>CATOUR010000191.1:0-5404038 GCA_951848785.1 Callosobruchus maculatus | reverse complement strand
ACAGCAGCGGGAAACAGTAGAAAACGACTAAACGCAGCCGAATACAACAGAATGGAACAGAAAACAGTTCGAAACAACAGAATGCAAGCAGATAACAGCTGTAAATGGTAGAAAACGACCAAATACAACCGAATGGAGTCGAAGCTAACTCAAAACGACAGAAAGCAAGCAGATAGCAGCGAGAAACAATAGAAAACGACTAAACAGGGCCGAATACAACAGAAAAGAGCAGAAAACAGCTGAAAACAAGACAAAGCAAGCAGACCACAACTGCAGACGATAGGAAACGACCAAATACAATCGAATAGAACAGAAAACATCCCACAACAACAGAAAGCAAGAGAATAAAATCGCTAAACAATAGACAACGACCAAACACAGCCGAATACAACAGAAAAGAGCAGAAAACAGCTCAAAACAACAGAAAGCGAGCAGATAACAGCGATAAACAATAGGAAAGGACGAAATAACCACCGAATACAACAGAAACGAGCAGAAAACAGCTAAAAACGACACAAAGCAAGCAGATAACAACTGCAAACGATAGAAAATGGCCAAATACAACCGAATAGAACAGAAGACAGCGCATAACAACGGAAAGCAGGCACATAACAGCGCTAAACAACAGAAAACGACTAAACACAGCCGAATACAACACAAAAGAGCTGAAAACAACAGACAGCAAGCTGATAACAGCGCCAAACAGTAGAAAACAATTAAGCACAGCCGAATACCACAGAAAATGGCTAAAACAACAGAAAGCAAGTAGATAACAACTGTAAACGGTAGAAAACGACCAAATACCACCAATAGGGTCAAAACTAACTCAAAACGACAAAAAGCAAGCAGATAGCAGCGGGAAACAATCTAAAACTACTAAACATAACCGAATACAACAGAAAAGAGCAGAAAACAGCTCAAAACAACAGAAAGCGGGCAGCTAACAACTGTAAACGGTAGAAAACGATCAAATACAACCGAATATAGTCAAAACTAGTCAAAACGACAGAAAGCAAGCAGATAACATCGAGAAATAATATAAAACGACTAAACATAGCCGAATACGACAGAAAAGAACAGAAAACAGATCAAAGCAGCAGAAAGCAAGCAGATAACAGCGGGAAACTATAGAAAACGACTAACGACTAAACACAGCCGAATGCAACAGAAAAGTGCAGAAAACAAGCTAAAAACGACAGAAAGCAAGCAGATAACAGCGCTAAACAATAGAAAAGTGCGAAATACAACCGGGTAGAACAGAACAGAGCAGAAAACAGCTAAAAACAACACAAAGCAAGCAGATAACAACTGCAAACGATAGGAAACGACCAAATACAACCGAATAGAACAGAAAGCAGCGCATAGCCACAGAGGGCAAGCAGATAACAGCGCTACACAACAGAAAACGACTAAACGCAGCCGAATGCAACAGAAAAGAAAAGAAAACGGCTCAAAACAACAGAAGGCTAGCAGTTAACATTTGTAAACGGTAGAAAACGACCGGTAGAAACAGCGGAAACAATGGAAATTGACTAAACATAGCTGAATACAACAGAAAAGAACAGAAAACAGCTACAAACAACAGAAAGCAAGCAGATGACAGCGCTAAACAATAGAAAACGGCTAAACACAGCCGAATACAACAGAAAAGAGCAGACAGCAGCTCAAAACAACAGAAAGCAAGCAGATAACAACTGTAAACGGTAAAAACGATGAAATACAACCGAATAGAGTCAAAACTAGCTCAAACGACAGAAAGCAAGCAGATAACATGGAGAAACAATATAAAACGGGTAAACATAGCCGAATATGACAGAAAAGAACAGAAAACAGATCCAAGCAACAGAAAGCAGGCAAATAACAGCGGGAAACTGTAGAAAACGACTAACGACTAAACACAGCCGAATACAACGGAAAAGAGCAGAAAACAGCTAAAAACGAAAGAATGCAAGCAGATAACAGCGATAAACAATAGAAAAGTGCGAAATACAACCGACTAGAACAGAAAAGAGCAGAAAACAGCTAAAAACAACACAAAGCAAGCAGATAACAACTGCAAACGATAGAAAACGGCCAAATACAACCGAATAGAACAGAAAACAGCACATAACCACAGAGGGCAGGCAGATAACAGCGCTAAACAACAGAAAACGACTAAACACCGGCCGAATACAACAGAAAAGAAAAGAAAACGGCTCAAAACAACAGAAATCAAGCAGATAACAGCGATAAACGGTAGAAAAGTACGAAATGCAACCGAATAGAACAACACAAAGCAAGCAGATAATAACTGCAAACGATAGAAAGCGACCAAATAAAACAGAATAGAGTCAAAACTAACTCAAAGCGACAGAAAGCAAGCAGACAGCAGCGGGAAACAGTAGAAAACGACTAAACGCAGCCGAATACAACAGAATGGAACAGAAAACAGTTCGAAACAACAGAATGCAAGCAGATAACAGCTGTAAATGGTAGAAAACGACCAAATACAACCGAATGGAGTCGAAGCTAACTCAAAACGACAGAAAGCAAGCAGATAGCAGCGAGAAACAATGGGAAACGACTAAACAGGGCCGAATACAACAGAAAAGAGCAGAAAACAGCTGAAAACAAGACAAAGCAAGCAGACCACAACTGCAAACGACAGGAAACGACCAAATACAATCGAATAGAACAGAAAACATCCCACAACAACAGAAAGCAAGAGGATAAAATCGCTAAACAATAGAAAACGACCAAACACAGCCGAATACAACAGAAAAGAGCAGAAACCAGCTCAAAACAACAGAAATCAAGCAGATAACAGCGATAAACAATAGAATGGACGAAATACAGCCGATAACATCGGGAAATAGTATAAAACGACAAAATATAGCCGAATACGACAGAAAAGAACAGATAACAGCTCAAAACAACAGAAAGCAAGCAGATAACACAAACTGTAAAAGGTAGAAAACGACCAAATACAACCGAATAGGGACAAAACTAGCTCAAAACGATAGAAAGTAAGCAGATAACAGCGGGAAACAATGGAAAATGACTAAGCATAGCTGAATACAACAGAAAAGAACAGAAAATAGCTAAAAACAACAGAAAGCAAGCAGATAACAGCGATAAACAATGGAAAGGGCGAAATACCACCGAATACAACAGAAAAGAGCAGAAAACAGCTAAAAACGACACAAAGCAAGCAGATAACAACTGCAAACGATAGAAAATAACCAAATACAACCGAATAGAACAGAAGACAGCGCATAACAACGGAAAGCAGGCACATAACAGCGCTAAACAACAGAAAACGACTAAACACAGCCGAATACAACACAAAAGAGCTGAAAACAACAGACAGCAAGCTGATAACAGCGCCAAACGGTAGAAAACAACTAAGCACAGCCGAATACCACAGAAAATGGCTAAAAACAACAGAAAGCAAGTAGATAACAACTGTAAACGGTAGAAAACGACCAAATACCACCAAATAGGGTCAAAACTAACTCAAAACGACAGAAAGCAAGCAGATAGCAGCGGGAAACAATATAAAACTACTAAACATAAACCGAATACAACAGAAAAGAGCAGAAAACAGCTCAAGACAACAGAAAGCGGGCAGCTAACAACTGTAAACGGTAGAAAACGACCAAATACAACCGAATAGAGTCAAAACCAGCTAAAAACGACAGAAAGCAAGCAGATAACAACTGTAAACGGTAGAAAACGATCAAATACAACCGAAAATAGTCAAAACTAGCTCAAAACGACAGAAAGCAAGCAGATAACACGGAGAAACAATATAAAACGGGTAAACATAGCCGAATACAATAGGAAAGAGCAGAAAACAGCTAAAAACAAGAGAAAGCAAGCAGATAACGACTGTAAACGGTAGAAAACGACCGAATACAACCAAATAGAACAGAAAACAGCTAAAAACAACAGAAAGCAGGCAGATAACAACTGTAAACGGCAGAAAACGACCAAATACAACCGAATAGAGCCAAACCAGCTAAAAGCGACAGAAAGGAAGCAGATAACAACGGGAAACAATAGAAAACGACTAAACACAGCCGAATACAATAGGAAAGAGCAGAAAAACAGCAAAAAACAAGAAAAAGCAAGCAGATACGACTGTAAACGGTAGAAAACGACCGGATACAACCAAATGGAACAGAAAACAGCTAAAAACGACAGAAAGCAGAGAGATAACAGCTGTAAACGGTAGAAAACGGCCAAATACAACCCAATAGATTCAAAACCAGCTAAAAACGACAGAAAGCAAGCAGATAACAGCGGGAAACAATAGAAAACGACTAAATACAGACGAATACAACAGAAAAGATCAGAAAACAGCTAAAAACAAGAGAAAGCAAGCAGATAACGACTGTAAACGGTAGAAAACGACCGAATACAACCAATAAAACAGAAAACAGCTAAACACAACAGAAAGCAGGCAGATAACAACTGTAGACGGTAAAAAAACGACCAAATACAACCGAATGGAGTCAAAACCAGCTAAAAACGACAGAAGCAAGCAGATAACAGCGGGAAACAATAGAAACGGCTAAACACAGCCGAATACAACAGAAAAGAGCAGAAAACAGCTAAAAACAACAAAAATCAAGCAGATAACAACTGTAAACGGTAGAAAACGACCAAATACAACCGAATAGAGTCAAAAATAACCCAAACCGACAGAAAGCAAGCACATAACAGCGCTAAACAACAGAAAACGACTAAACACAGCCGAGTACAACACAAAAGAGCTGAAAACAACAGAAAGCAAGCAGCTAACAACTGTAAACGGTAGAAAACGATCAAATACAACCGAAAATAGTCAAAACTAGCTCAAAACGACAGAAAGCAAGCAGATAACACGGAGAAACAATATAAAACGGGTAAACATAGCCGAATACGACAGAAAAGAACAGAAAACAGATCCAAGCAACAGAAAGCAGGCAAATAACAGCGGGAAACTGTAGAAAACGACTACCGACTAAACACAGCCGAATACAACGGAAAAGAGCAGAAAACAGCTAAAAACGACAGAATGCAAGCAGATAACAGCGATAAACAATAGAAAAGTGCGAAATACAACCGGGTAGAACAGAAAAGAGCAGAAAACAGCTAAAAACAACACAAAGCAAGCAGATAACAACTGCAAACGATAGAAACGGCCAAATACAACCGAATAGAACAGAAAACAGCGCATAACCACAGAGGGCAAGCAGATAACAGCGCTAAACAACAGAAAAACGACTAAACGCAGCCGAATACAACAGAAAAGAAAAGAAAACGGCTCAAAACAACACAAAGCTAGCAGTTAACATTTGTAAACGGTAGAAAACGACCAATTCAACCAAATAGAGTCAAAACTAGCTCAAAACGATAGAAACAGCGGGAAACAATGGAAGTTGACTAAGCATAGCTGAATACAACAGAAAAGAACAGAAAACAGCTAGAAACAACAGAAAACAAATAGATAACAATTGCAAACCATAGAAAACGACCAAATACGACCGAATAGGACAAAAAACAGCGCATAACAACAGAAAGCAAGCAGATAACAGCGCTAAACGACGGAAAACGACTAAACACTGCCGAATACAAGAGAAAAGAGCAAAAGACAGCTCAAAACAACAGAAAGCAAGGAGCTAACAACTGTAAACGGTAGAAAACAACCAAATACAACCGAGTAGGTTCAAAACTAGCTCAAAACGATAGAAAGCAAGCAGATAACAGCGCTAAACAATAGAAAACGACTAAACACGCCCGGATACAACAGAAAAGAGCAGACAGCAGCTCAAAACAACAGAAAGCAAGCAGATAACAACTGTAAACGGTAAAGCGACGAGATAGAACCGAATAGAGTCAAAACTAGCTCAAAACGACAGAAAGCAAGCAGATAACATCGGAAAATAATATAAGACGCCTAAACACAGCCAAATACAACAGAAAAGAGCAGAAAACAGCTCAAAACAACAGAAAGCAAGCAGATAACAACTGTAAACGGTAGAAAACGACCAAATACAACCGAATAGGGTCAAAAATAGCAGAAAACGACAGAAAGCAAGCAGATAACAGCGGGAAACGATGGAAAGTGACTAAACATAGCTGAATACAACAGAAAAGAACAGAGAACGGCTAAAAAACAACAGAAATCAAGCAGATAACAGCGATAAACGGTAGAAAAGTACGAAATACAACCGAATAGAACAACACAAAGCAAGCAGATAATAACTGCAAAACGATAGAAAACGACCAAATAAAACAGAATAGAGTCAAAACTAACTCAAAGCGACAGAAAGCAAGCAGACAAGCAGCGGGAAACAGTAGAAAACGACTAAACGCAGCCGAATACAACAGAATGGAACAGAAAACAGTTCGAAACAACAGAATGCAAGCAGATAACAGCTGTAAATGGTAGAAAACGACCAAATACAACCGAATGGAGTCGAAGCTAACTCAAAACGACAGAAAGCAAGCAGATAGCAGCGAGAAACAATAGAAAACGACTAAACAGGGCCGAATACAACAGAAAAGAGCAGAAAACAGCTGAAAACAAGACAAAGCAAGCAGACCACAACTGCAGACGATAGGAAACGACCAAATACAATCGAATAGAACAGAAACATCCCACAACAACAGAAAGCAAGAGAATAAAATCGCTAAACAATAGACAACGACCAAACACAGCCGAATACAACAGAAAGAGCAGAAAACAGCTCAAAACAACAGAAAGCAAGCAGATAACAGCGATAAACAATAGGAAAGGACGAAATACCACCGAATACAACAGAAACGAGCAGAAAACAGCTAAAAACGACACAAAGCAAGCAGATAACAACTGCAAACGATAGAAAATGGCCAAATACAACCGAATAGAACAGAAGACAGCGCATAACAACGGAAAGCAGGCACATAACAGCGCTAAACAACAGAAAACGACTAAACACAGCCGAATACAACACAAAAGAGCTGAAACAACAGACAGCAAGCTGATAACAGCGCCAAACAGTAGAAAACAATTAAGCACAGCCGAATACCACAGAAAATGGCTAAAAACAACAGAAAGCAAGTAGATAACAACTGTAAACGGTAGAAAACGACCAAATACCACCAAATAGGGTCAAAACTAACTCAAAACGACAAAAAGCAAGCAGATAGCAGCGGGAAACAATCTAAAACTACTAAACATAACCGAATACAACAGAAAAGAGCAGAAAACAGCTCAAAACAACAGAAAGCGGGCAGCTAACAACTGTAAACGGTAGAAAACGATCAAATACAACCGAATATAGTCAAAACTAGTCAAAACGACAGAAAGCAAGCAGATAACATCGAGAAATAATATAAAACGACTAAACATAGCCGAATACGACAGAAAAGAACAGAAAACAGATCAAAGCAGCAGAAAGCAAGCAGATAACAGCGGGAAACTATAGAAAACGACTAACGACTAAACACAGCCGAATACAACAGAAAAGTGCAGAAAACAGCTAAAAACGACAGAAAGCAAGCAGATAACAGCGCTAAACAATAGAAAAGTGCGAAATACAACCGGGTAGAACAGAACAGAGCAGAAAACAGCTAAAAACAACACAAAGCAAGCAGATAACAACTGCAAACGATAGGAAACGACCAAATACAACCGAATAGAACAGAAAGCAGCGCATAGCCACAGAGGGCAAGCAGATAACAGCGCTACACAACAGAAAACGACTAAACGCAGCCGAATGCAACAGAAAAGAAAAGAAAACGGCTCAAAACAACAGAAGGCTAGCAGTTAACATTTGTAAACGGTAGAAAACGACCGTAGAAACAGCGGGAAACAATGGAAATTGACTAAACATAGCTGAATACAACAGAAAAGAACAGAAAAACAGCTACAAACAACAGAAAGCAAGCAGATGACAGCGCTAAACAATAGAAACGGCTAAACACAGCCGAATACAACAGAAAAGAGCAGACAGCAGCTCAAAACAACAGAAAGCAAGCAGATAACAACTGTAAACGGTAAAAACGATGAAATACAACCGAATAGAGTCAAAACTAGCTCAAAACGACAGAAAGCAAGCAGATAACATCGAGGAATAATATAAAACGACTAAACATAGCAGAATACGACAGAAAGAACAGAAAACAGATCAAAGCAACAGAAAGCAAGCATATAACAGCGGGAAGCTATAGAAAACGACTAACGACTAAACACAGCCAAATACAACAGAAAAGAGCAGAAAACAGCTAAAAACAACAGAAATCAAGCAGATAACAGCGATAAACAATAGAAAAGTGCGAAATACAACCTGGTAGAACAGAAAAGAGCAGAAAACAGCTAAAAACAACAAAAAGCAAGCAGATAACAAATGCAAACGATAGAAAACGACCAAATACAACCGAATAGAACAGAAATCAGCGCATAACCACAGAGGGCAAGCAGATAACAGCGCTACACAACAGAAAACGGCTAAACACAGCCGAATACAACAGAATAGAAAAGAAAACGGCCCAAAACAACAGAAAGCTAGCAGTTAACATTTGTAAACGGTAGAAAACGACCACTACAACCAAATAGAATCAAAAACTAGCTCAAAACGATAGAAACAGCGGGAAACAATGGAAATTGACTAAACATAGCTGAATACAACAGAAAAGAACAGAAAACAGCTAACAACAACAGAAAACAGACAGATAACAACTGCAAACCATAGAAAACGACCAAATATAACCGAGTAGGACAAAAAACAGCGCATAACAACAGAAAGCAAGCAGATAACAGCGCTAAGCAACAGAAGCAGCCGGATACAAGAGAAAAGAGCAAAAAACAGCTCAAAACAACAGAAAGCAAGAAGCTAACAACTGTAAACTGTAGAAAACGACCAAATACAACCGAGTAGAGTCAAAACTAGCTCAAAACGATAGAAAGCAAGCAGATAACAGCGACAAACAATGGAAAATGACTACATATAGCTGAATACAACAGAAAAGAACAGAAAACGGCTAAAAACAACAGAAAGCAAGCAGACAACATCGGGAAATAATATAAAACGACTAAACATAGCCGAATGCGACAGAAAAGGACAGAAAACAGTTCAAAACAACAGATTGCAAGCAGATGATAGCTGTAAACGATAGAAAATGACCAAATACGACTGAATAGAGTCAAAGCTAACTCAAAAACGACAGAAAGCAAGCAGGTACCAGCGAGAAATAATAGAAAACGACTAACACAGCCGCATACAACAGAAAAGAGCAGAAAACAGCTAGAAACATCCGATGCCGTGCTAAGATTGGACCTAGGACGTCGCCTTCTCACAGAAAATTATTTTTTGGTATATATGCAGACCTGCGGGAAATGCAAAATTTTTAGGTTTTTTTTTTTCAAACACGGCAAAACTTGGAACAGAGGCCGAATTCGTGATCAATGTATCCAAACTAACAAACAGAAGAGTTTTTGTCCTGATCGACAACCTAAAATCTTTTACGAATTTTTTTACCAAACGGAGGGTCCTGTGGAGTTTTCCGGTTTCAGAACATCGACCCTCATCCCCAAATTTTGGGTCTTATGTCACGGTTTCCTACTCTCCGTTATAGAAAATGTGCGACTGAATCCAATGCCGTACTAAGATTGGTCCTAGGACGTCGCTTTCTCACAGAAAATTTTTTTTTCGTATATATGCAGACCTGCGGGAAATGCAAAATTTTTAGGTTTTTTTTTTCGAACACGGCAAAACTTGGAACAGGGGCCGAATTCGTGATCAATGTATCCAAACTAACAAACAGAAGAGTTTTTGTCCAGATCGAGAACCTAAAATTTCTTACGAATTTTTTTACCAAAGGGAGGGTCCTGTGGAGTTTTCTGGTTTCAGAACATCGACCCTCATCTCCAAATTTTGGCGCTTATTTCATGGTTTCCTACTCTCCGTTATAGAAAATGTGTCGCTGAATCCAATGCCGTGCTAAGATTGCTCCTAGGACGTCGCCTTCTCACAGAAAATTATTTTTTCGTATATATGCAGACCTGCGGGAAATGCAAAATTTTTAGGTTTTTTTTTTCAAACACGGCAAAACTTGGAACAAAGGCCGAATTCGTCATCAATGTATCCAAATTAAAAAAACAGAAGAGTTTTTGTCCTGATCGAGAACCTAAAATTTTTTACGAATTTTTTTACCAAAGGGAGGGTCCTGTGGAGTTTTCCGGTTTCAGAACATCGACCCTCATCCCCAAATTTTGGCGCTTATTTCATGGTTTCCTACTCTCCATTATAGAAAATGTGCCACTGAATCCAATGCCGTGCTAAGATTGGCCCTAGGACGTCGCCTTCTCACAGAAAATTATTTTTTCGTATATATGCAGACCTGCGGGAAATGCAAAATTTTTGGTTCTTTTTTTCGAACATGGCAAAACTTGGAACAGAGGCCGAATTCGTGATCAATGTATCCAAACTAACAAACAGAAGGGTTTTTGTCCTGATCTAGAACCTGAAATTTTTTACGAATTTTTTTACCAAAGGGAGGGTCCTGTGGAGTTTTCCGGTTTCAGAACATCGACCCTCATCCCCAAATTTTGGGTCTTATTTCACGGTTTCCTACTCTCCGTTATAGAAAATGTGCCACTGAATCCAATGCCGTGCTAAGATTGGCCCTAGGACGTCGCCTTCTCACAGAAAATTATTTTTTCGTATATATGCAGACCTGCGGGAAATGCAAAATTTTTAGGTTTTTTTTTCAAATACGGCAAAACTTGGAACAGAGGCCGAATTCGTGATCAATGTATCCAAACTAACAAACAGAAGAGTTTTTGTCCTGATCGAGAACCTAAAATTTTTACGAATTTTTTTACCAAAGGGAGGGTCCTGTGGAGTTTTCCGGTTTCAGAACATCGACCCTCATCTCCAAATTTTGGGTCTCATTTCATGGTGTCCTACTCTCCGTTATAGAAAATGTGCCACTGAATCCAATGCCGTGCTAAGATTGGTCCTAGGACGTCGCCTTCTCACAGAAAATTATTTTTTCGTATATATGCAGACCTGCGAGAAATGCAAAATTTTTAGGTTTTTTTTTTCAAACACGGCAAAACTTGGAACAGAGGCCGAATTCGTGATCAATGTATCCAAACTAACAAGCAGAAGGGTTTTTGTCCTGATCGAGAACCTAAAATTTTTTACGAGAACCTAAAATTTCTTACGAATTTTTTTACCAAACGGAGGGTCCTGTGGAGTTTTTCCGGTTTCAGAACATCGACCCTCATCCCCAAATTTTGGGTCTTATTTCACGGTTTCCTACTCTCCGTGATAGAAAATGTGCCACTGAATCCAATGCCGTGCTAAGATTGGCCCTAGGACGTCGCCTTCTCACAGAAAATTATTTTTTCGTATATATGCAGACCTGCGGGAAATGCAAAATTTTTAGGTTTTTTTTCAAATACGGCAAAACTTGGAACAGAGGCCGAATTCGTGATCAATGTATCCAAACTAACAAACAGAAGAGTTTTTGTCCTGATCGACAACCTAAAATCTTTTACGAATTTTTTTACCAAACGGAGGGTCCTGTGGAGTTTTCCGGTTTCAGAACATCGACCCCCATCCCCAAATTTTGGGTCTTATGTCACGGTTTCCTACTCTCCGTTATAGAAAATGTGCGACTGAATCCAATGCCGTACTAAGATTGGTCCTAGGACGTCGCTTTCTCACAGAAAATTTTTTTTTCGTATATATGCAGACCTGCGGGAAATGCAAAATTTTTAGGTTTTTTTTTTCAAACACGGCAAAACTTGGAACAGAGGCCGAATTCGTGATCAATGTATCCAAACTAACAAACAGAAGAGTTTTTGTCCTGATCGACAACCTAAAATCTTTTACGAATTTGTTTACCAAACGGAGGGTCCTGTCGAGTTTTCCGGTTTCAGAACATCGACCCTCATCCCCAAATTTTGGGTCTTATGTCACGGTTTCCTACTCTCCGTTATAGAAAATGTGCGACTGAATCCAATGCCGTACTAAGATTGGTCCTAGGACGTCGCTTTCTCACAGAAAATTTTTTTTTCGTATATATGCAGACCTGCGGGAAATGCAAAATTTTTAGGTTTTTTTTTTTCGAACACGGCAAAACTTGGAACAGGGGCCGAATTCGTGATCAATGTATCCAAACTAACAAACAGAAGAGTTTTTGTCCAGATCGAGAACCTAAAATTTCTTACGAATTTTTTTACCAAAGGGAGGGTCCTGTGGAGTTTTCTGGTTTCAGAACATCGACCCTCATCTCCAAATTTTGGCGCTTATTTCATGGTTTCCTACTCTCCGTTATAGAAAATGTGTCGCTGAATCCAATGCCGTGCTAAGATTGCTCCTAGGACGTCGCCTTCTCACAGAAAATTATTTTTTCGTATATATGCAGACCTGCGGGAAATGCAAAATTTTTAGGTTTTTTTTTCAAACACGGCAAAACTTGGAACAAAGGCCGAATTCGTGATCAATGTATCCAAATTAAAAAACAGAAGAGTTTTTGTCCTGATCGAGAACCTAAAATTTTTTACGAGTTTTTTTACCAAAGGGGGGGTCCTGTGGAGTTTTCCGGTTTCAGAACATCGACCCTCATCTCCAAATTTTGGGTCTTATTTCATGGTTTCCTACTCTCCGTTATAGAAAATGTGCCACTGAATCCAATGCCGTGCTAATATTGGCCCTAGGACGTCGCCTTCTCACAGAAAATTATTTTTTCGTATATATGCAGACCTGCGGGAAATGCAAAATTTTTAGGTTTTTTTTCAAATACGGCAAAACTTGGAACAGAGGCCGAATTCGTGATCAATGTATCCAAACTAACAAACAGAAGAGTTTTTGTCCTGATCGACAACCTAAAATTTTTTAACGAATTTTTTTACCAAACGGAGGGTCCTGTGGAGTTTTCCGGTTTCAGAACATCGACCCTCATCCCCAAATTTTGGGTCTTATGTCATGGTTTCCTACTCTCCGTTATAGAAAATGTGCGACTGAAAAATTTTTAGGTTCTTTTTTTTCGAACATGGCAAAACTTGGAACAGAGGCCGAATTCGTGATCAATGTATCCAAACTAACAAACAGAAGGGTTTTTGTCCTGATCTAGAACCTGAAATTTTTTACGAATTTTTTTACCAAAGGGAGGGTCCTGTGGAGTTTTCCGGTTTCAGAACATCGACCCTCATCCCCAAATTTTGGGTCTTATTTCACGGTTTCCTACTCTCCGTTATAGAAAATGTGCCACTGAATCCAATGCCGTGCTAAGATTGGCCCTAGGACGTCGCCTTCTCACAGAAAATTATTTTTTCGTATATATGCAGACCTGCGGGAAATGCAAAAATTTTAGGTTTTTTTTCAAATACGGCAAAACTTGGAACAGAGGCCGAATTCGTGATCAATGTATCCAAACTAACAAACAGAAGAGTTTTTGTCCTGATCGAGAACCTAAAATTTTTTACGAATTTTTTTACCAAAGGGAGGGTCCTGTGGAGTTTTCCGGTTTCAGAACATCGACCCTCATCTCCAAATTTTGGGTCTCATTTCATGGTGTCCTACTCTCCGTTATAGAAAATGTGCCACTGAATCCAATGCCGTGCTAAGATTGGTCCTAGGACGTCGCCTTCTCACAGAAAATTATTTTTTCGTATATATGCAGACCTGCGAGAAATGCAAAATTTTTAGGTTTTTTTTTCAAAGACGGCAAAACTTGGAACAGAGGCCGAATTCGTGATCAATGTATCCAAACTAACAAGCAGAAGGGTTTTTGTCCTGATCGAGAACCTAAAATTTTTTACGAGAACCTAAAATTTCTTACGAATTTTTTTACCAAACGGAGGGTCCTGTGGAGTTTTCCGGTTTCAGAACATCGACCCTCATCCCCAAATTTTGGGTCTTATTTCACGGTTTCCTACTCTCCGTTATAGAAAATGTGCCACTGAATCCAATGCCGTGCTAAGATTGGCCCTAGGACGTCGCCTTCTCACAGAAAATTATTTTTTCGTATATATGCAGACCTGCGGGAAATGCAAAATTTTTAGGTTTTTTTTCAAATACGGCAAAACTTGGAACAGAGGCCGAATTCGTGATCAATGTATCCAAACTAACAAACAGAAGAGTTTTTGTCCTGATCGAGAACCTAAAATTTTTTACGAATTTTTTTACCAAAGGGAGGGTCCTGTGGAGTTTTCCGGTTTCAGAACATCGACCCTCGTCCCCAAATTTTGGGTCTTATTTCATGGTTTCCTACTCTCCGTTATAGAAAATGTGCCACTGAATCCAATGCCGTGCTAAGATTGGTCCTAGGACGTCGCTTTCTCACAGAAAATTATTTTTTCGTATACAGGGTGAGTTTTTAGTACCGGCTCGGTCGATAACTCCACTACTGTAGAAGATAGCGAAAAAAATTGTATACAAAAATTGTAGCCACGGATATGCTCCTTGCTCAGAAAATACGAAAATACTTTGATTTATACAGGGTGATCCATAACTACGTGGTGATGCAAACATGCATTTTTTTAAATGAGACACCCTATATATTATTCCATATTCAAATTCTACTAATGATTTCCGTTCCTCCAATATAGCGTATTGTTACATTATACAGGGTGTTTCAAAAGTTATGACCATTTTTGTATCCAAATCACGGTCAAATGAACGTACTGTATATCAAAAAGTAATTAATAAAAAAAATTTTTTTTACACGAGAAGATTAGAAATATCCTCTAGTTTTAAAATACGTTATAAAAAAATCCCTCGACGCAAATTCGTATACAGGGTGATGTAGAATGCAAAATCTAGATTTTCTCTCTTTTTTTAAATGTAACCCCCAATATTTTATTATACCAAAGAATTACTTTTAATATGCTCTTTCATCTTTGTAAAGCACTTATTATGGCTGCATTCATTAGTTTCTGAGATATTTCGATTTTTCTACAAATTTTAAATATACCTTCTATTTCTTTAATAAAATTTATTTATTTTGAGAAAATACTGCCAAATTTTGTTTTTGCTTAACAAACAACTAAAATATAAGGCGATAATAATTCTTGATCAAGTCAAAACACTGAACTAACGAGATAATATAGGTCAAGTGTGCTGAGGAAACAATTTTATAGACGTCATGCATAATTATCAAGCAGATGTATCAGGTAGGCTATGAAATATGAAACGACACAGTCCAAATAAAACGATTCTTCAATCTTTCAAACGCACTAGTTTTAGAGTGCCTCCGTTCTGGATATTGCTATTCATAGTTGATATATTCTAGAGGCAAGTAGACAATTTCTCAAAGATTCTCCTAAATACCCTCAATGGAAAAATTAATTTTCAAAGCTAGTTTTTCACACAGCTCGGAATTATTGAGTAGGTTGTGAAAACTGTCAATTTTTCAAAGCCTACCTGATAAAACTACTTGATAATTATGCATGACGCCTACAAACTTGTTTCCTCAGCGTACTTGACTTTATTATCTCGATGATTTAGGGTTTTCACTTCATCAAATACTATCAGGACGTTATAATTTAGTTGTTCGTTAAATAAAAAACAAATCAGATAGTACTTTCTCAAAATAAATAAATTTCAGTACACAAATAGAGGCTATATTTTAAATTTACCGAAAAATCGAAATATCTCGGAAACTGATGAACGTAGGTACAACAAGTGCTATACAAAGATGAAAGAGCATATTAAAAGCAATTCCTTGGGATAATAAAATATTGGGGGTTATATTTGAAAAAAAAGAGAAAATTTGGATTTTGCATTCTACATCACCCTGTATACGAATATGCGTCTCGGGCTTATTTCATAGCCGATTTTAAAACTAGAGGATATTTTTAATCTTCTCATGTAAAAAAAATAATTTTTCATTTATTACTTTTTGATATACAGTACGTTCATTTGTCCGCGATTTGGATATAAAAATGGTCATAACTTTTAAAACACCCTGTATAATGTAACAATGTCCTATATTGGAAGAACGGAAATTATTAGTAGAATCTGAATATGGAATAATATATAGGGTGTCTCATTTAAAAAAATGCATGTTTGCATCACCACGTAGTTATGGATCACCCTGTATAAATCTAAATATTTTCTGAGCAAGGAGCATATCCGTGGCTACAACTTTTATACACAACTTTTTTCGCTATCTTTGATAGTAGTGGAGTTATCGACCGAGCCGGTACTAAAAACTCACCCTGTATATGCAGACCTGCGGGAAATGCAAAATTTCTGGTTTTTTTTTTCGAACACGGCAAAACTTGGAACAGAGGCCGAATTCGTGATCAATGTATCCAAACTAACAAACAGAAGAGTTTTTGTCCAGATCGAGAACCTAAAATTTCTTACGAATTTTTTTACCAAAGGGAGGGTCCTGTGGAGTTTTCCGGTTTCAGAACATCGACCCTCATCCCCAAATTTTGGGTCTTATTTCACGGTTTCCTACTCTCCGTTATAGAAAATGTGCCACTGAATCCAATGCCGTGCTAAGATTGGTCCTAGGACGTCGCCTTCTCACAGAAAATTATTTTTTCGTATATATGCAGACCTGCGGGAAATGCAAAATTTTTAGGTTTTTTTTCAAATACGGCAAAACTTGGAACAGAGGCCGAATTCGTGATCAATGTATCCAAACTAACAAGCAGAAGGGTTTTTGTCCTGATCGAGAACCTAAAATTTTTTACGATTTTTTTTACCAAAGGGGGGGTCCTGTGGAGTTTTCCTGTTTCAGAACGTCGACCCTCATCCCCAAATTTTGGGTCTTATTTCATGGTTTCCTACTCTCCGTTATAGAAAATCTGTCACTGAATCCAATGCCGTACCAAGATTGGTCCTAGGACGTCGCTTTCTCACAGAAAATTATTTTTTCGTATATATGCAGATCTGCGGGAAATGCAAAATTTTTAGGTTTTTTTTTTCGAACACGGCAAAACTTGGAACAGAGGCCGAATTCGTGATCGATGTATCCAAACTAACAAACAGAAGAGTTTTTGTCCTGATCTAGAACCTGAAATTTTTTACGAATTTTTTTACCAAAGGGAGGGTCCTGTGGAGTTTTCCGGTTTCAGAACATCGACCCTCATCTCCAAATTTTGGCGCTTATTTCATGGTTTCCTACTCTCCGTTATAGAAAATGTGTCACTGAATGCAATGCCGTGCTAAGATTGGTCCTAGGACGTCGCCTTCTCACAGAAAATTATTTTTTGGTATATATGCAGACCTGCGGGAAATGCAAAATTTTTAGGTTTTTTTTTTCAAACACGGCAAAACTTGGAACAGAGGCCGAATTCGTGATCAATGTATCCAAACTAACAAACAGAAGAGTTTTTGTTCTGATCGAGAACCTAAAATTTTTTACGAATTTTTTTACCAAAGGGAGGGTCCTGTGGAGTTTTCCGGTTTCAGAACATCGATCCTCATCCCCAAATTTTGGGCCTTATTTCACGGTTTCCTACTCTCCGTTATAGAAAATGTGCCACTGAATCCAATGCCGTGCTAAGATTGGCCCTAGGACGTCGCCTTCTCACAGAAAATTATTTTTTCGTATATATGCAGACCTGCGGGAAATGCAAAATTTTTAGGTTTTTTTTCAAATTTGGCAAAACTTGGAACAGAGGCCGAATTCGTGATCAATGTATCCAAACTAACAAACAGAAGAGTTTTTGTCCTGATCGACAACCTAAAATTTTTTACGAATTTTTTTACTGTGGAGTTTTCCGGTTTCAGAACATCGACCCTCATCCCCAAATTTTGGGCCTTATGTCATGGTTTCCTACTCTCCGTTATAGAAAATGTGCGACTGAATCCAATGCCGTACTAAGATTGGTCCTAGGACGTCGCTTTCTCACAGAAAATTATTTTTTCGTATATATGCAGACCTGCGGGAAATGCAAAATTTTTAGGTTTTTTTTTTGCGAACACGTCAAAACTTGGAACAGGGGCCGAATTCGTGATCAATGTATCCAAACTAACAAACAGAAGAGTTTTTGTCCAGATCGACAACCTAAAATTTCTTACGAATTTTTTTACCAAAGGGAGGGTCCTGTGGAGTTTTCCGGTTTCAGAACGTCGACCCTCATCCCCAAATTTTGGGTCTTATTTCATGGTTTCCTACTCTCCGTTATAGAAAATCTGTCACTGAATCCAATGCCGTACTAAGATTGGTCCTAGGACGTCGCTTTCTCACAGAAAATTATTTTTTCGTATATATGCAGATCTGCGGGAAATGCAAAATTTTTAGGTTTTTTTTTCGAACACGGCAAAACTTGGAACAGAGGCCGAATTCGTGATCAATGTATCCAAACTAACAAACAGAAGAGATTTTGTCCTGATCTAGAACCTGAAACTTTTTACGAATTTTTTTACCAAAGGGAGGGTCCTGTGGAGTTTTCCGGTTTCAGAACATCGACCCTCATCTCCAAATTTTGGCGCTTATTTCATGGTTTCCTACTCTCCGTTATAGAAAATGTGTCACTGAATCCAATGTCGTGCTAAGATTGGTCCTAGGACGGCGCCTTCTCACAGAAAATTATTTTTTGGTATATATGCAGACCTGCGGGAAATGCAAAATTTTTAGGTTTTTTTTTCAAACACGGCAAAACTTGGAACAGATGCCGAATTCGTGATCAATGTATCCAAACTAACAAACAGAAGAGTTTTTGTCCTGATCGAGAACCTAAAATTTTTTACGAATTTTTTTACCAAAGGGAGGGTCCTGTGGAGTTTTCCGGTTTCAGAACATCGACCCTCATCTCCAAATTTTGGGCCTTATTTCACGGTTTCCTACTCTCCGTTATAGAAAAGTGCCACTGAATCCAATGCCGTGCTAAGATTGGCCCTAGGACGTCGCCTTCTCACAGAAAATTATTTTTTCGTATATATGCAGACCTGCGGGAAACGCAAAATTTTTAGGTTTTTTTTCAAATACGGCAAAACTTGGAACAGAGGCCGAATTCGTGATCAATGTATCCAAACTAACAAACAGAAGAGTTTTTGTCCTGATCGAGAACCTAAAATTTTTTACGAATTTTTTTACCAAAGGGAGGGTCCTGTGGAGTTTTCCGGTTTCAGAACATCGACCCTCATCCCCAAATTTTGGGTCTTATTTCACGGTTTCCTACTCTCCGTTATAGAAAATGTGCCACTGAATCCAATGCCGTGCTAAGATTGGTCCTAGGACGTCGCCTTCTCACAGAAAATTATTTTTTCGTATATATGCAGACCTGCGGGAAATGCAAAATTTTTAGGTTTTTTTTCAAATACGGCAAAACTTGGAACAGAGGCCGAATTCGTGATCAATGTATCCAAACTAACAAACAGAAGAGTTTTTGTCCTGATCGAGAACCTAAAATTTTTTACGAATTTTTTTACCAAAGGGGGGGTCCTGTGGAGTT
This sequence comes from Callosobruchus maculatus, assembly GCA_951848785.1. Lineage (NCBI taxonomy): Eukaryota > Metazoa > Arthropoda > Insecta > Coleoptera > Chrysomelidae > Callosobruchus > Callosobruchus maculatus. Next base: position 5,384,660 of record CATOUR010000191.1, on the reverse strand, counting down.
TTCCGGTTTCAGAACATCGACCCTCGTCCCCAAATTTTGGGTCTTATTTCATGGTTTCCTACTCTCCGTTACAGAAAATGTGCCACTGAATCTAATGCCGTACCAAGATTGGTCCTAGGACGTCGCTTTCTCACAGAAAATTATTTTTTCGTATATATGCAGACCTGCGGGAAATGCCAAATTTTTAGGTTTTTTTTCGAACACGGCAAAACTTGGAACAGAGGCCGAATTCGTGATCAATGTATCCAAATTAAAAAACAGAAGAGTTTTTGTCCTGATCGAGAACCTAAAATTTTTTACGAATTTTTTTACCAAAGGGAGGGTCCTGTGGAGTTTTCCGGTTTCAGAACATCGACCCTCACCCCCAAATTTTGGCGCTTATTTCATGGTTTCCTACTCTCCGTTATAGAAAATGTGTCACTGAATCCAATGCCGTGCTAAGATTGGTCCTAGGACGTCGCCTTCTCACAGAAAATTATTTTTTGGTATATATGCAGACCTGCGGGAAATGCAAAATTTTTAGGTTTTTTTTTTCAAACACGGCAAAACTTGGAACAGAGGCCGAATTCGTGATCAATGTATCCAAACTAACAAACAGAAGAGTTTTTGTCCTGATCGAGAACCTAAAATTTTTTACGAATTTTTTTACCAAAGGGAGGGTCCTGTGGAGTTTTCCGGTTTCAGAACATCGACCCTCATCCCCAAATTTTGGGTCTTATTTCACGGTTTCCTACTCTCCGTTATAGAAAATGTGCCACTGAATCCAATGCCGTGCTAAGATTGGCCCTAGGACGTCGCCTTCTCACAGAAAATTATTTTTTCGTATATATGCAGACCTGCGGGAAATGCAAAATTCTTAGGTTTTTTTTCAAATACGGCAAAACTTGGAACAGAGGCCGAATTCGTGATCAATGTATCCAAACTAACAAACAGAAGAGTTTTTGTCCTGATCGACAACCTAAAATTTTTTACGAATTTTTTTACCAAACGGAGGGCCCTGTGGAGTTTTCCGGTTTCAGAACATCGACCCTCATCCCCAAATTTTGGGTCTTATGTCATGGTTTCCTACTCTCCGTTATAGAAAATGTGCCACTGAATCCAATGCCGTGCTAATATTGGCCCTAGGACGTCGCCTTCTCACAGAAAATTATTTTTTCGTATATATGCAGACCTGCGGGAAATGCAAAATTTTTAGGTTTTTTTTTTTCGAACACGGCAAAACTTGGAACAGAGGCCGAATTCGTGATCAATGTATCCAAACTAACAAACAGAAGAGTTTTTGTCCTGATCTAGAACCTGAAATTTTTTACGAATTTTTTTACCAAAGGGAGGGTCCTGTGGAGTTTTCCGGTTTCAGAACATCGACCCTCATCCCCAAATTTTGGGTCTTATTTCACGGTTTCCTACTCTCCGTTATAGAAAATGTGCCACTGAATCCAATGCCGTGCTAAGATTGGCCCTAGGACGTCGCCTTCTCACAGAAAATTATTTTTTCGTATATATGCAGACCTGCGGGAAATGCAAAATTTTTAGGTTTTTTTTCAAATACGACAAAACTTGGAACAGAGGCCGAATTCGTGATCAATGTATCCAAACTAACAAACAGAAGAGTTTTTATCCTGATCGAGAACCTAAAACTTTTTACGAATTTTTTTACCAAAGGGAGGGTCCTGTGGAGTTTTCCGGTTCCAGAACATCGACCCTCGTCCCCAAATTTTGGGTCTTATTTCATGGTTTCCTACTCTCCGTTACATAAAATGTGCCACTGAATCTAATGCCGTAACAAGATTGGTACTAGGACGTCGCTTTCTCACAGAAAATTATTTTTTCGTATATATGCAGACCTGCGGGAAATGCAAAATTTTTAGGTTTTTTTTTCGAACACGGCAAAACTTGGAACAGAGGCCGAATTCGTGATCAATGTATCCAAACTAACAAACAGAAGAGTTTTTGTCCAGATCGAGAACCTAAAATTTCTTACGAATTTTTTTACCAAAGGGAGGGTCCTGTGGAGTTTTCCGGTTTCAGAACATCGACCCTCATCCCCAAATTTTGGGTCTTATTTCACGGTTTCCTACTCTCCGTTATAGAAAATGTGCCACTGAATCCAATGCCGTGCTAAGATTGGTCCTAGGACGTCGCCTTCTCACAGAAAATTATTTTTTGGTATATATGCAGACCTGCGGGAAATGCAAAATTTTTAGGTTTTTTTTTCAAACACGGCAAAACTTGGAACAGAGGCCGAATTCGTGATCAATGTATCCAAACTAACAAACAGAAGAGTTTTTGTCCTGATCGAGAACCTAAAATTTTTTACGAGTTTTTTTACCAAAGGGAGGGTCCTGTGGAGTTTTCCGGTTTCAGAACGTCGACCCTCATCCCCAAATTTTGGGTCTTATTTCACGGTTTCCTACTCTCCGTTATAGAAAATGTGCCACTGAATCCAATGCCGTGCTAAGATTGGCCCTAGGACGTCGCCTTCTCATAGAAAATTATTTTTTCGTATATATGCAGACCTGCGGGAAATGCAAAATTTTTAGGTTTTCTTTCAAATACGGCAAAACTTGGAACAGAGGCCGAATTCGTGATCAATGTATCCAAACTAACAAGCAGAAGGGTTTTTGTCCTGATCGAGAACCTAAAATTTCTTACGAATTTTTTTACCAAAGGGAGGGTCCTGTGGAGTTTTCCGGTTTCAGAACATCGACCCTCATCCCCAAATTTTGGGTCTTATTTCATGGTTTCCTACTCTCCGTTATAGAAAATGTGCCACTGAATCCAATGCCGTGCTATGATTGGTCCTAGGACGTCGCCCTCTCACAGAAAATTATTTTTTCGTATATATGCAGACCTGCGGGAAATGCAAAATTTTTAGGTTTTTTTTTCGAACACGGCAAAACTTGGAACAGAGGCCGAATTCGTGATCAATGTATCCAAACTAACAAACAGAAGAGTTTTTGTCCTGATCTAGAACCTGAAATTTTTTACGAATTTTTTTACCAAAGGGAGGGTCCTGTGGAGTTTTCCGGTTTCAGAACATCGACCCTCATCTCCAAATTTTGGCGCTTATTTCATGGTTTCCTACTCTCCGTTATAGAAAATGTGTCACTGAATCCAATGCCGTGCTAAGATTGGTCCTAGGACGTCGCCTTCTCACAGAAAATTATTTTTTGGTATATATGCAGACCTGCGGGAAATGCAAAATTTTTAGGTTTTTTTTTCAAACACGGCAAAACTTGGAACAGAGGCCGAATTCGTGATCAATGTATCCAAACTAACAAACAGAAGAGTTTTTGTCCTGATCGAGAACCTAAAATTTTTTACGAGTTTTTTTACCAAAGGGAGGGTCCTGTGGAGTTTTCCGGTTTCAGAACGTCGACCCTCATCCCCAAATTTTGGGTCTTATTTCACGGTTTCCTACTCTCCGTTATAGAAAATGTGCCACTGAATCCAATGCCGTGCTAAGATTGGCCCTAGGACGTCGCCTTCTCATAGAAAATTATTTTTTCGTATATATGCAGACCTGCGGGAAATGCAAAATTTTTAGGTTTTCTTTCAAATACGGCAAAACTTGGAACAGAGGCCGAATTCGTGATCAATGTATCCAAACTAACAAGCAGAAGGGTTTTTGTCCTGATCTAGAACCTAAAATTTTTTACGAGTTTTTTTACCAAAGGGGGGGTCCTGTGGAGTTTTCCGGTTTCAGAACGTCGACCCTCATCCCCAAATTTTGGGTCTTATTTCATGGTTTCCTACTCTCCGTTATAGAAAATCTGTCACTGAATCCAATGCCGTACTAAGATTGGTCCTAGGACGTCGCTTTCTCACAGAAAATTATTTTTTCGTATATATGCAGACCTGCGTGAAATGCAAAATTTTTAGGTTTTTTTTTCGAACACGGCAAAACTTGGAACAGAAGCCGAATTCGTGATCAATGTATCCAAACTAACAAACAGAAGAGTTTTTGTCCTGATCTAGAACCTGAAATTTTTTACGAATTTTTTTACCAAAGGGAGGGTCCTGTGGAGTTTTCCGGTTTCAGAACATCGACCCTCATCTCCAAATTTTGGCGCTTATCTCATGGTTTCCTACTCTCCGTTATAGAAAATGTGTCACTGAATCCAATGCCGTGCTAAGATTGGTCCTAGGACGTCGCCTTCTCACAGAAAATTATTTTTTGGTATATATGCAGACCTGCGGGAAATGCAAAATTTTTAGGTTTTTTTTTCAAACACGGCAAAACTTGGAACAGAGGCCGAATTCGTGATCAATGTATCCAAACTAACAAACAGAAGAGTTTTTGTCCTGATCGAGAACCTAAAATTTTTTACGAATTTTTTTACCAGAGGGAGGGTCCTGTGGAGTTTTCCGGTTTCAGAACATCGACCCTCATCCCCAAATTTTGGGTCTTATTTCACGGTTTCCTACTCTCCGTTATAGAAAATGTGCCACTGAATCCAATGCCGTGCTAAGATTGGCCCTAGGACGTCGCCTTCTCACAGAAAATTATTTTTTCGTATATATGCAGACCTGCGGGAAATGCAAAATTTTTAGGTTTTTTTTCAAATACGGCAAAACTTGGAACACAGGCCGAATTCGTGATCAATGTATCCAAACTAACAAGCAGAAGGGTTTTTGTCCTGATCGAGAACCTAAAATTTTTTACGAGTTTTTTTACCAAAGGGGGGGTCCTGTGGAGTTTTCCGGTTTCAGAACGTCGACCCTCATCCCCAAATTTTGGGTCTTATTTCATGGTTTCCTACTCTCCGTTATAGAAAATCTGTCACTGAATCCAACGCCGTACTAAGATTGGTCCTAGGACGTCGCTTTCTCACAGAAAATTATTTTTTCGTATATATGCAGACCTGCGGGAAATGCAAAATTTTTAGGTTTTTTTTTCGAACACGGCAAAACTTGGAACAGAAGCCGAATTCATGATCAATGTATCCAAACTAACAAACAGAAGAGTTTTTGTCCTGATCTAGAACCTGAAATTTTTTACGAATTTTTTTACCAAAGGGAGGGTCCTGTGGAGTTTTCCGGTTTCAGAACATCGACCCTCATCTCCAAATTTTGGCGCTTATCTCATGGTTTCCTACTCTCCGTTATAGACAATGTGTCACTGAATCCAATGCCGTGCTAAGATTGGTCCTAGGACGTCGCCTTCTCACAGAAAATCATTTTTTGGTATATATGCAGACCTGCGGGAAATGCAAAATTTTTAGGTTTTTTTTTTTCAAACACGGCAAAACTTGGAACAGAGGCCGAATTCGTGATCAATGTATCCAAACTAACAAACAGAAGAGTTTTTGTCCTGATCGAGAACCTAAAATTTTTTACGAATTTTTTTACCAAAGCCTGTGGAGTTTTCCGGTTTCAGAACATCGACCCTCATCCCCAAATTTTGGGTCTTATTTCACGGTTTCCTACTCTCCGTTATAGAAAATGTGCCACTGAATCCAATGCCGTGCTAAGATTGGCCCTAGGACGTCGCCTTCTCACAGAAAATTATTTTTTCGTATATATGCAGACCTGCGGGAAATGCAAAATTTTTAGGTTTTTTTTCAAATACGGCAAAACTTGGAACACAGGCCGAATTCGTGATCAATGTATGTAAACTAACAAACAGAAGAGTTTTTGTCCTGATCGACAACCTAAAATTTTTTACGAATTTTTTTACCAAACGGAGGGTCCTGTGGAGTTTTCCGGTTTCAGAACATCGACCCTCATCCCCAAATTTTGGGTCTTATGTCATGGTTTCCTACTCTCCGTTATAGAAAATGTGCGACTGAATCCAATGCCGTACTAAGATTGGTCCTAGGACGTCGCTTTCTCACAGAAAATTATTTTTTCGTATATATGCAGACCTGCGGGAGATGCAAAATTTTTAGGTTTTTTTTTTTCGAACACGGCAAAACTTGGAACAGGGGCCGAATTTGTGATCAATGTATCCAAACTAACAAACAGAAGAGTTTTTGTCCAGATCGAGAACCTAAAATTTCTTACGAATTTTTTTACCAAAGGGAGGGTCCTGTGGAGTTTTCCGGTTTCAGAACATCGACCCTCATCTCCAAATGTTGGCGCTTATTTCATGGTTTCCTACTCTCCGTTATAGAAAATGTGTCACTGAATCCAATGCCGTGCTAAGATTGGTCCTAGGACGTCGCCTTCTCACAGAAAATTATTTTTTGGTATATATGCAGACCTGCGGGAAATGCAAAATTTTTAGGTTTTTTTTTCAAACACGGCAAAACTTGGAACAGAGGCCGAATTCGTGATCAATGTATCCAAACTAACAAACAGAAGAGTTTTTGTCCTGATCGAGAACCTAAAATTTTTTACGAATTTTTTTACCAAAGGTCCTGTGGAGTTTTCCGGTTTCAGAACATCGACCCTCATCCCCAAATTTTGGGTCTTATTTCACGGTTTCCTACTCTCCGTTATAGAAAATGTGCCACTGAATCCAATGCCGTGCTAAGATTGGCCCTAGGACGTCGCCTTCTCACAGAAAATTATTTTTTCGTATATATGCAGACCTGCGGGAAATGCAAAATTTTTAGGTTTTTTTCAAATACGGCAAAACTTGGAACAGAGGCCGAATTCGTGATCAATGTATCCAAACTAACAAACAGAAGAGTTTTTGTCCTGATCGACAACCTAAAATTTTTTACGAATTTTTTTACCAAACGGAGGGTCCTGTGGAGTTTTCCGGTTTCAGAACATCGACCCTCATCCCCAAATTTTGGGTCTTATGTCATGGTTTCCTACTCTCCGTTATACAAAATGTGCGACTGAATTCAATGTCGTACTAAGATTGGTCCTAGGACGTCGCTTTATCACAGAAAATTATTTTTTCGTATATATGCAGACCTGCGGAAAATGCAAAATTTTTAGGTTTTTTTTTTTCGAACACGGCAAAACTTGGAACAGGGGCCGAATTTGTGATCAATGTATCCAAACTAACAAACAGAAGAGTTTTTGTCCAGATCGAGAACCTAAAATTTCTTACGAATTTTTTTACCAAAGGGAGGGTCCTGTGGAGTTTTCCGGTTTCAGAACATCGACCCTCATCTCCAAATTTTGGCGCTTATTTCATGGTTTCCTACTCTCCCTTATAGAAAATGTGTCACTGAATCCAATGCCGTGCTAAGATTGGTCCTAGGACGTCGCCTTCTCACAGAAAATTATTTTTTGGTATATATGCAGACCTGCGGGAAATGCAAAATTTTTAGGTTTTTTTTTTCAAACACGGCAAAACTTGGAACAGAGGCCGAATTCGTGATCAATGTATCCAAACTAACAAACAGAAGAGTTTTTGTCCTGATCGAGAACCCAAAATTTTTTACGAATTTTTTTACCAAAGGGAGGGTCCTGTGGAGTTTTCCGGTTTCAGAACATCGACCCTCATCCCCAAATTTTGGGTCTTATTTCACGGTTTCCTACTCTCCGTTATAGAAAATGTGCCACTGAATCCAATGCCGTGCTAAGATTGGCCCTAGGACGTCGCCTTCTCACAGAAAATTATTTTTTCGTATATATGCAGACCTGCGGGAAATGCAAAATTTTTAGGTTTTTTTCAAATACGGCAAAACTTGGAACAGAGGCCGAATTCGTGATCAATGTATCCAAACTAACAAACAGAAGAGTTTTTATCCTGATCGACAACCTAAAATTTTTTACGAATTTTTTTACCAAACGGAGGGTCCTGTGGAGTTTTCCGGTTTCAGAACATCGACCCTCATCCCCAAATTTTGGGTCTTATGTCATGGTTTCCTACTCTCCGTTATAGAAAATGTGCGACTGAATCAAATGTCGTACTAAGATTGGTCCTAGGACGTCGCTTTCTCACAGAAAATTATTTTTTCGTATATATGCAGACCTGCGGGAAATGCAAAATTTTTAGGTTTTTTTTTTCGAACACGGCAAAACTTGGAACAGGGGCCGAATTCGTGATCAATGTATCCAAACTAACAAACAGAAGAGTTTTTGTCCAGATCGAGAACCTAAAATTTCTTACGAATTTTTTTACCAAAGGGAGGGTCCTGTGGAGTTTTCCGGTTTCAGAACATCGACCCTCATCTCCAAATTTTGGCGCTTATTTCATGGTTTCCTACTCTCCGTTATAGAAAATGTGTCACTGAATCCAATGCCGTGCTAAGATTGGCCCTAGGACGTCGCCTTCTCACAGAAAATTATTTTTTGGTATATATACAGACCTGCGGGAAATGCAAAATTTTTAGGTTTTTTTTTCAAACACGGCAAAACTTGGAACAGAGGCCGAATTCGTGATCAATGTATCCAAACTAACAAACAGAAGAGTTTTTGTCCTGATCGAGAACCTAAAATTTTTTACGAATTTTTTTACCAAAGGGAGGGTCCTGTGGAGTTTTCCGGTTTCAGAACATCGACCCTCATCCCCAAATTTTGGGTTTTGTTTCGCGGTTTCCTACTCTCCGTTATAGAAAATGTGCCACTGAATCCAATGCCGTGCTAAGATTGGCCCTAGGACGTCGCCTTCTCACAGAAAATTATTTTTTCGTATATATGCAGACCTGCGGGAAATGCAAAATTTTCAGGTTTTTTTTCAAATACGGCAAAACTTGGAACAGAGGCCGAATTCGTGATCAATGTATCCAAACTAACAAACAGAAGAGTTTTTGTCCTGATCGACAACCTAAAATTTTTTACGAATTTTTTTACCAAACGGAGGGTCCTGTGGAGTTTTCCGGTTTCAGAACATCGACCCTCATCCCCAAATTTTGGGTTTTATGTCATGGTTTCCTACTCTCCGTTATAGAAAATGTGCGACTGAATCCAATGCCGTACTAAGATTGGTCCTAGGACGTCGCTTTCTCACAGAAATTTATTTTTTTCGTATATATGCAGACCTGCGGGAAATGCAAAATTTTTAGGTTTTTTTTTTCGAACACGGCAAAACTTGGAACAGGGGCCGAATTCGTGATCAATGTATCCAAACTAACAAACAGAAGAGTTTTTGTCCAGATCGAGAACCTAAAATTTCTTACGAATTTTTTTACCAAAGGGAGGGTCCTGTGGAGTTTTCCGGTTTCAGAACATCGACCCTCATCTCCAAATTTTGGCGCTTATTTCATGGTTTCCTACTCTCCGTTATAGAAAATGTGCCACTGAATCCAATGCCGTGCTAAGATTGGCCCTAGGACGTCGCCTTCTCACAGAAAATTATTTTTTCGTATATATGCAGACCTGCGGGAAATGCAAAATTTTTAGGTTTTTTTTTTCGAACACGGCAAAACTTGGAACAGAGGCCGAATTCGTGATCAATGTATCCAAACTAACAAACAGAAGAGTTTTTGTCTGATCTAGAACCTGAAATTTTTTACGAATTTTTTTACCAAAGGGAGGGTCCTGTGGAGTTTTCCGGTTTCAGAGCATCGACCCTCATCCCCAAATTATGTCATGGTTTCCTACTCTCCGTTATAGAAAATGTGCGACTGAATCCAATGCCGTACTAAGATTGGTCCTAGGACGTCGCTTTCTCACAGAAATTTATTTTTTTCGTATATATGCAGACCTGCGGGAAATGCAAAATTTTTAGGTTTTTTTTTTCGAACACGGCAAAACTTGGAACAGGGGCCGAATTCGTGATCAATGTATCCAAACTAACAAACAGAAGAGTTTTTGTCCAGATCGAGAACCTAAAATTTCTTACGAATTTTTTTACCAAAGGGAGGGTCCTGTGGAGTTTTCCGGTTTCAGAACATCGACCCTCATCTCCAAATTTTGGCGCTTATTTCATGGTTTCCTACTCTCCGTTATAGAAAATGTGTCACTGAATCCAATGCCGTGCTAAGATTGGTCCTAGGACGTCGCCTTCTCACAGAAAATTATTTTTTGGTATATATGCAGACCTGCGGGAAATGCAAAATTTTTAGGTTTTTTTTTTTCAAACACGGCAAAACTTGGAACAGGGGCCGAATTCGTGATCAATGTATCCAAACTAACAAACAGAAGAGTTTTTGTCCTGATCGAGAACCTAAAATTTTTTACGAATTTTTTTACCAAACGGAGGGTCCTGTGGAGTTTTCCGGTTTCAGAACATCGACCCTCATCCCCAAATTTTGGGTCTTATGTCATGGTTTCCTACTCTCCGTTATAGAAAATGTGTCACTAAATCCAATGTCGTGCTAAGATTGGTCCTAGGACGTCGCCTTCTCACAGAAAATTATTTTTTGGTATATATGCAGACCTGCGGGAAATGCAAAATTTTTAGGTTTTTTTTTTCAAACACGGCAAAACTTTGAACAGAGGCCGAATTCGTGATCAATGTATCCAAACTAACAAACAGAAGGGTTTTTGTCCTGATCGAGAACCTAAAATTTTTTACGAATTTTTTTACCAAAGGGAGGGTCCTGTGGAGTTTTCCGGTTTCAGAACATCGACCCTCATCCCCAAATTTTGGGTCTTATTTCACGGTTTCCTACTCTCCGTTATAGAAAATGTGCCACTGAATCCAATGCCGTGCTAAGATTGGCCCTAGAACGTCGCCTTCTCACAGAAAATTATTTTTTCGTATATATGCAGACCTGCGGGAAATGCAAAATTTTTAGGTTTTTTTTCAAATACGGCAAAACTTGGAACAGAGGCCGAATTCGTGATCAATGTATCCAAACTAACAAACAGAAGAGTTTTTGTCCTGATCGAGAACCTAAAATTTTTTACGAATTTTTTTACCAAAGGCAGGGTCCTGTGGAGTTTTCCGGTTTCAGAACATCGACCCTCATCTCCAAATTTTGGGTCTTATTTCATGGTTTCCTACTCTCCGTTATAGAAAATCTGTCACTGAATCCAATGCCGTACTAAGATTGGTCCTAGGACGTCGCTTTCTCACAGAAAATTATTTTTTCGTATATATGCAGACCTGCGGGAAATGCAAAATTTTTAGGTTTTTTTTTTTCGAACACGGCAATACTTGGAACAGAGGCCGAATTCGTGATCAGTGTATCCAAACTAACAAACAGAAGAGTTTTTGTCCTGATCTAGAACCTGAAATTATTTACGAATTTTTTTACCAAAGGGAGGGTCCTGTGGAGTTTTCCGGTTTCAGAACATCGACCCTCATCTCCAAATTTTGGCGCTTATTTCAGGGTTTCCTACTCTCCGTTATAGAAAATGTGCCACTGAATCCAATGCCGTGCTAAGATTGGCCCTAGGACGTCGCCTTCTCACAGAAAATTATTTTTTCGTATATATGCAGACCTGCGGGAAATGCAAAATTTTTAGGTTTTTTTTCAAATACGGCAAAACTTGGAACAGAGGCCGAATTCGTGATCAATGTATCCAAACTAACAAACAGAGGAGTTTTTGTCCTGATCGAGAACCTAAAATTTTTTACGAATTTTTTTACCAAAGGCAGGGTCCTGTGGAGTTTTCAGGTTTCAGAACATCGACCCTCGTCCCCAAATTTTGGGTCTTATTTCATGGTTTCCTACTCTCCGTTACAGAAAATGTGCCGCTGAATCTAATGCCGTACCAAGATTGGTCCTAGGACGTCGCTTTCTCACAGAAAATTATTTTTTCGTATATATGCAGACCTGCGGGAAATGCAAAATTTTTAGGTTTTTTTTTCGAACACGGCAAAACTTGGAACAGAGGCCGAATTCGTGATCAATGTATCCAAACTAACAAACAGAAGAGTTTTTGTCCTGATCGAGAACCTAAAATTTTTTACGAATTTTTTTACCAAAGGCAGGGTCCTGTGGAGTTTTCCGGTTTCAGAACATCGACCCTCATCTCCAAATTTTGGGTCTTATTTCATGGTTTCCTACTCTCCGTTATAGAAAATCTGTCACTGAATCCAATGCCGTACTAAGATTGGTCCTAGGACGTCGCTTTCTCACAGAAAATTATTTTTTCGTATATATGCAGACCTGCGGGAAATGCAAAATTTTTAGGTTTTTTTTTTTCGAACACGGCAATACTTGGAACAGAGGCCGAATTCGTGATCAGTGTATCCAAACTAACAAACAGAAGAGTTTTTGTCCTGATCTAGAACCTGAAATTATTTACGAATTTTTTTACCAAAGGGAGGGTCCTGTGGAGTTTTCCGGTTTCAGAACATCGACCCTCATCTCCAAATTTTGGCGCTTATTTCAGGGTTTCCTACTCTCCGTTATAGAAAATGTGCCACTGAATCCAATGCCGTGCTAAGATTGGCCCTAGGACGTCGCCTTCTCACAGAAAATTATTTTTTCGTATATATGCAGACCTGCGGGAAATGCAAAATTTTTAGGTTTTTTTTCAAATACGGCAAAACTTGGAACAGAGGCCGAATTCGTGATCAATGTATCCAAACTAACAAACAGAGGAGTTTTTGTCCTGATCGAGAACCTAAAATTTTTTACGAATTTTTTTACCAAAGGCAGGGTCCTGTGGAGTTTTCAGGTTTCAGAACATCGACCCTCGTCCCCAAATTTTGGGTCTTATTTCATGGTTTCCTACTCTCCGTTACAGAAAATGTGCCGCTGAATCTAATGCCGTACCAAGATTGGTCCTAGGACGTCGCTTTCTCACAGAAAATTATTTTTTCGTATATATGCAGACCTGCGGGAAATGCAAAATTTTTAGGTTTTTTTTTCGAACACGGCAAAACTTGGAACAGAGGCCGAATTCGTGATCAATGTATCCCAAACTAACAAACAGAAGAGTTTTTGTCGAGATCGAGAACCTAAAATTTCTTACGAATTTTTTTACCAAAGGGAGGGTCCTGTGGAGTCTTCCGGTTTCAGAACATCGACCCTCATCCCCAAATTTTGGGTCTTATTTCACGGTTTCCTACTCTCCGTTATAGAAAATGTGCCACTGAATCCAATGCCGTGCTAAGATTGGCCCTAGGACGTCGCCTTCTCACAGAAAATTATTTTTTCGTATATATGCAGACCTGCGGGAAATGCAAAATTTTTAGGTTTTTTTTCAAATACGGCAAAACTTGGAACAGAGGCCGAATTCAATCAATGTATCCAAACTAACAAACAGAAGAGTTTTTGTCCTGATCGAGAACCTAAAATTTTTTACGAATTTTTTTACCAAAGGCAGGGTCCTGTGGAGTTTTCCGGTTTCAGAACATCGACCCTCATCTCCAAATTTTGGCGCTTATTTCATGGTTTCCTACTCTCCGTTATAGAAAATGTGTCACTGAATCCAATGCCGTGCTAAGATTGGTCCTAGGACGTCGCCTTCTCACAGAAAATTATTTTTTGTTATATATGCAGACCTGCGGGAAATGCAAAATTTTTAGGTTTTTTTTTTCAAACACGGCAAAACTTGGAACAGAGGCCGAATTCGTGATCAATGTATCCAAACTAACAAACAGAAGAGTTTTTGTCCTGATCGACAACCTAAAATTTTTTACGAATTTTTTTACCAAACGGAGGGTCCTGTGGAGTTTTCCGGTTTCAGAACATCGACCCTCATCCCCAAATTTTGGGTCTTATGTCATGGTTTCCTACTCTCCGTTATAGAAAATGTGTCACTAAATCCAATGCCGTGCTAAGATTGGTCCTAGGACGTCGCCTTCTCACAGAAAATTATTTTTTGGTATATATGCAGACCTGCGGGAAATGCAAAATTTTTAGGTTTTTTTTCAAATACGGCAAAACTTGGAACAGAGGCCGAATTCGTGATCAATGTATCCAAACTAACAAACAGAAGAGTTTTTGTCCTGATCGAGAACCTAAAATTTTTTACGAATTTTTTTACCAAAGGGAGGGTCCTGTGGAGTTTTCCGGTTTCAGAACATCGACCCTCATCCCCAAATTTTGGGTCTTATTTCACGGTTTCCTACTCTCCGTTATAGAAAATGTGCCACTGAATCCAATGCCGTGCTAAGATTGGCCCTAGGACGTCGCCTTCTCACAGAAAATTATTTTTTCGTATATATGCAGACCTGCGGGAAATGCAAAATTTTTAGGTTTTTTTTCAAATACGGCAAAACTTGGAACAGAGGCCGAATTCAATCAATGTATCCAAACTAACAAACAGAAGAGTTTTTGTCCTGATCGAGAACCTAAAATTTTTTACGAATTTTTTTACCAAAGGCAGGGTCCTGTGGAGTTTTCCGGTTTCAGAACATCGACCCTCATCTCCAAATTTTGGCGCTTATTTCATGGTTTCCTACTCTCCGTTATAGAAAATGTGTCACTGAATCCAATGCCGTGCTAAGATTGGTCCTAGGACGTCGCCTTCTCACAGAAAATTATTTTTTGTTATATATGCAGACCTGCGGGAAATGCAAAATTTTTAGGTTTTTTTTTTCAAACACGGCAAAACTTGGAACAGAGGCCGAGTTCGTGATCAATGTATCCAAACTAACAAACAGAAGAGTTTTTGTCCTGATCGACAACCTAAAATTTTTTACGAATTTTTTTACCAAACGGAGGGTCCTGTGGAGTTTTCCGGTTTCAGAACATCGACCCTCATCCCCAAATTTTGGGTCTTATGTCATGGTTTCCTACTCTCCGTTATAGAAAATGTGTCACTAAATCCAATGCCGTGCTAAGATTGGTCCTAGGACGTCGCCTTCTCACAGAAAATTATTTTTTGGTATATATGCAGACCTGCGGGAAATGCAAAATTTTTAGGTTTTTTTTTCAAACACGGCAAAACTTTGAACAGAGGCCGAATTCGTGATCAATGTATCCAAACTAACAAACAGAAGAGTGTTTGTCCTGATCGAGAACCTAAAATTTTTTACGAATTTTTTTACCAAAGGGAGGGTCCTGTGGAGTTTTCCGGTTTCAGAACATCGACCCTCATCCCCAAATTTTGGGTCTTATTTCACGGTTTCCTACTCTCCGTTATAGAAAATGTGCCACTGAATCCAATGCCGTGCTAAGATTGGCCCTAGGACGTCGCCTTCTCACAGAAAATTATTATTTCGTATATATGCAGACCTGCGGGAAATGCAAAATTTTTAGGTTTTTTTCAAATACGGCAAAACTTGGAACAGAGGCCGAATTCGTGATCAATGTATCCAAACTAACAAACAGAAGAGTTTTTGTCCTGATCGAGAACCTAAAATTTTTTACGAATTTTTTTACCAAAGGCAGGGTCCTATGGAGTTTTCCGGTTTCAGAACATCGACCCTCATCTCCAAATTTTGGCGCTTATTTCATGGTTTCCTACTCTCCGTTATAGAAAATGTGTCACTGAATCCAATGCCGTGCTAAGATTGGTCCTAGGACGTCGCCTTCTCACAGAAAATTATTTTTTGGTATATATGCAGACCTGCGGGAAATGCAAAATTTTTAGGATTTTTTTTTCGAACACGGCAAAACTTGGAACAGGGGCCGAATTCGTGATCAATGTATCCAAACTAACAAACAGAAGAGTTTTTGTCCAGATCGAGAACCTAAAATTTCTTACGAATTTTTTTACCAAAGGGAGGGTCCTGTGGAGTTTTCCGGTTTCAGAACATCGACCCTCGTCCCCAAATTTTGGCGCTTATTTCATGGTTTCCTACTCTCCGTTATAGAAAATGTGTCACTGAATCCAATGCCGTGCTAAGATTGGTCCTAGGACGTCGCCTTCTCACAGAAAATTATTTTTTGGTATATATGCAGACCTGCGGGAAATGCAAAATTTTTAGGATTTTTTTTCGAACACGGCAAAACTTGGAACAGGGGCCGAATTCGTGATCAATGTATCCAAACTAACAAACAGAAGAGTTTTTGTCCAGATCGAGAACCTAAAATTTCTTACGAATTTTTTTACCAAAGGGAGGGTCCTGTGGAGTTTACCGGTTTCAGAACATCGACCCTCGTCCCCAAATTTTGGCGCTTATTTCATGGTTTCCTACTCTCCGTTATAGAAAATGTGAAACTGAATCCAATGCCGTGCTAAGATTGGTCCTAGGACGTCACCTTCTCACAGAAAATTATTTTTTGGTATATATGCAGACCTGCGGGAAATGCAAAATTTTTAGGTTTTTTTTTTCCAAACACGGCAAAACTTTGAACAGAGGCCGAATTCGTGATCAATGTATTCAAACTAACAAACAGAAGAGTTTTTGTCCTGATCGAGAACCTAAAATTTTTTACGAATTTTTTTACCAAAGGAAGGGTCCTGTGGAGTTTTCCGGTTTCAGAACATCGACCCTCGTCCCCAAATTTTGGGCCTTATTTCATGGTTTCCTACTCTCCGTTACAGAAAATGTGCCACTGAATCTAATGCCGTACCAAGATTGGTCCTAGGACGTCGCTTTCTCACAGAAAATTATTTTTTCGTATATATGCAGACCTGCGGGAAATGCAAAATTTTTAGGTTTTTTTTTTCGAACACGGCAAAACTTGGAACAGAGGCCGAATTCGCGATCAATGTGTCCAAACTAACAAACAGAAGAGTTTTTGTCCAGATCGAGAACCTAAAATTTCTTACGAATTTTTTTACCAAAGGGAGGGTCCTGTGGAGTTTTCCGGTTTCAGAACATCGACCCTTATCCCCAAATTTTGGGTCTTATTTCACGGTTTCCTACTCTCCGTTATAGAAAATGTGCCACTGAATCCAATGCCGTGCTAAGATTGGTCCTAGGACGTCGCCTTCTCACAGAAAATTATTTTTTCGTATATATGCAGACCTGCGGGAAATGCAAAATTTTTAGGTTTTTTTTCAAATACGGCAAAACTTGGAACAGAGGCCGAATTCGTGATCAATGTATCCAAACTAACAAACAGAAGAGTTTTTGTCCTGATCGAGAACCTAAAATTTTTTACGAATTTTTTCACCAAACGGAGGGTCCTGTGGAGTTTTCCGGTTTCAGAACATCGACCCTCATCCCCATATTTTGGGTCTTATGTCATGGTTTCCTACTCTCCGTTATAGAAAATGTGCGACTGAATCCAATGCCGTACTAAGATTGGTCCTAGGACGTCGCTTTCTCACAGAAAATTATTTTTTCGTATATATGCAGACCTGCGGGAAATGCAAAATTTTTAGGTTTTTTTTTTCGAACACGGCAAAACTTGGAACAGAGGCCGAATTTGTGATCAGTGTATCCAAACTAACAAACCGAAGAGTTTATGTTCCTGATCGAGAACCTAAAATTTTTTACGAATTTTTTTACCAAAGGGAGGGTCCTGTGGAGTTTTCCTGTTTCAGAACATCGACCCTCATCTCCAAATTTTGGCGCTTATTTCATGGTTTCCTACTCTCCGTTATAGAAAATGTGTCACTGAATCCAATGCCGTGCTAAGATTGGTCCTAGGACGTCGCCTTCTCACAGAAAATTATTTTTTCGTATATATGCAGACCTGCGGGAAATGCAAAATTTTTAGGTTTTTTTTTCCAACACGGCAAAACTTGGAACAGAGGCCGAATTCGTGATCAATGTATCCAAATTAAAAAACAGAAGAGTTTTTGTCCTGATCGAGAACCTAAAATTTTTTACGAATTTTTTTACCAAAGGGAGGGTCCTGTGGAGTTTTCCGGTTTCAGAACATCGACCCTCACCCCCAAATTTTGGCGCTTATTTCATGGTTTCCTACTCTCCGTTATAGAAAATGTGTCACTGAATCCAATGCCGTGCTAAGATTGGTCCTAGGACGTCGCCTTCTCACAGAAAATTATTTTTTGGTATATATGCAGACCTGCGGGAAATGCAAAATTTTTAGGTTTTTTTTTCAAACACGGCAAAACTTGGAACAGAGGCCGAATTCGTGATCAATGTATCCAAACTAACAAACAGAAGAGTTTTTGTCCTGATCGAGAACCTAAAATTTTTTACGAATTTTTTTACCAAAGGGAGGGTCCTGTGGAGTTTTCCGGTTTCAGAACATCGACCCTCATCCCCAAATTTTGGGTCTTATTTCACGGTTTCCTACTCTCCGTTATAGAAAATGTGCCACTGAATCCAAAGCCGTGCTAATATTGGCCCTAGGACGTCGCCTTCTCACAGAAAATTATTTTTTCGTATATATGCAGACCTGCGGGAAATGCAAAATTTTTAGGTTTTTTTTTTTCGAACACGGCAAAACTTGGAACAGAGGCCGAATTCGTGATCAATGTATCCAAACTAACAAACAGAAGAGTTTTTGTCCTGATCTAGAACCTGAAATTTTTTACGAATTTTTTTACCAAAGGGAGGGTCCTGTGGAGTTTTCCGGTTTCAGAACATCGACCCTCATCCCCAAATTTTGGGTCTTATTTCACGGTTTCCTACTCTCCGTTATAGAAAATGTGCCACTGAATCCAATGCCGTGCTAAGATTGGCCCTAGGACGTCGCCTTCTCACAGAAAATTATTTTTTCGTATATATGCAGACCTGCGGGAAATGCAAAATTTTTAGGTTTTTTTTCAAATACGGCAAAACTTGGAACAGAGGCCGAATTCGTGATCAATGTATCCAAACTAACAAACAGAAGAGTTTTTGTCCTGATCTAGAACCTGAAATTTTTTACGAATTTTTTTACCAAAGGGAGGGTCCTGTGGAGTTTTCCGGTTTCAGAACATCGACCCTCGTCCCCAAATTTTGGGTCTTATTTCATGGTTTCCTACTCTCCGTTACATAAAATGTGCCACTGAATCTAATGCCGTAACAAGATTGGTACTAGGACGTCGCTTTCTCACAGAAAATTATTTTTTCGTATATATGCAGACCTGCGGGAAATGCAAAATTTTTAGGTTTTTTTTCGAACACGGCAAAACTTGGAACAGAGGCCGAATTCGTGATCAATGTATCCAAACTAACAAACAGAAGAGTTTTTGTCCAGATCGAGAACCTAAAATTTCTTACGAATTTTTTTACCAAAGGGAGGGTCCTGTGGAGTTTTCCGGTTTCAGAACATCGACCCTCATCCCCAAATTTTGGGTCTTATTTCACGGTTTCCTACTCTCCGTTATAGAAAATGTGCCACTGAATCCAATGCCGTGCTAAGATTGGTCCTAGGACGTCGCCTTCTCACAGAAAATTATTTTTTGGTATATATGCAGACCTGCGGGAAATGCAAAATTTTTAGGTTTTTTTTCAAATACGGCAAAACTTGGAACAGAGGCCGAATTCGTGATCAATGTATCCAAACTAACAAACAGAAGAGTTTTTGTCCTGATCGAGAACCTAAAATTTTTTACGAATTTTTTTACCAAACGGAGGGTCCTGTGGAGTTTTCCGGTTTCAGAACATCGACCCTCATCCCCAAATTTTGGGTCTTATGTCATGGTTTCCTACTCTCCGTTATAGAAAATGTGCGACTGAATCCAATGCCGTACTAAGATTGGTCCTAGGACGTCGCTTTCTCACAGAAAATTATTTTTTCGTATATATGCAGACCTGCGGGAAATGCAAAATTTTTAGGTTTTTTTTTTCGAACACGGCAAAACTTGGAACAGAGGCCGAATTCGTGATCAATGTATCCAAACTAACAAACAGAAGAGTTTTTGTCCTGATCTAGAACCTGAAATTTTTTACGAATTTTTTTACCAAAGGGAGGGTCCTGTGGAGTTTTCCGGTTTCAGAACATCGACCCTCATCCCCATATTTTGGGTCTTATGTCATGGTTTCCTACTCTCCGTTATAGAAAATGTGCCACTGAATCCAATGCCGTACTAAGATTGGTCCTAGGACGTCGCTTTCTCACAGAAAATTATTTTTTCGAGAACCTAAAATTTCTTACGAATTTTTTTACCAAAGGGAGGGTCCTGTGGAGTTTTCCGGTTTCAGAACATCGACCCTTATCCCCAAATTTTGGGTCTTATTTCACGGTTTCCTACTCTCCGTTATAGAAAATGTGCCACTGAATCCAATGCCGTGCTAAGATTGGTCCTAGGACGTCGCCTTCTCACAGAAAATTATTTTTTCGTATATATGCAGACCTGCGGGAAATGCAAAATTTTTAGGTTTTTTTTCAAATACGGCAAAACTTGGAACAGAGGCCGAATTCGTGATCAATGTATCCAAACTAACAAACAGAAGAGTTTTTGTCCTGATCGAGAACCTAAAATTTTTTACGAATTTTTTCACCAAACGGAGGGTCCTGTGGAGTTTTCCGGTTTCAGAACATCGACCCTAATCCCCATATTTTGGGTCTTATGTCATGGTTTCCTACTCTCCGTTATAGAAAATGTGCGACTGAATCCAATGCCGTACTAAGATTGGTCCTAGGACGTCGCTTTCTCACAGAAAATTATTTTTTCGTATATATGCAGACCTGCGGGAAATGCAAAATTTTTAGGTTTTTTTTTTTCGAACACGGCAAAACTTGGAACAGAGGCCGAATTTGTGATCAGTGTATCCAAACTAACAAACCGAAGAGTTTATGTTCCTGATCGAGAACCTAAAATTTTTTACGATTTTTTTACCAAAGGGAGGGTCCTGTGGAGTTTTCCTGTTTCAGAACATCGACCCTCATCTCCAAATTTTGGCGCTTATTTCATGGTTTCCTACTCTCCGTTATAGAAAATGTGTCACTGAATCCAATGCCGTGCTAAGATTGGTCCTAGGACGTCGCCTTCTCACAGAAAATTATTTTTTGGTATATATGCAGACCTGCGGGAGATGCAAAATTTTTAGGTTTTTTTTTCAAACACGGCAAAACTTGGAACAGAGGCCGAATTCGTGATCAATGTATCCAAACTAACAAACAGAAGAGTTTTTGTCCTGATCGAGAACCTAAAATTTTTTACGAATTTTTTTACCAAAGGGAGGGTCCTGTGGAGTTTTCCGGTTTTTGAACATCGACCCTCATCCCCAAATTTTGGGTCTTATTTCACGGTTTCCTACTCTCCGTTATAGAAAATGTGCCACTGAATCCAATGCCGTGCTAAGATTGGCCCTAGGACGTCGCCTTCTCACAGAAAATTATTTTTTCGTACATATGCAGACCTGCGGGAAATGCAAAATTTTTAGGTTTTTTTTTTCGAACACGGCAAAACTTGGAACAGAGGCCGAATTCGTGATCAATGTATCCAAACTAACAAACAGAAGAGTTTTTGTCCTGATCTAGAACCTGAAATTTTTTACGAATTTTTTTACCAAAGGGAGGGTCCTGTGGAGTTTTCCGGTTTCAGAACATCGACCCTCATCCCCAAATTTTGGGTCTTATTTCACGGTTTCCTACTCTCCGTTATAGAAAATGTGCCACTGAATCCAATGCCGTGCTAAGATTGGCCCTAGGACGTCGCCTTCTCACAGAAAATTATTTTTTCGTATATATGCAGACCTGCGGGAAATGCAAAATTTTTAGGTTTTTTTTCAAATACGGCAAAACTTGGAACAGAGGCCGAATTCGTGATCAATGTATCCAAACTAACAAACAGAAGAGTTTTTGTCCTGATCTAGAACCTGAAATTTTTTACGAATTTTTTTACCAAAGGGAGGGTCCTGTGGAGTTTTCCGGTTTCAGAACATCGACCCTCGTCCCCAAATTTTGGGTCTTATTTCATGGTTTCCTACTCTCCGTTACATAAAATGTGCCACTGAATCTAATGCCGTAACAAGATTGGTACTAGGACGTCGCTTTCTCACAGAAAATTATTTTTTCGTATATATGCAGACCTGCGGGAAATGCAAAATTTTTAGGTTTTTTTTTCGAACACGGCAAAACTTGGAACAGAGGCCGAATTCGTGATCAATGTATCCAAACTAACAAACAGAAGAGTTTTTGTCCAGATCGAGAACCTAAAATTTCTTACGAATTTTTTTACCAAAGGGAGGGTCCTGTGGAGTTTTCCGGTTTCAGAACATCGACCCTCATCCCCAAATTTTGGGTCTTATTTCACGGTTTCCTACTCTCCGTTATAGAAAATGTGCCACTGAATCCAATGCCGTGCTAAGATTGGTCCTAGGACGTCGCCTTCTCACAGAAAATTATTTTTTCGTATATATGCAGACCTGCGGGAAATGCAAAATTTTTAGGTTTTTTTTCAAATACGGCAAAACTTGGAACAGAGGCCGAATTCGTGATCAATGTATCCAAACTAACAAACAGAAGAGTTTTTGTCCTGATCGAGAACCTAAAATTTTTTACGAATTTTTTTACCAAACGGAGGGTCCTGTGGAGTTTTCCGGTTTCAGAACATCGACCCTCATCCCCAAATTTTGGGTCTTATGTCATGGTTTCCTACTCTCCGTTATAGAAAATGTGCGACTGAATCCAATGCCGTACTAAGATTGGTCCTAGGACGTCGCTTTCTCACAGAAAATTATTTTTTCGTATATATGCAGACCTGCGGGAAATGCAAAATTTTTAGGTTTTTTTTTTCGAACACGGCAAAACTTGGAACAGAGGCCGAATTCGTGATCAATGTATCCAAACTAACAAACAGAAGAGTTTTTGTCCTGATCTAGAACCTGAAATTTTTTACGAATTTTTTTACCAAAGGGAGGGTCCTGTGGAGTTTTCCGGTTTCAGAACATCGACCCTCATCTCCAAATTTTGGCGCTTATTTCATGGTTTCCTACTCTCCGTTATAGAAAATGTGTCACTGAATCCAATGCCGTGCTAAGATTGGTCCTAGGACGTCGCCTTCTCACAGAAAATTATTTTTTGGTATATATGCAGACCTGCGGGAAATGCAAAATTTTTTGGTTTTTCTTTTCAAACACGGCAAAACTTGGAACAGAGGTCGAATTCGTGATCAATGTATCCAAACTAACAAACAGAAGAGTTTTTGTCCTGATCGAGAACCTAAAATTTTTTACGAATTTTTTTACCAAAGGTCCTGTGGAGTTTTCCGGTTTCAGAACATCGACCCTCATCCCCAAATTTTGGGTCTTATTTCACGGTTTCCTACTCTCCGTTATAGAAAATGTGCCACTGAATCCAATGCCGTGCTAAGATTGGCCCTAGGACGTCGCCTTCTCACAGAAAATTATTTTTTGGTATATATGCAGACCTGCGGGAAATGCAAAATTTTTAGGTTTTTTTTTTCAAACACGGCAAAACTTGGAACAGAGGCCGAATTCGTGATCAATGTATCCAAACTAACAAACAGAAGAGTTTTTGTCCTGATCGAGAACCTAAAATTTTTTACGAGTTTTTTTACCAAAGGGAGGGTCCTGTGGAGTTTTCCGGTTTCAGAACATCGACCCTGATCCCCAAATTTTGGGTCTTATTTCACGGTTTCCTACTCTCCGTTATAAAAAATGTGCCACTGAATCCAATGCCGTGCTAAGATTGGCCCTAGGAGGTCGCCTTCTCATAGAAAATTATTTTTTCGTATATATGCAGACCTGCGGGAAATGCAAAATTTTTAGGTTTTTTTTTTCGAACACGGCAAAACTTGGAACAGGGGCCGAATTCGTGATCAATGTATCCAAACTAACAAACAGAAGAGTTTTTGTCCAGATCGAGAACCTAAAATTTCTTACGAATTTTTTTACCAAAGGGAGGGTCCTGTGGAGTTTTCCGGTTTCAGAACATCGACCCTCATCTCCAAATGCTGGCGCTTATTTCATGGTTTCCTACTCTCCGTTATAGAAAATGTGTCACTGAATCCAATGCCGTGCTAAGATTGGTCCTAGGACGTCGCCTTCTCACAGAAAATTATTTTTTGGTATATATGCAGACCTGCGGGAAATGCAAAATTTTTAGGTTTTTTTTTTCAAACACGGCAAAACTTGGAACAGAGGCCGAATTCGTGATCAATGTATCCAAACTAACAAACAGAAGAGTTTTTGTCCTGATCGAGAACCTAAAATTTTTTACGAGTTTTTTTACCAAAGGGAGGGTCCTGTGGAGTTTTCCGGTTTCAGAACATCGACCCTCATCCCCAAATTTTGGGTCTTATTTCACGGTTTCCTACTCTCCGTTATAGAAAATGTGCCACTGAATCCAATGCCGTGCTAAGATTGGCCCTAGGACGTCGCCTTCTCATAGAAAATTATTTTTTCGTATATATGCAGACCTGCGGGAAATGCAAAATTTTTAGGTTTTTTTTCAAATAAGGCAAAACTTGGAACAGAGGCCGAATTCGTGATCAATGTATCCAAACTAACAAACAGAAGAGTTTTTGTCCTGATCGCGAACCTAAAATTTTTTACGAATGTTTTTACCAAAGGGAGGGTCCTGTGGAGTTTTCCGGTTTCAGAACATCGACCCTCATCTCCAAATTTTGGGTCTTATTTCATGGTTTCCTGCTCTCCGTTATAGAAAATGTGCCACTGAATCCAATGCCGTACTAAGATTGGTCCTAGGACGTCGCTTTCTCACAGAAAATTATTTTTTCGTATATATGCAGACCTGCGGGAAATGCAAAATTTTTAGGTTTTTTTTTTCAAACACGGCAAAACTTGGAACTGAGGCCGAATTCGTGATCAATGTATCCAAACTAACAAACAGAAGAGTTTTTGTCCAGATCGAGAACCTAAGATTTCTTACGAATTTTTTTACCTGTGGAGTTTTCCGGTTTCAGAACATCGACCCTCATCCCCAAATTTTGGGTCTTATTTCACGGTTTCCTACTCTCCGTTATAGAAAATGTGCCACTGAATGCAATGCCGTGCATAGATTGGTCCTAGCACGTCGCCTTCTCACAGAAAATTATTTTTTCGTATATATGCAGACCTGCGGGAAAAGCAAAATTTTTAGGTTTTTTTTTCGAACACGGCAAAACTTGGAACAGAGGCCGAATTCGTGATCAATGTATCCAAACTAACAAACAGAAGAGTTTTTGTCCAGATCGAGAACCTAAAATTTCTTACGAATTTTTCTACCTGTGGAGTTTTCCGGTTTCAGAACATCGACCCTCATCTCCAAATTTTGGGTCTTACTTCATGGTGTCCTACTCTCCGTTATAGAAAATGTGCCACTCAATCCAATGCCGTGCTAAGATTGGAACTAGGACGTCGCCTTCTCGCAGAAAATTATTTTTTCGTATATATGCAGACCTGCGGGAAATGCAAAATTTTTAGGTTTTTTTTTTCGGACACGGCAAAACTTGGAACAGGGGCTGAATTCGTGATCAATGTATCCAAACTAACAAACAGAAGAGTTTTTGTCCTGATCGCGAACCTAAAATTTTTTACGAATTTTTTTACCAAAGGGAGGGTCCTGTGGAGTTTTCCGGTTTCAGAACATCGACCCTCGTCCCCAAATTTTGGGTCTTATTTCATGGTTTCCTACTCTCCGTTATAGAAAATGTGCCACTGAATCCAATGCCGTAGTAAGATTGGTCCTAGGACGTCGCTTTCTCACAGAAAATTATTTTTTCGTATATATGCAGACCTGCGGGAAATGCAAAATTTTTAGGTTTTTTTTTTTCAAACACGGCAAAACTTGGAACAGAGGCCGAATTCGTGATCAATGTATCCAAACTAACAAACAGAAGAGTTTTTGTCCTGATCGAGAACCTAAAATTTTTTACGAATTTTTTTACCAAAGGGAGGGTCCTGTGGAGTTTTCCGGTTTCAGAACATCGACCCTCATCTCCAAATTTTGGGTCTTATTTCATGGTGTCCTACTCTCCGTTATAGAAAATGTGCCACTGAATCCAATGCCGTGCTAAGATTGGTCCTAGGACGTCGCCTTCTCACAGAAAATTATTTTTTCGTATATATGCAGACCTGCGAGAAATGCAAAATTTTTAGGTTTTTTTTTCAAACACGGCAAAACTTGGAACAGAGGCCGAATTCGTGATCAATGTATCCAAACTAACAAGCAGAAGGGTTTTTGTCCTGATCGAGTACCTAAAATTTTTTACGAGTTTTTTTACCAAAGGGGGGGTCCTGTGGAGTTTTCCGGTTTCAGAACATCGACCCTCATCTCCAAATTTTGGGTCTTATTTCATGGTGTCCTACTCTCCGTTATAGAAAATGTGCCACTGAATCCAATGCCGTGCTAAGATTGGACCTAGGACGTCGCCTTCTCGCAGAAAATTATTTTTTCGTATATATGCAGACCTGCGGGAAATGCAAAATTTTTAGGTTTTTTTTTCGAACACGGCAAAACTTGGAACAGAGGCCGAATTCGTGATCAATGTATCCAAACTAACAAACAGAAGAGTTTTTGTCCAGATCGAGAACCTAAAATTTCTTACGAATTTTTTTACCAAAGGGAGGGTCCTGTGGAGTTTTCCGGTTTCAGAACATCGACCCTCATCCCCAAATTTTGGGTCTTATTTCATGGTTTCCTACTCTCCGTTATAGAAAATGTGTCACTGAATCCAATGCCGTGCTAAGATTGGTCCTAGGACGTCGCTTTCTCACAGAAAATTATTTTTTCGTATATATGCAGACCTGCGGGAAATGCAAAATTTTTAGGTTTTTTTTTTCGAACACGGCAAAACTTGGAACAGAGGCCGAATTCGTGATCAATGTATCCAAACTAACATACAGAAGAGTTTTTGTCCTGATCTAGAACCTGAAATTTTTTACGAATTTTTTTACCAAAGGGAGGGTCCTGTGGAGCTTTCCGGTTTCAGAACGTCGACCCTCATTCCCAAATTTTGGGTCTTATTTCATGGTTTCCTACTCCCCTTTATAGAAAATGTGTCACTGAATCCAATGCCGTGCTAAGATTGATCCTAGGACGTCGCCTTCTCACAGAAAATTATTTTTTGGTATATATGCAGACCTGCGGGAAATGCAAAATTTTTAGGTTTTTTTTTTCAAACACGGCAAAACTTGGAACGAAGGCCGAATTCGTGATCAATGTATCCAAACTAACAAACAGAAGAGTTTTTGTCCTGATCGAGAACCTAAAATTTTTTACGAATTTTTTTACCAAAGGGAGGAGTGGAGTTTTCCGATTTCAGGACATCGACCCTCGTCCCCAAATTTTGGGTCTTATTCCATGGTTTCCTACTCTCCGTTATAGAAAATGTGCCACTGAATCCAATGCCGTGCTAAGATTGGTCCTAGGACGTCGCCTTCTCACAGAAAAAGATTTTTTCGTATATATGCAGACCAGCGGGAAATGCAAAATTTTTAGGTTTTTTTTTCAAACACGGCAAAACTTGGAACAGAGGCCGAATTCGTGATCAATGTATCCAAACTAATATACAGAAGAGTTTTTGTCCTGATCTAGAACCTGAAATTTTTTACGAACTTGTTTACCAAAGGGAGGGTCCTGTGGAGTTTTCCGGTTCCAGAACATCGACGCTCATCCCCAAATTTTGGGTCTTATGTCATGGTTTCCTACTCTCCGTTATAGAAAATGTGCGACTGAATCCAATGCCGTACTAAGATTGGTCCTAGGACGTCGCTTTCTCACAGAAAATTATTTTTTCGTATATATGCAGACCTGGGGCAAATGCAAAATTTTTAGGTTTTTTTTTCGAACACGGCAAAACTTGGAACAGAGGCCGAGTTTGTGATCAATGTATCCAAACTAACAAACAGAAGAGTTTTTGTCCTGATCGAGAACCTAAAATTTTTTACGAATTTTTTTACCAAAGGGAGGGTCCTGTGGAGTTTTCCGGTTTCAGAACATCGACCCTCACCCCCAAATTTTGGGTCTTATGTCACGGTTTCCTACTCTCCGTTATAGAAAATGTGCGACTGAATCCAATGCCGTACTAAGATTGGTCCTAGGACGTCGCTTTCTCACAGAAAATTATTTTTTCGTATATATGCAGACCTGCGGGAAATGCAAAATTTTTAGGTTTTTTTTTCGAACACGGCAAAACTTGGAACAGAGGCCGAATTCGTGATGATTTAGGTTTTTTTTTCGAACACGGCAAAACTTGGAACAGAGGCCGAATTCGTGATCAATGTATCCAAACTAACAAACAGAAGAGTTTTTGTCCTGATCGAGAACCTAAAATTTTTTACGAATTTTTTTACCAAAGGGAGGGTCCTGTGGAGTTTTCCGGTTTCAGAACATCGACCCTCATCCCCAAATTTTGGGTCTTATTTCACGGTTTCCTACTCTCCGTTATAGAAAATGTGCCACTGAATCCAATGCCGTGCTAAGATTGGTCCTAGGACGTCGCCTTCTCACAGAAAATTATTTTTTCGTATATATGCAGACCTGCGGGAAATGCAAAATTTTTAGGTTTTTTTTCAAACACGGCAAAACTTGGAACAGAGGCCGAATTCGTGATCAATGTATCCAAACTAACAAACAGAAGAGTTTTTGTCCTGATCGAGAACCTAAAATTTTTTACGAATATTTTTACCAAAGGGAGGGGTCCTGTGGAGTTTTCCGGTTTCAGAGCATCGACCCTCATCTCCAAATTTTGGGTCTTATTTCATGGTTTCCTACTCTCCGTTATAGAAAATGTGTCACTGAATCCAATGCCGCGCTAAAATTGGTCCTAGGACGTCGCTTTCTCACAGAAAATTATTTTTTCGTATATATGCAGACCTGCGGGAAATGCAAAATTTTTAGGTTTTTTTTTTCAAACACGGCAAAACTTGGAACAGAGGCCGAATTCGTGATCAATGTATCCAAACTAACAAACAGAAGAGTTTTTGTCCAGATCGAGAACCTAAAATTTCTTACGAATTTTTTTACCTGTGGAGTTTTCCGGTTTCAGAACATCGACCCTCATCCCCAAATTTTGGGTCTTATTTCACGGTTTCCTACTCTCCGTTATAGAAAATGTGCCACTGAATACAATGCCGTGCATAGATTGGTCCTAGCACGTCGCCTTCTCACAGAAAATTATTTTTTCGTATATATGCAGACCCAAACACGGCAAAACTTGGAACAGAGGCCGAATTCGTGATCAATGTATCCAAACTAACAAACAGAAGAGTTTTTGTCCAGATCGAGAACCTAAAATTTCTTACGAATTTTTTTACCTGTGGAGTTTTCCGGTTTCAGAACATCGACCCTCATCCCCAAATTTTGGGTCTTATTTCACGGTTTCCTACTCTCCGTTATAGAAAATGTGCCACTGAATGCAATGCCGTGCATAGATTGGTCCTAGCACGTCGCCTTCTCACAGAAAATTATTTTTTCGTATATATGCAGACCTGCGGGAAAAGCAAAATTTTTAGGTTTTTTTTTCGAACACGGCAAAACTTGGAACAGAGGCCGAATTCGTGATCAATGTATCCAAACTAACAAACAGAAGAGTTTTTGTCCTGATCGAGAACCTGAAATTTTTTACGAATTTTTTTACCAAAGGGAGGGTCCTGTGGAGGTTTCCGGTTTCAGAACATCGACCCTCATCTCCAAATTTTGGGTCTTATTTCATGGTGTCCTACTCTCCGTTATAGAAAATGTGCCACTGAATCCAATGCCGTGCTAAGATTGGACCTAGGACGTCGCCTTCTCGCAGAAAATTATTTTTTCGTATATATGCAGACCTGCGGGAAATGCAAAATTTTTAGGTTTTTTTTTTCGGACACGGCAAAACTTGGAACAGAGGCCGAATTCGTGATCAATGTATCCAAACTAACAAACAGAAGAGTTTTTGTCCAGATCGAGAACCTAAAATTTCTTACGAATTTTTTTACCAAAGGGAGGGTCCTGTGGAGTTTTCCGGTTTCAGAACATCGACCCTCATCCCCAAATTTTGGGTCTTATTTCATGGTTTCCTACTCTCCGTTATAGAAAATGTGCCACTGAATCCAATGCCGTGCTAAGATTGGTCCTAGGACGTCGCCTTCTCACAGAAAATGATTTTTTCGTATATATGCAGACCAGCGGGAAATGCAAAATTTTTAGGTTTTTTTTTCAAACACGGCAAAACTTGGAACAGAGGCCGAATTCGTGATCAATGTATCCAAAATAACATACAGAAGAGTTTTTGTCCTGATCTAGAACCTGAAATTTTTTACGAACTTGTTTACCAAAGGGAGGGTCCTGTGGAGTTTTCCGGTTTCAGAACATCGACCCTCACCCCCAAATTTTGGGTCTTATGTCATGGTTTCCTACTCTCCGTTATAGAAAATGTGTGACTGAATCCAATGCCGTACTAAGATAGGTCCTAGGACGTCGCTTTCTCACAGAAAATTATTTTTTCGTATATATGCAGACCTGCGGGAAAAGCAAAATTTTTAGGTTTTTTTTTCGAACACGGCAAAACTTGGAACAGAGGCCGAATTCGTGATCAATGTATCCAAACTAACAAACAGAAGAGTTTTTGTCCTGATCGAGAACCTAAAATTTTTTACGAATTTTTTTACCAGAGGGAGGAGTGGAGTATTCCGGTTTCAGAGCATCGACCCTCGTCCCCAAACTTTGGGTCTTATTTCATGGTTTCCTACTCTCCGTTATAGAAAATGTGCCACTGAATCCAATGCCGTACTAAGATTGGTCCTAGGACGTCGCTTTCTCACAGAAAATTATTTTTTCGTATATATGCAGACCTGCGGGAAATGCAAAATTTTTAGGTTTTTTTTTTCGAACACGGCAAAACTTGGAACAGAGGCCGAATTCGTGATCAATGTATCCAAACTAACAAACAGAAGGGTTTTTGTCCAGATCGAGAACCTAAAATTTCTTACGAATTTTTTTACCAAAGGGAGGGTCCTGTGGAGTTTTCCGGTTTCAGAACATCGACCCTCATCCCCAAATTTTGGGTCTTATTTCATGGTTTCCTACTCTCCGTTATAGAAAATGTGCCACTGAATCCAATGCCGTGCTATGATTGGTCCTAGGACGTCGCCCTCTTACAGAAAATTATTTTTTCGTATATATGTAGACCTGCGGGAAATGCAAAATTTTTAGGTTTTTTTTTTCGAACACGGCAAAACTTGGAGCAGAGGCCGAATTCGTGATCAATGTATCCAAACTAACAAACAGAAGAGTTTTTGTCCTGATCGAGAATCTAAAAATTTTTACGAATTTTTTTACCAAAGGGAGGGTCCTGTGGAGTTTTCCGGTTTCAGAACATCGACCCTCATCTCCAAATTTTGGGTCTTATTTCATGGTTTCCTACTCTCCGTTATAGAAAATGTGCCACTGAATCCAATGCCGTGCTAAGATTGGTCCTAGGACGTCGCCTTCTCACAGAAAATGATTTTTTCGTATATATGCAGACCAGCGGGAAATGCAAAATTTTTAGGTTTTTTTTTCAAACACGGCAAAACTTGGAACAGAGGCCGAATTCGTGATCAATGTATCCAAACTAACATACAGAAGAGTTTTTGTCCTGATCTAGAACCTGAAATTTTTTACGAACTTGTTTACCAAAGGGAGGGTCCTGTGGAGTTTTCTGGTTCCAGAACATCGACCCTCATCCCCAAATTTTGGGTCTTATGTCATGGTTTCCTACTCTCCGTTATAGAAAATGTGCGACTGAATCCAATGCCGTACTAAGATTGGTCCTAGGACGTCGCTTTCTCACAGAAAATTATTTTTTCGTATATATGCAGACCTGCGGCAAATGCAAAATTTTTAGGTTTTTTTTCGAACACGGCAAAACTTGGAACAGAGGCCGAATTCGTGATCAATGTATCCAAACTAAAAAACAGAAGAGTTTTTGTCCAGATCGAGAACCTAAAATTTCTTACGAATTTTTTTACCAAAGGGAGGGTCCTGTGGAGCTTTTCCGGTTTCAGGACATCGACCCTCATCCCCAAATTTTGGGTCTTATTTCATGGTTTCCTACTCTCCGTTATAGAAAATGTGCCACTGAATCCAATGCCGTACTAAGATTGGTCCTAGGACGTCGCTTTCTCACAGAAAATTATTTTTTCGTATATATGCAGACCTGCGGGAAATGCAAAATTTTTAGGTTTTTTTTTTCGAACACGGCAAAACTTGGAACAGAGGCCGAATTCGTGATCAAAGTATCCAAACTAACAAACAGAAGAGTTTTTGTCCTTATCGAGAACCTAAAATTTCTTACGAATTTTTTTACCAAAGGGAGGGTCCTGTGGAGTTTTCCGGTTTCAGAACATCGACCCTCATCCCCAAATTTTGGGTCTTATTTCACGGTTTCCTACTCTCCGTTATAGAAAATGTGCCACTGAATTCAATGCCGTGCTAAAATTGGTCCTAGGACGTCGCCTTCTCACAGAAAATTATTTTTTCGTATATATGCAGACCTGCGGGAAATACAAAATTTTTAGGTTTTTTTTTCGAACACGGCAAATCTTGGAACAGAGGCCGAATTCGTGATCAATGTATCCAAACTAACAAACAGAAGAGTTCTTGTCCTGGTCGAGAACCTAAAATTTTTTACGAATTTTTTTACCAAAGGGAGGGTCCTGTGGAGTTTTCCGGTTTCAGAACATCGACCCTCATCCCCAAATTTTGGGTCTTATTTCATGGTTTCCTACTCTCCGTTATAGAAAATGTGCCACTGAATCCAATTCCGTGCTAAGATTGGTCCTAGGACGTCGCTTTCTCACAGAAAATTATTTTTTCGTATATATGCAGACCTGCGGGAAATGCAAAATTTTTAGGTTTTCTTTTCAAACACGGCAAAACTTGCAACAGAGGCCGAATTCGTGATCAATGTATCCAAACTAACAAACAGAAGAGTTTTTGTCCTGATCGAGAACCTAAAATTTTTTACGAATTTTTTAACCAAAGGGAGGGTCCTGCGGAGTTTTCCGGTTTCAGAACATCAACCCTCTTCCCCAAATTTTGGGTCTTATCTCACGGTTTCCTACTCTCCGTTATAGAAAATGTGCCACTGAACCCAGTGCCGTGCTAAGATTGGTCCTAGGACGTCGCCTTCTCACAGAAAATTATTTTTTCGTATATATGCAGACCTGCGGGAAATGCAAAATTTTTAGGTTTTTTTTTTCAAACACGGCAAAACTTGGAACAGAGGCCGAATTCATGATCAATTTATCCAAACTAAAAAACAGAAGAGTTTTTGTCCAGATCGAGAACCTAAAATTTTTTACGAATTTTTTTACCAAAGGAGGGTCCTGTGGAGTTTTCCGGTTTCAGAACATCGACCCTCATCCCCAAATTTTGGGTCTTATTTCACGGTTTCCTACTCTCCGTTATAGAAAATGTGCCACTGAATCCAATGCCGTGCTAAGATTGGTCCTAGGACGTCGCCTTCTCACAGAAAATGATTTTTTCGTATATATGCAGACCAGCGGGAAATGCAAAATTTTTAGGTTTTTTTTTCAAACACGGCAAAACTTGGAACAGAGGCCGAATTCGTGATCAATGTATCCAAACTAACATACAGAAGAGTTTTTGTCCTGATCTAGAACCTGAAATTTTTTACGAACTTGTTTACCAAAGGGAGGGTCCTGTGGAGTTTTCCGGTTCCAGAACATCGACCCTCATCCCCAAATTTTGGGTCTTATGTCATGGTCTCCTACTCTCCGTTATAGAAAATGTGCGACTGAATCCAATGCCGT
The DNA here is from genome assembly GCA_951848785.1 of Callosobruchus maculatus. NCBI lineage: Eukaryota > Metazoa > Arthropoda > Insecta > Coleoptera > Chrysomelidae > Callosobruchus > Callosobruchus maculatus. Next base: position 5,351,467 of record CATOUR010000191.1, on the reverse strand, counting down.
ACTAAGATTGGTCCTAGGACGTCGCTTTCTCACAGAAAATTATTTTTTCGTATATATGCAGACCTGCGGCAAATGCAAAATTTTTAGGTTTTTTTTTTCGAACACGGCAAAACTTGGAACAGAGGCCGAATTTGTGATCAATGTATCCAAACTAACAAACAGAAGAGTTTTTGTCCTGATCGAGAACCTAAAATTTTTTACGAATTTTTTTACCAAAGGGAGGGTCCTGTGGAGCTTTTCCGGTTTCAGGACATCGACCCTCATCCCCAAATTTTGGGTCTTATTTCATGGTTTCCTACTCTCCGTTATAGAAAATGTGCCACTGAATCCAATGCCGTACTAAGATTGGTCCTAGGACGTCGCTTTCTCACAGAAAATTATTTTTTCGTATATATGCAGACCTGCGGGAAATGCAAAATTTTTAGGTTTTTTTTTTTCGAACACGGCAAAACTTGGAACAGAGGCCGAATTCGTGATCAAAGTATCCAAACTAACAAACAGAAGAGTTTTTGTCCTTATCGAGAACCTAAAATTTCTTACGAATTTTTTTACCAAAGGGAGGGTCCTGTGGAGTTTTCCGGTTTCAGAACATCGACCCTCATCCCCAAATTTTGGGTCTTATTTCACGGTTTCCTACTCTCCGTTATAGAAAATGTGCCACTGAATCCAATGCCGTGCTAAAATTGGTCCTAGGACGTCGCCTTCTCACAGAAAATTATTTTTTCGTATATATGCAGACCTGCGGGAAAAGCAAAATTTTTAGGTTTTTTTTTCGAACACGGCAAAACTTGGAACAGAGGCCGAATTCGTGATCAATGTATCCAAACTAACAAACAGAAGAGTTTTTGTCCTGATCGACAACCTAAAATTTTTTACGAATTTTTTTACCAAACGGAGGGTCCTGTGGAGTTTTCCGGTTTCAGAACATCGACCCTCATCCCCAAATTTTGGGTCTTATTTCACGGTTTCCTACTCTCCGTTATAGAAAATGTGCCACTGAATGCAATGCCGTGCATAGATTGGTCCTAGCACGTCGCCTTCTCACAGAAAATTATTTTTTCGTATATATGCCGACCTGCGGGAAAAGCAAAATTTTTAGGTTTTTTTTTCGAACACGGCAAAACTTGGAACAGAGGCCGAATTCGTGATCAATGTATCCAAACTAACAAACAGAAGAGTTTTTGTCCTGATCGACAACCTAAAATTTTTTACGAATTTTTGTACCAAACGGAGGGTCCTGTGGAGTTTTCCGGTTTCAGAACATCGACCCTCATTTCCAAATTTTGGGTCTTATTTCATGGTGTCCTACTCTCCGTTATAGAAAATGTGCCACTGAATCCAATGCCGTGCTAAGATTGGTCCTAGGACGTCGCCTTCTCACAGAAAATTATTTTTTCGTATATGCCCTGCGAGAAATGCAAAATTTTTAGGTTTTTTTTTCAAACACGGCAAAACTTGGAACAGAGGCCGAATTCGTGATCAATGTATCCAAACTAACAAGCAGAAGGGTTTTTGTCCTGATCGAGAACCTAAAATTTTTTACGAGTTTTTTTACCAAAGGGGGGGTCCTGTGGAGTTTTCCGGTTTCAGAACATCGACCCTCATCCCGAAATTTTGGGTCTTATTTCATGGTTTCCTACTCTCCGTTATAGAAAATGTGCCACTGAATCCAATGCCGTGCTAAGATTGGTCCTAGGACGTCGCTTTCTCACAGAAAATTATTTTTTCGTATATATGCAGACCTGCGGGAAATGCAAAATTTTTAGGTTTTCTTTTCAAACACGGCAAAACTTGCAACAGAGGCCGAATTCGTGATCAATGTATCCAAACTAACAAACAGAAGAGTTTTTGTCCTGATCGAGAACCTAAAATTTTTTACGAATTTTTTAACCAAAGGGAGGGTCCTGCGGAGTTTTCCGGTTTCAGAACATCAACCCTCTTCCCCAAATTTTGGGTCTTATCTCACGGTTTCCTACTCTCCGTTATAGAAAATGTGCCACTGAACCCAGTGCCGTGCTAAGATTGGTCCTAGGACGTCGCCTTCTCACAGAAAATTATTTTTTCGTATATATGCAGACCTGCGGGAAATGCAAAATTTTTAGGTTTTTTTTTTCAAACACGGCAAAACTTGGAACAGAGGCCGAATTCATGATCAATTTATCCAAACTAACAAACAGAAGAGTTTTTGTCCTGATCGAGAACCTAAAATTTTTTACGAATTTTTTTACCAAAGGAGGGTCCTGTGGAGTTTTCCGGTTTCAGAACATCGACCCTCATCCCCAAATTTTGGGTCTTATTTCACGGTTTCCTACTCTCCGTTATAGAAAATATGCCACTGAATCCAATGCCGTGCTAAGATTGGTCCTAGGACGTCGCCTTCTCACAGAAAATTATTTTTTCGTATATATGCAGACCTGCGGGAAATGCAAAATTTTTAGGTTTTTTTTCAAACACGGCAAAACTTGGAACAGAGGCCGAATTCGTGATCAATGTATCCAAACTAACAAACAGAAGAGTTTTTGTCCTGATCGAGAACCTAAAATTTTTTACGAATATTTTTACCAAAGGGAGTGGAGTTTTCCGGTTTCAGAGCATCGACCCTCATCTCCAAATTTTGGGTCTTATTTCATGGTGTCCTACTCTCCGTTATAGAAAATGTGCCACTGAATCCAATGCCGTGCTAAGATTGGTCGTAGGACGTCGCCTTCTCACAGAAAATTATTTTTTCGTATATGCCCTGCGAGAAATGCAAAATTTTTAGGTTTTTTTTTCAAACACGGCAAAACTTGGAACAGAGGCCGAATTCGTGATCAATGTATCCAAACTAACAAGCAGAAGGGTTTTTGTACTGATCGAGAACCTAAAATTTTTTACGAGTTTTTTTACCAAAGGGGGGGTCCTGTGGAGTTTTCCGGTTTCAGAACATCGACCCTCATCTCCAAATTTTGGGTCCTATTTCATGGTGTCCTACTCTCCGTTATAGAAAATGTGCCACTGAATCCAATGCCGTGCTAAGATTGGACCTAGGACGTCGCCTTCTCGCAGAAAATTATTTTTTCGTATATATGCAGACCTGCGGGAAATGCAAAATTTTTAGGTTTTTTTTTTCGAACACGGCAAAACTTGGAACAGAGGCCGAATTCGTGATCAATGTATCCAAACTAACAAACAGAAGAGTTTTTGTCCAGATCGAGAACCTAAAATTTCTTACGAATTTTTTTACCAAAGGGAGGGTCCTGTGGAGTTTTCCGGTTTCAGAACATCGACCCTCATCCCCAAATTTTGGGTCTTATTTCATGGTTTCCTACTCTCCGTTATAGAAAATGTGTCACTGAATCCAATGTCGTACTAAGATTGGTCCTAGGACGTCGCTTTCTCACAGAAAATTATTTTTTCGTATATATGCAGACCTGCGGGAAATGCAAAATTTTTAGGTTTTTTTTTTCGAACACGGCAAAACTTGGAACAGAGGCCGAATTCGTGATCAATGTATCCAAACTAACATACAGAAGAGTTTTTGTCCTGATCTAGAACCTGAAATTTTTTACGAATTTTTTTACCAAAGGGAGGGTCCTGTGGAGTTTTCCGGTTTCAGAACGTCGACCCTTATCCCCAAATTTTGGGTCTTATTTCATGGTTTCCTACTCTCCTATATAGAAAATGTGTCACTGAATCCAATGCCGTGCTAAGATTGATCCTAGGACGTCGCCTTCTCACAGAAAATTATTTTTTGGTATATATGCAGACCTGCGGGAAATGCAAAATTTTTAGGTTTTTTTTTCAAACACGGCAAAACTTGGAACAGAGGCCGAATTCGTGATCAATGTATCCAAACTAACAAACAGAAGGTTTTTGTCCTGATCGAGAACCTAAAATTTTTTACGAATTTTTTTACCAAAGGGAGGAGTGGAGTTTTCCGATTTCAGGACATCGACCCTCGTCCCAAATTTTGGGTCTTATTTCATGGTTTCCTACTCTCCGTTATAGAAAATGTGCCACTGAATCCAATGCCGTGCTAAGATTGGTCCTAGGACGTCGCCTTCTCACAGAAAATGATTTTTTCGTATATATGCAGACCAGCGGGAAATGCAAAATTTTTAGGTTTTTTTTTTCAAACACGGCAAAACCTGGAACAGAGGCCGAATTCGTGATCAATGTATCCAAACTAACATAAAGAAGAGTTTTTGTCCTGATCTAGAACCTGAAATTTTTTACGAATTTTTTTACCTGTGGAGTTTTCCGGTTTCAGAACATCGACCCTCACCCCCAAATTTTGGGTCTTATGTCATGGTTTCCTACTCTCCGTTATAGAAAATGTGCGACTGAATCCAATGCCGTACTAAGATAGGTCCTAGGACGTCGCTTTCTCACAGAAAATTATTTTTTCGTATATATGCAGACCTGCGGGAAAAGCAAAATTTTTAGGTTTTTTTTCGAACACGGCAAAACTTGGAACAGAGGCCGAATTCGTGATCAATGTATCCAAACTAACAAACAGAAGAGTTTTTGTCCTGATCGAGAACCTAAAATTTTTTACGAATTTTTTTACCAGAGGGAGGAGTGGAGTATTCCGGTTTCAGAACATCGACCCTCGTCCCCAAACTTTGGGTCTTATTTCATGGTTTCCTACTCTCCGTTATAGAAAATGTGCCACTGAATCCAATGCCGTACTAAGATTGGTCCTAGGACGTCGCTTTCTCACAGAAAATTATTTTTTCGTATATATGCAGACCTGCGGGAAATGCAAAATTTTTAGGCTTTTTTTTTCGAACACGGCAAAACTTGGAACAGAGGCCGAATTCGTGATCAATGTATCCAAACTAACAAACAGAAGGGTTTTTGTCCAGATCGAGAACCTAAAATTTCTTACGAATTTTTTTACCAAAGGGAGGGTCCTGTGGAGTTTTCCGGTTTCAGAACATCGACCCTCATCCCCAAATTTTGGGTCTTATTTCATGGTTTCCTACTCTCCGTTATAGAAAATGTGCCACTGAATCCAATGCCGTGCTATGATTGGTCCTAGGACGTCGCCCTCTCACAGAAAATTATTTTTTCGTATATATGCAGACCTGCGGGAAATGCAAAATTTTTAGGTTTTTTTTTTCGAACACGGCAAAACTTGGAGCAGAGGCCGAATTCGTGATCAATGTATCCAAACTAACAAACAGAAGAGTTTTTGTCCTGATCGAGAATCTAAAATTTTTTACGAATTTTTTTACCAAAGGGAGGGTCCTGTGGAGTTTTCCGGTTTCAGAACATCGACCCTCATCTCCAAATTTTGGGTCTTATTTCATGGTTTCCTGCTCTCCGTTATAGAAAATGTGCCACTGAATCCAATGCCGTGCTAAGATTGGTCCTAGGACGCCGCCTTCTCACAGAAAATGATTTTTTCGTATATATGCAGACCAGCGGGAAATGCAAAATTTTTAGGTTTTTTTTTCAAACACGGCAAAACTTGGAACAGAGGCCGAATTCGTGATCAATGTATCCAAACTAACATACAGAAGAGTTTTTGTCCTGATCTAGAACCTGAAATTTTTTACGAACTTGTTTACCAAAGGGAGGGTCCTGTGGAGTTTTCCGGTTCCAGAACATCGACCCTCATCCCCAAATTTTGGGTCTTATGTCATGGTTTCCTACTCTCCGTTATAGAAAATGTGCGACTGAATCCAATGCCGTACTAAGATTGGTCCTAGGACGTCGCTTTCTCACAGAAAATTATTTTTTCGTATATATGCAGACCTGCGGCAAATGCAAAATTTTTAGGTTTTTTTTCGTACACGGCAAAACTTGGAACAGAGGCCGAATTCGTGATCAATGTATCCAAACTAAAAAACAGAAGAGTTTTTGTCCAGATCGAGAACCTAAAATTTCTTACGAATTTTTTTACCAAAGGGTGGGTCCTGTGGAGTTTTCCGGTTTCAGAACATCGACCCTCATCCCCAAATTTTGGGTCTTATTTCATGGTTTCCTACTCTCCGTTATAGAAAATGTGCCACTGAATCCAATGCCGTGCTAAGATTGGTCCTAGGACGTCGCTTTCTCACAGAAAATTATTTTTTCGTATATATGCAGACCTGCGGGAAATGCAAAATCTTTAGGTTTTCTTTTCAAACACGGCAAAACTTGCAACAGAGGCCGAATTCGTGATCAATGTATCCAAACTAACAAACAGAAGAGTTTTTGTCCTGATCGAGAACCTAAAATTTTTTACGAATTTTTTAACCAAAGGGAGGGTCCTGCGGAGTTTTCCGGTTTCAGAACATCAACCCTCTTCCCCAAATTTTGGGTCTTATCTCACGGTTTCCTACTCTCCGTTATAGAAAATGTGCCACTGAACCCAGTGCCGTGCTAAGATTGGTCCTAGGACGTCGCCTTCTCACAGAAAATTATTTTTTCGTATATATGCAGACCTGCGGGAAATGCAAAATTTTTAGGTTTTTTTTTCAAACACGGCAAAACTTGGAACAGAGGCCGAATTCATGATCAATTTATCCAAACTAACAAACAGAAGAGTTTTTGTCCTGATCGAGAACCTAAAATTTTTTACGAATTTTTTTACCAAAGGAGGGTCCTGTGGAGTTTTCCGGTTTCAGAACATCGACCCTCATCCCCAAATTTTGGGTCTTATTTCACGGTTTCCTACTCTCCGTTATAGAAAATATGCCACTGAATCCAATGCCGTGCTAAGATTGGTCCTAGGACGTCGCCTTCTCACAGAAAATTATTTTTTCGTATATATGCAGACCTGCGGGAAATGCAAAATTTTTAGGTTTTTTTTCAAACACGGCAAAACTTGGAACAGAGGCCGAATTCGTGATCAATGTATCCAAACTAACAAACAGAAGAGTTTTTGTCCTGATCGAGAATCTAAAATTTTTTACGAATTTTTTTACCAAAGGGAGGGTCCTGTGGAGTTTTCCGGTTTCAGAACATCGACCCTCATCTCCAAATTTTGGGTCTTATTTCATGGTTTCCTGCTCTCCGTTATAGAAAATGTGCCACTGAATCCAATGCCGTGCTAAGATTGGTCCTAGGACGCCGCCTTCTCACAGAAAATGATTTTTTCGTATATATGCAGACCAGCGGGAAATGCAAAATTTTTAGGTTTTTTTTTCAAACACGGCAAAACTTGGAACAGAGGCCGAATTCGTGATCAATGTATCCAAACTAACATACAGAAGAGTTTTTGTCCTGATCTAGAACCTGAAATTTTTTACGAACTTGTTTACCAAAGGGAGGGTCCTGTGGAGTTTTCCGGTTCCAGAACATCGACCCTCATCCCCAAATTTTGGGTCTTATGTCATGGTTTCCTACTCTCCGTTATAGAAAATGTGCGACTGAATCCAATGCCGTACTAAGATTGGTCCTAGGACGTCGCTTTCTCACAGAAAATTATTTTTTCGTATATATGCAGACCTGCGGCAAATGCAAAATTTTTAGGTTTTTTTTCGTACACGGCAAAACTTGGAACAGAGGCCGAATTCGTGATCAATGTATCCAAACTAAAAAACAGAAGAGTTTTTGTCCAGATCGAGAACCTAAAATTTCTTACGAATTTTTTTACCAAAGGGTGGGTCCTGTGGAGTTTTCCGGTTTCAGAACATCGACCCTCATCCCCAAATTTTGGGTCTTATTTCATGGTTTCCTACTCTCCGTTATAGAAAATGTGCCACTGAATCCAATGCCGTGCTAAGATTGGTCCTAGGACGTCGCTTTCTCACAGAAAATTATTTTTTCGTATATATGCAGACCTGCGGGAAATGCAAAATCTTTAGGTTTTCTTTTCAAACACGGCAAAACTTGCAACAGAGGCCGAATTCGTGATCAATGTATCCAAACTAACAAACAGAAGAGTTTTTGTCCTGATCGAGAACCTAAAATTTTTTACGAATTTTTTAACCAAAGGGAGGGTCCTGCGGAGTTTTCCGGTTTCAGAACATCAACCCTCTTCCCCAAATTTTGGGTCTTATCTCACGGTTTCCTACTCTCCGTTATAGAAAATGTGCCACTGAACCCAGTGCCGTGCTAAGATTGGTCCTAGGACGTCGCCTTCTCACAGAAAATTATTTTTTCGTATATATGCAGACCTGCGGGAAATGCAAAATTTTTAGGTTTTTTTTTCAAACACGGCAAAACTTGGAACAGAGGCCGAATTCATGATCAATTTATCCAAACTAACAAACAGAAGAGTTTTTGTCCTGATCGAGAACCTAAAATTTTTTACGAATTTTTTTACCAAAGGAGGGTCCTGTGGAGTTTTCCGGTTTCAGAACATCGACCCTCATCCCCAAATTTTGGGTCTTATTTCACGGTTTCCTACTCTCCGTTATAGAAAATATGCCACTGAATCCAATGCCGTGCTAAGATTGGTCCTAGGACGTCGCCTTCTCACAGAAAATTATTTTTTCGTATATATGCAGACCTGCGGGAAATGCAAAATTTTTAGGTTTTTTTTCAAACACGGCAAAACTTGGAACAGAGGCCGAATTCGTGATCAATGTATCCAAACTAACAAACAGAAGAGTTTTTGTCCTGATCGAGAACCTAAAATTTTTTACGAATATTTTTACCAAAGGGGGGGGTCCTGTGGAGTTTTCCGGTTTCAGAACATCGACCCTCATCTCCAAATTTTGGGTCTTATTTCATGGTGTCCTACTCTCCGTTATAGAAAATGTGCCACTGAATCCAATGCCGTGCTAAGATGGGTCCTAGGACGTCGCCTTCTCACAGAAAATTATTTTTTCGTATATGCCCTGCGAGAAATGCAAAATTTTTAGGTTTTTTTTTCAAACACGGCAAAACTTGGAACAGAGGCCGAATTCGTGATCAATGTATCCAAACTAACAAGCAGAAGGGTTTTTGTCCTGATCGAGAACCTAAAATTTTTTACGAGTTTTTTTACCAAAGGGGGGGTCCTGTGGAGTTTTCCGGTTTCAGAACATCGACCCTCATCTCCAAATTTTGGGTCTTATTTCATGGTGTCCTACTCTCCGTTATAGAAAATGTGCCACTGAATCCAATGCCGTGCTAAGATTGGACCTAGGACGTCGCCTTCTCGCAGAAAATTATTTTTTCGTATATATGCAGACCTGCGGGAAATGCAAAATTTTTAGGTTTTTTTTTTCGAACACGGCAAAACTTGGAACAGAGGCCGAATTCGTGATCAATGTATCCAAACTAACAAACAGAAGAGTTTTTGTCCTGATCGAGAACCTAAAATCTTTTACGAGTTTTTTTACCAAAGGACCTGTGGAGTTTTCCGGTTTCAGAACATCGACCCTCATCCCCAAATTTTGGGTCTTATTTCATGGTTTCCTACTCTCCGTTATAGAAAATGTGTCACTGAATCCAATGTCGTACTAAGATTGGTCCTAGGACGTCGCTTTCTCACAGAAAATTATTTTTTCGTATATATGCAGACCTGCGGGAAATGCAAAATTTTTAGGTTTTTTTTTTCGAACACGGCAAAACTTGGAACAGAGGCCGAATTCGTGATCAATGTATCCAAACTAACATACAGAAGAGTTTTTGTCCTGATCTAGAACCTGAAATTTTTTACGAATTTTTTTACCAAAGGGAGGGTCCTGTGGAGTTTTCCGGTTTCAGAACGTCGACCCTTATCCCCAAATTTTGGGTCTTATTTCATGGTTTCCTACTCTCCTATATAGAAAATGTGTCACTGAATCCAATGCCGTGCTAAGATTGATCCTAGGACGTCGCCTTCTCACAGAAAATTATTTTTTGGTATATATGCAGACCTGCGGGAAATGCAAAATTTTTAGGTTTTTTTTTTCAAACACGGCAAAACTTGGAACAGAGGCCGAATTCGTGATCAATGTATCCAAACTAACAAACAGAAGAGTTTTTGTCCTGATCGAGAACCTAAAATTTTTTACGAATTTTTTTACCAAAGGGAGGAGTGGAGTTTTCCGATTTCAGGACATCGACCCTCGTCCCCAAATTTTGGGTCTTATTTCATGGTTTCCTACTCTCCGTTATAGAAAATGTGCCACTGAATCCAATGCCGTGCTAAGATTGGTCCTAGGACGTCGCCTTCTCAAAGAAAATGATTTTTTCGTATATATGCAGACCAGCGGGAAATGCAAAATTTTTAGGTTTTTTTTTTCAAACACGGCAAAACTTGGAACAGAGGCCGAATTCGTGATCAATGTATCCAAACTAACATACAGAAGAGTTTTTGTCCTGATCGAGAACCTAAAATTTTTTACGAATTTTTTTACCAAAGGGAGGGTCCTGTGGAGTTTTCCGGTTTCAGAACGTCGACCCTTATCCCCAAATTTTGGGTCTTATTTCATGGTTTCCTACTCCCCTATATAGAAAATGTGTCACTGAATCCAATGCCGTGCTAAGATTGATCCTAGGACGTCGCCTTCTCACAGAAAATTATTTTTTGGTATATATGCAGACCTGCGGGAAATGCAAAATTTTTAGGTTTTTTTTTCAAACACGGCAAAACTTGGAACAGAGGCCGAATTCGTGATCAATGTATCCAAACTAACAAACAGAAGAGTTTTTGTCCTGATCGAGAACCTAAAATTTTTTACGAATTTTTTTACCAAAGGGAGGAGTGGAGTTTTCCGATTTCAGGACATCGACCCTCGTCCCCAAATTTTGGGTCTTATTTCATGGTTTCCTACTCTCCGTTATAGAAAATGTGCCACTGAATCCAATGCCGTGCTAAGATTGGTCCTAGGACGTCGCCTTCTCAAAGAAAATGATTTTTTCGTATATATGCAGACCAGCGGGAAATGCGAAATTTTTAGGTTTTTTTTTCAAACACGGCAAAACTTGGAACAGAGGCCGAATTCGTGATCAATGTATCCAAACTAACATAAAGAAGAGTTTTTGCCCTGATCTAGAACCTGAAATTTTTTACGAATTTTTTTACCTGTGGAGTTTTCCGGTTTCAGAACATCGACCCTCACCCCCAAATTTTGGGTCTTATGTCATGGTTTCCTACTCTCCGTTATAGAAAATGTGCGACTGAATCCAATGCCGTACTAAGATAGCTCCTAGGACGTCGCTTTCTCACAGAAAATTATTTTTTCGTATATATGCAGACCTGCGGGAAAAGCAAAATTTTTAGGTTTTTTTTTCGAACACGGCAAAACTTGGAACAGAGGCCGAATTCGTGATCAATGTATCCAAACTAACAAACAGAAGAGTTTTTGTCCTGATCGAGAACCTAAAATTTTTTACGAATTTTTTTACCAGAGGGAGGAGTGGAGTATTCCGGTTTCAGAACATCGACCCTCGTCCCCAAACTTTGGGTCTTATTTCATGGTTTCCTACTCTCCGTTATAGAAAATGTGCCACTGAATCCAATGCCGTACTAAGATTGGTCCTAGGACGTCGCTTTCTCACAGAAAATTATTTTTTCGTATATATGCAGACCTGCGGGAAATGCAAAATTTTTAGGTTTTTTTTTTTCGAACACGGCAAAACTTGGAACAGAGGCCGAATTCGTGATCAATGTATCCAAGCTAACAAACAGAAGGGTTTTTGTCCAGATCGAGAACCTAAAATTTCTTACGAATTTTTTTACCAAAGGGAGGGTCCTGTGGAGTTTTCCGGTTTCAGAACATCGACCCTCATCCCCAAATTTTGGGTCTTATTTCATGGTTTCCTACTCTACGTTATAGAAAATGTGCCACTGAATCCAATGCCGTGCTATGATTGGTCCTAGGACGTCGCCCTCTCACAGAAAATTATTTTTTCGTATATATGCAGACCTGCGGGAAATGCAAAATTTTTAGGTTTTTTTTTTTCGAACACGGCAAAACTTGGAGCAGAGGCCGAATTCGTGATCAATGTATCCAAACTAACAAACAGAAGAGTTTTTGTCCTGATCGAGAATCTAAAATTTTTTACGAATTTTTTTACCAAAGGGAGGGTCCTGTGGAGTTTTCCGGTTTCAGAACATCGACCCTCATCTCCAAATTTTGGGTCTTATTTCATGGTTTCCTACTCTCCGTTATAGAAAATGTGCCACTGAATCCAATGCCGTGCTAAGATTGGTCCTAGGACGTCGCCTTCTCACAGAAAATGATTTTTTCGTATATATGCAGACCAGCGGGAAATGCAAAATTTTTAGGTTTTTTTTTCAAACACGGCAAAACTTGGAACAGAGGCCGAATTCGTGATCAATGTATCCAAACTAACATACAGAAGAGTTTTTGTCCTGATCTAGAACCTGAAATTTTTTACGAACTTGTTTACCAAAAGGAGGGTCCTGTGGAGTTTTCCGGTTCCAGAACATCGACCCTCATCCCCAAATTTTGGGTCTTATGTCATGGTTTCCTACTCTCCGTTATAGAAAATGTGCGACTGAATCCAATGCCGTACTAAGATTGGTCCTAGGACGTCGCTTTCTCACAGAAAATTATTTTTTCGTATATATGCAGACCTGCGGCAAATGCAAAATTTTTAGGTTTTTTTTCGAACACGGCAAAACTTGGAACAGAGGCCGAATTCGTGATCAATGTATCCAAACTAAAAAACAGAAGAGTTTTTGTCCAGATCGAGAACCTAAAATTTCTTACGAATTTTTTTACCAAAGGGAGGGTCCTGTGGAGTTTTCCGGTTTCAGAACATCGACCCTCATCCCCAAATTTTGGGTCTTATTTCACGGTTTCCTACTCTCCGTTATAGAAAATATGCCACTGAATCCAATGCCGTGCTAAGATTGGTCCTAGGACGTCGCCTTCTCACAGAAAATTATTTTTTCGTATATATGCAGACCTGCGGGAAATGCAAAATTTTTAGGTTTTTTTTCAAACACGGCAAAACTTGGAACAGAGGCCGAATTCGTGATCAATGTATCCAAACTAACAAACAGAAGAGTTTTTGTCCTGATCGAGAACCTAAAATTTTTTACGAATATTTTTACCACAGGGGGGGGTCCTGTGGAGTTTTCCGGTTTCAGAACATCGACCCTCATCTCCAAATTTTGGGTCTTATTTCATGGTGTCCTACTCTCCGTTATGGAAAATGTGCCACTGAATCCAATGCCGTGCTAAGATTGGACCTAGGACGTCGCTTTCTCACAGAAAATTATTTTTTCGTATATATGCAGACCTGCGGGAAATGCAAAATTTTTAGGTTTTCTTTTCAAACACGGCAAAACTTGCAACAGAGGCCGAATTCGTGATCAATGTATCCAAACTAACAAACAGAAGAGTTTTTGTCCTGATCGAGACCCTAAAATTTTTTACGAATTTTTTAACCAAAGGGAGGGTCCTGCGGAGTTTTCCGGTTTCAGAACATCAACCCTCTTCCCCAAATTTTGGGTCTTATCTCACGGTTTCCTACTCTCCGTTATAGAAAATGTGCCACTGAACCCAGTGCCGTGCTAAGATTGGTCCTAGGACGTCGCCTTCTCACAGAAAATTATTTTTTCGTATATATGCAGACCTGCGGGAAATGCAAAATTTTTAGGTTTTTTTTTTCAAACACGGCAAAACTTGGAACAGAGGCCGAATTCATGATCAATTTATCCAAACTAACAAACAGAAGAGTTCTTGTCCTGATCTAGAACCTGAAATTTTTTACGAACTTGTTTACCAAAGGGAGGGTCCTGTGGAGTTTTCCGGTTCCAGAACATCGACCCTCATCTCCAAATTTTGGGTCTTATTTCATGGTTTCCTACTCTCCGTTATAGAAAATGTGCCACTGAATCCAATGCCGTGCTAAGATTGGTCCTAGGACGTCGCCTTCTCACAGAAAATGATTTTTTCGTATATATGCAGACCAGCGGGAAATGCAAAATTTTTAGGTTTTTTTTTCAAACACGGCAAAACTTGGAACAGAGGCCGAATTCGTGATCAATGTATCCAAACTAACATACAGAAGAGTTTTTGTCCTGATCTAGAACCTGAAATTTTTTACGAACTTGTTTACCAAAGGGAGGGTCCTGTGGAGTTTTCCGGTTCCAGAACATCGACCCTCATCCCCAAATTTTGGGTCTTATGTCATGGTTTCCTACTCTCCGTTATAGAAAATGTGCGACTGAATCCAATGCCGTACTAAGATTGGTCCTAGGACGTCGCTTTCTCACAGAAAATTATTTTTTCGTATATATGCAGACCTGCGGCAAATGCAAAATTTTTAGGTTTTTTTTCGAACACGGCAAAACTTGGAACAGAGGCCGAATTCGTGATCAATGTATCCAAACTAAAAAACAGAAGAGTTTTTGTCCAGATCGAGAACCTAAAATTTCTTACGAATTTTTTTACCAAAGGGAGGGTCCTGTGGAGTTTTCCGGTTTCAGAACATCGACCCTCATCTCCAAATTTTGGGTCTTATTTCATGGTGTCCTACTCTCCGTTATGGAAAATGTGCCACTGAATCCAATGCCGTGCTAAGATTGGACCTAGGACGTCGCCTTCTCGCAGAAAATTATTTTTTCGTATATATGCAGACCTGCGGGAAATGCAAAATTTTTAGGTTTTCTTTTCAAACACGGCAAAACTTGCAACAGAGGCCGAATTCGTGATCAATGTATCCAAACTAACAAACAGAAGAGTTTTTGTCCTGATCGAGAACCTAAAATTTTTTACGAATTTTTTAACCAAAGGGAGGGTCCTGCGGAGTTTTCCGGTTTCAGAACATCAACTCTCTTCCCCAAATTTTGGGTCTTATCTCACGGTTTCCTACTCTCCGTTATAGAAAATGTGCCACTGAATCCAATGCCGTGCTAAGATTGGTCCTAGGACGTCGCCTTCTCACAGAAAATTATTTTTTCGTATATATGCAGACCTGCGGGAAATGCAAAATTTCTAGGTTTTTTTTTCAAACACGGCAAAACTTGGAACAGAGGCCGAATTCGTGATCAATGTATCCAAACTAACAAACAGAAGAGTTTTTGTCCTGATCGCGAACCTAAAATTTTTTACGAATTTTTTACCAAAGGAGGGTCCTGTGGAGTTTTCCGGTTTCAGATCATCGACCCTCGTCCCCAAATTTTGGGTCTTATTTCATGGTTTCCTGCTCTCCGTTATAGAAAATGTGCCACTGAATCCAATGCCGTACTAAGATTGGTCCTAGGACGTCGCTTTCTCACAGAAAATTATTTTTTCGTATATATGCAGACCTGCGGGAAATGCAAAATTTTTAGGTTTTTTTTTTCAAACACGGCAAAACTTGGAACAGAGGCCGAATTCGTGATCAATGTATCCAAACTAACAAACAGAAGAGTTTTTGTCCAGATCGAGAACCTAAAATTTCTTACGAATTTTTTTACCAAAGGGAGGGTCCTGTGGAGTTTTCCGGTTTCAGAACATCGACCCTCATCCCCAAATTTTGGGTCTTATTTCATGGTTTCCTACTCTCCGTTATAGAAAATGTGTCACTGAATCCAATGCCGTACTAAGATTGGTCCTAGGACGTCGCTTTCTCACAGAAAATTATTTTTTCGTATATATGCAGACCTGCGGGAAATGCAAAATTTTTAGGTTTTTTTTTTCGAACACGGCAAAACTTGGAACAGAGGCCGAATTCGTGATCAATGTATCCAAACTAACATACAGAAGAGTTTTTGTCCTGATCTAGAACCTGAAATTTTTTACGAATTTTTTTACCAAAGGGAGTTTTCCGGTTTCAGAACGTCGACCCTCATCCCCAAATTTTGGGTCTTATTTCATGGTTTCCTACTCTCCTTTATAGAAAATGTGTCACTGAATCCAATGCCGTGCTAAGATTGATCCTAGGACGTCGCCTTCTCACAGAAAATTATTTTTTGGTATATATGCAGACCTGCGGGAAATGCAAAATTTTTAGGTTTTTTTTTTCAAACACGGCAAAACTTGGAACAGAGGCCGAATTCGTGATCAATGTATCCAAACTAACAAACAGAAGAGTTTTTGTCCTGATCGAGAACCTAAAATTTTTTACGAAGTTTTTTACCAAAGGGAGAAGTGGAGTTTTCCGATTTCAGGACATCGACCCTCGTCCCCAAATTTTGGGTCTTATTTCATGGTTTCCTACTCTCCGTTATAGAAAATGTGCCACTGAATCCAATGCCGTGCTAAGGTTGGTCCTAGGACGTCGCCTTCTGACAGAAAATGATTTTTTCGTATATATGCAGACCAGCGGGAAATGCAAAATTTTTAGGTTTTATTTTCAAACACGGCAAAACTTGGAACAGAGGCCGAATTCGTGATCAATGTATCCAAACTAACATACAGAAGAGTTTTTGTCCTGATCTAGAACCTGAAATTTTTTACGAATTTTTTTACCAAAGGGAGGAGTGGAGTATTCCGGTTTCAGAACATCGACCCTCGTCCCCAAACTTTGGGTCTTATTTCATGGTTTCCTACTCCCCGTTATAGAAAATGTGCCACTGAATCCAATGCCGTACTAAGATTTGTCCTAGGACGTCGCTTTCTCACAGAAAATTATTTTTTCGTATATATGCAGACCTGCGGCGAATGCAAAATTTTTAGGTTTTTTTTCGAACACGGCAAAACTTGGAACAGAGGCCGAATTCGTGATCAATGTATCCAAACTAACAAACAGAAGGGTTTTTGTCCAGATCGAGAACCTAAAATTTCTTACGAATTTTTTTACCAAAGGGAGGGTCCTGTGGAGTTTTCCGGTTTCAGAACATCGACCCTCATCTCCAAATTTTGGGTCTTATTTCATGGTTTCCTACTCTCCGTTATAGAAAATGTGCCACTGAATCCAATGCCGTGCTAAGATTGGTCCTAGGACGTCGCCTTCTCACAGAAAATGATTTTTTCGTATATATGCAGACCAGCGGGAAATGCAAAATTTTTAGGTTTTTTTTTCAAACACGGCAAAACTTGGAACAGAGGCCGAATTCGTGATCAATGTATCCAAACTAACATACAGAAGAGTTTTTGTCCTGATCTAGAACCTGAAATTTTTTACGAAGAGTGGAGTTTTCCGGTTTCAGAACATCGACCCTCATCCCCAAATTTTGGGTCTTATGTCATGGTTTCCTACTCTCCGTTATAGAAAATGTGCGACTGAATCCAATGCCGTACTAAGATTGGTCCGAGGACCTCGCTTTCTCACAGAAAATTATTTTTTCGTATATATGCAGACCTGCGGGAAATGCAAAATTTTTAGGTTTTTTTTCGAACACGGCAAAACTTGGAACAGAGGCCGAATTTGTGATCAATGTATCCAAACTAACAAACAGAAGAGTTTTTGTCCTGATCGAGGACCTAAAATTTCTTACGAATTTTTTTACCAAAGGGAGGGTCCTGTGGAGTTTTCCTGCTTCAGAACATCGACCCTCATCCCCAAATTTTGGGTCTTATTTCATGGTCTCCTACTCTCCATTACAGAAAATGTGTCACTGAATCCAATGCCGTACTAAGATTGGTCCTAGGACGTCGCTTTCTCACAGAAAATTATTTTTTCGTATATATGCAGACCTGCGGGAAATGCAAAATTTTTAGGTTTTTTTTTTCGAACACGGCAAAACTTGGAACAGAGGCCGAATTCGTGATCAATGTATCCAAACTAACGTACAGAAGAGTTTTTGTCCTGATCTAGAACCTGAAATTTTTTACGAATTTTTTTACCAAAGGGAGGGTCCTGTGGAGTTTTCCGGTTTCAGAACATCGACCCTCATCTCCAAATTTTGGGTCTTATTTCATGGTGTCCTACTCTCCGTTATAGAAAATGTGCCACTGAATCCAATGCCGTGCTAAGATTGATCCTACGACGTCGCCTTCTCACAGAAAATTATTTTTTGGTATATATGCAGACCTGCGGGAAATGCAAAATTTTTAGGTTTTTTTTTTCAAACACGGCAAAACTTGGAACAGAGGCCGAATTCGTGATCAATGTATCCAAACTAACAAACAGAAGAGTTTTTGTCCTGGTCGAGAACCTAAAATTTTTTACGAATTTTTTTACCAAAGGGAGGAGTGGAGTTTTCCGGTTTCAGAACATCGACCCTCGTCCCCAAATTTTGGGTCTTATTTCATGGTTTCCTACTCTCCGTCATAGAAAATGTTCCACTGAATCCAATGCCGTGCTAAGATTGGTCCTAGGACGTCGCCTTCTCACAGAAAATGATTTTTTCGTATATATGCAGACCAGCGGGAAATGCAAAATTTTTAGGTTTTTTTTTCAAACACGGCAAAACTTGGAACAGAAGCCGAATTCGTGATCAATGTATCCAAACTAACATACAGAAGAGTTTTTGTCCTGATCTAGAACCTGAAATTTTTTACGAATTTTTTTACCAAAGGTCCGCCTGTGGAGTTTTCCGGTTTCAGAACATCGACCCTCATCCCCAAATTTTGGGTCTCATGTCATGGTTTCCTACTCTCCGTTATAGAAAATGTGCGACTGAATCCAATGCCGTACTAAGATTGGTCCTAGGACGTCGCTTTCTCACAGAAAATTATTTTTTCGTATATATGCAGACCTGCGGGAAATGCAAAATTTTTAGGCTTTTTTTTCGAACACGGCAAAACTTGGAACAGAGGCCAAATTCGTGATCAATGTATCCAAACTAACAAACAGAAGAGTTTTTGTCCTGATCGAGAACCTAAAATTTTTTACGAATTTTTTTACCAAAGGGAGGAGTGGAGTTTTCCGGTTTCAGAACATCGACCCTCGTCCCCAAATTTTGGGTCTTATTTCACGGTTTCCTACTCTCCGTTATAGAAAATCTGTCACTGAATCCAATGCCGTACTAAGATTGGTCCTAGGACGTCGCTTTCTCACAGAAAATTATTTTGTCGTATATATGCAGACCTGCGGGAAATGCAAAATTTTTAGGTTTTTTTTTTCGAACACGGCAAAACTTGGAACAGGGGCCGAATTCGTGATCAATGTATCCAAACTAACAAACAGAAGAGTTTTTGTCCTGATCGAGAACCTAAAATTTTTTACGAATTTTTTTACCAGAGGGAGGGTCCTGTGGAGTTTTCCGGTTTCAGAACATCGACCCTCATCCCCAAATCTTGGGTCTTATTTCACGGTTTCCTACTCTCCGTTATAGAAAATCTGTCACTGAATCCAATGCCGTGCTAAGATTGGTCCTAGGACGTCGCCTTCTCACAGAAAATTATTTTTTGGTATATATGCAGACCTGCGGGAAATGCAAAATTTTTAGGTTTTTTTTTTCAAACACGGCAAAACTTGGAACAGAGGCCGAATTCGTGATCAATGTATCCAAACTAACAAACAGAAGGGTTTTTGTCCTGATCGAGAACCTAAAATTTTTTACGAATTTTTTTACCAAAGGGAGGGTCCTGTGGAGTTTTCC
This sequence comes from Callosobruchus maculatus, assembly GCA_951848785.1. NCBI lineage: Eukaryota > Metazoa > Arthropoda > Insecta > Coleoptera > Chrysomelidae > Callosobruchus > Callosobruchus maculatus. The sequence goes on along the minus strand of CATOUR010000191.1, from coordinate 5,332,191 downwards.
GGTTTCAGAACATCGACCCTCATCCCCAAATTTTGGGTCTTATTTCACGGTTTCCTACTCTCCGTTATAGAAAATGTGCCACTGAATCCAATGCCGTGCTAAGATTGGCCCTAGGACGTCGCCTTCTCACAGAAAATTATTTTTTCGTATATATGCAGACCTGCGGGAAATGCAAAATTTTTAGGTTTTTTTTTCAAATACGGCAAAACTTGGAACAGAGGCCGAATTCGTGATCAATGTATCCAAACTAACAAGCAGAAGGGTTTTTGTCCTGATCGAGAACCTAAAATTTTTTACGGGTTTTTTTACCAAAGGGAGGGTCCTGTGGAGTTTTCCGGTTTCAGAACGTCGACCCTCATCCCCAAATTTTGGGTCTTATTTCATGGTTTCCTACTCTCCGTTATAGGAAATCTGTCACTGAATCCAATGCCGTACTAAGATTGGTCCTAGGACGTCGCTTTCTCACAGAAAATTATTTTTTCGTATATATGCAGACCTGCGGGAAACGCAAAATTTTTAGGTTTTTTTTTCGAACACGGCAAAACTTGGAACAGGGGCCGAATTCGTGATCAATGTATCCAAACTAACAAACAGAAGAGTTTTTGTCCTGATCGACAACCTAAAATTTTTTACGAATTTTTTTACCAAAGGGAGGGTCCTGTGGAGTTTTCCGGTTTCAGAACATCGACCCTCGTCCCCAAATTTTGGGTCTTATTTCATGGTTTTCTACTCTCCGTCATAGAAAATGTTCCACTGAATCCAATGCCGTGCTAAGATTGGTCCTAGGACGTCGCCTTCTCACAGAAAATTATTTTTTGGTATATATGCAGACCTGCGGGAAATGCAAAATTTTTAGGTTTTTTTTTTCAAACACGGCAAAACTTGGAACAGAGGCCGAATTCGTGATCAATGTATCCAAACTAACAAACAGAAGAGTTTTTGTCCTGATCGAGAACCTAAAATTTTTTACGAATTTTTTTACCAAAGGGAGGAGTGGAGTTTTCCGGTTTCAGAACATCGACCCTCGTCCCCAAATTTTGGGTCTTATTTCATGGTTTCCTACTCTCCGTCATAGAAAATGTTCCACTGAATCCAATGCCGTGCTAAGATTGGTCCTAGGACGTCGCCTTCTCACAGAAAATGATTTTTTCGTATATATGCAGACCAGCGGGAAATGCAAAATTTTTAGGTTTTTTTTTTCAAACACGGCAAAACTTGGAACAGAAGCCGAATTCGTGATCAATGTATCCAAACTAACATACAGAAGAGTTTTTGTCCTGATCTAGAACCTGAAATTTTTTACGAATTTTTTTACCAAAGGTCCTCCTGTGGAGTTTTCCGGTTTCAGAACATCGACCCTCATCCCCAAATTTTGGGTCTCATGTCATGGTTTCCTACTCTCCGTTATAGAAAATGTGCGACTGAATCCAATGCCGTACTAAGATTGGTCCTAGGACGTCGCTTTCTCACAGAAAATTATTTTTTCGTATATATGCAGACCTGCGGGAAATGCAAAATCTTTAGGTTTTTTTTTCGAACACGGCAAAACTTGGAACAGAGGCCGAATTTGTGATCAATGTATCCAAACTAACAAACAGAAGAGTTTTTGTCCTGATCGAGAACCTAAAATTTTTTACGAATTTTTTTACCAAAGGGAGGGTCCTGTGGAGTTTTCCGGTTTCAGAACATCGACCCTCATCTCCAAATTTTGGGTCTTATTTCATGGTGTCCTACTCTCCGTTATAGAAAATGTGCCACTGAATCCAATGCCGTGTTAAGATTGGTCCTAGGACGTCGCCTTCTCACAGAAAATTATTTTTTCGTATATATGCAGACCTGCGAGAAATGCAAAATTTTTAGGTTTTTTTTCAAACACGGCAAAACTTGGAACAAAGGCCGAATTCGTGATCAATGTATCCAAACTAACAAGCAGAAGGCTTTTTGTCCTGATCGAGAACCTAAAATTTTTTACGAGTTTTTTTACCAAAGCGGGGGTCCTGTGGAGTTTTCCGGTTTCAGAACATCGACCCTCATCTCCAAATTTTGGGTCTTATTTCATGGTGTCCTACTCTCCGTTATAGAAAATGTGCCACTGAATCCAATGCCGTGCTAAGATTGGTCCTGGGACGTCGCCTTCTCACAGAAAATTATTTTTTCGTATAAATGCAGACCTGCGGGAAATGCAAAATTTTTAGGTTTTTTTTTTTTCGAACACGGCAAAACTTGGAACAGAGGCCGAATTCGTGATCAATGTATCCAAACTAACCAACAGAAGAGTTTTTGTCCAGATCGAGAACCTAAAATTTCTTACGAATTTTTTTACCAAAGGGAGGGTCCTGTGGAGTTTTCCTGCTTCAGAACATCGACGCTCATCCCCAAATTTTGGGTCTTATTTCATGGTCTCCTACTCTCCATTACAGAAAATGTGTCACTGAATCCAATGCCGTACTAAGATTGGTCCTAGGACGTCGCCTTCTCACAGAAAATTATTTTTTCGTATAAATGCAGACCTGCGGGAAATGCAAAATTTTTAGGTTTTTTTTTTTTCGAACACGGCAAAACTTGGAACAGAGGCCGAATTCGTGATCAATGTATCCAAACTAACGTACAGAAGAGTTTTTGTCCTGATCTAGAACCTGAAATTTTATACGAATTTTTTTACCAAAGGGAGGAGTGGAGTTTTCCGGTTTCAGAACATCGACCCTCGTCCCCAAATTTTGGGTCTTATTTCATGGTTTCCTGCTCTCCGTCATAGAAAATGTTCCACTGAATCCAATGCCGTGCTAAGATTGGTCCTAGGACGTCGCCTTCTCACAGAAAATGATTTTTTCGTATATATGCAGACCAGCGGGAAATGCAAAATTTTTAGGTTTTTTTTTTCAAACACGGCAAAACTTGGAACAGAGGCCGAATTCGTGATCAATGTATCCAAACTAACATACAGAAGAGTTTTTGTCCTGATCGAGAACCTAAAATTTTTTACGAATTTTTTGACCAAAGGGAGGAGTGGAGTTTTCCGGTTTCAGAACATCGACCCTCGTCCCCAAATTTTGGGTCTTATTTCATGGTTTCCTACTCTCCGTCATAGAGAATGTTCCACTGAATCCAATGCCGTGCTAAGATTGGTCCTAGGACGTCGCCTTCTCACAGAAAATGATTTTTTCGTATATATGCAGACCAGCGGGAAATGCAAAATTTTTAGGTTTTTTTTTCAAACACGGCAAAACTTGGAACAGAAGCCGAATTCGTGATCAATGTATCCAAACTAACATACAGAAGAGTTTTTGTCCTGATCTAGAACCTGAAATTTTTTACGAATTTTTTTACCAAAGGTCCTCCTGTGGAGTTTTCCGGTTTCAGAGCATCGACCCTCATCCCCAAATTCTGGGTCTCATGTCATGGTTTCCTACTCTCCGTTATAGAAAATGTGCGACTGAATCCAATGCCGTACTAAGATTGGTCCTAGGACGTCGCTTTCTCACAGAAAATTATTTTTTCGTATATATGCAGACCTGCGGGAAATGCAAAATTTTTAGGTTTTTTTTTTCGAACACGGCAAAACTTGGAACAGGGGCCGAATTCGTGATCAATGTATCCAAACTAACAAACAGAAGAGTTTTTGTCCTGATCGAGAACCTAAAACTTTTTACGAATTTTTTTACCAAAGGGAGGGTCCTGTGGAGTTTTCCGGTTTCAGAACATCGACCCTCATCCCCAAATCTTGGGTCTTATTTCACGGTTTCCTACTCTCCGTTATAGAAAATCTGTCACTGAATCCAATGCCGTGCTAAGATTGGTCCTAGGACGCCGCCTTCTCACAGAAAATTATTTTTTGGTATATATGCAGACCTGCGGGAAATGCAAAATTTTTAGGTTTTTTTTTTCAAACACGGCAAAACTTGGAACAGAGGCCGAATTCGTGATCAATGTATCCAAACTAACAAACAGAAGGGTTTTTGTCCTGATCGAGAACCTAAAATTTTTTACGAATTTTTTTACCAAAGGGAGGGTCCTGTGGAGTTTTCCGGTTTCAGAACATCGACCCTCATCCCCAAATTTTGGGTCTTATTTCACGGTTTCCTACTCTCCGTTATAGAAAATGTGCCACTGAATCCAATGCCGTGCTAAGATTGGCCCTAGGACGTCGCCTTCTCACAGAAAATTATTTTTTCGTATATATGCAGACCTGCGGGAAATGCAAAATTTTTAGGTTTTTTTTTCAAATACGGCAAAACTTGGAACAGAGGCCGAATTCGTGATCAATGTATCCAAACTAACAAGCAGAAGGGTTTTTGTCCTGATCGAGAATCTAAAATTTTTTACGGGTTTTTTTACCAAAGGGAGGGTCCTGTGGAGTTTTCCGGTTTCAGAACATCGACCCTCATCCCCAAATCTTGGGTCTTATTTCACGGTTTCCTACTCTCCGTTATAGAAAATGTGCCACTGAATCCAATGCCGTGCTAAGATTGGCCCTAGGACGTCGCCTTCTCACAGAAAATTATTTTTTCGTATATATGCAGACCTGCGGGAAATGCAAAATTTTTAGGTTTTTTTTCAAATACGGCAAAACTTGGAACAGAGGCCGAATTCGTGATCAATGTATCCAAACTAACAAACAGAAGATTTTTTGTCCTGATCGACAACCTAAAATTTTTTACGAATTTTTTTACCAAACGGAGGGTCCTGTGGAGTTTTCCGTTTTCAGAACATCGACCCTCATCCCCAAATTTGGGGTCTTATGTCATGGTTTCCTACTCTCCGTTATAGAAAATGTGCGACTGAATCCAATGCCGTACTAAGATTGGTCCTAGGACGTCGCTTTCTCACAGAAAATTATTTTTTCGTATATATGCAGACCTGCGGGAAATGCAAAATTTTTAGGTTTTTTTTTTTTCGAACACGGCAAAACTTGGAACAGAGGCCGAATTCGTGATCAATGTATCCAAACTAACAAACAGAAGAGTTTTTGTCCTGATCTAGAACCTGAAATTTTTTACGAATTTTTTTACCAAAGGGAGGGTCCTGTGGAGGTCTCCGGTTTCAGAACATCGACCCTCATCTCCAAATTTTGGCGCTTATTTCACGGTTTCCTACTCTCCGTTATAGAAAATGTGTCACTGAATCCAATGCCGTGCTAGGATTGGTCCTAGGACGTCGCCTTCTCACAGAATATTATTTTTTGGTATATATGCAGACCTGCGGGAAATGCAAAATTTTTATGTTTTTTTTTTCAAACACGGCAAAACTTGGAACAGAGGCCGAATTCGTGATCAATGTATCCAAACTAACAAACAGAAGAGTTTTTGTCCTGATCGAGAACCTAAAATTTTTTACGAATTTTTTTACCAAAGGGAGCGTCCTGTGGAGTTTTCCGGTTTCAGAACGTCGACCCTCATCCCCAAATTTTGGGTCTTATTTCATGGTTTCCTGCTCTCCGTTATAGAAAATCTGTCACTGAATCCAATGCCGTACTAAGATTGGTCCTAGGACGTCGCTTTCTCACAGAAAATTATTTTTTCGTATATATGCAGACCTGCGGGAAATGCAAAATTTTTAGGTTTTTTTTTCGAACACGGCAAAGCTTGGAACAGAGGCCGAATTCGTGATCAATGTATCCAAACTAACAAACAGAAGAGTTTTTGCCCTGATCTAGAACCTGAAATTTTTTACGAATTTTTTTACCAAAGGGAGGGTCCTGTGGAGTTTTCCGGTTTCAGAACGTCGACCCTCATCCCCAAATTTTGGGTCTTATTTCATGGTTTCCTACTCTCCGTTATAGAAAATCTGTCACTGAATCCAATGCCGTACTAAGATTGGTCCTAGGACGTCGCTTTCTCACAGAAAATTATTTTTTCGTATATATGCAGACCTGCGGGAAATGCAAAATTTTTAGGTTTTTTTTTCGAACACGGCAAAACTTGGAACAGGGGCCGAATTCGTGATCAATGTATCCAAACTAACAAACAGAAGAGTTTTTGTCCTGATCGACAACCTAAAATTTTTTACGAATTTTTTTACCAAACGGAGGGTCCTGTGGAGTATTCCGGTTTCAGAAGATCGACCCTCATCTCCAAATTTTTGGCGCTTATTTCATGGTTTCCTACTCTCCGTTATAGAAAATGTGTCACTGAATCCAATGCCGTGCTAAGATTGGCCCTAGGACGTCGCCTTCTCACAGAAAATTATTTTTTCGTATATATGCAGACCTGCGGGAAATGCAAAATTTTTATTTTCAAACACGGCAAAACTTCGAACAGAGGCCGAATTCGTGATCAATGTATCCAAACTAACTAACAGAAGAGTTTTTGTCCTGATCGAGAACCTAACATTTTTTACGAATTTTTTTACCAAAGGGAGGGTCCTGTGGAGTTTTCCGGTTTCAGAACGTCGACCCTCATCCCCAAATTTTGGGTCTTATTTCATGGTTTTCTACTCTCCGTTATAGAAAATCTGTCACTGAATCCAATGCCGTGCTAAGTTTGGTCCTAGGACGTCGCCTTCTCACAGAAAATTATTTTTTCGTATATATGCAGACCTGCGGGAAATGCAAAATTTTTAGGTTTTTTTTCAAATACGGCAAAACTTGGAACAGAGGCCGAATTCGTGATCAATGTATCCAAACTAACAAACAGAAGAGTTTTTGTCCTGATCGAGCACCTAAAATTTTTTACGAATTTTTTTACCAAACGGAGGGTCCTGTGGAGTTTTCCGGTTTCAGAACATCGACCCTCATCCCCAAATTTTGGGTCTTATGTCATGGTTTCCTACTCTCCGTTATAGAAAATGTGCGACTGAATCCAATGCCGTACTAAGATTGGTCCTAGGACGTCGCTTTCTCACAGAAAATTATTTTTTCGTATATATGCAGACCTGCGGGAAATGCAAAATTTTTAGGTTTTTTTTTTTCGAACACGGCAAAACTTGGAACAGAGGCCAAATTTGTGATCAATGTATCCAAACTGACAAACCGAAGAGTTTTTGTCCTGATCGAGAACCTAAAATTTTTTACGAATTTTTTTACCAAAGGGAGGGTCCTGTGGAGTTTTCCGGTTTCAGAACATCGACCCTCATCTCCAAATTTTGGGTCTCATTTCATGGTGTCCTACTCTCCGTTATAGAAAATGTGCCACTGAATCCAATGCCGTGCTAAGATTGGTCCTAGGACGTCGCCTTCTCACAGAAAATTATTTTTTCGTATATATGCAGACCTGCGAGAAATGCAAAATTTTTAGTTTTTTTTTTTCAAACACGGCAAAACTTGGAACAGAGGCCGAATTCGTGATCAATGTATCCAAACTAACAAGCAGAAGGGTTTTTGTCCTGATCGAGAACCTAAAATTTTTTACGAGTTTTTTTACCAAAGGGGGGGTCCTGTGGAGTTTTCCGGTTTCAGAACGTCGACCCTCATCCCCAAATTTTGGGTCTTATTTCATGGTTTCCTACTCTCCGTTATAGAAAATCTGTCACTGAATCCAATGCCGCACTAAGATTGGTCCTAGGACGTCGCTTTCTCACAGAAAATTATTTTTTCGTATATATGCAGACCTGCGGGAAATGCAAAATCTTTAGGTTTTTTTTTTCGAACACGGCAAAACTTGGAACAGAGGCCGAATTCGTGATCAATGTATCCAAACTAACAAACAGAAGAGTTTTTGTCCTGATCTAGAACCTGAAATTTTTTACGAATTTTTTTACCAAAGGGAGGGTCCTGTGGAGTTTTCCGGTTTCAGAACATCGACCCTCATCTCCAAATTTTGGCGCTTATTTCATGGTTTCCTACTCTCCGTTATAGAAAATGTGTCACTGAATCCAATGCCGTGCTAAGATTGGTCCTAGGACGTCGCCTTCTCACAGAAAATTATTTTTTGGTATATATGCAGACCTGCGGGAAATGCAAAATTTTTAGGTTTTTTTTTTCAAACACGGCAAAACTTGGAACAGAGGCCGAATTCGTGATCAATGTATCCAAACTAACAAACAGAAGGGTTTTTGTCCTGATCGAGAACCTAAAATTTTTTACGAATTTTTTTACCAAAGGGAGGGTCCTGTGGAGTTTTCCGGTTTCAGAACATCGACCCTCATCCCCAAATTTTGGGTCTTATTTCACGGTTTCCTACTCTCCGTTATAGAAAATGTGCCACTGAATCCAATGCCGTGCTAAGATTGGCCCTAGGACGTCGCCTTCTCACAGAAAATTATTTTTTCGTATATATGCAGACCTGCGGGAAATGCAAAATTTTTAGGTTTTTTTTTCAAATACGGCAAAACTTGGAACAGAGGCCGAATTCGTGATCAATGTATCCAAACTAACAAGCAGAAGGGTTTTTGTCCTGATCGAGAACCTAAAATTTTTTACGGGTTTTTTTACCAAAGGGGGGGTCCTGTGGAGTTTTCCGGTTTCAGAACGTCGACCCTCATCCCCAAATTTTGGGTCTTATTTCATGGTTTCCTACTCTCCGTTATAGAAAATCTGTCACTGAATCCAATGCCGTACTAAGATTGGTCCTAGGACGTCGCTTTCTCACAGAAAATTATTTTTTCGTATATATGCAGACCTGCGGGAAATGCAAAATTTTTAGGTTTTTTTTTTCGAACACGGCAAAACTTGGAACAGAGGCCGAATTCGTGATCAATGTATCCAAACTAACAAACAGAAGAGTTTTTGTCCTGATCTAGAACCTGAAATTTTTTACGAATTTTTTTACCAAAGGGAGGGTCCTGTGGAGTTTTCCGGTTTCAGAACGTCGACCCTCATCCCCAAATTTTGGGTCTTATTTCATGGTTTCCTACTCTCCGTTATAGAAAATCTGTCACTGAATCCAATGCCGTACTAAGATTGGTCCTAGGACGTCGCTTTCTCACAGAAAATTATTTTTTCGTATATATGCAGACCTGCGGGAAATGCAAAATTTTTAGGTTTTTTTTTCGAACACGGCAAAACTTGGAACAGGGGCCGAATTCATGATCAATGTATCCAAACTAACAAACAGAAGAGTTTTTGTCCTGATCGACAACCTAAAATTTTTTACGAATTTTTTTACCAAACGGAGGGTCCTGTGGAGTTTTCCGGTTTCAGAACATCGACCCTCATCCCCAAATTTTGGGTCTTATGTCATGGTTTCCTACTCTCCGTTATAGAAAATGTGCGACTGTATCCAATGCCGTACTAAGATTGGTCCTAGGACGTCGCCTTCTCACAGAAAATTATTTTTTCGCATATATGCAGACCTGCGGGAAATGCAAAATTTTTAGGTTTTTTTTTCAAACACGGCAAAACTTGGAACAGAGGCCGAATTCGTGATCAATGTATCCAAATTAAAAAACAGAAGAGTTTTTGTCCTGATCGAGAACCTAAAATCTTTTACGAATTTTTTTACCAAAGGGAGGGTCCTGTGGAGTTTTCCGGTTTCAGAACATCGACCCTCATCCCCAAATTTTGGCGCTTATTTCATGGTTTCCTACTCTCCGTTATAGAAAATGTGTCACTGAATCCAATGCCGTGCTAAGATTGGTCCTAGGACGTCGCCTTCTCACAGAAAATTATTTTTTGGTATATATGCAGACCTACGGGAAATGCAAAATTTTTAGGTTTTTTTTTTCAAACACGGCAAAACTTGGAACAGAGGCCGAATTCGTGATCAATGTATCCAAACTAACAAACAGAAGAGTTTTTGTCCTGATCGAGAATCTAAAATTTTTTACGAATTTTTTTACCAAAGGGAGGGTCCTGTGGAGTTTTCCGGTTTCAGAACATCGACCCTCATCCCCAAATTTTGGGTCTTATTTCACGGTTTCCTACTCTCCGTTATAGAAAATGTGCGACTGAATCCAATGCCGTACTAAGATTGGTCCTAGGACGTCGCTTTCTCACAGAAAATTATTTTTTGGTATATATGCAGACCTGCGGGAAATGCAAAATTTTTAGGTTTTTTTTTTCAAACACGGCAAAACTTGGAACAGAGGCCTATTCGTGATCAATGTATCCAAACTAACAAACAGAAGAGTTTTTGTCCTGATCGAGAACCTAAAATTTTTTACGAATTTTTTTACCAAAGAGAGGGTCCTGTGGAGTTTTCCGGTTTCAGAACATCGACCCTCATCCCCAAATTTTGGGTCTTATTTCACGGTTTCCTACTCTCCGTTATAGAAAATGTGCCACTGAATCCAATGCCGTGCTAAGATTGGCCCTAGGACGTCGCCTTCTCACAGAAAATTATTTTTTCGTATATATGCAGACCTGCGGGAAATGCAAAATTTTTAGGTTTTTTTTTCGAACACGGCAAAACTTGGAACAGGGGCCGAATTCGTGATCAATGTATCCAAACTAACAAACAGAAGAGTTTTTGTCCAGATCGAGAACCTAAAATTTCTTACGAATTTTTTTACCAAAGCGAGGGTCCTTTGGAGTTTTCCGGTTTCAGAACATCGACCCTCATCTCCAAATTCTGGCGCTTATTTCATGGTTTCCTACTCTCCGTTATAGAAAATGTGTCACTGAATCCAATGCCGTGCTAAGATTGGTCCTAGGACGTCGCCTTCTCACAGAAAATTATTTTTTGGTATATATGCAGACCTGCGGGAAATGCAAAATTTTTAGGTTTTTTTTCAAATACGGCAAAACTTGGAAAAGAGGCCGAATTCGTGATCAATATATCCAAACTAACAAACAGAAGAGTTTTTGTCCTGATCGACAACCTAAAATCTTTTACGAATTTTTTTACCAAACGGAGGGTTCTGTGGAGTTTTCCGGTTTCAGAACATCGACCCTCATCCCCAAATTTTGGGTCTTATGTCATGGTTTCCTACTCTCCGTTATAGAAAACGTGCGACTGAATCCAATGCCGTACTAAGATTGGTCCTAGGACGTCGCTTTCTCACAGAAAATTATTTTTTCGTATATATGCAGACCTGCGGGAAATGCAAAATTTTTAGGTTTTTTTTTTCGAACACGGCAAAACTTGGAACAGAGGCCGAATTCGTGATCAATGTATCCAAACTAACAAACAGAAGAGTTTTTGTCCTGATCTAGAACCTGAAATTTTTTACGAATTTTTTTACCAAAGGGAGGGTCCTGTGGAGTTTTCCGGTTTCAGAACATCGACCCTCATCCCCAAATTTTGGCGCTTATTTCATGGTTTCCTACTCTCCGTTATAGAAAATGTGTCACTGAATCCAATGCCGTGCTAAGATTGGTCCTAGGACGTCGCCTTCTCACAGAAAATTATTTTTTGGTATATATGCAGACCTGCGGGAAATGCAAAATTTTTAGGTTTTTTTTTTCAAACACGGCAAAACTTGGAACAGAGGCCGAATTCGTGATCAATGTATCCAAACTAACAAACAGAAGGGTTTTTGTCCTGATCGAGAATCTAAAATTTTTTACGAATTTTTTTACCAAAGGGAGGGTCCTGTGGAGTTTTCCGGTTTCAGAACATCGACCCTCATCCCCAAATTTTGGGTCTTATTTCACGGTTTCCTACTCTCCGTTATAGAAAATGTGAAACTGAATCCAATGCCGTGCTAAGATTGGTCCTAGGACGTCGCCTTCTCACAGAAAATTATTTTTTCGTATATATGCAGACCTGCGGGAAATGCAAAATTTTTAGGTTTTTTTTTTCAAATACGGCAAAACTTGGAACAGAGGCCGAACTCGTGATCAATGTATCCAAACTAACAAACAGAAGAGTTTTTGTCCTGATCGACAACCTAAAATTTTTTACGAATTTTTTTACCAAACGGAGGGTCCTGTGGAGTTTTCCGGTTTCAGAACATCGACCCTCATCCCCAAATTTTGGGTCTTATGTCATGGTTTCCTACTCTCCGTTATAGAAAATGTGCGACTGAATCCAATGCCGTACTAAGATTGGTCCTAAGACGTCGCTTTCTCACAGAAAATTATTTTTTCGTATATATGCAGACCTGCGGGAAATGCAAAATTTTTAGGTTTTTTTTTTCGAACACGGCAAAACTTGGAACAGAGGCCGAATTCGTGATCAATGTATCCAAACTAACAAACAGAAGAGTTTTTGTCCTGATCTAGAACCTGAAATTTTTTACGAATTTTTTTACCAAAGGGAGGGTCCTGTGGAGTTTTCCGGTTTCAGAACATCGACCCTCATCCCCAAATTTTGGCGCTTATTTCATGGTTTCCTACTCTCCGTTATAGAAAATGTGTCACTGAATCCAATGCCGTGCTAAGATTGGCCCTAGGACGTCGCCTTCTCACAGAAAATTATTTTTTGGTATATATGCAGACCTGCGGGAAATGCAAAATTTTTAGGTTTTTTTTTTCAAACACGGCAAAACTTGGAACAGAGGCCGAATTCGTGATCAATGTATCCAAACCAACAAACAGAAGAGTTTTTGTCCTGATCGACAACCTAAAATTTTTTACGAATTTTTTTACCAAACGGAGGGTCCTGTGGAGTTTTCCGGTTTCAGAGCATCGACCCTCATCCCCAAATTTTGGGTCTTATGTCATGGTTTCCTACTCTCCGTTATAGAAAATGTGCGACTGAATCCAATGCCGTACTAAGATTGGTCCTAGGACGTCGCTTTCTCACAGAAAATTATTTTTTGGTATATATGCAGACCTGCGGGAAATGCAAAATTTTTAGGTTTTTTTTTTCAAACACGGCAAAACTTGGAACAGAGGCCGAATTCGTGATCAATGTATCCAAACTAACAAACAGAAGAGTTTTTGTCCTGATCGAGAACCTAAAATTTTTTACGAATTTTTTTACCAAAGGGAGGGTCCTGTGGAGTTTTCCGGTTTCAGAACATCGACCCTCATCCCCAAATTTTGGATCTTATTTCACGGTTTCCTACTCTCCGTTATAGAAAATGTGCCACTGAATCCAATGCCGTGCTAAGATTGGCCCTAGGACGTCGCCTTCTCACAGAAAATTATTTTTTGGTATATATGGAGACCTACGGGAAATGCAAAATTTTTAGGTTTTTTTTTTCAAACACGGCAAAACTTGGAACAGAGGCCGAATTCGTGGTCAATGTATCCAAACCAACAAACAGAAGAGTTTTTGTCCTGATCGACAACCTAAAATTTTTTACGAATTTTTTTACCAAACGGAGGGTCCTGTGGAGTTTTCCGGTTTCAGAGCATCGACCCTCATCCCCAAATTTTGGGTCTTATGTCATGGTTTCCTACTCTCCGTTATAGAAAATGTGCGACTGAATCCAATGCCGTACTAAGATTGGTCCTAGGACGTCACTTTCTCACAGAAAATTATATTTTGGTATATATGCAGACCTGCGGGAAATGCAAAATTTTTAGGTTTTTTTTTCAAACACGGCAAAACTTGGAACAGAGGCCGAATTCGTGATCAATGTATCCAAACTAACAAACAGAAGAGTTTTTGTCCTGATCGAGAACCTAAAATTTTTTACGAATTTTTTTACCAAAGGGAGGGTCCTGTGGAGTTTTCCGGTTTCAGAACATCGACCCTCATCCCCAAATTTTGGCGCTTATTTCATGGTTTCCTACTCTCCGTTATAGAAAATGTGTCACTGAATCCAATGCCGTGCTAAGATTGGCCCTAGGACGTCGCCTTCTCACAGAAAATTATTTTTTGGTATATATGCAGACCTGCGGGAAATGCAAAATTTTTAGGTTTTTTTTTTCAAACACGGCAAAACTTGGAACAGAGGCCGAATTCGTGATCAATGTATCCAAACCAACAAACAGAAGAGTTTTTGTCCTGATCGACAACCTAAAATTTTTTACGAATTTTTTTACCAAACGGAGGGTCCTGTGGAGTTTTCCGGTTTCAGAGCATCGACCCTCATCCCCAAATTTTGGGTCTTATGTCATGGTTTCCTACTCTCCGTTATAGAAAATGTGCGACTGAATCCAATGCCGTACTAAGATTGGTCCTAGGACGTCGCTTTCTCACAGAAAATTATTTTTTGGTATATATGCAGACCTGCGGGAAATGCAAAATTTTTAGGTTTTTTTTTTCAAACACGGCAAAACTTGGAACAGAGGCCGAATTCGTGATCAATGTATCCAAACTAACAAACAGAAGAGTTTTTGTCCTGATCGAGAACCTAAAATTTTTTACGAATTTTTTTACCAAAGGGAGGGTCCTGTGGAGTTTTCCGGTTTCAGAACATCGACCCTCATCCCCAAATTTTGGGTCTTATTTCACGGTTTCCTACTCTCCGTTATAGAAAATGTGCCACTGAATCCAATGCCGTGCTAAGATTGGCCCTAGGACGTCGCCTTCTCACAGAAAATTATTTTTTCGTATATATGCAGACCTGCGGGAAATGCAAAATTTTTAGGTTTTTTTTTTCGAACACGGCAAAACTTGGAACAGGGGCCGAATTCGTGATCAATGTATCCAAACTAACAAACAGAAGAGTTTTTTGTCCAGATCGAGAACCTAAAATTTCTTACGAATTTTTTTACCAAAGTGAGGGTCCTGTGGAGTTTTCCGGTTTCAGAACATCGACCCTCATCTCCAAATTTTGGCGCTTATTTCATGGTTTCCTACTCTCCGTTATAGAAAATGTGTCACTGAATCCAATGCCGTGCTAAGATTGGTCCTATGACGTCGCCTTCTCACAGAAAATTATTTTTTGGTATATATGCAGACCTGCGGGAAATGCAAAATTTTTAGGTTTTTTTTTTCAAACACGGCAAAACTTGGAACAGAGGCCGAGTTCGTGATTAATGTATCCAAACCAACAAACAGAAGAGTTTTTGTCCTGATCGAGAATCTAAAATTTTTTACGAATTTTTTTACCAAAGGGAGGGTCCTGTGGAGTTTTCCGGTTTCAGAACATCGACCCTCATCCCCAAATTTTGGGTCTTATTTCACGGTTTCCTACTCTCCGTTATAGAAAATGTGAAACTGAATCCAATGCCGTGCTAAGATTGGTCCTAGGACGTCGCCTTCTCACAGAAAATTATTTTTTCGTATATATGCAGACCTGCGGGAAATGCAAAATTTTTAGGTTTTTTTTTCGAACACGGCAAAACTTGGAACAGAGGCCGAATTCGTGATCAATGTATCCAAACTAACAAACAGAAGACTTTTTGTCCAGATCGAGAACCTAAAATTTCTTACGAATTTTTTTACCAAAGGGAGGGTCCTGTGGAGTTTTCCGGTTTCAGAACATCGACCCTCATCCCCAAATTTTGGGTCTTATTTCACGGTTTCCTACTCTCCGTTATAGAAAATGTGCCACTGAATCCAATGCCGTGCTAAGATTGGCCCTAGGACGTCGCCTTCTCACAGAAAACTATTTTTCCGTATATATGCAGACCTGCGGGAAATGCAAAATTTTTAGGTTTTTTTTCAAATACGGCAAAACTTGGAACAGAGGCCGAATTCGTGATCAATGTATCCAAACTAACAAACAGAAGAGTTTTTGTCCTGATCGACAACCTAAAATTTTTAACGAATTTTTTTACCAAACGGAGTGTGGAGTTTTCCGGTTTCAGAACATCGACCCTCATCCCCAAATTGTGGGTCTTATTTCACGGTTTCCTACTCTCCGTTATAGAAAATGTGCCACTGAATCCAATGCCGTGCTAAGATTGGCCCTAGGACGTCGCCTTCTCACAGAAAATTATTTTTTCGTATATATGCAGACCTGCGGGAAATGCAAAATTTTTAGGTTTTTTTTTCAAATACGGCAAAACTTGGAACAGAGGCCGAATTCGTGATCAATGTATCCAAACTAACAAACAGAAGAGCTTTTGTCCTGATCGACAACCTAAAATTTTTTACGAATTTTTTTACCAAACGGAGGGTCCTGTGGAGTTTTCCGGTTTCAGAACATCGACCCTCATCCCCAAATTTTGGGTCTTATGTCATGGTTTCCTACTCTCCGTTATAGAAAATGTGCGACTGAATCCAATGCCGTACTAAGATTGGTCCTAGGACGTCGCTTTCTCACAGAAAATTATTTTTTCGTATATATGCAGACCTGCGGGAAATGCAAAATTTTTAGGTTTTTTTTTTTCGAACACGGCAAAACTTGGAACAGAGGCCGAATTCGTGATCAATGTATCCAAACTAACAAACAGAAGAGTTTTTGTCCTGATCTAGAACCTGAAATTTTTTACGAATTTTTTTACCAAAGGGAGGGTCCTGTGGAGTTTTCCGGTTTCAGAACATCGACCCTCATCCCCAAATTTTGGCGCTTATTTCATGGTTTCCTACTCTCCGTTATAGAAAATGTGTCACTGAATCCAATGCCGTGCTAAGATTGGTCCTAGGACGTCGCCTTCTCACAGAAAATTATTTTTTGGTATATATGCAGACCTGCGGGAAATGCAAAATTTTTAGGTTTTTTTTTTTCAAACACGGCAAAACTTGGAACAGAGGCCGAATTCGTGATCAATGTATCCAAACTAACAAACAGAAGAGTTTTTGTCCTGATCGAGAATCTAAAATTTTTTACGAATTTTTTTACCAAAGGGAGGGTCCTGTGGAGTTTTCCGGTTTCAGAACATCGACCCTCATCCCCCAAATTTTGGGTCTTATTTCACGGTTTCCTACTCTCCGTTATAGAAAATGTGAAACTGAATCCAATGCCGTGCTAAGATTGGTCCTAGGACGTCGCCTTCTCACAGAAAATTATTTTTTCGTATATATGCAGACCTGCGGGAAATGCAAAATTTTTAGGTTTTTTTTTCGAACACGGCAAAACTTGGAACAGAGGCCGAATTCGTTATCAATGTATCCAAACTAACAAACAGAAGACTTTTTGTCCAGATCGAGAACCTAAAATTTCTTACGAATTTTTTTACCAAAGGGAGGGTCCTGTGGAGTTTTCCGGTTTCAGAACATCGACCCTCATCCCCAAATTTTGGGTCTTATTTCACGGTTTCCTACTCTCCGTTATAGAAAATGTGCCACTGAATCCAATTCCGTGCTAAGATTGGCCCTAGGACGTCGCCTTCTCACAGAAAATTATTTTTTCGTATATATGCAGACCTGCGGGAAATGCAAAATTTTTAGGTTTTTTTTCAAATACGGCAAATCTTGGAACAGAGGCCGAATTCGTGATCAATGTATCCAAACTAACAAGCAGAAGAGTTTTTGTCCTGATCGACAACCTAAAATTTTTAACGAATTTTTTTACCAAACGGAGTGTGGAGTTTTCCGGTTTCAGAACATCGACCCTCATCCCCAAATTGTGGGTCTTATTTCACGGTTTCCTACTCTCCGTTATAGAAAATGTGCCACTGAATCCAATGCCGTGCTAAGATTGGCCCTAGGACGTCGCTTTCTCACAGAAAATTATTTTTTCGTATATATGCAGACCTGCGGGAAATGCAAAATTTTTAGGTTTTTTTTTCAAATACGGCAAAACTTGGAACAGAGGCCGAATTCGTGATCAATGTATCCAAACTAACAAACAGAAGAGCTTTTGTCCTGATCGACAACCTAAAATTTTTTACGAATTTTTTTACCAAACGGAGGGTCCTGTGGAGTTTCCCGGTTTCAGAACATCGACCCTCATCCCCAAATTTTGGGTCTTATGTCATGGTTTCCTACTCTCCGTTATAGAAAATGTGCGACTGAATCCAATGCCGTACTAAGATTGGTCCTAGGACGTCGCTTTCTCACAGAAAATTATTTTTTCGTATATATGCAGACCTGCGGGAAATGCAAAATTTTTAGGTTTTTTTTTTTTCGAACACGGCAAAACTTGGAACAGAGGCCGAATTCGTGATCAATGTATCCAAACTAACAAACAGAAGAGTTTTTGTCCTGATCTAGAACCTGAAATTTTTTACGAATTTTTTTACCAAAGGGAGGGTCCTGTGGAGTTTTCCGGTTTTAGAACATCGACCCTCATCCCCAAATTTTGGCGCTTATTTCATGGTTTCCTACTCTCCGTTATAGAAAATGTGTCACTGAATCCAATGCCGTGCTAAGATTGGTCCTAGGACGTCGCCTTCTCACAGAAAATTATTTTTTGGTATATATGCAGACCTGCGGGAAATGCAAAATTTTTAGGTTTTTTTTTTCAAACACGGCAAAACTTGGAACAGAGGCCGAATTCGTGATCAATGTATCCAAACTAACAAACAGAAGATTTTTTGTCCAGATCGAGAACCTAAAATTTCTTACGAATTTTTTTACCAAAGCGAGGGTCCTTTGGAGTTTTCCGGTTTCAGAACATCGACCCTCATCTCCAAATTTTGGCGCTTATTTCATGGTTTCCTACTCTCCGTTATAGAAAATGTGTCACTGAATCCAATGCCGTGCTAAGATTGGTCCTATGACGTCGCCTTCTCACAGAAAATTATTTTTTCGTATATATGCAGACCTGCGGGAAATGCAAAATTTTTAGGTTTTTTTTTCAAACACGGCAAAACTTGGAACAGAGGCCGAATTCGTGATCAATGTATCCAAATTAAAAAACAGAAGAGTTTTTGTCCTGATCGAGAACCTAAAATTTTTTGCGAATTTTTTTACCAAAGGGAGGGTCCTGTGGAGTTTTCCGGTTTCAGAACATCGACCCTCATCCCCAAATTTTGGCGCTTATTTCATGGTTTCCTACTCTCCGTTATAGAAAATGTGTCACTGAATCCAATGCCGTGCTCAGATTGGCCCTAGGACGTCGCCTTCTCACAGAAAATTATTTTTTGGTATATATGCAGACCTGCGGGAAATGCAAAATTTTTAGGTTTTTTTTTTCAAACACGGCAAAACTTGGAACAGAGGCCGAATTCGTGATCAATGTATCCAAACCAACAAACAGAAGAGTTTTTGTCCTGATCGACAACCTAAAATTTTTTACGAATTTTTTTACCAAAGGGAGGTCCTGTGGAGTTTTCCGGTTTCAGAGCATCGACCCTCATCCCCAAATTTTGGGTCTTATTTCACGGTTTCCTACTCTCCGTTATAGAAAATGTGAAACTGAATCCAATGCCGTGCTAAGATTGGTCCTAGGACGCCGCCTTCTCACAGAAAATTATTTTTTCGTATATATGCAGACCTGCGGGAAATGCAAAATTTTTAGGTTTTTTTTTCGAACACGGCAAAACTTGGAACAGAGGCCGAATTCGTGATCAATGTATCCAAACTAACAAACAGAAGACTTTTTGTCCAGATCGAGAACCTAAAATTTCTTACGAATTTTTTTACCAAAGGGAGGGTCCTGTGGAGTTTTCCGGTTTCAGAACATCGACCCTCATCCCCAAATTTTGGGTCTTATTTCACGGTTTCCTACTCTCCGTTATAGAAAATGTGCCACTGAATCCAATGCCGTGCTAAGATTGGCCCTAGGACGTCGCCTTCTCACAGAAAATTATTTTTTCGTATATATGCAGACCTGCGGGAAATGCAAAATTTTTAGGTTTTTTTTCAAATACGGCAAAGCTTGGAACAGAGGCCGAATTCGTGATCAATGTATCCAAACTAACAAACAGAAGAGTTTTTGTCCTGATCGACAACCTAAAATTTTTAACGAATTTTTTTACCAAACGGAGTGTGGAGTTTTCCGGTTTCAGAACATCGACCCTCATCCCCAAATTGTGGGTCTTATTTCACGGTTTCCTACTCTCCGTTATAGAAAATGTGCCACTGAATCCAATGCCGTGCTAAGATTGGCCCTAGGACGTCGCCTTCTCACAGAAAATTATTTTTTCGTATATATGCAGACCTGCGGGAAATGCAAAATTTTTAGGTTTTTTTTTTCAGATACGGCAAAACTTGGAACAGAGGCCGAATTCGTGATCAATGTATCCAAACTAACAAACAGAAGAGCTTTTGTCCTGATCGACAACCTAAAATTTTTTACGAATTTTTTTACCAAACGGAGGGTCCTGTGGAGTTTTCCGGTTTCAGAACATCGACCCTCATCCCCAAATTTTGGGTCTTATGTCATGGTTTCCTACTCTCCGTTATAGAAAATGTGCGACTGAATCCAATGCCGTACTAAGATTGGTCCTAGGACGTCGCTTTCTCACAGAAAATTATTTTTTCGTATATATGCAGACCTGCGGGAAATGCAAAATTTTTAGGTTTTTTTTTTCGAACACGGCAAAACTTGGAACAGAGGCCGAATTCGTGATCAATGTATCCAAACTAACAAACAGAAGAGTTTTTGTCCTGATCTAGAACCTGAAATTTTTTACGAATTTTTTTACCAAAGGGAGGGTCCTGTGGAGTTTTCCGGTTTCAGAACATCGACCCTCATCCCCAAATTTTGGCGCTTATTTCATGGTTTCCTACTCTCCGTTATATAAAATGTGTCACTGAATCCAATGCCGTGCTAAGATTGGTCCTAGGACGTCGCCTTCTCACAGAAAATTATTTTTTGGTATATATGCAGACCTGCGGGAAATGCAAAATTTTTAGGTTTTTTTTTCAAACACGGCAAAACTTGGAACAGGGGCCGAATTCGTGATCAATGTATCCAAACTAACAAACAGAAGAGTTTTTGTCCTGATCGAGAATCTAAAATTTTTTACGAATTTTTTTACCAAAGGGAGGGTCCTGTGGAGTTTTCCGGTTTCAGAACATCGACCCTCATCCCCAAATTTTGGGTCTTATTTCACGGTTTCCTACTCTCCGTTATAGAAAATGTGAAACTGAATCCAATGCCGTGCTAAGATTGGTCCTAGGACGTCGCCTTCTCACAGAAAATTATTTTTTCGTATATATGCAGACCTGCGGGAAATGCAAAATTTTTAGGTTTTTTTTTCAAATACGGCAAAACTTGGAACAGAGGCCGAATTCGTGATCAATGTATCCAAACTAACAAACAGAAGAGTTTTTGTCGTTATCGACAACCTAAAATTTTTAACGAATTTTTTTACCAAACGGAGGGTCCTGTGGAGTTTTCCGGTTTCAGAGCATCGACCCTCATCCCCAAATTGTGGGTCTTATTTCATGGTTTCCTACTCTGCGTTATAGAAAATGTGCCACTGAATCCAATGCCGTGCTAAGATTGGCCCTAGGACGTCGCCTTCTCACAGAAAATTATTTTTTCGTATATATGCAGACCTGCGGGAAATGCAAAATTTTTAGGTTTTTTTTTTCAAATACGGCAAAACTTGGAACAGAGGCCGAATTCGTGATCAATGTATCCAAACTAACAAACAGAAGAGTTTTTGTCCTGATCGACAACCTAAAATTTTTTACGAATTTTTTTACCAAACGGAGGGTCCTGTGGAGTTTTCCGGTTTCAGAACATCGACCCTCATCCCCAAATTTTGGGTCTTATGTCATGGTTTCCTACTCTCCGTTATAGAAAATGTGCGACTGAATCCAATGCCGTACTAAGATTGGTCCTAAGACGTCGCTTTCTCACAGAAAATTATTTTTTCGTATATATGCAGACCTGCGGGAAATGCAAAATTTTTAGGTTTTTTTTTTCGAACACGGCAAAACTTGGAACAGAGGCCGAATTCGTGATCAATGTATCCAAACTAACAAACAGAAGAGTTTTTGTCCTGATCTAGAACCTGAAATTTTTTACGAATTTTTTTACCAAAGGGAGGGTCCTGTGGAGTTTTCCGGTTTCAGAACATCGACCCTCATCTCCAAATTTTGGCGCTTATTTCATGGTTTCCTACTCTCCGTTATAGAAAATGTGTCACTGAATCCAATGTCGTGCTAAGATTGGTCCTAGGACGTCGCCTTCGCACAGAAAATTATTTTTTCGTATATATGCAGACCTGCGGGAAATGCAAAATTTTTAGGTTTTTTTTTTCAAATACGGCAAAACTTGGAACAGAGGCCGAATTCGTGATCAATGTATCCAAACTAACAAGCAGAAGGGTTTTTGTCCTGATCGAGAACCTAAAATTTTTTACGAGTTTTTTTACCAAAGGGGGGGTCCTGTGGAGTTTTCCGGTTTCAGAACGTCGACCCTCATCCCCAAATTTTGGGTCTTATTTCATGGTTTCCTACTCTCCGTTATAGAAAATCTGTCACTGAATCCAATGCCGTACTAAGATTGGTCATAGGACGTCGCTTTCTCACAGAAAATTATTTTTTCGTATATATGCAGACCTGCGGGAAATGCAAAATTTTTAGGTTTTTTTTTTTCGAACACGGCAAAACTTGGAACAGAGGCCGAGTTCGTGATCAATGTATCCAAACTAACAAACAGAAGAGTTTTTGTCCTGATCTAGAACCTGAAATTTTTTACGAATTTTTTCCGGTTTCAGAACATCGACCCTCATCTCCAAATTTTGGCGCTTATTTCATGGTTTCCTACTCTCCGTTATAGAAAATGTGTCACTGAATCCAATGCCGTGCTAAGATTGGTCCTAGGACGTCGCCTTCTCACAGAAAATTATTTTTTGGTATATATGCAGACCTGCGGGAAATGCAAAATTTTTAGGTTTTTTTTCAAATACGGCAAAACTTGGAACAGAGGCCGAATTCGTGATCAATATATCCAAACTAACAAACAGAAGAGTTTTTGTCCTGATCGACAACCTAAAATCTTTTACGAATTTTTTTACCAAACGGAGGGTCCTGTGGAGTTTTCCGGTTTCAGAACATCGACCCTCATCCCCAAATTTTGGGTCTTATGTCATGGTTTCCTACTCTCCGTTATAGAAAACGTGCGACTGAATCCAATGCCGTACTAAGATTGGTCCTAGGACGTCGCTTTCTCACAGAAAATTATTTTTTCGTATATATGCAGACCTGCGGGAAATGCAAAATTTTTAGGTTTTTTTTTTCGAACACGGCAAAACTTGGAACAGAGGCCGAATTCGTGATCAATGTATCCAAACTAACAAACAGAAGAGTTTTTGTCCTGATCTAGAACCTGAAATTTTTTACGAATTTTTTTACCAAAGGGAGGGTCCTGTGGAGTTTTCCGGTTTCAGAACATCGACCCTCATCCCCAAATTTTGGCGCTTATTTCATGGTTTCCTACTCTCCGTTATAGAAAATGTGTCACTGAATCCAATGCCGTGCTAAGATTGGTCCTAGGACGTCGCCTTCTCACAGAAAATTATTTTTTGGTATATATGCAGACCTGCGGGAAATGCAAAATTTTTAGGTTTTTTTTTTCAAACACGGCAAAACTTGGAACAGAGGCCGAATTCGTGATCAGTGTATCCAAACTAACAAACAGAAGAGTTTTTGTCCTGATCGAGAACCTAAAATTTCTTACGAATTTTTTTACGAAAGGGAGGGTCCTGTGGAGTTTTCCGGTTTCAGAACATCGACCCTCATCCCCAAATTTTGCGTCTTATGTCATGGTTTCCTACTCTCCGTTATAGAAAATGTGCGACTGAATCCAATGCCGTACTAAGATTGGTCCTAAGACGTCGCTTTCTCACAGAAAATTATTTTTTCGTATATATGCAGACCTGCGGGAAATGCAAAATTTTTAGGTTTTTTTTTTCGAACACGGCAAAACTTGGAACAGAGGCCGAATTCGTGATCAATGTATCCAAACTAACAAACAGAAGAGTTTTTGTCCTGATCTAGAACCTGAAATTTTTTACGAATTTTTTTACCAAAGGGAGGGTCCTGTGGAGTTTTCCGGTTTCAGAACGTCGACCCTCATCCCCAAATTTTGGGTCTTATTTCATGGTTTCCTACTCTCCGTTATAGAAAATGTGTCACTGAATCCAATGCCGTACTAAGATTGGTCATAGGACGTCGCTTTCTCACAGAAAATTATTTTTTCGTATATATGCAGACCTGCGGGAAATGCAAAATTTTTAGGTTTTTTTTTTTCGAACACGGCAAAACTTGGAACAGAGGCCGAATTCGTGATCAATGTATCCAAACTAACAAACAGAAGAGTTTTTGTCCTGATCTAGAACCTGAAATTTTTTACGAATTTTTTTACCAAAGGGAGGGTCCTGTGGAGTTTTCCGGTTTCAGAACATCGACCCTCATCTCCAAATTTTGGCGCTTATTTCATGGTTTCCTACTCTCCGTTATAGAAAATGTGTCACTGAATCCAATGCCGTGCTAAGATTGGTCCTAGGACGTCGCCTTCTCACAGAAAATTATTTTTTGGTATATATGCAGACCTGCGGGAAATGCAAAATTTTTAGGTTTTTTTTCAAATACGGCAAAACTTGGAACAGAGGCCGAATTCGTGATCAATATATCCAAACTAACAAACAGAAGAGTTTTTGTCCTGATCGACAACCTAAAATCTTTTACGAATTTTTTTACCAAACGGAGGGTCCTGTGGAGTTTTCCGGTTTCAGAACATCGACCCTCATCCCCAAATTTTGGGTCTTATGTCATGGTTTCCTACTCTCCGTTATAGAAAACGTGCGACTGAATCCAATGCCGTACTAAGATTGGTCCTAGGGCGTCGCTTTCTCACAGAAAATTATTTTTTCGTATATATGCAGACCTGCGGGAAATGCAAAATTTTTAGGTTTTTTTTTTCGAACACGGCAAAACTTGGAACAGAGGCCGAATTCGTGATCAATGTATCCAAACTAACAAACAGAAGAGTTTTTGTCCTGATCTAGAACCTGAAATTTTTTACGAATTTTTTTACCAAAGGGAGGGTCCTGTGGAGTTTTCCGGTTTCAGAACGTCGACCCTCATCCCCAAATTTTGGGTCTTATTTCATGGTTTCCTACTCTCCGTTATAGAAAATGTGTCACTGAATCCAATGCCGTACTAAGATTGGTCATAGGACGTCGCTTTCTCACAGAAAATTATTTTTTCGTATATATGCAGACCTGCGGGAAATGCAAAATTTTTAGGTTTTTTTTTTTCGAACACGGCAAAACTTGGAACAGAGGCCGAATTCGTGATCAATGTATCCAAACTAACAAACAGAAGAGTTTTTGTCCTGATCTAGAACCTGAAATTTTTTACGAATTTTTTTACCAAAGGGAGGGTCCTGTGGAGTTTTCCGGTTTCAGAACATCGACCCTCATCTCCAAATTTTGGCGCTTATTTCATGGTTTCCTACTCTCCGTTATAGAAAATGTGTCACTGAATCCAATGCCGTGCTAAGATTGGTCCTAGGACGTCGCCTTCTCACAGAAAATTATTTTTTGGTATATATGCAGACCTGCGGGAAATGCAAAATTTTTAGGTTTTTTTTTTCGAACACGGCAAAACTTGGAACATTGGCCGAATTCGTGATCAATGTATCCAAACTAACAAACAGAAGAGTTTTTGTCCAGATCGAGAACCTAAAATTTCTTACGAATTTTTTTACCAAAGGGAGGGTCCTGTGGAGTTTTCCGGTTTCAGAACATCGACCCTCATCTCCAAATTTTGGCACTTATTTCATGGTTTCCTACTCTGCGTTATAGAAAATGTGTCACTGAATCCAATGCCGTGCTAAGATTGCTCCTAGGACGTCGCCTTCTCACAGAAAATTATTTTTTCGTATATATGCAGACCTGCGGGAAATGCAAAATTTTTAGGTTTTTTTTTCAAACACGGCAAAACTTGGAACAGAGGCCGAATTCGTGATCAATGTATCCAAATTAAAAAACAGAAGTGTTTTTGTCCTGATCGAGAACCTAAAATTTTTTACGAATTTTTTTACCAAAGGGAGGGCCCTGTGGAGTTTTCCGGTTTCAGAACATCGACCCTCATCCCCAAATTTTGGCGCTTATTTCATGGTTTCCTACTCTCCGTTATAGAAAATGTGTCACTGAATCCAATGCCGTGCTAAGATTGGTCCTAGGACGTCGCCTTCTCACAGAAAATTATTTTTTGGTATATATGCAGACCTGCGGGAAATGCAAAATTTTTAGGTTTTTTTTTTCAAACACGGCAAAACTTGGAACAGAGGCCGAATTCGTGATCAGTGTATCCAAACTAACAAACAGAAGAGTTTTTGTCCTGATCGAGAACCTAAAATTTCTTACGAATTTTTTTACGAAAGGGAGGGTCCTGTGGAGTTTTCCGGTTTCAGAACATCGACCCTCATCCCCAAATTTTGCGTCTTATGTCATGGTTTCCTACTCTCCGTTATAGAAAATGTGCGACTGAATCCAATGCCGTACTAAGATTGGTCCTAAGA
The DNA here is from genome assembly GCA_951848785.1 of Callosobruchus maculatus. NCBI lineage: Eukaryota > Metazoa > Arthropoda > Insecta > Coleoptera > Chrysomelidae > Callosobruchus > Callosobruchus maculatus. The sequence continues at coordinate 5,306,217 of CATOUR010000191.1, read as the reverse complement.
CGTCGCTTTCTCACAGAAAATTATTTTTTCGTATATATGCAGACCTGCGGGAAATGCAAAATTTTTAGGTTTTTTTTTTCGAACACGGCAAAACTTGGAACAGAGGCCGAATTCGTGATCAATGTATCCAAACTAACAAACAGAAGAGTTTTTGTCCTGATCTATTTTCGTGATTGGTCCTAAGACGTCGCTTTCTCACAGAAAATTATTTTTTCGTATATATGCAGACCTGCGGGAAATGCAAAATTTTTAGGTTTTTTTTTTCGAACACGGCAAAACTTGGAACAGAGGCCGAATTCGTGATCAATGTATCCAAACTAACAAACAGAAGAGTTTTTGTCCTGATCTAGAACCTGAAATTTTTTACGAATTTTTTTACCAAAGGGAGGGTCCTGTGGAGTTTTCCGGTTTCAGAACGTCGACCCTCATCCCCAAATTTTGGGTCTTATTTCATGGTTTCCTACTCTCCGTTATAGAAAATGTGTCACTGAATCCAATGCCGTACTAAGATTGGTCATAGGACGTCGCTTTCTCACAGAAAATTATTCCGGTTTCAGAACATCGACCCTCATCCCCAAATTTTGCGTCTTATGTCATGGTTTCCTACTCTCCGTTATAGAAAATGTGCGACTGAATCCAATGCCGTACTAAGATTGGTCCTAAGACGTCGCTTTCTCACAGAAAATTATTTTTTCGTATATATGCAGACCTGCGGGAAATGCAAAATTTTTAGGTTTTTTTTTTCGAACACGGCAAAACTTGGAACAGAGGCCGAATTCGTGATCAATGTATCCAAACTAACAAACAGAAGAGTTTTTGTCCTGATCTAGAACCTGAAATTTTTTACGAATTTTTTTACCAAAGGGAGGGTCCTGTGGAGTTTTCCGGTTTCAGAACGTCGACCCTCATCCCCAAATTTTGGGTCTTATTTCATGGTTTCCTACTCTCCGTTATAGAAAATGTGTCACTGAATCCAATGCCGTACTAAGATTGGTCATAGGACGTCGCTTTCTCACAGAAAATTATTTTTTCGTATATATGCAGACCTGCGGGAAATGCAAAATTTTTAGGTTTTTTTTTTTCGAACACGGCAAAACTTGGAACAGAGGCCGAATTCGTGATCAATGTATCCAAACTAACAAACAGAAGAGTTTTTGTCCTGATCTAGAACCTGAAATTTTTTACGAATTTTTTTACCAAAGGGAGGGTCCTGTGGAGTTTTCCGGTTTCAGAACATCGACCCTCATCTCCAAATTTTGGCGCTTATTTCATGGTTTCCTACTCTCCGTTATAGAAAATGTGTCACTGAATCCAATGCCGTGCTAAGATTGGTCCTAGGACGTCGCCTTCTCACAGAAAATTATTTTTTGGTATATATGCAGACCTGCGGGAAATGCAAAATTTTTAGGTTTTTTTTCAAATACGGCAAAACTTGGAACAGAGGCCGAATTCGTGATCAATATATCCAAACTAACAAACAGAAGAGTTTTTGTCCTGATCGACAACCTAAAATCTTTTACGAATTTTTTTACCAAACGGAGGGTCCTGTGGAGTTTTCCGGTTTCAGAACATCGACCCTCATCCCCAAATTTTGGGTCTTATGTCATGGTTTCCTACTCTCCGTTATAGAAAACGTGCGACTGAATCCAATGCCGTACTAAGATTGGTCCTAGGGCGTCGCTTTCTCACAGAAAATTATTTTTTCGTATATATGCAGACCTGCGGGAAATGCAAAATTTTTAGGTTTTTTTTTTCGAACACGGCAAAACTTGGAACATTGGCCGAATTCGTGATCAATGTATCCAAACTAACAAACAGAAGAGTTTTTGTCCAGATCGAGAACCTAAAATTTCTTACGAATTTTTTTACCAAAGGGAGGGTCCTGTGGAGTTTTCCGGTTTCAGAACATCGACCCTCATCTCCAAATTTTGGCACTTATTTCATGGTTTCCTACTCTGCGTTATAGAAAATGTGTCACTGAATCCAATGCCGTGCTAAGATTGCTCCTAGGACGTCGCCTTCTCACAGAAAATTATTTTTTCGTATATATGCAGACCTGCGGGAAATGCAAAATTTTTAGGTTTTTTTTTCAAACACGGCAAAACTTGGAACAGAGGCCGAATTCGTGATCAATGTATCCAAATTAAAAAACAGAAGTGTTTTTGTCCTGATCGAGAACCTAAAATTTTTTACGAATTTTTTTACCAAAGGGAGGGCCCTGTGGAGTTTTCCGGTTTCAGAACATCGACCCTCATCCCCAAATTTTGGCGCTTATTTCATGGTTTCCTACTCTCCGTTATAGAAAATGTGTCACTGAATCCAATGCCGTGCTAAGATTGGTCCTAGGGCGTCGCCTTCTCACAGAAAATTATTTTTTGGTATATATGCAGACCTGCGGGAAATGCAAAATTTTTAGGTTTTTTTTTCAAACACGGCAAAACTTGGAACAGAGGCCGAATTCGTGATCAATGTATCCAAAATAACAAACAGAAGGGTTTTTGTCCTGATCGAGAACCTAAAATTTTTTACGAATTTTTTTACCAAAGGAAGGTCCTGTGGAGTTTTCCGGTTTCAGAACATCGACCCTCATCCCCAAATTTTGGGTCTTATTTCACGGTTTCCTACTCTCCGTTATAGAAAATGTGCCACTGAATCCAATGCCGTGCTAAGATTGGCCCTAGGACGTCGCCTTCTCACAGAAAATTAGTTTTTCGTATATATGCAGACCTGCGGGAAATGCAAAATTTTTAGGTTTTTTTTCAAATACGGCAAAACTTGGAACAGAGGCCGAATTCGTGATCAAAGTATCCAAACTAACAAACAGAAGAGTTTTTGTCCTGATCGACAACCTAAAATTTTTTACGAATTTTTTTACCAAACCGAGGGTCCTGTGGAGTTTTCCGGTTTCAGAACATCGACCCTCATCCCCAGATTTTGGGTCTTATATCATGGTTTCCTACTCTCCGTTACAGAAAATGTGCCACTGAATCTAATGCCGTACCAAGATTGGTCCTAGGACGTCGCTTTCTCACAGAAAATTATTTTTTCGTATATATGCAGACCTGCGGGAAATGCAAAATTTTTAGGTTTTTTTTTCGAACACGGCAAAACTTGGAACAGAGGCCGAATTCGTGATCAATGTATCCAAACTAACAAACAGAATAGTTTTTGTCCAGATCGAGAACCTAAAATTTCTTACGAATTTTTTTACGAAAGGGAGGGTCCTGTGGAGTTTTCCGGTCTCAGAACATCGACCCTCATCCCCAAATTTTGGGTCTTATTTCACGGTTTCCTACTCTCCGTTATAGAAAATGTGCGACTGAATCCAATGCCGTACTAAGATTGGTCCTAGGACGTCGCTTTCTCACAGAAAATTATTTTTTCGTATATATGCAGACCTGCGGGAAATGCAAAATTTTTAGGTTTTTTTTTCGAACACGGCAAAACTTGGAACAGAGGCCGAATTTGTGATCAATGTATCCAAACTAACAAACCGAAGAGTTTTTGTCCTGATCGAGAACCTAAAATTTTTTACGAATTTTTTTACCAAAGGGAGGGTCCTGTGGAGTTTTCCGGTTTCAGAACATCGACCCTCATCTCCAAATTTTGGGTCTCATTTCATGGTGTCCTACTCTCCGTTATAGAAAATGTGCCACTGAATCCAATGCCGTGCTAAGATTGGTCCTAGGACGTCGCCTTCTCACAGAAAATTATTTTTTCGTATATATGCAGACCTGCGAGAAATGCAAAATTTTTAGGTTTTTTTTTTCAAACACGGCAGAACTTGGAACAGAGGCCGAATTCGTGATCAATGTATCCAAACTAACAAGCAGAAGGGTTTTTGTCCTGATCGAGAACCTAAAATTTTTTACGAGTTTTTTTACCAAAGGGGGGGTCCTGTGGAGTTTTCCGGTTTCAGAACGTCGACCCTCATCCCCAAATTTTGGGTCTTATTTCATGGTTTCCTACTCTCCGTTATAGAAAATCTGTCACTGAATCCAATGCCGTACTAAGATTGGTCCTAGGACGTCGCTTTCTCACAGAAAATTATTTTTTCGTATATATGCAGACCTGCGGGAAATGCAAAATTTTTAGGTTTTTTTTTTTTCGAACACGGCAAAACTTGGAACAGAGGCCGAATTCGTGATCAATGTATCCAAACTAACAAACAGAAGAGTTTTTGTCCTGATCTAGAACCTGAAATTTTTTACGAATTTTTTTACCAAAGGGAGTGTCCTGTGGAGTTTTCCGGTTTCAGAACATCGACCCTCATCTCCAAATTTTGGCGCTTATTTCATGGTTTCCTACTCTCCGTTATAGAAAATGTGTCACTGAATCCAATGCCGTGCTAAGATTGGTCCTAGGACGTCGCCTTCTCACAGAAAATTATTTTTTGGTATACAGGGTGGGCCAATAGTGCGTGGACGGAGGATTGTGGGCTTACTAAAAAATATTTAAAAAATCTGTCACTTGATCATGGTGGAGACCCTTGAGGGCTATAACGTAAAAATATTTTCACTTAAATTTTGACGCTTATACAGGGTGATTCATATCAAACTTACATTTTTTTGAATGGAACCCCCTATATATTATTGCATATTTGGATTCCTTGGTCAATTCTAGTGTGACTTTCTGTATCACACATGGGACTTTAAACGAACCGTTTAGGCGCAAATCACCATTTTTGGTATAAGTAGGTGTCAGAAAAAAATTGAATATCGCAGCGATTATAAAAGTTAGAAGGCCATGACTTTGCGGTACGACTAAGCATGAAATGCGTCACCTTAGGTCAGACGCCTAAATTTGAATTCTTTTTGTACTTGGAGAAATCAGAGGATAAATTTAGGAAACTTCAATCACAGGTAACTTGATTTTTTCAAATGAGAATGCCTATTTTGGTTTCAAGAATCAAATGTAAAAATTGATTACCTTTCTAACGATATAGCATTCTTGATATCAATCTTTTTTGGTTTTCATTTTATTTCAAATTTTCAGCCAAATCGGTGTTTTTCAATTTTCCTGCGTGCAAGCAACCTAGCAGGCCATGAAAAATAAACAAAAGCTCGTTAATATGGAAGAAACCAACTTACTTTGTAGAAAGATGCAAACTAACTAGAGCAACGAGGCAAGATTATGAAAATGCCTTATAACATATTAGCTCTAACTGGATACAACAGCGGCAAGATATCTAATGTCAATGAGTAGCTGGGGTATGACAGAAGTGTTTGTTTTTCACAGCCTACTAGCTATTGAGGTCTACTAGAACTTTCCAAAACGATTAAAAATTTTGAAGCAAAAGGAAAACTACCGGCGGTTTTTGCTTACAGTCTAACATGCTTAGAATGAAATTTCACATTTAATGGGATAAAAAAAATAGTCACTTCCGTTTAGTTAAGTCAAAAGTAAAGATATCTCCAACTGGAGCATTCTGAACATTCTGAAATAATTGCTAGAAAATTTTAATTCGCTATGTTGTAATTATGATTATTTCATGTAGTTTTCTGCAAACGAAATTATGTTTTACAATTCAAACAGACTGCAATTCAAATTTCATTTTCCGCGATTTTGCTAATAAGTAGAAGTACCTACTGAAGAATTTGAAGGGTTCCAGTCAGGAGTATCATTACTTTTGACTTACGGAAATGGCTACTTCTTTATAGCATTAAATGTGGAATTTTATTCAAATTTATTCAGAAGAAATAGATTTTCTACTGCCAGTAACAATCACTAGTAGTTTTCCTTTGATTAAATATTTTTTTACTGACTTTGGAAATTGGCTAATAGCTAGTAGGCTATGAAAAATGAGCGTTCTTGTTACCGCTATTGTTTCTGGTTAGAGCTAATATGTTGTAAGGAATTTTCATAATCTTGCCTCGCTGCTCTAGTTAGTTTGCATCTTTCTACTAAGTTAGTTGCTTTCTTCCATATCAACGAGCTTTTGTTTATTTTTCATGGCTTGCTATGTTACTTGCTTGCAGGAAAATTGAAAAACACCGATTTGACTGAAAATTTGAAATAAAATGAAAACCAAAAAAGATTGGTATCAAGAACGCTATATCGTTAGAAAGGTAATCAAATTTTACATTTGATTCTTTGAATCAAAATAGGCATTCCCATTTGAAAAAATTAAGTTATCTGTGATTAAAGTTTCCTGAATTTATCGTCTGATTTCTCCAAGTACAAAAAGAATTCAAATTTAGCCGTCTGACCTAAGATGACGCATTTCATGCTTAGTCGTACCGCAAAGTCAAGGCCTTCTAAGTTTTATCATCGCTGCGATATTCAATTTTTCTCTGATACCTACTTATATCAAAAATGGTGATTTGCGCCTAAACGGTTCGTTTATAGTTCCATGTGTGATACATAAAGTCACACTAGAATTGACCAAGGGATCTAAATATGCAATAATATATAGGGGGTTCCATTAAAAAAAATGTAAGTTTGATATGAATCACCCTGTATAAACGTCAAAATTTAAGTGAACATATTTTTACGTTATAACCCTCAAGGGTCCCTACCATGATCAAGTGACAGATTTTTGAAATATTTTTTAGTTAGCCCACAATCCTCCGTCCACGCACTATTGGCCCACCCTGTATATGCAGACCTGCGGGAAATGCAAAATTTTTAGGTTTTTTTTTTTCAAACACGGCAAAACTTGGAACAGAGGCCGAATTCGTGATCAATGTATCCAAACTAACAAACAGAAGAGTTTTTGTCCTGATCGAGAACCTAAAATTTTTTACGAATTTTTTTACCAAAGGGAGGGTCCTGTGGAGTTTTCCGGTTTCAGAACATCGACCCTCATCCCCAAATTTTGGGTGTTATTTCACGGTTTCCTACTCTCCGTTATAGAAAATGTGTCACTGAATCCAATGCCGTGCTAAGATTGGTCCTAGGACGTCGCCTTCTCGCAGAAAATTATTTCTTGGTATATATGCAGACCTGCGGGAAATGCAAAATTTTTAGGTTTTTTTTTTCAAACACGGCAAAACTTGGAACAGAGGCCGAATTCGTGATCAATGTATCCAAACTAACAAACAGAAGAGTTTTTGTCCTGATCGAGAACCTAAAATTTTTTACGAATTTTTTTACCAAAGGGAGGGTCCTGTGGAGTTTTCCGGTTTCAGAACATCGACCCTCGTCCCCAAATTTTGGGTCTTATTTCATGGTTTCCTACTCTCCGTTATAGAAAATGTGCCACTGAATCCAATGCCGTGCTAAGATTGGCCCTATGACATCGCCTTCTCACAGAAAATTATTTTTTCGTATATATGCAGACCTGCGGGAAATGCAAAATTTTTAGGTTTTTTTTCAAATACGGCAAAACTTGGAACAGAGGCCGAATTCGTGATCAATGTATCCAAACTAACAAACAGAAGAGTTTTTGTCCTGATCGAGAACCTAAAATTTTTTACGAATTTTTTTACCAAAGGGAGGGTCCTGTGGAGTTTTCCGGTTTCAGAACATCGACCCTCATCCCCAAATTTTGGGTCTTATTTCACGGTTTCCTACTCTCCGTTATAGAAAATGTGCCACTGAATCCAATGCCGTGCTAAGATTGGCCCTAGGACGTCGCCTTCTCACAGAAAATTAGTTTTTCGTATATATGCAGACCTGCGGGAAATGCAAAATTTTTAGGTTTTCTTTTCAAACACGGCAAAACTTGGAACAGAGGCCGAATTCGTGATCAATGTATCCAAATTAAAAAACAGAAGAGTTTTTGTCCTGATCGAGAACCTAAAATATTTTACGAATTTTTTTACCAAAGGAAGGTCCTGTGGAGTTTTCCGGTTTCAGAACATCGACCCTCATCCCCAAATTTTGGGTCTTATTTCACGGTTTCCTACTCTCCGTTATAGAAAATGTGCCACTGAATCCAATGCCGTGCTAAGATTGGCCCTAGGACGTCGCCTTCTCACAGAAAATTAGTTTTTCGTATATATGCAGACCTGCGGGAAATGCAAAATTTTTAGGTTTTTTTTCAAATACGGCAAAACTTGGAACAGAGGCCGAATTCGTGATCAAAGTATCCAAACTAACAAACAGAAGAGTTTTTGTCCTGATCGACAACCTAAAATTTTTTACGAATTTTTTTACCAAACCGAGGGTCCTGTGGAGTTTTCCGGTTTCAGAACATCGACCCTCATCCCCAGATTTTGGGTCTTATTTCACGGTTTCCTACTCTCCGTTATAGAAAATGTGCGACTGAATCCAATGCCGTACTAAGATTGGTCCTAGGACGTCGCTTTCTCACAGAAAATTATTTTTTCGTATATATGCAGACCTGCGGGAAATGCAAAATTTTTAGGTTTTTTTTTTCGAACACGGCAAAACTTGGAACAGAGGCCGAATTTGTGATCAATGTATCCAAACTAACAAACCGAAGAGTTTTTGTCCTGATCGAGAACCTAAAATTTTTTACGAATTTTTTTACCAAAGGGAGGGTCCTGTGGAGTTTTCCGGTTTCAGAACATCGACCCTCATCTCCAAATTTTGGGTCTCATTTCATGGTGTCCTACTCTCCGTTATAGAAAATGTGCCACTGAATCCAATGCCGTGCTAAGATTGGTCCTAGGACGTCGCCTTCTCACAGAAAATTATTTTTTCGTATATATGCAGACCTGCGAGAAATGCAAAATTTTTAGGTTTTTTTTTTTCAAACACGGCAAAACTTGGAACAGAGGCCGAATTCGTGATCAATGTATCCAAACTAACAAGCAGAAGGGTTTTTGTCCTGATCGAGAACCTAAAATTTTTTACGAGTTTTTTTACCAAAGGGGGGGTCCTGTGGAGTTTTCCGGTTTCAGAACGTCGACCCTCATCCCCAAATTTTGGGTCTTATTTCATGGTTTCCTACTCTCCGTTATAGAAAATCTGTCACTGAATCCAATGCCGTACTAAGATTGGTCCTAGGACGTCGCTTTCTCACAGAAAATTATTTTTTCGTATATATGCAGACCTGCGGGAAATGCAAAATTTTTAGGTTTTTTTTTTTCGAACACGGCAAAACTTGGAACAGAGGCCGAATTCGTGATCAATGTATCCAAACTAACAAACAGAAGAGTTTTTGTCCTGATCTAGAACCTGAAATTTTTTACGAATTTTTTTACCAAAGGGAGGGTCCTGTGGAGTTTTCCGGTTTCAGAACATCGACCCTCATCTCCAAATTTTGGCGCTTATTTCATGGTTTCCTACTCTCCGTTATAGAAAATGTGTCACTGAATCCAATGCCGTGCTAAGATTGGTCCTAGGACGTCGCCTTCTCACAGAAAATTATTTTTTGGTATATATGCAGACCTGCGGGAAATGCAAAATTTTTAGGTTTTTTTTTTCAAACACGGCAAAACTTGGAACAGAGGCCGAATTCGTGATCAATGTATCCAAACTAACAAACAGAAGAGTTTTTGTCCTGATCGAGAACCTAAAATTTTTTACGAATTTTTTTACCAAAGGGAGGGTCCTGTGGAGTTTTCCGGTTTCAGAACATCGACCCTCATCCCCAAATTTTGGGTCTTATTTCACGGTTTCCTACTCTCCGTTATAGAAAATGTGTCACTGAATCCAATGCCGTGCTAAGATTGGTCCTAGGACGTCGCCTTCTCGCAGAAAATTATTTCTTGGTATATATGCAGACCTGCGGGAAATGCAAAATTTTTAGGTTTTTTTTTTCAAACACGGCAAAACTTGGAACAGAGGCCGAATTCGTGATCAATGTATCCAAACTAACAAACAGAAGAGTTTTTGTCCTGATCGAGAACCTAAAATTTTTTACGAATTTTTTTACCAAAGGGAGGGTCCTGTGGAGTTTTCCGGTTTCAGAACATCGACCCTCGTCCCCAAATTTTGGGTCTTATTTCATGGTTTCCTACTCACCGTTATAGAAAATGTGCCACTGAATCCAATGCCGTGCTAAGATTGGCCCTATGACGTCGCCTTCTCACAGAAAATTATTTTTTCGTATATATGCAGACCTGCGGGAAATGCAAAATTTTTAGGTTTTTTTTCAAATACGGCAAAACTTGGAACAGAGGCCGAATTTGTGATCAATGTATCCAAACTAACAAACAGAAGAGTTTTTGTCCTGATCGAGAACCTAAAATTTTTTACGAATTTTTTTACCAAAGGGAGGGTCCTGTGGAGTTTTCCGGTTTCAGAACATCGACCCTCGTCCCCAAATTTTGGGTCTTATTTCATGGTTTCCTACTCTTTGTTACAGAAAATGTGCCACTGAATCTAATGCCGTACCAAGATTGGTCCTAGGACGTCGCTTTCTCACAGAAAATTATTTTTTCGTATATATGCAGACCTGCGGGAAATGCAAAATTTTTAGGTTTTTTTTTTCGAACACGGCAAAACTTGGAACAGAGGCCGAATTCGTGATCAATGTATCCAAACTAACAAACAGAAGAGTTTTTGTCCTGATCTAGAACCTGAAATTTTTTACGAATTTTTTTACCAAAGGGAGGGTCCTGTGGAGTTTTCCGGTTTCAGAACATCGACCCTCATCTCCAAATTTTGGCGCTTATTTCATGGTTTCCTACTCTCCGTTATAGAAAATGTGTCACTGAATCCAATGCCGTGCTAAGATTGGTCCTAGGACGTCGCCTTCTCACAGAAAATTATTTTTTGGTATATATGCAGACCTGCGGGAAATGCAAAATTTTTAGGTTTTTTTTTCAAACACGGCAAAACTTGGAACAGAGGCCGAATTCGTGATCAATGTATCCAAACTAACAAACAGAAGAGTTTTTGTCCTGATCGAGAACCTAAAACTTTTTACGAATTTTTTTACCAAAGGGAGGGTCCTGTGGAGTTTTCCGGTTTCAGAACATCGACCCTCATCCCCAAATTTTGGATCTTATTTCACGGTTTCCTACTCTCCGTTATAGAAAATGTGTCACTGAATCCAATGCCGTGCTAAGATTGGTCCTAGGACGTCGCCTTCTCACAGAAAATTATTTTTTGGTATATATGCAGACCTGCGGGAAATGCAAAATTTTTAGGTTTTTTTTTTCAAACACGGCAAAACTTGGAACAGAGGCCGAATTCGTGATCAATGTATCCAAACTAACAAACAGAAGAGTTTTTGTCCTGATCGAGAACCTAAAATTTTTTACGAATTTTTTTACCAAAGGGAGGGTCCTGTGGAGTTTTCCGGTTTCAGAACATCGACCCTCATCCCCAAATGTTGGGCCTTATTTCACGGTTTCCTACTCTCCGTTATAGAAAATGTGCCACTGAATCCAATGCCGTGCTAAGATTGGCCCTAGGACGTCGCCTTCTCACAGAAAATTATTTTTTCGTATATATGCAGACCTGCGGGAAATGCAAAATTTTTAGGTTTTTTTTCAAATACGGCAAAACTTGGAACAGAGGCCGAATTCGTGATCAATGTATCCAAACTAACAAACAGAAGAGTTTTTGTCCTGATCGAGAACCTAAAATTTTTTACGAATTTTTTTACCAAAGGGAGGGTCCTGTGGAGTTTTCCGGTTTCAGAACATCGACCCTCGTCCCCAAATTTTGGGTCTTATTTCATGGTTTCCTACTCTCCGTTACAGAAAATGTGCCACTGAATCTAATGCCGTACCAAGATTGGTCCTAGGACGTCACTTTCTCACAGAAAATTATTTTTTCGTATATATGCAGACCTGCGGGAAATGCAAAATTTTTAGGTTTTTTTTTCGAACACGGCAAAACTTGGAACAGAGGCCGAATTCGTGATCAATGTATCCAAACTAACAAACAGAAGAGTTTTTGTCCAGATCGAGAACCTAAAATTTCTTACGAATTTTTTTACGAAAGGGAGGGTCCTGTGGAGTTTTCCGGTTTCAGAACATCGACCCTCATCCCCAAATTTTGGGTCTTATTTCACGGTTTCCTACTCTCCGTTATAGGAAATGTGCCACTGAATCCAATGCCGTGCTAAGATTGGTCCTAGGACGTCGCCTTCTCACAGAAAATTATTTTTTCGTATATATGCAGACCTGCGGGAAATGCAAAATTTTTAGGTTTTTTTTCAAATACGGCAAAACTTGGAACAGAGGCCAAATTCGTGATCAATGTATCCAAACTAACAAACAGAAGAGTTTTTGTCCTGATCGACAACCTAAAATTTTTTACGAATTTTTTTACCAAACGGAGGGTCCTGTGGAGTTTTCCGGTTTCAGAACATCGACCCTCATCCCCAAATTTTGGGTCTTATGTCATGGTTTCCTACTCTCCGTTATAGAAAATGTGCGACTGAATCCAATGCCGTACTAAGATTGGTCCTAGGACGTCGCTTTCTCACAGAAAATTATTTTTGCGTATATATGCAGACCTGCGGGAAATGCAAAATTTTTAGGTTTTTTGTTTTCGAACACGGCAAAACTTGGAACAGAGGCCGAATTTGTGATCAATGTATCCAAACTAACAAACCGAAGAGTTTTTGTCCTGATCGAGAACCTAAAATTTTTTACGAATTTTTTTACCAAACGGAGGGTCCTGTGGAGTTTTCCGGTTTCAGAACATCGACCCTCATCTCCAAATTTTGGGTCTCATTTCATGGTGTCCTACTCTCCGTTATAGAAAATGTGCCACTGAATCCAATGCCGTACTAAGATTGGTCCTAGGACTTCGCCTTCTCACAGAAAATTATTTTTTCGTATATATGCAGACCTGCGAGAAATGCAAAATTTTTAGGTCTTTTTTTTTTCAAACACGGCAAAACTTGGAACAGAGGCCGAATTCGTGATCAATGTATCCAAACTAACAAGCAGAAGGGTTTTTGTCCTGATCGAGAACCTAAAATTTTTTACGAGTTTTTTTACCAAAGGGGGGGTCCTGTGGAGTTTTCCGGTTTCAGAACGTCGACCCTCATCCCCAAATTTTGGGTCTTATTTCATGGTTTCCTACTCTCCGTTATAGAAAATCTGTCACTGAATCCAATGCCGTACTAAGATTGGTCCTAGGACGTCGCTTTCTCACAGAAAATTATTTTTTCGTATATATGCAGACCTGCGGGAAATGCAAAATTTTTAGGTTTTTTTTTTCGAACACGGCAAAACTTGGAACAGAGGCCGAATTCGTGATCAATGTATCCAAAATAACAAACAGAAGAGTTTTTGTCCTGATCGAGAACCTAAAATTTTTTACGAATTTTTTTACCAAAGGGAGGGTCCTGTGGAGTTTTCCGGTTTCAGAACATCGACCCTCATCTCCAAATTTTGGCGCTTATTTCATGGTTTCCTACTCTCCGTTATAGAAAATGTGTCACTGAATCCAACGCCGTGCTAAGATTGCTCCTAGGACGTCGCCTTCTCACAGAAAATTATTTTTTCGTATATATGCAGACCTGCGGGAAATGCAAAATTTTTAGGTTTTTTTTCAAACACGGCAAAACTTGGAACAGAGGCCGAATTCGTGATCAATGTATCCAAATTAAAAAACAGAAGAGTTTTTGTCCTGATCGAGAACCTAAAATTTTTTACGAATTTTTTTACCAAAGGGAGGGCCCTGTGGAGTTTTCCGGTTTCAGAACATCGACCCTCATCCCCAAATTTTGGCGCTTATTTCATGGTTTCCTACTCTCCGTTATAGAAAATGTGTCACTGAATCCAATGCCGTGCTAAGATTGGTCCTAGGGCGTCGCCTTCTCACAGAAAATTATTTTTTGGTATATATGCAGACCTGCGGGAAATGCAAAATGCTTAGGTTTTTTTTTCAAACACGGCAAAACTTGGAACAGAGGCCGAATTCGTGATCAATGTATCCAAAATAACAAACAGAAGGGTTTTTGTCCTGATCGAGAACCTAAAGTTTTTTACGAATTTTTTTACCAAAGGGAGGGTCCTGTGGAGTTTTCCGGTTTCAGAACATCGACCCTCATCCCCAAATTTTGGGTCTTATCTCACGGTTTCCTACTCTCCGTTATAGAAAATGTGCCACTGAATCCAATGCCGTGCTAAGATTGGCCCTAGGACGTCGCCTTCTCACAGAAAATCATTTTTTCGTATATATGCAGACCTGCGGGAAATGCAAAATTTTTAGGTTTTTTTTTCAAATACGGCAAAACTTGGAACAGAGGCCGAATTCGTGATCAAAGTATCCAAACTAACAAACAGAAGAGTTTTTGTCCTGATCGACAACCTAAAATTTTTTACGAATTTTTTTACCAAACGGAGGGTCCTGTGGAGTTTTCCGGTTTCAGAACATCGACCCTCATCCCCAAATTTTGGGTCTTATATCATGGTTTCCTACTCTCCGTTACAGAAAATGTGCCACTGAATCTAATGCCGTACCAAGATTGGTCCTAGGACGTCGCTTTCTCACAGAAAATTATTTTTTCGTATATATGCAGACCTGCGGGAAATGCAAAATTTTTAGGTTTTTTTTTCGAACACGGCAAAACTTGGAACAGAGGCCGAATTCGTGATCAATGTATCCAAACTAACAAACAGAAGAGTTTTTGTCCAGATCGAGAACCTAAAATTTCTTACGAATTTTTTTACGAAAGGGAGGGTCCTGTGGAGTTTTCCGGTCTCAGAACATCGACCCTCATCCCCAAATTTTGGGTCTTATTTCACGGTTTCCTACTCTCTGTTATAGAAAATGTGCCACTGAATCCAATGCCGTGCTAAGATTGGTCCTAGGACGTCGCCTTCTCACAGAAAATTATTTTTTCGTATATATGCAGACCTCCGGGAAATGCAAAATTTTTAGGTTTTTTTTTCGAACACGGCAAAACTTGGAACAGAGGCCGAATTCGTGATCAATGTATCCAAACTAACAAACAGAAGAGTTTTTGTCCAGATCGAGAACCTAAAATTTCTTACGAATTTTTTTACCAAAGGGAGGGTCCTGTGGAGTTTTCCGGTTTCAGAACATCGACCCTCATCTCCAAATTTTGGCGCTTATATCATGGTTTCCTACTCTCCGTTATAGAAAATGTGTCACTGAATCCAATGCCGTGCTAGGATTGGTCCTAGGACGTGGCCTTCTCACAGAAAATTATTTTTTGGTATATATGCAGACCTGCGGGAAATGCAAAATTTTTAGGTTTTTTTTTCAAACACGGCAAAACTTGGAACAGAGGCCGAATTCGTGATCAATGTATCCAAACTAACAAACAGAAGAGTTTGTGTCCAGATCGAGAACCTAAAATTTCTTACGAATTTTTTTACCAAAGGGAGGGTCCTGTGGAGTTCTCCGGTTTCAGAACATCGACCCTCATCCCCAAATTTTGGGTCTTATTTCACGGTTTCCTACTCTCCGTTATAGAAAATGTGCCACTGAATCCAATGCCGTGCTAAGATTGGTCCTAGGACGTCGCCTTCTCACAGAAAATTATTTTTTGGTATATATATGCAGACCTGCGGGAAATGCAAAATTTTTAGGTTTTTTTTTTCAAACACGGCAAAACTTGGAACAGAGGCCGAATTCGTGATCAATGTATCCAAACTAACAAACAGAAGAGTTTTTGTCCTGATCGAGAACCTAAAATTTTTTACGAATTTTTTTACCAAAGGGAGGGTCCTGTGGAGTTTTCCGGTTTCAGAACATCGACCCTCATCCCCAAATTTTGGGTCTTATTTCACGGTTTCCTACTCTCCGTTATAGAAAATGTGCCACTGAATCCAATGCCGTGCTAAGATTGGCCCTAGGACGTCGCCTTCTCACAGAAAATTATTTTTTCGTATATATGCAGACCTGCGGGAAATGCAAAATTTTTAGTTTTTTTTTCAAACACGGCAAAGCTTGGAACAGAGGCCGAATTCGTGATCAATGTATCCAAACTAACAAACAGAAGAGTGTTTGTCCTGATCGAGAACCTAAAATTTTTTACGAATTTTTTTACCCATGGACTTTTCCGGTTTCAGAACATCGACCCTCATCCCCAAATTTTGGGTCTTATGTCATGGTTTCCTACTCTCCGTTATAGAAAATGTGCGACTGAATCCAATGCCGTACTAAGATTGGTCCTAGGACGTCGCTTTCTCACAGAAAATTATTTTTTCGTATATATGCAGACCTGCGGGAAATCCAAATTTTTAGGTTTTTTTTTCGAACACGGCAAAACTTGGAACAGAGGCCGAATTTGTGATCAATGTATCCAAACTAACAAACCGAAGAGTTTTTGTCCTGATCGAGAACCTAAAATTTTTTACGAATTTTTTTACCAAAGGGAGGGTCCTGTGGAGTTTTCCGGTTTCAGAACATCGACCCTCATCTCCAAATTTTGGGTCTCATTTCATGGTGTCCTACTCTCCGTTATAGAAAATGTGCCACTGAATCCAATGCCGTACTAAGATTGGTCCTAGGACGTCGCCTTCTCACAGAAAATTATTTTTTCGTATATATGCAGACCTGCGAGAAATGCAAAATTTTTAGGTTTTTTTTTTCAAACGCGGCATAACTTGGAACAGAGGCCGAATTCGTGATCAATGTATCCAAACTAACAAGCAGAAGGGTTTTTGTCCTGATCGAGAACCTAAAATTTTTTACGAGTTTTCTTACCAAAGGGGGGGTCCTGTGGAGTTTTCCGGTTTCAGAACGTCGACCCTCATCCCCAAATTTTGGGTCTTATTTCATGGTTTCCTACTCTCCGTTATAGAAAATCTGTCACTGAATCCAATGCCGTACTAAGATTGGTCCTAGGACGTCGCTTTCTCACAGAAAATTATTTTTTCGTATATATGCAGACCTGCGGGAAATGCAAAATTTTTAGGTTTTTTTTCAAATACGGCAAAACTTGGAACAGAGGCCGAATTTGTGATCAATGTATCCAAACTAACAAACCGAAGAGTTTTTGTCCTGATGGAGAACCTAAAATTTTTTACGAATTTTTTTACCAAAGGGAGGGTCCTGTGGAGTTTTCCGGTTTCAGAACATCGACCCTCATCCCCAAATTTTGGGTCTTATTTCACGGTTTCCTACTCTCCGTTATAGAAAATGTGCCACTGAATCCAATGCCGTGCTAAGATTGTCCCTAGGACGTCGCCTTCTCACAGAAAATTATTTTTTCGTATATATGCAGACCTGCGGGAAATGCAAAATTTTTAGGTTTTTTTTTCGAACACGGCAAAACTTGGAACAGAGGCCGAATTCGTGATCAATGTATCCAAACTAACAAACAGAAGAGTTTTGTCCAGATCGAGAACCTAAAATTTCTTACGAACTTTTTTACCAAAGGGAGGGTCCTGTGGAGTTTTCCGGTTTCAGAACATCGACCCTCGTCCCCAAATTTTGGGTCTTATTTCATGGTTTCCTACTCTCCGTTACAGAAAATGTGCCGCTGAATCTAATGCCGTACCAAGATTGGTCCTAGGACGTCGCTTTCTCACAGAAAATTATTTTTTCGTATATATGCAGACCTCCGGGAAATGCAAAATTTTTAGGTTTTTTTTCGAACACGGCAAAACTTGGAACAGAGGCCGAATTCGTGATCAATGTATCCAAACTAACAAACAGAAGAGTTTGTGTCCAGATCGAGAACCTAAAATTTCTTACGAATTTTTTTACCAAAGGGAGGGTCCTGTGGAGTCTTCCGGTTTCAGAACATCGACCCTCATCCCCAAATTTTGGGTCTTATTTCACGGTTTCCTACTCTCCGTTATAGAAAATGTGCCACTGAATCCAATGCCGTGCTAAGATTGGTCCTAGGACGTCGCCTTCTCACAGAAAATTATTTTTTCGTATATATGCAGACCTCCGGGAAATGCAAAATTTTTAGGTTTTTTTTTCGAACACGGCAAAACTTGGAACAGAGGCCGAATTCGTGATCAATGTATCCAAACTAACAAACAGAAGAGTTTTTGTCCAGATCGAGAACCTAAAATTTCTTACGAATTTTTTTACCAAAGGGAGGGTCCTGTGGAGTTTTCCGGTTTCAGAACATCGACCCTCATCCCCAAATTTTGGGTCTTATTTCACGGTTTCCTACTCTCCGTTATAGAAAATGTGCCACTGAATCCAATGCCGTGCTAAGATTGGTCCTAGGACGTCGCCTTCTCACAGAAAATTATTTTTTGGTATATATGCAGACCTGCGGGAAATGCAAAATTTTTAGGTTTTTTTTTTCAAACACGGCAAAACTTGGAACAGAGGCCGAATTCGTGATCAATGTATCCAAACTAACAAACAGAAGAGTTTTTGTCCTGATCGAGAACCTAAAATTTTTTACGAATTTTTTTACCAAAGGGAGGGTCCTGTGGAGTTTTCCGGTTTCAGAACATCGACCCTCATCCCCAAATTTTGGGTCTTATTTCACGGTTTCCTACTCTCCGTTATAGAAAATGTGCCACTGAATCCAATGCCGTGCTAGGATTGGCCCTAGGACGTCGCCTTCTCACAGAAAATTATTTTTTCGTATATATGCAGGCCTGCGGGAAATGCAAAATTTTTAGTTTTTTTTTTCAAACACGGCAAAGCTTGGAACAGAGGCCGAATTCGTGATCAATGTATCCAAACTAACAAACAGAGGAGTTTTTGTCCTGATCGAGAACCTAAAATTTTTTACGAATTTTTTTACCCATGGACTTTTCCGGTTTCAGAACATCGACCCTCATCCCCAAATTTTGGGTCTTATGTCATGGTTTCCTACTCTCCGTTATAGAAAATGTGCGACTGAATCCAATGCCGTACTAAGATTGGTCCTAGGACGTCGCTTTCTCACAGAAAATTATTTTTTCGTATATATGCAGACCTGCGGGAAATGCAAAATTTTTAGGTTTTTTTTCCGAACACGGCAAAACTTGGAACAGAGGCCGAATTCGTGATCAATGTATCCAAACTAACAAACAGAAGAGTTTTTGTCCTGATCTAGAACCTGAAATTTTTTACGAATTTTTTTACCAAAGGGAGGGTCCTGTGGAGTTTTCCGGTTTCAGAACATCGACCCTCATCCCCAAATTTTGGGTCTTATGTCATGGTTTCCTACTCTCCGTTATAGAAAATGTGCGACTGAATCCAATGCCGTACTAAGATTGGTCCTAGGACGTCGCTTTCTCGCAGAAAATTATTTTTTCGTATATATGCAGACCTGCGGGAAATGCAAAATTTTTAGGTTTTTTTTTCAAATACGGCAAAACTTGGAACAGAGGCCGAATTCGTGATCAATGTATCCAAACTAACAAACAGAAGAGTTTTTGTCCTGATCGAGAACCTAAAATTTTTTACGAATTTTTTTACCAAAGGGAGGGTCCTGTGGAGTTTTCCGGTTTCAGAACATCGACCCTCGTCCCCAAATTTTGGGTCTTATTTCATGGTTTCCTACTCTCCGTTACAGAAAATGTGCCACTGAATCTAATGCCGTACCAAGATTGGTCCTAGGACGTCGCTTTCTCACAGAAAATTATTTTTTCGTATATATGCAGACCTGCGGGAGATGCAAAATTTTTAGGTTTTTTTTTCGAACACGGCAAAACTTGGAACAGAGGCCGAATTCGTGATCAATGTATCCAAACTAACAAACAGAAGAGTTTTTGTCCAGATCGAGAACCTAGAATTTCTTACGAATTTTTTTACGAAAGGGAGGGTCCTGTGGAGTTTTCCGGTCTCAGAACATCGACCCTCATCCCCAAATTTTGGGTCTTATTTCACGGTTTCCTACTCTCCGTTATAGAAAATGTGCCACTGAATCCAATGCCGTGCTAAGATTGGTCCTAGGACGTCGCCTTCTCACAGAAAATTATTTTTTCGTATATATGCAGACCTGCGGGAAATGCAAAATTTTTAGGTTTTTTTTCAAATACGGCAAAACTTGGAACAGAGGCCGAATTCGTGATCAATGTATCCAAACTAACAAACAGAAGAGTTTTTGTCCTGATCGACAACCTAAAATTTTTTACGAATTTTTTTACCAAACGGAGGGTCCTGTGGAGTTTTCCGATTTCAGAACATCGACCCTCATCCCCAAATTTTGGGTCTTATGTCATGGTTTCCTACTCTCCGTTATAGAAAATGTGCGACTGAATCCAATGCCGTACTAAGATTGGTCCTAGGACGTCGCTTTCTCACAGAAAATTATTTTTTCGTATATATGCAGACCTGCGGGAAATGCAAAATTTTTAGGTTTTTTTTTTCGAACACGGCAAAACTTGGAACAGAGGCCGAATTTGTGATCAATGTATCCAAACTAACAAACCGAAGAGTTTTTGTCCTGATCGAGAACCTAAAATTTTTTACGAATTTTTTTACCAAAGGGAGGGTCCTGTGGAGTTTTCCGGTTTCAGAACATCGACCCTCATCCCCAAATTTTGGGTCTTATTTCACGGTTTCCTACTCTCCGTTATAGAAAATGTGTCACTGAATCCAATGCCGTGCTAAGATTGGTCCTAGGACGTCGCCTTCTCACAGAAAATTATTTTTTGGTATATATGCAGACCTGCGGGAAATGCAAAATTTTTAGGTTTTTTTTTTTCAAACACGGCAAAACTTGGAACAGAGGCCAAATTCGTGATCAATGTATCCAAACTAACAAACAGAAGAGTTTTTGTCCTGATCGAGAACCTAAAATTTTTTACGAATTTTTTTACCAAAGGGAGGGTCCTGTGGAGTTTTCCGGTTTCAGAACATCGGCCCTCATCCCCAAATTTTGGGTCTTATTTCACGGTTTCCTACTCTCCGTTATAGAAAATGTGCCACTGAATCCAATGCCGTGCTAAGATTGGCCCTAGGACGTCGCCTTCTCACAGAAAATTATTTTTTCGTATATATGCAGACCTGCGGGAAATGCAAAATTTTTAGGTTTCTTTTCAAGTACGGCAAAACTTGGAACAGAGGCCGAATTCGTGATCAATGTATCCAAACTAACAAACAGAAGAGTTTTTGTCCTGATCGAGAACCTAAAATTTTTTACGAATTTTTTTACCAAAGGGAGGGTCCTGTGGAGTTTTCCGGTTTCAGAACATCGACCCTCGTCCCCAAATTTTGGGTCTTATTTCATGGTTTCCTACTCTCCGTTACAGAAAATGTGCCACTGAATCTAATGCCGTACCAAGATTGGTCCTAGGACGTCGCTTTCTCACAGAAAATTATTTTTTCGTATATATGCAGACCTGCGGGAAATGCAAAATTTTTAGGTTTTTTTTTCGAACACGGCAAAACTTGGAACAGAGGCCGAATTCGTGATCAATGTATCCAAACTAACTAACAGAAGAGTTTTTGTCCAGATCGAGAACCTAAAATTTCTTACGAATTTTTTTACGAAAGGGAGGGTCCTGTGGAGTTTTCCGGTTTCAGAACATCGACCCTCATCCCCAAATTTTGGGTCTTATTTCACGGTTTCCTACTCTCCGTTATAGAAAATGTGCCACTGAATCCAATGCCGTGCTAAGATTGGTCCTAGGACGTCGCCTTCTCACAGAAAATTATTTTTTCGTATATATGCAGACCTGCGGGAAATGCAAAATTTTTAGGTTTTTTTTTCGAACACGGCAAAACTTGGAACAGAGGCCGAATTCGTGATCAATGTATCCAAACTAACAAACAGAAGAGTTTTTGCCCTGATCTAGAACCTGAAATTTTTTACGAATTTTTTTACCAAAGGGAGGGTCCTGTGGAGTTTTCCTGTTTCAGAACATCGACCCTCATCTCCAAATTTTGGGTCTTATTTCATGGTGTCCTACTCTCCGTTATAGAAAATGTGCCACTGAATCCAATGCCGTGCTAAGATTGGACCTAGGACGTCGCCTTCTCGCAGAAAATTATTTTTTCGTATATATGCAGACCTGCGGGAAATGCAAAATTTTTAGGTTTTTTTTTTCGAACACGGCAAAACTTCGAACAGAGGCCGAATTCGTGATCAATGTATCCAAACTAACAAACAGAAGAGTTTTTGTCCAGATCGAGAACCTAAAATTTCTTACGAATTTTTTTACCAAAGGGAGGGTCCTGTGGAGTTTTCCGGTTTCAGAACATCGACCCTCATCTCCAAATTTTTCCAGACCTGCGGCAAATGCAAAATTTTTAGGTTTTTTTTTCAAACACGGCAAAACTTGGAACAGAGGCCGAATTCGTGATCAATGTATCCAAATTAAAAAACAGAAGAGTTTTTGTCCTAATCGAGAACCTAAAATTTTTTACGATTTTTTTTACCAAAGGGAGGGTCCTGTGGAGTTTTCCGGTTTCAGAACATCGACCCTCATCCCCAAATTTTGGGTCTTATTTCACGGTTTCCTACTCTCCGTTATAGAAAATGTGCCACTGAATCCAATGCCGTGCTAAGATTGGCCCTAGGACGTCGCCTTCTCACAGAAAATTATTTTTTCGTATATATGCAGACCTGCGGGAAATGCAAAATTTTTAGGTTTTTTTTCAAATACGGCAAAACTTGGAACAGAGGCCGAATTCGTGATCAATGTGTCCAAACTAACAAACAGAAGAGTTTTTGTCCTAATCGACAACCTAAAATTTTTTACGAATTTTTTTACCAAACAGAGGGTCCTGTGGAGTTTTCCGGTTTCAGAACATCGACCCTCATCCCCAAATTTTGGGTCTTATTTCACGGTTTCCTACTCTCCGTTATAGAAAATGTGCCACTGAATCCAATGCCGTGCTAAGATTGGCCCTAGGACGTCGCCTTCTCACAGAAAATTATTTTTTCGTATATATGCAGATCTGCGGGAAATGCAAAATTTTTAGGTTTTTTTTCAAATACGGCAAAACTTGGAACAGAGGCCGAATTCGCGATCAATGTATCCAAACTAACAAACAGAAGAGTTTTTGTCCTGGTCGACAACCTAAAATTTTTTACGAATTTTTTTACCAAACGGAGGGTCCTGTGGAGTTTTCCGGTTTCAGAACATCGACCCTCATCCCCAAATTTTGGGTCTTATGTCATGGTTTCCTACTCTCCGTTATAGAAAATGTGCGACTGAATCCAATGCCGTACTAAGATTGGTCCTGGGACGTCGCTTTCCCACAGAAAATTAATTTTTCGTATATATGCAGACCTGCGGGAAATGCAAAATTTTTAGGTTTTTTTTTTTCGAACACGGCAAAACTTGGAACAGAGGCTGAATTCGTGATCAATGTATCCAAACTAACAAACAGAAGAGTTTTTGTCCTGATCTAGAACCTGAAATTTTTTACGAATTTTTTTACCAAAGGGAGGGTCCTGTGGAGTTTTCCGGTTTCAGAACATCGACCCTCATGTCCAAATTTTGGCGCTTATTTCATGGTTTCCTACTCTCCGTTATAGAAAATGTGTCACTGAATCCAATGCCGTGCTAAGATTGGTCCTAGGACGTCGCCTTCTCACAGAAAATTATTTTTTGGTATATATGCAGACCTGCGGGAAATGCAAAATTTTTAGGTTTTTTTTTCAAACACGGCAAAACTTGGAACAGAGGCCGAATTCGTGATCAATATATCCAAACTAACAAACAGAAGAGTTTTTGTCCTGATCGAGAACCTAAAATTTTTTACGAATTTTTTTACCAAAGGGAGGGTCCTGTGGAGTTTTCCGGTTTCAGGACATCGACCCTCATCCCCAAATTTTGGGTCTTATTTCACGGTTTCCTACTCTCCGTTATAGAAAATGTGCCACTGAATCCAATGCCGTGCTAAGATTGGCCCTAGGACGTCGCCTTCTCACAGAAAATTATTTTTTCGTATATATGCAGACCTGCGGGAAATGCAAAATTTTTAGGTTTTTTTTCAAATACTGCAAAACTTGGAACAGAGGCCGAATTCGTGATCAATGTATCCAAACTAACAAGCAGAAGGGTTTTTGTCCTGATCGAGAACCTAAAATTTTTTACGAGTTTTTTTACCAAAGGGGGGTTCCTGTGGAGTTTTCCGGTTTCAGAACGTCGACCCTCATCCCCAAATTTTGGGTCTTATTTCAGGGTTTCCTACTCTCCGTTATAGAAAATGTGTCACTGAATCCAATGCCGTA
The DNA here is from genome assembly GCA_951848785.1 of Callosobruchus maculatus. Taxonomy (NCBI): domain Eukaryota; kingdom Metazoa; phylum Arthropoda; class Insecta; order Coleoptera; family Chrysomelidae; genus Callosobruchus; species Callosobruchus maculatus. Next base: position 5,282,333 of record CATOUR010000191.1, on the reverse strand, counting down.
CTAAGATTGGCCCTAGGACGTCGCTTTCTCACAGAAAATTATTTTTTCGTATACAGGGTGAGTTTTTAGTACCGGCTCGGTCGATAACTCCACTACTGTAGAAGATAGCGAAAAAAGTTGTATATAAAAGTTGTAGCCACGAATATGCTCCTTGCTCAAAAAATATTTTGATTTATACAGGGTGATCCATAAATACGTAGTGATGCAAACATGCATTTTTTTAAATGAGACACCCTATATATTATTCCATATTCAAATTCTACTAATGATTTCCGTTCTTCCAATATAGGGTATTGTTACATTATACAGGGTATTTCAAAATTTATGACCATTTCTGTATCCAAATCACGGTCAAATGAACGTACTGTATATCAAAAAGTAATGAATCAAAAATTATTTTTTTTACATGAGAAGATTAGAAATATCCTCTAGTTTTAAAATACGCTATAAAAAATCCCGCGACGCATATTCGTATACAGGGTGATGTAGAATGCAAAATCTAGATTTTCTCTCTTTTTTTAAATGTAACCCCCAATATTTTATTATACCAAAGAATTGCTTTTAACATGCTCTTTCATCTTTGTATAGCACTTATTATGGCTGCATTCATTGGTTTCTGAGATATTTCGATTTTTCTACAAATTTTAAATATACCTTCTATTTGTTTAATAAAATTTATCTATTTTGAGAAAATACTACCAAATTTTGTTTTTGCTTAACAAACAACTAAAATATAAGGCGATAATAATACTTGATCAAGTCAAACCACTGAAATAACGAGATAATACGACGTCATGCATAATTATCAAGCAGATGTATCAGGTAGGCTATGAAATATGAAACGACACAGTCCAAATAAAACGATTCTTCAATCTTTTAAACGCATTAGTTTTAGAGTGCCTCCGTTCTGGATATTGCTATTCATAGTTGATATATTCTAGAGGCAAGTAGACAATTTCTCAAAGATTCTCCTAAATACCCTCAATGAAAAAATTAATTTTCAAAGCTGGTTTTTCACACAGTACGGAATTATTGAGTAGGTTATGAAAACTGTCAATTTTTCAAAGCCTACCTGATAAAACTACTTGACAGTTATGCATGACGCCTACAAAATTGTTTCCTCAGCATACTTGACTTTATTATCTCGATGATTTAGGGTTTTGACTTCATCAAATGCTATCAAGACGTTATAATTTAGTTGTTCGTTAAATAAAAAACAAACCAGATAATACTTTCTCAAAATAAATAAATTTCAGTATACAAATAGAGGCTATATTTTAAATTTACCGAAAAATCGAAATATCTCGGAAACTAATGGACGTAGGTACAACAAGTGCTATACAAAGATGAAATAGCATATTAAAAGCAATTCTCTGGGATAATAAAATATTGGGGGTTACATTTGAAAAAAAAGAGAAAATTTGGATTTTGCATTCTACATCACCCTGTATACAAATATGCGTCTCGGGCTTCTTTTATAGCCGATTTTAAAACTAGAGGATATTTTTAATCTTCCCATGTGAAAAAAATAATTTTTGATTTATTACTTTTTGATATACAGTACGTTCATTTGTCCGCGATTTGGATATAAAAATGGTCATAACTTTTGAAACACCCTGTATAATGTAATAATGCCCTATATTGGACGAACGAAAATCATTAGTAGAATCTGAGTATGGAATAATATATAGGGTGTCTCATTTAAAAAAATGCATGTTTGCATCACCACGTAGTTATGGATCACCCCGTATAAATCTAAATATTTTCTGAGCAAGGAGCATATCCGTGGCTACAACTTTTATATACAACTTTTTTCGCTATCTTCTATAGTAGTGGAGTTATCGACCGAGCCGGTACTAAAAACTCACCCTGTATATGCAGACCTGCGGGAAATGCAAAATTTTTAGGTTTTTTTTCAAATACGGCAAAACTTGGAACAGAGGCCGAATTCGTGATCAATGTATCCAAACTAACAAACAGAAGAGTTTTTGTCCTGATCGAGAACCTAAAATTTTTTACGAATTTTTTTACCAAAGGCAGGGTCCTGTGGAGTTTTCCGGTTTCAGAACATCGACCCTCATCTCCAAATTTTGGCGCTTATTTCATGGTTTCCTACTCTCCGTTATAGAAAATGTGTCACTGAATCCAATGCCGTGCTAAGATTGGTCCTAGGACGTCGCCTTCTCACAGAAAATTATTTTTTGTTATATATGCAGACCTGCGGGAAATGCAAAATTTTTAGGTTTTTTTTTTCAAACACGGCAAAACTTGGAACAGAGGCCGAATTCGTGATCAATGTATCCAAACTAACAAACAGAAGAGTTCTTGTCCTGATCGACAACCTAAAATTTTTTACGAATTTTTTTACCAAACGGAGGGTCCTGTGGAGTTTTCCGGTTTCAGAACATCGACCCTCATCCCCAAATTTTGGGTCTTATGTCATGGTTTCCTACTCTCCGTTATAGAAAATGTGTCACTAAATCCAATGCCGTGCTAAGATTGGTCCTAGGACGTCGCCTTCTCACAGAAAATTATTTTTTGGTATATATGCAGACCTGCGGGAAATGCAAAATTTTTAGGTTTTTTTTTCAAACACGGCAAAACTTTGAACAGAGGCCGAATTCGTGATAAATGTATCCAAACTAACAAACAGAAGAGTTTTTGTCCTGATCGAGAACCTAAAATTTTTTACGAATTTTTTTACGAAAGGGAGGGTCCTGTGGAGTTTTCCGGTTTCAGAACATCGACCCTCATCCCCAAATTTTGGGTCTTATTTCACGGTTTCCTACTCTCCGTTATAGAAAATGTGCCACTGAATCCAATGCCGTGCTAAGATTGGCCCTAGGACGTCGCCTTCTCACAGAAAATTATTTTTTCGTATATATGCAGACCTGCGGGAAATGCAAAATTTTTAGGTTTTTTTTCAAATACGGCAAAACTTGGAACAGAGGCCGAATTCGTGATCAATGTATCCAAACTAACAAACAGAAGAGTTTTTGTCCTGATCGAGAACCTAAAATTTTTTACGAATTTTTTTACCAAAGGGAGGGTCCTGTGGAGTTTTCCGGTTTCAGAACATCGACCCTCATCCCCAAATTTTGGGTCTTATTTCACGGTTTCCTACTCTCCGTTATAGAAAATGTGCCACTGAATCCAATGCCGTGCCAAGATTGGTCGTAGGACGTCGCCTTCTCACAGAAAATAATTTTTTCGTATATATGCAGACCTGCGAGAAATGCAAAATCTTTAGGTTTTTTTTTCAAACACGGCAAAACTTGGAACAGAGGCCGAATTCGTGATCAATGTATCCAAACTAACAAGCAGAAGGGTTTTTGTCCTGATCGAGAACCTAAAATTTTTTACGAATTTTTTTACCAAAGGGAGGGTCCTGTGGAGTTTTCCGGTTTCAGAACATCGACCCTCATCCCCAAATTTTGGGTCTTATTTCACGGTTTCCTACTCTCCGTTATAGAAAATGTGCCACTGAATCCAATGCCGTGCTAAGATTGGCCCTAGGACGTCGCCTTCTCACAGAAAATTATTTTTTCGTATATATGCAGACCTGCGGGAAATGCAAAATTTTTAGGTTTTTTTTCAAATATGGCAAAACTTGGAACAGAGGCCGAATTCGTGATCAATGTATCCAAACTAACAAACAGAAGAGTTTTTGTCCTAATCGACAACCTAAAATTTTTTACGAATTTTTTTACCAAACGGAGGGTCCTGTGGAGTTTTCCGGTTTCAGAACATCGACCCTCATCCCCAAATTTTGGCGCTTATTTCATGGTTTCCTACTCTCCGTTATAGAAAATGTGTCACTGAATCCAATGCCGTGCTAAGATTGGTCCTAGGACGTCGCCTTCTCACAGAAAATTATTTTTTGGTATATATGCAGACCTGCGGGAAATGCAAAATTTTTAGGTTTTTTTTTCAAACACGGCAAAACTTGGAACAGAGGCCGAATTCGTGATCAATGTATCCAAACTAACAAACAGAAGAGTTTTTGTCCTGATCGAGAACCTAAAATTTTTTACGAATTTTTTTACCAAAGGGAGGGTCCTGTGGAGTTTTCCGGTTTCATTACATCGACCCTCATCTCCAAATTTTGGCGCTTATTTCATGGTTTCCTACTCTCCGTTATAGAAAATGTGTCACTGAATCCAATGCCGTGCTAAGATTGGTCCTAGGGCGTCGCCTTCTCACAGAAAATTATTTTTTGGTATATATGCAGATCTGCGGGAAATGCAAAATTTTTAGGTTTTTTTTCAAATACGGCAAAACTTGGAACAGAGGCCGAATTCGTGATCAATGTATCCGGAACTAACAAACAGAAGAGTTTTTGTCCTGATCGACAACCTAAAATTTTTTACGAATTTTTTTACCAAAGGGAGGGTCCTGTGGAGTTTTCCGGTTTCATTACATCGACCCTCATCTCCAAATTTTGGCGCTTATTTCATGGTTTCCTACTCTCCGTTATAGAAAATGTGTCACTGAATCCAATGCCGTGCTAAGATTGGTCCTAGGGCGTCGCCTTCTCACAGAAAATTATTTTTTGGTATATATGCAGACCTTCGGGAAATGCAAAATTTTTAGGTTTTTTTTTTCAAACACGGCAAAACTTGGAACAGAGGCCGAATTCGTGATCAATGTATCCAAACTAACAAGCAGAAGGGTTTTTGTCCTGATCGAGAACCTAAAATTTTTTACGAGTTTTTTTACCAAAGGGGGGGTCCTGTGGAGTTTTCCGGTTTCAGAACGTCGACCCTCATCCCCAAATTTTGGGTCTTATTTCACGGTTTCCTACTCTCCGTTATAGAAAATGTGCCACTGAATCCAATGCCGTGCTAAGATTGGCCCTAGGACGTCGCCTTCTCACAGAAAATTATTTTTTCGTATATATGCAGACCTGCGGGAAATGCAAAATTTTTAGGTTTTTTTTCAAATACGGCAAAACTTGGAACAGAGGCCGAATTCGTGATCAACGTATCCAAACTAACAAACAGAAAATTTTTTGTCCTGATCGAGAACCTAAAATTTTTTACGAATTTTTTTACCAAAGGCAGGGTCCTGTGGAGTTTTCCGGTTTCAGAACATCGACCCTCGTCCCCAAATTTTGGGTCTTATTTCATGGTTTCCTACTCTCCGTTACAGAAAATGTGCCACTGAATCTAATGCCGTACCAATATTGGTCCTAGGACGTCGCTTTCTCACAGAAAATTATTTTTTCGTATATATGCAGACCTGCGGGAAATGCAAAATTTTTAGGTTTTTTTTTTCGAACACGGCAAAACTTGGAACAGAGGCCGAATTCGTGATCAATGTATCCAAACTAACAAACAGAAGAGTTTTTGTCCAGATCGAGAACCTAAAATTTCTTACGAATTTTTTTACCAAAGGGAGGGTCCTGTGGAGTTTTCCGGTTTCAGAACATCGACCCTCATCCCCAAATTTTGGGTCTTATTTCACGGTTTCCTACTCTCCGTTATAGAAAATGTGCCACTGAATCCAATGCCGTGCTAAGATTGGTCCTAGGACGTCGCCTTCTCACAGAAAATTATTTTTTCGTATATATGCAGACCTGCGGGAAATGCAAAATTTTTAGGTTTTTTTTCAAATACGGCAAAACTTGGAACAGAGGCCGAATTCGTGATCAATGTATCCAAACTAACAAACAGAAGAGTTTTTGCCTGATCGAGAACCTAAAATTTTTTACGAATTTTTTTACCAAACGGAGGGTCCTGTGGAGTTTTCCGGTTTCAGAACATCGACCCTCATCCCCAAATTTTGGGTCTTATGTCATGGTTTCCTACTCTCCGTTATAGAAAATGTGCGACTGAATCCAATGCCGTACTAAGATTGGTCCTAGGACGTCGCTTTCTCACAGAAAATTATTTTTTCGTATATATGCAGACCTGCGGGAAATGCAAAATTTTTAGGTTTTTTTTTTTCGAACACGGCAAAACTTGGAACAGAGGCCGAATTTGTGATCAATGTATCCAAACTAACAAACCGAAGAGTTTTTGTCCTGATCGAGAACCTAAAATTTTTTACGAGTTTTTTTACCAAAGGGGGGGTCCTGTGGAGTTTTCCGGTTTCAGAACGTCGACGCTCATCCCCAAATTTTGGGTCTTATTTCATGGTTTCCTACTCTCCGTTATAGAAAATCTGTCACTGAATCCAATGCCGTACTAAGATTGGTCCTAGGACGTCGCTTTCTCACAGAAAATTATTTTTTCGTATATATGCAGACCTGCGGGAAATGCAAAATTTTTAGGTTTTTTTTTTTCGAACACGGCAAAACTTGGAACAGAGGCCGAATTCGTGATCAATGTATCCAAACTAACAAACAGAAGAGTTTTTGTCCTGATCTAGAACCTGAAATTTTTTACGAATTTTTTTACCAAAGGGAGGGTCCTGTGGAGTTTTCCGGTTTCAGAACATCGACCCTCATCCCCAAATTTTGGGTCTTATTTCACGGTTTCCTACTCTCCGTTATAGAAAATGTGCCACTGAATCCAATGCCGTGCCAAGATTGGTCGTAGGACGTCGCCTTCTCACAGAAAATAATTTTTTCGTATATATGCAGACCTGCGAGAAATGCAAAATCTTTAGTTTTTTTTTTCAAACGCGGCAAAACTTGGAACAGAGGCCGAATTCGTGATCAATGTATCCAAACTAACAAGCAGAAGGGTTTTTGTCCTGATCGAGAACCTAAAATTTTTTACGAATTTTTTTACCAAAGGGAGGGTCCTGTGGAGTTTTCCGGTTTCAGAACATCGACCCTCATCCCCAAATTTTGGGTCTTATTTCACGGTTTCCTACTCTCCGTTATAGAAAATGTGCCACTGAATACAATGCTGTGCTAAGATTGGCCCTAGGACGTCGCCTTCTCACAGAAAATTATTTTTTCGTATATATGCAGACCTGCGGGAAATGCAAAATTTTTAGGTTTTTTTTCAAATATGGCAAAACTTGGAACAGAGGCCGAATTCGTGATCAATGTATCCAAACTAACAAACAGAAGAGTTTTTGTCCTAATCGACAACCTAAAATTTTTTACGAATTTTTTTACCAAACGGAGGGTCCTGTGGAGTTTTCCGGTTTCAGAACATCGACCCTCGTCCCCAAATTTTGGCGCTTATTTCATGGTTTCCTACTCTCCGTTATAGAAAATGTGTCACTGAATCCAATGCCGTGCTAAGATTGGTCCTAGGACGTCGCCTTCTCACAGAAAATTATTTTTTGGTATATATGCAGACCTGCGGGAGATGCAAAATTTTTAGGCTTTTTTTTCAAACACGGCAAAACTTGGAACAGAGGCCGAATTCGTGATCAATGTATCCAAACTAACAAACAGAAGAGTTTTTGTCCTGATCGAGAACCTAAAATTTTTTACGAATTTTTTTACCAAACGGAGGGTCCTGTGGAGTTTTCCGGTTTCAGAACATCGACCCTCATCCCCAAATTTTGGGTCTTATTTCACGGTTTCCTACTCTCCGTTATAGAAAATGTGCCACTGAATCCAGTGCCGTGCTAAGATTGGCCCTAGGACGTCGCCTTATCACAGAAAATTATTTTTTCGTATATATGCAGATCTGCGGGAAATGCAAAATTTTTAGGTATTTTTTCAAATACGGCAAAACTTGGAACAGAGGCCGAATTCGTGATCAATGTATCCGAACTAACAAACAGAAGAGTTTTTGTCCTGATCGACAACCTAAAATTTTTTACGAATTTTTTTACCAAAGGGAGGGTCCTGTGGAGTTTTCCGGTTTCATTACATCGACCCTCATCTCCAAATTTTGGCGCTTATTTCATGGTTTCCTACTCTCCGTTATAGAAAATGTGTCACTGAATCCAATGCCGTGCTAAGATTGGTCCTAGGACGTCGCCTTCTCACAGAAAATTATTTTTTGGTATATATGCAGACCTTCGGGAAATGCAAAATTTTTAGGTTTTTTTTTTCAAACACGGCAAAACTTGGAACAGAGGCCGAATTCGTGATCAATGTATCCAAACTAACAAGCAGAAGGGTTTTTGTCCTGATCGAGAACCTAAAATTTTTTACGAGTTTTTTTACCAGAGGGGGGGTCCTGTGGAGCTTTCCGGTTTCAGAACGTCGACCCTCATCCCCAAATTTTGGGTCTTATTTCATGGTTTCCTACTCTCCGTTATAGAAAATCTGTCACTGAATCCAATGCCGTACTAAGATTGGTCCTAGGACGTCGCTTTCTCACAGAAAATTATTTTTTCGTATATATGCAGACCTGCGGGAAATGCAAAATTTTTAGGTTTTTTTTTCGAACACGGCAAAACTTGGAACAGAGGCCGAATTCGTGATCAGTGTATCCAAACTAACAAACAGAAGAGTTTTTGTCCTGATCTAGAACCTGAAATTTTTTACGAATTTTTTTACCAAAGGGAGGGTCCTGTGGAGTTTTCCGGTTTCAGAACATCGACCCTCATCTCCAAATTTTGGCGCTTATTTCATGGTTTCCTACTCTCCGTTATAGAAAATGTGTCACTAAATCCGATGCCGTGCTAAGATTGGTCCTAGGACGTCGCCTTCTCACAGAAAATTATTTTTTGGTATATATGCAGACCTGCGGGAAATGCAAAATTTTTAGGTTTTTCTTTTCAAACACGGCAAAACTTTGAACAGAGGCCGAATTCGTGATCAATGTATCCAAACTAACAAACAGAAGAGTTTTTGTCCTGATCGAGAACCTAAAATTTTTTACGAATTTTTTTACCCAAGGGAGGGTCCTGTGGAGTTTTCCGGTTTCAGAACATCGACCCTCATCCCCAAATTTTGGGTCTTATTTCACGGTTTCCTACTCTCCGTTATAGAAAATGTGCCACTGAATCCAATGCCGTGCTAAGATTGGCCCTAGGACGTCGCCTTCTCACAGAAAATTATTTTTTCGTATATATGCAGACCTGCGGGAAATGCAAAATTTTTAGGTTTTTTTTTTCGAACACGGCAAAACTTGGAACACAGGCCGAATTCGTGATCAACGTATCCAAACTAACAAACAGAAGAGTTTTTGTCCTGATCTAGAACCTGAAATTTTTTACGAATTTTTTTACTAAAGGGAGGGTCCTGTGGAGTTTTCCGGTTTCAGAACATCGACCCTCATCCCCAAATTTTGGGTCTTATGTCATGGTTTCCTACTCTCCGTTATAGAAAATGTGCGACTGAATCCAATGCCGTACTAAGATTGGTCCTAGGACGTCGCTTTCTCACAGAAAATTATTTTTTCGTATATATGCAGACCTGCGGGAAATGCAAAATTTTTAGGTTTTTTTTTTCAAACACGGCAAAACTTGGAACAGAGGCCGAATTCGTGATCAATGTATCCAAACTAACAAACAGAAGAGTTTTTGTCCTGATCGAGAACCTAAAATTTTTTACGAATTTTTTTACCAAAGGGAGGGTCCTGTGGAGTTTTCCGGTTTCAGAACATCGACCCTCATCCCCAAATTTTGGGTCTTATTTCACGGTTTCCTACTCTCCGTTATAGAAAATGTGCCACTGAATCCAATGCCGTGCTAAGATTGGCCCTAGGACGTCGCCTTCTCACAGAAAATTATTTTTTCGTATATATGCAGACCTGCGGGAAATGCAAAATTTTTAGGTTTTTTTTCAAATACGGCAAAACTTGGAACAGAGGCCGAATTCGTGATCAATGTATCCAAACTAACAAGCAGAAGGGTTTTTGTCCTGATCGAGAACCTAAAATTTTTTACGAGTTTTTTTACCAAAGGGGGGGTCCTGTGGAGTTTTCCGGTTTCAGAACGTCGACCCTCATCCCCAAATTTTGGGTCTTATTTCAGGGTTTCCTACTCTCCGTTATAGAAAATCTGTCACTGAATCCAATGCCGTACTAAGATTGGCCCTAGGACGTCGCTTTCTCACAGAAAATTATTTTTTCGTATATATGCAGACCTGCGGGAAATGCAAAATTTTTAGGTTTTTTTTTTTTCGAACACGGCAAAACTTGGAACAGAGGCCGAATTCGTGATCAGTGTATCCAAACTAACAAACAGAAGAGTTTTTGTCCTGATCTAGAACCTGAAATTTTTTACGAATTTTTTTACCAAAGGGAGGGTCCTGTGGAGTTTTCCGGTTTCAGAACATCGACCCTCATCCCCAAATTTTGGGTCTTATTTCACGGTTTCCTACTCTCCGTTATAGAAAATGTGCCACTGAATCCAATGCCGTGCTAAGATTGGCCCTAGGACGTCGCCTTCTCACAGAAAATTATTTTTTCGTATATATGCAGACCTGCGGGAAATGCAAAATTTTTAGGTTTTTTTTCAAATACGGCAAAACTTGGAACAGAGGCCGAATTCGTGATCAATGTATCCAAACTAACAAACAGAAGAGTTTTTGTCCTGATCGAGAACCTAAAATTTTTTACGAATTTTTTTACCAAAGGCAGGGTCCTGTGGAGTTTTCCGGTTTCAGAACATCGACCCTCATCTCCAAATTTTGGCGCTTATTTCATGGTTTCCTACTCTCCGTTATAGAAAATGTGTCACTGAATCCAATGCCGTGCTAAGATTGGTCCTAGGACGTCGCCTTCTCACAGAAAATTATTTTTTGTTATATATGCAGACCTGCGGGAAATGCAAAATTTTTAGGTTTTTTTTTTCAAACACGGCAAAACTTGGAACAGAGGCCGAATTCGTGATCAATGTATCCAAACTAACAAACAGAAGAGTTCTTGTCCTGATCGACAACCTAAAATTTTTTACGAATTTTTTTACCAAACGGAGGGTCCTGTGGAGTTTTCCGGTTTCAGAACATCGACCCTCATCCCCAAATTTTGGGTCTTATGTCATGGTTTCCTACTCTCCGTTATAGAAAATGTGTCACTAAATCCAATGCCGTGCTAAGATTGGTCCTAGGACGTCGCCTTCTCACAGAAAATTATTTTTTCGTATATATGCAGATCTGCGGGAAATGCAAAATTTTTAGGTTTTTTTTCAAATACGGCAAAACTTGGAACAGAGGCCGAATTCGTGATCAATGTATCCAAACTAACAAACAGAAGAGTTTTTGTCCTGATCGACAACCTAAAATTTTTTACGAATTTTTTTACCAAACGGAGTGGAGTTTTCCGGTTTCAGAACATCGACCCTCATCCCCAAATTTTGGGTCTTATGTCATGGTTTCCTACTCTCCGTTATAGAAAATGTGCGACTGAATCCAATGCCGTACTAAGATTGGCCCTAGGACGTCGCTTTCTCACAGAAAATTATTTTTTCGTATATATGCAGACCTGCGGGAAATGCAAAATTTTTAGGTTTTTTTTTTCGAACACGGCAAAACTTGGAACAGAGGCCGAATTTGTGATCAATGTATCCAAACTAACAAACCGAAGAGTTTTTGTCCTGATCGAGAACCTAAAATTTTTTACGAGTTTTTTTACCAAAGGGGGGGTCCTGTGGAGTTTTCCGGTTTCAGAACGTCGAAGCTCATCCCCAAATTTTGGGTCTTATTTCATGGTTTCCTACTCTCCGTTATAGAAAATCTGTCACTGAATCCAATGCCGTACTAAGATTGGTCCTAGGACGTCGCTTTCTCACAGAAAATTATTTTTTCGTATATATGCAGACCTGCGGGAAATGCAAAATTTTTAGGTTTTTTTTTTCGAACACGGCAAAACTTGGAACAGAGGCCGAATTCGTGATCAATGTATCCAAACTAACAAACAGAAGAGTTTTTGTCCTGATCTAGAACCTGAAATTTTTTACGAATTTTTTTACTAAAGGGAGGGTCCTGTGGAGTTTTCCGGTTTCAGAACATCGACCCTCATCTCCAAATTTTGGCGCTTATTTCATGGTTTCCTACTCTCCGTTATAGAAAATGTGTCACTGAATCCAATGCCGTGCTAAGATTGGTCCTAGGACCTCGCCTTCTCACAGAAAATTATTTTTTGTTATATATGCAGACCTGCGGGAAATGCAAAATTTTTAGGTTTTTTTTTTTCAAACACGGCAAAACTTGGAACAGAGGCCGAATTCGTGATCAATGTATCCAAACTAACAAACAGAAGAGTTTTTGTCCAGATCGAGAACCTAAAATTTCTTACGAATTTTTTTACCAAAGGGAGGGTCCTGTGGAGTTTTCCGGTTTCAGAACATCGACCCTCATCTCCAAATTTTTCCAGACCTGCGGGAAATGCAAAATTTTTAGGTTTTTTTTCAAACACGGCAAAACTTGGAACAGAGGCCGAATTCGTGATCAATGTATCCAAATTAAAAAACAGAAGAGTTTTTGTCCTAATCGAGAACCTAAAATTTTTTACGAATTTTTTTACCAAAGGGAGGGTCCTGTGGAGTTTTCCGGTTTCAGAACATCGACCCTCATCTCCAAATTTTGGCGCTTATTTCATGGTTTCCTACTCTCCGTTATAGAAAATGTGTCACTGAATCCAATGCCGTGCTAAGATTGGTCCTAGGACGTCGCCTTCTCACAGAAAATTATTTTTTGGTATATATGCAGACCTGCGGGAAATGCAAAATTTTTAGGTTTTTTTTTCAAACACGGCAAAACTTGGAACAGAGGCCGAATTCGTGATCAATGTATCCAAACTAACAAACAGAAGAGTTTTTGTCCAGATCGAGAACCTAAAATTTCTTACGATTTTTTTTACCAAAGGGAGGGTCCTGTGGAGTTTTCCGGTTTCAGAACATCGACCCTCATCTCCAAATTTTTCCAGACCTGCGGGAAATGCAAAATTTTTAGGTTTTTTTTTCAAACACGGCAAAACTTGGAACAGAGGCCGAATTCGTGATCAATGTATCCAAATTAAAAAACAGATGAGTTTTTGTCCTAATCGAGAACCTAAAATTTTTTACGAATTTTTTTACCAAAGGGAGGGTCCTGTGGAGTTTTCCGGTTTCAGAACATCGACCCTCATCCCCAAATTTTGGGTCTTATTTCACGGTTTCCTACTCTCCGTTATAGAAAATGTGCCACTGAATCCAATGCCGTGCTAAGATTGGCCCTAGGACGTCGCCTTCTCACAGAAAATTATTTTTTCGTATATATGCAGACCTGCGGGAAATGCAAAATTTTTAGGTTTTTTTTCAAATACGGCAAAACTTGGAACAGAGGCCGAATTCGTGATCAATGTATCCAAACTAACAAACAGAAGAGTTTTTGTCCTAATCGACAACCTAAAATTTTTTACGAATTTTTTTACCAAACGGAGGGTCCTGTGGAGTTTTCCGGTTTCAGAACATCGACCCTCATCCCCAAATTTTGGCGCTTATTTCATGGTTTCCTACTCTCCGTTATAGAAAATGTGTCACTGAATCCAATGCCGTGCTAAGATTGGTCCTAGGACGTCGCCTTCTCACAGAAAATTATTTTTTGGTATATATGCAGACCTGCGGGAAATGCAAAATTTTTAGGTTTTTTTTTCAAACACGGCAAAACTTGGAACAGAGGCCGAATTCGTGATCAATGTATCCAAACTAACAAACAGAACAGTTTTTGCCCTGATCGAGAACCTAAAATTTTTTACGAATTTTTTTACCAAAGGGACCTGTGGAGTTTTCCGGTTTCAGAACATCGACCCTCATCCCCAAATTTTGGGTCTTATTTCACGGTTTCCTACTCTCCGTTATAGAAAATGTGCCACTGAATCCAATGCCGTGCTAAGATTGGCCCTAGGACGTCGCCTTCTCACAGAAAATTATTTTTTGGTATATATGCAGACCTGCGGGAAATGCAAAATTTTTAGGTTTTTTTTTTCAAACACGGCAAAACTTGGAACAGAGGCCGAATTCGTGATCAATGTATCCAAACTAACAAACAGAAGAGTTTTTGTCCTGATCGAGAACCTAAAATTTTTTACGAATTTTTTTACCAAAGGGAGGGTCCTGTGGAGTTTTCCGGTTTCAGAACATCGACCCTCATCCCCAAATTTTGGGTCTTATTTCACGGTTTCCTACTCTCCGTTATAGAAAATGTGCCACTGAATCCAATGCCGTGCTAAGATTGGCCCTAGGACGTCGCCTTCTCACAGAAAATTATTTTTTCGTATATATGCAGACCTGCGGGAAATGCAAAATTTTTAGGTTTTTTTTCAAATACGGCAAAACTTGGAACAGAGGCCGAATTCGTGATCAATGTATCCAAACTAACAAGCAGAAGGGTTTTTGTCCTGATCGAGAACCTAAAATTTTTTACGAGTTTTTTTACCAAAGGGGGGGTCCTGTGGAGTTTTCCGGTTTCAGAACGTCGACCCTCATCCCCAAATTTTGGGTCTTATTTCAGGGTTTCCTACTCTCCGTTATAGAAAATCTGTCACTGAATCCAATGCCGTACTAAGATTGGCCCTAGGACGTCGCTTTCTCACAGAAAATTATTTTTTCGTATATATGCAGACCTGCTGGAAATGCAAAATTTTTAGGTTTTTTTTTTCGAACACGGCAAAACTTGGAACAGAGGCCGAATTCGTGATCAGTGTATCCAAACTAACAAACAGAAGAGTTTTTGTCCTGATCTAGAACCTGAGATTTTTTACGAATTTTTTTACCAAAGGGAGGGTCCTGTGGAGTTTTCCGGTTTCAGAACATCGACCCTCATCCCCAAATTTTGGGTCTTATTTCACGGTTTCCTACTCTCCGTTATAGAAAATGTGCCACTGAATCCAATGCCGTGCTAAGATTGGCCCTAGGACGTCGCCTTCTCACAGAAAATTATTTTTTCGTATATATGCAGACCTGCGGGAAATGCAAAATTTTTAGGTTTTTTTTCAAATACGGCAAAACTTGGAACAGAGGCCGAATTCGTGATCAATGTATCCAAACTAACAAACAGAAGAGTTTTTGTCCTGATCGAGAACCTAAAATTTTTTACGAATTTTTTTACCAAAGGCAGGGTCCTGTGGAGTTTTCCGGTTTCAGAACATCGACCCTCATCTCCAAATTTTGGCGCTTATTTCATGGTTTCCTACTCTCCGTTATAGAAAATGTGTCACTGAATCCAATGCCGTGCTAAGATTGGTCCTAGGACGTCGCCTTCTCACAGAAAATTATTTTTTGTTATATATGCAGACCTGCGGGAAATGCAAAATTTTTAGGTTTTTTTTTTCAAACACGGCAAAACTTGGAACAGAGGCCGAATTCGTGATCAATGTATCCAAACTAACAAACAGAAGAGTTCTTGTCCTGATCGACAACCTAAAATTTTTTACGAATTTTTTTACCAAACGGAGGGTCCTGTGGAGTTTTCCGGTTTCAGAACATCGACCCTCATCCCCAAATTTTGGGTCTTATGTCATGGTTTCCTACTCTCCGTTATAGAAAATGTGTCACTAAATCCAATGCCGTGCTAAGATTGGTCCTAGGACGTCGCCTTCTCACAGAAAATTATTTTTTCGTATATATGCAGATCTGCGGGAAATGCAAAATTTTTAGGTTTTTTTTCAAATACGGCAAAACTTGGAACAGAGGCCGAATTCGTGATCAATGTATCCAAACTAACAAACAGAAGAGTTTTTGTCCTGATCGACAACCTAAAATTTTTTACGATTTTTTTTACCAAACGGAGTGGAGTTTTCCGGTTTCAGAACATCGACCCTCATCCCCAAATTTTGGGTCTTATGTCATGGTTTCCTACTCTCCGTTATAGAAAATGTGCGACTGAATCCAATGCCGTACTAAGATTGGTCCTAGGACGTCGCTTTCTCACAGAAAATTATTTTTTCGTATATATGCAGACCTGCGGGAAATGCAAAATTTTTAGGTTTTTTTTTCGAACACGGCAAAACTTGGAACAGAGGCCGAATTCGTAATCA
The DNA here is from genome assembly GCA_951848785.1 of Callosobruchus maculatus. Taxonomy (NCBI): domain Eukaryota; kingdom Metazoa; phylum Arthropoda; class Insecta; order Coleoptera; family Chrysomelidae; genus Callosobruchus; species Callosobruchus maculatus. Next base: position 5,266,512 of record CATOUR010000191.1, on the reverse strand, counting down.
ATGTATCCAAACTAACAAACAGAAGAGTTTTTGTCCTGATCTAGAACCTGAAATTTTTTACGAATTTTTTTACCAAAGGGAGGGTCCTGTGGAGTTTTCCGGTTTCAGAACATCGACCCTCATCTCCATATTTTGGCGCTTATTTCATGGTTTCCTACTCTCCGTTATAGAAAATGTGTCACTGAATCCAATGCCGTGCTAAGATTGGTCCTAGGACGTCGCCTTCTCACAGAAAATTATTTTTTGGTATATATGCAGACCTGCGGGAAATGCAAAATTTTTAGGTTTTTTTTTTCAAACACGGCAAAACTTGGAACAGAGGCCGAATTCGTGATCAATGTATCCAAACTAACAAACAGAAGAGTTTTTGTCCTGATCGAGAACCTAAAATTTTTTACGAATTTTTTTACCAAAGGGAGGGTCCTGTGGAGTTTTCCGGTTTCAGAACATCGACCCTCATCCCCAAATTTTGGGTCTTATTTCACGGTTTCCTACTCTCCGTTATAGAAAATGTGCCACTGAATCCAATGCCGTGCTAAGATTGGCCCTAGGACGTCGCCTTCTCACAGAAAATTATTTTTTCGTATATATGCAGACCTGCGGGAAATGCAAAATTTTTAGGTTTTTTTTCAAATACGGCAAAACTTGGAACAGAGGCCGAATTCGTGATCAATGTATCCAAACTAACAAGCAGAAGGGTTTTTGTCCTGATCGAGAACCTAAAATTTTTTACGAGTTTTTTTACCAAAGGGGGGGTCCTGTGGAGTTTTCCGGTTTCAGAACGTCGACCCTCATCCCCAAATTTTGGGTCTTATTTCAGGGTTTCCTACTCTCCGTTATAGAAAATCTGTCACTGAATCCAATGCCGTACTAAGATTGGCCCTAGGACGTCGCTTTCTCACAGAAAATTATTTTTTCGTATATATGCAGACCTGCGGGAAATGCAAAATTTTTAGGTTTTTTTTTTCGAACACGGCAAAACTTGGAACAGAGGCCGAATTCGTGATCAGTGTATCCAAACTAACAAACAGAAGAGTTTTTGTCCTGATCTAGAACCTGAAATTTTTTACGAATTTTTTTACCAAAGGGAGGGTCCTGTGGAGTTTTCCGGTTTCAGAACATCGACCCTCATCCCCAAATTTTGGGTCTTATTTCACGGTTTCCTACTCTCCGTTATAGAAAATGTGCCACTGAATCCAATGCCGTGCTAAGATTGGCCCTAGGACGTCGCCTTCTCACAGAAAATTATTTTTTCGTATATATGCAGACCTGCGGGAAATGCAAAATTTTTAGGTTTTTTTTCAAATACGGCAAAACTTGGAACAGAGGCCGAATTCGTGATCAATGTATCCAAACTAACAAACAGAAGAGTTTTTGTCCTGATCGAGAACCTAAAATTTTTTACGAATTTTTTTACCAAAGGCAGGGTCCTGTGGAGTTTTCCGGTTTCAGAACATCGACCCTCATCCCCAAATTTTGGGTCTTATGTCATGGTTTCCTACTCTCCGTTATAGAAAATGTGTCACTAAATCCAATGCCGTGCTAAGATTGGTCCTAGGACGTCGCCTTCTCACAGAAAATTATTTTTTGGTATATATGCAGACCTGCGGGAAATGCAAAATTTTTAGGTTTTTTTTTTCAAACACGGCAAAACTTTGAACAGAGGCCGAATTCGTGATAAATGTATCCAAACTAACAAACAGAAGAGTTTTTGTCCTGATCGAGAACCTAAAATTTTTTACGAATTTTTTTACCAAAGGCAGGGTCCTGTGGAGTTTTCCGGTTTCAGAACATCGACCCTCATCCCCAAATTTTGGGTCTTATTTCACGGTTTCCTACTCTCCGTTGTAGAAAATGTGCCACTGAATCCAATGCCGTGCTAAGATTGGCCCTAGGACGTCGCCTTCTCACAGAAAATTATTTTTTCGTATATATGCAGACCTGCGGGAAATGCAAAATTTTTAGGTTTTTTTTCAAATACGGCAAAACTTGGAACAGAGGCCGAATTCGTGATCAATGTATCCAAACTAACAAACAGAAGAGTTTTTGTCCTGATCGAGAACCTAAAATTTTTTACGAATTTTTTTACCAAAGGCAGGGTCCTGTGGAGTTTTCCGGTTTCAGAACATCGACCCTCATCTCCAAATTTTGGCGCTTATTTCATGGTTTCCTACTCTCCGTTATAGAAAATGTGTCACTGAATCCAATGCCGTGCTAAGATTGGTCCTAGGACGTCGCCTTCTCACAGAAAATTATTTTCTGTTATATATGCAGACCTGCGGGAAATGCAAAATTTTTAGGTTTTTTTTTCAAACACGGCAAAACTTGGAACAGAGGCCGAATTCGTGATCAATGTATCCAAACTAACAAACAGAAGAGTTTTTGTCCTGATCGACAACCTAAAATTTTTTACGAATTTTTTTACCAAACGGAGGGTCCTGTGGAGTTTTCCGGTTTCAGAACATCGACCCTCATACCCAAATTTTGGGTCTTATGTCATGGTTTCCTACTCTCCGTTATAGAAAATGTGCGACTGAATCCAATGCCGTACTAAGATTGGTCCTAGGACGTCGCTTTCTCACAGAAAATTATTTTTTCGTATATATGCAGACCTGCGGGAAATGCAAAATTTTTAGGTTTTTTTTTTCGAACACGGCAAAACTTGGAACAGGGGCCGAATTCGTGATCAATGTATCCAAACTAACAAACAGAAGAGTTTTTGTCCAGATCGAGAACCTAAAATTTCTTACGAATTTTTTTACCAAAGGGAGGGTCCTGTGGAGTTTTCCGGTTTCAGAACATCGACCCTCATCTCCAAATTTTGGCGCTTATTTCATGGTTTCCTACTCTCCGTTATAGAAAATGTGTCACTGAATCCAATGCCGTGCTAAGATTGGTCCTAGGACGTCGCCTTCTCACAGAAAATTATTTTTTCGTATATATGCAGACCTGCGGGAAATGCAAAATTTTTAGGTTTTTTTTCAAATATGGCAAAACTTGGAACAGAGGCCGAATTCGTGATCAATGTATCCAAACTAACAAACAGAAGAGTTTTTGTCCTAATCGACAACCTAAAATTTTTTACGAATTTTTTTACCAAACGGAGGGTCCTGTGGAGTTTTCCGGTTTCAGAACATCGACCCTCATCCCCAAATTTTGGCGCTTATTTCATGGTTTCCTACTCTCCGTTATAGAAAATGCGTCACTGAATCCAATGCCGTGCTAAGATTGGTCCTAGGACGTCGCCTTCTCACAGAAAATTATTTTTTGGTATATATGCAGACCTGCGGGAAATGCAAAATTTTTAGGTTTTTTTTTCAAACACGGCAAAACTTGGAACAGAGGCCGAATTCGTGATCAATGTATCCAAACTAACAAACAGAAGAGTTTTTGTCCTGATCGAGAACCTAAAATTTTTTACGAATTTTTTTACCAAAGGGAGGGTCCTGTGGAGTTTTCCGGTTTCAGAACATCGACCCTCATCCCCAAATTTTGGGTCTTATTTCACGGTTTCCTACTCTCCGTTATAGAAAATGTGCCACTGAATCCAGTGCCGTGCTAAGATTGGCCCTAGGACGTCGCCTTCTCACAGAAAATTATTTTTTCGTATATATGCAGATCTGCGGGAAATGCAAAATTTTTAGGTTTTTTTTCAAATACGGCAAAACTTGGAACAGAGGCCGAATTCGTGATCAATGTATCCGAACTAACAAACAGAAGAGTTTTTGTCCTGATCGACAACCTAAAATTTTTTACGAATTTTTTTACCAAACGGAGGGTCCTGTGGAGTTTTCCGGTTTCAGAACATCGACACTCATCCCCAAATTTTGGGTCTTATGTCATGGTTTCCTACTCTCCGTTATAGAAAATGTGTCACTGAATCCAATGCCGTGCTAAGATTGGTCCTAGGACGTCGCCTTCTCACAGAAGATTATTTTTTGGTATATATGCAGACCTGCGGGAAATGCAAAATTTTTAGGTTTTTTTTTTTCAAACACGGCAAAACTTGGAACAGAGGCCGAATTCGTGATCAATGTATCCAAACTAACAAGCAGAAGGGTTTTTGTCCTGATCGAGAACCTAAAATTTTTTACGAGTTTTTTTACCAAAGGGGGGGTCCTGTGGAGTTTTCCGGTTTCAGAACGTCGACCCTCATCCCCAAATTTTGGGTCTTATTTCATGGTTTCCTACTCTCCGTTATAGAAAATCTGTCACTGAATCCAATGCCGTACTAAGATTGGTCCTAGGACGTCGCTTTCTCACAGAAAATTATTTTTTCGTATATATGCAGACCTGCGGGAAATGCAAAATTTTTAGGTTTTTTTTTTCGAACACGGCAAAACTTGGAACAGAGGCCGAATTCGTGATCAGTGTATCCAAACTAACAAACAGAAGAGTTTTTGTCCTGATCTAGAACCTGAAATTTTTTACGAATTTTTTTACCAAAGGGAGGGTCCTGTGGAGTTTTCCGGTTTCAGAACATCGACCCTCATCTCCAAATTTTGGCGCTTATTTCATGGTTTCCTACTCTCCGTTATAGAAAATGTGTCACTAAATCCAATGCCGTGCTAAGATTGGTCCTAGGACGTCGCCTTCTCACAGAAAATTATTTTTTGGTATATATGCAGACCTGCGGGAAATGCAAAATTCTTAGGTTTTTTTTTTCAAACACGGCAAAACTTTGAACAGAGGCCGAATTCGTGATCAATGTATCCAAACTAACAAACAGAAGAGTTTTTGTCCTGATCGAGAACCTAAAATTTTTTACGAATTTTTTTACCAAAGGGAGGGTCCTGTGGAGTTTTCCGGTTTCAGAACATCGACCCTCATCCCCAAATTTTGGGTCTTATTTCACGGTTTCCTACTCTCCGTTATAGAAAATGTGCCACTGAATCCAATGCCGTGCTAAGATTGGCCCTAGGACGTCGCCTTCTCACAGAAAATTATTTTTTCGTATATATGCAGACCTGCGGGAAATGCAAAATTTTTAGGTTTTTTTTTAAAAACGGCAAAACTTGGAACAGAGGCCGAATTCGTGACCAATGTATCCAAACTAACAAACAGAAGAGTTTTTGTCCTGATCGAGAACCTAAAATTTTTTACGAATTTTTTTACCAAAGGCAGGGTCCTGTGGAGTTTTCCGGTTTCAGAACATCGACCCTCGTCCCCAAATTTTGGGTCTTATTTCATGGTTTCCTACTCTCCGTTACAGAAAATGTGCCACTGAATCTAATGCCATACCAATATTGGTCCTAGGACGTCGCTTTCTCACAGAAAATTATTTTTTCGTATATATGCAGACCTGCGGGAAATGCAAAATTTTTAGGTTTTTTTTTCGAACACGGCAAAACTTGGAACAAAGGCCGAATTCGTGATCAATGTATCCAAACTAACAAACAGAAGAGTTTTTGTCCAGATCGAGAACCTAAAATTTCTTACGAATTTTTTTACCAAAGGGAGGGTCCTGTGGAGTTTTCCGGTTTCAGAACATCGACCCTCATCCCCAAATTTTGGGTCTTATTTCACGGTTTCCTACTCTCCGTTATAGAAAATGTGCCACTGAATCCAATGCCGTGCTAAGATTGGTCCTAGGACGTCGCCTTCTCACAGAAAATTATTTTTTCGTATATATGCAGACCTGCGGGAAATGCAAAATTTTTAGGTTTTTTTTCAAATACGGCAAAACTTGGAACAGAGGCCGAATTCGTGATCAATGTATCCAAACTAACAAACAGAAGAGTTTTTGTCCTGATCGAGAACCTAAAATTTTTTACGAATTTTTTTACCAAAGGCAGGGTCCTGTGGAGTTTTCCGGTTTCAGAACATCGACCCTCATCCCCAAATTTTGGGTCTTATGTCATGGTTTCCTACTCTCCGTTATAGAAAATGTGCGACTGAATCCAATGCCGTACTAAGATTGGTCCTAGGACGTCGCTTTCTCACAGAAAATTATTTTTTCGTATATATGCAGACCTGCGGGAAATGCAAAATTTTTAGGTTTTTTTTTTCGAACACGGCAAAACTTGGAACAGAGGCCGAATTTGTGATCAATGTATCCAAACTAACAAACCGAAGAGTTTTTGTCCTGATCGAGAACCTAAAATTTTTTACGAGTTTTTTTACCAAAGGGGGGTCCTGTGGAGTTTTCCGGTTTCAGAACGTCGACGCTCATCCCCAAATTTTGGGTCTTATTTCATGGTTTCCTACTCTCCGTTATAGAAAATCTGTCACTGAATCCAATGCCGTACTAAGATTGGTCCTAGGACGTCGCTTTCTCACAGAAAATTATTTTTTCGTATATATGCAGACCTGCGGGAAATGCAAAATTTTTAGGTTTTTTTTTCGAACACGGCAAAACTTGGAACAGAGGCCGAATTCGTGATCAATGTATCCAAACTAACAAACAGAAGAGTTTTTGTCCTGATCTAGAACCTGAAATTTTTTACGAATTTTTTTACCAAAGGGAGGGTCCTGTGGAGTTTTCCGGTTTCAGAACATCGACCCTCATCCCCAAAGGGAGGGTCCTGTGGAGTTTTCCGGTTTCAGAACATCGACCCTCATCCCCAAATTTTGGGTCTTATTTCACGGTTTCCTACTCTCCGTTATAGAAAATGTACCACTGAATCCAATGCCGTGCTAAGATTGGCCCTAGGACGTTGCCTTCTCACAGAAAATTATTTTTTGGTATATATGCAGACCTGCGGGAAATACAAAATTTTTAGGTTTTTTTTTTCAAACACGGCAAAACTTTGAACAGAGGCCGAATTCGTGATCAATGTATCCAAACTAACAAACAGAAGAGTTTTTGTCCTGATCGAGAACCTAAAATTTTTTACGAATTTTTTTACCAAAGGGAGGGTCCTGTGGAGTTTTCCGGTTTCAGAACATCGACCCTCGTCCCCAAATTTTGGGTCTTATTTCACGGTTTCCTGCTCTCCGTTATAGAAAATGTGAAACTGAATCCAATGCCGTGCTAAGATTGGTCCTAGGACGTCGCCTTCTCACAGAAAATTATTTTTTGGTATATATGCAGACCTGCGGGAAATACAAAATTTTTAGGTTTTTTTTTTCAAACACGGCAAAACTTTGAACAGAGGCCGAATTCGTGATCAATGTATCCAAACTAACAAACAGAAGAGTTTTTGTCCTGATCGAGAACCTAAAATTTTTTACGAATTTTTTTACCAAAGGGAGGGTCCTGTGGAGTTTTCCGGTTTCAGAACATCGACCCTCGTCCCCAAATTTTGGGTCTTATTTCATGGTTTCCTACTCTCCGTTATAGAAAATGTGCCACTGAATCCAATGACGTGCTAAGATTGGCCCTAGGACGTCGCCCTCTCACAGAAAATTATTTTTTCGTATATATGCAGACCTGCGGGAAATGCAAAATTTTTAGGTTTTCTTTCAAATACGGCAAAACTTGGAACAGAGGCCGAATTCGTGATCAATGTATCCAAACTAACAAACAGAAGAGTTTTTGTCCTGATCGACAACCTAAAATTTTTTACGAATTTTTTTACCAAACGGAGGGTCCTGTGGAGTTTTCCGGTTTCAGAACATCGACCCTCATCCCCAAATTTTGGGTCTTATGTCATGGTTTCCGTTATAGAAAATGTGCGACTGAATCCAATGCCGTACTAAGATTGGTCCTAGGACGTCGCTTTCTCACAGAAAATTATTTTTTCGTATATATGCAGACCTGCGGGAAATGCAAAATTTTTAGGTTTTCTTTTTCGAACACGGCAAAACTTGGAACAGAGGCCGAATTCGTGATCAATGTATCCAAACTAACAAACAGAAGAGTTTTTGTCCTGATCTAGAACCTGAAATTTTTTACGAATTTTTTTACCAAAGGGAGGGTCCTGTGGAGTTTTCCGGTTTCAGAACATCGACCCTCGTCCCCAAATTTTGGGTCTTATTTCACGGTTTCCTGCTCTCCGTTATAGAAAATGTGAAACTGAATCCAATGCCGTGCTAAGATTGGTCCTAGGACGTCGCCTTCTCACAGAAAATTATTTTTTGGTATATATGCAGACCTGCGGGAAATGCAAAATTTTTAGGTTTTTTTTTTCAAACACGGCAAAACTTGGAACAGAGGCCGAATTCGTGATCAATGTATCCAAACTAACAAACAGAAGAGTTTTTGTCCTGATCTAGAACCTGAAATTTTTTACGAATTTTTTTACCAAAGGCAGGGTCCTGTGGAGTTTTCCGGTTTCAGAACATCGACCCTCATCTCCAAATTTTGGCGCTTATTTCATGGTTTCCTACTCTCCGTTATAGAAAATGTGTCACTGAATCCAATGCCGTGCTAAGATTGGTCCTAGGACGTCGCCTTCTCACAGAAAATTATTTTTTGGTATATATGCAGACCTGCGGGAAATGCAAAATTTTTAGGTTTTTTTTTCGAACACGGCAAAACTTGGAACAGAGGCCGAATTCGTGATCAATGTATCCAAACTAACAAACAGAAGAGTTTTTGTCCAGATCGAGAACCTAAAATTTCTTACGAATTTTTTTACCAAAGGGAGGGTCCTGTGGAGTTTTCCGGTTTCAGAACATCGACCCTCATTCCCAAATTTTGGGTCTTATTTCACGGTTTCCTGCTCTCCGTTATCGAAAATGTGAAACTGAATCCAATGCCGTGCTAAGATTGGCCCTAGGACGTCGCCTTCTCACAGAAAATTATTTTTTCGTATATATGCAGACCTGCGGGAAATGCAAAACTTTTAGGTTTTTTTTCAAATACGGCAAAACTTGGAACAGAGGCCGAATTCGTGATCAATGTATCCAAACCAACAAACAGAAGAGTTTTTGTCCTGATCGAGAACCTAAAATTTTTTACGAATTTTTTTACCAAAGGGAGGGTCCTGTGGAGTTTTCCGGTTTCAGAACATCGACCCTCGTCCCCAAATTTTGGGTCTTATTTCATGCTTTCCTACTCTCCGTTACAGAAAATGTGCCACTGAATCTAATGCCGTACCAAGATTGGCCCTAGGACGTCGCTTTCTCACAGAAAATTATTTTTTCGTATATATGCAGACCTGCGGGAAATGCAAAATTTTTAGGTTTTTTTTTTCGAACACGGCAAAACTTGGAACAGAGGCCGAATTCGCGATCAATGTATCCAAACTAACAAACAGAAGAGTTTTTGTCCAGATCGAGGACCTAAAATTTCTTACGAATTTTTTTACCAAAGGGAGGGTCCTGTGGAGTTTTCCGGTTTCAGAACATCGACCCTTATCCCCAAATTTTGGGTCTTATTTCACGGTCTCCTACTCTCCGTTATAGAAAATGTGCCACTGAATCCAATGCCGTGCTAAGATTGGTCCTAGGACGTCGCCTTCTCACAGAAAATTATTTTTTCGTATATATGCAGACCTGCGGGAAATGCAAAATTTTTAGGTTTTTTTTCAAGTACGGCGAAACTTGGAACAGAGGCCGAATTCGTGATCAATGTATCCAAACTAACAAACAGAAGAGTTTTTGTCCTGATCGAGAACCTAAAATTTTTTACGAATTTTTTTACCAAAGGGAGGGTCCTGTGGAGTTTTCCGGTTTCAGAACATCGACCCTCATCCCCAAATTTTGGGTCTTATTTCACGGTTTCCTACTCTCCGTTATAGAAAATGTGCCACTGAATCCAATGCCGTGCTAAGATTGGCCCTAGGACGTCGCCTTCTCACAGAAAATTATTTTTTCGTATATATGCAGACCTGCGGGAAATGCAAAATTTTTAGGTTTTTTTTCAAATACGGCAAAACTTGGAACAGAGGCCGAATTCGTGATCAATGTATCCAAACTAACAAACAGAAGAGTTTTTGTCCTGATCGAGAACCTAAAATTGTTTACGAATTTTTTTACCAAAGGCAGGGTCCTGTGGAGTTTTCCGGTTTCAGAACATCGACCCTCGTCCCCAAATTTTGGGTCTTATTTCATGGTTTTCTACTCTCCGTTACAGAAAATGTGCCACTGAATCTAATGCCGTACCAAGATTGGTCCTAGGACGTCGCTTTCTCACAGAAAATTATCTTTTCGTATATATGCAGACCTGCGGGAAATGCAAAATTTTTAGGTTTTTTTTTCGAACACGGCAAAACTTGGAACAGAGGCCGAATTCGTGATCAATGTATCCAAACTAACAAACAGAAGAGTTTTTGTCCAGATCGAGAACCTAAAATTTCTTACGAATTTTTTTACCAAAGGGAGGGTCCTGTGGAGTTTTCCGGTTTCAGAACATCGACCCTCATCCCCAAATTTTGGGTCTTATTTCACGGTTTCCTACTCTCCGTTATAGAAAATGTGCCACTGAATCCAATGCCGTGCTAAGATTGGCCCTAGGACGTCGCCTTCTCACAGAAAATTATTTTTTCGTATATATGCAGACCTGCGGGAAATGCAACATTTTTAGGTTTTTTTTTCAAACACGGCAAAACTTGGAACAGAGGCCGAATTCGTGATCAATGTATCCAAATTAAAAAACAGAAGAGTTTTTGTCCTAATCGAGAACCTAAAATTTTTTACGAATTTTTTTACCAAAGGGAGGGTCCTGTGGAGTTTTCCGGTTTCAGAACATCGACCCTCATCCCCAAATTTTGGGTCTTATTTCACGGTTTCCTACTCTCCGTTATAGAAAATGTGCCGCTGAATCCGATGCCGTGCTAAGATTGGCCCTAGGACGTCGCCTTCTCACAGAAAATTATTTTTTCGTATATATGCAGACCTGCGGGAAATGCAAAATTTTTAGGTTTTTTTTCAAATATGGCAAAACTTGGAACAGAGGCCGAATTCGTGATCAATGTATCCAAACTAACAAACAGAAGAGTTTTTGTCCTAATCGACAACCTAAAATTTTTTACGAATTTTTTTACCAAACGGAGTGTCCTGTGGAGTTTTCCGGTTTCAGAACATCGACCCTCATCCCCAAATTTTGGCGCTTATTTCATGGTTTCCTACTCTCCGTTATAGAAAATGTGTCACTAAATCCAATGCCGTGCTAAGATTGGTCCTAGGACGTCGCCTTCTCACAGAAAATTATTTTTTGGTATATATGCAGACCTGCGGGAAATGCAAAATTATTAGGTTTTTTTTTCAAACACGGCAAAACTTGGAACAGAGGCCGAATTCGTGATCAATGTATCCAAACTAACAAACAGAAGAGTTTTTGTCCTGATCGAGAACCTAAAGTTTTTTACGAATTTTTTTACCAAAGGGAGGGTCCTGTGGAGTTTTCCGGTTTCAGAACATCGACCCTCATCCCCAAATTTTGGGTCTTATTTCACGGTTTCCTACTCTCCGTTATAGAAAATGTGCCACTGAATCCAGTGCCGTGCTAAGATTGGCCCTAGGACGTCGCCTTCTCACAGAAAATTATTTTTTCGTATATATGCAGATCTGCGGGAAATGCAAAATTTTTAGGTTTTTTTTCAAATACTGCAAAACTTGGAACAGAGGCCGAATTCGTGATCAATGTATCCAAACTAACAAACAGAAGAGTTTTTGTCCTGATCGACAACCTAAAATTTTTTACGAATTTTTTTACCAAACGGAGGGTCCTGTGGAGTTTTCCGGTTTCAGAACATCGACCCTCATCCCCAAATTTTGGGTCTTATGTCATGGTTTCCTACTCTCCGTTATAGAAAATGTGCGACTGAATCCAATGTCGTACTAAGATTGGTCCTAGGACGTCGCTTTCTCACAGAAAATTATTTTTTCGTATATATGCAGACCTGCGGGAAATGCAAAATTTTTAGGTTTTTTTTTTCGAACACGGCAAAACTTGGAACAGAGGCCGAATTCGTGATCAGTGTATCCAAACTAACAAACAGAAGAGTTTTTGTCCTGATATAGAACCTGAAATTTTTTACGAATTTTTTTACCAAAGGGAGGGTCCTGTGGAGTTTTCCGGTTTCAGAACATCGACCCTCATCTCCAAATTTTGGCGCTTATTTCATGGTGTCCTACTCTCCGTTATAGAAAATGTGCCACTGAATCCAATGCCGTGCTAAGATTGGTCCTAGGACGTCGCCTTCTCACAGAAAATTATTTTTTCGTATATATGCAGACCTGCGAGAAATGCAAAATTTTTAGGTTTTTTTTTCAAACACGGCAAAACTTGGAACAGAGGCCGAATTCGTGATCAATGTATCCAAACTAACAAGCAGAAGGGTTTTTGTCCTGATCGAGAACCTAAAATTTTTTACGAGTTTTTTTACCAAAGGGGGGGTCCTGTGGAGTTTTCCGGTTTCAGAACGTCGACGCTCATCCCCAAATTTTGGGTCTTATTTCATGGTTTCCTACTCTCCGTTATAGAAAATGTGTCACTGAATCCAATGCCGTACTAAGATTGGTCCTAGGACGTCGCTTTCTCACAGAAAATTATTTTTTCGTATATATGCAGACCTGCGGGAAATGCAAAATTTTTAGGTTTTTTTTCAAATACGGCAAAACTTGGAACAGAGGCCGAATTCGTGATCAATGTATCCAAACTAACAAACAGAAGAGTTTTTGTCCTGATCGACAACCTAAAATTTTTTACGAATTTTTTTACCAAACGGAGGGTCCTGTGGAGTTTTCCGGTTTCAGAACATCGACCCTCATCCCCAAATTTTGGGTCTTATGTCATGGTTTCCGTTATAGAAAATGTGCGACTGAATCCAATGCCGTACTAAGATTGGTCCTAGGACGTCGCTTTCTCACAGAAAATTATTTTTTCGTATATATGCAGACCTGCGGGAAATGCAAAATTTTTAGGTTTTTTTTTTCGAACACGGCAAAACTTGGAACAGAGGCCGAATTCGTGATCAATGTATCCAAACTAACAAACAGAAGAGTTTTTGTCCTGATCTAGAACCTGAAATTTTTTACGAATTTTTTTACCAAAGGGAGGGTCCTGTGGAGTTTTCCGGTTTCAGAACATCGACCCTCATCTCCAAATTTTGGCGCTTATTTCATGGTTTCCTACTCTCCGTTATAGAAAATGTGTCACTGAATCCAATGCCGTGCTAAGATTGGTCCTAGGACGTCGCCTTCTCACAGAAAATTATTTTTTGGTATATATGCAGACCTGCGGGAAATGCAAAATTTTTAGGTTTTTTTTTCGAACACGGCAAAACTTGGAACAGAGGCCGAATTCGTGATCAATGTATCCAAACTAACAAACAGAAGAGTTTTTGTCCAGATCGAGAACCTAAAATTTCTTACGAATTTTTTTACCAAAGGGAGGGTCCTGTGGAGTTTTCCGGTTTCAGAACATCGACCCTCATCCCCAAATTTTGGGTCTTATTTCACGGTTTCCTGCTCTCCGTTATAGAAAATGTGAAACTGAATCCAATGCCGTGCTAAGATTGGTCCTAGGACGTCGCCTTCTCACAGAAAATTATTTTTTGGTATATATGCAGACCTGCGGGAAATACAAAATTTTTAGGTTTTTTTTTTTCAAACACGGCAAAACTTTGAACAGAGGCCGAATTCGTGATCAATGTATCCAAACTAACAAACAGAATAGTTTTTGTCCTGATCGAGAACCTAAAATTTTTTACGAATTTTTTTACCAAAGGGAGGGTCCTGTGGAGTTTTCCGGTTTCAGAACATCGACCCTCATCCCCAAATTTTGGGTCTTATTTCACGGTTTCCTACTCTCCGTTATAGAAAATGTGCCACTGAATCCAATGCCGTGCTAAGATTGGTCCTAGGACGTCGCTTTCTCACAGAAAATTATTTTTTCGTATATATGCAGACCTGCGGGAAATGCAAAATTTTTAGGTTTTTTTTCAAATACGGCAAAACTTGGAACAGAGGCCGAATTCGTGATCAATGTATCCAAACTAACAAACAGAAGAGTTTTTGTCCTGATCGACAACCTAAAATTTTTTACGAATTTTTTTACCAAACGGAGGGTCCTGTGGAGTTTTCCGGTTTCAGAACATCGACCCTCATCCCCAAATTTTGGGTCTTATGTCATGGTTTCCATTATAGAAAATGTGCGACTGAATCCAATGCCGTACTAAGATTGGTCCTAGGACGTCGCTTTCTCACAGAAAATTATTTTTTCGTATATATGCAGACCTGCGGGAAATGCAAAATTTTTAGGTTTTTTTTTTTCGAACACGGCAAAACTTGGAACAGAGGCCGAATTCGTGATCAATGTATCCAAACTAACAAACAGAAGAGTTTTTGTCCTGATCTAGAACCTGAAATTTTTTACGAATTTTTTTACCAAAGGGAGGGTCCTGTGGAGTTTTCCGGTTTCAGAACATCGACCCTCATCTCCAAATTTTGGCGCTTAGTTCATGGTTTCCTACTCTCCGTTATAGAAAATGTGTCACTGAATCCAATGCCGTGCTAAGATTGGTCCTAGGACGTCGCCTTCTCACAGAAAATTATTTTTTGGTATATATGCAGACCTGCGGGAAATGCAAAATTTTTAGGTTTTTTTTTCGAACACGGCAAAACTTGGAACAGAGGCCGAATTCGTGGTCAATGTATCCAAACTAACAAACAGAAGAGTTTTTGTCCAGATCGAGAACCTAAAATTTCTTACGAATTTTTTTACCTGTGGAGTTTTCCGGTTTCAGAACATCGACCCTCATCCCCAAATTTTGGGTCTTATTTCACGGTTTCCTGCTCTCCGTTATAGAAAATGTGAAACTGAATCCAATGCCGTGCTAAGATTGGTCCTAGGACGTCGCCTTCTCACAGAAAATTATTTTTTGGTATATATGCAGACCTGCGGGAAATACAAAATTTTTATGTTTTTTTTTTCAAACACGGCAAAACTTTGAACAGAGGCCGAATTCGTGATCAATGTATCCAAACTAACAAACAGAATAGTTTTTGTCCTGATCGAGAACCTAAAATTTTTTACGAATTTTTTTACCAAAGGGAGGGTCCTGTGGAGTTTTTCCGGTTTCAGAACATCGACCCTCATCCCCAAATTTTGGGTCTTATTTCACGGTTTCCTACTCTCCGTTATAGAAAATGTGCCACTGAATCCAATGCCGTGCTAAGATTGGCCCTAGGACGTCGCCTTCTCACAGAAAATTATTTTTTCGTATATATGCAGACGTGCGGGAAATGCAAAATTTTTAGGTTTTTTTTCAAATACGGCAAAACTTGGAACAGAGGCCGAATTCGTGATCAATGTATCCAAACTAACAAACAGAAGAGTTTTTGTCCTGATCGAGAACCTAAAATTTTTTACGAATTTTTTTACCAAAGGGAGGGTCCTGTGGAGTTTTCCGGTTTCAGAACATCGACCCTCGTCCCCAAATTTTGGGTCTTATTTCATGGCTTCCTACTCTCCGTTACAGAAAATGTGCCACTGAATCTAATGCCGTACCAAGATTGGTCCTAGGACGTCGCTTTCTCACAGAAAATTATTTTTTCGTATATATGCAGACCTGCGGGAAATGCAAAATTTTTAGGTTTTTTTTTCGAACACGGCAAAACTTGGAACAGAGGCCGAATTCGCGATCAATGTATCCAAACTAACAAACAGAAGAGTTTTTATCCAGATCGAGGACCTAAAATTTCTTACGAATTTTTTTACCAAAGGGAGGGTCCTGTGGAGTTTTCCGGTTTCAGAACATCGACCCTTATCCCCAAATTTTGGGTCTTATTTCACGGTCTCCTACTCTCCGTTATAGAAAATGTGCCACTGAATCCAATGCCGTGCTAAGATTGGTCCTAGGACGTCGCCTTCTCACAGAAAATAAATTATTTTTTCGTATATATGCAGACCTGCGGGAAATGCAAAATTTTTAGGTTTTTTTTCAAATACGGCAAAACTTGGAACAGAGGCCGAATTCGTGATCAATGTATCCAAACTAACAAACAGAAGAGTTTTTGTCCTGATCGAGAACCTAAAATTTTTTACGAATTTTTTTACCAAACGGAGGGTCCTGTGGAGTTTTCCGGTTTCAGAACATCGACCCTCATCCCCAAATTTTGGGTCTTATGTCACGGTTTCCTACTCTCCGTTATAGAAAATGTGCGACTGAATCCAATGCCGTACTAAGATTGGTCCTAGGACGTCGCTTTCTCACAGAAAATTATTTTTTCGTATATATGCAGACCTGCGGGAAATGCAAAATTTTTAGGTTTTTTTTTTCGAACACGGCAAAACTTGGAACAGAGGCCGAATTTGTGATCAATGTATCCAAACTAACAAACCGAAGAGTTTATGTTCCTGATCGAGAACCTAAAATTTTTTACGAATTTTTTTACCAAAGGGAGGGTCCTGTGGAGTTTTCCGGTTTCAGAACATCGACCCTCATCTCCAAATTTTAGGTCTCATTTCATGGTGTCCTACTCTCCGTTATAGAAAATGTGCCACTGAATCCAATGCCGTGCTAAGATTGGTCCTAGGACGTCGCCTTCTCACAGAAAATTATTTTTTCGTATATATGCAGACCTGCGAGAAATGCAAAATTTTTAGGTTTTTTTTTCAAACACGGCAAAACTTGGAACAGAGGCCGAATTCGTGATCAATGTATCCAAACTAACAAGCAGAAGGGTTTTTGTCCTGATCGAGAACCTAAAATTTTTTACGAGTTTTTTTACCAAACTCCTGCGGAGTTTTCCGGTTTCAGAACGTCGACGCTCATCCCCAAATTTTGGGTCTTATTTCATGGTTTCCTACTCTCCGTTATAGAAAATCTGCCACTGAATCCAATGCCGTACTAAGATTGGTCCTAGGACGTCGCTTTCTCACAGAAAATTATTTTTTCGTAGACCTGCGGGAAATGCAAAATTTTTAGGTTTTTTTTTTTCGAACACGGCAAAACTTGGAACAGAGGCCGAATTCGTGATCAATGTATCCAAACTAACAAACAGAAGAGTTTTTGTCCTGATCGAGAACCTAAAATTTTTTACGAATTTTTTTACCAAAGGGAGGGTCCTGTGGAGTTTTCCGGTTTCAGAACATCGACCCTCATCTCCAAATTTTGGGTCTTATTTCATGGTGTCCTACTCTCCGTTATAGAAAATGGGCCACTGAATCCAATGCCGTACTAAGATTGGTCCTAGGACGTCGCCTTCTCACAGAAAATGATTTTTTCGTATACAGGGTGGGCCAATAGTGCGTGGACGGAGGATTGTGGGCTTACTGAAAAATATTTCAAAAATCTGTCACTTGACCATGGTAGGCACCCTTGAGGGCTATAACGTAAAAATATTTTCACTTAAATTCTGACGTTTATACAGGGTGATTCATATCAAACTTACATTTTTTTGAATGGAACCCCCTATATATTATTGCATATTTGGATTTCTTGGTCAATTCTAGTGTGACTTTATGTATCACACATGGAACTTTAAACGAACCGTTTAGGCGCAAATCACCATTTTTTGGTATAAGTAGGTATCAGAAAAAAATTGAATATCGCAGCGATTATAAAACTTAGAAGGCCGTGACTTTGCGGTACGACTAAGCATGAAATGCGTCACCTAAGGTCAGATGGCTAAATTTGAATTCTTTTTGTACTTGGAGAAATCGATAGATTAATTAAGGAAACGTCAATCACAGATAACTTGATTTTTTTAAATGGGAATGCCTATTCTGGTTTAAAGAATCAAACGTAAAATGTGATTACCTTTCTAACGATATAGCGTTCTTGATGTCAATCTTTCTTGGTTTTCATTTTATTTCAAATTTTTAGTCAAATCGGTGTTTTTCAATTTTCCTGCGTGCAAGCAATCTAGCAGGCCATGAAAAATAAACAAAAGCTCGTTAATATGGCAGAAACCAACTAACTTAGTAGAAAGATGCAAACTAACTAGAGCAACGAGGCAAGATTATGAAAATTTCTTACAACATATTAGCTCTAACCGGATACAGCAGCGGCAAGATATCTAATGGCAATGAGTAGCTGGGGTATGACAGAAGTGTTTGTTTTTCACAGCCTACTAGCTATTGAGATCTACTAGAGCTTGACAACTTTCCAAAACGATTAAATATTTTGAAACAAAAGGAAAACTACCACTGATTTTTGCTTACAGTCTAACATGTTTAGAATGAAATTTCACATTTAATGGGATAAAAAAATTAGTCATTTCCGTTTAGTTAAGTCAAAAGTGAAGATATCTCCAACTGGAGCATTCTGAACATCTATTGAAATAATTGCTAGAATTTTTTAATCACGCTACGTTGTAATTGCGATTATTTCATGTAGTTTTCTACAAACTAAATTATTTTTTACAATTCAAACAGACTGCAAATCAAGTTTCATTTTCCACGATTTTTCTAATAAATAGAAGAAGAATTTGAAGGGTTCCAGTCAGAGGTATCATTACTTTTGACTTATGGAAATGGCTACTTTTTCATAGCATTAAATGTGAAAATTTATTCAGAAGACATAGATATTCTACTGCTAGCAACAATCACTAGTAGTTTCCCTTTGATTAAATATTTTTTTACTGACTTTGGAAATTGGCTAATAGCTAGTAGGCTGTGAGAAATGAGCGTTCTTGTTACCACTATTGTTTCTGGTTAGAGCTAATATGTTGTAAAGAATTTTGATAATCTTGCCTCTTTGCTCAGGTTAGTTTGCATCTTTCTACTAAGTTAGTTGCTTTCTTCCATATTAACGAGCTTTTGTTTATTTTTCATGGCCTGCTAGGTTGGTTGCATGCAGGAAAATTGAAAAACGCCGATTTGACAGAAAATGTGAAATAAAATGAAAACCAAAAAGGATTGATATCAAGAATGCCATATCGTTAGAAAGGTAATCAAATTTTACATTTGATTCTTTAAACCAAAATAGGCATTCCCATTTGAAAAAATCAAGTTATCTGTGATTGAAGTTTCCTTAATTTATCCTCTGATTTCTTCAAGTACAAAAAGAATTCAAATTTAGTCGTCTGACCTTACGTGACGCATTTCATGCTTAGTCGTACCGCAAAGTCACGGCCTTCTAAGTTTTATAATCGCTGCGATATTCAATTTTTTTCTGATACCTACTGATACCAAAAATGGTGATTTGCGCCTAAACGGTTCGTTAAAAGTTCCATGTGTGATACATAAAGTCACACTAGAATTGACCAAGGAATCCAAATATGCAATAATGTATAGGGGGTTCTATTCAAAAAAATGTAAGTTTGATATGAATCACCCTGTATAAACGTCAGAATTTAAGTGAAAATATTTTTACGTAATAGGCCTCAAGGGTCCCTACCATGATCAAGTGACAGATTTTTGGAATATTTTTCAGTAAGCCCACAATCCTCCGTCCACGCACTATTGGCCCACCCTGTATATGCAGACCAGCGGGAAATGCAAAATTTTTAGGTTTTTTTTTCAAACGCGGCAAAACTTGGAACAGAGGCCGAATTCGTGATCAATGTATCCAAACTAACAAACTGAAGAGTTTTTGTCCAGATCGAGAACCTAAAATTTCTTACGAATTTTTTTACCAAAGGGAGTTGTGTGGAGTTTTCCGGTTTCAGAACATCGACCCTCATCCCCAAATTTTGGGTCTTATTTCATGGTTTCCTACTCTCCGTTATAGAAAATGTGCCACTGAATCCAATGACGTGCTAAGATTGGTCCTAGGACGTCGCCTTCTCACAGAGAATTATTTTTTCGTATATATGCAGACCTGCGGGAAATGCAAAATTATCAGGTTTTTTTTTTCGAACACGGCAAAACTTGGAACAGAGGCCGAATTCGTGATCAATGTATCCAAACTAACAAACTGAAGAGTTTTTGTCCAGATCGAGAACCTAAAATTTCTTACGAATTTTTTTACCAAAGGGAGTTGTGTGGAGTTTTCCGGTTTCAGAACATCGACCCTCATCCCCAAATTTTGGGTCTTATTTCATGGTTTCCTACTCTCCGTTATAGAAGATGTGCCACTGAATCCAATGACGTGCTAAGATTGGTCCTAGGACGTCGCCTTCTCACAGAAAATTATTTTTTCGTATATATGCAGACCTGCGGGAAACGCAAAATTTTTAGGTTTTTTTTTTCATACACGGCAAAACTTGCAACAGAGGCCGAATTCGTGATCAATGTATCCAAACTAACAAACTGAAGAGTTTTTGTCCTGATCGAGAACCTAAAATTTCTTACGAATTTTTTTAGCAAAGGGAGGGTCCTGTGGAGTTTTCCGGTTTCAGAACATCAACCCTCTTCCCCAAATTTTGGGTCTTATTTCACGGTTTCCTACTCTCCGTTATAGAAAATGTGAAACTGAATCCAATGCCGTGCTAAGATTGGTCCTAGGACGTCGCCTTCTCACAGAAAATTATTTTTTCGTATATGTGCAGACCTGCGGGAAATGCAAAATTTTTAGTTTTTTTTTCAAACACGGCAAAACTTGGAACAGAGGCCGAATTCGTGATCAATGTATCCAAACTAACAAACGGAAGAGTTTTTGTCCTGATCGAGAACCTAAAATTTTTTACGAATTTTTTTACCAAAGGGAGGGTCCTGTGGAGTTTTCCGGTTTCAGAACATCGACCCTCATCCCCAAATTTTGGTCTTATGTCATGGTTTCCTACTCTCCGTTATAGAAAATGTGCGACTGAATCCAATGCCGTACTCAGATTGGTCCTAGGACGTCGCTTTCTCACAGAAAATTATTTTTTCGTATATATGCAGACCTGCGGGAAATGCAAAATTTTTAGGTTTTTTTTTCGAACACGGCAAAACTTGGAACAGAGGCCGAATTCGTGATCAATGTATCCAAACTAACAAACAGAAGAGTTTTTGTCCTGATCGAGAACCTAAAATTTTTTACGAATTTTTTTACCAAAGGGAGGGTCCTGTGGAGCTTTCCGGTTTCAGAACATAGACCCTCATCCCCAGATTTTGGGTCTTATTTCATGGTTTCCTACTCTCCGTTATAGAAAATGTGCCACTGAATCCAATGCCGTGCTAAGATTGGTCCTAGGACGTCGCCTTCTCACAGAGAATTATTTTTTCGTATATATGCAGACCTGCGGGAAATGCAAAATTATCAGGTTTTTTTTTCGAACACGGCAAAACTTGGAACAGAGGCCGAATTCGTGATCAATGTATCCAAACTAACAAACTGAAGAGTTTTTGTCCAGATCGAGAACCTAAAATTTCTTACGAATTTTTTTACCAAAGGGAGTTGTGTGGAGTTTTCCGGTTTCAGAACATCGACCCTCATCTCCAAATTTTGGGTCTTATTTCATGGTGTCTTACTCTCCGTTATAGAAAATGTGCCACTGAATCCAATGCCGCGCTAAGATTGGTCCTAGGACGTCGCCTTCTCACAGAAAATGATTTTTTCGTATATATGCAGACCAGCGAGAAATGCAAAATTTTTAGGTTTTTTTTTTCAAACACGGCAAAACTTGGAACAGAGGCCGAATTCGTGATCAATGTATCCAAACTAACATACAGAAGAGTTTTTGTCCTGATCTAGAACCTGAAATTTTTTACGAATTTTTTTACCAAAGCGAGGGTCCTGTGGAGTTTTCCGGTTTCAGAACATCGACCCTCATCCCCAAATTTTGGGTCTCATGTCATGGTTTCCTACTCTCCATTATAGAAAATGTGCGACTGAATCCAATGCCGTACTAAGATTGGTCCTAGGACGTCGCTTTCTCACAGAAAATTATTTTTTCGTATATATGCAGACCTGCGGGAAATGCAAAATTTTTAGGTTTTTTTTTCGAACACGGCAAAACTTGGAACAGAGGCCGAATTCGTGATCAATGTATCCAAACTAACAAACAGAAGAGTTTTTGTCTAGATCGAGAACCTAAAATTTCTTACGAATTTTTTTACCAAAGGGAGGGTCCCGTGGAGTTTTCCGGTTTCAGAACATCGACCCTCGTCCCCAAACTTTGGGTCTTATTTCATGGTTTCCTACTCCCCGTTATAGAAAATGTGCCACTGAATCCAATGCCGTACTAAGATTGGTCCTAGGACGTCGCTTTCTCACAGAAAATTATTTTTTCGTATATATGCAGACCTGCGGGAAATGCAAAATTTTTAGGTTTTTTTTTTCGAACACGGCAAAACTTGGAACAGAGGCCGAATTCGTGATCAATGTATCCAAACTAACAAACAGAAGGGTTTTTGTCCAGATCGAGAACCTAAAATTTCTTACGAATTTTTTTACCAAAGGGAGGGTCCTGTGGAGTTTTCCGGTTTCAGAGCATCGACCCTCATCCCCAAATTTTGGGTCTTATTTCATGGTTTCCTAATCTCCGTTATAGAAAATGTGCCACTGAATCCAATGCCGTGCTAAGATTGGTCCTAGGACGTCGCCTTCTCACAGAAAATTATTTTTTCGTATATATGCAGACCTGCGGGAAATGCAAAATTTTTAGGTTTTTTTTTTCAAACACGGCAAAACTTGGAACAGAGGCCGAATTCGTGATCAATTTATCCAAACTAACAAACAGAAGAGTTTTTGTCCTGATCGAGAACCTAAAATTTTTTACGAATTTTTTTACCAAAGGGAGGGTCCTGTGGAGTTTTCCGGTTTCAGAACATCGACCCTCGTCCCCAAATTTTGGGTCTTATTTCATGGTTTCCTACTCTCCGTTATAGAAAATGTGCCACTGAATCCAGTGCCGTGCTAGGATTGGTCCTAGGACGTCGCCTTCTCACAGAAAATTATTTTTTCGTATATATGCAGACCAGCGGGAAATGCAAAATTCTTAGGTTTTTTTTTCAAACACGGCAAAACTTGGAACAGAGGCCGAATTCGTGATCAATGTATCCAAACTAACATACAGAAGAGTTTTTGTCCTGATCTAGAACCTGAATTTTTTTACGATTTTTTTTACCAAAGGGAGGGTCCTGTGGAGTTTTCCGGTTTCAGAACATCGACCCTCATCCCCAAATTTTGGGTCTTATTTCATGGTTTCCTACTCTCCGTTATAGAAAATGTGCCACTGAATCCAATGCCGTGCTAAAATTGGTCCTAGGACGTCGCCTTCTCACAGAAAATTATTTTTTCGTATATATGCAGACCTGCGGGAAATGCAAAATTTTTAGTTTTTTTTTCAAACACGGCAAAACTTGGAACAGAGGCCGAATTCGTGATCAATGTATCCAAACTAACAAACAGAAGAGTTTTTGTCCTGATCGAGAACCTAAAATTTTTTACGAATTTTTTTACCAAAGGGAGGAGTGGAGTTTTCCGGTTTCAGAACATCGACCCTCGTCCCCAAATTTTGGGTCTTATTTCATGGTTTCCTACTCTCCGTTATAGAAAATGTGCCACTGTATCCAATGCCGTGCTAAGATTGATCCTAGGACGTCGCCTTCTCACAGAAAATGATTTTTTCGTATATATGCAGACCAGCGGGAAATGCAAAATTTTTAGGCTTTTTTTTCAAACACGGCAAAACTTGGAACAGAGGCCGAATTCGTGATCAATGTATCCAAACTAACATACAGAGGAGTTTTTGTCCTGATCTAGAACCTGAAATTTTTTACGAATTTTTTTACCAAAGGGAGGGTCCTGTGGAGTTTTCCGGTTTCAGAACATCGACCCTCATCCCCAAATTTTGGGTCTTATGTCATGGTTTCCTACCCTCCGTTATAGAAAATGTGCGACTGAATCCAATCCCGTACTAAGATTGGTCCTAGGACGTCGCTTTCTCACAGAAAATTATTTTTTCGTATATATGCAGACCTGCGGGAAATGCAAAATTTTTAGGTTTTTTTTTCGAACACGGCAAAACTTGGAACAGGGGCCGAATTCGTGATCAATGTATCCAAACTAACAAACAGAAGAGTTTTTGTCCTGATCGAGAACCTAAAATTTTTTACGAATTTTTTTACCAAAGGGAGGAGTGGAGTTTTCCGGTTTCAGAACATCGACCCTCGTCCCCAAACTTTGGGTCTTATTTCATGGTTTCCTACTCTCCGTTATAGAAAATGTGCCACTGAATCCAATGCCGTGCTAAGATTGGTCCTAGGACGTCGCCTTCTCACAGAAAATGATTTTTTCGTATATATGCAGACCAGCGGGAAATGCAAAATTTTTAGGTTTTTTTTCAAACACGGCAAAACTTGGAACAGAGGCCAAATTCGTGATCAATGTATCCAAACTAACAAACAGAAGAGTTTTTGTCCTGATCGAGAACCTAAAATTTTTTACGAATTTTTTTACCAAAGGGAGGGTCCTGTGGAGCTTTCCGGTTTCAGAACATCGACCCTCGTCCCCAAATTTTGGGTCTTATTTCATGGTTTCCTACTCTCCGTTATAGAAAATGTGCCACTGAATCCAATGCCGTGCTATGATTGGTCCTAGGGTGTCGCTTTCTCACAGAAAATTATTTTTTCGTATATATTCAGACCTGCGGGAAATGCAAAATTTTTAGGTTTTTTTTTCAAACACGGCAAAACTTGGAACAGAGGCCGAATTCGTGATCAATGTATCCAAACTAACAAACAGAAGGGTCTTTGTCCTGATCGAGAACCTAAAATTCTTTACGAATTCTTTTACCAAAGGGAGGGTCCTGTGGAGTTTTCCGGTTTCAGAACATCGACCCTCATCCCCAAATTTTGGGTCTTATTTCATGGTTTCCTACTCTCCGTTATAGAAAATGTGCTACTGAATCCAATGCCGTACTAAGATTGGTCCTAGGACGTCGCTTTCTCACAGAGAATTATTTTTTCGTATATATGCAGACCTGCGGGAAATGCAAAATTTTTAGGTTTTTCTTTTCGAACACGTCAAAACTTGGAACAGAGGCCGAATTCGTGATCAATGTATCCAAACTAACAAACAGAAGAGTTTTTGTCCAGATCGAGAACCTAAAATTTCTTACGAATTTTTTTACCAAAGGGAGGGTCCTGTGGAGTTTTCCGGTTTCAGAACATCGACCCTCATCCCCAAATTTTGGGTCTTATTTCATGGTTTCCTACTCTCCGTTATAGAAAATGTGCCACTGAATCCAATGCCGTGCTAAGATTTGTCCTAGGACGTCGCCTTCTCACAGAAAATTATTTTTTCGTATATATGCAGACCTGCGGGAAATGCAAAATTTTTAGGTTTTCTTTTCAAACACGGCAAAACTTGCAACAGAGGCCGAATTCGTGATCAATGTATCCAAACTAACAAACGGAAGAGTTTTTGTCCTGATCGAGAACCTAAAATTTTTTACGAATTTTTTTACCAAAGGGAGGGTCCTGCGGAGTTTTCCGGTTTCAGAACATCAACCCTCTTCCCCAAATTTTGGGTCTTATCTCACGGTTTCCTACTCTCCGTTATAGAAAATGTGCCACTGAACCCAATGCCGTGCTAAGATTGGTCCTAGGACGTCGCCTTCTCACAGAAAATTATTTTTTCGTATATATGCAGACCTGCGGGAAATGCAAAATTTTTAGGTTTTTTTTTTCAAACACGGCAAAACTTGGAACAGAGGCCGAATTCATGATCAATTTATCCAAACTAACAAACAGAAGAGTTTTTGTCCTGATCGAGAACCTAAAATTTTTTACGAATTTTTTTACCAAAGGAGGGTCCTGTGGAGTTTTCCGGTTTCAGAACATCGACCCTCATCCCCAAATTTTGGGTCCTATTTCACGGTTTCCTAGTCTCCGTTATAGAAAATGTGCCACTGAATCCAATGCCGTGCTAAGATTGGTCCTAGGACGTCGCCTTCTCACAGAAAATTACTTTTTCGTATATATGCAGACCTGCGGGAAATGCAAAATTTTTAGGTTTTTTTTCAAACACGGCAAAACTTGGAACAGAGGCCGAATTCGTGATCAATGTATCCAAACTAACAAACAGAAGAGTTTTTGTCCTGATCGAGAACCTAAAATTTTTTACGAATATTTTAACCAAAGGGAGGGTCCTGCGGAGTTTTCCGGTTTCAGAACATCAACCCTCTTCCCCAAATTTTGGGTCTTATCTCACGGTTTCCTACTCTCCGTTATAGAAAATGTGCCACTGAACCCAGTGCCGTGCTAAGATTGGTCCTAGGACGTCGCCTTCTCACAGAAAATTATTTTTTCGTATATATGCAGACCTGTGGGAAATGCAAAATTTCTAGGTTTTTTTTTCAAACACGGCAAAACTTGGAACAGAGGCCGAATTCGTGATCAATGTATCCAAACTAACAAACAGAAGAGTTTTTGTCCTGATCACGAACCTAAAATTTTTTACGAATTTTTTTACCAAAGGGAGGGTCCTGTGGAGTTTTCCGGTTTCAGAACGTCGACCCTCGTCCCCAAATTTTGGGTCTTATTTCATGGTTTCCTGCTCTCCGTTATAGAAAATGTGCCACTGAATCCAATGCCGTACTAAGATTGGTCCTAGGACGTCGCTTTCTCACAGAAAATTATTTTTTCGTATATATGCAGACCTGCGGGAAATGCAAAATTTTTAGGTTTTTTTTTTCAAACACGGCAAAACTTGGAACAGAGGCCGAATTCGTGATCAATGTATCCAAACTAACAAACAGAAGAGTTTTTGTCCAGATCGAGAACCTAAAATTTCTTACGAATTTTTTTACCTGTGGAGTTTTCCGGTTTCAGAACATCGACCCTCATCTCCAAATTTTGGGTCTTATTTCATGGTGTCCTACTCTCCGTTATAGAAAATGTGCCACTGAATCCAATGCCGTGCTAAGATTGGTCCTAGGACGTCGCCTTCTCACAGAAAATTATTTTTTCGTATATATGCAGACCTGCGAGAAATGCAAAATTTTTAGGTTTTTTTTTCAAACACGGCAAAACTTGGAACAGAGGCCGAATTCGTGATCAATGTATCCAAACTAACAAGCAGAAGGGTTTTTGTCCTGATCGAGAACCTAAAATTTTTTACGAGTTTTTTTACCAAAGGGAGGGTCCTGTGGAGTTTTCCGGTTTCAGAACATCGACCCTCATCTCCAAATTTTGGGTCTTATTTCATGGTTTCCTACTCTCCGTTATAGAAAATGTGTCACTGAATCCAATGCCGCGCTAAAATTGGTCCTAGGACGTCGCCTTCTCACAGAAAATTATTTTTTGGTATATATGCAGACCTGCGGGAAATGCAAAATTTCTAGGTTTTTTTTTCAAACACATCAAAACTTGGAACAGAGGCCGAATTCGTGATCAATGTATCCAAACTAACAAACAGAAGAGTTTTTGTCCAGATCGAGAACCTAAAATTTCTTACGAATTTTTTTACCAAAGGGAGGGTCCTGTGGAGTTTTCCGGTTTCAGAACATCGACCCTCATCTCCAAATTTTGGGTCTTATTTCATGGTTTCCTACTCTCCGTTATAGAAAATGTGTCACTGAATCCAATGCCGCGCTAAAATTGGTCCTAGGACGTCGCCTTCTCACAGAAAATTATTTTTTGGTATATATGCAGACCTGCGGGAAATGCAAAATTTCTAGGTTTTTTTTTCAAACACGGCAAAACTTGGAACAGAGGCCGAATTCGTGATCAATGTATCCAAACTAACAAACAGAAGAGTTTTTGTCCTGATCGCGAACCTAAAATTTTTTACGAATTTTTTTACCAAAGGGAGGGTCCTGTGGAGTTTTCCTGTTTCAGAACATCGACCCTCGTCCCCAAATTTTGGGTCTTATTTCATGGTTTCCTACTCTCCGTTATAGAAAATGTGCCACTGAATCCAATGCCGTACTAAGATTGGTCCTAGGACGTCGCTTTCTCACAGAAAATTATTTTTTCGTATATATGCAGACCTGCGGGAAATGCAAAATTTTTAGGTTTTTTTTTCAAACACGGCAAAACTTGGAACAGAGGCCGAATTCGTGATCAATGTATCCAAACCAACAAACAGAAGAGTTTTTGTCCTGATCGAGAACCTAAAATTTTTTACGAATTTTTTTACCAAAGGGAGGGTCCTGTGGATTTTTCCGGTTTCAGAGCATCGACCCTCATCTCCAAATTTTGGGTCTTATTTCATGGTGTCCTACTCTCCGTTATAGAAAATGTGCCACTGAATCCAATGCCGTGCTAAGATTGGTCCTAGGACGTCGCCTTCTCACAGAAAATTATTTTTTCGTATATATGCAGACCTGCGAGAAATGCAAAATTTTTAGGTTTTTTTTTCAAACACGGCAAAACTTGGAACAGAGGCCGAATTCGTGATCAATGTATCCAAACTAACAAACAGAAGGGTTTTTGTCCTGATCGAGAACCTAAAATTTTTTACGAGTTTTTTTACCAAAGGGGGGGTCCTGTGGAGTTTTCCGGTTTCAGAACATCGACCCTCATCTCCAAATTTTGGGTCTTATTTCATGGTGTCCTACTCTCCGTTATAGAAAATGTGTCACTGAATCCAATGCCGTACTAAGATTGGTCCTAGGACGTCGCTTTCTCACAGAAAATTATTTTTTCGTATATATGCAGACCTGCGGGAAATGCAAAATTTTTAGGTTTTTTTTTTCGAACACGGCAAAACTTGGAACAGAGGCCGAATTCGTGATCAATGTATCCAAACTAACATACAGAAGAGTTTTTGTCCTGATCTAGAACCTGAAATTTTTTACGAATTTTTTTACCAAAGGGAGGGTCCTGTGGAGTTTTCCGGTTTCAGAACGTCGACCCTCATCCCCAAATTTTGGGTCTTATTTCATGGTTTCCTACTCCCCTTTATAGAAAATGTGTCACTGAATCCAATGCCGTGCTAAGATTGATCCTAGGACGTCGCCTTCTCACAGAAAATTATTTTTTGGTATATATGCAGACCTGCGGGAAATGCAAAATTTTTAGGTTTTTTTTTTCAAACACGGCAAAACTTGGAACGGAGGCCGAATTCGTGATCAATGTATCCAAACTAACAAACAGAAGAGTTTTTGTCCTGATCGAGAACCTAAAATTTTTTACGAATTTTTTTACCAAAGGGAGGAGTGGAGTTTTCCGATTTCAGGACATCGACCCTCGTCCCCAAATTTTGGGTCTTATTTCATGGTTTCCTACTCTCCGTTATAGAAAATGTGCCATTGAATCCAATGCCGTGCTAAGATTGGTCCTAGGACGTCGCCTTCTCACAGAAAAAGATTTTTTCGTATATATGCAGACCAGCGGGAAATGCAAAATTTTTAGGTTTTTTTTTCAAACACGGCAAAACTTGGAACAGAGGCCGAATTCGTGATCAATGTATCCAAACTAACATACAGAAGAGTTTTTGTCCTGATCTAGAACCTGAAATTTTTTACGAACTTGTTTACCAAAGGGAGGGTCCTGTGGAGTTTTCCGGTTCCAGAACATCGACGCTCATCCCCAAATTTTGGGTCTTATGTCATGGTTTCCTACTCTCCGTTATAGAAAATGTGCGACTGAATCCAATGCCGTACTAAGATTGGTCCTAGAACGTCGCTTTCTCACAGAAAATTATTTCTTCGTATATATGCAGACCTGGGGCAAATGCAAAATTTTTAGGTTTTTTTTTCGAACACGGCAAAACTTGGAACAGAGGCCGAATTTGTGATCAATGTATCCAAACTAACAAACAGAAGAGTTTTTGTCCTGATCGAGAACCTAAAATTTTTTACGAATTTTTTTACCAAAGGGAGGGTCCTGTGGAGTTTTCCGGTTTCAGAACATCGACCCTCACCCCCAAATTTTGGGTCTTATGTCATGGTTTCCTACTCTCCGTTATAGAAAATGTGCGACTGAATCCAATGCCGTACTAAGATTGGTCCTAGGACGTCGCTTTCTCACAGAAAATTATTTTTTCGTATATATGCAGACCTGCGGGAAATGCAAAATTTTTAGGTTTTTTTTTCGAACACGGCAAAACTTGGAACAGAGGCCGAATTCGTGATCAATGTATCCAAACTAACAAACAGAAGAGTTTTTGTCCTGATCGAGAACCTAAAATTTTTTACGAATTTTTTTACCAAAGGGAGGGTCCTGTGGAGTTTTCCGGTTTCAGAACATCGACCCTCATCCCCAAATTTTGGGTCTTATTTCACGGTTTCCTACTCTCCGTTATAGAAAATGTGCCACTGAATCCAATGCCGTGCTAAGATTGGTCCTAGGACGTCGCCTTCTCACAGAAAATTATTTTTTCGTATATATGCAGACCTGCGGGAAATGCAAAATTTTTAGGTTTTTTTTCAAACACGGCAAAACTTGGAACAGAGGCCGAATTCGTGATCAATGTATCCAAACTAACAAACAGAAGAGTTTTTGTCCTGATCGAGAACCTAAAATTTTTTACGAATATTTTTACCAAAGGGAGGGTCCTGTGGAGTTTTCCGGTTTCAGAGCATCGACCCTCATCTCCAAATTTTGGGTCTTATTTCATGGTTTCCTACTCTCCGTTATAGAAAATGTGTCACTGAATCCAATGCCGCGCTAAAATTGGTCCTAGGACGTCGCCTTCTCACAGAAAATTATTTTTTCGTATATATGCAGACCTGCGGGAAATGCAAAATTTCTAGGTTTTCTTTTCAAACACGGCAAAACTTGCAACAGAGGCCGGATTCGTGATCAATGTATCCAAACTAACAAACAGAAGAGTTTTTGTCCTGATCGAGAACCTAAAATTTTTTACGAATTTTTTAACCAAAGGGAGGGTCCTGCGGAGTTTTCCGGTTTCAGAACATCAACCCTCTTCCCCAAATTTTGGGTCTTATCTCACGGTTTCCTACTCTCCGTTATAGAAAATGTGCCACTGAACCCAGTGCCGTGCTAAGATTGGTCCTAGGACGTCGCATCTCACAGAAAATTATTTTTTCGTATATATGCAGACCTGCGGGAAATGCAAAATTTCTAGGTTTTTTTTTCAAACACGGCAAAACTTGGAACAGAGGCCGAATTCGTGATCAATGTATCCAAACTAACAAACAGAAGAGTTTTTGTCCTGATCGCGAACCTAAAATTTTTTACGAATTTTTTTACCAAAGGGAGGGTCCTGTGGAGTTTTCCGGTTTCAGAACGTCGACCCTCGTCCCCAAATTTTGGGCCTTATATCATGGTTTCCTACTCTCCGTTATAGAAAATGTGTCACTGAATCCAATGCCGCGCTAAAATTGGTCCTAGGACGTCGCCTTCTCACAGAAAATTATTTTTTGGTATATATGCAGACCTGCGGGAAATGCAAAATTTCTAGGTTTTTTTTTCAAACACGGCAAAACTTGGAACAGAGGCCGAATTCGTGATCAATGTATCCAAACTAACAAACAGAAGAGTTTTTGTCCTGATCGCGAACCTAAAATTTTTTACGAATTTTTTTACCAAAGGGAGGGTCCTGTGGAGTTTTCCGGTTTCAGAACATCGACCCTCATCTCCAAATTTTGGGTCTTATTTCATGGTTTCCTGCTCTCCGTTATAGAAAATGTGCCACTGAATCCAATGCCGTACTAAGATTGGTCCTAGGACGTCGCTTTCTCACAGAAAATTATTTTTTCGTATATATGCAGACCTGCGGGAAATGCAAAATTTTTAGGTTTTTTTTTTCAAACACGGCAAAACTTGGAACAGAGGCCGAATTCGTGATCAATGTATCCAAACTAACAAACAGAAGAGTTTTTGTCCAGATCGAGAACCTAAAATTTCTTACGAATTTTTTTACCTGCGGAGTTTTCCGGTTTCAGGACATCGACCCTCATCCCCAAATTTTGGGTCTTATTTCACGCTTTCCTACTCTCCGTTATAGAAAATGTGCCACTGAATGCAATGCCGTGCATAGATTGGTCCTAGCACGTCGCCTTCTCACAGAAAATTATTTTTTCGTATATATGCAGACCTGCGGGAAAAGCAAAATTTTTAGGTTTTTTTTTCGAACACGGCAAAACTTGGAACAGAGGCCGAATTCGTGATCAATGTATCCAAACTAACAAACAGAAGAGTTTTTGTCCTGATCGAGAACCTGAAATTTTTTACGAATTTTTTTACCAAAGGGAGGGTCCTGTGGAGTTTTCCGGTTTCAGAACATCGACCCTCATCTCCAAATTTTGGGTCTTATTTCATGGTGTCCTACTCTCCGTTATAGAAAATGTGCCACTGAATCCAATGCCGTGCTAAGATTGGACCTAGGACGTCGCCTTCTCGCAGAAAATTATTTTTTCGTATATATGCAGACCTGCGGGAAATGCAAAATTTTTAGGTTTTTTTTTCGGACACGGCAAAACTTGGAACAGAGGCCGAATTCGTGATCAATGTATCCAAACTAACAAACAGAAGGGTTTTTGTCCTGATCGAGAACCTAAAATTTTTTACGAGTTTTTTTACCAAAGGGGGGTCCTGTGGAGTTTTCCGGTTTCAGAACATCGACCCTCATCTCCAAATTTTGGGTCTTATTTCATGGTGTCCTACTCTCCGTTATAGAAAATGTGCCACTGAATCCAATGCCGTGCTAAGATTGGACCTAGGACGTCGCCTTCTCGCAGAAAATTATTTTTTCGTATATATGCAGACCTGCGGGAAATGCAAAATTTTTAGGTTTTTTTTTCGAACACGGCAAAACTTGGAACAGAGGCCGAATTCGTGATCAATGTATCCAAACTAACAAACAGAAGAGTTTTTGTCCAGATCGAGAACCTAAAATTTCTTACGAATTTTTTTACCAAAGGGAGGGTCCTGTGGAGTTTTCCGGTTTCAGAACATCGACCCTCATCCCCAAATTTTGGGTCTTATTTCATGGTTTCCTACTCCCCTCTATAGAAAATGTGTCACTAAATCCAATGCCGTGCTAAGATTGATCCTAGGACGTCGCCTTCTCACAGAAAATTATTTTTTGGTATATATGCAGACCTGCGGGAAATGCAAAATTTTTAGGTTTTTTTTTTCAAACACGGCAAAACTTGGAACGGAGGCCGAATTCGTGATCAATGTATCCAAACTAACAAACAGAAGAGTTTTTGTCCTGATCGAGAACCTAAAATTTTTTACGAATTTTTTTACCAAAGGGAGGAGTGGAGTTTTCCGATTTCAGGACATCGACCCTCGTCCCCAAATTTTGGGTCTTATTTCATGGTTTCCTACTCTCCGTTATAGAAAATGTGCCACTGAATCCAATGCCGTGCTAAGATTGGTCCTAGGACGTCGCCTTCTCACAGAAAAAGATTTTTTCGTATATATGCAGACCAGCGGGAAATGTAAAATTTTTAGGTTTTTTTTTCAAACACGGCAAAACTTGGAACAGAGGCCGAATTCGTGATCAATGTATCCAAACTAACATACAGAAGAGTTTTTGTCCTGATCTAGAACCTGAAATTTTTTACGAACTTGTTTACCAAAGGGAGGGTCCTGTGGAGTTTTCCGGTTCCAGAACATCGACGCTCATCCCCAAATTTTGGGTCTTATGTCATGGTTTCCTACTCTCCGTTATAGAAAATGTGCGACTGAATCCAATGCCGTACTAAGATTGGTCCTAGGACGTCGCTTTCTCACAGAAAATTATTTTTTCGTATATATGCAGACCTGGGGCAAATGCAAAATTTTTAGGTTTTTTTTTCGAACACGGCAAAACTTGGAACAGAGGCCGAATTTGTGATCAATGTATCCAAACTAACAAACAGAAGAGTTTTTGTCCTGATCGAGAACCTAAAATTTTTTACGAATTTTTTTACCAAAGGGAGGGTCCTGTGGAGTTTTCCGGTTTCAGAACATCGACCCTCACCCCCAAATTTTGGGTCTTATGTCATGGTTTCCTACTCTCCGTTATAGAAAATGTGCGACTGAATCCAATGCCGTACTAAGATTGGTCCTAGGACGTCGCTTTCTCACAGAAAATTATTTTTTCGTATATATGCAGACCTGCGGGAAATGCAAAATTTTTAGGTTTTTTTTTCGAACACGGCAAAACTTGGAACAGAGGCCGAATTCGTGATCAATGTATCCAAACTAACAAACAGAAGAGTTTTTGTCCTGATCGAGAACCTAAAATTTTTTACGAATTTTTTTACCAAAGGGAGGGTCCTGTGGAGTTTTCTGGTTTCAGAACATCGACCCTCATCCCCAAATTTTGGGTCTTATTTCATGGTTTCCTACTCCCCGTTATAGAAAATGTGCCACTGAATCCAATGCCGTACTAAGATTGGTCCTAGGACGTCGCTTTCTCACAGAAAATTATTTTTTCGTATATATGCAGACCTGCGGGAAATGCAAAATTTTTAGGTTTTTTTTTCGAACACGGCAAAACTTGGAACAGAGGCCGAATTCGTGATCAATGTATCCAAACTAACAAACAGAAGGGTTTTTGTCCAGATCGAGAACCTAAAATTTCTTACGAATTTTTTTACCAAAGGGAGGGTCCTGTGGAGTTTTCCGGTTTCAGAACATCGACCCTCATCTCCAAATTTTGGGTCTTATTTCATGGTTTCCTACTCCCCGTTATAGAAAATGTGCCACTGAATCCAATGCCGTGCTAAGATTGGTCCTAGGACGTGGCCTTCTCACAGAAAATGATTTTTTCGTATATATGCAGACCAGCGGGAAATGCAAAATTTTTAGGTTTTTTTTTCAAACACGGCAAAACTTGGAACAGAGGCCGAATTCGTGATCAATGTATCCAAACTAACATACAGAAGAGTTTTTGTCCTGATCTAGAACCTGAAATTTTTTACGAACTTGTTTACCAAAGGGAGGGTCCTGTGGAGTTTTCCGGTTCCAGAACATCGACCCTCATCCCCAAATTTTGGGTCTCATGTCATGGTTTCCTACTCTCCGTTATAGAAAATGTGCGACTGAATCCAATGCCGTACTAAGATTGGTCCTAGGACGTCGCTTTCTCACAGAAAATTATTTTTTCGTATATATGCAGACCTGCGGCAAATGCAAAATTTTTAGGTTTTTTTTTCGAACACGGCAAAACTTGGAACAGAGGCCGAATTTGTGATCAATGTATCCAAACTAACAAACAGAAGAGTTTTTGTCCTGATCGAGAACCTAAAATTTTTTACGAATTTTTTTACCAAAGGGAGGGTCCTGTGGAGCTTTTCCGGTTTCAGGACATCGACCCTCATCCCCAAATTTTGGGTCTTATTTCATGGTTTCCTACTCTCCATTATAGAAAATGTGCCACTGAATCCAATGCCGTACTAAGATTGGTCCTAGGACGTCGCTTTCTCACAGAAAATTATTTTTTCGTATATATGCAGACCTGCGGGAAATGCAAAATTTTTAGGTTTTTTTTTTCGAACACGGCAAATCTTGGAACAGAGGCCGAATTCGTGATCAATGTATCCAAACTAACAAACAGAAGAGTTCTTGTCCTGGTCGAGAACCTAAAATTTTTTACGAATTTTTTTACCAAAGGGAGGGTCGTGTGGAGTTTTCCGGTTTCAGAACATCGACCCTCATCCCCAAATTTTGGGTCTTATTTCATGGTTTCCTACTCTCCGTTATAGAAAATGTGCCACTGAATCCAATTCCGTGCTAAGATTGGTCCTAGGACGTCGCTTTCTCACAGAAAATTATTTTTTCGTATATATGCAGACCTGCGGGAAATGCAAAATTTTTAGGTTTTCTTTTCAAACACGGCAAAACTTGCAACAGAGGCCGAATTCGTGATCAATGTATCCAAACTAACAAACAGAAGAGTTTTTGTCCTGATCGAGAACCTAAAATTTTTTACGAATTTTTTAACCAAAGGGAGGGTCCTGCGGAGTTTTCCGGTTTCAGAACATCAACCCTCTTCCCCAAATTTTGGGTCTTATCTCACGGTTTCCTACTCTCCGTTATAGAAAATGTGCCACTGAACCCAGTGCCGTGCTAAGATTGGTCCTAGGACGTCGCCTTCTCACAGAAAATTATTTTTTCGTATATATGCAGACCTGCGGGAAATGCAAAATTTTTAGGTTTTTTTTTCAAACACGGCAAAACTTGGAACAGAGGCCGAATTCATGATCAATTTATCCAAACGAACAAACAGAAGAGTTTTTGTCCTGATCGAGAACCTAAAATTTTTTACGAATTTTTTTACCAAAGGGAGGGTCCTGTGGAGTTTTCCGGTTTCAGAACATCGACCCTCATCTCCAAATTTTGGGTCTTATTTCATGGTGTCCTACTCTCCGTTATAGAAAATGTGCCACTGAATCCAATGCCGTGCTAAGATTGGTCCTAGGACGTCGCCTTCTCACAGAAAATTATTTTTTCGTATATATGCAGACCTGCGAGAAATGCAAAATTTTTAGGTTTTTTTTTCAAACACGGCAAAACTTGGAACAGAGGCCGAATTCGTGATCAATGTATCCAAACTAACAAGCAGAAGGGTTTTTGTCCTGATCGAGAACCTAAAATTTTTTACGAGTTTTTTTACCAAAGGGAGTTTTCCGGTTTCAGAACATCGACCCTCATCTCCAAATTTTGGGTCTTATTTCATGGTGTCCTACTCTCCGTTATAGAAAATGTGCCACTGAATCCAATGCCGTGCTAAGATTGGTCCTAGGACGTCGCCTTCTCACAGAAAATTATTTTTTCGTATATATGCAGACCTGCGAGAAATGCAAAATTTTTAGGTTTTTTTTTCAAACACGGCAAAACTTGGAACAGAGGCCGAATTCGTGATCAATGTATCCAAACTAACAAACAGAAGAGTTTTTGTCCTGATCGCGAACCTAAAATTTTTTACGAATTTTTTTACCAAAGGGAGGGTCCTGTGGAGTTTTCCGGTTTCAGAACGTCGACCCTCGTCCCCAAATTTTGGGCCTTATATCATGGTGTTCTACTCTCCGTTATAGAAAATGTGCCACTGAATCCAATGCCGTGCTAAGATTGGTCCTAGGACGTCGCCTTCTCACAGAAAATTATTTTTTCGTATATATGCAGACCTGCGAGAAATGCAAAATTTTTAGGTTTTTTTTTCAAACACGGCAAAACTTGGAACAGAGGCCGAATTCGTGATCAATGTATCCAAACTAACAAGCAGAAGGGTTTTTGTCCTGATCGAGAACCTAAAATTTTTTACGAGTTTTTTTACCAAAGGGAGGGTCCTGTGGAGTTTTCCGGTTTCAGAACATCGACCCTCATCTCCAAATTTTGGGTCTTATTTCATGGTTTCCTACTCTCCGTTATAGAAAATGTGTCACTGAATCCAATGCCGCGCTAAAATTGGTCCTAGGACGTCGCCTTCTCACAGAAAATTATTTTTTGGTATATATGCAGACCTGCGGGAAATGCAAAATTTCTAGGTTTTTTTTTCAAACACGGCAAAACTTGGAACAGAGGCCGAATTCGTGATCAATGTATCCAAACTAACAAACAGAAGAGTTTTTGTCCTGATCGCGAACCTAAAATTTTTTACGAATTTTTTTACCAAAGGGAGGGTCCTGTGGAGTTTTCCGGTTTCAGAACATCGACCCTCATCTCCAAATTTTGGGTCTTATTTCATGGTTTCCTGCTCTCCGTTATAGAAAATGTGCCACTGAATCCAATGCCGTACTAAGATTGGTCCTAGGACGTCGCTTTCTCACAGAAAATTATTTTTTCGTATATATGCAGACCTGCGGGAAATGCAAAATTTTTAGGTTTTTTTTTTCAAACACGGCAAAACTTGGAACAGAGGCCGAATTCGTGATCAATGTATCCAAACTAACAAACAGAAGAGTTTTTGTCCAGATCGAGAACCTAAAATTTCTTACGAATTTTTTTACCTGCGGAGTTTTCCGGTTTCAGGACATCGACCCTCATCCCCAAATTTTGGGTCTTATTTCACGCTTTCCTACTCTCCGTTATAGAAAATGTGCCACTGAATGCAATGCCGTGCATAGATTGGTCCTAGCACGTCGCCTTCTCACAGAAAATTATTTTTTCGTATATATGCAGACCTGCGGGAAAAGCAAAATTTTTAGGTTTTTTTTTCGAACACGGCAAAACTTGGAACAGAGGCCGAATTCGTGATCAATGTATCCAAACTAACAAACAGAAGAGTTTTTGTCCTGATCGAGAACCTGAAATTTTTTACGAATTTTTTTACCAAAGGGAGGGTCCTGTGGAGTTTTCCGGTTTCAGAACATCGACCCTCATCTCCAAATTTTGGGTCTTATTTCATGGTGTCCTACTCTCCGTTATAGAAAATGTGCCACTGAATCCAATGCCGTGCTAAGATTGGACCTAGGACGTCGCCTTCTCGCAGAAAATTATTTTTTCGTATATATGCAGACCTGCGGGAAATGCAAAATTTTTAGGTTTTTTTTTCGGACACGGCAAAACTTGGAACAGAGGCCGAATTCGTGATCAATGTATCCAAACTAACAAACAGAAGGGTTTTTGTCCTGATCGAGAACCTAAAATTTTTTACGAGTTTTTTTACCAAAGGGGGGTCCTGTGGAGTTTTCCGGTTTCAGAACATCGACCCTCATCTCCAAATTTTGGGTCTTATTTCATGGTGTCCTACTCTCCGTTATAGAAAATGTGCCACTGAATCCAATGCCGTGCTAAGATTGGACCTAGGACGTCGCCTTCTCGCAGAAAATTATTTTTTCGTATATATGCAGACCTGCGGGAAATGCAAAATTTTTAGGTTTTTTTTTCGAACACGGCAAAACTTGGAACAGAGGCCGAATTCGTGATCAATGTATCCAAACTAACAAACAGAAGAGTTTTTGTCCAGATCGAGAACCTAAAATTTCTTACGAATTTTTTTACCAAAGGGAGGGTCCTGTGGAGTTTTCCGGTTTCAGAACATCGACCCTCATCCCCAAATTTTGGGTCTTATTTCATGGTTTCCTACTCCCCTCTATAGAAAATGTGTCACTAAATCCAATGCCGTGCTAAGATTGATCCTAGGACGTCGCCTTCTCACAGAAAATTATTTTTTGGTATATATGCAGACCTGCGGGAAATGCAAAATTTTTAGGTTTTTTTTTTCAAACACGGCAAAACTTGGAACGGAGGCCGAATTCGTGATCAATGTATCCAAACTAACAAACAGAAGAGTTTTTGTCCTGATCGAGAACCTAAAATTTTTTACGAATTTTTTTACCAAAGGGAGGAGTGGAGTTTTCCGATTTCAGGACATCGACCCTCGTCCCCAAATTTTGGGTCTTATTTCATGGTTTCCTACTCTCCGTTATAGAAAATGTGCCACTGAATCCAATGCCGTGCTAAGATTGGTCCTAGGACGTCGCCTTCTCACAGAAAAAGATTTTTTCGTATATATGCAGACCAGCGGGAAATGTAAAATTTTTAGGTTTTTTTTTCAAACACGGCAAAACTTGGAACAGAGGCCGAATTCGTGATCAATGTATCCAAACTAACATACAGAAGAGTTTTTGTCCTGATCTAGAACCTGAAATTTTTTACGAACTTGTTTACCAAAGGGAGGGTCCTGTGGAGTTTTCCGGTTCCAGAACATCGACGCTCATCCCCAAATTTTGGGTCTTATGTCATGGTTTCCTTCTCTCCGTTATAGAAAATGTGCGACTGAATCCAATGCCGTACTAAGATTGGTCCTAGGACGTCGCTTTCTCACAGAAAATTATTTTTTCGTATATATGCAGACCTGGGGCAAATGCAAAAT
The DNA here is from genome assembly GCA_951848785.1 of Callosobruchus maculatus. Lineage (NCBI taxonomy): Eukaryota > Metazoa > Arthropoda > Insecta > Coleoptera > Chrysomelidae > Callosobruchus > Callosobruchus maculatus. The sequence continues at coordinate 5,227,141 of CATOUR010000191.1, read as the reverse complement.
TTTTAGGTTTTTTTTTCGAACACGGCAAAACTTGGAACAGAGGCCGAATTTGTGATCAATGTATCCAAACTAACAAACAGAAGAGTTTTTGTCCTGATCGAGAACCTAAAATTTTTTATGAATTTTTTTACCAAAGGGAGGGTCCTGTGGAGTTTTCCGGTTTCAGAACATCGACCCTCACCCCCAAATTTTGGGTCTTATGTCATGGTTTCCTACTCTCCGTTATAGAAAATGTGCGACTGAATCCAATGCCGTACTAAGATTGGTCCTAGGACGTCGCTTTCTCACAGAAAATTATTTTTTCGTATATATGCAGACCTGCGGGAAATGCAAAATTTTTAGGTTTTTTTTTCGAACACGGCAAAACTTGGAACAGAGGCCGAATTCGTGATCAATGTATCCAAACTAACAAACAGAAGAGTTTTTGTCCTGATCGAGAACCTAAAATTTTTTACGAATTTTTTTACCAAAGGGAGGGTCCTGTGGAGTTTTCTGGTTTCAGAACATCGACCCTCATCCCCAAATTTTGGGTCTTATTTCATGGTTTCCTACTCCCCGTTATAGAAAATGTGCCACTGAATCCAATGCCGTACTAAGATTGGTCCTAGGACGTCGCTTTCTCACAGAAAATTATTTTTTCGTATATATGCAGACCTGCGGGAAATGCAAAATTTTTAGGTTTTTTTTTCGAACACGGCAAAACTTGGAACAGAGGCCGAATTCGTGATCAATGTATCCAAACTAACAAACAGAAGGGTTTTTGTCCAGATCGAGAACCTAAAATTTCTTACGAATTTTTTTACCAAAGGGAGGGTCCTGTGGAGTTTTCCGGTTTCAGAACATCGACCCTCATCTCCAAATTTTGGGTCTTATTTCATGGTTTCCTACTCCCCGTTATAGAAAATGTGCCACTGAATCCAATGCCGTGCTAAGATTGGTCCTAGGACGTGGCCTTCTCACAGAAAATGATTTTTTCGTATATATGCAGACCAGCGGGAAATGCAAAATTTTTAGGTTTTTTTTTCAAACACGGCAAAACTTGGAACAGAGGCCGAATTCGTGATCAATGTATCCAAACTAACATACAGAAGAGTTTTTGTCCTGATCTAGAACCTGAAATTTTTTACGAACTTGTTTACCAAAGGGAGGGTCCTGTGGAGTTTTCCGGTTCCAGAACATCGACCCTCATCCCCAAATTTTGGGTCTCATGTCATGGTTTCCTACTCTCCGTTATAGAAAATGTGCGACTGAATCCAATGCCGTACTAAGATTGGTCCTAGGACGTCGCTTTCTCACAGAAAATTATTTTTTCGTATATATGCAGACCTGCGGCAAATGCAAAATTTTTAGGTTTTTTTTTCGAACACGGCAAAACTTGGAACAGAGGCCGAATTTGTGATCAATGTATCCAAACTAACAAACAGAAGAGTTTTTGTCCTGATCGAGAACCTAAAATTTTTTACGAATTTTTTTACCAAAGGGAGGGTCCTGTGGAGCTTTTCCGGTTTCAGGACATCGACCCTCATCCCCAAATTTTGGGTCTTATTTCATGGTTTCCTACTCTCCATTATAGAAAATGTGCCACTGAATCCAATGCCGTACTAAGATTGGTCCTAGGACGTCGCTTTCTCACAGAAAATTATTTTTTCGTATATATGCAGACCTGCGGGAAATGCAAAATTTTTAGGTTTTTTTTTTCGAACACGGCAAATCTTGGAACAGAGGCCGAATTCATGATCAATGTATCCAAACTAACAAACAGAAGAGTTCTTGTCCTGGTCGAGAACCTAAAATTTTTTACGAATTTTTTTACCAAAGGGAGGGTCGTGTGGAGTTTTCCGGTTTCAGAACATCGACCCTCATCCCCAAATTTTGGGTCTTATTTCATGGTTTCCTACTCTCCGTTATAGAAAATGTGCCACTGAATCCAATTCCGTGCTAAGATTGGTCCTAGGACGTCGCTTTCTCACAGAAAATTATTTTTTCGTATATATGCAGACCTGCGGGAAATGCAAAATTTTTAGGTTTTCTTTTCAAACACGGCAAAACTTGCAACAGAGGCCGAATTCGTGATCAATGTATCCAAACTAACAAACAGAAGAGTTTTTGTCCTGATCGAGAACCTAAAATTTTTTACGAATTTTTTAACCAAAGGGAGGGTCCTGCGGAGTTTTCCGGTTTCAGAACATCAACCCTCTTCCCCAAATTTTGGGTCTTATCTCACGGTTTCCTACTCTCCGTTATAGAAAATGTGCCACTGAATCCAATGCCGTGCTAAGATTGGTCCTAGGACGTCGCCTTCTCACAGAAAATTATTTTTTCGTATATATGCAGACCTGCGAGAAATGCAAAATTTTTAGGTTTTTTTTTCAAACACGGCAAAACTTGGAACAGAGGCCGAATTCGTGATCAATGTATCCAAACTAACAAGCAGAAGGGTTTTTGTCCTGATCGAGAACCTAAAATTTTTTACGAGTTTTTTTACCAAAGGGAGTTTTCCGGTTTCAGAACATCGACCCTCATCTCCAAATTTTGGGTCTTATTTCATGGTGTCCTACTCTCCGTTATAGAAAATGTGCCACTGAATCCAATGCCGTGCTAAGATTGGACCTAGGACGTCGCCTTCTCGCAGAAAATTTTTTTTTCGTATATATGCAGACCTGCGGGAAATGCAAAATTTTTAGGTTTTTTTTTTTCGAACACGGCAAAACTTGGAACAGAGGCCGAATTCGTGATCAATGTATCCAAACTAACAAACAGAAGAGTTTTTGTCCAGATCGAGAACCTAAAATTTCTTACGAATTTTTTTACCAAAGGGAGGGTCCTGTGGAGTTTTCCGGTTTCAGAACATCGACCCTCATCCCCAAATTTTGGGTCTTATTTCATGGTTTCCTACTCTCCGTTATAGAAAATGTGTCACTGAATCCAATGTCGTACTAAGATTGGTCCTAGGACGTCGCTTTCTCACAGAAAATTATTTTTTCGTATATATGCAGACCTGCGGGAAATGCAAAATTTTTAGGTTTTTTTTTTCGAACACGGCAAAACTTGGAACAGAGGCCGAATTCGTGATCAATGTATCCAAACTAACATACAGAAGAGTTTTTGTCCTGATCTAGAACCTGAAATTTTTTACGAATTTTTTTACCAAAGGGAGGGTCCTGTGGAGTTTTCCGGTTTCAGAACGTCGACCCTTATCCCCAAATTTTGGGTCTTATTTCATGGTTTCCTACTCTCCTTTATAGAAAATGTGTCACTGAATCCAATGCCGTGCTAAGATTGATCCTAGGACGTCGCCTTCTCACAGAAAATGATTTTTTCGTATATATGCAGACCAGCGGGAAATGCAAAATTTTTAGGTTTTTTTTTTTCGAACACGGCAAAACTTGGAACAGAGGCCGAATTCGTGATCAATGTATCCAAACTAACAAACAGAAGAGTTTTTGTCCTGATCGAGAACCTAAAATTTTTTACGAATTTTTTTACCAAAGGGAGGAGTGGAGTTTTCCGATTTCAGGACATCGACCCTCGTCCCCAAATTTTGGGTCTTATTTCATGGTTTCCTACTCTCCGTTATAGAAAATGTGCCACTGAATCCAATGCCGTGCTAAGATTGGTCCTAGGACGTCGCCTTCTCACAGAAAATGATTTTTTCGTATAGATGCAGACCAGCGGGAAATGCAAAATTTTTAGGTTTTTTTTTTCAAACACGGCAAAACTTGGAACAGAGGCCGAATTCGTGATCAATGTATCCAAACTAACATAAAGAAGAGTTTTTGTCCTGATCTAGAACCTGAAATTTTTTACGAATTTTTTTACCTGTGGAGTTTTCCGGTTTCAGAACATCGACCATCACCCCCAAATTTTGGGTCTTATGTCATGGTTTCCTACTCTCCGTTATAGAAAATGTGCGACTGAATCCAATGCCGTACTAAGATAGGTCCTAGGACGTCGCTTTCTCACAGAAAATTATTTTTTCGTATATATGCAGACCTGCGGGAAAAGCAAAGTTTTTAGGTTTTTTTTTCGAACACGGCAAAACTTGTAACAGAGGTCGAATTCGTGATCAATGTATCCAAACTAACAAACAGAAGAGTTTTTGTCCTGATCGAGAACCTAAAATTTTTTACGAATTTTTTTACCAGAGGGAGGAGTGGAGTATTCCGGTTTCAGAACATCGACCCTCGTCCCCAAACTTTGGGTCTTATTTCATGGTTTCCTACTCCCCGTTATAGAAAATGTGCCACTGAATCCAATGCCGTACTAAGATTGGTCCTAGGACGTCGCTTTCTCACAGAAAATTATTTTTTCGTATATATGCAGACCTGCGGGAAATGCAAAATTTTTAGGTTTTTTTTTCGAACACGGCAAAACTTGGAACAGAGGCCGAATTCGTGATCAATGTATCCAAACTAACAAACAGAAGGGTTTTTGTCCAGATCGAGAACCTAAAATTTCTTACGAATTTTTTTACCAAAGGGAGGGTCCTGTGGAGTTTTCCGGTTTCAGAACATCGACCCTCATCCCCAAATTTTGGGTCTTATTTCATGGTTTCCTACTCTCCGTTATAGAAAATGTGCCACTGAATCCAATGCCGTGCTATGATTGGTCCTAGGACGTCGCCCTCTCACAGAAAATTATTTTTTCGTATATATGCAGACCCGCGGGAAATGCAAAATTTTTAGGTTTTTTTTTTCGAACACGGCAAAACTTGGAGCAGAGGCCGAATTCGTGATCAATGTATCCAAACTAACAAACAGAAGAGTTTTTGTCCTGACCGAGAATCTAAAATTTTTTACGAATTTTTTTACCAAAGGGAGGGTCCTGTGGAGTTTTCCGGTTTCAGAACATCGACCCTCATCCCCAAATTTTGGGTCTTATGTCATGGTTTCCTACTCTCCGTTATAGAAAATGTGCGACTGAATCCAATGCCGTACTAAGATTGGTCCTAGGACGTCGCTTTCTCGCAGAAAATTATTTTTTCGTATATATGCAGACCTGCGGGAAATGCAAAATTTTTAGGTTTTCTTTTCAAACACGGCAAAACTTGCAACAGAGGCCGAATTCGTGATCAATGTATCCAAACTAACAAACAGAAGAGTTTTTGTCCTGATCGAGAACCTAAAATTTTTTACGAATTTTTTAACCAAAGGGAGGGTCCTGCGTAGTTTTCCGGTTTCAGAACATCAACCCTCTTCCCCAAATTTTGGGTCTTATCTCACGGTTTCCTACTCTCCGTTATAGAAAATGTGCCACTGAACCCAGTGCCGTGCTAAGATTGGTCCTAGGACGTCGCCTTCTCACAGAAAATTATTTTTTCGTATATATGCAGACCTGCGGGAAATGCAAAATTTTTAGGTTTTTTTTTTCAAACACGGCAAAACTTGGAACAGAGGCCGAATTCATGATCAATTTATCCAAACTAACAAACAGAAGAGTTTTTGTCCTGATCGAGAACCTAAAATTTTTTACGAATTTTTTTACCAAAGGAGGGTCCTGTGGAGTTTTCCGGTTTCAGAACATCGACCCTCATCCCCAAATTTTGGGTCTTATTTCACGGTTTCCTACTCTCCGTTATAGAAAATATGCCACTGAATCCAATGCCGTGCTAAGATTGGTCCTAGGACGTCGCCTTCTCACAGAAAATTATTTTTTCGTATATATGCAGACCTGCGGGAAATGCAAAATTTTTAGGTTTTTTTTCAAACACGGCAAAACTTGGAACAGAGGCCGAATTCGTGATCAATGTATCCAAACTAACAAACAGAAGAGTTTTTGTCCTGATCGAGAACCTAAAATTTTTTACGAATATTTTTACCAAAGGGGGGGTCCTGTGGAGTTTTCCGGTTTCAGAACATCGACCCTCATCTCCAAATTTTGGGTCTTATTTCATGGTGTCCTACTCTCCGTTATAGAAAATGTGTCACTGAATCCAATGCCGCGCTAAGATTGGACCTAGGACGTCGCCTTCTCGCAGAAAATTATTTTTTCGTATATATGCAGACCTGCGGCAAATGCAAAATTTTTAGGTTTTTTTTCGAACACGGCAAAACTTGGAACAGAGGCCGAATTTGTGATCAATGTATCCAAACTAACAAACAGAAGAGTTTTTGTCCTGATCGAGAACCTAAAATTTTTTACGAATTTTTTTACCAAAGGGAGGGTCCTGTGGAGTTTTCCGGTTTCAGAACATCGACCCTCATCCCCAAATTTTGGGTCTTATTTCATGGTTTCCTACTCTCCGTTATAGAAAATGTGCCACTGAATCCAATGCCGTACTAAGATTGGTCCTAGGACGTCGCTTTCTCACAGAAAATTATTTTTTCGTATATATGCAGACCTGCGGGAAATGCAAAATTTTTAGGTTTTTTTTTCGAACACGGCAAAACTTGGAACAGAGGCCGAATTCGTGATCAATGTATCCAAACTAAAAAACAGAAGAGTTTTTGTCCAGATCGAGAACCTAAAATTTCTTACGAATTTTTTTACCAAAGGGAGGGTCCTGTGGAGTTTTCCGGTTTCAGAACATCGACCCTCATCCCCAAATTTTGGGTCTTATTTCATGGTTTCCTACTCTCCGTTATAGAAAATGTGCCACTGAATCCAATGCCGTGCTAAGATTGGTCCTAGGACGTCGCTTTCTCACAGAAAATTATTTTTTCGTATATATGCAGACCTGCGGGAAATGCAAAATTTTTAGGTTTTTTTTTTCGAACACGGCAAAACTTGGAACAGAGGCCGAATTCGTGATCAATGTATCCAAACTAACAAACAGAAGAGTTTTTGTCCAGATCGAGAACCTAAAATTTCTTACGAATTTTTTTACCTGTGGAGTTTTCCGGTTTCAGAACATCGACCCTCATCCCCAAATTTTGGGTCTTATTTCACGGTTTCCTACTCTCCGTTATAGAAAATATGCCACTGAATCCAATGCCGTGCTAAGATTGGTCCTAGGACGTCGCCTTCTCACAGAAAATTATTTTTTCGTATATATGCAGACCTGCGGGAAATGCAAAATTTTTAGGTTTTTTTTCAAACACGGCAAAACTTGGAACAGAGGCCGAATTCGTGATCAATGTATCCAAACTAACAAACAGAAGAGTTTTTGTCCTGATCGAGAACCTAAAATTTTTTACGAATATTTTTACCAAAGGGGGGGTCCTGTGGAGTTTTCCGGTTTCAGAACATCGACCCTCATCTCCAAATTTTGGGTCTTATTTCATGGTGTCCTACTCTCCGTTATAGAAAATGTGCCACTGAATCCAATGCCGTGCTAAGATTGGACCTAGGACGTCGCCTTCTCGCAGAAAATTATTTTTTCGTATATATGCAGACCTGCGGCAAATGCAAAATTTTTAGGTTTTTTTTCGAACACGGCAAAACTTGGAACAGAGGCCGAATTTGTGATCAATGTATCCAAACTAACAAACAGAAGAGTTTTTGTCCTGATCGAGAACCTAAAATTTTTTACGAATTTTTTTACCAAAGGGAGGGTCCTGTGGAGTTTTCCGGTTTCAGAACATCGACCCTCATCCCCAAATTTTGGGTCTTATTTCATGGTTTCCTACTCTCCGTTATAGAAAATGTGCCACTGAATCCAATGCCGTACTAAGATTGGTCCTAGGACGTCGCTTTCTCACAGAAAATTATTTTTTCGTATATATGCAGACCTGCGGGAAATGCAAAATTTTTAGGTTTTTTTTTTCGAACACGGCAAAACTTGGAACAGAGGCCGAATTCGTGATCAATGTATCCAAACTAAAAAACAGAAGAGTTTTTGTCCAGATCGAGAACCTAAAATTTCTTACGAATTTTTTTACCAAAGGGAGGGTCCTGTGGAGTTTTCCGGTTTCAGAACATCGACCCTCATCCCCAATTTTTGGGTCTTATTTCATGGTTTCCTACTCTCCGTTATAGAAAATGTGCCACTGAATCCAATGCCGTGCTAAGATTGGTCCTAGGACGTCGCTTTCTCACAGAAAATTATTTTTTCGTATATATGCAGACCTGCGGGAAATGCAAAATTTTTAGGTTTTCTTTTCAAACACGGCAAAACTTGCAACAGAGGCCGAATTCGTGATCAATGTATCCAAACTAACAAACAGAAGAGTTTTTGTCCTGATCGAGAACCTAAAATTTTTTACGAATTTTTTAACCAAAGGGAGGGTCCTGCGGAGTTTTCCGGTTTCAGAACATCAACTCTCTTCCCCAAATTTTGGGTCTTATCTCACGGTTTCCTACTCTCCGTTATAGAAAATGTGCCACTGAACCCAGTGCCGTGCTAAGATTGGTCCTAGGACGTCGCCTTCTCACAGAAAATTATTTTTTCGTATATATGCAGACCTGCGGGAAATGCAAAATTTTTAGGTTTTTTTTTCAAACACGGCAAAACTTGGAACAGAGGCCGAATTCATGATCAATTTATCCAAACTAACAAACAGAAGAGTTTTTGTCCTGATCGAGAACCTAAAATTTTTTACGAATTTTTTTACCAAAGGAGGGTCCTGTGGAGTTTTCCGGTTTCAGAACATCGACCCTCATCCCCAAATTTTGGGTCTTATTTCACGGTTTTCTACTCTCCGTTATAGAAAATGTGCCACTGAATCCAATGCCGTGCTAAGATTGGTCCTAGGACGTCGCCTTTTCACAGAAAATTATTTTTTCGTATATATGCAGACCTGCGGGAAATGCAAAATTTTTAGGTTTTTTTTCAAACACGGCAAAACTTGGAACAGAGGCCAAATTCGTGATCAATGTATCCAAACTAACAAACAGAAGAGTTTTTGTCCTGATCGAGAACCTAAAATTTTTTACGAATATTTTTACCAAAGGGAGGGTCCTGTGGAGTTTTCCGGTTTCAGAGCATCGACCCTCATCTCCAAATTTTGGGTCTTATTTCATGGTTTCCTACTCTCCGTTATAGAAAATGTGTCACTGAATCCAATGCCGCGCTAAAATTGGTCCTAGGACGTCGCCTTCTCACAGAAAATTATTTTTTGGTATATATGCAGACCTGCGGGAAATGCAAAATTTCTAGGTTTTTTTTTCAAACACGGCAAAACTTGGAACAGAGGCCGAATTCGTGATCAATGTATCCAAACTAACAAACAGAAGAGTTTTTGTCCTGATCGCGAACCTAAAATTTTTTACGAATTTTTTTACCAAAGGAGGGTCCTGTGGAGTTTTCCGGTTTCAGAACATCGACCCTCGTCCCCAAATTTTGGGTCTTATTTCATGGTTTCCTGCTCTCCGTTATAGAAAATGTGCCGCTGAATCCAATGCCGTACTAAGATTGGTCCTAGGACGTCGCTTTCTCACAGAAAATTATTTTTTCGTATATATGCAGACCTGCGGGAAATGCAAAATTTTTAGGTTTTTTTTTTCAAACACGGCAAAACTTGGAACAGAGGCCGAATTCGTGATCAATGTATCCAAATTAACAAACAGAAGAGTTTTTGTCCAGATCGAGAACCTAAAATTTCTTACGAATTTTTTTACCAAAGGGAGGGTCCTGTGGAGTTTTCCGGTTTCAGAACATCGACCCTCATCCCCAAATTTTGGGTCTTATTTCATGGTTTCCTACTCTCCGTTATAGAAAATGTGCCACTGAATCCAATGCCGTGCTAAGATTGGTCCTAGGACGTCGCTTTCTCACAGAAAATTATTTTTTCGTATATATGCAGACCTGCGGGAAATGCAAAATTTTTAGGTTTTTTTTTTTCGAACACGGCAAAACTTGGAACAGAGGCCGAATTCGTGATCAATGTATCCAAACTAACAAACAGAAGAGTTTTTGTCCAGATCGAGAACCTAAAATTTCTTACGAATTTTTTTACCTGTGGAGTTTTCCGGTTTCAGAACATCGACCCTCATCCCCAAATTTTGGGTCTTATTTCACGGTTTCCTACTCTCCGTTATAGAAAATATGCCACTGAATCCAATGCCGTGCTAAGATTGGTCCTAGGACGTCGCCTTCTCACAGAAAATTATTTTTTCGTATATATGCAGACCTGCGGGAAATGCAAAATTTTTAGGTTTTTTTTCAAACACGGCAAAACTTGGAACAGAGGCCGAATTCGTGATCAATGTATCCAAACTAACAAACAGAAGAGTTTTTGTCCTGATCGAGAACCTAAAATTTTTTACGAATATTTTTACCAAAGGGGGGGTCCTGTGGAGTTTTCCGGTTTCAGAACATCGACCCTCATCTCCAAATTTTGGGTCTTATTTCATGGTGTCCTACTCTCCGTTATAGAAAATGTGCCACTGAATCCAATGCCGTGCTAAGATTGGACCTAGGACGTCGCCTTCTCGCAGAAAATTATTTTTTCGTATATATGCAGACCTGCGGCAAATGCAAAATTTTTAGGTTTTTTTTCGAACACGGCAAAACTTGGAACAGAGGCCGAATTTGTGATCAATGTATCCAAACTAACAAACAGAAGAGTTTTTGTCCTGATCGAGAACCTAAAATTTTTTACGAATTTTTTTACCAAAGGGAGGGTCCTGTGGAGTTTTCCGGTTTCAGAACATCGACCCTCATCCCCAAATTTTGGGTCTTATTTCATGGTTTCCTACTCTCCGTTATAGAAAATGTGCCACTGAATCCAATGCCGTACTAAGATTGGTCCTAGGACGTCGCTTTCTCACAGAAAATTATTTTTTCGTATATATGCAGACCTGCGGGAAATGCAAAATTTTTAGGTTTTTTTTTTCGAACACGGCAAAACTTGGAACAGAGGCCGAATTCGTGATCAATGTATCCAAACTAAAAAACAGAAGAGTTTTTGTCCAGATCGAGAACCTAAAATTTCTTACGAATTTTTTTTACCAAAGGGAGGGTCCTGTGGAGTTTTCCGGTTTCAGAACATCGACCCTCATCCCCAATTTTTGGGTCTTATTTCATGGTTTCCTACTCTCCGTTATAGAAAATGTGCCACTGAATCCAATGCCGTGCTAAGATTGGTCCTAGGACGTCGCTTTCTCACAGAAAATTATTTTTTCGTATATATGCAGACCTGCGGGAAATGCAAAATTTTTAGGTTTTCTTTTCAAACACGGCAAAACTTGCAACAGAGGCCGAATTCGTGATCAATGTATCCAAACTAACAAACAGAAGAGTTTTTGTCCTGATCGAGAACCTAAAATTTTTTACGAATTTTTTAACCAAAGGGAGGGTCCTGCGGAGTTTTCCGGTTTCAGAACATCAACTCTCTTCCCCAAATTTTGGGTCTTATCTCACGGTTTCCTACTCTCCGTTATAGAAAATGTGCCACTGAACCCAGTGCCGTGCTAAGATTGGTCCTAGGACGTCGCCTTCTCACAGAAAATTATTTTTTCGTATATATGCAGACCTGCGGGAAATGCAAAATTTTTAGGTTTTTTTTTCAAACACGGCAAAACTTGGAACAGAGGCCGAATTCATGATCAATTTATCCAAACTAACAAACAGAAGAGTTTTTGTCCTGATCGAGAACCTAAAATTTTTTACGAATTTTTTTACCAAAGGAGGGTCCTGTGGAGTTTTCCGGTTTCAGAACATCGACCCTCATCCCCAAATTTTGGGTCTTATTTCACGGTTTTCTACTCTCCGTTATAGAAAATGTGCCACTGAATCCAATGCCGTGCTAAGATTGGTCCTAGGACGTCGCCTTTTCACAGAAAATTATTTTTTCGTATATATGCAGACCTGCGGGAAATGCAAAATTTTTAGGTTTTTTTTCAAACACGGCAAAACTTGGAACAGAGGCCAAATTCGTGATCAATGTATCCAAACTAACAAACAGAAGAGTTTTTGTCCTGATCGAGAACCTAAAATTTTTTACGAATATTTTTACCAAAGGGAGGGTCCTGTGGAGTTTTCCGGTTTCAGAGCATCGACCCTCATCTCCAAATTTTGGGTCTTATTTCATGGTTTCCTACTCTCCGTTATAGAAAATGTGTCACTGAATCCAATGCCGCGCTAAAATTGGTCCTAGGACGTCGCCTTCTCACAGAAAATTATTTTTTGGTATATATGCAGACCTGCGGGAAATGCAAAATTTCTAGGTTTTTTTTTCAAACACGGCAAAACTTGGAACAGAGGCCGAATTCGTGATCAATGTATCCAAACTAACAAACAGAAGAGTTTTTGTCCTGATCGCGAACCTAAAATTTTTTACGAATTTTTTTACCAAAGGAGGGTCCTGTGGAGTTTTCCGGTTTCAGAACATCGACCCTCGTCCCCAAATTTTGGGTCTTATTTCATGGTTTCCTGCTCTCCGTTATAGAAAATGTGCCGCTGAATCCAATGCCGTACTAAGATTGGTCCTAGGACGTCGCTTTCTCACAGAAAATTATTTTTTCGTATATATGCAGACCTGCGGGAAATGCAAGATTTTTAGGTTTTTTTTTCAAACACGGCAAAACTTGGAACAGAGGCCGAATTCGTGATCAATGTATCCAAACTAACAAACAGAAGAGTTTTTGTCCAGATCGAGAACCTAAAATTTCTTACGAATTTTTTTACAACCTGTGGAGTTTTCCGGTTTCAGAACATCGACCCTCATCCCCAAATTTTGCGTCTTATTTCACGGTTTCCTACTCTCAGTTATAGAAAATGTGCCACTGAATGCAATGCCGTGCATAGATTGGTCCTAGCACGTCGCCTTCTCACAGAAAATTATTTTTTCGTATATATGCAGACCTGCGGGAAAAGCAAAATTTTTAGGTTTTTTTTTCGAACACGGCAAAACTTGGAACAGAGGCCGAATTCGTGATCAATGTATCCAAACTAACAAACAGAAGAGTTTTTGTCCTGATCGAGAACCTAAAATTTTTTACGAATTTTTTTACCAAAGGGAGGGTCCTGTGGAGTTTTCCGGTTTCAGAACATCGACCCTCATCTCCAAATTTTGGGTCTTATTTCATGGTGTTCTACTCTCCGTTATAGAAAATGTGCCACTGAATCTAATGCCGTGCTAAGATTGGTCCTAGGACGTCGCCTTCTCACAGAAAATTATTTTTTCGTATATATGCAGACCTGCGAGAAATGCAAAATTTTTAGGTTTTTTTTTTAAAACACGACAAAACTTGGAACAGAGGCCGAATTCGTGATCAATGTATCCAAACTAACAAGCAGAAGGGTTTTTGTCCTGATCGAGAACCTAAAATTTTTTACGAGTTTTTTTACCAAAGGGGGGGTCCTGTGGAGTTTTCCGGTTTCAGAACATCGACCCTCATCTCCAAATTTTGGGTCTTATTTCATGGTGTCCTACTCTCCGTTATAGAAAATGTGCCACTGAATCCAATGCCGTGCTAAGATTGGACCTAGGACGTCGCCTTCTCGCAGAAAATTATTTTTTCGTATATATGCAGACCTGCGGGAAATGCAAAATTTTTAGGTTTTTTTTTTTCGAACACGGCAAAACTTGGAACAGAGGCCGAATTCGTGATCAATGTATCCAAACTAACAAACAGAAGAGTTATTGTCCAGATCGAGAACCTAAAATTTCTTACGAATTTTTTTACCAAAGGGAGGGTCCCGTGGAGTTTTCCGGTTTCAGAACATCGACCCTCATCCCCAAATTTTGGGTCTTATTTCATGGTTTCCTACTCTCCGTTATAGAAAATGTGTCACTGAATCCAATGCCGTACTAAGATTGGTCCTAGGACGTCGCTTTCTCACAGAAAATTATTTTTTCGTATATATGCAGACCTGCGGGAAATGCAAAATTTTTAGGTTTTTTTTTTTTCGAACACGGCAAAACTTGGAACAGAGGCCGAATTCGTGATCAAGGTATCCAAACTAACATACAGAAGAGTTTTTGTCCTGATCTAGAACCTGAAATTTTTTACGAATTTTTTTACCAAAGGGAGTTTTCCGGTTTCAGAACGTCGACCCTCATCCCCAAATTTTGGGCCTTATTTCATGATTTCCTACTCTCCTTTATAGAAAATGTGTCACTGAATCCAATGCCGTGCTAAGATTGATGCTAGGACGTCGCCTTCTCACAGAAAATTATTTTTTGGTATATATGCAGACCTGCGAGAAATGCAAAATTTTTAGGTTTTTTTTTTCAAACACGGCAAAACTTGGAACAGAGGCCGAATTCGTGATCAATGTATCCAAACTAACAAACAGAAGAGTTTTTGTCCTGATCGAGAACCTAAAATTTTTTACGAATTTTTTTACCAAAGGGAGAAGTGGAGTTTTCCGATTTCAGGACATCGACCCTCGTCCCCAAATTTTGGGTCTTATTTCATGGTTTCCTACTCTCCGTTATAGAAAATGTGCCACTGAATCCAATGCCGTGCTAAGATTGGTCCTAGGACGTCGCCTTCTGACAGAAAATGATTTTTTCGTATATATGCAGACCAGCGGGAAATGCAAAATTTTTAGGTTTTTTTTTCAAACACGGCAAAACTTGGAACAGAGGCCGAATTCGTGATCAATGTATCCAAACTAACATACAGAAGAGTTTTTGTCCTGATCCAGAACCTGAAATTTTTTACGAATTTTTTTACCAAAGGGAGGAGTGGAGTATTCCGGTTTCAGAACATCGACCCTCGTCCCCAAACTTTGGGTCTTATTTCATGGTTTCCTACTCCCCGTTATAGAAAATGTGCCACTGAATCCAATGCCGTACTAAGATTGGTCCTAGGACGTCGCTTTCTCACAGAAAATTATTTTTTTGTATATATGCAGACCTGCGGCGAATGCAAAATTTTTAGGTTTTTTTTTCGAACACGGCAAAACTTGGAACAGGGGCCGAATTTGTGATCAATGTATCCAAACTAACAAACAGAAGAGTTTTTGTCCTGATCGAGAACCTAAAATTTTTTACGAATTTTTTTACCAAAGGGAGGGTCCTGTGGAGTTTTCCGGTTTCAGAACATCGACCCTCATCTCCAAATTTTGGGTCTTATTTCATGGTTTCCTACTCTCCGTTATAGAAAATGTGCCACTGAATCCAATGCCGTGCTAAGATTGGTCCTAGGACGTCGCCTTCTCACAGAAAATGATTTTTTCGTATATATGCAGACCAGCGGGAAATGCAAAATTTTTAGGTTTTTTTTTCAAACACGGCAAAACTTGGAACAGAGGCCGAATTCGTGATCAATGTATCCAAACTAACATACAGAAGAGTTTTTGTCCTGATCTAGAACCTGAAATTTTTTACGAAGAGTGGAGTTTTCCGGTTTCAGAACATCGACCCTCACCCCCAAATTTTGGGTCTTATGTCATGGTTTCCTACTCTCCGTTATAGAAAATGTGCGACTGAATCCAATGCCGTACTAAGATAGGTCCTAGGACGTCGCTTTCTCACAGAAAATTATTTTTTCGTATATATGCAGACCGGCGGGAAAAGCAAAATTTTTAGGTTTTTTTTTCGAACACGGCAAAACTTGTAACAGAGGTCGAATTCGTGATCAATGTATCCAAACTAACAAACAGAAGAGTTTTTGTCCTGATCGAGAACCTAAAATTTTTTACGAATTTTTTTACCAGAGGGAGGAGTGGAGTATTCCGGTTTCAGAACATCGACCCTCGTCCCCAAACTTTGGGTCTTATTTCATGGTTTCCTACTCCCCGTTATAGAAAATGTGCCACTGAATCCAATGCCGTACTAAGATTGGTCCTAGGACGTCGCTTTCTCACAGAAAATTATTTTTTCGTATATATGCAGACCTGCGGGAAATGCAAAATTTTTAGGTTTTTTTTCGAACACGGCAAAACTTGGAACAGAGGCCGAATTCGTGATCAATGTATCCAAACTAACAAACAGAAGGGTTTTTGTCCAGATCGAGAACCTAAAATTTCTTACGAATTTTTTTACCAAAGGGAGGGTCCTGTGGAGTTTTCCGGTTTCAGAACATCGACCCTCATCCCCAAATTTTGGGTCTTATTTCATGGTTTCCTACTCTCCGTTATAGAAAATGTGCCACTGAATCCAATGCCGTGCTATGATTGGTCCTAGGACGTCGCCCTCTCACAGAAAATTATTTTTTCGTATATATGCAGACCCGCGGGAAATGCAAAATTTTTAGGTTTTTTTTTCGAACACGGCAAAACTTGGAGCAGAGGCCGAATTCGTGATCAATGTATCCAAACTAACAAACAGAAGAGTTTTTGTCCTGACCGAGAATCTAAAATTTTTTACGAATTTTTTTACCAAAGGGAGGGTCCTGTGGAGTTTTCCGGTTTCAGAACATCGACCCTCATCCCCAAATTTTGGGTCTTATGTCATGGTTTCCTACTCTCCGTTATAGAAAATGTGCGACTGAATCCAATGCCGTACTAAGATTGGTCCTAGGACGTCGCTTTCTCGCAGAAAATTATTTTTTCGTATATATGCAGACCTGCGGGAAATGCAAAATTTTTAGGTTTTCTTTTCAAACACGGCAAAACTTGCAACAGAGGCCGAATTCGTGATCAATGTATCCAAACTAACAAACAGAAGAGTTTTTGTCCTGATCGAGAACCTAAAATTTTTTACGAATTTTTTAACCAAAGGGAGGGTCCTGCGTAGTTTTCCGGTTTCAGAACATCAACCCTCTTCCCCAAATTTTGGGTCTTATCTCACGGTTTCCTACTCTCCGTTATAGAAAATGTGCCACTGAACCCAGTGCCGTGCTAAGATTGGTCCTAGGACGTCGCCTTCTCACAGAAAATTATTTTTTCGTATATATGCAGACCTGCGGGAAATGCAAAATTTTTAGGTTTTTTTTTTCAAACACGGCAAAACTTGGAACAGAGGCCGAATTCATGATCAATTTATCCAAACTAACAAACAGAAGAGTTTTTGTCCTGATCGAGAACCTAAAATTTTTTACGAATTTTTTTACCAAAGGAGGGTCCTGTGGAGTTTTCCGGTTTCAGAACATCGACCCTCATCCCCAAATTTTGGGTCTTATTTCACGGTTTCCTACTCTCCGTTATAGAAAATATGCCACTGAATCCAATGCCGTGCTAAGATTGGTCCTAGGACGTCGCCTTCTCACAGAAAATTATTTTTTCGTATATATGCAGACCTGCGGGAAATGCAAAATTTTTAGGTTTTTTTTCAAACACGGCAAAACTTGGAACAGAGGCCGAATTCGTGATCAATGTATCCAAACTAACAAACAGAAGAGTTTTTGTCCTGATCGAGAACCTAAAATTTTTTACGAATATTTTTACCAAAGGGGGGGTCCTGTGGAGTTTTCCGGTTTCAGAACATCGACCCTCATCTCCAAATTTTGGGTCTTATTTCATGGTGTCCTACTCTCCGTTATAGAAAATGTGCCACTGAATCCAATGCCGTGCTAAGATTGGTCCTAGGACGTCGCCTTCTCGCAGAAAATTATTTTTTCGTATATATGCAGACCTGCGGGAAATGCAAAATTTTTAGGTTTTCTTTTCAAACACGGCAAAACTTGCAACAGAGGCCGAATTCGTGATCAATGTATCCAAACTAACAAACAGAAGAGTTTTTGTCCTGATCGAGAACCTAAAATTTTTTACGAATTTTTTAACCAAAGGGAGGGTCCTGCGTAGTTTTCCGGTTTCAGAACATCAACCCTCTTCCCCAAATTTTGGGTCTTATCTCACGGTTTCCTACTCTCCGTTATAGAAAATGTGCCACTGAACCCAGTGCCGTGCTAAGATTGGTCCTAGGACGTCGCCTTCTCACAGAAAATTATTTTTTCGTATATATGCAGACCTGCGGGAAATGCAAAATTTTTAGGTTTTTTTTTTCAAACACGGCAAAACTTGGAACAGAGGCCGAATTCATGATCAATTTATCCAAACTAACAAACAGAAGAGTTTTTGTCCTGATCGAGAACCTAAAATTTTTTACGAATTTTTTTACCAAAGGAGGGTCCTGTGGAGTTTTCCGGTTTCAGAACATCGACCCTCATCCCCAAATTTTGGGTCTTATTTCACGGTTTCCTACTCTCCGTTATAGAAAATATGCCACTGAATCCAATGCCGTGCTAAGATTGGTCCTAGGACGTCGCCTTCTCACAGAAAATTATTTTTTCGTATATATGCAGACCTGCGGGAAATGCAAAATTTTTAGGTTTTTTTTCAAACACGGCAAAACTTGGAACAGAGGCCGAATTCGTGATCAATGTATCCAAACTAACAAACAGAAGAGTTTTTGTCCTGATCGAGAACCTAAAATTTTTTACGAATATTTTTACCAAAGGGGGGGTCCTGTGGAGTTTTCCGGTTTCAGAACATCGACCCTCATCTCCAAATTTTGGGTCTTATTTCATGGTGTCCTACTCTCCGTTATAGAAAATGTGCCACTGAATCCAATGCCGTGCTAAGATTGGACCTAGGACGTCGCCTTCTCGCAGAAAATTATTTTTTCGTATATATGCAGACCTGCGGCAAATGCAAAATTTTTAGGTTTTTTTTCGAACACGGCAAAACTTGGAACAGAGGCCGAATTTGTGATCAATGTATCCAAACTAACAAACAGAAGAGTTTTTGTCCTGATCGAGAACCTAAAATTTTTTACGAATTTTTTTACCAAAGGGAGGGTCCTGTGGAGTTTTCCGGTTTCAGAACATCGACCCTCATCCCCAAATTTTGGGTCTTATTTCATGGTTTCCTACTCTCCGTTATAGAAAATGTGCCACTGAATCCAATGCCGTACTAAGATTGGTCCTAGGACGTCGCTTTCTCACAGAAAATTATTTTTTCGTATATATGCAGACCTGCGGGAAATGCAAAATTTTTAGGTTTTTTTTTCGAACACGGCAAAACTTGGAACAGAGGCCGAATTCGTGATCAATGTATCCAAACTAAAAAACAGAAGAGTTTTTGTCCAGATCGAGAACCTAAAATTTCTTACGAATTTTTTTACCAAAGGGAGGGTCCTGTGGAGTTTTCCGGTTTCAGAACATCGACCCTCATCCCCAAATTTTGGGTCTTATTTCATGGTTTCCTACTCTCCGTTATAGAAAATGTGCCACTGAATCCAATGCCGTGCTAAGATTGGTCCTAGGACGTCGCTTTCTCACAGAAAATTATTTTTTCGTATATATGCAGACCTGCGGGAAATGCAAAATTTTTAGGTTTTTTTTTTCGAACACGGCAAAACTTGGAACAGAGGCCGAATTCGTGATCAATGTATCCAAACTAACAAACAGAAGAGTTTTTGTCCAGATCGAGAACCTAAAATTTCTTACGAATTTTTTTACCTGTGGAGTTTTCCGGTTTCAGAACATCGACCCTCATCCCCAAATTTTGGGTCTTATTTCACGGTTTCCTACTCTCCGTTATAGAAAATATGCCACTGAATCCAATGCCGTGCTAAGATTGGTCCTAGGACGTCGCCTTCTCACAGAAAATTATTTTTTCGTATATATGCAGACCTGCGGGAAATGCAAAATTTTTAGGTTTTTTTTCAAACACGGCAAAACTTGGAACAGAGGCCGAATTCGTGATCAATGTATCCAAACTAACAAACAGAAGAGTTTTTGTCCTGATCGAGAACCTAAAATTTTTTACGAATATTTTTACCAAAGGGGGGGTCCTGTGGAGTTTTCCGGTTTCAGAACATCGACCCTCATCTCCAAATTTTGGGTCTTATTTCATGGTGTCCTACTCTCCGTTATAGAAAATGTGCCACTGAATCCAATGCCGTGCTAAGATTGGACCTAGGACGTCGCCTTCTCGCAGAAAATTATTTTTTCGTATATATGCAGACCTGCGGCAAATGCAAAATTTTTAGGTTTTTTTTCGAACACGGCAAAACTTGGAACAGAGGCCGAATTTGTGATCAATGTATCCAAACTAACAAACAGAAGAGTTTTTGTCCTGATCGAGAACCTAAAATTTTTTACGAATTTTTTTACCAAAGGGAGGGTCCTGTGGAGTTTTCCGGTTTCAGAACATCGACCCTCATCCCCAAATTTTGGGTCTTATTTCATGGTTTCCTACTCTCCGTTATAGAAAATGTGCCACTGAATCCAATGCCGTACTAAGATTGGTCCTAGGACGTCGCTTTCTCACAGAAAATTATTTTTTCGTATATATGCAGACCTGCGGGAAATGCAAAATTTTTAGGTTTTTTTTTTCGAACACGGCAAAACTTGGAACAGAGGCCGAATTCGTGATCAATGTATCCAAACTAAAAAACAGAAGAGTTTTTGTCCAGATCGAGAACCTAAAATTTCTTACGAATTTTTTTACCAAAGGGAGGGTCCTGTGGAGTTTTCCGGTTTCAGAACATCGACCCTCATCCCCAATTTTTGGGTCTTATTTCATGGTTTCCTACTCTCCGTTATAGAAAATGTGCCACTGAATCCAATGCCGTGCTAAGATTGGTCCTAGGACGTCGCTTTCTCACAGAAAATTATTTTTTCGTATATATGCAGACCTGCGGGAAATGCAAAATTTTTAGGTTTTCTTTTCAAACACGGCAAAACTTGCAACAGAGGCCGAATTCGTGATCAATGTATCCAAACTAACAAACAGAAGAGTTTTTGTCCTGATCGAGAACCTAAAATTTTTTACGAATTTTTTAACCAAAGGGAGGGTCCTGCGGAGTTTTCCGGTTTCAGAACATCAACTCTCTTCCCCAAATTTTGGGTCTTATCTCACGGTTTCCTACTCTCCGTTATAGAAAATGTGCCACTGAACCCAGTGCCGTGCTAAGATTGGTCCTAGGACGTCGCCTTCTCACAGAAAATTATTTTTTCGTATATATGCAGACCTGCGGGAAATGCAAAATTTTTAGGTTTTTTTTTCAAACACGGCAAAACTTGGAACAGAGGCCGAATTCATGATCAATTTATCCAAACTAACAAACAGAAGAGTTTTTGTCCTGATCGAGAACCTAAAATTTTTTACGAATTTTTTTACCAAAGGAGGGTCCTGTGGAGTTTTCCGGTTTCAGAACATCGACCCTCATCCCCAAATTTTGGGTCTTATTTCACGGTTTTCTACTCTCCGTTATAGAAAATGTGCCACTGAATCCAATGCCGTGCTAAGATTGGTCCTAGGACGTCGCCTTTTCACAGAAAATTATTTTTTCGTATATATGCAGACCTGCGGGAAATGCAAAATTTTTAGGTTTTTTTTCAAACACGGCAAAACTTGGAACAGAGGCCAAATTCGTGATCAATGTATCCAAACTAACAAACAGAAGAGTTTTTGTCCTGATCGAGAACCTAAAATTTTTTACGAATATTTTTACCAAAGGGAGGGTCCTGTGGAGTTTTCCGGTTTCAGAGCATCGACCCTCATCTCCAAATTTTGGGTCTTATTTCATGGTTTCCTACTCTCCGTTATAGAAAATGTGTCACTGAATCCAATGCCGCGCTAAAATTGGTCCTAGGACGTCGCCTTCTCACAGAAAATTATTTTTTGGTATATATGCAGACCTGCGGGAAATGCAAAATTTCTAGGTTTTTTTTTCAAACACGGCAAAACTTGGAACAGAGGCCGAATTCGTGATCAATGTATCCAAACTAACAAACAGAAGAGTTTTTGTCCTGATCGCGAACCTAAAATTTTTTACGAATTTTTTTACCAAAGGAGGGTCCTGTGGAGTTTTCCGGTTTCAGAACATCGACCCTCGTCCCCAAATTTTGGGTCTTATTTCATGGTTTCCTGCTCTCCGTTATAGAAAATGTGCCGCTGAATCCAATGCCGTACTAAGATTGGTCCTAGGACGTCGCTTTCTCACAGAAAATTATTTTTTCGTATATATGCAGACCTGCGGGAAATGCAAAATTTTTAGGTTTTTTTTTTCAAACACGGCAAAACTTGGAACAGAGGCCGAATTCGTGATCAATGTATCCAAACTAACAAACAGAAGAGTTTTTGTCCAGATCGAGAACCTAAAATTTCTTACGAATTTTTTTACCAAAGGGAGGGTCCTGTGGAGTTTTCCGGTTTCAGAACATCGACCCTCATCCCCAAATTTTGGGTCTTATTTCATGGTTTCCTACTCTCCGTTATAGAAAATGTGCCACTGAATCCAATGCCGTGCTAAGATTGGTCCTAGGACGTCGCTTTCTCACAGAAAATTATTTTTTCGTATATATGCAGACCTGCGGGAAATGCAAAATTTTTAGGTTTTTTTTTTCGAACACGGCAAAACTTGGAACAGAGGCCGAATTCGTGATCAATGTATCCAAACTAACAAACAGAAGAGTTTTTGTCCAGATCGAGAACCTAAAATTTCTTACGAATTTTTTTACCTGTGGAGTTTTCCGGTTTCAGAACATCGACCCTCATCCCCAAATTTTGGGTCTTATTTCACGGTTTCCTACTCTCCGTTATAGAAAATATGCCACTGAATCCAATGCCGTGCTAAGATTGGTCCTAGGACGTCGCCTTCTCACAGAAAATTATTTTTTCGTATATATGCAGACCTGCGGGAAATGCAAAATTTTTAGGTTTTTTTTCAAACACGGCAAAACTTGGAACAGAGGCCGAATTCGTGATCAATGTATCCAAACTAACAAACAGAAGAGTTTTTGTCCTGATCGAGAACCTAAAATTTTTTACGAATATTTTTACCAAAGGGGGGGTCCTGTGGAGTTTTCCGGTTTCAGAACATCGACCCTCATCTCCAAATTTTGGGTCTTATTTCATGGTGTCCTACTCTCCGTTATAGAAAATGTGCCACTGAATCCAATGCCGTGCTAAGATTGGACCTAGGACGTCGCCTTCTCGCAGAAAATTATTTTTTCGTATATATGCAGACCTGCGGCAAATGCAAAATTTTTAGGTTTTTTTTCGAACACGGCAAAACTTGGAACAGAGGCCGAATTTGTGATCAATGTATCCAAACTAACAAACAGAAGAGTTTTTGTCCTGATCGAGAACCCAAAATTTTTTACGAATTTTTTTACCAAAGGGAGGGTCCTGTGGAGTTTTCCGGTTTCAGAACATCGACCCTCATCCCCAAATTTTGGGTCTTATTTCATGGTTTCCTACTCTCCGTTATAGAAAATGTGCCACTGAATCCAATGCCGTACTAAGATTGGTCCTAGGACGTCGCTTTCTCACAGAAAATTATTTTTTCGTATATATGCAGACCTGCGGGAAATGCAAAATTTTTAGGTTTTTTTTTTTCGAACACGGCAAAACTTGGAACAGAGGCCGAATTCGTGATCAATGTATCCAAACTAAAAAACAGAAGAGTTTTTGTCCAGATCGAGAACCTAAAATTTCTTACGAATTTTTTTACCAAAGGGAGGGTCCTGTGGAGTTTTCCGGTTTCAGAACATCGACCCTCATCCCCAATTTTTGGGTCTTATTTCATGGTTTCCTACTCTCCGTTATAGAAAATGTGCCACTGAATCCAATGCCGTGCTAAGATTGGTCCTAGGACGTCGCTTTCTCACAGAAAATTATTTTTTCGTATATATGCAGACCTGCGGGAAATGCAAAATTTTTAGGTTTTCTTTTCAAACACGGCAAAACTTGCAACAGAGGCCGAATTCGTGATCAATGTATCCAAACTAACAAACAGAAGAGTTTTTGTCCTGATCGAGAACCTAAAATTTTTTACGAATTTTTTAACCAAAGGGAGGGTCCTGCGGAGTTTTCCGGTTTCAGAACATCAACTCTCTTCCCCAAATTTTGGGTCTTGTCTCACGGTTTCCTACTCTCCGTTATAGAAAATGTGCCACTGAACCCAGTGCCGTGCTAAGATTGGTCCTAGGACGTCGCCTTCTCACAGAAAATTATTTTTTCGTATATATGCAGACCTGCGGGAAATGCAAAATTTTTAGGTTTTTTTTTCAAACACGGCAAAACTTGGAACAGAGGCCGAATTCATGATCAATTTATCCAAACTAACAAACAGAAGAGTTTTTGTCCTGATCGAGAACCTAAAATTTTTTACGAATTTTTTTACCAAAGGAGGGTCCTGTGGAGTTTTCCGGTTTCAGAACATCGACCCTCATCCCCAAATTTTGGGTCTTATTTCACGGTTTTCTACTCTCCGTTATAGAAAATGTGTCACTGAATCCAATGCCGCGCTAAAATTGGTCCTAGGACGTCGCCTTCTCACAGAAAATTATTTTTTGGTATATATGCAGACCTGCGGGAAATGCAAAATTTTTAGGTTTTTTTTCAAACACGGCAAAACTTGGAACAGAGGCCTAATTCGTGATCAATGTATCCAAACTAACAAACAGAAGAGTTTTTGTCCTGATCGAGAACCTAAAATTTTTTACGAATATTTTTACCAAAGGGAGGGTCCTGTGGAGTTTTCCGGTTTCAGAGCATCGACCCTCATCTCCAAATTTTGGGTCTTATTTCACGGCTTCCTACTCTCCGTTATAGAAAATATGCCACTGAATCCAATGCCGTGCTAAGATTGGTCCTAGGACGTCGCCTTCTCACAGAAAATTATTTTTTCGTATATATGCAGACCTGCGGGAAATGCAAAATTTTTAGGTTTTTTTTCAAACACGGCAAAACTTGGAACAGAGGCCGAATTCGTGATCAATGTATCCAAACTAACAAACAGAAGAGTTTTTGTCCTGATCGAGAACCTAAAATTTTTTACGAATATTTTTACCAAAGGGGGGGTCCTGTGGAGTTTTCCGGTTTCAGAACATCGACCCTCATCTCCAAATTTTGGGTCTTATTTCATGGTGTCCTACTCTCCGTTATAGAAAATGTGCCACTGAATCCAATGCCGTGCTAAGATTGGACCTAGGACGTCGCCTTCTCGCAGAAAATTATTTTTTCGTATATATGCAGACCTGCGGCAAATGCAAAATTTTTAGGTTTTTTTTCGAACACGGCAAAACTTGGAACAGAGGCCGAATTTGTGATCAATGTATCCAAACTAACAAACAGAAGAGTTTTTGTCCTGATCGAGAACCCAAAATTTTTTACGAATTTTTTTACCAAAGGGAGGGTCCTGTGGAGTTTTCCGGTTTCAGAACATCGACCCTCATCCCCAAATTTTGGGTCTTATTTCATGGTTTCCTACTCTCCGTTATAGAAAATGTGCCACTGAATCCAATGCCGTACTAAGATTGGTCCTAGGACGTCGCCTTCTCACAGAAAATTATTTTTTCGTATATATGCAGACCTGCGGGAAATGCAAAATTTTTAGGTTTTTTTTTCAAACACGGCAAAACTTGGAACAGAGGCCGAATTCATGATCAATTTATCCAAACTAACAAACAGAAGAGTTTTTGTCCTGATCGAGAACCCAAAATTTTTTACGAATTTTTTTACCAAAGGGAGGGTCCTGTGGAGTTTTCCGGTTTCAGAACATCGACCCTCATCCCCAAATTTTGGGTCTTATTTCATGGTTTCCTACTCTCCGTTATAGAAAATGTGCCACTGAACCCAGTGCCGTGCTAAGATTGGTCCTAGGACGTCGCCTTCTCACAGAAAATTATTTTTTCGTATATATGCAGACCTGCGGGAAATGCAAAATTTTTAGGTTTTTTTTTCAAACACGGCAAAACTTGGAACAGAGGCCGAATTCATGATCAATTTATCCAAACTAACAAACAGAAGAGTTTTTGTCCTGATCGAGAACCTAAAATTTTTTACGAATTTTTTTACCAAAGGAGGGTCCTGTGGAGTTTTCCGGTTTCAGAACATCGACCCTCATCCCCAAATTTTGGGTCTTATTTCACGGTTTTCTACTCTCCGTTATAGAAAATGTGTCACTGAATCCAATGCCGCGCTAAAATTGGTCCTAGGACGTCGCCTTCTCACAGAAAATTATTTTTTGGTATATATGCAGACCTGCGGGAAATGCAAAATTTTTAGGTTTTTTTTCAAACACGGCAAAACTTGGAACAGAGGCCTAATTCGTGATCAATGTATCCAAACTAACAAACAGAAGAGTTTTTGTCCTGATCGAGAACCTAAAATTTTTTACGAATATTTTTACCAAAGGGAGGGTCCTGTGGAGTTTTCCGGTTTCAGAGCATCGACCCTCATCTCCAAATTTTGGGTCTTATTTCACGGTTTCCTACTCTCCGTTATAGAAAATATGCCACTGAATCCAATGCCGTGCTAAGATTGGTCCTAGGACGTCGCCTTCTCACAGAAAATTATTTTTTCGTATATATGCAGACCTGCGGGAAATGCAAAATTTTTAGGTTTTTTTTCAAACACGGCAAAACTTGGAACAGAGGCCGAATTCGTGATCAATGTATCCAAACTAACAAACAGAAGAGTTTTTGTCCTGATCGAGAACCTAAAATTTTTTACGAATATTTTTACCAAAGGGGGGGTCCTGTGGAGTTTTCCGGTTTCAGAACATCGACCCTCATCTCCAAATTTTGGGTCTTATTTCATGGTGTCCTACTCTCCGTTATAGAAAATGTGCCACTGAATCCAATGCCGTGCTAAGATTGGACCTAGGACGTCGCCTTCTCGCAGAAAATTATTTTTTCGTATATATGCAGACCTGCGGCAAATGCAAAATTTTTAGGTTTTTTTTCGAACACGGCAAAACTTGGAACAGAGGCCGAATTTGTGATCAATGTATCCAAACTAACAAACAGAAGAGTTTTTGTCCTGATCGAGAACCCAAAATTTTTTACGAATTTTTTTACCAAAGGGAGGGTCCTGTGGAGTTTTCCGGTTTCAGAACATCGACCCTCATCCCCAAATTTTGGGTCTTATTTCATGGTTTCCTACTCTCCGTTATAGAAAATGTGCCACTGAATCCAATGCCGTACTAAGATTGGTCCTAGGACGTCGCTTTCTCACAGAAAATTATTTTTTCGTATATATGCAGACCTGCGGGAAATGCAAAATTTTTAGGTTTTTTTTTTCGAACACGGCAAAACTTGGAACAGAGGCCGAATTCGTGATCAATGTATCCAAACTAAAAAACAGAAGAGTTTTTGTCCAGATCGAGAACCTAAAATTTCTTACGAATTTTTTTACCAAAGGGAGGGTCCTGTGGAGTTTTCCGGTTTCAGAACATCGACCCTCATCCCCAATTTTTGGGTCTTATTTCATGGTTTCCTACTCTCCGTTATAGAAAATGTGCCACTGAATCCAATGCCGTGCTAAGATTGGTCCTAGGACGTCGCTTTCTCACAGAAAATTATTTTTTCGTATATATGCAGACCTGCGGGAAATGCAAAATTTTTAGGTTTTCTTTTCAAACACGGCAAAACTTGCAACAGAGGCCGAATTCGTGATCAATGTATCCAAACTAACAAACAGAAGAGTTTTTGTCCTGATCGAGAACCTAAAATTTTTTACGAATTTTTTAACCAAAGGGAGGGTCCTGCGGAGTTTTCCGGTTTCAGAACATCAACTCTCTTCCCCAAATTTTGGGTCTTGTCTCACGGTTTCCTACTCTCCGTTATAGAAAATGTGCCACTGAACCCAGTGCCGTGCTAAGATTGGTCCTAGGACGTCGCCTTCTCACAGAAAATTATTTTTTCGTATATATGCAGACCTGCGGGAAATGCAAAATTTTTAGGTTTTTTTTCAAACACGGCAAAACTTGGAACAGAGGCCGAATTCATGATCAATTTATCCAAACTAACAAACAGAAGAGTTTTTGTCCTGATCGAGAACCTAAAATTTTTTACGAATTTTTTTACCAAAGGAGGGTCCTGTGGAGTTTTCCGGTTTCAGAACATCGACCCTCATCCCCAAATTTTGGGTCTTATTTCACGGTTTTCTACTCTCCGTTATAGAAAATGTGTCACTGAATCCAATGCCGCGCTAAAATTGGTCCTAGGACGTCGCCTTCTCACAGAAAATTATTTTTTGGTATATATGCAGACCTGCGGGAAATGCAAAATTTTTAGGTTTTTTTTCAAACACGGCAAAACTTGGAACAGAGGCCAAATTCGTGATCAATGTATCCAAACTAACAAACAGAAGAGTTTTTGTCCTGATCGAGAACCTAAAATTTTTTACGAATATTTTTACCAAAGGGAGGGTCCTGTGGAGTTTTCCGGTTTCAGAGCATCGACCCTCATCTCCAAATTTTGGGTCTTATTTCATGGTTTCCTACTCTCCGTTATAGAAAATGTGTCACTGAATCCAATGCCGCGCTAAAATTGGTCCTAGGACGTCGCCTTCTCACAGAAAATTATTTTTTGGTATACATGCAGACCTGCGGGAAATGCAAAATTTCTAGGTTTTTTTTTCAAACACGGCAAAACTTGGAACAGAGGCCGAATTCGTGATCAATGTATCCAAACTAACAAACAGAAGAGGTTTTGTCCTGATCGCGAACCTAAAATTTTTTACGAATTTTTTTACCAAAGGAGGGTCCTGTGGAGTTTTCCGGTTTCAGAGCATCGACCCTCGTCCCCAAATTTTGGGTCTTATTTCATGGTTTCCTGCTCTCCGTTATAGAAAATGTGCCGCTGAATCCAATGCCGTACTAAGATTGGTCCTAGGACGTCGCTTTCTCACAGAAAATTATTTTTTCGTATATATGCAGACCTGCGGGAAATGCAAAATTTTTAGGTTTTTTTTTTCAAACGCGGCAAAACTTGGAACAGAGGCCGAATTCGTGATCAATGTATCCAAACTAACAAACAGAAGAGTTTTTGTCCAGATCGAGAACCTAAAATTTCTTACGAATTTTTTTACCTGTGGAGTTTTCCGGTTTCAGAACATCGACCCTCATCCCCAAATTTTGCGTCTTATTTCACGGTTTCCTACTCTCAGTTATAGAAAATGTGCCACTGAATGCAATGCCGTGCATAGATTGGTCCTAGCACGTCGCCTTCTCATTCGTGATCAATGTATCCAAACTAACATACAGAAGAGTTTTTGTCCTGATCTAGAACCTGAAATTTTTTACGAATTTTTTTACCAAAGGGAGTTTTCCGGTTTCAGAACGTCGACCCTCATCCCCAAATTTTGGGTCTTATTTCATGGTTTCCTACTCTCCTTTATAGAAAATGTGTCACTGAATCCAATGCCGTGCTAAGATTGATACTAGGACGTCGCCTTCTCACAGAAAATTATTTTTTGGTATATATGCAGACCTGCGAGAAATGCAAAATTTTTAGGTTTTTTTTTTCAAACACGGCAAAACTTGGAACAGAGGCCGAATTCGTGATCAATGTATCCAAACTAACAAACAGAAGAGTTTTTGTCCTGATCGAGAACCTAAAATTTTTTACGAATTTTTTTACCAAAGGGAGAAGTGGAGTTTTCCGATTTCAGGACATCGACCCTCGTCCCCAAATTTTGGGTCTTATTTCATGGTTTCCTACTCTCCGTTATAGAAAATGTGCCACTGAATCCAATGCCGTGCTAAGATTGGTCCTAGGACGTCGCCTTCTGACAGAAAATGATTTTTTCGTATATATGCAGACCAGCGGGAAATGCAAAATTTTTAGGTTTTTTTTTCAAACACGGCAAAACTTGGAACAGAGGCCGAATTCGTGATCAATGTATCCAAACTAACATACAGAAGAGTTTTTGTCCTGATCCAGAACCTGAAATTTTTTACGAATTTTTTTACCAAAGGGAGGAGTGGAGTATTCCGGTTTCAGAACATCGACCCTCGTCCCCAAACTTTGGGTCTTATTTCATGGTTTCCTACTCCCCGTTATAGAAAATGTGCCACTGAATCCAATGCCGTACTAAGATTGGTCCTAGGACGTCGCTTTCTCACAGAAAATTATTTTTTTGTATATATGCAGACCTGCGGCGAATGCAAAATTTTTAGGTTTTTTTTTTCGAACACGGCAAAACTTGGAACAGGGGCCGAATTTGTGATCAATGTATCCAAACTAACAAACAGAAGAGTTTTTGTCCTGATCGAGAACCTAAAATTTTTTACGAATTTTTTTACCAAAGGGAGGGTCCTGTGGAGTTTTCCGGTTTCAGAACATCGACCCTCATCTCCAAATTTTGGGTCTTATTTCATGGTTTCCTACTCTCCGTTATAGAAAATGTGCCACTGAATCCAATGCCGTGCTAAGATTGGTCCTAGGACGTCGCCTTCTCACAGAAAATGATTTTTTCGTATATATGCAGACCAGCGGGAAATGCAAAATTTTTAGGTTTTTTTTTCAAACACGGCAAAACTTGGAACAGAGGCCGAATTCGTGATCAATGTATCCAAACTAACAAACAGAAGAGTTTTTGTCCTGATCGAGAACCTAAAATTTTTTACGAATTTTTTTACCAAAGGGAGAAGTGGAGTTTTCCGATTTCAGGACATCGACCCTCGTCCCCAAATTTTGGGTCTTATTTCATGGTTTCCTACTCTCCGTTATAGAAAATGTGCCACTGAATCCAATGCCGTGCTAAGATTGGTCCTAGGACGTCGCCTTCTGACAGAAAATGATTTTTTCGTATATATGCAGACCAGCGGGAAATGCAAAATTTTTAGGTTTTTTTTTCAAACACGGCA
This sequence comes from Callosobruchus maculatus, assembly GCA_951848785.1. Taxonomy (NCBI): domain Eukaryota; kingdom Metazoa; phylum Arthropoda; class Insecta; order Coleoptera; family Chrysomelidae; genus Callosobruchus; species Callosobruchus maculatus. The sequence goes on along the minus strand of CATOUR010000191.1, from coordinate 5,196,815 downwards.
AAACTTGGAACAGAGGCCGAATTCGTGATCAATGTATCCAAACTAACATACAGAAGAGTTTTTGTCCTGATCCAGAACCTGAAATTTTTTACGAATTTTTTTACCAAAGGGAGGAGTGGAGTATTCCGGTTTCAGAACATCGACCCTCGTCCCCAAACTTTGGGTCTTATTTCATGGTTTCCTACTCCCCGTTATAGAAAATGTGCCACTGAATCCAATGCCGTACTAAGATTGGTCCTAGGACGTCGCTTTCTCACAGAAAATTATTTTTTTGTATATATGCAGACCTGCGGCGAATGCAAAATTTTTAGGTTTTTTTTTCGAACACGGCAAAACTTGGAACAGGGGCCGAATTTGTGATCAATGTATCCAAACTAACAAACAGAAGAGTTTTTGTCCTGATCGAGAACCTAAAATTTTTTACGAATTTTTTTACCAAAGGGAGGGTCCTGTGGAGTTTTCCGGTTTCAGAACATCGACCCTCATCTCCAAATTTTGGGTCTTATTTCATGGTTTCCTACTCTCCGTTATAGAAAATGTGCCACTGAATCCAATGCCGTACTAAGATTGGTCCTAGGACGTCGCCTTCTCACAGAAAATGATTTTTTCGTATATATGCAGACCAGCGGGAAATGCAAAATTTTTAGGTTTTTTTTTCAAACACGGCAAAACTTGGAACAGAGGCCAAATTCGTGATCAATGTATCCAAACTAACAAACAGAAGAGTTTTTGTCCTGATCGAGAACCTAAAATTTTTTACGAATATTTTTACCAAAGGGAGGGTCCTGTGGAGTTTTCCGGTTTCAGAGCATCGACCCTCATCTCCAAATTTTGGGTCTTATTTCATGGTTTCCTACTCTCCGTTATAGAAAATGTGTCACTGAATCCAATGCCGCGCTAAAATTGGTCCTAGGACGTCGCCTTCTCACAGAAAATTATTTTTTGGTATATATGCAGACCTGCGGGAAATGCAAAATTTCTAGGTTTTTTTTTCAAACACGGCAAAACTTGGAACAGAGGCCGAATTCGTGATCAATGTATCCAAACTAACAAACAGAAGAGTTTTTGTCCTGATCGCGAACCTAAAATTTTTTACGAATTTTTTTACCAAAGGAGGGTCCTGTGGAGTTTTCCGGTTTCAGAACATCGACCCTCGTCCCCAAATTTTGGGTCTTATTTCATGGTTTCCTGCTCTCCGTTATAGAAAATGTGCCGCTGAATCCAATGCCGTACTAAGATTGGTCCTAGGACGTCGCTTTCTCACAGAAAATTATTTTTTCGTATATATGCAGACCTGCGGGAAATGCAAAATTTTTAGGTTTTTTTTTTTCAAACACGGCAAAACTTGGAACAGAGGCCGAATTCGTGATCAATGTATCCAAACTAACAAACAGAAGAGTTTTTGTCCAGATCGAGAACCTAAAATTTCTTACGAATTTTTTTACCAAAGGGAGGGTCCTGTGGAGTTTTCCGGTTTCAGAACATCGACCCTCATCCCCAAATTTTGGGTCTTATTTCATGGTTTCCTACTCTCCGTTATAGAAAATGTGCCACTGAATCCAATGCCGTGCTAAGATTGGTCCTAGGACGTCGCTTTCTCACAGAAAATTATTTTTTCGTATATATGCAGACCTGCGGGAAATGCAAAATTTTTAGGTTTTTTTTTTTCGAACACGGCAAAACTTGGAACAGAGGCCGAATTCGTGATCAATGTATCCAAACTAACAAACAGAAGAGTTTTTGTCCAGATCGAGAACCTAAAATTTCTTACGAATTTTTTTACCTGTGGAGTTTTCCGGTTTCAGAACATCGACCCTCATCCCCAAATTTTGGGTCTTATTTCACGGTTTCCTACTCTCCGTTATAGAAAATATGCCACTGAATCCAATGCCGTGCTAAGATTGGTCCTAGGACGTCGCCTTCTCACAGAAAATTATTTTTTCGTATATATGCAGACCTGCGGGAAATGCAAAATTTTTAGGTTTTTTTTCAAACACGGCAAAACTTGGAACAGAGGCCGAATTCGTGATCAATGTATCCAAACTAACAAACAGAAGAGTTTTTGTCCTGATCGAGAACCTAAAATTTTTTACGAATATTTTTACCAAAGGGAGGGTCCTGTGGAGTTTTCCGGTTTCAGAACATCGACCCTCATCTCCAAATTTTGGGTCTTATTTCATGGTGTCCTACTCTCCGTTATAGAAAATGTGCCACTGAATCCAATGCCGTGCTAAGATTGGACCTAGGACGTCGCCTTCTCGCAGAAAATTATTTTTTCGTATATATGCAGACCTGCGGCAAATGCAAAATTTTTAGGTTTTTTTTCGAACACGGCAAAACTTGGAACAGAGGCCGAATTTGTGATCAATGTATCCAAACTAACAAACAGAAGAGTTTTTGTCCTGATCGAGAACCTAAAATTTTTTACGAATTTTTTTACCAAAGGGAGGGTCCTGTGGAGTTTTCCGGTTTCAGAACATCGACCCTCATCCCCAAATTTTGGGTCTTATTTCATGGTTTCCTACTCTCCGTTATAGAAAATGTGCCACTGAATCCAATGCCGTACTAAGATTGGTCCTAGGACGTCGCTTTCTCACAGAAAATTATTTTTTCGTATATATGCAGACCTGCGGGAAATGCAAAATTTTTAGGTTTTTTTTTTCGAACACGGCAAAACTTGGAACAGAGGCCGAATTCGTGATCAATGTATCCAAACTAAAAAACAGAAGAGTTTTTGTCCAGATCGAGAACCTAAAATTTCTTACGAATTTTTTTACCAAAGGGAGGGTCCTGTGGAGTTTTCCGGTTTCAGAACATCGACCCTCATCCCCAATTTTTGGGTCTTATTTCATGGTTTCCTACTCTCCGTTATAGAAAATGTGCCACTGAATCCAATGCCGTGCTAAGATTGGTCCTAGGACGTCGCTTTCTCACAGAAAATTATTTTTTCGTATATATGCAGACCTGCGGGAAATGCAAAATTTTTAGGTTTTCTTTTCAAACACGGCAAAACTTGCAACAGAGGCCGAATTCGTGATCAATGTATCCAAACTAACAAACAGAAGAGTTTTTGTCCTGATCGAGAACCTAAAATTTTTTACGAATTTTTTAACCAAAGGGAGGGTCCTGCGGAGTTTTCCGGTTTCAGAACATCAACTCTCTTCCCCAAATTTTGGGTCTTGTCTCACGGTTTCCTACTCTCCGTTATAGAAAATGTGCCACTGAACCCAGTGCCGTGCTAAGATTGGTCCTAGGACGTCGCCTTCTCACAGAAAATTATTTTTTCGTGTATATGCAGACCTGCGGGAAATGCAAAATTTTTAGGTTTTTTTTTCAAACACGGCAAAACTTGGAACAGAGGCCGAATTCATGATCAATTTATCCAAACTAACAAACAGAAGAGTTTTTGTCCTGATCGAGAACCTAAAATTTTTTACGAATTTTTTTACCAAAGGAGGGTCCTGTGGAGTTTTCCGGTTTCAGAACATCGACCCTCATCCCCAAATTTTGGGTCTTATTTCACGGTTTTCTACTCTCCGTTATAGAAAATGTGCCACTGAATCCAATGCCGTGCTAAGATTGGTCCTAGGACGTCGCCTTTTCACAGAAAATTATTTTTTCGTATATATGCAGACCTGCGGGAAATGCAAAATTTTTAGGTTTTCTTTCAAACACGGCAAAACTTGGAACAGAGGCCAAATTCGTGATCAATGTATCCAAACTAACAAACAGAAGAGTTTTTGTCCTGATCGAGAACCTAAAATTTTTTACGAATATTTTTACCAAAGGGAGGGTCCTGTGGAGTTTTCCGGTTTCAGAGCATCGACCCTCATCTCCAAATTTTGGGTCTTATTTCATGGTTTCCTACTCTCCGTTATAGAAAATGTGTCACTGAATCCAATGCCGCGCTAAAATTGGTCCTAGGACGTCGCCTTCTCACAGAAAATTATTTTTTGGTATATATGCAGACCTGCGGGAAATGCAAAATTTCTAGGTTTTTTTTTCAAACACGGCAAAACTTGGAACAGAGGCCGAATTCGTGATCAATGTATCCAAACTAACAAACAGAAGAGTTTTTGTCCTGATCGCGAACCTAAAATTTTTTACGAATTTTTTTACCAAAGGAGGGTCCTGTGGAGTTTTCCGGTTTCAGAACATCGACCCTCGTCCCCAAATTTTGGGTCTTATTTCATGGTTTCCTGCTCTCCGTTATAGAAAATGTGCCGCTGAATCCAATGCCGTACTAAGATTGGTCCTAGGACGTCGCTTTCTCACAGAAAATTATTTTTTCGTATATATGCAGACCTGCGGGAAATGCAAAATTTTTAGGTTTTTTTTTTCAAACACGGCAAAACTTGGAACAGAGGCCGAATTCGTGATCAATGTATCCAAACTAACAAACAGAAGAGTTTTTGTCCAGATCGAGAACCTAAAATTTCTTACGAATTTTTTTACCTGTGGAGTTTTCCGGTTTCAGAACATCGACCCTCATCCCCAAATTTTGCGTCTTATTTCACGGTTTCCTACTCTCAGTTATAGAAAATGTGCCACTGAATGCAATGCCGTGCATAGATTGGTCCTAGCACGTCGCCTTCTCACAGAAAATTATTTTTTCGTATATATGCAGACCTGCGGGAAAAGCAAAATTTTTAGGTTTTTTTTTCGAACACGGCAAAACTTGGAACAGAGGCCGAATTCGTGATCAATGTATCCAAACTAACAAACAGAAGAGTTTTTGTCCTGATCGAGAACCTAAAATTTTTTACGAATTTTTTTACCAAAGGGAGGGTCCTGTGGAGTTTTCCGGTTTCAGAACATCGACCCTCATCTCCAAATTTTGGGTCTTATTTCATGGTGTTCTACTCTCCGTTATAGAAAATGTGCCACTGAATCTAATGCCGTGCTAAGATTGGTCCTAGGACGTCGCCTTCTCACAGAAAATTATTTTTTCGTATATATGCAGACCTGCGAGAAATGCAAAATTTTTAGGTTTTTTTTTTCGAACACGGCAAAACTTGGAACAGAGGCCGAATTCGTTATCAATGTATCCAAACTAACAAACAGAAGAGTTATTGTCCAGATCGAGAACCTAAAATTTCTTACGAATTTTTTTACCAAAGGGAGGGTCCTGTGGAGTTTTCCGGTTTCAGAACATCGACCCTCATCCCCAAATTTTGGGTCTTATTTCATGGTTTCCTACTCTCCGTTATAGAAAATGTGTCACTGAATCCAATGCCGTACTAAGATTGGTCCTAGGACGTCGCTTTCTCACAGAAAATTATTTTTTCGTATATATGCAGACCTGCGGGAAATGCAAAATTTTTAGGTTTTTTTTTTTCGAACACGGCAAAACTTGGAACAGAGGCCGAATTCGTGATCAATGTATCCAAACTAACATACAGAAGAGTTTTTGTCCTGATCTAGAACCTGAAATTTTTTACGAATTTTTTTAACAAAGGGAGTTTTCCGGTTTCAGAATGTCGACCCTCATCCCCAAATTTTGGGTCTTATTTCATGGTTTCCTACTCTCCCTTATAGAAAATGTGTCACTGAATCCAATGCCGTGCTAAGATTGATGCTAGGACGTCGCCTTCTCACAGAAAATTATTTTTTGGTATATATGCAGACCTGCGAGAAATGCAAAATTTTTAGGTTTTTTTTTTTCAAACACGGCAAAACTTGGAACAGAGGCCGAATTCGTGATCAATGTATCCAAACTAACAAACAGAAGAGTTTTTGTCCTGATCGAGAACCTAAAATTTTTTACGAGTTTTTTTACCAAAGGGGGGGTCCTGTGGAGTTTTCCGGTTTCAGAACATCGACCCTCATCTCCAAATTTTGGGTCTTATTTCATGGTGTCCTACTCTCCGTTATAGAAAATGTGCCACTGAATCCAATGCCGTGCTAAGATTGGACCTAGGACGTCGCCTTCTCGCAGAAAATTATTTTTTCGTATATATGCAGACCTGCGGGAAATGCAAAATTTTTAGGTTTTTTTTTTCGAACACGGCAAAACTTGGAACAGAGGCCGAATTCGTTATCAATGTATCCAAACTAACAAACAGAAGAGTTATTGTCCAGATCGAGAACCTAAAATTTCTTACGAATTTTTTTACCAAAGGGAGGGTCCTGTGGAGTTTTCCGGTTTCAGAACATCGACCCTCATCCCCAAATTTTGGGTCTCATGTCATGGTTTCCTACGCTCCGTTATAGAAAATGTGCGACTGAATCCAATGCCGTACTAAGATTGGTCCTAGGACGTCGCTTTCTCACAGAAAATTATTTTTTCGTATATATGCAGACCTGCGGGAAATGCAAAATTTTTAGGCTTTTTTTTCGAACACGGCAAAACTTGGAACAGAGGCCGAATTCGTGATCAATGTATCCAAACTAACATACAGAAGAGTTTTTGTCCTGATCTAGAACCTGAAATTTTTTACGAATTTTTTTACCAAAGGGAGTTTTCCGGTTTCAGAACGTCGACCCTCATCCCCAAATTTTGGGTCTTATTTCATGGTTTCCTACTCTCCTTTATAGAAAATGTGTCACTGAATCCAATGCCGTGCTAAGATTGATACTAGGACGTCGCCTTCTCACAGAAAATTATTTTTTGGTATATATGCAGACCTGCGAGAAATGCAAAATTTTTAGGTTTTTTTTTTCAAACACGGCAAAACTTGGAACAGAGGCCGAATTCGTGATCAATGTATCCAAACTAACAAACAGAAGAGTTTTTGTCCTGATCGAGAACCTAAAATTTTTTATGAATTTTTTTACCAAAGGGAGAAGTGGAGTTTTCCGATTTCAGGACATCGACCCTCGTCCCCAAATTTTGGGTCTTATTTCATGGTTTCCTACTCTCCGTTATAGAAAATGTGCCACTGAATCCAATGCCGTGCTAAGATTGGTCCTAGGACGTCGCCTTCTGACAGAAAATGATTTTTTCGTATATATGCAGACCAGCGGGAAATGCAAAATTTTTAGGTTTTTTTTTCAAACACGGCAAAACTTGGAACAGAGGCCGAATTCGTGATCAATGTATCCAAACTAACATACAGAAGAGTTTTTGTCCTGATCCAGAACCTGAAATTTTTTACGAATTTTTTTACCAAAGGGAGGAGTGGAGTATTCCGGTTTCAGAACATCGACCCTCGTCCCCAAACTTTGGGTCTTATTTCATGGTTTCCTACTCCCCGTTATAGAAAATGTGCCACTGAATCCAATGCCGTACTAAGATTGGTCCTAGGACGTCGCTTTCTCACAGAAAATTATTTTTTTGTATATATGCAGACCTGCGGCGAATGCAAAATTTTTAGGTTTTTTTTTCGAACACGGCAAAACTTGGAACAGGGGCCGAATTTGTGATCAATGTATCCAAACTAACAAACAGAAGAGTTTTTGTCCTGATCGAGAACCTAAAATTTTTTACGAATTTTTTTACCAAAGAGAGGGTCCTGTGGAGTTTTCCGGTTTCAGAACATCGACCCTCATCTCCAAATTTTGGGTTTTATTTCATGGTTTCCTACTCTCCGTTATAGAAAATGTGCCACTGAATCCAATGCCGTGCTAAGATTGGTCCTAGGACGTCGCCTTCTCACAGAAAATGATTTTTTCGTATATATGCAGACCAGCGGGAAATGCAAAATTTTTAGGTTTTTTTTTCAAACACGGCAAAACTTGGAACAGAGGCCGAATTCGTGATCAATGTATCCAAACTAACATACAGAAGAGTTTTTGTCCTGATCTAGAACCTGAAATTTTTTACGAAGAGTGGAGTTTTCCGGTTTCAGAACATCGACCCTCATCCCCAAATTTTGGGTCTTATGTCATGGTTTCCTACTCTCCGTTATAGAAAATGTGCGACTGAATCCAATGCCGTACTAAGATTGGTCCGAGGACGTCGCTTTCTCACAGAAAATTATTTTTTCGTATATATGCAGACCTGCGGGAAATGCAAAATTTTTAGGTTTTTTTTCGAACACGGCAAAACTTGGAACAGAGGCCGAATTTGTGATCAATGTATCCAAACTAACAAACAGAAGAGTTTTTGTCCTGATCGAGAACCTAAAATTTTTTACGAATTTTTTTACCAAAGGGAGGGTCCTGTGGAGTTTTCCGGTTTCAGAACATCGACCCTCATCTCCAAATTTTGGGTCTTATTTCATGGTGTCCTACTCTCCGTTATAGAAAATGTGCCACTGAATCCAATGCCGTGTTAAGATTGGTCCTAGGACGTCGCCTTCTCACAGAAAATTATTTTTTCGTATATATGCAGACCTGCGAGAAATGCAAAATTTTTAGGTTTTTTTTCAAACACGGCAAAACTTGGAACAAAGGCCGAATTCGTGATCAATGTATCCAAACTAACAAGCAGAAGGGTTTTTGTCCTGATCGAGAACCTAAAATTTTTTACGAGTTTTTTTACCAAAGCGGGGGTCCTGTGGAGTTTTCCGGTTTCAGAACATCGACCCTCATCTCCAAATTTTGGGTCTTATTTCATGGTGTCCTACTCTCCATTATAGAAAATGTGCCACTGAATCCAATGCCGTGCTAAGATTGGTCCTGGGACGTCGCCTTCTCACAGAAAATTATTTTTTCGTATAAATGCAGACCTGCGGGAAATGCAAAATTTTTAGGTTTTTTTTTTTCGAACACGGCAAAACTTGGAACAGAGGCCGAATTCGTGATCAATGTATCCAAACTAACCAACAGAAGAGTTTTTGTCCAGATCGAGAACCTAAAATTTCTTACGAATTTTTTTACCAAAGGGAGGGTCCTGTGGAGTTTTCCTGCTTCAGAACATCGACCCTCATCCCCAAATTTTGGGTCTTATGTCATGGTCTCCTACTCTCCATTACAGAAAATGTGTCACTGAATCCAATGCCGTACTAAGATTGGTCCTAGGACGTCGCTTTCTCACAGAAAATTATTTTTTCGTATATATGCAGACCTGCGGGAAATGCAAAATTTTTAGGTTTTTTTTTTCGAACACGGCAAAACTTGGAACAGAGGCCGAATTCGTGATCAATGTATCCAAACTAACGTACAGAAGAGTTTTTGTCCTGATCTAGAACCTGAAATTTTTTACGAATTTTTTTACCAAAGGGAGGGTCCTGTGGAGTTTTCCGGTTTCAGAACATCGACCCTCATCTCCAAATTTTGGGTCTTATTTCATGGTGTCCTACTCTCCGTTATAGAACATGTGCCACTGAATCCAATGCCGTGCTAAGATTGATCCTACGACGTCGCCTTCTCACAGAAAATTATTTTTTGGTATATATGCAGACCTGCGGGAAATGCAAAATGTTTAGGTTTTTTTTTTCAAACACGGCAAAACTTGGAACAGAGGCCGAATTCGTGATCAATGTATCCAAACTAACAAACAGAAGAGTTTTTGTCCTGATCGAGAACCTAAAATTTTTTACGAATTTTTTTACCAAAGGGAGGAGTGGAGTTTTCCGGTTTCAGAACATCGACCCTCGTCCCCAAATTTTGGGTCTTATTTCATGGTTTCCTACTCTCCGTCATAGAAAATGTTCCACTGAATCCAATGCCGTGCTAAGATTGGTCCTAGGACGTCGCCTTCTCACAGAAAATGATTTTTTCGTATATATGCAGACCAGCGGGAAATGCAAAATTTTTAGGTTTTTTTTTCAAACACGGCAAAACTTGGAACAGAAGCCGAATTCGTGATCAATGTATCCAAACTAACATACAGAAGAGTTTTTGTCCTGATCTAGAACCTGAAATTTTTTACGAATTTTTTTACCAAAGGTCCTCCTGTGGAGTTTTCCGGTTTCAGAACATCGACCCTCATCCCCAAATTTTGGGTCTCATGTCATGGTTTCCTACTCTCCGTTATAGAAAATGTGCGACTGAATCCAATGCCGTACTAAGATTGGTCCTAGGACGTCGCTTTCTCACAGAAAATTATTTTTTCGTATATATGCAGACCTGCGGGAAATGCAAAATTTTTAGGCTTTTTTTTCGAACACGGCAAAACTTGGAACAGAGGCCGAATTCGTGATCAATGTATCCAAACTAACAAACAGAAGGGTTTTTGTCCAGATCGAGAACCTAAAATTTCTTACGAATTTTTTTACCAAAGGGAGGGTCCTGTGGAGTTTTCCGGTTTCAGAGCACCGACCCTCATCCCCAAATTTTGGGTCTTATTTCATGGTTTCCTACTCTCCGTTATAGAAAATGTGCCACTGAATCCAATGCCGTGCTAAGATTGGTCCTAGGACGTCGCCTTCTCACAGAAAATTATTTTTTCGTATATATGCAGACCTGCGGGAAATGCAAAATTTTTAGGTTTTTTTTTCAAACACGGCAAAACTTGGAACAGAGGCCGAATTCGTGATCAATGTATCCAAACTAACAAACAGAAGAGTTTTTGTCCAGATCGAGAACCTAAAATTTCTTACGAATTTTTTTACCAAAGGGAGGGTCCTGTGGAGTTTTCCGGTTTCAGAACATCGACCCTCATCCCCAAATTTTGGGTCTTATTTCATGGTTTCCTACTCTCCGTTATAGAAAATGTGCGACTGAATCCAATGCCGTACTAAGATTGGTCCTAGGACGTCGCTTTCTCACAGAAAATTATTTTTTCGTATATATGCAGACCTGCGGCGAATGCAAAATTTTTAGGTTTTTTTTTCGAACACGGCAAAACTTGGAACAGAGGCCGAATTTGTGATCAATGTATCCAAACTAACAAACAGAAGAGTTTTTGTCCTGATCGAGAACCTAAAATTTTTTACGAATTTTTTTACCAAAGGGAGGGTCCTGTGGAGTTTTCCGGTTTCAGAACATCGACCCTCATCTCCAAATTTTGGGTCTTATTTCATGGTTTCCTACTCTCCGTTATAGAAAATGTGCCACTGAATCCAATGCCGTGCTAAGATTGGTCCTGGGACGTCGCCTTCTCACAGAAAATTATTTTTTCGTATATATGCAGACCAGCGGGAAATGCAAAATTTTTAGGTTTTTTTTTCAAACACGGCAAAACTTGGAACAGAGGCCGAATTCGTGATCAATGTATCCAAACTAACATACAGAAGAGTTTTTGTCCTGATCTAGAACCTGAAATTTTTTACGAGGAGTGGAGTTTTCCGGCTTCAGAACATCGACCCTCATCCCCAAATTTTGGGTCTTATGTCATGGTTTCCTACTCTCCGTTATAGAAAATGTGCGACTGAATCCAATGCCGTACTAAGATTGGTCCGAGGACGTCGCTTTCTCACAGAAAATTATTTTTTCGTATATATGCAGACCTGCGGGAAATGCAAAATTTTTAGGTTTTTTTTCGAACACGGCAAAACTTGGAACAGAGGCCGAATTTGTGATCAATGTATCCAAACTAACAAACAGAAGAGTTTTTGTCCTGATCGAGAACCTAAAATTTTTTACGAATTTTTTTACCAAAGGGAGGGTCCTGTGGAGTTTTCCGGTTTCAGAACATCGACCCTCATCTCCAAATTTTGGGTCTTATTTCATGGTCTCCTACTCTCCGTTACAGAAAATGTGTCACTGAATCCAATGCCGTACTAAGATTGGTCCTAGGACGTCGCTTTCTCACAGAAAATTATTTTTTCGTATATATGCAGACCTGCGGGAAATGCAAAATTTTTAGGTTTTTTTTTTCAAACACGGCAAAACTTGGAACAGAGGCCGAATTCGTGATCAATGTATCCAAACTAACAAACAGAAGAGTTTTTGTCCTGATCGAGAACCTAAAATTTTTTACGAATTTTTTTACCAAAGGGAGGGTCCTGTGGAGTTTTCCGGTTTCAGAACATCGACCCTCATCCCCAAATTTTGGGTCTTATGTCATGGTTTCCTACTCTCCGTTATAGAAAATGTGCGACTGAATCCAATGCCGTACTAAGATTGGTCCGAGGACGTCGCTTTCTCACAGAAAATTATTTTTTCGTATATATGCAGACCTGCGGGAAATGCAAAATTTTTAGGTTTTTTTTTTCGAACACGGCAAAACTTGGAACAGAGGCCGAATTTGTGATCAATGTATCCAAACTAACAAACAGAAGAGTTTTTGTCCTGATCGAGAACCTAAAATTTTTTACGAATTTTTTTACCAAAGGGAGGGTCCTGCGGAGTTTTCCGGTTTCAGAACATCGACCCTCATCTCCACATTTTGGGTCTTATTTCATGGTGTCCTACTCTCCGTTATAGAAAATGTGCCACTGAATCCAATGCCTTGCTAAGATTGGTCCTGGGACGTCGCCTTCTCACAGAAAATTATTTTTTCGTATAAATGCAGACCTGCGGGAAATGCAAAATTTTTAGGTTTTTTTTTTCGAACACGGCAAAACTTGGAACAGAGGCCGAATTCGTGATCAATGTATCCAAACTAACCAACAGAAGAGTTTTTGTCCAGATCGAGAACCTAAAATTTCTTACGAATTTTTTTACCAAAGGGAGGGTCCTGTGGAGTTTTCCTGCTTCAGACCATCGACCCTCATCCCCAAATTTTGGGTCTTATTTCATGGTCTCCTACTCTCCGTTACAGAAAATGTGTCACTGAATCCAATGCCGTACTAAGATTGGTCCTAGGACGTCGCTTTCTCACAGAAAATTATTTTTTCGTATATATGCAGACCTGCGGGAAATGCAAAATTTTTAGGTTTTTTTTTTCGAACACGGCAAAACTTGGAACAGAGGCCGAATTCGTGATCAATGTATCCAAACTAACATACAGAAGAGTTTTTGTCCTGATCTAGAACCTGAAATTTTTTACGAATTTTTTTACCAAAGGGAGGGTCCTGTGGAGTTTTCCGGTTTCAGAACGTCGACCCTCATCCCCAAATTTTGGGTCTTATTTCATGGTTTCCTACTCTCTTTTATAGAAAATGAGTCACTGAATCCAATGCCGTGCTAAGATTGATCCTACGACGTCGCCTTCTCACAGAAAATTATTTTTTGGTATATATGCAGACCTGCGGGAAATGCAAAATTTTTAGGTTTTTTTTTCAAACACGGCAAAACTTGGAACAGAGGCCGAATTCGTGATCAATGTATCCAAACTAAAAAACAGAAGAGTTTTTGTCCTGATCGAGAACCTAAAATTTTTTACGAATTTTTTTACCAAAGGGAGGAGTGGAGTTTTCCGGTTTCAGAACACCGACCCTCGTCCCCAAATTTTGGGTCTCATGTCATGGTTTCCTACTCTCCGTTATAGAAAATGTGCGACTGAATCCAATGCCGTACTAAGATTGGTCCTAGGACGTCGCTTTCTCACAGAAAATTATTTTTTCGTATATATGCAGACCTGCGGGAAATGCAAAATTTTTAGGCTTTTTTTTCGAACACGGCAAAACTTGGAACAGAGGCCGAATTCGTGATCAATGTATCCAAACTAACAAACAGAAGAGTTTTTGTCCTGATCGAGAACCTAAAATTTTTTACGAATTTTTTTACCAAAGGGAGGAGTGGAGCTTTCCGGTTTCAGAACATCGACCCTCGTCCCCAAACTTTGGGTCTTATTTCATGGTTTCCTACTCCCCGTTATAGAAAATGTGCCACTGAATCCAATGCCGTACTAAGATTGGTCCTAGGACGTCGCTTTGTCACAGAAAATTATTTTTTCGTATATATGCAGACCTGCGGGAAATGCAAAATTTTTAGGTTTTTTTTTCGAACACGGCAAAACTTGGAACAGAGGCCGAATTCGTGATCAATGTATCCAAACTAACAAACAGAAGGGTTTTTGTCCAGATCGAGAACCTAAAATTTCTTACGAATTTTTTTACCAAAGGGGTCCTGTGGAGTTTTCCGGTTTCAGAGCATCGACCCTCATCCCCAAATTTTGGGTCTTATTTCATGGTTTCCTACTCTCCGTTATAGAAAATGTGCCACTGAATCCAATGCCGTGCTAAGATTGGTCCTAGGACGTCGCCTTCTCACAGAAAATTATTTTTTCGTATATATGCAGACCTGGGGGAAATGCAAAATTTTTAGGTTTTTTTTTCAAACACGGCAAAACTTGGAACAGAGGCCGAATTCGTGATCAATGTATCCAAACTAACAAACAGAAGAGTTTTTGTCCTGATCGAGAACCTAAAATTTTTTACGAATTTTTTTACCAAAGGGAGGGTCCTGTGGAGTTTTCCGGTTTCAGAACATCGACCCTCATCCCCAAATTTTGGGTCTTATTTCATGGTTTCCTACTCTCCGTTATAGAAAATGTGCCACTGAATCCAATGCCGTGCTAAGATGGGTCCCAGGACGTCGCCTTCTCACAGAAAATTATTTTTTCGTATATATGCAGACCAGCGGGAAATGCAAAATTTTTAGGTTTTTTTTTCAAACACGGCAAAACTTGGAACAGAGGCCGAATTCGTGATCAATGTATCCAAACTAACATACAGAAGAGTTTTTGTCCTGATCTAGAACCTGAAATTTTTTACGATTTTTTTTACCAAAGGGAGGGTCCTGTGGAGTTTTCCGGTTTCAGAACATCGACCCTCATCCCCAAATTTTGGGTCTTATTTCATGGTTTCCTACTCTCCGTTATAGGAAATGTGCCACTGAATCCAATGCTGTGCTAAAATTGGTCCTAGGACGTCGCCTTCTCACAGAAAATTATTTTTTCGTATATGTGCAGACCTGCGGGAAATGCAAAATTTTTAGGTTTTTTTTTCAAACACGGCAAAACTTGGAACAGAGGCCGAATTCGTGATCAATGTATCCAAACTAACAAACAGAAGAGTTTTTGTCCTGATCTAGAACCTGAAATTTTTTACGAATTTTTTTACCAAAGGGAGGAGTGGAGTTTTCCGGTTTCAGAACATCGACCCTCGTCCCCAAACTTTGGGTCTTATTTCATGGTTTTCTACTCTCCGTTATAGAAAATGTGCCACTGAATCCAATGCCGTGCTAAGATTGGTCCTAGGACGTCGCCTTCTCACAGAAAACGATTTTTTCGTATCTATGCAGACCAGCGGGAAATGCAAAATTTCTAGGTTTTTTTTTTCAAACACGGCAAAACTTGGAACAGAGGCCGAATTCGTGATCAATGTATCCAAACTAACAAACAGAAGAGTTTTTGTCCTGATCGAGAACCTAACATTTTTTACGAATTTTTTTACCAAAGGGAGGGTCCTGTGGAGCTTTCCGGTTTCAGAACATCGACCCTCGTCCCCAAATTTTGGGTCTTATTTCATGGTTTCCTACTCTCCGTTATAGAAAATGTGCCACTGAATCCAATGCCGTGCTAAGATTGGTCCTAGGGTGTCGCTTTCTCACAGAAAATTATTTTTTCGTATATATGCAGACCTGCGGGAAATGCAAAATTTTTAGGTTTTTTTTTCAAACACGGCAAAACTTGGAACAGAGGCCGAATTCGTGATCAATATATCCAAACTAACATACAGAAGAGCTTTTGTCCTGATCTAGAACCTAAAATTTTTTACGAATTCTTTTACCAAAGGGAGGGTCCTGTGGAGTTTTCCGGTTTCAGACCATAGACCCTCATCCCCAGATTTTGGGTCTTATTTCATGGTTTCCTACTCTCCGTTATAGAAAATGTGCCACTGAATCCAATGCCGTGCTAAGATTGGTCCTAGGACGTCACCTTCTCACAGAAAACTATTATTTCGTATATATGCAGACCTGCGGGAAATACAAAATTTTTAGGTTTTTTTTTCGAACACGGCAAAACTTGGAACAGAGGCCTAATTCGTGATCAATGTAGCCAAACTAACAAACAGAAGAGTTTTTGTCCTGGTCGAGAACCTAAAATTTTTTACGAATTTTTTTACCAAAGGGAGGGTCCTGTGGAGTTTTCCGGTTTCAGAACATCGACCCTCGTCCCCAAATTTTGGGTCTTATTTCATGGTTTCCTACTCTCCGTTATAGAAAATGTGCCACTGAATCCAAGGCCGTACTAAGATTGGTCCTAGGACGTCGCTTTCTCACAGAAAATTATTTTTTCGTATATATGCAGACCTGCGGGAAATGCAAAATTTTTAGGTTTTTTTTTCAAACACGGCAAAACTTGGAACAGAGGCCGAATTCGTGATCAATATATCCAAACTAACATACAGAAGAGCTTTTGTCCTGATCTAGAACCTGAAATTTTTTACGAATTTTTTTACCAAAGGGAGGGTCCTGTGGAGTTTTCCGGTTTCAGAACATCGACCCTCATCCCCAAATTTTGGGTCTTATTTCATGGTTTCCTACTCTCCGTTATAGAAAATGTGTCACTGAATCCAATGCCGTGCTAAGATTGGTCCTAGGACGTCGCCTTCTCACAGAAAATTATTTTTTGGTATATATGCAGACCTGCGGGAAATGCAAAATTTCTAGGTTTTTTTTTCAAACACGGCAAAACTTGGAACAGAGGCCGAATTCGTGATCAATATATCCAAACTAACATACAGAAGAGCTTTTGTCCTGATCTAGAACCTGAAATTTCTTACGAATTTTTTTACCAAAGGGAGGGCCCTGTGGAGTTTTCCGGTTTCAGAACATCGACCCTCGTCCCCAAATTTTGGGTCTTATTTCACGGTTTCCTACTCTCCGTTATAGAAAATGTGCCACTGAATCCAATGCCGTGCTAAGATTGGTCCTAGGACGTCGCCTTCTCACAGAAAATTATTTTTTCGTATATATGCAGACCTGCGGGAAATACAAAATTTTTAGGTTTTTCTTTTCGAACACGGCAAATCTTGGAACAGAGGCCGAATTCGTGATCAATGTATCCAAACTAACAAACAGAAGAGTTCTTGTCCTGGTCGAGAACCTAAAATTTTTTACGAATTTTTTTACCAAAGGGAGGGTCCTGTGGAGTTTTCCGGTTTCAGAACATCGACCCTCATCCCCAAATTTTGGGTCTTATTTCATGGTTTTCTACTCTCCGTTATAGAAAATGTGCCACTGAACCCAGTGCCGTGCTAAGATTGGTCCTAGGACGTCGCCTTCTCACAGAAAATTATATTTTCGTATATATGCAGACCTGCGGGAAATGCAAAATTTTTAGGTTTTTTTTTTCAAACACGGCATAACTTGGAACAGAGGCCGAATTCATGATCAATTTATCCAAACTAACAAACAGAAGAGTTTTTGTCCTGATCGAGAACCTAAAATTTTTTACGAATTTTTTTACCAAAGGAGGGTCCTGTGGAGTTTTCCGGTTTCAGAACATCGACCCTCATCCCCAAATTTTGGGTCTTATTTCACGGTTTCCTACTCTCCGTTATAGAAAATGTGCCACTGAATCCAATGCCGTGCTAAGATTGGTCCTAGGACGTCGCCTTCTCACAGAAAATTATTTTTTCGTATATATGCAGACCTGCGGGAAATGCAAAATTTTTAGGTTTTTTTCAAACACGGCAAAACTTGGAACAGAGGCCGAATTCGTGATCAATATATCCAAACTAACATACAGAAGAGCTTTTGTCCTGATCTAGAACCTGAAATTTCTTACGAATTTTTTTACCAAAGGGAGGGTCCTGTGGAGTTTTCCGGTTTCAGAACATCGACCCTCATCCCCAAATTTTGGGTCTTATTTCACGGTTTCCTACTCTCCGTTATAGAAAATGTGCCACTGAATCCAATGCCGTGCTAAGATTGGTCCTAGGACGTCGCTTTCTCACAGAAAATTATTTTTTCGTATATATGCAGACCTGCGGGAAATGCAAAATTTTTAGGTTTTTTTTTTCGAACACGGCAAAACTTGGAACAGAGGCCGAATTCGTGATCAATGTATCCAAACTAACAAACAGAAGAGTTTTTGTCCAGATCGAGAACCTAAGATTTCTTACGAATTTTTTTACCTGTGGAGTTTTTCGGTTTCAGAACATCGACCCTCATCCCCAAATTTTGGGTCTTATTTCACGGTTTCCTACTCTCCGTTATAGAAAATGTGCCACTGAACCCAATGCCGTGCATAGATTGGTCCTAGCACGTCGCCTTCTCACAGAAAATTATTTTTTCGTATATATGCAGACCTGCGGGAAATGCAAAATTTTTAGGTTTTTTTTCAAACACGGCAAAACTTGGAACAGAGGCCGAATTCGTGATCAATATATCCAAACTAACATACAGAAGAGCTTTTGTCCTGATCTAGAACCTGAAATTTTTTACGAATTTTTTTACCAAAGGGAGGGTCCTGTGGAGTTTTCCGGTTTCAGAACATCGACCCTCATCCCCAAATTTTGGGTCTTATTTCACGGTTTCCTACTCTCCGTTATAGAAAATGTGCCACTGAATCCAATGCCGTGCTAAGATTGGTCCTAGGACGTCGCTTTCTCACAGAAAATTATTTTTTCGTATATATGCAGACCTGCGGGAAATGCAAAATTTTTAGGTTTTTTTTTTCGAACACGGCAAAACTTGGAACAGAGGCCGAATTCGTGATCAAAGTATCCAAACTAACAAACAGAAGAGTTTTTGTCTTTATCGAGAACCTAAAATTTCTTACGAATTTTTTTACCAAAGGGAGGGTCCTGTGGAGTTTTCCGGTTTCAGAACATCGACCCTCATCCCCAAATTTTGTGTCTTATTTCACGGTTTCCTACTCTCCGTTATAGAAAATGTGCCACTGAATCCAATGCCGTGCTAAGATTGGTCCTAGGACGTCGCCTTCTCACTGAAAGTTATTTTTTGGTATATATGCAGACCTGCGGGAAATGCAAAATTTTTAGGTTTTTTTTTCAAACACGGCAAAACTTGGAACAGAGGCCGAATTCGTGATCAAAGTATAAAAAACTAACAAACAGAAGAGTTTTTGTCCTGATCGCGAACCTAAAATTTTTTACGAATTTTTTTACCAAAGGGAGTTTTCCGGTTTCAGAACATCGACCCTCGTCCCCAAATTTTGGTTCCTATTTCATGGTTTCCTGCTCTCCGTTATAGAAAATGTGCCACTGAATCCAATGCCGTACTAAGATTGGTCCTAGGACGTCGCTTTCTCACAGAAAATTATTTTTTCGTATATATGCAGACCTGCGGGAAATGCAAAATTTTTAGGTTTTTTTTTCGAACACGGCAAAACTTGGAACAGAGGCCGAATTCGTGATCAATGTATCCAAACTAACAAACAGAAGAGTTTTTGTCCAGATCGAGAACCTAAAATTTCTTACGAATTTTTTTACCAAAGGGAGGGTCCTGTGGAGTTTTCCTGCTTCAGACCATCGACCCTCATCCCCAAATTTTGGGTCTTATTTCATGGTCTCCTACTCTCCGTTACAGAAAATGTGTCACTGAATCCAATGCCGTACTAAGATTGGTCCTAGGACGTCGCCTTCGCACAGAAAATTATTTTTTCGTATATATGCAGACCTGCGGGAAATGCAAAATTTTTAGGTTTTTTTTCAAACACGGCAAAACTTGCAACAGAGGCCGAATTCATGATCAATGTATCCAAACTAACAAACAGAAGAGTTTTTGTCCTGATCTAGAACCTGAAATTTTTTACGAATTTTTTTACCAAAGGGAGGGTGCTGTGGAGTTTTCCGGTTTCAGAACATCGACCCTCATCCCCAAATTTTGGGTCTTATGTCACGGTTTCCTACTCTCCGTTATAGAAAATGTGCGACTGAATCCAATGCCGTACTAAGATTGGTCCTAGGACGTCGCTTTCTCACAGAAAATTATTTTTTCGTATATATGCAGACCTGCGGGAAATGCAAAATTTTTAGGTTTTTTTTTCGAATGTAACAATAAAAATGTTGTTTGGTCATGAATGACCAGCCAACACTTTCATTACACATAGCAACCAGCAGCTCGATCGGTTTGCATGAGACTAGGGTATGTTCACGTACGATCCCAATTGTGACCTATTCGGTGTGCATATTACTGGATTGTGACCTAACCAGAAATTGTGACCTATTTTTCGTTAGGTCACAATTTTCTAACAGCGGATTCGTAATCTACGGCCTCTGCTTATTATAAAAAACATTACTTCCCAAATTCGTCTTTTTTCAGCCACAATGAGGTTTTGAGCATATTGTGTAAAATACCTGTACGTACCCATATTGTGGCCTATCGAAAAAATACATAGCAGCGCCCTCTATGTGTGTATTCTGATGAAAATGTGACCTATCTGGTGACGTCATCATAATTTCAGAACAGTGACAAATTATATTCAATACACACATTTTTCAGCTTGGGGAGCTCTGTGTATCAGTAAATTGTGGAATATTAGCGATTAACCTTGAGTAGGTCAGAATTTATAAAAGGAGATGTTTTATATGTTTTACACATATTTGTAGCTTTCAACTGTGAGTGTAATACGTACGAATTGTAGCATAATGTAGGAAGTCGAATTAGATATGAGTTTTGAATTGAAACATATCAATCATAATTTCCTGCATAGTTTTCTAGGAGGACTAAACCAAAATTGAGCATAAATACAATCATCAATTTTGAGCCGGTGGACCAGTTCATCCACACAATGGAAAGCAATTCACTTACTCTATGACCCTCAAGTTTATTGAATCAATGAACAATATACATGAATCTGGATAACGAGTTTTCATCGAAATCATGTAAATATTGCGATTTGCGTGAGGATAATCATTTTATTGTGACAATGAACTTTAACAAGGATTTGAGGGATGTAGGTCCATTATTGTTATAAACACAGTCCTTGTTCCAATAAATAGGTACTACTATCATCCAAATATCTCAGAACACTGCTGAATTTGAATCTAATGTCACAGAATATTAAACATACATCTTCAATGGAAAATATGTCTTTTCCGTTACAGTATACAAAAGGTTGGGTTGAAACATTTGCTTTCTTGAAGCGATTGAATATAACTTTAATGTCCTGCTGATTTTGACCAAGTAAGAATAGTGACTCTTTCATAGTGAACTTGGTTTGCGTCTTCTGGCCGGTCACCATATCATGTTCCACAATTTCGTTAGTAGGTACGAGATAGCCACTTAACATCCAAAATTGGGGCACGTTACGACAATCTGTGGAAAAATGATCACACTTCACATAACACAATCGAAAGTTCTTGCGATCACAATACTCCCCTCAGCTATGGTATGGGAGTTAGAAGTACCTATTTGCCAACTTTTCTCAGGTTATGATCTTCACTAGTATCTATTATTTCTCAAGATTTTTTACCTAACACGAACAAAATTTTTTTTCGTACAACTTCTGGAATACAGGCCAAAAAATTGTCCTTACGCACATGGTGACCTAAATCTATAACGCAATCGAAAATACTCACAACTACAATCGAAAGACAGGCCTGGGAAGTAAAAATGGCATCTAGTAGATTCTAAAAAATGAAGCCAAGTTGATGACTCAGTACTTCCCACACATCACGCTGATACCAGTTTATTATTTTCCCATAGCATGAAGCTTTAGTCTGAGATCTCTCCCAATCAAATAATCCCCAGCCCCCTCCCCCCCTAAAATTGTCTTATGCCGCTAAGTCCTTCCTTCACAGGTTAATGGACAGCCCATTATCGATACTACAAACTTCTCAGTTTTACAACCCCTCACCCCCCAATCACCTCACTTTCACCCCCACCCAAAGAACTGGTAGGAAATGATCAGGAACCCCTAAAACATCTAAAAACCGAATTTGAATTGTTTTCATAGTTTTCGTTCTTTGATTATTGCTACGCTGCCACTGACACGATTCTTAACAAACATATGCGTTTTCCATTCTCACAACGGTAACAGTATACTGTGTCAAAATATCAATAGAATCAATTTAATAGTCTCCACGTTACAAAACAAAACGATTTAAACCAATAAACCAATAAAATCAATAAAGTCCCTTAGTTTCCGTAATAGGCTAGGCAATGTTTGGATGGACCTAAAAAGGTGATTTGTGTCGCTAGATCTTCCTTCACAGGTTAGTGAACAGCCTATTATGAGTACAAAATTTTTTTTCATTTTTCAACCCCCAACCCCCCAACCACCCCAATTTCACCCCCACCCGAAAAAACGCATAATCAGGAACCTTTAAAACGCTTAAAAACGAAGCTTGAGCTGTTTTTATCTTTTTAGTTTTTCTATTATTTCTGCGCCGCCACTGGCACGATTTAGAAAAGCAATAAGCGTTTTCTATCTTCGCCACGGTAGTAATACTGTGTCAAAATTTCACTAAAATCAATCCAACGGTTTCCTCGTTACACAATATAGAACAATCTAAAGCAATACTCTCGCATGTTTACGTCAGAAAAAAAAAATCCTTTGCTTTCTGTAATAGGCAAGGCAATGTTCGGATGGACCTAAAATAGTTATTTATGTCGCCAGGTCTTCCTTCACAGGTCAGTGGACAGTCTATTATGAAAGCAACAAACTTTCCAATTTTACAACCCCCCACCTCCCAACCACCCCAATTTCACCCCCACCCAAAAAAAAGTAGAAAATGATCAGGGACCCCTAAAACGCCTAAAAACGAAGTTTCAGCAATATTTAATTTTTTTTGTTTTTTGTCAATTACTCCGCCGCCTATGCAAAATTAAGGGAGGAGCATTACCTACTACGACCCCACAGCATACCGCTGCCCAAATTTAATCACAATCCATGCAGCGGTTGCTGAGATTACGAGGCTAGAAAAAAGCGATAGACAGACAGACAGACCGACGGAAATGAGTGACGTGGATTTTCGTTATCTAGACATCATAAAACGCCCAAAAAGTGCATTACCTCAAAATCAAAAATTTTCGCGATCACAATATTCCCCTCACCTATCGGTGCGGGAAGTAAAATGTTGTCACAGTCACGATGAGAAGATATCATAATCCCGTTAGTAGCAAGCAACTAGTTTCCAAGTTATTCATATGGTTGCACCAGAATTTTGACGCGTTGTAATTGCGCATCCCATTGTTCCGCCGCATATATTGGAGGTAAATATTCACCTAAGTTTG
This sequence comes from Callosobruchus maculatus, assembly GCA_951848785.1. Classification (NCBI taxonomy): domain Eukaryota; kingdom Metazoa; phylum Arthropoda; class Insecta; order Coleoptera; family Chrysomelidae; genus Callosobruchus; species Callosobruchus maculatus. The sequence continues at coordinate 5,173,949 of CATOUR010000191.1, read as the reverse complement.
AAACGTATAGTATATAACCAGGATCAAAAATATTCATCGAGTAATAAGAAATATTGAATGAACACAAAAAAATTTAGTACTTCCACATACCCACTCTATTAGCTACCCAATTTCACTCCCTTTCCTCGAAAAATTTAAGAATTGAAACAGTCAGACCTCTTAAACACCCGTTTTTGATACGTTCACACATGAACCTTCTTGTAATTACAAATATAGTCTGGTTAAAGATTCTGAAGTTTTATTTTCAGATAATTATTGAAATTGACTTCCGCTTTTTACACCGATAGGTGAGGGGAGTATTGTGATCGCGAAAATTTTCGATTTTGAGATCATACGTTTTTTGGACGTTTTATGATGTCTACCTAACGAAAATCCACGTCACTCACTTCCGTCGGTCTGTCGGTCTGTCTGTCTGTCTGTACGCGTTTTTCTAGCCACGTAGTCTCAGTAACGGCTGGATGGATTATTATGAAATTTGGGCAGCGATATGCCGTGGTGTCGTAGTAGGTAATGTTCATATAATTATGAAAATCGGTGCATGGGCGGCGGAGTAATTAGCAAAAAACGAAAAATTTGAAATATGCCCCAAACTTTGCTTTTAGGCGTTTTAGGGGTTCCTGTTCGTTTTCTACTTTTTTTTTGGTAGGGGTGAAATTGGAGTGGTTGGTGGGTGGGGGGTTGTAAAATTAAAAAATTTGTTGCTTTCATAATAGACTGTCCACTGAACTGTGAAGGAAGACCTAGCGACATAAATAACTTTTTTAGGTCCATCCGAACATTGCCTTGCCTATTACAGAAACCAAAGGACTTAGAATTTTTCTGGTGTAAACATACGAGTATTGCTTTAGATCGTTTTATATTATGTAACGAAGAAACTGTTGAATTGATTTTAATGAAATTTTGACACAGTACTACTACCGTGGCGAGGATGGAAAATGCGTATGGTTCTTATAAATCGTGCCAGTGGCGGCGCAGAAATAATAAAAAAACTAAAAATATCAAAACAGCTCAAACTTCGTTTTTAAGTGTTTTAGAGGTTCCTGATCATTTTCTGAGTTTTTTTGGGTGGGGGTGAAATTGGGGTGGTTGGGGGGGTGGGGGGTTGAAAAACTGAAAAATTTGCTGTATTAACAATAGGCTGTCCACTGACCTGTGAAGGAAGACCTAGTGACATAGATCAGCTTTTCAGGTCCATTTGAACATTGCCTTGCCTATTACCGAAACTAAGGGACTTAGAATTTTCTGTATACATACGAGTATTTATTGCTTTAGATCGTTTTGTATTTTGTAACGTGGAAACTATTAAATTGATTCTAATGAAATTTTGATACATTATTATTACTGTGGTGAGGATGGAAAACGCGTATGCTTGTTAGAAATCGTGTCAGTGGCAGCGTAGTAATAATCAAAAAACTAAAAATATGAAAACAGCTCAAACTTCGGTTTTAGATGTTTAAGGGGTTCCTGACCGTTTTCTACCTTTTTTGGGTGGGGGTGAAATTGGGGCGATGATTAGGTTGCAAGGGGATCTCAGACTAAAGCTTCATGCTATGGAAAAATAATAAACTGGTATCACCGTAATGTGTGGGAAGTACTGAGTCAATCAACTTGACTTCATTTTTATTTGTGAATTGTCAATTGTGATAGCCATGAATTCATTTTGATTTTCACATAAAAGTGGCCATATCTCTGAAAATACCCTGTATAACCTCAAAAAAACCCTTTATTGCCGGAATAGGGAAAACGAGCGCAATCCAAAAATTGGGGTAATATACAGGGTGTTCCATAAAAAACATAACTTTGGTATGCAGTGCCTTTATGAAACGCCCTGTATGTTACAAAATAACCTTAAAATGTAGACCTAGCTTTACCTATAACTTTTATCCGAAAGTTTTTCTTGTATCATGATAACGGAGGGACCAAACTTTGGAATATAGGTTGATCGCCCTGCATATATGGTTCTACAAGAATTGCGATATGTTGTAAGAAGTGTATAATTGCGCAGCGTTTCGTTTTGCATATATTAGAGGCGAATATGCACCTAAGTTTGAAACGTACAGTATGTAACCATGATCAAATATTCATCGAGTGACAAGAAATATTCAATGAACACAAAAAAATCAGTTCCTCCACATCCTCACTCTATTTACTACTCCCTCCGCCAGACAAATCAAAACAATCAGACCTCTAAGGTTCGATCGTGTTCCAAAAATACTTTTTTTCATTAAATACTATTCTCCGGTAAAACATTCTTATTGTCGTACTACTATAACCCGATATCATATCGCTTCCCAGACATATGAAAATCTGTGCAGCAGTAACTGAGACTAAGCGGATAGAAGAACACAGAGAGACCGACAGACAGACAGCCTTTGACAATGTCATAGTTCTACATCATGTTGTCACTATGAAACGGCCATAAATCATATAATCTCAAAATCGAAAGTGATCGCGGTTACAATACTGTCCAGCTACCTTTCGTTGTGGAAAGTCAAAAATCATGTGAAAGTTCACTAGAAAAGTTAAAAAAGTGATATGTTGCGTTGAATTTTCAGTAAGCGCCAAACAGTATTCATAACTTAAATGCAATAGACCACAATTATCTGATGCGCATGGGCGCTAGGTCAGTGTTTTCCTGTGTATTAGGTCACAATTCCGTAGCCTTGCGGAGGCACAGTGTGTGAAGCTTTTATCCTGACTCCATAAATAGGGCAATCCATTCAAAATTATGACATAAAATTGGTAAATCTGACGACACTGATGTTATCGTTTTTGAATTCTGTATGTTCAAAAACCCCCAAGTATTGAATTTCACCGTTCCGGCTGTGGCAGTTTTGGAAATATTTAAGCGTTCCGGTACAGTTTACTGAAAAAGAGGTGTTGCCGTATCTCAATAATTAACAGAAACAAAATTTTGAAATTGTGACATCTTACTAAGTTCGACATGTGCAATTCATTGCAATAAAAATAAGCAGAGGATTCTATTTAAAATACATTAAAATCGGGGATATTTGTTTAAAAATTTGGAAAAATAATGTATAACTTGGCAACGTCGCAAACGCGAAAAAAAAAATATTACAAGACGAGATAGGGTATTAGTAGATATTTCTATTTAAAATAAAACATACAGGGTGTTACATTTAAAAAAACAAAGTAAAATGACCATTGCCGTAATTTAAAATTCTGCCAAAAACACCCTTTAGATACAAATTGCTGGTAACATACAAAATAGTATCCACTATTCAGATAACTCGCTGTATAATATTATTTAGGAAAGTTAAAAGAGTATATTAATTTGGACGTATTACTTGGGACCTTGCAAATCTGGAAATTAATAGAAAACAAATTATAACTTCATCGCAACCGATCCAAAAAATATTTTAGGGTTGTATAGAGACCAATGATGGAAACTAGAAGAGGTTAAGAAAAAGTTATAGTTCTATATAAAAAAATCAAGTTGATCACTATCCTATTTTCCCGCAACACCCTGTATATCTCAAAATATTTTGAAAATATGCGCTGTAAGTAACCAAATAACTTTTGTATTTGACATTTTCTTCTATCCGGTATACCTTGCGATATATCGAAGAATTACACACTAACTGGACATCCTATAGTGCTTTAAACAGACACTGTGCTTATACGGTTGTTTTTAGATTATGAACATTACTTCCAGCGAGACAAGAGTAACTGATTTTGTAGCTATTTGTACATGATGAAATACATAATCTAAGTCAATGCTTAGCTCATGGAATATTGCAATAATAGGCAGTTTCATGCTTTGACAATTTTCGTAGATCTGATCCTATTCTCTTTTCGTTTTGTCTTCTCTTGAAGTCATGATCACACAACTTTCGCTTGTTTTATTGTGCAGAATTTCTTTATCATATTATTGTCTTTATAATTTCTCAGCCACTAGACAACTTGATGGATAAAGCTTTTTCTAGTTGTAAGTATTGCCACATCAGGTGCGTGACGCACTGGTCACTGGTGGAACAATTGTCGTGATATTTGCTCTATGAAACACAAAACTTGTTTGATCATTTGCATATCCCATTGATTTAAATGAGACATGACATACTGGTGAACGAGCACTGTTCATGAAACAAATCTAATGAAAAAGCACATACCTACCTTGCCAAATTCCATGTGATTTACTGATTTTACCATAAACTCTAACAACTTATGTGATTTGTTAACAAAAAGAGCGTGTCTGTGTTTATTAAATTCACGGTATGAATCCAAAACAGCGCTTGCATTTTTACTTTAAGCTTTTTCAGCAAAGCACTCACCATAACATGATAATGTCTTCGTCTGATGACAATGTTATAAGATAAAATATATGTTGTATGTGTTATGATTGGAAACACATATTCCATGTTGATTGATCCTCAAGCAAGTTTCATAGGATTTGTTCCACCAGAAGCTGTGTTCTTGGAGAAAATCCGAGGACATCCCGAACATGTGCAGGATTGGATTGTTAAGTGCATGTTCTGTTCAGGATACATTCAGTATTTTTTGTCCTTCGCGAATGATAATTAAACATACCATCTCGACTCTCAGCTGCCTGGCCAACTTAATTTTTAGTTTCTTACATTGGTGATACTTTTATCGCCACTATAAATCACTTTTTTATATACAGGTGATGAAGAAGAAAAGGAAGAAAAACAAACTCCTCCAAAGAAAGTAAAAAAAATTAAAAACAAAGGAAAAATTAAACAGAGAGCACCTTGTAAAAAAAATGAAGTCAAGTTGATTGACTCAGTACTTCCCACACATTCCGATGATACCAGTTTCATTATTTTCCCACAGCATGTCGTCTAGATGCCCTGCAACCAAATCATCGCTCGCCCGACCGCAAAAAAGTGTTTCATTCCACTAGGTGCTTGTTCCACAGGTCAATGGACAACCTATCATGAATACAACATTTTTTTTTTGTTTTACATGCTCCCACTCGCGAACAACCCCAATTTTACCCCCAACCAAAAAAAAACATTTAAAATGATCAGGAACCCCTAAAACGTCTAAAACGAAGTTTGAAGTGTTTTTTTGTATTTTTAGTTTTTTTATTATTACCGCGCCGCCACTGAAACGATTTCTAAAAACCATACTTGCTTTCCATACTTGTCGCGGTAATAAATCTGTATCGAAATGTCATTAAAGTCAGTTCAAAAGTTTCCACATACACAATACAGAACGCCCCAAAGTAGTACCCGTATGTATTTTGTATGCATCAAAAAGTTTTAAGTCCCTTGGTTTCTGTAATCGGCAAGGGAATGTTCGAATGGACCTAAAACGTGAATTATGCCGCTAGGGCTTTCTTTCACAGGTCAACGGGCAGCCTATTATGAATATAAAAAATTTCAGTTTTACAGCCCCCCACCCCTTAATCATCCCAATTTAACTCCCACCCCAAAAAAGTAGAAAATGACCAGGAACCCCTAAAACACCTAAAAACGAGGTTTGAGCTGTTTTCATATTTTTAGTTTTTTTAATATTGTTGCGCCGCCACTGAGGCGATTTCTAAAAATCAGACGCGTTTTCCATCCTTGCCAAAGCAGTAGTACTATGCTGAAATTTCATTAACGTCAATTCAGTAATTTCCACATTATAAAATACAGAACGATCCAAAGCAATACTCGTATGTATACATCGGAAAAGAAAATTCCGTCCCTTGGTTCCTGTAATACACAAGGCAATGTTCGGATGGACCTAAAAAGTGTATTATACCGCTAGGACTTTCTCTCTCGTCAGGTGGACAGACTATTATGATTACAACAAATTTTTCAACTTTACAACCCGCCACCCCCGAACCACCCCAATTTCACCCCCACCCAAAAAAAGTAGAAAATGATCAGGAACGCCTAAAACGCCTAAAAACAAAGTTTGAGGCATATTTGAAATTTTTTGTTTTTTGCTAATATCTCCGCCGCCCATGCACCGATTTTCAAAGTTGTAGCAACATTATCTACTACGACCCTACAACATATCGCTGCTCAAATTTCATCAAAATCTATGCAGCGGTGACTGAGATTACGAGGGTAGAAGAAAGCGACAGACAGACAGACCGACGGAAATGAGTGACGTGGATTTTCGTTATGTAGACATCATAAAACGCCCAAAAAGTATATTACCTCAAAATCGAAAATTTTCGCGATCACAATACTCCCCTCACCTATCGGTGTGGGAAGTAAAAAACAAATCGATTGCGGAAGAAACCGAAGCCGTTCTGACATTTTTTAAAGCAGATATAAAAAAAATGACAATACCAGGAAGAGAAAAATGTGAGGAGTGTATCAGTATCAACAGTGGGCTCAAAAATTGTTCGTGGAAAGGTATCATATATCATGTGAAGAATTACATTACAAAAATATTTAAAAAAAACAACCAATGCCAATACTTCATCCAACTCTTTTGTTATAATAAGAAAAATAGTAATGCCTATGATTGGTTTAATACATTGGAGGGAAATATTATTATTTGAAAAGTTTCACGAATGAGATACTACTCTTTTCGCCTGTACCCCTCTTTCAAATGGCGCTTTAGAAACCTGATGTCTCCTTTATTATGACGTTTGATGATCTGGTAATTACCAAATTGACTAGACTGTAACTCTGACACCTTGTTACTACGTAGGCGGATGGGAGCAAAGATTTTTGGAAATTGCGGCATAATATACAACCAATTTTGATCAGATACGTTCAAGAATAGCCCAAAAATTGTAACATAATACTCCTAGATTGTGGACTAATACACTCAAGAATAATGGCATGATACTCTCATGATCTGTGACCTAATACCTTCGCTTGAGAATTGTGACCTACTAGTTCCAACAAGTTTAGGTCGAGTGTAAATATATTTCGTAGGAGTGTATCGACAAATGACAAAAACTGGCATATTCAACTTGTGTTCTTGTACAGTTTCAGCAAAAAATTTTTAGATAGGCTACAATCGGGTGCTGAGGTACATAGGTCACAATCGACCCAATACGTGTAATGGTGTAGGTGCGTGCGTGTGTGCGTGAATGTGTGAGTCTCGTTAGCCGCCAAGAAATGAAAACTAGGACAACAATGGTTTAATAAAGATTTATTTTAGTATATATATGAATGCAGTACATTTTATTTTTTTTTAAAAAAGAACTTATCTCGAAGGGAAGTCCTCGTAGTAGTGCCCTTCCGAAAGGAAGGTGGTGCTCCAGAGAAGGCTGGCTTTTTCAGGAGTTCAGGTGGTGCCCCAAAGGTGTGGTGTCTTCATTTTGGCAACTCGAGAAAAAGAAGGTGGCTTTGGTGGCGGCACCCCGAGAAAAAGGTTAGGTGGTCTTCATGGTGGCACCCCGACCAAGAAAGAAGTTAGGTCTTCATGGTGGCACCCCGACCAAGAAGGGTGGTTCTCCTTTGAAAGAGTTATGGCTGGTATTAGCACCTTGTGGAGAACTTCACAGGACTTCACGATCTGTTCCTGAAGTATGGATCTTCATGCGTTCTTACATCTTGATAAATTGCATTCATATACTTCAGAAACAAATCCATGAGGTAGCATGGGGGAATTAAAAAGCCAAAAAGCAGATAACTTTCAAATGTTCACATGGTAAAGATTAAAAAAAATATAGATATATACAAGAGCGAATAGTTTAAAAAAATTCTTAAATACTTTGCATTTTCAGTCCTACCGGATCTTTTCAGATATATAGTGATAAATAAAATAAATGTACAAGGTATGTTCAAAAATTTACAAACTTTTTCCTCACGCCTTGTAAAACAAAATTACAAAAATGTCCAAAAGATCTTTTCATTGCGAAAATGTGAAACATTAAATACACACAAGATAAGGCATCGTAACACAAAAATATATGGCTAGAAATAAAGAATAGTGTTCAGCGACTCTTTTGTTAGATAATTAATAAATATACAGTGTAGGATTGACTTGATATTTAAAGATTAGAATGTTCGCCATCACATGTTCATGGAAAAAATATATATAAATCGGAAAAATCACATTCCTACACAAAATCATATTCCTAAAATAAATATGCAGAAGCAATGAAAATATGGGAAAGCTTAGTAATTAAATCGTTATGATTACCTTGATTAAGACATAATGGCACAGACACAAACGATTGTCTTAGAGAGACATAATTACATTAGCTGGTAACTGTTTATTTTAAAAAGGATGAGTGATCTATCGCTACCCATTTTTATAGAGGTTAATGTCGGTAGTGAGAGAGAGAGGGCATATTCCCCACTCATCAGATGTTAGCCAAAATTTGTGCGCACTTGCGCAGTGTGTACAATTAACAATATTTGCAGCTCAAGGGAGTAGAGATGGGAAAAAGGTAGAGGTGAGAAGCAAAATAGTTATAAAAATGTACTAGTATAATGAGGAAGCAGTAGCTAAAAATGGAAGTTGTAAACTATTTGTATATGGTAGCCAAGTAAATAATATGAAAATAATTTTGAAAACGGGTGAACCGTTACACTAGGCCCCACTTAACGAAAAAAAATTTGAGAAGCATTCGAGAATTTTTTTTTTAAAAGAAAGTAAAGTTAAAGTTATCACTGAGGGATCAAAATCAACCATTTGTCCTGATAACAAAGTCAGATTATGTTTTCGTGCTTCCCCATGCAAATCTCAAGAATTTGTAGTAATCTACAACCTACAAAGTCTATCAAGGTGCATGAAAGAGCAAGAAGACGCAGGTAGAAAACAAAAATCTTGGAAGAGAAATGGGAAGAAAAAGAGATAGCCTCAAGTCTACCAAACAAGAGGGATGGTTATAGCACCAACTCGCTTAAAAGTACAGTGAAGCTGCACTGAATATGTACTACACAATGAAGGTAATAAATTGTGAAGTAAAAAAAACAAATGTACGCAACCTATCAAACCTTAATACCTTAAGACCTAAAAAAAAACTCGTCAAGACTTTGACAAAAGACAAAGAGTTTCAAGACTCGGCTACACGAGGTGTAAAGGATGCAGCAGCATCCAGAGTACCCAACTGGCTAGGAAGATTCGTTTCGCTGATCGATCTTAAAACTGCGCCGTAGAATCTTCCTACATCCACCAGTCGTCTGTCAGCTGAGGACTGCTGAAGCTACCACGCCCCCACAACAAGTGAACCAAGTCATGAAGACTCTAGGGCAGAAAAAAAAGAAAAAAAACACAGTTTTACTTGCAGCCTGCAACAGCAAGAGTGAACTTATAGTAGTCACTAGACTGAAAAGAGGACAAGTGAAGCTTGCCTCCAGGCGACTCAATGAATGGGTTAGCATTTCAATAATGCTGCTGGCGCTCTGCCGCATACGACCTGAAAAAGGAGGTCAGATACATTGCAGTAGTAACATCAGGTGTGTGTCAAGTCTCCTCAGAGAATTTTGACTACCCTTTGTCACCCCCCACAACTATCCTTCCAGGTCCAGTATCAATAAAGATTGTCGTATTGACACTCGCCAACACGTACCATTGAAACGGCCTCTGAAATAACTACAAGGTTGTTGCCTATAAAAAATCTAAATACCCTATGCAACCGTAAGTACTACTCAAAAGAAACTGGGATACCCTTAATATTCTCAACAAAAGATTGTAAAATATTCCACTGAACAGACTTAAGAGAAAATTCAGATCTCTAAAGCATAAGTATAAGACCAAACTATTTCTATTTATGAAATACGAAATAAAAAAAATTGTAACACCATAAGTGCTTCTATGAAAACCCAAAATAAAATTTAAATTTTGATCAAAATATTTTCTAAGTACTAACTGTAATTCAGTAATATTCTGATTCAATAAAAAAAATTTGCAATCCAGTGATGTTCTGATTCGATAAAAGATCTTGTAATAATCCTGTAATGTTCTGATTCGATAAAGAGCATTATGATTCAGTGATCAACAAAAAAAAAAGTTGGGCGCCAGCAGTCTAAAATAAGACTACAAAGAAAAATGTAATAAAACATAGGTGCTTGAGTGATATCAAGTCAAATACCTACATGAAATTTTTCAAATAATAAACAACGAAGTAAGTTCAAAGAAGTGTTGTGTCCTATTAGATTCAAAAGAATAAATTCACAAAGGCTAAATAATATTAAATTCAAAAATCAATTCAGGGAAAATTTATACATCATATTAAACTTGAAAAGAAAATTCAGGGAAAGTTTATGCCTCAAATTGGATTCAAAAATAAATATAGGGAAAATTATACATCATGTTAAATTCAGAAAAGTACATCCAAGGAAAAATTCATACATCATGTGACAATTTAAAATAGACAAAATTATTTAAGTGAAATAACTACCACAAATCTAATGTTCATTAATAAATTGATTAAAAAAAAAAAATTCAAACATCAGTGTAAGTTTAAGATCTAATCAGGAAAAACTATTAAAGATTGCATAAGCCAATACTATAACAATAGTCAAAAGCTTGAACTATTTGTGAGCATGTAAGCACAAGGATCTTAGTCGATTAAAAATTATCAAGTCCGAATAAAACAACGAAGATTAAAAGCAAAATTGCAAGAAATGTTACCAAGATTTTAATCTATCAAATATCAGATTACTAAAATTGTAACAAACTCATATCAAGTTATGAGTGCAAAGTGAAAATCGTAAAGTTATAAATTCAAAGTGATTTAAAAAAACTAAACTGTGATAAACAGATCATATGAAAGAAACTAAACATGAAAATCTCAGGCCTACAAAAGTCATTCCAAGTACGCTGCAGATTTATAGAAACGCATACCAGGATAACTAAAGAGGATAGAGACAATCAGGGGTAATTTCGTTCATGAGAGCTAATTGAATTTTTTTTAAAGCCGTAAATTTTAAAGTGATTTTAAAGTCATAAGAAATCTACTATAATGAACATTGAACAAGTACCATGAAAACAAATCACACATGAAAATCGCAAACCTACAAAAGCCATTCCAAGTACGCTGCAGATTTATAGAAACGCATACCAGGATAACTAAAGAGGACAGCAACAATCAGGGATGATCTTATTCATAAGTAAAAATTTAAAAATTTACATAAAGTTGAAATGACATGACATGGCATAAATGAACATAGGATTTCAGAAATCTACCAACAAACAAAGTACATTACAATGTACCATATCAAAAGTGTTTCTTCTACGCCAGAGGTTTCAAGAGCTGCCCGAAATACGCCAGATTTATAAGTATGCATATTACGACAGACAAGTGAACAGAAAATGCATACAAGAAAAGCGCTTTCGATCCAAGAAACGTCATAGGACTTACATTAGTCTCTATAACACAAAATTTGGAAAAAAAATTCCATAACAAATAATATTTCTGCAAACATGTTACAATATACTACGGAATGCAGTAAATTTATACTACAAATTAAATCGATTAATCAAAGTTTTTAAGAACTGTCAAAAATATCAGTAAAAATTTAAGTGTGCTCACAAATGTTCAGTAAGGTTAAACTTAAATTTGCTCAGATTTTGGAAATCGATGTTAAACTACAATTGTCACAATAGTATGCATACAAAATTTTGGACTATGCTGGTTCAAAAGGTTGAAGACGATGTTAAATGTCCTAAGTGGTCTATTGGCAGACTCTTACTGCTGCCTAGAATTTTTAAGGGGCGCTGGCTAATTCTTTCTTTGACACTGACGCTTGAAGTGAGAATGGCGGTGCATTTTCCTTTCAGACGTCTCGCATCTGCGCCCAGTACAGCAGGGCGCATGAATTTTTGTAACAGGGACTTACAAACAAAAACTATACATGGAACAAACAAAAGTACTGATCACTATTTGAATCTGAACTCGCTTAGTGATAGGCATAGTTACCTTTAAATAAGACCTCAACTAGAAAATGGAGAGACAAAAGCTAACAAGAAGTGCAATACTAAAAATATTAAACACTTCATCAAAAGACAAAAAGACACTCGAGCAGGTACATACTTGAAGAGCTATTCTGGAGTAATACTCAAAACTTTAAAATTATTTATCTGGCCTCAACAAATATGACTGTCCTTATCAGTCATTCAAACAAAACAAAATAGAGACTAGAATGCTCTAACTAATATCAAAAATATTTACCAGATAAAACAACTACACATCAATAAAACTCCAGAATGAAAACAATCGTAACACAAAAAAAAACAAGGTACCTACAAGCATTTACTTAATAAAAGATCAAAAAAAATGTTGCGACATATCAATATATTGTCTATGTGTGTGTGCCTGAATTCATGTGCTAACCAAGAAAATTAAATATATATGCAAGTATATAATTGCACATATATAACCACCCTTCTATAAATAGCAAAAAACTAAAGTCAGCTTATGAAAATTTCAACTACAATTGAGTTACTAAATGAATGTACCTAAATAACAAATTACCAAAGAAAAATGTAGTGAATTGTTGTCCAAATACCACACAAAATGTATAGCTACAAAAAAAGAGCAAACCATACAAAAAACTGTAGGTATGTGTTTATGACCTGAGAATAATATCCAAACGCCAGATATCTTAGAGAAACATTTACAACATACGCTCAGATTTATAAATTAACGCATACGCGAAATGTCTCAAGACAGTACAAAAATAATGCATTAGGAAATAAAATCTCAGTCATAAATGAAATACACTAATAGACAAAAATCTAAAGGACTTCAAATATACCTCAAAAGAAGGAAAAATTTTGAAAATAGAAAATTTGGACAATCACTCTGAAAACTACAAAAAAAAATAAGCTGATCATAGTTAAAGAAAATTAAATAATAAAATATATATGCCAAATGAAAGTACTGCATCAAAAAAAAATTATCAAATGGAATTTTAAGACAATGAGCCGAAATGGAATTTTGAAAAAGGTTGTCCAATTTTCACTTCAAGACAGCTCCAAGACTCACAAGGCACACCACCAGACATACCCATGTCTGGCCACACGTTGGCAGCGCCAATTTGTAACAATAAAAATGTTGTTTGGTCATGAATGACCAGCCAACACTTTCATTACACATAGCAACCAGCAGCTCGATCGGTTTGCATGAGACTAGGGTATGTAGGTGCGTGCGTGTGTGCGTGAATGTGTGAGTCTCGTTAGCCGCCAAGAAATGAAAACTAGGACAACAATGGTTTAATAAAGATTTATTTTAGTATATATATGAATGCAGTACATTTTATTTTTTTTTAAAAAAGAACTTATCTCGAAGGGAAGTCCTCGTAGTAGTGCCCTTCCGAAAGGAAGGTGGTGCTCCAGAGAAGGCTGGCTTTTTCGGGAGTTCAGGTGGTGCCCCAAAGGTGTGGTGTCTTCATTTTGGCAACTCGAGAAAAAGAAGGTGGCTTTGGTGGCGGCACCCCGAGAAAAAGGTTAGGTGGTCTTCATGGTGGCACCCCGACCAAGAAAGAAGTTAGGTCTTCATGGTGGCACCCCGACCAAGAAGGGTGGTTCTCCTGTGAAAGAGTTATGGCTGGTATTAGCACCTTGTGGAGAACTTCACAGGACTTCACGATCTGTTCCTGAAGTATGGATCTTCATGCGTTCTTACATCTTGATAAATTGCATTCATATACTTCAGAAACAAATCCATGAGGTAGCATGGGAGAATTAAAAAGCCAAAAAGCAGATAACTTTCAAATGTTCACATGGTAAAGATTAAAAAAAATATAGATATATACAAGAGCGAGCGCACTTGCGCAGTGTGTACAATTAACAATATTTGCAGCTCAAGGGAGTAGAGATGGGAAAAAGGTAGAGGTGAGAAGCAAAATAGTTATAAAAATGTGCTAGTATAATGAGGAAGCAGTAGCTAAAAATGGAAGTTGTAAACTATTTGTACAGGGTGGCCAATCGGGTGACGATAATAATTTTTTTTTAGATAGCCCGTACCGAGATCTATCCAAAACACCCCCATATATGTGTACCGATTATTGATAGTTTTCGAGTTATGATTTTTTTTTTGAAAACTTAGAGATTTTTCAGTTTTTCCAAGAAATCGACAAAAACAAAAACAAGAATGCTATTTGGCTTTTATTTTTTTCTGCAATTATACTCAGTATTAAGCCAATTTTAATATTCAATAAAGAGAACCTGTACATCCGAACAATAATTAAGTACATTTTGGGGCCAAAGTTTGAAATCTCTGTTTTTAATCAGGAGACCAAAACCTTCAAAATAAGATTAAAAATACTTATGTCTGGTTCTGGAGCTTCAAACTAATCTTAAAAACTCTGCAAGACATTGCACTTTCGAAATAATAATGGCAAAGTAGCACTTACGGGGACATTATGCGCCGTACGTGAGTATTAAAGGTAAAAAGGTGATGATTCACGAATTTCCAAAATGATTTAAAAAACTATTATTTTGCTTTGTTATGACAAATTAAAGAAAAAAAACTCGTAACAACTAATAAACCCGATAATCATTGATGTTTTGATGGATTTTAATAAAAAAACTAATAGGCAAATTGTGATTTTTGAAGTGTTTTTACTATGTACTATTGAACTTCTGCTAAATTAAGTTGTATGGAAAGTTCACAAAGGAAAGGAACAATAAACAATAATCTGACTTCCGATTTCATGACAGAATTACCTGGGGAAGCGATGTCGTAGCATACGCCATCCCTTTCTTTCAGAGTAGCTTTTTGCGAGCTCATGTCGGCGAAGCGCAGTTGTGTTAATTAATTTTCGGTAATAGGCAAGACAATGTTCAGATGGACCTAAAAAGATTATTTATATCACTAGGTCTCCCTTGATAGGTCAGTAGACAGCCTATCATGAATACAACAAGTGTTTCAGTTTTTCAACCCCCCACCCCCCAAACACCCAAATTACACCCCCACCAAAAAAAATGCAGAAAATGATCAAAAACCTGTAAAATGCCTAAATACGAAGTTTGAGGAATATTTGAAATTACCTAGTAAGACCCCCCAGCACACTGCTGCCCAAATTTCATCACAGTCCATGCAGCGGTTACTGAGATTACGAGGCTAGAAAAACGCGTACAGACAGGCAGACCGACAGACAGAACGACGCGGATTTTCGTTATGTAGACATTATAAAACGCCCAAAAAACCTATTGTCTCAAAATCGAAAATATCGGTGTGGGAAGTAAAAGGGATGGCGTATGCTACGATAACGCTTCCCAGGTAATTCCGCCATGGAATTAAAAGTCAAATTGGTGTTTTATTATTCTTTTCCTTTGTTAACTTACATACAAGTTAATTTAGCAGCAGAAATTCAATAGTACACAGCAAAAAGCACAGGTATTAATTTTTTTTTTATTAAAAGCGATTAAAACATCAATGATTATCATGTTTATTAGTTGTTCTGAGTTTTTTTTCTTTAATTTGTCATAATAAAGTAAAATAATAGTTTTTTAAATCATTTTGGATATTCGTGAATTATCACCTTTTTACCTTTAACAGTCACGTACGACGCAAAATGCCCCCATAAGTGCTATTTTTTCATTATTATTTCGAAAGTGCAATGTCTTGCAGAGTTTTTAAGATTAGATTGGAGCTCCAGAACCAGGCATAAGTATTTTTAATTTTATTTTGAAGGTTTTGGTCTCCTGCCTAAAAACAGAGATTTCAAACTTTGGGCCCAAAATGTACTTAGTTATTGTTCGGATGTACAGGTTCTCTTTATTGGATATTTAAATAGGCTTAATACTGAGTATAACTGCTAAAAAAAATAAAAGCCACAAAGCATTCTTGTTTTTGTTTTTGACAATTTCTTGGAAAAACTGGAAAATCTCTAAGTTTTCAAAAAAACTTAATTAACTCGAAAACTATCAATATTCGGTACACATATATGGGGGTGATTTGGATAGGTCTCGGTACGGGCTATCTAAAAAAAAATTATTATCGTCACCCGATTGGCCACCCTGTATATGGTAGCCAAGTAAATAATATGAAAATAATTTTGAAAACGGGTGAACCGTTACACGAACACGGCAAAACTTGGAACAGAGGCCGAATTTGTGATCAATGTATCCAAACTAACAAGCAGAAGGGTTTTTGTCCTGATCGAGAACCTAAAATTTTTTACGAGTTTTTTTACCAAAGGGGGGGTCCTGTGGAGTTTTCCGGTTTCAGAACATCGACCCTCATCTCCAAATTTTGGGTCTTATTTCATGGTGTCCTACTCTCCGTTATAGAAAATGTGCCACTGAATCCAATGCCGTGCTAAGATTGGTCCTAGGACGTCGCCTTCTCACAGAAAATTATTTTTTCGTATATATGCAGACCTGCGGGAAATGCAAAATTTTTAGGTTTTTTTTTTTCGAACACGGGAAAACTTGGAACAGAGGCCGAATTCGTGATCAATGTATCCAAACTAACAAACAGAAGAGTTTTTGTCCAGATCGAGAACCTAAAATTTCTTACGAATTTTTTTACCAAAGGGAGGGTCCTGTGGAGTTTTCCGGTTTCAGAACATCGACCCTCATCCCCAAATTTTGGGTCTTATTTCATGGTTTCCTACTCTCCGTTATAGAATATGTGTCACTGAATCCAATGCCGTACTAAGATTGGTCCCAGGACGTCGCTTTCTCACAGAAAATTATTTTTTCGTATATATGCAGACCTGCGGGAAATGCAAAATTTTTAGGTTTTTTTTTCAAACACGGCAAAACTTGGAACAGAGGCCGAATTTGTGATCAATGTATCCAAACTAACAAGCAGAAGGGTTTTTGTCCTGATCGAGAACCTAAAATTTTTTACGAGTTTTTTTACCAAAGGGGGGGTCCTGTGGAGTTTTCCGGTTTCAGAACATCGACCCTCATCTCCAAATTTTGGGTCTTATTTCATGGTGTCCTACTCTCCGTTATAGAAAATGTGCCACTGAATCCAATGCCGTGCTAAGATTGGTCCTAGGACGTCGCCTTCTCACAGAAAATTATTTTTTCGTATATATGCAGACCTGCGGGAAATGCAAAATTTTTAGGTTTTTTTTTTTTCGAACACGGGAAAACTTGGAACAGAGGCCGAATTCGTGATCAATGTATCCAAACTAACAAACAGAAGAGTTTTTGTCCAGATCGAGAACCTAAAATTTCTTACGAATTTTTTTACCAAAGGGAGGGTCCTGTGGAGTTTTCCGGTTTCAGAACATCGACCCTCATCCCCAAATTTTGGGTCTTATTTCATGGTTTCCTACTCTCCGTTATAGAATATGTGTCACTGAATCCAATGCCGTACTAAGATTGGTCCTAGGACGTCGCTTTCTCACAGAAAATTATTTTTTCGTATATATGCAGACCTGCGGGAAATGCAAAATTTTTAGGTTTTTTTTTCAAACACGGCAAAACTTGGAACAGAGGCCGAATTCGTGATCAATATATCCAAACTAACATACAGAAGAGCTTTTGTCCTGATCTAGAACCTGAAATTTTTTACGAATTTTTTTACCAAAGGGAGGGTCCTGTGGAGTTTTCCGGTTTCAGAACATCGACCCTCATCCCCAAATTTTGGGTCTTATTTCATGGTTTCCTACTCTCCGTTATAGAAAATGTGTCACTGAATCCGATGCCGTGCTAAGATTGGTCCTAGGACGTCGCCTTCTCACAGAAAATTATTTTTTGGTATATATGCAGACCTGCGGGAAATGCAAAATTTTTAGGTTTTTTTTCAAACACGGCAAAACTTGGAACAGAGGCAGAATTCGTGATCAAAGTATCCAAACCAACAAACAGAAGAGTTTTTGTCCTTATCGAGAACCTAAAATTTCTTACGAATTTTTTTACCAGAGGGAGGGTCCTGTGGAGTTTTCCGGTTTCAGAACATCGACCCTCATTCCCAAATTTTGGGTCTTATTTCACGGTTGCCTACTCTCCGTTATAGAAAATGTGCCACTGAATCCAATGCCGTGCTAAGATTGGTCCTAGGACGCCGCCTTCTCACAGAAAATTATTTTTTCGTATATATGCAGACCTGCGGGAAATGCAAAATTTTTAGGTTTTTTTTCAAATACGGCAAAACTTGCAACAGAGGCCAAATTCGTGATCAAAGTATCCAAACTAACAAACAGAAGAGTTCTTGTCCTGATCGCGAACCTAAAATTTTTTACGAATTTTTTTACCAAAGGGAGGGTCCTGTGGAGTTTTCCGGTTTCAGAACATCGACCCTCGTCCCCAAATTTTGGGTCTTATTTCATGGTTTCCTACTCTCCGTTATAGAAAATGTGCCACTGAATCCAATGCCGTACTAAGATTGGTCCTAGGACGTCGCTTTCTCACAGAAAATTATTTTTTCGTATATATGCAGACCTGCGGGAAATGCAAAATTTTTAGGTTTTTTTTTTCGAACACGGCAAAACTTGGAACAGAGGCCGAATTCGTGATCAATGTATCCAAACTAACAAACAGAAGAGTTTTTGTCCAGATCGAGAACCTAAAATTTCTTATGAATTTTTTTACTAAAGGGAGGGTCCTGTGGAGTTTTCCGGTTTCAGAACATCGACCTTCATCCCCAAATTTTGGGTCTTATTTCACGGTTTCCTACTCTCCGTTATAGAAAATGTGCCACTGAATCCAATGCCGTGCATAGATTGGTCCTAGGACGTCGCCTTCTCACAGAAAATTAGTTTTTCGTATATATGCAGACCTGCGGGAAATGCAAAATTTTTAGGTTTTTTTTCAAACATGGCAAAACTTGAAACAGAGGCCGAATTCATGATCAATGTATCCAAACTAACAAACAGAAGAGTTTTTGTCCTGATCGAGAACCTAAAATTTCTTACGAATTTTTTTACCAAAGGAGGGTCCTGTGGAGTTTTCCGGTTTCAGAACATCGACCCTCATCCCCAAATTTTGGGTCTTATTTCACGGTTTCCTACTCTCCGTTATAGAAAATGTGCCACTGAATCCAATGCCGTGCTAAGGTTGGTCCTAGGACGTCGCCTTCGCACAGAAAATTATTTTTTCGTATATATGCAGACCTGCGGGAAATGCAAAATTTTTAGGTTTTTTTTCAAACACGGCAAAACTTGGAACAGAGGCCGAATTCGTGATCAATGTATCCAAACTAACAAACAGAAGAGTTTTTGTCCTGATCGAGAACCTACAATTTTTGACGAATATTTTTACCAAAGGGAGGGTCCTGTGGAGTTTTCCGGTTTCAGAACATCGACCCTCATCTCCAAATTTTGGGTCTTATGTCATGGTTTTCTACTCTCCGTTATAGAAAATGTGCGACTGAATCCAATGCCGTACTAGGACGTCGCTTTCTCACAGACAATTATTTTTTCGTATATATGCAGACCTGCGGGAAATGCAAAATTTTTAGGTTTTTTTTTCGAACACGGCAAAACTTGGAACAGAGGCCGAATTCGTGATCAATGTATCCAAACTAAGAAACAGAAGAGTTTTTGTCCTGATCGAGAACCTAACATTTTTTACGAATTTTTTTACCAAAGGGAGGGTCCTGTGGAGTTTTCCGGTTTCAGAGCATCGACGCTCATCTCCAAATTTTGGGTCTTATTTCATGGTTTCCTACTCTCCGTTATAGAAAATGTGTCACTGAATCCAATGCCGCGCTAAAATTGGTCCTAGGACGTCGCCTTCTCACAGAAAATTATTTTTTGGTATATATGCAGACCTGCGGGAAATGCAAAATATTTAGGTTTTTTTTTTCAAACACGGCAAAACTTGGAACAGAGGCCGAATTCGTGATCAATGTATCCCAACTAACAAACAGAAGAGTTTTTGTCCTGATCTAGAACCTGCAATTTTTTACGAATTTTTTTACCAAAGGGAGGGTCCTGTGGAGTTTTCCGGTTTCAGAACATCGACCCTCATCCCCAAATTTTGGGTCTTATGTCATGGTTTCCTACTCTCCGTTATAGAAAATGCGCGACTGAATCCAATGCCGTACTAAGATTGGTCCTAGGACGTCGCTTTCTCACATAAAATTATTTTTTCGTATATATGCAGACATGCGGGAAATGCAAAATTTTTAGGTTTTTTTTTCGAACACGGCAAAACTTGGAACAGAGGCCGAATTTGTGATCAATGTATCCAAACTAACAAACAGAAGAGTTTTTGCCCTGATCGAGAACCTAAAATTTTTTACGAATTTTTTTACCAAAGGGAGGGTCCTGTGGAGTTTTCCGGCTTCAGAACATCGACCCTCATCTCCAAATTTTAGGTCTTATTTCATGGTGTCCTACTCTCCGTTATAGAAAATGTGCCACTGAATCCAATGCCGTGCTAAGATTGGTCCTAGGACGTCGCCTTCTCACAGAAAATTATTTTTTCGTATATATGCAGACCTGCGAGAAATGCAAAATTTTTAGGTTTTTTTTTCAAACACGGCAAAACTTGGAACAGAGGCCGAATTCGTGATCAATGTATCCAAACTAACAAGCAGAAGGGTTTTTGTCCTGATCGAGAACCTAAAATTTTTTACGAGTTTTTTACCAAAGGGGGGGTCCTGTGGAGTTTTCCGGTTTCAGAACATCGACCCTCATCTCCAAATTTTGGGTCTTATTTCATGGTGTCCTACTCTCCGTTATAGGAAATGTGCCACTGAATCCAATGCCGTGCTAAGATTGGTCCTAGGACGTCGCCTTCTCACAGGAAATTATTTTTTCGTCTATATGCAGACCTGCGGGAAATGCAAAATTTTTAGGTTTTTTTTTTCGAACACGGCAAAACTTGGAACAGAGGCCGAATTCGTGATCAATGTATCCAAACTAACAAACAGAAGAGTTTTTGTCCTGATCGAGAACCTAAAATTTCTTAGGAATTTTTTTACCAAAGGGAGGGTCCTGTGGAGTTTTCCGGTTTCAGAACATCGACCCTCATCCCCAAATTTTGGGTCTTATTTCATGGTTTCCTACTCTCCGTTATAGAAAATGTGTCACTGAATACAATGCCGTACTAAGATTGGTCCTAGGACGTCGCTTTCTCACAGAAAATTATTTTTTCGTATATATGCAGACCTGCGGGAAATGCAAAATTTTTAGGTTTTTTTTTCGAACACGTCAAAACTTGGAACAGAGGCCGAATTCGTGATCAATGTATCCAAACTAACATACAGAATAGTTTTTGTCCTGATCTAGAACCTGAAATTTTTTACGAATTTTTTTACCAAAGGGAGGGTCCTGTGGAGTTTTCCGGTTTCAGAACGTCGACCCTCATCCCCAAATTTTGGGTCTTATTTCATGGTTTCCTACTCTCCTTTATAGAAAATGTGTCACTGAATCCAATGCCGTGCTAAGATTGATCCTAGGACGTCGCCTTCTCACAGAAAATTATTTTTTGGTATATATGCAGACCTGCGGGAAATGCAAAATTTTTAGGTTTTCTTTCAAACACGGCAAAACTTGGAACAGAGGCCGAATTCGTGATCAATGTATCCAAACTAACAAACAGAAGAGTTTTTGTCCTGATCGAGAACCTAAAATTTTTTACGAATTTTTTTACCAAAGGGAGGAGTGGGGTTTTCCGGTTTCAGAACATCGACCCTCGTCCCCAAATTTTGGGTCTTATTTCATGGTTTCCTACTCCCCGTTATAGAAAATGTGCCACTGAATCCAATGCCGTACTAAGGTTGGTCCTAGGACGTCGCTTTCTCACAGAAAATTATTTTTTCGTATATATGCAGACCTGCGGGAAATGCAAAATTTTTAGGTTTTTTTTTCGAACACGGCAAAACTTGGAACAGAGGCCGAATTCGTGATCAATGTATCCAAACTAACAAACAGAAGGGTTTTTGTCCAGATCGAGAACCTAAAATTTCTTACGAATTTTTTAACAAAGGGAGGGTCCTGTGGAGTTTTCCGGTTTCAGAACATCGACCCTCATCCCCAAATTTTGGGTCTTATTTCATGGTTTCCTACTCTCCGTTATAGAAAATGTGCCACTGATTCCAATGCCGTGCTAAGATTGGTCCTAGGACGTCGCCTTCTCACAGAAAATTATTTTTTCGTATATATGCAGACCTGCGGGAAATGCAAAACTTTTAGGTTTTTTTTTCAAACACGGCAAAACTTGGAACAGAGGCCGAATTCGTGATCAATGTATCCAAACTAACAAACAGAAGAGTTTTTGTCCTGATCGAGAACCTAAAATTTTTTACGAATTTTTTTACCAAAGGGAGGGTCCTGTGGAGTTTTCCGGTTTCAGAACATCGACCCTCATCCCCAAATTTTGGGTCTTATCTCATGGTTTCCTACTCTCCGTTATAGAAAATGTGCCACTGAATCCAATGCCGTGCTAAGATTGGTCCTAGGACGTCGCCTTCTCACAGAAAATTATTTTTTCGTATATATGCAGACCTGCGGGAAATGCAAAATGTTTAGGTTTTTTTTTCGAACACGGCTAAACTTGGAACAGAGGCCGAATTCGTGATCAATGTATCCAAACTAACAAACAGAAGAGTTTTTGTCCTGATCGAGAACCTAAAATTTTTTACGAATTTTTTTACCAAAGGGAGGGTCCTGTGGAGTTTTCCGGTTTCAGAACATCGACCCTCATCTCCAAATTTTGGGTCTTATTTCATAGTTTCCTACTCTCCGTTATAGAAAATGTGCCACTGACTCCAATGCCGTGCTAGGATTGGTCCTAGGACGTCGCCTTCTCACAGAAAATGATTTTTTCGTATATATGAAGACCAGCGGGAAATGCAAAATTTTTAGGTTTTTTTTTCAAACACGGCAAAACTTGGAACAGAGGCCGAATTCGTGATCAATGTATCCAAACTAACAAGCAGAAGGGTTTTTGTCCTGATCGAGAACCTAAAATCTTTTACGAGTTTTTTTACCAAAGGAGGGGTCCTGTGGAGTTTTCCGGTTTCAGAACATCGACTCTCATCCCCAAATTTTGGGTCTTATGTCATGGTTTCCTACTCTCCGTTATAGAAAATATGCGACTGAATCCAATGCCGTACTAAGATTGGTCCTAGGACGTCGCTTTCTCACAGAAAATTATTTTTTCGTATATATGCAGACCTGCGGGAAATGCAAAATTTTTAGGTTTTTTTTTCGAACACGGCAAAACTTGGAACAGAGGCCGAATTCGTGATCAATGTATCCAGACTAACAAACAGAAGAGTTTTTGTCCAGATCGAGAACCTAAAATTTCTTACGAATTTTTTTACGAAAGGGAAGGTCCTGTGGAGTTTTCCGGTTTCAGAACATCGACCCTCATCCCCAAATTTTGGGTCTTATTTCATGGTTTCCTACTCTCCGTTATAGAAAATGTGCCACTGAATCCAATGCCGTGCTAAGATTGGTCCTAGGACGTCGCCTTCTCACAGAAAGTGATTTTTTCGTATATATGCAGACCAGCGGGAAATGCAAAATTTTTAGGTTTTTTTTTCAAACACGGCAAAACTTGGAACAGAGGCCGAATTCGTGATCAATGTATCCAAACTAACAAACAGAAGAGTTTTTGTCCTGATCGAGAACCTAAAATTTTTTACGAATTTTTTTACCAAAGGGGGGGTCCTGTGGAGTTTTCCGGTTTCAGAACATCGACCCTCATCTCCAAATTTTGGGTCTTATTTCATGGTGTCCTACTCTCCGTTATAGGAAATGTGCCACTGAATCCAATGCCGTGCTAAGATTGGTCCTAGGACGTCGCCTTCTCACAGAAAATTATTTTTTCGTCTATATGCAGACCTGCGGGAAATGCAAAATTTTTAGGTTTTTTTTTCAAACACGGCAAAACTTGGAACAGAGGCCGAATTCGTGATCAATGTATCCAGACTAACAAACAGAAGAGTTTTTGTCCAGATCGAGAACCTAAAATTTCTTACGAATTTTTTTACGAAAGGGAAGGTCCTGTGGAGTTTTCCGGTTTCAGAACATCGACCCTCATCCCCAAATTTTGGGTCTTATTTCATGGTTTCCTACTCTCCGTTATAGAAAATGTGCCACTGAATCCAATGCCGTGCTAAGATTGGTCCTAGGACGTCGCCTTCTCACAGAAAATTATTTTTTCGTATATATGCAGACCTGCGAGAAATGCAAAATTTTTAGGTTTTTTTTTCAAACACGGCAAAACTTGGAACAGAGGCCGAATTCGTGATCAATGTATCCAAACTAACAAGCAGAAGGGTTTTTGTCCTGATCGAGAACCTAAAATTTTTTACGAGTTTTTTTACCAAAGGGGGGGTCCTGTGGAGTTTTCCGGTTTCAGAACATCGACCCTCATCTCCAAATTTTGGGTCTTATTTCATGGTGTCCTACTCTCCGTTATAGGAAATGTGCCACTGAATCCAATGCCGTGCTAAGATTGGTCCTAGGACGTCGCCTTCTCACAGAAAATTATTTTTTCGTCTATATGCAGACCTGCGGGAAATGCAAAATTTTTAGGTTTTTTTTTTCGAACACGGCAAAACTTGGAACAGAGGCCGAATTCGTGATCAATGTATCCAAACTAACAAACAGAAGAGTTTTTGTCCTGATCGAGAACCTAAAATTTCTTAGGAATTTTTTTACCAAAGGGAGGGTCCTGTGGAGTTTTCCGGTTTCAGAACATCGACCCTCATCCCCAAATTTTGGGTCTTATTTCATGGTTTCCTACTCTCCGTTATAGAAAATGTGTCACTGAATACAATGCCGTACTAAGATTGGTCCTAGGACGTCGCTTTCTCACAGAAAATTATTTTTTCGTATATATGCAGACCTGCGGGAAATGCAAAATTTTTAGGTTTTTTTTTCGAACACGGCAAAACTTGGAACAGAGGCCGAATTCGTGATCAATGTATCCAAACTAACATACAGAAGAGTTTTTGTCCTGATCTAGAACCTGAAATTTTTTACGAATTTTTTTACCAAAGGAGTTTTCCGGTTTCAGAACGTCGACCCTCATCCCCAAATTTTGGGTCTTATTTCATAAATTCCTACTCTCCTTTATAGAAAATGTGTCACTGAATCCAATGCCGTGCTAAGATTGATCCTAGGACGTCGCCTTCTCACAGAAAATTATTTTTTGGTATATATGCAGACCTGCGGGAAATGCAAAATTTTTAGGTTTTTTTTTTCGAACACGGCAAAACTTGGAACAGAGGCCGAATTCGTGATCAATGTATCCAAACTAACAAACAGAAGAGTTTTTGTCCTGATCGAGAACCTAAAATTTCTTAGGAATTTTTTTACCAAAGGGAGGGTCCTGTGGAGTTTTCCGGTTTCAGAACATCGACCCTCATCCCCAAATTTTGGGTCTTATTTCATGGTTTCCTACTCTCCGTTATAGAAAATGTGTCACTGAATACAATGCCGTACTAAGATTGGTCCTAGGACGTCGCTTTCTCACAGAAAATTATTTTTTCGTATATATGCAGACCTGCGGGAAATGCAAAATTTTTAGGTTTTTTTTTTCGAACACGGCAAAACTTGGAACAGAGGCCGAATTCGTGATCAATGTATCCAAACTAACAAACAGAAGAGTTTTTGTCCTGATCGAGAACCTAAAATTTCTTAGGAATTTTTTTACCAAAGGGAGGGTCCTGTGGAGTTTTCCGGTTTCAGAACATCGACCCTCATCCCCAAATTTTGGGTCTTATTTCATGGTTTCCTACTCTCCGTTATAGAAAATGTGTCACTGAATACAATGCCGTACTAAGATTGGTCCTAGGACGTCGCTTTCTCACAGAAAATTATTTTTTCGTATATATGCAGACCTGCGGGAAATGCAAAATTTTTAGGTTTTTTTTTCAAACACGGCAAAACTTGGAACAGAGGCCGAATTCGTGATCAATGTATCCAAACTAACAAACAGAAGAGTTTTTGTCCTGATCGAGAACCTAAAATTTTTTACGAATTTTTTTACCAAAGGGAGGAGTGGAGTTTTCCGGTTTCAGAACATCGACCCTCGTCCCCAAATTTTGGGTCTTATTTCATGGTTTCCTACTCCCCGTTATAGAAAATGTGCCACTGAATCCAATGCCGTACTAAGGTTGGTCCTAGGACGTCGCTTTCTCACAGAAAGTTATTTTTTCGTATATATGCAGACCTGCGGGAAATGCAAAATTTTTAGGTTTTTTTTTCGAACACGGCAAAACTTGGAACAGAGGCCGAATTCGTGATCAATGTATCCAAACTAACAAACAGAAGGGTTTTTGTCCAGATCGAGAACCTAAAATTTCTTACGAATTTTTTAACAAAGGGAGGGTCCTGTGGAGTTTTCCGGTTTCAGAACATCGACCCTCATCCCCAAATTTTGGGTCTTATTTCATGGTTTCCTACTCTCCGTTATAGAAAATGTGCCACTGATTCCAATGCCGTGCTAAGATTGGTCCTAGGACGTCGCCTTCTCACAGAAAATTATTTTTTCGTATATATGCAGACCTGCGGGAAATGCAAAACTTTTAGGTTTTTTTTTCAAACACGGCAAAACTTGGAACAGAGGCCGAATTCGTGATCAATGTATCCAAACTAACAAACAGAAGAGTTTTTGTCCTGATCGAGAACCTAAAATTTTTTACGAATTTTTTTACCAAAGGGAGGGTCCTGTGGAGTTTTCCGGTTTCAGAACATCGACCCTCATCCCCAAATTTTGGGTCTTATTTCATGGTTTCCTACTCTCCGTTATAGAAAATGTGCCACTGAATCCAATGCCGTGCTAAGATTGGTCCTAGGACGTCGCCTTCTCACAGAAAATTATTTTTTCGTATATATGCGGACCTGCGGGAAATGCAAAATGTTTAGGTTTTTTTTTCGAACACGGCTAAACTTGGAACAGAGGCCGAATTCGTGATCAATGTATCCAAACTAACAAACAGAAGAGTTTTTGTCCTGATCGAGAACCTAAAATTTTTTACGAATTTTTTTACCAAAGGGAGGGTCCTGTGGAGTTTTCCGGTTTCAGAACATCGACCCTCATCTCCAAATTTTGGGTCTTATTTCATAGTTTCCTACTCTCCGTTATAGAAAATGTGCCACTGACTCCAATGCCGTGCTAGGATTGGTCCTAGGACGTCGCCTTCTCACAGAAAATGATTTTTTCGTATATATGAAGACCAGCGGGAAATGCAAAATTTCTAGGTTTTTTTTTCAAACACGGCAAAACTTGGAACAGAGGCCGAATTCGTGATCAATGTATCCAAACTAACAAGCAGAAGGGTTTTTGTCCTGATCGAGAACCTAAAATCTTTTACGAGTTTTTTTACCAAAGGAGGGGTCCTGTGGAGTTTTCCGGTTTCAGAACATCGACTCTCATCCCCAAATTTTGGGTCTTATGTCATGGTTTCCTACTCTCCGTTATAGAAAATATGCGACTGAATCCAATGCCGTACTAAGATTGGTCCTAGGACGTCGCTTTCTCACAGAAAATTATTTTTTCGTATATATGCAGACCTGCGGGAAATGCAAAATTTTTAGGTTTTTTTTTCGAACACGGCAAAACTTGGAACAGAGGCCGAATTCGTGATCAATGTATCCAGACTAACAAACAGAAGAGTTTTTGTCCAGATCGAGAACCTAAAATTTCTTACGAATTTTTTTACGAAAGGGAAGGTCCTGTGGAGTTTTCCGGTTTCAGAACATCGACCCTCATCCCCAAATTTTGGGTCTTATTTCATGGTTTCCTACTCTCCGTTATAGAAAATGTGCCACTGAATCCAATGCCGTGCTAAGATTGGTCCTAGGACGTCGCCTTCTCACAGAAAGTGATTTTTTCGTATATATGCAGACCAGCGGGAAATGCAAAATTTTTAGGTTTTTTTTTCAAACACGGCAAAACTTGGAACAGAGGCCGAATTCGTGATCAATGTATCCAAACTAACAAACAGAAGAGTTTTTGTCCTGATCGAGAACCTAAAATTTTTTACGAATTTTTTTACCAAAGGGAGGATCCTGTGGAGTTTTCCGGTTTCAGAACATCGACCCTCATCCCCAAATTGTGGGTCTTATTTCATGGTTTCCTACTCTCTGTTATAGAAAATGTGCCACTGAATCCAATGCCGTGCTAAGATTGGTCCTAGGACGTCACCTTCTCACAGAAAATTATTATTTCGTATATATGCAGACATGCGGGAAATACAAAATTTTTAGGTTTTTTTTTCGAACACGGCAAAACTTGGAACAGAGGCCTAATTCGTGATCAATGTATCCAAACTAACAAACAGAAGAGTTTTTGTCCTGGTCGAGAACCTAAAATTTTTTACGAATTTTTTTACCAAAGGGAGGGTCCTGTGGAGTTTTCCGGTTTCAGAACATCGACACTCATCCCCAAATTTTGGGTCTTATTTCATGGTTTCCTGCTCTCCGTTATAGAAAATGTGCCACTGAATGCAATGCCGTACTAGGATTGGTCCTAAGACGTCGCTTTCTCACAGAAAATTATTTTTTCGTATATACGCAGACCTGCGGGAAATGCAAAATTTTTAGGTTTTTCTTTTCGAACACGGCAAAACTTGGAACAGAGGCCGAATTCGTGATCAATGTATCCAAACTAACAAACAGAAGAGTTTTTGTCCAGATCGAGAACCTAAAATTTCTTACGAATTTTTTTACCAAAGGGAGGGTCCTGTTGAGTTTTCCGGTTTCAGAACATCGACCCTCATCCCCAAATTTTGGGTCTTAGTTCATGGTTTCCTACTCTCCGTTATAGAAAATGTGCCACTGAACCCAATGCCGTGCTAAGATTGGTCCTAGGACGTCGCCTTCTCACAGAAAATTATTTTTTCGTATATATGCAGACCTGCGGGAAATGCAAAATTTTTAGGTTTTCTTTTCAAGCACGGCAAAACTTGCAACAGAGGCCAAATTCGTGATCAATGTATCCAAACTAACAAACAGAAGAGTTTTTGTCCTGATCGAGAACCTAAAATTTTTTACGAATTTTTTTACCAAAGGGAGGGTCCTGTGGAGTTTTCCGGTTTCAGAACATCAACCCCCTTCCCCAAATTTTGGGTCTTATTTCACGGTTTCCTACTCTCCGTTATAGAAAATGTGCCACTGAACCCAATGCCGTGCTAAGATTGGTCCTAGGACGTCGCCTTCTCACAGAAAATTATTTTTTCGTATATACGCAGACCTGCGGGTAATGCAAAATTTTTAGGTTTTTTTTTCAAACACGGCAAAACTTGGAACAGAGGCCGAATTCATGATCAATGTATCCAAACTAACAAACAGAAGAGTTTTTGTCCTGATCGAGAACCTAAAATTTTTTACGAATTTTTTTACCAAAGGAGGGTCCTGTGGAGTTTTCCGGTTTCAGAACATCGACCCTGATCCCCAAATTTTGGGTCTTATTTCACGGTTTTCTACTCTCCGTTATAGAAAATGTGCCACTGAATCCAATGCCGTGCTAAGATTGGTCCTAGGACGTCGCCTTCTCACAGCAAATTATTTTTTCGTATATATGCAGACCTGCGGGAAATGCAAAATGTTTAGGTTTTTTTCAAACACGGCAAAACTTGGAACAGAGGCCGAATTCGTGATCAATGTATCCAAACTAACAAACAGAAGAGTTTTTGTCTTGATCGAGAACCTAAAATTTTTTACGAATATTTTTACCAAAGGGAAGGTCCTGTGGAGTTTTCCGGTTTCAGAACATCGACCCTCATCCCCAAATTTTGGGTCTTATGTCATGGTTTCCTACTCTCCGTTATAGAAAATGTGCGACTGAATCCATTGCCGTACTAAGATTGGTCCTAGGACGTCGCTTTCTCACAGAAAATTATTTTTTCGTATATATGCAGACCTGCGGGAAATGCAAAATTTTTAGGTTTTTTTTTTCGAACACGGCAAAACTTGGAACAGAGGCCGAATTCGTGATCAATGTATCCAAACTAACAAACAGAAGAGTTTTTGTCCTGATCGAGAACCTAAAATTTTTTACGAATTTTTTTACCTGTGGAGTTTTCCGGTTTCAGAGCATCGACCCTCATCCCCAAATTTTGGGTCTTATTTCACGGTTTCCTACTCTCCGTTATAGAAAATGTGCCACTGAATGCAATGCCGTGCATAGATTGGTCCTAGGACGTCGCCTTCTCACAGAAAATTATTTTTTCGTATATATGCAGACCTGCGGGAAATGCAAAATGTTTAGGTTTTTTTTCAAACACGGCAAAACTTGGAACAGAGGCCGAATTCGTGATCAATGTATCCAAACTAACAAACAGAAGAGTTTTTGTCCTGATCGAGAACCTAAAATTTTTTACGAATATTTTTACCAAAGGGAGTTTTGGGGAGTTTTCCGGTTTCAGAACATCAACCCTCGTCCCCAAATTTTGGGTCTTATTTCATGGTTTCCTACTCCCCGTTATAGAAAATGTGCCACTGTATCCAATGCCGTACTAAGATTGGTCCTAGGACGTCGCTTTCTCACAGAAAATTATTTTTTCGTATATATGCAGACCTGCGGGAAATGCAAAATTTTTAGGTTTTTTTTCAAACACGGCGAAACTTGGAACAGAGGCCGAATTCGTGATCAAAGTATCCAAACTAACAAACAGAAGAGTTTTTGTCCTGATCGCGAACCTAAAATTTTTTACGAATTTTTTTACCAAAGGGAGGGTCCTGTGGAGTTTTCCGGTTTCAGAACATCGACCCTCGTCCCCAAATTTTGGGTCTTATTTCATGGTTTCCTACTCTCCGTTATAGAAAATGTGCCACTGAATCCAATGCCGTACTAAGATTGGTCCTAGGACGTCGCTCTCTCACAGAAAATTATTTTTTCGTATACAGGGTGGGCCAATAGTGCGTGGACGGAGGATTGTGGGCTTACTAAAAAATATTTCAAAAATCTGTCACTTGATCATGGTAGGGACTCTTGAGGGCTATAACGTAAAAATATTTTCACTTAAATTTTGACGTTTATACAGGGTGATTCATATCAAACATACATTTTTTTGAATGGAACCCCCTATATATTATTGCATATTTGGATTCCTTGGTCAATTCTAGTGTGACTTTATGTATCACACATGGAACTTTAAACGAACCGTTTAGGCGCAAACCACCATTTTTGGTATAAGTAGGTATCAGAAAAAAATTGAATATCGCAGCGATTATAAAACTTAGAAGGCCTTGACTTTGCGGTACGACTAAGCATGAAATGCGTCACCTTAGGACAGACGGCTAAATTTGAATTCTTTTTGTACTTGGAGAAATCAGAGGATAAATTAAGGAAACTTCAATCACAGGTAACTTGATTTTTTCAAATGGGAATGCCTATTTTGGTTTAAAGAATCAAATGTAAAATTTGATTACCTTTCTAACGATATAGCATTCTTGATATCAGTCTTTTTTGATTTTCATTTTATTTCAAATTTTCAGTCAAATCGGTGTTTTTCAACTTTCCTGCATGCAAGCAACCTAGCAGGCCATGAAAAATAAACAAAAGCTCGTTAATATGGAAGAAAGCAACTAACTTAGTAGAAAAATGCAAACTAACTAGAGCAGCGAGGCAACATTACAAAAATTCCTTACAACATATTAGCTCTAACCAGAAACAATAGCAGTAGCTCATTTTTCACAGCCTACTAGCTATTAGCCAATTTCCAAAGTCAGAAAGAAACATATTTAATCAAAGGAAAACTACTAGTGATTGTTGCTGGCAGTAGAATATCTATGTCTTCTGAATAAATGTTCACGTTTAATGCTATAAAAAGGTAGCCATTTCCGTAAGTCAAAAGTAATGATACCTCTGACTGGAACCCTTCAAATTCTTCGGTAGGTACTTCTGCTTATTAGCAAAATCGCGGAAAATGAAACTTGAATTGCAGTCTGTTTGAATTGTAAAACATAAGTTAGTTTACAGAAAACTACATGAAATAATCACAATTACAACATAGCGTAACAAAAAAATTCTAGCAATTATTTCAATAGATGTTCAGAATGCTCCAGTTGGAGATCTTTACTTTCGACTTAACTAAACGGAAATGACTATTTTTTTATCCCATTAAATGTGAAATTTCATTCTAAATATTTAAGACTGTAAGCAAAGATCGCTGATAGTTTTCTTTTTGTTTCAAAGTTTTTAGTCGTTTTGGAAAGTTGCCAAGCTCTAGTAGACCTCAATAGCTAGTAGGCTGTGTAAAACAAACACTTCTGTCATACCCCAGCTACTCATTGACATTAGATATCTTGCCGCTGTTGTTTCCGGTTAGAGCTGATGTGTTGTAAGGAATTTTCATGTTCTTGCCTCGCTACTCGAGTTCGTTTACATCTTTCTACAAAGTTAGTTGTTTTCTTCCATATTAACGAGCTTTTGTTTATTTTTCATGGCCTACTAGGTTGCTTGCACGCAGGAAAATTGAAAAACACCGATTTGACTTAAAATTTGAAATTAAATGAAAACCAAAGAAGATTGATATCAAGAATGCTATATCGTTAGAAAGGTAATCAAATTCTACATTTGATTCTTTAAACGAAAATAGGCATTCCCATTTGAAAAAATCAAGTTATCTGTGATTTAAGTTTCCTTAATTAATCTACTGATTTATCCAAGTACAAAAAGAATCCAAATTTAGCCGTCTGACTTTAGGTGACGCATTTCATGCTTAGTCGTACCGCAAAGTCACGGCCTTCTAAGTTTTATAATCGCTGCGATATTCAATTTTTTTCTGATACCTACTTATACCAAAAATGGTGATTTGCGCCTAAACGGTTCGTTTAAAGGTCCATGTATGATGCATAAAGTCACATTAGAATTGATCAAGGAATCCAAATATGCAATAATATATAGAGGGTTCCATTCAAAAAAATGTAAGTTTGATATGAGTCACCCTGTATAAACGTCAAAATTTAAGTGAAAATATTTTTGCGTTATAGCCCTCAAGGGTCCTAACCATGCTCAAGTGACAGATTTTTGAAATATTTTTTAGTAAGCCCACAATCCTCCGTCCACGCACTATTGGCCCACCCTGTATATGCAGACCTGCGGGAAGTGCAAAATTTTCAGGTTTTTTTTTCGAACACGGCAAAACTTGGAACAGAGGCCGAATTCGTGATCAATGTATCCAAACTAACAAACAGAAGAGTTTTTGTCCAGATCGAGAACCTAAAATTTCTTACGAACTTTTTTACCAAAGGGAGGGTCCTGTGGAGTTTTCCGGTTTCAGAACATCGAC
Source organism: Callosobruchus maculatus (assembly GCA_951848785.1). NCBI lineage: Eukaryota > Metazoa > Arthropoda > Insecta > Coleoptera > Chrysomelidae > Callosobruchus > Callosobruchus maculatus. The sequence goes on along the minus strand of CATOUR010000191.1, from coordinate 5,140,951 downwards.
CCTCATCCCCAAATTTTGGGTCTTATTTCACGGTTTCCTACTCTCCGTTATAGAAAATGTGCCACTGAATCCAATGCCGTGCATAGATTGGTCCTAGGACGTCGCCTTCTCACAGAAAATTATTTTTTCGTATATATGCAGACCTGCGGGAAATGCAAAATTTTTAGGTTTTTTTTCAAACACGGCAAAACTTGGAACAGAGGCCGAATTCGTGATGAATGTATCCAAACTAACAAACAGAAGAGTTTTTGTCCTGATCGAGAACCTAAAATTTTTTACGAATTTTTTTACCAAAGGGAGGGTCCTGTGGAGTTTTCCGGTCTCAGAACATCGACCCTCATCCCCAAATTATGGGTCTTATTTCATGGTTTCCCACTCTCCGTTATAGAAAATGTGTCACTGAATCAAATGCCGTGCTAAGATTGGTCCTAGGACGTCGCCTTCTCACAGAAAATTATTTTTTGGTATATATGCAGACCTGCGGGAAATGCAAAATTTTTAGGTTTTTTTTTCAAACACGGCAAAACTTGGAACAGAGGCCGAATTCGTGATCAATGTATCCAAACTAACAAACAGAAGAGTTTTTGTCCTGATCGCGAACCTAAAATTTTTTACGAATTTTTTTACCAAAGGGAGGGTCCTGTGGAGTTTTCCGGTTTCAGAACATCGACCCTCGTCCCCAAATTTTGGGTCTTATTTCATGGTTTCCTACTCTCCGTCATAGAAAATGTGCCACTGAATCCAATGCCGTACTAAGATTGGTCCTAGGACGTCGCTTTCTCACAGAAAATTACTTTTTCGTATATATGCAGACCTGCGGGAAATGCAAAATTTTTAGGTTTTTTTTTCAAATACGGCGAAACTTGGAACAGAGGCCGAATTCGTGATCAAAGTATCCAAACTAACAAACAGAAGAGTTTTTGTCCTGATCGCGAACCTAAAATTTTTTACGAATTTTTTTACCAAAGGGAGGGTCCTGTGGAGTTTTCCGGTTTCAGAACATCGACCCTCGTCCCCAAATTTTGGGTCTTATTTCATGGTTTCCTACTCTCCGTTATAGAAAATGTGCCACTGAATCCAATGCCGTACTAAGATTGGTTCTAGGACGTCGCCTTCTCACAGAAAATTACCTTTTCGTATATATGCAGACCTGCGGGAAATGCAAAATTTTTAGGTTTTCTTTTCAAACACGGCAAAACTTGCAACAGAGGCCGAATTCGTGATCAATGTATCCAAACTAACAAACAGAAGAGTTTTTGTCCTGATCGCGAACCTAAAATTTTTTACGAATTTTTTTACCAAAGGGAGGGTCCTGTGGAGTTTTCCGGTTTCAGAACATCGACCCTCGTCCCCAAATTTTGGGTCTTATTTCATGGTTTCCTACTCTCCGTTATAGAAAATGTGCCACTGAATCCAATGCCGTGCTAAGATTGGTCCTAGGACGTCGCCTTCTCACAGAAAATTACCTTTTCGTATATATGCGGACCTGCGGGAAATGCAAAATTTTTAGGTTTTCTTTTCAAACACGGCAAAACTTGCAACAGAGGCCGAATTCGTGATCAATGTATCCAAACTAACAAACAGAAGAGCTTTTGTCCTGATCGAGAACCTAAAATTTTTTACGAATTTTTTTACCAAAGGGAGGGTCCTGTGGAGTTTTCCGGTTTCAGAACATCAACCCTCTTCCCCAAATTTTGGGTCTTATTTCACGGTTTCCTACTCTCCGTTATAGAAAATGTGCCACTGAACCCAATGCCGTGCTAAGATTGGTCCTAGGACGTCGCCTTCTCACAGAAAATTATTTTTTCGTATATACGCAGACCTGCGGGTAATGCAAAATTTTTAGGTTTTTTTTTTCAAACACGGCAAAACTTGGAACAGAGGCCGAATTCATGATCAATGTATCCAAACTAACAAACAGAAGAGTTTTTGTCCTGATCGAGAACCTAAAATTTTTTACGAATTTTTTTACCAAAGGAGGGTCCTGTGGAGTTTTCCGGTTTCAGAACATCGACCCTCATCCCCAAATTTTGGGTCTTATTTCACGGTTTCTACTCTCCGTTATAGAAAATGTGCCACTGAATCCAATGATGTGCTAAGATTGGTCCTAGGACGTCGCCTTCTCACAGAAAATTATTTTTTCGTATATACGCAGACCTGCGGGAAATGCAAAATATTTAGGTTTTTTTTTCAAACACGGCGAAACTTGGAACAGAGGCCGAATTCGTGATCAAAGTATCCAAACTAACAAACAGAAGAGTTTTTGTCCTGATCGCGAACCTAAAATTTTTTACGAATTTTTTTACCAAAGGGAGGGTCCTGTGGAGTTTTCCGGTTTCAGAGCATGGACCCTCATCTCCAAATTTTGGGTCTTATTTCATGGTTTCCTACTCTCCGTTATAGAAAATGTGTCACTGAATCCAATGCCGCGCTAAAATTGGTCCTAGGACGTCGCCTTCTCACAGAAAATTATTTTTTGGTATATATGCAGACCTGCGGGAAATGCAAAATTTTTAGGTTTTTTTTTCAAACACGGCAAAACTTGGAACAGAGGCCGAATTCGTGATCAATGTATCCAAACTAACAAACAGAAGAGTTTTTGTCCTGATCGCGAACCTAAAATTTTTTACGAATTTTTTTACCTGTGGAGTTTTCCGGGCTCAGAGCATCGACCCTCATCCCCAAATTTTGGGTCTTATTTCACGGTTTCCTACTCTCCGTTATAGAAAATGTGCCACTGAATGCAATGCCGTGCATAGATTGGTCCTAGGACGTCGCCTTCTCACAGAAAATTATTTTTTCGTATATATGCAGACCTGCGGGAAATGTAAAATGTTTAGGTTTTTTTTCAAACACGGCAAAACTTGGAACAGAGGCCGAATTCGTGATCAATGTATCCAAACTAACAAACAGAAGAGTTTTTGTCCTGATCGAGAACCTAAAATTTTTTACGAATATTTTTACCAAAGGGAGTTTTGGGGAGTTTTCCGGTTTCAGAACATCGACCCTCGTCCCCAAATTTTGGGTCTTATTTCATGGTTTCCTACTCTCCGTTATAGAAAATGTGCCACTGAATCCAATGCCGTACTAAGATTGGTCCTAGGACGTCGCTTTCTCACAGAAAATTATTTTTTCGTATATATGCAGAACTGCGGGAAATGCAAAATTTTTAGGTTTTTTTTTCAAACACGGCGAAACTTGGAACAGAGGCCGAATTCGTGATCAAAGTATCCAAACTAACAAACAGAAGAGTTATTGTCCTGATCGCGAACCTAAAATTTTTTACGAATTTTTTTACCAAAGGGAGGGTCCTGTGGAGTTTTCCGGTTTCAGAACATCGACCCTCGTCCCCAAATTTTGGGTCTTATTTCATGGTTTCCTACTCTGCGTTATAGAAAATGTGCCACTGAATCCAATGCCGTACTAAGATTGGTCCTAGGACGTCGCTTTCTCACAGAAAATTATTTTTTCGTATATATGCAGACCTGCGGGAAATGCAAAATTTTCAGGTTTTTTTTTTCGAACACGGCAAAACTTGGAACAGAGGCCGAATTCGTGATCAATGTATCCAAACTAACAAACAGAAGAGTTTTTGTCCAGATCGAGAACCTAAAATTTCTTACGAATTTTTTTACCAAAGGGAGGGTCCTGTGGAGTTTTCCGGTTTCAGAACATCGACCCTCATCCGCAAATTTTGGGTCTTATTTCACGGTTTCCTACTCTCCGTTATAGAAAATGTGCCACTGAATCCAATGCCGTGCATAGATTGGTCCTAGGACGTCGCCTTCTCACAGAAAATTATTTTTTCGTATATATGCAGACCTGCGGGAAATGCAAAATTTTTAGGTTTTTTTTCAAACACGGCAAAACTTGGAACAGAGGCCGAATTCGTGATGTATGTATCCAAACTAACAAACAGAAGAGTTTTTGTCCTGATCGAGAACCTAACATTTTTTACGAATTTTTTTACCAAAGGGAGGAGTGGAGTTTTCCGGTTTCAGAACATCGACCCTCGTCCCCAAATTTTGGGTCTTATTTCATGGTTTCCTACTCTCCGTCATAGAAAATGTTCCACTGAATCCAATGCCGTGCTAAGATTGGTCCTAGGACGTCGCCTTCTCACAGAAAATTATTTTTTCGTATATATGCAGACCTGCGGGAAATGCAAAATGTTTAGGTTTTTTTTCAAACACGGCAAAACTTGGAACAGAGGCCGAATTCGTGATCAATGTATCCAAACTAACAAACAGAAGAGTTTTTGTCCTGATCGAGAACCTAAAATTTTTTACGAATATTTTTACCAAAGGGAGTTTTGGGGAGTTTTCCGGTTTCAGAACATCGACCCTCGTCCCCAAATTTTGGGTCTTATTTCATGGTTTCCTACTCTCCGTTATAGAAAATGTGCCACTGAATCCAATGCCGTACTAAGATTGGTCCTAGGACGTCGCTTTCTCACAGAAAATTATTTTTTCGTATATATGCAGAACTGCGGGAAATGCAAAATTTTTAGGTTTTTTTTTTCAAACACGGCGAAACTTGGAACAGAGGCCGAATTCGTGATCAAAGTATCCAAACTAACAAACAGAAGAGTTTTTGTCCTGATCGCGAACCTAAAATTTTTTACGAATTTTTTTACCAAAGGGAGGGTCCTGTGGAGTTTTCCGGTTTCAGAACATCGACTCTCGTCCCCAAATTTTGGGTCTTATTTCATGGTTTCCTACTCTCCGTTATAGAAAATGTGCCACTGAATCCAATGCCGTACTAAGATTGGTCCTAGGACGTCGCTTTCTCACAGAAAATTATTTTTTCGTATATATGCAGACCTGCGGGAAATGCAAAATTTTCAGGTTTTTTTTTTCGAACACGGCAAAACTTGGAACAGAGGCCGAATTCGTGATCAATGTATCCAAACTAACAAACAGAAGAGTTTTTGTCCAGATCGAGAACCTAAAATTTCTTACGAATTTTTTTACCAAAGGGAGGGTCCTGTGGAGTTTTCCGGTTTCAGAACATCGACCCTCATCCGCAAATTTTGGGTCTTATTTCACGGTTTCCTACTCTCCGTTATAGAAAATGTGCCACTGAATCCAATGCCGTGCATAGATTGGTCCTAGGACGTCGCCTTCTCACAGAAAATTATTTTTTCGTATATATGCAGACCTGCGGGAAATGCAAAATTTTTAGGTTTTTTTTCAAACACGGCAAAACTTGGAACAGAGGCCGAATTCGTGATGTATGTATCCAAACTAACAAACAGAAGAGTTTTTGTCCTGATCGAGAACCTAACATTTTTTACGAATTTTTTTACCAAAGGGAGGAGTGGAGTTTTCCGGTTTCAGAACATCGACCCTCGTCCCCAAATTTTGGGTCTTATTTCATGGTTTCCTACTCTCCGTCATAGAAAATGTTCCACTGAATCCAATGCCGTGCTAAGATTGGTCCTAGGACGTCGCCTTCTCACAGAAAATTATTTTTTCGTATATATGCAGACCTGCGGGAAATGCAAAATGTTTAGGTTTTTTTTCAAACACGGCAAAACTTGGAACAGAGGCCGAATTCGTGATCAATGTATCCAAACTAACAAACAGAAGAGTTTTTGTCCTGATCGAGAACCTAAAATTTTTTACGAATATTTTTACCAAAGGGAGTTTTGGGGAGTTTTCCGGTTTCAGAACATCGACCCTCGTCCCCAAATTTTGGGTCTTATTTCATGGTTTCCTACTCTCCGTTATAGAAAATGTGCCACTGAATCCAATGCCGTACTAAGATTGGTCCTAGGACGTCGCTTTCTCACAGAAAATTATTTTTTCGTATATATGCAGAACTGCGGGAAATGCAAAATTTTTAGGTTTTTTTTTTCAAACACGGCGAAACTTGGAACAGAGGCCGAATTCGTGATCAAAGTATCCAAACTAACAAACAGAAGAGTTTTTGTCCTGATCGCGAACCTAAAATTTTTTACGAATTTTTTTACCAAAGGGAGGGTCCTGTGGAGTTTTCCGGTTTCAGAACATCGACTCTCGTCCCCAAATTTTGGGTCTTATTTCATGGTTTCCTACTCTCCGTTATAGAAAATGTGCCACTGAACCCAATGCCGTACTAAGATTGGTCCTAGGACGTCGCTTTCTCACAGAAAATTATTTTTTCGTATATATGCAGACCTGCGGGAAATGCAAAATTTTCAGGTTTTTTTTTTCGAACACGGCAAAACTTGGAACAGAGGCCGAATTCGTGATCAATGTATCCAAACTAACAAACAGAAGAGTTTTTGTCCAGATCGAGAACCTAAAATTTCTTACGAATTTTTTTACCAAAGGGAGGGTCCTGTGGAGTTTTCCGGTTTCAGAACATCGACCCTCATCCGCAAATTTTGGGTCTTATTTCACGGTTTCCTACTTTCCGTTATAGAAAATGTGCCACTGAATCCAATGCCGTGCATAGATTGGTCCTAGGACGTCGCCTTCTCACAGAAAATTATTTTTTCGTATATATGCAGACCTGCGGGAAATGCAAAATTTTTAGGTTTTTTTTCAAACACGGCAAAACTTGGAACAGAGGCCGAATTCGTGATGTATGTATCCAAACTAACAAACAGAAGAGTTTTTGTCCTGATCGAGAACCTAACATTTTTTACGAATTTTTTTACCAAAGGGAGGGTCCTGTGGAGTTTTCCGGTTTCAGAACATCGACCCTCGTCCCCAAATTTTGGGTCTTATTTCATGGTTTCCTACTCTCCGTTATAGAAAATGTGCCACTGAATCCAATGCCGTACTAAGATTGGTCCTAGGACGTCGCCTTCTCACAGAAAATTATTTTTTGGTATATATGCAGACCTGCGGGAAATGCAAAATTTTTAGGTTTTTTTTTCAAACACGGCAAAACTTGGAACAGAGGCCGAATTCGTGATCAATGTATCCAAACTAACAAACAGAAGAGTTTTTGTCCTGATCGCGAACCTAAAATTTTTTACGAATTTTTTTACCAAAGGGAGGGTCCTGTGGAGTTTTCCGGTTTCAGAACATCGACCCTCGTCCCCAAATTTTGGGTCTTATTTCATGGTTTCCTACTCTCCGTCATAGAAAATGTGCCACTGAATCCAATGCCGTACTAAGATTGGTCCTAGGACGTCGCTTTCTCACAGAAAATTATTTTTTCGTATATATGCAGAACTGCGGGAAATGCAAAATTTTTAGGTTTTTTTTTTCAAATACGGCGAAACTTGGAACAGAGGCCGAATTCGTGATCAAAGTATCCAAACTAACAAACAGAAGAGTTTTTGTCCTGATCGCGAACCTAAAATTTTTTACGAATTTTTTTACCAAAGGGAGGGTCCTGTGGAGTTTTCCGGTTTCAGAACATCGACCCTCGTTCCCAAATTTTGGGTCTTATTTCATGGTTTCCTACTCTCCGTTATAGAAAATGTGCCACTGAATCCAATGCCGTACTAAGATTGGTCCTAGGACGTCGCCTTCTCACAGAAAATTACCTTTTCGTATATATGCAGACCTGCGGGAAATGCAAAATTTTTAGGTTTTCTTTTCAAACACGGCAAAACTTGCAACAGAGGCCGAATTCGTGATCAATGTATCCAAACTAACAAACAGAAGAGTTTTTGTCCTGATCGCGAACCTAAAATTTTTTACGAATTTTTTTACCAAAGGGAGGGTCCTGTGGAGTTTTCCGGTTTCAGAACATCGACCCTCGTCCCCAAATTTTGGGTCTTATTTCATGGTTTCCTACTCTCCGTTATAGAAAATGTGCCACTGAATCCAATGCCGTGCTAAGATTGGTCCTAGGACGTCGCCTTCTCACAGAAAATTACCTTTTCGTATATATGCAGACCTGCGGGAAATGCAAAATTTTTAGGTTTTCTTTTCAAACACGGCAAAACTTGCAACAGAGGCCGAATTCGTGATCAATGTATCCAAACTAACAAACAGAAGAGTTTTTGTCCTGATCGAGAACCTAAAATTTTTTACGAATTTTTTTACCAAAGGGAGGGTCCTGTGGAGTTTTCCGGTTTCAGAACATCAACCCTCTTCCCCAAATTTTGGGTCTTATTTCACGGTTTCCTACTCTCCGTTATAGAAAGTGTGCCACTGAACCCAATGCCGTGCTAAGATTGGTCCTAGGACGTCGCCTTCTCACAGAAAATTATTTTTTCGTATATATGCAGACCTGCGGGAAATGCAAAATTTTCAGGTTCTTTTTTTCGAACACGGCAAAACTTGGAACAGAGGCCGAATTCGTGATCAATGTATCCAAACTAACAAACAGAAGAGTTTTTGTCCAGATCGAGAACCTAAAATTTCTTACGAATTTTTTTACCAAAGGGAGGGTCCTGCGGAGTTTTCCTGTTTCAGAACATCGACCCTCGTCCCCAAATCTTGGGTCTTATTTCATGGTTTCCTACTCTCCGTCATAGAAAATGTGCCACTGAATCCAATGCCGTACTAAGATTGGTCCTAGGACGTCGCTTTCTCACAGAAAATTATTTTTTCGTATATATGCAGACCTGCGGGAAATGCAAAATTTTTAGGTTTTTTTTTTCAAATACGGCGAAACTTGGAACAGAGGCCGAATTCGTGATCAAAGTATCCAAACTAACAAACAGAAGAGTTTTTGTCCTGATCGCGAACCTAAAATTTTTTACGAATTTTTTTACCAAAGGGAGGGTCCTGTGGAGTTTTCCGGTTTCAGAACATCGACCCTCGTCCCCAAATTTTGGGTCTTATTTCATGGTTTCCTACTCTCCGTTACAGAAAATGTGCCACTGAATCCAATGCCGTGCTAAGATTGGTCCTAGGACGTCGCCTTCTCACAGAAAATTATTTTTTCGTATATACGCAGACCTGCGGGTAATGCAAAATTTTTAGGTTTTTTTTTTCAAACACGGCAAAACTTGGAACAGAGGCCGAATTCATGATCAGTGTATCCAAACTAACAAACAGAAGAGTTTTTGTCCTGATCGAGAACCTAACATTTTTTACGAATTTTTTTACCAAAGGGAGGAGTGGAGTTTTCCGGTTTCAGAACATCGACCCTCGTCCCCAAATTTTGGGTCTTATTTCATGGTTTCCTACTCTCCGTCATAGAAAATGTTCCACTGAATCCAATGCCGTGCTAAGATTGGTCCTAGGACGTCGCCTTCTCACAGAAAATGATTTTTTCGTATATATGCAGACCAGCGGGAAATGCAAAATTTTTAGGTTTTTTTTTTCAAACACGGCAAAACTTGGAACAGAAGCCGAATTCGTGATCAATGTATCTAAACTAACATACAGAAGAGTTTTTGTCCTGATCTAGAACCTGAAATTTTTTACGAATTTTTTTACCAAAGGTCCTCCTGTGGAGTTTTCCGGTTTCAGAACATCGACCCTCATCCCCAAATTTTGGGTCTCATGTCATGGTTTCCTACTCTCCGTTATAGAAAATGTGCGACTGAATCCAATGCCGTACTAAGATTGGTCCTAGGACGTCGCTTTCTCACAGAAAATTATTTTTTCGTATATATGCAGACCTGCGGGAAATGCAAAATTTTTAGGCTTTTTTTTCGAACACGGCAAAACTTGGAACAGAGGCCGAATTCGTGATCAATGTATCCAAACTAACAAACAGAAGAGTTTTTGTCCTGATCGAGAACCTAAAATTTTTTACGAATTTTTTTACCAAAGGGAGGAGTGGAGCTTTCCGGTTTCAGAACATCGACCCTCGTCCCCAAACTTTGAGTATTATTTCATGGTTTCCTACTCCCCGTTATAGAAAATGTGCCACTGAATCCAATGCCGTACTAAGATTGGTCCTAGGACGTCGCTTTCTCACAGAAAATGATTTTTTCGTATATATGCAGACCTGCGGGAAATGCAAAATTTTTAGGTTTTTTTTTCGAACACGGCAAAACTTGGAACAGAGGCCGAATTCGTGATCAATGTATCCAAACTAACAAACAGAAGGGTTTTTGTCCAGATCGAGAACCTAAAATTTCTTACGAATTTTTTTACCAAAGGGAGGGTCCTGTGGAGTTTTCCGGTTTCAGAGCATCGACCCTCATCTCCAAATTTTGGGTCTTATTTCATGGTTTCCTACTCTCCGTTATAGAAAATGTGTCACTGAATCCAATGCCGCGCTAAAATTGGTCCTAGGACGTCGCCTTCTCACAGAAAATTATTTTTTGGTATATATGCAGACCTGCGGGAAATGCAAAATATTTAGGTTTTTTTTTCAAACACGGCAAAACTTGGAACAGAGGCCGAATTCGTGATCAATGTATCCAAACTAACAAACAGAAGAGTTTTTGTCTTGATCTAGAACCTGAAATTTTTTACGAATTTTTTTACCAAAGGGAGGGTCCTGTGGAGTTTTCCGGTTTCAGAACATCGACCCTCATCCCCAAATTTTGGGTCTTATGTCATGGTTTCCTACTCTCCGTTATAGAAAATGCGCGACTGAATCCAATGCCGTACTAAGATTGGTCCTAGGACGTCGCTTTCTCACAGAAAATTATTTTTTCGTATATATGCAGACCTGCGGGAAATGCAAAATTTTTAGGTTTTTCTTTCGAACACGGCAAAACTTGGAACAGAGGCCGAATTTGTGATCAATGTATCCAAACTAACAAACAGAAGAGTTTTTGTCCTGATCGAGAACCTAAAATTTTTTACGAATTTTTTTACCAAAGGGAGGGTCCTGTGGAGTTTTCCGGTTTCAGAACATCGACCCTCATCTCCAAATTTTGGGTCTTATTTCATGGTGTCCTACTCTCCGTTATAGAAAATGTGCCACTGAATCCAATGCCGTGCATAGATTGGTCCTAGGACGTCGCCTTCTCACAGAAAATTATTTTTTCGTATATATGCAGACCTGCGGGAAATGCAAAATTTTTAGGTTTTTTTTCAAACACGGCAAAACTTGGAACAGAGGCCGAATTCGTGATGTATGTATCTAAACTAACAAACAGAAGAGTTTTTGTCCTGATCGAGAACCTAACATTTTTTACGAATTTTTTTACCAAAGGGAGGGTCCTGTGGAGTTTTCCGGTTTCAGAACATCGACCCTCGTCCCCAAATTTTGGGTCTTATTTCATGGTTTCCTACTCTCCGTTATAGAAAATGTGCCACTGAATCCAATGCCGTACTAAGATTGGTCCTAGGACGTCGCCTTCTCACAGAAAATTATTTTTTGGTATATATGCAGACCTGCGGGAAATGCAAAATTTTTAGGTTTTTTTTTCAAACACGGCAAAACTTGGAACAGAGGCCGAATTCGTGATCAATGTATCCAAACTAACAAACAGAAGAGTTTTTGTCCTGATCGCGAACCTAAAATTTTTTACGAATTTTTTTACCAAAGGGAGGGTCCTGTGGAGTTTTCCGGTTTCAGAACATCGACCCTCGTCCCCAAATTTTGGGTCTTATTTCATGGTTTCCTACTCTCCGTCATAGAAAATGTGCCACTGAATCCAATGCCGTACTAAGATTGGTCCTAGGACGTCGCTTTCTCACAGAAAATTATTTTTTCGTATATATGCAGACCTGCGGGAAATGCAAAATTTTTAGGTTTTTTTTTCAAATACGGCGAAACTTGGAACAGAGGCCGAATTCGTGATCAAAGTATCCAAACTAACAAACAGAAGAGTTTTTGTCCTGATCGCGAACCTAAAATTTTTTACGAATTTTTTTACCAAAGGGAGGGTCCTGTGGAGTTTTCCGGTTTCAGAACATCGACCCTCGTTCCCAAATTTTGGGTCTTATTTCATGGTTTCCTACTCTCCGTTATAGAAAATGTGCCACTGAATCCAATGCCGTACTAAGATTGGTCCTAGGACGTCGCCTTCTCACAGAAAATTACCTTTTCGTATATATGCAGACCTGCGGGAAATGCAAAATTTTTAGGTTTTCTTTTCAAACACGGCAAAACTTGCAACAGAGGCCAAATTCGTGATCAATGTATCCAAACTAACAAACAGAAGAGTTTTTGTCCTGATCGCGAACCTAAAATTTTTTACGAATTTTTTTACCAAAGGGAGGGTCCTGTGGAGTTTTCCGGTTTCAGAACATCGACCCTCGTCCCCAAATTTTGGGTCTTATTTCATGGTTTCCTACTCTCCGTTATAGAAAATGTGCCACTGAATCCAATGCCGTGCTAAGATTGGTCCTAGGACGTCGCCTTCTCACAGAAAATTACCTTTTCGTATATATGCAGACCTGCGGGAAATGCAAAATTTTTAGGTTTTCTTTTCAAACACGGCAAAACTTGCAACAGAGGCCGAATTCGTGATCAATGTATCCAAACTAACAAACAGAAGAGTTTTTGTCCTGATCGAGAACCTAAAATTTTTTACGAATTTTTTTACCAAAGGAGGGTCCTGTGGAGTTTTCCGGTTTCAGAACATCGACCCTCATCCCCAAATTTTGTGTCTTATTTCACGGTTTCCTACTCTCCGTTATAGAAAGTGTGCGACTGAACCCAATGCCGTGCTAAGATTGGTCCTAGGACGTCGCCTTCTCACAGAAAATTATTTTTTCGTATATACGCAGACCTGCGGGTAATGCAAAATTTTTAGGTTTTGTTTTTCAAACACGGCAAAACTTGGAACAGAGGCCGAATTCATGATCAATGTATCCAAACTAACAAACAGAAGAGTTTTTGTCCTGATCGAGAACCTAAAATTTTTTACGAATTTTTTTACCAAAGGAGGGTCCTGTGGAGTTTTCCGGTTTCAGAACATCGACCCTCATCCCCAAATTTTGTGTCTTATTTCACGGTTTCCTACTCTCCGTTATAGAAAATGTGCCACTGAATCCAATGATGTGCTAAGATTGGTCCTAGGACGTCGCCTTCTCACAGAAAATTATTTTTTCGTATATACGCAGACCTGCGGGAAATGCAAAATTTTTAGGTTTTTTTTTCAAACACGGCGAAACTTGGAACAGAGGCCGAATTCGTGATCAAAGTATCCAAACTAACAAACAGAAGAGTTTTTGTCCTGATCGCGAACCTAAAATTTTTTACGAATTTTTTTACCAAAGGGAGGGTCCTGTGGAGTTTTCCGGTTTCAGAACATCGACCCTCGTCCCCAAATTTTGGGTCTTATTTCATGGTTTCCTACTCACCGTTATAGAAAATGTGCCACTGAATCTAATGCCGTACTAAGATTGGTCCTAGGACGTCGCTTTCTCACAGAAAATTATTTTTTCGTATATATGCAGACCTGCGGGAAATGCAAAATTTTCAGGTTCTTTTTTTCGAACACGGCAAAACTTGGAACAGAGGCCGAATTCGTGATCAATGTATCCAAACTAACAAACAGAAGAGTTTTTGTCCAGATCGAGAACCTAAAATTTCTTACGAATTTTTTTACCAAAGGGAGGAGTGGAGCTTTCCGGTTTCAGAACATCGACCCTCGTCCCCAAACTTTGAGTCTTATTTCATGGTTTCCTACTCCCCGTTATAGAAAATGTGCCACTGAATCCAATGCCGTACTAAGATTGGTCCTAGGACGTCGCTTTCTCACAGAAAATGATTTTTTCGTATATATGCAGACCTGCGGGAAATGCAAAATTTTTAGGTTTTTTTTTCGAACACGGCAAAACTTGGAACAGAGGCCGAATTCGTGATCAATGTATCCAAACTAACAAACAGAAGGGTTTTTGTCCAGATCGAGAACCTAAAATTTCTTACGAATTTTTTTACCAAAGGGAGGGTCCTGTGGAGTTTTCCGGTTTCAGAGCATCGACCCTCATCTCCAAATTTTGGGTCTTATTTCATGGCTTCCTACTCTCCGTTATAGAAAATGTGCCACTGAATCCAATGCCGTGCTAAGATTGGTCCTAGGACGTCGCCTTCTCACAGAAAATTACTTTTTCGTATATATGCAGACCTGCGGGAAATGCAAAATTTTTAGGTTTTCTTTTCAAACACGGCAAAACTTGCAACAGAGGCCGAATTCGTGATCAATGTATCCAAACTAACAAACAGAAGAGTTTTTGTCCTGATCGAGAACCTAAAATTTTTTACGAATTTTTTTACCAAAGGGAGGGTCCTGTGGAGTTTTCCGGTTTCAGAGCATCGACCCTCATCTCCAAATTTTGGGTCTTATTTCATGGTTTCCTACTCTCCGTTATAGAAAATGTGTCACTGAATCCAATGCCGCGCTAAAATTGGTCCTAGGACGTCGCCTTCTCACAGAAAATTATTTTTTGGTATATATGCAGACCTGCGGGAAATGCAAAATTTTTAGGTTTTTTTTTCAAACACGGCAAAACTTGGAACAGAGGCCGAATTCGTGATCAATGTATCCAAACTAACAAACAGAAGAGTTTTTGTCCTGATCGCGAACCTAAAATTTTTTACGAATTTTTTTACCTGTGGAGTTTTCCGGTTTTAGAACATCGACCCTCATCCCCAAATTTTGGGTCTTATTTCACGGTTTACTACTCTCCGTTATAGAAAATGTGCCACTGAATGCAATGCCGTGCATAGATTGGTCCTAGGACGTCGCCTTCTCACAGAAAATTATTTTTTCGTATATATGCAGACCTGCGGGAAATGCAAAATGTTTAGGTTTTTTTTCAAACACATCAAAACTTGGAACAGAGGCCGAATTCGTGATCAATGTATCCAAACTAACAAACAGAAGAGTTTTTGTCCTGATCGAGAACCTACAATTTGTTACGAATATTTTTACCAAAGGGAAGGTCCTGTGGAGTTTTCCGGTTTCAGAACGTCGACCCTCGTCCCCAAATTTTGGATCTTATTTCATGGTTTCCTACTCTCCGTTATAGAAAATGCGCCACTGAATCCATTGCCGTACTAAGATTGGTCCTAGGACGTCGCTTTCTCACAGAAAATTATTTTTTCGTATATATGCAGACCTGCGGGAAATGCAAAATTTTTAGGTTTTTTTTTCAAACACGGCGAAACTTGGAACAGAGGCCGAATTCGTGATCAAAGTATCCAAACTAACAAACAGAAGAGTTTTTGTCCTGATCGCGAACCTAAAATTTTTTACGAA
The DNA here is from genome assembly GCA_951848785.1 of Callosobruchus maculatus. Classification (NCBI taxonomy): domain Eukaryota; kingdom Metazoa; phylum Arthropoda; class Insecta; order Coleoptera; family Chrysomelidae; genus Callosobruchus; species Callosobruchus maculatus. The sequence continues at coordinate 5,125,938 of CATOUR010000191.1, read as the reverse complement.
TTTTTTTACCAAAGGGAGGGTCCTGTGGAGTTTTCCGGTTACAGAACATCGACCCTCATCCCCAAATTTTGGGTCTTATTTCATGGTTTCCTACTCTCCGTTATAGAAAATGTGCCACTGAATGCAATGCCGTGCATAGATTGGTCCTAGGACGTCGCCTTCTCACAGAAAATTATTTTTTCGTATATATGCAGACCTGCGGGAAATGCAAAATTTTTAGGTTTTTTTTCAAACACGGCAAAACTTGGAACAGAGGCCGAATTCGTGATGAATGTATCCAAACTAACAAACAGAAGATTTTTTGTCCTGACCGAGAACCTAAAATTTTTTACGAATTTTTTTACCAAAGGGAGGGTCCTGTGGAGTTTTCCGGTTACAGAACATCGACCCTCATCCCCAAATTTTGGGTCTTATTTCATGGTTTCCTACTCTCCGTTATAGAAAATGTGTCACTGAATCCAATGCCGTGCTAAGATTGGTCCTAGGACGTCGCCTTCTCACAGAAAATTATTTTTTGGTATATATGCAGACCTGCGGGAAATGCAAAATTTTTAGGTTTTTTTTTTTCAAACACGGCAAAACTTGGAACAGAGGCCGAATTCGTGATCAATGTATGCAAACTAACAAACAGAAGAGTCTTTGTCCTTATCGAGAACCTAAAATTTCTTACGATTTTTTTTACCAAAGGGCGGAGTTTTCCGGTTTCAGAACATCGACCCTCATCCCCAAATTTTGGGTCTTATTTCACGGTTTTCTACTCTCCGTTATAGAAAATGTGCCACTGAATCCAATGCCGTGGTAATATTGGTCCTAGGACGTCGCCTTCTCACAGAAAATTATTTTTTCGTATATATGCAGACCTGCGGGAAATGCAAAATTTTTAGGTTTTCTTTTCAAACACGACAAAACTTGGAACAGAGGCCGAATTCGTGATCAATGTATGCAAACTAACAAACAGAAGAGTTTTTGTCCTGATCGAGAACCTAAAATTTTTTACGAATTTTTTTACCAAAGGGAGGGTCCTGTGGAGTTTTCCGGTTTCAGAACATGGACCCTCATCCCCAAATTTTGGGTCTTATTTCATGGTTTCCTACTCTCCGTTATAGAAAATGTGCCACTGAATCCAATGCCGTGCTAAGATTGGTCCTAGGACGTCGCTTTCTCACAGAAAATTATTTTTTCGTACATATGCAGACCTGCGGGAAATGCAACATTTTTAGGTTTTTTTTTCAAACACGGCAAAACTTGGAACAGAGGCCGAATTCGTGATCAATGTATGCAAACTAACAAACAGAAGAGTTTTTGTCCTGATCGAGAACCTAAATTTTTTTACGAATTCTTTTACCAAAGGGAGGGTCCTGTGGAGTTTTCCGGTTTCAGAACATAGACACTCATCCCCAGATTTTGGGTCTTATTTCATGGTTTCCTACTCTCCGTTATAGAAAATGTGCCACTGAATCCAATGCCGTGCTAAGATTGGTCCTAGGACGTCGCCTTCTCGCAGAAAATTATTTTTTCGTATATATGCAGACCTGCGGGATACGCAAAATTTTTAGGTTTTTTTTCAAACACGGCAAATCTTGGAACAGAGGCCGAATTCGTGATCAAAGTATCCAAACTAACAAACAGAAGAGTTTTTGTCCTGGTCGAGAACCTAAAATTTTTTACGAATTTTTTTACCAAAGGGAGGGTCCTGTGGAGTTTTCCGGTTTCAGAACATAGACCCTCATCCCCAGATTTTGGGTCTTATTTCATGGTTTCCTACTCTCCGTTATAGAAAATGTGCCACTGAATCCAATGCCGTGCTAAGATTGGTCCTAGGACGTCGCCTTCTCACAGAAAATTATTTTTTCGTATATATGCAGACCTGCGGGAAATGCAAAATTTTTAGGTTTTTTTTCAAACACGGCAAAACTTGGAACAGATCAATGTATCCAAACTAACAAACAGAAGAGTTTTTGTCCTGATCGAGAACCTAAAATTTTTTACGAATATTTTTACCAAAGGGAGGGTCCTGTGGAGTTTTCCGGTTTCAGAACATAGACCCTCATCCCCAGATTTTGGGTCTTATTTCTTGGTTTCCTACTCTCCGTTATAGAAAATGTGCGACTGAATCCAGTGCCGTACTAAGATTGGTCCTAGGACGTCGCTTTCTCACAGAAAATTATTTTTTCGTATATATGCAGACCTGCGGGAAATGCAAAATTTTTAGGTTTTTTTTTCAAACACGGCAAAACTTGGAACAGAGGCCGAATTCGTGATCAATGTATGCAAACTAACAAACAGAAGAGTTTTTGTCCTGATCGAGAACCTAAATTTTTTTACGAATTCTTTTACCAAAGGGAGGGTCCTGTGGAGTTTTCCGGTTTCAGAACATAGACCCTCATCCCCAGATTTTGGGTCTTATTTCACGGTTTCCTACTCTCCGTTATAGAAAATGTGCCACTGAATCCAATGCCGTGCTAAGATTGGTCCTAGGACGTCGCCTTCTCACAGAAAATTATTTTTTCGTATATATGCAGACCTGCGGGAAATACAAAATTTTTAGGTTTTTTTTTCGAACACGGCAAATCTTGGAACAGAGGCCGAATTCGTGATCAATGTATCCAAACTAACAAACAGAAGAGTTTTTGTCCTGGTCGAGAACCTAAAATTTTTTACGAATTTTTTTACCAAAGGGAGGGTCCTGTGGAGTTTTCCGGTTTCAGAACATCGACCCTCATCCCCAAATTTTGGGTCTTATTTCATGGTTTCCTACTCTCCGTTATAGAAAATGTGCCACTGAATCCAATGCCGTACTAAGATTGGTCCTAGGACGTCGCTTTCTCACAGAAAATTATTTTTTCGTATATATGCAGACCTGCGGGAAATGCAAAATTTTTAGGTATTTTTTTTTTGGAAAACGGCAAATCTTGGAACAGAGGCCGAATTCGTGATCAATGTATCCAAACTAAAAAACAGAAGAGTTTTTGTCCAGATCGAGAACCTAAAATTTCTTACGAATTTTTTTACCAAAGGGAGGGTCCTGTGGAGTTTTCCGGTTTCAGAACATAGACCCTCATCCCCAGATTTTGGGTCTTATTTCATGGTTTCCTACTCTCCGTTATAGAAAATGTGCCATTGAATCAAATGCCGTGCTAAGATTGGTCCTAGGACGTCGCCTTCTCACAGAATATTATTTTTTCGTATATATGCAGACCTGCGGGAAATGCAAAATTTTTAGGTTTTTTTTGAAACACGGCAAAACTTGGAACAGAGGCCGAATTCGTGATCAATGTATCCAAACTAACAAACAGAAGAGTTTTTGTCCTGATCGAGAACCTAAAATTTTTTACGAATATTTTTACCAAAGGGAGGGTCCTGTGGAGTTTTCCGGTTTCAGAACATCGACCCTCATCCCCAAATTTTGGGTCTTATGTCATGGTTTCCTACTCTCCGTTATAGAAAATGTGCGACTGAATCCAATGCCGTACTAAGATTGGTCCTAGGACGTCGCTTTCTCACAGAAAATTATTTTTTCGTATATATGCAGACCTGCGGGAAATGCAAAATTTTTAGGTATTTTTTTTTTTGGAAAACGGCAAATCTTGGAACAGAGGCCGAATTCGTGATCAATGTATCCAAACTGAAAAACAGAAGAGTTTTTGTCCAGATCGAGAACCTAAAATTTCTTACGAATTTTTTTTACCAAAGGGAGGGTCCTGTGGAGTTTTCCGGTTTCAGAACATCGACCCTCATCCCCAAATTTTGGGTCTTATTTCATGGTTTCCTACTCTCCGTTATAGAAAATGTGCCACTGAATCCAATGCCGTACTAAGATTGGTCCTAGGACGTCGCTTTCTCACAGAAAATTATTTTTTCGTATATATGCAGACCTGCGGGAAATGCAAAATTTTTAGGTATTTTTTTTTTTTTTTGGAAAACGGCAAATCTTGGAACAGAGGCCGAATTCGTGATCAATGTATCCAAACTAAAAAACAGAAGAGTTTTTGTCCAGATCGAGAACCTAAAATTTCTTACGAATTTTTTTACCAAAGGGAGGGTCCTGTGGAGTTTTCCGGTTTCAGAACATAGACCCTCATCCCCAGATTTTGGGTCTTATTTCATGGTTTCCTACTCTCCGTTATAGAAAATGTGCCATTGAATCAAATGCCGTGCTAAGATTGGTCCTAGGACGTCGCCTTCTCACAGAAAATTATTTTTTCGTATATATGCAGACCTGCAGGAAATGCAAAATTTTTAGGTTTTTTTTCAAACACGGCAAAACTTGGAACAGAGGCCGAATCGTGATCAATGTATCCAAACTAACAAACAGAAGAGTTTTTGTCCTGATCGAGAACCTAAAATTTTTTACGAATATTTTTACCAAAGGGAGGGTCCTGTGGAGTTTTCCGGTTTCAGAACATCGACCCTCATCCCCAAATTTTGGGTATTATGTCATGGTTTCCTACTCTCCGTTATAGAAAATGTGCGACTGAATCCAATGCCGTACTAAGATTGGTCCTAGGACGTCGCTTTCTCACAGAAAATTATTTTTTCGTATATATGCAGACCTGCGGGAAATGCAAAATTTTTAGGTATTTTTTTTTTTTTGGAAAACGGCAAATCTTGGAACAGAGGCCGAATTCGTGATCAATGTATCCAAACTAACAAACAGAAGAGTTTTTGTCCTGATCGCGAACCTAAAATTTTTTACGAATTTTTTTACCAAAGGGAGGGTCCTGTGGAGTTTTCCGGTTTCAGAACATCGACCCTCGTCCCCAAATTTTGGGTCTTATTTCATGGTTTCCTACTCTCCGTCATAGAAAATGTGCCACTGAATCCAATGCCGTACTAAGATTGGTCCTAGGACGTCGCTTTCTCACAGAAAATTATTTTTTCGTATATATGCAGACCTGCGGGAAATGCAAAATTTTTAGGTTTTTTTTTCAAATACGGCGAAACTTGGAACAGAGGCCGAATTCGTGATCAAAGTATCCAAACTAACAAACAGAAGAGTTTTTGTCCTGATCGCGAACCTAAAATTTTTTACGAATTTTTTTACCAAAGGGAGGGTCCTGTGGAGTTTTCCGGTTTCAGAACATCGACCCTCGTTCCCAAATTTTGGGTCTTATTTCATGGTTTCCTACTCTCCGTTATAGAAAATGTGCCACTGAATCCAATGCCGTACTAAGATTGGTCCTAGGACGTCGCCTTCTCACAGAAAATTACCTTTTCGTATATATGCAGACCTGCGGGAAATGCAAAATTTTTAGGTTTTCTTTTCAAACACGGCAAAACTTGCAACAGAGGCCAAATTCGTGATCAATGTATCCAAACTAACAAACAGAAGAGTTTTTGTCCTGATCGCGAACCTAAAATTTTTTACGAATTTTTTTACCAAAGGGAGGGTCCTGTGGAGTTTTCCGGTTTCAGAACATCGACCCTCGTCCCCAAATTTTGGGTCTTATTTCATGGTTTCCTACTCTCCGTTATAGAAAATGTGCCACTGAATCCAATGCCGTGCTAAGATTGGTCCTAGGACGTCGCCTTCTCACAGAAAATTACCTTTTCGTATATATGCAGACCTGCGGGAAATGCAAAATTTTTAGGTTTTCTTTTCAAACACGGCAAAACTTGCAACAGAGGCCGAATTCGTGATCAATGTATCCAAACTAACAAACAGAAGAGTTTTTGTCCTGATCGAGAACCTAAAATTTTCTACGAATTTTTTTACCAAAGGAGGGTCCTGTGGAGTTTTCCGGTTTCAGAACATCGACCCTCATCCCCAAATTTTGTGTCTTATTTCACGGTTTCCTACTCTCCGTTATAGAAAGTGTGCGACTGAACCCAATGCCGTGCTAAGATTGGTCCTAGGACGTCGCCTTCTCACAGAAAATTATTTTTTCGTATATACGCAGACCTGCGGGTAATGCAAAATTTTTAGGTTTTGTTTTTCAAACACGGCAAAACTTGGAACAGAGGCCGAATTCATGATCAATGTATCCAAACTAACAAACAGAAGAGTTTTTGTCCTGATCGAGAACCTAAAATTTTTTACGAATTTTTTACCAAAGGAGGGTCCTGTGGAGTTTTCCGGTTTCAGAACATCGACCCTCATCCCCAAATTTTGTGTCTTATTTCACGGTTTCCTACTCTCCGTTATAGAAAATGTGCCACTGAATCCAATGATGTGCTAAGATTGGTCCTAGGACGTCGCCTTCTCACAGAAAATTATTTTTTCGTATATACGCAGACCTGCGGGAAATGCAAAATTTTTAGGTTTTTTTTTCAAACACGGCGAAACTTGGAACAGAGGCCGAATTCGTGATCAAAGTATCCAAACTAACAAACAGAAGAGTTTTTGTCCTGATCGCGAACCTAAAATTTTTTACGAATTTTTTTACCAAAGGGAGGGTCCTGTGGAGTTTTCCGGTTTCAGAACATCGACCCTCGTCCCCAAATTTTGGGTCTTATTTCATGGTTTCCTACTCACCGTTATAGAAAATGTGCCACTGAATCTAATGCCGTACTAAGATTGGTCCTAGGACGTCGCTTTCTCACAGAAAATTATTTTTTCGTATATATGCAGACCTGCGGGAAATGCAAAATTTTCAGGTTCTTTTTTTCGAACACGGCAAAACTTGGAACAGAGGCCGAATTCGTGATCAATGTATCCAAACTAACAAACAGAAGAGTTTTTGTCCAGATCGAGAACCTAAAATTTCTTACGAATTTTTTTACCAAAGGGAGGAGTGGAGCTTTCCGGTTTCAGAACATCGACCCTCGTCCCCAAACTTTGAGTCTTATTTCATGGTTTCCTACTCCCCGTTATAGAAAATGTGCCACTGAATCCAATGCCGTACTAAGATTGGTCCTAGGACGTCGCTTTCTCACAGAAAATGATTTTTTCGTATATATGCAGACCTGCGGGAAATGCAAAATTTTTAGGTTTTTTTTTCGAACACGGCAAAACTTGGAACAGAGGCCGAATTCGTGATCAATGTATCCAAACTAACAAACAGAAGGGTTTTTGTCCAGATCGAGAACCTAAAATTTCTTACGAATTTTTTTACCAAAGGGAGGGTCCTGTGGAGTTTTCCGGTTTCAGAGCATCGACCCTCATCTCCAAATTTTGGGTCTTATTTCATGGCTTCCTACTCTCCGTTATAGAAAATGTGCCACTGAATCCAATGCCGTGCTAAGATTGGTCCTAGGACGTCGCCTTCTCACAGAAAATTACTTTTTCGTATATATGCAGACCTGCGGGAAATGCAAAATTTTTAGGTTTTCTTTTCAAACACGGCAAAACTTGCAACAGAGGCCGAATTCGTGATCAATGTATCCAAACTAACAAACAGAAGAGTTTTTGTCCTGATCGAGAACCTAAAATTTTTTACGAATTTTTTTACCAAAGGGAGGGTCCTGTGGAGTTTTCCGGTTTCAGAGCATCGACCCTCATCTCCAAATTTTGGGTCTTATTTCATGGTTTCCTACTCTCCGTTATAGAAAATGTGTCACTGAATCCAATGCCGCGCTAAAATTGGTCCTAGGACGTCGCCTTCTCACAGAAAATTATTTTTTGGTATATATGCAGACCTGCGGGAAATGCAAAATTTTTAGGTTTTTTTTTCAAACACGGCAAAACTTGGAACAGAGGCCGAATTCGTGATCAATGTATCCAAACTAACAAACAGAAGAGTTTTTGTCCTGATCGCGAACCTAAAATTTTTTACGAATTTTTTTACCTGTGGAGTTTTCCGGTTTTAGAACATCGACCCTCATCCCCAAATTTTGGGTCTTATTTCACGGTTTACTACTCTCCGTTATAGAAAATGTGCCACTGAATGCAATGCCGTGCATAGATTGGTCCTAGGACGTCGCCTTCTCACAGAAAATTATTTTTTCGTATATATGCAGACCTGCGGGAAATGCAAAATGTTTAGGTTTTTTTTCAAACACATCAAAACTTGGAACAGAGGCCGAATTCGTGATCAATGTATCCAAACTAACAAACAGAAGAGTTTTTGTCCTGATCGAGAACCTACAATTTGTTACGAATATTTTTACCAAAGGGAAGGTCCTGTGGAGTTTTCCGGTTTCAGAACGTCGACCCTCGTCCCCAAATTTTGGATCTTATTTCATGGTTTCCTACTCTCCGTTATAGAAAATGCGCCACTGAATCCATTGCCGTACTAAGATTGGTCCTAGGACGTCGCTTTCTCACAGAAAATTATTTTTTCGTATATATGCAGACCTGCGGGAAATGCAAAATTTTTAGGTTTTTTTTTCAAACACGGCGAAACTTGGAACAGAGGCCGAATTCGTGATCAAAGTATCCAAACTAACAAACAGAAGAGTTTTTGTCCTGATCGCGAACCTAAAATTTTTTACGAATTTTTTTACCAAAGGGAGGGTCCTGTGGAGTTTTCCGGTTACAGAACATCGACCCTCATCCCCAAATTTTGGGTCTTATTTCATGGTTTCCTACTCTCCGTTATAGAAAATGTGCCACTGAATGCAATGCCGTGCATAGATTGGTCCTAGGACGTCGCCTTCTCACAGAAAATTATTTTTTCGTATATATGCAGACCTGCGGGAAATGCAAAATTTTTAGGTTTTTTTTCAAACACGGCAAAACTTGGAACAGAGGCCGAATTCGTGATGAATGTATCCAAACTAACAAACAGAAGATTTTTTGTCCTGACCGAGAACCTAAAATTTTTTACGAATTTTTTTACCAAAGGGAGGGTCCTGTGGAGTTTTCCGGTTACAGAACATCGACCCTCATCCCCAAATTTTGGGTCTTATTTCATGGTTTCCTACTCTCCGTTATAGAAAATGTGTCACTGAATCCAATGCCGTGCTAAGATTGGTCCTAGGACGTCGCCTTCTCACAGAAAATTATTTTTTGGTATATATGCAGACCTGCGGGAAATGCAAAATTTTTAGGTTTTTTTTTTTCAAACACGGCAAAACTTGGAACAGAGGCCGAATTCGTGATCAATGTATGCAAACTAACAAACAGAAGAGTCTTTGTCCTTATCGAGAACCTAAAATTTCTTACGATTTTTTTTACCAAAGGGCGGAGTTTTCCGGTTTCAGAACATCGACCCTCATCCCCAAATTTTGGGTCTTATTTCACGGTTTTCTACTCTCCGTTATAGAAAATGTGCCACTGAATCCAATGCCGTGGTAATATTGGTCCTAGGACGTCGCCTTCTCACAGAAAATTATTTTTTCGTATATATGCAGACCTGCGGGAAATGCAAAATTTTTAGGTTTTCTTTTCAAACACGACAAAACTTGGAACAGAGGCCGAATTCGTGATCAATGTATGCAAACTAACAAACAGAAGAGTTTTTGTCCTGATCGAGAACCTAAAATTTTTTACGAATTTTTTTACCAAAGGGAGGGTCCTGTGGAGTTTTCCGGTTTCAGAACATGGACCCTCATCCCCAAATTTTGGGTCTTATTTCATGGTTTCCTACTCTCCGTTATAGAAAATGTGCCACTGAATCCAATGCCGTGCTAAGATTGGTCCTAGGACGTCGCTTTCTCACAGAAAATTATTTTTTCGTACATATGCAGACCTGCGGGAAATGCAACATTTTTAGGTTTTTTTTTCAAACACGGCAAAACTTGGAACAGAGGCCGAATTCGTGATCAATGTATGCAAACTAACAAACAGAAGAGTTTTTGTCCTGATCGAGAACCTAAATTTTTTTACGAATTCTTTTACCAAAGGGAGGGTCCTGTGGAGTTTTCCGGTTTCAGAACATAGACACTCATCCCCAGATTTTGGGTCTTATTTCATGGTTTCCTACTCTCCGTTATAGAAAATGTGCCACTGAATCCAATGCCGTGCTAAGATTGGTCCTAGGACGTCGCCTTCTCGCAGAAAATTATTTTTTCGTATATATGCAGACCTGCGGGATACGCAAAATTTTTAGGTTTTTTTTCAAACACGGCAAATCTTGGAACAGAGGCCGAATTCGTGATCAAAGTATCCAAACTAACAAACAGAAGAGTTTTTGTCCTGGTCGAGAACCTAAAATTTTTTACGAATTTTTTTACCAAAGGGAGGGTCCTGTGGAGTTTTCCGGTTTCAGAACATAGACCCTCATCCCCAGATTTTGGGTCTTATTTCATGGTTTCCTACTCTCCGTTATAGAAAATGTGCCACTGAATCCAATGCCGTGCTAAGATTGGTCCTAGGACGTCGCCTTCTCACAGAAAATTATTTTTTCGTATATATGCAGACCTGCGGGAAATGCAAAATTTTTAGGTTTTTTTTCAAACACGGCAAAACTTGGAACAGATCAATGTATCCAAACTAACAAACAGAAGAGTTTTTGTCCTGATCGAGAACCTAAAATTTTTTACGAATATTTTTACCAAAGGGAGGGTCCTGTGGAGTTTTCCGGTTTCAGAACATAGACCCTCATCCCCAGATTTTGGGTCTTATTTCTTGGTTTCCTACTCTCCGTTATAGAAAATGTGCGACTGAATCCAGTGCCGTACTAAGATTGGTCCTAGGACGTCGCTTTCTCACAGAAAATTATTTTTTCGTATATATGCAGACCTGCGGGAAATGCAAAATTTTTAGGTTTTTTTTTCAAACACGGCAAAACTTGGAACAGAGGCCGAATTCGTGATCAATGTATGCAAACTAACAAACAGAAGAGTTTTTGTCCTGATCGAGAACCTAAATTTTTTTACGAATTCTTTTACCAAAGGGAGGGTCCTGTGGAGTTTTCCGGTTTCAGAACATAGACCCTCATCCCCAGATTTTGGGTCTTATTTCACGGTTTCCTACTCTCCGTTATAGAAAATGTGCCACTGAATCCAATGCCGTGCTAAGATTGGTCCTAGGACGTCGCCTTCTCACAGAAAATTATTTTTTCGTATATATGCAGACCTGCGGGAAATACAAAATTTTTAGGTTTTTTTTTCGAACACGGCAAATCTTGGAACAGAGGCCGAATTCGTGATCAATGTATCCAAACTAACAAACAGAAGAGTTTTTGTCCTGGTCGAGAACCTAAAATTTTTTACGAATTTTTTTACCAAAGGGAGGGTCCTGTGGAGTTTTCCGGTTTCAGAACATCGACCCTCATCCCCAAATTTTGGGTCTTATTTCATGGTTTCCTACTCTCCGTTATAGAAAATGTGCCACTGAATCCAATGCCGTACTAAGATTGGTCCTAGGACGTCGCTTTCTCACAGAAAATTATTTTTTCGTATATATGCAGACCTGCGGGAAATGCAAAATTTTTAGGTATTTTTTTTTTGGAAAACGGCAAATCTTGGAACAGAGGCCGAATTCGTGATCAATGTATCCAAACTAAAAAACAGAAGAGTTTTTGTCCAGATCGAGAACCTAAAATTTCTTACGAATTTTTTTACCAAAGGGAGGGTCCTGTGGAGTTTTCCGGTTTCAGAACATAGACCCTCATCCCCAGATTTTGGGTCTTATTTCATGGTTTCCTACTCTCCGTTATAGAAAATGTGCCATTGAATCAAATGCCGTGCTAAGATTGGTCCTAGGACGTCGCCTTCTCACAGAATATTATTTTTTCGTATATATGCAGACCTGCGGGAAATGCAAAATTTTTAGGTTTTTTTTGAAACACGGCAAAACTTGGAACAGAGGCCGAATTCGTGATCAATGTATCCAAACTAACAAACAGAAGAGTTTTTGTCCTGATCGAGAACCTAAAATTTTTTACGAATATTTTTACCAAAGGGAGGGTCCTGTGGAGTTTTCCGGTTTCAGAACATCGACCCTCATCCCCAAATTTTGGGTCTTATGTCATGGTTTCCTACTCTCCGTTATAGAAAATGTGCGACTGAATCCAATGCCGTACTAAGATTGGTCCTAGGACGTCGCTTTCTCACAGAAAATTATTTTTTCGTATATATGCAGACCTGCGGGAAATGCAAAATTTTTAGGTATTTTTTTTTTTGGAAAACGGCAAATCTTGGAACAGAGGCCGAATTCGTGATCAATGTATCCAAACTGAAAAACAGAAGAGTTTTTGTCCAGATCGAGAACCTAAAATTTCTTACGAATTTTTTTTACCAAAGGGAGGGTCCTGTGGAGTTTTCCGGTTTCAGAACATCGACCCTCATCCCCAAATTTTGGGTCTTATTTCATGGTTTCCTACTCTCCGTTATAGAAAATGTGCCACTGAATCCAATGCCGTACTAAGATTGGTCCTAGGACGTCGCTTTCTCACAGAAAATTATTTTTTCGTATATATGCAGACCTGCGGGAAATGCAAAATTTTTAGGTATTTTTTTTTTTTTTTGGAAAACGGCAAATCTTGGAACAGAGGCCGAATTCGTGATCAATGTATCCAAACTAAAAAACAGAAGAGTTTTTGTCCAGATCGAGAACCTAAAATTTCTTACGAATTTTTTTACCAAAGGGAGGGTCCTGTGGAGTTTTCCGGTTTCAGAACATAGACCCTCATCCCCAGATTTTGGGTCTTATTTCATGGTTTCCTACTCTCCGTTATAGAAAATGTGCCATTGAATCAAATGCCGTGCTAAGATTGGTCCTAGGACGTCGCCTTCTCACAGAAAATTATTTTTTCGTATATATGCAGACCTGCAGGAAATGCAAAATTTTTAGGTTTTTTTTCAAACACGGCAAAACTTGGAACAGAGGCCGAATTCGTGATCAATGTATCCAAACTAACAAACAGAAGAGTTTTTGTCCTGATCGAGAACCTAAAATTTTTTACGAATATTTTTACCAAAGGGAGGGTCCTGTGGAGTTTTCCGGTTTCAGAACATCGACCCTCATCCCCAAATTTTGGGTATTATGTCATGGTTTCCTACTCTCCGTTATAGAAAATGTGCGACTGAATCCAATGCCGTACTAAGATTGGTCCTAGGACGTCGCTTTCTCACAGAAAATTATTTTTTCGTATATATGCAGACCTGCGGGAAATGCAAAATTTTTAGGTATTTTTTTTTTTTTGGAAAACGGCAAATCTTGGAACAGAGGCCGAATTCGTGATCAATGTATCCAAACTAACAAACAGAAGAGTTTTTGTCCTGATCGCGAACCTAAAATTTTTTACGAATTTTTTTACCAAAGGGAGGGTCCTGTGGAGTTTTCCGGTTTCAGAACATCGACCCTCGTCCCCAAATTTTGGGTCTTATTTCATGGTTTTCAACTCTCCGTTATAGAAAATGTGCCACTGAATCCAATGCCGTACTAAGATTGGTCCTAGGACGTCGCTTTCGCACAGAAAATTATTTTTTCGTATATATGCAGACCGGCGGGAGATGCAAAATTTTTAGGTTTTTTTTTTCGAACACGGCAAAACTTGGAACAGAGGCCGAATTCGTGATCAATGTATCCAAACTAACAAACAGAAGAGTTTTTGTCCAGATCGAGAACCTAAAATTTCTTACGAATTTTTTCACCAAAGGGAGGGTCCTGTGGAGTTTTCCGGTTTCAGAACATCGACCCTCATCCCCAAATTTTGGGCCTTATTTCACGGTTTCCTACTCTCCGTTATAGAAAATGTGCCACTGAATCCAATGCCGTGCATAGATTGGTCCTAGGAAGTCGCCTTCTCACAGAAAATTATTTTTTCGTATATATGCAGACCTGCGGGAAATGCAAAATTTCTAGGTTTTTTTTCAAACACGGCAAAACTTGGAACAGAGGCCGAATTCGTGATCAATGTATCCAAACTAACAAACAGAAGAGTTTTTGTCCTGATCGAGAACCTAAAATTTTTTACGAATTTTTTTACCAAAGGGAGGGTCCTGTGGAGTTTTCCGGTTTCAGAACACTGACCCTCATCCCCAAATTTTGGGTCTTATGTCATGGTTTTCTACTCTCCGTTATAGAAAATGTGCGACTGAATCCAATGCCGTACTAAGATTGGTCCTAGGACGTCGCTTTCTCACAGAAAATTATTTTTTCGTATATATGCAGACCTGCGGGAAATGCAAAATTTTTAGGTTTTTTTTCAAACACGGCAAAACTTGGAACAGAGGCCGAATTCGTGATCAATGTATCCAAACTAACAAACAGAAGAGTTTTTGTCCTTATCGAGAACCTAAAATTTCTTACGAATTTTTTTACCAAAGGGAGGGTCCTGTGGAGTTTTCCGGTTTCAGAACATCGACACTCATCCCCAAATTTTGGGTCTTATTTCACGGTTTCCTACTCCCCGTTATAGAAAATGTGCCACTGAATCCAATGCCGTGGTAAGATTGGTCCTAGGACGTCGGCTTCTCACAGAAAATTATTTTTTCGTATATATGCAGACCTGCGGGAAATGCAAAATTTTTAGGTTTTCTTTTCAAACAGGGCAAAACTTGGAACAGAGGCCGAATTCGTGATCAATGTATCCAAACTAACAAACAGAAGAGTTTTTGTCCTGATCGAGAACCTAAAATTTTTTACGAATTTTTTTACCAAAGGGATCCTGTGGAGTTTTCCGGTTTCAGAACATGGACCCTCATCACAAAACAGGTACGGTTAAGAAGGCACAATTCCCTGTTATTTGACTGGAAACACGAATGACTTATGTCAATGTCAGCGGCCATTATTTTGGGTTGCAACATGGCCGCCGCAGGGTTGCCAGATGTATCAAGAATTCGAGGCGGTGTTGCCACATCGTTGCGCAAATCTGTAGGTGCTCTACCTTTTTATGTCAAAATTATCATAATTTTTGATGTTAGCCAATCATTGACTGATTGATTGATGTTTGATTTCAATCAATCAATCAGTGATTGGCTTGAAAATTTAAAAATTTGAGCAAAACAATGAAAATACCTATTCATCCATTCATTTATTTGCAAGAAAATATTAAATATGATTAATATGATTATTGTATGTGTAATTTATAAATAATATTATACAAATTGTATTAAAATACATTCAAGTATAACAATAATAATAATAATCTTCTTTATTGAAGTTCCATCAAGCATATGGTTTATGTTTTCATTCCTCACCTCCTCTCAGTTTGACCTACAGTGAATAAAGTAACCACATGAAAATATTAGCAAGAAATGCAATATGCTACTAAACTAGAGTATTCAAGGTCCATGCTTTTTAATCTTGCACCTGATTACCCTAGTATATAAAAATTTCCACACCACTTTGGAGGTATTGTTCTGGCACATTACCCTCTATTTTAAGTGGTGGTATGCCAAGTAAAAAAAAAATTAATATGAAACTAACAATCAATAAATAAACGAAAATCTCAGCTATCTCTTCCACTTTATAAAAATTAACATCTGTATTTATGAACACCAACCAAGATAAGTCAAAATAAATACTTTTTATTGATCATGAAAACTATAGTATATACCTAATAGTTGTCACAGATAGAAGATAAGAATTAATTGAAATGTAATCAATATCCACAATTTCACAGCCTAGCAAACCTGCAGCGTAACCTATTGAACCATAAATGGAGCCTTAGCATTTAACTTTGTCAAAACTATAGGATTAAAACAGGAACACATGATATAATTTTGTGTTATTTATGATTTCAAATTTTACTATCAATAAATAAATAAATGAAAACCCCACCCATATCTGCCACTTTATAAAAAGGAATGTCTGCATTTATGAATAACAACCAAAATAAATCAAAATAAATACTTTTTATTGATTATAAAAACAACAGTAATAGTTGTCACAGACAGAAGATTAGAATTAATTGAAATGTAATCAATATCCATAATTTCATATCCTAGTCAAATCACAGAAACGCTTATGAGGAAAACTTTGAAATGCAAATTTTGAGAGTATAGATATGAAATACAGCAAATAGGTTTGAGACATAATAAAGGTGAATTAGTTATAAAAATTTAAACTTTTAATTGTACCTGGCCCTTTGTACAGTTAAGTCTTTAGGCTGATCAACTGTATCACATCACTGGCTTTTTCTTGAAGAAAATAGGATGTACTTACTTAGCTTTGCTGTAGAATACTTCAAGCGCCCTAGCCTTTGCAAGTATTATTTTCTATTTTCATCTGTGTTGAGCATCTTATTGCCAATCTGCCAAATCCATAACTGAGAAGGCACTGCTTAACATTGGTTTCTCCATCTTTGTTGGTCACTTTTATGTATAAGCTCGTCCACTGAATAACTCGTCTCTCATTGCAATAATATTCATCAAAATTATTAACATGAAGCTAGACACTGCAGACAACGCAGCATCCTACAACCTATATCTTAGATGTGGTTGTGTATGATCTAAAATAAAAGAATAGAAAATTAAAGTAGTGAGAGTGTACGAATGACTAATAAATAGTGTTGCACAGAAATTCAGTAATAAATATACTTACGCTTTGTACTCGCTCATTTAACCAAAGTTGCACTTCATCAGGAGCTTATAGTGTTTGAGCCCCATTTATTTCTTGTTTGCTGGCTGCACTTCATACCTACTTTGTGGTTGTAAAGTTTGAAGCCTTCAAACAGTTCAAACTCCCTAACAAATTCATTCACACATTCGAGTTAAAAAATAATGTTTAAAGTACAAAAAAATAATGTTTTCCATTAACAGTTTCACAAATAAAGCATGTGTGGAGCAAACCAAAACAACACTCAAAGAAAAACGAGGTTAGTCGGTTAGTGTCGGCAGCGCTTGGAGCCCTTGGAGGGAAATTCGAATATTCTTCTTCTTCTGGCTATACATGCCACAAAATATGTTCGTATTTGATCTATGAGGGCAACTGGTTGACGCGTTTGGTGTGGCTGCAAAATTTTTGTCATTATGCATTATTACATTCACTTTTTAATTGCTTAAAGTTAATGTGTCGCTTTTAAAAACTGAAGACATCATGAAGAACAGCTAGAGAAGACCATTGAATTTCGCGCCGTTGTCAACCACGGATCACTGCAATGCGGGCTGATCCAGTATTTCTGTGGTCTGGGCCGCCATTATTTTGGGTTGCAATATGTCCTCCACATTGGCCCCGCCCTGTTTCCCATTCTGTAATGCTAGTTGCCCCCACGTGACCCTCATCCCCAAATTTTGGGTCTTATTTCATAGTTTCCTACTCTCCGTTATAGAAAATGTGCCACTGAATCCAATGTCGTGCTAAGATTGGTCCTAGGACGTCGCTTTCTCACAGAAAATTATTTTTTCGTATATATGCAGACCTGCGGGAAATGCAAAATTTTTAGGTTTTTTTTTTCAAACACGGCAAAACTTGGAACAGAGGCCGAATTCGTGATCAATGTATGCAAACTAACAAACAGAAGAGTTTTTGTCCTGATCGAGAACCTAAAATTTTTTACGAATTCTTTTACCAAAGGGAGGGTCCTGTGGAGTTTTCCGGTTTCAGAACATAGACCCTCATCCCCAGATTTTGGGTCTTATTTCATGGTTTCCTATTCTCCGTTATAGAAAATGTGCCACTGAATCCAATGCCGTGCTAAGATTGGTCCTAGGACGTCGCTTTCTCACAGAAAAATATTTTTTCGTATATATGCAGACCTGCGGGAAATGCAAAATTTTTAGGTTTTTTTTTCGAACACGGCAAAACTTGGAACAGAGGCCGAATTCGTGATCAATGTATCCAAACTAAAAAACAGAAGAGTTTTTGTCCAGATCGAGAACCTAAAATTTCTTACGAATTTTTTTACCAAAGGGAGGGTCCTGTGGAGTTTTCCGGTTTCAGAACATCGACCCTCATCCCCAAATTTTGGGTCTTATTTCACGGTTTCCTACTCTCCGTTATAGAAAATCTGCCACTGAATCCAATGCCGTGCCAAGATTGGTCGTAGGACGTCGCCTTCTCACAGAAAATAATTTTTTCGTATATATGCAGACCTGCGAGAAATGCAAAATCTTTAGGTTTTTTTTTCAAACACGGCAAAACTTGGAACAGAGGCCAAATTCGTGATCAATGTATCCAAACTAACAAGCAGAAGGGTTTTTGTCCTGATCGAGAACCTAAAATTTTTTACGAATTTTTTTACCAAAGGGAGGGTCCTGTGGAGTTTTCCGGTTTCAGAACATCGACCCTCATCCCCAACTTTTGGGTCTTATTTCATGGTTTCCTACTCTCCGTTATAGAAAATGTGTCACTGAATCCAATGCCGTGCTAAGATTGATCCTAGGACGTCGCCTTCTCACAGAAAATTATTTTTTGGTATATATGCAGACCTGCGGGAAATGCAAAATTTTTAGGTTTTTTTTCAAACACGGCAAAACTTGGAACAGAGGCCGAATTCGTGATCAATGTATCCAAACTAACAAACAGAAAAGTTTTTGTCCTGATCGAGAACCTAAAATTTTTACGAATTTTTTTACCAAAGGGGGGTCCTGTGGAGTTTTGCGGTTTCAGAACATAGAACCTCATCCCCAGATTTTGGGTCTTATTTCATGGTTTCCTATTCTCCGTTATAGAAAATGTGCCACTGAATCCAATGCCGTTCTAAGATTGGTCCTAGGACGTCGCTTTCTCACAGAAAATTATTTTTTCGTATATATGCAGACCTGCGGGAAATGCAAAATTTTTAGGCTTTTTTTTTTCAAACACGGCAAAACTTGGAACAGAGGCCGAATTCGTGATCAATGTATCCAAACTAAAAAACAGAAGAGTTTTTTACAGATCGAGAACCTAAAATTTCTTACGAATTTTTTTACCTGTGGAGTTTTCCGGTTTCAGAACATCGACCCTCATCCCCAAATTTTGGGTCTTATTTCATGGTTTCCTACTCTCCGTTATAGAAAATGTGCCACTGAATCCAATGCCGTGCTAAGATTGGTCCTAGGACGTCGCCTTCTCACAGAAAATTATTTTTTCGTATATATGCAGACCTGCGGGAAATGCAAAATTTTTAGGTTTTTTTTTCAAACACGGCAAAACTTGGAACAGAGGCCGAATTCGTGATCAATGTATCCAAACTAACAAGCAGAAGGGTTTTTGTCCTGATCGAGAACCTAAAATTTTTTACGAATTTTTTTTACCAAAGGAGGGGTCCTGTGGAGTTTTCCGGTTTCAGAACATCGACCCTCATCCCCAAATTTTGGGTCTTATTTCACGGTTTCCTACTCTCCGTTATAGAAAATGTGCCACTGAATCCAATGCCGTGCCAAGATTGGTCGTAGGACGTCGCCTTCTCACAGAAAATAATTTTTTCGTATATATGCAGACCTGCGAGAAATGCAAAATCTTTAGGTTTTTTTTTCAAACACGGCAAAACTTGGAACAGAGGCCGAATTCGTGATCAATGTATCCAAACTAACAAACAGAAGAGTTTTTGTCCTGATCGAGAACCTAAAATTTTTACGAATTTTTTTACCAAAGGGAGGGTCCTGTGGAGTTTTCC
Organism: Callosobruchus maculatus; assembly: GCA_951848785.1. Taxonomy (NCBI): domain Eukaryota; kingdom Metazoa; phylum Arthropoda; class Insecta; order Coleoptera; family Chrysomelidae; genus Callosobruchus; species Callosobruchus maculatus. Next base: position 5,106,628 of record CATOUR010000191.1, on the reverse strand, counting down.
GGTTTCAGAACATCGACCCTCATCCCCAAATTTTGGGTCTTATTTCATGGTTTCCTACTCTCCGTTATAGAAAATGTGCCACTGAATCCAATGCCGTGCTAAGATTGGTCCTAGGACGTCGCCTTCTCACAGAAAATTATTTTTTCGTATATATGCAGACCTGCGGGAAATGCAAAATTTTTAGGTTTTTTTTCAAACACGGCAAAACTTGCAACAGAGGCCGAATTCGTGATCAATGTATCCAAACTAACAAACAGAAGAGTTTTTGTCCAGATCGAGAACCTAAAATTTCTTACGAATTTTTTTACCTGTGGAGTTTTCCGGTTTCAGAACATCGACCCTCATCCCCAAATTTTGGGTCTTATTTCATGGTTTCCTACTCTCCGTTATAGAAAATGTGCCACTGAATCCAATGCCGTGCTAAGATTGGTCCTAGGACGTCGCCTTCTCACAGAAAATTATTTTTTCGTATATATGCAGACCTGCGGGAAATGCAAAATTTTTAGGTTTTTTTTTCAAACACGGCAAAACTTGGAACAGAGGCCGAATTCGTGATCAATGTATCCAAACTAACAAGCAGAAGGGTTTTTGTCCTGATCGAGAACCTAAAATTTTTTACGAATTTTTTTTACCAAAGGAGGGGTCCTGTGGAGTTTTCCGGTTTCAGAACATCGACCCTCATCCCCAAATTTTGGGTCTTATTTCACGGTTTCCTACTCTCCGTTATAGAAAATGTGCCACTGAACCCAATGCCGTGCTAAGATTGGTCCTAGGACGTCGCCTTCTCACAGAAAATTATTTTTTCGTATATATGCAGACCTGCGGGAAATGCAAAATTTTTTGGTTTTTTTCAAACACGGCAAAACTTGGAACAGAGGCCGAATTCGTGACTAATGTATCCAAACTAACAAACAGAAGAGTTTTTGTCCTGATCGAGAACCTAAAACTTTTTACGAATTTTTTTACCAAAGGGAGGGTCCTGTGGAGTTTTCCGGTTTCAGAACATCGACCCTCATCCCCAAATTTTGGGTCTTATTTCACGGTTTCCTACTCTCCGTTATAGAAAATGTGCCACTGAACCCAATGCCGTGCTAAGATTGGTCCTAGGACGTCGCCTTCTCACAGAAAATTATTTTTTCGTATATATGCAGACCTGCGGGAAATGCAAAATTTTTAGGTTTTTTTTTCAAACACGGCAAAACTTGCAACAGAGGCCGAATTCGTGATCAATGTATCCAAACTAACAAACAGAAGAGTTTTTGTCCTGATCGAGAACCTAAGATTTTTTACGAATTTTTTTACTAAAGGGAGGGTCCTGTGGAGTTTTCCGGTTTCAGAGCATCAACCCTCTTCCCCAAATTTTGGGTCTTATTTCACGGCTTCCTACTCTCCGTTATAGAAAATGTGCCACTGAACCCAATGCCGTGCTAAGATTGGTCCTAGGACGTCGCCTTCTCACAGAAAATTATTTTTTCGTATATATGCAGACCTGCGGGAAAAGCAAAATTTTTAGGTTTTTCTTTTCGAACACGGCAAAACTTGGAACAGAGGCCGAATTCGTGATCAATGTATCCAAACTAAAAAACAGAAGAGTTTTTGTCCAGATCGAGAACCTAAAATTTCTCACGAATTTTTTTACCAAAGAGAGGGTCCTGTGGAGTTTTCCGGTTTCAGAACATCGACCCTCATCCCCAAATTTTGGGTCTTATTTCATGGTTTCCTACTATCCGTTATAGAAAATGTGCCACTGAATCCAATGCCGGGCTAAGATTGGTCCTAGGACGTCGCCTTCTCACAGAAAATTATTTTTTCGTATATATGCAGACCTGCGGGAAATGCAAAATTTTTAGGTTTTTTTTTTCAAACACGGCAAAACTTGCAACAGAGGCCGAATTCGTGATCAATGTATCCAAACTAACAAACAGAAGAGTTTTTGTCCTGATCGAGAACCTAAAATTTTTTACGAATTTTTTTACTAAAGGGAGGGTCCTGTGGAGTTTTCCGGTTTCAGAGCATCAACCCTCTTCCCCAAATTTTGGGTCTTATTTCACGGTTTCCTACTCTCCGTTATAGAAAATGTGCCACTGAACCCAATGCCGTGCTAAGATTGGTCCTAGGACGTCGCCTTCTCACAGAAAATTATTTTTTCGTATATATGCAGACCTGCGGGAAATGCAAAATTTTTAGGTTTTTTTTTTCAAACACGGCAAAACTTGGAACAGAGGCCGAATTCGTGATCAATGTATCCAAACTAACAAACAGAAGAGTTTTTGTCCTGATCGAGAACCTAAAATTTTTTACGAATTTTTTTACCAAAGGGAGGGTCCTGTGGAGTTTTCCGGTTTCAGAACATCGACCGTCATCCCCAAATTTTGAGTCTTATTTCACGGTTTCCTACTCTCCGTTATAGAAAATGTGCCACTGAAACCAACGCTGTGCTAAGATTGGTCCTAGGACGTCGCCTTCTCACAGAAAATTATTTTTTCGTATATATGCAGACCTGCGGGAAATGCAAAATTTTTAGGTTTTTTTTCAAACACGGCAAAACTTGCAACAGAGGCCGAACTCGTGATCAATGTATCCAAACTAACAAGCAGAAGGGTTTTTGTCCTGATCGAGAACCTAAAATTTTTTACGAATTTTTTTACCAGAGGGGTCCTGTGGAGTTTTGCGGTTTCAGAACAACGACCCTCATCCCCAAATTTTGGGTCTTATTTCATGGTTTCCTACTCTCCGTTATAGAAAATGCGTCACTGAATCCAATGCCGTGCTAAGATTGGTCCTAGGACGTCGCCTTCTCACAGAAAATGATTTTTTCGTATATGTGCAGACCTGCGGGAAATGCAAAATTTTTAGGTTTTTTTCAATCACGGCAAAGCTTGGAACAGAGGCCGAATTCGTGACTAATGTATCCAAACTAACAAACAGAAGAGTTTTTGTCCTGATCGAGAACCTAAAATTTTTTACGAATTTTTTTACCAAAGGGAGGGTCCTGTGGAGTTTTCCGGTTTCAGAACATCGACCCTCATACCCAAATTTTGGGTCTTATTTCACGGTTTCCTACTCTCCGTTATAGAAAATGTGCCACTGAATCCAACGCCGTGCCAAGATTGGTCGTAGGACGTCGCCTTCTCACAGAAAATAATTTTTTCGTATATATGCAGACCTGCGAGAAATGCAAAATCTTTAGGTTTTTTTTTCAAACACGGCAAAACTTGGAACAGAGGCCGAATTCGTGATCAATGTATGCAAACTAACAAACAGAAGAGTTTTCGTCCTGATCGAGAACCTAAAATTTTTACGATTTTTTTTACCAAAGGGGGGTCCTGTGGAGTTTTGCGGTTTCAGAACATAGAACCTCATCCCCAGATTTTGGGTCTTATTTCATGGTTTCCTATTCTCCGTTATAGAAAATGTGCCACTGAATCCAATGCCGTGCTAAGATTGGTCCTAGGACGTCGCTTTCTCACAGAAAATTATTTTTTCGTATATATGCAGACCGGCGGGAAATGCAAAATTTTTAGGTTTTTTCTTTCGAACACGACAAAACTTGGAACAGAGGCCGAATTCGTGATCAATGTATCCAAACTAAAAAACAGAAGAGTTTTTGTCCTGATCGAGAACCTAGAATTTTTTACGAATTTTTTTACTAAAGGGAGGGTCCTGTGGAGTATTCCGGTTTCAGAGCATCAACCCTCTTCCCCAAATTTTGGGTCTTATTTCACGGTTTCCTGCTCTTCGTTATAGAAAATGTGCCACTGAACCCAATGCCGTGCTAAGATTGGTCCTAGGACGTCGCCTTCTCACAGAAAATTATTTTTTTGTATATATGCAGACCTGCGGGAAATGCAAAATTTTTAGGTTTTTTTTTTCAAACACGGCAAAACTTGGAACAGAGGCCGAATTCGTGATCAATGTATCCAAACTAACAAACAGAAGAGTTTTTGTCCTGATCGAGAACCTAAAATTTTTTACGAATTTTTTTACCAAAGGGAGGGTCCTGTGGAGTTTTCCGGTTACAGAACATCGACCCTCATCCCCAAATTTTGAGTCTTATTTCACGGTTTCCTACTCTCCGTTATAGAAAATGTGCCACTGAACCCAACGCCGTGCTAAGATTGGTCCTAGGACGTCGCCTTCTCACAGAAAATTATTTTTTCGTATATATGCAGACCTGCGGGAAATGCAAAATTTTTAGGTTTTTTTTTCAAACACGGCAAAACTTGGAACAGAGGCCGAATTCGTGATCAATGTATCCAAACTAACAAACAGAAGAGTTTTTGTCCTGATCGAGAACCTAAAATTTTTTACGAATTTTTTTACCAAAGGGAGGGTCCTGTGGAGTTTTCCGGTTTCAGAACATCGACCCTCATCCCCAAATTTTGAGTCTTATTTCACGGTTTCCTACTCTCCGTTATAGAAAATGTGCCACTGAATCCAATGCCGTGCTAAGATTGGTCCTAGGACGTCGCCTTCTCACAGAAAATTATTTTTTCGTATATATGCAGACCTGCGGGAAATGCAAAATTTTTAGGTTTTTTTTTTCAAACACGGCAAAACTTGGAACAGAGCCCGAATTCGTGATCAATGTATCCAAACTAACAAACAGAAGAGTTTTTGTCCTGATCGAGAACCTAAAATTTTTACGAATTTTTTTACCAATGGGGGGTCCTGTGGACTTTTCCGGTTTCAGAACATCGACCCTCATCCACAAATGTTGGGTCTTATTTCATGGTTTCCTACTCTCCGTTATTAAAAATGCGGCACTGAATCCAATGCCGTGCTAAGATTGGCCCTAGGACGTCGCCTTCTCACAGAAAATTAATTTTTCGTGTATATGCAGACCTGTGGGAAATGCAAAATTTTTAGGTTTCTTTTCAAACACGGCAAAATTTGGAACAGACCCCGAATTCGTGATCAATGTATCCAAAATAACAAACAGCAGAGTTTTTGTCCTGATCGAGAACCTAAAATTTTTTACGAATTTTTTTACTAAAGGGAGGGTCCTGTGGAGTTTTCCGGTTTCAGAGCATCAACCCTCTTCCCCAAATTTTGGGTCTTATTTCACGGTTTCCTACTCTCCGTTATAGAAAATGTGCCACTGAACCCAATGCCGTGCTAAGATTGGTCCTAGGACGTCGCCTTCTCACAGAAAATTATTTTTTCGTATATATGCAGACCTGCGGGAAATGCAAAATTTTTAGGTTTTTTTTTTCAAACACGGCAAAACTTGGAACAGAGGCCGAATTCGTGATCAATGTATCCAAACTAAAAAACAGAAGAGTTTTTGTCCAGATCGAGAACCTAAAATTTCTTACGAATTTTTTTACCAAAGGGAGGGTCCTGTGGAGTTTTCCGGCTTCAGAGCATCAACCCTCTTCCCCAAATTTTGGGTCTTATTTCACGGTTTCCTACTCTCCGTTATAGAAAATGTGCCACTGAACCCAATGCCGTGCTAAGATTGGTCCTAGGACGTCGCCTTCTCAAAGAAAATTATTTTTTCGTATATATGCAGACCTGCGGGAAATGCAAAATTTTTAGGTTTTTTTCAAACACGGCAAAACTTGGAACAGAGGCCGAATTCGTGACTAATGTATCCAAACTAACAAACAGAAGAGTTTTTGTCCTGATCGAGAACCTAAAATTTTTTACGAATTTTTTTACCAAAGGGAGGGTCCTGTGGAGTTTTCCGGTTTCAGAACATCGACCCTCATCCCCAAATTTTGGGTCTTATTTCACGGTTTCCTACTGTCCGTTATAGAAAATGTGCCACTGAACCCAATGCCGTGCTAAGATTGGTCCTAGGACGCCGCCTTCTCACAGAAAATTATTTTTTCGTATATATGCAGACCTGCGGGAAATGCAAAATTTTTAGGTTTTTTTTTTTTCAAACACGGCAAAACTTGGAACAGAGGCCGAATTCGTGATCAATGTATCCAAACTAACAAACAGAAGAGTTTTTGTCCTGATCGAGAACCTAAAATTTTTTACGAATTTTTTTACCAAAGGGAGGGTCCTGTGGAGTTTTCCGGTTTCAGAACATCGACCCTCATCCCCAAATTTTGAGTCTTATTTCACGGTTTCCTACTCTCCGTTATAGAAAATGTGCCACTGAACCCAATGCCGTGCTAAGATTGGTCCTAGGACGTCGCCTTCTCACAGAAAATTATTTTTTCGTATATATGCAGACCTGCGGGAAATGCAAAATTTTTAGGCTTTTTTTTTCAAACACGGCAAAACTTGGAACAGAGGCCGAATTCGTGATCAATGTATCCAAACTAACAAACAGAAGAGTTTTTGTCCTGATCGAGAACCTAAAATTTTTTACGAATTTTTTTACCAAAGGGAGGGTCCTGTGGAGTTTTCCGGTTTCAGAACATCGACCCTCATCCCCAAATTTTGAGTCTTATTTCACGGTTTCCTACTCTCCGTTATAGAAAATGTGCCACTGAATCCAATGCCGTGCTAAGATTGGTCCTAGGACGTCGCCTTCTCACAGAAAATTATTTTTTCGTATATATGCAGACCTGCGGGAAATGCAAAATTTTTAGGTTTTTTTTTTCAAACACGGCAAAACTTGGAACAGAGGCCGAATTCGTGATCAATGTATCCAAACTAACAAACAGAAGAGTTTTTGTCCTGATCGAGAACCTAAAATTTTTACGAATTTTTTTACCAAAGGGAGGTCCTGTGGACTTTTCCGGTTTCAGAACATCGACCCTCATCCACAAATGTTGGGTCTTATTTCATGGTTTCCTACTCTCCGTTATTAAAAATGCGGCACTGAATCCAATGCCGTGCTAAGATTGGCCCTAGGACGTCGCCTTCTCACAGAAAATTAATTTTTCGTATATATGCAGACCTGTGGGAAATGCAAAATTTTTAGGTTTCTTTTCAAACACGGCAAAATTTGGAACAGACGCCGAATTCGTGATCAATGTATCCAAAATAACAAACAGAAGAGATTTGTCCTGATCGAGAACCTAAAATTTTTTACGATTTTTTTTACTAAAGGGAGGGTCCTGTGGAGTTTTCCGGTTTCAGAGCATCAACCCTCTTCCCCAAATTTTGGGTCTTATTTCACGGTTTCCTACTCTCCGTTATAGAAAATGTGCCACTGAACCCAATGCCGTGCTAAGATTGGTCCTAGGACGTCGCCTTCTCACAGAAAATTATTTTTTCGTATATATGCAGGCCTGCGGGAAATGCAAAATTTTTAGGTTTTTTTTTTCAAACACGGCAAAACTTGGAACAGAGGCCGAATTCGTGATCAATGTATCCAAACTAACAAACAGAAGAGTTTTTGTCCTGATCGAGAACCTAAAATTTTTTACGAATTTTTTTACTAAAGGGAGGGTCCTGTGGAGTTTTCCGGTTTCAGAGCATCAACCCTCTTCCCCAAATTTTGGGTCTTATTTCACGGTTTCCTACTCTCCGTTATAGAAAATGTGCCACTGAACCCAATGCCGTGCTAAGATTGGTCCTAGGACGTCGCCTTCTCACAGAAAATTATTTTTTCGTATATATGCAGACCTGCGGGAAATGCAAAATTTTTAGGTTTTTTTTTTCGAACACGGCAAAACTTGGAACAGAGGCCGAATTCGTGATCAATGTATCCAAACTAAAAAACAGAAGAGTTTTTGTCCAGATCGAGAACCTAAAATTTCTTACGAATTTTTTTACCAAAGGGAGGGTCCTGTGGAGTTTTCCGGTCTCAGAACATCGACCCTCATCCCCAAATTTTGGGTCTTATTTCATGGTTTCCTACTCTCCGTTATTAAAAATGCGGCACTGAATCCAATGCCGTGCTAAGATTGGCCCTAGGACGTCGCCTTCTCACAGAAAATTAATTTTTCGTATATATGCAGACCTGTGGGAAATGCAAAATTTTTAGGTTTCTTTTCAAACACGGCAAAATTTGGAACAGACGCCGAATTCGTGATCAATGTATCCAAAATAACAAACAGAAGAGTTTTTGTCCTGATCGAGAACCTAAAATTTTTTACGAATTTTTTTACTAAAGGGAGGGTCCTGTGGAGTTTTCCGGTTTCAGAGCATCAACCCTCTTCCCCAAATTTTGGGTCTTATTTTACGGTTTCCTACTCTCCGTTATAGAAAATGTGCCACTGAACCCAATGCCGTGCTAAGATTGGTCCTAGGACGTCGCCTTCTCACAGAAAATTATTTTTTCGTATATATGCAGACCTGCGGGAAATGCAAAATTTTTAGGTTTTTTTTTTCAAACACGGCAAAACTTGGAACAGAGGCCGAATTCGTGATCAATGTATCCAAACTAACAAACAGAAGAGTTTTTGTCCTGATCGAGAACCTAAAATTTTTTACGAATTTTTTTACTAAAGGGAGGGTCCTGTGGAGTTTTCCGGTTTCAGAGCATCAACCCTCTTCCCCAAATTTTGGGTCTTATTTCACGGTTTCCTACTCTCCGTTATAGAAAATGTGCCACTGAACCCAATGCCGTGCTAAGATTGGTCCTAGGACGTCGCCTTCTCACAGAAAATTATTTTTTCGTATATATGCAGACCTGCGGGAAATGCAAAATTTTTAGGTTTTTTTTTTCGAACACGGCAAAACTTGGAACAGAGGCCGAATTCGTGATCAATGTATCCAAACTAAAAAACAGAAGAGTTTTTGTCCAGATCGAGAACCTAAAATTTCTTACGAATTTTTTTACCAAAGGGAGGGTCCTGTGGAGTTTTCCGGTTTCAGAACATCGACCCTCATCCACAAATGTTGGGTCTTATTTCATGGTTTCCTACTCTCCGTTATTAAAAATGCGGCACTGAATCCAATGCCGTGCTAAGATTGGCCCTAGGACGTCGCCTTCTCACAGAAAATTAATTTTTCGTATATATGCAGACCTGTGGGAAATGCAAAATATTTAGGTTTCTTTTCAAACACGGCAAAATTTGGAACAGACGCCGAATTCGTGATCAATGTATCCAAAATAACAAACAGAAGAGATTTGTCCTGATCGAGAACCTAAAATTTTTTACGATTTTTTTTACTAAAGGGAGGGTCCTGTGGAGTTTTCCGGTTTCAGAGCATCAACCCTCTTCCCCAAATTTTGGGTCTTATTTCACGGTTTCCTACTCTCCGTTATAGAAAATGTGCCACTGAACCCAATGCCGTGCTAAGATTGGTCCTAGGACGTCGCCTTCTCACAGAAAATTATTTTTTCGTATATATGCAGACCTGCGGGAAATGCAAAATTTTTAGGTTTTTTTTTTCAAACACGGCAAAACTTGGAACAGAGGCCGAATTCGTGATCAATGTATCCAAACTAACAAACAGAAGAGTTTTTGTCCTGATCGAGAACCTAAAATTTTTTACGAATTTTTTTACTAAAGGGAGGGTCCTGTGGAGTTTTCCGGTTTCAGAGCATCAACCCTCTTCCCCAAATTTTGGGTCTTATTTCACGGTTTCCTACTCTCCGTTATAGAAAATGTGCCACTGAACCCAATGCCGTGCTAAGATTGGTCCTAGGACGTCGCCTTCTCACAGAAAATTATTTTTTCGTATATATGCAGACCTGCGGGAAATGCAAAATTTTTAGGTTTTTTTTTTTTCGAACACGGCAAAACTTGGAACAGAGGCCGAATTCGTGATCAATGTATCCAAACTAAAAAACAGAAGAGTTTTTGTCCAGATCGAGAACCTAAAATTTCTTACGAATTTTTTTACCAAAGGGAGGGTCCTGTGGAGTTTTCCGGTCTCAGAACATCGACCCTCATCCCCAAATTTTGGGTCTTATTTCATGGTTTCCTACTCTCCGTTATTAAAAATGCGGCACTGAATCCAATGCCGTGCTAAGATTGGCCCTAGGACGTCGCCTTCTCACAGAAAATTAATTTTTCGTATATATGCAGACCTGTGGGAAATGCAAAATTTTTAGGTTTCTTTTCAAACACGGCAAAATTTGGAACAGACGCCGAATTCGTGATCAATGTATCCAAAATAACAAACAGAAGAGTTTTTGTCCTGATCGAGAACCTAAAATTTTTTACGAATTTTTTTACTAAAGGGAGGGTCCTGTGGAGTTTTCCGGTTTCAGAGCATCAACCCTCTTCCCCAAATTTTGGGTCTTATTTCACGGTTTCCTACTCTCCGTTATAGAAAATGTGCCACTGAACCCAATGCCGTGCTAAGATTGGTCCTAGGACGTCGCCTTCTCACAGAAAATTATTTTTTCGTATATATGCGGACCTGCGGGAAATGCAAAATTTTTAGGTTTTTTTTTTCGAACACGGCAAAACTTGGAACAGAGGCCGAATTCGTGATCAATGTATCCAAACTAAAAAACAGAAGAGTTTTTGTCCAGATCGAGAACCTAAAATTTCTTACGAATTTTTTTACCAAAGGGAGGGTCCTGTGGAGTTTTCCGGTTTCAGAACATCGACCCTCATCCCCAAATTTTGGGTCTTATTTCATGGTTTCCTACTCTCCGTCATAGAAAATGTGCCACTGAATCCAATGCCGTGCTAAGATTGGTCCTAGGACGTCGCCTTCTCACAGAAAATTATTTTTTCGTATATATGCAGACCTGCGGGAAATGCAAAATTTTTAGGTTTTTTTTTCAAACACGGCAAAACTTGGAACAGGGGCCGAATTCGTGATCAATGTATCCAAACTAACAAACAGAAGAGTTTTTGTCCTGATCGAGAACCTAAAATTTTTTACGAATTTTTTTACCAAAGGGAGGGTCCTGTGGAGTTTTCCGGTTTCAGAACATCGACCCTCATCCCCAAATTTTGGGTCTTATTTCACGGTTTCCTACTCTCCGTTATAGAAAATGTGCCACTGAACCCAATGCCGTGCTAAGATTGGTCCTAGGACGTCGCCTTCTCACAGAAAATTATTTTTTCGTATATATGCAGACCTGCGGGAAATGCAAAATTTTTAGGTTGTTTTTTTTCAAACACGGCAAAACTTGGAACAAAGGCCGAATTCGTGATCAATGTATCCAAAATAACAAACAGAAGAGTTTTTGTCCTGATCGAGAACCTAAAATTTTTTACGAATTTTTTTACTAAAGGGAGGGTCCTGTGGAGTTTTCCGGTTTCAGAGCATCAACCCTCTTCCCCAAATTTTGGGTCTTATTTCACGGTTTCCTACTCTCCGTTATAGAAAATGTGCCACTGAACCCAATGCCGTGCTAAGATTGGTCCTAGGACGTCGCCTTCTCACAGAAAATTATTTTTTCGTATATATGCAGACCTGCGGGAAATGCAAAATTTTTAGGTTTTTTATTTCAAACACGGCAAAATTCGGAACAGAGGCCGAATTCGTGATCAATGTATCCAAACTAACAAACAGAAGAGTTTTTGTCCTGATCGAGAACCTAAAATTTTTTACGAATTTTTTTACTAAAGGCCTGTGGAGTTTTCCGGTTTCAGAGCATCAACCCTCTTCCCCAAATTTTGGGTCTTATTTCACGGTTTCCTACTCTCCGTTATAGAAAATGTGCCACTGAACCCAATGCCGTGCTCAGATTGGTCCTAGGACGTCGCCTTCTCACAGAAAATTATTTTTTCGTATATATGCAGACCTGCGGGAAATGCAAAATTTTTAGGTTTTTTTTTTCGAACACGGCAAAACTTGGAACAGAGGCCGAATTCGTGATCAATGTATCCAAACTAAAAAACAGAAGAGTTTTTGTCCAGATCGAGAACCTAAAATTTCTTACGAATTTTTTTACCAAAGGGAGGGTCCTGTGGAGTTTTCCGGTTTCAGAACATCGACCCTCATCCCCAAATTTTGGGTCTTATTTCATGGTTTCCTACTCTCCGTTAAAGAAAATGTGCCACTGAATCCAATGCCGTGCTAAGATTGGTCCTAGGACGTCGCCTTCTCACAGAAAATTATTTTTTCGTATATATGCAGGCCTGCGGGAAATGCAAAATTTTTGTGTTTTTTTTCAAACACGGCAGAACTTGCAACAGAGGCCGAATTCGTGATCAATGTATCCAAACTAACAAACAGAAGAGTTTTTGTCCTGATCGAGAACCTAAAATTTTTTACGAATTTTTTTACTAAAGGGAGGGTCCTGTGGAGTTTTCCGGTTTTAGAGCATCAACCCTCTTCCCCAAATTTTGGGTCTTATTTCACGGTTTCCTACTCTCCGTTATAGAATATGTGCCACTGAACCCAATGCCGTGCTAAGATTGGTCCTAGGACGTCGCCTTCTCACAGAAAATGATTTTTTCGTATATATGCAGACCTGCGGGAAATGCAAAATTTTTAGGTTTTTTTTTTTCAAACACGGCAAAACTTGGAACAGAGGCCGAATTCATGATCAATGTATCCAAACTAACAAACAGAAGAGTTTTTGTCCTGATCGAGAACCTAAAATTTTTTACGAATTTTTTTACCAAAGGGAGGGTCCTGTGGAGTTTTCCGGTTTCAGAACATCGACCCTCATCCACAAATGTTGGGTCTTATTTCATGGTTTCCTACTCTCCGTTATTAAAAATGCGGCACTGAATCCAATGCCGTGCTAAGATTGGCCCTAGGACGTCGCCTTCTCACAGAAAATTATTGTTTCGTATATATGCAGACCTGTGGGAAATGCAAAATTTTTAGGTTTCTTTTCAAACACGGCAAAATTTGGAACAGACGCCGAATTCGTGATCAATGTATCCAAACTAACAAACAGAAGAGTTTTTGTCCTGATCGAGAACCTAAAATTTTTTACGAATTTTTTTACTAAAGGGAGGGTCCTGTGGAGTTTTCCGGTTTCAGAGCATCAACCCTCATCCACAAATGTTGGGTCTTATTTCATGGTTTCCTACTCTCCGTTATTAAAAATGCGGCACTGAATCCAATGCCGTGCTAAGATTGGCCCTAGGACGTCGCCTTCTGACAGAAAATTAATTTTTCGTATACATGCAGACCTGCGGGAAATGCAAAATTTTTAGGTTTTTTTTTTCAAACACGGCAAAACTTGGAACAGAGGCCGAATTCGTGATCAATGTATCCAAACTAACAAACAGAAGAGTTTTTGTCCTGATCGAGAACCTAAAATTTTTTACGAATTTTTTTACCAAAGGGAGGGTCCTGTGGAGTTTTCCGGTTTCAGAACATCGACCCTCATCCACAAATGTTGGGTTTTATTTCATGGTTTCCTACTCTCCGTTATTAAAAATGCGGCACTGAATCCAATGCCGTGCTAAGATTGGCCCTAGGACGTCGCCTTCTCACAGAAAATTAATTTTTCGTATATATGCAGACCTGTGGGAAATGCAAGATTTTTAGGTTTCTTTTCAAACACGGCAAAATTTGGAACAGACGCCGAATTCGTGATCAATGTATCCAAACTAACAAACAGAAGAGTTTTTGTCCTGATCGAGAACCTAAAATTTTTTACGAATTTTTTTACTAAAGGGAGGGTCCTGTGGAGTTTTCCGGTTTCAGAGCATCAACCCTCTTCCCCAAATTTTGGGTATTATTTCACGGTTTCCTACTCTCCGTTATAGAAAATGTGCCACTGAACCCAATGCCGTGCTAAGATTGGTCCTAGGACGTCGCCTTCTCACAGAAAATTAATTTTTCGTATATATGCAGACCTGTGGGAAATGCAAAATTTTTAGGTTTCTTTTCAAACACGGCAAAATTTGGAACAGACGCCGAATTCGTGATCAATGTATCCAAACTAACAAACAGAAGAGTTTTTGTCCTGATCGAGAACCTAAAATTTTTTACGAATTTTTTTACTAAAGGGAGGGTCCTGTGGAGTTTTCCGGTTTCAGAGCATCAACCCTCTTCCCCAAATTTTGGGTCTTATTTCACGGTTTCCTACTCTCCGTTATAGAAAATGTGCCACTGAACCCAATGCCGTGCTAAGATTGGTCCTAGGACGTCGCCTTCTCACAGAAAATTATTTTTTCGTATATATGCAGACCTGCGGGAAATGCAAAATTTTTAGGTTTTTTTTTTTCGAACACGGCAAAACTTGGAACAGGGGCCGAATTCGTGATCAATGTATCCAAACTAAAAAACAGAAGAGTTTTTGTCCAGATCGAGAACCTAAAATTTCTTACGAATTTTTTTACCAAAGGGAGGGTCCTGTGGAGTTTTCCGGTTTCAGAACATCGACCCTCATCCCCAAATTTTGGGTCTTATTTCATGGTTTCCTACTCTCCGTTATAGAAAATGTGCCACTGAATCCAATGCCGTGCTAAGATTGGTCCTAGGACGTCGCCTTCTCACGGAAAATTATTTTTTCGTATATATGCAGACCTGCGGGAAATGCAAAATTTTTAGGTTTTTTTTTCAAACACGGCAAAACTTGCAACAGAGGCCGAATTCGTGATCAATGTATCCAAACTAACAAACAGAAGAGTTTTTGTCCTGATCGAGAACCTAAAATTTTTTACGAATTTTTTTATTAAAGGGGGGGTCCTGTGGAGTTTTCCGGTTTCAGAACATGGACCCTCATCCCCAAATTTTGGGTCTTATTTCATGGTTTCCTACTCTCCGTTATAGAAAATGTGCCACTGAATCCAATGCCGTGCTAAGATTGGTCCTAGGACGTCGCTTTCTCACAGAAAATTATCTTTTCGTATATATGCAGACCTGCGGGAAATGCAAAATTTTTAGGTTTTTTTTTTCAAACACGGCAAAACTTGGAACAGAGGCCGAATTCGTGATCAATGTATCAAAACTAACAAACAGAAGAGTTTTTGTCCTGATCGAGAACCGAAAATTTTTTACGAATTCTTTTACCAAACGGAGAGTCCTGTGGAGTTTTCCGGTTTCACAACATAGACCCTCATCCCCAAATTTTGGGTCTTATTTCATGGTTTCCTACTCTCCGTTATAGAAAATGTGCCACTGAATCCAATGCCGTACTAAGATTGGTCCTAGGACGTCGCTTTCTCACAGAAAATTATTTTTTCGTATATATGCAGACCTGCGGGAAATGCAAAATTTTTAGGTTTTTTTTTCGAACACGTCAAAACTTGGAACAGAGGCCGAATTCGTGATCAATGTATCCAAACTAACAAACAGAAGAGTTTTTGTCCAGATCGAGAACCTAAAATTTCTTACGAATTTTTTTACCAAAGGGAGGGTCCTGTGGAGTATTCCGGTTTCAGAACATCGACTTTCATCCCCAAATTTTGGGTCTTATTTCATGGTTTCCTACTCCCCGTTATAGAAAATGTGCCACTGAATCCAATGCCGTGCTAAGATTGGTCCTAGGACGTCGCCTTCTCACAGAAAATTATTTTTTTTTATATATGCAGACCTGCGAGAAATGCAACATTTTTAGGTTTTTTTTTTCAAACACGGCAAAGCTTGGAACAGAGGCCGAATTCGTGACTAATGTATCCAAACTAACAAACAGAAGAGTTTTTGTCCAGATCGAGAACCTAAAATTTCTTACGAATTTTTTTACCAAAGGGAGGGTCCTGTGGAGTTTTCCGGTCTCAGAACATCGACCCTCATCCCCAAATTTTGGGTCTTATTTCATGGTTTCCTACTCTCCGTTATTAAAAATGCGGCACTGAATCCAATGCCGTGCTAAGATTGGCCCTAGGACGTCGCCTTCTCACAGAAAATTAATTTTTCGTATATATGCAGACCTGTGGGAAATGCAAAATTTTTAGGTTTCTTTTCAAACACGGCAAAATTTGGAACAGACGCCGAATTCGTGATCAATGTATCCAAAATAACAAACAGAAGAGTTTTTGTCCTGATCGAGAACCTAAAATTTTTTACGAATTTTTTTACTAAAGGGAGGGTCCTGTGGAGTTTTCCGGTTTCAGAGCATCAACCCTCTTCCCCAAATTTTGGGTCTTATTTCACGGTTTCCGACTCTCCGTTATAGAAAATGTGCCACTGAACCCAATGCCGTGCTAAGATTGGTCGTAGGACGTCGCCTTCTCACAGAAAATTATTTTTTCGTATATATGCGGACCTGCGGGAAATGCAAAATTTTTAGGTTTTTTTTTTCGAACACGGCAAAACTTGGAACAGAGGCCGAATTCGTGATCAATGTATCCAAACTAAAAAACAGAAGAGTTTTTGTCCAGATCGAGAACCTAAAATTTTTTACGAATTTTTTTACCAAAGGGAGGGTCCTGTGGAGTTTTCCGGTTTCAGAACATCGACCCTCATCCCCAAATTTTGGGTCTTATTTCACGGTTTCCTACTCTCCGTTATAGAAAATGTGCCACTGAACCCAATGCCGTGCTAAGATTGGTCCTAGGACGTCGCCTTCTCACAGAAAATTATTTTTTCGTATATATGCAGACCTGCGGGAAATGCAAAATTTTTAGGTTGTTTTTTTTCAAACACGGCAAAACTTGGAACAAAGGCCGAATTCGTGATCAATGTATCCAAAATAACAAACAGAAGAGTTTTTGTCCTGATCGAGAACCTAAAATTTTTTACGAATTTTTTTACTAAAGGGAGGGTCCTGTGGAGTTTTCCGGTTTCAGAGCATCAACCCTCTTCCCCAAATTTTGGGTCTTATTTCACGGTTTCCTACTCTCCGTTATAGAAAATGTGCCACTGAACCCAATGCCGTGCTAAGATTGGTCCTAGGACGTCGCCTTCTCACAGAAAATTATTTTTTCGTATATATGCAGACCTGCGGGAAATGCAAAATTTTTAGGTTTTTTATTTCAAACACGGCAAAATTCGGAACAGAGGCCGAATTCGTGATCAATGTATCCAAACTAACAAACAGAAGAGTTTTTGTCCTGATCGAGAACCTAAAATTTTTTACGAATTTTTTTACTAAAGGGAGGGTCCTGTGGAGTTTTCCGGTTTCAGAGCATCAACCCTCTTCCCCAAATTTTGGGTCTTATTTCACGGTTTCCTACTCTCCGTTATAGAAAATGTGCCACTGAACCCAATGCCGTGCTCAGATTGGTCCTAGGACGTCGCCTTCTCACAGAAAATTATTTTTTCGTATATATGCAGACCTGCGGGAAATGCAAAATTTTTAGGTTTTTTTTTTCGAACACGGCAAAACTTGGAACAGAGGCCGAATTCGTGATCAATGTATCCAAACTAAAAAACAGAAGAGTTTTTGTCCAGATCGAGAACCTAAAATTTCTTACGAATTTTTTTACCAAAGGGAGGGTCCTGTGGAGTTTTCCGGTTTCAGAACATCGACCCTCATCCCCAAATTTTGGGTCTTATTTCATGGTTTCCTACTCTCCGTTAAAGAAAATGTGCCACTGAATCCAATGCCGTGCTAAGATTGGTCCTAGGACGTCGCCTTCTCACAGAAAATTATTTTTTCGTATATATGCAGGCCTGCGGGAAATGCAAAATTTTTGTGTTTTTTTTCAAACACGGCAGAACTTGCAACAGAGGCCGAATTCGTGATCAATGTATCCAAACTAACAAACAGAAGAGTTTTTGTCCTGATCGAGAACCTAAAATTTTTTACGAATTTTTTTACTAAAGGGAGGGTCCTGTGGAGTTTTCCGGTTTTAGAGCATCAACCCTCTTCCCCAAATTTTGGGTCTTATTTCACGGTTTCCTACTCTCCGTTATAGAATATGTGCCACTGAACCCAATGCCGTGCTAAGATTGGTCCTAGGACGTCGCCTTCTCACAGAAAATGATTTTTTCGTATATATGCAGACCTGCGGGAAATGCAAAATTTTTAGGTTTTTTTTTTCAAACACGGCAAAACTTGGAACAGAGGCCGAATTCATGATCAATGTATCCAAACTAACAAACAGAAGAGTTTTTGTCCTGATCGAGAACCTAAAATTTTTTACGAATTTTTTTACCAAAGGGAGGGTCCTGTGGAGTTTTCCGGTTTCAGAACATCGACCCTCATCCACAAATGTTGGGTCTTATTTCATGGTTTCCTACTCTCCGTTATTAAAAATGCGGCACTGAATCCAATGCCGTGCTAAGATTGGCCCTAGGGCGTCGCCTTCTCACAGAAAATTAATGTTTCGTATATATGCAGACCTGTGGGAAATGCAAAATTTTTAGGTTTCTTTTCAAACACGGCAAAATTTGGAACAGACGCCGAATTCGTGATCAATGTATCCAAACTAACAAACAGAAGAGTTTTTGTCCTGATCGAGAACCTAAAATTTTTTACGAATTTTTTTACTAAAGGGAGGGTCCTGTGGAGTTTTCCGGTTTCAGAGCATCAACCCTCATCCACAAATGTTGGGTCTTATTTCATGGTTTCCTACTCTCCGTTATTAAAAATGCGGCACTGAATCCAATGCCGTGCTAAGATTGGCCCTAGGACGTCGCCTTCTGACAGAAAATTAATTTTTCGTATACATGCAGACCTGCGGGAAATGCAAAATTTTTAGGTTTTTTTTTTCAAACACGGCAAAACTTGGAACAGAGGCCGAATTCGTGATCAATGTATCCAAACTAACAAACAGAAGAGTTTTTGTCCTGATCGAGAACCTAAAATTTTTTACGAATTTTTTTACCAAAGGGAGGGTCCTGTGGAGTTTTCCGGTTTCAGAACATCGACCCTCATCCACAAATGTTGGGTTTTATTTCATGGTTTCCTACTCTCCGTTATTAAAAATGCGGCACTGAATCCAATGCCGTGCTAAGATTGGCCCTAGGACGTCGCCTTCTCACAGAAAATTAATTTTTCGTATATATGCAGACCTGTGGGAAATGCAAGATTTTTAGGTTTCTTTTCAAACACGGCAAAATTTGGAACAGACGCCGAATTCGTGATCAATGTATCCAAACTAACAAACAGAAGAGTTTTTGTCCTGATCGAGAACCTAAAATTTTTTACGAATTTTTTTACTAAAGGGAGGGTCCTGTGGAGTTTTCCGGTTTCAGAGCATCAACCCTCTTCCCCAAATTTTGGGTATTATTTCACGGTTTCCTACTCTCCGTTATAGAAAATGTGCCACTGAACCCAATGCCGTGCTAAGATTGGTCCTAGGACGTCGCCTTCTCACAGAAAATTAATTTTTCGTATATATGCAGACCTGTGGGAAATGCAAAATTTTTAGGTTTCTTTTCAAACACGGCAAAATTTGGAACAGACGCCGAATTCGTGATCAATGTATCCAAACTAACAAACAGAAGAGTTTTTGTCCTGATCGAGAACCTAAAATTTTTTACGAATTTTTTTACTAAAGGGAGGGTCCTGTGGAGTTTTCCGGTTTCAGAGCATCAACCCTCTTCCCCAAATTTTGGGTCTTATTTCACGGTTTCCTACTCTCCGTTATAGAAAATGTGCCACTGAACCCAATGCCGTGCTAAGATTGGTCCTAGGACGTCGCCTTCTCACAGAAAATTATTTTTTCGTATATATGCAGACCTGCGGGAAATGCAAAATTTTTAGGTTTTTTTTTTTCGAACACGGCAAAACTTGGAACAGGGGCCGAATTCGTGATCAATGTATCCAAACTAAAAAACAGAAGAGTTTTTGTCCAGATCGAGAACCTAAAATTTCTTACGAATTTTTTTACCAAAGGGAGGGTCCTGTGGAGTTTTCCGGTTTCAGAACATCGACCCTCATCCCCAAATTTTGGGTCTTATTTCATGGTTTCCTACTCTCCGTTATAGAAAATGTGCCACTGAATCCAATGCCGTGCTAAGATTGGTCCTAGGACGTCGCCTTCTCACGGAAAATTATTTTTTCGTATATATGCAGACCTGCGGGAAATGCAAAATTTTTAGGTTTTTTTTTCAAACACGGCAAAACTTGCAACAGAGGCCGAATTCGTGATCAATGTATCCAAACTAACAAACAGAAGAGTTTTTGTCCTGATCGAGAACCTAAAATTTTTTACGAATTTTTTTATTAAAGGGGGGGTCCTGTGGAGTTTTCCGGTTTCAGAACATGGACCCTCATCCCCAAATTTTGGGTCTTATTTCATGGTTTCCTACTCTCCGTTATAGAAAATGTGCCACTGAATCCAATGCCGTGCTAAGATTGGTCCTAGGACGTCGCTTTCTCACAGAAAATTATCTTTTCGTATATATGCAGACCTGCGGGAAATGC
Organism: Callosobruchus maculatus; assembly: GCA_951848785.1. Taxonomy (NCBI): domain Eukaryota; kingdom Metazoa; phylum Arthropoda; class Insecta; order Coleoptera; family Chrysomelidae; genus Callosobruchus; species Callosobruchus maculatus. The sequence goes on along the minus strand of CATOUR010000191.1, from coordinate 5,086,641 downwards.
AAAATTTTTAGGTTTTTTTTTTCAAACACGGCAAAACTTGGAACAGAGGCCGAATTCGTGATCAATGTATCAAAACTAACAAACAGAAGAGTTTTTGTCCTGATCGAGAACCGAAAATTTTTTACGAATTCTTTTACCAAACGGAGAGTCCTGTGGAGTTTTCCGGTTTCACAACATAGACCCTCATCCCCAAATTTTGGGTCTTATTTCATGGTTTCCTACTCTCCGTTATAGAAAATGTGCCACTGAATCCAATGCCGTACTAAGATTGGTCCTAGGACGTCGCTTTCTCACAGAAAATTATTTTTTCGTATATATGCAGACCTGCGGGAAATGCAAAATTTTTAGGTTTTTTTTTCGAACACGTCAAAACTTGTAACAGAGGCCGAATTCGTGATCAATGTATCCAAACTAACAAACAGAAGAGTTTTTGTCCAGATCGAGAACCTAAAATTTCTTACGAATTTTTTTACCAAAGGGAGGGTCCTGTGGAGTTTTCCGGTCTCAGAACATCGACCCTCATCCCCAAATTTTGGGTCTTATTTCATGGTTTCCTACTCTCCGTTATAGAAAATGTGCCACTGGACCCAACGCCGTGCTAAGATTGGTCCTAGGACGTCGCCTTCTCACAGAAAATTATTTTTTCGTATATATGCAGACCTGCGGGGAATGCAAAATTTTTAGGTTTTTTTTTCAAACACGGCAAAACTTGCAACAGAGGCCGAATTCGTGATCAATGTATCCAAACTAACAAACAGAAGAGTTTTTGTCCTGATCGAGAACCTAAAATTTTTTACGAATTTTTTTACTAAAGGGAGGGTCCTGTGGAGTTTTCCGGTTTCAGAGCATCAACCCTCTTCCCCAAATTTTGGGTATTATTTCACGGTTTCCTACTCTCCGTTATAGAAAATGTGCCACTGAACCCAATGCCGTGCTAAGATTGGTCCTAGGACGTCGCCTTCTCACAGAAAATTAATTTTTCGTATATATGCAGACCTGTGGGAAATGCAAAATTTTTAGGTTTCTTTTCAAACACGGCAAAATTTGGAACAGACGCCGAATTCGTGATCAATGTATCCAAACTAACAAACAGAAGAGTTTTTGTCCTGATCGAGAACCTAAAATTTTTTACGAATTTTTTTACTAAAGGGAGGGTCCTGTGGAGTTTTCCGGTTTCAGAGCATCAACCCTCTTCCCCAAATTTTGGGTCTTATTTCACGGTTTCCTACTCTCCGTTATAGAAAATGTGCCACTGAACCCAATGCCGTGCTAAGATTGGTCCTAGGACGTCGCCTTCTCACAGAAAATTATTTTTTCGTATATATGCAGACCTGCGGGAAATGCAAAATTTTTAGGTTTTTTTTTTTCGAACACGGCAAAACTTGGAACAGGGGCCGAATTCGTGATCAATGTATCCAAACTAAAAAACAGAAGAGTTTTTGTCCAGATCGAGAACCTAAAATTTCTTACGAATTTTTTTACCAAAGGGAGGGTCCTGTGGAGTTTTCCGGTTTCAGAACATCGACCCTCATCCCCAAATTTTGGGTCTTATTTCATGGTTTCCTACTCTCCGTTATAGAAAATGTGCCACTGAATCCAATGCCGTGCTAAGATTGGTCCTAGGACGTCGCCTTCTCACGGAAAATTATTTTTTCGTATATATGCAGACCTGCGGGAAATGCAAAATTTTTAGGTTTTTTTTTCAAACACGGCAAAACTTGCAACAGAGGCCGAATTCGTGATCAATGTATCCAAACTAACAAACAGAAGAGTTTTTGTCCTGATCGAGAACCTAAAATTTTTTACGAATTTTTTTATTAAAGGGGGGGTCCTGTGGAGTTTTCCGGTTTCAGAACATGGACCCTCATCCCCAAATTTTGGGTCTTATTTCATGGTTTCCTACTCTCCGTTATAGAAAATGTGCCACTGAATCCAATGCCGTGCTAAGATTGGTCCTAGGACGTCGCTTTCTCACAGAAAATTATCTTTTCGTATATATGCAGACCTGCGGGAAATGCAAAATTTTTAGGTTTTTTTTTTCAAACACGGCAAAACTTGGAACAGAGGCCGAATTCGTGATCAATGTATCAAAACTAACAAACAGAAGAGTTTTTGTCCTGATCGAGAACCGAAAATTTTTTACGAATTCTTTTACCAAACGGAGAGTCCTGTGGAGTTTTCCGGTTTCACAACATAGACCCTCATCCCCAAATTTTGGGTCTTATTTCATGGTTTCCTACTCTCCGTTATAGAAAATGTGCCACTGAATCCAATGCCGTACTAAGATTGGTCCTAGGACGTCGCTTTCTCACAGAAAATTATTTTTTCGTATATATGCAGACCTGCGGGAAATGCAAAATTTTTAGGTTTTTTTTTCGAACACGTCAAAACTTGGAACAGAGGCCGAATTCGTGATCAATGTATCCAAACTAACAAACAGAAGAGTTTTTGTCCAGATCGAGAACCTAAAATTTCTTACGAATTTTTTTACCAAAGGGAGGGTCCTGTGGAGTTTTCCGGTCTCAGAACATCGACCCTCATCCCCAAATTTTGGGTCTTATTTCATGGTTTCCTATTCTCCGTTATAGAAAATGTGCCACTGGACCCAACGCCGTGCTAAGATTGGTCCTAGGACGTCGCCTTCTCACAGAAAATTATTTTTTCGTATATATGCAGACCTGCGGGGAATGCAAAATTTTTAGGTTTTTTTTTCAAACACGGCAAAACTTGCAACAGAGGCCGAATTCGTGATCAATGTATCCAAACCAACAAACAGAAGAGTTTTTGTCCTGATCGAGAACCTACAATTTTTTACGAATTTTTCTACCAAGGGAGGGTCCTGTGGAGTATTCCGGTTTCAGAACATCGACTTTCATCCCCAAATTTTGGGTCTTATTTCATGGTTTCCTACTCCCCGTTATAGAAAATGTGCCACTGAATCCAATGCCGTGCTAAGATTGGTCCTAGGACGTCGCCTTCTCACAGAAAATTATTTTTTTTTATATATGCAGACCTGCGAGAAATGCAACATTTTTAGGTTTTTTTTTTCAAACACGGCAAAGCTTGGAACAGAGGCCGAATTCGTGACTAATGTATCCAAACTAACAAACAGAAGAGTTTTTGTCCTGATCGAGAACCTAAAATTTTTTACGAATTTTTTTACCAAAGGAGGGGTCCTGTGGAGTTTTCCGGTTTCAGAACGTCGACCCTCATCCCCAAATTTTGGGTCTTATTTCATGGTTTCCTACTCTCCGTTATAGAAAATGTGCCACTGAATCCAATGCCGTACTAAGATTGGTCCTAGGACGTCGCTTTCTCACAGAAAATTATTTTTTCGTATATATGCAGACCTGCGGGAAATGCAAAATTTTTAGGTTTTTTTTTCGAACACGTCAAAACTTGGAACAGAGGCCGAATTCGTGATCAATGTATCCAAACTAACAAACAGAAGAGTTTTTGTCCAGATCGAGAACCTAAAATTTCTTACGAATTTTTTTACCAAAGGGAGGGTCCTGTGGAGTTTTCCGGTCTCAGAACATCGACCCTCATCCCCAAATTTTGGGTCTTATTTCATGGTTTCCTACTCTCCGTTATAGAAAATGTGCCACTGAATCCAATGCCGTACTAAGATTGGTCCTAGGACGTCGCTTTCTCACAGAAAATTATTTTTTCGTATATATGCAGACCTGCGGGGAATGCAAAATTTTTAGGTTTTTTTTTCAAACACGGCAAAACTTGCAACAGAGGCCGAATTCGTGATCAATGTATCCAAACCAACAAACAGAAGAGTTTTTGTCCTGATCGAGAACCTACAAATTTTTACGAATTTTTCTACCAAGGGAGGGTCCTGTGGAGTATTCCGGTTTCAGAACATCGACTTTCATCCCCAAATTTTGGGTCTTATTTCATGGTTTCCTACTCCCCGTTATAGAAAATGTGCCACTGAATCCAATGCCGTGCTAAGATTGGTCCTAGGACGTCGCCTTCTCACAGAAAATTATTTTTTCGTATATATGCAGAGCTGCGGGGAATGCAAAATTTTTAGGTTTTTCTTTCAAACACGGCAAAACTTGCAACAGAGGCCGAATTCGTGATCAATGTATCCAAACCAACAAACAGAAGAGTTTTTGTCCTGATCGAGAACCTACAATTTTTTACGAATTTTTCTACCAAGGGAGGGTCCTGTGGAGTATTCCGGTTTCAGAACATCGACTTTCATCCCCAAATTTTGGGTCTTATTTCACGGTTTCCTACTCTCCGTTATAGAAAATGTGCCACTGAACCCAATGCCGTGCTAAGATTGGTCCTAGGACGTCGCCTTCTCACAGAAAATGATTTTTTCGTATATATGCGGACCTGCGGGAAATGCAAAATTTTTAGGTTTTTTTTCAAACACGGCAAAACTTGCAACAGAGGCCGAATTCGTGATCAATGTATCCAAACCAACAAACAGAAGAGTTTTTGTCCACATCGAGAACCTAAAATTTTTTACGAATTTTTTTACCAAAGGGAGGGTCCTGTGGAGTTTTCCGGTTTCAGAACATCGACCCTCATCCACAAATGTTGGGTCTTATTTCATGGTTTCCTACTCTCCGTTATTAAAAATGCGGCACTGAATCCAATGCCGTGCTAAGATTGGCCCTAGGACGTCGCCTTCTCACAGAAAATTAATTTTTCGTATATATGCAGACCTGTGGGAAATGCAAAATTTTTAGGTTTCTTTTCAAACACGGCAAAATTTGGAACAGACGCCGAATTCGTGATCAATGTATCCAAACTAACAAACAGAAGAGTTTTTGTCCTGATCGAGAACCTAAAATTTTTTACGAATTTTTTTACTAAAGGGAGGGTCCTGTGGAGTTTTCCGGTTTCAGAGCATCAACCCTCATCCACAAATGTTGGGTCTTATTTCATGGTTTCCTACTCTCCGTTATTAAAAATGCGGCACTGAATCCTATGCCGTGCTAAGATTGGCCCTAGGACGTCGCCTTCTGACAGAAAATTAATTTTTCGTATATATGCAGACCTGCGGGAAATGCAAAATTTTTTGGTTTTTTTTTTCAAACACGGCAAAACTTGGAACAGAGGCCGAATTCGTGATCAATGTATCCAAACTAACAAACAGAAGAGTTTTTGTCCTGATCGAGAACCTAAAATTTTTTACGAATTTTTTTACCAAAGGGAGGGTCCTGTGGAGTTTTCCGGTTTCAGAACATCGACCCTCATCCACAAATGTTGGGTCTTATTTCATGGTTTCCTACTCTCCGTTATTAAAAATGCGGCACTGAATCCAATGCCGTGCTAAGATTGGTCCTAGGACGTCGCCTTCTCACAGAAAATTATTTTTTCGTATATATGCAGACCTGCGGGAAATGCAAAATTTTTAGGTTTTTTTTTTCAAACACGGCAAAACTTGGAACAGAGGCCAAATTCGTGATCAATGTATCCAAACTAACAAACAGAAGAGTTTTTGTCCTGATCGAGAACCTAAAATTTTTTACGAATTTTTTTACCAAAGGGAGGGTCCTGTGGAGTTTTCCGGTTTCAGAACATCGACCCTCATCCACAAATGTTGGGTCTTATTTCATGGTTTCCTACTCTCCGTTATTAAAAATGCGGCACTGAATCCAATGCCGTGCTAAGATTGGCCCTAGGACGTCGCCTTCTCACAGAAAATTAATTTTTCGTATATATGCAGACCTGTGGGAAATGCAAAATTTTTAGGTTTCTTTTCAAACACGGCAAAATTTGGAACAGACGCCGAATTCGTGATCAATGTATCCAAACTAACAAACAGAAGAGTTTTTGTCCTGATCGAGAACCTAAAATTTTTTACGAATTTTTTTACTAAAGGGAGGGTCCTGTGGAGTTTTCCGGTTTCAGAGCATCAACCCTCTTCCCCAAATTTTGGGTCTTATTTCACGGTTTCCCACTCTCCGTTATACAAAATGTGCCACTGAACCCAATGCCGTGCTAAGATTGGTCCTAGGACGTCGCCTTCTCACAGAAAATTATTTTTTCGTATATATGCAGACCTGCGGGAAATGCAAAATTTTTAGGTTTTTTTTTTCGAACACGGCAAAACTTGGAACAGAGGCCGAATTCGTGATCAATGTATCCAAACTAAAAAACAGAAGAGTTTTTGTCCAGATCGAGAACCTAAAATTTCTTACGAATTTTTTTACTAAAGGGAGGGTCCTGTGGAGTTTTCCGGTTTCAGAGCATCAACCCTCTTCCCCAAATTTTGGGTCTTATTTCACGGTTTCCTACTCTCCGTTATAGAAAATGTGCCACTGAATCCAATGCCGTGCTAAGATTGGTCCTAGGACGTCGCCTTCTCACGGAAAATTATTTTTTCGTATATATGCAGACCTGCGGGAAATGCAAAATTTTTAGGTTTTTTTTTTCAAACACGGCAAAACTTGCAACAGAGGCCGAATTCGTGATCAATGTATCCAAACCAACAAACAGAAGAGTTTTTGTCCTGATCGAGAACCTACAATTTTTTACGAATTTTTCTACCAAGGGAGGGTCCTGTGGAGTATTCCGGTTTCAGAACATCGACTTTCATCCCCAAATTTTGGGTCTTATTTCACGGTTTCCTACTCTCCGTTATAGAAAATGTGCCACTGAACCCAATGCCGTGCTAAGATTGGTCCTAGGACGTCGCCTTCTCACAGAAAATGATTTTTTCGTATATATGCGGACCTGCGGGAAATGCAAAATTTTTAGGTTTTTTTTCAAACACGGCAAAACTTGCAACAGAGGCCGAATTCGTGATCAATGTATCCGAACCAACAAACAGAAGAGTTTTTGTGCAGATCGAGAACCTAAAATTTTTTACGAATTTTTTTACCAAAGGGAGGGTCCTGTGGAGTTTTCCGGTTTCAGAACATCGACCCTCATCCACAAATGTTGGGTCTTATTTCATGGTTTCCTACTCTCCGTTATTAAAAATGCGGCACTGAATCCAATGCCGTGCTAAGATTGGCCCTAGGACGTCGCCTTCTCACAGAAAATTAATTTTTCGTATATATGCAGACCTGTGGGAAATGCAAAATTTTTAGGTTTCTTTTCAAACACGGCAAAATTTGGAACAGACGCCGAATTCGTGATCAATGTATCCAAACTAACAAACAGAAGAATTTTTGTCCTGATCGAGAACCTAAAATTTTTTACGAATTTTTTTACTAAAGGGAGGGTCCTGTGGAGTTTTCCGGTTTCAGAGCATCAACCCTCATCCACAAATGTTGGGTCTTATTTCATGGTTTCCTACTCTCCGTTATTAAAAATGCGGCACTGAATCCTATGCCGTGCTAAGATTGGCCCTAGGACGTCGCCTTATGACAGAAAATTAATTTTTCGTATATATGCAGACCTGCGGGAAATGCAAAATTTTTAGGTTTTTTTTTTCAAACACGGCAAAACTTGGAACAGAGGCCGAATTCGTGATCAATGTATCCAAACTAACAAACAGAAGAGTTTTTGTCCTGATCGAGAACCTAAAATTTTTTACGAATTTTTTTACCAAAGGGAGGGTCCTGTGGAGTTTTCCGGTTTCAGAACATCGACCCTCAACCACAAATGTTGGGTCTTATTTCATGGTTTCCTACTCTCCGTTATTAAAAATGCGGCACTGAATCCAATGCCGTGCTAAGATTGGCCCTAGGACGTCGCCTTCTCACAGAAAATTAATTTTTCGTATATATGCAGACCTGTGGGAAATGCAAAATTTTTAGGTTTCTTTTCAAACACGGCAAAATTTGGAACAGACGCCGAATTCGTGATCAATGTATCCAAACTAACAAACAGAAGAGTTTTTGTCCTGATCGAGAACCTAAAATTTTTTACGAATTTTTTTACTAAAGGGAGGGTCCTGTGGAGTTTTCCGGTTTCAGAGCATCAACCCTCTTCCCCAAATTTTGGGTATTATTTCACGGTTTCCTACTCTCCGTTATAGAAAATGTGCCACTGAACCCAATGCCGTGCTAAGATTGGTCCTAGGACGTCGCCTTCTCACAGAAAATTATTTTTTCGTATATATGCAGACCTGCGGGAAATGCAAAATTTTTAGGTTTTTTTTTTTCAAACACGGCAAAACTTGGAACAGAGGCCAAATTCGTGATCAATGTATCCAAACTAACAAACAGAAGAGTTTTTGTCCTGATCGAGAACCTAAAATTTTTTACGAATTTTTTTACCAAAGGGAGGGTCCTGTGGAGTTTTCCGGTTTCAGAACATCGACCCTCATCCACAAATGTTGGGTCTTATTTCATGGTTTCCTACTCTCCGTTATTAAAAATGCGGCACTGAATCCAATGCCGTGCTAAGATTGGCCCTAGGACGTCGCCTTCTCACAGAAAATTAATTTTTCGTATATATGCAGACCTGTGGGAAATGCAAAATTTTTAGGTTTCTTTTCAAACACGGCAAAATTTGGAACAGACGCCGAATTCGTGATCAATGTATCCAAACTAACAAACAGAAGAGTTTTTGTCCTGATCGAGAACCTAAAATTTTTTACGAATTTTTTTACTAAAGGCAGGGTCCTGTGGAGTTTTCCGGTTTCAGAGCATCAACCCTCTTCCCCAAATTTTGGGTATTATTTCACGGTTTCCTACTCTCCGTTATAGAAAATGTGCCACTGAACCCAATGCCGTGCTAAGATTGGTCCTAGGACGTCGCCTTCTCACAGAAAATTATTTTTTCGTATATATGCAGACCTGCGGGAAATGCAAAATTTTTAGGTTTCTTTTTTCGAACACGGCAAAACTTGGAACAGAGGCCGAATTCGTGATCAATGTATCCAAACTAAAAAACAGAAGAGTTTTTGTCCAGATCGAGAACCTAAAATTTCTTACGAATTTTTTTACCAAAGGGAGGGTCCTGTGGAGTTTTCCGGTTTCAGAACATCGACCCTCATCCCCAAATTTTGGGTCTTATTTCATGGTTTCCTACTCTCCGTTATAGAAAATGTGCCACTGAATCCAATGCCGTGCTAAGATTGGTCCTAGGACGTCGCCTTCTCACGGAAAATTATTTTTTCGTATATATGCAGACCTGCGGGAAATGCAAAATTTTTAGGTTTTTTTTTTCAAACACGGCAAAACTTGCAACAGAGGCCGAATTCGTGATCAATGTATCCAAACTAACAAACAGAAGAGTTTTTGTCCTGATCGAGAACCTAAAATTTTTTACGAATTTTTTTATTAAAGGGGGGGTCCTGTGGAGTTTTCCGGTTTCAGAACATGGACCCTCATCCCCAAATTTTGGGTCTTATTTCATGGTTTCCTACTCTCCGTTATAGAAAATGTGCCACTGAATCCAATGCCGTGCTAAGATTGGTCCTAGGACGTCGCTTTCTCACAGAAAATTATCTTTTCGTATATATGCAGACCTGCGGGAAATGCAAAATTTTTAGGTTTTTTTTTCAAACACGGCAAAACTTGGAACAGAGGCCGAATTCGTGATCAATGTATCAAAACTAACGAACAGAAGAGTTTTTGTCCTGATCGAGAACCTAAAATTTTTTACGAATTCTTTTACCAAACGGAGAGTCCTGTGGAGTTTTCCGGTTTCACAACATAGACCCTCATCCCCAAATTTTGGGCCTTATTTCATGATTTCCTACTCTCCGTTATAGAAAATGTGCCACTGAATCCAATGCCGTACTAAGATTGGTCCTAGGACGTCGCTTTCTCACAGAAAATTATTTTTTCGTATATATGCAGACCTGCGGGGAATGCAAAATTTTTAGGTTTTTTTTTCAAACACGGCAAAACTTGCAACAGAGGCCGAATTCGTGATCAATGTATCCAAACCAACAAACAGAAGAGTTTTTGTCCTGATCGAGAACCTACAATTTTTTACGAATTTTTCTACCAAGGGAGGATCCTGTGGAGTATTCCGGTTTCAGAACATCGACTTTCATCCCCAAATTTTGGGTCTTATTTCATGGTTTCCTACTCCCCGTTATCGAAAATGTGCCACTGAATCCAATGCCGTGCTAAGATTGGTCCTAGGACGTCGCCTTCTCACAGAAAATTATTTTTTTTATATATGCAGACCTGCGAGAAATGCAACATTTTTAGGTTTTTTTTTTCAAACACGGCAAAGCTTGGAACAGAGGCCGAATTCGTGACTAATGTATCCAAACTAACAAACAGAAGAGTTTTTGTCCTGATCGAGAACCTAAAATTTTTTACGAATTTTTTTACCAAAGGGAGGGTCCTGTGGAGTTTTCCGGTTTCAGAACATCGACCCTCATCCCCAAATTTTGGGTCTTATTTCATGGTTTCCTACTCTCCGTTATAGAAAATGCGTCACTGAATCCAATGCCGTGCTAAGATTGGTCCTAGGACGTCGCCTTCTCACAGAAAATGATTTTTTCGTATATATGCAGACCTGCGGGAAATGCAAAATTTTTAGGTTTTTTTCAAACACGGCAAAACTTCGAACAGAGGCCGAATTCGTGACTAATGTATCCAAACTAACAAGCAGAAGAGTTTTTGTCCTGATCGAGAACCTAAAATTTTTTACGAATTTTTTTACCAAAGGGAGGGTCCTGTGGAGTTTTCTGGTTTCAGAACATCGACCCTCATCCCCAACTTTTGGGTCTTATTTCATGGTTTCCTACTCTCCGTTATAGAAAATGTGTCACTGAATCCAATGCCGTGCTAAGATTGATCCTAGGACGTCTCCTTCTCACAGAAAATTAATTTTTCGTATATATGCAGACCTGTGGGAAATGCAAAATTTTTAGGTTTTTTTTTTCAAACACAGCAAAATTTGGAACAGACTCCGAATTCGTTATCAATGTATCCAAAATAACAAACAGAAGAGTTTTTGTCCTGATCGAGAACCTAAAATTTTTTACGAATTTTTTTACCAAGGGAGGGTCCTGTGGAGTATTCCGGTTTCAGAACATCGACTTTCATCCCCAAATTTTGGGTCTTATTTAATGGTTTCCTACTCCCCGTTATAGAAAATGTGCCACTGAATCCGATGCCGTGCTAAGATTGGTCCTAGGACGTCGCCTTCTCACAGAAAATTATTTTTTCGTATATATGCAGACCTGCGGCAAATGCAAAATTTTTAGGTTTTTTTTCAAACACGGCAAAACTTGGAACAGAGGCCGAATTCGTGATCAATGTATCCAAACTAACAAACAGAAGTGTTTTTGTCCTGATCGAGAACCTAATATTTTTTACGAATTTTTTTACCAAAGGGGTCCTGTGGAGTTTTCCGGTTTCAGAACATCGACCCTCATCCCCAAATTTTGAGTCTTATTTCATGGTTTCCTACTCTCCGTTATAGAAAATGTGCCACTGAATTCAATGCCGTGCTAAGATTAGTCCTAGGATGTCGCCTTCTCACAGAAAATTATTTTTTCTTATATATGCAGACCTGCGGGAAATGCAAAATTTTTAGATATTTTTTTAAAACACGGCAAAACTTGTAACAGAGGCCGAATTCGTGATCAATGTATCCAAACTAACAAACAGAAGAGTTCTTGTCCTGATCGAGAACCTAAAATTTTTTACAAATTTTTTTACCAAAGTTTTCCGGTTTCAGAACATCGACCCTCATCCCCAAATTTTGGGTCTTATTACATGGTTTCCTACTCTCCGTTATAGAAAATGTGCCACTGAATCCAATGCCGTGCTAAGATTGGTCCTAGGACGTCGCTTTCTCACAGAAAATTATTTTTTCGTATAAATGCAGACCTGCGGGAAATGCAAAATTTTTAGGTTTTTTTTTTCAAACACGGCAAAACTTGGAACAGAGGCCGAATTCGTGATCAATGTATCCAAACTAACAAACAGAAGAGTTTTTGTCCTGATCGAGAACCTAAAATTTTTTACGAATTTTTTTACCAAAGGGAGGAGGGTCCTGTGGAGTTTTCCGGTTTCAGAACATCGACCCTCATCCCCAAATTTTGGGTCTTATTTCATGGTTTCCTACTCTCCGTTATAGAAAATGTGCCACCGAATCTAATGCCGTGCTAAGATTGGTCCTAGGACGTCGCCTTCTCACAGAAAATTATTTTTTCGTATATATGCAGACCTGCAGGAAATGCAAAATTTTTAGTTTTTTTTTCAAACACGGCAAAACTTGGAACAGAGGCCGAATTCATGATCAATGTATCCAAACTAACAAACAGAAGAGTTTTTGTCCTGATCGAGAACCTAAAATTTTTTACGAATTTTTTTACCAAAGGGAGGGTCCTGTGGAGTTTTCCGGTTTCAGAACATCGACCCTCATCCCCAAATTTTGGGTCTTATTCATGGTTTCCTACGCTCCGTTATAGAAAATGTGCCGCTGAGTCCAATGCCGTGCTAAGATTGGTCCTAGGACGTCGCCTTCTCACAGAAAATTATTTTTTCGTATATATGTAGACCTGCGAGAAATGCAAAATTTTTAGGTTTTTTTTCAAACACGGCAAAACTTGGAACAGAGACCGAATTCGTGATCAATGTATCCAAACTAACAAACAGAAGAGTTCTTGTCCTGATCGAGAACCTAAAATTTTTTACGAATTTTTTTACCAAAGTTTTCCGGTTTCAGAACATCGACCCTCATCCCCAAATTTTGGGTCTTATCTCATGGTTTCCTACTCTCCGTTATAGAAAATGTGCCACCGAATCTAGTGCCGTGCTAATATTGGCCCTAGGACGTCGCCTTCTCACAGAAAATTAATTTTTCGTATATATGCAGACCTGTGCGAAATGCAAAATTTTTAGGTTTTTTTTTTCAAACACGGCAAAATTTGGAACAGACGCCGAATTCGTGATCAATGTATCCAAAATAACAAACAGAAGAGTTTTTGTCCTGATCGAGAACCTAAAATTTTTTACGAATTTTTTTACCTGTGGACTTTTCCGGTTTCAGAACATCGACCCTCATCCCCAAATGTTGGGTCTTATTTCATGGTTTCCTACTCTCCGTTATAGAAAATGTGCCACTGAGTCCAACGCCGTGCTAATATTGGCCCTAGGACGTCGCCTTCTCACAGAAAATTAATTTGTCGTATACATGCAAACCTGTGCGAAATGCAAAATTTTTAGGTTTTTTTTTCAAACACGGCAAAATTTGGAACAGACGCCGAATTTGTGATCAATGTATCCAAAATAACAAACAGAAGAGTTTTTGTCCTGATCGAGAACCTAAAATTTTTTACGAATTTTTTTTACCAAAGGAGGGGTCCTGTGGACTTTTCCGGTTTCAGAACATCGACCCTCATCCCCAAATGTTGGGTCTTATTTCATGGTTTTCTACTCTCCGTTATAGAAAATGTGCCACTGAATCCAATGCCGTGCTAAGATTGGCCCTAGGACGTCGCCTTCTCACAGAAAATTAATTTCTCGTATATATGCAGACCTGTGCGAAATGCAAAATTTTTAGGTTTTTTTTTCAAACACGGCAAAATTTGGAACAGACGCCGAATTTGTGATCAATGTATCCAAAATAACAAACAGAAGAGTTTTTGTCCTGATCGAGAACCTAAAATTTTTTACGAATTTTTTTTACCAAAGGAGGGGTCCGGTGGACTTTTCCGGTTTCAGAACATCGACCCTCATCCCCAAATGTTGGGTCTTATTTCATGGTTTCCTACTCTCCGTTATAGAAAATGTGCCACTGAATCCAATGCCGTGCTAAGATTGGCCCTATGACGTCGCCCTCTCACAGAAAATTAATTTTTCGTATATGTGCAGACCTGTGCGAAATGCAAAATTTTTAGGTTTTTTTTTTCAAACACGGCAAAATTTGGAACAGACGCCGAATTCGTGATCAATGCATCCAAAATAACAAACAGAAGAGTTTTTGTCCTGATCGAGAACCTAAAATTTTTTACGAATTTTTTTACCTGTGGACTTTTCCGGTTTCAGAACATCGACCCTCATCCCCAAATGTTGGGTCTTATTTCATGGTTTTCTACTCTCCGTTATAGAAAATGTGCCACTGAATCCAATGCCGTGCTAAGATTGGCCCTAGGACGTCGCCTTCTCACAGAAAATTAATTTCTCGTATATATGCAGACCTGTGCGAAATGCAAAATTTTTAGGTTTTTTTTTCAAACACGGCAAAATTTGGAACAGACGCCGAATTTGTGATCAATGTATCCAAAATAACAAACAGAAGAGTTTTTGTCCTGATCGAGAACCTAAAATTTTTTACGAATTTTTTTACCTGTGGACTTTTCCGGTTTCAGAACATCGACCCTCATCCCCAAATGTTGGGTCTTATTCCATGGTTTCCTACTCTCCGTTATAGAAAATGTGCCACTGAATCCAATGCCGTGCTAAGATTGGCCCTAGGACGTCGCCTTCTCACAGAAAATTAATTTTTCGTATATATGCAGACCTGTGCGAAATGCAAAATTTTTAGGTTTTTTTTTTCAAACACGGCAAAATTTGGAACAGACGCCGAATTTGTGATCAATGTATCCAAAATAACAAACAGAAGAGTTTTAGTCCTGATCGAGAACCTAAAATTTTTTACGAATTTTGTTTACCAAAGGAGGGGTCCTGTGGACTTTTCCGGTTTCAGAACATCGACCCTCATCCCCAAATGTTGGGTCTTATTTCATGGTTTTCTACTCTCCGTTAAAGAAAATGTGCCACTGAATCCAATGCCGTGCTAAGATTGGCCCTAGGACGTCGCCTTCTCACAGAAAGTTACTTTTTCGTATTATGCAGACCTGTGCGAAATGCAAAATTTTTAGGTTTTTTTTTTCAAACACGCCGAATTCGTGATCAATGTATCCAAAATAACAAACAGAAGAGTTTTTGTCCTGATCGAGAACCTAAAATGTTTTACGAATTTTTTTACCAAAGGGACTTTTCCGGTTTCAGAACATCGACCCTCATCCCCAAATATTGGGTCTTATTTCATGGTTTCCCACTCTCCGTTATAGAAAATGTGCCACTGAATCCAATGCCGTGCTAAGATTGGCCCTAGGACGTCGCCCTCTCACAGAAAATTAATTTTTCGTATATGTGCAGACCTGTGCGAAATGCAAAATTTTTAGGTTTTTTTTTCAAACACGGCAAAATTTGGAACAGACGCCGAATTCGTGATCAATGTATCCAAAATAACAAACAGAAGAGTTTTTGTCCTGATCGAGAACCTAAAATTTTTTACGAATTTTTTTACCTGTGGACTTTTCCGGTTTCAGAACATCGACCCTCATCCCCAAATGTTGGGTCTTATTCCATGGTTTCCTACTCTCCGTTATAGAAAATGTAACACTGAATCCAATGCCGTGCTAAGATTGGCCCTAGGACGTCGCCTTCTCACAGAAAATTAATTTTTCGTATATATGCAGACCTGTGCGAAATGCAAAATTTTTAGGTTTTTTTTTTCAAACACGGCAAAATTTGGAACAGACGCCGAATTTGTGATCAATGTATCCAAAATAACAAACAGAAGAGTTTTTGTCCTGATCGAGAACCTAAAATTTTTTACGAATTTTGTTTACCAAAGGAGGGGTCCTGTGGACTTTTCCGGTTTCAGAACATCGACCCTCATCCCCAAATGTTGGGTCTTATTTCATGGTTTTCTACTCTCCGTTAAAGAAAATGTGCCACTGAATCCAATGCCGTGCTAAGATTGGCCCTAGGACGTCGCCTTCTCACAGAATGTTACTTTTTCGTATTATGCAGACCTGTGCGAAATGCAAAATTTTTAGGTTTTTTTTTTCAAACACGCCGAATTCGTGATCAATGTATCCAAAATAACAAACAGAAGAGTTTTTGTCCTGATCGAGAACCTAAAATTTTTTACGAATTTTTTTACCAAAGGGACTTTTCCGGTTTCAGAACATCGACCCTCATCCCCAAATATTGGGTCTTATTTCATGGTTTCCCACTCTCCGTTATAGAAAACGTGCCACTGAATCCAATGCCGTGCTAAGATTGGCCCTAGGACGTCGCCCTCTCACAGAAAATTAATTTTTCGTATATGTGCAGACCTGTGCGAAATGCAAAATTTTTAGGTTTTTTTTTCAAACACGGCAAAATTTGGAACAGACGCCGAATTCGTGATCAATGTATCCAAAATAACAAACAGAAGAGTTTTTGTCCTGATCGAGAACCTAAAATTTTTTACGAATTTTTTTACCTGTGGACTTTTCCGGTTTCAGAACATCGACACTCATCCCCAAATTTTGGGTCTTATTTCATGGTTTCCTACTCTCCGTTATAGAAAATGTGCCACTGAATCCAATGCCGTGCTAAGATTGGCCCTAGGACGTCGCCTTCTCACAGAAAATTAATTTCTCGTATATATGCAGACCTGTGCGAAATGCAAAATTTTTAGGTTTTTTTTTTCAAACTCGGCAAAATTTGGAACAGACGCCGAATTCGTGATCAATGTATTCAAAATAACAAACCAAAGAGTTTTTGTCCTGATCGAGAACCTAAAATTTTTTACGAATTTTTTTACCTGTGGACTTTTCCGGTTTCAGAACATCGACCCTCATCCCCAAACTTTGGGTATTATTCCATGGTTTCCTACTCTCCGTTATAGAAAATGTGCCACTGAATCCAATGCCGTGCTAAGATTGGCCCTAGGACGTCGCCTTCTCACAGAAAATTAATTTTTCGTATATATGCAGACCTGTGCGAAATGCAAAATTTTTAGGTTTTTTTTTCAAACACATCAAAATTTGGAACAGACGCCGAATTTGTGATCAATGTATCCAAAATAACAAACAGAAGAGTTTTTGTCCTGATCGAGAACCTAAAATTTTTTACGAATTTTTTTTACCAAAGGAGGGGTCCTGTGGACTTTTCCGGTTTCAGAACATCGACCCTCATCCCCAAATGTTGGGTCTTATTTCATGGTTTTCTACTCTCCGTTATAGAAAATGTGCCACTGAATCCAATGCCGTGCTAAGATTGGCCCTAGGACGTCGCCTTCTCACAGAAAGTTAATTTTTCGTATGTATGCAGACCTGTGCGAAATGCAAAATTTTTAGGTTCTTTTTTCAAACACGCCGAATTCGTGATCAATGTATCCAAAATAACAAACAGAAGAGTTTTTGTCCTGATCGAGAACCTAAAATTTTTTACGAATTTTTTTACCAAAGGGACTTTTCCGGTTTCAGAACATCGACACTCATCCCCAAATTTTGGGTCTTATTTCATGGTTTCCTGCTCTCCGTTATAGAAAATGTGCCACTGAATCCAATGCCGTGCTAAGATTGGCCCTAGGACGTCGCCCTCTCACAGAAAATTAATTTTTCGTATATGTGCAGACCTGTGCGAAATGCAAAATTTTTAGGTTTTTTTTTCAAACACGGCAAAATTTGGAACAGACGCCGAATTCGTGATCAATGTATTCAAAATAACAAACAGAAGAGTTTTTGTCCTGATCGAGAACCTAAAATTTTTTACGAATTTTTTTACCTGTGGACTTTTCCGGTTTCAGAACATCGACCCTCATCCCCAAACGTTGGGTCTTATTTCATGGTTTCCTGCTCTTCGTTATAGAAAATGTGCCACTGAATCCAATGCCGTGCTAAGATTGGCCCTAGGACGTCGCCCTCTCACAGAAAATTAATTTTTCGTATAGGTGCAGACCTGTGCGAAATGCAAAATTATTAGGTTTTTTTTTTCAAACACGGCAAAATTTGGAACAGACGCCGAATTCGTGATCAATGTCTCCAAAATAACAAACAGAAGAGTTTTTGTCCTGATCGAGAACCTACAATTTTTTACGAATTTTTTTACCAATGGGACTTTTCCGGTTTCAGAACATCGACCCTCGTCCCCAAATGTTGGGTCTTATTTCATGGTTTCCTACTCTCCGTTATAGAAAATGTGCCACTGAGTCCAATGCCGTGCTAAGATTGGCCCTAGGACGTCGCCTTCTCACAGAAAATTAATTTTTCGTATATATGCAGACCTGTGGGAAATGCAAAATTTTTAGGTTTTTTTTTCAAACACGGCAAAATTTGGAACAGACGCCGAATTCGTGATCAGTGTATCCAAAATAACAAACAGAAGAGTTTTTGTCCTGATCGAGAACATAGAATTTTTTACGAATTTTTTTAACAAAGGGTCCTGTGGACTTTTCCGGTTTCAGAACATCGACCCTCATCCCCAAATTTTGGGTCTTCTTTCATGGTTTCCTACTCTCCGTTATAGAAAATGTGCCACTGAATCCAATGCCGTGCTAATATTGGCCCTAGGACGTCGCCTTCTCACAGAAAATTAATTTTTCGTATATATGCAGACCTGTGCGAAATGCAAAATTTTTAGGTTTTTCTTTTCAAACACGGCAAAATTTGGAACAGACGCCGAATTCGTGATCAATGCGTCCAAAATAACAAACAGAAGAGTTTTTGTCCTGATCGAGAACCTAAAATTTTTTACGAATTTTTTTACCTGTGGACTTTTCCGATTTCAGAACATCGACCCTCATCCCCAAATGTTGGGTCTTATTCCATGGTTTCCTACTCTCCGTTATAGAAAATGTGCCACTGAATCCAATGCCGTGCTAGGATTGGCCCTAGGACGTCGCCTTCTCACAGAAAATTAATTTTCCGTATATATGCAGACCTGTGCGAAATGCAAAATTTTTAGGTTTTTTTTTTCAAACACGGCAAAATTTGGAACAGACGCCGAATTTGTGATCAATGTATCCAAAATAACAAACAGAAGAGTTTTTGTCCTGATCGAGAACCTAAAATTTTTTACGAATTTTTTTTACCAAAGGAGGGGTCCTGTGGACTTTTCCGGTTTCAGAACATCGACCCTCATCCCCAAATGTTGGGTCTTATTTCATGGTTTTCTACTCTCCGTTATAGAAAATGTGCCACTGAATCCAATGCCGTGCTAAGATTGGCCCTAGGACGTCGCCTTCTCACAGAAAGTTAATTTTTCGTATTATGCAGACCTGTGCGAAATGCAAAATTTTTAGGTTTTTTTTTTTCAAACACGCCGAATTCGTGATCAATGTATCCAAAATAACAAACAGAAGAGTTTTTGTCCTGATCGAGAACCTAAAATTTTTTACGAATTTTTTTACCAAAGGGACTTTTCCGGTTTCAGAACATCGACCCTCATCCCCAAATATTGGGTCTTATTTCATGGTTTCCCACTCTCCGTTATAGAAAATGTGCCACTGGATCCAATGCCGTGCTAAGATTGGCCCTAGGACGTCGCCCTCTCACAGAAAATTAATTTTTCGTATATGTGCAGACCTGTGCGAAATGCAAAATTTTTAGGTTTTTTTTTCAAACACGGCAAAATTTGGAACAGACGCCGAATTCGTGATCAATGTATCCAAAATAACAAACAGAAGAGTTTTTGTCCTGATCGAGAACCTAAAATTTTTTACGAATTTTTTTACCTGTGGACTTTTCTGGTTTCAGAACATCGACCCTCATCCCCAAATGTTGGGTCTTATTTCATGGTTTCCTACTCTCCGTTATAGAAAATGTGCCACTGAATCCAATGCCGTGCTAAGATTGGCCCTAGGACGTCGCCCTCTCACAGAAAATTAATTTTTCGTATATGTGCGACCTGTGCGAAATGCAAAATTTTTAGGTTTTTTTTTCAAACACGGCAAAATTTGGAACAGACGCCGAATTCGTGATCAATGTCTCCAAAATAACAAACAGAAGAGTTTTTGTCCTGATCGAGAACCTACAATTTTTTACGAATTTTTTTACCAATGGGACTTTTCCGGTTTCAGAACATCGACCCTCGTCCCCAAATGTTGGGTCTTATTTCATGGTTTCCTACTCTCCGTTATAGAAAATGTGCCACTGAGTCCAATGCCGTGCTAAGATTGGCCCTAGGACGTCGCCTTCTCACAGAAAATTAATTTTTCGTATATATGCAGACCTGTGGGAAATGCAAAATTTTTAGGTTTTTTTTTCAAACACGGCAAAATTTGGAACAGACGCCGAATTCGTGATCAATGTATCCAAGATAACAAACAGAAGAGTTTTTGTCCTGAACGAGAACCTCAAATTCTTTACGAATTTTTTTTACCAAAGGGGCGGTCCTGTGGACTTTTCCGGTTTCAGAACATCGACCCTCATCCCCAAATTTTGGGTCTTCTTTCATGGTTTCCTACTCTCCGTTATAGAAAATGTGCCACTGAATCCAATGCCGTGCTAGTATTGGCCCTAAGATGTCGCCTTCTCACAGAAAATTAATTTTTCGTATATATGCAGACCTGTGCGAAATGCAAAATTTTTAGGTTTTTTTTTCAAACACGGCAAAATTTGGAACAGACGCCGAATTCGTGATCAATGTATCCAAGATAACAAACAGAAGAGTTTTTGTCCTGATCGAGAACCTAAAATTCTTTACGAATTTTTTTTACCAAAGGAGGGGTCCTGTGGACTTTTCCGGTTTCAGAACATCGACCCTCATCCCCAAATGTTGGGTCTTATTTCATGGTTTTCTACTCTACGTTATAGAAAATGTGCCACTGAATCCAATGCCGTGCTAGGATTGGCCCTAGGACGTCGCCTTCTCACAGAAAATGAATTTCTCGTATATATGCAGACCTGTGCGAAATGCAAAATTTTTAGGTTTTTTTTTTCAAACACGCCGAATTCGTGATCAATGTATCCAAAATAACAAACAGAAGAGTTTTTGTCCTGATCGAGAACCTAAAATTTTTTACGAATTTTTTTACCAAAGGGACTTTTCCGGTTTCAGAACATCGACCCTCATCCCCAAATATTGGGTCTTATTTCATGGTTTCCCACTCTCCGTTATTGAAAATGTGCCACTGAATCCAATGTCGTGCTATGATTGGCCCTAGGACGTCGCCCTCTCACAGAAAATTAATTTTTCGTATATATGCAGACCTGTGCGAAATGCAAAATTTTTAGGTTTTTTTTTAAAGCACGGCAAAATTTGGAACAGACGCCGAATTCGTGATCAATGTATCCAAAATAACAAACAGAAGAGTTTTTGTCCTGATCGAGAACCTAAAATTTTTTACGAATTTTTTTACCTATGGACTTTTCCGGTTTCAGAACATCGACCCTCATCCCCAAATGTTGGGTCTTATTTCATGGTTTCCTACTCTCCGTTATAGAAAATGTGCCACTGAATCCAATGCCGTGCTAATATTGGCCCTAGGACGTCGCCTTCTCACAGAAAATTAATTTTTCGTATATATGCAGACCTGTGCGAAATGCAAAATTTTTAGGTTTTTTTTTTCAAACACGGCAAAATTTGGAACAGACGCCGAATTCGTGATCAATGCATCCAAAATAACAAACAGAAGAGTTTTTGTCCTGATCGAGAACCTAAAATTTTTTACGAATTTTTTTACCTGTGGACTTTTCCGGTTTCAGAACATCGACCCTCGTCCCCAAATGTTGGGTCTTATTTCATGGTTTCCTACTCTCCGTTATAGAAAATGTGCCACTGAATCCAATGCCGTGCCATGATTGGCCCTAGGACGTCGCCCTCTCACAGAAAATTAATTTTTCGTATATATGCAGACCTGTGCGAAATGCAAAATTTTTAGGTTTTTTTTTCAAGCACGGCAAAATTTGGAACAGACGCCGAATTCGTGATCAATGTATCCAAGATAACAAACAGAAGAGTTTTTGTCCTGAACGAGAACCTCAAATTCTTTACGAATTTTTTTTACCAAAGGGGCGGTCCTGTGGACTTTTCCGGTTTCAGAACATCGACCCTCATCCCCAAATTTTGGGTCTTCTTTCATGGTTTCCTACTCTCCGTTATAGAAAATGTGCCACTGAATCCAATGCCGTGCTAGTATTGGCCCTAAGATGTCGCCTTCTCACAGAAAATTAATTTTTCGTATATATGCAGACCTGTGCGAAATGCAAAATTTTTAGGTTTTTTTTTCAAACACGGCAAAATTTGGAACAGACGCCGAATTCGTGATCAATGTATCCAAGATAACAAACAGAAGAGTTTTTGTCCTGATCGAGAATCTAAAATTCTTTACGAATTTTTTTACCAAAGGAGGGGTCCTGTGGACTTTTCCGGTTTCAGAACATCGACCCTCATCCCCAAATGTTGGGTCTTATTTCATGGTTTTCTACTCTACGTTATAGAAAATGTGCCACTGAATCCAATGCCGTGCTAGGATTGGCCCTAGGACGTCGCCTTCTCACAGAAAATGAATTTCTCGTATATATGCAGACCTGTGCGAAATGCAAAATTTTTAGGTTTTTTTTTTCAAACACGCCGAATTCGTGATCAATGTATCCAAAATAACAAACAGAAGAGTTTTTGTCCTGATCGAGAACCTAAAATTTTTTACGAATTTTTTTACCAAAGGGACTTTTCCGGTTTCAGAACATCGACCCTCATCCCCAAATATTGGGTCTTATTTCATGGTTTCCCACTCTCCGTTATTGAAAATGTGCCACTGAATCCAATGTCGTGCTATGATTGGCCCTAGGACGTCGCCCTCTCACAGAAAATTAATTTTTCGTATATATGCAGACCTGTGCGAAATGCAAAATTTTTAGGTTTTTTTTTAAAGCACGGCAAAATTTGGAACAGACGCCGAATTCGTGATCAATGTATCCAAAATAACAAACAGAAGAGTTTTTGTCCTGATCGCGAACCTAAAATTTTTTACGAATTTTTTTACCTATGGACTTTTCCGGTTTCAGAACATCGACCCTCATCCCCAAATGTTGGGTCTTATTTCATGGTTTCCTACTCTCCGTTATAGAAAATGTGCCACTGAATCCAATGCCGTGCTAATATTGGCCCTAGGACGTCGCCTTCTCACAGAAAATTAATTTTTCGTATATATGCAGACCTGTGCGAAATGCAAAATTTTTAGGTTTTTTTTTTCAAACACGGCAAAATTTGGAACAGACGCCGAATTCGTGATCAATGCATCCAAAATAACAAACAGAAGAGTTTTTGTCCTGATCGAGAACCTAAAATTTTTTACGAATTTTTTTACCTGTGGACTTTTCCGGTTTCAGAACATCGACCCTCGTCCCCAAATGTTGGGTCTTATTTCATGGTTTCCTACTCTCCGTTATAGAAAATGTGCCACTGAATCCAATGCCGTGCCATGATTGGCCCTAGGACGTCGCCCTCTCACAGAAAATTAATTTTTCGTATATATGCAGACCTGTGCGAAATGCAAAATTTTTAGGTTTTTTTTTCAAGCACGGCAAAATTTGGAACAGACGCCGAATTCGTGATCAATGTATCCAAAATAACAAACAGAAGAGTTTTTGTCCTGATCGAGAACCTAAAATTTTTTACGAATTTTTTTACCTATGGACTTTTCCGGTTTCAGAACATCGACCCTCATCCCCAAATGTTGGGTCTTATTTCATGGTTTCCTACTCTCCGTTATAGAAAATGTGCCACTGAATCCAATGCCGTGCTAAGATTGGCCCTAGGACGTCGCCCTCTCACAGAAAATTAATTTTTCGTATATGTGCAGACCTGTGCGAAATGCAAAATTTTTAGGTTTTTTTTTTCAAACACGGCAAAATTTGGAACAGACGCCGAATTCGTGATCAATGTACCCAAAATAACAAACAGAAGAGTTTTTGTCCTGATCGAGAACCTAGACTTTTTTACGAATTTTTTTACCTGTAGACTTTTCCGGTTTCAGAACATCGACCCTCATCCCCAAATGTTGGGTCTTATTTCATGTTTTCCTACTCTCCGTTATAGAAAATGTGCCACTGAATCCAATGCCGTGCTAATATTGGCCCTAGGACGTCGCCTTCTCACAGAAAATTAATTTTTCGTATATATGCAGACCTGTGCGAAATGCAAAATTTTTAGGTTTTTTTTTCAAACACGGCAAAACTTGGAACAGACGCCGAATTCGTGATCAATGTATCCAAGATAACAAACAGAAGACTTTTTGTCCTGATCGAGAACCTAAAATTCTTTACGAATTTTTTTTACCAAAGGAGGGGTCCTGTGGACTTTTCCGGTTTCAGAACATCGACCCTCATCCCCAAATGTTGGGTCTTATTTCATGGTTTTCTACTCTCCGTTATAGAAAATGTGCCACTGAATCCAATGCCGTGCTAGGATTGGCCCTAGGACGTCGCCTTCTCACAGAAAATGAATTTCTCGTATATATGCAGACCTGTGCGAAATGCAAAATTTTTAGGTTTTTTTTTCAAACACGGCAAAATTTGGAACAGACGCCGAATTCGTGATCAATGTATCCAAGATAACAAACAGAAGAGTTTTTGTCCTGAACGAGAACCTCAAATTCTTTACGAATTTTTTTTACCAAAGGGGGGGGGTCCTGTGGACTTTTCCGGTTTCAGAACATCGACCCTCATCCCCAAATGTTGGGTCTTATTTCATGGTTTTCTACTCTACGTTATAGAAAATGTGCCACTGAATCCAATGCCGTGCTAGGATTGGCCCTAGGACGTCGCCTTCTCACAGAAAATGAATTTCTCGTATATATGCAGACCTGTGCGAAATGCAAAATTTTTAGGTTTTTTTTTTCAAACACGCCGAATTCGTGATCAATGTATCCAAAATAACAAACAGAAGAGTTTTTGTCCTGATCGAGAACCTAAAATTTTTTACGAATTTTTTTACCAAAGGGACTTTTCCGGTTTCAGAACATCGACCCTCATCCCCAAATATTGGGTCTTATTTCATGGTTTCCCACTCTCCGTTATTGAAAATGTGCCACTGAATCCAATGCCGTGCTATGATTGGCCCTAGGACGTCGCCCTCTCACAGAAAATTAATTTTTCGTATATATGCAGACCTGTGGGAAATGCAAAATTTTTAGGTTTTTTTTTCAAGCACGGCAAAATTTGGAACAGACGCCGAATTCGTGATCAATGTATCCAAAATAACAAACAGAAGAGTTTTTGTCCTGATCGAGAACCTAAAATTTTTTACGAATTTTTTTACCTATGGACTTTTCCGGTTTCAGAACATCGACCCTCATCCCCAAATGTTGGGTCTTATTTCATGGTTTCCTACTCTCCGTTATAGAAAATGTGCCACTGAATCCAATGCCGTGCTAATATTGGCCCTAGGACGTCGCCTTCTCACAGAAAATTAATTTTTCGTATATATGCAGACCTGTGCGAAATGCAAAATTTTTAGGTTTTTTTTTTCAAACACGGCAAAATTTGGAACAGACGCCGAATTCGTGATCAATGCATACAGAATAACAAACAGAAGAGTTTTTGTCCTGATCGAGAACCTAAAATTTTTTACGAATTTTTTTACCTGTGGACTTTTCCGGTTTCAGAACATCGACCCTCGTCCCCAAATGTTGGGTCTTATTTCATGGTTTCCTACTCTCCGTTATAGAAAATGTGCCACTGAATCCAATGCCGTGCTAATATTGGCCCTAGGACGTCGCCTTCTCACAGAAAATTAATTTTTCGTATATATGCAGACCTGTGCGAAATGCAAAATTTTTAGGTTTTTTTTTTCAAACTCGGCAAAATTTGGAACAGACGCCGAATTCGTGATCAATGTATCCAAAATAACAAACAGAAGAGTTTTTGTCCTGATCGAGAACCTAAAATTTTTTACGAATTTTTTTACCCGTGGACTTCTCCGGTTTCAGAACATCGACCCTCATCCCCAAATTTTAGGTCTTATTCCATGGTTTCCTACTCTCCGTTATAGAAAATGTGCCACTGAACCCAGTGCCGTGCTAAGATTGGCCCTAGGACGTCGCCTTCTCACAGAAAATTAATTTTTCGTATATATGCAGACCTGTGCGAAATGCAAAATTTTTAGGTTTTTTTTTTCAAGCACGGCAAAATTTGGAACAGACGCCGAATTCGTGATCAATGTATCCAAAATAACAAACAGAAGAGTTTTTGTCCTGATCGAGAACCTAAAATTCTTTACGAATTTTTTTTACCAAAGGAGGGGGTCCTGTGGACTTTTCCGGTTTCAGAACATCGACCCTCATCCCCAAATGTTGGGTCTTATTTCATGGTTTTCTACTCTCCGTTATAGAAAATGTGCCACTGAATCCAATGCCGTGCTAAGATTGGCCCTAGGACGTCGCCCTCTCACAGAAAATTAATTTTTCGTATATGTGCAGACCTGTGCGAAATGCAAAATTTTTAGGTTTTTTTTTTCAAACCCCGCAAAATTTGGAACAGACGCCGAATTCGTGATCAATGTATCCAAAATAACAAACAGAAGAGTTTTTGTCCTAATCGAGAACCTAAAATTTTTTACGAATTTTTTTACCTGTGGACTTTTCCGGTTTCAGAACATCGACCCTCATCCCCAAATGTTGGGTCTTATTTCATGGTTTCCTACTCTCCGTTATAGAAAATGTGCCACTGAATCCAATGCCGTGCTAAGATTGGCCCTAGGACGTCGCCCTCTCACAGAAAATTAATTTTTCGTATATGTGCAGACCTGTGCGAAATGCAAAATTTTTAGGTTTTTTTTTTCAAACACGGCAAAATTTGGAACAGACGCCGAATTCGTGATCAATGTACCCAAAATAACAAACAGAAGAGTTTTTGTCCTGATCGAGAACCTAGACTTTTTTACGAATTTTTTTACCTGTAGACTTTTCCGGTTTCAGAACATCGACCCTCATCCCCAAATGTTGGGTCTTATTTCATGTTTTCCTACTCTCCGTTATAGAAAATGTGCCACTGAATCCAATGCCGTGCTAATATTGGCCCTAGGACGTCGCCTTCTCACAGAAAATTAATTTTTCGTATATATGCAGACCTGTGCGAAATGCAAAATTTTTTGGTTTTTTTTTTCAAACTCGGCAAAATTTGGAACAGACGCCGAATTCGTGATCAATGTATCCAAAATAACAAACAGAAGAGTTTTTGTCCTGATCGAGAACCTAAAATTTTTTACGAATTTTTTTTACCAAAGGAGGGGTCCTGTGGACTTTTCCGGTTTCAGAACATCGACCCTCATCCCCAAATGCTGGGTCTTATTTCATGGTTTTCTACTCTCCGTTATAGAAAATGTGCCACTGAATCCAATGCCGTGCTAAGATTGGCCCAAGGACGTCGCCTTCTCACAGAAAGTTAATTTTTCGTATTATGCAGACCTGTGCGAAATGCAAAATTTTTAGGTTTTTTTTTTCAAACACGCCGAATTCGTGATCAATGTATCCAAAATAACAAACAGAAGAGTTTTTGTCCTGATCGAGAACCTAAAATGTTTTACGAATTTTTTTACCAAAGGGACTTTTCCGGTTTCAGAACATCGACCCTCATCCCCAAATATTGGGTCTTATTTCATGGTTTCCCACTCTCCGTTATAGAAAATGTGCCACTGAATCCAATGCCGTGCTAAGATTGGCCCTAGGACGTCGCCCTCTCACAGAAAATTAATTTTTCGTATATGTGCAGACCTGTGCGAAATGCAAAATTTTTAGGTTTTTTTTTCAAACACGGCAAAATTTGGAACAGACGCCGAATTCGTGATCAATGTATCCAAAATAACAAACAGAAGAGTTTTTGTCCTGATCGAGAACCTAAAATTTTTTACGAATTTTTTTACCTGTGGACTTTTCCGGTTTCAGAACATCGACCCTCATCCCCAAATTTTGGGTCTTATTCCATGGTTTCCTACTCTCCGTTACAGAAAATGTGCCACTGAATCCAGTGCCGTGCTAAGATTGGCCCTAGGACGTCGCCTTCTCACAGAAAATTAATTTTTCGTATATATGCAGACCTGTGCGAAATGCAAAATTTTTAGGTTTTTTTTCAAACACGGCAAAATTTGGAACAGACGCCGAATTCGTGATCAATGTATCCAAAATAACAAACAGAAGAGTTTTTGTCCTGATCGAGAACCTAAACTTTTTTACGAATTTTTTTACCAAAGGGACTTTTCCGGTTTCAGAACATCGACCCTCATCCCCAAATATTGGGTCTTATTTCATGGTTTCCCACTCTCCGTTATAGAAAATGTGCCACTGAATCCAATGCCGTGCTAAGATTGGCCCTAGGACGTCGCCCTCTCACAGAGAATTAATTTTTCGTATATGTGCAGACCGGTGCGAAATGCAAAATTTTTAGGTTTTTTTTTTCAAACACGGCAAAATTTGGAACAGACGCCGAATTCGTGATCAATGTATCCAAAATAACAAACAGAAGAGTTTTTGTCCTGATCGAGAACCTAGAATTTTTTACGAATTTTTTTTGCCTGTAGACTTTTCTGGTTTCAGAACATCGACCCTCGTCCCCAAATGTTGGGTCCTATTTCATGGCTTCCTACTCTCCGTTATAGAAAATGTGCCACTGAATCCAATGCCGTGCTAAGATTGGTCCTAGGACGTCGCCTTCTCACAGAACATTAATTTTTCGTAAATATGCAAACCTGTGGGAAATGCAAAATTTTTAGGTTTTTTTTTCAAACACGGCAAAATTTGGAACAGACGCCGAATTCGTGATCAATGTATCCAAAATAACAAACAGAAGATTTTTTGTCCTGATCGAGAACCTAAAATTTTTTACGAATTTTTTTACCAAAAGGGGGGGTCCTGTGGACTTTTCCGGTTTCAGAACATCGACCCTCATTCCCAAATTTTGGGTCTTATTTCATGGTTTCCTACTCTCCGTTATAGAAAATGTGCCACTGAATCCAATGCCGTGCTAAGATTGGCCCTAGGACGTCGCCTTCTCACAGAAAATTAATTTTTCGTATATATGCAGACCTGTGCGAAATGCAAAATTTTTAGGTTTTTTTTTCAAACACGCCGAATTCGTGATCAATGTATCCAAAATAACAAACAGAAGAGTTTTTGTCCTGATCGAGAACCTACAATTTTTTACGAATTTTTTTACCAAAGACGACCCTCATCCCCAAATGTTGGGTCTTATTTCATGGTTTCCTACTCTCCGTGATAGAAAATGTGCCACTGAATCCAATGCCGTACTAAGATTGGCCCTAGGACGTCGCCTTCTCACAGAAAATTAATTTTTCGTATATATGCAGACCTGTGGGAAATGCAAAAATTTTAGGTTTTTTTTTCAAACACGGCAAAATTTGGAACAGACGCCGAATTCATGATCAATGTATCCAAAATAACAAACAGAAGAGTTTTTGTCCTGATCGAGAACCTAAAATTTTTTACGAATTTTTTTACCAAAGGACTTTTGCGGTTTCAGAACATCGACCCTCATCCCCAAATGTTGGGTCTTATTTCATGGTTTGGTACTCTCCGTTATAGAAAATGTGCCACTGAATCCAATGCCGTGCTGAGATCGGCCCTAGAACGTCGCCTTCTCACAGAAAATTAATTTTTCGTATATATGCAGACCTGTGCGAAATGCATAATTTTTAGGTTTTTTTTCAAACACGGCAAAATTTGGAACAGACGCCGAGTTCGTGATCAATGTATCCAAAATAACGAACAGAAGAGTTTTTGTCCTGAGAGAGAACCTAAAATTTTTTACGAATTTTTTTACCAAAGGGGGGGTCCTGTGGACTTTTCCGGTTTCAGAACATCGACCCTCATCCCCAAATGTTGGGTCTTATTTCATGGTTTCCTACTCTCCGTTATAGAAAATGTGCCACTGAATCCAATGCCGTGCTAAGATTGGCCCTAGGACGTCGCCTTCTCACAGAAAATTTATTTTTCGTATATATGCAGACCTGTGCGAAATGCAAATTTTTTAGGTTTTTTTTTTCAAACACGGCAAAATTTGGAACAGACGCCGAATTCGTGATCAATGTATCCAAAATAACAAACAGAAGAGTTTTTGTCCTGATCGAGAACCTAAAATTTTTTACGATTTTTTTTACCAAGTCCTGTGGACTTTTCCGGTTTCAGAACATCGACCCTCATCCCCAAATGTTGGGTCTTATTTCATGGTTTCCTACTCTCCGTTATAGAAAATGTGCCACTGAATCCAATGCCGTGCTAAGATTGGCCCTAGGACGTCGCCTTCTCGCAGAAAATTAATTTTTCGTATATATGCAGACCTGTGCGAAATGCAAAAGTTTTAGGTTTTTTTTTCAAACACGGCAAAATTTGGAACAGACGCCGAATTCGTGATCAATGTATCCAAAATAACAAACAGAAGAGTTTTTGTCCTGATCGAGAACCTAAAATTTTTTACGAATTTTTTTACCGAAGGGGTCCTGTGGACTTTTCCGGTTTCAGAACATCGACCCTCATCCCCAAATGTTGGGTCTTATTTCATGGTTTTCTGCTTTCCGTTGTTATGCGCCGTTCTCTGTACTGTTCGGTCGTGTTTGTTCGTTTTCTATCGTTTGCAGTTGTTATCTGCTGGATTTCTGTGGTTTTGAGCTGCTTCCTGTTCTTTTCTGTTGCATTCGGCTATGTTTAGTCGTTTTCTACTGTTTAGCGCTGTTATCTGCTTGACTTCTGTGGTTTTGTGCTGTTTTCTTTTCTTTTCTGTTGCATTCGGCTGTGTTTAGTCGTTTCCTGTTGTTTCCCGCTGTTATCTGCACGCTTTGTGTTGGTTGGAGCTAGTTATGAATCTATTTGGTTGTATTTGGTCGTCTTCTACCGTTTATAGTTGTTATCTGCTTGCTTTCTGTTGTTCTAAGCTGTTTTCTGTTCTTTTCTGTTGAATTCGGCTGTGTTTAGTCGTTTTCTATTGTTTAGCGCTGTTATCAGCTTGCTTTCCATTGTTATTGGCTGTTTTCTGTCCTATTGGTTGTATTTGGTCGTTTTCTATCGTTTGTTGCTGTTATCTGCTTAATTTTTGTGGTTTTTAGCTGTTTTCTGTTTTACTTCCCACACCGATAGGTGAGGGGAGTATTGTGATCGCGAAAATTTTCGATTTTGAGATAATACGTTTTTTGGGCGTTTTATGATGTGTAAATAACGAAAATCCACGTCACTCATTTCCGTCGGTCTGTCTGTCTGTCTGTCTGTCGGTCTGTCTGTCGGTCTGTCTGTCGGTCTGTCTGTCGGTCTGTCGGTCTGTCTGTCGGTCTGTCTGTCTGTCTGTCGCGTTTTTCTACCCTCGTAATCGCAGTAACCGCTACATGGACTGTGATGAAATTTGGACAGCGTTATGCTGTGGGGTCGTAGTAGGTAATGTTCCTATAATTTTGAAAATTGTTATACAGGGGGCGGAGTAATTAGCAAAAAACGAAAAATTTCAAATACGCTTCAAACTTCGTTTTTAGACGTTTTAGGGGTTCCTGATCATTTTCTACTTTTTTTGGGTGGGGGTGAATTTGGGGTGGTTGGGGGGTGGGGGTTTGTAATACTGAAAAATTTGTTGTATTCATAATGGGCTCTCTAATGACCTGTGAATGAAAGACCTAGCGCCATAATACAATTTTTTAGGTCCATCCGAACACTGCCTTGCTTATAATAGAAACCAACGGACTTAGAATAATTTGTTATGTATACATCCGAGTGTTGTTTTAGTTTTAGATCGTTCTTTATTGCGTAACGCCAAAATTATCGAATGGATTTTAATGAAATTTTGACACAGTATTACTGCCACGGCGAGGATGGAAAGCGCGCATGTTTTGGAAAAATCGTGTCAGTGGCGGCGCGGAAATAATAAAAAAAAGTAGAAATGTAAAAATAGCTCAAACTTTGTTTTTCGGCGTTTTAGGGGTTTCTGATCATTTTTTACTTTTTATTTGGGTGGGGGTGAAATTGGGGTGGTTAGGGGGTGGGGGGTTGTAAAACTCAAAAATTTATTCCATTTATAATAGTGTCCATTGACCTGTGAAAGAAAGACCTAGCGGCATAATAGACGTTTGTTAGGTCCATCCGAACAGTGCCTTGGCTATTACAGAAATCAAGGGATTTGGTATTGGTAGGGGTAGGTATTGATTCAGGTCGTTCTGAATTTAGTAACATGGAAATTATGGAATTAATTTTAATGAAATTTAGACACAGTATTATTATCGCGGCAAGGATGAAAAATGCGTATGGTTTTCAAAAATCGTGTCAGTGGTGGCGCAGCAATAATAAAAATCTAAAAATATAAAAATAGTTCAAACTTCGTTTTTAAGCAATTTGGGGGTTCCTGATTGTTTCGTTTCGTCCAGTTGAAGCTGAATTGTGTCGTTTTAGTTCCTACGGAGAGATTTAGGAAACTATTTACTAGTTTTTGTGTTGGATGTTTTTTGACGACAGGCGGGCGATGATTTGGTTGCAAGTGTTATGTGTGGGAAGTACTGAGTCAATCAACTTGACTCCATTTTTTTTGTTGTATTTGGCTGTGTATAGCTGTTTTCTATTGTTTAGCGCTATTATCTGCCTGCTTAGCGTTGTTATGGGCTGTTTTCTGTTCTATCCGGTTGTATTTGGTCGTTTCCTATCGTTTACAGTTGCTATCTGCTTGATTTCTGTAGTTTTGAGCTGTTTTCTGTTTTTACTTCCCACACCGATAGGTGAGGGGAGTATTGTGATCGCGAAAATTTTCGATTTTGAGATAATACGTTTTTTGGGCGTTTTATGATGTGTATATAACGAAAATCCACGTCACTCATTTCCGTCGGTCTGTCTGTCGGTCTGTCTGTCGGTCTGTCGGTCTGTCGGTCTGTCGGTCTGTCGGTCTGTCGGTCTGTCGGTCTGTCGGTCTGTCGGTCTGTCGGTCTGTCTGTCTGTCTGTCGCGTTTTTCTACCCTCGTAATCTCAGTAACCGCTGCATGGATTGTGATGAAATTTGGGCAGCGGTATGCTGTGGGGTCGTAGTAGGTAATGTTCCTATAATTTTGAAAATCGGTGCATAGGCGGCGGAGTAATTAGCAAAAAACAAAAAAATTATATATTGCTGAAACTTCGTTTTTAGGCGTTTTAGGGGTCCCTGATCATTTTCTACTTTTTTTTGGGTGGTGGTGAAATTGGGGTGGTTGGGGGGTGGGGGGTTGTAAAATTGAAAAATTTGTTGCTTTCATAATAGACTGTCCACTGACCTGTGAAGGAAGACCTGGCGACATAAATAACTCTTTTAGGTCCATCCGAACATTGCCTTTGCCTATTACAGAAAGCAAAGGAATTTTTTTTGATGTAAACATACGAGAGTATTGCGTTAGATCGTTGTAACGAGGAAACTGTTGAATGGATTTTAATGAAATTTTGAAACGGCATTACTACCATGGCGAAGATGGAAAACGCGTATGGTTTTGATAAATCGTGCCAGTGGCGGCGCAGAAATAATAAAAAAACTAAAAATATAAAAACAGCTCAAACTTCGTTTTTAAGCGTTTTAGAGGTTCCTGATCATTTTCTGCGTTTTTTTTTTGGGTGGGGGTGAAATTGGGTTGGTTGGGGGGTTGGGGGTTGAAAAACTGAGAAGTTTGTATTATCGATAATAGGCTGTCCATTGACCTGTGAAGGAAAGACCTAGCGGCATAAGACAATTTTAGGGGGGGGGGGGAATTGGCAATTATTTGGTTGCAAGGGATCTTAGACTAAAGCTTCAAGCTATGGGAAAATAATAAACTGGTATCAGCGTAATGTGTGGGAAGTACTGAGTCAATCAACTTGACTTCATTTTTTCCTGTTGTACTCGGCTGTGTTTAGTCGTTCTCTATTGTTTAGCGCTGTTATTGGCTTGCTTTCCGTTGTTTATCCCTGTTATCTGCTTGATTTCTGTGTTTTTGAGCTGTTCTTTTCTGCTTTATCCGGCTGTGTTTAGTCGTTTTCTATTGTTTAGCGTTGTTATCTGCCTGCTTTCCGTTGGGATGGGCTGTTCTCTGTTCTATTCGGTTGTGTTTGGTCGTTTTCTACCGTTTGCAGTTGTTATCTGCTGGATTGCTGTGTTTAGTCGTTTTCTATTG
This sequence comes from Callosobruchus maculatus, assembly GCA_951848785.1. Lineage (NCBI taxonomy): Eukaryota > Metazoa > Arthropoda > Insecta > Coleoptera > Chrysomelidae > Callosobruchus > Callosobruchus maculatus. Next base: position 5,052,925 of record CATOUR010000191.1, on the reverse strand, counting down.
TTTAGCGCTGTTATCTGCTTGCTTTCCGTTGTTCTGAGCTGTTTTCTGTTCTTTTCTGTAGAATTTGGCTGTGTTTAGTCGTTCTCTATTGTTTAGCGCTGTTATTGGCTTGCTTTCCGTTGTTATGGGCTGTTTTCTGTTCTATTGGTTGTATTTGGTCGTTTTCTATCGTTTGCAGTTGTTATCTGCTGGATTGCTGTGTTTAGTCGTTTTCTATTGTTTAGCGCTGTTATCTGCTTGCTTTCTGTTGTTCTGAGCTGTTTTCTGTTCTTTTCTGTAGAATTCGGCTGTGTTTAGTCGTGCTCTATTGTTTAGCGCTGTTATGGGCTTGCTTTCCGTTGCTATGGGCTGTTTTTTGTTCTATTGGTTGTATTTGGTCATTTTCTATCGTTTACAGTTACTATCTGCTTGATTTCTGTAGTTTTGAGCTGTTTTCTGTTCTTTTCTGTTGTACTCGGCTGTGTTTAGTCCTTTTCTACGATCTTGAGCTGTTTTCTGTTCTTTCTGTTGTATTCGGCTGAGTTTAGTCGGTTTCTGTTGTTTCCCGCTGTTATCTGCACTCCTTCTGTTGTTTTGAGCTAGCTATGAACCTATTTGGTTGTATTTTGCCGCTTTCTATCGTTAACAGTTGTTATCCGCCGGTTTTCTGTTGTTTTGCGTTGTTTTCTATCCTTTTCTCTTCTATTCGGTTGTATTTCGTCGTTTTCTACCGTTTGCAGTTGTTATCTGCTTGCTTTCCGTTGTTACGGTCTGTTTTCTGTTCTATTTGGTTGTATTTGGTAATTTTCTACCGTTTACAGTTGTTATCTGCTTGCTCTCTTTTGTTTCCAGCTGTTTTCTACTCTTTTCTGTTGTATTCGGCTGTGTTTAGCCGTATTTTATTTCTTAGCGCTGCTATCTGCTTGCTTTCCGTTGTTATGGGCTGTTTTCTGTTCTGTTGGTTGTATTTGGTCGTTTTCTATCGTTTACAGTTACTATCTGCTTGATCTCTGTAGTTTTGAGCTGTTTTCTGTTGTTTTCTGTCGTATTCGGCTGTGTTTAGTGGTTTTTTTGTTTATCGCTGTTATCTGCTTGATTTTTGTGGTTTTTAGCCATTTTCTGGTTTTTTTTTTTCGTTATATTCGGCTGTGTTTAGCCGTGTTCTATCGTTTATCGCTGTTATCTACCTGCTTTCTGTTGCTGTGCGCCATTCTCTGTTCTGTTCGATTTGGTCGTTTTCTATCGTTTACAGTTGCTATGTGCTTGATTTCTGTAGTTCCGAGCTGTTTTCTGTTGTATTTGGCTGTGTTTAGTCGTTTTCTATCGTTTGTCGCTGCTATCTGCTTAATTTTTGTCATTTTTAGCTGTTTTCTGTTTTCTTTCTTGTTGTTGTTTTCGGCTGTGTTAAGTTGTTTTCTATTACTTAGCGCTGTTATCTGCTAGCTTTCCGTCGCTATGGGCTGCCTTCTGTTCTATCTGGTTGTATTTGGTCGTTTTATGACGGTTACCGTTGCTATCTGCTTGATTTCTGTAGTTTTGAGCTGTTTTCTGTTCTTTTCTGTTGTACTCGGCTGTGTTTAGTCGTTTTCCATCGTTTATCGCTGTTATCTGCTTGATTTCTGTGATTTTGAGCTGTTTTCTGTTCTTTTCTGTTGTATTCGGCTGAGTTTAGTCGGTTTCTGTTGTTTCCCGCTGTTATCTGCACTCTTTCTGTTGTTTTGAGCTAGCTATGAACCTATTTGGTTGTATTTTGCCGCTTTCTATCATTTACAGTTGTTATCCCCCTGTTTTCTGTTGTTTTGCGTTGTTTTCTATCCTTTTCTGTTGTATTCGGTTGTGTTTAGTCGTTTTCTATTGTTTAGCGCTGTTATCTGCTTGGTTTCCGTTGTTATGGCCTCTTTTCTCTTCTATTCGGTTGTATTTCGTCGTTTTCTACCGTTTACAGTTGTTATCTGCTTGCTCTCTCCTGTTTCCATCTGTTTTCTACTCTTTTCTGTTGTAATCGGCTGTGTTTAGTCGTATTTTATTTCTTAGCGCTGTTATCTGCTTGCTTTCCGCTGTTATGGGCTGTTTTCTGTTCTATTGGTTGTATTTGGTCGTTTTCTATCGTTTACAGTTACTATCTGCTTGATTCTGTAGTTTTGAGCTGTTTTCTGTTGTTTTCTGTCGTATTCGACTGTGTTTAGTCGTTTTTTATTGTTTATCGCTGTTATCTGCTTGATTTTTGTGGTTTTTAGCCATTTTCTGGTTTTTTTTTCGTTGTATTCGGCTGTGTTTAGCCGTTTTCTATTGATTATCGCTGTTATCTGCCTGCTTTCCGTTGTTGTGCGCCGTTCTCTGTTCTGCTCGGTTGTGTTTGGTCGTTTTCTATCGTTTGCAGTTGTTATCTGCTGGATTTCTGTGGTTTTGAGCTGCTTCCTGTTCTTTTCTGTTGCATTCGGCTATGTTTAGTCGTTTTCTACTGTTTAGCACTGTTATCTGCTTGACTTCTGTGGTTTTGAGCTGTTTTCTTTTCCTTTCTGTTGTATTCGGCTGTGTTTAGTCATTTTCTGTTGTTTCCCGCTGTTATCTGCACGCTTTGTGATTGAGCTAGTTATGATTCTATTTGGTTGTACTTGGTCGTCTTCTACCGTTTACTGTTGTTATCTGCTTGCTTTCTGTTGTTCTGAGCTGTTTTCTGTTCTTTTCTGTTGAATTCGGCTGCGTTTAGTCGTTTTCTATTGTTTAGAGCTGTTATCTGCCTGCTTTCCGTTGTTATGGGCTGTTTTCTGTTCTATCCGGTTTTATTTGGTCGTTTCCTATCGTTTACAGTTGCTATCTGCTTGATTTCTGTAGTTTTGAGCTGTTTTCTGTTTTTTTCTGTTGTACTCGGCTGTGTTTAGTCGTTTTCTATCGTTTATCCCTGTTATCTGCTTGGTTTCTGTGGTTTTGAGCTGTTTTCTGTTCTTTTCTGTTTTATTCGGCTGTGTTTAGTCGTTTTCTATTGCTTAGCGTTGTTATCTGCCTGCTTTCCGTTGTGATGGGCTGTTCTCTGTTCTATTCGGTTGTGTTTGGTCGTTTTCTATCGTTTGCAGTTGTTATCTGCTGGATTTCTGTGGTTTTGGGCTGCTTCCTGTTCTTTTCTGTTGCATTCGGCTATGTTTAGTCGTTTTCTACCGTTTAGCGCTGTTATATGCTTGACTTCTGTGGTTTTCAGCTGTTTTCTTTTCTTTTCTGTTGGATTCGGCTGTGTTTAGTCGTTTTCTGTTGTTTCCCGCTATTGTCTGCCCGCTTTGTGTTGGTTTGAGCTAGTTATGTATCTATTTGGTTGTATTTGGTCGTCTTCTACCGTTTATAGTTGTTATCTGCTTGCTTTCTGTTGTTCTGAGCTGTTTTCTGTCCTTTTCTGTTGAATTCGGCTGTGCTTAGTCATTTTCTATTGTTTAGCGCTGTTATCAGCTTGCTTTCCATTGTTATTGGCTGTTTTCTGTCCTATTGGTTGTATTTGGTCGTTTTCTGTATTTTGCAGTTGCTATCTGCTTGATTTCTGCAGTTCTGAGCTGTTTTCTGTTGCATTTGGCTGTGTTTAGTCGTTTTCTATCGTTTGTTGCTGTTATCTGCTTAATTTCTGTGGTTTTTAGCTGTTTTCTGTTTCTTTTTTTTGTTGTATTTGGCTGTGTATAGTTGTTTTCTATTGTTTAGCGCTGTTATCTGCTTGCTTTGCGTTGCTATGGGCTGTTTTCTGTTCTATCCGGTTGTATTTGGTCGTTTCCTATAGTTTACAGGTGCTATCTGCTTGATTTCTGTAGTTTTGAGCGGTTTTCTGTTTTTTCTGTTGTACTCGGCTGTGTTTAGTCGTTTTCTGGCGTTTATCCCTGTGATCTGCTTGATTTCTGTGGTTTTGAGCTGTTTTCTGTTCTTTTCTGTTTTATTCGGCTGTGTTTAGTCGTTTTCTATTGTTTAGCGTTGTTATCTGCCTGCTTTCCGTTGTGATGGGCTGTTCTCTGTTCTATTCGGTTGTGTTTGGTCGTTTTCTATCGTTTGCAGTTGTTACCTGCTGGATTGCTGTGTTTAGTCGTTTTCTATTAATTGTTTAGCGCTGTTATCTGCTTGGTTTCTGTTGTTCTGAGCTGTTTTCTGTTCTTTTCTGTAGAATTCGGCTGTGTTTTGTCGTGCTCTGTTATGGGCTTGCTTTCCGTTGCTATGGCCTGTTTTTTGTTCTATTGGTTGTATTTGGTCGTTTTCTATCGTTTACAGTTATCTGCTTAATTTTTGTGGTTTTTAGCTGTTTTCTGTTTTTTTTTGTTGTATTCGGCTGTATTTTGTCGTTTTCTATTGTTTGGCGCTGTTATCTGCTTGCTTTCCGTTGTTATGGGCTGTTTTCTGTTCTATCTGGTTGTATTTGGTCGTTTCCTATCGTTTACAGTTACTATCTTCTTGATTTATGTAGTTTTGAGCTGTTTTCTGTTCTTTTCTGTTGTACTCGGCTGTGTTTAGTCGTTTTCTGGCGTTTATCCCTGTTATCTGCTTGGTTTCTGTGATTTTGAGCTGTTTTCTGTTCTTTTCTGTTTTATTCGGCTGTGTTTAGTCGTTTTCTATTGTCTAGCGTTGCTATCTGCCTGCTTTCCGTTGTGATGGGCTGTTCTCTGTTCTATTCGGTTGTGTTTGGTCGTTTTCTATCGTTTGCAGTTGTTATCTGCTTGCTTTCCGTTGTTCCGGTCTGTTTTCTGTTCTATTCGGTTGTATTTGGTCATTTTCTACCGTTTACAGTTGTTATCTGCTTGCTCTCTCTTGTTTCCAGCTGTTTTCTACTCTTTTCTGTTGTATTCGGCTGTGTTTAGTCGTATTTTATATCTTAGCGCTGTTATCTGCTTTCTTTCCGTTGTTATGGGCTGTTTTCTGTTCTATTCGGTTGTATTCGGTCGTTTTATACCGTATACAGTTGTTATTTGCCTGCTTTCTTTTGTTTTGAGCTCTTGAGAGTATTTTCAACTTATCGGACCTTCGTATAAAAGTTAAAATCATCGGACATTTAGTTTGGCGCCAATCCATTTTGTGTTTTATTGTTTATCGCTGTTATGTGCTTGATTTTTGTGGTTTTTAGCCATTTCCTGGTTTTTTTCGTTGTATTCGGCTGTGTCTAGCCGTTTTCTATTGTTTATCGCTGTTATCTGCCTGCCTTCCGTTGTTGTGCGCCGTTCTCTGTTCTGTTCGGTTGTGTTTGGTCGTTTTCTGTCGTTTGCAGTTGTTATCTGCTGGATTTCTGTGGTTTTGAGCTGTTTTCTGTTCTTTTCTGTTTTATTCGGCTGTGTTTAGTCGTTTAGCGTTGTTATCTGCCTGCTTTCCGTTGTTATGGGCTGTTCTCGGTTCTATTCGGCTGTGTTTGGTCGTTTTCTATCGTTTGCAGTTGTTATCTGCTGGATTGCTGTGTTTAGTCGTTTTCTATTGTTTAGCGCTGTTATCTGCTTGCTTTCTGTTGTTCTGAGCTGTTTTCTGTTCTTTTCTGTTGAATTCGGCTGTGTTTAGTCGTTCTCTATTGTTTAGCGCTGCTATTGGCTTGCTTTCCGTTGTTATGGGCTGTTTTCTGTTCTATTGGTTGTATTTGGTTGTTTTCTATCGTTTACAGTTATCTGCTTAATTTTTGTGGTTTTTAGCTGTTTCCTGTCTTTTTTTGTTATGTTTGGCTGTGTTTTGTCGTTTTCTATTGTTTGGCGCTGTTATCTGGTTGCTTTCCGTTGTTATGGGCTATTTTCTGTTCTATCAGGTTGTATTTGGTCGTTTTCTATCGTTTACAGTTACTATCTGCTTGATTTCTGTAGTTTTGAGCTGTTCTCTGTTCTTTTCTGTTGTACTCGGCTGTGTTTAGTCGTTTTCTATCGTTTATCGCTCTTATCTGCTTGATTTCTGTAGGTTCGAGCTGTTTTTTGTTCTTTTCTGTTGTACTCGGCTGTGTTTAGTCGTTTTCTATCATTGATCGCTGTTATCTGCTTGACATCTGTGGTTTTGAGCTGTTTTTTGATCTTTTCTGTTGTATTCGGCTGTGTTTAGTCGTATTCTGTTGTTTCCCGCTGTTATCTGCACGCTTTATGTTGGTTTGAGCTAGTTATGAATCTATTTGGTTGTATTTGGTCGTCTTCTATCGTTTACAGTTGTTATCTGCTTGCTTTCTGTTGTTCTGAGCTGTTTTCTGTTCTTTTTTGTTGCATTGGGCTGTGTTTAGTCGTTTTCTATCATTTATCGCTATTATCTGCTTGATCTCTGTGGTTTTGAGCTGTTGTCTGTTCTTTTCTGTTGAATTCGGCTGCGTTTAGTCGTTTTATATTGTTTAGAGCTGTTATCTGCCTGCTTTCCGTTGTTATGGGCTGTTTTCTGTTCTATCCGGTTTTATTTGATCGTTTCCTATCGTTTACAGTTGCTATCTGCTTGATTTCTGTAGTTTTGAGCTGTTTTCTGTTTTTTTCTGTTGTACTCGGCTGTGTTTAGTCGTTTTCTATCGTTTATCGCTGTTATCTGCTTGATTTCTGTGATTTTGAGCTGTTTTCTGTTGCATTCGGCTGAGTTTAGTCGGTTTCTGTTGTTTCCCGCTGTTATCTGCACTCTTTCTGTTGTTTTGAGCTAGCTATGAACCTATTTGGTTGTATTTTGCCGCTTTCTATCGTTTACAGTTGTTATCCGCCTGTTTTCTGTTGTTTTGCGTTGTTTTCTATCACTTTCTGTTGTATTCGGTTGTGTTTAGTCGTTTTCTATTGCTTAGCGCTGCTATCTGCTTGTTTTCCGTTGTTAAGGGCGCTTTTCTCTTCTATTCGGTTGTATTTCGTCGTTTTCTACCTGGTGGGACCACGCTTTCGGCACTTTCGATTGCCGGCTGTCCCGTATTTTCACTGCTGGTGCTGATGTATGGATTATGAATTTTTGTGTGGACTGTATTTTTAACGTGTTTATTGTAATGTTGACAGGTATATTTTATCGATTAACAGTGATGATAAATGATTATGATAGTAATTACAATATGTGTACATGTTACATATCGATTTTGGAGAGAATGAATGAATGAATGAATGACAATGACAAATGACAGTTATGACAGGTTCTGGACCCAGTGCTGCCAACCTCTTGTCATCTTCTGCCCTGCTGTCGTTGATGCGGTGTTGCCGGATCGTCCATACCGCCGGCCTTGAAAGATTCATCTTTCAAACTGGAGTCAGCCTTGGTAAGTTGATCTTCTGCTGGCAAAATACATACTTTGCTTGCAGCTCGTTTAACAATGCCGCCAGGTACCTGGATGTCAACAACACGGATTATTCCATCCGCACCTGGGTAAACGTTTGCGATGCGTCCGGTTTTCCATTGCCACGGATGTAACTGGTCGTCCTTTAGAAGCACCAATGAGTCGCGCTTCAATTCTTGTTGATCATTCAATTGCCACTTAGTTCGTGATTGCAAGGTGTGCAAGTATTCAGCGGACCATCGGGACCAGAAGTTTTGCACTATCTGCTTCAACTGGTGATACAACTTCAGACGATTGCTAGGAGTCTGCTGGACGTTGTCTTCAACTATCGACGACAATCTCGTTCCGACGAGGAAATGGCCAGGTGTGAGTGTTTCGAAGTCGTTAGGGTCATCGGAGAGGGGAAACAAGGGTCTGGAGTTTAGGATGGATTCTATTTGGGTCAAAACAGTATAAAACATTTCGTAAGAAAGATGACGATTACCAATGACTCTAACCAAATGAGTTTTCATTTGTTTGATGTGCGCTTCCCATATTCCACCAAATGTTGGAGAGCGAGGTGGTATAAATTGCCACGAAATTTTATTTTCTAGTAGAAAATTCTTGAATTCAGGATCATCACATGATCTAAGTAATTTTTGATAAAGCTCATTAAGATAGTTCGAACTACCAACGAAATTAGTTCCATTGTCTGAGTAAATATACTTTGCTAGACCTCGACGAGCAAAAAATCGTTTTAACGCATTGAGAAAACCGTGAGTAGACAAATCGCCCACAAGCTCAAGATGAATGGCTTTCGTCGAGAAGCATATAAACAATGCTATGTATACCTTTACTAGTTTCTTGGTTCGCAATGTGCCATCCCTAATAAGGAAAGGACCTGCAAAATCTATGCCTGACACTAGGAAAGGACGAGATGGAGTTATTCGCGCTTGAGGTAAGTCTCCCATGACAGGAAAGAAATTTTTCGGTCTCGTTTTGAAACAAGTCCAACAATTCCTTACTACCTTCCGTACCGCGCGCTTAGCATTCAAAGGCCAAAACCTTGATCTTACTGAAGCTAGGGTTGTTTGCATGCCCCCATGCAGTGTGCGTTTGTGTTCATGCAAAATTATTAAATATGTAAGGTGATGATTGCCAGGTAGAAGAATAGGGTGTTTTTCATCGAATTGGAGAAGAGACTGTTTGAGACGGCCCCCAACTCTCAAAACATTATTTTTATCAATGAAAGGACTTAGTGTCAACAACCGACTACGCTTATTAACTGAACCGGTGTTTTTAATGTCGTGAATGTCTGAGTTAAATTCACTTGATTGAATATTCCTGATAATCAATGTCATTGCAGCATCTACTTCTGAAATGAGCAAATCCTTTGACATGTTCCGTTCTTCGACAGGACGTTTACAATTTTGCACAAAACGTAGACAATACGCAACGACTCTTTGTAGTTTTGTTAAAGAAGAAAATTTGTTTAAGTCATCAAAATTTGATTGTGGTAACGTAACTTGATGACATGCTGTTATTGACTTGAGTTCGGGTATGTCATTCACGTTATTAATGGTAGATATCTCCCATTGATCTTCAGGCACAGATAACCATCTAGGGCCACTGAACCAGAAGGCAGAATTTGATATCTGTTCGACGCTGCAGCCACGCGAGATTAGGTCTGCAGGATTGTGTTCCGAATTTACGTGCTTCCATTCATAATTTACAGTAATTTGCTGAATTTCAGCAATGCGATTCGACACAAAAGTTTTCAATTCCGATGGCTCACGACGTAGCCAAGCCAAAAGTATGCTAGAATCGGTCCATAAGACTACGCGATCAGGATTAATTTTTAAACAATCGATGACTTGCTTTACTAATCGTGATGATACTATAGCTCCGCATAATTCAAGTCGCGGTATTGATATAGATTTCAGAGGCGCTATTCTGGATTTTGCGCAAAGTAGAGATGTTGAAATGTTACCCGATATATCAATGGTTCTGACATCAATACAAGCTCCGTAAGCGATTTGAGAAGCATCTGAGAAGGCATGTATTTCATACGAAACATAAGTTTGCAAAAGGACATGTCGTGGTGCTGATAAGTTATTTAATTTTTCTAGCTCATTTACAAAATTCGTGTATTCTGTGTAGATATATTGCGGAACGGAGTCATCCCAATTTAGTTGTAATTTCCATAATTGTTGTAGTAAGATCTTTGCTCGAATAACTATACATCCAATTAAACCCGGTGGGTCGAAAATCTGCGCTATCATGGACAATATAGTTCGTTTGGTGATTTTGCGATTTTGTAAGTCAATATTAACTGCATACTGAAAAGAATCAGATGATGGGTTCCAAAGAATACCTAAAGTTTTAACGCTGTGATCTTCAGAAATGTAATATTGTTTGATCTGTTCACGTTCATTACTTTCCAAAATGTCTAAATTATTTGACATCCACTGAGTAAGTATAAAACCACTGGAACTAAGAATATTTTGTAGATCAGTTTTTGGTTTTTTAGTATTTTCGATAGTGTCGCTTCCTGAAATCAAATCATCTACGTAAAAATCGGATAAAATGATTTTAGCTGCGGCAGGGGATTCTGTAATGTTGTCGTAAGCTACCTGATGTAACGCTCTCGTTGCCAAAAAAGACGCAGGTGCAGTACCATATGTCACCGTATTTAAGACATAATGATCTATTTTATCATCGGGATTTTCACGCCACAGTATTCGCTGTAAGTCGCGTTGCGATGGATCAACTAATATCTGACGATACATCTTGGTGATATCAGCCTTGATTACATAATTATGAGTTCTAAATCTCAATAATATCACGAACAATTGGTCTTGGATTGTTGGTCCTACATGACACACATCATTTAACGATAGATTGGATTGACTTTGCGAAGATGCATCGAAAACAACTCTGATTTTAGTAGTAGTGCTTGAAGCCTTAAAGACTGCATGATGTGGTATGTAGTATTTTAACGAATCGTTATCTATCTCGTCATCATTTAGTTTAGTCATGTGGCCGAGAAGCTCATATTCGTGCATAAAGCCTTTATAGGAATCCGCAAATGAATGTTGTTTAGCCATTTTGCGCTCGATATTCAAAAGTCGTTTTTTAGCATTTTCAATATTACTTTCCAGTTCAGTATGATTTGGTTTAAGGGGTAATGAAACGATGAATCTTCCTTCAGGATTCTTCGATAATGTTTTACAAAAATGATCCTCACAAAACTGTTCAGACTTAGTATATTTTGAAACACTGTTAGGTAGTTCCTCCAAAGTCCAAAATTTCTCAATCTGATCATTAATGGAGTTTAAGGATAACAAACAAGTCGACTTGGCCTTAGTGCCAACATTTAAGGGTCCAGAAATAACCCAACCTAAATGCGTTTTTTGTAACAGCGGTTGATTATGGCCTAACTTGACTTGCCCGCTACATAGGAGCTCGTAAAAAACTGAAGCACCTAGCAAGCAGTCAATCCTTTGCGTTCGATTAAAGTGTGGATCAGCTAAATTTACGTCATTCGGTATGTTTAAGCTGTCAGCGCTAAATGATTCTAAGGGAATGCTACCTGTGATTTCATCTAAAATTAAGAAATTCAAAGAACGACTAAATCCGTTATGCATGGATCTGATATTAGCCTTTACGCTTGCCCTAACTATTGAGGGTGACTGATTCATTCCAATAATAGGTAAATTTATGTTGTTTGTCCTTAAACCCAAAGTTTTTGCCATGTTCTTAGATATAAAATTGCTTTGACTTCCGGAGTCAAGAAGACACCTACACACCACTGGTTTGTTGTTTTTATCGAACACATAGATTAAAGCGGTTGATAGAATAACAGTCGGTAGAGCAGATTGCCTACAGTGAGTACTGATCGTTTCAATATGTTCAGCAGATTCACAATTTGATATATTTTCCGTCACAAGATGCGCGGAAGTAGTCGGAGATCTGGCAACGTCGCTTCCGAGTGCGTGATTATCGCCGCTGCTCGAGGAATTGGCAACGCCACCGCCACCGCCGCCGCCGGCCGTGCCGCTCGCGTCGTCTGACCCTTCATAGCCCCTGACCGGTAGCGACTCAAGCTCGTTATCGTTATGATGCAATAATGTATTGTGCCTTTTGTGGCACGTGCGGCAACCACCTGAAACACACTCTGCCAAAGTGTGATTTGTCCTTAAACAATTTACGCACAACTTCAGCCTTTTGATCTCGATATAACGTTTTCTTATTGGTAATTTTATAAATTTGTCGCAATGATAAATGAAGTGAGATTGTTTGCAAAATGTGCAAGTGGGGCGATTTGCCGTGAAGTTATTGAATGATTTGTTTTGATTGTTAGAAAAACGTTGCTGATTTGATTGTCGGTGTGTGTCTTCTTGTTTTTTGTTCAATTGATTGTGATTTCGAGTTTGATTTGTATTGGAGTAAACGTTTTCTAGCGTTTGGCATCTGGAAATTATGAATTTATTAAAGTCATCAATTGAGGGGTTAGAATGTTTCGCTTCGACAATGTTTTCCCAGGCTAATTTTGTGCCATGGTCCACTTTAGACGTTAATAAGTATAAAATTACCGAATTCCAGTAAGTTACGGGTTCACCCAATGATTCGAGACACCTGATTTCCTTTATAAAATCGTACGAAAATTGTCGCAGGTTATCAGCTGTTCCTTTATTTATGGATGGCAATTCGAAAAGAACCTTTAGATGCTGATTAATAATAGATCGTTTATTATCATATCTTTCTTTGATTAAGTTCCAGGCAACATTGTAGTTTTGATCCGTGATTTTTAACGAGTGAATGACCTTTGCAGCTTCACCTTTTAAGCAAGATTTTAGATACTGTAGTTTCTGGACGTCGGATAACATGCTGTTGGAATGTATTAAAGCTGTGAAAGTGTCATGAAACGCCATGTATTCAGTAAAATTTCCATCAAATGATGGTAGCTTTAAATCAGGTAATTTAACAGAAATTTGTGGTTGCAGTATTGTACTGCCAGGGGTGTTAATCGGCGAAGGGCCAGACATGCCAGAGCTAGAGGCATTTGTCATACTCGCAATTATTTGTTGGGCACGTGATATCAACCCAAAATATGTGGTTTCAAAATTTTCCCGTTCGATGTCTTGCTCGTCAGATGTATCTAATGATTCTATTTGATATTGATATTCATTGAATTTATCCCATAAGGGCTCGATCTTTTCTAAACGCTTTTGTATTTCAATTATGTTTCCACTAAAAACTTCGAATGAATCTAAGAATTTTTGAAATCTTGTTAGATGGCCTTTAATTTGGCCTCGATTTTGTACGAGAACGCTCAGTGAAGGGTTGCTAGAATGTTCTGTCAGTGCTATATTGATATGTTTGCATATATTTAAACTAGACAAATGCTAATGATATTCAAGTACCTAATGTTTCGATATTTCGATCTCAATAGTTTTACACTGTTTCCAAGGATTATGTAGGAGAATTGGTTAGAATGGATACACTCACTTTGAACTTTGATGCTTTGAAGTCCTCAGGAGGTTCTTGCTTGGCTGGAACGGCCAGTTTTTCGGCAAAAATGTCGTGTTCTGGTCTGCGTCCGGCTACGGCTGTTCGTTCGTTTTTCTTCAGAAAAGTATGTTGGATGTGGCTCGATTGGACCAAAATGGTGGGACCACGCTTTCGGCACTTTCGATTGCCGACTGTCCCGTATTTTCGCTGCTGGTGCTGATGTATGGATTATGAATTTTTGTGTGGACTGTATTTTTAACGTGTTTATTGTAATGTTGACAGGTATATTTTATCGATTAACAGTGATGATAAATGATTATGATAGTAATTACAATATGTGTACATGTTACATATCGATTTTGGAGAGAATGAATGAATGAATGAATGACAATGACAAATGACAGTTATGACAGGTTCTGGACCCAGTGCTGCCAACCTCTTGTCATCTTCTGCCCTGCTGTCGTTGATGCGGTGTTGCCGGATCGTCCACTACGGTTTACAGTTGTTATCTGCTTGCTCTCTCTTGTTTCCAGCTGTTTTCTACTCTTTTCTGTTGTATTCGGCTGTGTTTAGTCGTATTTTACTTCTAAGCGCTGTTATCTGCTTGCTTTTCGCTGTTATGGGCTGTTTTCTGTTCTATTGGTTATATTTGGTCGTTTTCTATCGTTTACAGTTACTATCTGCTCGATTTATGTAGTTTTGTGCTGTTTTCTGTTGATTTCTGTCGTAGTCGGCTGTGTTTAGTCGTTTTTTATTGTTTATTGCTGTTATCTGCTTGATTTTTGTGGTTCTTAGCCATTTTCTGGTTTTTTTTTCGTTGTATTCGGCTATGTTTAGCCGTTTTCTATTGTTTATCGCTGTTATCTGCCTGCTTTCCTTTGTTGTGCGCCGTTCTCTGTTCTGTTCGGTTGTGTTTGGTAGTTTTCTATCGTTTGCAGTTATTATCTGCTGTATTTCTGTGGTTTTGAGCTGCTTCCTGTTCTTTTCTGTTGCATTCGGCTATGTTTAGTCGTTTTCTACTGTTTAGCGCTGTAATCTGCTTGACTTCTGTGGTTTTGAGCTGTTTTCTTTTCTTTTCTGTTGTATTCGGCTGTGTTTAGTCGTTTTCTGCTGTTTCCCGCTGTTATCTGCACGCTTTGTGTTGGTTTGAGCTAGTTATGAATCTATTTGGTTGGACTTGGTCGTCTTCTACCGTTTACTGTTGTTATCTGCTTGCTTTCTGTTGTTCTGAGCTGTTTTCTATTCTTTTGTGTTGAATTCGGCTGTGTTTAGTCGTTTTCTGTTGTTTAGCGCTGTAATCAGCTTGCTTTCCGTTGCTATTGGCTGTCTTCTTTCCTAATGGTTGTATTTGGTCGTTTTCTATCGTTTACAGTTGCTATCTGCTTGATTTCTACAGTTCTGAGCTGTTGTCTGTTGTTTTCTGTTACATATGGCTGTGTTTAGTCATTTTCTACCGTTTGGCGCTGCTATCTGCTTAATTTTCGTGGTTTTTAGCTGTTTTCTGTGTTTTTTTTGTTGTATTCGGCTGTGTTTAGTTGTTTTCTATTGTTTAGCACTGTTATCTGCTTGCTTTCCGTTGTTATGGGCTGTTTTCTGTTCTATTCGGTTGTGTTTGGTCGTTTTCTATCGTTTGCAGTTGTTATCTGCTGGATTGCTGTGTTTAGTCGCTTTCTATTGTTTAGCGCTGTTATCTGCTTGCTTTCCGTTGTTATGGGCTGTTTTCTGATCTATCAGGTTGTATTTGGTCGTTTTCTATCGTTTACAGTTACTACCTGCTTGATTTCTGTAGTTTTGAGCTGTTTTCTGTTCTTTTCTGTTCTACTCGGCTGTGTCTAGCCGTTTTCTATCGTTTATCGCTGTTATCTGTTTGATTTCTGTAGTTTTGAGCTGCTTTTTGTTCGTTTCTGCTGTATTCGGCTGTATTTAGTCGTATTCTGTTGTTTCCCGCTGTTATCTGCACGCTTTGTGTTGGTTTGAGCTAGTTATGAATCTATTTGGTTGTATTTGGTCGTCTTCTATCGTTTACAGTTGTTATCTGCTTGCTTTCTGTTGTTCTGCGCTGTTTTCTGTTCTTTTCTGTTGAACTCGGCTGTGTTTAGTCGTTTATATTGTTTAGCGCTGTTATAATAATAATAATGATAATAATAGCCGCGAGGGGTTGCTAGATCCCCTCAGTGGCGCCTCCCCAAGGTGGCGGATAGGGGAACGCCTCCCAGATATGGGTGGTACCGGGGAAATCAAATACCCGGGGCGGACCAAAGCTAGCTCAGTGGAATAGCATCTGCATCCAGAGGATCGGCTATTCCACAATTAATAGGACACGACGGATCTCCATGTGAGAAGCGGTACTCCGACAGCGTCTGTTCTTCATGTTAGAAGCGGCTGTTTTCATAAACCCCCAGGAAGCCGCCCAACATCAAGAGGCTATTCGGTGCGTGGCGACACCGAGGGGTATACCGAAGCCAAAGGACGTAAGTCGGTCGGCAACCTTCACAGGTCCATCCTCTTGAGGCAATTTGGACGGCTGCCTCCGGAAATGTCGGCTGCGGGCCCTAAGGCTAACCACCTGACGGGCCCTACCTTCGGGTTCGACCACCTCGAAGGAAAAGCACCCACACCGAGCCGGTTTCGGAAGCCGGCGTTGGGCAAGGTGGCGGTGCTTCGAATCGCCCTGATGACGACCCCCGAAATGATATGGACCGTTTTAGGTGGACGACGGAGCTCAGGGATGACCTGCTGAGCTGCTACGAGAGCAGTAGCCCGCGCCGTAGGGGATACATGTCCCGCATGTATGAGAGGTGGTGTGAAATGCACCCAGAGCATAGCACGCTTACCTCTCAGAATTTGCGAGATTATGTATCGTACCTCCGGAGGCAGGGATATGTTCGTGCTCCAGCTCAGCCTGCCCCTTCGGCGGACGGAAGGCCTGTTAACCAGGCTGAAAGTTCGCCGGTAAGGCCCGCTGAGAGGGAAATCGACCAAATCGTCTCACCTGGGGATTTCAGGGACCGAAGGGCCTTGCATAACAACGGAAGGTCCTTGAAGCTGGCAGATTTGAAGAGAGAGGATGAGGTTGTTGGTGAACGTCTATCGGAGGCCTCTGACATTTGGAGCATCAATTGCGAAATTTACGCTGCGGCTCTGAGGCTAGCTAGACAGGGGAGAGTGAGAGACTCTCCTGTTGAGAGAGCACAGAGACGGGTGCGCCAAATGGAAGCGAAAATCCAGTTGGCTCGCCAGGAAGCATCCCGTATCCAGTGTGTGATGGAATATAGAGCGGCTGGGAAACCTTTTACGCGCCGAGTGCGCCAGATAGCCTACGGGTTGAGGCGCGACCATCATACACTCAGTCAAGCGGTACTGGTTGTTGTCAAGCAACACTGTCTTGACAGGATACGGATGCTAATCGCTGCTAAGCGATCGTTGGTGGCGCGGGCGAGAGGTCTGGAGCAGAACAGAATGTTTTACGAAAGGCCTTCTCGCCTTTTCCAACAGCCGCCTCCAGCCATAGAGCAGCCGCCAACTGCTGATCGCGTGGAGGCCTTTTGGAGGGACATTTACGAACAGCCCAAACCTCTCTCAGCAGACACTCCGGCCTTACGAGGCGCAAAGAATTTCGCAGCTCCTGGCCCGGATGGCATAAACACCTACTGGTGGAAAAAATTCCCCAGTTGCCACCAGCATTTAGCTAGAGTTTTTAACTCGTGGCTAAATCAGGAGCAGCCAATTCCGGCTTGGTTTGTCGAGGGTCGAACCGTGCCTCTTCCGAAGACCGGAGATTTGTCTGATCCCAAAAACTACAGGCCAATAACATGTCTGAACGCGTGTTACAAGCTCTTCACCAGAATCTTGTACATGCGTATCCTTCAAGCTGTGAATCCTGTATTTCTCGACGTGTATGAACAGAGAGGGTCAAAGAAAGGAGTAGCTGGCTGCAAGGAGAACCTGTTGATTGACCGATGTGTCACGCAGGACTCTGTGCAGTACAAGCGAAACCTTTCTATGGCCTGGATTGACTATCGCAAGGCATTCGACAGCACGTCTCATGAGCTCATTGTGCGGCTGTTGGAATGTCTTTCGGTGGATAATCAGATAGTGGGATGCATCAAACAACTGATGCCACTCTGGAAGACCCGGTTTACCATAACATCAGGTGAAAGTCGGGTTCAGACAGAGTTGGTGTCATTGAAAAGAGGTGTCCTCCAAGGAGACTCCTTGAGTCCCTTGCTCTTTTGCATCTCACTTTTGCCTCTGTCCATAGCGCTGAGAGATACTAAAGGATACAGCTGTGGCACGCCCAATAACCGGAGGCACAAGGTCACCCATCTGTTTTATATGGATGACCTAAGACCTTATGCCTCCGGCCAACGCGAACTACAACAATCGCTGAGGGTGGTGCAGGAGTACAGTCATGCTATCGGAATGGAGTTCGGGACAGACAAATGTGCATTGGTTCATCTCAAGAAAGGACGAAGCGGAGATAGTGGAGATGAGGAACAGCTCGTTGATGGGAGCATCTTGCGACAACTGCATGCCGGAGATACTTATACCTACCTTGGAGTGGCGCAGCGTCATGCCCAAGAGGCAGCATTGGTTAAAGAGTGTCTCCGCCGCAAGTATTTGCACCGACTCCGGCAGATCTGGTCGTCAGAAATGTCCGGCAAGAACAAAGTCGCTGCCACAAACATGCTTGCGGTCCCATTGTTATTATACACCTTTGGTGCTATACACTGGAAAGTGAACGAGCTGAAGGAAATCGACACGAAGAATCTGGAGAGAAGCCTGCATCCTAAGTCCTCTGTCCCGCGAATATACCTCCCGCGACACCTGAGAGGGCGTGAACTATTGAGTTTGGAGCGTCTGCACAACAGAGTAGTACTGACCACTGCCTGCTATGTAACGAACAGCACCGATCCCCTGATCCGCTTTGTGCGAGAGCACGAGAATGCGGGAAAAGGAGCCTTTCTGTTTAGCGCAGCGAAACGAGCAGCCGAGGAGCTCAGCCTCACACTCGACTTCAAGCGGAGGTGTCAGCAGTCCATTACGGAACTTGCTCCCGCAGAATTAAAATCCCACCTTAAAACTGCCGAAGTCGACTTCCTTTTAAGACTTCATAAAGATAAGCCAATGCATGGAATCTTCTACAAACATCTGGAAGAGCATGGCTTGTCTGAGCAGTTGACCTTCTCTTTCCTAAGGTCTAGTGGGTTGAAGTCGGAGACTGAGGGCTTTATAATGGCTTGCCAAGACGGTGTCTTCAACACCTTGGTGTACCGTAAAAGGGTTATGGGTGTAGATGTACCCGACACCCTTTGTAGAGCTTGCCGACAGGCGCCAGAGACGCTTATGCATCTCTTGTCGGCGTGTAAGGCGTACGCTGGGACGGCTTACGTCCATCGGCACAACGCGGCTCTACGAGTGCTCTACTATCATTTGAGGCACTCATACGATATCGATGGGACACCGGTGCTGCCATACGCTCCAGGGGATATAGAGTCCGTTGTGGAGAACGAGAGATGCCGGATTTACTGGAACTACTCGTTCCCCACGCTCGAGCTTGTACAGGCAAACAAGCCCGACATAGTCCTTCTCGACCACCAACAGAAGACGATGTTCGTTATTGAGTTTTCGGCGCCTGTCGAGGTGAACATCGTCTCTAAGGAGGAGGAAAAGCGGACCAAATATCAGGAGTTGCTCGGACAACCTCGCAGGCTCTGGCCAGACTACACTGTAAGTCTGCTGGTTATGGTCATTGGATCCCTAGGTGGAATGAGGAATACGCTGCTCTCTGCACTGCGCAAAATACCGGTGTGCCGTGCGGCGGCGCACATCTTAGCCGCCAGAATGCAGAAGGCAGTCATCCTTGGGTCCCTTCGTCTACTTAGGGCGCACGATTCGCGGACCCAGTGATTGCTCACCTCACGGTGTGGGGAGCAGTCATTGGGTAATGGAACAGCAGCTCGGTGTGTCGGAGCCCGGGCTGCACTTTTTGTGTTTGTGAATATAATAATAATACCCCGAGGGGTTGCTAGATCCCCTCAGTGGCGCCTCCCCAAGGTGGCGGATAGGGGAACGCCTCCCAGATATGGGTGGTACCGGGGAAATGAAATACCCGGGGCGGACCAAAACTAGCACAGTGGAATAGCGTCTGCATCCAGAGGATCGGCTATTCCACAATTAATAGGACACGACGGATCTCCATGTGAGGAGCGGTACTCCGACAGCGTCTGTTCTTCATGTTAGAAGCGGCTGTTCTCATAAACCCCCAGGGAGCCACCCAACATCAAGAGGCTATTCGGTGCGCGGCGACACCGAGGGGTATACCAAGCCCAAGGATGTAAGCCAGCCGGCAACCTTCGTAGGTACATCCTCTGGAGGCAATTTGGACGGCTGCCTCCAGAAATGTCAGTTGGGGGCCCTAAGGCTAACCACCTGACGGGCCCTATCTTCGGGTTCGACCACCCCGGAAGAAAAGCACCCACACCGAGCCGGTTTCGGAAGACGGCGTTGGGCAAGGTGGCGGTGCTTCGGATCGCCCTGTTGACGACCCCCGCTATGACATGGACCGTTTTAGGTGGACGACGGAGCTCAGGGATGACCTACTGAGCTGCTACGAGAGCAGTAGCCCGCGCCGTAGGGGATACATGTCCCGCATGTATGAGAGGTGGTGTGAAATGTACCCAGAGCATAGCACGCTTACCTCTCAGAATTTGCGAGATTATGTATCGTACCTCCGGAGGCAGGGATATGTTCGTGCTCCAGCTCAGCCTGCCCCTTCGGCGGACGGAAGGCCTGTTAACCAGGCTGAAAGTTCACCGGTAAGGCCCGCTGAGAGGGAAATCGACCAAGTCGTCTCACCTGGGGATTTTAGGGACCGAAGGGCCTTGCATAACAACGGAAGGTCCTTGAAGCTGGCAGATTTGAAGAGAGAGGATGAGGTTGTGGGTGAACGTCTATCGGAGGCCTCTGACATTCGGAGCATCAATTGCGAAATTTACGCTGCGGCTCTGAGGCTAGCTAGACAGGGGAGAGTGAGAGACTCTCCTGTTGAGAGAGCACAGAGACGGGTGCGCCAAATGGAAGCGAATATCCAGTTGGCTCGCCAGGAAGCATCCCGTATCCAGTGTGTGATGGAATATAGAGCGGCTGGGAAGCCTTTTACGCGCCGAGTGCGCCAGATAGCCTACGGGTTGAGGCGCGACCATCATACACTCAGTCAAGCGGTACTGGTTGTTGTCAAGCAACACTGTCTTGACAGGATACGGATGCTAATCGCTGCTAAGCGATCGTTGGTGGCGCGGGCGAGAGGTCTGGAGCAGAACAGAATGTTCTACGAAAGACCTTCTCGCCTTTTCCAACAGCCGCCTCCAGCCATAGAGCAGCCGCCAACTGCTGATCGCGTGGAGGCCTTTTGGAGGGACATTTACGAACAACTCAAACCTCTCTCAGCAGACACTCCGGCCTTGGCGCAGTTCGAGTCCGTTTGTAGGAGGACTCCTAACTTGAATGTACTGCGTCACCCGATAAACACGGAAGAAATTCTTGACGCCTTACGAGGCGCAAAGAATTTCGCAGCTCCTGGCCCGGATGTAATAAACCCCTACTGGTGGAAAAAATTCCCCAGTTGCCACCGGCATTTAGCTAGAGTTTTTAACTCGTGGCTAAATCAGGAGCAGCCAATTCCGGCTTGGTTTGTCGAGGGTCGAACCGTGCTTCTCCCGAAGACCGGAGATTTGTCTGATCCCAAAAACTACAGGCCAATAACATGTCTGAACGCGTGTTACAAGCTCTTCACCAGAATCTTGTACATGCGTATCCTTCAAGCTGTGAACCCTGTATTTCTCGACGTGTATGAACAGAGAGGGTCAAAGAAAGGAGTAGCTGGCTGCAAGGAGAACCTGTTGATTGACCGATGTGTCACGCAGGACTCTGTGCAGTACAAGCGAAACCTTTCTATGGCCTGGATTGACTATCGCAAGGCATTCGAAAGCACGTCTCATGAGCTCATTGTGCGGCTGTTGGAATGTCTTTCGGTGGATAATCAGATAGTGGGATGCATCAAACAACTGATGCCACTCTGGAAGACCCGGTTCACTATAACATCAGGTGAAACCCGGGTTCAGACAGAGTTGGTATCATTGAAAAGAGGTGTCTTCCAAGGAGACTCCTTGAGTCCCTTGCTCTTTTGCATCTCACTTTTGCCTCTGTCCATAGCGCTGAGAAATACTAAAGGATACAGCTGTGGCACGCCCAATAACCGGAGGCACAAGGTCACCCATCTGTTTTATATGGATGACCTAAAACTTTGTGCCTCCGGCCAACGCGAACTACAACAATCGCTGAGGGTGGTGCAGGAGTACAGTCATGCTATCGGAATGGAGTTCGGGACAGACAAATGTGCATTGGTTCATGTCAAGAAAGGTCGAAGCGGAGATAGTGGAGATGAGGAACAGCTCGTTGATGGGAGCATCTTTGCGACAACTGCATGCCGGAGATACTTATACCTACCTTGGAGTGGCGCAGCGTCATGTCCAAGAGGCAACATTGGTTAAAGAGTGTCTCCGCCGCAAGTATTTGCACCGACTCCGGCAGATCTGGTCATCAGAACTGTCCGGCAAGAACAAAGTCGCTGCCACAAACATGCTTGCGGTCCCATTGTTATTATACACCTTTGGGGCTATACACTGGAAAGTGAACGAGCTGAAGGAAATCGACACGAAGACCCGCAAAAGGATGAATATGGAGAGAAGCCTGCATCCTAAGTCCTCTGTCCCGCGAATATACCTCCCGCGACACCTGGGAGGGCGTGGACTATTGAGTTTGGAGCGTCTGCACAACAGAGCAGTACTGGCCACTGCCTGCTATGTAACGAACAGCACCGATCCCCTGATCCGCTTTGTGCGAGAGCACGAAAATGCGGGAAAAGGAGCCTTCCTTTTTAGCGCAGCGAAACGAGCAGCCGAGGAGCTCAGCCTCACACTCGACTTCAAGGGGAGGTGTCAGCAGTCCATTACGGAACTTGCTCCCGCAGAATTAAAATCCCACCTTAAAACTGCCGAAGTCGACTTCCTTTTAAGACTTCATAAAGATAAGCCAATGCATGGAATCTTCTACAAACATCTGGAAGAGCATGGCTTGTCTGAGCAGTTGACCTTCTCTTTCCTAAGGTCTAGTGGGTTGAAGTCGGAGACTGAGGGCTTTATAATGGCTTGCCAAGACGGTGTCTTCAACACCTTGGTGTACCGTAAAAGGGTTATGGGTGTAGATGTACCCGACACCCTTTGTAGAGCTTGCCGACAGGCGCCAGTGACGCTTATGCATCTCTTGTCGGCGTGTAAGACGTACGCTGGGACGGCTTACGTCCATCAGCACAACGTGGCTCTACGAGTGCTCTACTATCATTTGAGGCACTCATACGGTATCGATGAGACACCGGTGCTGCCATACGCTCCAGGGGATATAGAGTCCGTTGTGGAGAACGGGAGATGCCGGATTTACTGGAACTACTCGTTCCCCACGCTCGAGTTTGTACAGGCAAACAAGCCCGACATAGTCCTTCTCGACCACCAACAGAAGATGATGTTCGTTATTGAGTTTTCGGCGCCTGCCGAGGTGAACATCGTCTCTAAGGAGGAGGAAAAGCGGACCAAATATCAGGAGTTGCTCGGTCAACTTCGCAGGCTCTGGCCAGACTACACTGTAAGTCTGCTGGTTATGGTCATTGGATCCCTAGGTGGAATGAGGAATGCGCTGCTCTCTGCACTGCGCAAAATACCGGTGTGCCGTGCGGCGGCGTACATCTTAGCCGCCAGAATGCAGAAGGCAGTCATCCTTGGGTCCCTTCGTCTACTTAGGACGCACGATTCGCGGACCCAGTGATTGCTCACCTCACGGTGTGAGGAGTAGTCATTGGGTAATGGAACAGCAGCCCGGTGTGTCGGAGCCCGGGCTGCACTTTTTTGATTTATTGACATGAATAATAATAATGTCTTTATTGTCCTATTACATATAGATATAATAGTACAAACGGCGAAGTTTAACCACAATGGCTACTCATACTCAACCGGTCAACCTAAACTACCTAAACCTTAAACCTAAGAATCATCCAACAGAAGGGCTAGTTGCGCAAAGGGAAAGAAGAAATGAAAAATGTGATACGCTAAATCCTTAAAAATGTTTTAACCTATAACATATACAGTCCATAAAATTATAGTAGTTTTAAAGACCATAAACAGAGAGTATACAAAGTACAAAATACAAATACAGATAAGGAGAGAAAAAACAAGCTGTAAAGTTATTTCCGACGTTATTTCATAACTGTTGTTGCAAGAGGAGGTATTCTTTAACACTGAACTTAAAGCGCTTATTACTTAATATGTCTTGTCTTAACTTAAAGCTCAGAGCATTAAACTGCTTTGGTCCCTGATATGAGAAGGAACGTTGAAACATGGCTGTCCTATGTTTTGGAATGGTCAGAAATTTGTTGTCCCTTACAGGCCTAAGACGAGCATTAGTTCTAAACGACGGTTTTTTTCTTAGATATGGTGGTGAAGATGAGACCAGAATTTTTGCCAGAAAGTTTAAAAAGTGATAGGTATACAAATATTTGACTTTTAACCATTTCAACCTATTCATTGATGGAGTAATATGTTCATACTTTCTTTGACCAGTAATTAACCTACAACAAGTATTTTGAATTCTCTGCAATCGATTTGCCGTTTCCTGATCCAAACAGGGGTAGTATATTACACATCCGTACAACAGCTTGCTTTCTGTTGTTATGGGCTGTTTTCTGTTCTATTGGTTGTATTTGGTCGTTTTCTATCGTTTACAGTTGCTATCTGCTTGATTTCTGTAGTTGCGAGCTGTTTTCTGTTGTATTTGGCTGTGTTTACTCGTATTCTATCGTTTGTCGCTGTTATCTGCTTAATTTTTGTCGTTTTTAGCTGTTTTCTGTTTTTTTTTCGTTGTTGTATTCGGCTGTTTTTAGTTGTTTTCTATTGTTTGGCGCTGTTATCTGCTAGCTTTCCGTTGCTATGGGCTGCTTTCTGTTCTATCTGGTTGTATTTGGTCGTTTTCTGTCGTTTACAGTTGCTATCTGCTTGATTTCTGTAGTTTTGAGCTGTCTTCTGTTCTTTTCTGTTGTACTCGGCTGTGTTTAGTCGTTTTCTATCGTTTATCGCTGTTATCTGCTTGATTTCTGTGGTTTTGAGCTGTTTTTTGATCTTTTCTGTTGTATTCGGCTGTGTTTAGTCGTATTCTGTTGTTTCCCGCTGTTATCTGCACGCTCTGTGTTGGTTTGAGCTCGTTATGAATCTATTTGTTTGTATTTGGTCGTCTTCTATCGTTGACAGTTGTTATCTGCTTGCTTTCTGTTGTTCTGAGCTGTTTTCTGTTCTTTTCTGTTGCATTGGGCTGTGTTTAGTCGTTTTCTATCGTTTATCGCTATTATCTGCTTGATCTCTGTGGTATTGAGCTGTTTTCTGTTCTTTTCTGTTGTTGCTGTTGTTTAGCGCTGTTATCTGTTTGCTTTCGGCTGTTATGGGCTGTTTTCTGTTCTATTCGGTTGTGTTCGGTCGTTTTAAACCGTTTACAGTTGTTATTTGCCTGGTTTCTTTTGTTTTGAGCTTTTGACAATATTTTCAACTTATCCGACCGTCGTATAAAAGTTAAAATCATCGGACATTTAGTTTGGCGCCAATCCATTTTAAATATTTCAACCAATAGGAGCAGTTTCGTGCCGTCGTATCGTCGGATGTCGTGTGCATCTGAATTTAGCGTTATGCGTGTATATGCTATTTGTAAAGCAGCTAAATTCAGAGTGAAGTTCGCTTTACATTGAGCAGTTCCTTAGACCTGCCAATGCCGTTGGAAAACTGAAAGATGTAAACGTATTACAGAATTGGCGTAAATACGGGGGTTAGGGGGGATGTGTTCGCCCACCCTGGAACTATAAATTAAAAAACTGTCATGTCTCATACTTTTTGCCTATAGCACCCCCAGAAGGCGCCAGCAAAATTATTGCTGGATTCAAACAAACTCCAGAAAAATAAACCAAATTGTGCCTGCCCCCCTCCCCCCACCGGTAGGCGTCCAAAAATATATCCCTCCATAGTCAAACTATATCTACCTGCATTCCGAATTAGAGCCGCCAAATTCAGTATTTCGATGAAGTATTCAAAAGAGGACGCATTTTAACAACTTTGTGGAATCTATAACACCTCCAATAGAGATATACCTATACACCTATGCCAAGACGATTATGTACTCTGAAGAAAAAATTGCTTTCTCTGATGTTGAGCGATTAATAAAAAAATGCGAGTATTAGTTGCGGACTATAATAGATGCCTATATGACATCTAATGCTGCTACACCAAGATGGTGTCCTTATTTTACCTGATATATGACACCTGATGAAGAAGGTATTCAGAGAAGAAAAATGACTTTTTGAATGAAAAATGGTGCGTTAAAGAGAAACCACAATTATATTGGTTTTATCAAGTTCAGTGGCAGTTCCATGTCACAAAAAGTTACTATTGCTACTTTGCCGTCTGAACACAAAAAATCGTGAAAGTGGAGAACTTAGCAAAGGAACATGACTTCTGGAATGAATAAATGTTAATGAAAATACAAGGTCTTTATCAGTTTATGTTGCAAAGTAAAAAATGTAATTTCTATTCGCGAAGCAAAAAAGTGTGAGCCCAAGACTCTAGGCTTGGGCCTGCCAGCAATTTAAATTTTAATTACTTACAAATCTGGTTGAAAATTGTAAGATTTCGCAGTAATCCTGGAAATGATAACTGCTCAAAATCAATTACCGCGATTTGTTTAAATTTTAGTAGTTTCTAACTTTTGGCCTGCAGTGTATATCAATAAGTCACCCAAAACTACAAATTTAGTTGATGCCCAAAACAATATCTATCTCATTCCAGAAAGAATGAACTTCAGCTCAATCACAAACTGTAGTTTACATACTTTTGTGTTGGTGGCGCCTTTATCAGTGTCCCAATAGGCGCGCGATCGTTCAATGCAAGGCTCTAGCTCTAACCATTTTTGACTGTATACTAATAATTTTTGGCACAAAAACCTGATTTCAATCTAGAGAAATGTTGATCCAGATTTTAGAATAATTTTTACAGGGTGACTTACGAGACCGTGAATTTAGTCAAAAAAACGTCAATTTTAGCAATTTTTTACTAATTGTCTATTAGGGAATTTCAAAAAATACGTCGACATTTCTCTAGAACCGTCCTTTTTCTTCATGCTCATATTTTTTTCAGTTCAGAAATCTCAAAATTAATAGTCCAAAAATGGTTACAGCTGAACCATTGCAAACAGCTCTCACGTACGTAGTATAACCTCCTCTTAATCAGGAAACATGTCTTATAAACCAATAGTGTTTATTTTCTTTATCATTGGTTAATGAACATAACAAGAATCAAGAAAAGTTGCTGGAACTACAGACAGTAGTCAGCTTTCAGTGAAAAAAGATAACCAGCAACCATAAAAAAGTACTTATTATGTTAATTCAAACTTAACTGATTTGCAATCAATCGTGAAAGATACTTTATCTAACAATAGGGCCAATTTCCTTTATCATCGGTTAAATAGAGCGGATTGAGATGTAATGCTAATTTATCAGAACATGTTTCACAGAGGATCACATCATACATAAGAAAAGCACACATCAAAGCTCAACGCTATCCGCACCCCATTTAAATGACCTAGGAAGGATCAGAACCGGCATATCTATATTAGAATTTTCTGTTTGCATACGAGTATTGCTTATTTAGATCGTTCTGTATTGTGTAAAGTGGACATTGTTGAATAGATTTTATTGGAATTTTGACATAGCATTATTACCGTGGCCAGGATGGAAAACGCGCATACGGTTTTCAGAAATTGTGTGAGGTGGCGGCGCAGCAATTATCAAAAAACTAAAACATAAAAGCAGCTCAAACTTAGTTTTTACGCGTTTTACGGGCTTCTGGCCATTTTCTACTTCTTTCAGTGCGGGTGAAATTGTAGTGGCTAGGGGCTGAAGGGTTGTAAAACTGAAAAAGTTGTATTTATAATACTCCATTGGCGGACGATGATTTGCTTGCAAGGGGATCTCAACCTATAGCTTTATGCTATGGGAAAATAATGAACAGGTATCACCGGTGTGGGAAGTAGTGAGTCAATCAACTTGACTTTATTTTTGGAGCAGTTGAAATCGGGGTAGAGGAACGGGTGGGGTTTTGAAAACCTAATTGTTGTATTGAAATGCATATCTATGAAATAATTTGATACATACATAATTATGATAAATCGGATTATCATAATTATGATAATCCTATTAAGTGTAGGAAACTAAATCAACAAAAAAAAACGAAATATTTCAAAATCGCTTAAACTTCTTTTTTTTAGATATTTTAATGGTCCCTGATCATTGTCTATTTTTTTGATGCGGATGATATAGAGGGGTAGAGGAATTTCAAACGGTTTGTTAGCAACGATAATGTATGGGAAGTACTGAGTCAAGACACTTGACGTCATTTTTGTCATTCTGTCAACATATATACCTTAGATATATACTGTATGCTGAGTTGCTGATTGGCATTATAGAGACTGAGATTATAATCATCAAGAATATATCCTGTAGATACACACAGTTTGGATTCTAACGAGATTTCCTCCTATCTAGTTTTGCCAACTATCGTGTGCTATCAAGTGCCTAAAGATTTATTCATAAAAAATATGAAGTATAGGTGAGAAATCATCACCGTTTTTTATTATGTACGATGTATGTATAACTCTCTTATCTTATCATCTAATGGCACTACATCCATTGTTCAAACATTTAAAGTGATCGATCATTACCTAACATTATGTTTGCCTTAAACTCAAGGATTGACTACATTTTGTAACTCTGCTATAATCACCTCAAAGTAGGGCAATTGAATATTTTCTTAACTCTATTCATCGGGGAACGAATGCACCATAAGGGAACATTAAGTAATGCGCCAGTGGAAATGATTATATTTACATGATTATCCTATATTATTGAACTTTCTCTTTTTCATTTAATAATATACACAATTTTGTACTGGATTGGTTAGTGTAGTCGACCATAAAATAATGTAGTCTACAAGGTATTTGTATTCAACCCAAATAGTTTGGAGGAAGCAGCTATGTAAATTTCACATTATTATCTAATAGAATAAGACACAAATAGTGAAACAAAAATACATGTACTTATGGCACTTTTACTTTTTCACAAATTTACAGCTCCATTGTGTGTTTATAATAAGCATCTGTCCAATTTTCAATCACCAGTCAAACATATATGAATAATTTTGTAATCACCATCGTCAGTTGGTACTTGTAGTTGTTTGTGCACATAATGCTTGATAAGATAAGGCTGAGCCAGGTATAAAGGGGGTAATGATTGAAAATATTTATGACTACATTTCGTTGAGTCAGACAACATCGTTCCATCAACAATTTTATCACTAAAAAATATGGCAGGTAAGCGTTACTCACTTTATAGTAGATACCCCATTATACGTATTCAATCAATGAGGAATGCAATGGTTGCTTAATAATCTTTTTATTTAAAGTCAAACAAATCGATATCTTATTTTTGTTGCAGTAGCTTAAGTACAGGGTGGGGCATAAGAATTAAGTGTTTTTGAAATAATCATAAAATTATTAGTTTTTACTCTAAAAAAAATTATTGGTAGTGGAACATAGCGGATAATAAGCCATTTTGAAATACCTAAGTGCAAAAATTACATCTGGCATATGATGCAGCCGTTCACGAAAATTGCACTCCACTATTTCCAGCATGTTTCTGTTGATTTTTGAAAGATTTCATGGCGAATCGCCTCCTTCTCTGCGTCTAACGTACGGGGCTTGGCTCTTTAAACACGTGATTTGAGTTACCCCCATAGAAAAAAATCACAAATTGATATGTCGGAAGATCGAGAAGGTCATGAAATGCCACCAAACCTCGAAAATGAACGATTTGGATACAAGTGGCGAAGAACTGCCATGGATACTCTGGTGGTGTCTGCCGTGACCCCATCTTGCTGGAACCACAAATCTTTGATATCTACACCTCTTCTTTGCAATTCAGGTATGGAAAAGGTATTCACCATATGAATGTAACGTTCAGATGTTACTGAAGCGATGACCCTATTTTCTCCAAAAAAATATGGGCCAATGATGCCACGCCATATGCCACGCGTTGTTCTAGCGTCCACCGCTCCATGATGGCAAGTGTCAAGTAAGAAAGTGAAATGGTTTGAGTCAAGGAATGGATTGTAATAAACCGCGCGCTCCTCCCTTTTCTAATATATGAGTACTACTCAAACAAAAAACACTTGGTTTTTAGCCCCACCCTGTATAATTGTATCGGAGTCTCCCAAATGAGAATTTTTTAAAACAAAAGGGTTTAACCATTTGAAACCAACTCAGTATCATACAGTTATTATATTCTGTCAAAGAATTGTATTAGAATCTATTTTTCTTTCTTAGTAGAAGGCAGTCATCCATGGGACCCTTCATTAACTTAGGACGCGCGATTCGCGGACCCAGTGATTGGTCACCTCACGGTGTGAGGAGTAATCATTGGGTAATAGAATAGCAGCCCTGTGTGTCCGTATTGCACCTCTTTGTTTTGTTTTTTTTAGTTTTAATATATGCATTTTAATTTGGCCCCTAAAACGTCTGCTATTCGATGGGTGCATATTATGATTACTGTAAGAATAAGGGTTGCGAACTCTTCTCCATTCATAAAAACTGCCATCTCTCTAAACATTCAGCTGCCTCTTCTCTTTCTTCCCAGATGTCCTAGTGATATTAATTTTCCACCATTATGGCATTAGCTTTCAAGCTGTTGTGAAATTTAGTAAAGCATTCGTTCAATAGTAATTGTTTTCTTTAATTAATGAAACAAAATGTGCAACGTATTATTGTACAACAACTAAAACTTGCATCCTCAGCTATATGAGTGAAATATATTTTATTTATTTGTTGCAATAGTTTAATTATAATTGTTTCATTTATCGAAGTCATCCATTTGAAAACTAAAAGTTTGTAACTGATGGAATAATTGCATGTCTTCAAAACTTTATTTTATAACCATTTGAAACCAACGCAATGCCATACAATTATTATATTCTGTCCCAAAAATCTATTACAATCTATTTTTTCTTTCTAATCAAACGATTAGAGAGGAAATTTGCATAAATTAGCATTCGTCTTAAATTTGGCCCCTAAAAATATCGGCTATTCGATTTGTGCACATAACTGGATCATGGTTGCCAAGTATAGCCTTCGTTCGGATTGACTGCCCTCTCTCTAAACATTAAGCTATCGTCTTCTTTTTCTTCCACAATTTCATAATGACTTTCATTTTCCACCATTATACCATTATCGCATTGCCTTTCATATGATATGGAATTTAGTGAAACATTCCTTCAGTAGTAATTGTTTTGTTTAATAAAAGAAACAATATGTTTAAGAACATCATCATCATAGTCACAATGTCTTAAAAGACATGTTGTGAACTCGTAAAATGCATTGAGTCGGAGCTAGCGTATTGCCGACACGAATATTATCAATAGTTTTGAGCACTGTAGCTCGCATCGTTCGCGATTTACTGTCAGTTTAGTGGCGCTCTTGATACTCATATCCAGCAACTGTTTCGTCGTATCCATCCAGCGTGTAAGGGGATGGCCGCAGCGCCGCCCACACGGGGCATGACCCTGAACTACAAGTTTCTCCAAATTATCGCTTCTGTGTATATGTCCGAAGAATGTAAGCATTCTCGTCGACACAACGGAGGATAGTCTCATTGGATTACCGAGCTCATCCAGTACGGAAACGTTAGTTGGATGGACGGAATAAGACACTCTCAGCATTCTCCTCCATGTCAACATTTCAAAATCATCTAGGCGAGCTCGATTTGCCTTTTTAGCAGTCCAAGTTTCCGAGGCAACAAAAATATGGAGAACACGAGAGATTGAACCAGCGACATTTTTGTAGCTTTAGTGGTGTTATGGTCACGCCATATTTTAGTAAGCTTTGTCATGGCCACACGTGCCTGTTGAATGTGCCGTCCGACATTTAAAATTCGCATCCTCAGTTATATGTATGAGAGAAATATATTACTTTTACTTCCCACACCGATAGGTAAGAGGAGTATTGTGATCGCGAAAATTTTAGATTTTGAGATAATATGATTTTTGGGCGTTTTATGATGTCTACATAACGAAAATCCACGTCATTCATTTCCGTCGGTCTGTCTGTCTGTTCGCGTTTTTATACCTTCGTACTATCAGCAACCGCTCCATGGATTGTGATGAGATTTGGGTACCTATATGCCGTGAGATGCTAGTAGGTAATGCTGCTATAATTTTGAAAATCGATGCAGGGGCGGCGGAGTAATTAGCAAAAAACAAAAAAAAATATCCCTCAAAGTTCGCTTTTAGGCATTTTAGGAGTTCCTGATGATTTTTTGCTTTTTTTGGGTGGGAGTGGAATTGGTGTGGTTAGGGGCTGGGGGTTGTAAAACTCAAAAATTTGTTCTATTCATAATAGGTTGTCCACTGACTTGTGAAATAAAGACCTAGCGGCATACTTTTAGATGAGCCTTCCTGTATATTTGTTCACAGAGCTTGTCAAGGTAATTGCAGATGGTAAAAATACGACGTTCGCGCTGAATATGTTTCTGGTTTATATTTATATTTATGTTTTAGCACCATACATGTTTTAGGCACCAATTAGCGATTTGTGTGCTGAATAGTACCTCTTTATTTCTGCAAATTTATGTTATCTTTTGTCACCAGTACACATAGTTATTTGCTGCGTTATTAGCAAGTGTTGTCAATTTAAATGTATTTAGGTACCAACCAAGAATTTTATATACTACTTATATGGTATAAGTTATATATGCTCACATTTGCGATATCGAGGTTACCCAATATTAATTCATCAAGGATGCGGTTCCTCTTGAACTAGTGTCGTGATTCATCGTGCATCATGTTCCTGGTAAGCCTCGACAATCACCACATAGGATCAAAGAAACTTCGATGACTAATTACACGAGAAATGTAGATATTTAATTACGAGCTCCCGCACACACTCACACCGCTAACCGGTTCAATATAGTTTTTGGAATTCATTTGGTTTTTAGTAGCTCAATAAGGCGATTTCTGGGCGAACTCTTGGGTTAGTTGTGCTTTGACTTTTTTGTGTGGTCTGTTTTAACGTTCTGATTGAAACCCAGGTGCTTGTATATTTCGTCCTTGTTCAGGTTGTTTTGTGTTTGGCTAGTTAAGGTTTCCTGTTCGGTGTCGTCCTTCCATTGGCCTTTGTTGAGGTGGAGAACCTTGCATTTACTCATTCAGAATTCCATCCTGACGTCTGACGAGCAAACTTCTGTTATTCTGATTAGTTGTACTTCATTGGTGGCATATAGTTTTATATCATCCATGCATACATGTAAGGAGATGATTGATTTTGCGTCGATTTAATGTGTCGTGTTGAAACCGCAGTGTGTGTTGATAAGTGCGTTGTAGAGCGGAATCAGACAGGGACAGAACCACAGTGAACTGAGTCACCCTGGAAGATGGAAGATTATGTGCAGCTCATCCGTCTTGATGTGGCCATCCTGGGTTTTGAGACGTATGTTGGTTTACCATGTCTCCATGGTTCTTGTAAGAAACTGACGTAGCCCCGGGTTTATTTTATAGAGTTTTCGCTAGCCAGCTATGGGGTACAGAGTCGAAAGCTTTTTTATTATTATATATTGCTTGTACCGGAAATTTTGCACATTATCTACGCCTGGGCACTTCCAATTATGGGTATGCTTTATGGTTTCAGCTATCCCCCCTAGTGTAAGGATAACGTCTCCCTGCTCCGCTATATGTTGATGTTTTTCTTTTTCTTGTCTGATCCATGGAGCGTTTTCATTATGTACTTTGAGTTCTGACCATAGGCTTCCCCAGAACTCAGTTAGCTCTTGTTTACTAGGAAGTTCTGTTGCTGTTATCTGGTTGTCGGCTGTTACCTTTTGGTAGACCTGTATTTCACTTTTCTGAAAAAGGTTGTTAGCATCCTTTCTGGCATTGAACTCGTTGCATCTGTCTAGCTGCTTAGACTACAAGCGTCTGCTTAAGGGTATCAGCTATTTCTGGTATTGTCTGTTGCGGTGACTTGGATTTGAGTATATTAATTGTTGCCTGCACACGCTTCGAGCGGTTGTTATTGTTGGTGTATTGCGCGAGGTGTGCCAAATCCTTTCTGATTGTGCTAATTTTATTTTCAATTCTTATTTGCCATTTAGGTTTAGATCTTTCAGTTGTGCGGGCTATAGATCGTTTTGGGAGTTTTTGGTCGTTACGTATGAGTGTGGTTGCTGCGGCAGCATATATAACAGTATGGATGTCCTCTAGGTTACGGTCTTTGGTTAAAAATGGTGGTATTATGTTGACATTTATTGTGTGTACTATTTGTCGAGTGTTGTTTTTAAAAATTAGTCTGGGCAGGGGATCTCGCAATGTAGGATTGGTGCCACACCATTTGATGTACTGTGTGTTCATCACTTGTTTGGCAGATTGTGTGATGGCATGGGGTACAGTAACGTTTTGGCTTTGTGTGTCTGTGGAAGGTAAGTTAGCTCTTGTTGTTTCTGGTGTACCTGGTGTATGATCATGTTCTGAATCCGATTCTAAGTGTATGATGGTGTTATTGGTTGTGTCTGTGTTTGGAGGCTGGTTATTTCGGGTACGAATGGCATGTCCTTCTGTGATTGATTCAGTATATGGTGCCGTAGCTCTGCGGTGGCATTAAATCCCCACCATGAGCCATTCACTGGCATAGATCGCCTGTCAAGAAGTCAGTTTCTAAGCCCCCAAACGAACGTCAACGTTTTAGCACCCGATGGGGGTTATTATTATAGATGTAAAGTTTGCAGCAGTCGAAATTAAAAAACGATACTGGATACATGCATCACGGTTTGGTAAGGATTTAACAGCTGAAGAGTTAACCAGACATTTAATACAGAAGCATGACGTAGAAGATATCATATGTTATAAAATAAATCCTAAACATACAAATCCACACTTCAGTTCCTTTAAAACTATTGTACCATTGATTATCAAAGACAACATACTTAATCCATTAATCCAAATTCTTGGAATAAAGGCATAACGATAACTGAATTCAATTTTTTTCGAGCATCCAGAAACAGATTTTCCTATGACCAAGCCCCTCAATGAGAATAATGGTGTAGAAGATTTAGAGGTAAGGGGAATGCATCAAAATATACAGTGCTTATCAAACAAAATTCCTCAACTAGAATGCATTTTGGTGCAAGTCAAACCACACATCCTCTTCATAACTGAGCATTGGCTGAAGCAGGAACAAATAACTGAAACTGGGGTTCCAGGTTATTCTCTCATCCAGTATTTTTGCCGCAGTAACTCGGTACATGGAGGAGTTGCTATCTATACAAAAAGTGAAGTGACTGCTTTTGCATTATCATTTGTGAACCAACTCTGCGTTGAGCAAGCCTGTGAATGTGCTGGTGTCGTAATTGAATCACGGGTTGATAAGGTTGCTTTTCTAGTATTTTACAGATCGCCTATCAGTCCAATAAAAGACTTCTTGGATTGTCTGAATGCGATTTTATGTATAACTTCTGAAAAATTTCAAAACATTGTTGTAACTGGGGACTTTAATATAGATTGGTCCTCTGACAGCATTGCTAAACAAAATCTTCTAGACGCAATTGATAATTTTGAACTTTGTTCGATACTGTCTAAGGAGCCTATGCGAGAATTCCAAGGAGCAAGTTCAGCAATTTACTATGTTTTATCAAATATTCCAAATTGTGCAGGATCAAACATTGAATTTAGTATATCTGATCATAAGACTCAAACGTTCACGTTGAACATTTCGTCTTCACAACAGAGAAGCTTATAGCTTGGATCAATCTATATTAATCGCAGATTTTTTTTGGAAAGTAATTTAGCAAACCTCAAACTATTACTTTCTACTACAGATCTCTCCGTACTGTATAGTATAGAGGATGTAAATCAAGCTTGGCAATATTTTTGGGTAAATTTTAAATACTGCTTAGAAATTACTTGCCCTTTGAAAAGCTGTAGAATAAATACTTACAAGACTAATGAATGGATAGACTGGGATATTGTCGAGCAAAGTAAGAATTTGAAGAACTTACACTGGTTCTGTCAAAACTGTAACACAAATGAATCCAAAGAACTATATAAATTAGCTAAACAGCAATACAATGATATGCTAAAACTTAAAAAGCAAGAGTTTTACAACAACCAAATTATGTCTTCCAACGATTCAACCAAAGGGATTTGGAGAATAGTAAATGTCCAAACGGGGAGACTAAAGAACAATAAGCAAATATCAAAAATTATCTGTAGTGATTCAGTTTTGACAGAAAAACAAGATATTGCAAATCGTTTCTGTGATTATTTTTCCACGGCTGCAAATGACATAATTAAAGCAAAATATTCCACTAACACCGGTTCTAGAATCCAGATTGAGAAAAGGTGCACCTCTTCAATAGCTGTTTATGAGGTGTCTCCCGAAGAGGTCCAAAAAGCTATCCATGAGCTAAAAAATAA
Organism: Callosobruchus maculatus; assembly: GCA_951848785.1. Lineage (NCBI taxonomy): Eukaryota > Metazoa > Arthropoda > Insecta > Coleoptera > Chrysomelidae > Callosobruchus > Callosobruchus maculatus. Next base: position 5,017,594 of record CATOUR010000191.1, on the reverse strand, counting down.
AGCTGCTTGTGGAGCTGATGGACTGCCTGCTAATGTTCTCAAATATCTATCTAAATATCTTATTTACCCACTATCGTATATTTTTAACCTTTCCCTAACTCACGGCAGATTCCCAAGTGAGCTCAAGACATCTTTGGTGGTCCCTATACATAAGAAAGGGGACGCAGAAGCTGCCGAAAACTACCGACCTACAATGCTACCATCCATATTTTCTAAACTCTTTGAAAAAATCGTCTATACAGAATGTACAGTTTTGCAAATAAACATAACATTATATCGAGTAATCAACATGGTTTCAGACGTGGTAATTCTACAAACACTGCCGCTTATTCTTTAATGTCATTTGTATATAATCAATTAGACAAAAATAAGTGCATACTAACAATACATTTCGATCTCACTAAAGCCTTCGATTGCGTCCAATCGAATATTTTACTTGAAAAACTATCAGAATATGGTTTTAGGTATCCAGTTGATGCTTGGGTTCACTCATTCATGACAGATCGCAAAACATGTGTCAAAATAGGAAATTTTACACCTCAGCATAATAACATCAATGTTGGTGTCCCTCAAGGTGGAGTTTTATCGCCATTTTTGTTTCTACTATTCATCAATGACGACGATTATATAGATGTTGATGATTCTCTTCTTGTGCTATTTGCTGATGACACTTCTATCACCGTATCTGCTTACTCACCTAAAGAACTTGAAAATAGGGCTAACCGTATTCTAAACCAGTTTCAATGTTGGATAACAAATAATAAACTAATACTTAACGAAACCAAAACAAAATTTATATGTTACCATAAACGCAAGATACCACCTAGTATCACACTAATATTAAATGATACGGTTCTGGAAAGGACAGAGGTTACAAAATTTTTGGGAATAATAATAGACGAAAAACTTTGTTGGAAAGATCATGTTGACTATGTAGTAAAAAAACTCAATTCAGCCTCTTTTGCCCTACGTAAGTTAAAAAACGTTATGAATAGGAAACATTTGTTAAGTGTATACTTTGCTACGGTCTATAGTCACTTAAAATATCTTACTCTTTACTGGGGATATTCTGTGGATGGGAATCGAGTGTTTATTCTACAAAAACGAATTATTAGACTGATATTTTCGTTAAGTCCTATGCAGTCATGTAAAACAACATTTCAAGAAAATCGTTTGTTAACATTACCATGCATATTAATACTTGTCTATTTGTAAAAAATAACTATGATACATTCTCGTACATAAGAGAGCAGCAACATTATAGCCTACGAATTAATAATGACATCTCGACGACTAGCTATAGTCTTAGTGCGTACCGCAGAAGTCCGGAGTATCTCTGTGCAGCAATTTATAATAAACTGCTAACTAAAATAAAAAGCATGGTCTCCACAAACTCTTTCAAAAAAAGAGTCACTGATTTTTTGGTAGTCAATAGTTTTTATTCCATTCAGGATTACTTAACTGTCTCAATCTGAATTTTTAGCGAGTGTTGTTTATGTAAATATTAATTTATGTGTTTTGTACAAATTTGTGTGTGCTTTCTAATACCCGTAGATTTTATATACAGGGTTATTCACATTATTCGTCACGGAGAATTATGGCTAAAGTATTTGATAAAAAAGAAAATAATAATTTCGGATGGATAGAGACCCATAAAGGCTACCTTTTAAAAACATTTTCATGTTATACAGGGTGTCCCAAAAACACGAAATGTATCAAAGTTATGTTTTTTTAAATGGAACACCCCATATATTATTGCATATTCAGATTCCTTGGTGAATTCTAGTGTAACTTTATGTATCATACATGGGACTTAAAGCAAACCGTTTAGGTGTAAATCACCATTTTCGGTATAAGTAGATATCAGGAAAAAATTGAATATCGCAGAGATTATAAAACCTGGAAGGCTGTGACTTTGCTGTATTACTAAGCATAAAATGCGTCAGCTTTGATGAGACTGTCAAATTTAAGTTACGTTTATGCTTGGAGAAATCGGTCGATTAATTAAGGAAACTTCGATCATCGCCAACTTGATTCGTTCAACTGGGAATGCCTAATTTTTTTGTACTGTTAAATGTAGAATTTGATAACCTTTCTAATGCTATAAGGTTGTGAATATCAATCTCTGGTAGTTTTCATTTAATTTTAAATTTTCAAACAAATCGGCGTTTTTCAATTTTCCTACCTATAAGCAACGTAGCAGGCCATGAAATATAAACAAAAATCTGTTCATGCAGAAGAAAACAACTAACTTAGCAGAAAAATATACAGGAACTAGACTAAAGTGACAAGATTATAAAAATTACTCACAACAAACAAAGTCTAACCAGAAACAACGGCGGTAACATCTCTAAGGTCAAAGAGAAGCTGAAGTATAGCAGAAATAGATATGTTTTACAGTCTACTGGCTATCGCAATTCACTAGAGGTTAAACATATCCAAGACAATTAAAAATCCTGATATGAAACAGAAACAACCAGCGACTGTTGCTCCAGCACGCAATTATAAATCATAATGTAATGGTGTAAAAAAAGTAGTAATTTGCGTCGAAGTCGATACCTCTGAATGGAGCCCTTCCATTTTTCAATATCTATTAGCAATATTGCAAAAAAGGAATACTGACAAATCAGATTTAAATTTTCTGTCATTTAAGTTATGTTTTATAATTTGAACAAATTTTCTGCGATCTTGCTAATAGGTACTGAAGAATTTTCAGAACTCCAGTCAGAGGTGCTTTTGACTTGAGTTTTGACAGAATTGCAAACTTTTTTTTATATCACTAAATGTGAAATTTTATTATGAAAATAATAAACTGCCTACAGCATTGTCTAGTAGTTTTCGTTTCATTTCAAAATTTTTAATGGTTTTGGAAATGGCCAATCTCTAGTACATTGCAGTAGCTAGTAGGCCGTGAAAAAATCCATTTCTGCCATACTCCAGCTTCTCTTTGACCAAAGATATGTTACCGCCGTTGTTTCTGGTTAGACTTTGTTTGTTGTGAGTAATTTTTATAATCTCGCCCCTTTAGTCTAGTTCGTGTATATTTTTCTGCTAAGTTAGTTGTTCTCTTCTACCTGAACAGGTTTTTGTTTATATTTTATGGCCTCCTACGTTGCTTATAGGTAGGAAAATTGAAAAACGCCGATTTGTTTGGAAATTTAACATTAAACGAAAACTACCAGAGATTGATATTCACAACCTTATGTCATTAGAAAGGCTTTAAAATTCTACGTTTTCCGTATAAAAAAATTAGGCGTTCCCATTTGAAAAAATCAAATTATCGCTGATCGAAGTTTCCTTAATTAATCGACCGATTTCTCCAAGCATAAACGTAATTTAATTTTGACAGTCTCGTCAAAGCTGACGCATTTTATGCTTAGTAATACGGCAGAGTTACAGCCTTCTAAATTTTATAATCTCTGCGATCTTCAATTTTTTCCTGATATCTACTTATACCGAAAATGGTGATTTACACCTAAACGGTTCGCTTTAAGTCCCATGTATGATACATAGAGTCACACTAGAATTCACCACGGAATCCGAATATGCAATAATATACGGGGTATTCCACTTAAAAAAACATAACTTTGATACAATTCGTGTTTTTTGGACACCCTGTATAACATGAAAATATTTTTAAAATGTAGTCTTTATGGGTCTCTGTCCATCCGAAGTTATTATTTTCTTTCTTAATCAAATACTTCAGCCATAATGCTCCTTGTCGAATAACGTGAATAACCCTGTATATGAATAATAATTGTAAGCCTGTCATATACTAATTTGACCTTTCATATCCGCCCCGGCTAAAATGAATAAAAGTATAAATATTATTATGTTAAAAACAAAAAAGTGCAGCTCGGGCTCCGACACACCGAGCTGCTGTTCTATTACCCAATGACTACTCCTCACACCGTGAGGTGAGCAATCACTGGGTCCGCGAATCGTGCGCCCTAAGTAGACGAAGGGACCCAAGGATGACTGCCTTCTGCATTCTGGCGGCTAAGATGTGAGCCGCCGCACGGCACACCGGTATTTTGCGCAGTGCAGAGAGCAGCGTATTCCTCATTCCACCTAGGGATCCAATGACCATAACCAGCAGACTTACAGTGTAGTCTGGCCAGAGCCTGCGAAGTTGTCCGAGCAACTCCTGATATTTGGTCCGCTTTTCCTCCTCCTTAGAGACGATGTTCACTTCGGCAGGCGCCGAAAACTCAATAACGAACATCGTGTTCTGTTGGTGGTCGAGAAGGACTATGTCGGGCTTGTTTGCCTGTACAAGCTCGAGCGTGGGGAACGAGTAGTTCCAGTAAATCCGGCATCTCTCGTTCTCCACAACGGACTCTATATCCCCTGGAGCGTATGGCAGCACCGGTGTCTCATCGATACCGTATGAGTGCCTTAAATGATAGTAGAGCACTCGTAGAGCCGCGTTGTGCCGATGGACGTAAGCCGTCCCAGCGTACGTCTTACACGCCGACAAGAGATGCATAAGCGTCTCTGGCGCCTGTCGGCAAGCTCTACAATGGGTGTCGGGTACATCTACACCCATAACCCTTTTACGGTATACCAAGGTGTTGAAGACACCGTCTTGGCAAGCCATTATAAAGCCCTCAGTCTCCGACTTCAACCCACTAGACCTTAGGAAAGAGAAGGTCAACTGCTCAGACAAGCCATGCTCTTCTAGATGTTTGTAGAAGATTCCATGCATTGGCTTATCTTTATGAAGTCTTAAGAGGAAGTCGACTTCGGCAGTTTTAATGTGGGCTTTTAATTCTGCTGGAGCAAGTTCCGCAATGGACTGCTGACACCTCCGCTTAAAGTCGAGTGTGAGGCTGAGCTCCTCGGCTGCTCGTTTCGCTGCGCTAAAAAGAAAGGCTCCTTTTCCCGCACTCTCGTGCTCTCGCACGAAGCGGATCAGGGGATCGGTGCTGTTCGTTACATAGCAGGCAGTGGCCAGTACTACTCTGTTGTGCAGACGCTCCAAACTCAATAGTCCACGCCCTCCCAGGTGTCGCGGGAGGTATATTCGCGGGACAGAGGACTTAGGATGCAGGCTTCTCTCCATATTCATCCTTTTGCGGGTCTTCGTGTCGATTTCCTTCAGCTCGTTCACTTTCCAGTGTATAGCACCAAAGGTGTATAATAACAATGGGACCGCAAGCATGTTTGTGGCAGCGACTTTGTTCTTGCCGGACAGTTCTGACGACCAGATCTGCCGGAGTCGGTGCAAATACTTGCGGCGGAGACACTCTTTAACCAATGTTGCCTCTTGGACATGACGCTGCGCCACTCCAAGGTAGGTATAAGTATCTCCGGCATGCAGTTGTCGCAAGATGCTCCCACCAACGAGCTGTTCCTCATCTCCACTATCTCCGCTTCGTCCTTTCTTGAGATGAACCAATGCACATTTGTCTGTCCCGAACTCCATTCCGATAGCATGACTGTACTCCTGCACCACCCTCAGCGATTGTTGTAGTTCGCGTTGGCCGGAGGCATAAAGTTTTAGGTCATCCATATAAAACAGATGGGTGACCTTGTGCCTCCGGTTATTGGGCGTGCCACAGCTGTATCCTTTAGTATTTCTCAGCGCTATGGACAGAGGCAAAAGTGAGATGCAAAAGAGCAAGGGACTCAAGGAGTCTCCTTGGAAGACACCTCTTTTCAATGACACCAACTCTGTCTGAACCCGAGTTTCACCTGATGTTATGGTGAACCGGGTCTTCCAGAGTGGCATCAGTTGTTTGATGCACCCCACTATCTGATTATCCACCGAAAGACATTCCAACAGCCGCACAATGAGCTCATGAGACGTGCTGTCGAATGCCTTGCGATAGTCAATCCAGGCCATAGAAAGGTTTCGCTTGTACTGCACAGAGTCCTGCGTGACACATCGGTCAATCAACAGGTTCTCCTTGCAGCCAGCTACTCCTTTCTTTGACCCTCTCTGTTCATACACGTCGAGAAATACAGGATTCACAGCTTCAAGGAGACGCATGTACAAGATTCTGGTGAAGAGCTTGTAACATGCGTTCAGACATGTTATTGGCCTGTAGTTTTTGGGATCAGACAAATCTCCGGTCTTCGGGAGAAGCACGGTTCGACCCTCGACAAACCAAGCCGGAATTGGCTGCTCCTGATTTAGCCACGAGTTAAAAACTCTAGCTAAATGCCGGTGGCAACTGGGGAATTTTTTCCACCAGTAGGTGTTTATGCCATCCGGGCCAGCAGCTGCGAAATTCTTTGCACCTCGTAAGGCGTCAAGAATTTCTTCCGTGTTTATCGGGTGACGCAGTACATTCAAGTTAGGAGTCCTCCTACAAACGGACTCAAACTGCGCCAAGGCCGGAGTGTCTGCCGAGAGAGGTTTGGGTTGTTCGTAAATGTCCCTCCAAAAGGCCTCCACGCGATCAGCAGTTATATAAGTATAATATAAGTATAAAAGTTATTATTATTATTATCTGACTTTCTAAGTTGCTCTCGCATAATTGCGGTAGCAACAAGTGTTGACGGGCTGTGCCAACCCAACACATGGACTATTATTGATCGGAATTTAGGAAGGATCGCACAATATTACAGGTCTTCAGAATTACAGACTTTTGGATACTTTGTGTAACTTTTCGCCCAGGTTCAACTGTTGAAGGTGTTGTATAAACGTGTTTGGTGTAAGGCCTGGGACAGATATAATGAGGGGGACAATTGTGACTTTGTTTTGTTTCCAAAGTCGCTTTATTTCCATGGCAAAGCCCGTTGGGAATAGCAGTATCTATCAAATAGGTAACTTTGTCGGCCTTCGACTGGAAAACTATATCTGGTCTATTGGCTGGGATAGTTCTGTCTGTATGTATTTCAACGCACCCAGTATAGTTTGTAAGGATCATTTTCAAGTACTGATGTCGGAGTGTAATTGTAATATGGATCTGTGTTTTCTATTAGTTTGTTTGTTATGGCTAGTGCTTGGTGTATGACCTTGGCCGCAGAGTTATGTCTGGATATGTATACGGGCAAGAGGTTTGCACCCGCTTATTATTATTATATACAAAAAACAAAAAAGTACAGCCCGGACTCCGACACACCGAGCTGCTGTTCCATTACCCAGTGACTACCCCTCACATCGTGAGGTGAGCAATCACTGGGTCCGCGAATCGTGTGCCCTAAGTAGACGAAGGGACCCAAGGATGACTGCCTTCTGCATTCTGGTGGCTAAGATGTGCGCCGCCGCACGGCACACCAGTATTTTACGCAGTGCAGAGAGCAGCGTATTTCTCATTCCACTTAGGGATCCAATGACCATAACTGGCAGACTTACAGTGTAGTCTGACCAGAGCCTGCGAGGCTGTCCGAGCAACTCCTGATATTTGGTCCGCTTTACCTCCTCCTTAGAGACGATGTTCACCTCGGCAGGCTTCGAAAACTCAATAACGAACATCGTCTTCTGTTGGTGGTCGAGAAGGACTATGTCGGGTTTGTTTGCCTGTACAAGCTCGAGCGTGGGGAACGAGTAGCTCCAGTAAATCCGACATCTTTCGTTCTCCACAACGGACTCTATATCCCCTGGAGCGTATGGCAGCAGTAGGTGTTTATGCCATCCGGGCCAGGAGCTGCGAAATTCTTTGCGCTTCGTAAGCCGTCACGAATTTCTTCCGCGTTTATCGGATGACGAAGTACATTCAAGTTAGGAGTCCTCCTACAAAGGGAATCGAACTGCGCCAAGGCCGGAGTGTCTGCTGAGAGAGGTTTGGGCTGTTCGTAAATGTCCCTCCAGAAGGCCTCCACGCGATCAGCAGTTGGCAGCTGCTCTATGGCTGGTGACGGCTGTTGGAAAAGGCGAGAAGGTCTTTCATAGAACATTCTGTTCTGCTCCAGACCCCTCGCCCGCGCCACCAACGATCGTTTAGCAGCGATTAGCATCCGTATCCTATTAAGCCAGTGTTGTTTGACAACCAACCAATGCCGCTTGACTGAATGTATGATGGTCGCGCCTCAACCCATAGGCTATCAGGCGCACTCGGCGCGTAAAAGGCTTCCCAGCCGCTCTATATTCCATCACACACTGGATACGGGATGCTTTCTGGCGAGCCAACTGGATTTTCGCTTTCATTTGGCGCACCCGTCTCTGCACTCTCTCAACAGGAGAGTCTCTCACCCTCCCCTGTCGAGCTAGCCTCAGAACCGCAACGTAAATTTCGCAATTGATGCTCCAAATGGCAGAAGCCTCCGATAGACTTTCACCCACAGCCACATCCTCTGTCTTCAAATCTTCCAGCTTGAAGGACCTTTCGTTGTTATGCAAGGCCTTTCGGTCACTGAAATCCCCAGGTGAGACAACTTGGTCACTTTCCCTCTCAGCAGGCCTTACCGGCGAACTTTCAGCCTGGTTAACAGGCCTTCCGTCCGCCGAAGAGGCAGGCTGAGCTGGAGCACGAATATATCCCTGCCTCCGGAGGTACGATACATAATCTCGCAAATTCTGGAAGGTAAGCGTGCTATGCTCTGGGTGCATTTCACACCACCTCTCATAAATACGGGACATGTATCCCCTACGGCGCGGGCTACTGCTCTCGTAGCAGCTCAGCAGGTCATCCCTGAGCTCCGTCGTCCACCTAAAACGGTCCATGTCATTGCGGGCAATTCGAAGCACCGCCTTTGTAGTTTGTATCGATCGTTCCCGAGTACCCATGTCGAAGTGTAATTGTAATATGGATCTGTGTTTTATATTAGTTTGTTTGTTGTGGCTAGTGCTTGGTGTATGACCTTGGCCGCAGAGTTATGTCTGGCTGTGTATGCGGTGCCGGCAGGAGTTTGCACCCGCTTGTTATGTGATCTATTGTTTCTTTTTGTTGGTGACATTTTCTGCAATTATCGCTGGTTATGGATGGATCTCTAGTTACGTATTTTTTGTAGTTTCGTGTTGCAATCACTTGGTCCTGGATGGCAAGCATGAAACCCTCCGTTTCTGCGAACAGCTGGCCATCCTAAAACCAGGTGTATGACTGTTTTTCGTTAATGTGTGACACGCTATCTATGTTTGCCGTGGAGTGCTTTCTGCGACCAGGTGTTTATTTTTTCTTGTTGTGATTGGATGTGATGGTATGTGTCCACTATGTGATCTGGACAAGAGAGGTTAAGTGGTGTATAGTTTTTGTCTGCTTTTACTATTGTTCCCTGTAAGTTTGTTTGCTTTGAAAACAATGTCTGAGTGTTTTTATTTGCCTTGTGTGAAGAGACTGTATGTCTATAATCTCTCTGCCCCCTTGTTTTCTGTCTACAGTCAGCCTTTCCTTGCGCGCATTGGGATGTGACATTCTGTGTTTCGTGAGTTCTGTTCGCATGAGTATATGTATATTTTCTATGTCAGTGTGCGACCACTTGATGATGCCAAAGGAATACGTGAGGATTGGTATTGCAAATGTGTTAGTTGCTTTTGTGAGGTTTCTAGAATTCAATTTCGTTTCCAGTCTCTAAATTCTTGTCTAATTTGCGCCTTGACTTATGTGTGGTCTATTTTAATATTCTGATTGAAACCCAGGTACTTGTACGTTTCGTCCTTGCCCATGTTATCCAAGGTTTGGTCAATTAGTATTTCCTGTTCGGAATGGTTCTTCCATTGGCCTTTATTGATGTGAAGCACCTTGCATTTGCTTATTCCGAACTCCATCCTGACGTTTAACGTACAAGCTTCTGTTATTGATATTGTAAGTAATTCTCTCAGTTGTACTTCAGTGGCGGCATACAGTGCCTTTCTTTAATGTTCCCCCCCCCCTTTTATTTTTTGAACGGGTCAACTCAAGAAATTGAAACTTGGAACAATGAAATTGATTCATGAGTACTATATTTTGAAGTGAAACTGACAGATGAATCTTGCAAGATGGCGGCTCGGCGCCATCTTGAAAAAAAAATTAAATAGAAAGTGGGGTCTTGTGACACATCTTTTTGAAGCCTCCAACGAACCCTTCACAACCCTAGAATATGAAGTAATTATCTTAATCTCCTTCAAAATGGCGGAACATTAAATAATTACCTGAGACAAGCACGTTAATATCGATACTTACCTTTTATCTTTTCAACGGGTCAACAAAAAAATTTGAAACTTGGGATAATGAAATTGATGCATGAATACGATATTTTGGAGTAAGATTGACAGATAAAACTTGCAAAATGGCTGCTCGACGCCATCTTGAAAAAAAAGTAAATATAAAGGGGAGTCTTGTGACACATCTTTTTGAAGCTCCTAACGAATTCTTCACAACACTTGAATATGAAATCAATATCTTAAGCTCCTACAAAATGGCGGAACATTCAATAATTACCTGAGGTGGCGGTTCGGTGCCATCTTAAAAAAAATTCAATTGAAAAAAGGGTCTTGTCCTATTACGAAATATTTAATGATTGCCTGAATACATTGTTACAAAAACATCATTGTATTATAAACATGTTTCTTATCTAAATTAAAATAAAATTGAATCCTTAACATAATAATTGCCTGAATACATCACATAAAAGAATGAATCCTTAACATAAACTTTACATTCTGTTCTAAATTTCTATTTTATCTTTATAAATTGGAGAAAAGAAGATGAGTTCACTTCAGAAGATGTTCGAAATGGTTCCCTTGAACTGCTTGACATAAGAACAGCCTATCCGATATTTCTCGTCTTACATTTTCGAACACAGTGACGTCGATATTTCTACAAATATTTATTATTCTCTGCCTTATATCCAGTATTGAAGCAGGTCCAGCTTCGTACACCTTTTGCTTCAAATAACCCCATAAAAAAAGTCTAAAGGTGTCAAATCTGGCGAGCGAGCTGGCCATTCTGTAGGACCTCGACGGCCAATCCATCGACCGGGGAAAGTATTATCCAAATAACTTCTTACCTCTCCGGAGTAATGTGGTGGTGCTCCGTCTTGTTGGAATACAATCTCCATATCGAATTCGTTAGGATTTGCTTCGATTATTTCGGTCACGAGAGGCTGAACAGTGGTTTCCAGCATATTCAAATACAGTTCACCTGTTAAGTTTTCTTCTATGAATAAAGGTCCTACAATACGGTTTCCTAATATTCCTGCCCAGACGTTAATTTTTTGGGGATATTGCGTATGAGTTTCTCTAAAAACGTGAGGACTGATGTCACTCCAATAACGGCAATTGTTTCTGTGAACATTGCCGTTGAGGAAAAATGTATATTCGTCAGTGAAACAAATATTGTGGAGATAAGAAGGATGTCTTGCAATGGTTTCCGTCATGATTTCGCAGAATTCTGTTCTTCGATCTGGGTCATCTTCACTTAGCTGGTGTACCATTTTTATTTTGTAGGGATGATACTTGTTTCTCTTCAAAAGTCTCCACACAGTAGAAGGAGATACCTCACACACATTCGCGACGGAGGAAGTAGACTGTTCAGGATTTGCTATCACCTCACCACTTATCTGAACTTTCTTTTCTTCCAGAATGGATGGATGACCTGAGGGCTTCTTATTCTGGACACTACCAGTAGTTGTAAATTTGGATACAAGTTCCCTTAGATATTTTCTACTTATAGGACGATTCGGGAAACGATCATTGAAAATTCTCTCGGTTTCATGAAAGTTACGCGTCGCACCGTCAATAAAATCGCTTCAATTTTTTCTTCCAATGGACGAGGGTTGACCATGTTAGAAATATTTGTCGTGGCCAAGTCTATTCAAAACTTTAATAGACACAGTTTGGCGTTCACTTATCTTAATCGTGATCTTTCAGTACATACTTAACTGCTTACTGTTTCGGAAAATCTGTGCAATCCTCGCGGACGGAAAATAAAATCATTGCTATTGGTAATCCCTGACAACTCGCATTGGCAGAGCGGCTATAAAATTCGCTAGTGTGCCTCAAGAAGGAACCAATTAGGATACGGGTACAGCGGTCAAAGGCCAATAGAAAAAAGGACGGAAATACCTGTAAATTTCCTGGAACGCTTACACTCGGAGTGGATTGAATTTATAATCTCTAATCTAATCTCTAAAAAGGACCAAAATCCCTGTGGATTTCCTGGAATGCTTACACTTGAAGTGGATTGAATTTATAATCTCTAATCCCATCAAAGGCCGAGCCACTGTGTTGCTTAGACTTTTGAATAAACTTTTCATGTTTTTAGTAATAAAATCTAAAACTTGATGACAATATTTAAGCTGAATAATGACGTCAGTTATGATACTGACATTTTTGTCGCCTTATCGGCGGATTCCTAATTGACAAGCAAGGAGAATAAAATATTTCTAGATGTATCGATATTAACGTGTTTTTCTCTGGTAATTATTAAGTGTTCCGCCATTTTGTAGGACGTGAAGATATTGACTTCACATTAAAGGGTTGTGAAGGATTCGTCAGGAGCTTTACAAAGATGTATCACAAGACCTCCCTCTCAATTTGATTCTATTTTTCAAGATGGCGCCGGGCAGCCATCTTTGAAGTTTCATCTGTCAATTTTACTCCAGGGTATAGTATTCATGAATCAATTTCATTATCCCAAGTTTCAATGTTTTGAGTTGACCCGTTCAAAAAATAAAAGGTAAGTATTGACATTAACGTGCTTGTCTCAAGTAATTACTTAATGTTCCGCCATTTTGAAGGAGATGAGGATATTGACTTCATATTCTAGGGTTGTGAAGGGTTCATTAAAAGCTTCAAAAGGCTGTGTTACAAGACCCCCCTTTTTATTTAATTTTTTTTCAAGATGGCGCCGGGTCGCCATCTTGCAAGCTTCAACTGTCAATTTCATTCAAAAATGTAGTACTCATGAATCAATTTCATTATCCCAAGTTTGAATGTTTTGAGTTGACCCGTTCAAAAAATAAAAGGTAAGTATCGATATTACCGTGCTTGTCTCAAGTAATTATTTAATGTTCCGCCATTTTGAAGGACATGAAGATATTGACTTCATATTCTAGGGTTGTGAAGGGTTCGTTAGGGGCTTCAAAATGATGTGTCATAAGACCCCACTTTCTATTTAATTTTTTTTTTTCAAGATAGCGCCGAGCCGCCATCTTGCAAGTATCATCTGTCAATTTCACTTCAAAATATAGTATTCATGAATCAATTTCATTGTTCTAAGTTTCAATTTCTTGAGTTGACCCGTTCAAAAAATAAAAGGGGGGGGGGGACATTAAAGAAAGGCACTGTATAGTTTTATATCATCCATGTAGAGAAGATGATTGATCCTGTGTTGATTTACTTTATGGTGTCTGATGCTGAAACCATATTTTGTGTTGTTCAGTGCGTTGGAGAATGGATTTAGACAGAGACAGAACCAAAGTGAACTGAGAGAATCGCCCTGGAGGATACCGCGTCGTATGTGTAGTTCCTCCGTTTGGATATGGCCGTCCTGAGTTGTAAGGTGTATGTTGGTTCGCCATGTCTCCATGGTTTTTGCAAGAAACTGACGAAGGCCTGGGTTAATTTTGTATATTTGCAGAATTTTCGTTAGCCAGCTATGTGGTACTGAATCGAATGCTTTTTATAATCTATGAAACAGGTATGAAGATTTCTATGTTCTTTTCTAGTTCGCTCCATGATCACACTATCGGTTATATGTTGTTCCTTGTAACCTTGGCCTTGTTTTCTACATCCTTTCTGTTCTTCAGTGAGGATGTTGTTTTGCGTGAGGTGTTGTTCAATTCTCCTGCATAGTGTTCAGGTGATGATCTCATACAAGGTGGGAAGGCAAGTGATGGGGCAGTAATTCGCAGGGTTCTTGGTATATACATTTTTGGGTTTTATATAAGCGATATTTCTTGAGTGAGGAATTTGGGAAGCCTATCAGGTTGACGTATGGCCTTATTGATTTATGATTTGGTCTATGGGCACTTCGTATGTTGAACTGAAATGCTTGTACCAAAAATTTTGCACATTGTCCACGCCTGAGCACTTCCAATTGTGAGTATGGCTTATTGTTTCAGCTATTTGCTCTGGTTTAAGAATAACGTCTCCCTGCTCCTCTATATGTTGATGTTTTTCCTCTTCTTCTCTGATCCATGGAGCGTCTTCATTATGTGTTTTGGGTTCAGACCATAGGCTTTCCCAAAACTCAGGTAACTCTTGTTTACTGGGAGGTTCTATTGTTGAGGTCTGGTTGTCGGCTGTTATCCTTTGGGAGATCTGTTTTTCACTTTTCTGAAAAAGATTGTTAGCATCCTTTCTGGCATTGGACTTGTTATATCTGCGGAGTCTAGCAGCATACACTGCAACTTTCTGTTTAAGTGTATTAGTAATTTCTGGTATTGTTTGTTGTGGTGACTTGGATTTCAGTATATTTATTGTTCTCTGTATGTGCCTTGAAGGATGGTTGTTATTGAGGTATATTGTGCGAGATGTGCCAGATCCTTTCTGATTGTGCTAATTTTGTTTTCTATTCTTATTTGCCATTTAGGCTTAGTCCTATTGCTAGTCTGGTGTTTAGACCGCTTTGGGAGTTTTTGGCCATTAACTATGGGAGTGGTTGCTGCAGCAGCATACAGGGTGGCCAATCGGGTGACGATAATAATTTTTTTTTAGACAGCCCGTACCGAGATCTATCCAAAACACCCCCATGTATGTGTACCGATTATTAATAGTTTTCGAGTTATGATTTATTTTTTGAAAATTTAGAGATTTTCCAATTTTTCCAAGAAATCGTCAAAAACAAAAACAAAAATGCTTTTTGGCTTTAATTTTTTTCTGCAATTATTCTCAATATTAAGCCTATTTTAATATCCAGTAAAGAAAACCTGTACATCCGAACAATAATTAACTACATTTTGGGCCCAAAGTTTGAAATCTCTGTTTTTAGTCAGGAGACGAAAACCTTCAAAATAAAATTAAAAATACTTATGCCTGGTTCTGGAGCTCCAATCTAATCTTAAAAACTCTACAAGACACTGCACTTCTGATATAAAAATGAAAAAATAGCACTTATGAAGGCATTTTGCGCCGTACGTGACTGCTAAAGGTAAAAAGGTGATAATTCACGAATTTCCAAAATGATTCAAAAAACTATTA
Source organism: Callosobruchus maculatus (assembly GCA_951848785.1). Classification (NCBI taxonomy): domain Eukaryota; kingdom Metazoa; phylum Arthropoda; class Insecta; order Coleoptera; family Chrysomelidae; genus Callosobruchus; species Callosobruchus maculatus. Next base: position 5,002,584 of record CATOUR010000191.1, on the reverse strand, counting down.
TTTTACTTTATTATGACAAACTAAAGAAAAAAAATCAGAACAACTAATAAACATGATAATCATTGATGTCTTATCACTTTTAATATAAAAAAATTAATACCTGTGCTTTTTGCTGTGTACTATTGAACTTCTGCTATATTATAAGTTGTATGGAAAAGTTAACAAAGGAAAGGAATAATAAAACAACAATCTGACTTTTAATTCCATGGCGGAATTGCCTGGGAAGCGTTATCGTAATATCGTAATATACTTTTTACTTCGCACACCGATAGGTGAGGGGAGGATTGTGATCGTGAAAATTTTCGATTTTGAGATAATAGGTTTTTTGGGCGTTTTATAATGTCTACATAACGAAAATCCGCGTCACTCATTTCCGTCGTTCTGTCTGTCGGTCTGTCTGTCGGTCTGCCTGTCGGTCTGTCTGTCCGGACTGTGATGAAATTTGGGCAGCAATATGCTGTGGGGTCTCAGTACGTAATGCTGCTATAATTTTGGAAATCTGTACATGGGCGACTTCGTTTTTAGGCGTTTAGAGGTTCTTGATCATTTTCTGCGTTTTTTTCGGTGGGGGTGGAATTTCGGTGTTTGGGGGGGTGGGGGGTTGGAAAACTGAAAAACATGTATTCATGATGGGCTGTCTACTGATCTGTCAAGAAAGACCTAGCGATATAAATCACCTTTTTAGGTGCATCCGAACATTGCCTATTACCGAAAATTAATTGACACAACTGCGCTTCGCCGACATGAGCTCGCAAAAAGCTACTCTGAAAGAAAGGGATGGCGTATGCTACCTACGGCATCGCTTCCCAGGTAATTCTGCCATGGAATTGGAAGTCAGATTATTGTTCTATTATTACTTTCCTTTGTCAGCTTTCCATACAACTTAATTTAGCAGAAGTTCAATAGTACATAGCAAAAACACTTCAAAAATCACAATTTGGGTATTAGTTTTTTTAATAAAAGTCATCAAAATATCAATGATTATTGGGTTTATTAGTTGTTACGAGTTTTTTTCCTTTAATTTGTCATAATAAATCAAAATAATAGTTTTTTAAATCATTTTGGAAATTCGTGAATTATCACCTTTTTACCTTTAACACTCACGTACGGCGCAAAATGTCGCCATAAGTGCTACTTTTCCATTATTATTTTGAAAGTGCAACGTCTTGCGTAGTTTTTAAGAGTAGTTTGAAGCTCCAGAACCAGGCATAAGTATTTTCAATTTTATTTTGAAGATTTTGGTCTTCTGACTAAAAACAGAGATCTCAAACTTTGGGCCCAAAATGTACTTAATTATTATCCGGATGTACAGGTTCTCTTTATTGAATATTAAAACAGGCTTAATACCGAGTATAATTGCAGAAAAAAATGAAAGCCAAAAAGCATTCTTGTTTTTGTTTTCGACGATTTCTTGGAAAAACTGGAAAATCTCTAAGTTTTCAAAAAAAAAAATCAAAACTCGAAAACTATCAATAATCGGTACACATATATGGGGGTGTTTTCGATAGGTCTCGGTACGGGCTATCTAAAAAAAAATTATTATCGTCACCCGATTGGCCACCCTGTATATAACTGCGTGGATCTACTCCAGGTTACTGTCGTCCGTTATGGATTGTGGTATTACGTTAGCATTTATTGTATGTAATATTTGTTGAGTGTTGTTCTTAAAAATTAGTCTGGGCAGGGGATCTCGTAGTGCAGGATTGGTGCCACACCATTTGTTAAATTGTGTGTTCATCACCCGTTCCGCAGTTTGTGGGATGGCAAGTGATCGAGTGCTGTTTTGGCTTTGTATGGTTGTGGAAGGTAGGTTATTGATTGTTGTGTCTGGTATATCTAGTGTATGGTCATGTTCTGGACTTAGTTCTGAGTGTATGCTGGTTGTTAGTTTTTGCTGTGTTTGAAGTCTGGTTAGTTTGGGTATAACTGTTTTGCGTTTCCGCAATCAGTTCAGTGGTTAGGGAGTCATTTGGTTGGACAATATTCATTTCGTTGGATACAAGATTTTTTAAATCTTGCAGTTCTTGGGCTGTAAGACAGTTGTTCTTTGTGATGACGCGTTTTTGGTCGATCAGTCTTTTTTCTGTTACACGTGTTGAGAGATGTGGGTATTGTGTGGTAAATAGTCTGTGCAGCTCGTGCCTGTAGCCTGCAGAGATGGTTTCTAGTTTTGTGGCAGTATAGTAACAGCGCATTACAGATTTGTTCATTTCTGTGGTACATTGTAATCGCTGTCTTAGTTTACCAGCTTTGGTGGTTGCCGGTTGCGTCAGCAAAACATCCGCAGTTGGGTTGTGGTCTATGGGTTGTTGTTTGGGTTTGGGGTTCGGGTGAGTTTAATCGACGTACCCTAGGCTGTCGTTGGTTATTTTTAGAAGTAACTTTATGCATGCATCGTGTTCTCACGAGTAGGGTGTCGCTCTCCGGGGTGACGCCCTTTCCAGGAGGGAAGGCACTTATATTTACTCCGAAGTTGACCCAAAGTGCTCCGGAGGATTTGCGACTTTACTGTCGAGTTTTGTTGAGGCTTTCTTCTCATGGATCGGCCGGTTAAGGCAAGCCCCCCGGTTGCTTACCCCTCACGACGTTCCTCAGCCACGCCCTGCTGTACTTGTTGAAGTGTGGGGCGCATAACGGTGTGTGACAGAAGGACCGGCGCTCAGCCCTTTGTGGCATATCTTCCCGGATTTGCCAAACTCCTATCTGACCGACGTCAGGATAGCTTGGGAAAAGGAGCTTGGTGCTAGGTAGGGTAAGTAAGATCTACCGAGCACCCAGCTTCCTAAGTGTGCTAGCCTTGGTTGAAATGACCTTTTGACCACGAACCCTGCTGATGTCGTAGCTCTGTGGTGGCATCAAAGACCCATCCACCGACATAGCTCGCCTGTCAAAAAGTCACTTGCTAAGCCCCCAAACGAACGTCAACGTTCTAGCACCCGATGGGGTTGGGACATAATTAGGGGGACAACAACTTTGTTTTGTTTCCAGAGTCGTTTTACTTCCATGGCAAGGTCTGTGTATTTAAATATCTTCCCAGCGTAGGTGGTTTGATCATTCTTATCATTAGGGGTAGCAATATCTCTTAAATAGGTAACTTTGTCTGCCTTCGACTGAAAAACTATATCTGGTCTATTGGCTGGGATAGTTTTGTCTGTGTGTACTTCGACATCCCAGTATAGTTTGTATTGATTGTTGTCGAGTACTGATGTCGGTGTATAATTATAATATGGATCTGTGTTTATGATTAATTTATTAGTTGTGGCTAGGGCTTGGTGTATGATTTTGGCTGCACTATTGGCCTTGGCCGCAGAGTTATAATAATAATAATACGACTTTACTTAATCAAAAAATTAATAATAATAACGAAAATGGCATATTAAACTACTGGCGGAGTCTAGCACATGCTATTCCACTCAACCAGTATGTCTGGCTGTGTATACCGGCAAGAGGTTTGCACCCGCTTACTATTATTATATGTACAAAAAACAAAAAGGTGCAGCCCGGGCTCCGACACACCGAGCTGCTGTTCCACTACCCAGTGACTACTACTCACACCGTGAAGAAAGCAATCACTGGGTCCGCGAATCGTGCGCCCTAATAGTCTAAGATCCGAATATAAAGCGACCTTCACCGAACTGGTTAACGGATGAAAAGCATTTTATATTAAATTTAATATGTTAAAAAACGTATCGTGAGTGGGTTGGCTGAAAAATTTCAGTCCAGGATATGATTAATTAAATATTGAAAAATTAATTTTTTTAAACATTTCTCTGGTTTGGTTAATAGACAAATCGCATACCAACCGAAAGTATGAAGCCCATAGAATATGCAAACGTTAGGTTGGCTACGTTTTTCCCATCCCAACTGTTGGGTAAGCAGGTATAAACAGGTAAATCAATAATAGGAATTTGCACCGGTGTGGTTAACGCATGAAAAATAAGGATAAAAAAAATAAAGATAATTTTATTACAAACACGTAGATATAGGGTTGTCTGCAAAAAATCAGTCTGGAATTCCGGTTGTCGAATTTTAAAGATCAAAATATTGCTGCCAGTGAATACGTGCGCCAGAGAGGTCCGAGGTGGGTCCGAGCGAACTATCCCGTGTATTAACAAAGGATAGCAATACCCTGTTTATACCTGCCTACCCTATAGTTGGGATGGGAAAAATGTAGCCAACCTAACGTTTGCAGATTCTATGGGCCTCATACTTTCGATTGGTATGTGATTTGTCTATTAACCAAACCAGTGAAATGTTTAAAAAAAATTAATTTTTCAATATTTAATTAATCATATCCTGGACTGAAATTGTTCAGCCAACCCACTCGCGATATGTTATTTAACATATTAAATTTAATACAAACTGCTTTACGAGGGTTGCTCTATAACATATTAACATATTAAATATACATATTAAATTTAATATAAACTGCTTTACATCCATTAACCAGTTCGGTGAAGGTCGTTCTATATTCGGATCCTCTACTATAAGTAGACGAAGGGACCCAAGGATGACTGCCTTCTGCGTTTTGGCGGCTAAGATGTGCGCCGCCGCATTATTATTATTATTATGCATGTCTTATTTTTTCTCGCATGGTTGCGGTAGTAACAAGTATTGACGGGCTGTGCCAAGTCAATACCTGACCTATTATTATTCTGAATTCAGGAAGGACCGTACAATGCTACAGGTCTTGAGGATTACAGACTTTTGGAAGGTTTTATGTAACTTTTCATCCAGGCCCAATTGTTGCAGGTGTGGCGTAAATGTATTTGGAGTAAGGCCTGAGACCGACATAATGAGAGGGACAATGACAACTTTGTTTTGTTTCCATAGTCGTTTTATTTCTATGGCGAGGTCGGTGTATTTAGATATCTTCCCAGCGTAGGTGTTTTGGATGTTCATATCATTGGGAATCGCAATATCTATTAAGTAGGTCACTTTGTCTGTCTTTGACTGGAATACTATATCTGGCCTGTTTGCTGGGATGGTTTTATCCGTATGTATTTCAATGTCCCAGTATAGTTTGAATTGATTGTTCTCTAGTACTGAGGTCGGTGTGTAGTTATAATATGGATCTGTGTTTTCAATTAGCTTGTTTGTTGTGGCTAGTGCTTGGTGTATGACTTTGGCTGCAGAGTTATGTCTGGCTGTATACTCAGTTCCAGCGAGAGTTTTGCATCCACTAGTTATGTGTTCTATTGTTTCCTTCTGTTGGTGGCATTTTCTGCAATTGTCATCAGAGATGGATGGATCTTTCATTATGTACTTCCTGTAATTTCGTGTCGCAATCACTTGGTCCTGGATAGCAAGCATAAAACCTTCCGTTTCCGGAAAGAGCTGGCCATCCTGCAGCCAGGTGTATGACTGCTTTTCATAAAACAAAAAGTGCAGCCCGGGCTCCGACACACCGAGCTGCTGTTCCATTACCCAATGACTACTCCTCACACCGTGAGGTGAGCAATCATTGGGTCCGCGAATCGTGCGCCCTAAGTAGACGAAGGGACCCAAGGATGACTGCCTTCTGCATTCTGGCGGCTAAGATGTGCGCCGCCGCACGGCACACCGGTATTTTGCGCAGTGCAGAGAGCAGCGTATTCCTCATTCCACCTAGGGATCCAATGACCATAACCAGCAGACTTACAGTGTAGTCTGGCCAGAGCCTGCGAAGTTGTCCGAGCAACTCCTGATATTTGGTCCGCTTTTCCTCCTCCTTAGAGACGATGTTCACTTCGGCAGGCGCCGAAAACTCAATAACGAACATCGTCTTCTGTTGGTGGTCGAGAAGGACTATGTCGGGCTTGTTTGCCTGTACAAGCTCGAGCGTGGGGAACGAGTAGTTCCAGTAAATCCGGCATTTCTCGTTCTCCACAACGGACTCTATATCCCCTGGAGCGTATGGCAGCACCGGTGTCTCATCGATACCGTATGAGTGCCTTAAATGATAGTAGAGCACTCGTAGAGCCGCGTTGTGCCGATGGACGTAAGCCGTCCCAGCGTACGTCTTACACGCCGACAAGAGATGCATAAGCGTCTCTGGCGCCTGTCGGCAAGCTCTACAATGGGTGTCGGGTACAACTACACCCATAACCCTTCTACGGTATACCAAGGTGTTGAAGACACCGTCTTGGCAAGCCATTATAAAGCCCTCAGTCTCCGACTTCAACCCACTAGACCTTAGGAAAGAGAAGGTCAACTGCTCAGACAAGCCATGCTCTTCTAGATGTTTGTAGAAGATTCCATGCATTGGCTTATCTTTATGAAGTCTTAAGAGGAAGTCGACTTCGGCAGTTTTAATGTGGGCTTTTAATTCTGCGGGAGCAAGTTCCGTAATGGACTGCTGACACCTCCGCTTGAAGTCGAGTGTGAGGCTGAGCTCCTCGGCTGCTCGTTTCGCTGCGCTAAAAAGAAAGGCTCCTTTTCCCGCATTCTCGTGCTCTCGCACGAAGCGGATCAGGGGATCGGTGCTGTTCGTTACATAGCAGGCAGTGGCCAGTACTACTCTGTTGTGCAGACGCTCCAAACTCAATAGTCCACGCCCTCCCAGGTGTCGCGGGAGGTATATTCGCGGGACAGAGGACTTAGGATGCAGGCTTCTCTCCATATTCATCCTTTTGCGGGTCTTCGTGTCGATTTCCTTCAGCTCGTTCACTTTCCAGTGTATAGCACCAAAGGTGTATAATAACAATGGGACCGCAAGCATGTTTGTGGCAGCGACTTTGTTCTTGCCGGACAGTTCCGACGACCAGATCTGCCGGAGTCGGTGCAAATACTTGCGGCGGAGACACTCTTTAACCAATGTTGCCTCTTGGACATGACGCTGCGCCACTCCAAGGTAGGTATAAGTGTCTCCGGCATGCAGTTGTCGCAAGATGCTCCCATCAACGAGCTGTTCCTCATCTCCACTATCTCCGCTTCGTCCTTTCTTGAGATGAACCAATGCACATTTGTCTGTCCCGAACTCCATTCCGATAGCATGACTGTACTCCTGCACCACCCTCAGCGATTGTTGTAGTTCGCGTTGGCCGGAGGCATAAAGTTTTAGGTCATCCATATAAAACAGATGGGTGACCTTGTGCCTCCGGTTATTGGGCGTGCCACAGCTGTATCCTTTAGTATTTCTCAGCGCTATGGACAGAGGCAAAAGTGAGATGCAAAAGAGCAAGGGACTCAAGGAGTCTCCTTGGAAGACACCTCTTTTCAATGACACCAACTCTGTCTGAACCCGAGTTTCACCTGATGTTATGGTGAACCGGGTCTTCCAGAGTGGCATCAGTTGTTTGATGCACCCCACTATCTGATTATCCACCGAAAGACATTCCAACAGCCGCAAAATGAGCTCATGAGACGTGCTGTCGAATGCCTTGCGATAGTCAATCCAGGCCATAGAAAGGTTTCGCTTGTACTGCACAGAGTCCTGCGTGACACATCGGTCAATCAACAGGTTCTCCTTGCAGCCAGCTACTCCTTTCTTTGACCCTCTCTGTTCATACACGTCGAGAAATACAGGATTCACAGCTTGAAGGATACGCATGTACAAGATTCTGGTGAAGAGCTTGTAACACGCGTTCAGACATGTTATTGGCCTGTAGTTTTTGGGATCAGACAAATCTCCGGTCTTCGGGAGAAGCACGGTTCGACCCTCGACAAACCAAGCCGGAATTGGCTGCTCCTGATTTAGCCACGAGTTAAAAACTCTAGCTAAATGCCGGTGGCAACTGGGGAATTTTTTCCACCAGTAGGTGTTTATGCCATCCGGGCCAGGAGCTGCGAAATTCTTTGCGCCTCGTAAGGCGTCAAGAATTTCTTCCGTGTTTATCGGGTGACGCAGTACATTCAAGTTAGGAGTCCTCCTACAAACGGACTCAAACTGCGCCAAGGCCGGAGTGTCTGCTGAGAGAGGTTTGGGTTGTTCGTAAATGTCCCTCCAAAAGGCCTCCACGCGATCAGCAGTTGGCGGCTGCTCTATGGCTGGAGGCGGCTGTTGGAAAAGGCGAGAAGGTCTTTCGTAGAACATTCTGTTCTGCTCCAGACCTCTCGCCCGCGCCACCAACGATCGCTTAGCAGCGATTAGCATCCGTATCCTGTCAAGACAGTGTTGCTTGACAACAACCAGTACCGCTTGACTGAGTGTATGATGGTCGCGCCTCAACCCGTAGGCTATTTGGCGCACTCGGCGCGTAAAAGGCTTCCCAGCCGCTCTATATTCCATCACACACTGGATACGGGATGCTTCCTGGCGAGCCAACTGGATTTTCGCTTCCATTTGGCGCACCCGTCTCTGTGCTCTCTCAACAGGAGAGTCTCTCACTCTCCCCTGTCTAGCTAGCCTCAGAGCCGCAGCGTAAATTTCGCAATTGATGCTCCAAATGTCAGAGGCCTCCGATAGACGTTCACCCACAACCTCATCCTCTCTCTTCAAATCTGCCAGCTTCAAGGACCTTCCGTTGTTATGCAAGGCCCTTCGGTCCCTGAAATCCCCAGGTGAGACGACTTGGTCGATTTCCCTCTCAGCGGGCCTTACCGGCGAACTTTCAGCCTGGTTAACAGGCCTTCCGTCCGCCGAAGGGGCAGGCTGAGCTGGAGCACGAACATATCCCTGCCTCCGGAGGTACGATACATAATCTCGCAAATTCTGAGAGGTAAGCGTGCTATGCTCTGGGTGCATTTCACACCACCTCTCATACATGCGGGACATGTATCCCCTACGGCGCGGGCTACTGCTCTCGTAGCAGCTCAGTAGGTCATCCTTGAGCTCCGTCGTCCACCTAAAACGGTCCATGTCATTGCGGGGGTCGTCAACAGGGCAATTCGAAGCACCGCCACCTTGCCCAACGCCGGCTTCCGAAACCGGCTCGGTGTGGGTGCTTTTCTTCCGGGGTGGTCGAACCCGAAGATAGGGCCCGTCAGGTGGTTGGCCTTAGGGCCCCCAGACGACATTTCCGGAGGCAGCCGTCCAAATTGCCTCCTGAGGATGCACCTGCGAAGGTTGCCGGCTGGATTACATCCTTGGGCTTCGGTATACCCTGCGGTGTCGCCACGCACCGGATAGCCTACTGATGTTGGGTGGCTTCCTGCGGGTGTATTATCAGCCGCCCCTAACATGGAGTCAGACGCTGTCGGAGTACCGCTCCTCACATGGAGATCCGTCGTGTCCTATTAATTGTGGAATAGCCGATCCTCTGGATGCAGACGCTATTCCACCGTGCTAGTTTTGGTCCGCCCCGGGTATTTGATTTCCCCGGTACCACCCATATCTGGGAGGCGTTCCCCTATCCGCCACCTTGGGGAGGCGCCACTGAGGGGATCTAGCAACCCCTCATTATTATTATTATTATTATTATTACGTTTTATTTATGTTAGAAGAGCTAATGATTCTATTATTATAGTATGTTATAATATGTTTTTTTACTCTCAACAGGCTGCGTTTGAAGTTGTTTTTTATGCTTGTAATTTGCACTGAAACTGTGTTTTAGACAATGCAGATCTTTGAACTCCTTACTAGATATCTTTATTTCATCATATACCTTGCATGTTTGTTGATAAATATTTCTAGCTACAATTGGACATTCGCGATTAAAGTGCTTCAGAAAAATATTGTAAAAGAAACCAAACTTTTTTTAGACAATTGATAAAACTCATCCCATTTTTCGGTTGACAGAGCCATTTTTAAAGAATTTATATTAGCAGTGTTGCAATTCCTTCTATAACATTGGAACTGTTAGAGAACACTTGGTCAAGAATACTTGAATAGTTGGAAGAAGCCCTACTTGGACTGTTGACTCTGGGAGTCAGGTTGTACGATCCTAACGGATCACAGAATTTTTGACTATCATTTTTATTTAATGAATTAATGTTAGTATTAAAATCGCCAGTAACAGAAATGTTTGTCTCTGAAACTAAAAATGTATCTAGAATTAAATGTTAAATATCATAAAATGACCACACGGTGACCTATAGCAACAGATTAAAATGATTAGGTTATTATTCATATTCCACTCTGAACCTACAATCTCTATATCCTTGTCTACGTAATATTTGTCTGAATTTAAAGGTGTAAGGTGTAATATTATCAAAGTTGGCCTTATTAATGGTTATTTCATCGATTTTGTCATATTAAAATTCAACATAAAAACACTTTTGTTTATGCGAAAAGAAGTTACTTTTCACCACTGTTAACTGATTTTCATATGAGGCTATTGTTTCTGAAACTGGTATTTAGATTTGTATTTGCTACTTGTTCTGCCAGATAAGTAGATCGAAACTTACATGTATTTCCAACGGTAGAAAAGTGGCTCACGGTCATTGTAGCTGTGCTTGAGATTGTCCCCATCAGAGACCCTTTTCAAGTCAACTGAGGAGCCCGAGTTATTATCAATGTATCTGCTAACCGATTTAACAATTTTTATTTTTAAACCTGGCGTATATTATTTCTTTCAATTAAGAATATGAGATTGGTTGTTTCACTTAATGATAAAATACTAGCGATACCTCTATTAAGTGATTGTATGTTGCTTATGTTGTTCGTATTAACCATTATTATGACAAAGCCAACTTTACCGTAGTCGATAGTATTTTGAAACAGATTTTCTGCTAGATAGGAAAAGTCAGTATGCGGGTGTAGTTTATCTTCAATATTAAAAGATTTGTCATAAAGAAGGATCTTCGACGATTTTTTCTTCCTTCCTATGGACTTGGTTGCTACCGTTTCGTCGCCATTCGACAAACTGCCTTGGATCCTGCTACCTTCTCTGAACATAGTTTTTGAAACTTCTGCATTATTTGTTGACACTATAGTAGAATAGTTACTAGCCAATGATGTTGCATGATGAGAACTTATTCTCGTCTCGTTGTTTATATTACATTTATTACCTATAGTTTTTGGTCGTGGTTTCAGCATATTACTGGGTGGATACAGTAGCAAGAGGAAGCGTACCCCGTACAGCACTGCAGGGTGGCGTCGACATAGACGGCCACACCATTTATGTGGGTCGTGCATTCCATGCCGGTGATTGGATGCCTGCCAAGGTCATTCCAGGCAAAAACGTAGCATACGTTGCTTACAACGGTGAAGAGATCGCAGTTGATAGGTTTCAGGTAAATTAAAAACGTGTCCTCAATTTATTCCACTATCATGGCAGCTCTATTTTTGGCGTTTTTTGACTTGCGGCAAAAACATTATTCAAAGAGGTGTCATTTGTCATGTCATGCCGATACTGATAAAGAGACAGACAAATAGGCAGATAAACAGACGGAGGACAGACAAATAGACCGACGTAGAATATATTACAGTTTCGTAAATGGAGCCGTTTTACTAAGCACTGCTTTTCTAACATTAGGCGCGCAGGTGAATAAAATGCGCCCCCAGGAAGCCGGCCAACATCAAACGGCTATTCGGTGCGTGGCGACACTGCGGGAATAACCCAAGCCAGGGATGAAAGCCGGCCGGCAATCTGTACAGGTCATCCCTAGAAGGCAATGTGGTCAGCTGCCTCCGAAATGTCGGCTGGGGGCCCTGAGGCTAACCACCGGACGGGCCCTACCTTCTGGTTCGACCGCCCCAGAAGAAGAGCACCTACACCAGGCCGGTATCGGAAGCCGGCTCTGGGCAAGGTGGCGGTGCCCCGGATCGCCCTGACGACGACATACGCAACGACATGGACCGTTTTAGGTGGACGACGGAACTGAAGGATGACCTGCTGAGCTACTACGAGAGCAGTAGCCCACGCCGTAGGGGATACATGTCCCGCATGCATGGGAGGTGGTGTGAAATGCATCCAGAGCATAGCACAATTACCTCCCAGAGCTTGCGGAACCAGGATTTTACCTTCGGGGGCAGGGATACGTTCGTGCTCCAGCTCAGCCTGCCTCTCCGGCGACTGAAAGGCCTGTTAACCAGGCTGAAAGGTCGCCGATGAGGCCCGCTGAGAGGAAAATCGACGAATCCGTCTCACCTGCAGATTTCAGTGACCCAAGGGCCTTGCATAACAACAAGAGGTCCTTCAAGCAGGCAGATTTAAAGAGAGAGGATGAGGCGGTGAGTGAACGTCTATCGGAGGTCTCTGACATTTGGAGCACCAATTGCGAAATTTACGCTGCGGCTCTGAGGCTGGCTGGACAGGGGAGAGTGAGAGACTCTCCTGTCGAGAGAGTACAGAGGCGGGTGCGCCAAATGGAAGCTTGGCTCGCCAAGAAGCATCCTGTATCCAGTGTGTGATGGAATATAGAGCGGCCGGTAGGCCTTTTACGCGCCGCGTGCGCCAGATAGCCCGAGAGCTAAGGCGCGACCATCACACGCTCAGTCAAGCGGTACTGGTTGTTGTCAAGCAGCATTGTCTTGACAGGATACGGATGCTAATCGCTGCTAAACGATCACTGGTGGCGCGGGCGAGAGGTTTGGAAGAAAACAGAATGTTTTCCGAAAAGCCTGCTCGTCTCTTCCAACAGCGACCACCAGTCATAGAGCAGCCGCCAACTGCTGATCGCGTGGAAACTTCCTGGAGGGGCATTTACGAACAGCCCAAACCTCTCCAAGCAGACACTCCGGCCTTGGCGCAGTTCGAGTCCGTTTGTAGGAGGACTCCAAACTTGAATGTACTGCGTCACCCGATAAACACGGAAGAAATTCTTGGAGCCTTACTAGGCGCAAAGAATTTCGCAGCTCCTGGCCCGGATGGCATAAACACCTACTGGTTTAATAAGTTTCCCAGTTGCCACCAGCATTTAGCTAGAGTTTTTAACTCGTGGCTAAATCAGGAGCAGCCAATTCCGGCTTGGTCTGTCGAGGGTCGAACCGTGCTTCTCCCGGAGACCGGAGATTTGTCTGATCCTAAAAACTACAGGCCAATAACATGTCTGAGCGCATGTTACAAGCTCTTCACCAGAATTTTGTACATGCGTATCCCTCAAGCTGTAAATCCCGTATTTCTCGGCGTATGTGAACTAAGAGGGTCTAAGAAAGGAGTAGCTGGCTGCAGGGATAACCTGTTGATTGACCGCTGTGTCACACAGGACTCCGTACAGTACCTGCGAAACCTTTCTATGGCCTGGAACTACTATCGGAAGGCATTCGACACTACGTCTCATGAACTGATTGTGCGGCTGTTGGAATGTCTTTCGGTAGATGATCAAATAGTGGGATGCATCAAACAACTGATGCCGCTCTGGAAGACTCGGTTCACTATAGCATCGGGTGAAACCAGGGTTCGAACAGAGTTGGTATCATTTAAAAGAGGGGTCTTCCAAGGAGACCCCTTGAGTCCCTTGCTCTTTTGCATCTCGCTACTGCCTTTGTCCATAGCGCTGAAAAATACTAAGGGATACAGCTGTGGCACGCCCAATTACCGGAGGCACAAGGTCACCCACTTGTTTTGCATGGATGACCTGAAACTCTATGCCTCCGGACAGCGCGATTTAGAGCAGTCGCTGAGGGTAGTGCAGGATTACAGTCAAGCTATTGGTATGGAGTTCGGGATAGACAGATGTGTCATGGTTCATCTCAAAAAAAGACGTTGCAGCAGATCTGGTCATCAGAACTGTCCGGCAAGAACAAAGTCGCTGCCACAAACATGCTTGCGGTCCCATTGTTGTTATACAGCTTTGGTGCTATCCACTGGAAAGTGGAAGAGCTGCGACAAATCGACATAAAGACCCGCAAAAGATTGAATATGGAGGGAAGTTTACGTCCTAGATCCTCTGTCCCGCAAATATACCTCCCGCGACACCTGGGAGGGCGTCGACTATTGAGTTTGGAGCGTCTGCACAACAGAGTAGTACTGGCCACTGCCTGCTATGTTACGACGAGCACCGATCCCCTGATCCGCTTCGTGCGAGAGCACGAGATTGCGGGTAAAGGAGCCTTCCCTTTTAGAGCAGCAACACCGGCAGCCGAAGAACTTAGTCTCACGCTCGACTTCACGCGGAGGTGTCAGCAGTCTGTTACGGAACTTGCTCCCGCACAATTAAAAACCCGGATTAAAACTGCTGAAGTCCAATTGCTTTTAAGACTTCACAAAGATAAACCAATGCACGGAGCCTTCTACAAACATCTAGAAGAGCATGGTTTATCTGAGCAGTTGACCTTCTCCTTCCTAAGGTCTAATGGGTCGGAAGTCGGAAACTGAGAGCTCTATAATGGCTTGCAAAGACGGTGTCTTCAACACCTTAGTATACCGTAGCTGGATTATGGGTATGGATGTGCCCAACATCCGCTGTAGAGCTTGCCTGCAGGCGCCAGAGACCCTTTCGCACCTCTTGTCGGCATGTAAGGTGTACGCTGGCACAGCCTACGTCTATCGGCACAACGCGGCTCTACGAGTGCTATACTACCATTTAAGGCACTCATACGGTATAGATGAGACACCGGCGCTGCCGTGTGCTCCAGGGGACATTGAGTATGTTGTGGAGAACGAGAGGTGCCGAATTTACTGGAACTACTCATTCTCCACGCTCGAGCTTATACATGCAAATCAGCAAAAGCTCGACATAGTCTTCCTCGACTACCAACAGAAGACGATGTTCGTTATCGAGTTTTCGGCGCCTGCCGAGGGGAACATCGTCTCTAAGTAGGAGGAAAAGCGAACCAAGTATCAGGAGCTCCTCGGACAACTTCGCAGGCTCTGGCCGGACTACACTGTGAGTCTGCTAGTAATGGTCATTGGATCCCTAGGTGGTATGAGGGATACGCTGCTCCCTGCACTGCGCAAAATGCCGGTGTGCCGTGCGGCGGCGCACATCTTAGCCGCCAGAATGCAGAAGGCAGTCATCCATGGGTCCCTTCGTCTGCTTAGGACGCACGATTCGCGGACCCAGTGATTGCTCATCTCACGGTGTGAGGAGTAGTCGCTGGGAAATGGAACAGCAGCCCGGTGTGTCGGAGCCCGGGTTGCACATTTTTGTTTGTTTATATATAATATAAACCTTGAATATTTGTCTATGTGTATCTATTTGTGTATGCTAAGTTTATTTGACATCAATATTTATTTTGTATTTTTTCTATAGAAATTAAAAATCAAGGATATGATAAATGTGCATGTAATTCTATTTATCTTTAGTATAGAAGAGCAAAAATACATGCTTTGCTATAATATAACTAGTGGCGGCTCGCCTTAAGGAGCCACAGCACCACCACTAAAAAGGATTAGGACGTTTCTAAGAAAGTCTCTCTTGGAACGTTATCGAACGAAAAATTTTTTTTAAATAACATTGACAATTTTAACAAACAAGTTAGTGACACTACCAGACAATTTAAAAGTGTATTTTTTGTTTTTATACATAGGTTATATTCAGATAAAATTTGGGTAAGTCTTTTTACTGTTGATTTATTATATTTTTAAGGGGCCGATAAATTTATTTCTTATATTTTGGCTCCACCGGTCTCTTAAGTCACGAGCCGCCACTGAATATAACAGAATTCGATAATCTGATGTTAGCATATAACGCGTCATATGGTATGCACAATATTGATTTTGAGTTAATTTGAACCTGAACAAATACTATTTCATGCAAGTAACACACGCATCTACCAATCCATCATTTATCGTTTTGGATGCCTACTATACACATTTCCGGCAAGATCTTCGTAAATATTTTTTGAGAACTGGAGGAGAAATATATCATTTAACATAATTTTCTTTCTCGTCTTAGTAGGAGAGTAGGACCTCTTCGAGTCCAAACAGAAAACACGTCTCTTTTTTGCAAGGACAGTGACGAAGAATTCGACCTTGTCTATTTATGGTTTGATTATTTTATAACTGATTCTCCAAATATCCATGTTATATCATTGAAGCAATGATTAGCTTTTTAAAAACTTTTATTTGCGGCACAAGCTTGTGTCGCACTTTCAAGTTACAATTTTATAAAAGATTCTTATGACTACTTGACATGACGGAGTCTAACCGGGTATTGAACAACTGTGGTACGCAGTACCACCCTTTTATACTTAATTACTGCTGACAGAAGTGTTCTGCATACGTGGCATCGAACAATGATGCTTTGTATGACTTGTTATTGCAGGAAGTCGTTATCAGTTGTTTGTCTTCTTTGGAGGTAACTTTGCAACAAAGTTGCCTACAATAGATTCATTGTTTGAAACTATTACAATAAGGCTCATTGTCAAAGGGCCATATAACAACTCCCCGTTTGCAACAACTTTTCCCAAAATGGAAATAAAATAAAAATGTAAAATATAAAATTACAAAAGGTAAAAATGCTTAAAGTCCTGGCTAACAATTTTTCACAATTTTCCACAAAATCACATACACTGCACAAGTCACGAAAGTGGAATTTCTTCAGGAATTACTTCTCCTTGGAAGCTGGGAGTCTTCTTGGGAAGAGTCGTGGATAACTTTTGAGAGAACTTCCTTGAGGGTCTGGATCATCATCGGGACGTATTACACCAGTAATGGATAGTCGAAAGGGTTTTCGTTTTCTACATTTGCATATCACATATAGTACCAGGATAATGCAAATTAAGGTAACTACAGTGTATGTAAGCCATGACCTGTTTTTCGAAATGAAGGGCTCATTTATTATCTTATCCAGTTCTTCTGCATTTTTGTCCAATTTATGATGTGCAACTTCTAAATCATCAAGATTCAATTTATTCAATTTGAGGAACTTTAATACTGGAAGATCTTTTTTTTTAGGCAAGTCTTTGCAGCATTGGAATGGAATTTCGATAGGGTGACTTTTGTATGCCATATTTTTGTAAACATCTACTCGAGGTTTTAAGTGTACTCGAGTACTACCTATAAAGGCATTGCAATCCGGCTGGAGTTTCAATATAGAGTTACTGCCAATGGTTTTTGTAACTACACCCTTATCTGGACATTTTACTGTAACTGGAATAGGCTGTGTTACTGTTACTAGCCAATGATTTATTGATAATGATACAACTGTATACCCTTCTGCAGCTATCACTGTGGCTTGACATGTTTTTGGCAATGTAATGCTATATTTTAATAGTTGAGCTTCACAAATAGCATTTTCGTCAACAGGATATGGTAATACATCTGAGCATAATTTTGTTAAGAACGAGAGCTTTTTACATTTATCCGGATCACGAATAGATAAATACAATAATGAATCATCACTTCGAGCTATGTACCTTCGTGATGTCAATAGGACATGGAAAAGGCCAGTTCGCTTATCTGGTACGGGTAAAGGTACAATTTTATACAAAGTATAACTTTCAGGTTCAACTAGTGGTATTTTAAGGACAAATATAACTCTCGATTCTGTTTGAAAAGCTTCAAGTTCAATAATATCTAAATATGTAGCAACATGTGATTCATATACTGGTAGAGGAAGACTGTTTCTTACCAGATTACGAGAAATTTCTTGTAAGAAGTACATTAAGTCTTTTGGATCTATTATTGAAGTATGGATAATATGTAATCTTGCGAATGTAATCGCATTCAAAATGTCATTAATGGTTTCTTCCAAAAATAAATAACTTTCCATAAGTGATTCACACATTTCTAGCATTTCCAAATGAGCTTTATAAAATGCCAGTGATTCAGAAATATTGTAAATAGTTGTTTCAATTTGACTTAAATCAGAATTGAAAGTTTCTTCATCTAATTGTAACTTTCGAATGGTATTATTAAAACTTTTAATTACTGATCTAGTAACTAAAATTTGGTTTTTCATTAAATTTTCTATCTGGTGTTCATCTTGAGATAGTTTATTAATGCAACTGTTGAAGTATTCTCCATCATCAGAGTCTAAGTTTCCTGTGATTGCTTTCCAAAATGTTCCGATCCCATTGATTAATCCTCGTCGCATTCTACTGGCTGACTGAGTATTGGCAAATATCGATCGGAATTTTGTATTCAAATTATCAGATATTTGACTGAGCAAACTAACATGTGTTTTTACTTGAGCCCTAAAAGCTTGCATGCGATTCGTTGGTTGGTAGATTAAATCTTCCATTCTTTCTAATAACCTGTCATTGTGTGTTAATGTTTTTTCAACTAATTCCAAATCTTTGTATACTAACAGAGTCCATTTTTCATTAGAAATTTTGATATTTGTTTCTTCATAATAAAATATACCCACAGTATTGTTCACCGGTTCAATGAAGTGCTGTGTGCGAGTTGGAACTGCAGCTAGCAGCAATAAAATTCTGTAAAGAAACTAAGTTTCAAAATATGGTTTGAGCCTATCAAAATTTACTTTTGTAATTTGTTTTGTTTCTAAATTTATAAGTGTGGCTGAAGTGCCATGAATATTTTGGATTTCAAAAGGACCATTAAATTTATTACGCAGTTTTCCAGAAATCTGGGATTCTTTTAACCAAACTTTATCACCAATTTTGAATTCATACTGGTTTTTTCAAATACGTTCGTCAAAACGAATTTTTGCTTTTTCTTTGCTCCGTACTGTCTTTTCTCTAGCTATTTTATAATAATAATTAATCTTATTCCTTAAATCTCTAATGTATTTCGTCATAAGGGCGTTTTCATTATATAGGGTTTCAGGAGGTCGCCCTGACGTATGTCCGAAGACAAGTTCATATGGGGTAAATCCGTGTGTCTTATTCTTTGTCGTATTGTAGCATATGATTGCATACGGTAAAATATTAAAGGGATGTTTTGATGGGTGTTCTAATGTATGTGTTCTAATCATTTCTAACAGAGTAGCATTTAATCTTTCAACTGAACCGTTAGACTGAGGATGTCCTACACTTGAAAAAGATAATTTTATATCATACAATGCACAAAGATCTCTTAATGTAGCATTATCAAATTCACGCCCACAGTCACAATGGATTCGTAGCGGAGTTCCATAATGTTGGAAAAATACTAGTGATGAATTTACAACAGATTTTGCTGACTTATCAGGAAGAACATATGCTTTAGTAAAACGACTCATTTCATCTCTCAAGATTAATGCATAATTTTTCGTAGGTACTTCTAAAATATCTATGTTTACTCTTTCAAAGGGGGTTTTTGGACTTTCTGTCACAACTAAAGGAGTACTAAGGTTCTTTCTACAAATTTTGGCTTTTTGACAGATATTACAACTTCTAATAAACTTTTCTACGTCTTTTGTTAAACCTGGTCAATTGTATTTGGCTCGAATTCTTCGGATTGTTTCATTTATTCCGCGATGTAAATATTTCTTTCCAAAGTGATATTGTTCCAAAATAACTGGGATTTCATCGGAACTTGGGGTTTTAGAAACATTTTGACAAATGACCATTTTTAAATTTTCTTCTGCAAAAATAAATGACATCATTTCCAAAATTGGAATATCGAGATTGTTTTCGACAAACACTGTCTGAGATAAATCTATGAGATGCTTACTATTATAAATAGATGCAAAAAGTACCATATTACATAAATCTGGATCTGCGGGAATTGGAATAATAAGATATTTTCTATCCTTAACAGTTTTGCTGAAAGCGACATTAATTTGATTAGCTGAAAAATCAAGACTTTCTTCAAAAATGTCTAAAGTAATTTCTTCATGTAATTGAGACATAAAATCTTGTCTGAAAAATCTAAGAATTTGTTTATAACTTTTGTCTAAGAGTTGAGCTGTTGAAAACTCGACTTTACTATAATCAATTAAAGATGTTGTTTTATATAGGTCACAGAAAGTATTAAATTCACTTTCTATATTTTGCGTGGATGTTTCTGCATCAACACAATCAGCAGAAAAGGTATTTACTGTTGCGCGTTTGCTCATATCGCGTGATTTGATTCTGGACAAAGCGTCTGCATTCTTATTTGTTTTGCCGGGTTTATAAATAATTTCGTAATCATATTCCTCGAGTTTTAATCTCCATCTAGCTAAACGACTACCAGGGTCAGATATGGAAAATAACCACGTTAAGGGTTTTTGATCACAAACAATTTTAAATTTCCTACCATATAAATAACCTCTCCAGAGGCGTACACACCATACAATAGCGAGGAGTTCTCTTTCAATGACAGAATAATTTTGTTCAGATTTACTCAAAGTACGGGAAGCATAGGCTATCGGAAGATCTTTACCTATAGGGCTTTGTGATAATACACCACCAATGGCATAATTACTTGCGTCAGTAGTTACAATAAATGTTTCATCAAAATTTGGATAAATTAATATAGGGGATGTTGTAAGAGCTTCCTTTAAAGCTTCAAATGCTTGTTTGCATTCGAGAGAAAAATTAAAGGTAACATCCTTCTTTAATAAAAGGGTTAAGGGTTTTGAAATTTTGGCAAAGTTGGGAATGAATCTTCTATAATAACCTGCTAATCCTAAAAATGACTTTACTTCCTTTTGATTTTTGGGTTCTGGAAATCTTTTAACACAATCTATTTTCAAAGGGTTTGGCACCTTCGGGGGTAATGATATGTCCTAAGTAAGCAACTTCTCTTCTCAAAAATTCACACTTATCAGGTTGAAGTTTGAGATTAGATTTTCGAAGTCTTTTGAAAATTTCTTTAAGACGGTTTTTATGTTCTTCTACGGTAGGGCTATAGACAATAAGATCGTCCATGTATACAAGACATCTTTCATTTTGAATTCTTAAAAGAATATTGTCCATTACACGTTGAAATTTGGATGGAGCGTTCTTTAAACCAAATGGCATTCGAACAAATTCGTAATGACCATTTTCGACTGTAAAAGCTGTTTTGGGTATGTCTTTGGGTTCGATTTCGATTTGGTGAAAACCAGATGCTAAATCAAGGGTGCTAAAATATTCGCATTAGCCTAATCGATCTAATAAATCTGAGATAAGTAGTAAAGGATATTTGTCATCGATAGTTTGGGCATTTAAATTTCTATAATCTATGACCATACGCCATTTTTGTTTTCCGGAGGCGTCCATCTTCTTTGGTAGAATCCATATGGGAGCGTTGAAAGGGCTTATGTTATGGCGAATTATCCCTTGTTCTAGTAATTTTGCAACCTGTTCTTTTACTCCCTGTTTGTAAATTTGGGGGTACCTGTATGACTCTGCGTATATGGGCTTTTCGTTGTAGAGATTTATTGGGTGTTTAATTTCGCTGGTGAATGTTAAATTATCACCATCAAGATAAAATATATCAGAAAAGTTTAAACACAAATCAGTTATTAATTTTCTTTCTTCTTCATTTAAGTGGTCTAAACGTAAACTATCCAAAATCTTTTCTTTTCTATTTATAAGTTCTGTATCTGCTTCTTTTTCAACAACTTTGAAGTTGTTCACTTCTTGAATATCAAAAGGTTCAAAAGATAGCGAAGGAAAAGTAAATTCTCTAGCAGAACAATCTGAATTTAAAATGGTAGTGATAAACTCACCTTTATTATCAATTTTGACAAGAGCATTTGGAATTCGAACTTTGTCTTGTTCAGTAGATAATAATATAGCTTCGCTTCAGTATTTCTAAGACTTGATTTTAATTTTACGCATTTCTCTAATCTTGGTTCAATGTATATGTTGTTGACTACTTCTGAATGTTCTTGGAAATGGGAAGAGTTTTCTGGCGGTTTTGACGAACTAGCACTTTCAAATTTTGATAATTTTTCATCATCTGTTACTTTGAAAATTGGTACAACTCCATAGTTAGAAATTAGAACTTGGTTTACTACGTCTATGGCTGCATGAAAATGTTCTAAAAAATCAACACCTAAAAGTCCGTCAAACTCGATATCTAGATCATGAATATAAACTTTGTGTGGATCGTGTACACCGACTATAAACCTTAGACAAACAGTAGGTAACTAACAAGAGGAGACACCCGGCGGAATTCCTTTTATGTTTGCAATCCGCTCCCATTGACCTCGGACCTTTAAATTTGGGTGTGCAGTAGTTGCCAGATGTCTCGCAATACCTGAATTAGTGGGAAAAAGCAATGTTGCCATTTCCGTTTTTCAGTAATTTCCTTACTTTTAATATGGCTTAAACGGAATGTATCCTGAAGGGATTGAAAATTAATAAATAATTTAAGTAAATTCTGTTTCATTACTATATACGAACGATTGCACAACAGTTGTGATTTTTAAAGATCTGACCGTCAACAAGTGCCAAACTTCCAAATTATTGGCAAAAACTGGTCCATAAGTTGGACCAAATGCATCAAACAACAAAAACAAACACAGAACAAATTAATAAAACAAAAGTTTTTAAAAACACAATGATACAAGTCGAAATCACCACAGAAATCACAAACAGAACGCAATACGAAATCAAACGCAATGGCGGACGGCGGTTGGTGTTGGTCTTGGTTTGGCGTGGAACGTGGAATCGATGCGCCGTTGCCAATTCTTGTAGGTCTATCGTAAAAATCTCTAGGTCCATTACATTGTGTATTTTTGATTATATTTACTTCAGGAGACTTAGCAGATATGATATTAAGTAAAGATACCAGTAAATTTTTGTATTAATATATCACCGAACGAAAACGGATCTTACCGAATATTAAAATAAAAACAATATTGTATAATGTGGAATGTTCCAATGGTGAAACGAAATCTTTTTTCTTTTTTTTTAAATTCTGTGTCATCGGCATCGACTGCTTTGGTCATTAGCTTCAAATCTTTTTTCTGTCATAAAGTTATAATATTGACGTGGTATAATGACATAATAAAATATTAACCATCAGCAAACGTATCTTTGAATATTATGAATGAAAGTAAATTTAGATAGGTATCTACTTATTTTGGTCAATAAAAAAAGAGTTAAAATATATCTAGATTATCAATATTGTGACGAAGTGTTTCTACTTTCTATCAATCTACAAAATAATGACGTCGCAGGAAATGCGAATACAAATCTCAATGTGGCAACGCTTGACACCGAACTAGCTCGGGTCAGCTCGGGCGAATTCGAGGTCCTTTAAATTTGGGTGTAGCTCTATCTCTGTCTAATTTTATTCGCTCTGTCTGACTGTCTCCTCTTGTTAGTTATCTACTCTTTGCCTTAGACCCCTCATCCCATTCATAAATCTACATTTGTAACGTCGGAACATTAAGTATAGGCCAGCGGGCAGGGGGGAAGCAAAAATGGCCGCCGTCTAGGTTTTGACAACCACGACACAGATTCCGACCAGGGGCGTATCACAAAAAGTATAATCAGGCACTTTCAAGAATGCTCTGTGGAATAACGATGATGGATTTTAACTACAAAAAAATGGCGTCAAGTAGATTGACTCTGTATTTCTAACACATTTTTGCTGATCAAGTAGATTGACTCTGCACGTCTCACATGCATTCATTTTGAGATTTTAACTTTTTTGCCGATTTTGAATACTTTGAATATTTTGAATAAATTTCATATATTTAAAAATGTGTGCTGTATGTTTTGAAGGGTGGTTTAAGAAGTGATACATACGACATCATATAGAATTTGAGTCAAATTACAGGTAAAGGAAGAGAAAAGGAGAAGAAAAATACAATAAAAACACAGGTAACGGTGTAGGTCACAGTTTTTTTATTTATTTAATACACTTTACAACAAACATCTCTCCTGGGGTGATTACAGGTAAAGGAAAAGAAAAAGAAAAACACAATAAAAACACTTATTAACAGTGTAGGTCACAGTTTTATAAGCTGTTTCTGAACAGGCACTAAAAAAGTGCATAATTTCTTACTATTTTACAAAGTAATTGCACAATGCCAACATATTGTTGATTGGAGGCAAATTATTAGATATATGAAATATTTCCTTATTTCCACTTCTTAATCTAGACTTCTATATTTTAAAGGTTATCAAAAACAGTCCTAGAACTTAATATAACTGACAATACAGAATATAAAAGAATTGCTTGTCTTTCTCTCCTTGTAGACAGAGTTAGAACTCTCCCACATTGATCTACATGAGGTAAATACATTTTTTAGCATAAAGACATCTCAGCAGCCTTTTCTGTACTTTCTCAGTCTGACTGCAGTTGTTGGTGACCATATATTCGATGCATGCTTCAATTTTGGTCTCACAAAGGCGTTATATAGTTTTATTATTGTTGCAATATTGAAGTTCTTCCTATTAGTAATTACAAAACCTAACACTTTATTCTATCTATTCACAATATTCACAAGATGATCCTAAAATCTGAACGGAGATTCAAAATGAACTCAAAGGTCTTTAACTTTATTACTCCTTACTAAAGATGCGCGTTTGATATAATCACGTACTGTCCAGTTATGCTTTCAAGTAAAAGTAACCCAAGAGCATTTATCAATATTAAGAGTCAATTTGTTAATTGCAGACCAATTTACTACAGAACCTGAATCCAATTGAAGATCAGCACATTTACTATCATTGTCTCACATGCATGTCTGAGAAAATTCAGAGATTTGTAATTGTGGACTTATTAGGTACGAAACCGTATTGCGATGCTGACAGTAATGGTTTTACATGCTGAAAAAAATTTGTACAAATAATGTTATCAATGTATGGATATGTAGAAACGCTTTTGAATTGCTTAAGAATAATTTGGAGCTTCGAATAATAATAAAGAATAATTTTTATCTCAAGAATGACATACATATCTTTCAGAGGACGAAATCTTAAGGTCGTCGGTAGAGTATAATAGGTAGAAAATTCAGGCCAGTAAAAAATACATACTAGTTGTTCATATGTTACGCTTTCTGAAATGTTTATTGTCTTCTTCATGACTAAAGCCTGGGGAACCATCAACTGATTGGTACCATTTACTGATTGTATTCAGATGTGGTAACGATGAAATTTGTTGAATGTGTTTCTTACAAAATTATACGCTCTAGGGGAGTAAACAGATAAAGTTAGTGCAAATGATCTTAATAACGAGCCATATTTTTGTTTAGATGGTCCCTTCAACAATCTCTCGAATAATTTGAGCGACGAGCCAGACAGTGATGCCTGAAACAGATATATCGCTTTAGATTTTGTATCTATAAGAAGTGCGGATAAAAGTACCTTTAAGATATTCTCAGATGAGTCACTTATGTAGGACTTTTTCTTCAGCAGTTGAAGTTAAATCGTTTAATGTCCTCACTCTTCGTCTTAGTGTTCTAACTGTTCTTTGAAGCCAATCGGTTTTCTTCCTCTGAACAGTTACCACGTTTTTCATAATTTTAAAAATTTTTTCCGCTCTTACTGGTAAGCAAAAGTCGTCACTGGTCATGTCTCCAACATATTTACTTTTCCTAAAAGTTACATAAAACAATAAAACTATATAATACATCTAGGAATAGATTAATTGTGAAACATTTGGTCAGTGGATAAGACTGTGTTAACAAATAACATATCTTATCTCAGAATCCGTGGGGGTCTGACAAAATAGTCAAAATCGCAGAATAAACAAAAAGAAATAGATAATCGAAACTTTATAGATTAATATAAAAAAATGACATAGCACAGGTAACAATAGAAATGTTAAATAATAGTTATTAAGTAGCAAATTATTCAATGTTGTTGAGCAACAAAAAATCCTTTAAGTTCGAATGATTTTAAAGATGACCCCTGAAACTATTTGTTATTGGAGTTATAAAAAAACTGCATTGCAGGAGAAACCACATTTAAAAAAAGAAGTAGAATGCTAAGGTGTTCTGATATTACAAATGTATAATTTGTTTGTGAATATGACGAGTGATATATGTTTCTCGGAGATACACTGTATCAAAAATTTTAGCAAATTTACATAAAAAACTTTGGTAGTGATACTATATTATTAATCTTGAGTAACTTGAGTAATGCAAAGTTATTTGGAAGGTGGTCATGTTTTATTAACTCACAAATTATTTGCAGTCTGCCTTTGGTCAACTGGGATGGATAGTAAACAATTATGCCATACGTATAGTTAAAATTATAGAATGTTAAAAATATAGCATATAGAGATTTCCATGAAAAGTCTTGAGTTTTTGTTATATCTGTTTAGACAGCATGTTTATGTGGCTTTATGAATCTCAATTTTGTGTCCACTAAAATCTAAAAGAAATTCTGAATCTGAACAATCCAACTGTGAGCAATCTACGACTACATTAAATTGAGTAATGGCAGAGTGACTTCCTTTATATTTTAAACAGAAATATACTAGAGTTAAAATGAAAAAATAAAATACACAGAAAGGTTACATTATACCATAATAGTCACGTATAGATTTTTACCAGAAGGTTTGGACATTATAAATTACCCGGATTAAAACTGCTGAAGTCCAATTGCTTTTAAGACTTCACAAAGATAAACCAATGCACGGAATCTTCTACAAACATCTAGAAGAGCATGGTTTATCTGAGCAGTTGACCTTCTCCTTCCTAAGGTCTAATGGGTTGAAGTCGGAGACTGAGAGCTCTATAATGGCTTGCCAAGACGGTGTCTTCAACACCTTAGTATACCGTAGCCGGATTATGGGTATGGATGTGCCCGATATCCGCTGTAGAGCCTGCCTGCAGGCGCCAGAGACCCTTACGCACCTCTTGTCGGCGTGTAAGGTGTACGCTGGCACAGCCTACGTCTATCGGCACAACGCGGCTCTACGAGTGCTATACTACCATTTAAGGCACTCATACGGTATAGATGAGACACCGGTGCTGCCATACGCTCCAGGGGACATTGAGTCCGTTGTGGAGAACGAGAGGTGCCGAATTTACTGGAACTACTCATTCTCCACGCTCGAGCTTATACATGCAAATAAGCCCGACATAGTCCTCCTCGACTACCAACAAAAGACGATGTTCGTTATCGAGTTCTCGGCACCCGCCGAGGGGAACATCGTCTCTAAGGAGGAGGAAAAGCGGACCAAGTATCAGGAGCTCCTCGGACAACTTCGCAGGCTCTGGCCGGACTACACTGTGAGTCTGCTAGTAATGGTCATTGGATCCCTAGGTGGTATGAGGGATACGCTGCTCTCTGCACTGCGCAAAATGCCGGTGTGCCGTGCGGCGGCGCACATCTTAGCCGCCAGAATGCAGAAGGCAGTCATCCATGGGTCCCTTCGTCTGCTTAGGACGCACGATACGCGGACCCAGTGATTGCTCACCTCACGGTGTGAGGAGTAGTCGCTGGGGAATGGAACAGCAGCCCGGTGTGTCGGAGCCCGGGTTGCACCTTTTTTGTTTTTGTTTTGTTTATATATATATATATATATATATATATATATATATATATATATATATTTTTGGCCCGTGGTACAAGTGAGGCTAGCCCGTGCAAAATCTGCATAACAAGTGAGGACCGCGACCAAGTGAGGACCAATATACGGACCTCACAAGGACTTCGCTTGAAATTTTTGTGGTGAGTTGCGGATATGGTCTTGAGTCAAATTTGAAAATTTCAGCTGGTCCTCATTTTTTTCGTTTTATGGTAAATGTATACATTTTAGTTCACCGCTTTGCCACCAGATGGTTTCTCGAGTTTGTATACCGCCACCCCATATACGTTACATACCAGTGCATGCGACAAGTGAGGTCCTGAAATTCGGCAACGCTGAAATACCGGCAGACTATTGCCTCTCACGATATTTCGCCTTTTCTTTGTGTACTTGATTGTTTAGCTTCCCATATTACACGTTGCTGTCTTTGAGAAGAAAATTAGGTGTTGCGAGTCATAATTTTGTTCACAAGTGCCCCATCATGAGGAACTTTTGGAATGAGATCTAAGCGGCTTTTATGGCAGAAAAGTTTTAGATTGCAGGTCATCGCTCTATGCATGAAGGGTTTAGGAGTAGGATCTTCGGTATAGCGATTACTAGACAGTTCTGAAATCATGAACCATGCCTTTATGCGTGAGAACCAGCAGGTGTTTCAATTAGTTTAATATCGAGTGATACAATTTTCGTTTGGAATCTAAGATGGTCAATTCAACTGACGTTTTAGATACCGTGTGATATGCCTTTTGAAATTGTTAAAGCTCATTTTTGCACAACTGAGAAGCATATTTTAGACTTAGGTAAAAAATGGGAGAGAGTGTCTGAGAGAGTAGAGTGCTATCCGAGTCAAATCGTTCCAAGTTCGTCAGATTTTAGCTGCTCCGATAAGCATCTTAAGAGTTTTTGGTCTGGCTTGACCCGATTTCACTCGTTTCATGTCAATCCAGCTTCAGCTTTAAAAATTCGATAAGTTATAAAATACTTTTCTTTTCAAACATTCCAACAAAATATGTGAATTCCTCTCAGAGTACATATTATTATGTGATAGATGCAATACAGGGTGGGCCAATAGTGAGTAGACGGAGGATTGTTGACTTAGAAGGATATTTCAAAAATCTGTTACTTGATCATGGTAGGGCCCCTGAAGGTTATAACGTTAAAATACTTTCACTCAAACTTTAACGTTTATATAGGCTGATTATCAAACTAACATTTTTTAACAGAACCGCCTATATATTATTGCATATTTGAATTGCTTAGTGAATTCTAGTGTGACTTCATGTATCTTATATGGAACTTTAAACGGACCGTTTAGGCGCAAATCACTTTTTTTTGATATAAGTGGGTATAAGAGAAAAATTGAATATCGCAGCGATCATAAAACTTAGAAGGCCGTGACTTTACGGTGTGACTAAGCATAAAACATGTCATACTTGGAGAAATCAGTAGAATAATTAAGGAAATTTCAATCACATGTACCTTGATTATTTCAAATGGGAATGCCTAATTTTTCTTATACCATCGAATCTAAAACTTGATAACCTTTCCAACAATGTAGGATTGTTGGAATCAATCTTTTTTAATTTTCATTTTATTCCAAATTTTAAGTCAAATCGGTGTTTTACACTTTCCCAGCTTCTAAGTAATCTAGCAGTCCATAAAAAATAAACAAAAACCTGTTCAGATGGAAGAAACCAACTAACTTGGCATAAAAACGCAAACAAACTAGATTAGTGAGGTAAGATTATAAAAATGTCTTACAAGATATCAGCTCTAACCAGAAACGACAGCGGCAACAAGAAGGCTTACTTTTCACAGCCTATTAGCTATACGCAGATATCCAAAATCAGTACAAAAAAAATTAAATAAAATACAAAATACCAGCGATCGTTACTGGCAGGGGAGTATCTATATTTTCAGAATAAATTTTCACATTTAGTTCCATAAAATAGCCGTAAGTCAAAAGCCTGGAGCCCTTCAAATTCTTCACTGGTACTTCTACTAATTAGCAAAATCGCAAAAAATGAAAACTGAATTGCAGTATGTTATATGATAAAACATTATTTACTTGGTAGGAACATACATGAAATAAACACAGTTACAACATGGAGTAATAAAAAAATCTAACAATCACATCAATAGATGCTCAGAGTGCTCCAGTTAGAGGTATCTTTACTTTTGACTTAACAGAGATGACTACTTTTCTATCCCATTAAATGTGAAATTTCATTCTGACGATCCTAAACTGTCAGCAGCAATCATTGGTAGTTTTTTTTTCGTTTCAATATTTTTAATAGTTTTTTGTTATCAAGCTCTAGTAGATCTCAATAGCTGGTAGGCTGTGGAAAAATAACACTTCTGTCATACGCCAGCTGGTCATTGTCATTAGATTTCTTACCGCTGTTGTTAGAGATTATGTGTTGTAAGGAATTTCCGTTTGTTGTGTTGTTTAGTTTGTTTGTGTCTTTCTACTAAGTTAGTTGGTTTCTTCCATCTTAACGGGCTTTTGTTTGTTTTTCATGACTTGCTAGATTTCTTATAAGTAGGAAAACTGAAAAACACTGATTTGACTGAAAATTTTAAATAAAATGGAAACTAAATAGATTGAGATCGAGGTAATCAAATTCTGCATTTGATTCTGTAAACAAAAATGGGTATTCTTATTTGAACAAATCAAGTTCTCTGTGACTGAAGTTTCCTTAATTAATCTACTGATTTCAAGTACAAAAAAAAATTAAATTTAACCGTCTGACCTAAGGTGACGCATCTCATGCTTAGTCGTACCGCAATGTCACGGCCTTCTAAGATTTATAATCACTGCGATATTTAAATTTTTTCTGATACCTACTTATATCAAGAATGCTGATTTGTGCCTAAACGGTTCGTTAAAGTTCAATATAAGATACATTGAGTCACACTAGAATTCACCAAGGAATTCAAATATGCAATAATGTATAGGGAGTCGCCTTCAAAAAAATGTAAGTTTGATATGAACCACCCTATATAGACATCAAAATTTAAGTGAAAATATTCAACGTTATATCACTCAAAGGTCCCTACCATGACCAAGTGACAGATTTCTGAAATATGTTTTAGTAAGTCAACAATGCTCCATCTGCTCACTATTGGTCCACCCTGTGTATGTGAATGAACGTATCAAATGTCTCCTGGGTCAGTAACCGAATAAGTTGAAAAAGTATATAATTTCATATTTTTAGGCCAATGGAGGGTATTTTATGTTTACAACAAATTTTCAAGGTTTCCCCCCTCCCCACCTTAACAATTTCAGCCCCTCCCAGAAATGGTAGATGATTAACTCATAAAACGCTCAAACAGAAGTCTGAGGGGTTTTGCCTTTTACTACGCCAACGCACAGCTTTCATGAAATGAAGCTTTACCTATTACCACCCAGCAGCATGCCGCTTTTCAAATTTCATCCACTTAAAAAACGCCACTTAGGTACACCTAAACCATATGACCAACTCTGTTTAATTAAAATGAACTATTCTTTTAGATCGATAAAAAAATACTCGGGTGGTCCTCAGTTTGCCGCGTATATCACCCGGTCCTCGTTTATCAGTTCTAATAGTATGAACAGGTATACACTGCACACATGACGTGAAAAAGTCGAAATTAGCATAACAATACTGATGTTTGAGTCCTTTACGGCCGCCACTTGCCCTCGCTTATTCCTCCTACTTGTATAAAGATACTTATGTATACTTATGTGCAGAGTGCAGCTGCGACCTAAATAATCTCTGGTAGGATTTTTGTGTATTTTTTTATTTAAACTTTTGTGCGCCCCCTTTCAAAAATTCAGGAACCGCTGCTGTTCCACAGTTTAAAAAACATTCTCTGTCCACCTTTAAAGCTGAACTCCAGTAGTATTTAGCTGTTACATCGATTTTGCTAGTAGAAACGGCAGTTCTACGTGAGCAGCAGATGTGTAGTCACCGAGGTATCAAGCCTTCAGATTACGTTACTGAGGACAAATTTTCATTTGATTTTATTTGTCAAGGAATAGGTAGGCACAGAAAAGGTCTCAAAGTAACAGATTTATTTGGAACGTGTCGGCAGATGTTTCGTAATATCTGTTTCAGATGTCATTGCCTATACATTTCAAGAAGATAATTGAAGACAACGAATCAATCGACACATCATGATACTTGAAAATCTTATAGTAAATAGAAGTCTATAATCGACCTTATGGATCGATTTACCTGGAGACACGTTTTAGGACGCTGTGCAGATAAATAACGAAGTTCATTGACCGCAACGGTAGTATTTCATCTAAACTAATCGAACAGGAGGACCAATGAATGGTAGCTTAGACGGAATAAGCAATCAGCAAGCATATCCAGGGCCGGTTCAAACCCCCGCATGAGTATTCCCATGAATGAAATAACTACTAAAATAATACAAAATAAAGATAATCAAGGATGCTTTCTCCAAGCTTAGTGATTTATTCTACTACCAACCAATCCCTCGGTGCTCATGACACATAAGCAGCGATACAATCTATACAGATGTTTAACAAATTAAGACATTACATATTCTTTTATACATGAACCCCTCCTAAGGTCACCATGAACCCCCTCCATGGTCAACGCCTAGCTACGGCCCTGAGTATATCTCTGTACTAATAGGAGAGAACAAGTGATCACCGGTACAAAACGATCTGACAGTCTTAGTATTTAAAAAATAGTTGCACTTTTTCCACATTCTCTGTATATCTCTACGATTAGAACAAATATGAGAGGACCGGTAATGTATAAGGCAATAACCGAGGTCCACATGCATATTAATTAATCGATACCACCCTACCATCTGAAATGCCTTTCGCGCCTTTTTATGACCTCTGCTTCTTTTTAGTTAATTTTATTTCCCACACTGATAGGAAATTGTGATAGGTATTGTGATCGCGAAAATTTTCGATTTTGAGATAATACGCTTTTTTGGGCGTTTTATGATGTCTATATAACGTCGGTCTGTCTGTCTTTGCGTGTTTTTCTAGGCTAGTCACATCAGTAACCGTGGATTGTGATAAAATTTGGGTACCGGTATCCTATGGGGTCCTAGTAGGTATTGCTCCTATAATTTTAAAAATCGGTGCATTGGTAGCGGAGTAATTTGCAAAAAACAAAAACCTCGTTTTTGGGCGTTTTAGGATTTGATGATAATTTTCTACTTTTTTGGGTGAGAGTGTGATTGGGGTCGTTGGGGGAGCGGAGGGTTGTAAAACTCAAAAATTTGTTGTATTCATTATAGAGATTTTCATTAAAATGCAGGCCTCCAAACTAAAACCCTAATAAAACAAAATTGTATTGTCGGATTTCGAAATTTTTGGTATTAGTCCTTAGAAAATATGCTATCACGTCATTACCAACTAAAAAAGGGGATCAGGTATAACACTCTTGATAGTGTCAAGATTAGCATGCTTTGAAAAGTGACTTCAAAAACGTTACAAAAAGAGGAATCTTTAAAATATCACCAAATAATTAACCGTGCACTTTAAGGTAAACACATGCCTTTCTAGTTGTTCATTGGTACCATAAGCTTGTTGTAAATGTGTACATATGCAGTAAGAGATTTAAACTCTAAAGGCATATTGGATCGCTAAGAGTGCAAAATTTCAACAGACGGTTTGGCAAAAGCTTGTCATCAGATTTTTAATTTTTGTTATGGTTACTTGAATAATGTGCTATCACATCACGATTAGTCATAAAAAGTGATCAGTTGACCAAAACTTCGGTATATGGTCTCAAAACTATAATTTTAGATAACTTCAAGTTGCGATTTAAAATAGATTCGTCATAAGAAGTTAGGCAAGCAAACAGAACATGCAGACCACGTTATAAAGTGTCTTGTAACCGTAGATTTTTAGTTATGTATGAATTCATCCGTCCAAAGAATCCTACTTAAAAAAGTTGCATCTCCGGCATCCACATGAAGCATAAGTCGACAAAAATCCATTCTTCTGACAGGATCGCCTTCCTCCAAAATGTGTACGGGCATGTAATGGTACGGATGTACGGATACATACCAGTTGTTTTCGCAGTGAACCACATCTTCCGCTAAGAAATACCAGCAACAGCGTAGGTGGAGCTGCAGGATGATTTCCGTGTATGCGTGAACACCAACGCCGTTGCCCGCTCTAAAAGTAGAGACGCAGCTGTCACAACGCACTGTATCTTAATTTGCGCAGGCGTGCGTTCATTACTGTTGATCCACAGCACAAAATCTACAGTTTCAGCTTTAGCGTATGTATGTTCATGACTGATCCATAATACGAGGTTGTTCCCTAAAGATATCATGCTTAATTTTCTACTACTTCGTTCTGGATTATTTACAACCTCTCATTTATACACCAGTGAAAATCTATGGATACACGATACTTTATAAAGTGGCTTGCATGTTCTGCTTGATTATATACCATCTTTTAAGAAATTACCTAGCGACTTTTTAAGACGATTCGATTTTAAGTTAAAACTTGAAGTTTTCTTCTAATATCATACAATTTGTAGGCCCTATACTGAAGTTTTAGTTGATAGATCTCTTTTTTATGATGTAATAGAACATTATTAAAGTACATAAAAATTAGAAATCCGATGACACGTTTTTGCATACGGTTGTTGAAATTTTGCGGTCCCCGAGATCCAATACACCTCTAGAGCTTAAATGCAATTTTGTTGCCTATGTTTACCACATTTATAAGAAGTTTGTGGTACCAATGGATAACTAGAAAGATGGGCATGTATTTACCGTAAAGTACGTGGTTAACTATTTGGCGATCTTTTAAGATAAATTCGTTTTTTGTAATGTTTCTTGATGTCACTTTTCAAAACATGCTGATTTTGATACTATCTCGAGTTTGAGTGTTTGATACATGATCACTTTCTTTTAGTAAACAATAACGTGACATCGTCTTTTCTAATCACTAATACTAAAAATTCCAAAATCCGACGGTAAAATTTTGTTTGATTATGGTTTTCGTTTGGAGGTCTGCATTTCAATGAAAATCAAATTTAGGTATCTCTGAAACAGTTGAAAATCGGACTCTACTTTATATGACTTTTTTGTTGGAAATAAGACTTCTCCTAAAGTATTTTCCATTCGTCCATTGACCTGTGAAAGAGTGCTAGCGGCGCGGCGGCCCTATAGGTCCATCCGATCATTACCTTGCCTACTACAGAAACCAATGGCCTTGGAATTTTCGGATATATGCATACATACGAAAATTGTTTTAGATCGTTAATGAAACTTTGCCACAGTATTATTACCATGCCAAGCATGGAAAATGGGTATGCTTTTTAGAAATCGTGCCGTCACTACGGCGCAGCGACAATAAAAAAGCTAAAAATATAAAAACAACTCAAACCAGTTTTTAGGCCTTTTGGGGGTTCCTGATCATTTTCTGTTTTTTGAGTGAGGGTGAAATTGAGGTGGTTGGGTTGGAGGGTTGCAAAACTAATAAAGGTTTTGTATGCATTACACGCTCTCCATTGACCTACAAAAAAAGGACCTAGCGACATAATACACTTTTTAGGTTTATCAGAACGTTGCCTTGATTGTTACAGAAACTGAGGGATTTTCTCTGACGTATGTTGTATACGAGTATTGCTTTACATAGTTCTGTATTATGTAACCTGAAATTGATTTTAATTACATTTAGACACAGTAGTATTACCGTGACGATGATGGAAATGCGTATCGTCTTTAAAAATCGTGCCAGAACTAAAAATATAAAAATAACTCAAACTTCGTTTTTAGGCGATTTGGGTGTTCCTGGTCGTTTCGTTTCATCCAATTAAAGCTCGCAGAATAAAACCAGTGTCGATCTAGTTCCTACGGAGAGGAGTATCAAGAAACTATTTACTAGAGTTTTTGTGTTGGATGTTTTTTGAGGGCAGGAGGGTGATGATTTGGTTGCAAGGGGATCTCAGACTATAGCTTAATGCAAAGGGAAAATAATAAACTGATATCACTTTAATGTGTGGGAAGTACTAAGTTAGTCAATTATCGTTCATATTGATTGAACCTCATGTATAACTGTACAGTACAAATTTCTGAATTCATAAATGTTGTACCCCTGTCAAGCATATCTACCCTTATCTAACAGTATATTCTCGTTACAGATTTGTTGCCTTTCTAGCTAACTTTATTGTATCACAGGCATAGACACGTTTTATGACGCCAAATGCCAACCGAAAGTGCAGTCAACTGATTCACGCGTTAGATTAAATCAATTTTCGAATTACGCGTCTACAAATATTGAATAATTCCCAAAACATGGTCAGATATTGAAAAAATAGAAGTCAAGTTTATTGATTCAGTTCTTCTCAGGAATACTTGTTTTTAATAACGAAGGGCGATACCATTTTCAACATCAGCGATTTAGCAAGTGAGTCATGTCCTATTTCAGTTGGTCTGATTGAAAAAGTCTTGCTCCTGTAGTCGCAGTGCCTAGACTAGTCAATAAACGTTCAAAATAGATCCGTTGAACTAAGTTACCTGAATTCGCCGTTATTGACATGTTCAGATTATTAGCAAAATTTTGGTAATTAGAGGGGTCGAATTTTTCGCTATATGTGCCACGCGGTATCTACATCCCTGTAGTCGAATTTTAACAGAGGAAAAGGTTAATTTTACATTTAGTTGCATTTATTTTCACTTAGTTGAAATCCGTAGTAGCACATGTTAATGAATGTTATTTTACTCCATGAAAGATGAATTAGTATATCTCTTTACGAATAGGAGGAATAAGTGAGGACCGCTGGCGGTGGTGACTCACTCGTAGATATTAGTATTGTTAAGCTAATTTCGACTTTTCTGCATGTCATGTTTCCAGTGTTTACGTGATTATGCTATTAGAACTGATAAACGAGGACCGGCTGACATGCACGACAAACTGAGAACCACCTGAGTATTTTTTGTAAACGTCTTTCCTGCTCTTCTCATGTAAACAACAACTGCATTAAAACCAAATCGGCCGCACAACGAATACATCACATGAAAGTCTCCTGTGTGCATGCCGAAAGTTGCGTTTTTAAGAGGACGATATTTTTATACATAGCAGCATGGTGCTGGGTAGTAATAGGTAAAAATGGAGTCAAGTTGATTGACTCAGTACTTCTCACACATAATGATGATACCATTTTATTATTTCCCATTGCATGAAGCTATAGCCTAAAATTCCCTTGCAACTGAATTATCGCCCATCCGCCTCCAAAAACAACATCCAACACAAAAACCCTCGTAAATAGTTTCTTGCGTCTCCCTTCTTAGGAACTAGGGCGCCATAGTTTTTTTCTACATGCTTGAACTGGACAATGCGAAACGATCAAGAGCCTCCAACCCGTCTAAAAACGAAGTTTGAGCTGATTTTATGTTTTTGGTTTTTTGGTTATTGCTGCGCCGCCTCTGACATGGTTTTTCAAAAACAGAGTCGTTTTCCATTCTCGCAGCGGTAATTCTGTGTCAAAATTTTATTAAAATCAATTCAATAATTTTCGCTTTACGCAATATACATAGAACGAAATAAAGCAAAACTCGTATGTGCAGATCACAAAATTGGTTTCTGTAATAGGCAAGCCAAAGTTCGGACGGACATAAAAAAGTGCAATATGCCGCTAGGTATTTCTTCTTCAGGTCAATAGACGGACTATT
Source organism: Callosobruchus maculatus (assembly GCA_951848785.1). Taxonomy (NCBI): domain Eukaryota; kingdom Metazoa; phylum Arthropoda; class Insecta; order Coleoptera; family Chrysomelidae; genus Callosobruchus; species Callosobruchus maculatus. The sequence continues at coordinate 4,965,880 of CATOUR010000191.1, read as the reverse complement.
ATGAATACAACAAATTTTTCAGTTTTACTACCCCCCACCCCCCAACCGCCCCGATTTCACCCCACCCAAAAAAATTTGAAAATGATCAGGAACCCGTGAAACGCCTAAAAACAATGTTTGAGCTGTTTTTATATTTTTAGTTTTTTTATTATTGCTGCGCCGCCACTGACACTATTTTTCCAAAACATACGCGTTTTTCATCCTCGGCTTGGGAGTAATACTATGTCAAAATTTCATTAAAATCAATTGAACAATTTTCGCGTTACGCGATATCGAACGATCTAAAACAATACCCGTATGTGTACATCATAAATTCTGATGAACATCAATTCAGTAATTTCAACATTATAAAATACAAAACTATCTAATATGTATACATCGGAAAATTCTCAAAGTCCCGTGGTTTCTATAATAAGCATGCAACGTTCGGATGAACCTAAAAAAGTGTATCATGCCGCTAGGCTTTTCATTCACATATTAATGGACAACCCATTGCGAATAAAACAAATTGAAAAAAACTGAAAATCAGTATTACAACCCCCCACCCCCCAACCATCCCAAATTCACCCCCACCCAAGAAAAAGTGGAATATGATCAGGAACCCCTAAAACGCTTAAAAACGAAGTTTGAGGCATATTTGACATTTTTCGTTTTTTGTTAATTACTCCGCCCCCCGTATAACGATTTTCAAAATTATAGGAACATTACCTACTACGACCCCACAGCATAACGCTGCCCAAATTTCATCACAATCCATGCAGCGGTTATTGAGATTACGAGGGTAGAAAAACGCGACAGACAGACAGACAGACAGACAGACAGACCGACAGACCGACAGACCGACAGACCGACAGACCGACAGACCGACAGACCGACAGACCGACAGACCGACAGACCGACAGACCGACAGACCGACAGACCGACAGACCGACAGACCGACAGACCGACAGACCGACAGACCGACAGACCGACAGACCGACAGACCGACAGACCGACAGACCGACAGACCGACAGACCGACAGACCGACAGACCGACAGACCGACAGACCGACAGACCGACAGACAGACAGACAGACAGACCGACAGACAGATCGACGGAAATGAGTGACGTGGATTTTCGTTATGTACACATCATAAAACGCCCAAGAAGCGTATTATCTCAAAATCGAAAATTTTCGCGATCGCAATACTCCCCTCACCTATCGTGTGGGAAGTAAAAATTCATTTTATAAAAAGCTTCGCGTTGGTGTAGTGAGAGACAAAACCCCTCAGAATTATTTTTATAAGTTACCAATCATCTACCGTTTTTGGGAGGGGATGAAATTGGGAAGGTGGGGATGGGGGGTCGAAATCCCGAAAATTTCTTGTAAACATAAAATACCCTCGATTTCCCTAAAAAATATGAAATTCTAGACTTTTCAGACTTATCCGAATACTGACCTAGGAGACATTTGATACGTTTATTTACCTATACAGGGTGGGCCAACACTGGGCGGACGGAGGATTGTTGACTTACTAACACATATTTAAAAAGTCTGTCACTTGGTGGGGGGTGGGAACCCTTGACTGCTATAACGTTAAAATATTTTCACTTGAATTTTTAAGTTTATACCGGGTGATTCATAATAAAATTACATTTTTAAATGAATGGAGTGGAATATATTATTGCGTATTTAGATTGCTTGGTAAATTCTAGTTTGACCCCATGTATTTTATATGGAACCTTAAACGAACTGTTTAGGTGCAAATCACCATTCTTGGTATAAGTAGGTATCAGAAAAAAATTGAGTATCACAGTGACTACTAATCTTAGAAGGCCACGACTTTTCGGTACGGCTGAGCATAAGGTGCGTCAGACGGTTAAATTTGAAATCTTTTTGAACTTGGAAAAATCAGTAGATTAATTAAAGAAACCTCGGTCACAGATAATTTGATTTTTTTCCCTATAATGGTCAAATTTTAACAGAGTTCTTATCTAAGATACCAAATTACCTACATCCCTGCAAAGGTTAATTTTACATTAAGTTGTATTTATTTTCACTCAACTGCAATCCGTACTAGCACATATTAATGAATGTTATTTTACTGCATAAACGTTGAATTAGTATACCTCTATACGAATAGGTGGAATAAGTGAGGACCGGTAGGCGGTGGTGAATCACTGGAAGATATTAGGATTGTTAAGCAAATTTCGCATTTTCTACCTGTTATGTATAATATACAGTGTTTACGTGTTTATACTATTAGAAGTGATAAACGAGGACCGGGTGATATAGACGACAGAGGACCACCTGAGTATTTTTTGTAAGCGTCCTTCTTGCCCTTTTACTATTATTGATCTTCAAGTAGGTATATTTTCGGATCGATCTGAAATTCATGTAACCGTCAACCGTACTGAACCCGAATCGGCCGCACAACGCATATACAGGGTGAGTCAAGCTCAACGCTTCGGACTCTTGTGACCAAACGATACCACTTTTCGAAAAATCGACTTTGCGAGTGTATGTATGTTTCTACAGGGCGTCTAATAAAAGCGTGACATATCAAAGCTGTTTTTTTAAATGGAATACCCTGTACATTATTGCATATTTAGACTCCAGTGCATTTTAGTGTGACTTTATGTATCACACATGGGACTTTAAGCGAACCGTTTAGGTACAAATCACAATTTTGGGTATAGGTAGATGTCAGAAGAAAATTGAATATCGCAGCTATTATAAATCTTAGAGGGCTGTGACTTTGCCGTGTTACTAAGCATGAAATGTGTCAGCTTACGTTAGACGGTCGAGTTCGAATTACATTTGTACTTGGAGAAATCGGTAGATCAATTAAGTAAACTCCAATCAAAGGTAACTTGATTTTTTCAAATGGAAATGCATAATTTTTTTCATACCATCGAATGTGCAATTTGATAAGCTTTCTAATGATATACGGTTGTAAATATAAATCTCTGGTAGTTTTGATTTAATTTCAAACTTTCAGTAAAACCGATGTTTTTCAATTCTCCTACCTATAAGCAAGTTAGCAGGCCATGAAATATGAGCAAAAAACTGTTCAGATGGAACAAAACAACTAACTTAGCAGATAGTTATGGACGAACTAAAGTAAAAGGACAAAATTATAAACATGACTTACAACAAATCAATTCTAACCAGAAATAGCAGACATAACACATCTAAGGTCAAAAAGCAGCTGGAGTATGACAGAAATAGGTATTTTTTACAGCATACCGGCTACTACAATATTCTAAAGATTGAAGAGTCACAAAACCATTGTGAATTTTGAAATGTTGCTGGCAGCTTAATAGCTTCAGAATACAATCTCACATTTCATGATTTAAAAAAATAGTAACCGATACCTCTGACTGGAGTTCTGCAAATTTTTCAATACTCATAAGCAAGATCGCCGAAAATGAAGAATAAATTAAAAATCTGCTCTAATTATTAAACATAATTTATCTGACAGAAAATTAAAATATGATTTGTCAGTATTCCTTTTTTGTGATCTTGCTAATAGATACTGAAAAGTTCAAAGGACGACAGTGAGAGGTATCATTACTTTTGCCTTTGACGGAAATGACTACTGATTTATGCCACTAAATGTGAAATTGCGCTCTGAAGATATTAGACTGACGGCAACGATCGCTGAAAGTTTTGCTTTCATTTCAAAGTGTTTAGTGATTTTGGAAATTTTTAATCTGTAGTACATTGCAGTCGCTAGTAGGCTGTAAAAATTATCCATTTCTGTCATACTTCAGCTTCTCTTTAACCTTAGACATGTTACCGCCGTTGTTTCTGGTTAGAGTTGATTTGTTATAGGGAATTTTTATAATCTTGTTCTTTTACTCTAGTTCTGCTGGATCTTTTTGCGAAGTTAGTTGTTTTCTTCCATCTGAACACGATTTTGTTTATACAGCGTTATTCACGTTATTCGACACGGAGCATTATGGCTAAAGTATTTGACAAAAAAGAAAATAATAATTTAGGATGGATAGAGACCCATAAAGGCTACATTCTAAAAATATTTTTATGTTATACAGGGTGTCCCAAAAGCACGAAATGTATCAAAGTTATGTTTTTTTAAATCAAACACCCCGTATATTATTACATATTCAGATTCCTTGATGAATTCTAGTGTGACTTTATGTATCATACATGGTACCTAAAGCGAACCGTTAAGGTGTAAATCACCATTTTTGGTATAAGTAGATATCAGGAAAAAATTGAATATCGCAGAGCTTACAAAATATGGAAGGCTGTGACTTTGCCGTATTACTAAGCATACAATCCGTCAGCTTTGATGAGACTTTCAAATTTAAATTACGTTTATGCTTGGAGAAATCGGTCGATGAATTAAGGAAACTTCGATCAGCGATAACTTGATTTTTTCAAATGGGAATGCCTAATTTTTTTATACGGTTAAACGTAGAATTTGATAAGCTTTCTAACGATATAAGGTTGTGAATATCAATCTGTCGTAGTTTTCATTTAATTTTAAATTTTCAAACAAATCGGCGATTTTCAATTTTCCTACCTATAACCAACGTAGCAGGCCATGAAATATAAACAAAAACCTGTTCTGGTAGAAGAAAACAACTAACATAGCTGAAAAATACACATGAACTAGACTAAAGGGAAAAGATTATAAAAATTACTCACAAGAAACAAAGTCTAACCAGAAACAACGGCAGTAACATATCTTTGGTCAAAGAGGAGCTGGAGTATGGCAGAAATGGATTTTTTCACAGCCTACTAGCTACTGCAATGTACTAGAGATTGGCAATTTCCAAAACCATTAAAAATTTTGAAATAAAGTAAAAACTACTAGAGAATGTTGTAAGCAGTTTATTATTGTCATAACAAAATTTCGCATTTAATGATATAAAAAAGTATGCAATTCTGTCAAAACTCAAGTCAAAAGTACCTCTGACTGGAGTTCTGAAAATACCTCAGTACCTATTAGCAAGGTCGCAGAAAATGAAGAATGAATTAAAATTTGTTCAAATTATAAAACACAACTTAAATGGCAGAAAATTTAAATCTGATTTGTCCGTATTCCTTTTTTGCAATATTGTTAATAGATATTGAAAAATAGGAGGGCTCCAGTCAGGGGTATCGACTTCGACGCAAATTAGTACTTTTTTACACCATTACATATGATTGATAGTGGCGTGCTGGAGCAACAGTCGCTGGTTGTTTCTGTTTCATATGAGGGTTTTTGATTGCCTTGGAAATTTTTAACTTCTAGTAAATTTCGGTAGCCAGTAGACAGTAAAAATATCTATTACTGCCATACTCCAGCTTCTCTTTGACCTTAGAGATGTTATCGCAGTTGTTTCTGGGAGAGTTGATTTGTTGTAAGGAATTTTTATAATCTTGTCCCTTTAGTCTGGTTAGTGTGTATTTTTCAGCTAAGTTAGTTGTTTTCTTCTAGCTGAACAGATGTTTGTTTATATTTCATGGCCTGCTACGTTGCTTATAGGTAGGAAAATTGAAAATCGCCGATTTGTTTGAAAATTTAAAATTAAATGAAAACTACGAGAGATTGATATTCACAACCTTATATCGTTAGAAAGCTTATCAAATTCTACGTTTAACCGTATAAAAAAAATTAGGCATTCCCATTTGAAAAAATCAAGTTATCGCTGATCGAAGTTTCCTTAATTCATCGACCGATTTCTCCAAGCATAAACGTAATTTAAATTTGACAGTCTCATCAAAGCTGACGCATTTTATGCTTAGTAATATGGCAAAGTCACAGCCTTCCATATTTTGTAAGCTCTGCGATATTCAATTTTTTCCTGATATCTACTTATACCAAAAATGGTGATTTACACCTTAACGGTTCGCTTTAGGTACCATATATGATACATAAAGTCACACTACAATTCATCAAGGAATCTGAATATGCAATAATATATGGGGTGTTCCATTTAAAAAAACATAACTTTGATACATTTCGTATTTTTGGGACACCCTGTATAACATGAAAATATTTTTAAAATGTAGCCTTTATGGGTCTCTATCCATCCCAAATTATTATTTCCTTTTTTATCAAACACTTTAGCCATAATGCTCCGTGTCGAATAACGTGAATAACCCTGTATTTCATGGCCTGCTAGTTTGTTTATAGGTAGGGAAATTGAAAGACACTGATTTGATTGAAATCTCGAAATTTAATAAAAACTACCACAGATTGATATTCACAACCTGATATAATTAGAAAGCCTATCAAATTGCACATTTGATCGTATAAAAAAAATTATGCATTCCCTTTGAAAAAGTCAAGTTACCTTTGATTGAAGTTTCCTTAATTGATCTACCGATTTGTCCAAGTACAAATGTAATTCGAACTCGACCGTCTAACGTAAGCTGATACATTTCATGCTTAGTAACATGGCAACGTCACAGTCCTCTAAGATTTATAATAGCTGCGATATTCAATTTTTTTCTGACATCCACCTATACCCTATATACTAAACGGTTCGCTTAAAGTCCCATGTGTGATACATAAAGTCCCACTAACATTCACCCAGGAATCTAAATATGCAATAATATACAGGGTGTTCCATTTGAAAAAAACATAAGTTTGATATGTCACGCTTATATTAGACACCCTGTATGAAAGTCATTATTTTTAAAATGTAGCCCAACTCGACCTACATACACTTGCAAAGTCGATTTTCCGAAAAGTAGTATCATTTGGTCACAAGAGTCCGAGGCGTTGAGCTTGAGTCACCCTGTATAACCTTAAAATGACCTGTGCGCATGCTGAACGTTGGGAATAATGTAAAAACGAAATGAGTTCTCGATCTAAAGGAATAGTGAAAATTTTAATTAGACAGAGCTGGTCGTATAGCTTAGGTGCACCTACGTTGCATTTTGCATTTTTTAAATGGATGAAATTTGGATAGCAGTATGTTGCTGGGTAGTAGTAGGTAAAGCTGCACTTTATGAAAAGCTGGGCGTAGGCGTAGTGAAAGATAAAACCCCTCGGCCTTTGTTTCAAGCTTTTTATGAGTTTTCAATTATCTGTTATTTTTTAGGAGGGGATGAAATAGGGAAGGTGGGGAGAGAGGGAGATGAAATCTCGAAAAATTGTCGTTAACATAAAGTACCCTCCATTGCCCTGAAAAATATTAAATTCTATGCTTTTTAGACCTACACGAAAACTGTCCTTGAAGACTTACCTACATTCTTTTTTGATACCCATTCATTACACTTAAGGCCAGTTTCACTCGTCTCTGATAAGTTTCGGATAGCGTATCTGTCACATAGGCCCATATCATTTATATGACAGATAGGCTTTCGGTCTGTCGGTTTGTCTGTCTGTTACACTTAGAACCGGTTTCACCGGTCTCTGATAAGTTTCAGGTAGCGTATCTGTTAGATAGGCCCGTAATATTTATATGGCATTATCGAACATGTAGGCTATCGGTCTGTCGGTTTATCTGCCTGTTGGCGTTTTTCTATCCTCATAATCTCAGTAACGTTTGCACGGAGCGATATACTGTGGGGTCGTAATAGGTAGTATACTGCTATAATTTTGAAAATCCGTGCATGGGCGATGAAGGAATTAGCAAAAACAAAAAAAGTCAAATATTCCTCAAACTTCGTTTTTAGGATTTTTGGGGGTTCCTAATCATTTTGTACTACAGGATGGATGGTGGAGGGCTATGAATAGAGATGGGCATATCGGGTCATTTTTAAGATGCGGATCACCGGATCTAGAACACCTCAAAGATCCGGAACAGTGATCCGGTTCACGGGTCAGTCGGATCCCGACTAGCGAATGCAATCGTTCACCTTCGATCTCAAGATCTCAAGATCGAAGGTGAACGATTGGTCAACCGAAGCACGAAGGAACCGCTCAATCTGGGTACTCGGTGCAGACAGAAATGAGCCAGTACAGTACAGTACACTTCATGTATAATTTATTAATTTGTTTTATCTTTATATCAGATGATATTTATTTTTTTATAAATATGTACATAGAAGATGTATATGTATTAATACTATTCTTTATAAATTTCGATTTGAGTAAATAATTATTCAGTTTTGAGTTTCTCGTATTTGTTAAAATACACTCCTAGTACGTAAAAGGAATTTTTTGTCTCTACTATAAACAGCCACAACTCATCATACAAGAAAAATATTCATTTATTATTCGCCCTAAAATATCTATCTAAATATACTTTTAAATTCAGATCCCAGAACATTGAGCATTATGGCTATCCTGTAGCTTAAGCAGAACACTGAACCGAAAACTGAACATCGCCAATCGTCAGATCGACTGACCGACATATATCGCCGTGGCACGCACCATCCTGCTTTGTGATTCTGATGAACAAGCCGCCGAATTTGTGACCCGACTGACCCGTTGAGATTAAATTTAGGATTCGGTTCAGTTAGGTCACCTTAAAGATCCGGATAAATGAACCGGATCAGAACCGTTCTACACATCTCTAGCTATGAAAATGAAAAAATTGTTGTATTCATAATAGGCTGTCTAAAGCTTATCAAAAAATGGCCAAATATATGAAACTTGTCAATCTTGGGTTAATTCCGCATAATGATGTAACATTTAATAATGTAATGTAAAATCTAAATGCTAAAAGTAAAGCCATTACACACACACATACAGACTACACGCAAACACACTGACCTGTGAGAGAAAGACCCAGCGGCATAATACACTTTTTTAGGTCCATCCTAACAGTGCCTTGCGTATTGCAGAAAACAAGGGACTTCGAATACGAGTTTTGCTCTAGGTCGTTCTGTATTTGGTGGAAACTTTTGTTCGATTTTAATGAAATTTTGACATAGTATTATTACTGTGTCGAGAATGGAAATGCGTATGGTTTTTAGAAATCGTATCAGTGGCGGCGCAGCAATAATGAAAAAAACTAAAAATATAAAAACATCTCAAACATCGTTTTTAGGCGTTTGAGACGTGACTGATCATTTTCTACTTTTTTGGTAAGGGAGAAGTTGGGATCGTTGGGGGGTGATGGGTTGTAAAACTGAAAAGCTTATTGTATTCATAATAGGCTGTCCATTGACCTGTGACATTTTTTTAGATCCATCCGAACACTGTCTAGCCTATTGCAGAAACCAAGAATTTCCTGATGTATACGTAATAATGGCATTGCTCTAGATTGTTCTGTAGCGTGGAAAATATTGAACTGATTTTGATGCAATCTCGACACAGTGCGAGTAGACAGAAGGAATTCTGCCTGTGCGCCATCTAGTACCCGAAGGTGACGGCAACCAAAGAGGAACGCTACTAGCAGCAGTAAACTCTCCTTGGTGGAACGACAAGGCTCGTTCGCTTTTTGCCACTAGAGGCACGGATTTTGACGCAAGCAGCGTAAAGCCGATATACGAGGGTTGCTCTATACCTCCGTCAATCCACCAGTACGCAGACAGCTGTTTCACGCTTATTAGCGATCATCAGTGCGCCATAGGTCGATTGACGGAAATAGAGAGCATCAATTTTTCCATGTTTAATAAACATGTGAAAGATGTGCGAGTAGACAGAAGGAATTCTGCCTGTGCGCCATCTAGTACCCGAAGGTAACGGCAACCAAAGAGGAACGCTACTAGCAGCAGTAAACTCTCCTTGGTGGAACGACAAGGCTCGTTCGCTTTTTGCCACTAGAGGCACGGATTTTGACGCAAGCAGCGTAAAGCTCCTTACTAAAAGGAAAAATATTAATCAGATATTCTTAAAATTCACACAAAAATAACAAAAGCAAAGTCTATTCGCCTATAAATGGAAAAACAATGTAGTTACAAAGATCTATATAACACTGATTCTAAATCAGTTATTTGGAGGATTCATGACCATATGTCTATGGGAGCAGAACATGATGTCAAAGCATTTGTGAATTCACACATCATTGAAGTCCATCAGGTTACACGTTACAACAACAGGGTAGTTGTTGTAAAGTGTAATTCAAAAAACACCTATTCAGTAAAGGTCGTAGAACGGCTTATATTGCGGTGTCATTTTGGCAACACAGCTATGACCTCGCTTGGTGCGTTGTATACCGATTTCGGACCTCCGTTGTTCTCTGGGATAAAAAGCGGGTATATCGTGGCTCACTTAATTCTTTCATTGAAAGGTCCTCACTTGTCTCGATATACACGTATCAATTTTCTCATCGGTAAAATAGCTTTCATGTGTATATTTGAATGTTTCTTATCAAATGGCACATCTTCGTAATATCTATCATAAAATGATGCCATTATCTCGTTGTCCTCACTTGGTCACTAATATGTACTGTCCTCACTTGGTGCGCCAGCCAAGTATATATATATATATATATATATATATATACATCCTACGATCGATAGGTCATCCTTCAACACAAAATTTACATGCACTAGGTCATCCGGTGCGATAGGTCATCCGTATACGGAGGACCTATCGCATGCCATGTAAAATCGTTTATTATAACGTACTGTACCTAAATACAAAATTTGGCGAGGGTGACCGATGAACGTTTTTTGGTTGGCTCGTATAGTCTAGTTCACGGCAGGTACCGCTTATTTCAGCGGCGCCACTTTCGTCCGCTTCTATACTCGTTAACCGTGTCACAGTGGATCAGTCACCCCGTGTATAGTCTGTTCTCAAATTACAGTGGATGAGTCCCCCGTGACATCGGCAACGTCGGGACTGCTAATAATCATTATAACATGATATTTTATGGCAATCCGTCTGCTGGGCATATAGACTTTACGCTTGTCGGACCGTTGTGCATGCGTTGGTGAAGCGCTGCGCTCTCATGGAGTTCTTCGCTTTAAAATATTTCGCATACTCCACCTGATTAAGAAAAGTTAGCAGAGCAACCAGACATAATAATTTAAGTGCCCCGCTTGTTATTTTTAAATAACACACATAGAACAATCTCTCGTTTCGTGAAATACTCACGCTTTGATTCAATAAGACCTTACATTCAGTATTCCTCAACTACAGTAATTTATCCAATGGCTATATTATATTTATAGTATATAATAGGATACTTGGTAACTAATTATAACCTATTGTCGAACCAACGACATAATTATAATTGATCCTGAAATACTTCAATTCCAAATTAAACTTGTTTATACTTAACAGATAAACGAGATAAAATAAAAGGAAACTGACTTTCAGTTCAAACACTTTTATTAATAGTGCTTGCTACTTTTTCATAAATGTGAATTGATACAATGACGAGATTTTTTTAGCTGAATTGGTATTGTTTATCTTATATGCTAGCAAATAATTAGGTAAGCAAATGTAAATAGGTTCATTACCATGTTAGTAACTTCTATATATTTAAAGAAATCGGTTCTTTCTAAATGTGTAAAACATCATTTATTTACACATAATTTACGATTCTATGACTTCAAACTATACAAATTGTCTTACTGTAAATTCCTTATTTGAGTTTAACTGAAACTAAAAAATGCCAATATGGTAAAGACCTTATTGCAGTGGTTCTGACATTTGAAAATATGTTTTCAATTATACAATCATAGCGTAAAATATAAGTAGTATCAATTCTATGTAGCAAAACAATTCTTTACCACTGGATTTCTTTTTAATTTTCTCCAATTTTTCTACATCTTTGAATGCGTTTTAGTGATTGTAGTTGGTGCATTTGGAGGGGAAATGGATAATGGAAACAAAGCAAATACCTCAAAATTATGATTTATAATATATTTTTATAAAAATAAAATGTAAATTGTCAATTCTCAGGTACGCACTTCCAATGGGTAAGCTGCTGCAGCATGCAATATGGGCAATAACTTTCAGGATCTTGCTCTAGTCAACGATGATATTTAAAACAAAGTCATTGTACATTGTAAGATCAACAACAAGGGTAAATACATAACTTTCTTCTAGCTTACTTGTAAAAAAAGTTCATAAGGCTTATCTCCATTTTAAAGGAACATTTTATTTTCTTCTGTTTAGAACATTTAAATAAAAGCATCATTTGGGCGACAGTTTGTAATTCAGAATTTGCGCTATCCTGATTTTCACTCATTTTCGCAGATTTCCTTTTATTAGACATCACGAAAACCTTAAACTAAGTAAACTAAAAATATACAAAAATATAGACTACTCTAGCCATAACCTTGAAACTGTGTTGGTAATAAGAGTTCACTAACAACACGGTTTTATGCCCATTACTTTCCCAAAGTCAGTCCAGTAACCCAAATCCTCCTTTACAACTTATTTTTGGAAAATCCTTACCGCGGATCATTTACCACTCACGCCGCATCACAGACACACACACATTGGGTGTCCGGTCCACCCTCCGTGGCTGCTCGCTGCACCAGCGGTTCGTTAGCTACCCCTAACCTCATGTCGATGTCGTCGCCGTCGTCGATACAACATGGCGATGACCACTGAGTAGGTTGTATAAAGGAACTCGTACAATTCGATCCAGAATCTCCCGTGACTGCTGCCATATCCTTGCTCACACCACAAGCCTCTAGTTGGGCGCCAAATGCAAAAACTCTCTTGTCTCAGGTCGTCAGGTTCATGCAGTGATAAAACAACTTGCCAACTTTGAACATTTTTCCCAAACTCTTACAACAAAATTCATCGTTTTGACTAAAAATGACATCAGTGGATCTATTGTCAGCCATGACATCCCTCTCATTAGATTGTCATTCCCCTTACCATCTACTGGGCGTTCTCATATTAATTGGATACCCATATTATAGAAATGCATTAAATAACTATTCCACTATTGGATTTAGAATGACGTCACACATCACACAGTTTATCGTGTATTGTCATCCAAACAAAACATGTATACAAAATTTCAGCTCAATCGGCTGATGACTTCTGCTTCAAAATCGAGTTTAAAGATTCCACCCGAACATACGTACATACATACATTGCAAGTTAAATCGAAGGTTAAAAAAAATGATAATCACACAATGAAGAGCTATTTAAAGGCTAACTAAATACCCTATAAAGAATTTAAATGTTCCAACGCATGTTCTCCTAACTTGAGAAAAATGTAGAGGAGCAATCATACATACAATATTGAAAACTGAAAAAATGATCACGTCATAATGCAGAGCTAATTATATGTCCTATCAACAAAGTAAATGCTCAGCTTGGTTAAAAAAATCACATGTTCTGTTAACTTAGGGAGAAGTTATTAGAGCAGCCCTATACAGGGTGATCTGTGACGAATGGAAAATACTTTAGAAGAAGACTGTACAGCTTATTTTTAACAAAAAAAGTCTTATAAAGTAGGGTCCGATTTTCAGCTATTCAAGAGATAAATTGAATGTTATAGATTTTCATAAAAATGCAGACCTTCAAACCAAAACCCTAATAAAACAAAATTTTATTGTCGGATTTTGGAATTTGTCACCGGATTTTTATTTTTTGTTATGGGCACCTACTTGAATAACGAATTACATCATGATTTGTCATAAAAGGTGATCGGTTAACCAAAACTTCGGTACATGATCTCAAAATTGTATAATTTTAGACGAAAACTTCAAATTGAAATTTAAAATAGATTTGTCTTAAAAAGTCGCTAGGTAATCTCTTAAAAGGTAATTAAGCAAAACACTCCTATATACAAGCAAATAAGAGGTCGTAAATGGTCCAGAACGAAGTAGGTCTAAAATTAAGCGTGATATCTTTAGTGAACACACTATGGATCAGTCATGAATCTACATATGCTAAAGCTGAAACTGCAGATTTTGTGGTGTAGATCGACAATAATGAACGTACGCCTGCGCAAATTAGGATCCAGTGAGTTGTGACAGCTGCGCCTCGATTTTTAGAACGGGCAACGTCGTCAGTGTTCACGCTTACACGGAAAACACACAGCATCCACCTACGCTGTTGAAAATCGCCCCAATATGGTATTTCGCAGTGGAAGGTGAGGTTCACTGTTTCACTGTAATAGCAGATTACTCAAGTACCCACCACAAAAATTAAAAATCTGCTGACAAGTTTTTGCCAAACGCTCTGTTGAAATTTTGCGTTCGCGGAGATCCAATATGCATTTAGAGTTTGAACTCAATCTTATTGCCTATATTTACCACATTTGCAACAAGTTTGTGGCACTAATGGATAACTAGAAAGATGGGCATGTGTTCACCGAACAGTGCACGGTTTGTGATTTTTTAAGATAAATTCATTTTTTTGTAACGTTTTTGAAGTCACTTTTCAAAACATGCTGATTTTGACTTCTGTTTTCTTTCTCTTTTAGTCGATAATGACGTGATAGCATATTTTCTAAGGACTAGTACCAAGATCTTCAAAATCGGACAACGAAATGTTATTTTATTAGGGTTTTGGTTTGGAGATATGCATGAAAATCTTTAAAAATCAATTCATCTCTGAAACAGTTGAATATTGCACACTGATTTATGTTACTGTTTTTGTTGGAAATGATCTGTACCATTTTCTCCTAAAGTAAATTCCATTCGTCATTCAGAATTTAAATGTCTCAGCTTTTTGAAAATATGGCGCGATTGACTAATGTAAAAGAGCAAACATAGATACAAAACAATAAAGTAATTATGATATAGTAAGGGAATAATTAAAGGTGTCTAATTGAAAACCCTTTGAAGAATTCAAATGTTCGTTTAAAATAAAATCCTATGTTTTGCTAGCTTAAGGAAACGTTGACAGAAACATTGCTAACTTCAGATACCTTCGTCATCACATTACCGCCATTATGACTTTCAATAATTTGGAAGTAGGCTCAAATTTCAATTAAAAACTGCATCACCGATTTTGTCATCAAAACTCGGGCAGGTACATTTATCTGTTAAGTAATGAATTGCGTTGTGGTCTACTTAAAAGTTCGGACATAACACACTACCGAAACAAGGGGAATCTGATGTTTCATACAAAAAGACGTGGCAACGTTTTGGGACACTGATCCACTGCAGTTTAGTTTTTTCTATACGCCAGGATGACCTATATCGTTCCTTTCGCTAACGCGACTATACACCTGGAGGATCCATGGATGGCAACCTAGTCGGAGGACTCAACCACCGCAGCTTGTGTTTTATACAAAAAATAATTTCTATAGATTTCTTTACTGTTCTAGACTCAGAGGCACTTATTAGCGTCATATACGCTGAGTATATACGCCTATAACCATTATTTCTAGTGGATGACTTATTGCTGCTCTTTGTATTGATGACCTACGACGCTAAGATGTAAGTATATATATATATATAAACAAAACAAAAACAAAAAAGGTGCAACCCGGGCTCCGACACACCGGGCTGCTGTTCCATTCCCCAGCGACTACTCCTCACACCGTGAGGTGAGCAATCACTGGGTCCGCGTATCGTGCGTCCTAAGCAGACGAAGGGACCCATGGATGACTGCCTTCTGCATTCTGGCGGCTAAGATGTGCGCCGCCGCACGGCACACCGGCATTTTGCGCAGTGCAGAGAGCAGCGTATCCCTCATACCACCTAGGGATCCAATGACCATTACTAGCAGACTCACAGTGTAGTCCGGCCAGAGCCTGCGAAGTTGTCCGAGGAGCTCCTGATACTTGGTCCGCTTTTCCTCCTCCTTAGAGACGATGTTCCCCTCGGCGGGTGCCGAGAACTCGATAACGAACATCGTCTTTTGTTGGTAGTCGAGGAGGACTATGTCGGGCTTATTTGCATGTATAAGCTCGAGCGTGGAGAATGAGTAGTTCCAGTAAATTCGGCACCTCTCGTTCTCCACAACGGACTCAATGTCCCCTGGAGCGTATGGCAGCACCGGTGTCTCATCTATACCGTATGAGTGCCTTAAATGGTAGTATAGCACTCGTAGAGCCGCGTTGTGCCGATAGACGTAGGCTGTGCCAGCGTACACCTTACACGCCGACAAGAGGTGCGTAAGGGTCTCTGGCGCCTGCAGGCAGGCTCTACAGCGGATATCGGGCACATCCATACCCATAATCCGGCTACGGTATACTAAGGTGTTGAAGACACCGTCTTGGCAAGCCATTATAGAGCTCTCAGTCTCCGACTTCAACCCATTAGACCTTAGGAAGGAGAAGGTCAACTGCTCAGATAAACCATGCTCTTCTAGATGTTTGTAGAAGATTCCGTGCATTGGTTTATCTTTGTGAAGTCTTAAAAGCAATTGGACTTCAGCAGTTTTAATCCGGGTTTTTAATTGTGCGGGAGCAAGTTCCGTAACGGACTGCTGACACCTCCGCGTGAAGTCGAGCGTGAGACTAAGTTCTTCGGCTGCCCGTGTTGCTGCTTTAAAAAGGAAGGCTCCTTTACCCGCAATCTCGTGCTCTCGCACAAAGCGGATCAGGGGATCGGTGCTCGTCGTAACATAGCAGGCAGTGGCCAGTACTACTCTGTTGTGCAGATGCTCCAAACTCAATAGTCCACGCCCTCCCAGGTGTCGCGGGAGGTATATTCGCGGGACAGAGGATCTAGGATGTAGACTTCCCTCCATATTCATCCTTTTGCGGGTCTTTATGTCGATTTGTCGCAGCTCTTCCACGTTCCAGTGGACAGCACCAAAGCTGTATAGCAACAGTGGGATCGCAAGCATGTTTGTGGCAGCGACTTTGTTTTTGCCGGACAGTTCTGACGACCAGATCTGCCGGAGTCGGTGCAAATACTTGCGGCGGAGACACTCTTTGACCAATTCTGCCTCTTGGATGTGACGCTGCGCCACTCCAAGGTAGGTATAGGTATCTCCGGCATGCAGTTGTCGCAAGATGCTCCCATCAACGAGCTGCTCCTCATCTTCACTATCTCCGCAACGTCCTCTTTTGAGATGAACCATGGCACATTTGTCTATCCCGAACTCCATACCAATAGCTTGACTGTAATCCTGCACTACCCTCAGCGACTGCTCTAAATCGCGTTGTCCGGAGGCATAGAGTTTCAGGTCATCCATGTAAAATAAGTGGGTGACCTTGTGCCTCCGGTAATTGGGTTTGCCACAGCTGTATCCCTTAGTATTTTTCAGCGCTATGGACAAAGGCAGTAGCGAGATGCAAAAGAGCAAGGGACTCAAGGAGTCTCCTTGGAAGACCCCTCTTTTAAATGATACCAACTCTGTTCGAACCCTGGTTTCACCCGATGTTATAGTGAACCGAGTCTTCCAGAGCGGCATCAGTTGTTTGATGCATCCCACTATTTGATCATCTACCGAAAGACATTCCAACAGCCGCACAATCAGTTCATGAGACGTAGTGTCGAATGCCTTCCGATAGTCGATCCAGGCCATAGAAAGGTTTCGCAGGTAATGCACGGAGTCCTGTGTGACACAGCGGTCAATCAACAGGTTATCCCTGCAGCCAGCTACTCCTTTCTTAGACCCTCTTTGTTCATATACGCTGAGAAATACGGGATTTACAGCTTGAAGGATACGCATGTACAAGATTCTGGTGAAGAGCTTGTAACATGCGTTCAGACATGTTATTGGCCTGTAGTTTTTAGGATCAGACAAATCTCCGGTCTTCGGGAGAAGCACGGTTCGACCCTCGACAAACCAAGCCGGAATTGGCTGCTCCTGATTTAGCCACGAGTTAAAAACTCTAGCTAAATGCCGGTGGCAACTGGGAAACTTTTTCAACCAGTAGGTGTTTATGCCATCCGGGCCAGGAGCTGCGAAATTCTTTGCGCCTCGTAAGGCACCAAGAATTTCTTCCGTGTTTATCGGGTGACGCAGTACATTCAGGTTTGGAGTCCTCCTACAAACGGACTCGAACTGCGCCAAGGTGACCACCATATATATATATATATATATATATATATATATATATATAGACAAAACAAAAACAAAAAAGGTGCAGCCCGGGCTCCGACACACCGGGCTGCTGTTCCATTCCCCAGCGACTACTCCTCACACCGTGAGGTGAGCAATCACTGGGTCCGCGTATCGTGCGTCCTAAGCAGACGAAGGGACCCATGGATGACTGCCTTCTGCATTCTGGCGGCTAAGATGTGCGCCGCCGCACGGCACACCGGCATTTTGCGCAGTGCAGAGAGCAGCGTATCCCTCATATATATATACCCGTCTGGGTCCGGGTTTAGAATGTTCCCAGGGTTTAATCTGCCTGTCGTAAGAGGCGACTAAAAGATTGGTAGTCCTTGCCTTAAAAGGGCCTATGGTGGTCACCGGCTGTGAAAGCAGGCGTATGAACCACCATAGTGAGGAAGCGGCTGCACCTATGTTAAGGACGGCTTCCCGACAGCGTCTGACCCCAGGTTAGGGGCGGCTGATAGCAAACCTGGCAGTAGGTATAAAATGCGCCCCCAGGAAGCCGACCAACATCAAACGGCTATTCGGTGCGTGGCGACACTGCGGGGATAACCCAAGCCAGGGATGAAAGCCGGCCGGCAACCTGTACAGGTCATCCCTAGGAGGCAATGTGGTCGGCTGCCTCTGAAATGTCGGCTGGGGGCCCTAAGGCTAACCACCGGACGGGCCCTACCTTCTGGTTCGACCGCCCCAGAAGAAGAGCACCCACACCAGGCCGGTATCGGAAGCCGGCTCTGGGCAAGGTGGCGGTGCCTCGGATCGCCCTGACGACGACACACGCAACGACATGGACTGTTTTAGGTGGACGACGGAACTGAAGGATGACCTGCTGAGCTGCTACGAGAGCAGTAGCCCGCGCCGTAGGGGATACATGGCCCGCATGCATGGGAGGTGGTGTGAAATGCATCCAGAGCATAGCACAATTACCTCCCAGAGCTTGCGCAACCAGGTATTTTACCTTCGGGGGCAGGGATACGTTCGTGCTCCAGCTCAGCCTGCCCCTCCGGCGACTGAAAGGCCTGTTAACCAGGCTGAAAGGTCGCCGATGAGGCCCGCTGAGAGGGAAATCGACGAAGCCGTCTCACCTGGAGATTTCAGTGACCGAAGGGCCTTGCATAACAACAAGAGGTCCTTCAAGCTGGCAGATTTAAAGAGAGAGGATGAGGCGTTGAGTGAACGTCTATCGGAGGTCTCTGACATTTGGAGCATCAATTGCGAAATTTACGCTGCGGCTCTGAGGCTGGCTGGACAGGGGAGAGTGAGAGACTCTCCTGTCGAGAGAGCACAGAGGCGGGTGCGCCAGATGGAAGCGAAAATCCAGTTGGCTCGCCAAGAAGCATCCCGTATCCAGTGTGTGATGGAATATAGAGCGGCCGGTAGGCCTTTTACGCGCCGCGTGCGCCAGATAGCCCGAGAGCTAAGGCGCGACCATCACACGCTCAGTCAAGCGGTACTGGTTGTTGTCAAGCAGCATTGTCTTGACAGGATACGGACGCTGATCGCTGCTAAACGATCACTGGTGACGCGGGCGAGAGGTTTGGAGGAAAACAGAATGTTTTCCGAAAAGCCTGCTCGTCTCTTCCAACAGCGACCACCAGTTATAGAGCAGCCGCCAACTGCTGATCGCGTGGAGACTTTCTGGAGGGGCATTTACGAACAGCCCAAACCTCTCCAAGCAGACACTCCGGCCTTGGCGCAGTTCGAGTCCGTTTGTAGGAGGACTCCAAACTTGAATGTACTGCGTCACCCGATAAACACGGAAGAAATTCTTGGTGCCTTACGAGGCGCAAAGAATTTCGCAGCTCCTGGCCCGGATGGCATAAACACCTACTGGTTGAAAAAGTTTCCCAGTTGCCACCGGCATTTAGCTAGAGTTTTTAACTCGTGGCTAAATCAGGAGCAGCCAATTCCGGCTTGGTTTGTCGAGGGTCGAACCGTGCTTCTCCCGAAGACCGGAGATTTGTCTGATCCTAAAAACTACAGGCCAATAACATGTCTGAACGCATGTTACAAGCTCTTCACCAGAATCTTGTACGTGCGTATCCTTCAAGCTGTAAATCCCGTATTTCTCAGCGTATATGAACAAAGAGGGTCTAAGAAAGGAGTAGCTGGCTGCAGGGATAACCTGTTGATTGACCGCTGTGTCACACAGGACTCCGTGCAGTACCTGCGAAACCTTTCTATGGCCTGTATCGACTATCGGAAGGCATTCGACACTACGTCTCATGAACTGATTGTGCGGCTGTTGGAATGTCTTTCGGTAGATGATCAAATAGTGGGATGCATCAAACAACTGATGCCGCTCTGGAAGACTCGGTTCACTATAACATCGGGTGAAACCAGGGTTCGGACAGAGTTGGTATCATTTAAAAGAGGGGTCTTCCAAGGAGACTCCTTGGGTCCCTTGCTCTTCTGCATCTCGCTACTGCCTTTGTCCATAGCGCTGAAAAATACTAAGGGATACAGCTGTGGCAAGCCCAATTACCGGAGGCACAAGGTCACCCACTTATTTTACATGGATGACCTGAAACTCTATGCCTCCGGACAACGCGATTTAGAGCAGTCGCTGAGGGTAGTGCAGGATTACAGTCAAGCTATTGGTATGGAGTTCGGGATAGACAAATGTGCCATGGTTCATCTCAAAAGAGGACGTTGCGGAGATAGTGAAGATGAGGAGCAGCTCGTTGATGGGAGCATCTTGCGACAACTGCATGCCGGAGATACTTATACCTACCTTGGAGTGGCGCAGCGTCACATCCAAGAGGCAGAATTGGTCAAAGAGTGTCTCCGCCGCAAGTATTTGCACCGACTCCGGCAGATCTGGTCGTCAGAACTGTCCGGTAAAAACAAAGTCGCTGCCACAAACATGCTTGCGGTCCCATTGTTGTTATACAGCTTTGGTGCTATCCACTGGAAAGTGGAAGAGCTGCGACAAATCGACATAAAGACCCGCAAAAGGATGAATATGGAGGGAAGTCTACATCCTAGATCCTCTGTCCCGCGAATATACCTCCCGCGACACCTGGGAGGGCGTGGACTATTGAGTTTGGAGCGTCTGCACAACAGAGTAGTACTGGCCACTGCCTGCTATGTTACGACGAGCACCGATCCCCTGATCCGCTTTGTGCGAGAGCACGAGATTGCGGGTAAAGGAGCCTTCCTTTTTAGAGCAGCAACACGGGCAGCCGAAGAACTTAGTCTCACGCTCGACTTCACGCGGAGGTGTCAGCAGTCCGTTACGGAACTTGCTCCCGCACAATTAAAAACCCGGATTAAAACTGCTGAAGTCCAATTGCTTTTAAGACTTCACAAAGATAAACCAATGCACGGAATCTTCTACAAACATCTAGAAGAGCATGGTTTATCTGAGCAGTTGACCTTCTCCTTCCTAAGGTCTAATGGGTTGAAGTCGGAGACTGAGAGCTCTATAATGGCTTGCCAAGACGGTGTCTTCAACACCTTAGTATACCGTAGCCGGATTATGGGTATGGATGTGCCCGATATCCGTTGTAGAGCCTGCCTGCAGGCGCCAGAGACCCTTACGCACCTCTTGTCGGCGTGTAAGGTGTACGCTGGCACAGCCTACGTCTATCGGCACAACGCGGCTCTACGAGTGCTATACTACCATTTAAGGCACTCATACGGTATAGATGAGACACCGGTGCTGCCGTATGCTCCAGGGGACATTGAGTCCGTTGTGGAGAACGAGAGGTGCCGAATTTACTGGAACTACTCATTCTCCACGCTCGAGCTTATACATGCAAATAAGCCCGACATAGTCCTCCTCGACTACCAACAAAAGACGATGTTCGTTATCGAGTTCTCGGCGCCTGCCGAGGGGAACATCGTCTCTAAGGAGGAGGAAAAGCGGACCAAGTATCAGGAGCTCCTCGGACAACTTCGCAGGCTCTGGCCGGACTGCACTGTGAGTCTGCTAGTAATGGTCATTGGATCCCTAGGTGGTATGAGGGATACGCTGCTCTCTGCACTGCGCAAAATGCCGGTGTGCCGTGCGGCGGCGCACATCTTAGCCGCCAGAATGCAGAAGGCAGTCATCCATGGGTCCCTTCGTCTGCTTAGGACGCACGATTCGCGGACCCAGTGATTACTCACCTCACGGTGTGAGGAGTAGTCGCTGGGAAATGGAACAGCAGCCCGGTGTGTCGGAGCCCGGATTGCACCCTTTTTGTTTTTGTTTTGTCTGTATATATATCTATGTGTGTGAGTGTGTGTTACCTTTTCTTCCCTTGCCTCTTCTTTTCTCTCTGGTCTACTTGAGGATGGATAATTCTCTCAACAAAGGTGAGCTTTTCATCTACCTCTGATACAGTAGCTGTAGATGAATTTTCATCAGCAACCATGGGCAACGATCGTAAGCTACTTGAGGATCCAGGAAAATTGAGAGCTTCATCATATGGTGACCTTTATAAAAAACACATTTTTGTATGTTTTTAATTATTTTGAGCTTATTAACGCAACCATAAAATTATAATGATTGTCGTTTTATATATTTAGTTGAAACTGGCTCTTAAATTAGTTTGTTGTTCAATGATTGAACTAACTTGATCAGACAACCAAACAAGCTACCAACTAAGTTATCATTTTATACATTCAATCCCTGTATTTCACTGTAATTTCTAATGTGTGCTAGCTAAATGTTTTTTTTTGTATTCTCACTTTGTTGGCTTATCAGCTGAAATTGCTAGTGACCAATACATGTAGCACAATCTGTCAGATATATTACTATAACTAATTTATGAACTTGACATTTTAAGAGTTAACAGAGGGTATTCCATACAAGTTCCTGAATAGAAGATGTACTCACTTTCTTTTAACAGGGCTAACCTGTAGAGACAGAATGTCAACTTCAGAATGTTGCTGTGAGCTTGACAAAACTGTGATCCTTGTCTGGGCTGCTGATAGAGTCAATGCTCATTGACTCTGACTCTGAACTAAAATATAAAATAATTGGTTACAACGTTTTTCATCAAAAGATAGAAAAAGTTAGGAACATATGAAATACTATTTTACAATTTTCATTTCTATGCAAATAAATTATATTAAGAACTTCATCATTTCTTTTCAAGTGCTCTGTTGCAGATTGAACAATGTAATTGATATTCAAAATCTTTAATAAGTAACAAAAGTCAAATACAGACTTAGTATTATCTAATCAGGTTCAAAATTATGAGACGAGAATCATAAACAATATTTGTCAGATAAATACCAGAACTAACTTACATGTTTACAATCCTGCAATAAATTCATCAAAAACTTTATAATCTACTTAGGGATATAAAGAATATAAAAAAATTCAGTTACTTTGTTACAAACTGAAAATACATTTTCTTTAGTTTTTTCATTTTGTTAACCGCCCACAAAGTTTGAAAGCCTATGGCGTTGCAGGAGCGCTGTGAGAGCAAATACATATTTTTTATTTAGTTTTATTTTCTCGAGGCTAATGTTGCAAACACTGCTTAGATAAATCTGTAACAAACTGTTTGTTTTGTTAATAAAGAATTGTTAAAAAAGCTGATACCTGATATTTACTGCAGAATCGAAGGCAGAATGGACAGGAGTTGGAACAGCACCCATTTTAAGATGCCTACATCCATCAGCCAAGTACACGAAATCACTCTCCTGGAAGTGTTTCGAACAGACATCAACGTACTTTGGAAATGAATGATCTTTTTCAAATCCCAAAAGAGACATCCAAATAGCTCTTCTTGAAGGATTATTAGGAAACCTAAAGTTGACGAGAAAAAGCATTTTCAATTTTACATAGCGATTACAAGTAATGAAAAAAGGAGACAAACAGGCCCTATTTCGACAAATACACCCCTGAACACGTGAGCATGCAAAGTGTGCAAGCAGCAAACATTATTTCACGTCTTTGATAAATTTATAGTAGAAATGTTGGCTATTAGAATGGAACTACACATTTCGAATAAAATAAATTAGTGAAGACACGATAATGCGACGCCAATGATGTATGTTTATAACCTCAAATTCTAGTTAAACTTTATTTTACTTACCGATGGAAGGTTAAGCCTTGCGATTCAGGCTGGCGAGAATACACTTTGCACGCATAACAATAACGCACCATTATCAGCAGGAAATTTGCTATAAAATGCATAAACAATAAAAACACACCAAAAATGCAGCTCAGGTTGACCTAATTACAACAATCGCAAATTTGAATGACAACGTCAAGCATACGTCAAGTGTCGTAAATGCCTGTAGTAAATGGTGTAGCGGCGTTGCCAAGTCAACAATATAGCTCCGTCGTATGTACCACATTCTTATATTTCAGTTTTTAACTCCTCAGGAATTAGAATCTATAGACATTGCTCATTGCTCAAGCATTGTATTTATGTAATATATTATTTCTAACTTTTACTCCAGGTTCTATCTTCTACAGGTCTAATGATACTGAAAACAATGGACATGCATTTCGTAAATTATTTGGTTATATGGTATTTGTATTCGGGCAACAGCGCTCGAATCTTCCGACCAAGGATTTTTGTAAATAGATGTGTCTACCTAGGTTTATAGTCGGTGATCGTGTACGTCGGAAAAATTTATCCATGCTGATTCAGATATTTTCACTTTCTCATCAGTAATGCCTTGAATAATCATATTCTCTGTGTTTCTCGGAGTATAGACTTCAATGACATACGGTTTAAAAATAGTTAACGACGCACCAGTGTCGATAAGAAATTTGAAACCTAATCCACCTGTGTCTTTCATATAAAATAAATTACTCGATGCAGCTGTATGAACTTGATTTTAGTTTAAAGGGATTTTCGTTCTGGGAAGTTTAAATTTGGATTGAAATTGTCCATTAGGCTCAATTTCTGTATCCTTGTTTCTAATTGGTTTAACTCGGAACTGTCGATAGGAGGTTTTTCTTCTATCGCAAGCATGGGAAAATCCTGATCATGAGGATCATTTCCATATGAAGATCCGTACGAGGGTTCTTCGTAATAATCTTGGTAATTTTCATAGGGTTCTTCGTAATATTGTTCAGTATAAGGGTAATCAATGTCCATCTCAGATGACTGAGACTCATTTAAGACATGTGCCATTTGTGATGGGTTGTAGCTTGGATTTGGTCGAATATTCCTTTGGAAATTCGTATTAGGCTGGTAACTAGGGTTACGCCTGATTACAGGGTGTCGATTTTGAAAATTCTGGGCTGGTTGAATGGGAAGGCTAGGCCCTTGATTTTGAACTGGTCTTGTCTGTTGACTTTGACCTGGTCCGGAATTTTGGAAATTAAACGAACTAGGGGCTTGATTAGGAAAATTCGGTCTAGAATATTCCTGAGGTCTAAATTGTGGCATAGGATTTTGCTGTTGTACTTGAGTACGAACTCTACATTCGGAGCTTACATGACCTTTCTTTTGGCAAATGTTACATATTTTGGGTTTCTGATTTGGAACTTGCATTCTAGCAAACCTTTGGTTTTCCAAGTATGACAGTTGGAGTTCCCTTTTTATATGTGACATGGCTGTTAACATACCAGGAGGGTTTCCTGATCGGACAACTACACCAATAAGAGGTTCTAAGCCTGTAAGGAGTATGTTTAGTGTCATCGTTTCGATGAGGGATGATTGAGCTAATTTTTGTTCTCATGTTAGGGGTTGTCGGTTGACTGCAGAATGCATTTTTGCATTGTGCGTCTGAAGTCTCGCAGCAAAAGTTAACGTTGACTCACCAGGTAATTGCCTGATGCGCTGTAAATCAGCAATAAGGGATCTTAGGTCTCGAAGGTCACCAAAATGTGTTTCTAGCAAACTTCGTATTTCTTCCCAAGTGGAGGGATTTCTAGAGTTTATCAACTCTGCTGCTTTTCCGCGTAACTTATTCTTTAAATGTAAAATGACTAGAGCTTTCTGATCGTTCACTGCCATTTGATTAGCAGTGCGACAGGAGTTGATGAATGTGTTCAAAATTATTGGATTGCCATCGTATTCAGGTATTATGGAGAATATTTCAGACAATCGGTATGGCTCTATAATATCACCTGCCGTGGCGGAGTCGACATCAGCTCGCGTATTATTAGTTGCCATTTTGAATTTTGTTTATAAAATTATTTTGTGAATGAAAATTTATTGATTCTATTTAATTATACTTTGTTTATACCTTATACCAGATAATCACACTAACTGGAAGTGAATGATTTCAGTATTGGACTTACATGTATTCGTGCATCGGGAATCGCTCTGTTCTCCGTGCCGTTTTCTTTCTTCTTTGTTGCTTGGGTTCCCTTGGGGGATTGGGATCCGCCGCCGCTAGTGAGGACAGGCCTTGTACTCGCTGCTTGCAGACTTTCTGAGCGTTCTTGGAGACAGGGGTCGCCTTGTTCTGCCGGTCCTTGTAGTCTAAACGACTTGGCTGCTACAGGGGTCCAGAAGTTAGGTCGTTGCTGGCTCTTGAAGCTTCTGAAGGTCCAAGCCTACGGTCTGGGGGTGTTCTCGTTCTAACGTCGTTGAGGTATCCCACTTCTGACACCAATTTTTGTTATATCATTGAAGCAATGATTAACTTTTTAAAAACTTTTATTTGCGGCACAAGCTTGTGTCGCACTTTCAAGTTACAATTTTATAAAAGATTCTTATGACTACTTGACATGACGGAGTCTAACCGGGTATTGAACAACTGTGGTACGCAGTACCACCCTTTTATACTTAATTACTGCTGACAGAAGTGTTCTGCATACGTGGCATCGAACAATGATGCTTTGTATGACTTGTTATTGCAGGAAGTCGTTATCAGTTGTTTGTCTTCTTTGGAGGTAACTTTGCAACAAAGTTGCCTACAATAGATTCATTGTTTGAAACTATTACAATAAGGCTCATTGTCAAAGGGCCATATAACATCCATATGCAGGGTGTTCATTTGAAAAATTTCCACCACGGATTCATCGAAAACCACAAATTAAAAGAAAAAATTGAGTCAAGTTAATTGACTCAGTTCTTCCCACACATAAGGATGATACCATTTTGTTATTTTCCCATTGCATGAAGATATAGTCTGAAATCCCCTTGCAACCAAATCATCGCCCACCCGTCCGCAATAAAGCACCCCTCACAAAAACTCTCGTAAATAGTTTCTTACGTCTCTCTCCTTAAAAGGTAGGACGCCACGGTTTTTTCTGCATACTTCAACTGGACGATGCTAAAAGATCAGTAGCCTCCAAACCGTCTAAAGACGAAGTTAGAGCTCTTTTATATTTTTAGTTTTTTTTTATTATTGCTGCGCCGCCACTGACACGATTTTTTTAAAACATACGCGTTTTCCATCCTTCCCGCGGTAGTAACACTGTGTCAAAATTTCATTAAAACCAATTCAATAATTTTCACATTACGTAATACAGAACGGTCTGAAACAATACTCGTATGTATACATCACAAATTCTAAAGTCCTTGGCTTCTGTACTAGGCAAGGCAATGTTCGGATGGACCTAAAAAAAGTGTATTATGCCTTTAGGTTTTTCATTCACAGGTCAATGGACAGCCCATTATGCATACAACAAATTTTGCAGTTTTACAACCCCCACCCCCCAACCACCAAAAAGTAGAAAATGATCAAGGACCCCTAGGACGCCTAAAAGCAAAGTTTGAGCTGTTTTTATATTTTTAGTTTTTTTTATTATTGCTGCGCCGCCATTGAAACGGTTTTTCCAAAACATACGCGTTTACCATCCACGCCACTGTGACATTGTGTCAAAATTTCATTAACATTCAATAATTTTCGCATTACCCAATATACAGGGTGAGTCAAACTCAACGCCTCGGACGTTTGTGACCAAACGGTACCACTTTTCGGAAAATCAACTCTGCGAGTGTATGTAGGTCGAGTTGGACTATATTTTAAAAATAATTACTTCTATACAGGGTGTCTAATAAAGCGTGACATAGCAAAGTTATATTTTTTTAAATGGAACACCTTGTATATACAATTTTATATTCCCTGATTGATTTTAGTGTGACTTTATGTATCATACGTGGGACTTAAATCAAACCGTTTAGGTGCAAATTACAATTTTTGGTATAAGTAAGTGTCAGAAAAGAATTGAATATCGCAGCTATCATAAAACTTAGAGAGCTGTGACTTTGCCTTGTTACTAAGCACGAAATGCGTCAGTTTATATTAGACGGTCGAGTTTGAATTACGACTGTACTTGGAGAAATAGGTAGATCAATTAAGTAAACTTCAATCAGAAATAACTTTTTTCAAATGGGAATGCCTAATTTTTTTTATACAGTCAAATGTAAAATTTGACAGCCTTTCTAATGATATGCGGTTGTAAATATCAATCTCTGGTAGTTTTGATTTAATTTCAAATTTTCAATCAAACGGGTATTTTTTAATTTTCCTACCTATAAGCAGGCCATGAGATATAAACAAAAAACTATTCAGATGGAGGAAAACAACTAACTTAGCAAATAGGTACGGATGAATTAGAGTAAAGAGACAAAACTGTAAAAATGACAAATCAACTCTAACCAGAAGTAACAGAGGTTACACATCTAAGGTCAAAAAGCAGCTGGAGTACGACAGAAATGGATATTATTCACATCATACAAAGCCATTATCAATTTTGAAATGTAAGAAAATCTACCACCGAATGTTGCTTCCAGTTTAATAGCTTCAAAATAAAATTTCACATTTAATGATTTAAAAAAGTAATAACCGATACCTCTGACTGGAGTCACAGTGTATGTATTAGCTGGAGTTCTGCAAATTCTTCCGTGCCCATAAGCAAGATCGCCGAAAATGAAGAATGAATTAGAAATCTGCTCAAGTTATTAAACATAATCTACCTGGCAGAAAATTAAAATATGATTTGTCAGAATTCCTTTTTTTTGCGATCTTGCTAATAGATACTAAAAAATTTAAAGGACAACAATCAGACAGTCGAGGTATTGTTACTTTTGACTTTGACGGAAATGACTACTGTTTTATACCATTAAATGTGAAATGGAGTTCTGAAGATATTAGACTGAAGGCAACAATCACTGAAAGTTTTGCTTTCATTTCAAAGTTTTTAGTGATTTTGGAAATTTTTAAACTCTAGTACATTGCAGTAGCTAGTAGGCTGTAAACATCCATTTTTGTCGTACTCCAGCTTCTCTTTGACCTTAGACATGTTACCACCGTTTCTGGTTAGAATTGATTTGTTGTAGGGAATTTTTATAATCTTGTCCTTTTACTCTAGTACTTCTGGATCTTTTTGCTGAGTTAGTTCTTTCCTTCCATCTGAACACTTTTTTGTTAATATTTCATGGCCTGCTAGTTTGTTTATAGGTAGGTAAATTGAAAACCACCGATTTGATTGAAATCTCGAAATTAAATGTAAACTACCAGAGATTGATATTCACGACCCAATATCATTAGAAAGCCTATCAAATTACACTGTTGATCCTATAAAAAAAATTAAGCATTCCCATTTGAAAAAATCAAGTTACCACTGATTGAAGTCTCCTTAATTATTAATCTACCGATTGCTCAAAGTACAAATGTCATTAAAACTTGGCCGCCTAACCTAAGTTGACGCGTTCCATGCTTAGTGACAAGGCAAAGTCACAGCCCTCTTAAGTTTTATAATCGCTGCGATATTCGATTTTTTTTTCTGATATCTACTTTTACTAAAAATTGTGATTTGCACCTGAACGGTTCGCTTAAAGTCCCATGTGTAATACATAAGGTCACACTAAAATTCACCCGGGAATCTAAATATACGATAATATACAGGGTGTTCCATTTAAGAAAACACAACTTTGATATGTCACGCTTTGATTAGACACCCTGTATAAAAGTCATTATTTTTGGAATGTAGTCCAACTCGACCTACATACACTCGCAAAGTTGATTTTTCGTAAAGTGGTACCGTTTGGTTACAAGAGTTCGAGGCGTTGAGCCTGACTCACCCTGTAGAACGATCTAAAACAACACTCGAATGTATACATACATCACTAATTCCAAGTCCCTTGGTTTCTGTAATAAGCAAGGCAATGTTCGGATGGACCTAAAACTACTATGCCAAAGTTTGATTAAAACCAATTCAACAATTTTCGCCTTACAATACAGAACAATCTGAAACAATAACCCGTATGTATACATCACAAATTCTAAGTTCCTTGGTGTCTGTACTAGGCAAGACAATGTTGGGCTGGACCTAAAAGAGTGTATTATGCCTTTAGGTTTTCATTCACAGGTCAATGGACAGCCCATTATGCATACAACAAACTTCTCAGTTTTACACCCCCCCCTCCCCACCTCATAACCACCCTAAAATCACCCCCACCCAAAAAAGTAGAAAATGATCAGGAGCCTCTAGAATGCCTAAAAACAAAGTTTGAGCTGTTTTTATACTTTCTAGTTTCTTTATTATTGCTGCGCCGCCACTGACACGGTTTTTCCAAAACATACGCGTTTTCCATCCTCGTCGCGGTAGTAATGCTGTGTCAAAATTTCATTAAGATTCAATTATTTTCGCGTTACGCAATATAGAACGATCTAAAACAATACTCGTATGTATACGTACATCACAAATTCTAAGTCCCTTGGTGTCTATAATAAACAAGGCAATGTTCGGACGGACCTAAAAATATTATGCCAAAATTTGATTAAAATCAATTCAACAATTTTCGCCTTATGCAATACAGAAAAATCTGAAACAATAACCCGTATGTATATGTATATTCACCCTTACCCAAAAAATCTGGAAAATGATCAGAAACCCCTAAAACGCCTAAAAACGAAGTTTGAGGAATATTTGAATTGTTTCGTTTTTTGCTAACTACTCCGCCCCCCGTACAACGATTTCCAAAATTATAGGAACATTACCTACTGCGACCCCACAACATATCGCTACCCAAATTTCATCGCAATCCATGCAGCGGTTACTGAGATTTCGACGTTAGAAAATCGCCAACAGACAGACAGACCGACAGACAGACCGACAGACAGACCGACAGACAGACCGACAGACAGACCGACAGACAGACCGACAGACAGACCGACAGACAGACCGACAGACAGACCGACAGACAGACCGACAGACAGACCGACAGACAGACCGACAGACAGACCGACAGACAGACCGACAGACAGACCGACAGACAGACCGACAGACAGACCGACAGACAGACCGACAGACAGACCGACAGACAGACCGACAGACAGACCGACAGACAGACCGACAGACAGACCGACAGACAGACCGACAGACAGACCGACAGACAGACCGACAGACAGACCGACAGACAGACCGACAGACAGACCGACAGACAGACCGACAGACAGACCGACAGACAGACCGACAGACAGACCGACAGACAGACCGACAGACAGACCGACAGACAGACCGACAGACAGACCGACAGACAGACCGACAGACAGACCGACAGACAGACCGACAGACAGACCGACAGACAGACCGACAGACAGACCGACAGACAGACCGACAGACAGACCGACAGACAGACCGACAGACAGACCGACAGACAGACCGACAGACAGACCGACAGACAGACCGACAGACAGACCGACAGACAGACCGACAGACAGACCGACAGACAGACCGACAGACAGACCGACAGACAGACCGACAGACAGACCGACAGACAGACCGACAGACAGACCGACAGACAGACCGACAGACAGACCGACAGACAGACCGACAGACAGACCGACAGACAGACCGACAGACAGACCGACAGACAGACCGACAGACAGACCGACAGACAGACCGACAGACAGACCGACAGACAGACCGACAGACAGACCGACAGACAGACCGACAGACAGACCGACAGACAGACCGACAGACAGACCGACAGACAGACCGACAGACAGACCGACAGACAGACCGACAGACAGACCGACAGACAGACCGACAGACAGACCGACAGACAGACCGACAGACAGACCGACAGACAGACCGACAGACAGACCGACAGACAGACCGACAGACAGACCGACAGACAGACCGACAGACAGACCGACAGACAGACCGACAGACAGACCGACAGACAGACCGACAGACAGACCGACAGACAGACCGACAGACAGACCGACAGACAGACCGACAGACAGACCGACAGACAGACCGACAGACAGACCGACAGACAGACCGACAGACAGACCGACAGACAGACCGACAGACAGACCGACAGACAGACCGACAGACAGACCGACAGACAGACCGACAGACAGACCGACAGACAGACCGACAGACAGACCGACAGACAGACCGACAGACAGACCGACAGACAGACCGACAGACAGACCGACAGACAGACCGACAGACAGACCGACAGACAGACCGACAGACAGACCGACAGACAGACCGACAGACAGACCGACAGACAGACCGACAGACAGACCGACAGACAGACCGACAGACAGACCGACAGACAGACCGACAGACAGACCGACAGACAGACCGACAGACAGACCGACAGACAGACCGACAGACAGACCGACAGACAGACCGACAGACAGACCGACAGACAGACCGACAGACAGACCGACAGACAGACCGACAGACAGACCGACAGACAGACCGACAGACAGACCGACAGACAGACCGACAGACAGACCGACAGACAGACCGACAGACAGACCGACAGACAGACCGACAGACAGACCGACAGACAGACCGACAGACAGACCGACAGACAGACCGACAGACAGACCGACAGACAGACCGACAGACAGACCGACAGACAGACCGACAGACAGACCGACAGACAGACCGACAGACAGACCGACAGACAGACCGACAGACAGACCGACAGACAGACCGACAGACAGACCGACAGACAGACCGACAGACAGACCGACAGACAGACCGACAGACAGACCGACAGACAGACCGACAGACAGACCGACAGACAGACCGACAGACAGACCGACAGACAGACCGACAGACAGACCGACAGACAGACCGACAGACAGACCGACAGACAGACCGACAGACAGACCGACAGACAGACCGACAGACAGACCGACAGACAGACCGACAGACAGACCGACAGACAGACCGACAGACAGACCGACAGACAGACCGACAGACAGACCGACAGACAGACCGACAGACAGACCGACAGACAGACCGACAGACAGACCGACAGACAGACCGACAGACAGACCGACAGACAGACCGACAGACAGACCGACAGACAGACCGACAGACAGACCGACAGACAGACCGACAGACAGACCGACAGACAGACCGACAGACAGACCGACAGACAGACCGACAGACAGACCGACAGACAGACCGACAGACAGACCGACAGACAGACCGACAGACAGACCGACAGACAGACCGACAGACAGACCGACAGACAGACCGACAGACAGACCGACAGACAGACCGACAGACAGACCGACAGACAGACCGACAGACAGACCGACAGACAGACCGACAGACAGACCGACAGACAGACCGACAGACCGACAGACCGACAGACAGACAGATCGACAGACATACCGACAGACAGACCGACAGACAGACCGACAGACAGACCGACAGACAGACCGACAGACAGACCGACAGACAGACCGACAGACAGACCGACAGACAGACCGACAGACAGACCGACAGACAGACCGACAGACAGACCGACAGACAGACCGACAGACAGACCGACAGACAGACCGACAGACAGACCGACAGACAGACCGACGGAAATGAGTGACGTAGATTTTCGTTACGTAGGCATCATAAAATGCCCAGAAAGTAGATTATCTCAAAATCGAAAATTTTCCCGATGACAATACTCGCCTAACCTATCGGTGTGGGAAGTAAAAGGGGTAAAAATAACATTTTATTGCATTTCACGAAGCTAGATATACGATTTAATAAGTGTGAATTACTGGTCGCCTATTCTTCTTAACAGCAAAGCTTGCGAGCTGGCAAAAGTATAACGTATAACCTTCTTTTTCCTAAACTAGAAACCTTTTGTATAGTCAGAAAGTGAATACAGTGCTTTAGACAATTTTCAGAGAAAGGGGGGAACCAGCAGGGGGATTTTTATTCATATGCATGACTTACAATGTGTTCCTGCGCTACGGTGCCTTTTACGCAGTGCCTTTATAATCTTTACGTCCTCTGTGAATACTTCTACAGGGTTATTCACGTTATTCGACACGGAGCATTATGGCTAAAGTAATTTGATAAAAAAGAAAATAATAGTTTGGGATGGATAGAGACGCATAAAGGCTACATTTTAAAAATATTTTTATGTTATACAGGGTGTCCCAAAAGCACGAAATGTATCAAAGTTATGTTTTTTGAATGGAACACCCCATATATTATTGCATATTCAGATTCCTTGGTGAATTCTAGTGTGACTTTATGTATCATACATGGGACTTAGAGAGAACCGTTTAGGTGTAAATCACCATTTTCGGTATAAGTAGATATCAGGAAAAATTTGAATATCGCAGAGATTACAAAATATGGAAGGCTGTGACTTTGTCGTATTTTTAAGCATAAAATGCATCAGCTTTGATGAGACTGTCAAATTTAAATTACGTTTATGCTTGGAGAAATCGGTCGATGAATTGAGGAAACTTCGATCAGCGATAACTTGCTTTTTTCAAATGGGAATGCCTAATTTTTTTTATACGGTTAAACGTAGAATTTGATAAGCTTTCTAATGATGTAGGGTTGTGAATATCAATCTCTCGTAGTTTTCATTTAATTTTAAATTTTCAAACATTTCGGCGATTTTCAATTTTCCTACCTATAAGCAACGTAGCAGGCCATGAAATATAAACAAAAATCTGTTCAGGTAGAAGAAAACAACTAACTTAGCAGAAAAATACACACTAACTAGACTAAAGGGACAAGATTATAAAAATTCCTTACAACAAATCAACTCTCCCAGAAACAACTGCGATAACATCTGTAAGGTCAAAGAGAAGCTGGAGCATGGCAGTAATAGATACTTTTACTGTCTACTGGCTACCGCAATTTACAAGAGGTTAAAAATTTCCAATGCAATCAAAATCCCTCATATGAAACAGAAACAACCAGCGACTGTTGCTCCAGCACGCAACTATCAATCATAATATGTAATGGTGTAAAAAAGTACTAATTTGCATTGAAGTCGATACCTCTGACTGGAGCCCTTCTATTTTTTAATATCTATTAGCAATATTGCAAAAAAAGAATACTGACAAATCAGATTTAAATTTTCTGCCATTTAAGTTATGTACCTTGCTAATAGGTACTGAAGAATTTTCAGAACTCCAGTCAGAGGTACTTTTGACTTGAGTTTTGACAGAATTGCATACTTGTTTATATCATTAAATGTGAAATTTTATTATGAAAGTAATAAACTGCTTACAACATTCTCTAGTAGTTTTTACTTTATTTCAAAATTTTTAATGGCTTTGGAAATTGCCAATCTCTAGTACATTGCAGTAGCTAGTAGGCCGTGAAAAAATCCATTTCTGCCATACTCCAGCTTCTCTTTGACCAAAGATATGTTACCGCCGTTGTTTCTGGTTAGACTTTGTTTGTTGTGAGTAATTTTTATAATCTTGTCCTTTTAGTCTAGTTCGCGTGTATTTTTTAGCTAAGTTAGTTGTTTTATTCTACCTGAACAGGTGTTTGTTTATATTTCAAGGCCTGCTACGTTGGTTATAGGTAGGCAAATTGAAAAACGCCGATTTGTTTGAAAATTTAAAATTAAATGAAAACTACCAGAGATTAATATGCACAACCTTATATCATTAGAAAGGCTATCAAATTCTACTTTCAACCGTATAAAAAAAATTAGGCATTCCCATTTGAAAAAATCAAGTTATCGCTGATCGAAGTTTCCTTAATTCATCGACCGATTTCTCCAAGCATAAACGTAATTTAAATTTGACAGTGCTTAGTAATACGGCAAAGTCACAGCCTTCCATATTTTGTAATCTCTGCGATATTCAATTTTTTCCTGATATCTACTTATACCGAAAATGGTGATTTACACATTAACGGTTCGCTTTAGCTACCATGTATGATACATAAAGTCACACTAGAATTCACCAAGGAATCTGAATATGCAATAATATATGGGGTGTTCCATTTAAAAAAACATAACTTTGATACATTTCATGTTTTTGGGACACCCTGTATAACATGAAAATATTTTTTAAATGTAGCCTCTATGGGTCTCTAACCATCCCAAATTATTATTTTCTTTTTTATCGAATACTTTAGCCATAATGCTCCGTGTCGAATAACCCTGTATAAGAAGGTCTATAACAAACATGCATCCTGTCTATAATCAATCTGACTGCAATTGCAATTGGTAATTATTCAATAATTATAGGGTAAACATTAAAAATCTAGCATTGATTTGCAAATCACTCGCTTGGTTCTGATTTCTACTATGATTTTGAACCCTGAATTCTAAAATACGTTTGATCCAATTTTGACGTTTTGTTTCCAATATTGATAAAATACTATTGGATGATAATCATTAACATAGCCCTCAATACCCAATAGAAAGCTTTTGCTAAACAACATCCAATAGAAAAGCTTTGTCAAAGTCTTTGTTGAATATGCATGTTGATAAAATCGGGCCTTAGACTCCAAAGAAGAGCAGTAAGGATAGTAGCCAACATACCGTATGCGTCCGTAAATGCCCAAAAGCTCGTTTATTTGACCATCTAACACTCCATGTTCCATATTTACTTCTAAATTCTGAAACGCACTCAAAATAATATCACGACTCCACCAATATTGACAACAGCAATTTACGACATAACCTAAAATGTAGGCTGAATGTACATCAGTTGTCAGTAGAACGTCGTTGGCCAGAACTCCGGCCTCCTGAAAGGGCCGACTCTTCTGAACGCGCATCCATTTTTGCATGACGAAGATCTGTACCTCCATCAGCTGAGCCCCAGCGCACCCTTCTGGAACGAAGACCATTCGAGGCCCAGTCTGAGTGGCATGCTGATAGCTAGTATACGCACGTCACGGTGCGGGACTTCTTTGTCGACGAGACCCCATCCGGCGTGGCATCAGTCGATCTCTGTTGTTTCACGGTATTACCGGACATCTTTAAGGGACGATTTATAGTGCTGTAACGTAAGAGGTAAGGTAAGAGGTATGAAAATAAACCGTCGCTGAAAACGGATTTGAGCGACGCTCTCGATGGTACGAAAAGAGCATTAAAGGTTTGTGTAATGCAACAGACGTTGAAAATGAGATGAAACAGCGGCTGGAGAATCTAAAAAATGAGAACACTCGACTGAAACATGAGCTGTAGGGTGGATTGGCTGAACCACAAGCTGGTAAGATAAAGCAGAAGATTGCGCAGGTGGAAAGCGAGATAGATAGGCTGAAGATGTAACTGCAAAATGCCATTGTGGACGCAAAGAAAGGGGAGTCCAGAAGGTCAGGTCAAGATGACAATATAGAGTTAAAGCAAAGATTGGCGCAACAGCACAGAGAAAACGCGAAGGTAGGAGCAGAGCGAGACGTTACGCTCAAGGACGCGTCATGGGGCTCTGATCACACAGCGCAAGTCAGGAACGAGAATGGTAAGCAGAGGAACAGGATTGCGTAACTGGAAGACAAACTCAGCAGACTCACGGCGGAACTGGAGAGCAACCTGAGTGACGACAAGGGAGTGTCAAGAGTTGACAGCCGACAAGACGAAAAGGCGCAAATGAAGGGGATGATAGCAGAGTTACGAAAAGAGAACACTGCTGGAGCTGAAAATGGGAATCACAAGTTGGGCAAAGGATATCGCAGTTACAAGGTGATCTGGTATGGTCTTACAACACACGACGGAAAGAAGGGTCGATGTCCCAAGCTTCAACATCATTTGGTAGGACCCTACTTGGTGACGAACCGGCTCAATGACTTTGTCTACACGTTATGTTTGGGAAGTGGAAAACCGAAGGTCGACTATACTGATGTCTGTGGTCGAGGACGCCGAACGCTAAGGAGGGAAGGATGTAACATACTGTACATTATGGTATTCGTGTATGTATCAGTTGTCATGCATGACGTAAAGTCAAAGTGTTAGGTTAGATCTTTGACGTGTAAACGTCATCGAATCGTCTGGAGTTTTCGGAAATGACGGATGGGCGTTCTAGAATGTCATCTGGATGTCTCGAATTCTCTAGGTCTAGATGGTTCGATGAAGTGTATATAAGGCGCCACGGGTAGCGTGCCGGCAGTAGTTGCGTTGAGTTGAAGCTGAGATAAGGTTAAGGGACATTGTACTGTGTTGTGAAGTAAAACGGTGAAAGTTACGTCCAGTTTGAGTCCTTGGAGTACTGAAAAATCGGCCGTCGTGACAATATACAGGGTGTCCCAAAAAATAGTGTCAAGCGGAAGCCCAGAGATAGAGCACATCTAGAAATATCTGAATCACCCCCATATATGTTATGCAATTTTTTGTAGTTTCCGAGTTATGAATTTTTTTCTGAATTTTAGAGAATTCTCTACCTCGACAACTTAAAACTGTTCCAAAAGATAAATTAAAAGACTTTTCCAAATTATCTTTTTTGCTGATTAATCTCTAAGAGTTTACTGTTCATTACATAAAGGAATCGGCTAAGTACATTTGATTAAAGTCATGAAAATTATAGTGTAAATTGAAAAATTTACGTTCTATTAATTATGACTTAGATCTTCGACTCGCAATTAAAAATCTAAAGAGGTGATTTTCTTATTTCTATGCAGGTCTAAAAACTTCTTCAGACTCTCAGCTATCACAATCATTGAAAAAAACTAGTACTTAATGGGGCTACTTTCGCTCCAATTGACCTTCAAAGACAAGAGGCGAAGATTTCTTGAAACCAGCGATGGGATTTTAAATGAAACAATAACTAAGTTTAGGGCGCTAATAGCCGAATGATTGTCATTGCCGCAATAAAACACATTCAATGCAAACAGAATATCGATAGATGACCACCTGTGTCACTTTGCTAAGATTTTTTTTTACATGTCCGACTTCTTTTTTGTAAGTGGGAAATTGTAAAATGAAACGAAATTATCAAATTTCTTCACTAAGTTTATTAAATTTCACAAGAAATTTTCAAAATGTCTACCATCTTGTTCGATGCATAATCTACATCATCTGAAAAAATTGTTTTTTAAATTAACAAAAGCTCTTTGATTGTTTTTTATTACTTCTTCAGCCTGTGTTAATTTGTTGCGTAACTCGCTGATGTTCGACACTCTTTAGCATAGATTAGTTTTTTGTAGTAGTCCCAAACAAAAAACTCCAGCGGATTTAAGTCAGGTGACCGTGACGGCCATTCAGTGGGTGCACCACGACCTATCCATTTGTTGCATAGTCTCTTGCAGAAAACAGCATCGTTAAATTCAGTTGTCGTGCACTCAAGGTCCATAGGATAGCCAAGTAGTCAGACAACAGAAACAACACCAATCCAAACAAAAGCGTATCGTTTTAAAGCCGCAAAGACAGACAGACGACTGAATAAAGACAACGAAAACAACTTATGCAATGACACATTTTGAAAAGACGTCACAACAATATCATAGCTATCTTTTTCTAACATCGCCATCGTTTACTGCGTTAGCGTTAGCCCTTTTTGTTGGCGCTCAGGTAAAAACCGGTTTTGAAGAATGCCCTCCTTGTGGTTTTTTAGCAAGAAATAGGATCTTTTTTAATAAATGTTTAATTTATGCAACGTTTTTAACGTTTATTATTGC
Source organism: Callosobruchus maculatus (assembly GCA_951848785.1). Classification (NCBI taxonomy): domain Eukaryota; kingdom Metazoa; phylum Arthropoda; class Insecta; order Coleoptera; family Chrysomelidae; genus Callosobruchus; species Callosobruchus maculatus. The sequence continues at coordinate 4,926,384 of CATOUR010000191.1, read as the reverse complement.
GGTACTGACAATCAATCTGCTATTTACGCGTTAACATAAGTTATTGATGAATTGAAAAACACATCGCTATTTTCAAGAAATCATCGCCTCTTGTCTTTGAAGGTCAATTGGAGCGAAAGTAGCCCCATTAGGTACTAGTTTTTTTCAATGATTGTGATAGCTGAGAGTCTGAAGAAGTTTTTAGACCTGCTTAGAAATTATGAAATCACCTCTTTAGATTTTTAATTGCGAGGCGAAGATTTAAGTCATAATTATCAGATCGTAAATTTTTCACTTTACACTAAAATTTTTATAACTTTCATCAAAGTTACGAAGCTGATTATTTTATGTATGAACAGTAAACTCTTGGAGATTAATTACCAAAAAAGATAATTTGGAAAAGTCTTTTGATTTCTCTTTTGGAACAGTTTTAAGTTGTCGAGGTAGAGGATTCTCTGAAATTCAGAAAACAATTCATAACTCTGAAACTGCAAAAAATTGCATAACATATATGGGGGTGATTCAGATACTTCTAGGTGTGCTTTATCTCTGGACTTCCGCTTGACACTCTTTTTTGGGACACCCTGTATTTAAGACGTAATTGCTTACGAAATTTCATTGATTCCTGAAATGTCTCGAAAAGGAAAATAAAACCAAGCACAATTTCCGCGAATATATTCAACAACCTTTAAGATTAAGCTCTATTTGAGTGAAAAGAGTATTGATAATCCATTAATAATTCCTTTGTTTTAGGTTCTTTGTGAACAGCAATTCGATTGGGTACCCTGTAGTGGCGGTAACATCCCACCAGATGCAGTGGAAGGTGGCAGAACCTCTGACGGGGAAGTACTATATATCGGCAGGGCATACCATGAGGGATCCCATACAGTTGGAAAGGTAAACTGTTTTCATTAGAGGATAATGATCCTGTCTCATGTTTAACGATAGATATTAACACACTTTAAGAGAAACATGTCTGGCAAGTGTCCTATCGAATGTACAATAGAAAAGGGACTGGTAGGCTTTGGATATCCAAAAATTTCCACGCGATTTTATTTTTATCGTATATAGAACGATCTAATATATCACTTTCAAATAAAAAATTGCAGCGAATTCGCATTTTCTTGCAGCCAGAAGTTTGGTCAAAGAAGCAATCCACGGTTCTGGGTTCTGTCGGTCCTCTCGGGTCCCAGCTGCAGACCAGAATTTCGATTCCCGCCTATCGACGAATCGGCCACCAGCTCATTCAGCTTCTCATGCAGCCGCTCATTCCGTTGGTCTGATGCGTTTACAGTTTTCACCACCGATGAGCCTGGAGAACAACGACCCAGTGGTGTTCCTTTCTTGAGGTGTACCGGAAAGCCATTCGCGTTCAAAGACCTCACCGGAACTGTATCATCAGCTCGTACCAGGCATTTTCCAATGGCGATGCCACGACCAATCAGCTCATCATCCGGTTAAGGTTCGAACAACATGACGCTCCCTGGATCAGCGTCATCAATCAGGCAGGCTTCTATCACCACCTCGCACCTTCCTGGGATGACAGTTTCTGCTGAGAGCACCACCTGGACAGCCTCTTCTTGACGTTGGTGGATGACTGCCTCTTCCTCTTGGACTAGCAGGGTACCATGTCTCAGGTCCAGTTGGAATCCATAAGTGTCCATGATATCTATTCCAACTATCACCTCGTTCTCGATGTCGGCTACCAAAACTCGATGTTTGATCTTGGTGTTCCCAAACTGGAGCTGTATGTCGGCTTCCCCATGGATGCTTGCGGGCTCTCCGGTAGCAGTGCGCAGCCGCCATCTTGTTGGTCTTACATCAGCATTCTTCTGGAGCACATCACGTCGAATGATGGTCTTCGTCGCACCCGTTTCCAGAAGCATCAGCTTCTGCTTGCCGTTCACGAAACCATCCACATACAGACTGCTCGCCTGCTGCCCCACGTAGGCCACACGAGCAGTTCTTCCTGAGGCCTTCTGGATGCGGATCGAGGATCGCCTCTTCTCTTCTACCCGTCTTAGTTTTTCGGTGTCGGCAGTGGCTTCTTCTCCCCTCTGCAGCGGCTTCTTACATGACCCAGCTCGCCGCAATTCCAGCATCGGATCTCTCTCAACTTTTTGGAACGGGCCTCGCTAATTACCCGCCGCAGTTCCTCAGCTAGGGCCGGTACTTCTGTCTCAGCTTCACACTCCCGAACTCGGGCCTGGCACTGGAAAGTCTTTTTCACAGCCTCAAATTCTAAAGCTCTGGCTAGGGCATCTACCAGACGTTCCGAATGTGCGAGAGCCACAGCTTGACGCACTTCGTCATCACGAAGACCACCCACAAATGCCTCCACTGCTAATCGCTTCATTAGATCTTCCGGAGCCGTCGGATACGTCAGTCGAACTAATCGGGCTATATCTGCTTCAAATTCTTGCAGCGTCTCATTTGGTCGTTGGGAGCGATTCTTCAGCTGAGCGTGGAAGACGTGACCGAATCTGGCTTGGCCAAACCTCATTTCCAGATGCCTGACTAGCTGTTCGTAGTCCCCCTGTTCTGCCGGTGATAGCGTTTGAAGAACATCTGTAGCTTCACCTCTCAGTGCTAACGCCAAAGCTGTTGCCTTCTCACCAGGTAGCCAACCATTTGCGTTTTCGGCCGCTTCAAACTGAAGGAGGTAATTCTCCTAGGACGTTTTCCCATCGTACTGAGGAGGTTTCAGTCTCGGCCTGCACGAACCTCCTACCTTCAGGTCACTTGGTGTGGTTACGCTTGCAGCCTGAAGCTCCATTCGCAGCTTGTCCATCTCTGCGTCCAGGCGTCGGATGTTGTCTCGCCGATCTTCTTTCTGTTTTTCCGATCCCCTCTTGAGATCTTCTTTTTGCTCTTCCATTTTCGATTCTAAGATGTCGATTCTGGTTCCGATTCTTTCTTCGATGTCGTCTTTTAAAGCAGTAATCTCCATCTTCAGGGCAGATTCTGACAGTTTGGAGATTGCTTCGATTTTTGACTCGAGTGACAGTCAAGCAGATTCCAACTGTTTGGTGCTTGCTTCGATTTGTTTGGAGCTTGCTTCGATTTTTGCTTCGAGCTTCTTGGTCCACTCGAATTCAGGTGACTCGAATTCGAACGTATCTGGATCCTCACCCTCTTCAATCATTATTTGTCGGAGTCGACCCTGGAGAACGGCCTTCAGCCCGCTGCTATCGGCACCGCGTTCGTCGAGCTCTCGCCTTAAATCCGCAACCTTCAGTTCACTGAATCTCACCATCTTAACAGTTTTTTCACTTAACTGTCCGTACCACGTTGCCCAGTCAATCAGTCTATCCCACACCTGACACCACTGTTACAAGTCTTTTGTCCGATTGGGCAAGGAAACACTTGGTACGGATTTCACTATTTATTTTCACTAACTATGTACACTACGCCTAGCCTAATACTTAACAGTCTAATTTATCTAAAGTCACTACACTAATTTATATTGGTTCTTAACTTCACTAATTTATGGCACAATTCATTTATTTCGCGCGCGCCACTGGAACGTCGTCGCGTATTACTACCGAACACTGCTGCATTGACTGTCACTGACTGCCTCACTGGTTACCTATGCGCGGTTTTTATACTAGGTGTGCCCTCTCTCTATTGTTCTAGAGAGCTCTGCGGTCATAAAACAGGGATCGAAAAGTAGGTTTTCTAGATCTCACGAGATGGCATACAGCGCCGGCCTGGCACAATATGTTACCACTGTTATCTCTGATTAGAGCTGATGTTTTGTAAGAAATTTGTATAATCTTGTCTCGTTACTCTAGTCCGTTTGCATCTTTCTGCTAAGTTAGTTGGTTTATTCCATCCATTCTTCAAGGCCTGCGAAGCTGCTTAATTATAAGTAAGAGAATTGAAAAACATCGATTTGACTAAAAATTCAAAATAAAGTGAAAACTAAAAAATATTGATAGTGACAATAAAAATAGACATTTTCATTTGAAAGAACCAAACAACGTGTGATTGAAATTTCCTTAATAAATCTACTGAGTCCTCGAAGTACAAAAAGCATTAAATTTGACCATCTAACAAAACCTGCATTTTATAATTAGGGCTCGTTTTTAAATCTCCAGCTATTTATCTTGACTAGCGGCTATATCAACTGCCAGTCAACGCGTTTTTCGATCTAATGATACATAATAGCTGGGACATATATCACCATTTCCGTAACTGAAGGTTATTTCTGTCAGTTATGTCAAGTAACCAGCGGTTATATCTTGAAAGTCGTGTAGTTTCGAAGGATTTTACTTCCCACACCGATAGGTGAGGGGAGTATTGTGATCGCGAAAATTTTCGATTTTGAGATAATACACTTTTTGGGCGTTTTATGATGCCTACATAACGAAAATCCACGTCACTCATTTCCGTCGGTCTGTCTGTCTGTCTGTCTGTCTGTCTGTCGGTCTGTCTGTCGGTCTGTCTGTCGGTCTGTCTGTCGGTCTGTCTGTTTGTCTGTCTGTCTGTTGGCGTTTTTCTAGCCTCCTAATCTCAGTAACCGCTGCATAGATTTTGATGAAATTTGGGTAGTGATATGGTGTAGGGTCGTAGTAGGTAATGTTGCTTCAATTTTGAAAATCGGTGCATGGGCGGCGGAGTAATTAGCAAAAAACGAAAAATTTCAAATATGCATCCAAACTTCGTTTTTGGGTGTTTTAGGGGTTCCTGATCATTTTCTACTTTTTTTGGGTGGGGGTGAAATTGGGGTGGTTGGAGGGTGGGGGGTTGTAAAGCTGAAAAACTTGTTGTCCTCATAATAGGCTGTCTACTGACCTGAGAGAGAAAGACCTAGCGGTATAACACACTTTTGTAGGTCCATCCGAACATTGCCTTGTGTATTACAGGAACCAAGGGACTTTGAGAATTTTCCGATGTATACGTACGAGTATTGCTTTAGATCGTTCTGTATTTTATAATGTTGAAATTACTGAATTGATGTTAATGAAATTTCAGCACATTATTACTACTTTGGCGAGGATGGAAAACGCGTCTGATTTTTAGAAATCGTCTCAGTGGCGGCGCAGCAATATTAAAAAAACTAAAAATATGAAAACAGCTCAAACTTCGTTTTTAGGCGTTTTAGGGGTTCCTGATCATTTTCTACTTTTTTTGGGGTGGGGGTGAAATTAGGGTGGTTGGGGGGGTGGGGGGTTCTAACTCTGAAAAATTTGTTGTACTCATAATGGGCTGTCTACTGACCTGAGAGAGAAAGACCTAGCGGCATAATACACTTTTTTAGGTCCATCCGAACATTGCCTTGCCGATTACAGAAACCAAGGGACTTGAACTTTCTGATGCATACAAAATACATACGAGTATTACTTTGGATCGTTTTGTATTGTGTTACGTGGAAACTTCTGAATTGACTTTAATGACATTTTGACACAGATTTATTACCGCGACGAGTATCGAAAGCGCGTATGGTTTTTAGAAATCACTTCAGTGGCGGCGCGGCAATAATAAAAAAAACTAAAAATATAAAAAACACCTCAAACTTCGTTTTAGACGTTTTAGGGGTTCCTGATCATTAAAATTTTTTTGGTTGGGGGTGAAATTAGGGTGGTTCGGGGGTGGGGGTTTGTAAATCTCAAAAAATTGTTGTATTCATGATATATTGTCCATTGACCTGTGAAAGAAGCACCTAGTAGAATAAAACACTTTTTTGCGGTCGGGCGAGCGATGATTTGATTGCAGGGGCATCTAGACTATAGTTTCATGCTGTGGGAAAATAATAAAACCGGTGTCATCGGAATGTATGGGAAGTACTGAGTCAATCAACTTGACTCCATTTGTTATAATTTTATTAGAGACGATAATGAAGAAATTGTCTAATTTTGTAGTTACGAAAGAAGAACGTTTACCGTGAAGGAAATGCAAAATTTCATATATTTCAATTATGTGCTTCATTTTCACAGCAAAACAGATTTGCAGAACATTTTCTTTCGGCGAGCAATCCGAAAGCCACAGTCACACCACTCGCGAAGTTAGTCAAATACGAGAATGTTGATGGTCGCTTCCGACTAGTTCGCTCCACTTCAAGTCACTTCCATACGTTGTCGATCTCCGTGCAAAGGCAACGGATAGCAGTCGCGATGCGAAGTGGTCGTCCACACTACTCAGACTTACCCACCGAAAAAAATTCTTTAAAGCTGTTCTGCGGTAAAAATAAGACACATAATTGAAATATCTGGGAGTGCAGCTGCCTCTTGAACATCATCCATTTCGCCGTCGTCAGCTAACTTCGCGATAAACAAAACGAGGTTAGGTAGATACTTGCATGACGAGCACAGTTCCTCCTCAAGTTAAACGAATAGTGTGGTGACCCTCCTCGTACTCGACTCACTTCGACGAGGAACTTCGCGAACGGTATGGCTGAGGCATAAGCAGTGTAAACGGTCACTTCGCCTTTCGACCTCGATCATTTGCGATCATCCAAACTTTCATACTTGACTGACTTTGGATAAATTCGCACGTAGTGTGGCATGGCACACTCCCACTGACAAGATTTTTTGCGATAAATCTAGTTACGTAGCCGTCCGTTTAAAATGGCTTGAAAACGGTTAAGAATTTAACAACCACCATAGCTATTTGTTATTGATAACTGTCAGCTGCGTAACCGCAACTTTTATTCTACTACTAACCAATCGCTCGGCGCTCATGACACATTAGCAGCGGTACAATCTATACAGTTTTTAAGCAAATTTAGGGTTGTATCCATATTGTGTTTCGAAACCTTACTGGAGGGTCTCTTACGTAGGGCTCCCTTGAGTAAAGGCCCGGACAAACAGGGCATTCTAGAACGCGGCGGTCCGGCGTTCTCTAACGCCGCGTTACCGCATTCCGTTGTTTGTACCAAACATGCCTGTTTGACGGGTTGAGCAAAAGCGTTACGCCAATTTTTGTCAAGATATCTAGTGATTCAAACATAGATGAACTCGTGGCTCGGTCAAACAGAGGGCATCCTAGAATGCCGCTACGTCGCGTTCTAGAACGCCGCGTTACAGCGCTCCATTGTATTGTTAGAGAACGCCGGAACGCCGCGTTCTAGAATGTCCTCTGTTGGACCGGGCCTTATACTCAAGTAACGAAATGTCAACATGATATTTCGTCGATTTTGTAGGTTGATTTTGGAGTACGGTGTTGTGCCGTATATAAGGGGGGGGCCTAGGGGGTCCAACCTCGCCTCCTTGAGTATTCATATTAATGAAACAACTACTAAAATAATACAAAATAAAAATAATCAAAATGCCTTTATTCTACTACTAACCGATCGCTCGGCGCTCATGACACATTAGCAGCGATACAACCTATACAGTTTTTAAGCAAATTTAGGGTTGTATCCATATTGTGTTTCGAAACCTTACTGGAGGGTCTCTTACGTAGGGCTCCCTTGAGTAAAGGCCCGGTCAAACAGGGCGTTCTAGAACTCGGCGGTCCGGCGTTCTCTAACGCCGCGTTATCGCATTCCGTTGTTTGTACCAAACAGGCCTGTTTGACGGGTTGAGCAAAAGCGTTACGCCAATTTTTGTCAAGATATCTAGTGATTCAAACATAGATGAACTCGTGGCTCGGTCAAACAGAGGGCATCCCACATGACAAAAGTATATACAATGTACATACAGTGGATATCAAATCAATGGATATGTATATCCACAAATGGAGCAAGAATGTCCAATGGATGTCAAATAGACATCAAAAAAATATACATTGCATGTACGTTTGTCGCGAACTTTCACATCCATGGCATATCCATAGAATGTACATATGAACGTCTAATGTACATGCATATTATATACATGGTACATACAATGGATATATACACATCCATGGTATATCCATAAAATGTACATTCATGTACTTTTAATGCACATGCATAGTGTATGAAAGTTCAATGTAGAGGCAGTAAGATAAACAAACTTTATGCTTTCATTATGTATTGTTATTAATTCAATTTCTAATTACAATAATAATACTTGGCAAAATCGATTACTGTGATTGTCATCTCTTTTCTGTTGAATGGCATGTCTAAAATCACAAAGAAATCAAGGTTATAAAATTTTGTAGGTGGTTTGTTCCGCTTATGACTTACCGTCAAACGCTGGATGTGAGTGTTATCAGTAGTAAGAAGATAAGTAACAGTGCACAATATTTCACTCGATCAGGCAATCAGGCACAACCAGCCCCCCCCACACGCGCAGGGCGCGAACGAGTCGTACGACGGAATGACTAGAAATTAGCAATGGCAGCACTAGTTGTACTTCGCGCAGGCGTAAACTACTAGATGTATATATGATACATCGACCAACATCTTATGTATATTCACATATGGATATACCTACGTGAACATACATAGTATATTACACTAGTGTATATCATTTTTTATATGTACATTTAACGTCCTATGAATATTCAAAATATACATGTACAAACTGGAATATCTAATGTACATTCTATGGATGTACATATCCATATAGTGTTATGTGGGATCCTAGAACGCCGCTACGTCGCGTTCTAGAACGCCGCGTTACAACGCTCCATTTTATTGTTAGAGAACGCCGGAACGCCGCGTTCTAGAATGCCCTCTGTTGGACCGGGCCTTATACTCAAGTAACGAAATGTCAACATGATATTTCGTCGATTTTGTAGGTTAATTTTGGAGTACGGTGTTGTCAGTTTCAGTCACATCCAAAAAAATGTCCACCACAGAACACGAAATACTGGTACAATACAAAAAGAAAACAAAACAGAAAACATCAAAATGCGTGGGCATATGCATAAAAAATTGACTTATATTTGCAATATGACAACGTCGCCAAATGAATCCCGCCATCTGGTAGATGTTGTCTAGATACACAAGGAACACAATACATGGCCCCGTCCCATTTAAACAATGTACCACTTTTGCGGACGACATAAGAAAGAGAGGTCGGTGAGAGAGATAGAGCTAGACAGGGAAAAAGCAAGCATAAGAAAGAGAGGTCAGTGAGAGAGATAGAACCAGTCAGGGAAAAAGCACAGCCACCTACCTCCTAACTAGCTATGTGGAGCATTGGCAAATCTTCTGCCGTTTTCCCTGACTAGCGCTATCTCATTCTAGCCGCAAACGAGTGCACGCATGCCCCTTCCATAGGTATTGACACTTCACTGATATTAACGGTATTTTGATATCTATATATTGTTTTTTATGTGTTTTAAATATATTGTTTTTGTGTATAGTTTATTCCATTTTTTTTTCAAATAAATTCGGATAAATTAGGTGCATCTGGTAGTAAAATGACCCGTCTAACCCCCCGCCTTCAGCCATTTTTTGAGAGAACACACTAGGTACGTAGGCAGCACAGACCGTTTTTTTTTTAGTGCTGGGCAGTGGCAAAAACCATTGCAAAGCCTATTATATATAGCGTACGATAATTTTCGTCCCAAAACGATATTTTTTGCACACTTGTACGATAATTACTGCCGAAAGATCTGGCAACCCTGTATGGACAGTTATTATGTCATAGAGAATAAGATTAAAATCTCTCTTTTGCTTATTTTATTATTGTAGGTATAATAGCTTAAAATAAATTATGGTGATTTACGGTAAGGATTTATGACAGAATTGATGAGGATTTACGGGGATTTATGAGGATTTATCAGATATTTAGATTTATTTACTAAAATGATGTATATGGTGTATACAAGTTTCGGCATATATTTATCTCTTGTGTTTAGAAAACTGTTTAATTTGTATGAGATTATTGATCATGATTTGAATTATTTTTAATTCCAGGTTCATCCTAGTCATGGAGTTTGTTATATTCCATTCAACTACAAGGAAATCGCATATCCAGATTATGAGATTCTAGTTCTCAGGCATTAAATCATCTTTGTACATATGTTCTCTTTTTATTTAATAAATGACATACCTTTGTTTTTGATACTTCTCTCTTTGTCACTCTCTTCAAATAAGAGTACGGAATTTATGAAAAATGAAAATATAAAATTTGACAAAAAGTTGATAATTTGGAACAAGCGGCATTGTTCGGCAGCTGTAGGTACCAAGAAACGGATTTATCTCAGTTTTTGGATTTAAAACACCAGACACATTTTTAAAATTTAAAACAACACTCAACAAATAGAGGAAGGTCTCCTAATATCAAGTAGACTCTTATAAGCCATATTACTGCTCCCACCTATTGCGTAGCAGTTGTACTGTCGCAAGACCTGACTGATCGTCTCTCGACTTTTACTGATCATTAGCATCGCTATCACACTATTTATACAGGTACCATCAAGGTCAAAATACGCCACCGTGCATTCTTATCAAAACCATCAAGCCTCATAAGAAAATCATACAACTGATCTCAAAGCTATCCACACCCTATCTGAGTGACCTTCAGGGAGGATTGCAATTGGCCCCACGTCAAATCTCGAGGTTATCCACCACGTCAAATCTCAAGGTTATCCAGTCAATAGTCACATTCAAGGACGTTCAAAATAAGCAGCTATACACTAACACAAAAAAAACTCAAGGTTACACAAACAACCAATTCAAACACTAACAGCAAATATTCCGAAATCAGTATCTATAGGCACAATTTAAACCGAAAAACTCAAGGTTACCCAACACCCCATTTAAAAAAGCCCTTCATATACGATCACATTTGAAAACACAACGTTACAAAATGACCTTCAGGGAGGGGGAGGGGAGGGAAGCCCACGGCACATCTCAAGGTTATCCACATCCCATTTAAATGACCTTCGAATGACCTCGGGAGGATCAGAATCGGCATATCTATACTACTAAGCTTACACCACTTGGAAATGCCAATGCCTTAGCGCACGCCTGGCACCTATAAATTTGTAGAACGGGCCACCTTTCCTGGAGAATCAAATACACAGCTGTTTGTCGACGCCTCCTCATAATATGGCCGCGGTCATATTGTCGTCTCAACAGGTTTGCCAAACATCGAAAACACATAAATATGAGCAGCACATTTTTTTGTGCCCTGTTTCTCCGCTGGATAAATACAGCAGTATTATAATCCACAATATGTGAGATATACACCATTATTGAAAAACTATAAGTCGTTAGTATAGATTGTTAGATGAAATATGATATCAAAACTGCACAAGATTTGGTTGAACGTATTCCTTGAAGGTATATTCGTCGGCGGAGCCGTTAGGGGTATTTTCAATATTTGATTAGAATATGAAGCTAGGATGAGTACGCAAAAGCAAGTTGGTTCCTGCTCACGTAAATATGTAATTGGTAAATAAAAATAGACATGCTTCTCAGATGGTCAAAATCCTACGATGGTCATAATATTAAGCTGGTCTCCAAGCTCATTCACGTTTTGCATAACCATCTCTCATTTGAAAGAATCTTCAAAGTCAAGATTTTGAAAACATCTTGGAAGAAGTGGTCGTGATTCAGATTCAGAAACAACATTGTTAAACTCAGCGTGCTTCAGCTTATTTGGGTAGATAGGTGATCTATTCCTGCTAATAAATCTTACGTCTGGTTTGGTAATTTTTTCCTAATTTTATTTGGAGATAAAAAATTATAATAACAGTGCTTTTTAACTAGTGCAGTCCAGAAGGCAGCTTAATACAGAACTAATTTTCTCACAACAGATCGGTGGCTAACGTCATTATTGCTTAACACCATCCATTTGTCGTTCCTGGAAAGACTGCTGTCGCGTCGCGTCGGTGGTCGGTGGTTACCGTGTAAACAGGCTTTGCAAATATCGAGAGCACGTGAACACTATGAGTTTTTTGCGCTCTTTTTCTTCGGGGGGTATGATATAGACGCTATACGGACGACGATCACTTTTTGCCTGTTTTGTTCTCCGTCTCTGTCGCGCTGCTACCGGGTGCATACTCTCTCTCTAAAAGGGGTGATACACGTACGAACTTTAAGTACGCGGTTTTTAAGTTCGCGAACTTACTCGGCTCGACGTGGTGACACACGTGAAGCTGAAATCACTCATTTTGATAATTTTTCTAAATATACAAAACTTTTAATAAACGCCAAACACAACAAACGTTGCGCATCGATGGCCTGTCGAATCTAAGTGGTGGCTCGCGGCTCACAGTACGAGCCGAGACAAGCTACGAGCAAGATTTCAAACCAGTTGGCTCGCCGGCGGTTTGCGCGACGGTTTTAAAGTACGCGTACTTACGGTGACACACAGGCGAAAAAGGTCGTCAAGCCATAAGTACGCGTACTTGCTCGTACGTGTATCACCCCTTTTAGATGATCGTCCATATTAGGTTAGAATGTCAGTAGGGCTGTTCCAATTTACGGTTGTATCACTGTCCCACATTTGATTTCATCATGCCCCGCCCATTTTACAGTTCTAAAAACGGTGATTGGTTGGTCCGCCAGTGGTCCGCCAGCCTACCAACTATTAAGCTAAATTCAGATGCATACGACATCCGACGATACGACGGTACGAAACTGTTCCTATTGGTTGAAATATTTTGATTTGACATCATTTTGAATATTTCAACCAATAGGAACAGTTTCGTACCGTCGTATCGTCGGATGTCGTATGCATCTGAATTTAGCTTAAATGGGCGGGGCATGATAAAATCAGTTCTGGGATGGTGATAGAACCGTAATTTGGAACAGCCCTAATGTATGTAGTTTTGTCACGGCCGACTCTACACTAGGCCGGAGCCTTAGATGTGGCAACGTGGCTTAGCTGTCAAATAGTGGGCCTATAGTTTCAGAGTAATTATTAGATTTTATATGTATTAGAGTTCATCTCGGTTAATAAATTAAGAAAAATACTTTTTAGAACTACTACTACTCTAAAATAGGTCTTATCCTTTGAAATATTTGTAAAGTATTGTCTTTATTCTTATAAATATAACCAGCCCATACGAGGAATACCGTTCACCCATTTCTGTTTATGTCTTTTATTGGAAGCACAATTGCTAATGAACACTCAATCTACTTTGTAAATTGTCACTTGAGCTAGAAAAATTCACTATTAGGTCACTGTGAAGCCATTCTTGCTGGTCTTGATTCCCTTTCACTATCAAATCTTTTCGCAGGTATGCCCAGATGCATGTCCAGATGAGTTCTATTAACTGTATTTTTCTGTGATATTTGGGAGGTCCAGAAAACATTGTAGGTACCACATTGTGCTCTAAAATAGGTATTATCCTTTGAAATGTTTGTAAAGTATTGTCTTTATTCTTGTAAATATAACCAGCCCATACGAGGAATACCGTTCACCCATTTCTGTTTATGTCCTTTATTGGAAGCACAATTGCTAATGAACACTCAATTTACTTTGTAAAATGTCACTTGAGCTAGAAAAATTCACTATTAGGTCACTGTGAAGCCATTCTTGCTGGTCTTGATTCCCTTTCACTATCAAATCTTTTCGCAGGTATGCCCAGATGCATGCCCGGATGAGTTCTATTAACTGTATTTTTCTGTGATATTTGGGAGGTCCGGAAAACATTGTAGGTACCACATTGTGCTTTAAAATAGGTCTTATCCTTTGAAATGTTTGTAAAGCATTGTCTTTATTCTTATAAATATAACCAGCCCTTACGAGGAATGCCGTTCACCCACTTCTTTTTATGTCCTTTATTGGAAGCACAGTTGCTAATGAACACTCAATTTACTTTGTAAATTGTCACTTGAGCTAGAAAAATTCACTATTAGGTCACTGTGAAGCCATTCTTGCTGGTCTTGATTCCCTTTCACTATCAAATCTTTTTGTAGGTATGCCCAGATGCATGCCCAGATGAGTTCTATTAACTGTATTTTTCTGTGATATTTGGGAGGTCCGGAAAACATTGTAGGTACCACATTGTGCTTTAAAATAGGTCTTATCCTTTGAAATGTTTGTAAATCATTGTCTTTATTCTTATAAATATAACCAGCCCTTACGAGGAATGCCGTTCACCCACTTCTTTTTATGTCCAATTGCTAGTCCAACCTGGTACTACACACTTTGCAGGCATGTTTTATCTTTATAGTTTCGTTTGTGCAGGTAAATAATTAGAAACACATTAAAAATCACCTTGCAATGCAATGTTATTTTTACTCTGGAAGGTTATGTTCGGCCATGGTTTAGTATGTCCTCTACTGGAAGCACAATTGCTATTGCAACCTGGTACTACACACTTTGCAGGCATCTTTGTATCTTAATAGTTTCGTTTGTGCAGGTGAATAATTAGAAACACATTAAAAATGACCTTCCAATCTTATTGTTTACTCTGGAAGAATTACACTAATGCTCGATGCACTAATGACACAAGCTCGGCCCCCGATTCAGTGTTGCCATATTTCAATGCTCCGGCCTAGTGAGTAAAGTCGGCCATGAGTTTTGTATTTGTTTACAATGCTGTGGTTCAAACTGTAAAAGCTAACCTTAAAATTTTGTCTGAATGAATGCTAGAAAGCTACTTGAAAGCGATAAATAGATCTGAGAATTATGAAGTTTTACGGTAGTGTCGGTAGTTCAAAGCGTTCAAAGCAAGCCATCGCTGACTATTGATATATTCTAAAACAGTAGCGATTGAATGAATATATCATAGGAAAGATGACTGCTTCTTATACTGAATTAATATTTGTTGGATGTATCCTGCTGCTACCCTTTTTATACGAATCTAGTCAGAAGTTCCGGTACCATTTGAAGTTTCTTCTTTATTATACCATCACGATCTTGAACAGTATTATACTCATACCTGTGTTTTGCATCAGGCCAAAAGATGTGCGGAACCTTCTGTAAGTTCCGATTTAACCATTTTTGTGTATGTGCATTTACATTCATATTTTCGCAATATTTTAGATTAGCCTCAGATTTTTGTAAACAGATCTCTAGAGTGATTGGTATCAAGTGGATTTTACGAGGCAAAGAGCACCTTGAAAAAGACCAAGCATGTATTATAATCTCCAACCACCAAAGTTCTATTGACATATTGGGTAAGTCTTGAATAATTAATCATTTCCTGCACATATATTCAAATAAGTGTATCCCTTATTCTGATAGTCCCTTGAGAGTTCTATCTGTAATACTTGTGTAACTAACAAATAAGGTTTTTGAATTGCAAGAAGGGAAGGCCTCTGAAATGTTTTTAGAAGCAAGTGGGCTAGTACCTCATTAGTATTGATGGATAACATAGTTGATGCTAGCATTTATTTAGAATCAACATTTTGTCACAAGTTATATAGCAAACACATTTGAGATAGATAGATTAGATAAATATACTTTATTGTCTAAGAAATTACAAGATTCTTATTGCAAAGCTATATAACAAACAAAATTTGTGGGATATTCTCTAAAAAAAGTTTTTTATGGAAAACTTTTAAATCTTTTTGAATTTTAAAACTGTGAGGAGCATTGCTATAAATCTTCATTCTATTGTATATAATTGAATCTTTAATGAGTGATGATTTAGGGGGTGATTAATTTAAAATCATTCTTATGCTTTTATGTTATATGCTATATTTATGGTCTCAAATTTTGTTTTATTTTTGAATATTAGTGATGAAATTTCCAAAATAAATAGTGCAATTATGGTCAAAATATTGTATTCTAAAAATAGTGGCTTGATGAAGTTCTAGGTCTACTCTTGGCGATGCATCTCACTGCTCGCTTCTGTACGACTAACAATTTATGTAAGTAGATATGAGAACACACACTCCAAAATGGGATGCTGTAACTCAACCTACTTTGGAATAATGCAAAATAACAGCTTTTGGTGGTGTTACTTCCAAGAGGTTTTCTAACTGTTCTTAGTATGTAAGTTACTTTAGCTAACTCATTACTTAAATTATCAATATGATTTATATAATCCAATTTTTGATCAATAGCTAGACCTAAGAACTTCATGCTGTATGTTTGATGTAATTGTTCATTGTCTAAGTAAACCACATCAAGTAAGCATTTCAAAGTCATGCATTTGGTTTTCGAGATTTGGAAAGAAAAATAAAATAAATTGCTGTCACGCCATCTTTTGATTACACTTATATCATTTTCAATTTTTCTCTTTAAATTATGTATGTCATTATCATGCCAGAGTATTGTAGTATCATCTGCAAATATAGTGAATTGACCACCGATTTCCAATGTTATTAGGTTATTAATATATACCAAAAGTAAGATGGGACCTAATACAGATCCCTGTGGTACTCCATCCTGTATGTTCATTTTTTCAGAAGTTACAATTTCAAATAATTTTAGCAATTTAAGAGCTATTATTCAAATAAGAGGTAAACCATTTTAGTGCTATTTTAGAACAACCATTTTTATCTAATTTCTTAATCAAAATATCATGATTAACACAATTAAATGCTTTAGAAAAATCACTGAACAAATTCACTTTAATTCAAGGGTTCATCATTAAATTTGTTCCTCCTTTATAGATAGGAAGAAGAAGAAGAACATTTATTTGAAATAGGATAATTCTAATATACATAAAAAATAATTAATAATAATCATCTGTGTAAAAAATGTATGGTAACAATAGATTCAAACTATAAAATAAAACTAACTGTAGTATTAACAACAATAGAACAAAATACAAGCTACACACATAATAACTTCAGAAGACATAGCACTAAACATTCAGGTAATCAGGTGTTGAGGTAGTAGTAGTAGCTTTATTTTCACGAAAGTACAATGTGCAGGTGAATCGTTAAAAACAACATAGAGTCTATACATTAAAATGTGTACCCTTAAGATGTTCAACAGTATAAAAGCAATGTTTCAGAAGAAGCTTCTTTGTGGCAATCTTGAAGGGACAGTAATCAAGATTTCTTATGTTTGGGGGAATACAGTTATACAAGTCAATTTTCAATGAGTTTTTTACTGACTTATTCAGTCTATAAAAGGGCATTCTGACGGCATTAGAGTTCCTTGTGTTATAATCATGGAAGTCAGCTCCAACAGCAAGCTGATCTAGCTGCTTATGTACCTCCAATATAGACGCGTGAATAAAGATGCAAGGAAGTTGCATTATTTTGAGATTAATAAAATGCTGCTGGCAGCGTTCTCTCCAGCTTAATCCCAGAAGGACTCGCACAGCTGTTTTCTGCAATACAAATATTTTTTGGGCATGGCTAGAGTTGCCCCACAGCACAACACCATAAGTTAAATGGGAGTGGATTAGCGCAAAATAACTTGAAAGTAGTATATCAAAACTCAGTACTTTCTTCAAATTACGGAGATAATGATAATATGTTTTGTAAGTAGAAAATATGATCATTCCATGAGAACCCATCGTCAATGAGTAATCCTAAGTATTTTATTGATTTACCCTCAATGTAGTTGTTATTAGTAGAGAAAACAATGCTATCAGTTTTTTCTCTATTGAGTAGCAGTGAGTTCATAGTGAACCAGTCATTTGCATTATGCAGTGCCTCATCACTGTTGATTTTTAATGCATGGAGGTCTTTGTTGCTAGTGATGATGGTGACATCATGAGCATAGGCAACACACTTATATGGTGATAGAGATCTGAATATATTATTGATATATACTATAAAGAAGAACGGCCCCAAAACTGATCCTTGGGGGACTCCTCTGTCTGTTAACATGAATTTCGAAAACTGTCCATTCGCATTAACACATTGCCATCTGTCTTTGAAATAAGATTTAATAAAGTCGAGGGGTAAGCCACCTATTCCATAACACTGCAGTTTATTGATTAATATTTCAATAGATATAGAATCTAAAGCTTTTGACAGGTCACATAGAGTTAATTCTGCATGTTCTCCTTTTTCCAAGCCTTCAATGATTACATCAACTACATTATTAATAGCTGCTGTTGTGGAGCATTTAGCTCTGAATCCATATTGGCTAGAGTGTAGAAAACCGTGACATTCAAAGTACTTGAACAATCTTTGTTTCAGAATTATTTCAAATATTTTTGAAAAAAATGGGATTATTGTAATTGGCCTATAATTATCCAAATTATCCAAGTCACCCTTCTTGAAAACCGGTGTGACGACACTTTTTTTAAAAACAGATGGGAAGTTTGCTTCGGTAATACATAAATTATAAATTTTAACCAATAAACTGACATATATGTTGACGGTTTCTTTAATGATCCTAGTATTAATTCCATAGATGTCAGTTGACGAGGAATTTTTTAAGTTTTCAATCGCCTCAAGTACTTCTTGCTTCGTTATAGGCAATAGCGAGTTCTCTCTTAAAATTATTGACAGTTGAATTTTCTTTGATGTAGCTGGGTAACTTGTTAAATGCATCATAAAACATACATAAACATATAAAACATGCCTTAAATCATAGACACTTCATTGTGCTTTTTTGCTTGTTTTTGATATGCAAATATTTGTATTTTTCCTTGTACCATAGAAATGAATATCATGAGCATAATTAATATCACCAGTTAAGTAAACAGATGCCATTCCTCGTACTATTTTAAATATAAAAATCATTGTTAAATAATACACTCTTGTGGGACAGAGAAAAATCTCAAAGGAGATAACGTAAAATTTATAGGTGTCGATCGATCATGGTGCAAAATTATTCTCATGCCTCGGGCTGCAGCTTCTGCAGTTTCTGTATTGTTTGTCGTACACTACGGACGCGTTTTTCAGTTGCTCTGTTATCGCTGCTTTTTTTCATAGTAATTGGTATAATTCGTGTGAAATTTGGGTAGTACTGAAGGATATGTTGCAGTTCTGCTTCATTCCAAAAAAAAGATGACTTGAATTTTCGACAACCGGTGAATAGAAGCCATAGAAGGGGTAGTGGAAGTTCCACCAGTAATCTTGTGTTGGATAAGGAAGAAATACATAATATTATCCTTGGCCGTGAAACGGTATCCAGCAAAAAAACAACGAAAACAACGGAGATAAATGTGGAGACAAAAATCCGAACCGAGAAGATAAAATAAATCGTCATGAACACGATGTACAGGGTGATGCCACAGCGCCTACTAGGAGTTATAATTAGAGTTTGACGATATGAACTTAGTTTTCAAACCAAAGTCGTCCATTAGTTGTACTCCTCCAGAGGTTAGTCATGAAGTCGATGTACTAAAAAGACAAAGGAAGTACAAAATACAATAGCAGATATAGGTAAAAGACCCAGGTCACTATCAAGTCGAGAGATTGAACATATTAATAAGTGTAAATTTTACGAACAACAGGGTATTATGACAGAGAGAGTAATTATGGCTTTCTCTGATGAAATAGAAACCATAAAAAAACATACTGAAAAAGATCTTACTCAGACTCCATTTAATGCGCAAGATAAAGCAAATGTATTAAATGCAACGATGAATATGCATAAATTACTGACACAATTAGTTTTCAAAGTTAGTGTTTTAGAAAAAGAAAATGTAAAATTGATGTCCAAGCTAGAAAATACCTTAAAAACAGAATCAAATTTAGAACTAATATTATGGTTAATCAAAGGAAAGAGAACCACTTATCAGAAGTTATGCTGACAGTGTAGCTGCAAAGGTGGGGGTTTCCTCTGAAAGACCAAGTAAGCAATTAGAAGAACCAAGAAAACAATCAGAGGGGCCATGTCGAACTCCACCAGACAACAGAAAATATGAAACTCTTGTCAGGATAGAAAAAGTAGAAGATTCCAAGTTAGTCATCAACAGGCTTAAACAGGAGCTAAAACAGAAAGATATGGAAGGAGGCTTCAAGAATATCAAGCAGCTCCAGTCAGGAGCAGTTATTATGGAAAGCCAAAATGAAATGCAACAAGAAAAGCTGAGAGCCATATTAAACAACAAAAAAGACGTCACAGATACATGATTTGAAAGAATAAATCCTATGTTTTATGATTACAGGATTTGAAAAGGGATATGAAAGTGATGATTTCGTACGTGAACTAATAAGGCTGAACAGTGAAATTGGTAACCATGAAGTCCAGCAGTACCAGGAGGAAAATCTGAAGTGTATAAATTGTCAGAAAATGAAATATGAGGAGGATAATCACTCTGCAAGTGATTCAAATTGCCCAGTTTATAAATCCAGAATTGACATGTTCAGAACCAACATTAACTGTATTCTGCATTTTCAATAACACACAGAGGTAGAACCACCACAGGTAGTAGCATTACAAAAAGACAGTGTAGCTTTCTACATCAAAATGTGCAGTCATTGGGAAATGCAGTACTAGAACTGAATGAAATGATCAACGAACAAGGTGATGTTACAGTGCTCTGTATTACAGAACACTGGAAGTCTAAAAGCCAATTAGCTGCCTATGGTATTAAAAATGTTCGACTTGTTGGAAGTTTTTGCAGAAATGAAAACAGACATGGTGGTTGTGTGGTCTATGTGGTAAATCAAGTGGTGTGCAAAGAAAGAAAGGAGACAGAAGACCTTGGTGTTGAAGGACAGGTGGAATGGGCAGCATGTGAGTTAAGAATTAATGGTAATAGGTTTGTATCGTTAGTGATATATAGACCCCCTAGTGGAGATTTCAAGGTTTTACTTGATGTGTTAGATACATTGTTGTACATATTTGTTAAAATAGGATATATAGTTGTAATAGCAGGATATTTTAATATAGATTTCACTAAGAATTGCCCTAATAAAATGAAATTGTGTTCTCTAATCAACTCTTATAACATGCATTATTAAATAAGTTCTTATACAAGAATTACTGATGTCTCCAAGTCATGTATAGATAATTTTTTGACAAATGCCGAATTTTCGCGTGCGGAAGTGCTTCACATAAAAATTTCTGACCACACTGCTCAAAGTTGATAATAGAAAATACAGATAAAAAACGCAAGACTGTTGTTTTAGGAGAATTTTCAGTGAAAGTAATGAAGAGATGTTTTTGAATAATTTAAATAATATCACATGGTCAGAAATTTATGAAAAGAATACTAATGATGTAAATGCCCAGTGGGAGATATTTAGTTGTATATTTCACTGGGTTCATGATATAAATTTTCCACTGAAAAAGGTATGGAACTCAGATAGAAAAAAGTAATATGACAAGGATACAGAAGTAATTCGGTGTAAAAAGGAACCTGATATTTTATATACTGCTAGCTTAGTAAATTCTACATATAAAGACCAGTCAAAGCAAAAAAGGAAAGAATACAACATGACATTAATAAATTGCAAGAAAAAAAGAATACAACAATAAAATATTTCAATCTAACAATAAAAATAAAACAGTATGGCAAATTGTTAAAGAAATACATGGAAAAGTAAATCATCAGCAATACATAGTATCTGATCTAGAATTAAGTGACACAGCAGCTAAATACAACAAATTCTTAGTGGAATCTTTAAAAGGTTTATCAAAACTCCAGAGTTTAATGTGTAACTGCAAAATTGAATCCAACAGTAATTCCATGTATGTTGAGCCTGTTAGTAGAAATGAGATTATAGATATTGTAAAATACCTGAAAAATAAAAGTAGTGGTGAAGATGAGGTATAAAGTATAATTATAAAAAAGTGTATCAAGTATATTGTATAGTATAGTATAGTATATATAATTAACAATTCACTAAAACACGGAATTTATCCAGATTCATTAAAAACAGCAATAATCATTCCGGTATACAAGAAAAATGGTGATCAGTCGTCTTTCCATAGTTTTAGGCCCATAAGCTTATCAGTGTTTTAAAAAAATTTTTGAAATGGTAATGAACCGAAGAATATGGAGTTTTCTTGAATCTAATAATCTTATAAAAGATGCATGGGTATATTAAAGGAAAGTTAACGCTTACAGCTGCATATCAGTTTATTCAAAACAATATTAGATATAGATAAGAATGAAATTATACTTTGTGTATTTTTCTTGACCTTACTAAAGCTTATGACTGTCTAGATCACAATATCTTATTGTGAAAATTAGATAGATGCGGCATCAGAGGTCCAGCACTTTCATGGATCGAGTCATACTTAAATAATAGAAAAAAAGTTAAGCAGTCAAAGCTAAATATACTACTCATTCCAATGAACTTACAACAACAATACGGGTGCCTCAGGGTAGTATTCTTTAGACTTTATTTTTAATTTTTATGAACTATATTGACAATTGCATTAAATGTGAGGCATGCAGAATTACAAAATATGCTGATGACACTAATTTGCTCATAATTGCTACTGATCTGGAAACTTTATATGTTGAAGGAACACACAGCATGAAAAATATTCAGAAGTGGCTTTCAGAGAACAAACTGATTCTAAACGAAAACAAAACTATAGCAATGTTTTTCAGAACGGCTCAATGTAAAAAAAAGATTACCAAACATTTTAAATCTTAGTGAGAATACTATACGAATCTCTGCTAATATTCGTTTCCTTGGACTTGAATTAGACAGTCAATTCAAATATAAACTATTTAAGAGGCAAGATGAGTAATGTATGTTACTCGATAAAAGTAGTTGCAAACTATTTATATAAAAAAGTAATGAAAGTCATTTATCACTCAAATTTCGAGTCTAGGCTAAGATTTGGTATTCTTTTTTTTTTTGGAAACTGCGGTGATTTTGCAAACATTTTTGTAATTCAACAGAGAACTTTGAGATATATGCTAGGAACAAATTTAGGGGAATCATGTAGGGGGAAATTCAGAGAATTAGGTATATTAACAGCATCTTTATACAAGAGTGTATCGCATATTTATTTAAAAATAAACAACTGTTTGTTGGACATGAGCCTACACACGGCTATACCAGAGTGTTCAATTATATATATCTCAAACATAGGTTAACATTAGTTGAAATAGGACCTCAATATACATGTTTGAAATTGTTTAATCAGTTACCTAATAAGTTAAAAGAAATTGATAATCTGAGATTATTAAAAAAAAGTTGTATAAACTGCTACTGAAATTAGAACCTTACAAACTTGAGGATTTTTTCAGCATGAATTTAAACATTATGCTATAATCGTTTTTGCAAATTGTTTTTTGACACTATTTGTATTCACAAATTGTTTTACTTTATGTAATAACATTTTGTAATTTACAAATAAAGATTATTATTATTTAAAACAAAAAAGTGTAGCCCGGGCTCCGACACACCGAGCTGCTGTTCCATTACCCAATGACTACTCCTCACACCATGAGGTGAGCAATCACTGGGTCCGCGAATCGTGCGCCCCAAGTAGACGAAGGGACCCAAGGATGACTGCCTTCTGCATTCTGGCGGCTAAGATGTGCGCCGCCGCACGGCGCACACCGGTATTTTGCGCAGTGCAGAGAGCAGCGTATTCCTCATTCCACCTAGGGATCCAATGACCATAACCAGCAGACTTACAGTGTAGTCTGGCCAGAGCCTGCGAAGTTGTCCGAGCAACTCCTGATATTTGGTCCGCTTTTCCTCCTCCTTAGAGACGATGTTCACCTCGGCAGGCGCTGAAAACTCAATAACGAACATCGTCTTCTGCTGGTGGTCGGGCTTGTTTGCCTGTACAAGCTCGAGCGTGGGGAACGAGTAGTTCCAGTAAATCCGGCATCTCTCGTTCTCCACAACGGACTTTATATCCCCTGGAGCGTATGGCAGCACCGGTGTCTCATCGATACTGTATGAGTGCCTTAAATGATAATAGAGCAGTCGTAGAGCCGCGTTGTGCCGATGGACGTGAGCCGTCCCAGCGTACGTCTTACACGCCGACAAGAGATGCATAAGCGTCTCTGGCGCCTGTCGGCAAGCTCTACAAAGGGTGTCGGGTACATCTACACCCATAACTCTTTTACGGTACACCAAGGTGTTGAAGACACCGTCTTGGCAAGCCATTATAAAGCTCAGCCTCCGACTTCAACCCACTAGACCGTAGGAAAGAGAAGGTCAACTGCTCAGACAAGCCATGCTCTTCCAGATGTTTGTAGAAGATTCCATGCATTGGCTTATCTTTATGAAGTCTTAAAAGGAAGTCGACTTCGGCAGTTTTAATGTGGGATTTTAATTCTGCGGGAGCGAGTTCCGTAATGGACTGCTGACACCTCCGCTTGAAGTCGAGTGTGAGGCTGTGCTCCTCGGCTGCTCGTTTAGCTGCGCTAAAAAGAAAGGCTCCTTTTCCCGCATTCTCATGCTCTCGCACAAAGCGGATCAGGGGATCGGTGATGTTCGTTACCTAGCAGGCAGTGGCCAATACTACCCTGTTGTGCAGACGCTCCAAACTCAGTAGTCCACGCCCTCCCAGGTGTCGCGGGAGGTATATTCGCGGGACAGAGGACTGAGGATGCAGACTTCTCTCCATATTCATCCTTTTGCGGGTCTTCGTGTCGATTTCCTTCAGCTCGTTCACTTTCCAGTGTATAGCACCAAAGGTGTATAATAACAATGGGACCGCAAGCATGTTTGTGGCAGCGACTTTGTTCTTGCCGGACAGTTCTGATGACCAGATCTGCCGGAGTCGGTGCAAATACTTGCGGCGGAGACACTATTTAACCAATTCTGCCTCTTGGACATGACGCTGCGCCACTCCAAGGTAGGTATAGGTACCTCCGGCATGCAGTTGTCGCAAGATGCTCCTATCAACGAGCTGTTCCTCATCTCCACTATCTCCGCCTCGTCCTTTCTTGAGATGAACCAATGCACATTTGTCTGTCCCGAACTCCATTCCGATAGCATGACTGTACTCCTGCACCACCCTCAGCGATTGTTGTAGTTCGCGTTGGCCGGATGCATGAAGTTTTAGGTCATCCATATAAAACAGATGGGTGACCTTGTGCCTCCGGTTATTGGGCGTGCCACAGCTGTATCCTTTAGTATTTCTCAGCGCTATGGACAGAGGCAAAAGTGAGATGCAAAAGAGCAAGTGACTCAAGGAGTCTCCTTGGAAGACACCTATTTTCAATGACACCAACTCTGTCTGAACCCGAGTTTCACCTGATGTTATAGTGAACCGGGTCTTCCAGAGTGGCATCAGTTGTTTGATGCATCCCATCCAACAGCCGCACAATGAGCTCATGAGACGTGCTGTCGAATGCCTTGCGATAGTCAATCCAGGCCATAGATAGGTTTCGCTTGTACTGCACGGAGTCCTGCGTGACACATCGGTCAATCAACAAGTTCTCCTTGCAGGCAGCTACTCCTTTCTTTGACCCTCTCTGTCATACACGTCGAGAAATACAGGATTCACAGCTTGAAGGAGACGCATGTACAAGATTCTGGTGAAGAGCTTGTAACATGCGTTCAGACATGTTATTGGCCTGTAGTTTTTGGGATCAGACAAATCTCCGGTCTTCGGGAGAAGCAAGGTTCGACCCTCGACAAACCAAGCCGGAATTGGCTGCTCCTGATTTAGCCACGAGTTAAAAACTCTAGCTAAATGCCGGCGGCAACTGGGGAATTTTTTCCACCAGTAGGTGTTTATGCCATCCGGGTCAGGAGCTGCGAAATTCTTTGCGTCTCGTAAGGCGTCAAGAATTTCTTCCGTGTTTATCGGATGACGCAGTACATTCAAGTTAGGAGTCCTCCTACAAACGGACTCGAACTGCGCCAAGGCCGGAGTGTCTGCTGAGAGGGGTTTGGGTTGTTCGTAAATGTCCCTCCAAGAGACCTCCACGCGATCAGCAGTTGGCGGCTGCTCTATGGCTGGAGGCGGCTGTTGGAAAAGGCGAGAAGGTCTTTCGTAGAACATTCTGTTCTGCTCCAGACCTCTCGCCCGCGCCACCAATGATCGCTTAGCAGCTATTAGCATCCGTATCCTGTCAAGACAGTGTTGCTTGACAACAACCAGCACCGCTTGACTGAGTGTATGATGGTCGCGCCTCAACCCGTCGGCTATCTGGCGCACTCGGCGCGTAAAAGGCTTCCCAGCCGCTCTATATTCCATCACACATTGGATACGGGATGCTTCCTGGCGAGCCTCAGAGCCGCACCGTAAATTTCGCAATTGATGCTCCAAATGTCAGAGGCCTCCGATAGACGTTCACCCACAACCTCATCCTCTCTCTTCAAATCTGCCAGCTTCAAGGATCTTCCGTTGTTATGCAAGGCCCTTCGGTCTCTGAAATCCCCAGGTGAGACGACTTGGTCGATTTCCCTCTCAGCGGGCCTTACCGGCGAACTTTCAGCCTGGTTAACAGGCCTTCCGTCCGCCGAAGGGGCAGGCTGAGCTGGAGCACGAACATATCCCTGCCTCCGGAGGTACGATACATAATCTCGCAAATTCTGAGAGGTAAGCGTGCTATGCTCTGGGTGCATTTCACACCACCTCTCATACATGCGGGACATGTATCCCCTACGGCGCGGGCTTCTGCTCTCGTAGCTGCTCAGCAGGTCATCCCTGAGCTCCGTCGTCCACCTAAAACGGTCCATGTCATTGCGGGGGTCGTCATCAGGGCAATTCGAAGCACCGCCACCTTGCCCAACGCCGGCTTCCGAAACCGGCTCGGTGTAGGTGCTTTTCCTTCGAGGTGGTCGAACCCGAAGATAGGGCCCGTCAGGTGGTTAGCCTTAGGGCCCGCAGCCGACATTTCCGGAGGCAGCCATCCAAATTGTCTCCAGAGGATGGACCTGTGAAGGTTGCCGACCGACTTACATCCTTTGGCTTCGGTATACCCTACGGTGTCGCCACGCACCGGATAGCCTACTGGTGTTGGGTGGCTTCCTGCGGGTGTCTGGTATCAGCCGCCCCTAACGTGGAGTCAGACGCTGTCGGAGTACCGCTCCTTACATGGAGATCCGTCGTGTCCTATTTATTGTGGAATAGCCGACCCTCTGGATGCAGACGCTATTCCACCGTGCTAGCTTTGGTCCGTCCCGGGTATTTCATTTCCCCGGTACCATCCCTATCTGGGAGGCATTCCCCTATCCGCCGCCTTGGGGAGGCGCCACTGAGAGGATCTAGCAACCCCCGCTTATTATTATTATCATGACTCTTCAAGTTTCTCTCGCATGACTGCGGTAGCAACAGACGGGCTGTGCCAAGTTAACACCTGAACTATTTCGGATCGGAATTTAGGAAAGATGGTACAATATTGCAGTCTTCAGGATTACAGACTTCTGAAATATTTTGTGTAACCTTTCGTCCAGGCCTAACTGTTGTAGGTGTGGCGTAAATGTGTTTGGTGTATTATTATCATTATTCTGATTTGCTAAGTGCTAAGTATTATTATTATTATTATTATACGAATAACAAAAAAGTGCAGCCCTGGCTCCGACACACCGAGCTACTGTTTCATTACCCAGTGACTACTCCTTTTTTTTGGGGGGGGTGCGTCGCCAGGCTCCTAGTGCAAGTCCTGGATCGAGTGGCACCGGGAAACCATCTCTACCCTGGTATCATCAGGTGCCTGATATTATTCTCGAGTAGTGATGTCGTCTTAGTTCTTGTCATCTTGTTTCCTACTCCCCCGTCCTCCATGTTATGGAGATTAGGGGTTCGGTCTTATTGCCTGTAGAACTTGGTTTTTAAACAATCTCTCTTCTTTCTCCTTTTCTCTTAGAACTTTTACAATCATACCTTCAACTGCTCTGAAGTGCACTTCACTGACCATCATATAATGTATGATGTTGCCAGCATCTAACGTTGTCCCTAGCTCCAACCACAGCCTTTGCCTTATTGTAGTCCACCTATCGCAGAAGAAGATCGTATGTTCTGCGGTGTCCCTTTCACCGCAGTATATACAAGCATCGGTGTCGTCCTTCCCTATTCCTGCAGTATATACTCTAAAAGATCCATGATCGGTAAGGAACTGTGTTAGAAAGTAATTGGTTTTTCGAAAAGGACACTCCAACGACTTCTTCAAGTTTGGAATTAACCTTTTCGTCCACTGTGCCGAACTGTGATTAGCATCCCACTCCTCCTGCCAGCATCTGATGGTAATGTCTCTCTCCGCGGTCTTGATTTCCGGCTCATTTTGCACCCTCTTGTTAAGCCGGCATCTCTCTTCGATTTGCAGAATTAATGGAGGGACTCCAGTGATTACCTGCAGCGCTCTACCGGAGGCAGTTCTATACGCACATGCCACTCTTAGTAATGTGCGACGTTGCAGCCTTTCTAGCATCACCCTGTATTTATTCATTCGTGCTCCTCGAATCCATATTGGCGCTGCATATAGCACTATAGAATTCACCACGCCATGCAGTACAACTCTCTTTTTCGTGCTCGGTCCACCAATATTTGGGAGTATCCTTGTCAGAGAAGCCAACCTTTCCTCAGCCTTTTTAATTTTAGCTTTAATGTGAGGTCCAAACGATAGCTGCTGATCTATGGTCACACCAAGATATTTAACTTCCTTTTTCGTTTTCAGCACCGCTCCTGCAAGTTTGAAAACGACATTCTGTGCTGCTTTTCTCTTAGCACCTTTAATGAGGACAGCCTCTGATTTTTCTGGTGCTATCTCTAGATGATGATCTTCCATCCACTTAAGTATCAGGCCTAATGTCCAGTTTGTTTCGAACATTAGACTTTCTTCATCATTTGCACATACAATTAGAGCTAAATCGTCAGCAAATCCTACTGTAAGCGCGCCTTCTGGAAGCCCAAGCTGTAAGAGGCCATCATAATATATATTCCAGAGTGTTGGACCAAGAACTGAGCCTTGCGGCACTCCAGCAGTCACTTCAATGTACTTTTGACCGATCTGCACATACCGTTTCCTAAAATAATCCGCAACGATATTTACCAGACCCCTGGTGATGCCCCTTCTACGCATCTCTTGGAGTAACTTACTCCAACAGGCCGAGTTGAATGCATTCCTCACATCCAGCGTTACTAGCACGCAGTATTTGTGAGGTGTTGATTTAGCTATATTTAACACGTGTTCTATCGCATCTGTCGTAGAACGTTGCCTCCTGAATCCAAACTGCCGAGTAGATAAATTAGTTCCCCTTTCCAGTTCATCCAGTAGCCGTTCTCTGAGTAGTATTTCCATTAACTTACACAGCACGGATAGCATACAGATAGGTCTGTATGATGAAGACTTGTCTCTCGGCTTCCCATTCTTTTGCATTAAAATGACCTTAGCTATTTTCCATATATCAGGGAACTGCTGTTTGCTAAGCTGTTCATTGTATACCCCCAATAAGAATTCTGGAGCCGTCTCGGCCACAAATCTGACAACCTCTGGAGGTATCACGTCAAGTCCTGGAGCTGATCCGTTGCGCAGTTTTTGGACTGCCGTCTGCAATTCCTCTTGGGAGAAGGGTGTTAGCGGGTCAGATATCGTTGGTGACACCGTGCTGTCCTGGAAGACCGGAAATAGGTTCCGCACTATCGCAATCTTCCTTTCTTCCGGCAATTCTAGAGGTTTAGAACTAAGTAGACGTTTCATTGCAATACGGTATCCGCCGCCCCAGACGTCATTCTCTAGTTCTGCACATAGGTTTTCCCAGTGTTTTCTCTTCGAGGTTGCAATTAACCTACGCAATTCGTTTTTCTTCTGTTTATACCGTTCGTATAGTTGTTCGTACGTGACCTCAGTATTGCAGGAGTTGCGATAGTATCTCGTAAGTTTACGCCGAGTCGCTGTACAGTCAGTTCTCTTTTCTTCTATTTCAGATGTCCACCAATAAGGAACCATCACCATACCTGCACCTCTGTTCCTAGATGAGCTGTGTCTCAAGGCCGCCTTAATAATATTGGTACATAATTCCGGTGTAATCTGTTCATCCCCTTGTTGCTCTACCTTCGCTTGAGTGACCCTTTTGAAAACGTTTTCATTAAAAAGCACTTTGTGTTTACCTCTGATAGTGCTGCTTCTTAAGACTTTCTGTTCAATGTTGATGAGGATGTGACGATGATCGCTCAACTTTTCGTTGTTTAGTACAGACCAGTCAGCCACCATTTTTGCCATGTTCTGTGATGCTAGCGAAACATCAATAAAAGAGTAGTAACCGCCCCTTTCGAACGTAGGTGTAGCGCCATTGTTCAAGACGACTAGGTTGAGTGCCTCCAACCATTCACTCAGAACCCTACCTCGTGCATCTGTGACCGGTGACCCCCATAATGGTGATTTTGCATTAAGATCTCCTAGTATTAGGAAATTTCCATTTTTGTTTCCAATTTCACTTGCAATGTAGTCAAGGTAATCAGAGAATTTTTCTGTGGGAATATTTGGGGAGCAGTATCCGCAGTATAAACATACTTTTTCCAGTTGGACGCATATTAAGCCTTGCTTACTAACGATCGAAATTACTGGTAGCTTTTGATTTGTAAGATATATTGCCACATCATTTCGTTCATCTGTATACCAGCCTGGATTCTTGCAGGTGGCAACATTTGGTTCACCAGCAACTATAATGTCCACTCCGTTGTTCATCGCGGTTGCAAAAGCCATATCGTGAGCTGGTCGAGATCTATTTAAATTTGCTTGTAGAATCTTCATGTCTGTGAGTAATATAAGTTTTTAGCATCTTCTACCTTGTCCTTTACTAATTGCCACTGATAGAAGCTTTTTAAACAGTGGGCATCTACTGGAGTCTGCTCTGTGACCATCTCTGTTGCACTGAGTACATTTCTCTGGATTTTTACAATCTTTTGCCCGATGCCCCGTTTGTCCACATTTCAGACACGTATCCGTCCGATCAGTTCCTTCGCATTCGGACGTCCTATGACCAAACTCTAGGCATTTGTAGCATCTTATCATATCTACCCTCTCTCTAACTCCACAGCTTACCCATCCGACTTTGATTCTTCCTACTTTCAAAACCTCTGCAGCTGATGCTTTGGACATTGTGACCACAGCCGACTGATTTCCTCCCGAACTATTTCGTAGGGACCGAATCTGGACATCTTCCGTGTCATCTTCATTCCGGCCAATAATGGTGTTCAATACCGCTCGTAGTTCATCTTTGGTGGTCGCTCCATCAAGGTCCTGTACGTATAAAGTGGTTTCAAATCGCCGAGTAGAGACTTCTACTTCTTTAACGTTTTCCTGTACTGCTTTTTTCAGAGCGGTCGATTTTTCTGCACCTCCTTCTACCACCACTAAAAGATTTTCGTTCCCGACCTTCTTCATGCTTCGTACCTTTACACCCAGCTCATCTATGTTAATCTTTGTTTTCATAGTCCGGATTAGTTCTGCATATGTTTGGTTTCCTGCTTTCACTATAACTCCACTGGTTTTTTGTTCCGGTCTGGGTGGCTGGGTTTTACTACTCCTTTTTCCGTTGTTTTTCTTGTATTCCTCTGGTAGTATGAGTTTTACTTCCAGGCCCTTGTCTTTAAACACCATTTCGAGCAGCTTTCTCATGTATGTTTTATCTATTCCTTCCCCAATTATGAATCTCACTTTTTGTCTGTCATGTTCCATTATTTTATTTTTGCATGCTTCGAGGATTCTGTAGGTTTCCTCCATGTCATTTTCCCCGAGTTGTCTATTGTGAGTGGAGTCACATATACATACTGTGATTTTTCAATAGGCGATTCACATTTGTTAGTAGCGACTTTGTTTGTATTTACCAAATATTCAATACTCCCTTCAGCTGAATCCTCGTTTATCAGATCATTCACCTCCGGATATACTTCGCCTAATTGACCGGCGAGTCCTTTCTCACTTTTGTCCTTGGGATCTAGCAGCACAACCAAGTCTGAATCCATCGTTTTCTTAATGGATGTATTATATTCTATTCCTACATTTTGAAAGGCACCTTCTGGCCATTCAAAGTCCAAGAGATTCGCCACATCTTCAAAGGTATTTCCCCTCTGAATCCTGCCTCGTATTTCAACAATAGCCTGTTGGTTCGCATACTCTTTTTCTGATTCGTATTGTTGGAAATCAACTTGTATACCAGCATCCACCAGACTTTTTGGTTCCAACCTACCATGTTGCATGCTCGAGGGGATGTGCACTTCCGATATAGTTTTGCTAGCCACCCGCACTTGTCTGTCTAATTGCGCTATCGCCTGTTTAATCTCGCCTTTCGTGTTAGGCGTAGCTGCAGTTAGTGCCTTAAGTTCTTTTGCAGTTTTAGCAATATCCTTCAAAAGTTGCGTCAGGGTGTCTAGCGCTATAACTGCCTGATCCTGGCTTTTCTCTTGCTGTGAGCCCTCGCCAGGCGAGTCCTCTCTTTTCCTTTTTTGCACCGGTTCTTCCTTTCCTATGCTTGCCACTGAGCTGACTGAGCCTCTCCTAGCTCCTGTATCCCACCTTCTTCCGCTTTGTCCTTCATACCTCCTAGCAAGCTGCTTGTTGAACTGCATGATCCTCTTCTAGATCCTGGTGGCGATCTGCCTATTGAGCTCCTTCTTTCGAAGGGATTTGCCACATCCATCCATCCGTACCCTGAAATTTTGCAGGCCTGCCTGTCCTCTGGAAGAGGGTCACCGGTGTTGTCTGCTCGAGATACTGCTTGAGCACCCGCTGTGTTGTCCATGTTTCCACTCTTAATGACGGAATCTGGCAAATCCTTTGCCTCAGAACCGTTACCTTGCTTCCTCCTTTGTATAAATGAATTTTCCATATTGTTCCCACGCGTATGGGACGAAGTCAAAGTCACTCCACCGGGGTGGCGCCCGTTCCGGGGAGAAGGGACTTATTACGATAGGGTGGCCCAGGTACCCTAAAGGTTTTAACGACTTCGCTGTCGGTTATTTATAGAGGTTGTTTCCTCGCGGGCCGGCCAATTAAGGCGAGCCCCGCGGCCACGAGTCCGCACGACGTTCCACAGCTTCGCCCTACTGCAGTCGCTGAGGTGCGGGTCGTGGTTACGCTATGTGCCAGGGGACTGGCTCTTGGTCCACTGGTTCCATTCCGTCATCCGGCTCGTTGTCCGTTTCGTAGCCTAATCGTCGTCCGTCGTTTCCCCCCTGTCCCCCTGCCGGTTTGCTCCAGGTATAGCGCCGGAGACTCGCTTCGCCCTTCCCGTTCGCGACATGACACATTCTTCCCCATGCTATGCGCCATGCCCCCAGCGGACACCTGTCAGAATTTCGGGGAGAAATTCCAACGGAGGTGGGATATAGGACTTGTTGGTGCGCATCTTGGGTAAACTATGGGCATTTCCCAGGGGTTTTGACACAGCGGAGGTACCAGCCCCCCCACTGCCCCCCGAGACCCAGTGACCAACCATTTGACCACCCAGTGATTACTAACACCGTGAGGTGAGCAATCACTGGGTCCGCGAATCGTGCGCCCTAAGTAGACGAAGGGACCCAACGATGACTGCCTTCTGCATCTGGCGGCTAAGATGTGCGCCGCCGCACGGCACACCGGTATTTTGCGCAGTGCAGCGAGCAGCGTGTTCCTCATTCCACCTAGGGATCCAATGACCATAACCAGCAGACTTACAGTGTAGTCTAGCCAGAACCTGCGAAGTTGTCCGAGCAACTCCTGATATTTGGTCCGCTTTTCCTCCTCCTTAGAGACGATGTTCACCTCGGCAGGTGCCGAAAATTCAATAACGAACATCGTCTTCTGTTGGTGGTCGAGAAGGACTATGTCGGGCTTGTTTGCCTTTACAGGCTCGAGCGTGGGGAACGAGTAGTTCCAGTAAATCCGGCATCTCTCGTTCTCCACAACGGACTCTATATCCCCTAGAGCGTATGGCAGCACCGGTGTCTCATCGATAACGTATGAGTGCCTTAAATGATAGTAGAGCACTCGTATAGAGCCGCGTTGTGCCGATGAGCGTAAGTCGTCCCAGCGTACGTCTTACACGCCGACAAGAGATGCATAAGCGTCTCTGGCGCCTGTTGGCAAGCTCTACAAGGGGTGTCGGGTATATCTACACCCTTAACTCTTTTACGGTACACCAAGGTGTTGAAGACACCGTCTTGGCAAGCCATTATGAAGTCTCCGACTTCAACCCACTAGACCTTAGGAAAGAGAACGTCATCTGCTCAGACAAGCCATGCTCTTCTAGATGTTTGTAGAAGATTCCATGCATTGGCTTATCTTTATGAAGTCTTAAGAGAAAATCGACTTCGGCAGTTTTAATGTGGGATTTTAATTCTGCGGGAGCAAGTTCCGCAATGGACTGCTGACACCTCCGCTTGAAGTCGAGTGTGAGGCTGAGCTCCTCAGCTGCTCGTTTCGCTGCGCTAAAAAGAAAGGCTCCTTTACCCGCAATCTCGTGCTCTCGCACAAAGCGGATCAGGGCGCCGAGAACTCGATAACGAACATCGTCTTTTGTTGGTAGTCGAGGAGGACTGTGTTGAGCTGATTTGCATGTATAAACTCGAGCGTGGAGAATGAGTAGTTCCAGTAAATTCGGCACCTCTCGTTCTCCACAACATACTCAATGTCCCCTGGAGCATATGGCAGCACCGGTGTCTCACCTATACCGTATGAGTGCCTTAAATGGTAGTATAGCACTCGTAGAGCCGCGTTGTGCCGATAGACGTAGGCTCTGCTAGCGTACACCTTACACGCCGACAAGAGGTGCGTAAGGGTCTCTGGCGCCTGCAGGCAAGCTCTACAGCGGATGTCGGGCACATCCATTCCCATAATCCTGCTACGGTATACTAAGGTGTTGAAGACACCGTCTTGGCAAGCCATTATAGAGCTCTCAGTCTCCGACTTCAACCCATTAGACCTTAAGAAGGAGAAGGTCAACTGCTCAGATAAACCATGCTCTTCTAGATGTTTGTAGAAGGCTCCGTGCATTGGTTTATCTTTGTGAAGTCTTAAAAGCAAATTGGACTTCAGCAGTTTTAATCTGGGTTTTTAATTGTGCGGGAGCAAGTTCCGTAACAGACTGCTGACACCTCCGCGTGAAGTTATCGATTTGTTTTTGCAAATAAAAGGCGCTTATTATTAAAAAAAAAAGGAAGTTAGGTGGAAGAATAGATCTCAATCTAAACCTCGCCTTCTGAGTAAGCAATCGATTTGTTTTTGCAAATAAAAGGCGTTTATTATTATCATTATTATTATAAGTCGAGCGTGAGACCAAGTTCTTCGGCTGCCCGTGTTGCTGCTCTAAAAGGGAAGGCTCCTTTACCCGCAATATCGTGCTCTCGCACAAAGCGGATCAGGTGATCGGTGCTGTTCGTTACATAGCAGGCAGTGGCCAATACTACCCTGTTGTGCAGACGCTCCAAACTCAATAGTCCACGCCCTCCCAGGTGTAGCGGGAGGTATCGCGGGACAGAGGACTTAGGATGCAAACTCTCTCTCCATATTCATCCTTTTGCGGGTCTTCGTGTCGATTTACTTCAGCTTGTTCACTTTCCAGTGTATAGCACTAAGGGTGTATAATAACAATGGGACCGCAAGCATATTTGTGGCAGCGACTTTGTTCTTGCCGGACAGTTCCGATGACCAGATCTGCCGGAGTCGGTGCAAATACTTGCGGCGGAGACACTCTTTGACCAATTCTGCCTCTTGGACATGACGCTGCGCCACTCCAAGGTAGGTATAGGTATCTCTGGCATGCAGTTGCCGCAAGATGCTCCCATCAATGAGCTGTTCCTCATCTCCACTATCTCCGCTTCGTCCTTTCTTGAGATGAACCAATGCACATTTTTCTGTCCCGAACTCCATTCCGATAGCATGACTGTAATCCTGCACCACCCTCAGCGATTGGCTTATCTTTATGAAGTCTTAAAAGGAAGTCGACTTCGGCAGTTTTAATGTGGGATTTTAATTCTGCGGGAGCAAGTTCCGTAATGGACTGCTGACACCTCCGCTTGAAGTCGAGTGTGAGGCTGAGCTCCTCGGCTGCTCGTTTCGCTGCGCTGAAAAGAAAGGCTCCTTTACCCACATTCTCGTGCTCTCGCACAAAGCGGATCAGGGAATCGGTGCTGTTCGTTACATAGCAGGCAGTGGCCAAAACTACCCTGTTGTGCAGACGCTCCAAACTCAATAGTCCACGCCCTCCTAGGTGTCGCGGGAGGTATATTCGCAGGACAGAGGGCTTAGGATGCAGACTTTTCTCCATATTCATCCTTTTGCGGGTCTCCGTGTCGATTTCCTTCAGTTCGTTCACTTTCCAGTGTATAGCACCAAAGGTGTATAATAACAAAGTCCTTCATTTTGACGTTTGTTTTTTTTAAATCGGTCAATTCGTTTTCGCGAAAATTAGAACCTTTATGTATCGTACGTCAAAATGTTATGTATCAGACATTGTATTGATGCATTTATTCAAGAAACGAAGACATGAGGAAGGCTGCAGAAGCTTCGTTTCCAGTCTAGGCGAAATACGGGACAGAACGGATCAACTCTAACACTGAATACAAGCCAGGAAAAAT
This sequence comes from Callosobruchus maculatus, assembly GCA_951848785.1. NCBI lineage: Eukaryota > Metazoa > Arthropoda > Insecta > Coleoptera > Chrysomelidae > Callosobruchus > Callosobruchus maculatus. The sequence goes on along the minus strand of CATOUR010000191.1, from coordinate 4,890,325 downwards.
AAATGCATGGGATAAATGCAATAGATTAGCTAAATTATCGTATTGCACAAGCATTGCTTTCGAGGTGGCAAGATTTTTAAGTCATTCATACAAATAAATGAATTGAATGGGACCGCAAGCATGTTTGTGGCAGCGACTTTGTTCTTGCCGGACAGTTCTGATGACCAGATCTGCCGGAGTCGGTGCAAATACTTGCGGCGGAGACACTCTTTGACCAATTCTGCCTCTTGGACATGACGCTGCGCCACTCCAAGGTAGGTATAGGTATCTCCGGCATGCAGTTGTCGTAAGATGCTCCCATCAACGAGCTGTTCCTCATCTCCACTGTCTCCGCTTCGTCCTTTCTTGAGATGAACCAATGCACATTTGTCTGTCCCGAACTCCATTCCGATAGGATGACTGTAATCCTGCATCACCCTCAGCGATTGTTGTAGTTCGCGTTGGCCGGAGGCATAAAGTTTTAGGTCATCCATATAAAACAGATGGGTGACCTTGTGCCTCCGGTTATTGGGCGACCACAGCTGTATCCTTTAGTATTTCTCAGCGCTATGGACAGAGGCAAAAGCGAGATGCAAAAGAGCCAGGGACTCAAGGAGTCTCCTTGGAAGACACCTCTTTTGAATGACACCAACTCTGTCTGAACCAGAGTTTCACCTGATATTATAGTGAACCGGGTCTTCCAGAGTGGCATCAATTGCTTGATGCACCCCACTATCTGATTATCCACCGAAAGACATTCCAACAGCCGCACAATAAGCTCATGAGACGTGGTGTAGAGTGCCTTGCGATAGTCAATCCAGGCCATAGAATAGTTTCGCTTGTACTGCACGGAGTCCTGCGTGACACGTCGGTCAATCAACAGGTTCTCCTTGCAGCCAGCTACTCCTTTCTTTGACCCTCTCTGTTCATACACGTCGAGAAATACAGGATTCACAGCTTGAAGGATACGCATGTTTAAGATTCTGGTGAAGAGCTTGTAACAGGCGTTCAGACATGTTATTGGCCTGTAGTTTTTGAGATCAGACAAATCTCCGGTCTTCGGGAGAAGCACGGTTCGACCCTCGACAAACCAAGCCGAAATTGGCTGCTCCTGATTTAGCCACGAGTTAAAAACTCTAGCTAAATGCCGGTGGCAACTGGGAAATTTTTTCCACCAGTAGGTGTTTATGCCATCCGGGCCAGGAGCTGCGAAATTCTTCTGCGAAATTCTTTACGCCTCGTAGGGCGTCAAGAATTTCTTCCGTGTTTATTGGATGACGCAGTACATTCAAGTTAGGAGTCCTCCTACAAACGGACTCGAACTGCGCCAAGGCCGGAGTGTCTGCTGAGAAAGGTTTGGGTTGTTCGTAAATTGCAATTTTTTAGGTTACTGACTGAAAAACATATAAAATTTAGTCAATGTGTTTTGGAAAAGATGAAAATAAATCCTTTTGGGACTTTCGTACACGGATGTTCAAAAAGGATTAAATTTGACCTGATTTTGTTTTAACAGAAACTGAAATGGAGGTTGAAGTTGATGTTAATTTACTTACTATAGGTTGGGTGAAATATAAAAGATATCTAAATTTAGACTATTATAGGTTTAATTAGGTTTGTACCAGGTGGTTGCGGGGGGGCTGGGGGTGGGGCTAGACCCGGATTTTCCAATAATAAGTTGTAAAGGCACATTTGGGGTGCTGGACTGACTTTGGGAAAGTAATAGGGATAAACTCGTGTTGATAGTGGACTCTTATCACCAACACAGTTTTAAGGTTATGTTTAGAGTAGGTCTATATTTTTAGTTTAGTTCAAGGTTTTCATGATGTCTAATAAAAGGACATCTACGAAAATGAGTGGATATCAGGATAGCGCAAATTCTAAGTTAGAAACTGTCATTCAAATGATGGCAAATAATATGTATTTTTAGATAATACGATGTGTTTTGTCGTGAGAGTTCGGGGAAAATATACTATTCAAAGTCGGTAGGTTGTTTTATCACTGCATGAACCTTGTTTACGACCTGAGAGAAGAGAGTCTTTGCACAGTGAAAGGGCTTGTTGAGAGTGACTTGAAAAATAATATGACGTCATTCTAAATCTACTATGGTGGACCATCGAAGATGGCGATACAGTTCTTTTTAATGCACTTCTGCAATATGGGCATCAAATAAAAGGGCTTGCCGAGAATAAACAAAAATTTTGTTTGATATAAATGCAGTTAATAACTAAAAAGTAAAAAATAAATTAAAACAAAAAACTTAAAAAAAAGCTTTTATTTAAAGGTTCTAAAAAAAGAAAATAAAATGTTCCCTTAGAGTGTTAACTATCAACTTATAGCCTCATTATACACAATTTATATGATCATAAAAGCTTGTCGCGTAAGTACCTATAGGAATTCAATTAAACTGAAATTTTAACACACTTAAATTTAGCAGACCAAGTTAGTCAATTGAATAAGTACTAGTTAATTTATACAAGTATATCACGCGACTAGCCTTTATGATCATATAAATTGTGTATAATGAGGCTATAAGTTGATAGTTAACACTCTAAAAGGAACATTTTATTTTCTTTTTTCTAAACCTTTAAATAAAAGCTTTTTTTTAAAAGTTTTTTTGTTTTAATTTATTTATTCATACTGATACTGTTTTATGAATCATTCGACCATTGGAATAGTCATTTTCAAGGTGTTCAATTTTTTGAGCACATGTTGAAAATATGTGGGAGGTATCAAGTTAGTCTGCTTGGCACAACTACTAATCCTATTGCTATTCACAAGAAGCCGTATACATTCGTCAGTGCTTGTTATCGAGAAACAAAAAACATTGGATGTAGGCCGAGAAACAAATTCTTTATAAGACTGGTTGTGATTTTACAATTTGAATCCTCTTAAGCTTCGCTTGTTTGCTTGATATGCGGCAATAAAAGGAAGACAGTATATGATATTCGTTCTTATTAACGTGTATTAAATGTACTATTTCGTGCAGGCAAATCGCTGTGTGTTACCTTGATATTATATTCACATAGGTAATAAAAACATAGAATAAACAAATCATTAGGTTTTTTGTATATTCACTTGAAAATAACATCTATAATTAATTGGCTGTTTTATTAAAAATGATTGAATGTTGCGTGTGCAGATTATTATTTAATTAACAGTAGCAAAATATTTTTTAATGTACTTTTTCATATATATCTGCCCTCCTCAGTTAAAACGTCGCTACTAAGTTTGTTAAAACTGAGATAGTTGAGGTTTTATTAATTCGGTTTAGCAGTCAATGTTTTTTGCCAAATTACTTTATTACAGTGAAGTTAGGACATACAAATTTGGCATCACAATAGATAAATTTGACATAGGACAACTGATAATGCAATAAACCGAAAAATTGTAATTAGGACGTTTTAATCAAGCAAATAAAGAACCTTTCTTTTCAAATGGTATACTTGCAGAAAATAAATTCAAACATGGCGTACATCTGAATATACTGGAAATATGCATCAACTTTCTTATTTTTAATTGAACATCTTGTATATTATTCCTTTTTCTAAATTTAGTTTATTAACCTTGGGTTATGTCTACGAAACTTATATTTAGAGTTACTCTGCAATCTTTAGAAAATTTGATGTTTGTAGCACTTCACAAAAAATGTAAATGTATCGAAAGCTGAGCAATACAAAAAGATGTGGTTTTCGGTTATAAAAAGAGCAAGAAACGTACTTGTTGACAGTTGATAGTAAGATAATTGTTTCAAAAGCCAATTAAATCAACAGATTAGCAATTTTCAAATTTAAAAAGTTCAAAACGTGAAAAACTCTTTTTAAAATGGAATGGTATGATAAGTTTCACATCTGTGGATGCGAACTTAAATTCTATTTCACTTTGATCAAAGAATATGTGGTTCTATCTTTGATGGTTTTCAAGATAATCACAATTTTGTAATTATTGCGTAATAGCACATAGGAATTGGCAAAATCGTATATGGCGTGGCTCACAGACGAAGCAATTAATTGCTCTCTTACACCAAATTATTTATGTAAGTGTAAGGCTTTCGCGGCCGTTGTCCAGTGAATTTGTGGTACTTGGGTTTTAGGCCAGCGTCGTTGAGCGTTGAGGCTTGACGTTTCGCCACCACGAGTGGATGGCTATTTCACTTCGGCAACTTCCGAGCTAAAGACTCAAAAACCACAAATTATAAGGGTTCTTACTCTTAGTAATAATGCAACTTAACATCCAAGAACTAGGCCTTGATTCTAATTCGCAGGCGACGGTCGCCTCTTGGCGACAGTCGCTTATTTGGCGGATTCCACTAATGGTATTTACGCGATCCTCGAAAGGTGCTGTCGACGGTCGAAATGATGCAAGTGACTGTTGAGACATTCCGTATTTTGACATGCAACGAACGTCGAAAACTGGTTATGAAATTGGTGGTTATGTTTTGATTGGTATTTTACAAGCATGGTGATTACGTTGGTATTTAGCATTTAAATATGTATATTCGAATCACCCGCGTTTTGACTTGCGAGTTTTTGAAGTCTGACGGTTGACGCGGAAGAAGAGAAAAAGAGTCGTACTACAACTACTGAGCTGAACGGACGTGTGCGTAGCACGTACTTCCAATTAAGGCGACCACCGCTTAGCTAACTCTGAAATCTGGATAGAGCAACACAGTACCCAGCTGAGGAAGACATCGGGCGCCAACCAACAAGGGGTGAGTCAACCGATTTATGATTAACTTCGATGCTCGTGAGTCATTTGCGGTTATTTACCAATTTAGTTGGTCTTTCACAATTAATTTCTTGGCTACAATTAGTTTATTGATTGAATTGAAACCACATGGCATTGCCTTTTGTGCATTTTCTAAATTGTTGATGAGTTGCAACGGGCGGAAGAACAAAATCCATCAGGAATATGTCGGAAGCTGATAAGAAATGCCCAAGACCTATTTTATATTCTCAGTCGAGCTTCTAAAAAACAATTTAGAATTGGGAAAAAATAAAGAAGCTTGTTGGTATTTGGTAAACTCGTTAGAGACTTTCATGGGGATGGGAACGTATTAAAACAGGATTTAGGGTAAATGCATATTTAGCCACATTGTTGCAGTTTGCTGTAGGTACTCGCAACATTACAGTTTCTGAGTGTCCGAGGTTAGCAAACCAGCATAGAAGAAAATATATGTCTGATAAATTTAATTTGTATCATGTGACTGCCCCTCTGATCAACACCATTGCACTGCCTAATAAAGATGACAACATTCGTTGCCATCACAAGAATTACTAATGTATCAGCACTCGCTATTGCAATGTTCAAATCACAAAAAAGAGCATTTTGGATAATGCATAAATTGCAAGGCAGACAAACTTGCAGACGTTTAAAAAAAACTACCTGCAGTGGTTTGCACCAGTCATAGTTAAACCTTTGGCTTAACTAATTAAAGCTTAACTTTAATTAAGGCTTAAAGTTGTGTATCTTTGCACCGGTCAGGATTAACTTTAATTATGAGTTTTTTCTTACAGGGAAATTTAACGAATTTCAGATTTTACGTTGGCAATCATGTCGTATTTTTGATGTTCTCTGATGGAAATGAAGGTCATGTCACTGTTGTTGATGGCTGTCAAACATTATCTTTCAAGTTCAACCGAGGCTATTTGTTTTGATTAAGAAATTTCGGATTCATTTTAGTATTTTTAGTTTCATTTTCATTAATTGATAACCCGTTATCATAAATATCCAACTCACAGAATATAACAACTGTGGTAAAAGTAAATCCTTGAAGTAAATGCAGTTCTTTAGGCAAGATTTTGTCTGTGAAATAGTTGATTGCAGTGACCCAACATTTGGTGGATTTTGGGTGTCTTAATTCTGGATTCTCTTGTATAGGAGAGACTACAGAAGACATCAGAGTAACAACATTTATGTCGGATCTGTTTGTGGTAAGTAAAAATATATAGAAATGCCCAAAGTGCTGAGGTCAACTAAAGACTTCTCTATTATACATTTATAGTGTTAAACTAGCAAAATGTCCATTCATAGGTAATAATTAAAATTTTTATATGTATATATAGGTGGTTTCAAGGAATGAAACAATTAAAACAGTAATCTTTTGGCATAACCTTAAGATGAGTTTCCGAAGCAAGGGATACAGTATGCAACAAAACAATTTATACATAATATGACTATCAACTTCTCTATTAAAACAGATTTGTTGTATATGCACTACTACAAAGTACTTGCTTTTTGTTATTACAGGTGTGGAGAAAAAATTATTCAGCTTGCCAAGTATTTGAGACAGGCCGATACCAGGAGGCGAAGAGCACAGAATGTTATGCATTCAGAGCTTCATTGTGATGGCTTTATAGAAACTAAATACTAATATGTTCCACATACTGTGTAAATTAATAGAACCAATAGAAAAATAAGAAAATAAGAAAAATGAAAAATCACTTTCTTATAACTTCTCATATAGCAAAATATAAAATATTTCATAGTGTCAGTAGCTAATATGTGATATAAAATGCTGTCTAGATACAGCATGCTTTGTTAAAATATGTATTTTAAATGATAGTTTGCATAACATGCTCACAGAGAGTGATTAATTTCTGTCTTGTCAATCAAGGTGATTATTTAAAAAAAAACACTCATTGGGTGGTTGCACCCATCAGAAGGTAAGTATTATTACTTGAACAAAAGCTACTGGTTGAATTCTCTTATATTTTTAACATACTGTATATTATGGTATTCGTGTATTTGTATTAGTTGTCATTGGTTGTCATACATGATGTAAAGTCAAAGTGCTAGGTTAGATCTTTTGAAGTGTAAACGTCATCGAATCGTCTAGAGTTTTCGAGAATGACGGATGGATTCTAGAAATGTCATCGAATGCTTAAGTTGCTACGGGTAGCGTAGGGGCTCAGTTGAGTTGAGTTGTACCTAAGATAAGGTTAAGAGATACTGTATCGAGTTGTGAAGTAAAACGGTGAAAGTTACGTCGAGTTTGATTCCCTGGGTGAAGAAAAAGAGGCCGTCGTGACAATTGGTGTCGGAAGTGTGGGATTATCCATCGAATCAAACCAGGAAAAGGAGTCAAGAAGTGAGTACAGCGTCAGTCAATGCCTGTAACCAGAGCTATGGCGTCCGAAATGAGTGCATTGATGGCTATGATACAAGAAATGAAGGCAGACATGAGAAACAACGTAGAACAAACAGCCGTTATGCAAGCAACAGTCGTGAACCTTGAAGAAAAGCTAAAGCACCACCAGAACAAGGCAGTTGTGAACCTTGAAGAAAAACTAAAGCACCACCAAGAGGACCTTGAGCAAAAGTTGATGAGACATCAAGACGAGGCAGTCGCAGATTTGAAAAGTGGACAGGAACTTGTGATGACTAGGCTGGAGCAGCAGAAGCAAGTGGTAAGCCAGGCATTAGAAGATCAAGACCAACGTATTAGTGCAATAGAGACGGAGCTGCAGCAAGTGAAAGACCAAGTCAAGGAAATCGTGAGAGACGAAGTGCGAGAACTTAGTGGAGGTGAGCGCGAACAACTACAACAAGTGGAAGATCGTGTCAAAGAAATCGTCAGAGAGGAGCTGCGAGAACTTGGTGCAGGTGAGCGTTGTTTAACAGCTGTACCACCCGCTTTTGCTGATAGACACAGTGGCGTAGTAGCAAAGCCCTATCCGTACAATGGCAAAACATCCTGGGACATTTATTATATGCAATTTAAAAACATCGCACGTATGAATAACTGGTCAAGTGAAGAAAAAGCTTGTGTGCTGACATCTATGCTTAAAGACTCTGCCGCAGCTATTTTAGAGAATCTCTGCTCATCAGATCTACGTGACTATGATAAGATAACACCTGCACTAAATTTACGCTTTGGAGATGCACACTTAACAGAGCTGTTGCATGGCCAGTTGCATAACCGAACACAACAAGCTAAGGAAGATCTAACCACATTTGCATACGAAGTCCAAAGCATAGCTAAACGAGCATTCGTCAGCAGTCCCATCGAGACACAGGAATACGTCGCTGCTCGTCAGTTTGTCGAAGGAATTGCCGACCTGGACGTTCAGAGAATCGTAAGACTATCCAGTCCCAGAACCTTACAAGACGCTTTGGTCAAAGTTCTAGAAATTGAAGCTGCCACAAAAGCCACTCGAATGACACGGAGGGTGCGCTCTGTAGACCAAGATGATGAAGTAGAAGTCAGGGCCACTTCGTTCCAAGAAGAAGAGGTGGTACCTTCCAAAGAAACCCAGTTGGCAGAAATCTTGAAGGACCTGAGAAGTTTACGTGCTGGAGATGTGGGCAGAAGGGGCACCTTAGAGTAGGCTGCCGGATACAGGTCGATAAGATGCAGGTGGATGTAGAAAAAGCAGATGAATATGCAGGCAAAATGAATTCTATGCAAGGTACGATAAACTCAATGAAGGAGGAGTTTGACAGAGACACGAAGAATTTGTTGAAGAAGAACGAGGAAACTATCGCTAAGCTTCAAGGACAACACAGAGTAGCCATGAGGGAACTTACAGCAGACCGGGATAGGCTAAAGCAGTTGCTTGACTCTCAGAAACGAGAATGTATGGGTATTAGGAGCAAGTTTGAAAGGGACAAAAAGAATCTATTGAAGAAGAGTGACCAATATGAGGCAGCCTTGAGAAGGCTCAACGTAAAACACGACAGAGAAATTTCTGCTTTGAAAAATGAAATCAAGAGATTGAAGGATTTGGATCAGCTGAAGAAAGCGGAGGATAGATGTGACCAAGTTAAGGACGAAAATGCAATGCTGAAACTGAAGATCACCCAGCTGGCGGCTGAGAACGCATCCTTAAAGAAATACCTGGATCACGCGATTGTGCAATCCAAAAAGTCCGGGGTCAAGGAACACGAGTCAAGGTTGAGTGAAAAGTTAGTGCATCATGAAGCAGAAATCAAGAAGATGAAATCAGATATGACAGATACGCTTGATAGTGTGAGAAAGGTCATGGAAGACTTGTATAAAGCAAGAGATGTTGTCAATAAGATGAGAGAGCAACTGGCGAATTTGGAAGATGAGAACGTTCGAATGAAAAAGGAGCTGGAAGACACTTTGGCTGCAGCACAGGCTGATAGTTGTGGGATGAAACAATTGAAGTACGGACAATAAGATAAAGCAGAAGATTGCGCAGATGGAAAGCGAGGTCGATAGTGATAGGCTAAAGAAGAATCCGAACAAAGTCATTGAAAATGCAAACAAAGGTGTATACGAAATATCAGCGATGCAAAATGACGATGTAGATTTGAAGCAGATACTGGCGCAGCTAGAGAGAGAAAACGCGAAGGTAGGGACCAAGCTTAACGTTGCGCTCAAGGACGTGTCATGGGGCTCCGATCAAGCCGCGCAACTCAGGAGCGAGAATGGCAAGCAGAAGAACAGGATTACACAACTGGAAGACAAACTCAGCAGACTCACTAAGGAACTGGAGAGCAACCTGAGTGACGAGAGGGGAGTGTCGAGAGTGGGCAACCGACAAGACGAAAAATTGCAACTGAAGAGAATGATAACAGAGCTAGGAAAAGAGAATCCTGCTGGAGCTGAAAATGAGAATCGCAAGTTGGGCAAAGAATATCGCAGTTACGAGGTGATCTGGTATGGTCTTGCAACAGACGACGGAAGAAAGGGTAGATGTCCGAAGCTACAACGCCATGGGGAGGAACCCTACGTGGTGATGAAGCGCCTCAACGACGTAGTCTACAGGTTATGTACGGAAAGTGGAAAACCGAAGGTTGACTATGCTGATCTCTGTGGTGATACAAGAATCGAAGTTGTTCGTCGAGGACGCCGAACGCTAAGGGGGGAAGAATGTAACACACTGTATATTATGGTATTCGTGTATTTGTATTAGTTGTCATTGGTTGTCATACATGATGTAAAGTCAAAGTGCTAGGTTAGATCTTTTGAAGTGTAAACGTCATCGAATCGAGTTTTCGAGAATGACGGATGGATTCTAGAAATGTCATCGAATGCTCTAGATGTTTCGATGAAGTGTATATAAGGTGCTACGGGTAGCGTAGGGGCTCAGTTGAGTTGAGTTGTACCTAAGATAAGGTTAAGAGATACTGTATCGAGTTGTGAAGTAAAACGGTGAAAGTTACGTCGAGTTTGATTCCCTGAGTGAAGAAAAAGAGGCCGTCGTGACAATATATTTTCTTTCAATATATCAGGGCTTGTCCTGAGTAGTAGCAAATTCAGTAATTAGAATAGGGTGATCGGTGGAACACACAACAGTGATGTGCTGCCGCAGTCCTCAATAATACAGTATGGGTCAATATTATTCAAATTACTCAGTTTTTGTTAATAAAGAGGCCTCAGTTTTTCACTAGTCCCTTAAAGTATTCATTATCATCTGTCATCCTGAAATAAACAATATCTTTATTAAAAATAGAAGGAAATTAACTAATGGGTGATGAAAATGAATTAAATAAAGTCCATGTGAGAACGGGAGGACACTTGCATTCTAATTTTTTCAGTAATAACTACTACTGTGATAGCTATTCACATAATAATACTACATATTGCTGCAAACAAAATAATTCAAGCAGATCAATTTATTTTCTTTATTTGACAAACATTGGGCGACTAAGATGCAGTATCAAACAACTGTCCCTAGTGAATGTGATAACTGTAATTCACAAATAAACGTTTTATCTTTGCTGTTTTCAAAATCCATCCAAGTTTTGATCGCCTATTATCTCATAAATTACAGCACTTTAAATAACTGATTTGCTTACCTGCTAAGATAGACTCCTTGAAAAAGACAACAATAACACAACAATGACAAAAAAGCTGTTGAAAACACAAAAAGATCTCATAAACCATAAACCGGTGCCTCACAACAGTGATATTTGTCCAATTCCAGAATCAGCTTTGTATAGTTGTAGATTAAGGTTATGGTTGTATCCTCAGTTCCTCATGACTTGATATTGAATTCAAGTAATCTATTTTGATTCATAATTGCATATAGAATATAGAAATAATTTTATAAAATATATTCCACAAACTAACCAAACTTATTTCTGTACTGATCTGTCAGAATATGTTAAACCCACATATGTCAAAAGTTAAGCCAAGAAACATCAAAGTTAAACCCTACTTTGCCTTTGGCTTAAAGTTAATTATGTTTGACGCTAACTACAACCGGCGCAAAGCAATTCACTCTTTAATTAAGGCTTAACTTTAATTACAACTTTAACTATGACTGGTGCAAACCACTGCTGGACATTAAATTATTTAAGAGTTTATATTATTTCTTATAAAACATCCAAATTCAAAAATTATACTAATCATCTTGAACGGACCAATGAAAAATATAAAATTTTTATACTGGCCAGGTCATAGAAATCTCGAGTGTTCCTCTTAACAGACTCCAACATTTTTAAGGCCTTATTGCATGATGCCTGTCTGTGCTCTTAGAATGTTAATCTAGAGTCAAAAAGTATACCCAGATCTTTGGCTATATCAATCTTTTCAATGAGGTGATTGTTAATATAATAATGCCTCTTAGATTGAATCGGAACGTCATACTGCCCTTTTCCACGTTTTTTTTTTTGTGGTCAGTCTCCCGCAAAGGCTGAAAGTCTACGGCGCTTAGAAGCGCTGCGTGAGGATAAGTGTCTGTGCACTTTAGATTTGAAACACTGCAGGTTGTAGCCTTCGCACGTCTGGAAACAAATTCCCCGGCACCTCATTCCACAGCGTCGATGTTATCCAAAAGAAGGAATGCTGGAGGAGACTGGATCAGTGGGGGTGGGGGTAGGGCCCTCGACCTGGTAAGGATGAGCTCGCAGAGCCTCTCTAGTGTTCCTCGTTCGGACGGCCTTCGGTGTTATGATCTGGGAGAGCTCACTCGAACATCTTCCGCGATACAATCTGTAAAACAGGACAGGCCAACGACCCATTTTCGATGTTCCCGGTTGTGGAGGTCCTTTGTGAGATTAAGTTTATCCATTAGTCTAATTATTGCTCTCTTGTGGATAGTGTCCAGAAGCTTTAAGGTAGCATTCCGATCTCGGAAGCCGCGACCTGGCAGCGCGACTAACTTTTTGCTCGCCGAGTGGCTTCTGCAACGCTTAATGACATAAACTACAGCGTTGCAGTGGCGCGAGGCTGCCCACAAGGCGGTGTTCTTTCACCTCTATTATGGTGCTTAGTGGTGAATGACCTACTCGTGAGACTAAGTAACACAGGGGTCTACGTACAGGCCTATGCCGATGATTTGAGCATAGTGGTCAGGGGTAGATTCATTAATACAGTCTCCGAGGTAATGCAAGGCGCGCTGCGTGTTGCGGAAACGTGTTGTAATGAGGTGGATCTGTCAATGAACGCTGAAAAGACGGAGCTCGTTATGTTCACTAGGAGAAGGAAGGTGGAAGGCCTCGTGAGGCCTACCTTTTTCAGAACGACACTTGAATTGTCTCAGTCAGTAAAGTATCTAGGAGTCATACTGGATCACAAGCTGACTTGGAGGCAGCACGTGGATTATAAGGTAAGCAAGGCTCGAAACTCATTATGGGCCTGCAGAAGAGTTGTCGGTAGTAGCTGGGGCCTGAGCCCAAAAGTGGTGCACTGGCTCTACAGTACAATAGTCAGACCGTCATTAATATATGGCTCCATAGTGTGATGGACCTGTATAAAGACGGAGGCAATAAGAGCCAAACTTAATAAGGTTCAACGTTTGGCATGTCTTAGTATAACCAGTGCAGTGCGCACAACACCTTTGAGTGCCATTGAAACACTATTGAATCTTCCTCCTTTGGATCTGGTAATTCATGGGGAAGCTAGAAAAACCGGGTTCCGTCTCTGGAGTCAGGGTAGCTGGACTTTTATGAATCCAGGCAAAGGACATTCGACGATTCTAGCAGAGTTGCAGGAGGATAGTCCTATTTTGTTGGCGAGGAGCGATATAGTTTCTCCTACGCATCGCTTCAATAGCAAATTTACGGTGGTGATCCCGTCAAGGGAAGGGTGGGAGTCTAGAGAAAGACAGCTCATCGAAGGAGGAGGACAGGTCTGGTACACAGACGGTTCACTCGCTAGAGAGGGCTCGGGCTCGGGGGTCTACGGACCCCATACAAGACTTTCATTCCCTCTTGGGGGGCACACCACAGTATTCCAGGCTGAGGTCTATGCGATACTGGCCTGTGTAAATCGTATTCGGGAAATTGACGGGTCTAGGAGGCGGATTACTATCTGCTCTGACAGTCAGGCAGCCATCAAAGCACTGAGTGCTTGAAAAATAACGTCGGGACTGGTCCTGGAGTGCAGGAGGGCTCTTGACGACATCTCAGCTAAACACAAGGTATCACTGATGTGGGTACCTGGGCACGCTGGGGTAAAGGATAATGAAATGGCGGATCATCTGGCTAGGATGGGATCCGGAAACAGTTTTGTGGACCCAGAACCAGCCTTAGGACTGTCTGCAAACTTGATTAGGAAAACAACTGGAGAGTGGATCCAGAATCAACACTGTCTGAGATGGAATAACATCTCTGGTCATCTCCGTCAGGCTCGGGAGCTATTAGCAGGGCCTGCAGAGAGAATAGGACGATTTTGTCTCTCTCTCTCTCTGGATAGGAGTAACTTGAGATTGCTAGTAGGCTTATTAACGGGTCACAACACCTTCAGGCGTCACTTGTTTGTGATGAGGGTGGTCAACGACCCAACGTGCACGTGGTGTGGTGAAGAGGAAGAATCCTCGGCACACATCTTGTGTCGCTGTGAAACCCTGGGTTATCACAGGCAGACTATGCTGGGCTCAAGAACCTTGGAACCAATAGAGATAAAACGGATAGGACCTAAGAATGTACTTGCCTTTGCCAAAAGGGCAGGTCTTAGGAACTAGCGCGGATAGAGGCGCAAAAGGGCCCATCGTGTGGCCTATGCACCAGCCACATTCCGTGCTGGATAGCCTCAGGTCCTTATTCATTCATTCAACTTTTTGCTCTCATATACGGCTGCCCTGGCGTGCGACTAGGAGCATTCGGATAGCAACGTCCGCGACAAAGGTCGCGAGCATGAACGGTATTCGCTACGTCTCAGCTGAGAACAGTAGTGTGACTCCACGCGGTCATATTGTGGGATATATTTTTTATTTATTTAACCAATATTATGACTTCTGGTTTGAATACATCAAAATGGAAACTCAGAAGTGGCTACTGGAGGAATAAGATGAGGACGATGATATTATGATGATGTTACTTTTTACAAAAAGTAATAAAATCAATCATTATATAAATCGAGGATAGACGAAGGCTGCTTTCAGATATTGATAAAAAGAAACTCGAATGTTAGCGAAAAGCAAATTCAGGCAGTACTGTCGATTGAATCAAAAACCGTTTAGATTTGTATTAAGTGTATGACTGCTTTTCGTGGATGTCGGTCAATAATTTAAACTACACTCTTCTTCACGACGTTTTCGTGGAACAGCCTCTACGGGATGAGAGATCTGAATTCAAGCTTCAAACAAATTTACAATTTTTTTTTCGCGTCGTCATGTCGAGCGAAGCGGACGTGTGCTCGAAATGCTCGGACAATTTTATTGTTAGTAGCAAAGTTATCGTATGTGAATTTTGCAAAAAACTATTTCATCCGGTGTGTGTCGGTGTAAAAGATGCTATAAGTAAGCATGTTGGCGAATCGGACAATTTATTGTGGCTGTGTGATAAGTGCTGATATTCCTAACCCTGCTGCACCAAGATTTTCTCAGAATGGCTCCGCTACTGTTGTTCTGCATAAAGAGATAGAGTGTCTAGCACGTGAGAAAGATATACAAGGTCGATTAATCAAGGAGCTAGAAAATTCAATCCAACTCCAGGCGTTTAAAATCGACGTGTACGAAAAGGAAATAAGCAGCCTAAAAAACCAGAATGTTTCTTTGCCAAGCAGCTCTGAAACAAAAACGTATAGCCAAATTCTGAAAAAATGCAAACAATAATATCGCTGAGTCGTCTGTGTTGCTTTTCAAATCAGCTGATGTTAACAGTAATGAGGATTTTTTGCAAACATTATCTGAAGCTGTTGATCCATCTCGCATGAAAATTTGCGTCAATGGGACAAAAAAATTAAAAACGGGGTTGCTATATATTGTAATGATAATGAAGGCTTGAAAAAACTGAAATCATCACTGAGCACGAAGTTCGGTGAAAAATATGTCGTCACTGAAGCGAAAAAATTATGGCCACGCATTCTCGTAAAGAACATGCAATTCAGTGGTAATATCGATGACACTCAATTAATTAAGTCCATTATTACCCTCAACGATTTGGATCAGTTCAGTGACTCTGACCTGAAGCTAGTCACAAAACTCAAGGAGCGCAATCAAATGGTGCTGGAGGTGTCTCCCGAATTAAGGAAGATTTTCTTAGCAAAAGGATTAATTTACGCATGGTTCAGTAGGTGCCCCGTTGAAGATCATGTGCGCGTCGTACAGTGCTTCAAGTGTTCTGCATTTGGCCATTCAGCAAAACAATGTAAGTCTTTAGAAGATATTTGTCTCAAGTGTTCTGGAACTCATTCTACAAGAATCTGCACGGCTACTAATGAGAAGTGCAGTAATTGCGTGAACCACAATTCAAATTACAAAACGTCTATGCCGGTTATTCACCTTTCTGCAGTTATGAGGCGTATTGACTATGGGTAAAAGTAACTGTTTACCTTCATAACAATCATGGTTTTTGTGAAACGTATTGACTATATTGGTTGTATGAATACGATGTCTATTACTGTGATAAGTATAATAGGACAGTGCAAATTTTATGTTTTTTCAGTTATTAAGATAGGTAAATTGTACGTAAATGTCCTCACCGATTATTTTTTAAATTCGATTTTCGCTGGCAGTAGGCCAGCTGTTGTGCAGAGTATTTGTGGCTATGGCTAGATCGCAAAAACGAACCATAACTATTGGCCATTTAAATGTGTGATCACTTATCTAGTTATGATGGTTTTATAAATATCTTGGAAGAGGACAATTTTGATATACTCGCACTAACTGAGACCTGGTTAAGTGAAGACATTTCGGAAAGACAGGGGCAGTCGTGGAGGGGGTTGTGGTATTTATGCCCGTTCTTGCTTCAAGTCAACTATTCTTGAGCCCAATTTTAATGTAAACTTGGCCTTTGAATATATTTGGTTAAAAATCACTGTCAATAAAATAGATATAACTGTGGGAGTGATATATCGCCCACCTTCAAATAATCTGAATGACTGTACTCTTGCTTTTGATAATATTTTGCCTCTTATACTCAGTGAGAATAGCGAAGTTATAATACTAGGAGATTTTAACGTGGATATGCTTCACGATAATTCTGTATCGCACTGTTTTGATTCCTACGGATTTGTTCAATTAGTCACTCTGTCCACACGCATTACAGAAAATAGTGCTACCCTTTTAGACCAAATTTTTGCCTATACAAGTTTTATCATTGATGACTGCATAACTGTAGATATGGATTCAATATCCGACCATAAGTTGACTCGTGATACTTGCTATATTGTTCATGAAAAACCAAAACAAAAGTTTGTCACATACATGGATTTTGCATGTTTTGACGAGCATATGTTTTTAAATGATCTAAATTCGATTGCTTTCCACGACATCTGTTTTATGTCTGACATAGACGACTAAGTAAGCTTTTTCACTCATCAGCTAATTGAGGTCTACAACAAACATGCGCCAGTAAGAACTATTAGAGTGAATAAACCTAGGGCACCTTGGCTTACTCATGGTTTAAAACAAATCTTGAAAGTTAAAAATGATGCGCTCTCTGCATATAGGAAAAATAGAACAAATGTAAATTGGGCGACCTACAAAGAAAGAAGGAATTGTGCCTTATCGGCCATCAGGCGGAAGAAAGCTGCTTATTTGGAGTTTATAGAATCTAAAAATAATCCTGAAAAAATTTGGCCTGCACTTAAACAAATGAAAATTCAGGTATCCAATAAGCCACAAATCCCCTCTCATCTCATGGATTCATCACAAATTAATAACTATTTTATGACGGTTTTCGATGGAAATCATGTTCCACATTCATCTTTAGATTTTTATAATAGTAATGTTTTTACACGCAAGACATTTTCATTTAGATTATTGGGCCCTACAGAGATTTATGGCATAATGAAATCATTCAGATCTGAAGCCAAGGGTGTGGATGGTTTGTGCTTGTCAATGATCAAATTGAGCCTGCCAGTGACTTTAATTTATATAACTCATATAGTGAACAGTTGTCTGGAAAAGGGATATTTTCAAAAATCATGGAGACAGGCGATTGTGATTCCTATACCGAAGATTAGCAATGAATTTGCTCATTTAAGACCTATTAGTTTGTTATCTATTTTGTCAAAAATATTTAGTCCGGGCTCCCAGGCCCATTTTCGCTACTTACTACTAACAAGCTAATTTTGCGTGAGTAGCTTCATTTTGATGAGACTCCCAACTTTTTCCTCTACAAAAATTCTCGATTCTGGTAGCTAACAGGGGTAGCAGGGATGAAATATGTCAATTTGACGAGTGTCAAAAATTAATTACTAACAGTTAGTTTTTCATCTAAATCTTAAGAATGTGATCAACCTTATTAGAAAAAAAGTTTATCCTACAAAATCTATGGTTTGATCACATTGTCCCCCTCCATCCAACATGTACCAATAACAAGGTCATACAAATTTATTACTAACAGCCTGATTTTTTTCACTATTGCTTCGTTAATATTTATACAATTTGACAGCAACATTGTCCTACAAATCACGTGGTATGTTATCCTGGTCCTACGCTCAGAAGTTGTAGTACAAATCCCGGGTGTAAAAATAATTACTATCAAGTCTAATGTTCGTGGATAGCTTCGTTGCGATGAGACGCCCAACTTTTTCCTCTACAAAAATTCTCGATTGTGGTAGCTAACAGGGGTAGCAGGGATGAAATATGTCAATTTGACGAGTGTCAAAAATTAATTACTAACAGTTAGTTTTTCAACTAAATCTTAAAAATGTGATCAACCTTATTGTCCCCCTCCATCCAACATGTACCAATAACAAGGTCATACAAATTTATTACTAACAGCCTGATTTTTTCACTATTGCTTCGTTAATATTTATACAATATGACAGCAACATTGTCCTACAAATCACATGGTATGTTATCCTCGTCCTACGCTCAGAAGTTCTAGTACAAATCCCGGGTGTAAAAATAATTACTATCAAGTCTAACGTTCGTGGATAGCTTCGTTGCGATGAGACGTCCAACAAATGAGGGAGATGAAAGAGATGAAGACGATAGTGAATTCAGCAGCGGAGATGAAGATTTGTCAGATGAGTCTGATGCTGATTAAATTAATTTTTGCGTATATTAAAATAAAATTTTGTACTTAATACAGTAGATAATGAAGTTATTTCTTATAGATTTCAGCAAAGATTACACTTTATAATTATAATACAAGTAGAAAAATGACAATACTTTCTGTTGTTTTCGGCTGTGTTTAGTCATTTTCTGTTGTTTCCCGCTGTTATCTGCACGCTTTCCGTTGTTGTGAGCTAGCTATGACCAGAGCTGTCATTACTTCAAGTAAAGTACTTGAAAAATGTATTTCAATTACTTTCTGGTATTTGAAGTACTGTACTTCAAATACATTGTTTTTGTGATATTTGTACTTGATTCCCCAAATACTCTCTAAGAAGTATTTGTATTTGGCACTTGTAGCACAAAAAATATATTTCAAATACCTGGCATTTTTATTTGAAATACTAAAGAAGTAAAGTACTTGAAAAATTTATTTCAGTTACTTTCTGGTATTTGAAGTACTGTATTTCAAATTAATTTTATTTCCCAAATGCTATAAGAAGTATTTGTATTTGGTACTTCCACACAAAAAATATAATTCAAATTTATACATTTATGTTCGAAATACTAAAGTGAGTAAGAAATACATATTAGTATAGCTCGACGAAAATATAAAAATACTTGAAATACACATTTCAAGCATTAAATGCTCAAGTCTAGACAAGTATGGACAAATCAACATTACGCATCGCGTCGCCTTGCGCTCTGTCTCTGTCGTACACATAGGATAGTCTACGCGACATTCTGACTCTACAGGACAGTCTCATCACAATCGACACAATCACAAAATATCAGTTCGTCTTGTTGCGTTCAACAAAATGCGTTGTTGATGTTGATTGAGGTTAAAATAATCTGTGAATGTGAGCTGTGAATTTACTGCCATTATAATAACAATCTTCAAAACTCTGTACTTTGTCGTGGTGGTTACGAATTGCAGATGTAAAAAGGTAATTTTTCTCAAGCATCTCTTTATGAAAAATTCATATACCGGGTGGCAATGGAATCGTTATACAGAGCTCCCTTCTTTTACAATCCTAGATGGAGGTTTGAAATTTTGGAGAATTATATGGTTAACGGAGATGCACAATAGCCATGAGAAAACAAATGTATGCTTATTTTGGTTTAGCCGGAAGTGAGGTTAGGCTCTGAATTTTCAATGACACCCTATATATTTTTTCACACATTCGGATTGACATTTGGATTCCCTTGATGAATGAATTTGAATTGTTGTCATTGCTTGGTATTTCTGTTATACTTTTCACGAGTTCTGTGAATGAATGTCATTCAAACAAAAATCAGTTCCTATTTTTATTGAAATGTATACCGTTTTTCCATTCATAAGGTACTTTTTATTACTCAACAATAATTATGAAATACTTGAAAATATCCATCGCCGTATTTGAAATACTATATCAAATAATTCAAGTATTAGTATGGTATTTAAATTACTTTTTTAAGTACTTGAAATATCAGTATCGTATTTGAATTACTTTATTTGAAAAATCAAGTACCAAATTAAAGTATTTGATACTTGAAGTACTTTCAAAAGTAAAATTACTTGGTATTTGTACTTTGACGCATGCAACTCTGGTAATTGGTAATTGGTATTTGAAATACTATTTACTAGTACTTGTGACAGCTCTGGCTATGACTCTACTTGGTTGTATTTGGTCGTTTTCTGTTGTTTACAGTTGCTATTTGCTTGCTTCCTGTTGTTTTGAGCTGCTTTCTGTCTTTTTCTGTTGTATGCGGCTGTGTTTAGCCATTTTCTATTGTTTAGCACGGACTAAAGGTGCATACCTGTTTTCTTCTGGGACATTATTTCCTTTGGACAGAGAACACAGTTAACCTATTACGTGATATTTTGTCTTACAGTTAGTAATGAAAAAATGTGGTATTGACAACTTCTGAACGTAGGACCGGGATAACATACCACGTGATTTATAGGACAGTGTCGCTGTCAAATCTTATAAATATCAACGAAGCAATAGTGAACAAATCAGGCTGTTAGTAATAAATTTGTATGACCTTGATATTGATACATGTTGGATGGAGGGGGACAATGTCATCAAACCATAGATTTTGTAGGACAAAATTTTTTCTAATAATGTTGATTACATTATTAAAATTTAATTAAAAAACTAACAGTTAGTGATTAATTTTTGAAGCTCGTCAAATTGACATATTTTATCCCTGCTACCTCTGTTAGCTACCACAATCTAGAATTTTGATAAAGGAAAAAGTTGGGTGTCTCATCTAAAGGAAGCTATTCACGCAAAATTAGCTTAGTAGTAGTAGTTATTTATTATAGATTTCGGCAAAGATTACATTTTATGATACAAGTAGAAAAATTACAATTCTTGTCGGACTAATGATACATACCTGTTTTCTTGTAGGACATTATTTCGTTTGGTCAGAGAACACAGTAACCTATTATGTGATATTTTGTCCTACAGTTAGTAATTAAAAAAACGGTCTTGTGGTATTAACAACTTCTGGTCGTAGGACCGGGATAACATACCACGTGATTTGTAGGACAATGTTGCTGTCAAATTGTATAAATATTAACGAAGCAATAGTGAAAAAATCAGGCTGTTAGTAATAAATTTGTATTACCTTGTTATTGGTACATGTTGGATGGAGGGGGACAATGTAATCAAACCATAGATTTTGTAGGACAAACATTTTTTCTAATAAAATTGATCACATTCTTAAGATTTAGTTGAAAAACTAACTGTTAGTAATTAATTTTTGACACTCGTCAGATTGACATATTTCATTCCTGCTACCACTGTTAGCTACCACAATCGAGAATTTTTGTAGAGGAAAAAGTTGGGCGTCTCATCAAAATGAAGCTACTCACGCAATACTAGCTTGTTAGTAGTAAGTAGTGAAAATGGGCCTGGGATCCCAGACTAATTGGAGAAAGCAGTTCACATTCAGTTGATTGCATACTTAGATGAAAATTGTATCATCCCGGCAGGTCAGTCTGGTTTTCGAAGATTGTAAAATAGTAATAGCGGGTACGTTGAGTGATCAACTTCTACCACTCGTAATTATATTCACATTTTGTGGTAACATATCAACCCCATTTGGAAAAGTTATCTAGGCACACTTGTAAAGAAAGTTTCAATGTTAGCTAGAAACCACTAGGCAACAAAACATTTTTTTAGCATTTGCAAAGTGATCATCAATTGAATAGACCAATAATAATATGTAATATGTGTTAAGTTATAATTCATACTTCAAATAAACTAATTATTATAATTATTGGTTATTATTATTATTATTATCTGACTTTCTAAGTTCCTCTCGCATAATTGCGGTAACAACAAGTGTTGACGGGCTGTGCCAAGTCAACACCCGGACTATTATTGATCGGAATTTAGGAAGGATCGCACAATATTACAGGTCTTCAGGATTACAGACTTTTGGAATACTTTGTGTAACTTTTCGTCCAGGCCCAACTGTTGAAGGTGTTGTGTAAACGTGTTTGGTGTAAGGCCTGAGACAGACATAATGAGGGGGACAATTGTGACTCTGTTTTGTTTCCAAAGTCTTTTTATTTCTATGGCAAGGTCCGTGTGTTTAGATATCTTCCCAGCGTAGGTGTTTTGGATATTCACATCATTGGGAATGGCAATATCTATCAAATAGGTAATTTTGTCGGCCTTTGATTGGAAAACTATATCTGGTCTATTGGCTGGGATAGTCTTGTCTGTATGTATTTCAACGTCCCAGTATAGTTTGTATTGATCATTTTCGAGTACTGATGTCGGAGTGCAATTGTAATACGGATCTGTGTTTTCTATTAGTTTGTTTGTTGTGGCTAATGCTTGGTGGATGACTTTGGCCGCAGAGTTATGTCTGGCTGTGTATTCGGTACCGGCAAGAGTTTTGCACCCGCTTGTTATGTGATCTATTGTTTCTTTTTGTTGTTGGCATTTTCTGCAATTATCGTCTGTTATGGATGGATCTTTAATTATACATTTTTTGTAGTTTCGTGTTGCAATCACTTGGTCCTGGATAGCAAGCATGAAACCCTCCGTTTCTGGGAACAGCCGGCCATCCTGCAACCAGGTGTATGACTGTTTTTTGTTAATGTGGCCTTGGGTGACACGGTATCTATGTTTGCCGTGGAGTGGTTTCTGCGACCAGGTGCTTATTTTTTCTTGTGATTGGGTGGGATTGTGTGTGTCTGCGACGTGGTCTGGACATGATAGGTTGAGTGGTGTATAGTTTTTGTCTGCTTTTACTATTGCTCGATGTAAATTTGTTTGTTTGTTTTGGAAGAAATGTCTGAGTGTCTTTATCTGTCTTGTGCGAAGCGACTGTACATCTGTAATCCCTCGGCCTCCTTGTGTCCTGTCTATGGTGAGCCTTTCTTTGCATGCGTTTGGATGTGATATTCGGTGTTTCGTGAGTTCTGTCCGTATGAGGATGTGGATGTTTTCTATATCAGTGTGTGACCACTTGATGATGCCGAAGGAGTATGTGAGGACTGGTATCGCAAATGTGTTAATGGCTTTTGTAATGTTTCTGGAATTCAATCTGGTTTTTAGTAGCTTAATAAGTCGGTCTCTGAACTGTTGGGTTAGTTGTGCCTTGACTTGTGTGTGGTCTATTTTAACGTTCTGATTGAAGCCCAGGTACTTGTAAGTTTCGTCCTTGTTCATGTTGTTTAGTGTTTGGCCAGTTACTGTTTCCTGCTGGGGGTGGTCCTTCCATTGGCCCTTGTTGATGTGGAGAACCTTGCATTTACTCAGTCCGAATTCCATCCTGACGTCTGACGAGCAAGCTCCTGTTATTCTGATTAACTCTCTCAGTTGTACCTCATTGGCGGCATATAGTTTTATATCATCTATGTAGAGGAGATGATTGATTTTGTGTTGATTTAATTTGTCATGTCTAATGTTGAAACCGCAGTTTGTGTTGTTAAGTGCGTTGGAGAGCGGATTCAGACAGAGACAGAACCACAGTGAACTGAGAGAGTCACCCTGGAAGATGCCGCGTCTTATGTGTAGCCCATCCGTCTTGATATGGTCGTCCTGGGTTTTGAGATGTATGCTGGTTCGCCATGTCTCCATGGTTCTTGTAAGAAACTCACGTAGCCCCGGGTTGATTTTATATATTTGAAGAGTTTTCGCTAGCCAGCTATGGGGTACAGAGTCGAAAGCTTTTTTATAGCCGATGAAACAGGTGTGAAGGTTCCTGTGTTCTTTTCTGGTTTGCTCCATGATGACATTATCAATTATAAGTTGTTCCTTGCAACCTTGGCTTTGCTTTCGACATCCTTTCTGTTCTTCGGTCAGGATGTTGTTTTGGGTGAGGTGTTGTTCAATTCTCTGCATATTGTTGCGGTTATGATTATTATTATTATTATTATTATTATTAATAGACATAGAAATTCAGTTGACTCTACAGTTTTTCATGAAAGTTTTTTTCCTGACTCCAGACATCGCCTTGGTAGTGAACAGTCCTACCCAAAAATAGCAAAAAATTGAGTCAAGTGCTAAGCTACCTATGTTTATTTACTTTTATGAAATGTGGGTTACATCCTCTATAATTAAATTTCACATTGGATGATACCTCCGCTAGCGGTAAATGAGCGCAAGCAATGTTGTCACGCGCTTAGATAACAAAATCGTAAAATCAGATAACGAATAGGTATTATTGTATGCATACTCTGTGAGCAAATATTCAACAATGTTTCTCAATTTTCCAAGTGGAGTCAAACATTAATATCAATCCTTAATTTCTAATATGCCTAATCTACGTCCAATTATAATTGGTTGATATTCCAACGGTAGCACAACTGCTGAAACATACGTACACTTGGCAACAAAGCTTGAAATACTGGCATGCGAGCTCTCGGCGTTGCTCCTCTGCGCAGGTCCTTTAGTCATAGCCTAAAGATCGGCACAGGCATGAACACGCATACTGTGGGAAGCTATAGATGTGCGAGTGTACTCAATATATTCGCACTCGGAACGTTCATCGCAGACTTGTACTATTGCATATCTGTGCGAACTCAAGTCGCTTGATCTATTCGGTATCGTGATACAAATTTCTGAGGAGCAAAAAAACCGTCAATTAGAGCACCAACGCACACGTATGTTTCTTTGATGTTCATCTAAAAACCGACACCAGTTTTAGGCTCACGCCATGTCGCTTATGTATTTTGCGCGATGTGACGCATTGTGAGAGGGGCCATGAAATCACAGCAGTTTCGCACCAATTACGGACGGCTTGATAACGCAGCAAGATCAACCGAGCATTGGGTTTGACGCTCCAGTCTCGGCCAGGTGCGTAACGTTATAGAAGGTGCGCGGGAGATTAGACGATACAATTAATAACAATGCAGCAAGGCACATCGGTTAGCAATACAGCATCCAAACGACATGTTTTATCAACCGGTGAACGCAATATAGTGAAGAATGTTTACGATGGTGTACGTACACGATTTCCTAAAAGGCCGATGAAGGAAATCCTTAAACTTTGCAGCGATGTGACCAAGGTCTCAGTTGCAACAATTTTCAGAATTTTGAAGGAAAAAAAAACGCGACGTAGTATTTGTGGTAAAATTGCATAAACAAAAAAGAGGAGTTAAAAAGATTGTTTTGGATGGTGACGTGAAAAATGCGATTCGTGGAAAAGTCCATTCATTTTATCTCCGTAATGGACTCCCAACAGGAATTACAAAATGATGAAAGTCTGCCAAAGATATCTCGTCGGGTTTTATTGAGAACATTACGCGAAATTTAAATATCAGATATTTAAAGGAAAGCGGAACAACGCATTGATTGAAAGAGAGGATATAGTATTATGGCGTAGAGAATATTTAAGAAAAATACGTAGTATCCGTAACGCCGGGGGAATAAAAATCTATTACTTGGACGAAACTTTGTTGAATCAAGGGCACACTGTTACTAAGTGTTGGCAGGATTTGAATATAACGAGTCGTAGACACGCCCATCTTGAAGGCCTAAGTACGGGATTAAAATGCCCTTCAGGCAAAGGCCGTCGGCTAAAAATAACGCATATTGGCAGCGAATCTGGGTTTGTGGATGAGGGATTGAACGTCTTTGAACCTTGGAAAGCTGGTGATTACCATGAGGATATGGACGCTATAGTTTTTGAATCTTGGTTTAAATCCATATTGATAAAATTAGAACCCGGTTCGGTTTTTATATTAGATAACGCGTCCTACCATAGTCGGCGTATAAAAGCTCTTCCGACTTCTAATTGGAAAAAAGCGGATGTCTATGACTGGCTCTTGTCAAAAAATATAGAATGCGATGAGACTATGCTCAAAGCACAACTGTCACAACTTATATGTACATATAACCGAGCATATAACTTATGATTCAGAGAAGTAATATTTTATCATAAAAATATATCTTTACAATTCAAAATAAAATCTGGTACACCTATTTGTAAAAAATGAATACAAATTTTATGATAGCTTTAAATTGTATATTGGCTCAGAACCCCTATCTAGACCTTCAAAGAAATCGAGCGCGCCACTGCTACCCGGCGTGACGCAGCTATCATGCAATGTGGAATTTAATCATAGCAAATTTCTTTTTTTCTTCTGGGTGAAGCTGCTTCTTACACTGTTTAAATGCTGAACTTGTGTAAATGACCTCCTAGCACTTTAGCTAAGTCTCTAACTAAAAAACCTCTATCTGGTAAGAATTTTTGTTAAATACTTGTCCTTCCACCATTACCATCTGAAATGTAATTTATGATACCTTGTGGTGTAATTTCAATCAAAAATTTCAGTTTCATGGACTTTGTAGCTAGACCAGCAACGAGCCATATAGACTAAACCAGATGGCTTTTCTGTAACAAACGATCTATTATCCCTGCAAGACGATTATCAGCGCCTCAGAAATTTGCCACCCTCCAAACGAGATTGTAAAATATATAATAATAATAACCCCCATCGGGGGTTGACGTTCGTTTGGGGGCTTAGAAAGTGACTTGTTGACAGGCGAGCTATTTCGGTGGATAGCTCATGGTGGGACTTCAATGCCACCGCAAAGCTACGACACCAGCAGGGTTCGTGGTCAAAAAGTCACTTTCAACCAAGGCTAGCACACCCAGGAAGCTGGGCGCTTGGTAGATGTCACTTACTCTACCTAGCACCAAGCTCCTTTCCCCAAGCTATCCTGATTTCGGTCAGATAGGGGTTTGGCAAATCCGGGAAAATATGCCGCAGAGGGCTGAGCGCCGGCCCTTCTGTCACACACCGTTATTGCGCCCCACACTTAACGACTTCAGCAAGGCGTGGCTGGGGAACGTCGTGAGGGGTAAGCAACCGGGGGGCTTGCCTCAACCGGCCGGCCCGTGAGGAGAAAGCCTCAACAAAACCCGACAGTAAAGTCGCAAATCCTCCGGAGCACCTTGGGCCAACTTCGGAGTAAATATAAGTCCCTTCTCTCCTGGAATGGGCGTCACCCGGGAGAGCGACATTTAGATCGTCCCTACTCGTGGGAACACGATGCATAAAGTTACTTCTAAAAATAACCAACGACGGCCTAGGGTACGTCGATTAAACTCACCCGAACCCCGAAACCAAACAGAACAGCCCAGAGAACACAACCCAGCTGCGGACGTTTTGCCAGCACAGCCGGCAACCACCAAAGCTGGTAAACCCAGACAGCGCTTACAATGGACCACTGAAATCAACAAACATGTAATGCGCTGTTACTACACCGCCACAAAACTAGAAACCATCTCTACAGGCTACAGACATGAGCTGCACAGGTTATTTATAGCACAATACCCACACCTCGCAGAGCGTGTAACTGAACAGCGACTCATTGATCAAAAACGAGTCATAACAAAAAACAACCGCCTTCCACCGGAAGAACTACAAGCTATAAAGATTCTTGTATCCAGTGAAATAAATACTGCCCATCCGGATCACCCGCAGACCTCAAACAAAACCACAATCGACAACAGTAGCATACACTCAGAGACAAATCCAGAACATGAGCACACACAACATATACCAGATACCGCTGCCCAACCTAATGATTCGTTAGCTACTGAATCAATCACAGAACGGCATGCCATTCGTACCCGAAATAGTCAACCTCCAGACACAGGCACGATCAATAACACCAGCACACACTTAGAATTGGATCTAGAAAATGATCATACACCAGATACACCAGAAACAACATGCACTAACTTACCTTCCACAGCCACACAAAGCCAAAACATTTCTTTACCACCTGCTATCACACAATCTGCCAAACAAGTGATGAACACACAGTACAACAAATGGTGTGGCACCAATCCTACATTGCGAGATCCCCTGCCTAGACTAATTTTTAAAAACAACACTCTACAAATATTGCACACAATAAATGTCAACATAATACCACAATTTTTAACGAAAGACAGTGACCTAGAGGACATTCATACTGTTATATATGCTGCCGCAGCAACCACACTCACACTCAACGGCCAAAAACTCCCAAAACGATCTATAGCCCGCACAAGTGAAAGATCTAAACCTAAATGGCAAATAAGAATTGAAAATAAAATCAGCACAATCAGAAAGGATCTGGCACACCTCGCACAATACACCAACAATAACAACCGCTCAAAGCGCGTACAGACAACAATTAATATACTCAAATCCAAGTCACCACAACAGACAATACCAGAAATAGCTGATACCCTTAAACAGAAGCTCGCAGTCTATGCTGCTAGACTCCGCAGATACAACGAGTCTAATGCCAGAAAGGATGCTAACAATCTTTTTCAGAAAAGTGAAAAACAGTTTTACCAAAAAATAACAGCCGACAACCAGATAACAGCAATAGAACCTCCTAGTAAACAAGAGTTAACTGAGTTTTGGGGAAGCCTATGGTCTGAACCCAAAACACATAATGAAAACGCTCCATGGATCAGACAAGAAGAGGTAAAACATCAACATATAGTGGAGCAGGGAGACGTTATCCTTACACCAGAGGAAATAGCTGAAACCATAAAGCATACCCATAATTGGAAGTGTCCAGGCGTGGATAATATACAAAATTTTTGGTACAAGCAGTTCAGCTCAGTATACGAAGTGCTCACAGACCAAATCAATAAAGCCATACTCCAACCAAATAGGCTTCCCAAATTCCTCACGCAAGGAATAACGTATATAAAACCCAAAAACGCAGACACCAAGAACCCTGCCAACTATCGCCCAATCACTTGTCTTCCCACCTTGTACAAGATCATCACCGCAGCAATATGCAGAAGAATTGAACAACACCTCACGGGAAACAACATCCTGACTGAAGAACAAAAAGGATGTAGAAAACAAAGCCACGGATGTAAGGAACAACTTATAATTGATAGTGTGATCATGGAGCAAACCAGAAAAGAACACCGGAACCTTCATACCTGTTTCATCGACTATAAAAAGGCTTTCGACTCTGTACCCCATAGCTGGCTAACGAAAACTCTTCAAATATATAAAATCAACCCAGGGCTGCGTCAGTTTCTTACAAGAACGATGGAGACATGGCGAACAAATATACACCTTCAAACTCAGGACGGCCATAGCCAAACGGACGAGCTACATATACGTCGTGGTATCTTTCATGGTGACTATCTCAGCTCACTATGGTTGTGTCTCTGTCTCAGTCCGCTTTCCAACACACTTAATAGCACAAACTGTGGTTTCACCATCAGGCACCAGAAAGCAAATCAACACAAAATCAATCATCTCCTCTACATGGATGATATAAAACTATATGCCGCCACAGAAGTGCAACTGAGAGAATTACTCAGAATAACAGAAGTTTGTACGTCAGATATCAAGATGGAATTTGGCATGAGTAAATGCAAGGTGCTTCACATCAATAAAGGCCAATGGAAAAACCATCCCGAACAGGAAGTAGTAACTGGCCAAGCGCTAGATAATATGGACAAGGACGAAACGTACAAGTACCTGGGTATCAATCAAAATGTTAAGATAGACCACACAAAAATCAAATCACAACTAACACAAGAGTTTAAAGACCGCCTTATTAGACTGCTAAAGACAAAACTGAATTCTAGAAATTTAACAAAAGCTATTAACACATTTGCTATACCAATCCTAACATATTCATTTGGCATTATCAAGTGGTCGCACACTGACATAGAAAACATCCATATACTCATCCGAACAGAACTTACAAAACACAGAATGTCACATCCCAACGCATGCAAGGAAAGGTTCACCATAGACAGAAAACAAGGGGGCAGAGGAATTATAGATATACAGTCACTTCATACAAAACAAATAAAATCACTCAGACAATTTTTCCACAGTAAACAAACAAACTTGCATAAAGCAATAGTAAAAGCAGACAAAAACTACACACCACTCGCCCTTTCCTGTCCAGACCACGCAGCAGACGCACACAACCACATACAAGCACAACAAAAAAAATAAATACCTGGTCGCAGAAGGCACTCCACGGCAAACATAGATACCGTGTTACACAAGACCACATTAATGAAAAACAGTCATAACCTGGCTGCAGGATGGCCAGCTCTTTCCGGAAACGGAAGGTTTTATGCTTGCTATCCAGGACCAAGTGATAGCGACACGAAATTACAAGAAGTACATAATTAAAGATCCATCCGTCTCTGATGATAATCCCAGAAAATGCCACCAACAGAAGGAAACAATAGAACACATAACTAGTGCATGCAAAACTCTCGCTGGAACTGAGTATACAGCCAGACATAACGCTGCAGCCAAAGTCATACACCAAGCACTAGCCACATCAAACAAGCTAATTGAAAACACAGATCCATATTATAACTACACGCCGACCTCAGTGCTCGAGAACAGTCAATTCAAACTATACTGGGACATTGAAATACATACAGACAAAACCATCCCAGCAAATAGGCCAGATATAGTTTTCCAGTCAAAGACAGAAAAAGTGACCTACTTAATAGATATTGCGATTCCCAATGATATGAACATCCAAAACACCTACACTGGGAAGATATCTAAATACACCGATCTCGCCATAGAAATAAAACTATTATGGAAACAAAACAAAGTTGTCATTGTCCCCCTCATTATGTCGGTTTCAGGCCTTACTCCAAATACATTTACACCACACCTGCAACAATTGGGCCTGGATGAAAAGTTACATAAAACCTTCCAAAAGTCTGTAATCCTCAAGACCTGCAGCATTGTACGGGCCTTCCTGAATTCAGAATAACAATAGGTCAGGTGTTGACTTGGCACAGCCCGTCAATACTTGTTACTACCGCAACCATGCGAGAAAAAATAAGAAATACAAAATAATAATAATAAGTATTTATTTGCAGCAACAATATATAACAAAAAAAATAAAATAGATCTATAGCATATATGTAAACAACTGCAAAAAGGACTGGTAGGCAGTCAGAGACTGATCAAAGTACCAGCCCCATAACATAATTCCCAAATTCACTTAAACCTAAGAAGAAAGGAAAAAACATCCAGGTGACTATCCCTTAATGACTTAATGAAAAACAAGAAAATGTTCAAATTTCACTTTAAATGTTGACACAGGCAGCATGTGAGGTTGACATAAATTCCCATATATGCATACATACTTAATTGAAAAAAAAAATGGAGTCAAGTTGATTGACTCAGTACTTCCCACACATAATGATGATACCATTTTATTATTTTCCCATTGCATGAAGCTATAGTTTGAAATCCCTTGCAACCAAATCATCGCCCAGCCGCCCGCAAAAAACAACCAACACAAAAACCTCTTGTAAATAGTTTCTTGCGTCTCCCTCCTTAGAAGCTAAGACGCCACTTTTTTTTCTGCGTGCTTCAACTAAACGATGCGAAATGATCAGGAGCCTCCAAACCATCTAGAAACAAAGTTTGAGCTGTGTTTTTATATTTTTAGTTTTTTATTATTGCTGCGCCGCCACTGACGATTTTTCAAAGACAGACGCGTTTTCCATTCTCGCCGCGGGACTAAATTTGGTGTCAAAATTTCATTAAAATCAATTCAATAATTTTCGCTTTACGCAAAATACATAGAACGAAATAAAGCAAAACTCGTATGTATACATCACAAAATTGGTTTCTGTAATAGGCAAGCCAATATTCAGATGGACCTAAAAAAGTGTAATATGCCGCTACGTATTTTTCTCAACAGGTTAATGGACAAACTATTATGAATACAACAAATTTTTTCAGTTTTACAACCCCCCACCCCCCAACCGCCCCAATTTCACCCTCACCCAAAAAAGTAGAAAATGATCAGGAACCCCTAAAACGCCTAAAAACAAAGCTTGAGATGTTTTATATTTTTAGTTTTTTTATTATTGCTGCGCCGCCACTGAAATGATTTTTTCCAAAACATACGCGTTTTCTATCCTCGCCGTGGTAGTAATACTGTGTCAAAATTTCATTAAAATCAATTCAATAATTTTTGCGATACGCAATAGAATAATATATCGATCTAAAACAACACTCGTATGTATACACCACAAATTCTAAGTCCCTTGGTTTCTGTAATCGGCAAGGCAATGTTCGGATGGACCTAAAAAAGTGTATTATGCTGCTAGGACTTTCTCTCTCAGGTCAGTAGACAGCCCATTATGAGTACAAAAAATTTTTCAGATTTACAACCCCCCACCCCCCCAACCACCCGAATTTCACCCCCACCCAAAAAAAAATTGAAAATGATCAGGAACCCCTAAAACGCCTAAAAACGAAGTTTGAGCTGTTTTCATATTTTTTGTTTTTTTAATATTGCTGCGCCGCCACTGAGACGATTCCTAAACATCAGACGCGTTTTCCTTCCTCGCCAAAGTAGTAATACTGTGCCGAAATTTCATTAACATCACTTCAGTAATTTCAACATTATAAAATATAGAACGATCTAAACTAAAGTAATACTCGTATGTATACATCGGAAAATTCTCGCAAGTCCCTTGGTTCCTGTAATACAAAAGGCAATGTTCCGAAGGACCTAAAAAAGTGTATTATAGCGCTAGGTCTTTCTCTCTCAGGTCAGTAGACAGCATATTATGAGTACAACAAATTTTTCAGCCTTACAACCCCCTACCCCCCAACCACCCCAATTTCACCCCCACCCAAAAAAAGTAGAAAATGATCAGGAACCCCTAAAACACCTAAAAACGAAGTTTGAGGCATATTTGAAATTTTTCGTTTTTTGCTAATTACTCCGCCGCCCATGCACCGATTTTCAAAATTGTAGCAACATTACCTACTACGACCCTACACCATATCACCACCGCAATTTCATCAAAATCTATGTAGCGGTTACTGAGATTAGGAGGCTAGAAAAACGCCAACAGACAGACAGACCGACAGACCGACAGACAGACAGACCGACAGACAGACAGACCGACAGACAGACAGACCGACAGACAGACCGACGGAAATGAGTGACGTGGATTTTCGTGATGTAGGCATCATAAAACGCCCAAAAAGTGTATTATCTCAAAATCGAAAATTTTCGCGATCACAATACTCCCCTCACCTATCGGTGTGGGAAGTAAAAAGATATCCAGGTGACAGTTACTTATTGAGAAATAGAAGATGTTTAAATTTGACTTTAAATATAGACACAGGCAAGGATCTGAGGTTTGTGGGGACTTGATTGTACAACTTATATATATTATGTGAAAAGGATCTAGTGAACATAGCTGTGCAATGACGGGGTTGAGAAATAAGCCCCCTAAATCGAAGATTTATATTATGGATATCCGTGCGGAAAGTAAGTTTGTTGTACAGGTATGGTGGTGTTTTGTATAAAATAATTTTATGGAACAGAACTGCAGCGTGCAGTTCTCTTCTTTCACGCATATCAAGCCACCCTGCCTCTGGCAACTTATAGGATACTGGCTCATATCTTCTCACACCAAACACATATCTGAGACAAGACTTCTGTACCTTTTGTACTCTATTGATGTCATTCTTTGTTAGACATGGAGCATAAGGGACAAAATAGAGTGGGGTAAGGTAAGAGGTAACGTAAGACGTAAGGTAATAAACCTGTGGAATCAGATGAGAGTGTTGCGTTACCTCTTACGTTACGACTATAAACACTCTCATCTGATTCCACAGGTTTATTTTCTTACGTCTTACGTTACCTCTTACCTTACCGCACTCTAATTTATACTTAAATCACATCACAGTAGTTGAGCAATGATAAAACCAGTGTATCGCAAAGTAAGATTTTGAGCTTAGTAGAAAAAATATGACGATATGGATACAATAACTTCAGTCTACCATAACTACGACTAATACATTTATCAATGTGTTTCGAAAACCTTAGATTACTGTCCAATATCAGACCCAAATTCCTGGCAAAGTTTGCATGAGGAATAATTGTGTTGCCAATTGAAATTTTAAAAATATCCTTTATATCATTTTTATGCTTCCCAAACAGTAAAACAGTTGATTTCAATGGATTAATTGTTAATTGGTGTGAAATGCTCTCTTTAGCTAAAATATTGAGATCTTCATTTATAAGACTGATAGCAGACTGCACCTGAGTATGTTGTTTCCACAAACTGATACCTATGAGAGAGATAATCTGAAAAAAGCTTAACCACTTCATTAGAACAGCCAATATACTTGAGAATGGCAAGCATCAGCTGATGGTTAATTGTGTCGAACGCCTTACTATAATCGAGTAATACAAGGGCAGTTGTATTTCCATCATCAATTTCTTTAATTATGTCGTCAGTTACATCTAGTAGGGCAGAAGTGCAACTAAAACCTTGACGAAAGCCTGACTGATATGGCGGTAGAATAGTGTATTTGTCCAAATGACGTATAAACTGGAATTTTATTATTTTTTCTAAAATCTTCGAAAGTACTGGCAAAATTGAAATAGGGCGAAGATCAGACATACTAGTTATAGAATTCTTTTTTGGTAGTGGAAAAACTTTAGCAACTTTCCAAGAATCTGGGAAAACATTTTCTAATAAACAGGAGTTAATAATGTGTGTTATAAATGGCAAAATATATAGGCAACAATTATTACCGTTCTATATTAATTCCATCAGCTCCCATAGCTGATGATTTAATTTCAGTTAAGTATTTATAAATAATAGTTTCGGAAACGAGATTGAAGGAAAACAACTGTTCAAAATGTTTGCAATAGTTGTTATTATAAAAATTTATTTTTTCTGCATCTGGGTTCACAATGTTTGACGGAGACAAAAAATGGTCGTTTATTTTATTTGGATCATCATATTCAATTGGAATATTCGCAGTTTTAGAATTATTCATAATATCTAGTTTTCGCAATCTCTTCCAGAGATCTTTTGAGTTACCATGTGAATTATAACAACAATGCATGAAGTATGCACTCTGTTCTCTCCTAAGGGCATTGGTGGTATAATTTTTAAGAAGTTTATAATAGTCCCAGTGGGACGGTCTACGTGTTCTTTTAAATTTGCTGAAAGCTTTGTCTCTCAAACTCATTAATAGCCTAACATTATCTGTCAACCATGGAGGCTTAAAATTCATATGTTTCATCTCCCTCAAGGGAGCCACAGTGTCAAAAATATTAATAATAATAGTGTTAAAATATGAAACCTTTTCATTTATGCTAGGAATGTAAAATATATCTTGAAAAGGAGATAACAAAAGTAAATCCTGTAAAAGATTTTTGTCAATCCTTTTGAAATTTCGAAAACGAGAATGTTTTACATCTGGAACAGCACACTTTAAGTCTAGGCCACAGTATACAAGTAAATGATCTGACACACAACCGATATCTACTGCGCCCTTAGTAGAAACATTAATATCTTTGGGAACTACAATAACATCTATGAGTGATGATGATGTTTTAGTTATTCGCGTAGGAGAATCTACTATTTGAGTCAGATTAAACATTTCCAAACAATATAGTAGGACCTTGCTTGCATGAGAGATTAACGAAAATAGGCGATAATTCTCTGGATGTATTGGAGATCCCTTTTACTTCCCGCATCGATAGGTGAGGGGAATATTGTGATCACGAAAATTTTCGATTTTGAGATAATACGCTTTTTGGACGTTTTATGATGTCTACATAACGAAAATCTACGTCACTCATTTCCGTCGGTCTGTCTATCGGTCTGTCTGTCGCTTTTTTCTAGCCTCGTAATCTCAGCAACCGCTGCATGGATTGTGATGAAATTTGGGCAGCAATATGCTGTGGGGTCGTAGTAGGTAATTTACTACAATTTTGAAAATCGGTGCATGGGCGGCGGAGTAATTAGCAAAAAACAAAAAAATTTAAATATTGCTTAAACTTCGTTTTTAGGCGTTTTAGGGGTTCCTGATCATTTTCTACTTTTTTTTGGGTGGGGGTGAAATTGGGGTGGTTGGGGGGTGGAGGGTTGTAAAATTGAAAAATTTGTTGCTTTCATAATAGACTGTCCACTGACCTATGAAGGAAGACCTAGCAACATAAATAATTTTTTAGGTCCATCTGAACATTGCCTTGCCTATTACAGAAACCAAAGGACTTAGAATTTTTTCTGGGGCCTGTTTCACGAAAGTTGCAAGTTACTAGTAAATTTTGGCAAACTTGTAATTTATTTATGTTACAAGTGTTTCTCGAAGACAGAGTCACAAGTTTAGTAGTAACCAGTAAATTTTCACTCATTCACCAGTACAATTTTACATATCCACTCATATCAGTATCACAGTATTCATAAGTTACAAGTTTACACTTGTTAAAACTATTCAAAGTTTTAACCCATATTAATAGCCGGGTGACTTTTGTGGTGTCATTATTTCCTCCGATGGTTTGCATCAAATGATTATAAATTACAATGTGGAATTCGTCATCCGATTAAGATCTTCCTGTGGAACTGTATCAGGACCCATGGCGTCGAAGATTTAGATGAATAAGACACAGGATATTTAAGGCTAGAACGAATGTGGATTTCATTAGCGTTTTGGAGATGCTTATTGTGTGATATAAGGTGACTCAGGCAATCCATTGGAGAATGGTTAATCCTTCCAACTGACCTGAATTTGAATGATCCAGCTGTGTACACATAAGTCCACCAGACCAATTATAGATAACTGATTTGGAATTCTGAAAGAGAAGTTTCCTTGTCTTAACGATTTGAGAGTCGACCCAAATTTTGCCTGTGCAATTACGAAATGTTGTTTCACCCTTTGCAACATTGCAAGAACCAATGGAAATGAAACACGTCTTTTGCAGCTCGACGGTCCTGGCGGAGCTGACTAAGAGACAGTCAGTCCAGGGCTCAACCAAGCCCTGACGGTGAGCGAACACTTCAAGCGCTTATTGATTTCTTCCGATGATCTGACAATACCGCCGTTTGAATATTCTAATATGTAAAGTAAAGCAAAAAAATAGAATAACTACATCTGGAATCTAATGACTTGAAATAAATACCTCTTGTACTTTATCTTGGTGCTTAGTTGACACTGCTTTCTAGCCTTTATTAACCACCGACCAGCACCAATTTTGAGTATTTATTAACCAACACTAGTTTTTTTGTTTAGCAAGAATGTAATGCAGCATGAAATGAAGTTGCGAAATATAAAATAGAAATGTGGAATACTGAAATATTTACACTTATAAAAGTTCTTTATTTTTAAGTTTGATACAATGAGGAAGTTTCCATTTTTCAAATTTCAGTTAATCAGATAGTCCTAAAGAGTTGGGGAACAACGGCGAAAAAATTTTGTAATTATCTCCATTAATAGAAAAGTTATAGTCCTTCAAAGTTTGAATTGCCGTATCCTCCGCGCGAAGCCGCTGTGACGTCACACGACACAACGCAAGCCTGTGTATGCCTTGTCGAGGATGCTCCTCACGTAAGCCACCGCGCCGCCGCCGGCCTCCTCGTTCATGTTGTTATTCCTTGTTTTCAGTAGGGTAGGCGATGCCGACGGTGACAAAACGATACACTGCAGTTTATTGGTACTCGTATTATTAGAATATGTCTAGCAGACCGAGAAAAACCACCATAAAGACACCAAACAAATATTTCAGTGGATGATTAATACAAAAAATTGAGTTTTATGTTTTTAGTGATACTGTGTGATAATTTAATTGAAATCAATCCTATAGTTTCCTAGTTACACCATACAGAATGATCAGAAGCAATACTCTCGCATGTATACATCAGAAAATCCTAAGTCGACGATCCGTAATAGCCAAGGTAATGTTCGGATGCACCTAAAAAAGTGTATTATGACGCTAGGCCTTCCTTTCACAGGTTAGTGGACGGCCTGTTATGAATACAATAATTTTTCAGCATTACAACCCCCTACCCCCCAACCACCCCAATATCACCCCCATCCAAAAATGTCGAAAATGATCAGGAACGTCTAAAACGCCTAAAAACAAAGTTTGAGGAATATTTAAAATTTTTGGTTTTTTGCTAATTACTCCACCGCCCTTGCACCGATTTTCAAACTTATAAGAACATTACCTACTACTGCCCCACAGCATATCGCTGCCAAATTTCATAACAATCCATGCAGCGGTTACTGAGATTACCTGGCTAGAAAAACGCGTACAGACAGACCGGCGGAAATAAGTTGTGTGGATTTTCGTTATGCAGACATCATAAAACACCCAACAAGCGTATTATCTCAAAATCGAAAATTTTCACGATATACTGGCGTCTGCCCGTTACAACAAACACCTTCACCGTTCCACTCAAGTCTGAATGTCGCATACTGTACAGCGCAGCGTATGCATAACGGAGTCCCGACCAAACTGTGGCTGCCGCGAACAATTAATAACATGTGACGTCATACAGATTTTCACCTCCACGGTCGCTTTACGCAAATATAAAATTGAGTAACTCCGCCGTTTTTTCGAATATTTAGATGATTTTTCCGACGTTCTTCAAGTGAAGAAATAGACTATCAGATAATAATGAATTTTCCAAATTTAATTTTTTTGGAAACTTCTCCATTTCCATTTTCAGAATTATAAGCTTGTCGTTTCTGATCCAAATTCTTTGGGAATTGTCGTGTGTAGTCTGATGGGGGTAATCCTAATTCCCTTTCCATTTTTAGGATTTAAAGACTCTTAAGGTAGGAGTCCTTTTCCATAATTTCTATCGAAAGCTTAATTTTCTTTTCCATCAACTCATGTCCCTTACTTGAGGTTTTGCGTTTTTCTACAATGACGTTTGATTCTTCAGGAGTGGCTATTATGGGTGGGTTAAATGCATTCTGTTCCATATTTTCTTCAACATGCTGTTGGCTGATGAAGTTAGCGCGGTTTGCCATGTTTTGGAAGAGGAAGGCCTTGCACTAAAGGGCTGTCACGTCCAAGTATATCTAAAACGAAGATGTCTGCTCCGGGAAGTTTACAATCTGTTCCATCTGCACTGTCCGTTCGGTTTCTGTTATCATTTTTTTTCTAAAAGAGACAAAAAAATTCACACGTTTGAGGGTATAATAAAATAATGTCTTGAGAGATTGATTTCAACGACCGAAATTTAATAAAAATTACCGATGCTGATAAGGTATTAAACAAATCATATTTACCATAGTGTATTTCTTCTTCTGTGTCTAGTATAAATGTATTCTTTGTTGGCTGGAATGAATTCTAGAGCTAACACCTTCTCATGGATGCTTTCCCACTCTCTCTTTTATCTTCTTTGGTTAATTTATCAGAGAATCCTCCAAATAGAATTTCTTTAGCATCTCCAACATATTTTAGGAATCTTACTGTGCCTTCCTTTTTCACTGCCATGTTGCCATCTACACAGATAATCTGACACAAAGGAATATTATTTATCAACTGTCAACATTACGTTTATAACGTTAAAACCGGTTTACTTGTGATTAAATTAATTACACCTGTAACTTTTTTCACAACTGTCAAAAATCTTGGTGAAACACCTATACTTGTACAATTGTAGTTACAAGTAACTGATAAGGTGAACTTGTATATATGTCGCTTGTAACATTCGTGAAACAGGCCCCTCTGGTGTAAACATACGAGATTATTGCTTTAGATCGTTCTATATTGTGTGTACTGTTGAATTGATTTTAATGAAATTTTGACACAGTATTACTACCGTAGCGAGGATGGAAAACGCGAATAGTTTTTATAAATCGTGCCAGTGGTGGCGCAGAAATAATAAAAAAAAAACTAAAAATATAAAACAGCTCAAACATCTTTTTTAAGCGTTTTAGAGGTTCCTGATCATTTTCTGCGTTTTTTTTTTTGGTGGGGGTGAAATTGAGGTGGTTGGGAGGTGGGGAGTTGAAAAACTGAAAATTTAATTGCATTCATAATAGGTTGTCCACTAACCTGTGAAGGAAGACCTCGCGACATAGATCACCTTTTTAAGTCCATCCAACATTGCCTAGCCTAGTACGGAAACTAAGGGACTTAGAATTTTCTGTATACATACGAGTATTGCTTTAGATCGTTTTGTAT
Organism: Callosobruchus maculatus; assembly: GCA_951848785.1. Taxonomy (NCBI): domain Eukaryota; kingdom Metazoa; phylum Arthropoda; class Insecta; order Coleoptera; family Chrysomelidae; genus Callosobruchus; species Callosobruchus maculatus. Next base: position 4,850,541 of record CATOUR010000191.1, on the reverse strand, counting down.
TTTGTAACGTGGACACTATTAAACTGATTCTAATGAAATTTTGACACAGTATTATTACCGTGGTGAGAATGGAAAACGCGTATGGTTTTTATAAATCGTGCCAGTGCCGGCACAGAAATAATAAAAAAACTGAAAATATAAAAACGGGTCATATTTCGTTTTTAAGCGTTTTAGAGGTTACTGATCATTTTCTGCGTTTTTTTGGTGGGGGTGAAACTGAGGTGGTTGAGGGGTGGGGGATTGAAGAACTGAAAAATTTCTTGTATTCATAATAGACTGTCCACTAACCTGTGAAGGAAGACCTAACGACATAAATCAACTTTTTACGTCCATCCGAAAATTGTCTAGCCTATTACGGAAACTAAGGGACTTGGAATTTTCTGTATACATACGAGTATTTATTGCTTTAGATCGTTTTGTGTTTTGTAACGTGGACACTGTTAAATTGATTCTAATGAAATTTTGACACAGTATTATTACCGTGGTGAGAATGGAAGACGCGCATGTATGTTTGTTAAAAATCGTGTCAGTGGCGGCGTAGCAATAATCAAAAAACTAAAAGTATGAAAACAACTCAAACTTCATTTTTAGATGTTTTAGGGGTTATATTATTATTTCCTACCTTTTTTGGGGGTGGTGAGATTGGGGTGGTTGGGGGGTGGGGCGTTGTAAAACTGAAAAGTTTCCAGCGCCGAAGTTTCTCCCACAGGAGGCAGGCGCAGCCCAAATCCTGAGGCGGAGGCTTCGGCGGAGGTCTGTCCACGACCTACCTGGCGCGTCCCGATGGCTGATTGGGTGTCCCCAGAAGGGTGAGGTGGCTCTGAATTTAAAATGATTTGGAGTTCACCTCGCCCTTCTGGGTAGGCAATAGTAAATATTGCCCGCGGATCATGTGGAAACTGAAGAGGACCCTGGCCTTCGGACCGGGAGAGACTCTCGTTGATGCCGACGTCGACCCAGCGCATACCGAGCTCGTTTGGCGTCGGTGTGCCGAGAGCTCTCGTGTTCTGCTGGCTGGGATAGCTAAGTCCGGGCTTGCCTCTTTGGTAGTGTTACGAGGACGAAGACGACCTGGCGAGGAAACGGAGATGATGATGAAAAGGAACCTGGTACCAGATGATGACGACCCGGCGATGGATATGGACAAATTTTTATTTTTTGATATGGACAAGTTGAATACAGGGAACAATCTTACGGAGCAGGGGGTCGGATCCCCAGTTCCGGTGGGTGTCGCGGGTGAGCGAGCAGGCCCCGCCCGACCGTTAGCCAACGACTGCTCAGCACTCTTGGTGGGAAGTCAGGCCGAGGTGCAGGAAATAGCTACTGGCGTTTTGACCAACGAACAAGCTGTTCGAAGGTATGCGGTAGGCGACCAGGCCGCAAACGCTACTGGAAGAAAAGACCCGCGAGGCGGCTTAGAAGCAAATCCCTTCAAAAGAAGGGATCTAGTCCCAAGGAGCCCACCAAGGGAAAGATCGTGGTCTGTATCGAAACAGAAACGGACTTCGATCGTTCGAAAGTGGCAGAGGAAAATCCAGCGAAGCGGAAGAGAGCAGAGATACCGCTAACAAAAGGTGAACAGAAGGTTTCACCTATTGTCAAGAAGCTTGTCGAGAAGGTCGATGAGCTCAAAGAAATCTTAAAGGTAAATGTAAACACCAAGACCAGTATTAAAGGGGGTGTAGAGGAGATAGGGAGGCTTGTGAATAAGCTCAAAGACCTGGACCTACATGGCGAAGACAAAAAGACACCGGTACAGTCTAGAGACCAAGGATCTCAGACAGATGCCATTCAAGCGACGAATAATAGCGTCCAGACTGAGGGGCCTTGGCACTCCAAAAGCAAGCGCCAAGAAGAATTAGCGGCAGAGATCACCAAGGTCCTCAAGAAAAACCCGCAGGACTATGAGGCTTTCAAAGAAGTCTCGAAAAAACAATGGCCTACATGAGTTTATGCCAGAACGCAGGATTGCGAAGGAAACCCGGTATTGGGGAAGCAAGGTGAGAGTGACCTCGTACTATGTACGGACAAACACCAAACCTACGACAAAGGGATAAATAAGTCGTTCCTGCTAAGATACCCTGAGGTAGAAAATCTAGGTACCGAAGGGGGAGAAGTAGAAGGATTCTCATACCTAAAATACGAGACTCGTATAGCTACGATACGAGTAAGGGGCCAGGACAAACCACAAAGAGCTATGTCTATAAAGTGGTGCTGGACGAAGACGAGGACAAAACATTCGCAAATGTTATTAGTCTGAGAGAGACCACGGTCAAGGAAGGTCGTTCGAGCATTGCCGTCCCTGCGCCAGATCTGGCACGAAAGGACCAAGTAAGAAAAATGTTGGAGTTTGTCTTCACGGGTACCGACATTTTGATAAAGTATTATATTCCACCTAAAAGGGGGTCCGGCCAGGGAGGAGAAACTACATAAGGTAGTGCCCCAGGAAAGCCAGATCTAGCTGGGCGGCCAAGAAATACAGACGCCGTAATTGTTGCCGCGGAAGGGCTTAGCTATGCACAACTGCTAACGAAAGTTAAGCAGGAGGCTAAGATCAACGACCTAGGAATCGTGGTAAACAACATGCTGACTAAGAAAGGTGAGCTGCTTATAACAGTATCCAAAGCAGGGGGAAGTGCCGAGCAACTAAGGGAGGCAATTGACAAACTGAATGTTGCGGGAATTTCCACTAGGAATACCAGCCGCATCACGTTGCACGTACGTGGCATAGACGGGGTCACTACCGGAAGTGGAGTCAGCACTTCGAGAAGCGGTAGGGGACGACAAAAACAATACTATTGTAAGATCCCTGAGACCCACAAGAAACGGCAACCAAGTGGCGACGGTCTTAACGTCCAGGGAAGTTGCCAGCAGGCTATTGGCCAGGGACCGGGTTAAAATAGGTATCGTGATGTGCACGATACAAGAGCCTGTGACGGTGCAAAAGTGCAGGAGGTGTTGGGAGATTGGCCATCAGGCCAAAAACTGCCAGGGATTAGATAGGGCAAAGCTCTGTTCAAATTGCGGAAAAGAGGGCCATAAAAAGGCCGAGTGTAAAGAAAAGGAGTACTGTCCTGTCTGTGAAAAGGCGGGTCATAGAGCAGGATCGTATTCCTGCCCTGCTTATGGTCGTATGCTGAGACACCTGCAGAGGAACAGCAGGCGCCAGCAGATAGCAGTGGCCAAGGAGGTGTCGGACATGTAGAAACTCCTCGATTATGATTAAGGTCTTACAAATCAACTTGAATAGATCCCGCGCGGCGCATGACATGGCTCATGCGGTAGCCTTAGAAAAGGATATCGACATCATTATAACATCTGAGCCGAATAGAAAGGCGTCCATGCATCCCAAATGGCATACCGACTTAAATCACGATGTTGCGGTCTACTTCCGTAACCAGAACATCGTGGTCAAGTCCATTACAAGGAGAAAGGGATATGTCTGTATCTATCTCAACAAACTAACTGTGTACTGTTGCTATTGTTCTCCAAATATTCCGTATGAAGAATACGATAAGTATATGGAAGCACTTTGGACTGATGTGGAGGCGTCAGAAGGCAAAGCCATAGTTCTTGGAGATCTAAACGCAAAAGCGACAGATTGGGGTTCCCCAAATACGGATAAAAGAGGTCGGCTACTGTGCGAATGGCTTGCAGCTTTAAATATGGTAGTACTGAATGATGGAACACCTACCTTCTTCAGGAGAGCCTACCAATCACATCTCGACGTCACCATTGCTTCGGAGAACATAGCCAGGAATATAAGAGGTTGGCAAGTTTTAGATACAGAATCAATGAGCGATCATAGATTCATATACTTCGAGATTCGGACTGCAGACAAGGTACGCAAGGCCACTTGTGAGTACCACACACCTCTTGTCGACATGGTCAAGTTTCGAGAAGTTTTGAAATCTCGCTTGGAAGATATCCCAGATTCGGTCGAGTATACGGTAGAACAGTATACAGCACTAATTAAAGAAATGACCGAAAGCTGTACGATTAAAAGAGGAACAAGGACTGCCATGGTTCCCTATTGGTGGAATTCGGAAATTGAATCGGCACGAGTAGGCTGCAATGCAGCAAGACGCAACCTAACACACGTTCGGCGCAGAACAGGCGTCGCAGAGCCAAACGTCAATTTCCTCCACGACCTGTATAAGGAAAGAAGGAAGAGGTTGCAAAACCTCATCCTTGCAGCCAAGAGGGAAAAATGGAAGGAGCTATGTTCTTCTCTTGAAGAGGACATTTGGGGTGAGGGCTACCGAATCGCAACAAAGAACATAACAGGCATGGCGCCCACGTGCAACTTAAGCGTCGAAAGGAAAGTCGAGGTAGTGCGGCAACTCTTCCCAGTCCGGCAAGATGTCTGGCAACATGACAGCTTGGACGAGGATGTGGAACCGTTTACAATGGACGAACTACGGGTAGCGGGAGAAAAAATTAAGACCATAAAAGCACCGGGTCCAGATAGAGTTCCCCCGGAGGTCATCAAAGAATTGATTGCCACTGCACCGAGCCTACTGCTAGGACTACTGAACCGTCTTTTGAAAATACAAACTTTCCCGACCATCTGGAAAAAGGCTAGAGTAGTGCTGATTGCTAAGGGGGGTAAACCCCCAGAGCTTGCTTCGTCATACCGACCCATTTGTCTTCTGAACACAGTGGGAAAGCTGTACGAAGTACTAATCCGGCAGAGGTTAGAAGCGGCACTCGAAAAAGCGGGAGGCTTGTCGCCAAACCAGTTTGGCTTCCGCAGTGACAAGTCAACGAACAACGCATTGGAGGCCGTTCTATGCTGCTCCGTAGAAGGAACCTCCAATAAATGGGGAGCACTGGTGACACTTGACGTACAAAATGCCTTTAATACGGCGTCGTGGGGCATTATAATGGAGGAGTTGAATAACCGTGGCATACCGAGGTATTTACGGAATCTGATTAGCAGCTATTTTAGTGACAGAGCTATAAAAATAGCAAACGTAGAGCTAGAGATGTCTACAGGAGTCCACAGGGATCAGCTTTGGGTCCTCTTCTCTGGAATGTACTGTATGGTGGTGTTTTAAGGATAGTTCTTCCTCGAAACACAAAGACTGTGGCGTTCGCGGATGGCCTCGCTCTGGTAGCCTCCACCAAAGACGAGATAACTTTGGTGCAAACAACAAACGAGGCGCTGAGAAGGATAGATGAGTGGATGTCCAGACACCACCTTCAGCTGGCACCAAGCAAAACTGAGGCGGTTATTCTCCGGGGTTCTAGGATCACTAGGAACCAAGTGAGTTTCCATCTTAGAGGGGTGCAAATAGTACCCAGCAAATCGATAGTGTACTTGGGGATCACCGTAGACAACGAACGATGTTTCAACGAACACATAAAGAGAACTGCGGTGAAGGCAGAAAGAAAGGTGGCATTACTGTCACGTATAATGCCAAACGTAGGCGGCCCAAGTATGCGGAAAAGACAGATCTTGAACGGAGTTATCCACTCAGTTATGCTATACGGAGCTCAAATATGGTATAAAGCGATGGAGAGGAAAAAGCACCAGCAAACAGTAGACAGGGTGCAAAGAAAGTCGCTGCTGAGGGTGGCCAGTGCGTATCGTACTGTGTCTACCAAAGCGCTGCAGGTTATAACAGCGATGGCGCCACTGCATTTGTTGGCCAAGGAGAGGAGATACATGTATATCGCGGAAGGTGCTCTGCCAGAGCGGCGGAGGACCGCCAGGCAGAAAACCATGGACGAGTGGCAGGGGATCTGGTCCAGTACAACGGAGGTGGCGCAGTGGACTAAGCGTCTGATTCCAAATATACAAGAGTGGGCAGAGTGTAAACACAGGACAACCTGCTATTACCTACCACAGGCGTTGTCGGGCCACGGTCCCTTTCGGGTGTATAGAAACAAAATAGGACGAGCGACGGACGATCGTTGTCGACATTGTGGCCAAAGCGACACAGTCGAGCACGTCCTATTTGAGTGCGACAGATGGTCCTATTACAAGCAGGAAGCGAGAGCGAACCTGCCTGAGGACCTGACCCCAGAAAACATGGTGCCCATCATGATATCGAGCGAGAAACGCTGGAAGATAGTACACAAGATGGTTCAAGGCATCTTAAAATTGAAAGAGACAGAGGAACGTCGGGATATGTAACAAGAAGATACAGGAGGAGAAGAAAAAACATATTTAACTCATCTTGCACTGTGAAGAATATCGTTCACGATGATGCCCGGTGCAGATGGAGATCGAGCAGAGGTAAGGAAAGAGGGAATGGGTTTTAGCCGGTCGGGCCGTAGTGACATGTCGGATGGACGCATTTGCGTCCGTTGGACATGACATCAGAGGACTCAAGCTGGTTCAACGTCGGGCGGGCAGACTCTCTCTCACACCTCCAGGTGTGTCAGTGTTTCTGTCCTTGCGATCAAGCCGATTTCCTAAACCCTCTATAATAAAAAAAACTGAAAAGTTTGTAGTATTGATAATAGGCTGTCCATTGACCTGTGAAGGAAAGACCTACCGGCATAAGACAATTTTAGGAGGGGGGAGGGGTGGCGATTATTTGTTTGCAAGGGATCCTAGACTAAAGCTTCATGCTATGGGAAAATAATGTGTGGGAAGTACTGAGTCAATCAACTTGACTTCATTTTTTATGAAGTGGAACAAAAATAGATGTGCCCCATTCATCTGGCCAAACATCGGAGGACCAGACCTTCTTACAAATATTATAAGGTCATTAGTGTAGTGTAGTCAAAATTGTATATTGTCTGTGTATAATCAGATGTCAATATACAATAAATAGATCAATTTATTTTGTTTTTATCTATTGCAAATTGGTATTTTCGATTACTTTGATCTCCTACCACTTTCTGAATTATATAATATACAGGGTGGGCCAATAGTGCGTGGACGGAGGATTGTGGGCTTACTAAAAAATATTTCAAAAATCTGTCACTTGACCATGGTAGGGACCCTTGAGGGCTATAACGTAAAAATATTTTCACTTAAATTTTGACGTTTATACAGGGTGATTCATATCAAACTTATATTTTTTTGAATGGAACCCCGTATATATTATTGCATATTTGGATTCCTTGGTCAATTCTAGTGTGACTTTATGTATCACACATGGAACTTTAAACTAACCGTTTAGGCGCAAATCACCATTTTTGGTATAAGTAGGTATCAGAAAAAAATTGAATATCGCGGCGATTATAAAACTTAGAAGGCCTTGACTTTGCGGTACGACTAAGCATGAAATGCGTCATCTTAGGTCAGACGACTAAATTTGAATTCTTTTTGTACTTGAAGAAATCAAAGGATAAATTAAGGAAACTTCAATCACAGATAACTTGATTTTTTCAAATGGGAATGCCTATTTTGGTTTAAAGAATCAAATGTAAAATTTTATTATCTTTCTAACGATATAGCATTCTTGATATCAATCTTTTTTGGTTTTCATTTTATTTCAAATTTTTAGTCAAATCGGTGTTTTTCAACTTTCCTGCATGCAAGCAACCTAGCAGGCCATGAAAAATAAACAAAAGCTCGTTAATATGGAAGAAAGCAACTAACTTAGTAGAAAAATGCAAACTAACTAGAGCAGCGAGGCAAGATTACGAAAATTCCTTACAACATATTAGCTTTAACCAGAAACAATAGCGGTAACAAGAACGCTCATTTTTCACAGCCTACTAGCTATTAGCCAATTTCCAAAGTCAGTAAAAAATATCTAATCAAAGAAAAACTACTAGTGATTGTTGCTGGCAGTAGAATATCTATGTCTTCTGAATAAATCTGAATAAATTTTCACATTTAGTGCTATAAAAAAGTAGCCATTTCCGTAAGTGAAAAGTAATGATACCTCTGACTGAAACCCTTCAAATTCTTCAGTAGGTACTTCTACTTATTAGCAAAATCGCGGAAAATGAAAATGAATTGCAGTCTGTTTGAACTGTAAGACATAAATTAGTTTGCAAAAAACTACATGAAATAATCACAATTACAACATAGCGTAATTAAAAAATTCTAGCAATTATTTTAATAGATGTTCAGAATGCTCCAGTTGGAGATATCTTTACTTTTGACTTAACTAAACGGAAATAACTATTTTATATCCCATGTGAAATTTCATTTTAAACATGTTAGACTGTAATCAAAAATCGCTGATAGTTTTCCTTTTGTTTCAAAATTTTTAATCGTTTTGGAAAGTTGTCAAGCTCTAGTAGACCTCAATAGCTAGTAGGCTGTTAAAAAGAAACACTTCTGTCATACCCCAGCTACTCATTGACATTAGATATCTTGCCGCTGTTGTTTCCGGTTAGAGCTGATGTGTTGTAAGGAATTTTCATGTTCTTGCCTCGCTACTCGAGTTCGTTTGCATCTTTCTACTAAGTTAGTTGTTTTCTTCCATATTAACGAGCTTTTGTTTATTTTTCATGGCCTACTAGGATGCTTGCACGCGGGAAAATTGAAAAACACCGATTTGACTGAAAATTTGAAATAAAATAAAAACCAAAAAAGATTGATATCAAGAATGCTATATCGTTAGAAAAGTAATCAAATTTTACATTTGATTCTTTAAACCAAAATAGGCATTCCCATTTGAAAAAATCAAGTAATCGGTGATTGAAGTTTCCTTAATTAATCTACTGATTTCTCCAAGTACAAAAAGAATTAGAATTTAGCCGCCTGACCTTAGGTGACGCATTTCATGCTTAGTCGTACCGCAAAGTCACGGCCTTCTAATTTTTATAATCGCTGCGATATTCAATTTTTTTCTGATACCTACTTATACCAAAAATGGTGATTTGCGCCTAAACGGTTCGTTTAAAGTTCCATGTGTGATACATAAAGTCACACTAGAATTGACCAAGGAATCCAAATATGCAATAATATATAGGGGGTTCCATTCAAAAAAATGTAAGTTTGATATGAATCACTCTGTATAAACGTCAAAATTTAAGTGAAAATATTTTTACGTTATAGCCCTCAAGGGTCCCAACCATGATCAAGTGACAGATTTTTGAAATATTTTTTAGTAAGCCCACAATCCTCCGTCCACGCATTATTGGCCCACCCTGTATATTATATAATATATATGTTACGGTTAATGTGTTCACTTTGGTAGTTTATATACTATCCAGCTAGTATTTAAACCATCCAAATGTCTCGTTATTTTAATGGAAAATCATATTTCTACTAAAACTAAGTAATACCATTGATTAAAGTATTTAGGGGAAGATGAACAACCACACAGTAAAATCGCGCGCTCGCAGTCTATCTCACTCACTCTAGTCTATCTCACTCACTCTCATAGAAACCACGACACCGTCACCTGGCGCCCTCTGGGCAAATCTCAGAAGCTTCAAAAATTCCTGAATCCTTTATAATAAATATGCCCAATAGATGGAGCAAAGGAGCATCCAGCTATAAAAATACGACCTTGAAGTGCCAATGACCATGGCTGACCCATACCTAACCACCGACGGGTCGGTCGGGATCGTCGGTGAACCTAACATTCGAAAATATGCTTTGTGTTCCAATTCCAAACGATCAGCTGACAGCGGTTGATAACCTTGTTGTCGGTATACCGCCATATGAAATTGAGGACTTTTATTTGTTTTTTACAATTTCTTGGACATTTTCACCATAATTGTTGTTGTGATGTGTTTTTTAAGGAACCTTTTTTGTCAGGTAAGCACATCTGTCAATTAAAATGATGTAATTCATGAGATAATGCATGATGAAAACTTGAATGCATATTGAAAACAGCAAAAAAAAACGTTTATTCGCCAATTACAGTTATCCCATGAGTTATCACATTCACTAGAGCGATAGTTGTTATAGTCATACTGCATTTTTATCACTTGATACTCCAAAATAATGCATTTCTTACTTGGAAGTTTTATCTGTGAAGTATATAGAAGTAATGAAGTTGTAGTGGCCAACCTTTGGTGGATTATGTTAAAGTAGCAAAAACATCCATCCGTAGGTAATAATTGCTAGTTGTATACCTATGTACATATAGGCAAGTTCAAAAAATGGATCATTTAATACATTCATTTTTTGACATAACCTAAAAGTTGAGTTTCTGGAATAGGTACATTATGACTATTCACTTCTCTATTCGAATAATTTGCGCACTATTTCAAAATGCTTCCTTTTTGTCATTATAGGTGTGGAAAAAATTCTCCAGATTCCCAAGCATTCGAGACAGAAGAGGCAGACCGATACCAGGAGGCGAAGAGTGTGCTGACTTTACTCCACGTACTGTGTATACTAACAGCACCAATAAATGCTCATGTTATCTATCCATATATTTTTTAATAAATGGTGGAGTTAAAATGAATTATTTATTATTATAGGGTATGCTTCTCACACAATCAAAATGAAAATATTTCATATCAATAGCTTATACCCACATTCATACTTTTTTTCCAAATATGTAACATGAAATGGTGTCTAGCTACAGAGAGGTGAAAATATGTATTTCAAATGGCACTTTGCTTAACATAGTGTGATTAATTTGTATCTTATCAAACAGGGTGACTATCTCAAAAACACTCATTGGATGATTGTTAAGTTGCACCATTGATTGTTGCACACACCAGAAGCTAAAGGATTATTGAATGAAAAACTATTAGTTATATTTTCCTATGTATTTATTATATATATATATTTCTTCGATGTATTAAGGCTTGTTCTGAACAGTATATAATTCAGTGTATCGAAGGGCAATGAGTGAAACACCATTCAGTGATGTCAAAATCCCTGTATAATTTACATAAGAGTAATTGTCTGTGCACATATTATAGTTATGTTTATTCAAAACAAATTTCATGTCTGATGTTGCTAACAAATTTGATTTTAAATGATGTTCTTAATAATCACATTACTTCATAATTTTAAACGTTATTATTATAATTAACCATAAACGTATCGATGAGGTAATGAAACAGGATACATTTCAAAAATTTTATTATTCTAAATGATAAACAGTTGCATCTTTCTTTACAATTTTTGTTTCATTTTTAACAACCACAGATAATACATCTCGGGACTGACATGCTGAGTTCAACATTTGCTTTAAAAGCTGTCTTAGTCCAGTGCCGAAGCCTTCAAAAATAATAAAAAGTGAAAAAAAATTACAGTAGGATGAAACTCATTAGAAAAGGAGGAGAATATGATAAGAATAAAAGGAAAAATAAATTACGGTCGATTCGAGATCGGGAAGTGGGAGGGGGTGAGCTTTTAAGGGTAGAAAATGGTTTATCTTGATTTCTGGCAAAACTACAAGTCCTATGGAAAAAAGTTGAATGGCAAAGATGTAGGTAATAAAAAGATCTACAACTCTTGTGTTATCAATTTTTTCACATAACCTCAAAATTTTGGTGAAAAATTCAAAAAACCAAGTTTTTGGTCCTTTATTTTTATCTTTTTCAAAAAAAATATTTTTTTTACGAAATTTGGTGAATACTTCCCTTATTATGTCCCAAATACACTGTAATTTATTTGATTTAAAATATTTATTTTTTCGCCTTATTTGACCTTAAGATAAAAAATGCACCCCATTTTTCAATCACAAATTCTCGCGTCAAAATATCAGCTTTTTTCAAAAAGTTTGGGAGCCTTTCGTTCGTTGAAATCTCTATTTTCTGATGGTGTAAAAAAAATATACATTACTATAGAAAATCTTCTCAGAAAATGCAAAAAACTGAAAAAAAAAACTCAAATTCGAAAAATTTGTTTACTCACCATGTACAATTTTGAGCTATTTATTAAAATTTACACTTATTTACTTAAAAAACGTGAGATTTCATGTTACATTGATAAACAAAAAAATTGCAAATTGGAATATCCTACTATAATTAACAAATAAATAAGTTAATATTTAATAAGACATCCACAATATTTTGAAAAAGTTGTAGAAGCTTCTTTAAATAATATTTGTACCTGAGTGACATATGGTGAATGTTAGCCCATTGTAAGGTATTTCATGGAGAAGTGGGGGAATTACATTTTCGATGGTTATGGTGACATAATATTAGCAGATAGAGGTTTTTTAATTAGAGACTCAGTTGAAGTTCTAGGAGGTCACTTACATATTCCAGCATTTACAAAAGAAGACGCAACTTCACCCAGTAGAGATAGAAACCTTTCGTAGTATTGCTAGAGTTAGTCCATCTCAAATTCCCCTTGATTAGTCTCAATATTTTTTACCCAACTGTACATCATATTCAAATGCATTTATATTGTTCACATAAGTTTATACTAGATATATGTAAATTATATCCTCACAATTACTAGGAATTCTGTGAAACTAACAATGCCTAAACAAAAAATGCAGTTTTTGATAGATGATTCTCATATAATGTAGCTAAATCATACAATAGTGTCCCTAATTATATTAGAAGTAGCTATAAACTATAACAATGTTTTTAATGTCTCAGAAATTCTTGTCATTTTGTTATGTATAACAATATGATACTTCAACTCTGTGTATGCCAACTTTTTTTTTAGAATATGTATATATAGCTTTCTTGTTGGCCGACACTTTTAGGACGTGCTTTAAGGAAGAAAAGAACTGCTGCTATGTGGCTGCAAACTTCACTTAATCCTGCCATACAAGTGCAATGAGCACATGATATAGCACCATCTGACAGTACGATAATCCATACCTGTAGTGGTTTATCATTTCTTCTTTGTGAGTGCATAACCTGTAACAAAATAAGGGCTGTTTTAGTAGGTATAGTTTGCTTTTATGGGCGAAAACAGGATGGATGGTTCTTTCTAATCTCTAAAACTATTTTTTTTTGATAGATTGTTCTCGCTTCACATAACAACATGGAAAAATTGACTTGACATAAATATCATGTAACAAGGATATTCTACATTACACATGCTTGTTCTTTTGTATTAATTTTACATAAAATAAAATTATAAAAAAATGTTCAGGCCAATTATTTGTATCACCCAGTAATTTTTGAGTGAAATAAAGAAGTAGACATGTTTTTTACTTTTTCTGACAAGAAAAAAAAGGAAGGTGTATTCACTCGTGATTCAGCCACTTGAAATTAAGAATACAACAAGCATTTTTTTCTGCATTTTTCTCACCAACTTTTTTTAAACTGAAATTTAGTGAGACCATACGGTTTGTCATGTTCTAAATAGCTGTAATTGCGAGCATCTAGTTTAGTGATCATTGGAATGCTCCATTGATACCTTGGACTGTCAACAAAACAAAACGAAATACCAGAAGTATGGCAGATTTATGCTGTTACTCACACTAATAAACCCACACATTAGCTTGAGCGTTAATACCTTAATCAATGCTTGAGCATAGTATACCTAAAGTGACCATTAATCAGCCACTCGTACATCTTTATAATGATTATGCCATGCCTTGGAACCACTCTTGTCTGTTTGTTGCCAAATTCTTGGGATCAGTAATTCTCAAAAGAAATTCATTTTGCTGCTCAGTTTGCCATAATATTTAGCAAGCTTAAATTGTAACATGAAATTGGAGTTACTGCATTGAGAAATGTTACTGGCATTGGTTTATTGAAAAGTGTTCACAAAGTTTTTGTTTTATTTATTGAAAAATACCTAGTTATTTTGATGCAGTTGGTCAGCTGGTGCTGATTTTGAGTAGGAATAACATTTTTAGAAGGTGTTTTCAATATCCATTTTAGGTATCAACATCGTCCTAATAACCAGAATGAATCACTGGGTTTTTTGAGGCATTCAACATTAGACCATTGAAGAAAAGACTCTTTCTGCTGATGCATTGGTGCTGGGCAGTATATAAGTTCAGTCAAGATACAAAAGCGTTATGTTTGAAATTGTTGTGGTGGAATGCCCCATAGGCTTAAGAAAATGGCAGAGTATGGTAAATTTGCGTATTGCTTCAAGTTTTTAGTGATGTAGATGAGTAATAGAAGGCAATAGTTTGGTTTCAATGGTATAGGCACTTACCTGAATTATACTCATACATACGGTACTGCGTGTCTGACCAAGAATTTCTTTGTATCTGATCTCTGGATATAGTTCTGTTTGAAGTGTTGTTCGCAGACACCTAATTGCTTTGGCAGTGGGTCAGACTTTCCAACATATTGGAACAAATTCACATTGCCACTATTCTTGATCCAAATATCACGTATAGCTGTTGCTTTTGGGAAAGCAAAGAACATCTCTGGATTACGAGTTTTGTTGTTTGGACAGTTATAGTAATAACATCTGTAAACCATTTTGCTTCCCGAAATCGCGAAAAATTCAATACAAACGATGATAATAAATCGAAATCAATCAATCAATATTTTTTGATCGTGGTTGACCCAAATTTTCCAAATAACATCGGAATATTAAACAATTGAAATATGACACTGCCATCACTATGTCAAATGTCAAATTGCCAATGTCAGCGACACCTGGCGGAGATAATAGTAAGTAGCGTTGATAGATAGTTGGAAGTAGGGTACTTTATTCGTATCAAAGTCGATGGTTGTTATATTGTCAAAGTTGTATCAGTAGAGGTACATTTGTGCTCATATAGGTGGCGACACTCCAGGAGGAACAAAAATTAGGCGCGTGATCTTAGCATCTAGTGGCCCATCTTCCCCTAAATACTTTAATCAATGGTAATACATAATAACCAACGAGTTGGTTATTATGTATTACTAGAGATATTAGGTGCATACCTTATCCAAATGATGTGGATAGTTTGTAAACTGACCAGAAACACTGGCTAATATGTGTGATATCTTTGTGGTATACACTTTAGCGGCATATCTTGTATAGTTTATAAACTAGCTGGCTAGTATACAAACCAACCAATATTCATAGCTATTTTAGTTGAGATATGAGTTTCAATCAAAATAGCGAGACATTTGGATAGTTTGTATACTACCCGGCTAGTATATAAACTATCAAAGTAAACACTTTAACCGTAACATATATAATACATATTTTGTATAGAAAATCTCGTTTTTATCATTACTCAGGTCTACATAATAACGTAACTGCACTATAGAGGTGTCGACACTGAGTGAGACCTGAAACAAATGTAAACAACTTATATATTTCTGACTTCATCTATACAGTTATCGGTCGCTATGTCTACACAATTGAGTTTGATAACTTCATTCGAGATTGATTTCAAAATGTTACGTTTTATCAAAATCTTAAATCATCATTAAAGAAAAAAATCCCAAAAACATAACCCAAAGCCATAAATACGTGTGAGGAGTATTTATAGATTTTTGCTATGAACGAAAATTATGAATTAAATGATTACATGAGCGAAATAACGTTCAGAACAAGAATAGTCCGGAAGATACTGCAGTCACATAAGGCGAATGGGCCCGACATGATCCCCTCCATTGTTGTGAAGAACCGCGCACCGAGGTTCGCTTCCATATTAACCTGCGTCTTTCGGATGTCTTACGATTCCGGCATTTTCCCAAAAGACTGGAAAACAGCTTGCATCCAGCCGATGCTAAAAGAAGCATCCAAAACTGATCCCCAACCAACTACAGACCTATAACTCTGCTCTCTGTGATTAGTAAAGTGATGGAGAAATGCGTCAACCAAGAGCTCATAAAATACCTAGAGCTCCATCACTTAATCAACGACAGACAATATGGATTCCGACACCAAAGATCCACTGGAGGTCTCCTGGTTTACGTCACACATCTGTGGAGCAAACTCATTCAGTCATTTGGCGAGGCTCATGTCGTTGCTCTCGATATTTCAAAGGCTTTCGATCAACTGGCATGCAGCTCTCCTAAACAAGCTACCGTCTACCGCCCTGTGAAGCTTTGGGTTGGCTCGCAGACTTCCTCTCAGGTCGGAAAATCTCTGTCATGGTAGACGGCTTTTCATCTTCTTTCCATAGCATCAATGCTGGGGATCGGTATTGGCCCCAGCATTGTTTCTGCTTCACATCAATGATTTACTCTCTAGCACTACACACCCAATCCATAGTTTTGCGACTGACAGTACGCTGCATGCAGGCATCATGAGCAATAGACCGATCTCTGTGATCGAGCTGGAACGCAGAAGACTGGCAGTGGCAGCTTCGTTTTCAAAGGACCTCGATACCATTACCGCTTGGGGGCTCAAGAATATGGTAAAATGTAATGCTTCCAAGACCCAGTATTGTCATCAGACAAGAAGTGCCCAAGCCAACACCCGGTTCTAATGAACAACCAGGTTCTGCCAAGGAGTCACTCATTCAAGCTGGAGTCAACATTACAGAAAATCTGATCGGGCACGAACAATTGCAACAGCTGCTGGTAAAAAGCTTGGGTACCTATTTAGAGCCAGAAAGTACTTCTTACCATGTAACATCCTCACGCTATGTAAAGCCCAGATAAGACGCTGGCCTGTAGTATTGCTCTTATGTCTGGGCAGCTGCTGCCTCTACTACCGTGTCTATACTAGATACCGTCCAGAGAAGGGCAATTCGACTAATTGGCGACCCGAGCTTAACGCCACCTCCAGCTACTGTCTCACCGGCGTGTTTTTGGGATCTCTTCTACCGATATTCATACGGAATCTGCTCCTCTGAGCTATCATCTATCGTTCCGCCGCTCACCGCTTCTATCAGATGCACCCGCGTCATTGCTGCATCTCATCCTGAGGCGGCCGTTCTACATCAAGAATTCTAGTGTGACTATATGTATCACACATGGGACCTAAAGCGAACCGTCTAGGTTTAACTCACCATTTTCGGAATAGGTAGACGTCAGAAAAAAATAAATATCAGATATTATAAAATTCAAAAAGCTGTGACTTTGCCGTATTACTAAGCATGAAATGCGTCAGCTTAGTTTAGACGGTTGAGCTAGAGTTATGTTTGCGCTAGGAGAATTCGGTCGATGAATTAAGGGAACTTCAATCAGATATAACTTGATTTTGTTCAAATGGGAATGCCTAATTTTTTTTATACGATTAAATGTAAAATTTGATAGTCTTTCTAATGACATAAGGTTGTGAATATCAATCTCTGGTAGTTTTCATTTTATTTCAAATTTTCAATTAAATCGGTATTTTTCAATTTTCCTACCTATAAGTAACCTAGCAGACCATGAAATACAAACAAAAACCTGTTCAGATAGAAGGAAACAACTATCTTAGCAGAAAAATACAGACGAACTAAACTACAGAGACAAGATTATAAAAATTACTTGCAACAAATCAACTCTAACCAGAAACAACGGCGGTAACATATCTAGGTCAAAGAGAAGCTGGAGTATGACAGAAATGCATATTTTTCACGGCCTACTAACTACTGCAATATACTAAAGATTGCCAACTTTCAAAACCATTTAAAATTTTGAAATGAAAAGACTACTAGCGAATGTTGTAGGCGTTTTATTATCTTCAAAATAAAATTTCACATTTAATGATATAAAAAAGTATTCAATTCTGTCTGTCGATAGCTCTGACGGGAGTACTGAAAATTCTGCAGTACCTTAGCAAGATCGCAGAAAATGAGTAATGAATTAAAATTTGTTCATATTATAAAACATACTTTACCAGGAAGAAAATTAAAATGTAATTTGTCAGTATTCCTTTTTTGCGATCTCGCTAATCGCTATCGCTATCGTTACTTTGACGCAAATCACTACTTTTTTACACCATTACATGTGATTGATAATTGCGTGCTGGAACAACAACCGCTTATAGTTTTTCTTTCATTTCAGAGTTTTTCATTGTTTTGTAAGTTTTTAACCTCTGGTACATTGCAGATGCTAGCAGGCTGTGAAAAATATCTATTTCTGTTATACTCCAGCTTCTCTTTTACCTTAGGTATGTTACCGCCGTTGTTTGTGGTTATGGTTGATTTGATACAAGTAATTTTTATAATCTTGTCTCTTTAGTCTAGTTCATCTGTATTTTTCTGCTGAGTGATTTGTTTTCTTCTATCTGAACAGGTTTTTGTTTGTATTTCATGGTCTGCTACGTTGCTTATAGGTAGGAAAATTGAAAAATACCGATTTGTTTGAAAATTTAAAATTAAATGAAAACTACCAGAGATTGATATTCATAACCTCATATCGTTAGAAAGGCTATCAAATTCTACGTTTAACCGTATGAAAAAAATTAGGCATTCCCATTTGAAAAAATCAAGTTATCGCTGATCGAAGTGCTAGGTTAGTTATCGGTAGGACAGTTCCAAAATGCCGATTTGATTGAAAATTTGAAATTAAATGAAAATTGCCATAGATTGATATTCACAACCTTATATTATTAGAAATTTTACATTTAATCGTATAAAAAAGTTAGACATTCCCATTGGAAAAAATCAAGTTATCTCTGATTGAAGTTTACTAAATTCATCGACCGATTTCTCCAACCACAAACGTAACTCAAATTGAACCGTCTAAGCCAGATTCTTGCTCACACCGCAAGCCTCTAGTTGGGCGCCAAATGCAAAAACTCTCTTCTCTCAGGTCGTAAGGTTCATGCAGTGATAAAACAACTCGCCGACTGTAAATGGTATATTTTCCCCAAACTCTTACAACAAAATTCATCGGTTTGACTAAAAATTACATCAGTGGATCTATTGTCAGTGACGACATCCCTCTCATTAGATTGTCATTCCCCTTACCATCTACTGGGCGTCCTCATATCTATTGGATACCCATATTGTAGAAATGCATTAAATAACTACTCCACTATTGTTTCTAGAACAACGTCACACAGCCTATCGTGTATTGTCATCCAAACTAAACGTGTAAACAACATTTCAGCTCAATTTGAAGATATCTTCTTCAAAATTGAGTTTCACGATTTCGCCCGAACGTACGCTGCAAGTTAAATAAAAGCTTTCAAAAAAATTAATTAATTTTGAGTAGTGCTTCTATTAAGGTAAAACTTCGTTTTAGCGGAAACCGAAATGGGGGTCGAGAGTGATATCAAACGACTAGGATTGACCCCCTGAGTAGAACGACACCATTTCCAGACCGAGCAAACGTTCTGGTGAAAAACTACGACATTTTGAAGTGTCATTATTTATTTATTTATTTATTTATTTATTTATTTATTTATTTATTTATTTATTTATTTATTTATTTATTTATTTATTTATTTATTTATTTATTTATTTATTTATTTATTTATTTATTTATTTATTTATTTATTTATTTATTTATTTATTTATTTATTTATTTATTTATTTATTTATTTATTTATTAACGGAAAACTCCATATGTACAATTATTTAAGATACTCAAGTTTACAGAGTGGCAAAAAAATAATAACTAAAGGTATATATAAAATGTATGATTACCCAAAATCGAGAACATTAGGCAAAACATATTTGCTGACGGTACTTTAATATACATATCGAATTACAAAATTAGGCCTTCCAAACGATTATTTCAAGAAAATTATAAATTGTTTGGATTTAAATAAACTTAAACTGCATACAATAAAACAAAATTTATAATAATAAACAAACATTTAAATGAAACACCAATGAATGTTTTGCTTAATAATGACAAAATTGAAGTAATTCAATTTTACATCAGTTAACAGTTAACAGTTTTTATTCAAGAGGCAACAAAGTATATAAAACCCAAAAGTTCTCCACAATCAATATGTCCTACAACTAATTTAAATAAAAAATATACAAAAAACTGAGAGCTCCTGGACTCCAATGTAGATAACTAAAAGTAACTCAATGCAGGGCTATAGTCAATATAATAAGGGTTGTATTTATTATTGTGAACATTGATATTAGCCCGCCAGGCAGCTATGCGTAATAACTTTTTTTGAACACTTTAATGTTATCAATATGCACCTGATGATAAAGAGACCATATTACAGATGCATATTCATTTGTTGATCTAACATATGCACCATACAGAAGTTTAAAAGTATTATTTCCTAGATGTTTACTATTTCTTGTAATGAAACCAAGTCTGCAATGCATTATTAATAATTTTGCTATAGTGTTCCGTAAAACAAAGTTTGGAATCAAGAAGGACACCCAAGTCTTTAACACAATTAACATCAACTAAACCTATATCGTTAAGAACATAATCGTATTGAAGGGTATTAATTTTTCGTGAAAAAGATATGCTGTGACATTTATCGATGTTTGGAGACAGCCCATTGGTTTGACACCACTCATTGATATTGTCAAGATCACTTTGAATTAGTTTACAGTCTGCAATGTCTGTTACACTCCTAAAAATGTTAAATCATCAGCAAATAACAAATAATTACAATGTTTAATATGCATACCAATGTCATTTATAAACAAGTTGAAAAGCAAGGGTCCACAGTGTGAACCTTGAGGACCCCTGACGATACACGGATTTCACTAGACAAAACATTATTAATTCTAACAAATTGGCAAAGATTTTTGAGAAAACTTGAAATCCAAGATGTAAGCATTCCTCCGAAGCCTAACGAATCTAGTTTTGCAACTAACAACTCATGATTTACTTTATCGAAGGCTTTGGGGAAATCAGTGTAAATACTATCAACTTGTTGCTTGGATTCGAAGGGTTTTAATAAATAATTCTCATAGGTTAGCAAGTTTGTTACCGTTGACCTACCTACCCTGAGTAAAACCATGTTGTTCAGGTACTATTAATTGCTTACACTCCCAAGTAAGTTTTTTACAAACCAAAAAATCAATAAGTTTTGGAATAGCAGAGGTTATTGAAACATCGCGATAGTTTTCAACATCCGCTCTATCACCATTTTTTAGTATTGGAGTAATATAACTAGTTTTCCAGTAATCAGGTTAAATACCAGTATTAAGTAGTGACAAAAAAATATATGTTTCAGCGGTTTACTCAAAGGACACACACAGTATTTCAGTAAAAAAGTTGGTATACCATCTCGACCATAAGAAAACTTGCACTTAAGGTTACTAATTGGTTCGAAAACTTCAGTCAATGAAATAGTGATCCTTGGAATTGCTACGGTATTTTCGAAATTATAGTTAGATACAGGATGAACAGCATCAGTATAAATGTTTGAAAAATTTTTGGCAAATAAGTTAGTAATATCTTCAACCGTATCTCCATTTACATTCTTCAAGAACATAGTTTTAGGGTATACATTACTTTGTTTTAAGTTGTCAACATATTTCCAAAAGTGGTTTGGATTCGCAGACAAATCAGCATCAACCCTCTCTACATAACGCTGCTGGCAATCTTTGTGCAAAATTTTATAGGATTCACGTAAACCAGAAAAAGTTGTGTAGTCATCGAGAGAACCCGGATTCTTAAACTGAGCATGTGCAATTTTCTTTATAATGATTTGCTCTCTGAGTTCTCTCGAGAACCAAGTGGGAAATGATGAGAATTTAAAGCGCTTTATCGGTACAAACAAGTCAACTGTAGAATACAAAATGTCATAAAATGAATTTACAGCCTCATTTACGTTATTATCGCTAAGTACAGAAGACCAATCTATGTCAGCTAGAGCCCCATTGATTGCACTAATATCACATGATTTAAAATCATAATAAAAAACCTCTGTAAAGAACGTATCACTGGCCTTAAACGGAACATCAAACTCATATGCTAAATGCCTGTCTACTATATTAGAAAGAGGATCCAAAGCTTCAGTAACTTTAATTGCACTATCTCTAACCTAATTTATCAAACCCGTTGATATGTTCGTGCCAAAATGGGTGTTAATCCACGTGGTTGGACGTGGTGAGTCGATCTCGACCACTCTCAGAGAGGAAACATTCATGTGAAAATCTACGCCACTTTGCAATTTGGATATTTCAATATCTTACCTGACATAACCAAATTGGTCGGGCTAAAAAGGGGTGGCAATAGACTCGGTGTTATGTCCTGACTTGATTTGTATCAATGAATAGACTGAAGAAACGTTTACTTTGATTCTCAATAAAAAATTAATCCAAAAAAGGTCTTCGAAGGCCTTCACCTGGGGCAGGCCTATCCCGGCACTCTGAAAAAACTGAACAGGTGAAAACCCTTCCTGGGATATATGTTGCGTAGAGTATTAAAAATTTGCTACATCTGGGGGGCATTTACGCAACTGCACAATCTTAATTCAATCTAAACTTACCTCATTTTAGGAATATAATTCAAAGTATCATAAATTTTTTTATTTCCTATTTCTTGGTGTTACTTCTGGTGTCGTTGTAGACTACTCGTCGAGTAATTTCGAATTGACTATACATTTCGGGGAAAATTACCAAAATTTTGGAGTCATTCAGGTTAGGTTTGAAATTTCAAAGGGGTGTAGATTTTCATCGGAGCGTTTTCTCACTATGATAATGATCTAATTCAACTCAAGACGTCAAGCTGAGTAACAACAATAATAATTAATATAAAGATAAGTTTTTTATTTGTTCACCAATGTGTTACACTTTTGCACTTATTGATTTCAGGTATGTTCGAAATTTGGCGAATAATGAACAAATGTACTGTGATATCAAAACGAGAATTACTGTATTATACGGGGCCGTTTGGACTTGCTGCCTGGTTGAGTGGACTCATTTTTATTCCCAGATTACAATCTGATAAAGCAAAAACCATTATGAATAATGCCGTGGAGAACATCAAACTAAAAAAGGTATGTATATATTCGCTGGAAAAACTCCCACTTATACACTCCGCTTGCATACATTGTGTCCATATTTTTTAACAGGTTACATGAAGGGTATTCACGACTTTGAGGATTATATATAAATAAATAAATAAAATAAAAACAAAAAAGGTGCAACCCGGGCTCCGACACACCGAGCTGCTGTTCCATTACCCAGCGACTACTCCTCACACCGTGAGGTGAGCAATCACTGGGTCCGCGAATCGTGCGTCCTAAGCAGACGAAGGGACCCATGGATGACTGCCTTCTGCATTCTGGCGGCTAAGATGTGCGCCGCCGCACGGCACACCGGTATTTTGCGCAGTGCAGAGAGCAGCGTATCCCTCATACCACCTAGGGATCCAATGACCATTACTAGCAGACTCACAGTGTAGTCCGGCCGGAGCCTGCGAAGTTGTCCGAGGAGCTCCTGATACTTGGTCCGCTTTTTCTCCTCCCTAGAGACGATGTTCCCCTCGGCAGGTGCCGAGAACTCGATAACGAACATCGTCTTCTGTTGGTAGTCGAGGAGGACTATGTCGGGCTTATTTGCATGTATAAGCTCGAGCATGGAGAATGAGTAGTTCCAGTTAATTCGGCATCTCTCGTTCTCCACAACGGACTCAATGTTCCCTGGAGCGTATGGCAGCACCGGTGTCTCATCTATACCGTATGAGTGCCTTAAATGGTCGTATAGCACTCGTAGAGCCGCGTTGTGCCGATAGACGTAGGCTGTGCCAGCGCCGACAAGAGGTGCGTAAGGCTCTCTGGCGCCTGCAGGCAAGCTCTACAGCGGATATCGGGCACATCCATACCCATAATCCGGCTACGGTATACTAAGGTGTTAAAGACACCGTCTTGGCAAGCCATGATAGAGCTCTTCAGTCTCCGACTTCAACCCATTAGACCTTAGGAAGGAGAAGGTCAACTGCTCAGATAAACCATGCTCTCCTAGATGTTTGTAGAAGGTTCCGTGCATTGGCTTATCTTTGTGAAGTCTTAAAAGCAATTGGACTTCAGCAGCTTTAATCCGGATTTTCAATTGTGAGGGAGCAAGTTCCGTAACGGACTGACACCTCCGCGTGAAGCCAAGCGTGAGACTAAGTTCTTCGGCTGCCCGTGTTGCTGCTCTAAAAAGGAAGGCTCCTTTACCCGCAATCTCGTGCTCTCGCACAAAGTGGATCAGAGGATCGATGCTCGTCGTAACATAGCAGGCAGTGGCCAGTACTACTCTGTTGTGCAGACGCTCCAAACTCAATAGTCCACGCCCTCCCAGGTGTCGCGGGAGGTATATTTGCGGGACAGAGGATCTAGGATGTAGACTTCCCTCCATATTCATCCTTTTGCGGGTCTTTATGTCGATTTCTCGCAGCTCTTCCATTTTCCAGTGGTTAGCACCAAAGCTGTATAACAACAATGGGTCCGCGAGCATTTTTGTGGCAGCGACTTTGTTCTTGCCGGACAGTTCTGATGACCAGATCTGCCGGAGTCGGAGACACTCTTTGACCAATTCTGCCTCTTGGATGTGACGCTGCGCACTCCAAGGTAGGTATAAGTATCTCCGGCATGCAGTTGTCGCAAGATGCTCCCATCAACGAGCTGCTCCTCATCTCACTATCGCCGCAACGTCCTCTTTTGAGATGAACCATGGCACATTTGTCTATTCCGAACGCCATATCAATAGCTTGACTGTAATCCTGCACTACCCTCAGCGACTGCTCTAAATCGCGTTGTCCGGAGGCATAGAGTTTCAGGTCATCCATGTAAAACAAGTGGGTGACCTTGTGCCTCCGGTAATTGGGCGTGCCACAGCTGCATCCCTTAGTATTTTTCATCGCTATGGACAAAGACAGTAGCGAGATGCAAAAGAGCAAGGGACTCAAGGAGTCTCCTTGGAAGACCCCTCTTTTAAATGATACCAACTCTGTTCGAACCCTGGTTTCACCCGATGTTATAGTGAACCGAGTCTTCCAGAGCGGCATCAGTTGTTTGATGCATCCCACTATTTGATCATCTAGCGAAAGACATTCCAACAGCCGCACAATCATGAGACGTAGTGTCGAATGCCTTCCGATAGTCGATCCAGGCCATAGAAAGGTTTCGCAGGTGCTGCACGGAGTCCTGTGTAACACAGCGGTCAATCAACAGGTTATCCCTGCAGCCAGCTACTCCTTTCTTAGACCCTCTTTGTTCATATATGCCGAGAAATACGGGATTTACAGCTTGAAGGATACGCATGTACAAGATTCTGGTGAAGAGCTTATAACATGCGTTCAGACATGTTATTGGCCTGTAGTTTTTAGTATCAGACAAATCTCCGGTCTTCGGGAGAAGCACGGTTCGACCCTCGACAAACCAAGCCGGAATTGGCTGCTCCTGATTTAGCCACGAGTTAAAAACTCTAGCTAAATGCCGGTGGCAACTGGGAAATTTCTTCAACCAGTAGGTTTTTATGCCATCCGGGCCAGGAGCTGCGAAATTCTTTGCGCCTCGTAAAGCACCAAGAATTTCTTCCGTGTTTATCGGGTGACGCAGTACATTCAAGTTTGGAGTCCTCCTACAAACGGACTCAAACTGCGCCAAGGCCGGAGTGTCTGCTTGGAGAGGTTTGGGCTGTTCGTAAAAGCCCCTCCAGAAAGTCTCCACGCGATCAGCAGTTGGTGGCTGCTCTATGACTGGTGGTTGCTGTTGGAAGAGGCGAGCAGGCTTTCGGAAAACATTCTGTTTTCCTCCAAACCTCTCGCCCACGTCACCACTGATCGTTTAGCAGCGATTAGCATCCGTATCCTGTCAAGACAATGCTGCTTGACAACAACCAGTACCGCTTGACTGAGCGTGTGATGGTCGCGTCTTAGCTCTCGGGCTATCTGGCGCACGCGGCGCGTAGAAGGCCTACCGGCCGCGCTATGTTCCATCACACACTGGATACGGGATGCTTCTTGGCGAGCCAACTGGATTTTCGCTTCCATTTGGCGCACCCGCCTCTGTGCTCTCTCGACAGGAGAGTCTCTCACTCTCCCCTGTCCAGCCAGCCTCAGAGCCGCAGCGTAAATTTCGCAATTGATGCTACAAATGTCAGAGACCTCCGATAGACTTGGCGAGCGCAGATCGACTACCGGAAGGCATTCGACACTACGTCTCATGAACTGATTGTGCGGCTGTTGGAATGTCTTTCGGTAGATGATCAAATAGTGGGATGCATCAAACAACTGATGCCGCTCTGGAGGACTCGGTTCACTATAACATCGGGTGAAACCAGGGTTGGTATCATTTAAAAGAGGGGTCTTCCAAGCAGACTCCTTGAGTCCCTTGCTCTTTTGCATCTCGCTACTGCCTTTGTCCATAGCGCTGAAAAATACTAAGGGATACAGCTGTGGCACGCCCAATTACCGGAGGCACAAGGTCACCCACTTATTTTACATGGATGACCTAAAACTCTATGCCTCCGGACAACGCGATTTAGAGCAGTCGCTGAGGGTAGTGCAGGATTACAGTCAAGCTATTGGTATGGAGTTCGGGATAGACAAATGTGCCATGGTTCATCTCAAAAGAGGACGTTGCGGAGATAGTGGAGATGAGGAGCAGCTCGTTGATGGGAGCATCTTGCGACAACTGCATGCCAGAGATACTTATACCTACCTTGGAGTGGCGCAGCGTCACATCCAAGAGGCAGAATTGGTCAAAGAGTGTCTCCGCCGCAAGTATTTGCACCGACTCCGGCAGATCTGGTCATCAGAACTGTCTGGCAAGAACAAAGTCGCTGCCGCAAACATGCTTGCGGTTCCATTGTCGTTATACAGCTTTGGTGCTATCCACTGGAAAGTGGAAGAGCTGCGACAAATCGACATAAAGACCCGCAAAAGGATGAATATGGAGGGAAGTCTACATCCTAGATCCTCTGTCCCGCGAATATACCTCCCGCGACACCTGGGAGGGCGTGGACTATTGAGTTTGGAGCGTCTGCACAACAGAGTAGTACTGGCCACTGCCTGCTATGTTACGACGAGCACCGATCCCCTGATCCGCTTTGTGCGAGAGCACGAGATTGCGGGTAAAGGAGCCTTCCTTTTTAGAGCAGCAACACGGGCAGCCGAAGAACTTAGTCTCACGCTCGACTTCAAGCGGAGGTGTCAGCAGTCCGTTACGGAACTTGCTCCCGCACAATTAAAAACCCGGATTAAAACTGCTGAAGTCCAATTGCTTTTAAGACTTCACAAAGATAAACCAATGCACGGAACCTTCTACAAACATCTAGAAGAGCATGGTTTATCTGAGCAGTTGACCTTCTCCTTCCTAAGGTCTAATGGGTTGAAGTCGGAGACTGAGAGCTCTATAATGGCTTGCCAAGACGGTGTCTTCAACACCTTAGTATACGGTAGCCGGATTATGGGTATGGATGTGCCCGATATCCGCTGTAGAGCTTGCCTGCAGGCGCCAGAGACCCTTACGCACCTCTTGTCGGCGTGTAAGGTGTACGCTGGCACAGCCTACGTCTATCGGCACAACGCGGCTCTACGAGTGTTATACTACCATTTAAGGCACTCATACGGTATAGATGAGACACCGGTGCTGCCATACGCTCCAGGGGACATTGAGTCCGTTGTGGAGAACGAGAGGTGCCGAATTTACTGGAACTACTCATTCTCCACGCTCGAGCTTATACATGCAAATAAGCCCGACATAGTCCTCCTCGACTACCAACAAAAGACGATGTTCGTTATCGAGTTCTCGGCACCTGCCGAGGGGAACATCGTCTCTAAGGAGGAGAAAAAGCGGACCAAGTATCAGGAGCTCCTCGGACAACTTCGCAGGCTCCGGCCGGACTACACTGTGAGTCTGCTAGTAATGGTCATTGGATCCCTAGGTGGTATGAGGGATACGCTGCTCTCTGCACTGCGCAAAATGCCGGTGTGCCGTGCGGCGGCGCACATCTTAGCCGACAGAATGCAGAAGGCAGTCATCCATGGGTCCCCTCGTCTGCTTAGGACGCACGATTCGCGGACCCAGTGATTGCTCACCTCAAGGTGTGAGGAGTAGTCGCTGGGAAATGGAACAGCAGCCCAGTGTGTCGGAGCCCGGGTTGCACCTTTTTTGTTTTTGTTTTGTTTTATATATATCCGTCTGGGTCTCGGGTTTAGAATGGTCCAAGGGTTTAATCTGCCTGTCGTAAGAGGCGACTAAAAGATTGGTAGTCCTTGCCTTAAAAGGGCCTATGGTGGTCACCGGCTGTGAAAGCAGGCGTATGAACCACCATAGTGAGGAAACGGCTGCACCTATGTTAAGGACGGTTTCCCGACAGCGTCTGACTCCAGGTTAGGGGCGGCTGATAGCAAACCTGGCAGTAGGTATAAAATGCGCCCCCAGGAAGCCGGCCAACATCAAACGGCTATTCGGTGCGTGGCGAGACTGCGGGGATAACCCAAGCCAGGGATGAAAGCCGGCCGGCAACCTATACAGGTCATCCCTAGGAGGCAATTTGGTCGGCTGCCTCCGAAATGTCGGCTGGGGGCCCTAAGGCTAACCACCGGACGAGCCCTACCTTCTGGTTCGACCGCCCCAGAAAAAGAGCACCCACACCAGGCCGGTATCGGAAGCCGGCTCTGGGCAAGGTGGCGGTGCCTCGGATCGCCCTGTTGACGACACACGCAAGAACATGGACCGTTTTAGGTGGACGTCGGAACTGAAGGATGACCTGCTGAGCTGCTACGAGAGCAGTAGCCCGCGCCGTAGGGGATACATGTCCCGCATGCTTGGGAGGTGGTGTGAAATGCATCTAGAGCATAGCACAATTACCTTCCAGAGCTTGCGGAACCAGGTATTTTACCTTCGCGGGCAGGGATACGTTCGTGCCCCAGCTCAGCCTGCCCCTCCGGCGACTGAAAGGCCTGTTAACCAGGCTGAAAGGTCGCCGATGAGGCCCGCTGAGAGGGAAACCGACGAAGCCGTCTCACCTGGAGATTTCAGTGACCGAAGGGCCTTGCATAACAACAAGAGGTCCTTCAAGCTGGCAGGTTGAGAGGATGAGGCGGTGAGTGAACGTCTATCGGAGGTCTCTGACATTTGGAGCATCAACTGCGAAATTTACGCTGCGGCTCTGAGGCTGGCGGGGCAGGGGAGAGTAAGAGACTCTCCGACGAGAGAGCACAGAGGAGGGCGCGCCAAATGGAAGCGAAAATCCAGTTGGCTCGCCAAGAAGTATCCCGTATCCAGTGTGTGATGGAATATAGAGCGGCCGGTAGGCCTTTTACGCGCCGCGTGCGCCAGATAGCCCGAGAGCTAAGGCGCGACCATCACACGCTCAGTCAAGCGGCACTGGTTGTTGTCAAGCAGCATTTTCTTGACCGGACACGGATGCTAATCGCAGCTAAACGATCACTGGTTAGCGGGCGAGAGGTTTGGAGGAAAACAGAATGTTTTCCGAAAAGCCTGCTCGTCTCTTCCAACAGCGACCACCAGTCATAGAGCAGCCGCCAACTGCTGATCGCGTGGAGACTTTCTGGAGGGGCATTAACGAACAGCCCAAACCTCTCCAAGCAGACACTCCGGCCTTGGCGCAGTTCGAGTCCGTTTGTAGGAAGTCTCCAAACTTGAATGTACTGCGTCACCCGATAAACACGGAAGAAATTCTTGGTGCCTTAGGAGGCGCAAAGAATTTCGCAGCTCCTGGCCCAGATGGCATAAACACCTACTGGTTGAAAAAGTTTCCCAGTTGCCACCGGAATTTAGCTAGAGTTTTTAACTCGTGGCTAGATCAGGAGCAGCCAATTCCGGCTTGGTTTGTCGAGGGTCGAACCGTGCTTCTCCCGAAGACCGGAGATTTGTCTGATCCTAAAAACTACAGGCCAATAACATGTCTGAACGCATGTTACAAGCTCTTCACCAGAATCTCGTACATGCGCATCCTTCAAGCTGTAAATCCCATATTTCTCAGCGCATATGAACAAAGAGGGTCTAAGAAAGAAGTAGCTGGCTGCAGGGATAACCGCTGTGTCACACAAGACTCCGTGCAGTACCTGCGAAACCTTTCTATGGCCTGGATCGACTATCGGAAGGCATTCGACACTACGTCTCATGACATGATTGTGCAGCTGTTGGAATGTCTTTCGGTAGATGATCAAATAGTGGGATGCATCAAACAACTGATGCCGCTCTGGAGGACCCGGTTCACTATAACATCGGGTGAAACTAGGGTTCGGACAGAGTTGGTATCATTTAAAAGACGCGTCTTCCAAGGAGACTGCTTGAGTCCCTTGCTCTTTTGCATCTCACTACTGCCTTTGTCCATAGCGCTGAAAAATACTAGGGGATACAACTGTGGCACGCTCAATTACCGAAGGCACAAGGTCACCCACTTGTTCTACATGGATGACCTGAAACTCTATGCCCCCGGACAACGCGATTTAGAGCAGTCGCTGAGGGTAGTGCAAGATTACAGTCAAGCTATTGGTATGGAGTTCAGGACGGACAAATGTGCCATGGTTCATCTCAAAAGAGGCACAAGGTCACCCATCTGTTTTATATGGATGACCTAAAACTTTATGCCTCCGACCAACGCGAACTACAACAATCGCTGAGGGTGGTGCAGGAGTACAGTCAGGCTATCGGAATGGAGTTCGGGACAGACAAATGTGCATTGGTTCGTCTCAAGAAAGGACGAAGCGGATATAGTGGAGATGAGGAGCAGCTCGTTGATGGGAGCATATTGCGACAACTGCATGCCGGAGAGACTTATACCTACCTTGGAGTGGCGCAGCGTCACATCCAAGAGGCAGAATTGGTCAAAGAGTGTCTCCGCCGCAAGTATTTGCACCGACTCCGGCAGATCTGGTCATCAGAACTGTCCGGCAAGAACAAAGTCGCTGCCATAAACATGCTTACGGTCCCACTGTTGTTATATAGCTTTGGTGCTATCCACTGGAAAGTGCAAGAGCTGCGACAAATCGACATAAAGACCCGCAAAAGGATGAATATGGAGAGAAGTCTACATCCTAGATCCTCTGTCCCGCGAATATCCCTCCCGCGACACCTGGAAGGGCGTGGACTATTGAGTTTGGAGCGTCT
Source organism: Callosobruchus maculatus (assembly GCA_951848785.1). NCBI lineage: Eukaryota > Metazoa > Arthropoda > Insecta > Coleoptera > Chrysomelidae > Callosobruchus > Callosobruchus maculatus. The sequence continues at coordinate 4,819,904 of CATOUR010000191.1, read as the reverse complement.
GCACAACAGAGTAGTACTGGCTACTGCCTGCTATGTTACGACGAGCACCGATCCCCTGATCCGCTTTGTGCGAGAGCACGAGATTGCTGGTATAGGAGCCTTCCTTCTTAGAGCAGCAACACGGGCAGCCGAAGAACTTAGTCTCACGCTGGACTTTACGCGGAGGTGCCAGCAGTCCGTTACGGAACTTGCTCCCGCACAATTAAAAACCCGGATTAAAACTGCTGGAGTCCAATTGCTTTTAAGACTTCACGTAGATAAGCCAATGCACGGAGCCTTCTACAAACATCTAGAAGAGCATCGTTTATCTGAGCAGTTGACCTTCTCCTTCCTAAGGTCTAATGGGTTGAAGTCGGAGACTGAGAGCTCTATAATGGCTTGCCAAGACGATGTTTTCAACACCTTAGTATACCGTAGCCGGATTATGGGTATGGATGTGCCCGATATCCGCTGTAGAGCTTGCCTACAGGCGCCGGAGACCCTTATGCACCTCTTGTCGGCGTGTAAGGTGTACGCTGGCACAGCCTACGTCTATCGGCACAACGCGACTCTACGAGTGCTATACTACCATTTAAGGCACTCATACGGTATAGATGAGACGCCGGTGCTGCCATACGCTCCAGGGGACATTGAGTCCGTTGTGGACAAAAGACGATGTTCGTTATCGAGTTCTCGGGACCTACCGAGGGGAACATCGTCTCTAAGGAGGAGGAAAAGCGGACCAAGTATCAGGAGCTCCTCGGACAACTTCGCAGGCTCTGGCCGGACTACACTGTGAGTCTGCTAGTAATGGTCATTGGATCGCTAGGTGGTATGAGGGATACGCTGCTCTCTGCACTGCGCAAAATACCGGTGTGTCGTGCGGCGGCGCACATTTTAGCCGCCAGAATGCAGAAGGCATTCATCCATGGGTCCCTTCGTCTGCTTAGGACGCACGATTCGCGGACCCAATGATTGCTCACCTCACGGTGTGAGGAGTAGTCGCTGGGTAATGGAACAGCGGCCCGGTGTGTCGGAGCCCGAGTTGCACCTTTTTTTGGTTTTGTTTTGTATATATAAATATATATTAAAAAAGCCCTCAAGATATTTACGACTTCTTTGTCGCCTAGCGGAACCTTTCTTCCAGTAGGTTTGTGCCCTGGACACCTACCGGGGCAAGATGATGGTGCTTCGGATCGTCCTGATGACGATCCCGATATGACATAGACGTCTTTAGGTGAACGGCAGAATTGAATTACGACGTGCTGAGCTACTACGAGAGCAGTAGCCCGCGCCGTAGAGGATACATGTCCCGCATGCATATTCATATCGAGCGTAAGGTATCACTGTGACGAGAGGACGCGAAAATTTCCGAGTAATGATATCTATCGAGCGCTTATCACATAGAATCTGCATTCCCAGACGCTCGTTAAAAGTACGGTCAAAGTTTAAAAGCATTTGTTATTAGCTCATAAATATGCATCTTCTCGATAATTTTAAGAGTTGATCCTAATGGCTTGTCGTCTGCTGTAGAGCGTATTACATATTAGGAATTATTACAGAAATATAAAAACCCTTCTAGACTTATGACTGGCCTGTTAACTTCTTTTCGAAATTATGGGACATCTTCATCTAGAGGTCAGAAAAGGAATCAAAATACCAATACAGCCAAGTTCAAGAAGATTGTAGTAGTTAAAGAAGAAAATTTCAAGCGGGAAGAAAAGTTAAAGGTATATCAATTCAACAGTTGAAGGCATCACACTCTTTAAAAATTTGTGTTGAAAATAATGTAGGACTAGAGAAAACCGAACAAAATGATTTTTATTTGTATGCGCAGTATCATGTCTATGTTCGAGAGCAATTCGAACCAATCGCACCGTTGATTATTTAGATTGTGACAGCCGAGCGGTCGTCATTTTGTTTATTTTGTTTTATAGCATTAATGTGTACCGTTTTATTACCACCCTTTTTTGAAACGCAACAAAATTGGTGCTTATCTATAGAACCGTATTCTGAGGCTAACTAGACAGGAGTGTCCAGCATCCCGTATCAAATTGTGGAATATAGAGTATCTGGAAAGTCTTACGCCCCGAGTGCTCCATATAGCCTGTGGGTTAATGCGCGACCGTCACACAGTCAAGCGGTAATGTGTTGTCAAGCAACATTGTCTTGACAGGATACGAATGCTAATCGCTGCTAAGTGATTGGTGGTGATGGAGCGAGAGGTCTGAAGGAACGCAGAATGTTTTCTGAAAAACTTTGTCGTCTCTTCGAACAACGCTTACCAGCCATAAACAGCTGCCAACTGCTGGTCGCGTGGACGCTTTTTGAAGAGACCTTTACGGCAGCCGGAACCTCCCCATGCAGGCCTTGGCGTAGTTCGAGTAGGAGGACTCCTAACTAAAATGTATCGCGTCATCCGATAAACACGGAACAAATTCTTGACGCCCTACGAGGCGCAAAGAATTTCGCAGCTCATGGTCCAGATGTCATGAAGTGTACTCATTCAGCTATAGTTTTTTACTCGTGGCTAGTTGGCTAAATATTCTGCAGAGTGACATTACCGCGATGAAATATATTTTGCTACTCTTTAATTTATCGTAGTATCTCTCGCGGAGTCCTACTTAGGAACCACTCATCTTCGAGCAGTAAAGTGTTTGTGATGTAAAAGTATTGAATACATACAATTAACTAACACGCTTAATGGTGCATCATGAAGAAGGAATTTTAAAGGTCTATGTAAATAATCCATTTAGATTGCTTATTTATTATGAAGACAGCCTGACATGCTCATCGCAACCAGATATTGTCAAGTACACGCATAATAATACCAGATTTTCTAACATTCCTACTCTATGATTTCGACTATGAAGGGGTCAAGTTAATAAATTGAATGTCAACTTATACATTTATTATTCTACTCGTTATTCTATTACTTATTTAGATAACATTTCACTTCAGTCTATATCTTATTACAAATTAAAAAAAAATGTTGAACAGTTTATGCAAATATATATATATATATATATATATATATATATATATATTATATATATACCATCGGACGTCTTTTGAGATTAAAAAATATGCCGAAAGACTCTCTACTAGACGGATATGGCCAAATACGTTCGTAATTTTCATGAAAATAATGGTAGCAAATACGCCATTTCCCTAAATTTACGACAAAATGTTCACCACAAATTCTATGGCATATATCCCAGCAGCAATATTGTTATTAAGGTCTTGGATGGTAGCTGGCTTATTAACGTTTTACTTTCCAAATATACCCATAAAAATAGCTGAATAGCTTTTTGAACGACCGATCTATGATTGTAGTAATCTAAGGCTATTCATCAGACGTATTTTCAATGAACGCCGGTGTTCCTCAGAGATATGCCCTATCCCCTACACTGTTTCTGCTGTAGATCAACGACCTGCTAGAAATAGCGCTAAATCCAATCTACAGCTCCGCAGACGACAGCATAGCAGGCGACATGCAACAACACTGACAGACAAGTCTTACGTTCGCTTACCAACTGTGGAAATGGAAGGTCATCCAGTTGTCGAGTCACCTTCCGTCAAGCTTTTGGCAATCAACATCAACAATAACATGTCCTGGCATGACCACGTCGTCAGTATTGCTAAAACGGCATCCCAGAAGTTTGGAGCTTTGTTCCGCTGTAGGAAGCTGCATACACCAGAGCAACTACCGCTGCTAAGGCACAGATCTGACCATCGCTGGAGTATTGCACCTATGTGTGGGGATATGCTCCAAAGCACCCTTTAAAGCTTCTGGACACTGGCTCTGCGAGTCCATCCTTACCAGGTCGAGGTCCTGACTCCTCGAACCAGTCTCCTCCAGCATTCCTTCTTTTGGAGAACCTCGACGCTATGGAATTTGTTTCCAAACGGCTACAACCTGCAGCTTAAAATCTAACGTTCCTCTCACAGCACTCCTACAGCGCCATAGGTTTTCAGCCTTTACGGGAGGCTGGCCATAAACAATCAACAGATTGGCATAACAGCGCCCGCAGCTCGGGGGTTTTTTGAGGCAGTTAATTAAAATCTAAGTCGAATTATGTCAAATCGTATGATCTGGCAAGCCTATTGACAGGCCATTGCATGACATTAAACGTTCACCTAAAAATGGATGGATGGGATGGATGATATTGGCCGCGTAAAGTATGAACGGAAATAAATCAGACTTTCAATATGTCAAAGTTTGGTGAGTTTAAAAAATCTTCTAGCGTCTCATTACTGTCGTCCAGGAAGAATAAAAACCCATGATATGGTCAAACCGAGTGCAAAATGTTCGACTTCACTGTTAATATTTAATACAAGGTAAGGTAGACTCACGAACGTTTTGCAAACTTTTACGGTACTTACAAGGTTAATTAAAAAATATACATAGCTTAAGTCAACAAACTTTAGTTATAAGTTTCACATACATAAATTTATCAGCTTTTGTTGAATGTTTGTTTCAATGACCTCATTTCTTCTTCAAATATTACAGCGGAAATACAATAATATAACATTCTCATCTGCTATACATGTTATCTTTGATAAGGCAGAATTCAAAGACTTTGATAAACACACTAAAATAGTATATACAGGGTGTCCCACGACGATTAAGACAAGAAATATATTGGAACTGGGCTGTAGTAGCGAATTATAATTTTGGGGGTGTAAATTAGAGCAAATATAGTATATTTTTTTATTATTGTGTCACCCCATGAGGTATTTGTTTTTGGTCACGTGACGTCCGATTCAAAATGTTTAATGGGACACCCTGTATATTTGCGACTTTTTGTGTTCCTTCCGATAAAGCAATTTCAACAAACTCGCACATTTGTGGTCTAAAGTGATTAGTTCAAGAGCTATAGGTACTTAAGGACTGCACCACTACCATTACAAAACACTACCAAAGTAATCTTACTCTTTGTTGTATGTAAAAATTGTACACTATTGCCACTATGTCTCTATTAGAGCTGATGTGCAAAAAGTTGCGATTGAAGATGTTAACTCATTTTGGTTTTTTAACGTACAATCCACAAATGCTGCAAGTGCCGAAAAAATGGAGACAAAACCTGTTGGTATTTCAAAAGCTAGGGAAGTGTATCTGCCTTGTCTTAGCTCTGCAACAAGAAAATGTAAATAACGAATCATCTATTTTGAGAGTTAATTCTGGTCATTTGGTTGTGAAATCTATCAAACATTGTGTAAATATCGCTGACATGGACGTCCTATGGATGATTGAAGAAAAACTAAAGGTTATGCAGTCATATATTGTGCATGACATGCAAACGTTAAATATCTACTGAGCTCAAAATTAGATGGAGGGTAATTGTCACGACGGCCGCTTTTTCTGTACTCCAAGGAATCAAACTGAACGTAACTTTCACCTCTTACTTCACAACTCAATACATTATGTCTTAACCTTATCTCAGCTACAACTGAACTCAACTACTCATTAACTTCCCCTGCCACGCTACTCGTAGCGCCTTATATACTTCATCGAACCATCTAGAGAATTTGAGACACGCAGATGACATTCTGGAACGCCCATCCATCATTGCGGGAAATTCCAGATGATTCGATGACGTTTACACGTCAATGATCTAACCTAACATATTATCTCGACGTGATACATGACAACTCTTAGATAAGGAAAGAGTGACAACTAAAACACCAACACCATAATATAAAGGATGTTACAATATCAAATAATGTATAGAACTGATCGCCCGTATTTTAGATAATGTTTATTTAGACGACGGACTTGATACCTAATGAAAATTATTGGACGGTATAATAGAGTCGAAGAATCCCGCTGAGAGTCAAAATACAAAAATTGTCTCAACTGGAAGCGAATAAGGGAAAAATAATCATATAAAACAAGGAGAAATCAGGTATCTCTTCGTGGATTGGCAGCGAGTGACTTTTTTGATTTTGTTATATTCTTTCAAAAAGGCATTTTCTTGACAGATGGGTGTTGGAGCTATTTGACTGGGTGTTGATAGCCAGTAAGTTGGGGTTGATTTGATGTATCCCGTAATAGTTCTCATAGAAGAGTTTAACTGGAAGTCCATCAGTCTAGTATGTGAGCTGTTTAGCCACACTGACGAGCAAAAATTCTGCCATAGAGGCTCAGGGCCGAAGTACGTTAGGTGCCCTGATGACTGCGATGAACTGAATATGTTTTTAAACGATAATGTCCTATTCAGTGTGACACCTAGGTGTTTGGGTTTGGAATTATTGTGTAGCAAGGTGCAGGTAAGGTAAATCTTTAGCTTTCTTTATGCCATTTTATTTTAAGGTAAAATAAAGTAATTATTTTGCTCATACTTGGCTTTAACTTCCACCTGCTGAAGTATGACCGTAGGATTGAAAGATCGGCAGTTAGTGTGGACTTTAGAATGTCAAAGTTCGTATTTCTGTACACTAGAGCCAGGTCATCAGCATATGCGAATTTCTGGGAGGATAACTGAGGAAGGTGCGAGGTAGAAAAAACTATTTAGTGCCATTTGAAAAACATAAGTTGAGGGTGAGTTTTAAGGGTTGAAGTACAAAAAAAATATTCTAAAAGCATGGTATGATACACCCTATAGTACTTTCAAAAATCTCATATAGTTTTCGTTGGAACTTTTTTTGTTACGAGAATATCACGTGTCAAGGAAATTCAGGGACACCCTATAGTAAACAAGACGGGCGATAGAACGGAGCCCTGGGGTAATCCGTTATTTAAATGTCTCACTTTGCTGGTATCAGAGCTTATGAAAACCTGGAATGAGCTAGCTGAAAGCATATTTTTTTAGGGTGCCTACCGTTTTGCAGGGTATGATACGGTACAGCTTGTATGTACAAGAGCCCTTCACTCCAGCCGGTGTCATAGGCTGCGGTCAGGTCTATGAACACTTTGCCTGTCTTGAGGCAACGTTGGTATCCGCGTTCAATAAAAGATGTGACGCTGAGTACTTGGTGACAACAACTACGATTAGGTCTGAAATCCGCCTGCTTGACTGGTATATGTTGTTCTATCTTGGGACCTATTCTCATCAAGACTAATCGCTCGAGGAGTGTGAGACAGACGCTGAGTAGCACGATAGGGCGCTAGTTCTTCACAAGTTCGCAACCGTTTCCTGGTTTCAGTATGCCAATTATCTTCGATTTTTTGAATTCTGGAGGTAGTTTACCAGCCTTTAAAATGTGTATGAAGAATGCGCTCAGCCATTCTCTTGTGTGTGGTCCATAGTTTTTTTTATTATAGAGGGCTTAAGAAATCGGCTTGATCGTGAGGACAGTGTAAGCACTTGCACACCCGAAAGTGTCCACTTCTATCAGGACAGCTCAAAACTAACCTGATTTTAGGTAAAAAAGACAGGAAAGTACTGCATTCTTAACTTTAACGATGCTCCAAAATTCGTTTTGGTGAATCTGTAATTATTTTGGATGCTCTATCCATTCAAAGTAAGTAATTCTATGTGAGCTAATAAAACTTTTAATAATAAGACGTGCACCGTATGACAGAAAAACCGCATCACATTGTAGATCTAAGAACAAATTGTAAGAGAACCCGGAAAGACTTACGGATCACTCTATGGTTAAGAAAACGGTATTAAGACTTTTCCGTAGAGAATATCCAACCACAGTAGGTCACAAACTACTGACACGATTCAACATAATATAGACAACCTGTTCTTGTGTAGTACTTAATTCCATTTCACACTTCTAAATGTGTCGACTAAAGGGATTTCATTGTGATGCTTCTCTTAAATTGTGTAATTTTTATATGTTCTTTGATTCAACATTAACTACTACTTTGGAGTAGCTAGTCAACCAAACAATCATCATCATAGTCATAATGTCTTCGCAGACGAGAAATGCGTTAAGTCGGAGCTAGAGTTCTGCCGACACGAATATCACCAATAGTTTTAGAAATTGTAGCTCGCTATCATTGGCCAATTACTGTCAGTTCAGTGGGTGTGTCATTTAAAAAAACATAACTTTGATACATTTCGTGCTTTTGCAAATTATTATTTTCTTATTATTTTCTTTTTTATCAAATACTTTAGCCATAATGCTCCGTGTCGAATAACGTGAATAACCCTGTATATACCACCTCATACCACAATGTACGATTTCGACAATTTTTTGGAGGCTTTAGAACAGTGGAATATACTACATGGACATAACGTGGTTGTATTGGGCGTATGTTCCATAATTTACACTTCAGGACGAAAGTGATTCAAAAACTAGAACCTTCTGTCATTTACTGGGTATGGTCAGTACAACAATATTCTGAACAGTAATGGAAGACTGTTAGATCTGGTTTTAAGTAGTAGTATGTGTGAAGTAGAACATGATGAAAACCCAATACCGACTGATAATCACCACCCTGCACTTATCGTCAGTATTCCGCAAATTAAGCAAGATAATTTAGCATTTGGTGCTAATCTTCACCAAAGAACATATAACTTTGAGAAAGCAAATTACCCTGCCCTATATAAAGCAATTTTAGGAACTGATTGGCCGTTTTTGGAAAACTATGATGATGTAAATATAGCTGTAGAGAGATTTTACAATAGATTGCATGATATTGTGCCAGTCCGGCCCTGTCTCTTGCGTAGACGTGATTCTCGAATCCACTCTTCCAGAAACTGGTCGCGAACGACGCGAACGCCGAGAAGTTTTCGAGAGCCAAAGATCCGTACGATATACAGATAGGCGCAGCGGACGGCCAGAGACAGAGTTAAGAGAGTTCACGGAGAGTTAACATAGTTCGACTCGCGATCCGAATCCCAGTGGCGCGCGCGAAATAAGTTTACAACGACATAAATTAGTGGAGTGAAGGGCAAATATAAATTAGTGTAGTGACTCAGTGACTGTAAATAAATTAGACTGTTAAGTATTAGGTTAGGCGGAGTGTATATAGTAAGTGTAAATATATACTTAAATCCGTACCAAGTGTTTCCTTGCACAATCCTATTAAAAACTTGTAACAATATTTTGGATATTCATGTTCCTATCCATAAAAACTACAAACGCAAATTTCCTTGCTGGTTTCATTCAGAAATTATAAAAAATATTTAATGAAAAGAGAAATATCGCAGGAACTTCAAGTGAACATGTAAGCCACGTTATGAAGCTGAGTTTGAAAGGCTTAGATCTCTTATTAAAACTCAAATCAAAACTGCTTACAATAAGTATCGAACGGAGGTGGGAAATTCATTACAGGCCGATGCAGCGACATTCTGGTCATTTGTAAATGAATTTTCCAGTATTCCTGGCCAGATGCGATATAACGAAGACAAAATTGATAATCCACAATCTATTGTTGATGCTTTTGCTGCCTTTTTAGAAAGTGTTTACAATTTACCAGTCTCGTCACCGAACTGGTGAAATGCCTATCGATCAGATTTTCAATGTTGACGTAATCTCAGAGCCCATTACGGCTGATGAGATCGTACAGGCAAATTAAAAATTGCTCACCTCTAGTCCGGACAGAATTCCATCATTCTTTGTGAAAGATTACATGCCTGCTTTTACGAATACATTGATTATAATCTATAACCTAGTACTGAGGACTGCTACATTTCCTACTAGCTAGAAAGAGTCAAGAGTGTGTCCTGTATATAAGTCGGATGATGGATCATTGATATCTAATTACCACCAAATTTCAATCTTGAGCAATTTTGCAACGCTTCTAGAAATTATCCTACATAATCGCATCTATCGGGTCACACAAAATCAGATCTCTGTAAATCAACATGGTTTCATGGAAAGGAGATCCACGGTAATACTTAACGATATTTACACTGTATACCTCTAATGTGTTGGATACTCAAGGACAATTAGATGTGATATATACGGACATTTCAAAAACATTCGACAAAGTTAGTCATGTTATTCTTCTTGAAAAGCTAAAGGTATCAGACTTCACAGAAAAATCAGTAGTTCTTCTAAAATCATATCTAGACAACCACCAACAATATGTAGCGTCGTCAGGTGTACCACAAGGATCAAACCTTGGCCTTCTTCTATTTCTTTGTTAGGTGAACGATTTGTGTGATGTTTTTCGCTAGAGTAAAAGGTTGGATCGATTGTGAATCCCTGCAACATAATTTAAGTATTTTAGAAAATTGGTGTGGCAGGAACAAGCTATTCTTAAATATAAGTAACTGTAAAGTGGTGTCATACTCTCGAGTGCAGCGTCCGATAGTATATCCATATAAGCTGGGTGCTACAGTGATTGCTCGTAGTAATAGCGTTGTAGATTTAGGTGTAGTGTTTGATTCTAGATTAAGATTTGACTCTCATATATTTAGGATAATTGCCGATACAAACAGGGCTTTATAGTACAGTACCCGAAGCGCCTGAAATGCAAAAACCTCGGAATACGTAAACTGTCAACAAATAATTGTAAAACCTGTTGAACTGTATTCTTAATATGGTATGTTACAAAGTTTACCACTTAAAATTTGCCGCTTTTTTTATATAAAATAAATAAATATAAGTAAAAAAATTAAATTTTTGCATGTAATCGGATGCATGACGCGCTTTTACGACCATTATGGGCAAGGATGTTTTTATTAATATTGTAACATCCTTTATATAGCATTGCTTATATTTGTATTGTTGTTGATGTTTCTTTCAAAATGTTAGGTTAGATGTTTTTTGATGTGTAAACGTCATCGAATCATCTGGAATTTTCTGGACTGTCAGATCGGCATTCTCGAATGTCATCTGAGTGTCTCGAATCCTCTAGATGGTTCGATGTATATAAGGCGCCACGAGTAGCGTGGCAGTAGTTCAGTGAGTTGAGTTCTAGTTGAGACAAGGTTAAGAGATATTGTATTGAGTTGTGAAGTAAAACGGTGAAAGTTCACGTCCAGTTTGATTGTTTGGTGAAGAAAAAGAGGCCGTTGTGACAATTGGTGTCAGAAGTGTGGGATTATCCATCAATTCAAGCCAGGGAAACGAAACAATAAATGAATACAGCGTCAGTTAATGCCAGTTACAAGAGCTATGGCGTCCGAAATGAGTGCATTGATGGCTATGATACAAGAAATGAAGGCAGATATGAGAAACACCGTAGAACAAACAGCCGAAATGAGATCCAGCTTAGACCAAGCCGTATCAAATCTTCAAAGTGGTCAAGATAAACTTGAAGAAAAGCCAAGGCACCACCAGGACGAGGCAGTCGTGAAACTTGAAGAAAAGCTAAAACAACACCAGGATGGGGCAGTCGCAGATTTGAAGAGTGGACAGGAACTTGTGATGGCTAAGCTGGAGGAACAGAAGCAAGCCGTAAGTCAGGCATTAGAAGATCAAGACCAACGTATTAGCGCAATAGAGACACAAATAGTGACAGTAGCGACGTCACAAAAGAACGTTGAGGAACAGCTGCAGCACGTGAAAGACCAAGTCAAAGAAATCGTGAGAGATGAAATGCGAGAACTTAGTGGAGATGAGCGTGAACAACTACAGCAAGTGAAAGATTGTGTCAAGGAAATCGTCAGAGAGGAGCTGCGAAAACTTGATGCAGCTGAGCGTTGTTTAACTGCTGTACCACCCATTTTTCCTGATAGACACAGTGGCGTAGTAGCAAAGCCCTATCCATATAATGGCAAAACATCATGGGACATTTATTATATGCAATTTGAAAACATCGCACGTATGAATAACTGGTCAAATGAAGAAAAAGCTTGTGTGCTGACATCCATGCTTAGAGACTCTGCCGCAGCTATTTTGGAAAATCTCTGCTCATCAGATCTACGTGACTATGATAAGATAACATCTGCACTAAAGTTACGCTTTGGAGATGCACACTTAACAGAGCTGTTGCATGGCCAGTTGCATAACCGGACACAACAAGCTAAGGAAGATCTAACCACATTTGCATACGAAGTCCAAAGCCTAGCTAAACGAGCATTCGTCAGCAGTCCCATCGAGACACAGGAATACGTCGCTGCTCGTCAGTTTGTCGAAGGAATTGCCGACCTGGACGTTCAGAGAATTGTAAGACTATCTAGTCCCAGAACCTTACAAGACGCTTTGGTCAAAGCTCTAGAAATTGAAGCTGCCACAAAAGCCACGCGAATGACACGGAGGGTGCGCTCTGTAGACCAAGATGATGAAGTAGAAGTCAGGGCCACTTCGTTCGTTCCAAGAAGAAGAGGTGGTACCTTCCAAAGAAAGCCAGTTGGCAGAAATCTTGAAGGACCTGAGAAGTTTACGTGCTGGAGATGTGGGCAGAAGGGGCACCTTAGAGTAGGCTGTCGCATGCAGGTGACAGAGAAGTCAAGAGAGTACTAATACTGATGAGTCGGAAAACTAAAGCCGGCCAGTTTTAGGGGGCAAAAACTGGCTGGCCATCATGACGAAAGCCCCATGGTCATCGAAATTGAGGTTAATAAAATTGAGAAGAGTCCAGTAGTTGAAGGTTACATAGAGAATATACCATGCAAGATGTTAATTGATACCGGAGCAAATGTGACTATAATAAGCCCTAACATTTACCAATAAATTCGAAGGAAGTCGCCAAGCAGAACCAAACAAACAGATAGAATGTTGCTGAAGACCGCTAATGGAGACCGTATACCAGTACTGGTTGTTGAAGAATTAGAGATTCGCATCGGCAGTTTCGGTAAGAAGCATCCTATTTTAGTCGCTTCAGTCACAAATGATTGCATCCTTGGTGCTGAGTTTCTGCAGAGTTCTGGCTGCGTAATAAACTTCACCGGTAATACCTTAAGCATTGGAGATTCAGAAGAGATTTCATTTAGCTGCCGAACAGTTCAGCTAGAGGAAATGAACGTTGTGTCACCAAGGAATTTTACAATACCCCCGCAAAAAGAGATTGTTATACCTATATATGCACATAAGACGCTTGAACATAACGTTACCCCATGCATTTTTGAACCAGAGCCTACGCTAGGTTGGAATAAACCTATTTTATTAGCCAGAACAATAACGGATTCTTCAAATATGTTAATAAGGGCCGTGAATGTATTCAGGAATTCAATACAAATCAAGAAAGGTACGCCACTGGGTAGACTGGAACCAGTAGCATGGATCCGAAGGTTAGATGGCACGGACGAAGAGGATGATGATGACTTCACCGAAGTCTCAGACAGTCTTCGAGATTTCTATGACAGAAGCTATGAGAATTTGCGACCCGAGCAGCAACGGAAGGTCCTGAAGCTACTAAGACAATTTCATCCGATTTTTGCTAGAAATAATGATGACCTAGGGCGAACCCATCTGGCACGTCATAAAATTAATGTAGGAGATGCCCAGCCAGTCAAGCAGCCCCCAAGAAGAAGTCCATTATCTAGGATTGATGAAGTACAAAATATGGTAAAAGATATGCAGAAACGAGGAGTGATCGAACCATCGTCTAGCTCTTGGGCCTCCCCGATAGTTCTTGTTAGAAAGAAGGACGGATCAACGAGGTTTTGTGTGGATTACAGGCGGCTCAACGATTTGACTAAAAAGGATTCACACCCTTTACCAAGAATTGACGACACTTTGGATGCAGTTGGAAATTCTTCATGGTTCTCCACCTTGGACCTGCAAAGTGGATACTGGCAGGTTGAAATGGATGAAAAAGATAAGGAGAAAACGGTATTTACATCGTGTGCTGGGCTATGGCAGTTTACAGTAATGCCTTTCGGTCTATGCAATGCACCCAGTACCTTCGAAAGACTAATGGATGTTGAACTACAAGGTTTATCTTGGAAGACAGCACTGATATGTATATCTCGATGACGTCATTGTGTTTGGAAAGGATTTTGAAGAAGAGCTGTTCCGACTAAGACAAGTTTTCCAGCGGCTTAAGGAAGCGAAGTTGAAGCTAAACGCTAAACCCTAAGAAATGCCATTTTTTCAAAAGGGAAGTAAAATACCTCGGAAATCTGTTAATCAAAGACGGAATCCGCACGAATCCAGAGAAGGTGCAGGCTGTAAAGGAATGGAAAGTACCGTCCAACACTCATGAGGTACGAAGCTTTTTGGGACTGTGCAGTTATTATCGCAGATTTATAAAAGATTTCTCCAGCATCGCCAAACCACTATTTGCCTTAACTGAAAATGGTAATAAGTTTTATTGGGACTCCATTGCCAAGGAGCCTTCGACGCATTGAAAACAGCTTCGACCTCCTCACCGATTCTAGCACATTCAACAGGGGATGGAACTTTCTACTTCGACACAGATGCAAGCCATTATGCTATTGGAGCTGTCTTATCTCAAGAACAAGATGGCACCGAAAAAGTAATTGGATACTACAGTAAAACTTTGCACAAAGCCCAGGAAAACTGGTGTGTGACACGAAAAGAGTTGTACAGTGTGGTAAAAGGGATCGGAAATTTCCACAACTTGTTGTACGGAAGAAGATTTGTCGTGTGAACCGATCAGTCAGCTTTACAGTGGTTAATGAAGTTCAAGAATCCAGAAGGCCAGCTTGCTCGATGGATTGAATACCTCCAAAGCTATGACTTTGAAATTCGTCATCGTCCAGGAAAGCAACACGGAAATGCCGATTCTATGTCACGCAGGCCCTGTGATGAAGACTGCAAACACTGCTAGAAAGAAGAACAACAACGAGAATTCGACATAAACACATTAAGAATAGAAGAATTTGAATTGGAAGGAACCAAGATTTCACTAGAAACCTTCAAGCAAGCTCAGTCACAAGACGCTGAGTTATGGTTAGTTATTTATTCGCTATTAAATGGAAACAAGCCTAATTAACAGGAAATAAGTGCTATGAGTGCCATCACTAAAGCCTACCTAGCACAATGGGACTCACTAAAGGTGAGAGGTAACCTCTTGTATCGAATCTGGGAGGATACTGATGGCAGACATGCTAAAGAAAAACTTGTAGTACCAAGGAAATTACGGAAAGCAATTATGGAACAACTACATGATAGTAGCAGTGGGCGTCACTTTGGAATCAGGAAAACCGTGGAGAGAATCAAGGAGAGATTTTACTGGGTTGGCTGTCGAGAAGATGTGGAAAATTACTGCTCCACATGCGATGTCTGCAACTCAAGAAAAGGTCTAAGTACTCGTCAACGATCACATATGCAGCAGTACAATGTCGAATCGCCGTTTGAGAGGATCGCCATAGACATTTTGGGTCCTTTGCCGGAAACCAGCGTTGGGAACAGGTATCTGCTTGTAGTGATGGATTATTTCTCTAAATGGCCAGAAGCAATTCCTGTGCCCAATCAAGAAGCAGGCACAGTGGCACAGGCTCTTTTAGAACACGACCAGATTCGGAGTTCCTAATGAACTACATTCAGACCAGGGACGCAGCTTTGAATCAGAAGTCTTCATTCAGCTAATGAGAAAACTCGAAATTCGGAAGACTAGAACAACTGCTCTTCATCCTCAGTCCGACGGTATGGTGGAACGCTTCAACAAGACAATTCTGGATCACCTGTCAAAATTCGTTAACGAGCATCAGTCTGATTGGGATTCGAAAATTGCTCTGGGAATGTCGGCCTACAGATCAGCGGTGAACGAGCCAACTCGGTTGAGCCCGGCGAAGATAATTTTTGGTCGAGCCCTGCGGTTGCCTCTGGACTTAGCTCTTGGTCCACCCCCAGAAACGGAACGCCGTTTTCCATGCGAATGGGTGAGCGAGCTTCAGGAAACGCTCTGGGATATCCATGAGTCTGCTAGAGGGAACATCCAGTCTGCTAGCGACAGAATGAAAGCCAGATACGATCTGAGACCAAATAGCCCAAAGTTCGTCGAAGGTGATCTGGTATGGTTCTACAATCCACGACGGAGAAGGGATACATGCCCGTGGTGATGAAGCGCCTCAACGACGAAGTCTACAGGATACGTATGGGTAGTGGAAAACCGAAGGTCGTCCATAGCGATCGTCTGTGGCCATATAAGGATCGAAGCGAACTGTTCGTCGAGGACGCCGAACGCTAAGGGGGGAAGAGTGTAACATCCTGTATATAGCATTGCTTATATTTGTATTGTTGTTGATGTTTCTTTCAAAATGTTAGGTTAGATGTTTTTTGATGTGTAAACGTCATCGAATCATCTGGAATTTTCTGGACTGTCAGATCGGCATTCTCGAATGTCATCTGAGTGTCTCGAATCTTCTAGATGGTTCGATGAAGTATATAAGGCGCCACGAGTAGCGTGGCAGTAGTTCAGTTGAGTTGAGTTCTAGTTGAGACAAGGTTAAGAGATATTGTATTGAGTGGTGAAGTAAAACGGTGAAAGTTAACGTCCAGTTTGATTGTTTGGTGAAGAAAAAGAGGCTGTCGTGACAATATATTTCTGGAGTAATATATCAAACTTTAATGGTAAAAATAATAAAAAGTGTATAATAATTATTTATTTTCTTTCAATTATCGTGCATACCTCAAACTTAAAATCATTACATTATTTCGCTTTTGTCAGCTTCCATTTCACTTACACTTATAGAGTCGGCTGTCTGCTTTTATTTTTGTCGGCTCTTATTATTGCTATTTCCAGATATCTCTTGGCCAATAAGTCAGAGGCTCCAACTTTGAGTAATCCCAGGGGAGCCGATGGGCAAACATATACATATAAATTATAAATCAGGGGTGCCTCTGGGGGGGAGGGTGGTTGTGGTGTGTGGTGGTAATTGTCCAACCATGCCGCTTTGGACGGAAAACTCAGAGAAAGGTATAGCTATAGTTTCTTTATTTTTCAAGTGAGGTGGCGCCTCATTAACACCCCCCCCCCCTCCCTACCCCCCTCCCTCCCTCTCTCACAATATGTACATTTTTTCTAGACCAACTTTGTGAGAAAAAAATATTTTTTTGCTCTTCAGTATCCGCCTCATTAAACCAACCTTGAGTAACTTCCTGAATACGCCACTCATATTACCGATGTAGGTAAAAATAGGGGATAAAACAGCAGTGTTTTATTACTAAAAGGTGCTAAACAAAGAAACGTATAATGCCTGCGAAGTTGTCTGAGCAACTCCTGATATTTATTCCGCTTTTCCTCCCCCTTAGAGACGATGTTTACCTCAGCAGGTGCCGAAAACTTTATAATGAACATCGTCTTCTGTTGGTGGTCGAGAAGGACTATGTCGGGCTTGTTTGCCTGTACACGCTCGAGCGTGCGGAACGAGTTCCAGTAAATCCGGCATCTCTCGTTCTCCACAACGGACTCCATACCCCCGGGAGCGTATGGCAGCACCGGTGTCTCATCGATACCGTATGAGTGCCTTAAATGATAGTAGAGCCCTCGTAGAGCCGCGTTGTGCCGATGGACGTAAGTCGTCCAAGCGTACGTCTTACACGCCGACAAGAGATGCATAAGCGTCTCTGGCGCCTGTCGGCAAGCTCTACAAGGGGTGTCGGGTACATCTACACCCATAACCCTTTTACGGTACACCAAGGTGTTGAAGACACCGTCTTGGAAAGCCATTATGAAGCCCTCAGTCTCCGACTTCAACCCACTAGACCTTAGGAAATGGAACGTCAACTGCTCAGACAAGCCATGCTCTTCTAGATGTTTGTAGAAGATTCCACGCATTGTCTTATCTTTATGAAGCCTTAAAAGGAAGCCGACTTCGGCAGTTTTAATGTGGGATTTTAATTCTGCGGGAGCAAGTTCCGTAATGGACTGCTGACACCTCCGCTTGAAGTCGAGTGTGAGGCTGAGCTCGGCTGCTCGTTTCGCTGAGCTAAAAAGAAAGGTTCCTTTACCCGCATGCTTGTACTCTCGCACAAAGCGGATCAGGGGATCGGTGCTGTTCGTTAGTCCACGCCCTCCCAGGTGTCGCGGGAGGTATATTCGCGGGTTAGAGGACTTAGGATGCAGACTTCTCTCTATATTTATTCTTTTGTGGGTCTTCGTGTCGATTTCCTTCAGCTCGTTCACTTTCATGTATAGCACCAAAGGTGTATAATAACAATGAGACCGCAAGCATGTTTGTGGCAGCGACTTTGTTCTTGCCGGACAGTTCTGATGACCAGATCTGCCGGAGTCGGTGCAAATACTTGCGGCGCAGACACTCTTTGGCCAACTCTGCCTCTTGGATGTGACGCTGCGCCACTCCAAGGTAGGTATAAGTATCTCCGGCATGCAGTTGTCACAAAATGCTCCCATAAACGAGCTGTTCCTCATCTCTACTATCTCCGCTTCGTCCTTTCTTGAGATGAACCAATGCACATTTGTCTGTCCCGAACTCCATTCCGATAGCATGACTGTACTCCTGCACCACCCTCAGCGATTGTTGTAGTTCGCGTTGGCCGGAGGCATAAAGTTTTAGGTCATCCATATAAAACAGATGGATGACCGATTATTGGGCGTGCCACAGCTGTATCCTTTAGTATTTCTCAGCGCTCTGGACAGAGGCAAAAGTGAGATGCAATTTTATTATTTTAATTATTATTATTTTTTGTCTTCTACCCTAAATAGAGGTAGTTATGGGTGCCACTATCCGGAGTTATTACTCAAGGGTAAATGGTACTCACTAGGAGAGAGCTCTACGTACAATTGCTGTTGTTCCTAGTATCACAGCCTTTTGCATCCAGTTGATGGTCTTGGGTGCGATCTCCAATTGTTTCAAATGAGCTGATACTTGCTTGTGAACAATGCCATTGGCTGTAATTATAATTGGCATTATAGACACTTTGTTCATCCCCCACACAGCCTTAATCTCGTCGGCTTAATATTGGTATTTTTCCTTTTTTTCTACATAAGCTTTCCCAATATTATCATCTAAGGGCACTGCGAAGTCAATTATTATACAGCTTTTTCCCGCTTTGTCGATCAGCACCATATCAGGGCGATTATGTTGTACTGGTCTGACTGTAACAATGGTTGTATCCCAGTATATTTTGTACCGCTGGTTCTCTAATATGGATGATGGAAAATACATATAATATAGTACAAAGTTGTTTCTCAGACCAGTTTTAATTGCCACTTCCTGATGTAAGACTTTGCCCATGTTGTCATGACGTGACGTGCAAACGGTAGCAGCGAAGTAGGAACACCCAGAAATTAAATGCTGCACAGATTCCTCAGTTGAATTACAGTATCTGCATTTGGCGCTATTTGCTGTTTGAGGATGTACCTTTTGTAGCTTTTGGTAGGGACTACCTGATCCTGTATAGCGTGGAGTGCTCCTTTGGTTTCAGCGAAGAGATATCCCGATGTTAGGTAAGCAGTTGTAGCTTTCATATCTGCCTCTTGTTGATTTAAGCTTGCATAAAACCTTCCGTGCAGTTGCTTCTGGGACGATTGTGTCTTCAAACTGATCGGGTAGTTTTCCCTTTCAGGACTAGGGGCTGTAAGATTGAGAGGAGAGAGTTGTTTATCTTGCTCGATAAACGCCTTATGTACAGCTGAATTGCTACTCTTGAAAAAGGTACGTAATGTGTCAATTTCTTTTTTGTACATATTCTCCAAGTCTAGCATTCCCCTTCCTCCCTGATCTCTTGGAAGGTATAGCCGCTCTATAGCAGAGTTTGGGTGTAAAATACGTCGTGAGGTAAAAGTTGTTCGTAATTGGCGGTCAAGGGCTTGTACGTCCGTAATTGACCATGACAGTATCCCGAAAGTATAGATCACAACTGGTGCCGCCCAAATGTTTAAAACAATGGTTTTGTTGCGTGCATTTAGATGGGTGTCTGATATTTTATTGACCCTTCGTCAGTATTGCTTGGCAACATTAGCTTTATTTTCTTTCTGGTTGATCCTCAAGCCTTGTTGTATGCCTAAATATTTATATGACTGCTTGTCCGTCAGACTGTTGAAGCTGGTTACCTTATCCATAAGAGTGATATTTTCTCCCGCGACCATCTTGCCTCTCTCACCATGTACTACTGCGCATTTATCTAGACCAAAATTCAACTTGATTGCATCACTGAACGCTTTCACAATTTCTAGCGAGCCACGGAGTTGTGATGGGTTTTTTGCATAGAGTTTTAGGTCGTCCATGTAGAACAAATGACTTATTGTAGAATGCTTGTTCAAAGCGTATCCATGGCCGCTCCGATTCAACATCGCACTAAGTGGGTTCGGCGCCATACAGAACCACAGCGGACTGAGACAGTCGCCTTGGAAAATACCTCGCCGTATGGTGATCTTGTCAGTTGTACATTGCCCATATTTCAATGTTGTTCTCCACGTATTCATGAGGTTTTCAATCATACACACCACTCTATGATCCACTTTATAGATGCGTAGTACCTCCACCAACCAAGTATGAGGAACAGAATCAAATGCTTTCTGGTAGTCTATCCATGCTCCAATTTTTTGGATCTTGCTTTTACTTGCCCTGTGATGATGGTATCCATTAGCAGCAGCTCTTTGCATCCTCTACTACGATGCTTACATCCATTTTGTTCCCATACATTCAACTTATTCTTCAACAAATGTTCATTGATTTTAGTGCTAATAATGGATGTCAAAAGTTTGTGCATAGCTGGTAGGCATGTAATAGGACGATAGTTTTTAGGATTGCCAGGTTCGCCCTATTTTGCGAGCATATAGGTAATTCCTTGTGTGAAGTAAGATGGTATTTGTTTAGGATCCAAAATAGCTGCCTGTATCAGATCCGCAAGCACTTCATGGAATGTGTCGAAAGCTTTCCACCAGTAGCTGTGTATTCAATCAACACCTGCGGCCTTCCAGTTACCAAATCGGTTCAGCGCGCTCCTAATGTCCGTGACAGTAATCTGGAGTTCTGCCATGTGGGGCAACTGTTCCATGTTCTTATACTCTTGCCGTATCCAAAGGTGTATTTTCCTCATGAAGTAAATCATTGGACCATATCTTTGACCAGAAGGACTGCATCTGATGTACATCGGGATGAACATTTTCCTGCTCACCTTGTTTATTTAGATCCCTGAAGAACTTTTTCTGATCGGAGGTAAAGTACAAGCTTTGCTGATATCTTTTTCTTCTGACCCTATATCTGCGTAACCTATTTCCTAATGCCGCTACCTTTTGTTTGAGCTGGTCTAGATGTAAAGCCAGTTGGCTTCTGTAGGTTCCTTCTGTGGGTTTTATCTTCACTTTTACAGCAATAGATTTAACCTTCTTGAGACGTGTCCAAGCTTCTGTCGTGTTTAAGTTTAAATAAGTATGAATAATACCGATGCTCCCTCTAAACATATTGATCTTTTGCTCAAGCCTTCTCTCCGAAGGCGGTTTTTCTTTATTTTGAGTTCTATTAACTTTTACTTCCCACACCAATAGGTGAGGGGAGTATTGTGATCGCGAAAATTTTAGATTTTGAGATAATGTACTTTTTGGGCGTTTTATGATGCCTACATAACGAAAATCGACGTCACTCATTTCCGTCGGTCTGTCTGTCGGTCTGTCTGTCTGTCTGTTGGCGTTTTTCTAGCCTCCTAATCTCAGTAAAGGCTGCATAGATTTCGATGAAATTTGGGTAGTGATATGGTGTAAGGTCGTAGTAGGTAATGTTGTTACAATTTTGAAAATCGGTGCATGGGCCGCGGAGTAATTAGCAAAAAACGAAAAATTTCAAATATGCCTCAAACTTCGTTTTTAGGTGTTTTAGGGGTTCCTGATCATTTTCTACTTTTTTTTGGGTGGGGGTGAAATTGGGGTGGTTGGGGGGTAGGGGGTTGTAAAGCTGAAAAATTTGTTGTACTCATAATAGGCTGTCCACTGACCTGAGAGAGAAAGACCTAGCGCTATAATACACTTTTTTAGGTCCATCGGAACATTGCCTTTTGTATTACAGGAACCAAGGGACTTAGAGAATTTTCCGATGTATACATAAGAGTATTGCTTTAGATCGTTCTGTATTTTATAATGTTGAAATTACTGAAGTGATGTTAATGAAATTTCTGCACAGTATTACTACTTTGGCGAGGAAGGAAAACGCGTCTGATTTTTAGAAATCTTCTCAGTGGCGACGCAGCAATATTATAAAAACTAAAAATATGAAAACAGCTCAAACCTCGTTTTTAGGCTTTTTAGGGGTTCCTGATCATTTTCTACTTTTTTTTGGGGTGAGGGTGAAATTCGGGTGGTTGAGGGGGTGGGGGGTTGTAAATCTGAAAAATTTGTTGTACTCATAATGGGCTGTCTACTGACCTGAGAGAGAAATACCTAGCAGCATAATACATTTTTTTAGGTCCATCCGAACATTGCCTTGCCGATTACATAAACCAAGGGACTTAGAATTTGTGGTGTATACATACGAGTGTTGTTTTAGATCGATATATTATATTGCGTATCGCAAAAATTATTGAATTGATTTTAATGAAATTTTGACACAGTATTACTACCGCGGCGAGGATAGAAAACGCGTATGTTTTGGAAAAAATCATGTCAGTGGCGGCGCAGCAATAATAAAAAAACTAAAAGTATAAAAACATCTCAAACTTTGTTTTTAGGCGTTTTAGGGGTTCCTGATCATTTTCTACTTTTTTTGTTGAGGGTGAAATTGGGGCGGTTGGGGGGTGGGGGGTTGTAAAATTTGTTGTATTCATAATAGTTTGTCCATTGACCTGTTGAAAAAATACGTAGCGGCATATTAGACTTTTTTAGGTCCATCTGAATATTGGCTTGCCTATTACAGAAACCAATTTTGTGATGTATACATACGAGTTTTGCTTTATTTCGTTCTATGTATTTTGCGTAAAGCAATTGAATTGATTGAATTGATTTTAATGAAATTTTGACACCGAATTTAGTGCCGCGGCAAGAATGGAAAACGCGTCTGTCTTTGAAAAATGGTCAGTGGCGGCGCAGCAATAATAAAAAAACTAAAAATATAAAAACAGCTCAAACTTTGTTTCTAGATGGTTTGGAGGCTCCTGATCATTTCGCATCGTTCAGTTGAAGCATGCAGAAAAAAAATGTGGCATCCTACTTCTAAGAAGGGAGACGCAAGAAACTATTTACGAGGGGTTTTTGTGTTGGATGTTTTTTTGCGAGCGGCTGGGCGATGATTTGGTTGCAAGGGATTTCAAACTATAGCTTCATGCAATGGGAAAATAATAAAATGGTATCATCATTATGTGTGGGAAGTACTGAGTCAATCAACTTGACTCCATTTTTTGATGTCCTTGTCTTCCCATCGCATTGTGGATAGAACATACCTCGCTAGCTGCGCAGTAAACTCTATGACATATCTCAAGAAGAGAATAGCTTTCGCTGTTTTCTTGACTCAGGTAATGAATCATATATTGTATGGTACGTTTGATTTTCAGCTTTGGCAGTATTGGTCGGTTATCCATCGGCACACCTCTGTATTTGATGTCATATTCGATATAGCGGTTTACCACATCAGGATCCTCTACGGTAGAGTTTGGAGTTGTTACACCGGTTGGTGCTATATATGCTTCTGGCAATGTGGGTACTCTTACTAACACCTCTTTAGGAGCTTCAGGCGTGGGAGGATGTTCAGATAGCGGGTTGCCCGTCTCTTTAGCGTTTTCCAACTCAGCATCAGTTAGGAGCCTACGGCTCAGTATAGAACTTGGTCTGAGAGCTGCTGAGCCTTCTTATCAATTTCAGGATGCACCATTTGCCAAGCATTCTCAAGCTTTTTCATATAACCTTGTTTCATATTCCCTCCATTAGTAACTGAGCAGTATGCACGCATGAGGTCCAAATTTAGATCTCTCGACCAGTGCATACGTCTTATTCTTACCCCTGATTAGACGGGATCTCCTGTAGATGGTAGATTCAAGTCCGGGTCCGGGGCGTCACCTGTAAGAATTGTCGACCTTGTGGTTCCGGTTCGCAGACGAGCGCCACTCGCTCCGCCCCCTGACCTTGGCCGCAGAGTTATGTCTGACTGTGTATTCGGTGCCGGCAAGAGTTTTGCACCCGCTTGTTATGTGATCTATTGTTTCCTTTTGATGGTGACATTTTCTGCAATTATCGTCTGTTATGCTTTAATTACGTATTTTTTGTAGTTTCGTGTTGCAATGACTTGGTCCTGGATAGCAAGCATGAAACCCTCCATTTCTGGGAACAGTTGGCCATCCTGCAACCAGGTGTATAACTGTTTCTTGTTAATGTGGTCTTGTGTGACACGGTATCTATGTTTGCCGTGGAGTGATTTCTGGGACCAGGTGTTTATTTTTTCTTGTTGTGATTGGATGTGATTGTATGTGTTTGCTACGTGATCTGGACAAGAGAGGTTGAGTGGTGTATAGTTTTTGTCTTCTTTTACTATTGCTCCATGTAAGTTTGTTGGTTTGCTTTGGAAAAAATGTCTGAGTGTTTTTATTTGCCTTGAGTGAAGAGACTGTATGTCTATAATTCCTCTACCCCCTTGCTTTCTGTCTACGGTCAGCCTTTCCTTGCACGCATTGGGATGTGACATTCTGTATTTCGTGAGTTCTGTTCGCATGAGTATATGTATGTTGTCTATGTCTGTGTGCGCCCACTTGATGATGCCATATAATCTGACTTTCTAAGTTCCTCGCGCATAATTGCGGTGCGGTAACAACAAGTGTTGACGGGCTGTGCCAAGTCAACACTCGGACTATTATTGATCTGAATTTAGGAAGGATCGCACAATATTACAGGTCTTCAGGATTACAGACTTTTGGAATACATCGTGTAACTTTTCGTCCAGGCCCAACTGTTGAAGGTGTTGTGTAAACGTGTTTGGTGTAAGGCCTGAGACAGATATAATGAGGGGGACAATTGTGACTTTGTTTTGTTTCCAAAGTCGTTTTATTTCCATGGCAAGGTCCGTGTATTTAGATATCTTCCCAGCGTAGGTGTTTTGGATATTCACATCATTGGGAATGGCAATATCTATCAAATAGGTAATTTTGTCGGCCTTTGACTGGAAAACTATATCTGGTCGATTGGCTGGGATAGTCTTGTCTGTATGTATTTCAACGTCCCAGTATAGTTTGTATTGATCGTTTTCGAGTACTGATGAATACGGATCTGTGTTTTCTATTAGTTTGTTTGTTGTGGCTAATGCTTGGTGTATGACCTTGGCCGCAGAGTTATGTCTGGCTGTATATTCGGTACCGGCAAGAGTTTTGCACCCGCTTGTTATGTGATCTATTGTTTCTTTTTGTTGTTGACATTTTCTGCAATTATCGTCTGTTATGGATGGATCTTTAATTGTATATTTTTTGTAGTTTCGTGTTGCAATCACTTGGTCCTGGATAGCAAGCATGAAACCCTCCGTTTCTGGGAACAGCTGGCCATCCTGCAACCAGGTGTATGGCTGTTTTCGGCAGGCGCCGAAAACTCAATAACGAACATCGTCTTCTGTTGGTGGTCGAGAAGGACTATGACGGGCTTGTTTGCCTGTACAAGCTCGAGCGTGGGGAACGAGTAGTTCCAGTAAATCCGGCATCTCTCGTTCTCCACAACGGACTCTATGTGCCCTGGAGCGTATAGCAGCACCGGTGTCTCATCGATACCGTATGAGTGTCTTAAATGATAATAGAGCACTCGTAGAGCCGCGTTGTGCCGATTGACGTAAGCCGTCTCAGCGTACGTCTTACACGCCGACAAGAGATGCATAAGCGTCTCTGGCGCCTGTCGGCAAGCTCTACAAAGGGTGTAGGGTACATCTACACCCATAACCCTTTTACGGTACACCAAGGTGTTGAAGACACCGTCTTGGCAAGCCATTATAAAGCCCTCAGTCTCCGACTTCAACCCACTAGACCTTAGGAAAGAGAAGATCAACTGCTCAGACAAGCCATGCTCTTCCAGATGTTTGTAGAAGTTTCCATGCATCTTTATGAAGTCTTACGGGAAAGTCGACTTCGGCAGTGTTAATGTGGGATTTTAACTCTGCGGGAGCAAGTTCCGTAATGGACTGCTTCTCCTTTACCCGCAATCTCGTGCTCTCGCACAAAGCGGATCAGGGGATCGGTGCTGTTCGTTACATAGCAGGCAGTGGCTAATACTACCCTGTTGTGCAGACGCTCCAAACTCAATAGTCCACGCCCTCCCAGGTGTCGCGGGAGGTATATTCGCGGGACAGAGGACTTAGGATGCAGACTTCTCTCCATATTCATCCTTTTGTGGGTCTTCGTGTCGATTTCCTTCAGGTCGTTCACTTTCCAGTGTATAGCACCAGAGGTGTATAATAACAATGGAACCGCAAGCATGTTTGTGGCAGCGACTTTGTTCTTGCCGGACAGTTCTGACGACCAGATCTGCCGGAGTCGGTGCCAAATACTTGCGGGGAGACACTCTTTAGCCAATTCTGCCTCTTGGACATGACGCTGCGCCACTCCAAGGTAGGTATAAGTATCTCCGGCATGCGGTTGTCGTAAGATGCTCCCGTCAACGAGCTGTTCCTCATCTACACTATCTCCGCTTCGTCCTTTCTTGAGATGAACCAATGCACTCCTGCACCACCCTCAGCGATTGTTGTAGTTCGCGTTGACCGGAGGCGTAAAGTTTTAGGTCATCCATATAAAACAGATGAGTGACCTTGTGCCTCCGGTTATTGGGCGTGCCACAGCTGTATCCTTTAGTATTCCTCAGCGCTATGGACAGAGGCAAAAGTGAGATGCAAAAGAGCAAGGGACTCAAGGAGTCTCCTTGGAAGACACCTCTTTTCAATGACGCCAACTCTGTCTGAACCCGAGTTTCACCTGATGTTATAGTGAACCAGGTCTTCCAGAGTGGCATCAGTTGTTTGATGCATCCCACTATCTGATTATCCACCGAAAGACATTCCAACAGCCGCACAATGAGCTCATGAGACGTGCTGTCAAATGCCTTGTGATAGTCAATCCAGGCCATAGAAAGGTTGCGCTTGTACTGCACGGAGTCCTGCGTGACACATCGGTCAATCAACAGGTTCTCCTTGCAGCCAGCTACTGCTTTCTTTGACCCTCTCTGTTCATACACGTCGAGAATTACAGGATTCACAGCTTGAAGGATACGCATGTACAAGATTCTGGTGAAGAGCTTGTAACATGCGTTCAGACATGTTATTGGCCTGTAGTTTTTGGGATCAGACAAATCGCCAGTCTTCGGGAGAAGCACGGTTCCACCCTTGACAAACCAAGCCAGAATTGGCTGCTCCTATTTAGCCACGAGTTAAAAACTCTAGCTAAATGCCGGTGGCAGCTGGGAATTTTTTTCCACCAGTAGGTGTTTATGCGGTCCGGGCCAGGAGCTGCGAAATTCTTTGCGCCTCGTAAGGCGCCGAAGACAGGGCCCGTCAGGTGGTTAGCCTTAGGGTCAGCAGCCGACATTTCCGGAGGCAGCCGTCCAAATTGCCTCCTGAGGATGGACCTGTGAAGGTTGCCGGCCGGCTTACATCCTTTGGCTTCGGTATATCCTACGGTGTCGCCACGCATCGGATAGCCTACTGATGTTGGGTGGCTTCCTGCTGTCTGGTATCAGCCGCCCCTAACGTGGAGTCAGACGCTGTCGGAGTACCGCTCCTTACATGTAGATCCGTCGTGTCCTATTTATTGTGGAATAGCCGATCCTCTGGATGCAGACGCTATTCCACCGTGCTAGTTTTGGTCCGCCCCGGGTTTTTCATTTCCCCGGTAACACCCATATCTGGGAGGCATTCCCCTATCCGCCACCTTCGGGAGGCGCGACTGAGAGGATCTAGCAACCCCTCGCGGGGTATTATTGTTATTATTCTGATTTTTCAGGTTTCTCTCGCATGACTGCGGTAGCAACAAATTATGACGGGCTGTGCCAAGTCAACACCTGAACTATTACTGATATGAATTTATTATTATTATTTTTCTGATTTTTCAAGTTTTATTATTATTATTCTAAAAAAAAACTCCAAGGGAACTCAGACGCCAGTGGAGATTGATCGCTTCTGTCTTCTCTGGGGATAGGCTCAGATTGTTATTTTCCATCCAGATCACTATCCTGGCTAGGGCTTCATTCGCTATGATTTGCAACAGATGTTCATTTTCAGTTTCCGAAAATACGACCAGAGTATCTGCGTAAGCTATGGTCCTTGCTCCATTAGGCAGTGCCAGTTCTAATAAGCTATCATACAACACGTTCCATAAAAGTGGCCCGTGAACCGATCCTTGGGTACCCCGTTGTTATTTCTGGCGCCATTCCGCGAGACAGAGGTAGTTCGCTCCAAGAAGTAGCTCTCCACCATATTTATAAGATATTGTGAGATGCCTTTCTTACGCAGTTCTGGGAGGATAAGGATCCACGTGGGGGTATTAGAAGCATCTGCCACATCCAGGGCTATTAGTAGACACCACTTATTTCGCGTGTTCTCAGTCCACTTATTTACAGCTTCTACTGCATGCACAGTAGAGGGTTCCTTCCTGAACCCAAATTGCCTATCCCATAATCCCCTTTCGGGAACTCTTGACGCCGTTGATTGAAGATGTTTAGAATTGGATTTGGAATCTTTTTTACAGCTATCTGGCTTCTTGAGGGATGCGCTCTGGCCCAGGTGCTTTTCTGGTCTTCATGTGATTAGCCAGTTCTTCCAGTTCCGCTTTGCGGAAAGGGGTGACACCTTCAGTTACTACACACCCCCTCTGCCAGTCATCCTTAGTTGTTGGGAAAGATGCCCTATTATTTCCGCGCGCTGTCCTGGAGTTAGTTCGAATGGGAGGAGATGATTGATTTTTCTTTCACATGTCGCATAACAATCTTATAGCCGGTACCCCAGACATCGTTTTCGAGCCCTAGATACAGTTTTTTCCATTGTTCTCGTTTGGCCTGTGCTATCAGCTTCTTTAGTTTCTTCCAGCTTGTCTTATACTGCTGGTCTATGTCCGCTACATCTACGTCTCGCCGATTCCGTCTTCCCCTAGCCCTCGCTAATTCTCTTTCTCGTTTGAGGCAAAGTTTTTTGTTGCTCAATATTGGCATTCCACCAATACGGCATTTGTCTAGTTTCGTCTCTAACCCTAGTTGTTGCACCAGTGACATCCATGTATGAGGCACTGTTCCCTCTTTCAAAAGTTGGAGCGCCTCCTCTATTCAGAATGAACAGGATCAGTGCGGCCACCCATTCCTTGATGTATTTACCCCTCTGGTCGGTAACTGGTGACCCCCAGAGGCTCGATTTCGCATTTAGATCTCCAGCGAACATTGCTTCCATGCTTCCGTCCTTTATTTCAGACATAAAGGGGTTCACCTATGTAGCTCGGGTTGTTTGTCATCGAAAGGTTAGGCTCACTAATTATCGTCAGATCTACCTCTTTTTCTTGGGCTACCTTTAGAGCTAAGTCATGAGCAGCTCGCCCCGTCCTAGGTTAGTATGTGAAAATTTCATCGTCATCGGAACATGATTTCGTATAGCTACGAATGGTGTTCCTGTGTCTTGATCCTTTTGTAGCGAGGACATTTGAACTGGTCCGTTTATGCCCTTCGCTGTTACAGGTGGTACAGAAGGGAGACCTGTTGAATGCCTTCGCCACATGTCCAGGCTTGCCACAGTTTATGCAGAGAGACGACTTATCCTCTCCGATGCATTCACCAGTACGGTGTCCAAACATAAGGCACTGGGAACATCTCCCCTTTTGTGGACATTGCATCCATCCAATTAGTACGAGTAGTTTGCCTGTCCGTGCTAGCTTCTCACCCACCTCTTTATTGACCCGTATCGTCGTCGCCAGATTTCAATTTTTCATCGGCCTCATTGCGGGTACTTCCACATTCATAGCTATTCCTGGGCAGACCTTCTCGATTGCCTTTGTTACCTTAGTTTTACCTACGCCGGCGTTTATGTCCGTTAGATGAAGCACCATCCCGTTTGCCCGGTGAAAGGTTTCATCATCTGCCATTTTTCCTTTGATGGCGTTTTTTAAGCGCTGCGCATTACCATTAACCACGACGTCCATCAATAGGTCCCCTTTAACCGGTTTTTAACCCTCTTTACCGTTATCTGTTCAGCCTCTATATCCACACTATTCTTTACGTCTCTTGACGGATCTGCGTACGATTTCCCGTTGGCTTTTACTATAATTTTATCCGGATCTGGTGGCCTCCGTCTTTTTGCCTCTGCTACTGTCGAATTTCGTTTCTCACGCTTCTCCTTGTTATAGTCAACAATGGTGACTTTGGTCTTTTTTTTTGGCTCTGGAGCAGGAAAGCACATTTTAGCCAGTAACTATGTTAATGTCTTCAACAAAAAATTAATTACACCTAGGGCTTTAACCTATTATATACACCTAACATCTAACCTAATCGAACCTTGAGGTATATTTTGGAAGAACACGAAGGGGAACGGATAAGGAGGACACGCTTCACACCCAGGGGTCTGTCAGGGTGACTTTTGTTACACAGATTGAGTAGACCACGGTTCAGAAGGATATACACAGAAGGATAAAAACATAGGAAATCAAAGCTAACCTATTCTATAGCCTTAAGCCGTTAGATTTCACAAACCCTAACAGAGCATCGTATATTTCTTTCTTGTTCATGGCTAACAGAGACATTAGATTAAATGGTGGTGGCACTTTATGTCCTATTAGGTTTGCGTATAGTTGATTAGTTTCTCTATTGTATTTGCTACATTCAAAGAATATATGGTCTAAGTCGCCTACAGTGTTACAGGAGTCACATAGGTTACTGTTCTGGATACCAATCTTTTGAAGATGATGAGGATAGCAAGCATGCCCAAACTTTAGTCTACTTATGGTGATAATATCACCAAGTGTATAATTGAAACTTTTATGCCATACATCGTTAGGAGTTGCTGGATGTAGTTGCGTGTAGCGAGTTGGCCTCTGAATGCAGTATTGTTTCCAGGCTTCATTCCAATCTTGCTTCATTTTGTTTTTGCATATGTTGATGCATTCCTGTACACTGATATCATGTGGTATTTCCACCCCGCTATTTATGCTTTCTTTGGCTAGTTTATCGACCACTTCGCTAGCCCTTAATCCCAAATGTGCTTTAACCCATAAGAATTTGATTTCAACTCCTGCGTTCATCGATTTATGGATTCTTATATGTATGGTTAATATCTGTGCGGTTTGAAATGCTTTGGAGCACAGACAACGAGTCTGATAAAATAACAGCTTTGTTAATTGATTCTTGCTCTATATACTCTAATGCTTTGCTAATGCCAACTGCTTCTGCTGTAAAAATTGATGTTATCTTATTGAGCTTAAAGAGGCGCTGTGTATTTGGGTTTTCAATCAAAAAATGCGCATCCAACTCCTTCATTTTGTTTTGAGGCATCTGTATAAATGTGCGTGTGTTTCGGATAGTTGGCAAGACACTGATTCAAAACACTTTTAGCTATTGCAGGGTTTTCGCTGTAGTTAGGAATAGCTACATTTGTTTGTATTATTGTGTCTAGGTATACAGGTACTTCAGGAGTGCTATTTTTAGACAGTAACCGAAGTAGGCTGCTGACATTCCTATAGGCTTCACAAATTAGGGGAGATTTCTTTTTAGCCCAATACTTCGAGGTGAGATCTAGAGTATTTAGATAAGATGTCTTGTTAAGGTTTGTCAGATCCTTATAATATGATCTAATTACAAACTTTTCAGCTAGGAACGTTCTCCTTAGTTCTAATGGGGGCTTTAAACATTCTGTTCTCAGTGGGTCGACTGGTGTTGAACACATGGCTCCTATGCAGAGTCTAAGAGCTGAATTTTGTATAATTTCAATGCGTTTAATAATATGTTGACTAGCTGACGCATAGAATATACATCCATAATCTATTATAGATCTTATATATGTTCTATAAAAGGTCAAGCAGGTCTGTGGGTCTGCGCCCCACCATGTTCTTCTTATCATTTTTAGGAAATTTATAGCTTTGTTGCATTTAGTCACTACGTTGTTGATAAACGGTTTCCAGCACAGCTTCCTATCCAGAGTTATTCCAAGATAGGTAGCTGTGTCCGAAACTGGAAATGCTATGTTATTTATTATACCACTCTGAAGGTTCTGCACTCTATGTCTGCTGAAAAAGACTACTGTTGATTTTTCTGGCGAAAGGCTGAATCCCATGTTGTCTAGCTTATGAGATATGTTGCTTATAGATGCTTTGACCGATGTTAGACAATTTTCCCATTTCTTACTAGTTCCGTAAATGACAAAATCGTCAGCATATTGTATAATATTATAACTGTTTCCCCTGCTATGCAAGTCCTGTGTGTAGATATTAAATAAAAGAGGGGATAGTACTGATCCTTGGGGTAATCCTGCGGATATGTGTCGAGATCCTATCAGTGTGTTATTTGTTGATCGTACGTAAATTTTCCTATCTAGAAATAATTTACAAAGGATATTAGATACTCGAGAGGGCAGAGACTTTTTCAGTAATTTGTTTCTCAAAAGTTTGACTTTGGTCTGCGTATCTTTAAATATATACTCCAGGCATTTTCTGAAGTAGTCCATATCTACGAGTATATTGCCGGTAGCGATTAACTTCAGCGATTTGGGCTCTTACCGTTCTTTCCTTAGTCGGGTACAGTTTATTGGAATAAAAGTCAGATATGGAAATATTTTTTCTTACAATAAATGTTCAAATTGTTTACCATCAGTCTCAATACACGCCCTATATCTCCTTAAAAAAGATCTAATTATTTGCCGGGCACATCCTCGGAAGTGGATGTCCTCAGCTGCTTGAGAAATTCATTCAAGCAGCTCGGCTAGCTCTCAATGGGCTTTGAATACAATTTTTCTTTGAGAATGCTCCAATAAAAATAATCCAGGGGATTTAAATCTGGAGAATGGGCTGGCCAGGAGATAGTGCCTGAATGTCCAGTCCATCTTCCCGGATATTC
This sequence comes from Callosobruchus maculatus, assembly GCA_951848785.1. Taxonomy (NCBI): domain Eukaryota; kingdom Metazoa; phylum Arthropoda; class Insecta; order Coleoptera; family Chrysomelidae; genus Callosobruchus; species Callosobruchus maculatus. Next base: position 4,787,236 of record CATOUR010000191.1, on the reverse strand, counting down.
CTGCTCAAGGAAATCTCTTACTTGCACTGCGTAATGCGCTGGGCAGCCATCTTGTTGATACCTCATGTGGCGACGATCTGTTAGTGGTACGTCCTCTAACAAAGTTAGTAAATTTTCTCGTAAAAAAAATGTAGGTAATTCGTGTTCAAGGTCCCAGAGGGCTCAAAAGGCTCAAAAACAATTTTTCCGTTTAAAATTCCGGTCCACCACAGGTTTACTTCAAAGCGATACTGGTATCTGTCTTCTCGCATTAAATGTGGATTCGCCACATGCCACTCGTAGAAATTGTGTAAGTTTAAGTAACCATCTTTTTTAAATGTAGATTCATCTGTCCACAGAATTTTTTGACCCATTGGGGACTTTCATTATGCCTCAGGATAATCTTGACGAAGAAGACTGTGAACTAGTACGTGAAACGGATGCATTTCGGCTATTTGTAAAATACGATGTGCTGTGCTTTTGGGTATTCCCATCCTTTCTTCAATTCCACGAATGGAAATATTTGGGTCATCTGCGACCTGTTGCAACACTTCTTCCTCGTAAGGAAAGCGAGCTCTACCTTCAGCCCGTATTTGATTCGGGAAATGGCCGCTTTCCGTAAGTGCACGATGCATATTAACAAACACGTGGGGATCCAGATAGTGCTCTAAATTTGGATATCTTTCACGATAAAGTCTAGCGGCAGCACTTGAGTTGCATTTGCATTTCCCATAAATGAATTGCATGTTCGCATATTCTTGTGAAGTGTAGCGCGTCGGCATGGTAGATAACAAGGATGCCAACACAAAAGTTCAATTCCAAAAGAGAGAAGCCTAAGTTGCCGGTATGTAATCAACAAAAATCCAAGTCCAAACAGATTTACTTAAACTTACACAATTTCCACGAGTGGCATGTGGCGAATCCACATTTAATGCGAGAACACAGATCCCAGTATCGCTTTAAAGAAAACCTGTGTACCGGAATTTTGAACGGAAAAATTGTTTGGCCTTTTTAGCTGCCTGGGAACTTGAATCGCACGTATTATCTACATTTTTCACGAGAAAATTTACCAACTTTGTTAAAGGACGTACCACTAACAGATCGTCGCCACATGTGCTATCAACGAGATGGCGCATTACGCAGTGCAAATAAGAGATTTCTTTGACCAGGAATATCCGGGAAGGTGGATTGGATAATTGGATTGGACGTTCAGGAGCGTAGCCGAGCTGCGTGAACGAATTTCTGAGGCTGCTGAGGACATCAACTCTAGAGGAGATGCCCGGCTAATAAGTAGATCTTTTTTAAGAAGATGTAGGGCGTGTATTGGGGCTGATGGTAAACAAACTGAACATTTACTGTAAAAAAGGATGTTATTTATCTATCTGACTATCTGAACTAAACTAGTGTAAGATTTTTCATTATTTTATTAATTTTAATTACTTTTGTTGACTTTGGTAAAAGTGGCTCACTTTCTCTCACACTCACTCATGGCAAACGTGTTCACTATTAATCTGTCCCATCATTTTGCTTTCAGATCAAGAACCTACCAAGAGCTTGTGCGAAAAAAAACACTTAAATTGGGTAAAATGCGTTAGCAAAAATCGGGTTACTTGAGGTTTTTATTTTTTTACTCGTTTTTTTAGTATGAAACTAACAAGTAAATGTACCATTTTTCAATCCCGATTAAATGCGCGAACTTTTAGTGGCACCTGCCAAGGCACTTAAGTACCTTTTTTTTGAAGGAGAGTCTTTCAAAGTCGACAAATTTTGAAAATTTTAAATTAAGAGTTTCACAAATAGTCTTAATTCTAAAAAGCTTGGGGCAATTGTGTCATTTGACTGTGGTTCTAGAAATGTTATTTAGGGTTACGGTTCCAAAGTTTAAATAGACAAAAATAATAAAAGTTAATCACAAAAGCCGAAAAATTGTTCCAGTTTTACCAAATCTCTAGGTTTTTCTTAAATGCCGATAATTTTCAAACTGCATGGGATAGATTTTTTTCTGATTTTTGTCATGATGGCTACAATCAATCCTGTCACCCCGTTGCGGCTTGACGTTGAGTTCTGGGCCACCCTACATATTAAAGCAATAATAAGATTCATGTTAAAATATTACTTTTATAGGAACAACCTTCTTCATCAAGTCGATACAAGGACTGCAGCCCGACAAGATGGTTTATTGCCATTAGTAAGACATGATATAGAGGCTCCAAAATATATAATGCCATACCCTCCAAATTTAGAATCGCTAAATATATGCAAATTAAAACTAAAATTAATTTGTCGATCATAGAAAATTATAGAACATAAAAATTTTAGGTCACTGGATGAAGAAATTATAAATAGTGTTCCTAAGATGTATAGGAATCCACTGTTAGTATTTAAGACATAACCTTATTATATTAGTGTTATAAGTGTTAGGGTAGCACACACAGATTTTAAATCCGTTGTGCACCCAAAATAAGAAATATTATATTATATGTTTTGTTTATTAATAAGTTGAATATTGAAATTTGAGTTTGTTCAACCAAAGTGCCTGGCAAACAGCTCTTTGAAGATGTAATTAAGAAGTTTTTTTAATAGTGCCCAAAGATATTTATGATTGCTAATTAAAGCCTTTAATCTGTATATCTTTTCAGAATTGTTTAAATTTACTATAAGAAATTGTAACTTGGACCATGTTTCAATAAACATTCAATAATAACTTTCATTTCTGTTTTAGCTGTCACATACTCTAGTTGCCCCTCAACTAGGTTTTCCTCAGACAAGACTGCCAGGACAGGAATCCTTTTAGCCAGTTTCTCGTTTACATGGCTTTCTAGTCTGTTTTCAGGGTTCACCACTAGCGCCACATCTCCTTCCACAGCAACTGTATCTAAACTTGCTATTTCAAAGCAAGTGCTTGTAAAGGCTTCCTCTGGCCATGTCCTATTTATGATCTTTTCCAGTCCTCCAAACCCTCCTGGCGATGACAGTATGCTTCCTGCCTTCATTTTTTCGCTAAAATTTCTTGTTCTTCACAGGTCTTCAATTTGTGTGAACCCCAACCGTAACGCCTACAGGCTTGGATAATTCACAATCCGTTTGCGTGTCCGCATCGTACATGGGGGTTTTCACTCTCTCCTACTTTACCGAGTCCATAAGATCCTTAACTGTCCATAGAGAATTATCAATTCTGGAAGAATTCCTTCAAAACCAGAGGCTTTCCTCGCTTTCATACATTCGATGGCGGTGGCTATTTCAGTTGATGAGAAAGGCCTGGAGTATTCAGGAGGCGATGCCCTCGTTCTCTTGATATGTCTATTTCAAGATGTTCCCGCTATAAGAATCCTCTTAAGACACTCAGACACTACCTGAAAAGACAGACAGAGCTAATGCATATCACTCTGTAATATTGTTATCGTTAAATAAATGGACACAGGAAAAAAATTAGCTGAGAGCAAGAAATTGTTTTATACTGCAATAACGTTAGTGAAAATGAAAAGAAACCACTGAGATGCTTACAAGTACATAGAGTAAAACTAATACAAAAATTGGTATATTTTATGAGTAAACTAATAGCTAAGAGTGTAGTACAAGTAAAATCAAATGAACACAAAAATGGTGCAATAAAATCTGAACAATCTGACAAAAAAAAAATAGAAAATGTGCAACTATAGAAAATATGCATGGATTATGTACTCACCATGAGGTTGATCCTCCACCCTAACTCAGTACTCCATGAGGTCACTTAACAACTCATTGCTTAAAAAAATGTAGAAACTAATGAAAGTGACTGCCATTATGGAGACCGGACGCACGGCAACCGACCAAGAAGGAGACGGTCCAAAAAGCGTCTTTTGCCGGCACTCTTATTGGTCGGAAAAATCAACATGCGCGCTATATCATTATTAATTGACTCAATTAGAAATTTGATGATCCATCACATGTTGCCGAGAAGGAGGAAAACTATCGATTTCCAATTGTTAGAAATCGTATGATGTAACCAAATATGAAATAGCACTGGTAACTGACCAAAGGTCCGTTACAGAGGTTCTTCAGACGCAACATAGCTACTGGATCAGTTTACCTCTTTTGGGATAGTAATGCAGGGCAAAATAGGAATACATTCATATATTATCGACCATATTTCAATAGCTTCTAAATAGTAAACATATAAAAATTGTCTCACATTACTTTTTTGAGTCTTTTGCTTCAGCAATTTACCAAAGTGCTGAAATTTTGCGTGCCACCAATTATATGTTTTGTATACAAAATGTACTGTTCAGAATTTTTAGATTTTAAATTATATTCACAAATCATATGTTTACTCTCTGTTCGAAGAGCTATGCCAAATAATGAGACCAGTGACCTAAACTGGATAAAAATACTTGTTATTTGTATTCACAAGTAAAGACCCAAAACCATATTTTCAAAATGGCTTCATCAGAATCCAGATTTATGGTTCATTCAAGAAAATCTAACTTATACAGGGTGGTCCAATAAGCGCGCGGTGCTCTCTAGCGGCCATATCCTTTAAATTAGACGAAAATGTTTTAAACAAAAAATGTTTCTTTTCAAATGCTCTACATTTAGAGAATAATTTCAAAGATGACGGACTTCCGGATATACCGGAAGTAGGCATCAACTTCCTTATTTTAAATAGAACACCCTATACATTATTACGTTTTTGAATTCAGCATCGATTTTTAGGTCCAGTTTGTTAATCATAGTTTATGCCCACGATGCCTATTTTCGGAGTTATTCAGCAATTATTACAAAATTCGACGTTTGTAGTACTTTACAAAAAAAGTGTTAATATCTCGGAAACTGAACGCGAACGAAAGATGCGGTTTTCGGTTTTGAAGCAAGCAAGGAACGTACTTGTGGTTTCAAAAGAACATTAAATCAATAGACTAGCCATTGAGTAAGACAGAAGGAATTCTGCCGGTATAGAGCAACCCTCGCAGACTAGCCATTGTCAAATTTGAAAAGCTAAAAGCGTTAAAAACTTTTTTTTTCAAATGGGATAGTATCATAAGTTTCACATCGGTCGATGCGAAATTAAATTCTCTTTCCCTTTTATCTAGGCACATGTGGTTCAATCTCTGATGGTTTTCAAGATATTTACGGTTTTGTAACTATGGCGTAGGAATTGGAAAAATCGTAGGTGGCGTGGCTCGCAGACGAAACAATTGGCAGGAAACCTTTCATCCAAAGTGCTTCGGGCTCTAATACCATTATATGCATTCGCTCCATCTAACTGTAACAACATTATTCCTAGACACTCCAGTGGTCAATTTTTCAACAGGTTTTCCAAATTTTTATTTAGAAAATTTTAGAAAACATTAGTTTAATATGCGGTTTCCAATAATACCACCCCAAGTGCTTAGACTCCATGCTGGTTGTCAACAAACGTCTCAAAATTTGGAATTACGTTGGTATAAAATGTAAATTATGCCAGTTTACATGGCCGTTAACGCTGTAGCTACATTTCATAAAAAGAAAATGAAAAAATTTCATAAGAAATGTAGCTTTATTCGTAAACAAGGAGTGCATCTTCTTGGACTCGAGTACGACTCCAGTTACAGAGATTCATTCAGTTTTCAAAGTCTGGTCGTTCAATTGTTTGATTTAGTTGCACATGATAAGGATGCCATATGTACTCTGTTAAGATCATGTTCACAGATGTTTGACCAATGCCCACATAGCGACTAATTTCCGCTAGAGCACAGCCCCAGGCACTGCTATGTGGATCTTCAACTACAATTGCGAGAATGTCAAAGTCACTATCTTCATGTATTACTACTACATGTTTCCTTCTCTCATATTTTATGCGCACGTAAATCCAAATTTTGAGAAGTTTGTTGAGTCTAAGCATTTTTAGTGGTATTATTGGAAACCGCATAATATCCTAATGTTTTTCAAAAATTTCTGAATGAAAATTTGGAAAAGCTGTTGAAAAATTCACCACTGGAGTTTTTAAGAATAATGTGGTTACAGTGAGATGGAGCGAAAGCATATTTTAGTATTAGAGGTCGAAGCACTTTGGATGAAAGGTTTCCTGCCAATTGTTTCGTCTGCGAGCCACGCCACCTACGATTTTCCCAATTGCTACGCAATAATTACAAAACCGTAAATATCTTAAAAGCCGTCAAAGATAGAACCACATGTGCCTAGATAAAAGTGAAAGATTATTTAATTTCACATCCACCGATGTCAAACTTATCATACCATCCCACTTGAAATAAAGGTCTTTAACGTTTTTAACTTTTCAAATTTGAAAATTGCTAGTCTATTGATTTAATGCTCTTTTGAAACAACAATCTGACAGAAGCACAAGTACGTTCCTTGCTTGTTTCAAAACCGAAAACCTCATCTTTCTATCGCGTTTAGTTTCCGAGATATTAACGTTTCTTGTAAAGTACTACAAACGTCAAATTTTGTAAAAATTGCTGAATAACCCGGAAAATAAGCTTCGCTTAACAAACTGGACCTAAAAATCGATGCTGAATTCAAAAACGTAATAATATACAGAGTGTTCCATTTAAAATAAGGAAGTTGATACCTACTTACTACCTATATCCGGAAGTCCGCCACCTTTGAAATTATTTACTAAATGTAGAGCATTTGAAAAGAAACGTTTTTTATTTAAAACATTTTCGTCTAATTGAAACGGTATGGCTGCTAGAGAGCACCGCGCGCTTATTGGACCACCCTGTATAGAACATAAATGTCTTTACATTAAACAAAATGCAACTGAAACTTTCAAAAAAAAAGTATTTCGGCGCTCGTTGTGCGAAGCTTCTCAAAGTTTAATGAGAACGAAAAGGTTGTTCACAGGAAACTGGCCTATCTTTAAATATTTAAGCTTTATGTACCGCACGAGCACTATAGTTTAGATTTATTGACTATATAGTCTTGTACACTTATGAGAGTAATCATCGATCGTCGCCATATTTATTAGTCCGGGATCCCAGGCCCATTTTCACTACTTACTACTAACAAGCTAATTTTGCGTGAACAGCTTCATTTTGATGAGACGCCCAACTTTTTCCTCTACAAAAATTCTCGATTGTGGTAGCTAACAGGGGTAGCAGGGATGAAATATGTGAATTTGACGAGTGTCAAAAATTAATTACTAACAGTTAGTTTTTCAACTAAATCTTAAGAATGTGATCAACCTTATTAGAAAAAATGTTTGTCCTACAAAATCTATGGTTTGAACACATTGTCCCCCTCCATTCAACATGTACCAATAACAAGGTCATATAAATTTATTACTAACAGCCTGATTTTTTCACTATCGCTTCGTTAATATTTATACAATTTGACAGTAACATTGTCCTACAAATCACGTGGTATGTTATCCTGGTCCTACGCTCAGAAGTTGTAGTACAAATCCCGGGTGTAAAAATTATTACTATCAAGTCTAATGTTCGTAGATAGTTTCGTTGCGATGAGACGCCCAACTTTTTCCTCTACAAAAATTCTCGATTGTGGTAGCTAACAGGGGTAGCAGGGATGAAATATGTGAATTTGACGAGTGTCAAAAATTAATTACTAACAGTTAGTTTTTCAACTAAATCTTAAGAATGTGATCGACCTTATTAGAAAAAATGTTTGTCCTACAAAATCTATGGTTTGGTCACATTGTCCCCCTCCATCCAATATGTACCAATAACAAGGTCATACAAATTTATTACTAACAGCCCGATTTTTTCACTATTGCTTCATTAATATTTATACAATTTGATAGCAACATTGTCCTACAAATCACGTGGTATGTTATCCTGGTCCTACGCTCAGAAGTTGTAGTACAAATCCCGGGTGTAAAAATAATTACTATCAAGTCTAATGTTCGTGGATAGCTTCGTTGCGATGAGACGTCCAACAATTTTCTATACGAAAATTCTCGTTTGTGGTAGCTGACAGGGGTAGCAGGGATAAAGTATATCTATCTAACGAGTCTCAAAAATAAATTATTAACGGTGGGTCCTTTAAATCAAATCTTAAGGAAGTAATCAATATTATAAAACAAATATTTGTCTTAACAAAATTCAGCACGTATCAATCAGGAGGTCATAAAGAATGATTACGAACTAGTTAATACTTGAATAATTTAACAGCCACATTGTCCCACAAATTGATTGGTATGTTATCCGGGTCCTACGCTCTGAAATGATCCTTATTACGAACTGCAGAGCATTGTGTATCATGTATTCCAAGTTGGTGTTGACCATAAGGGTGTCATGGACACAAAGATTTGCTTGAGCAGCTTTTTTTCCAACATGTTAGCAGAGCAGCATTATTTAGATAGATAGATACGTTTGTTTCCGGAAGAATGTATAGAACATTTTGTGTAAAAGGTCAGACATGAAGCAAAAATAGCATGCACAATTTACAGTACAATCAATACATTAAATATATAACAAACATATATATACCCAAAATAACATACAATATGCATATACATATAACAAACAAGTTGAAATTATTATCGCAGGAAGTCATCCATATAGTAAAATTCCTTTTTTCTTAGAAACTAATAGGCGAGGAACAGTTCAAATCACATTATTTCCTTTGGACAGAGAACACAGTTAACTTATTATGTGATATTTTGTCTTACAGTTAGTAATGAAAAAATGTGGTATTGACAACTTCTGAGCGTAGGACCGGGATAACATACCACGTGATTTATAGGACAATGTCGCTGTCAAATCTTATAAATATCAACGGAGCAATAGTAACAAATCAGTCTGTTAGTAATAAATTTGTATGACCTTGTTATTCATACATGTTGGAAGGAGGGGGACAATGTGATCAAACCATAGATTTTATAGGACAAATATTTTTTCTTGTAATGTTGATTACATTCTTAAAATTTGATTAAAAAACTAACAGTTAGTAATTAAGTTTTGAAGCTCGTCAAATTGACATATTTTATCCCTGCTACTACTGTTAGCTACCACAATCTAGAATTTTGGTAAAGGAAAAAGTTGAGCGTCTCATCTAGAGGAAGCTACTCACGCAAAATTAGCTTAGTAGTAGTAGTCATTTATTATAGATTTCGGCAAAGATTAGATTTTATAGTACAAGTAGAAAAATGAAAATTCTTGTCGGACTAATGATATATACCTGTTTTCTTGTAGGACATTATGTCGTTTGGTCAGAGAACACATTAACCTATTATGTGATATTTTGTCCTACAGTTAGTAATGAAGAAAATGATCTTGTGGTATTAACAACTTCTGGTCGTAGGACCGGGATAACATACCACGTGATTTGTAGGACAATGTTGCTGTCGAATTGTATAAACATTAACGAAGCAATAGTGAAAAAATCGGGCTGTTAGTAATAAACTTGTATGACCTTGTTATTGGTACATGTTGGATGGAGGGGGACAATGTGATCAAACCATAGATTTTGTAGGACAAACATTTTTTCTAATAAGGTTGATCACATTCTTAAGATTTAGTTGAAGAACTAACTGTTAGTAATTAATTTTTGACACTCGTCAAATTCACATATTTCATCCCTGCTACCCCTGTTAGCTACCACAATCGAGAATTTTTGTAGAGGAAAAAGTTGGGCGTCTCATCAAAATGAAGCTACTCACGCAAAATTAGCTTGTTAGTAGTAAGTAGTGAAAATGGGCCTGGGATCCCGGACTATATAGGGAGTATGCTAACATGTATCCAGGGCATACTTGGTTACGGCAACTCGGGTGTTTTTCAATCCAGGCAAATATCCTCCACACTCTGACAATCAACACTGCTCATGTAATAATGAATCCATAGCTGATCTAAACCACATATTCTCTTCCTGCCCTCATTAAAATCATGGACGCGAGCGTCTTTCAAGGTTCATTATTGACAACCACCACAAATGTAACAGAGCTCTTAAGCATGAAATGCAAAAAAATGGACGAACTAATTGACTTTTTCCGTGACATTGAATTAGACATATGTATAGTTAAAAACCGTAATTTTTTTTATTTTTTCTCTGGTTAATAGTTTATCCAATGCCGGCCCTCATTTCTAACAATATCATAGGTAGCATGTTAGCAAATTGGAAAGGGTACGTAGTTGGCAAAGGGTCGTATGCCGATGAGCGTATATAAAATGATATAAATTTACTTCTGCATAGTGTCTTATATTGTTCTTTGAAAAATATCTATCTTACAAATGCATTTGCCTAACATTAGATAGAAACAGTAGCAAGACAATGAGTTATACCAATATGATTCCAAAAATTACTTTATTTATGGAAGCGACAATTTACTTGTATATTTAAAAATGCTCTGCTGTAAAGTTACCAAAACGCCACTTATACTCACTCATACACTCTCAAATGCACAAGTTCTTTTTGAATATCTATCGGTTGTCAACAAGTTATTTATAAACACTTGCAATCCTTAATTATTCTAAATCATTCTCAGAAATGCCGGGACTGGGAGACGTCATGATTTTAATGAGAAAGATTGGTAAAAACACTACATAATGATTGAATCTCTTCGTTTAATTGAGGGTTCAATACCTTTATAGGTGAGTCGTTTAACTAGCTATTAACTATTTCTGTTTTAGATAAAGCTGTGGGTATTTCCTGAGGGAACAAGAAGAAACGAGGGTAAAATTTACCCATTCAAAAAAGGGGCATTTTATATGGCTATATCAAATCAGTTGCCTATTCTACCCATAGTTTATAGCAGATATTATTTTTTGGACAAGAAAATTAAAAGATTTGACTATGGTGAGTATAACAAAGAATATGCAGTATACAGGGTGAGTTTTTAGTACCTGCTCGGTCGATAACTCCACTACTGTTGTAGAAGATAGCGAAAAAAGTTGTACACAAATGTTGTAGCCACGGATATGGTCCTTTGCTCAGAAAATATGTTGATTTATACAGGGTGATCCATAACTACATGCTGGTGCAAACATATATTTTTTTTAAATGAGACACCCTATATATTATCCCATTTTTAGGTTCTACTAATAGTTTCTCTTCTCAAAATATAAGGTATTATAACATTATACAGGGTATTTCAAAAGTTGTGACAATTTAATAAATCAAAAATGATTTTTTTACATGGAAAGATTAGAAATATCCTGTAGTTTTAAAAATCGACTATTAAAAAAGCCCGCGACAGGGTGATGTAGAATGCCAAATCCAGATTTTCTCTTTCTTTGCAAATGTAACCCCTAATATTTTATTATACCAACGAATTGCTTTTAATATGCTCTTTCATCTTTGTATAGCACTTGTTGTACCTACGTCCATCAGTTTCCGAGATATTTCGATTTTTCGGTAGATTTCAAATATAGCTTCTATTTGTGTACTGAAATTTATTTATTTTGAGAAAGTACTATCGAATTTGTTTTTTATTTAACAAATAACTAAATTATAAGGTCACAATAGTATTTGATGATGTCAAAACCCTGAATCATCGAAATAATAACGTCAAGTCGTTTTGTTTGGCCTGTGTCGTTTAAGTTTCATAGCCTACCCAATAGATCTGCTTGATAATTATGCATGGCGTCTATAAAATTGTTTCTTTAGCACGCTTGGCTTAGAATATGTCGTTAATTTAGTGTTTTGACTTGATCAAGTACTATTATGGCCTTATATTTTAGTTGTTTGTTAAGCAAAAATAAAATTTGATAATGTTTTCTCAAAATAAATAAATTTTAGTAAACAGATAGAAGGTATATTTAAAATTTGTAGAAAAATCGAAATATCTCAGAAACTAATGAATGCAGCCATAACAAGTGCTATACAAAGATGAAAGACCATATTAAAAGCAGTTCTTTGGTATAATAAAATATTGGGAGTTACATTTGAAAAAAGAGAGAAAACCTAGATTTTGCATTCTACATAACCCTGTATACGAATATGCGTCGCGGGTTTTTTTTATAGCCGATTTTAAAACTATAGAATATTTTTTATTCATCCGTATAAAGAAATGATTTTTGATTCATCACTTTTTGACAGCGATCGGGATATAAAAATAGTCATAACTTTGAAATACCCCATATAATGTAACAATATCCTATATTGGAAGAAATCGTTAGTAGAATTTGAATATGGAATAATATATAGGGCATCTCATTTAAAATAATGCATGTTTGCATCACTAGTGGAGTTATCGACCGAGCCGGTACTAAAAACTCACCCTGTATATGAGCTGCATACCTGTAACTAGCAGCATTGATAATATTATAGCATACTGCATAAACTAGTAGTGTTAATTAATCTAGTTGAGATGTGTAGAAAAAGTAAATTGAGACTTACTTTGCTGAGTTTCTATGCCCTCGCTCGTTTCGTTGATTCCACAATCAAGTTCAATGTTCATATTCGATTCTGTGCTTTTTAGTACTTCCTCCGTTTTTTCTGCATTTTCAGCGTTTTCTACTGTTCCTAAATTTGTAATTTGAACTTCTTCGGAATTCCCATCTATTTCTTTTAGCAAGTTTTCAACCTCTTCCTCTGAATGCAAATTGTTTATTTCATCATGAGGAATTCCAGCCGAAGCTAATCCAACTTTTTCTGGAGTTCCAAACATCGCTTCATAGGGACTTCTACCAATACCTACGAAATACAAGCGGTGTGATGTTATAATGTAAATTACCAGTGGGCCAATCCAAGGTATTGTTTTCATCCATCCAGGCGCCTAGCATTTCCTCGATATCTCTATTAGCCCTCTCCACTGAACCTTGGCTTTGGCTATGTCTGGGTTTGCCGTGGACAATTTTAACTTCAGTCCACATCCTATGTAATTCTAGCAGAACACAGTTTACAAATTCTCTGCCATTATCTGAATGCAATATTAGAGGTGCACCAAATGTTGTATAAATCTCCAATAAATAGAGGGAAACTTCTTCCGCCCTTTTGGTTTTTAGGGCTCTCAGCAACAAAAACTTGGTCAAATGGTCTTGGTATACCATAATGAAGCGATACTCATTGTAACTCTGCGATTGCAGATCAATCAGATCAACCTGAGCTCGAGAATTAAACTGTGAATGTAAAATTGGTCTAGAAGCTAATCCTTTATGTGGGTTGCTGCTTTTTTTCTGACACTGAGGGCAAAGACGTAAATAAATCATTATGCACTTTTTCGTAATGTTGCAGTACTGTTTATTTATTTCGGAAACCATTCTATTTCTTCCACCATGTCCGATGGCGATACAATAATACGTTATGTATTATTTCAAACAGCTGTTCATTTGTCCCATAATACAATACTTGTGACTGTGAAGTTTCCGCAACAGGTTTAACCAAGCGTTCCTTCCCGTTTATTGAAATTATGTCATATTTACGTATTATTCTGTAATGTTTCGTTGTTTTCTTAGACTTCTCGGTACAAAGCACTTCTTTCGCGCCTTTTAATTTGCTAATTTGCTGTTCGTATTCACTTCCACTCAAAAACACCTTATTATCATTTCGCTTTGATTTAATAAGCAAGTTCAGCTTTTCAATGAATTTTTCACGCATTGCACTCATATTTATCACCTACTGTATGCTTAAAGCTGTTAAACTCACACTCTACTTACACAAACAGACCGGCCAATATCGTTAAAGACCGAAATATCATCTTTGACCGTAACATATACATCAACAATCTTAACTATGAGTGACAGAAAAGTCAACAATAACAACAATTCTAATTATCGCTATCAAACTATGCATCATTGTCATTTCAAGTTTTTGTTGTTTTGTGAAAACTACAGTATACCCACATAACAGATAGTACCCACAAAGTAAGACTAAGCGCTACGTGCGTTATCGACCAAATCCTTAACATATGGCAGGGCCGTAAACGCATAAATGCTCCTTTGCTATACAGGGTGTTCTATGACGAGTGGAAAATACTTTATGGGAAGACTGTACAGCTTATTTCCAACAAAAAGAAACCCATACAAAGTAGGGTCCGATTTTCTATTCTATTTCAGAGATAAATTTAATTTTCCAATGGGAATTGGAAAATTCAAGGTAACCCATATTTTGGAGAAGAATTTAATATTTTTGGATGAAATGCCTTTCTGGCTTAATGGTTATGTGAATAAGCACAACTGTAGAATTTTGGTCGAAGAAAACCATCAAAAGATCCACGAGCTGCCACTTCATCCTGCAAAAGTTACAGTTTGGTGAGGTTTTTGGATTCAAGGTGTTATCGGACCTTACTCTTTTCAAGACCTCAATGGCAATCATGTTTACGGTTACTGTATAGGAATATGATAACGGAATCAATAGATATGGCTCAAACTGACCAGTATGAATATGAACAATGGTGCGACTTGCCATACTGCTCGTGAGACAGTCGCTTTGTTGCACGAACAGTTTTTGGGACGCGTTGTTTCAAGAAATGCTGACGTAAATTGGCCACCAAGGTAATGCGACCGTACACCTTTTTACTAATTTCTGTAAGGCTATGTGAAATCTCTGGTTTACAGAAATAAGCTCCGAATAGCTTTTTTTTAGCGTTACCGGAGCGTTAGCTAACCAGACTAAGTGGCTCCTCTGACACAGTGGTACGGTCTCTAGGACATATGCATCTGCATCCCCAGACTACGTTTCCGTTCCCCCGAAAGGATTAAGAGTAGGAGGAGGAGTAGGATTGTTTCTATACCTTCCTGTTGATCATCTTTTTTCTGGATTATTCTTCTGGTGTTGCTGCGCTTATCTTTATCTTTTGTGTCCATAATTTCCTTGGCCAACCACCTAACTGTACTCCACACATTTCTATGTTCTGTCTTCAGTTGTATCTGCTGTTATTTGCCACCCGATGCGATGTACTGCCTGATATCTCACTTCATCGTGGGCAACAAAGTAAGGTATGATGCGCACTGCCTCGATGCCAGTCATACTATGCCTGTTTACAAACAATACTGCAACATTTCCTCTTAACTCCTTTACCCAGGGAACGCCTTCCATCCTTTTTTAGCTCTCACTGACTCACTGAAGAGAGCTTATGCAGAGCCTCTGTCTGTCCGTCCGTCCCTCTGTCCATATACAGGGTCCCACGACGATTAAGACAAGCAATATATCGGAACTGGGCAGTAATAGGCAATTATAATTTTGAGTGTGTAAATTAGAGCAAATGTAGTATCTTTTCTTATTATTATGTCACCCAATGAGATATTTGGTTTTTGTCACGTGACGTCCGATTCAAAATTTTTAATGGCACACCCTGTATATTTGTGACTTTTTGTGTTCCTCCCGATAAAACAATTTCAACAAACTAGCACACTTGGGGTCTAAAGTGATTAATTCAAGAGCTACTGGTATTTAAATGACTGTACCACTACAATTATGAAACACTGCCAAAGCATTTAAAACTTGTAGGGGTACATGTTATGATCAATGGTAGCGGTACCATCCGTACCTGTAGCTCTTGAATTAATCACTTTAGACCCCAAGTGTGCTAGTTTGTTGGAATTAGGAACACAAAAAGTCACAAATATTCAGGGTGTCCCATTAAAATTTTTGAATCGAACGTCACGTGACCAAAAACAAATACCTCATTCGGTGACGCAATAATAAGAAAGGATACTATATTTGCACCAATTTACACCCCCAAAATTATAATTCCCTACTACTGCCCAGTTCCGATATATTGCTTGTCTTAATCGTCGTGGGACACCCTGTATAAAATATAGCCAAAACTACAGGTGCTAGAGCAAAACTAAATACAGATTCGGAATCAGCATTAAAAAACTAGTCCGGGAAAATCCAGTTTTATTAATATCGCTATTTTTTATTGGTACAATTTGAAATCATGAATAATATTACAAAATATTATGTGTTTCTGTATTAATATTGTAGTTTTGACCAAATGAAGTGTAAAGGCTCCGTGGTGCAACGGTAAAGTTTCTGTTCTGTAATTCAAAGGTCCAGAGATCGATCGCCAAGCTAGACAACTTGTTTTCTTATTTTACTGGTGATATCATTTGCACGTATTTTGTTTAAGCTCTATAATGTTTAGAACAATTATTGTTGTTAACCTAAGATACAGAGCCTCTGTCTGTCAACTTTCAACAAATTCCACAGTGAGAGCGCCGTTTGAATTTACTCAAGTAAATTCTTTTTTGTTAAGCTCACTAATAATCAATATATCCACACTTCTTTATCTGAAGCCGTAGCATACGGCATATCATGACTAAATCACTCCTCTCGTACCTTTTTTATTCGGGTTAGCGAATGTTCCTCACTAGATTTCGCTGCCTTGATTCGACCAACGTCCTGAACCTATAGTATAGTAGTACGGCACTGGTGTTGTGATAAGTATCATTGCTACTGTTTTTGCAAAAGTGTATTTTACCTTGGAAATAGATTTGATTCATTACTGAAGAAGTGATTCACTGTTTCATCACCACACACTGTTGGTGAATTTCAATGTCTACGCCTTGATGAGATATTCGTTAGGCAAGTTGAAGGTAACCTAAAAATCACGGTCCGTTCTGTTATGGTACCATATTGATAGTACTGTCTTGACCAGGAGCGTCACAGTTTGGCTCCCAACAGAATAATTCTATTAAGTGTTTTTCTCGGTGCTTTCCTTTGATGAAAGATTCTAAGCAAGAATTGTATCAGTTATAAATTGTGCATTAACAATCTGTCAAATCGTTCCCTAAATTGCATCCTTAACAGTATAATCATGAATACAAGGAATCAAGCAAAGTCCAAGAACCGAAAAAGTTAACAAAAACTATAATAACAGGTATACAGGGTTGGGATAAAGTATGGCACCAAGCAAATAACTTTGTAACGGAAAGAGTGATATTGCTGAAAATTTGCAGGCAAGTGTAGTGACGTCTAATGCATCCGAAGACATTATGTTAGCTATTAATGTACTTCCGGTTTAACCGGAAGTACCGTCAACTTTTTTAATTTAAATGGGACACCCTGTATATTTTTGCAGATTTTGATTCATCTTTTTTTTCCGAATACGTCCATAGTGGGTTTAGCAGGAGGAGTTTCATTAAGTCAAAATTAAATAGCCTCAATGTTAATCTGTCATTTCTTGTCATCAATAATCTGACACAAAAATTGCCGGTTCATGCAATAAACTGCAAAAATATAAAAATACCTTCAGATATCAATATAGCAGATCCGTACTTCAATATTCCTGATAAAATAGACATTTTGCTAGGTGCATCAATTTTTTATAACTTATTATGTATTGGCCAAGTCAAAACAAACCACAAAGAACCTATTTTTCAGAAAACTAAATTAGGTTGGGTAATCTCAGGTAACGTCAGTCCACAGCCTACCAGATTACAAGAAAACGGTAACCTCGTTTCGAATCTATGTTTATTCTCAACTATACATATACAAGAACAACTCCAGAAATTTTGGGAACCCGAAGACTGCGGAAAACATCGTGAGTTTACAAGAGAGGAAGAAGAGTGCGAGGAAGAATTTGTAAATTCTTTAGAAATAGACAAAAACGGAAGATTTGTAGTACCATTACTACTCAAGGACAACATTTATGAACTAGAAGAATCTCTAGACACAGCTTTAAAAAGATTTACAGCATTAGGAGACAAATTACAGACAAATCAAGACCTCAAAAAACAATATGTTGCCTTTCTAGAAGAATACGAAAGCCTAGGTCACATGAAAAAATTGGACAATATGGAAACAGACAACCCAGTTTATTACATGCCACATCATGGCGTCTTAGAAGAATCAAGCACCACTACAAAGTATCACTAAATGATAAACTTAAAGTGGGACCAACAATCCAACAAGATTTGAAAAACATTCTAATCCGCTTCCGACAACACAATATCGTCATCACTAGTGATGTGGAGAAGATGTACAGACAAGTCAACATTAAACCTCAACATCAAGATTTACAGAGAATTCTTTGGCGATCTGAACCAGAGCAAGACATTGCACACTACAACCTCACTACGGTTGTGGAATAGCAAGTGCTCCATTTCTTGCAATTCGATGCTTGCACGAAGTAGCCAATCTTTGTAAAAACACTCACCCAGTGGTTAGTCAAGTAATTACAAGAGATTTCTACGTCGACGACCTGATCACAGGCGCATCCTCAGCACAAGAAGTCAGTCAACTAAAACAAGACCTATAGTGCGTATTGGAACAACATGGATTTGTTCTCAGAAAATGGTGATCGAATGACGACAATGTCATAAATAATGACCAAATTCAAGACTCTAAACAAACTCTGCATACGTTTCCAGGTAACACTCCAAATAAAACTCAAGCTTTACTAGCGCACATTCGTACAAAGTATTGGATAATCTCAGGAAAAACAGTCGTTAAAAATGTCCTGAGAAAGTGTATACTTTGTTTTAAAGCAAAACCTACATCATTCACACAATTAATGGGTAATTTGCCAAAAGAGAGAATTACACAATCACGACCATTTTTACACGTAGGCCTCGACTACGGAGGTCCATTCACTGTCAAAGTTCACAAAGTA
The DNA here is from genome assembly GCA_951848785.1 of Callosobruchus maculatus. Taxonomy (NCBI): domain Eukaryota; kingdom Metazoa; phylum Arthropoda; class Insecta; order Coleoptera; family Chrysomelidae; genus Callosobruchus; species Callosobruchus maculatus. The sequence goes on along the minus strand of CATOUR010000191.1, from coordinate 4,768,824 downwards.
CGCAATTCAAAGCTAATCAATGTGTATTTATATATTTTCATCTGCTTATGCACTAAAGCAATACATCTGGAGACGGTCTCCGATTTGAGCACTGTTGCATTTCTAATTGTTTAAAACGATTCATCAGCCGTCGAGGCAAGCCGGTCAAAATTTATTCCGACAACGCAACCAACTTTGTTGGTGCAAATAACCAATTGTCATCATTTATAAAACACATTTCTGACGAACCGACTCAAAATGACATCCAAAATTATTTGGCATCAGAATCAATCAGCTGGCAATTTATACATTTAAAACGTGTTTATAATTCACCGTTGACATTGGAAGAGTTCAATACGATCATTGTCCAGATCGAAGTGTGTCTGAACTCCCGTCCAATCACTCCCCGTACGACCGACCCAGATGACCTATCCTGTCTGACACCTGGACACTTTCTAATCGGCTCAGCGCTCATCACAATCCCGGAGCCAAATGTTCTTGAGACACCAAGCAATCGCCTCAAGAATTTCCAGCAACTAAGTAAAAGCATCCAAGATTTCTGGGCGAGATGGTCCGCAGAATATATCACATATCTCCAGCAAAGAAACAAATGGAAAACCGAAGGTAAACAAGTCCTTGAACCAGGCCAACTAGTACTGATCAAGGAATACAACCAGCCTCCATTGGAGTGGAAACTAGGACGTATCGTTCAAGAATTTCCTGGCGGCGATCGAGTGACACGTGTAGTGTCAGTGCGCACAACCTCTGGGGACTTCAAGCGAAGTGTTCATAAGCTATGCCCCCTACCCATAGAGCCATAGACATGAATCATGCCATAGTTGAACATTTAAGTGAAATGTGCATAACTATGTATTTTTAGTTTAATGTGCCATGTTTGTATATTATGTTCTATATTGTATCAGTCTGTTGAAACCATCGTTTCAAGGCCGCCGGCATATGCTAAGTGAACTTGTTACTTAATCTTAGTTTCAATCTATGTCTAAAACCTGATAATCGACGGTGGTACATGTCATTACATACGTCACTACGCACGGCATCAGTCATTGTAACATTCATTCAATAAAAAATCAAAATACAGTGCACACAATCAATCATTCATCAACACACATCATCACATTGGTTATCTCAACGCCACTGTATTTAAAATTTTTTTTGTTACGAAAATTTAATTTCAACGAACGGTTTTTATACGCTTCATCGTTAAAATCAAAAACATCATCGTCCGAATTGCATAGAAAACACTTTTTAGCCATTTTTTATCACAATTTAATGTTTATAAATAACAACAATCGGTATAGTAGTAGTAGCACGCTTTTTCAATTCAGATGAATGAGGCAAACTGTTCCAATACAATGATGCACAGCATTTATGAGTATATCGCTATCCTTTTCAATTTCACGGACACATGACATGCGCACTCTCTTTCATTCAGTGACCGAGCTACACGCAGCTGCTATGCTGCGTCCTTTGTTAATACACGGGATAGTTCGCTCGGACCTCTCTGGCGCGCGTATCCACTGGCAGCAATATTTTGATCTTTAAAATTCGACAATCGGCATTCCAGACTGATTTTTTGCAGACAACCCTATATCGACATGTTTGCAGTAAAATGATATTTATTTTGATATAAGTTTCATGCATTAACCACACCGGTGCAAATTACTATTATTGATGTACCTGTTTATACCTGCCTACCCTGTAGTTGGGACGGGAAAAACGTAGCCAACCTAACGTTTGCATATTCTATGGGCTTTATACTTTCGATTGGTATGTGATTTGTCTATTAACCAAACCAGTGAAATGTTTAAAAAAATTAATTTTTCAATATTTAATTACTCATATCCTGGACTAAAATTTTTCAGCCAACCCACTCGCGATATGTTTTTTAACATATTAAATTTAATATAAAATGGTTTTCATCCATTAACCAGTTCGGTGAAGGTCGTCTTATATTCGGATCTTCTACTAATATTGATGAACACATGACTTGGGAATCACATGTTAATCATGTTTAAATATCACTATCGAAAGCAATCTACTTACTTCGAAATTTGAAGGACAATGTTTCATTGCCTATTCTGCTGAGAAGCTATTTTGCATATTTTCAGTCTAAGTTGTCATATGCTTTCTTGAAGTGGGGTCACTCAGCTCATATGCCAAGGGTGTTTTCGTTGCAAAGAAGGTGCATAAGGTACATGACTAGTCTTAAGTATACTGCCCCTTGCAGAGAAACTTTCATTGCACTAAAAATCTTGACGTTACCTTTACATACAAACATGCTTAAATTACGTAAAAAACAACTTACATGACTATGTAAAGCATAGTGAAATCCACGAGTATAACACAAGGCATAACAATAACTTCATATTACCTAGAACCCGACTAACAGGAACCAGGAGTGGCTCTAATTACTATGGAATTCTCTTTTATAATGTTCTTCCAGAATCCATCCGAAACTTATGCGCAAAAGCATTTAGGAATATAATTAAAGGTTACCTAATTGAGAAAGCGTTTTACTCTCTTGAAGAGTACTTATGCAATGATTCGTGATATTCTCCAAAAACAAAAAAAAATGTTTTCTGCATACTTGTTAATGGTTCGTTAGTCTTGATATGTATTTGTGTATTTCGTAATTTATTTATTTTTTCTAATTGTAACACGTGTCTTGCACATTTATATTTTTAATGCTACTCATATTTTTACATTTATTTTGTTATTTGTGTTATTTACTGTTGACTTGTGCAAACATTTAATTGTAAATAGCACCAATAAACCATACAATACAATACAATAGCAGCGTGTAGTGTCTGCTCTATGACTCTTCTTTAGGCTACTCGTGCATTCCTTGGCCTTGTGTCGTGTTTGAACATTCAACGCACCACTGAAAAGATACCACGTGATATGTGTAAAAAAATGGTGGAAAATTGGAATAAGAAACTAGACGAAGTCGGGAGGACATTTGAACATTATTTTTAAAACGTAATTTCATAGATATTACTTCAAAATAAATAATAGGTCTTATGTTTAAAATTAGTCGCTCAATCTCCATTTTGTATTTGCGAAAATAATACCTGCTGGATATCAAAATTTTCGTTTTGTTTCCAGTTTTAGATGCCGTCTGGAGTTATGTAAAATCTAGTTAAAATGTCGTAAAATGGCGGTTAGATAAAGGAAACACCTAAAATATACTGTAACTTACTATATATGGTATTGTGTCTTAGTTTTCATGTATGACGTTAGGTCAAAACCATAGGTTAGATTTTTGATGCGTAAACGTTATCGAATCATCTGGAGTTTTCGAGAGTAACAAATGGGCGTTCTAGAATGTCATCTGAATGTCTCGAATTCTCTAGGAATGATTCGGTAAGGCATATATAATGCGCCATGAGCAGCATGACAGTAGTTATTAAGAAGTTATCAATATTGGGATGAGGTTAAGAGATTTTGTATTGAGTTGTGAAGTAAAAAGGTGAAAATTACGTCCAGTTTGATACTCTGGAGTGAAGAAAGAGTGGCCATCGTGACAATGCGTTATTGATTTATTGATTCAAAAATACGTTTTTTTATTAGAAACTTTCGTTAACTTACAGAATTTTATGAACAACAGTTTATCCAATAATGAGCATGTTCACTGGTCATTGGCTGAGGGAAAGCATGCTTTTTTGTATTCTCCTAATACATTATAAATTGACGTGTGGCATACCTAAACTTTGTTCAAAACCTTTACAACATCCACAGTTGATGCCTCATTTTCCTCGCTCTCTTTCTTATAGGCATTCAAAATTACCTTTTTCATCTCCGTAACTGATGAATGTTTTTCTAATTTGTTTCCTAGCTGGACTGAGATAATTGTTTACAACTCCGTGGGCAGTATCTGTACTGTAGAACGTTTTGTGTAACCGATTCAAAATAATAACAATACGTAGTGGCAGTAACAAAGACAAACTCTTAAAAACTCAACCAGCTATAATAAAAATCCGGAAATCAAGGTAATACTGTATCGCAATAATTCTCACGAGTTGACCTACTAGGCCAGCGTTAACGCCGCGCACTCCATTTGTTTATTTGCAGTCTATCGGTGTTATTTGGATATACTGTAGTTACGGCCAAGAAACTGTAGATGAAGGTTCATTGTACATTTAGTTTTTATACTAAGTTTGCCATATTTATTATTTATATGGCCCGTTTGTTGCTCAGATCTATAGGTCCTTTAACTTTATTAAGTGATATAAAGCTGCGGCTGTCTCCAAATCTTTTACATTTTTCAGGTGAAGTGATAATTCATGTCTTGCCTCAAATAGAAACCAAAGGATTGTCTATGGTTGATATAGATGCATTAATGGAGAAAGTGCACAGAGCAATGTCTGAAAAATTCTTGGAGATCAACAAAGAAGTATCTGCACATCAAAGCTCAGGATCAAGCTAGAAAGTTACATGAATTTACTCTAAAAATCATGTATTTTTGACGTATCAAAGGAGACTAAGGCACCATATATACAGGGTGATTGGTAAATCGATACATTCGTTTGGGGTGTGATAGTAGAGGTGGTGAGCTAATAAATTGACCATGTTACCATACCATGTCCAAATCCTAATAGTTTCCGAGATGAATTGAATTTTAGAGATTTTCATTAAAATGCAGACTTCCAAAAGAAAACCCTATTAAAGCTAAATTTCATTGTCGGATTTCGGAATTTTTTAAAAGAAAGTGATCTTATATCAAACACTTCGCGAGATAGTTTCAGAACCAGCATGTGTTGAAAAGTAACTTCAAAAACTTAAAATATCTTAAAAAGTCACCAAATATTTAACCGTTATATATACGAGGCCTACCGGCATCCCTGGGGCGTCATCGAAAGGTTCTTGTCTCGCGTAGACGCCGAAAAGTCCCAGAGAAAACTCGTTGGGCTGACTGCCATTAGGGTATTCTCGTCTGTATTCCGCGCGAGCAGCCGCCGCGCTCCCATTGCATAAATCGTATGTGAACACAATCTCCTCATATTCTTCATTTGTAATTACTAGTCAAACACTGTAAACTGATCATTAATGTACGTACGCTAAAGCTGTGACTAAAAATCTTGTTTCAGCTTTAGCGTACGTACTTTCTTGAGCGATCCATAGTGTGTTCACTAGATAGATCAAGTTTGATTTTAGACCTACTTCGTTCTGGATGACTTACGACTTCTAGTTGTACATGAGTGATAGTAAGATCCGATTATAAGACGACCTTCACCGAACTGGTTAATGGATGAAAAGCATTTTATATTAAATTTAATATGTTAAAAAACATTTCGCGAGTTGGTTGGCTGAAAAATTTCAGTCCAGAATATGATTAATTAAATATTTAAAAATTAATTTTTTTAAACATTTCACTGGTTTGGTTCACAGACAAATCACATACCAATCGAAAGTATGAAGCCTATAGAATATGCAAACGTTAAGTTGGCTACGTTTTTCCCGTCCCAACTATAGGGTAGGCGTCGATATAGGGTTGTCTGCAAAAAATCAGTCTGGAATTCCGGTTGTCGAATTTTAAGGATCAAAATATTGCTGCCAGTGAATACGCGCGCCAGAGAGGTCCGAGCGAACTATCCCGTGTATTAACAAAGGACGTAGCATAGCAGCTGCGTGTAGCTCGGCCATTGAATGAAAGAGAGTGCGCATGTCATGTTTCCGTGAAATTGAAAAGTATAGCGATACACTCGTAAAAGCTGTGCAATATTTTGGAGCACTAATAATATATTAATATTAAATTAAGTTATTAAGCTATTAAGTAATAAAAGATACCTATATGAAATGTGTAACATAAAATCAAAATATATGACTGTTATAAAATTTTTTTTCATTAATTAATAACTTGCATATGTGTGTATATATTGCATGTGATATTAAAATATATTCATATTTTTTAAATCAAAAAGTGATAGTGAAACATATACAGAGTGGTCCAATAAGCGCGCGGTGCTCTCTTGCGGCCATACCGTTTAAATTAGACAAAAATGTTTTTAGAAAATAGTTTCAAAGATGGCGGACTTCCGGATATACCGGAATTAGGTATCAACTTCCTTATTTTAAATGGAACACCCTGTGTATTATTACGTTTTTGAATTCAGTATCGATTTTTAGGTCAAGTTTGTTAATCATTATTTATGTCTACGAAGCCTACTTTCGGAGTTATTCAGCAATTTTTACAAAATTTGACATTTGTAGTACTTTACAAGAAACGTTAATATCTCGGAAACTAAACGCGATAGGAAGATGAGGTTTTCGGCTTTGAAACAAGCAAGGAACGTAATTGTGTTTTAGTGAGATCGTTTTTTAAAAAAAACATTAAATCAATAGACTAGCAATTTTCAAATTTGAAAAGTTAAAAACGTTAAAATTTTTTTTTTCAAATGGGATGGTATAAGTTTCACATCGGTGGATGCGAAATTAAATTCTCTTTCACTTTTATCTAGACACGTGTGGTTCTATCTTTGATGGTTTTCAAGATATTTACGGTTTTGTAATTATGGCGTAGGCATCGGAAAAATCGTAGGTGGCGTGGCTCGCAGGCGAAACAATTGGCAGGAAACCTTTCAAAACCGCAAACCGCATCTTCCTATAGCGTTCAGTTTCCGAGATATTAACTTTTCTTGTAAAGTACTACAAACGTCAAATTTTGTAAAAATTGCTGAATAACTCCGAAAATAGGCTTCGCAGACATAAACAATGATTAACAAACTGGACTTAAAGATCGATGCTGAATTCAAAAATGTAATAATATACAGGGTCTTCCATTTAAAATAAGGAAGTTGCTGCCTACTTCCGGTATAACCGGAAGTCCGCCATCTTTGAAATTATTTTCTAAATGTAGAGCATTTGAAAAGAAACGTTTTTTTATGCCAAACACTTTCGTCTAATTTGAACGATATGGCCGCTAGGGAGCACCGCGCGCTTATTGGACCATCCTGTATAATACTTATCTCAAAAATTGTTGTTCTATCAGCTGCGTAAATAAAAACCAAAAAAGCAAAAGTTCAAAGTCATCAAAAACCTAAAATGAATAAATAAATAGAAAATAAATAAATGTATATTTACACCAATAATAAATATGTTTTGTTATATACGTTTCATCGTTAAAATCAAGAATATCATCGTCCGAATTGCATAGAAAACACTTTTTAGCCATTTTTTATCACAATTTAATGTTTATCTTTCTCTCTCTCTCTTTTATTCAATGGCCGAGCTACACGCAGCTGCTATGCTGCGTCCTTTGTTAATACACTCTGGCGCACGTATTCACTGGCAGCAATATTTTGATCTTTAAAAATCGACAACCGGAATTCCAGACTGATTTTTTACAACAACCCTATATCGACTTGTTTGCAATGAAATTATCTTTATTTTGATATAAGATTCATGCATTAACCACACCGGTGCAAATGACTATTATTGATGTACCTGTTTATACCTGCCTACCCTATAGTTGGGACGGGAAAAACGTAGCCAACATAACGTTTGCGTATTCTATGGGCGTCATACTTTCGATTGGTATGTGATTTGTCTATTAACCAAACCAGTGAAATGTTTAAAAAAAATTAATTTTTCAATATTTAATTAATCATATCCTGGACTGAAATTTCTCAGCCAACACACTCGCGATATATTTTTTAACTTATTAAATTTAATATGAAATGCTTTTCATCCACTAACCAGTTCGGTGAAGGTCGTCTTATATTCGGATCTTCTACTATGAAAATCTACGGATACACGATGCTTTATAACGTTTTTTTTCCAAAATCCGACAGTACAATTTTGTTTTATTAGACTTCTCGTTTGAAGGTCTGCATTTTAAATAAAATCTCTACAGTGGCGTGCCAAGGTCTTCGGGGGGGCCCCCCCGCAATTTTCTTCAGGAGGCCCCCTTTACATAAAAAATATACTGGATGAAAACGAAACTACCGTCTACGGTGATATTTCAAATCGGTTAATAGATAGAAAGAAATTGGTGTGTCCCCAACTTTATATTTTAATTTTTTTTCTTTCGAGTTTTTGAAGAATAAGAATTTATAGACCTTACATTCAATATGATTATACATCGATTAACGGCATACATACGCGTCGCGTCAGTGTAATGTTGCAACGTGTTCTAGGCGATTTGGATTCTACTTTTGACCACACATTGAAATATTGTCAAATTTAGCCATAAAATAGATACTGATAAGGCAAAATATTTTTAATTTGATTCTGAAAAATTATGAAGCTTAGACATATTTCACCGCTATAAAATTAAGTATATGTATTATAGTCATTACTATGTAAAAAGCTTGCTTGAGGTAGTCGAGGCTGAGCGGGCCCTGCGGGCCCTTTTGGCACGCCACTGAATCTCTAATATTCAGGTCATCACGGAAACTATTAGGAATTTATATTGCCAATTTAATAGCTTACCACCTCTACTATCACCTCCCCAAATTGATGTATATTAATGTATAATAAGCTGAAAACCTCAAACTCTTGTGACCAAACCATATCTCTTTTCTGGATAATACCTATGTGAGTGTATTTATGTTCAGTTGGATTACATTTGAAAAATAAGGGGCTTTATAATATATAGATAGCTATCTATCCAAGCGTGACATAACATAATTATATTAAATAAAGACATTATTGTCTATTTGGATTCCTTGGCCAATTCTAGTATGAGTTAAAAGCAACCGTTTAGGTGAAAATCATCATATTTGATAGAAGTATAAGTAGATATCAGGAAAAATTTATATATCGCATCGGTTAATGAACTCTTACTTTGCGGTTTGACCAAGCATGAAATGCGCCAGCTTAGGTTGGACGGTTAAATTTGAGTCATTTTTGTACTTGGAGAAATCGGTTGATTAATTAAGGAAACTTCAATAGATGACTGATTTTTTTCAAATGGAAATGCCTAATTTATACGATAAAATATAAAATTTGATACCCTTTCTAACGATATCAGATGGTGAAGTTCAATCTCTTGTAGTTTTCATTTTATTTCAAATTTTCGATCTAATCGGTGTCTCCGGTGTTCTCCAAAGCCACGAAATATAAAACAGAATACCTTTCAGATAGAAGAAAACAACTAAATTTGCCGAAAGATGCAGACGAACTAGAGCTAAAGTAAAGATACAAGATTATAAAAATTCCTTAAAACAAATCAATTCTATTCAGGAACAACATGGGTAAGATATTTAAGGTCAGAGAGAAAGAAATGGTTATTTTTAATAGCCTACTAGCTACTGAAATGTACTAGGGATTAAAAAATTTCCACAATGATTAAACAATATCAAATGAAAGGAAAACCACCAGCGATTGAATGAGGTATCAGCAATCGTCGTCGTGGCAACTGTTTTGTGGCCTATCTATGAACTGGGCAAATTTAGTGTGAACGAAAGACATAAGAATGCTGAATTTTGAACAGAACAGTACCTAAAGCCATATAGCAAGAGTTTGACTGGTTATGTTAATTTGATAAATCATTGTCATCCATACCAAACCCGTACAGTATAAGGGTCATATTTGCACAGTGGCTAAAATTCTATTTTATCGTTTACGTGCATTGCGCGGCCAACGAAAAATACCGGCCATGGCGCGCTAGTATCACGTGACCCTAGGAGTTCCTTGCCTTGGCGGACGCACATAACAACATAACCTCAGTTTACTTGTTTTCCGAGTATTGTATCAGCCGTATTTTATGCGCTTTATGCGATTTTTCCTGGTTTTGTATTTACTGTGTGCTCAAATTAAATTGTTTTTGGCGTTATTTCATTGTCCCTAAGAAACTGTTCCGATATTTGTTGTAGTGTATGTGTAATACTTGTTGCAAGAATGCCTCGTTCCTGTAGTGTTGTTGGTTGTCGGTCTAATTATAAGACCGAAGAAGAGAAGGTATCAACCTTCAATTTACCTGTTGATAAGCAGCTGAGAGAAATTTGGATCAGAAAAATCCCTAATGACCTCAGCAACTTAAAGCGACCTCAAGTCTGTATCAAGCACTTTCCAGAAAAGGATGTGGTTTGGTATGATAAATGTTTTGTGAAGGGTGAGCTCAAAGAATTCAAACGTATCAGGCCTAAACTCGCCCCCAATGCAGTACCAATTTTCTTTGCAAACGTTCCAAAGTATTTGAGTGAAAAACCATCTACAGTAGTTCGCTTAGCTGATGTTGAACAGCATCAAATGGAAACAGCAATACAGGAGAGTATTAATTCCTTCAAAGCTTATAAAACTGCAAAAACAATTTCAACAGTAGACGATATTCTGAAGTTTTATAATTCCAGCAACATTATAAACCGTAATTGGATTTTAATGCAAGAAAATGATCAAGTCTTTTTGTGTCTTAAGTGCTTTTCAAATAAAAATCCATCTTTGTTAGGATCTTTAGTAATAGAAAAAGACTTGACGTTCACAGTAAATATTGATAATATTCCTCTTCCTTTGAAGAAAATACCGAAAAAAAAATGCAGAACTTAAACAGTACAGACGTCTTTACTAGACATAATTGCCATTATCCTGATAAGTCATGAAAACTATCCGCCCCCGGGCGTGTGCCCGCTATTTATGAGACACTCTGTATAAATAAAGTGTTCAAATTTGATTTAGTTGTGTTTAAATATATAAATTATTACTCATCCGCGTGTTTTTTTGAATGAAACTATTGAATATTTTATAAGTTAAGCTCCAGTAAGTGAGAAACAAAGAACTCCTAACGTCATGTGACCTCTCGACACGTCAACCGCGCCATGGCCTGTCTTTTTCGTCGGCCTCGGTGCATTGATTGATGTATTTTCGACCCAACCAATGGAAATCTAGAAATAAAACATGGACGTTACAACAAATGATCGAAAATTAAATCGCAACAACAAGCGGGAAAGCTATTAACTGAAATAAAATGCAGTCAAACAACTAAACTAATTGAAAATCGATATGAAGTAAGCAAAAATATGAATATAAGCAGGTGTGAGTAGAAGAAGATGGAGGGGAGGGAGACCGCCAGGTGTTAATTAGGCCATCCATCGGTGATGTGAATATGAGTTGTTAGAACGTGCCCGAAGGAGGAATAAAGATGATGAAAGAAACTGAGAATCAAACTTTTAAAATGACTCAAATCATCATACAAAAATAAAGTTACATCTTTATTGATGAAAAATGAGATAAACGATGTTACAGTTGACATTCTACCATATTTGTGTTTTGAAAAAAGCTGATGAAGAACTGGAAAATTATATGAATTATTAGGTAGCGTTCACAGGCGTATACGAGGGGGGCAGAGATAATTACCCCCCTCCCTGAAATTTCATTGTTTTCTCAATTATTGAATGGTTCATATCTAAACTTGAGTTACGTAGTATTGTGTAACGTGTTGAGTTACACAAAAGCGAACGGCACTCAGGTTTTGGGAGGAGAGCTGGGTTCGTGGATAGATGGTCTTTATTATGCACAATAAAAGATGTTAAAAAAAGTAGATATATGTGGGTTAGGGTAATTGAATGGGCACCACCTACCTTTGATTAAATCTAGTTAGAATTTAGCTCACCCTGTAAGGCAGGAACCAAGGTAGCTTTAAATTTGATTGTTAAGCACCAGCAAACAAAATATCTCTATTGTTAACCAGTGATGTCTTTCTTGAGTAGGGTAGTAGGGCAGACTGATGTCATTTTTAGTCATAACGATAAATTTTGTTGTAAGAGTTTGGGGAAAATATACTGTTCAAAGTCGGCAAGTTGTTTTATCACTGCATGAACCTGACGACCTGAGAGAAGAGAGTTTTTGCATTTGGCGCCCAACTAGAGGCTTGTGGTGTGAGCAAGAATCTGGCAGCAGTCACGGGGGATTCTGGATTGAATTGCACGAGTTCCTTTATATAACCTACTTAGTGGGTTGTATCGACGACGACAACGATATCTACATGAGGTTAGGGGTAGCTAACGAACCGCTGGTGCACCGAGCAGCCACGGAGAGTGGACCGGGCAGCCAGTGTGTGTGTGTCTGTGATGCGGCGTGAGTGGAAAATCAGGATAGCGCAAATTCTGAATTACAAACTATCGTTCAAATGATGGCAAATAATATGTATTTTTGTTGTAAGAGTTTTTTATCGTTTACGTGGATTGATCAAGTATTTTCGACCCAACCAATGGAAATCTAGAAATAAAACATTGATGTTACAACAAATGATCGAAAATTAAATCGCAACAACAACAAGCGGGAAAGCTATTAACTGAAATAAAATGCAGTCAAACAACTTCGAGAAGGAAGTGAGTAAAATAGAAAAATGCTTGAAAGTATAAATACCAGATGCCTGAGCCTGGAAAATAGAATGAAACAAGATAACAAATAGTATTTGGGTTGCCTACCTTGCCAAGTGACCACTTGCTAACTAGTGCAGTACCCAGGAGGTTTGACCGTGAACTCCGAAAACTGTCAATATATTAATGTAAATACTTAATTGCATTATATATGTGACGCCCAATACCCGAAAAAAATAGGCAGAACTAGTTTTGAGCAAGGAATATTTCCCAAACCCGAAATATGAATTTTATATAGCTATTGAGCATTACCAAATAGGCAGAACTAGTTTTGCGCATCTTGAAATACACTGAACTAGTTTTGCGCAACTTAAAATGTACATGACTAGTTCTGTATATTTTCTGAATGATCAGCACAAATTCTGCTGCTTCCATTTAATCAGCGTCAGGAACGGACTCAAATAAATATAAAGTTGGAGAAGTTAAATATATTTTAATGAATACCAACAAATAATAGATCGTAAACTGAGGCTGGTTTAAATGTTTTTTTGCGTTTTCACGATTCGTAATTATATTGCAGGAACGTTGGTAAAGAAACCTAACCTTACCTAAACGATAGGTTTTTGCTGGTTTTTGACACACAATGCATAACGAATGCTCACCTTGGTTGTCATTCCGTACCACAGAACTAGTTCTGTGCATTTCAAGTTGCGCGCAAAACTAGTTCTGAGCATTTCAAGATGCGCAAAACTAGTTCTGCCTATTTGGTAATGCTCAATAGCCGTATAACATTATTTCGGGTTTGGGAAATATTCCTTGCTCAAAACTAGTTCTGCGTATTTTTTTCGGGCATTGCCCGAATTCGGCTATTGAGTGTAACATTATATATATCTAAACAAAACAAAAACAAAAAAGGTGCAATCCGGGCTCCGACACACCGGGCTGCTGTTCCATTTCCCAGCGACTACTCCTCACACCGTGAGGTGAGCAATCCCTGGGTCCGCGAATCGTGCGTCCTAAGCAGACGACGGGACCCTCTGCATTCTGGCGGCTAAGACGTGCGCTGCCGCACGGCACACCGGCATTTTGCGCAGTGCAGAGAGCAGCGTATCCCTCATACCACCTAGGGATCCAATGACCATTACGAGCAGACTCACAGTGTAGTCCGGCCAGAGCCTGCTAAGTTGTCCGAGGAGCTGCTGATACTTGGTCCGATTTTCCTCCTCCTTAGAGACGATGTTCCCCTCGGCAAGTGCCGAGAACTCGATAACGAACATCGTCTTTTGTTGGTAGTCGAGGAGGACTATGTCGGGCTTATTTGCATGAATAAGCTCGAGCGTGGAGAATGAGTAGTTCCAGTAAATTCGGCACCTCTCGTTCTCCACAACGGACTCAATGTCCCCTGGAGCGTATGGCAGCACCGGTGTCGCATCTATACCGTGCGAGTGCCTTAAATGGTAGTATAGCACTCGTAGAGCCGCGTTGTGCCGATAGACGTAAGCTGTGCCAGCGTACACCTTACACGCCGACAAGAGGTGCGTAAGGGTCTCTGGCGCCTGCAGGCAAGCTCTACAGCGGATATCAGGCACATCCATACCCATAATCCGGCTACGGTATACTAAGGTGTTGAAGACACCGTCTTGGCAAGCCATTATAGAGCTCTCAGTCTCCGACTTCAACCCATTAGACCTTAGGAAAGAGAAGGTCAACTGCTCAGATAAACCATGCTCTTCTAGATGTTTGTAGAAGGTTCCGTGCATTGGTTTATCTTTGTGACGTCTTAAAAGCAATTGGACTTCAGCAGTTTTAATCCGGGTTTTTAATTGTGCGGGAGCAAGTTCCGTAACGGACTGCGGACACCTCCGCGTGAAGTCGAGCGTGAGACTAAGTTCTTCGGCTGCCCGTGTTGCTGCTCTAAAAAGGAAGGCCCCTTTACCCGCAATCTCGTGCTCTCGCACAAAGCGGATCAGGGGATCGGTGCTCGTCGTAACATAGCAGGCAGTGGCCAGTACTACTCTGTTGTGCAGACGCTCCAAACTCAATAGTCCACGCCCTCCCAGGTGTCGCGGGAGGTATATTCGCGGGACAGAGGATCTAGGATGTAGACTTCCCTCCATATTCATCCTTTTGCGGGTCTTTATGTCGACTTGTCGCAGCTCTTCCACTTTCCAGTGGATAGCACCAAAGCTGTATAACAACAGTGGGACCGCAAGCAAGTTTGTGGCAGCGACTTTGTCCTATGCGGACAGTTTTGATGACCACATCTGACGGAGTCGGTGCAAATACTTGCGGCGGAGACACTCTTTGACCAATTCTGCCTCTTGGATGTGACGCTGTGCCACTCCAAGGTAAGGTATAAGTATGCATGCAGTTGTCGCAAGATGCTCTCATCAACGAGCTGCTCCTCATCTCCACTATCTCCGCAACGTCCTCTTTTGAGATGAACCATGGCACATTTGTCTATCCCGAACTCCATACCAATAGCTTGACTGTAATCCTGCACTACCCTCAGCGACTGCTCTAAATCGCGTTGTCCGGAGGCATAGAGTTTCGGGTCATCCATGTAGAACAAGTGGGTGACCTTGTGCCTCCGGTAATTGGGCGTGCCACAGCTTTATCCCCTAGTATTTTTCAGCGCTATGGACAAAGGCAGTAGCGAGATGCAAAAGAGCAAGGGACTCAAGGAGTCTCCTTGGAAGACCCCTCTTTTTAATGATACCAACTCTGTCCGAACCCTGGTTTCACCCGATGTTATAGTGAACCGAGTCTTCCAGAGCGGCATCAGTTGTTTGATGCATCCCACTATTTGATCATCTACCGAAAGACATTCCAACAGCCGCACAATCAGTTCATGAGACGTAGTGTCGAATGCCTTCCGATAGTCGATCCAGGCGATAGAAAGGTTTCGCAGGTACTGCACAGAGTCCTGTGTGACACAGCGGTCAATTAACAGGTTATCCCTGCAGCCAGCTACTCCTTTCTTCTCTTGTTCATATACGCTGAGAAATACGGGATTTACAGCTTGAAGGATACGCATGTACAAGATTCTGGTGAAGAGCTTGCAACATGCGTTCAGACCTGTAGTTTTTAGGATCAGACAAATCTCCGGTCTTCGGGAGAAGCACGGTTCGACCCTCGACAAACCAAGCCGGAGTTGGCTACTCCTGATTTAGCCACGAGTTAAAAACTCTAGCTAAATGCCGGTGGCAACTGGGAAACTTTTTCAACCAGTAGGTGTTTATGCCATCAGGGCCAGGAGCTGCGAAATTCTTTGCGCCTCGTAAGGCACCAAGAATTTCTTCCGTGTTTACCGGGTGATGTAGTGCATTCAAGTTTGGAGTCCTCCTACAAACGGACTCGAACTGCGCCAAAGCCGGAGTGTCTGCTTGGAGAGGTTTGGGCTGTTCGTAAATGCCCCTCCAGAAAGTCTCCACGCGATCAGCAGTTGGCGGCTGCTCTATGACTGGTGGTCGCTGTTGGAATAGACGAGCAGGCTTTTCGGAAAACATTCTGTTTTCCTCCAAACCTCTCGCCCGCGTCACCAGTGATCGTTTAGCAGCGATTAGCATTCGTATCCTGTCAAGACAGTGCTGCTTGACAACAACCAGTACCGCTTGACTGAGCTTGTGATGGTCGCGCCTTAGCTCTCGGGCTATCTGGCGCACGCGGCGCGTAAAAGGCCTACCGGCCGCTCTATATTCCATCACACACTGGATACGGGATGCTTCTTGGCGAGCCAACTGGATTTTCGCTTCCATCTGGCGCACCCGCTTCTGTGCTCTCTCGACAGGAGAGTCTCTCACTCTCCTCTGTCCATCCAGCCTCAGAGCCGCAGCGTAAATTTCGCAATTGATGCTCCAAATGTCAGAGACCTCCGATAGACGTTATCCTCTCTCTTTAAATCTGCCAGCTTGAAGGACCTCTTGTTGTTATGCAAGGCCCTTCGGTCACTGAAATCTCCAGGTGAGACGGCTTCGTCGATTTCCCTCTCAGCGGACCTCATCGGCGACTTTCATGTATGCCCTACGGCGCGGGCTACTGCTCTCGTAGCAGCTCAGCAGGTCATCCTTCAGTTCCGTCGTCCACCTAAAACGATCCATATCGTTGCGTATGTCGTCGTGGGGGCGATCCGAGGCACCGCCACCTTGCCCAGAGCCGGCTTCCGATATCGGTCTGGTGTGGGTGCTCTTCTTCTGGGGCAGTCGAACCAGAAGGTAGGGCCCCCAGCCGACATTGCGGGGGCATGCTGCTGCGTGTGATGACGTCACCTGCCTTTCGGCTTAAACGAGACTCCCGAGGCTCCACCCCACTGGTTCCAACGGAACCACTACCAAGGCAACCCCAACGCCTCCGCCTTCCAAAAATTTTCGGGGAAGAAGGGGGGCACCTTCTTCGCCCTGGCCCTGGCTATTTCCTTTTCCTTTTACCTTTTTGTTTTTCAGTGAGGATGTTGTTTTGTGTTAGGTGTTACAAAAAAGTGCAGCCCGGGCTCCGTCACGCCGAGCTGCTGTTCCATTACCCAATAACTACTCCTCACACCGCGAGGTGAGCAATCACTGGGTCCGCGAATCGTGCGCCCTAAGTAGACGAAGGGACCCAAGGATGACTGCCTTCTGCATTCTGGCGGCTAAGATGTGCGCCGCCGCACGGCACACCGGTATTTTGCGTAGTGCAGAGAGCAGCGTATTCCTCATTCCACCTAGGGTTCCAATGACCATAACCAGCAGACTTACAGTGTAGTCTGGCCAGAGCCTGCGAAGTTGTCCGAGCAACTCCTGATATTTGGTCCGCTTTTCCTCCTCCTTTGAGACGATGTTCACCTCGGCAGGCGCCGAAAACTCTATAACGAACATCGTTTTCTGTTAGTGGTCGAGAAGGACTATGTCGGGCTTGTTTGCCTGTACAAGCTCGAGCGTGGGGAACGAGTAGTTCCAGTAAATCCGGCATCTCTCGTTCTCCACAACGGACACTATATCCCCTGGAGTGTATGGCAGCACCGGTGTCTCATCGATACCATTGCGGGGGCAGCCGTCCAAATTGCCTCCTAGGGATGACCTGTACAGGTTGCCGGCCGGCTTTCATCCCTGGCTTGGGTTATCCCCGCAGTGTCGCCACTCACCGAATAGCCGTTTGATGTTGGCCGGCTTCCTGGGGGCGCATTTTATACCTACTGCCAGGTTTGTTATCAGCCACCCCTAACCTGGAGTCAGACGCTGTCGGGAAACCGTCCTTAACATAGGTGCAGCCGTTTCCTCACTATGGTGGTTCATACGCCTGCTTTCACAGCCGGTGACCACCATAGGCCCTTTTAAGGCAATGAGTACCAATCTTTTAGTCGCCTCTTACGACAGGCAGATTAAACCGTGCGTCTTTACAGAAAACCGTCATAGGGCGTCCGCCCACTAGATGATGTCACTGAGCGCTTGCGTGAAAGGTAATGTTCCGTATACTCAGTACAACATATATCGAAAGATAACGCTAAAGCTGAGAAGTAGGATTTCTGCATCTACTCTAATACCTTTGAGGCGTCCATGACACTGTGTTTACCATGGAGCGTCCGCAGATATACGTTTCATATATTCATTCGATTATTGGGCGTCCATTGCGTATATCCATATCAATTTATGCTATCATGCGGCGTCCGACAGTGTTGCGCGATTGTTGATATCGCTTCATCAGCTGGACCGCATTAATATTTATTTCAGGTTTACAGTGCAGACTGGCGCGCGGCGAGAAATTACCATTCGTCGATATGTAACGTCATCTTTGAATGAATGTGTAATTTTTCACACGATAAGTGACTATAATAGCGTTATAGAAGATATACATGATTAAAAGTCTCATTAATTTAGGAGGGGCATGATGCTTTTTGAGATCGAGATAATAAATGAAACAGTGTGATATCTGCAAAGATGACCTCGCCAATTTATATCTTCTAAAAATATGTTTCAAAATCTATACCTTCAAACTAAAGCTTGTCGTTTACGTTTGCCGATACACTATCATTAAGGTATTTTTTGAGAATCTGACGAAAATGTGTCACCTGTAGTAACACATGATACTATTGCAACTCCAAAGTGCGCATATGTGCTTAAATGAGCTTGTCATGCATAGAAATTCCTGCCTACGAGATAGCTACTCGCAACACGGAAGTCGTCTAAGTTACTTTTGCCGAATTGGGGTCCATTATCTGAAAGGTTCTGAGTCTTCGATTTATCAAAATTTGTTTTATTCGCCCTATTTAGATAGTCTAGCATCCCTGTGAATTACTGATTCTTATCTATGAGTTACTCGCCCGTGCCAATAATGTACGCCATCTCCAAACAATCATGTCATAAGAAAAGTGAAAAGTCTACTTACAAAATGCAATACAACCTTTGGCTGGAAAATCCAAAATCACTAATGTAACTTCTGAGACTCATTGTGGCTCAAAGTCTATATTTTCTTATTTCTAGGGGATGTTTTCGCAACTACAATAGAAAAGATATTAAATATGTTCAGATATTATAGAGAGACCTCTTTCGTAATTTTAGGAGAGATAATAATAAAACTTCAGTTTCATTATTTCTCCTAATCCCGCTAGGGTTTTTTCTTCAATATCTAAATATATTTAACATGTTTTTTGTTTGCAGCACTGAAAATATCCCCAAGAAATAAGGGAATATCTAAAATTACCGGTTTAACATGCAGCTATCAGTATATTGGCCGTTTGCTGTTGTCGATTTTGATATCTTTATTTCATCCATTTTCATCAAATTTATGATAATCACCCTGTTTGAGTTTGTAACAGACTTCGAGTGGTGAAAGAGGTGAAAGAATACCTCTAAATATCAAACAAAAAGTTCCTATGAACGTACCATTAATCATTCGTTGTTTTTAGGTTACAAGACGTTAAAGAATATTTTTCTTTTAATTTTTTGTCCGTAACTCCTAAAACATTCAAGATACATAAATGAAAGTTGGGTGGGGTGTAATATGAAGCATGACATGTTCTGAAGGTTATACGGTAATCTTCAAATATTCCAGAGCCATAATTATATATACAAGTGGTACTTGAAGTATCTAGGTACTCCTATAACTTCTACGTCACTGGCATAGCATTAATTTCTATGGCATTTTTTAACCTCTAGAGCCATTTACACTAAAAATGTATACTTTGTGTAAAGCTGTTAAGTAGTTTTCGCGAAAATTGAAGTATTATAAGAAGGCGTACCTTAAGGTTCAATTTCCTTATGATAATACAGGTGATAATATGAGTATAATAAATTGTTAAAAAAGTATATCAGAAAGGTCCCAAAATGTGCTTGCTTAATTTTGCTCAATGCATGAATCGGCTCAATGGATCATGGATCGGATCCTTGAATTACATCAGGGTTTCCAATTATTTCTCCAGATGCTGCTGTCACCATTGCCAGAAAATCTTGGTTAGTACTGGTGTTGCATACACTGATGACTCAACTTGTCTCCATAAATAGAAATAATTTTTTGTGCTATACGTCAACTAAGTCTTCTATGTGTAACAAATATATTTTGAGAATTACAAATACAATATTTTTTTGCCCTATATCTTCAAAAACGACGAATCATTAAGGATATGTTGGTAGAAACTTTTTTCGTATTTCATCTCCCAAAGTGTGTTGAAATATTTATGGGACAGTGTGTATTATTTAATGATATTGAAAACTCAAGGTCAGCACATACAGTGATGGACGTATGTGTGGAACCAAGCAAATGTCTCTATAATCGTTAGTCAGATCGGAATGAAACTTTGGACAGGTATTGTAGTAACCTAGTAATTATGCTTCGAACATGCAGTTTAACCGTAAATGATTTTGTTTTTTAAATATTTATTGGAATACTGTATATTTTGTTTTAGTTTCAAACAAAACATTTTATTGTGAGTACAAAAATATAGAGTTCGATGTATTTCATTTCAATAACAACTGAGATACCTAAGATCTGAAGAATATAAGTTAAAACAAAAAAAAACTTAAAAAAACTTTTAGGTATATAAATACTCTAAAAATAAGAAAATAAAATGCTCCCTTAAAATGTTAACTTTCTTAATAATTTAATAAAAATTAAATTTAAAGGCACTAGACATTTTATGCTTTCTGGTATCTCATTTTATAGTCTTGGAGCAAAAAATGTATGACATCGTAATAAAGTATTTTTTCTTGCTTTTGGTACAACATTACATGCATATCTTATGTCATATTTATGTTCGGTTTTTGTCAAGTTTGATTTATTTTTATATTGGTAAATACCTAATGACATGAAAAATGTTTGGCGGATATCTAAAATTTTTGTTTTAGAAAATAACAAGTCACTAGGATATGTAGATTTCACTTTATATAAAATTTTTGTTAAACGTTTTTGTATAATTTCTATTGTTTTTAAATTATTTTTACATGCTGCGCCCCACACCACAATACAATGTCGTATATGACTATGAACAAGTGCTTCGTATACAATGATCATCTGTTCATAGGTAAGTATAGTGGAAAGGAGTTTAAATTTGCTTATAACGTAACGTATCTTTTTGACAACATAATCTGTATGTTCCTTCCATTTGATATGGCAATCTAGATATATTTTTAAGTACTTACTTAGTACTGGTGACCATTGATATAGAAGCTACCTGTCTACAACTGATTTGTAAGTTGGTGTATTTTGGTAAGCCGTTTGCGTACGATGCGAATGGTACAAAGTGAGTCTTGTTGAAATTGACTATTAAAAGTCGACTACTGAACCAGTTGAACATTTTTTTAAAACCATTTAATTAAACTGAAATTTTAACACAATTGAACTTACCAGATTGAGTTAGTCAATTAAATAGGTACTAGTTCATTTATAAAAGTAAATGACGCCACAAACTTTTATGATCATATAAATTGTGTATAATGAGGCTATAAGTCGATAGTTAACATTTTTAAAGAACATTTTATTTTCTTCTTTTTAGAGCATTTAAATAAAATCTTCTTCAGAAAAGTCTTTTTGTTTTAATATTTTTTTACATTTTAGTCAATAACTTGCATTTATATTCTCCATACCATAGGAAAGCATAAATAACTTCAAAAGTCCGCCATATTGGATTAAGAGTGATGTCAAAATATTTTTTTAATCATTCTCGGCAAGCCCTTCTATTTGACACCCATATTGCAGAAGTGTCACATTATTTTTTGAGTCACTCTCAACAAGCCCTTGAATAAGGACCAGAGGCTATCCAGCACGGAATGTGGCTGGTGCCACACGGCCACACGATGGGCCGTTTTGCGCGTCTATCCGCGCTAGTTCCTAAAACCTGCCCTTTTGGCAAAGGCAAGTAGATTCTTAGGTCCTATCCGTTTTATCTCTATTGGTTCCAAGGTTCTTGAGCCCAGCATAGTCTGCCTGTGATAACCCAGGGTTTCACAGCGACACAGGATGTGTGCCGAGGATTCTTCCTCTTCACCACACCACGTGCACGTTGGGTCGTTGACCACCCTCATCACAAACAAGTGACGCCTGAAGGTGTTGTGACCCGTTAATAAGCCTACTAGCAATCTCAAGTTACTCCTACCCAGAGAGAGACAAAATCGTCCTATTCTCTCTGCAGGCCCTGCTAATAGCTCTCGAGCCTGACGGAGATGACCAGAGATGTTGTTCCATCTCAGAGAGTGTTGATTCTGGATCCACTCTCCAGTTGTTTTCCTAATCAAGTTTGCAGACAGTCCTAAGGCTGGTTCCGGGCCCACAAAACTGTTTCCGGATCCCATCCTGGCCAGATGATCCGCCATTTCATTACCCTTTACCCCAGCGTGCCCAGGTACCCACATCAGTGATACCTTGTGTTTAGCTGAGATGACGTCAAGAGCCCTCCTGCACTCCAGGACCAGTCCCGACGTTATTTTCCAAGCACTCAGTGCTTTGATGGCTGCCTGACTGTCAGAGCAGATAGTAATCCGCCTCCTAGACCCGTCAATTTCCCGAATACGATTTACACAGGCAAGTATCGCATAGACCTCAGCCTGGAATACTGTGGTGTGCCCCCCAAGAGGGAATGAAAGTCTTGTATGGGGTCCGTAGACTCCCGAGCCCGAGCCCTCTCTAGCGAGTGAACCGTATGTGTACCAGACCTGTCCTCCTCCTTCGATGAGCTGTCTTTCCCCAGACTCCCACTCTTCCCTTGACGGGAACACCACCGTAAATTTGCGATTGAAGCGATGCGTAGGAGAAACTATATCCCTCCTCGCCAACAAAATAGCACTATCCTCCTGCAACTCTGCTAGAATCGTCGAATGTCCTTTGCCTGGATTCATAGAAGTCCAGCTACCCTGACTCCAGAGACGGAACCCAGTTTTTCTAGCTTCCCCTTGAATTACCAGATCCAAAGGAGGAAGATTCAATAGTGTTTCAATGGCACTCAAAGGTGTTGTGCGCACTGCACCAACAAGCCCTTACATCGGATATCCATATTCTAGAAGTGCATTAAAAATAACTGTTCCTTCTTAAGATAGCTCGCCATATTGGATAATGACATCGCATCATTTTTCCAGTTACTCTGAACAAGCCCTTCCATTTGATACCCATATTGTAGAAGTGTATAAGAAACAACTAAGCCGCCATCGTGGATGGTCCGCTATATTTGATTTAGAATGACGTCTCATTTGTTTTCGAGTTACTCTCAAAAAGCTCTTCCATTTGATACCCATATTGTAGAATTGCATAAAAAATAACTATTCCGCGATCTTGGATGGTCCGCCATAGTGGATATAGAATGACTACGCATCTGTTTTCGAGTTACTCTCAAAAAGCCCTTTCATTTAATACTCATATTGTAGAAGTGCATAAAAATAACTATTCCGCCATCTTGGATGATCCGCCATATTGGATTTAGAACGATGCCACATAGTTTATCGTGCACTGTCATCCAAACTAAACGTATACACAAAATTTCAGCTGAAGCGGTTGAAGATATCTGCTTCAAAATTGAGTAGCAAGATTCCACCCGAACAAATATTTGTATATGTTAAGAGCAAACACCGATTTCGGCCAATGGACGAAAAATATGGCCAAAACGCGTTTTGGATGCTACCATTTTACCAATGTCCGGATTATCGCTTTCCGACTGTTTAATGTAGGCCAGAACGTGTTTTGACTCAACTACGATTGCCAAAACGCGTCCTGTTCTACTGCGATTGCCATAACGCGTGGTGGATTTTGTGAGTGTCTCAGCTTGTAAACGATACCTCTGGAGCTATAGTGTATTCATTTAGTATTTGATCTTTTTGCGGGTTAGACAGAAGCTAGAGAGTGCCATGGAAGACCTAAGGTTATGTTTTAATGACGAACTGCGAAAAGTCATAAGTGGTAGCAGTGATCGTAGTAATATTTGTACAAGAGAAAGATACGACCAAACACTCACAGAGGTAAAGCCGGCAAAAGCTTGTACCTAAAAGTAACGGCTTCGAAACAAAGACAACGATTGAAAGGTATGATATTTTAAAAATTGGCTATATCGAAAAGCTAATTGAAAGAAGGACAGACGAAACAGCCGAACTGCGTTATTTTTGCATGACCCACGAGTTATTTGACATTATTCATTCCGCTCATGTGGGAGCTGGACATAAGAGATTGTGAGGTATGTTTCAGTTTTTTTTTTCACGGACCTAAGATCTACAAATGCTTTTATTCATTTTATGAATATGAATTCTAAACTCAGAGAAAATATTGTAACACAACACGGCAAATAAGTGAGATTTATTTATTCGTAGTAGAATATAGAACTATTCTGGCAATCGTAGTTGAGCCAAAACGCGTTCTGGACTACATTGAACAGCCAGAAAGCGATAATTCGGACATTGGCAAAATGATAGCAGCCAAAACGCGTTTTGACCATATTTTCCGTCCATTGGCCGAAATTGATGTTTGCTCCTAACATATACATTGCAAGTTAAAATAAAAGCTTTTAAAAAATACTCACATCAGATAGTCTAGAAAGAGTATTGATTGAACCTAAACAGATAAAAACCGTCAAATGAAGTAGGAATGTAGCGAAATTGAACAGCATAATAAGTATTAAAACCGGGCGTCGCCTAGCTTACTTTTTAACAATAGGAAAATTGGTTAAATGTATTTTGTAACCCTGGTTATCATTCATCTGCATCATTTTCCGCTTTACTGCAAACCAATTGGATAGAATTTGATGTAAAAACTTAAAACGAAATGGAAGATGTGAGGTGTCTCCTGTAAAAACTGTAACGTAGGTGTGCCACGAGTTTATGGCTAACCTTTACCAATCAAATAATGATAAATAAGTTTTCAAGCAATCCTCTCATAGCGATTTCTAAAGGTATTGCTTCTATATAAGCATGCTCGTTTTTTAGGAAGAAGCTAAACATGGTTTGATTCTTGATTCGGGTAAAATAATAATAGAAAAATTCGATTAACATGACTCGACATCTCAAAAGGTATACGGCCTACATGTTTTTAATTACTCATCTGACTTAATTGAAAATTAGTAACACGTAACAGCTAGCGAGCTTAAATAATTTGAGCGATGTAGTTATGAACAATATAGATTTTGAAGCAATCGTGATTTTTTTGCATTTTATATCTTTTAAAGAAACACCAGTAATATCTGTAGGTCTAGTACAAAATAACGGGCGGCTTTGACAATTCTATTGAATCCTCAGTATTCGCTCCTAGGAACTCTCCGCTAAGTTTCTACAAGTACTACCTGCTAACTTAATTATTAATTGGTTACACGGGCACATCGTTTGGTATGGAGATCGATGAATGTTTTAAATCAGATTTCTCGGAAACGTTACCTGCCTCAGCTATTAGACAGCACCTCATATTTTGTACTCCTGTCTTTTCTAGAGAATCTATAACGCAAGCACAAAGTACATATATCAAGTGTGATTAGACTTTTTTTATCAACCAGCCTGTTCAGTATATGAAAATGGGAACATCGTCTTTTATCTCAGTTTTCCGTCAGTTATAATAGGAATCAAGAATTCTATTAAAAAAGGGTATGGGTGACCGAAAACATCCAAACGATTCAAAAAATATCAACAAAAACCTCTTTGTAGTATCACCCTCGGCAAAACAGTTTTCGATACATATTATCGGCCATCTAAAGCAAAATATCCGCCCAGCACGGTATTGCAATGCGCTTCACGTTGCCACATTGACGGACGCCCAACATTCGATAGTTCGAAAAAATTATATACTCCCAAACACATACGTTAAGCGGAGCGCGCGCGCACTGTGGTCATTTTAGTACGCAACATATGGGCAACTTTTTTATTATCGATATCTCAGAACATTTTATTCGTGATAAAAGATGGTGCATAAAGAAAAACTAGCTGTAAATTGATCAAATCTGCCATTGTGTATGTACAGGGAATGTAATAATTCGAAGAATCTGACCGGCTTTTTCTTATTTATTTCGGATTTTTTGCATTTTCAATGACAATTTTTGCGGTAACCACAGCTGATACGCAAAAACATTATAGTGCTTTTCTGCTCACAATTTTAGGATCTAGAGTTTGGTTATCTCAAAAATTCAAAATTTTAAGTTAGTTTCATCAGATTTTCCGAATTTTTACATACCCTGTATACACAATGGTATGGCAAATTTGATCAACTCACTGCTAGTTTTTCTCTATGCACTATCTTTTATCATGAATAGAATTTTCTGAGATATCAATCTTAAAAAAGTTTCCCGTATATTGACCACACTATATATCAATCTTTTATTTCTTTATAGTTATAAAATTAATTAATTTAATATACTGAGGTATTCGAAAAGGAATCAGTTTTAAAATTATAAATGATCAAAATAAAAAATAATAAACAATTAATTTATATTGAAATTCAATTATTTTTATTCTGGTGGATATAAAAGGTTTAGCTCGATACTATTTTGCTTCTTTGGCGTCTGGTTTGGCAAGTATTTTAAATCTTTTGATGGCGGTTTTTTTGTACAGAAGTGTGAAGTTACTAGGGTGAAATTTTTTCACATGCAACCTTTAATTGCAATGCTTTGAAAACAATGTAATGCATATATAGTACATCTTAAAGCCATTTTTTTTAATTAATTCACAGTAAATAATCGACGTTAGTTCAATTTCAATTATTAAAATCCTCAGACGAAAAATATCAGCGATACATAGGGCCGATTTTATCAACAGGCGCATTTTAACAAAGGCTTTGACCAATCAGAGTAACCCGTTCAAGAACATGCATCTGTCAAAGTACTCTGAAAACTATTGATTTCTCTTGAAGTTTACCTCAAAAAGGTTAATAATGAGATGCTTTATATACAATCGACCATTATGACCATCTAGTATCTTTTCCAGTCTGATTTTCCATCCTAAATGGGTGAAAAATTGCATTTTCTTGTTTAACAAGAAGCTTAGCAATTGCTAATTTCAACCAATCAGATTCCGCTGGTTTTTTCTTCTGCTAAATGATAATGATGACATAAAATTAGGGTATTGAATAATTTTTTTGTGATAAATGAAGAGATCAAATATAAGTTTTACAACAAAACTGTTTCTTTTTTCTTTTTTTCGCAATAATTCAAAAGTTATATCAAAATAAAAATGGGTTTTTGAATCCAGAACCGAAAACACGCCGACGGCTCCCGACCCGTGTGATGTACTTCGTGAAAATACTTGTAACAGTTGTAACTAAAATGTATATTTGTTGCAACATAGGCGATGAATGAAGTTTGCAGCACGAGACGAACTCAAATATCGGAATAAATATCTTTTTGAATGGTTGAAATTATATCACAAATCTCAGTAATAAAGTACCTAACGAAATATGTTCCGCTGAGGCGATCCGTCCTACAAGATCCTGGGTGGTCGAGCGGTATAGTGTTCGACCACGTGTTCGACAATGATTCCCTATGTTCGTGGCTGGTGTTGGTGGGTGTTGGTTCGAGACCCAGTCCGTGCAACTACTTTTTTATTTTTTTTTAACCAAAATATTCATTGATATGCTTTTTACTCATGTTACACACATTTTTTTGTACCATCGACATAAATGTGTTTTTGAATCAAAATTTATTAGATGTTTTACTAGTTCAACAAAAATTGCGAATAATTTTACTTGGAATAATTTCATTTTGATACCGTTGAACAATTGGCGATTGATATTGACGTATAAACTTCACTTCCACTGACTCAGAGACTACTGACTGAATACTCCACCACCTCCGGTACTTAACTTTTGCAATATGTCAAGTAAGATGTCTAATAAAATTTGATTCAAATACACATTTATGTCGATGGTACAAAAACAATGTGTGTAACATGAGTAAAAAGCATATCAATGAATATTTTGGTTTAAAAAAAAATAAAAAAAAGTAGTCGCACGGGCTGGGTCTCGAACCAACACCCACCAACACCAGGTAAAGTGCCTATTCATCAGTGCTACAGCAGCTGGTATGTACACAAACATACATTATTCAATGGAACATCGTGATATTGTTCTATTATGAATAAAAGGACAAAAAACAAACAATATAAATATAACCAGACAAGGTTAAACTGCAATCCTTGCTGATAGCGGCAGCGCTATCAGCATAGGTATTCTGCCAAATGGGGGAGAGCTGCGTAAAATGTAAACAGAAACCAAAAGAGCAATCTATCAAATGTTATAACTGCTGCACTATATTCCATCCAGAATGCGTCCAATAGTGGAGCATGTCCTACAAACAGGAAAAGAAATAAATGACTTAAAAAATGTAATGAGTGAAAAGATCGATAACTTAGAAAGGCTGGTGAATACCCGTAATTCTACAATCAATAACGGATTACCAGGATTTAACCAAAAAACGTATGCAGAGGCAGCAGGAGAAGTGATTGTGATTAAACCCAAGTCCAAACAGGAAAGCAAAACAACTAAAGAGGCTCTGAAAAAACAGTGAATCCAACAAAGCTAGAAGTCGGCATAACAGAACTGCGTGACATTAAGGATGGGGGGGGTACTAATAAAATGTAAAAGTAACGAAGAAGCTGAAAGAATACGATCCGCTGCGGAAAAGAAGATGAAGAAAAACTATGATATAAAATTGCCCGAACTAAAGAATCCAAAAATTAAAATAGTTGGTATTGAAAAAGCTGTAGAGAAAGAAGAGCTAGAAGAAATCATTAAGAAACAAAACACCTTCCTAGGAGATGAAATGCTCATCGATATAAAAGCAGGAAGAAAAATGAAAACAAGGTGCATGGCCATTGCAGAGTGTGACCCAACAAGCTTCAAACAGATTATGAATAGGGGAAAATTGTGTATTAGCTGGTCTGTGTGCAGTGTCTATGAGCATCTTGGTGTCTTTAGGTGTTTTAAGTGTGGCAACTTTGACCACAAAGCTAGTGAATGTCCGGCCGAGGAAAGGTGCTTAAAATGTGCGAGTGCGGCGCACAAAACTAGTGAACGTAACAGTGAAACCTTTGAATGTTGTAACTGTTTGGCAATGAATGACAAACTCAAGTTAGAGCTAAAAACTGATCACTCAGTGTTTGATTCTAAATGTCCAGTTTATCTAAAAAAAGCAGAATTTTTAAGAAGATCAATAAGAGTTCCTCCTAGTAATGACTAGCAATCAAAGATAAATAACCGTTCGTTTTTGAATTTTTTAACTATAATGCATCAAAATGTTAATTCTATCAGAAATAAGGTTGAGCATCTTGAGCTTATCCTGGTTGACAAAAATGTAGATATTCTTTGCCTAACAGAACATCATTTGACGGAATTTGAAATTAATGGTATTACCATTGCTGATTATAACTGTGCAAGTTTTTTTTGTAGATCAACAAAAAATCTGGTGGTTCGGCTATCTTCTGTAGCAAACAGTTAACTAGTAATGTAAAAAACTTGGAGAATGTAGTTAACATGTCAATCGAAGATGTAATTGATATTTGTGGTATCGAAGTTCAAACTAGTCAGGATAATGTTGTCATCTTAATGATATTCCGACCACCCCATGGGAATTTAAATACGTTTATGGTACAGTTGGACCTACTCTTATATACTGTGTGTTTAAAAGTTAAATGTCTTATTATATGTGGTGATTTAAACATTGATTATTTAGTTGATTCATCCGCTAAGCAAGAATTAATTGATTTGTTATCTTCTTATAACCTGTATAATACTATAAATATAGCAACTAGAATAGAAAATAATAGTAAAACAGCTATTGATTATGTTTGTATTGATAAAACTGTTGATAATGTGAACTGTTACGTTGAATTTAACGGCTTATCAGATCATGCAGCTCAACTGTTAGAAATGGAAGTGGTCTTCCACTTGGAGAGCACGTTTGTATATAAAAATATTTTTTCAAAATCGAAACATGACATTTTTGAATCTCATTTACAGGGTGAAACATGGTATGAAGTTTTGAATTCTACCAATGTTAATGAGTTAATGAATGTTTTGACATTTTTTTAAAAAGAGTTGAACATTATACTGTTATCATTTCCAGTGAAAAGAATTTTCGTCAACAAAAATGTGTCTAAAAAACCTTGGATCACTAAAGGAATTTATATATCTTCCCAACACTTGAAGCTTCTCTATAGAGAAATGATTAATGATACCGATAATCTTGTTAAAAAGAACTACTATAAGAAATACAAGAAAATTTATCAAAAAGTAATAAAAGTTGCAAAAAGAATGTATAACACACAATACTTTAAACAGTCAGACAATAAATCTAAAGCTACATGGAATATTATAAATAAAAATATAGGAAGAAAGAAAAACAGAAATACAAATATTAAGATGCAAAAAGACTATAATGAATAATGTGTTTTCTATTAGCTTGTTTGTTGTGGCTAGTGCTTGGTGAATGACTTTGACTGCAGAGTTATGTCTAGCTGTGTACTCGGTTCCAGCTAGAGTTTTGCATGCGCTTGTTATGTGGTCTATTGTTTCTTTTTGTTGGTGGCACTTTCTGCAATTGTCGTCGGTTATGGATGTATCTTTAATTATGTATTTCATGTAGTTCCTTGTCGCAACCACTTGGTCCTGGATAGCAAGCACAAAACTCTCGGTTTCTGGAAAGAGTTGGCCATCCTGCAGCCAGGTGTATGATTGTCTTTCATTAATATGGTCTTGTGTAACGCGGTATCTGTGCTTGCCATGGAGTGCTTTTTGTGACCAGGTGTTTATTGTTTCTTGTTGTAATTCTATGTGATTGTGTGGGTCTGCTGGGTGATCTGGGCGGGATAGGGTGAGTGGAGTATAGTTTTTGTCTGCTTTTACTATTTATCTATGTAAGTTTGTCTCTTTGCTTTGGAAAAAGTCTCTGAGTGTTTTTATTTGTCTTGTGTGAAGTGACTGAAGGTATGTCTATAATTCCTCTGCCCCCATGTTTCCTGACTATGGTAAGCCTTTCCTTGCACGCTTTCGGATGTGACATTCTGTACTTTGTGAGTTCCGTTCGTATGAGTATGTTGATGTTTTCAATATCAGTGTGCGACCACTTGATGATACCAAAGGAGTATGTGAGAACCGGTATCGCAAATGTGTTAATTGCTTTCGTAAGATTTTTGGAGTTCAATTTTGTTTTCAGAAGTGTAATGAGACGGTCTTTAAACTCTTGTGTTAGTTGAGCCTTAACCTCTGAGTGGTCAATCTTAATGCTCTGATTGAAGCCTAGGTACTTGTACGTTTTGTCCTTCTCCATGTTATCCAGAGTCTGGCCAGTTAATATTTCCTGTTCGGGATGGTTCTTCCATTGGCCCTTATGGATGTGGAGCACCTTGCATTTGCTCATTCCGAATTCCATCCGGACGTCTGACGTACAAACTTCTGTTATTTTGAGTAATTCCTTCAGTTGCACCTCAGTGGCTGCGTACAGTTTTATATCATCCATGTAGAGAAGATGACTGATTCTGTGTTGATTAACTTTCTGGTGTCTGATGTTGAAACCATAATTTGTGTTGTTAAGTGCGTTAGAGAGCGGATTTTAGCAAAGACAGAACCACAGTGAACTGAGTGAATCACCCTGGAAGATACCGCGTCTTATGTATAGCTCCTCCGTTTGGATATGACCGTCTTGAGTTTTAAGATGTATGTTGGTTCTCCATGTCTCCATGGTTCTTGTAAGGAACTGACGAAGGGTTGGATTAATTTTATATATTTGAAGAGTTTTCGTTAGCCAGCTATGGGGTACAGAGTCAAAAGCTTTTTTAAAATCGATGAAACAGGTACGGAGGTTCCTGTGTTCTTTTCTAGTTTGCTCCATGATCATCAATTATTAGTTGTTCTTTGCAACCTTGGCTTTGTTTTCTACATCCTTTCTGTTCTTCGGTCAGGATGTTGTTTTGAGTAACGTGTTGTTCAATCCTTTTGCCTATTGTTGCGGTGATGATCTTGTACAAGGTGGGGAGAGAAGTGATCGGACGGTAATTGGCAGGGTTCTTGGTGTCTGCATTTTTTGGTTTTATATATGTTACTCCTTGTGTGAGGAATTTGGGTAGCCTGTTGGGTTGAGGTATGGCTTCATTGATTTGGTCTGTGAGCATTTCATATGTTGCACTGAATTGTTTGTACCAGAAATTTTGCACGTTGTCTACGCCCGGGCACTTCCAATTGTGGGTGTGTTTTATTGTTTCGGCTATTTCCTGTGGTGTAAGAATTACGTCTCCCTGTTCCGGTATGTGTTGTTGTTTTCCCTGTTCTTGTCTAATCCATGGAGCGTTTTCATTATGGGTTTTGGGCTCTGACCATAAGCTTCCCCAGAAGTCGGTTAGCTCTTTTCTATTTGGAGGTTCTATTGTTGTTATCTGATTATTTGATGTGATCTTTTGGTAGAACTGCCTCTCACTTTTCTGAAAAAGGTTGTTAGTATCCTTTCTGTCGTTGGACTCATTATATCTGCGGAGTCTAGTTGCGTAGACTGCAAGTTTCTGTTTAAGCGTATCGTATATTTCGGATATTGTTTGTTGTGGTGATCTAGATTTGAGTCTACTTATTGTTGTTTGTATGCGTTTCGAGAGGTTGTTCTTGTGGATATATTGAGTGACGTGTGCGAGATCTTTTCTGATTGTGCTAATTTTTTTTCGATTCTAATTTGCCATTTAGGTTTAGATCCTTTGCTTGTGTGGTCTTTCGATCGTTTTGGAAGTTTTTGACCGTTAACTATGAGTGTGGTTGCTGCAGCAGCATATATAACGGTATGGAAGTCACTTTCTAAACCCCCAAACGAGCGTCAACGTTCTAGCACCCGATGGGGGGCATTATTATTATTCACAAAACACAAAAAGTGCAGCCCGGGTTCCATTACCCAATGACTACTCCTCACACCGTGAGGTGAGCAATCACTGGGTCCTCGAATCGTGCGCCCTAAGTAGACGAAGGGACCCAAGGATGACTGCCTTCTGCATTCTGGCGGCTAAGAAGTGCGCCGCCGCACGGCACACCGGTATTTTGCGCAGTGCAGAGAGCAGCGTATTCCTCATTCGACCTAGGGATCCAATGACCATAACCAGCAGACTTACAGTGTAGTCTGGCCAGAGCCTGCGAAGTTGTCCGAGCAATTCCTGATATTTGGTCCGCTTTTCCTCCTCCTTAGAGACGATGTTCACCTCAGCAGGCGCCGAAAACTCAATAACGAACATCGTCTTCTGTTGGTGGTCGAGAAGGACTATGTCGGGCTTGTTTGCCTGTACAAGCTCGAGCGTGGGGAACGAGTAATTCCAGTAAATCCGGCATCTCTCGTTCTCCACAACGGACTCTATATCCCCTGGAGCGTATGGCAGCACCGGTGTCTCATCGATACCGTATGAGTGCCTTAAATGATAGTAGAGCACTCGTAGAGCCGCGTTGTGCTGATGGACGTAAGCCGTCCCAACGTACGTCTTACACGCCGACAAGAGATGCATAAGCGTCTCTGGCGCCTGTCGGCAAGCTCTACAACGGGTGTTGGGTACATCTACACCCATAACCCTTTTACGGTACACCAAGGTGTTGAAGACACCGTCTTGGCAAGCCATTATAAAGCCCTCAGTCTCCGACTTCAACCCACTAGACCTTAGGAAAGAGAAGGTCAACTGCTCAGACAAGCCATGCTCTTCCAGATGTTTGTAGAAGATTCCATGCATTGGCTTATCTTTATGAAGTCTTAAAAGGAAGTCGACTTCGGCAGTTTTTAAGGTGGGATTTTAATTCTGCGGGAGCAAGTTCCGTAATGGACTGCTGACACCTCCGCTTGAAGTCGAGTGTGAGGCTGAGCTCCTCGGCTGCTCGTTTCGCTGCGCTAAAAAGAAAGGCTCCTTTTCCCGCATTCTCGTGCTCTCGCACAAAGCGGATCAGGGGATCGGTGCTGTTCGTTACATAGCAGGCAGTGGCCAGTACTACTCTGTTGTGCAGACGCTCCAAACTCAATAGTCCACGGCCTCCCAGGTGTCGCGGGAGGTATATTCGCGGGACAGAGGACTTAAGATGCAGGCTTCTCTCCATATTCATTCTTTTGCGGGTCTTCGTGTCGATTTCCTTCAGCTCGTTCACTTTCCAGTGTATAGCACCAAAGGTGTATAATAACAATGGGACCGCAAGCATGTCTGTGGCAGCGACTTTGTTCTTGCCGGACAGTTCTGACGACCAGATCTGCCGGAGTCGGTGCAAATACTTGCGGCGGAGACACTCTTTAACCAATTCCGCCTCTTGGACATGACGCTGCGCCACTCCAAGGTAGGTATAAGTATCTCCGGTATGCAGTTGTCGCAAGATGCTCCCATCAACGAGCTGTTACTCATCTACACTATCTCCGCTTCGTCCTTTCTTGAGATGAACCAATGCACATTTGTCTGTCCCGAACTCCATTCCGATAGCATGACTGTACTCCTGCACCACCCTCAGCGATTGTTGTAGTTCGCGTTGGCCGGAGGCATAAAGTTTTAGGTCATCCATATAAAACAGATGGGTGACCTTGTGCCTCCGGTTATTGGGCGTGCCACAGCTGTATCCTTTAGTATTTCTCAGCGCTATGGACAGAGGCAAAAGTGAGATGCAGAAGAGCAAGGGACTCAAGGACTCTCCTTGGAAGACACCTCTTTTCAATGACACCAACTCTGTCTGAACCCGAGTTTAACCTGATGTTATAGTGAACCGGGTCTTCCAGAGTGGCTTCAGTTGTTTGATGCATCCCACTATCTGATTATCCACCGAAAGACATTCCAACAGCCGCACAATGAGCTCATGAGACGTGCTGTCGAATGCCTTGCGATAGTCAATCCAGGCCATAGAAAGGTTTCGCTTGAACTGCACGGAGTCCTGCGTGACACATCGGTCAATCAACAGGTTCTCCTTGCAGCCAGCTACTCCTTTCTTTGACCCTCTCTGTTCATAGACGTCGAGAAATACAGGATTCACAGCTTGAAGGATACGCATGTACAAGATTCTGGTGAAGAGGTTGTAACATGCGTTCAGACATGTTATTGGCCTGTAGTTTTTGGGATCAGACAAATCCCCGGTCTTCGGGAGAAGCACGGTTCGACCCTCGACAAACCAAGCCGGAATTGGCTGCTCCTGATTTAGCCACGAGCTAAAAACTCTAGCTAAATGCCGGTGGCAACTGGGGAATTTTTTCCACCAGTAGGTGTTTGTGCCATCCGGGCCAGGAGCCGCGAAATTCTTTGCGCCTCGTAAGGCGTCAAGAATTTCTTCCGTGTTTATCGGGCGTGGAGAAACTTTGCTTGAATATCGCTTTTCACCTATAAATGATTGGAATCGGAAGTTAATGCATCAAAACTGTCAAGACGTAACGTCAAAATTTTATGTATCAGACATACTATTAATACATTTATTCAAGAAACGAAGGCATGTGGAAGGCTGCAGAAGGGTCGTTTCAGTCCAGACGGCAGAAGAATTTAACTTCAAAACTGAGTAGAAGCCATGATCATTCAAGAGATAGAATGAATGCAATAGGTTAGCTAAATTATCGTACGTGTATACGCCTATACCTCATACAAGCATTGCTTTCGAGGTGGCAATATTTGTAACTCATTAATAGGTACAAATAAATTGAATTGAATTGAATTCAAGTTAGGAGTCCTCCTACAAACGGACTCAAACTGCGCCAAGGCCGGAGTGTCTGCTGAGAGAGGTTTGGGTTGTTCGTAAATGTCCTTCCAAAAGGCCTCCACGCGATCAGCAGTTGGCGGCTGCTCTATGGCTGGAGGCGGCTGTTGGAAAAGGCGAGGAGGTCTTTCGTAGAACATTCTGTTCTGCTCCAGACCTCTCGCCCGCGCCACCAACGATCGCTTAGCAGCGATTAGCATCCGTATCCTGTCAAGACAGTGTTGCTTGACAACAACCAGTACCGCCTGACTGAGTGTATGATAGTCGCGCCTCAACCCGTAGGCTATCTGCCGCACTCGGCGCGTAAAAGGCTTCCCAGCCGCTCTATATTCCATCACACACTGGATACGGGATGCTTCCTGGCGAGCCAACTGGGTTTTCGCTTCCATTTGGCGCACCCGTCTCTCAACAGGAGAGTCTCTCACTCTCCCCTGTCTAGCTAGCCTCAGAGCCGCATTATTATTATTATCTGACTTTCTAAGTTCCTCACGCATAATTGCGGTAGCAACAGGTGTTGACGGGCTGTGCCAAGTCAACACCCGTAATATTATTGATCGGAATTTAGGAAGGATCGCACAATGTTGCAGGTCCTCAGGATCACAGACTTTTGGAATACTTTCTGTAACTTTTCGTCCAGGCCCAGCTGTTGAAGGTGTTGTGTAAACGTGTTTGGTGTAAGGCCTCACACCGACATAATGATTGGGACAATAGTGACTTTGTTTTGTTTCCAAGGTCGTTTTATTTCCATGGCAAGGTCCGTGTATTTAGATATCTTCCCAGCGTAGGTGTTTTGGATATTCACATCGTTTGGAATGGCAATATCTATCAAATAGGTAATTTTGTCGGCCTTTGACCGGAAAACTATATCTGGTCTATTGGCTGGGATAGTCTTGTCTGTATGTATTTCAACATCCCAGTATAGTTTGTACCGATCGTTTTCGAGTACTGATGTCGGAGTGTAATTGTAATATGGATCTGTGTTTTCTATTAGTTTGTTTGTTTTGGCTAATGCTTGGTGTATGACCTTGGCCGCAGAGTTATGTCTGGCTGTGTATTCGGTACCGGCAAGAGTTTTGCACCCGCTTGTTATGTGATCTATTGTTTCTTTTTGTTGGTGACATTTTCTGCAGTCATCGTCTGTTATGGATGGATCTTTAATTACGTATTTCTTGTAGTTTCTCGTCGCAATAACTTGGTCCTGGATAGCAAGCATAAATCCCTCAGTTTCTGGAAAGAGCTGGCCATCCTGCAGCCAGGTGTATGATTGTTTTTCATTTATGTGGTCTTGCGTAATACGGTATCTATGTTTGCCATGGAGTGGTTTCTGCGACCAGGTGCTTATTTTTTCTTGTTGTGATTGTGTGGGATTGTGTGTGTCTGCGACGTGGTCTGGGCATGATAGGTTGAGTGGTGTATAGTTTTTGTCTGCTTTTACTATTGCTCGATGTAAATTTGTTTGTTTGTTTTGGAAGAAATGTCTGAGTGTCTTTATCTGTCTTGTGCGAAGCGACTGTATATCTGTGATCCCTCTGCCTCCTTGTTTCCTGTCTATGGTGAGCCTTTCTTTGCATGCGTTTGGATGTGACATTCGGTGTTTGGTGAGTTCTGTCCGTATGAGGATGTGGATGTTTTCTATATCAGTGTGTGACCACTTGATGATGCCGAAGGAGTATGTGAGGACTGGTATCGCAAATGTGTTAATGGCTTTTTTAAGGTTTCTAGAATTCACTTTGGTTTTTAGTAGCTTAATAAGGCGGTATATGAACTCTTGAGTTAGTTGTGCCTTGACATGTGTGTGGTCTATTTTAACGCTCTGGTTGAAGCCCAGGTACTTGTAAGTTTCGTCCTTGTTTATGTTGTTTAGTGTTTGGCCAGCTACTGTGTCCTGCTGGGGGTGGTCTTTCCATTGGCCTTTGTTGATATGGAGAACCTTGCATTTACTCAGTCCGAATTCCATCCTGACGTCTGACGAGCAAGTTTCTGTTATTCTGATTAACTCTCTCAGTTGTACTTCATTGGCGGCATACAGTTTTATATCATCCATGTGGAGGAGATGATCTCTAAACTCTTGTATTAGTTGTTCTTTGACTTGTGAGTGGTCTATCTTAACACTTTGATTGAAACCCAGGTACTTGTATGTTTCGCCCTTGTCCATGTTGTCCAGTGTTTGGCCAGTTAATGTTTCCCGTTCTTGATGGCTCTTCCACTGACCTTTGTTGATGTGGAGCA
Source organism: Callosobruchus maculatus (assembly GCA_951848785.1). Taxonomy (NCBI): domain Eukaryota; kingdom Metazoa; phylum Arthropoda; class Insecta; order Coleoptera; family Chrysomelidae; genus Callosobruchus; species Callosobruchus maculatus. Next base: position 4,731,256 of record CATOUR010000191.1, on the reverse strand, counting down.
CCTTGCACTTACTCATTCCGAATTCCATCCTTACGTCTGACGTGCAAACTTCCGTTATTATGAGCAATTCTCTCAGTTGTACTTCACTTGCTGCATATAGTTTTATATATTGGTCGTTACGCTACTGAGCCGTATACGTGGTGAAATTTGTGCTCGTAATTAAAGTGATAGTTTTGGAGGAAATATGTGTTAGAAAATTTGTATAACTGCAGAAATGTATGTATAAACATCCTTTCTATTAGTGGGCGTGGAGAAACTTTGCTTGAATATCGCTTTTCACCTATAAATGATTGGAATCGGAAGTTAATGCATCGACTGTTTTTCGATTTGTTTGCCTACACCAGTCAAAATACCAAGATTCTTCAGTGCCAGGGGTGTACCAAATAAGGCTCGTTAACTTCGGAAAATAATAACAATAGCCAATTATAACAATGCCAGCCACCGGGAGGGTCTCTTGCAAATGTTGTAACCAGACCTGTGATATCCATCTAAGCGTTACGTGCTGCGTTTGCAAAGACAAATTCAAACATACATGCGTTGACATAACTGCAAATGAAGTTCGTACACTAAATGCTAATAAGGGTTATGATTGGATCTGCCCGAAATGTAGAAGTGTTGGTAAGGACCAAAGATTTGAAGGAACTCATAATCAAACTCCAAAGAGAAATTACCGACCTGAAGGCTCAACACCAGCAAGTCGCAGTTTCAACTGGCCCAGACCTGGAGGATATTATATCTGAAATATCTGAAAGACAGAAACGCAAAAACAATGTTATATTGTATAATGTTGATGAACCTGATCAGCAGAGACCACTCGCAGAACAAAACCAGAAGGACAAGGATACGGTTATCGATGTACTGAAAAAGGTTGTTCCCGAGAGCTCATTCGATAACGTTAAACACTTTATATTGGGTTCGTATACTGAATCGAAAATTAGACCTATTAAGATAGTTGTAGGAGATTACGAGGTGGTTCGCAAAATTTTGGGTAACTCAAAAAAGTTAAAGTCAATCACCAAATATAAGTCTATAAATGCCTCATCAGATCGTACAAAAAGCCAGATGGAATATTACAAGAAGGTAAGGGCAGAACTGAGTACTCGTTATAATAACGGTGATACTAACTGGCGAATAAAATACATAAATGATGTACCCAAAATAGTGTCGTTAAACTGAGTGAGCCCAACAGTAGCAGTAATCACAATATAATAAGTATTTATTATCAAAACGTTCGAGGACTCAATAGCAAAGTAGACGTCTTCTCTTCAAATGTGAGTGACTGTGAGTACGATATCGTTGCACTCACAGAAACTTGGCTGAAACCGGAAACTCAGAATACCGAGTTATTTTCTGATTACTATGAAGTCTATCGAAGTGACCGCAAGTGCGACCAATTAGGTGTTTCAACTGGTGATGGTGTTCTGTTGGCAGTGAGACCTCATATTAAGTCAGAAAAGGTCCAAACCTCTCAGTTTGAAGTGAGTTTTCCTGAAGTGGATATTTTAATGTGTAAGTGCTCGGTATCTGTGTATGTAATTTATGTTGTTGTAATCTATATCCCACCCTAATATCTCTACTGCATGATTTGAAGAGTTATCTGAGGCCTTGGAGCATTGGTTTACGTTACATAAAAGTAAGGTCATGATTGTGGGTGATTTTAACTGTGCTCGTTTCGTAGAAAATAATATTAATGATTGTAAGACACGTGCGATCATGAACTTGTGTACTTGTTTGAACATGACGCAGTATAACAGTGTCCTAAATACGCATGACAGGATGCTTGACCTAGTGCTGTCTGACATCAATTGCAAGGTAGAGAAAGATGACTTACCACTTGTACCTGAGGATAACTACCATCCATCGCTATCCATAGCGCTAAAGGTTTCCGACTTTAAGCGATATCGCTTCGAAACTAATCTCAACAGTAAATGCTATAATTTCAAAAAGGGTAACTATCTGGAATTGTATAATGAATTCTTACGCACTAACTGGGATAGTCTGATGGAAATTGGAGATGTAAATGTAGCTGTTGAGTTTTTTTATACAAAATTCTATAGTATTCTTGATAACCATGTGCCTATCCGCAAAAACTTTTCACATAGGTATCCTGTTTGGTATACGCGTGACATTATAGCAATTGTTAAGCAAAAGGCTAGAATGCATCACAAGTTTAAAATGACTGGTAAGAATGAGTTCAACGAAGAGTTCAAAAAACTTAGACGTATATTAAAGGGTAAGGTCAAAATTGCATATCAACAGTACAATAGAGAAATTCAGCTACAGCTGGAACGCGAGCCTAAGTCTTTTTGGTCAAGGAGAAGCAAATCATTGAGAAGCGAACAAATACAATGGTCCAAAGAGAGACAGCAGCGAAATTAGGTTAGACAAAATTTTAGTGTAGATTTTCAATACCAATACCTCACACAAGGCGTCGCCTTCGAGGTGGTAATATTTGTATTCTTCAGTACAAATAAATGAAATGAAATGAAATTTATACATCGAAAGAATCAAACATCTAGGATACCCTCGAAAATGTTCGATGGAACTCCAGCACTTGCAAATCCACAAATGATTGTGGATGCATTTGCCGACCATTTCAAAAGTGCTTATTCTTTGTCTGATGTAACTGAGGAAATGACAACCGCTTTTATAGACCGTAACAGTTTAGTAGACATTACTTTTGAGCCAATAACTGAAGAGGAGATAATACTTGCTGGAAAAAAACTAAAGGACTCATATACGTCTGGTCCAGACAAAATCCCTTCATTCTTGTTCAAAGATTGCATTAGAGTATTGATACGGCCATTGCAAAAAATATTTAATCTGGTTTTGAAAACTTCTGTATTCCCTAAAGAGTGGAAGTTGTCTAAAGTCGTTCCAATACACAAGTCCAATGATCGTTCTGTGATTGCTAACTATCGAGCTATATCCATATTGAGTAACCCTGCAAAACTCTTAGAAATTATAATACAATCGTCTTAGTTGTAAAATCAATCAGGCCACGTCCATTCATCAACACGGTTTTATGAATGGTAGATCAACGACAAGTAATTTAGCTCTGTTCAGTCAATTTGTTTGTGAAACGTTAGATATGAAAGGACAAATAGATGTTGTATACACGGACTTTGCTAAGGCGTTTGACAGGGTTAGTCATAGGTTACTTCTTCAAAAACTTTCTAATTTAGAAGTAAGTCGTCACTATATTGTGTTGTTTGCATCCTATCTTAGTCAGCGAAGTCAATTTGTCTATTACAACGGTTTCTGTTCCAAAGTGTATTCTGCTAGCAGTGGCGTACCCCAAGGGTCAAATTTGGGCCCTTTGTTATTTTCGTTATTTGTAAACGACTTATGTGATCTACTCCAGTGTAATAAGTTGATGTTTGCTGATGACCTCAAATTATATGCATCTATTTCTAAAGTCGATGATTGTGTTGCCTTACAAGAACAAATGTTTGTCCTCCAGGATTGGTGTGATTTGAATTGTTTGCCTCTAAACGTAAATAAATGCAAAATTTTAACTTTCAATCGTAAAACTAGTAGTGTGTTGTATTCATATTCCTTGAGTGATACTTATTTGGAAAGATGTGAGGTCGTTAGGGACTTAGGTGTATATTTTGACAGTCAGCTTACATTCAACCACCATATTAGCGATATTGTGAATAAAGCCTACCGTGCGTATGGCTTTATTGTAAGAAATTGCAAAAGTTTTGATAGCATTCCAGCGCTGATTTCCTTGTACAACAGTTTAGTACGATCTAAATTAGAATACGCATCTCTCATATGGAATCCCATATATGATGTTTACATATCTACAATCGAGAAAGTACAAAAAAGATTTTTAAAGTTTCTTGTCTATAAATCCGATGGGATTTACCCTGAGAGAGGTTGCAACTATAGTGAACTGCTATGTAGATTTAACGTCCAATCACTAGAAAAACGTAGAAATGAGTCAGCTGTACTGTTTTTGCACAAGTTGATACATGGTAAAGTAGATTGTCCTGAACTGTTAGCAAAAGTGGGTATACTAGCTCCCAGATTAACATCTAGGCGTAATGTCACATTCCAGTGCAAAAGAGCCCAAACAAATCGTTTACGTTACGTTTGCTATTGTTTTTTCTGTGATAGAAACCATACTTTTTTTCTACATAAATGGTAAAAATTTCTATTATTTTCTTCAAATTATGTTACTCTTATTAATATTTGTCATTTAAATGGCTAACTACTTTTGTGTTTAGTACATACATACTTTTGCTCTACATAAATTGTACTATTTTTTTTTATTTTAATATTACCCTTTATATGTTGTTGTTATTAGTATTTGTCCTGTAAATGGTTATTTATACTGTTGGGCAAATAAATGCTATTATTATTATTATTATTGTGTTTTTTCAAGCTTCTCTCGCATGACTGCGGTGACGACAAATGTTGACGGGCTAGGCCAAGTCAACACCTGAACTATTACTGATCTGAATTTAGGAAAGATCGTACTATATTACAGGTCTTAAGGATTACAGACTTTTGGAATATTTTATGTAAACTTTCGTCCAGGCCTAACTGCTGTAGGTGTTGTGTAAATGTGTTCGGTGTGAGGCCTGAGACCGACATAATGAAGGGGACAATAATAACTTTATCTTGTTTCCAAATTCGCTTCACTTCTATGGCAAGGTCAGTGTATTTAGATATTTTCCCAGCGTAGGTGTTTTGAACATTCACATCATTGGGAATAGCAATATCTATTAAGTAGGTAACTTTGTCTGCCTTTATCTGAAATACTATATCTGGTCTGTTTGCATTGATGGTTTTATCTGTGTGTATTTCAACATCCCAGTATAGTTTGTAGTGATCGTTTTCGAGTACTGATGTTGGTGTATACTTGTAATATGGATCGGAGTTTTCGAATAGTTTGTTTTTTGTGGCTAATGCTTGATGTATGATTTTGGCTGCTGAGTTATGTCTAGCCGTGTACTCAGTTCCAGCGAGAGTTTTGCATGCGCTTGTTTTTTTTTTTTTTTTTTTTTTTTTTTTAATAGCGGCGTTAACTACTTGGTCATAGCCGTGCATGCGCTTGTTATGTGGTCTATTGTTTCCTTTTGTTGTTGACATTTTCTGCAGTTATCGTTTGTTATGGATGGATCTTTAATTACGTATTTCTTGTAGTTTCTCGTCGCAATAACTTGGTCCTGTATAGCAAGCATAAACCCCTCAGTTTCTGGAAAGAGCTGGCCATCCTGCAGCCAGGTGTATGACTGTTTTTCATTTATGTGGTCTTGCGTAATACGGTATCTATGTTTGCCATGGAGTGGTTTCTGCGACCAGGTGCTTATTTTTTCTTGTTATGATTGTGTGGGATTGTGTGTGTCTGCGACGTGGTCTGGACATGATAGGTTGAGTGGTGTATAGTTTTTGTCTGCTTTTACTATTGCTCGATGTAAATTTGTTTGTTTGTTTTGGAAGAAATGTCTGAGTGTCTTTATCTGTCTTGTGCGAAGCGACTGTATATCTGTAATCCCTCTGCCTCCTTGTTTCCTGTCTATGGTGAGCCTTTCTTTGCATGCGTTTGGATGTGACATTCGGTGTTTCGTGAGTTCCGTCCGTATGAGGATGTGGATGTTTTCTATATCAGTGTGTGACCACTTGATGATGCCGAAGGAGTATGTGAGGACTGGTATCGCAAATGTGTTAATGGCTTTTGTAAGGTTTCTGGAATTCAATTTGGTTTTTAGTAGCTTAATAAGGCGATCTCTGAACTCTTGGGTTAGTTGTGCCTTGACTTGTGTGTGGTCTATTTTAACGTTTTGATTGAAGCCCAGGTACTTGTAAGTTTCGTCCTTGTTCATGTTGTTTAGTGTTTGGCCAGCTACTGTTTCCTGCTGGGGGTGGTCCTTCTTATTATTATTATTATTATTATTATTATTTTCCAAGTTTCTCGCGCATGACTGCGGTAGCAACAAATGTTGACGGGCTGTGCCAAGTCAACACCTGAACTATTACTGATCTGAATTTAGGAAGGATCGTACGATGTTACAGGTCTTCAGGATTACAGACTTTTGGAATGTTTTGTGTAACCTTTCGTCCAGTCCTAACTGTTGTAGGTGTGGTGTAAATGTGTTCGGTGTAAGGCCTGAGACTGACATAATGAAGGGAACAATAGTAACTTTGTCCTGCTTCCAAAGGCGTTTTATTTCCATGGCAAGGTCCGTGTACTTAGATATTTTCCCAGCGTAGGTGTTTTGTATATTCACATCATTGGGAATAGCAATGTCTATCAGATATGTAACTTTATCGAGCTTTGACTGGAATACTATGTCTGGTCTATTGGCTGGGATAGTCTTGTCTGTATGTATTGCAACGTCCCAGTATAGTTTGTATTGATTGTTTTCAAGTACTGATGTCGGAGTGTAATTATAATATGGATCTGTGTTTTCTATTAGCTTGTTCGTTGTGGCTAGCGCTTGGTGAATGACCTTGGCTGCAGAATTATGTCTGGCTGTGTACTCGGTGCCAGCAAGAGTTTTGCACCCGCTTGTTATGTGATCTATTGTTTCCTTTTGTTGGTGACATTTTCTGCAGTTATCGTCGGTTATGGATGGATCTTTAATTACGTATTTTTTGTAGTTTTGTGTCGCAATCACTTGGTCTTGAATGGCAAGCATGAAACCCTCTGTTTCTGGGAACAGCTGGCCATCATGCAGCCAGGTGTATGACTGTCTTTCGTTAATATGGTCTTGTGTGACACGGTACCTATGTTTGCCGTGAAGTGCTTTCTGCGACCAGGTGTTTATTTTTTCTTGTTGTGATTGGATGTGATTGTATGTGTCTGCTGCGCGATCTGGACAAGAGAGGTTAAGTGGTGTATAGTTTTTGTCTGCTTTGACTATTGATCTATGTAGGTTTGTCTGTTTGCTTTGGAAAAAATGTCTGAGTGTTTTTATTTGTCGTGAGTGAAGTGACTGTATGTCTATAATTCCTCCGCCCCCCTGTTTTCTGTCTATGGTTAGTCTTTCCTTGCACGCGTTGGGGTGTGACATTCTGTGTTTCGTAAGTTCTGTTCGTATGAGTATATGGATGTTTTCTATGTCAGTGTGCGACCACTTGATGATGCCAAATGAATACGTGAGGATTGGTATTGCAAATGTATTGATAGCTTTTGTAAGGTTTCTAGAGTTCAGTTTTGTTTTCAGAAGCTTAATGAGGCGGTCTCTAAACACTTGTCTAAGTTGTGCTTTGGTTTGTGTGTGGTCTATCTTAACACTCTGATTGAAACCCAGGTACTTGTACGTTTCTTCCTTGTCCATGTTATCCAACGTCTGGCCGGTTACTATTTCCTCTTGGGGATGGTTCTTCCATTGGCCTTTGTTTATGTGTAGCACCTTGCATTTGCTCATCCCGAACTCCATCCTGACATCTGACGTACAAACCTCTGTTATTCTGAGTAATTCTCTCAGTTGCACGTCAGTGGCAGCATATAGTTTTATATCGTCCATGTAGAGGAGATGATTGATTCTGTGTTGATTTGCTTTCTGGTGTCTGATGTTGAAACCATAGTTTGTGTTGTTAAGTGCGTTGGAAAGTGGATTTAGACAGAGGCAGAACCACAGTGAACTGAGAGAGTCACCCTGGAAGATACCGCGTCGTATGTTTAGCTCCTCCGTTTGGATATGGCCGTCCTGAGTTTTGAGGTGTATGTTCGTTCGCCATGTCTCCATGGTTCTTGCAAGAAACCGACGAATGCCTGGGTTTATTTTATATATTTGTAGAATTTTAGTTAGCCAGCTATGGGGTACAGAATCAAAGGCTTTTTTGTAATCTATGAAACAGGTATGAAGACTCCTATGTTCTTTCCTAGTTTGCTCCATGATCACACTATCAATTATCAGTTGTTCTTTGCAACCTTGGCTTTGTTTTCTGCATCCTTTTTGTTCTTCAGTAAGGATGCTATTTTGCCTAAGGTGTTGTTCAATCCTTCTGCACATTGTTGCGGTGACGATCTTGTATAAGGTGGGGAGACATGTGATTGGGCGGTAGTTGGCAGGGTTCTTGGTATCTGCGTTTTTCGGTTTTATATACGTTATGCACTGTGTTAGGAATTTGGGAAACCTTTCGGGTTGGATTATGGCTTTATAATAATTGTTTAAAACAAAAAAGTGCAGCCCGGGCTCCGACACACCGGGCTGCTGTTCCATTACCCAATGACTACTCCTCACACCGTGAGGTGAGCAATCACTGGGTCCGCGAATCGTGCGCCCTAAGTAGACGAAGGGACCCAAGGATGACTGCCTTCTGCATTCTGGTGGCTAAGATGTGCGCCGCCGCACGGCACACCGGTATTTTGCGCAGTGCAGAGAGCAGCGTATTCCTCATTCCACCTAGGGATCCAATGACCAGAACCAGCAGACTTACAGTGTAGTCTGGCCAGAGCCTGCGAAGTTGTCCGAGCAACTCCTGATATTTGGTCCGCTTTTCCTCCTCCTTAGAGACGATGTTCACTTCGGCAGGCGCCGAAAACTCAATAACGAACATCGTCTTCTGTTGGTGGTCGAGAAGGACTATGTCGGGCTTGTTTGCCTGTACAAGCTCGAGCGTGGGGAACGAGTAGTTCCAGTAAATCCGGCATCTCTCGTTCTCCACAACGGACTCTATATCCCCTGGAGCGTATGGCAGCACCGGTGTCTCATCGATACCGTATGAGTGCCTTAAATGATAGCAGAGCACTCGTAGAGCCGCGTTGTGCCGATGGACGTAAGCCGTCCCAGCGTACGTCTTACACGCCGACAAGAGATGCATAAGCGTCTCTGGCGCCTGTCGGCAAGCTCTACAATGGGTGTCGGGTACATCTACACCCATAACCCTTTTACGGTATACCAAGGTGTTGAAGACACCGTCTTGGCAAGCCATTATAAAGCCCTCAGTCTCCGACTTCAACCCACTAGACCTTAGGAAAGAGAAGGTCAACTGCTCAGACAAGCCATGCTCTTCCAGATGTTTGTAGAAGATTCCATGCATTGGCTTATCTTTATGAAGTCTTAAAAGGAAGTCGACTTCGGCAGTTTTAAGGTGGGATTTTAATTCTGCGGGAGCAAGTTCCGTAATGGACTGCTGACACCTCCGCTTGAAGTCGAGTGTGAGGCTGAGCTCCTCGGCTGCTCGTTTCGCTGCGCTAAAAAGAAAGGCTCCTTTTCCCGCATTCTCGTGCTCTCGCACAAAGCGGATCAGGGGATCGGTGCTGTTCGTTACATAGCAGGCAGTGGCCAGTACTACTCTGTTGTGCAGACGCTCCAAACTCAATAGTCCACGCCCTCCCAGGTGTCGCGGGAGGTATATTCGCGGGACAGAGGACTTAGGATGCAGGCTTCTCTCTATATTCATCCTTTTGCGGGTCTTCGTGTCGATTTCCTTCAGCTCGTTCACTTTCCAGTGTATAACAACAATAGGACCGCAAGCATGTTTGTGGCAGCGACTTTGTTCTTGCCGGACAGTTCTGACGACCAGATCTGCCGGAGTCGGTGCAAATACTTGCGGCGGAGACACTCTTTAACCAATGCTGCCTCTTGGACATGACGCTGCGCCACTCCAAGGTAGGTATAAGTATCTCCGGCATGCAGTTGTCGCAAGATGCTCCCATCAACGAGCTGTTCCTCATCTCCACTATCTCCGCTTCGTCCTTTCTTGAGATGAACCAATGCACATTTGTCTGTCCCGAACTCCATTCCGATAGCATGACTGTACTCCTGCACCACCCTCAGCGATTGTTGTAGTTCGCGTTGGCCGGAGGCATAAAGTTTTAGGTCATCCAGATAAAACAGATGGGTGACCTTGTGCCTCCGGTTATTGGGCGTGCCACAGCTGTATCCTTTAGTATTTCTCAGCGCTATGGACAGAGGCAAAAGTGAGATGCAAAAGAGCAAGGGACTCAAGGAGTCTCCTTGGAAGACACCTCTTTTCAATGACACCAACTCTGTCTGAACCCGAGTTTCACCTGATGTTATGGTAAACCGGGTCTTCCAGAGCGGCATCAGTTGTTTGATGCATCCCACTATCTGATTATCCACCGAAAGACATTCCAACAGCCGCACAATGAGGTCATGAGACGTGCTGTCGAATGCCTTGCGATAGTCAATCCAGGCCATAGAAAGGTTTCGCTTGTACTGCACAGAGTCCTGCGTGACACATCGGTCAATCAACAGGTTCTCCTTGCAGCCAGCTACTCCTTTCTTTGACCCTCTCTGTTCATACACGTCGAGAAATACAGGATTCGCAGCTTGAAGGATACGCATGTACAAGATTCTGGTGAAGAGCTTGTAACACGCGTTCAGACATGTTATTGGCCTGTAGTTTTTGGGATCAGACAAATCTCCGGTCTTCGGGAGAAGCACGGTTCGACCCTCGACAAACCAAGCCGGAATTGGCTGCTCCTGATTTAGCCACGAGTTAAAAACTCTAGCTAAATGCCGGTGGCAACTGGGGAATTTTTTCCACCAGTAGGTGTTTATGCCATCCGGGCCAGGAGCTGCGAAATTCTTTGCGCCTCGTAAGGCGTCAAGAATTTCTTCCGTGTTTATCGGGTGACGCAGTACATTCAAGTTAGGAGTCCTCCTACAAACGGACTCGAACTGCGCCAAGGCCGGAGTGTCTGCTGAGAGAGGTTTGGGTTGTTCGTAAATGTCCCTCCAAAAGGCCTCCACGCGATCAGCAGTTGGCGGCTGCTCTATGGCTGGAGGCGGCTGTTGGAAAAGGCGAGAAGGTCTTTCGTAGAACATTCTGTTCTGCTCCAGACCTCTCGCCCGCGCCACCAACGATCGCTTAGCAGTGTTGCTTGAGAACAACCAGTACCGCTTGACTGAGTGTATGATGGTCGCGCCTCAGCCCGCAGGCTATCTGGCGCACTCGGCGCGTAAAAGGCTTCCCAGCTGCTCTATATTCCATCACACACTGGATACGGCATGCTTCCTGGCGAGCCAACTGGATTTTCGCTTCCATTTGGCGCACCCGTCTCTGTGCTCTCTCAACAGGAGAGTCTCTCACTCTCCCCTGTCTAGCTAGCCTCAGAGCCGCAGCGTAAATTTCGCAATTGATGCTCCAAATGTCAGAGGCCTCCGATAGACGTTCACTCACAACCTCATCCTCTCTCTTCAAACCTGCCAGCTTCAAGGACCTTCCGTTGTTATGCAAGGCCCTTCGGTCTCCGAAATCCCCAGGTGAGACGACTTGGTCGATTTCCCTCTCAGCGGGCCTTACCGGCGAACTTTCCGCCTGGTTAACAGGCCTTCCGTCCGCCGAAGAGGCAGGCTGAGCTGGAGCACGAACATATCCCTGCCTCCGGAGGTACGATACATAATCTCGCAAATTCTGAGAGATAAGCGTGCTATGCTCTGGGTGCATTTCACACCACCTCTCATACATGCGGGACATGTATCCCCTATGGCGCGGGCTACTGCTCTCGTAGCAGCTCAGCAGGTCATCCCTGAGCTCCGTCGTCCACCTAAAACAGTCCATGTCATTGCGGAGGTCGTCAACAGGGCGATCCGAAGCACCGCCACCTTGCCCAACGCCGGCTTCCGAAACCGGCTCGGTGTGGGTGCTTTTCTTCCGGGGTGGTCGAACCCGAAGATAGGGCCCGTCAGGTGGTTGGCCTTAGGGCCCCCAGACGACATTTCCGGAGGCAGCCGTTCAAATTGCCTCCTGAGGATGCACCTGTGAAGGTTGCCGGCTGGATTACATCCTTGGGCTTCGGTATACCCTGCGGTGTCGCCACGCACCGGATAGCCTACTGATGTTGGGTGGCTTCCTGCGGGTGTGTTATCAGCCGCCCCTAACATGGAGTCAGACGCTGTCGGAGTACCGCTCCTCACATGGAGATCCGTCGTGTCCTAGTTATTAAGGAATAGCCGATCCTCTGGATGCAGACGCTATTCCACCGTGCTAGTTTTGGTCCGCCCCGGGTATTTGATTTCCTCGGTACCACCCATATCTGGGAGGAGTTCCCCTATCCGCCACCTTGGGGAGGCGCCACTGAGGGGATCTAGCAACCCCTCGCGGTGCTATTATTATTTATTTTAAGACAAAAAAGTGCAGCCCGGGCTCCGACACACCGAGCTGCTGTTCCATTACCCAATGACTACTCCTCACACCCACCGTGAGGTGAGCAATCACTGTGTCCGCGAATCGTGCGCCCTAAGTAGACGAAGGGACCCAAGGATGACAGCCTTCTGCATTCTGGCGGCTAAGATGTGCGGCGCCGCACGGCACACCGGTATTTTGCGCAGTGCAGAGAGCAGCGTATTCCTCATTCCACCTAGGGATCCAATGACCATAACCAGCAGACTTACAGTGTAGAGCCTGCGAAGTTGTCCGAGCAACTCCTGATATTTGGTTCGCTTTTCCTCCTCCTTAGAGACGATGTTCACCTCGGCAGGCGCCGAAAACTCAATAACGAACAACGTCTTCTGTTGGTGGTCGAGAAGGACCATGTCGGGCTTGTTTGCCTGTACAAGCTCGAGCGTGGGGAACGAGTAGTTCCAGTAAATCCGGCATCTCTCGTTCTCCACAACGGACTCTATATCCCCTGGAGCGTATGGCAGCACCGGTGTCTCATCGATACCGTATGAGTGCCTTAAATGATAGTAGAGCACTCGTAGAGCCGCGTTGTGCCGATGGACGTAAGCCGTCCCAGCGTACGTCTTACACGCCGACAAGAGATGCATAAGCGTCTCTGGCGCCTGTCGGCAAGCTCTACAATGGGTGTCGGGTACATCTACACCCATAACCCTTTTACGGTACACCAAGGTGTTGAAGACACCGCCTTGGCAAGCCATTATAAAGCCCTCAGTCTCCGACTTCAACCCACTAGACCACCTTAGGAAAGAGAAGGTCAACTGCTCAGACAAGCCATGCTCTTCTAGATGCTTGTAGAAGATTCCATGCATTGGCTCATCTTTATGAAGTCTTAAGAGAAAGTCGACTTCGGCAGTTTTAATGTGGGATTTCAATTCTCTTTAACCAATTCTGCCTCTTGGACATGACGCTGCGCCACTCCAAGGTAGGTATAAGTATCTCCGGCATGCAGTTGTCGCAAGATGCTCCCATCAACGAGCTGTTCCTCATCTACACTATCTCCGCTTCGTCCTTTCTTGAGATGAACCAATGCACATTTGTCTGTCACGAACTCCATTCCGATAGCATGACTGTACTCCTGCACCACCCTCAGCGATTGTTGTAGTTCGCGTTGGCCGGAGGCATAAAGCTTTAGGTCATCCACATAAAACAGATGGGTGACCTTGTGCCTCCGGTTATTGGGCGTGCCACAGCTGTATTCTTTAGTATTTCTCAGCGCTATGGACAGAGACAGAAGTGAGATGCAAAAGAGCAAGGGACTCAAGGAGTCTCCTTGGAAGACACCTCTTTTCAATGACACCAACTCTGTCTGAACCCGAGTTTCACCTGATGTTATAGTGAACCGGGTCTTCCAGAGTGGCATCAGTTGTTTGATGCATCCTACTATCTGATTATTCACCGAAAGGCATTCCAACAGTCGCACAATGAGCTCATGAGACGTGCTGTCGAATGCCTTGCGATAGTCAATCCAGGCCATAGAAAGGTTTCGCTTGCACTGCGCGTACAGCTTGAAGGATACGCATGTAAAAGATTCTGGTGAAGAGCTTGTAACATGCGTTCAGACATGTTATTGGCCTGTAGTTTTTGGGACCAGACAAATCTCCGGTCTTCGGGAGAAGCACGGTTCGACCCTCGACAAACCAAGCCAGAATTGGCTGCTCCTGATTTAGCCACGAGTTAAAAACTCTAGCTAAATGCCGGTGGCAACTGGGGAATTTTTTTCACCAGTACGTGTTTATGCCATCCAGGCCAGGAGCTGCGAAATTCTTTGCGCCTCGTAAGGCGTCAAAAATTTCTTCCGTGTTTTGTGAGTTCTGCTCGGATGAGTATATGGATATTTTCTATGTCAGTGTGCGACCACTTGATAATGCCAAATGAATATGTTAGGATTGGTATAGCAAATTTGTTAATAGCTTTTGTAAGATTTCTAGAATTTAGTTTCGTTTTTAACAGTCTAATAAGACGGTCTTTAAACTCTTGCGTTAGTTGTGATTTGATTTTTGTGTGGTCTATCTTAGCGTTTTGATTGATACCCAGGTACTTGTACGTTTCATCCTTGTCCATGTTGTCTAGCGCCTGGCCAGTTACTACTTCCTGTTCGGGATGGTTTTTCCATTGGCCTTTATTGATGTGAAGCACCTTGCATTTACCCATGCCAAACTCCATCTTGATATCTGACGTGCAAACTTCTGGTATCCTGAGTAATTCTCTCAGTTGTACTTCTGTGGCGGCATATAGTTTTAGATCATCCATGTAGAGAAGATGATTGATTTTGTGTTGATTTGCTTTCTGGTGCCTGATGGTGAAACCACAGTTTGCGCTGTTAAGTGTGTTGGAGAGCGGATTGAGACAGAGGCAGAACCATAGTGAGATGCAAAAGAGCAAGGGACTCAAGGAGTCTCCTTGGAAGACACCTCTTTTCAATGACACCAACTCTGTCTGAACCCGAGTTTCACCTGATGTTATAGTGAACCGGGTCTTCCAGAGTGGCATCAGTTGTTTGATGCATCCTACTATCTGATTATCCACCGAAAGGCATTCCAACAGTCGCACAATGAGCTCATGAGACGTGCTGTCGAATGCCTTGCGATAGTCAATCCAGGCCATAGAAAGGTTTCGCTTGTACTGCGCGGAGTCCTGCGTGACACATCGGTCAATCAACAGGTTCTCCTTGCAGCCAGCTACTCCTTTCTTTGACCCTCTCTGTTCATACACGTCGAGAAATACAGGATTCACAGCTTGAAGGATACGCATGTAAAAGATTCTGGTGAAGAGCTTGTAACATGCGTTCAGACATGTTATTGGCCTGTAGTTTTTGGGATCAGACAAATCTCCGGTCTTCGGGAGAAGCACGGTTCGACCCTCGACAAACCAAGCCAGAATTGGCTGCTCCTGATTTAGCCACGAGTTAAAAACTCTAACTAAATGCCGGTGGCAACTGGGGAATTTTTTCCACCAGTACGTGTTTATGCCATCCAGGCCAGGAGCTGCGAAATTCTTTGCGCCTCGTAAGGCGTCAAAAATTTCTTCCGTGTTTATCGGATGGCGCAGTTCATTCAAGTTAGGAGTCCTCCTACAAACGGACTCGAACTGCGCAAAGGCCGGAGTGTCTGCTGAGAGAGGTTTCGGTTGTTCGTAAATGTCCCTCCAAAAGGCCTCCACGCGATCAGCAGTTGGCGGCTGCTCTATGGCTGGTGGCGGCTGTTGGAAAAGGCGAGAAGGTCTTTCATAGAACATTCTGTTCTGCTCCAGACCCCTCGCCCGCGCCACCAACGATCGTTTAGCAGCGATTAGCATCCGTATCCTGTCAAGACAGTGTTGCTTGACAACAACCAGTACCGCTTGACTGAGTGTATGATGGTCGCGCCTCAGCCCGTAGAGTATCGGCGCGCAAAAGGCTTCCCAGCCGCTCTATATTCCATCACACACTGGATACGGGATGCTTCCTGGCGAGCCAACTGGATTTTCGTTTCCATTTGGCGCACCCGTCTCTGTGCTCTCTCAACAGGAGAGTCTCTCACTCTCCCCTGTCTAGCTAGCCTCAGAGCCGCAGCGTAAATTTCGCAATTGATGCTCCAAATGTCAGAGGCCTCCGATAGACGTTCACTCACAACCTCATCCTCTCTCTTCAAACCTGCCAGCTTCAAGGACCTTCCGTTGTTATGCAAGGCCCTTCGGTCTCCGAAATCCCCAGGTGAGACGACTTGGTCGATTTCCCTCTCAGCGGGCCTTACCGGCGAACTTTCAGCCTGGTTAACAGGCCTTCCGTCCGCCGAAGAGGCAGGCTGAGCTGGAGCACGAACATATCCCTGCCTCCGGAGGTACGATACATAATCTCGCAAATTCTGAGAGATAAGCGTGCTATGCTCTGGGTGCATTTCACACCACCTCTCATACATGCGGGACATGTATCCCCTACGGCGCGGGCTACTGCTCTCGTAGCAGCTCAGCAGGTCATCCCTGAGCTCCGTCGTCCACCTAAAACAGTCCATGTCATTGCGGAGGTCGTCAACAGGGCGATCCGAAGCACCGCCACCTTGCCCAACGCCGGCTTCCGAAACCGGCTCGGTGTGGGTGCTTTTCTTCCGGGGTGGTCGAACCCGAAGATAGGGCCCGTCAGGTGGTTGGCCTTAGGGCCCCCAGACGACATTTCCGGAGGCAGCCGTTCAAATTGCCTCCTGAGGATGCACCTGTGAAGGTTGCCGGCTGGATTACATCCTTGGGCTTCGGTATACACTGCGGTGTCGCCACGCACCGGATAGCCTACTGATGTTGGGTGGCTTCCTGCGGGTGTGTTATCAGCCGCCCCTAACATGGAGTCAGACGCTGTCGGAGTACCGCTCCTCACATGGAGATCCGTCGTGTCCTAGTTATTAAGGAATAGCCGATCCTCTGGATGCAGACGCTATTCCACCGTGCTAGTTTTGGTCCGCCCCGGGTATTTGATTTCCTTGGTACCACCCATATCTGGGTGGAGTTCCCCTATCCGCCACCTTGGGGAGGCGCCACTGAGGGGATCTAGCAACCCTATTATGCATGTCTTATTTTTTCTCGCATGGTTGCGGTAGTAACAAGTATTGACGCGCTGTGCCAAGTCAATACCTGACCTATTATTATTCTGAATTCAGGAAGTACCGTACAATGCTACAGGTCTTGAGGATTACAGACTTTTGGAAGGTTTTATGTAACTTTTCATCCAGGCCCAATTGTTGCAGGTGTGGCGTAAATGTATTTGGAGTAAGGCCTGAGACCGACATAATGAGGGGGACAATGACAACTTTGTTTTGTTTCCATAGTCGTTTTATTTCTATGGCGAGATCGGTGTATTTAGATATCTTCCCAGCGTAGGTGTTTTGGATGTTCATATCATTGGGAATCGCAATATCTATTAAGTAGGTCACTTTGTCTGTCTTTGACTGGAAAACTATATCTGGCCTATTTGCTGGGATAGTTTTATCTGTATGTATTTCAATGTCCCAGTATAGTTTGAATTGATTGTTCTCTAGTACTGAGGTCGGTGTGTAGTTATAATATGGATCTGTGTTTTCAATTAGCTTGTTTGTTGTGGCTAGTGCTTGGTGTATGACTTTGGCTGCAGAGTTATGTCTGGCTGTATACGCAGTTCCAGCGAGAGTTTTGCATCCACTAGTTATGTTTTCTATTGTTTCCTTCTGTTGGTGGCATTTTCTGCAATCGTCATCAGAGATGGATGGATCTTTCATTATGTACTTCCTGTAATTTCGTGTCGCAATCACTTGGTCCTGGATAGCAAGCATAAAACCTTCCGTTTCCGGAAAGAGCTGGCCATCCTGCAGCCAGGTGTATGACTGCTTTTCATTAATGTGGTCTTGTGTAACACGGTATCTATGTTTGCCGTGGAGTGCCTTCTGCGACCAGGTGTTTATTTTTTCTTGTTGTGCTTGTATGTGGTTGTGTGCGTCTGCTGCGTGGTCTGGACAAGAAAGGGCGAGTGGTGTGTAGTTTTTGTCTGCTTTTACTATTGCCTTATGCAAGTTTGTTTGTTTACTGTGGAAAAAATGTCTGAGTGATTTTATTTGTTTTGCATGAAGTGACTGTATATCTATAATTCCTCTGCCCCCTTGTTTTCTGTCTATGGTGAGCCTTTCCTTGCATGCTTTGGGATGTGACATTCTGTGTTTTGTGAGTTCTGCTCGGATGAGTATATGGATGTTTTCTATGTCAGTGTGCGACCACTTGATAATGCCAAATGAATATGTTAGGATTGGTATAGCAAATGTGTTAATAGCTTTTGTAAGATTTCTAGAATTTAGTTTCGTTTTTAACAGTCTAATAAGGCGGTCTTTAAACTCTTGCGTTAGTTGTGATTTGATTTTTGTGTGGTCTATCTTAGCGTTTTGATTGATACCCAGGTACTTGTACGTTTCATCCTTGTCCATGTTGTCTAGCGCCTGGCCAGTTACTACTTCCTGTTCGGGATGGTTTTTCCATTGGCCTTTATTGATGTGAAGCACCTTGCATTTACTCATGCCAAACTCCATCTTGATATCTGACGTACAAACTTCTGTTATCCTGAGTAATTCTCTCAGTTGTACTTCTGTGGCGGCATATAGTTTTAGATCATCCATGTAGAGAAGATGATTGATTTTGTGTTGATTTGCTTTCTGGTGCCTGATGGTGAAACCACAGTTTGCGCTGTTAAGTGTGTTGGAGAGCGGATTGAGACAGAGGCAGAACCATAGCGAACTGAGAGATTCACCCTGAAAGACACCACGACGTATATGTAGCTCATCCGTTTGAATATGACCGTCCTCAGTTTGAAGGTGTATATTTGTTCGCCATGTCTCCATCGTTCTTGTAAGAAACTGACGAAGCCCTGGGTTGATTTTATATATTTGAAGAGTTTTTGTTAGCCAGCTATGGGGTACAGAGTCGAAAGCTTTTTTATAGTCGATGAAACAGGTATGAAGGTTCCTGTGTTCTTTTCTGGTTTGCTCCATGATCACACTATCAATTATGAGTTGTTCCTTGCATCCTTGGCTTTGTTTTCTACATCCTTTTTGTTCTTCAGTCAGGATGCTGTTTTCCGTGAGGTGTTTTTCAATTCTTCTGCATATCGTTGCGATGATGATGTTGTACAAGGTGGGAAGACAAGTGATTGGGCGATAGTTGGCAGGGTTTTTGGTGTCTGCGTTTTTGGGTTTTATATACGTTATTCCTTGCGCGAGGAATTTGGGAAGCCTATTGGGTTGGAGAATGGCTTTATTAATTTGGTCTGTGAGCACTTCGTATACTGAGCTGAACTGCTTGTACCAAAAATTTTGTATATTATCCACGCCTGGACACTTCCAGTTGTGAGTATGTTTTATTGTTTCAGCTATTTCCTCTGGCGTAAGAATAACGTTTCCCTGTTCCGCTATATGTTGATGTTTTTCCTCTTCCTGTCTGATCCACGGAGCGTTTTCATTATGTGTTTTGGGTTCTGACCATAGGCCTCCCCAAAACTCAATTAACTCTTGTTTACTAGGAAGTTCTATTGCTGTTATCTGGTTCTCGGTTGTTATCTTTTTGTAGAATTGTTTTTCACTTCTCTGAAAAAGGTTATTAGCGTCCTTTCTGTCGTTTGATTCATTGTATCTGCGTAGTCGAGCTGCGTAGACTGCAAGTTTTTGTTTGAGTGTATCAGTTATTTCTGGTATTGATTTTTGGGGCGACTTGGATTTGAGGATATCTATTGTTGTCTGTATGCGTTTTGAACGGTTGTTGTTGTTGGTGTATTGTGCGAGGTGCGCCAGTTCCTTTCTGATTGTGGTAATTTTGTTTTCGATTCGCATTTGCCATTTAGGTTTCGACCTTTTGCTTGTGTGGTTATTAGACCGTTTCGGAAGTTTTTGGCCGTTAACTATAAGTGTGGCTACTGCGGCAGCATATATGACGGTGTGGATGTCCTCTAGGTTACTGCCGCTTGTTAAGAATTGTGGTATTACGTTGGTATTTATTGTATGTAATATTTTTTGGGTGTTGCTGTTGAAAATGAGTCTGGGCAGGGGATCTCGCAGTGCAGGGTTAGTGCCACACCATTTGTTAAATTGTGCGTTCATCACTTGTTCGGTAGATTGTGTGAAGGAAGGTGTTTGAGTAACGTTTTGGTTTCGTGTGGTTATGGGAGGCGGGTTAGTGCATACTGTGTCTGGGGCATCTGGTATAAACTAATGTTCTGGGTTTTCTTCTAAGTGTGTACTGGTGGTGTTGGTTGTGTTTGTGTTTGGAGTCTTATAGTTTAGGGTATGATCGTGTTGTGTTTCCGTGATTGATTCATTGACTAGAGAATCATTCGTTTCAACTGTATTTATTTCGGCCGCTACAAGATTCTTTATAGCTTGTAGTTGTTGAGGTGTAAGTCGGTTATTTTTGGTAATGACACGTTTTTGGTCAATAAGTCTTTGTTCAGTTACCCGTGCTGAGAGGTGTGGGTATTGTGCTGTAAATAGCCTGTGTAGTTCATGCCTGTAGCCTGTGGAGATTGTTTCTAGTTTTGTGGCGGTATAGTAACAGTGCATTACAGATGTGTTCATCTCAGTGGTCCACTGTAAGCGCTGTCTTGGCTTGCCAGCTTTGGTGGTTGCCGGCTCTACCGGCAAAACATCCGCAACTGGGTTATCTCCTATTGGTTGTTCTTTTTCGGTTTGGGGTTCAGGTGAGTTTAATCGACGTACCCTAGGCCGTCGTTGGTTATTTATAAAATCAACTCTATCCATCGTGTTCCCACGAGTAGGGACGATCTAAATGTCGCTCTCCCGGGTGACGCCCATTCCAGGAGACAAGGGACTTATATTTACTCCGAAGTTGGCCCAAGGTGCTCCGGAGGATTTGCGACTTTACTGTCGGGTTTTGTTGAGGCTTTCTCCTCGCGGGCCGGCCGGTTAAGGCAAGCCCCCCGGTTGCGTACCCCTCACAACGTTCCCCAGCCACGCCCTGCTGAGGTCGTTGAAGTGTGGGGCGCAATAACGGTATATAACAGAAGGACCGGCGCTCAGCCTTCTGTGGCATTTCTCCCCGGATTTACCAAATCCCTATCTGACTGAGGTCAGAATAGCTTGGGGAAAGAAGCTTTGTGCTCGGTAGAGGATGTAAAGTCTACCTAGCCCACAGCTTCCTGAGTGTGCTAGCCTTGGTTGAAGTGACTTGAAGGCTGAAGTGATCACGAGCCATGCCGGCATGACAACCCCGCGGTGGTATTAGAGCCTCCGATGAGCCATCAACCGACATAGCTTGCCCATCAAAAAGTCACTTTCTAAGCCCCCAAACGAGCGACAACGTTCTAGCACCTGATGGGGGTTATTATTATTATTATATATGTCAATAAAAAGTGCAGCCCGGGCTCCGACACCCCGAGCTGCTGTCCCATTACCCAATGACTACTCCTCACACCGTGAGGTGAGCAATCACTGGGTCCGCCAATCGTGCGCCCTAAGTAGACGAAGGGACCCAAGGATGACTGCCTTCTGCATTCTGGCGGCTAAGATGTGCGCCGCCGCACGGCACACCGGTATTTTGCGCAGTGCAGAGAGCAGCGTATTCCTCATTCCACCTAGGGATCCAATGACCATAACCAGCAGACTTACAGTGTAGTCTGGCCAGAGCCTGCGAAGTTGTCCGAGCAACTCCTGATATTTGGTCCGCTTTTCCTCCTCCTTAGAGACGATGTTCACCTCGGCAGGCGCCGAAAACTCAATAACGAACATCGTCTTCTGTTGGTGGTCGAGAAGGACTATGTCGGGCTTGTTTGCCTGTACAAGCTCGAGCGTGGGGAACGAGTAGTTCCAGTAAATCCGGCATCTCTCGTTCTCCACAACGGACTCTATATCCCCTGGAGCGTATGGCAGCACCGGTGTCTCATCGATACCGTATGAGTGCCTCAAATGATAGTAGAGCACTCGTAGAGCCGCGTTGTGCCGATGGACGTAAGCCGTCCCAGCGTACGTCTTACACGCCGACAAGAGATGCATAAGCGTCTCTGGCGCCTGTCGGCAAGCTCTACAATGGGTGTCGGGTACATGTACACCCATAACCCTTTTACGGTATACCAAGGTGTTGAAGACACCGTCTTGGCAAGCCATTATAAAGCCCCCAGTCTCCGACTTCAACCCACTAGACCTTAGGAAAGAGAAGGTCAACTGCTCAGACAAGCCATGCTCTTCTAGATGTTTGTAGAAGATTCCATGCATTGGCTTATCTTTATGTAGTCTTAAGAAGAAGTCGACTTCGGCAGTTTTAATGTGGGCTTTTAATTCTGCGGGAGCAAGTTCCGTAATGGACTGCTGACACCTCCGCTTGAAGTCGAGTGTGAGGCTGAGCTCCTCGGCTGCTCGCTTCGCTGCGCTAAAAAGAAAGGCTCCTTTTCCCGCATTCTCGTGCTCTCGCACGAAGCGGATCAGGGGATCGGTGCTGTTCGTTACATAGCAGGCAGTGGCCAGTACTACTCTGTTGTGCAGACGCTCCAAACTCAATAGTACACGCCCTCCCAGGTGTCGCGGGAGGTATATTCGCGGGACAGAGGACTTAGGATGCAGGCTTCTCTCCATATTCATCCTTTTGCGGGTCTTTTGTGTCGATTTCCTTCAGCTCGTTCACTTTCCAGTGTACAGCACCAAAGGTGTACAATAACAATGGGACCGCAAGCATGTTTGTGGCAGCGACTTTGTTCTTGCCGGACAGTTCTGACGACCAGATCTGCCGGAGTCGGTGCAAATACTTGCGGCGGAGACACTCTTTAACCAATGCTGCCTCTTGGACATGACGCTGCGCCACTCCAAGGTAGGTATAAGTATCTCCGGCATGCAGTTGTCGCAAGATGCTCCCATCAACGAGCTGTTCCTCATCTCCACTATCTCCGCTTCGTCCTTTCTTGAGATGAACCAATGCACATTTGTCTGTCCCGAACTCCATTCCGATAGCATGACTGTACTCCTGCACCACCCTCAGCGATTGTTGTAGTTCGCGTTGGCCGGAGGCATAAAGTTTTAGGTCATCCATATAAAACAGATGGGTGACCTTGTGCCTCCGGTTATTGGGCGTGCCACAGCTGTATCCTTTAGTATTTCTCAGCGCTATGGACAGAGGCAAAGGTGAGATGCAGAAGAGCAAGGGACTCAAGGAGTCTCCTTGGAAGACACCTCTTTTCAATGACACCAACTCTGTCTGAACCCGAGTTTCACCTGATGTTATAGTGAACCGGGTCTTCCAGAGTGACATCAGTTGTTTGATGCATCCCACTATCTGATTATCCACCGAAAGACATTCCAACAGCCGCACAATGAGCTCATGAGACGTGCTGTAGAATGCCTTGCGATAGTCAATCCAGGCCATAGAAAGGTTTCGCTTGTACTGCACGGAGTCCTGCGTGACACATCGGTCAATCAACAAGTTCTCCTTGCAGCCAGCTACTCCTTTCTTTGACCCTCTCTGTTCATACACGTCGAGAAATACAGGATTCACAGCTTGAAGGAGACGCATGTACAAGATTCTGGTGAAGAGCTTGTAACATGCGTTCAGACATGTTATTGGCCTGTAGTTTTTGGGATCAGACAAATCTCCGGTCTTCGGGAGAAGCACGGTTCGACCCTCGACAAACCAAGCCGTAATTGGCTGCTCCTGATTTAGCCACGAGTTAAAAACTCTAGCTAAATACCGGTGGCAACTGGGGAATTTTTTCCACCAGTAGGTGTTTATGCCATCCGGGCCAGGAGCTGCGAAATTCTTTGCGCCTCGTAAGGCGTCAAGAATTTCTTCCGTGTTTATCGGGTGACGCAGTACATTCAAGTTAGGAGTCCTCCCACAAACGGACTCGAACTGCGTCAAGGCCGGAGTGTCTGCTGAGAGAGGTTTGGGCTGTTCGTAAATGTCCCTCCAAAAGGCCTCCACGCGATCAGCAGTTGGCGGCTGCTCTATGGCTGGAGGCGGCTGTTGGAAAAGGCGAGAAGGTCTTTCGTAGAACATTCTGTTCTGTTCCAGACCTCTCGCCCGCGCCACCAACGATCGCTTAGCAGCGATTAGCATCCGCATCCTGTCAAGACAGTGTTGCTTGACAACAACCAGTACCGCTTGACTGAGTGTATGATGGTCGCGCCTCAACCCGTAGGCTATCTGGTGCACTCGGCGCGTAAATGGCTTCCCAGCCGCCCTATATTCCATCACACACTGGATACGGGATGCTTCCTGGCGAGCCAACTGGATTTTCGCTTCCATTTGGCGCACCCGTCTCTGTGCTCTCTCAACAGGAGAGTCTCTCACTCTCCCCTGTCTAGCTAGCCTCAGGGCTGCAGCGTAAATTTCGCAATTGATGCTCCAAATGTCAGAGGCCTCCGATAGACGTTCACCAACAACCTCATCCTCTCTCTTTAAATCTGCCAGCTTCAAGGACCTTCCGTTGTTATGCAAGGCCCTTCGGTCCCTGAAATCCCCAGGTGAGACGACTTGGTCGATTTCCCTCTCAGCGGGCCTTACCGGTGAACTTTCAGCCTGGTTAACAGGCCTTCCGTCCGCCGAAGGGGCAGGCTGAGCTGGAGCACGAACATATCCCTGCCTCCGGAGGTACGATACATAATCTCGCAAATTCTGAGAGGTAAGCGTGCTATGCTCTGGCTGCATTTCACACCACCTCTCATAAATGCGGGACATGTATCCCCTACGGTGCGGGCTACTGCTCTCGTAGCAGCTCAGTAGGTCATCCTTGAGCTCCGTCGTCCACCTAAAACGGTCCATGTCATTGCGGGGGTCGTCAACAGGGCAATTCGAAGCACCGCCACCTTGCCCAACGCCGGCTTCCGAAACCGGCTCGGTGTGGGTGCTTTTCTTCCGGGGTGGTCGAACCCGAAGATAGGGCCCGTCAGGTGGTTGGCCTTAGGGCCCCCAGACGACATTTCCGGAGGCAGCCGTCCAAATTGCCTCCTGAGGATGCACCTGCGAAGGTTGCCGGCTGGATTACATCCTTGGGCTTCGGTATACCCTGCGGTGTCGCCACGCACCGGATGTTTTTTCAAGCTTCTCTCGCATGACTGCGGTAGCAACAGATGCTGACGGGCCGTGCCAAGTCAACACCTGAACTATTACTGATCGGGATTTAAGAAATTTAAGAAGGATCGTACTATATTACAGGTCTTAAGAATTACAGACTTTTGGAATATTTTGTGTAACTTTTCGTCCAGGCCTAGCTGGTGCAGGTGTGGTGTGAGTGTGTTAGGTGTAAGGCCTGAGACCGACATAATTAGGGGGACAATAACAACTTTGTTTTGTTTCCAGAGTCGTTTTACTTCTATGGCAAGGTCTGTGTATTTAGATATCTTCCCAGCGTAGGCGGTTTGAACATTCGTATCATTAGGGATAGCAATATCTATGAAATAGGTAACTTTGTCTGCCTTCGACTGAAAAACTATATCTGGTCTATTGGCTGGGATAGTTTTGTCTGTGTGTATTTCGACGTCCCAGTATAGTTTGTATTGATTGTTGTCAAGTACTGAGGTCGGTGTATAATTATAATATGGATCTGTGTTTTCGATTAGTTTGTTAGTTGTGGCTAGGGCTTGGTGTATGATTTTGGCTGCAGAGTTATGTCTGGCCGTGTACTCGGTTCCAGCGAGGGTTTTGCATGCACTTGTTATATGATCTATTGTTTCCTTCTGTTGGTGGCATTTTCTGCAATTATCGTTGGTTACGGATGGATCTTTAATTATGTATTTTTTGTAGTTTCTCGTCGCAATTACTTGGTCCTGAATAGCAAGCATAAAACCCTCCGTTTCTGGAAAGAGCTGGCCATCCTGCAGCCACGTGTTTTTCATTTATCTGATCTTGTGTAACTCGGTATCTATGTTTGCCGTGAAGTGCTTTCTGCGACCATGTATTTTTTCTTGTTGTAATTCTATGGGAATGTGTGTGTCTGCTGCGTGGTTTGGACTGGAGAGGGTGAGTGGTGTATAGTTCTTGTCTGCTTTGACTATTGCTCTATGTAAATTCGTTTGTTTGCTCTGAAAGAAATGTCTGAGTGTTTTTATTTGTTTTGTGCGGAGTGACTGTATATCTATAATTCCTCTGCCCCCTTGTTTTCTATCTATGGTAAGCCTTTCTTTGCATGCGTTCGGATGTGACATTCTGTGCCTCGTGAGTTCTGTCCGTATGAGGATTTGGATGTTTTCTATGTCAGTGTGCGACGACTTCATGATGCCGAAGGAGTATGTGATGACCGGTATCGCGAATGTGTTAATGGCTTTTGTAAGATTTCTGGAATTTAGTTTTGTTTTTAGTAGCTTAATAAGGCGGTCTCTAAACTCTTGTATTAGTTGTTCTTTGACTTGTGAGTGGTCTATCTTAACACTTTGAGTGAAACCCAGGTACTTGTATGTTTCGCCCTTGTCCATGTTGTCCAGTGTTTGGCCAGTTAATGTTTCCCGTTCTTGATGGCTCTTCCACTGATCTTTGTTGATGTGGAGCATCTTGCACTTACTCATTCCGAATTCCATCCTTACGTCTGACGTGCAAACTTCCGTTATTCTGAGCAATTCTCTCAGTTGTACTTCAGTTGCTGCATATAGTTTTATATCATCCATGTAGAGGAGATGATTCATTTTATGTTGATTAACTTTCTCGTGTCTAATGTTGAAACCACAGTTTGTGTTGTTGAGTGCATTGGAGAGCGGATTTAAACAGAGGCAGAACCACAGTGAACTCAGAGAGTCTCCCTGGAAGATACCGCGTCTTATGTGTAGCTCATCCGTCTGGATATGGCCGTGCTGAGTTTTGAGGTGTATGTTGGTGCGCCATATTTCCATGATTCTTGTAAGAAACTGACGAAGTCCTGAGTTGATTTTATATATTTGTAAAGTTTTCTTTAGCCAGCTGTGGGGTGCAGAGTCAAAGGCTTTTTTATAGTCTATAAAACAAGTGTGAAGGTTCCTGTGTTCTTTTCTAGTCTGCTCTGCTGTCAATTATTAGCTATTCCTTGCAGCCTTGACTTTGTTTTCTACATCATTTTTGTTCTTCAGTGAGGATGTTGTTTTGTGTTAGGTGTTAGGTTATTATTATTATTATTATGTTTAAAACAAAAAAGTGCAGCCCGGGCTCCAACACACCGGGCTGCTGTTCCATTACCCAATGGCTACTCCTCACACCGTGTGGTGAGCAATCACTGGGCCCACGAATCGTGCGCCCTAAGTAGACGAAGGGACCCGAGGATGACTGCCTTCTGCATTCTGGCGGCTAAGATGTGCGCCGCCGCACGGCACACCGGTATTTTGCGCAGTGCAGAGAGCAGCGTATTCCTCATTCCACCTAGGGATCCAATGACCATAACCAGCAGACTTACAGTGTAGTCTGGCCAGAGCCTGCGAAGTTGACCGAGCAACTCCTGATATTTGGTCCGCTTTTCCTCCTCCTTAGAGACGATGTTCACCTCGGCAGGCGCCGAAAACTCAATAACGAACATCGTCTTCTGTTGGTGGCCGAGAAGGACTATGTCGGGCTTGTTTGCCTGTACAGGCTCGAGCGTGGGGAACGAGTAGTTCCCGTAAATCCGGCATCTCTCGTTCTCCACAACGGACTCTATATCCCCTGGAGCGTATGGCAGCACCGGTGTCTCATCGATACCGTATGAGTGCCTCAAATGATAGTAGAGCACTCGTAGAGCCGCGTTGTGCCGATGGACGTAAGCCGTCCTAGCGTACGTCTTACACGCCGACAAGAGATGCATAAGCGTCTCTGGCGCCTGTCGGCAAGCTCTACAAAGGGTGTCGGGTACATCTACACCCATAACCCTTTTACGGTACACCAAGGTGTTGAAGACACCGTCTTGGCAAGCCATTATAAAGCCCTCAGTCTCCGACTTCAACGCACTAGACCTTATGAAAGAGAAGGTCAACTGCTCAGACAAGTCATGCTCTTCCAGATGTTTGTAGAAGATTCCATGCATTGGCTTATCTTTATGAAGTCTTAAAAGGAAGTCGACTTCGGCAGTTTTGAGGTGGGATTTTAATTCTGCGGGAGCAAGTTCCGTAATGGACTGCTGACACCTCCGCTATTATTCACAAAACACAAAAAGTTCAGCCCGGGCTCCGTCACACCGAGCTGCTGTTCCATTACCCAATGACTACTCCTCACACCGTGAAGTGAGCAATCACTGGGTCCGCGAATCGTGCGCCCTAATTAGACGAAGGGACCCAAGGATGACTGCCTTCTGCATTCTGGCGGCTAAGATGTGCGCCGCCGCACGGCACATCGGTATTTTGCGTAGTGCAGAGAGCAGCGTATTCCTCATTCCACCTAGGGTTCCAATGACCATAACCAGCAGACTTACAGTGTAGTCTGGTCAGAGCCTGCGAAGTTGTCCGAGCAACTCCTGATATTTGGTCCGTTTTTCCTCCTCCTTTGAGACGATGTTCACCTCGGCAGGCGCCGAAAACTCTATAACGAACATCGTTTTCTGTTGGTGGTCGAGAAGGACTATGTCGGGCTTGTTTGCCTGTACAAGCTCGAGCGTGGGGAACGAGTAGTTCCAGTAAATACGGCATCTCTCGTTCTCCACAACGGACACTATATCCCCTGGAGCGTATGGCAGCACCGGTGTCTCATCGATACCGTATGAGCGCCTTAAATGATAGTAGAGCACTCGTAGAGCCGCGTTGTGCCGATGGACGTAAGCCGTATTATTATTATTATTATTATCTATTTTTCTGTTTTTTCTCGCATAGTTGCGGTAGTAACAAGTATTGACGGGCTTGGCCAAGTCAACACCTGACCTATTTTTATTCGAAATTCAGGAAGGACCGTACAATGCTACAGGTCTTGAGGATTACAGACTTTTGGAAGGTTTTGTGTAACTTTTCGTCCAGGCCCAGCTGTTGCAGGTGTGGTGTAAACGTATTTGGTGTAAGGCCTGAGACCGACATTATGAGAGGGACAATAATAACTTTGTTTTGTTTCCAGAGTCGTTTTATTTCTATTGCAAGATCTGTGTATTTAGATATCTTTCCAGTGTAGGTGTTTTGGATATTCATATCATTGGGAATCGTAATATCTACCAAATAATTTTAAAAAATTATTATCCTGATTTTCCAAGTTTCTCTCGCATGACTGCGGTAGCAACAGGTGTTGACGGGCTGTGCCAAGTCAGCACCTGAACTATTAAGGATCGGAATTTAGGAAGGATCGAACAATATTGCAGATCTTCAGGATTACAGACTTCTGAAATATTTTGTGTAACCTTTCGTCCAGGCCTAACTGTTGTAGGTGTGGTGTAAATGTGTTTGGTGTGAGGCCTGAGACAGACATAATTAGGGTGACCATGGTAACTTTGTTTTGCTTCCAGAGTCGTTTTATTTCTATCGCAAGGTCCGTGTATTTAGATATCTTCCCAGCGTAGGCGTTTTGGATATTCGTATCGTTGGGAATAGCAATATCTATCAAATAGGTAACTTTGTCTGCCTTCGACTGGAAAACTATATCTGGCCGATTTGCCGGGATAGTCTTATCTGTATGTATTTCAACGTCCCAGTACAGTTTATATTCATTGTTTTCGAGTACTGGTGTCGGTGTATAATTGTAATATGGACCTGTGTTTTCTATTAGCTTGTTTGTTGTGGCTAGTGCTTGGTGAATGACTTTGGCTGCAGAGTTATGTCTAGCTGTGTACTCGGTTCCAGCGAGAGTTTTGCATGCGCTTGTTATGTGGTCTATTGTTTCTTCTTGTTGGTGGCACTTTCTGCAATTGTCGTCGGTTATGGATGTATCTTTAATTATGTATTTCATGTAGTTCCTTGTCGCAATCACTTGGTCCTGGATAGCAAGCATAAAACCCTCAGTTTCTGGAAAGAGCTGGCCATCCTGCAGCCAGGTGTATGATTGTCTTTCATTAATGTGGTCTTGTGTAACGCGGTATCTGTGCTTGCCATGGAGTGCTTTTTGTGACCAGGTGTTTATTTTTTCTTGTTGTAATTCTATGTGATTGTGTGCGTCTGCTGGGTGATCTGGGCGGGATAGTGTGAGTGGAGTATAGTTTTTGTCTGCTTTTACTATTGATCTATGTAAGTTTGTCTCTTTGCTTTGGAAAAAGTCTCTGAGTGTTTTTATTTGTCTTGTGTGAAGTGACTGTATGTCTATAATTCCTCTGCCCCCATGTTTCCTGTCTATGGTAAGCCTTTCCTTGCACGCTTTCGGATGTGACATTCTGTGCTTTGTGAGTTCCGTTCGTATGAGTATGTTGATGTTTTCAATATCAGTGTGCGATCATTTGATTATACCAAAGGAGTATGTGAGGACCGGTATCGCAAATGTGTTAATTGCTTTCGTAAGATTTTTGGAGTTCAATTTTGTTTTCAGAAGTGTAATGAGACGGTCTCTAAACTATTGTGTTAGTTGAGCCTTAACCCCTGAGTGGTCAATCTTAATGTTCTGATTGAAGCCTAGGTACTTGTACGTTTCGGCCTTCTCCATGTTGTCCAGAGTTTGGCCAGTTAATATTTCCTGTTCGGAATGGTTCTTCCATTGGCCCTTATGGATGTGGAGCACCTTGCATTTGCTCATTCCGAATTCCATTCGGACGTCTGACGTACAAACCTCTGTTATTTTGAGTAATTCCTTCAGTTGCACTTCAGTGGCTGCATACAGTTTTATATCATCCATGTAGAGAAGATGACTGATTCTGTGTTGATTAACTTTCTGGTGTCTGATGTTGAAACCATAATTTGTGTTGTTAAGTGCGTTGGAGAGTGGATTTAAACAAAGGCAGAACCACAGTGAACTGAGTGAATCACCCTGGAAGATACCGCGTCTTATGCATAGCTCCTCCGTTTGGATATGACCGTCCTGAGTTTTAAGATGTATGTTGGTTCTCCATGTCTCCATGGTTCTTGTAAGGAACTGACGAAGGGTTGGATTAATTTTATATATTTGAAGAGTTTTCGTTAGCCAGCTATGGGGTACAGAGTCAAAAGCTTTTTTATAATCGATGAAACAGGTATGGAGGTTCCTGTGTTCTTTTATAGTTTGCTCCATGATCACACTATCAATTGTTAGTTGTTCCTTGCAACCTTGGCTTTGTTTTCTACATCCTTTCTGTTCTTCGGTCAAGATGTTGTTTTGAGTAAGGTGTTGTTCACTCCTTTTGCCTATTGTTGCAGTGATGATCTTGTACAAGGTGGGGAGACAAGTGATCGGACGGTAATTGGCAGGGTTCTTGGTATCTGCGTTTTTTGGTTTTATATATGTTACTCCTTGTGTGAGGAATTTGGGTAGCCTGTTGGGTTGGAGTATGGCTTTATTGATTTGGTCTGTGAGCATTTCATATGTTGCACTGAATTGTTTGTACCAGAAATTTTGCACGTTGTCTACGCCCGGGCACTTCCAATTGTGGGTGTGTTTTATTGTTTCGGCTATTTCCTCTGGTGTAAGAATTACGTCTCCCTGTTCCGGTATGTGTTGTTGTTTTTCCTCTTCTTGTCTAATCCATGGAGCGTTTTCATTATGGGTTTTGGGCTCTGACCATAAGCTTCCCCAGAAGTCGGTTAGCTCTTTTCTACTTGGAGGTTCTATTGTTGTTATCTGATTATTTGATGTGATCTTTTGGTAGAACTGCCTCTCACTTTTCTGAAAAAGGTTGTTAGTATCCTTTGTGTCGTTGGACTCATTATACCTGCGGAGTCTAGCTGCGTAGACTACAAGTCTCTGTTTAAGCGTATCGTATATTTCGGATATTGTTTGTTGTGGTAATCTAGATTTGAGTCTATTTATTGTTGTTTGTATGCGTTTCGAGAGGTTGTTCTTGTGGATATATTGAGTGACGTGTGCGATATCTTTTCTGATTGTGATAATTTTATTTTCGATTCTAATTTGCCATTTAGGTTTAGATCCTTTGCTTGTGTGGTCTTTCGATCGTTTTGGAAGTTTTTGGCCGTTAACTATGAGGGTGGTTGCTGCAGCAGCATATATAACAGTATGGATGTCTTCTAAGTTACTGTCCTTTGTTAAGAATTGTGGTATTATGTTGGAATTTACTGTCTGTAATATTTGTCGAGTGTTGTTTCTAAAAATCAGTCTAGGCAAGGGATCTCGCAGGGTAGGATTTGTGCCACACCATTTGTTATATTGTGTGTTCATCACTTGTTCTGTAGATTGTGTGATACAAGGTGGTGGCGTAACGTTTTGGCTTTGTGTGGCTGTGGAAGGTAAGTTAATGGATGTTTGGTCTGGTGTATCTGATGTGTGCTCGTGTTCTGAATCCACATCTAAGTGTATGCTGGTGTTATTGATTGTATCTGTGTTTGGAGTCTGGTTACTTCGGGTATGATTATTTTGTCTTTCTGTGATTGATTCATCGGCTAACGAATCATTTGGTGTGACAGTATTTATTTCGTTGGATACAAGGCTCTTTATAGCTTGTAGCTCTTGTGGGGTAAGACGGTTGTTTTTTGTTATGACTCGCTTTTGATCAATAAGTCTTTGTTCGGTTACACGTGTTGAGAGGTGTGGGTATTGTGCTGTAAACAGCCTATACAGTTCATGTCTGTAGCCTGTAGAGATGGTTTCAAGTTTTGTGGCGGTATAGTAACAGTGCATTACAGATTTGTTCATCTCAGTAGTCCACTGTAAGCGCTGTCTTGGTTTACCAGCTTTGGTGGTTGCCGGCTGTACCGGCAAAACAGCCGCAGTTGGGCTGTGTGCTATTGGTTGTTGTGTTTGCCTTTGGGGTTCAGGTGAGTTTAATCGACGTACCCTAGGCCGTCGTTGGTTGTTTGAAAAACTAACTTTATCCATCGCGTTCCCACGAGTAGGGACGATCTAAATATCGCTCTCCCGGGTGACGCCCATTCCAGGAGAGAAGGGACTTATATTTACTCCGAAGTTGGCCCAAAGTGCTCCGGAGGATTTGCGACTTTACTGTCGGGTTTTGTTGAGGCTTTCTCCTCACGGGCCGGCCGGTTAAGGCAAGCCCCCCGGTTGCGTATTCCTCACAACGTTCCCCAGCCACGCCTTGCGGAGGTCGTTGAAGTGTGGGGCGCAATAACGGTGTGTGACAGAAGGACCGGCGCTCAGCCCTCTGTGGCATTTCTTCCCGGATTCGCCACATCCCTATCTGACCGAGGCCAGGATAGCTTGGGGGAAGGAGCTTTGTGCTTGGTGGGGTATGTAAAACTACCAAGCCCACAGCTTGCTGAGTGTGCTAGCCTTGGTTGAAGTGACTTTTCGATCTCGAGCCCTGGCGTCATGACAACTCCGAGTGGTATTAAAACCTCCGATGAACCATCAACCGACATAGCTGGCCCATCAAAAAGTCACTTTCTAAGCCCCCAAACGAGCGTCAACGTTCTAGCACCTGATCCGTCCTTTGAGACGATGTTCACCTCGGCAGGCGCCGAAAACTCTATAACGAACATCGTTTTCTGTTGGTGGTCGAGAAGGACTATGTCGGGCTTGTTTGCCTGTACAAGCTCGAGCGTGGGGAACGAGTAGTTCCAGTAAATCCGGCATCTCTCGTTCTCCACAACGGACTCTATATCCCCTGGAGCGTATGGCAGCACCGGTGTCTCATCGATACCGTATGAGTGCCTTAAATGATAGTAGCGCACTCGTAGAGCCGCGTTGTGCCGATGGACGAAAGCCGTATTATTTTTTTTTATTTATGTTAAAACAAAAATGTGCAGCCCGGGCTCCGACACACCGGGCTGCTGTTCCATTACCCAATGACTACTCCTCACACCGTGAGGTGAGCAATCACTAGGTCCGCGAATCGTGCGCCCTAAGTAGACGAAGGGACCCAAGGATGACTGCCTTCTGCATTCTGGCGGCTAAGATGTGCGCCGCCGCACGGCACACCGGTATTTTGCGCAGTGCAGAGAGCAGCGTATTCCTCGTTCCACCTAGGGATCCAATGACCATAACCAGCAGACTTACAGTGTAGTCTGGCCAGAGCCTGCGAAGTTGTCCGAGCAACTCCTGGTATTTGGTCCGCTTTTCCTCCTCCTTAGAGACGATGTTCACCTCGGCAGGCGCCGAAAACTCAATAACGAACATCGTCTTCTGTTGGTGGTCGAGAAGGACTATATCGGGCTTGTTTGCCTGTACAAGCTCGAGCGTGGGGAACGAGTAGTTCCAGTAAATCCGGCATCTCTCGTTCTCCACAACGGACTCTATATCCCTTGGAGCGTATGGCAGCACCGGTGTCTCATCGATACCGTATGAGTGCCTCAAATGATAGTAGAGCACTTGTAGAGCCGCGTTGTGCCGATGGACGTAAGCCGTCCCAGCGTACGTCTTACACGCCGACAAGAGATGCATAAGCGTCTCTGGCGCCTGTCGGCAAGCTCTACAAAGGGTGTCGGGTACATCTACACCCATAACCCTTTTACGATACACCAAGGTGTTGAAGACACCGTCTTGGCAAGCCATTATAAAGCCCTCAGTCTCCGACTTCAACCCAATAGACCTTAGGAAAGAGAAGGTCAACTGCTCAGACAAGCCATGCTCTTCCAGATGTTTGTAGAAGATTCCATGCATTGGCTTATCTTTATGAAGTCTTAAAAGGAAGTCGACTTCGGCAGTTTTAAGGTGGGATTTTAATTCTGCGGGAGCAAGTTCCGTAATGGACTGCTGCTAAAAAGAAAGGCTCCTTTTCCCGCATTCTCGTGCTCTCGGACAAAGCGGATCAGGGGATCGGTGCTGTTCGTTACATAGCAGGCAGTGGCCAGTACTACTCTGTTGTGCAGACGCTCCAAACTCAATAGTCCACGCCCTCCCAGGTGTCGCGGGAGGTATATTCGCGGGACAGAGGACTTAGGATGCAGGCTTCTCTCCATATTCATCCTTTTGCGGGTCTTTTGTGTCGATTTCCTTCAGCTCGTTCACTTTCCAGTGTACAGCACCAAAGGTGTACAATAACAATGGGACCGCAAGCATGTTTGTGGCAGCGACTTTGTTCTTGCCGGACAGTTCTGACGACCAGATCTGCCGGAGTCGGTGCAAATACTTACGGCGGAGACACTCTTTAACCAATGCTGCCTCTTGGACATGACGCTGCGCCACTCCAAGGTAGGTATAAGTATCTCCGGCATGCAGTTGTCGCAAGATGCTCCCATCAACGAGCTGTTCCTCATCTCCACTATCTCCGCTTCGTCCTTTCTTGAGATGAACCAATGCACATTTGTCTGTCCCGAACTCCATTCCGATAGCATGACTGTACTCCTGCACCACCCTCAGCGATTGTTGTAGTTCGCGTTGGCCGGAGGCATAAGGTCTTAGGTCATCCATATAAAACAGATGGGTGACCTTGTGCCTCCGGTTATTGGGCGTGCCACAGCTGTATCCTTTAGTATCTCTCAGCGCTATGGACAGAGGCAAAAGTGAGATGCAAAAGAGCAAGGGACTCAAGGAGTCTCCTTGGAGGACACCTCTTTTCAATGACACCAACTCTGTCTGAACCCGAGTTTCACCTGATGTTATGGTAAACCGGGTCCTCCAGAGTGGCATCAGTTGTTTGATGCATCCCACTATCTGATTATCCACCGAAAGACATTCTGACAGCCGCACAATGAGGTCATGAGACGTGCTGTCGAATGCCTTGCGATAGTCAATCCAGGCCATAGAAAGGTTTCGCTTGTACTGCACGGAGTCCTGCGTGACACATCGGTCAATCAACAGGTTCTCCTTGCAGCCAGCTACTCCTTTCTTTGACCCTCTCTGTTCATACACGTCGAGAAATACAGGACTCACAGCTTGAAGGATACGCATGTACAAGGTTCTGGTGAAGAGCTTGTAACACGCGTTCAGACATGTTATTGGCCTGTAGTTTTTGGGATCAGACAAATCTCCGGTCTTCAGGAGAAGCAAGGTTCGACCCTCGACAAACCAAGCCGGAATTGGCTGCTCCTGATTTAGCCACGAGTTAAAAACTCTAGCTAAATGCCGGTGGCAACTGGGGAATTTTTTCCACCAGGAGGTGTTTATGCCATCCGGGCCAGGAGCTGCGAAATTCTTTGCGCCTCGTAAGGCGTCAAGAATTTCTTCCGTGTTTATCGGGTGACGCAGTACATTCAAGTTAGGAGTCCTCCTACAAACGGACTCGAACTGCGCCAAGGCCGGAGTGTCTGCTGAGAGAGGTTTGGGTTGTTCGTAAACGTCCCTCCAAAAGGCCTCCACGCGATCAGCAGTTGGCGGCTGCTCTATGGCTGGAGGCGGCTGTTGGAAAAGGCGAGAAGGTCTTTCGTAGAACATTCTGTTCTGCTCCAGACCTCTCGCCCGCGCCACCAACGATCGCTTAGCAGCGATTAGCATCCGTATCCTGTCAAGACAGTGTTGCTTGACAACAACCAGTACCGCTTGACTGAGTGTATGATGGTCGCGCCTCAACCCGTAGGCTATCTGGCGCACTCGGCGCGTAAAAGGCTTCCCAGCCGCTCTGTATTCCATCACACACTGGATACGGGATGCTTCCTGGCTAGCCAACTGGATTTTCGCTTCCATTTGGCGCACCCGTCTCTGTGCTCTCTCAACAGAAGAGTCTCTCACTCTCCCCTGTCTAGCTAGCCTCAGAGCCGCAGCGTAAATTTCGCAATTGATGCTCCAAATGTCAGAGGCCTCCGATAGATGTTCACCAGCAACCCCATCCTCTCTCTTCAAATCTGCCAGCTTCAAGGACCTTCCGTTGTTATGCAAGGCCCTTCGGTCCCTGAAATCCCCAGGTGAGACGACTTGGTCGATTTCCCTCTCAGCGGGACTTACCGGCGAACTTTCAGCCTGGTTAACAGGCCTTCCGTCCGCCGAAGGGGCAGGCTGAGCTGGAGCACGAACATATCCCTGCCTCCGGAGGTACGATACATAATCTCGCAAATTCTGAGAGGTAAGCGTGCTATGCTCTGGGTGCATTTCACACCACCTCTCATACACGCGGGACATGTATCCCCTACGGCGCGGGCTACTGCTCTCGTAGCAGCTCAGCAGGTCATCCCTGAGCTCCGTCGTCCACCTAAAACGGTCAATATCATTGCGGGGGTCGTCATCAGGGCGATTCGAAGCACCGCCACCTTGCCCAACGCCGGCTTCCGAAACCGGCTCGGTGTGGGTGCTTTTCCTTCGAGGTGGTCGAACCCGAAGATAGGGCCCGTCAGGTGGTTAGCCTTAGGGCCCGCAGCCGACATTTCCGGAGGCAGCCGTCCAAATTGCCTCCAGAGGATGGACCTGTGAAGGTTGCCGACCGACTTACATCCTTTGGCTTCGGTATACCCCTCGGTGTCGCCACGCACCGAATAGCCTCTTGATGTTGGGCGGCTTCCTGGGGGTTTATGAAAACAGCCGCTTCTAACATGAAGAACGGGCGCTGTCGGAGTACCGCTCCTCACATGGAGATCCGTCGTGTCCTATTAATTGTGGAATAGCCGATCCTCTGGATGCAGACGCTATTCCACTGAGCTAGTTTTGGTCCGCCCCGGGTATTTGATTTCCCCGGTACCACTCATATCTGGGAGGCGTTCCCCTATCCGCCACCTTGGGGAGGCGCCACTGAGGGGATCTAGCAACCCCTCGCGGATTATTATGTTTTTTTCAAGCTTTTCTCGCATGACTGCGGTAGCAACAGATGCTGACGGGTCGTGCCAAGTCAACACCTGAACTATTACTGATCGGAATTTAAGAAGGATCGTACTATATTACAGGTCTTAAGAATTACAGACTTTTGGAATATTTTGTGTAGCTTTTCGTCCAGGCCTAGCTGGTGCAGGTGTGGTGTGAATGTGTTAGGTGTAAGGCCTGAGACCGACATAATTAGGGGTACAATGACAACTTTGCTTTGTTTCCAGAGTCGTTTTACTTCTATGGCAAGGTCTGTGTATTTAGATATCTTCCCAGCGTAGGCGGTTTGAACATTCGTATCATTAGGGATAGCAATATCTATTAAATAGGTAACTTTGTCTGCCTTCGACTGAAAAACTATATCTGGTCTATTGGCTGGGATATTTTTGTCTGTGTGTATTTCGACGTCCCAGTATAGTTTGTATTGATTGTTGTCAAGTACAGAGGTCGGTGTATAATTATAATATGGAGCTGTGTTTTCGATTAGTTTGTTAGTTGTGGCTAGGGCTTGATGTATGATTTTGGCTGCAGAGTTATGTCTGGCCGTGTACTCGGTTCCAGCGAGGGTTTTGCATGCACTTGTTATATGATCTATTGTTTCCTTCTGTTGGTGGCATTTTCTGCAATTATCGTTGGCTACAGATGGATCTTTAATTATGTATCTTTTGTAGTTCCTCGTCGCAATTACTTGGTCCTGAATAGCAAGCATAAAGCCCTCCGTTTCTGGAAAGAGCTGGCCCTCCTGCAGCCAAGTGTATGACTGTTTTTCATTTATGTGATCTTGTGTAATTCGGTATCTATGTTTGCCGTGAAGTGCTTTCTGCGACCATGTGTTTATTTTTTCTTGTTGTAATTCTATGGGATTGTGTGTGTCTGCTGCGTGGTTTGGACTGGAGAGGGTGAGTGGTGTATAGTTCTTGTCTGCTTTGACTATTGCTCTATGCAAATTCGTTTGTTTGCTCTGAAAGAAATGTCTGAGTGTTTTTATTTGTTTTGTGCGGAGTGACTGTATATCTATAATTCCTCTGCCCCCTTGTTTTCTATCTATGGTAAGCCTTTCTTTGCATGCGTTCGGATGTGACATTCTGTGCCTCGTGAGTTCTGTCCTTATGAGGATTTGGATGTTTTCTATGTCAGTGTGCGACCACTTGATGATGCCGAAGGAGTATGTGATGACCGGTATCGCGAATGTGTTAATGGCTTTTGTAAGATTCCTAAGGTTCCTAAACTCTTGTATTAGTTGTTCTTTGACTTGTGAGTGGTCTATCTTAACACTTTGATTGAAACCCAGGTACTTGTATGTTTCGCCCTTGTCCATGTTGTCCATTGTTTGGCCAGTTAATGTTTCCCGTTCTTGATGGCTCTTCCACTGACCTTTGTTGATGTGGAGCACCTTGCACTTACTCATTCCGAATTCCATCCTTACGTCTGACGTGCAAACTTCCGTTATCTGAGCAATTCTCTCAGTTGTACTTCAGTTGCTGCATATAGTTTTATATCATCCATGTAGAGGAGATGATTGATTTTATGTTGATTAACTTTCTCGTGTCTAATGTTGAAACCACAGTTTGTGTTGTTGAGTGCATTGGAGAGCGGATTTAAACAGAGGCAGAACCACAGTGAACTGAGAGAGTCTCCCTGGAAGATACCGCGTCTTATGTGTAGTTCATCCGTCTGGATATGGCCGTGCTGAGTTTTGAGGTGTATGTTGGTGCGCCATGTTTCCATGATTCTTGTAAGAAACTGACGAAGTCCTGAGTTGATTTTATATATTTGTAAAGTTTTCTTTAGCCAGCTGTGGGGTACAGAGTCAAAGGCTTTTTTATAATCTATAAAACAAGTGTGAAGGTTCCTGTGTTCTTTTCTAGTCTGCTCCATGATCACACTGTCAATTATAAGCTGTTCCTTGCAGCCTTGACTTTGTTTTCTACATCCTTTTTGTTCTTCAGTGAGGATGTTGTTTTGTGTCAGGTGTTGTTCAATCCTTCTACATATTGTTGCCGTGATGATCTTGTAGAGGGTGGGGAGACAAGTGATTGGACGGTAATTGGCAGGGTTCTTGGTATCTGTGTTTTTAGGTTTAATATACGTTATTCCTTGTGTGAGGAATTTAGGAAGCCTATTAGGTTGTAGTATGGCTTTATTGATTTGGTCTGTGAGCACCTCGTATGTTGAACTGAATTGCTTGTACCAAAAATTTTGTATATTATCCACGCCTGGGCACTTCCAATTGTGAGTATGTTTTATTGTTTCCGCTATTTCCTCTGGTGTAAGAATAACGTCACCCTGTTCCATTATATGTTGGTGTTTCTCCTCTTCTTGTCTGATCCATGGAGCGTCTTGATTATGCGTTTTGGGCTCTGACCATAAACTACTCCAAAACTCAGTTAAGTCTTGTCTACTTGGTGGTTCTATGGTTGCTTCCTGGTTGTTTGCAATTATTTTCTGGTAGAACTGCTTTTCACTTTTTTGGAAAAGATTATTAGCGTTCTTTCTCTCGTTGGATTCATTGTATCTGCGTAGTCGAGCTGCGTAAACTGCAAGTTTCTGTTTCAGTGTATCAGCTATTTCAGGTATCGATTTTTGAGGTGACTTGGATTTGAGTGTATCTATTGTTGTCTGGATGCGTTTTGAACGGTTGTTGTTGTTAGTGTATTGTGCGAGGTGTGCCAAATCCTTTCTGATTGCGGAAATTTTATTTTCGATTCGTATTTGCCATTTAGGTTTAGGCCTGTTGCTTGTGTGGTCTTTAGACCGTTTCGGAAGTTTTTGGCCGTTTACTGTGAGTGTTGTTGCTGCTGCAGCGTATATAACGGTATGTATGTCCTCTAGGTTACTGACGTTTGTTAAGAATTGTGGTATTATGTTGGAGTTTATTGTGTGTAATATTTGTTGGGTGTTGTTTTTAAAAATCAGTCTGGGCAAAGGATCTCGCAGCGCAGGATTGGTGCCACACCATTTGTTATATTGTGTGTCCATCACTTGTTCTGTGGATTGTGTGATGGAAGGCGGTGGCGTAACCTTTTGGCTTTGTGTGGCTGTGAGGGGTAGGTTAATTGATGTCTGGTCTGGTGTATCTGGTATGTGCTCATGTCCTGAGTCCATATCTGAATGTATGCTGGTGTCGTTGGTTGTGTCTGTGTTTGGAGTCTGGCTATTTCGGGAATGAATATTTTGCCTTTCTGTGGTTGATTCATCGGCTAACGAGTCATTTGGTGGGACAGTATTTATTTCGTTGGATACAAGGCTCTTTATAGCTTGTAGTTCTTGCGGGGTAAGACGGTTGTTTTTAGTTATGACTCGTTTTTGATCAATCAGTCTTTGTTCGGTTACACGTGTTGAGAGGTGTGGGTATTGTGCTGTAAACAGCCTGTGTAGCTCATGTCTGTAGCCTGTAGATATGGTTTCTAGTTTTGTGGCGGTATAGTAACAGTGCATTACAGATTTGTTCATCTCAGTAGTCCACTGTAAGCGCTGTCTTGGTTTACCAGCTTTGGTGGTTGCCGGCTGTACCGGCAAAACATCCGCAGTTGGGTTGTGTGCTATTGGTTGTGGTGTTTGGTTTTGGGATTCAGGTGAGTTTAATCGACGTACCCTAGGCCGTCGTTGGTTATTTGAAAAACTAACTTTATCCATCGCGTTCCCACGAGTAGGGACGATCTAAGTGTCGCTCTCCCGGGTGACGCCCATTCCAGGAGAGAAGGGACTTATATTTACTCCGAAGTTGGCCCAAGGTGCTCCGGAGGATTTGCGACTTTACTGTCGGGTTTTGTTGAGGTTTTCTCCTCACGGGCCGGCCGGTTAAGGCAAGCCCCCCGGTTGCGTACCCCTCACAACGTTCCCCAGCCACGCCTTGCTGAGGTCGTTGAAGTGTGGGGCGCAATAACGGTGTGTGACAGAAGGACCGGCGCCACCTTGGGGAGGCGCCACTGAGGGGATCTAGCAACCCCTCGCGGATTATTATTATTATTATTATTATTATCTATTTTTCTATTTTTTTCTCGCATAGTTGCGGTAGTAACAAGTATTGACGGACTGTGCCAAGTCAACACCTGACCTATTTTTATTCGAAATTCAGGAAGGACCGTACAATGCTACAGGTCGTGAGGATTACAGACTTTTGGAAGGCTTTGTGTAACTTTTCGTCCAGGCCCAGCTGTTGCAGGTGTGGTGTAAATGTATTTGGTGTAAGGCCTGAGACCGACATTATGAGAGGGACAATAATAACTTTGTTTTGTTTCCAGAGCCGTTTTATTTCTATTGCAAGATCTATGTATTTAGATATCTTCCCAGTGTAGGTGTTT
The DNA here is from genome assembly GCA_951848785.1 of Callosobruchus maculatus. Classification (NCBI taxonomy): domain Eukaryota; kingdom Metazoa; phylum Arthropoda; class Insecta; order Coleoptera; family Chrysomelidae; genus Callosobruchus; species Callosobruchus maculatus. The sequence goes on along the minus strand of CATOUR010000191.1, from coordinate 4,689,758 downwards.
TGGATATTCATATCATTGGGAATAGCAATATCTATCAAATAATTTTAAAAAATTATTATTATTATACGAAAAACAAATAGTGCAGCCCGGGCTCCGACACACCGAGCTGCTGTTCCATTACCCAGTGACTACTCCTCACACTGGGTCCGCGAATCGTCCGCCCTAAGTAGACGAAGGGACCCAAGGATGACTGCCCTCTGTATTCTGGCGGCCAAGAATGTGCGCCGCCGCACGGCACATCGGTATTTTGCGCAGTGCAGAGAGCAGCGTATTCCTCACTCCACCTAGGGATCCAATGACCATAACCGGCAGACTTACAGTGTAGTCTGGCCAGAGCCTGCGAAGTTGTCCGAGCAACTCCTGATATTTGGTCCGCTTTTCCTCTGGCGCCTGTTGGTAAGCTCTACAATGGGTGTCTAGTACATCTACACCCATAACCCTTTTACGGTGCACCAAGGCGTTGAAGACACCGTCTTGGCAAGCCATTATGAAGCCCTCAGCCTCCGACTTCAACCCACTAGACGTTAGGAAAGAGAAGGTCAACTGCTCAGACAAGGCATGCTCTTCTAGATGTTTGTAGAAGAGTCCATGCATTGGCTTATCTTTATGAAGTCTTAAGAGACAGTCGACTTCGGCAGTTTTAAGGTGAGATTTTAATTCTGCGGGAGCAAGTTCCATAATGGACTGCTGACACCTCCGCTTGAAGTCGAGTGTGAGGCTGAGCTCCTCGGCTGCTCGTTTCGCTGCGCTAAAAAGAAAGGCTCCTTTACCCGCAATCTCGTGCTCTCGCAGAAAACGGATCAGGGGATCGGTTCTGTTCGTTACATAGCAGGCAGTGGCCAATACTACTCTGTTGTGCAGACGCTCCAAACTCAATAGTCCACGCCCTCTCAGGTGTCGCGGGAGGTATATTCGCGGGACAGAGGACTTAGGATGCAGACTTCTCTCCATATTCATCCTTTTGCGGGTCTTCGTGTCGATTTCCTTCAGCTCGTTCACTTTCCAGTGTATTGCACCAAAGGTGTATAATAACAATGGGACCGCAAGCATGTTTGTGGCAGCGACTTTGTTCTTGCCGGACAGTTCTGATGACCAGATCTGCCGAAGTCGCTGCAAATACTTGCGGCGCAGCCACTCTTTGACCAATTCTGCCTCTTGGATGTGACGCTGCGCCACTCCAAGGTAGGTATAAGTATCTCCGGCATGCAGTTGTCGCAAGATGCTCCCATCAACGAGCTGTTCCTCATCTCCACTATCTCCGCTTCATCCTTTCTTGAGATGAACCAATGCACATTTGTCTGTCCCGAACTCCATTCCGATAGCATGACTGTAATGCTGCACCACCCTCAGCGATTGTTGTAGTTCGCGTTGACTGGAAACGTAAAGCTTTAGGTCATCCATATAAAACAGATGGGTGACCTTGTGCCTCCAGTTATTGGGCGTTCCGCAGCTGTATCCTTTAGTATTTCTCAGCGCTATAGACAGAGGCAAAAGTGAGATGCAAAACAGCAAGGGACTCAAGGAGTCTCCTTGGGAGACACCTCTTTTGAATGACACCAACTCTGTCTGAACCCGAGTTTCACCTGATATTATAGTGAACCGGGTCTTCCAGAATGGCATCAGTTGTTTGATGCATCCCACTATCTGATTATCCAACGAAAGACATTCCAACAGCCGCACAATGAGCTCATGAGACGTGCTGTCGAATGCCTTGCGATAGTCAATCCAGGCCATAGAAAGGTTTCGCTTGTACTGAACGGAGTCCTGCGTGACACATCGGTCAATCAACAGGTTCTCCTTGCAGCCAGCTACTTCTTTCTTTGACCCTCTCTGTTCATACACGTCGAGAAATACAGGATTCACAGCTTGAAGGATACGCAGGTATAAGATTCTGGTGAAGAGCTTGTAACATGCGTTCAGACATGTTATTGGCCTGTAGTTTTTGGGATCAGACAAATTTCCGGTCTTCGGGAGAAGCACGGTTCGACCCTTGACAAGCCAAGCCGGAATTGGCTGCTCCTGATTTAGCCACGAGTTAGAAACTCTAGCTAAATGCCTGTGGCAACTGGGAAATTTTTTTCCTCCAGTAGGTGTTTATGCCATCCGGGCCAGAAGCTGCGAAATTCTTTGCGCCTCGTAAGGCGTCAAAAATTTCTTCCGTGTTTATCGGATGACGCAGTACATTCAAGTTAGGAGTCCAGTTGACGGCTGCTGTATGGGTTGGTGGCGGCTGTTGGAAAAGGTGAGAAGGTCTTTCATAGAACATTCTGTTCTGCTCCAGGCCCCTCACCCGCGCCACCAACGATCGTTTAGCAGCGATTAGCATCCGTATCCTATCAAGACAGTGTTGTTTGACAGCAAGCAATACCGCTTGACAGAATGTATGATGGTCGCGCCTCAACCCGCAGGCTATCTGGCGCACTCGGCGCGTAAAAATCTTCCAAGCCGCTGTATATTTCATCACACAGTGGAGACGGGATGCTTCCTGGCTAGCCAGCAGGATTTTCGCTTCCATTTGGCGCACCCGTGTCTGTGCTCTCTCAACAGGAGAGTCTGTGACTGTCCCCTGTCTAGCTAGCCTCAGAGCTGCAGGGTAAATTTCGCAATCGATGCTCCAAAATATCATCTCTCTCTCTCTCTCTCTCTGTCTTTCTCTCTGTATCTCTCTCTCTCTCTCTCTCGCTCTCTCTCTCTCTCTCTCTCTCTCTCTCTGTCTCTGTCTCTGTCTCTGTCTCTGTCTCTGTCTCTGTCTCTGTCTCTGTCTCTGTCTCTGTCTCTGTCTCTGTCTCTCTCTCTCTCTCTCTCTGTGTGTGTCTCTGTCTCTGTCTCTCTCTGTCTCTGTCTCTGTCTCTGTCTCTGTCTCTGTCTCTCTGTCTCTCTCTCTCTCTCTCTCTCTCTCTGTCTGTCTCTGTCTCTGTCTCTGTCTCTGTCTCTGTCTCTGTCTCTGTCTCTGTCTCTGTCTCTGTCTGTCTCTGTCTCTGTCTCTGTCTCTCTCTCTCTCTCTCTCTCTTTCTCTTTCAGCCTGGTTAACAGGCCTTCCGTCCGCCGAAGGGGCAGGCTGAGCTGGAGCACGACCATATCCCTGCCTCCGGAGCTACCATACATAATCTCGCAAATTCTGAGAGGTAAGCGTGCTATGCGCTGGGTGCATTTCACACCAGCTCTCATACATGCGGGACATGTATCCCCTACGGCGCGGGCTACTGCTCCCGTAGCAGCTCAGCAGGTCACTGCGGAGGTCGTCCATAGGGCAATTCGAAGCACAGCCACCTTGCCCAACGCCGGCTTCCGAAACCGGCTCGCTGTGGGTGCTTTTCCTTCGAGGTGGTCGAACCCGAAGATAGGGCCCGTGAGGTGGTTAGCCTTAGGGCCCGCAGCCGAAATTTCCTGAGGCAGCCGTCCAAATTGCCTCCTGAGGATGGACCTGTGAAGGTTGCCGGCCGGCTTACATCCTTTGGCTTCCGTATACCCTACTGTGTCGCCACGCACCGGATAGCCTACTGATGTTGGGTGGCTTCATGCGGGTATCTGGTATCAGCCGCCCCTAACGTGGAATCAGACGCTGTCGGAGTACCGCTCCTTAAGGGCCCCACAGACATCGTTCTTTTTCATCAGGTTTGCACGTCGTGCCAACTGATCACACCCATTTCGGTCCATGTGTGCCGAAAAACCGTCGTGTTAACCGTCGTTCCAAAAAATCTGTCCGAGCTTGATTTTACCCGTCGGTTTCGAACGCCATCGTGCAACTCGGTACATGTGTGGCCGTTCATCGTGCAATCACGACGAGATTTTGCAGTGTCGTTCTGGTTTCAGGTATAATTGGTAAGGCATGGGGGGATATCGCAACTGGAAATTTCAAACCCTCGTAGCTTCTACCCGTAACAAGGAATCTCGATGTAGCTGTCAGTCGTTCATGAGGGGAAATACTTTGTCTCATCCAGGTATCCTGTTTTTTTATTAGAGGTGCTACTGAATTAAGTAATTCTAAGTATGTTTCTTCATCCATCCTCAAATAATTGTACCAATCCCCTGGTTCCAGACGCAATTTTTTCAATAGATTTATATGGGAGAATTGGCCTCTTTTTAAAAGCCACTGTTTCACCCATTTAGAACGTTTTTTCTTGCTGTATTCCACTTTAATAGCTAAAGCCGCCGCCAATGCTAAAGTATTATCCATGTTTAATGGACCAAAAATTTGCGAGAAACTGAAAGAAAACTGGACAGTGTGTGGGGGTTATTGTTCCATCGGTTTAACCGACATCGGTTGGCACGTCGTGCAAACCTGATGAAAAAGAACGATGTCTGTGGGACCCTTTACATGGAGATCCGCCGTGTCCTATTTATTGTGGAATAGCCGATCCTCTGGATGCAGACGCTATTCCACCGTGCTAGTTTTGGTCCGCCCCGGGTATTTCATTTCCCCGGTACCACCCATATCTGGGAGGCATTCTCCTATCCGCCACCTTGGGGAGGCACCACTGAGGGGATGTAGCAACCCCTCGCGGCCTATTATTGTTATTATTATTAATTATCATTTAGACTGTGAATGTTTATAACCATTTCTTTAACAATATTAATAACAAGAGCCAGTTTACCACTATTTTTGAGACATTTTTGAATCGTATATTTCAACATATCAATATAAATACTTCACCAGTAAAATATATGAAATACAAAGCCCTCATGATTTGATAAATACAAGAATTAAGTAATAAAATCATATCATAAACACTCAGCACTCATGATTAATAAATACAAAACAAATGTTAAGAAATAATAAAAAAAACCATATCATAACATTTCTGTGTTTTGATTTCATTCTCTCTGAGTTGGTACACGTGCATGCTAAAAGAATCAGGTTACTATGGGCCAGTGTTGCCAATCTTAATTTGTGAAATTACACGGTGAACTGTTCAAATTACACGCTTTTAGTTTCACATGATTTCAAAAATACACGATTTTTACACACTTTGATATTTTCATTGAAATAAGGCAAAAGGAGACCTTATTTTTGGCATGTAATGTTGGAAATTGGTCAATACTCAAAACTAGACTCAAGTCAAAACCAAACCAAAACTGAACCTCCTGGACTCCTGGACACTTGGTCAATCAAATGTGACTAGTGTAGTGTATAGCCAGAGGATGACTTTATCACGTTCTGTGAGACTTGTATCGGCCGTCAATTGTCGTAATCGGTACGTCCTACATTACAAGTAGTTACAATAAAAAAAAATGTCCTGGAAGTGGAAAAATATATTTATGTTCTAACTCAAATCACAACAAAATTAACATTATTTTCTATTACAAATCATTTAAAACGGAAAACAATGGTTATTTTTTTTTAAAATAACATCACTTTTATTGAGTAAATGCCAAATTACAAAATTACACACAAAATACACGCTTTTTGCAATGTTCACAAAATACACACAAGGCAATCAAAATACACACAAATGGTGTAATTACACGCTTTTTGGCAACACTGCTATGGGCACACATACAACATTGGGTTCTAAGTTCCACCACTAGACGTCTTGATCACTATTTCTAAATTTGGTATCGGTTTTGACAGTGACCAGTTGCTCACTACACGATATTTATTAACCTAGCCCGCAATACCCAATAAAAAATAGAAAGCTTTTGCTAAATAACATCCAATAGAAAAGTTTTGTCCAATTCTTTGTTAAATATGCATGTTGATAAAATCGGGCCATAAACTGCGAACGTGGCGAAAACCGCGAAAATTCCAAAATAATGCGGGCCTTTTAGTTTTAGGTTATGTTCCGTGTCAACGTCAACTGTCAAAGTCAGGGAGCCAATAAGATTTTTCGCGAGATCTCGGAGTAAAAGAAACCGGGAATGGGCCGATGAGAGACGGGTTCCCCCTCCACCAAAGTTCAACTTCCCGCAAGGGAACTGGCTCCTATTGACATAACAAATGTCACCCGCCAGTACCTCACCTACGTCGGGTGGGTAGGAATTCAATTCCCGGTATCACGTGACCTTGTCATATTCGAATGACGTCACATCCGTCTTCCCCTATCCCCGCTTGACGCGAAAATGTCCAGTTCTGTTCAATGTAGTACACAGTGTTGGACCGAGATCTCGCGAAAAACTCCTTAAAGTACACTTGGTACGGCTAGCTGCTTGTTCGCAGGAGGAGAGGCAAGTAACAGTTTCCATGTATGTATGTTAGATTTGATTTGCCAGGGGGCGGGCACGCCTTGCCCCCCCCCTGGCGGCGCCCATGAATGGAATGTCAGGTTTAGGTTACGCGCACATAAATCGGCATCGGACGGACGGTACGGATCGGAAAAAGCTACTTTCTATTAAATTGGATGGACCATCGCACATACGTCGGGACGGTAGGCATAGGATTTTCAAAATCCGGTAAAAATATAGCAACTAGAAATAAAGCCGCCCGATGCGTGCCGTGCGTGCCGATACCGACGTATGCGCGATGCTGATCGGCGATTGCCGAGGCACCGTCGGCACTTTTCAAGTTTCTACCTGCACTGCCTACAGACAGGGTTGCCATTCATAGCAACTTGTCGCGAAAATAGCAACATTTTGATTACGTTGAGAAGTAGCGTCGATTTAATAAAATAAACCGATTTGTAGCGAATTTTTGAAAAATTCTGTTACTATCTTTTTTTCGCCACTGATTACTGCTTGTCTATTCTTCTTTTCGGTTTTGCCCAGAGTGTCTTGTATTGGTGTCGAGACCACAGCATAGTAAACAATCAACACAATATCTCAGGTTGGCGGCAATTACATGCGCAACCCCCCTTTTGGATCGTTATTTGTACGAATGCTAACGATACTGCGATACTTGAAAGGTATCAATATTTCTGCAGTAACATCGAGTATTTTTATCTTAGATACTTTATGAGCGATTCCAAGCTGGTATCGCTACATTTGTAGCGGTATCGGTAACGAAAATAATTATGAACCAAATGCACCTCCATTGGCGTGTAGAGCTCTATAGTTGGCTAAAAAATATCGAATTGGTACCGGTATCGATATTTTTATTCTCGCATCTCTACCCAGATTTCACACCCATAAAATCATCCGAATGTCAAATTCTGTGGGAACCATTTTTATATAGGAAATCCTCCCTCAGAGATATTCTGCTGATTGTTTACTACGCTGTGTCGAGACTATGTATCGGGTAATCCACTATTTTTGAATGAAAGATTATATTATATTATACATACACCTAACATCAATTGCCCCCCCCCCCCCTCCCACGAATAAAGTTATACCACAGCATAATAAACAACCAGCACAATAGCTCAAGTTGGCGGAAATTACACTCGCATCCCCACTTTTGGATGATTTTCTGTAGAGATGGTAACGGTACTTCGATACTTGTACTTCTACACTAATATCGATATTTTTATCTTATATACTTTTTGAGCGATTCCAGGCCGGTATCGATGCTTTTGTAGGTGTATCGGTATATAATTATTGAGGGGTGTAATCAATTGCACAAAATTCTCTGTACGAACCAAACGCGCCTATGAGGCTAGAAATATCGAGTTGGTACCGGTATCGATATTTTCATTTTCGCATCTATACCCAAACTTCACAGCCGTAAAATCATCCATGAACCCTCCCAAGGCCCAAGGTCAAATTTTGTGGGAACCATTTTTATATAGGAAATCCTTAAGAGATATTATGCTGGTTGTTTACTGTGCTGTGGTTATACATAGGTTGAAATATACGTTATTTTTGTGTGGTGATAACGTAACGACGTTCAAGGCGGCTCAATAGCGCATTTATTTGCATATTTACAACTGATTTCCAATTCTTCCGGCGATTCCGAATTCTGATCAGATATGTGCGATACAATAATAAAAAATCCGTACCGTCCGTCCGATGCCGATTTATGTGCGCGTACCATTACTCCTTCAACCATTGTTTTACAATAAATAGACCACGATAAACTGAACAGATAAATTAAAAACCAATGTAAGCTATATGGGCGCCGCGCGGATCGCTTTTTGCCTGTTTCGTAGCTCCGTCTCTGTCGCACTGGTACTGGGCGCACGCCGCACGCTCTCTTTCTCCTTCTTAAGTCATGTCCATAATCTATGTCAATGGAAAATAGCCTATACTCTGTTACCTGATACTTTAAACCTATGTTTTGTGCTTTAAACTGGCTTGACGTCTATTTGATAGGTATCAGCTGACGAAGAAGTACATCTCAAATTTAATTTTTTACTAGCGGTGTTGATTGGAAATCCTGCGATCAAGACTGTATTAGTAATATTCTTACTGAATATCTCATTGCCAAAAAGGAATGACTATTTTTGTAAATAAGAAATTGCTTCAATATCCAGAAATTCGCAGCAAAAATGGTTGGTTAAAAGAAATAGACTATTTTATTATAGGCGGTTTCGGGGAGCAAATCAAACGGGTACAGCTTGATGGCACAGGATATATTTCACATAACATAAATGGGGGCACACAATGTGGCGTGGCCGTACATAACCACAAAATAACCTTAACGCAACGTCTTAACCTTAGACAAGGAAAGAGAGAGGACAGAACGCGCGACTGACATTTCTGTCACCGAATGGCACCAAAAAACTACCAAAATTTACCTGTGATAAGTGATTCCTGGCTCCTTCCTGGTGCTGTGGCTTTTAGAACCGTAAGCTGCACACCCTACCATTAGGCACACCACAATATTTTACAATGATTGGTCCAAAAAACGCTAAATATCATAAATAAATATTTTGGTGGCTATTCATTTTTGGTGACAGCTAATGACAGCTTATTCATATATGCATCATACGGACGTGCGGTATCCCCTCTCTTTCCTTATCTAAGGTCTTAACAGTACCCTGCTGAACGGAAGTGCGAGTGAATCATGAAGTGAACAGAACGACATAATGACAGATGACTTGACAGTCCTTATAACCTTAATATCAGGTAGTTACCTTGCACTAGACACTGGTAACACGTCACTTTACTAGCGGCACAAATGAGCGGGAAAAGTACAAAATTCAAATAATATTCCTACAATTCGGCCAACCTGACAATGTTGTCCGACCTCGGATTACAATAATAGGAATTCATAAATATGCTAAGAACATAACACAATGTTACATAATCATTACATAATAGACGATCATAACCATAACATAGTATCATAATCATAATTTTCACAACACATAGGTAACTAATGTATATAGTTGACAAATGGCATAATAGAATGGCATAATACAACGACATAATAGGATGAAACATAAGTAGTCATAATCGAGGACATAATAAACATAATGGGCAAATAGTTTGATACAAAAGTTAAGAAATTTGTCAATAATAGAAGAGATATCATAACAAGGGAAAAGTCAAAATACTTAATCATGTAGCCATAACTTCATGTTATCAGGAGAACAAATTCCTTCAACAGGTTTTTGTGTAATTTGGAAATTTTCTACATCAGTGACAACATATCTATCGTTATCAAGCACTTTCTTCACTTCATTGTTTTGTTCTATGATGTTTCTCAGATCATCATGTCTATCATTTTGAGGAAGACCAAATAAAAGAATACTGGGGGTTGTATTAATCGATTTCGAAAAAGTATTGTTTATTGCAAATTCTACTAGAGGGAGACTCTTGTCCCATTTGTTTTTCAAAGTATTAAGTTTAGACAACATAGGAGTCAAATCTCTATTGATTCGTTCAATTTGTCCATTTGCTCTCGGAGTAGAGGATGCTATCTTTATATGTTTAATGTTGTAATTTTCCAAAAAGGTTTCAAACTGTGCTGACGTAAAAGCTGTTCCACGGTCTGAAATTATTCTTATAGGTTTACTATAATGATTGAAGTAATTCTCTAGCTTATGAATGACTTCACTGCTTTTTGTTGAAGACACGTCATATAATTTAACAAACTTAGTCAATCCATCAAATATATATTTTTTACCTTTAGGAGTCTTTTCTATGGGGCCATAATGGTCGATATCGAGTGTTACAAATGGTTTATTGTCCTTCTCTACATTGTGTAGTTCTCCTTCTGGTTTTCCTGACATGGGGGCATACGTTATACATTTAATGCAGTTACTTATGTACGATTTTACAATATTTTAATAACACTTGATTAATCATGTTTTTGGGGACATAAAATAGTATCCGATTCTTTTCTTTTCTATATACAAGTCCATCTCTTAACTCAACATTTTTATTCTCTTTAGTCATCAATTTCTGCTCTGACAGTCAGGCAGCCATCAAAGCACTAAGTGCTTGGAAAATAACGTCGGGACTGGTCCTGGAGTGCAGGAGGGCTCTTGACGACATTTCAGCTAAACACAAGGTATCACTGATGTGGGTACCTGGGCACGCTAACTTGGTTAGGAAAACAACTGGAGAGTGGATCCAGAATCAACACTCTCTGAGATGGAACAACATCTCTGGTCATCTCCGTCAGGCTCGGGAGCTATTAGCAGGGCCTGCAGAGAGAATAGGACGATTTTGTCTCTCTCTGGATAGGAGTAACTTGAGATTGTTAGTAGGCTTATTAACGGGTCACAATACCTTCAGGCGTCACTTGTTTGTGATGAGGGTGGTCAACAACCCAACGTGCACGTGGTGTGGTGAAGAGGAAGAATCCTCGGCACACATCCTGTGTCGCTGTGAAACCCTGGGTTATCACAGGCAGACTATGCTGGGCTCAAGAACCTTGGAACCAATAGAGATAAAACGGATAGGACCTAAGAATGTACTTGCCTTTGCCAAAAGGGCAGGTCTTAGGAACTAGCGCGGATAGAGGCGCAAAAGGGCCCATCGTGTGGCCTATGCACCAGCCACATTCCGTGCTGGATAGCCTCTGGTTCTTATTCATTCATTCATTCAGTCATCAATTCATTTTTTTTTTAATTTTTATTTCCGGATCTAAATTTTGTGCAATGGACTAGTATCACGAGGTTAAGAACAATGATTTCATTATTATGGCCGCTTAGTGCATACACAAATAAACGTTCTGCTGCATTTCGTTACTTTCTACATCATTTTGTTTTTTAGTAATTCCATTCTAAAGTTTAAAGAAAGGAATTCAAATTCAGCCAATCAGTGCCAACCGCGCGAATTATCAGCAGTGCATTGTTGCCAAGAACAGCTCCGACTCGCAAAACATTTACATTTCACATAAACATGTTATTTGCTATCCAAAGTGTTATAAATAATTTGAAACTCACTTCTTAGCTTTCACATTTCTCATCTTCGTATTGAAGAACTGCATATTATCCACATAAAAGTCGTTCACCATAGCCATATCAACTTTAGGCAGGTTATCTGAATCGGCGTTTGTGAATCCACTATCGATTTTACCCATACTTGTTGGTTATGTTATGATAAAATAACTTGAAACCTACTAAAATGGAATAAAAGGATATCCTGTACAAATAAACGCAAACAAATAATAATAACTTTAAGATTGTTGAAAATTACAGCCAAAGCCCAATGGAATTTGGAAATGACAATGACCGAATGACGATTGATTGACAGGATTGACGGATCAGGAACCTTAACTTAGCTTTCGGAAGGGCTGTTCCAAATTATGGTTCTATCACCGTCCTAGAACTGTTTTCATCATGCCCCGCCCATTTTACAGTTCTCAAAACGATGATTGGTTGGTCCACCAGCGTACCAACCAATCATCGATTCTAGAATCACAAAATGGGTGGGGCATGATGAAAACAGTTCTAGGCCGGTGATAGAACCGTAATTTGGAACAGCCCTGGAATTTCGGATCACGGGACATTAAAACCACAAAACATATCAGACGGGAACAGAAGACAAGATAGATGAGCCAGCCCGCGTACAGCTCCGCGCGCCATCAGAATGCGGCAACACAGCACACATATCTGTCTTTTGATTGGCTGTTCGCCTATAGGGCAGTGACGTCACTGCCCTAGGAGAATTCAAATATTTTCCTCATTTTCACGGCTTTCCTGTGCCCAAAAAAATCGGAGAAAAAAATGAGATGCTTTTTATGACGTACTCTATCATATGCAACCAGAAATAAAATTCATGATACTAGTCCATTGATACATTTTGCTCAAACGTGTTTTCTTCCAATATTAAAATATTGTTGGCCCTTCTTAAAGCATCAACATGCTTCATGCGATTACCTTCGCGGTGGACTAGATCATATTGGTACTCTTGCAAAATTAATGCCCATCTATTAATTCGGCGATTAATGTCTCGCTTATTGAGAGCAAGTCTAACTGAGTTACAATCAGTAACAATTTTAAATGGGATTCCTTGTAAATAAATTCTAAACCTTTCAGTAGCATAAATTATCGCTAACATTTCTAATTCATAGCTGTGGTATTTTGACTCAACTTGTGTGGTTCTACACTGAAATAAAATACGGGTTGAAACAGTTTGTTTGCTGGACGTTGTAAAAGGATAGCTCAAAACCTAAACTACTTGCGTCACAATGTAATTCAGTTTCTAAGGTTGGGTCTTAAATTGATAAGATCGGTGCTTCACACAATTTAGTTTTTAATATATTAATAGCTTTCAGATGACGTTCGTTAAATTCAAATTCTTTTCCTTTCTTTAACAGGTCATATAATGGTTTTGCAATGACAGAAAAGAAGGGAATGAAACGTCTGAAATATGATGCAAGTCCTATAAATTGTTGAACCTTCTTGGTTGAATTAGGAATGGGATATTGCATAACAGAATCAGTATTTTCAGGATTAGGCCTGATACCATAGTGGTTAATTAGGTAACCCAAATACACAATTTCGTCTTGCAAAAAAGAACATTTCTGAAGATTGAGTTCTAATTTGTTCTTTGTAATAAGAGAAAAGACCTCAGACAAAATTTGAAAATGTTCATTAAATTCAGTGCTTGCAATCAGGATGTCATCTAAATATATTACAATTTTATTTTCCTTGATCAAATTTCTAAAAACTAAATTAATGAATCGCATAAAAACTGATGGCGAATTACATAGGCCAAAAGGTACTTTGAGATATTCATATTGACCAAGGGGCGTTACAAAGGAAGTATATTGTATAGAATCTGGATGCATACTTACTCGGTGGAAACCATTTTTTAAATCCAATTTAGTAAAGATACATTTGTTCTTAAGGAGATTGATTTGATCATCTATCAGAGGTATTGGAAAATGGTCCTTAACAATAATTTTATTAATCTCTCTATAATCTACACAAAGTCTATATCCCTGATTATTTTTCTTCGAGACCAAAACAATTGGGCTACAATATGGGCTAAAACTCTCCCTTATTATGTTATCTTTTGAGAGCTTATCAATAATTTTCTGCAGTTCCAACTTTATACTATATGACAACTGTCTAGGTCGACATGATACTGGTTGATCATTTTTTACACAAATTTTCATTTCAAACTTTACATCAGGTTCATCAGGCTTAGTGGCATTCAGATATTCTTCACATACCATTGTCTCAAGGTGAGTTACAGTTTCAATATTCAAATTAGAATTCACATTCAAATTAGGTTGTACATCATTAGAATGAATATATTCAATTGCTAAGAGTTGCTGACAAAATGCTAGATTTTCATCATTATTAGTTGCTGCCGGTTTGCTAACAAGAACTTTGTCTGAAAAAGTTATCTTAAAGTCATGCAAGGATGTAAAATCTCTTCTTATGATAGCTGGGAAAGTCATAGTCTCATTGGAAACAACATATAAGTTTATAGGTACAACAGATTCATTTATTTTAACTGTGTCTTTAAATATACCACTATATTCAAAGAAGAGTTATTAATACCGCTGAATTTCTTATCTATATTATTAGGTGATATGCAACATGAAGGTAAGTATTTTTCACAGATCAGGCTTATGGGGCGCCTGTGTCTAACACAGCATTCACAGTAATGCTACACAAACTTTCATCTGCTACAAACTCTAAAGTCATGGGAAACTGGTATGAATGTTCTATTAATCAATTATCTTTGTCAATAGTGGAAATCGTTGAACTTGTACCTGGAGTTGAAGAGCTTTGGCTATCATTAACATTAGATCTAGACGATTTTCTAGGACAATCTGGAGCTTTGTGCCCCATTTTGCCACAAATAAAACATGAACCTTTAACTCTTTTCGGCTTAGGACATTTATCAGCTAAGTGACCAGTCTCAAAATAGTTAAAACACTTACGAATATCTGCTACATGGCTATCTCTATGAGCTGGACTACGTTTTACATATGAAGAATTTTTTGATGAATTGTGATTATCATTGTTACTAATATTTGACATAATTCTTAAAAGATCATTTAAAGATGTAAAATCCTTGATACGGGCCTGACTTTCTAACACATCATTATTGAATCCATCTATCACATATTCTATAAGATCTAATTCAGGTAAGTTAAGCCTATTTCCTAGAATTACTTTGTCATTGAAATAAGTGGTGAATCTTTCACCTCGCTTCCATTTGCGAGCTTCAAATTGTCTCATTACAGATATGCGATCAGTACGAGAGCAAAACATTCGATTCAACTCTACTTTAAGCTCGTCCCAGTTCATATTAATTAAATCTACCTTTGAGTGATACCAACGTTTGGCGTCACCAGTAAATTTGCTCACAGCTAACAACAATATAGTTTTTATTGGTACCTCATACACATCCCTTATCGAATCAATTCGCTTGATCCATTGACAGACGTCTTCTGTTCCGCAAAACTCAGGAATTAACGCTGCAATTTCAGCATTAGGGGGTCCTCGCTGGTGCAGGAGGGCTGCTAAAACCTGGGCTGGGAATCCTAGCTCGTTCTTGGCCTTGTAAAATCATTGCTCTTACAGTTGTCTGAATCAGGTCCTCAACTGTGAACGGGCTGATGGTAGGCGATGCTGGCTGTTGGCTTGTAGCGCCCTGGCTCGTGGCATCTTGAAAATCTTCACGGTCTACCATGTTGAGTTTCTTCGGTAGCAATCACAAAATAGGGTCGTAATTTCCAAAAAATATCGTGTTTTATCGCTTTGTACCCCACACCTGAATATCTATAGGCGGTTTCGGGGAGCAAATCAAACGGGTACAGCTTGATGGCACAGGATATATTTCACATAACATAAATGGGGGCACACAATGTGGCTTATACATTATGGCACGAAAGGGATTGTGATATACAGTCTATTAGAGAATTTGGCTCTAACGTATCTGTGCATATACCTAAACAGAAACGCAACAAGTTAGATGCAAAAAGTGAAGAGGGACATTCTGATACTGTAAAAGGATATAGAATATATTTCCCCAATAGAAATGATGTTGAAATATGTCGAGATATAATATTTCTACAGCAAACAGAGATACAAAAGACAGCAAGACATAACCCAGAAGTAAGAGAAAAAATAATATTATTGGACATTCATTCTGATAAAACATCAGAAATAGATGAAGAAGAAGTAACACCTGTAGAGCCACTCGATCAACCACAAATTGATAATAGTGCACATGATGAAAGAGTACAGTGTGAAACAAGGACAACAAGGGAGAGAAAGAGACCACAGTGGATGCAAGATTATGAAGTAAGTTTTTACAGTGAAGAAGAATTACCAATACCAACCAACATCGAAGAAGTTATGATGAGTGAAGACAAAGAAAAATGGCAAGAAGCTATGGATAAAGAACTCAAGGTCCTGAATGAAAATAATACTTGGGATATGGTCCCATGGCCATCAGTAGATACAAAGGTAATAGAAAGCAAATGGGTGTTCAAAAAGAAAAGTGACAAAGAATACAAAGCAAGATTAGTGGCACGAGGTGTCCAGCAAGAAAACAGTGAAGAATTGTATGACATCTATGCTCCTGTAGCTAAGCTGACAACCTTTCACATCCTGCTTGTTCTGAGTGGGAGAATGGGCAAATCGGTTCACCAGTTGGACGTAAGAAGTGCTTTCCTGTATGGAGAAATGGAGGAGGAGGTATTCATGTCATTGCCAGGTAACAATAGGTTTAACAGTGAATTTGTTTGTAAGTTGAATAAATCAATATATGGACTGAAAAAATCCCCAAAGTGTTGGAACAATAAGTTTAACAGTGTTATGCAAAATGAAGGGTTTTTAAGATCTGAAAATGACTTTTGTTTGTACAGCTCTAATGAACTTTATGTTCTGCTATATGTAGATGATGTACTAGTATTAGGAACTGATGATGATCAAGTAGAAAGTTTGAAAAAGCTGTTGAATAGCAAATTTTTCATGAAAGATTTAGGTATAGTGTCAACTTATTTAGGTATTGAAGTAAAGCAAGATTTGCAAAAGGATATTATAGAATTAAGTCAAGTTAGCTTTTTAAAAAACATATTAAAAAAATTTAACATGCATGAATGTAAACCAGTAAAAACACCATTGGAGAATAACATTGATGTAAGAATCTTTGTGAAGGAAGAAAATGATCTTGTTCTGCAGAAAAAAATGTAGACAAGTTATAGGAAATTTGATGTATGCAGCTTTAGGTTGTAGACCTGATCTTTGTGAATCCGTTAGCGTTTTGAGTCGATTTCAAGACAGAGCTAATGAAAACTTATACAAAGCATTAAAAAGAGTTCTTAGATACATACACGGTACTTTAGATTGTATACTTATATATGAACTAAAAAAAGATTGTCAAGTTCTTTGTCGTTTTGTTGATTCAGACTGGGAAGGGGACACCATAGATAGAAAATCCACTACTGGATATGTGTCTGAATTTCTTGGTTGTACTGTATCATGGGCAAGTAAAAAACAACAAAATGTTTCAATTTCTTCGACGGAGTCCGAATATGTAGCACACAGTTTAGCTGTGACAGAAGCCTGTTGGTTAAGAAAAATTTTGATGGATTTCAATGTTAACATCAATGAACCAATTTCATTGTATGAAGATAATAAGTCTACAATCTTTGTAGCAAATACCCCAGAAAATAACAAAAGACTGAAAAATATAGATATAAAATATCATTTTATTAAAGAAAAGATAGACTTAAAAATTATAAGAGTAGTATATGTAAGCACAGATGATCAATTAGCTGACATGTTTACAAAGCGCTTGTCAAGAGTAAAATTTGAAAAAATCAGAGAAGAATTGGGAATTGTTAGATTTAAATAAAATTGAACATTGTAAGTGGTAAAATAATATATTGAGGAGGGGTGCTGAGATACAATCAATTATTTTACACATCACTAGCACTGATTAAGTTAGTAGTTCATACTTGACATGAGTTCAGTAGTAGTAAAGCTGTGTGTTAAGATGCTATTGTATATGCTGTAAGTTTTTGCAACACATTTTGCAATATAGTGTTGTAAACAAGTAAAACCTGTGTGTTAGCTGCGCAAACTCCTAGATGTGGCAACGTGACTTAGCTGTCAAATAGTGGGCCTATAGTTTCAGAATAATTATTACATTTTATATGTATTATAGTTCATCTGGGTTAATAAATTAAGAAAAAAATGCTTTTTAGAACTACTACTACTAATACCACTTACATCTGATATCTGGTTCATCATAGTCAGACACTACAAAATAAAAATAAAGCAACCTGTTTCCTGCTGCCACTTCCACTTCCACTTAAATGAACACTCAATTTACCTTGTAAATTGTCACTATCAAATCTTTTCATATGTATGCCCAGATGCATGCCCTCGTTGGCTTGCCCAGATGAGTTCTATTAACTGTATTTCTCAGTGATATTTGGGAGGTCCAGAAAACATTGTAGGTACCACATTGTGCTCTAAAATAGATCTTATCCTTTGAAATGTTTGTAAAGTATTGTCTTTATTCTTATAAATATAACCAGCCCATACGAGGAATACCGTTCACCCACTTCTGTTTATGTCCCCTATTGGAAGCACAATTGCCAACGAACACTCAATTTACTTTGTAAATTGTCACTTGAGCTAGAAAAATTCACTATTAGGTCACCTTGAAGCCATTCTTACTGGTCTTGATTCCCTTTTCAATATCAAATCTTTTCGTAGGTATGCCCAGATGCATGCCCTTATGAGTTCTATTAACTGTCTTTTTCTGTGATATTGGGGAGGTCCAGAAAACATTGTAGGTACCACATTGTGCTCTAAAATAGGTATTATCCTTTGAAATGTTTGTAAAGTATTGTCTTTATTTTTATAAATATAACCAGCCCATACGAGGAATACCGTTCACCCACTTCTAGGTCTTATCCTTTGAAATGTTTGTAAAGTATTGTCTTTATTCTTATAAGTATAACCAGCCCATACGAGGAATACCATTCACCCACTTCTGTTTACGTCCCTTATTGGAAGCACAATTGCTAATGAACACTCAGTTTACTTTGTACATTGTCACTTGAGCTAGAAAAATTCACTATTAGGTCACTTTGAAGCCATTCTTACTGGTCTTGATTCCCTTTTCTATATCAAATCTTTTCGTAGGTATGCCTAGATGAGTTCTATTAACTGTGTTTTTCTGTGATATTTGGGAGGTCCAGAAAACATTGTAGGTACCACGTTGTGCTCTAAAATAGGTCTTATCCTTTGAAATGTTTGTAAAGTATTGTTTTTATTCTTGTAAATATAACCAGCCCATACGAGGAATACCGTTCACCCACTTCCGTTTATGTCCCTTATTGGAAGCACAATTGCTAATGAACACTCAATTTACTTTGTAAATTGTCACTTGAGCGAGAAAAATTCACTATTAGGTCACTGTGAAGCCATTCTTGCTGGTCTTGATTCCCTTTCACTATCAAATCTTTTCGTAGGTATGCCCAGACGAGTTCTATTAACTGTATTTTTCTGTAATATTTGGGAGGTCCAGAAAACATTGTAGGTACCACATTGTGCTTTAAAATAGGTCTTATCCTTTGAAATGTTTCTAAATTATTGTCTTTATTCTTATAAATATAACCAGCCCTTACGAGGAATACCGTTCACCCACTTCTGTTTATGTCCTTTATTCATGGCCGACTCTACACTAGGCCGGAGCCTTAGATGTGGCAACGTGGCTTAGCTGTCAAATAGTGGGCCTATAGTTTCAGAATAATTATCACACTTCAAATGCATTAGAGTTCATCTGGGTCAATAAATTAAAAAAAATGCTTTTTAGAACTGCTACTACTAATACCACTAACATCTGATGTCTGGTTCATCATAGTCAGACACTACAAAATAAAAATAAAGCAACCTGTTTCCTGCTACCACTTCCACTTCCACTTAAATGAACACTCAATTTACTTTGTAAATGGTCACTTGAGCTAGAAAAATTCACTATTAGGTCACTGTGAAGCCATTCTTGCTGGTCTTGATTCCCTTTCACTATAAAATCTATTCGTAGGTATGCCCAGATGCATGCCCTCGTTGGCTTGCCCAGATGAGTTCTATTAACTGTATTTTTCTGTGATATTTGGGAGGTCCAGAAAATATTGTAGGTACCACATTGTGCTCTAAAATAGGTCTTATCCTTTGAAATGTTTGTAAAGTATTGTCTTTATTCTTATAAATATAACCAGCCCATACGAGGAATACCGTTCACCCACTTCTGTTTATGTCCCTTATTGGAAGCACAATTGCTAATGAACACTCAATTTACTTTGTAAATTGTCACTTGAGCTAGAAAAATTCACTATTAGGTCACTTTGAAGCCATTCTTACTGGTCTTGATTCCCTTTTCTATATCAAATCTTTTCGTAGGTATGCCTAGATGAGTTCTATTAACTGTGTTTTTCTGTGATATTTGGGAGGTCCAGAAAACATTGTAGGTACCACGTTGTGCTCTAAAATAGGTCTTATCCTTTGAAATGTTTGTAAAGTATTGTTTTTATTCTTGTAAATATAACCAGCCCATACGAGGAATACCGTTCACCCACTTCCGTTTATGTCCCTTATTGGAAGCACAATTGCTAATGAACACTCAATTTACTTAGTAAATTGTCACTTGAGCGAGAAAAATTCACTATTAGGTCACTGTGAAGCCATTCTTGCTGGTCTTGATTCCCTTTCACTATCAAATCTTTTCGTAGGTATGCCCAGACGAGTTCTATTAACTGTATTTTTCTGTAATATTTGGGAGGTCCAGAAAACATTGTAGGTACCACATTGTGCTTTAAAATAGGTCTTATCCTTTGAAATGTTTCTAAATTATTGTCTTTATTCTTATAAATATAACCAGCCCTTACGAGGAATACCGTTCACCCACTTCTGTTTATGTCCTTTATTCATGGCCGACTCTACACTAGGCCGGAGCCTTAGATGTGGCAACGTGGCTTAGCTGTCAAATAGTGGGCCTATAGTTTCAGAATAATTATCACACTTCAAATGCATTAGAGTTCATCTGGGTCAATAAATTTAAAAAAATGCTTTTTAGAACTGCTACTACTAATACCACTAACATCTGATGTCTGGTTCATCATAGTCAGACACTACAAAATAAAAATAAAGCAACCTGTTTCCTGCTACCACTTCCACTTCCACTTAAATGAACACTCAATTTACTTTGTAAATGGTCACTTGAGCTAGAAAAATTCACTATTAGGTCACTGTGAAGCCATTCTTGCTGGTCTTGATTCCCTTTCACTATAAAATCTATTCGTAGGTATGCCCAGATCCAGATGCATGCCCTCGTTGGCTTGCCCAGATGAGTTCTATTAACTGTATTTTTCTGTGATATTTGGGAGGTCCAGAAAATATTGTAGGTACCACATTGTGCTCTAAAATAGGTCTTATCCTTTGCAATGTTTGTGAAGTATTGTCTTTATTCTTATAAATATAACCAGCCCATACGAGGAATATCGTTCACCCACTTCTGTTTATGTCCCTTATTGGAAGCACAATTGCTAATGAACACTCAATTTACTTTGTAAATTGTCACTTGAGCTAGAAAAATTCACTATTAGGTCACTTTGAAGCCATTCTTACTGGTCTTGATTCCCTTTTCAATATCAAATCTTTTCGTAGGTATGCCCAGATGCATGCCCTTATGAGTTCTATTAACTGTCTTTTTCTGTGATATTTGGGAGGTCCAGAGAACATTGTAGGTACCACATTGTGCTCTAAAATAGGTCTTATCCTTTGAAATGTTTGTAAAGTATTGTCTTTATTCTTATAAATATAACCAGCCCATACGAGGAATACCGTTCACCCACTTCTGTTTATGTCCCTTATTGGAAGCACAATTGCTAATGAACACTCAATTTACTTTGTAAATTTTAACTTGAGCTAGAAAAATTCACTATTAGGTCACTTTGAAGCCATTCTTGTTGGTCTGGATTCCCTTTTCAATATCAAATCTTTTCGTAGGTATGCCCAGATGCATGCCCAGATGAGTTCGATTAACTGTATTTTTCTGTGATATTTGGGAGGTCCAGAAAACATTGTAGGTACCACATTGTGCTTTAAAATAGGTCTTATCCTTGGAAATGTTTGTAAAGTATTGTCTTTATCCTTATAAATATAACCAGCCCTTCCGAGGAATACCTTTCACCCACTTCTGTTTATGTCCCTTATTGGACGCACAATTGCTAGTACAACCTGGTACTACACACTTTGCAGGCATCTGTTTATCTTTATAGTTTCGTTTCTGCAGGTAAATGATCAGAAACACATTAAAAATCACCTTCCAATCTTATTTTTCACTCTGGAAGATTACACTAATGCCATGACTAATGACAGTGTTGCCATATTTCATGCTCCGGCGTAGTGAGTACAGTCGGCCATGGTGTGTTCAATGGGATTTAGCCCAAAAGCGCTAGCGTGGAAGCGCCTGCAGGCGCTAGGTGTGACCGTTGAACGACTTTCTTTTTGACGTGATAAAACTGTCATATCCATCTCCATATTTTAATATTTATTATCCGTATTGTCAAAAACCTAGGCTACAAATCACATCCTAATATTAAATTACACTATACAAAGGTAACAGCTTTCCTCAGAACTACAAATAACTTTTTTCTAGTTTTGTGCCGCTTCGCTAACCAAATAGCGCTTTCTAAAAGCGCTAACCAAGCTGACTGGCGCTTTTTTGACAGCTTGTCGTTCATCGGTTAGTTAGCGCAAAGCGCGCACAAGCGCTTACGTCCGCTAAGCCCCGTTGAACACAACCATTGACTGATTGATTGATGTTTGATTTCAATCAATCAATCAGTGATTGGCTTAAAAATTTAAAAATTGGAGCAAAACAATGAAAATACCTATTCATTCATTCATTTATTTGCAAGAAAATATTAAATATGATTAATATGATTATTGTATGTGTAATTTATTTATAAATTTATAAATAAATAAATTTATAAATAATATAATACAAATTGTCTTAAAATACATTCAAGTATAACAACAATAATAATAATAATCTTCTTTATTATTAGTTCCATCAAGCATACGGTTTATGTTTTCATTCCTCACCTCGTCTCAGTTTGATAAAGTAACCACATGAAACAGAGTAAAAAATATTAGCAAGAAATGCAATATGCTACTAAACTAGAGTATTTAAGGTCCATGCTTTTTAATCTTGCACCTGATTACCCCTAGTATATAAAAATTTCCACACCACCTCAGAGGTATTGTTCTGGCACATTACCCTTTATTTTAAGTGGTTGTATGCCAAGTAAAAAAAAATTAATATGGAACTAACAATCAATAAATAAACGAAAATCTCAGCTATCTCTTCCACTTTATAAAAATTAATATCTGTACTTATGAATACCAACCAAGATAAGTCAAAATAAATACTTTTTATTGATCATGAAAACTATAGTATATACCTAATAGTTGTCACATATAGAAGATTAGAATTAATTGAAATGTAAGCATTACTATAGGATTAAAACAGGAACACATGATATCATTTTGTGTTATTTGTGATTTCAAATTGTACAATCAATAAATAAATAATTGAAAACCCCACCCATATCTGCCACTTTATAAAAAGGAACATCTGCATTTATGAATAACAACCAAAATAAATCAAAATAAATACTTTTTATTGATCATAAAAACAATAGTAATAGTTGTCACACATAGAAGATTAGAATTAATTGAAATGTAATCAATGTCCATAATTTCATATCCTAGTCAAATCACAGAAATGCTTATGAGGAAAACTTTGAAATGCAAATTTTGAGAGTATAAATATGAAATACAGCAAATAGGTTCGAGACATAATAAAGGTGAATTAGTTATAAAAATTTAAACTTTTAATTGTACCTGGCCCTTTGTACAGTTAAGTCTTTAGGCTGATCAACTGTATAACATCATCTGTCAACTGAGAAGGCACTGCTTAACATTGGTTTCTCCATCTTTGTTGGTCTCTTGTATGTATAAGCTCCTCCACTGAATAGCTCGTCTCTCATTGCAATAATATTCATCAAAATTATTAACATGAAGGTAGACACTGCAGACAACGCAGTATCCTACAACCTACACCTCAGATGTGGTTGTGTATGATCTAAAATAGAAGAATAGAAAATTAAAGTAGTGAGAGTGTATGAATGACTAATAAATAGTATTGCACAGAAATTCAGTAATAAATATACGTACGCTTTGTACTCGCCCATTTAACTAAAGTTGCACTTCATCAGGAGCTTATAGTGTTTGAGCCCCATTTATTTCTTGCTTCTTGGCTGTACCTACTTTGTGGTTGTAAATAGGGTTGCCAGATGGATTTGATGGATTTCCCCCAGGTCAGGTTCAAAAATCCCCCAATTGAGACATATTTGAAAAAAATGTTTTTAACAAAGATATCAAAAAATGAATGAATATTATTTTTTATGTATCACCGATAGTGAAATGCAAACAAAGTCGAATAAAAGATGATCTTCTGAAAAACGCATTTTTTGTCATTCTTGTATACACTGAAAAAACAATCCGTTGAAACTTAAAAAAGAAATAAAGTTTAACAAATATCTTTTGAGGTTGTGGTTTAACAAAACATAAAAAATGTATTCTTTCATAGACTAATATTATTAATATGTATTCTTCGTAACAAAAAAATAAACATTTTAAGTAATGTATTAAATATAGCAAACAAAAAATGTATGAGGTTAAACTATGAAATTTATCCAAATAATATATCTAAGGCATTGTCATCATCAACTTTATACATGTCTGCGTTGAACCTGCGTAACATATTCTCATTTTGTGTAAAGTTAGTACGGCCAATTTTCATAGGTGAAATCCAACCCACTTTTAAAGCTTAATTCAGATGCACACGACATCCGACGATACGACAGTACGAAACTATCCCTATTCGTTGAAATATTCAAAATGATGTCAAATCAAAATATTTCAACCAATAGAGACAGTTTCGTACTGTCGTATAGTTGGATGTCGTGTGCATCTGAATTAATCTTAAGAAGGAAGTGTGGAGAGTTGGGCGTGCCAAAATAAAAAATAGCAATTGTAAATTTTCAGTTTTGCGTTATTAAAAACGAAAAAAAGTACCCCCAAAGTTCCTAAGGCTTTATTTTCCACCCCATAAAATTCCCCAGGAAATAATGACCCAAAATTTCCTCGAGCAAGCTAAAAATACCCCAAATTTGGGGGAAAATCCCCCAATATGGCAACCCTGGTTGTAAAGTTTGAAGCCTTCAAACAGTTCAAACTCCCTAACAAATTCATTCACATATGAAATGGTTACGAGTATAAAAAATAATATTTAAACAAATTTTCCATCAACAGTTTTCCATTAACAGTTTCACAAATAAAGCAATGTGTGGAGCAAACCAAAACAACACTCAAAGAAAAACGAGGTTAATGTCGGCGGCGCTTGGAGGGAAATTCGAATGTTCTTCTTCTTCTTCTTCTGGCTATACGGTATTTGCCACAAAATATGTTCGTATTTGATCTATGAGGGCAACTGGTTGGCACGTTTGGTGTGGCTGCAAAATTTTTGTCATTATGCATTATTACACTCACTTTAATGTGTCGCTTTTAAAAACTGAAGACATCATGAAGAACAGCTAGAGAAGACCATTGAATTTCGCGCCGTTGTCAACCACGGATCACTGAAATGCGGGCTGATCCAGTGTTTCTGTGGTCTGGGCCTCCATTATTTTGGGTTGCAATATGTCCTCCACATTACCCCCGCCCTGTTTCCCATTCTGTAATGCTAGTTGCCCCCACGTGAGTGCGAGTGTATAACGCAGTGAACCATGGCCGACTGTACTCACTAGGCCGGAGTATGAAACATGGCTTACCTCGTTCCTCAAAAATAAACAGAAGCGGGTAAACGGTATTCCTCGTATGGGCTGGTTATATTTATAAGAATAAAGACAATAATTTACAAACATTTCAAAGGATAAGACCTGTTTTAAAGCACAATGTGGTACCTACAATGTTTTCTGGACCTCCCAAATATCACAGAAAAATACAGTTAATAGAACTCATCTGGGCATGCATCTGGGCATACCTACGAAAAGATTTGATAGTGAAAGGGAATCAAGACCAGCAAGAATGGCTTCACAGTGACCTAATAGTGAATTTTTCTAGCTCAAGTGACAATTTACAAAGTAAATTGAGTGTTCAAAGGACATAAACAGAAGTGGGTGAACGGTATTTCTCGTATGGGCTGGTTATATTCATAAGAATAAAGACAATACTTACAAACATTTCAAAGGATAAGACCTATTTTAGAGCACAATGTGGTACCTACAATGTTTTCTGGACCTCCCAAATATCACAGAAAAATACAGTTAACAGAACTCATCTGGGCATGCATCTGGGCATACCTACGAAAATATTTGATAGTGAAAAGGAATCAAGACCAGCAAGAATGGCTTCACAGTGACCTAATAGTGAATTTTTCTAGCTCAAGTGACAATTTACAAAGTAAATTGAGTGTTCATTTAAGTGGAAGTGGAAGTGGCAGCAGGAAACAGGTTGCGTTTATTTTTATTTTGTAGTGCTGACTACGATGAACCAGAAATCAGATGTAAGTGGTATTAGTAGTAGTAGTTCTAAAAAGTATTTTTCTTAATTTATTAACCGAGATGAACTCTAATACATATAAAATGTAATAATTATTCTGAAACATGGCCGACTTTACTCACTAGGCCGGAGCATGAAATATGGCAACACTGAATCAGCGCGCCGAGTTTTCATTTGTTGTTATGTCATGTGTATTCTTCCAGGAGCAGAAAATATGGTTGGAAGGTGATTATTAATGTGTTTCTAATTATTTACCTGCACAAACGAAACTATAAAGATAACAAGATGCCTGCAAAGCGTGTAGTACCAGGTTGCAGCCCAGTAGAGGACATACCAAACCATGGCCCAACATAACCTTATTCCAGAGTGAAAAGAACATTGCAAGGTGATTTGTGTTTCTACTTATTTACCCGCACAAACGAAACTATAAAGATAACAAGATGCCTGCAAAGCGTGTAGTACCAGGTTGCAGCCCAGTAGAGGACATAGCAAACCATGGCCCAACACACGTGGGGGCAACTAGCATTACAGAATGGGAAACAGGGCGGGGCCAATGTGGCGGACATATTGCAACGCAAAATAATGGAGACGCAGACCACAGAAACACTAATCATCCCGCATTTCTGTGATCCGTGGTTGACAACGGCGCGAAATTCAATGATCTTCTCTAGAGGTTCTTCATGATGTCTTCAGTTTTTAAAAGCGACACATTAGCTTTAACCAATTAAAAACATAGGCGTAGTTAGGGGGGGCTCGGGGGGCTTAGCCCCCCGAAGAATGAAATTAGCCCCCCCAAAAATCCTAAAATAATTCGTTCTGTTAAATCTTTGTATCTAGGGCGGGAACTTGAGCGCGCCAGATCCAGAGACTTAAGCCCCCCCAGATTTAGGGACTTAACTACGCCTATGATTAAAAAGTGGCTGTAATAATGCATAATGACAAAAATTTAGCAGCCACACTAAACGCGTCGACCAGTTGCCCTCATAGATCAAATACGAACATATTTTGTGGCAAATACCGTATAACTCAGAAGAAGAACAACAGTCGAATTTCCCTCCAAGCGCTGCCGACATTAACCTCGTTTTTCTTTGCTTTGAGTATTGTTTTGGCTTGCTAAACACATTGCTTTATTTGTGAAACTGTTAATGGAAAACTGTTGATGGAAAATTTGTTTAAACATTATTTTTTATACTCCAATGTGTCAATGAATTTGTTAGGGGGTTTGAACTGTTTGAAGGCTTCAAACTGTACAACCACAAAGTAAGTATGAAGTACAGCCAGCAAGCAAGAAATAAATGGGGCTCAAACACTATATAACTCGTCATGAAGTGCAACTTTAGCTAAATGAGCGAGTACAAAGCGTAAGTATATTTATTACTGCATTTCTGTGCAATACCTTACACTATTTATTAGTCATTCATACACTCTCACTACTTTAATTTTCTATTCTTCTATTTTAGATCATACACAACCACATCTGAGTTATAGGTTGTAGGATGCTGCGTTGTCTGCAGTGGCAGTGTCTACCTTCATGTTAATAATTTTGATGAATATTATTGCAATGAGAGACGAGCTATTCAGTGGACGAGCTTATACATACAAGTGACCAACAAAGATGGAGAAACCAATGTTAAGCAGTGCCTTCTCAGTTATGGATTTGACAGATTGGCAATAGGATGCTCAACACAGATGAAAATAGAAAATAATACTTGCAGAGGCTAGGGCGCTTTAAGTATTCTACAGCAAAGCTAAGTAAGTACATCCTGTTTACTTCAAGAAAAAGCCAGTGATGTTATACAGTTGATCAGCCTAAAGACTCTACTGTACAAAGTGCGAGGTACAATTAAAAGTTTAAATTTTTATAACTAATTCATTCTTATTATGTCTCGAACCTATTTGCTGTATTTCATATTTATACTCTCAAAATTTACAATTCAAAGTTTTCCTCATAAGCATTTCTGTGATTTGACTAGGATGTGAAGTTGTGGATATTGATTACATTTCAATCAATTCTAATCTTCTATCTGTAACAGCTATTACAAATTTTTAGATGATCAATAAAAAGTATTAAATTTATTTTGATTTATTTTGGTGGGCATTCATAAATACAGATGTTCTTTTTTATAAAGTGGAAGATATGGGTGGGGTTTTCATTTATTCGCTCGGCTGTGAAATTGTGGATATTGATTACATTTCAAATAATTCTATTCTTCTCTCTGTGACAACTATTATATACTACTGTTTTATGGTCAATAAAAAGTATTTATTTTGACTTATTTTGGTTGGTATTCATAAATACAGATGCTCATTTTTATAAAGTGGAAGATATAGCTGAGATTTTCATTTATTTATTTATTTATTGATTGTTAGTTTCATATTATTTTTTTTTTACTTGGCATACCACCACTTAAAATAAAGGGTAATGTGCCAGAACAATACCTTCAAGGTGGTGTGGAAATTTTTATATACTAGGGTAATCAGGTGCAAGATTAAAAAGCATGAACCTTGAATACTCTAGTTTAGTAGCATATTACATTTCTTGCTAATATTTTTTACTCTGTTTCATGTGGTTACTTTATTCACTGTAGGTCAAACTGAGACGACGTGAGGATTGAAAACATAAACCATATGCTTGATGGAACTTCAATAAAGAATATTATTATTGTTATACTTGAATATATTTTGTGACAATTTGTATGATATTATTTATAAATTACACATAGAATAATCATATTTAATATTTTCTTGCAAATAAATGGATGAATAAATAGGTATTTTAATTTTCTTGCTCCAATATTTAAATTTTTGAGCCAATCACTAATTGATTGATTGAAATCAAAAATCAATCAATCAGTCAATGATTGGCTATCATCAAATATGATAATTTTGATATAAAAAGGTGGAGCATCTACAGATTTGCGCAACGATGTGGCAACATCGCCTCGAATTCTTGATACATCTGGCAACCCTGCGGCGGCCATGTTGCAACCCAAAATAATGCCGCTGACATTGACATAAGTCATTCGTGTTTCCAGTCAAATAGCACGGAATTGTGCCTTCTTAACCGTACCTGTTTTATGGCCCAACATAACCTTATTCCAGAGTAAAAAGAACGTTGCAAGGTGATTTTTAATGTGTTTCTACTTATTTACCTGCACAAATGAAACTATAAAGATAAAAAGATGCCTGCAAAGTGTGTAGTACCAGGTTGCACTAGCAATTGTGCGTCCGATAAGGGACATAAACAGAAGTGGGCGAAAGGTATTCCTCGGAAGGGCTGGTTATATTTATAAGGATAAAGACAATAATTTACAAACATTTCAAAGGATAAGACCTATTTTAAAGCACAATGTGGTACCTATAATGTTTTCTGGACCTCCCAAATATCACAGAAAAATACAGTTAATAGAACTCATCTGGGCATGCATCTGGGGCATACCTACGAAAGGATTTGATAGTGAAAGGGAATCAAGACCAGCAAGAATGGCTTCACAGTGACCTTATAGTGAATTTTTCTAGCTCAAGGGACAATTTACAAAGTAAATTGAGTGTTCATTTAAGTGGAAGTGGAAGTGGCAGCAGGAAACAGGTTGCGTTTATTTTTATTTTGTAGTGTCTGACTGTGATGAAACAGACATCAGATGTAAGTGATATTAGTAGTAGTAGTTCTAAAAAGTATTTTTCTTAATTTATTAACCCAGATGAACTCTAATACATATAAAATGTAATAATTATTCTGAAACTATAGGCCAACTATTTGACAGCTAAGTCACGTTGCGACATCTAAGGCCGGCGGTAAGCATAGTATAGCAAGCATAGCAGCATAGCAAGCATGGTATATAAGCATATAAATAGATCAATAAATAAATATAAACAATAAACATAAAAGGGCTGGTTAGAGGAAACCGTATAGTCGTGCAACACGTGAGTCAACCCACTTCCACCTACGGTAAGTGATTAGGCCGTCCCGGCCAGACCACGGTTTCCACAACCATAAAATAAATATCGTATATAAATAAAGGGGATCAGTAAAGGTTGAAATAGATACATCTAAATAAGACAGAGTTATCTCTGTTCACCACCAGCCTGCAATACCTCAGGACCTACCTAGAGTAGACGTAAATCAGAGACCCAACACCATTTAGTATCATCTCAAAAGCAGGATGTATTATATATACCTTGTGAAACACTCCAAAAATAGTAGCCAGACCACATTAGTTAATAATACAAATTCAAAAGACAACATACCTGCAAATATTTTTACAAGATCCTAAAAAATAATGCCTTGTTGTTTTTTTTGTCTCTCGCCTCTTTTCGTTTTTTCAAACAATCACCGCTCGTAATTAATAAACAAACTATCAACAAAACTATGGCAACGAATCCCACAACCCACTACTTTATTCCAGTGACCAAACACAACAACCAAAAGCATCACAGAACAATATCTTTTTCTGTGAACACGGATTGACATTAACATGGAATGAAAGGAATTTTTGTTCTATGAAAAATCACTCATGAATTGACCAATAACAAAATATCTGAACAATATAGGATAATCAAATAAATTACTTAACTGAACTTCATCAAATGACTACACTCTTACACTTATATTATAACAACAAATTTTAATCTTTTCCTTCTACCATCTGTCACTGCCGTCAATGTCAAACTCTGGCAGCCTGACAGCTAAAGGTGCGTTCTAACGTATGACAGCCAGGAGCGCTTTCCGGATCACCACAAACGCCCCTTTGGAAAGGTATCCAAAGACGAAGGAGGCTGGGTAGCTTTTCAACATCCCTTAGTTCCTGGCTGGAAAAATTTTCTTGTAGTTCCATGGTCTCAGGAGCTCTGCCGCGTCGATAGATGCAACAAGAAAAATTCAATCAGCAGATTTATGAAATTCAAACAGTAAATAATCTTCTAAAACTAGAAATGGGGAACAACCAAGCACTTCAAAAAAGATATAATTATGTATTTCTTGTAAATTACAATACATGAACATGAAACATTTCAAACAGTTGTACGATGGAAAAACTTCAAATTGGCAATATTATAATTTCCTCGACGTTCACCAGTTTGTGGATCCACCAACGTATAAACGTTACGATAAGGTAAAGCCGCCACACGGTATGGTCCAGAATATAACGGGCAAAGTTTTTGTGAAATTTTGTGGGCAGCGTCAGAAATTGGGGAATTTCGGAGGAGGACAAGGTCTCCCTTGGCAAGTTGGTCTGCTCTATTATGGTTAGCATGTCGATATGCGCCATTATTTAATAGATTTTTGTGTGCCTTAGCACGAATCTCAACTATTGGAATAGTCGGATGAGAAGGTAAGTGACAACGGAACAAATTTATAAAAGAATTGTCTGGATTTTTACCGAAGACAATTTCATATGGGGAAAACCCAGTTGACAAATGTGGCACTATGTTTAGTAACTCCTCTATATGACGTAGTTGATCAGCCCATGAAGTCTGATTATCTTTGACATACGTTCGTAATAGTCGTCCCAATTCTCGCATGACACGTTCACTGGGATTTGATGCGGGGTGACGAATGGATGTCATACCCACTTGAATACCATGGGTGCTCAGTTGCAACTGCCAATGTTTGGAAATAAACTGTGACCCATGATCTGAAACAATTTTCATTGTGGAAATGATTTTATGAAAACTGTCAAGAAACTTTCTAACCGCAACCTTAGCAGTGGCCCTTCTTAGTGCATACAGTTTAACAAACTTGGAAAACGTATCAATAATTACAAATACGTACTTATCTTTACCTCGCCCCTCAGGTAAAGGTCCAAAAAAATCACACGTAACTAACTCTCCCGGAAAAAAAGCAATCAGAGGGTTCATTTCTCCAGATAAATGTCGGGTGGGATATTTATTCTTCTGGCAGACCTCACATGAACGTGTGTATCTACGAAGTTTCTGACGTAAATGATCGATATATACGACACGTCTCATCATGAGATATAGCTTAGTGGCTCCGAAATGTCCGAAATGTTCATGGAAAGCCTGGACGACTGATACCAGAGTATGGATCACGATATGTAATTAAATCTTGGTATAAGGAACAATTCTGTAGAAAACGATACTGTCGATGATTTAATGTGACGCTCAGACCAGAAAGTATAGAGTAGATCGCACCATGGAAGCAGTGAGCCTGCAGTGACGTTTTTAGGTTATACAATATTTGGCTTAACTCGCCCCTATTTGACACTTCAAAGAGGGCAACTAAAGAAATTGGTGCAACTATAGGGCCAACATTTTTGCTAACAGCAAATTGTTCGCCGTCTGGAGGAAATCGAGATAGAGTGTCCGGGACAACATTATCACGACCTTTCACATGTTCAATACTGTAATCAAATTCATCCAGGTAAAGTACCCATCTTGTAAGATGGTCATTTAGTAGACGACATTGTTTTAAAAATTTTAAAGCGTGGTGGTCAGTTCTGATAACCAGCTTGTTTCCTAAGACTATAGTGCGAAATTTCTTCAGACCAAAAATTATGGCCAACAACTCCTTTTCGGTGACAGTGTACAATAATTCTGCCCCATGAAGAACTCGACTAGCAAACCCCAAAACAAGGTGATCTTTATCACGGTCGGCTCCTAAAGCAAAACCAGAACTGTCAGTTTGTAAATAAAGAGGTTTGGAATAATCGGGTCAAGTGAGAATGACTGTGTGTAGAAGTAGAAAAGCTTTCTTAACGCTTTCAAAAGCTAGACTCTCTTCTTCACCCCAGCGCCACTGGACACTTCCCTTTAATAAGCGGTTCAGTGGTAATAACAAGTCACTATAACCCTGAACAAAACGGCGATAAAACCCACATAATCCTAAGAAAGCCCTAAGTTGTTTTATATTTTTTGGTGTGGGATACCTGGTAATAGCCTCTACCTTTTCTTGGTCGGTCTCCACGCCCCTAGATGTGAGAACATGGCCTAAGAATTTTACGGAAGGTTGTACAAAATGTGTTTTCTCAAAATTAATAGTTAAACCGGCATTTTGCAGATGTTCAAATACAATTTTTAAGTGGCGAAGATGGTCCTGAAAATTATGAGATACAACTAAAAGATCATCAATGTAGCTAAAAACAAACGTTCTGAGTTCGGGTCCCAAAATAATATCCATAGCCCTCGTAAAACAACCTACAGCTACCTTCAATCCAAAAGGTAACACTTGATAAGTGTAACTACGTTGGTTATACATAAAGCCAGTGTATTTGGTTGAAGTGGGATGTAAAGGTATTTGCCAGTAAGAAGCTACCAAGTCTATGGACGTCATGAAATTTAGGTTCGAAAAAGAAGAAAAAATATCTTCAGGAGGCTGTGGGGAGTCACAGTAAGATACCATTCTGGAATTTAAAAATCTTGCATCCAGACATATTCTAACAGAACCATCCTTTTTCTTTACAACCGTCATTGGACTTACGTAAGGGGTGGCCTCCCTCTTGATAACCCCTAAGTCCAACATCCTTTGTATTTCAGCTTCCACCGCAGGACGGAGACTATGGGGGACAGGGTAACTTTTCCTGAGAAATGGTGTTTCATCTGTGAGTTGACTTTTTTGAATATACTTACTTGTTCTACCAGGGACATCTTTGAACAAGTGTTTAT
Organism: Callosobruchus maculatus; assembly: GCA_951848785.1. Lineage (NCBI taxonomy): Eukaryota > Metazoa > Arthropoda > Insecta > Coleoptera > Chrysomelidae > Callosobruchus > Callosobruchus maculatus. Next base: position 4,656,258 of record CATOUR010000191.1, on the reverse strand, counting down.
AACCGTTCAGTAGCTCAAGCAAAGCTGAACGTTCAGCAGCGGTCAACTCTTTTAGCTCTCCGACTCGTATATTGATTTTAGAGGTTACATCAGTAACTGACAAGGTACACGCTTGAAGCATTTTACTGAGAGTTGTCTCCTCAGACGGAAAAGGCCTAACATTGAAGGGTACATGAACTAATTGATCTTCAGAACAAAAGTTTAGACCATTAGAGGAGAAGTCAATACACCCCTGGATACTGACTAGCCAATCAATACCTAATATGACTGGCCTAATCAAACCCTTAACCACCAGAAAACTATGGGAAAACCCCTGTTCGAATGGCGGTATAGTGAAAGATAACCAGATTTGACAAGTTATCTTTATACTCTTCTGTCCAACGGCTCCCCTCAACTGTGTAGCAACTATAGGCAAAAGTGGTACCTGCATCTTTTGACGTATTTCAAAAAAACTACTTTCACTCATACATGATAATTCACAACCGGAATCGACAAGGGCTTGCAATTCAATACCAGCACAGTAAAGGTATAGGTGAGGTAACTTAAAGGCAGCTTCCCTGGGAGGTAACTTATCAGAAGATAAATCAGGCATGATTGTAGCAACAAAATCAACGGGTATAAGGGTTTTGAAACCGTTTGGTTTCAAACTCTACTTCCAATGGAGTAGACAGGGCAGGATTACTCCCAATGGTAGTACCAGGCACCCAACCATATTTACGCAAAATTTTCTCACCAGTAACTGGGAAGTTGTCATAAGAGTATGTTGGAGAAGACGGTTTCACGGATGCCAACGAACAAATAGTATCAAATATAGAATATGGCGTGGAGGAATTTAGTTTCTGATCAAGGGAAGGACTCCACATTACTTCCCTTGCGGTGCGTTTCCCAGAGACTGTGGAGGAGGAAGACTGAAATTAGCAGACACAGGGGGGGAAATTCTAGTCGAGGACAAGCAAAGGTTGGCATGCGTGGGGTAAGGTGTTCAATAGAGGCATACTTTTCAAGGAAAGTTAAGGTACCGTGAAGGGTTCTGTCAGCTGACACAATCCACAGAGATTGCACAGTAGCAGGAAATTGTGTTATGATTTCACTGACAATATATGCTTCATCCATGGGGGCTGCAACAACTTCAACGAACTAGCCTGCCTAAGAAAGTAAGCTGCCATACTTAACTGCCTTCCAGGTTGGTAGCGACATTTCAAAACCATGGATTTGTAAACTTTCTGTTTCTCAGGAGACCAAAAATAATTAATAAAAGAAATCTTGAACTGGTCATAGGTTTGCCAACAATCAAACATGGTGCCCCAATCTGCAGCCGGTCCGTCCAAACAAAGTCTGACCAAGGAGAGCCACTCAGAACGAGAAATATTACTATTCCTACAAAAATTTTCAAAATGGTTGAGGAAACTTATCGGTTTCTCCTTTGTTAGACCTGAAAACCTTGGTCTATCTGTTAAATTAATGGAGGGTTTATAGGTTTTATCCGAAAGAGCCATAACTAATTTATGATAATCCTCATTTGTCAGCTGTGCACCTCTTTGATTTTCAGATATCAAGGGTATTTCATTTGAATTGAATTGGCTTGCTTCCTTTCTAACAGTAGTATGATTATTGTTAGGAAGCTGAACTGCAGACAGACCCTTACCTCCCATCGGCTTTATACTATTGAACGGGGACTGACCTGCCAAAACTGACCTGTTCTCCTCAGAGCGAATGCCCGTTGATGCTGGTGAATCATGGACCAGTGCTGCTGAGTGAGTCTCCGTTAATAGCTGTAACATGGCTGACTGTTGACGCAGAAGGGTTTTCAGCTGGTTGACTTCCTCGGTTAGGGTTTCAATCCGGTTATCTTCTCTGCTCAGTCGGGCTGGAACAGGTGTCCCACCTCTTGAGGATATGGGAGAAATTTGAATTGAATTGGCTTGCTTCCTTTCTAACAGTAGTATGATTATTGTTAGGAAGCTGAACTGCAGACAGACCCTTACCTCCTATCGGCTTTATACTATTGAACGGGGACTGACTTGCCAAAACGACCTGTTCTCCTCAGAGCGAATGCCCGTTGATGCTGGTGAATCATGGAGCAGTGCTGCTGAGTGAGTCTCCGTTAATAGCTGTAACATGGCTGACTGTTGACGCAGAAGGGTTTTCAGCTGGTTGACTTCCTCGGTTAGGGTTTCAATCCGGTTATCTTCTCTGCTCAGTCGGGCTGGAACAGGTGTCCCACCTCTTGAGGATATGGGAGAAATCTGTGCTTCATCGAGTTCTCCCACATTCTTCCCGTCTCTTGAAGTAGAGGGTAGGTTTTCCACTGTTACGTATATCACCCTGCAAATATTTTTACACAGTATCACACTTGACAATAATAAAAGGTTATTCATGATTAATAATCCATACCTCATCTGAAATTAGTACACAGTGACATGCCTCCTTCGCAACAGCAACAATTTTGACCAGAACAACTATCCCTGGATCCTTGAGACAGTCATCCTGGTCACGGCACCAATTTTGTAGTGAGCAACTGGTCACTGTCAAAACCGATACCCAATTTAGAAATAGCCAATGTGATTAAGACGTCTAGTGGTGGAATTTAGAACCCAATGTTGTATGTGTGCCCATGGTAACCAGATTCTTTTAGCATGCATGTGTACTAACTCAGAGAGAATGAAATCAAAACAAAGAAATGTTATGATATGGTTTTTTTATTGCTTGTTTCTTAACATTTGTTTTGTATTTATTGATCAATAGTGCTTTGTATTTCATATATTTTACTGGTGAAGTATTTATATTGATATGTTAAAATATACGATTCAAAAGTCTTAATAATAGTGGTAAACTGGCTCTTGTTATTGATATTGTATAATGAAGAAATGGTTACAAACATACACAGTCTAAATGATAAATAATAATAATAATACATGGTGGGCTAGGTCTCTGTTCAACGCCAAGGAGAGAAAAATGGATAGAATGTGGAAAAATGTAAAATATCAGCATATATAAATAAATAAATACAACCAACCATATAAATGAGTAAATAAAGGATGTAATTGGATATCTAAAATGTAAGCATAGTATAGCAAGCATAGCAGCATAGCAAGCATGGTATATAAGCATATAAATAGATCAATAAATAAATATAAACAATAAACAACATAAAAGGGCTGGTTAGAGGAAACCGTATAGTCGTGAAACACGTGAGTCAACCCACTTCCACCTACGGTAAGTGATTAGGCCGTCCCGGCCAGACCACGGTTTCCACAACCATAAAATAAATATCGTATATAAATAAAGCGGATCAGTAAAGGTTGAAATAGATACATCTGAATAAGACAGAGTTATCTCTGTTCACCACCAGCCTGCAATACCTCAGGACCTACCTAGAGTAGACGTAACTCAGAGACCCAACACCATTTAGTATCATCTCAAAAGCAGGATGTATTATATATGCCTTGAGAATACTCTAAAAATAGCAGCCAGACCACAGTAGTTAATAATACAAATTCAAAAGACAACATACCTGCAAATATTTTTACAAGATCCTAAAAAATAATGCCTTGTTGTTTTTTTTTGTCTCTCGCCTCTTTTCGTTTTTTCAAACATTCACCGCTCGTAATTAATAAACAAACTATCAACAAAACTATGGCAACGAATCCCACAACCCACTACTTTATTCCAGTGACCAAACACAACAACCAAAAGCGTCACAGAACAATATCTTTTTCTGTGAACACGGATTGACATTAACATGGAATGAAAGGAATTTTTGTTCTATGAAAAATCACTCATGAATTGACCAATAACAAAATATCTGAACAATATAGGATAATCAAATAAATTACTTAACTGAACTTCATCAAATGACTACACTCTTACACTTATATTATAACAACAAATTTTAATCTTTTCCTTCTACCATCTGTCACTGCCGTCAATGTCAAACTTTGGCAGCCTGACAGCTAAAGGTGCGTTCTAACGTATGACAGCCAGGAGCGCTTTCCGGATCACCACAATACATATAGATGAGTTTGTTTTAGACACATTTGTTCATGTAATCAACCCCAAACTGATGAAATTCTGCTTGAATTAATGTTGTTAATGTGTAATGTAATGTAATATTTTTATTGATAATTACACTAAAACAGTTCAAGACAAAATACAGACCCATACAACACCATATCTTTCAGGTACATTTCAGACATCAAACATTGTAACATTGGTAATGTTTCATTATCCTTACGAAATATAGCTGTAATATTTCTGGAAGATATATAAATGTAAGAATGTCCGCTTTTGTAATGTTACATTGAAATCTTCCACATATGTTACGCCGGAATGTTACATAGCAATGTTTCTGTAACACTTGTTTGTCTTCATTGAGACGTTTTGGTTTGTTCTTTTTATTTTTTTGAGTTTTATATAGATATACACAAACATATATAGATTGATAGATAGTGATATTTTCATTAACAATGATGATAATTTGAATCACCAAACCAAAATGCTCTGTTTGTGATTATAACCACTTTTTACTAACAGGCTAAGAAAAACATGCAAGTGAAAAAATTTCCACAAATTGTGTCACATTAGCAATAACAAAATTAAATAAATCCTTCAATTCTAGTTTGTTTTAGTTTTGATTAGCGCAGTCCAGGTGAAGTGAAACGGATGATATAAAAAAAAGTTTATTTAAATATAATAACATTATAAAAATATAATTATAATGCTCACTGTCTTCATCATGTACCTACCATTTGTCTCCTCATGTTCATTGCTACAAGTTGGTTTCTTCCTACAAGATTTATTTTTAATGTAATGTATTCTTAACATATCGTTTACAATTATCTATAATCCCCTAAACTTATACCGAGGGGTGAACCGGTCGTGAATTGTAGTGTACAAGTTACAGGAATTGGCATGAATTGTCATGAATTGCCTTGAATTTGACAAGAATTGTTGTGAATTTCATGAATTACCATGAATTGCCAGAATTACCATAAATTGTGTCGAATTCAATAGGAATTGTCTAGAATTGTCATGAATTAAGATGAATTTCTCAAATTTTACCATCCACTGCGCATGATCAGTAGATCCCGAATCGTCAACACGTGTTATTCCGATGGCGTCGCTTGCGAGATTTTGTAGTATTGTACGCGTCAAAAATATAAGAGCAGTTTACATTTCTGTCTTCCCACCGAGTGCCGAAACTACAAAGGATCAAAGAAGCCCGACGAGTGGGGTGACTGTTTGCCTTTAGCATAGGCGTAGTTAGGTGGGGGCTTGCGAGGCTAAGCCCCCCCCCCAGGAATGAAATTAGCCCCCCCAAAAATCCAAAAATAATTCGTTTTGTTAAGTTTAATGTATCTTGGGCAGTCCCCAGATCCAGGGACTTAAGCCCCCCCCAGATTCAGGGACAACTACGCCTATGGCCTTTAGGCATGTTTTTATTACCCTGGCGATAAAGCTGACACGTTCGTTAGTATAGCCAAAATTGTATAATCAGATGTAGACACTTTCTGAATTGTTATAATGTATATTTTGTACATATATAATTACGGTTGTATCATTGCTCAGGTCTACATAATACCGTAACGGCACTATAGAAGTGTCGACACTGATTGAGACCTGAAACAAATGTAAACAGCTGATATACAGGGTGTCCCACGAAGATTAAGACAAGCAATATATCGGAACTGGCAGTAGTAGCGAATTATAATTTTGGGGGTGTAAATTAGAGCAAATGTAGTATCTGTTCCTATTATTGTGTCACCCAATGAGGTATTTGTTTTTGATCACGTGACGTCAGATTCAAAATTTTTAATGGGACACCCTGTATATTTGGGACTTTTTGTCGCCGATAAATCAATTCCAACAAGCTAACACACTTGGGGTCTAAAGTGATTAATTCAAGAGCTAGGGGTACTTACAAGATGGTACCACTACACTGATTATGACATGAACCCCTATAGTTATTATTTTGGTAGTGTTTTACTTCCCACACCGATAGGTGAGGGGAGTATTGTGATCGCGAAAATTTTCGATTTTGAGATAATACACTTTTTGGGCGTTTTATGATGTGTACATAACGAAAATCCACGTCACTCATTTCCGTCGGTCTGTCTGTCGGTCTGTCGGTCTGTCTGTCTGTCTGTCTGTCTGTCTGTCTGTCTGTCTGTCTGTCTGTCTGTCTGTCTGTCTGTCTGTCGCTTTTTTCTACCCTCGTAATCTCAGCAGCCGCTGCATGGATCGTGATGAAATTTGGGCAGCGGTATGCTGTGGGGTCGTAGTAGGTAATGTTCCTAAAATTTTGAAAATCGGTGCATAGGCGGCGGAGTAATTAGCAAAAAACAAAAAAAATTAAAAATTGCTGAAACTTCGTTTTTAGGCGTTTTAGGGGTCCCTGATCATTTTCTACTTTTTTTTGGTTGGGGGTGAAATTGGGGTGGTTAGGGGGTGGGGGGTTGTAAAATTGAAAAATTTATTGCTTTCATAATAGACTGTCCACTGACCTGTGAAGAAAGAACTGGCGACATAAATAACTTTTTTAGGTCCACCCGAACATTGCATAGCTTATTAATTACGGAAACTAAGGGACTTAGAATTTTCTGTATACATACGAGAATTTACTGGTTTAAATCGTTTTGTATTTTGTAACGTCGACATTATTAAATTGATTCTAATGAAATTTTGACACAGTATATTGTTACCGTGGTGAGAATGGAAAACGCGTATGTTTGTAAAAAATCGTGTCAGTGGCAGCGTAGCAATAATCAAAGAACGAAAAGGTTGAAAACAACTCAAATTCAGTTTTTAGATGTTTTAGGGGTTCCTTGTCATTTCCTACCATTTTTTTGGGTGGGGGTGAAAGTGAGGTGGTTGGGGGGTGGGGTGTTGTAAAACTGAGAAGTTTGTAGTATCGATAATAGGCTGTCCATTTGTAACGGTTCACCCGTTTTCAAAATTATTTTTATATTATTTACTTGGCTACCATATACAAATAGTTTACAACTTCCATTTTTAGCTACTGCTTCCTCATTATACTAGTACATTTTTATAACTATTTTGCTTCTCACCCCTACCTTTTTCCCATCTCTACTTTCTTTCAAATGGAACGATATTTATATTACACCGCCTGCGCATATCTAATGAGTGGGGATATGCTCTTGCTCTCCACCAAGGTTACCTTTTATGTCGAAACACATATCTCCTGCCTTTTGCGTTTTGAACTCAAACAGTTAACAGCTAACGTAATTATGTCTCTCTGAGACAATCTTTTGTGTCTGTGCCATTATGTCTTAATCAAGGAGAACCACCTTCTTGGTCGGGGTGCCACCATGAAGACCTAACTTCTTTTTTTGTCGGGGTGCCACAATGAAGCCACTTTTTTGTCGGGGTGCCACCATGAAGACCACCTAACCTTTTTCTCGGGGTGCCACCACCAAAGCCACCTTTTTTTTCTCGAGTTGCCAAAATGAAGACACCACACCTTTGGGGCACCACCTGAACTCCTGAAAAAGCCAGCCTTCTCTGGAGCACCACCTTCCTTTCGGAAGGGCACTACTACCAGGACTTCCCTTCGAGATAAGTTCTTTTTTAAAAAAAATAAAATGTACTGCATTCGTATACATACTAAAATAAATCTTTATTAAACCATTGTTGTCCTAGTTTTCATTTCTTGGCGGCTAACGAGACTCACACATTCACGCACACACGCACGCACCTACATACCCTAGTCTCATGCAAACTGATTGAGCTACTGGTTGCTATGTGTAATAAAAGTGTTGGCTGGTCATTCATGACCAAACAACATTTTTATTGTTACAAATTGGCGCTGCCAACGTGTGGCCAGACATGGGTATGTCTGGTAGTGTGCGTTGTGAGTCTTTGAGCTGTCTTGAAGTGAAAATTGGACAACTTTTTCAAAATTCCATTTCGGCTCGTTGACTCAAAATTCCATTTAATAATTTTCTTTTTTTTTGATGCAGTACTTTCATTTGGCATATATATTTTATTATTTAATTTTCTTTAACTATTATCAGCTTATATTTTTTTGTAGTTTTCAGGGTGATTGTTGTTCCAAATTTTATATTTTCAAAATTTTTCTATCGAGGTATATTTGAAATTATTTAAAACTTTTCCATTGATTCTTGTCTAGTAGTATATTTTATTTATGACTGAGATTCTATTTCCTAATGCATTATTTTTTGTACTGTCTTGAGACATTTCGCGTATGCGTTAATCTATAAATCTGAGCGTATGTTGTAAATGTTTCTCTAAGATATCTGGCGTTTGGATATTATTCACAGGTCATAAACACATACCTACAGTTTTTTGTATGGTTTGCTTTTTTTTTGTAGCTATATATTTTGTGTGGTATTTGGACAACAATTCACTACATTTTTCTTTGGTAATTTGTCATTTAGGTACACTTATTTAGTAACTCATTTATAGTTGAAATTTTCATAAGCTGACTTTAGTTTTTTGCTATTTATAGAAGGGTGGTTATATATGTGCAATTATATACTTGCATATATATTTAATTTCCTAGATTAACACATAAATTGAGGCACACACACATATAAAGTATATTAATACTTAAAAAAAAAATTTTTTTTTGATTTTTCATTAAGCAAATACTAGTCCTTGATTTTTTTTGTTATGATTGTTTTTATTTTGGAGTTTTATCGATATGTGTAGTTAATTTATCTGGCAAATATTTTGATATTAGAGCATTTTAGTCTCTATTTTTTTTTGTTTGAATGACTGAAGGGCAGTCATATTTGTTGAGGCCAGATAAATAATTTTAAAGTTTTGAGTATTACTCCAGAATAGCTGTTCAAGTATGTACCTGCTCGAGTGTCTTTTTGTCTTTTGATGAAGTGTTTAATATTTTTAGTATTGCACTTCTTGTTAGCTTTTGTCTCTCCATTTTCTAGTTGAGGTCTTATTTAAAGGTAACTATGCCTATCACTAAGCGAGTTCAGATTCAAATAGTGATCAGTACTTTTGTTTGTTCCATGTATAGTTTTTGTTTGTAAGTCCCTGTTACAGAAATTCATGCGCCCTGCTGTACTGGGCGAAGATGCGAGACGTCTGAAGGGAAAATGCACCGCCATTCTCACTTCAAGCGTCAGTGTCAGAGAAAGAATTAGCCAGCGCCCCTTAAAAATTCTAGGCAGCAGTAAGAGTCTGCTAATAGATCTCCTTAGGACACTTAAAACCGTTGTTTATCAACCTTATGTATATCACAGTCCCAAAATTTCAAGCGCCCTGCTGTACTGGGCGAAGATGCGAGACGTCTGAAAGGAAAATGCGCTGTTATTCTCCCTTCAAGCGTCAGTGTCAAAGAAAGAATTAGCCAGCGCCCCTTAAAAATTCTAGGCGGCAGTAAGAGTCTGCCAATAGACCACTTAGGACATTTAACATCGTCTTCAACCTTTTGAACCAATATAGTCCAAAATTTTGTATGCATACTATTGTGACAATTGTAATTTAACATCGATTTCCAAATTCTGATCAAATTTAAATTTAACCGTACTGAACATTTGTGAGCACATTCTTAAATTTTTACTGATATTTTTGATAGTTCTTAAAACTTTGATTAATCGATTTAATTTGTAGTATAAATTTATTGCATTCCGTAGTATACTGTAACATGTTTTCAGAAATATTATTTGTTATGAATTTTTTTTTCCAAATTTTGTGTTATAGAGACTGATGTAAGCCCTATGACGTTTCTTGGATCGAAAGCGCTTTTCTTGTATGCATTTTCTGTTCACTTGTCTGTCGTAATATGCATACTTATAAATCTGGCGTATTTCGGGCAGCTCTTGAAACCTCTGGCGTAGAAGAAACACTTTTGATATGGTACATTGTAATGTACTTTGTTTGTTGGTAGATTTCTGAAATCCTATGTTCATTTATGCCATGTCATGTCATTTCAACTTTATGTAAATTTTTAAATTTTTACTTATGAATAAGATCATCCCTGATTGTTGCTGTCCTCTTCAGTTATCCTGGTATGCGTTTCTATAAATCTGCAGCGTACTTGAAATAGCTTTTGTAGGTTTGCGATTTTCATGTGTGATTTGTTTTCATGGTACTTGTTCAATGTTCATTATAGTAGATTTCTTATGACTTTAAAATCACTTTAAGCTTTACGGCTTTAAAAAAAAATTTTTAACTTAGCTCTCATGAACGAAATTACCCCTGATTGTCTCTACCCTCTTTAGTTATCCTGGTATGCGTTTCTATAAATCTGCAGCGTACTTGGAATGACTTTTGTAGGCCTGAGATTTTCATGTTTAGTTTCTTTCATATGATTTGTTTATCACAGTTTAGTTTTTTTAAATTACTTTGAATTTATAACTTTACGATTTTCGCTTTGCGCTCACAGCTTGATATGAGTTTGTTATAATTTTAGTAATCTGATATTTGATAGATTAAAATCTTGGCAACATTTCTTGCAATTTTGCATTTAATCTTTGAGTTTTGCTTATTCAAAATTTTTAATCGACAAAGATCCTTGTGCTGACATGCTCACAAATAGTTCAAGCTTTTGATTTTTATTGTATTTGCTTATGCAATCTTTAATAGTTTTTCCTGAGCAGATCTTAAACTTACACTGATGTTTGAATTTTTTTTTGGAATCAATTTATTAATGAACATTAGATTTGTGGTAGTTATTTCACTTAAATAATTTTGCCTATTTCAAATTGTCACATGATGTATGAATTTTTCCTTGGATGTACTTTTCTGAATTCAATATGATGTATAATTTTCCCTAAATTTATTTTTGAATCCAATTTGAGGCATAAACTTTCCCTGAGTTTTCTTTCCAAATTTAATATGATGTATACATTTTCCCTGAATTGATTTTTGAATTTGATGTTGTTAATCCTTTGTGGATTTATTCTTTTGAATCTAATATGACACAGAACTTCTTTGAATTTACTTCGTTGTTTATTATTTGAAAAATTTCATGTAGGTATTTGACTTGATATCACTCAAGCACTTACGCTGTCTGATTACTCTTTTCTTTGTAGTCTTATTCTAGACTGCTGGCGCCCAACATTTTTTTTGTTGATCACTGAATCATACTGCTCTTTTATCGAATCAGAACATCACTGGATTGCAAATTTTTTTTATTAAATCAGAACATTACTGAATTATAGTTAGTACTTAGAAAATATTTTGATCAAAATTTTAAATTTTATTTTGGGTATTCATAGAAACAGTTATGGTGTTACAATATATTTTTTTTTTCATTTAATATTTCATAAATGGAAATAGTTTGGTCTTATACTTATGCTTTAGAGATTTGAATTTTCTCTTAAGTCTGTTCAGTGGAATATTTTACAATTTCTTGTTGAGAATATTAAGGTTATCTCTATTTTGTTTGAGTATTACTCATGGTTATTTAGGGTATTTAGATTTTGTATAGGTATCGATCTTGTAGTTATTTTAGTGAGTCTTGAAACTCTTTGTCTTTTGTCAAAGTCTTGACGAGTTTTTTTTTAGGTCTTAAGTATATTAGGGTTTGATAGGTTGCGTACATTTGTTTTTTTTGCTTCACAATTTATTACCTTCATTGTGTAGTACATATTCAGTGCAGCTTCACTGTACTTTTAAGCGAGTTGGTGCTATAACCATCCCTCTTGTTTGGTAGACTCGAGGCTATCTCTTTTTCTTCCCATTTCTCTTCCAACATTTTTGTTTTCTACCTGCGTCTTCTTGCTCTTTCATGCACCTTGATAGACTTTGTAGGTTGTAGATTACTACAATTTCTTGAGATTTGCATGGGGAAGCACGAAAACTTAATCTGACATCGTTATCAGGACAAATGATTGATTTTGATCCCTCAGTGATAACTTTAACTTTACTCTCTTTTAAAAAAAAAAAAAATTCTCGAATGCTTCTCAAATTTTTTTTCGTTAAGTGGGGCCGAGTGTAACGGTTCACCCGTTTTCAAAATTATTTTTATATTATTTACTTGGCTACCATATACAAATAGTTTACAACTTCCATTTTTAGCTACTGCTTCCTCATTATACTAGTACATTTTTATAACTATTTTGCTTCTCACCCCTACCTTTTTCCCATCTCTACTTTCTTTCAAATGGAACGATATTTATATTACACCGCCTGCGCATATCTAATGAGTGGGGATATGCTCTTGCTCTCCACCAAGGTTACCTTTTATGTCGAAACACATATCTCCTGCCTTTTGCGTTTTGAACTCAAACAGTTAACAGCTAGCGTAATTATGTCTCTCTAAGACAATCTTTTGTGTCTGTGCCATTATGTCTTAATCAAGGAGAACCACCTTCTTGGTCGGGGTGCCACCATGAAGACCTAACTTCTTTTTTTGTCGGGGTGCCACAATGAAGCCACTTTTTTGTCGGGGTGCCACCATGAAGACCACCTAACCTTTTTCTCGGGGTGCCACCACCAAAGCCACCTTTTTTTTCTCGAGTTGCCAAAATGAAGACACCACACCTTTGGGGCACCACCTGAACTCCTGAAAAAACCAGCCTTCTCTGGAGCACCACCTTCCTTTCGGAAGGGCACTACTACCAGGACTTCCCTTCGAGATAAGTTCTTTTTTAAAAAAAATAAAATGTACTGCATTCGTATACATACTAAAATAAATCTTTATTAAACCATTGTTGTCCTAGTTTTCATTTCTTGGCGGCTAACGAGACTCACACATTCACGCACACACGCACGCACCTACATACCCTAGTCTCATGCAAACTGATTGAGCTACTGGTTGCTATGTGTAATAAAAGTGTTGGCTGGTCATTCATGACCAAACAACATTTTTATTGTTACACATTGACCTGTGAAGGAAAGACCTAACGGCATAAGACAATTTGGGGGGGGGGGGGGGCTGGCGATTATTTGGTTACAAGGGATCTCAGACTATAGCTTCATGCCATGGGAAAATTATAAACTGGTATGAGCGTAATGTGTGGGAAGTACTGAGTCACTCAACTTGACTTCATTTTTTTGAATGTAACACCGTATGGTTGTATTTTAAATCGGAGTCTCTACTAATACCCTATCTCGCCTTGTAATTTTTTTTCGCGTTTGCGACGTTGCCAAGTTATAAATTATTTTTCCAAAATTTCAAACAAACATATTTCCGATTTTCATGGATCGAACACACTGTATATTTTATTTAACATAAGGCCTTTACGGAAACTGTGATCGGGTTAACCCGATCAGTTGGATCACTGATCCTGACGTTCGGAAAGTGATCTGGGATAGGCCAGAAAGAGGGTAGTTCACTCTTGTACAGTAAGTGATTGCGATCAGATGATTCAGATCAGTAGCTGCTTTACTTTACCATCTGTTTTTTATTTTTCGTTGTTCGATGTCCGTTAAATTAATGGAATCATAAATCCCACTTGACAGCCGTTTGACATATAACTGATCTATCCGGATCCAGATCAGTGTTTCCGTAAAGGCCTATAGAAGTACTCCCTAGTAATGGTTTACGGCGTGAGCAAGTTTTAAGTGGTCATACTATCTATTTAGAATACAGGGTTAGTAAAAGGTACAAGAACGCTTAAATATCTCCACAACTTGCACAGGTGGAAGGTTAAAATTCAATACCTATGCGTTTTCGGATATGTATGCAGAATTCAAAAACTCTAACAGCAATGTTGCCAGACTGACTACTTTTACGTTACACGTCATAATTTTGTTATTTTAAACAGAATGCTGTACTTATTTTTATTTCAATGAATAGTGCACGTTGGATTTAGGAGGGCCTCACAATTTCAATTTTTTTTACTAATTACTGAGATACGGCATCACTGCTGTATCAGTAAACAGTACGGGAACGCTTTAATACCTCCACACTGCCACAGCTGAAACGAAAAACACCAATACCGGAGAGTTTTACAACATGCAAAATAAAAAAATTCTAACATCAGTGTTGCCAGATTTACCACTTCTACGTTGGACTTCATAAATAGGGTATTCCACTCAAAATTATGACGAGACAGGTAAAATTGGTAAATCTGACAACACCCATGTTAGCATTTTTGAATACTGTATGTTCAGAAGCCCCCAAGTATTGAATTTCACCATTCCAGCTGTGGTAGTTTTGGGAATATTAAAGTGTTCGGGTACTGTTTACTGAAAAAGCGGTGTTGCCGTATCTCTGTAATTAATAGAAACAAAATTTTGAAATTGTGAGATCTTGCTAAATTCTACATGTGCAATTCATTGCAATAAAAATAAGTAAGAGGATTCTATTTAACATAACAAAATTATGACTTGTAACGTACCTAAAAGTGGTAAATCTGGCAACACTGCTGTTAGAATTTTTGAATTCTGCATGTTCGAAAACTTGCAGGTATTTATTTTATCGTTCCAGCTGTGCAAGTTTTGGAGATATTTAAGCGTTCCTGTACCTTTTACTGACCTGATATTCGAAATAGATAGTATGAGCAAGGAAAACGGTTTTATTTTTTTAGGGACACCACTTAAAACTTGGTCACGCCGTAAACCATTACTAGGGAGTACTTCTATGTTAAATAAAATATACAGTGCATTCTATTAATAAAAATCGGGAATATGTTTGTTTGAAATTTTGGAAAAATAATTTATAACTTGGCAAAGTTGCAAACGCTAAAAAAAATATTACAAGGCGAGATACGGTATTAGTAGGAACTTTGATTTAAAATAAAACATACAGGGTGTTACATTTAAAAAACAAAGCTAAATGACTTTCACATTGCCATAATTTAAAATTCTGCCAAAAACACCCTGTAGATGTGCATAGTTAGTAACATCCAAAATAGAGAGTTTAATAGTTCTTTTACTCGAATCAACAGTCACACATAATAATAATAATACCATTTTCTTGTTTTCCCATTGCATGAAGAATAACCCAAATGATATTTAGCCATATTTAGCTTTGCAAAACCAGATTCATAAGCCTAATTTACCAACTCTGGGGTCCGCAAAATATGTGGGTTGTGTTGGTAAACTGATTGTGTTTAAAAATGCATAAATACATAATTAACCAGAAGAGGAAATATTTGAAATCGAGGCATAAATGGGTAAAAATTTATTACAAAAAATCGTATTATTGTAGATGTAAGGATATGAGTACAGTCTAGGTGTCTCAAATAATAAGTGTAGTGTGGTGTGCAAAAACATCAGTACTGAATTGGCATGAATTGTCAGGAAGTCCCATGAATTGTTTGAATTGCCATGAATTGTCTCGATTTTTTATGAATTGTTATGCAATTCCTTGAATTGTGTGAATTGTTAGAATTTTTTGAATTGTTTTACATGGGAAGCATATGAATTGTGTGAATTGTTTGAATTGTGGTGTACAAAATTTCCGTGACCGGTTCACCCCTCGACTTATACTGACCAACTACTAAAACAGCAAAACGAATGAAGGAAATCAAAATTATCACAATTTTGTTAGAGGACTCAATAAATGTGCCTCACTATGCCTATCCGGAAGTATATTTTGGATAAATCAATCTATTTGTTCTCAACTCTAACTTGTAGCTTGGCTGTGCTCCAAAGAAAAATCTAACCTCACTTTATAAAATCATTCAAACATGTTACATACCTCATTTGATTTGGAATTCAAATTCATTGTACGTGATCACTGCAATATTCGCAATCCAAAACGCAAAACCTTTTGTCTGTGGCAGAGAGAAGGCACAAGGGAAAACGAAAATATCAATGAAGATGGCTAGGTCGCTACGGTGCATAGGAAAAGACACAGGAAAAGATGGCGGACGGGGCTGTGACCTGTCCGGCGACGCGATTGCGGTGACAATACTGACAATTCACTGCGCAGCACAATGCGCACAGGCAAACACAAGGGAAGGGACATTAATGTTTGTAGCTTTCAGAAACATGCCTCATATTTCTGAAATATGTACCAAATATGCATTTTGAAATGTAATGTTCTGAAAGATATGCAACATACCAGAAATGTTCCTGAAATTTTTTGTGTTGTATGGGGACTGACAAAACTAAAAAGAGGAAATCTAATGGAAATAACAAATGTCTAACAGAAGGGAAAATCTCTAAATCTAAATACATGTACATTTTTGTACTGTTACTACTGGCATTTTTCACCATTCTTATTTTTTCAAAAAGTATTTTTCTTAATTTATCAACCGAGATGAACTCTTAATACATATAAAATGTAATAATTATTATTCTGAAACTATAAAACAATTTACGGTAACCGGACCACTATTTGACAGCTAAGCCACGCTGCCACATCTAAGGCTCCGGCCTAGTGTAGAGTCGGCCATGCCTCAGAGGATAGACGAAAACGTCACCAAGTGTCAGTTACTCGTTATTAGTAGTACTTGCATTCAGTACAGCCCTGCATTCCTTCAAACATGGCCGACTCCACACTAGGCCGGAGCCTTAGATGTGGCAACGTGGCTTAGCTGTCAAATAGTGGGCCTATAGTTTCAGAATAATTATTACATTTTATATGTATTAGAGTTCATCTCGGTTAATAAATTAAGAAAAATACTTTTTAGAACTACTACTACTAATACCACTTACATCTGATGTCTGGTTCATCGTAGTCAAACACTACAAAATAAAAATAAACGCAGCCTGTTTCCTGCTGCCACTTTCACTTCCACTTAAATGAACACTCAATTTACTTTGTAAATTGTCACTTGAGCTAGAAACATTCACTATTAAGTCACTGTGAAGCCATTCTTGCTGGTCTTGATTCCCTTTCACTATCAAATCTTTTCGTAGGTATGCCCAGATGAGTTCTATTAACTGTATTTTTCTGTGATATTTGGGAGGTACAGAAAACATTATAGGTACCACATTGTGCAAAATACTTTTTAGAACTACTACTACTAATACCACTTACATCTGATGTCTGGTTCATCGTAGTCAAACACTACAAAATAAAAATAAACGCAGCCTATTTCCTGCTGGCACTTCCACTTAAATGTATACTCAATTTACTTTGTAAATTTTCACTTGAGCTAGAAAAATTCACTACTAGGTCACTTCGAAGCCATTCTTGCTGGTCTCGATTCCCTTTCACTATCAAATCCTTTCGTAGGTATGCCCCGGATGCATGCCCAGATGAGTTCTAATAACTGTACTTTTCTGTGATATTTGGGAGGTCCAGAAAACATTGTAGGTACCACATTGTGTTTTAAAATAGGTCTTATCCTTGGAAATGTTTGTAAATTATTGTCTTTATTCCTATAAATATAACGAGCCCTTCCGAGGAATACCTTTCACCCACTTCTGTTTATGTCCTTTATTAGTGCAACCTGGTACTACACACTTTGCAGGCATGTTTTTATCTTCATAGTTTCGTTTGTGCAGGTAAATAATTAGAAACACATTAAAAATCACCTTCCAATCTTATTTTTTGCTCTGGAAGATTACACTAATGACTTAACAATAAATAAAAGCTCGGCCCCCGATTCTGTGTTGCCGTATTTCAATGCTCCGGCCTAGTGAGTAGAGTCGGCCATGCTTCAAAGCATAATTGTTACGTCAAGGCTCAATCTGGGGTATTTTTAGTTATCACTAGCCGAACAGCTAACCGTGCCTGTTTTGCGCGAACAGCTGTTCGCTGTTGACACTCAGTATATAGGCCTTTACGGAAACTATGATCGGGTTAACCCGATCACTTAGATCACTGATCCTGACGTTTGGAAAGTGATCTAGGATCAGTCATAAATATGGTCAGTTCTCTCTTGTACGCTAAGTAATCCCAATTGGATTATACAGATTAGTAGCTTTTTTCTTAACCATCTGTTTTTTATTCTTAAACCAAGTTTTTCGTTGTTCGATATCCGTTAAATCCATGGAATCATAAATCCCACTTGACAGCTGTTTGACAGATAACTGATCGATCCGGATCCAGATCACTGTTTCCGTAAAGGCCTTATATGTTTTGTGAGGCCTTTACGGAAACACTGATCTGGATCCGGATAGATCAGTTATACGTCAAACAGCTGTTGAGGGCTGTTCCAAATTACGGTACTATCACCATCCCAGAACTGTTTTCATCATCCTCCGCCCATTTTGTGTGTTTTTAGAACTGTAAAATGGGCGGGGTATGATGAAATCAGTTCTGGGACAGTGATAGAACCGTAATTTGGAACAGCCCTCAACATCTGTTTGACGTATAACTGATCTATCCGGATCCAGATCAAGGTTTCCGTAAAGGCCTGTGGTTGACACGGCTGACAGTTTAAAGTATCTGGTTCCGGTAACAGGGTATATTTTATATTCTGTTTTTTTTTTCAAAAAATGCTTGTTTCACAAAATTTCTTAAAAGTACATAATAGACCATCCCATTTAATTCATATATGAAATTTTTCCAAATTACGTGGGGCGTTGTTGCGAGTTGCGTTGTAGCACCGAGTTTTATTTTGTGGATTGAGTCTGATAACTGATAACCGATTAACCGTACCTATTTTATGCATTGTAGTGTTTACCTTTACCTGCCCTATTCAACTCAACCTGCCGTAGTGCCGTGTTTTTTTATTCCTAATCCTTTATCCCATTTCTACAAAAGAGGAAAGGTTACGTGTTTCTAGGTGATTCAAATGTTGCTTCTCGAAATTAGAAAAATGTAATCCAAAAAGATGAGTGAATCGAAAAAACTAGAATTTAAGGAAAATCTGAAGGAATTAAATAAACACTACATGAAATTAGGATTCACCTGGGAAAACCTGGAGGACGCGTTCTTAGAATCGAATTTTAAATGGTATTTCATAATATTTACAGTATTTCTAACGTCCTTTTCTGTTGTATACGAATTTCAATGTGTTAATACTGCTGTAAATTATCTTCTTGGGATAAGGTGCATATTTCCCAACAACTACATAGTTTGGGCAGCTACCAGACCTATAGCTAGCTGTGATTTCTGTGTAGATCTAACCAGGCCATTGCTATTTACCAATGTTAGCCAGGATAAATTTTCTCTTCATGCTTACACTTCAAAGCCAATATTAATAAAAGAAGCTTTTTTACACTGGCCTGCAATGCATGTATTTACATTAAAATACTTCGAAGAGTTGTATAGCAACATAGAACTACAGCAAAACCGAAATGCAGAAGAGGGATGCCAGTTTTTACATTTCAATTCAAATTTCATATCTTTGAAAGATGTTCTCTCAATGAGCAGACAAACAACAGTGAAAGTTCCTATAAAGAAGTCATGGTATGTTGGATGGTAAGTTAAATGCATCTTTTATTTTTTTATTTATTATTTCATAGTAATTAGGAGGTCTGAAGTACATCCTCACAAGGATCCCTCAGAACTGAGTGCTCAGCCATCCTAGCCTGGAAAGGCAGGGATGCAGCTCAGCAGCATTCCTCTTAACATTGCTGTGGAAGGCCAGCATATCTCTAGAATAGATTATAATAATAATAATAATAATAATAACACCTATGCTGGAAAGATATCTAAATACACTGACCTTAACGACTCTGGAAGCAAAACAAAGTTACCATTGTTCCCCTAATTATGTCCGTCTCAGACCTTACACCAAACAATTTTACACTGCACCTACAACAATTAGGCCTAGAGGAAAGGTTACACAAATTATTTCAAAAGTCTGTAATTCTGAAGACCTGTAGTATTGTAAGATTCTTCCTAAACTCTGATCAATAATAGTTCAGGTGTTGACTTGGTACAGCCTGTCAACATTTGTTGCTACCACAGTCATGCGAGATAAACTTGGAAAATCAGGATAATAATAATACACTTTATTGCCCAACAGACATAGTCCCTTTATAAAGCAATATACTTAACCTAGTTCGAGCAGAAAAAAGATAAGAAAAAAATAAAACAAAATTATACAATTCTAAGGTTTATAACAAATTCCTTGCAGAAGTCTTTAATTCTGTGACACTACAAGTAAACAAATCAATATGGTTAGGTATACTATTAAATAATGTACATGTTACATTGATTGGCAATTTTGATAATAAATTTGATCTTGGCATATTACAGTAAAATGTTACATTGTTGCGAGAGTTGAATTGAGGAACATTTAAATTAATACAGGCAAACAACTCTGAGCAATCAATAATATTATGACATAACTTTTATAGAAAAGATAAAGACGACAGTTTTCTTCTGATTGCCAAACTATACATATTAAATTGATTTAACAGCAACTGATATTCTATGCCTCTCTCAGGATATATATTATACGTCTTGAATGCCAAATACTTTAAAAATCTCCTTTGAATTTTTCCCAATCTATCAATATGAGACTTATAATACAGATTCCATATTATACAACAGTATTTAAGTTTCGATCTTACATATAATAAGCACAAAACAGAAATATTAATACTGAAACATTATCAAATTTTCAGCAATTCCTAACAATGAACCCATGCATCTTGTAAGCTTCAGAAATTTTTTGATTGATGTGTTCGATAAAATTAATTTTGCAATCAAACACAACTCCCAGATCTGCTAGACTATTTTGCCGAACTAAGAAAGACAGTAAATTTTTTTTCTAGAAAATGTCATCATTTTACACTTAGCTACATCTAAGTTTGTTGTTTTTGCACCAAACACTAATATTGTCAAGTGTTGTCTGGAGTATAGTGCAGTCAGTCAGAGTATAAATAACAAAATGTCTCAAGATCATCAGTATACAATAATCTATTGGATTTGAGAATATAATCTAAATCATTAATAAATATTGCAAAATAACAGTGGGCCAAGATTAGTTCCCTGAGGAACCACAAAACATATACACTTAAAGAAGGCAAATTCCTTGCAATTCCGAGAGCAACACGAATGACAGTGTCAGATGTCAGCGGCCATTTTATTTTGTTGAAACGTACTTTGTAGCTATTTCAGATTTTATCTCAAAGAATATGCGATGATCAAAGACATAAGCTAAATTCAGATGCATACGACCTAGGCCGCACAGTAAGACTGTGCGGCCTAGATACGACATCCGACGATACGACGCACATACGGCAAAATGACTACTTTAGGAGGTCATAAATAGATTTTTTTACTTCAATATTATGGTCTAAAATTGCTTGTATTCTTCACGTCAGATACTTGTCCGTCGCGCCGACAATGAATACCCTTTTTTGTTTCGATAAACAAAGGGCCCGAGGCCCCGGCAGGTAAACATCACGTAGTGTACAGCTAGTAGCCTCGAAAACCCTATAACGTTAGCAGGTGTTATTCTCATATACCTTGTGCAAAAATTTCAATATTCATTATGGATCTGGTAGCCACAGGTATGTTTATTATATAACAAAATTATAAATTCAATTTGTTTCAACCTAGTTAATAAGTAATGGCGATTTCTTCCCACATCTACTATTCATCAAAAAAAAAAATAATACTTTGACTTTCAAAAAAAGTTCCGCTTTGTACCGTTTTCTGGCCTTATTATTTACATTTGTGCGTTTGTTGGCTGTTACCATTGTGAATTTTAGGAACTCAAACCAACTCATTATGACACTAGACACTTTTTTTTTACAGGCAGTCGGAGTGAACCAAAGCAATTGAAATTAACGATCAACAAAATGGATCTAGTTTTAGTGTTAAAAAGCAAAAACTTTTATAAACGATCATCGTCTCAGTGTGTAGAACGATTAACTAGTTATATATTGGACAAATTTAGTGAATATGAACGATCAAAAGACAGTGTAAATAAAATTAAAAATGTTCTGAAAGTGTTTGTGTCAAAATTATTACAAAAGTGGAAAAAATCAAATTGGACTATGGACAGATTTACAAAATGCAACTCAAAATGGTTAGCGATTGATTTAATATTGCCAGCTGTTGACACTTCAAGTGCAACCATTGATTTGCACGCGAAAAAAACTAGAGGCAGACCGGCAAAAGCTTTTGATGAGAGCTCTTCGCGTACAAAACGAAGGGTGACAAAAACAATTATTTCTGAGACAAGCCCAGAGCTATTGTGTTCTGCTGCTCAAACCAGCCTCACTAAGAGTGGAAAAAGGACTGCAGCTCGACTAGTGAGCTTAGCTTTAACTACAAGCCCTCGCAGATACAAACGGATGAAACAAATTCACGATACACCTTCATTTTCGGCTATGAAGCCTTACACTCCAGAAGAAGCTTTAGCGCTCCTAATTGACTCTGATATGGGAAAAGAAGATTATATTCATTGGCAAAAAGGGGCGAAATCGCGAGGCGCTAACATTTATCCAGCTTATAGTGTCATAGCAGAAACAAAGAAACAGTGTTACCCAAATAATATATACATCACGGAGACAGAAGTACAAATTCCAGTTCAAGATCTTTTAGACCATACAATAAAAAGACTTGCTCATGTGCAGCAAGACGTACTTTTCTTACACCACGACCATACCAAAAACTCTGCGATAGAAGTCATTTACAAGTGGGGTCTTGACGGGAGTGGTGGGCATTCCATTTATAAACAATGTTTTGCAAACAATTCATTGTATGGAGACAGTAACATAATTCTATGTACTATAGTTCCATTGCAAATATCAGAAGTTACATCTAATGGAAAACTTATTTACTGGCAAAACCCAAGTCCGTCTTCGTCGAGATATAACCGCATCATTCGCTTGCAGATTGAGAAGGAGACAAAGGAATCAATAAAACTCCATTACGAAGCAATAGAAGAACAAATATCAAGTTTACAGCCAACTGAGGTTATTCTTGGAGATAAGTCTTACAAGTTTGTACATCATGCTGTGTGCACAATGATGGACGGGAAGACATGTAACGTACTCACAGACACTTCGTCAACACAAGCGTGTAATGTGTGTAAGGCCACACCCAAGGAACTCAATAATCTTGATTTGCTTTTGCAGAAACAATATCCCACCAGTTCATTTAAGTTTGGGATTTCTGTACTGCACTCATATCTTAGATGTTACGAGTATTTGTTACATATCTCGTATAAACTAGAATTACAGCAATGGCAAGCTAGGGGAAAAGAAACCAAAGAAAGTATAAAAAAGAGGAAAGAATTAATAACGAGAAAGTTTTACCAGGAACTGGGATTAGTGATAGACCAACCGAAACAAGGTGGCGGCAACTCAAATGATGGAAATACCGCTAGGAAGTTTTTCGCTGAACCTACAAAATCTGGGGCTATCACAGGTCTAGATCCTATAATTATAGAAAGATTTTCTAATATTTTGAGTGTGTTATCTAGTGGGTTTAGCGTGAACTATGATAATTTTAAAACGTACTGCATTGAAACAGCTAAACTGTGCTTAGAACGATATAGCTGGTACAAAATGAGTGCATCTGTGCACAAACTGCTGATCCATGGTGCAGACATAATAAGGGAGCTACCTTTGCCTGTGGGGTTATTTTCTGAAGATGTGCTGGAGACCAGTCAAAAAGAATACAAAGGGTTAAGACTTTTCCATGCTAGAAAAACCTCTCGAATTAACACTAACACTGACATTGTGCACTGGATGTTAATAGCCTCCGACCCAATAATTGTATCCAAGAGGAGGAGTCATAATAAAAAAAGAAAACCGTTTCCTAAAGAGGTGCTGGAAATGTTAAATGAGCCTCTTGTAGAAAACGACGGAGATGATGATGATGATGATGATGATGATGATGATGATGATGATGATGATGATGATGATGGTACTACGGACGACAGTGATAGTAGTTAACGTTCAAGTAGGTAAAGGAATAGACTTATTTTGTGATTTACCTGTCTACAAACTTAAGTGAAATAAATGATTTTATTTACAATAATCAATACACACTATTTTATTGATTACTGTAATCACCTGTCAGGTAGGTAGGTTCTTGCAAGACCTTTTCACAACTCAATACAAAGTAACTTTTATGATCAGAAACATGTCTAACAATAAATGCACAATTATTTTCACATCTCTGAATTTTGACCTCCTAAATTAGTCATTTTGCCGTATGTGCGACGGTACGAAACTGTTCCTATTGGTTGAAATATTCAAAATGATGTCAAATCAAAATATTTCAACCAATTGGAACAGTTTCGTACCGTCGTATCGTCGTATGTCGTATGCATCTGAATTTAGCTTAACTCTGTCAGATTGCGAATGTCATTTCTTTCTGTCAAGCGTCAAGATACTGCCAGGAATCAGCTGATGTTTTGACATTTGTTTGGTTATAATAAATAACGATTTAAAATTTAAAATAGAATCAAGTTTATTGTAGTCGAAATGTTTCTCCCAATAGCAAAAATCAAAATTGTTTTTGCGATTGGAAGAACCAATTTCAACTGTACAATAAACGTGACTATCGAGCTGAAAATGTTTATCAGTGGGAAATCAAACAAGTGGAGATGTTTAATACCTTTTATTGTTAAAACTAGATAATATAAAGATGGTGCATTTGCTATACATTGGAATAAAAATCGAAAACAAACAGTGAACACACCAAGGAAGTTTCCGAAATATTATTCCAATATATCTTCACAAGGAAACTAGGCTAGGAAAAACTGATACTACCTCAAACATAAAATTATTCAAAAAATGATAACTAAAACATGGTATATGCATATATATGAGAAATCTGTATGTATAGGGTATAGATTTCTGAAAAAAAATGATATCATATGACAAAATATTGAATAATAAGTATAACAAATAAAAATAACCTAAATTTCTTTCAATACAAACTAAAACACAATTCTATCACAATCAGGAAAAATTTTTGTCATATCAGGTACTTAAGTCACAGCCAGGTTACTGATGATCCATCCATGGAGGTGCATATGGAAAAAAAATAAACTAAAGGGCAGTAATTATTCCATTAAAAATAAATTATAATGCCTTGAACTTTTTTATTTTCCTCTGGTGACCATCAGAAGGTCTTTTCAGTGAATTCTTGTCACGGACATATTTGAAAAGTGTCAGTCTTGTACACTTACCAATGATATCCTGAAGAATATCATGGTCCTTGCAAGACTGAGACAATTTTATATGTCCGTTCAAGCTGGTCTTAAAGTTAGTTTCAACATAAGGCAAGTGACCAAACTCATCCAAGAAACTATAAAGTTTCACATATATCTGGATATCATCAACATTTTGGACTCTCTTTCTGACAACTCACTTTTTGAAATCCCTAATCTATTTAGGCAAGAGCTGGATTGTTCTGATAAAAATGAAAATCTATCATTAGAATGTATTTGCAGAGTAGAACCCGATTGGGAGACCTATGAGTAATCATGTAAAACAGCAGCAGTAATAACTGGTCTAATACTTCTGTGGACTCAAAAACCTGACTACTTGCTGAAGATGTTGAAGGTGAATCACAGATACTTGCTGAGGAACCAGCAGAGCATTCCTTCAAGGAGGGTGCAAGAGTCAAATCATTTGTTATATCTTGTGGAGTAGAAACAATGACTTTTGGAACTGCTCTGCAGTTCAATTGTGAATTGGGGTCTTGTGGACTCACATAATCTGATCGAACGAAATTTTTTTTTTTATGGTCGGCCTCCCGCAAAGGCTGAAAGCCTATGGCGATGTAGAAGCTCTGCGACAGGATAAGTATCGGTTCACGTTGGATTTGAAACGCTGCAGGTTGTAGCCGACGGGAAACAAATTCCCCGGCAGCTGATTCCACAGCATCGAAGTTCTCCAAAAGAAGGAATGCTGGAGGAGACTAGTTCGGGGAGTAAGGACCTCGACCTGGTAAGGATGAGCTCGAAAGCTTCTCTAGTGTTCCTGGTTCGGACGACCTGTGGTGTTATTATCTGAGAGAGCTCACTCGATCATCTTCCTTGATAGAAGCTGTAAAACAGGGATAGGTCAGCCACCCTCCTTCGATGTTCCAAGCTGTGGAGGTCTTTTGTGAGGTTAGGCGTATTGATTAGTCTAATCGCTCTTTTCTGGATAGTGTCCAGAAGCTTAAGAGAGTACTTCGGAGCGCATCCCTACACATGGGAGCAATACTCCAGCGATGGTCGGATCTGTGCCTTGTAGAGCAGCAACAGTTGCTGTGGTGTATACAACTTCCTACAGCGGAACAAAACTCCAAGCTTCTGGGATGCCGTTTTAGCAATACTGACGACGTGGTCGTGCTAGGACATGTTATTGTTGATGTTGATTCCCAAAAGCTTGACGGAAGGTGATTCGACTATGGGGTTACCCTCCATTTCCACGGTTGGTGAGCCATCGTGAGACTTCTTTGTAAGTGTTGTTGGCTGAGTTTTTTGTACGTTGAACTGTACTTTATTTGCTAATCCTCAATCCCCACTCGACAATTGTTTTGATATCTGCGTTGACTGTGAGGCATGCTGCTGTCGCCGACGTACCGTCTCGTGGGATGATAGTGGTTTGCCTGGTTCCATGCACGACACTAATGTACTGTCATCTGCGAAGCTGTAAATTGGATTGGATGTTATTTCCAGCAGCTCGTTGATGTACAGCAGAAACAGTGTAGGGGATAGGATAGATCCCTGAGGAACACCGGCGTTTATTGAAAATACGTCTGATGAACAGCCCTCGACTACAACAAACAGATCCGTCGTTCAAAAAGCTATTCAGCCACTGGCGCAGGCCAGGTGGTAGCCCATAAGCAGCAAGCTTGACCAGAAGTCCGTCATGCCATACTCTGTCGAAAGCTTTCGATATATCAAGTACAAAAACACGGGATTCGCCATGACTGTCTATTGCTCTGTTCCACAAGTGAGTGACGTAGGCAAGGAGGTCACCTGTAGACCTGTGTTTACGGAAACCATACTGGCGATCATTTATGATGTTATTGCTGTCCAGGTATTTCAGGAGGTGTGTGTTAATGACAGTCTCAATATCCTTAGACATGATGCTGAGAAGAGCCACAGGTCTATAATTGGTGGGATCAGTTTTTTTGCCTTTCTTAGGGATTGGTTGTACGCAGCCAATCTTCCACGAATCGGGAAACACGCCTCGTTGATACGAAAGTTTAAAGAGCTTGCAAAGAATGGGTGCAAGCTCAGTGGCACAGCGTTTAAGGACAATGGCTGGAATTTGGTCAGGACCAGTAGCTTTATTGGTGTTCAGTTTTTGGAGGATGCTTTTTACATCTCGATGTTGAAATTTGACCTCTGCCATTCTCGAGTTCACGCTTATGGTGGTGGTCGGAGTACTTCCTTGAAAGCCTACAGTAGAATTGGCTGCGAAGAGCTTCCCCAAGATGTCTGCTTTTTCTTTAGGAGCAGAAGCGATGGATTTGTCCTCTCTGGTCAAGGGTGGTATTGATGAATAGGAAAAGTTCTGACTAACAGCCTTAGCTACAGACCAGAATGTTGTGGACGAACTAGGACATTAGAGGAGCTTGTTCTTAATTTTTTGGTTGTGTTTCTCCTTGCTGCTGTCAATCACGCGTTTACAGTGATTTCTGGCGTCGATAAAACTGCGGTGGCTCTCAGCATTTGGATTTTTCCTCCATTCTCTGTAATGTTGGTTTTTGAGGTAACTGCATCTCTACAACGCTGATTGAACCATGGCTTGTTTTTGGAGGGATGCTTGACGACGTGAAGAATATAGGCTTCCATGGCGGATATTAATACCTCTGTTATTTCTTGGGCGCAAGCTGATGGGTCTCGTGACTTGAAGCAGACGTCGTTCCAGGGAAAGAGCTGGTAGTATTCCCTTAGGTCGTCCCACTTTGCTGATCCGTAATGCCAGACCCGACGAGGCTTTGCATGGTAGAGATCTGGAGAATGCATTCTGCATAGCGTCGAGACGGTGTTGTGGTCAGACGATCCCAGTGGGGCGGTTACCTTCACTGTGCAGACCGTTGGAGTAGTTGTGAGATATAGGTCCAACAGACTAGCAAAATCTCCGTGGCGGCTGGGAATCCTTGTTGGTTCTTTGACTATCTGCTCCAAGCCGCAGCTGATAGCGAAGGCTTCAGCTTCACGTCCCTCGTCGTCCGTTTTGTTTGAGTGTTTCAGCCAGTATGAGTTGTGAACGTTGAAGTCACCCAGAAAGACTTGGCGATAGTTTCCTCGTTCTTCTTCAGCAAACTGTTCATATCTCTGTCAAACCGCTCCTTCATCAAGTTTATCTTGCCTTGCATAGATTTAATTTTGCTTGCATATCGATCGGCTTCTTCTACATCCACATGCATCTTATCGACCTGTATGCAGCAGCCTACTCTGAGGTGCCCCTTCTGCCCACAGCTCCAACACGTAAACTTCTCAGCTCCTTCTGGATTTCTGCGAAATGGGTTTCTTTGGAATGTACCACCTCTTCTTCTTGGAACGAACGACTTCTTCTTCATCATCTTGTTCTACAGAGCGCACACTCCGTGTCACTCGCGTGGCTTTTGTGACAGCTTCAACTTCTAGAGCCTTGACCAAAGCATCTTGTGAGGTTCTGGGACTGGATAGTCTTACGATTCGCTGAACCTCCAGGTCCGCAATGCCTTCGACAAACTGACGAGCAGCGACGTATTCCTGTGTCTCGATGGAACAGCTGACGAATGCTCGTTTAGCTAAGCTTTGGACTTCGTATGCAAATGTGGCTAAATCTTCCTTGGCTTGTGTCCGGTTATGCAACTGGCCATGCAACAGCTCTGTTCTGTGTGCATCTCCAGAGCGTAAGATGCGTGCAGATGTTATCTTATCATAGTCACGTAGATCTGACGAGCAGAGATTTTCCAAAATAGCTGCTGCCGAGTCTCTGAGCATGGATGTCAGCACACAAGCTTTTTCCTCATTCGACCAGTTATTTATACGTGCGACGTTTTCAAATTGCATATGATAAATGTCCCATGACGTTTTTCCATTGTACGGATGGGGTTTTGCAACTACGCCACTGTGTCTATCAGGTAAAGCGGGCGCTGCAGATGTTAAACTACGCTCACCTGCACTAATTTCTCGCAGCTCCTCTTTGATCATTTCATTGACCTGGTCTTTTAGTTGTTCCTCAACATGTTTTTGTGATGTTGCTAGCTGTTCCTCAACGTTATTTTGTGATGTTGCTAGCTGCTCCTCAATTGCACTAATACGGTGATCTTGATTTTCTAATGCCTGGCTTACGACTTGCTTCTGCTCCTCCAACCAAGTCATCACTAGTTCCTGTCCACTCTTCAAGTCTGTGACTGCCTCATTTTGGTGGTGCTTAAGCTTTTCTTCAAGGTTCACAACTACCTCGTCCTGGTGATGCTTGAGCTTTTCTTCAAGGTTCACAACTGCCTCGTCCTGGTAGTGCTTGAGCTTTTCTTCAAGGTTCACAACAGCCTCGTCCTGGTGGTGCTTTAGCTTTAATTCAAGTTTATCTTGACCACTTTGAAGATTGGCTGTAGTTTTTTCTAAGCTTTGTTCGAAGCTGGTTCTCATTTCTTGTATTATACTCATCAATGCACTCATTTCGGACGCCATAGCTCTGGTTACTGGCATTGACTGATGCTGTACTCACTCCTTGTTTCCTTTTCCTGGCTTGATTCGATGGATAATCCCATACATCCGACACCAATTGTCACGACGGCCGCTTTTTCTGTACCCCAAGGAATCAAAACTTTCACCGTTTTACTTCACAACTCAATACAATATCTCTTAAACTTATATCAGCTACAAATCAACTCAACTACTAAACTACTCCCGCCACGCTACCCGTGGCGCCTTATATACACTTCATTGAACCATCTAGAGAATTCGAGACATGCAGATGACATTCTAGAATACCCATCCGTCATTCCCAAAAACTCTAGACGACTCGATGACGTTTACCCGTCAAAGATCTAACCTAACACTTTGACTTTTCATCATGCATGATAACTAATACACAATACTCGAATACCGTAATATAAAGTATGTTACAATATTATATGTGTATACAGGGTGGTCCAATAAGCGCGCGGTGCTCCCTAGCGGCCATACCGTTTAAATTAGACGAAAATGTTTTAAATAAAAAACGTTTCTTTTCAAATGCTCTACATTTAGAAAATAATTTCAAAGATGGCGGACTTCCGGATATACCGGAAGTAGGCATCAACTTCCTTATTTTAAATGGTATATTATTACGTTTTTGAATTCAGCACCGATTTTTAGGTCCAGTTTGTTAACCATTGTTTATGCCTACGAAGCCTATTTTTGGAGTTATTCAGCGATTTTTACAAAATTTGACGTTTGTAGTACTTTACAAGGAACGTTAATATCTCGAAAACTAAACGCGATAGAAAGGTGCGGTTTTCGGTTTTGAAACAAGCAAGGAACGTATTTGTGTTTCAGTAAGATCGTTGTTTCAAAAGAACATTAAATCAATAGACTAGAAATTTTCAAATTTGAAAAGTTAAAAACGTTAAAAACTTTTATTTTTCAAATAGGATGGTATCATAAGTTTCACATCAGTGGATGCGGAATTAAATTCTCTTTCACTTTTATCTAAGCACATGTGGTTCTATCTTTGATGGTTTTTAAGATATTTACGGTTTTGTAATTATTGCGTAGGAATTGGAAAAATCGTAGGTGGCGTGGCTCGCAGACGAAACAATTGGCAGGAAACCTTTCGTCCAAAGTGTTCCGACCTCTAATACTAAAATGCGCTTTTGCTGCATCTAACTGTAACCACATTATTCTTAAAAACTCCAGTGGTGAATTTTTCAACAGATTTTCCAAATTTTCGCGAAGAAAATTTTAGAAAACCTTAGTTTAATATGCGGTTTCCAGTAATACGACCCCAAATGCTTAGACTCCATGCTGGTTATCAACAAACTTCTCAAAATTTGGATTTACGTCGGTATAAAAATGCAAATTATGCCAGTTTACGTGACCGATAATGATAACGCTGTAGCTACATTTCATAACAAAGAAAATGAAAGAATTTCATAAGAAATGTATGTTAGAAAGGAGTGCATTTTCTTGGACTTGAGCACGACTCCGGTTACAGAAATTCATTCAGTTTTCAAAGTCTTGTCTTTCAATTGCTTGATACGTGATAAGGATGCTATATGTACTCCGTTAAGATCATGTTCACAGATGTTTGACCCATGCCCAAATAGCGACTAATTTCTGCTGTAGCACTGCTATACGGATCTTTAACCACAATTGCGAGAATGTCAAACTCACTATCTTCATATATTACTACTGCATGTTTCCTTCTCTCATATTTTACGCCCACGTAAATCCAAATTTTGAGAAGTTTGTTGACAACCAGCATGAAGTCTAAGCATTTGGGGCGGTATTATTGGAGACCGCATAATAAACTAATGTTTTCCAATATTTTCCACATGAAAATTTGGAAATCCTGTTGAAAACTTCACCACTGGAGTTTTTAAGAATAATGTGGTTACACTTAGATGGAGCAAAAGCACATTTTAGTATTAGAGACCGAAACACTTTGGATGAAAGGTTTCCTGCCAATTGTTTCGTCTGCGAGCCACGCCACCTACGATTTTTCCAATTCCTACGCAATAATTACAAAACCGTAAATATCTTAAAAACCATCAAATATAGAACCACATGTGCTTAGATAAAAGTGAAAGAGAATTTAATTCCGCATCCACTGATGTGAAACTTATGATACCATCCCATTTGAAAAATAAAAGTTTTTAACGTTTTTAACTTTTCAAATTTGAAAATTTCTAGTCTATTGATTTAATGTTCTTTTGAAACAACGATCTTACTGAAACACAAATACGTTCCTTGCTTGTTTCAAAACCGAAAACCGCATCTTTCTATCGCGTTTAGTTTTCTAGATATTAACGTTTCTTGTAAAGTACTACAAACGTCAAATTTTGTAAAAATCGCTGAATAACTCCGAAAATAGGCTTCGTAGGCATAAACAATGGTTAACAAACTGGACCTAAAAATCGATGCTGAATTCAAAAACGTAATAATATACAGGGTGTTCTATTTAAAATAAGGAAGTTGATGCCTACTTCCGGTATATCCGGAAGTCCGCCATCTTTGAAATTAATTTCTAAATGTAGAGCATTTGAAAAGAAACGTTTTTTATTTAAAACATTTTTGTCTGATTTAAACCGTATGGCCGCTAGACAGCACCGCGCGCTTATTGGACCACCCTGTATATGTTTTGTTTGTCTCTCCTACTCTATTTTCTTTAATATTATAGGGGAAACTGTGATCCAGCCATATTACAACAGATGAGGAAGCACTATCCAAAGCCACATTTCTTGCCAGAAGACAGTGAAAACCCATCAACTGACCATATTTTTGTAGGGTATGATGGAGGTGCTACATTGCATGTAAGATCATATTTTTACCTATTTATCTACAGATATACACTCCTTTATTTTCACCTCATTCTTGACCTGTATTTGGAATTGAATTTTTTAGTTGACCCATTTTTAATAACTCTTGAATGGTAGTGGAAAAACTAAAACTATTTTTAAAAGCTTTCATTCAACTTGCAATGTATGTAGATATGTATGTTTGATTGGGTGGAATCTAGCTACTCAATTTTTAATCAGATATTTTCAACAGAATGGGCTGACATTTTGTACCTATACACATTTACTTTAGATGACAATACATGATAAGCTGTGTGACGTCATTCAAAATCCAATACGGCGGTCCATTTAATGCACTTCTACAATATGGGTATCAAATACAAAGGCTTGTTGAGAGTAACTCGAAAAATAATGGTTGCGTTTAGCGAACTTGAGCGCTCTTTCCAAGTGCTTTGAATTGAGCACTCTAAGCGGAATACTGAATGGTCCAGGTCTAAAATGTTACACTCAACATATTACATATTGACATGAAAATCACGACATACTTACATACATTCATTCGCAACCGCCAGATTAACATTAAATATCGGTGAAGAGGTAGATTCAAGAAGTAATAGCAAGAGCTATTGATTATAATAGTAATAATAATAATAATAATAACAGCAATAACAAAAGCAGACAAAAGCTATACACCACTCAACCTATCATCTCCAGACCACGCCGCAGACACACACAATCCCATACAATCACAACAGGAAAAAATAAACACCTGGTCGCAGAAACCACTCCATGGCAAACATAGATACCGTATTACGCAAGATCAGATAAATGAAAAACAGTCATATACCTGGCTGCAAGATGGCCAACTCTTTCCAGAAACTGAGGGATTTATGCTTGCTATCCAGGACCAAGTTATTGCGACGAGAAACTACAAGAAATACGTAATTAAAGATCCATCCATAACCAACGATAATTGCAGAAAATGTCACCAACAGAAGGAAACGATAGACCACATAACCAGCGCATGCAAAACTCTCGCTGGAACTGAGTACACGGCTAGACATAACTCGGCAGCCAAAATCATACATCAAGCATTAGCCACAAAAAACAAACTAATCGACAACTCAGATCCATATTACAAGTATACACCAACATCAGTACTCGATAATGATCACTACAAACTATACTGGGACGTTGAAATACACACAGACAAAACCATCAATGCAAACAGACCAGATATAGTATTTCAGACAAAGGCAGACAAAGTTACCTACTTAATAGATATTGCTATTCCCAATGATGTGAATGTTCAGAACACCTACGCTGGGAAAATATCTAAATACACTGACCTTGCCATAGAAGTGAAGCGACTCTGGAAACAAGATAAAGTTATTATTGTCCCCCTCATTATGTCGGTCTCAGGCCTCACACCGAACACATTTACACAACATCTACAACAGCTGGGCCTGGACGAAGGGCTACGTAAAACATTCCAAAAGTCTGTAATCCTTAAGACCTGTAATATAGTACGATCTTTCCTAAATTCCGATCAGTAATAGTTCAGGTGTTGACTTGGCCTAGCCCGTCAACATTTGTCGTCACCGCAGTCATGCGAGAAAAGTTTGAAAAAAACATAATAATAATAATAATAGGGGGAATGAGGAATACGCTGCTCTCTGCACTGCGCAAAATACCGGTGTGCCGTGCGGCGGCGCACATCTTAGCCGCCAGAATGCAGAAGGCAGTCATCCTTGGGTCCCTTCGTCTACTTAGGGCGCACGATTCGCGGACCCAGTGATTGCTCACCTCACGGTGTGAGGAGTAGTCATTGGGTAATGGAACAGCAGCCCGGTGTGTCGGAGCCCGGGCTGCACTTTTTTGTTTTAAACACATATAATAATAACCGCGAGGGGTTGCTAGATCCCCTCAGTGGCGCCTCCCCAAGGTGGCGGATAGGGGAATGCCTCCTAGATATGGGTGGTACCTGGGAAATGAAATACCCGGGGCGGACCAAAACTAGCACAGTGGAATAGCGTCTGCATCCAGAGGATCGGCTATTCCACCAATAACCGGAGGCACAAGGTCACCCATCTGTTTTATATGGATGACCTAAAACTTTATGCCTCCGGCCAACGCGAACTACAACAATCGCTGAGGGTGGTGCAGGAGTACAGTCATGCTATCGGAATGGAGTTCGGGACAGACAAATGTGCATTGGTTCATCTCAAGAAAGGACGAAGCGGAGATAGTGGAGATGAGGAACAGCTCGTTGATGGGAGCATCTTGCGACAACTGCATGCCGGAGACACTTATACCTATCTTGGAGTGGCGCAGCGTCATGTCCAAGAGGCAACATTGGTTAAAGAGTGTCTCCGCCGCAAGTATTTGCACCGACTCCGGCAGATCTGGTCATCAGAACTGTCCGGCAAGAACAAAGTCGCTGCCACAAACATGCTTGCGGTCCCATTGTTATTATACACCCTTGGTGCTATACACTGGAAAGTGAACGAGCTGAAGGAAATCGACACGAAGACCCGCAAAAGGATGAATATGGAGAGAAGCCTGCATCCTAAGTCCTCTGTCCCGCGAATATACCTCCCGCGACACCTGGGAGGGCGTGGACTATTGAGTTTGGAGCGTCTGCACAACAGAGTAGTACTGGCCACTGCCTGCTATGTAACGAACAGCACCGATCCCCTGATCCGCTTCGTGCGAGAGCACGAGAATGCGGGAAAAGGAGCCTTTCTTTTTAGCGCAGCGAAACGAGCAGCCGAGGAGCTCAGCCTCACACTCGACTTCAAGCGGAGGTGTCAGCAGTCCATTACGGAACTTGCTCCCGCAGAATTAAAAGCCCACATTAAAACTGCCGAAGTCGACTTCCTCTTAAGACTTCATAAAGATAAGCCAATGCATGGAATCTTCTACAAACATCTAGAAGAGCATGGCTTGTCTGAGCAGTTGACCTTCTCTTTCCTAAGGTCTAGTGGGTTGAAGTCGGAGACTGAGGGCTTTATAATGGCTTGCCAAGACGGTGTCTTCAACACCTTGGTATACCGTAAAAGGGTTATGGGTGTAGATGTACCCGACACCCATTGTAGAGCTTGCCGACAGGCGCCAGAGACTCTTATGCATCTCTTGTCAGCGTGTAAGACGTACGCTGGGACGGCTTACGTCCATCGGCACAACGCGGCTCTACGAGTGCTCTACTATCATTTAAGCCACTCATACGGTATCGATGAGACACCGGTGCTGCCATACGCTCCAGGGGATATAGAGTCCGTTGTGGAGAACGAGGGATGCCGGATTTACTGGAACTACTCGTTCCCCACGCTCGAGCTTGTACAGGCAAACAAGCCCGACATAGTCCTTCTCGACCACCAACAGAAGACGATGTTCGTTATTGAGTTTTCGGCGCCTGCCGAAGTGAACATCGTCTCTAAGGAGGAGGAAAAGCGGACCAAATATCAGGAGTTGCACGGTCAACTTCGCAGGCTCTGGCCAGACTACACTGTAAGTCTGCTGGTTATGGTCATTGGATCCCTAGGTGGAATGAGGAATACGCTGCTCTCTGCACTGCGCAAAATACCGGTGTGCCGTGCGGCGGCGCACATCTTAGCCGCCAGAATGCAGAAGGCAGTCATCCTTGGGTCCCTTCGTCTACTTAGGGCGCACGATTCGCGGACCCAGTGATTGCTCACCTCACGGTGTGAGGAGTAGTCATTGGGTAATGGAACAGCAGCTCGGTGTGTCGGAGCCCGTGCTGCACTTTTTTGTTTTTAACATATATAATAATAACCGCGAGGGGTTGCTAGATCCCCTCAGTGGCGCCTCCCCAAGGTGGCGGATAGGGGAATGCCTCCCAGATATGGGTGGTACCGGGGAAATGAAATGCCCGGGGCGGACCAAAACTAGCACAGTGGAATAGCGTATGCATCCAGAGGATCGGCTATTCCACAATTAATAGGACACGACGGATCTCCATGTGAGAAGCGGTACTCCGACAGCGTCTGTTCTTCATGTTAGAAGCGGCTGTTTTCATAAACCCCCAGGAAGCCGCCCAACATCAACAGGCTATTCGGTGCGTGGCGACACCGAGGGGTATACCGAAGCCAAAGGATGCAAGTCGGTCGGCAACCTTCACAGGTCCATCCTCTGGAGGCAATTTGGACGGCTGCCTCCGGAAATGTCGGCTGCGGGCCCTAAGGCTAACCACCTGACGGGCCCTATCTTCGGGTTCGACCACCTCGAAGGAAAAGCACCCACACCGAGCCGGTCTCGGAAGCCGGCGTTGGGCAAGGTGCCGGTGCTTCGATTTGCCCTGATGACGACCCCCGCAATAACATGGACCGTTTTAGGTGGACGACGGAGCTCAAGGATGACCTGCTGAGCTGCTACGAGAACAGTAGCCCGCGCCGTAGGGGATACATGTCCCGCATGTATGAGAGGTGGTGTGAAATGCACCCAGAGCATAGCACGCTTACCTCTCAGAATTTGCGAGATTATGTATCGTACCTCCGGAGGCAGGGATATGTTCGTGCTCCAGCTCAGCCTGCCCCTTCGGCGGACGGAAGGCCTGTTAACCAGGCTGAAAGTTCGCCGGTAAGGCCCGCTGAGAGGGAAATCGACCAAGTCGTCTCACCTGGGGATTTCAGGGACCGAAGGGCCTTGCATAACAACGGAAGGTCCTTGAAGCTGGCAGATTTAAAGAGAGAGGATGAGGTTGTTGGTGAACGTCTATCGGAGGCCTCTGACATTTGGAGCATCAATTGCGAAATTTACGCTGCGGCTCTGAGGCTAGCTAGACAGGGGAGAGTGAGAGACTCTCCTGTTGAGAGAGCACAGAGACGGGTGCGCCAAATGGAAGCGAAAATCCAGTAGGCTCGCCAGGAAGCATCCCGTATCCAGTGTGTGATGGAATATAGAGCGGCTGGGAAGCCTTTTACGCGCCGAGTGCGCCAGATAGCCTACGGGTTGAGGCGCGACCATCATACACTCAGTCAAGCGGTACTGGTTGTTGTCAAGCAACACTGTCTTGACAGGATACGGATGCTAATCGCTGCTAAGCGATCGTTGGTGGCGCGGGCGAGAGGTCTGGAGCAGAACAGAATGTTCTACGAAAGACCTTCTCGCCTTTTCCAACAGCCGCCTCCAGCCTTAGAGCAGCCGCCAACTGCTGATCGCGTGGAGGCCTTTTGGAGGGACATTTACGAACAACCCAAACCTCTCTCAGCAGACACTCCGGCCTTGGCGCAGTTCGAGTCCGTTTGTAGGAGGACTCCTAACTTGAATGTACTGCGTCACCCGATAAATACGGAAGAAATTCTTGACGCCTTACGAGGCGCAAAGAATTTCGCAGCTCCTGGCCCGGATGGCATAAACACCTACTGGTGGAAAAAATTCCCCAGTTGCCACCGGCATTTAGCTAGAGTTTTTAACTCGTGGCTAAATCGGGAGCAGCCAATTCCGGCTTGGTTTGTCGAGGGTCGAACCGTGCTTCTCCCGAAGACCGGAGATTTGTCTGATCCCAAAAACTACAGGCCAATAACATGTCTGAACGCGTGTTACAAGCTCTTCACCAGAATCTTGTACATGCGTATCCTTCAAGCTGTGAATCCTGTATTTCTCGACGTGTATGAACAGAGAGGGTCAAAGAAAGGAGTAGCTGGCTGCAAGGAGAACCTGTTGATTGACCGATGTGTCACGCAGGACTATGTGCAGTACAAGCGAAACCTTTCTATGGCCTGGATTGACTATCGCAAGGCATTCGACAGCACGTCTCATGACCTCATTGTGCGGCTGTTGGAATGTCTTTCGGTGGATAATCAGATAGTGGGATGCATCAAACAACTGATGCCGCTCTGGAAGACCCGGTTTACCATAACATCAGGTGAAACTCGGGTTCAGACAGAGTTGGTGTCATTGAAAAGAGGTGTCTTCCAAGGAGACTCCTTGAGTCCCTTGCTCTTTTGCATCTCACTTTTGCCTCTGTCCATAGCACTGAGAAATACTAAAGGATACAGCTGTGGCACGCCCAATAACCGGAGGCACAAGGTCACCCATCTGTTTTATATGGATGACCTAAAACTTTATGCCTCCGGCCAACGCGAACTACAACAATCGCTGAGGGTGGTGCAGGAGTACAGTCATGCTATCGGAATGGAGTTCGGGACAGACAAATGTGCATTGGTTCATCTCAAGAAAGGACGAAGCGGAGATAGTGGAGATGAGGAACAGCTCGTTGATGGGAGCATCTTGCGACAACTGCATGCCGGAGATACTTATACCTACCTTGGAGTGGCGCAGCGTCATGTCCAAGAGGCAGCATTGGTTAAAGAGTGTCTCCGCCGCAAGTATTTGCACCGACTCCGGCAGATCTGGTCGTCAGAACTGTCCGGCAAGAACAAAGTCGCTGCCACAAACATGCTTGCGGTCCCATTGTTATTATACACCTTTGGTGCTATACACTGGAAAGTGAACGAGCTGAAGGAAATCGACACGAAGACCCGCAAAAGGATGAATATGGAGAGAAGCCTGCATCCTAAGTCCTCTGTCCCGCGAATATACCTCCCGCGACACCTGGGAGGGCGTGGACTATTGAGTTTGGAGCGTCTGCACAACAGAGTAGTACTGGCCACTGCCTGCTATGTAACGAACAGCACCGATCCCCTGATCCGCTTTGTGCGAGTGCACGAGAATGCGGGAAAAGGAGCCTTTCTTTTTAGCGCAGCGAAACGAGCAGCCGAGGAGCTCAGCCTCACACTCGACTTCAAGCGGAGGTGTCAGCAGTCCATTACGGAACTTGCTCCCGCAGAATTAAAATCCCACCTTAAAACTGCCGAAGTCGACTTCCTTTTAAGACTTCATAAAGATAAGCCAATGCATGGAATCTTCTACAAACATCTGGAAGAGCATGGCTTGTCTGAGCAGTTGACCTTCTCTTTCCTAAGGTCTAGTGGGTTGAAGTCGGAGACTGAGGGCTTTATAATGGCTTGCCAAGACGGTGTCTTCAATACCCTGGTGTACCGTAAAAGGGTTATGGGTGTAGATGTACCCGACACCCTTTGTAGAGCTTGCCGACAGGCGCCAGAGACGCTTATGCATCTCTTGTCGGCGTGTAAGACGTACGCTGGGACGGCTTACGTCCATCGGCACAACGCGGCTCTACGAGTGCTCTACTATCATTTGAGGCATTCATACGGTATCGATGAGACACCGGTGCTGCCATACGCTCCAGGGGATATAGAGTCCGTTGTGGAGAACGAGAGATGCCGGATTTACTGGAACTACTCGTTCCCCACGCTCGAGCTTGTACAGGCAAAAAGGCCCGACATAGTCCTTCTCGACCACCAACAGAAGACGATGTTCGTTGTTGAGTTTTCGGCGCCTGCCGAGGTGAACATCGTCTCTAAGGAGGAGGGAAAGCGGACCAAATATCAGGAGTTGCTCGGACAACTTCGCAGGCTCTGGCCAGACTACACTGTAAGTCTGCTGGTTATGGTCATTGGATCCCTAGGTGGAATGAGGAATACGCTGCTCTCTGCACTGCGCAAAATACCGGTGTGCCGTGCGGCGGCGCACATCTTAGCCGCCAGAATGCAGAAGGCAGTCATCCTTGGGTCCCTTCGTCTACTTAGGGCGCACGATTCGCGGACCCAGTGATTGCTCACCTCACGGTGTGAGGAGTAGTCATTGGGTAATGGAACAGCAGCCCGGTGTGTCGGAGCCCGGGCTGCACTTTTTTTTTTTTTTTGATAAGGAAGCCGCCCAACATCAAGAGGCTATTCGGTGCGTGGCGACACCGAGGGGTACACCGAAGCCAAAGGATGTAAGTCGGTCGGCAACCTTCACAGGTCCATCCTCTGTAGGCAATTTGGACGGCTGCCTCCGGAAATGTCGGCTGCGGGCCCTAAGGCTAACCACCTGACGGGCCCTATCTTCGGGTTCGACCACCTCGAAGGAAAAGCACCCACACCGAGCCGGTTTCGGAAGCCGGCGTTGGGCAAGGTGGCGGTGCTTCGAATCGCCCTGATGACGACCCCCGCAATGATATGGATCGTTTTAGGTGGACGACGGAGCTCAGGGATGACCTGCTGAGCTGTTACGAGAGCAGTAGCCCGCGCCGTAGGGGATACATGTCCCGCATGTGTGAGAGGTGGTGTGATATGCACCCAGAGCATAGCACGCTTACCTCTCAGAATTTGCGAGATTATGTATCGTACCTCCGGAGGCAGGGATATGTTCGTGCTCCAGCTCAGCCTGCCCCTTCGGCGGACGGAAGGCCTGTTAACCAGGCTGAAAGTTCGCCGGTAAGGCCCGCTGAGAGGGAAATCGACCAAGTCGTCTCACCTGGGGATTTCAGGGACCGAAGGGCCTTGCATAACAACGGAAGGTCCTTGAAGCTGGCAGATTTGAAGAGAGAGGATGAGGTTGTTGGTGAACGTCTATCGGAGGCCTCTGACATTTGGAGCATCAATTGCGAAATTTACGCTGCGGCTCTGAGGCTAGCTAGACAGGGGAGAGTGAGAGACTCTCCTGTTGAGAGAGCGCAGAGACGGGTGCGCCAAATGGAAGCGAAAATCCAGTTGGTTCGCCAGGAAGCATCCCGTATCCAGTGTGTGATGGAATATAGAGCGGCTGGGAAGCCTTTTACGCGCCGTGTGCGCCAGATAGCCTACGGGTTGAGGCGCGACCATCATACACTCAGTCAAGCGGTACTGGTTGTTGTCAAGCAACACTGTCTTGACAGGATACGGATGCTAATCGCTGCTAAGCGATCGTTGGTGGCGCGGGCGAGAGGTCTGGAGCAGAACAGAATGTTCTACGAAAGACCTTCTCGCCTTTTCCAACAGCCGCCTCCAGCCATAGAGCAGCCGCCAACTGCTGATCGCGTGGAGGCCTTTTGGAGGGACATTTACGAACAACCCAAACCTCTCTCAGCAGACACTCCGGCCTTGGCGCAGTTTGAGTCCGTTTGTAGGAGGACTCCTAACTTGAATGTACTGCGTCACCCGATAAACACGGAAGAAATTCTTGACGCCTTACGAGGCGCAAAGAATTTCGCAGCTCCTGGCCCGGACGGCATAAACACCTACTGGTGGAAAAAATTCCCCAGTTGCCACCGGCATTTAGCTAGAGTTTTTAACTCGTGGCTAAATCAGGAGCAGCCAATTCCGGCTTGGTTTGTCGAGGGTCGAACCGTGCTTCTCCCGAAGACCGGAGATTTGTCTGATCCCAAAAACTACAGGCCAATAACATGTCTGAACGCGTGTTACAAGCTCTTCACCAGAATCTTGTACATGCGTATCCTTCAAGCTGTGAATCCTGTATTTCTCGACGTGTATGAACAGAGAGGGTCAAAGAAAGGAGTAGCTGGCTGCAAGGAGAACCTGTTGATTGACCGATGTGTCACGCAGGACTCTGTGCAGTACAAGCGAAACCTTTCTATGGCCTGGATTGACTATCGCAAGGCATTCGACAGCACGTCTCATGAGCTCATTGTGCGGCTGTTGGAATGTCTTTCGGTGGATAATCAGATAGTGGGGTGCATCAAACAACTGATGCCGCTCTGGAAGACCCGGTTCACCATAACATCAGGTGAAACTCGGGTTCAGACAGAGTTGGTGTCATTGAAAAGAGGTGTCTTCCAAGGAGAGTTCTTGAGTCCCTTGCTCTTCTGCATCTCACTTTTGCCTCTGTCCATAGCGCTGAGAAATACTAAAGGATACAGCTGTGGCACGCCCAATAACCGGAGGCACAAGGTCACCCATCTGTTTTATATGGATGACCTAAAACTTTATGCCTCCGGCCAACGCGAACTACAACAATCGCTGAGGGTGGTGCAGGAGTACAGTCATGCTATCGGAATGGAGTTCGGGACAGACAAATGTGCATTGGTTCATCTCAAGAAAGGACGAAGCGGAGATAGTGGAGATGAGGAACAGCTCGTTGATGGGAGCATCTTGCGACAACTGCATGCCGGAGATACTTATACCTACCTTGGAGTGGCGCAGCGCCATGTCCAAGAGGCAACATTGGTTAAAGAGTGTCTCCGCCGCAAGTATTTGCACTGACTCCGGCAGATCTGGTCGTCAGAACTGTCCGGCAAGAACAAAGTCGCTGCCACAAACATGCTTGCGGTCCCATTGTTATTATACACCTTTGGTGCTATACACTGGAAAGCGAACGAGCTGAAGGAAATCGACACGAAGACCCGCAAAAAGATGAATATGGAGAGAAGCCTGCATCCTAAGTCCTCTGTCCCGCGAATATACCTCCCGCGACACCTGGGAGGGCGTGGACTATTGAGTTTGGAGCGTCTGCACAACAGAGTAGTAATGGCCACTGCCTGCTATGTAACGAACAGCACCGATCCCCTGATCCGCTTCGTGCGAGAGCACGAGAATGCGGGAAAACGAGCCTTTCTTTTTAGCGCAGCCAAACGAGCAGCCGCGGAGCTCAGCCTCACACTCGACTTCAAGCGGAGGTGTCAGCAGTCCATT
This sequence comes from Callosobruchus maculatus, assembly GCA_951848785.1. NCBI lineage: Eukaryota > Metazoa > Arthropoda > Insecta > Coleoptera > Chrysomelidae > Callosobruchus > Callosobruchus maculatus. The sequence continues at coordinate 4,613,604 of CATOUR010000191.1, read as the reverse complement.
ACGGAACTTGCTCCCGCAGAATTAAAAGCCCACATTAAAACTGCCGAAGTCGACGTCCTCTTAAGACTTCATAAAGATAAGCCAATGCATGGAATCTTCTATAAACATATAGAAGAGCATGGCTTGTCTGAGCAGTTGACCTTCTCTTTCCTAAGGTCTAGTGGGTTGAAGTCGGAGACTGAGGGCTTTATAATGGCTTGCCAAGACGGTGTCTTCAACACCTTGGTATACCGTAAAAGGGTTATGGGTGTAGATGTACCCGACACCCATTGTAGAGCTTGCCGACAGGCGCCAGAGACGCTTATGCATCTCTTGTCGGCGTGTAAGACGTACGCTGGGACGGCTTACGTCCATCGGCACAACGCGGCTCTACGAGTGCTCTACTATCATTTAAGGCACTCATACGGTATCGATGAGACACCGGTGCTGCCATACGCTCCAGGGGATATAGAGTCCGTTGTGGAGAACGAGAGATGCCGGATTTACTGGAACTACTCGTTCCCCACGCTCGAGCTTGTACAGGCAAACAAGCCCGACATAGTCCTTCTCGACCACCAACAGAAGACGATGTTCGTTATTGAGTTTTCGGCGCCTGCCGAAGTGAACATCGTCTCTAAGGAGGAGGAAAAGCGGACCAAATATCAGGAGTTGCTCGGACAACTTCGCAGGCTCTGGCCAGACTACACTGTAAGTCTGCTGGTTATGGTCATTGGATCCCTAGGTGGAATGAGGAATACGCTGCACTCTGCACTGCGCAAAATACCGGTGTGCCGTGCGGCGGCGCACATCTTAGCCGCCAGAATGCAGAAGGCAGTCATCCTTGGGTCCCTTCGTCTACTTAGGGCGCACGATTCGCGGACCCAGTGATTGCTCACCTCACGGTGTGAGGAGTAGTCATTGGGTAATGGAACAGCAGCTCGGTGTGTCGGAGCCCGAGCTGCAGCTTTTTGTTTTTAACATACATAATTTATTTAAGCTATTAAATGCAAAATACATTTTTAGCGCGTCATATACAGAAAGTTAATTATATATGATACAAATGATTAAAAAGATAAAGATAAAGGGGTATAAATTGAACATGAAAAGATAAATAACAAACATAGAAATTGACATACATAAACAGGTAAATCGGGACCTAACAGTCGGGTGATAATGATGAACAATAATTCTTAAAATCGACTAGATTATAGGGAGCAAGGCTCTTCAGAAGTTGTTTAATTTCTCTCTTGAAGTCACGCATCGGCAGATTAGTCGTACTCACAGGGAGGATGTTATAAAATTCTATTCCCAGCACCTTAGATTTATTTATCCTCGAATGTGGCTGAACTAACTTTCTTTTTCCTCTGGTGTCATAATTATGAACGTCAGACAACGTTTTGAATTTATCTATATTCTTTTTTATATATATGAGATTTTCATAGATAATCATTGCAAATAAGGTCATAATACCAAGACTTTTAAATAAAATTTGGCAGTGATCATCATGTTTTGCCCTCGATACAGCTCTTAATGCAGCCTTCTGAACTATGAAGACTCTTTGTAATTGTGTATGTGGGGCATTACCCCAGCTCAATATCCCATAACAAAGAAGTGAGTGAAATAGTCCATAATAAGCCATCAGTGCTGCATCAATATCTATTGTAAACGCCACTTTTTTAATAGCGAAGACACTTTTGGACAGTTTCATGCATAGGGCATCAATATGTGTAGTCCAGCATAGGCGGGAATCCAGATTTACACCCAGGAAATTAACTGTGGATAACTCTATTCCCATTCCCAGAGAAAAGGTGCATACTTCAGTTTTATTACAGTTTAAATTTAGCTCATTTGAATCAAACCATTTTTTAGAGTGACTAATAATTGTGTCAGCAAGTTGGAGCCTATTATCACTCGCAGAGTGATCCAAACAAAGACTGAACGTGGTGTCATCTGCATACATGATTGTAGAGACATCACAATTTATTAAAGACATATGTTTAGGGATATCGTTTATGTACATTATAAAAAGAAATGGACCTAGAATGGACCCTTGAGGCACTCCTCTGTTTGATGTCAATTTATCACTCTTTTTCCCGTTTACAATGACAACTTGTGTTCTGTTATTCAAATATGATTTTATTAGCATACTAGCTACCCCTCTTATGCCGTAACATTCAAGCTTGGATAAGAGAATATCGTGACTAATACAGTCAAAGGCGCTTGATAAATCTGTAAATACAGAGATGACGTCGTTTTGATTTTCAAAAGCAAGCTGTGTTAGTTCTACTAGCTCCATGATGGCATCGATAGTTCCCATACCTTTCCTAAAACCAAGTTGGCTCTTATTTAAAATATTATGTTCATCGGTATATAGTATAAGTTGATTAAGTAAGGCATATTCTACTATTTTTGATAAACTTGGAGTTATATGTATTTGTCTGTAGTTTTGTGGGTGGCTTTTATCGCCTTTTTTATGTATCGGTAGTACACGAGCCAACTTAGCAAAGGTCGGGAAGCATCCCTCCGAAAAACATGTATTGATGACATCAGCCAGTGGCTCTGCAATGTGTGAGGCACAGTCTAATAACAAGGATGTACTTATACCATAAATATCTAAAGTTTTTTTATTTTTCAATTTTTTAATATATGAATATACATCTTGGGGAGTTACAGGTGATAAAAATAGACTATTGGATTGTTTTTTTATGTAAGTAGTAGTCAGATCTGTTGTATTTTTACAACTCTGAGTAATTTTATCTGCGTGATGGGTAAAAAAATAATTAAAATCATTTACATCCACCTCAGCGTCTTGTGCCTGTGAACGATTTCTTCCACATTCCCTATTTATTACACTCCACACGGCCTTGCTTTTATTTTGTGACATCGTTATAACTTCTTTATTGAGTTTAACTCTAGTGTCATACAGTTTGTTTTTATACGTCTGTTGACATTGCTTGAACATTTCTTTGTTTTCTAGTGTAGGTTTATTTTTGTAGTTACTATGGTAGAATAGAGTTAGTTGTTTAAGATTTTCCAGTTCTGGGGAAGATAACTTTCTTTTTTGGTTCAGAATATGTGTTTTATTTGAAATAGGAAAAGAACTTTCATAATAGAAAACAAATGTGTCAAAAAATTTTTGAGCCTTTGTTTCGGCCCCCGCTGACTGATAAACCTCCACCCAAGATTCATTCTCCAGTTGTTTTTTGAAAATGCTTTTATTGTCGGTACTGAATATCCTTGACATAAATCTAGCTACCTTATGCTCATTTTGGTACTCAAAGGAAAGGGTTTGGGCCTCATGATCAGATATTCCTAAACCGATAACGTCTGAATTTTTATAATCAAAGTTGCAGAAAATATTGTCGGGACATGATTTCGTATCACCACATTGTCTTGTGTAGTTAAATACTGCTTGATAAAGGCCAAACTGCAGTAACATGTTTGTGAAAGAATTTGTTCGTCTGTCTGGATTCAAAAAGCGTAAATTAAAATCGCCACAGAGTGTGATCTTTGCACTAGGATATAATTTTTCAATTTTATTTAGTGTGCTTTGTACAATGTCATAAAATAAATCGAAATCAGAGTTAGAGCAAGGTGATCTATACAGAACTAGAACTACCATATTTACGGTTTTTATATAAACCGCTGACATCTCACAGTGAAGTTCCTGAGTGAGTTCTTTAACGAAAGTTATTTCAGATCCATACAATGACTTATGTAGATAAATACATACCCCTCCGTGACGGTGCGATGTTCTGCAAAAATGTGACTTTAAAAGGAAATTAGAAACATTATAATTTGATATTTCTTTTTCACTTAGCCAATGCTCACTTAATATTACTTTGATATTGTCCATTGTATTGATATGGTTATCTAGCAATAACAGTTTATTACGAATACATTGAATATTCAAGTGAATAACAATAAAGTCTTCAGAATTTGTTCTTCTCGTATATTCAAGGCTATTCCCATCGTATATACGTGGTACGTCAGTAGCACCTCTGTTAACTGAGTCCTTAGCTATCTCGAAAAAAAGAATATTTTTTTACTAGACAGCCTGCAGGCCAGTTTTCGGGCATAAATACCTCGTCCGTTAGGTCGCTGTCAATTTTGATTTTGAAAGATACAGTCTTCGAGTTCTTCCAAGGGGGAAGAGCCTCCACATCTATATCTCTTCCTGGAAATACTTCGTTTAAGTGATCTTTAAGTCCAGTTGAACTCGTTCCCGGAGTAATCCTGCCCACATAAATCCATGTTTTCCGAGGGGCTGCTCTTAGCTGGGTAGGTTTCTGTCCTGTCCCAAAAATAGTTTTTCTTCCTCCATAATTCCTATATTTTTGTTTACCGTTGTGTGTGGAATCTCCTTTATTGTTTTTGTTATGGAACATGTTTGATGAGTCATATTTCACTCTCTCGTTTCCATTTGGTTTAGTATTTACTTTTTGTATTTTTTGCTCCTCTGGAATGTCTATAGTTACATCGATCACCTGTTCAACCACCGTATCGCAGGATGAGTCAGAGGAGTTTGTACAGTTTAAATCATTTACCTTTAAACGATTGTCTTCATTAATAGGAATGCTATTTTTGATTATATGTAATTCCTCCAGACGTTTGATCTGTTTTTCTAGGTGTACCATTTTCTCCATCAGCATGGTCACCCTTGTGGATACTGCATTTTCAACTATTTTGGAAAATTGGTCACTCTTTAAAAAACGAATAATTACACAGTTGTCTGGGTCATCAGTACTGCTTGCTTTCCTTGTATTGACCATTTTAGTAATTTATAATAATTTACTGTTAATAACGAAACACAATATGACCGCGGCAACATGGCCGACGACGTAAACGTGTGTGAACATTGCTCCGACAATTTCATAGTAAATGCAAGGTTTTTAAAGTGTAAAAATTGCGAAAAGCGATTTCATAGTCAGTGTGTGTCTATCAGAGATGATGTGCAGAAGGTCGTAGCAAAAAGTGACAATTTAGTTTGGTATTGTGATGCCTGCAAAGATCAGCCATACCTAGCACCATCCAGTTGCAATCCCGAGGTAAATAATAGTGAATTATTGATCTGCAAAAAAGAAAATGAGTGCCTAAAACGTGAAAAAGCGTTATTAGAGAAGTTATTATCCGAATTAGAGTTTTCAAATAATCTGCTAAAAGCAAATTGGAACGGTACGCAGAATGGAACACCTGTCGAAAAAAGTGAGACAAAAACTGATGTTATGCCAGGCAGAAGAAATGCGGAGATATTGTACAGCGGTGCGGTAAAGAAAAATATAAACAATGAATCAGCTGTGTTGATTGTGAAATCACCCGGTGGAAATTCAGCAGATACAGATGTACTGAAATCCATAAAGCGATGCGTAAACCTTAACGAACTCAATATCTGCGTGAATGATGCCAGAAAAACTAAGAGCGGTGCAGCTGTGTTTTGTAAAAGTTCCGAAGATTTGGAAAAACTAAAAAAGGTGCTAAACTCAAAACTGGGTGCTGGATATAACGTGAAGGAATCAATGAAGCTGAACCCTCGAATTTTGGTCAAATACGTCAAATTGGATGAAGAACTGGACAGTGATTCAAAAATTTTGGACAGCATAGTCACTCTGAACCAACTTGACAGTGCTACCAAAACAAAGATGAGAGTCATAACAAAACTAAAGGAGGACAGAAACGAGCATAATATCGTCCTAGAAGTCTCGCCAGATATAAGGAAGAAGTTCATCGATCAAGGTCTAATGTACGTGGGATGGAAGAGATGTAGTGTCAGTGATCACGTTAATGTTAATCAGTGTTATAAGTGTTGCCGTTTTGGGCACCTCACAAAGGACTGTAGATCTCAAAAAGTGAATTGTTTTAAGTGCTCCGGAGATCATAATCCAAAAAATTGCCAAAGTAGTTCTTTTCAATGCACAAATTGTTCAAGTTTTAATGATGAACATCATACTAGATTTGATATTAATCACAAGGCAAGTGATAAGTCATGTCCCGTGTATTTAAACTACCTTAGTAAGCTCAAAAGTAGGATAAATTATGGTGAATAATCGAGAACGTATAGTAAAACTAGGACATCTTAATGTCCGGTCCCTTTTATCCAGTTTCGATGCTGTTGTGAATGTGGTAGTGTATGAGAAGTTCGATATATTTGCTGTTACGGAGACATGGTTAACCCAAGATATCATGCCCGATGTCGTAAGTATTAACAATTATAAACTATTTCGCTCTGATAGAGAATCTCGTGGGGGTGGTGTCGGCATATATATTAATGCCAAGTTTCCTTCTGAGGTTTTGAATCTTGAAATTGACATGGGTAATAGCCTGGAAATTTTATGGGTCAAGGTTATTATTGGTAATCACAAATTCATTATAGGAACAGTGTATAGACCACCTTCTCAAAACCCCATGGAGTGTATCCAAGTATTAGACAATTTATTGCCGATCCTTTCAAGCAATTACGATAATGTTATCATTTTAGGTGATTTCAACATCAATTTGAACAATCCAAATAATGTGCTTTCCTCCTGCTTTGACATGTTTGGTTATAAACAGTTAGTAACCTCTTCCACTAGAGTCACCCCAACTACATCCTCCTTACTTGATCCAATCTTTACCAATCAACCAGAAATATTTAGTGACTGCCTAGTGGTAGATGCTGATAACATCTCTGACCATAAACTTGTTACCTGTCAATTTAAATTAGTGACATTGAAACAAAAACAAAAATTTATCAAAAAAAGAAATTTCAACCATTTTAATGACGCAGCGTTTCTTACTGATCTCTCTTTTTCAAATTTAGATGACATATATCTTATGCATAATATTGATGATAAAGTCAATCATTTAACTGCTATACTAACCGATATATTCAACAAACATGCGCCCTTGAGGGTAGTTCGCGTAAACAAGCCTCATGCTCCTTGGTTGAATGACGACCTCCTCAAATCTTTGAAAGAAAAGGACCGCTTGTTTTCACTATATAAAGCAAATAAAACTCCGCAAAGTCTTATTAACTTCAAAAAAGCTAGAAATTCTGCACTTCTAAAGATCAGAAACGAAAAAAAGGCTTATTTGGAAAATCTTAGTCGCGAAAAAAAAAGAGTCTAAGGAGCTATGGACTGGATTTCGACATTTTAATGTTAACTTTCGAACAAAACCAGTTATACCTGATGTTATAAATGACCCGAATGAAGTAAACGATTATTTCATGTCAGTTTATACCGCCAATGATGTTCCAGAAAATATACTTCTCTATTATAGTTCACAAACGTTGAATCCTCTCAACAAGTTCTCTTTAAGAGTTGTTGAGCCGCATGAAATATTGCAGGCAATAAACAATCTAAAATCTGATGCTCGAGGTATTGATGATATCACACTGAGAATGGTAAAACTAAGCCTTCCTGTAACATTCTTTCATATAGTTCATATTATAAACATGTGCTTAGAGAAAGGTTATTTTCCCAAATTTTGGAGGCAGTCACTAGTCATACCTGTTCCAAAAAATTCAAATCCCAAGGAACTCAAAGACCTTAGACCTATTAGCCTGTTACCGGTGTTGTCGAAAATCTTAGAGAAAGTTGTTCAACTCCAAATTGTTGATTATGTTGAAAAATGTAATATACTCTCTCCTAACCAATCTGGTTTTAGGAAATATTTCAGTACAACATCTGCCCTAATTAACCTGTGTGATAATATCATCCGCGCCATGGATAAAAAAATTTCGGCAGCCTTAATATCTATTGATTATTCCAAGGCATTTGACAAAATAAATCATAACCTTTTATGCGCTAAGCTTCATTTCATCGGATTTGATAGTCTTTCTGTTCGTTTCTTCAAAAATTATCTAAGCAATCGTAATCAGCGTGTTTCTTTAAATGGTGAAATTTCGAACGTCACAGAAATTACCTCAGGAGTGCCTCAAGGGTCGATTTTAGGACCCTTGTTATTTCTAATTTACACATTTGACTTGCATAAATCTGTAGACAACTCTGATATTCAAACTTTTGCCGATGACACCCAAGTAATTCATTATTTTGACCCGGAGGAAGCAAATGATGCATCCAAAGTATTGCAAGCTGATTTGGATAAATTATGCAAATTTTCCCATGACCATAATCTAGATATTAACCCTGACAAAACCAATGTATTGATGTTCTGCTCGGATTCAAAAAGAGATCATGTTACAGCTTCTTTTGCCTTACAAATTTCGGGAGTATTACTGCATCACACCCCAAGTGCTAAAATTCTTGGTGTAGAGATGGACAACAAACTTAGGTTTGTTGATCACATTAAAAAATTAACACAGAGAACATATTCGCGCCTGCGCATGTTATATGCTAATCGATATCTCTTGAATTTCAAGCTTAGAAAAAAATTATGTGAGGCACTTGTTTTATCTAGCTACAGCTATTGCGACATACTGTATTATCCTTGCTTGAACCAAATTACAAAAAATAGACTTCAAATTTTGCAAAATAATTGCATACGGTTTATCTTTGGTCTGAGAAAGTATGATCACGTTACAGAAAAATATATAGCTCTAAAATGGTTGAAGATGTCTGACCTCACAAAATATCATTATCTTATTTTTATCTACAAGTTGTTAACCGTAGCAAAACCAGAGTATTTAAGGGAGAAGATAATTTTTTCAAATGAAATCCATAACAGGTCTCTAAGATATCGTGAAGAGATCAGGATTCCTCAGCACAGCTCGGCAATGTTTAAGCGTAGCTTTTCATACAATGCCGCAATCATTTACAACAGTGTGGAAACTATGCATAAAAATTTGACCTTACTAAAATTTCGTAAAACCATGAAAAATTTGTTACTTGCCAATATAATGTAGTCATCATTAGATATAAATGTATGTCTGTGAATATTTTTTATAATTACTATGGGTATACGTATATGTTTTTGTTAATTTTTTTTTTGTTGTTACGTCATTAGTCGAATCTCTAAACATCTACGTAATGTGATAAATGCTACCTTGTATGTTTTTTTTCTCTTTATTGCTCACATTTTATTTTTATTGCACATTGTTTACCTCGCAAACCGCTAAATTATTATTCTTATTCCTAAAGTATTTATTTCTTTTTAAATTTTTAAAACAATTTCTCACATCATGTCTAATATGTAATGTGCATAGTATACATAGGTATGTCTTGTCTGTAGTGCTGTTACTGTACATGTTTTACATTTCTTTTATACTTTACCAACTTTTATACGTGATCAGAGTGGTTAAGTGGAAGAGTAGCACTTGCTAAACTTCGCCACGATGATCCCTCCTGTTGTGATATACATACATAGTATGATAATAAAGACGTGTTATTATTATTATTATTATTATTATAATAGCACGGGAGCGCACGTCCTCTCACCGCGGCGACTCGACTACGATACAGGAAACTCGTCGACTTTCTAGTATAATGCTATTGATACCGGCATTAATATCAATGCTGTTTTACCTATCGTGGAAGAGCTTGCGCAACCACTCCATAAAATAGGATTGAGTGACCAGAAACGTAAATTATTTTGAAAGTGTCATACCTCGGTTATAAAGTGTTCTTTACAATCTATGTTTTGATCGTTATGTTGCAAAGTGATGGCTTGAATTTCCATTTTTCGGTAATAGAGCGGGCGCTAGAGGTGAGTATGCAAAATATGAGTACCGAATTTTGCCAACAGATCTGAGTACAGAACTGATCAAAGATTAAGGCCCGATTATATCAACACATGCATTCTAATAAAGGCTTTGACCAATCAGAGCAGCCCATTCAGGAACATGCATTTGTCAAAGTTCTCTGAAAATTATTGATTTCTCTTGAAGTTTATAACAAAATTGTGAAAAAAGATATGCTTTATATATAATGGACCATTATGAACCCTCTAGTATCTTTGGTAGTCTGATTTTCCATCCTAAATGGGTGAAAATTGCATTTTCTTGTATAACGAACTCTTTAACGAACACTTGATCTAGACCAATCAGATTCCACCATCTGATCACTGGATTGATGATGTATTAAAAAATGATAATGAAGAGAAGCTCCATTATTTTGATAAATAAAATGTTACTAACTATAAAAATTATTATGAATACCTGCAATATACCTTTGTATTATAGTAAAAATGGCCAAAGAACATTTTGTTGCATTTTCCAAAGCTTAACACACTATTTTAACTGTTGGCCAATCACACCTCACACAAGTAGTAGATAAAATTTATGCAGTGCACTTTTATATGAATATGCTGATGTGAAGAAAATCTAATATTATTACCTACTGCCTAATTCTGATAAAACTAGAATGTTACTATCTACAATAATTATAAATACCTGCAAGATACCTTTGTATCATAATAAAAAAAGGATATATGGAGGTACTTCACCATTCACCAACTTCCAACTTCATGTTTTTCCTATTATACCACCTTGCCAGGTTCTCTTTTTAATAACATTTAACATTAGTCCTACCAAATATTTTGAGAGGGTGTTGACCTGTTGATATTCCAAGGTAAACATTTGCATTTTGCCCTACTGGAAACGCAGGTACATAATATAGCTGTTTTCAATTGGAAAAGACAACAATTTCAATATTTTGTAAAATACCAGAGCAGATAGGATAGACTTGAAATTTGAAATCATATGTTTTTTGTTTTTGTCTGTTAGTGAGGTTAGTGTCTACTCTCTAGGCTAGGGATGTGACAACAGAACTCTTCGTAACCGCTACCAGTGGCGAGTGGCGCCAATGCTGCCACCGACGACAAATTAATAGATGGCCGTGTCCGAAATTCTGTATAATAATCAGTCAGTCACTATATTGAAGTTCTGCAGCCTGCTGAAGTTTGTAATTAATAAAACTAGCTGCAAAACCAGAAGTATTCGCCTTCTTTTAAATAATAATGAGGTGGTAAATATATGTATATGATTTTATTATACAAAAAGCGTGAGGTGTTCGGCATTAATTGTTATAGACATTCATCAATTCGTGGGTGGTTATTAGTCGGTATTTGTTATACCTACACAATATAACATTGCCAATTGGAATATCATATCAATTCGATATGGTTACCATTGAATCGCATTATTCGATATTTCTGGAGTATTTATTGGTTGGAGAACCGAATAAAAATGAATCATTCAGCTTCCGCTTACAATCTGTGATTAGTATGATATTTATTAGTACAACGGGAACTATCGAATAAAAACTATCGAAGGCTTCGATAGTTACTATTCATTCGAATTATTCGATTTTCCTGGAGTATTTATTCGTTTTAGATAATCGAATAAAAATTAATAACAATTCAGTTTCTTTTGCAAATTGGCTTTGAAATCTACACAATAGAGAATGAAGTTAGCCATAAGCTATCGATTTGTGTGCCCCCGATTACATACACAATGTAGGATATTAGTTGATTAACACCTTTTATTAGGACTCTGTACTTATATTTAGGCATGTATTTAATTTAGATTAGAGTAAGCTTTGGTCGAATAATAAAATATTCTGTTATCTGCGTATGTGTCGTATTCCATCTATGCAAAAAGCGCTGTACTTTATACTTCAAGTTGAACTGATATTGATGTTTTTTCAAAAATAAAAGTTTTCAAAATCCTTAATTACCCTCTCAAATACGCTATTCGATACTTTTGAATAGTTGTTCAATAACGTCTGGCAATCGGGTACCCGTCGATTCAGTCACACCCACAGCGCAAGTTGGTTGATTTAGCCGGTAGTCTAGTTAATGTTTTTATTCGAATTAATTCAATCGGTAGTTGCAACCATTCATTCAGTGGTTATTCGATGCCCTAGCTAGTTCATATCAAAGTGCCCATCACTAAATTCTGTGTTGGATTGACGATTGACATTCCGTTCACAGCGTTACCAGTTCTCCTCTGTTTAAGGGGGATTTGCTATATCAAGCCCCGAACATTTTACACTGAAATTTTCTGTCGCAACTAGCTATTACATAATGTTTCGATTATACGATCTTATACATTACACCCACAATACCCTTGGAGGAAAAATACTTTAGATTACCTCAAAAAAAAGTGTTCTGTAGACAAATCTCCCATGTTTCGAATTTTGCCTGTTTTTCATTATACCTAATTCAGTCTTTTGCAAACTTTGAATATTCTCTCAGATGAATTTGCTGAAAAAGGGCCATTACAGTTTTGCGCTGTTTCTTTGCTTCACATCAACCTTTGTTAGTTAGAGCTCGAAAGAAGAATTAGAGGTACGCCTTTTGATTCCACAGAATTGTTGAAGCTACATAGGAGATTCGAAGATGTACAAAAAAATTTCAGAGCTAACAGTATCAGAAACCCAATCAAATTTTTAAAATAAATAAAAGTTTTTTACCACAGTTGATTTTTATTCGTATATACCATCAAGCTCACTTGTTTGATTGGTCCTATTTTCTGTGTTTATTTTTTGCTTTATATTTGTCTGCTTTAGGAAAAAACACATTCAAGAAAAACTACTGTTGAGATTGACAAAGCTCCATCTGCCTTATCCTACTAGAGTAAAAAGTAAAATTTACATCTGGCAACTCAGGGCCCACGCATCCCAACGTTCGCCTCCCAACGATTTTGACTTGACAAGAAAACATGGAAAACATGTGAAAATACAAAATATACAATAATAATTGTGAAGATTGTGAATTTACCAACGTATAAGAAGTTTCTTTACGTTTTGTTATTAGTTTTTCTAGAAACAAGTCTGGATAAAGCCAAAAACCGTTCCTTGTCTTGACGGGAACAGATAGTTACAAAGAATACACAGGGTATTGAATTATTTAAAAACTATTATACCATAGATGGAGGAAGGAATCATTTGATATAAATTGGAAATACAGAATAAAGAACATCAGCTGCACCTTTACATCTCTGTGGATATTTATGTATGAAGATCTATAACAAACATGCATCCAGTAGACATAAAAGTATGTGTGTTTATAATCAATTATTTCTCACTGAGGATGACATGAGGTGATATTATTATTAACTAAGGTGGCTGTGATTGATAGTACTTTTATCATTGTGTCACAAACTATCGTACAGTTCGCAATTAGTAATTATACAATAATTATAAGGTAAACATGTAAAATCTGGCATTAATTTGCAAATCAATAGCTTTGTTCTGATTTTGTGCTATGATTTTGATACATGAATTTTAAAATATTTTTGACAAAAGTGTCATCCAGCTTTGACGTTTTGTTTCCAATATTGATAAAATACTATTGGATGATATTTATTAACTACAGACCTCAATGCCCAATAGAAAGAGTTCGTTAAACAACAACCAATAGAATTTGTTCGTTGGAGTGTTCGTCAGAATATGCATATTGATAAAATCGGGCCTAAGAATATGGATCTTGCCGGTCAAGTTTTTGGTCCATTTTTTACCCCCTCTACTCTTATTCGGACAGAGAATCTATTGAGTACATGAGACAAAATAATTTTAATAAATGTTTTCGTGATAATTTACAGTTTGTTTCAATGGTAAAAGTCAGAATATATTCTCAATTAATAAAAAAAAGAAAAGTAATAATTTTTCATTTCTTATTAAAAAAAAAATATGTTATACAATGTGTTCAGTCATCGGTGTCGGAGCCTTTAGGGGGATAAAATACACTATTTTTTATCAACAAAAATCGCTCCATGAGTAGATTTTCTCCCACAATAATAAAATGGCAGCCACTTTGTTTTTTTCAATCGAAGCATGAGTGTTGTACTAATTTAGCCATAGTTACCCCTGTAGAGGTCCTAAAAACACAAAATAACTCTCATTCGATAGAGAAACTTGTAGAGTGTAGTGGTAAACATTTTCCAAATTTCATTTCATCAAAGGGCAAAAAAATTGTTAAAAGAAAATAATTATGTATTTTTTTGCCATTTTTAGAATTTTAGCTTCTTCAAAAAAATCTGAGCTGTTAACCTACATTTTTTTATTCTTAAGCGATAGTATATGATGTTTCCTAAAAAAGCCTTAGCCCTAAGTAAAGTAGTTTAGAAGCTATGATGGTCTAATCCGGCAGTTGAGAAGGCAATAAAACAAAATACTTCGTGGGTATGACATTTATTTTGGGAAAAAAACAAATGTTACAACTATTGTTCGAAATGTCCTTCTTGGTGTTGCAGACATGCTGCTGCTCTTACTGACACATGTTGTATAGAGCGACTGATCATCGCTTTGCCATTCCGTTATCGATTTCCGACTTGAATAATTTTGCAAATAAGCTCTTCGCGTGTATTTGGCACGTCGACAACTTTCTGTTTCATTGTACCCCAAAAGAAAAAATCAAGTGGGGTCAAGTCCGGTGAACGCAGTGGCCAAGCTGCTGTTCTTCCGCGTCTAATCCATCGTGAATATTGTTCATATTGTTTCCCAAAGGCGTGAGAGCTGTTTGTACAAAACCTTCAGATGCTACTACTAAATCTGTTAGTAGTGTCGCAACCACTTACAGCATGTAATGCTGGCAAAATATCGCATATGCTTTCGCCCAGGGATTCAACAGCCACACGACACCCTAGAAAATATTTCTCTCTATGAGAACCGTCAAACCAAAGACCGAGACACCCAATATTTGTTGAACATCAAAAATAAACTGCCAAGACGAATACATCTGTATCAGCACTGATTATTATATGAGCAGATTGGCTCCTTACTGCGTCAAATAGGTGGGAAAACGTTCTTGAATCAGCTTCTAAGTGATTTAATTGCAATTCAAGTACCTCACAAATTAAAGATCCTTGAAACTTGAAACATTTAGTTGGATCGGCGAATCGTCCACAAATATAGATCTCGTAGTCTTCTTTTACTTGTGCATATTTTGGAGAAGTCGAACAAGTTGCAATTTATTATGAGCGATCGTAAAAAAAGCTCTACAATCCGCAGGAGTACTTCTTGAATGATTTGAAATTATGATATTTTTAATGACCTAGCCTTTGCTCTGTAATTTTGTTTTCAAAAATTTTATGAAAATGTCATATCCATCAAATATTAGATCTATCCTCGGAACGCCAGATAAAGTAAAAAATCCAAAACTTTTTTGAAGAATGTCTCGGCAAAATCTCCAAAAGTACTGAACTTGTTTAACTCAATTTTGTGAACAAGTACCATACCATTAATAATATAAACTTTAGAAGTATTTAGATTTAAATCTTGCTGAGAGCTTGTACCACAGTTATGATCACAAAAACACTATTACTTTATAATTATTTAACACAGTACTTAAAAAAGGATTTTCTTCACGTCAACGGAGTAAGAAACACACTAAATGCGTACGCGCGCTATGCTTACTGTATGGGCAAAGAGGGGCATGGGAAGGGAGCGGGAAGGGACTATAACATCTGACGGCAAGATGTGTTTTGTTATTATTTAGGGTCCCAGGAGTAAGAATCCAGTCATAGTTGCCGTCACTCGGATTTTGCATACTCAACTACCTCTAGCTCCTGCACTAAAAGTCGGTAACACTTACTGCCGTTTGATAATCAGAAAGCAGATGGATTAAGGTTATGTTACCCATTGAATTATAGCTACCCAAATCGAGCGTAAAATAGTTCTGCTACATAAAATGGCGTCAATAAGCGGGAAATTAGTAGTGGGACGTTTAGTGACTCTGCTACCTGTGCGCTCCGGAGCGCCATTCTAACGTCATTCTAAATCCAATATGGCTGAATATCAAAGGTGGCGGAATAGTTATTTGAAAAGGGCTTGTCGAGAGTAACTCGAAAAATAATTTTGAATGTAATACGGCGGACCATGCAAGATGGAGGAATAGTTATTTTTTATGCACTTCTGCAATATGGGCATGAAATGAAAGGGCTTGCCAAGAACAGAGTGCGACAAACTCGTGGAATATAAATTAGAATGCCAAGTTTGAAGGTTTATATAAGCACTGTATTTAATACTAAGTGTAGCAAAAACATGCACATGCAAGGTACATCACAGGACTCTATGTATGAGAACAATGCATACAGAACACAAAACAAAAATTTGTTATACAGAGAATGAAGATGTTAGATCGATAGATTACTCTTTCGGATTTCCAACAAATTAGAAAAATATTCTGATATCACTCTTAATCCATTATAGCGGAATTTTAAACGAATGGGTTCGACGAGAATAAAAATGCAGGTTAAAAATGATTGTGATTATAAGACTGACTAGCTCAAGCGCAGAACGAGCTGCCTTAGAAGGCAACACCAAAAACCTACACTCCATCACGAAATCTTTGACTGGCTATAGAACAAACATTCAATCCACATTAAAAGGAAAAGATTGGAAAATAACAACTAATTCGAATGAGCATGTAAAACGACGGAGAGATGGAGATAACGGAGACTACATCCCTACCTGCACAATACGACTGCCACCCGGGTTACTAAAGCCAGTATCGATACCACTTCAACTGTTTTGCTTCCCATAATATCAGCAATGTGGCAAGAGGAAAAAATATCCGAAGACTGGAAAGAAGAACTGATTATCAATTTGCCAAACAAGGGAGACCTCACGGAATGCAGCAATTGGAGAGGTATAACTCTGCTAAACACTGTGTATAAAATACTAGCGCAAATTGTACTGGAACGATTGAGACCTTACATAGAGAATACTTTGAGAATTTAACAAGCTGGCTTCCGTACAGGTAAGTCTTGCATCGACCAAATAAATACATTGAGAATTATAATAGAGGAGTCGTACGAGTGGAACTCCCCGCTGCAGTTAGTGTTCATTGATTTTGAAAGGGATGTCGACACAGTAAACGTACAAGTGTATGGGAATGCATGATACAGAAAGGCATACTGCAGAAGATTATAAACATCGTCAAAGGGCTATACAAGGATGCCACAGGTCATGTTCTTCACAAGCGACATAAAGGTGAAAGAATTAGTATCAAGCGTGGTGTGAAGCAGGGATGTGTACTTTCACCTTTGCTATTTAACATAGTGCTAGACTGCTTAATGAGAAAGGTATGTGATGGCCGAGGAGGCATTAGATGGGGACTGATGGGCAGCCTTCAAGATCTGGGTTACGCAGATGGCATCTACCTAATATCGCACAATATCCAAGAAACGAAAAGAAAGATTGAAGCCCTTACAACAGATACAGCAAAAATAGGACTAAGAGTAAACATGAAGAAGACAAAAGTAATACGGATTAATATAGTCAACCAAGAACCTCCTCTGCTGTACGACGAAGTGATTGAAAGAGTTGAATACTTTGAATATCTAGGCAGTATAGTTGATAACACAGGAGGGACAGATCAAGATATTCAGCAGCGTCTACTAAAAGCAAGAAGAGCATTTGGCTCCCTTAACAAAGTTTGGAAATCTACCATGTACTCAATCAGAACCAAATTGCGCACTTTCAATAGTAACGGGAAAAAATTATATGAATACGAAACATGGAAAAGCACAAAAGCCAATGAGCAAAACTCCAGGTTTTCATTAATAGATGTCTAAGGAGGGTCTTACAGATTTTTTGCCAACGACCATATCGAATGAGGATTTGTGGAAAATATCAGGGTTGAAGAAAGTAGGGACGGAAATCAGACAGAGAAAGTGGAATATGATAGGTCACATTCTGCGAGGAGGAAAAGAAGAATCGGTAGCTAGAACGGCGTTAGACAGGAACCCCCAGGATAGCAGGCACACAGGAAGACCAAGGGTGGCCTGGAGAAGAACGGTTACAGATGAGGCGAGAAGAATGGGCAAGACATGGAGAGAGATAAAAGCGCTTGCACAGAATAGATCAGACTGGCGTCAGTTTGTAGAGGGTGGAATGATGGGACTATATACAAGGTGAGTTTTTAGTACCGGCTCGGTCGATAACTCCGTTACTGTAGAACATAGCGACAAAAGTTGTATGTAAAAGTTGTAGCCACGGATATGCTCCTTGCTCAGAAAATATTCAGATTTATACAGGGTGATCCATAACTACGTGGTGATGCAAACATGCATTTTTTTAAATGAGGCACCCTATATATTATTCTTTATTCAAATTCTACTAATGATTTCCGTTCTTCCAATATAGGGTATTGTTACATTATACAGGGTATAATATATAGGGTGTCTCATTTAAAAAAATGCATGTTGCATCACCACGTAGTTATGGATCACCCTGTATAAATCTAAATATTTTCTGTGCAAGGGGCATATTCGTGGCTACAACTTTTATAGACAACTTTTTTCGCTATCTTCTACAGTAGTGGAGTTATCGACCAAGCCGGTACTAAAAACTTACCCTGTATATAATGAGGTATTTGTTTTAGATCACGTGACGTTCGATTTAAAATTTTTAATGGGTATGTTAGTGCATTTCTATGTTCCTCCCGATAAAACAATTCCAACAAACTATCACACTTGGGGTCTAAAATGATTCATTCAGGAGCTACAGGTACTTAAAGGACTACGATTGATTACATATAAATAACATGTACCCCTATAGTCAAAATTATTTTGCTAGTGATTCATAATGGTAGTGGTACAATCCTTTAAGTACCTGTAACTCTTAAACTAATCACTATAGAAGTGTGCGGGTTTGTTGGAATTGGTTTATCGGGAGGAACGCAAAAATGCACAAATATACAGGGTGTCCCATTAATAATTTTGAATCGGACGTCACGTGACCAAAAAGAAATACCTTATTGGGTAACACAAAAGATACAACATTTGCTCTAATTCACACCCCAAAATCGTAATTGTCTACTACTACCCGGTTCCGATATATTGCTTGTCTTAATCGTCGTGGGACACCCTGTATAATTCATCTAATAATTGCAAACGACCTTGCACCTATTATGCATGCGTTGAATGAGATGAACAGGCTCAAAAACCTAGCTAGCGATAACTATAAAGTAAAAAATAAATTAAAAGCAAAAAATAAAAAATCTTTTATTTAAATGCTCTAAAGAGAGGAAAACTAAATTTTCCTTTAAAATTTTAACTATCAACGTATAGCCTCATTATACACAATTTATATGTTCATAAAAGCCATTGGCCTAATTTTTAAGATCTATTCACATTGATTTTTTCTTACCATTGCCTCTTTTTCTTCACACCAAGGAATCAAACTGGACGTAACTTTCATCGTTTTACTTCACAACTCTTTACAATATCTCTTAACCTTATCTCAGCTACAACTCAGCTCAACTACTACTCAACTACTCCCGCCACGCTCCCCGTGGCGCCTTATATACAGTTCATCGAACCATCTAGAGAATTCGAGACATCAGATGACATTCTAGAACGCCCATCAGTCAGTCCCGAAAATTTCAGATGATTCGATGACGTTTACATATTATCAAAAATCTAGCCTAACATTTTGAAAGAAACGTCAGCAACCTGCCAGTATTCCATTTTGCAGTGTCGTCAATTCTTGGTAAAGGGTATGAATCCTTTTTGGTCAAATCATTGAGCCGCCTGTAATCCACACAAAACCTAGTTGATCCGTCCTTCTTTCTAACAAGAACTATCGGGGAGGTCCAAGGGCTAGATGATGGCTCGATCACTCCTCGTTTCTGCATATCTTTTACCATATTTTGTACTTCATCAATACTAAATAATGGAATTCTTCTTGGGGGCTGCTTGACTGGCTGGGCATCTCCTACATTAATTTTATGACGTACCAGATGGGCTCGCCCTAGGTCATCATTACTTCTAGCGAAAATCGTCTCAAATTCTCTTAGTAGCTTCAGGACCTTCCTCTGCTGCTCGGGTCGCAAATTCTCACAGCTTCTATCATACAAATCTCGAAGACTATCTGAGATTTCGGTGAAGTCAGCATAACCTTCTTCTTCCGTGCCATCTAATCTTCGGATCCGTACTGCTGGTTCTACTTTACCCAGTGGCGTACTCTGCTTGATTTGTATTGAATTCCTGGATACATTCACGGCCCTTACTAACATATTTTAAGAATCCGTTATTGTTCTGGCTAATAAAATAGGTTTATTCTAACCTAGCGTAGGCTCTGGTTCAAAAATGCCTGGGGTAAGATTGTTCAAGTGCCTTATGTGCATATATAGGTATAACAATCTCTTTTTCTGGTGGTATTGTAAAATTTCTTGGTGACACAACGGTCATTTCCTCTAGCTGGACAGCTCGCCAGCTAAATGAAATCTCTTCTGAATCTCCAATGCTTAAGGTATTACCGGTGAAGTTTATCACGCAGCCAGAACTCTGCAGAAACTCAGCACCAAGGATGCAATCATTTGTGACTGAAGCGACTAAAAAGGGATGCTTCTTGCCGAAACTGCCGATGCGAATTTGTAATTCTTCAACATCAAGTACTGGTATGTGGTCTCCATTAATGGTCTTCAAGCAACATTCTATCAGTTTGCGTGGTTCTGCTTGGCGACTTCCTTCGAATTTCTTGGTACATGTTAGGGCTTATTATAGTCACACATTTGCTCCGGCATTGACTAACATCTTGCATGGTATATTTTCTATATAACCTTCAACAAATGGACACTTCTCAATTTTATTAGCCTCAATTTCTATGAGCACGGGTCTTTCGTCATGATGGCCAGCCAGTTTTTGCCCCTAAAACTGGCCGGCTTTAGTTTTCCGACTCATTATCAGTATTAGTACTAGCTTCTCTTGACTTCTCTGCCACCTGCATGCGACAGACTACTCTAAGGTGCCCCTTCTGCCCACATCTCCAGCACGTAAACTTCTCAGCTCCTTCTAGATTTTTGCGAACTGGGCTTCTTTGGAAGGTACCACCTCTTCTTGGAACAAACGATGTGGCCCTGACTTCTACTTCATCATCTTGTTCTACAGAGCGCACCCTCCATGTCAGCCGCGTGGCTTTTGTGGCAGCTTCAATTTCTAGATCCTTGACCAAAGCGTCTTGTAAGGTTCTGGGACTGGATATTCTTACGATTCGCTGAAAGTCCTGATCCGCAATGCTTTCGACAAACTGACGAAGAGCGACGTATTCCTGTGTTTCAATGGGACTGCTGACGAATGCTCGTTTAGCTAAGCTTTGGACTTATGCGTATGCAAATGTGGCAAAATCTTCCTTGGCTTGTGTTCGGTTATGCAACTGGCCATGCAACAGCTCTGTTTAGTGTGCATCTCCAAAGCGCAACTTCAGTGCAGATGTTATCATAGTCACGTAGATCTGATGAGCAGAGATTTTCCAAAATAGCTGCCGCATGGTTATCAGCACACAAGCTTTTTTCTCATTCGACCAGTTATTCATACCTGCGATATTTTCAAATTGCATGTAATAAATGTCCCATGATGATTTGACATTGTATGCATAGGACTTTGCCATGATACTACGACACTGACAGATATGATCACTTGGCGGACAAATTTCGAACCAGTCTGCGCATGACGTCACCGTGTGACAAAAGTGTACAAGCACATGGCGCCAAAGCATTGATTTTTGAAAGTTTTATTTCGTTTCCTGTTATATCTGTCTTAGATATTTAATATTCATATAAAATGAAAATAGCTCATGCACACAATATAAACGATACATATTGCTCTGTATCTGAATAAAAAATTGGTGAAATAGTTATACAGAGAATTGATATTAATCGACGCCTGACCCGTCTGCAGTAGTTCCGAGCGTTCTGAATTTCAGATACAAAAATTTGAATGTGTGTACTAAAAAAAATTTACATCTTGGAAAAAGAACAGAGCCAGAGCGGTCTGGACGTATTTTTCTGAAATCTCATATAAGAGGTTGATTGGAGTGCCTAGTGAAACCATCTTTTTGTGGGAAAATTTCTCGGGTGGAATTTTTATATACTCCATTCAGAAGCCTTTGATTACCGTTCTAATTTTTTATATATATGTAGATTATGATGTTGCGTCACCAGCTCTTCAAGCCAATTTGCATATGTATTTACTGTATAATTCTCTTAATAAAAGGTAGACAAGAAATAAATAACATGATTTTGTCATTAGAGGTTTTTAAAAATCATGAACAAGCATAATGACATTATGTTTATGGCGAATGAATAATGACTTTTTTCTGCTAAT
Source organism: Callosobruchus maculatus (assembly GCA_951848785.1). Classification (NCBI taxonomy): domain Eukaryota; kingdom Metazoa; phylum Arthropoda; class Insecta; order Coleoptera; family Chrysomelidae; genus Callosobruchus; species Callosobruchus maculatus. The sequence continues at coordinate 4,591,637 of CATOUR010000191.1, read as the reverse complement.
GATTGGTGGAAAAATACATTACCAAATTTTCTTATTTTTTATTTACTCAAATATATGTCACAACCGCGTATATGTTAAACAGAAAATAAAAACATATCACAATACAACAATACAATATCTTTCTGGGCATTGTATTTAGCTCGTACAGGTGAATTCTCGTATACTAAAAATTCCTAGTAATAACAAGTTTTACCTCAATTTCTTCAAAATGTTTTCACACGATGTATCTGTTTAATGATATGTTTGAATTAAAAAGTTTGATCCACTTGTAGTGATGGTTTCTGATGGCCTGGGTATAAGGCACATTATTTGTTGCGCTCTTGTGTTGTAGTTAGGTATCGATTCTGTATATATGAGTCTATGGGGAAATATATTTTGGACAGACAATAAGACCTGAAAAAGGGGTGAATAAGAGCATATAGAACTAGCCTTTCTCTATATGAACTGAAAATGAAATATCAAAATACGTTCTGCAACCTGTAAATCTCCAACCGTCTTTTAGCGCATTTTTATTTTATGTAGCATTTTTTTATTCCAAATAGGAAAGGCGCTAGGAAAGCTGGATGCACCGTCACAGGACCCTGTATACTTATTAGTTTATACTATTTTACAATGTTAGTGAATTTCAGTTTTCTAATATTCGAGGTCTCTCTAATTCCCCTATGAAGAATTCATATTCTGAAATACATTTTGCATCTAGAAAACAAGCTCATCTTTGCTTCATCAGTCAGATATACATTCTCTAATAATTTGTTTAAATTCGCAAGATAACTTTTTTTCAATTTTCAAAGCGGTTCCATTATAGTTGGAAAATATATGGCCGAGCTCATTATATTTTGCCAAGAACTCATCTGTACGTTTTTGTAGTCCACCTTCTGTTAAATGGTTGACCCAACTGAGAGAAGTATCTGCGCAATCTGGGATATAACCCAGTTTCTCCTTACTTTTCAACTTAAATGCAATGAAATCTGCCAAATTTTCCAAATCATCCCAAGTAGCGGTAGTGTGACGAATAGTTTTTACTTTATTATTATTATACCCCACAACCGCACAATAAACCATTGTTCAAATATGTGTTAAACTCTAGAATCGCAAATAATGAACGTTTTATCAAACTTTACTACGGTAAACGAGTAAAATCAAGAAAATCAACTGGAAATGTTAGGCTATAACCTGTAACTAAACGAGTAAGCAAACCCCGTTTGTCACACGCTGACGTCACAGGTGGAAACGAGACGGAATACATCATGCGCGTGAGCATACCTTCTAAAGTCGTAGTATCATGGGACTTTGCTACTACGCCACTGTGTCTGTTATGTAAAGCGGGTGCTACTGCAGTTAAACTACTCTCACCTGCATTAAGCTCCCACAGGTTCTCTGTGACGATTTGTTTGACACGATCTTCCACTTGTTGCAGTTGTTCCTCAACGTTCTTTTGTGATGTCGCTACTGTCACTATTTGTGTCTCTATTGCGCTAATACTTTGGTTTTAATCTTCTAATGCTTGACTTACCGCTTGCTTCTGCTGCTCCAGCCTATTAATCATACGTTCCTGTCCACTCTTCAAATCTGCGACTGCCTCGTCTTGATGTTGCTTCAACTTTTGTTCAAGGTCCACGACTGCCTCGTTCTGGTGGTGCTTCAGCTTTTCTTCAAGTTTGTCTTGACCACTTTGAAGATTTTATACGGCTTGGTCTAAGCTGGTTCTCATTTCGGCTGTTTCTTCTATGCTGTTTCTCATGTCTGCCTTCATTTCTTATATCATAGCCATCAATTATAGCCATTTCGGACGCCATAGCTCTTGTAACTGGCATTGACTGACGCTGTACTCACTTCTTGTTTCCTTTTCCTGGCTTGATTCGCTGGATAATCCTACACTTCTGACTCCAATTGCCACGATTGCCTCTTTTTCTTCACACCAAGGAATCAAACTGGACGTAACTTTAACTGTTTTACTTCACAACTCAATACAATATCTGTTAACCTTATCTCAGCTACAACTCAACTCAACTACTCCCGCCACGCTACCCGCGGCGCCTTATTATACTTCATCAAACCATCTAGAGAATTCGAAACATTCAGATGACATTCTAGAACGCCCATCCGTCAGTCCCGAAAATTCCAGATGATTCGATGACGTTTACATATCAAAAATCTAACTTAACATTTTGAAAGAAACGTCAGCAACAATACAAATAAGCAATACTATACCGGGTGTCCCAGAATTTCCTTGACACGTGATATTTTCGTAACGAAAAATGGTTCAAGCAAGAACTGAGTGGTACTTTTGAAGGTACTATAGGGTCTATCATACCATGCATTCAAAACTTTTTTTTTGTACGTCAACCCTTAAAACTCACCCCCAACTTTTTTTTTCCAAATAGCACCCCATAGTTTTTCCTACATAAATGATATCCCCATTTTATTTAAAATCTTGTGGAACCTTTAATTTTATATGCAAACTTATTTTTTTCGTAAAATCATAAGCATAAGACAAATGAAATGATAATTTGTTTGACGTCTGATATTTTTGTAACAAAAACGGATAAAAAAGAAAAGTAAGTGGGTTTTTCAAGGGTAGTGATTGACCTATCATTCCTTTCTTATGAATCATTTTTTTTCTTACTTATACCCCTGGAATCCACCCCTAGCTTGTACTTTCAAATTTCAATCCACAATTTTGCCTGGAAAAATAAATTCTTTACTTGAATTTAATTATCGTAGTGCCTTACCTTTTATGCCCCTACTGCAATTTATCGTTAATTTTGGGGCCCGTGTGCGGGGCACACCCTGCACACGGGGTTGGCGCGGCCCGATGTAGTCATAAAACTTTTGCACGTTTTTGCACTTAGTTTTGTTGTCACATTTTTTTTATTAGTTGATTCATGATAATAAAAAATATTTTCCACACATGTGTTTTAATTAATTTATGCTTACGATTTCATGGATTAAACGAAAAAAATTAACGATAAATTGCAGTAGGGGCATAAAAAGTAAGGCACTACGATAATTAAATTCAAGTAAAGAATTTATTTTCCAGGAAAAATTGTGGATTGAAATTTGAAAGAACAAGCTAGGGGTGGATTCCAGGGGTATAAGTAAGAAAAAAATGATTCATAAGCAAGGAATGATAGGCCATTCACCACCCTTGAAAAACCCACTTACTTTTTTTTTTTCCGTTTTTGTTACAAAAATATCAGACTTCAAACAAATTATCATTTCATGTGTCTTATGCTTATGATTTTACGGAAAAAATAAGTTTACATATAAAGTTAAAGGTACCACAAGATTTTAAATAAAATGGGGATATCATTTATGTAGGAAAACCTATGGGGTGCTATTTGGAAAAAAAAAGTTGGGGGTGAGTTTTAAGGGTTGACGTACAAAAGAAATGTTTTGAATGCATGGTATGATAGACCCTATAGTACCTTCAAAAGTACCACTTAGTTCTTGCTTAAACTGTTTTTCGCTACGAAAATATCACGTGTCAAGGAAATTCTGCGACACCCGGTATACAGGATGTTACACTATCTTTGCTTCTTGTGTTTATACAACACGTTTAATAATAATCAATTTTATGCTGTAATTTATTTTTGTTTGCTTCTTTCAAAAGTTTCATTATTATGAAAAATGAATACAGCACTTATTGGCGCCTACCACGCCATCTGCTGGTTATTTCAGAAAGTCAAAATATTATTTCTAGCGATTTTACCTGAGCATTATCTGTAGAATTAACACATTAACATTAACGTTGTGACGGAGGCTGTACCCCTAAAGGGCACAAATTGTTTCTCAAACTCACAGCACAATTGTCACGATAATTGTTTTATTGATATCTCCGGTTTGAAAATAGCTAGGAAGTTGAATCTTGCGCTGATATTTTAAGAATTTCGGTCTCTATCTATTTATGTTAAAACATACATAGCACACCATTTAAAAGACTCGCAATAATACGTAATAAATGTTATGATGTCAAATTCCGCCCTGTAGCTCTTAAGTCGAGATCAACTTGGATAATTTTTATGTAACAGATTACTAAATGATAACAGCTCTTCCAAACATAGCTTGTTTAATTCCGCTAACTTATACCAAAGGCATTGCCATTTAACTAAAAACTTTTGTGACGTTCCCCCACCACTACGTCTTGCAAGGTAGAGCAAAAAAATGGTGTCCAGTTCTTGACTCAGTACTTCCCACACATTATCGGTGCTAAAAAGTTACATAACTTTATAATACCTTGATAGGTATGTTGGCGTGTAGTCTTTATATAAGACTCGTCTTATTTGCACAATTCATAGGAGCTGTATAATAATAATTCACTATCTTGGAAACCTGTAATAGTAAAAATAGTTAACTATTTATATAAAATATGTATCAACCCAATGAATTAGTTTAGTTGAAACATTTTTCAAAATATACTGGATCATTTTTATTTTTTGCAAATCACTAAATTGAGGGCTGGCTTTGAAAAATATTTCTTAAGCCCTCTAGCCCCGACAAGGCACTAATTCGTATTAGAGGGAAAACTAAAAAGCATTCTCAAAAAGGCCCAAAATAAATATAAAAATGAACAAATCTCCATGCAAACCACTCCCTGAAACATACTACTACCGATTTTACTGTATGGCATGCCCATCACCAACCAACCACCAAACCCCGGTAGTAATACCACGGCTCAACAATCAGCTGTCATTCTCAAGGTCTAGAGATGCTTTGCGCCGACATTTTGGGTTAGATTGTTTCTGATTTCAACAGCGGCGGCACGGCAGGGTCATGGCTATCTACATCGAATATGAGTATAGAGATAAATAATATAGATCTCAGCGCAAATCTAGTACTTTATGAGAGGTAAACATTAAGGAAAACATAAACTTTATGTTGTCTTCAATGTTTACCTTCCTTTAACACCGCATGGGTTGAGTATTGTTTCTTAGTTCTGCCCTGTTGTCCACTTTTTTCTACTCCGCACCTATCAGAGTGAATTAAACTACCCCAAAATGGCGTCGCTGTCGTCAGATATTTGCAACATGTCATGTCATCACAAAGGAACCGACCGTGAGTAAGACAGCTGATTGTTTGTTGAGCCGTAGTAATACCATTCACAATTCTCATGTACTCATTTTATTGATAGGTCAATACTGAAAGTATACAGGTTGATTAATTCATCGCATTTGTTCAAAACTAGGAAAACTAGACAAACCTTGATAAGGCAGAATATGGTTTTTCATATTTTTCATTCACATTCTGCTGCAGTTTGATATTTAAAGTATCAAAATCAGTATTAAGTTAGAACTAAAAAACAACTGTAACCCTGTCACAGTATCAGACTGTACAAGATGCGTTGTGTCGCTGCTCTAAACAGTGATATGTAAATTTCTCCATCATAGTAGAATTTCAGTATAGATAATTAAGTAAAATGTAAAAAAAAACATTTCCTATCTTTACCCACAACCTGTGATAGTTCCTAAAATTTCACAGTTCAGTAGATCCGACGCAAAGCTTATGTCTGTTTCCCAAAGCGTAAACATCAAGTCTGTCATACATCTTACCTCCCCACCAGTAAATTTACGCTGTACCGATCCAACTTGTCTACCGAATAAATATTTCACTGCGGGTCAAATGGCTTCTAGAAAATATATCATAGTATTCATAGTACTGTGCAATGAAGACGAAATCTCATAATACTTTGTGGGTATGGTATGGAATATTTCAAAGACTTTCGACTTTAGGCTTTGAGGGTGAGGGGAGTTGCATTCCCGCATTTTGGTTTCATCATGGTACACTTTCAGCGCAGACACCTTACGTAAAGTGTCATTTCATCATTGTGAATCGCAACCCATGATAGCTGTCCCAAATTCACAGTTCAGTATATCCAACGTACATGACGTCCTAATCACTACAGCAGTAAATTTACACTAAGCTGATCCAGTTTTTGTATCGAGTGACGAAATTCACATTTGTTAGAAAATTATTGTATTGACATTTTACAGTGCCATGAAGAAAAATTAGCATACTTTATGGCTACATCTCACATTCAAGGAAACCGTATCAGCCTGTTTTCCTGAAGAATTATCCACAAATGTTCTCGCATTTGTGCCACGTTGTACCGAATATGCTCAGGATTATCTCCAAAGTAGACAGAGACTGCAAATGCAATGGCAAACAATCCACACATGATATTGTCTGGTTGCTGCTGCACTCGATGATGAATAGGTTTTTTTGAAGTGTGAAGTTCCTCAGTAATAGTACCAGCGTTCATGCTGTCATAAATGTGCAGTTGCTTTCCGTCATAATAAGAACATATCCAGTGACCCAGTTCCAAGTCGCCGCCGAATAAAATTTGTATGTTTGGGACACCCTGCGGGATAATATCTATATAGCCTGGTGCTTGGCAATAAAGTACGTCCTGATGCTTAAGTTTGTGTATATTTATATCACTTTCTTGATTCGAAAAGTTGGTCAGAACCTCTCCAAATCTGTTAATAACAATATCTTGCAATAACTCTCTGGACGAAAGTATCTGCCGTTTTTCCTCAGCTCCAAGAATAAGTCTAAATCCATCGTTACTTATATTTTTACGTTGCCATTGCAAAATATCTGAAGTCTCTGGAATGTTTAGTCTTGTGACAAATTCGCAAGACTCAACCTATCTTTTGCGGTTTATCTGTAGCAATCAGTGATTTCCCTTTTTTACTTCGAATTGGTATGCTTGTATTGTGCTGGTCGCACTCGAATTTGAGTGTCTGCCTTGTTCATTTTGGAAAGATTTCATGTTCGACATTATTAAGCATGTCAGTATGTTCCACTGACTTTGCGAGAAAATAAATTGGTTTGTGGTCCGAAAAGTAAGTTTCATATACACCTGCACTATACTATGCGATATTTGTAAATATAACGTCAATTTGTGTATTCATATCGGTTGTATATGAGTCTTAAGAAAGAGCTGACACTAATCTATGATCGGTCAGATATTTCCTCAGTTTACTTGGCTGTCCCATGGCCATGTCTAGGGTGACCATTCGTCCGGAAAATCCCGGACATGTCCGGAAATTTCGAATTAAAGTTCATGTCCGAGCGGAATTACAAAAATCGATAAAATTTCCGGAATTTGAGCCCCAGTCGAAAATAATTGGCACTACATACACCAAAATCAACTAAATAGAGCTAATGGGCAGACAAAAAATCACAGAAATCTGTAAAATGGGTAAAATGTCCGGAATTTGAGCCATAGTTGGCACAACATACAGCAAAATAAACAAATACAGTTACCGGACAGGCAAAAAAGGTACTACTGTCGCCCATCTCTCTTCATCATTGAACAGCCCCCCCCCCCCCCCCCCGTGAGCCTAGCGTCCGGAATTGATCTATGGAGTATATGGTCACCCATGCCATGTCAAAGTAGAAGTCACCTAAGAAAACACTATTTTCCACAAGCAACCTCCTTGGTATATCCTTAGAAATCAGATCAAATTTTCCAGAAGAGAAATCTGGGGACCGATATCCTGTTATTACATTAATACCTTCATATGTGAGATTAATCAGGTCTATGTACCTGCATATCTGCCTTCATCAATGTTATCCTCGACGTGCATGCACGATATGACGATAACGTCTATATCGTTTTTTGCGAAACATATCACTCCTTTTTGTTTTCTTTGAACTGTATCTGCGTCTGTACGACAAATCAGTTTGTATCCTGGTATTTCGATCTTGTCCGTAGGTATAGTGTTCGTTTCAGAGAAAATCAGTATATCGGCATTTTGGTACCAAACGTCACAGCTGATATCATTTAAATGTTTTCTTAAGGATCTGACATTTTGGTAGAATATTTTTACTTGATAGGTGTTGAAAGAAAATTCAGATAAGGTCGACAATCTCTTTTGCTCTTTCAACCTCTTCATTTCGTTGATAACTTGATCGTTGAATTTTGGTGGTGAAGGTGCTTGCAAGTTATCGACTATATACAACCCACTCAAACTAGATACTCTGCTAAGCGCCACATATAGCATGCATCTAGTGAAACGTTGTCTCTTGCTGAAATCAACGCATACCTCTGGGTAGGTTTGACCTTGGCTTTTGTGAATTGTTTGCGCTTCAGCTGGCATAACTGGAAACTGCTTCCTTGTTATCTCGTGATGTGAAGTAGTTGGCTATTTATTAGGCTATAATGATTCACAATGGGGACTAGATGTGATGGTATATCATTCATTGTGATAAATTCTCTAGATTTACTCCTTGAAATCTGACCTACTCTGCTTTCAGGAAACTCCAACCACATTATATTGACCTTCTATCATTTGAAAAAGTTAAATGTCTCAAGGTTCTACATGCACCGTTTACAAGGCCATCTTCTACGTCCAAGTTAATCGATATCATATACTTGATGCCAATTTTCAAGGACAAAGCATATGTCAAACCTCGTGTTTCTATAATATTTTTTGTCTTTAAAGGTTTTAGTAGCTTATTTTCTGTACTTGAAACATGCTCTTCTCCAGGTGTTTTATTTTATTTTAGCATTGTTATACCTGTTTACAAGCTCGTTGTTACTGTCTCCTGGCATTTCAAATACATATTTATCCATTACAGGAGGCAACTGCAGAAGGTCACCGACAACTAGCAATGATATTCCACCAAAACTTTCATCAACGCCCATTATTTGTCTCAACCTTGTATCGACTCTACTCAGAAGTCTAGCTCCAACCATGGATATCTCATCAATAATAAGTAATTTCAAGTCGAACAATTTCTCCCTTATTTTGTTTGCTATATCAGCAGATAGTTCAGGCATTTGTCCGCCACAGCGAAACTGGTAGCGCAAATGCTGTATGTAAAGTAACTCCTCCTATGAGAAAATCAGCTTAACCAGATGGAGCACACAACAGAACTCGTAATTTGTCCGGTTGGTTTCCAGGGATGCTATTGAAGTACAAAGTGAGGCTTTGGTATATTGTACTGATAACAGTACTTTTACCAACACCAGCTGAGCCGCTTAGAAATATATACAAAGGTATCTTACCTGATTCGAAGCAGTGTAAGATATGCAAGACAATATTACGTTGCTTTGTGTTCAATAATCGCATCTTATCGGTGAGTTTTTCATATGTAATTGTTTGTGGAACAGTAAACCAGTTATCGATCACAATTTTGGATTTTCTTGCTTGCCCACCTTGCTCCATTATATCAACCTGTTGGTGAGTAGGAACGTTTGTGACTTCAAACTTTTTGATCTCATCTTCATCTAGAGGTTCCTTTTCTCTTTGTGCTTCTTCCAGCGCTTGATCTAAATCGTCGTCGCTCAAAATACAATATTTCCTCCTGTTCTGATCTATAGTTATAAAATTGTTGTGGTACACGTCTTCATGATCGACATTTTCTACTTCCTCCATTTTGTTTCCTCCATGGTAGGAACAAAAGCATTTGTTCTTGGTAATAGTTCAGAGGGTCTTGATCAAACTTGTACCTCCTATAACGCAAAATTCTATTTTTTGAGTCTTCTTGTAATTCTTCGTCTTCACTATCTTCAGAACTATCGTCAGCAGTACCACGTCTTCTAGGTTTATGTGCAGTAGCGTAATCAGCTAAGCAAGATATTTTCGGACTCCTTCTGGCGCTCTGCATATCTTTCATGGATGTTCAGAAGGTATATGCCTTTTGAGTCATCTGCTAATTCTTGTAATAATGTGTCTGATTTGAGCATACGTACCCTTTCACTTAGTGGACTGGTATTAACGAACACTGAACCGCGACTGCTCTTCGATAAGGAAAGACCCAATATATGATACGCAGCTTCTTGCGCAGACAGAATATTTCCATTAATAAACACATTCGCAACTTTTTTTCAATCGCTCTTTAATCCCAATATTGCCCCCAGCAACATCCTTACCAGCTTCTTTCACAAGTTTGGTTAATCCAGCATCCATTTTGGTAACATAATTTATTACGTAGGATGCGCAACTGTATGGATCAAGAACAAACTGCAGGTCCATGTTGGATCCATTAAATTCAAAATGTCAAGATTATATCCATTGATTCCCATCTCTAAGCTTGTTCTTCTAAAAAATATTTGGTTTCGTGACAGTTTACTTCTTACAGCTGCCTTTACCTTGTATGTTATAAGAGTCGGGTGGAATAAGGATCATTGTTCTTGGTATAACTTCCTTCGGAAACTGGAACCTACAGCTCTTTTTATTTTTTCTTCCATTGTAGCAAGTATCTGTATGCTTGTGACGTTGCCTGTTAATGTAAGGATTTTTCTTACCGTAGTGACATGTTATGAATCTATCAATAAATTGAATGCATCTTTAGTCATCCAAATAATCTGCACTGAACGAAGGAGCATGTTTTAACCACAAAAAAATGTGTTCGTGTGGTGAGCCTCTTGATTGAAACTCCACTCTTTCATAACAATCCAATACTTATACGAGGGTTGCTCTATATCTCTGTCAATCCACCAGTACGCAGATAGCTGTTTCACGCTTATTAGCGATCATCAGTGCGCCATAGGTCGATTGACGGAGGTAGAGAGCATGTGGTTATTCTGATAACAAATATTTGGGTGCTTTGTTCTTAGACATCCAAGGCGCTTATGACCAGATTGACTTGATATTGCTGAAATCCAAGCTTGAAAAATACGGTATTCCCAAACATGTGTCATACTATCATAAACCTATACTACAACAGAGCAGTTTACGTTAGAGATGAATCCAACAAAAAAATAGGACCACGATATTGCTTCGCTGGATTGCCGCAAGGAGCTGTACTCAGTCCGATCATATTTAACATTTATACTGCCGACCTGCACACAGTCATTCAGAATAACAATATTATACAATATGCTGATGGCATTTGCATTTACACACAAGAGCGAACCTTACCTATATGCATAGACCTTTTGGATAATGCCATGCACATATACAACCAGTGGTTCATGGAAAATGGTTTTTCTTTATCTAGCGAGAAATCTTAAGTTATGCTTCTTCACTCGTCATTATACCCAAATACCAGACACCGTTCAATTAGGAGGGAACATTTTTAAGACCTACAACAATGTGAAATATCTTCGAGTCATATTGGACAATGGAAAATTCATATAGAGAGTATCATTGTCAGATGCAGGAAAGGACTCAATTTTTTCAAAATGATATTGAAAATATGGTGGGGAGCTGACAAAAAAATTGCACTTATCTTTTACCGATCATACATTAGGTCAATTATGGATTATGGAAGCATATTTTATGGTTCCGCTAGTGATACTTTATTACGTAAGCTATGTGGTGCAAAATTATTTTCTAAGATTGTGCTTAGAAGCCATGGAAACATCACCCATAGAACCCATGAGAGTCGACGCACCTGAACCGCCACTACACCATTGACGGATAATGCTAGCAGAAAGGTTTCTTGTTAAAACAGTATTTATTAAATCCAACACATTAAACAAAGTTAGCCAACTCAATAGTGAAGACTTAACCAACAAATATTGGATAAAAAAAAACTCTCCCCCACTCTGCATTGCTTTCAGACAAATGAATATAAGAACACCTGACCACTCCTTTCAAGACGATATTCGTGAAGCCGAGTATTTCTTAGTAAATAGGAAAACGAAGATTATTCCAGAGTACACCACTAACCCAACACTCAATATCAATATTTTAACTGTGTCTGCCAGCACTATGCAAAAGGTACCCATATATACACAGATGCATCCAAAAGCCAGGCAGGTACTGGCTGTGCAATGTATATTTCTAGCAATGATATAAATCAAATGTATAAACTTCCTGACCGTATGACCATCTTTTCAGCCAAGGCAACGGCCATCATTCAAGCATTGAATTATGCAAGCTCCAATAATCTAAAACAAATTACAATTTTCTCTGATAGCCTTTCTGTACTTTCCTGTCTGAAAAATTACGATTGCACTACGATCGCAAATATTCATATCCGCCGTATTAAACGTATGATATGCCTCTTAGAAGATAATGGTGGTGAGGTTCAAATTATATGGGTCAAGGCACACTGTGGAATTATAGACTGAATGAGAAAGTTGATCAACTAGCAAAGACAAGCATTTCCGTGGGATCAGAATTACAGGCACCATTATCAAGAGAGGATTGTTGTATAATAGCAAAGCAGAGATTATTCAATAATTGGTCATCAGAATGGATGGAATTCTGCTTTACAAACCCTACCAGATATACCCTGATACATCCTGTTATACCTAAATCATATTGGCATAATAATTTCAAGATACCTCGTAAATATATTTCTAACATTATAAGAGCAAAACTTGGACACGGGGTTTATCGATCACGTCTAGCTAGATTTAACATTATCAACTCTGATTTATGTGAGCACTGTAATGTAGAGGGGAATCTGGATCATCTGTTTTTTGGTTGTTTTGATATTATGCCGCACTGTGATCGACTTTATTCAAATCTGATTGGTTTAGGTCTGATGGCTCCTCTGAACGTTCTTCATGTCTTATCACTTAACAGGTTAGACATTATATGTAAGATTATTGAATTCTTTAAGAATTCTGGATTGAAACTTTAGATCGTTTAGTTAGGTAACCTCTGTATAACTATCCTCTGTATTATTTAACCTGACCTTTCCGTGGCCTAATTGTTGTGTGTCAATTTATACAAAATGCCTTAGTGGGCCCTTAGGCGAGAAGAGTGTAACACTGTCTAACCCTATCCCACTCCATCCTACTTAGATAGGGATTGTTTTATATTAATAAACTGGCCTGCTGTGGGCCATCCTTGGATGTGCTAATGGGACACGATCCTAGTGCCATTAAAAAAAACACTCCACTTAGACCTATTGTTTCTTTTGTTGGTTCTCCACTATACAAACTTACTCGCTTCATAGCAGATATATTGAAACATGTATTCAACCAAGATGAACATTTTGTAAAAAACTCATTTGAGCTAGTAGATAAATTACGAAGTGTTCATATTCCAAATGGTTACGGACTCATTTCCTTGGATGTAGTATCCTTATTTACAAACGTCCCAACAGACCCATATCTAACCATATTCAATTGTCACTGAACAATGTTATTCTGATCGTCAACTTCTGTTTAGAAAATAACTACTTCATGTTTGAGGGCCAATTCTTCTCTCAAATTTTTGGCTTGGGAATGGGAAACTGCATGTCCCCTATATGTGCAGATATAATCATGGAAGTTATACAAAATACTTGCCTACAAAAATTGTCCTTTAGAGTTCCATTTTTCAAAAGATATGTTGATGATATCGTTACTGCAGTACCTCATGATAAGATAACTGAAATATTAGGTATATTTAATAGCTACCATGCTAGAATTCAATTCACAGTTGAAGTGGAAGTAAACAATAAAATTCCATTCTTAGATACACTCATTATTCGAGACTCAGACAATAATCTTAAATTTGACTGGTATCAGAAACCCACGTTCTCTCATAAAATTAACATTATAAACAATCTCAAACATAGAGCCCTTTATTTGTCAGACCCCGAATTTCATAATAAAAACATAAATTATATAAAAAACATACTACAGAAAAACAACTACCCCTCATCGCTCGTCAATAAAATAATACATACAAATAAAATCAGTAATGAACCTAATAGTAATAGTAACAGTAATGTAAATAAAAAATATTTCAAAATCCCATATGTAAAAAACCTGTCAGAAAAACTAGTCAAAATTCTTAGCTCTAAAACTATAACAATAACATGTAGAAGCCAAAATACGATACGGAAAATTTTTTTCAGTCAACTCAAAGACAAAATACCAGCAGAACAAAAATCCAACGTAATTTATAAAATCCCATGTAAAAATTGTGAAAAAATATATATAGGAACTACAGGAAGATACCTAAGAGCATGATATCTGAACATAAGAGAGATTGCAAAAACTACCATTTGAAAGAAGGACACACACAATTAGTCCAACATGTCATATCGGAGGGTCATATATTTGATTTTGAAAATTATAAAATATTATGTTAAATGATAACTACAAAAAAAGGAGGTTCCAAGAAATGTTAGAAATAAAAAACAACAATACTGTAAATAAAAGGACTGATATTGCAGATTTGAGCATATCTTACTATAATATTATCAACCATATCAAAAAAATTCGTAATCTACTCCCTAGACTATAATATTTTTGAAACATTAAACTAAAAAGTACGTATATAAAAACAGAATGCTATCACACCTATTAGATAATTTTTCCACCTTCCATACAGTCTGTTTGTAACGCTAAGAGAAGTAACTTCTTCTGTAGTTAGTGTGTGCAAATATAGAGACCAAAATCCCAATATCTAGGACACACGCATGTACTTAATTTTAAAGAACCTTGTGACTACCACAACTTTTAACACAAAGGGTATGTTTGCTTTGTTTTTTTTTGTGATTATCTCCCTTTTTACTTCCCACACCGATAGGTGAGGGGAGTATTGTGATCGCGAAAATTTTCGATTTTGAGATAATACACTTTTTGGGCGTTTCATGATGTCTACATAACGAAAATCCATGTCACTCATTTCCGTCGGTCTGTCTGTCTGTCGGTCTGTCTGTACGCGTTTTTGTGTCCTCGTAATCTCAGTAACCGCTGCATGGATTGTGATGAAATTTGGGCAGCGATATGCTGGGGGGTCGTAGTAGGTAATGTTCTTATAATTTTGAAAATCGGTGCAGGGGCGGCGGAGTAATTAGCAAAAAACAAAAAAAATTAAATATTCCCCAAACTTCGTTTTTAGGCGTTTTAGAGGTTCCTGATCATTTTTTACTTTTTTTTGGGTGGGGGTGAAATTGGGGTGGTTGGGGGGTGGGGGGTTGTAAAATTGAAAAATTTGTTGCTTTCATAATAGACTGTCCACTGACCCATGAAGGAAGACCCAGCAACATAAATAACTTTTTTAGGTCCATGCGAACATTGCCTTGCCTATTGCAGAAACCAAAGGACTTAGAATTTTTTCTGGTGTAAACATACGAGAGTATTGCTTTAGATCCTTCTATATTGTGTTACAAGGAAACTGTTGAATTGATGTTAATGAAGTTTTGACACAGTATTACTACCGTGGCGAGGATGGAAAACGCGTATGGTTTTTATAAATCGTGCCAGTGGCGGGGCAGAAATAATAAAAAAAAGTAAAAGAATAAAAACAGCTCAAACTTCGTTTTTAAACGTTTTAAAGGTTCCTGATCATTTTCTGCGTTTTTTTTGGGTGGGGTGAAATTGGGGTGGTTAGGGGGTGGGGGGTTGAAAAACTGAAAAATTTCTTGTATTCATAATAGGCTGTCCACTAGCCTGTGAAGGAAGAACTAGCGACATAAATCAACTTTTTAGGTCCATCCGAACATTGCCTAGCGTATTACGGAAACTAAGGGACTTAGAATTTTCTTGATACATACATACCAGTATTTATTGCTTTAGATCTTTTTGTACTTTGTAACGTGGACACTTTTAAATTGATTCTAATTAAATTTTGACACAGTATTATTACCGTGGTGAGGATGGAAAACGCCTCGGAAAACGCGTATGTTTGTTAAATATCGTGCCAGTGGCAGCGTATATAGCAATAATCAAAAAACTAAAAGTTTGAAAACAACTCAAACTTCGTTTTTAGATGGTTTAGGCTGTCCATTGACCTCTGAAGGAAAGACTTAGCGGCATAAGACAATTTTAGGGGAGGAAAGGCTGCCGATGATTTGGTTGCAAGGAGATCTCAGACTAAAGCTTCATGCTATGGGAAAATAATAAACTGATATCACAGTAATGTGTGGGAAGTACTGAGTCAATCAACTTGACTCCATTTTTTAGTCTTATATTTTTGCTTTGTTTCATCAATCCAATAATTAACTGCATAAATGACCAATAATAATTAGATGATATGGTGGGGAATATTTACTTTTAATTTATTTTACAAGTTTTTGACTGTTCTCCTTTTTAATTCTGTGTTGTTTGACTCTTAATTTTTTTGTTTTTACATTTTAGCAATACTTTTAATATTTCGTTGTATATGTATAATGTGATTGTTTACATTGTTGGTTCTTATTAACAACAACAACCAATAATGTTAAAAAAATGTATATAATTGCCCTTTTTTCTGTATTCTAGAGCCCTGAAGATGAAAATATAATTTTTGAAACGTTGGCAAATTTGAGCTAAAGTTGTGTTTATTTGGACCCTATCACCCAATAAAAAGGCAGTAATAAATTACTGAATTGATTTTAATGAAATTTTGACACAGTACTACTACCGCAGCGAAGATGGAAAACGCTTATGTTTTGGAAAAATAGTGTAAGTGGCGGCGCAGCAATAATAAAAAACAAAAATACGATAACAGCTCAAACTTTGTTTTTAGGCGTTTTACGGGTTCCTGATCATTTTTAAATTTTTTTTGGGTGGGGTGAAATCGGGGCGGTTGGGGGGTGGGGGGTAGTAAAACTGAAGAATTTGTTGTATTCATGATAGACCGTCTATTGACCTGTAGAAGAAATACCTAGCGGCATATTACACTTTTTAAGTCCATCCCAACATTGGCTTGCCTATTACAGAAACCAATTTTGTGAGCTGTACATACGTTTTGCTTTATTTCGTTCTATGTATATTACGTAAAGCGAAAATTATTGAATTGATGTTAATAAAATTTTGACACAGAATTTATTACCGCTGCGAGAATGGAAAACGACTCTGTTTTTGAAAAACCGTGTCAGTGGCGGCGCAGCAATAATCAAAAAACCAAAAACATGAAATCAGCTAAAATTTCGTTTTTAGACGGGTTGGAGGCTCTTGATCGTCCAGTTCAAGCATTTAGAAAAAAACTGTGGCGCCCTAGTTCCTAGGGAGACGCAAGAAACTATTTACGAGGGTTTTTGTGTTGGATGTTGCTTTTGCGGGCGGATGGGCGATAATTTAGTTGCAAGGGGATTTTAGACTATAGCATCATGCAATGGGAAATAATAAAATGGTATCATCATTATGTGTGGGAAGTACTGAGTAAATCTTTCAGTTTCTCTGTATTCCTCGTCTTCCCTCTTTTTCTGTTGTTCAGCTTTGTTCCACTCTGTTTCAATTTCTCTGTATTCCTCGTCTTCCATCTTTCTCTGTTTTTCAACTTTTTCCCTCTCTCTTACTGTTTCTCTATATTCCTCGTCTTCCCTCTTTCTATGTTTTTCAATTCTCTTTTCAATCGTTTCTCAATTTTGCCACTCTCTCTCTCTCTCAATTTCTCTGTACTCTTCGTCTTCTCTCTTTCTCCGTTTTTCAACTGTATCCCTCTTCCTTTCAGTTTTCTTGTACTTCTCGTCTTCCCTCTTTCTCTGTTTTTCAATTTTATCCCTGTCTCTTTCATTTCTCTGTTTTTCAATTTTATCCCTGTCTCTTTCATTTTCTCTGTCTTCTCTCTTTTTATGATTTTCAATTTTATCCCTCTCTCTTTCATTTTCTCTGTATTCCTCGTCGTCCCTCTTCTGTTTTTCAACTTTATCGCTCTTTCTTTCGATTTCTCTGTACCATGTATTGTCCCTTATTTTTTGTTTCTGTTCTCTATATTCTGGATCAGCTCTTTTATTTGCAATCCTGATCTTGTCCAAAACTGTTTTATCCTCTGTCACCTTTGTCGCTCCTATAATCACGCTCTTCCTTTGCAGTATTTAGCTTGTTGGGCGACAGACAATCTCTTTTTACCAGTACCCATTTTACTTGAAAAGTTCAACCGAAACAAAATATAAAAGTATTAAAAAACTTACCACCAACTTTACGAATATCGAGCTGTGATAATTTTTGAGGAAATTACAAAAACATATACTTACTAAATGGTCAGTTGAGAAATTAATTCCCGCCAGCGAATTGCGGTAAACAATATCGCATTTCACGATATTGACCGACCACAAAATACCTGAAAATTGCACCGCAAAGCTTAAATAGCCGAATGGCAAATTCTTAAACAAACGGACATAATATAGAGAGTGCTCTTTTGATTGATTTTGTTCATATATGTATTTACCTCTAAAATCCTAGATTAACCAGTTTATTATGCTATAAGCACGTCCAAAAAAGGACAGTAGATAAAGGGTGAGTTTTTAGCGTGAGAACTGCCTTACTATGAAAGATGTCACTAATGACCAGCAAATAATGCATAAATAGTTTGAGAGGCACAACCCAAAAGGTATTTTGAAATATAAATGGTGTTCCTTAATTACGGGAAGAATCAAACTTATGCATTTTTAAATCGGCATCCCTATATTGTATTCTAGATTCCGACAGCCTACGTCTTCTTTATTATTTTGATTTTGTCGACTTGATTTTATTATACAGGATGATTCAGAAGATATGGATGTTTTCATGTCAAAATCGTACCTCCACTCTCTGTAATTTAATACACATTCCAAAAAGAAGGGAAAATGTGAGCTTAGGGTTATATTCTCATATCTGTGCCTTCCATGTACATTGTATCTTGTATACATGGTAATTAAAAACCCCGATCATTAATTTTCTTTCTTATTTCAAATATAAAACTCTGTATTTTGTATCACATATGAAATCGCCTATAATGCTCCTTCAAGTTTTGTCAAGCATTCCCCATACCTAAGTTCACTACTTTTATAGATATATGAAGATGTTTGATAACATTTCAACCTTTGAGAACACTTCTTTTCGATATTTTCGATGCAATTGTGGGTAGCTTGAAAGGTATTAACTGATCAAAAAACAACCACCCACCAGAAAGGGTGGCCTCAACCAAGGATACAAGCAGAAATTGGCACTATATGATTCTGTTCTTTAGAAATGCCTCAGGTACTTTGCTACACTAACATATATTTTTTTGTTATGTTGTATGGCACTGGTCCAAGACCAACTGGCCAGCCTTCGTAATTCTGAGTACCTAGGAAATGGAAATCATTTATGTTATTATTTAATGTTAGTGTTTTGCATAGTTATCCTATATCTATGATGTGTATACCTGTGTACATTTAGATTTTTTTTTGTTTATTTTTTTTTAATATTTTGTTATGATTACTTTCCAACTAAGCTTTTTTTTCTTCTTCTTTTTTTTTGCCTTTCTTCATAATTTTCTCTGTGTTGTTCCAACTTTTTGTCTTTTTGTTATTATACTGTAGGTTTATACTTTTTTTTAATTATATTTTTTTTTCTCAAGTATACAACATAAACAACCTGTTCTTACAATTTTTCGGTTAGTAATACTTAAATAACTAATTTTAGTTTGTGGACACAGTGATAATATAGAATTTTATACATATCACAATTTTCGTTTGACAGAATTTGAGATAGGTTTGTCGGTAAACATACAAAGCGAGCCATTTGATTATACAATTCAGTAATATCATCGTTTGCTTGCCGGCATTCTAATATGCAGTGCTGAATGCTTCCTGCTCCTCCGCAGCTACACCTTGGATCCTCTCCTCTTAGTCCAAACCTTGCACTGTATTCTGGACAGAGGCAGTGATGACTTCGCAGTCGACATAGAGTTCTTATGAATGGTCTACTGGATTCGTTGTAAAACCATGTTTTCCTGCGTAGGTGTGGTTGAACAGTGTGGTAATATTTCCCAGAGACAGAGCTATTATAAAGTTCGTTCCACCTCTCGAATTGTTTTTGGTTTATTACGAATTTCATATCTGGTGGGGGAATTTAAAAATTTGGAATAGTGCTGCCATACCTTGTGGCCATTTTTGCTAACTTGTCAACAATTTCATTTTGTGGTATGCCTGCATGCCCTTTGATCCAACATATCGTTGTTGTTTTGTTCGAAACATGTAGTTCCCGGTATGTACGCTTGATACCCATTAATAGATGATTAGTACCTGGAGATATACTGTAGTGTTCCAATTTTACTGCTACACTTTGGCTGTCTGTGAATATTACGAACTTCTGATGGCCACTCATGCTCAGAAGTTCGTAATATTCACACTAATATTTCCCAACAGACATTTTAAAACTTCTGAATGACGTAACTACATTATTTATTGACATGCCCTTCACAGGATGTTTTTAGGGGTTTAGCATTGATTTGGATTACACATATTTTAAAAAAGTTCTTGTCGCCCCCTGTCATGTTACGTGATTTTTGTTTCACTTGCGAGATCGTTTAGCTTTTCGTCCACAATATTTTTTGGATAAGATTAATGAGACACCTTAGAGTCGGATCTTCTTAGTCTGCATAAGGGTTTAAGGATCCTCCATATGCAAACATGTTTTTATGAATTTTCCTGGTGACGTGGGTGTCATGAATAGTTCGAAAAGCTCACATTTCAACAAAAAAATCATAATGAATAGAATACGAAAGGAGTCTATAATGAAATAAATCGGTTGAGTTCTTCTTATTGCCATAAATCAAATTTCAATCGAGTTTTAGTGATTGTTTAAGTTTACTGTTTTTCCGCCAAAATTAGAACAATGGTAATAATCCAAGAAAAATGCAAATTAACCTTTTTGTTTCTATAAGAAAGCCCTTTTCAAATAACCATTGGTAGAAATTGTTCGCGCAAAAATTGATGGAAATCGCATGAGACTTAAAAAGACCTCGTGACTATATTAACGTTACATAATATACTAATTTTTCTAAAGTGACTACACATTTTCTGTCATCAATGTTTTCAAAACCGAAAAAAAACCCTTTACGATTTTTCATGTTTCCTAACGTATGTATTCTTAGAAAGTTGTTTTCTTTTTGAATATCTCATTTCTCAAATTTCATTCAACACGTTGATTCGGAAAACTCAATTCAAATAAATAGCATTCTTATTGCCTAAAAATTGACAGATAACAGCTAACAATACATATACAAAAATGTTTGCTCTTTTTCAGAGCGTATTAAAATATAGGGAGAGTTTCATCTAGACAACTGATTTTTGCAATGTTAACAACTGAAATATTAGAACAATTTCTACAGGAATAAAAATCCTCAGATAAGACGTTTTTCTAAAATGGACATTTCAAAATACCTCATTCATCTGAAGTAGAGACATATAACAAAATAAGAGTCCACCAATTATGTTTTCATATAAATTGGATCTAGACATTACATAACTAGATTTCTTTATTCTTTTTTAAATTTGTACAATTTTGCCCACCTCATACACCTGCAAAAACTGATAGAATTGAAAGGTTTTTGAAAGTTTTGGTTAATGTTGAGACGGTGGTAGGAAAAAGTATATTCGCATTGTGCACGACCACGAGATGAGCATTTCATTTTTCAATAATTTTTGCACACTCATATTTGTACAGTGTGCTAAATTTTTCAGACCTTCTTTTATAAAGTTCGTTGTGTGATCATAAGGAGAAAATCATGAGGCGAATGTGTTAACTAGATAAAATAGCAGTACCTAAATTTTAAGAAGTACATTCTTGATTGACATAAAAAACACCGCATAAGGATCCATCCCATTTCAATGGAAAAAATGCTATCCAAAGATTTTTCTTCAAGATTAAGATTGTAGTAAAATAACACATTTGAGCTTACAATTTTGGAATAGATAGATAAAAGTATGTGTTTTATATATCCAAAGGTTCCAGATATGCGAGAGTGAATTTTGATGGCAATGAAATGGATAAATTCACATTTTTTAAATATTCCTTACAGTAATATTTGTTCCTTAAAATAATGTGGCTCATGATTTCAGCTACAAAAGACAAAAGTATTTTTTGATATCTAAATTCGTTATCTAAATACAGTCGATAATCCAAGAGTGAATACATCTATGACATGCCATACTTTTTGAGTCTGTTGATGAATTCATTAATTATTGAATTAATGAAAATGACACAAGACATAAAGAAACATCTCAAAGGTATTCGCGTGATTGTATTTGTGAGGTGCACATCTTTAAGAAATTTATTTGAATAAATGTTTCAATCATAGTTGTTTTTCGTAGAATAATTCTAACTTTTCCAAAATATAACCACCTATAGTCTTACGTTCGAACATGAACGTACAAAACTCAACCTTTTATGGAGACGCATATTTTGAAGGTTCTAAATTCATTTTTGTTATAGATATTGTCGAAATTACAAAAATCTGCTTAAAAATAAACGTAGTAAATATTTCACACTACCCCATGAACTAATGGTGTTTTACTTTACAAAATACAAAAATAAATTGAATACGTTTGAGCATATTTAAATAAAGCGAATGTATCAATGCGCAACTTTGAAATAATAAATAATCACGTGCAAGCGAGTTTATCTCTGTTTTACGGTCAGATGGATGGTCCAAATCATTAGTTAATCAAGGAAACGAACATTGGAACATTATTGCAAATGAGACAGCTCTTAGCAAATTGAATCTATCCCATCAATTAATTCAGACATCAAAATAAGTGTATAATACAGTGTTTTTGTTGAAGTTTTGAAATGGAATATTTCATTAGGATTTGTTCTATAAAAGTATTGTAACAAAAAACGTAAATAAAACGCACATTTTTAGCTAACTGATGTCAGATTGTCATCCATTGCAGGATGTTAGTGAGGTTTTATATTTTTTTAAAACGAATATGCCATTTTGTGTACATAGGTAAATTTCATCAATCAATCAATCAATAAGCAATAACGGTTTTTCTAACGACATTTTTTGGGCACACGAACCTTGTTAATCGTATTTCATTTCCTATAAATACTATAAATTCCTTCAACATGTGATAAGGGTACACAATAAGCTCTTTAAAAATACTTTTGGTCAAACTTGCTGAGGCTCTGCAGATGTACATTCACAATAAGGCTAGGTAAATAAGCAATTTTCCAATATTTTATTTATTCAAATACATTTTTGGGCATATTTTCTCAGGCAACCTAGCCGAAATATACGGGGAAGCCGATATACAGGGTGAGTTTTTAGTACTGGCTCGGTCGATAACTTCACTACTGTAGAAGATAGCGAAAAACGTTGTACATAAAAGTTGTAGCCACGGACATGCTTCTTGCTCAGAAAATATTTTGATTTATACAGGGTGATCCATAACTACGTGGTGATGCAAACATATATTTTTTAAATGAGAGGTATTATTATAATGATGTATTATAACATTATACAGGGTATTTCAAAAGTTATGACCATTTTGATATCCAAATCGCTGTCAAATGAATGTACTGTATATTGAAAATTAATGAATCAAAAATATTTTTTTTACATTACAAGATAAAAAATATCCTCTAGTTTCAACACAGGCTCTAAAAAAATGTAGTCAAGTTGATTGACTCAGTACTTCCCACACATTCCGCTGATACCATTTTTATTACTTTCCCATAGCAACCAAATCATCGCTCGCCCGACCGCAAAAAAAGTGTGTTATTCTACTAGGTACTTTTTTCTTACTTACTTACTTCTTTCACAGGTCAATGGTCAATATCCTCTAGTTTTGAAATCGGCTATAAAAAGAGCCCGCGACGCATATTCGTATACAGGGTGATGTAAAATGCAAAATCCAGATTTTCTACTTTTTGGAAATGTAACCTCCAATATTTTATTATACTGTGCCAGTCCGAAGACGAACGGGATGCTCCAGAACCCGGTCGTAAGCGCCGCGAAGCATCTCGAAGCATCGCGAGGGCGGCCTGAATGCTCCAGAAGGAGAGTTGTGTATAAATAGCGACAAGACAGACGGACAGCAGCAGTGTTCAGTGCAGCAGCCGTGATCCGCGATATACCAGTGGCGCGCGAAATTAAATGGACTGTGACATAAATTAGTGAAGTGCTGAAGTGTAGGACAAATATAAATTAGTGTAGTGACTGTAAATAAATTAGACTGCTAAGTATTAGGTTAGGCGTAGTGTATACAGTTAGTGCAAATAAATAGTTAAATCCGTACCAAGTGTTTTCTTGCCCAGTCGGACTAAAAACTTGTAACAATACCAGAGAATTGCTTTTAATATGCTCTTTCATCTTTGTATAGCACTTGTTGCACCTACGTCCACCAGTTTCCGAGATATTTCGATTCTTCGGTAAATTTAAAATATAGCTTCTATTTGTGTCGAGATCGAGATAATAAAGTTCAAGTATGCCGAGGAAACAATTTTGTAGGCGTGAGGCATAATTATCAAGCAAATTTATCAGGTAAGCTTAGAAAAATTGACAGTTTTGACTGTGTTGTTTAATATTTCACGCCTACCTGATAGATCTGCTTGATAATTATGCATGACGTCTATAAAATTGTTTCCTCGTCACACTTGACCTATAATATCTCGTTAATTCAGCGTTTTGACTTGATCAAGTACTATTATGGACTTATGTTTTAGTTGTTTGTTAAGCAAAAATAAAATTTGATAGCATTTTCTCAAAATAAATAAATTTTAGTAAACAAATAGAAGGTATATTTAAAATTTGTAGAAAAATCGAAATATCTCAGATAGAATGCTCCTTTGACCAACGACGTCCTACTCCGATACTAGATTCTAAATTCCCAGCCAATCGCGAAAATACGTACTGCTAAACTGGTAACTAGTGTATATTTGTTGCAACACAGTCGATGAATGAAGTTTGCAGCTCGACACGAAGTGTCGAAATAAATATGATTTTGAATGTTTGAAGTTGAAGTCAGATTACAGATTCCAGCAAGTACCTAATCAAATATGTTTCGTTGAAAAGATCTTCTCAATCGAAGGATGGCCCAGTGGTTAGAGAGTCCGCTAGTGGATCTCAGGGTCTCTGGATCGAAACCCAGGCCTTTCAACTTTTTTTATTTTTTTTTTTTGTCAAAATTATTGATGCGCTTTTTGCACTTGTTACGCATATTTTTTCTACGATCAACATAATTATGTGTTTGAATCAAATTTAGTTGGACATATTACTTGCACATATTACACGTACTCATTCGAATAGTCTGTTGGGATACGTAATTGGAATCATTTCCTTAGTGCGTGGTTTATTTATCCGTAAACCGTCCGATTTCGCTACCCATACGAAAATATTATCCGATTCCGATTCGCTAGAGAGAAGTACGTATGTTATGCTTTACGTTATGATTAAGGTTTGATTATAACTTCAGTGTTCACTTTAGCGTAGCGGAAAACAACTCTACTTATTTATGTTTGGCGTTAACTTATAAAATAATGTGAAATAGTAATACACGTAAACCATTTTTAAAGAATTTTATTAAAGTTCGAATAGTATATTCTTGATATGAAGAAGCAATATGAAAACTGGGAATAGGTAAACATTAATAAAAAACGAACGCCGAATATGAATACAAAAATAAAAAAATTGCTTTTAGAAAGATAGTACATATCTAAGTACCTGACAATAAAAATAAATATCTAGAAATTTGAACAAAATAGAAACTACGAGGGTTGCTCTATATCTCCGCCAATCCACCAGTACGCAGACAGCTGTTTGACGCTTATTAGCGATCATCAGTGCGCCATAGGTCGATTGACGGAAATAGAGAGCATCAGATTTTTCATGTCTACCAGACTTGCGAAGCATGTGAGAGTAGACGACAGAAAGGTTCTGCTGGTGCGCCATCTGGTACCCGAAGGCAACGGCAACTAAAGAAAATCGAAAATAGCGATTTTCTTTGGTAATAATTTATGTAAGTAGCGTAATAGTAATTTTTAGTTGAAAAATCGAATAATAAAATAGGTATGTTACTACACACATACATATTATGTATATCGATGTTTACACCCCCCGGCAGCAACTCATTTTGAGAGGCAACCAACAAAGTGTGATCTTAAATTTTCACTTGGCAACACTGCTCCAAGCAGCAGGTAACGAGTTAACCAATACAAAAAGCGACAGCAAAAAACCCCACAGCAAAAAACGGTGCGCGACGGAACATGACCAAGCCTACATGATCCCATAACAATATTTGAATATTCCTACAAGTATCGTATAATTCGTGCCTGAATTCTTTTATTGAATATATAGAAAGTCTTTTGTTTTCAAATTAAATAACAAACGGTTCTGCAGTAACACTTGCTATGTATTATCGTAAACGTATGTTTGGAATTTAATTATTTTCATTCAAACGTAGATATTTACGTAGGCATTATTTGAATCGGGCGTGATTAAAAAATCTCTGTTGGATCATGCCTTCGGTATGCAGGGTGATCCCAACGCAGTGTCCTGTTGAAGAATACTAAAGTTCGATAAATTACTATTTCCTCAATATTTTGTAATATCCTCAGATCCTACAACCAACTTTACACGTACCAAAAACCAAAAAAATCCAAGTTTGTTTAGTTCATGTATTTCTCATTTCGTAATCCTTTGCCACTGCAACGATTTTCCAAAACCAGTTTCCGTCTACTCCTGGTGGTACTCGTAATAACGTATACCAACATTTCATTATAATCAAGTTAGTACCTAGTTTTTAAGCTAGAGGTTATTTAACAAAGCCATATCAGATTATGACCTCTGAAAATGCATCTACTTGTTTAAAAGAAATGTTCGGCTTGATTTTCAATCAAACCGTTGTTTTTCAATTTTCCGACGTATAAGTAACTTAGCAGGCTATGAAATATAAACAAAAACCTATGCAGATGGAAGAAAACAACTACGTTAGCAGATAGATATGGATAAATTAGAGTAAAGAGACAAAATTATAAAAATGACTTACAACAAATCAACTCTAACCAGAGATAACAGAGGTAACACATCTTAGGTCAAGCTGGAGTACGACAGAAATGGATATTTTCCACAGCATACCAGCTACTACAATATTCTAAAGGTAAAGATTGACCATTCATAAAACCATTATGAATGAAAGGAAATCTACCACCGAATGTTGCTAGCAGATGAATAGCTTCAGAATAAAAATTCAAATTTAGTGATTTAAAAAATAGTAGCCGATACCTCTGACTAGAGTTCTGCAAATTCTTAAGTACCAACAAGCAAGATCACCGAATATGCAGAAAATAAAAAATCTGCTCAAATTATTAAACATAATTTACCTGGTAGAAAATTAAAATATGATTTGTTAGTATTCCTTTTTTTGTTATCTTGCTAATAGATACTGAAGAATTTATAGAACAGACAGTCAGAGGTATTGTTACTTTTGACTTTGACGGAACTGACTACTGTTTTATACCATTAAATGTGAAATTGCGTTCTGAAGATATTAGACTGAAGGCAACAATCGCTGAAAGTTTTGCTTTTATTTCAAAGTGTTTAGTGATTTTAGAAATTTTGAATCTCTAGTATAATGCAGTCGCTAGTAGCCTGTAAAAAGTATCCATTTCTGTCGTACTCCAGCTTCTCTTTAACCTTAGACATGTTACCGCCGTTGTTTCTGGTTAGAGTTGATTTGTTGCAAGGAATTTTTACAATCTTGGCCTTTTACTCTAGTTCTTCTGGATCTGTTTGCTAAGTTAGTTGTTTTCTTCCACCTGGACACGTTTTTGTTTATATTTCATGGCCTGATTTATGTCACTAGGTCTTCCTTCATAGGCTACTGGACAGCCTATTATGAATACAAGAAATTTTTCAGTTTTTCAACCCCCCAACCCCTAACCATCCCCATTTCACCCCCACCCAAAAAAAAAAACGCAGAAAATAATCAGGAACCTCTAAAACGCTTAAAAACGAAGTTTGAGATGTTTATAATTTTTTAGTTTTTGTATTATTTCTGCGCCGCCACTGGCACGATTTATAAAAACCATACGCGTTTTCCATCCTCGCTACGGTAGTGATACTTTGTCAAAGTTTCATTAAAATCAATTCAACAGTTCCCTGGTTACACAATATAGAACGATCTGAAGCAATACTCTCGTATGTTTATACCAGAAAAAAATTCTAAGTCCTTTGGTTTCTGTAATAGACAAGGCAATGTTCGGATGGACCTAAAAAAGTTATTTTGTCGCCTAGGTCTTCCTTCATAGGTCGGTAGACAGTCTATTATGAAAGCAACAAGTTTTTCAATTTTACAACCCCCAACCACCCCAATTTCACCCCCAGCCAAAAAAAGTAGAAAATGATCAGGAACCCCTAAAACGCCTAAAAACGAAGTTTGAGCAATATTTTTTTTTTGTCTTTTGCTAATCACTCCGCCGCCCCTGCACCGAGATTACGAGGCTAGAAAAAAGCGTACAGACAGACAGACCGACGGAAATGAGTGACGTGGATTTTCGTTATGTAGACATCATAAAACGCCCAAAAAGCGTATTATCTCAAAATCGAAAATTTTCGCGATCAAAATACTTCCCTCACCTATCGGTGTGGGAAGTAAAACCATTGACTTAAAAATCGAACATTTTCCATTCCACCTACATGATGGTAATATTTATAATATACCTGTATTTGCATATATTTTGAAAAACCGTTTTTCCAATTGATCATAACAGTAACGCTCTCTTTCAATTGGTTTCTTTTAGCCGATTTACCTAATAATATGCTGCTCTTTGCTTTATGATTAACGGTTACCGCGATATTGCCGGCGTCCATTCCTAGTAGACCACCCTATGTATATTTCTCTGTTAATTGGTTTCTCAGTTACGTAATTATTAGTTTTATTTTTGGAGCATTATTTTAACACGTTTTTCCAGCATGATTTTATAAGTCGTTTGATGTGGCAAGCTCAACTACAAGGATCAAAGATATGGTATTTGCTACCGCCACCAGAATGCCAGGATGTTTGCAGTAAATTATCATTCCTTGTTGAACCGGGTGATGCAGGTAAGTGTCAGAAGTTTCACATATCTCACTATATCAAGTATAGCAGTGCTTTATTAAATAGATTTATTTATTTTATCGTATCTGAGCCACACTTTAATTAACCTACTACCTTAAGTCTCTCTCTTACACATGGTTTCGCAAAGAGAAGTCGAAAGGTGCCAGCGCTGTATATTGTTTCATTATTGAGCCAGTAGGCAGTGAAGCACGATGGATCAAACGGGTGATACACGTACGAGCAAGTACGCGTACTTATGGCTCGACGACCTTTTTCGCCTGCGTGTCACCGTAAGTACGCGTACTTTAAAACCGTCGCGCAAACCGCCGGCGATCCAACTGGTTTGAAATCTTGCTCGTAGCTTGTCTCGGCTCGCACTGCGAGCAGCGAGCCTCCACTTTGTTTCGGCAGGCCATCGATGCGCAACGCTTGTTGTGTTTGGCGTTTGTTAAAAGTTTTGTTTATTTGGGAAAATTATCAAAATGAGCTTCACGTATGTCACCGCGTCGAGCCGAGTAAGTTCGCGAACTTAAAAACCGCGTACTTAAAGTTCGTACGTGTGTCACCCCTTTCAGAGAGACAAAAACAAATTAAGTTTGAGAAGTTACATCGTAGTCCAGTCTGTCGGTGAAAAATGCATAGTTTTCCCGTTCAAATCTATTACAGATATCTGAAAGTTGAAAGTTTCAGTGAGGACCTATAGAATGATCTCCGTATACATTTTATAGCTAAATTCACTGTTTTTTTGTAAATCATAATTAAAGTTAAAGTAAAAATTAGTCTTATGCTCGTAGCATTTTGCAGTTAAGTTGTCGCTGTTAAAAAGAGGATTAATTTGTTTTTCATCCATTAAAATTCATAAATAATTTTTCTATACAGGATGGGCCAATAGTGCGTGGACGGAAGAATGTGGGCTTACTAAAAAATATTTTAAATTAAATTTTGACGTTTATACAGGGTGATTCATATCAAACTTACATGTTTTTAATGGAACCCCCTATATATTATTGCATATTTGGATTCGTTGGTGAATTCTAGTGTGACTTCAGACATGGAACTTTAAATGAACCGTTTAGGCTCAAATCACCATTTTTTGAATAAGTAGGTATCAGAAAAAATTGAATATCGCAGCGATTATAAAACTTAGAAGGCAGTGACTTTGCGGTACGACTAAGCATGAAATGCGTCACCTTAGATTAGACGGATAAACTTGAATTATTTTTGTACTTGGAGAAATCAGTAGATTAATTAAGGAAACTTCAATCACAGATAACTTGATTTTTTCGAATAGGAATGCCTATTTTGGTTTAAAGAATCAAATGTAAAATTTTTTTTTTAACGATATAGCATTCTCGATATCAATTTTTTTGGTTTTCATTTTATTTCAAATTTTCAGTCAAAAATAAACAAAAGCCCCTTAATATGGAAGAAACCAACTAGTAGAAAGATGCAAACTAATTAGAGTAACGAGGCAAGATTATGAAAATTCCTTACAACATATTGGCTCTAACAAGAAACAATAGCGGTAACAAGAACGCTCATTTTTCACAGCCTACTAGCTATTAGCCAATTACCAAAGTCAGTAAAAGAAATGAAGTCAAGGATTGACTCAGTACTTCCCACGCATTACTGTGATACCAGTTTATTATTTTCCCATAGCATGAATCTGTAGTCTGAGATCCGCTTGCAACCAAATTCCATTAAAATCAATTCGATCATTTCCAGGTTACACAATACAGAACGATCTAAAGTAGTACTCCTATGTATGTACATCAGAAAATTCTAAGTCCCTTGGTTTCTGTAATAGGCGAGGAAACGTTAGGAAGGACCTGAAAATGTGTATTATGCCGCTAGGTCTTTGTTTCACAGGAAATGGACGGTCTATTATGCATACAACAATTTTTCACTTTTACAACCCCCCACCCCCAACCACCCCAATTTCATCCCTACCCAAAAAGGTAGAAAATAATCAGGAACCCCTAAAACATCTAAAAGCAAAGTTTGAGCTATTTTCATATTTTTTTATTTTTTGATTATTGCTACGTTGCCCCTGATACGGTGTCTAACAACTATACGCGTCTTCGATCCTCACCACGGTAATAATACTGTGTTAAAATTTCATTAGAATCAATTTATTAGTTTCCACATTACAAAATACATAAAGATCTAAAGCAGTAAATACTCGTATGTACACAGAAAATTCTAAGTCCTTTAGTTTCGGTAATAGGCAAGGCAATGTTCGGATGGACCTAAAAAGGTGATCTATGTTGCTAGGTCTTCCTTCACAGGTCAGTGGATAGCTTTTATGAATACAACAAATTTTTCAGTTTTTCAACCCCCCACCCCCCAACCACCCCAATTTCACCCCCACCCAAAAAAAAACGTAGAAAATGATCAAGAATCTCCAAAATGCTTAAAAACGAAGTTTGAGCTGTTTTTATATTTTTATTATTTGTGCGCCGCCACTGCAAGATTTATAGAAACCATACGCATTTTCCATCCTTGCTACGGTAGTAATACTGTGTCAAAATTTCATTAAAGTCAATTCAACAGTTTCCTCGTTACACAATACAGAACAATCTAAAGCAATACTCGTATGTTTACCAGAAAAAATTAAGTCCCTTAGTTTCTGTAATAGGCAACGCAATGTCTGGATGAACCTAAAAAAGTGATTTATGTCGGTAGGTCTTCCTTCACAGATCAGTGGACAGTCTATTATGAATGCAACGAATTTTTCAATCTTACAACCCCCCATCCCCCAATCAACCCAAATTTCACCCCTGTAAAAAAATAGATAATGATGAGGAACACATAAAACGCCTAAAATCAAAGTTTGAGGAATATTTGAAAATTTTTGTTTTTTGCACATTACTCCGCCGCCCATGCATCGATTTTCAAAATTATAGCAGCATTACCTACTGCTGCCCAAATTTCATCACAATCGATGCAGCGGCTACTGAGATTACGAGGCTAGAAAAACGCGTACAGACAGACCGACGGAAATGAGTGACGTGGATTTTCGTTATGTAGGCATCATAAAACGCCCAAAAAGTGGATTATCCCAAAATCGAAAATTTTTCCGATCACAATACTCCCCTCACCTATCGGTGTGGGAAGTAAAAATATTTATTCAAAGGAAAACTACTAGTGATTGTTTCTGGCAGTAGAACATCTATGTCTTTTGAATAAATTTTCACATTTAATGCCATAAAAAAGTAGCCATTTCTGTTAGTCAAAAGTAATTATACCTCTAACTGGAACCCTTCAAATTCTTCAGTAGGTACTTCTACTTATCAGCAAAATCGCGGAAAATGAAACTTGAATTGCAGTCTGTTTGAATTGTAAAACATAATTTAGTTTGTAGAAAACTACGTGAAATAAACTCAATTATAACAGCGTAATTAAAAAATTCTAGCAATCATTTCAATAGATGTTCAGAATGCTCCAGTTAGAGATGTCTTCACTTTTGACTTAACTAAACGGAAATGACTAATTTTTTATCCCGTTAAATGTGAAATTTCATTGTAAGGTGTTAGACTGTAAGCAAAAATCGCTGGTAGTTTTCCTTTTGTTTCAAAATTTTTAATCGTTTTGGAAAGTTGTCAAGCTCTAGTAGACCTCAATAGCTAGTAGGCTGTAAAAAACAACATACCCCAACTTCTCATTGACATTAGATATCTTGCCGCTGTTGTATCCGGTTAGAGCTGATGTGTCGTAGGGAATTTCCATGATCTTGCCTCGCTACTCTAGTTCATTTGCATCTTTCTACTAAGCTAGTTGGTTTCTTCCATATTAACGGTCTTTTGTTTATTTTTCATGGCCTGCTAGGTTGCTTGCACGCAGGAAAATTGAAAAACACCGATTTGACTGAATATTTGAAATAAAATGAAAATAAAAAAAGATTGATATTGATCCCTATACGTGCTCGCCCGCTTAGGCGAAGCGTCGCGAACGGAAGCGGCGCGAAGAAAATTATTGATTTGACGCCAGAGAAGTTTACATTAGTTTATATGGCAGCCCGCCAACTTAGGCGACGCGAAGCGAAGAGGCGCGTGGTTTGACGCGCGACGACGCGCGGCTTCTCCTCGG
The DNA here is from genome assembly GCA_951848785.1 of Callosobruchus maculatus. NCBI lineage: Eukaryota > Metazoa > Arthropoda > Insecta > Coleoptera > Chrysomelidae > Callosobruchus > Callosobruchus maculatus. The sequence goes on along the minus strand of CATOUR010000191.1, from coordinate 4,558,934 downwards.
ACCAACTAGGCGTCGTTTCTCTTGACGCTTCGCTTCGCGTCGCTTCGCTTCGCCTGAATTGGCGGTACCAGGCGGCGCGCCGCGGCGAGAAGATCCAAAGATTTCTTGATGCCTCTCGCATGTTTTCAGTGTTTAGCAGTATTGGGTAGGAAGTGGTGCTAAATTGCAGTCTCTGGCCGTGATACACAGACATCAATTACAAAGGTAATTTCATTATTTTTGGTATCATTGTGAAAATAGGCATTTAGAGTGAAATTTGGAATGGGTGCATGTGTTGCTGTATTGATTATGTTGAAATAGAAAACAGAGTACATAAATAAAATTATTTTTAGGAAGTGGAAAATGAATGAGGAGGAACTGATTGTGCATGTGCAAAGTTATCCCTTTCTATACGACCTGACAGATGCCAGATACAGCAATACGCTTATTAGGGAAACTGCGTGGGAAGAAATAGGTCATAAAATGAAACACAAAGGTGAGCTTAATTGTATTGCAGAATATACTTACTATATCCCTGAAGTTCCTTGACACGTGATATTCTCGTAACAAATAAAATTTCAAATAACAATTGAGTGGAATTGTTGAAAGTACTACAGGGTCTAGCATACTCGTATATATATATATATATATATATATATATATATATATATATATATATATATATATATATATATATAAGACAAAACAAAAACAAAAAAGGTGCAACCCGGGCTCCGACACACCGGGCTGCTGTTCCATTCCCCAGCGACTACTCCTCACACCGTGAGGTGAGCAATCACTGGGTCCGCGTATCGTGCGTCCTAAGCAGACGAAGGGACCCATGGATGACTGCCTTCTGCATTCTGGCGGCTAAGATGTGCGCCGCCGCACGGCACACCGGCATTTTGCGCAGCGCAGAGAGCAGCGTATCCCTCATACCACCTAGGGATCCAATGACCATTACTAGCAGACTCACAGTGTAGTCCGGCCAGAGCCTGGGAAGTTGTCCGAGGAGCTCCTGATACTTGGTCCGCTTTTCCTCCTCCTTAGAGACGATGTTCCCCTCGGCAGGTGCCGAGAACTCGATAACGAACATCGCCTTTTGTTGGTAGTCGAGGAGGACTATGTCGGGCTTATTTGCATGTATAAGCTCGAGCGTGGAGAATGAGTAGTTCCAGTAAATTCGGCACCTCTCGTTCTCCACAACGGACTCAATGTCCCCTGGAGCGTATGGCAGCACCGGTGTCTCATCTATACCGTATGAGTGCCTTAAATGGTAGTATAGCACTCGTAGAGCCGCGTTGTGCCGATAGACGTAGGCTGTGCCAGCGTACACCTTACACGCCGACAAGAGGTGCGTAAGGGTCTCTGGCGCCTGCAGGCAGGCTCTACAGCGGATATCGGGCACATCCATACCCATAATCCGGCTACGGTATACTAAGGTGTTGAAGACACCGTCTTGGCAAGCCATTATAGAGCTCTCAGTCTCCGACTTCAACCCATTAGACCTTAGGAAGGAGAAGGTCAACTGCTCAGATAAACCATGCTCTTCTAGATGTTTGTAGAAGATTCCGTGCATTGGTTTATCTTTGTGAAGTCTTAAAAGCAATTGGACTTCAGCAGTTTTAATCCGGGTTTTTAATTGTGCGGGAGCAAGTTCCGTAACGGACTGCTGACACCTCCGCGTGAAGTCGAGCGTGAGACTAAGTTCTTCGGCTGCCCGTGTTGCTGCTTTAAAAAGGAAGGCTCCTTTACCCGCAATCTCGTGCTCTCGCACAAAGCGGATCAGGGGATCGGTGCTCGTCGTAACATAGCAGGCAGTGGCCAGTACTACTCTGTTGTGCAGATGCTCCAAACTCAATAGTCCACGCCCTCCCAGGTGTCGCGGGAGGTATATTCGCGGGACAGAGGATCTAGGATGTAGACTTCCCTCCATATTCATCCTTTTGCGGGTCTTTATGTCGATTTGTCGCAGCTCTTCCACGTTCCAGTGGATAGCACCAAAGCTGTATAGCAACAATGGGACCGCAAGCATGTTTGTGGCAGCGACTTTGTTTTTGCCGGACAGTTCTGACGACCAGATCTGCCGGAGTCGGTGCAAATACTTGCGGCGGAGACACTCTTTGACCAATTCTGCCTCTTGGATGTGACGCTGCGCCACTCCAAGGTAGGTATAGGTATCTCCGGCATGCAGTTGTCGCAAGATGCTCCCATCAACGAGCTGCTCCTCATCTTCACTATCTCCGCAACGTCCTCTTTTGAGATGAACCATGGCACATTTGTCTATCCCGAACTCCATACCAATAGCTTGACTGTAATCCTGCACTACCCTCAGCGACTGCTCTAAATCGCGTTGTCCGGAGGCATAGAGTTTCAGGTCATCCATGTAAAATAAGTGGGTGACCTTGTGCCTCCGGTAATTGGGCTTGCCACAGCTGTATCCCTTAGTATTTTTCAGCGCTATGGACAAAGGCAGTAGCGAGATGCAGAAGAGCAAGGGACTCAAGGAGTCTCCTTGGAAGACCCCTCTTTTAAATGATACCAACTCTGTTCGAACCCTGGTTTCACCCGATGTTATAGTGAACCGAGTCTTCCAGAGCGGCATCAGTTGTTTGATGCATCCCACTATTTGATCATCTACCGAAAGACATTCCAACAGCCGCACAATCAGTTCATGAGACGTAGTGTCGAATGCCTTCCGATAGTCGATCCAGGCCATAGAAAGGTTTCGCAGGTAATGCACGGAGTCCTGTGTGACACAGCGGTCAATCAACAGGTTATCCCTGCAGCCAGCTACTCCTTTCTTAGACCCTCTTTGTTCATATACGCTGAGAAATACGGGACTTACAGCTTGAAGGATACGCATGTACAAGATTCTGGTGAAGAGCTTGTAACATGCGTTCAGACATGTTATTGGCCTGTAGTTTTTAGGATCAGACAAATCTCCGGCCTTCGGGAGAAGCACGGTTCGACCCTCGACAAACCAAGCCGGAATTGGCTGCTCCTGATTTAGCCACGAGTTAAAAACTCTAGCTAAATGCCGGTGGCAACTGGGAAACTTTTTCAACCAGTAGGTGTTTATGCCATCCGGGCCAGGAGCTGCGAAATTCTTTGCGCCTCGTAAGGCACCAAGAATTTCTTCCGTGTTTATCGGGTGACGCAGTACATTTAGGTTTGGAGTCCTCCTACAAACGGACTCGAACTGCGCCAAGGCCGGAGTGTCTGCTTGGAGAGGTTTGGGGTGTTCGTAAATGCCCCTCCAGAAAGTCTCCACGCGATCAGCAGTTGGCGGCTGATCGATGACTGGTGGTCGCTGTTGGAAGAGACGAGCAGGCTTTTCGGAAAACAATCTGTTTTCCTCCAAACCTCTCGCCCGCGTCACCAGTGATCGTTTAGCAGCGATTAGCGTCCGTATCCTGTCAAGACAATGCTGCTTGACAACAACCAGTACCGCTTGACTGAGCGTGTGATGGTCGCGCCTTAGCTCTCGGGCTATCTGGCGCACGCGGCGCGTAAAAGGCCTACCGGCCGCTCTATATTCCATCACACACTGGATACGGGATGCTTCTTGGCGAGCCAACTGGATTTTCGCTTCCATCTGGCGCACCCGCCTCTGTGCTCTCTCGACAGGAGAGTCTCTCACTCTCCCCTGTCCAGCCAGCCTCAGAGCCGCAGCGTAAATTTCGCAATTGATGCTCCAAATGTCAGAGACCTCCGATAGACGTTCACTCAACGCCTCATCCTCTCTCTTTAAATCTGCCAGCTTGAAGGACCTCTTGTTGTTATGCAAGGCCCTTCGGTCACTGAAATCTCCAGGTGAGACGGCGTCGTCGATTTCCCTCTCAGCGGGCCTCATCGGCGACCTTCCAGCCTGGTTAACAGGCCTTTCAGTCGCCGGAGGGGCAGGCTGAGCTGGAGCACGAACGTATCCCTGCCCCCGAAGGTAAAATACCTGGTTCCGCAAGCTCTGGGAGGTAATTGTGCTATGCTCTGGATGCATTTCACACCACCTCCCATGCATGCGGGACATGTATCCCCTACGGCGCGGGCTACTGCTCTCGTAGCAGCTCAGCAGGTCATCCTTCAGTTCCGTCGTCCACCTAAAACGGTCCATGTCGATGCGTGTGTCGTCGTCAGGGCGATCCGAGGCACCGCCACCTTGCCCAGAGCCGGCTTCCGATACCGGCCTGGTGTGGGTGCTCTTCTTCTGGGGCGGTCGAACCAGAAGGTAGGGCCCGTCCGGTGGTTAGCCTTAGGGCCCCCAGCCGACATTTCGGAGGCAGCCGACCACATTGCCTCCTAGGGATGACCTGTACAGGTTGCCGGCCGGCTTTCATCCCTGGCTTGGGTTATCCCCACAGTGTCGCCACGCACCGAATAGCCGTTTGATGTTGGTCGGCTTCCTGGGGGCGCATTTTATACCTACTGCCAGGTTTGCTATCAGCCGCCCCTAACCTGGGGTCAGACGCTGTCGGGAAGCCGTCCTTAACATAGGTGCAGCCGCTTCCTCACTATGGTGGTTCATACGCCTGCTTTCACAGCCGGTGACCACCATAGGCCCTTTTAAGGCAAGGACTATATATATATATATATATATATATATATATATATATATATATATATAAAACAGCACTACAAGCCTTAAAGGCTCATGGCTTCAATTTTCTTCACTATAGTTTGCCATTTCTTCCTATCCCTTGTTTGGACTTCCCAGTTTTGCACACCCAGTTTTTTCAAATCTTCTTTCACTGCCTGTAGCCATTTTTTTCTAGGTCTACCCCTATTCCTCCTTCCTCCGTATCCTTCCAACAGTGCTCTTCTGGTAATTCTTTCGGGTGCCATTCGATAAACGTGTCCCAGCCATCTTACTCTCTGAGCTCTAGCGACTTGTGCAATGCTAGGACGTTGGTAGATGTCCATAAGCTCTTTATTCGTTCTTCTTCGCGATTGTCCATCTTCCTGTCTAACACCGCCTAAAATTCTCCTTAATATTTTTCTTTCCCATATCTCCAATTTAGCAGCATTATTTTTGTTTAGAATCCATAGCTCACTTCCATACAAAACGGAGGCTCTGATTATCGTATTGTATACTTTTAGTTTCGTTTTTCTGGAAATAAACTTTGATGTCAGCATTTTCATAAGGCACCCCATCGCTTTGTTTCCTTTCATCATTCTTTGTTCGATTTCACTATCCTCCTCACTGTTACTAGTTACTACAACTCCTAAATAGTTAAACTGCTCTACCTTTTCAAATTTGTATACTTTTGCATTGTCCCCTTTTAATATTATATATTTCTCTTTCCCCTCCTCACTTGTCCTCGTTGCCATGTATTTGGTCTTATCCTCATTTATAACAAGCCCATACTTTTTTGAAAATCGCTCAATTTCCTTAAATATTTTTCCTAATTCGTCCTTTGTCCTAGTAAGTAATACTATATCGTCAGCATAAGCGATTATCTGATGCCTATTATGATATACCAGCCCTTTTGTATGTAATTTAGCTTCTCTCAAAATGTTTTCTAGAACCAAATTGAATAATACTGTAGATAATGGATCTCCTTGTCTTAAGCCCCTGTTGACTTCAAAACGGTTTGATACCCTCCCCTGTAGTGTTACTTTATTAGATGTACAGCTTAGTGTCATTTTGATCAGGTTTATTATTTTCTGTGGGACATCCATTTTTACTAAAGCACTATACAATTTATTCCTGTCAACTGAATCGTAAGCCTGCTTATAATCAATAAAGAGCATATGCAGTGCCAAATTTTGCTCATAGCTGCTACTTTGTATGTGCTTGATAGTGGCTATTTGATCGATGGTTGACCTGCCTTTCCTGAAACCTCCTTGGTATTCACCAATTCGGTTGTCACTGTACCTATTCAGTTTTCCTCTTATGATCAACGCTAAAATTTTATAAGCAACATCTAAAAGTGCGATACCTCTGTAATTGGAGCAGTGTGTTAAATCACCTTTCTTATGTATTGGGCAGATAATAGCAGTTTTCCAGTCAGCGGGGATTTTCTCTTCTTCCCATATTTGCCAAATTAGATTATCAATCTGTTTACCAGATTTATTCCACCATTTTTCCAAATTTCCGCTTGAATTCCATTTTCTCCACCACTTTTGTTGTTTTTCAATTTGATTATAACTTCCTCAATCTCTGCTTCTGTTGGTTTTTCAATGAACTCCTCGTTGTCTTCTGTGATTGCCTCCGCATCTTCCTCCATTGCTTCATCCTCCACCTCATTCAGTAAATCGGTAAAATATTCTGCCCACCTGCTTAACTTCCCATCTATGTCCCCAATTAGTTCACCGTCTTTGGATCTGAAAAATGTTGCTTTTTTGTTTCCATCTACTTTACTCTTTTTCACTTCTTGGTAAAAATTCCTGATATTATTTGTTATCATTTGGTTTTCTATATTTTGTAATTTTGCTTCCCAACATTCTCTCTTTTTGTTTCTGCAGAGTTGTTTCACCTTCTTTCTCAGTTGCTCATATTTAGTTTTACTTTCCATACTGCGCTTATTTAGCATCTCCAGTCTCGCTTGATTTCTTTCTTCTAATGCTTTTTCACAATCGGAGTCAAACCATTCTTTGCATTTATTTTTTGCACCTTCCTTGAGCCATTCATCCGCCACTTCTGTAACTGCCGTTTGAATCTGCTGCCACTTGCCTTCAATATCCACTGCTTCGATTTTTTCCAATTTCATCTTTATCTGTTCCTGCACCTTGTTTTTTCTTTCATTATTTTCTAGGAGTTTGCAGTTATATTTCTTCATTTTGCTCGCCTTGGTGTTTGCTTGACTTCTGGGCCATTCCTGTTTCATTTTTGCTACAACCAAAAAATGATCAGAGCTGATGTCTGCGCCTCTGTAACTTCTAACATCTTTGATACTGTTTGCATGCCTTTCATCAATCAGAACATGATCTATTTGATTTTCTGTTTGTCCGTCAGGAGAGATCCATGTTGATTTGTGGATATTTTTATGATCAAAGTGCGTGCTCATTATTTTCATATTATACTGCATAGCAAATTCGATTATCAATTTTCCGTTTTGGTTACTACATTCATGTTTGCCTTTTCCACCTGTTATCCTTGAGTACATTTCTTCTGTTCCTACCTTGGCATTCAGATCCCCTATTAACATTTTGACATCGTGTCTTGGGAACTTTTCTATTATATTTTGTACTTGCTCATAGAACTTAACTTTTTCATCAATATCTTTCTGTTCAGATGGTGCATGGATGTTCAAAATACTCAATTTCCGGTACTTGCCTCTTACTCTAATCCAGCACATTCTTTCTGAGATAGGCTCAAATGCTATTAGAGCCTTCTCTATCTCTTTATTTACTAAAAACCCTGTTCCTAACATTCTGTCTTCTCCCCCACTACTTAGAAAAGTATAGTTATCAATTTTTGAAATCGACTTCCCTTTAAGCTTTGTCTCCTGGAGTGCAAGAATATCCATTTTGTATTGTCTCATGATTCTAGTCAGCTGCTTTCCTGCTCCTTCCTCATAAATACTTCGTACATTCCAAGTACCTAATCTGATATGATTTACTTTGTACGGAGTTGTTATAAATTTCTTACTACAATTAAATCCCTTTTTTCCTCTCATATCCATGTTCATAGCAGTATTCCTATTCATGCCGTGCTCCTTATCAACATCATTTACTGTCAGTTTTTTGAGATTTCTAACCCTTTAGTTACATTATTCCATTTCCATACCTGTCCGTTTACTACCAATTTGCTATACCCTATTTTTACCTGTTTTCCTTTACTTCTTTCCTCCTTTGCTATCATCCTTATCCGTTTTGCCTTTTCTCTTTCCTTCTTAGTGGAATCCTCGTTTATGAAAATTTTTCCGTCTTTAAAATTTTCGAGTTTGTACTTGTTTTTCATCAATTTTTCCTTATCTTCTTCCTTCTCAAATTCAACTAAGCAAACTCTGGCTCCCAATTTTTGTGACGATTTCACCTGTACTTCTACTTCCAACAGATTTTTAAACATATCCTGCATGTAATCTTTTAGAACAGCTGCCTGAATTGTATCCGTGTTGACCCCTGTTACTACAGCGTTTTTCTTCCTTTTCTCCTTTTCTAACCACTCCACCCTATCACTCACTTCTTCCAATCTATCTTTGATTTCTTTGTTTTCTTTTTTGAGTTCTTGATTCTCCTGCCTAAGTACGGTGTTTTCTTGCATTATTTTACTTATGTCTTCTTTAACTCTTTTCTGGTCTAATCTCATTTCATGCATTTCAGATTTCATTTCTTTAACCAAATCTAAAAGTGCATCCAGTTTGTCGTCTGTTCTTGATTTTGTCTTTGAAGGTGTTCTGATGATTTTGGAGCTCCTTCCAAAAGGATCATCCTCATTTTCTCTTTGGACTTTCCTCTTCCTGCTATCATCAGTGGAATAGTCGTCCGAATCCATATTTCTAAGCTACTACTACACTCTAAAGACTCACCCTCTGTATGCCCTCTTGAACCCTTCAACCGCAACTGCGTGACGCCTCTGTCTCTTAGCACTATTTCACCAAAACAACAAATATTCTTTCTTATCACCTATTCCCCGCTCGGCACCGCTCCCCGCCTCAACGGCTCGGAGGTTACGGCACGATATTATTAATATGATATTTCTAAATCTGTCCCTTTCCAAAACGTGTTTTTTATCATGTACATACCACTACGACTACTAAACTCACGCTTACACCACAATGTGAAAATTTTTGCTCGATATTTCCCGTTATTTCGAGTTTAATATTGGAGCAGAATCACGCGAGTTTACACCTTTCGACGGCCACAGGCGTACCTCCCACAGGGTCTAGCATACCATGCGTTTAAATCATTTTTTACGTCAACCCTTAAAACTCACCCTCAACTTTTGTTTGTCAAAGCACCAAATGGTTTTTTCTACACAAATTAAGTCCTTATATTATTGAAAATCTTGCAGTACCTACCCAGTACCCAGAACCAGACACAAACATGTTTTTTCGTAGAATCATCGGCATACCATGAATACAATAAGAATTTGCTTGACGCAAAAAAAAGAAAAACTATTTGGGTTTTTAAGGATAATGAAGGACTGGGTACTAAGTTTTAGGGGTGGAAGTAAAAGAAATGTTTCGAAAGCATGGTATTATAGGTCGTTCGGTACCCCTGAAAGTCCCGCCTGGTTTTATTTTTTATCTGTTTTTCTTACGAAAATATTAGGCCTCAATCTAAGGCTTAATTTATTTATCTTAGGTTAATGATTTTACGAAAAAAAAAATGGTTTTTGTATAAAATGAAACGTACTACAAGACTTTAAATAAAATAAGGTCTTATTTTGTGTAGGAAAACTATTAGGTGCTATTTGAAAAAACAAAGTTCGAGCTGAGTTCTAAGGGTTGCAATACAAAAGAATGTTTTGAAGGCATGGTATGAAAGTCAGTGTAGTACTTTCAAATATTCCACTCAGTTTTCGGTTCATGATTTGTTTGTTACGAGAATATCACTTGTCAAGGGTATTCAGGGACACCCTGTATACACCTTGTTCTAAATTAGCAGTATATAAAACTAAAATAAAAATTAACAATTTGTGTTGTGTAATGGACGATAAAGTAACAAATAAATAAAAAACATGTATTTTGCAATATTCTGATTTTTCTTAAAAGGCGGTGACTACTACTAAAAAAATTTTATATAGTAATATTCGGATACAGTTTGGTTATCATTTCAATTATATTTGTTTTGGCTTGCCATACCTTTGCGAACAATTGACAGCTGCCAATCAACTGATCCATCTTTAGTGCTAAAACTCTTTAAATCTTTCTCTGACTAACAACGCTGTCCCTGAAAAAGAACCTCCGATACGAGTGATTGCATGTACAACACTGTTTTCGGCAATTTCTTCTTCACACAGTTCTCTAAACATCACTTCTGAATCGTCTCTTAAAAAATTATGGAGACAACATGTTGCTAAGACTACGGAATCAAGATGTTCGGGTGTTAGCTCCAATCTTCGTTGATAAAGTCGAAATTTTTTTGTAAGTATTCCAAAACCATCCTCACTAACGTTTCTAGCTCTACTTAGTCTGTAATTGTAGATCTTTTTTTTTTCATCGCCCCGTAGTTGGTTACCAGGATATGGTCTCATCAAATGTTTGTTTAGGGGAAAAGCCTCATCTCCAACTAGGACATGTGGTATAGGTGTTGTTGTTCCCGGCAAAGGTTTGTCAGGTGGAAAATCAAGATCTCCGTTAAAAAATCTTTTTCCAAATGAACACCGTGAAAAAACACCTCCATCGCTGTTTTTTCCATATGCTCCTACATCAATTAGTGTAAACTTATAGCTAGCATCAAACACAGCAAGAAGAATAATGCTGCAAGTTTTTTTATAGTTAAAAAACATCGATCCACTGTTTTTTGGTTTTTGAAAGACAATGTGCTTCCCATCGATTGCGCCAATACAATTTGGAAAATTCCATTTCTCGGAAAATTCTTTTTCTTTTTGCTGCCACATGTTTCTATCTGGCTCTGGCATTACAATTGGCTTAAGAATATTCCATATTGCCTCACAAGTTTCATAAACAATTCTTCGTACAGATGTTTCTCCAAGACGATAACTGAACGCTATAGTTCCAAAACAGTCACCCGTCGCTAAAAACCTAAAAAAAATAATGTAGGTATATTTTTTCAGCTGTGGATTGCAAGAATAAATGGAAGTCACTTCGCGATTGCTACAGGAAAGCTCTAAAAGTTAGAGCAACCAAGTCGGGGCAAGCAGCAGCGAACAAAAGGCCATGGGAATTTGAAAAACAAATGGCGTTTGTTAAACAGTATGTGCTGTCGGAAAGAGATGGTCGAAGCAATGTTCACTCTCCAGAATCGGTTGACAGTGCTGCCAGTGACAATGACAACAGTGAAATATCGCAAACGTTTCCCAGGGAACCAACTCCAGTTGAGACCCCACTAGCTTCCCCATCTTCTAATGAAAGCTTGGCAGTAAGGAACAGAAAACAAAAACCCTCAGCCTTCCACTCTTCGGCATCAATAGCTTTCCAGGAGTACATGGAACACAAAAAATTGAAAAACAATAAGCCAGCCGACCATTTGACCAAATACTTCGCCAGTGTTGAGGAAACTGTACGAACATTTCCATTACACTTGCAAATTAAAATAAAATCTGAATTTTCCTCAATTTTACACAAAGCTGAGTATGAAGCCATGTCATACAATCAATCGAATGTTTCGCAACATCCTTCACCGATTCAGCACACAACACAGCTCAGCCACCAATCACCACTATCACGCAACATAGTTCAACAGTCGTTACGCCCACAAAATCAGGAAATAAACACAGAAGAAACAACTTTGCAAACCTTAGAACACAGAAGTCCTACATATCAACAACAACAATCTTTGCAAACATGGAAGGCTGAAGTGATATCTCCACCACAATTAAGATATCATACTATAGAGAATAGTTCATATAATCTACCACAATCGCCTGTCAATAGACAGGAGATTTCAGATAACCATCCACCTCACTATTCCGCAGAAGATTCAACACTATCACCACAATGAACCACTGTGTTTTTTATTTTTATGTATTAGTCATAAACAAAATAACAATAAATATGAAAATATCAAGGAAAATATTGTTTTCTACCACTTTCTTGTACTACTTAAATACAATGTCTTAAATACGTGTATATAGGGTCAAGTGAAGAAATATGAAAGTCTAAATTCTATTTTGAGTATGTTTTTGTTCTAAAACTAGACGATAGATATGGACCAAATTAAATAAAAGCCTGTCACAATGTTTTAAAATATGTTTTACCTTAGACAAACAGCTAGTCTCTCCTCAATAGATACAGTTCTTCGAAATCTAGTATTCTTGTGTTCTATTGAATCCTTTATTAAACCAAGTAGCTCAAAAAACTTTTCCTCTGACATACGAAAATATTTGTAAAATTTCTTTTTATCTTGTCTAAGATCATTGAACAAATGATGAAATTCACCATGAGTATCTCTTTTTCGATTTATATCATGAACCCAGCATTTTCTTTTGTTGTTTTTCTTTTCTTCTTCTTCCATTGTGGCAATTAAACTCAATACAAAGAGTTCCTCTTCTGACGAACTGCTCATCGTACCTGACTAGACAACGTATCTCGTTCAACTGCTTAAAAACAAATAAAATTTGCGTCGTGCCGTAAATGACGCGACGCGACGCGTCGCGCCGCTTCGCCCCAGTTGGCGGACCTCGGTTAAATGACGCTTCGCTTCGCGCCGCTTCCGTTCGCGACGCTTCGCCTAAGTGGGCGAGCACGGGGGGCGAAGCGGCGCGACGCGCGGCTTCCAAGGGCGCAACGCGAATTTTATTTGTTTTTAAGCAGTTGAACGAGATACGTTGTCTAGTCAGGTACGATGAGCAGTTCGTCAGAAGAGGAAATCTTTGTATTGAGTTTCGTTGCCACTATAGAAGAAGAAAAGAAACTAAAACAAAATAAAATGCTGGGTAATTAAATTACCTTTGTAGTGAATGTCTTTGTATCACGACCAGAGACTGCAATTTAGCACCACATCCTACATAATACTGCTAAACACTGAAAATATTATGCGAGAGGCAAGAGAAACGACGCCTAGTTGGTCCGAGGAGAAGCCGCGCGTCAAACGACGCGCCTCTTCGCTTCGCGTCGCCTGAGTGGGCGGGCTGCCATATAAACTAATGTAAACTTCTCTGGCGTCAAATCAATAATTTTCTTCGCGCCGCTTCCGTTCGCGACGCTTCGTCTAAGTTGGCGGGCACGTTTGACGCGACGCGCCGCTTCGCGACGCTTCCGTTCGCGACGCTTCGTCTAAGTCGGCGTAAACCTTATATCGTTAGAAAGGTAATCAAATTTTACATTTGATTCTATAAACCAAAATAGGCATTCCTATATTTGAAAAAATCAAGTTATCTGCGATTGAAGTTTCCATAATTAATCTACTGATTATAAAGAGAATGAATTCAACTTAATCCGTCTAATCTAAGGTGACGCGTTTCGTGCTTGATCATACCGCAAAGTCACGGCCTTCTAGGTTTTATAATCCCTGCGATATTCAATTTTTTTAGATACCTACTTATACCAAAAATGGTTATTTGCACCTAAACGGTTCGTTTAAAGTTCCATGTATGATACATAAAGTCACACTAGAATTAACCAAGGAATCCAGATATGGAATAATACATAGGGGGTTCCATTCTAAAAGGTTCTCTACCATGATCAAGTAACAGGTTTCTAAAATATATTTTAGTAAGCCCACAATCTTCCGTCCACGCACTATTGGCCCACCCTTTATTTGCAAAAAACGTATTTTTTCTAATTTTATCGCTATCAATAACCTTTAAAATAATAATTATGAATAATACATTGAAGTTTCGATTTAAAAAAAAGTAGGAACGAATTTACTTGAGTAAATTCAAACGGCGCTCTCACTTTTTTAAACCGTAAGCGATATTGACAAATCCGGGTTTTTCCCGGACCAGTTTTTTCATGCTGATTCCGAATCTGTATTTAGTTTTTCTCTAGCACCTGTAGTTTTGGCTATCTTTTCTATACTGGCAGATGGACGGACGGACATTATAATAAGAAAAAAAGTCGTCTAGCTTCGGGATCGATCTGTGAACCTTTGGATTACAAAACAGAAACTTTACCATTGCACCACGCAGCCTTTACATTTCATTTCTTCAAAACTTTCATACAGGAATGCATAATACCATTTTGTAATATTATTAATGATTTCAAATTGTACCAATAAAAAAATAGCGATATTGAGAAATTCTGATTTCTCCCGAACTAGTTTTTTATGCTGATTCCGAATCTTTATTTAGTTTTTCTCTAGCACCTGTAGTTTTGGCTGTCTTTTGTATACTGACAGACGGACGGACGGACAGACGAAGGCCCTGCATAAGCTCTCTTCAGTGAGCCAGTGAGAGCTAAAACGAAACTTGTCATCGCAACCACGGCGCACTTGTAAAAATACCTTCATTTTGGACGGTTATAATTTTGTGACAATAGCATAAATAGTAAATTAATAAATTGCATTATAAAATTTAGTTCCTGGTTTATGATTTGTGAAAATTTCATCTCTAAATGTTTATAAGCAGTCGAGATATGATTATAAAAACATTATCTATGTTCCTATTGGTCGTAGAGAAGTTTCTTTTTTTCATGAACGTTTTTTCAATAAGCTTTTCAAAAACACTTTATTGATAAATATAAACTGCTCAACGTAATTAGAGGAACACTTTCTTCAATACTTTTTTCTCCATCTTTATGTTATCTCTGACTTACGGTTTAAACGTGAATGTATTCCTGAGTGTTCTTTAAACTGTAGCGCGAATTCCATCACAATCGTAGACATGTAGAATCACTATGTGCCCAAAATAAAATTAGCAAGGTTTTTCATGCGAGACCGTGAAATTCACCGAGTTGTGAGCTACTTGCATTATTCTTTTATAATTCTCAGATGTTATGAAGTCTCACAACTGTTCGTATCATCGCAGAGCTGTATGTGTCCCCAGGGGTCATCCCATCTCTACCCCCGCACCCCCGCATTATCAAATTTTAACCAAGAATATTGCATCGTGAGCACCAGCTGTCTTACTCATGGTCAGTACCTTTGTGATGACGTGTTGAAAATATCTGACGTCAGCGCCATTTTGGGTTAGTTTAATTGAAAATGACAGGAGCGAAGTAGAAAAAAGTGTGCTACAGGGCAGAATTGAGAAACAATACTCAACCTATGCGGTGTAAAGAAAGGTAAACATTAAAGATAACATAAAGTATATGTTGTCCTTAATGTTTGCCTCCCATAAAGTACTAGATTTGCGCCGTGATCTATGTTATTTATCTCTATAGTCATATTCTATGTAGATAGCCATGACCCTGCCGTGCCGCCGCTGTTGAAATCTATCTCTCTCTAACCCAAAATATCGATGCGCAAAGGGATCGGCGCAAAGCATTCCTAGACCTTAAGTAAGACAGCTGATTGTTTGTTGAGCCATGTCGTGAGCATATGGAAAGGAACATTATCCAGTATGAAGGCATTGCAAGAGATGAACTCCACCTTTCGGTGTGAAAAATATTCACCACCAAAACCGAAGTGTGTAAACTTCACGCGTCACCACTACTCCCCTACGGTTGTTTACCATTGGAATCACCATGAGTTGTTTAAATAGACTGAAACTGCCATATAAAAAATGTTAGATACCTAGCCCAATATCTTTGTATCGCCGTTCACCATTCCTCTTCATTCCATTGTCACATCTCACGTTTTCTCTGTAGACAGGTTTGCAACACTTCCGTGACGTAATACTATCACGCAACATGTGTCGCTTTATTGAGTTCGTCGTTATTTTGACTGAGGATAGCCACTTGACAAGCTTCGCGAGTATTGAACATTGCAGGGGCCCATTTTACTAATGCGCTAAAATTTCCAGCACAAAGTTTACAACACTTAGGGCCGGTTGTACAAATGCGGGTTTAACACGAGCTTTGTTAAGCCTAAGCTTAGCTGAGCTCAGGCTTAAAGTCGACATCCGTTGTACAATCGTCGGCTTAGTTAAACCTGGTTGATAATGAAATTCACTACAGTTGACATAATCATCTGAAAAATTACCTTTTTTTGGTTAGGCACTTATGACAGTTTGTGTCAAATTTCGGCAACGACCGTTTCTGTCTCTGTTCTTTCATTTACTCTCTTTGTTAAATCAGACACAAATCTTTTAAAAAATATGACCTAATAAAGTGACAAGCAATTTGAAGGTTCCTCCTTGACATATCATGTCACTTGTATCAGGTTAGGCTTAAACCTCAGCTAAGCTCGCGTTGAGCTTCGGCTTACGTAAGCTGGTGTTAAGCTTGGAGTGGGGGGTTAAGCCAGCATTGTACAGCGGACATTTTGCAACTGACCTGGTTTAACGTCTGCTTACCTTAAGCCGAAGCTTAAGCTCGCATTGTACAACCGGGCCTTAAACTTCTTTCTGGACCTCAGCATAAACTTTGCATAAACATTCATATACCAAGACTTAGAGCTGCTTCCCCTAGGTCTCAAACTGCACAATCCGTATGCAGTGTAAATGAACAAACTTACTGCTTGCTTGATCGCTGTCATGTTGATAGCGCAAGTTGGCATGAAATTTCATGTATGCCTTATTTTAGAGGTAGAGGGATGTTGTTCTCCATCCTCGATTTAAATGCGCCGCTTTCCACCCTGTCTTAGTCAGTATAGAGGAGGTAGACATAAGAGGTTTGCAGATTTAAATGTTTTATATTTTATGTATAATCAAAGTTTAAATGTAAGGAGGTACAAATTTGGCCGTACATTTGTGTGTGTGTGTGTGTGTGTGTTTGCAGCCTTTGAAATCCTGAAAACGTTCATTTCGGTGTCTCTAGACTCGCAATTGGCCATCACACTTGTACAGACAGAATCGGGATTGATAACTAACATGACATGTTGCCACTGGTTCCGATTCTACCTAACATGATCTTGGGCACACTGTAGTCTGGCCGTTCTCTGCCTGGCAGTCAAAGGTGGTGCTTTCTTGATGTCAAACCTGTCGAATGGAGACTGCGACGGACTGTTTGTTCTGAAATTTGGATGCGAGTAATTCTTCTGTGCTCTGCAGCAAGTTCGGAGGCTGAGGGTACGATTACGTTTTACGCTCAAGGCTATAACTCTGTTCTCTCTTGCTGTGGTGCATTGTGGTCTTCCTTGTACAGCGCGGCGAACGTGGTCAGTTGTCTCCGGGTATCTTTGGTAGGTACGGTGCACAACTGACTGACCATTTCAACAATGCAGCAATTTGTCTTAGAGGAAGTCCTTCTTCAACTCGGGTGGCAATTTTAGAGCTGTCGTCTCTTGCACGACACATGGTTTCTGTGAGAATTCAAATAATGAAGACATTGCTACACCTAAAATTTTGGTAACATGCCTGTCATACAATACAATAGCTGTAGGTGCCACGGATGACAGTGTAAAGTTTTGGAGGTCTAGAGTCAGCCTTACGGAAACCGTCAAAGTTGAGCTGTCAACCTGACATGACAACAAATCATGCAGGCACTACATACTGGTTATGCGGGACCAAGACCCAGTGGCGGGAGCCTTGTTGTAAGTGGTATGACGTACCAAAGTTCTTGTCGCTTCGCGTCTTGGTATATAAAAATGTATGCTATTATGCGCTATCAATTTCAGCTCTGCCTGAGCTCCAGCAAAAAGTTACACAATTGTAAACTTTGTGCTGGAACTTTTTGCGCATTGGTAAAACGGGCCTCCTTAATGTTCAATACTCGCGAAGCTTTTCAAGTGGCTGTCATCAGTCAAAATGGATGAATGCACTAGAGCGACATATGTTGCATGGTAGTATTACGACACGGATGTGTTGTAAACTCTCGACGTGAGATGTAACAATGGATTGAACAGGACTGGTGAACGCTGATACAAAGATATTGGGCTAGGCATCTAACATTTATTATATGCCAGTTTCGCAGTTTAGACAACTCACGGGGATTCCAATGGTGAACAACCATAGGGGAGTCCGTGGTGAGGCGGGAACTTTACGCACTTCGGTGATTGTGGTGAATACTTTTCACACCGAAACGTGAAGTGACCTATGTTGCAATGCCTTTGTACTGCATAATGTTCCTTTCCATACACTAACGATGCGAAATTACTTGGTTAAAATTTGATAATGTAGAGGTGCGGGGGTAGAAGTGGGTTGAAACGCAGTGAATTTAATGGTCAAACGTGCATGAAAAATCTTGCAAATTTTATTTTAGACGCCTAGTGACAACATGTTTTAGCAGCGGCATATTTTGCGGGATCGTAATGCAATTCACGCTACCGTTTAAATAAAACTCAGAGCTACATTCACGTTTAAACTGACATTTCATTGAAAACATACCCGTAGAGAAAAAAATGCTCCTTTAATTAAGTTGAGCAGTTTAGTTTGAAAAAACTAAAAACACGCTTTTGAATAGCATCGGACTAAAAGGTTGAAAATAATTTAAAATAAGTTTTAAAGAATAATGAAGGGATAATACTAGCACTACTGTGAAAAAAGCGTCAGGAGCTCGATTTACGAATAATATGGTACAAAGCGGTCAAGCTTTTTTTTACAATCATACTAGTATTTTTTGTTCATTATTGTTTTAAGCTCACTTCAAAAATTGTTTTTAACTTTTCAGTCCGATATTCTTTAAAGCGTGTATGTTATTTGTACTATATTTATTTTTAATTTTTTAATTAACTTTATTATTAAAGCTCGTTTATTACTTTTTGTAATTTATTATCATTTGTATTTACTCTGTGTAACGAAGATGAACAATAATTATTGCTTTTGATCAATATTCATAGCATAATTATTACCAGTACTATATAAACGATAATTGCAACTGTCTACTTTCCTGAATAAATTTCACAAAAATACCAACTCCCAAACAGTTGGATATCACGCTTTTTATTCTTTCGTCGCTACGCCCCTGTGTAATATTAAGAAACTTGGACGTGTCTCTTAGCGGATACGGCCGCTTGTTCGACGGATTTGAAGCCGTCAAAATCGTTTTCGCGACAAAGTTCCATGTTCAGTTCGACATCTTAATCAAAAGGAATTACAAAACCAACAAACAAATATACAAGGGAAGCTAGTAAAAGCGTGTTAAAATGAATATGACGATAAACGTGAAAGTTATTCAATTTGTTTATTAGCAAAAAATGACTGTTTATACGCCGTTATTTACCAACAGTTTGATCATGAATAAATCATTTTTGTAACTTGCTTTGAAGGTCAACCTTCGATGCATTCATTGAATAACCCTAAAATTATCAGTTGGGCAAGAGTAAATGTTTAAACAGTGAGTCTCTGAGGTAAATAAATTGGATATTTCGTAGATTATAAACCAATCCAGCTGAAATTTTCTACAGTTCTGAAGACTTTCCGGTTATTATTTATTAGTTATAATTATTATTTTAAAGGTTATCAACAACGATGAAATTAGACAATCCGTTCCTTTTCGCAAATATCTGGAAAAATGATTTATGATTTTAATGCATTAAACAACAAATTATTAGTCTTTTTAATAGTACAACTTTCATTTTGACTAATTTTATTCAAAAACAATCTCAAAATGCTACGATCAAAAGATTGATTTTTACAAATTTAAACCTTGATTTATAAAAAACAGTAAATTTGGCTGTATTTATTAATACAGTCAACATTATGTAGGTCCCTCCTACCACTTCATGTTACGACGGCCGCTTTTCTTTACCCAGCGAACAAGCTAGACGTAGTTTTCATGTTTTTACTTCGTACTGATTACAGAAAAATATGTTAGCTGCCATTTATAGGAAAATGGAAGATCAGACTGTTTTACTGAAGCTGGAATTAATTTGTATGACAATTATTAATAGCATTGGCACGACGCGACGTCCGCTTTTACTGTACTCGAAGGAATCAAACTGGACGTAACTTTCACCGTTTTACTTCACAACTGAATACAATATCTCTCAACCTTATCTAAACTTAACTTCTCTTAACAACTAATACTACTAATACTACTCCTCTAAAGGCGGCGCCTTAAATACAGTTCGTCGAACCATCTAGAGAATTCGAGACGTTCGGATAATCCAGAACGCCCATCTGTCAGTCCAGGAAGTTTCAGATGATTCGATGACGTCCACACATCAAAAATCTAACCTATCTAACATCATATATGACAACTAACTATATTATACAGTATATTACAATACTTCCAGATATCTGTAATACATTTTTTTCACCTTTTTTTATCAGACTGGTCTCTGAATAATAATAATTTGTAATTTCAGTCCTCGTAGACACTAGGATTTGGTATCATGCTACAACAGTGAAGCCTGGAGATTTCAGTCTATCTGTCCATTCTGAGTATGGTTAGGTTACATTTGAGGTTCACAACAGTATTTTGTAGTACTACAAACCAGACAATTATACATAAGGTTGGTTGGTACCAGCGGCGTAGCTTCCATTGATGCGGCTGATGCGTCGCATCCCTTCAAATGATTGTAATACGTTTTTATTTAAAAAAAGTCACAAAGATCTCCTACACATTTTTTTGCTACCATAATGACTCTGGTCGGAGACCAAAAAATTAAAATTCTGAGAGTATTTATTCAAATAATTAAAATCAATTGAGGTTTTGAATTAAGAAAAAAATATATTTTTTTTTGTGATAAATCGAAAGATCATATATAAGTTTTATAACAAAACTGTTTTTGTTTTCTTCGCAATAATTCAAAAGGTATATCAAAATAAAAATGGGTTTTTGCATCGAGTACCGAAAACACGCCGACGGCTCCCGAACCCGTGTGACGTAACGATGGCGGTTAAGAGGCTCCTTTGACCAACGACGTCCTACATCGATACTAGATTCCAGATTCCCAGCCAGTCGTGAAAATACTTGCTAGTAACTAGTGTATATTTGTTGCAATATAGCCGATGAATGAAGTTTGCAGCTCGAGACAACCTCTACGATCGAAATAAATATCTTTTTGAATGTTTGAAATCAGATTACAGATTCCAGTAAGTAAGTAAGTACCTAATCAAATATGTCTTGTTGAAACTATCTGGTGCATCTTGGTCAAGAAGATAATTATAACACTGAAACTCATAGAAGAATAAGTTTTGTTTGTTTGCATTGCATTTATATATTTTTGTTTGCTAAATTTTTATGAAAATTTAATTATTAAGCTTCATTGCTCAAAGATAAATAAATAATGATACCAAGTGATAAACAGAAGACTGTTGTGATTACGAGTTTGAGTTACTTTATGTTTATATTAAAAACTTAAAAAATGAATGGATTTTGTTTTATTAACCAGCTATTACATTTAAAAAAAATATTGGCGTTTGATATTGACGGACAAACACCATTTGCACTGATTTTTTGAATTCGCCACCGCGTCCTGTACTTAGTTTTTGCACTAAGCAGTGCAAGTAATATGTCTAATAGAATTTGTTTCAAAAACATATTTATGTTGATCGTAGAAAAAAATGTACGTAACAAGTGCAAAAAGCACATGAATGAATTATTTGATAAAAAAAAATAAAAAAAATTGGACAGGCTGAGCTTTGAACCATAGACCAACGAATCCATTACCCAACACTCTAACCACTAGGCCAGCCGAACATGCACCAGATAGTTTCAACAAGGTACTTACTTACTTACTGGAATCTGTAGTCTGATTTCAAACATTCAAAAAGATATTTATTTCGATCGTAGAGGCCGTCTCGAGCTGCAAACTTCATTCATCGGCTATATTGCAACAAATATACACTAGTTACTAGCAAGTATTTTCACGATTGGCTGGGAATCTAGAATCTAGTATCGATGTAGGACGTCGTTGGTCAAAGGAGCATCTTAACCGCCATCGTTACGTCACACGGGTTCGGGAGCCGTCGGCATGTTTTCGGTACTCGATTCAAAAACCCATTTTTATTTTGATATAACTTTTGTATTATTGCGAAAAAAAAAGAAAACAAAAACAGTTTTATTATAAAACTTATATATGATCTTTCGATTTATGACAAAAAAAAAATGATTCAAGACCTCCATTATTGAACGTATGTATTGGTCTAGCTTTATAGATAACGCTAAGGACTATGTTAAACGCTAAAATAAAAATATCTCGACAGCGTAATGATGCGAGTAATGCGACTGTCCTGCAGATCGATTCTCTATCTGTTGCATTCCAACCGGCGGCGACTCGCCTGGCGATTAATATCAAACAAGTGGAAGCGGGTTGCTACGGTGGTTGCTATGCCGTAGGCGTGTTCTTAATATTTTTATTTTTGACAAGACGTAAACGTCAGTAGTGTCAGTTATTTTTGTTTTGTTGCGGATTTCTATAAATATTTGCATTTTGTATTTTACCAATTTTATCGAAGAAAGGTTAGTAGGTATGACAATTTGATATGAGTGGAGCATTGCATCAAAAAGTATATCTCACTATTTCAGCCTGCATATAGTCACGAGTGATGATACTGATACACGTTTTGGAGCATAAAAGAGACCGATAACGTAGACAGAACCATGCTTACCTGCGGCGCAATCTTCGTGAGCAGATATCTACCTAATCTAACTATGAGTTTAGGGCACAATAAAGGCTTACAAAGCCGTTGTTTGGGCAGCTCTATGGCGAGCTAACACCCTACCCCTTCACGCACAAAGAAGCACGGCCTAAGCGTAGAATGCAAGGTAAGATTGTTTTTGTAAGTGTATAACAAGATCAGAGCCAATAACATAAATAAAAAATTGTATAACAAAAACAAAACAGCCATCAAAGTATGGGTTATGCCCTCATGCAGCCAGATAGTAGACCTAGAAGCAAAGATGGACACAGATTAAAGTTGTCTAGCAATGATATGTAAGATAAATGGATACATTGTTCTTTTCAAAATACATGTATTGTAAAAATATTTTTTTAGCATTCTCCACTTCATTACTACTAACATAAGTGCTTCAACAATAATTTAAGTTGGATTATGTATTTGTTAGCCTCTACTGAAGGCAAGGGTTTTTTTATTTGTATTACTTATTGAATGATAGAGTACACAATGTTAACTACTCATAGGCTGCATATTTACTAGCCAACACTTTTTGAAAGACTCATAGCTGCATATAATAATTTGGAAAGCAATGTTGGGTGAATGAGGAAGTTTCCATTTTTTCAAATCTTAATTAATCAGACAGTCCTAAAGAGTTAGAGATCAACGGCGAAAAAATTTGTAATTATCTCCATTAATAGAAAAGTTATAGTACTTCAAAGTTTGAATAGCCGTATCCTCCGCGCGAAGCCGCTGTGACGTCACGCGACACCACGCAAGCCTGTGTGTGCCCTGACGAGGATGCTACTCCCGCAAGCCACCGCGCCGCCGGCCCATTGGTTCATGTTGTTATTCCTCATTTTCAGTAGGGTAGGCAACGCCAACGGTGACAAAACGATACACTGCAGTTTATTGGTACTCGTATTATTAGAATATGTCTAGCAGACCGAGAAACTATAAAGATTGCATTGTACTCGGGTGTACTAACACCACTGTAATGCAATCACTTAAGAGCAATAATTGTGGACTGTATTTACTGTAACCTTTTTGTATGTATGTTTTTTATCATTATTTTTACAACTTTGTGATATTACATTACATGACATTTCAACCTGACATTCACATTCTAAACAACGTTCCTATCATTACAATAAGTAGTGCACTTTGCATAGTGTCCTAACGTGACTATAGTAGGTAGTCTAGATGTACGGCTAGTGGCGGAGTACGTATGGGCGACAGACTCATGCCTAATGGGCAGTACTTAAGCTCAAACATCCTCCCTCCCGTTTCACGAAACAATCTTAATTTGACACAAAAGATAAAGGACTTAACATTGCTATCGGTCTAATGTAGATACCGTTTTTAGTTTTTAATTTTACTGCGCAAGTTTTGGAATCAGGGCCTGGTAAGGTTTCTACTACCCGGTTCCACTGTAATGGTGCAGTATTGTCCTCCTTTAAAAGCACTAATTCTCCTACTTCGATATTTCTTTGAGGAATAGCCCACTTTGGCTACATTGTAATCTGTTCAGATACTCTTTTGACCATCGTTGGCAGACATTGTTTCTCATTTTCGTGATTTGTTCCCATAATTTGAGGCGATTGTCTGATACGTTCGAAAAATCGCATTCAGGTATAGACATCGCAAACTCTCCTATTAAAAAATGCTTGGGGGTTAAAAATGATAGATCATTTGGATCAGTAGAAATTGGGGTTAGGGGCCTTGAATTTAATATTGACTCTATTTGGCATAAGAGTTTGCATAGTTCCTCAAACTTTAATACAGAATTTCCCATGATTCTTTTGAGAGATATTTAGTGGATTTTATACCCGCCTCCCATAGGCCTCCCAGTGGGGACTACTAAGTGAAATAAATTTCCATTTAATTTCCCTGTAACTTAAAAAATTATGTATTTCTTCCTTATTATTTTTGAAGAATAAATATATATCTTTTAATGAATTATTAGCTCCTTGAAAGTTGGTGCCGTTATCGCTGTAGATTACTTGAGGACATCCCCTTCTAGAGATAAATCTTTTTAAGGATAGCAAAAATGTTTCGGTGGAAAGATCTGATCTGATAACCAACTCGATGTGGATGGCTTTGGTTGCCATACAGACAAATAACGCAATATACGCCTTTGATAGTACCGCTTTGCGAAGTGTGGATTCTTTATATTGTATGGGACCCCCGAAATCAATCCCTACCTTGAGGAAAGGTCTAACAAGATCTACTCGGTCACTGGGAAGTGACCCCATTAACTGTTTCGGGACGTAGGCCTTGAAACGATGACAGGTTGTGCACATTTTAAGTTCACGTTTGATTTGTTTCGTACCATTAACAGGCCAAAATCGTTGTCTTATAGCTATCAAAACTGCCTGTAGGCCTGCATGAAATAAATCTACGTGATATTTCCTATATAACCACATGATCCTTTGGTGGTACGATCATCGGATGTTTCTGAGCATATGAAAGAGAAGTGTTGGAAAGTCTACCCGTGATTCTCAATAATCCCTTGGCATCTAAGAATGGAGTTAATTGAACTAAATTCCTCCTTTCCACACAATGACCTGAAGAAAGCCTTTGAATTTCCTCGTGATAGTAATTGCCTTGAATGGTTCTAATTATAAACTCTAAAGCTAAGTCTAATTCTGATACTATTAAAGCGCCTTTATGTTTATTTGAATCTTTCTTTGAATTGTTCAAAAATCTAAAGCAATATGCAATCGTTCTTTGTAATCTAGTAAAATTGGAAAATTTCGGAAAAATATTAATAATATCTGGAACAACCTTCATAGAAGTATGCGACGTTGCCTTTTGTTCGAGAAGAACATCTTTCGGCACTTCGACTTGATTCTTTCCGAAATCTGTTTTCAGATCATATAAGAATTTTGGCCCATCCCACCATTGGTTATATAACCCTATATTTGCGATGGATCCAAACCGCGCGAGATATGGTCTGCAGGGTTATCTTCAGATGCTACATGCTTCCATTCGACATTACTGCTCAGTTCCTGGATTTCAGAAACTCTATTTGATACAAAAGTGGTCCACCTTCTAGGAGAATTTTGTATCCAACTCAACACAATGGTAGAGTCCGTCCATCAAATGATCCTAGAAAATGAAATCTGAAAAATTTCGCGCAACCTGTGACACATTCTGGCCATGATTAAAAATCCATTCAGCTCTAACCTAGGGAGACTAGTTGTCTTTAATGGAGCTACCCTTGACTTTGAACAGATTATTATGCAAGTAATTTCATTAGTTGTGTATATAGCTCTTACATAAACACATGTGCCATAAGCCTTTAAACTAGCATCTGAAAATCCATGTAATTCGATGGAATTAATTTCTAAAGCAATGAAATGATATCTAGGAATTGTTATTTTGTCTAAAAGATGTAGATTCTATGAAAACCTCAACCACTTCTTTTGAAGTTCTTCAGGCCGAACTTCGTCCCAATCTATTTTTGTACCCCAAGTCTCTTGCATCAGAACTTTTCCTAGTATTACCACCGGGCCTATGAATCCAAGCGGATCAAATAAACTTGCAATATAAGATAATACATTCCTCTTTGTTGGCTTACAATCTATGTTCACCTTTAAACCACAAATTTTGAACACATCAGAAGATGGTTGCCATGAAATGCCCAAGACCTTAGTCAGTTGTTTGTCAACATGTATATGTGCTTCATTAACCGAATCACTTGAAATTCCATCCAATATATTCAATTTAGTATTTAAAACCCATTTATGTAACTTAAAACCTGCAGAATTCAATAAAGTAACCAATTCCTTAATTAATCGTTGAAGACCTGCTATAGAATGTGAACCTGCCAAAACATCATCAACATAAAATTGATTTTTTATGATTTGAGACGCTATTGGAAATTCTGCTCTATTCTGATTGGCTAATTCAACCAAAACCGTTGTTGCCAAGAATGGCGCACTATTAGTTCCGTCTGTAACTGTCTGTAGCTCTATGCATTTGAGATCATCATCAGGATAAGCTCTCCATAAGATGTTCTGAAGGTGACGATGATCTGGGGATATCAAAACTTGTCGATACATTTTAATTATGTCTGCTGACATAACATATCTAAATTGGAGAAACCTGCATACAATATCGAACAATTGCGGCTGCACAGTAGGTCCTTTATACATAACATCATTAAGCGAACGACCTGTACTTGTAGACATTGACGCATCAAAAACACCACGTAATTTAGTGGTTTTACTTTCCTCTTTAATCACACAATGATGCGGTAAAAAATATCTTTCCAAAGAGGTTTTAGTTACCATGGATAAATCTACATATGTGCCGTGTCCTAACCTTACATATTCATCAATGAATTCACTATAACGAGCCCTTAAATCAGGATTTTTTTGCAATCGCCTCTCCAGTGAAATAAATCTACGCTTTGCATATTCAAACGAGTTACCTAAGCCCAAATGTTCAACACTATTCTTTAGCGGTAAATTTACTTTAAACCTTCCGTCCTCTACACGCGTTGTAGTAGTCTCGAATATTTTTTCACATAATTTGTCTTCCAAGGATAACGCTTGTTCTGTAAAAATTTCTTCTAACTGCCAAAATTTTGGAATTATTTCATTAATATCATCTAAAGATGAATGCAACGAAACAGCCATGTTTGTAGTTGAGACCAATGAATTAATGCTTACTTTTCCTCTTATTATCCAACCTAGTTTTGTATTTAGTAAGACCAGATTATTTGAAACCAAGTTAATCTGTCCTGCATCCATAATTTCTAAATAAGCATCACTACCGAGAAGCATATCAATTTTTGACGGCTCGTCAAATTCATAATCAGCCAAAGAGATATTTGAAGGTATCGCTGTTTTAAAATGCACACGTTGCTGCGGTAAATCGCACGTAATTTTACGTAGAACACCACAGCATAATTCAATTTTGAAATTTGAATTCATAGATTCAACAGTTAAATCTACCATACCTGAAATGTGGTTATGACTCTCTGCAAGCCCACTAACAACCAAGTGTGTCTTATGTTCCCGTATTCCTAGTTTTTTCAAGATATCAACAGTAACAAATGAGGTTTGCGAACCTGAATCTAATAAAGCTCTAGCCTCTATCATCTTACCATTTTTAGCCTTCAAATGAACCCTTGCGGTAGCCAATAATACTGCTCTATTAATTGATGTAGTTTGAGAGACCTGTGGGGAATCAAAACATGCTAACGCTGTTTGTGTCTCCTGTGGATGATTACCTGATTCAACATTATTTTGGTTAAGCTGTCGATTAGAACCGTTATTATTTATTATAGTTTCATCACGCGATATCTCCATTTCCTCATGCAATAAAGTATTGTGACGTCCTGAACAGATCCTACACCTATTTTTCTTACAACGTGCTACCGTATGATTATTACCAAACCACATGAGACACAATTTATTGTTCATCACAAATTCTCGCTTGACTTTGATAGAAAGTGCAGCAAACTTTTCAGATTTGTATACACTGTGTCCTAAATTACAAAACACACATTTCATACTGCTTCCATTTGAACGAGTAGACGTATGAGCTGTCATGGAAGGTTTATGTTTGTAGAATCTCCTGTCAGACAGTTTTTTGTATTGATCATTAATTACTGGTGAAGTTATTTCCCATGCAGATACCCGTTTTTCTAGAAATTCTAGAAACCCCTTTAATGTAGGTAGTGCACTTTGGTCTCGTTCTAGCTCAAAATCATTTTTGAAACGACTATTCAACTGATTAGACAGAATATGTATTAAAATCAAGTCCCAGCATCCTATTACCTTTACATCTAGAGATTCTAGTGCATTAATGTGTTGTTTGATTTTCCTTGTAAATTCCCTTAACCCGGTTGGCCCTTTTGAAACCGTGGCTTGTAATAGACCATTTATATGATAATTAATAGCTGGTAATTTCTTGTCATGTTGAGCCTTCAAAATGTCTAATGCCCGATGATAATTGTTATCTGAAATACTTAT
This sequence comes from Callosobruchus maculatus, assembly GCA_951848785.1. Taxonomy (NCBI): domain Eukaryota; kingdom Metazoa; phylum Arthropoda; class Insecta; order Coleoptera; family Chrysomelidae; genus Callosobruchus; species Callosobruchus maculatus. The sequence continues at coordinate 4,530,857 of CATOUR010000191.1, read as the reverse complement.
TTCAGATATTAAAGATAATGGTTCATCCTTCAGGAACGACTTCAAATACATAAATTTCTGAGAATTTGCCAAACTGCGATCATTATGTACAGATGCTGTAAACAAGTCTATGAACATCCTCCATTCGCTGTAACAACCTTTAAATATTGGGGTGTTAAAGCTAGATAAATTTACTCTACCTCCCTGCCTGTTTGGCACATCATGAGAAATCTGCTGCCCATTAAATACTGCGCCACTGTCAACCTGTACCTCCCTATTAATAATAAACTTCATTTTACTTAGCAAAGAAAAATATCTTTTTTCACAATCCTCCCTATCTTTAACCTACCCCTCTATATTCTCTGAATCATTAATTTCAACCCATTCCTCTATTAAATCTTGTATTTTCTCATATTCTTCAAAATATTTCATAAGATACCCTTCCCTGATCCGTACTTCATCTATATCAAATGGTTCGTAGTCTAAACCATCCGTAAAGTTTCTTACCCTTGTAATGCTCGCCTTGATGCGACTTCGTTTTCTTTGGTACCCGAAAAAAACTGCAAACCAAAGAAAATCGCTGCTAAACAGCAGCAAACTTCTTGGAGGCCACGGCGCGTCCGCTTGGCCGACCAGAAGAGCGCGGTTCTATATGCTGCTGCATATGAGAGCCGATATACGAGGGTTGCTCTATATCTCCGTCAATCCACCAGTACGCAGACAGCTGTTTCGCGCTTATTAGCGATCATATTGTAATTCTACCATTTCGTTTGTGTACGAAAATAAATTTCTATCATGACAAGATGGAGATATCTGAAGAGTAAAGTCTGTGGTCAGTTGGTTTTTTCATTGCTTTCAGTTTTCATGCTTCATACTATCCTTTGTATGAGCCTATTGTTATGACTATTAAGCTGTATTTTTATTATTGTATATGTGACAGACTTTTTGGTTATTAAAATATAATAAAAAATGTTCCACTCAATTTCCTCAATTCTTTATTAACATTATGCTTTGTTTTCCAGAAAAACCTGCAGTGCAGTGGTGTACAGTGTTTGATGTACAATTAGATATGTAAATGTTATGTTTAAATAAAATGCATGTGTTTTAATATTATAAAAGACCCAATTTAGAGGTGAAACATCTTAGCACACATAGTCAAAGCTTACCTAATTTAAGTATTAAATAAGTTATACATATAAATTTTGTCTGCATCTACAAATGTTTCACTTTTTAAACATCAGTAGTCCACATTCTGGTTAATTCATAATTTTTAGGTTAGTTTATTAGGAATAACTTCAATACAATATACTTATGATACACAAAATATAACTAATTTAACATGTTTGATCATGATACTTTCTTCATTTTATATTTATTAGCATTACATATGTATATCGAAAGTCAGATAACTGATTTGGGGAGTTTGCAGAAATACATAATGGTGTATATAAAAGTCTTTTAGACGTACTGATGTATAAACAGATAAATACTTAGTCTATTACATACTGTAGACAGCAACAGCACAAAACATTTTTACATGCATACATGAGCTTATGAGATTAAGAAATCTGATGCCTTCATTCTCGGTATGCAGTCAAAAAAATGTATATTTGGTGCTGCAGTTTGTAGTGTGTAATTAAGAGCAGTATTTTTAATAATTACTCCAACTTACTTAACTCTTTTTTTCTGTGGTATGAAATAATGCAAGTTTTGAGCTAGAAGGAGAAAGGTCCTTTAATCTTACCAAAATCAAAATTATATACTGATACCTAGGTTAGCTAGCACTAAATAAAAAAGGAAAACAATTCGTTTAATATAGGTAGAAAATTACTTACTTAAACTTAGAAATTACAACTATCATACCATCACTTAACTACTTGATCCAAGTAATTTCTAACTTTATTACAGATGTTTATCCACTAAAATTGAGTGGAAGACCAATATTCCAAATTCCTACGACTTGATACTGAACACCGCCTTTTGAAATCTTTTCCTACATTTCAATAAAGTTAACTACTACTACTTATGGGAGAGTTCAAAACAAACTTTGACTTGCTCCAACAGTTTCATGGCAGTCAATATGACGTCAAGGTCAAAAATTACCATTATTTATAAATCTACCATGCTCGAGATAATCCAAATTAAGTACCTATTTTTTTTTCTTATGGTCATAGTCATTATCCAAAATTCATATCCCTTCCTGATCTACTAGGAAACGTAAACATTTGATCTGGGATTTGTCAAATTGAGGCCTTCTGGATGTTATAAGGCAACCAAACCACACAATTATTATATTCTAATTTAGATCCTACTGAATTAGTATACATTGACAATTTGCAGAAGAAATTGACAAGTTTTTGCTATTTCTTGCAATAAAACTCAATAACTTAGAAGCTTGCATTTTAACATTATTTATATGTTCAACAAAAAGCTCTTGGTAAAAAATAACTCCAAAGTCGACTTATTTTTTGTATATTTAATTTGTTGATAATTTATAGAATAGAGATACTTTATCTTCTTATTAAACTTATAAGAACTAATTGTATTATATTCCTCAACATTAAGATTCAATTTATTTTTATAAAATCAAGTAACAAGACGGTTTAGGTCTTCCTGTAATAATATTGCATTAATTAAATTATTTATTATTTAGTAAAATTTAAAATCATCATCAAAGGCTGATATACTATGAAGAAAGTTACCTGCTATATCATTGATCAATGTATTGAAAAACACACCAGATGTAGCCATTATATTCTTAGATAGAAATAAACCCATTTAACTTTTTAAACATGACCATAGAATTTATTAAACCACTTTACAATGCTTAAATGAATGCCGAATTTATATGGCCAATACTGTTGAAGTCGTTAGAAAAGTATATATAATAATAATAATAATAATAATAAATGGCCCGCGAGGGGTTGCTAGATCCCCTCAGTGGCGCCTCCCCAAGGTGGCGGATAGGGGAACGCCTCCCAGATATGGGTGGTACCGGGGAAATCAAATACCCGGGGCGGACCAAAACTAGCACGGTGGAATAGCGTCTGCATCCAGAGGATCGGCTATTCCTCCACAATTGGGACACGACGGATCTCCATGTGAGGAGCGGTACTCCGACAGCGTCTGACTCCATGTTAGGGGCGGCTGATAATACACCCGCAGGAAGCCACCCAACATCAGTAGGCTATCCGGTGCGTGGCGACACCGCAGGGTATACCGAAGCCCAAGGATGTAATCCAGCCGGCAACCTTCGCAGGTGCATCCTCAGGAGGCAATTTGGACGGCTGCCTCCGGAAATGTCGTCTGGGGGCCCTAAGGCCAACCACCTGACGGGCCCTATCTTCGGGTTCGACCACCCCGGAAGAAAAGCACCCACACCGAGCCGGTTTCGGAAGCCGGCGTTGGGCAAGGTGGCGGTACTTCGAATCGCCCTGTTGACGACCCCCGCAATGACATGGACCGTTTTAGGTGGACGACGGAGCTCAAGGATGACCTACTGAGCTGCTACGAGAGCAGTAGCCCGCGCCGTAGGGGATACATGTCCCGCATGTGTGAGAGGTGGTGTGAAATGCACCCAGAGCATAGCACGCTTACCTCTCAGAATTTGCGAGATTATGTATCTTACCTCCGGAGGCAGGGATATGTTCGTGCTCCAGCTCAGCCTGCCCCTTCGGCGGACGGAAGGCCTGTTAACCAGGCTGAAAGTTCACCGGTAAGGCCCGCTGAGAGGGAAATCGACCCAGTCGTCTCACCTGGGGATTTCAGAGACCGAAGGGCCTTGCATAACAACGGAAGGTCCTTGAAGCTGGCAGATTTGAAGAGAGAGGATGAGGTTGTGGGTGAACGTCTATCGGAGGCCTCTGACATTTGGAGCATCAATTGCGAAATTTACGCTGCGGCTCTGAGGCTAGCTAGACAGGGGAGAGTGAGAGACTCTCCTGTTGAGAGAGCACAGAGACGGGTGCGCCAAATGGAAGCGAAAATCCAGTTGGCTCGCCAGGAAGCATCCCGTATCCAGTGTGTGATGGAATATAGAGCGGCTGGGAAGCCTTTTACGCGCCGAGTGCGCCAGATAGCCTACGGGTTGAGGCGCGACCATCATACACTCAGTCAAGCGGTACTGGTTGTTGTCAAGCAACACTGTCTTGACAGGATACGGATGCTAATCGCTGCTAAGCGATCGTTGGTGGCGCGGGCGAGAGGTCTGGAGCAGAACAGAATGTTCTACGAAAGACCTTCTCGCCTTTTCCAACAGCCGCCTCCAGCCATAGAGCAGCCGCCAACTGCTGATCGCGTGGAGGCCTTTTGGAGGGACATTTACGAACAACCCAAACCTCTCTCAGCAGACACTCCGGCCTTGGCGCAGTTTGAGTCCGTTTGTAGGAGGACTCCTAACTTGAATGTACTGCGTCACCCGATAAACACGGAAGAAATTCTTGACGCCTTACGAGGCGCAAAGAATTTCGCAGCTCCTGGCCCGGATGGCATAAACACCTACTGGTGGAAAAAATTCCCCAGTTGCCACCGGCATTTAGCTAGAGTTTTTAACTCTTGGCTAAATCAGGAGCAGCCAATTCCGGCTTGGTTTGTCGAGGGTCGAACCGTGCTTCTCCCGAAGACCGGAGATTTGTCTGATCCCAAAAACTACAGGCCAATAACATGTCTGAACGCGTGTTACAAGCTCTTCACCAGAATCTTGTACATGCGTATCCTTCAAGCTGTGAATCCTGTATTTCTCGACGTGTATGAACAGAGAGGGTCAAAGAAAGGAGTAGCTGGCTGCAAGGAGAACCTGTTGATTGACCGATGTGTCACGCAGGACTCTGTGCAGTACAAGCGAAACCTTTCTATGGCCTGGATTGACTATCGCAAGGCATTCGACAGCACGTCTCATGAGCTCATTTTGCGGTTTGGAATGTCTTTCGGTGGATAATCAGATAGTGGGGTGCATCAAACAACTGATGCCACTCTGGAAGACCCGGTTCACCATAACATCAGGTGAAACTCGGGTTCAGACAGAGTTGGTGTCATTGAAAAGAGGTGTCTTCCAAGGAGACTCTTTGAGTCCCTTGCTCTTTTGCATCTCACTTTTGCCTCTGTCCATAGCGCTGAGAAATACTAAAGGATACAGCTGTGGCACGCCCAATAACCGGAGGCACAAGGTCACCCATCTGTTTTATATGGATGACCTAAAACTTTATGCCTCCGGCCAACGCGAACTACAACAATCGCTGAGGGTGGTGCAGGAGTACAGTCATGCTATCGGAATGGAGTTCGGGACAGACAAATGTGCATTGGTTCATCTCAAGAAAGGACGAAGCGGAGATAGTGGAGATGAGGAACAGCTCGTTGATGGGAGCATCTTGCGACAACTGCATGCCGGAGACACTTATACCTACCTTGGAGTGGCGCAGCGTCATGTCCAAGAGGCAACATTGGTTAAAGAGTGTCTCCGCCGCAAGTATTTGCACCGACTCCGGCAGATCTGGTCGTCAGAACTGTCCGGCAAGAACAAAGTCGCTGCCACAAACATGCTTGCGGTCCCATTGTTATTATACACCTTTGGTGCTATACACTGGAAAGTGAACGAGCTGAAGGAAATCGACACGAAGACCCGCAAAAGGATGAATATGGAGAGAAGCCTGCATCCTAAGTCCTCTGTCCCGCGAATATACCTCCCGCGACACCTGGGAGGGCGTGGACTATTGAGTTTGGAGCGTCTGCACAACAGAGTAGTACTGGCCACTGCCTGCTATGTAACGAACAGCACCGATCCCCTGATCCGCTTCGTGCGAGAGCACGAGAATGCGGGAAAAGGAGCCTTTCTTTTTAGCGCAGCGAAACGAGCAGCCGAGGAGCTCAGCCTCACACTCGACTTCAAGCGGAGGTGTCAGCAGTCCATTACGGAACTTGCTCCCGCAGAATTAAAAGCCCACCTTAAAACTGCCGAAGTCGACTTCCTCTTAAGACTTCATAAGGATAAGCCAATGCATGGAATCTTCTACAAACATCTAGAAGAGCATGGCTTGTCTGAGCAGTTGACCTTCTCTTTCCTATGGTCTAGTGGGTTGAAGTCGGAGACTGAGGGCTTTATAATGGCTTGCCAAGACGGTGTCTTCAACACCTTGGTATACCGTAGAAGGGTTATGGGTGTAGTTGTACCCGACACCCATTGTAGAGCTTGCCGACAGGCGCCAGAGACGCTTATGCATCTCTTGTCGGCGTGTAAGACGTACGCTGGGACGGCTTACGTCCATCGGCACAACGCGGCTCTACGAGTGCTCTACTATCATTTAAGGCACTCATACGGTATCGATGAGACACCGGTGCTGCCATACGCTCCAGGGGATATAGAGTCCGTTGTGGAGAATGACAGATGCCGGATTTACTGGAACTACTCGTTCCCCACGCTCGAGCTTGTACAGGCAAACAAGCCCGACATAGTCCTTCTCGACCACCAACAGAAGACGATGTTCGTTATTGAGTTTTCGGCGCCTGCCGAAGTGAACATCGTCTCTAAGGAGGAGGAAAAGCGGACCAAATATCAGGAGTTGCTCGGACAACTTCGCAGGCTCTGGCCAGACTACACTGTAAGTCTGCTGGTTATGGTCATTGGATCCCTAGGTGGAATGAGGAATACGCTGCTCTCTGCACTGCGCAAAATACCGGTGTGTCGTGCGGCGGCGCACATCTTAGCCGCCAGAATGCAGAAGGCAGTCATCCTTGGGTCCCTTCGTCTACTTAGGGCGCACGATTCGCGGACCCAATGATTGCTCACCTCACGGTGTGAGGAGTAGTCATTGGGTAATGGAACAGCAGCTCGGTGTGTCGGAGCCCGGGCTGCACTTTTTGTTTTTTGAAAAAAAAAAATAAATGGTCTTTATTTTAACCTCAGCGGAGTCAAGCTCAGCTTTTCAACTCAACTGAGGACCTCAATTACCACATACAATATGAGCATAGGTAGCAACTAATATAATACATGTAGAAAAAAAAATAACAAAAGTTAAACTAACAGTTACAGATATAAATGCAATTTAAAGTGATATAAATGTGTGTCTATAAATAAATATGAATGACTGTAACTTACTAATACTTCATTGAAAATACCTAATCAAATAATGCTTAATATCTGTAACTCCCAAAAGTAACTGAAAAGAGAAACCGATAAAACAGTTCAAATAAAATACTTAGGTATATGATTATATCAATACTTGTTGGGACAACAATAACCTTTTGTAGCAGTTTTTGAAAGAGGAGGTTTTATCACGTATGATGTGAGGAATGTTGTTATAAATTTTGTTATAAATTTTTGCGGAATTATATGAGAATGATCTCTCATAGAGTGATGTTCTATGATATGGTATTGAAAGCTGACTCAGGCCCCTAACATTGACACTATGACACATGTGTCTAAGCTTCAACTTATCAAACAAATACTTTGGCTCCTTATTGATAACAATGTTGTGGACTAGAGAGGCCAGGTGTACTGCTCTTCTGTTATGCATTTTCAACCATTTCAGGTTATTTATATGCGGTGTGCAGTGCTCCCTGCGATTAAATTTTGTGATAAACCTTGCACAAGAGTTTTGTAGTTTCTGAATTTTATTAGCGCTCAACTGGTCTAAGCACGGTCCATACACCACGTCTCCATAATTAGTTAAATTGAGCACCAAACTGTCACACAAACGCTTTTTTAATTCACTGTCTAAAAAGTGCTTGCTTCGGTATAAGTTTCTTAGAGCGTTATAACCTCTTTGAATAATTTGATTCACATGACTTCTAAACCTTAAATCGTTATCCATAAGAAATCCCAAATTTCTTACTAAATTCGTAGCACAGACAATTTCTGTATCGATATTAATTTTGAAATCACTACTTACTTCGTGCCGAAAGGGACCAAAAATGATAAGCTTGGTCTTTAGGCCGTTCAACTTCAATCCATGATTCTGAGAGTACTTGGTCAAGTTACTGACTGCTAATTGTAATACATGCTGACTATTTCGAACACTGTCTTTTTGAAAGTTAATATATATTTGAGTATCATCAGCAAACTGATGCATTTTACAGCCTTCAACAAACCCATTCATATCAAAAACATATAGGATGAAAAGTAATGGACCCAGGACAGACCCTTGCGGAACTCCCTTTTTAATTATACCTACTTCTGAATTTTTATTATTTAGAGAAACATACTGATTTCTATCCTCAAGATAGCTGCTAATAAGCTCTCTAGATTTACTCGAGAAATTAAGATATTTTAATTTTGCACACAATAGTTTATGATCCACCAAGTCAAACGCTTTTGTGAAATCTAATAAAACTAAGGCGGTAGCTTCCCCTTTATCATAAGCTTCGATTATATCGTCCACTATTTTTAACATAGCTGTTGTGCTGCTGTGTGCCTTCCGATAACCCGACTGAGTTACTGGATAAATGTCTCTTTCCAGTAAGTACTCTTTAATTTGACTTGCCAGAATTTTCTCAAATATCTTAGATATTGTGGGTAGTAAGCTTATAGGTCTTATTTCATTCAGGGATTTTGGATTTTTTACTTTGGGTAGCGGTACAACAACAGCTGTTTTCCAATGCTCAGGAAAGTGACCTTTGTCTAAGCAACAGTTGAATAAATGAATTAAGTGTGGAGTAATAAAGGGCAAACACAGTTTCAACATCTGAAAATTGATACCATCGGAGCCACAAGAGTTGGACTTTATGGATTTTATAGCATCACTCATCATTTTTTCAGTAACCCTATGGAAGTTAAAACTATTAGGATTACCGGGTATTCTGCGTGTAAGGTAGTAATTAAGTGTATCATTAGGCACATCCACAGATAAGGTTTTTACGGATTCAACAAAGTGGTTGTTTATTAAGTCTGGATCATTGAAAATATCTGGGAGCTCGTAAGATTTTTTATTATATACATTTAACTGTTGTAAAGTACCCCATAAAGTTTTGCTGTCACCGAATTTGCTCAAATGACTTAAATATGACTTTTTTCCTGCCTAACAGCATCAACTACAAGATTTCTCATTTCTTTATATTCCTTCCAGTCATTTTCCTCTCGCGTGTGTTTATATTTCCTGAGTCGAACATCTCTCTCTTTCATCATCATTTTGACAACATCTGTTAGCCAGGCTGCTTTAGGTTTGCTGATTTTCCTTGTTACTAATGGTGCATGTATATCAAAAATGTGTAACAGTGTGTTATTTATAATTTCAACTTTCGCATTGATAGAATCGTTAGTGTAAAATTCATACCAATTGGCACTCTCTAAATCCATTTGAAAGTTATTCAAATCAAAATATTTGAAATTTCTATATGTTTTAAATTTATATCCCGGTTTCTTATATTCTAATGTCAATTCAAATTTAATAACCTGATGATCACTTACTCCATGTAAATCTATATGGACTATCTCAGACTGTACAAGATCAGCATTGCTTACAGCAATAATGTCTAACAGACTTTTTTTCCTAGTAGGATTTTGTACGATTTGTTTCATGTGGTATGTATCTAAGATATCGTCAAAAGTCTCACTGGCCCTACTGCATTGTAGTAGGTTGATATTAAGGTCACCAACTATTATAACTTCATTGCATCAACTTTTTTGTCTTCTAAGGTATTCCTAGTTGTGCAGTCCATTCTTGTGTGGTGTTATTCAGGAGTACCACGCTCAGCATTCAGAATGTAGGTTAAAACTCAAGGTCTAAGTGGGTAGCCGGAGTCACCTGTAATTTTGATTAACAGTTATTGTAGAGCTCTTAGTATCATTACTGATTAAATATAATAATAATTGTGTCTCAAAGCCATACAAAACAACCAAGCAGTTTCACCATGAGTAGAGCTCTACTCTACTCTAAATGACTGTTTGTCTCAGAGAGTCTCCAAATATAGGCATCATGTGTAGTTCCACCAAATATTGCATCAATATTTAAAATTTTCAATTCTCTGTCACAGAATTGCAGAGCAAATAATGATTTTTTTTAGAAGTTTATTTATCTGAATGAGTCCTATAATTGTATACAAACACAGGGCACAGAAATAATATTCATGCGTACCACCTAAGGCTTGGAAAATCTAAAACTGGAATTAACTACCACTGTATAAAGTTTTATAAAATTTTTTGAGTGTTAAAACTCTAAATGATGCACAATTAAAATGTAGGATCAAAAATTACCCTCTGTTGAAGGCATTTTGTTCCTTCGACGAATGCCTTTAAGATAAATTCAAGATAATCTATTTACAATGTTTCTCTGTTTCTAGCTTGTTTGTGGTTAATAATTATTATTCGTTTTACTCAATTTGTATATTAGATTTTATGTAAAATCTCTGACTTTAATGTCGTTTGTGTTTATGTAATACTGTTTGCTTTATTCAGACTAGGTATACCTATTTTGAGGTTTGTAATCATCTTTATGCAAAAACACAAATACATACATACAACATAGCACAAGCATGTTGAGCAGACTGAAACATTTTAATTACCTTTGCTAAAGTGATTGTTAAATTTAGATCTGCCTGCCCATCGACATAGTTAATATAGTATATAGAATATTTGAAATCCTACTGAGACCAGAGTCATTATAGTAGCAAAAAAATGCTACTGAAAATTATTTGATGATTGGCTTTAATAATATAATTATAATGCATGGCAGACAAGCGTGTTAATTAATAAGATTGTTTCATGTTGATAACTAAAATAAAGCTACACTTACTATTTGCACATTTCCTGAATGGTAATGCTTCCTGTTGAAAAATATCTCTTCATACTCCCTTGGTTTCTCCAGAGCTACATGGTCGAGGCATCCAAGACAGCCAGGAAATGCAAATTTACTTGAAAATCTGTAATGAGCAAACCATTGAATTTAAAATGCATTCGCCAGTATGACAGAAGTTATTTTTATTAGTAGAAGTTTGCATTGCTCGCTATGCAAATCTTTCAAAAAGTGTTGGCTAGTAAATAAGCAGCCCATGAGTAGTTAACATTGTGTACTCCATCATTCAATAACTAATATAAATAAAAAAACTCTTGCCTTCAGTAGAGGCTAACAAATATATAATCCAACTTAAATTATTGTCGAAGCACTTATGTTAGTAGTAATGAAATGGAAAATGTTAAAAAAATATTTTTACGGTGCATGTATATTGAAAAGAACACTGTATCCATTTATGTCTTACATATCAATGCTAAACAGCTTTAATCTGTGTATATTAGTCCATCTTAGCTTCTATGTCCACTATCTGGCTGCATCAGGGCATAGCCCATACTTTGATGGCTGTTGTTTTTGTTATACACTTACAGAGCACTTACAAACAACTACAAAAACAATCTCACCTTGCATTCTACATTCTAATAGGTGTTCGTTCGTTCGTGTATAAGCAGTCTATTTGTCGCTCCGTTCCAATTCGCGATTTTCTCGAGTGATCTGTGATTATTAATTATGGGTCCTACAAGGTTATGAATATGATGATATGGCGCGTTTTGTGCAATAATTAGTTCTCAAATTTGGCTGGCAATTAACCGAAGAAATGGGGTATTTTCCAACTTGCTAATATTGCCTGTTTAATGGCTGAAATGGATTGCTTGTATCTAATTTGTAATGATGACAGTGTTTGCTCAATTTTTTTCTGTCCACGTGGAGTAAAGATAGACTTTGAAAATAATCCCTTTGAAAAGAGCTCATTTACATCTCTTAAACCTCCCGCCTAAGAAATCAACCAATCAAAAGTGATGTTTATGCGGGATTTAGATAGGATGTGACTATTTTAATTTGAATTGGGCGTAGAGTCAAGGTTGTCACGTTGTTGATATTTTGCATAGTTTTTCTATAAACGATGTAAACTTTATTTTGTGTTTATTTAGTTTCCTTTTTTTTTGTATAAATGTTATATTGCACAGCTATTCCATTTTTTGCATTGTTATGTAATTAGCAGTTTATTCTGAGAATGTTTCATAGTTACCTTTCACAATTTTACTGTCATTCGGCAACACTCGTCTTTAACAGCCTGTCACTAGTGTCATGCATACATAACCTCGCCTGGTGTCACGACTGTCTCGGTATCTCATTTAACCAAGATAGATAATGAAATGATTTAAACAAACACCTGTCAATATCTATACGAAGCGGCGGTTATGTCTGTAGATGGAGAAAAGGAGGTCAGATGACAAAGTACAGTCACATTCTAAGGATAGCTCCACGCTTAGATTTATTACGTCACAGCTTTGGCGCGAAATTTTGTTTGAACTTTGCAGGTGCTTTTAAGCCACTTCGCATTCACAGCAAAAAGTAAAAATGTTAGTTACATTGTTTTTGGGGACGTATCATCAATATTCCGTCATAAAATTTTGTTCGGAAAACACCCCATTAATATATTGGAGTTAATTTGTTATTAAAAGGCGAGCGGAGCTGGCGAGCAAAAAGAGTTGTAAGGTTTTTTGCTTTCTCTAACAAAATTTCTTCTGAAACTAGTTCCAGTAGCGTATGAACAAAAATACAACAGATCTGGAATTTTGTACCAAGTGCAAGAAGGCGTGTGATTCCACAATTATGTTTCCTTGTGATAGCTGCAATAAGTTATTTTGTGCCTCCTGTGGTGATTTAACTGCATCTGAGATTAAATGTCTCCAGTTAAAAAATAAACGTAAATTGAAGTTTTAGTGTGTAAATCCGTACTGTAAAGTTCCTTCTTTGATTAAAGAGGTTGCTGATTTGAAAGACAGTGTAAATAAAATAAATGAAATGTTAGAGAAAGAATTAATAGTAGCAGTGCCGACAACTCCAACTGCAATATGGAAGAAAGATATAATCTCTGAAATGCTGGATAGACAAAACCGTCGACTAACGTTATTATGTACAATATGAATGAGTCAGTTAAAAATACTCAGACTGAACGTATTAATGAAGACAAAGAACTTGTGCAGAGGTTACTGTCAGAGTTGCTCGTTGAGAAGAATAATTTGAAAGTGTTTGGTTTGGGAAAATTTCAACCAAATAAAGTTCGTCCGATCAAAGTCATACTTAACTCAGTTACTGCCGCAAGGCTAATTTTGAAGAAGAAGAACTCTAAGCAGACATGGAGTTAGGATTTCAAGTGATGAAACCAAGGCTCAAAGAGAGAAAATCAAGCTGAACTGGAAGCTATTACTGCTGGAGGTGATGATACCAAAGCCATTAGATACATAAATAATAAACCAACAATTGTAGTTAAGACTACACATACCAGACGAAAAAACTGAAACCTGATCCTAATGTACTATTCAACCCAGACATTCTATATGTAAATACACAGAGTATAGTAAAAAATCGTGATCTGATAAATAGCAGTCTTGTCCAGTTTAATCCAAAAATAATACTAGCCAGCGAATCTAGGACAACTCAGGACGTTGAAAACATTGAAATACAAATGGAGGGATACAATGCTGTTAAATGTGACTCTTCTACCCGACATACCGGAGGCGTCGTCATATATGTTAGAAGTGGGTTGAATTTATTTATCAGCAAGACGTTTGTTTGTGATGGTAACTATTGGTGCAAGTTTATCAAAATGAAGTCTGGATCTTCTTTTTGGATGATAGATTGTATTTATCATTCTCCATCTATGTAGTTCAGATACAACTTTTGTAGACAATGTTGAAACAATTTGCGACAGTATGTTCAAAACCAACCTTACTTGTGTTTTAGTAGGAGATTTTAATCTTAAGCTTCTTAGTGATAGTTTTTATAGTAGCAAAATTAAAAACCTATTTACAATGTGTGGAGTTAGCCAAATAATAAACAAGACACCTAGGATTACTGCTGATAGTGAATCATTGATTGATTATGTCTTAGTTAATAAAAATAATGTAATAACAAATGTACACGACTCTCCAAAAATTACTGATCATGCAGTAATATCGGTCAATTTCACCAACGAGTTTAAGTCTGACTGTAATAGTTTAAAAAAGCATAGAAATGTATGCCTAGATAACATAAATTCTATTCAAAATGAACCGATATCATGTAAGTGGTCACTGGATTCTATGGATATGAACTTATTATATAAGATCATCATCATAGTCACAATGTCTTAACAGACATGTTGTGAACTCGTAAAATGCATTTACACATTTTACGAGTTTCTTTTGGGATATCTTTAAGATCTTTAATGCAGTAGTTTCCCATTTGCTTTCTGCATCCTCATGCCGTTGACCAGATGGTATCTACTGGTTCATCCGCCTTTAGGGGCAATTTCTCACCCCAAGGACAAGAAAGTGTCCTGACTCCTCAACTCGTCCACCCAAAGCTGTTGGCTGAGAAGAAGTTACTGTTTATACCGACAGTAGTTCGGTTCCTTTTAGTCGCCTTTTACGACACGCAGGATATACGATGGGAGATATTCTAACCAGCCCCCACACGGGCAATTATATAAGACAGTTTACAGTAATTGTGAGAATATAATCAACAAAGTATCTCCAATTCAAGTTTGTACATTTAGGAATAATCTACCTTTGTTTGATAATGAAGTGAGCAGAATGATGGAGATTAGAGATACTAGCTATAAAAACTTTGGTGGCGGTTGGTATGGATAGACAAAAGAAGTGGGAAATTTATAAAGCACAAAGAAACAAAGTTATTAATCTGTTAAAAGTCAAGCAAGAAAAATATTATTACGAAAAAATATATAGAAATAATCCATATCAAATGTGGAAAACACTTAAAAATGTTGTTAACATGCATTCACCCGCACTTCCAATGAATGTAAAATTTGTAATTAACGATAATATGGTAGCAGCTACTGATATACAATTAGCAGATTTTTTTCTTTTTTTGGTTAATAGCATCAAAGATATAACTAACAATATCAATGGCCCAAAGCCTTGGTATAATAGTAACTATAATTTGTATTTGCCGTTTTCTAAATTCAAGCAGTTTTCTCTAAATGATCTTAAGAAAATTTTCAAGTCATTAGATAATAAATGTAGTACATATGAACTACTTAATTGTAAAATGCTAAAAAACATCTTTGAAACCATTGGCCATATAATTTTAAATCTTGTTAAAACATCATTAGACAGTGCAATGATTCCAAATGACTTGAAAATAAGTACAGTAGTTCCAATACCTAAAACAACAAACGCAAGTAATGCGCATGAATACCGCCCAATCAATACCTTACCACCAATTAAAAAAATATTAGAAGTAGCTGTATCTAACGAGATGCTGAATCATATTGAAACAAATCGCGTACTACACATCAACCAGTCAGCATTTGGTAAGATGCTTTCATGTGCTATTCGACTAACTTGGAGTAAATTTAAAAATGAACTAGCCAATGATAAGTTTGTTGTTGGTGTGTTCGTAGATTTAAAAAGGGCTTTTGAGACTATTGATAGAAACATATTGTTAGCCAAAATGAAAGTTCACGGGTTAACTGGAAGTGTTTATAATTGGTTGTCTAACTATTTGAAGGATAGAAATCAAAGAGTGAGAGTGTGGCACCATACATCCAATATTATTGATAATGAATTCGGGATACTTCAGTACAGTATTAGGGCCACTTCTGTTTATATTATACCTGAATGATATACATCTTTTTATTGATTGTGGTTCATCAACCTGTTTCCAGATGACACTGTATTGGCATGTTCCGATAGTAATTTGGAAACAGCAGTTAATAAAATAAATAATATCTTAAATCAAGTTGATACAAACATGAAAATCAATGTGCTTAAGCTGAATGTAGCTAAAACCAGAGTAATGATCATCACATCAAAGTACAAATATAGTCTTTTAGATATAAACAATGTTAATTTTAAAATGAAAAATGAAATTGTTAATTCAATCAAATACCTTGGAGCTCAGTTAGACAGTCTTTTAAAATTTGATACACATTTTGAATATATCTATCGGAAAATTTAAAAAAAATTATACTTTTTATCAAGGGCATGTAACTGCCTTTCACTACAATCAAGGTTAACAGTATACAAATCAATAATTCAGCCACATTTTGACTACTGTCCATCTGTTACATACCTATTCAATTTAAATCAGCTAGCTCAACTGCAGAAGCTGCAGAACCGAGGCGTGAGAATAATTTTGCACTGTGATCGATGGACACCTATAAATTTTATGTTCTTTGAGGTTTTTCTCTGTCTCACAAAGAGTGTATCATTTAACAATGATTTTTATATTTAAAATAGTACGAGGAATGGCACCTATTTACTTAATTAATTATGCTCATGATACTCATTTCTATGGTACAAGGAAAATACAAATATTTACATACCAAAAACGAGCAAAAAAAGCACAATGAATTCTCTATTTTTTAAGGGATATGATACATTTAACAAGTTACCCAGCTATAACAAGGAAAATTCAACTGTCAATCATTTTGAGAGAGAACTCGCTAAGTTTAGTGTTATGTCTTCTGAAGTTATTATGTGTGTAGCTTGTATTTTGTTCTATTGTAATACTACAGTTAGTTTTATTTTATAGTTTGAATGTAATGTTAACGTACATTTTTTACACAGATGATTATTATTCATTAGTTTTTTATGTATATTAGGATTATCCTATTTCAAATAAATGTTCTACGCTTAGGGCCGTGCTTCGTTGTGCGTGAATGAGGTAGGGTGTTAACTCGTCACAGAGCTGCCCAAACAATGGCCTTGTGAGCCTTTATTGTGCCCTAAACTCATAGTCAGATTAGGTAGATATCTGCTGACGAAGGTACTCCAAAACTTGTATCAGTATCATCACTCGTGCCCATACACAGGCTGAAGTGAGATATCCTTTTTGGTGCAATACTCCACTCATATCAAATTATCATACTAACCTTTCTTCGATAAAATTGGCAAAATACAAAATGCAAATATTTATTGAAATCCACAACAACAAAAATAACTGACACTACTAACGTTTACGTTGGAATGCAACAGATAGAGAATCGCTCTGCTGGTCACATCTTGAACGCCTCCGAACGCGATCCGAGATAGATCCGTGATTACGTCTCCACTAAGTCTAGTTTGTTTTATGTCGGTAGGTGATGCGGTTTCCTAAACGCATCTCTTTCGCGGTATAAAATAAAATGTCGTTGGGCGTCGGAATGAACGATTGTGAGTGCGACTAGAAATTGATGTTAATTTTAAAATTTAAGATCTCACTGATACGTTCACAACTTCCTTTTTTTAACCTAGACTTGGTTTTTTTAAAATAGATGCGATTATTTTTTAACCTTTAGATTGTTCATATATTTAATTTTTGTGACTCAAAATTAATAAATAAAATATGAAAAAATATTTATTCTGTCAGTAAAATGTTAATTGCAGTCACTTATTACATCCTCTTGTATTGACGCCACGCTACGCCGCTGGATGGTACGGCAACCATTTTTTATATTAGCTAACTTGTATCTATATTTCTATGCCTTTTATATGAATACAATGAATATCTTTCATATTATACTTAAGTCATTTACAAGGCCATCGATTATTTATAGGACATTTATCAAGAAATGTATTGAGGTGTTACTAATGTGGAGGTGCACGAGTATTTTGAACGCTAGCAGTTTGTCGATTAAAAATAGAGAGCGCCTCAATTCGTCTAGTCAGTGGTTGAGGATTTTGAAATTATGTGCACATGAAATGAACCATTTCATTGTATTTAGAATACGTTTATTCGTATCATATTATGTATGACCAATTTCAAGTCACACGTGAATATTTTCCACAATAAGATAGTCGAAGGGACCAGGGCCGGTATTTTTGACCCCTCGCGAGTGATAACACTGACTTTAAATGCGAGGACAGCGAAAATTACTGCTGTTTAGATTCTCACATCCTGTCCTCATAATTGAAGCGCTCGCCTTAAAGAGGAGTGCTTTCTGTCGCTCCTGTCACTGGTATATCAATGTAGATAGGTTACCACTGACGATAAGGGTGCATTAGGTTAAGATTTTTGTTACCTTATTTATAATTACTGTGCTTCATAGTGGACGATCTTGTGTGTATTGGACTGTTAGACCTAGAAAAAGCATAAGAACATGTAACATGTTTTAAGCGTTTGCGTTATTATAATCTGCTGGAATTATCTGCCGATGGGATATTACGCTTGGAGTTCAAGTCTGAAAATGTGATACCTTTTGGTTAAAAAGAGAAACAATATCCTGAATTAACAACCATTTTCCAACTTGTACTTGTGCGAGTTGGCAATTTCATCAATGGTCCAAAAAAGTAAACTAAGAAATTGCCTAAATTTGGAAAACGATTTAATACGTAACGTTGCAAAAACGAATCCGAAATTGATTGAACAAGCTCAAGCGCAACCTTCACATTAAAATGAACGAGTCCTCGAAGAGCGAGTATTACTTTGTTAACTTTTCTTAATATGTGTACCTTTTTAAAATGCATTGATTTTTTTACCGATTTCTCTCGACCACTCCCGATCGCCTACTTAGGCTGCTCGACCCCTCCAGGGATCGCGACCCACAGATTAAAAAACACAACTCTAACACTCTCACTCTAACTGAAAACCAATTCAAAAGGTTATTTAGATTAACCAAACAAACTTTTTGATATGTCTTGGACACAATAAGGGTTTATCTGGATGAACCTGGAAAAACTACAGTTTTATATCTTGAACTAATAGTAAACATTTTGTTTTGCCCTTTTTGGGTGATTTTATAAAACATATGTAGGCTCTTAAGAGTTTATAGTTTAATATATATATGATACCGAAGTTATAATTATAAACTATAACTGACGTATAATCACTTTGATTATCATTATTTAATTTCAAACAAGAATATTGATATCACACTAGAAAACTACAGTTTTTTCACCTTAAATGGGGGGCAAATTCGTCGTTGATCAAATCAGGTTTATCTGGAGTGTTGCTTTTTGGTTGACAATAATCTTCGTGTTTAGAATTTATAGTTCTACTTCGATCTTGGTATACCACCGACGATTATTATTTATCGTCGGTGATGTATAAAGTCCTTTATTAAACGAACATATTGGGTTATGTTTTGACAACTTGACGTTTTGTTCGGACATTTTACATCAATACGCGATGTTGCCGTATCTCAATGCTGGCATTCCAAATTTGCGAAGGGAGCGGTAGATGAGAATCTAGAAATGTCATATCGCTGCAAATCATATCGCTCCTTTGACGTTTCGCTCGCTTGCGAGGGGAGAGAGTCAAGAATACCGCCACAGGCGTAAAACAGGGTATGTAGTTAATCATTGTACATTTATTTTCATTCATATTTTCACTTTTCTTGAGCGATCAAACGACTGTTGGAGATCGCCGTTGGCCGGAGGCATAAAGTAGATTACCCATATAAAACAGATGAGTAACTTGTGCCTCCAGCGATTAGGTGTGCCACATCTGTATCCGTTAGTATTCTTTAGCCCTATGGATAGAGGTAGCAGTGAGATGCAAAAGAGCAAGGACTCAATGGGTCTTCTTGGAGACGTCTCTTTTGAATGACACCAACTCTGCCTGCAGCCGCACAATCAGCTGATGAAACGTGATGTCAAATGCCTTTCGATAGTTAATCCAGGCCCATAGGAAGGTTCCGCTTGTACTGCATGGAATCCTGCGTGACACATCGGTCAACCAACAGGTCCTTCTTGCAGCCAGCTATTCCTTTCTTTGATCCTCTCTGTTCATACATGTTGTAAAGGATTTATATTTTGAAAGATACAGATATATACAAGATTCTGGTGACGAGCTTGTAACATGCATTTAGACATTTTTATGACCTGTATTTTTTGGGATCAGACAAACCTCTGGTGTTCGGGATAAGCACGGTTCGACCCTTGACAAACCAAGCCGGAATTCGCTGCTCCGGATTTAGCCACGAGCTAAAAACTAGCTAACTAGCGCACTTGTTCTGCCCCAATGCCGGAGTGTCTGCCTGGAAAGGTTGATGCTCCAAATATCAGAAACTTTCACTCACTGCCTCATCCTCTCTAAATCTGCCAGCTTGAAGGACTTCTTGTTGTTATGCAAGGCCCTTCGGTCATCGAAATCCCTAGGTGAAACGATTTCGCCTCATCAGGTCTTATTGGCTGAGCCGAAGCATGAACTTATCTCTGACTCCGAAGGTACGATAGATAATCCTGCAAATTTTGAGAGGTTTGCTATGCTCTGGATGTATTTCACACCACCTCTCATGCATGCGGGACATGTATCGTATCAGCTTCGTAGGTCATCCTTCACTTCCGTATTCCACCTAAAACAGTATGCCGATGTCGTTGCGATGGTCGTCATCACGACGAGCCGAACACCACCACCTTGCCTAGTGCCGGCTCCCGATATCGGCCCGGTGTGAGTGCTTTTTAGGGTCGGCGCCAACCGACAATTTCATAGACAGCCGATCAAATTGCCTCCTGAGGATTTACCTGTGAATATTGCCGGCCGGTTTGCATTCTTGGGCTTCGGTTTAGCCCGGCAGTGTCGCCACTCGTCGTATAGTCTTTTGATGTTTGGTGGCTTTCTGCAGGACTGGCGCATCTCCGTACCGCCTACGCTACTAGAATACCAATTTCGCGACAGCGGTCGCTGAGCAGATGCCGAGCAACAGCGACACGACTGCAACAGGATCGTCAAAATTGTAGGTTATATGTTGTTCGTCCGATGACGTCGTTGCATAATACGAAATTTACGTTTGACAGCAGATATTGCACGATTTTTGCCTGTCGCTTGTCGTCTGCATATCCGTTACTAATTTATTTTCTGAAACAAAAACCACTGAATAATGCCGTAGTCTTGCTAACTACTGACTGGGTAGTAATTTCTCGATATGGATTACATTCAACGGATGTTTTGTTGCTGCAAACGTCTGCGGGTCAAGCAAATTTAAAAGGTTGCAACCGTGTGCTGGATCCCCCTCCAAAACCAAGTGCCTGCAATGGTCAGTTGATCCCTATGTGGTATGAGGATTACGCTGCTCTATGCAGTCCAATGCCTGTGTTTCGTGCGGCGATGCACATCTTAGCCCCCAGAATGCAGAAGGTAGTCAGTCATCCTTGAGTCCATTCGTCTACTTATGGCGCAGGATTCGCGGACCCAGTGATTGCTCATGTCACGATGTAAAGTGGGTCACACGTGCGAACTTTAAGTACGCGGTTTTTAAGTTCGCGAACTTACTCGGCTCGACGTGGTGACACACGTGAAGCTGAAATCACTCATTTTGATAATTTTCCTAAATAAACAAAACTTTTAACAAACGCCAAACACAACAAGCGTTGCGCATCGATGGCCTGCCGAAGCTAAGTGGTGGCTCGCGTCTCGCAGTACGAGCCGAGACAAGCTACGAGCAAGATTCCAAACCAGTTGGATCGCCGGCGGTTTGCGCGACGGTTTTAAAGTACGCGTATCTTACGGTGACACACAGGCGAAAAAGGTCATCGAGCCATAAGTACGCGTACTTGCTCGTACGTGTATCACCCCCTTAAGGGTGGTCACTGAATAATAGAACAGCAACTCGGTGTATCGGAGCCCGGGCTTAACCTTTTGGTTTTAAAATAAGAATAATAGATGCTGTTCCACAGCCTAATCGCATATCTTGCAGACGACAAGCGACAGGCAAAAATCGTGCAATATCTGCTGTCTAACGTAAATTTCGTATTATGCAACGACGTCATCGTGACGGACAACATATAACCTACCTAAAATATGGGCACTACATTCAGAAAGTCAATATTTTTACAGACAGATCGGTTCCACTTCATCGGATCGCTCAAGAAAAGTGAAAAAATGAATGAAAATAAATGTACAATGATTAACTAGATACCCTTGTTTTACGTCTGTGGTGGTATTCTTAACATTCTCCCCTCGCAAGCGAGCGATCCGTCAAAGGAGCGATATGACATTTCTAAAAGCAACACTCAAGATAAACCTAATTTAAACAACGGCGAATTTGGCCCCCATTTAAGGTGAAAAAACTGTAGTTTTCTAGTATGATATCAATATTCTTGTTTGAAATTAAATAATGATGATCACAGTGATTATACGTCAGTTGTAGTTCATAATTATAACTTCGGAATCATATATCAGTACATTAAACTATAAACTCTTAAAAGCCTACATATTTTTTATAAAATCACCCAAAAAATGTAAAACCCAATTTTTACTTTTAGTTCAGGATATAAATATGTAGTTTTTACAGGTTCATCCGTATAAACCCTTATTGTGTCCAAGACATATCAAAAAGTTTGTTCGGTTAATCTAAACAACCTTTTGAATTGGTTTTCAGTAAGAGTGAGAGTGTTAGAGTAGTGTTTTTTAACCTGTGGGTCGCGACCCCTGGAGGGGTCGAGAAGCCTCAGTAGGCAGTCGCGAGTGGTCGAGACTCAGTAAAAAAATCAATACATTTTAAAAAGGTGCACATATTAAGAAAAAGTTAAAGTAATACTCGCTCTTCGAGGACTCGTTCATTTTAATGTGAAGGTTGCGCTTGAGTTTGTTCAAACAATTTCTCCCATTGCGGATCCGTTTTTGCAACGTTACGTTTTAAATCGTTTTCCAAATTTAGGCGATTTCTTAGTTTACTTTTTTTGGACCATTGATGAAATTGCCAACTCGCACAAGTATATATATTTGCGAGGTTCCTACAACTGTCGTCGTTTCTCGCTTCTCAACCTCCATAGGTCGCGGTTCCACCAGTTGCCCTCCTGAAGCCCTCTCATTGACATTTCCTCTTCCACGTCTTTTTTCCAGCTTCGAGGGGGCCTACCTCGTTTTCGTCTACCTGGTGGCGTCCACTCTCATACCTTTTTTGGCCATCTGTTATTGGCCATTCTCTCAAGGTGACCGTACCATGTTAACCTTTTTGATCCAATGGTGTTCAAAATGGTTTCTGGCACGTCCATAATTTCTCTAATCATTTCATTCCGCACGTGGTCTAGTTTAGAATGCCGGCTACTTCTCCAAAAATCCATTTCAAGGGCTAACAACTTGTTCTTCTCTTTCTTGTTTAGTTCCCAAGTCTCCGCTCCGTACGTGGTAATGCTCTCTACGATGGCATGGTAGATGGCTCTTTTGTTCTTTTTTGATATTTTGTCACTCCACAAGATGGAATTTAATTGACGGATGGCGCGTTTTCCCTGGGCTATTTTGTTCTCTATATCAGCCTTACTTTTTCCATTAAATGCAAGTGTCACCCCTAAGTATTTAAAAGTAGTGCATTTTTTCACCACTCCATCTCCAATGCCAAGATCCTGAGCCTCGTCACTTCCTACCACCATATATTCTGTTTTCTGCATATTTATAACCAGCCCCCATTTGCTATATTCCTCCCGTAGCTTCCGTAACATGTAACTCGAGTCATCTACGTCTCCTGCTATCAACACTTGATCGTCAGCAAATAACAGAGTGTAGAGCATGTCATCGCCGATTGGTAGGCCCATGCCGCAACACTTCTTCCTCCATGACTCTAAGGCTCTCTCCAAGTATATTTTAAAAAGTAAAGGAGCAAGGGGGCAACCCTGCCTTAACCCTTTTGTAATAAGAAATTTTGGGGAAATATTTTTCCCCACCTTCACGGCACTGGTGATATTACTATACAAGATTTTCACGGCATTTATATAGGCCTTACTGGTACCACTTTCTTGCATGCATGGCCACAGCTTACATAATGGCACTGTATCGTAAGCCTTTTGAAGGTCTACAAATGTAAGGTGAACTGCTTTTCCTTTTCCAACCATTTTTTCTGTTAGGTTTCTCAATGTGAAAATACCGTCTATGCAGGATCGGCCTGCTCTAAAACCATTTTGTTCTTCCGAATCCCTAAACTCTTCATCTATCCTGTTTTTGAGAACTTTTCCATAAAGCCTTGCCATCGAAGGTATCACGCTTATGCCACGATAGTTCTTGCAATCGGCTCTATTTCCCTTTTTGTATATTGAGCTTATAAGAGCTTCTTTCCATTCTGATGGAGGATCTCCGCCTGCCAGGCAGTCGTTGGATATGTATGCAAGCAGTTCCATTAGTATATCAGGTGCTTCCTTAAGCAGTTCTACATTGATGTTTCCTAGACCTGGAGCTTTACCAGCCTTCATGCTTTTTAATGCTTCACGGATCTCCTGTGGTGTTATATTTGCTACTTTTTCAACGGTTTTCAACTCGCACAAGTACAGGTTGGAAAATGATTGTTAATTCAGGATATTCTGTTTCTCTTTTTAACCAAAAGGTTATTGCAATTTGAAAAAAAAATAGTTTTCCGTTACTCATTTGTTTTCTCAAACAAAAACAACTGAATAATGCCGTATTATGAGAAATACAGTACTAGAAAAAAATTATACAATCATTCTTTAGTGAGATATATACTATATTCCATACATAATTATATTCATTTAAGGGACTGTAGAAATTTCTATATATGTAACGAAATTCCAAGTTTTCCGTTACGGTTACTATTCCGGAATTAGTTTTTCAATCTTTATTTGAAAGACGTTTATTGGAAATTTTTGTAAAATATTATTTCTATTGAATGGGTCCTCCGTTAACAGTAACTACTTGAGTACAACTTAACGGGTACTACAAATCAGTAAGAATATTAAGGGCCGGTTTCACCGGTTCCTGATAAGTGTCGATAGCCCATCTGTCAGATAGGCCCATATATTTTATATGGCGTGATCTGGCAGATAGGCTATCTGACACTTATCAGGAACCGGTGAAACCGGCACTTAGGCTTTGGAAGTCCTCGCGGAAGTCAATAAAGTTGTCATGTTTTTGAATGACAACTCAAATTCATTATTTTCGTTGTTTTGCAGTTAAGATGTTGTATGGTGGTGTATGGTTCAAAACAACCATAATAAATATTATAGGTATTCATTTTATAGCTATGTAAAAATGTATGATGTCGAGTAACGATGAAGATGGGGCATTATGGAATAGCTTTATTATACAGCTGTACCTTCACAATTTTAGATATTAGCTTATTGTGGTTACCATTCGTTCTAACTTATTTTATTTATATGTAGCAACTGAGTGCCATAATGATTGTATTCTCTAATGTGTTATGTAATAAATCGAATATATGTGAATCTGCGTTTTCGTACACTACTTATATAGATTACTTTTAGTATACTAAATAGAAGTATCCTTTCTTTCTTTGCAAGATCTTCATATACCACAGTAGTTATCCCACGATTGTTCTGAGCTGCAGAGTGAGAGTTTTATCTTATAACACTTACAACCTAAAATAGTCGAGCACAAAAATTCAGATATGCAAATCGTAGGCGTAATTAACGCCAAAGCAACATCTTTCGACATTGTAACATCCCACTGGGCCGCATGCCACAATTGTTAATAGTGTTGCACGTTGTGGCAAGAATCGTGCGTCATGTGGCACACTGTCGCCCTTGTATATAAACCTGATGGATTTCGTGCGACATTTTTATGCGTCAATACAGTTTTTAGGCGAGGTTTTGTTTGTCCGTACCAAAGATTTTAGCCATGGAGAGGTCTAGTAACCTAAGATATCTTGAGCTTATCGAAGATTATAGAAAGCGTAAAGTATTGTGGGATGTCCGAAAGTCAAATTATGTAAACAATGGTATAAAATATGATGCCTTACTTGGCCTGGTACGAAAATACCATCAGAAAAGTGGTTCGACATTTACAAACGACAGTAAAAGAATTACATGATTCACCCGTTGCCAGAGATATTAGTGAAACTGCCAGTCGCATTCTTGATGAAATACTACCATGATAGTTCGTGTCCTGTCGTGTAACCAACTGCAATAAATATTCGAAGTCCATACAAGACATTCTTGTTAAGATTTGAAAATGAAATAACACCTGCTTCTATTTTTCTAGTAAAATAAGCCTCTAGTAAACTAAGCCATAGGCCATTTCCTAATAATGTTATTTCCCACAATCGTTTCGATTTTCGCTGTTTTTTATACTTGTTTATTAACAAATGAGATGCTACTGAAGTTGCTTGATTAGTCAATTTCCAACGGTTTAAAAACTGCAGCACGATGTTGTGTCGGCGTAAAATGGACTGCCGCAGCTACGTCGGCCGCATGATGTTGGCGTTTATAGCATGCAATAAGGAGGCGCATGCCTCAATTTGTAGAACGCCACAATGTCGCAAAATGTTGCTTTGGCGTAAACGAGCCTTAAGGCTATTTTCATACTCCTGCTTATTGGATGATAACTGGTAACTTCTCGATACTGCGACCGCTGTATGAAGGATAAAGAAATCTACCAATAC
This sequence comes from Callosobruchus maculatus, assembly GCA_951848785.1. Taxonomy (NCBI): domain Eukaryota; kingdom Metazoa; phylum Arthropoda; class Insecta; order Coleoptera; family Chrysomelidae; genus Callosobruchus; species Callosobruchus maculatus. Next base: position 4,504,664 of record CATOUR010000191.1, on the reverse strand, counting down.
AGGGTGTTTTCAAAGTTGGGACTTTCCTTTTCAGAAACAACTGTCTTTGAAACGATAAAGCTAATTTACGGTGAATCGGCAGCAGAAGAATAGGAAACATAGTGAAAAATAGTTACTATTCGTTCGCTGGGAATTTTTAACTACGGTCCTGTCATATGAGTCTTATATATAAGGTTTGAAGTTCTTGGAGGTTGAAATTCCACGTATTTTTCTCCAATTTGGACCATTCGCGGTTGTCTAAGTCGTCCAGTGCCTCTAGCTCTGCACAAATAAACGGGGTGCAGTGTATGGAGACCGCCGTCAGGGTGGATCGGCTGGTGGAGCGGAGTGGGGGATGAGCGATAATGTGTACAGTACAGCGTAGCAGTGATGACGGGCTCCCGCGCGGGAACTATTATTATTTACTTGACAAGGAGTTCTGCGGCTGCACCTGGGGAGACTACCGACTGGCGACGAAGAGTAAAAAACACTACTTATGGACAAACACAACTTAGTTGTAATAGTGAAATACCGTGATCTATATATTGCACTTAGCAGATAATCGGTTACAGAGATATGAGTACATACTGCATTTACATATAAGGTGTTGTTTACATGTGTGTATGAAATTGGTAGGTATAATCGTTCAGAATGTTAGCATCAGTAACAGGGGATAATAGGCTACAAGCCAAAAGGAAAAAAGGGCAGCCTTTGAGCCAAAGAAAAAAAGGCTGAGAGCCAAAAGTTAAAAAAAGAAAAGAAGAAGACAGACTTTGAGCGAAAAGGCAAAAAGACGGGCTTCGAGCCAAGACAAACAAAGGAGGCTTAGAGCCGAACAAAAAAAGAGGCTGAGAGCCAAAAGTAAAAAAAGATAGGCTTTGAGCAAAAAGAAATCTAGGCTTTGAGCCAAGAAATAAAAGGAAGCGTAGAAAAAAGAGAAGATTGAGGCCTTAAGCCATTTACTTAATACAAAAAATCAATCAAAACGAAAGTCTGCTTGCACATGGTATATACAGACGCGTACATGATAAATAAGATAACGATATGAAAAAAAGTTTTAGTACTGAATAATGGTATTTGTTGACGTCACATAGGCAATATCTGTCATTATGATGGCTATACAATGTGTGGTCACAAAAAAGTGGGGCTACATATATGCGTGTATTGTATATGGGGAAGAAGTTGATATAATATATCAGGATTATTGGCAGCATACTAAGTTTCTTTTGTTTTAATCCACTATATAAAAACAATGCCAGGGAACACCATTAAGCCGTTTCCCTGTGAAAATATAGATAAGATTAGGAGGGAGTGGGAGAGATGGTTGAGATCCATGGAATTGCATTTAGCATCAGAAGACATTATTGAAATTGAAAAAAATAATGTTACATTTAGGAGGCAAACTTTGGAAACAACTTTGCTTCAATTAACATATCAATTGTATCTGGCTGATAGAAGTTCACATGAGCTAATGAAATATGCGACATGTACATGATAATATGGTTTAAGAGGGCATTGGAGGTCTAGGAGCTTTAGAGCAGATTTTTGGCAAAACAAATGCGTGAAATGTGATAATAGGCGTTTGATTTTACAGCGGTTTAATAGTACAGGCAATTCCCTCCGTAAGTCGGCACTTCTTGCATATTGGTTAAGCAATCAAAGGAGATAGATGTAAGTACCGAAATGTGGTAATCTCAAATGTTTGGCGTAGCTCAATAATATTGTGCCAGTCCGGCCCTGTCTCTGTCGTAGGCATGTATTACTTCTAGAATTCAGTCATCCAGAAGCTTTCTAGAAACGACGGTAGTGCAGTGCAAGCGAGAAGTAATCCGCGATATACAGGTGGCGCGCGAAAATAAATGAACTGTGACATAAATTAGTGAAGTGTAGGACCAATATAAATTAGTGTAGTGACTCAGTGACTGTAGATAAATTAGACTGTTAAGTATTAGGCTAGGCGTAGTCTATATAGCTAGTGAAAATAAATAGTTTAATCCGTACGAAGTGTTTCCTTGCCCAATCGAACTAAAAGACTTGTAACAGTGGTGTCAGGTGTGGAGTAGACTGATTGATTGGGCAACGTGGTACGGACAGTTAAGTGAATAAACTGCCAAAATGATGAAATTTAGTGAACTGAAGGTTGCAGACTTAAGGAGAGAGCTCGACGAATGCGGTGCCGATAGCAGCGGGCTGAAGGCCGTTCTCCAGGATCGACTCCGACAAATAATGATTGAAGAGGGCGAAGATCCAGATACCTTCGAATTTGAATCACCTGAATTCGAGTGGGCCAAGAAGCTCGAAGCAAGCTCCAAACAGTCGGAATCTGTTCGGCTGTCGCTCGAAGCAAAAATTGAAGAAAGCTTCAAACAGTCGGAATCTGCTCGACTGTCGCTCGAAGCAAAAATCGAAGCAAGCTCCAACAAAATCGAAGTAGCCTCCAAACAGTCTGAATCGCTCCACAAAAATCAAACATTCTCTGAGCGAGATTACTGCTTTAAAAAAGGACACTGAAGAAAGAATCGGTACCAGAATTATTGACATCTTAGAATCGAAAATGGAAGAGCAATGAGAAGTTCTCAAGAGGGGATTGGAAAAATAGAACGAAATTCTCAAGAGGGGAATGGAAAAACAAAAAGAAGATCTCAAGAGGGGATTGGAAGGGCAAAAGAAAGATCTGCGAGACAACATCCGCCGCCTGGACTCAAAGATGGACAAGCTGCGAATGGAGCTTCAGGCTGCAAGCGTAACCACACCAAGTGACCTGAAGGCAGGAGATTGGTGCAAGCCGACATTTAAACCTCCTCAGTACGATGAGAAAACATCCTGGGAGAATTACCTCCTCCAATTTGAAGCGGCCGCAAACGCAAATGTTTGGCTTCCTGGTGAGAAGGCGACAGCTTTGAAGTTGGCACTGAGAGACGAAGCTACAGATGTTCTTCAGACGCTATCACCGACAGAACGAGAGGACTACGAACAGCTAGTCAGACACCTGGAAATGAGGTTTGGTCAAGCCAGATTCTGTCACGTCTTCCACGCTCAGCTGAAGCATCGCTCCCAACGACCAAACGTTACGCTGCAGGAATTTGAAGCAGATATAGCCCGCTTGGTTCGACTGGCATATCCGACGGCTCCAGAAGATCTAATGGAGCGACTAGCTGTGGAGGCATTTGTGGGTGGTCTTCTTAATGCCGAAATGCGTCAAGCTATAGCTCTTGCACATCCAGAACGGCTGGTGGATGCGCTAGCCAGAACTTTAGAATTTGAGGCTGTGAAAAAGGCTTACCAGTGCCAAGCTCGAGTTCGGGAGTGTGAAGGTAGGACAGATGTGGCGGCTCTAGTTGAGGAACGCGGCGGGTTACTAGTGAGGCCTGTCTAAAGGAGAAAGGAGATCCGATGCTGAGTCGAGTCGAGGAGAAGGGGCAATGCTCCACCCGCGTCCAGAAGACCTTAAGAAGAACTGCTTGTGTGGCTTACGTTGGGCAGCAGGCGACCCGTCTGTATGTGGATGGATTCTTAGACGGCAGGCAGAAACTGATGCTTCTGGATACGGGTGCGACGAAGACCATCGTTCGACCATCGTGCTCCAGAAGAGTGCTGATGTAGACCAACAAGGTGGCGGCTGCGCACTGCTATCGGAGAGCCCGCAAGCATCCATGGGGAACCGACATACAGCTCCAGTTTGGGAACACCAAGATCAAACATCGAGTTTTGGTAGCCGACATCGAGAACGAGGTGATTGGCCGTGGCATCGCTAGTGGAAAATGCCTGGTACGAGCTGATGATGCAGTTCCGGTGAGGTTGCTGAAAGCGAATGGCTTTCCGGTATACCTCAAGAAGGGAACACCACTGGGTCGTTGTTCTCCAGTCTCATCAGTGGTGAGGAGTGTAAATGCATCGGACAAACGGAATCTTCGTCGAAAGGCTTGAACAGGGAACAACAGAAGAGGCTGAGGGTATTCGTCACAGAATACCAGGATATCTTCGATGTTGGCATTGGAAAGAAGGGGAGGACAAATGTGGTCCGACACAATATCCATACGGGCGATGTACCACCTATTCGACAACCACCAAGGAAGCTACCACTGGTCAAACGAGACGAAGCGGATAGGATCATCAAGGAAATGGAAGAAGAAGGGGTGATCGAGCAATCAGTGAGTCCTTGGTCATCGCCGGTTGTAATCGTGAAGAAGAAGGACGAGTCGACATGATTCTGCGTGGACTATCGGCAGCTCAATAACGTCACGAAGAAAGACAGCTACCCTCTGCCAAGAATCGACGACACCCTAGACACTTTGACGGGTTCTAAGGTGTTCTCCACGCTTGATCTGAAGAGTCGCTACTGGCAAGTTGAGATGGACAAAGGGGATAAGGAGAAGGCCGCGTTCACCATCGGCTCAGGGTTATGGTAGTTTACGGTTATGCCGTTTGGATTGTGTAACGCGCCAGCTACATTTGAGAGGCTGATGGAGACTGTCTTGAAGGGGTTGCCTTGGGAAACCTGCCTGGTCTACCTAGATGACATCATCGTGGTTGGGAAATCTTTCGAGGATCACCTCAAGAACTTGGAACAAGTTGCGCGCCAATCAGGCCTCAAGCTGAGCCCCAAGAAGTGCCACCTGTTCCAGAAGAAGGTGCAATATTTAGGACATGTGGTTCCCCAAGAAGGCATAGCAGTGGATCCTCAGAAGATCGAAGCAGTAAAAGGATGGCCGGTACCCAAGAACAAACTGACGTAAGGAGCTTCCCGGGTCTGTGTACATACTACCGTCTATACATGGCTGGATTTGCTACCATCGCCAAGCCGTTGACTAAGCTCACGGAGGAAGGCCGCAGGTTCCAGTGGGGAAATGACTGCCAACAAGCTTTCGACCTGCTGAAGAAGGCTCTCTCGACGGCTCCAGTGCTAAGCCCCTACCTATCGGCAAATTCGTGTTAGACACCGATGCGAGCAACGTAGGGATAGGTTCAGTTCTGTCGCAGAAGCAAGATGGTCGAGAGGTGGTGATCGGCTATTTCAGCAAGACGTCATCTAAGCCCGAGAGAAACTATTGCGTCGCTCGGAAAGAACTTCTGGCCATCGTCCGTGGAGCACTTTTACAAGTACTTGTACGGGAGGAAGTTCCTGCTGAGGACGGACCATGCATCCCTGACATGGCTACTTCGGTTCAAGATTCCAGAGGGACAGGTAGCCAGGTGGATCGAGAGGCTGCAGGAATTCAACTTTGACATCGAACATCCTGCTGGTAAGTCTCATGTAGTAGTAGTAGTAATTTATTAGTGTTGATACACAAAAGTGACATAAATTATTGAAGTGTAGGACCAATATAAATTAGTGTAGTGACTCAGTGACTGTAGATAAATTAGACTGTTAAGTATTAGGCTAGGCGTAGTGTATATAGTTAGCGGAAATAAATAGTTAAATCCGTACCAAGTGTTTTCTTGCCCAATCGAACTAAAAGACTTGTAACAATATACAGGAGCGTCCAATAAGCGCGCGGTGCTCTCTAGCGGCCACACCGTTTAAATTAGACGAAAATGTTTTAAATAATAAAACGTTTCTATCGAAATGCTCTACATTTAGAAAATAATTTCAAAGATGGCGGACTTCCGGATATACCGGAAGTAGGCATCAACTTCCTTATTTTAAATGGAACACCCTGTATATTATTACGTTTTTTAATTCAGCATGGATTTTTAGGTAGTTTATTAATCACTATTTATGTCTACGAAGCCTATTTTCAGAGTTATTCAGCAATTTTTACAAAATTTGACGTTTGTAGTACTTTACAAGAAACGTTAATATCTCGGAAACTAAACGCGATAGGAAGATGCTGTTTTCGGTTTTGAAACAAGCAAGAAACGCACTTGTGCTTCAGTAAGATCATTGTTTCAAAAGAACATTAAATCAATAAACTAGCAATTTTCAAATTTGATAAGTTAAAAACTTTTGTTTCAAATGGGTTGGTATGATAAGTTTCACATCGGTGGATGCGAAATTAAATTCTCTTCACCTTTATCTTATATGTGGTTCTATCTGTGATGGTTTTTAAGATATTTACGGTTTTGTAATTATTGCGTAGGAATTGGAAAAATCGTAAGTGGCGTGTGGCTCGCAGACGAAACAATTGGCAGGAAACCTTTCATCCAAAGTGTTTCGACCTCTAATACTAAAATGTGCTTTCCATCAATCTAACTGTAACCACATTATTCTTAAAAACTCCAGTGGTGAATTTTCCAACAGGTTTTCCAAATTTTCATTTAGAAAATTTTGGAAAACATTATTATGCGGTTTCCAATAATACCACCCCAAATGCTTAGACTCCATGCTGGTTGTCAACAAACCTCTCAAAATTTGGATTTACGTGGGCGTAAAATATGAGAGAAGGAAACATGTAGTAGTATTACATGAAGATAGTGGTTTTGACGTTCTCGCAATAATTGTAGTTGAAGATCCGCATAGCAGTGCTACAGCAGAAATCAGTCGCTATTTGGGCATCGGTCATATATATGTGAACGTTATCTTAACGAAGAGCATATAGTATTCTTATCACGTGCAGCTAAATCAAGCAATTGAAAGACAAGATTTTGAAAACTGAATGAATTTCTGTAACTGGGGTCGTGTTCGAGTCCAAGAAGATGCACTCCTTTTCAACAGTGTGTTGTTGACGAATGAAGCTACATTTCTTATGAAATTCTTTCATTTTCTTTCTTATGAAATGTAGCTACAGCGTTATCATTAGCGGCCATGTAAACTGGCATAATTTACATTTGTATACCGACCTAAAACCAAAATTTGAGAGGTTTGTTGACAACCAGCATGGAGTCTAAGCATTTAGGGTGGTATTATTGGAAACCGCATATTAAACTAATGTTTTGCAAAATTTTCTAAATGAAAATTTGAAAAACCTGTTGGAAAATTTACCACTGGAGTTTTTAAGAACAATGTGGTTACAGGTTATAAAAAATATTGCATTGTTCCAAAGTGTGTGAGCACAACGATTAAAACACCTAATAAAGTTTTTTCCCACGTGCCTTTGCATGCAAAAGAAGTGGTGCAAAGTGATGAAACGGGATTTAATAATACCAAAAAGTATAAAATATGTTTGTGAGGATCATTTTGATGCGAGCATACTATTGTATTTATCTTCTATTGATAAGTATTAATTATCAACTATATATGGATAGCTTCACTGGTTGTTAAAGATTACTTTACCTAATAGTAAATTAGTTAGTTACATTTATAATGTAATATGTATCCTGAATTACTTTACTGTGTTATATATTTCTATATTTTCGGATTCGTAACTTATGTTTTTGCTGTTACAGCTTGAAAATAATACTGAAAATCTAATCAAATATAAACTAGTTGATGGTACATTAAAGCTGAAAACTTAGGCTGCCCTCATAAGTTTGACTGTCAAAAAGTTGTTCATCCTAGAAGAAAACTGGGAGCATATGAAAAAAGGCGACGCGCAGAATATTTAGAAAATTTATTGCAAAACGATGCTTCATCGACCTCAAGTTGGCAACCTTTAGAAGTAATTCAGTGTCATTCAATATACAAAGAGCCGGATGTACTAGAAAATCCACTATCTAAGGATTGCACAGTGAATGTATCAGATATAATCCCAACAACAAAATTTAAACAAAGTGCAAGTTGACATCAAAGTTAAATAAAAAGATCAAAAAGTGCAAACAATCATGAGAGGAGGTCTGATAACCGTCCCCCAATCACCCGAGAGTTCTCCTTCAAAAGAATCAGTATCTTCTAAGAGTTGCTACAGTTCAGTTAGTTATACTTTAAATACAACAGTCATCCCTCAGGATTGCAAAGAGACAATAACAAAAATATCAACAAATGCTGGTTTTTATTTGCGTTTACCGGAAGACGTTTATTTTCTCACGAAACTATTATCTTAAAGCGTTTCTAGATCAATAAGAGATATTTTAATATCACTTTGTCCTTTTACAAGTCATTCTTCCGTTATGGCCAAAAACTAAAAAACACTTATTTAAAAATCAAAAATAAATTACGTCTGATGCGTTGAGCTCTAATGCGTTTTGCACAAGCTGTACAATGTACATACAATACACTCTACAGCTTCCACGATGCACAGATCTACGGCAGCGCGCGGTACAGACGGCTGGCTATGCGGATTGCGGAGACGTGACGTCACAGCCAAATTGAAGGCGGCAACTATTTCGCGCAAAATATGCAAACTTTAATTATTGATTTCTCTGCCATTTATTGACGGATTTCAAAAAATTTTTCACTAACTAATTACTTTTCATCTATATTTTACGAATATGTAACTGCTTATTTCATTATGAGTATCATGAGACTTCTCCATTACAAAACCGTAAATATCTTGAAAACCATCAAATATAGAACCACATATGCCTAGATAAAGGTGAAAGAGATTTTAATTCTATAAATAGGCATCGTAGGCGTAAACTATGGTTAACAAACTGGACCTAAAAATCGATACTGAATTCAAAAATGTAGTAATATACAGGGTGTTCCATTTAAAATAAGGAAGTTGATGCCTACTTCCGGTATATCCGAAATTCCGCCATCTTTGAAATTATTTTCTGAAAAGAAACGTTTTTTATTTAAAATATTTTCGTCTAATTTAAACGGTATGGCCGATAGGGAGCACCGCACGCTTATTGGGCCACTCTGTATAATTGCTTTGTGATCCAAAATCAATTAAAATTTGCATAGTCTTTTAATTATTTTGCAAGTTGAGGATATATTATTGCGGTTGACGTAACAGTACAGGTAGAGTAGACCCCGCTGCACAAAAACTTTGGTTACTCTGTCGTATGTTGATTATTTTTGTTTTCGTTGGTGGTGAAATGTGTAGCAGAGACGTCGACTGGTGTACTTGGATAAGGTTTGCAGTTTGATGAAGAGAGGTGGATGGTGTTTTTTTATAGAGGGGATTAGGAAGCTTCAAAAGACACTCTGGGGTGGCTGTAATCACTTCAAATACCACCGAGTGTGCCCGATTCACCATTGTGGTGCCTACAGACTAAACCCGTCCCCCTCTCTCCAATCACACATCTCCTGGAACCGCTTGCGCATCACTGCAGAAGATGTACTGGCTGCATTAATCTGATATTTCGTTAAGATTCGGTCTGTTCATGTCTGTCCTTTTCAGTGAATGTTATACTGAATTTCAGAGAATTCTCTACCTCGACAACCTAAAACTCTTCCAAAAGAAAAATTAAGAGACTTTACCAAAATTTTTTTTTTCGGTAATTAATCTCCAAGTTTACTGTTCATACATAAAATAATCGGCTTCGTAACTTTGATGAAAGTCATAATAATTTTAGTGTAAAGTCAAAAATCACGATCTGATAATTATGACCTATATCTTCGACTCGCAATTAAAAATCCAAAGGGGTGATTTCATGATTTCTAAGCAGGTCTAAAAACTTCTTCAGACTCTCAGCTATCACAATCATTGAAAAAAAGTAGTATTTAATGGGGCTATTTTCACTCCAATTGACCTTCAAAGACAAGAGGCGAAGATTTCTTGAAATTAGCGATGTGTTTTTCAATTCATCAATAACTTATGTTAACGCGTCAATAGCAGATTGATTGTCAGTACCGCAATAATAAACGTTAAAAACGTTGCATAACTTAAACATTTATTAAAAAAGATCCTATTTCTTGCTAAAAAACACACGCAGCGCATTCTTCAAAATCGGGTTTTACCTGAGCGCCAACAAAAAGGGCTAACGCTAATGTCGGCTACACACGTTCCGGCAGGCCTGTCAGTTCGAACTGAATGGTCCGCCCGCGTCCGGTCGCCTGAGCGTGTGTATGGTCCGGTCTACCTGTCAGTTACGACTGATCAGGCGACCGGAGAAGAATCACATATATGTTCGTCCCTCCGTCCGGCCTGACGTCCGGTCGCCTGAGCGTGTGTATGGTCCGATCTACCTGTCAGTTTCGACTGATCAGGCGACCGGAGAAGAATCACATATATGTTCGTCCATCCGGCCGACCTGACGCACTACGATTGGTCCATTCAAAAAGAAAGGGACAGACAGCTGGTGTTTCCACGACATTTGGATCTCGATACGATCCCAAAAAATAGCGAATCGACCTTGAACAGGAAACGTTTTGAAAACGTATCCAATTGATGTTTCCACTATATAGTGAGTAATTCTTCGATATCTCGCAATATATACCTAATAGAAGAAAATATCAAATACAAAAGTTATTTGGTTAAGACGAACATAAAAACATTTTGAAATATACAGGGTGTTGCGGGAAATTAGGGTAGTGATCAAATTGATTTTTTTATATGGAACCATAACTATTTTTTAATTTTTCTAGTTTCCATCATCGATCTCTATTTAACCCTAAAATATTTTTGGGATTGGCTGCGATGTTGCCAATTTATAATTTATTTTCTAATAATTTCCGGATTTGCAAGGTCGCAAGTAATACGTCCAAATTGATATATTTCTTGAACTTTTCTCAATAATATTATACAGCCCGTTACTTGAATATTAAGTGAATATTATTTTGGATGTTATCAGCAATGCGCATCTACAGGGTGTTTTTGGCAGAATTTTAAATTAAGGCAATTTTAAGGTCATTTTACTCTGTTTTTTTAAATGTATGTTTTATTCTAAATCGAAATATCTACTAATACCCTATCTCGCTTTGTAATATTTTTCTTCGCGTTTGCGACGTTGCCAAGTTATAAATTATTTTACCAAATTTTCAAACAAATATCTATGATTTTTATTACTAGAACACACTGTATATTTTATTTAACATAGAACTCCCTAGTAATGGTTTACGGCGTGAACAAGTTTTAACTGGTGTTCCTAAAGTAATAAAACTGTTTTCCTTACACATACTGCCTATTTCGAATACCAGGTCAGTAAAAGAGGTACACGAACGCTTAAATATCTCCAAAACTTGCTCAGCTGGAACGAGAAAATCTATATCTGCAGGTTTTCTAACATGCGGAATTTAAAAATTATATAGGCGGTTTCGGGGAGCAAATCAAACGGGTACAGCTGGATGGCACAGGATATATTTCACATAACATAAATGGGGGCACACAATGTGGCGTGGCCATACATAACCATAAAATACATAACCTTAATGTACGTCTTAACAGTAGGAACGGAAGTCAGTGAATAATGAAGTGAACAGACGAACAGAGTAGAATGACAATGACAGACGACATAATGACAGTTGACATAATGACAGATGACATGACAGTTCTCATAACCTTAATGTCAAGTTACCTTGCACTAGACACGTCACTTTACTGGCGGCACAAATGAGCGGGAAAATACCAAATTCAAATAATATTCCTACAGTTCGGCCAACCTGACAATGTTGTCCGTCCTCGGATTACAATAATAGGAATTCATAAATATGCTAAGAACATAACACAATGTTACATAATCATTACATAATAGAAGATCATAACCATAACATAGTAACATAATCATAACCATAACATAGTAGCATAATCATAACCATAACATAGTAGCATAATCATAATTTTCACAACATATAGGTAACTAACGTATATAGTTGACAAATGGCATAATATTCTAACAGAATGGCATAATACAATGACATAATAGGATGAAACATAAGTAGTCATAATTGAGGACATAATAAACATAATGAGCAAATAGTTTGATACAAAAGTTAAGAAATTTGTCAATAATAGAAGAGATATCATAACAAGGGAAAAGTCAAAATACTTAATCATGTAGCCATAACTTCATGTTATCAGGAGAACAAATTCCTTCAAAAGGTTTCTGTGTAATTTGGAAATTTTCTACATCAGTGACAACATATCTATCGTTATCAAGCACTTTCTTCACTTCATAAGGACCTTTATATTTGGGAATGAGTTTCTTGTTTACATTTGGGGTTACATCTATGTTTTTCAGAACAATATAATCTCCAACTGAATACTTATGGGGGGTTTTATGTTTTCTGTCATAATAAGATTTGTTATAATTTTGCGATTTCTGTATACACTCTTGTGCAACATCTCTAACTACTACTAATTCTCTTTCTTCATCATTATTTTGTTCTATGATGTTTCTCAGATCATCATGTCTATCATTTTGAGGAAGGCCAAATAAAAGAATACTTGGGGTTGTATTAATCGATTTCGAAAAAGTATTGTTTATTGCAAATTCTACTAGAGGGAGACTCTTGTCCCATTTGTTTTTCAAAGTATTAAGTTTAGACAACATAGGAGTCAAATCTCTATTGATTCGTTCAATTTGTCCATTTGCTCTAGGAGTAGAGGATGCTATCTTTATATGTTTAATGTTGTTACTTTCCAAAAAGGTTTCAAACTGTGCTGACGTAAAAGCTGTTCCACGGTCAGAAATTATTCTTATAGGTTTACTATAATGGTTGAAGTAATTCTCTAGCTTATGAATGACTTCAATGCTTTTTGTTGAAGACACATCGTATAATTTAACAAACTTAGTGAATCCATCAATAACTTCAAATATATATTTTTTACCTTTAGGGGTCTTCTCTAAGGGGCCATAATGATCGATATGGAGTGTTACAAATGGTTTATTGTCCTTCTCAACATTGTGTAGTTCTCCTTCCGGTTTTCCTGACATGGGGGCATAAGTTATACATTTAATGCAGTTACTTATGTACGTTTTTACAATATCACGCATTTTCGGGAACCAGTACGTTCTAGAAATATAATGTACCGTCTTTTCTAGGCCTACATGACCAATATTGTCATGGCAATTTAGTAACACTTGATTAATCATGTTTTTGGGGACATAAAATAGTATTCGATTCTTTTCTTTTCTATATACAAGTCCGTCTCTTAACTCAAAATTTTTATTCTCTTTAGTCAACAATTCATTTTTTAAAATTTTTATTTCCGGATCTAAATTTTGTGCAATTGATAAATTTTGCTCAAACGTGTTTTCTTCCAATATTAAAATATTGTTGGCTCTACTTAAAGCATCAACATGCTTCATGCGATTACCTTCGTGGTGGACTAGATCATATTGGTACTCTTGCAAAATTAATGCCCATCTATTAATTCGGCGATTAATGTCTCGCTTATTGAGAGCAAGTCTAACTGAGTTACAATCAGTAACAATTTTAAATGGGATTCCTTGTAAATAAATTCTAAACCTTTCAATAGCATAAATTATCGCTAACATTTCTAATTCATAGCTGTGGTATTTTGACTCGACTTCTGTGGTTCTACGACTGAAATAAAATACGGGTTGAAACAGTTTGTTTGCTTGACGTTGTAAAAGGATAGCTCCAAAACCTAAACTACTTGCGTCACAATGTAATTCAGTTTCTAAGGTTGGGTCATAAATTGCTAAGATCGGTGCTTCACACAATTTAGTTTTTAATATATTAAAAGCATTCAGATGACTTTCATTAAATTCAAATTCTTTTCCTTTCTTTAACAGGTCATATAATGGTTTTGCAATCACAGAAAAGGAGGGAATGAAACCTCTGAAATATGATGCAAGTCCTATAAATTGTTGAACCTTCTTGGTTGAATTAGGAATGGGATATTGCATAACAGAATCAATGTTTTCAGGATTAGGCCTGATACCATAGTGGTTAATTAGGTAACCCAAATACACAATTTCGTCTTGCAAAAAAGAACATTTCTGAAGATTGAGTTCTAATTTGTTCTTTGTAATAAGAGAAAAGACCTCGGACAAAATTTGAAAATGTTCATTAAATTCAGTGCTTGCAATCAGGATGTCATCTAAATATATTACAATTTTATTTTCCTTGATCAAATTTCTAAAAATTAGATTAATGAATCGCATAAAAACTGATGGCGAATTACATAGGCCAAAAGGTACTTTGAGATATTCGTATTGACCAAGGGGTGTTACAAAGGAAGTATATTGTATAGAATCTGGTTGCATACTTACTTGGTGGAAACCATTTTTTAAATCCAATTTAGTAAAGATACATTTGTTCTTAAGGAGATTGATTTGATCATCTATCAGAGGTATTGGAAAATGGTCCTTAACAATAATTTTATTAATCTCTCTATAATCTACACAAAGTCTATATCCCTGATTATTTTTCTTTGAGACCAAAACAATTGGGCTACAATATGGGCTAAAACTCTCCCTTATTATGTTATCTTTTAAGAGCTTATCAATAATTTTCTGCAGTTCCAACTTTAAACTATATGACAACTGTCTAGGTCGACATGATACTGGTTGATCATTTTTTACACAGATTTTCATTTCAAACTTTACATCAGGTTCATCAGGCTTAGTCACATTCAGATATTCTTCACATACCATTTTCTCAAGGTGAGTTACTGTTTCAATATTCAAATTAGAATTCACATTCAAATTAGGTTGTACATCAGTAGAATGAATATATTCAATTGCTAAGAGTTGCTGACAAAAAGCTAGATTTTCATCATTATTAGTTGCTGCCGGTTTGCTAACAAGAACTTTGTCTGAAAAAGTTATCTTAAAGTCATGCAAGGATGTAAAATCTCTTCCTATGATAGCTGGGAAAGTCATAGTCTCATTGGAAACAACATATAAGTTTATAGGTATAACAGATTCATTTATTTTAACTGTGTCTTTAAATATACCTACTATATTCAAAGAAGAGTTATTAATACCACTGAATTTCTTATCTAGATTATTGGGTGATATGCAACATGAAGGTAAGTATTTTTCACAGATCAGGCTTATGGGACTGCCTGTGTCTAACATAGCATTGACAGTAATGCTACACAAATTTTCATCAGCTACAAACTCTAAAGTCATGGGAAACTGGTATGAATGTTCTATTAATGAATTATCTTTATCAATAGTGGAAATCGTTGAACTTGTACTTGGAGTTGAAGAGCTTTGGCTATCATTAACATTAGATCTAGATGATTTTCTAGGACAATCTGGAGCTTTGTGACCCATTTTGCCACAAATAAAACATGAACCTTTAACTCTTTTTGGCTTAGGACATTTATCAGCTAAGTGACCAGTCTCAAAACAGTTAAAACACTTGCGAATATCTGCTACATGGCTATCTCTATGAGCTGGACTACGTTTTACATATGAAGAATTGTGATTATCATTGTTACTAATATTTGACATAATTCTTACAAGATCATTTAAAGATGTAAAATCCTTGATACGGGCCTGACTTTCTAACACATCATTATTGAATCCATCTATCACATATTCTATAAGATCTAATTCAGGTAAGTTAAGCCTATTTCCTAGAATTACTTTGTCATTGAAATAAGTGGTGAATCTTTCACCTCGCTTCCATTTGCGAGCTTCAAATTGTCTCATTACAGATATGCGATCAGTACGAGAGTAAAACATTCGATTCAACTCTACTTTAAGTTCGTCCCAGTTCATATTAATTAAATCTACCTTTGAGTGATACCAACGTTTGGCGTCACCAGTAAATTTGCTCACAGCTAACAATAATATAGTTTTTAGTGGTACCTCATACACATCCCTTATCGAATCAATTCGCTTGATCCATTGAGAGACGTCTTCTGTTCCGCAAAACTCTGGAATTAACGCTGCAATTTCAGCATTAGGGGTCCTCGCTGGTGCAGGAGGGCTGCTAAAACCTGGGCTGGGAATCCTAGCTCGTTCTTGGTCTTGTAAAATCATTGCTCTTACAGTTGTCTGAATCAGGTCCTCAACTGTGAACTGGCTGGTAGGCGATGCTGGCGGTTGGCTTGCAGCGCCCTGGCTCGTGGCATCTTGAAAATCTTCACGGTCTACCATGTTGAGTTTCTTCGGTAGCAATCACAAAATAGGGTCGTAATTTCCAAAAAATATCCTGTTTTATCGCTTTGTACCCCACACCTGAATATCTATAGGCGGTTTCGGGGAGCAAATCAAACGGGTACAGCTGGATGGCACAGGATATATTTCACATAACATAAATGGGGGCACACAATGTGGCGTGGCCATACATAACCATAAAATACATAACCTTAATGTACGTCTTAACAGTAGGAACGGAAGTCAGTGAATAATGAAGTGAACAGACGAACAGAGTAGAATGACAATGACAGACGACATAATGACAGTTGACATAATGACAGATGACATGACAGTTCTCATAACCTTAATGTCAAGTTACCTTGCACTAGACACGTCACTTTACTGGCGGCACAAATGAGCGGGAAAATACCAAATTCAAATAATATTCCTACAATTATAACAGCAGCGTTGAAAGATTTACCACTTTTACTTTACACGTCATAATTTTGTTATTTTCAATGAGATCCTCTACTTATCTTTATTGCAATGAATTGCGCATGTCGAATTTAGTAGGATTTTGTTTCTGTTGATTACTGAGATACGGCAACACCGCTTTTTCAGTAAAAAGTACCGGAACGCTTGAGTATCCAAAACTGCCACCGCTGAAGCGAAAATTATCAATATCGGAGAGTTTTTTTACAGCAAAATTCAAAAATGCTAACATCAGTGTTGTCAGATTTACCACTTTTACGTTAGACTTCATAAATAGGGCATTTCATTCAAAGTAATGACGTGAAAGGTAAAATTGGAAAATCTGACAACGCCGATGTTAGCATTTTTGAATTCTGTATGTTCAAAAACACCTAAGTATTGAATTTCGCCGCTCCAGCTGTGGCAGTTTTGGAAACATTCAAGCGTTCCGGTACTGTTTACTGAAAAAGCGATGTCGTCGTATGTCAGTAATTAATAGAAACAAAATTTTGAAATTGTGCGACTTTACTAAATTCGACATACGCAATTAATTGCAATAAAGATAAGTAGAGGATTCTATTGAAAATAACAAAATTATGACGAGTGACGTAAAAGTGGTAAAATCGGGCAGCGCTGCTGTTAGAATTTTTGAATTCTGCATGTTCAAAAACCTGCAGTTATGGATTTTCTCGTTCCGGCTGTGCCAGTTTTGAAGATATTTAAGCGTTCCTGTACCTTTTACTGACCTGGTATTCGAAATAGTAGTATGTGTGCAAGGAAAACGGTTTTATTATTTTAGGAACACCAGTTAAAACTTGTTCACGCTATAGACCATTATTAGGGAGTACTTCTATGTTAAATAAAATATACAGTGTGTTCTATTAATAAAAATCGGAGATATTTGTTTGAAAATTTGGAAAAATAATTTATAACTTGTCAACGTCGCAAACACGAAAAAAATATTACAAGGCGAGACATGTTATTAGTGGATATTTTGATCTAAAATAAAACGTACATTATTACCTTTAAAAAAGCAAAGTAAAATGACCATCAAATTGCCGTAATTTAAAATTCTGCCAAAACCACCCTGTAGATGCACATTGCTGATAACATCCAAAATAATGTTCATTTAATATTCAAGTAACTCGCTATATAATAATATTGAGAAAAGGTGAAGGGATATATCAATTTGGACGTATTACTTGCGACCTTGCAAATCCGGAAATTAATAGAAAATAAATAATAACTTGGCAACGTCGCAACCGATCCCAAAAATATTTTAGGGTTGAATAGAAATCAATGATGGAAACTAGAAGAATTTAAAAAAAGTTATAGTCCTATATATAAAAAACAAGTTGATCACTATCCAATACTTTCCCGCAACACCCTATATATTTCAAAATATTTTTAAGATATGCGTCTTAAGTAACCAAATAACCTTTGTACTTGACATTTTCTTCTATCAGGTATACCTTGCCAGATATCGAGAAATTACACACAAAATGTTTTAAAAGCCCGTGGAAACGTAGTACTGATATTTCACATTCGCCTGAACGTGTGGAGGGGCGTCAGCCAATCAGAGGCGACCGGTCTTTAGGCGGCCTTGTTCAGTTCGAACTGACAGGCCTGCCTGAACGTGTGGGGGCGAGGTCGACCGGTCTTCAGGCAGACCGTTCAGTTTGAACTGACAGGCCTGCCGGAACGTGTGTAGCCGACATAACGCAGTAAACGATGGCGATGTTAGAAAGAGATAGCTATGATATTGTTGTGATGTCTTTTCAAATTGTGTAATTGTATAGGTTGTTTTCTTTGTCTTTATTCAGTCGTCTGTCTGTCTTTGCGGCTTCAAAACGATACGCTTTTGTTTGGATTTGTGTTGTTTCTGTTGTCTGACTACTTGGCTATTCCTACGGACCTTGAATGCACGACAACTGAATTTAACGATGCTGTTCTCTGCAAGAAACTATGCAACAAATGGATAGGTCGTGGTGGACCCACTGAATGGTCGCCACGGTCACCTGACTTAAATCCGATAGTTTTTTGTTTGGGACTACTAAAAAATCTAGTTTATGCAAAAGAGTGTCGAAATATCAGCGAATTACGCAACAAATTAACACAGGCTGAAGAAACAATAAAAACAATCGAAGAGCTTTTGTAAATTAAAGAAACAATTTTTTCAGAAGATGTACGATGGCGAACAAGAAAGTAGGCATTTTGAAAATTTCTTGTGAAATTTAATAAACTTAGTGAAGAAATTTGATAATTTCGTTTCATTTTACAATTTCCCGCTTACAAAAAAGGAGTTGTACATGTAAAAAAATCTTAGCAAAGTGACACAGGTGGTCATCTATCGATATTCTGGTCGCACTGAATGTTTTTTATTACTGCATTGACAATCATTCGGCTATTAGCGCCCTAAACTTAGTTATTGTTTCATTTAAAATCCCATCGCTAATTTCAAGACATCTCCACCTCTTGTCGTTGAAGGTCGATTGGAGACAAAGCAGCCCCATTAAGTACTCCTTTTTTTTAATGATTATGATAGCTGAAGTCTGAAGAAGTTTTTAGACCTGCATAGAAATCATGAAATTACCTCTTTAGATTTTTAATTGCGAGTCGAAAATCCAAGTCATAATTAACAGAACGTAAATTTTTCACTTTACACTATAATTATCATTACTTTCATCAGATTTACTAAGCCGATTCCTTTATGCATGAACAGCAAACTCTTAAAGATTAATTAGCAAAAAAGAGAATTTGGAAAAGTCTTTTAATTTTTCTTTTAGAACAGTTTTAAGTTGTCTAGGTAGAGAATTCTCTAAAATTTAGAAAAAAATTCATAACTCATTCATAACATATATGGGGGTGATTCAGATACTTCTAGGTGTGCTCTATCTCTGGACTTCCGCTTGACACTATTTTTTGGGACACCCTGTATGTACGACATGTTTCACAAACCGGGACAACTAACTTCTTCTCCTATCTGTTTCCCAATATTATCTTTAATTTCGTTGGAATAATTTTTATTTGACATATCGTATACGATATCATATTTCGACACTAGAAGCACGTTTTCTTCTTCTTCGGCTGATATTCTAACATGAATAGGCTCGCGAGCCACAAGACACTGAACTAAATCAAATATTTCTCTTGCAAAAATATTACTCATAGGGTACCTGGCTGTCACGCATCAAGCCGAAGCGCGGCGGAGCGCCACGAACGGCAGCGGACCGAAGCGCCAAAATATTCCTATCAAATGTGCCATGGTTCATCTCAAAAGAGGACGTTGCGGAGATAGTGGAGATGAGGAGCAGTTCGTTGATGGGAGCATCTTGCGACAACTGCATGCCGGAGATACTTATACCTACCTTGGAGTGGCGCAGCGTCACGTCTAAGCGGCAGAATTGGTCAAAGAGTGTCTCCGCCGCAAGTATTTGCACCGATTCCGGCAGATCTGGTCATCAGAACTGTCCGGCAAGAAAAAAGTCGCTGCCACAAGCATGCTTGCGGTCCCATTGTTGTTATACAGCTTTGGTGCTATTCACTGGAAAGTGGAAGAGCTGCGACAAATCGACATAAAGACTCGCAAAAGGATGAATATGGAGGGAAGTCTACATCCTAGATCCTCTGTCCTGCGAATATTCCTCCCGCGACACCTGGGAGGGCGTGGACTATTGAGTTTGGAGCGTCTGCACAACAGAGTAGTACTGGCCACTGCCTGCTAAGTTACGACGAGCACCGATCCCCTGATCCGCTTTGTGCGAGAGCACGAGATTACGAGTAAAAGAGCCTTCCTTTTTAGAGCAGCAACACGGGCAGCCGAAGAACTTAGTCTCACGCTCGACTTCACGCGGAGGTGTCAGCAGTCCGTTTCGAAACTTGCTCGCGCACAATTAAAAACCCGGATTAAATCTGCTGAAGTTCAATTGCTTTTAAGACTTCACAAAGATAAACCAATGCACGGAACCTTCTACAAACATCTAGAAGAGCATGGTTTATCTGAGCAGTTGACCTTCTCCTTCCTAAGGTCTAATGGGTTGAAGTCGGATACTGAGAGCTTGCCTAGACGGTGTCTTTAACACCTTAGTATACCGTAGCCGGATTATGGGTATGGATGTGCCCGATATCCACTGTAAAGCTTGCCTGCAGGCGCCAGAGACCCTTACGCACCTCTTGTCGGCGTGTAAGGTGTACGCTGACACAGCCTACGTCTATCGGCACAACGCGGCTCTACGTGTGCTATGCTACCATTTAAGGCACTCATACGGTATAGATGAGACACCAGTGCTGCCATACGCTCCAGGGGACAATGAGTCCGTTGTGGAGAACGAGAGGTGCCGAATTTACTGGAACTACTCATTCTCCACGCTCGAGCTTATACATGCAAATAAGCCCGACATAGCCCTCCTCGACTACCAACAAAAGACGATCTTCGTTATCGAGTTCTCGGCACCTGCCGAGGGGAACATCGTCTCTAAGGAGGAGGAAAAGCGGACCAAGTATCAGGAGCTCCTCGGACAACTTCGCAGGCTCTGGCCGGACTACACTGTGAGTCTGCTAGTGATGGTCATTGGATCCCTAGGTGGTATGAGATACGCTGCTCTCTGCACTGCGCAAAATGCCGGTGTGCCGTGCGGCGGCGCACATCTTAGCCGCCAGAATGCAGAAGGCAGTCATCCTTGGGTCCCTTCGTCTACTTAGGGCGCACGATTCGCGGACCCAGTGACTGCTCACCTCACGGTGTGAGGAGTAGTCACTGTGTGTGCGGTGTGTCGGAGCCCGGGTTGCATCTTTTTTGTTTATATATATGTATATTGTTTTGTGACCTGGTAAAATGATCATGTATTTCATTTACCAAATTATAGATAGTGTTATTCTTCTGCCTGCTATTAATTATTTTAAATATTAATTTACATTGTTCAGCCGGGGACGCCGGCTTGGCCGAGAGGATGATAACCGACGGATCAGTCTCCTGGGCAATAAACGAGTTTAGTCCATTTAAATCAGCCGGACTTGATGGTATATTCCCCGCGCTACTACAAAGAGGTCTAGAAGAGTTGCTGCCACATATCGGGGCAGCTTTCAGGAGCTCGCTAGCGCTAGGATACGTACCGTCGTCCTGGAAAGCAGCAAGAGTAGTGTTCATCCCTAAACCAGGGAAGATCGACTACTCTTTATCAAAGCCATATAGACCAATCAGTCTTACCTCCTTTCTTATGAAAGCATTGGAGAAGATCGTGGATAGATATTTGATAGAGGAAACGCTCGTTACCTATCCCCTCCATGATAATCAGCATGCCTATAGGCAGGGTCGCTCCACGGAAACGGCACTGCATGCTATAGTAGGAAAAGTAGAAAGAGCCCTCTCTCACAGAGAAGTGGCTCTGGGAGTATTCTTCGACGTACAGGGAGCTTTTGATAAAGCACGAACAGCTAATATATGCACCGCCCTTCAGGCCAGGGGTGTTCCACCCACTCTGGTCTGCTGGGTAAGGTCAGTACTTCAGAGTCGCAAGGCTAGTGCAACATTAGGCGGGGTTCAGCTTGAGGTTGGGGTGAGTGGGGGTTGCCCGCAGGGCAGCTGCCTCTCCCCCCGCCTCTGGTGCCTTGTTATGGATGGCCTCCTTACGAGACTAAGCTCGGCCGGCTCCTACACGCAGGCCTACGCAGACGACGGCCTGGTGTTAGCCTCTGGTAGATTCCTGGGCGTCGTCTGCGATAGGATGCAGATGGCGTGCAGCATTTTGGACAGGTGGTGTGGCGAATCAGGACTCTCGATCAACCCAGTGAAGACTGAGCTGGTCCTATTCACTCCCAGGAAGAACATAGATGATTTTAAAGCCCCCACTCTCCACGGTGTACCGCTGACCCTAACACAGGAGGTCAAGTACCTGGGGGTGTTAATTGATAATAAACTCACATGGGCACAGCATATCGACTATGTGTATAAAAAGTCTATAGCTACCATGTGGCAGTTGCGTCGGGTAGTCGGCGGAACCTGGGGCCTCAAACCCAAGGTTCTAAACTGGCTATATACGGCAGTAGTCAGATCTAGGATCCAGTATGGCTGCTCGGTCTGGTGGCCGAGCGTAGAGAAGGTCTTTGTTAGGCTCAAGCTCGCAAAGATTCAGAGGCTTGCAACAGTGAGCATAACAGGTGCCATGAGGACAACACCCACTGCTGCCCTGGAGGTACTCTTGGGCTTGCCGCCTCTGCACCTCTGGATAAAGAGAGAGGCGATGTCGGCCTGCCTGAGAATGCGTGACGGGGGAACGTGGGTAGCACGAGAACCATTAGTTGGCCACACCAGAATAGAACGATTCGCGGAGAGTAATATCCCGATATCGTCACTCAGGGTGGAAAAAGCTAAAGACATCTTAAATTTAGATAATGGATTCTCACTAGTCATCCCGGAAAGAGAGGACTGGATGAGAGGGAAAGTCAAGTTTCCGCCCAATAGTCTCGTATGCTTTACTGACGGATCGCTCTTAAAGGAGTCAGGATCCGGGGGAGCGGGCTTCTGTCTGGAGGGTAACGAAGTGCGGCGGAGCTTCGCTCTGGGAACCTGCACGACTGTCTTCCAGGCGGAAGTGTATGCGATATTGATGGCGGCATACTCGACGGAAGTCGAAAAGTGTTCTGAACAGAGCATATATATTTGCTCTGACAGCCAATCAGCTCTGAAAGCGGTGGCAGCTTCGAGGGCCAGATCAGCTCTGGCACAAGAATGCTCTGCTGTCCTTCAGAAGTTGGCAAGACATAAGAAGGTGGCCCTACTGTGGGTCCCCGGACATATTGGTATACCCGGTAACGAGAAAGCGGACCGATTAGCTAGGATAGGGGCCAACAGCCCCTGCATTGGCCCAGAACCTATGCTGGGAATTAGTAGACGCCAGGTCAATGTGGCCCTGGATAACTGGGCCTACAAGGAACTGGCGAAAGCCTGGTTAGAGAGAGACGACTGCAGGTAAGCCAAAAGATTCATAGCAGGCCCTGATAGGGGCCGAACGCAATGGCTTTTGAGTAAAGGCAGAGAGACGCTCAACCTTCTGGTGGGGGTTCTCACTGGCCATTGCCGGCTGAATAGACATCTGTCACTTTTGAGAGTGGTAGGGGACCCCATTTGCTCCATTTGCTGGGAGGAGGACGAGACAGCGTTCCACTTCCTGGGCAGATGTGCAGTTTATCGCAACCTTAGGGTACAGATATTCGGCACGACGGAGTTTGGGGAGGAGCCACTATAATCAGCGAAATGGTCGGACATACTGACTTTCGTCAGGAGGTCTGGTAGGTTCGACAAGGAGCTTTCTAGGGTGTAGAATTTTAGTGTTTTCAGTGATTGGTTCAGTGGGGTTGGCAAAAAGGGCCAAAGGTGGCCTGCTTGCCTGGCTTCGCCTCCCCATCACTACTACTACTACTACTTGTTCAAGTTCTAGAATTTTATCCATCTGAGCAACTTTTAATTCTGTATATAACGTGATTGTATTGGTAAGTTTGCTATAATTAAATAGTATTTTCAAAATCTTTGTAAAGTTTGAACATTTTGAAATAAAGTTCCTGAACAAGTTCCCTATATTGGAATTAAGTACCTCAAATGTGCAAGAAAAAAATGCGTTATAAATGCTATATTTGGTTTTCTTAGTGAAGTAATATTGACATTTAAATATTATGGGCAGCATCGGAGTAACTTTTTTAGTAATATGATTTAGATGTGGTTGCCAATTTAAACTTTCATCCACTATCAACCCCAAAAGGATAGGGCAAATTTACAAGTTCGTGTGCGTTCTCACAACATTATCAAACTTTTCCCCGGTACAAAAGGACAGGCACGCGGAGTGACAACTGAAATTGAATGCCTAAAGTTATTTGTAAATAACACTGTTTGGACTTCATTTACTTTTAGTTGTTTTGTCAAGTGACCATCTGTCGTCAAATTAACACAATTAAAAATTTTGTCATGTCATGTCCGTCGTTCAGCAATGTATGAATTTATGTTTTGAAGCCTATTGTATTTCAAAGAATACAACGATTTAAATGTTCATGCGAGTTTAATTCTGCGACGGAGCAAGTATCAAGAAATTTAACATGGTCCTTCTGAGCCACATTCAGTGAAGCGGCGAAGATTACGTCAAGAAACCGAGGCGCAGTTGCAGTGGTCACGCTACCGCCAGAACAGGGTATCCGTTACGAGGCTAGTAAGACGCAGACTAGGCAGTCACTCATATAAATAGTTTTTGAAAGAAGAGTTGGAAAGAAAACGTAAAAAGCCACGATAAAAACGGTGTAGAAGTGAGTAGGTACCTATCCTATATCCTTTCTTTTCCTACCGATTTAGTATTGCTTTGATATTTTGTCTCGTATTTTCATAGTTATTAAAATGGAAAAACTGATTAGACAAAGAGGTGGCGTAAAAGCTACATTAACCAATTTTGAGAAATATCTCACGAACATTCAAGCGAGTGAAAAGTTGTCAGATGTAGAAACTATTGAGTTACAGGGCCGTATCAATATTATTGAGAGTAATATTTATCAAAAATTTTCCGATATTCAAGAACAGATTGAGGCCATATGTGACAAAAATGATTTAGATAAAGAATATAATGAGAGGGATATATTTGAAAATAACTATTATTCATTAATAGCGGCTGCTAAGAAACTTTTAAAAGATAATGAGCCTGCACAACCTTGTGATGAGTGTAGCAGTGCTTCTCCTAGTTTAAGAAATAGCATTGTTAGCAACCAAGTTTCCAGCCATTTCGATCCTCTTCAGGGTGTAAAATTACCAACAATTAACTTACCAACTTTTGATGGAAATTTGCAAAATTGGCTTGAGTTCCGCGACATATATGAATCACTGATTCATAAAAATGAGTCTATAAGTAATATTCAAAGGTTTCATTACCTGCGAGCCTCTTTGTCGCACGAACCTGCTCAGTTGATTAAAGGTATTGAATTTTCATCGAATAATTATGAGTTAGCATGGGATCTTTTGGTACAGCGCTATAACAATGACAAAATGCTGATACAAAATCACATTAAAAATATTTTCAATTTAGAACCTATGGCCAAAGAATCTTCTAAAGTTATTAGAAATTTGCTAGATTGTTTAATTAAGAACATGCGAGCCTTGGGACAGTTACAGTTACCCGTAGAGCAGTGGGATATACCCATAGTTTACCTTATCAGCACAAAACTCGATAACGTCACCGCGTGTGAGTGGGAAACGCTTAAGTCAAAAAATGACAAAGTTGCTTCCTTGGAGGATTTGAAAAAGTTTTTAACCTCAAGGACCGAAATTTTGGAAACCCTGGAACAGGGTCGCTCAGAAAAATATCATGATAAACGCATTAATTATAGACGTACTGAAACGAGAGGTTTAGTAGTTACAGGGAGTAGTGAAAATGTTCATGCATGTTCCTTTTGTAATGGTTCACATTTCATTCATGCCTGTTCAGCGTTTTTAAAGCTTCCATCAGCTGATCGTGGTAGTGCGGTTAAATCGAAAAGGTTGTGTTTAAACTGTTTGAAGCCAGGACATTTTAGTAAAGTGTGTCGCCGGCCTACCTGCAAAAAATGCCATTTCAAGCATCATACTTTATTGCATATTGATAATACGCGAGCTCCAAATGCAAATAATGAGGGGCAACCCAATATTAAGGGAAGCAATAAGGATGACACGAATAATGAAGTTTCATCTGTCAATACAGCACATACTGAAACTAGTGATGTTCTCTTATCAACGGCTTGTATTGATGTGATCGATAATTATGGAAAGAAGCATACAATCCGCATTTTGGTAGATAACGGTTCCCAGTCCAGTTTCGTAACTGATAGGCTTTGTAACATGTTAGGAATATCTAAGAAAGTTACTAATTTGCAAGTAAACGGTATAGGTAATATTCAGGCAAATGTTGTGTACAGATGTGACATTGATGTACACTCAAAGTACAATAATTCATCATACAACGTTCCATGTTTTGTTGTGGAGAAAATTACTAGTATTTTACCTAAGTACAAATTGAATACCTCGCACCTCAATATTCCAAGTCACATAAAGTTAGCAGATCCGCGTTTTAATGAGCCACAAAATATTGATATGCTAATAGGCGCTAATCTGTTTTGGGATATCATCTGTAGGGGACAAATAGCTCTGGGACGTAATGCACCAATCCTCCAGAATACAAAATTTGGCTGGATTGTATCAGGGCCTCTGGGTAAAAGCGAGAATGATGAAATTCATTGTAACTTTTCTAGAATAGATCCATCAGTTGATGATGAGAATATACAGGATGCGCTTAAACGTTTTTGGGAAATTGAAAAATGCTCGTCTGAGCATCCAAAGCTATCAGAAGAAGAAGTAGCTTGCGAGGAGCACTTCAAAAGAAACACGCGGCGGTGCGAGAATGGCGCTTTTGTAGTAAAATTGCCTTTAAAGTTGGACGCATCAAAGCTTGGGGACTCTTATCAGCAGGCAGAGCGTAGATTCTTAAATTTAGAACGCAAACTGGATCAAAATTCGAAATATAAAGAAGCATATCATGAATTCATGCAAGAGTATATTGATTTGGGGCATATGGGAAAAGTTACAAGTCTGGAAAAGGTGGAAAATGTAAATAATCATGAGTATTATGTGTCATCATGGGGTAGTTCGCGAGAGTTCGCTAACTACCGCGCTGAGAGTTGTATTCGATGCGTCAACTCCCTCTTCTACAGGATACTCTCTAAATAACTTGCAGATGGTAGGTGCCTCTCTACAGGAAGATCTATTTTCGATATTAGTGCGTTTTCGCAAACACAATTTTGTTATAGCAGCCGACGTAGCTCAAATGTACCGATGTGTTTTAGTTTCAGAGGAGGACAGGGATTTGCAAAGAATCGTTTGGAGATTTTCGCCAAACGATCCCCTCGACGTTTACCAGCTAAATACGGTCACATACGGTACCGCGGCGGCATCCTTTTTGGCGATTCGTTGTCTCTATGAATTGGCAATTTGAGTGCGAAAAAGAGTATCCAGATATTTCAGAAGTGATAAAATCAGATTTCTACGTGGACGATTTACTGACTGGAGCTAGCACGATAGAAGAGGCTATTCGCGTGTCCCAGCTAGTATTTCAAGTTTTACGCAAGGATTGTTTCGTTTTCTATTCGAACAAACCAGAGATTTTAGATTGGATTGTAAATAACGATAATTTGTCCAAGATAGTAGAATTCGGTGAGCGTAATGCTGCAAAAACTTTAGGACTGACTTGGTGTCCTAGCTCAGACTATTTGACGTATGATGTTAAAGATATTCCCGAAGATGGCACAGTAACAAAACGAACAATTTTATCCAATTCTTCAAAAATATTCGATCCGTTGGGTTTGGTATGCCCTTGCATAATTCAAGTAAAGGTCTTATTTCAAGCATTGTGGTTAGAGAAAGTGTCATGGGATGATCCGCTTCCCCCTCGTATTACGGCTAAGTGGGAGGAGTTTAGGTCTGAAATAAAGTATTTAAACCTTCTGCGCATAAATCGCCACGTATTTAGCAAGATAGCCACTCAATTTGAATTGCATATTTTTTGTGACAGCTCTGAAAAGGCATTTGGCGCATGCGTATACGGCAGGTCTACGGATAGCGAAGGAAATTCCGTGGTTAATTTGTTAGTAGCAAAAGGTAAGGTAGCGCCGCTAAAGACAATCACTCTACCGCGGTTAGAACTGTGTGGTGCGCTCGTAGCATCGCGATTAGCAAACAACACTTCGAAGGCTCTCAAACTTGATAATGTAAAGAGATTTTTCTGGTGTGACTCAACCATAGTTTTAGCATGGTTGAAAACTCCCCCAAGTAAGTTAAAGACGTTTGTAAGTAATCGAGTTTCAGAAATTCAAGAAACGACGAGTTTGGACACCTGGAGGCATGTTCCTAGTGCCCTTAATCCCGCCGATCTTATATCACGTGGTATGAAGCCATCTGAGATACATTCTGCCAATATTTGGTGGCACGGGCCTGATTTTCTGAAACGCTCAGAAGTTGAGTGGCCTATTAATCTGTGTCAGGTGGTCAATGATTTGCCAGATGTCAAGAAAAATTGTACAGCACTTGTTGTCAGCAAAAGTGAGCGATTCGATTTATTTCAAAATTTTCTAATTTAACTAAGTTGGAACGAGTTACAGCGTTATTACTTAGGTTTATTTATAATTGCAGGCAAGTAAAAGAAAATCGTATATTTGGCCCTCTTACTTATAGCGAGGTTAGTCTTGCGCTCGATAGGTTACTTAAAATCGTACAGCATGATTCATTTGCCACGGAAATTGAGAGCATTAAAGGCGATAAGCTAAGAGCAAAAAACAAACTAGCGAGTTTGAACCCATTTCTTGATGCTAATCAATTTTTGCGTGTTGGTGGACGCTTAAGCAATGCCAAATACTCTTTTGAGAAAAAATATCCTCTAATTCTTCCTAGCACCATTTCACTAGGCTTCTAGCCAGGCATTATCATTGGAAGCTGTTGCACGCTGGTCCACAACACATGTTAGCCTCATTAAGGGAGAATTACTGGATAATTTCCGGTCAAAATTTAGTTAAAAGTATAGTTCGTTCTTGCGCTCCATGTTTCAGATACTCCCCTAAAACAATTGCCCCAATCGTGGGCAATCTACCATTAGAGAGGTTGAATCCCACTCACCCCTTTGACGTTGTAGGAGTGGATTACGCTGGCCCATTTTTGCTGAAAAATAAATCGGGGAGTGGTGCCAAATTAATCAAATGCTATGTTTCATTATTTGTATGTTTCCTCACTAAGGCGGTTCACCTAGAATTAGTGAGTGATTTGTCTAAAGAATCTTTTATTTTGGCACTGCGCAGATTCGTGTCCAGGAGAGGCAAGCCGCGCCGTGTGTACTCGGATAACGGTACAAATTTTGTATCTGCTGTCGAGGAACTCAAAGACCTGGGGAATTTTATCAAACAAAATAAAGACGATCTTGAAGCAGCTTTTTCTAAAGAAAGTATTGAATGGAAATTTATTCCTCCTCGATCTCCGCATTTTGGAGGATTGTGGGAGGCCGGTATAAAGAGCATGAAGTTTCACCTGAAAAGGGTAGCAGGAAATGTACATTTCACTTATGAATTTTTTTATACCCTGCTAACAGAAGTTGAAGCAATACTAAACTCTCGTCCTATATCTCCTCTTTCATTTAATCCTCACGATCTAAATCCTTTGACGCCTGCTCACTTTCTACTGGGAAGACAGAGCAGCTGCTTACCCGAAGTTGATGTCACAGTAATTCCCACCAATCGTCTAACTGTTTATCAACATCTTCAACCGTTAAAGGAATATGTCTCTGAAATGCAACAGAGAACTAAATGGAAGAAGACGCAGGGGAGCTTGCAGCAAGGCGCCTTAGTTTTTATTAAAGAAGATAACGTTTCTCCGATGAATTGGAAATTGGGCAGA
The DNA here is from genome assembly GCA_951848785.1 of Callosobruchus maculatus. NCBI lineage: Eukaryota > Metazoa > Arthropoda > Insecta > Coleoptera > Chrysomelidae > Callosobruchus > Callosobruchus maculatus. The sequence goes on along the minus strand of CATOUR010000191.1, from coordinate 4,475,008 downwards.
GTTATCAACCTCCATCAGGGCAAATATGGCGTTAACCGTGTGGCTACGTTGAACACCCAAGGTGGACTCTTGAAGCGTTCGTTTGCAAAGCTTTGCCCATTACCGACAGACTCTGATGCATGCATTGGTGACTAATTTTACTGTTAAGTGAAATAGGTTAAGTCTGAATGTTAAGCGAGATAATTTAAGTCTTTTTTATGTAGTCCTTACTTTCATTGTTTTAGTTGAAAGTCGAGCCTTTCAAGGTCCGGCGGCATGTTTGGACTTCATTTACTTTTAGTTGTTTTGTCAAGTGACCGTCTGTCGTCAAATGATTTGTAAGTCACAATTAAAAATTTTGTCATGTCATGTCCGTCGTTCAGCAATGTATGAATTTATGTTTTGAAGCCTATTGTATTTCAAAGAATACAACGATTTCAATGTTCATGCGAGTTTAATTCTGCGACGGAGCAAGTATCAAGAAATTTAACAAACACTGTTATTGGAATACTAACTGTTTCGACAAACATTTATATTCGGAAGGTTCAGAGCAAATACCAAAGATACCAAGATGCCCGCCTTACTAATGAGACTGAAATGAGTGCTTTTATTGGTATTTTGTTTTTGATTGGAACTCTTAGAAGCTCAAGAAAAAAATTACACAAAATCTGGGACAACTCCAAAGGAAGCGGAGTCGAGGCATGCTACTTAGCAATGAGTGAGAATAGATTTCGGTTTCTTCTAAGATGTCTGAGATTTGATGACGTGGAGACGAGAGATGAGCGTAGAGAGATTGACAAATTAGCTCCAATTAGAGAGCTCTTTGAAATTTTTATGGTAAATTTTCAAATTCACTTTATTGTCAGTGAGTTTCTAACAGTAGACGAACAATTACTTGCTTTTAGGACGTTGTGAGTTCAAACAATTTATCCCAAGTAAAGCTTAATTCAGATGCACACGACGTCCGACGATACGAATGGTACGAAACTGTTCCTATTGGTTGAAATATTCAAAATGATGTCAAATCAAAATGTTTCAACCAATAGGAACAATTTCGTACCGTCGTATCGTCGGATGTCGTGTGCATCTGAATTCAGCTTAAGCCAGCCAAATATGGCATAGAAATGTTCGCGCTGGTAGAACGGCGTACACTATCAATTTAGAAACATATGTGGGAACACAACCAGAAGGGCCTTATAAAGTGGGTAATAGCGCCGAAGACATAACTCTTCGACTGGTGGAGCCAGTTGTAGGTAGTGATCGCAATATTACTGGAGACAACTGGTTCAGCAGTGTATCGCTAGTTAGTAAAATGCTGAAGAAAAAGCAGACATATATCGGTACTGTACGGAAGAACAGGCGCGAAGTGCCTCAAGAATTTTTGCCTAACAAAAAGCGCGAGGAAAAATCTTCTCTTTTCGGTTTCCAAGAAGATTGTACCATGGTGTCGTATTGCCCCAAGAAAAATAAGTCAGTGGTATTAATATCATCGATGCACCATGATGACGCAATAGATATGGAAACTGGAGAGGCCATGAAGCCAGAAATAATAACTGAATATAATCGCACCAAAATCGGTGTAGATCTGGTGGATCAATTATGCCCAGTGGCGTATATAAGGGGGGGCCCGGGCCCCCCCGAAAAGAGCCACGCATTCAATTTTGACGTCTGGAAGAGGCTGAAGTTAGGATTATAATACGCCAATATTATAATGTATGAAAATTTTTCCGATGCCCCCCCCCCCCGAATTCGATTTCTATATACGCCACTGGTTATGCCAAAAGTTCAATGTGGCAGGAAATACGCGTCGATGGCCAATGGTGGTATTTTATGATCTTCTGAATATTTCTGGCATAAATGCCCTTTGTGTCCATAAGGCAAACCATCCCCAAGCCAAAATTACACGCAGTGATTTTCTGGAGAAGTGTGCCTGGGAACTAATAAAACCTCAAATTGAGGTAAGATCAGGAATAATGCAGTTACCCAGAGGAATACGGCAACAGGCTAAAGCTCTACTGGGTATCTTAGATATTCCGTCACCACTTCCTCAGCGACCACTGAATTACGTCGGACGTTGTCAGTTTTGTCCCCGAAACGTCAACAAATCATCTAGAAGGTCGTGTATGAAGTGCGGAAGGTTCGCTTGCAAAAACCACATGAGAGACTGTTGCAATTATTGTTTGAGAGAGTGAAAAGTTGCTGATTTCAATAGCTCCTAAAACTTTTCATAACTTTTACTTTTGTTATTTGAAATGAAGTTTATTTATGTTTTTTTAATGAGTAATTTTTTTGCCAAAGTTGCACCAAATATGTTTTTTCAACAAATTAACTGTAAATCATCAATAAATAAAAGCTTTGAGAGACACATAGTTCAGATATTTTTTTGTACTAAATAATTCGTTATTTAAATAAAAATAACCTTTTACATCAAAGAAAATAGTTCAAGCAATATACAAAAAATAAAACCGTTAAAAATTTTAACAAGTAATATGGACTATAGGTGAATTAATATGGTCTACGATCGTAGACCAGGTGACTATGGACGTCACAAAATAACAGATGACCAACGTAGGGTTTTAATTGTCGTACACCTGTTGTGTCCGTGAATCTCGACTCAGCACATAAGTGTGTTTTAAATAACAACGCTTATTCAACAGTCCAATATCCATAATAATTAAGTATAGGGTGTATATATCTACACTTATAACATCTTCCAGCAACATCCTCACAAACTTTTGTAAGTAAACACTTTTCATTCTCAAAAATTTTTCTAATGATGCTGATTGCTAAATTGTCCTTGTAGCCCTGAAGAAGGGATCAAATGATCCCGAAAGCTTGGAAATAGAGTTTTAAGAGTACACTTCGCTGTTTATTTGCCGCTACCCAGCCATCTAGCTTGAGTTTTGTTTCCTAACAAATCGGCAACGTTACCCGCTTCCTAAAATAATATCTACACTACATCTACCACACCTCCCCTCCTACAGAAAAAGAATTTTTATTTTTTAACATAAAAATTCTTGATAAAAAGCAAGTAATACACATTTTTTATTACTTTAATAATTAATTACTTACTCAACTAGTTAGAGGAGGAAAGAGATGTGTAAAGAAAAAAAAGGTGTTAGTACAATAAGAAAGAGAAGATAAGAAAAAATAGATAAGATCCAATAAAGCAAAAAAGTAATTATAGCGCCTTATATTTTACATACTAGAAGTACAGACTAAGTAACTAAGAATAATACATTTTTGTTCTATTTTTGTGAACCACATGTTCCTTGTTATCCTTCAAAATTTTTACATTTGGAGATAAATAAAACCATGTAGAGGATTTCCCACAAGCATCCAGACTGCAAAAAATGCTCTCTAAAGATCCACATCGGTGCATCGGCATTCTAAAAAGGGAGGATGGAAGTAAAACCTCCAACCTCCGGGAAAGTGCCGAGCTCCTGATGGACACGCACTTCCCTGGTTCAATTGTCACTGCGACGTCGAACTGGATGTAAGACATTATCACACCTTCACCGATTGACTGGCAATTCACCAGAGAAATAATCAGTGAGGAAAAGATAAACTGGGCCATATCCTGCTTCTCCCCCTTCAAATCACCAGGGCCAGACGGCATATGTCCAGCCCTACTTCAATGGGGTCTGGAACATCTTATGCCGCACAAGGTAGGAATATTCAGAGCCTTCTTGGCTCTAAAATATATTCCCAAAAGGTGGAGAGAGGTGAGAGTGGTCTTCATACCTAAACCAGGTAGGATGGACTACACCCTACCGAAGGCATTCCGACCAATAAGCTTAACATCGCTCTTCCTCAAGACGATGGAACGGCTATGCGAGAGGTATATAAGATATGAGGTACTTCACTTCCACTTCATCCAAATCAACATGCATACACTCCAGGCAGATCCACCGACTCAGCACTACATCAAGTTGTTGGCAGAATCGAGAGGTCACTGGACAACAAAGAATCCAGCCCGGGTGTATTCATAGACATTGAAGGAGCGTTTGACAAAACAACATTCCCAAAAATTAGCCAGCAACTCCAGGCTAGGAACGTACCTAGCACTGTGAGCGAATGGATACCTAGCATGCTCTCCAACAGAGCAATAACAATCAACGTAGAGGAAATTTCTGTTAAAGGTGTTGTTACCAAGGGTTGTCCGCAGGGAGGTGTTCTGTCACCACTGCTTTGGAACGTGGTTCTCGATACCCTCATCAATCACCTCAACAGCAATGGACACTACACAATAGCATATGCGGATGACATAGTCATCCTGCAAACAGGTAGATTTGAGAACACATTGGGTGAACGCACCCAAGTAGCACTCAAACAATAGAAAAGTGGTGTCTAGAACACTCATTGTCCATCAATTCCAAGAAGACTGAGATGGTTCTGTTCACCAGAAAAAGGAATATCAGGGGCCAAAACCCCCCTGAGCTTCTCAGTGTCAAGCTACATTTTTCTGAAGAGGTGAAATATCTTGGTATTACCCTCGACAGAAAGCTGACGTGGAACTCTCACTTAGATAGCAGAGCCAAAAGAGCATATGTCGCTTATGAACAATGTCGGCGAACAGTGAGACGCACTTGGGGCCTGTCGCCAAGAGTTACACACTGGATCTATACCACAATCGTTAGGCCTATGCTAACGTATGGAGCCATTGCCTGGGTACCTAAAGTTCTGCAGGCGACGGCGATTAATAAATAAAATACAACGTATGGCCTGCATTAATATAACAGGAGCCATGAGCACAACACCGACTGCTGCTATGGAAGTAATAATTGGCATTACCCCTCTAGATATTTACATCAAAGAGGTTGCGTTACTGTCAATGTTACGACTTCGCACGGTTGGTATTAATCCATATGTAGGTATGGGACGACTGAGGCAGCTGGTATGGCGGGAAGAGCTAAAGGCACTACCCATGCTACAAGCAACCAGCGACTCAATTAAACCAACATTTGTTTTTAAGAATCCCTACAAAATAGAAATTATACAGAATGTTGAGCCAAATGTGACAAATGCAATTTGCATATACACAGATGGCTCCAAAACAAGGGAAGGCGATGTGGTGTATACTCCAGGTCTTTAAACCTAAGAACAAAGTGGGCTATGGGCAAACATGCCCGTATCGTTCAATCGCAACTGGCTCGCATATCGATAGCCGCAAGTGAACGAGCCAGGAGAGATGTATATGGCAGAACTGTAGCAATCTGCACTGACAGCAGACAAGCACTTCTAACCCTGAAATGACCTTGTATCACCTCAGGGCTAGCAATGGAATGCCACCAATCTTTAGCCCATGCTTCGGACAAAAACAATATTGTACTGCGGTGGGTTAAAGGGCACAACAACAAAGGCAACCGTATAGCGGATGGTCTAGCCAGGAAGGCCGCTAACCAAAGAATTTTAGGACCATGTGACCTTTCTGGAATGTCGACAACCACAATTTCGGGAATAGCCAAAAAACACTTCCATGCCCAAATGGTAAAACGATGGGAAGAACTACAAGGATGTCGATTTGCCAAGGAAACCCTTGCAGGTTTTGACATGGCAATATCCAATAAGTATTTGATATTTAGTAAAACAATCTTGGGATACGGTCAATTGTTATATTTCTAAAATATAATTTTTTTAACGACGTTTCGACGCTTCTATTAGGCGTCATCTTCAGGTATTAAAACTAAAATAAAATATCAAAAATGTCAAACAGATACAAGATGACTAACATTCACAATTAATTTTTTTTTTAAACAAAATTACAATTTAAAACAAATAATTAAAATGCAACAGAAAACTTACATTATACCATAACAGTCATATGTATTATGCCGGGTGGTGTTGGCAATTTGGTTTTCAGTGAGAGACTGGCGTGGTGGAACAAAAATATCCAGCTGATAAAATATCCGTTAAAAAATATATACAAGTACAAAACATAAGAAAATAATTAAATATCGAGGAAGGTAAATATTGATAAGATGGAAGAAAGTATAGGCTATGTTCCATTTATTAAATTTGCATATATGCATGAAAGATTGCTTGTATCTGTCCTGAAATTCATGCTGTTAGAACTTCTTTTTATATGTATCATCTCTAAGATGTTTCTTTTATACCAATCTTTCTCTTTGCATAAAGTTCTAACGTTGTTAAAGTCGATGGTATGTTTATTTTCTATAGCATGTTTGCTTAGGGCGGTAGAATTCAGGTTTTTATTTTTAATATCATACTTATGATTATATATGCGTTTATTTAAATATTGTTTAGTTTGTCCTATGTATAAGTTGGGGCAATCTTTACAAGGTATTTCATAAACCAAGTTGCTATGCATGTCCTTTTCTAATGCAGGTTTCAGGCTTGAAAATACTGTACGAGTTGTTGTCGTGGCAGTATGGGCAACATTTACGTTAAATTTATTAAAAATTTTATTAATGTTTTCGGAGAGTCCAGGTGTATAAGGCATTGAAAAATATTTCTTTTTATTATTATCATTATTTGAATGTTGCCGGCGGTTATAAAGTTGATGAACTCTCTTCTTGATAGTGGTGTTTGTGAAGTGCTGGGGGTAGTTGTTTTGGGACAGGATATTTCTTACCTTTTTGAGATTGTCAGGTCTGTTTTTGACGTCAGAGAGCAAAATGGCTCGATCGGTGAGACTATTTATTACACTGGTTTTATATGTCTTCGGCACGTTAGAATCGAAGTTAAGGTATCTCCCTGACCATATTGGTTTTGTAAACCAATTTGTTTCAATACAACCATCATTGTCATACTTCAATGTAACGTCAAGAAAATGTAATGTTTTATCATTTTCAACTTCTTTTGTAAATTGTAACCTGGGATGGAAATTATTGAAAACTTCGAATGTTTGTTCAATTTGATCAGAATGTATACAGAGTAGACAGTCGTCAACGTATCTTTTATAGAAGGCAGGTTTGATGGTCAATTTATCAATAACATTTTGTTCTAGTTCTTCCATGACAAGATTAGCGATAGTTGACGAAATCGGTGAACCCACTGCAGTGCCAAAAATCTGCGAGTAGTATTGATCTTCAAATCTAAAATATGTGGTATTTAAGCAGAACTTCACTGCAGATTTAAATTCATTTAGAGGGAGTGGTGTATAACATTCTAGATCGCTCCAACGTTTTTCAATGCATTCGATGGACAGGTCGACAGGTATATTTGTAAATAGTGACACTACATCGAAAGAGACAAGTAGATGGTTGCTTGGAATTGTTTGTGATTTAATAAATTCATGGAAATGCAAGAATCTTTTATATGATAATTGGAATTTCCTAAAATTTTTGAAATAGTATCAGAGAGGTACTTCGAGAGTTGGTATGTAGGTGCTCCAGTGTTGCTCACAATCGGCCGCAAAGGAACATTAGGTTTATGTAGTTTAGGCAGTCCGTAAATATAAGGTGCAACACCATTGTAGCAACATAGTTTGTTTTTTATATTGCTGTCAATAAAATTTTTTTGATGCCAACTTAGCACCATTTTGTTTAAATAATCTTGTGTTTTACGTGTTGGGTCAAACTTCTCTTTTCTATAAGTTGTAGTATCACTCAATAGACTCAATAACTTATCATTATAAGAAGATATATCCATGATGACGGTTTTATTACATTTATCTGCACAAAGGATACACAGGTGTGGGTGATCTTTCAAAAAATTTTTGGTTGATTTGAGAAGGAAGTTGTATTTGTTCTTACATGTCTTTTTTGTATATTATTATTAGAGCTGAGAAAATTAGATACGAAAAATTGTTTAATTCCACCAAATCCAAAAACATTAAGAAAATAAGAAATTTAATGACAAGACAGTCTCGTAGCTTGACAAAAATTAGCAACGATGATTGGCTCATAAATCTAACAAACACCTGTATTCCTGATGATGTCAAACGTTTCTTAAGTTTGGGTCCAAACTTCTCATTACCCAACGTGAAACTACCAATAAATCAAATTATAGCAAGTGTTGAAAAAGGAATATCTTTGATTCAAAATATAAACAAAGACCAAACTAGAAATCAGATTTGTAACATTATCACCAACTTTCGTAATAAACTGAATAATACAAAAAAGACATGTAAGAACAAATACAACTTCCTTCTCAAATCAACCAAAAATTTTTTGAAAGATCACCCACACCTGTGTATCCTTTGTGCAGATAAATGTAATAAAACCGTCATCATGGATATATCTTCTTATAATGATAAGTTATTGAGTCTATTGAGTGATACTACAACTTATAGAAAAGAGAAGTTTGACCCAACACGTAAAACACAAGATTATTTAAACAAAATGGTGCTAAGTTGGCATCAAAAAAATTTTATTGACAGCAATATAAAAAACAAACTATGTTGCTACAATGGTGTTGCAACTTATATTTACGGACTGCCTAAACTACATAAACCTAATGTTCCTTTGCGGCCGATTGTGAGCAACACTGGAGCACCTACATACCAACTCTCGAAGTACCTCTCTGATACTATTTCAAAAATTTTAGGAAATTCCAATTATCATATAAAAGATTCTTGGCATTTCCATGAATTTATTAAATCACAAACAATTCCAAGCAACCATCTACTTGTCTCTTTCGATGTAGTGTCACTATTTACAAATATACCTGTCGACCTGTCCATCGAATGCATTGAAAAACGTTGGAGCGATCTAGAATGTTATACACCACTCCCTCTAAATGAATTTAAATCTGCAGTGAAGTTCTGCTTAAATACCACATATTTTAGATTTGAAGATCAATACTACTCGCAGATTTTTGGCACTGCAGTGGGTTCACCGATTTCGTCAACTATCGCTAATCTTGTCATGGAAGAACTAGAACAAAATGTTATTGATAAATTGACCATCAAACCTGCCTTCTATAAAAGATACGTTGACGACTGTCTACTCTGTATACATTCTGATCAAATTGAACAAACATTCGAAGTTTTCAATAATTTCCATCCCAGGTTACAATTTACAAAAGAAGTTGAAAATGATAAAACATTACATTTTCTTGACGTTACATTGAAGTATGACAATGATGGTTGTATTGAAACAAATTGGTTTACAAAACCAATATGGTCAGGGAGATACCTTAACTTCGATTCTAACGTGCCGAAGACATATAAAACCAGTGTAATAAATAGTCTCACCGATCGAGCCATTTTGCTCTCTGACGTCAAAAACAGACCTGACAATCTCAAAAAGGTAAGAAATATCCTGTCCCAAAACAACTACCCCCAGCACTTCACAAACACCACTATCAAGAAGAGAGTTCATCAACTTTATAACCGCCGGCAACATTCAAATAATGATAATAATAAAAAGAAATATTTTTCAATGCCTTATACACCTGGACTCTCCGAAAACATTAATAAAATTTTTAATAAATTTAACGTAAATGTTGCCCATACTGCCACGACAACAACTCGTACAGTATTTTCAAGCCTGAAACCTGCATTAGAAAAGGACATGCATAGCAACTTGGTTTATGAAATACCTTGTAAAGATTGCCCCAACTTATACATAGGACAAACTAAACAATATTTAAATAAACGCATATATAATCATAAGTATGATATTAAAAATAAAAACCTGAATTCTACCGCCCTAAGCAAACATGCTATAGAAAATAAACATACCATCGACTTTAACAACGTTAGAACTTTATGCAAAGAGAAAGATTGGTATAAAAGAAACATCTTAGAGATGATACATATAAAAAGAAGTTCTAACAGCATGAATTTCAGGACAGATACAAGCAATCTTTCATGCATATATGCAAATTTAATAAATGGAACATAGCCTATACTTTCTTCCATCTTATCAATATTTACCTTCCTCGATATTTAATTATTTTCTTATGTTTTGTACTTGTATATATTTTTTAACGGATATTTTATCAGCTGGATATTTTTGTTCCACCACGCCAGTCTCTCACTGAAAACCAAATTGCCAACACCACCCGGCATAATACATATGACTGTTATGGTATAATGTAAGTTTTCTGTTGCATTTTAATTATTTGTTTTAAATTGTAATTTTGTTTAAAAAAAAAATTAATTGTGAATGTTAGTCATCTTGTATCTGTTTGACATTTTTGATATTTTATTTTAGTTTTAATACCTGAAGATGACGCCTAATAGAAGCGTCGAAACGTCGTTAAAAAAATTATATTTTAGAAATATAACAATTGACCGTATCCCAAGATTGTTTTACTAAATATTTGGTACCGACGGTCAGGATTCAAAAAGTAAAAAAATAAGTATTTGGCGATGACCAGACCAAACCTACGTCTCTTAGTAGGATTCCTGACTGGCCATTGTCAATTCAGGAAACACCTCCACACTATGGGGTTAAGTGACACACCGACATGTAGAATGTGTGAAAGCGAAGACGAAACTGTGGAACACGTCATATGTGAATGCCCAGAGTTATCTTCTGTTAGAGAGTGTGCGTTCGGCGAGTCTTGGCCTACACCTGCCCACATAAGGGAAATGTTCCCTAGCGACTTGTTCACCTTCCTACAATTGAGGTTTTGAATTGAATTTTTTTTTTGTCATAAATCGAAAGATCATATATAAGTTTTATAATAAAACTGTTTTTGTTTGCTTTTTTTTCGCAATAATTCAAGAGTTATATCAAAATAAGAATGGGTTTTTGAATCGAGTACCGAAAACACGCCGACGGCTCCCGAACCCCTATGACGTAACGATGGCGGTTAAGATGCTCCTTTGACCAACGACGTCCTACATCGATACTAGATTCTAGATTCCCAGCCAATCGTGAAAATACTTGCTAGTAACTAGTGTATATTTGTTGCAATATAGCCGATGAATGAAGTTTGCAGCTCGAGACGATTGCAACAAATATACACTATACCATGATACTGTGACTCGAGAAGATAAACCCACTTCGCGTTCCAATTTCGTTCGGCACTGCGCATGACGTCACTCGGAGACAACAATCGCGCTTGTCGGTGGGAAGAGCCACCGCTTCCAAGCACTGGCTGTTAGTATTTAATATATTTTTCCCATTTATTATAAAAAATTATTACACATATTCGTTGCTTTTTCTCAATAGAATTTGGGAACAATGCTGGGATAAAACGGCTTCAAATAGAATAAGTATTTTAAATCAATTCTCTTTTAAAAATATGATTTACTGAAAAACGTTTACATAAATATTTTTGGCGATGAGTATTTCAATTTCAGGATGAATATAAAATACCAAAATATGGCAAGTTATCAGAATTCGAACCTTATTCATTTTGAGTATATTTCAGCATTTCATACTAGACTTAATTATTGCTCAGACATGTATTTGTTACTTATTTAAACTGAAAGAGTCCTTTCTGAAACAATATTTGGTAGAAAAATATCAGTGATTTAGATTTATTATAAATAAACCCCTTAAAAAATCAAACATGCAATAACAATTACACATTGTAGTTCAGGGTATAATCGTATTGAAAAAAATTCATGGGTAAGTGTCAATAAAAAGCTCTCGTAATGATGAACACATTTATTAAACTCATAAAATACAGCTATTAGTTACAACAGTTAAATCAGAATTCACATATTCTGTCATCTCATTTAACAACTTTCGTCATTTTTCTCTTCCTTATTTTCGATATTTCTTTTATACCTTTATTTAATTTTCTAATCTTGAAATACATTTTGCATTTGAAAAAAAGAAGTTTGGCATCAGTACTTACATCAACCGATTCAGCTAAACTCATTAAGGTTTTCAAATAATTTGTTGTCACTTTTAATGACTCCCCATTGAAATTATTAAAAATATGGTCGAGCTCATTACAAGAAGTTAAAAAATCAAGGTTTGGTTTTAGTAAACCACCTTCAGAGAGATGGTCTACCCAGGAAAAGGACGTTTCACTATTATCTGGGATATAACCCAGATTTTCTTTCTTTCTTAACTTGAATGCGATAAACCCAGCCAAATTTTCTAAGCCATCCCACTGTAGTTCTTCAATATGCTGTTCAATATCGTTTTCCTTAACTTCAGTAGACTGTTTTTGATCAACTACCTCATTACTGGCGGATATATTTAATTCTTGGAACATTTGTTTAGTAACAATTTCAGACTCATCCGCATCATTGTCATATACACTCAGATCTGAAATACCACTTACGCCTGCAACAGCAATATTTGGAGCGTCTTCCACTTTAGCAACATTTGCTGATCTCGACATAATTTCGTCATTTCGCCCCAGAAGATAATTTCTTAACCTGTACTTGAATTGTAAAGCTGTTGGATGATCATATAAGCCTCCAATTGCACGTATAGTGGAAAAAAGTCCCTCCAATGGAGAAAGAAAAGATAAGAAAAAATAGATAAGATCCAATAAAGCAAAAAAGTAATTATAGCGCCTTATATTTTACATACTAGAAGTACAGACTAAGTGGTAAAACGATGGGAAGAACTACAAGGATGTCGATTTGCCAAGGAAACCCTTGCAGGTTTTGACATGGCAATATCCAATAAGTATTTGGCAATGACCAGACCAAACCTACGTCTCTTAGTAGGATTTCTGACTGGCCATTGTCAATTCAGGAAACACCTCCACACTATGGGGTTAAGTGACACACCGATATGTAGAATGTGTGAAAGCGAAGACGAAACTGTGGAACACTACGTCATATGTGAATGCCCAGAGTTATCTTCTGTTAGAGAGTGTGCGTTCGGCGAGTCTTGGCCTACACCTGCCCACACAAGGGAGATTGTCCCCTAGCGACTTGTTCACCTTCCTACAATTGAGGTTTTGAATTGAATTTTTTTTTGTCATAAATCGAAAGATCATATATAAGTTTTATAATAAAACTGTTTTTGTTTGCTTATTTTTTGTAATAATTCAAGAGTTATATCAAAATAAAAATGGGTTTTTGAATCGAGTACCGAAAACACGCCGTCGGCTCCCGAACCCCTGTGACGTAACGATGGCGGTTAAGATGCTCCTTTGACCAACGACGTCCTACATCGATACTAGATTCTAGATTCCCAGCCAATCGTGAAAATACTTGCTAGTAACTAGTGTATATTTGTTGCAATATAGCCGATGAATGGAGTTTGCAGCTCGAGACGACCTCTACGATCGAAATAAATATCTTTTTGAATGTTTGAAATCAGATTACAGATTCTAGTAAGTAAGTACCTAATCAAATATGTCTTGTTGAAACTATCTGGTGCATGTTCGGCTGGCCTAGTGGTTAGAGTGTTGGGTAATGGATCCGTTGGTCTAGGTTCAAAGCCCAGCCTGTCCATTTTTTTTTTGATCAAATCATTCATGTGGTTTTTGCACTTGTTACGTACATTTTTTTCTACGATCAACATAAATATGTTTTTGAAACAAATTCTATCAGACATATTACTTGCACTGCATAGTGCAAAAACTAAGTACAAGACGCGGTGGACAATTCAAAAAATCAGTGCAAATTGCGTTTGTCCGTCAATATCAATCGCCAATATTTTTTTTTAAATGTAATATTTGGTTAATAAAACAAAATCTATTCATTTTTTAAGTTTTTAATATAAACATAAAGTAACTCAAACTCGTAATCACAACAGTCTTCTGTTTATCACTTGGTATCTTTATTTATTTAACTTTGAGCAATGTTACAGTTATCTTCTTGACCAAAACTTAAAATAATTATCTTATTATTTAATATTATTATTGATAATAAATACTTATACGATAAATAAACTGTACGTAGATGCTTTTCTATTAAAATTTTTGTTATTAATTTCATCTTATATGAATAATGAATCCAATTTTTTTTAATAGATTATTAATATGTACATCCCAACGTAAGTGTGAGTCTAAATATATTCCTAGATACTTTATACTTTTTTCTATGTTCGGGACTAAAAAATATAGTTTTATTTTTGTCTACTTGAAGTGTTAACTCTTATGTAAAATAATTTATACTTATAATTTATTTATCGTATAAGTATTTATTATCAATAATAATATTAAATAATAAAATAATTATTTTAAGTTTTGGTCAAGAAGATAATTATAGCATTGAAACTCATAGAAGAATAAGTTTTGTTTGTTTGCATTGCATTTATATATTTTTTTTGTCAAATTTTTATGAAAATTTAATTATCAAGCTTCATTGCTCCAAGTTAAATAAATAAAGATACCAAGTGATAAACAGAAGACTGTTGTGATTACGAGTTTGAGGTACTTTATGTTTATATTAAAAGCTTAAAAAATGAATGGATTTTGTTTTATTAACCAACTATTACATTTAAAAAAAATATTGGTGATTGATATTGACGGACAAACACCATTTGCACTGATTTTTTGAATTGTCCACCGCGTCCTATACTTAGTTTTTGCACTATGCAGTGCAAGTAATATGTCTGATAGAATTTGTTTCAAAAACATATTTATGTTGATCGTAGAAAAAAATGTACGTAACAAGTGCAAGAAGCACATGAATGAATTATTTGATCAAAAAAAATAAAAAAAAATTGGACAGGCTGAGCTTTGAACCTAGACCAACGGATCCATTACCCAACACTCTAACCACTAGGCCAGCCGAACATGCACCAAAGAGTTTCAACAAGACATATTTGATTGACTACTTATTTACTTACTCGAATCTGTAAACTGATTTCAAACATTCAAAAAGATAGATATTTCGATAGTAGAGGTCGTCTCGAGCTGCAAACTTCATTCATCGGCTATATTGCAACAAATATACACTATACCATGACACTATACTGTATTCAATCCCAAGACAGACTACACATAAACAGTCGCATGCAGCATTAGCGTGGTTACTATCGCTGCCATCGGCGAACGCGCTAGCTATAGTCCAGTGCAATTATGGAATTTTATATTACTATTTAAAAGAGTTACCCTATTAAACCATTGCAACTTAAAAGTAGCCAGTTGCCAGTTTGAAATGATCATTTAGGCAAAGAACAATTGACATCGCATATTTGGATCTGATTTCCAGTCAGTCTTGGGGGTTTTTACTTGCCGGATTATAACATACAATTCACACATAGTGTACTGGACTATTAGGGACCCTACCGACATGAGCCGATCACGCACGCTGGCTTGTTTTCATTTGGTCTGGCTTGGCTGTGAATACAGTATAGTTACTAGCAAGTATTTTCACGATTGGCTGGGAATCTAGAATCTAGTATCGATGTAGGACGTCGTTGGTCAAAGGAGCATCTTTTTTACGTCACACGGGTTCGGAAGCCGTCGGCGTGTTTTCGGTACTTGATTCAAAAACCCATTTTACTTCCCACACCGATAGGTGAGGGGAGTATTGTGATCGCGAAAATTTTCGATTTTGAGATAATACACTTTTTGGGCGTTTCATGATGTCTACATAACGAAAATCCACGTCACTCATTTCCGTCGGTCTGTCTGTCTGTCGGTCTGTCTGTCTGTCGGTCTGTCTGTCTGTCGGTCTGTCTGTACGCGTTTTTGTGTCCTCGTAATCTCAGTAACCGCTGCATGGATTGTGATGAAATTTGGGCAGCGATATGCTGGGGGGTCGTAGTAGGTAATGTTCTTATAATTTTGAAAATCGGTGCAGGGGCGGCGGAGTAATTAGCAAAAAACAAAAAAAGTTAAATATTCCTCAAACTTCGTTTTTAGGCGTTTTAGAGGTTCCTGATCATTTTTTACTTTTTTTTGGGTGGGGGTGAAATTGGGGTGGTTGGGGGGTGGGGGGTTGTAAAATTGAAAAATTTGTTGCTTTCATAATAGACTGCCCACTGACCCATGAAGGAAGACCTAGCAACATAAATAACTTTTTTAGGTCCATCCGAACATTGCCTTGCCTATTACAGAAACCAAAGGACTTCGAATTTTTTCTGGTGTAAACATACGAGAGTATTGCTTTAGATCCTTCTATATTGTGTTACAAGGAAACTGTTGAATTGATGTTAATGAAATTTTGACACAGTATTACTACCGTGGCGAGGATGGAAAACGCGTATGGTTTTTATAAATCGTGCCAGTGGCGGCGCAGAAATAATAAAAAAAAGTAAAAATATAAAAACAGCTCAAACTTCGTTTTTAAGCGTTTTAGAGGTTCCTGATCATTTTCTGCGTTTTTTTTGGGTGGGGTGAAATTGGGGTGGTTAGGGGGTGGGGGGTTGAAAAACTGAGAAATTTCTTGTATTCATAATAGGGTGTAGGGTAGGGGCTGTGAAGGAAGACCTAGCGACATAAATCAACTTTTTAGGTCCATCCGAACATTGCCTAGCGTATTACGGAAACTAAGGGACTTAGAATTTTCTGTATACATACATACGAGTATTTATTGCTTTAGATCTTTTTGTATTTTGTAACGTGGACACTATTACATTGTTTCTAATTAAATTTTGACACAGTATTATTACCGTGGTGAGGATGGAAAACGCGTGTGTTTGTTAAATATCGTGTCAGTGGCAGCGTATATAGCAATAATCAAAAAACTAAAAGTATGAAAACAACTCAAACTTCGTTTTTAGATGTTTTAGGCTGTCCATTGACCTCTGAAGGAAATACTTAGCGGCATAAGACAATTTTAGGGGAGGGAGGGCTGCCGATGATTTGGTTGCAAGGAGATCTCAGACTAAAGCTTCATGCTATGGGAAAATAATAAACTGATATCACAGTAATGTGTGGGAAGTACTGAGTCAATCAACTTGACTCCATTTTTTATTTTGATATAACTTTTGAATTATTGCGAAAAAAAAGAAAACAAAAACAGTTTTGTTATAAAACTTATATATGATCTTTCGATTTATCACAAAAAAAATATATTTTTTTCTTAATTCAAAACCTCAATTGGCAGGATGGACGATGACCTGAGGAAACAACTCCCTGGGAGGATGCACAATGGGCCATTTGTGGCCTAAGTGCAGTGGGACCACTCACCCTCCCCACTCTACAGATACAGAGATCATGTCTCCTTTTTTATATTTCACAGGATTTATATTTTTGTCATAGTTTTGTTTTCGTTTAAATTTTGAATGAAGTAAGTTTGACCTAGCGTCCTGATGTGACTTTTGCAATCTATACTTCAATTGGAGGGGGTAGCTATCAAAAATATTTATGGGGTCTACAGCTGTATTTAGATTATTAGGAATATGACAAGTTCTACCAAAAACTAGCTCAAATGGCGTGTATTTCGTTTCAATATGTACTGTCGTATTATAAGTAAAACACCAATATGGTACCTATGTGCTCCAAGCTGCATCATGGTTGTGGGTTTGGCTTCTGAGATATGCTCCTAATACCTTGTGTGAATTTTCTAAAGCACCGATATTTTCATGATGGTATGCTATCCTTTGCATATGGTTAATTTTTAAAAGGCTACACACTTCAGTTATGGTGGACGAGATAAATTCTGAACCCCTATCAGTTGCAATTTCCTGTGGAACGCCATACCTCAAGATAAAGTTATCCACAAAGCTTTTTGCCACTGTCCTGGTGTCTTTATTTTTAAGAGAATACGCTTCTACAAATTTACTTAGTTCACACTGAAGTGTAAGAATATATGAAAAGTCATTTATATCTCTTGGTAGTGGACCAACTATGTCCAAGTACACTTTCTGGAATGGAGTGTGGGCTGTTGAAGTTATTACCATCGGTTCTTTAGTATAGTGGTTCGTATGTTTTTGTTTCTGGCAAATGTCGCATTTTCTAACGAATTTCTGAACGTCTCCCCACATGCCGGACCAAAAATAGTATTTTTTGATATTATTTATCATTCGACTGATACCTGCGTGACCGCTGGTAGGAAGTAAATGAAAATCGTTTAAAATTAGTCTTTTTGTGTCGTCGTCTATCACGTTTTTCGCATCCTTTCTATACATATGCGCGGGCCTGTCCATTTGGATGAATTTTTAATATTTCGTAGCAACCATTCTATCAAGTCGTGGTTATTTTCATTTTTTAACACAACTGTTTCGCGTATATTTGCTTTTTTGCTTATTAAACTCAAATCTCTCAACGTTTCGTCTCGCGCCAACGCTGATCGATGATTTAGGTTTCAATATAAAGCATTTCGCAATGGGTTGTAATAAAAATTTCCAATTCTTTCTGTAATGTCCTTATAAAACGTTTTAATGGTTTTAGATGACGACACTATTAGTTCAATACTATCCTTCGGTTTTTTGAAAATTTCCACAATGTCTTGTTGATCAGGGCAAACACTTCTAGAACTTTCACTTTTTGATTCTTATAAGTCTATTCTTATTTTCTCAGACCTAGTCATTACTGCAATTACTTTTTCATTCATACTTTTTAGCTCATCTGATGTGAGGATTATTCTCGATAAGGCGTCTGCTGTAACATCAGAATTTTGAAATGTCTTCCATGTAAATAGGGCCGGAATACTTTATTGACCAGTAAATTGCTAAAAGCACTTTTTCGACAGTAGGGCAATTAATCTCTGACTTATTGAAACTTCTGCTTGCATAAGCAACTGGTTTGTTGTTTTTATCCGATAAAACTGCTGCAATTGCGAGATTGGAGGCATCTGTTTGTACAATGAACACGTTGTCATCTGAGAAATCGGGACACTCTAATACAGGTTGGTTAGTAAGAGCATGTTTAAGGAAGACAAAAGCCTCTTAACATTCACCCTTCCATTCAATCCTTGAATATTTTCTACAACAAAGTTTATTCAAAGCTACTGTTTTTTCCGCAAAATTTGGAATAAATTTTCTATAGTAGTTCGCGTAAGCAACGAATCTTTTAACCTCATCTGCATTTTTTGGAACGGGATACTCTCGCAAGACTCGTGTTTTATTTGGGTCTGGTGAGACACCGTTTGAAGTAATAGTATGGCCTAAATAAAGAATATACTTTTTCAAAAATTCGCACTTAAGTAGATTTAGTTTTAAATTTACTTTACGAAGGGCCGATTTTATCAACATGCATATTTAACAAAGAATTTAACAAAGCTTTCCTATTGGATGTTATTTAGCAAAAGCTTTCTATTGCGTATTGCGGGCTAGGTTAATAAATATCGTCCAATAGTATCTTATCAATATTGAAAACAAAACGTCAAAGCTGGATGACACTTTTCATCATATCGTATATATAAGCTTTATAACAAAACTATTGTTGTAACAAGTGTATATTTGTTGCAACATAGGCGATGAATGAAGTTTGCAGCTCGAGACGAAGCCAACGATCGAAATAAATATCTTTTTGAACGTTTGAAATTAGATCACAGATCCCAGTAATAAAGTACCTAAACAAATATCTTCTGAGGCGATTTTACTGTAGCATGATGGGTGGCCGAGTGGCAGAGTAGCCGACATCGTTTGACTTGGTATCGCTGGTGGTGTTGGTTCGAGACCCAGCCCGTGCAACTATTTTTTTTTATTTTTTTTATCCAAAATATTCATCGATGTGTTTTACTCATGTTACACACATTTTTTTGTTATCATCGACATAAAAATGTTTTTGAATCAAATTTTATTAGACATTTTACTTGATATATTGCAAAAGCTAAGTACCGGAGGCGGTGGAGAATTCAGTCAGTCGAAGTGAACTTTATCCGTCAAAATCAATCGCCAATTGCTCTGATAGCAGTATCAAAATGAAATTATTCCAAAAAAGTAAAATTATTCGTAATTTTTGTTGTACTAGTAAAACATCTAATGACATTTCATTCAAAAACACATTTATGTCGATGGTACAAAAACATGATATAACATGAGTAAAAAGCATTCCAATGAATATTTTGGATAAAAAAAAGTACTTGCACGGGCTGGGTCTCGAACCAACACCACCAGCGATACCAAGTCATACGAGTCGGCTACTCTGCCACTCGGCCACCCAGCATGCTGCAGTAAAACCACCTCAGAAGATATTTGTTTAGGTACTTTATTACTGGGATCTGTGATCTAATTTTAAACATTCAAAAAGATATTTATTTCGATCGTTGACTTTGTCTCGAGCTGCAAACTTCATTCATCGCCTATGTTGCAACAAATATACATTTTAGTTAGGTACAACTGTTACAAGTATTTTCATGAAGTACGTCACACGGGTCAGGAGTCGTCGGCATGTTTTCGGGATTCAAAAACTCATTTCTATTTTGATATAACTGTTGGATTATTGCGAAAAAAACAAAACAAAAACAGTTTTGTTGTAAAACTTATATTTGATCTCTCCATTTATCACAAAAAAAATTATTCAAAACCCTAATTTTTTGCCATCATCATTTAGCAGAAGAAAAAACAAGCGATCCAATGTACAGTTTTTGCGGAATCTGATTGGTTGAAATTAGCAATTGCTAAACTTTTGATTAAATAAGAAAATGCATTTTTTCACCCATTTAGGATGGAAAATCAGACTGGAAAAGATACTAGACGGTTCATAATGGTCGATTTGTATATAAAGCATGTCATTTTTCATCTTTTTGAGGTAAACTTCAAGAGAAATCAATAGTTTTCAGAGAACTTTGACAGATTGCATGTTCTTGAACGGGCTGCTCTGATTGGTCAAAGCCTTTGTTAAAATGCGCCTGTTGATAAAATCGACCCGAAGTCTATTAAATACATACATAAGATTTTTGTTGTGCTGACATCGCCACTGTCACTAACCTAGAAAAAACACTTGGGCTAATTTTCAAACCCTTCGGTAATCTTTTCATTTGCCATTGCCCTCTATCTGTAGTAAATGCTGTAATTTTCCTACATTCTTCATGTAGCTCTACCTGATAATACTCTTGACTAAGGTCTAAATGAGAAAAATAAATTGCGCCTGACAGAGAGTCTAAGATATCAACGATGTTTGGGAGTGGAATTTTTTGGTCTACAATAGTTTTATTTAGAAGCCTGCAGTCTACCACTAGTCGCGATTTTCGATTTCCACTTGAGTCTACCTTCCTAGGAACCAGTAAACATGGAGATGACCATCGCTTCGAGCACTTTCTATTATATCTTCTTCGCACATTTTTGAAATATGATTATTTATTTCCTATTTTTGAGAATGGGGCAATCTATATGGCTTAACGTAGACAGGCGATGAATTTTCTTCCAATTTAATTGTTTCCTTATAAAGGCTAGTGACAGATAGCTTATCGCCCGGCATATGAAAAATGTCCGCAAACCTTTCGCAAATATTTTCGATTGAAATTTGTTCCTCTTTGTTTAAATAATTCAATTTTAGTAACCACAAAAACTGAACACGGATAAAGCTACTGGTTCTGACCAAATTCCAGCCATTGTCCTTAAACGCTGTGCCGCTGAGCTTGCACCTATTCTTTGCAAGCTCTTCAAACTCTCGTACCAACGAGGCGTGTTTCCCGCTTCGTGAAAGATTGGCTGCGTACAACCCATCCCTAAGAAAGGCAAAAAAAACTGATCCCACCGATTATAAACCTTTGGCTCTTCTCAGCACCATGTCTAAGGTTATGGAGGCTGTCATTAACACACAGCTCCTGAAATACCTGGACAACAATAACATCATAAACGATCGCCAGTATGGCTTCCGTAAGCACAGATCTACAGGTCACCTCCTTGCCTACGTCACTCACTTGTGGAACAGAGTAATAGACAATCATGGCGAATCCCGTGTTGTTGCACTTGACATATCGAAAGCTTTCGACAGAGTGTGGCATGAGGGACTTCTGGTCAAGCTTGCTGCTTATGGACTACCACCTGGCCTGCGCCAGTGGCTGAATAGCTTTTTGAACGATCGATCTCCGTTTGTTGTAGTCGAGGGCTGTTCATCAAACGTATTTTCAATAAATGCCGGTGTTCCTCAAGGATCTGTCCTATCCCTTAAACTGTTTCTGCTATACATCAACGAGCTGCTGGAAATAACATCCAATCCAATCTACAGCTTCGCAGATGACAGTACATTAGTGTCGTGCATGGAACCAGGCAAGCCACTATCATCCCATGAGACAATACGTCGGCGACAGCAGCATGCCTCACAGATCAACGCAGATATCAAAACAATTGCCGAGTGGGGATCAGCAAATAAAGTACAGTTCAACGTACAAAAAAACTCAGGCAACAGCACTTACAAAGAAGTCTCACGATGGCTTAACAACCGTGGAAATGGAGGGTCACCCCATAGTCGAATTACCTTCCGTCAAGCTTTTGGGAATCAACATCAACAATAACATGTCCTGGCACGACCACGTCGTCAGTATTGCTAAAACGGCATCCCAGAAGCTTGGAGTTTTGTTCCGCTGTAGGAAGTTGTATACACCAAAGCAACTGCTGCTGCTCTACAAGGCACAGATCCGACCATCGCTGGAGTATTGCTCCCATGTGTGGGGATGCGCTCCGAAGCACCTCTAAAGTTTTTGGACACTATCCAGAAAAGAGCAATTAGATTAATCGATACGCATAACCTCACAGCCTGGAACATCGAAAGACGGTGTCTGACCTATCCCTGTTTTAAAGATTATATCACGGAAGATGTTCGAGTGAGCTCTCCTAGATAATAACACCAAAGGCCGTCCGAACCATCAACACTAGACAAGCTCTGCGAGCTCATTCTTACCTGGTTGAGGTCCTTACTCCCCGAACCAGTCTCCTCCAGCATTCCTTCTTTTGGAGAACTTCGACGCTGTGGAATCAGCTGCCGGGGAATTTGTTTCTCGACGGCTACAACCTGCAGCGTTGCAAATCTAACGTGAACCGACACTTATCCTCTCGCAGCGCTTCTACAGCGCCATAGGCTTTCAGCCTTTGCGGGAGGCTGACCATAAAAAAAAATCAGTTTTTTACACGTTCTACTGACGATTTTTTACTACTGAACTTACAAATTTCATAATCAGCTAATATATCTGTTTTAGGTACGCAGTAAGTGCACTTCGTCTTCTCTAGTATTTAATATTTTTACAGGAATTTGACCATTTTTTGGTTTTGCCACAACACCTGCAATAAGAACTCCTTCACACAATTGTTCGGGTACTACCACACATTCCTCTGTTATACCTGTAGTCAGATATCGAATACATTCACATCGAGGCGGCATTGTTAAAATGTCATTGGTATCAGAGCCTAATGGTAAAATTATATCGTTTTTTGCATGCATTAGTGAAAGGGTATTTTTTTCGTAATTTATTATTCCACTATATTTCCTTAAAAAATGTTCGCCTAAAATGCCATCACTAGAACATTATAATGAATGAAATACATAAAATTTTTCCTCAAATATTGCATTCTTCACTGACAACTTCAGGTAAACAGAGCCTTGTAACGCTATAGTGCCACCTACGTCATTGATTTCGATTTTTTCTTCAAAAATTGTTGTGTCTGGCTTTAGAAATTTTGACTTAATTGTACAAATAGAAGCGCCTGTGTCGAGTAAAAATTTCAATTGTCTGTATTGTACAAAAAAATGTACTCGATTATAACAACAACTTGAATAGGTAAAAATATTATCATTCGGCTTTTCATTTTTAGGAACGAAAAAAATAATTTCCGTTAGAATTGTCTGTCTCGGACTTGGAGAATTATTCGCATTTGTATCAGAGTAATAGCAATTTCTCGGAAACTGTGGATTCTGAACAAAATCTTGATGGAAACGACGATGGTTGCCTCTATTTCCCCTTGACATAGTCACGACATCCGGAAAATTACTATTGAAAGTGATTTGTTCATCTTACGCCGTTCGAATGGTAAACCTTAAGTTTACAAAATTTCTAGCAGATATAATTGTGCCTAATTTTTGATTTCTTAGTCCTTCGGCGAATCGTTTTATAGCAATTTTTTCGTTCATGGGCTTTAAAACGTTATGAGAGTTGGAGTCAATGTTAGCCTGTGCTATAGTCAAATTGACAAAAAGGTCCTCCAGCTCCTTTCCGAATTCTTCGACTGTTTTTCCCCTTGTCTACAACGAAACAGTTTTGTCTGAAGCGTGATGTCTGACTCTTTAGTAATAAGATGAGCCTTTATATCCCCTACCAAATCATCTACCCAGACATAACTTGTGTTTAAACGTAACTTTACAGCACTTGAACCGGGTTTTAAGTACAAATTTTATTAACTGATTCTTACCGTCATTGTTAAGCATTGATTCATAAAGTTCGATAGCATCAATTAACTTATTTGTGGTCTCCTCTGTATCATCAAGTACAGTACTCAGTACTCACAGCAACTTTCAAATCGAAGGTAGTCATTTTCGGTAAATTTTCGTCAGGATTCAATTTTGAATATTGTGGTTTGAAAAAATCTGTAATTTCTGCATAAACCTTTTTTATATTTTCAACGAGAATTCTTCTTATTAAAATTACAGAGTCGTCTAACTCAACCTTATCAATGTTTGCATTAATAACAGCCACTTCATCATTCAATTGTGAATAGACAATTTTTGCTTCGTTAAATTTATCTTGCAAAATGTGTTTTCTGCGTCCTTCGTAACTGAGCTTAGTTAGATGAACTTTAATCTGAAATAATCTGTTTAAAATTATGTTAAGCCTATCTCCCATGAATCTATAGATTACTTAGGCTTGCTCTTTGGATCAACACATTTATGTAAAATGAAGAAAAGGAAAAACAATTATAAATAAACAATGGATCAAATTATGCAAACCACGTAAAAAAATGAATTCCACTAACATAACTAATTAAATACCTTGTTCCAAATTTCCTTATTCTAATAGTTTCAGCGCCACTAATTCCCGCTATGCTTAAAACACTGTGTTTTTTCCCATTGGTTTAGTTCATTTCCATTATTTTTTTACGTCATCCATGTTTCCCTGGTATCGCTTTTAGAGATTTGTCAGCAGATTTTTGGGGTTGCTGAAAAGCCTAAAATTTATAGCTGCTGTTCGTCAATTCCACTGGCACGGGACTTCCTCAGTTCATTCTTGAAGATTTGTATTGTTCTTCTTAAGCCATTTTTATATCGCCTTTGGAGTATATTCAATAATACAAGGACGGCTCCAGCCACTAAGGTGATCAGTAACCCTTCGGATAATGTTATCCCATCTGATAGCTTACTTGTTGCATCACCGTTGGCTGCTTGGGTTACCAGAATTTCTTCCTTTGATTTAGTGATGCCCATATTTTCTTAGGTACAACTACCATTAACATTTTTAGGACATCCTGGCAGGATCGCCATGTAACACTTTTAAGGTGATGCTTCAAAAAAAGACAAAATACTCTAAGCAGGCGTTACTAACATCGTCAGGGCCAGAGTAAACATTATTTTCGTACTTCATCTCTAATGGTACCTACTCCTCTACTAGCTTTAGACTGTACAAATTTCCAGAATGACTTTGAATTTGTCGGTAAGTTATGCGCAATAGAGCGTTTATACTGTCTGTACTCAAGTTTGGTTTGGAGCTTTGTTGATTTTCTTAACTCACAAAATAAAGATCTTTCTGAGATGCTTGCTTTGCCCTTAACTAAGAAGTACCATTAAGGAAATTTAGGCCTCTTACAGGATTATTAGGAACTGCGTCATCTAGGCATTCATACATTATGCTATAAAAATTACTCACACATTCATTTGCATCACTACATGACAACCCAGATGTCCAGTCGGCCACACTTGACAATCGATATAGTTTCATATATTCGCCTCTAGCAAAATCGTATTTATGTTGTTTATTTATTGTTGCCGTACCTTTTGCACTCCCAGTCGGCACCCCAAAGCACAAAGCAGGATGGTACATGTTGCCTTCTGATACGTGCGTGTGATCAGATCTATGTACACCAAATAATTCTAAGTTGGAGATCAACAGGTCCAGGAATCGATCCCTGGAATTCTTAATTATATTATGTTGCTTCAAGTGGTACAGGTTTAAAAACTCATTAACTGTATCACTTTTATCATCTTCGCTAGCCATAAAAAGATGTTGAATCCCCTAAGATTAGTACCTTGATTTGGTTTTCTAATAATATTTTTTCATAGGTACTGGTTAAAATACTCAATATATAAATCCAATCTTGAATTTGGCGGAAAATAAACAACAGAAACATACAGTAAATATTTTTTATTTTTACCTTGATCAGAACACACTGAACCTCACAGTCTAAATTTAATACTTCACAAGGGACACTTTTTTCAAGAGCCAACATCACTCCACCGCCTCTGGTAGCACCATTATCCCTGTGTCTTCAAACAACTGAGTACATATCATCAAACACTTCAAAAGAAATTATACTTTCACATAACTAGGTCTCGGATAATGCTATGAAGCTGAAATTATCTACAAGCAGATTTTCATAGAATAATTCAGTCTTTGTGCTTAAACCCCTGACATTCCGATAATATACTATATTGTACTATTATGACATAATAACTGATCCGTACAAAAGGTTGAGTGCAATGTGACATTTTGACAAAACATACATGAATCTTCTGCATTACAAGGACAGTTCAAACATGTTCCACCTACAGAACTGTTCTTTGCTTTGGATGGATTATCTAAAAACTGGCCTCTTGTAAAGTCAAACCTCTGATGAATCACACCCCTTGGTCAAAAGTTATCTCCTTAAATGTCTTTGCGAAATTGATTGTGTAACCCTACCAGATGTGGTCATCAAAACTGTCCGGCAAGAACAAAGTCGCTGCCACAAACATGCTTGCGGTTCCATTGTTATTATCCAGCTTTGGTGCCATCCACTGGAAAGTGGAAGAGCTGCGGCAAATCGGCATGAATGTATGAATATGCAGAGAACTCTACATCCTAGGTCCTCTGTCCGCGAATATACTGGCCACGACCCCTGGGAGGGCGTGGACTATTGAGTTTGGAGCGTCTGCGCAGCAGAGTAGTATTGTCCACTGCCTGCTATGTTACGACGAGCACCGACCCCTGATCCGCCTTGTGTGAGAGCACAAGAATGCGGGTAAAGGAGCCTCCCTTTTTAGAGCAGCAACACCTGCCGAGGGAAACATCGGCTCCAAGGAGGAGGAAAAGCGGACCAATTATAAGAAGCTCCGCGGACAACTGCGCAGGCTCTGGCCGGACAAATCTTGCAAAATAGACATTCAATGCGTTGCCAGCAAAGGTAACCATAAATTCTTTATACCGTATAACTGTTAACCGATTTTATGAGCGAAATACTCCCGAATTCCCGGCGTATTTTGATATGGGTTATTTAATTATTGAATTTGGATATTCAGTGCTGATATTTAAGGGCTGTTTTGATATAGCCTTCGCCTTCCGATAAAAATTATTTTGAGCCAAGCTACAAGATTTAATATTTAATAGGATATTATTTTGCTTATATCCCCGACGCCACCGTAGCTACTTTTGAAACGCAAAAGTCACAAGTGGTTCAGTACGGGGCAGTTAATTGTCAGATTCTTTGGGGATATAATTTATGACCTGCCGCCAGAACCCTTTGCCGGGTATACAGCTTGTCCAGATGGCGCGATATTGCCATCCGGAGAAGGCGACCCATGTGCGTCGGTTCGGCGGCCACTGCGCAACGCAAATTATTCATTTACACAGATAGTACCTATACATTGACTCCGTCGGCCTCACGGTCAGCACTTCGTTTTTTTTTTCTTAGCTATCATAGAACGACCAAAAAGCGTATTACCTCAAAACAAAAAATGTTCGATCCGGGAAGTAAAATATCGCCTAAAAACCAAGTTTGAGCTGTTTTTCTTGCTTTTTGTTTTTTGATAATTGCTGCGCTTCCACTGACACAATTTAAAAAACCATACGCGGTTTCCATTCTCGCCACGGTGTCATAAATCAATTCAAAAATGTCTAGATTACACAATACAGAATGATCTAAAGCAAGACTCGTATGTATACGTCAGAAAAGTCCCTTGGTTTCTGTAATAGGCAAGGCAATGTTCAGATGGACCTAAAAAGTGTATTATGCCACTAAGGCCGATTTTATCAAAATGCATATTTAACAAAGACTTTGACAAAGCTTTTCTATTGGATGTTGTTTAGCAAAAGCTTTCTATTGGGTATTGAAGGCTATGTTAATAAGTATCATGGTATTTTATCAATATTGGAAACAAAACGTCAAAGCTGGATGACACTTTTATCAAAAATATTTTAGAATTCATTGATAAAAATAATAGCAGAAAATAAGATCAAAGATTTTTAATGTTTACCTTATAATTATTGTATAATTACCAATTGCAATTTCAGTCAGATTGATTATAGACTGGATGCATGTTTGTTATAGACCTTCTTATATAAATATTCACAGATGTAAATATTGTAAAGGCACTGCGTAAAAGGCACCGTAGCGCAGAAACACATTTATATAAAGCCCCTTATTCACTTTCTGACTATACGAAAGGTTTCTAGCTTGGGAAAAATAAGGTTATACGTTATACTTTTGCCAGATCGCAAGCATTGCTGTTAAGAAGGATAGGCAACCAGTAATGCACACTTGTTAAATCGTCTGTGTCTAGATTTGTGAAATGCAATAAAATGCTATTTTTACCCCTTTTTACGATAGTACAAAGGTATATTGCAGGTATTTATAATTATCGATTGTAAATTATTGTCTTATCAAAATAATGCAGTAATTTGAATTTCTTGTCATCATTATCATTACATTAACAGTACATTTGATCCATTTGATCCAGTGATCACTGGATCAAATATATCGGTTGTGTAGAGTCTGGTGGTTGAGATTAGCAATTGCTAAACTCTATGTTAAACAGGAAAATGCAAGTTTTCACCTTTAGGATGGGAAATCAGAGTTGAAAAGATACTAGAGAGTTCATAATGGTCGATTATATATAAAACATGTCTTTTTTCACCTTTTTGAAACAAATTTCAAGAGAAATAAATAATTTTCAGAGCACTTTGACAGATGCATGTTCTTGAATGGGCTGCTCTGATTGGTCGAAGCCTTTGTTAAAATGCCTGTGTTGATAAAATCGGACCTAAGTTTTTCTTTCAGAGATCAATGGACACCCGATTAAGAATACAACACATTTTTCAGTTTTACAACCCCCACCCTCCATTTTTTGTTTTTTTGTTAATTACTCCGCCGCCCATGCACCGATTCCTAAAATTATAGCAGCAATTATAACGCATACAGACTGACAAACGGAAATTAGTGATGTGGATTTTCGTTATGTAGATATAATAAAACGCCCAAAAAGCGTATAATCTCAAAATCTAAAATTTTTGCATTCACAATACTACCGTCACTTATTGGTGTGGGAAGTAAAAAGAGAAGATATTATAAGAAGATTTCAGTTAACATTAAAAATGTATAACACATGTTACTAGAGCGACAGGTTACATTTTACATTGTACCGAGAATATTTCATTTTCATAAACTAATTACAACTCTCCTGCAAAATTGCAGTTTTGGCAGTTTAGGCTTTAGGGAATATATGTGTTGGTTTCAACAGTTAATATTGCTGATGTCGCCACCACTGTTCTTACTGTCATTTTGTATTAACTGTTTTCCCATTAATGGGATTAGCGAGTCCATTTCCTTAGTAACCACATTTCCATAGGTATGATCTGCAAAGTCCTTATTATTCAATGATTCATAGTAGTCATGTACGTTGTCTATAGCTCTGTACACTTCTGATAGAAGAGTCTTCTGCATTTCTTCCTAGAAAAAAAATAGACCAAAATTAGCTTAAACAAGCGGAACTAATACCATTAAACATCTCTACCCACTACACCGTACCACATAAGGACCATAACTGGATCGACACAAATATTCTTTGAATGCATTAATACTGAACAATGCCTACAAGATCGTTTTGTTTTCAACTGTACCGTTATCGATTCAGCGACTAGAATATTCTTGAGGTGCGAGCATGGTCTGTGCATGATATCGTACGTTGTTAAACCGTCTATGCAGGCGGCACACAGCTTTGTAACCCCGTAGGTGTTGTTTTAATTTTTGGTTCCTCAAGAATCAAATATATATTACAAAAACAAAACAAAAAAGGTGCAACCCGGGCCCCGACACAACGGGCTGCTGTTCCGTTACCCAGCGACTACTCCTCACACCATGAGGTGAGCAATCACTGGGTCCGCGAATTGTGCGTCCTAAGCAGACGGAAGGACCCATGGATGACTGCCTTCTGCATTCTGGCGGCTAATATGTGCGCCGCCGCACGGCACACCGGAATTTTGCGCAGTGCAGAGAGTAGCGTATCCCTCCTACCACCTAGGGAACCAATGACCATTACTAGTACTAGCAGACACGTGTCTAAAGTTAGCAGAACAAGGTCAGCTGAACAAATTATTGATAACACCACAATTAAAGGCTAATTTAAGGCTAATTAAATGCCCTAATAGGAATTTTAATGCGCCTCCTTTTTAGTGAAATATCGCATGTTCTGCTAACTTTAGATAAAGTTTGCAGAGCAACACTGTATATAATAGTCATAATTGAAAAATGATAATGCCATACTAAAGAGCTAATTAAATGCCCTAATAAGAATTTTAATGCTCCACTTTTTTTACTAAATATCGTATGTTCAACTTGAGAAAAAGTTAGAAGAGCAACCCTGTATATAATGGTTGTAATTGAAAAATGATAATGTCATACTGAAGAGCTAACTAAAGGCTAATTAAATGCCCTAATAAGAATTTTAATGCTCCACTTTTTTTAGTAAAAAACGCATGTTCTGCCAACTTTAGATAAAGTCAGGGTGTCAGTGTGTAAAAAAATTAGGCACTCCCATTTGAAAAAATCAAGTTATCGCTGATCGAAGTTTCCTTATAATTAATCGACCGATTTCTCCAAGCATAAATGTAATTTAAATTTGACAGTCTCATCAAAGCTGAACGCATTTTATGCTTAGTAATACAGCAAAGTCACAGCCTTCCAAATTTTATAATCTCTGCGATATTCAATTTCTTCTTGATATCTACTTATACCAAAAATGGTGATTACACCTAAACGGTTCGCTTTAAGTCCCATGTATGATACATAAAGTCACACTAGAATTCACCCAGGAATCTGAATATGCAATAATTTAAAAAAACATAACTTTGATACATTTCGTGTCTTTGGGACACCCTGTATAACATGAAAATATTTTTAAAATGTAGCCTTTATGGATCTCTATCCATCCGAAATTATTATTTTCTTTTTTATCAAATACTTTAGCCATAATGCTCCGTGATGAATAACGTGAATAACCCTGTATAATGGTTATAATGTGTGCTAGTTTGTATGAATTGTTTTATAAGAGGAACACGGAAAGTCGCTGATGTCGAGGGTGTCTCATTGATAATTTTGAATCGGACGTCACGTGACCAAAAACAAATAATTCATTAGATAACGCAATAATAAAAAAAGACGCAACATGTGCTCTAATTTACGCCCCCAAAATTATCTACTACTGCCCAATTCCGATATATTGCTGGTCCTAATCGCCGTGGGACACCCTGTATTTGTTTAGATTTTTATCTGTCTAACATTTCAGAAAAAATACACACATTTCCTTTTGATTCCTTTCTCTCTTGAAACTACTTAAGAGGCTCTCCATTTTTTTCTCTACATCAGCAGGGGTACATCTAATTATTGATCCAGAGATACTGACCCAAGCATGATGCTTTTAGATTTTATTGTAATATTGCCCAGGATTAGGGTTCCACAAAATTGGATATTTTCCATATTTGTCTGTAAGAGATGGACATTTTTCTTGATTCCAGTTCATACTGAAAATTATGTTATTCTCGCAAAAAAATCCGTAAACATAACACGCCTGAGTCGTTACAACTGCGAAACTAAAGAACAGTGCGAACAGACACAAATCCCGTGCATACTGAGCATTCGGCGAACAATTCTTTTTCAGCAATCCCATTTGACCGACGGCGCTCGGAAAACATTCGGCGCGTTCCGAATTCGCCTAGTGTGGTAGTTTCTCCGAGCATAACGAAACGCGCCGAATCTTTTCCGAGCGCTGTCGGTCAAATGCGATTGCTCAAAATGGATTAAGTGTTCGCCGAATGCTCAATGTGGACGGGAGTTGTGTCTGTTCGCACTGTTCGTTAGTTTCGCAGTTGTAACGACTCAGGCGTGTTATGTTTACGGATTTTTTGCGAGTATAAAATAATTTTCAGTATGAACTGGAATCAAGAAAAATGTCTATCTGTTATAGAGAAATACAGAAAATATCCAATTTTGTGGAACCCTAAACCTGGCCAATATTACAATAAAATCTAAAAGCATCATGCTTGGGTCAGTATCTCTGGATCAATTGAATGTAGGTACCCCTGCTGATGTAGAGAAAAAAATGGTGAGCCTCTCAAGTAGTTTCAGGAGAGAAAAATCAAAAGGAAAAGAGTATGAGCACAGGCAAAGGTAAACATATTTGTATAGTGTTTGTAGAAAATAAAAGATGCACTGTGAGTGCAAAAAAACAACAAGATTTCAAAGCAAATTTCCTGGATTTTGATAGCCTGCAAATTATAAAGAAAGCGTCTGCGGCCACAACTAAATCTGACCCTGACGAGTCCATTATTGGAGTATAAGTTTAATACTACAAACCAATGGGTGTAGCCGGGAACGCAACGAATAGGACGAACGGTCCGAACATACCGAACGTTTGCTCGCTGTGTTTGGTGCGGCGCGTTCGGCTTGTTCTGCTCGTTCGAGGTAAATGCTCAAGTGTAGACGTACCATAAGACGTGTCCACAATTCACACACAACCAATAAACAGCAACACTTTTATCAACACGGGCATTTTAACAAAGGTTTTGACCAATCAGAGCAGCCCATTCAAGAACTTGCATCTGTCAAAGTTCTCTGAAAATTATTGATTTCTTTTGAAATTCACTTCAAAAAGGTGAAAAATATATAATCGACCATTGTGAACTCTCTAGTATCTTTTTAACTCTGATTTTCCATCCTAAATGGGTAAAAACTTGCATTTTCCTGTTTAACAAAGAGTTTAGCACTTGCTAATCTCAACCAATCAGATTCAACAAAACCGACACATTTGATCACTGGATACTGCTAATTAAAATGATGATGATGACAAGAAATTCAAATTACTGTACTATTTTGATAAAACAATAATTTACAATCGATAATAATAATAAATACCTCCAATATACCTTTGTATTATAGTGAAAAAGGGTAAAAATAATATTTTATTGCATTTTACAAAGCTATTATAGACACATACGATGCAAGCGTGCATTACTGGTTGCCTATCCTGCTTAACAGCAAAGCCTTGCAATCTGGCAAAAGTATAACGTATATCCTTATTTTTCCTAAACTAGAAACCTTTCTTATAGTCAGAAAGTGAATAAGGTGCTTTAAATAAATGTGTTTCTGCGCTACGGTGCCTTTTACGCAGTGCCTACAATCTTTACATCCTCTGTGAATATTTCTATAACAAACATGCATCCAGTCTATAATAAATCACTTTGTTGTGATTTTCTGCTATGATTTTGATCCATGAATTCTAAAATATTTTTAATGAAAGTGTCATCCAGCTTTGACGTTTTGTTTCCAATATTGATAAAATACTATTTGATGATACTTATTAACCTAGCCCGCAATACCCAATAGAAAGCTTTTGCTAAACAACATCCAATAGAAAAGCTTTGTCAAAGTCTTTGTTAAATATGCATGTTGATAAAATCGGGCCTTAATTATCTATTAACTAAATTGATAGATTTGAAAATGATATATATCTATCGATGTCCATTATTATTATTGTCCATGCCTCCTTATGTTGTATCGACCGTCGTTTCTTCTTGTCTCTTATTTCATCCATTGAGCAGTGATCATCAAACAAAATTGTGCAACAAGCTTCGACAAAATGTGGCTTGCGACTTAGATTTATATTTAATGTCAACCATTTGTATAACAATATTCTCCTGTAATGTGTGTATTTTTTCTGAAATGTTAGACAGATAAAAATCAAAACAAATACAGGGTGTCCCAAGGCAATTAAGACAAGCAATATATCGGAACTGGGCAGTAGTAGAGAATTATAATTTTGGGGGCGTAAATTAAAGCACATGTTGCATCTTTTCTTATTATTGCGTTGCCCAATGAATTATTTGTATTTGGTCACGTGACGTCCGATTCAAAATTTTTAATGAGACACCCTATATACCAGCGACTTTCCGTGTTCCTCTCGATAAAAAAATTCCAACAAACTAGCACACCATTATATACAGGGTTACCCTGCTGACTTTATCTCAAGTTGGCAGAACGTACGTTTTTTACTAAAAAAAGTTGAGCATTAAAATTCTTACTAGGGCATTTAATTAGCCTTTAATTAGCTCTTCAGTATGACATTATCATTTTTTAATTATAATCATTATTGCTATGCTAACTTTTTCTCAAGCTGATCTTGCGATATTTACTAAACAAAAGTGGAGCATTAACATTCTCATTAGGGCATTTAATTAGTCTTTAATTAGCTCTTTAGGATTGCATTATCATTTTTCAATTATGACTATTATATACAGGGTTGCTCTGCCAACTTTATCTAAAGTTAGCAGAACATGCGATATTTACTAAAAAAAAGAGGCGCATTAAAATTCCTGTTAGGGCATTTAATTAGCCTTTAATTAGCTCTTCATCATGGCATTATCATTTTTTAATTATGACCATTATATACAGGGTTGCTCTGCTAACTTTATCTAAAGTTAGCAGAACACGCGATGTTCACTAAAAAAAGTGGAGCATTAAAATTCTTATTAGAGCGTTTAATTAGCCTTTAATTGTGGTGTTATCAATAATCTGTTCTGCTGACTTTGTTTTGCTAACTTTAGACACGTCTAGCAGATTCACAGTGTCCTCTAGCCAGAGCCTGCGAAGTTGTCCGAGGAGCTCCTGATACTTGGTCCGCTTTTCCAGGAGGAAGGAGGACCTTAGAGGCGATGTTGCCCTCGGCAGGTGCCGAGAACTCGATAACGAACATCGTCTTTTGTTGGTAGTCGAGGACGACTATGTCGGGCTTATTTGCATGTATAAGCTCGAGCTTGGAGAATGAGTAGTTCCAGTAAATTCGGCACCTCTCGTTCTCCACAACGGACTCAATGTCCCCTGGAGCGTAGGGCAGCACCGGTGTCTCATCTATACCGTTTGAGTGCCTTAAATGGTAGTATAGCAATCATAGAGCCGCGTTGTGCCGATAGACGTAGGCTGTGCCAGCGTACACCTTACACGCCGACAAGAGGTGCCTAAGGGTCTCTGGCGCCTGCAGGCAAGCTCTACAGCGGATATCGGGCACATCCATACGCATAATCCGGCTACGGTATACTAAGGTGTTGAAGACACCGTCTTGGCAAGCCATTATAGAGCTCTCAGTCTCCGACTTCAACCCATTAGACCTTAGGAAGGAGAAGGTCAACTGCTCAGATAAACCATGCTCTTCTAGATGTTTGTAGAAGGTTCCGTGCATTGGTTTATCTTTATGAAGTCTTAAAAGCAATTGGACTTCGGCAGTTTCAATCCTGGTTTCTAATTGTGCGGGAGCAAGTTCCGTAACGGACTGTTGACACCTCCGCGTGAAGTCGAGCATAAACTAAGTTCTTCGGCTGTCCGTGTTGATGCTCTAAAAAGGAAGGCTCCTTTACCCGCAATCTCGTGCTCTCGCACAAAGCGAATGAGGGGATCGGTGCTCGTTGTCACATAGCAGGCAGTGGCCAGTACTACTCTGTTGTGCAGACGCTCCCAACTCAATAGCCCACGCCCTCCCAGGTGTCACGGGAGGTATATTCGCGGGACCGAGGATCTAGGATGTAGGCTTCCCTCCATATTCATCCTTTTGCGGGTCTTTATGTCGATTTGTCGCAGCTCTTCCACTCTCCAGTGGATAGCATCAATGCTGTATAACAACAATGGGACTGCAAACATGTTTGTGGCAGCGACTTTGTTCTTGCCGGACAGTTCTGATGACCAGATCTGCCGGAGTCGGTGCAAATACTTGCGGCGGAGACACTCTTTGACCAATTCTGCCTCTTGGATGTGACGCTGCGCCACTCCAAGGTAGGTATAAGTATCTCCGGCATGCAGTTGTCGCAAGATGATCCCATCAACGAGCTGCTCCTCATCTCCACTATCTCCGCAACGTGTTCTTTTGAAATGAACCATGGCACATTTGTCTGTCTCGAATTCCATACCAATAGCATGACTGCAGTCCTGCACTACCCTCAGCGACTGCTCTAAATCGCGTTGTCCGGAGGCGTAGAGTTTCAGGTCATCCATGTGAAACAAGTGGGTGACCTTGTGCCTCCGGTAATTGGGCGTGCCACAGCTGTATCCCTTAGTATTTTTCAACGCTATGGACAAAGGCAGTAGCGAGATGCAAAAGAGCAAGGGACTCAAGGAGCCTCCTTGGAAAACGCCTCTTTTAAATGATACCAACTCTGTTGGAACCATGGTTTCACCCGATGTTATGGTGAACCGGGTCTTCCAGTTGTTTGATGCATCCCACTATTTGATCATCTACCGAAAGACATTCCAACAACCGCACAATCAGTTCATGGGACGTAGTGTCGATTGCCTTCCGATAGACGATCCAGGCCATAGAAAGGTTTCGCAGGTACTGCACGGCGTCCTGTGTGACACAGCGGTCAATCAATAGGTTATCCCTGCAGCCTTTCTTAGACCCTCTTTTTTCATATACGCTGAGAAATACGGGATTTACAGCTTGAAGGATACGCATGTACAAGATTCTGGTGAAGAGCTTGTAACATGCGTTCAGACATGTTATTGGCCTGTAGTTTTTAGGATCAGACAAATCTCCGGTCTTTGGGAGAAGCACGGTTCGACCCTCGACAAACCAAGCCGGAATTGGCTGCTACTGATTTAGCCAAGAGTTAAAAACTCTAGCTAAATGCCGGTGGCAACTGGGGAATTTTTTGCACCAGTAGGTATTTATGCCATCCGGGCCAGGAGCTGCGAAATTCTTTGCGCCTTGTAAGGCACCAAGAATTTCTTCCGTGTTTATCGGGTGACACAGTACATTCAAGTTTGGAGTCCTCCTACAAACGGACTCGAATTGCGCCAAGGCCGGAGTGTCTGCTTGAAAAGGTTTGGACTGTTCGTAAATGCCCCTCCAGAATGCCTCCACGCGATCAGCAGTTGGCGGCTGCTCTATGGCTGGTGGTCGCTGTTGGAAGAGCCTTAGCTCTCGAGCTATCTGGCGCACGCGGCGCGTAAAAGGCCTACCAGCCGCTCTATATTCCATCACACACTGGATACGGGATGCTTCTTGGCGAGCCAACTGGATTTTCGCTTCCATTTGGCGCACTTGTCTCTGTGTTCTCAGGAGTGTCTCTCGCTCTCCCCTGTCCAGCCAGCCTCAGAGCCGCAGCGTAAATTTCGCAATTGATGCTCCAAATGTCAGAGACCTCCGATAGACGTTCACTCACCGCTTCATCCTCTCTCTTTAAATCTGCCAGCTTGAAGGACCTCTTGTTGTTATGCAAGGCCCTTCGGTCACTGAAATCTTCAGGTGAGACGGCTTCGTCGATTTCCCTCTCAGCGGGCCTTATCGGCGACCTTTCAGCCTGGCTAACAGGCCTTTCAGTCGCCGAAGGGGCAGGCTGAGCTGGAGCCCGAACATATCCCTGCCCCCGAAGGTAAGGGACTCGGTTGTTAATCCAGCTATACGGACGTGCAAGCGACCAGAACGCGATTAGTGAGTGTTGGAGGTTAAGTGGTGTAGAACCTAGTTTTGGGACAGACGCTCAGCTTTTACGGAGGCAGAGCGCTCGGGCTGCGGTAAAAGCGTCGGAGGCATCGGCGTCGGCGCGCGAAACACGTGGTGAGTCGATTTTGAGGCGTCGCGACGCCTAGCGTCGCGGTGGTGAAAAGGGGCGCAAGTGGTAGAGGTGCTCTAGGGATGCATACAGGGGTGCCGCAGAGCGAATTAAGGCCCTTTGGGCATTTAGGCACAGTTTCGATTCAACCGAAATTGTGTCAAATTTGAACGCCGAAACGGAGGGGAAAGGTGGACGACGACGTTGAATCGTTTGGTGGGCGCCAGAGTAGTTACGAAGGAGCACTTTAGTAGTTGGACAATAATTTTCAGTCAACGGAAACTGTGTAAAAGTTGGACTGTTGGTGAACCTTTTTGGTGGGACTTGGGCATCATTGCGAGTAATGAAGCCATGATGCGTAAGTTAGAAGAAGAGGCAAGAAAGTTGGGAGGGATACCCAAGAGGCAGTCCCTGCTTAGAACTCCGCCAGGGGGAGAAGAAGCTGGGATAAGAAGCAGGTCGGGATCATGCGCTGCCCGCCTTGACCTCAGCGATGAGGAAGATTTAAATAAGATGGTGAGAGAACTGCAGGAGCGCGACACATAGGAGGGCAAGATAACGGAGAGAATACTCCACATAACTAAAAAAATGAGGTCGTAGTCGAAGAGCTCATATAAGGAGGAAGGTGAAGGAAGACAAAAGGAGGGAGCGGGGAAAAAGCGGAGGAAGGAGAGTGACGATCCTGGGGAAGAGGAGGAAGTTGCGGTGGTCGGAAAGGAAGAGGGAATAATAGCTGTACAGGGGCGGATCAACAAGATCTTGGAGCCGTGTGAGAGCGTGACGGATGCAAAGGGACGTATGAGGGGTAGTAAGATATCATTCAATATGGCGGAAAAAATAATCGTGAGTCGGGGAAATAGCGAGAGAGTGTGGAAAATTCATGGAGGATTATTTGGGCGTGTGGAAAAGGAGTGAAGAGCGAGAGAAAGATGAATGAAAATATGGCGAGAATGGAGAGCAAGATAGACTGGTAGGTAGGGAGTATGATAGAGGTCAACAGGGTGATACAGAGAAAGGACAGTAGAAGGCTGGTGGGATGGCGGTTAAGGCAAACGCCGACGACGGTCCAGACACCTGGGCCGGCGAATTACGTCGCGGTAGCGACTTCCCCGGCTGCACAGAGGCAGCCAGTAGTAACGCAACCGGCCAGGGGAGAGGCCTGGGTGGGTTACGCCTGAAAGAGTGGACCGCTTTGAGACAGTTGTACGCATGGAGAGTGAATCGGAGGCGTGGAAGGTCGTTAAGCGTATCAGAGGCAACCTGGCGGGAAAAGTGGACGCTGCGAAAGCAGGCTTCACGAAGAACGAGGGGACAGTGGTGATAGAGGGACGCGACAAGAAGCAGCAGAGCTTAATTGCCAGCGAACTAAAAAAGGACGGGGCACTTAAGGTTAGGGCAATTGAAGCCTTAAGCCTAGACCGAGGGTGACAGGCGTAAACAAGGGCTACTCTGACAGAGAGTTTTTGGAGGAGGTGTTTAACCAGAACCCCTCCCTACGTGGTGAGCTAACGGAGCAGGAAAGGAAGACTATAAAAATAGTCGGGAAGAAGCCATGTCGTAGCCCAAGAAGGGAGACATGGATCCTGGAGGCCGAACCTGGTGCGTTTAAAGAATTCGTCAAGAAAGGGACGATATACTTTGACCTGGAAACAGTGTACATAGCGGAGCACCTAGACGCACGAATGTGCTACAAATGCTACAGGTTTGGCCACCAGGCCAAGAACTGCAAAGAACCGCAGGACACTTGTTACGTGTGTGGAAAAGAAGGGCATCTGGGGGCTGACTGTTCCAACCCGTTGGACTGTGTGAATTGTAGACGAGTGAGGGTGGATGAGGGGTCCAGATGCCACTCTGCGAGGGACACGGGCTGTCCCGTGTGGAAGAAGAAGGTCGACCAGGAGAGAAGCCGTCGGGACTATGGCGGGTAGACTAAGGGTGATACAGGTGAATGTTGGGAAAGAAAGGAAGACGAGTGAGTTGGTAAGGATGAGAGCGAGAGAATGGGGTGCGGATGTGGTTCTTTTGCAGGAACCCTATGTAAGAGAGGAGGAATGGGACGGATGGACGAGGTTTGGAGACCCCTCAGGTAAGGCAAGAACATGGGTAAGGGACAACATGGTGAGCGTTATTGACCTTGGTCAATACGCAACAGCAAAAGTTGTGGCGGTGAAGATAGGGAAGGTCATAATTTTCAACATATACGCGGAACCAGGGGGGAAGGTAAATAAAATACTCCTCGAAGCAGCCCCGAACGTTAGAGAGGCAGGCAATAGGGTGATTGTGACAGAAGATGTGAATGCGAGGAATACTGCGTGGGGGGTGACATGGTGGATGAGAGAAGAGAGAGATTGCTGGAGTGGTGCGTCAATGAAGGTATGGATGTATGCAACGAAAGGAGATCGGCCGCAACATTTAGTAGCAGTCGGGGAGAAAGTTGGGTGGATGTGACACTGAGTAGAGGGATTAGGATACATGGCTGGAGGGTGCATGAGGAGGAGGAAACGTTGAGCGACCACCGGTATATTTCGTATGAGTGGGAGAATGGCTTAAAGAAGCGTGAGAGGTGGGTGTATCATTTTGGAAGAATTGACTGGGGTAGGTTTAGAAGGGAAGTGAGCGAATGCAATGGGTGGAAGGAGGCGGACAACGTCGAAATAGATGCGGCGAGGTTTCAGTCGTTGCTGTCAAATGTATCTGGAGGGTATTGCGCAGAAGGAAAATGGATGATTATAGAATGGATTGGTGGAATGAGAGTATTGAGGAGATAAGGGGGAGGGTTAGAGGGAAAAGAAAGGAGTGGCAAAGGGTAAGAGGAACGAGGGAAGGAGGGAGGAGAAAAAAAGGCTAGGATTCACAGAGGAGAGGAATCTGTACAAGATGAAAGTAAAGGAACGTAAGGTAAAATGGATGAAGTGTGAGATAAATAAGATGCAGGAAGGGAATGCATAGGAGTCGATATGGAAGATGTTGAAAGGAAAGGGTGAAAGAGGACTAACTACAGTCAAGAAATCGGATGGGACATGGACGCGTGATAGGGAGGAGACTGACAGCTGGCTGCTTGACAGGTACCTCCCGGTGGAGCGGGAGGATGTTCAGGACCTCGCACTACCCGCGGAAGTTGACGATCCTCCTTTTATTAAGGAGGAATTGGAAGCGACCGTGGGGAGGATGAACCCTGGTAGGGCCTTGGGCGAGGATCAGATTCCGCATGAGGTCTTGCCGAGTGTCCTAGACCCCGGCGGGGAGTTCCTGTTGCAGCTACTGAACAGATGTAAGAATGAGGGCGATTTTTCGAATGTGTGGAAGGTCGCGAGGGTGGTGTGGATACCCAAGGGGGATGGGTCGGCGCGCCCAGTGTGCCTCCTTCCCACCTTGGGTAGAATCCTGGATAGAGTGGTAAATGCAAGGATTCAGTATGAGATGGAGAGCAAGAGACGGATAAGTGACGATCAGTATGGTTTTCGGAGTGGTCGTGGTACGATAGAGGCGATCGAAAGCGTTGTGGATGAGTTAGAGCAAGGGAGAATGATAGGAAGACATTCTATGGTCGTGGCGCTGGACATGTCGAACGCGTTCAACATGGCCAGCCGCACAGCGATCATGGAGGGTCTAGCTGAATGTGGAGTGAATGGAACAATGAGGACGCTGTACGACAGTTTCCTCAGGGAGAGAAAGATTAGGAGTGAATGTCAGGAGAGAGTAGTGAACAGGGGTTGTCCGCAGGGATCAGCCCTGGGACCTACGGTATGGCTAGCTATGATTGAGGGATGTATGAGAAGAATGCATAGGTTACAGACTGAATGGAAAGGGGAGGAAGGGCATGACGAATGTGTGGTAAAAGTTTATGCGGATGATCAGCTGGTGATTGTTAGGGGGAAGTCTTTTCGGGAGATAGAGCGTAAATGGAGGGAGATTGAGCAAGAATGTGTGGAATGGGAAAGAGAATGCGGACTGAAGTATAATGCGACGAAGATAGAATGTATGTTTGTAGAGGACGGAAAAAAGATTAGGGAACCGGTGGTGTATATGAAAGGTGAGAAATTGAGGATGGGTGAAAGTATAAAATATTTGGGCATGACAATAGATAAGAAGAGGAATTTTATTGAGCACGTGAAAAAGGTACGAGCGAAACTTGGTGAGACTGTGGGGAAGCTGCGAGGAGTCATAGAGCGTAGGTTAGGGTTGAAGAGGGAGATCTCCAAACTGATATACGAAAGGGTATTGAAGGATGGGATTTTGTATGCCTGTGAAGTGTGGGGTAAGAGAGCGAATGACACTAGGGTGAAGAAGCAGTTGAGTGCGATCCAAAGGTTGTGTGGATTGATGATTGTGAGAGTATATAAAACCGTGGCGACAGATAGCTTGGAGGTTCTGGCTGGTACCAAACCTTTGGATATTGAAGCGCATGCGAGATGGAGAACAAGGAACGAATGTAAGAAAGAAATGTTGGCATGTAAGGTTACGGGTGGGGATAAGCCCCACCCAGCATGGCATATTCGGATGGGGGAGGAATGTGAGGATGAAGATGAATGGAGGGTATACGTGGATACTAGTGTAAAGAATGGGAGGGTTGGAACAGGGATGATAGTATCCAGAAAGGGATATGTGGCTTACCAGCGTGGGGAGAGGTTGGGTGGTATTTCCTCCTCGTTAATTGTGGAGTACGCGGCAATCTATAGGGGCCTGCTGTTTTTGCGTGAAAATAGGAAACTATCGGCTACGATCATATCAGACTGCCAGGTTGCGGTCAAAAGCTTAGATGCAAAAAGTGGAAAAGGTAAAATGAGGACGAAAGTGAAGGAGTTGCTAGGTAGGATGAGGGCGGATGGATTCAGAGTGAACGTCATTTGGATGAAAGGACATGGGGGCGACTTAGATTTGATGCGAGTGGCTGATAGGAGAGCGAAGGATGGTAGGGGGAAAGAAGAAGTCGATTGGAATATTGAATGGGGATATGAAAAAGAGATACATAGGAAGATGACGAATGAGAGGGTTATGAGAGAATGGCAGCATAGATGGGACGGCAGTGAGAAAGGGAGATGGGTGTATGAAGTATGTAGGGACGTAGGAGAGGACCTGCTGCTTCTTACATTTAAGGCAGATCAGGTGGTCACGGGACATGATAACATTCCGGCGTACCTACATAGGTTTGGTTTGATGACAGGGGAAGTGAGTTGCGAGTGTGGAAGAGGAGATGAAAGTGCAAAGCATATACGTGATGAATGTGAGAAGAGAGACAACGTGAATGCGAGAAGAAAGATAGAGAGCTTGGGGTTAGGACATAGGTCCCAGCTTAGAGTGAATGGGAAGTTAGATGAAAGGCGGTGCAAGCATGGAATGAATGGGGAAGCTTAGTGGTGTCAGATGTGTGAAAGGGGCCCCAAGATTTTGTTTTTATTAGTTTTTGTTTTAGTTTTTATTTTAATTAGATAAGAGATGATGTGAGGCATTGTAGCCAGCCCTAGAGGCTTGACCTTTTGTGAAAGATACATTTATTGGAAAAAATAAAAAAAGGAAAAAAGCAAAAAACAGGCAAAAAAAAGAGAGAAAAAAGATAGAAAGGACTAAAAAAGGGGATGAAAAAAAAGAAATTGGAAAAAGAAAAGAACAAACAATAA
Organism: Callosobruchus maculatus; assembly: GCA_951848785.1. Lineage (NCBI taxonomy): Eukaryota > Metazoa > Arthropoda > Insecta > Coleoptera > Chrysomelidae > Callosobruchus > Callosobruchus maculatus. The sequence continues at coordinate 4,431,742 of CATOUR010000191.1, read as the reverse complement.
GAAAAGAATATCCAAAAAAGGCCAAAAAATGTATAAAAAAAGAAAAAGGGAGAAAAAGATCGGAGGAGGGATATTCCTTCCCCGCTAATTTTTGGACGGCGGAGGCGGTAGGGTCGCCTTGGTGGTGGCTTTGATAGAATCAGTGGGGAGGGCGCACCGCACCCGTACGCTGGGGGCTTCTTCGGTTTTCCGAACACTCGACCTGCCCCCGAAGGTAAAATACCTGGTTCCGCAAGCTCTGGGAGGTAAGTGTGCTATGCTCTGGATGCATTTCACACCACCTCCCATGCATGCGGCACATATACCCACTATGGCGCGGGCTACTGCCCTCGTAGCAGCTCAGCAGGTCATCCTTCAGTTCCGTCGTCCACCTAAAATGTTCTTGCGTGTGTCGTCATCAGGGCGATCCGAGGCACCGCCACCTTGCCCAGAGCCGGCTTCCGATACCGGCCTGGTGTGGGTGCTCTTCTTCCGGGGCGGTCGAACCAGAAGGTAGGGTGGTTAGCCTTAGGGCCCCCAGCCGACATTTCGGAGGCGGCCGACCAAATTGCTTTCTAGGGATGTACCTGTAGAGGTTGCCGACCGGCTTGCATCCCTGGCTTGGGTCAACCCCGCGGTGTCGCCACGCACCGAATAGCCGTTTGATGTTGGGCGCCTTCCTGGGGGCGCATTTTATACCTACTGCCAGGTTTGCTATCAGCCGCCCCTAACCTGGGGTCAGACGATGTCGGGAAACCGTCCTTAACATAGGTTCAGCCGTTTCCTCACTATGGTGGTTCATACGCCTGCTTTCACAGCCGATGACCACCATAGGCCTTTTTAAAGCAAGGACTGCCAATCTTTTAGTCGCCTCTTACGACAGGCAGATTAAACACCCTGGGACCATTCTAAACCCGAGACCCAGACGGATATATATAAAGATAGCTGGCTATGTACGCAAAGGGAAACAACGATAGCTGCCAACACGTGTTTCGGACTAATTGGACCTCATCAGGGCAGCGTAATCTAAGTCAAGGATGGGAGGACTCAGAAGATGACAAATACCAGGATGTCGTAGCAGGGAATCAATGATGCTTTTGCGGCTTCGGCTGGTCACACCCTCTACTTTGGAGAGCCAGAGTACCAGTGTCGCCACGGAGATCACTATAATTCATCTGTACGGCGTATCCTAAAGCCAGAACGTAGCGACTAACTACAAAAAAAGAAAAAAAAAGGTGGTGGTGCCTTGGATCGCCCTGATGATGACACACGCAAGGACATGGATCGTTTTAGGTGGACGACGGAACTGAAGGATGACCTGCTGAGCTGCTACGAGAGCAGTAGCCCGCGCCGTAGGGGGTACATCCAGAGCATAGCATTTTTACCTCCCAGAGTTTGCGGAACCAGGTATTTTACCTTCGGGGGCAGGGATATGTTCGTGCTCCACCTCAGCCTGCCCCTTCGGCGACTGAAAGGCCTGTTAACCGGGCTGAAAGGTCGCCAATAAGGACCGCTGAGAGGGAAATCGACGAAGCCGTCTCGCCTGGCGATTTCGGTGACCGAAGGGCCTTGCATAACAACAAGAGGTCCTTCAAGCTGGCAGATTTAAAGAGAGAGGATGAGGCGGTGAGTGAACGCCTATCGGAGGTCTCTGACATTTGGAGCATCAATTACGAAATTTACGCTGCGGCTCTGAGGCTGACTGGACAGGGGAGAGTGAGAGACTCTCCTGTTGAGAGAGCACAGAGGCGGGTGCGCCGAATGGAAGCGAAAATCCAGTTGGCTCGCCAAGGAGCACCCCGTATCCAGTGTGTGATGGAATATAGAGCGGCTGGTAGGCCTTTTACGCGCCGCATGCGCCAGATAGCTCGAGAGCTAAGGCGCGACCATCACACGCTGAGCCAAGCGGTACTGGTTGTTGTCAAGCAGCATTGTCTTGACAGGATACGGATGCTTATCGCTGCTAAACGATCACTGGTGACGCGGGCGAGAGGTCTAGAGGAAAACAGAATGTTTTCCGAAAGGCCTGCTCGTCTCTTCCAACAACAACCACCAGTCATAGAGCAGCCGCCAACTGCTGATTGCGTGGAGGCTTTCTGGGGGCATTTACGAACAGCCCAAACCTCTCCAAGCAGACACTCCGGCCTTGGCGCAGTTCGAGTCTGTTTGTAGGACTCCAAACTCGAATGTACTGCTTTACACACGGAAGAAATTCTTGGCGCCTTACGAGGCGCAAAGAATTTCGCAGCTCCTGGGTCGGATGGCATAAACACCTACTGGTTGAAAAAGTTTCCCAGTTGCCACCGGCATTTAGCTAGAGTTTTTAACTCGTGGCTAAATCAGGAGCAGCCAATTCCGGCTTGGTTTGTCGAGGGTCGAACCGTGCTTCTCCCGAAGACCGGAGATTTGTCCGATCCTAAAAACTACAAACATGTAGTTGTAGTAACAACTACAACAACTTGTAACAACAAGCTCTTCACCAGAATCTTGTACATGCGTATCCTTCAAGCTGTAAATCCCGTATTTATCAGCGTATATGAGCAAAGAGGGTCTAAGAAAGGAATAGCTGGCTGCAGGGATAACCTGTTGATTGACCGCTGTCACACAGCCTCGGACAACTTCGCAGGCTCTGGCCGGACTACACTGTGAGTCTGCTAGTAATGGTCATTGGATCCCTAGGTGGAATGAGGAATACGCTGCTCTCTGCACTGCGCAAAATACCGGTGTGCCGTGCGGCGGCGCACATCTTAGCCGCCAGAATGCAGAAGGCAGTCATCCATGGGTCCTTTCGTCTGCTTAGGACGCACGATTCGCGGACCCAGTGATTGCTCACCTCACGGTGTGAGGAGTAGTCGCTGGGTAATGGAACAGCAGCCCAGTGTGTAGGAGCCCGATTGTGAGCAGATTTGATCCCTTGAATTTTTTTAGTCCGACGCACGGGTTTCATCTAAAAAAATAAAATCTACGTATGTCTCTGCATGGTGATATTGTCATATTAACGATATTGCAGAGAAACGGTTATTTTTTTTAACGAAAATAGGATTGAAAAAATCAAGTGTTCAACTTTGATTAGAAATGAGTGGGGATTTCAAAAATAAGCTTTATTTTAGGAGAAATCAGTGGCGTACCATCAATGTCTGCCAAAATAGGCAGGTCAAATTACGTACGAACGCCACTGGTGGAAATTTAAGAAAAAGTGATATACTAAAAATGCCTCTTGGTTCATTGTACATGTATGACGAATTTCATTAAAATATCTGAGGTTGTATTGTAGATATTAATAATAAATACTTATTTTTGAAAACTTTCCACCCGGTATCTCAAAAGGTAAGACGTTTAGGACATACGTTCATATGAGGTTTTCTTTTTAAAATTGACCCAAAAATCGCCCCTATAAATATTGACATTCAATTAGGAAACACCCTGTATAATAATGCGTGCGGAGCAAAGTATTTGACTGCATTTTTATGGGACAAATAATAAAAGCACTAACCGTCAAAGATATTTTTTTTTTTACCTTGAGAATGATTAAGTATGTAACCAATTGTGCGGCATAGTTTCTCCTTTTAGATGTCAGGGGCTGCTCCAACCATTTTTTTCCTGATGTTTCCAACGCGCTCTTTAGAAACCACTGAGGAAAGTTCAAATGGTGAACCAAGCATTCTGATAAGTTGCGGGACTTTTCAGGACATACGCCCTTATGAAATATAAAACAAGATGTTAGAACAATGCATACTCGAAATTTTTAAAAATAATACCGATACCTTTTTGTTTTTCTCGATAATAAGATCCACCACTTGGGTATCAAATACATTCCTGACAAATACTTTGTACTTTCTGAACAATTTGTCCAACATCGGTCCAGCTTTATGCATGACTTTGCAGACATACGCTGATTCCAATATGTCTTTGATTTCCGGGTAGAAGTAACAGTTCTTGAAATTTCTCATATCAAAAAGAAACACCTGCTGCCAAGTGGATAGAACTAAAAGACGTATACTTGCCATCCTGTCCTCCAAACCTGAAGAAATCATTACTTAAATGCTACTATATTAAGACCTTAAAATATGGGCTTAAGTTGTAATCGAATCAAGTAAACAGTAATAAATTTAGGAAAGTACATATAAACATGTGTTCTAAAGAGTCTGGTTTCCAAGATACAAGGTGTCAAAGTTTGGAAAAAATATATATTTCTTTATTAATTTCTTAAAGAATATTCAGCCTATTTTTTTGTAAATTGGAAGTGATTTTCACAGCAATGAGACGCTAAGTGAGCACTGGCGAGAAGAAAATTATTATTTCCAGTGACGTCTCGGTGTGCAGTCTCAAGATAAAATAGAACAGATAGAGGAGAGCTCTGGCGGTTTTCCAGCCTTGCTCAGCAACACCATGTTTGCCCTTTTCCACGTATTTGGTACAGTTTGCGTACTCATAAGACGGTTCAATAGACCCGATAGCAACTGTGGTCCTGTGGATGCTATCGCTTTGATGGCCTCCGAAGGGACTCCATCTGGCCCAGGAGCTTTGCCGTTTTTCTCATCTTCCCCGCAGCCTCCTTAATCTCTTCTATCGTAAAGATTTCTGGATTCTTTTTGATGCTGTCCGCCTCCCAAACTTCTGAATTACTTGGAAAGACACGGTGGCCACTGCTTGATGATCATCCTTTTAGTAACCAAGTTGTACCCTTCACCCCAGATGTCATGTTCTAAGTCTCCGCACAGTTCTTTCCAGTATTTGGATTTTGAGGTACAGATCGGACCTTTAAATAGCTTTTTCTTGGCTGGGTATTCCTCCTACAGTGCGTTTATGGCTGCTTGAGGCTGGTGGTGTCCGCGTCGTATGCGCGACAGCTTACGCCATACTTCGAACACAGTCCGCCCTAGCAGATTCGATTTCCGAATTCCACCAGTACGGCACTTTAGCGGTCTTTGCGCCCCTTTTGAGGGCACTTTCAGAACGGCTTATATCAGCCTCGTGTACCGCTTTCAGTGACGCTTTCCATGGTATGCAACGACTCAAGTCTACAGGTAAGTGTCTCTTGGAATTTGCTGACATCAACAAAAGGCGTGTGGCGCTCTGTTGATCTCCTTTTAACTTCAGAGTTTCATGCCCATCTCAAAATAGATGTACTATGGTCACTAAAAGTTTCGTCTTCTAAGACCTTCCACTTTTTAATGTACTTGAGTTGCTAAAGTGACGTCTGAACAAACACGAAGCTCTTCTGCAGAAAGTAGGCAGCAAGCCATCATTCAACACTACCATGTCCATCGCCGCTATCCACTCGCATAGGACTTTCCCCCTTTTATCTCTGATTGGTAACCCCCCAATCTGCAGCTTTAGCATTTAAATCTCCAAGAACAAGAACGCCTAGGACCGCCGTAGCTACATCGTCCCAGAGCGTCTCCATATACTTTTCGTATTTCTCCATACTTATATTTGGAGAGCAGTAACAGAAGATCGTCAGTTTATCGAGGTTTAGGCGTATATAGCCATCTCCACTAACCGCAGAATTTACGACGACATTTCTATTTCGAATATTCGCCGCTACGTCGTTGTTGTAGTCGTTGTAGTCGGTGTACCACCTGGATTGACTGCACACTTCCGATTTGGCGCCGATACTAATATTAGATCAATGTTCTTCTCCATGGCCAGCGTATGCGCCATGTCATGCGCTGTTTAAGTTAGCTTGAAGTATCGTAACCATTCATTGCTCTGTAGTTTCTGCTTCGCAGTCCGAAAAATCGCCTTCGGTCGCTACGGACTCTTAGAGGTTTCGTCCAAGTTTTCCTCTTTAGATTGGCTTTAAATAACTTTTTATATACACGACAGGCAAAGGAACCTGCCCTGTGAATGTATGCCTTAAAAATTAGCCTATTTTAACCCCTGCATGTGCTTGCTTTGTGCCCGACGCCCCAGCACTTTCTGCACTTTTCAACAGTAGCCTTTCCTGGACCGTGCGAATCACGATCCCCAGCTTGAAACGACCCTTACCGGTCAATTCATGAACCAGTTTCCTTGAAGTGAGGACAGTGGCTACCTGATTGCCGTTTCTTCAAAGCTTTCACCAGTTAAGTCGTCATTTCCGCTGTTGACTGTTCGCGTACGTCACTTCTGCTTCGGAGGTAGCACCATCTATGCTTCGCACATGCAGAGCAACCCTCCCAATATGCCTGGTATGGATTCCTTCTATTGGAAGTTTTCCAACCGCGTCCTTTAGTCCACCACCCCCCTCTGGAACCGTTAGCAAGAGTTCTCCATTCTTCGTTTGCCTGATGTATTGTACAGTCATCTCGAGATCATCATTCTTTGCCTGCTCTTTGACTTTCTTCAGAAGCTGCAAGTAATTCAGGTCTTTCGCAGATACTATTATAGCTTCCGAGTGCTTCTTTGTCTGTTCTTGTTATTCTTTCGCGATGATCCCTTGGCTTCATTAGCCTATATATCCCTATATCTGCAAAAACAAACTCAATGAGCTTTCGAAATCTACCCGCTGTAAGGAGGTCCAGTGCTGGAATCGCAATGCCTCGCTGCTCCTCTTTAGTGGCGAAATCCCTCAGTTCCATAAAGTTATGGAACGTCTTACGCTCATCTTCGTCCATAATTAAGAGATTTTTTCGTGATGAACTTTGGGAACATCAATTAACTATGCAAAATACACTTGTCAACCATCATGAGAATGAGATCCAGTCACAAAAGATATAAGGCACATTTGTTCAAATACAAGACAACTCTTATTGTGATTGTGGACAAGTAGAAGGCATCAACCACCTACTTTTCAAATGCCCTATCAATGAAATCCCCAATATTAGCAGATGTAGACTTGAAACCTTTGAACATCTCAATTCATTTTCTTCAATACAACAAAATCAATTTGTAGTTATTTTACAGCTCCCTATTTTCTATCCTCCTATCTCCTAGGTGCTACTCCCTTCCAAGGCAACATTTGGGGTCTACGTAAAGTACCTCCATTGTTCAGATATGGGAAGAGTATTAACCTGTGTTGTGTTATCTGTCTTACTAACTACCCTACATCTATCTCTGTTAAAACAACGCACTAATGTAGGCCAAAACAAAAGTAACTGTAAGAAACAATTGAGGCCTCTCGATACAAAACCGGACAAATCCAATTTTCAAAATTTCGCGACAAATGTGATCATTGAATTGGTGCCAACCTTATACATAATCTAAATGTAACAATAGGGATTTTTTCGCGAGATCTCGGTGTAAAACGGACGGGGAAAGCAGGGTGACAATGGTTACCCCTTCCAGGACATGTTTTTGACAGTTGTAGTTCCCGCCGTTCCTGCAAAGGATGTCGCGGAAATGAAACCGAGAGCAGTACACGGTACACGGTGTTTTGTTTAGGAAACTATTTTTTTGATATGATATCTCCAGTCAACCTAAAAAGTAAAAAGATATATCTGAAATGATAAACTTTTTACTCCTATTGTCTGAATTCTTTTTCAATAGTGATGATTTACTAACAGTGTTATTTTATGATGAACCAGCCATTCTGCCGGTATTACAGTTCAGAGAACAGTATTTTAAAGTTGATTTACATCCAGAGGAGTGGTTGGAAAAATATCATGAAATTACGTTTTTCGAAATGTTTAGAATGAGAAAAAAGGTCATTCAAAGTGTTACTCGAATCCATATTGAGAAATCCCGATTCAAAGAGACTTTTAGAAAAAAAGTTTCATGGTGGCAATTATCCAATAAAGCCTGATAAGGGATTGCTGATCTTTTTGGTGTACATGGGAACCCAAGATACATTAAATTCAATCGGACATAGATTCAAGTTGGCCCCATCCTCAATCATGAAAGTTGTTAATTTATACTTATATATTGCTGTTCAGATGAAGAATAAATTAATTTCTCGGTCAGCGTCTGAAATGGAGTTCCTAACAATAAAAGAAGGCTTTTTATCATATCCAGGTATACATATATTGGTGAAGATTTCGAATTGCAGTAGTTCTGTTCCTTAAAACATCTGTAATAATCAACCCGTTTATTAATTATAGGCTGTCAGGTGTAATTATTTACTACCTATGCCCAGTAAATATTTGGACTAATTTCTGTACAGAATAAAATTACCCGTTTGCTTCTTTTAGGAGTAATAGGTGCATTAGACTGTACCCATATAAAAGTAAAAGTACCAGCAGCACAGCAAGATAGTTACATGGATAGATAATAATAATATTTTTTTTTCCGCGAGGGGTTGCTAGATCCTCTCAGTGGCGCCTCCCCAAGGTGGCGGATAGGGGAATGCCTCCCAGATATGGGTGGTACCGGGGAAACGAAATCCCCGGGGCGGACCAAAACTAGCACGGTGGAATAGCGTCTGCATCCGGCTATTCCACAATAAATAGGACACGACGGATCTCCATGTAAGGAGCGGTACTCCGACAGCGTCTGACTTCAGGTTAGGGGCGTCTGGTACCAGACACCCGCAGGAAGCCACCCAACATCAGTAGGCTATCCGGTGCGTGGCGACACCGTAAGGTATACCGAAGCCAAAGGATGTAAGTCGGTCGGCAACCTTCACAGGTCCATCCTCTGGAGGCAATTTGGACGGCTGCCTCCGGAAATGTCGGCTGCGGGCCCTAAGGCTAACCACCTGACGGGCCCTATCTTCGGGTTCGACCACCTCGAAGGAAAAGCACCCACACCGAGCCGGCTTCGGAAGCCGGCGTTGGGCAAGGTGGTGGTGCTTCGAATTGCCCTGATGACGACCCCCGCAATAACATGGACCGTTTTAGGTGGACGACGGAGCTCAGGGATGACCTGCTGAGCTGCTACGAAAGCAGTAGCCCGCGCCGTAGGGGATACATGTCCCGCATGTATGAGAGGTGGTGTGAAATGCACCCAGAGCATAGCACGCTTACCTCTCAGAATTTGCGAGATTATGTATCGTACCTCCGGAGGCAGGAATATGTTCGTGCTCCAGCTCAGCCTGCCCCTTCGGCGGACGGAAGGCCTGTTAACCAGGCTGAAAGTTCGCCGGTAAGGCCCGCTGAGAGGGAAATCGACCAAGTCGTCTCACCTGGGGATTTCAGAGACCGAAGGGCCTTGCATAACAACGGAAGGTCCTTGAAGCTGGCAGATTTAAAGAGAGAGGATGGGGTTGTTGGTGAACGTCTATCGGAGGCCTCTGACATTTGGAGCATCAATTGCGAAATTTACGCTGCGGCTCTGAGGCTAGCTAGACAGGGGAGAGTGAGAGACTCTCTGTTGAGAGAGCACAGAGACGGGTGCGCCAAATGGAAGCGAAAATCCAGTTGGCTCGCCAGGAAGCATCCCGTATCCAGTGTGTGATGGAATATAGAGCGGCTGGGAAGCCATTTACGCGCCGAGTGCGCCAGATAGCCTCCGGGTTGAGGCGCGACCATCATACACTCAGTCAAGCGGTACTGTCTTGACAGGATACGGATGCTAATCCCTGCTAAGCGATCGTTGGTGGCGCGGGCGAGAGGTCTGGAGCAGAACAGAATATTCTATGAAAGACCTTCTCGCCTTTTCCAACAGCCGCCTCCAGCCATAGAGCAGCCGCCAACTGCTGATCGCGTGGAGGCCTTTTGGAGGGACATTTACGAACAACCCAATCCTCTCTCAGCAGACAATCCGGCCTTGGCGCAGTTCGAGTCCGTTTGTAGGAGGACTCCTAACTTGAATGTACTGCGGCACCCGATAAACAACGGAAGAAATTCTTGACGCCTTACGAGGCGTAAAGAATTTCGCAGCTCCTGGCCCGGATGGCATCAACACCTACTGGTGGAAAAAAATCCCCAGTTGCCACCGGCATTCAGCTAGTTTTTAACTCGTGGCTAAATCAGGAGCAGCCAATTCCGGCTTGGTTTGTCGAGGGTCGAACCGTGCTTCTCCCGAAGACCGGAGATTTGTCTGATACCAAAAACTACAGGCCAATAACATGTCTGAACGCATGTTTCAATCTCTTCACCAGAATCTTGTACATGCGTCTCCTTCAAGCTGTGAATCCTGTATTTCTCGACGTGTATGAACAGAGAGGGTCAAAGAAAGGAGTAGCTGGCTGCAAGGACTACTATAACATCATGTGAAACTCGGGTTCAGACAGAGTTGGTGTCATTGAAAAGAGGTGTCTTTCAAGGAGACTCCTTGAGTCCCTTGCTCTTTTGCATCTCACTTTTGCCTCTGTCCATAGCGCTGAGAAATACTAAAGGATACAGCTGTGGCACGCCCAATAACCGGAAGCACAAGGTCACCCATCTGTTTTATATGGATGACCTAAAACTTTATGCCTCCGGCCAACGCGAACTACAACAATCGCTGAGGGTGGTGCAGGAGTACAGTCATGCTATCGGAATGGAGTTCGGGACAGACAAATGTGCATTGGTTCATCTCAAGAAAGGACGAAGCGGAGATAGTGGAGATGAGGAACATCTCGTTGATGGGAGTATCTTGCGACAACTGTATGCCTGAGATACATATACCTACCTTGGAGTGGCGCAGCGTCATGTCCAAGAGGAAGAATTGGTCAAAGAGTGTCTCCGCCGCAAGTATTTGCACCGACTCCGGCAGATCTGGTCATCAGAACTGTCCGGCAAGAACAAAGTCGCTGCCACAAACATGCTTGCGGTCCCATTGTTAGTATACACCTTTGGTGCTATACACTGGAAAGTGAACGAGCTGAAGGAAATCGACACGAAGACCCGCAAAAAGATTAATATGGAGAGAAGTCTGCATCCTGAGTCCTCTGTCCCGCGAATATACCTCCCGCGACACCTGGGAGGGCGTGGACTATTGAGTTTGGAGCGTCTGCGCAACAGAGTAGTACTGGCCACTGCCTGCTATGTAACGAACAGCACCGATCCCCTGATCCGCTTTGTGCGAGAGCACGAGAATGCGGGAAAAGGAGCCTTTCTTTTTAGCGCAGCGAAACGAGCAGCCGAGGAGCTCAGCCTCACATTCGACTTCAAGCGGAGGTGTCAGCAGTCCATTACGGAACTTGCTCCCGCAGAATTAAAATCCCACATTAAAACTGCCGAAGTCGACTTCCTCTTAAGACTTCATAAAGATAAGCCAATGCATGGAATCTTCTACAAACATCTAGAAGAGCATGGTTTGTCTGAGCAGTTGACCTTCTCTTTCCTAAGGTCTAGTGGGTTGAAGTCGGAGACTGAGGGCTTTATAATGGCATGCCAAGACGGTGTCTTCAACACCTTGGTGTACCGTAAAAGGGTTATGGGTGTAGATGTACCCGACACCCATTGTAGAGCTTGCCGACAGGCGCCAGAGACGCTTATGCATCTCTTGTCGGCGTGTAGGACGTACGCTGGGACGGCTTACGTCCATCGGCACAACGCGGCTCTACGAGTGCTCTACTATCATTTAAGGCACTCATACGGTATCGATGAGACACAGGTGCTGCCTTACGCTCCAGGGGATATAGAGTCCGTTGTGGAGAACGAGAGATGCCGGATTTACTGGAACTACTCGTTCTCCACGCTCGAGCTTGTACAGGCAAACAAGCCTGACATAGTCCTTCTCGACCACCTACAGAAGACGATGTTCGTTATAGAGTTTTCGGCGCCTGCCGAGGTGAACATCGTCTCTAAGGAGGAGGAAAAGCGGACCAAATATCAGGAGTTGCACGGTCAACTTCGCAGGCTCTGGCCAGACTACACTGTAAGTCTGCTGGTTATGGTCATTGGATCCCTAGGTGGAATGAGGAATACGCTGCTCTCTGCACTGCGCAAAATACCGGTGTGCCGTGCGGCGGCGCACATCTTAGCCGCCAGAATGCAGAAGGCAGTCATCCTTGGGTCCCTTCGTCTACTTAGGGCGCACGATTCGCGGACCCAGTGATTGCTCACCTCACGGTGTGAGGAGTAGTCATTGGGTAATGGAACAGCAGCTCGGTGTGTCGGAGCCCGGGCTGCACTTTTTGTGTTTGTGAATAATAATAATTTATTTCCCACTTCTATACAATTTACCAAAAATATAGTTTACAAAACAAGAACTGAAAAGTTATTAAATATGTGCTAAAGAAGTATATAGCCACAAAAGATAAACTTGTGCGTGGCTAGGTATACCTACTTGAAACTAACCTATTTATTAACGCAAACATACACAATCAACAGTGAGTACAGATATTTTTCTCTTAACAAAAAAAATATAATCCTAACTAAGCATATAAAGTGGAAGCCCGGTATAAATGTACAAACATTGGTATTGAAAAAAAATAGCACGTATAGATATTGTGGCAATGGTCGAAAAATAAAGAAAAAGAAATATATTGTCGCGACGGCCTCTTTTTCTTCACCCATGGAATCAAACTCGACGTAACTTTCACCGTTTTACTTCAGAACTTAATACAATACCTCAACCTTATCTCAACTAGATCTCAACTCAACTGACTCCTGCCACGCTACTCGTGGTGCCTTATATACTTCATCGAACCATCTAGAAGATTCCAGACACCCAGATGACATTCGAGAATGCCGATCTGTCAGTCTAGAAAATTCCAGATGATTCGATGACGTTTACACATCAAAATAATCTAACCTAATCATTGTAAAAAAAACATTAACAAATCCAAATAAGCAATGTAACATACAGGATGTTACACTCTTCCCCCCTTAGCGTTCGGCGTCCTCGACGAACAGTTCGCTTCGATCCTTGTATGGCCACAGGCGATCGCTATGGACGACCTTCGGTTTTCCACTACCCATACGTATCCTGTAGACTACGTCGTTGAGGCGCTTCATCACCACGTAGGGTCCCTCCCAATGGCGTTGTAGCTTCGGACATCTACCCCTTCTCCGTCGTGGATTGTAGAACCATACCAGATCACCTTCGACGAACTTTGGGCTATTTGCTTTCAGATCGTATCTGGCTTTCATTCTGTCGCTGGCAGACTGGATGTTTCCTCTAGCAGACTCATGGATATCCCAGAGCGTTTCCTGAAGCTCGCTCACCCATTCGCATGGAAGACGGCGTTCCGTTTCTGGGGGTGGACCAAGAGCTAAGTCCAGAGGCAGCCGCAGTTCTCGACCAAAAATTATCTTCGCTGGGCTCAACCGAGTTGACTCGTTCACCGCTGATCTGTAGGCCAACATTCCCAGAGGAATATTCGTATCCCAATTAGACTGATGTTCGTTAACGAATTTTGATAGGTAATCCAGGATTGTCTTGTTGAAGCGTTCCACCATACCGTCGGACTGCGGATGAAGAGCAGTTGTTCTAGTCTTCCGAATTCCGAGTTTTCTCATCAGCTGTATGAAGACTTCCGATTCAAAGCTTCGTCCCTGGTCTGAATGTAGTTCATTAGGAACTCCGAATCTGGACACCACGTGTTCTAAAAGAGTCTGTGCCACTGTGCCTGCTGCTTGATTGGGCACAGGAATTGCTTCTGGCCATTTAGAGAAATAATCCATTACAACAAGCAGATACTTGTTCCCAAGGCTGGTTTCCGGCAAAGGACCCAAAATGTCTATGGCGATTCTCTCAAACGGCGATCCAACGTTGTACTGCTGCATGCGTGATCGTTGACGAATACTGGGACCTTTTCTTGAGTTGCAGACATCGCACGTGGAACAGTAATTTTCAACATCTTCGCGACAGCCAACCCAGTAAAATCTCTCCTTGATTCTTTCCAGGGTCTTCCTGATGCCAAAGTGACCCCCACTGCTACTATCATGTAGTTTTTCCATAATTGCTTTCCGTAATTTCCTTGGTACTACAAGTTTTTCTTTAGCATGTCTGCCATCAGTATCCTCCCAGATTCGATACAGGAGGTTACCCCTTACCTTTAGTGAGTCCCATTGTGCTAGGTAGGCTTTAGTGATGGGACTCATAGCACTTATTTCCTGTTGATTAGGCTTGTTTCCATTTAATAGCGAATGAATAACTAACCCTAGCTCAGCGTCTTGTGACTGAGCTTGCTTGAAGGTTTCTAGTGAAATCTTGGTTCCTTCCAATTCAAATTCTTCTATTCTTAATGTGTTTATGTCGAATTCTCGTTGTTTCTCTTCTTTCGAGCAGTGCTTACAGTCTTCATCACAGGGCCTGCGTGACATAGAATCGGCATTTCCGTGTTGCTTTCCTGGACGATGACGAATTTCAAAGTCATAGCTTTGGAGGTATTCAATCCATCGAGCAAGCTGGCCTTCTGGATTCTTGAACTTCATTAACCACTGCAAAGCTGAATGATCGGTTCTCACGACAAATCTTCTTCCGTACAATAAGTGGTGGAAATTTCCGATCCCTTTCACCACACTGTACAACTCTTTTCGTGTCACACACCAGTTTTTCTGCGCTTTATGCAAAGTTTTACTGTAGTATCCAATTACCTTTTCGATGCCATCTTGTTCTTGAGATAAGACAGCTCCAACAGCATAATGGCTAGCATCTGTGTCCAAGTAGAAAGTTCCTTCCCTTGTAGGATGAGCTAGTATCGGTGAGGTCAAAGCCGTTTTCAATGCGTCGAAGGCTTCTTGGCAGATGGAGTCCCAATAAAACTTATTACCATTTTCAGTTAAGGCAAATAATGGTTTGGCGATGGTAGAGAAATCTTTCACAAATCTGCGATAATAACTGCACAGTCCCAAAAAGCTTCGTACCTCATGAGTGTTGGACGGTACTTTCCATTCCTTCACAGCCTGCACCTTCTCTGGATCCGTCCGGATTCCGTCTTTGGTTAACAGATGTCCGAGGTATTTTACTTCCCTTTTGAAAAGATGGCATTTCTTAGGGTTTAGCTTCAAGTTCGCTTCCTTAAGCCGCTGGAAAACTTGTCTTAGTCGGAGTAGCTCTTCTTCAAAATCCTTTCCAAACACAATAACGTCATCGAGATATATCAGTGCTGTCTTCCAAGATAAACCTTGTAGTACAACATCCATTAATCTTTCGAAGGTACTGGGTGCATTGCATAGACCGAAAGGCATTACTGTAAACTGCCATAGCCCAGCACACGATGTAAATGCCGTTTTCTCTTTATCTTTTTCATCCATTTCAACCTGCCAGTACCCACTTTGCAGGTCCAAGGTGGAGAACCATGAAGAATTTCCAACTGCATCCAAAGTGTCGTCAATTCTTGGTAAAGGGTATGAATCCTTTTTGGTCAAATCGTTGAGCCGCCTGTAATCCACACAAAACCTCGTTGATCCGTCCTTCTTCCTAACAAGGACTATCGGAGAGGCCCAAGGGCTAGATGATGGCTCGATTACTCCTCGTTTCTGCATATCTTTTACCATATTCTGTACTTCATCCATCCTAGATAATGGAGTTCTTCTTGGGGGCTGCTTGACTGGCTGGGCATCTCCTACATTAATTTTATGACGTACCAGTTGGGTTCGCCCTAGGTCATCATTATTTTTAGCGAAAATCGAATGAAATTCTCTTAGTAGCTTCAGGACCTTCCGCTGCTGTTCGGGTCGCAAATGCTCACAGCTTCTATCATACAAATCTTGAAGACTACCTGAGATTTGGGTGAAGTCACTCTCATCTTCTTCTTCCGCGCCATCTAGCCTTCGTATCCATGCTACTGGTTCTAGTCTACCCAGTGGCGTACCTTTCTTGATTTGTATTGAATTCCTGGATACATTCACGGCTCTTATTAACATATTTGAAGAATCCGTTATTGTTCTGGCTAATAAAATAGGTTTATTCCAACCTAGCGTAGGATCTGGTTCAAAGACGCATGGGGTAAGGTTATGTTCAAGTGCCTTATGTGCATATACGGGTATAACAATCTCTTTCTGTGGTGGAATTGTAAAATTCCTTGGTGCCATAACGTTCATTTCCTCTAGATGAACAGCTTGGCAGCTAAATGAAATCTCTTCTGAATCCCCAATGCTTAAGGTATTACCAGTGAAGTTTATTACGCAGCCAGAACTCTGCAGAAACTCAGCACCAAGGATGCAATCATTTGTGACTGAAGCTACTAAAATGGGATGCTTCTTACCGAAACTGCCAATGCGAATCTCTAATTCTTCAACACCCAGTACTGGTATACGGTCTCCATTAGCGGTCTTCAGCAACATTCTATCCGTTTGCGTGGTTCTGCTTGGCAACTTCCTTCGAATTTCTTGGTATATGTTAGGGCTTATTATAGTCACATTTGCTCCGGTATCGACTAACATCTTGCATGGTATATTTTCTATGTAACCTTCAACTACTGGACTCTTCTCAATCTTATTAACTTCAATTTCGCGGGCTTTCGTCATGATGGCCAGCCAGTTTTTGCCCCCTAAAACTGGCCGGCTCTAGTTTTCCGACTCATTATCAGTATTAGTACTAGCCTCCCTTGACTTCTCTGCCACCTGCATGCGACAGCCTACTCGAAGGTGCCCCTTCTGCCCACATCTCCAGCACGTAAACTTCTCAGGTCCTTCTAGATTGGTGCGAGCTGGGTTTCTTTGAAAGGTACCACCTCTTCTTCTTGGAACAAACGCTGTCGCCCTGACTTCTGCTTCATCATCTTGTTCTACAGAGCGCACCCTCCGTGTCATTCGCGTGGCTTTCGTGGCCGCTTCAATTTCAAGAGCCTTGACCAAAGCATCTTGTAAGGTTCTGGGACTGGATAGCCTTACGATTCGCTGAACGTCCAGGTCCGCAATGCCTTCGACAAACTGACGAGCAGCAACGTATTCCTGTGTCTCGATGGGACTGCTGACGAATGCTCGTTTAGCTAAGCTTTGGACTTCGTATGCAAATGTGGTTAAATCTTCCTTGGGTTGTTGTGTCCGGTTATGCAACTGGCCATGCAACAGCTCTGTTAAGTGTGCATATCCAAAACGTAACTTTAGTGCAGATGTTATCTTATCATAGTCACGTAAATCTGATGAGCAGAGATTTTCCAAAATAGCTGCTGCAGAATCTCTGAGCATTGATGTCAGCACACAAGCCTTTTCCTCATTCGACCAGTTATTCATACGTGCGATGTTTTCAAATTGCATATGATAAATGTCCCATGACGTTTTTCCATTGTATGGATAGGGCTTTGCTACTACGCCACTGTGTCTATCAGTAAAAGCAGGTGCTGCAGCTGTTAAACTACGCTCACCTGCACTAAACTCTCGCAGCTCCTCTCTACCCATTTCTTTGTCCTGATCTTCCACTTGCTGAAGCTGTTCCTCAACGTGTTTTTCTGATGCTGCTAGCTGCTCCTCAATTGCACTAATACGGTGGTCTTGATTTTCTAATGCTTGACTTACGGCTTGCTTCTGCTCCTCCAACCGAGTCATCACCAGTTCCTGTCCACTCTTCAAGTCTGCGACTGTCTCGTCTTGATGGCGCTTCAGCTTTTCTTCAAGGTTCACGACTGCCTCGTCCTGGTGGTTCTTTAGCTTTTCTTCAAGGTTCACGACTGCCTCGTCCTGGTGGTTCTTTAGCTTTTCTTCAAGGTCCACGACGGTCGCTTGCATAACAGCTGCCTGGTTATCTTGGCTACTTCGAAGACTGTATGCAGTTTTTTCTAAACTTTGTTCGAAGCTGGCTTTCATTTCTTGTAGCATATTCATCATTGCACTCATTTCGGACGCCATAGCTCTGGTTATTGGCATGGACCAATGCTGTACCGTAAACGCGGGCTACTTTGGCCCACTTTTCAGTAATTATTGTATGTACTTTTCTCTAGAAACTGTTATTTTCACTGCCCAGAAGTTCTGGCAATCTTTTTTACAACTATAATATCTTAAATTTTAATCAGTAATCCTGTTTTTACTTACAAAACGTTTATTAAATTAATATATTTTTTTTTAGTTTTGGGCCAATGTTACCCTGCGGTTAGGGTAACTTTGGCCCAAGTCAATTTTTAGCGCTAAAAGCATGATACAAATGGTATGGATACAGAAGGACTTGGATATTGACTAGAACAGGTTCTTCAACGAAGATTATATTATCAAATGTTACCAAGTTTTGTCATAATTATGAATTTTATCAGGTGAAACATCTTTGACCACCTTTTTCAGATGTTCAATATAGTCTGTGATGATTTGTTCATGAATCTGATTACGATTTATTTTGATCTTCGACGAAAACGTGACAGTCAGTTGAAGGTGTCTCTTTAGAAACGATTTGACCCGTTCACGTCCTGGAACATAGTTGCAAAAACACTGCATAGTCTTCCATTGCCTAGTCAAATAAGATTTTATGATGAATCTTAAATCTAGTTCATCGAGAATGCTAGTTCTTCTTGCGAAAAAACTGTTGCATGGCCTGGTGAACTGGAAAACAAACTTTTCAACTTGTTTTCTATAGGGGTATCTTGCAATGATCAGCAGCCTGCCTTTGCGTCATATCACCAGATCTGATTGCTTCTAGACAAGTTAGAAGTTGTTCATTGCTATAGCCAGTATATACTGGGCCTCCAGGAAGTCTTTTATTACGGCATCCTGAACAAGCTGATTATGATAATACGCAATATAAATGAAAAAATAAAATGTTTCAAGGTTTTTGTAGCAATTCATAAATTAATATTATGGGTTTTGGCCAAAATAAACGTTGGGCCAAAGTAGGACGTTTTTTATAGATTATTGGGTCTGATTTAAAAAAACATGAAAATAAAAAAACTTGTTTAGTTTACCAGTGTTGTAACTACAGTACGACTTAAAGAAAGGAAAATTGTTTAATAGGGGGTACTTACCGGATTTGTTAAACAAAAAATACGTTTTTTGTAAGTGGAAGTTTGGGAGGTAAAAATTGCACCTGGTTTCACTAGTCAAACAACTATAAGTGCTGCTTTCTAGTGGACAGCAAAGGAACCACTGAACTTATCAGACAGCCTGTATAGTGCGGCTACCTACCGGAATGAGCCGGAAGTATTTTAAATACGGTCACAAATATGATTGTAGAGTACGATTTTGTTTTTTTTTCATTTGGGCCAAAGAAGGACGTTAGGGCCAAAGTAGCCCGCGTTTACGGTACTCACTTCTTCTTTCCTTTTCCTGGCTTGATTCGCTGGATAATCCCACACTTCCGACACCAATTGTCGCGACGGCCTCTTTTTCTTCACCCAGGGAATCAAACTCGACGTAACTTTCACCGTTTTACTTCAGAACTTAATACAATACCTCAACCTTATCTCAACTAGATCTCAACTCAACTGACTCCTGCCACGCTACTCGTGGTGCCTTATATACTTCATCGAACCATCTAGAAGATTCCAGACACCCAGATGACATTCGAGAATGCCGATCTGTCAGTCTAGAAAATTCCAGATGATTCGATGACGTTTACACATCAAAATAACCTAACCTAATCATTGTGAAAAAAACATTAACAAATCCAAATAAGCAATGTAATATACAGGATGTTACAATATGTATAATAAAGGTTCAAATTATGGAGGTAAGTATAAATATGTACTTCCAACAAAGTGATGGATATGTTCCCTTGGTATACCGAAAATCCATTTCTTCACTTTTCTTTTGAACAAATGTACATCATTATAGTGTCTTATATTTAAAGGTAGTTCATTATATATCCTGGGGCACATGTAAACCCATGATCTTTGGAACATCGTCTTTCCGGGTATGGGAACTAAATTTTGGTATGATACTCTTTGCCTGGTACTATAATTATGTTGTGGCTGTAACAACTGCATTCTGTTTTTATGTTGGAATACCAGTAACTGGTAAACATATAATTGTCTTATATCGAAAACATTT
Source organism: Callosobruchus maculatus (assembly GCA_951848785.1). Lineage (NCBI taxonomy): Eukaryota > Metazoa > Arthropoda > Insecta > Coleoptera > Chrysomelidae > Callosobruchus > Callosobruchus maculatus. The sequence continues at coordinate 4,412,114 of CATOUR010000191.1, read as the reverse complement.
GACTCAATAAATAAAAGGTCAGAGGAATACATCCTGTTCTTTTTTAATATGATTTTTAGAATACGTTTTTGCACTCTTTCTAAACTTCTTAAGAGAGCTGGCGCTACTCCACCCCACCCAAGAATTCCATCACTCAAATGTGATTGTATTAGGGCAAAATACAGTGTTTTTAATGAATTATTATGTAATATGTTGGCTACTGATCTAAACTTTGGTAATATGGATCTAATTTTTTTAATAACGTGCTTGTTGATCCCACTTTAAGTTTTCATCTATTATTATACCTAAATACTTCATACTTTTTGTTCTATGAATGACATTTTGCTGACCGTTGTGATAAAATTGCAGAGTATCATATTGTGGTAAATGATTTTTGTATGAGGCAAAAGGCATAAAATTTGTTTTTTCAAAGTTAATTGTCAATAATTTATTTCCAAAATAAGCGACTATGTTTTTAAAGTCTTTTTCAACCTTTTCCTTCAATAGTTGCCAACTGGATGCTTCATAAGTTATCACCGTATCATCAGCAAAACCTATAATTGTACCTTCTGATTTAATGGAAAACAAGTCATTTATATATATGTGAAAAAGGATTGGCCCAAGAACTGTCCCTTGGGGTGCCCCACATTCTACTGTCCTAAAACTACTACTACTTTCATTAACCTTTACACATTGTTATCTATTTTCCAAATAACTACTCATCAATTTTAGTGGCGTTCCCCTTATGCCATTAGTTTCTAGGGTCTGTAACAGTTTGACATGACTAACTGTATCGAAAGCTTTAGTGAGGTCAATAAAAACAGATAATGTCGGTGTTTTATCATTTACTAATTGGTATATCCTCTTTGTTACTGCAGCTATTGCATCTTCAGTAGATAGTTCTTCTCTGAAACCAAACTGGTTTTCATGTAATATGTTGTAATTTTTGAAAAAACCTATTATTCTTGATTTTATTATTTTTTCTACTATTTTTGTTATGTTCGATAGCAGTGAGATCGGTCTGTAGTTAGTCATGTCAAGCTTGTTGTGTTTTTTATGCAAAGGCATTACAGCTACTTTAAATGCATTTGGAAATTCTCCTGTTTCAAAACATTTGTTTACTATATGGCAGAGTGGCTTACTAATATAATCGCTAATTAATTTTAAGGTTTCTACTTTGATATTGTCTATGCCAGGGGACTTTCCATTTTTCAATGTATATATAGTTTTTACAATTTCATTTTCATTAGTTTCATTAAGGTAAAATGAATTTGGCATCCTACGTATACCACCAACCAGACCATCAGGTTTAATTTTTTGCATAAGTTTTTTCCCTACACTGCTAAAATACTCAACAAATTCTTCAGCAATACATTTCTCATCGGATATTTCTTCACCATACGTATTCCATATTTTTTCAATTTTTTTGTTTTTGTTGTTGTCATTTGATATATCTTGTACACAATTCCACAAAGTTTTACAATCGTTATTATCTGAAATTAGATTATTATAATATTCTGCTTTTCTGGTTTTTATTAGCTGATTTAATGTGTTTCGATAATCTTTAAATTTTTTTGGGTTATGTTCATTTGGTTCTGATAACATCTTATGATATAGGTCATTTTTGTAATTAACTGAGTTAACTAATCCATTTGTCATCCATTTTTTTTTTCGTTGAGAATGCTTGATTTTAATTTTAATTGTACTCTTCTGAATATAAATACTCAACAAATTCACAAAATAATTTGCAGAGGAATGAGTATCAGGCAAGTGGTATACCGAACTCCAATTTTCATTTTTCATATATGTTAACAACTTATCATTATCCACCCTATTAACATAATTTACAGATGATAATTCCTGAACATTGTAATGAAAATCATTTAGTTCAACAAGAACAATAAAATGATCAGTTAGCAATTTTGTAAAATTACAGCTGTTACTTCATTATCAGAAATGGCACCTTTCAAAAATATGTGATCAATACAAGATCTTGTAGTTTCAGTCACCCTCGTAAAGTCACTGATCATTGAAATGAAGTTATGCTCAGCTATTAAATTTGATACATTTCAAGGTCATCAATAAAGGACATTGCATTTGTTGATGGGAGTCTGTATACAGCTGTCAAAGAGATTTTTTTATTCTGTTTGCACAAGTTTATTTGTAAAGTTTTTGTACCTGTTATCCTGAAATCATGAATACAGTAATCGAGCAATTTTAAATCGTTCCTAATGTATGCAATGACGCCGTCACTTCTATTCAAATCCCCATTATTATAGAATATATGATAGTTGCTCATATTAAATAACGACACCTCATCTACACGCCAACATTCTGTTAGAATTATGCAATCAACATTTTTATTTAAACTTTGTAAGACAATTTTAAATTCATCAAAATTTTTATTGATACTTCTGATATTTAGATGTAATAGAGTAAAGCTTTCTGTATTCCCACTAAACAAATTGTTACATTCAAGAGAATTTTTTGCAATAATAGTTTCTACACGTTTTATTTCAAAGTCTCTGACATATGGATTCATTATGTCTTGGTGGAATTGCTTCTTAACTTCGGCCCTTGAGGTTTTTGAATCGGTGGTGGAGTATTTTTCATTGATGAGATACTGGATGAAGATCCAGATTTCTGTATGTTATGTTCTCTTGCCTTTTGTATTGGTTCTTCCACGGATCTGGTTTTCTTATTTCCTTCGTAATTAGTTGAGTCCCTCAGTTTTTGTTTTTGATATTCTTGGGTGCAATTGTCATCTAATATGTCTGTCTTCAAGGTTTCGTATGAGTATGGATCACCGTTTACATATAGCGTATTGTTTTTGATGCAAGCAGAATTGTGTGATTCTCTGGCTTTTTTTTAGATGTGTATATAACACTTTACGTTTGATGTACTCCTCCTGGGTATAATCATTAAACACGTATATACCAGAGCCATTTGGTAGCTTTTTTGCTTTTATTAGTATATTTTGTTTTTGGTTATAGTTTATGAGTTCTAAAAGTAAGGGTCTTGATTTATTTTTTCCTTGTTTTCCTATACGGTAACAGTCCCTTATATACAAGTCATCTATCATCACCTCCAGCTTACTTCTCATACAGTTCACCGCATCCCTTAATGGTCCCTCTTCTGTCTCCTCTACACCATATATCGGCTTTCATACGCAGCGGCGTATAGAACCCGCGCTCTCTAGTGGCCAAGCGGATGCACCTTGGCGTCCCACCAAGAAGTCTACTGCTGCTAAGTAGAGATTTCCTTGGTTTGCCGTTACCTTCGGGTACTAGATGGCGCACCGGCAGAATTCTTTCTGTCTGCTTGCCTATTGTATGTTAAAAGCAATCATGGTAGCTTCAAAACTGCTAAACTTATTCACAGATATAATACCAGACTCACTGAGAACATAATTCCACAATATATTAGACTCTACAAGATTAGTTGTGGTAATTATTTTAATGTGAAGCTTTTTAATGTTGCAATTTATTCAAATGCTTCATGCACACATTGTTAACCAGACTGTAAATAGGTATCTCCTAAAAGCTTTCTGTAGTATAGATGAATTTTTAAATAATGATTTTAATGATATGGTTCCATGATTGTTGTTCCTTTTAATGATTGTTATAGTATATGTGACTTTTGTTCTGTATAAATGTGTATTTTATTTATTTTTAATGTGACCTGTGTTATACTGTCAATATGTGTATATTGTGTAATCCACATATTTATGTTCTGACATGGTTAAAATATTATTATTGATCGGGGCAAGGTATACATATAAACAAGTATGTAAGAATTATCCAGCATTGTCCATTTTCATTGTAGTAAATGATAATTTTGTAATATAATGAGTGAAATTCTATTCTAGTTTTAATTGTAGTAACCAGTAGTATCAAATGTATTAGGGTTGTCACCTCACGCATCATTATTGACCTGAAGAATGGAGGGAAGGCACAGACACCTTTTCCAGCTGTAATTTCTAAAGCGTCAAGTGATAATTCAAAACGGTGAAGTTAATTTTCCAACTTGTCAATTGTAAATTCAAACTGACAGATATAAATTATACCTGAGAGTTTGAAATTACTAGTGACTATGTAGTGTATAAATATTCTGATCAATGTGTAACTGACATTGAAACCAGATGTTTTTGGAAAAAAGAATCTATTTCAATGGGAGTGGTGTAGTTGTGGTGCCAAGCACATATGTTTAACAGCTTATGTTCCAACCAGGAAAATTATAAATTTCATCGAAAAGGAAAATAGCCATTAAAGCCTGTGTGCCCAAAACCCTGACCCCAAATAGCAAAAAGATGGCTTTGTGTCAAACCTGGAGAAGCAACTATAGATATTTTTATAAGAATCTTACTACTCTGGTTGTAACCTGCATTGGTATACTTAATTACGTATGAAAAGCAAAAATGCTATATAATATATGTACATATATAAAACTAAATATCACATTTCAACTTAGCAGTCTCAATACTACAACAGGTAAGTTATAATGAAAAATATAAACTTTTCCCAAAGAAATGAACACAACTTTTGACTAATAAACATTAACAGAAGATACATTTGTATATAAAATTAGGACAACTATCTCTTCATACTTTTAAATGTACATATTCATATTAATTAAAATAAAAAAATATATATTTATTACTACTGCTTTGTACAGTTTTGCTCAAGTTCTACTATTAAAAAAATATTTTTTTTCTACAATAGGAAAGTCATAATGAAAAATATAAACTTTTCCCAAAGAAATGAACACAACTTTTGACTAATAAACATTAACAAAAGATACATTTGTATATAAAATTGGGACAACTATCTCTTCATACTTTCAAATATATTCATATTAATTAGAATAAAAAATATATATATATATTTATTACTACTGCTTTGTATGGTTTGGTCAAGTACTACTAATAAAAAATATAATACTTTTTCTACAATAGGAAAGTCATAATGAAAAGTATAAACTTTTCCCAAAGAAATGAACACAACTTTTGACTAATCAACATTAACAAAAGATACATTTGTGTATAAAATTAGGACAACTATCTCTTCATACTTTTAAATATATTCATATTAATTAGAATAAAAAAATATATATTTATTACTACTGCTTTGTATGGTTTTGCTCAAGTACTACTAATAAAAAAATATAATACTTTTTCTACAATAGGAAAGTCATAATGAAAATTATAAACTTTTCCCAAAGAAATGAACACAACTTTTGACTAATCAACATTAACAAAAGATACATTTGTGTATAAAATTAGGACAACTATCTCTTCATACTTTTAAATGTATTCATATTAATTAGAATAAAAAAATATATATTTATTACTACTGCTTTGTACGTTTTTGCTCAAGTTCTACTAATTTTTTGAACTCTTGCAACAAATCCTCACGCTGCCTATTCTGTTCTCTTAAAATGTTTTGTAGTACAGAGAACTGTTCTGACCAGTCTTTATTTTGTTTTTCTAACATTTCTGCAACCTGTGCTGTAGCATTTTTTGGTTTTTTATCTCTTTCGGTGAGGAAACGATTTTGAACACATCTTTGACCTTAGCAGATTCTGGTTGTTTTTCAGGATTTGTAATATGTTTACTGCCTAGGATGCTATGCAGAATATCAAAATGTAGAGGCTTTTCTTTATGTTTCTCACCAGTGCTATTTATATGCCTTATGTAGAGGTAACTTTAAATGAAGCTTCTCAACCCCATCACCTTCTTCCCCTAAATTATATCCTGCTTCTTTCATCTCATTAGCTATTTGCTTCCATATTTGAGATTTGATTGTTTTGCAATCATCAAATTTGGAAGCATACTTCTGCCTCAGGCTGAGGAAGTATTCTGTAGCGGAAACATCATTTTGATTGGGTCTTTTGGTTCTCCAGACAGTGGGACTGCTATTGGATTCATTGGCTTTTTGTTTAGAAGTGCCAGCTGCGTTGGATACGATGGCGATGTCACTGTTCGACAGCACAATCCCTGAGTTCTTCAATTGCCGCACCAAGTTTGCAGGCGCAAGTGTATCTACAAATTAAAATGATCAATTAGTTTAGTTTTTAGGGCATGCTTTGAATGCATCGTACCATTTAACAGAATGTTTGTGGTGTGTATGTCGGCAGGCACTTGAATGTCCTCACCCTCGTTTAGAACCAGCACTACTTCTTCTCCTTCTTCCATTTTATTAAATATTTTTTTATTAGGATTTTCCATGCTTAATTCAGTTTCGAATTCGAACTGCTTCTAGCCCCAAACGAAAGTCCTCTTGATTGATATAACAACTTTCCTGTCACCCGCCAGTAACTCACCTACGTCTGGCAGGCAGGAATTCAGTTCTCGGTATCATGTGACCTTGTCATATTCGCATGACGTCACATCTGTCTTCCCCTATCCCCATTTGTCGCGAAAATTTCAGTATCAGTTCCCAGTACTACACAGTGCTAGACCGTGGACTCGCGAAAAAATCCTTAATGATTCCAAAGGTAGACAGATCCCTATGAGAATGTTGCTTAAAATATGAGCTCAAATGCAAAGGCGGACAAATCCTTAACTTAGTTGGTAGCAAAACAGGACAAATTCTGTTTTAGGCAAAACCAGACAGATCCCATTACAGTACATATCACTTGAGTTCAAAATTGGACATATCCCCATTTCTACTTTTTGCTGTATATTTGCATCTGATCTGGTTGTTCAGTGTGTTTGTGAAGTCATGTAAGAGACTAATCATTACTAGAATGATAACTAACGAGTTTATAGTCCAAGGTGAGCCTTATTATAGACATACAATGAGTACTCATACAGGAATATGCAAAAAAGGAAAATCATTGAATAACATTAACCCAGATGAGGTAGACCTCCGGGTGGGGTGCATAAAACCTGAGAAACTGGCAAACGTTGATGAACTATTAACAGGACATTTTGGAGGCGATTGGCAGGAGAAAGCTACAGAGTTAGGATTGAACTTATACAAAGAGGTCATTAACCGAACTACGAACAATATTGCAGAAATCGTGGACAAAGAAGAACATCTGTGTGAAATGCAAGAAGATGACAATCGTTTTGTGTAGTATGTATGATTTTCAGCTGTTCTATGTAACACTATATTAACAATGAAATTAAGGAGTTGCCTGAATTTGGGTTTTCTTTATTGATGATGACTATGGCCAATAAAAAGATAAGGAAACTGGTTTGGTTACAACCACTGAATAACAAAACCAGACAGATCCATACTTTTTTTCTATTTTCTAAGGTTATTTACTGACATTGAAGAGTGAACTTCCACTGAATCCTAGATATAGGCCTTCTTATTACACAGACACAAAGTTGTATTTTTTCCAGTATTGGCGTGACAGCTTTTCGTGATTTCCTCAGTTTTGGCTAATATGGATTTATCTGGTTTTGCATCTAGAGGCCTCAGTTTAAGAATCTCTTTTAGGAAACTAGTAATAAAGTGATTTGTGTATATGCACTAGAGCCAGATAAAGCACCTATAAGCACACAAACTGAGTTGGTTAATTGCATAAAAGTACAGAAACCATAAAGAAAGGAGAAATTTCTACTTACTAACTAGAAATGTCCACTTAGTAGGTATATAGAAAATTTCTACTAACCAACTAGAAATTTCCACTTAGTATTGCCATTGCCATTTAATTTCTAATGTATGTGACCCCTCAGATCATTTGTAATATTGGAATACTGGTAAAAATAGGTAGTGAAAAAAATGGGACACACTTCTTACCTAAACAAATAACCCCTATTGTCTCTGCTTCACACAGCTTCTTAACAGATTCATAATAGATATTGTCAGCATGTTCTAGATAAATATAATTATTAGCCATGTGCTTCAAGCGATCATATTCCTCCTCCACAATTTTAATCCCTTTGTCAGCTGCAGGATGGGGTATGATTGATTTTTTTGGTACCTTTTCTGATGCTTTTCCATGTAACAGGCTGATGACATCAATTTCAAGACGATTGAAGCTGTATGTACCTGTACATTTACAGAACCTTTTGTAACAGTTTTCCTTCATGGAACTTCTTACACAAAATTACCTTTAAGCTTATTTGGATTGTTGTGCTGCCTGGCGTTCGTCAAATCAATGAAATTTTTACCTCCTCCGCAGTAATCCCCTTCAAATATTTCACAATTATTCAGCTGTAGTACCAATCGGTCACCAATGGAAAAGCGTTCCGAAAAAGGAATGTTATTATCCATTTTAAAACAGTATGATATAATTGATATAGCTATCCAAGAAGGTCAGTCGTCACTCGTCGTATCCACCACAAAACATATCCACGACGGCGTGGTACCAATACCACAAAATAGGTACGGTTAATCAATACTATCTACACAGCACAAACTACAGACTACCGATTACCGATATATATTACCATTAATCTAATAATTCTTAAATTTACATGCAGCCAAGAAAAATAAGTCACAACATAACCTTAACGTACTTAAGTTTGACATTCTAACCAGGGGTGTGACGTGTGAAACTCAAATGAGGACCCTGTGTAGCGGCGTTAGCGCTAGCCACCTAGCACACCTAGCGGGGTTGCGTGAACTATTGATCAGCCAACTCTGTTTCAAACAGATTTCTAGATGCATCAAGAAGTGGCCCAATTGTTACGCCTAACGTCATTTTGACAGCCATTGTCGTAACTGACATTGTCGTTGCTCGCTTTTGTCGATTGGCGTCTTTTTGCAATTTTGCACTACTTTTGAGATTTTTGTCTGCCTATTGTTGTCTATATGGATTTAGGAATGGGTTCTAAATATTTACGCCGTTGTCTTGCGCCAAATTGCAAGAATGTGGATGCGCGAAGGTAAGTGATTTGCCTGATTTATACCGCTCACCTCATTTTTGTATTGTGAGTTTTGATGCAAAATTAATACAAGATTGATCATTTCTACATGAAATATACATATATCATTTGAATGCATTACTAAACACTACTACTCATACTCATATAACTTGTATTACTGTTCACAATCACATACGCTGCCATAAAGGTGTGCAACATTCCCTCTCTTTGGCAAACCATTGCATTGAAGGTGAGGTCCGATGGTCTAAAAATACATTTTTTATTTCAGACATTAAATCCCATCTGATCAACGTATACAGAGACGCTAGTTAGAACGGATTGGCAACCCAAACCTACAAATATACAAACATCTTGCCTGCATCAATATGAATAGTTAAGGAATATTACCTCTTTACTCTTCAAATTATAGGCCACCAAAGGATTGTAATTATCATGAAATAGTGATTGTAGTGAATAAATCATGCTTTACTTTTATATGAATTGTTTTTGTACCTTGTGTAGCTGATTTTATTTAAGCAATTGTCGTATTGAAATAAATTACAAAAGGGTTTGTTTTGCTTTGTTACAGTAATGCATATCTAATATATTCCCATTCTTACATAATCAGTTGAATGTCCTATACAACGTGGTAGCTTGTCACAAAAATTTACCTAACTCATTAATTACCTGTTTTGAAAATTGCACCGATTAGAAAAGTTAAAACACTAATTAAAAAAAAATGGAGTACGTGTCGTGAACAATATTAGTTTTATTTATTATTACGCCACTTATCAATTCCATTTTTTTAAATTAATGCTTTAATTTTTTTAATCAGGTCCATTTTCAAAACAGGTAATGAATGCGTAAGGTAAATTGTTATGACAAGTTACCACGTTGTCTGGAGGCTGAATAAGCTTATGTATTTCAAAAAGCCCGCTCTTTTCGTAACCTACCCCACCTATCGTCGGTCACCTACACCAAACTTTTTAGATTGACCTAGGTCGTGAATATCTACAGTTTCCTGTAACCGATTCGTGAATGCATTGTAGTGACACACGTAACCCGAATAGATGGCGCGGATGTCAGTCAAAAATGCCATGCCAAATTTTCATACACAGAGTATCCAGTCTTTCAGTGGATCTTTTGTCAGTGATTCTAACCCAATAGCTTAAGCTTAACGTCCTCACAAAACGTCCTTAACCATGGCCATGGCCGTCTCTACTCACTAGGCCGGAGCATTGAAATATGGCAACGTTGGAGATCAGGCCGTGTTTTAATTTGTTGTTATGTCATGTGTATTCTTCCAGGTACAGAAAATATGTTTGGAAGGTGATTATTAATTTGTTTCTAATTATTTACCTGCACAAACGAAACTATAAAGATAACAAGATGCCTGCAAAGCGTGTAGTACCATGTTGCAGCCCAGTAGAGGACTACCAAACCATGGCCCAACATAATAATAATAATAATAATCACCCCCATCAGGTGCTAGAACGTTGACGCTCGTTTGGGGGCTTAGAAAGTGACTTTTTGATAGGCAAGCTATGTCGGTTGATGGTTCATCGGAGGCTTTGATACCACCGCGGAATTATGCCGACAGGGCTCGTGATCAAAAAGTCACTTCAACCAAGGCTAGCACACTCAGGAAGCTGTGGGCTAGGTAGACTTTACGTACCCTACCAAGCACAAAGCTCCCTTCCCCAAGCTATCCTGACCTCGGTCAGATAGCGATTTGGCAAATCCGGGTAGAAATGCCACAGAAGGCTGAGCGCCGGTCCCTCTGTCACACACCGTTATTGCGCCCCACACTTCAACGACATCAGCAAGGCGTGGCTGGGGAATGTTGTGAGGGGTACGCAACCGGGGGGCTTGCCTTAACCGGCTGGCCCGCGAGGAGAAAACCTCAACAAAATCCGACAGTAAAGTCGCAAATCCTCCGGAGCACCTTGGGCCAACTTCGGAGTAAATATAAGTCCCTTCTCTCCTGGAATGGGCGTCACCCGGGAGAGCGACGCTTAGATCGTCCCTACTCGTGGGAACGCGATGGATAAAGTTAGTTTTTCAAATAACCAACGACGGCCTAGGGTACGTCGATTAAACTCACCTGAACCCCAAAACCAAACACCACAACCAATAGCACACAACCCAACTGCGGATGTTTTGCCGGTACAGCCGGCAACCACCAAAGCTGGTAAACCAAGACAGCGCTTACAGTGGACTACTGAGATGAACAAATCTGTAATGCACTGTTACTATACCGCCACAAAACTAGAAACCATCTCTACAGGCTACAGACATGAGCTACACAGGCTGTTTACAGCACAATACCCACACCTCTCAACACGTGTAACCGAACAAAGACTGATTGATCAAAAACGAGTCATAACTAAAAACAACCGTCTTACCCCGCAAGAACTACAAGCTATAAAGAGCCTTGTATCCAACGAAATAAATGCTGTCCCACCAAATGACTCGTTAGCCGATGAATCAACCACAGAAAGGCAAAATATTCATTCCCAAAATAGCCAGACCCCAAATACAGACACAACCAATGACACCAGCATACATTCAGATATGGACTCAGAACATGAGCACATACCAGATACACCAGACCAGACATCAATTAACCTACCCCTCACAGCCACACAAAGCCAAAAGGTTACGCCACCGCCTTCCATCACACAATCCACAGAACAAGTGATGGACACACAATATAACAAATGGTGTGGCACCAATCCTGCGCTGCGAGATCCTTTGCCCAGATTGATTTTTAAAAACAACACCCAACAAATATTACACACAATAAATTCCAACATAATACCACAATTCTTAACAAACGTCAGTAACCTAGAGGACATCCAGACCGTTATACACGCTGCAGCAGCAACAACACTCACAGTAAACGGCCAAAAACTTCCGAAACGGTCTAAAGACCACACAAGCAACAGGCCTAAACCTAAATGGCAAATACGAATCGAAAATAAAATTTCTGCAATCAGAAAGGATTTGGCACACCTCGCACAATACACTAACAACAACAACCGTTCAAAACGCATCCAGACAACAATAGATATACTCAAATCCAATTCACCCCAAAAATCGATACCAGAAATAGCTGATACACTGAAACAGAAACTTGCAGTTTACGCAGCTCGACTACGCAGATACAATGAATCCAACGAGAGAAAGAACGCTAATAATCTTTTCCAAAAAAGTGAAAAGCAGTTCTACCAGAAAATAACTGCAAACAACCAGGAAGCAACCATAGAACCACCAAGCAGACAAGACTTAACTGAGTTTTGGAGTAGCTTATGGTCAGAGCCCAAAACGCATAATCAAGACGCTCCGTGGATCAGACAAGAAGAGGAGAAGCACCAACATATAATGGAACAGGGTGACGTTATTCTTACACCAGAGGAAATAGCGGAAACAATAAAACATACTCACAATTGGAAGTGCCCAGGCGTGGATAATATACAAAATTTTTGGTACAAGCAATTCAGTTCAACATACGAAGTGCTCACAGACCAAATCAATAAAGCCATACTACAACCTAATAGGCTTCCTAAATTCCTCAGACAAGGAATAACGTATATTAAACCTAAAAACACAGATACCAAGAACCCTGCCAATTACCGTCCAATCACTTGTCTCCCCACCCTGTACAAAATCATCACTGCAACAATATGTAGAAGGATTGAACAACACCTAACACAAAACAACATCCTCACTGAAGAACAAAAAGGATGTAGAAAACAAAGTCAAGGCTGCAAGGAACAGCTTATAATTGACAGTGTAATCATGGAGCAGACTAGAAAAGAACACAGGAACCTTCACACTTGTTTTATAGATTATAAAAAAAGCCTTTGACTCTGTACCCCACAGCTGGCTAAAGAAAACTTTACAAATATATAAAATCAACTCAGGACTTCGTCAGTTTCTTACAAGAATCATGGAAACATGGCGCACCAACATACACCTCAAAACTCAGCACGGCTATATCCAGACGGATGAACTACACATAAGACGCGGTATCTTCCAGGGAGACTCTCTCAGTTCACTGTGGTTCTGCCTCTGTCTAAATCCGCTCTCCAATGCACTCAACAACACAAACTGTGGTTTCAACATTAGACACGAGAAAGTTAATCAACATAAAATCAATCATCTCCTCTACATGGATGATATAAAACTATATGCAGCAACTGAAGTACAACTGAGAGAATTGCTCAGAATAACGGAAGTTTGCACGTCAGACGTAAGGATGGAATTCGGAATGAGTAAGTGCAAGGTGCTCCACATCAACAAAGGTCAGTGGAAGAGCCATCAAGAACGGGAAACATTAACTGGCCAAACACTAGACAACATGGACAAGGGCGAAACATACAAGTACCTGGGTTTCAATCAAAGTGTTAAGATAGACCACTCACAAGTCAAAGAACAACTAATACAAGAGTTTAGAGACCGCCTTATTAAGCTACTAAAAACAAAACTAAATTCCAGAAATCTTACAAAAGCCATTAACACATTCGCGATACCGGTCATCACATACTCCTTCGGCATCATCAAGTGGTCGCACACCACAAAACAGGTACGGTTAAGAAGGCACAATTCCCTGTTATTTGACTGGAAACACGAATGACTTATGTCAATGTCAGCGGCCATTATTTTGGGTTGCAACATGGCCGCCGCAGGGTTGCCAGATGTATCAAGAATTCGAGGCGGTGTTGCCACATCGTTGCGCAAATCTGTAGGTGCTCTACCTTTTTATGTGAAAATTATCATAATTTTTGATGTTAGCCAATCGTTGACTGATTGATTGATGTTTGATTTCAATCAATCAATCAGTGATTGGCTTAAAAATTTAAAAATTGGAGCAAAACAATGAAAATACCTATTCATTCATTCATTCATTTATTTGCAAGAAAATATTAAATATGATTAATATGATTATTGTATGTGTAATTTATAAATAATATAATACAAATTGTATTAAAATACATTCAAGTATAACAATAATAATATAATAATCTTCTTTATTGAAGTTCCATCAAGCATATGGTTTATGTTTTCATTCCTCACCTCCTCTCAGTTTGACCTACAGTGAATAAAGTAACCACATGAAAATATTAGCAAGAAATGCAATATGCTACTAAACTAGAGTATTCAAGGTCCATGCTTTTTAATCTTGCACCTGATTACTCTAGTATATAAAAATTTCCACACCACCTTGGAGGTATTGTTCTGGCACATTACCCTCTATTTTAAGTGGTGGTATGCCAAGTAAAAAAAAAATTAATATGACACTAACAATCAATAAATAAACGAAAATCTCAGCTATCTCTTCCACTTTATAAAAATTAACATCTGTATTTATGAATACCAACCAAGATAAGTCAAAATAAATACTTTTTATTGATCATGAAAACTATAGTATATACCTAATAGTTGTCACAGATAGAAGATTAGAATTAATTGAAATGTAATCAATATCCACAATTTCACAGCCTAGCAAACCTGCAGCGTAACCTATTGAACCATAAATGGAGCCTTAGCATTTAACTTTGTCAAAACTATAGGTTTAAAACAGGAACACATGATATAATTTTGTGTTATTTATGATTTCAAATTTTACTATCAATAAATAAATAAATGAAAACCCCACCCATATCTGCCACTTTATAAAAAGGAATGTCTGCATTTATGAATAACAACCAAAATAAATCAAAATAAATACTTTTTATTGATTATAAAAACAACAATAATAGTTGTCACAGACAGAAGATTAGAATTAATTGAAATGTAATCAATATCCATAATTTCATATCCTAGTCAAATCACAGAAACGCTTATGAGGAAAACTTTGAAATGCAAATTTTGAGAGTATAAATATGAAATACAGCAAATAGGTTTGAGACATAATAAAGGTGAATTAGTTATAAAAATTTAAACTTTTAATTGTACCTGGCCCTTTGTACAGTTAAGTCTTTAGGCTGATCAACTGTATAACATCACTGGCTTTTTCTTGAAGAAAATAGGATGTACTTACTTAGCTTTGCTGTAGAATACTTCAAGCGCCCTAGCCTTTGCAAGTATTATTTTCTATTTTCATCTGTGTTGAGCATCTTATTGCCAATCTGCCAAAGCCATAACTGAGAAGGCACTGCTTAACATTGGTTTCTCCATCTTTGTTGGTCACTTTTATGCATAAGCTCGTCCACTGAATAACTCGTCTCTCATTGCAATAATATTCATCAAAATTATTAACATGAAGGTAGACACTGCAGACAACGCAGCATCCTACAACCTATATCTTAGATGTGGTTGTGTATGATCTAAAATAAAAGAATAGAAAATTAAAGTAGTGAGAGTGTATGAATGACTAATAAATAGTATTGCACAGAAATTCAGTAATAAATATACTTACGCTTTGTACTCGCTCATTTAACTAAAGTTGCACTTCATCAGGAGCTTATAGTGTTTGAGCCCCATTTATTTCTTGCTTGCTGGCTGCACTTCATACCTACTTTGTGGTTGTGAAGTTTGAAGCCTTCAAACAGTTCAAACTCCCTAACAAATTCATTCACACATTCGAGTATAAAAATAATGTTTAAAGTATAAAAAATAATGTTTTCCATTAACAGTTTCACAAATAAAGCATGTGTGGAGCAAACCAAAACAACACTCAAAGAAAAACGAGGTTAGTGTCGGCAGCGCATGGAGCCCTTGGAGGGAAATTCGAATATTCTTCTTCTTCTGGCTATACATGTCACAAAATATGTTCGTATTTGATCTATGAGGGCAACTGGTTGACGCGTTTGGTGTGGCTGCAAAATTTTTGTCATTATGCATTATTACACTCACTTTTTAATTGCTTAAAGTTAATGTGTCGCTTTTAAAAACTGAAGAGATCATGAAGAACAGCTAGAGAAGACCATTGAATTTCGCGCCGTTGTCAACCACGGATCACTGAAATGCGGGCTGATCCAGTGTTTCTGTGGTCTGGGCCGCCATTATTTTGGGTTGCAATATGTCCTCCACATTGGCCCCGCCCTGTTTCCCATTCTGTAATGCTAGTTGCCCCCACGTGTCGCACACTGACATAGAAAACATCCAAATCCTCATAAGGACAGAGCTCACGAGGCACAGAATGTCACATCCGAACGCTTGCAAAGAAAGGCTTACCATAGATAGAAAACAAGGGGGCAGAGGAATTATAGATATACAGTCACTCCGCACAAAACAAATAAAAACACTCAGACATTTCTTTCAGAGCAAACAAACGAATTTGCATAGAGTAATAGTCAAAGCAGACAAGAACTATACACCACTCACCCTCTCCAGTCCAAACCACGCAGCAGACACACACAATCCCATAGAATTACAACAAGAAAAAATAAACACATGGTCGCAGAAAGCACTTCACGGCATACATAGATACCGAATTACACAAGATCACATAAATGAAAAACAGTCATACACTTGGCTGCAGGATGGCCAGCTCTTTCCAGAAACGGAGGGTTTTATGCTTGCTATTCAGGACCAAGTAATTGCGACGAGGAACTACAAAAAATACATAATTAAAGATCCATCCGTAACCAACGATAATTGCAGAAAATGCCACCAACAGAAGGAAACAATAGATCATATAACAAGTGCATGCAAAACCCTCGCTGGAACCGAGTACACGGCCAGACATAACTCTGCAGCCAAAATCATACACCAAGCCCTAGCCACAACTAACAAACTAATCGAAAACACAGCTCCATATTATAATTATACACCGACCTCAGTACTTGACAACAATCAATACAAACTATACTGGGACGTCGAAATACACACAGACAAAACTATCCCAGCCAATAGACCAGATATAGTTTTTCAGTCGAAGGCAGACAAAGTCACCTATTTAATAGATATTGCTATCCCTAATGATACGAATGTTCAAACCGCCTACGCTGGGAAGATATCTAAATACACAGACCTTGCCATAGAAGTAAAACGACTCTGGAAACAAAACAAAGTTGTTATTGTACCCCTAATTATGTCGGTCTCAGGCCTTACACCTAACACATTCACACCACACCTGCACCAGCTAGGCCTGGACGAAAAGCTACACAAAATATTCCAAAAGTCTGTAATTCTTAAGACCTGTAGTATAGTACGATCCTTCTTAAATTCCGATCAGTAATAGATCAGGTGTTGACTTGGCACGACCCGTCAGCATCTGTTGCTACCGCAGTCATGCGAGAGAAGCTTGAAAAATAATAATAATAATCAATAATAATCCGGGTAATAGTCCGGGTGTTGACTTGGCTCAGCCCGTCAACACTTGTTGCTACCGCAATTATGCGAGAGGAACTTAGAAAGATGAATAATAATAATAATAATTTTATATATTACAATTATACACCGACATCAGTACTCGAAAACAATGAATATAAACTGTACTGGGATGTTGAAATACATACAGATAAGACTATCCCGGCAAATCGGCCAGATATAGTTTTCCAGTCGAAGGCAGACAAAGTTACCTATTTGATAGATATTGCTATTCCCAACGATACGAATATCCAAAACGCCTACGCTGGGAAGATATCTAAATACACGGACCTTGCGATAGAAATAAAACGACTCTGGAAGCAAAACAAAGTTACCATTGTCCCCCTAATTATGTCTGTCTCAGGCCTCACACCAAACACATTTACACCACACCTACAACAGTTAGGCCTGGACGAAAGGTTACACAAAATATTTCAGAAGTCAGTAATCCTGAAGACCTGCAATATTGTGCGATCCTTCCTAAATTCCGATCCGTAATAGTTCAGGTGCTGACTTGGCACAGCCCGTCAACACCTGTTGCTACCGCAGTCATGCGAGAGAAACTTGGAAAATCAGGATAATAATAATAATTTTTATTCACAGCATAAAGAAAAAAAAACAAGTAATATTACAAAATGCAATTCGTATGTGCTGCAAAAAGGACTGAAAACATTCACTGAATGATCAAAGTTCAGCCCTGGATTCGTCATAGAAATATTTTGTTGCCTGATGGGCTATTAATATCTATTTTCAAATTTGCTGCGGAAAGTAAATCGATATCTCGTAAATAACAATAACAATACATCATCGTCTATCATTCCTCAAAACGATAGGTACTATAAATACTATAAAAATAAAAATAAAAATAAAGGAGGGAAATGATGGCAAAGTCTAGTTTATTGCTATTTGACCTAAATTGAAAGAAAGAAAAAACGAAGCAATATGCCACCTCGTTGTTCTGCTTAACTATTTAGGTGATTACCACCTGTACATAATATTATTATTTATAACACAAGGCACATCCGGTGTATGTGTGTGCTTAGTTTTAATTTGTAATTTGTTTATGCAACCCTTTACTGGGTTAGTTTCACAGACTACATGCCTGTTTAAAGTGTGACTTGAACTTATACTTGAACTGATCTGGATGGTATTCTTTTAAGAAGCCAGGAATACTATTATAAACTTTGCAAATATTATAACTAAAAGATCTCTGGAAAAAAGATGTACTGAAAGCGGGAGGAGAAATGTAACCGCGAAAACGCAAGTTCAGGTTATGTACCGGAACTTGATCTTTTTGTATAGATAGGGGGGAGAATGAAAAAAAATTACCTTATGGAAAAAAATTGTTGCATGTAGTTCACGTCTCTGTCGCATATTCAACCATCGAGCATCCTTCAGTTTATGAGATATTCTATCATATTTGCGTATCCCATAGATGAATCTTAGGCACGATTTCTGAACCCTCTCAATTCTCGTAGAGTCACGTTTGTCCAGACATGGCCCATAAATGACATCACAGAAGTTAAAGTGACTCAGAACTAGTGTGTCACAGAGTCTAATTTTAAGCGATTGGGAAAGATAGTGGCGATGTGGATAAAGTGTCTTCAAGCTAACGTATGCTCTTTTTATGCTTTTATTCACATGGGTTCTGAACCTCAATGTGCTATCAAACTCAAGGCCTAAATTTCTAGCTGATTTAACACTCTGGACTGTATGGTTATTAATTTTAATCTCAAAAGGCTGGTCGGCCTGATCCCTCAGACGACCAAACAGCATCAAGCATGATTTTGAAGGATTAATTGCTAACCCATGATTCTCAGAATACTTTAACAAACTATGAATATCTTGGTTGATAATGAATTCAGCGCGTAGACGATCAGTAGGATAAAATGACAAATAGATCTGCGTATCGTCTGCGTATTGATGAATGGAGCAGGATTTCAGACATGTAAAAAGATTTATAGTAAAGATATTGAATAAAATTGGAGCCAAAATAGAGCCTTGAGGTACGCCACGAGTTATCGGCTGTTTAGAGGTGATTGTTTGATTTACTTTAACATACTGACTTCTGTTGTCTAAATATTTCCCCATCAATTCGATAGAAGCTTCTGAAAAGCCGATATAATTGAGAATAGCCAAAAGCAGCTGATGATCTATATGATCAAATGCCTTAGAGAAATCTAACAGCACTAACGCAGTAGTTTTACCAGAGTCCGTTGCTCTAATTATATCATCGGTTATGTTAAGGAGTGCTGTCTCACAGCTGAAGCGGGGTCTGAAACCTGACTGATGGTCTGGTATAAGATTATAATCATTTAGGTATTTCCTTATTTGAATATCCATGATACGTTCCATTATTTTTGATAGCACGGGTAAAATACTAATAGGTCTGATGTCATTAAAATCTGTCGGAGTTTTTCTCTTGGGAAGCGGGAGTATTTTAGCAATTTTCCATGGATCAGGATAATATTTATCTAAAATGCAAGAGTTGATTATATTTGTTAAATATGGGACAATTTTATAACAGCACAACAGAACCATGTCTATGTTTATTTCGTCAAACCCCGAAGCAATTGAATTTATTTTGAATATCTGCTCTTTAACCACTTCCTCTGAAACAGTGTGAAATTCAAATTCAACCCTAACATTTTGATGCTTCTGTCTCTTGTAATACGATAGTAAATCCTTATTGACAGACTTTCCCGCAGAGGATGCGTCTATAAAAAAATTATTCAAGTCATGGGGAAGACATAAATGTTCAGGTAAATCTTCGCTGAAGCGTTGTTTGGTAATATTCAAATTTTTCAATTTGTTCCATATATTTTTTGACTGAGAGAAATTTTTGTCAACATAAAACTCCAAATACTTTTTCTTTTCCCGAGCAACCGCAATGTTTGTTAGGTTTTTAATTTCTTTATAAGAACACAAGTTTTTTGCATCCGGTCTCCGCTTAAACTTATTAAAAGCTTTATTTTTCAATTTGATCATTTCTCTTATATTGTAGGTCAGCCATGGTGGATTTTTGGTTTTCACGATAATTTCTTTCAGGGGTGCCAGTATGTCAAAAATATTTAAAATAATTTGATTTAAAAACAAGACTTTTTCATTCACACTAGGCAAATAAATCAGACTTTCAATCATAGAGTTATCAAGAAATAATTCAATTAGATTCCTATCTACAGAATTGAGGTTTCTCGCCCAGTAACTTTTTTTTACTATTAGAAATTGTATGTGTTAGCTCACAGAAGGTTAAACAGTGATCCGAAATGACATCAGCATTTTTAGTACCAGAAGTATAATTAACCTCATCATTTGATATGAAAATGACGTCAATCAACGTTGCACTCTGCGCAGTGACACGAGTTGGTTCACTAATAATTTGCTTAAGACTAAGAATTTCGAGAATATCAGTTAACATATCACAAATTGAGTTGCTTATATCCATAAAATCTATATTAACATCACCTCCGCAAATGATACGAAACTCTAAAAACTGTGCTATTGACTCTTCAAGATGTTCTAAAAAATCATTGATACTGCCCTTTGGTGGTCTATATAAACAGCCAACGGCATATTTTACCTTTTCTAGTTTAACTTCGATCCAGATCTCCTCTAAAAAGTCATGACATCCTGTATGAATAACTGAATAAACCAAAGTGTTCCTTATATACATTCCAACTCCTCCTCCTCTACCACTTCTATCCATTCTTATAAAAGAATAACCTTTTATCTGAATAGTGGCATCTGTTATATTAGAATTTAACCATGTTTCCGAGATTCCGACGATGTCATATTTCTCCTCCTCTATTAAGGTTTTGAAATCTGCAAAATGAGATGTAAGTGATCTGACATTTAAAAAGGCCACAGAGATGTTTTTCATTTCCACAAAAATAGTAGGTACAAGATATCAAGAATAATTCCGTAGCAAAACAAACAAAAAAAACAAGTAAGTGAAAGCAACAAAAAAAGACTTGATAGATAAAAAAAATATAAAAAAACACAAAAAAAAAGAAGTAGGTACAGCCCTTCTCCTGCTTGGTAGCCCTGTGCTTCACTTGGTGATCTTCAAAACATCATCTTCATTTCTGATCTGAACCTTTCTGTTGTTATACTTAGTGAAGATCTTGCCGTCCATTGTCCAAACATTTAGTGGTCCAATTTTTTCCCTTGCGTACTGGTACAAGTCGTATCTTGATTTGATAAGTTCCTCTGTTATGACTACTTTTGTTCCCTTCAGTTGCTTTTTATTGAGGAAAACTGAATTCTTATGAGCACTGTCCTTGAAAACTAGTAAGACAGGCCTCAGTTTTTTGCTACTGGCTGGACCAATACGGTAACACTGGATGATTCCACAGTCTTTAATAGCGAGTTTGTCCTCGAAAAACTCCTCCATTTTTCGTTTGAGTGTTTCATTCTTACATTCAGAGAATCCATAAACCCGTAACTGGTTATGTTTAGTATATTGTTGGACATCTTCCAGTTTTGAACGTAGTTCCTCCTGTTCATCGTGTGCATAGGTAAGTTTCTTTTCCAAATCATCAATTCTTGTAGTCAACGCATCAATCCGATCGTTCATTTTATCACAAACTTTAACTGCCAATTTTTCTACTAAAACATCGATGAAATCCTTTTCAAGAATTATCTCCTTGACTATTTCCTTGGAGATATCTTTACAGAGGTTTTTCAACTCGGTTTTTTGCCTTTCTCACATCACCTTATTCCAGATTAAAAAGAACGCTGCAAGGTGATTTTGAATGGGTTTCTACTTATTTACCTGCACAAACGAAACTATAAAGATAAAAAGATGCCTGCAAAGCGTGTAGTACCAGGTTGCTGCCCAGTAGAGGCATGAGTAGAGGACTACCAAACCATGGCCCAACATAACCTTATTCCAGATTAGAAAGAACGTTGCAAGGTGATTTTGAATGGGTTTCTACTTATTTACCTGCACAAATGAAACTATAAAGATAAAAAGATGCCTGCAAAGTGTGTAGTACCAGGTTGCACTAGCAATTGTGCGTCCGATAAGGGACATAAACAGAAGTTGGTGAAAGTATTCCTCGGAAGGGCTGGTTATATTTATAAGGATAAAGACAATAATTGACAAACATTTCAAAGGATAAGACCTATTTTAAAGCACAATGTGGTACCTATAATGTTTTCTGGACCTCCCAAATATCACAGAAAAATACAGTTATTAGAACTCATCTGGGCATGGTCTGGGGCATACCTACGAAAGGATTTGATAGTGAAAGGGAAGTCAAGACCAGCAAGAATGGCTTCACAGTGACCTAATAGTGAATTTTTCTAGCTCAAGTGATAATTTGCAAAGTAAATTGAGTGTTCATTTAAGTGGAAGTGGAAGTGGCAGAGGAAACAGGTTGCGTTTATTTTTTAGTGTCTGACTGTGATGAAACAGACATCATATGTAAGTGGTATTAGTAGTAGTAGTAGTTCTAAAAAGTATTTTTCTTAATTTATTAACCGAAATGAACTCTAATACATATAAAATGTAATAATTATTCTGAAACTATAGGGCCACTATTTGACAGCTAAGCCACGTTGCCGCATCTAAGGCTCCGGCCTAATCGCTAGGCCTGAGCATTGAAATATGGCAACACTGGATAGTGGGCCGAGCTGGGCCGAGCTTTTATTTGTTTTTAAGTCATTAGTGTAATCTTCCAGAGTAAAAAAGAAGATTGGAAGGTGATTTTTAATGTGTTTCTAATTATTTACTTGCACAAACGAAACTATAAAGATAAAAAGATGCCTGCAAAGTGTATAGTACCAGGTTGCACTAGCAATTGTACTTCCAATAAACGACATATTAGGGTGTTTAATTTTCCTCAAGGCGAGCATTTCAAACAGAAGTGGGTGAAAGGTATTCCTCGTAAGGGCTGTTTATATTTATAAGAATAAAGGCAATAATTTACAAACATTTCTAAGATAAGACCTATTTTAAAGCACAAACTGGTACCTACAATGTTTTCTTGACCTCTGAAATATCACAGAAAAACACAGTTCTAATAGAACAGATCTGGACACACCTACGAAAAGATTTGATAGTGAAGGGGAATCAAGACCAGCAAGGATGGCTTCAAAGTGACCTAATAGTGAATTTTCCTAGCTTAAGTGAAAATCTACAAAGTAAATTGAGTGTTCATTAGCAATTGTGCTTCCAATAAGGGACATAAACAGAAGTGGGTGAACGGTATTCCTCGTATGGGCTGGTTATATTCATAAGAATAAAGACAATACTTTACAAACATTTCAAAGGATTAAGACCTATTTTAAAGCACAATGTGGTACCTACAATGTTTTCTGGACCTGCCAAATATCACAGAAAAATACAGTTAATAGAACTCATCTGGGCATGCATCTGGGCATACCTACGAAAAGATTTGATAGTGAAGGGAATCAAGACCAGCAAGAATGGCTTCACAGTGACCTAATAGTGAATTTTTCTAGCTCAAGTGACAATTTACAAAGTAAATTGAGTGTTCATTTAAGTGGAAGTGGAAGTGGCAGCAGGAAACAGGTTGCGTTTATTTTTATTTTGTAGTGTCTGACTGTGATGAAACAGACATCAGATGTAAGTGGTATTAGTAGTAGTAGTTCTAAAAAGTATTTTTCTTAATTTATTAACCCAGATGAACTCTAATACATATAAAATGTAATAATTATTCTGAAACTATAGGCCCACTATTTGACAGCTAAGCCACGTTGCCACATCTAAGGCTCCGGCCTAGTGTAGAGTCGGCCATGGCCAAGCTTTAATTTCAAGCCAAGCTTTCGTAAGCTTCATTTAAACGGCTGAATGGAGAATATGGCCCACAGTATGCAATGATTGCAATGCCTCATTGTGCCGAACATGTCCAGATTTCAACGTCGGTAGCTTTTCACTTTGTACATGGCCGTCTCCAAGCTTTGCAACGTAATATTACTTGATAGTTACATATATCTATTCATTTCCATACTATATATAGTGCCATTAATCCACAGTTGAATGCATAGTGGTTTTCTAGTACCTTACAAAATAATTAGGTACAATTTATTTCTACCCATAAAACAGGTACTTTCTACCACCCTGGTCACATTTCTAGTTGCATTACTGTTAGAGATATCAATGGCAAATCTGTGTAGTCTACTAGTCTATGGTTTAGAATTAGGCTTGGCAACATTGCTGTCAATGTCAATAGCGTCAATTATCAAGTAAGTGCAGCTGTTCAGTGTATATGTTTTGTGGCAGTTGTCAATAGAGAGATATCGGTGATGCAAATACTAGAGAGTTTTTGATCAGTCACGGCAAACGACAATTTCGTTATGGTTAACTTTGTCGTTAATAACAATAACTTTTCGTCGCAAAATGTAGAGTTTTTAGACGCGAAATCGAACTGTCAGTACTGTCACCGTTGACAAGTGTAGGAATTTTAGGTTAATTTGAACATTCTAAACAAAATACGTGATTAGAACGGATTGTGCCCTAGACGTCGATTGCGAGATAAATTATCATTTAGAAAAGTATGGAGGAGATTATTGAATTAGTGTATATATATACGATGACGTAGCAAATGTCACATAAAAATAACCATAAAAGCACAAATAACGATACCGCTAATCTGACGTAATTAACCACGTCCGTTATGTTTAATAAAGTTAACTGTGTGTCAAATCGTTACTGCGCAGACTCCAAATAACGATAACCACGATTTCAGTGACATATGTGCGGACCAAAAACTCTCTACTGTAATGCGCTATTTACGCCTATGTTAATTTGACAGTTGCGATATGCGCGAGTTGATTTTTAGCACCATGTTCGTAAATAACGATACCGCATTGCGTAATTTAGGGACGAGTAAGGTAAAGCGCTATTTACCAAATAACGCGAACAGACATGCGTAGTACGTTTTTTAGAAGGGGATTTCTGTGCCTTTAGGATAAGGACCGTACCATATCAGCGTATATGTTTTGTGGTACCATAATTAATAGGTTATGTTTATGTTTTGTATTTCTATCTTTGAATTGATGGATAGTAATGTATAATTAGGTTCTCTTGAAATGAATAGCAACATGAGTGGTAAAGCGGTGAAGAGATTAAGGTTTACAGCCGATGACGAGTTAGCACTGCTAAGAGAGTTTGTTAATGTGAACCCCCTGGACGATGCGGAAAAATGGAAAGATATCCACAGCAACATTCTATTAACGACAGGGAAGAGCTTCTTAATTAGAACTTTAAAGGACCATTTGTTTCTTATTCTAGATGTGTGGCTCAAAAAGGACAAATCAAATCGAATTATGTATGTATAAAATTAGTTTTATTAATTTTGTGTACAGGTATGTTTGTTCTCCAGATCTGGGGTAGAAGAAATATACTCTGAGAGAGACCATCTACTACAAGAAGTTAGTGACATGTGTAATAAGGCAAAAGTAGTCCCACTAACAAAAACAAAAAGAATTACCAAAGAGAAGCAAATATCCAACTTAGGGAAAACAGTTAGAGATGAATGTTCTGAGAGATTAAAAGAAAACATGGCAATGGAAGTGATGCAGCCAGAAGTCTTGATTCGTTCTCCAGAAACCTCAGATCATGATTATTGTGAGTATCTACATTACAATATGTTCGATTGAATAAAAAATGATAAAATCTTCAGCCTGTATTGCCCTACTACTTTTTTCTTATTAATAAGTGGTGTTTCACTAATAAGTTATATTGTGTTTTGTATAAGGATGTTCAGTCATCTCCTTTGCTTTATGCTTAATGAAAAGAAGTATGAAAATTTATGAGAGCTAATATTAAAGACTAAGGTCTGGGTTCACCAGTCCCTGATAAATGTCAGATAGGCCCATATTATTTATATGGTGTTATCTGACAGATAGGCTATCTTACACTTATCAGGGACTGGTGAAACCTGCCTTAAAGCTTTCTGAACACCAGAGCTGTCATTACTTCAAGTAAAGTACTTGAAAAATGTATTTCAATTACTTTCTGGTATTTGAAGTACTGTACTTCAAATACATTTTTTTTGTGATATTTGTACTTGATTCCCCAAATACTCTCTAAGAAGTATTTGTATTTGGTACTTGTAGCACAAAAAATATATTTCAAATACCTGGCATTTTTATTTGAAATACTAAAGAAGTAAAGTACTTGAAAAATTTATTTCAATTACTTTCTGGTATTTGAAGTACTGTATTTCAAATTAATTTTATTTCCCAAATGCTATAAGAAGTATTTGTATTTGGTACTTCCACACTCTCTGCACTGCGCAAAATGCTGGTGTGCCGTGCGGCGGCGCACATCTTAGCCGCCAGAATGCAGAAGGCAGTCATCCATGGGTCCCTTCGTCTGCTTAGGACGCACGATTCGCGGACCCAGTGATTGCTCACCTCACAGTGTGAGGAGTAGTCGCTGGGAAATGGAACAGCAGCCCGGTGTGTCGAAGCCCGGGTTGCACTTTTTTTGTTTTTGTTTTGTTTATATATATATCGACTCCGGCAGATCTGGTCGTCAGAACTGTCCGGCAAAAACAAAGTCGCTGCCACAAACATGCTTGCGGTCCCATTGTTGTTATACAGCTTTGGTGCTATCCACTGGAAAGTGGAAGAGCTGCGACAAATCGACATAAAGACCCGCAAAAGGATGAATATGGAGGGAAGTCTACATCCTAGATCCTCTGTCCCGCGAATATACCTCCCGCGACACCTGGAAGGGCGTGGACTATTGAGTTTGGAGCGTCTGCACAACAGAGTAGTACTGGCCACTGCCTGCTATGTTACGACGAGCACCGATCCCCTGATTCGCTTTGTGCGAGGGCACGAGATTGCGGGTAAAGGAGCCTTCCTTTTTAGAGCAGCAACACGGGCAGCCGAAGAACTTAGTCTCACGCTCGACTTCACGCGGAGGTGTCAGCAGTCCGTTACGGAACTTGCTCACGCACAATTAAAAACCCGGATTAAAACTGCTGAAGTCCAATTGCTTTTAAGACTTCACAAAGATAAACCAATGCACGGAATCTTCTACAAACATCTAGAAGAGCATGGTTTATCTGAGCAGTTAACCTTCTCCTTCCTAAGGTCTAGTGGGTTGAAGTAGGAGACTGAGAGCTCTATAATGGCTTGCCAAGACGGTGTCTCCAACACCTTAGTATACCGTAGCCGGATTATGGGTATGGATGTGCCCGATATCGGCTGTAGAGCCTGCCTGCAGGCGCCAGAGACCCTTACGCACCTTTTGTCGGCGTGTAAGGTGTACGCTGGCACAGCCTACGTCTATCGGCACAACGCGGCTCTACGAGTGCTATACTACCATTTAAGGCACTCATACGGTATAGATGAGACACCGGTGCTGCCGTATGCTCCAGGAGACATTGAGTCCGTTGTGTAGAACGAGAGGTGCCGAATTTACTGGAACTACTCATTCTCCACGCTCGAGTTTATACAAGCAAATAAGCCCGACATAGTCCTCCTCGACTACCAACAAAAGACGATGTTCGTTATCGAGTTCTCGGCGCCTGCCGAAGGGAACATCGTCTCTAAGGAGGAGGAAAAACGGACCAAGTATCAGGAGCTCCTCGGACAACTTCGCAGGCTCTGGCCGGACTACACTGTGAGTCTGCTAGTAATGGTCATTGGATCCCTAGGTGGTATGAGGGATACGCTGCTCTCTGCACTGCGCAAAATGCCGGTGTGCCGTGCGGCGGCGCACATCTTAGCCGCCAGAATGCAGAAGGCAGTCATCCATGGGTCTCTTCGTCTGCTTAGGACGCACGATTCGCGGACCCAGTGATTGCTCACCTCACGGTGTGAGGAGTAGTCGCTGGGAAATGGAACAGCAGCCCGGTGTGTCGGAGCCCGGGTTGCACCTTTTTTGTTTTGTTGTTTAAGTAGTTTTGTGATTCAATCACGTTCCATGTCTTTGTAGTGTCATTCAAACAAAAATCAGTTTCTATTTTTATTGAAATGTATACCGTTTTTCCATTCATAAGGTCCTTTTTATTACTCAACAATAATTATGAAATACTTGAAATATCCATCGCCGTATTTGAAATACTATATCAAGTAATTCAAGTATTAGTGTGGTATTTGAATTACTGTTTTA
Source organism: Callosobruchus maculatus (assembly GCA_951848785.1). NCBI lineage: Eukaryota > Metazoa > Arthropoda > Insecta > Coleoptera > Chrysomelidae > Callosobruchus > Callosobruchus maculatus. The sequence goes on along the minus strand of CATOUR010000191.1, from coordinate 4,383,897 downwards.
AGTACTTGAAATATTAGTATCGTATTTGAATTACTTTATTTGAAAAATCAAGTACCAAATTAAAGTATTTGATACTTGAAGTACTTTCAAAAATAAAATTACTTGGTATTTGTACTTTGCCGCATGCGACTCTGGTAATTGGTAATTGGTATTTGAAATACTATTTACTAGTACTTGTGACAGCTCTGCTGAACACCACATCAACTTGCTAATTATTGATCTGTGTAAAGTTGGTTATACAATTTATGTTATAACTAGTAATGTTCACTTTTTATTCCAGCAATTCCATCATTCCACGATAAAATTGAGATAGCAGGCAATAATGATTCTGATCAAAATGTATACTTTTATGAACCTACCATCCATACAGCAGATACTCCTAAGACCACCACACGAAATGATTCAACTGCTCCCAGAAAAATTTTAGGTACCTAGGGAGATATTTACTTATATTGAAAGATATATAAATAATACAATTTATAGGCCCCAAAAGAAACAGAACCAACAAAAGTGCTCCATTAAGAAGATCTGCCCTAGACTACTTACAAAATAAGAGAGCAATCCTTGAAAACAAGACAGTTAGATTTGGAACAAGAAAAACTGAACCTAGAGAAAAGGAGACTAATTTTAGATGAGCAACGGCAAGAGATGGATATGAACGAAAGAAAAGAGAAATTGGAAATGGAGAGAATAAGGTTTAAACAAGAAATTTTTGGCAGGGACCAAACATCAACAATAATTACACAACAAAATAATCTTATAAAGCTTCTTATAGAAAAACTAAATAAGTATGAAGAGAAATAATAAAATAAAACAATTATTACCTTTATTTAGAAGTTTTTATTATACACCCAATATTAGAAGTAAATAATAGTCATAATCAGATATTGACCATGCCACTGTATTCAACAGCTTTTTTCAACAGATATTTCTCATTTTCATTTGACTACATTTTCTTCTACCCAATTACAAAAATCATCTGTAAGTAGCTTTCATAAGAAAAATTTATTGATTTCACCAGAGTTCAATAATTTTTAAATTATGTGAACATTTTTTGGTACTGTATGTACATAATATGGGTAGAGTAAAGGTATAATGAACTGCATACTGCACAATTTCTTTATTTTTTTTATATTACATACATTTATGAAAGATTGGAGCCTGTTTACATTAGGTAACATGGCAGAATAGCTGTAATCTAAACTTCAAATATTGTTAAATCCAAGGCAATAGAGATGATTCATTGCACCATAGAATTCCTTACAAAAAAAAAGCCGTAAATATAGGGTGTCCCACGACGATTAAGACAAGCAATATCGGAACTGGGCGGTAGTAGCGAATTATAATTTTGGGAGTGTAAATTGGAGCAAACATAGTATCTTTTCGTATTATTCCGTCACCCAATGATGTATTTGTTTTTGACCACGTGACGTCCGATTCAAAAATTTTAATGGGACACCTTGTATATTTGTGACTTTTTGTGTTCCTCTCGATAAGACTATTCCAACAAACTAACACACTTGGGGTCTAAAGTTATTAATTCAAGAGCTACAGGTACTTAAAGGACTTTAGCACTACCATTATGAAACACTACCAAAGTTATTTAACTATAGGGGTACATGTTATAATCAATAATGGTAGTGGTACCATCATTTAAGTACCTGTAGCTCTTGAAGTAATCACTTTAGACCCCAAGTGTGCTAGTTTGTTGGAATAGCCTTATCGAGAGGAACCCATTAAAAATTTTGAATCGGATGTCACGTGATTAAAAACAAATACCTCATTGGGTGACACAGGAATAAGAAAGGATACAATATTTGCACTAATTTAAACCCCCAAAATTATAATTCACTACTACTGTCCAGTTCCGATATATAGCTTGTCTTAATCGCCGTGGGACACCCTGTATAATGTGGATTTAAAAAAAATGCTCAACCTATGTATTCTGCAAGTCCTACTGGTACAATGTTGAAATATTGTGAAGTTTGGCTACCATATAATGTGGTGTGGCAATTTGTTAATAATACTCCTACTTTATACATTGATTCTACATCCTGGAGTAGAAGTTTTTGATTTTTTTTAAAATCTAGAAAAGCAAATTTTGTGATAGTTTTTTGAAACCCCCACTCAACTGTTAATCTCAGACGTCTCATTAAATTGTTAAATTCTTGTTGATGCGGTTCTATATTGATTCTATTTGTATATGGAGTCCAAAGTAATTCTCTTATGCCGTAAGCTTGGTCACCATATAGAATATATTTATCTTCGTTTGGAAAAACAGCCATCCTTTCAAGCTCATTGTATAAGTTTGATTCTGTAAACATAGCAGCATCATGTCTCCTTCCTGGCCAACCCCCTTTTAAACTTGCAATTATTCCATCAGGGCATAATACTGATCGATATTTCACGCAGTGACACCTTTTATGACCAGAATAATAGTCTTCTTGACTTACAGTTGGCCTACAGATTGCCCTAGCTGTCCCATCAATAAAACCCCAACAGTTATGCATGGGTGCTCCTTTATTATGAATTGCCTGGAAAAAATGTGTCATTATATTGTAAATATGTTCATTATCAGCGTTAAGGTTACCTGAGCATATAGCTCAAGCCGCTGGTGATTCAGCCAAGGCAGTTGTTCAAGATTTGATAATAAATGACCATGGTTCTGCATAAGAATGTCTGTAACATGCCTTGTGACCATGGATATGGTTTGAGGGGAATATCCAAACAATCCTTGCAAATCAGATAATCTATTTGGATATACCAGTCTTCTTAAAAGCATACAGAGACCTGTCCGACCTGAAAAAGAAAACATATGCTTGAATTGACATTTATGCCTGTATTATAATAGGTTTGTTTTTGCAGCAGGATCCAACGGTTTCCAACTGTCACAGGCATGCGCAGAGCTGTTTTAGTGTTTCTGCAGTTCCAGTTACTAACTCTGACCGGCAGTCCTTTGTTCATGCAGGATTTTCGGACTAGTTATCAAACCGTTTGCTGATAGTCAGACCAGTTGGTGATTTTTTTGCTGACTGCAGTTTTAACGCATGCGTATTTTCGATTCTCTCTGTGTAATGACAGATGTGCCTGACCGTACCTGTTTTGTGTGCCTAACCTAAAAATCTTGCTTTGAGTTTTGAGTAAAAGTAAATAAATAAATTTGTTATAGAATATAGATGTCGAACAGCAGTGACTCCAGTTCACTGGTATTCAGCGATAGTGACAGCTTTGAGGCTTTGATAAGCAGTGATGAAGAGCTTGTAGCAACCATAGACAGGCAAAGGCCAAAAAATCAGAACTTTTTTGAACATACTGTACCACAGTTCAATGAAGGAGAATTTATGGAGCATTTTAGAGTCAGCAAAAGAGTGTCTGAACTAATAGCAGAGCGATTCACAAACTCAGAGTATTATAATTATCAATCTGGAGGTAATGGCAAATTAAATGCACACCAGCAAGTGATAATCTACTTATGGTTTGTGGGCCATCAAACATCATCTTTTAGAGATGTTGCTGATAGGTTCAACATTGCAATCAGCACATTATTCACAATAATTAGAAAACTGACATATTTTTTGAGCAATCTGGCACCTGAGGTTATAAAATGGCCATCAAATGAGGAGAAGATTGAAATTGAGAAGTACTTTAGAAGAAATGGATTTCCTCAAGCCATAGGAGCCATAGATGGTTCCCATGTGAAAATTGACAAACCTTTGAATGACCCTGATTCCTACTTAAATAGAAAACATTTCTTCTCAATACAGGTAAGTGCAAATAGAAAAACCCATGTTTAACTACTATCAGCAGAAATGTGTGCTTTCCAAAAAAACCTTATTTTTATCATGCAAATGAGTAAAGCACAGTTATGTACCATTTATATGTGGGCATCACTGAAATTAATTTAGTTCAAATAATATACATATATCTTGAACTTAGTCTAGAGTACTTATTATATTGTATTTCTTTAGTTTCAGATAGTATGCGATCATCAGCGTAAAATCAGAGATGTCTTTGGCGGTTTTCCAGGATCTGTGCATGATGCTCGTGTATTTCGAGCTTCACCACTATCAGACAGCCTGCCAGATAAATGTGGTACATTTTTCATTCTGGGTGATAGTGCATATCCATGTATGCCTAATCTTTTGACACCTTTTAAAGATCTTGGCAACCTTACAAGAAGACAGAAAAATTACAACACAAAATTGGCAAAGAACCGCTATTTGGTTGAACACTGCATAGGCATCCTGAAACAGAAATTCAGGCAATTATTCCATGTGAAGTTGAGAAGCATTCCTGACATAACTCACTTTATAAGGTCTTCCTGTGTTTTACATAATTTAGCCTTAGAGGATGATTTTCCATATGAGGACGAAGTTGTAGATCCTCAAAGAAACCAGAGGCAAGTTAATCGAGAACAACAACAGGAGGATGACATAGACAGAGATGACAGGAATGGCATACAACGAAGGACTGAAATAGCCTCTTTATTACCAATGTAGTATATAGTGAAGTGTAAAATATTAAACGATTAAACTGAAGCCACTACCTCTATTTAATGCCTTTTGAGTTTGAAACATTCCAGCAAATTATTCAGAGAATAAAAAATCTCTTTATAAAGTGTTTATGTAAAACATTTGCCCCAGTGCAGGCTTTTACAATAATAATATTTCCAATATTCATAATAGGTATATTATGTCATACATTATGCTGGTTATACTGGTTGCATATTAGGTTGATTAACATATTGGCTATTAATTAATCATTAATCAATTATATTGGAAAATATGAGATTCTTGGTTTAATTTGATAGATGCTAACTGTCCAAAATGTTTTTTATGAATAAAAGGAAACCTATTGGTAAATTGTTATTTATTGATTAAAACCAAGTGATCAGATAAAATGTATATCAACTATAAACAAACTAAAGTATGAACATCCTAGTATATTATATAAAATATTATATATTATCTGGTAATGCTATGTTTTCTGTTAAGTATGATTGTAGAATACGATTTTTTTCTTCGATTAGGTCGTTTCTCCTCTTTCTTTCATTCACTTGCTCTCGTAAGATAGCAACCTTCTCCTTGTCCAGCTGTAATTTTTGTTGCTGTATGTTAATGAGCTCGTCATAATATTTCTTTTTATCCCTTCTCATTAGCTCAAGGGTGTCATTTTTAGAGTGTAGCCTTTGTCTTACTCTTTTAAATGGAGATTTTGGTGTGTTTGAACTAGACTGATTAGAGGGACCACTCACAGTTTCCTCACCATCTTGAATATGTGCTGTACCTTCTATGCAGGTCTCTTGGGTAGCATCTGGGGTATGAATGGTTGACGTATCTAATAATAATTCTGGGTGAATGTTCCTTTTCGTTCCAAAAATCTCTGCCATTTCTTTTTCGTATGTAAATGACCTGCGGCCTCTCCCCGTTTTATTATTGTTGTCAATCATTTTTTTGTAATTTCTTTCTAATACTCGCCAGCGGTTTTCGACTTGAGTGAAGGTAAAGTTGCAGCCAAAAGCAGCATTTGTTTTTTCTGCAATGATCTCCCATAATTTTTTCATATTTCTTATTTGGAGGGATCCTACTTTGCCTCTAAGCTGGCGGTACAAGTCAATCAGAAGCAATGTCGGTTCATGGCTCCAGGATACTTCAGACACAAGTAGTGGTGCAGGTTGCGACTCTACAATTATGTACTCCTCAACCCCTAAAAGCATAAATTGCTTTATTTACAGTTTCTCATTTAAGTTTTTTAACTCACCTTCCATAGTAACGGTATCTTTATCAAAGGGACAAATCGGAGACTAGGAACAAATTACAAATTATTTTGAACTCCTCCGATTTCAAGCAACCTACGATTTCAAATTTAAATATGTGATCAGGGTCGCCAACCGACCCAAGCCAGTTTCCTCACAAACGATTCCCTAGATTCCTCACACTGCAATGTTGCCACGTTTTTTAGAAGCTATAAGACCAAGAAATTCTGTGACGTTTTTAAAGAAATTTAAAACTTTAGGCTGATTTCACGAATCAAGAAAAAATGCTCCCTATGTTAAAAAAGCATGGTTTTCTTTCCATTTCCCATTCAAAAAATTTACACTCAAATTAATGTTAAAATTATAGTCGCTAGAAGCTTAATAACATAAACCATGTCTCCGTGTCCGCATCAGCAACAAGGTTACAAAAAACACATAAATAGGTAAAACAGTTTATTAAATAATATTTAACAGGTAACAATAAAAAACGGAAAGAGTTCATTGTAATGGTACCAAAAAAAATTAAACTTGTAAAACACATAAATTTACTTAAAAAATAAACAGGAACCCTAATTGTAATGTTCCAAAAACTTTCAAAAATAAACTCAACGGATTAATTCTAATTGTATACCAAATACTTTTAAAACTTAAAAATATGACATATTGCACCACAGGCCTCAGGGTATAGGTAAAAAAAGCAAATAAAGGTCCATTAATCTATTTATAGAAATATGGGATTCACCAAAGGCAGAATTCAGGTACCTAATAAATTGTTAAACCAATAATACACCGCTGGGCAAGGTGGTCTCATTGCATCTAAAAACGAAAAGTCAGCAATATTTTAACCAAAGATGAACGTTCAGTCTTTATCACTCACATTTTACTCACAAGCTATGAAAATACTCACAAATGTGAGGAATTACTCACAATTTGGCAGCCATGCATGATTCACAGCTTCACAACTTTCAGGTTATGTAAATCGACATTCAGATGACAGACATGTCAGAATTCAAAATTGCCAAAACGTCAAAACTGTTCGGGCAGCGTCCCAACCGCAAATGATTTGCAACCTGCCGAAATCCGCGCAAGCGCAGTCCGACCAGTTTGCTGACTATCAGCAACTAACTGCAAAAACAAACCTAATATTCAATAGGTAACAGAATCCGTTTATGTGAAATAATTTTTGGTTATATACCCGATACTTTATTCTGATTATATGTTGTAATAAATTCTGGTAATCGCAGTGCTTCACACAACTGATACAGGTCATTTTTCTCAAATCGAAATAATGATGTGCAATCATTGTTATCTACATCTTCTAAATTGAAGTACTGTGGTGGCTCTTGAGCGTTTTCTCGCATTGTATTAAAAAGAATTGCCGCTTCAATATCTTCATCGCTTCCAGATGAAAGAATTAGAGCTTCTAGGTCCTGCTCCATTTAATTCAAACTGAAATAAAGCATAAGTTACATCCTACTATGTACACAGTTTAACCACTTACCTTAAATGTATTAACCGTAAATCTGTTTATATCCTAGGTTTATAGTCGGTGGTTTATATAGATGTGAAAATAGATAATATTCATAAACAACTATGATTAATGATAAATTATGGGTGCACCAAAAGAATAAACAAAAGCTAACCAAACCAATGAGAGCGGTGGAGTAAACGGAAACAGATTAAAGGAGCACAAAACGGAGTAAACCAAAATGATTGTCACTTGTCAACGAAAGAAGTTTGTTTTAACGTGACGTTTGCCGGGTTTGCCGATAAGTGAAATTTAGAGGAATATACCGCATTACGTTAAGAAAGATAACACCGAACGTTATTATCGCCAGTAGGCGCTATTCGGTGTGCCGATATCTCTCTAATAGAGAGATATTGCCAACCACAGATACCGCATACGTTGCGATATTTGCGCAGCGGTATTGTAGATAGCACAGCGTTATCGTCCTTGCAAGATTGACAGTTATTACCACAAATTTGGTCCCGCTGCGTTATTTAGCTTTGACGTCTGTCAAGGCGTCAAGCGTGTGAAAGAGTGCCAACGCCCTAACCACATTTGTGTTTTTGTTTCCTGTTTGCACTGTGCTTTCATTTCTCATTTTCCTTTGTGTTGTGGAGTTTGTCTATTTGTTATTAGCTGTATTAGTTGGTTTTTCGACTGCTATCTGCAAAAATAATGGATCAAAATTTAGAAACGTTAGTCTTGGCTGTGATAGGGATATCGAAAATGTTATCTTCAATTTATTCAACAGCCAAAAAAACACAGGAAAAACTAAACAGCAAACAACACCGACGCACATCAAATATAAAATGGCGTAAAGCACATCACTTTACTTTTACTTTGGCATTTTGCCTTGATCCTGTGCCCAGACCATCAAATACATGTTTTGTGGTCCGTGGTGACAGTTTAACTACGAATCGTCACGAGCGGTGCCGATTACGTCCCGACCGGGGATACCGCGACAATACCGCACGTTAGTTATTTTTCGTAACTACCGTCAGGCGCTATTTCCAAATAGCGCAACGTACACTTCCAACGCATCTGCGCATGCTTAGATGTCAAAATAGCGCGTGCGGTATTACCGCTTGGCACATCTGGTCACAGCAATATCTCTCTATTGTCATATAATGGTATTTGGTAAGGTGTTGTAAAACTACAATCTCACAGAACAGGAAATTTGGGCAGCTGTCAGAATTGACACGAGTCCATAGTAACGAAGAAGAAGAAGAAGAAGGTGTTGTAAAACTCAACTAATAAAAGTAAGAGTTATTTAAACGATAGTTTAATTCCATAGATAAAAGATTTTTGGGTTGGGTTGTTTAATTCAAATTCGGTGTCTCGAAGTTCTGGAATATGCAATGGCATATCTACAACAATTACGCCTCTGTAAGGTTTAAGAATGTTACTTATTTGAATCTGAAAAAAAGTGTGGGTCCAAGACTAAAAATTATATATGGGATTGACAAGGGTATGCAAAAATATGTATCTCCATTTCCAATAAAGTCTTTCTAGTTGTGTTTATTGATTCACGATAAGAATCACAGTCCTAGGTAACATGCTTTGTCAGCAAGTTATTTAGAGGATAGTGGATTATTATATAACTATTACAATTAAAACTTCATAAAAAACAAAATGGATAAAATTGATTGAAACAATTATTCCTCCAGCTCAATTTCAACAGAATGATCCTTGAGATGCAAATATAGATTTCTGTAATTTGGAACAAATTCAAAGCAGCCATGATAAGGGCATTTTAGTCTAGAATTTCTAGATGAAGATGCAGAATAATTATGGAGATCTGAATACGAATTTTACTCCTCAGGGCGTTCTTTTTCCTCGATTTTATTTTTTTTTAGCGTTAGCATCATTTTCGAGACGCTAGCTGTTATGCACCACAAAACGACAAAACAGGTACGGTTATGCACTTTGCGAATATGAGCATACACATTTTTCCTCTCTTGAAAGAAAGAGAGGCACTCTGTACAACGGATCATGGCCGACTCTACTCACTAGGCCGGAGCCTTCGATGTGGCAACGTCGCTTAGCTGTCAAATAGGGGGCCGGTTACCGTGGGCCGAACGGCGGGCATTCCGCGGAAAATTAAAATTTTTTCATAGTTTCAGAATAATTATTACATTTTATTTATGTATTATATGTTCATTTCGGTTGATAAATTAAGAAAAATACTTTTTGAAAAAATAAGAATGGTGAAAAAGGCCAGTGGTATCAGTACAAAAATGTACCATGTATTGAGACTAGGAGCTTAATTTAGAGATTTTCTTCTCTGTTGGACATTTCTCATTTCCCTTAGACTTGCTCTTTTTATTTTTGTCAGTCTGTATTTTATCTTGAACTGTTTTTGTGTACTTATTAATAAAAATGTTTGCTAAAACAGGCAACATTAATTCAAGCAGCATATCAGTTTGGGGTTGATTACATGAACAAATGTCTCTAAAACTAAACTCATCTCTCATGCATATTGATGTATTCCTTTGCAATTTTAATTAAAACTGATTTGTGGAATTTACATCCTAAAAACTTGCTTTCATATTGGTCTGAAATCAACATTTTAATTACATTGTGCATAAGGACTGTTATTTGAACTGTAAACTCTGATGGAAGGGTTAAGCCGTCTCAGTTTAATATATCAAAGTAATTTGGTTCCTCATGTTCTATTATTTCTGTATTGACAAGAACATTTATACAGGCTGCACATTGCAGTTTGGCTGAAACTTCAAAACTAACGTAACCTGCTATATATTGAAATGCTGAATCTGAAATTTGTTGAGGTTGATTCATTAAATTATTGGCTAAAGTATCTCTAAATCTGTCAATACTTATTTCTCCATGATCTACTGTACAAGTGTGTAATTTTGCTAAATTGGAGACATAAAATTTAACTTGTCCATATTGAGCAGAATGTAAGTCGAAGACACCCTTGATTCTAATCTTTTTTTCAGATTCATAAATTTGCCTTAAGCGGTTACCGTAAATTGTTTTATAGTTTCAGAATAATTATTACATTTTATTTATGTATTATGTGTTCATTTCGGTTGATAAATTAAGAAATTTACTTTTTGAAAAAATAAGAATGGTGAAAAAGGCCAGTGGTATCAAAAATGTAACATGTATTGAGACTAGGAGTTCAATTTAGAGATTTTCCTTTCTGTTGGACATTTCTCATTTCCCTTAGACTTGCTCTTTTTATTTTTGTTAGTCTGTATTTTATCTTGAACTGTTTTTGTGTAATTATTAATAAAAATATTTGCTAAAACAGGCAACATTAATTCAAGCAGCAATTCAGTTTGGGGTTGATTACATGAACAAATGTCTCTAAAACTAAACTCATCTCTATGCATATTGATGTATTCCTTTGCAATTTTAATTAAAACTGATTTGTGGAATTTACATCCTAAAAACTTGCTTTCATATTGGTCTGAAATCAACATTTTAATTATATTGTGCATAAGGACTGTTATTTGAACTGTAAACTCTGATGGAAGGGTTAAGCCGTCTCTGTTTAATATATCAAAGTAATTTTGTTCCTAATGTTCTATTATTTCTGTATTGACAAGAACATTTATACAGGATGCACATTGCAGTTTGGCTGAAACTTCAAAACTAACGTAACCTGCTATATATTGAAATGCTGAATCTGAAATTTGTTGAGGTTGATTCATTAAATTATTGGCTAAAGTATCTCTAAATCTGTCAATACTTATTTCTCCATGATCTACTGTACAAGTGTGTAATTTTGCTAAATTGGAGACATAAAATTTAACTTGTCCATATTGTATTGAATGTAAGTCGAAGACACCCTTGATTCTAATCTTTTTTTCAGATTCATAAATTTGCCTTAAGCGGTTACCGTAAATTGTTTTATAGTTTGAGAACAATTTTACATTTTATTTATGTATTATGTGTTCATTTCGGTTGATAAATTAAGAAATTTACTTTTTGAAAAAATAAGAATGGTGAAAAAGGCCAGTGGTATAAAAAATGTAACATGTATTGAGACTAGGAGTTCAATTTAGAGATTTTCCTTTCTGTTGGACATTTCTCATTTCCCTTAGACTTGCTCTTTTTATTTTTGTTAGTCTGTATTTTATCTTGAACTGTTTTTGTGTAATTATTAATAAAAATATTTGATAAAACAGGCAACATTAATTCAAGCAGCATTTCAGTTTGGGGTTGATTACATGAACAAATGTATACTAAATAATGTAATGTAATGTGTAAAAATACTTTTTAGAACTACTGCTACTAATACCACTTACATCTGATGTCTGGTTCATCGTAGTCAAACACTACAAAATAAAAATAAACGCAACCTGTTTCTTGCTGCCTCTTCCACTTAAATGAACACTCAATTTACTTTGTAAATTTTCACTTGAGCTAGAAAAATTCACTATTAGGTCACTTTGAAGCCATTCTTGCTGGTCTTGATTCCCTTTCGCTATCAAATCTTTTCGTAGGTATGCCCAGATGCTTGCCCAGATGAGTTCTATTAACTGTATTTTTCTGTGATATTTGGGAGGTCCAGAAAACATTCTAGGTACCACATTGTGCTTTAAAATAGGTCTTATCCTTTGAAATGTTTGTAAAGTATTGCCTTTATTCTTATAAATATAATCAGCCCTTACAAGGAATACCGTTCACCATTTTCTGTTTATGTCCTTTATTGAAAGCACAATTGCTAGTGCAACCTGGTACTACACACTTTGCAGGCATCTGTTTACCTCTATAGTTTCGTTTGTGCAGGTAAATAATTAAAAACACATTAAAAATCAACTTCCACTCTTCTTGTTTACTCTGGAAGGTTATGGTTGGTATGTCCTTTATTGGAAGCACAATTGCTAGTGCAACCTGGTACTACACACTTTGCAGGCATCTTTTTATCTTTATACTTTCGTTTGTGCAGGTCAATGATTAGAAACACATTAAAAATCACCTTCCACTCTTCTTGTTTACCTTGGAAGGTTATGGTTGGTATGTCCTTTATTGGAAGCACAATTGTTAGTGCAACCTGGTACTTCACACTTTGCAGGCATCTGTTTATCTTTATAGTTTCCTTTGTGCAGGTAAATAATTAGACACACATTAAAAATCACCTTCCACTCTTCTTTGTTACTCTGGAAGGTTATGTTGGTATGTCCTTTATTGGAAGCACAATTGCTAGTGCAACCTGGTACTACACACTTTGCAGGCATCCGTTTATCTTTATAGTTTTGTTTGTGCACGTAAATAATTAGAAACACATTAAAAATCACCTTCCAATCTCCTTTTTTGCTCTGAAAGACTACACTAATGACTTACTTAACAACAAATAAAAGCTCGGCCCCCGATTCAGTGTTGCCATATTTCAATGCTCCGGCCTAGTGAGTAGAGTCGGCCATGAACGGATCCGTTCCATGTTTGCTTAAATAGCGTAAATTCAAATACGATGAAAAATCAAAGCAAAAATCACAACTGATAACTGATCACAACAAAACCAAAAAGGAAAGGCTTGGCTTGGGTTAGTTCACAATAGTGGTGAGGTCAACCGTGGTTGACGGTCAACATAGTCCACAGTGTTCACACATATACGAGGTACGGCAACATCGCAATATAAGGCGCAGCTGGGATGACGCGTTCTGCGCATGATCCACGCAGCCAAGCTTTTACTGTCGCGAGACACTGTGGAACCCACCACTCCACATGGGCACCAACACCATTCATCCACCATTCACCATTTAATCCCATAGATAATATTAGATAAAAGATTTTTGGGTTGGGTTAGATTGTAGATGGAAAACTGACATTCAGCGCCATCTCGCGTTTGGAGGATGAACTAACTATATACGGGGGCGTAAGAGAAATACCTGACTACGAGGGCGATTAGAAAATTTCAAATAGAAAATTTTGTGGTGATAGTAAAGTTCTAACACCGCATAAGTCAAAAATTTACAATTTGCCAGATAGCCACACAAATATCATAAAGGAACTATTTCAGCCCTAGATATAAGTTTTAGGAGTATGTCTGCGCTAAAAACAGCACTTTATAAATGTTTCTATTTGTCTGACAAAATGCAAATTCTGACCTAAGCTGATGTTAGAACTTTACTGTAATATTAGAAAGACAGGTTAGCGATTCCACCACAATACTGGTGGAGCCACGAAATAAAAGTAGAACAGTAAGGTCAACATGCTTCATTGTTTTCCAATAAAACATGGTACAAGAAAATAAAAATATTGAGTACCAGTAAATTGAATAATAATAAGGATGATGATAATAATAACACCTGATGCCCACTCTTGGCAGCGACTGCTGCTCGTAGCAGTTTTCTGTCCTTCGGTTTCAGTGCTGATCCCTTATTTAGACTGTCAAAGGTTTTGTCAATGAACATTAACAATTCTATTCCAGTCTGTTCAATCATACCTGGAAGCAAACATTTGCAAATGTAATCCTGGTGTACAGTACAGTTACATATGAATCAATATAATAATAAGAATCAATATAGAAGGTGTGGCATTCAAATGCCCATGTTTATACCAGTCATACGAAAAACTGTTATTATGATGACGAATGACTCCTACATCAGAACCCAATATTTAAAAAAAACTGATTTGTTGAAGCTAATATCCATATTTATACAGTGCAATAGATGAATGACGACATGACAGTTAAGGCAATATGAAGTGCATAACAGAGGATGTCCCCCAGACAAGCAGCAATAGCTGCATGTACGGAAATGGTGGAAAGTAGACCACAGTTCATTGAAAAGCTCACATCTAAAACGAATTTAGCTGTTACATTACGTTTTATGCAAGTTTGTTGGCATGACATAATTAACTCAAAAATCAGTTATATATGTTTCTTCTGAGCTCAGATTTACCTACCAGTATCAGAAAACCTACCCCATGTGACGATGCTACATGATACATGATTATAGATTATATAAACTATATATATTATATGAAATATATCTAACCTTGATTAGGCAACTACAGTGATGGATTTGCATTTACTTTTATGTTGAATCTTCGTCTCTTGTGTATTGGTCGATCTGGCTCTTTATCCTCTAATGTAAAGTGCCTGTCACAGACTCGATAAGCATTTCTGACTTCTGTTGGGGTTTTCTGTCGAAGCTTCGAATTTCCAACCAGTATTATTCAGCAACACCTGGGCAATACCTAAATCCACCCTAAGTTATGTGAATTGAAACTTTTATACTTTGATTAAGCGTCACCACAAATGTATACTACATAATTAGTGGCGGTAATGAGGCACCCTGTTGCGCAGGAAGAGCCCTGTTTTTGTGGGGGCACTGTGGGCCCTACTCTGCCTACCAGGCTGACGTATTTACAAACTTATACATTTATAACCATAATTATGGATGTCGACTGTCAAATGTCAAATAGCTCTAGGGTGAATGACCGTTTTGGAGTATAATTATAAGGCCTTTACGGAAACTGTGATCGGGTTAACCCGATCAGTTGGATCACCGATCCTGACGTTCGGAAAGTGATCTGGGCTCGGTCAGAAATACGGTAGTTCACTCTTGTAAAGTGATTGCGATCGGATCATTCCAAGGACGTACGTCATTGGATGATTCATATCAGTAGCTGCTTTTCTTTACCATCTGTTTTTTATCGTTAAACCAACTTTTTCGTTGTTCGATGTCCGTTTAATTCATGGAATCATAAATCCCACTTGACAGCTGTTTGACATATAACTGATCTATTCGGATCCAAATCAGTGTTTCCGTAAAGGCCTATAATCACGTATAATCTTGGAATGAATTTTGACATAAAACGGCTGAGTTTCCCACGATCCCACGTATTTAACCCCAAGGACGTTAAAACAATAGGAGGACGCAGCTATTTACTTTTCGCGTTGAAGCCGCATAGTCACATTCTAAGCACATTGCAAAGTTGCCAAACTAGGCATTTTTCTAAGTAAAACTAGTAAAACAAGCAAGCTTATGAACACAAAACATCAGCGAAACAAGCAAGCTTATGAACACAAAATATCATATTTAATATAATATATTTATGAACAGTGAATTGATGTAATGATTTTTATATATGCAAAACGTTAGGATCAGAGTCTAATTTCGCTCTTTTGCAATATTTGATAGTATGAAGAAATTTTCATATGTCAACCCGGCAACGCCGCTTGGCTCTCATTGCTAGTTGCCATGGGATTTCTACGGTTGCCAAACTGGGCAAATTTCTAAGGAGATTTACCAACGACGTCATACTGATAGACTACGCTTTGTATACCGAATGTTTGTAAGCGTTTCTGGCGGTGCGACGGAAGGGGGGAACATCAGCTGTATTGACATAGACACACCCGACGTTGCCAGTTGTGCATTAGGGCATGCTTGGTGCATGCAGCAATGCTTGTAAAATATAAGAATGGCGTTAATTCTTGACAGAATTGCAAAATTAAACGTGTTTTACAAAAGAGTATCTTCATGGTACTTTTTCTATTACAGATAAGCAAGCCACAATCATATTTTTACTTTTTTACAACATACGTTCCATACATTTTTCTGAAAATTCATTCCAAATGATTGTCAACTTGGCATAGTGCGATGTAACTTGTAAACAATGACGTCGTTGCTTGTAAATATTCCGTTGACATTCCCAATGTTTGGAATGCCGACAAACAATTTGCCTTGGATGCGTAGTCTATCAGTATGACGTCGTTGAGATTTACGGTCAAATTCGCCCCCAACATCGCGTCATTAAACGAAGAGGTTATGTTGATCCACCCACTCGACAAAGGTGCGAGAAATTCTTGCTATTCCACCGGCAACCCTGTACCGACGGAGCGGCGCAACAGGGAACGTCAACGGGTGTGAATTTCAATTATATTTGAAATTCCTGAGAACCGTTAAACAGACCGTACCATATTCGAATCTATTTTGTGTTCAAGTATAAATTGTTCTGTTGTGAATTCCAACATTTCAAATTCTAGATAATCGTAACACAGACCGTACATTCGTAGGTATATCTGTTTTGTGTTCGAGTATAAATTTTTCTGGTGTGTTGAGTGTGTTTCAGTGCTTAATTACCTGATAGGCCCCAAAAACAGGCTGACGATCCGAAAATAGTCATGGGTAGACGCTGCTACATATGCAAAAAATGGGATTATCGGCACCCTAACTTGACCTTTTACAGGTAAGTGTATTCGTGCATTCCTCTGCAGTAAAATTGATGGTATTGTAAAACCTCTAATTTCATTCCTATGTGCTACCTGCTGGGGTACATTTGAAAATAACGGTATACAGTATATATGGGATCTTTCAAATAAGGTGTCTATAAACAGTAAAGTTGGGCTTCATATTTTTAGAAATTATTTTAAACACGTCCAGTTTGCTCCTATTGTCATGAAGGAATACCTTAAGGTATGTTTACATTTATTGGGCTGGTACTGCATTATATAATTATTGTCATATTATTTTACCTAGATAATTTGAAAGTAATATCGATATCACGTATTATACACAACTGTACCTACATATAAACACACCTAGCCTGATGAGTGTTACTTTCATATTCTTAAACATCTCATCCAGTTTGCTACTGTTGTCATAGGTATAGAATATTTTTAATCTATGCATGTTTAAATTTATTGGACTGGTACTGCTTTATATATATTTATGTCATATTATTTTACCTACACAGCTGTATATATACTTACATATAAACAAACCTAGCTTGAGTGTTACTTCCATATTTAACAAAATAAAATAAATTAAAGTATCATTTTTTTGAGCTTTTCTATAATTAATCATATTTTTCAGTATTACCAAAGATATTGTTCTGAGGAGGAAGTGGTTTGATGTAATGGGAGTGACTGAAACAGACCTACCACAATTAAAAGAAGTCTGCTCAGAACATTTTACTAACGATGACTTTGAAACCACACTATCCGGAAAGAAGCGTTTGAAAAAGAATGTGGTGCCTACTTTGTATACCAAGGAAGAAGATAGAAAACAGCTTAAAGTGTAAGTAGCTATATATAAATATTTAGACTTTAACATTAGGTAGGATTTAGAATATGATATAGTAACAAAAAATATAATTTAATCAACTTAGTTACATTCTAAGAAGCATGTTTATCTTACATCTTTGTTATGTTGGAAATAATCCAAGAAAATCCATTATATCTGTGAGCACAGTCTTTAGTCTGATTATTCTAAATAATGGTGTCAAAGTGGATAGGCTGCTGAACTGTAGACTTTATGGCTCTAATGCAGGAAAATTAATTGGAGTTATGAAATGCTATGATATGCCATATAGGTGCATCTGAAACTTTTTTTAGTGTCAAGGGTATTTTTTTGCTGAGACAAGTTGTAAAACTTGTAATGTAATTTTTCTTTGAGGTTTGAAGGAATAGCGAGTAAAAAATCTAGTTGGTGAATTGAATAATGAGGTGTAATTATTTTAGAGCAACAGATAAAATAGGTACAAGTGTTTAGTAAAAAGTAATAGCAACCCTAAATTGATAAACTGTTGAAAAACCTTAACTGTTACTCTTACTAGTTACTTTAAGGTGATCTTTAGTTTTTAGCATCATACACTAAGTATAAATTATAGGCTGTTTTATTTTCAAGAGAAAAAATGCAATATATTTTGTGTTACATATAAATACTTCAGTGTAGTGTCCGACCGAAACTACTTTTTACGGCCGAAACCGAATTTCGGCCTCCGTCTCAGTTTCGGCCGAAACCGAAACATCAATATAACGTCAGTAATTTTTTCGTGGATATAAAAACGAATAACGTTTCATCAGCATTATCACACCTTATTTCAAATAAATTATTTATGCTTTTTGAAATAAGAAGTTAATCTAAACCACATATATCAACTATTTTATATTTATATTATATTTTGTATCTACTAAATAACATTCCAAACATTGGTTAATCTTTATGAGACTGTTATCAGTCAGCTGCCTGAAAACTAAATTTCTGAAGTACCTACGTGCTAAGTACAACTACTAAGTATTTTTGGAAGTAAGGAGTTTTCTCTGAATTTAAGAAACTGTTGTGAGCTTCATTGAGCTACAGCTATTGTTGACTATCAGTATTCATGGCTGAACAATCTAATATTGTAATATCGTAAGTGAGAAACAATAATTTATCAACTTTCTTTGCAGTCTGAATAAATTTGACTAGTAGCATTAAGTAGGTAGTTGTTCAGTGGAAACAGTCGTCGGTAAGGCAGACATGAATTTTAGGGGAACCTTTGTCAAAGACAGAAATGGACTGAAGTTCTAGTGAGAGTAATATCTGCATTTCTTTGCAAGCTTGGCTCCGATAAGTAGGCTTCTTAACTTGTGATAAGTTATTACTATCATCTGCCCAGCAAAATGACACTTCTTCGCTTGAAGAATATAGTGCTCCGAGGGTGTCCGATCGCAGCGCCAAATCCATCGAATTTAGTTTCGGTTTCGGCCGTAGTTTCGGCTGGATGGCAGCCGAGACCGAAACTAAACCGAAACTCGTTTTTTGGCCGAAACTAGGCCGAAACCGAAACCGAATGTTCGGTCGGACACTACTTCAGTGTTCTCAATCCTCAACAGTTTTTGCTCAGGAAACAGCTTTCAGATAATTTTTTTCAGAGCATAAAGTGAGCAATTTATATTTTGAATATAATAAAATAAATAAATAAAAAAATATACAAAAATAATTACATACAATTAATAATTTTTTACTGTTTAACAGTAATATCACTCATTTTGTTCTAAATTTTCATCACAAAATTATTTTAATGTGTATAGTTTTTTAATCATTTCCCAGAACAGTATTTTGTGTTTCATCACTTGTACCTATCTCAATTTTTTGAAACTTTGTTGCTCGTAAATTATTCTGACCACTGTCTAAATGGGCAATATCACAAACAGACTGTTTTATCTATTGTTCTATAATGTTATAATTATATAGTTATAATGATAATCATAATTCCAATTCTCATATAGAGACCATCCTTTGAAGGTAGCCCACAAATGTAATACTGGTGCGTCTCAAGAAGGTAGTGGTAATGAACCAGCTGCAAAGAGGTACCTTTTTTATTTAGTAAAAATATATGAAATATACTGCCTGTATTTGCTCTGATTTTTAACTTTAGGATGAATTTAGCATCATACCAAGAAAAAATTATATAGGCTGTTATTTATATATTTAATATACATACAATATATTTTTTATTAGAGATATATATATATACTTGCATGTCATTCATAGATTTGCTCAGTAAACAGCTTGCAGAGATACATTTTTTCGGAGCATAAAGTATGCAGTTATATTTTGAAAACAATGTAAAAAAATGTACAAAGGCAGTTACATACAATTAATAGCGCCTTACACTGTTTATTTATGATAATGTTCTAATTTTTATCACTAAATTATTTTACTGTGTAGTATTTTTTGAACATATTGTTTTGTTGTTCATCACTGGTATCTTTATTTTTGGAAATATTTTTACTTTCAAATTCTTCTGTCTCCATGGTCAAATGGATACTATCACAAATAGAATATTTTATCTATAATTGTTTTTTGAACATATTGCTAAACAGTATTTTGTTGTTCACCACTGGTATCTTTATTTTTGGAAATATTTTTATTTTTAAATTCTTCTGTGTCGTCTCCATGGTCAAAATGGTTACTATCACAAATAGAATGTTTTATCTATAATTGTTTTATCAAGTTATAATTATGTAGTTAATATTATAATTTTATTATGATTTAATTAAATTTTTAGATGCCACTACCCCTTGAAGGAAGCTTTCTTATCTGCTACTGGTACTTCTCAAGAAGCGATCTGTGGTGAACCAGCTCCTAAGAGGTATTTTTTTTAATTATAGTTGTATTAAACATATAAGTTGTCAGCACAATATGGCTTTTTGAGGGTTTTTTGGTGTTACATTGTATACAACAGGAAAGTCCATTTTCCGTTACTTTGTCTTTTTGTGTGCTTTTAATCAGTCTGATTTTTGGCTTAATAATGTGATAAAAAAATAATGAGGTTCATTAACTCTTAAGTCCATGATTATTATATGATAATAAATACTACTGAGCATAAAGTCTTTCAGAACATGTAATATTGGGCTGGGGTATTTTTTTGTAAAAACATAAGATCATACAAAAAAATTAATGTTGAAAGACTTTCACAACTGAAGGCATCCATGCTGAACTTGAAATTTTTCAAAAATCCTTACACAGACGCTCAATATAATAGTCATATACAGATACAATTTGACTTTACAACCACTTATTTGCTATATATACATTGAGTTAGATAAGTTAGATAAGAAATATAAAAGTTCTACATCCACTGAGTCAGTTTTCTGCCTTGCTGTGGCAGCTGTCAAAAAACTTCTTTAACAAATATCAAGTTTATGAAATTATACGTTCATTCATTATGGGATAAATCCCAGAATATATCAAATTCGTGTTTTTTAAAAATATTAATAATCTAAAATTTTGTTTCAAATTCCGATGACCTACCTGTATTATTACTATAGTGTGCCATTATTTATGTCCCGTATTTGATGTTTAATTTTTTGCTGTGCTTCTAGGAATCCAAGGGGTTGAGTGTAAAAGCTATGTGAACTAAGTAGTACCGGTACTTCCAGTAGAAGCAGTTTTATTTAGTAAATCATCATATCCGGCACATTTGCAATTTTTCGCCGTTCAACAACACTTAATAGATTCGATGATTTATACTGATATTTCTAATTATTCCCATAATACTGTACCATTGTTTATAATAATCGTTGATAATGTTGGTATACTGCAAAAAGGTGACCAAGTCAGAAAACTAGTTCCTCGTAAATGGCTGTTGAAAGTAATCATAATTTAAGTAACAAATCACTCAACGTGTTTTTTAGAAAACATAGAACTCATAAAAATGTTCACTGCGAGTTATAAACAGAGCTTGAATAAATTAGACTATATTTCTGACTTGGTCACACTTGATGTTGGAAAATATATTAATACTGACTTGGTCAAAATAAACTTTCATTTTCTTGAAATAAGAAACATAAACATAATCAATCACATTTAAATCTAGAATACTGAATCAGATCTAGTTTGGTTCCAGGGCATTGCTTTTCTTGTTCTTATCTACAGAGAGGGATTTATTCCAGCTGTGATAGTCAAGATGGTCACTTTTACATGATATGTCTCACAATGTAGTGAAGTTGATCATTTTACCTGCTACTTTATTGGACATATTAGACTTAGTCAAAAGAGCTGTTAACCAAACTGGCAAAAAATTCGAGTATTGACTTGGACAAAATCATTTATCGTCGATTAGTACCAAAAACGTCAAATCGTCGATTTTTGACCTATCACTTTTTGCATTACATCGACGTATGATGTATTTGATGTTGAATTTTTATATTTCTTTTTTGTTTTGTTTTTAGTGATCCAAGAAGTCGAGTGTAAGAGCTATGTAAGCTATACGCTTCCCAACATAAATCCTACTGTGACTGTGACTACTAGAAGGATATATTCTTTGTTGAATAAATAATGGTAGGATGACAAAGAATGGGGCGCAAGCTAATTATGTAATTTAAATTAATATACATACGTTATATGTTGCGAAAATTAAAATGAAATTTAAAATATACATGTACATTAAAAATACTTAAGTAGTTGTTTTTAAATAAGGTAAACATTTTTTATTACTATTGGTTACATGACGCGTGTAAACGAATATAATTTATGTACAAATATGAATAAAATCATTGTTGCCACAGTTACTATTTTTTTATGTGAAGGCTGTCGATATACTTGCAAATTCGATAATTGGGAAGTCTGATTTTAATGAAAATTTTAAAGTTTATAGGAAAAACACATAATTGTTCACTGCCTGTCTGCTACTTTAAAAATTTATACACTTAATTTGACGTGATTTAATAAGGTAGTAACTTCCAATTTACCTACTGATTTTCGAACCACTAATATTTTTCTTTGAAATAAGTTGTAATCATTTTCTTTGCCAAAAATAATGGTTAAACCACTGCAAACGGAGCACATGCAATGCTTAGGTGTATTTCTATCAATACAGTTTGTTACAATAAAAATTACTTCATGATAGTCTTTACTTTTGAGCATGACAGAGTATGGCTTTATAAAACTTTTATCTGTAAACGTGATTTAGTACTATATATTTTTCTATTATTTTAAATGGAAGTACGACTCAAGCGTACCTAGCTAACATATTTCGGATGCTACTAATAATTGTATGACTTATTAAATTATTCTTTTTCGAATTACAATGATAAATTTGATTTCTGATGTCTTTATAACCACAAAAAATACCAAAACAGTATACTCCTGATGTCATAAGTAAATATTCGAAGGTATAAGTACAAAACTGAACTGAGTGGTACTTTTGAAGGTACTATAGGGTCTATCATACCTTGCATTCAATTTTTTTTTGTACATCAACCCCTAAAACTCGCCCCCAAATTTTTTTTTTCAAATAGCACCCCATAGGTTTTCCTACATAAATGATATCCCCATTTTATTTAAAATCTTGTGGTACCTTTAATTTTATATTACTTATTACTTATTTTTTCCGTAAAATCATAAGCATAAGACAAACGAAATGATGATTTGTTTGATGCCTGATATTTTTGTAACAAAAAAGGATAAAAAAGAAAAGTAAGTGGGTGTTTCAAGGGTAGTGAATGACCTATCATTCCTTGCTTATGAACCATTTTTTTCTTACTTAAACCCCTGGAATCCACCCCTAGCTTGTTTTTTCAAATTTCAATCCACAATTTTGCCTAGTTTTGTTGTCACATTTTTTTTATTAGTTGATTCATGAAAATAAAAAAAAATATTTTCCACACATGTGTTTTAATTAATTTATGTTTACGATTTCATGGATTAAGCGAAAATATCCCGTGTCAAGGAAATTCTGGGACACCCGGTATACAGATACAATTCCACTTATGGTGATTTATTATTTTTTGTTGTGATACCCCAGAAAAATGCACTGCACTGCATTTTGACAACTTCAACAATTTCACAGAAAACAAAAGAAAGCGCAGACGTAAATATTTTGGCTTCACCATTAATACAGGATAGACTGTGACATGCTGCGTCCCCCTATTATTTTAACGTCCTTGGTTTAACCCCATACGTGGGAAACTCAGTCGTTTTATGTCAAAATTCATCGAAAGATTATTTATACTCCAAAACGAGCATTCACCCCACAAAACAGGTACGGTTAAGAAGGCACAATTCCGTGTTATTTGACTGGAAACACGAATGACTTATGTCAATGTCAGCGGCCATTATTTTGGGTTGCAACATGGCCGCTGCAGGGTTGCCAGATGTATCAAGAATTCGAGGCGATGTTGCCACATCGCTGCGCACATCTGTAGATGCTCTACCTTTTTATGTCAAAATTATCATAATTTTTGATGTTAGCCAATCATTGACTGATTGATTGATGTTTGATTTTAATCAATCAATCAGTGATTGGCTTAAAAATTTAAAAATTGGAGCAAAACAATGAAAATACCTATTCATTCATTCATTTATTTGCAAGAAAATATTAAATATGATTAATATGATTATTGTATGTGTAATTTATAAATAATATAACACAAATTGTCTTAAAATACATTCAAGTATGACAATATCAATAATAATCTTCTTTATTGAAGTTCCATCAAGCATATGGTTTATGTTTTCATTCCTCACCTCGTCTCAGTTTGACCTACAGTGAATAAAGTAACCACATGAAACAGGGTAAAAAATATTAGCAAGAATTGCAATATGCTACTAAACTAGAGTATTCACGGTCCATGCTTTTTAGTCTTGCACCTGATTACCCTAGTATATAAAAATTTCCACACCACCTCTGAGGTATTGTTCTGGCACATTACCCTTTATTTTAAGTGGTGGTATGCCAAGTAAAAAAAATTAATATGAAACTAACAATCAATAAATACGAAAATCTCAGCTATCTCTTCCACTTTATAAAAATTAACATCTGTATTTATGAATACCAACCAAGATAAGTCAAAATAAATACTTTTTATTGATCATGAAAACTATAGTATATACCTAATAGTTGAAGATTAGAATTAATTGAAATGTAATCAATATCCACAATTTCACAGCCTAGCAAACCTGCAGCATAACCTATTGAACCATATGGAGCCTTAGCATTTAACTTTGTCAAAACTATAGGGTTAAAACAGGAACACATGATATAATTTTGTGTTATTTATGATTTCAAATTGTACAATCAATAAATAAATGAAAACCTCACCCATATCTGCCACTTTATAAAAAGGAACATCTGCATTTATGAATAACAGCCAAAATAAATCAAAATAAATACTTTTTATTGATCATAAAAACAATAGTAATAGTTGTCACAGATAGAAGATTAGAATTGAAATGTAATCAATATCCATAATTTCATATCCTAGTCAAATCACAGAAATGCTTATGAGGAAAACTTTGAAATGTAAATTTTGAGAGTATAAATATGAAATACAGCAAATAGGTTCGAGACATAATAAAGGTGAATTAGTTAAAAAAATTTAAACTTTTAATTGTACCTGGCCCTTCCCATACAACACAAAAAATTTCAGGAACATTTCTGGTATGTTGCATATCTTTCGGAACATTACATTTCAAAATGCATATTTGGTACATATATCAGAAATATGAATTTTGTAACGTTTCATACCTGACCTCTCAGGTATGTCTCTGAAATATTCACATTGTAATATTTCATGGTTAACATTTGAGACATGTTTCTGAAAGCTACAAACATTAATAAACCCAACGAATATATAAATATATTGTTTTCAACACTACGACTACGTTGTCTTTCATGAATTGGGGTATTGCCGGTATTGGTATTCCTCCTATGTTTATTATTGGGAACTCATAATTTTAAATTAAAATGTCCCTTCCCCTATGTTTGCCTGTGCGCAGTTATGTGCTGCGCGGTGTGCTGCGCACCGCCATCGCGACAGCAGACAGCCGTCCGCCATCTTTTCCTCCTGTGTCTTGGTCTTCCTATGCAGTCCACTAGCGGTCTAGCCATTTTTATTTTTGTTTTCCCTCGTGCCTTCTCTGCCACAGGTTTTGCATTTTGGATTGCAAATATTGCAGTGCAGTGTTGTGGTGCAGTGATCTCAATGAATTTGAATTCCAAATCAAATGAGGTATGTAACATGTTTGAATTAATTTATGATGTGAGGTTACGTTTTTTTTGTTACTCTGAATTGGCCATCTCAGAATAAGGGAGCTCACTAAATAGATTGTCTTTGAGAACAAATAGACTAATTTATCCAAAATATACTTTCGGATAGGCATAGTGAGCCACATTTATTGAGTCCTCTAGCTTATGTAGAAGGCATAACTGATGACAAAAATGCTACTAGGAACTTTCCTACAAGCCTAGCACATCTGTTCTGTATCTCATTGATTCTTCCCAAAAAAATTTATTAAATGCTAGAACATGCCTGTGGGTAAGATAGAGTACAATATGTAAGCTTTATTTCTTGAGGATATGCTTGATATAAACAATTCATAATACAAGTAAACTGGCTTTCATACTGAAAATCCTGAAGAAAGATCACAAATAAGTGAAAAACTCGAAGACAGGTTGAAACAATTGAAGTGCTCTAAAAACACTGAATCAGACGAAGACATTGAGTCTTCATGGGAAAATCTGAAGGATACGTTAATTATGACACAGGAAATAGACATAGGATTTGCAAATAACGCCAAAAAACAGGAGTGGATGACTGATGAAATTATGACACTTATGAACGAAAGAAGAGAACAAAAACACAAAAATACAGTTAAATATGACGAAATCAATAAGCTTATTCGTGCGAAATGCAGAGAAGCCAAAGAAACATGGCTCGCGAGCAAATGCGCGGAAATAGAAACCCTCCAGGAGAAACATGATCTCTTTAACTTGCACAAAAATATCAAGGAGCTTACAGGCAGGCAGCAGAAAAGTCACAGGGGAATATTAAGAGGTTCCAACAACGAAATACTTATAGGAGTAGATGAGAAACTCAAACGGTGGAAAGAATATACCGAAAATCTTTTTAATGACATGAGACCAGACGTACCCCCAGATATAGACGAAATCAATGAGATGGGTCCTGAAATCACCAAAGAAGAGGTTAAACATGCAATCAAGCTTCAAAAGAACGGAAGAGCTGTTGGTCCGGACAATGTGCATGCGGAAACCTTTAAATTAGTGGCTGCCGAGGACGGAGTGGGTCTAAATCTCATTACTACAATATTTAATCGAATGTACAAAGTCGGAAAAATACCCACAGAATGGCTGAGATCCACTTTTGTCACTTTACCAAAGAAGAACAACGCATCACAATGTGACGAATACCGAATGATTAGCTTGATGTCCCACGCCTTGAAGATATTCCTGCGAATCATTCATACACGTATTTATAAAAAGTGTGAGTACCTAGTTGATCGTTCTCAATTTGGTTTTAGGAACGGAACGGGAACGCGAGAAGCTCTTTTCTCGTTGAACGTGCTGACTCAGAGATGCAGAGACATGAATGTCGATTTATTCGCATGTTTTATTGATTACAAAAAAGCTTTTGACTGTGTGTCGCACCAAAAAATGATCAGCATCCTAAAATCAACCGGGATAGATGCTCAAGATCTAAAGATTATAAGCGGACTGTATTGGCACCAAACAGCAACAGTCAAAATAGAAGGGTCCACATCAGAGGAAATAGCAATAAGAAGAGGTGTGCGACAAGGATGTGTGCTGTCTCCTCTACTGTTTAACCTCTACTCGGAAGCAATATTCAACGAAGCCCTAGAGGATACAACTGCAGGTATAAAGATCAATGGAAACATCATAAATAATCTCCGTTACGCAGACGATACCGTGGTAATAGCCAGTAGTATATCAGAACTTCAATCCCTTATGGACCTCATTGTAGAACATAGCGAAAACTTCGGCCTTTATATGAACACGTCTAAGACCAAACTATTGGTATTCTCAAAAACACCAAGACCAACTACTCTAACTCCATGGAGAGCCCATAGCCCAAGTGTCATCTCTAAAATACCTGGGCGCACTCGTCCAGCAATGTGACCCAAAAATCGAAATTAGAGCGAGAATTGCACAAGCGCGGAAATGTCTCAATAACATGAGGACACTTTTGGCAAATCGAAACCTTAGCCTGGAAATCCGGATCAGAACACTCCGCTGCTACATCTTCCCTGTTCTCCTATACGGATGCGAAAGCTGGACCATTGATGCAGCCGCAGAGAAGAAGATTGAAGCATTCGAAATGTATGCCTACAGGCGAATGTTGCGAATATCGTGGACCGAACACAAGACGAACGTAGATGTTATGCTGCAGATGGGCAAACAAAAAGAACTCCTCACAACAGTCAAGGAGAGAAAACTTCAATATCTGGGACATATCATGAGAGGTGAACGATATGAGATTCTGCGCCTGATAATAGAAGGGAAGATCGAGGGTAAAAGATCAGTTGGCCGTAGACAAAATTCATGGCTTAGAGATTTGCGCAGATGGTTCGGGCAGACATCTATTGAAATTTTCAGAGCTGCGGTTTCCCGTGCAACAATAGCCATTTGGATCGCCAACCTTCGTAAGGAGACGGCGTCCTAAGAAGAAGGCTTTCATACTACACTAAATCTGTTTATATACCCATCAATGTCTGTTTAAATACACAGTCACTGGAATGGTCTGTGGGAATATATACTACAAAAGATATACTGACAGAGATTAGGCCAAATATCATGTTTGTCAAAGCCCCTAGTACAGCTTCATAGTTCTTAGCTGCATACTAGTATATTAATATAGCTAAGAGGTCTGTAGCTATACCATACTACTATGGGCTTCGATAAACATATAGGTATTATTGAATCAAATAACCTTACTGTTACAGCGTCGAGGGATAGGTGTGGGACGTCCACATAAGTCATATAGTAAACGTCACCAAAGGCGCTTAGTTAACAATGACACAGCAAGAGATCTCCAGATCCTGTCTTGTACTAATAATGTAGATGATGAAAACTTGAATTTTTGTATTACCCCAAATCATGATTGTAACACTGTCAAAGGTGATACTATTTTACCAGCTTATCCTAACAAAAGTTGCAACCCTGCCATTTTATCAGCTAGTCCTAATGAAAGTTACAACACTGACATATCAGAGGGAGATAATTTGCCAATAAACATAGAAGAAAGTGTTGAACATACAAAATCAATGATAGAAAACATGGAACATGCTGCCAGTAATGTATCTTTCAAAGATGAACTACGCCTTTGGGCTGTATCACATAACATACCACAGAATGCTGTTACAGATTTATTAGGTATATTAAGAAGCCATACCACACATCTTCTTCCTAAGGATTGTAGAACCCTTTTGAAAACCCCAAGGGCGATAGATATATTACCATTAGGAAATGGTAGTTATTGTCATTTTGGGCTTAAAGTGTAACAGGTCAAATATACCATGAAAGGAAAATTAATAATATGGAGTCATCCAATATAGAATTACTTATAAATATTGATGGACTACCAATTTCTAAGTAGTGCAGCTTTATGGCCAATACTCTGTTCAGATGATACATTTACTAAAAGAGTTTACATTATTGGTGCATTTTTTGGGAAACAAAAACCAGCAAAAGCTAATGAGTATCTCCAACCTTTTGTAGAAGAGGTTAAAGCTTTGATCAACAATGGTTTTGAAATTGATAATAGAGTAATTTCAGTCCACCTTAAAGCTCTGATATGTGATGCACCAGCAAAAGCCTTTGTATTATCAGTTAAAGGTCATGGAGGATACAATAGCTGTACAAAGTGTACAATTGAAGGAGAATATATTGAAAAGTGTGTGTGTTTTCCATACATAGATAGAAACATAAGCTTGAGAACAGACAAAGACTTTTTAAATGATAAATATGAAGATTTTCAAGTAGCTTCAACAGTATTAACTCAAATTCCTAATTTTGGTCCAATTTCAAATATACCTTTAGATTATATGCATCTGATCTGTTTAGGTGTGACAAAAAAACTAATTATGTTATGGTTGAAAGGTTATACATTAACAATAAGACTATCAAGTTTAAATATAAACCATATTTCAAGTAAATTAGTTAGCTTCAAGGCAAGTTGTCCAAAGGAATTTGTGAGAAAACCTAGACCAATATTGGAGGCCAGTAACTGGAAAGCGATGGAATTTAGGAATTTTCTGTTGTATACAGGTCCGTAAGTTTTAAAAGATGTACTTCGTAGAGATATGTATACAAATTTTTTAACATTGCATGTAGCTGTTAGAATTTTAACTTCACCAGAACTTATAAATGATACAAATTTGGCATATGCACACAGTCTTTTAAAACATTTTGTTCAGACATTTGAAATCATTTATGGTAAAGATAAAATGTCTCATAATGTGCATAACTTATTACACATAACAGAGGATGTTAGGAAGTTTGGACCACTAGATAACTTTAGTGCCTTCAGGTTTGAAAACTATATGGCCAAAATTAAAAGAACATTACGAAAATCTGATAAACCATTACAACAGTTATATAATAGATATGCAGAAATTGAAGCAAGTGTATATGAGTGTAAGGAAGAACGTTTGCGTTTGCAAAAAGCACATACAGAAGGACCTCTGAAATCTACAGAGTACTCATATAAACAATATAAGATATGCAGATATCAGAATTTTTATATCAACTGCACTAATGGCAAAGATAACTGTTTTATGTTAAAAGATGGCACAACAGTCATCATACAAAATATTGTGCAAGACAATGAGGATGAAAAAATATTCATTATTGGTGAGAAAATGACCCGCACTGATAATTTCTACACTAGTCCGTGCAACTCATTAGATTTGGACATAGCTGTGGCAGAACCCACAGATCATACTTTATTCTCTTGGTCTTTGGATGAGCTAAAATCAAAACTATGGAGACTAGCTTATGGAGGAAATTATGTCTTGTTGCCATTGCTACACTTCTGACAGGTACACATTTACTTAACTAGCCTAACTGATATGTTACCCTAATTGTAAAAATTTGTGCTACATATATAATTTGTTTTATTTTTTTTATTCTACAGAAGGCCTATTCTGTTGTGGAGTTTGAAGATGGTGTATGTTTGGTGCCTTCTAAATGGCTGTTTAGAAACTCCACAATGTGTTTTTACCCCCCATATGTTAATCAACTAAAAGTTAATAAAGCCATTTCATCACAGCAGTCACCAGATGACACGTGGCAGGAATACAAGGTTTTACGATCATTCTGCTCAGCAGGTAAGAATGCACTCATTATTCAAATATTCTTTGCACACTGTCTGGTCAATGATTGAAAACACTTTTGAAAGAAGGAAACGTACCATTTTTATAGCCTCTGTACCTTCGTCAGAGTACTTGATGAAGAAAAAAAATAATTTTTTTAAATTCCATTTAGTTTGTTCTACCAACAAATGCTAGAGTAAATCTTACTTTCCTAAATCTGTTCTGATCTTATCTACATTAATAAATTCTTTCTTTACTGTAAACTAAATTCTCACATTAAATGTTTAATAACCATTATGTCTGACTATTTTTATATATCTTTTTTGGAAAATCTTAACATCATTCACATATTCACATCTGCTATTTGATAAGCGTTATCATGTATAAATAATAGGTTTTTTCTTTGTAAACGGTGCAAGAATGAACAGCCTCATTGGCTTTGCCGCTTGCCTGTTCAGCAATAATAATAATAATAACATAGTTAGATGCTATATGTCTATACTAAAAGAACCTAGTAGAAATAAATTCATAGAGAAAATAGAACATGACATTTAACAGCACAAAAAACCAGTCAAACTATGGAAAGTTATTGTTTATTATTTTTTAGATAATTATGAAAGAGGTGTAGCAAAACTGAAGTTGGCTCAAGAGATGTCTGATGTTGAGACAGATGCTGATGGAGCTCAAATGATAAGGCCTCCCCGGCGTATTCATAAGTCTAAGAGAAGGCTATATGAATCAGATTCTGATACCTGTGATGCAAATGATGACACAAATGATGATATGCCACCACTTCCTAAGAAGCCTAATACCTTGAAATCAAGTCTGACAGGAGAGACAAGCCTAATCAGTACAGATTCTGATGGGATAATGGCAGGGAACATCAACACCTAGAACTGCACTCACATCAGTTAATACTAATGATGAATCAGGTGAAAATTTTATTTTTTCTGTGCTGTGGAAAGCTCAGCTTTATCAAAATAATTCTCCAAACATATTTCTCAAAAATCAATAAGAACTTTGCTTTTGCATATATACTACATAATATTTTTTTTTAATTTAATATATTACTATCACCTTGGCTTTCAGATTTCAAGAAGTTAATATTAACAAAATTAAATTTGATTATTCGTAAGGTTGATGACATTGAGGCAAAACTGATGCTTATAACAGAAGCAGGTATCCCTAATGACAGAGATGAAACATTATCAGCACAAGAGTTGAGAAGCACATTTCCACTGAAACATCAAAAGGAACTTGAATCCATCGAAGAAAAATTGAGAAATGAAGCAATTTCCACAGAAAATTAGTAAGTGATGCACTTATATATTTGTTATGTATCATCAGTAGCTGTTATGTAGTAGTTGTTCTGAATCAGTAAAAAATACCCCAAATGTGTTCAGAAGTTCAGATCACCATTTTTTGATGATTTCTTCAAATTTGTACCCCTGGAGTAATTTTCCTAATGGGTGTAAGAGAAATCGTTAGACAAGCTCTAGCTCCTACAGTTTTATCAACCAGACTTTGAAATTTGGAGGGTCTGATAAAACACTAAAGAGGTCCGTTTTCCGCTACTTAGGTATTTTCCACTACTTCCGGTTTAATCGAAAGTGAGCCCAACTTCATAATCTTAAATGGGATACCCTGTATATTTATCGCTTTTTTTAACTTTACCAGCTATAAGAAATACAGTTTAGCAAAAACAATTGAAAACAGATTTTTTCATAAACATCCTTGTCATTTAGAGTGACTTGTGCATGGTCACAGCACTCTAGATTAAAAACAAAAAAATGATTTAAAAATATCAAGAAGGCCTGGAAGTTACTAAAAACGCTCAGACTGTACTCAAAATCTGTCCTGCTTTCCAAAAATGCAAAAGTATACAGGGTATCCCATTTAAGATTATGAAGTTGGGCTCACTTCCGATTAAATCAGATGTACTCGAAAAAACCTAATAGCGGAAAATGGACCTTTTTGTGTTTTATGAAACCTTCCAAATGTCCCAATAGTCCGGTTGATAAAACCGTGGGAGCTAGAGAGCTTGTCTAACCATTTCGTTGACACCCTGTATATGCATTTGAATCCTGTGTATTGTAGTCTAGGTAAAATCACTAAAAGGAATAGGAGGCAAAGATATACATAGCATCACTGTCAATATTCTCAAAAGAATAATTAGTAATTCCTTAGGGAAACTATATAGCCTTCAAGGAAAGAAGTCTAAGGAAAATTTCAAGGGCCTTAAAATATGCATGGTCATATTTGATGTTGTTAGGGAGCATGAGCCCAATTGTACAGAAAAGGAAATTGAATCTTATATGGCTACATGGTTAACTCAATGCACTCTGAGATTTAATAGAGAAATGTAAGTAAAAGTTGTTTTCCTGTGATTATTATGTAATGGCAGCCAAGCTTCAATTCAAAATTAGTTGCATTGTGAATGTTTTGACTCAACTGTGATATTTTTAAGACAACTTATCCAAAATATGAAAATTTTCCTATTTCAACAAACTGCTGAAACAAATTAACTAGGTGATTTTATTCAACAATCTTGTTCAACAAGAGAGGGCTCTTAAACAAGATATTGATATGATTTGTCACTCATAGTAGATAAATAACTTTTGATACTATGGAAAACAAAAGCATAAGTGAAATTTTGATTCAACAAACATGTTGAAATTTCAATACCATTCAAGTATTCAATAGTTGAAGATGAAAAAAACTTCAACTGCTCCCTGAACATTTAAGAAAATAGTGTCCTTTACGTCCAAGGTACGGTATGCATAATACAGGGCTTGAAAGAAGTTTGGAGACCATTTATTATTTTGATATCTGGTATATTTTACCCAATATTCGGCCGTTTCCAAATGTATGCAGACTAAACTTTTTCTAATATCAATTCATTAAATCTACACTTGTCCTGACCAACTGAATTAAAACTGCATAGGTGAAAAAAATAGCCTTGTACAATGCTACAGAGGTCAGCCAAAATTGTGATAATTTTGATTTTCTTCATTTGTCTTGCTGTTTTAGTAGTTGGCCAGTATGAGTTCAGTGGATTATAGATAATTATGAACGATAGGTTAAGAATACATTACATTAAAAATAAATCTTGTAGGAAGAAACCAACTAGCACAGGACATGAGGAGACAAATGGATGATGAAGACATAAAACATTATAATTACATATATTTTTATAATGTTAATTATTATATTTAAATAAACTTTTTTTTATATCATCTGTTTCACTTCACCTGCACACTGCGCTAATCAAAACTAAAACAAACTAGAATTGAAGACTTTATTTAATTTTGTTATTGCTAATGTGACACAATTTGTGGAAGTTTTTTCACTTGCCTGTCCTCTTTCTTAGCCTGTTAGTAAAAAGTGGTCATAATCACAAACACAGCATTTTGGTTTTGTGATTCAAATTATTATTATCAGGTATAGTATTATTTTGTTAATGACAATATCACCAGGTTGCTGTTCTATTCCCTAGTAACTACTCCACACTGAGGTGAGCAATCACTGGGTCAGCGAATCGTGCGTCCTAAGTAGATAAAGGGACACACAGATACCTGATGATAGCTCAGAACAAGCCAAAACGTCTCAATGAAGACAGACAAATGTTACAGAAACATTGCTATGTAACATTCCGGCGTAATATATGTGAAAGATTTCAATGTAACGTTACAAAAGCGGACATTCTTACATTTATATATCTTCCAGAAATATTACAGCAATATTTCGTAAGGATAATGAAACATTACCAATCTTACAATGTTTGATGTCTGAAATGTACTTGAAACATATGGTGTTGTATGGGTTGGTACAGTTAAGTCTTTAGGCTGATCAACTGTATAACATCACTGGCTATTTCTTGAAGTAAATAGGATGTACTTATGTACTGTGTAAGGCTTTCGCGGCCATCATCCAATGAATTTGTGGTTCTTGGGTTTTTAGGCCGGCGTCGTTTAGCGTTAAAGCTTGACGTTTCGCCACCACGAGTGGATGGCATCTTCAGAAGCTATTTCACTTATACTGAGTATTTTGGAAGTCGCCGAAATACTCAGTATTTTGGAAGTCGCCGAAGTGAAATAGCTTCTGAAGATGCCATCCACTCGTGGTGGCGAAACGTCAAGCTTTAACGCTAAACGACGCCGGCCTAAAAACCCAAGAACCACAAATTCATAGGATGTACTTACTTAGCTTTGCTGTAGAATACTTCAAGCGCCCTAGCCTCTGCAAGTATTATTTTCTATTTTCATCTGTGTTGAGCATCTTACTGCCAATCTGTCAAATCAATAACTGAGAAGGCACTGCTTAACATTGGTTTCTCGGGTTTCTCCATATTTGTTGTCACTTGTATGTATAAGCTCGTCCACTGAATAGCTCGTCTCTCATTGCAATAATATTCATCAAAATTATTAACACGAAGGTAGACACTGCAGACAACGCAGCATCCTACAACCTAAACCTCAGATGTGGTTGTGTATGATCTAAAATAGAAGAATAGAAAATTAAAGTAGTGAGAGTGTATGAATGACTAATAAATAGTATTGCACAGAAATTCAGTAATAAATATACTTACGCTTTGTACTCGCTCATTTAACTAAAGTTGCACTTCATCAGGAGCTTATAGTGTTTGAGCCCCATTTATTTCTTGCTTCTTGGCTGTACTTCATACCTACTTTGTGGTTGTAAAGTTTGAAGCCTTCAAACAGTTCAAACTCCCTAACAAATTCATTCACATATGAAATGGTTTCGAGTGTAAAAAATAATGTTTAAACAAATTTTCCATCAACAGCTTTCCATTAACAGTTTCACAAATACAGCAATGTGTGGAGCAACACTCAAAGAAAAACGAGGTTAATGTCGGCGGCGCTTGGAGGGAAATTCAAATGTTCTTCTTCTTCTGGCTATACGGTATTTGCCACAAAATATGTTCGTATTTGATCTATGAGGGCTGACGCGTTTGGTGTGGCTGCAAAATTTTTGTCATTATGCATTATTACACTCACTTTTTAATTGCTTATGAAGGCGGTTCGTATCCCCGGCGATAGGTAGAAGCAGTAAACAAGGGTTTTGTTTGGACCCACTATCTGAAGCATATTATAAATATTGTGTTTATCGTTGTGTTTATCAAGCAGCTTGATGCTCCTAGCAGGCAATTAGGCAGGTAGACGATCGTACGCAAAAACGCAAAAAAGCAAAGGATTATTTGGCCACGTTGCCAGATCGTCTCCGGGTAACCCTATTGTATTTTCGTTAGCTGTGACAACTGACAATATATATTTTGCAGTCATTGCAGTAATAGTAAAGCTGAAAAAAGCGTGTGAGGAAAATCACAAAATAGACTGGCTAGAGTTCGTTTTAGCGAAACCCGAAACGGACGTTGAGATTGGTGTCAATCGACGCGGATTGACGCCCTGAGTCGAACGACATCACTCCTAGACTGAGGAAACGCCCCGGTAAAATTCTATAACACTTTAAAGTTTCAGTACCTAACCTCACTTCTGCCAAACAGTCAACTTATCGAGGTCAAATTCGGTTTAATAAACAACGATATACAAAAAAATTACTAATGCACTTTCTGACAGCTACATAGATATACAGATAGATAGATAATGTATTTATTCCAGTAGAGCTGTACAGGTATTGGAAAAGTCAAGACAATACAAACACGTGGCAAAAATTATTCTAAACATGAGTCAAGCAACTTTCTACAAAATACGGTAAATTAAATCAAATAAATACAAGATAATACATAATATAGCTATGATTAAAGCTATGAGTACAAACATTCAATTATGGAATAGTAAGCATTTGTGGCCAATAGGTTGAATACCAATTTTTTAATTTGACTATCATGGACATTACGAATACTAACATTCTAGTTTGTTATATACCTTTAGCCCCAGGTAATCAGGACTTTTTCTCTATATTTCTTAAACGTCTCTTTTGCAGCCTGAATACTCTTTCCGTAGGTACGATGTCTAATCGATCTGACAAAAATCCGGGTAAAAACTAAACACGAACAGAATAGGTAGGTACGTCTTGATAAACAATCAAGGCTTGTTTTTTTTGTTATTTTGTATCTCGCTTTTTCAGTTTTCGGAAAAAAGTTATTTGAACAAGTTGTTTATTTTAATGACTTCTATACACAGCTCAAAAAAAGTATTAACTTAGGCCTCACCATGTAAAAGATATTAAAAAAACGGTAATTATTCCGAGCAACCACAGAAGGTGCCCTATGAACAATTTAAGAATAATTATTGGGGCGGTGCGGTGGTTAAGTAATATGTCGTATATCGTATAAATGGTAAAGTTTTATTTTAGCGGAGACCGAAATGGGGGTCGAGAATCAAGTCAAATGACTCACGGTTTGGCGTCCTTAGTCGAACGAAACCACTTCCAGACCGACGAAACGTTTTGGTGAAAAACTATGGCCTTTTGAAGTTTCATTACCTAACCTAACTTAACTAAACCGGTTGAGCTGTAGAAATCAAAATGGATGGAAATCGGCTCGGCTTGACGTCGTCTGAGTCGAACTTTGTTATTTAGGTTGATCGTTGCGGGTCCATTGTTATAGTTTAGAGTAAAATTTGGGTTTTAACGGTACATAATGTGTTAAAAGATTATTTTAAACAATTCCACAAAATTTAATTCCCGCGGATTTCTGTAAAAAATAACATCGTGTTTGTGAACACAGTAAAAAATAGCAACTGGGTCTTGCCAATATACACATACCTGTTACAGCATGGGCTGAGCCGAGCCGATTAATAATTGACTAAACCCCAGTTAAACCATTTTAACCTCAACAATCCAACCCCTGAGGTTAAGTTAGGTTAGTTACTGAAACTTAAAAATACCAAAGTAGTTTTTCACTGGCCCGGGAGTGGCGTCCACACACAAACCAATCTCAACCCTATTTCTGTTTCCGCTAAATTATGTAAGTCAAGCCAACACTTCTGAAAAAACGTGACAACGTCGCATCAACGGAAACCCCAATTCCTAGATACCCCAACCAAAGCCCCAACCACGACCTTTTCCTTTTTTCACCCTTTATTTACCAGACGACAGGTAGCGGACTCGATGAGTTCTATTGTTTGTTTTGGGTGATGCGTGCCTTATCATCGGTAAGAAATGCCATTGACGTCTCAAAAGGGGTTCATGGAGCGAGAGAATATTATATTCATGTATTTGCATTTTATTTATGTTTCTATTCCAACTAATTCTCATGAACATGCAGTTTTTTTTTTTTTAGTTAACCGCGATTCATAAAATTGAGATTTGATATTTGATTAAATATTAAATATTTGATTGAATAAGAAACGTTTGAAGTTAATGTCACTTTAAATTTGTTTTTCCAGTTTTACGTAAAATGAATTATTAAAAAAATGTAAACAATTTATGCTAAATATGCTAAATTTTTAAAAATTGTAGAATTTAAATAAATTTGTTTTATACGTTTCTTGTCTTCAAACATTATTGTTTATTTGTGTACCAGACGGTTACCTGTTGCAGGTTCCCTTCTTCAAAATGTTTCGATCTGTAATGATAGTCTCGAAGTTGGGAAGATTGCGATACATAATGCTCATAAGTACCCGTTCCCCTATATTAAAGTTAATTTGTCTCTGTTTTTAAGGCCATAATAGGTAATGCAGCAAATTTATTACTGCACTGCCTGTGGCTCCAATGTAAGAGTCATACATTCCGAAGGTGAGATGCCTGACAAAGGTGATAAGACCTCTCTTTTATATATTTTCAGGGCCAAATTCTTTCAAATACCAAATCATAATCACTAAGTAGATGAGTTCTTCAAGTTGTATTTTTTATAGGTCTGTTGTATTTAAGTTTATTTTCAACATTATCTGGTAATAGAAATATGTATATTGAAATATATTGAAAAAGTTCAGTTTAAGTTTTCATTTAATGCACTCCAATGTAAGTACTTAGTAGTTTCGTAGTTCCCTTTCTTCCATCATCAGAATACATCAAATGAATGGAGATGAAATAAACACCTTGTAACGTTACTATAGAACAACGAGAACATACTGCCTTGTTGGGAAATATTCAAACAATTAGTGGATCCGTATGGTATCCATAAATAGTCCAATAAATTTGGACTGGCTGCGATTGGTCGTAAGTCCTATGCCACGAGTATTTAAGATCTGGCATCTTTCATTGTTTCCTATCACTCTGTAATAGTTTCTCTTTTCTATATCCTCAACGTCATCGTCATTATCTTATAGTCACACCGTTATATGCTTATCCCTTCAACGTATCTTGTTACTATTATTATTACATACAACAAAGAAGAAAAATGTGTAGCCCGGGCTACTGCCCGCCGAGCTGCTCTTCCGTCACACCCTGACCATCACTCCCTCATAAATAATGTAACGTACGCCTATGTCTGCAGAATAAAAGCTCTTTAAATCCAGCGGATTTCTGTCAATTTCTTTAAACAATAACATCGTCTTTGTAAACAAGTGGTAAATAATAACAACTGGATCTTGGGCACACTCACATGCCTGTTAGCGCATTGGCTTTGCTTCTTCTAGCCTATTCGAATTCGTTGCCGGCGATACACACCGTCGTAATTTAAAATACGAAGCAGAAATCACTATCACATTTCTCCAGTACGGGGACGATATCTCAGCTATTCGTCGGCAGATGGCTATGATTTTGGTACCGTTGTGTCAGATATCGGTTTGACGTTCACAATTCGGCTGTTTTGTGTTTAGTATCGCCCAGAGATAATACCCCCCCCTTGTATCGCCGGTGCCCCGAACCGTACTGTAGGCAGAATAGATCACTGCAACACGGTTAGTCTCGCGCAGGATACCAACGTTAGTTAACGATTAATAAGGAGGTAAGTTATGAATTTTTCATATTTTAGTATAGTAGTGACTCAATTTCATGTTATTCCAGATCAATAGTGGAACAGGCATGAGTTCCAGAGCAAAAAAGCTGCTTGATTTAACAATAAAACAAAATACAGACAACCAACCGCCAAAGGTATGTCAAAAAGTTATTGTGCAAAGGATTGTTGATTATGACGATTCTCCCTCCTCAATTTCTATCTCATCAGAACAAGAACTCCCAAAGATCGCTTGTAAAGACTTGACTACGAGTCACGAATATTTTACTAAACAGGATTTTCACCAAATAACAAATTTAGACCAGCCCCGTTCCGCACAAGATGACGGAGTACAAGACCATCCAGATGAACCAGGACATGAATGTATTATTAGTAATACAGATGGAACGTCTCCGACATTCAGTACCTCAGCCAATGTGGAAAACAGGAACCATTTTACAACTGATGAAGAAGATCAACAGTTTTCCTCTCACCATGAATCAATTCAGCATCAAGATGAAACCGTATTGAGTGATGAGGATCCCTTTGCAACAGATGACGACTCAGTTGCTGACAGTGACTACTCTCCTTCTGACGAGCTATCAAACACCTCTTCTAATGGAAGCCCATCTGAAACTGAGCGCAACGACACGCAACCTGATGAAGTTGATATTGCTCCATCCGAAGAGATCGACAACTGGGGACCCATTATACCTCGGCAACAAGATTTTGTGTGCCAAAATACACAAAAAATAAATTTCGATAGAGCAGCCATCAAGGAGCCTATCGATGCCTATAGATTTTTCATAACTAATGACATTTTGGATCTTGTTGCTGATGAAACGAACAGATATGCAGCCTCACATCTCACTAGAAGTAGCAGTATGCAACAGAACCACTCGACAGCCTGGAGAGATACCAGTGTGGATGAGTTGGAAAAGTTTTTTGCAATTATTATTACTATGGGTCTAGTGCCGATGCCAAAAACATCTTGTTATTGGAGCAAGGATGACATGTATCATAACAGATTCATTAGTGGCATCATGCCCAGGGACAGATTTGTTATGCCGTTACGGTATTTGCATTTTGCCGACAACGAATGTAATACAGCTGCTACTGACAGATTATACAAGTTGCGACCTCTTCTAAATAAACTTCTGTTTAAGTTTCAGACAGTATTAATTCCTGGAAGTGAGGTAGTCATTGATGAATCAATGGTGCCCTGGCGAGGACGATTGTTATTCAGGCAGTATATACCCAACAAATCACATAAATACGGGGTAAAATTATATAAACTATGTACCACCGATGGATATACCCTTAACATTATTGTGTATGCTGGCAAAAATGTTGTCACTGAAAACAAAGAATTCGCCCATGCTGAAAAAATAGTGTTGGAGTTATTAGAAGGTATACAGCAACCACATGGATTAACTGTTTACGCCGATAACTTTTACTCCAGCATACCACTCGTTAAAAAGTTGCACAAGAAAAAAATTACATTATTGTGGTACACTTCGTGCTAATAGGAAGGGGATTCCTAAAACTTTCATGAGAAAAATGAGACGATCGGAAGTATTGGCGATTCCAATTACCGATGAGGGCGCTGGCGTTTGTAAACAAATATGGAGGATAGCAGGTATCCTGCACGCTGTGACACGCTTTTGGAGGAAATGCGTGGCAATGAATGCTTTTATCATAGTCTTTTTTGGAGTGGCAACCATAAACTCTACAGTTTGTATTAAACCTGCTAGCCTTTCTTGATTTGAAGCCTGATGTAGATGCCATATTCTTGACAATAGCGTATGAAGAAGGTCCGAAGAAATATTTTAACACACTATATACCAATTAACAAAGCACAGACTCGAAAACACGACTGAACGAAGAAACATAAACGGCATATAAATGTTTAATGGCATGTTAATTGTGTGCCGTCCGAAATTCGAGTACCTGCTTTGTCAGTGTAGATTTTTGCCGCTAGAGGTCTCATCGATTTTTGGAATTGCCAATACGCTGAAGAATCCAGCGCAAAGGTCAGAATTATAAAATGGGTCGACAAACGACCTGTCATGATGATTACGTCAGATCCTTCACATGAAGGGAAATTAATTGACACAGGCAAAAAAAATAGAAAAGGCGACGGAATAAAAAAACCCAAAAGTGTTTTAGACTACAATAAAGGCAAGAAAGGTGTCGATATCAGCGACCAGATGTCGTCCTACTTTTCCGTTCTACGGAAGTCGCTAAAGTGGTATCGAAAAGTGTGTTTTGAGCTTCTTTTTGGTACAAGTGTGGTAAATGCCTGGGTAGTATATAAAGCTGCGACTGGTTCAACACTATCGATCCTAAATTTTAGAGAAAAATTAGCTAGAGCTTTGAGTAAAACGGTGGAGAATCAAATCGAAAATACAATTCATCATAAACGCAAAGTACACACTTTTATGAAACCGGAAGGTAAAGGGCGAAAACCCCGGAAGAGGTGTATTGGTTGCTATAAGAAGTTAAGAGAGTCACTTGATAGTAGAGCTGCTGATAAAATGACTCGAAAGGTGATAAGTTTCTGTAATGAATGCGATGGCAAACCAGGCTACTGCCTTCAGTGTTTTAACGATGTACATAAAACGTAGAATAGATGTTGAAAATTGTATTCAAGTTTCAGTCAAAAATTCAATGTTTTCATTTGTTTCTTCTATGTCCTGCTCTAGCTAAGAAAAAATGTATCCTTTCTGAATAATAAACAACCCAACAATCAAAAAGATATGTTTACTTGAATGCAATTTCTGTGCTTTCATGTTCAAGTTACATATGGGTCACCGGCGTCACGAACCGTACAATAAAAATCTAACGTTTCGTATCGCCAGAGGTACGAACCGTTCATGGTCGATGACCACCAAAAATCTCCCGTCGCGAACGTGTTAAAGTTAATGTGTCGCTTTTAAAAACTGAAGACATCATGAAGAACAACTAGAGAAGACCATTGAATTTCGCGCCGTTGTCAACCACGGATCACTGAAATGCGGGCTGATCCAGTGTTTCTGTGGTCTGGGCCGCCATTATTTTGGGTTGCAATATGTCCTCCCCATTGGCCCCGCCCTGTTTCCCATTCTGTAATGCTAGTTGCCCCCACGTGATTCACCCTAGAGCTATTTGACAGTCGACATCCATAAGTTTGATTGGCTTTGTTCTAGCATCACATTTCCAACTGTTGCCAACGGTTTC
This sequence comes from Callosobruchus maculatus, assembly GCA_951848785.1. Taxonomy (NCBI): domain Eukaryota; kingdom Metazoa; phylum Arthropoda; class Insecta; order Coleoptera; family Chrysomelidae; genus Callosobruchus; species Callosobruchus maculatus. Next base: position 4,341,235 of record CATOUR010000191.1, on the reverse strand, counting down.
AAGCCTTGTGAGTGTGCGCAGTAACAAAATTATCTGACGATTTCGTCACTGCGCACACTCAAACGGTTTGAAACCGTTGGAAATTTGATGCTAGAACATAACTATTATAAACAATGTATAAATTTGTAAATAGGGAGATTGAAATAGTGCCATCCACTAATACTGCCGTCCTTACACAAATAGTGACAGGCACTGCCTGACCTCATAATTGTCTCTGAAACAGAGTTATTGATGCGTTATGTCAACCGCGGATTTAATTGTAACCTAAAAATGCTGCCGTGGATTACAAAAAGCCTTTTATATGAAATCTTCGCAAAAAGATTATCTTATTTAAGAGTTCTGTTCACCACTTCATCAGTCACATCATCTATAAAATAACAAATTTCGTGTTTGAAAACAACGAAAGAAACAGACAACGTCAAAATCACTGACAATATATCCACTGAAAGACTGGACACTCTGTGTATGAAAATTTGGCATGGCATTTTTGACTGACTTCCGCGCCATCTATTCGGGTTGCGTGTGTCACTACAATGCATTCACGAATCGATTACAGGAAACTGTAGATATTCACGACCTAGGTCAATCTAAAAAGTTTGGTGTAGGTGACCGACGATAGGTGGGGTAGGTTACGAAAAGAGCGGGCTTTTTGAAATACCATATAAGCTTATTCAGCCTCCAGACAACGTGGTAACTTGTCATAACAATTTACCTTACGTCTTCGTTACGTATTCATTACCTGTTTTGAAAATTGACCTGATTAAAAAAGTTAAGGCGTTAATTAAAAAAAATGGAATTGTCAAGTGGCATAATAATAAATAAAACTATGGCATTGTCCACAGCACATACTCCATTTTTTTTAAATTAGTGTTTTAACCTTTTTAATCTGTTCAGTTTTGGAAATAGGTATTCAATGAGTTAGGTAAATTTTTGTGACAAGCTACCACGTTATACAGGACATTCAACTGATTATGTAAGAATGGGAATATATTAGATATGGATTACTGTAATAAAGCAAAACAAACCCTTTTGTAATTTATTTCAATACGACAATTGCTTAAATAAAGTCAGCTACACAAGGTACAAAAACAATTCATATAAAAGTAAAGCATGATTTATTCAATAGAATCACTATTTCATGATAATTACAATCCTTTGATGGCATATAATTTGAAGAGTAAAGAGGAAATATTCCTCAACTATTCATATTGATGCAGGCAAGATGTTTGTATATTTGTAGGTTTGGGTTGCCAATCCGTTTTAACTAGCGTCTCTGTATACGCTGATCAGATGGGATTTAATATCTGAAATAAAAAAAATGTATTTTTAGACCATCAATGCAACGGTTTGCCAATGCTGCACACCTTTATGTGTATTAATTTTGCATCAAAATTCACAATACAAAAATGAGGTGAGCGGTATAAATCAGGAAAATCACTTACCTTCGCGCATCTGCATTCTTGCAATTTGGCGCAGGACAACGGCGTAAATACTTAGAACCCAGTCCTAAATACATTTAGACAGAATAGGCAGACAAAAATCTCAAAAGTAGTGCAAAATTGCAAAAAGACGCCAATCGACAAAAGCGAGCAACGACAATGTCAGTTACGACAATGGCTGTCAAAATGACGTTAGGCGTCACAATTGGGCCACTTCTATTGATGCATCTAGGAATCTGTTTGAAACAAAGTTGGCTGATCAATAATTCACGCAACCCCGCTAGGTGTTCTAGGTGGCTAGCGCTAACCCCGCTACACAGGGTCCTCATTTGAGTTTCACACCCCTGGTCAAAATAGTACCTTGGCAGTGCCACAGCACAAGGGGTCCATAAATAGTGGCAGGCACTAACTTTATTACTGCGAGGCACTATTTTTGTCCTAGTGCGCATGCTCAGATGTCAAATACGGCTAGGAATAGTGCCTTGCTGCATCGCTTCTTCAGTAACTCCCTAATACGTCAGCCTGGTAGGCAGAGTAGGGCCCCCAGTGCCCCCATAAAAAAGGGCTCTCCTTGCGCAACAAGGGTGCCTCATTACCGCCACTAATTCTGTAATATATTACATTTGTGATGACGCTTAATCAAAGTATAAAAGTTTCAATTCACATAACTTAGGGTGGATTCATGATTGCCGAGGTGTCGCTGTATTCTGGATAATACTGGTTGGAAATTCGAAGCTTCGACAGAAAACCCCAACAGAAGTCAGAAATGCTTATCGAGTCTGTGACAGGCACTTTGCACTAGAGGATAAAGAGCCAGATCGACCAATACACAAGAGACGAGGATCCAACATAAAAGTAAATGCAAATCCATCACTGTAGTTGCCTAATTAAAGTTAGATATATTTCATAAATTATAATATACAGGGTTATTCACGTTATTCGACACGGAGCATTATGGCTAAAGTATTTGATGAATAAGAAAATAATAATTTCAGATCGATAGAGACCCATAAAGGCTACATTTTAAAAATATTTTCATGTTATACAGGGTGTCCCAAAAACACGAAATGGATCAAAGTTATGTCTTTTTAAATGGAACACCCCATATATTATTGCACATTCGGATTCCCTGGTAAATTTTAGTGTGACTTTATGTATCATACATGGGACCTAAAGCGAACCGTTTAGGTGTAAATTACCATTTTTGGTATAAGTAGATATCAGGAAAAAATTTAATATCGCAGAGATTATAAAATATGGAAGGCTGTGACTTTGCCGCATTACTAAGCATAAAGTGCGTCAGCTTTGGTGAGACTGTCAAATTTGAATTACGTTTATTCTTGGAGAAATCGGTCGATTAATTAAGGAAACTTCGATCAGCGATAACTTGATTTTTTCAAATGGGGATGCCTAATTTTTTTTATACGGTTAAACGTAGAATTTGATGACCATTCTAATGATATAGGGTTGTAAATATCAATCTCTAGACTAGACTAAAGGGACAAGATTATAAAAATTCCTTACAACAAATCAACTCTCCCAGAAACTACTGCGATAACATCTCTAAGGCCAAAGAGAAGCTGGAGTATGACAGTAATAGATATTTTTTACAGTCTACTTGCTACTGCAATTTGCTAGAGGTTAAAAATTTCCAAGACAATTAAAAATCCTGGTATGAAACGAAAACAGCCAGCGACTGTTGCTCCAGCACGCCACTATCAATCATATGTAATGGTGTAAAAAAGTACTAATTTGCGTCGAAGTCGATACCTCTGACTGGAGCCCTTCTACTTTACAATATCTATTAGCAATATTGCAAAAAATGAATACTGACAAATCAGATTTAAATTTTCTGCCATTCAAGTAATGTTTTATAATTTGAACAAATTTTAGTTCATTCCTCATTTTCTGCGAATTTTCAGAACTCCAGTCAGAGGTACTTTTGACTTGAGTTTTGACAGAATTGCATACTTTTTTATATCATTAAATGTGAAATTTTATTATGAAAATAATAAACTGCTTACAACATTATCTAGTAGTTTTTATTTTATTTCAAAATTTTTAATGGTTTTGGAAATTGCCAATCTCTAGTACATTGCAGTAGCTAGTAGGCCGTGAAAAAATCCATTTCTGCCATACTCCAGCTTCTCTTTGACCAAAGATATGTTACCGCCGTTGTTTCTGGTTAGACTTTGTTTGTTGTGAGTAATTTTTATAACTTGTCCCTTTAGTCTAGTTGGTGTGTATTTTTCAGCTAAGATAGTTGTTTTCTTATACCTGAACAGGTTTTTGGTTATATTTCATGGCCTGCTACGTTGCTTATAGGTAGTAAAATTGAAAAACGCCGATTTGTTTGAAAATTCAAAATTAAATGAAAACTACCAGAGATTGATATTCACAACCTTATATCATTAGAAAGGTTATCAAATTCTACGTTTAACCGTATAAAAAAAATTAGGCATTCCCATTTGAAAAAATCAAGTTACCGCTGATCGAAGTTTCCTTAATTAATCGACCGATTTCTCCAAGCATAAACGTAGTTTAAATTTGACAGTCTCGTCAAAGCTGATGCATTTTATGCTTAGTAATACGGCAAAGTCACAGCCTTCCATATTTTATAGTCTCTGCGATATTCAATTTTCTCCTGATATCTACTTATACCGAAAATGATGATTTACACCTAAACGGTTCGCTTTAGGTCCCATGTATGATACATAAAGTCACACTAGAATTCACCAAGGAATCTGAATATGCAATAATATACGGGATGTTCCATTTAAAAAAACATAACTTTGATACATTTCGCGTTTTTGGGACACCCTGTATAACATGAAAATATTTTTAATATGTAGCTTTTATGGGTCTATATCCATCCAAAATTATTATTTTCTTTTTTATCAAATACTTTAGCCATAATACTCCGTGTCGAATAACGTGAATAACCCTGTATATAGTTTATACTACATGTTAAGTGAACTTGTTACTTAATCTTAGTTTCAATCTATACTCAAACCTGATAATCGACGGTAGTACACGTCATTACACACGTCACTACGCACGGCATCAGTCATTGTAAAATTCATTCAATAAGAAATCAAAATACAGTCCACACAATCAATCATTCATCAACACACATCATCATTGGCCCATCGACCCGGATTAGCAGCAGCAGCAGCAACAATTCCCGATCGAGAAAGGAAGCAAGAAATCCAAGAGGAAATCAGGTTGGAACAGCCAGTACAGTGGGCGCATCCACCATTTCATCGAATCGGATTCTAGAACAGCCAGTACAGTGGGCGCACCCACTATTTCATCAAATCGAATTCTAGGACATTCCATTGTGTTCAGCGGCGCAGCAACAAAGGGGAACCAGATAAGTGTCATCCTTTTCCCTTCATTTCTTAGGCAAGCTTCATCTGAGCATTGATCATTTGAACTCAAAAACATGACTGAAACCTTAGACAAACAACTTAACGTGGTTCGTCACGTTGTCTAGTAAACTAAATCCGCGAGCGGGCAGCATCTGTGTACAACAAAGAATTATTTAGAAGCTCCTCCTCCTTTCTGCTACAAATACAGAAAACGGCCATGGCCGCGACCAAACGCGACAGCAATGTTGCCAAGGATGCTCAAAGAACCACCCGACAGGATCCCACTGTCCGATAAACTTTGTAGGTACCGATCCGACACCCGTGCCGGCAACAAAAAATCCGCCGGCTTGTCCCTCAAAGGCCAAGGAACAGCACACGTGGCCGTCCGTATTCCATCATTTGGGATATGACCATATGAGTAATCTGTAAACTTTGAATGGGGAATGGCTAGGCTTAGGCAACTATTGTATTATTTGGCAAGTTGGCATTATACAGAAGGGTTTGTTTTGTGTATCTTATTTTCGGATTGGTATTTCATTACTCTTGATACATTTTTTCAATGCATAATTATTTATACGACGATTTATTTATTTCTACCTACTTCCTACTTGGGGTATCGGCTCGGTATATCTTTGCTGGAAGTTTGAAAATTTGATATAGATATAAGGTTGACGGTTATTTTGGTTATGTACGATCGCGATTTGAAAACATTTTACAGGGTGTGACATGCATGTGGTTAAAAATGAAATTGAATATTAGTACCTAGTATTTTTAAGAATTTATAAAACGCAAATTCTGGCTGTTTGGCTTATGGTTCAAACAAGATGATGAATACCTAGTTTGAAAATATGTACCTATGTAGCCAGGTAAAAAAGAGCTATTTATAAAATGAATTGAGATTCTTGGTGATGGGCCGTAGGAGCAAAATACATTTGCGGTATTAGCATACCATATTGTATACCTACCTACTACTTATTACTTCCACACAATCACACAGATGAGATCAGTAAGAATTGTAATTGCGAAACATTTTTCGTTTCGAGATAACTATGATTTTTGATGTTTTATGGGGTCTACACATAATGAAAATTTAATAATGTAACTGATTTCAGTCGGTCTGCCCCTCTATCTGTCTGCCGTCATTTTTCTACTCGCATCAACTCAGTAACCGCCAGGCACGTATCCAGGATTTGGTTTTGGGGGGGGTCCAGAATATGGGTGTCCCTTTCGCAGGGTGGGGGGGAGGGTCCAGATTAGAGTTGCCACCTTAAATTTGCTCTTGTCGAGGGGGGGGGGGTGCAAAAATTTGTGGATTCCAATTTTTAAGACGGCATTATATAACGTTTCCCGGACCCCCTCGACCCCCCCCCCCCTCCAAATACGTGCCTGGTAACCGCTGCCAGAATAGCTCCTAATTTCTTTTTTTTTTAGCGTTTTAGGGGTTTTAAGAATATTTAGTTTTTTTTTTGGTAAGGAGCATATTAATAATTAGGATCGCTGGGAGAGTTGCTTGAGGGGCGAGCTGACCATTTTTGTATTCACATAGAACTTATGATAAAATAACAGGCGCACTCGACCATTGTCTTTGAAGATATGGACGTGGACAAATATGAGCTGAGTATTATAATGTATTATCGTAATTTCCGGCGTGTATACTTGCAAATAATGCGGGTCTATAGAAATTTACATTATTTGAAAAAAAAGATGGAATGCTTTACACACAATCTGGAAATTGAATCATAATATAAATATATATTGAAAAAGCGAATCAGTCATTTTACTTTGGGTATACCTACGTTTTATTCATTTATTATTTTTTTTTCTTCAGAGTTTCATCAAGTATAAGATATTTGCGATACGGTGCGTAAAATTCGTTTAGCCCGTCGCTATGCTCGATCCCATTTATGATGCATGTGGCGTTTATAAATATGCATCGGGCACTACAACTTTTGGTGGCCCGAGCAAGAATGACATTTCACAACACTTTTAGAATGTTCCACTCTGAAGAACAGTCTCCAGAAAACTAAATAAATATTCCGGAGAAGAATAGAAGACAATGTATATATGTCTGAGCATTTACAAATTGTAAGCAAAAAATCGAATTATCACTGTGGTATACAGCACTACCTCTACATATAAAAAAGGGGTCCGCGGCGGCAGCTTTGTAACCACCACGGTTACGTACGGGCGGGTCGCTCTTGGCGGCGCGGCGTCACCTCAAACGCTTTGCGAAAGCCGCCGCGCCGGCCGCTACGCGCTATCGCTGCTCGTGCCGCTCCACGCCATACGTCTGCCGACGCCGCGCGGCGGCAATGCGACGCGAGACATCCCTCAAACAAGAACTCGCCTGGAAGTATGCTATGATTTCTTATTATTTGACCCATGGGGCACCGCTCAACTTGCTAGGAAGCCACAATAATATTCTAAAACTAATTCATGTATCATTTTTTGAATCGATATATGATTTGCTTTACCTATTCATCTAAACTAATTCATGTATCATTTTTTTAATCGATATATCATTTGCTTTAGCTATTCATCTAAGATACCGTGATGTCACGCGGATAGTTGCACAGGTATAAGTTTTCTCCAGTTTTCAGTTCTCAGATAGAATGAAAAAAATCCAACAATCGTACATTGCTATGTGAATATATTATGTAGACAAATGTATATATGGTAACATCGCTTATCAATAATAATATCCGCATATAACTCATAAACACGTTTCCAGTAACTATTTCGTGGAATATCCTTCTCTTTGACGGTTTGGCAACACGGCCGGTTATTTCTTGTTATCGGCCAGCCTAAAGTTCTCTGTCTCACTCTAAGGAGGACGGATCAGTGGGAGGCGTGTCGGAACCGATTTTTTGATAGTTTTTCATCAATCTTTCCGTTATTATTAGAGATATCGAAAAAAAGTTTTTTTTATTTGATTGAATATCTACGATTGCGTTGTGTTACGCTCAGAAATGGCGTAAAAAGAGAGAAATTAAAAAACTAAACAAAGTATCTTTTTGAAAAATCAAGTTTTTCAAAAAAATTTAGCGTCGGTCGAGACATATTGTGTCTCTAATTATAAGAACAAAATTAGAAAGTTCTAGTACCGTTATATTTTGAAATATTATTGAAATAAAATTCATGAAATCTAGTACAAAAAATACCCACAATTCTCAAAAAAAACCATATACATTCAACGAAATACACACTCTTAGAAGGCATGACAATATAACATCAATAAAAAATAGCTATTACTGGAAATATAAACCGTTTATAAAACGTGACGAAAACGTGACGAACCACCTTAAAGAACTGAAAATTTCGAAACAAAGCATAAAGTCAAAATTAACTCGATTCAAAAGTTTCTTAGCTACATTAGAACAAGATAGTACTAGAGTAGACCAGTTGCCTCATAGATGCAGAGATGTTGAGACAGCATTAGGCGTAGTATTTTCTGGTATTATAGTACAACTTCAAGCTTTCGATGAAAATACAGACTATGAAACAGAGATTATGTATCAATTTTGAAGAATCCTTTTATGAAGCTATAGCTAAGGCTAATTCTTTTAAACAAAACGATATTGAATCGACCCTGCCAGCAGGGTGTGCAGATAAATCAAAATTCACGAAACATGAACAGTCAAACAGACATTGCTCAATCAATTGTAAAACTACCAGTCATAAACTTGCCATTATTTGGGGGCGACCAATGCAAATGGTTGTCATTTTCTGAAACATACGAATCAATTGACTCACAATACAAGCTTAGACAAGGTAAAAAAGTTTCATTATTTGAAATCTTGTGTACAGGGTGATGCAGCTACTATTATATCATCATTACAGTTTTCAGCTGCAAACTACGATTTCGCTTGGAATCTATTAAAAGAAAGATATCAAAATGAAAAAATTATCATATTTACCTATATTAGAAACAGTTTTGAACTTCCACCAATTTTCAAAGAATCTGCCACACATTTAAGAAAATTTGTAGATGAAGTAAACAAAAGTTTACGCGTTCTCAGGACATTCAATCAACCTGTTGACAGTTGGGATTGCATCATCATTTATCTCTTAACTACTAACTAACGGTTGTACAATGCAAGCTTAAGCTTCGGTTTATGGTAAGCCGACCTTAAACCACGTCAGTGGCAAAATGTCCATTGTACAATGCTGGCTTAACCCCCCACTCCAAGTAACTCGAGCTTACGTAAGCCGATGCTCAACGCGAGCTTAGCTGAGGTTTAAACCTAACCTGATATAAAAATGACATGATTTGTCAAGGACGAAACTTCAAATTGCTTGTCACTTTATTAGGTCAAATTTTTTGGAAGATTTGTGTCTAATTTAACAAAGAGAGTGAATGAAAGGACAGAGACAAAAACGGTCGTTGCCAAAATTTGACACAAAATGTCATAAGTGCCTAACCAAAAAAGGTAATTTTTAAGATCATTATGTCAGTACGTATTGCTTCATTGATGCCAACTGTAGTGAATTTCATTATCAACCAGGTTTAACTAAGTCGACGATTGTATAACGGGTGTCGACTTTAAGCCTGAGCTTAGCTAAGCTTAGGCTTAACAAAGCTCGTGCTAAACTCGCATTTGTACAACCGGCCCTAAATTGGATGCAATCACGAGGCGCAAGTGGGAATCACAACACGTTGGCAAAGAAATGCCCGACTTATAAGATTTTTAAAAATTCTTAGATCACAGATGTCAGCTTCTTGAAACATTAAGTCAAAAGGAAGATTTAATAAATCAAAAATCGTTTCGTTCAGGTAATGGTGTTACTCGCTCATTTTATACCTCTAATGAAACTTTCCAAACCAAAAAATTGAGCTGTTTATACTGCAAGGACAATCATTTAATTTACTATTGTACAAAGTTTTTACAGCAATCCGTAAAAAACAGAACCCAGGTAGGAAGAGGGCCTCTTAGAGACGTCCATTTCTCGTCACCTTGTGGCCGAAGGGGACGAATCAGCTGTCGTCCAAAAGACGTCAGCAGGACGTTAAAATGTCACAGCCAGAAGACGTCGCATACTGATGTCTTCAGACGTCATATAATGACGTCTTCAGGACCACAGAGTTAACATCTATAGAGGGAGTGTAAACAACAAAATGCACAGGTCGCTGACCAGCCAACATGTAACGGAAATTATGACAGCTTGAGCGCATTACCAGTGGCGTGCGACTTTATATTAAAATTGGATGTTTATTAATACGCTGTGGGAACAAGAGTTTTTCTGCCAGGTTTTATCAGCTACATGTGAAAATGCAGGGAGCACACTACTGAATGGTCAGCTATGTCTTCTGCTATTAGCTGTAATTCATCAAGCCACTTGTTTCTCATCACTATATTCGAAGGAAACCTACACAGATGCACATAACATACATTAAGCAACCATTATTATTCCTCAAACTGGAGGGAAGTTACTTTTGTTCCCAGGTATCCCCATATATTACCCTACTGAAAACTAAAATAAAACCTATACTCACCTATAAGTGTTCACCGATTCGTCGCTATTACAGCAAACTAAGCACTTTTTATGTTGTCTCATCATGCAATTATGACAATATTGTTCATAAATAATTGAATTCACACCACAAATAGTTACAAAGTTAGTCAAATATACACAAAAATCCCGACATACGCAATAACCACAAGTACAATGACAGCCACATGACAGCTTAAGGGCACGCCGATTGTAGGTTGCTAGATTTATGACATATTAGAAGTTATTGCGACATTCCCCTATGAAATTTACCATTTTTGAGATTTCACTAAATCAATACAAATTATATTCACGTAAATCAGTTACATTGCAAGTATGTTGGAATGTATAGTTAAATACCCAGTTAAATGCTTTGTGTTCAAACTGCAGAAACTGTCAGACTTTGAAGAAACTGGAAGCGGACGAAGAAGAGTGGCAATAGCGCTATAGATGTTGGCTGGCCAATATTCAAATTAGACTCCCTCTAGAGATGTTAACTCTGTGTTCAGGACGTTCAAATGAGTCATATACTGGACGTGTTTTTTTTTTGTCTTGGCGTATTTAAAACGTCCCTTTGTCGTCCCTTAAAACGTGATTTTAACGTCATCATGATCGATTTTTTATGGCGTTTTGGGTAAAAACAAACACCAATTAAGAAATAGATGTTTATTCATACTCCTTTTTAAATATATATACACGTCGACAAATTGCCAGATAATTGGATTTAGTTCACTCCACCATTGTTTATGTTCTAAAACAGAAAAAGCCGATAGTTTGATGAATTAAAATAAGACACAGGCACAAACAACTCCATAAATTGCCTCAGAAATAAATAACTATTAAAGTCGAACTTTGCCTATAAATTAGACCTAAATGGCCTAACGATCGAAAAGAGTCTGCTGCTTCACAAGAGGCCAAAACACTTCTTTCTTTCTTGCGTCAGCCAACTTTTGGCAACCACCGCGACGCCACCGTCATCGAATTCCACCAGTACGTGCGCCATTAGGCTGTTATTGTATTATTAATAGATACGGTCGGGGTCGCAGTAGAAATGCATCACATATCACATAGGCAGGAACAAAAGAGGAAAAGACCGGGAATAACAAAATTTGCACAAAATCCACTATATGCCACAAAACAAACGGTACAAACCGATCACCGTGAAGGTGAACCGTTGTGGTGAACCGTCCAACAGAAGTACCAAATAACTGCGCACCGCGCAACGGTAACGGCCAACGATGAACATGGCGTCATCCACGTGACGTCGTGACGTGGTTGCCGTTGGTCGTTGTCGCTAGCACAGTTCAGCAGTAGGGCACTGTAGAGAAGCGCAACGTTGCCAATTTCACTGTTTAACGACATCGGTTTAATCTTAATGTAACCCTTTTTGTGGCAAAAGCAAAACTATAAACTGTTTCTTCCTGTATTCTCATATGAACTACTGGATATCGGATTATAAGAGAAAATTCGTTCAACAAATACTTTTTTTATCTTTTCTTCATTACTGTTTCGGCTACATTATGAACAGCGTGAGATTAAATTCGTAAAATGGTCGATTCTCATGGAACGGGTATTGTCAGAATGATGTAATTGATTAATGTATATTGATGAATAATAAAGTCATCAACCAATTAGTGATTTTGAAACTCTTAGGAATGCGAAAAATGAATTACTGTTGCATCATGGCATCGCATGCTTTCGCGCGTGCGCACTTAGTCGTCATTGAATGCGGGAGATTCAAGAATCAAGTAGATTTGTTCATGGGTTTGTCTAATTTGTTCCAAATACCTATCGTCTGTCACCTCTTGTTTTGAGTTAAATACGTATGAATTGGTTTTCTAATTTTGTGCTAACCAGGACCAATTAGAACGTCTTACAGACGTCTACGCTGAAACGTTTTGTGGACGTCCACTAGCGGCCGTCTTTTGGACGACATTCTTCGTCCAAAAGACGTCGAAGACCAGTGAAGACCAAAATGGGTAGTCCTAAGGACGACACGCTCCTACATGGGAATCGAAACAATCAAAAGGCTTAATCGATGTCTCAATTGCCTCAAAGCATTACCAGACACAAAAACTTGCCCATCAGGTGTTCGCAAATATTGTTCGCAAAAGCACAATTCTCTATTACATTTAGATAATCGACATTCTACTTCATCAAGTCAAGAATTTCTAGCAACTAAGTCAAGTCATCCAAGATTTCTGGGCGAGATGGTCCGTAGAATATATCACATCTCGCCAGCAAAGAAACAAATGGAAAACCAAAGGTAAACAAGTCCTTGAACCAGGCCAACTAGTACTCGTCAAGGAAGACAACCAGCCTCCATTCGAATGGAAACTAGGACGTATCGTTCAAGAATTTCCTGGCGGCGATCGAGTGACACGTGTAGTGTCAGTGCGCACAACCTCTGGGGACTTCAAACGAAGTGTACATAAACTATGCCCCCTACCCATAGACATGAATCATGCCATAGTTGAACATTTAAGTGAAATGTGCATAAATATGTGTTTTTAGTTCAATGTGCCATGTTTGTATATTATGTTCTATTATTATATCTGTTGAAACCAACGTTTCAAGGCCGCCGGCATATGTTAAGTGAACTTGTTACTTAATCTTAGTTTCAATCTATGTCTCAAACCTGATAATCGACGGTAGTACACGTCATTACACACGTCACTACGCACGGCATCAGTCATTGTAACATTCATTCAATAAAAAATCAAAATACAGTCCACACAATCAATCATCCATCAACACACATCAACACTACACTTTTGACTATAATCATGTATCATGTAGCATCGTCACATGGGGTAAGTTGCCTGATACTGGTAGGCAAGCCTGGGCTCGGAAGAAAAATATAAGACTGATTTTTGGGTTGATTTTTACGGTCATGCTAACAAACAAGCATAAAATTGTAACAGCTAAATTGGTTTTAGATGTGAGCTTTTCAATGAACTGTGGTCTACTTTCCACCATTTCCATACATGCAGCTTGTCTGGGGACATCCTCTGTAATGCACTTCATATTGCCTTACCAGTCATGTCTTCATTCATCTATTGCACTGTATAAATATGGATATTAGCTTCAACAAATGTGACTGTATAATTGTACATTTATTATACTTTGAAGATCCTTTTGCTCAATGCCAAATGGTCACCTAAACATTGGGTTCTAATGTAGGAGTCATTCGTCATCATAATCATAGTTTTTTTTATGACTGGTATCAAGATGGACATTTGAATGCCACACCTTCTATATTGATTCTTATTATTATACTGATTCATATGTAGCTGTACTGTACACCAGGATTACATTTGCAGATGTTTGCTTCCAGGTATGATGGAACAGACTGGAATAGAAATGTTAATGTTCATTGACAAAACCTTTGATAGTCTCAAGCATGGCCCAAGGGATCAGCACTCAAGCCGAAGGACCGAAACCTACTACGAGCAGCAGTGACTGCCAAGAGTGGGCATCAGGAGTTATTATTATCATCATCCTTATTATTATTCAATTTACTATTACTTATTATTTTTATTTTCTTGTATCATGTTTCATTAGAAAATAATGAAGCTATGTTGACCTTACTGTTCTACTTTAATTTCATTGCTCCACCAGTATTGTGGTGGAATCGCTTACCTGTCTTTCTTAATATTACAGTAAGGTTGTAACATTAGCTTAGGTCAGAATTTGCATTTTGTCAGACAAATATAAACGTTTAGAAAGTGCTGTTTTTAGTGCATACATACTCCTAAACCCTATATCTAGCGCTGAAATAGTTCTTTTATGATGTTTGTGTGGCTATCTGGCAAATTGTAAATTTTGACTTAGGCGGTGTAAGAACTTTACTATCAGCAACAAATTTTCTATCAGAAATTTTCTAATCGCCCTCGTAGTCAGGTATTTCTCTTACGCCCCCGTATATCGTTATTTCGTTCCTCCAAACGCGAAATGGCGCTGAAGGTCAGTTTCCCATCTATAACATAACCCAACACCCAACTACCCAACACAAATTTTTTTTATCTATGGTTTAACCCTATCAATACTCTGTTACCTGATACTTTAAACCACAACTTTATACTCTTCTCCAACTGTACGTTGTACGTTTTAACCAATAAATATCCCACTAGTGATGCAATCTATTCATTGAATCGTTCTTATTGCTAAATATAGTAGTATTTTGATAGTCTCTAACAATATACAAATCAATAAAATAATCTATTTATTTTAACCAACCATTTTTGCTGCAAATTTCTTGATATTGAAGCAATTTTTTGTTCACAAAAATAGTCATTACTTTTTGGCAATGAGATGTTCAGTAACAATATTACTAATACGGTTCTGATCGCAGGATTGCCAATAAACACCACTAGTAAAAAATTAAATTTGAGCTACACTTCTTTGTCAGCTGATACCCAGGTGGGGGCAACTAGCATTACAGAATGGGAAACAGGGCGGGGCCAATGTGGAGGACATATTGCAACCCAAAATAATGGCGGCCCAGACCACAGAAACACTGGATCAGCCTGCATTGCAGTGATCCGTGGTTGACAACGGCGCGAAATTCAATGGTCTTCTCTAGCTGTTCTTCATGATGTCTTCAGTTTTTAAAAGCGACACATTAACTTTAAGCAATTAAAAAGTGAGCGTAATAATGCATAATGACAAAAATTTTGCAGCCACACCAAACGCGTCAACCAGTTGCCCTCATAGATCAAATACGAACATATTTTGTGGCATGTGTAGCCAGAAGAAGAAGAATATTCGAATTTCCCTCCAAGGGCTCCAAGTGCTGCCGACACTAACCGACTAACCTCGTTTTTCTTTGAGTGTTGTTTTGGTTTGCTCCACACATGCTTTATTTGTGAAACTGTTAATGGAAAACATTATTTTTTTGTACTTTAAACATTATTTTTATACTCGAATGTGTGAATGAATTTGTTAGGGAGTTTGAACTGTTTGAAGGCTTCAAACTTTACAACCACAAAGTAGGTATGAAGTGCAGCCAGCAAACAAGAAATAAATGGGGCTCAAACACTATAAGCTCCTGATGAAGTGCAACTTTAGTTAAATGAGCGAGTACAAAGCGTAAGTATATTTATTACTGAATTTCTGTGCAACACTATTTATTAGTCATTCATACACTCTCACTACTTTAATTTTCTATTCTTTTATTTTAGATCATACACAACCACATCTAAGACTCTAAGATATAGGTTGTAGGATGCTGCGTTGTCTGCAGTGTCTAGCTTCATGTTAATAATTTTGATGAATATTATTGCAATGAGAGACGAGTTATTCAGTGGACGAGCTTATACATAAAGGTGACCAACAAAGATGGAGAAACCAATGTTAAGCAGTGCCTTGTCAGTTATGGATTTGGCAGATTGGCAATAAGATGCTCAACACAGATGAAAATAGAAAATAATACTTGCAAAGGCTAGGGCACTTGAAGTATTCTACAGCAAAGCTAAGTAAGTACATCCCATTTTCTTCAAGAAAAAGCCAGTGATGTTATACAGTTGATCAGCCTAAAGACTTAACTGTACAAAGGGCCAGGTACAATTAAAGGTTTAAATTTTTATAACTAATTCACCTTTATTATGTCTCAAACCTATTTGCTGTATTTCATATTTATACTCTCAAAATTTGCATTTCAAAGTTTTCCTCATAAGCATTTCTGTGTTTTGACTAGGATATGAAATTATGGATATTGATTACATTTCAATTAATTCTAATCTTCTGTCTGTGACAACTATTACTGTTGTTTTTATAATCAATAAAAAGTATTTATTTTGATTTATTTTGGTTGTTATTCATAAATGCAGACATTCCTTTTTATAAAGTGGCAGATATGGGTGGGGTTTTCATTTATTTATTTATTGATAGTAAAATTTGAAATCATAAATAACACAAAATTATATCATGTGTTCTTGTTTTAATCCTATAGTTTTGACAAAGTTAAATGCTAAGGCTCCATTTATGGTTCAATAGGTTACGCTGCAGGTTTGCTAGGCTGTGAAATTGTGGATATTGATTACATTCCAATTAATTCTTATCTTCTATCTGTGACAACTATTAGGTATATACTATAGTTTTCATGATCAATAAAAAGTATTTATTTTGACTTATCTTGGTTGGTATTCATAAATACAGATGTTAATTTTTATAAAGTGGAAGAGATAGCTGAGATTTTCGTTTATTTATTGATTGTTAGTTTCATATTAATTTTTTTTTTACTTGGCATACCACCACTTAAAATAGAGGGTAATGTGCCAGAACAATACCTCCAAAGTGGTGTGGAAATTTTTATATACTAGGGTAATCAGGTGCAAGATTAAAAAGCATGGACCTTGAATACTCTAGTTTAGTAGCATATTGCATTTCTTGCTAATATTTTCATGTGGTTACTTTATTCACTGTAGGTCAAACTGAGAGGAGGTGAGGAATGAAAACATAAACCATATGCTTAGTGGAACTTCAATAAACAAGATTATTATTATTATTGTTATACTTGAATGTATTTTAATACAATTTGTATTATATTATTTATAAATTACACATACAATAATCATATTAATCATATTTAATATTTTCTTGCAAATAAATGAATGAATGAATAGGTATTTTCATTGTTTTGCTCCAATTTTTAAATTTTGAAGCCAATCACTGATTGATTGATTGAAATCAAACATCAATCAATCAGTCAATGATTGGCTAACATCAAAAATTATGATAATTTTGACATAAAAAAGGTAGAGAACCTACAGATTAACGCAACGATGTGGCAACACCGCCTCGAATTCTTGATACATCTGGCAACCCTGCGGCGGCCATGTTGCAACCCAAAATAATGGCCGCTGACATTGACATAAGTCATTCGTGTTTCCAGTCAAATAACAGGGAATTGTGCCTTCTTAACCGTACCCGTGTGGTAAACTGTGTCCTGTGAACCCGCAACACGATGTCAGCGCCGTCTGGATATTTTGTTGAAAATAAAAGTGACATTGCTGATATATGTCACTGTCAATAGTGTCAATATGACAAGATTCTAACCTCATTTGTTAATTTTGTTATTTCATTTTGGTTTGATGTCGCGGCGTGGGCGTGGGGCTGATTTATTCTTTTTCCTGATATTTCTCATTTGAAGGTAAGTTATCGTATTTTCGTGTCTTTCTGAGGCCTGAAACACTCATAGCATAGAATGTTTTTAAGTGTACATGTAACTATTTCTGATACAATAATCAAAACAAATTATCCCGCCATATTAAACCATGTGGTATTTTAATTTTCAGATATTCCGAAGACGTGGAAGCATGGTAAAAGGGTGAGTTTATTGATCATGAATATCAAGATACATAAATAGACCCTTTTTTATTATCATACTCTTTCTGAGGTGTTGTTGATATCTTTCAATACATAGTATTTACCATGGCTAGCTCTTCTGTTACTTCGATTTTTCAGTACAGATACAGCACACGGAAATGCCAATTTCCCTTGTGCGAAAACAAGTACTACTGGGGCGGGAGCCATTCTGAACCTCAACATAAAAAATTCCATTACTTCCCCAAAAACCCCGAAGTGAGGCAGCTATGGCTTCGTGCTTGTGGAATTAGTTAAGATTCAAATAGTACATATTTATTTGTTTCTGAAGACCATTTCCTTCAGTCAGATTATATGTGTCCACAAGACCCCAATTCACGATTGAACTGCAGAGCAGTTCCAAAAGTCATTGTTTCTACTCCACATGATATAACAAATAATTTGAATCTTGCATCCTCCTTGAAGGAATGCTCTGCTGGTTCCTCAGCAAGTATCTGAGATTCACCTTCAACATCTTCAGCAAGTAGTCGGGTTTTAGAGTCCACAGAAGTATTAGACCAGTTACCAGGTATTACTGCTGCTGTTTTACATGATCACTCATACTTCTCCTAATTGGGTTCTGCTGTGCAAACACATTCTAATGATAGATTTTCATTTTTATCAGAACAATCCAGCTCTTGCCTAAATAGATTAGGGATTTCAAAAAGTGAGTTGTCAGAAAGAGAGTCCAAAATGTTGATGATATCCATGTGAAACTTTATAGTTTCTTGGATAAGTTTGGTCACTTGCCTTATGTTGAAACTAACTTTAAGACCAGCTTGAACAGACAAAATTGTCTCAGCCTCACTGAAAAGACCTTCTGATGGTCACCAGAGGAAAATAAAAAAGTTCAAGGCATTATAATTTGTTTTTAATGGAATAATGACTGCCCTTTATTTTCTTTTTTTTTCCATATGGACCTCCATGGATGGATCATCAGTAACCCGGCTGTGACTTAAGTAGGTACCTGATATGACAAATTTTTTTCCTGATTGTGATAGAATTGTGTTTTAGTTTGTATTTAAAGACATTTAAGTTATTTTTATTTGTTATAATTGTTATTCAGTATTTTGTAATATGATGTCATTTTTTGTTTTTTTCAGAAATCTGTACCCTATACATACAGATTTCTCATATATATGCACATATCATGTTTTAGTTATCGTTTTTTGAATAATTTTGTTTGAGGTAGTATCACAAGTTTTTCCTAGTTTCCTTGGTCTGTTCACTGTTTGTTTTCGATTTTTATTCAATATATAGCAAATGCACCATCTTTATTATCTAGTTTGAACAATAAAAGGTATTAAACATCTCCACTTGTTTGATTTCCCACTGTTAAACATTTTCAGCTCGATAGTCACGTTTATTGTACAGTTGAAATTGGTTCTCCCAATCGCAAAAACAATTTGGATTTTTGCTATTGGGAGAAACATTTCGACCACAATAAACTTGATTCTATTTTAAATATTATAAATTATAACCAAACAAATGTCAAAACATCAGCTGATTTCTGGCAGTATTTTGACGCTTGACAGAAAGAAATGACATTCGCATTCTGACAGGGTATGTCTTTGATCATCGCGTATTCTTTGAGATAAAATCCGAAATAGCTACGAAGCACGTTTCCAACAAAATAAAATGGCCGCTGACATGTGGCACTGTCATTCGTGTTGCTGTCGGAATTGCAAGGAATTTGCCTTCTTTCAGTGTATATGTTTTGTGACCGTACCTGTTTTGTGGTATAAAGTAAGCACATGGAGTGCTTATGTATGGTTAAGCTAAAAATACTTTTATCTTCATTCTTACCTCATTTACAGCGTAATCATCATCATTCAGACCAGCCATACTGATATACTGAAAGAAACGGCGGATTTTTTCGAGAAAATATAAAATAAGCATAGACCTCAGAGCATAGACGAAAAACGTCACCAAATGTCAATTAATTGTCATCTTGCATTCAGTACAGCCCTGTATTCCCTCAAAGCATGGCCGACTCCATAGCCGACTCTACACTAGGCCGGTGCCTTATAGTGTTTTCCACTGGGATGCACTCACCCGCACTGCGTGGAACTGAGTGCAATAGTTATGTTCCACTGGTAAAGTTCTATTGCACTGCTTGATTTTTAGTATGTTCCACTACCCGCATTCTCTGAGTGTAGTGCGCACTCAGGGCAACTTTTTCGCACGAGCCTCGGGATCTCGTGCTGTAGTGCCAGTGCAAATATGGCGAATATGGCTTCAAAAATGTCAGATTTTCTAATTTTAAATGCATTGCTAGAAAGCGATGAAAGTAGTGATGATGAAGAAGAAATTGCAATGTTATTGAAGGAAAAGCGCAAAATGCCGAAAATTATAAAATTTGTGGAAACAGTAGTACACAAATTCAGCGATAAAGAGGTATACATTTTTTTCTAATAAAAAAAGTTTAAAATTTAATAAAATTATTTTTAGTTTAAGAGTGATTTTCGTGTGGAAAGGACTACATGCTACAAGTTAATAGAAGAATTCAGGGACTCTCAATTCTTCCCCCGGAAGACCACATTTGCCATCATAATTTTCATAATCCTCAGACATTTTATATCTATAACTTAAATAAACAGCTCTATTAACCTTAGAAAAAACAAAGGTCGACTGTCATTATAAATGCACTGTTCTGCTTGGGTACGTTCCACTCAGGAATTGCACTGATCCCCACCGATATGCACTTTGTCAGAGCAGATGATAGAATTGCACTTGTCAGGACGGCAGTGAGTGCTGCTCAGTGGAAAACACTATTAGATGTGGCAACGTGGCTTAGCTGTCAAATAGTGCGCCTATAGTTTCAGAATAATTATTACATTTTATATGTATCAGAATTCATCTGGGTTAATAAATTATGAAAAATACTTTTTAGAACTACTACTACTAATACCACTTACATCTGATGTCTGGTTCATCGTAGTCAGACACTTCAAAATAAAAATAAACACAACCTGTTTCCTGCTGCCACTTCCACTTCCACTTAAATGAACACTCAATTTACTTTGTAAATTGTCACTTGAGCTAGAAAAATTCACTATTAGGTCACTGTGAAGCAATTCTTGCTGGTCTTATTGATTCCCTTCACTATCAAATCCTTTCGTAGGTATGCCCAGATGCATGCCCAGATGAGTTCTATTAACTGTATTTTTCTGTGATATTTGGGAGGTCCAGAAAACATTGTAGGTACCACATTGTGCTTTGAAATAGGTCTTATCCTTTGAAATGTTTGTAAAGTATTGTCTTTATTCTTATGAATATAACCAGCCCATACGAGGAATACCGTTCACCCACTTCTGTTTGTCTTTGTTGGAAGCACAATTGCTAATGAACACTCAATTTACTTTGTAAATTGTCACTTGAGCTAGAAAAATTCACTATTAGGTCACTGTGAAGCCATTCTTGCTGGTCTTTTTTCTTTCACTATCAAATCCTTTCGTAGGTATGCCCCAGGCCATGCCCAGATCAGTTCTATTAACTGTATTTTTCTGTGATATTTGGGAGGTCCAGAAAACATTGTAGGTACTACATTGTGCTTTAAAATAGGTCTTATCCTTTGAAATGTTTGTAAAGTATTGTCTTTATTCTTATAAATATAACCAGCCCATACGAGGAATACTGTTCACTTGTGCTGTTCACCCACTTCTGTTTATGTCCTTTACTGGAAGCACAATTGCTAGTACAACCTGGTACTACACACTTTGCAGGCATCTGTTTATCTTTATAGTTTCGTTTGTGCAGGTAAATGATTAGAAACGCATTAAAAATCACCTTAAAATGTTCTTTTTACTCTGGAAGGTTATGTTCGGCCATGGTTTGTATGTCCTCTATTCCTGGTACTACACACTTTGCAGGCATCTTTTTATCGTTATAGTTTCGTTTGTGCATGTAAATAATTAGAAACACATATACACAATAATCACCTTTCAACCATATTTTCTGCTCTGGAAGAATACACATGACATAACAACAAAATAAAAACTCGGCCCGCTGATTCAGTGTTGCCATATTTCATGCTCCGGCCTAGTGAGTAAAGTCGGCCATGTTCAAAGCTATTTTTTGATCGTCGTTGTTCAAAGCTTAAAATTGATACGTCAAGATTCAATCTGGGGTATTTTTAGTTATCACTAGAACATCTGTTCGCTGATGACAAGGACGTTAAAACAATAGGGGGACGCAGCATGTCACAGTCTATCCTGTATTAATGGTGAAGCCAAAATATTTACGTCTGCGCTTTCTTTTGTTTTCTGTGAAATTGTTGAAGTTGTCAAAATGCAGTGCAGTGCATTTTTCTGGGGTATCACAACAAAAAATAATAAATCACCATAAGTGGAATTGTATCTGTATACCGGGTGTCCCAGAATTTCCTTGACACGTGATATTTTCGCTTAATCCATGAAATCGTAAACATAAATTAATTGAAACACATGTTTGGAAAATATTTTTTTTATTTTCATGAACCAACTAATAGAAAAAATGTGACAACAAAACTAAGTGCAAAAACGTGGAAAAGTTTTATGGCTACATCGGGCCGCGCCGACCCCGTGTGCAGGGTGTGCCCCGCACACGGGCGCCAAAATTAACGATAAATTGCAGTAGGGGCTTAAAAAGTAAGGCACTACGATAATTAAATTCACGTAAAGAATTTATTTTTCCAGGCAAAATTGTGGATTGAAATTTGAAAAAACAAGCTAGGGGTGGATTCCAGGGGTTTAAGTAAGAAAAAAATGGTTCATAAGCAAGGAATGATAGGTCATTCACTACCCTTGAAACACCCACTTACTTTTCTTTTTTATCAGTTTTCGTTACAAAAATATCAGGCGTCAAACAAATCATCATTTCGTTTGTCTTATACTTATGATTTTACGGAAAAAATAAGTTTGCATATAAAATTAAAGGTACCACAATATTTTAAATACAATGGGGATATCATTCAGGTAGGAAAACCTATGGGGTGCTATTTGAAAAAAAAATTTGGGGGTGAGTTTTAGGGGTTGATGTACAAAAAAAAATGTTTTGAATGGAAGGTATGATAGACCCTATAGTACCTTCAAAAGTACCACTCAGTACAGTTTTGTACTTATACCTTCGAATATTTACTTATGACATCAGGAGTATACTGTTTTGGTATTTTTTGAGGTTATAAAGACATCAGAAATCAAATTTATCACTGTCATTCGAAAAAGAATAATTTAATAAGTCATACAACCATTAGTAGCATCCGAAATATGTTAGCTAGGTACGCTTGAGTCGTACTTCCATTTAAAATAATAAAAAAATATATAGTACTAAATCACGTTTACAGATAAAAGTTTTATAAAGCCATACTCTGTCATGCTCAAAAGTAAAGACAATCATGAAGTAATTTTTATTGTAACAAACTGTATTGATAGAAATTCATAAGTACCTAAGCATTGCATGTGCTCCGTTTGCAGTGGTTTAACCATTATTTTTTGCAAAGAAAATGATTACAACTTATTTCAAAGAAAAATATTAGTGGCTCGAAAATCAGTAGGTAAATTGGAAGTTACTACCCCATGTACTACCTTATTAAATCATGTCAAATTAAGTGTATACATACAGGTAAATTGGAAGTTACTACCCCATGTACTGCCTTATTAAATCATGTCAAACTAAGTGTATACATTTTTAAAGTAGCAGACAGGCAGTGAACAATTACGTGTTTTTCCTATAAACTTTAAAATTTTCACTTCCCAATTATAGATATATCGACAGCCTTCACATAAAAAAATAGTAACTGTGGCAACAATTATTTTATTCATATTTGTACACAAATTAATATTCGTTTACACACATGTCATGTAACCAATAGTAATAAAAAATGTTTCTCTTATTTAAAAACAACTATTTAAGTATTTTTAATGCACATGTATATTTTAAATTTCATTTTAATTTTCGCAACATATAACGTATGTATATTAATTTAAATTACATAACGAGCTTGTGCCCCATTCTTTGTCATCCTACCATTATTTATTCAACAAAGCATAATATATTCTTCTAGTAGTCACAGTCACAGTAGGATTTATGTTGGGAAGCGTACAGCTTACATAGCTCTTACACTCGACTGCTTGGATCACTAAAAACAAAACAAAAAAGAAATATAAAAATTCTACATCAAACACATCATACGTCGATGTACTGCAAAAAGTGATAGGTCAAAAATCGACGATTTGACGTTTTTGGTACTAAACGACGATAAATGATTTTGTCCAAGTCAATATTCGAAAATTTTGCCAGTTTGGTTAACGGCTCGTTTTGACTAAGTCTAATATGTCCAATAAAGTAGCAGGTAAAATGATCAACTTCACTACATTGTGAGACACAGCTGGAATAAATCCCTCCCTGTAGATAAGAACAAGAAAAGCAATGCCCTGGAACCAAAATAGATCTGATTCAGTATTCTAGATTTAAATGTGATTGATTATGTTTATGTTTCTTATTTCAAGAAAATTGAAGTTTATTTGGACCAAGTCAGTATTAATATATTTTCCAACATCAAGTGTGACCAAGTCAGAAATATAGTCTAATTTCTTCAAGGTCTCTTTATAACTCGCAGTGAACATTTTTATGAGTTCTATGTTTTCTAAAAAACACGTTGAGTGATTTGTTACTTAAATTATGATTACTTTCAACAGCCATTTACGAGGAACTAGTTTTCTGACTTGGTCACCTTTTTGCAGTATACCAACATTATCAACGATTATTATAAACAATGGTACAGTATTATGGGAATAATTAGAAATATCAGTATAAATCATCGAATCTATTAAGTGTTGTTGAACGGCGAAAAATTGCAAATGTTCCGGATATGATGATTTACTAAATAAAACTGCTTCTACTGGTAGTACCTACTGGTACTACTTAGTTCACATAGCTTTTACACTCAACCCCTTGGATTCCTAGAAGCACAGCAAAAAATTAAACATCAAATACGGGACATAAATAATGGCACACTATAGTAATAATACAGGTAGGTCATCAGAATTTGAAATAAAATTTTAGATTATTAATATTTTTAAAAAACACGAATTTGATATATTCTGGGATTTATCCCATAATGAATGAACGTATAATTTCATAAACTTTATATTTGTTAAAGAAGTTTTTTGACAGCTGCCACAGCATGACAGGAAACTGACTCAGTGGATCTAGAACTTTTATATTTCTTATCTAACTCAATGAATATATAGCAAATAAGTGGTTGTAAAGTCAAATTGTATCTGTATATGACTATTATATTGAGCGTCTCTGTAAGGATTTTTGAAAAATTTCAAGTTCAGCATGGATGCCTTCAGTTGTGAAAGTCTTTCAACATTAATTTTTTTGTATGATCTTATGTTTTTACAAAAAAATACCCCAGCCCAATATTACATGTTCTGAAAGACTCTTTATGCTCAGTAGTATTTATTAATGGACTTCAGAGATAATGAACCTCGTTATTTTTTTATCACATTATTAAGCCAAAAATCAGAATGAATAAAAGCACACAAAAAGACAAAGTAACGGAAAATGGACTTTCCTGTTGTATACAATGTAACACCAAAAAACCCTCAAAAAGCCATATTGTGCTGACAACTTATATGTTTAATACAACTATAATTAAAAAAAATACCTCTTAGGAGCTGGTTCACCACAGATCGCTTCTTCAGAAGCACCAATAGCAGATAAGAAAGCTTCCTTCAAGGGGTAGTGGCACCTAAAAATTTAAATCATAATAAAATTATAATATTAACTACATAATTATAACTTGATAAAACAATTATAGATAAAACATTCTATTTGTGATAGTAACCATTTTGACCATGGAGACGAGACAGAAGAATTTAAAAGTAAAAATATTTCCAAAAATAAAGATACTAGTGGTGAACAACAAAATACTGTTTAGCAATATGTTCAAAAAACAATTTTAGATAAAATATTCTATTTGTGGTAGTATCCATTTGACCATGGAGACAGAAGAATTTGAAAGTAAAAATATTTCCAAAAATAAAGATACCAGTGATGAACAACAAAACAATATGTTCAAAAAATACTACACAGTAAAGTAATTTAGTAATAAAAATTAGAACATTATCATAAATAAACAGTGTAAGGCGCTATTAATTGTATGTAACTGCCTTTGTACATTTTTTCACATTGTTTTCAAAATATAATTGCATACTTTATGCTCCGAAAAAATGTATCTCTGCAAGCTGTTTACTGAGCAAATCTATGAATGACATGCAAGTATATATATCTCTAATAAAAAATATATTGTATGTATATTAAATATATAAATAACAGTAAAAAATCAGATCAAATACAGGCACACAGCAAAGAATCCTTGAAAAAGCAGTATATTTCATATATTTTTACTAAATAAAAAAGGTACCTCTTTGCAGCTAGTACCTTCTACCTTCTTGAGAAGCACCAGTATAACATTTGTGTGCTACCTTCAAAGGATGGTCTCTATATAAGAATTGGAATTATGATTATCATTATGACTATATAATTATAACATTATAAAACAATAGATAAAACAGTCTGTTTGTGATATTGCCCATTTAGACAGTGGTCAGAATAATTTACGAGCGACAAAGTTTCAAAAAATTGAGATAGGTACAAGTGATGAAACACAAAATACTGTTCTGGGAAATGATTAAAAAACTATACACATTAAAATAATTTTGTGATGAAAATTTACAACAAAATAAATGATATTACTGTTAAACAGTAAAAAATTATTAATTGTATGTAATTATTTTTGTACATTTTTTTATTTATTTATTTTATTATTGTTTTAATGTTTTATTTAAATATTATGTGAGCTTTAACTTTATATTTTATTTAGCACCAGCACATGGTTACATCTTGTTACATACAATTGGTTAGGTCTAATGTCCGTTAATAAAAGCGCGAACATGTCATGTGTCAGTTCCATCATCACAAGATGGCTGACTGGACAACTGACGTGATTAGGGTGTGTTCACACATTCACTTCATCAAACACCTTCCCCTCAAAGATCGAGTTTCCTGGGGGGTTTCACTACACGACCGAAACTAGACAATTTACTATTACACTTATTATTAGGTATATACGATGACACTCTGGTTTCAGTAACCTTAGTCTTACTATTACTACTACAATGTTCAGGGTAATTAACAGCAGTTGGCGGGTTATATTTGAGAACAAAATTGTCAGGATATAACACTGGATCGCTTATTATTTTACTTTCAGATTTAGTTGAAGATAGCTTTATCTGACTAGTGTTGCGCCTAACAATCTTGTTGTCATTACATTTTTTTATCCAGTATGATCTCGGTTCCTTCGCTTTCTCAACAATAACAGCTTTATGCCAAATCTTATCTAAGTGACTCTTGACTACTACATCATCTCCCTTCTTAAAAATACATGGTTCCCTACGAGCCCTTTTATCGTATTGCAATTTGATTTTTTGTTTTTGTTCACATAGTGTTTTGTAAACATGTTTTTGTACTACAGGCTCTAAATATTTGGTAGTTACAGGAATTTGAGTTTTTAAGTTTCTGCTTTGTAATATTTGGGCAGGAGATGCATTTAAGCTAACAATTGGGGAATTATTATACTCTAGTACAAGTTCTCTAAAGTCACTGTTTTGTTCCAAGCTTTTTCTTAAAATTTGTTTACAAATATTAACTGCTTTTTCTGCTAACCCGTTACTTTGGTGGTAATGTGGAGAGCAAGTTGTAACAGTGATATCTTTTTCTTGGTAATACTTTTTTAATCGGCATGAAACAAATGGAAGATTATCTGCAATCAGATATTGAGGATAACCAAATTTTGTAAAAGCATTTTGGAAGGAATTAATTACTGACTCTGATGTTTTATCTTTTAATTTTGACATATCTATCCAATGTGAAAAATGGTCTACTATCACTAAATATGGTTGACTAGCGAATTCTAATATATCAGCACCTACTTTGTTAAACCTAAGCTTTGGTATAGAGTGAGGCAACATGGGTTCTTTAAAGTTATTAGGCATATACTTTTCACAAATGCGGCATTGCTTTATAAATGCTGTAATATCATATGATAGACTGGGCCAGTAAAATATACTGCGAGCTTTGCTTATAGTTTTACTAATACCTATATGCCCCTTGTGTAGAATTTTGATCATGTTTTCCCTTAAACTATTAGGTAATATTATCTTATCGTCCATTAAAATAATGCCTGATTGTACATATATAGATTCTCTTGCAGCATAGTATGGTTTGCATTCTTCTGGGATTTGGTTGAATTTTGGCCATCCATTATCAACATAATCGAATAATTTTGATAATACACAGTCTTTAGAGGTTTCTAGCCTAAGCTCATCTCTTCTTTGTTGACTCATTGGTAAATGTTTAGTTATTGAATGCACCATTTCTAACATTTCCTGATCTACTTCACCTTTAACTTTTAAACTTGACCTTGAGAGCATATCCGCAAAATGAATATCTTTGCCTGGTACGTAATATACATTTATTTGATATTTAAGGAGTTTCAACCTTAATCTTTGCAATCTAACAGATCCAATTTTATTCATAGGTTTTTTCATGATTGAGATTATTGGTTTATGATCACTCTGAACATCAAACTCTTTCCCATAGATAAAATCATGAAATTTTTGTGTTCCGTAAAATATAGCTAATAACTCCTTTTCTGTTTGGCTATAGTTGATCTCATGATCATTCATGCTGCGTGACGCACATGCTACTAATTTTAATACCTTATTTTCATGTTCTTGGAATATGCAACAACCTAGTCCATTTTTAGAAGCATCGCACTGTAAAATAATCTTTTTGCTATGATCAAATGGTACTAAACTAGGAGATTTACAAATTATTTTCTTCAAATTTTCAAAACTACTTTGATGGTGTGGTAACCAATTCCACTCTACATTAGTTTTTAGTAATTCACAAAGCGGATGAATTAGCTCAGACATATGTTTGACATATCTTCTAACATAGTTGAATGAACCAAGAATTCTTTGTAACTCTTGTTTATTTTTTGGGCTTTCTAACTTACATAAAGATTCTATCCTATCCGGGTCTATTTGCATTCCCTCTTTAGAAAAAATCTGTCCCATAAATTTTACCTGACTCTGACAAAACTGAAATTTTGCTCTATTGAATTTTGCACCTACCTGTTTGGCCCTCTCAACTACCTTTGCTACTGTGAGATCATGTTCCTCTTTAGTTGCCCCTGCAACTATCATGTCATCATGACAAATCTGAACATTCTCTATATCACCAAAATTTTTCTCTACCATATCTTGAAATAGATCTTGCGAGTTTGGACGATAAACAGCCAGACGTTACGCCACTGCCGCAGCCGCAAACGCCAGACGGTTGCTAGGCGGCATAGTTTTTGTCCCTAAACCGTCCAGCCCACCGGTCCAGACGCAACGCAACGATACCGCCGAGAGTCCCGAACGAGTATTGTCGACCTCGACCTTCAACACTGCCCAACCGACCACCGAAGCGACAACAGCTGATTCCATCGAGGCGATCTCTACGACAGCAGCGCAAATATTTGTTGTAATTACATTCACTGGCTGTGATGAGCTGTATTGTAAAGAATAAATATTAAAAATCAAGAAGTGCAAAAGTCAATCCCCAACATGGTCCAACGAGCCTGATAGTATCAACGAGGAGTGCTGTCGAAGATCAACCGAGGAATACAAACGGTGAGCCCGTTCCATATCTTATCCTATCTTTTACCGAGTTATTTTATCCTAGTCTTTCTTTGTGTGGGAACGGGGAGAAATCTTAGAACATGTGTGACGAGCGTAGATCTTTAAATTACAAACGGGGCGCTATAAAGAGAAAATTAACGGGATTAAAAGACTTTTTTAATCAGTTAAAATCGTCATCCTCACCGGTTTCTGAAGAACAATTAGAACAATTATCTACTAGACTAGCAGTGGCGGAGCATTATTTGTCGGAATTTATAGATATTCAAGAACAGTTAGACATGTTTATGCTCAGTGGAGATCCTCCTGCCGGTAAATCAGTTTCTGAGTTTGAAAATGATATTTTAACAGTAAGTTTTGAACATAGGGAGGAGTTTGAACAAACCTACTATGACGTTATCTCGCAGATTAAAGTTTTTATAGCCAAAAATAAATCGCCTAGAGAGGAGGATAACTCTTCAGTTGTTTCACGCACATCAAGCGGTTTTAATCAATCCAGAGACGTATCTAGCCACAATGTAAAATATCCTGCCATAAACCTTCCTACATTTTCGGGCCGTTATCATGACTGGATGGAGTTCCATGACATATTTACCTCACTTATACATAGCAATAGCAATCTCAGTGACGTAGAAAAGTTATATTATTTGAAATCTTGTTTAAAATCTGAAGCTGCGGACGTAATAAAATCGTTAGAGGTAACCAGTGGTAACTACGCAGTGGCGTGGGAGCTTTTAAATGACAGGTTTGAAAATAAAAAACTTATAACTAGTAATCATATAAAAAGCATTCTAAATCTTAGTAGCATAACAAAGGAGTCTTCCGCATCACTACGTACGATGACAGATGAGTTGAATAAACATTTAAGATGTCTTGGCACGCTGGGACATCCCATAGACGCATGGGATACCTTACTTATTTACATATTGTTACCAAAGCTTGACCATGTTTCGCGTAGGGAATGGGAACATGTAGAAATCTCAGGGGACTATCCTACTCTGGCGGAGTTCTCTCAGTTTCTCAAAAAACGATGTGAATTTCTGGAAGCGATTCAAGTTAATACTCATAGATTAGAGAGAACAGAACATCCTAGTTTAACACATAAACGTAAGGTAGACTCCAATAGGGTTGATGTTTATTATTCATCCGCTGATGCAGTCTGTGCTTATTGTAAGGGTTCGCACGCAATTTACAATTGTCCTGATTTTCTGAAGCTTAGCACACAATCTCGAAGCTCGGAAATAAAGAAACGAGGTTTATGTTTCAACTGTTTAAGAAAAAATCATTCAATCAAGGATTGTCGTGCAATGGGTTGTAGGAAATGTAAGAAAAAACACCATACTCTTTTACACTTTGAGTCTTCAAACAATTCAAATGAAGCCTCCAATGACAATCAGCAAAGCACAACCAATAATGAGGAGAACAAACAGGTATCTTGTCATGCTCTCAATCCTAAGTTACCTTCTCAAGTTCTTTTAGCTACAGTAATGATCCTAGTGAAAGATAGCGCGGGTAACCTACATTCATGTAGGGCTCTTCTAGATTGTGGTAGTCAATCCAATTTCGTAACCGAATCCTTTTGTGACAAACTTAAACTCAAAAGGGAAAATAGTGATGTGCGAATCTCAGGCATTTCCAACAGTGTAGCTAACATTCGTCACAAAGTTGACGTAGAAATTCATTCATTACGTAACGATTTTAGGGTCAACGTATCTTGTTTGGTGTTGCAGAAGATCACAGAAAAGCTTCCATCTTTCAATCTTAATCTTAAGCAACTGGGCATACCTAGTAATCTTCAACTAGCTGACCCCAATCTTGATCAACCTAGCGGTGTTGATATCTTATTAGGGGCAAGTGTGTTCTGGCAAATCTTATGTACAGGTCAGATACCTTTGGGCAACAGTCAGCCAATATTACAAAAAACTAAATTTGGGTGGATCCTTTCGGGTAGTTGCCTTATTATGGATCCAAAGGTAGAATCTCAACGCATCTTATCCTATCATACCTATGAACAAAGATGTTTAGACGAAACAATTTCCAAATTTTGGGAGATTGAAGAGGTTGAATATCCTAACCAATCTAGTAGAGAAGACACCTTAATTGAATCTCATTTCGTGAACAACGTTCAAAGAAACTCTAGTGGTCGTTTTATAGTTAAGATACCCTTTAATGAAAAGGTTTCAGAATTGCGTGAATCTAGAGAAATAGCATTGAAACGTTTCTATAGCATGGAAAGAAAGTTATGTAAATATCCTGACCTTAAGAAGGAATATGATTCATTCCTCCAAGAGTACGAGCACTTGGGTCATATGTCCCGAATCATCGAAGATCCTACACTAAATCCTAGTTGTTATCTTCCCCATCATTATGTGCGGAAAGAGAGTAGCACTACGACCAAAATTCGAGTCGTGTTTGATGCGTCGGCTAAAACAAGCTCAGGTTTATCCTTAAATGACGTCCAAATGGTGGGACCAGTCATACAACGAGATTTATTTACGCTTATCCTCAATTTCCGATCGTACACCTATGTTATCACTGCCGATTGTGAGAAAATGTATAGGCAGGTTCTACTGTCTGACGCTGATAGAGATTATCATCGTATCTTATGGAGGTC
This sequence comes from Callosobruchus maculatus, assembly GCA_951848785.1. Taxonomy (NCBI): domain Eukaryota; kingdom Metazoa; phylum Arthropoda; class Insecta; order Coleoptera; family Chrysomelidae; genus Callosobruchus; species Callosobruchus maculatus. The sequence goes on along the minus strand of CATOUR010000191.1, from coordinate 4,309,221 downwards.
CAATCCAGAAAGTGAAGTACAGTGTTTCACTTTAAACACCGTGACGTATGGTACAGCATCAGCTAGTTTTCTAGCCACAAGGGTTTTAAAACTGCTAGCCGATGAACATCAAGGTCAATATCCTTTAGCCTGTAAGGTTATCCGTGATAACTTTTATATGGATGATCTTCTAGCAGGAGCTGAAACAATTGATGAGCTCTTGAAACTTAAAGAAGAAGTATCTCAAGTATTGAACAAGGGTGGTTTCAACCTGAGAAAATGGCAGTCCAATGTCCCATCGTTATTGTTCTCAACCGAAACGTCAAACAAACCTTTTTGCAAAGGTGTGAGTCAATCAACCCTCGGTATAGTCTGGAATCCTGTTGACGACACCATCAAGTACAATGTTCAAGAGTTTAACAACACCTCTATCACGAAACGCACAATCATTTCTATAGCATCACAGATTTTTGATCCTTTAGGATTGCTGTCCCCAGTAATCATCATAGCCAAGCTCATTATGCAAACACTGTGGCAACTGAAACTATCTTGGGACGAGTCGATTCCCTTAGATCTCAAGACATCCTGGCATAACTTTAGTGATCATCTGAATGAGTTGAACAATTTAGCTATTCCCAGACACGTCATTACTTCAATGAGTCATCCTGTAGAATTGCATGGCTACGCCGACGCTAGCGAGAAAGCATATGGATGTTGCATCTATCTACGTTGTAAGAACTCAGACGGAACAGTTACGGTCAATTTACTTTGTGCAAAATCTAAGGTAGCTCCACTGAAGGGTGTGAAAACTATCCCAAAGCTAGAGCTTTGTGCTTGCCTTTTATTGGCCAATCTTGTTAAAAAGGTAAAACTATCCCTTGATCTTGACATAAGTCGGTCATTTTACTATTCCGACTCGACTATAGCTTTAGCTTGGTTAAAGGCCGAGCCTCAACGGTGGAAAACATTTGTTCGCAACAGAGTCGTAGAAATCCAACGACTTACAGACATTGAGGATTGGTACCATGTCAAATCCTCGGAGAATCCTGCAGACCTTATATCTCGCGGAGTTAATCCAACACATTTGGGGCATACCAAACTGTGGTGGAAAGGTCCATCTTGGTTGCATAAACCTGATCTTGAGTTTCCCTTAAGCCAAGAATCGGTTGAGGAAATTGATATTCCTGAGAGTCGATCTACCTCTATAGCTTTGTGCATCTCGTACAGTGAATTTGATATATACTCTAAATTTTCATCCTTTTCAAAACTTAGACGTATTGTAGCCTACTGTTTTAGGTTCTTGCATAACTTGCGATTGAAACAGCAGTCAAAACCTTTAAATTTTGGGGAGCTAACGGTTAGTGAATTAGAGCATTCATCCAAGCGATTGCTATTACTGGCACAAAGACAAACTTTCGATGCAGAGATTAAAGCTTTATCTTCACAAAGGAGCCTAAACTATAAGAGCAAATTGCTTTGCTTAAACCCCTTTATTGATGAGGATCTCCTGCTCAGGGTAGGTGGTCGTCTATCAAACTCTCAGTTCGGATTCGATAAGATTCATCCCATCATTTTACCAAAACATCATAAAGTTTCAAAATTGATAGCCCATGATGAACACATTAGACTTATGCACTGTGGACCGCTACAATTGTTGTCATCCTTACGCGAGCGATATTGGCCTATCTCTGGTCGAAATCTGGCCAAGCAAATAGTTCATAACTGCGTCACATGTGCTAGAGCAGCACCCAAACCAGCAACACAACTTATGGGTTCACTACCCATGGAGAGAACGCTTGATAAATTTCCATTTTATTCGACTGGCGTGGATTATATAGGACCCTTTCAATTGCGTGACCGAAAAACAAGAAATTTCAAGCTCAGTAAATCTTATGTGGCCATCTTTATTTGCCTTTCTACAAAGGCCATCCATATCGAGCTTGTGACCGACCTTACCTCCGAAGGTTTTATAGCAGCGTTGCGCAGGATGGTATTACGTAGGGGTAAGCCGAAGTCGATCCACTCAGATAATGGTACGAATTTTGTAGGCGCTAGGAATCAATTAAATGAGTTATCTTCTTTTCTGAGCGATGCTACTAATCGTAGCAGTATTCAAAATTTTTCAGCCAATGAGGGTATAGAATGGCGTTTTATCCCTCCTAGAGCACCTCATTTCGGAGGACTATGGGAGTCCGGCGTTAAGTGCATCAAAAAACATTTAAACCGAATTATAGGTCCGTCACGTTTACATTATGAGGATTTTTCTACCGTACTTACGCAGATTGAGGCGATCTTGAATTCACGACCTTTATATCCTTTGTCACCTGATCCTAGAGACCTCAATCCCCTTACACCTGGCCATTTCCTAATCGGGCGCAGTCTTACATCAGTACCAGACCAACCATTGCTAGATGTCCCGGAATGTAGTTTGAAACACTATGCAAAACTCCAACGAATCATTCAGACCTTTTGGGAACGTTGGCGTAAAGATTATATCAGCGAATTACAAATACGCACCAAATGGAGATCAAAATCACCAAACATCAAGGAGGGTGATATGGTTGTAATCAAGGAAGACCATCTACCACCGTGTCACTGGAAGTTGGCTCGTGTATCCCTGATCCATCCTGGTCCTGATGGACTTCCAAGAGTAGTCACCGTGATGAGCTCCAATGGAACTATGAAGAGACCCATAACCAAAATATGTCCCTTACCCGTGCCAAATGATCAAGTTGTTGAAAGACTTGAGTCTTCCAAAGGGGGGGCCATGGACGATAAACAGCCAGACGTTACGCCACTGCCGCAGCCGCAAACGCCAGACGGTTGCTAGGCGGCATAGTTTTTGTCCCTAAACCGTCCAGCCCACCGGTCCAGACGCAACGCAACGATACCGCCGAGAGTCCCGAACGAGTATTGTCGACCTCGACCTTCAACACTGCCCAACCGACCACCGAAGCGACAACAGCTGATTCCATCGAGGCGATCTCTACGACAGCAGCGCAAATATTTGTTGTAATTACATTCACTGGCTGTGATGAGCTGTATTGTAAAGAATAAATATTAAAAATCAAGAAGTGCAAAAGTCAATCCCCAACAAGTTTGACAAGCCATAAGGCAGTACAGTAAATCTATAAATGCCAAAAGGACATGCAAAACAACATTTCCATGACGATTCTTCTGTGAGCTCCAGGTGGTGGTATCCTTCTGCTAAATCAAAGACTGTAAAAAACTTTTTTCCTCCTAAATTTGAGCAAACTTCTTCAATACTTGGGCCTAAGATTGGCTTGCGAACAATTTGTTTATTAAGATCAGAAGGATCTAGACATAACCTAATTGTGCCATTACTTTTTTCTACAATTACTATCCTATTTATACTTGCATTTGGGTTAATTATGTCAACTTTTGTAATCGCATTTCTCTGAACAAGTCTATCAAGCTCTTTTTTCAAAGCTTCTCTAATCGCAAATGGTATTTTGCTGGGTGGATGACATACTGGTTCAAAATTTTCTATAGTCGTTATTGTATGTTTGCCAAGGAACCTGCCATACCCACTAAAAATATCTGAATTCAACTCTATAAATTTATTCTTTTCAGAATCATGGGTTTGATTCTCTACACTCACATGCTGTATTCTTTTCACTAAATTTAAATTTACACATGCTTGTCCCCCTAGTAAAATTTGACTGGTTCCATCAACAATAACAAAATCCTCATAAGTTTCCCTATCCTTAAATTTACAATACAAATTTACTATACCTAGTGGTGCTGCCTTAGAGCCTTCAAAAGCTTTTAGCACAAATGTTGTAGGTCTGATTTTAAACTGCTTATTAATACTTTTAAAAATACTTACAGGTATTACACTTACATCAGCACCTGTATCTATTCTTATTCTAAGGTTTTTACTTTCAACTGTAATCCTCTCTTCCCATACCTTTTGCTTGTTATTTGTTAAATTTATTGAGTTTATGAATAGATTCTCATCTTCACTTTCACTGTCTTCATTTTGTTCGACTTTTCTTATGTTCTTCACCCTACAGGCTACTTCAAAATGATTTTCTAGTCCACACTTGCGACATTTCTTGCCATATGCTGGGCACTCTCTTGGTCCATGGATACTCTGGCAACGCTTGCATTTAAATTTCCCATCCTCCTTCACTTTTACTTGAGGATGTGTCTGATTTTTCTTATATCTTTGACCTTGAGCCTTCTGAGTCCACTTTTTCTTCATAGAATTAACTTCTTTTGCTTCCACTTCTTGGAACTTTAAACTTTGATTCCTACTTTGCTCTGTGGTTCTGCACAATTGGACGGCTTTCCCCAGTGTCAGTTGGTCAATCCGAAGCAGTGCTTCTCTTGTAGTAGGGTCTCGAATCCCCATCACAATCTTATCTCTAAGAGCTTTGTCCTCATTGGATTCATTTGGGTCTACTGTGTTATAATTACAGCTTTTGATTAGATGACGACAATCTGTTAAAAAATGTTCGAATGTCTCACCCTCCTTCTGAGATCTTCTTAGGAAGTTGTACCTCTCAAAACACTCGTTGACCCTCGGGTTCACATATTTTTCGATCAGGTCTAGTAGTGCCTGATATTTATTTTGCTGGTCCTGAGGTATCTCAAATGTCGATATAATTCTGGCTGAGTCTGTGCCAATGATATTTCTCAAGACTGATACCTTAACATCATCTGTCGACTGATCTTGACCAGTGGCTACCAAATAGTCTTCAAAGGAAGTTCTCCAAAATTTCCATTCCCCTGCAGCATTTTGACCCTGCAGATCAAAATCTGGTGGCAACTTTACAGGTCCGGAGGCCATATTTTATAAACTTGTGGCTGGCGTTGGCGGTATTCTAGCAACTCCCTCGATTACACTTTCGGGCAGTTCTTAAACTTGGTCGAATATCCCCATAAAATCTGTGTACGGCCTGACTTATGACTGCGCCATGTTTTAATGTTTTATTTAAATATTATGTGAGCTTTAACTTTATATTTTATTTAGCACCAGCACATGGTTACATCTTGTTACATACAATTGGTTAGGTCTAATGTCCGTTAATAAAAGCGCGAACATGTCATGTGTCAGTTCCATCATCACAAGATGGCTGACTGGACAACTGACGTGATTAGGGTGTGTTCACACATTCACTTCATCAAACAATTATATTCAAAAAATAAATTGCCCACTTTATGCTCTGAAAAAAATTATCTGAAAGCTGTTTCCTGAGCAAAAACTGTTGAGGATTGAGAACATTGAAGTATTTATATGTAGCACAAAATATATTGCATATATATTTCCCTTGAAAATATATATATGCAATATATATAATTTATACTTAGTATATGATGCTAAAAACTAAAGATCACCTTAACCCTTAACTGGTAACGTGCCGTCTGTGAGACTGCAAGCAATCTTAAATTCGACCCTACAACAAAACCTTACCGCATTTCTGGTAAATGACCTCATCTAATCTACCAGCCATTGGTATCCCTTTTATATCCTGTTTATCAATAAGTTTGCATAAACAATATTCCAGATGTGCTTAATTGTTAGTTTGGTTCAGTCTGCGAGACGGAACGTTACGGTTTGCGTTCTAATTTTTCTCAACTGGTAGTCATGGCAGGTCCGTCATTTTTTGCCAAAATATTTTTATAGGTGTATTGCTTTACTTCTTTACTTGTTATCAATCACAAAATATATAGATTTGAGTGTGGTCAAATTTTTTTTTATTATCTTGGTCCTACAAATTTGTGCCTGTGTTCTAGTTAATAATTATCATAATTTTTTTTCTTTACATCACATGTTCTGCTACTTTATACAAAATTATAATTAAAGGATATATATCCAACAAATCTCCATGTTTTTTTTCCAAAAAATAAATAGGAGAACTTGATTTTTTAAGCTTCAAAGAGGTTACAGTCTCACAGACTGCACGTTACCAACTATGCCCCGAATTTGCACGTTACCGGTTAAGGGTTAAAATAACTAGTAAGAGTAACAGTTAAGGTCTTTCAACAGTTTATCAATTTAGGGTTACTACTACTTTTTACTAAACACTTGTACCTATTTTATCTTTTGCTCTAAAATCATTACACCTCATTATTCAATTCACCAACTAGATTTTTTACTCACTATTCCTTCAAACCTCAAAGAAAAATTACATTACAAGTTTTACAACTTGTCTCAGCAAAAGTATACCCTTGACACTAAAAAAAGTTTCACATGCACCTAGATGGCATATTGTAGCATTTCATAACTCCAATTAATTTTCCTGCATTAGAACCATAAAGTCTACAGTTCAGCAGCCTATCCACTTTGACGCCATTATTTAGAATAATCAGACTAAAGACTGTGCTCACAGATATAATGGATTTTCTTGGATTATTTCCAACATAACAAAGATGTAAGAAAAACATGCTTCTTAGAATGTAACGTTGATTAAATTATATTTTTTGTTACTATATCAGATTCTAAATCCTACCTATAATGTTAAAGTCTAATTATTTATATACAGGGTGTCCCAGAAATAACACGCCAGAGTGACATGGGAGGTAGATTGGTTTTAGATCAATCAGATGACTTCGACATGACCTTAGTAAAAATTTTTTAGTTTTCGAGATATTGCCACTTTTAAGGTTTTTCAAAAAATTCCTACTTTTGCTCCTTTTGTTGCCTGTTATGGCTATAAGGATATGCGGACTTATGATCTTTTTTTTCTTGGGCTACTACTAATAGTTGGTTGAGACGACAGATTATTGATTTCATTGAAAATTATCACGGTACGTTAAATCGAATTCTTAGATTTTGTGTCAATGCGAAAACCTTAACTAAGGTTTAACTGATGACTGTGAAAACGAATGAACCAGAATGAATCAGCAAATGCTCTTAAAAACCAACCTACTTAATGGTCTTTCGAAAATAGTATTAACATTTATAGGTTCTTTTTACTAAAATTTGAATAACCACAAGTTTTGTCAAGTCGTAATACTTCTACGTCTAAAACTCCCAGATACATTGGCCTCTTTAATTTGTTGTAGGCATCAAAGTAATGAATAGAGGTAGGAATAGTAGTCCAAGAAAAAAGTCCGCAAATCTTTATAGCCAAAGCAGGCAACAAAAAGAACAAAAGTAGGAATTTTTTGAAAAACCTTAAAAGTGGCAATATCTCGAAAACTAGAAAACTTTTACTAAGGTCATGGCGATGTTATCTGATTGATCTAAAGCCAATCTACCTTCCATGTCACTTTGGCGAGTTATTTCTGGGACACCCTGTATAGCTACTTACACTTTAAGCTGTTTTCTATCTTCTTCCTTGGTATACAAAGTAGGCACCACATTCTTTTTCAAACGCTTCTTTCCGGATAGTGTGGTTTCAAAGTCATCGTTAGTAAAATGTTCTGAGCAGACTTCTTTTAATTGTGGTAGGTCTGTTTCAGTCACTCCCATTACATCAATCCACTTCCTCCTCAGAACAATATCTTTGGTAATACTGAAAAATATGATTAATTATAGAAAAGCTCAAAAAAATGATACTTTAATTTATTTTATTTTGTTAAATATGAAAGTAACACTCAAGCTAGGTTTATTTATATGTAAGTATATATACAGATATGTAGGTAAAATAATATGACATAAATATATATAAAGCAGTACCAGTCCAATAAATTTAAACATGCATAGATTAAAAATATTCTATACCTATGGCAACAGTAACAAACTGGATGAGGTGTTTATAGAATATGAAAGTAACACTCATCAGGCTAGGTGTGTTTATATATAGGTACAGTTGTGTATAATATGTGATATCGATATCACTTTCAAATTATCTAGGTAAAATAATATGACATTGTAATTATATAATGCAGTACCAGCCCAATAAATGTAAACATACCAAAGTATTCCTACATGACAATAGGAGCAAACTGGAGGTGTTTAAAATAATTTCTAAAAATATGAAGCCCAACTTTACTGTTTATAGACACCTTATTTGAAAGATCCCATATGTACTGTATACTGTTATTCTCAAATGTACCCCAGCAGGTAGCACATAGGAATGAAATTAAGAGGTTTTACAATACCATCAATTTTACTGCAGATGAATGCACGAATACACTTAACTGTAAAAGGTCAAGTTAGGGTGCCGATAATCCCATTTTTTGCATATGTAGCAGCGTCTACCCATGACTATTTTCGGATCGTCAGCCTGTTTTTGGGGCCTATCAGGTAATTAAGCACTGAAACACACTCAAAACTACTCGAACACAAAACAGATACCTACGAATGTACGGTCTGTGTTACGATTATCTAGAATTTGAAATGTTGGAATTCACAACAGAACAATTTATACTCGAACACAAAATAGATTCGAATAAGGTTTAACGGTTCTCAGGAATTTCAAATATAAATTGAAATTCACACCCGTTGACGTTCCCTGAACCGGCGCTCCGACGGTACAGGGTTGCCGGTGGACGGTGGAATAGCAAGAATTTCTCGCACCTTTGTCGAGTGGGTGGATAAACATAACCTCTTCGTTTAATGACGCGATGTTTGGGGCGAATTTGACCGTAAATCTACTTAGAAATTTGCCCAGTTTGGCGACCGTAGAAATCCCATGGCAACTAGCAATGAGAGCCAAGCGGCGTTGCCGGGTTGACATATGAAAATTTCTTCATACTATCAAATATTGCAAAAGAGCGAAATTAGACTCTGATCCTAACGTTTTGCATATATAAAAATCATTACATCAATTCACTGTTCATAAATATATTATATTATTATATTAAATATGATATTTTGTGTTCATAAGCTTGCTTGTTTCGCTGATGTTTTGTGTTCATAAGCTTGCTTGTTTTCTTAGTTTTACTTAGAAAAATGCCTAGTTTGGCAACTTTGCAATGCGCTTAGAATGTGACTATGCGGCTTCAACGCGAAAAGTAAATAGCTGCGTCCCCCTATTGTTTTAACGTCCTTGGTATACCCTGTTACCCGATACTTTAAACTGTCAGTTGTGTCAACAGCGAACATCTGTTCGACTAGTGATAACTAAAAATACCCCAGATTGAGTCTTGACGTATCAATTTTAAGCTTTGAAGGAATACAGGGCTGTACTGAGTGCAAGTCTTGCGAATGACCCTTAGACAAGGAATGACCAGTAACTGACACTTGGTGACGTTTTGGTCTATGCCTGAGGTTTATGCTTATTTTACATTTTCTCGGAAAATCCGGCGTTTCTTTCAGTATATCAGTATGGCTAGTCTGAATAATGATGATGATTACGCTTTAAATGAGGTAAGAATGAAGATAAAAGCATTTGTGGCTTAACCATATACAAGCACTGAGTTCCTAACATTTCTTTTTACAGCAATCGGAGAAAAATAAAACGTTGAAGGGCAACGCGCAACTGCTATACAAATAGTAAAAAATGTTAGGAGCTATTTCAGAAAGTTTACACAGGTTCAATTTCCTGCATTAGAAATGAACATTATTGAGGTACTAAATAAATACCTAGTAGTTTAATTAGAAACATTTTTAACACAAGCTGATCAGTTAAGCTACTTATATTAATTTTACTCTATGTACTTACTTTATACGCTTTTCCAATTGTACGTTGTATGTTTTAACCAATAAATATCCCACTAGTGATCCATTGAATCGTCCCTATTGCTAAATATAAGAGTATTTTGATAGTCTCTAACAATATGCAAATCAATAAAATAATCTATTTCTTTTAACCAACCAATTTTGCTGCGAATTTCTGGATTTCTGGATATTGAAGCAATTTCTTGTTTACAAAAATAGTAATAACTTTTTGGCAATGAGATATTCAGTAAGAATATTACAAATACAGTCCTGATCGCAGGAGTGCCAATCAACACCACTAGTAAAAAATTAAATTTGAGATACACTTCTTCGTCAGCTGATACCTATCAAATAGACGTCAAGCCAGTTTAAAGTATCGGGTAACAGAGTATACCAAAACTTTGTTTGACGTTGACGCAAGCAGAGTTGCCATATGATGCTTATGTAAAATCCTGAGAAGCAATAAAGAACAATTCTATGGAAATTAGGTACTTGTCAGAGATTCAGTTCATACTTAATAATAGACATATTTATTATACCGAAATTTAGCCACAGCACAGGTTTGTTGTTTCCTTCAGCATAGAACATATATAGGTACAGAAAAAATTGCGCGACAAACAGGGTATAGTTCTTAGTATAGTTCTTGTTTACTCCTTCTGACCTAAGCGAATTCGTTGGCTTTTGGCTTCACTGGCCGTATATATCAAACTATCTATTTTTTAGCATGTGTAGAGGATCACATGAAGGTATGCATTGAATGTTGGGACTTAGGTTATTAGACCGGCAACACAACACACATACTCGTCTTCCGATTGGCTGTTCCCTTCCCCTATATAGAGTGACCATTTACTTCATAGATCAATTCCGGACGCTTGGCGTACGGGGGGGGGGGGGGACTGTAAGAGAATGAAGGCAGTTTGGTCATCAAGCGACAGTAGTGCCATTTTTTGCCTGTCCGTTAACTATTTGCTCATTTTGCTGTATGTACTATTTTCGATTGGGGTTAAAATTCCGGGAATTTCACCGATTTTTGTGAATTTTTTGACTGCCCAGTAGCTGTATTTGTTCATTTTACAGTAGGTTGTGCCAATTATTTTCGATCGCGGCTCAAATTCCGGACATTTTACCGATTTCTGGACATGTCCGGGATTTTCCGAACGGATGGTCACCCTACCCCTATAGTCCCGCCGTGACGTCACGCGACTAGAAAAATTCAAATATTTTCCGCATTTTCGCCAAATACAAACAACACAAATTTGATCGATGTCTTGTCTTCTTGACCGTGTAAAGTGGTTATGATCTTATCAGATGACGATCAGGTCACATATGCCGCGAGCGCCTCAAAACAATGTCCAAACCTTGTTCCGTATTGAGCGTTTGCAATACAAATATTATAAAAACACAGAAAGCCTACAGCGCTAGCCTCACTTAAGTATGAAATAGAGTGCGGTAAGGTAAGAGGTAACGTAAGACGTAAGAAAATAAACCTGTGGAATCAGATGAGAGTGTTTATAGTCGTAACGTAAGAGGTAACGCAACACTCTCATCTGATTCCACAGGTTTATTACCTTACGTCTTACGTTACCTCTTACCTTACCGCACCCTATTTAGTCCCTTTTATTCTACGCTACGATAAAGAAAGGTGTACATTACAAATAATCGGATTTTCTATTTCTGGAGCGAAGGGAAAAATTTGAAGAATTGGCAACACCAATGAGATAACGCGACATCTATTGTGCAAAAACGTTAATGGTATTTTGGGGTGGGGTTACGTAGGTAGCGACCTACATCTTCTCTTATATTCTCCAATAGTCCTACTTGTACTTGACAGATGTCGCATCGGGTTTGATCGTGGCACAAAGTCGGAATCGGAAAGGGAATTCTCACATTTTGGACCAGGAAAACAGAAATGGATGGAGGACAAAATGATAAAAATCATAAATATTACCAGTGCATAGCCTGTTCCCTGTTGCCTGTTTTGTGGTGCATAGGGGTTTGGATAGAGGTAAGGTAAGGCGCTATAGTCTGAAATACAATGAATTTCTGGATTCGAAAGGAAAACAGCTTTTTACAGGTGGCAATGGGTGCTGACTAGTGTATATTTCGAAGAGCTATCTACGTTTCATAAGAGTCATAGTGGACAGTGCAGCTGTTTATAGGATGTAGCGACGTACTTTGTTTAATCATGTGTACTCCATAGAAGAAATTGACGCATACACATACCTGGGATGTTAAAGCAGGTTGTGGTTGTGTGACGAAGATATATGTGAAATTAGTGGGGCAGTTTTCCAATAAAATTACAAAATAGGCAATAAACTTGTACTAATTACTAATTAACGCTGTATGTCGGGGAAGTTTTAACATGAAAAATCCTTCCATCAAATACAGGGTGTCCAGTTAGTGTGTAATTTTTCGATATCTCGCAAGGTATACCTGATAGAAGAAAATGTCAAATGCAAAAGTTATTTGTTTACTTAAGACGCATATTCTAAAAATATTTTAAAATATACGGGGTGTTGCGGGAAAGTAGGATAGTGACCAACTGGATTTTTTTTGTATGGAACTATAACTTTCTTAAGTTGTTCTAGTTTCCATCATGAATCTCTATTCAACCCTAAAATATTTTTGGGATCGGTTGCGACGTTGCCAAGTTATAATTTATTTTCTATTAATTTTCTGATTTGCAAGGTCGCAAGTAATACGTCTAAATTGATATATTCCTTTAAATTTTCTCAATAATATTATACACCGGGTTACTTATGAATATTAAGTGGATATTATTTTGGATGTTACCAGCAATTTTGAAATTTTGAGATCTTACTAAGTTCGACATGTGCCATTCATGCATTGAAAATAAGTAGAGGATGATATTCAAAATAAACTAAAACCGAGGATATTTGTTTAAAAATTTGGAAAAATAATTTATAACTTGGCAACGTCGCAAACGCGAAAAAAAATACAAGGCGAGATAGGGTATTAGTAGATATTTCGATTTAAAATAAAAAATACAGGGTGTTACATTTAAAAAAACAAAGTAAAATGACCTTCAAGTTGCTGTAATTTAAAATTCTGCCAAAAACACCCTGTAAACACAAATTGCTGGTAACATCCAAACTAATATCCACTTAATACTCAAGTAACTCGCTGTATAATATTATTAAGAAAAGTTAAAGGAATATATCAATTTGGACGTCGTATTACTTGCGACCTTGCAAATCCGGAAATTAATAGAAAATAAATTATAACTTCGCAACGTCGCAACCTATCCCAAAAATATTTTAGGGTTAAATACAGATCAATGATGGAAACTAAAAGAATTTAAAAAAAAGTTATAGTTCCATACAAAAAAATTAAGTTGGTCACTATCCTACTTTCCCGCAACACCCTGTATATTTCAAAATATTTTTACAATATGCGTCTTAAGTAACCAAATAACTCTTGTATTTGACATTTTCTTCTATCACGCATACTTTGCGAGATATCGAAGAATTACCCACTAACTGGACACCCTGTATAAAAGGCAAATATTGGGAACAAGTTCAAAGTATATGAAAAGATAAAAATCTTGAAAATGTATATGTACGTCTGCTGCAAGAATAAAGGTAGGTTAACTTTATATTTTTATATATTTATTATAGATATAATCATCCATATTCAGCAGACAAAAACAAATTAGCCAAATAATCAAATACCTATGAAATGAAAGTTTTCTAGAGTTCGTACAGGGTTGTCTGTCATACCTAAAACACCTAATTGATTACTTGTATATTTTAAGTACAGGATTGTTGTAAGTGGATATCTTCCTTAGATTTTCAGATATAATTTAATTTTTTTGTAATCGGAGACTTCAAACTTGGTTTTTTCTTAGGTTTTCGGTCAATGGATATCATCATCATCATCATCATCTATCAGCCATCTCTCATCCACTGCTGGATATAGGCCTCCTCTAGTGTAAAAAATGTTGTATTCGGCTGTATTTAGTCGTTTTCTATTGTTTAGCGCTGTTGTCTGCCTGCTTTCTGTTGTTGTGGGCTGTTTTCTGTTCTATTCGGTTGTATTTGGTCGTTTTCTAAACAACACTTTGCAATCACACCTCTGTTTTCCTTCTAATGGTACTTGCTTCCAGCCCAACAGTAGGCTCAGGTCCCAGGAAATTATCTTCGACCCTCTCCTTGCGATAGCATCCGCCGTTTCATTACCGCTACCGATTGTACCTGCACTAGCCAGTAGCCCTACAGCTGGCCAGGACCCAGGAATTTATCTCTCGGCCTTCGCCTTGCGAGCACGTCCGCAATTTCATTGCCACCAACTCCAGCATGACTCAGCGTCTACATCAGTGACACCTGATGTCTTTCCGAAATGTGATCTGGCTGCAAGTCGCCTGAATTTCGTGAATACGGAAGACACAAGCTAAAATCGCAAATATATTGCTCGGAATACTGGGGTGTATCCTCCAAGAGAAAGGGAGAGCTTTGTTTTTGGCCCATAGACTCTAGCACCGGAGCCTTCGTCGGTGAGTGAGCCGTCCGTGTATCAGACTGGCCCTCAGAGACTACCTGGCCCTCCTCCCGCTAAAGGCCGCCTGTCGCTTGACCGCAACTCTTACCTTGTAGAATACTTCACTGTAAATGTTTAGTCAAAGCGATCACTCCTCATATATAGGATAGGGCAATCCCTTTGCAGTTCTGAGAGGATGGCACAGTGTTTCCTGCCAGGGTTCACAAAGGACCAACTGCCTTGACTCCACAATCGGAACGCAGACGCTCTTGCCTCCCCATCCCCTTGAACTACCAAGTCCGCAAACTTCAGAATGACTCCACCTCTTTGGCCTCTGAATTTGGTGAACACGAAAGGCATGGAATTAAAAGGGTTCTCTCCGCTCGCGTCCCGATATTGCCACACTTCGGACCAAAACTTAATTGTGTCAGTAGTATTTTCCCATTTAACAAAATTTATGTTGGTGTAGTGCTCTTCAATCAAACCTATAATGTTTTCGAGCATGTTTAAATTCTGTAGCAGACTTAATAGTTTGTTTTTCATTATCTTTTTGTTGCTTTAGTAGCATTGACCATGCATTGACATTCTAACCTTAGAATCATCCTTGATATGAAAAATTAACTGACAAGTGACAGCTTATGTTTGGATAGCGGCCCTCTGGCGCAATAAAGAACAATTCTGTGGAAATTAGGTACTTGTCAGAGATTCAGTTCATACTTAATAATAGACATATTTATTAGACCGAAATTTAGCCACAGCACAGGTTTGTTGTTTCCTTCAGCATAGAATATACATACAGAAAAAAATGCGCGGCAAACAGGGTAGTTCTTAGTATAGTTCTTGTTTACTCCTTCACCTAAGCGAATTCGTTGGCTTTTGGCTTCACTGGCCGTATATATCAAACTATCTATTTTTTAGCATGTGTAGAGGATCACATGAAGGTATGCATTGAATGTTGGGACTTAGGTTATTAGGACGGCAACACAACACACATACTCGTCTTCCGATTGGCTGTTCCCTTCCCCTATATAGGGTGACCACTTACTTCATAGATCAATTCCGGACGCTTGGCGTACGGGGGGAGGGGGGTAAGAGAATGAAGGCAGTTTGGTCATCAAGCGACAGTAGTGCCATTTTTTGCCTGTCCGTTAACTGTATTTGCTTATTTTGCTGTATGTACTATTTTCAATTGGGGTTAAAATTCCGGGAATTTCACCGATTTTTGTGAATTTTTTGACTGCCCAGTAGCTGTATTTGTTCATTTTACTGTATGTTGTGCCAATTATTTTCGATCGCCGCTCAAATTCCGGACATTTTACCGATTTCTGGACATGTCCGGGATTTTCCGGACGGATGGTCACCCTACCCCTATAGTCCCGTGACGTCACGCGACTAGAAAAATTCAAATATTTTCCGCATTTTCTCCAAATACAAACAACACAAATTTGATCGATGTCTTGTCTTCTTGACCGTGTAAAGTGGTTATTATCTTATCAGATGACGATCAGGTCACATATGCCGCCAGCGCCTCAAAACAATGTCCAAACCTTGTTCCGTATTGAGCGTTTGCAATACAAATATTATAAAAACACAGAAAGCCTACAGCGCTAGCCTCACTTATTCTAGGCTACGATAAAGAAAGGTGTACATTACAAATAATCGGATTTTCTATTTCTGGAGCGAAGGGAAAAATTGGAAGAATTGGCAACACCAATGAAATAACGCGCGACATCTATTGTGCAAAAACGTTAATGGTATTTTGGGGTAGGGGTACCTAGGTAGCGACCTACTTTATCTTCTCTTATATTCTCCAATAGTCCTACTTGTACTTGATAGATGTCGCATCGGGTTTTATCGTGGCACCAGGGGGTGTTCACTCTAAAGTACCGATTAGAGTGCGGTAAGGTAAGAGGTAACGTAAGACGTAAGAAAATAAACCTGTGGAATCAGATGAGAGTGTTTATAGTCGTAACGTTTCTTCTTACGTTACGACTATAAACACTCTCATCTGATTCCACAGGTTTATTACCTTACGTCTTACGTTACCTCTTACCTTACCGCACTCTATTTAGTCCCTAAGGGTGCATTTATAGTGCTGTAACGTAAGAGGTAAGGTAAGAGGTATGAAAATAAACCTGTGGAATCAGATGAGAGTGTTTATAGTCGTAACGTTTCTTCTTACGTTACGACTATAAACACTCTCATCTGATTCCATATAGGTTTATTTTCCTACGTCTTACGTTACCTCTTACCTTACCGCACTATAAATGCTACTTTATGGAGCCAAGGTGGCCGGTAATTTTAATTCTCCCCCAAATTGATAAGATGTCGCCAGGAACCGTTTGGTAGATTATGCGTATATGTGGTTGCCTGACATTCTAGTATGAAGGCGAAATTAACCTTAATAACTTTTGAAACTTTGAAATTATCAACTTGTGTTATCAACTGTCATGTGAGCGTCATTGGTCTTGTTTTTGTGTATTTGTCGAAGTTTTTAGTGTTCTCGCATTTCCAGTAAACATTTTCAGTGTTTATCGGACTTTGTTTGTAGTGATAAGTGTTTGTTTGACTTTTTTCGCCCAAAAGTGACTATAAATAAGCAAGAAGCAGGCGAACTCATCGACCTTTCGTCGGTCCTGATAACAAGGATTTTTAGTTCCAGTTTGTAAGTAAAATTATCATGCTGTAATCTAGATTTTAGATAAAATAATAGGTTCATGTTAGTAAGATGAATATGTTCGTTCATCTCTGCAGTACATACATAAGTGCAGTTAAATGTGGTTTAGGATGTTACCAAAATGAGCAGTTTGTTAACTTTGGAAACTATTGTATGTAAGAAAAGCATCAAGTGAAAGAATGCCAAATATCCAATTAAAATTATCAGGTGTTTATTAGAATTGAGGAATTTATGTGTAATTTACATGCTTGTTGCATTACATGTTCATAATTGAATATTATCTTTTTAGCAATACTAAGTTCCTGTCCAACCTAAAGGCTGACTTCATACTAGTCTACCAAATGCCATCTCATCACAAATATGCAGTCAAGGACTTCCAGGATAGGGTCTCAGTGCGCCACAGATTTCCCAACCCAAGGAAATGCATGACTTATCTTCAAACTATAGATGAACTGTGTTGGAAATGAAATACTTCAACATCTGAATCCAATATATTCATCCACTGAACAAATCATAGGTATGTTATTCTTCTTTGGTTATTATGAAACAATTAGTAGTACATTATATTGCAAGGTGTAAAAGGCACTTATTATGTGTTGAGCTCAGAAGTGTAATTCCGAGGCAGCAGCTGAGGCCATGTAATCTGAGCAAAACACATATTGGAGATTTATACTCCAAATAGGATGTACTATTTTTTGAAAAATGAAAAAAAAAATAATTCAGAGGTGAGGATCGAACCTGAGACCTTCAGGCTTTCAAGCGTAGCTATTCATTTTTATTTTTTCAAATGCTTGACACGTGGTGTACAATCTCTTACACAAAAGTTAAGATTGGGTGAAAGAGATACCCAAGTCAAATAAAAGTAATATCTCAAAGAGAAGTAAAACGGTGATGTTTTGGAATCTTGTTGTTAGACCCTGTCTTTTTTCAGACACTTGTTTTAACTGTATATTGTTGTCTGTATCACTGGTTCTCTGGCTTAAAGGTTTCGTTTGTTTTTAGATCAACCTCCAGCTTCTGCAATGCCACCAACACAGCCAGTAGTTAAAATGCCACTGATTGCCACCACCCCCACTACAGCGCTACAAAATCTGAATCAAGTGGAACAGATAGCGAAGCAATCTTCTAATCCAAGTAAGTACACTAACCAGGCACATATCCAGGATTTGGTTTTGGGGGGCGGTCCAGATTATGGCTGTCAATTGCTTGACCTTTGGGTGGGGGAACAGACGGTATTATATGATGTTTCGGGGAGGCGGTCCGGACCCCCTGGACTCCCTTTAAATATGTGCCTGAACACTAACTTTCAATGGATGAATCAAACTTATGTCCCAAAAACTCTCATAACAAATGACAGATTCTATAACCAAACCATAATAAAAAACCATATGTTGATTTACTGTATGACATGTAATACTGGCACTATCTGCATCATGTAAGAAGTATTAGTATTCTGTTTCAAGTTTCAAATATTTTAAAATATGTATTATTTTTATTTTTTCTTTAATTCCAGGTTCCTCTAGATCTGGTTCAGGATTCTTGAATTATATGCCTGTGAGCAGAGAGTCTCAATTAAATCCAAGGGCTTAGAGGCTATACAGGGTAAGAAATCGTCTCTCCCGAGCAAATAGGAGATTACAAGCTAGAAGATTGTTTCGACGTGCCCAGCAGGCAAGAGAAATATATCTCAAACACAGGAGGCACAGGAAGTAGCGATGTCTGACAGAAATTTAATCAATTTCATGATTCCTTCTCTCATGTGCCAATTCATTATTCATATTCCAGTTTTTAGTATTGATTCCGCCATTTAGAAAAAAATCCTAGTTTAATTTAATGCCAATCTTTGTAGCCAAAACTGGAAGATAAGCCATGAAAGATACTTTATTATTAATAACTGGAATTTATTTGATTACTTTCGGCAATGTTTAAAAGCCGCGTAAATTTTAAGTTTATTAATTTATATAGCATTAACAGCTTTTTAACAAACTACTTTGAAATGACAATGTATTGACAATTTCTTGAATGCTCATCTGGTATCCTTTTCCTGTGGCCATCAAAATAAGGGCTTCCAAATGTTCATGCAATTTTTACATGTAAGATTGTAAATATTTTCAAGAAGGTCTCTTTTCTAGGCGGCCCCGATTGTTTTAAGGTGAGAACTGGAGCTTTTATCTTAAATAAAGTTGTTACATTTTAAACAAGGCCCGTTTTCAAGGGGGTCTCAATTAGTTTATGACGGTACATATATGCCACTAAATGAGGTTTTCACACGTGAATTTGTACATTTTTTTAATAAGGGCCGTATTTTATGGGCTTTGATTGCTCTGTCGTTGTAAAAAAATGGATATTGCACCGAAAACAGTTTTGGCTCTCACTGTAAGAGAGCTTATCCAGAGCCTCTGTCTGTCCGTCCGTCCGTATACAAAAGATAGCGAAAACTACACCTGTTAGAGGAAAACTAAATACAGATTCGGAATCGGCATGGAAAAACTAGTCCAGGAAGAATCTGGTCTTTTCAATATCGCTTCCGGTTCCACAGTGAGAGCGCCGTTTAATCAACCTGGAGTTGTAAACACATTCAACTAAAATTGTAAATATCTTCAAAAATATTTTCAAAAAGGGTCTCATTAACGTGCTTCAATTGTACGTTATTTAAATACTATTAACTGGATATGAAGAGCTTCAATTTGGCAAAGTCAGCATAAACAGGTTTTACGTGGAGTAAACACAATTATATTTAAAGACTGCATTGTTCTGTGATTACTTATTCCTAATGATGTATGGATTATAATATAATTTTATATGTACCATAATGTTCAATTTAATATTGTATCCATCCAAACAAGGGCCCTTCTACCCTACAGGCCTTCCAGTCAGTTGCCCGGTGGGCCTGTTTGAGTTTACGAAGCTTCTTGGCGTGCAAATTAATTTCGAAACCCTATTATATAACTATTTTAATGTACATGATCATTATTTTATCATATTGATAAGTATTTTTGCATTGGCTGTTACCTCAACTATAAGTACGGGTATGTACAAGTAGAATATAAATTGCTTCATTTATCTGATTTTGTACATGTAATTCTAACTTATGCACTGTATATTACATTACAAGTTAATAAACCTTCATTCATAATTACTTTTTTATTGCATAAAATATTTTGAACATTTCAGGTAATGCAACCAAATGTGAAAAGCCCCATTACATTCCCTACTCGAACATTGTGGGAAAGGCCCATTCAGCTTTTATACTCCCCCAATCCGCAAGGGGGCGCAAAAACACGGTCCCTTCCGACATTATAGAAGTTTCCCATCTATAAGAGGGGGTTATCTATGCGTGGCACAAAGTCGGAATCGGAACGGAATTCTCACATTTTGGACCAGGAAAACAGAAATGGATGGAGGACAAAATGATAAAAATCATAAATATTACCAGTGCATAGCCTGTTGCCTGTTTTGTGGTGCATAGGGGTTTGGATAGAGGTAAGGTAAGGCGCTATAGTCTGAAATACAATGAATTTCTGGATTCGAAAGGAAAACAGCTTTTTACAGGTGGCAATGGGTGCTGACTAGTGTATATTTCGAAGAGCTATCTACGTCTCATAAGAGTCATAGTGGACAGTGCAGCTGTTTATAGGATGTAGCGACGTACTTTGTTTAATCATGTGTACTCCATAGAAGAAATTGACGCATACACATACCTGGGATGTTAAAGCAGGTTGTGGTTGTGTGACGAAGATATATGTGAAATTTGGGGCAGTTTTCCAATAAAATTACAAAATAGGCAATAAACTTGTACTAATTACTAATTAACACTGTATGTCGGGGAAGTTTTAACATGAAAAATCCTTCCATCAAATACAGGGTGTCCAGTTAGTGTGTAATTCTTCGATATCTCGCAAGCTATACCTGATAGAAGAAAATGTCAAATGCAAAAGTTATTTGGTTACTTAAGACGCATATTCTAAAAATATTTTAAAATATACAGGGTGTTGCGGGAAAGTAGGATAGTGACCAACTGGATTTTTTTTATATGGAACTATAACTTTCTTAAGTTGTTCTAGTTTCCATCATGAATCTCTATTCAACCCTAAAATATTTTTGGGATCGGTTGCGACGTTGCCAAGTTATAATTTATTTTCTATTAATTTTTTGATTTACAAGGTCGCAAGTAATACGTCTAAATTGATATATTCCTTTAAATTTTCTCAATAATATTATACACCGGGTTACTTATGAATATTAAGTGGATATTATTTTGGATGTTACCAGCAATTTTGAAATTTTGAGATCTTACTAAGTTCGACATGTGCCATTCATGCATTGAAAATAAGTAGAGGATAATATTCAAAATAAACTAAAACCGAGGATATTTGTTTAAAAATTTGGAAAAATAATTTATAACTTGGCAACGTCGCAAACGCGAAAAAAAAATACAAGGCGAGATAGGGTATTAGTAGATATTTCGATTTAAAATAAAAAATACAGGGTGTTACATTTAAAAAAACAAAGTAAAGTGACCTTCAAGTTGCTGTAATTTAAAATTCTGCCAAAAACACCCTGTAAACACAAATTGCTGGTAACATCCAAACTAATATCCACTTAATACTCAAGTAACTCGCTGTATAATATTATTAAGAAAAGTTAAAGGAATATATCAATTTGGACGTCGTATTACTTGCGACCTTGCAAATCCGGAAATTAATAGAAAATAAATTATAACTTGGCAACGTCGCAACCTATCCCAAAAATATTTTAGGGTTAAATACAGATCAATGATGGAAACTAAAAGAATTTAAAAAAAAGTTATAGTTTCATATAAAAAAATTAAGTTGGTCACTATCCTACTTTCCCGCAACACCCTATATATTTCAAAATATTTTTACAATATGCGTCTTAAGTAACCAAATAACTCTTGTATTTGACATTTTCTTCTATCATGCATACTTTGCGAGATATCGAAGAATTACCCACTAACTGGACACCCTGTATAAAAGGCAAATATTGGGAACAAGTTCAAAGTATATGAAAAGATAAAAATCTTGAAAATGTATATGTACGTCTGCTGCAAGAATAAAGGTAGGTTAACTTTATATTTTTATATATTTATTATAGATATAATCATCCATATTCAGCAGACAAAAACAAATTAGCCAAATAATCAAATACCTATGAAATGAAAGTTTTCTAGAGTTCGTACAGGGTTGTCTGTCATACCTAAAACACCTAATTGATTACTTGTATATTTTAAGTACAGGATTGTTGTAAGTGGATATCTTCCTTAGAATTTCAGATATAATTTAATTTTTTTGTAATCGGAGACTTCAAACTTGGTTTTTTCTTAGGTTTTCGGTCAATGGATATCATCATCATCATCATCTATCAGCCATCTCTCTCATCCACTGCTGGCTATAGGCCTCCTCTAGTGTAAAAAATGTTGTATTCAGCTGTATTTAGTCGTTTTCTATTGTTTAGCGCTGTTGTCTGCCTGCTTTCTGTTGTTGTGGGCTGTTTTCTGTTCTATTCGGTTGTATTTGGTCGTTTTCTAAACAACACTTTGCAATCACACCTCTGTTTTTCTTCTAATGGTACTTGCTTCCAGCCCAACAGTAGGCTCAGGTCCCAGGAAATTATCTTCGACCCTCTCCTTGCGATAGCATCCGCCGTTTCATTACCGCTACCGATTGTACCTGCACTAGCCAGTAGCCCTACAGCTGGCCAGGACCCAGGAATTTATCTCTCGGCCTTCGCCTTGCGAGCACGTCCGCAATTTCATTGCCACCAACTCCAGCATGACTCAGCGTCTACATCAGTGACACCTGATGTCTTTCCGAAATGTGATCTGGCTGCAAGTCGCCTGAATTTCGTGAATACGGAAGACACAAGCTAAAATCGCAAATATATTGCTCGGAATACTGGGGTGTATCCTCCAAGAGAAAGGGAGAGCTTTGTTTCTGGCCCATAGACTCTAGCACCGGAGCCTTCGTCGGTGAGTGAGCCGTCCGTGTATCAGACTGGCCCTCAGAGACTACCTGGCCCTCCTCCCCCTAAAGGCCGCCTGCCGCTTGACCGCAACTCTTACCTTGTAGAATACTTCACTGTAAATGTTTAGTCAAAGCGATCACTCCTCATATATAGGATAGGGCAGTCCCTTTGCAGTTCTGAGAGGATGGCACAGTGTTTCCTGCCAGGATTCACAAAGGACCAACTGCCTTGACTCCACAATCGGAACGCAGACGTTCTTGTCTCCCCGTCCCCTTGAACTACCAAGTCCGCAAACTTCAGAATGACTCCACCTCTTTGGCCTCTGAATTTGGTGAACACGAAAGGCATGGAATTAAAAGGGTTCTCTCCGCTCGCGTCCCCATATTGCCACACTTCGGACCAAAACTTAATTGTGTCAGTAGTATTTTCCCATTTAACAAAATTTATGTTGGTGTAGTGCTCTTCAATCAAACCTATAATGTTTTCGAGCATGTTTAAATTATGTAGCAGACTTAATAGTTTGTTTTTCATTATCTTTTTGTTGCTTTAGTAGCAATGAAGTGTCAACACCTATGGAATGGCCCCGTCGTGGCCCCGTCCCATTTAAACAATGTACCACTTTTGCGGACGACATAAGAAAGAGAGGTCGGTGAGAGAGATAGAGCTAGACAGGAAAAAAGCACGCATAAGAAAGAGAGGTCGGTGAGAGAGATGGAACTAGTCAGGGAAAAAGCACAGCCACCTACCTCCTAACTAACTATGTGGAGCATTGGCAAATCTTCTGCCGTTTTCCCTGACTAGCGCTATCTCATTCTAGCCGCAAACGAGTGCAGGCGTGCCCCTTCCATAGGTATTGACACTTCATTGTTTAGTAGTCATTGACATTCTAACCTTGAAGAATTAACTGACAGCTTCTAAGGACAGCTTGTTGTTTGGATAGCGGCCCTCTGGCGCTCCGTGTCACTACTATTCGTACCAAAACTTTGTTTGACGTTGACGCAAGCAGAGTTGCCATATGATGCTTATGTAAAATCCTGAGAAGCAATAAAGAACAATTCTATGGAAATTAGGTACTTGTCAGAGATTCAGTTCATACTTAATAATAGACATATTTATTAGACCGAAATTTAGCCACAGCACAGGTTTGTTGTTTCCTTCAGCATAGAATATATATAGGTACAGAAAAAATTGCGCGACAAACAGGGTATAGTTCTTAGTATAGTTCTTGTTTACTCCTTCTGACCTAAGCGAATTCGTTGGCTTTTGGCTTCACTGGCCGTATATATCAAACTATCTATTTTTTAGCATGTGTAGAGGATCACATGAAGGTATGCATTGAATGTTGGGACTTAGGTTATTAGACCGGCACACAACACACATACTCGTCTTCCGATTGGCTGTTCCCTTCCCCTATATAGAGTGACCATTTACTTCATAGATCAATTCCGGACGCTTGGCGTACGGGGGGGGGGACTGTAAGAGAATGAAGGCAGTTTGGTCATCAAGCGACAGTAGTGCCATTTTTTGCCTGTCCGTTAACTATTTGCTCATTTTGCTGTATGTACTATTTTCGATTGGGGTTAAAATTCCGGGAATTTCACCGATTTTTGTGAATTTTTTGACTGCCCAGTAGCTGTATTTGTTCATTTTACAGTATGTTGGGCCAATTATTTTCGATCGCGGCTCAAATTCCGGACATTTTACCGATTTCTGGACATGTCCGGGATTTTCCGAACGGATGGTCACCCTACCCCTATAGTCCCGTGACGTCACGCGACTAGAAAAATTCAAATATTTTCCGCATTTTCGCCAAATACAAACAACACAAATTTGATCGATGTCTTGTCTTCTTGACCGTGTAAAGTGGTTATGATCTTATCAGATGACGATCAGGTCACATATGCCGCAAGCCCCTCAAAACAATGTCCAAACCTTGTTCCGTATTGAGCGTTTGCAATACAAATATTATAAAAACACAGAAAGCCTACAGCGCTAGCCTCACTTAAGTATGAAATAGAGTGCGGTAAGGTAAGAGGTAACGTAAGACGTAAGAAAATAAACCTGTGGAATCAGATGAGAGTGTTTATAGTCGTAACGTAAGAGGTAACGCAACACTCTCATCTGATTCCACAGGTTTATTACCTTACGTCTTACGTTACCTCTTACCTTACCGCACTCTATTTAGTCCCTTTTATTCTACGCTACGATAAAGAAAGGTGTACATTACAAATAATCGGATTTTCTATTTCTGGAGCGAAGGGAAAAATTTGAAGAATTGGCAACACCAATGAGATAACGCGACATCTATTGTGCAAAAACGTTAATGGTATTTTGGGGTGGGGTTACGTAGGCAGCGACCTACATCTTCTCTTATATTCTCCAACAGTCCTACTTGTACTTGATAGATGTCGCATCGGGTTTGATGGTGGCACAAAGTCGGAATCGGAACGGAATTCTCACATTTTGGACCAGGAAAACAGAAATGGATGGAGGACAAAATGATAAAAATCATAAATATTACCAGTGCATAGCCTGTTCCCTGTTGCCTGTTTTGTGGTGCATAGGGGTTTGGATAGAGGTAAGGTAAGGCGCTATAGTCTGAAATACAATGAATTTCTGGATTCGAAAGGAAAACAGCTTTTTACAGGTGGCAATGGGTGCTGACTAGTGTATATTTCGAAGAGCTATCTACGTTTCATAAGAGTCATAGTGGACAGTGCAGCTGTTTATAGGATGTAGCGACGTACTTTGTTTAATCATGTGTACTCCATAGAAGAAATTGACGCATACACATACCTGGGATGTTAAAGCAGGTTGTGGTTGTGTGACGAAGATATATGTGAAATTAGTGGGGCAGTTTTCCAATAAAATTACAAAATAGGCAATAAACTTGTACTAATTACTAATTAACACTGTATGTCGGGGAAGTTTTAACATGAAAAATCCTTCCATCAAATACAGGGTGTCCAGTTAGTGTGTAATTTTTCGATATCTCGCAAGGTATACCTGATAGAAGAAAATGTCAAATGCAAAAGTTATTTGTTTACTTAAGACGCATATTCTAAAAATATTTTAAAATATACAGGGTGTTGCGGGAAAGTAGGATAGTGACCAACTGGATTTTTTTTGTATGGAACTATAACTTTCTTAAGTTGTTCTAGTTTCCATCATGAATCTCTATTCAACCCTAAAATATTTTTGGGATCGGTTGCGACGTTGCCAAGTTATAATTTATTTTCTATTAATTTTCTGATTTGCAAGGTCGCAAGTAATACGTCTAAATTGATATATTCCTTTAAATTTTCTCAATAATATTATACACCGGGTTACTTATGAATATTAAGTGGATATTATTTTGGATGTTACCAGCAATTTTGAAATTTTGAGATCTTACTAAGTTCGACATGTGCCATTCATGCATTGAAAATAAGTAGAGGATGATATTCAAAATAAACTAAAACCGAGGATATTTGTTTAAAAATTTGGAAAAATAATTTATAACTTGGCAACGTCGCAAACGCGAAAAAAATACAAGGCGAGATAGGGTATTAGTAGATATTTCGATTTAAAATAAAAAATACAGGGTGTTACATTTAAAAAAACAAAGTAAAATGACCTTCAAGTTGCTGTAATTTAAAATTCTGCCAAAAACACCCTGTAAACACAAATTGCTGGTAACATCCAAACTAATATCCACTTAATACTCAAGTAACTCGCTGTATAATATTATTAAGAAAAGTTAAAGGAATATATCAATTTGGACGTCGTATTACTTGCGACCTTGCAAATCCGGAAATTAATAGAAAATAAATTATAACTTGGCAACGTCGCAACCTATCCCAAAAATATTTTAGGGTTAAATACAGATCAATGATGGAAACTAAAAGAATTTAAAAAAAAGTTATAGTTCCATATAAAAAAATTAAGTTGGTCACTATCCTACTTTCCAGCAACACCCTGTATATTTCAAAATATTTTTACAATATGCGTCTTAAGTAACCAAATAACTCTTGTATTTGACATTTTCTTCTATCACGCATACTTTGCGAGATATCGAAGAATTACCCACTAACTGGACACCCTGTATAAAAGGCAAATATTGGGAACAAGTTCAAAGTATATGAAAAGATAAAAATCTTGAAAATGTATATGTACGTCTGCTGCAAGAATAAAGGTAGGTTAACTTTATATTTTTATATATTTATTATAGATATAATCATCCATATTCAGCAGACAAAAACAAATTAGCCAAATAATCAAATACCTATGAAATGAAAGTTTTCTAGAGTTCGTACAGGGTTGTCTGTCATACCTAAAACACCTAATTGATTACTTGTATATTTTAAGTACAGGATTGTTGTAAGTGGATATCTTCCTTAGATTTTCAGATATAATTTAATTTTTTTGTAATCGGAGACTTCAAACTTGGTTTTTTCTTAGGTTTTCGGTCAATGGATATCATCATCATCATCATCTATCAGCCATCTCTCATCCACTGCTGGATATAGGCCTCCTCTAGTGTAAAAAATGTTGTATTCGGCTGTATTTAGTCGTTTTCTATTGTTTAGCGCTGTTGTCTGCCTGCTTTCTGTTGTTGTGGGCTGTTTTCTGTTCTATTCGGTTGTATTTGGTCGTTTTCTAAACAACACTTTGCAATCATACCTCTGTTTTTCTTCTAATGGTACTTGCTTCCAGCCCAACAGTAGGCTCAGGTCCCAGGAAATTATCTTCGACCCTCTCCTTGCGATAGCATCCGCCGTTTCATTACCGCTACCGATTGTACCTGCACTAGCCAGTAGCCCTACAGCTGGCCAGGACCCAGGAATTTATCTCTCGGCCTTCGCCTTGCGAGCACGTCCGCAATTTCATTGCCACCAACTCCAGCATGACTCAGCGTCTACATCAGTGACACCTGATGTCTTTCCGAAATGTGATCTGGCTGCAAGTCGCCTGAATTTCGTGAATACGGAAGACACAAGCTAAAATCGCAAATATATTGCTCGGAATACTGGGGTGTATCCTCCAAGAGAAAGGGAGAGCTTTGTTTTTGGCCCATAGACTCTAGCACCGGAGCCTTCGTCGGTGAGTGAGCCGTCCGTGTATCAGACTGGCCCTCAGAGACTACCTGGCCCTCCTCCCGCTAAAGGCCGCCTGTCGCTTGACCGCAACTCTTACCTTGTAGAATACTTCACTGTAAATGTTTAGTCAAAGCGATCACTCCTCATATATAGGATAGGGCAATCCCTTTGCAGTTCTGAGAGGATGGCACAGTGTTTCCTGCCAGGATTCACAAAGGACCAACTGCCTTGACTCCACAATCGGAACGCAGACGCTCTTGCCTCCCCATCCCCTTGAACTACCAAGTCCGCAAACTTCAGAATGACTCCACCTCTTTGGCCTCTGAATTTGGTGAACACGAAAGGCATGGAATTAAAAGGGTTCTCTCCGCTCGCGTCCCGATATTGCCACACTTCGGACCAAAACTTAATTGTGTCAGTAGTATTTTCCCATTTAACAAAATTTATGTTGGTGTAGTGCTCTTCAATCAAACCTATAATGTTTTCGAGCATGTTTAAATTCTGTAGCAGACTTAATAGTTTGTTTTTCATTATCTTTTTGTTGCTTTAGTAGCATTGACCATGCATTGACATTCTAACCTTCTTCTTCTTCACTTCCTGTGGACTCGTGTCTATTCAGACAGCTGCCCAAATTTCTTGTTTTGTCTCCATTACGTCATATTTCATAGTGTTTTTGTTTTCCCCCGATTTATATTTTAATTTTGTTTTTGATTAGTTCTTGCACAATGTCTTTAATCACTTTTGATGTGGGATTCATGCATAACGTTTTCATGTTGGCCGGCCCTTTGCTGACCTCCAATGCTTTTGTATAACATCTGTTGCCGAGTTGAGGTCTCAGAGCGCAATTGAAAATTATATGGTCTAGACTGCCATATTCTCCACAGGCACAGTTCGGGTCATCCTTCATTCCTATTTTGTGGAGGTGCGTAGGGGTGCAGGAGTGGTTTGTCCTCATCCTTATTATCAGTGAGATCATAGCTCTGTTGTTATACCTTAAATTATAGAACCATGGTATCTTTAAAGGAGTGGGTTGTAAATCCAAGTAATACTGTCCCTTATTTTGATGCCCATTCTTGTAGTTTTCTATCCATTGATTCCAGAGTTTGTCTTTTATCAGTCCTAAAAAGCTTCTCCCAGGTATTGAGTTGTTCTGGTATACAAGGTTTTGGTTTCTACCGGCCAGCGCTAATTTGTCTGCATGTTCATTTCCTGTTATTCCTGTGTGGCTTGGAACCCATATGAGCTTCACATCTCCCTTCTGTGGTGATATTGCTGCTATTTCTGCTCTAGTGCTTAGTGTTATGTAATCTTGATCTTTGTCCACCCCCTGTTTGGTTATTGCCTGTAAAGCACTTAGCGAATCTGATATTACGGCTATTTTATGTGATTTGTTTTTGCTCAGTTTGACTGCTTCTCTGATTGCTAGGGTTTCAGCACTAGAGATGGCTGTATAGTTAGTCAACTTTCTTGATATTTTGATGTCCAGATCCTCAGAATAGATTCCAATGCCACATATGTGATTGGATTGTTCTACTGATGCATCAGTAAATACCAGCTTGTAGTCTGGAGCCACTTCCTGAATTTTATTGATGAATAATCTGTTGTTGTGGGTGTCCTTAGCAAGATTCAAACTGGTGAAGTTTAGTTTCGTCATCTGTAAGTGGTATGGAAAATCAAAACATGGTAATTTGTCTGCTTTGTATATATAGTTGTAATAATGAATTGTCAAGTCTGTCCCTTCCACCATTGCTGGTGTGCTGTAATTCCTCCAGTATAAAGGGTTTTCAGCAAATGTTGTGTAGATGCTTATCAGTTGAGTTGTAATCTTGTCTCCAGTTCTTGCTAATATTTTTGTTGCTAGTTTGGCTGCCAGCCAGATCCTCCTGTTGTCTAGTGGAACTTCTCCTGCTTCCGATAGAAGGGCTCTTATAGGGGTAGATCTCATGCAACCAATGGCTATTCTTAATGACTGGTATTGAGCTCTGTTTAATTTATTCCAGTTTGCCTTTGACGTCTTGAAGATGCACTGCATCCCAAAGTCCAAGTGTGTTCTTACTATTCCCTTATAGATGGTAAGCAGTGTTTTGGGATCTGAACCCCACCATACTTTAGTTAGGCTTTTCATGATGTTTATACCTCTGGCGGCTTTAGTAACACAGTGGTCAATATGTTTCGTCCATGACATCTGTGCGTCGAAGATTACGCCCAAGTACTTATAACTGCTTACCCATTCTATTGCAACATTGTTAATTTTGATTGTGTTGGGAATGTTTCTGATTTTTCCTTTAGTGAATATTACTGCTTTGGTTTTTTCTGTGGATATTTGAAGTCCCATGTTGTGAATGATTTCATATGCTCTTTTAGCCGCAGTTTGTATATTTCTGATGCAAATGTTGAGGTTCATGTTTTTCGAAATTATTAGAATGTCATCAGCAAATTGTAGAACTGATATATCTGGGGAATTAAGTTGGTCTAAGCTCATTAAGTATGTGTTGAATAACAGGGGGCTTAGTGGTGACCCCTGGGGAATTCCTTTACTTGTGTATCTGGGTCCTCTTAGCAATCCGTCATGGTATGATTTTATTCTCAATTTTCTACTCTGCAGTAGTTTTGATAAGAATTTAATTATTTTTCCATTTATGTTAAGGGTGTTAAGTTGTTTTAGAAGTCTAGTCAGGTTAACATTATCATATGCTGCAGCTATGTCCAAGAATAGGGCTACTACCTTTTCCCCGCTTGTAAAAGCACTATATATTGTCATTGATAGATATAAGCAGTTTTCTATCCCGCTTCTGCCTTTTCTGAAGCCATTCTGAAGGCTGCTAATCATTCTTTTGGATTCTAATTCATGTTCTATCCTTTCCTTGATGATATTCTCTAGTAGCTTCCCTGTGCATGAACTTAGGATTAGCGGTCTATAACTGTTATGGTTTCTTGGGTCCTTACTTGGTTTTAAGATGGGTACAATGATTTGCTCTTTCCAGTCTGAAGGTATTTCTATTTCCTCTTGCAAAATTTTGTTATACATGTTGCACAATGCCTTTAGATGAGTTTCAGTTAGGTTTTTCAAGAAGAGATAACTTATTTCGTCGTGCCCAGGAGTGGACTCTTTTTTCTTATACAAAATCGTTTTCACTTCTTCCAGTTCAATGTTATCTAATGGTCCATTGTTATGATACTGAATGTCTTCTGTTACAGGTATAGGATTGTCTGACTGGGATAGGTTATTTAGAATGCTCCTCAGGTATCCCTCGTCCTCTGGTTTATGTGGTTTGGTGTGGTGTGAGTTGGAGAATTTTTTTACTGTCGTCCATATCTGGCTAATTGGTGATTCTCTGTTTAGGGTGGCACAAAATCTGTTAAACTCCTCTTTTCTTTTGTTTTTATAAAAACGCCTGACTCTAGCTGCTATCTGTTTGTAATTCATGAAATTTTCTCTATTAGGGTGGAGTTTGTAGGTGTGGAATGCTTTTCTTCGTTCCTCTAACTTAATGTTGCATGATTCGTCCCACCACACTGGTTTGGGGGCATATTTATTCCAGGCTACGTTTCTGTTCACTCGGGGGATAGCTTGATTAGCTGCTTCTAGAACCTGCTGCGTCCAGTCTTCATACCCATTTGTAGGCGTTTTCTTGGATAATTCTTCTGTGTATTTTCCCCAATCTGCTTTTTTGGTGTTCCATCTGGGTTGTGTTAGCATTGGGTTACGTTGTATGGATTCACCTACTATTGTGATCATGGGGATATGGTCACTGAAGCAAGAGTTATCATGTGTGTACCAAGTGCACTTATGTGCGAAGTCTGGTGTTGCGAGTGTTAGGTCTGGACAGCTGTTGTTTTCCATAGTTACTCTTGTTCTGCTTCCATCATTGAGAACTATCATGTTAGTTGCCTCTAATGCTTCAGTCAGTCTTCGTCCTGCTAAGTTATTATTTGTAGATCCCCATTGTTGATGTTGAGTATTGAGATCCCCTGTTATCAGCACTGGGCTTTCAAATAGATTAAGTATGTCGTTGTATTCTTCTGTTTGCAGTACAATGGTGGGGGGGCAGTATATGTTTACAAATTTTATGTTAGCAGCTTTAATAGCCATGATTTGAAAAAAAGGACCGTAGTTTATGTTTGTTTGTAATTCCTGGTATGGGAGATTCTTGTGTATCATTGTGGCTATTCCTCCTCTGCCATCATGTCTGTCCTTTCTCAGCACTGTATAGTTGGGTAAATTGATCTGGTGTTTTGGTGTAAGATGTGTTTCATTAATAAATATTATTTTTGGGGAGTATTCATTAATAAGTAGTTTTAGTTCTGGTAATTTCGATAGTATTCCATTGCTGTTCCATGTTATTGTAGTGAGTGCTTCCATTTCCAGTTTTTTTTCCTTATTTTCTTTTTTTTTCCTTTTTTCCTTTACTTCTACTAGCCTTTTAGTACTCTTCTGCTTCTTCTACCAAGTCCTGACTCTGACAGAGATCTCTCTCTGCTTCCATGGAGACCGAGTTGATGTAGGTATCAATTTTCTTGTATGTTTCCTCCTTAGAGGGTTCGGGAAGGTTTGTTTCTTTTATGATATTTTTAATAAATTGTGATAGGTTTTCTGCGGCTTGTTGTGACTTGATGGTCTCTAGTTGTTCATAGATGTTTGCAGTTGATGCCTGTGGCATCCTGCATGTATTCGGGAAGCTCGCCTCCCTAATTTGTTTTTTCCCAATGGTTGGGTGACCTATGATTTGGGTATTAGGTTTCCGTTTTGGCGATTTTAATGTGTGTGAGTATGTAGGTGAGGTTGAGCCCCATCTGTTTGGGGTTGAAGTACTTTCATTTACCTCCCTATTTGGTTTCATGTTCCTAGAATTTATTATTGGAAATTCCTGTGGGTTTCTGCCGTAAAAGGCATTTGTCCGGTTGCTTGGTATTTGCCTGTTTGTTGTGTAATTCTTTGGGCATCTTGCCCTTGCTTCAAAATATGGAATGTTTTCAAAGGCCATTAGCTCTTTAATCGCTCTCTGTCTCTTGTATTCTGGGCAGTTTCGGTCTAGTGTTGAGTGCTCCCCATCACAGAAGGCACATATTGCTGATTCGTTTATGCATTGCTCTTTGGCATGTTCTTCCAAGCATTTAGCGCATCTTTGTTTGCTTCTACACAATGTCTCAAAGTGGCCATATCGCAAGCATTTTTTGCACTGGGTTACTGGGGGGATATATACGTTTACTTTTACTCTATAATAGCTTAGGTCCACGTGTTTGGGGATTTTTTTTCCTTCAAAGGTAAGTACTACTGTTGAGGTCTTGACGTATGTGAATGTTTTATCTTCGTTCATTTGTCTTTTGTTTATTCTTCTTGCGTGAAGCACTTTTTGTTCAGTTTTGGCGCATTGTATGATTTCCTCTGGAGTCATGTCCTCTGGGATGCCTCTTACCACTCCCCTAGAGGTTACCAAGCTGTTTGGAATGAATGTGTGTAGGTGTTCATCTTCCAGAAATTTTGAATCAATGAAATTGTTTGCCGACTTTGGAGAGGAAAATTCGATCCCCACCCGATTTTTGCCTTTCTTTGTTATGCACTGTATTCCTCTTATATCCGCTTTTTGGATTTTTCTTCCTAGCTTTATCGGGTGCATGTTTGCAATGTCTTGATTTAAACTCTCAACTATAACCATGAAGGGACTGGTATCTCCATATTTGTAATGTTTTATATCGTATGAATTATATGTAAGCGTTTTTTCTACTCTATTCGTATCTCCTATCTCATTGTCCTTGTCTGGTGGTTTTTTTTGTCCAACGTATTCCTCCATTTTTTAAATACACCTGGTATTCCGCTTTAATTTTCTATATTCAGCGTCACTCCGATGACGCCGGTTTTTTTTCCTTGATTTTCAGTCTGTTTTCTCACTGTCACTATACAGTTTTTAACGTCCTTTCGCTCACTATATCTCCGCGTTCCACTTTCCGTTTGTAAGCGTCTTTTCGCACTTTATTTTCCTAATTTATTCAGGAGGAACCTTCAAATTACTTGTCACTCTCCAACAGGAACACATTCTAACCTTAGAATCATCCTTGATATGAAAAATTAACTGACAAGTGACAGCTTATGTTTGGATAGCGGCCCGCTGGCGCTCCGTGTCACTACTATTCGTACCAAAACTTTGTTTGACGTTGACGCAAGCAGAGTTGCCATATGATGCTTATGTAAAATCCTGAGAAGCAATAAAGAACAATTCTGTGGAAATTAGGTACTTGTCAGAGATTCAGTTCATACTTAATAATAGACATATTTATTAGACCGAAATTTAGCCACAGCACAGGTTTGTTGTTTCCTTCAGCATAGAATATACATACAGAAAAAAATGCGCGGCAAACAGGGTAGTTCTTAGTATAGTTCTTGTTTACTCCTTCACCTAAGCGAATTCGTTGGCTTTTGGCTTCACTGGCCGTATATATCAAACTATCTATTTTTTAGCATGTGTAGAGGATCACATGAAGGTATGCATTGAATGTTGGGACTTAGGTTATTAGGACGGCAACACAACACACATACTCGTCTTCCGATTGGCTGTTCCCTTCCCCTATATAGGGTGACCACTTACTTCATAGATCAATTCCGGACGCTTGGCGTACGGGGGGAGGGGGGTAAGAGAATGAAGGCAGTTTGGTCATCAAGCGACAGTAGTGCCATTTTTTGCCTGTCCGTTAACTGTATTTGCTTATTTTGCTGTATGTACTATTTTCAATTGGGGTTAAAATTCCGGGAATTTCACCGATTTTTGTGAATTTTTTGACTGCCCAGTAGCTGTATTTGTTCATTTTACTGTATGTTGTGCCAATTATTTTCGATCGCCGCTCAAATTCCGGACATTTTACCGATTTCTGGACATGTCCGGGATTTTCCGGACGGATGGTCACCCTACCCTTATAGTTCCGTGACGTCACGCGACTAGAAAAATTCAAATATTTTCCGCATTTTCTCCAAATACAAACAACACAAATTTGATCGATGTCTTGTCTTCTTGACCGTGTAAAGTGGTTATTATCTTATCAGATGACGATCAGGTCACATATGCCGCCAGCGCCTCAAAACAATGTCCAAACCTTGTTCCGTATTGAGCGTTTGCAATACAAATATTATAAAAACACAGAAAGCCTACAGCGCTAGCCTCACTTATTCTACGCTACGATAAAGAAAGGTGTACATTACAAATAATCGGATTTTCTATTTCTGGAGCGAAGGGAAAAATTGGAAGAATTGGCAACACCAATGAAATAACGCGCGACATCTATTGTGCAAAAACGTTAATGGTATTTTGGGGTGGGGTTACCTAGGTAGCGACCTACTTTATCTTCTCTTATATTCTCCAATAGTCCTACTTGTACTTGATAGATGTCGCATCGGGTTTGATCGTGGCACCAGGGGGTGTTCACTCTAAGGGTGCATTTATAGTGCTGTAACGTAAGAGGTAAGGTAAGAGGTATCAAAATAAACCTGTGGAATCAGATGAGGGTGTTTATAGTCGTAACGTTTCTTCTTACGTTACGACTATAGACACTCTCATCTGATTCCATAGGTTTATTTTCTTACGTCTTACGTTACCTCTTACCTTACCGCACTATAAATGCTACTTAAGGGTGC
Source organism: Callosobruchus maculatus (assembly GCA_951848785.1). NCBI lineage: Eukaryota > Metazoa > Arthropoda > Insecta > Coleoptera > Chrysomelidae > Callosobruchus > Callosobruchus maculatus. The sequence goes on along the minus strand of CATOUR010000191.1, from coordinate 4,273,804 downwards.
ATTTATAGTGCTGTAACGTAAGAGGTAAGGTAAGAGGTATGAAAATAAACCTGTGGAATCAGATGAGAGTGTTTATAGTCGTAACGTTTCTTCTTACGTTACGACTATAAACACTCTCATCTGATTCCATATAGGTTTATTTTCCTACGTCTTACGTTACCTCTTACCTTACCGCACTATAAATGCTACTTTATGGAGCCAAGGTGGCCGGTAATTTTAATTCTCCCCCAAATTGATAAGATGTCGCCAGGAACCGTTTGTTAGATTATGCGTATATGTGGTTGCCTGACATTCTAGTATGAAGGCGAAATTAACCTTAATAACTTTTGAAACTTTGAAATTATCAACTTGTGTTATCAACTGTCATGTGAGCGTCATTGGTCTTGTTTTTGTGTATTTGTCGAAGTTTTTAGTGTTCTCGCATTTCCAGTAAACATTTTCAGTGTTTATCGGACTTTGTTTGTAGTGATAAGTGTTTGTTTGACTTTTTTCGCCCAAAAGTGACTATAAATAAGCAAGAAGCAGGCGAACTCATCGACCTTTCGTCGGTCCTGATAACAAGGATTTTTAGTTCCAGTTTGTAAGTAAAATAATCATGCTGTAATCTAGATTTTAGATAAAATAATAGGTTCATGTTAGTAAGATGAATATGTTCGTTCATCTCTGCAGTACATACATAAGTGCAGTTAAATGTGGTTTAGGATGTTACCAAAATGAGCAGTTTGTTAACTTTGGAAACTATTGTATGTAAGAAAAGCATCAAGTGAAAGAATGCCAAATATCCAATTAAAATTATCAGGTGTTTATTAGAATTGAGGAATTTATGTGTAATTTACATGCTTGTTGCATTACATGTTCATAATTGAATATTATCTTTTTAGCAATACTAAGTTCCTGTCCAACCAAAAGGCTGACTTCATACTAGTCTACCAAATGCCATCTCATCACAAATATGCAGTCAAGGACTTCCAGGATAGGGTCTCAGTGCGCCACAGATTTCCCAACCCAAGGAAATGCATGACTTATCTTCAAACTATAGATGAACTGTGTTGGAAATGAAATACTTCAACATCTGAATCCAATATAGTCATCCACTGAACAAATCATAGGTATGTTATTCTTCTTTGGTTATTATGAAACAATTAGTAGTACATTATATTGCAAGGTGTAAAAGGCACTTATTATGTGTTGAGCTCAGAAGTGTAATTCCGAGGCAGCAGCCGAGGCCATGTAATCTGAGCAAAACACATATTGGAGATTTATACTCCAAATAGGATTTACTATTTTTTGAAAAATGAAAAAAAAATAATTCAGAGGTGAGGATCGAACCTGAGACCTTCAGGCTTTCAAGCGTAGCTATTCATTTTTATTTTTTCAAATGCTTGACACGTGGTGTACAATCTCTTACACAAAAGTTAAGATTGGGTGAAAGAGATACCCAAGTCAAATAAAAGTAATATCTCAAAGAGAAGTAAAACGGTGATGTTTTGGAATCTTGTTGTTAGACCCTGTCTTTTTTCAGACACTTGTTTTAACTGTATATTGTTGTATGTATCACTGGTTCTCTGGCTTAAAGGTTTCGTTTGTTTTTAGATCAACCTCCAGCTTCTGCAATGCCACCAACACAGCCAGTAGTTAAAATGCCACTGATTGCCACCACCCCCACTACAGCGCTACAAAATCTGAATCAAGTGGAACAGATAGCGAAGCAATCTTCTAATCCAAGTAAGTACACTAACCAGGCACATATCCAGGATTTGGTTTTGGGGGGCGGTCCAGATTATGGCTGTCAATTGCTTGACCTTTGGGTGGGGGAACAGACGGTATTATATGATGTTTCAGGGAGGGGGTCCGGACCCCCTGGACTCCCTTTAAATATGTGCCTGAACACTAACTTTCAATGGATGAATCAAACTTATGTCCCAAAAACTCTCATAACAAATGACAGATTCTATAACCAAACCATAATAAAAAACCATATGTTGATTTACTGTATGACATGTAATACTGGCACTATCTGCATCATGTAAGAAGTATTAGTATTCTGTTTCAAGTTTCAAATATTTTAAAATATGTATTATTTTTATTTTTTCTTTAATTCCAGGTTCCTCTAGATCTGGTTCAGGATTCTTGAATTATATGCCTGTGAGCAGAGAGTCTCAATTAAATCCAAGGGCTTAGAGGCTATACAGGGTAAGAAATCGTCTCTCCCGAGCAAATAGGAGATTACAAGCTAGAAGATTGTTTCGACGTGCCCAGCAGGCAAGAGAAATATATCTCAAACACAGGAGGCACAGGAAGTAGCGATGTCTGACAGAAATCTAATCAATTTCATGATTCCTTCTCTCATGTGCCAATTCATTATTCATATTCCAGTTTTTAGTATTGATTCCGCCATTTAGAAAAAAATCCTAGTTTAATTTAATGCCAATCTTTGTAGCCAAAACTGGAAGATAAGCCATGAAAGATACTTTATTATTAATAACTGGAATTTATTTGATTACTTTCGGCAATGTTTAAAAGCCGCGTAAATTTTAAGTTTATTAATTTATATAGCATTAACAGCTTTTTAACAAACTACTTTGAAATGACAATATATTGACAATTTCTTGAATGCTCATCTGGTATCCTTTTCCCGTGGCCATCAAAATAAGGGCTTCCAAATGTTCATGCAATTTTTACATGTAAGATTGTAAATATTTTCAAGAAGGTCTCTTTTCTAGGCGGCCCCGATTGTTTTAAGGTGAGAACTGGAGCTTTTATCTTAAATAAAGTTGTTACATTTTAAACAAGGCCCGTTTTCAAGGGGGTCTCAATTAGTTTATGACGGTACATATATGCCACTAAATGAGGTTTTCACACGTGAATTTGTACATTTTTTTAATAAGGGCCGTATTTTATGGGCTTTGATTGCTCTGTCGTTGTAAAAAAATGGATATTGCACCGAAAACAGTTTTGGCTCTCACTGTAAGAGAGCTTATCCAGAGCCTCTGTCTGTCCGTCCGTCCGTATACAAAAGATAGCGAAAACTACACCTGTTAGAGGAAAACTAAATACAGATTCGGAATCGGCATGGAAAAACTAGTCCAGGAAGAATCTGGTCTTTTCAATATCGCTTCCGGTTCCACAGTGAGAGCGCCGTTTAATCAACCTGGAGTTGTAAACACATTCAACTAAAATTGTAAATATCTTCAAAAATATTTTCAAAAAGGGTCTCATTAACGTGCTTCAATTGTACGTTATTTAAATACTATTAACTGGATATGAAGAGCTTCAATTTGGCAAAGTCAGCATAAACAGGTTTTACGTGGAGTAAACACAATTATATTTAAAGACTGCATTGTTCTGTGATTACTTATTCCTAATGATGTATGGATTATAATATAATTTTATATGTACCATAATGTTCAATTTAATATTGTATCCATCCAAACAAGGGCCCTTCTACCCTACAGGCCTTCCAGTCAGTTGCCCGGTGGGCCTGTTTGAGTTTACGAAGCTTCTTGGCGTGCAAATTAATTTCGAAACCCTATTATATAACTATTTTAATGTACATGATCATTATTTTATCATATTGATAAGTATTTTTGCATTGGCTGTTACCTCAACTATAAGTACGGGTATGTACAAGTAGAATATAAATTGCTTCATTTATCTGATTTTGTACATGTAATTCTAACTTATGCACTGTATATTACATTACAAGTTAATAAACCTTCATTCATAATTACTTTTTTATTGCATAAAATATTTTGAACATTTCAGGTAATGCAACCAAATGTGAAAAGCCCCATTACATTCCCTACTCGAACATTGTGGGAAAGGCCCATTCAGCTTTTATACTCCCCCAAGCGCAAGGGGGCGCAAAAACACGGTCCCTTCCGACATTATAGAAGTTTCCCATCTATAAGAGGGGGTTATCTATGCGTGGCACAAAGTTGGAATCGGAACGGAATTCTCACATTTTGGACCAGGAAAACAGAAATGGATGGAGGACAAAATGATAAAAATCATAAATATTACCAGTGCATAGCCTGTTGCCTGTTTTGTGGTGCATAGGGGTTTGGATAGAGGTAAGGTAAGGCGCTATAGTCTGAAATACAATGAATTTCTGGATTCGAAAGGAAAACAGCTTTTTACAGGTGGCAATGGGTGCTGACTAGTGTATATTTCGAAGAGCTATCTACGTCTCATAAGAGTCATAGTGGACAGTGCAGCTGTTTATAGGATGTAGCGACGTACTTTGTTTAATCATGTGTACTCCATAGAAGAAATTGACGCATACACATACCTGGGATGTTAAAGCAGGTTGTGGTTGTGTGACGAAGATATATGTGAAATTAGTGGGGCAGTTTTCCAATAAAATTACAAAATAGGCAATAAACTTGTACTAATTACTAATTAACACTGTATGTCGGGGAAGTTTTAACATGAAAAATCCTTCCATCAAATACAGGGTGTCCAGTTAGTGTGTAATTCTTCGATATCTCGCAAGCTATACCTGATAGAAGAAAATGTCAAATGCAAAAGTTATTTGGTTACTTAAGACGCATATTCTAAAAATATTTTAAAATATACAGGGTGTTGCGGGAAAGTAGGATAGTGACCAACTGGATTTTTTTTATATGGAACTATAACTTTCTTAAGTTGTTCTAGTTTCCATCATGAATCTCTATTCAACCCTAAAATATTTTTGGGATCGGTTGCGACGTTGCCAAGTTATAATTTATTCTCTATTAATTTTCTGATTTGCAAGGTCGCAAGTAATACGTCTAAATTGATATATTCCTTTAAATTTTCTCAATAATATTATACACCGGGTTACTTATGAATATTAAGTGGATATTATTTTGGATGTTACCAGCAATTTTGAAATTTTGAGATCTTACTAAGTTCGACATGTGCCATTCATGCATTGAAAATAAGTAGAGGATAATATTCAAAATAAACTAAAACCGAGGATATTTGTTTAAAAATTTGGAAAAATAATTTATAACTTGGCAACGTCGTAGGGTATTAGTAGATATTTCGATTTAAAATAAAAAATACAGGGTGTTACATTTAAAAAAACAAAGTAAAATGACCTTCAAGTTGCTGTAATTTAAAATTCTGCCAAAAACACCCTGTAAACACAAATTGCTGGTAACATCCAAACTAATATCCACTTAATACTCAAGTAACTCGCTGTATAATATTATTAAGAAAAGTTAAAGGAATATATCAATTTGGACGTCGTATTACTTGCGACCTTGCAAATCCGGAAATTAATAGAAAATAAATTATAACTTGGCAACGTCGCAACCTATCCCAAAAATATTTTAGGGTTAAATACAGATCAATGATGGAAACTAAAAGAATTTAAAAAAAAGTTATAGTTCCATATAAAAAAATTAAGTTGGTCACTATCCTACTTTCCAGCAACACCCTGTATATTTCAAAATATTTTTACAATATGCGTCTTAAGTAACCAAATAACTCTTGTATTTGACATTTTCTTCTATCACGCATACTTTGCGAGATATCGAAGAATTACCCACTAACTGGACACCCTGTATAAAAGGCAAATATTGGGAACAAGTTCAAAGTATATGAAAAGATAAAAATCTTGAAAATGTATATGTACGTCTGCTGCAAGAATAAAGGTAGGTTAACTTTATATTTTTATATATTTATTATAGATATAATCATCCATATTCAGCAGACAAAAACAAATTAGCCAAATAATCAAATACCTATGAAATGAAAGTTTTCTAGAGTTCGTACAGGGTTGTCTGTCATACCTAAAACACCTAATTGATTACTTGTATATTTTAAGTACAGGATTGTTGTAAGTGGATATCTTCCTTAGATTTTCAGATATAATTTAATTTTTTTGTAATCGGAGACTTCAAACTTGGTTTTTTCTTAGGTTTTCGGTCAATGGATATCATCATCATCATCATCTATCAGCCATCTCTCATCCACTGCTGGATATAGGCCTCCTCTAGTGTAAAAAATGTTGTATTCGGCTGTATTTAGTCGTTTTCTATTGTTTAGCGCTGTTGTCTGCCTGCTTTCTGTTGTTGTGGGCTGTTTTCTGTTCTATTCGGTTGTATTTGGTCGTTTTCTAAACAACACTTTGCAATCACACCTCTGTTTTTCTTCTAATGGTACTTGCTTCCAGCCCAACAGTAGGCTCAGGTCCCAGGAAATTATCTTCGACCCTCTCCTTGCGATAGCATCCGCCGTTTCATTACCGCTACCGATTGTACCTGCACTAGCCAGTAGCCCTACAGCTGGCCAGGACCCAGGAATTTATCTCTCGGCCTTCGCCTTGCGAGCACGTCCGCAATTTCATTGCCACCAACTCCAGCATGACTCAGCATCTACATCAGTGACACCTGATGTCTTTCCGAAATGTGATCTGGCTGCAAGTCGCCTGAATTTCGTGAATACGGAAGACACAAGCTAAAATCGCAAATATATTGCTCGGAATACTGGGGTGTATCCTCCAAGAGAAAGGGAGAGCTTTGTTTTTGGCCCATAGACTCTAGCACCGGAGCCTTCGTCGGTGAGTGAGCCGTCCGTGTATCAGACTGGCCCTCAGAGACTACCTGGCCCTCCTCCCCCTAAAGGCCGCCTGCCGCTTGACCGCAACTCTTACCTTGTAGAATACTTCACTGTAAATGTTTAGTCAAAGCGATCACTCCTCATATATAGGATAGGGCAATCCCTTTGCAGTTCTGAGAGGATGGCACAGTGTTTCCTGCCAGGATTCACAAAGGACCAACTGCCTTGACTCCACAATCGGAACGCAGACGTTCTTGCCTCCCCGTCCCCTTGAACTACCAAGTCCGCAAACTTCAGAATGACTCCACCTCTTTGGCCTCTGAATTTGGTGAACATGAAAGGCATGGAATTAAAAGGGTTCTCTCCGCTCGCGTCCCGATATTGCCACACTTCGGACCAAAACTTAATTGTGTCAGTAGTATTTTCCCATTTAACAAAATTTATGTTGGTGTAGTGCTCTTCATTCAAACCTATAATGTTTTCGAGCATGTTTAAATTATGTAGCAGACTTAATAGTTTGTTTTTCATTATCTTTTTGTTGCTTTAGTAGTCATGACATTCTAACCTTGAAAAATTAACTGACAGCTTGTTGTTTGGATAGCGGCCCTCTGGCGCTCCGTGTCACTACTATTCGTACCAAAACTTTGTTTGACGTTGACGCAAGCAGAGTTGCCATATGATGCTTATGCAAAATCCTGAGAAGCAATAAAGAACAATTCTATGGAAATTAGGTACTTGTCAGAGATTCAGTTCATACTTAATAATAGACATATTTATTAGACCGAAATTTAGCCACAGCACAGGTTTGTTGTTTCCTTCAGCATAGAATATATATACAGAAAAAATTGCGCGACAAACAGGGTATAGTTCTTAGTATAGTTCTTGTTTACTCCTTCTGACCTAAGCGAATTCGTTGGCTTTTGGCTTCACTGGCCGTATATATCAAACTATCTATTTTTTAGCATGTGTAGAGGATCACATGAAGGTATGCATTGAATGTTGGGACTTAGGTTATTAGAACGGCAACACAACACACATACTCGTCTTCCGATTGGCTGTTCCCTTCCCCTATATAGGGTGACCATTTACTTCATAGATCAATTCCGGACGCTTGGCGTACGGGGGGGGACTGTAAGAGAATGAAGGCAGTTTGGTCATCAAGCGACAGTAGTGCCATTTTTTGCCTGTCCGTTAACTATTTGCTCATTTTGCTGTATGTACTATTTTCGATTGGGGTTAAAATTCCGGGAATTTCACCGATTTTTGTGAATTTTTTGACTGCCCAGTAGCTGTATTTGTTCATTTTACAGTATGTTGGGCCAATTATTTTCGATCGCGGCTCAAATTCCGGACATTTTACCGATTTCTGGACATGTCCGGGATTTTCCGAACGGATGGTCACCCTACCCCTATAGTCCCGTGACGTCACGCGACTAGAAAAATTCAAATATTTTCCGCATTTTCGCCAAATACAAACAACACAAATTTGATCGATGTCTTGTCTTCTTGACCGTGTAAAGTGGTTATGATCTTATCAGATGACGATCAGGTCACATATGCCGCGAGCGCCTCAAAACAATGTCCAAACCTTGTTCCGTATTGAGCGTTTGCAATACAAATATTATAAAAACACAGAAAGCCTACAGCGCTAGCCTCACTTAAGTATGAAATAGAGTGCGGTAAGGTAAGAGGTAACGTAAGACGTAAGAAAATAAACCTGTGGAATCAGATGAGAGTGTTTATAGTCGTAACGTAAGAGGTAACGCAACACTCTCATCTGATTCCACAGGTTTATTACCTTACGTCTTACGTTACCTCTTACCTTACCGCACTCTATTTAGTCCCTTTTATTCTACGCTACGATAAAGAAAGGTGTACATTACAAATAATCGGATTTTCTATTTCTGGAGCGAAGGGAAAAATTTGAAGAATTGGCAACACCAATGAGATAACGCGACATCTATTGTGCAAAAACGTTAATGGTATTTTGGGGTGGGGTTACGTAGGTAGCGACCTACATCTTCTATTATATTCTCCAATAGTCCTACTTGTACTTGACAGATGTCGCATCGGGTTTGATCGTGGCACAAAGTCGGAATCGGAAAGGGAATTCTCACATTTTGGACCAGGAAAACAGAAATGGATGGAGGACAAAATGATAAAAATCATAAATATTACCAGTGCATAGCCTGTTCCCTGTTGCCTGTTTTGTGGTGCATAGGGGTTTGGATAGAGGTAAGGTAAGGCGCTATAGTCTGAAATACAATGAATTTCTGGATTCGAAAGGAAAACAGCTTTTTACAGGTGGCAATGGGTGCTGACTAGTGTATATTTCGAAGAGCTATCTACGTCTCATAAGAGTCATAGTGGACAGTGCAGCTGTTTATAGGATGTAGCGACGTACTTTGTTTAATCATGTGTACTCCATAGAAGAAATTGACGCATACACATACCTGGGATGTTAAAGCAGGTTGTGGTTGTGTGACGAAGATATATGTGAAATTAGTGGGGCAGTTTTCCAATAAAATTACAAAATAGGCAATAAACTTGTACTAATTACTAATTAACACTGTATGTCGGGGAAGTTTTAACATGAAAAATCCTTCCATCAAATACAGGATGTCCAGTTAGTGTGTAATTCTTCGATATCTCGCAAGCTATACCTGATAGAAGAAAATGTCAAATGCAAAAGTTATTTGGTTACTTAAGACGCATATTCTAAAAATATTTTAAAATATACAGGGTGTTGCGGGAAAGTAGGATAGTGACCAACTGGATTTTTTTTATATGGAACTATAACTTTCTTAAGTTGTTCTAGTTTCCATCATGAATCTCTATTCAACCCTAAAATATTTTTGGGATCGGTTGCGACGTTGCCAAGTTATAATTTATTTTCTATTAATTTTTTGATTTACAAGGTCGCAAGTAATACGTCTAAATTGATATATTCCTTTAAATTTTCTCAATAATTGTTATTTAGTGGAATAGAACTCCAGGAAAGCACCCAAGCCTTTACTTTTTAACAATATATTTAACAGAAACTAAAAATGCTTACATCGTACATCCATACCCACATGGTCGGGTTCAAACTTCAGTTAGGTTATCTATCAGTTGTCATATGTCACTATATGACATAGAGCACAAAACAATAGAAATATCAGAGATAGATAGAAGATATATCATTGTTCACAACACTCCCCCGCAATGATATATCCATATACAATATACAATAATACAAAATAAACTTAAAGTAATCAACATGGGTAATCAACCTCACTAACAGTACATGTCATTAGACATCTATATTAATTCAAATTAAACCTAAACGTTTTACAAAAGAGCTAAACAGTACCTTCCCTAATGGTTTTGTTAGGATATCTGCTAACTGATTTTTTGTTTCAACAAATACTACATTTATTGTCTTTTTCTCAATTTCTTGTTTAACAAAGTTATACTTTACATCCATATGCTTCAAACGTTTTTGTTCAGGATTGTATGCTGATTTTATGGTACTTTGGTTGTCTTCAAAAATAGTAACTGACACACAATCAATACCTAAATCAAACAATATCTTTTTTAGCCATAAAGCCTGTACAGTCGCCTCACATAGAGAAATGTACTCAGCTTCTGTAGTACTGAGAGCAACAACGCTCTGTTTTTTAGATTTCCATGTTACAGTATTGCCAAAAACTTTAAACACATACCCACTAGTGGATTTCCTATCAAAATCTCTAGCAAAATCAGCATCAGCAAAACCAATTAAGGGAGATGAACTTTCAGATTTAGAGTATTTCAATTTTACATTTAAACTTCCTTTAATGTATCTTAGAATTCTTTTTAAAGCTACCCAAAGATCATCTGAAGGTTTATCCTGAAATCGACTAAGATAGTACACAGAACTAGCTAAATCTGGCCTTGAGCCTAATGTTGCATACATGAGTGAACCAATACATGATCTACAAAGGTTTTCAAGTGCAGGATTGATATTATAATTTTCTTGCATTTTAAAGTTTGTATCCATTGGTGTATCTACAGAACGACAGTCTAACATATTGAATCTTTTTAACACAGACTTCAAATATTCAGATTGGTTAATATACAAATCATTGCCATTTTTATTGATTGATATACCTAAATACTTCAAATGATTATATCCAAGATCTTTCATTTTAAAATGCACACATAAGAACCTTTTAAGTTTGTCAATTTGAACAAGATCAGTACTAAAAATAAGTAAATCATCTACATATAATAAAATATATAGATTATCTTTGGAGAATAGACAATAATCATTTACTGATCGAACAAATCCATAATCTGTTATTGACTTGTTGAATTTTTCATACCAATACTTTGGTGATTTCCTTAAGCCATATAATGACTTTTTCAATTTCAAAACTTTACATGAATCAACTTTAATACCTGCCGGTGGTGTTAAATGAACTAGCTCCTTAATTTCCCCATATAGAAATGCACTTTTTACATCCATTTGACATATGAAATAATCTCTTTGTACTGCAATAGATAAAAGTATTCTTAAAGTTTCTAATCGAGCTACTGGTGAATAAATGTCTGCATCTTCTAACCCACTTTGCAAAAAACCGCGTGCTACTAATCTAGCCTTATATATCTCTGCTCCATTTATGTTCTTTTTGGTAAATACCCATTTTGTATCTATAAGTTTTCCTTCCTTTGGTTTATCTACTATTTCCCAGGTTTGATTTTCCTCTAATGATTTTAGTTCTTCATGTACAGCTTGTTCCCACAAGGTTCTATCATTTCGTGTCTCTAGTTCTTCAAAGTTAGTTGGGACATCTTCTTCTGACTGAATTTGCAAAGCAAATAGTGCATCATCTTCTTCTTCTTCAAAATCAGTAACATAATCATTCAGTCTCTGTGGTTTTTTGATCTGTCTGGTTCTCGTTCTATGTCCACCTTCGTCATTGCTTCCTCTCTGTTCCGTACTTTCTGTTTGTTCTAGCTCTTCTTGTGGTTGTCCCTGTATTTCTAGTTCAATCTCTGTATCTAAATTTTGGTTTTCACATTCATTTGAATTATTAAATGCTTCATCAAAAACAACATTTCTCCCTTCCACTACTCTGTTATTTTCTTCATCCCACAGTCGATATCCTGAAGGACTGTATCCTACCATGATTAGTTTTCTACCTTTGGCATCTAATTTCTTTCTTATTTGTTGAGGAACATGAGCATAAGCAACAGCTCCAAAAACTCTGAAATAACTCACATTTGGCCTTTTGCCATGCCACATTTCATAAGGTGTTACACTTAGACATGAAGTAGGACTTCTGTTGATTAAGTGAACTGCTGTCAAAACAGCTTCTCCCCAAAATTCTTTTCCCAATGTCTTGCAATGAAGAATCATTGTTCTTGCACAATCCAACAGAGTACGGTTCATTCTTTCAGCGACCCCATTTAGCTCTGGATTATACGCTACAGTATACTGCATTTGAATGCCTTTCTCCACACAAAATTCCTTAAATTCGTTAGACATATACTCTCCCCCATTATCACACCTTAGTTTCTTTATAGAATAGTTAAAAATATTATTCACCATGCTACAATACATTTTGAAAAACTTAAAGACTTCATGTTTATTCTCCATTAGATAAACTATTGTAAAATGGGTATAGTCATCAATAAATGTAACCAAATATCTCTTACTATCCCATGATGTAGGAGATATCGGGCCACACACATCAGTATGTATCAACTCTAGAGGTTTAGTGGATCTAGTGCGCACATGATTGAAGGGCTTACGACACATTTTCCCCAACATACAAGATTCACATAAAACATTATGCGTATTCACCTTCAAATTTATGCCATCCACTAAACTAGTAGCTTTATTTAAAAAATCTGCATTAATATGACCATACCTACAATGCCATTTGTAAGATTCATCTTGAGCTGTCATATTTGCAGAAGCTTTATCTACAAATGTTTCTAAAATGTATAATGAATTCATTCTACAACCAGTTGTGATAACTCTATTACCTCGAAGTATTATAACTTGATTTTCTTTGAATGTTACAGTAAATCCAGCTTCTTCTAATTTATTAACTGATAACAAATTTTTTGCTACATCAGGCACATAAAGGACATTTTTTATCATACACTCAATATTAGTGCCTTTGTGTGAAACTGAACATTTTATATTCCCAATAGATAAAGCCTCAATACTTGTGCCATTTTTAGCTACAGATATTTTCCTAGGATTTTTTAAGTTAATGAACTCACAAAAATGCTTAGCTGAATTTATAATATGGTTTGTAGCCCCACTGTCAACACACCACAAAATTTTATCAGTATCACTGTTTTCCACAAAATTAGTTTCATACTCACTCTCATGTGTGTAGAATGCAATTTGACTGCTGGTACTTGGCTCAGCTGACTCCTGTTCATCTGCTCTTGAAAGGAATGCTCTTCTATTATTCTGACTTACATTCCCATGACTGCGACCCTGGAAACCTCTGGCACCTAAAGGTCCACCTCTTGAGAGGCTGCTGCGATACTGCTGCTGATTCTGATCGCTGTTATGATAGTGCTGGTTCTGACTGTTGTTATAATGGTGATTCAATCCTCTTCCTCTGGAACTTCTGTTAATGCTTCTACATTGGTACTTCTTGTGGCCATTTCTTCCACAATTAAAACATGAAAAGGCAGCTTGTGGTTGCTCATTCACATATCCTTTTCTCCTCTTTTCCTCCTCACCTAAGAGTCTGTTTTTAACGAAATCTACGTCCAGCTTCTCCATTGTTTCTAACACTGTTATAACATTATCATATGACTTTGGCATAGATAGCAGTATATAGTTCACTTTTTCTTCTTCTGATAACATGTCTCCTGCGTCAATTAATTGAGCAAATATTCCTTCTATACTAGAGAAATGACTATCCAGGTTGCCACCATCTTGAAATTTGATTTCACTTAAATTTCTCCTCAAGAATAATCTACTCCTGGTTCCCTTTTGTTTGAAGCTCTTTACCAGATTTTGGTACATCTCATAAGCTGACTTTTTATTTTTGATGTATTCTAAATGGCTGTTAGCTACTCCAGCAATGAGTAAGGCTTGGGCCTTTGTTTCTAGTTTTTTGTTCTCATCCTGCCGATGGAACTCACTTTCTTCCACTGCACCTATTACACCTGATTCTCGAAGAATACTTTTCATACGAAACTCCCAATTTGTAAAATCTTTGCCGTCAAAGGGCTTTATGTTGTATCTCTCAATTATCGACATTTTTCTTTGTAACTTATTACCTCCAACAATTTAATCAAAATCGCCGCAGCGTCTCTGGGCCCATAACCCTGTTATTTAGTGGAATAGAACTCCAGGAAAGCACCCAAGCCTTTACTTTTTAACAATATATTTAACAGAAACTAAAAATGCTTACATCGTACATCCATACCCACATGGTCGGGTTCAAACTTCAGTTAGGTTATCTATCAGTTGTCATATGTCACTATATGACATAGAGCACAAAACAATAGAAATATCAGAGATAGATAGAAGATATATCATTGTTCACAACAATAATATTATACACCGGGTTACTTATGAATATTAAGTGGATATTATTTTGGATGTTACCAGCAATTTTGAAATTTTGAGATCTTACTAAGTTCGACATGTGCCATTCATGCATTGAAAATAAGTAGAGGATAATATTCAAAATAAACTAAAACCGAGGATATTTGTTTAAAAATTTGGAAAAATAATTTATAACTTGGCAACGTCGCAAACGCGAAAAAAAAATACAAGGCGAGATAGGGTATTAGTAGATATTTCGATTTAAAATAAAAAATACAGGGTGTTACATTTAAAAAAACAAAGTAAAGTGACCTTCAAGTTGCTGTAATTTAAAATTCTGCCAAAAACACCCTGTAAACACAAATTGCTGGTAACATCCAAACTAATATCCACTTAATACTCAAGTAACTCGCTGTATAATATTATTAAGAAAAGTTAAAGGAATATATCAATTTGGACGTCGTATTACTTGCGACCTTGCAAATCCGGAAATTAATAGAAAATAAATTATAACTTGGCAACGTCGCAACCTATCCCAAAAATATTTTAGGGTTAAATACAGATCAATGATGGAAACTAAAAGAATTTAAAAAAAAGTTATAGTTCCATATAAAAAAATTAAGTTGGTCACTATCCTACTTTCCCGCAACACCCTATATATTTCAAAATATTTTTACAATATGCGTCTTAAGTAACCAAATAACTCTTGTATTTGACATTTTCTTCTATCATGCATACTTTGCGAGATATCGAAGAATTACCCACTAACTGGACACCCTGTATAAAAGGCAAATATTGGGAACAAGTTCAAAGTATATGAAAAGATAAAAATCTTGAAAATGTATATGTACGTCTGCTGCAAGAATAAAGGTAGGTTAACTTTATATTTTTATATATTTATTATAGATATAATCATCCATATTCAGCAGACAAAAACAAATTAGCCAAATAATCAAATACCTATGAAATGAAAGTTTTCTAGAGTTCGTACAGGGTTGTCTGTCATACCTAAAACACCTAATTGATTACTGGTATATTTTAAGTACAGGATTGTTGTAAGTGGATATCTTCCTTAGATTTTCAGATATAATTTAATTTTTTTGTAATCGGAGACTTCAAACTTGGTTTTTTCTTAGGTTTTCGGTCAATGGATATCATCATCATCATCATCTATCAGCCATCTCTCTCATCCACTGCTGGCTATAGGCCTCCTCTAGTGTAAAAAATGTTGTATTCAGCTGTATTTAGTCGTTTTCTATTGTTTAGCGCTGTTGTCTGCCTGCTTTCTGTTGTTGTGGGCTGTTTTCTGTTCTATTCGGTTGTATTTGGTCGTTTTCTAAACAACACTTTGCAATCACACCTCTGTTTTTCTTCTAATGGTACTTGCTTCCAGCCCAACAGTAGGCTCAGGTCCCAGGAAATTATCTTCGACCCTCTCCTTGCGATAGCATCCGCCGTTTCATTACCGCTACCGATTGTACCTGCACTAGCCAGTAGCCCTACAGCTGGCCAGGACCCAGGAATTTATCTCTCGGCCTTCGCCTTGCGAGCACGTCCGCAATTTCATTGCCACCAACTCCAGCATGACTCAGCGTCTACATCAGTGACACCTGATGTCTTTCCGAAATGTGATCTGGCTGCAAGTCGCCTGAATTTCGTGAATACGGAAGACACAAGCTAAAATCGCAAATATATTGCTCGGAATACTGGGGTGTATCCTCCAAGAGAAAGGGAGAGCTTTGTTTCTGGCCCATAGACTCTAGCACCGGAGCCTTCGTCGGTGAGTGAGCCGTCCGTGTATCAGACTGGCCCTCAGAGACTACCTGGCCCTCCTCCCCCTAAAGGCCGCCTGCCGCTTGACCGCAACTCTTACCTTGTAGAATACTTCACTGTAAATGTTTAGTCAAAGCGATCACTCCTCATATATAGGATAGGGCAGTCCCTTTGCAGTTCTGAGAGGATGGCACAGTGTTTCCTGCCAGGATTCACAAAGGACCAACTGCCTTGACTCCACAATCGGAACGCAGACGTTCTTGCCTCCCCGTCCCCTTGAACTACCAAGTCCGCAAACTTCAGAATGACTCCACCTCTTTGGCCTCTGAATTTGGTGAACACGAAAGGCATGGAATTAAAAGGGTTCTCTCCGCTCGCGTCCCGATATTGCCACACTTCGGACCAAAACTTAATTGTGTCAGTAGTATTTTCCCATTTAACAAAATTTATGTTGGTGTAGTGCACTTCAATCAAACCTATAATGTTTTCGAGCATGTTTAAATTATGTAGCAGACTTAATAGTTTGTTTTTCATTATCTTTTTGTTGCTTTAGTAGTCATTGACATTCTAACCTTGAAAAATTAACTGACAGCTTGTTGTTTGTATAGCGGCCCTCTGGCGCTCCGTGTCACTACTATTCGTACCAAAACTTTGTTTGACGTTGACGCAAGCAGAGTTGCCATATGATGCTTATGTAAAATCCTGAGAAGCAATAAAGAACAATTCTATGGAAATTAGGTACTTGTCAGAGATTCAGTTCATACTTAATAATAGACATATTTATTAGACCGAAATTTAGCCACAGCACAGGTTTGTTGTTTCCTTCAGCATAGAATATATATACAGAAAAAATTGCGCGACAAACAGGGTATAGTTCTTAGTATAGTTCTTGTTTACTCCTTCTGACCTAAGCGAATTCGTTGGCTTTTGGCTTCACTGGCCGTATATATCAAACTATCTATTTTTTAGCATGTGTAGAGGATCACATGAAGGTATGCATTGAATGTTGGGACTTAGGTTATTAGAACGGCAACACAACACACATACTCGTCTTCCGATTGGCTGTTCCCTTCCCCTATATAGGGTGACCATTTACTTCATAGATCAATTCCGGACGCTTGGCGTACGGGGGGGGACTGTAAGAGAATGAAGGCAGTTTGGTCATCAAGCGACAGTAGTGCCATTTTTTGCCTGTCCGTTAACTATTTGCTCATTTTGCTGTATGTACTATTTTCGATTGGGGTTAAAATTCCGGGAATTTCACCGATTTTTGTGAATTTTTTGACTGCCCAGTAGCTGTATTTGTTCATTTTACAGTATGTTGTGCCAATTATTTTCGATCGCGGCTCAAATTCCGGACATTTTACCGATTTCTGGACATGTCCGGGATTTTCCGAACGGATGGTCACCCTACCCCTATAGTCCCGTGACGTCACGCGACTAGAAAAATTCAAATATTTTCCGCATTTTCGCCAAATACAAACAACACAAATTTGATCGATGTCTTGTCTTCTTGACCGTGTAAAGTGGTTATGATCTTATCAGATGACGATCAGGTCACATATGCCGCGAGCGCCTCAAAACAATGTCCAAACCTTGTTCCGTATTGAGCGTTTGCAATACAAATATTATAAAAACACAGAAAGCCTACAGCGCTAGCCTCACTTAAGTATGAAATAGAGTGCGGTAAGGTAAGAGGTAACGTAAGACGTAAGAAAATAAACCTGTGGAATCAGATGAGAGTGTTTATAGTCGTAACGTAAGAGGTAACGCAACACTCTCATCTGATTCCACAGGTTTATTACCTTACGTCTTACGTTACCTCTTACCTTACCGCACTCTATTTAGTCCCTTTTATTCTACGCTACGATAAAGAAAGGTGTACATTACAAATAATCGGATTTTCTATTTCTGGAGCGAAGGGAAAAATTTGAAGAATTGGCAACACCAATGAGATAACGCGACATCTATTGTGCAAAAACGTTAATGGTATTTTGGGGTGGGGTTACGTAGGCAGCGACCTACATCTTCTCTTATATTCTCCAACAGTCCTACTTGTACTTGATAGATGTCGCATCGGGTTTGATGGTGGCACAAAGTCGGAATCGGAACGGAATTCTCACATTTTGGACCAGGAAAACAGAAATGGATGGAGGACAAAATGATAAAAATCATAAATATTACCAGTGCATAGCCTCTTCCCTGTTGCCTGTTTTGTGGTGCATAGGGGTTTGGATAGAGGCGCTATAGTCTGAAATACAATGAATTTCTGGATTCGAAAGGAAAACAGCTTTTTACAGGTGGCAATGGGTGCTGACTAGTGTATATTTCGAAGAGCTATCTACGTCTCATAAGAGTCATAGTGGACAGTGCAGCTGTTTATAGGATGTAGCGACGTACTTTGTTTAATCATGTGTACTCCATAGAAGAAATTGACGCATACACATACCTGGGATGTTAAAGCAGGTTGTGGTTGTGTGACGAAGATATATGTGAAACTAGTGGGGCAGTTTTCCAATAAAATTACAAAATAGGCAATAAACTTGTACTAAGTACTAATTAACACTGTATGTCGGGGAAGTTTTAACATGAAAAATCCTTCCATCAAATACAGGGTGTCCAGTTAGTGTGTAATTCTTCGATATCTCGCAAGCTATACCTGATAGAAGAAAATGTCAAATGCAAAAGTTATTTGTTTACTTAAGACGCATATTCTAAAAATATTTTAAAATATACAGGGTGTTGCGGGAAAGTAGGATAGTGACCAACTGGATTTTTTTTGTATGGAACTATAACTTTCTTAAGTTGTTCTAGTTTCCATCATGAATCTCTATTCAACCCTAAAATATTTTTGGGATCGGTTGCGACGTTGCCAAGTTATAATTTATTTTCTATTAATTTTCTGATTTGCAAGGTCGCAAGTAATACGTCTAAATTGATATATTCCTTTAAATTTTCTCAATAATATTATACACCGGGTTACTTATGAATATTAAGTGGATATTATTTTGGATGTTACCAGCAATTTTGAAATTTTGAGATCTTACTAAGTTCGACATGTGCCATTCATGCATTGAAAATAAGTAGAGGATAATATTCAAAATAAACTAAAACCGAGGATATTTGTTTAAAAATTTGGAAAAATAATTTATAACTTGGCAACGTCGTAGGGTATTAGTAGATATTTCGATTTAAAATAAAAAATACAGGGTGTTACATTTAAAAAAACAAAGTAAAATGACCTTCAAGTTGCTGTAATTTAAAATTCTGCCAAAAACACCCTGTAAACACAAATTGCTGGTAACATCCAAACTAATATCCACTTAATACTCAAGTAACTCGCTGTATAATATTATTAAGAAAAGTTAAAGGAATATATCAATTTGGACGTCGTATTACTTGCGACCTTGCAAATCCGGAAATTAATAGAAAATAAATTATAACTTGGCAACGTCGCAACCTATCCCAAAAATATTTTAGGGTTAAATACAGATCAATGATGGAAACTAAAAGAATTTAAAAAAAAGTTATAGTTCCATATAAAAAAATTAAGTTGGTCACTATCCTACTTTCCAGCAACACCCTGTATATTTCAAAATATTTTTACAATATGCGTCTTAGGTAACCAAATAACTCTTGTATTTGACATTTTCTTCTATCACGCATACTTTGCGAGATATCGAAGAATTACCCACTAACTGGACACCCTGTATAAAAGGCAAATATTGGGAACAAGTTCAAAGTATATGAAAAGATAAAAATCTTGAAAATGTATATGTACGTCTGCTGCAAGAATAAAGGTAGGTTAACTTTATATTTTTATATATTTATTATAGATATAATCATCCATATTCAGCAGACAAAAACAAATTAGCCAAATAATCAAATACCTATGAAATGAAAGTTTTCTAGAGTTCGTACAGGGTTGTCTGTCATACCTAAAACACCTAATTGATTACTTGTATATTTTAAGTACAGGATTGTTGTAAGTGGATATCTTCCTTAGATTTTCAGATATAATTTAATTTTTTTGTAATCGGAGACTTCAAACTTGGTTTTTTCTTAGGTTTTCGGTCAATGGATATCATCATCATCATCATCTATCAGCCATCTCTCATCCACTGCTGGATATAGGCCTCCTCTAGTGTAAAAAATGTTGTATTCGGCTGTATTTAGTCGTTTTCTATTGTTTAGCGCTGTTGTCTGCCTGCTTTCTGTTGTTGTGGGCTGTTTTCTGTTCTATTCGGTTGTATTTGGTCGTTTTCTAAACAACACTTTGCAATCACACCTCTGTTTTTCTTCTAATGGTACTTGCTTCCAGCCCAACAGTAGGCTCAGGTCCCAGGAAATTATCTTCGACCCTCTCCTTGCGATAGCATCCGCCGTTTCATTACCGCTACCGATTGTACCTGCACTAGCCAGTAGCCCTACAGCTGGCCAGGACCCAGGAATTTATCTCTCGGCCTTCGCCTTGCGAGCACGTCCGCAATTTCATTGCCACCAACTCCAGCATGACTCAGCATCTACATCAGTGACACCTGATGTCTTTCCGAAATGTGATCTGGCTGCAAGTCGCCTGAATTTCGTGAATACGGAAGACACAAGCTAAAATCGCAAATATATTGCTCGGAATACTGGGGTGTATCCTCCAAGAGAAAGGGAGAGCTTTGTTTTTGGCCCATAGACTCTAGCACCGGAGCCTTCGTCGGTGAGTGAGCCGTCCGTGTATCAGACTGGCCCTCAGAGACTACCTGGCCCTCCTCCCCCTAAAGGCCGCCTGCCGCTTGACCGCAACTCTTACCTTGTAGAATACTTCACTGTAAATGTTTAGTCAAAGCGATCACTCCTCATATATAGGATAGGGCAATCCCTTTGCAGTTCTGAGAGGATGGCACAGTGTTTCCTGCCAGGATTCACAAAGGACCAACTGCCTTGACTCCACAATCGGAACGCAGACGTTCTTGCCTCCCCGTCCCCTTGAACTACCAAGTCCGCAAACTTCAGAATGACTCCACCTCTTTGGCCTCTGAATTTGGTGAACATGAAAGGCATGGAATTAAAAGGGTTCTCTCCGCTCGCGTCCCGATATTGCCACACTTCGGACCAAAACTTAATTGTGTCAGTAGTATTTTCCCATTTAACAAAATTTATGTTGGTGTAGTGCTCTTCAATCAAACCTATAATGTTTTCGAGCATGTTTAAATTATGTAGCAGACTTAATAGTTTGTTTTTCATTATCTTTTTGTTGCTTTAGTAGTCATGACATTCTAACCTTGAAAAATTAACTGACAGCTTGTTGTTTGGATAGCGGCCCTCTGGCGCTCCGTGTCACTACTATTCGTACCAAAACTTTGTTTGACGTTGACGCAAGCAGAGTTGCCATATGATGCTTATGTAAAATCCTGAGAAGCAATAAAGAACAATTCTATGGAAATTAGGTACTTGTCAGAGATTCAGTTCATACTTAATAATAGACATATTTATTAGACCGAAATTTAGCCACAGCACAGGTTTGTTGTTTCCTTCAGCATAGAATATATATAGGTACAGAAAAAATTGCGCGACAAACAGGGTATAGTTCTTAGTATAGTTCTTGTTTACTCCTTCTGACCTAAGCGAATTCGTTGGCTTTTGGCTTCACTGGCCGTATATATCAAACTATCTATTTTTTAGCATGTGTAGAGGATCACATGAAGGTATGCATTGAATGTTGGGACTTAGGTTATTAGACCGGCACACAACACACATACTCGTCTTCCGATTGGCTGTTCCCTTCCCCTATATAGAGTGACCATTTACTTCATAGATCAATTCCGGACGCTTGGCGTACGGGGGGGGGGGACTGTAAGAGAATGAAGGCAGTTTGGTCATCAAGCGACAGTAGTGCCATTTTTTGCCTGTCCGTTAACTATTTGCTCATTTTGCTGTATGTACTATTTTCGATTGGGGTTAAAATTCCGGGAATTTCACCGATTTTTGTGAATTTTTTGACTGCCCAGTAGCTGTATTTGTTCATTTTACAGTATGTTGGGCCAATTATTTTCGATCGCGGCTCAAATTCCGGACATTTTACCGATTTCTGGACATGTCCGGGATTTTCCGAACGGATGGTCACCCTACCCCTATAGTCCCGTGACGTCACGCGACTAGAAAAATTCAAATATTTTCCGCATTTTCGCCAAATACAAACAACACAAATTTGATCGATGTCTTGTCTTCTTGACCGTGTAAAGTGGTTATGATCTTATCAGATGACGATCAGGTCACATATGCCGCGAGCGCCTCAAAACAATGTCCAAACCTTGTTCCGTATTGAGCGTTTGCAATACAAATATTATAAAAACACAGAAAGCCTACAGCGCTAGCCTCACTTAAGTATGAAATAGAGTGCGGTAAGGTAAGAGGTAACGTAAGACGTAAGAAAATAAACCTGTGGAATCAGATGAGAGTGTTTATAGTCGTAACGTAAGAGGTAACGCAACACTCTCATCTGATTCCACAGGTTTATTACCTTACGTCTTACGTTACCTCTTACCTTACCGCACCCTATTTAGTCCCTTTTATTCTACGCTACGATAAAGAAAGGTGTACATTACAAATAATCGGATTTTCTATTTCTGGAGCGAAGGGAAAAATTTGAAGAATTGGCAACACCAATGAGATAACGCGACATCTATTGTGCAAAAACGTTAATGGTATTTTGGGGTGGGGTTACGTAGGTAGCGACCTACATCTTCTATTATATTCTCCAATAGTCCTACTTGTACTTGACAGATGTCGCATCGGGTTTGATCGTGGCACAAAGTCGGAATCGGAAAGGGAATTCTCACATTTTGGACCAGGAAAACAGAAATGGATGGAGGACAAAATGATAAAAATCATAAATATTACCAGTGCATAGCCTGTTCCCTGTTGCCTGTTTTGTGGTGCATAGGGGTTTGGATAGAGGTAAGGTAAGGCGCTATAGTCTGAAATACAATGAATTTCTGGATTCGAAAGGAAAACAGCTTTTTACAGGTGGCAATGGGTGCTGACTAGTGTATATTTCGAAGAGCTATCTACGTTTCATAAGAGTCATAGTGGACAGTGCAGCTGTTTATAGGATGTAGCGACGTACTTTGTTTAATCATGTGTACTCCATAGAAGAAATTGACGCATACACATACCTGGGATGTTAAAGCAGGTTGTGGTTGTGTGACGAAGATATATGTGAAATTAGTGGGGCAGTTTTCCAATAAAATTACAAAATAGGCAATAAACTTGTACTAATTACTAATTAACACTGTATGTCGGGGAAGTTTTAACATGAAAAATCCTTCCATCAAATACAGGGTGTCCAGTTAGTGTGTAATTTTTCGATATCTCGCAAGGTATACCTGATAGAAGAAAATGTCAAATGCAAAAGTTATTTGTTTACTTAAGACGCATATTCTAAAAATATTTTAAAATATACAGGGTGTTGCGGGAAAGTAGGATAGTGACCAACTGGATTTTTTTTATATGGAACTATAACTTTCTTAAGTTGTTCCAGTTTCCATCATGAACCTCTATTCAACCCTAAAATATTTTTGGGATCGGTTGCGACGTTGCCAAGTTATAATTTATTTTCTATTAATTTTCTGATTTGCAAGGTCGCAAGTAATACGTCTAAATTGATATATTCCTTTAAATTTTCTCAATAATATTATACACCGGGTTACTTATGAATATTAAGTGGATATTATTTTGGATGTTACCAGCAATTTTGAAATTTTGAGATCTTACTAAGTTCGACATGTGCCATTCATGCATTGAAAATAAGTAGAGGATGATATTCAAAATAAACTAAAACCGAGGATATTTGTTTAAAAATTTGGAAAAATAATTTATAACTTGGCAACGTCGCAAACGCGAAAAAAATACAAGGCGAGATAGGGTATTTGTAGATATTTCGATTTAAAATAAAAAATACAGGGTGTTACATTTAAAAAAACAAAGTAAAATGACCTTCAAGTTGCTGTAATTTAAAATTCTGCCAAAAACACCCTGTAAACACAAATTGCTGGTAACATCCAAACTAATATCCACTTAATACTCAAGTAACTCGCTGTATAATATTATTAAGAAAAGTTAAAGGAATATATCAATTTGGACGTCGTATTACTTGCGACCTTGCAAATCCGGAAATTAATAGAACATAAATTATAACTTGGCAACGTCGCAACCTATCCCAAAAATATTTTAGGGTTAAATACAGATCAATGATGGAAACTAAAAGAATTTAAAAAAAAGTTATAGTTCCATACAAAAAAATTAAGTTGGTCACTATCCTACTTTCCCGCAACACCCTGTATATTTCAAAATATTTTTACAATATGCGTCTTAAGTAACCAAATAACTCTTGTATTTGACATTTTCTTCTATCACGCATACTTTGCGAGATATCGAAGAATTACCCACTAACTGGACACCCTGTATAAAAGGCAAATATTGGGAACAAGTTCAAAGTACATATATGAAAAGATAAAAATCTTGAAAATGTATATGTACGTCTGCTGCAAGAATAAAGGTAGGTTAACTTTATATTTTTATATATTTATTATAGATATAATCATCCATATTCAGCAGACAAAAACAAATTAGCCAAATAATCAAATACCTATGAAATGAAAGTTTTCTAGAGTTCGTACAGGGTTGTCTGTCATACCTAAAACACCTAATTGATTACTTGTATATTTTAAGTACAGGATTGTTGTAAGTGGATATCTTCCTTAGATTTTCAGATATAATTTAATTTTTTTGTAATCGGAGACTTCAAACTTGGTTTTTTCTTAGGTTTTCGGTCAATGGATATCATCATCATCATCATCTATCAGCCATCTCTCATCCACTGCTGGATATAGGCCTCCTCTAGTGTAAAAAATGTTGTATTCGGCTGTATTTAGTCGTTTTCTATTGTTTAGCGCTGTTGTCTGCCTGCTTTCTGTTGTTGTGGGCTGTTTTCTGTTCTATTCGGTTGTATTTGGTCGTTTTCTAAACAACACTTTGCAATCACACCTCTGTTTTTCTTCTAATGGTACTTGCTTCCAGCCCAACAGTAGGCTCGGGTCCCAGGAAATTATCTTCGACCCTCTCCTTGCGATAGCATCCGCCGTTTCATTACCGCTACCGATTGTACCTGCACTAGCCAGTAGCCCTACAGCTGGCCAGGACCCAGGAATTTATCTCTCGGCCTTCGCCTTGCGAGCACGTCCGCAATTTCATTGCCACCAACTCCAGCATGACTCGGCGTCTACATCAGTGACACCTGATGTCTTTCCGAAATGTGATCTGGCTGCAAGTCGCCTGAATTTCGTGAATACGGAAGACACAAGCTAAAATCGCAAATATATTGCTCGGAATACTGGGGTGTATCCTCCAAGAGAAAGGGAGAGCTTTGTTTTTGGCCCATAGACTCTAGCACCGGAGCCTTCGTCGGTGAGTGAGCCGTCCGTGTATCAGACTGGCCCTCAGAGACTACCTGGCCCTCCTCCCGCTAAAGGCCGCCTGTCGCTTGACCGCAACTCTTACCTTGTAGAATACTTCACTGTAAATGTTTAGTCAAAGCGATCACTCCTCATATATAGGATAGGGCAATCCCTTTGCAGTTCTGAGAGGATGGCACAGTGTTTCCTGCCAGGATTCACAAAGGACCAACTGCCTTGACTCCACAATCGGAACGCAGACGCTCTTGCCTCCCCATCCCCTTGAACTACCAAGTCCGCAAACTTCAGAATGACTCCACCTCTTTGGCCTCTGAATTTGGTGAACACGAAAGGCATGGAATTAAAAGGGTTCTCTCCGCTCGCGTCCCGATATTGCCACACTTCGGACCAAAACTTAATTGTGTCAGTAGTATTTTCCCATTTAACAAAATTTATGTTGGTGTAGTGCTCTTCAATCAAACCTATAATGTTTTCGAGCATGTTTAAATTCTGTAGCAGACTTAATAGTTTGTTTTTCATTATCTTTTTGTTGCTTTAGTAGCATTGACCATGCATTGACATTCTAACCTTAGAATCATCCTTGATATGAAAAATTAACTGACAAGTGACAGCTTATGTTTGGATAGCGGCCCTCTGGCGCTCCGTGTCACTACTATTCGTACCAAAACTTTGTTTGACGTTGACGCAAGCAGAGTTGCCATATGATGCTTATGTAAAATCCTGAGAAGCAATAAAGAACAATTCTGTGGAAATTAGGTACTTGTCAGAGATTCAGTTCATACTTAATAATAGACATATTTATTAGACCGAAATTTAGCCACAGCACAGGTTTGTTGTTTCCTTCAGCATAGAATATACATACAGAAAAAAATGCGCGGCAAACAGGGTAGTTCTTAGTATAGTTCTTGTTTACTCCTTCACCTAAGCGAATTCGTTGGCTTTTGGCTTCACTGGCCGTATATATCAAACTATCTATTTTTTAGCATGTGTAGAGGATCACATGAAGGTATGCATTGAATGTTGGGACTTAGGTTATTAGGACGGCAACACAACACACATACTCGTCTTCCGATTGGCTGTTCCCTTCCCCTATATAGAGTGACCACTTACTTCATAGATCGATTCCGGACGCTTGGCGTACGGGGGGAGGGGGGTAAGAGAATGAAGGCAGTTTGGTCATCAAGCGACAGTAGTGCCATTTTTTGCCTGTCCGTTAACTGTATTTGCTTATTTTGCTGTATGTACTATTTTCAATTGGGGTTAAAATTCCGGGAATTTCACCGATTTTTGTGAATTTTTTGACTGCCCAGTAGCTGTATTTGTTCATTTTACTGTATGTTGTGCCAATTATTTTCGATCGCCGCTCAAATTCCGGACATTTTACCGATTTCTGGACATGTCCGGGATTTTCCGGACGGATGGTCACCCTACCCCTATAGTTCCGTGACGTCACGCGACTAGAAAAATTCAAATATTTTCCGCATTTTCTCCAAATACAAACAACACAAATTTGATCGATGTCTTGTCTTCTTGACCGTGTAAAGTGGTTATTATCTTATCAGATGACGATCAGGTCACATATGCCGCCAGCGCCTCAAAACAATGTCCAAACCTTGTTCCGTATTGAGCGTTTGCAATACAAATATTATAAAAACACAGAAAGCCTACAGCGCTAGCCTCACTTATTCTACGCTACGATAAAGAAAGGTGTACATTACAAATAATCGGATTTTCTATTTCTGGAGCGAAGGGAAAAATTGGAAGAATTGGCAACACCAATGAAATAACGCGCGACATCTATTGTGCAAAAACATTAATGGTATTTTGGGGTGGGGTTACCTAGGTAGCGACCTACTTTATCTTCTCTTATATTCTGCAATAGTCCTACTTGTACTTGATAGATGTCGCATCGGGTTTGATCGTGGCACCAGGGGGTGTTCACTCTAAGGGTGCATTTATAGTGCTGTAACGTAAGAGGTAAGGTAAGAGGTATGAAAATAAACCTGTGGAATCAGATGAGAGTGTTTATAGTCGTAACGTTTCTTCTTACGTTACGACTATAAACACTCTCATCTGATTCCATATAGGTTTATTTTCCTACGTCTTACGTTACCTCTTACCTTACCGCACTATAAATGCTACTTTATGGAGCCAAGGTGGCCGGTAATTTTAATTCTCCCCCAAATTGATAAGATGTCGCCAGGAACCGTTTGTTAGATTATGCGTATATGTGGTTGCCTGACATTCTAGTATGAAGGCGAAATTAACCTTAATAACTTTTGAAACTTTGAAATTATCAACTTGTGTTATCAACTGTCATGTGAGCGTCATTGGTCTTGTTTTTGTGTATTTGTCGAAGTTTTTAGTGTTCTCGCATTTCCAGTAAACATTTTCAGTGTTTATCGGACTTTGTTTGTAGTGATAAGTGTTTGTTTGACTTTTTTCGCCCAAAAGTGACTATAAATAAGCAAGAAGCAGGCGAACTCATCGACCTTTCGTCGGTCCTGATAACAAGGATTTTTAGTTCCAGTTTGTAAGTAAAATAATCATGCTGTAATCTAGATTTTAGATAAAATAATAGGTTCATGTTAGTAAGATGAATATGTTTGTTCATCTCTGCAGTACATACATAAGTGCAGTTAAATGTGGTTTAGGATGTTACCAAAATGAGCAGTTTGTTAACTTTGGAAACTATTGTATGTAAGAAAAGCATCAAGTGAAAGAATGCCAAATATCCAATTAAAATTATCAGGTGTTTATTAGAATTGAGGAATTTATGTGTAATTTACATGCTTGTTGCATTACATGTTCATAATTGAATATTATCTTTTTAGCAATACTAAGTTCCTGTCCAACCTAAAGGCTGACTTCATACTAGTCTACCAAATGCCATCTCATCACAAATATGCAGTCAAGGACTTCCAGGATAGGGTCTCAGTGCGCCACAGATTTCCCAACCCAAGGAAATGCATGACTTATCTTCAAACTATAGATGAACTGTGTTGGAAATGAAATACTTCAACATCTGAATCCAATATATTCATCCACTGAACAAATCACAGGTATGTTATTCTTCTTTGGTTATTATGAAACAATTAGTAGTACATTATATTGCAAGGTGTAAAAGGCACTTATTATGTGTTGAGCTCAGAAGTGTAATTCCGAGGCAGCAGCCGAGGCCATGTAACATGAGCAAAACACATATTGGAGATTTATACTCCAAATAGGATTTACTATTTTTTGAAAAATGAAAAAAAAATAATTCAGAGGTGAGGATCGAACCTGAGACCTTCAGGCTTTCAAGCGTAGCTATTCATTTTTATTTTTTCAAATGCTTGACACGTGGTGTACAATCTCTTACACAAAAGTTAAGATTGGGTGAAAGAGATACCCAAGTCAAATAAAAGTAATATCTCAAAGAGAAGTAAAACGGTGATGTTTTGGAATCTTGTTGTTAGACCCTGTCTTTTTTCAGACACTTGTTTTAACTGTATATTGTTGTATGTATCACTGGTTCTCTGGCTTAAAGGTTTCGTTTGTTTTTAGATCAACCTCCAGCTTCTGCAATGCCACCAACACAGCCAGTAGTTAAAATGCCACTGATTGCCACCACCCCCACTACAGCGCTACAAAATCTGAATCAAGTGGAACAGATAGCGAAGCAATCTTCTAATCCAAGTAAGTACACTAACCAGGCACATATCCAGGATTTGGTTTTGGGGGGCGGTCCAGATTATGGCTGTCAATTGCTTGACCTTTGGGTGGGGGAACAGACGGTATTATATTATGATGTTTCAGGGAGGGGGTCCGGACCCCCTGGACTCCCTTTAAATATGTGCCTGAACACTAACTTTCAATGGATGAATCAAACTTATGTCCCAAAAACTCTCATAACAAATGACAGATTCTATAACCAAACCATAATAAAAAACCATATGTTGATTTACTGTATGACATGTAATACTGGCACTATCTGCATCATGTAAGAAGTATTAGTATTATGTTTCAAGTTTCAAATATTTTAAAATATGTATTATTTTTATTTTTTCTTTAATTCCAGGTTCCTCTAGATCTGGTTCAGGATTCTTGAATTATATGCCTGTGAGCAGAGAGTCTCAATTAAATCCAAGGGCTTAGAGGCTATACAGGGTAAGAAATCGTCTCTCCCGAGCAAATAGGAGATTACAAGCTAGAAGATTGTTTCGACGTGCCCAGCAGGCAAGAGAAATATATCTCAAACACAGGAGGCACAGGAAGTAGCGATGTCTGACAGAAATTTAATCAATTTCATGATTCCTTCTCTCATGTGCCAATTCATTATTCATATTCCAGTTTTTAGTATTGATTCCGCCATTTAGAAAAAAATCCTAGTTTAATTTAATGCCAATCTTTGTAGCCAAAACTGGAAGATAAGCCATGAAAGATACTTTATTATTAATAACTGGAATTTATTTGATTACTTTCGGCAATGTTTAAAAGCCGCGTAAATTTTAAGTTTATTAATTTATATAGCATTAACAGCTTTTTAACAAACTACTTTGAAATGACAATGTATTGACAATGTCTTGAATGCTCATCTGGTATCCTTTTCCTGTGGCCATCAAAATAAGGGCTTCCAAATGTTCATGCAATTTTTACATGTAAGATTGTAAATATTTTCAAGAAGGTCTCTTTTCTAGGCGGCCCCGATTGTTTTAAGGTGAGAACTGGAGCTTTTATCTTAAATAAAGTTGTTACATTTTAAACAAGGCCCGTTTTCAAGGGGGTCTCAATTAGTTTATGACGGTACATATATGCCACTAAATGAGGTTTTCACACGTGAATTTGTACATTTTTTTAATAAGGGCCGTATTTTATGGGCTTTGATTGCTCTGTCGTTGTAAAAAAATGGATATTGCACCGAAAACAGTTTTGGCTCTCACTGTAAGAGAGCTTATCCAGAGCCTCTGTCTGTCCGTCCGTCCGTATACAAAAGATAGCGAAAACTACACCTGTTAGAGGAAAACTAAATACAGATTCGGAATCGGCATGGAAAAACTAGTCCAGGAAGAATCTGGTCTTTTCAATATCGCTTCCGGTTCCACAGTGAGAGCGCCGTTTAATCAACCTGGAGTTGTAAACACATTCAACTAAAATTGTAAATATCTTCAAAAATATTTTCAAAAAGGGTCTCATTAACGTGCTTCAATTGTACGTTATTTAAATACTATTAACTGGATATGAAGAGCTTCAATTTGGCAAAGTCAGCATAAACAGGTTTTACGTGGAGTAAACACAATTATATTTAAAGACTGCATTGTTCTGTGATTACTTATTCCTAATGATGTATGGATTATAATATAATTTTATATGTACCATAATGTTCAATTTAATATCGTATCCATCCAAACAAGGGCCCTTCTACCCTACAGGCCTTCCAGTCAGTTGCCCGGTGGGCCTGTTTGAGTTTACGAAGCTTCTTGGCGTGCAAATTAATTTCGAAACCCTATTATATAACTATTTTAATGTACATGATCATTATCATATTGATAAGTATTTTTGCATTGGCTGTTACCTCAACTATAAGTACGGGTATGTACAAGTAGAATATAAATTGCTTCATTTATCTGATTTTGTACATGTAATTCTAACTTATGCACTGTATATTACATTACAAGTTAATAAACCTTCATTCATAATTACTTTTTTATTGCATAAAATATTTTGAACATTTCAGGTAATGCAACCAAATGTGAAAAGCCCCATTACATTCCCTACTCGAACATTGTGGGAAAGGCCCATTTAGCTTTTATACTCCCCCAATCCGCAAGGGGGCGCAAAAACACGGTCCCTTCCGACATTATAGAAGTTTCCCATCTATAAGAGGGGGTTATCTATGCGTGGCACAAAGTCGGAATCGGAACGGAATTCTCACATTTTGGACCAGGAAAACAGAAATGGATGGAGGACAAAATGATAAAAATCATAAATATTACCAGTGCATAGCCTGTTGCCTGTTTTGTGGTGCATAGGGGTTTGGATAGAGGTAAGGTAAGGCGCTATAGTCTGAAATACAATGAATTTCTGGATTCGAAAGGAAAACAGCTTTTTACAGGTGGCAATGGGTGCTGACTAGTGTATATTTCGAAGAGCTATCTACGTCTCATAAGAGTCATAGTGGACAGTGCAGCTGTTTATAGGATGTAGCGACGTACTTTGTTTAATCATGTGTACTCCATAGAAGAAATTGACGCATACACATACCTGGGATGTTAAAGCAGGTTGTGGTTGTGTGACGAAGATATATGTGAAATTAGTGGGGCAGTTTTCCAATAAAATTACAAAATAGGCAATAAACTTGTACTAATTACTAATTAACACTGTATGTCGGGGAAGTTTTAACATGAAAAATCCTTCCATCAAATACAGGGTGTCCAGTTAGTGTGTAATTCTTCGATATCTCGCAAGCTATACCTGATAGAAGAAAATGTCAAATGCAAAAGTTATTTGGTTACTTAAGACGCATATTCTAAAAATATTTTAAAATATACAGGGTGTTGCGGGAAAGTAGGATAGTGACCAACTGGATTTTTTTTATATGGAACTATAACTTTCTTAAGTTGTTCTAGTTTCCATCATGAATCTCTATTCAACCCTAAAATATTTTTGGGATCGGTTGCGACGTTGCCAAGTTATAATTTATTTTCTATTAATTTTCTGATTTGCAAGGTCGCAAGTAATACGTCTAAATTGATATATTCCTTTAAATTTTCTCAATAATATTATACACCGGGTTACTTATGAATATTAAGTGGATATTATTTTGGATGTTACCAGCAATTTTGAAATTTTGAGATCTTACTAAGTTCGACATGTGCCATTCATGCATTGAAAATAAGTAGAGGATAATATTCAAAATAAACTAAAACCGAGGATATTTGTTTAAAAATTTGGAAAAATAATTTATAACTTGGCAACGTCGTAGGGTATTAGTAGATATTTCGATTTAAAATAAAAAATACAGGGTGTTACATTTAAAAAAACAAAGTAAAATGACCTTCAAGTTGCTGTAATTTAAAATTTTGCCAAAAACACCCTGTAAACACAAATTGCTGGTAACATCCAAACTAATATCCACTTAATACTCAAGTAACTCGCTGTATAATATTATTAAGAAAAGTTAAAGGAATATATCAATTTGGACGTCGTATTACTTGCGACCTTGCAAATCCGGAAATTAATAGAAAATAAATTATAACTTGGCAACGTCGCAACCTATCCCAAAAATATTTTAGGGTTAAATACAGATCAATGATGGAAACTAAAAGAATTTAAAAAAAAGTTATAGTTCCATATAAAAAAATTAAGTTGGTCACTATCCTACTTTCCAGCAACACCCTGTATATTTCAAAATATTTTTACAATATGCGTCTTAAGTAACCAAATAACTCTTGTATTTGACATTTTCTTCTATCACGCATACTTTGCGAGATATCGAAGAATTACCCTCTAACTGGACACCCTGTATTAAAGGGAAATATTGGGAACAAGTTCAAAGTATATGAAAAGATAAAAATCTTGAAAATGTATATGTACGTCTGCTGCAAGAATAAAGGTAGGTTAACTTTATATTTTTATATATTTATTATAGATATAATCATCCATATTCAGCAGACAAAAACAAATTAGCCAAATAATCAAATACCTATGAAATGAAAGTTTTCTAGAGTTCGTACAGGGTTGTCTGTCATACCTAAAACACCTAATTGATTACTTGTATATTTTAAGTACAGGATTGTTGTAAGTGGATATCTTCCTTAGATTTTCAGATATAATTTAATTTTTTTGTAATCGGAGACTTCAAACTTGGTTTTTTCTTAGGTTTTCGGTCAATGGATATCATCATCATCATCATCTATCAGCCATCTCTCATCCACTGCTGGATATAGGCCTCCTCTAGTGTAAAAAATGTTGTATTCGGCTGTATTTAGTCGTTTTCTATTGTTTAGCGCTGTTGTCTGCCTGCTTTCTGTTGTTGTGGGCTGTTTTCTGTTCTATTCGGTTGTATTTGGTCGTTTTCTAAACAACACTTTGCAATCACACCTCTGTTTTTCTTCTAATGGTACTTGCTTCCAGCCCAACAGTAGGCTCAGGTCCCAGGAAATTATCTTCGACCCTCTCCTTGCGATAGCATCCGCCGTTTCATTACCGCTACCGATTGTACCTGCACTAGCCAGTAGCCCTACAGCTGGCCAGGACCCAGGAATTTATCTCTCGGCCTTCGCCTTGCGAGCACGTCCGCAATTTCATTGCCACCAACTCCAGCATGACTCAGCATCTACATCAGTGACACCTGATGTCTTTCCGAAATGTGATCTGGCTGCAAGTCGCCTGAATTTCGTGAATACGGAAGACACAAGCTAAAATCGCAAATATATTGCTCGGAATACTGGGGTGTATCCTCCAAGAGAAAGGGAGAGCTTTGTTTTTGGCCCATAGACTCTAGCACCGGAGCCTTCGTCGGTGAGTGAGCCGTCCGTGTATCAGACTGGCCCTCAGAGACTACCTGGCCCTCCTCCCCCTAAAGGCCGCCTGCCGCTTGACCGCAACTCTTACCTTGTAGAATACTTCACTGTAAATGTTTAGTCAAAGCGATCACTCCTCATATATAGGATAGGGCAATCCCTTTGCAGTTCTGAGAGGATGGCACAGTGTTTCCTGCCAGGATTCACAAAGGACCAACTGCCTTGACTCCACAATCGGAACGCAGACGTTCTTGCCTCCCCGTCCCCTTGAACTACCAAGTCCGCAAACTTCAGAATGACTCCACCTCTTTGGCCTCTGAATTTGGTGAACATGAAAGGCATGGAATTAAAAGGGTTCTCTCCGCTCGCGTCCCGATATTGCCACACTTCGGACCAAAACTTAATTGTGTCAGTAGTATTTTCCCATTTAACAAAATTTATGTTGGTGTAGTGCTCTTCAATCAAACCTATAATGTTTTCGAGCATGTTTAAATTATGTAGCAGACTTAATAGTTTGTTTTTCATTATCTTTTTGTTGCTTTAGTAGTCATGACATTCTAACCTTGAAAAATTAACTGACAGCTTGTTGTTTGGATAGCGGCCCTCTGGCGCTCCGTGTCACTACTATTCGTACCAAAACTTTGTTTGACGTTGACGCAAGCAGAGTTGCCATATGATGCTTATGTAAAATCCTGAGAAGCAATAAAGAACAATTCTATGGAAATTAGGTACTTGTCAGAGATTCAGTTCATACTTAATAATAGACATATTTATTAGACCGAAATTTAGCCACAGCACAGGTTTGTTGTTTCCTTCAGCATAGAATATATATACAGAAAAAATTGCGCGACAAACAGGGTATAGTTCTTAGTATAGTTCTTGTTTACTCCTTCTGACCTAAGCGAATTCGTTGGCTTTTGGCTTCACTGGCCGTATATATCAAACTATCTATTTTTTAGCATGTGTAGAGGATCACATGAAGATATGCATTGAATGTTGGGACTTAGGTTATTAGAACGGCAACACAACACACATACTCGTCTTCCGATTGGCTGTTCCCTTCCCCTATATAGGGTGACCATTTACTTCATAGATCAATTCCGGACGCTTGGCGTACGGGGGGGGACTGTAAGAGAATGAAGGCAGTTTGGTCATCAAGCGACAGTAGTGCCATTTTTTGCCTGTCCGTTAACTATTTGCTCATTTTGCTGTATGTACTATTTTCGATTGGGGTTAAAATTCCGGGAATTTCGCCGATTTTTGTGAATTTTTTGACTGCCCAGTAGCTGTATTTGTTCATTTTACAGTATGTTGGGCCAATTATTTTCGATCGCGGCTCAAATTCCGGACATTTTACCGATTTCTGGACATGTCCGGGATTTTCCGAACGGATGGTCACCCTACCCCTATAGTCCCGTGACGTCACGCGACTAGAAAAATTCAAATATTTTCCGCATTTTCGCCAAATACAAACAACACAAATTTGATCGATGTCTTGTCTTCTTGACCGTGTAAAGTGGTTATGATCTTATCAGATGACGATCAGGTCACATATGCCGCGAGCGCCTCAAAACAATGTCCAAACCTTGTTCCGTATTGAGCGTTTGCAATACAAATATTATAAAAACACAGAAAGCCTACAGCGCTAGCCTCACTTAAGTATGAAATAGAGTGCGGTAAGGTAAGAGGTAACGTAAGACGTAAGAAAATAAACCTGTGGAATCAGATGAGAGTGTTTATAGTCGTAACGTAAGAGGTAACGCAACACTCTCATCTGATTCCACAGGTTTATTACCTTACGTCTTACGTTACCTCTTACCTTACCGCACCCTATTTAGTCCCTTTTATTCTACGCTACGATAAAGAAAGGTGTACATTACAAATAATCGGATTTTCTATTTCTGGAGCGAAGGGAAAAATTTGAAGAATTGGCAACACCAATGAGATAACGCGACATCTATTGTGCAAAAACGTTAATGGTATTTTGGGGTGGGGTTACGTAGGTAGCGACCTACATCTTCTCTTATATTCTCCAATAGTCCTACTTGTACTTGACAGATGTCGCATCGGGTTTGATCGTGGCACAAAGTCGGAATCGGAAAGGGAATTCTCACATTTTGGACCAGGAAAACAGAAATGGATGGAGGACAAAATGATAAAAATCATAAATATTACCAGTGCATAGCCTGTTCCCTGTTGCCTGTTTTGTGGTGCATAGGGGTTTGGATAGAGGTAAGGTAAGGCGCTATAGTCTGAAATACAATGAATTTCTGGATTCGAAAGGAAAACAGCTTTTTACAGGTGGCAATGGGTGCTGACTAGTGTATATTTCGAAGAGCTATCTACGTTTCATAAGAGTCATAGTGGACAGTGCAGCTGTTTATAGGATGTAGCGACGTACTTTGTTTAATCATGTGTACTCCATAGAAGAAATTGACGCATACACATACCTGGGATGTTAAAGCAGGTTGTGGTTGTGTGACGAAGATATATGTGAAATTAGTGGGGCAGTTTTCCAATAAAATTACAAAATAGGCAATAAACTTGTACTAATTACTAATTAACACTATATGTCGGGGAAGTTTTAACATGAAAAATCCTTCCATCAAATACAGGGTGTCCAGTTAGTGTGTAATTTTTCGATATCTCGCAAGATATACCTGATAGAAGAAAATGTCAAATGCAAAAGTTATTTGTTTACTTAAGACGCATATTCTAAAAATATTTTAAAATATACAGGGTGTTGCGGGAAAGTAGGATAGTGACCAACTGGATTTTTTTTGT
Organism: Callosobruchus maculatus; assembly: GCA_951848785.1. Taxonomy (NCBI): domain Eukaryota; kingdom Metazoa; phylum Arthropoda; class Insecta; order Coleoptera; family Chrysomelidae; genus Callosobruchus; species Callosobruchus maculatus. The sequence continues at coordinate 4,237,181 of CATOUR010000191.1, read as the reverse complement.
ATGGAACTATAACTTTCTTAAGTTGTTCTAGTTTCCATCATGAATCTCTATTCAACCCTAAAATATTTTTGGGATCGGTTGCGACGTTGCCAAGTTATAATTTATTTTCTATTAATTTTCTGATTTGCAAGGTCGCAAGTAATACGTCTAAATTGATATATTCCTTTAAATTTTCTCAATAATATTATACACCGGGTTACTTATGAATATTAAGTGGATATTATTTTGGATGTTACCAGCAATTTTGAAATTTTGAGATCTTACTAAGTTCGACATGTGCCATTCATGCATTGAAAATAAGTAGAGGATGATATTCAAAATAAACTAAAACCGAGGATATTTGTTTAAAAATTTGGAAAAATAATTTATAACTTGGCAACGTCGCAAACGCGAAAAAAAATACAAGGCGAGATAGGGTATTAGTAGATATTTCGATTTAAAATAAAAAATACAGGGTGTTACATTTAAAAAAACAAAGTAAAATGACCTTCAAGTTGCTGTAATTTAAAATTCTGCCAAAAACACCCTGTAAACACAAATTGCTGGTAACATCCAAAATTATATCCACTTAATACTCAAGTAACTCGCTGTATAATATTATTAAGAAAAGTTAAAGGAATATATCAATTTGGACGTCGTATTACTTGCGACCTTGCAAATCCGGAAATTAATAGAAAATAAATTATAACTTGGCAACGTCGCAACCTATCCCAAAAATATTTTAGGGTTAAATACAGATCAATGATGGAAACTAAAAGAATTTAAAAAAAAGTTATAGTTCCATACAAAAAAATTAAGTTGGTCACTATCCTACTTTCCCGCAACACCCTGTATATTTCAAAATATTTTTACAATATGCGTCTTAAGTAACCAAATAACTCTTGTATTTGACATTTTCTTCTATCACGCATACTTTGCGAGATATCGAAGAATTACCCACTAACTGGACACCCTGTATAAAAGGCAAATATTGCGAACAAGTTCAAAGTATATGAAAAGATAAAAATCTTGAAAATGTATATGTACGTCTGCTGCAAGAATAAAGGTAGGTTAACTTTATATTTTTATATATTTATTGTAGATATAATCATCCATATTCAGCAGACAAAAACAAATTAGCCAAATAATCAAATACCTATGAAATGAAAGTTTTCTAGAGTTCGTACAGGGTTGTCTGTCATACCTAAAACACCTAATTGATTACTTGTATATTTTAAGTACAGGATTGTTGTAAGTGGATATCTTCCTTAGATTTTCAGATATAATTTAATTTTTTTGTAATCGGAGACTTCAAACTTGGTTTTTTCTTAGGTTTTCGGTCAATGGATATCATCATCATCATCATCTATCAGCCATCTCTCATCCACTGCTGGATATAGGCCTCCTCTAGTGTAAAAAATGTTGTATTCGGCTGTATTTAGTCGTTTTCTATTGTTTAGCGCTGTTGTCTGCCTGCTTTCTGTTGTTGTGGGCTGTTTTCTGTTCTATTCGGTTGTATTTGGTCGTTTTCTAAACAACACTTTGCAATCACACCTCTGTTTTTCTTCTAATGGTACTTGCTTCCAGCCCAACAGTAGGCTCAGGTCCCAGGAAATTATCTTCGACCCTCTCCTTGCGATAGCATCCGCCGTTTCATTACCGCTACCGATTGTACCTGCACTAGCCAGTAGCCCTACAGCTGGCCAGGACCCAGGAATTTATCTCTCGGCCTTCGCCTTGCGAGCACGTCCGCAATTTCATTGCCACCAACTCCAGCATGACTCAGCGTCTACATCAGTGACACCTGATGTCTTTCCGAAATGTGATCTGGCTGCAAGTCGCCTGAATTTCGTGAATACGGAAGACACAAGCTAAAATCGCAAATATATTGCTCGGAATACTGGGGTGTATCCTCCAAGAGAAAGGGAGAGCTTTGTTTTTGGCCCATAGACTCTAGCACCGGAGCCTTCGTCGGTGAGTGAGCCGTCCGTGTATCAGACTGGCCCTCAGAGACTACCTGGCCCTCCTACCGCTAAAGGCCGCCTGTCGCATGACCGCAACTCTTACCTTGTAGAATACTTCACTGTAAATGTTTAGTCAAAGCGATCACTCCTCATATATAGGATAGGGCAATCCCTTTGCAGTTCTGAGAGGATGGCACAGTGTTTCCTGCCAGGATTCACAAAGGACCAACTGCCTTGACTCCACAATCGGAACGCAGACGCTCTTGCCTCCCCATCCCCTTGAACTACCAAGTCCGCAAACTTCAGAATGACTCCACCTCTTTGGCCTCTGAATTTGGTGAACACGAAAGGCATGGAATTAAAAGGGTTCTCTCCGCTCGCGTCCCGATATTGCCACACTTCGGACCAAAACTTAATTGTGTCAGTAGTATTTTCCCATTTAACAAAATTTATGTTGGTGTAGTGCTCTTCAATCAAACCTATAATGTTTTCGAGCATGTTTAAATTCTGTAGCAGACTTAATAGTTTGTTTTTCATTATCTTTTTGTTGCTTTAGTAGCATTGACCATGCATTGACATTCTAACCTTAGAATCATCCTTGATATGAAAAATTAACTGACAAGTGACAGCTTATGTTTGGATAGCGGCCCTCTGGCGCTCCGTGTCACTACTATTCGTACCAAAACTTTGTTTGACGTTGACGCAAGCAGAGTTGCCATATGATGCTTATGTAAAATCCTGAGAAGCAATAAAGAACAATTCTGTGGAAATTAGGTACTTGTCAGAGATTCAGTTCATACTTAATAATAGACATATTTATTAGACCGAAATTTAGCCACAGCACAGGTTTGTTGTTTCCTTCAGCATAGAATATACATACAGAAAAAAATGCGCGGCAAACAGGGTAGTTCTTAGTATAGTTCTTGTTTACTCCTTCACCTAAGCGAATTCGTTGGCTTTTGGCTTCACTGGCCGTATATATCAAACTATCTATTTTTTAGCATGTGTAGAGGATCACATGAAGGTATGCATTGAATGTTGGGACTTAGGTTATTAGGACGGCAACACAACACACATACTCGTCTTCCGATTGGCTGTTCCCTTCCCCTATATAGGGTGACCACTTACTTCATAGATCAATTCCGGACGCTTGGCGTACGGGGGGAGGGGGGTAAGAGAATGAAGGCAGTTTGGTCATCAAGCGACAGTAGTGCCATTTTTTGCCTGTCCGTTAACTGTATTTGCTTATTTTGCTGTATGTACTATTTTCAATTGGGGTTAAAATTCCGGGAATTTCACCGATTTTTGTGAATTTTTTGACTGCCCAGTAGCTGTATTTGTTCATTTTACTGTATGTTGTGCCAATTATTTTCGATCGCCGCTCAAATTCCGGACATTTTACCGATTTCTGGACATGTCCGGGATTTTCCGGACGGATGGTCACCCTACCCCTATAGTCCCGTGACGTCACGCGACTAGAAAAATTCAAATATTTTCCGCATTTTCTCCAAATACAAACAACACAAATTTGATCGATGTCTTGTCTTCTTGACCGTGTAAAGTGGTTATTATCTTATCAGATGACGATCAGGTCACATATGCCGCCAGCGCCTCAAAACAATGTCCAAACCTTGTTCCGTATTGAGCGTTTGCAATACAAATATTATAAAAACACAGAAAGCCTACAGCGCTAGCCTCACTTATTCTAGGCTACGATAAAGAAAGGTGTACATTACAAATAATCGGATTTTCTATTTCTGGAGCGAAGGGAAAAATTGGAAGAATTGGCAACACCAATGAAATAACGCGCGACATCTATTGTGCAAAAACGTTAATGGTATTTTGGGGTGGGGTTACCTAGGTAGCGACCTACTTTATCTTCTCTTATATTCTCCAATAGTCCTACTTGTACTTGATAGATGTCGCATCGGGTTTGATCGTGGCACCAGGGGGTGTTCACTCTAAAGTACAGATTAGAGTGCGGTAAGGTAAGAGGTAACGTAAGACGTAAGAAAATAAACCTGTGGAATCAGATGAGAGTGTTTATAGTCGTAACGTTTCTTCTTACGTTACGACTATAAACACTCTCATCTGATTCCACAGGTTTATTACCTTACGTCTTACGTTACCTCTTACCTTACCGCACTCTATTTAGTCCCTAAGGGTGCATTTATAGTGCTGTAACGTAAGAGGTAAGGTAAGAGGTATGAAAATAAACCTGTGGAATCAGATGAGAGTGTTTATAGTCGTAACGTTTCTTCTTACGTTACGACTATAAACACTCTCATCTGATTCCATATAGGTTTATTTTCCTACGTCTTACGTTACCTCTTACCTTACCGCACTATAAATGCTACTTTATGGAGCCAAGGTGGCCGGTAATTTTAATTCTCCCCCAAATTGATAAGATGTCGCCAGGAACCGTTTGGTAGATTATGCGTATATGTGGTTGCCTGACATTCTAGTATGAAGGCGAAATTAACCTTAATAACTTTTGAAACACAAATTGCTGGTAACATCCAAACTAATATCCACTTAATACTCAAGTAACTCGCTGTATAATATTATTAAGAAAAGTTAAAGGAATATATCAATTTGGACGTCGTATTACTTGCGACCTTGCAAATCCGGAAATTAATAGAAAATAAATTATAACTTGGCAACGTCGCAACCTATCCCAAAAATATTTTAGGGTTAAATACAGATCAATGATGGAAACTAAAAGAATTTAAAAAAAAGTTATAGTTCCATATAAAAAAATTAAGTTGGTCACTATCCTACTTTCCCGCAACACCCTATATATTTCAAAATATTTTTACAACATGCGTCTTAAGTAATCAAATAACTCTTGTATTTGACATTTTCTTCTATCATGCATACTTTGCGAGATATCGAAGAATTACCCACTAACTGGACACCCTGTATAAAAGGCAAATATTGGGAACAAGTTCAAAGTATATGAAAAGATAAAAATCTTGAAAATGTATATGTACGTCTGCTGCAAGAATAAAGGTAGGTTAACTTTATATTTTTATATATTTATTATAGATATAATCATCCATATTCAGCAGACAAAAACAAATTAGCCAAATAATCAAATACCTATGAAATGAAAGTTTTCTAGAGTTCGTACAGGGTTGTCTGTCATACCTAAAACACCTAATTGATTACTTGTATATTTTAAGTACAGGATTGTTGTAAGTGGATATCTTCCTTAGATTTTCAGATATAATTTAATTTTTTTGTAATCGGAGACTTCAAACTTGGTTTTTTCTTAGGTTTTCGGTCAATGGATATCATCATCATCATCATCTATCAGCCATCTCTCTCATCCACTGCTGGCTATAGGCCTCCTCTAGTGTAAAAAATGTTGTATTCAGCTGTATTTAGTCGTTTTCTATTGTTTAGCGCTGTTGTCTGCCTGCTTTCTGTTGTTGTGGGCTGTTTTCTGTTCTATTCGGTTGTATTTGGTCGTTTTCTAAACAACACTTTGCAATCACACCTCTGTTTTTCTTCTAATGGTACTTGCTTCCAGCCCAACAGTAGGCTCAGGTCCCAGGAAATTATCTTCGACCCTCTCCTTGCGATAGCATCCGCCGTTTCATTACCGCTACCGATTGTACCTGCACTAGCCAGTAGCCCTACAGCTGGCCAGGACCCAGGAATTTATCTCTCGGCCTTCGCCTTGCGAGCACGTCCGCAATTTCATTGCCACCAACTCCAGCATGACTCAGCGTCTACATCAGTGACACCTGATGTCTTTCCGAAATGTGATCTGGCTGCAAGTCGCCTGAATTTCGTGAATACGGAAGACACAAGCTAAAATCGCAAATATATTGCTCGGAATACTGGGGTGTATCCTCCAAGAGAAAGGGAGAGCTTTGTTTCTGGCCCATAGACTCTAGCACCGGAGCCTTCGTCGGTGAGTGAGCCGTCCGTGTATCAGACTGGCCCTCAGAGACTACCTGGCCCTCCTCCCCCTAAAGGCCGCCTGCCGCTTGACCGCAACTCTTACCTTGTAGAATACTTCACTGTAAATGTTTAGTCAAAGCGATCACTCCTCATATATAGGATAGGGCAGTCCCTTTGCAGTTCTGAGAGGATGGCACAGTGTTTCCTGCCAGGATTCACAAAGGACCAACTGCCTTGACTCCACAATCGGAACGCAGACGTTCTTGCCTCCCCGTCCCCTTGAACTACCAAGTCCGCAAACTTCAGAATGACTCCACCTCTTTGGCCTCTGAATTTGGTGAACACGAAAGGCATGGAATTAAAAGGGTTCTCTCCGCTCGCGTCCCGATATTGCCACACTTCGGACCAAAACTTAACTGTGTCAGTAGTATTTTCCCATTTAACAAAATTTATGTTGGTGTAGTGCTCTTCAATCAAACCTATAATGTTTTCGAGCATGTTTAAATTATGTAGCAGACTTAATAGTTTGTTTTTCATTATCTTTTTGTTGCTTTAGTAGTCATTGACATTCTAACCTTGAAAAATTAACTGACAGCTTGTTGTTTGTATAGCGGCCCTCTGGCGCTCCGTGTCACTACTATTCGTACCAAAACTTTGTTTGACGTTGACGCAAGCAGAGTTGCCATATGATGCTTATGTAAAATCCTGAGAAGCAATAAAGAACAATTCTATGGAAATTAGGTACTTGTCAGAGATTCAGTTCATACTTAATAATAGACATATTTATTAGACCGAAATTTAGCCACAGCACAGGTTTGTTGTTTCCTTCAGCATAGAATATATATACAGAAAAAATTGCGCGACAAACAGGGTATAGTTCTTAGTATAGTTCTTGTTTACTCCTTCTGACCTAAGCGAATTCGTTGGCTTTTGGCTTCACTGGCCGTATATATCAAACTATCTATTTTTTAGCATGTGTAGAGGATCACATGAAGGTGTGCATTGAATGTTGGGACTTAGGTTATTAGAACGGCAACACAACACACATACTCGTCTTCCGATTGGCTGTTCCCTTCCCCTATATAGGGTGACCATTTACTTCATAGATCAATTCCGGACGCTTGGCGTACGGGGGGGGACTGTAAGAGAATGAAGGCAGTTTGGTCATCAAGCGACAGTAGTGCCATTTTTTGCCTGTCCGTTAACTATTTGCTCATTTTGCTGTATGTACTATTTTCGATTGGGGTTAAAATTCCGGGAATTTCACCGATTTTTGTGAATTTTTTGACTGCCCAGTAGCTGTATTTGTTCATTTTACAGTATGTTGTGCCAATTATTTTCGATCGCGGCTCAAATTCCGGACATTTTACCGATTTCTGGACATGTCCGGGATTTTCCGAACGGATGGTCACCCTACCCCTATAGTCCCGTGACGTCACGCGACTAGAAAAATTCAAATATTTTCCGCATTTTCGCCAAATACAAACAACACAAATTTGATCGATGTCTTGTCTTCTTGACCGTGTAAAGTGGTTATGATCTTATCAGATGACGATCAGGTCACATATGCCGCGAGCGCCTCAAAACAATGTCCAAACCTTGTTCCGTATTGAGCGTTTGCAATACAAATATTATAAAAACACAGAAAGCCTACAGCGCTAGCCTCACTTAAGTATGAAATAGAGTGCGGTAAGGTAAGAGGTAACGTAAGACGTAAGAAAATAAACCTGTGGAATCAGATGAGAGTGTTTATAGTCGTAACGTAAGAGGTAACGCAACACTCTCATCTGATTCCACAGGTTTATTACCTTACGTCTTACGTTACCTCTTACCTTACCGCACTCTATTTAGTCCCTTTTATTCTACGCTACGATAAAGAAAGGTGTACATTACAAATAATCGGATTTTCTATTTCTGGAGCGAAGGGAAAAATTTGAAGAATTGGCAACACCAATGAGATAACGCGACATCTATTGTGCAAAAACGTTAATGGTATTTTGGGGTGGGGTTACGTAGGCAGCGACCTACATCTTCTCTTATATTCTCCAACAGTCCTACTTGTACTTGATAGATGTCGCATCGGGTTTGATGGTGGCACAAAGTCGGAATCGGAACGGAATTCTCACATTTTGGACCAGGAAAACAGAAATGGATGGAGGACAAAATGATAAAAATCATAAATATTACCAGTGCATAGCCTGTTCCCTGTTGCCTGTTTTGTGGTGCATAGGGGTTTGGATAGAGGCGCTATAGTCTGAAATACAATGAATTTCTGGATTCGAAAGGAAAACAGCTTTTTACAGGTGGCAATGGGTGCTGACTAGTGTATATTTCGAAGAGCTATCTACGTCTCATAAGAGTCATAGTGGACAGTGCAGCTGTTTATAGGATGTAGCGACGTACTTTGTTTAATCATGTGTACTCCATAGAAGAAATTGACGCATACACATACCTGGGATGTTAAAGCAGGTTGTGGTTGTGTGACGAAGATATATGTGAAACTAGTGGGGCAGTTTTCCAATAAAATTACAAAATAGGCAATAAACTTGTACTAAGTACTAATTAACACTGTATGTCGGGGAAGTTTTAACATGAAAAATCCTTCCATCAAATACAGGGTGTCCAGTTAGTGTGTAATTCTTCGATATCTCGCAAGCTATACCTGATAGAAGAAAATGTCAAATGCAAAAGTTATTTGGTTACTTAAGACGCATATTCTAAAAATATTTTAAAATATACAGGGTGTTGCGGGAAAGTAGGATAGTGACCAACTGGATTTTTTTTGTATGGAACTATAACTTTCTTAAGTTGTTCTAGTTTCCATCATGAATCTCTATTCAACCCTAAAATATTTTTGGGATCGGTTGCGACGTTGCCAAGTTATAATTTATTTTCTATTAATTTTCTGATTTGCAAGGTCGCAAGTAATACGTCTAAATTGATATATTCCTTTAAATTTTCTCAATAATATTATACACCGGGTTACTTATGAATATTAAGTGGATATTATTTTGGATGTTACCAGCAATTTTGAAATTTTGAGATCTTACTAAGTTCGACATGTGCCATTCATGCATTGAAAATAAGTAGAGGATAATATTCAAAATAAACTAAAACCGAGGATATTTGTTTAAAAATTTGGAAAAATAATTTATAACTTGGCAACGTCGTAGGGTATTAGTAGATATTTCGATTTAAAATAAAAAATACAGGGTGTTACATTTAAAAAAACAAAGTAAAATGACCTTCAAGTTGCTGTAATTTAAAATTCTGCCAAAAACACCCTGTAAACACAAATTGCTGGTAACATCCAAACTAATATCCACTTAATACTCAAGTAACTCGCTGTATAATATTATTAAGAAAAGTTAAAGGAATATATCAATTTGGACGTCGTATTACTTGCGACCTTGCAAATCCGGAAATTAATAGAAAATAAATTATAACTTGGCAACGTCGCAACCTATCCCAAAAATATTTTAGGGTTAAATACAGATCAATGATGGAAACTAAAAGAATTTAAAAAAAAGTTATAGTTCCATATAAAAAAATTAAGTTGGTCACTATCCTACTTTCCAGCAACACCCTGTATATTTCAAAATATTTTTACAATATGCGTCTTAAGTAACCAAATAACTCTTGTATTTGACATTTTCTTCTATCACGCATACTTTGCGAGATATCGAAGAATTACCCACTAACTGGACACCCTGTATAAAAGGCAAATATTGGGAACAAGTTCAAAGTATATGAAAAGATAAAAATCTTGAAAATGTATATGTACGTCTGCTGCAAGAATAAAGGTAGGTTAACTTTATATTTTTATATATTTATTATAGATATAATCATCCATATTCAGCAGACAAAAACAAATTAGCCAAATAATCAAATACCTATGAAATGAAAGTTTTCTAGAGTTCGTACAGGGTTGTCTGTCATACCTAAAACACCTAATTGATTACTTGTATATTTTAAGTACAGGATTGTTGTAAGTGGATATCTTCCTTAGATTTTCAGATATAATTTAATTTTTTTGTAATCGGAGACTTCAAACTTGGTTTTTTCTTAGGTTTTCGGTCAATGGATATCATCATCATCATCATCTATCAGCCATCTCTCATCCACTGCTGGATATAGGCCTCCTCTCGTGTAAAAAATGTTGTATTCGGCTGTATTTAGTCGTTTTCTATTGTTTAGCGCTGTTGTCTGCCTGCTTTCTGTTGTTGTGGGCTGTTTTCTGTTCTATTCGGTTGTATTTGGTCGTTTTCTAAACAACACTTTGCAATCACACCTCTGTTTTTCTTCTAATGGTACTTGCTTCCAGCCCAACAGTAGGCTCAGGTCCCAGGAAATTATCTTCGACCCTCTCCTTGCGATAGCATCCGCCGTTTCATTACCGCTACCGATTGTACCTGCACTAGCCAGTAGCCCTACAGCTGGCCAGGACCCAGGAATTTATCTCTCGGCCTTCGCCTTGCGAGCACGTCCGCAATTTCATTGCCACCAACTCCAGCATGACTCAGCATCTACATCAGTGACACCTGATGTCTTTCCGAAATGTGATCTGGCTGCAAGTCGCCTGAATTTCGTGAGTACGGAAGACACAAGCTAAAATCGCAAATATATTGCTCGGAATACTGGGGTGTATCCTCCAAGAGAAAGGGAGAGCTTTGTTTTTGGCCCATAGACTCTAGCACCGGAGCCTTCGTCGGTGAGTGAGCCGTCCGTGTATCAGACTGGCCCTCAGAGACTACCTGGCCCTCCTCCCCCTAAAGGCCGCCTGCCGCTTGACCGCAACTCTTACCTTGTAGAATACTTCACTGTAAATGTTTAGTCAAAGCGATCACTCCTCATATATAGGATAGGGCAATCCCTTTGCAGTTCTGAGAGGATGGCACAGTGTTTCCTGCCAGGATTCACAAAGGACCAACTGCCTTGACTCCACAATCGGAACGCAGACGTTCTTGCCTCCCCGTCCCCTTGAACTACCAAGTCCGCAAACTTCAGAATGACTCCACCTCTTTGGCCTCTGAATTTGGTGAACATGAAAGGCATGGAATTAAAAGGGTTCTCTCCGCTCGCGTCCCGATATTGCCACACTTCGGACCAAAACTTAATTGTGTCAGTAGTATTTTCCCATTTAACAAAATTTATGTTGGTGTAGTGCTCTTCAATCAAACCTATAATGTTTTCGAGCATGTTTAAATTATGTAGCAGACTTAATAGTTTGTTTTTCATTATCTTTTTGTTGCTTTAGTAGTCATGACATTCTAACCTTGAAAAATTAACTGACAGCTTGTTGTTTGGATAGCGGCCCTCTGGCGCTCCGTGTCACTACTATTCGTACCAAAACTTTGTTTGACGTTGACGCAAGCAGAGTTGCCATATGATGCTTATGTAAAATCCTGAGAAGCAATAAAGAACAATTCTATGGAAATTAGGTACTTGTCAGAGATTCAGTTCATACTTAATAATAGACATATTTATTAGACCAAAATTTAGCCACAGCACAGGTTTGTTGTTTCCTTCAGCATAGAATATATATAGGTACAGAAAAAATTGCGCGACAAACAGGGTATAGTTCTTAGTATAGTTCTTGTTTACTCCTTCTGACCTAAGCGAATTCGTTGGCTTTTGGCTTCACTGGCCGTATATATCAAACTATCTATTTTTTAGCATGTGTAGAGGATCACATGAAGGTATGCATTGAATGTTGGGACTTAGGTTATTAGACCGGCAACACAACACACATACTCGTCTTCCGATTGGCTGTTCCCTTCCCCTATATAGAGTGACCATTTACTTCATAGATCAATTCCGGACGCTTGGCGTACGGGGGGGGGACTGTAAGAGAATGAAGGCAGTTTGGTCATCAAGCGACAGTAGTGCCATTTTTTGCCTGTCCGTTAACTATTTGCTCATTTTGCTGTATGTACTATTTTCGATTGGGGTTAAAATTCCGGGAATTTCACCGATTTTTGTGAATTTTTTGACTGCCCAGTAGCTGTATTTGTTCATTTTACAGTATGTTGGGCCAATTATTTTCGATCGCGGCTCAAATTCCGGACATTTTACCGATTTCTGGACATGTCCGGGATTTTCCGAACGGATGGTCACCCTACCCCTATAGTCCCGTGACGTCACGCGACTAGAAAAATTCAAATATTTTCCGCATTTTCGCCAAATACAAACAACACAAATTTGATCGATGTCTTGTCTTCTTGACCGTGTAAAGTGGTTATGATCTTATCAGATGACGATCAGGTCACATATGCCGCGAGCGCCTCAAAACAATGTCCAAACCTTGTTCCGTATTGAGCGTTTGCAATACAAATATTATAAAAACACAGAAAGCCTACAGCGCTAGCCTCACTTTTGTATGAAATAGAGTGCGGTAAGGTAAGAGGTAACGTAAGACGTAAGAAAATAAACCTGTGGAATCAGATGAGAGTGTTTATAGTCGTAACGTAAGAGGTAACGCAACACTCTCATCTGATTCCACAGGTTTATTACCTTACGTCTTACGTTACCTCTTACCTTACCGCACTCTATTTAGTCCCTTTTATTCTACGCTACGATAAAGAAAGGTGTACATTACAAATAATCGGATTTTCTATTTCTGGAGCGAAGGGAAAAATTTGAAGAATTGGCAACACCAATGAGATAACGCGACATCTATTGTGCAAAAACGTTAATGGTATTTTGGGGTGGGGTTACGTAGGTAGCGACCTACATCTTCTCTTATATTCTCCAATAGTCCTACTTGTACTTGACAGATGTCGCATCGGGTTTGATCGTGGCACAAAGTCGGAATCGGAAAGGGAATTCTCACATTTTGGACCAGGAAAACAGAAATGGATGGAGGACAAAATGATAAAAATCATAAATATTACCAGTGCATAGCCTGTTCCCTGTTGCCTGTTTTGTGGTGCATAGGGGTTTGGATAGAGGTAAGGTAAGGCGCTATAGTCTGAAATACAATGAATTTCTGGATTCGAAAGGAAAACAGCTTTTTACAGGTGGCAATGGGTGCTGACTAGTGTATATTTCGAAGAGCTATCTACGTTTCATAAGAGTCATAGTGGACAGTGCAGCTGTTTATAGGATGTAGCGACGTACTTTGTTTAATCATGTGTACTCCATAGAAGAAATTGACGCATACACATACCTGGGATGTTAAAGCAGGTTGTGGTTGTGTGACGAAGATATATGTGAAATTAGTGGGGCAGTTTTCCAATAAAATTACAAAATAGGCAATAAACTTGTACTAATTACTAATTAACACTGTATGTCGGGGAAGTTTTAACATGAAAAATCCTTCCATCAAATACAGGGTGTCCAGTTAGTGTGTAATTTTTCGATATCTCGCAAGGTATACCTGATAGAAGAAAATGTCAAATGCAAAAGTTATTTGTTTACTTAAGACGCATATTCTAAAAATATTTTAAAATATACAGGGTGTTGCGGGAAAGTAGGATAGTGACCAACTGGATTTTTTTTGTATGGAACTATAACTTTCTTAAGTTGCTCCAGTTTCCATCATGAATCTCTATTCAACCCTAAAATATTTTTGGGATCGGTTGCGACGTTGCCAAGTTATAATTTATTTTCTATTAATTTTCTGATTTGCAAGGTCGCAAGTAATACGTCTAAATTGATATATTCCTTTAAATTTTCTCAATAATATTATACACCGGGTTACTTATGAATATTAAGTGGATATTATTTTGGATGTTACCAGCAATTTTGAAATTTTGAGATCTTACTAAGTTCGACATGTGCCATTCATGCATTGAAAATAAGTAGAGGATGATATTCAAAATAAACTAAAACCGAGGATATTTGTTTAAAAATTTGGAAAAATAATTTATAACTTGGCAACGTCGCAAACGCGAAAAAAAATACAAGGCGAGATAGGGTATTTGTAGATATTTGTAGATATTTCGATTTAAAATAAAAAATACAGGGTGTTACATTTAAAAAAACAAAGTAAAATGACCTTCAAGTTGCTGTAATTTAAAATTCTGCCAAAAACACCCTGTAAACACAAATTGCTGGTAACATCCAAACTAATATCCACTTAATACTCAAGTAACTCGCTGTATAATATTATTAAGAAAAGTTAAAGGAATATATCAATTTGGACGTCGTATTACTTGCGACCTTGCAAATCCGGAAATTAATAGAAAATAAATTATAACTTGGCAACGTCGCAACCTATCCCAAAAATATTTTAGGGTTAAATACAGATCAATGATGGAAACTAAAAGAATTTAAAAAAAAGTTATAGTTCCATACAAAAAAATTAAGTTGGTCACTATCCTACTTTCCCGCAACACCCTGTATATTTCAAAATATTTTTACAATATGCGTCTTAAGTAACCAAATAACTCTTGTATTTGACATTTTCTTCTATCACGCATACTTTGCGAGATATCGAAGAATTACCCACTAACTGGACACCCTGTATAAAAGGCAAATATTGGGAACAAGTTCAAAGTATATGAAAAGATAAAAATCTTGAGAATGTATATGTACGTCTGCTGCAAGAATAAAGGTAGGTTAACTTTATATTTTTATATATTTATTATAGATATAATCATCCATATTCAGCAGACAAAAACAAATTAGCCAAATAATCAAATACCTATGAAATGAAAGTTTTCTAGAGCTCGTACAGGGTTGTCTGTCATACCTAAAACACCTAATTGATTACTTGTATATTTTAAGTACAGGATTGTTGTAAGTGGATATCTTCCTTAGATTTTCAGATATAATTTAATTTTTTTGTAATCGGAGACTTCAAACTTGGTTTTTTCTTAGGTTTTCGGTCAATGGATATCATCATCATCATCATCTATCAGCCATCTCTCATCCACTGCTGGATATAGGCCTCCTCTAGTGTAAAAAATGTTGTATTCGGCTGTATTTAGTCGTTTTCTATTGTTTAGCGCTGTTGTCTGCCTGCTTTCTGTTGTTGTGGGCTGTTTTCTGTTCTATTCGGTTGTATTTGGTCGTTTTCTAAACAACACTTTGCAATCACACCTCTGTTTTTCTTCTAATGGTACTTGCTTCCAGCCCAACAGTAGGCTCAGGTCCCAGGAAATTATCTTCGACCCTCTCCTTGCGATAGCATCCGCCGTTTCATTACCGCTACCGATTGTACCTGCACTAGCCAGTAGCCCTACAGCTGGCCAGGACCCAGGAATTTATCTCTCGGCCTTCGCCTTGCGAGCACGTCCGCAATTTCATTGCCACCAACTCCAGCATGACTCAGCGTCTACATCAGTGACACCTGATGTCTTTCCGAAATGTGATCTGGCTGCAAGTCGCCTGAATTTCGTGAATACGGAAGACACAAGCTAAAATCGCAAATATATTGCTCGGAATACTGGGGTGTATCCTCCAAGAGAAAGGGAGAGCTTTGTTTTTGGCCCATAGACTCTAGCACCGGAGCCTTCGTCGGTGAGTGAGCCGTCCGTGTATCAGACTGGCCCTCAGAGACTACCTGGCCCTCCTCCCGCTAAAGGCCGCCTGTCGCTTGACCGCAACTCTTACCTTGTAGAATACTTCACTGTAAATGTTTAGTCAAAGCGATCACTCCTCATATATAGGATAGGGCAATCCCTTTGCAGTTCTGAGAGGATGGCACAGTGTTTCCTGCCAGGATTCACAAAGGACCAACTGCCTTGACTCCACAATCGGAACGCAGACGCTCTTGCCTCCCCATCCCCTTGAACTACCAAGTCCGCAAACTTCAGAATGACTCCACCTCTTTGGCCTCTGAATTTGGTGAACACGAAAGGCATGGAATTAAAAGGGTTCTCTCCGCTCGCGTCCCGATATTGCCACACTTCGGACCAAAACTTAATTGTGTCAGTAGTATTTTCCCATTTAACAAAATTTATGTTGGTGTCTTCAATCAAACCTATAATGTTTTCGAGCATGTTTAAATTCTGTAGCAGACTTAATAGTTTGTTTTTCATTATCTTTTTGTTGCTTTAGTATGATAGCATTGACCATGCATTGACATTCTAACCTTAGAATCATCCTTGATATGAAAAATTAACTGACAAGTGACAGCTTATGTTTGGATAGCGGCCCTCTGGCGCTCCGTGTCACTACTATTCGTACCAAAACTTTGTTTGACGTTGACGCAAGCAGAGTTGCCTTATGATGCTTATGTAAAATCCTGAGAAGCAATAAAGAACAATTCTGTGGAAATTAGGTACTTGTCAGAGATTCAGTTCGTACTTAATAATAGACATATTTATTAGACCGAAATTTAGCCACAGCACAGGTTTGTTGTTTCCTTCAGCATAGAATATACATACAGAAAAAAATGCGCGGCAAACAGGGTAGTTCTTAGTATAGTTCTTGTTTACTCCTTCACCTAAGCGAATTCGTTGGCTTTTGGCTCACTGGCCGTATATATCAAACTATCTATTTTTTAGCATGTGTAGAGGATCACATGAAGGTATGCATTGAATGTTGGGACTTAGGTTATTAGGACGGCAACACAACACACATACTCGTCTTCCGATTGGCTGTTCCCTTCCCATATATAGGGTGACCACTTACTTCATAGATCAATTCCGGACGCTTGGCGTACGGGGGGAGGGGGGTAAGAGAATGAAGGCAGTTTGGTCATCAAGCGACAGTAGTGCCATTTTTTGCCTGTCCGTTAACTGTATTTGCTTATTTTGCTGTATGTACTATTTTCAATTGGGGTTAAAATTCCGGGAATTTCACCGATTTTTGTGAATTTTTTGACTGCCCAGTAGCTGTATTTGTTCATTTTACTGTATGTTGTGCCAATTATTTTCGATCGCCGCTCAAATTCCGGACATTTTACCGATTTCTGGACATGTCCGGGATTTTCCGGACGGATGGTCACCCTACCCCTATAGTCCCGTGACGTCACGCGACTAGAAAAATTCAAATATTTTCCGCATTTTCTCCAAATACAAACAACACAAATTTGATCGATGTCTTGTCTTCTTGACCGTGTAAAGTGGTTATTATCTTATCAGATGACGATCAGGTCACATATGCCGCCAGCGCCTCAAAACAATGTCCAAACCTTGTTCCGTATTGAGCGTTTGCAATACAAATATTATAAAAACACAGAAAGCCTACAGCGCTAGCCTCACTTATTCTAGGCTACGATAAAGAAAGGTGTACATTACAAATAATCGGATTTTCTATTTCTGGAGCGAAGGGAAAAATTGGAAGAATTGGCAACACCAATGAAATAACGCGCGACATCTATTGTGCAAAAACGTTAATGGTATTTTGGGGTGGGGTTACCTAGGTAGCGACCTACTTTATCTTCTCTTATATTCTCCAATAGTCCTACTTGTACTTGATAGATGTCGCATCGGGTTTGATCGTGGCACCAGGGGGTGTTCACTCTAAAGTACAGATTAGAGTGCGGTAAGGTAAGAGGTAACGTAAGACGTAAGAAAATAAACCTGTGGAATCAGATGAGAGTGTTTATAGTCGTAACGTTTCTTCTTACGTTACGACTATAAACACTCTCATCTGATTCCACAGGTTTATTACCTTACGTCTTACGTTACCTCTTACCTTACCGCACTCTATTTAGTCCCTAAGGGTGCATTTATAGTGCTGTAACGTAAGAGGTAAGGTAAGAGGTATGAAAATAAACCTGTGGAATCAGATGAGAGTGTTTATAGTCGTAACGTTTCTTCTTACGTTACGACTATAAACACTCTCATCTGATTCCATATAGGTTTATTTTCCTACGTCTTACGTTACCTCTTACCTTACCGCACTATAAATGCTACTTTATGGAGCCAAGGTGGCCGGTAATTTTAATTCTCCCCCAAATTGATAAGATGTCGCCAGGAACCGTTTGGTAGATTATGCGTATATGTGGTTTCCTGACATTCTAGTATGAAGGCGAAATTAACCTTAATAACTTTTGAAACTTTGAAATTATCAACTTGTGTTATCAACTGTCATGTGAGCGTCATTGGTCTTGTTTTTGTGTATTTGTCGAAGTTTTTAGTGTTCTCGATCTCTGGTGTTCTCGCATTTCCAGTAAACATTTTCAGTGTTTATCGGACTTTGTTTGTAGTGATAAGTGTTTGTTTGACTTTTTTCGCCCAAAAGTGACTATAAATAAGCAAGAAGCAGGCGAACTCATCGACCTTTCGTCGGTCCTGATAACAAGGATTTTTAGTTCCAGTTTGTAAGTAAAATTATCATGCTGTAATCTAGATTTTAGATAAAATAATAGGTTCATGTTAGTAAGATGAATATGTTCGTTCATCTCTGCAGTACATACATAAGTGCAGTTAAATGTGGTTTAGGATGTTACCAAAATGAGCACTTTGTTAACTTTGGAAACTATTGTATGTAAGAAAAGCATCAAGTGAAAGAATGCCAAATATCCAATTAAAATTATCAGGTGTTTATTAGAATTGAGGAATTTATGTGTAGTTTACATGCTTGTTGCATTACATGTTCATAATTGAATATGATCTTTTTAGCAATACTAAGTTCCTGTCCAACCTAAAGGCTGACTTCATACTAGTCTACCAAATGCCATCTCATCACAAATATGCAGTCAAGGACTTCCAGGATAGGGTCTCAGTGCGCCACAGATTTCCCAACCCAAGGAAATGCATGACTTATCTTCAAACTATAGATGAACTGTGTTGGAAATGAAATACTTCAACATCTGAATCCAATATATTCATCCACTGAACAAATCATAGGTATGTTATTCTTCTTTGGTTATTATGAAACAATTAGTAGTACATTATATTGCAAGACGTGTAAAAGGCACTTATTATGTGTTGAGCTCAGAAGTGTAATTCCGAGGCAGCAGCCGAGGCCATGTAATCTGAGCAAAACACATATTGGAGATTTATACTCCAAATAGGATTTACTATTTTTTGAAAAATGAAAAAAAAAATAATTCAGAGGTGAGGATCGAACCTGAGACCTTCAGGCTTTCAAGCGTAGCTATTCATTTTTATTTTTTCAAATGCTTGACACGTGGTGTACAATCTCTTACACAAAAGTTAAGATTGGGTGAAAGAGATACCCAAGTCAAATAAAAGTAATATCTCAAAGAGAAGTAAAACGGTGATGTTTTGGAATCTTGTTGTTAGACCCTGTCTTTTTTCAGACACTTGTTTTAACTGTATATTGTTGTATGTATCACTGGTTCTCTGGCTTAAAGGTTTCGTTTGTTTTTAGATCAACCTCCAGCTTCTGCAATGCCACCAACACAGCCAGTAGTTAAAATGCCACTGATTGCCACCACCCCCACTACAGCGCTACAAAATCTGAATCAAGTGGAACAGATAGCGAAGCAATCTTCTAATCCAAGTAAGTACACTAACCAGGCACATATCCAGGATTTGGTTTTGGGGGGCGGTCCAGATTATGGCTGTCAATTGCTTGACCTTTGGGTGGGGGAACAGACGGTATTATATGATGTTTCGGGGAGGCGGTCCGGACCCCCTGGACTCCCTTTAAATATGTGCCTGAACACTAACTTTCAATGGATGAATCAAACTTATGTCCCAAAAACTCTCATAACAAATGACAGATTCTATAACCAAACCATAATAAAAAACCATATGTTGATTTACTGTATGACATGTAATACTGGCACTATCTGCATCATGTAAGAAGTATTAGTATTCTGTTTCAAGTTTCAAATATTTTAAAATATGTATTATTTTTATTTTTTCTTTAATTCCAGGTTCCTCTAGATCTGGTTCAGGATTCTTGAATTATATGCCTGTGAGCAGAGAGTCTCAATTAAATCCAAGGGCTTAGAGGCTATACAGGGTAAGAAATCGTCTCTCCCGAGCAAATAGGAGATTACAAGCTAGAAGATTGTTTCGACGTGCCCAGCAGGCAAGAGAAATATATCTCAAACACAGGAGGCACAGGAAGTAGCGATGTCTGACAGAAATTTAATCAATTTCATGATTCCTTCTCTCATGTGCCAATTCATTATTCATATTCCAGTTTTTAGTATTGATTCCGCCATTTAGAAAAAAATCCTAGTTTAATTTAATGCCAATCTTTGTAGCCAAAACTGGAAGATAAGCCATGAAAGATACTTTATTATTAATAACTGGAATTTATTTGATTACTTTCGGCAATGTTTAAAAGCCGCGTAAATTTTAAGTTTATTAATTTATATAGCATTAACAGCTTTTTAACAAACTACTTTGAAATGACAATGTATTGACAATTTCTTGAATGCTCATCTGGTATCCTTTTCCTGTGGCCATCAAAATAAGGGCTTCCAAATGTTCATGCAATTTTTACATGTAAGATTGTAAATATTTTCAAGAAGGTCTCTTTTCTAGGCGGCCCCGATTGTTTTAAGGTGAGAACTGGAGCTTTTATCTTAAATAAAGTTGTTACATTTTAAACAAGGCCCGTTTTCAAGGGGGTCTCAATTAGTTTATGACGGTACATATATGCCACTAAATGAGGTTTTCACACGTGAATTTGTACATTTTTTTAATAAGGGCCGTATTTTATGGGCTTTGATTGCTCTGTCGTTGTAAAAAAATGGATATTGCACCGAAAACAGTTTTGGCTCTCACTGTAAGAGAGCTTATCCAGAGCCTCTGTCTGTCCGTCCGTCCGTATACAAAAGATAGCGAAAACTACACCTGTTAGAGGAAAACTAAATACAGATTCGGAATCGGCATGGAAAAACTAGTCCAGGAAGAATCTGGTCTTTTCAATATCGCTTCCGGTTCCACAGTGAGAGCGCCGTTTAATCAACCTGGAGTTGTAAACACATTCAACTAAAATTGTAAATATCTTCAAAAATATTTTCAAAAAGGGTCTCATTAACGTGCTTCAATTGTACGTTATTTAAATACTATTAACTGGATATGAAGAGCTTCAATTTGGCAAAGTCAGCATAAACAGGTTTTACGTGGAGTAAACACAATTATATTTAAAGACTGCATTGTTCTGTGATTACTTATTCCTAATGATGTATGGATTATAATATAATTTTATATGTACCATAATGTTCAATTTAATATTGTATCCATCCAAACAAGGGCCCTTCTACCCTACAGGCCTTCCAGTCAGTTGCCCGGTGGGCCTGTTTGAGTTTACGAAGCTTCTTGGCGTGCAAATTAATTTCGAAACCCTATTATATAACTATTTTAATGTACATGATCATTATTTTATCATATTGATAAGTATTTTTGCATTGGCTGTTACCTCAACTATAAGTACGGGTATGTACAAGTAGAATATAAATTGCTTCATTTATCTGATTTTGTACATGTAATTCTAACTTATGCACTGTATATTACATTACAAGTTAATAAACCTTCATTCATAATTACTTTTTTATTGCATAAAATATTTTGAACATTTCAGGTAATGCAACCAAATGTGAAAAGCCCCATTACATTCCCTACTCGAACATTGTGGGAAAGGCCCATTCAGCTTTTATACTCCCCCAATCCGCAAGGGGGCGCAAAAACACGGTCCCTTCCGACGTTATAGAAGTTTCCCATCTATAAGAGGGGGTTATCTATGCGTGGCACAAAGTCGGAATCGGAACGGAATTCTCACATTTTGGACCAGGAAAACAGAAATGGATGGAGGACAAAATGATAAAAATCATAAATATTACCAGTGCATAGCCTGTTGCCTGTTTTGTGGTGCATAGGGGTTTGGATAGAGGTAAGGTAAGGCGCTATAGTCTGAAATACAATGAATTTCTGGATTCGAAAGGAAAACAGCTTTTTACAGGTGGCAATGGGTGCTGACTAGTGTATATTTCGAAGAGCTATCTACGTCTCATAAGAGTCATAGTGGACAGTGCAGCTGTTTATAGGATGTAGCGACGTACTTTGTTTAATCATGTGTACTCCATAGAAGAAATTGACGCATACACATACCTGGGATGTTAAAGCAGGTTGTGGTTGTGTGACGAAGATATATGTGAAATTAGTGGGGCAGTTTTCCAATAAAATTACAAAATAGGCAATAAACTTGTACTAATTACTAATTAACACTGTATGTCGGGGAAGTTTTAACATGAAAAATCCTTCCATCAAATACAGGGTGTCCAGTTAGTGTGTAATTCTTCGATATCTCGCAAGCTATACCTGATAGAAGAAAATGTCAAATGCAAAAGTTATTTGGTTACTTAAGACGCATATTCTAAAAATATTTTAAAATATACAGGGTGTTGCGGGAAAGTAGGATAGTGACCAACTGGATTTTTTTTATATGGAACTATAACTTTCTTAAGTTGTTCTAGTTTCCATCATGAATCTCTATTCAACCCTAAAATATTTTTGGGATCGGTTGCGACGTTGCCAAGTTATAATTTATTTTCTATTAATTTTTTGATTTACAAGGTCGCAAGTAATACGTCTAAATTGATATATTCCTTTAAATTTTCTCAATAATATTATACACCGGGTTACTTATGAATATTAAGTGGATATTATTTTGGATGTTACCAGCAATTTTGAAATTTTGAGATCTTACTAAGTTCGACATGTGCCATTCATGCATTGAAAATAAGTAGAGGATAATATTCAAAATAAACTAAAACCGAGGATATTTGTTTAAAAATTTGGAAAAATAATTTATAACTTGGCAACGTCGCAAACGCGAAAAAAAAATACAAGGCGAGATAGGGTATTAGTAGATATTTCGATTTAAAATAAAAAATACAGGGTGTTACATTTAAAAAAACAAAGTAAAGTGACCTTCAAGTTGCTGTAATTTAAAATTCTGCCAAAAACACCCTGTAAACACAAATTGCTGGTAACATCCAAACTAATATCCACTTAATACTCAAGTAACTCGCTGTATAATATTATTAAGAAAAGTTAAAGGAATATATCAATTTGGACGTCGTATTACTTGCGACCTTGCAAATCCGGAAATTAATAGAAAATAAATTATAACTTGGCAACGTCGCAACCTATCCCAAAAATATTTTAGGGTTAAATACAGATCAATGATGGAAACTAAAAGAATTTAAAAAAAAGTTATAGTTCCATATAAAAAAATTAAGTTGGTCACTATCCTACTTTCCCGCAACACCCTATATATTTCAAAATATTTTTACAATATGCGTCTTAAGTAACCAAATAACTCTTGTATTTGACATTTTCTTCTATCATGCATACTTTGCGAGATATCGAAGAATTACCCACTAACTGGACACCCTGTATAAAAGGCAAATATTGGGAACAAGTTCAAAGTATATGAAAAGATAAAAATCTTGAAAATGTATATGTACGTCTGCTGCAAGAATAAAGGTAGGTTAACTTTATATTTTTATATATTTATTATAGATATAATCATCCATATTCAGCAGACAAAAACAAATTAGCCAAATAATCAAATACCTATGAAATGAAAGTTTTCTAGAGTTCGTACAGGGTTGTCTGTCATACCTAAAACACCTAATTGATTACTTGTATATTTTAAGTACAGGATTGTTGTAAGTGGATATCTTCCTTAGATTTTCAGATATAATTTAATTTTTTTGTAATCGGAGACTTCAAACTTGGTTTTTTCTTAGGTTTTCGGTCAATGGATATCATCATCATCATCATCTATCAGCCATCTCTCTCATCCACTGCTGGCTATAGGCCTCCTCTAGTGTAAAAAATGTTGTATTCAGCTGTATTTAGTCGTTTTCTATTGTTTAGCGCTGTTGTCTGCCTGCTTTCTGTTGTTGTGGGCTGTTTTCTGTTCTATTCGGTTGTATTTGGTCGTTTTCTAAACAACACTTTGCAATCACACCTCTGTTTTTCTTCTAATGGTACTTGCTTCCAGCCCAACAGTAGGCTCAGGTCCCAGGAAATTATCTTCGACCCTCTCCTTGCGATAGCATCCGCCGTTTCATTACCGCTACCGATTGTACCTGCACTAGCCAGTAGCCCTACAGCTGGCCAGGACCCAGGAATTTATCTCTCGGCCTTCGCCTTGCGAGCACGTCCGCAATTTCATTGCCACCAACTCCAGCATGACTCAGCGTCTACATCAGTGACACCTGATGTCTTTCCGAAATGTGATCTGGCTGCAAGTCGCCTGAATTTCGTGAATACGGAAGACACAAGCTAAAATCGCAAATATATTGCTCGGAATACTGGGGTGTATCCTCCAAGAGAAAGGGAGAGCTTTGTTTCTGGCCCATAGACTCTAGCACCGGAGCCTTCGTCGGTGAGTGAGCCGTCCGTGTATCAGACTGGCCCTCAGAGACTACCTGGCCCTCCTCCCCCTAAAGGCCGCCTGCCGCTTGACCGCAACTCTTACCTTGTAGAATACTTCACTGTAAATGTTTAGTCAAAGCGATCACTCCTCATATATAGGATAGGGCAGTCCCTTTGCAGTTCTGAGAGGATGGCACAGTGTTTCCTGCCAGGATTCACAAAGGACCAACTGCCTTGACTCCACAATCGGAACGCAGACGTTCTTGCCTCCCCGTCCCCTTGAACTACCAAGTCCGCAAACTTCAGAATGACTCCACCTCTTTGGCCTCTGAATTTGGTGAACACGAAAGGCATGGAATTAAAAGGGTTCTCTCCGCTCGCGTCCCGATATTGCCACACTTCGGACCAAAACTTAATTGTGTCAGTAGTATTTTCCCATTTAACAAAATTTATGTTGGTGTAGTGCACTTCAATCAAACCTATAATGTTTTCGAGCATGTTTAAATTATGTAGCAGACTTAATAGTTTGTTTTTCATTATCTTTTTGTTGCTTTAGTAGTCATTGACATTCTAACCTTGAAAAATTAACTGACAGCTTGTTGTTTGTATAGCGGCCCTCTGGCGCTCCGTGTCACTACTATTCGTACCAAAACTTTGTTTGACGTTGACGCAAGCAGAGTTGCCATATGATGCTTATGTAAAATCCTGAGAAGCAATAAAGAACAATTCTATGGAAATTAGGTACTTGTCAGAGATTCAGTTCATACTTAATAATAGACATATTTATTAGACCGAAATTTAGCCACAGCACAGGTTTGTTGTTTCCTTCAGCATAGAATATATATACAGAAAAAATTGCGCGACAAACAGGGTATAGTTCTTAGTATAGTTCTTGTTTACTCCTTCTGACCTAAGCGAATTCGTTGGCTTTTGGCTTCACTGGCCGTATATATCAAACTATCTATTTTTTAGCATGTGTAGAGGATCACATGAAGGTATGCATTGAATGTTGGGACTTAGGTTATTAGAACGGCAACACAACACACATACTCGTCTTCCGATTGGCTGTTCCCTTCCCCTATATAGGGTGACCATTTACTTCATAGATCAATTCCGGACGCTTGGCGTACGGGGGGGGACTGTAAGAGAATGAAGGCAGTTTGGTCATCAAGCGACAGTAGTGCCATTTTTTGCCTGTCCGTTAACTATTTGCTCATTTTGCTGTATGTACTATTTTCGATTGGGGTTAAAATTCCGGGAATTTCACCGATTTTTGTGAATTTTTTGACTGCCCAGTAGCTGTATTTGTTCATTTTACAGTATGTTGTGCCAATTATTTTCGATCGCGGCTCAAATTCCGGACATTTTACCGATTTCTGGACATGTCCGGGATTTTCCGAACGGATGGTCACCCTACCCCTATAGTCCCGTGACGTCACGCGACTAGAAAAATTCAAATATTTTCCGCATTTTCGCCAAATACAAACAACACAAATTTGATCGATGTCTTGTCTTCTTGACCGTGTAAAGTGGTTATGATCTTATCAGATGACGATCAGGTCACATATGCCGCGAGCGCCTCAAAACAATGTCCAAACCTTGTTCCGTATTGAGCGTTTGCAATACAAATATTATAAAAACACAGAAAGCCTACAGCGCTAGCCTCACTTAAGTATGAAATAGAGTGCGGTAAGGTAAGAGGTAACGTAAGACGTAAGAAAATAAACCTGTGGAATCAGATGAGAGTGTTTATAGTCGTAACGTAAGAGGTAACGCAACACTCTCATCTGATTCCACAGGTTTATTACCTTACGTCTTACGTTACCTCTTACCTTACCGCACTCTATTTAGTCCCTTTTATTCTACGCTACGATAAAGAAAGGTGTACATTACAAATAATCGGATTTTCTATTTCTGGAGCGAAGGGAAAAATTTGAAGAATTGGCAACACCAATGAGATAACGCGACATCTATTGTGCAAAAACGTTAATGGTATTTTGGGGTGGGGTTACGTAGGCAGCGACCTACATCTTCTCTTATATTCTCCAACAGTCCTACTTGTACTTGATAGATGTCGCATCGGGTTTGATGGTGGCACAAAGTCGGAATCGGAACGGAATTCTCACATTTTGGACCAGGAAAACAGAAATGGATGGAGGACAAAATGATAAAAATCATAAATATTACCAGTGCATAGCCTCTTCCCTGTTGCCTGTTTTGTGGTGCATAGGGGTTTGGATAGAGGCGCTATAGTCTGAAATACAATGAATTTCTGGATTCGAAAGGAAAACAGCTTTTTACAGGTGGCAATGGGTGCTGACTAGTGTATATTTCGAAGAGCTATCTACGTCTCATAAGAGTCATAGTGGACAGTGCAGCTGTTTATAGGATGTAGCGACGTACTTTGTTTAATCATGTGTACTCCATAGAAGAAATTGACGCATACACATACCTGGGATGTTAAAGCAGGTTGTGGTTGTGTGACGAAGGTATATGTGAAACTAGTGGGGCAGTTTTCCAATAAAATTACAAAATAGGCAATAAACTTGTAGTAAGTACTAATTAACACTGTATGTCGGGGAGGTTTTAACATGAAAAATCCTTCCATCAAATACAGGGTGTCCAGTTAGTGTGTAATTCTTCGATATCTCGCAAGCTATACCTGATAGAAGAAAATGTCAAATGCAAAAGTTATTTGTTTACTTAAGACGCATATTCTAAAAATATTTTAAAATATACAGGGTGTTGCGGGAAAGTAGGATAGTGACCAACTGGATTTTTTTTGTATGGAACTATAACTTTCTTAAGTTGTTCTAGTTTCCATCATGAATCTCTATTCAACCCTAAAATATTTTTGGGATCGGTTGCGACGTTGCCAAGTTATAATTTATTTTCTATTAATTTTCTGATTTGCAAGGTCGCAAGTAATACGTCTAAATTGATATATTCCTTTAAATTTTCTCAATAATATTATACACCGGGTTACTTATGAATATTAAGTGGATATTATTTTGGATGTTACCAGCAATTTTGAAATTTTGAGATCTTACTAAGTTCGACATGTGCCATTCATGCATTGAAAATAAGTAGAGGATAATATTCAAAATAAACTAAAACCGAGGATATTTGTTTAAAAATTTGGAAAAATAATTTATAACTTGGCAACGTCGTAGGGTATTAGTAGATATTTCGATTTAAAATAAAAAATACAGGGTGTTACATTTAAAAAAACAAAGTAAAATGACCTTCAAGTTGCTGTAATTTAAAATTCTGCCAAAAACACCCTGTAAACACAAATTGCTGGTAACATCCAAACTAATATCCACTTAATACTCAAGTAACTCGCTGTATAATATTATTAAGAAAAGTTAAAGGAATATATCAATTTGGACGTCGTATTACTTGCGACCTTGCAAATCCGGAAATTAATAGAAAATAAATTATAACTTGGCAACGTCGCAACCTATCCCAAAAATATTTTAGGGTTAAATACAGATCAATGATGGAAACTAAAAGAATTTAAAAAAAAGTTATAGTTCCATATAAAAAAATTAAGTTGGTCACTATCCTACTTTCCAGCAACACCCTGTATATTTCAAAATATTTTTACAATATGCGTCTTAAGTAACCAAATAACTCTTGTATTTGACATTTTCTTCTATCACGCATACTTTGCGAGATATCGAAGAATTACCCACTAACTGGACACCCTGTATAAAAGGCAAATATTGGGAACAAGTTCAAAGTATATGAAAAGATAAAAATCTTGAAAATGTATATGTACGTCTGCTGCAAGAATAAAGGTAGGTTAACTTTATATTTTTATATATTTATTATAGATATAATCATCCATATTCAGCAGACAAAAACAAATTAGCCAAATAATCAAATACCTATGAAATGAAAGTTTTCTAGAGTTCGTACAGGGTTGTCTGTCATACCTAAAACACCTAATTGATTACTTGTATATTTTAAGTACAGGATTGTTGTAAGTGGATATCTTCCTTAGATTTTCAGATATAATTTAATTTTTTTGTAATCGGAGACTTCAAACTTGGTTTTTTCTTAGGTTTTCGGTCAATGGATATCATCATCATCATCATCTATCAGCCATCTCTCATCCACTGCTGGATATAGGCCTCCTCTAGTGTAAAAAATGTTGTATTCGGCTGTATTTAGTCGTTTTCTATTGTTTAGCGCTGTTGTCTGCCTGCTTTCTGTTGTTGTGGGCTGTTTTCTGTTCTATTCGGTTGTATTTGGTCGTTTTCTAAACAACACTTTGCAATCACACCTCTGTTTTTCTTCTAATGGTACTTGCTTCCAGCCCAACAGTAGGCTCAGGTCCCAGGAAATTATCTTCGACCCTCTCCTTGCGATAGCATCCGCCGTTTCATTACCGCTACCGATTGTACCTGCACTAGCCAGTAGCCCTACAGCTGGCCAGGACCCAGGAATTTATCTCTCGGCCTTCGCCTTGCGAGCACGTCCGCAATTTCATTGCCACCAACTCCAGCATGACTCAGCATCTACATCAGTGACACCTGATGTCTTTCCGAAATGTGATCTGGCTGCAAGTCGCCTGAATTTCGTGAATACGGAAGACACAAGCTAAAATCGCAAATATATTGCTCGGAATACTGGGGTGTATCCTCCAAGAGAAAGGGAGAGCTTTGTTTTTGGCCCGTAGACTCTAGCACCGGAGCCTTCGTCGGTGAGTGAGCCGTCCGTGTATCAGACTGGCCCTCAGAGACTACCTGGCCCTCCTCCCCCTAAAGGCCGCCTGCCGCTTGACCGCAACTCTTACCTTGTAGAATACTTCACTGTAAATGTTTAGTCAAAGCGATCACTCCTCATATATAGGATAGGGCAGTCCCTTTGCAGTTCTGAGAGGATGGCACAGTGTTTCCTGCCAGGATTCACAAAGGACCAACTGCCTTGACTCCACAATCGGAACGCAGACGTTCTTGCCTCCCCGTCCCCTTGAACTACCAAGTCCGCAAACTTCAGAATGACTCCACCTCTTTGGCCTCTGAATTTGGTGAACATGAAAGGCATGGAATTAAAAGGGTTCTCTCCGCTCGCGTCCCGATATTGCCACACTTCGGACCAAAACTTAATTGTGTCAGTAGTATTTTCCCATTTAACAAAATTTATGTTGGTGTAGTGCTCTTCAATCAAACCTATAATGTTTTCGAGCATGTTTAAATTATGTAGCAGACTTAATAGTTTGTTTTTCATTATCTTTTTGTTGCTTTAGTAGTCATGACATTCTAACCTTGAAAAATTAACTGACAGCTTGTTGTTTGGATAGCGGCCCTCTGGCGCTCCGTGTCACTACTATTCGTACCAAAACTTTGTTTGACGTTGACGCAAGCAGAGTTGCCATATGATGCTTATGTAAAATCCTGAGAAGCAATAAAGAACAATTCTATGGAAATTAGGTACTTGTCAGAGATTCAGTTCATACTTAATAATAGACATATTTATTAGACCGAAATTTAGCCACAGCACAGGTTTGTTGTTTCCTTCAGCATAGAATATATATAGGTACAGAAAAAATTGCGCGACAAACAGGGTATAGTTCTTAGTATAGTTCTTGTTTACTCCTTCTGACCTAAGCGAATTCGTTGGCTTTTGGCTTCACTGGCCGTATATATCAAACTATCTATTTTTTAGCATGTGTAGAGGATCACATGAAGGTATGCATTGAATGTTGGGACTTAGGTTATTAGACCGGCAACACAACACACATACTCGTCTTCCGATTGGCTGTTCCCTTCCCCTATATAGAGTGACCATTTACTTCATAGATCAATTCCGGACGCTTGGCGTACGGGGGGGGGACTGTAAGAGAATGAAGGCAGTTTGGTCATCAAGCGACAGTAGTGCCATTTTTTGCCTGTCCGTTAACTATTTGCTCATTTTGCTGTATGTACTATTTTCGATTGGGGTTAAAATTCCGGGAATTTCACCGATTTTTGTGAATTTTTTGACTGCCCAGTAGCTGTATTTGTTCATTTTACAGTATGTTGGGCCAATTATTTTCGATCGCGGCTCAAATTCCGGACATTTTACCGATTTCTGGACATGTCCGGGATTTTCCGAACGGATGGTCACCCTACCCCTATAGTCCCGTGACGTCACGCGACTAGAAAAATTCAAATATTTTCCGCATTTTCGCCAAATACAAACAACACAAATTTGATCGATGTCTTGTCTTCTTGACCGTGTAAAGTGGTTATGATCTTATCAGATGACGATCAGGTCACATATGCCGCGAGCGCCTCAAAACAATGTCCAAACCTTGTTCCGTATTGAGCGTTTGCAATACAAATATTATAAAAACACAGAAAGCCTACAGCGCTAGCCTCACTTAAGTATGAAATAGAGTGCGGTAAGGTAAGAGGTAACGTAAGACGTAAGAAAATAAACCTGTGGAATCAGATGAGAGTGTTTATAGTCGTAACGTAAGAGGTAACGCAACACTCTCATCTGATTCCACAGGTTTATTACCTTACGTCTTACGTTACCTCTTACCTTACCGCACCCTATTTAGTCCCTTTTATTCTACGCTACGATAAAGAAAGGTGTACATTACAAATAATCGGATTTTCTATTTCTGGAGCGAAGGGAAAAATTTGAAGAATTGGCAACACCAATGAGATAACGCGACATCTATTGTGCAAAAACGTTAATGGTATTTTGGGGTGGGGTTACGTAGGTAGCGACCTACATCTTCTCTTATATTCTCCAATAGTCCTACTTGTACTTGACAGATGTCGCATCGGGTTTGATCGTGGCACAAAGTCGGAATCGGAAAGGGAATTCTCACATTTTGGACCAGGAAAACAGAAATGGATGGAGGACAAAATGATAAAAATCATAAATATTACCAGTGCATAGCCTGTTCCCTGTTGCCTGTTTTGTGGTGCATAGGGGTTTGGATAGAGGTAAGGTAAGGCGCTATAGTCTGAAATACAATGAATTTCTGGATTCGAAAGGAAAACAGCTTTTTACAGGTGGCAATGGGTGCTGACTAGTGTATATTTCGAAGAGCTATCTACGTTTCATAAGAGTCATAGTGGACAGTGCAGCTGTTTATAGGATGTAGCGACGTACTTTGTTTAATCATGTGTACTCCATAGAAGAAATTGACGCATACACATACCTGGGATGTTAAAGCAGGTTGTGGTTGTGTGACGAAGATATATGTGAAATTAGTGGGGCAGTTTTCCAATAAAATTACAAAATAGGCAATAAACTTGTACTAATTACTAATTAACACTGTATGTCGGGGAAGTTTTAACATGAAAAATCCTTCCATCAAATACAGGGTGTCCAGTTAGTGTGTAATTTTTCGATATCTCGCAAGGTATACCTGATAGAAGAAAATGTCAAATGCAAAAGTTATTTGTTTACTTAAGACGCATATTCTAAAAATATTTTAAAATATACAGGGTGTTGCGGGAAAGTAGGATAGTGACCAACTGGATTTTTTTTGCATGGAACTATAACTTTCTTAAGTTGTTCCAGTTTCCATCATGAATCTCTATTCAACCCTAAAATATTTTTGGGATCGGTTGCGACGTTGCCAAGTTATAATTTATTTTCTATTAATTTTCTGATTTGCAAGGTCGCAAGTAATACGTCTAAATTGATATATTCCTTTAAATTTTCTCAATAATATTATACACCGGGTTACTTATGAATATTAAGTGGATATTATTTTGGATGTTACCAGCAATTTTGAAATTTTGAGATCTTACTAAGTTCGACATGTGCCATTCATGCATTGAAAATAAGTAGAGGATGATATTCAAAATAAACTAAAACCGAGGATATTTGTTTAAAAATTTGGAAAAATAATTTATAACTTGGCAACGTCGCAAACGCGAAAAAAAATACAACGCGAGATAGGGTATTTGTAGATATTTCGATTTAAAATAAAAAATACAGGGTGTTACATTTAAAAAAACAAAGTAAAATGACCTTCAAGTTGCTGTAATTTAAAATTCTGCCAAAAACACCCTGTAAACACAAATTGCTGGTAACATCCAAACTAATATCCACTTAATACTCAAGTAACTCGCTGTATAATATTATTAAGAAAAGTTAAAGGAATATATCAATTTGGACGTCGTATTACTTGCGACCTTGCAAATCCGGAAATTAATAGAAAATAAATTATAACTTGGCAACGTCGCAACCTATCCCAAAAATATTTTAGGGTTAAATACAGATCAATGATGGAAACTAAAAGAATTTAAAAAAAAGTTATAGTTCCATACAAAAAAATTAAGTTGGTCACTATCCTACTTTCCCGCAACACCCTGTATATTTCAAAATATTTTTACAATATGCGTCTTAAGTAACCAAATAACTCTTGTATTTGACATTTTCTTCTATCACGCATACTTTGCGAGATATCGAAGAATTACCCACTAACTGGACACCCTGTATAAAAGGCAAATATTGGGAACAAGTTCAAAGTATATGAAAAGATAAAAATCTTGAAAATGTATATGTACGTCTGCTGCAAGAATAAAGGTAGGTTAACTTTATATTTTTATATATTTATTATAGATATAATCATCCATATTCAGCAGACAAAAACAAATTAGCCAAATAATCAAATACCTATGAAATGAAAGTTTTCTAGAGTTCGTACAGGGTTGTCTGTCATACCTAAAACACCTAATTGATTACTTGTATATTTTAAGTACAGGATTGTTGTAAGTGGATATCTTCCTTAGATTTTCAGATATAATTTAATTTTTTTGTAATCGGAGACTTCAAACTTGGTTTTTTCTTAGGTTTTCGGTCAATGGATATCATCATCATCATCATCTATCAGCCATCTCTCATCCACTGCTGGATATAGGCCTCCTCTAGTGTAAAAAATGTTGTATTCGGCTGTATTTAGTCGTTTTCTATTGTTTAGCGCTGTTGTCTGCCTGCTTTCTGTTGTTGTGGGCTGTTTTCTGTTCTATTCGGTTGTATTTGGTCGTTTTCTAAACAACACTTTGCAATCACACCTCTGTTTTTCTTCTAATGGTACTTGCTTCCAGCCCAACAGTAGGCTCAGGTCCCAGGAAATTATCTTCGACCCTCTCCTTGCGATAGCATCCGCCGTTTCATTACCGCTACCGATTGTACCTGCACTAGCCAGTAGCCCTACAGCTGGCCAGGACCCAGGAATTTATCTCTCGGCCTTCGCCTTGCGAGCACGTCCGCAACTTCATTGCCACCAAATCCAGCATGACTCAGCGTCTACATCAGTGACACCTGATGTCTTTCCGAAATGTGATCTGGCTGCAAGTCGCCTGAATTTCGTGAATACGGAAGACACAAGCTAAAATCGCAAATATATTGCTCGGAATACTGGGGTGTATCCTCCAAGAGAAAGGGAGAGCTTTGTTTTTGGCCCATAGACTCTAGCACCGGAGCCTTCGTCGGTGAGTGAGCCGTCCGTGTATCAGACTGGCCCTCAGAGACTACCTGGCCCTCCTCCCGCTAAAGGCCGCCTGTCGCTTGACCGCAACTCTTACCTTGTAGAATACTTCACTGTAAATGTTTAGTCAAAGCGATCACTCCTCATATATAGGATAGGGCAATCCCTTTGCAGTTCTGAGAGGATGGCACAGTGTTTCCTGCCAGGATTCACAAAGGACCAACTGCCTTGACTCCACAATCGGAACGCAGACGCTCTTGCCTCCCCATCCCCTTGAACTACCAAGTCCGCAAACTTCAGAATGACTCCACCTCTTTGGCCTCTGAATTTGGTGAACACGAAAGGCATGGAATTAAAAGGGTTCTCTCCGCTCGCGTCCCGATATTGCCACACTTCGGACCAAAACTTAATTGTGTCAGTAGTATTTTCCCATTTAACAAAATTTATGTTGGTGTAGTGCTCTTCAATCAAACCTATAATGTTTTCGAGCATGTTTAAATTCTGTAGCAGACTTAATAGTTTGTTTTTCATTATCTTTTTGTTGCTTTAGTATGATAGCATTGACCATGCATTGACATTCTAACCTTAGAATCATCCTTGATATGAAAAATTAACTGACAAGTGACAGCTTATGTTTGGATAGCGGCCCTCTGGCGCTCCGTGTCACTACTATTCGTATCAAAACTTTGTTTGACGTTGACGCAAGCAGAGTTGCCATATGATGCTTATGTAAAATCCTGAGAAGCAATAAAGAACAATTCTGTGGAAATTAGGTACTTGTCAGAGATTCAGTTCATACTTAATAATAGACATATTTATTAGACCGAAATTTAGCCACAGCACAGGTTTGTTGTTTCCTTCAGCATAGAATATACATACAGAAAAAAATGCGCGGCAAACAGGGTAGTTCTTAGTATAGTTCTTGTTTACTCCTTCACCTAAGCGAATTCGTTGGCTTTTGGCTTCACTGGCCGTATATATCAAACTATCTATTTTTTAGCATGTGTAGAGGATCACATGAAGGTATGCATTGAATGTTGGGACTTAGGTTATTAGGACGGCAACACAACACACATACTCGTCTTCCGATTGGCTGTTCCCTTCCCCTATATAGGGTGACCACTTACTTCATAGATCAATTCCGGACGCTTGGCGTACGGGGGGAGGGGGGTAAGAGAATGAAGGCAGTTTGGTCATCAAGCGACAGTAGTGCCATTTTTTGCCTGTCCGTGAACTGTATTTGCTTATTTTGCTGTATGTACTATTTTCAATTGGGGTTAAAATTCCGGGAATTTCACCGATTTTTGTGAATTTTTTGACTGCCCAGTAGCTGTATTTGTTCATTTTACTGTATGTTGTGCCAATTATTTTCGATCGCCGCTCAAATTCCGGACATTTTACCGATTTCTGGACATGTCCGGGATTTTCCGGACGGATGGTCACCCTACCCCTATAGTCCCGTGACGTCACGCGACTAGAAAAATTCAAATATTTTCCGCATTTTCTCCAAATACAAACAACACAAATTTGATCGATGTCTTGTCTTCTTGACCGTGTAAAGTGGTTATTATCTTATCAGATGACGATCAGGTCACATATGCCGCCAGCGCCTCAAAACAATGTCCAAACCTTGCTCCGTATTGAGCGTTTGCAATACAAATATTATAAAAACACAGAAAGCCTACAGCGCTAGCCTCACTTATTCTAGGCTACGATAAAGAAAGGTGTACATTACAAATAATCGGATTTTCTATTTCTGGAGCGAAGGGAAAAATTGGAAGAATTGGCAACACCAATGAAATAACGCGCGACATCTATTGTGCAAAAACGTTAATGGTATTTTGGGGTGGGGTTACCTAGGTAGCGACCTACTTTATCTTCTCTTATATTCTCCAATAGTCCTACTTGTACTTGATAGATGTCGCATCGGGTTTGATCGTGGCACCAGGGGGTGTTCACTCTAAAGTACAGATTAGAGTGCGGTAAGGTAAGAGGTAACGTAAGACGTAAGAAAATAAACCTGTGGAATCAGATGAGAGTGTTTATAGTCGTAACGTTTCTTCTTACGTTACGACTATAAACACTCTCATCTGATTCCACAGGTTTATTACCTTACGTCTTACGTTACCTCTTACCTTACCGCACTCTATTTAGTCCCTAAGGGTGCATTTATAGTGCTGTAACGTAAGAGGTAAGGTAAGAGGTATGAAAATAAACCTGTGGAATCAGATGAGAGTGTTTATAGTCGTAACGTTTCTTCTTACGTTACGACTATAAACACTCTCATCTGATTCCATATAGGTTTATTTTCCTACGTCTTACGTTACCTCTTACCTTACCGCACTATAAATGCTACTTTATGGAGCCAAGGTGGCCGGTAATTTTAATTCTCCCCCAAATTGATAAGATGTCGCCAGGAACCGTTTGGTAGATTATGCGTATATGTGGTTGCCTGACATTCTAGTATGAAGGCGAAATTAACCTTAATAACTTTTGAAACTTTGAAATTATCAACTTGTGTTATCAACTGTCATGTGAGCGTCATTGGTCTTGTTTTTGTGTATTTGTCGAAGTTTTTAGTGTTCTCGCATTTCCAGTAAACATTTTCAGTGTTTATCGGACTTTGTTTGTAGTGATAAGTGTTTGTTTGACTTTTTTCGCCCAAAAGTGACTATAAATAAGCAAGAAGCAGGCGAACTCATCGACCTTTCGTCGGTCCTGATAACAAGGATTTTTAGTTCCAGTTTGTAAGTAAAATTATCATGCTGTAATCTAGATTTTAGATAAAATAATAGGTTCATGTTATTAAGATGAATATGTTCGTTCATCTCTGCAATACATACATAAGTGCAGTTAAATGTGGTTTAGGATGTTACCAAAATGAGCAGTTTGTTAACTTTGGAAACTATTGTATGTAAGAAAAGCATCAAGTGAAAGAATGCCAAATATCCAATTAAAATTATCAGGTGTTTATTAGAATTGAGGAATTTATGTGTAGTTTACATGCTTGTTGCGTTACATGTTCATAATTGAATATTATCTTTTTAGCAATACTAAGTTCCTGTCCAACCTAAAGGCTGACTTCATACTAGTCTACCAAATGCCATCTCATCACAAATATGCAGTCAAGGACTTCCAGGATAGGGTCTCAGTGCGCCACAGATTTCCCAACCCAAGGAAATGCATGACTTATCTTCAAACTATAGATGAACTGTGTTGGAAATGAAATACTTCAACATCTGAATCCAATATATTCATCCACTGAACAAATCATAGGTATGTTATTCTTCTTTGGTTATTATGAAACAATTAGTAGTACATTATATTGCAAGGTGTAAAAGGCACTTATTATGTGTTGAGCTCAGAAGTGTAATTCCGAGGCAGCAGCCGAGGCCATGTAATCTGAGCAAAACACATATTGGAGATTTATACTCCAAATAGGATTTACTATTTTTTGAAAAATGAAAAAAAAATAATTCAGAGGTGAGGATCGAACCTGAGACCTTCAGGCTTTCAAGCGTAGCTATTCATTTTTATTTTTTCAAATGCTTGACACGTGGTGTACAATCTCTTACACAAAAGTTAAGATTGGGTGAAAGAGATACCCAAGTCAAATAAAAGTAATATCTCAAAGAGAAGTAAAACGGTGATGTTTTGGAATCTTGTTGTTAGACCCTGTCTTTTTTCAGACACTTGTTTTAACTGTATATTGTTGTATGTATCACTGGTTCTCTGGCTTAAAGGTTTCGTTTGTTTTTAGATCAACCTCCAGCTTCTGCAATGC
The DNA here is from genome assembly GCA_951848785.1 of Callosobruchus maculatus. Taxonomy (NCBI): domain Eukaryota; kingdom Metazoa; phylum Arthropoda; class Insecta; order Coleoptera; family Chrysomelidae; genus Callosobruchus; species Callosobruchus maculatus. The sequence continues at coordinate 4,199,879 of CATOUR010000191.1, read as the reverse complement.
CACCAACACAGCCAGTAGTTAAAATGCCACTGATTGCCACCACCCCCACTACAGCGCTACAAAATCTGAATCAAGTGGAACAGATAGCGAAGCAATCTTCTAATCCAAGTAAGTACACTAACCAGGCACATATCCAGGATTTGGCTTTGGGGGGCGGTCCAGATTATGGCTGTCAATTGCTTGACCTTTGGGTGGGGGAACAGACGGTATTATATGATGTTTCGGGGAGGCGGTCCGGACCCCCTGGACTCCCTTTAAATATGTGCCTGAACACTAACTTTCAATGGATGAATCAAACTTATGTCCCAAAAACTCTCATAACAAATGACAGATTCTATAACCAAACCATAATAAAAAACCATATGTTGATTTACTGTATGACATGTAATACTGGCACTATCTGCATCATGTAAGAAGTATTAGTATTCTGTTTCAAGTTTCAAATATTTTAAAATATGTATTATTTTTATTTTTTCTTTAATTCCAGGTTCCTCTAGATCTGGTTCAGGATTCTTGAATTATATGCCTGTGAGCAGAGAGTCTCAATTAAATCCAAGGGCTTAGAGGCTATACAGGGTAAGAAATCGTCTCTCCCGAGCAAATAGGAGATTACAAGCTAGAAGATTGTTTCGACGTGCCCAGCAGGCAAGAGAAATATATCTCAAACACAGGAGGCACAGGAAGTAGCGATGTCTGACAGAAATTTAATCAATTTCATGATTCCTTCTCTCATGTGCCAATTCATTATTCATATTCCAGTTTTTAGTATTGATTCCGCCATTTAGAAAAAAATCCTAGTTTAATTTAATGCCAATCTTTGAAGCCAAAACTGGAAGATAAGCCATGAAAGATACTTTATTATTAATAACTGGAATTTATTTGATTACTTTCGGCAATGTTTAAAAGCCGCGTAAATTTTAAGTTTATTAATTTATATAGCATTAACAGCTTTTTAACAAACTACTTTGAAATGACAATGTATTGACAATTTCTTGAATGCTCATCTGGTATCCTTTTCCTGTGGCCATCAAAATAAGGGCTTCCAAATGTTCATGCAATTTTTACATGTAAGATTGTAAATATTTTCAAGAAGGTCTCTTTTCTAGGCGGCCCCGATTGTTTTAAGGTGAGAACTGGAGCTTTTATCTTAAATAAAGTTGTTACATTTTAAACAAGGCCCGTTTTCAAGGGGGTCTCAATTAGTTTATGACGGTACATATATGCCACTAAATGAGGTTTTCACACGTGAATTTGTACATTTTTTTAATAAGGGCCGTATTTTATGGGCTTTGATTGCTCTGTCGTTGTAAAAAAATGGATATTGCACCGAAAACAGTTTTGGCTCTCACTGTAAGAGAGCTTATCCAGAGCCTCTGTCTGTCCGTCCGTCCGTATACAAAAGATAGCGAAAACTACACCTGTTAGAGGAAAACTAAATACAGATTCGGAATCGGCATGGAAAAACTAGTCCAGGAAGAATCTGGTCTTTTCAATATCGCTTCCGGTTCCACAGTGAGAGCGCCGTTTAATCAACCTGGAGTTGTAAACACATTCAACTAAAATTGTAAATATCTTCAAAAATATTTTCAAAAAGGGTCTCATTAACGTGCTTCAATTGTACGTTATTTAAATACTATTAACTGGATATGAAGAGCTTCAATTTGGCAAAGTCAGCATAAACAGGTTTTACGTGGAGTAAACACAATTATATTTAAAGACTGCATTGTTCTGTGATTACTTATTCCTAATGATGTATGGATTATAATATAATTTTATATGTACCATAATGTTCAATTTAATATTGTATCCATCCAAACAAGGGCCCTTCTACCCTACAGGCCTTCCAGTCAGTTGCCCGGTGGGCCTGTTTGAGTTTACGAAGCTTCTTGGCGTGCAAATTAATTTCGAAACCCTATTATATAACTATTTTAATGTACATGATCATTATTTTATCATATTGATAAGTATTTTTGCATTGGCTGTTACCTCAACTATAAGTACGGGTATGTACAAGTAGAATATAAATTGCTTCATTTATCTGATTTTGTACATGTAATTCTAACTTATGCACTGTATATTACATTACAAGTTAATAAACCTTCATTCATAATTACTTTTTTATTGCATAAAATATTTTGAACATTTCAGGTAATGCAACCAAATGTGAAAAGCCCCATTACATTCCCTACTCGAACATTGTGGGAAAGGCCCATTCAGCTTTTATACTCCCCCAATCCGCAAGGGGGCGCAAAAACACGGTCCCTTCCGACATTATAGAAGTTTCCCATCTATAAGAGGGGGTTATCTATGCGTGGCACAAAGTCGGAATCGGAACGGAATTCTCACATTTTGGACCAGGAAAACAGAAATGGATGGAGGACAAAATGATAAAAATCATAAATATTACCAGTGCATAGCCTGTTGCCTGTTTTGTGGTGCATAGGGGTTTGGATAGAGGTAAGGTAAGGCGCTATAGTCTGAAATACAATGAATTTCTGGATTCGAAAGGAAAACAGCTTTTTACAGGTGGCAATGGGTGCTGACTAGTGTATATTTCGAAGAGCTATCTACGTCTCATAAGAGTCATAGTGGACAGTGCAGCTGTTTATAGGATGTAGCGACGTACTTTGTTTAATCATGTGTACTCCATAGAAGAAATTGGATAGCGTTTATTGAAAAGGAACCATGCGCCAAATTACGAAAAATCTGTAAAAGGCACCAAAGGTGAACAGAAAGTAGGCTTTACTTTATATAAAAAGACCAATGCTGAAACTTCATTGATACGCCATCTGTGGGAGTCAGGACCAAGCGACGTCGTCAAAATGAACAGTTTTCTATTTTTATAAACAGACCCAAATGACAGATCTTTTTGAATGAACGAATTATACCACTTGGTTCTTTTTTACACGCGTAGGTATCTCGCCGATGTCCGTATTACTGTTTTTTTACAGGCACTGATTATTACAATAAAAATATGAGTGAAAGATCCAAAAGAATATTGGAAAAGGCCCTCAACCTCAAGCAACAGGAGACAAAACAGGCCAAGAAGCTGAGGAGCGCAGAAAATCAAAACGTAAGTTCTAGCTTTCATAGAAAACATACTGTGGTAGGATCTTATCACAGTTTTCAAGTAAGCTGTCTTAGTAACAAGATCTAGTATATAATAGTATAGTGGTATATTTTATTAATTTATTTTCTACGACTGAATGGATCTTATTTTGAAAAATATATCTTTCGTTATTATATAAAAAGAGCCAAGAGACAACAAATTTGTCGTTGGTTCTCTTTATATTAATGAACCAAATGCAAAATCGCCTCCAACAAGTCCTCTTATCACGGTTTTCAAGTAAGCTATCCTAGTAACAACATCTACTTAAATAGTATATAATAGTATAGTAGTAACTTTTATTGATTTTCTACGTCAGAGTGGACCTTATTGAAAAATATCTCTCGTTATTATATAAAAGGAGCCAAGAGACAACAAATTTGTCTTTGGTTCTCTTTATATTAATGCACCAAATGCAAAATCGCCTTCAACAAGTCCTACTGTAATGAATTCTGGATAGATTAATGTATAAAGCAGTCATAGAAAAATATTATTACCTCTGCAGTGTACCATATTTTTGAACATTTGACTAGTTTCGAATACATTTTATCCTGTATGTTCCTATACCTATAATGTTAAAGGAGCCAAGAGGTAATCAAGTTGTCTTTGGTTCTTTTTATATCAATAAATAAAATTGCTTTGACTAAGTCTTACTAGTGTTTTTCTCAATTCTCTCACTATACTAGATAGTGGATAGACTATATATGTAGCAATTACAAAGAAAAAGAGATTGATTATCTAAATTGTGTGTCATATTAATTTTAGAATAATACTATAACACCGTATCGCCATAATGTAAAAGGAGCCAGAAAACAGTAAAGCTGTCGTTGGTTCCCTTTATCCATATGAATACCCCAAATACAAAATTTCTATCAACCCTTACTACTGCCTTTTTTAGGGTTCACTCACTATAATAGATGGAAATGGAACTGATATGATAGATACACCAATAGAAATTGAAAAGGTTTCAACCATTCCGATGAAAAATGCATTCAATACTGACAAAATTCAAATACTAGCAAGCATTCCATTTAACCCTGTTTCTCCGGATATTAGAACAGTGGTAGAGGGTAGGTACCCCAGATTAAATATAAAAGATCAAAAAGTTACAAAAACATATTTTTTTAGAGTTCAGTTCTCATATATACGGGACATATCTACCAGAAGCAACGATGATAATTAATAATCAAAATACAGAATCTGTAACCACAGGTAGGTATTTTATTGCCAAAGTTTCTTCACGAATTTTTCAATAAAAGGGTATCACAATATATATTTTTTTAGTTATGGAAGAAAACACCGACGCATCACTGATTTTACATGAAGCAGTTCCTGATGCAGCGAGCACTGATATAAATGAAGTTCTCATCAATGCTCAAGGTAACAACGATGGTAGTCTTCCTGTCTCTACAGGGAATGGAAATGTATTTGTGGAAAGGTGCCCTATTATCGAAAGGTCAGGAAATTTTCTGGAAATACTTCCAGAAAATAATAAGTACATTACAAGCAACAATTCTGACTACCTTATTTGTAGTGGAACTTCTCAAAAATGGTCAAGTATCACAGCAACAGCTGTAGATGAAAATGATCCTGATAATACAGTCGAACAATCGGAGAACGAAGATTCGCATAGTGAATATAATCCAGGTACTCTGGACGACATTTCAAACAGTACGAATACTTCAACAACTACTTTCCAAGAACTAATGAGTGAAGAAGAAATAAACAGAAATAAAAAGCTGCAGGAAGAAAGAGTAAATTGGAAGGGACGCCCAAAAAAAGGAAGATGTAATAAATATCCCGGGCAAACATTCGCCACAAGAAAAAAACTGAAAGATTCGAATTCAACCCATTACACTGTGAAAGGAAAGATAAAAGAGAATAAAATGTTCATCAATTTTGAATGCAATTGTCCGAAAAAATGTAATGAAAATGTTTCAAAAGAAGTTAGGGAGCAGCTTTTTATAAACTTTTGGAATCTGGCATCGTACGATAGTCAAACCGGTTTCATTGGTTCCACGGTGAAAGAGATTCCTGTCAAAAGGAAGCGTGCTAAAGAAAGACCTGGAAAGACATTCAGTAGGGTATATTTGCTTGCAGGTTATGAGGTCTGTCGAAGTATGTTTGTCAAGACTTACCAGGTATCAACAAAACGGGTTAATACCGCCCTAACCAAAATTCGTGACGGCCGATTAAAAGACGAACGTGGAAAGACAGGTGGCAAAAAGAAAGTTGATGAAGATACAATCAATAAAATTATAGCCCAAATAAAAAGATTTCCTACGTACATATCTCACTATGCACGAGGAGAAACAGAAGCAAAATTTTTGCCGTACGATTTAACAGAGACAAAAATGTATGAGCTGTATATTGCAGAAGGTCATCCGAAAGTTAGTTTTTCTTTTTATAAAAGAGTGTTCTATAATAATTTTAACCTAAGGAGAAAACCACCTATTAAAGATACTTGCAATAAATGTGATTTATTTAATTCTCAAATCAGCAACGCTGGAGAGGTAGACCTTAAAAACCAAATTCAAGAAGCACATGAACATCATCTTTCAAGTGCTAAAATAGCTAGAACTAAGTTACAGGAGGATATGAAAGAAGCAGTAACCAATCCATACTTGGAAACCTTATGTTACGATATGGAGAAGGTATTAGGCTTACCAAAACTTCCTACAAATCTGGTGTATTATAAGAGACAGCTTAGCATCTACAACGAAGGCATACACGTAGGGTCTACAAATATTCCTTACGCGTTTATTTGGAAAGAAGGGGTAGCAGGCAGAGGAGCACAAGAAGTTGGTTCATGCCTTAAAAGGTTTATTACCATCCATTTGAAACCAGCAGTCGAAGAATTAGTAATGTGGTCGGACAGTTGCGGTGGTCAAAACCGCAATATAAAAATTGTGTTGATTTTGAAGAGCATCTTACTTGAGCACCCAACACTTAAAAGGATTTATATGAAATATCTGGAGTCTGGACATAGCTTTTTGCCCAATGATACCGATTTTGGACAAATTGAGCGAGCTTTAAAACACCAAATTCGTATTTATACAATAGATGACTTCAAATCGATTATAGAAAATTGTAAAAAGCAAAGCCGTTTTGTAGTCCAAACTATGGAAGCAGAAGACTTTTTTTCAACTGAAGATATCGAGAAATCGATTTCTAACAGAAAAAAAAGCACAGATAAAGAAAAGATTTCCTGGTTAAAAACGAAGGTAATAAAACTAGAAAAAGACAAACCTTTTTCAATATTCTTAAAAGAAACACATGATCATGACGAACAGTACAAGGAAGTTGATATTTCCAAACAAGTGCGAGGCAGGAAACAAACAAAAGAGCTTGGTAAACTAAAGCCACTATATCCTACAGGAAAGGCGATTTCACAAAAGAAAGCTGAGGACATTAAGACCTTACTGCGATTTATTCCATTGGATGCAAGACCTTTCTATAAAATAGGAAATGTGATCGACTTTGAAGACGACGTCGATGGATATGGACAATATCTAGATTTCGACGTCGAAACAGATTCGTAACAAAATATTGCATTTCTATGTATTCTCTCAACTCAGTCAATCAATAAAATATATTTTGTCTTAGTTCAGCTTTTTATATTCACATCGCTTTGATAATACTAAATAAATAATATACAACCTACTGCTCATATCACGGAATCCATTTACATCAAACAATTATTTGAGTAATTTTGATTATTGAAAAAGAACCATCCTCCAAAACTAATCAAAATCATTTATATTTCCCGCTGAAATATTCACTCAGTCACGTCTAAATTAATATTCTACATGTCTAATAAAACAAAAAGTAAAACTTTCCTAATTTTGTATATATTTATTTAAAAAAACGAGACATAACCTTTGCGCTAGAGTTACTCGAAACGACAATTTGGCTTTTGGTTCCTTATCAATAAACGCTATCCAATTGACGCATACACATACCTGGGATGTTAAAGCAGGTTGTGGTTGTGTGACGAAGATATATGTGAAATTAGTGGGGCAGTTTTCCAATAAAATTACAAAATAGGCAATAAACTTGTACTAATTACTAATTAACACTGTATGTCGGGGAAGTTTTAACATGAAAAATCCTTCCATCAAATACAGGGTGTCCAGTTAGTGTGTAATTCTTCGATATCTCGCAAGCTATACCTGATAGAAGAAAATGTCAAATGCAAAAGTTATTTGGTTACTTAAGACGCATATTCTAAAAATATTTTAAAATATACAGGGTGTTGCGGGAAAGTAGGATAGTGACCGACTGGATTTTTTTTATATGGAACTATAACTTTCTTAAGTTGTTCTAGTTTCCATCATGAATCTCTATTCAACCCTAAAATATTTTTGGGATCGGTTGCGACGTTGCCAAGTTATAATTTATTTTCTATTAATTTTTTGATTTACAAGGTCGCAAGTAATACGTCTAAATTGATATATTCCTTTAAATTTTCTCAATAATATTATACACCGGGTTACTTATGAATATTAAGTGGATATTATTTTGGATGTTACCAGCAATTTTGAAATTTTGAGATCTTACTAAGTTCGACATGTGCCATTCATGCATTGAAAATAAGTAGAGGATAATATTCAAAATAAACTAAAACCGAGGATATTTGTTTAAAAATTTGGAAAAATAATTTATAACTTGGCAACGTCGCAAACGCGAAAAAAAATACAAGGCGAGATAGGGTATTAGTAGATATTTCGATTTAAAATAAAAAATACAGGGTGTTACATTTAAAAAAACAAAGTAAAGTGACCTTCAAGTTGCTGTAATTTAAAATTCTGCCAAAAACACCCTGTAAACACAAATTGCTGGTAACATCCAAACTAATATCCACTTAATACTCAAGTAACTCGCTGTATAATATTATTAAGAAAAGTTAAAGGAATATATCAATTTGGACGTCGTATTACTTGCGACCTTGCAAATCCGGAAATTAATAGAAAATAAATTATAACTTGGCAACGTCGCAACCTATCCCAAAAATATTTTAGGGTTAAATACAGATCAATGATGGAAACTAAAAGAATTTAAAAAAAAGTTATAGTTCCATATAAAAAAATTAAGTTGGTCACTATCCTACTTTCCCGCAACACCCTATATATTTCAAAATATTTTTACAATATGCGTCTTAAGTAACCAAATAACTCTTGTATTTGACATTTTCTTCTATCATGCATACTTTGCGAGATATCGAAGAATTACCCACTAACTGGACACCCTGTATAAAAGGCAAATATTGGGAACAAGTTCAAAGTATATGAAAAGATAAAAATCTTGAAAATGTATATGTACGTCTGCTGCAAGAATAAAGGTAGGTTAACTTTATATTTTTATATATTTATTATAGATATAATCATCCATATTCAGCAGACAAAAACAAATTAGCCAAATAATCAAATACCTATGAAATGAAAGTTTTCTAGAGTTCGTACAGGGTTGTCTGTCATACCTAAAACACCTAATTGATTACTTGTATATTTCAAGTACAGGATTGTTGTAAGTGGATATCTTCCTTAGATTTTCAGATATAATTTAATTTTTTTGTAATCGGAGACTTCAAACTTGGTTTTTTCTTAGGTTTTCGGTCAATGGATATCATCATCATCATCATCTATCAGCCATCTCTCTCATCCACTGCTGGCTATAGGCCTCCTCTAGTGTAAAAAATGTTGTATTCAGCTGTATTTAGTCGTTTTCTATTGTTTAGCGCTGTTGTCTGCCTGCTTTCTGTTGTTGTGGGCTGTTTTCTGTTCTATTCGGTTGTATTTGGTCGTTTTCTAAACAACACTTTGCAATCACACCTCTGTTTTTCTTCTAATGGTACTTGCTTCCAGCCCAACAGTAGGCTCAGGTCCCAGGAAATTATCTTCGACCCTCTCCTTGCGATAGCATCCGCCGTTTCATTACCGCTACCGATTGTACCTGCACTAGCCAGTAGCCCTACAGCTGGCCAGGACCCAGGAATTTATCTCTCGGCCTTCGCCTTGCGAGCACGTCCGCAATTTCATTGCCACCAACTCCAGCATGACTCAGCGTCTACATCAGTGACACCTGATGTCTTTCCGAAATGTGATCTGGCTGCAAGTCGCCTGAATTTCGTGAATACGGAAGACACAAGCTAAAATCGCAAATATATTGCTCGGAATACTAGGGTGTATCCTCCAAGAGAAAGGGAGAGCTTTGTTTCTGGCCCATAGACTCTAGCACCGGAGCCTTCGTCGGTGAGTGAGCCGTCCGTGTATCAGACTGGCCCTCAGAGACTACCTGGCCCTCCTCCCCCTAAAGGCCGCCTGCCGCTTGACCGCAACTCTTACCTTGTAGAATACTTCACTGTAAATGTTTAGTCAAAGCGATCACTCCTCATATATAGGATAGGGCAGTCCCTTTGCAGTTCTGAGAGGATGGCACAGTGTTTCCTGCCAGGATTCACAAAGGACCAACTGCCTTGACTCCACAATCGGAACGCAGACGTTCTTGCCTCCCCGTCCCCTTGAACTACCAAGTCCGCAAACTTCAGAATGACTCCACCTCTTTGGCCTCTGAATTTGGTGAACACGAAAGGCATGGAATTAAAAGGGTTCTCTCCGCTCGCGTCCCGATATTGCCACACTTCGGACCAAAACTTAATTGTGTCAGTAGTATTTTCCCATTTAACAAAATTTATGTTGGTGTAGTGCTCTTCAATCAAACCTATAATGTTTTCGAGCATGTTTAAATTATGTAGCAGACTTAATAGTTTGTTTTTCATTATCTTTTTGTTGCTTTAGTAGTCATTGACATTCTAACCTTGAAAAATTAACTGACAGCTTGTTGTTTGGATAGCGGCCCTCTGGCGCTCCGTGTCACTACTATTCGTACCAAAACTTTGTTTGACGTTGACGCAAGCAGAGTTGCCATATGATGCTTATGTAAAATCCTGAGAAGCAATAAAGAACAATTCTATGGAAATCAGGTACTTGTCAGAGATTCAGTTCATACTTAATAATAGACATATTTATTAGACCGAAATTTAGCCACAGCACAGGTTTGTTGTTTCCTTCAGCATAGAATATATATACAGAAAAAATTGCGCGACAAACAGGGTATAGTTCTTAGTATAGTTCTTGTTTACTCCTTCTGACCTAAGCGAATTCGTTGGCTTTTGGCTTCACTGGCCGTATATATCAAACTATCTATTTTTTAGCATGTGTAGAGGATCACATGAAGGTATGCATTGAATGTTGGGACTTAGGTTATTAGAACGGCAACACAACACACATACTCGTCTTCCGATTGGCTGTTCCCTTCCCCTATATAGGGTGACCATTTACTTCATAGATCAATTCCGGACGCTTGGCGTACGGGGGGGGGACTGTCAGAGAATGAAGGCAGTTTGGTCATCAAGCGACAGTAGTGCCATTTTTTGCCTGTCCGTTAACTATTTGCTCATTTTGCTGTATGTACTATTTTCGATTGGGGTTAAAATTCCGGGAATTTCACCGATTTTTGTGAATTTTTTGACTGCCCAGTAGCTGTATTTGTTCATTTTACAGTATGTTGTGCCAATTATTTTCGATCGCGGCTCAAATTCCGGACATTTTACCGATTTCTGGACATGTCCGGGATTTTCCGAACGGATGGTCACCCTACCCCTATAGTCCCGTGACGTCACGCGACTAGAAAAATTCAAATATTTTCCGCATTTTCGCCAAATACAAACAACACAAATTTGATCGATGTCTTGTCTTCTTGACCGTGTAAAGTGGTTATGATCTTATCAGATGACGATCAGGTCACATATGCCGCGAGCGCCTCAAAACAATGTCCAAACCTTGTTCCGTATTGAGCGTTTGCAATACAAATATTATAAAAACACAGAAAGCCTACAGCGCTAGCCTCACTTAAGTATGAAATAGAGTGCGGTAAGGTAAGAGGTAACGTAAGACGTAAGAAAATAAACCTGTGGAATCAGATGAGAGTGTTTATAGTCGTAACGTAAGAGGTAACGCAACACTCTCATCTGATTCCACAGGTTTATTACCTTACGTCTTACGTTACCTCTTACCTTACCGCACTCTATTTAGTCCCTTTTATTCTACGCTACGATAAAGAAAGGTGTACATTACAAATAATCGGATTTTCTATTTCTGGAGCGAAGGGAAAAATTTGAAGAATTGGCAACACCAATGAGATAACGCGACATCTATTGTGCAAAAACGTTAATGGTATTTTGGGGTGGGGTTACGTAGGCAGCGACCTACATCTTCTCTTATATTCTCCAACAGTCCTACTTGTACTTGATAGATGTCGCATCGGGTTTGATGGTGGCACAAAGTCGGAATCGGAACGGAATTCTCACATTTTGGACCAGGAAAACAGAAATGGATGGAGGACAAAATGATAAAAATCATAAATATTACCAGTGCATAGCCTGTTCCCTGTTGCCTGTTTTGTGGTGCATAGGGGTTTGGATAGAGGCGCTATAGTCTGAAATACAATGAATTTCTGGATTCGAAAGGAAAACAGCTTTTTACAGGTGGCAATGGGTGCTGACTAGTGTATATTTCGAAGAGCTATCTACGTCTCATAAGAGTCATAGTGGACAGTGCAGCTGTTTATAGGATGTAGCGACGTACTTTGTTTAATCATGTGTACTCCATAGAAGAAATTGACGCATACACATACCTGGGATGTTAAAGCAGGTTGTGGTTGTGTGACGAAGATATATGTGAAACTAGTGGGGCAGTTTTCCAATAAAATTACAAAATAGGCAATAAACTTGTACCAAGTACTAATTAACACTGTATGTCGGGGAAGTTTTAACATGAAAAATCCTTGCATCAAATACAGGGTGTCCAGTTAGTGTGTAATTCTTCGATATCTCGCAAGGTATACCTGATAGAAGAAAATGTCAAATGCAAAAGTTATTTGGTTACTTAAGACGCATATTCTAAAAATATTTTAAAATATACAGGGTGTTGCGGGAAAGTAGGATAGTGACCAACTGGATTTTTTTTGTATGGAACTATAACTTTCTTAAGTTGTTCTAGTTTCCATCATGAATCTCTATTCAACCCTAAAATATTTTTGGGATCGGTTGCGACGTTGCCAAGTTATAATTTATTTTCTATTAATTTTCTGATTTGCAAGGTCGCAAGTAATACGTCTAAATTGATATATTCCTTTAAATTTTCTCAATAATATTATACACCGGGTTACTTATGAATATTAAGTGGATATTATTTTGGATGTTACCAGCAATTTTGAAATTTTGAGATCTTACTAAGTTCGACATGTGCCATTCATGCATTGAAAATAAGTAGAGGATAATATTCAAAATAAACTAAAACCGAGGATATTTGTTTAAAAATTTGGAAAAATAATTTATAACTTGGCAACGTCGTAGGGTATTAGTAGATATTTCGATTTAAAATAAAAAATACAGGGTGTTACATTTAAAAAAACAAAGTAAAATGACCTTCAAGTTGCTGTAATTTAAAATTCTGCCAAAAACACCCTGTAAACACAAATTGCTGGTAACATCCAAACTAATATCCACTTAATACTCAAGTAACTCGCTGTATAATATTATTAAGAAAAGTTAAAGGAATATATCAATTTGGACGTCGTATTACTTGCGACCTTGCAAATCCGGAAATTAATAGAAAATAAATTATAACTTGGCAACGTCGCAACCTATCCCAAAAATATTTTAGGGTTAAATACAGATCAATGATGGAAACTAAAAGAATTTAAAAAAAAGTTATAGTTCCATATAAAAAAATTAAGTTGGTCACTATCCTACTTTCCAGCAACACCCTGTATATTTCAAAATATTTTTACAATATGCGTCTTAAGTAACCAAATAACTCTTGTATTTGACATTTTCTTCTATCACGCATACTTTGCGAGATATCGAAGAATTACCCACTAACTGGACACCCTGTATAAAAGGCAAATATTGGGAACAAGTTCAAAGTATATGAAAAGATAAAAATCTTGAAAATGTATATGTACGTCTGCTGCAAGAATAAAGGTAGGTTAACTTTATATTTTTATATATTTATTATAGATATAATCATCCATATTCAGCAGACAAAAACAAATTAGCCAAATAATCAAATACCTATGAAATGAAAGTTTTCTAGAGTTCGTACAGGGTTGTCTGTCATACCTAAAACACCTAATTGATTACTTGTATATTTTAAGTACAGGATTGTTGTAAGTGGATATCTTCCTTAGATTTTCAGATATAATTTAATTTTTTTGTAATCGGAGACTTCAAACTTGGTTTTTTCTTAGGTTTTCGGTCAATGGATATCATCATCATCATCATCTATCAGCCATCTCTCATCCACTGCTGGATATAGGCCTCCTCTAGTGTAAAAAATGTTGTATTCGGCTGTATTTAGTCGTTTTCTATTGTTTAGCGCTGTTGTGTGCCTGCTTTCTGTTGTTGTGGGCTGTTTTCTGTTCTATTCGGTTGTATTTGGTCGTTTTCTAAACAACACTTTGCAATCACACCTCTGTTTTTCTTCTAATGGTACTTGCTTCCAGCCCAACAGTAGGCTCAGGTCCCAGGAAATTATCTTCGACCCTCTCCTTGCGATAGCATCCGCCGTTTCATTACCGCTACCGATTGTACCTGCACTAGCCAGTAGCCCTACAGCTGGCCAGGACCCAGGAATTTATCTCTCGGCCTTCGCCTTGCGAGCACGTCCGCAATTTCATTGCCACCAACTCCAGCATGACTCAGCGTCTACATCAGTGACACCTGATGTCTTTCCGAAATGTGATCTGGCTGCAAGTCGCCTGAGTTTCGTGAATACGGAAGACACAAGCTAAAATCGCAAATATATTGCTCGGAATACTGGGGTGTATCCTCCAAGAGAAAGGGAGAGCTTTGTTTTTGGCCCATAGACTCTAGCACCGGAGCCTTCGTCGGTGAGTGAGCCGTCCGTGTATCAGACTGGCCCTCAGAGACTACCTGGCCCTCCTCCCCCTAAAGGCCGCCTGCCGCTTGACCGCAACTCTTACCTTGTAGAATACTTCACTGTAAATGTTTAGTCAAAGCGATCACTCCTCATATATAGGATAGGGCAATCCCTTTGCAGTTCTGAGAGGATGGCACAGTGTTTCCTGCCAGGATTCACAAAGGACCAACTGCCTTGACTCCACAATCGGAACGCAGACGTTCTTGCCTCCCCGTCCCCTTGAACTACCAAGTCCGCAAACTTCAGAATGACTCCACCTCTTTGGCCTCTGAATTTGGTGAACATGAAAGGCATGGAATTAAAAGGGTTCTCTCCGCTCGCGTCCCGATATTGCCACACTTCGGACCAAAACTTAATTGTGTCAGTAGTATTTTCCCATTTAACAAAATTTATGTTGGTGTAGTGCTCTTCAATCAAACCTATAATGTTTTCGAGCATGTTTAAATTATGTAGCAGACTTAATAGTTTGTTTTTCATTATCTTTTTGTTGCTTTAGTAGTCATGACATTCTAACCTTGAAAAATTAACTGACAGCTTGTTGTTTGGATAGCGGCCCTCTGGCGCTCCGTGGCACTACTATTCGTACCAAAACTTTGTTTGACGTTGACGCAAGCAGAGTTGCCATATGATGCTTATGTAAAATCCTGAGAAGCAATAAAGAACAATTCTATGGAAATTAGGTACTTGTCAGAGATTCAGTTCATACTCAATAATAGACATATTTATTAGACCGAAATTTAGCCACAGCACAGGTTTGTTGTTTCCTTCAGCATAGAATATATATACAGAAAAAATTGCGCGACAAACAGGGTATAGTTCTTAGTATAGTTCTTGTTTACTCCTTCTGACCTAAGCGAATTCGTTGGCTTTTGGCTTCACTGGCCGTATATATCAAACTATCTATTTTTTAGCATGTGTAGAGGATCACATGAAGATATGCATTGAATGTTGGGACTTAGGTTATTAGAACGGCAACACAACACACATACTCGTCTTCCGATTGGCTGTTCCCTTCCCCTATATAGGGTGACCATTTACTTCATAGATCAATTCCGGACGCTTGGCGTACGGGGGGGGACTGTAAGAGAATGAAGGCAGTTTGGTCATCAAGCGACAGTAGTGCCATTTTTTGCCTGTCCGTTAACTATTTGCTCATTTTGCTGTATGTACTATTTTCGATTGGGGTTAAAATTCCGGGAATTTCACCGATTTTTGTGAATTTTTTGACTGCCCAGTAGCTGTATTTGTTCATTTTACAGTATGTTGGGCCAATTATTTTCGATCGCGGCTCAAATTCCGGACATTTTACCGATTTCTGGACATGTCCGGGATTTTCCGAACGGATGGTCACCCTACCCCTATAGTCCCGTGACGTCACGCGACTAGAAAAATTCAAATATTTTCCGCATTTTCGCCAAATACAAACAACACAAATTTGATCGATGTCTTGTCTTCTTGACCGTGTAAAGTGGTTATGATCTTATCAGATGACGATCAGGTCACATATGCCGCGAGCGCCTCAAAACAATGTCCAAACCTTGTTCCGTATTGAGCGTTTGCAATACAAATATTATAAAAACACAGAAAGCCTACAGCGCTAGCCTCACTTAAGTATGAAATAGAGTGCGGTAAGGTAAGAGGTAACGTAAGACGTAAGAAAATAAACCTGTGGAATCAGATGAGAGTGTTTATAGTCGTAACGTAAGAGGTAACGCAACACTCTCATCTGATTCCACAGGTTTATTACCTTACGTCTTACGTTACCTCTTACCTTACCGCACCCTATTTAGTCCCTTTTATTCTACGCTACGATAAAGAAAGGTGTACATTACAAATAATCGGATTTTCTATTTCTGGAGCGAAGGGAAAAATTTGAGGAATTGGCAACACCAATGAGATAACGCGACATCTATTGTGCAAAAACGTTAATGGTATTTTGGGGTGGGGTTACGTAGGTAGCGACCTACATCTTCTCTTATATTCTCCAATAGTCCTACTTGTACTTGACAGATGTCGCATCGGGTTTGATCGTGGCACAAAGTCGGAATCGGAAAGGGAATTCTCACATTTTGGACCAGGAAAACAGAAATGGATGGAGGACAAAATGATAAAAATCATAAATATTACCAGTGCATAGCCTGTTCCCTGTTGCCTGTTTTGTGGTGCATAGGGGTTTGGATAGAGGTAAGGTAAGGCGCTATAGTCTGAAATACAATGAATTTCTGGATTCGAAAGGAAAACAGCTTTTTACAGGTGGCAATGGGTGCTGACTAGTGTATATTTCGAAGAGCTATCTACGTTTCATAAGAGTCATAGTGGACAGTGCAGCTGTTTATAGGATGTAGCGACGTACTTTGTTTAATCATGTGTACTCCATAGAAGAAATTGACGCATACACATACCTGGGATGTTAAAGCAGGTTGTGGTTGTGTGACGAAGATATATGTGAAATTAGTGGGGCAGTTTTCCAATAAAATTACAAAATAGGCAATAAACTTGTACTAATTACTAATTAACACTGTATGTCGGGGAAGTTTTAACATGAAAAATCCTTCCATCAAATACAGGGTGTCCAGTTAGTGTGTAATTTTTCGATATCTCGCAAGGTATACCTGATAGAAGAAAATGTCAAATGCAAAAGTTATTTGTTTACTTAAGACGCATATTCTAAAAATATTTTAAAATATACAGGGTGTTGCGGGAAAGTAGGATAGTGACCAACTGGATTTTTTTTGTATGGAACTATAACTTTCTTAAGTTGTTCTAGTTTCCATCATGAATCTCTATTCAACCCTAAAATATTTTTGGGATCGGTTGCGACGTTGCCAAGTTATAATTTATTTTCTATTAATTTTCTGATTTGCAAGGTCGCAAGTAATACGTCTAAATTGATATATTCCTTTAAATTTTCTCAATAATATTATACACCGGGTTACTTATGAATATTAAGTGGATATTATTTTGGATGTTACCAGCAATTTTGAAATTTTGAGATCTTACTAAGTTCGACATGTGCCATTCATGCATTGAAAATAAGTAGAGGATAATATTCAAAATAAACTAAAACCGAGGATATTTGTTTAAAAATTTGGAAAAATAATTTATAACTTGGCAACGTCGTAGGGTATTAGTAGATATTTCGATTTAAAATAAAAAATACAGGGTGTTACATTTAAAAAAACAAAGTAAAATGACCTTCAAGTTGCTGTAATTTAAAATTCTGCCAAAAACACCCTGTAAACACAAATTGCTGGTAACATCCAAACTAATATCCACTTAATACTCAAGTAACTCGCTGTATAATATTATTAAGAAAAGTTAAAGGAATATATCAATTTGGACGTCGTATTACTTGCGACCTTGCAAATCCGGAAATTAATAGAAAATAAATTATAACTTGGCAACGTCGCAACCTATCCCAAAAATATAAGTTCAAAGTATATGAAAAGATAAAAATCTTGAAAATGTATATGTACGTCTGCTGCAAGAATAAAGGTAGGTTAACTTTATATTTTTATATATTTATTATAGATATAATCATCCATATTCAGCAGACAAAAACAAATTAGCCAAATAATCAAATACCTATGAAATGAAAGTTTTCTAGAGTTCGTACAGGGTTGTCTGTCATACCTAAAACACCTAATTGATTACTTGTATATTTTAAGTACAGGATTGTTGTAAGTGGATATCTTCCTTAGATTTTCAGATATAATTTAATTTTTTTGTAATCGGAGACTTCAAACTTGGTTTTTTCTTAGGTTTTCGGTCAATGGATATCATCATCATCATCATCTATCAGCCATCTCTCATCCACTGCTGGATATAGGCATCCTCTAGTGTAAAAAATGTTGTATTCGGCTGTATTTAGTCGTTTTCTATTGTTTAGCGCTGTTGTCTGCCTGCTTTCTGTTGTTGTGGGCTGTTTTCTGTTCTATTCGGTTGTATTTGGTCGTTTTCTAAACAACACTTTGCAATCACACCTCTGTTTTTCTTCTAATGGTACTTGCTTCCAGCCCAACAGTAGGCTCAGGTCCCAGGAAATTATCTTCGACCCTCTCCTTGCGATAGCATCCGCCGTTTCATTACCGCTACCGATTGTACCTGCACTAGCCAGTAGCCCTACAGCTGGCCAGGACCCAGGAATTTATCTCTCGGCCTTCGCCTTGCGAGCACGTCCGCAATTTCATTGCCACCAACTCCAGCATGACTCAGCGTCTACATCAGTGACACCTGATGTCTTTCCGAAATGTGATCTGGCTGCAAGTCGCCTGAATTTCGTGAATACGGAAGACACAAGCTAAAATCGCAAATATATTGCTCGGAATACTGGGGTGTATCCTCCAAGAGAAAGGGAGAGCTTTGTTTTTGGCCCATAGACTCTAGCACCGGAGCCTTCGTCGGTGAGTGAGCCGTCCGTGTATCAGACTGGCCCTCAGAGACTACCTGGCCCTCCTCCCGCTAAAGGCCGCCTGTCGCTTGACCGCAACTCTTACCTTGTAGAATACTTCACTGTAAATGTTTAGTCAAAGCGATCACTCCTCATATATAGGATAGGGCAATCCCTTTGCAGTTCTGAGAGGATGGCACAGTGTTTCCTGCCAGGATTCACAAAGGACCAACTGCCTTGACTCCACAATCGGAACGCAGACGCTCTTGCCTCCCCATCCCCTTGAACTACCAAGTCCGCAAACTTCAGAATGACTCCACCTCTTTGGCCTCTGAATTTGGTGAACACGAAAGGCATGGAATTAAAAGGGTTCTCTCCGCTCGCGTCCCGATATTGCCACACTTCGGACCAAAACTTAATTGTGTCAGTAGTATTTTCCCATTTAACAAAATTTATGTTGGTGTAGTGCTCTTCAATCAAACCTATAATGTTTTCGAGCATGTTTAAATTCTGTAGCAGACTTAATAGTTTGTTTTTCATTATCTTTTTGTTGCTTTAGTAGCATTGACCATGCATTGACATTCTAACCTTAGAATCATCCTTGATATGAAAAATTAACTGACAAGTGACAGCTTATGTTTGGATAGCGGCCCTCTGGCGCTCCGTGTCACTACTATTCGTACCAAAACTTTGTTTGACGTTGACGCAAGCAGAGTTGCCATATGATGCTTATGTAAAATCCTGAGAAGCAATAAAGAACAATTCTGTGGAAATTAGGTACTTGTCAGAGATTCAGTTCATACTTAATAATAGACATATTTATTAGACCGAAATTTAGCCACAGCACAGGTTTGTTGTTTCCTTCAGCATAGAATATACATACAGAAAAAAATGCGCGGCAAACAGGGTAGTTCTTAGTATAGTTCTTGTTTACTCCTTCACCTAAGCGAATTCGTTGGCTTTTGGCTTCACTGGCCGTATATATCAAACTATCTATTTTTTAGCATGTGTAGAGGATCACATGAAGGTATGCATTGAATGTTGGGACTTAGGTTATTAGGACGGCAACACAACACACATACTCGTCTTCCGATTGGCTGTTCCCTTCCCCTATATAGGGTGACCACTTACTTCATAGATCAATTCCGGACGCTTGGCGTACGGGGGGAGGGGGGTAAGAGAATGAAGGCAGTTTGGTCATCAAGCGACAGTAGTGCCATTTTTTGCCTGTCCGTTAACTGTATTTGCTTATTTTGCTGTATGTACTATTTTCAATTGGGGTTAAAATTCCGGGAATTTCACCGATTTTTGTGAATTTTTTGACTGCCCAGTAGCTGTATTTGTTCATTTTACTGTATGTTGTGCCAATTATTTTCGATCGCCGCTCAAATTCCGGACATTTTACCGATTTCTGGACATGTCCGGGATTTTCCGGACGGATGGTCACCCTACCCCTATAGTCCCGTGACGTCACGCGACTAGAAAAATTCAAATATTTTCCGCATTTTCTCCAAATACAAACAACACAAATTTGATCGATGTCTTGTCTTCTTGACCGTGTAAAGTGGTTATTATCTTATCAGATGACGATCAGGTCACATATGCCGCCAGCGCCTCAAAACAATGTCCAAACCTTGTTCCGTATTGAGCGTTTGCAATACAAATATTATAAAAACACAGAAAGCCTACAGCGCTAGCCTCACTTATTCTAGGCTACGATAAAGAAAGGTGTACATTACAAATAATCGGATTTTCTATTTCTGGAGCGAAGGGAAAAATTGGAAGAATTGGCAACACCAATGAAATAACGCGCGACATCTATTGTGCAAAAACGTTAATGGTATTTTGGGGTGGGGTTACCTAGGTAGCGACCTACTTTATCTTCTCTTATATTCTCCAATAGTCCTACTTGTACTTGATAGATGTCGCATCGGGTTTGATCGTGGCACCAGGGGGTGTTCACTCTAAAGTACAGATTAGAGTGCGGTAAGGTAAGACGTAACGTAAGACGTAAGAAAATAAACCTGTGGAATCAGATGAGAGTGTTTATAGTCGTAACGTTTCTTCTTACGTTACGACTATAAACACTCTCATCTGATTCCACAGGTTTATTACCTTACGTCTTACGTTACCTCTTACCTTACCGCACTCTATTTAGTCCCTAAGGGTGCATTTATAGTGCTGTAACGTAAGAGGTAAGGTAAGAGGTATGAAAATAAACCTGTGGAATCAGATGAGAGTGTTTATAGTCGTAACGTTTCTTCTTACGTTACGACTATAAACATTCTCATCTGATTCCATATAGGTTTATTTTCCTACGTCTTACGTTACCTCTTACCTTACCGCACTATAAATGCTACTTTATGGAGCCAAGGTGGCCGGTAATTTTAATTCTCCCCCAAATTGATAAGATGTCGCCAGGAACCGTTTGGTAGATTATGCGTATATGTGGTTGCCTGACATTCTAGTATGAAGGCGAAATTAACCTTAATAACTTTTGAAACTTTGAAATTATCAACTTGTGTTATCAACTGTCATGTGAGCGTCATTGGTCTTGTTTTTGTGTATTTGTCGAAGTTTTTAGTGTTCTCGCATTTCCAGTAAACATTTTCAGTGTTTATCGGACTTTGTTTGTAGTGATAAGTGTTTGTTTGACTTTTTTCGCCCAAAAGTGACTATAAATAAGCAAGAAGCAGGCGAACTCATCGACCTTTCGTCGGTCCTGATAACAAGGATTTTTAGTTCCAGTTTGTAAGTAAAATTATCATGCTGTAATCTAGATTTTAGATAAAATAATAGGTTCATGTTAGTAAGATGAATATGTTCGTTCATCTCTGCAGTACATACATAAGTGCAGTTAAATGTGGTTTAGGATGTTACCAAAATGAGCAGTTTGTTAACTTTGGAAACTATTGTATGTAAGAAAAGCATCAAGTGAAAGAATGCCAAATATCCAATTAAAATTATCAGGTGTTTATTAGAATTGAGGAATTTATGTGTAGTTTACATGCTTGTTGCATTACATGTTCATAATTGAATATTATCTTTTTAGCAATACTAAGTTCCTGTCCAACCTAAAGGCTGACTTCATACTAGTCTACCAAATGCCATCTCATCACAAATATGCAGTCAAGGACTTCCAGGATAGGGTCTCAGTGCGCCACAGATTTCCCAACCCAAGGAAATGCATGACTTATCTTCAAACTATAGATGAACTGTGTTGGAAATGAAATACTTCAACATCTGAATCCAATATATTCATCCACTGAACAAATCATAGGTATGTTATTCTTCTTTGGTTATTATGAAACAATTAGTAGTACATTATATTGCAAGGTGTAAAAGGCACTTATTATGTGTTGAGCTCAGAAGTGTAATTCCGAGGCAGCAGCCGAGGCCATGTAATCTGAGCAAAACACATATTGGAGATTTATACTCCAAATAGGATTTACTATTTTTTGAAAAATGAAAAAAAAAATAATTCAGAGGTGAGGATCGAACCTGAGACCTTCAGGCTTTCAAGCGTAGCTATTCATTTTTATTTTTTCAAATGCTTGACACGTGGTGTACAATCTCTTACACAAAAGTTAAGATTGGGTGAAAGAGATACCCAAGTCAAATAAAAGTAATATCTCAAAGAGAAGTAAAACGGTGATGTTTTGGAATCTTGTTGTTAGACCCTGTCTTTTTTCAGACACTTGTTTTAACTGTATATTGTTGTATGTATCACTGGTTCTCTGGCTTAAAGGTTTCGTTTGTTTTTAGATCAACCTCCAGCTTCTGCAATGCCACCAACACAGCCAGTAGTTAAAATGCCACTGATTGCCACCACCCCCACTACAACGCTACAAAATCTGAATCAAGTGGAACAGATAGCGAAGCAATCTTCTAATCCAAGTAAGTACACTAACCAGGCACATATCCAGGATTTGGTTTTGGGGGGCGGTCCAGATTATGGCTGTCAATTGCTTGACCTTTGGGTGGGGGAACAGACGGTATTATATGATGTTTCGGGGAGGCGGTCCGGACCCCCTGGACTCCCTTTAAATATGTGCCTGAACACTAACTTTCAATGGATGAATCAAACTTATGTCCCAAAAACTCTCATAACAAATGACAGATTCTATAACCAAACCATAATAAAAAACCATATGTTGATTTACTGTATGACATGTAATACTGGCACTATCTGCATCATGTAAGAAGTATTAGTATTCTGTTTCAAGTTTCAAATATTTTAAAATATGTATTATTTTTATTTTTTCTTTAATTCCAGGTTCCTCTAGATCTGGTTCAGGATTCTTGAATTATATGCCTGTGAGCAGAGAGTCTCAAATCCAAGGGCTTAGAGGCTATACAGGGTAAGAAATCGTCTCTCCCGAGCAAATAGGAGATTACAAGCTAGAAGATTGTTTCGACGTGCCCAGCAGGCAAGAGAAATATATCTCAAACACAGGAGGCACAGGAAGTAGCGATGTCTGACAGAAATTTAATCAATTTCATGATTCCTTCTCTCATGTGCCAATTCATTATTCATATTCCAGTTTTTAGTATTGATTCCGCCATTTAGAAAAAAATCCTAGTTTAATTTAATGCCAATCTTTGTAGCCAAAACTGGAAGATAAGCCATGAAAGATACTTTATTATTAATAACTGGAATTTATTTGATTACTTTCGGCAATGTTTAAAAGCCGCGTAAATTTTAACTTTATTAATTTATATAGCATTAACAGCTTTTTAACAAACTACTTTGAAATGACAATGTATTGACAATTTCTTGAATGCTCATCTGGTATCCTTTTCCTGTGGCCATCAAAATAAGGGCTTCCAAATGTTCATGCAATTTTTACATGTAAGATTGTAAATATTTTCAAGAAGGTCTCTTTTCTAGGCGGCCCCGATTGTTTTAAGGTGAGAACTGGAGCTTTTATCTTAAATAAAGTTGTTACATTTTAAACAAGGCCCGTTTTCAAGGGGGTCTCAATTAGTTTATGACGGTACATATATGCCACTAAATGAGGTTTTCACACGTGAATTTGTACATTTTTTTAATAAGGGCCGTATTTTATGGGCTTTGATTGCTCTGTCGTTGTAAAAAAATGGATATTGCACCGAAAACAGTTTTGGCTCTCACTGTAAGAGAGCTTATCCAGAGCCTCTGTCTGTCCGTCCGTCCGTATACAAAAGATAGCGAAAACTACACCTGTTAGAGGAAAACTAAATACAGATTCGGAATCGGCATGGAAAAACTAGTCCAGGAAGAATCTGGTCTTTTCAATATCGCTTCCGGTTCCACAGTGAGAGCGCCGTTTAATCAACCTGGAGTTGTAAACACATTCAACTAAAATTGTAAATATCTTGAAAAATATTTTCAAAAAGGGTCTCATTAACGTGCTTCAATTGTACGTTATTTAAATACTATTAACTGGATATGAAGAGCTTCAATTTGGCAAAGTCAGCATAAACAGGTTTTACGTGGAGTAAACACAATTATATTTAAAGACTGCATTGTTCTGTGATTACTTATTCCTAATGATGTATGGATTATAATATAATTTTATATGTACCATAATGTTCAATTTAATATTGTATCCATCCAAACAAGGGCCCTTCTACCCTACAGGCCTTCCAGTCAGTTGCCCGGTGGGCCTGTTTGAGTTTACGAAGCTTCTTGGCGTGCAAATTAATTTCGAAACCCTATTATATAACTATTTTAATGTACATGATCATTATTTTATCATATTGATAAGTATTTTTGCATTGGCTGTTACCTCAACTATAAGTACGGGTATGTACAAGTAGAATATAAATTGCTTCATTTATCTGATTTTGTACATGTAATTCTAACTTATGCACTGTATATTACATTACAAGTTAATAAACCTTCATTCATAATTACTTTTTTATTGCATAAAATATTTTGAACATTTCAGGTAATGCAACCAAATGTGAAAAGCCCCATTACATTCCCTACTCGAACATTGTGGGAAAGGCCCATTCAGCTTTTATACTCCCCCAATCCGCAAGGGGGCGCAAAAACACGGTCCCTTCCGACATTATAGAAGTTTCCCATCTATAAGAGGGGGTTATCTATGCGTGGCACAAAGTCGGAATCGGAACGGAATTCTCACATTTTGGACCAGGAAAACAGAAATGGATGGAGGACAAAATGATAAAAATCATAAATATTACCAGTGCATAGCCTGTTGCCTGTTTTGTGGTGCATAGGGGTTTGGATAGAGGTAAGGTAAGGCGCTATAGTCTGAAATACAATGAATTTCTGGATTCGAAAGGAAAACAGCTTTTTACAGGTGGCAATGGGTGCTGACTAGTGTATATTTCGAAGAGCTATCTACGTCTCATAAGAGTCATAGTGGACAGTGCAGCTGTTTATAGGATGTAGCGACGTACTTTGTTTAATCATGTGTACTCCATAGAAGAAATTGACGCATACACATACCTGGGATGTTAAAGCAGGTTGTGGTTGTGTGACGAAGATATATGTGAAATTAGTGGGGCAGTTTTCCAATAAAATTACAAAATAGGCAATAAACTTGTACTAATTACTAATTAACACTGTATGTCGGGGAAGTTTTAACATGAAAAATCCTTCCATCAAATACAGGGTGTCCAGTTAGTGTGTAATTCTTCGATATCTCGCAAGCTATACCTGATAGAAGAAAATGTCAAATGCAAAAGTTATTTGGTTACTTAAGACGCATATTCTAAAAATATTTTAAAATATACAGGGTGTTGCGGGAAAGTAGGATAGTGACCAACTGGATTTTTTTTATATGGAACTATAACTTTCTTAAGTTGTTCTAGTTTCCATCATGAATCTTTATTCAACCCTAAAATATTTTTGGGATCGGTTGCGACGTTGCCAAGTTATAATTTATTTTCTATTAATTTTTTGATTTACAAGGTCGCAAGTAATACGTCTAAATTGATATATTCCTTTAAATTTTCTCAATAATATTATACACCGGGTTACTTATGAATATTAAGTGGATATTATTTTGGATGTTACCAGCAATTTTGAAATTTTGAGATCTTACTAAGTTCGACATGTGCCATTCATGCATTGAAAATAATATTCAAAATAAACTAAAACCGAGGATATTTGTTTAAAAATTTGGAAAAATAATTTATAACTTGGCAACGTCGCAAACGCGAAAAAAAAATACAAGGCGAGATAGGGTATTAGTAGATATTTCGATTTAAAATAAAAAATACAGGGTGTTACATTTAAAAAAACAAAGTAAAGTGACCTTCAAGTTGCTGTAATTTAAAATTCTGCCAAAAACACCCTGTAAACACAAATTGCTGGTAACATCCAAACTAATATCCACTTAATACTCAAGTAACTCGCTGTATAATATTATTAAGAAAAGTTAAAGGAATATATCAATTTGGACGTCGTATTACTTGCGACCTTGCAAATCCGGAAATTAATAGAAAATAAATTATAACTTGGCAACGTCGCAACCTATCCCAAAAATATTTTAGGGCTAAATACAGATCAATGATGGAAACTAAAAGAATTTAAAAAAAAGTTATAGTTCCATATAAAAAAATTAAGTTGGTCACTATCCTACTTTCCCGCAACACCCTATATATTTCAAAATATTTTTACAATATGCGTCTTAAGTAACCAAATAACTCTTGTATTTGACATTTTCTTCTATCATGCATACTTTGCGAGATATCGAAGAATTACCCACTAACTGGACACCCTGTATAAAAGGCAAATATTGGGAACAAGTTCAAAGTATATGAAAAGATAAAAATCTTGAAAATGTATATGTACGTCTGCTGCAAGAATAAAGGTAGGTTAACTTTATATTTTTATATATTTATTATAGATATAATCATCCATATTCAGCAGACAAAAACAAATTAGCCAAATAATCAAATACCTATGAAATGAAAGTTTCCTAGAGTTCGTACAGGGTTGTCTGTCATACCTAAAACACCTAATTGATTACTTGTATATTTTAAGTACAGGATTGTTGTAAGTGGATATCTTCCTTAGATTTTCAGATATAATTTAATTTTTTTGTAATCAGAGACTTCAAACTTGGTTTTTTCTTAGGTTTTCGGTCAATGGATATCATCATCATCATCATCTATCAGCCATCTCTCTCATCCACTGCTGGCTATAGGCCTCCTCTAGTGTAAAAAATGTTGTATTCAGCTGTATTTAGTCGTTTTCTATTGTTTAGCGCTGTTGTCTGCCTGCTTTCTGTTGTTGTGGGCTGTTTTCTGTTCTATTCGGTTGTATTTGGTCGTTTTCTAAACAACACTTTGCAATCACACCTCTGTTTTTCTTCTAATGGTACTTGCTTCCAGCCCAACAGTAGGCTCAGGTCCCAGGAAATTATCTTCGACCCTCTCCTTGCGATAGCATCCGCCGTTTCATTACCGCTACCGATTGTACCTGCACTAGCCAGTAGCCCTACAGCTGGCCAGGACCCAGGAATTTATCTCTCGGCCTTCGCCTTGCGAGCACGTCCGCAATTTCATTGCCACCAACTCCAGCATGACTCAGCGTCTACATCAGTGACACCTGATGTCTTTCCGAAATGTGATCTGGCTGCAAGTCGCCTGAATTTCGTGAATACGGAAGACACAAGCTAAAATCGCAAATATATTGCTCGGAATACTGGGGTGTATCCTCCAAGAGAAAGGGAGAGCTTTGTTTCTGGCCCGTAGACTCTAGCACCGGAGCCTTCGTCGGTGAGTGAGCCGTCCGTGTATCAGACTGGCCCTCAGAGACTACCTGGCCCTCCTCCCCCTAAAGGCCGCCTGCCGCTTGACCGCAACTCTTACCTTGTAGAATACTTCACTGTAAATGTTTAGTCAAAGCGATCACTCCTCATATATAGGATAGGGCAGTCCCTTTGCAGTTCTGAGAGGATGGCACAGTGTTTCCTGCCAGGATTCACAAAGGACCAACTGCCTTGACTCCACAATCGGAACGCAGACGTTCTTGCCTCCCCGTCCCCTTGAACTACCAAGTCCGCAAACTTCAGAATGACTCCACCTCTTTGGCCTCTGAATTTGGTGAACACGAAAGGCATGGAATTAAAAGGGTTCTCTCCGCTCGCGTCCCGATATTGCCACACTTCGGACCAAAACTTAATTGTGTCAGTAGTATTTTCCCATTTAACAAAATTTATGTTGGTGTAGTGCTCTTCAATCAAACCTATAATGTTTTCGAGCATGTTTAAATTATGTAGCAGACTTAATAGTTTGTTTTTCATTATCTTTTTGTTGCTTTAGTAGTCATTGACATTCTAACCTTGAAAAATTAACTGACAGCTTGTTGTTTGTATAGCGGCCCTCTGGCGCTCCGTGTCACTACTATTCGTACCAAAACTTTGTTTGACGTTGACGCAAGCAGAGTTGCCATATGATGCTTATGTAAAATCCTGAGAAGCAATAAAGAACAATTCTATGGAAATTAGGTACTTGTCAGAGATTCAGTTCATACTTAATAATAGACATATTTATTAGACCGAAATTTAGCCACAGCACAGGTTTGTTGTTTCCTTCAGCATAGAATATATATACAGAAAAAATTGCGCGACAAACAGGGTATAGTTCTTAGTATAGTTCTTGTTTACTCCTTCTGACCTAAGCGAATTCGTTGGCTTTTGGCTTCACTGGCCGTATATATCAAACTATCTATTTTTTAGCATGTGTAGAGGATCACATGAAGGTATGCATTGAATGTTGGGACTTAGGTTATTAGAACGGCAACACAACACACATACTCGTCTTCCGATTGGCTGTTCCCTTCCCCTATATAGGGTGACCATTTACTTCATAGATCAATTCCGGACGCTTGGCGTACGGGGGGGGGACTGTCAGAGAATGAAGGCAGTTTGGTCATCAAGCGACAGTAGTGCCATTTTTTGCCTGTCCGTTAACTATTTGCTCATTTTGCTGTATGTACTATTTTCGATTGGGGTTAAAATTCCGGGAATTTCACCGATTTTTGTGAATTTTTTGACTGCCCAGTAGCTGTATTTGTTCATTTTACAGTATGTTGTGCCAATTATTTTCGATCGCGGCTCAAATTCCGGACATTTTACCGATTTCTGGACATGTCCGGGATTTTCCGAACGGATGGTCACCCTACCCCTATAGTCCCGTGACGTCACGCGACTAGAAAAATTCAAATATTTTCCGCATTTTCGCCAAATACAAACAACACAAATTTGATCGATGTCTTGTCTTCTTGACCGTGTAAAGTGGTTATGATCTTATCAGATGACGATCAGGTCACATATGCCGCGAGCGCCTCAAAACAATGTCCAAACCTTGTTCCGTATTGAGCGTTTGCAATACAAATATTATAAAAACACAGAAAGCCTACAGCGCTAGCCTCACTTAAGTATGAAATAGAGTGCGGTAAGGTAAGAGGTAACGTAAGACGTAAGAAAATAAACCTGTGGAATCAGATGAGAGTGTTTATAGTCGTAACGTAAGAGGTAACGCAACACTCTCATCTGATTCCACAGGTTTATTACCTTACGTCTTACGTTACCTCTTACCTTACCGCACTCTATTTAGTCCCTTTTATTCTACGCTACGATAAAGAAAGGTGTACATTACAAATAATCGGATTTTCTATTTCTGGAGCGAAGGGAAAAATTTGAAGAATTGGCAACACCAATGAGATAACGCGACATCTATTGTGCAAAAACGTTAATGGTATTTTGGGGTGGGGTTACGTAGGCAGCGACCTACATCTTCTCTTATATTCTCCAACAGTCCTACTTGTACTTGATAGATGTCGCATCGGGTTTGATGGTGGCACAAAGTCGGAATCGGAACGGAATTCTCACATTTTGGACCAGGAAAACAGAAATGGATGGAGGACAAAATGATAAAAATCATAAATATTACCAGTGCATAGCCTGTTCCCTGTTGCCTGTTTTGTGGTGCATAGGGGTTTGGATAGAGGCGCTATAGTCTGAAATACAATGAATTTCTGGATTCGAAAGGAAAACAGCTTTTTACAGGTGGCAATGGGTGCTGACTAGTGTATATTTCGAAGAGCTATCTACGTCTCATAAGAGTCATAGTGGACAGTGCAGCTGTTTATAGGATGTAGCGACGTACTTTGTTTAATCATGTGTACTCCATAGAAGAAATTGACGCATACACATACCTGGGATGTTAAAGCAGGTTGTGGTTGTGTGACGAAGATATATGTGAAACTAGTGGGGCAGTTTTCCAATAAAATTACAAAATAGGCAATAAACTTGTACCAAGTACTAATTAACACTGTATGTCGGGGAAGTTTTAACATGAAAAATCCTTGCATCAAATACAGGGTGTCCAGTTAGTGTGTAATTCTTCGATATCTCGCAAGGTATACCTGATAGAAGAAAATGTCAAATGCAAAAGTTATTTGGTTACTTAAGACGCATATTCTAAAAATATTTTAAAATATACAGGGTGTTGCGGGAAAGTAGGATAGTGACCAACTGGATTTTTTTTGTATGGAACTATAACTTTCTTAAGTTGTTCTAGTTTCCATCATGAATCTCTATTCAACCCTAAAATATTTTTGGGATCGGTTGCGACGTTGCCAAGTTATAATTTATTTTCTATTAATTTTCTGATTTGCAAGGTCGCAAGTAATACGTCTAAATTGATATATTCCTTTAAATTTTCTCAATAATATTATACACCGGGTTACTTATGAATATTAAGTGGATATTATTTTGGATGTTACCAGCAATTTTGAAATTTTGAGATCTTACTAAGTTCGACATGTGCCATTCATGCATTGAAAATAAGTAGAGGATAATATTCAAAATAAACTAAAACCGAGGATATTTGTTTAAAAATTTGGAAAAATAATTTATAACTTGGCAACGTCGTAGGGTATTAGTAGATATTTCGATTTAAAATAAAAAATACAGGGTGTTACATTTAAAAAAACAAAGTAAAATGACCTTCAAGTTGCTGTAATTTAAAATTCTGCCAAAAACACCCTGTAAACACAAATTGCTGGTAACATCCAAACTAATATCCACTTAATACTCAAGTAACTCGCTGTATAATATTATTAAGAAAAGTTAAAGGAATATATCAATTTGGACGTCGTATTACTTGCGACCTTGCAAATCCGGAAATTAATAGAAAATAAATTATAACTTGGCAACGTCGCAACCTATCCCAAAAATATTTTAGGGTTAAATACAGATCAATGATGGAAACTAAAAGAATTTAAAAAAAAGTTATAGTTCCATATAAAAAAATTAAGTTGGTCACTATCCTACTTTCCAGCAACACCCTGTATATTTCAAAATATTTTTACAATATGCGTCTTAAGTAACCAAATAACTCTTGTATTTGACATTTTCTTCTATCACGCATACTTTGCGAGATATCGAAGAATTACCCACTAACTGGACACCCTGTATAAAAGGCAAATATTGGGAACAAGTTCAAAGTATATGAAAAGATAAAAATCTTGAAAATGTATATGTACGTCTGCTGCAAGAATAAAGGTAGGTTAACTTTATATTTTTATATATTTATTATAGATATAATCATCCATATTCAGCAGACAAAAACAAATTAGCCAAATAATCAAATACCTATGAAATGAAAGTTTTCTAGAGTTCGTACAGGGTTGTCTGTCATACCTAAAACACCTAATTGATTACTTGTATATTTTAAGTACAGGATTGTTGTAAGTGGATATCTTCCTTAGATTTTCAGATATAATTTAATTTTTTTGTAATCGGAGACTTCAAACTTGGTTTTTTCTTAGGTTTTCGGTCAATGGATATCATCATCATCATCATCTATCAGCCATCTCTCATCCACTGCTGGATATAGGCCTCCTCTAGTGTAAAAAATGTTGTATTCGGCTGTATTTAGTCGTTTTCTATTGTTTAGCGCTGTTGTGTGCCTGCTTTCTGTTGTTGTGGGCTGTTTTCTGTTCTATTCGGTTGTATTTGGTCGTTTTCTAAACAACACTTTGCAATCACACCTCTGTTTTTCTTCTAATGGTACTTGCTTCCAGCCCAACAGTAGGCTCAGGTCCCAGGAAATTATCTTCGACCCTCTCCTTGCGATAGCATCCGCCGTTTCATTACCGCTACCGATTGTACCTGCACTAGCCAGTAGCCCTACAGCTGGCCAGGACCCAGGAATTTATCTCTCGGCCTTCGCCTTGCGAGCACGTCCGCAATTTCATTGCCACCAACTCCAGCATGACTCAGCGTCTACATCAGTGACACCTGATGTCTTTCCGAAATGTGATCTGGCTGCAAGTCGCCTGAGTTTCGTGAATACGGAAGACACAAGCTAAAATCGCAAATATATTGCTCGGAATACTGGGGTGTATCCTCCAAGAGAAAGGGAGAGCTTTGTTTTTGGCCCATAGACTCTAGCACCGGAGCCTTCGTCGGTGAGTGAGCCGTCCGTGTATCAGACTGGCCCTCAGAGACTACCTGGCCCTCCTCCCCCTAAAGGCCGCCTGCCGCTTGACCGCAACTCTTACCTTGTAGAATACTTCACTGTAAATGTTTAGTCAAAGCGATCACTCCTCATATATAGGATAGGGCAATCCCTTTGCAGTTCTGAGAGGATGGCACAGTGTTTCCTGCCAGGATTCACAAAGGACCAACTGCCTTGACTCCACAATCGGAACGCAGACGTTCTTGCCTCCCCGTCCCCTTGAACTACCAAGTCCGCAAACTTCAGAATGACTCCACCTCTTTGGCCTCTGAATTTGGTGAACATGAAAGGCATGGAATTAAAAGGGTTCTCTCCGCTCGCGTCCCGATATTGCCACACTTCGGACCAAAACTTAATTGTGTCAGTAGTATTTTCCCATTTAACAAAATTTATGTTGGTGTAGTGCTCTTCAATCAAACCTATAATGTTTTCGAGCATGTTTAAATTATGTAGCAGACTTAATAGTTTGTTTTTCATTATCTTTTTGTTGCTTTAGTAGTCATGACATTCTAACCTTGAAAAATTAACTGACAGCTTGTTGTTTGGATAGCGGCCCTCTGGCGCTCCGTGGCACTACTATTCGTACCAAAACTTTGTTTGACGTTGACGCAAGCAGAGTTGCCATATGATGCTTATGTAAAATCCTGAGAAGCAATAAAGAACAATTCTATGGAAATTAGGTACTTGTCAGAGATTCAGTTCATACTTAATAATAGACATATTTATTAGACCGAAATTTAGCCACAGCACAGGTTTGTTGTTTCCTTCAGCATAGAATATATATACAGAAAAAATTGCGCGACAAACAGGGTATAGTTCTTAGTATAGTTCTTGTTTACTCCTTCTGACCTAAGCGAATTCGTTGGCTTTTGGCTTCACTGGCCGTATATATCAAACTATCTATTTTTTAGCATGTGTAGAGGATCACATGAAGATATGCATTGAATGTTGGGACTTAGGTTATTAGAACGGCAACACAACACACATACTCGTCTTCCGATTGGCTGTTCCCTTCCCCTATATAGGGTGACCATTTACTTCATAGATCAATTCCGGACGCTTGGCGTACGGGGGGGGACTGTATGAGAATGAAGGCAGTTTGGTCATCAAGCGACAGTAGTGCCATTTTTTGCCTGTCCGTTAACTATTTGCTCATTTTGCTGTATGTACTATTTTCGATTGGGGTTAAAATTCCGGGAATTTCACCGATTTTTGTGAATTTTTTGACTGCCCAGTAGCTGTATTTGTTCATTTTACAGTATGTTGGGCCAATTATTTTCGATCGCGGCTCAAATTCCGGACATTTTACCGATTTCTGGACATGTCCGGGATTTTCCGAACGGATGGTCACCCTACCCCTATAGTCCCGTGACGTCACGCGACTAGAAAAATTCAAATATTTTCCGCATTTTCGCCAAATACAAACAACACAAATTTGATCGATGTCTTGTCTTCTTGACCGTGTAAAGTGGTTATGATCTTATCAGATGACGATCAGGTCACATATGCCGCGAGCGCCTCAAAACAATGTCCAAACCTTGTTCCGTATTGAGCGTTTGCAATACAAATATTATAAAAACACAGAAAGCCTACAGCGCTAGCCTCACTTAAGTATGAAATAGAGTGCGGTAAGGTAAGAGGTAACGTAAGACGTAAGAAAATAAACCTGTGGAATCAGATGAGAGTGTTTATAGTCGTAACGTAAGAGGTAACGCAACACTCTCATCTGATTCCACAGGTTTATTACCTTACGTCTTACGTTACCTCTTACCTTACCGCACCCTATTTAGTCCCTTTTATTCTACGCTACGATAAAGAAAGGTGTACATTACAAATAATCGGATTTTCTATTTCTGGAGCGAAGGGAAAAATTTGAGGAATTGGCAACACCAATGAGATAACGCGACATCTATTGTGCAAAAACGTTAATGGTATTTTGGGGTGGGGTTACGTAGGTAGCGACCTACATCTTCTCTTATATTCTCCAATAGTCCTACTTGTACTTGACAGATGTCGCATCGGGTTTGATCGTGGCACAAAGTCGGAATCGGAAAGGGAATTCTCACATTTTGGACCAGGAAAACAGAAATGGATGGAGGACAAAATGATAAAAATCATAAATATTACCAGTGCATAGCCTGTTCCCTGTTGCCTGTTTTGTGGTGCATAGGGGTTTGGATAGAGGTAAGGTAAGGCGCTATAGTCTGAAATACAATGAATTTCTGGATTCGAAAGGAAAACAGCTTTTTACAGGTGGCAATGGGTGCTGACTAGTGTATATTTCGAAGAGCTATCTACGTTTCATAAGAGTCATAGTGGACAGTGCAGCTGTTTATAGGATGTAGCGACGTACTTTGTTTAATCATGTGTACTCCATAGAAGAAATTGACGCATACACATACCTGGGATGTTAAAGCAGGTTGTGGTTGTGTGACGAAGATATATGTGAAATTAGTGGGGCAGTTTTCCAATAAAATTACAAAATAGGCAATAAACTTGTACTAATTACTAATTAACACTGTATGTCGGGGAAGTTTTAACATGAAAAATCCTTCCATCAAATACAGGGTGTCCAGTTAGTGTGTAATTTTTCGATATCTCGCAAGGTATACCTGATAGAAGAAAATGTCAAATGCAAAAGTTATTTGTTTACTTAAGACGCATATTCTAAAAATATTTTAAAATATACAGGGTGTTGCGGGAAAGTAGGATAGTGACCAACTGGATTTTTTTTGTATGGAACTATAACTTTCTTAAGTTGTTCTAGTTTCCATCATGAATCTCTATTCAACCCTAAAATATTTTTGGGATCGGTTGCGACGTTGCCAAGTTATAATTTATTTTCTATTAATTTTCTGATTTGCAAGGTCGCAAGTAATACGTCTAAATTGATATATTCCTTTAAATTTTCTCAATAATATTATACACCGGGTTACTTATGAATATTAAGTGGATATTATTTTGGATGTTACCAGCAATTTTGAAATTTTGAGATCTTACTAAGTTCGACATGTGCCATTCATGCATTGAAAATAAGTAGAGGATAATATTCAAAATAAACTAAAACCGAGGATATTTGTTTAAAAATTTGGAAAAATAATTTATAACTTGGCAACGTCGTAGGGTATTAGTAGATATTTCGATTTAAAATAAAAAATACAGGGTGTTACATTTAAAAAAACAAAGTAAAATGACCTTCAAGTTGCTGTAATTTAAAATTCTGCCAAAAACACCCTGTAAACACAAATTGCTGGTAACATCCAAACTAATATCCACTTAATACTCAAGTAACTCGCTGTATAATATTATTAAGAAAAGTTAAAGGAATATATCAATTTGGACGTCGTATTACTTGCGACCTTGCAAATCCGGAAATTAATAGAAAATAAATTATAACTTGGCAACGTCGCAACCTATCCCAAAAATATTTTAGGGTTAAATACAGACCAATGATGGAAACTAAAAGAATTTAAAAAAAAGTTATAGTTCCATACAAAAAAATTAAGTTGGTCACTATCCTACTTTCCCGCAACACCCTGTATATTTCAAAATATTTTTACAATATGCGTCTTAAGTAACCAAATAACTCTTGTATTTGACATTTTCTTCTATCACGCATACTTTGCGAGATATCGAAGAATTACCCACTAACTGGACACCCTGTATAAAAGGCAAATATTGGGAACAAGTTCAAAGTATATGAAAAGATAAAAATCTTGAAAATGTATATGTACGTCTGCTGCAAGAATAAAGGTAGGTTAACTTTATATTTTTATATATTTATTATAGATATAATCATCCATATTCAGCAGACAAAAACAAATTAGCCAAATAATCAAATACCTATGAAATGAAAGTTTTCTAGAGTTCGTACAGGGTTGTCTGTCATACCTAAAACACCTAATTGATTACTTGTATATTTTAAGTACAGGATTGTTGTAAGTGGATATCTTCCTTAGATTTTCAGATATAATTTAATTTTTTTGTAATCGGAGACTTCAAACTTGGTTTTTTCTTAGGTTTTCGGTCAATGGATATCATCATCATCATCATCTATCAGCCATCTCTCATCCACTGCTGGATATAGGCATCCTCTAGTGTAAAAAATGTTGTATTCGGCTGTATTTAGTCGTTTTCTATTGTTTAGCGCTGTTGTCTGCCTGCTTTCTGTTGTTGTGGGCTGTTTTCTGTTCTATTCGGTTGTATTTGGTCGTTTTCTAAACAACACTTTGCAATCACACCTCTGTTTTTCTTCTAATGGTACTTGCTTCCAGCCCAACAGTAGGCTCAGGTCCCAGGAAATTATCTTCGACCCTCTCCTTGCGATAGCATCCGCCGTTTCATTACCGCTACCGATTGTACCTGCACTAGCCAGTAGCCCTACAGCTGGCCAGGACCCAGGAATTTATCTCTCGGCCTTCGCCTTGCGAGCACGTCCGCAATTTCATTGCCACCAACTCCAGCATGACTCAGCGTCTACATCAGTGACACCTGATGTCTTTCCGAAATGTGATCTGGCTGCAAGTCGCCTGAATTTCGTGAATACGGAAGACACAAGCTAAAATCGCAAATATATTGCTCGGAATACTGGGGTGTATCCTCCAAGAGAAAGGGAGAGCTTTGTTTTTGGCCCATAGACTCTAGCACCGGAGCCTTCGTCGGTGAGTGAGCCGTCCGTGTATCAGACTGGCCCTCAGAGACTACCTGGCCCTCCTCCCGCTAAAGGCCGCCTGTCGCTTGACCGCAACTCTTACCTTGTAGAATACTTCACTGTAAATGTTTAGTCAAAGCGATCACTCCTCATATATAGGATAGGGCAATCCCTTTGCAGTTCTGAGAGGATGGCACAGTGTTTCCTGCCAGGATTCACAAAGGACCAACTGCCTTGACTCCACAATCGGAACGCAGACGCTCTTGCCTCCCCATCCCCTTGAACTACCAAGTCCGCAAACTTCAGAATGACTCCACCTCTTTGGCCTCTGAATTTGGTGAACACGAAAGGCATGGAATTAAAAGGGTTCTCTCCGCTCGCGTCCCGATATTGCCACACTTCGGACCAAAACTTAATTGTGTCAGTAGTATTTTCCCATTTAACAAAATTTATGTTGGTGTAGTGCTCTTCAATCAAACCTATAATGTTTTCGAGCATGTTTAAATTCTGTAGCAGACTTAATAGTTTGTTTTTCATTATCTTTTTGTTGCTTTAGTAGCATTGACCATGCATTGACATTCTAACCTTAGAATCATCCTTGATATGAAAAATTAACTGACAAGTGACAGCTTATGTTTGGATAGCGGCCCTCTGGCGCTCCGTGTCACTACTATTCGTACCAAAACTTTGTTTGACGTTGACGCAAGCAGAGTTGCCATATGATGCTTATGTAAAATCCTGAGAAGCAATAAAGAACAATTCTGTGGAAATTAGGTACTTGTCAGAGATTCAGTTCATACTTAATAATAGACATATTTATTAGACCGAAATTTAGCCACAGCACAGGTTTGTTGTTTCCTTCAGCATAGAATATACATACAGAAAAAAATGCGCGGCAAGCAGGGTAGTTCTTAGTATAGTTCTTGTTTACTCCTTCACCTAAGCGAATTCGTTGGCTTTTGGCTTCACTGGCCGTATATATCAAACTATCTATTTTTTAGCATGTGTAGAGGATCACATGAAGGTATGCATTGAATGTTGGGACTTAGGTTATTAGGACGGCAACACAACACACATACTCGTCTTCCGATTGGCTGTTCCCTTCCCCTATATAGGGTGACCACTTACTTCATAGATCAATTCCGGACGCTTGGCGTACGGGGGGAGGGGGGTAAGAGAATGAAGGCAGTTTGGTCATCAAGCGACAGTAGTGCCATTTTTTGCCTGTCCGTTAACTGTATTTGCTTATTTTGCTGTATGTACTATTTTCAATTGGGGTTAAAATTCCGGGAATTTCACCGATTTTTGTGAATTTTTTGACTGCCCAGTAGCTGTATTTGTTCATTTTACTGTATGTTGTGCCAATTATTTTCGATCGCCGCTCAAATTCCGGACATTTTACCGATTTCTGGACATGTCCGGGATTTTCCGGACGGATGGTCACCCTACCCCTATAGTCCCGTGACGTCACGCGACTAGAAAAATTCAAATATTTTCCGCATTTTCTCCAAATACAAACAACACAAATTTGATCGATGTCTTGTCTTCTTGACCGTGTAAAGTGGTTATTATCTTATCAGATGACGATCAGGTCACATATGCCGCCAGCGCCTCAAAACA
Source organism: Callosobruchus maculatus (assembly GCA_951848785.1). NCBI lineage: Eukaryota > Metazoa > Arthropoda > Insecta > Coleoptera > Chrysomelidae > Callosobruchus > Callosobruchus maculatus. Next base: position 4,161,618 of record CATOUR010000191.1, on the reverse strand, counting down.
ATGTCCAAACCTTGTTCCGTATTGAGCGTTTGCAATACAAATATTATAAAAACACAGAAAGCCTACAGCGCTAGCCTCACTTATTCTAGGCTACGATAAAGAAAGGTGTACATTACAAATAATCGGATTTTCTATTTCTGGAGCGAAGGGAAAAATTGGAAGAATTGGCAACACCAATGAAATAACGCGCGACATCTATTGTGCAAAAACGTTAATGGTATTTTGGGGTGGGGTTACCTAGGTAGCGACCTACTTTATCTTCTCTTATATTCTCCAATAGTCCTACTTGTACTTGATAGATGTCGCATCGGGTTTGATCGTGGCACCAGGGGGTGTTCACTCTAAAGTACAGATTAGAGTGCGGTAAGGTAAGAGGTAACGTAAGACGTAAGAAAATAAACCTGTGGAATCAGATGAGAGTGTTTATAGTCGTAACGTTTCTTCTTACGTTACGACTATAAACACTCTCATCTGATTCCACAGGTTTATTACCTTACGTCTTACGTTACCTCTTACCTTACCGCACTCTATTTAGTCCCTAAGGGTGCATTTATAGTGCTGTAACGTAAGAGGTAAGGTAAGAGGTATGAAAATAAACCTGTGGAATCAGATGAGAGTGTTTATAGTCGTAACGTTTCTTCTTACGTTACGACTATAAACATTCTCATCTGATTCCATATAGGTTTATTTTCCTACGTCTTACGTTACCTCTTACCTTACCGCACTATAAATGCTACTTTATGGAGCCAAGGTGGCCGGTAATTTTAATTCTCCCCCAAATTGATAAGATGTCGCCAGGAACCGTTTGGTAGATTATGCGTATATGTGGTTGCCTGACATTCTAGTATGAAGGCGAAATTAACCTTAATAACTTTTGAAACTTTGAAATTATCAACTTGTGTTATCAACTGTCATGTGAGCGTCATTGGTCTTGTTTTTGTGTATTTGTCGAAGTTTTTAGTGTTCTCGCATTTCCAGTAAACATTTTCAGTGTTTATCGGACTTTGTTTGTAGTGATAAGTGTTTGTTTGACTTTTTTCGCCCAAAAGTGACTATAAATAAGCAAGAAGCAGGCGAACTCATCGACCTTTCGTCGGTCCTGATAACAAGGATTTTTAGTTCCAGTTTGTAAGTAAAATTATCATGCTGTAATCTAGATTTTAGATAAAATAATAGGTTCATGTTAGTAAGATGAATATGTTCGTTCATCTCTGCAGTACATACATAAGTGCAGTTAAATGTGGTTTAGGATGTTACCAAAATGAGCAGTTTGTTAACTTTGGAAACTATTGTATGTAAGAAAAGCATCAAGTGAAAGAATGCCAAATATCCAATTAAAATTATCAGGTGTTTATTAGAATTGAGGAATTTATGTGTAGTTTACATGCTTGTTGCATTACATGTTCATAATTGAATATTATCTTTTTAGCAATACTAAGTTCCTGTCCAACCTAAAGGCTGACTTCATACTAGTCTACCAAATGCCATCTCATCACAAATATGCAGTCAAGGACTTCCAGGATAGGGTCTCAGTGCGCCACAGATTTCCCAACCCAAGGAAATGCATGACTTATCTTCAAACTATAGATGAACTGTGTTGGAAATGAAATACTTCAACATCTGAATCCAATATATTCATCCACTGAACAAATCATAGGTATGTTATTCTTCTTTGGTTATTATGAAACAATTAGTAGTACATTATATTGCAAGGTGTAAAAGGCACTTATTATGTGTTGAGCTCAGAAGTGTAATTCCGAGGCAGCAGCCGAGGCCATGTAATCTGAGCAAAACACATATTGGAGATTTATACTCCAAATAGGATTTACTATTTTTTGAAAAATGAAAAAAAAAATAATTCAGAGGTGAGGATCGAACCTGAGACCTTCAGGCTTTCAAGCGTAGCTATTCATTTTTATTTTTTCAAATGCTTGACACGTGGTGTACAATCTCTTACACAAAAGTTAAGATTGGGTGAAAGAGATACCCAAGTCAAATAAAAGTAATATCTCAAAGAGAAGTAAAACGGTGATGTTTTGGAATCTTGTTGTTAGACCCTGTCTTTTTTCAGACACTTGTTTTAACTGTATATTGTTGTATGTATCACTGGTTCTCTGGCTTAAAGGTTTCGTTTGTTTTTAGATCAACCTCCAGCTTCTGCAATGCCACCAACACAGCCAGTAGTTAAAATGCCACTGATTGCCACCACCCCCACTACAACGCTACAAAATCTGAATCAAGTGGAACAGATAGCGAAGCAATCTTCTAATCCAAGTAAGTACACTAACCAGGCACATATCCAGGATTTGGTTTTGGGGGGCGGTCCAGATTATGGCTGTCAATTGCTTGACCTTTGGGTGGGGGAACAGACGGTATTATATGATGTTTCGGGGAGGCGGTCCGGACCCCCTGGACTCCCTTTAAATATGTGCCTGAACACTAACTTTCAATGGATGAATCAAACTTATGTCCCAAAAACTCTCATAACAAATGACAGATTCTATAACCAAACCATAATAAAAAACCATATGTTGATTTACTGTATGACATGTAATACTGGCACTATCTGCATCATGTAAGAAGTATTAGTATTCTGTTTCAAGTTTCAAATATTTTAAAATATGTATTATTTTTATTTTTTCTTTAATTCCAGGTTCCTCTAGATCTGGTTCAGGATTCTTGAATTATATGCCTGTGAGCAGAGAGTCTCAATTAAATCCAAGGGCTTAGAGGCTATACAGGGTAAGAAATCGTCTCTCCCGAGCAAATAGGAGATTACAAGCTAGAAGATTGTTTCGACGTGCCCAGCAGGCAAGAGAAATATATCTCAAACACAGGAGGCACAGGAAGTAGCGATGTCTGACAGAAATTTAATCAATTTCATGATTCCTTCTCTCATGTGCCAATTCATTATTCATATTCCAGTTTTTAGTATTGATTCCGCCATTTAGAAAAAAATCCTAGTTTAATTTAATGCCAATCTTTGTAGCCAAAACTGGAAGATAAGCCATGAAAGATACTTTATTATTAATAACTGGAATTTATTTGATTACTTTCGGCAATGTTTAAAAGCCGCGTAAATTTTAACTTTATTAATTTATATAGCATTAACAGCTTTTTAACAAACTACTTTGAAATGACAATGTATTGACAATTTCTTGAATGCTCATCTGGTATCCTTTTCCTGTGGCCATCAAAATAAGGGCTTCCAAATGTTCATGCAATTTTTACATGTAAGATTGTAAATATTTTCAAGAAGGTCTCTTTTCTAGGCGGCCCCGATTGTTTTAAGGTGAGAACTGGAACTTTTATCTTAAATAAAGTTGTTACATTTTAAACAAGGCCCGTTTTCAAGGGGGTCTCAATTAGTTTATGACGGTACATATATGCCACTAAATGAGGTTTTCACACGTGAATTTGTACATTTTTTTAATAAGGGCCGTATTTTATGGGCTTTGATTGCTCTGTCGTTGTAAAAAAATGGATATTGCACCGAAAACAGTTTTGGCTCTCACTGTAAGAGAGCTTATCCAGAGCCTCTGTCTGTCCGTCCGTCCGTATACAAAAGATAGCGAAAACTACACCTGTTAGAGGAAAACTAAATACAGATTCGGAATCGGCATGGAAAAACTAGTCCAGGAAGAATCTGGTCTTTTCAATATCGCTTCCGGTTCCACAGTGAGAGCGCCGTTTAATCAACCTGGAGTTGTAAACACATTCAACTAAAATTGTAAATATCTTGAAAAATATTTTCAAAAAGGGTCTCATTAACGTGCTTCAATTGTACGTTATTTAAATACTATTAACTGGATATGAAGAGCTTCAATTTGGCAAAGTCAGCATAAACAGGTTTTACGTGGAGTAAACACAATTATATTTAAAGACTGCATTGTTCTGTGATTACTTATTCCTAATGATGTATGGATTATAATATAATTTTATATGTACCATAATGTTCAATTTAATATTGTATCCATCCAAACAAGGGCCCTTCTACCCTACAGGCCTTCCAGTCAGTTGCCCGGTGGGCCTGTTTGAGTTTACGAAGCTTCTTGGCGTGCAAATTAATTTCGAAACCCTATTATATAACTATTTTAATGTACATGATCATTATTTTATCATATTGATAAGTATTTTTGCATTGGCTGTTACCTCAACTATAAGTACGGGTATGTACAAGTAGAATATAAATTGCTTCATTTATCTGATTTTGTACATGTAATTCTAACTTATGCACTGTATATTACATTACAAGTTAATAAACCTTCATTCATAATTACTTTTTTATTGCATAAAATATTTTGAACATTTCAGGTAATGCAACCAAATGTGAAAAGCCCCATTACATTCCCTACTCGAACATTGTGGGAAAGGCCCATTCAGCTTTTATACTCCCCCAATCCGCAAGGGGGCGCAAAAACACGGTCCCTTCCGACATTATAGAAGTTTCCCATCTATAAGAGGGGGTTATCTATGCGTGGCACAAAGTCGGAATCGGAACGGAATTCTCACATTTTGGACCAGGAAAACAGAAATGGATGGAGGACAAAATGATAAAAATCATAAATATTACCAGTGCATAGCCTGTTGCCTGTTTTGTGGTGCATAGGGGTTTGGATAGAGGTAAGGTAAGGCGCTATAGTCTGAAATACAATGAATTTCTGGATTCGAAAGGAAAACAGCTTTTTACAGGTGGCAATGGGTGCTGACTAGTGTATATTTCGAAGAGCTATCTACGTCTCATAAGAGTCATAGTGGACAGTGCAGCTGTTTATAGGATGTAGCGACGTACTTTGTTTAATCATGTGTACTCCATAGAAGAAATTGACGCATACACATACCTGGGATGTTAAAGCAGGTTGTGGTTGTGTGACGAAGATATATGTGAAATTAGTGGGGCAGTTTTCCAATAAAATTACAAAATAGGCAATAAACTTGTACTAATTACTAATTAACACTGTATGTCGGGGAAGTTTTAACATGAAAAATCCTTCCATCAAATACAGGGTGTCCAGTTAGTGTGTAATTCTTCGATATCTCGCAAGCTATACCTGATAGAAGAAAATGTCAAATGCAAAAGTTATTTGGTTACTTAAGACGCATATTCTAAAAATATTTTAAAATATACAGGGTGTTGCGGGAAAGTAGGATAGTGACCAACTGGATTTTTTTTATATGGAACTATAACTTTCTTAAGTTGTTCTAGTTTCCATCATGAATCTCTATTCAACCCTAAAATATTTTTGGGATCGGTTGCGACGTTGCCAAGTTATAATTTATTTTCTATTAATTTTTTGATTTACAAGGTCGCAAGTAATACGTCTAAATTGATATATTCCTTTAAATTTTCTCAATAATATTATACACCGGGTTACTTATGAATATTAAGTGGATATTATTTTGGATGTTACCAGCAATTTTGAAATTTTGAGATCTTACTAAGTTCGACATGTGCCATTCATGCATTGAAAATAATATTCAAAATAAACTAAAACCGAGGATATTTGTTTAAAAATTTGGAAAAATAATTTATAACTTGGCAACGTCGCAAACGCGAAAAAAAAATACAAGGCGAGATAGGGTATTAGTAGATATTTCGATTTAAAATAAAAAATACAGGGTGTTACATTTAAAAAAACAAAGTAAAGTGACCTTCAAGTTGCTGTAATTTAAAATTCTGCCAAAAACACCCTGTAAACACAAATTGCTGGTAACATCCAAACTAATATCCACTTAATACTCAAGTAACTCGCTGTATAATATTATTAAGAAAAGTTAAAGGAATATATCAATTTGGACGTCGTATTACTTGCGACCTTGCAAATCCGGAAATTAATAGAAAATAAATTATAACTTGGCAACGTCGCAACCTATCCCAAAAATATTTTAGGGCTAAATACAGATCAATGATGGAAACTAAAAGAATTTAAAAAAAAGTTATAGTTCCATATAAAAAAATTAAGTTGGTCACTATCCTACTTTCCCGCAACACCCTATATATTTCAAAATATTTTTACAATATGCGTCTTAAGTAACCAAATAACTCTTGTATTTGACATTTTCTTCTATCATGCATACTTTGCGAGATATCGAAGAATTACCCACTAACTGGACACCCTGTATAAAAGGCAAATATTGGGAACAAGTTCAAAGTATATGAAAAGATAAAAATCTTGAAAATGTATATGTACGTCTGCTGCAAGAATAAAGGTAGGTTAACTTTATATTTTTATATATTTATTATAGATATAATCATCCATATTCAGCAGACAAAAACAAATTAGCCAAATAATCAAATACCTATGAAATGAAAGTTTCCTAGAGTTCGTACAGGGTTGTCTGTCATACCTAAAACACCTAATTGATTACTTGTATATTTTAAGTACAGGATTGTTGTAAGTGGATATCTTCCTTAGATTTTCAGATATAATTTAATTTTTTTGTAATCAGAGACTTCAAACTTGGTTTTTTCTTAGGTTTTCGGTCAATGGATATCATCATCATCATCATCTATCAGCCATCTCTCTCATCCACTGCTGGCTATAGGCCTCCTCTAGTGTAAAAAATGTTGTATTCAGCTGTATTTAGTCGTTTTCTATTGTTTAGCGCTGTTGTCTGCCTGCTTTCTGTTGTTGTGGGCTGTTTTCTGTTCTATTCGGTTGTATTTGGTCGTTTTCTAAACAACACTTTGCAATCACACCTCTGTTTTTCTTCTAATGGTACTTGCTTCCAGCCCAACAGTAGGCTCAGGTCCCAGGAAATTATCTTCGACCCTCTCCTTGCGATAGCATCCGCCGTTTCATTACCGCTACCGATTGTACCTGCACTAGCCAGTAGCCCTACAGCTGGCCAGGACCCAGGAATTTATCTCTCGGCCTTCGCCTTGCGAGCACGTCCGCAATTTCATTGCCACCAACTCCAGCATGACTCAGCGTCTACATCAGTGACACCTGATGTCTTTCCGAAATGTGATCTGGCTGCAAGTCGCCTGAATTTCGTGAATACGGAAGACACAAGCTAAAATCGCAAATATATTGCTCGGAATACTGGGGTGTATCCTCCAAGAGAAAGGGAGAGCTTTGTTTCTGGCCCATAGACTCTAGCACCGGAGCCTTCGTCGGTGAGTGAGCCGTCCGTGTATCAGACTGGCCCTCAGAGACTACCTGGCCCTCCTCCCCCTAAAGGCCGCCTGCCGCTTGACCGCAACTCTTACCTTGTAGAATACTTCACTGTAAATGTTTAGTCAAAGCGATCACTCCTCATATATAGGATAGGGCAGTCCCTTTGCAGTTCTGAGAGGATGGCACAGTGTTTCCTGCCAGGATTCACAAAGGACCAACTGCCTTGACTCCACAATCGGAACGCAGACGTTCTTGCCTCCCCGTCCCCTTGAACTACCAAGTCCGCAAACTTCAGAATGACTCCACCTCTTTGGCCTCTGAATTTGGTGAACACGAAAGGCATGGAATTAAAAGGGTTCTCTCCGCTCGCGTCCCGATATTGCCACACTTCGGACCAAAACTTAATTGTGTCAGTAGTATTTTCCCATTTAACAAAATTTATGTTGGTGTAGTGCTCTTCAATCAAACCTATAATGTTTTCGAGCATGTTTAAATTATGTAGCAGACTTAATAGTTTGTTTTTCATTATCTTTTTGTTGCTTTAGTAGTCATTGACATTCTAACCTTGAAAAATTAACTGACAGCTTGTTGTTTGTATAGCGGCCCTCTGGCGCTCCGTGTCACTACTATTCGTACCAAAACTTTGTTTGACGTTGACGCAAGCAGAGTTGCCATATGATGCTTATGTAAAATCCTGAGAAGCAATAAAGAACAATTCTATGGAAATTAGGTACTTGTCAGAGATTCAGTTCATACTTAATAATAGACATATTTATTAGACCGAAATTTAGCCACAGCACAGGTTTGTTGTTTCCTTCAGCATAGAATATATATACAGAAAAAATTGCGCGACAAACAGGGTATAGTTCTTAGTATAGTTCTTGTTTACTCCTTCTGACCTAAGCGAATTCGTTGGCTTTTGGCTTCACTGGCCGTATATATCAAACTATCTATTTTTTAGCATGTGTAGAGGATCACATGAAGGTATGCATTGAATGTTGGGACTTAGGTTATTAGAACGGCAACACAACACACATACTCGTCTTCCGATTGGCTGTTCCCTTCCCCTATATAGGGTGACCATTTACTTCATAGATCAATTCCGGACGCTTGGCGTACGGGGGGAGGGGGGTAAGAGAATGAAGGCAGTTTGGTCATCAAGCGACAGTAGTGCCATTTTTTGCCTGTCCGTTAACTATTTGCTCATTTTGCTGTATGTACTATTTTCGATTGGGGTTAAAATTCCGGGAATTTCACCGATTTTTGTGAATTTTTTGACTGCCCAGTAGCTGTATTTGTTCATTTTACAGTATGTTGTGCCAATTATTTTCGATCGCGGCTCAAATTCCGGACATTTTACCGATTTCTGGACATGTCCGGGATTTTCCGAACGGATGGTCACCCTACCCCTATAGTCCCGTGACGTCACGCGACTAGAAAAATTCAAATATTTTCCGCATTTTCGCCAAATACAAACAACACAAATTTGATCGATGTCTTGTCTTCTTGACCGTGTAAAGTGGTTATGATCTTATCAGATGACGATCAGGTCACATATGCCGCGAGCGCCTCAAAACAATGTCCAAACCTTGTTCCGTATTGAGCGTTTGCAATACAAATATTATAAAAACACAGAAAGCCTACAGCGCTAGCCTCACTTAAGTATGAAATAGAGTGCGGTAAGGTAAGAGGTAACGTAAGACGTAAGAAAATAAACCTGTGGAATCAGATGAGAGTGTTTATAGTCGTAACGTAAGAGGTAACGCAACACTCTCATCTGATTCCACAGGTTTATTACCTTACGTCTTACGTTACCTCTTACCTTACCGCACTCTATTTAGTCCCTTTTATTCTACGCTACGATAAAGAAAGGTGTACATTACAAATAATCGGATTTTCTATTTCTGGAGCGAAGGGAAAAATTTGAAGAATTGGCAACACCAATGAGATAACGCGACATCTATTGTGCAAAAACGTTAATGGTATTTTGGGGGTGGGGTTACGTAGGCAGCGACCTACATCTTCTCTTATATTCTCCAACAGTCCTACTTGTACTTGATAGATGTCGCATCGGGTTTGATGGTGGCACAAAGTCGGAATCGGAACGGAATTCTCACATTTTGGACCAGGAAAACAGAAATGGATGGAGGACAAAATGATAAAAATCATAAATATTACCAGTGCATAGCCTGTTCCCTGTTGCCTGTTTTGTGGTGCATAGGGGTTTGGATAGAGGCGCTATAGTCTGAAATACAATGAATTTCTGGATTCGAAAGGAAAACAGCTTTTTACAGGTGGCAATGGGTGCTGACTAGTGTATATTTCGAAGAGCTATCTACGTCTCATAAGAGTCATAGTGGACAGTGCAGCTGTTTATAGGATGTAGCGACGTACTTTGTTTAATCATGTGTACTCCATAGAAGAAATTGACGCATACACATACCTGGGATGTTAAAGCAGGTTGTGGTTGTGTGACGAAGATATATGTGAAACTAGTGGGGCAGTTTTCCAATAAAATTACAAAATAGGCAATAAACTTGTACTAAGTACTAATTAACACTGTATGTCGGGGAAGTTTTAACATGACAAATCCTTGCATCAAATACAGGGTGTCCAGTTAGTGTGTAATTGTTCGATATCTCGCAAGGTATACCTGATAGAAGAAAATGTCAAATGCAAAAGTTATTTGGTTACTTAAGACGCATATTCTAAAAATATTTTAAAATATACAGGGTGTTGCGGGAAAGTAGGATAGTGACCAACTGGATTTTTTTTGTATGGAACTATAACTTTCTTAAGTTGTTCTAGTTTCCATCATGAATCTCTATTCAACCCTAAAATATTTTTGGGATCGGTTGCGACGTTGCCAAGTTATAATTTATTTTCTATTAATTTTCTGATTTGCAAGGTCGCAAGTAATACGTCTAAATTGATATATTCCTTTAAATTTTCTCAATAATATTATACACCGGGTTACTTATGAATATTAAGTGGATATTATTTTGGATGTTACCAGCAATTTTGAAATTTTGAGATCTTACTAAGTTCGACATGTGCCATTCATGCATTGAAAATAAGTAGAGGATAATATTCAAAATAAACTAAAACCGAGGATATTTGTTTAAAAATTTGGAAAAATAATTTATAACTTGGCAACGTCGTAGGGTATTAGTAGATATTTCGATTTAAAATAAAAAATACAGGGTGTTACATTTAAAAAAACAAAGTAAAATGACCTTCAAGTTGCTGTAATTTAAAATTCTGCCAAAAACACCCTGTAAACACAAATTGCTGGTAACATCCAAACTAATATCCACTTAATACTCAAGTAACTCGCTGTATAATATTATTAAGAAAAGTTAAAGGAATATATCAATTTGGACGTCGTATTACTTGCGACCTTGCAAATCCGGAAATTAATAGAAAATAAATTATAACTTGGCAACGTCGCAACCTATCCCAAAAATATTTTAGGGTTAAATACAGATCAATGATGGAAACTAAAAGAATTTAAAAAAAAGTTATAGTTCCATATAAAAAAATTAAGTTGGTCACTATCCTACTTTCCCGCAACACCCTGTATATTTCAAAATATTTTTACAATATGCGTCTTAAGTAACCAAATAACTCTTGTATTTGACATTTTCTTCTATCACGCATACTTTGCGAGATATCGAAGAATTGCCCACTAACTGGACACCCTGTATAAAAGGCAAATATTGGGAACAAGTTCAAAGTATATGAAAAGATAAAAATCTTGAAAATGTATATGTACGTCTGCTGCAAGAATAAAGGTAGGTTAACTTTATATTTTTATATATTTATTATAGATATAATCATCCATATTCAGCAGACAAAAACAAATTAGCCAAATAATCAAATACCTATGAAATGAAAGTTTTCTAGAGTTCGTACAGGGTTGTCTGTCATACCTAAAACACCTAATTGATTACTTGCATATTTTAAGTACAGGATTGTTGTAAGTGGATATCTTCCTTAGATTTTCAGATATAATTTAATTTTTTTGTAATCGGAGACTTCAAACTTGGTTTTTTCTTAGGTTTTCGGTCAATGGATATCATCATCATCATCATCTATCAGCCATCTCTCATCCACTGCTGGATATAGGCCTCCTCTAGTGTAAAAAATGTTGTATTCGGCTGTATTTAGTCGTTTTCTATTGTTTAGCGCTGTTGTCTGCCTGCTTTCTGTTGTTGTGGGCTGTTTTCTGTTCTATTCGGTTGTATTTGGTCGTTTTCTAAACAACACTTTGCAATCACACCTCTGTTTTTCTTCTAATGGTACTTGCTTCCAGCCCAACAGTAGGCTCAGGTCCCAGGAAATTATCTTCGACCCTCTCCTTGCGATAGCATCCGCCGTTTCATTACCGCTACCGATTGTACCTGCACTAGCCAGTAGCCCTACAGCTGGCCAGGACCCAGGAATTTATCTCTCGGCCTTCGCCTTGCGAGCACGTCCGCAATTTCATTGCCACCAACTCCAGCATGACTCAGCGTCTACATCAGTGACACCTGATGTCTTTCCGAAATGTGATCTGGCTGCAAGTCGCCTGAATTTCGTGAATACGGAAGACACAAGCTAAAATCGCAAATATATTGCTCGGAATACTGGGGTGTATCCTCCAAGAGAAAGGGAGAGCTTTGTTTTTGGCCCATAGACTCTAGCACCGGAGCCTTCGTCGGTGAGTGAGCCGTCCGTGTATCAGACTGGCCCTCAGAGACTACCTGGCCCTCCTCCCGCTAAAGGCCGCCTGTCGCTTGACCGCAACTCTTACCTTGTAGAATACTTCACTGTAAATGTTTAGTCAAAGCGATCACTCCTCATATATAGGATAGGGCAATCCCTTTGCAGTTCTGAGAGGATGGCACAGTGTTTCCTGCCAGGATTCACAAAGGACCAACTGCCTTGACTCCACAATCGGAACGCAGACGCTCTTGCCTCCCCATCCCCTTGAACTACCAAGTCCGCAAACTTCAGAATGACTCCACCTCTTTGGCCTCTGAATTTGGTGAACACGAAAGGCATGGAATTAAAAGGGTTCTCTCCGCTCGCGTCCCGATATTGCCACACTTCGGACCAAAACTTAATTGTGTCAGTAGTATTTTCCCATTTAACAAAATTTATGTTGGTGTAGTGCTCTTCAATCAAACCTATAATGTTTTCGAGCATGTTTAAATTCTGTAGCAGACTTAATAGTTTGTTTTTCATTATCTTTTTGTTGCTTTAGTATGGTTTAACTATTCTGAATTGAATCACATTTCCTTCAAGCTGTTATACCAGGGTGCACTGACTGTATGTGAAATCACATAATAGATAAACGCAAAACATGCTCGAAAACCTACTAAAGTCCCCCGATATTCCAGTAACAATCAACCAAACAAATTACTGCTTGACGGCGACACGCTGCAAAAGCAGACGTGAATAGGTAACGAGAACAATATTTTTCTGACCTACTGCGGACGGCGTCCATAGTAGACACTTTTTTGTAGCTTTCCTTATCGGCGGGCCGGGACCACAGCCCAGACTGTCCACTTACAGTAGGAAATACATTAGCGGCGCGTGTATTGAGCTATCAGCGAATTTATTGAAAAGTATTTTGGTATTAGATATCAAGATGGCTTTTTGGAGACCCTTTGAAAGTGACCAAGAAGATGTAAACAATGGTGAAGGTGAATTTGACGATGAGTTCAAAAACAAAGACTTAAATGTGCAGTGTCAGCGTATTGTCCTGAATATATATCAGTGTTTAAAGCGGGAAAATGCGGAAACATCTAATAGAGCCCTAATTAAAAGAATCAGTGAGTTAACAAAACTTTCACATTCTACAATTTTTCGTGTCATCAAGGAAGGGGACACAATAGATCATGGAGTGAAACGCAAACGAACAAAGGGAAAACTCACAAGAATAGATGATGGTGACAGAGACGTTATTCGACGCGTAGTTTATGGTTTCTATGAGCAGAATACTGTTCCTACATTAGAGATGATTCAGGAAAAACTAAGAGACTATTCAAATTATAACTATAAGTGTTTGGAAACTTTACGCAGTATTTTAGTGAGTTGTGGATTCAAGCATAAAAAAATAGACAACAGGATGTGTATTATGGAGTCTCAGCGGATAGTTGCATTGCGAGGAGAATTTCTTCGAAGAATCAGACAATTTCGAGGCCAAGGAAGAACTATAGTTTACCTAGATGAAACGTGGTTTGATACACACGATGTGGTTCGCAGTGGTTGGGTGGATGAGTCAAAAAAATGCTTCTTGAGTACTCCTAGCTCAAGAGGAAAAAGAATAATAATATTACATGCAGGAAGTGAAAGTGGCTTCGTACCGAATGCTCTGTTACTATCTGCTAAGAATATTGCAAAATCTTCGGCGGACTACCACGAGGACATGACAGCAGATTTGTTCGAGAAATGGTTTCAAGAACAGCTTTTGCCTAATCTTCAACCGAACTCTGTTATTGTCATGGACAATGCTTCCTATCACTCCCGCATTCTGAACAAGATACCAAACACGAATACAAAAAAAGCAGACATTTTACAGTTTATGGTAAATAAAGGCATAGCAATCCCCGAAAAAAACAATATAAAGCGGGAGTTATTGAAAATTATAAAATCTCACAACTTTAAAAATGAATATGTTATAGATGAGCTATGCAAAGCACAAGGTCATACACTTTTACGACTGCCACCTTATTATTGTATTTTTAATCCAATAGAATTGATCTGGGCTATTCTGAAAAAACGTGTGAGACAACTTAACAGGACTCCAACATCTAGTGAGACCGTATTCAATAATATACGGCAAGTAGTACGTGAAATCACTAATCATGAATGGAAGAATTGTGTTGGACATGCCATTAAAAGTGAAGACCAATACACAACTTTGCCACCTGTTGCTCCTGTAATCATACACCTCAATCATAGTTCCAGTTCCAGTGACGATTCTGAAAGCGACAGTTCTTGATAGCGAATCAGATATTTCTAAATAATAACTTCTCCGATTCTCTGGTTTTTGTTAAATGGGGGTAAGTACACATATGAAGCTACATATACTGGGTTTCTTACTGCAAATTTGCGAAATAAATGAAGTTAACGATATGGCAAGCACCTCGATCCAAAGCTAAATGATTCATATTTGTTTAGTAGTACTAACTCAGTTTTGGTTTTTGAAAATTAGTGTTGGTTAGTCACGATTTTTTATATCAGTGATTTTCAAACGTGATGCGATCACCATCATGATTGCCCCCGTTACCTTTTGAGCCGTGATCCGTGATTTCAGGCATAAGTTATACCTACTGTGTCTTCCCAATCCTCATACAACATGGTATAACCTAATTTCTTCATATTTATGGAATGTCAATGTGACAACCAATAAGGTCGCTTGTTTGAGGGAACTGGGGAAACGGGGAACTCTGTATGTATTTTTAGGTTATTTTTAACAGCCATTTGCTGCAAATATTCGAGGAAGCAAGCATATTGTTTTGCTTATGATATTAACTGTTATATTGTGGCAGTCGTGAATTGTCGTCCTAGTTGCATTACTGTGATTTGCAACAAGTAGGTACTTTACATATCCTAGAATATGAAATATTTGAAAACCCCGTGTAAATTCCTAGAATTTGTTGAAAGACTTTTAGGATCGTATTCATAGTCGCTCCTAAGGGTCTCTTGATAATGTTAAGATCCAATAAATATTTTCTATGTAGTACGTATCTGCGTAATTTATTAACCTAACGAAAACAAAATTCTGTCCCGCCGCTCATGGTTTTCAAAGAAGCCGCCGACAGCCGGTCGGGGCTCAGTTTTTTAGGTGATTCAATTCACAATAGTTAAACCATAGCATTGACCATGCATTGACATTCTAACCTTAGAATCATCCTTGATATGAAAAATTAACTGACAAGTGACAGCTTATGTTTGGATAGCGGCCCTCTGGCGCTCCGTGTCACTACTATTCGTACCAAAACTTTGTTTGACGTTGACGCAAGCAGAGTTGCCATATGATGCTTATGTAAAATCCTGAGAAGCAATAAAGAACAATTCTGTGGAAATTAGGTACTTGTCAGAGATTCAGTTCATACTTAATAATAGACATATTTATTAGACCGAAATTTAGCCACAGCACAGGTTTGTTGTTTCCTTCAGCATAGAATATACATACAGAAAAAAATGCGCGGCAAACAGGGTAGTTCTTAGTATAGTTCTTGTTTACTCCTTCACCTAAGCGAATTCGTTGGCTTTTGGCTTCACTGGCCGTATATATCAAACTATCTATTTTTTAGCATGTGTAGAGGATCACATGAAGGTATGCATTGAATGTTGGGACTTAGGTTATTAGGACGGCAACACAACACACATACTCGTCTTCCGATTGGCTGTTCCCTTCCCCTATATAGGGTGACCACTTACTTCATAGATCAATTCCGGACGCTTGGCGTACGGGGGGAGGGGGGTAAGAGAATGAAGGCAGTTTGGTCATCAAGCGACAGTAGTGCCATTTTTTGCCTGTCCGTTAACTGTATTTGCTTATTTTGCTGTATGTACTATTTTCAATTGGGGTTAAAATTCCGGGAATTTCACCGATTTTTGTGAATTTTTTGACTGCCCAGTAGCTGTATTTGTTCATTTTACTGTACGTTGTGCCAATTATTTTCGATCGCCGCTCAAATTCCGGACATTTTACCGATTTCTGGACATGTCCGGGATTTTCCGGACGGATGGTCACCCTACCCCTATAGTCCCGTGACGTCACGCGACTAGAAAAATTCAAATATTTTCCGCATTTTCTCCAAATACAAACAACACAAATTTGATCGATGTCTTGTCTTCTTGACCGTGTAAAGTGGTTATTATCTTATCAGATGACGATCAGGTCACATATGCCGCCAGCGCCTCAAAACAATATCCAAACCTTGTTCCGTATTGAGCGTTTGCAATACAAATATTATAAAAACACAGAAAGCCTACAGCGCTAGCCTCACTTATTCTAGGCTACGATAAAGAAAGGTGTACATTACAAATAATCGGATTTTCTATTTCTGGAGCGAAGGGAAAAATTGGAAGAATTGGCAACACCAATGAAATAACGCGCGACATCTATTGTGCAAAAACGTTAATGGTATTTTGGGGTGGGGTTACCTAGGTAGCGACCTACTTTATCTTCTCTTATATTCTCCAATAGTCCTACTTGTACTTGATAGATGTCGCATCGGGTTTGATCGTGGCACCAGGGGGTGTTCACTCTAAAGTACAGATTAGAGTGCGGTAAGGTAAGAGGTAACGTAAGACGTAAGAAAATAAACCTGTGGAATCAGATGAGAGTGTTTATAGTCGTAACGTTTCTTCTTACGTTACGACTATAAACACTCTCATCTGATTCCACAGGTTTATTACCTTACGTCTTACGTTACCTCTTACCTTACCGCACTCTATTTAGTCCCTAAGGGTGCATTTATAGTGCTGTAACGTAAGAGGTAAGGTAAGAGGTATGAAAATAAACCTGTGGAATCAGATGAGAGTGTTTATAGTCGTAACGTTTCTTCTTACGTTACGACTATAAACACTCTCATCTGATTCCATATAGGTTTATTTTCCTACGTCTTACGTTACCTCTTACCTTACCGCACTATAAATGCTACTTTATGGAGCCAAGGTGGCCGGTAATTTTAATTCTCCCCCAAATTGATAAGATGTCGCCAGGAACCGTTTGGTGGATTATGCGTATATGTGGTTGCCTGACATTCTAGTATGAAGGCGAAATTAACCTTAATAACTTTTGAAACTTTGAAATTATCAACTTGTGTTATCAACTGTCATGTGAGCGTCATTGGTCTTGTTTTTGTGTATTTGTCGAAGTTTTTAGTGTTCTCGCATTTCCAGTAAACATTTTCAGTGTTTATCGGACTTTGTTTGTAGTGATAAGTGTTTGTTTGACTTTTTTCGCCCAAAAGTGACTATAAATAAGCAAGAAGCAGGCGAACTCATCGACCTTTCGTCGGTCCTGATAACAAGGATTTTTAGTTCCAGTTTGTAAGTAAAATTATCATGCTGTAATCTAGATTTTAGATAAAATAATAGGTTCATGTTAGTAAGATGAATATGTTCGTTCATCTCTGCAGTACATACATAAGTGCAGTTAAATGTGGTTTAGGATGTTACCAAAATGAGCACTTTGTTAACTTTGGAAACTATTGTATGTAAGAAAAGCATCAAGTGAAAGAATGCCAAATATCCAATTAAAATTATCAGGTGTTTATTAGAATTGAGGAATTTATGTGTAATTTACATGCTTGTTGCATTACATGTTCATAATTGAATATTATCTTTTTAGCAATACTAAGTTCCTGTCCAACCTAAAGGCTGACTTCATACTAGTCTACCAAATGCCATCTCATCACAAATATGCAGTCAAGGACTTCCAGGATAGGGTCTCAGTGCGCCACAGATTTCCCAACCCAAGGAAATGCATGACTTATCTTCAAACTATAGATGAACTGTGTTGGAAATGAAATACTTCAACATCTGAATCCAATATATTCATCCACTGAACAAATCATAGGTATGTTATTCTTCTTTGGTTATTATGAAACAATTAGTAGTACATTATATTGCAAGGTGTAAAAGGCACTTATTATGTGTTGAGCTCAGAAGTGTAATTCCGAGGCAGCAGCCGAGGCCATGTAATCTGAGCAAAACACATATTGGAGATTTATACTCCAAATAGGATTTACTATTTTTTGAAAAATGAAAAAAAAATAATTCAGAGGTGAGGATCGAACCTGAGACCTTCAGGCTTTCAAGCGTAGCTATTCATTTTTATTTTTTCAAATGCTTGACACGTGGTGTACAATCTCTTACACAAAAGTTAAGATTGGGTGAAAGAGATACCCAAGTCAAATAAAAGTAATATCTCAAAGAGAAGTAAAACGGTGATGTTTTGGAATCTTGTTGTTAGACCCTGTCTTTTTTCAGACACTTGTTTTAACTGTATATTGTTGTATGTATCACTGGTTCTCTGGCTTAAAGGTTTCGTTTGTTTTTAGATCAACCTCCAGCTTCTGCAATGCCACCAACACAGCCAGTAGTTAAAATGCCACTGATTGCCACCACCCCCACTACAGCGCTACAAAATCTGAATCAAGTGGAACAGATAGCGAAGCAATCTTCTAATCCAAGTAAGTACACTAACCAGGCACATATCCAGGATTTGGTTTTGGGGGGCGGTCCAGATTATGGCTGTCAATTGCTTGACCTTTGGGTGGGGGAACAGACGGTATTATATGATGTTTCGGGGAGGCGGTCCGGACCCCCTGGACTCCCTTTAAATATGTGCCTGAACACTAACTTTCAATGGATGAATCAAACTTATGTCCCAAAAACTCTCATAACAAATGACAGATTCTATAACCAAACCATAATAAAAAACCATATGTTGATTTACTGTATGACATGTAATACTGGCACTATCTGCATCATGTAAGAAGTATTAGTATTCTGTTTCAAGTTTCAAATATTTTAAAATATGTATTATTTTTATTTTTTCTTTAATTCCAGGTTCCTCTAGATCTGGTTCAGGATTCTTGAATTATATGCCTGTGAGCAGAGAGTCTCAATTAAATCCAAGGGCTTAGAGGCTATACAGGGTAAGAAATCGTCTCTCCCGAGCAAATAGGAGATTACAAGCTAGAAGATTGTTTCGACGTGCCCAGCAGGCAAGAGAAATATATCTCAAACACAGGAGGCACAGGAAGTAGCGATGTCTGACAGAAATTTAATCAATTTCATGATTCCTTCTCTCATGTGCCAATTCATTATTCAGATTCCAGTTTTTAGTATTGATTCCGCCATTTAGAAAAAAATCCTAGTTTAATTTAATGCCAATCTTTGTAGCCAAAACTGGAAGATAAGCCATGAAAGATACTTTATTATTAATAACTGGAATTTATTTGATTACTTTCGGCAATGTTTAAAAGCCGCGTAAATTTTAAGTTTATTAATTTATATAGCATTAACAGCTTTTTAACAAACTACTTTGAAATGACAATGTATTGACAATTTCTTGAATGCTCATCTGGTATCCTTTTCCTGTGGCCATCAAAATAAGGGCTTCCAAATGTTCATGCAATTTTTACATGTAAGATTGTAAATATTTTCAAGAAGGTCTCTTTTCTAGGCGGCCCCGATTGTTTTAAGGTGAGAACTGGAGCTTTTATCTTAAATAAAGTTGTTACATTTTAAACAAGGCCCGTTTTCAAGGGGGTCTCAATTAGTTTATGACGGTACATATATGCCACTAAATGAGGTTTTCACACGTGAATTTGTACATTTTTTTAATAAGGGCCGTATTTTATGGGCTTTGATTGCTCTGTCGTTGTAAAAAAATGGATATTGCACCGAAAACAGTTTTGGCTCTCACTGTAAGAGAGCTTATCCAGAGCCTCTGTCTGTCCGTCCGTCCGTATACAAAAGATAGCGAAAACTACACCTGTTAGAGGAAAACTAAATACAGATTCGGAATCGGCATGGAAAAACTAGTCCAGGAAGAATCTGGTCTTTTCAATATCGCTTCCGGTTCCACAGTGAGAGCGCCGTTTAATCAACCTGGAGTTGTAAACACATTCAACTAAAATTGTAAATATCTTCAAAAATATTTTCAAAAAGGGTCTCATTAACGTGCTTCAATTGTACGTTATTTAAATACTATTAACTGGATATGAAGAGCTTCAATTTGGCAAAGTCAGCATAAACAGGTTTTACGTGGAGTAAACACAATTATATTTAAAGACTGCATTGTTCTGTGATTACTTATTCCTAATGATGTATGGATTATAATATAATTTTATATGTACCATAATGTTCAATTTAATATTGTATCCATCCAAACAAGGGCCCTTCTACCCTACAGGCCTTCCAGTCAGTTGCCCGGTGGGCCTGTTTGAGTTTACGAAGCTTCTTGGCGTGCAAATTAATTTCGAAACCCTATTATATAACTATTTTAATGTACATGATCATTATTTTATCATATTGATAAGTATTTTTGCATTGGCTGTTACCTCAACTATAAGTACGGGTATGTACAAGTAGAATATAAATTGCTTCATTTATCTGATTTTGTACATGTAATTCTAACTTATGCACTGTATATTACATTACAAGTTAATAAACCTTCATTCATAATTACTTTTTTATTGCATAAAATATTTTGAACATTTCAGGTAATGCAACCAAATGTGAAAAGCCCCATTACATTCCCTACTCGAACATTGTGGGAAAGGCCCATTCAGCTTTTATACTCCCCCAAGCGCAAGGGGGCGCAAAAACACGGTCCCTTCCGACATTATAGAAGTTTCCCATCTATAAGAGGGGGTTATCTATGCGTGGCACAAAGTTGGAATCGGAACGGAATTCTCACATTTTGGACCAGGAAAACAGAAATGGATGGAGGACAAAATGATAAAAATCATAAATATTACCAGTGCATAGCCTGTTGCCTGTTTTGTGGTGCATAGGGGTTTGGATAGAGGTAAGGTAAGGCGCTATAGTCTGAAATACAATGAATTTCTGGATTCGAAAGGAAAACAGCTTTTTACAGGTGGCAATGGGTGCTGACTAGTGTATATTTCGAAGAGCTATCTACGTCTCATAAGAGTCATAGTGGACAGTGCAGCTGTTTATAGGATGTAGCGACGTACTTTGTTTAATCATGTGTACTCCATAGAAGAAATTGACGCATACACATACCTGGGATGTTAAAGCAGGTTGTGGTTGTGTGACGAAGATATATGTGAAATTAGTGGGGCAGTTTTCCAATAAAATTACAAAATAGGCAATAAACTTGTACTAATTACTAATTAACACTGTATGTCGGGGAAGTTTTAACATGAAAAATCCTTCCATCAAATACAGGGTGTCCAGTTAGTGTGTAATTCTTCGATATCTCGCAAGCTATACCTGATAGAAGAAAATGTCAAATGCAAAAGTTATTTGGTTACTTAAGACGCATATTCTAAAAATATTTTAAAATATACAGGGTGTTGCGGGAAAGTAGGATAGTGACCAACTGGATTTTTTTTATATGGAACTATAACTTTCTTAAGTTGTTCTAGTTTCCATCATGAATCTCTATTCAACCCTAAAATATTTTTGGGATCGGTTGCGACGTTGCCAAGTTATAATTTATTTTCTATTAATTTTTTGATTTACAAGGTCGCAAGTAATACGTCTAAATTGATATATTCCTTTAAATTTTCTCAATAATATTATACACCGGGTTACTTATGAATATTAAGTGGATATTATTTTGGATGTTACCAGCAATTTTGAAATTTTGAGATCTTACTAAGTTCGACATGTGCCATTCATGCATTGAAAATAAGTAGAGGATAATATTCAAAATAAACTAAAACCGAGGATATTTGTTTAAAAATTTGGAAAAATAATTTATAACTTGGCAACGTCGCAAACGCGAAAAAAAAATACAAGGCGAGATAGGGTATTAGTAGATATTTCGATTTAAAATAAAAAATACAGGGTGTTACATTTAAAAAAACAAAGTAAAGTGACCTTCAAGTTGCTGTAATTTAAAATTCTGCCAAAAACACCCTGTAAACACAAATTGCTGGTAACATCCAAACTAATATCCACTTAATACTCAAGTAACTCGCTGTATAATATTATTAAGAAAAGTTAAAGGAATATATCAATTTGGACGTCGTATTACTTGCGACCTTGCAAATCCGGAAATTAATAGAAAATAAATTATAACTTGGCAACGTCGCAACCTATCCCAAAAATATTTTAGGGTTAAATACAGATCAATGATGGAAACTAAAAGAATTTAAAAAAAAGTTATAGTTCCATATAAAAAAATTAAGTTGGTCACTATCCTACTTTCCCGCAACACCCTATATATTTCAAAATATTTTTACAATATGCGTCTTAAGTAACCAAATAACTCTTGTATTTGACATTTTCTTCTATCATGCATACTTTGCGAGATATCGAAGAATTACCCACTAACTGGACACCCTGTATAAAAGGCAAATATTGGGAACAAGTTCAAAGTATATGAAAAGATAAAAATCTTGAAAATGTATATGTACGTCTGCTGCAAGAATAAAGGTAGGTTAACTTTATATTTTTATATATTTATTATAGATATAATCATCCATATTCAGCAGACAAAAACAAATTAGCCAAATAATCAAATACCTATGAAATGAAAGTTTTCTAGAGTTCGTACAGGGTTGTCTGTCATACCTAAAACACCTAATTGATTACTTGTATATTTTAAGTACAGGATTGTTGTAAGTGGATATCTTCCTTAGATTTTCAGATATAATTTAATTTTTTTGTAATCGGAGACTTCAAACTTGGTTTTTTCTTAGGTTTTCGGTCAATGGATATCATCATCATCATCATCTATCAGCCATCTCTCATCCACTGCTGGATATAGGCCTCCTCTAGTGTAAAAAATGTTGTATTCGGCTGTATTTAGTCGTTTTCTATTGTTTAGCGCTGTTGTCTGCCTGCTTTCTGTTGTTGTGGGCTGTTTTCTGTTCTATTCGGTTGTATTTGGTCGTTTTCTAAACAACACTTTGCAATCACACCTCTGTTTTTCTTCTAATGGTACTTGCTTCCAGCCCAACAGTAGGCTCAGGTCCCAGGAAATTATCTTCGACCCTCTCCTTGCGATAGCATCCGCCGTTTCATTACCGCTACCGATTGTACCTGCACTAGCCAGTAGCCCTACAGCTGGCCAGGACCCAGGAATTTATCTCTCGGCCTTCGCCTTGCGAGCACGTCCGCAATTTCATTGCCACCAACTCCAGCATGACTCAGCGTCTACATCAGTGACACCTGATGTCTTTCCGAAATGTGATCTGGCTGCAAGTCGCCTGAATTTCGTGAATACGGAAGACACAAGCTAAAATCGCAAATATATTGCTCGGAATACTGGGGTGTATCCTCCAAGAGAAAGGGAGAGCTTTGTTTTTGGCCCATAGACTCTAGCACCGGAGCCTTCGACGGTGAGTGAGCCGTCCGTGTATCAGACTGGCCCTCAGAGACTACCTGGCCCTCCTCCCGCTAAAGGCCGCCTGTCGCTTGACCGCAACTCTTACCTTGTAGAATACTTCACTGTAAATGTTTAGTCAAAGCGATCACTCCTCATATATAGGATAGGGCAATCCCTTTGCAGTTCTGAGAGGATGGCACAGTGTTTCCTGCCAGGATTCACAAAGGACCAACTGCCTTGACTCCACAATCGGAACGCAGACGCTCTTGCCTCCCCATCCCCTTGAACTACCAAGTCCGCAAACTTCAGAATGACTCCACCTCTTTGGCCTCTGAATTTGGTGAACACGAAAGGCATGGAATTAAAAGGGTTCTCACCGCTCGCGTCCCGATATTGCCACACTTCGGACCAAAACTTAATTGTGTCAGTAGTATTTTCCCATTTAACAAAATTTATGTTGGTGTAGTGCTCTGCAATCAAACCTATAATGTTTTCGAGCATGTTTAAATTATGTAGCAGACTTAATAGTTTGTTTTTCATTATCTTTTTGTTGCTTTAGTAGTCATTGACATTCTAACCTTGAAAAATTAACTGACAGCTTGTTGTTTGGATAGCGGCCCTCTGGCGCTCCGTGTCACTACTATTCGTACCAAAACTTTGTTTGACGTTGACGCAAGCAGAGTTGCCATATGATGCTTATGTAAAATCCTGAGAAGCAATAAAGAACAATTCTATGGAAATCAGGTACTTGTCAGAGATTCAGTTCATACTTAATAATAGACATATTTATTAGACCGAAATTTAGCCACAGCACAGGTTTGTTGTTTCCTTCAGCATAGAATATATATACAGAAAAAATTGCGCGACAAACAGGGTATAGTTCTTAGTATAGTTCTTGTTTACTCCTTCTGACCTAAGCGAATTCGTTGGCTTTTGGCTTCACTGGCCGTATATATCAAACTATCTATTTTTTAGCATGTGTAGAGGATCACATGAAGGTATGCATTGAATGTTGGGACTTAGGTTATTAGAACGGCAACACAACACACATACTCGTCTTCCGATTGGCTGTTCCCTTCCCCTATATAGGGTGACCATTTACTTCATAGATCAATTCCGGACGCTTGGCGTACGGGGGGGGACTGTAAGAGAATGAAGGCAGTTTGGTCATCAAGCGACAGTAGTGCCATTTTTTGCCTGTCCGTTAACTATTTGCTCATTTTGCTGTATGTACTATTTTCGATTGGGGTTAAAATTCCGGGAATTTCACCGATTTTTGTGAATTTTTTGACTGCCCAGTAGCTGTATTTGTTCATTTTACAGTATGTTGTGCCAATTATTTTCGATCGCGGCTCAAATTCCGGACATTTTACCGATTTCTGGACATGTCCGGGATTTTCCGAACGGATGGTCACCCTACCCCTATAGTCCCGTGACGTCACGCGACTAGAAAAATTCAAATATTTTCCGCATTTTCGCCAAATACAAACAACACAAATTTGATCGATGTCTTGTCTTCTTGACCGTGTAAAGTGGTTATGATCTTATCAGATGACGATCAGGTCACATATGCCGCGAGCGCCTCAAAACAATGTCCAAACCTTGTTCCGTATTGAGCGTTTGCAATACAAATATTATAAAAACACAGAAAGCCTACAGCGCTAGCCTCACTTAAGTATGAAATAGAGTGCGGTAAGGTAAGAGGTAACGTAAGACGTAAGAAAATAAACCTGTGGAATCAGATGAGAGTGTTTATAGTCGTAACGTAAGAGGTAACGCAACACTCTCATCTGATTCCACAGGTTTATTACCTTACGTCTTACGTTACCTCTTACCTTACCGCACTCTATTTAGTCCCTTTTATTCTACGCTACGATAAAGAAAGGTGTACATTACAAATAATCGGATTTTCTATTTCTGGAGCGAAGGGAAAAATTTGAAGAATTGGCAACACCAATGAGATAACGCGACATCTATTGTGCAAAAACGTTAATGGTATTTTGGGGTGGGGTTACGTAGGCAGCGACCTACATCTTCTCTTATATTCTCCAACAGTCCTACTTGTACTTGATAGATGTCGCATCGGGTTTGATGGTGGCACAAAGTCGGAATCGGAACGGAATTCTCACATTTTGGACCAGGAAAACAGAAATGGATGGAGGACAAAATGATAAAAATCATAAATATTACCAGTGCATAGCCTGTTCCCTGTTGCCTGTTTTGTGGTGCATAGGGGTTTGGATAGAGGCGCTATAGTCTGAAATACAATGAATTTCTGGATTCGAAAGGAAAACAGCTTTTTACAGGTGGCAATGGGTGCTGACTAGTGTATATTTCGAAGAGCTATCTACGTCTCATAAGAGTCATAGTGGACAGTGCAGCTGTTTATAGGATGTAGCGACGTACTTTGTTTAATCATGTGTACTCCATAGAAGAAATTGACGCATACACATACCTGGGATGTTAAAGCAGGTTGTGGTTGTGTGACGAAGATATATGTGAAACTAGTGGGGCAGTTTTCCAATAAAATTACAAAATAGGCAATAAACTTGTACTAAGTACTAATTAACACTGTATGTCGGGGAAGTTTTAACATGAAAAATCCTTGCATCAAATACAGGGTGTCCAGTTAGTGTGTAATTGTTCGATATCTCGCAAGGTATACCTGATAGAAGAAAATGTCAAATGCAAAAGTTATTTGGTTACTTAAGACGCATATTCTAAAAATATTTTAAAATATACAGGGTGTTGCGGGAAAGTAGGATAGTGACCAACTGGATTTTTTTTGTATGGAACTATAACTTTCTTAAGTTGTTCTAGTTTCCATCATGAATCTCTATTCAACCCTAAAATATTTTTGGGATCGGTTGCGACGTTGCCAAGTTATAATTTATTTTCTATTAATTTTCTGATTTGCAAGGTCGCAAGTAATACGTCTAAATTGATATATTCCTTTAAATTTTCTCAATAATATTATACACCGGGTTACTTATGAATATTAAGTGGATATTATTTTGGATGTTACCAGCAATTTTGAAATTTTGAGATCTTACTAAGTTCGACATGTGCCATTCATGCATTGAAAATAAGTAGAGGATAATATTCAAAATAAACTAAAACCGAGGATATTTGTTTAAAAATTTGGAAAAATAATTTATAACTTGGCAACGTCGTAGGGTATTAGTAGATATTTCGATTTAAAATAAAAAATACAGGGTGTTACATTTAAAAAAACAAAGTAAAATGACCTTCAAGTTGCTGTAATTTAAAATTCTGCCAAAAACACCCTGTAAACACAAATTGCTGGTAACATCCAAACTAATATCCACTTAATACTCAAGTAACTCGCTGTATAATATTATTAAGAAAAGTTAAAGGAATATATCAATTTGGACGTCGTATTACTTGCGACCTTGCAAATCCGGAAATTAATAGAAAATAAATTATAACTTGGCAACGTCGCAACCTATCCCAAAAATATTTTAGGGTTAAATACAGATCAATGATGGATACTAAAAGAATTTAAAAAAAAGTTATAGTTCCATATAAAAAAATTAAGTTGGTCACTATCCTACTTTCCAGCAACACCCTGTATATTTCAAAATATTTTTACAATATGCGTCTTAAGTAACCAAATAACTCTTGTATTTGACATTTTCTTCTATCACGCATACTTTGCGAGATATCGAAGAATTACCCACTAACTGGACACCCTGTATAAAAGGCAAATATTGGGAACAAGTTCAAAGTATATGAAAAGATAAAAATCTTGAAAATGTATATGTACGCCTGCTGCAAGAATAAAGGTAGGTTAACTTTATATTTTTATATATTTATTATAGATATAATCATCCATATTCAGCAGACAAAAACAAATTAGCCAAATAATCAAATACCTATGAAATGAAAGTTTTCTAGAGTTCGTACAGGGTTGTCTGTCATACCTAAAACACCTAATTGATTACTTGTATATTTTAAGTACAGGATTGTTGTAAGTGGATATCTTCCTTAGATTTTCAGATATAATTTAATTTTTTTGTAATCGGAGACTTCAAACTTGGTTTTTTCTTAGGTTTTCGGTCAATGGATATCATCATCATCATCATCTATCAGCCATCTCTCATCCACTGCTGGATATAGGCCTCCTCTAGTGTAAAAAATGTTGTATTCGGCTGTATTTAGTCGTTTTCTATTGTTTAGCGCTGTTGTCTGCCTGCTTTCTGTTGTTGTGGGCTGTTTTCTGTTCTATTCGGTTGTATTTGGTCGTTTTCTAAACAACACTTTGCAATCACACCTCTGTTTTTCTTCTAATGGTACTTGCTTCCAGCCCAACAGTAGGCTCAGGTCCCAGGAAATTATCTTCGACCCTCTCCTTGCGATAGCATCCGCCGTTTCATTACCGCTACCGATTGTACCTGCACTAGCCAGTAGCCCTACAGCTGGCCAGGACCCAGGAATTTATCTCTTGGCCTTCGCCTTGCGAGCACGTCCGCAATTTCATTGCCACCAACTCCAGCATGACTCATCGTCTACATCAGTGACACCTGATGTCTTTCCGAAATGTGATCTGGCTGCAAGTCGCCTGAATTTCGTGAATACGGAAGACACAAGCTAAAATCGCAAATATATTGCTCGGAATACTGGGGTGTATCCTCCAAGAGAAAGGGAGAGCTTTGTTTTTGGCCCATAGACTCTAGCACCGGAGCCTTCGTCGGTGAGTGAGCCGTCCGTGTATCAGACTGGCCCTCAGAGACTACCTGGCCCTCCTCCCCCTAAAGGCCGCCTGCCGCTTGACCGCAACTCTTACCTTGTAGAATACTTCACTGTAAATGTTTAGTCAAAGCGATCACTCCTCATATATAGGATAGGGCAATCCCTTTGCAGTTCTGAGAGGATGGCACAGTGTTTCCTGCCAGGATTCACAAAGGACCAACTGCCTTGACTCCACAATCGGAACGCAGACGTTCTTGCCTCCCCGTCCCCTTGAACTACCAAGTCCGCAAACTTCAGAATGACTCCACCTCTTTGGCCTCTGAATTTGGTGAACATGAAAGGCATGGAATTAAAAGGGTTCTCTCCGCTCGCGTCCCGATATTGCCACACTTCGGACCAAAACTTAATTGTGTCAGTAGTATTTTCCCATTTAACAAAATTTATGTTGGTGTAGTGCTCTTCAATCAAACCTATAATGTTTTCGAGCATGTTTAAATTATGTAGCAGACTTAATAGTTTGTTTTTCATTATCTTTTTGTTGCTTTAGTAGTCATGACATTCTAACCTTGAAAAATTAACTGACAGCTTGTTGTTTGGATAGCGGCCCTCTGGCGCTCCGTGTCACTACTATTCGTACCAAAACTTTGTTTGACGTTGACGCAAGCAGAGTTGCCATATGATGCTTATGTAAAATCCTGAGAAGCAATAAAGAACAATTCTATGGAAATTAGGTACTTGTCAGAGATTCAGTTCATACTTAATAATAGACATATTTATTAGACCGAAATTTAGCCACAGCACAGGTTTGTTGTTTCCTTCAGCATAGAATATATATACAGAAAAAATTGCGCGACAAACAGGGTATAGTTCTTAGTATAGTTCTTGTTTACTCCTTCTGACCTAAGCGAATTCGTTGGCTTTTGGCTTCACTGGCCGTATATATCAAACTATCTATTTTTTAGCATGTGTAGAGGATCACATGAAGATATGCATTGAATGTTGGGACTTAGGTTATTAGAACGGCAACACAACACACATACTCGTCTTCCGATTGGCTGTTCCCTTCCCCTATATAGGGTGACCATTTACTTCATAGATCAATTCCGGACGCTTGGCGTACGGGGGGGGACTGTAAGAGAATGAAGGCAGTTTGGTCATCAAGCGACAGTAGTGCCATTTTTTGCCTGTCCGTTAACTATTTGCTCATTTTGCTGTATGTACTATTTTCGATTGGGGTTAAAATTCCGGGAATTTCACCGATTTTTGTGAATTTTTTGACTGCCCAGTAGCTGTATTTGTTCATTTTACAGTATGTTGGGCCAATTATTTTCGATCGCGGCTCAAATTCCGGACATTTTACCGATTTCTGGACATGTCCGGGATTTTCCGAACGGATGGTCACCCTACCCCTATAGTCCCGTGACGTCACGCGACTAGAAAAATTCAAATATTTTCCGCATTTTCGCCAAATACAAACAACACAAATTTGATCGATGTCTTGTCTTCTTGACCGTGTAAAGTGGTTATGATCTTATCAGATGACGATCAGGTCACATATGCCGCGAGCGCCTCAAAACAATGTCCAAACCTTGTTCCGTATTGAGCGTTTGCAATACAAATATTATAAAAACACAGAAAGCCTACAGCGCTAGCCTCACTTAAGTATGAAATAGAGTGCGGTAAGGTAAGAGGTAACGTAAGACGTAAGAAAATAAACCTGTGGAATCAGATGAGAGTGTTTATAGTCGTAACGTAAGAGGTAACGCAACACTCTCATCTGATTCCACAGGTTTATTACCTTACGTCTTACGTTACCTCTTACCTTACCGCACCCTATTTAGTCCCTTTTATTCTACGCTACGATAAAGAAAGGTGTACATTACAAATAATCGGATTTTCTATTTCTGGAGCGAAGGGAAAAATTTGAAGAATTGGCAACACCAATGAGATAACGCGACATCTATTGTGCAAAAACGTTAATGGTATTTTGGGGTGGGGTTACGTAGGTAGCGACCTACATCTTCTCTTATATTCTCCAATAGTCCTACTTGTACTTGACAGATGTCGCATCGGGTTTGATCGTGGCACAAAGTCGGAATCGGAAAGGGAATTCTCACATTTTGGACCAGGAAAACAGAAATGGATGGAGGACAAAATGATAAAAATCATAAATATTACCAGTGCATAGCCTGTTCCCTGTTGCCTGTTTTGTGGTGCATAGGGGTTTGGATAGAGGTAAGGTAAGGCGCTATAGTCTGAAATACAATGAATTTCTGGATTCGAAAGGAAAACAGCTTTTTACAGGTGGCAATGGGTGCTGACTAGTGTATATTTCGAAGAGCTATCTACGTTTCATAAGAGTCATAGTGGACAGTGCAGCTGTTTATAGGATGTAGCGACGTACTTTGTTTAATCATGTGTACTCCATAGAAGAAATTGACGCATACACATACCTGGGATGTTAAAGCAGGTTGTGGTTGTGTGACGAAGATATATGTGAAATTAGTGGGGCAGTTTTCCAATAAAATTACAAAATAGGCAATAAACTTGTACTAATTACTAATTAACACTGTATGTCGGGGAAGTTTTAACATGAAAAATCCTTCCATCAAATACAGGGTGTCCAGTTAGTGTGTAATTTTTCGATATCTCGCAAGGTATACCTGATAGAAGAAAATGTCAAATGCAAAAGTTATTTGTTTACTTAAGACGCATATTCTAAAAATATTTTAAAATATACAGGGTGTTGCGGGAAAGTAGGATAGTGACCAACTGGATTTTTTTTGTATGGAACTATAACTTTCTTAAGTTGTTCCAGTTTCCATCATGAATCTCTATTCAACCCTAAAATATTTTTGGGATCGGTTGCGACGTTGCCAAGTTATAATTTATTTTCTATTAATTTTCTGATTTGCAAGGTCGCAAGTAATACGTCTAAATTGATATATTCCTTTAAATTTTCTCAATAATATTATACACCGGGTTACTTATGAATATTAAGTGGATATTATTTTGGATGTTACCAGCAATTTTGAAATTTTGAGATCTTACTAAGTTCGACATGTGCCATTCATGCATTGAAAATAAGTAGAGGATGATATTCAACATAAACTAAAACCGAGGATATTTGTTTAAAAATTTGGAAAAATAATTTATAACTTGGCAACGTCGCAAACGCGAAAAAAAATACAAGGCGAGATAGGGTATTTGTAGATATTTCGATTTAAAATAAAAAATACAGGGTGTTACATTTAAAAAAACAAAGTAAAATGACCTTCAAGTTGCTGTAATTTAAAATTCTGCCAAAAACACCCTGTAAACACAAATTGCTGGTAACATCCAAACTAATATCCACTTAATACTCAAGTAACTCGCTGTATAATATTATTAAGAAAAGTTAAAGGAATATATCAATTTGGACGTCGTATTACTTGCGACCTTGCAAATCCGGAAATTAATAGAAAATAAATTATAACTTGGCAACGTCGCAACCTATCCCAAAAATATTTTAGGGTTAAATACAGATCAATGATGGAAACTAAAAGAATTTAAAAAAAAGTTATAGTTCCATACAAAAAAATTAAGTTGGTCACTATCCTACTTTCCCGCAACACCCTGTATATTTCAAAATATTTTTACAATATGCGTCTTAAGTAACCAAATAACTCTTGTATTTGACATTTTCTTCTATCACGCATACTTTGCGAGATATCGAAGAATTACCCACTAACTGGACACCCTGTATAAAAGGCAAATATTGGGAACAAGTTCAAAGTATATGAAAAGATAAAAATCTTGAAAATGTATATGTACGTCTGCTGCAAGAATAAAGGTAGGTTAACTTTATATTTTTATATATTTATTATAGATATAATCATCCATATTCAGCAGACAAAAACAAATTAGCCAAATAATCAAATACCTATGAAATGAAAGTTTTCTAGAGTTCGTACAGGGTTGTCTGTCATACCTAAAACACCTAATTGATTACTTGTATATTTTAAGTACAGGATTGTTGTAAGTGGATATCTTCCTTAGATTTTCAGATATAATTTAATTTTTTTGTAATCGGAGACTTCAAACTTGGTTTTTTCTTAGGTTTTCGGTCAATGGATATCATCATCATCATCATCTATCAGCCATCTCTCATCCACTGCTGGATATAGGCCTCCTCTAGTGTAAAAAATGTTGTATTCGGCTGTATTTAGTCGTTTTCTATTGTTTAGCGCTGTTGTCTGCCTGCTTTCTGTTGTTGTGGGCTGTTTTCTGTTCTATTCGGTTGTATTTGGTCGTTTTCTAAACAACACTTTGCAATCACACCTCTGTTTTTCTTCTAATGGTACTTGCTTCCAGCCCAACAGTAGGCTCAGGTCCCAGGAAATTATCTTCGACCCTCTCCTTGCGATAGCATCCGCCGTTTCATTACCGCTACCGATTGTACCTGCACTAGCCAGTAGCCCTACAGCTGGCCAGGACCCAGGAATTTATCTCTCGGCCTTCGCCTTGCGAGCACGTCCGCAATTTCATTGCCACCAACTCCAGCATGACTCAGCGTCTACATCAGTGACACCTGATGTCTTTCCGAAATGTGATCTGGCTGCAAGTCGCCTGAATTTCGTGAATACGGAAGACACAAGCTAAAATCGCAAATATATTGCTCGGAATACTGGGGTGTATCCTCCAAGAGAAAGGGAGAGCTTTGTTTTTGGCCCATAGACTCTAGCACCGGAGCCTTCGTCGGTGAGTGAGCCGTCCGTGTATCAGACTGGCCCTCAGAGACTACCTGGCCCTCCTCCCGCTAAAGGCCGCCTGTCGCTTGACCGCAACTCTTACCTTGTAGAATACTTCACTGTAAATGTTTAGTCAAAGCGATCACTCCTCATAATTAGGATAGGGCAATCCAAGGACGTTAAAACAATAGGGGGACGCAGCATGTCACAGTCTATCCTGTATTAATGGTGAAGCCAAAATATTTACATCTGCGCTTTCTTTTGTTTTCCGTGAAATTGTTGAAGCTGTCAAAATGCAGTGCAGTGCATTTTTCTGGGGTATCACAACAAAAAATAATAGATCACCATAAGTGGAATTGTATCCGTATATATCTTAAGTTTTGTACTTATACCTTCAAATAACTACTTATAATGACATCAGGAGTATACTGTTTTGGTATTTTTTGAGGTTATAAAGACATTAGAAATCAAATTCGTCATTGTTATTCGAAAAAGAATAATTTAAGTCATACAACCATTAGTAGCATCCGAAATATGTTAGCTAGGTACGCTTGAGTCGTATTTTCCTTTAAAATAATAAAAAAATATAATATAGTGCTAGATCATGTTTACAGATAAAATTTCTATAAAGCCATACTCTGTCATGGTCAAAAGTAATTAAAGACTATCATGAACTAATTTTTATTGTAATAAAACTGATAAAAATACATAAGCACCTATGCACTGCAGGTGCTCCGTTTGCAGTGGTTTAAACATTATTTTTGGCAAAGAAAATGACTACAACTTATTTCAAAGAAAAATATTGGTGGCTCGAAAATCAGTAGGTAAATTGGAAGTCACTATCTTATTAAATCACGTCAAATTAAGTGTAGAAATTTCTAAAGTAGCAGACAGGCAGTCAACAATTATGTGTTTTTTCTATAAACTTTAAAATTTTCATCAAAATCAAACTTCCCAATTATCGATTTTCGCAAGTCTATCGACAGCCTTCACATAAAAAAATAGTAACTGTGGCAAAAATTATTTTATTCATATTTGTACACAAATTAATATTCGTTTACACACATGTCATGTATAACCAATATAGTAATAAAAAATGTTTCTCTTACTTAAAAACACCTATTTATTAAGTATTTTTAATGTATATGTATATTTCAAATTTCATTTTAATTTTTGCAACATATAACGTCGTATGTATATTAATTTAAATTACATAATTAGCTCGTGCTCCATTCTTTGTCATCCTACCATTATTTACTCAACAAAGCATATATATTCTTCTAGTAGTCACAGTTATAAATGTGTTAATCAATGGTTACAGTTATCACAGTAGGATATATGTTGGGAAGTTTATAGCCTACATAGCTCTTACACTCGACTGCTTGGATCACTAAAAACAAAACAAAAAAGAAATATAAAAATTCAACATCAAATACACCATACGTCGATGTACTGCAAAAAGTGATATGTCAAAAAATCGACGATTTGACGTTTTTGGTACCAAACCACGACAAATGATTTTATCCAAGTCAATACTCAAATATTTTTGCCAGTTTGGTTAACAGCTCGTTTCAACTAAGTCTAATATGTCTAATAAAGTAGCAGGTAAAATGATCAACTCAACCAAACTATTTCCCAACATCAAGTGTAACCAAGTCAGAAATACATATAGTCTAATTTCTTCAAAGCTCTCTTTATAACTCGCAGTGAACATTTATGATTTCTATGTTTTCTAAAAAACATGTTCAGTGATTTGTTACTTAAATTATGATTACTTTCAACAGCCATTTACGAGGAACTAGTTTTTTGACTTGGTCACCTTTTTGCAGTATACCATTACCAACGATTATTATAAACAACGGTACAATACTATGGTAATAATTAGAAGTATCAGTATAAATCACCGAATCTATTAAGTGTTGTTGAACGACGAAAAATTGCAATGTGCCGGATTGATGATTTACTAAATAAAACTGCTTCTACTCGTAGTACTGGTACTACTTAGTTCATCATATATCTTTTACACTCAACCCCTTGGATTCCTAGAGGCACAGCAAAAAATTAAACATCAAATACGGAACATAAATAATGGCACACTATAGTAATAATAAATATCAGTATGCAACATCAAATTAAGTAGTGCTGTTACTAGAAAGAAATAGATCGAATTTAGTATTCAATTATTATAAAGACCTTGCCTTAAGACTACTGGCAATGGTGTTGCCTTCTATGATTTACTGAATAAAGCTTCTTCTTCTTCTACTGACATTATCATAGTATATAGATAGCATGTGCCGAAGTTTAGGTTATACAGTTTTTCCACTCAACTCCTTGGATCGCTGGAATCAAAAAACAAAACAGTTTATTGTCAAATTCGTTATTACAAAGACCTTCCCTTTAAACTATTGGTAATGGTGTTGCCTTCTATGTTTTACTGAATAAAGCTTCTTCTTCTTCTACTGACATATTATCATAGTATATAGAATTAATGTGGCGAAGTTTGGGTTTGGTTATACAATTTTTCCACTCAACTCCTTGGATCGCTAAAATCAAAAAACAAAAAAGGTTATTATCAAATCCGTAATATAAATAATGGTACATTTTAATAATAATAAATATCAACATGAAACCTCGAAATCAAGTAGGTAATGTCGTTAAGTGGAAAAAAATGTATCGAATTTAGTAATTAATTATTACAAAGACCTTCCCTTAAAACTATTGGCAATGGTGTTGCCTTCTATGATTTACTGAATAAAGCTTCTTCTTCTTCTTCTTCTTCTGACATATTATCATAGTATATAGAATTCCTGTGGCGAAGTTTGGATTATACAATTTTTCCACTCAACTCCTTGGATCGCTAAAATCAAAAAACAAAAAAGTTTATTTTCAAATTCGTAATATAAATAATGGTACATTTTAATAATAATAAATATCAATATGAAACATCGAAATCAAGTAGGTAATGTCGTTAACTGGAAAAAAATTTAACGAATTTAGTAATTAATTATTACAAAGACCTTCCCTTTAAAGTATTGGTAATGGTGTTGCCTTCTATGTTTTACTGAATAAAGCTTCTTCTTCTTCTACTGACATATTATCATAGTATATAGAATTCATGTGGCGAAGTTTGGGTTATACAATTTTTCCACTCAACTCCTTGGATCGCTAAAATCAAAAAACAAAAAAGGTTATTATCAAATCCGTAATATAAATAATGGTACATTTTAATAATAATAAATATCAACATGAAACCTCGAAATCAAGTAGGTAATGTCGTTAAGTGGAAAAAAATTTATCGAATATAGTAATTAATTATTACAAAGACCTTCCCTTAAAACTATTGACAATGGTGTTGCCTTCTATGATTTACTGAATAAAGCTTCTTCTTCTTCTTCTTCTTCTTCTTCTTCTGACATATTATCATAGTATATAGAATTCCTGTGGCGAAGTTTGGGTTATACAATTTTTCCACTCAACTCCTTGGATCGCTCAAATCAAAAAACAAAAAAGTTTATTATCAAGTTCGTAATATGAATAATGGTACATTATAATAATAATAAATATCAATATGAAAGATCGAAATCAAGTAATGTTGTTGACTGGAAAAAAAATATCGAATTTAGTATTTAATTATTACAAAGACCTTCCCTTAGGACTATTGGCAATGGTGTTGCCTTCTATGATTTACTGAATAAAGCTTCTTCTTCTACTGACATATTATCATAGTATATAGAATTCATGTGGCGAAGTTTGGGTTATACAATTTTTCCACTCAACTCCTAGGATCCCTAAAATCAAACAACAAAAAAGTTTATTATCAAATTCGTAATATGAATAATGGTACATTATAATAATAATAATATATATAAATATGAAACATCGAAATGAAGTAGAATGTTGTTGACTATAAAAAATGTTATCGAATTTAGTATTCAATTATTACAAAGACCTTCCCTTAAGACTATTGGCAATGGTGTTGCCTTCTATGATTTACTGAATAAAGCTTCTTCTTCTGCTTCTACTGACATTATCATAGTATATAGAATTCATGTGGCGAAGTTTAGCTTGGATCCTTAAAAACAAAAAATATAAAGTAAACATCTAAATACGTAATTTGAATAATGGTATATTATTGTTAGTATGAAACATTAGTGTTATTCAGTGGGATGAAATTGCTCAAATAAAATATCTAATTATTTTAAAGACACTCCCTTAGACCAGTAGACAAGATGGTGGTGCCTCCGATGATTTACTGAATAAAGCTTCTTCTTCTACTAGTACTATCAACGTACCATTCATGTCTCAAAGTTTAACTTTTACACTCAATTTCTTGAATCTCTAAAAACTTCAAAAAATAAATATTAAATACGTAATAATAATAATAAGTAATAGCACACTACAGCAATCAAAGACGCAACATAAATAATGGTACACTATAGTAATAATTAATATCAGAATGAAACATTGAAACAGTGATATGTTGAGTGGGAACGAATTTCTCTAATTTAATTTTGAATTATTATAAAGATGTCGCCTCGAAACTACTGTAAATGGTAATGCCGGCGGTAGTTTACTGAATAAAGCAGATTTTCCTTCTTCCATTGATACTATAATGAGGCGAATATTAGCTTATGTCGTTACTACAATCACCCCTTAAATCTCTAAACAAAAAACAATATACGAGTAGATAATGGTATAGTACAGTAATAATAAGTATCAGTATTAAAATTAGAATTTAATTCCGAATTATTATAAAGACGACCTTAAAACCACTGTCAAGGGTGCCGTAAAGGTTATCATATGAACCTTATATAAGTACATGAACATCCATGCTTAAAAATTGAAGTTGTACGCTGTGGTAGGCTGATATTACAGACATGACTCTTATAGTTTTGTTATGAATATGACGAGAGATGCATAATTTGTCTCCAATATATATCTTACCTCCTAAGTTATTATTAATTTATGCAAGGAATTATGGTAATCATATATTGACGCGTACTGCCCATTTTCAGTCACCTAGGAGTAGCATATTTAGCTGAAACATGATTGAATTTTCTTCTTTTCTACTGAATTGTTCACAGTTTTTTATAGAAATTGCAATTGCAAGTACCAATGGCTAACTGATGGGCATGTCTTTACTGCAAAGATACATTTATATTTTTGGTAACTTTTCTTGAATACATTTACTAATTTTGAGACTCTTGCGAAATGTTTGGATACATGTCACTTTTTTTTAGTCTTGTAATCCGACAATTAGGATTTGTTTTGTCAGGATCAGTTTTGCATTTTAATACTGATATTAAATTTATGTCGTAGACTATTAGGAATTGGACATGGGATTATATGATCAATTTATTACCTTACACTTCTACTATCACCTCCTCAAAGGTATGCTCCGAATTACCAATCACTCTGTATACAGGTTATAGGCGCAAATGTGGACGACACCTCGGCGTTTAACGCACATCAGACACAGGTAATCTGTTTATCACATTCTGATAGAAAGTAAGCTCCTCTGTCACCTTCTCACTTCATTTGATCCATAACTTAAGATATATATACAAATTTAAGGGACGCCAGTTAAACTTGATCACGCCGTAAACCATTACTATAGGTAGTACTTTCATTGTTAAATAAAATATACCGTGCGTTCTATTAATGAAAATCGGAAATATGTTTCTTGATATTATGGAAAAATAATAATTTGGCAACACCGCAAATTCGAAAAAATATTACAAGGCGAGATAGGGTTTTAGTAGATACTACTAAATAAAACATACCGTGTTACATTTAAAAACAAAAGTAAAATGACTTTCAAATTACCATACCTTTTAACATTATCACGAAAACACCCTGTAGACACACATCCAAAATAATATTCACTTAGCATTTAGGTAACTACTTGTACAATACGAGTATTATTATTGAGAAAAGTTAAAGGAATATACAGGGTGAGTTTTTAGTACCGGATCGGTCGATAACTCCACTACTGTAAAAGATAGCAAAAAAAGTTGTGTATAAAAGTTGTAGCTAAGGATATATGCTCCTTGCTCAGAAAATATTTTTAATTATACAGGGTGATCCATAACTACGTGGTGATGTAAACATACATTTTTTTTAATGAGACACCCTATACTATTCCATATTTAGATTCTAATAATCCCCGTTTTAAAAATATAATGTATTGTATCATTATACAGGGTATTTCGAAAGTTATTACCATTTTTATATCCAAATCACTGTCAGATGAACGTACTGTATGTCAAAAAGTAATTAATCAAAAATTATTTTTTTTGACATGGAAAGATAAAAAATATTATCTAGTTTTAAATTCGGCTATAAAAAAAGCAGACGACGCATATTCGTATACAGGGTGATGTAGAATGCAAAATCTAGATTTTCTCTTTTTTTAAAATGTAACCTCTAAATATTTTATTATACCAAAGAATTGCTTTTAATATTTCAAATATACCTCCTATTTGCGTACTGAAATTCATTTATTTTTAGAAAATATTATCGGATTTTATTTGTACTTAACGAACAACTAAACTACAAGGCCGTGATAGTATTTTATCTAGTCAAAACACGGAATTATCGAGATAATAATTAGTCAATTATGCCGAGGAAACAATTTTATAAACGTCATGCATAATTATCAAGCAGAACTATCAGGTAGGCTATAAAATATTAATCCACACAATTCGAATAAAACGATTCTTCAGTCTTTCAAATGCATCAGTCTTAGGTTGCCTCGGTTCTGGATATTGCTGTTGTTAGTTGATATGTTCTAGAGGCAGGTGGACAATTTGTCAAAGGTTCCAATATTTGTTCTTCAGTGGAAAAATTCATATTTAAAGCTCGTTGTTCACACAGTATGAAATTATTGAGCAGGTTATGAAAACTGGCATTATTTCAAAGCCTACCTGATAAATCTGCTTTGATAATTATGCATCACATCTACAAAATTGTTTTCTCAGTATACTTGACTTTATTATCTCGATAATTCAGGGTTTTGACTTCATCAAATACTATTAGGACCTTATAACTTAGTTGTTCGTTAAACAAAAAATAAATTCGATAGCACTGCCGCAAAATAAATAACTGTCAGTACACAAATAGGAGGTAAATTTGAAATTTGCGGAAAAATCGAAATACCTCAGAAACTGATGGATGTAGGTATAACAAGTGCTGCACAAATATGAAAGAGCATATTAAAAGCAATTCTTTGGTGTAATAAAATATTGGGTTACATTTAAAAAAAGAGAAAATCTAGATTTAGCATTCTACATCACCCCGTATACGAATATGCATCATGGGCTTTTTTTATAGCCGATTTTAAAACTAGAGGATATTTTTTATCTTTCCATGTGAAAAAAATAATTTTTGATTCATTACTTTTTGATATACAGTACGTTCATTTGACAGCGATTTGGATATGAAAATGGTCATCACTTTACATAATGTTACAATGCTTTACATTCTAAGAAGGAGGATTATTAGTGCAATCTAAATACGGAATAATATATAGGGTGTCTCATTTAAAAAAATGTATGTTTGCATCACGACGTAGTTATGGAACACCATGTATAATTAAAAATATTTTTCGGGCAAGGAGCATATCCTTAGCTACAACTTTTATATACAACGTTTTTCGCTATTTTTTATAGTAATGCCGATCCGGTACTAAAAGGTCACCCTGCATTAATTTGGACGTATTCCTTGTGACCTTGCAAATCCAGAAATTAATTGAAAATAAATTATAATTTGGCTACCTCGCAACGTATCCCGGCAATATCTTAGGTTTAAATAGAGATCAATGTTGGAACATAAACGAGGTTAGAAAGATTGTGGTTCCATATAAAAAAATCAAGTTGATCACTATACTGATTTCCCGCAACACCTTTCATAATTTAAAAGCGTCTAAATATCATTGGTTCTTAAAATGAATGATTTTGGTTAATGACGAGCGTACTCTAATCGTTTTATTATCCAGATTTTTCATACATTCATAGTGGATCCTCAGTGTGAAATACTTTTTAAGTATTAATTTAATTATTGTTGTAGCATGACCTGTTAAGGGATCCTCGTCATAAAAATGATCTCCAAAACCATCATAAACCTGCATAGGGATATTACGCATTGTATTTGTAATTAATAACATCAATAAGTTGGTCATCACGTTCTTATTAAATATATTGGTTGTTTTATGAATGAATCTAAAACACTTTTCAGCTGCTTTGCAAACGTCAATTACAACTGAGGAAGCTTTGGTTAGACAACTGTACTCCTTCCGTTTCTGTAGCATTGAAAGTGGTTCATCACTTTGAATCAGAGATATGCATTTTGAGCATGTTACGACTTTTTTTACCTGCTTTACTACAAATCCAGCTATATAACCCACTACATCTTTACTATAATCTGTTAAATCCCATGAGCGTGCTGTCAGATATTGAGAATTCATCATCTCCTCCCTGATTTTAGTTTCATACTCCAATGATTCAGGAGTATTTTGCAAGTCATCGCAATCATCATTTCTCGTAATACTAGAACTACTGCAAAACAATATGGAAGTTGCATCTAAATTTATTATATTACCAGTATCCCCTGCCCTTATTTGGGAATGTACAATTAACTTTTTGAAAGCCGCCTGGAACTGCTTGGCTGAAGGATTATTATTATGTCCACCTCGACTGCGAATAGCTCCAAAGAAAAGTTCAAGGTGATCTTGCGACAGTTTGTACGTCAGTATGTATTTTAAGTAATTTTTCTCCTCTACATACTCATTATACATATACTTTAAACTTTCAATGCATATCAAAAATCCTACAAAACCTGTTTTTCGCGGACATTGTGTTACAGGTTCATTACCTATTTTTAGATTTAGAATATAAGAACGTATTCTTTCCAAATAGTCATAAGTTTCTGCTTTATTATGTTGAGATAGCGGTCTCTTGTACTTATATTTAGCTAATCGATTTTTTGAGTTAAATATATCAAATAAATCGTTAAACAATTTAATGAAGTTTGCAGTGGGCTCGGCGTCCCTGAACGCGTGATGCTTTAAATCCGTACACAAATAATTTAGAGCATCTGATACACTTTTACTTAATATTTGTGTAGCTAGTCTAACTTTCATTTTTTCCTTGGTCCAATGAAGGTGCCTCATTTTTACTTTGGTTGCAAGATGTAGCTGTTCTTCATACTGCAAATCAACAAGCTTATCTATATATGACCAGCTAATTTGTTTCCCATCTGGATCTTCTAGATTTTTTAAAGAACCAAAACAATTTCTTACCAACTTTATCATATGGCACGCATCAGGAAAAATTAATACCTTTGCCGCAGTTATAGGGTGATAGAAGAAAGGCCTTATTGTGGAAGGATCGCTGAATTTTGCCCCCATCGATGAAACCATACTAAAATTTGTTGGCGTCCCATCAAAAGTAATAGACGTCACAACTACACCACTTTCATTTAAAAATGTTAAGCAACTCGTTAATAGAGTAGCTTTTTCTGAAGCACTTAAACCATCTAGTAAGAAATATCCTACAGGTATTTTCCAACTTCCATTGATACAGACAAGCATGAAGCATAGTACTTCCTTCGCTTCTGGAAGCAAATCACTATCTATATTGGTGCCAAAGTCTACATAACCGTGAAATTTCCTTCCGTCCCACTCAACCTGTTTTCGGATGGACATCTCATCAAAAACCAGATTACACAGTATTTTTCTATCGTCGTCTTGCGCCTTAATTTTTAAAGCATTTAACGCTTCCTCACACCAGCCTGGGGAGCCATCAATGTTTCTATACCACTTTGATATAGTGACTGGGTGCGGAAGAGAGTTGTTAAAAAACTTCCTAACAAAACTATAAGCCTTTGGCGAGTAAAAGTGTAGCGTCAACGCAAAAGACCTTAGTGCTGGAGGGTATTGTTGCTTGCTGGATCCTCTTAATAATCTATTCACTACATCTCCAGCAGCTCCAGAAAGCGACGCCTGAAAAAAAATGGTTATATTTATATTTGTTTCCAACATTAACATGAGTTATGTCTTCTGTTAGAAGTAGGTTATGTCAGAATAGCAAATCGTAGATAGGGCTACTTTTTATTTGCTACTATGGTTGGCAACGTTACGTTTTATTCGTGATGGTAGCCAAGTATAGACGACTATTGTTATTCCCTATTATATTATGGACAGAGATGAATGATTTTAGTGTGGATACTATCAAAAGGGTCAAGTGTAATGAGTATGGATGAGGTCTATACCGAATAACAATGGAAATTACCCTGAGAGTTTTGAGATTAGGAAAGCTATCGACCATAAATTTATTTTTAGTTAAAACTGAATTTAAAAGTATCGCAAATAACGTAGTAAAATATTATTTATTAGCGAATCCTATTTATATTTTTTTGACTTGTTTATCTACCCTAAGAAATTTCAGTTTTTCTCGCTACCTATACCGATTAGGGTATATTTTTGTAACTCAACGTGACGCATTTCCACCTCAAGCAACAGCTTGTTTCAACAAATCTGTTGAAATGTCAACTGTCTGTTCACAGCATTGATAAAAAGATTATTTGAATAATGTGAATAGTCAATACCAATATAGAATGCATGTACATTAAATCCCAATGTACTGGTCATCTACAAGTTATAAAACCAGATATGATAAATATATGAAAAAAACAGTGGTAGTCATGGGAGAGGGAATTTTAAATTATCGTTAGGTAAATAAATAAGCCAAGTTATAATATCACTCAATAACAAATACTTTACCTTCATAGCTACTTCTGCATTTTCTGTAATTAATGCTTTCTTCCTCAAAATATCTATCACTGATTGCAAATCATTTGTCCTTTTCTAAGTCTTCTAACACTCTGTTGGAGGCTTTTTATTTTATTCCTGGGAGTTTTTACCTGTCGCTTTGATATCAATGGTTTTGAGTTGGTAATCAAAGAAAGTTTTCCTCGAAAGATCGACTTAGGACCAATAACATTATCCTTTTTCAAAATTCTTTCCCCTACTGTTCTTAGCAGAATATCCTCTGTTTCAGATGCAGTAGCAGTAGTTGATGACTCAGATCCCTGGGACTGTAGAATTTTTTCTGATTTAGAGTAAATTGCTACAGCTGTGTTGTGGGATGAACTTTGTGACGATGTTATTGTTACCAAGTCTGATCTAGTTGGAGTGATACCAAAAACGCTCAGGTTTTCTTTACCAAGTTCTTCATCTGCTTCACTCAAAATAGACGTCTTCCTCAACCTAATCAGCGACATAACAATAAACTAGTTAAAAAAAAAGCGAAATAGATTGACTTTGTACAAAATTATGGATATTATGTAGGTAATATATACACCGTGTCCCAGGACGACTCCTGAAGTCTTTAAGGAATGATTGCTAGCACCGTCTTATGTAATAATATGTTCAAATTATATGTTTAGGATAAATAAAAATATCTGTATTTTGGTAAGCGCTCTGTTAAGTACAGTTAAGTATTGTATAACAAAAATTAGGAACAGGTAGGTCATCGGAATTTGAAATAAAATTTTAGATTATTAATATTTTTAAAAAACACGAATTTGATATATTCTGGAATTTATCCCATAATGAATGAACGTATAATTTCATAAACTTTATATTTGTTAAAGAAGTTTTTTGACAGCTGCCACAGCAAGGCAGAAAACTGACGCAGTGGATGTAGAACTTTTATATTTCTTCTAACTCAGTGTATATAGTAAATTACAATAAGTGGTTGTAACGTAAAATTGTATCTGTATATGGCGACTATATTGAGCATCTCTGTAAGGATTTTTGAAAAATTTCAAGTTCAGCATCATGGATGCCTTTAGTTGTGAAAGTCTTTCAACATTATTTTTTTTGTATGATCTTATGTTTTTACAAAAAAATACCCCACCCCAATATTACATGTTCTGAAAGACTCTTTATGCAAAGTAGTATTTATTATCATATAATAATCATGAACTTCAGACATAATGAACCTTGTTATTTTTTTATCAAATTATTAAGCCAAAAATCTGAATGACTAAAAGCACACAAAAAGACAAAGTAACGGAAAATGGACTTTCTTGTTGTATACAATGTAACACCAAAAAAAAAACCCTCAAAAAGCCATATTGTGCTAACAACTTACATAATTATATGTTTAATACAACTATAATTATAAAAATACCTTTTAGGAGCTGGTTCACCACAGATCGCTTCTTGAGAAGCACCAGCAGCAGATAAGAAATAAGCTTCCTTCAAGGGGTACTGGCACCTAAAAATTTAATTAAATCATAATAAAATTACAATATAATTACATAATTATGACTTGATAAAACAATTATAGATAAAACATTCTATTTGTGATAGTATCCATTTTTACCA
This sequence comes from Callosobruchus maculatus, assembly GCA_951848785.1. Lineage (NCBI taxonomy): Eukaryota > Metazoa > Arthropoda > Insecta > Coleoptera > Chrysomelidae > Callosobruchus > Callosobruchus maculatus. The sequence continues at coordinate 4,116,621 of CATOUR010000191.1, read as the reverse complement.
TGGAGACAGGACAGAAGAATTTAAAAGTAAAAATATTTGCAAAAATAAAGATACCAGTGATGAACAACAAAATACTGTTTAGCAATATGTTCAAAAAACGATTACAGATAAAATATTCTATTTGTGATAGTATCCATTTGACCATGGAGACAGAAGAATTTGAAAGCAAAAATATTTCCAAAAATAAAGATACTAGTGATGAACAACAAAATACTGTTTAGCAATATGTTCAAAAAACGATTACAGATAAAATATTCTATTTGTGATAGTATCCATTTGACCATGGAGACAGAAGAATTTGAAAGCAAAAATATTTCCAAAAATAAAGATACTAGTGATGAACAACAAGACAATATGTTCAAAAAATACTACATAGTAAAATAATTTAGTGATGGAAATTAGAACAAAATATTGATTAGGTAACATTATCACAAAACAGTGTAAGGCTATTAATTGTATGTAACTGCCTTTGTACATTTTTTCACATTAACTTTTCAAGAAACATTTTTTTCAAAATATAATTGCATTCTTTATGCTCCGAAAAAATATATCTCTGTAAGCTGTTTACTGAGCAAATCTGTGAATGACATGTAAGTATATATATCTAATAAAAAATATATTGTATGTATATTAAATATATAAATAACAGCCTATGTAATTTATTCTTGGTATGATGCTAAGTTCATGCTAAAGTTACAAATCAGAGCAAATACAGGCACACAGCAAAGACTCCTTGAAAAAGCAGTATATGAGGGTGACAATCTATATTTTATATATTTTTACTAAATAAAAAAGGTACATCTTTGCAGCTGGTTCAATACCACTAGCTTCTTGAGAAGCACCAGTATTAAATTTGTTGGCTACCTTCAAAGGATGGTCTCTATATAAGAATTGAAATTATGATTATCATTATAACTATAAATTATATAATTATAACATTATAAAACAATAGATAAAACAGTCTGTTTGTGATACTGCCCATTTAAACAGTGGTCAGATTAATTTACGAGTAACAAAGTTTCAAAAAATTGAGATACAAGTGATATGAAACACAAAATACTGTTTTGCGAAATGATTAAAAAACTATACACATTAAAATAATTTAGTGATGAAAATTTGGAACAAAATAAGTGATATTACTGTTAAACAGTAAAAAATTATTAATTGTATTAATTATTTTTGTACATCATTTTATTTATTTATTTTATTATATTCAAAATATAAATTGCTCACTTTATGCTCTGAAAAAAAATTTCTGAAAGCTGTTTCCTGAGCAAAAACTGTTGAGGATTGAGAACATTGGAGTATTTATATGTAACACAAAATATATTGCATATATATTTCCCTTGAAAATAGAACAGCCTATAATTTATACTTAGTATATGATGCTAAAAACTAAAGATCATCTTAAAATAACTAGTAAGAGTAATGACAGTTAAGGTCCTTCAACACCTTATCAATTCAGGGCTAACATTATTTTTTGCTAAACACTATTGTACCTATTTTATCTTTTGCTCTAAAACAATTACACCTCAGTATCCAATTCATCAACTAGGTGAGTCAAGTTATTTACTCGCTATTCCTTCAAACCTCAAAGAAAAATTACATTACATTAGAAGTTTTGCAACTTGTCTCAGCAAATGTACCCTTAACACTGAAAAAAGTTTCACATGCACCTAGATGACATATTATTGTAGCATTTCATAATTCATTCATTCATTAATTTCCTGAATTAGAGCCATAAAGTGTACAGTTCAGCAGCCTATCCACTTTGACACCATTATTTAGAATCATCAGACTAAAAGACTGTGCTCACAGATATAATGGATTTTCTTGGATTATTTCCAACATAACAAAGATATAAGAAAAACATGCTTCTTAGAATGTAACTAAGTTGATTAAATTATATTTTTTGTTACTATATCATATTCTAAATCCTACCAAATGTTAAAGTCTTATTATTTATATATAGCTACTTACACTTTATCTCCTCCCTTAGTACACAAAGTAGGCACCACATTCTTTTTCAACCGCTTCTTTCCTGATAGTGTCGTTTCAAAGTCATCATTGGTAAAATGTTCTGCGCAGACTTCTTTTGATTGTGGTAGGTCTGTTTCAGTCATTCCCATTGCCTCAAACCACTTCCTCCTTAGAACAATATCTTTGGGAATACTGAAAAATATTATTAATTATAAAAAAGCTCAAAAAAATGATAGGTACTTTAATTTATTTTATTTTGTTAAATATGAAAGTAACACTTCAAGCTAGGTTTGTTTATATGTAAGTACTATATACAGTTGTGTAGGTAAAATAATATGACATATATATAAAGCAGTACCAGTCCAATAAATTTTAACATGCACAGATTAAAAATATTCCTATACCTATAACAACAGTAGCAAACTGGATGAGGTGTTTAAGAATATGAAAGTAACACTCATCAGGCTAGGTGTGTTTATATGTAGGTACAGTTGTGTATAATGTGATATCGATATCACTTTCAAATTATCTAGGTAAAATAATATGACATTATAATTATATAATGCAGTACCAGCCCAATAAATGTAAACATACCGAAGTATTCCTACATGACAATATGAGCAAACTGGAGGTGTTTAAAATAATTTCTAAAAATATGAAGCCCAACTTTACTGTTTATAGACACCTTACTTGAAAGATGATCCCATATATACTGTACACTGTTATTTTCAAATGTACCCCAGCAGGTAGCACATAGGAATGAAATTAGAGGTTTTACAATACCATCAGAGGAATGCATGAACACACTTACCTGTAAAAGGTCAAGTTAGGGTTCCGATAATCCCATTTTTTGCATATGTAGCAGCTTCTACCCATGACTATTATCGGATCGTCAGCCTGTTTTTGGGGCCTATCAGGTAATTGAGCACTGAAACACACTCAACACACCAGAAAAATTTATACCCGAACACAAAATAGATACCTACCTGTGTTACGATTATCTAGAATTTGAAATGTTGGAATTCACAACAGAACAATTTATACTCGAGCACAAAATAGATTCGACTTCGAACAAGGTACCGTCTATTTAACGATTCTCAGGAATTTCAAATATAATTGAAATTCACACCCGTTGACGATCCGAGTGCGCCGCTCAGTCGGTAATGCGCAGCACAGGGTTGCCGGTGGAATAGCGAGAATTTCTCGCACCTTTTCGCGTGGGTGGATCAACATAACCTCTTCGTTTAATGACGCGATGTTTGGGGCGAATTTGACCGTAAATCTCCTTAGAAATTTGCCCAATTTGGCAACCGCAGAAACTCCATGGCAACTAGCAATGAGAGCCAAGCGGCGTTGCCGTGTTGACATATGAAAATTTCTTCACACTATCAAATACATATTACAAAAAAGTTAAATCAGACTTTGATCCTAACGTTTTGCATATAAAAAAATCACTACATCAATCCACTGTTCATGAATATATTATATTATTATATTGAATATGATATTTTTTGTTCATAAGCTTGCTTGTTTTCTTAGTTTTACTTAGAAAAATGCCTAGTTTGGCAACTTTGCAGTGCGCTTAGAAGGTGACTATGCGGCTTCAACGCGAAATGTAAATAGCTGCGTCCCCCTATTGTTTTAACGTCCTTGGGGCAATCCCTTTGCAGTTCTGAGAGGATGGCACAGTGTTTCCTGCCAGGATTCACAAAGGACCAACTGCCTTGACTCCACAATCGGAACGCAGACGCTCTTGCCTCCCCATCCCCTTGAACTACCAAGTCCGCAAACTTCAGAATGACTCCACCTCTTTGGCCTCTGAATTTGGTGAACACGAAAGGCATGGAATTAAAAGGGTTCTCTCCGCTCGCGTCCCGATATTGCCACACTTCGGACCAAAACTTAATTGTGTCAGTAGTATTTTCCCATTTAACAAAATTTATGTTGGTGTAGTGCTCTTCAATCAAACCTATAATGTTTTCGAGCATGTTTAAATTCTGTAGCAGACTTAATAGTTTGTTTTTCATTATCTTTTTGTTGCTTTAGTATGATAGCATTGACCATGCATTGACATTCTAACCTTAGAATCATCCTTGATATGAAAAATTAACTGACAAGTGACAGCTTATGTTTGGATAGCGGCCCTCTGGCGCTCCGTGTCACTACTATTCGTACCAAAACTTTGTTTGACGTTGACGCAAGCAGAGTTGCCATATGATGCTTATGTAAAATCCTGAGAAGCAATAAAGAACAATTCTGTGGAAATTAGGTACTTGTCAGAGATTCAGTTCATACTTAATAATAGACATATTTATTAGACCGAAATTTAGCCACAGCACAGGTTTGTTGTTTCCTTCAGCATAGAATATACATACAGAAAAAGATGCGCGGCAAACAGGGTAGTTCTTAGTATAGTTCTTGTTTACTCCTTCACCTAAGCGAATTCGTTGGCTTTTGGCTTCACTGGCCGTATATATCAAACTATCTATTTTTTAGCATGTGTAGAGGATCACATGAAGGTATGCATTGAATGTTGGGACTTAGGTTATTAGGACGGCAACACAACACACATACTCGTCTTCCGATTGGCTGTTCCCTTCCCCTATATAGGGTGACCACTTACTTCATAGATCAATTCCGGACGCTTGGCGTACGGGGGGAGGGGGGTAAGAGAATGAAGGCAGTTTGGTCATCAAGCGACAGTAGTGCCATTTTTTGCCTGTCCGTTAACTGTATTTGCTTATTTTGCTGTATGTACTATTTTCAATTGGGGTTAAAATTCCGGGAATTTCACCGATTTTTGTGAATTTTTTGACTGCCCAGTAGCTGTATTTGTTCATTTTACTGTATGTTGTGCCAATTATTTTCGATCGCCGCTCAAATTCCGGACATTTTACCGATTTCTGGACATGTCCGGGATTTTCCGGACGGATGGTCACCCTACCCCTATAGTCCCGTGACGTCACGCGACTAGAAAAATTCAAATATTTTCCGCATTTTCTCCAAATACAAATAACACAAATTTGATCGATGTCTTGTCTTCTTGACCGTGTAAAGTGGTTATTATCTTATCAGATGACGATCAGGTCACATATGCCGCCAGCGCCTCAAAACAATGTCCAAACCTTGTTCCGTATTGAGCGTTTGCAATACAAATATTATAAAAACACAGAAAGCCTACAGCGCTAGCCTCACTTATTCTAGGCTACGATAAAGAAAGGTGTACATTACAAATAATCGGATTTTCTATTTCTGGAGCGAAGGGAAAAATTGGAAGAATTGGCAACACCAATGAAATAACGCGCGACATCTATTGTGCAAAAACGTTAATGGTATTTTGGGGTGGGGTTACCTAGGTAGCGACCTACTTTATCTTCTCTTATATTCTCCAATAGTCCTACTTGTACTTGATAGATGTCGCATCGGGTTTGATCGTGGCACCAGGGGGTGTTCACTCTAAAGTACAGATTAGAGTGCGGTAAGGTAAGAGGTAACGTAAGACGTAAGAAAATAAACCTGTGGAATCAGATAAGAGTGTTTATAGTCGTAACGTTTCTTCTTACGTTACGACTATAAACACTCTCATCTGATTCCACAGGTTTATTACCTTACGTCTTACGTTACCTCTTACCTTACCGCACTCTATTTAGTCCCTAAGGGTGCATTTATAGTGCTGTAACGTAAGAGGTAAGGTAAGAGGTATGAAAATAAACCTGTGGAATCAGATGAGAGTGTTTATAGTCGTAACGTTTCTTCTTACGTTACGACTATAAACACTCTCATCTGATTCCATAATTATACAGGGTTGGGCTAAAGTATGGAACCAAGCAAATATCTTTGAAACGGAAAGGGCGATATTGCTGAAAATTTGCAGGTAGATGTAGTGACATATAATGCATCCGAATACAGTATGTTAGCTATTAATGTACTTCCGGTCTAACCGGAAGTGCCGTCAACTTTTTTAATTTAAATGGGACACCCTGTATATTTTTGCAGATTTTAATACATCTTTTTTTTCCGAATACATCCATAGTGGGTTTGGTATTAGTTTCTGTAAAAACGGGAAAGATAAAGCTTCTTCATCATTTCAGGTGTTTAAAATGCCGGTCATTCAAAGTCGGTTTTGGCGATCGCGTGAGAACTCACAAAGAAGTGTGTCAACTTTTAATGATTTACGTTCCGACAGGGGCCCTATAACACGTTTGACGGTGACTAAAATTAAAAATACAAAAAAATAACATCAAATGGGAAGACTGCAGACCGTCACAGACGAATTTGTGAGACAAATTTTTTAAGAAACAAATACTAAACCCACTATGGACGTATTCAGAAAAAAAGATGAATTAAAATCTGCAAAAATATACAGGGTGTCCCATTTAAATTAAAAAAGTTGACGGCACTTCCGGTTAGACCGGAAGTGCATTAATAGCTAACATACTGTATTCGGATGCATTATATGTCACTACATCTACCTGCAAATTTTCAGCAATATCGCCCTTTCTGTTTCAAAGATATTTGCTTGGTTCCATACTTTAGCCCAACCCTGTAGGTTTATTTTCCTACGTCTTACGTTACCTCTTACCTTACCGCACTATAAATGCTACTTTATGGAGCCAAGGTGGCCGGTAATTTTAATTCTCCCCCAAATTGATAAGATGTCGCCAGGAACCGTTTGGTAGATTATGCGTATATGTGGTTGCCTGACATTCTAGTATGAAGGCGAAATTAACCTTAATAACTTTTGAAACTTTGAAATTATCAACTTGTGTTATCAACTGTCATGTGAGCGTCATTGGTCTTGTTTTTGTGTATTTGTCGAAGTTTTTAGTGTTCTCGCATTTCCAGTAAACATTTTCAGTGTTTATCGGACTTTGTTTGTAGTGATAAGTGTTTGTTTGACTTTTTTCGCCCAAAAGTGACTATAAATAAGCAAGAAGCAGGCGAACTCATCGACCTTTCGTCGGTCCTGATAACAAGGATTTTTAGTTCCAGTTTGTAAGTAAAATTATCATGCTGTAATCTAGATTTTAGATAAAATAATAGGTTCATGTTAGTAAGATGAATATGTTCGTTCATCTCTGCAGTACATACATAAGTGCAGTTAAATGTGGTTTAGGATGTTACCAAAATGAGCAGTTTGTTAACTTTGGAAACTATTGTATGTAAGAAAAGCATCAAGTGAAAGAATGCCAAATATCCAATTAAAATTATCAGGTGTTTATTAGAATTGAGGAATTTATGTGTAGTTTACATGCTTGTTGCGTTACATGTTCATAATTGAATATTATCTTTTTAGCAATACTAAGTTCCTGTCCAACCTAAAGGCTGACTTCATACTAGTCTACCAAATGCCATCTCATCACAAATATGCAGTCAAGGACTTCCAGGATAGGGTCTCAGTGCGCCACAGATTTCCCAACCCAAGGAAATGCATGACTTATCTTCAAACTATAGATGAACTGTGTTGGAAATGAAATACTTCAACATCTGAATCCAATATATTCATCCACTGAACAAATCATAGGTATGTTATTCTTCTTTGGTTATTATGAAACAATTAGTAGTACATTATATTGCAAGGTGTAAAAGGCACTTATTATGTGTTGAGCTCAGAAGTGTAATTCCGAGGCAGCAGCCGAGGCCATGTAATCTGAGCAAAACACATATTGGAGATTTATACTCCAAATAGGATTTACTATTTTTTGAAAAATGAAAAAAAAATAATTCAGAGGTGAGGATCGAACCTGAGACCTTCAGGCTTTCAAGCGTAGCTATTCATTTTTATTTTTTCAAATGCTTGACACGTGGTGTACAATCTCTTACACAAAAGTTAAGATTGGGTGAAAGAGATACCCAAGTCAAATAAAAGTAATATCTCAAAGAGAAGTAAAACGGTGATGTTTTGGAATCTTGTTGTTAGACCCTGTCTTTTTTCAGACACTTGTTTTAACTGTATATTGTTGTATGTATCACTGGTTCTCTGGCTTAAAGGTTTCGTTTGTTTTTAGATCAACCTCCAGCTTCTGCAATGCCACCAACACAGCCAGTAGTTAAAATGCCACTGATTGCCACCACCCCCACTACAGCGCTACAAAATCTGAATCAAGTGGAACAGATAGCGAAGCAATCTTCTAATCCAAGTAAGTACACTAACCAGGCACATATCCAGGATTTGGCTTTGGGGGGCGGTCCAGATTATGGCTGTCAATTGCTTGACCTTTGGGTGGGGGAACAGACGGTATTATATGATGTTTCGGGGAGGCGGTCCGGACCCCCTGGACTCCCTTTAAATATGTGCCTGAACACTAACTTTCAATGGATGAATCAAACTTATGTCCCAAAAACTCTCATAACAAATGACAGATTCTATAACCAAACCATAATAAAAAACCATATGTTGATTTACTGTATGACATGTAATACTGGCACTATCTGCATCATGTAAGAAGTATTAGTATTCTGTTTCAAGTTTCAAATATTTTAAAATATGTATTATTTTTATTTTTTCTTTAATTCCAGGTTCCTCTAGATCTGGTTCAGGATTCTTGAATTATATGCCTGTGAGCAGAGAGTCTCAATTAAATCCAAGGGCTTAGAGGCTATACAGGGTAAGAAATCGTCTCTCCCGAGCAAATAGGAGATTACAAGCTAGAAGATTGTTTCGACGTGCCCAGCAGGCAAGAGAAATATATCTCAAACACAGGAGGCACAGGAAGTAGCGATGTCTGACAGAAATTTAATCAATTTCATGATTCCTTCTCTCATGTGCCAATTCATTATTCATATTCCAGTTTTTAGTATTGATTCCGCCATTTAGAAAAAAATCCTAGTTTAATTTAATGCCAATCTTTGTAGCCAAAACTGGAAGATAAGCCATGAAAGATACTTTATTATTAATAACTGGAATTTATTTGATTACTTTCGGCAATGTTTAAAAGCCGCGTAAATTTTAAGTTTATTAATTTATATAGCATTAACAGCTTTTTAACAAACTACTTTGAAATGACAATGTATTGACAATTTCTTGAATGCTCATCTGGTATCCTTTTCCTGTGGCCATCAAAATAAGGGCTTCCAAATGTTCATGCAATTTTTACATGTAAGATTGTAAATATTTTCAAGAAGGTCTCTTTTCTAGGCGGCCCCGATTGTTTTAAGGTGAGAACTGGAGCTTTTATCTTAAATAAAGTTGTTACATTTTAAACAAGGGCCGTTTTCAAGGGGGTCTCAATTAGTTTATGACGGTACATATATGCCACTAAATGAGGTTTTCACACGTGAATTTGTACATTTTTTTAATAAGGGCCGTATTTTATGGGCTTTGATTGCTCTGTCGTTGTAAAAAAATGGATATTGCACCGAAAACAGTTTTGGCTCTCACTGTAAGAGAGCTTATCCAGAGCCTCTGTCTGTCCGTCCGTCCGTATACAAAAGATAGCGAAAACTACACCTGTTAGAGGAAAACTAAATACAGATTCGGAATCGGCATGGAAAAACTAGTCCAGGAAGAATCTGGTCTTTTCAATATCGCTTCCGGTTCCACAGTGAGAGCGCCGTTTAATCAACCTGGAGTTGTAAACACATTCAACTAAAATTGTAAATATCTTCAAAAATATTTTCAAAAAGGGTCTCATTAACGTGCTTCAATTGTACGTTATTTAAATACTATTAACTGGATATGAAGAGCTTCAATTTGGCAAAGTCAGCATAAACAGGTTTTACGTGGAGTAAACACAATTATATTTAAAGACTGCATTGTTCTGTGATTACTTATTCCTAATGATGTATGGATTATAATATAATTTTATATGTACCATAATGTTCAATTTAATATTGTATCCATCCAAACAAGGGCCCTTCTACCCTACAGGCCTTCCAGTCAGTTGCCCGGTGGGCCTGTTTGAGTTTACGAAGCTTCTTGGCGTGCAAATTAATTTCGAAACCCTATTATATAACTATTTTAATGTACATGATCATTATTTTATCATATTGATAAGTATTTTTGCATTGGCTGTTACCTCAACTATAAGTACGGGTATGTACAAGTAGAATATAAATTGCTTCATTTATCTGATTTTGTACATGTAATTCTAACTTATGCACTGTATATTACATTACAAGTTAATAAACCTTCATTCATAATTACTTTTTTATTGCATAAAATATTTTGAACATTTCAGGTAATGCAACCAAATGTGAAAAGCCCCATTACATTCCCTACTCGAACATTGTGGGAAAGGCCCATTCAGCTTTTATACTCCCCCAATCCGCAAGGGGGCGCAAAAACACGGTCCCTTCCGACATTATAGAAGTTTCCCATCTATAAGAGGGGGTTATCTATGCGTGGCACAAAGTCGGAATCGGAACGGAATTCTCACATTTTGGACCAGGAAAACAGAAATGGATGGAGGACAAAATGATAAAAATCATAAATATTACCAGTGCATAGCCTGTTGCCTGTTTTGTGGTGCATAGGGGTTTGGATAGAGGTAAGGTAAGGCGCTATAGTCTGAAATACAATGAATTTCTGGATTCGAAAGGAAAACAGCTTTTTACAGGTGGCAATGGGTGCTGACTAGTGTATATTTCGAAGAGCTATCTACGTCTCATAAGAGTCATAGTGGACAGTGCAGCTGTTTATAGGATGTAGCGACGTACTTTGTTTAATCATGTGTACTCCATAGAAGAAATTGACGCATACACATACCTGGGATGTTAAAGCAGGTTGTGGTTGTGTGACGAAGATATATGTGAAATTAGTGGGGCAGTTTTCCAATAAAATTACAAAATAGGCAATAAACTTGTACTAATTACTAATTAACACTGTATGTCGGGGAAGTTTTAACATGAAAAATCCTTCCATCAAATACAGGGTGTCCAGTTAGTGTGTAATTCTTCGATATCTCGCAAGCTATACCTGATAGAAGAAAATGTCAAATGCAAAAGTTATTTGGTTACTTAAGACGCATATTCTAAAAATATTTTAAAATATACAGGGTGTTGCGGGAAAGTAGGATAGTGACCAACTGGATTTTTTTTATATGGAACTATAACTTTCTTAAGTTGTTCTAGTTTCCATCATGAATCTCTATTCAACCCTAAAATATTTTTGGGATCGGTTGCGACGTTGCCAAGTTATAATTTATTTTCTATTAATTTTTTGATTTACAAGGTCGCAAGTAATACGTCTAAATTGATATATTCCTTTAAATTTTCTCAATAATATTATACACCGGGTTACTTATGAATATTAAGTGGATATTATTTTGGATGTTACCAGCAATTTTGAAATTTTGAGATCTTACTAAGTTCGACATGTGCCATTCATGCATTGAAAATAAGTAGAGGATAATATTCAAAATAAACTAAAACCGAGGATATTTGTTTAAAAATTTGGAAAAATAATTTATAACTTGGCAACGTCGCAAACGCGAAAAAAAAATGCAAGGCGAGATAGGGTATTAGTAGATATTTCGATTTAAAATAAAAAATACAGGGTGTTACATTTAAAAAAACAAAGTAAAGTGACCTTCAAGTTGCTGTAATTTAAAATTCTGCCAAAAACACCCTGTAAACACAAATTGCTGGTAACATCCAAACTAATATCCACTTAATACTCAAGTAACTCGCTGTATAATATTATTAAGAAAAGTTAAAGGAATATATCAATTTGGACGTCGTATTACTTGCGACCTTGCAAATCCGGAAATTAATAGAAAATAAATTATAACTTGGCAACGTCGCAACCTATCCCAAAAATATTTTAGGGTTAAATACAGATCAATGATGGAAACTAAAAGAATTTAAAAAAAAGTTATAGTTCCATATAAAAAAATTAAGTTGGTCACTATCCTACTTTCCCGCAACACCCTATATATTTCAAAATATTTTTACAATATGCGTCTTAAGTAACCAAATAACTCTTGTATTTGACATTTTCTTCTATCATGCATACTTTGCGAGATATCGAAGAATTACCCACTAACTGGACACCCTGTATAAAAGGCAAATATTGGGACAAGTTCAAAGTATATGAAAAGATAAAAATCTTGAAAATGTATATGTACGTCTGCTGCAAGAATAAAGGTAGGTTAACTTTATATTTTTATATATTTATTATAGATATAATCATCCATATTCAGCAGACAAAAACAAATTAGCCAAATAATCAAATACCTATGAAATGAAAGTTTTCTAGAGTTCGTACAGGGTTGTCTGTCATACCTAAAACACCTAATTGATTACTTGTATATTTTAAGTACAGGATTGTTGTAAGTGGATATCTTCCTTAGATTTTCAGATATAATTTAATTTTTTTGTAATCGGAGACTTCAAACTTGGTTTTTTCTTAGGTTTTCGGTCAATGGATATCATCATCATCATCATCTATCAGCCATCTCTCTCATCCACTGCTGGCTATAGGCCTCCTCTAGTGTAAAAAATGTTGTATTCAGCTGTATTTAGTCGTTTTCTATTGTTTAGCGCTGTTTCTGCCTGCTTTCTGTTGTTGTGGGCTGTTTTCTGTTCTATTCGGTTGTATTTGGTCGTTTTCTAAACAACACTTTGCAATCACACCTCTGTTTTTCTTCTAATGGTACTTGCTTCCAGCCCAACAGTAGGCTCAGGTCCCAGGAAATTATCTTCGACCCTCTCCTTGCGATAGCATCCGCCGTTTCATTACCGCTACTGATTGTACCTGCACTAGCCAGTAGCCCTACAGCTGGCCAGGACCCAGGAATTTATCTCTCGGCCTTCGCCTTGCGAGCACGTCCGCAATTTCATTGCCACCAACTCCAGCATGACTCAGCGTCTACATCAGTGACACCTGATGTCTTTCCGAAATGTGATCTGGCTGCAAGTCGCCTGAATTTCGTGAATACGGAAGACACAAGCTAAAATCGCAAATATATTGCTCGGAATACTGGGGTGTATCCTCCAAGAGAAAGGGAGAGCTTTGTTTCTGGCCCATAGACTCTAGCACCGGAGCCTTCGTCGGTGAGTGAGCCGTCCGTGTATCAGACTGGCCCTCAGAGACTACCTGGCCCTCCTCCCCCTAAAGGCCGCCTGCCGCTTGACCGCAACTCTTACCTTGTAGAATACTTCACTGTAAATGTTTAGTCAAAGCGATCACTCCTCATATATAGGATAGGGCAATCCCTTTGCAGTTCTGAGAGGATGGCACAGTGTTTCCTGCCAGGATTCACAAAGGACCAACTGCCTTGACTCCACAATCGGAACGCAGACGCTCTTGCCTCCCCATCCCCTTGAACTACCAAGTCCGCAAACTTCAGAATGACTCCACCTCTTTGGCCTCTGAATTTGGTGAACACGAAAGGCATGGAATTAAAAGGGTTCTCTCCGCTCGCGTCCCGATATTGCCACACTTCGGACCAAAACTTAATTGTGTCAGTAGTATTTTCCCATTTAACAAAATTTATGTTGGTGTAGTGCTCTTCAATCAAACCTATAATGTTTTCGAGCATGTTTAAATTATGTAGCAGACTTAATAGTTTGTTTTTCATTATCTTTTTGTTGCTTTAGTAGTCATTGACATTCTAACCTTGAAAAATTAACTGACAGCTTGTTGTTTGTATAGCGGCCCTCTGGCGCTCCGTGTCACTACTATTCGTACCAAAACTTTGTTTGACGTTGACGCAAGCAGAGTTGCCATATGATGCTTATGTAAAATCCTGAGAAGCAATAAAGAACAATTCTATGGAAATTAGGTACTTGTCAGAGATTCAGTTCATACTTAATAATAGACATATTTATTAGACCGAAATTTAGCCACAGCACAGGTTTGTTGTTTCCTTCAGCATAGAATATATATACAGAAAAAATTGCGCGACAAACAGGGTATAGTTCTTAGTATAGTTCTTGTTTACTCCTTCTGACCTAAGCGAATTCGTTGGCTTTTGGCTTCACTGGCCGTATATATCAAACTATCTATTTTTTAGCATGTGTAGAGGATCACATGAAGGTATGCATTGAATGTTGGGACTTAGGTTATTAGAACGGCAACACAACACACATACTCGTCTTCCGATTGGCTGTTCCCTTCCCCTATATAGGGTGACCATTTACTTCATAGATCAATTCCGGACGCTTGGCGTACGGGGGGGGACTGTAAGAGAATGAAGGCAGTTTGGTCATCAAGCGACAGTAGTGCCATTTTTTGCCTGTCCGTTAACTATTTGCTCATTTTGCTGTATGTACTATTTTCGATTGGGGTTAAAATTCCGGGAATTTCACCGATTTTTGTGAATTTTTTGACTGCCCAGTAGCTGTATTTGTTCATTTTACAGTATGTAGTGCCAATTATTTTCGATCGCGGCTCAAATTCCGGACATTTTACCGATTTCTGGACATGTCCGGGATTTTCCGATCGGATGGTCACCCTACCCCTATAGTCCCGTGACGTCACGCGACTAGAAAAATTCAAATATTTTCCGCATTTTCGCCAAATACAAACAACACAAATTTGATCGATGTCTTGTCTTCTTGACCGTGTAAAGTGGTTATGATCTTATCAGATGACGATCAGGTCACATATGCCGCGAGCGCCTCAAAACAATGTCCAAACCTTGTTCCGTATTGAGCGTTTGCAATACAAATATTATAAAAACACAGAAAGCCTACAGCGCTAGGCCTCACTTAAGTATGAAATAGAGTGCGGTAAGGTAAGAGGTAACGTAAGACGTAAGAAAATAAACCTGTGGAATCAGATGAGAGTGTTTATAGTCGTAACGTAAGAGGTAACGCAACACTCTCATCTGATTCCACAGGTTTATTACCTTACGTCTTACGTTACCTCTTACCTTACCGCACTCTATTTAGTCCCTTTTATTCTACGCTACGATAAAGAAAGGTGTACATTACAAATAATCGGATTTTCTATTTCTGGAGCGAAGGGAAAAATTTGAGGAATTGGCAACACCAATGAGATAACGCGACATCTATTGTGCAAAAACGTTAATGGTATTTTGGGGTGGGGTTACGTAGGCAGCGACCTACATCTTCTCTTATATTCTCCAACAGTCCTACTTGTACTTGATAGATGTCGCATCGGGTTTGATGGTGGCACAAAGTCGGAATCGGAACGGAATTCTCACATTTTGGACCAGGAAAACAGAAATGGATGGAGGACAAAATGATAAAAATCATAAATATTACCAGTGCATAGCCTGTTCCCTGTTGCCTGTTTTGTGGTGCATAGGGGTTTGGATAGAGGCGCTATAGTCTGAAATACAATGAATTTCTGGATTCGAAAGGAAAACAGCTTTTTACAGGTGGCAATGGGTGCTGACTAGTGTATATTTCGAAGAGCTATCTACGTCTCATAAGAGTCATAGTGGACAGTGCAGCTGTTTATAGGATGTAGCGACGTACTTTGTTTAATCATGTGTACTCCATAGAAGAAATTGACGCATACACATACCTGGGATGTTAAAGCAGGTTGTGGTTATGTGACGAAGATATATGTGAAACTAGTGGGGCAGTTTTCCAATAAAATTACAAAATAGGCAATAAACTTGTACTAAGTACTAATTAACACTGTATGTCGGGGAAGTTTTAACATGAAAAATCCTTCCATCAAATACAGGGTGTCCAGTTAGTGTGTAATTCTTCGATATCTCGCAAGGTATACCTGATAGAAGAAAATGTCAAATGCAAAAGTTATTTGGTTACTTAAGACGCATATTCTAAAAATATTTTAAAATATACAGGGTGTTGCGGGAAAGTAGGATAGTGACCAACTGGATTTTTTTTGTATGGAACTATAACTTTCTTAAGTTGTTCTAGTTTCCATCATGAATCTCTATTCAACCCTAAAATATTTTTGGGATCGGTTGCGACGTTGCCAAGTTATAATTTATTTTCTATTAATTTTCTGATTTGCAAGGTCGCAAGTAATACGTCTAAATTGATATATTCCTTTAAATTTTCTCAATAATATTAGACACCGGGTTACTTATGAATATTAAGTGGATATTATTTTGGATGTTACCAGCAATTTTGAAATTTTGAGATCTTACTAAGTTCGACATGTGCCATTCATGCATTGAAAATAAGTAGAGGATAATATTCAAAATAAACTAAAACCGAGGATATTTGTTTAAAAATTTGGAAAAATAATTTATAACTTGGCAACGTCGTAGGGTATTAGTAGATATTTCGATTTAAAATAAAAAATACAGGGTGTTACATTTAAAAAAACAAAGTAAAATGACCTTCAAGTTGCTGTAATTTAAAATTCTGCCAAAAACACCCTGTAAACACAAATTGCTGGTAACATCCAAACTAATATCCACTTAATACTCAAGTAACTCGCTGTATAATATTATTAAGAAAAGTTAAAGGAATATATCAATTTGGACGTCGTATTACTTGCGACCTTGCAAATCCGGAAATTAATAGAAAATAAATTATAACTTGGCAACGTCGCAACCTATCCCAAAAATATTTTAGGGTTAAATACAGATCAATGATGGAAACTAAAAGAATTTAAAAAAAAGTTATAGTTCCATATAAAAAAATTAAGTTGGTCACTATCCTACTTTCCAGCAACACCCTGTATATTTCAAAATATTTTTACAATATGCGTCTTAAGTAACCAAATAACTCTTGTATTTGACATTTTCTTCTATCACGCATACTTTGCGAGATATCGAAGAATTACCCACTAACTGGACACCCTGTATAAAAGGCAAATATTGGGAACAAGTTCAAAGTATATGAAAAGATAAAAATCTTGAAAATGTATATGTACGTCTGCTGCAAGAATAAAGGTAGGTTAACTTTATATTTTTATATATTTATGATAGATATAATCATCCATATTCAGCAGACAAAAACAAATTAGCCAAATAATCAAATACCTATGAAATGAAAGTTTTCTAGAGTTCGTACAGGGTTGTCTGTCATACCTAAAACACCTAATTGATTACTTGTATATTTTAAGTACAGGATTGTTGTAAGTGGATATCTTCCTTAGATTTTCAGATATAATTTAATTTTTTTGTAATCGGAGACTTCAAACTTGGTTTTTTCTTAGGTTTTCGGTCAATGGATATCATCATCATCATCATCTATCAGCCATCTCTCATCCACTGCTGGATATAGGCCTCCTCTAGTGTAAAAAATGTTGTATTCGGCTGTATTTAGTCGTTTTCTATTGTTTAGCGCTGTTGTCTGCCTGCTTTCTGTTGTTGTGGGCTGTTTTCTGTTCTATTCGGTTGTATTTGGTCGTTTTCTAAACAACACTTTGCAATCACACCTCTGTTTTTCTTCTAATGGTACTTGCTTCCAGCCCAACAGTAGGCTCAGGTCCCAGGAAATTATCTTCGACCCTCTCCTTGCGATAGCATCCGCCGTTTCATTACCGCTACCGATTGTACCTGCACTAGCCAGTAGCCCTACAGCTGGCCAGGACCCAGGAATTTATCTCTCGGCCTTCGCCTTGCGAGCACGTCCGCAATTTCATTGCCACCAACTCCAGCATGACTCAGCATCTACATCAGTGACACCTGATGTCTTTCCGAAATGTGATCTGGCTGCAAGTCGCCTGAATTTCGTGAATACGGAAGACACAAGCTAAAATCGCAAATATATTGCTCGGAATACTGGGGTGTATCCTCCAAGAGAAAGGGAGAGCTTTGTTTTTGGCCTATAGACTCTAGCACCGGAGCCTTCGTCGGTGAGTGAGCCGTCCGTGTATCAGACTGGCCCTCAGAGACTACCTGGCCCTCCTCCCCCTAAAGGCCGCCTGCCGCTTGACCGCAACTCTTACCTTGTAGAATACTTCACTGTAAATGTTTAGTCAAAGCGATCACTCCTCATATATAGGATAGGGCAATCCCTTTGCAGTTCTGAGAGGATGGCACAGTGTTTCCTGCCAGGATTCACAAAGGACCAACTGCCTTGACTCCACAATCGGAACGCAGACGTTCTTGCCTCCCCGTCCCCTTGAACTACCAAGTCCGCAAACTTCAGAATGACTCCACCTCTTTGGCCTCTGAATTTGGTGAACATGAAAGGCATGGAATTAAAAGGGTTCTCTCCGCTCGCGTCCCGATATTGCCACACTTCGGACCAAAACTTAATTGTGTCAGTAGTATTTTCCCATTTAACAAAATTTATGTTGGTGTAGTGCTCTTCAATCAAACCTATAATGTTTTCGAGCATGTTTAAATTATGTAGCAGACTTAATAGTTTGTTTTTCATTATCTTTTTGTTGCTTTAGTAGTCATGACATTCTAACCTTGAAAAATTAACTGACAGCTTGTTGTTTGGATAGCGGCCCTCTGGCGCTCCGTGTCACTACTATTCGTACCAAAACTTTGTTTGACGTTGACGCAAGCAGAGTTGCCATATGATGCTTATGTAAGATCCTGAGAAGCAATAAAGAACAATTCTATGGAAATTAGGTACTTGTCAGAGATTCAGTTCATACTTAATAATAGACATATTTATTAGACCGAAATTTAGCCACAGCACAGGTTTGTTGTTTCCTTCAGCATAGAATATATATACAGAAAAAATTGCGCGACAAACAGGGTATAGTTCTTAGTATAGTTCTTGTTTACTCCTTCTGACCTAAGCGAATTCGTTGGCTTTTGGCTTCACTGGCCGTATATATCAAACTATCTATTTTTTAGCATGTGTAGAGGATCACATGAAGGTATGCATTGAATGTTGGGACTTAGGTTATTAGAACGGCAACACAACACACATACTCGTCTTCCGATTGGCTGTTCCCTTCCCCTATATAGGGTGACCATTTACTTCATAGATCAATTCCGGACGCTTGGCGTACGGGGGGGGACTGTAAGAGAATGAAGGCAGTTTGGTCATCAAGCGACAGTAGTGCCATTTTTTGCCTGTCCGTTAACTATTTGCTCATTTTGCTGTATGTACTATTTTCGATTGGGGTTAAAATTCCGGGAATTTCACCGATTTTTGTGAATTTTTTGACTGCCCAGTAGCTGTATTTGTTCATTTTACAGTATGTTGGGCCAATTATTTTCGATCGCGGCTCAAATTCCGGACATTTTACCGATTTCTGGACATGTCCGGGATTTTCCGAACGGATGGTCACCCTACCCCTATAGTCCCGTGACGTCACGCGACTAGAAAAATTCAAATATTTTCCGCATTTTCGCCAAATACAAACAACACAAATTTGATCGATGTCTTGTCTTCTTGACCGTGTAAGGTGGTTATGATCTTATCAGATGACGATCAGGTCACATATGCCGCGAGCGCCTCAAAACAATGTCCAAACCTTGTTCCGTATTGAGCGTTTGCAATACAAATATTATAAAAACACAGAAAGCCTACAGCGCTAGCCTCACTTAAGTATGAAATAGAGTGCGGTAAGGTAAGAGGTAACGTAAGACGTAAGAAAATAAACCTGTGGAATCAGATGAGAGTGTTTATAGTCGTAACGTAAGAGGTAACGCAACACTCTCATCTGATTCCACAGGTTTATTACCTTACGTCTTACGTTACCTCTTACCTTACCGCACTCTATTCAGTCCCTTTTATTCTACGCTACGATAAAGAAAGGTGTACATTACAAATAATCGGATTTTCTATTTCTGGAGCGAAGGGAAAAATTTGAAGAATTGGCAACACCAATGAGATAACGCGACATCTATTGTGCAAAAACGTTAATGGTATTTTGGGGTGGGGTTACGTAGGTAGCGACCTACTTTATCTTCTCTTATATTCTCCAATAGTCCTACTTGTACTTGATAGATGTCGCATCGGGTTTGATCGTGGCACAAAGTCGGAATCGGAACGGAATTCTCACATTTTGGACCAGGAAAACAGAAATGGATGGAGGACAAAATGATAAAAATCATAAATATTACCAGTGCATAGCCTGTTCCCTGTTGCCTGTTTTGTGGTGCATAGGGGTTTGGATAGAGGTAAGGTAAGGCGCTATAGTCTGAAATACAATGAATTTCTGGATTCGAAAGGAAAACAGCTTTTTACAGGTGGCAATGGGTGCTGACTAGTGTATATTTCGAACAGCTATCTACGTCTCATAAGAGTCATAGTGGACAGTGCAGCTGTTTATAGGATGTAGCGACGTACTTTGTTTAATCATGTGTACTCCATAGAAGAAATTGACGCATACACATACCTGGGCTGTTAAAGCAGGTTGTGGTTGTGTGACGAAGATATATGTGAAACTAGTGGGGCAGTTTTCCAATAAAATTACAAAATAGGCAATAAACTTGTACTAAGTACTAATTAACACTGTATGTCGGGGAAGTTTTAACATGAAAAATCCTTCCATCAAATACAGGGTGTCCAGTTAGTGTGTAATTCTTCGATATCTCGCAAGGTATACCTGATAGAAGAAAATGTCAAATGCAAAAGTTATTTGGTTACTTAAGGCTACAGGTTGCCTGTTTTGTGGTGCATAGGGGTTTGGATAGAGGCGCTATAGTCTGAAATACAATGAATTTCTGGATTCGAAAGGAAAACAGCTTTTTACAGGTGGCAATGGGTGCTGACTAGTGTATATTTCGAAGAGCTATCTACGTCTCATAAGAGTCATAGTGGACAGTGCAGCTGTTTATAGGATGTAGCGACGTACTTTGTTTAATCATGTGTACTCCATAGAAGAAATTGACGCATACACATACCTGGGATGTTAAAGCAGGTTGTGGTTGTGTGACGAAGATATATGTGAAACTAGTGGGGCAGTTTTCCAATAAAATTACAAAATAGGCAAGAAACTTGTACTAAGTACTAATTAACACTGTATGTCGGGGAAGTTTTAACATGAAAAATCCTTCCATCAAATACAGGGTGTCCAGTTAGTGTGTAATTCTTCGATATCTCGCAAGGTATACCTGATAGAAGAAAATGTCAAATGCAAAAGTTATTTGGTTACTTAAGACGCATATTCTAAAAATATTTTAAAATATACAGGGTGTTGCGGGAAAGTAGGATAGTGACCAACTGGATTTTTTTTGTATGGAACTATAACTTTCTTAAGTTGTTCTAGTTTCCATCATGAATCTCTATTCAACCCTAAAATATTTTTGGGATCGGTTGCGACGTTGCCAAGTTATAATTTATTTTCTATTAATTTTCTGATTTGCAAGGTCGCAAGTAATACGTCTAAATTGATATATTCCTTTAAATTTTCTCAATAATATTATACACCGGGTTACTTATGAATATTAAGTGGATATTATTTTGGATGTTACCAGCAATTTTGAAATTTTGAGATCTTACTAAGTTCGACATGTGCCATTCATGCATTGAAAATAAGTAGAGGATAATATTCAAAATAAACTAAAACCGAGGATATTTGTTTAAAAATTTGGAAAAATAATTTATAACTTGGCAACGTCGCAAACGCGAAAAAAAAAATACAAGGCGAGATAGGGTATTAGTAGATATTTCGATTTAAAATAAAAAATACAGGGTGTTACATTTAAAAAAACAAAGTAAAATGACCTTCAAGTTGCTGTAATTTAAAATTCTGCCAAAAACACCCTGTAAACACAAATTGCTGGTAACATCCAAACTAATATCCACTTAATACTCAAGTAACTCGCTGTATAATATTATTAAGAAAAGTTAAAGGAATATATCAATTTGGACGTCGTATTACTTGCGACCTTGCAAATCCGGAAATTAATAGAAAATAAATTATAACTTGGCAACGTCGCAACCTATCCCAAAAATATTTTAGGGTTAAATACAGATCAATGATGGAAACTAAAAGAATTTAAAAAAAAGTTATAGTTCCATATAAAAAAATTAAGTTGGTCACTATCCTACTTTCCCGCAACACCCTGTATATTTCAAAATATTTTTACAATATGCGTCTTAAGTAACCAAATAACTCTTGTATTTGACATTTTCTTCTATCACGCATACTTTGCGAGATATCGAAGAATTACCCACTAACTGGACACCCTGTATAAAAGGCAAATATTGGGAACAAGTTCAAAGTATATGAAAAGATAAAAATCTTGAAAATGTATATGTACGTCTGCTGCAAGAATAAAGGTAGGTTAACTTTATATTTTTATATATTTATTATAGATATAATCATCCATATTCAGCAGACAAAAACAAATTAGCCAAATAATCAAATACCTATGAAATGAAAGTTTTCTAGAGTTCGTACAGGGTTGTCTGTCATACCTAAAACACCAAATTGATTACTTGTATATTTTAAGTACAGGATTGTTGTAAGTAGATATCTTCCTTAGATTTTCAGATATAATTTAATTTTTTTGTAATCGGAGACTTCAAACTTGGTTTTTTCTTAGGTTTTCGGTCAATATATATCATCATCATCATCATCTATCAGCCATCTCTCATCCACTGCTGGATATAGGCCTCCTCTAGTGTAAAAAATGTTGTATTCGGCTGTATTTAGTCGTTTTCTATTGTTTAGCGCTGTTGTCTGCCTGCTTTCTGTTGTTGTGGGCTGTTTTCTGTTCTATTCGGTTGTATTTGGTCGTTTTCTAAACAACACTTTGCAATCACACCTCTGTTTTTCTTCTAATGGTACTTGCTTCCAGCCCAACAGTAGGCTCAGGTCCCAGGAAATTATCTTCGACCCTCTCCTTGCGATAGCATCCGCCGTTTCATTACCGCTACCGATTGTACCTGCACTAGCCAGTAGCCCTACAGCTGGCCAGGACCCAGGAATTTATCTCTCGGCCTTCGCCTTGCGAGCACGTCCGCAATTTCATTGCCACCAACTCCAGCATGACTCAGTGTAGGAATTATTTTGAGGAGAAATGTGGACTGTAGATTTTTTTTTTCTACATAATTAAAACTTCTTGCACCAGTCGATAGCAATCTTTTATTTTCCTTATCAGGACACTGCACTGCACTAGCGCTTACGACATTGTAGCAAAACTAACTATTCATCATTGATGAATTACAATAGAACACTGAGCATAGCACAGGATTAATTTATTCACTTACAAACTTTTAAATATCATTCAAACAGTACATGGTACATGTGCATGTTATCTCAACGAAACGTTGACGCCGACTGAGCTTGGGCGCAGAGCGGTCACTGCGCACGCAGCATAGCCTTGCCAGGACCGGACTTGGATATATTTTGTTGGAATCATAGATTCCAACATGCTGGGGCCCTCAAGGTTTCGTTTGAGAAACATTGAAATTGCTCTCAAGTAGCATCGATTGTCATTGACATATATGACATTGTATATACATTATTTTAACAAGTTCATTGAACATAATACATTTAGTGTCATGGACACAAGGACTTCATTGCAGGGTCCATTAAACCGTTAGGGTTACATATTAAGAACATAGTTCTGATGCTTAAGTCTAAATTTACATGGTCTTAGACATTCATTTTTGCAAATTGCCATCGTACATATTTTTTTTACATACACATATATATTAAGATATTTACATATTTACAATTCTATACTACACTATAGTACACTTAAAAACTACACAATTATTCAATTGGTAATAGCACTATTTTAGATATTGATCTACGTATTAGACCATTTTCCGTCTTAATTTCAGCAACTCTCACATTGCCATCCCTACCGGGAAATAATTTAGATACTCTTCCCAATGGCCATCTTAATGGGGTTACATTATCTTCTTTTAGGAGCACCAACATGCCTTCCCTTAAGTTTGCCTTAGGAACTTGCCACTTTGGCCTATTTTGTAATTGAGTTAGGTAGTCCCTATGCCATGCCTTCCAAAAGTGCTGCTGTACCTGAATGCATGACTTCCAGAATTTTAATCTGTTCTCTGGAACAGATGTCAAATCAGGTTCAGGATATGATGTTAGTGGTGCTCCTATTAAAAAATGACCAGGTGTTAAGTATGCTAGGTTGGTTGGGTCATTTGATACTGGTGTAATAGGCCGTGAGTTGAGTATCCCTTCAATCTGAACAATAATTTTATTGAATTCTTCATATGTGAAAGTTCGTAAGCCAACAACCCTTTTTATGTGGTATTTTGCACTTTTTACTCCTGCTTCCCACGAGCCACCAAATACAGGGGAGTAACTAGGAATAAAATTAAAATGAATACCTTCATCCACACAATAATGGGTAACCTTATGTTTATCAACATTTGAGTTGTACTCTTTGTAAAAGTCAATGATCTGATTGTTAGCTCCCTTGAAAGTTGAACCATTATCGCAATGTACATTTGTTGGTTTTCCGCGCCTAGAAATAAACCTTTTAAACGCTGCTAAAAAGGTATCCGTTGTCATGTCAGACAGTAATTCCATGTGAATGGCTTTAACTGAAAAACATACAAACAGTGCTATATATGATTTGGTTACAATTGATTTCCGGAGACGTGATTGTTTAATAAAGAAAGGACCACAATAGTCAATTCCAACATTTTGAAAGGGCCTTGCCGCAGTTACCCTTGACTTTGGCAAATTTCCCATCAGCTGTTCTGAACTCTGTGCTTTTAACCTGAAGCAAGTAACACATTTATGCAACACCTTTTTTACTTCCCTTGTTCCACTTAAGATCCAAAATTTTAAATTCAAACTGCTCAACACTTGCTTATGCCCAGCATGAAGCAACCTTTGATGTTCTCTTATTATAATTAATTTTGTAATATAGCTATTTTTTGGCAAAATCATTGGATGTTTTTGGTCATAACAGATATGTGCTTCTTGCAGTCTACCTCCCACACGTAAAATTCCTTCACCATCTATAAATGGAAAAAGTGGCCTTAAAGCACCTGTAACAGGCCTTTTAGAACATACAAGTTTAAGTTCCTCCTGGAAGTAATTAGACTGTTCTATTCTTATAATTATTTTTAAAGACTTTGTCAATTCATCAGATGTTAGATTTCCCAAAATTCTGTCGGTTGTGTTCCTAAGATTATGGAAAAACCAAAAAATATATGCAATAACTCTCTGGAGTTTTGTTATGCTAGAGAACCTGTTGAAAATTTGGTTTGGTAGTGTATTTACAACTTGGCTTAAAGTGATTTCTTTTTCTTCAGGCAACTGGAGTGGCAACTCAACTGAACAAACCTCATGAGAAAAATCTCGTTGAGACAACTCCTCAGGTCCGTGAAACCACAGAGTTTTGTTTGTTATTTCTTGAGCGCTTAAACCTCTTGATAAACAATCAGCAGTGTTAGTTGCTGTATTAATGTAGCGCCAATTAATGTCTTGACTGTTCTTTTGAATTTTAATTATTCTGTTCGCAACATAAGCCTTTAATTTGGAGGGATCCGTTTTTATTCAGGCAAGCACAACCTTCGAATCAGAATATAAGTATGTTTTTTGAATTCTAGCCTTTATGAGGTTATGAACCTTTAAGTACAAGTTTGATAATAATAGAGCACTGTTGAGTTCTAATCTTGGTATGGTCAACTTATTGTTTATTGGAGCAATTCTAGATTTAGAGCAAAGCAATGTCACATTCACCTTGTCAGCAAAAATTGAGCGCACATATAATACAGCTCCATATGCAATCATCGATGAGTCACAGTATCCAACTAACTCAACAACAGTTGCATCATTGAAACATAAGTATCTCGGTACTTTTATCACAGGCATATTGTTGAGCCCTTGAACAAAAATTTTCCATTCTGCTAAAAGGTTGGATGGCAAAGGATCATCCCATTTTAGCTTTTCGCTCCATAATCTCTGCATAAAAACTTTTGCAGCGACAAGCACTGGCCCCGCCAAACCCAATGGATCGTAAAATTTGCAAATAAAACTAAGGACTTGACGCTTTGTAACAAGTTCAGTCTTGGAATTTTCTGGGGAAGTTAGTCGAAAACAATCTTCTACAGTGCAATAGGATAAGCCTAATGCCTTTGTAATCAAATCTGACTTATTCATGTAACTTCATCAAACTGCTGTTTGTCTATAGGTACATCCTTTAAAATATCAGCGTTATTGGAACACCATTTGTGAAGCTGAAATGACCCCTTTTCAAGTAACTTGATCAATTCATTTTTAAGTTGCACAGTCTGTTCAATAGAATCTGCACCAGATAATATGTCATCAACATATGTGTTATTCTGTAAAGCATTTGCTGCCAAGGGAAAGCTCAAGCCTTCAACATGTGCAAGTTCAACTAAACACCAGGTTGCTAGAAATGGTGAACTTTTCAAACCATATGTGACAGTTTGCAGCTGAAGGCATTTTATTGACTCATTGGGTTTATCCCTCCACAATATGTTTTGTAAAGGTCTATGTGAAGGATGCAGCAAGATCATTCTATACATTTGCCGAATGTCAGCTATGAGTACATATACATATGTCCTAAAGAGAATTAAAATATCAAAAAGTTCATTTTGGACAACTGCCCCATTATATAGAAAATCATTTAATGACCTTTTGGTTGATGATTTCATACTACCATCAAACACTACACGTAATTTGGTTGTTTTCTTATCCTCTCGTACTACAGGATGATGGGCCATGAAATAAATTGGCTCTTTTTCAAAATTATATTTGTCAATAGAAATGACCTTTGCATGTTCTAGTTTGATATATTCATCAATGAATTGTGAATATTGTTGGAATAGTTTGGGATCAGCCTTAAATCTTTTTTCGAGATTTTCAAAGCGTTTCAATGCAATTGTGAAGGAATCTCCTAAATTTGATGGCAATAACTGTTGTTTTAATGGTAGCTTAACTTGAAACCTATTGTTTATTATTTCAACTGAATTTTTAAATAGATCTTCACATGCATCTTGTTCGCCAGGGTATTCCTTATAAATTTCTGGTACCTTTTCAGTATGCCAAAATTGCGATATTAATGCCTCCATGTCACATTTAGTGTTTACTGACAAGTTGCATAACAAGTTTGATAGTTCATTATGTGCTATTGATCCACTTACCACATAACCAAATAATGTATTCTGCAAAATCAATCCATTACTTAATTTGACTGTGCCATTCAATAAACTGTCAAAAAAGATATTAGCTCCAAGCAGTATGTCAATATCTCCTGGAGTTATGAAGGTACTATCAGCAAGTTTTATATGAGTTGGTATAATGCCCTCACCTTCAAGCTCCCATTGAGGTAATATATTTGTTATAACATTAACCACAGAGCAAGACACCTGTATTTGATATTCATGTACTAATGATTCAATTGTCAAGTTAACAGATTTTCTTGATAGTGTGGCATTTTCAGCCACCCCAACAATATTTAAATGACTGTTGAATGTTTTTAATCTTAAACGATTTACCAAATTTGAGCTTATTAATGATACCTGGGACCTACTATCTAGTAAACCACGAACAATGACTGCCTCACCATCTCCATTGTGGATTTGCATCCGGATAGTAGGCAGCAACACATTTTTTGGACGTGCATAATCCAAAGTTTGTGTAGATGTATGACCTGTGATGGCAACTTCAGTGGCAGTTTGACCAGTTGTTCCAGATACCTGCATATCTAAATGAAGAAGATAATTATGATTCTCTCTACAATATTTACATTTGCCGCGAGCGCCTCAAAACAATGTCCAAACCTTGTTCCGTATTGAGCGTTTGCAATACAAATATTATAAAAACACAGAAAGCCTACAGCGCTAGCCTCACTTAAGTATGAAATAGAGTGCGGTAAGGTAAGAGGTAACGTAAGACGTAAGAAAATAAACCTGTGGAATCAGATGAGAGTGTTTATAGTCGTAACGTAAGAGGTAACGCAACACTCTCATCTGATTCCACAGGTTTATTACCTTACGTCTTACGTTACCTCTTACCTTACCGCACTCTATTTAGTCCCTTTTATTCTACGCTACGATAAAGAAAGGTGTACATTACAAATAATCGGATTTTCTATTTCTGGAGCGAAGGGAAAAATTTGAAGAATTGGCAACACCAATGAGATAACGCGACATCTATTGTGCAAAAACGTTAATGGTATTTTGGGGTGGGGTTACGTAGGTAGCGACCTACTTTATCTTCTCTTATATTCTCCAATAGTCCTACTTGTACTTGATAGATGTCGCATCGGGTTTGATCGTGGCACAAAGTCGGAATCGGAACGGAATTCTCACATTTTGGACCAGGAAAACAGAAATGGATGGAGGACAAAATGATAAAAATCATAAATATTACCAGTGCATAGCCTGTTCCCTGTTGCCTGTTTTGTGGTGCATAGGGGTTTGGATAGAGGTAAGGTAAGGCGCTATAGTCTGAAATACAATGAATTTCTGGATTCGAAAGGAAAACAGCTTTTTACAGGTATACGAAGATATATGTGAAACTAGTGGGGCAGTTTTCCAATAAAATTACAAAATAGGCAATAAACTTGTACTAAGTACTAATTAACACTGTATGTCGGGGAAGTTTTAACATGAAAAATCCTTCCATCAAATACAGGGTGTCCAGTTAGTGTGTAATTCTTCGATATCTCGCAAGGTATACCTGATAGAAGAAAATGTCAAATGCAAAAGTTATTTGGTTACTTAAGGCTACAGGTTGCCTGTTTTGTGGTGCATAGGGGTTTGGATAGAGGCGCTATAGTCTGAAATACAATGAATTTCTGGATTCGAAAGGAAAACAGCTTTTTACAGGTGGCAATGGGTGCTGACTAGTGTATATTTCGAAGAGCTATCTACGTCTCATAAGAGTCATAGTGGACAGTGCAGCTGTTTATAGGATGTAGCGACGTACTTTGTTTAATCATGTGTACTCCATAGAAGAAATTGACGCATACACATACCTGGGATGTTAAAGCAGGTTGTGGTTGTGTGACGAAGATATATGTGAAACTAGTGGGGCAGTTTTCCAATAAAATTACAAAATAGGCAATAAACTTGTACTAAGTACTAATTAACACTGTATGTCGGGGAAGTTTTAACATGAAAAATCCTTCCATCAAATACAGGGTGTCCAGTTAGTGTGTAATTCTTCGATATCTCGCAAGGTATACCTGATAGAAGAAAATGTCAAATGCAAAAGTTATTTGGTTACTTAAGACGCATATTCTAAAAATATTTTAAAATATACAGGGTGTTGCGGGAAAGTAGGATAGTGACCAACTGGATTTTTTTTGTATGGAACTATAACTTTCTTAAGTTGTTCTAGTTTCCATCATGAATCTCTATTCAACCCTAAAATATTTTTGGGATCGGTTGCGACGTTGCCAAGTTATAATTTATTTTCTATTAATTTTCTGATTTGCAAGGTCGCAAGTAATACGTCTAAATTGATATATTCCTTTAAATTTTCTCAATAATATTATACACCGGGTTACTTATGAATATTAAGTGGATATTATTTTGGATGTTACCAGCAATTTTGAAATTTTGAGATCTTACTAAGTTCGACATGTGCCATTCATGCATTGAAAATAAGTAGAGGATAATATTCAAAATAAACTAAAACCGAGGATATTTGTTTAAAAATTTGGAAAAATAATTTATAACTTGGCAACGTCGCAAACGCGAAAAAAAAATACAAGGCGAGATAGGGTATTAGTAGATATTTCGATTTAAAATAAAAAATACAGGGTGTTACATTTAAAAAAACAAAGTAAAATGACCTTCAAGTTGCTGTAATTTAAAATTCTGCCAAAAACACCCTGTAAACACAAATTGCTGGTAACATCCAAACTAATATCCACTTAATACTCAAGTAACTCGCTGTATAATATTATTAAGAAAAGTTAAAGGAATATATCAATTTGGACGTCGTATTACTTGCGACCTTGCAAATCCGGAAATTAATAGAAAATAAATTATAACTTGGCAACGTCGCAACCTATCCCAAAAATATTTTAGGGTTAAATACAGATCAATGATGGAAACTAAAAGAATTTAAAAAAAAGTTATAGTTCCATATAAAAAAATTAAGTTGGTCACTATCCTACTTTCCCGCAACACCCTGTATATTTCAAAATATTTTTACAATATGCGTCTTAAGTAACCGAATAACTCTTGTATTTGACATTTTCTTCTATCACGCATACTTTGCGAGATATCGAAGAATTACCCACTAACTGGACACCCTGTATAAAAGGCAAATATTGGGAACAAGTTCAAAGTATATGAAAAGATAAAAATCTTGAAAATGTATATGTACGTCTGCTGCAAGAATAAAGGTAGGTTAACTTTATATTTTTATATATTTATTATAGATATAATCATCCATATTCAGCAGACAAAAACAAATTAGCCAAATAATCAAATACCTATGAAATGAAAGTTTTCTAGAGTTCGTACAGGGTTGTCTGTCATACCTAAAACACCAAATTGATTACTTGTATATTTTAAGTACAGGATTGTTGTAAGTAGATATCTTCCTTAGATTTTCAGATATAATTTAATTTTTTTGTAATCGGAGACTTCAAACTTGGTTTTTTCTTAGGTTTTCGGTCAATATATATCATCATCATCATCATCTATCAGCCATCTCTCATCCACTGCTGGATATAGGCCTCCTCTAGTGTAAAAAATGTTGTATTCGGCTGTATTTAGTCGTTTTCTATTGTTTAGCGCTGTTGTCTGCCTGCTTTCTGTTGTTGTGGGCTGTTTTCTGTTCTATTCGGTTGTATTTGGTCGTTTTCTAAACAACACTTTGCAATCACACCTCTGTTTTTCTTCTAATGGTACTTGCTTCCAGCCCAACAGTAGGCTCAGGTCCCAGGAAATTATCTTCGACCCTCTCCTTGCGATAGCATCCGCCGTTTCATTACCGCTACCGATTGTACCTGCACTAGCCAGTAGCCCTACAGCTGGCCAGGACCCAGGAATTTATCTCTCGGCCTTCGCCTTGCGAGCACGTCCGCAATTTCATTGCCACCAACTCCAGCATGACTCAGTGTAGGAATTATTTTGAGGAGAAATGTGGACTGTAGATTTTTTTTTCTACATAATTAAAACTTCTTGCACCAGTCGATAGCAATCTTTTATTTTCCTTATCAGGACACTGCACTGCACTAGCGCTTACGACATTGTAGCAAAACTAACTATTCATCATTGATGAATTACAATAGAACACTGAGCATAGCACAGGATTAATTTATTCACTTACAAACTTTTAAATATCATTCAAACAGTACATGGTACATGTGCATGTTATCTCAACGAAACGTTGACGCCGACTGAGCTTGGGCGCAGAGCGGTCACTGCGCACGCAGCATAGCCTTGCCAGGACCGGACTTGGATATATTTTGTTGGAATCATAGATTCCAACATGCTGGGGCCCTCAAGGTTTCGTTTGAGAAACATTGAAATTGCTCTCAAGTAGCATCGATTGTCATTGACATATATGACATTGTATATACATTATTTTAACAAGTTCATTGAACATAATACATTTAGTGTCATGGACACAAGGACTTCATTGCAGGGTCCATTAAACCGTTAGGGTTACATATTAAGAACATAGTTCTGATGCTTAAGTCTAAATTTACATGGTCTTAGACATTCATTTTTGCAAATTGCCATCGTACATATTTTTTTTACATACACATATATATTAAGATATTTACATATTTACAATTCTATACGACACTATAGTACACTTAAAAACTACACAATTATTCAATTGGTAATAGCACTATTTTAGATATTGATCTACGTATTAGACCATTTTCCGTCTTAATTTCAGCAACTCTCACATTGCCATCCCTACCGGGAAATAATTTAGATACTCTTCCCAATGGCCATCTTAATGGGGTTACATTATCTTCTTTTAGGAGCACCAACATGCCTTCCCTTAAGTTTGCCTTAGGAACTTGCCACTTTGGCCTATTTTGTAATTGAGTTAGGTAGTCCCTATGCCATGCCTTCCAAAAGTGCTGCTGTACCTGAATGCATGACTTCCAGAATTTTAATCTGTTCTCTGGAACAGATGTCAAATCAGGTTCAGGATATGATGTTAGTGGTGCTCCTATTAAAAAATGACCAGGTGTTAAGTATGCTAGGTTGGTTGGGTCATTTGATACTGGTGTAATAGGCCGTGAGTTGAGTATCCCTTCAATCTGAACAATAATTTTATTGAATTCTTCATATGTGAAAGTTCGTAAGCCAACAACCCTTTTTATGTGGTATTTTGCACTTTTTACTCCTGCTTCCCACGAGCCACCAAATACAGGGGAGTAACTAGGAATAAAATTAAAATGAATACCTTCATCCACACAATAATGGGTAACCTTATGTTTATCAACATTTGAGTTGTACTCTTTGTAAAAGTCAATGATCTGATTGTTAGCTCCCTTGAAAGTTGAACCATTATCGCAATGTACATTT
Source organism: Callosobruchus maculatus (assembly GCA_951848785.1). Taxonomy (NCBI): domain Eukaryota; kingdom Metazoa; phylum Arthropoda; class Insecta; order Coleoptera; family Chrysomelidae; genus Callosobruchus; species Callosobruchus maculatus. The sequence continues at coordinate 4,084,407 of CATOUR010000191.1, read as the reverse complement.
GTTGGTTTTCCGCGCCTAGAAATAAACCTTTTAAACGCTGCTAAAAAGGTATCCGTTGTCATGTCAGACAGTAATTCCATGTGAATGGCTTTAACTGAAAAACATACAAACAGTGCTATATATGATTTGGTTACAATTGATTTCCGGAGACGTGATTGTTTAATAAAGAAAGGACCACAATAGTCAATTCCAACATTTTGAAAGGGCCTTGCCGCAGTTACCCTTGACTTTGGCAAATTTCCCATCAGCTGTTCTGAACTCTGTGCTTTTAACCTGAAGCAAGTAACACATTTATGCAACACCTTTTTTACTTCTCTTGTTCCACTTAAGATCCAAAATTTTAAATTCAAACTGCTCAATACTTGCTTATGCCCAGCATGAAGCAACCTTTGATGTTCTCTTATTATAATTAATTTTGTAATATAGCTATTTTTTGGCAAAATCATTGGATGTTTTTGGTCATAACAGATATGTGCTTCTTGCAGTCTACCTCCCACACGTAAAATTCCTTCACCATCTATAAATGGAAAAAGTGGCCTTAAAGCACCTGTAACAGGCCTTTTAGAACATACAAGTTTAAGTTCCTCCTGGAAGTAATTAGACTGTTCTATTCTTATAATTATTTTTAAAGACCTTGTCAATTCATCAGATGTTAGATTTCCCAAAATTCTGTCGGTTGTGTTCCTAAGATTATGGAAAAACCTAAAAATATATGCAATAACTCTCTGGAGTTTTGTTATGCTAGAGAACCTGTTGAAAATTTGGTTTGGTAGTGTATTTACAACTTGGCTTAAAGTGATTTCTTTTTCTTCAGGCAACTGGAGTGGCAACTCAACTGAACAAACCTCATGAGAAAAATCTCGTTGAGACAACTCCTCAGGTCCGTGAAACCACAGAGTTTTGTTTGTTATTTCTTGAGCGCTTAAACCTCTTGATAAACAATCAGCAGTGTTAGTTGCTGTATTAATGTAGCGCCAATTAATGTCTTGACTGTTCTTTTGAATTTTAATTATTCTGTTCGCAACATAAGCCTTTAATTTGGAGGGATCCGTTTTTATCCAGGCAAGCACAACCTTCGAATCAGAATATAAGTATGTTTTTTGAATTCTAGCCTTTATGAGGTTATGAACCTTTAAGTACAAGTTTGATAATAATAGAGCACTGTTGAGTTCTAATCTTGGTATGGTCAACTTATTGTTTATTGGAGCAATTCTAGATTTAGAGCAAAGCAATGTCACATTCACCTTGTCAGCAAAAATTGAGCGCACATATAATACAGCTCCATATGCAATCATCGATGAGTCACAGTATCCAACTAACTCAACAACAGTTGCATCATTGAAACATAAGTATCTCGGTACTTTTATCACAGGCATATTGTTGAGCCCTTGAACAAAAATTTTCCATTCTGCTAAAAGGTTGGATGGCAAAGGATCATCCCATTTTAGCTTTTCGCTCCATAATCTCTGCATAAAAACTTTTGCAGCGACAAGCACTGGCCCCGCCAAACCCAATGGATCGTAAAATTTGCAAATAAAACTAAGGACTTGACGCTTTGTAACAAGTTCAGTCTTGGAATTTTCTGGGGAAGTTAGTCGAAAACAATCTTCTACAGTGCAATAGGATAAGCCTAATGCCTTTGTAATCAAATCTGACTTATTCATGTCAACTTCATCAAACTGCTGTTTGTCTATAGGTACATCCTTTAAAATATCAGCGTTATTGGAACACCATTTGTGAAGCTGAAATGACCCCTTTTCAAGTAACTTGATCAATTCATTTTTAAGTTGCACAGTCTGTTCAATAGAATCTGCACCAGATAATATGTCATCAACATATGTGTTATTCTGTAAAGCATTTGCTGCCAAGGGAAAGCTCAAGCCTTCAACATGTGCAAGTTCAACTAAACACCAGGTTGCTAGAAATGGTGAACTTTTCAAACCATATGTGACAGTTTGCAGCTGAAGGCATTTTATTGACTCATTGGGGTTATCCCTCCACAATATGTTTTGTAAAGGTCTATGTGAAGGATGCAGCAAGATCATTCTATACATTTGCCGAATGTCAGCTATGAGTACATATACATATGTCCTAAAGAGAATTAAAATATCAAAAAGTTCATTTTGGACAACTGCCCCATTATATAGAAAATCATTTAATGACCTTTTGGTTGATGATTTCATACTACCATCAAACACTACACGTAATTTGGTTGTTTTCTTATCCTCTCGTACTACAGGATGATGGGCCATGAAATAAATTGGCTCTTTTTCAAAATTATATTTGTCAATAGAAATGACCTTTGCATGTTCTAGTTTGATATATTCATCAATGAATTGTGAATATTGTTGGAATAGTTTGGGATCAGCCTTAAATCTTTTTTCGAGATTTTCAAAGCGTTTCAATGCAATTGTGAAGGAATCTCCTAAATTTGATGGCAATAACTGTTGTTTTAATGGTAGCTTAACTTGAAACCTATTGTTTATTATTTCAACTGAATTTTTAAATAGATCTTCACATGCATCTTGTTCGCCAGGGTATTCCTTATAAATTTCTGGTACCTTTTCAGTATGCCAAAATTGCGATATTAATGCCTCCATGTCACATTTAGTGTTTACTGACAAGTTGCATAACAAGTTTGATAGTTCATTATGTGCTATTGATCCACTTACCACATAACCAAATAATGTATTCTGCAAAATCAATCCATTACTTAATTTGACTGTGCCATTCAATAAACTGTCAAAAAAGATATTAGCTCCAAGCAGTATGTCAATATCTCCTGGAGTTATGAAGGTACTATCAGCAAGTTTTATATGAGTTGGTATAATGCCCTCACCTTCAAGCTCCCATTGAGGTAATATATTTGTTATAACATTAACCACAGAGCAAGACACCTGTATTTGATATTCATGTACTAATGATTCAATTGTCAAGTTAACAGATTTTCTTGATAGTGTGGCATTTTCAGCCACCCCAACAATATTTAAATGACTGTTGAATGTTTTTAATCTTAAACGATTTACCAAATTTGAGCTTATTAATGATACCTGGGACCTACTATCTAGTAAACCACGAACAATGACTGCCTCACCATCTCCATTGTGGATTTGCATCCGGATAGTAGGCAGCAACACATTTTTTGGACGTGCATAACCCAAAGTTTGTGTAGATGTATGACCTGTGATGGCAACTTCAGTGGCAGTTTGACCAGTTGTTCCAGATACCTGCATATCTAAATGAAGAAGATAATTATGATTCTCTCTACAATATTTACATTTGAATGAAAATTTGCATTGCCCAGCATGTACATTCAAACATCGCTTGCAAATTTTATGTTGTTCAACAAATGATATTCGCTCTGAAACAGCTAATGTTTTGAATTTTCGACATTCATAAAGTTTATGGCCAGACACCGAGCAATAATTGCATTTCTTAAGAGTACCTTGTGCAGTTACTGTATGAGCCTTAGCTTGAGGTTTTTTGGTTTCTGATGTGGGAACAGATTCCAAAGATGAGGCCCTACTTTGGAGAAAATCTAAAAATTCTGTTAATGTTGGCAACTTAGTTTTGTCTCTAGCTAAATGATATGCACACTGTGTATAATGATCCAACTTTTTTGATAATAAATGTACAAGGAGCATGTCCCAACCTTCAACAGGTTGGCCTAAATTTTTTAGGAAACCAATGTGTTGCTTTATATTGCTTACAAAATCTCTTAGAGCTGTTGTGCCTTTTGTTACTGGGGGTAGATCTACAATGGATGCAATGTGAGAATTAATGATCTTTGTCTCATCATCAAATCTGTCCTTTAGCAAATACAAAGCAGTCTTGTAAGAGTCATTCACAAGTGGCAAATTCACAATTAATCTTAAGGCTTCACCTTTTAACTTTGTTTTTAAATGTACTAGCTTTTCAACATTTTTATAATTTGGATTTTTGTCAACAACAGCAGTGAACATGTCTTACATGTCAATGAATGGCTTATAGTCACTCAAATTTGAACCATCGAAAATTGGTATATTAATGCTAGGTAGTGATGTTATCGCATCACATTTTGATTGACACGAAATTCGGACTGCATTGGAAGACTGGTTTGTACTAGACCGTTTTAAAAGGACCAATTTGATAATATTTCATTTATTTTTGAAATGCAATCTACAAAATCATTCTCAGCAGTTGCTAACTCACTCTCGTCAGGAGATTCATCTGCCACACATTGCAAGTCAATTTGCAAATCAAGATATTTTTGATAGGAACATTCTAAATTTCTTTCCTTGCTAAAAACGGCTGTTCTAGAAATTCAGATCGTTCATCGTTAAGGTGTTCAACCACGAATCTTTTTGTGCGTTCTGCCAATGAATAATGTTGGCTAAGTTTTTTTCGTAAACGATTAATTTCTACATTCGACATGATTATGTAGCTTATAGTTGAAATATTAGATTACATACAACTTGTTGGTTCACTTCAATGAAGTGTCAATACCTATGGAAGGGGCACGCGTGCACTCGTTTGCGGTTAGAATGAGATAGCGCTAGTCAGGGACACTTGTAGAAGATTTGCCGGCAGCGTTGCCAATGCTCGCTCTTTAGAGCGATATCTCGCTCTTTTTTTGCCCGATCCGCTCCCTCGCGCTCCAAAAAAAAGTCGGCTGTGGCAACACTGTTTGCCGACGCGCCACATAGCTGGTTAGGAGGAGGCTGTGCTTTTCCCTGACTAGTTCTATCTCTCTCACTGACCTCTCTTTCTTATGCATGCTTTTTCCGTGTCTAGCTCTATCTCTCTCACCGACCTCTCTTTCTTATATCGTCCGCAAAAGTGGTACATTGTTTAAATGGGACGGGGCCATTCCATAGGTATTGACACTTCATTGGTTCACTTTCACAGCTGACAGTGCTGTCACAACACTCTTGACACTGCCGTCAAAACACTTTTGACAGACACGTCGCACACAAGTCACCTTCATGCGCCATCTATTGATCGGAAGATTGCACCATCACCATCTGACAGGGACCGAAGCCAACAGTGTTGCCACTTCAGGGTGTTCAACACAAGACATGTGTTGAAGTTTGAATGTAACGGTTTCTTAGCGTCGGGTAGCCATTTTGAAATTTAGTACTCACAATATTTGGATTTTCAATGTCTTTCGTTGTTGAAGTTTTCCACTTGCTCATCCGGCTCGGACGGACCAAAATTATGTAGGAATTATTTTGAGGAGAAATGTGGACTGTAGATTTTTTTTTCTACATAATTAAAACATCTTGCACCAGTCGATAGCAATCTTTTATTTTCCTTATCAGGGCACTGCACTGCACTAGCGCTTACGACATTGTAGCAAAACTAACTATTCATCATTGATGAATTACAATAGAACACTGAGCATAGCACAGGATTAATTTATTCACTTACAAACTTTTAAATATCATTCAAACAGTACATGGTACATGTGCATGTTATCTCAACGAAACGTTGACGCCGACGCCGACTGAGCTTGGGCGCAGAGCGGTCACTGCGCACGCAGCATAGCCTTGCCAGGACCGGACTTGGATATATTTTGTTGGAATCATAGATTCCAACACTCAGCATCTACATCAGTGACACCTGATGTCTTTCCGAAATGTGATCTGGCTGCAAGTCGCCTGAATTTCGTGAATACGGAAGACACAAGCTAAAATCGCAAATATATTGCTCGGAATACTGGGGTGTATCCTCCAAGAGAAAGGGAGAGCTTTGTTTTTGGCCCATAGACTCTAGCACCGGAGCCTTCGTCGGTGAGTGAGCCGTCCGTGTATCAGACTGGCCCTCAGAGACTACCTGGCCCTCCTCCCCCTAAAGGCCGCCTGCCGCTTGACCGCAACTCTTACCTTGTAGAATACTTCACTGTAAATGTTTAGTCAAAGCGATCACTCCTCATATATAGGATAGGGCAATCCCTTTGCAGTTCTGAGAGGATGGCACAGTGTTTCCTGCCAGGATTCACAAAGGACCAACTGCCTTGACTCCACAATCGGAACGCAGACGCTCTTGCCTCCCCGTCCCCTTGAACTACCAAGTCCGCAAGCTTCAGAATGACTCCACCTCTTTGGCCTCTGAATTTGGTGAACACGAAAGGCATGGAATTAAAAGGGTTCTCTCCGCTCGCGTCCCGATATTGCCACACTTCGGACCAAAACTTAATTGTGTCAGTAGTATTTTCCCATTTAACAAAATTTATGTTGGTGTAGTGCTCTTCAATCATACCTATAATGTTTTCGAGCATGTTTAAATTATGTAGCAGACTTAATAGTTTGTTTTGCGTTATCTTTTTGTTGCTTTAGTAGTCATTGACATTCTAACCTTGAAAAATTTACTGACAGCTTGTTGTTTGGATAGCGGCCCTCTGGCGCTCCGTGTCACTACTATTCGTACCAAAACTTTGTTTGACGTTGACGCAAGCAGAGTTGCCATATGATGCTTATGTAAAATCCTGAGAAGCAATAAAGAACAATTCTATGGAAATTAGGTACTTGTCAGAGATTCAGTTCATACTTAATAATAGACATATTTATTAGACCGAAATTTAGCCACAGCACAGGTTTGTTGTTTCCTTCAGCATAGAATATATATACAGAAAAAATTGCGCGACAAACAGGGTATAGTTCTTAGTATAGTTCTTGTTTACTCCTTCTGACCTAAGCGAATTCGTTGGCTTTTGGCTTCACTGGCCGTATATATCAAACTATCTATTTTTTAGCATGTGTAGAGGATCACATGAAGGTATGCATTGAATGTTGGGACTTAGGTTATTAGAACGGCAACACAACACACATACTCGTCTTCCGATTGGCTGTTCCCTTCCCCTATATAGGGTGACCATTTACTTCATAGATCAATTCCGGACGCTTGGCGTACGGGGGGGGGACTGTAAGAGAATGAAGGCAGTTTGGTCATCAAGCGACAGTAGTGCCATTTTTTGCCTGTCCGTTAACTATTTGCTGTATGTACTATTTTCGATTGGGGTTAAAATTCCGGGAATGTCACCGATTTTTGTGAATTTTTTGACTGCCCAGTAGCTGTATTTGTTCATTTTACAGTATGTTGTGCCAATTATTTTCGATCGCGGCTCAAATTCCGGACATTTTACCGATTTCTGGACATGTCCGGGATTTTCCGAACGGATGGTCACCCTACCCCTATAGTCCCGTGACGTCACGCGACTAGAAAAATTCAAATATTTTCCGCATTTTCGCCAAATACAAACAACACAAATTTGATCGATGTCTTGTCTTCTTGACCGTGTAAAGTGGTTATGATCTTATCAGATGACGATCAGGTCACATATGCCGCGAGCGCCTCAAAACAATGTCCAAACCTTGTTCCGTATTGAGCGTTTGCAATACAAATATTATAAAAACACAGAAAGCCTACAGCGCTAGCCTCACTTAAGTATGAAATAGAGTGCGGTAAGGTAAGAGGTAACGTAAGACGTAAGAAAATAAACCTGTGGAATCAGATGAGAGTGTTTATAGTCGTAACGTAAGAGGTAACGCAACACTCTCATCTGATTCCACAGGTTTATTACCTTACGTCTTACGTTACCTCTTACCTTACCTCTATTTCTGGAGCGAAGGGAAAAATTTGAAGAATTGGCAACACCAATGAGATAACGCGACATCTATTGTGCAAAAACGTTAATGGTATTTTGGGGTGGGGTTACGTAGGTAGCGACCTACATCTTCTCTTATATTCTCCAATAGTCCTACTTGTACTTGATAGATGTCGCATCGGGTTTGATCGTGGCACAAAGTCGGAATCGGAACGGAATTCTCACATTTTGGACCAGGAAAACAGAAATGGATGGAGGACAAAATGATAAAAATCATAAATATTACCAGTGCATAGCCTGTTCCCTGTTTTGTGGTGCATAGGGGTTTGGATAGAGGCGCTATAGTCTGAAATACAATGAATTTCTGGATTCGAAAGGAAAACAGCTTTTTACGTCTCATAAGAGTCATAGTAGACAGTGCAGCTGTTTATAGGATGTATCGACGTACTTTGTTTAATCATGTGTACCTACTCCATAGAAGAAATTGACGCATACACATACCTGGGATGTTAAAGCAGGTTGTGGTTGTGTGACGAAGATATATGTGAAATTAGTGGGGCAGTTTTCCAATAAAATTACAAAATAGGCAATAAACTTGTACTAATTACTAATTAACACTGTATGTCGGGGAAGTTTTAACATGAAAAATCCTTCCATCAAATACAGGGTGTCCAGTTAGTGTGTAATTCTTCGATATCTCGCAAGGTATACCTGATAGAAGAAAATGTCAAATGCAAAAGTTATTTGGTTACTTAAGACGCATATTCTAAAAATATTTTAAAATATACAGGGTGTTGCGGGAAAGTAGGATAGTGACCAACTGGATTTTTTTTGTATGGAACTATAACTTTCTTAAGTTGTTCTAGTTTCCATCATGAATCTCTATTCAACCCTAAAATATTTTTGGGATCGGTTGCGACGTTGCCAAGTTATAATTTATTTTCTATTAATTTTCTGATTTGCAAGGTCGCAAGTAATACGTCTAAATTGATATATTCCTTTAAATTTTCTCAATAATATTAGACACCGGGTTACTTATGAATATTAAGTGGATATTATTTTGGATGTTACCAGCAATTTTGAAATTTTGAGATCTTACTAAGTTCGACATGTGCCATTCATGCATTGAAAATAAGTAGAGGATAATATTCAAAATAAACTAAAACCGAGGATATTTGTTTAAAAATTTGGAAAAATAATTTATAACTTGGCAACGTCGCAAACGCGAAAAAAAATACAAGGCGAGATAGGGTATTAGTAGATATTTCGATTTAAAATAAAAAATACAGGGTGTTACATTTAAAAAAACAAAGTAAAATGACCTTCAAGTTGCTGTAATTTAAAATTCTGCCAAAAACACCCTGTAAACACAAATTGCTGGTAACATCCAAACTAATATCCACTTAATACTCAAGTAACTCGCTGTATAATATTATTAAGAAAAGTTAAAGGAATATATCAATTTGGACGTCGTATTACTTGCGACCTTGCAAATCCGGAAATTAATAGAAAATAAATTATAACTTGGCAACGTCGCAACCTATCCCAAAAATATTTTAGGGTTAAATACAGATCAATGATGGAAACTAAAAGAATTTAAAAAAAAGTTATAGTTCCATATAAAAAAATTAAGTTGGTCACTATCCTACTTTCCCGCAACACCCTGTATATTTCAAAATATTTTTACAATATGCGTCTTAAGTAACCAAATAACTCTTGTATTTGACATTTTCTTCTATCACGCATACTTTGCGAGATATCGAAGAATTACCCACTAACTGGACACCCTGTATAAAAGGCAAATATTGGGAACAAGTTCAAAGTATATGAAAAGATAAAAATCTTGAAAATGTATATGTACGTCTGCTGCAAGAATAAAGGTAGGTTAACTTTATATTTTTATATATTTATTATAGATATAATCATCCATATTCAGCAGACAAAAACAAATTAGCCAAATAATCAAATACCTATGAAATGAAAGTTTTCTAGAGTTCGTACAGGGTTGTCTGTCATACCTAAAACACCTAATTGATTACTTGTATATTTTAAGTACAGGATTGTTGTAAGTGGATATCTTCCTTAGATTTTCAGATATAATTTAATTTTTTTGTAATCGGAGACTTCAAACTTGGTTTTTTCTTAGGTTTTCGGTCAATGGATATCATCATCATCATCATCATCTATCAGCCATCTCTCATCCACTGCTGGATATAGGCCTCCTCTAGTGTAAAAAATGTTGTATTCGGCTGTATTTAGTCGTTTTCTATTGTTTAGCGCTGTTGTCTGCCTGCTTTCTGTTGTTGTGGGCTGTTTTCTGTTCTATTCGGTTGTATTTGGTCGTTTTCTAAACAACACTTTGCAATCACACCTCTGTTTTTCTTCTAATGGTACTTGCTTCCAGTCCAACAGTAGGCTCAGGTCCCAGGAAATTATCTTCGACCCTCTCCTTGCGATAGCATCCGCCGTTTCATTACCGCTACCGATTGTACCTGCACTAGCCAGTAGCCCTACAGCTGGCCAGGACCCAGGAATTTATCTCTCGGCCTTCGCCTTGCGAGCACGTCCGCAATTTCATTGCCACCAACTCCAGCATGACTCAGCATCTACATCAGTGACACCTGATGTCTTTCCGAAATGTGATCTGGCTGCAAGTCGCCTGAATTTCGTGAATACGGAAGACACAAGCTAAAATCGCAAATATATTGCTCGGAATACTGGGGTGTATCCTCCAAGAGAAAGGGAGAGCTTTGTTTTTGGCCCATAGACTCTAGCACCGGAGCCTTCGTCGGTGAGTGAGCCGTCCGTGTATCAGACTGGCCCTCAGAGACTACCTGGCCCTCCTCCCCCTAAAGGCCGCCTGCCACTTGACCGCAACTCTTACCTTGTAGAATACTTCACTGTAAATGTTTAGTCAAAGCGATCACTCCTCATATATAGGATAGGGCAATCCCTTTGCAGTTCTGAGAGGATGGCACAGTGTTTCCTGCCAGGATTCACAAAGGACCAACTGCCTTGACTCCACAATCGGAACGCAGACGTTCTTGCCTCCCCGTCCCCTTGAACTACCAAGTCCGCAAACTTCAGAATGACTCCACCTCTTTGGCCTCTGAATTTGGTGAACACGAAAGGCATGGAATTAAAAGGGTTCTCTCCGCTCGCGTCCCGATATTGCCACACTTCGGACCAAAACTTAATTGTGTCAGTAGTATTTTCCCATTTAACAAAATTTATGCTGGTGTAGTGCTCTTCAATCAAACCTATAATGTTTTCGAGCATGTTTAAATTATGTAGCAGACTTAATAGTTTGTTTTTCATTATCTTTTTGTTGCTTTAGTAGTCATGACATTCTAACCTTGAAAAATTAACTGACAGCTTGTTGTTTGGATAGCGGCCCTCTGGCGCTCCGTGTCACTACTATCCGTACCAAAACTTTGTTTGACGTTGACGCAAGCAGAGTTGCCATATGATGCTTATGTAAAATCCTGAGAAGCAATAAAGAACAATTCTATGGAAATTAGGTACTTGTCAGAGATTCAGTTCATACTTAATAATAGACATATTTATTAGACCGAAATTTAGCCACAGCACAGGTTTGTTGTTTCCTTCAGCATAGAATATATATACAGAAAAAATTGCGCGACAAACAGGGTATAGTTCTTAGTATAGTTCTTGTTTACTCCTTCTGACCTAAGCGAATTCGTTGGCTTTTGGCTTCACTGGCCGTATATATCAAACTATCTATTTTTTAGCATGTGTAGAGGATCACATGAAGGTATGCATTGAATGTTGGGACTTAGGTTATTAGAACGGCAACACAACACACATACTCGTCTTCCGATTGGCTGTTCCCTTCCCCTATATAGGGTGACCATTTACTTCATAGATCAATTCCGGACGCTTGGCGTACGGGGGGGGGACTGTAAGAGAATGAAGGCAGTTTGGTCATCAAGCGACAGTAGTGCCATTTTTTGCCTGTCCGTTAACTATTTGCTCATTTTGCTGTATGTACTATTTTCGATTGGGGTTAAAATTCCGGGAATTTCACCGATTTTTGTAAATTTTTTGACTGCCCAGTAGCTGTATTTGTTCATTTTACAGTATGTTGTGCCAATTATTTTCGATCGCGGCTCAAATTCCGGACATTTTACCGATTTCTGGACATGTCCGGGATTTTCCGAACGGATGGTCACCCTACCCCTATAGTCCCGTGACGTCACGCGACTAGAAAAATTCAAATATTTTCCGCATTTTCGCCAAATACAAACAACACAAATTTGATCGATGTCTTGTCTTCTTGACCGTGTAAAGTGGTTATGATCTTATCAGATGACGATCAGGTCACATATGCCGCGAGCGCCTCAAAACAATGTCCAAACCTTGTTCCGTATTGAGCGTTTGCAATACAAATATTATAAAAACACAGAAAGCCTACAGCGCTAGCCTCACTTAAGTATGAAATAGAGTGCGGTAAGGTAAGAGGTAACGTAAGACGTAAGAAAATAAACCTGTGGAATCAGATGAGAGTGTTTATAGTCGTAACGTAAGAGGTAACGCAACACTCTCATCTGATTCCACAGGTTTATTACCTTACGTCTTACGTTACCTCTTACCTTACCGCACTCTATTTAGTCCCTTTTATTCTACGCTACGTTATGATCTTATCAGATGACGATCAGGTCACATATGCCGCGAGCGCCTCAAAACAATGTCCAAACCTTGTTCCGTATTGAGCGTTTGCAATACAAATATTATAAAAACACAGAAAGCCTACAGCGCTAGCCTCACTTAAGTATGAAATAGAGTGCGGTAAGGTAAGAGGTAACGTAAGACGTAAGAAAATAAACCTGTGGAATCAGATGAGAGTGTTTATAGTCGTAACGTAAGAGGTAACGCAACACTCTCATCTGATTCCACAGGTTTATTACCTTACGTCTTACGTTACCTCTTACCTTACCGCACTCTATTTAGTCCCTTTTATTCTACGCTACGATAAAGAAAGGTGTACATTACAAATAATCGGATTTTCTATTTCTGGAGCGAAGGGAAAAATTTGAAGAATTGGCAACACCAATGAGATAACGCGACATCTATTGTGCAAAAACGTTAATGGTATTTTGGGGTGGGGTTACGTAGGCAGCGACCTACATCTTCTCTTATATTCTCCAACAGTCCTACTTGTACTTGATAGATGTCGCATCGGGTTTGATGGTGGCACAAAGTCGGAATCGGAACGGAATTCTCACATTTTGGACCAGGAAAACAGAAATGGATGGAGGACAAAATGATAAAAATCATAAATATTACCAGTGCATAGCCTGTTCCCTGTTGCCTGTTTTGTGGTGCATAGGGGTTTGGATAGAGGCGCTATAGTCTGAAATACAATGAATTTCTGGATTCGAAAGGAAAACAGCTTTTCACAGGTGGCAATGGGTGCTGACTAGTGTATATTTCGAAGAGCTATCTACGTCTCATAAGAGTCATAGTGGACAGTGCAGCTGTTTATAGGATGTAGCGACGTACTTTGTTTAATCATGTGTACTCCCAAGGACGTTGATGACAAGGCTGACAGTTTAAAGCCAAGTTTAAAGTATCGGGCACAGATCGATCACAGAAACAAAGTTTAGATTTGTCACTTTGCCGTTCCCGCCGAAAATTGTTCTGTATCCAATCGCAAACACCAACGGCGCGCGCGGCGCGTCACCGTATTTTATATCTACTAATCAAGTCTGCCTCTGTCTTAAGTCACAAGCTTGTAGCTTGGGCTTTGACATTACTTTGACAGATTTAAAATTTTTTGAACAGTGCGCTTGTATTTGAAAGTGTGCAACGTATATGAATGGTGATATTTTTATATTCTTGATATCGGTAGTACCTATCTATTATATTGATCATTCCTGATGGAAAATTTTGAAACGTTGAAGCCCGAAAAGAAGTGTTGTGTGCCGGTTTGTATTGAAAGCCGGGGTCAACGAAATCGGCTTCCAAAACCAATTGAAGAATTATTTGACTTGTGGCTGGAGAGGATCAAACCTCATAATTATGAACAACTCTCAAGGGAACAAATTTATAATAGGTTTTATGTGTGCGACCAGCATTTTACCCCTAATTGCTTTTTACCTGGAAGCCGGAAAGGGCTGATGTAGAATGCTGTGCCATCGCTGCTGATTCCAAGTAAGTGTAATTTTTGTTTAAGAATTTCACATTATTCTTCGTGTTCTCTTCTGCAATGTTTGATGACCCACTCTACATATATGTATAATATGCATATAGCTCATGCAAATGAGTGGCCCTAGCTAGGATGGGGCATATATGTAGTTTAAGAGGCAATGCCCTACCTATGTGGATAGTGCAGAAAACCGCGTTTTATCAGATGCTTATTTAAAATAAAGTTTCAACCGTATAGTGCCAAATTGTATAACGAACCCCTAAAACTGCAACCCATAATACCATGAATTACATATTATATGTTACAGCCTGTAATAAAAATTTTATGATATCCTACTAAATATCCTCTTTCCAATTTGATACAACTTAATATAATTTTATTATACCACGTATATAGATATATGTAGTTATATTTATTTTCATTTTTAGAATTACAAGATAGTCATTCTCATGGGTTTCCAGTTCAACCAGGAACATCAAGAGGTAAGGTGAAAATTGTGAATTTTATATCCAACCTGACAAAGATGCCTCACATTAAAGTACTTCTGATTTAAAAAAAAACTGATAACAGTTCTTGAAAAATTAAATTTTTATTAATAGAGTTTATCAGTCATCAGGCGGATATATTTGACAAAGTGTTTTTTTTTAACTTAACAGTACACACTCTCAGGGGGGGTCGCAAGGCCCCCCAAGACCGTCCAGGAGTGGGTAGGAGACAAATGTGTCACCTACCCCGTGCAGAAATGCACCTTTCTCGTAGTGGCCCCTGTCTTCGTCAAATTTGACGAAGCTAGTCCTGGCGGATCTAGGCTGGAGCCCCGAAAGGCTCCCTGGCAATGGGCGACAGCATTGCCAGTATTAGTACCAGGTCCTGGGAGGGACCGTACCCCCGCGTTGAAGTGGGGGTGCGGTGGTTCCCAGGGGATCGTACTGAACGTCCTCTAGGACATCTGAAGACCCAAGCCCCAACCCAAGGTGTTATGCGACCCGTGCTGAAGGGTGCGTGGCGGTGGGGGAGCACCGTCGATAACGGAGCCTCTGGGAAACAGGACGACCTCCCAGAGTAATCAGTCTTGCGTCTGTGCAGGGGGCGCCGCAGACGTGGACCTTTCTTTCCCCCAGACTCGTGGGACTTATATGGACACTGAGGACAAGCAAAAACAAGAAGGGAGGGAGCCGAAGAGTGACACAGACTCCTCGGCAGGGACTCCTGAACAAATCACCGTCGTGGAGGTATCTTCAGACCACGACAGTGTTAAATCAAGCGGGACGCATGGAACCGCTAAATCTATTTCTGCAGGCGTCCAAGGGATGGGACTGCAGATGAGACCCAGACTTTCGGGAGCCCAAAGAAGGAAGCTCGTGAAAGAAAGGAAAATGGCCGAGGGTACTTGGACGGAAAAAAATCCGCGCAAGAAGGCACCCGGCCATAAAAAAGGGGAGAGAAGACCTCCGGCTAAGCCTTCTGGGGCCGTCAAGGACCTGAACAAGGCGGGACCGAAGGGAAAAGGTCGTGTAGGGGACAAAAGGCCCCGAGACGACTCCAAAACTCCCCCACAAACCTCCAAGAAGCCAAGGCAGGACAAAGGGCCTTCCTTGACTTACAGCGAGGTTGCATCAAACCGGATGGCAGTTGTCCATAGACTACATCCGGATATCATACTGGAGAAAGGGCAAGCGGACCTTATCTCAGAAAGGTTATTGAAGGTATTGGACGAGGATTCAAGCACTAGTCCAATACAATTCATTAACACAACCTATAGCGGAGGGGCCCTATGGATAACCTGCGCTAATGAGGCCACTGGAGTCTGGCTTCGAGGAACGGTTGCGTCCATGGGCAGCCTTTGGGAAGGCGCGGATTTAACAGTAGTTGAATCCAAGGACCTCCCAAAAAGACCCAGGGTGCTGGTGTTCGTCCCGGAGAAAGACCTGGAAAAGCAAAAGGAGGGGCCAATCTTGGCACGACTGGGGAAACAGAACCCAGACCTTAGAGTGGCATGCTGGCACCTCCTAAGCAAAAAAGAACAGGCTGGGAAAGGAGTGACCCTGTCGTTCTCCATCGATGAGGTCTCCTTTAGGGGCCTGTCGAAGAGCCACCTCCGAGCTTTTTACGGGCTGGGGAGGTTAATCTTCAGGGTCCTGAGGGGTCTCGATGGGGAGGATCAGGGTTCTTCAGGCCAACCTCCAACACAGTAAAGCTGCCTCGGCAGCACTTACTGTGGCGATGAGGGAATTTGATGTGGCCCTCATCCAAGAACCCTGGGTAAACGGAACCAGGGTAATGGGACTCGGGGGGGTGAGAGGGGAACTAATTTATAGTAGAACGTCTCAGACCCCGCGAGCATGCATCCTTGTCAAACAAGGTATACAAATACTGCCGTTAAATGACTTCTGTTCCAGAGATCTAGCGGCAGTTAAAATTAGGGCTGGAAATGGTAGCTCATCGAGGACGCTAACGCTTGGATCGGCATACTTCCCATTCGACAGCCCTAGCCCCCCACCAACCAGGGAAGTGGAAGAGCTGGTGAGAAGCTGCAGAGGGAGTGGATCGCAACTGATCATCGGCTGTGACGCTAATGCACACCACAGGACCTGGGGAAGCACCGACACCAACCACAGAGGTGAGTCACTACTTCAGTTTATTATGGAATGTAACTTAGACATACTGAACTTAGGTAACGATCCCACTTTCGTAAATTCTCAACGTAAAGAGGTTATAGACATTACCTTGGCAACTCCATTTATAGCAGACAAAGTAATGAACTGGCATGTGTCTGATGAGGTGAGCTGCTCAGATCATAGACACATTAACTTCGAAATAGGGGAACTAGAACCCATAAAAAGTACATATCGCAATCCTAGAAAGACAAACTGGGAAGGGTACAGGACCTTCTTGGACGCTAGTCTGGAAAGGACGAATATAGTGATTAAAAACACGGTAGAACTCGAAATTGCGGCGGAACAATTGCAGGACGCCGTAATCACAGCCTTCCATGAAAACTGTCCCATAATGAGCAAGGGATCCAACAGGAATGTTCCGTGGTGGACCAAGACCCTTGCGAAACTGAGGGACAAGGCAAGGCGAAAGTTCAATCGTGCCAGAAATACAGGACGCTGGGACGACTACAAGAAGGCCCAGGACAAATATAACAAAGCTTTGCGTAAGGCCAAAAGAGATTCTTGGAGAAGGTACTGCGAGGACATAGAGAACACCTCGGAATGTGCCAGGCTTCAAAGAATACTCTCGAGGGAACCGCACAGCTCAATAAATACACTAAGAACAGATACTGGTGTATTTACAACAACCGCAGAAGAAACACTCAAAGAGCTGCTTAAGGTACACTTTCCAGAGTCAACAATAACGGATTTAAAACCTGAGGACTACATGACAGAACCACTTGACCCTCTAAGGAGGGCGGGGAGGGATGATTGGAGGCTAGCGAAATCCGTGGTTGATCTGGAGAAAACAAAATGGGCCATAAATTCTTTTGACCCATACAAATCTCCAGGACCAGACGGCATATATCCGGTTCTTCTGCAGGAGGCCTCAGACCTCCTTGTTAGAAGACTCAGCACAATTTTAAGAGCTAGCTTAGCGCTAGGTCATGTGCCGAAGCCATGGAGACTCATAAAGGTGATATTTGTACCCAAACCTGGAAGAATTGGACAGGGAAATGCAAAGTCACTTCGACCAATAAGTCTGATGTCCTTCGTACTGAAGACCTTAGAAAAACTGCTAGACAGACATATTAGGGATAATGTTCTGGTTGACAGACCACTACATTTAGACCAGTATGCATACATAGCAGGAAAATCAACAGAAACAGCGCTACATCAGCTAGTACAGGCGGCTGAATATGCACTGGAAAACAAAGAGGTGCTACTCTGCACCTTCTTAGATATACAAGGAGCCTTTGACAACACGGCCCTAAACTCCATCTCCAGAGCCTCGAGGAGAATAGGCCTCGAAGACACTATATGCAGGTGGATTGACTGCATGCTAAAAGGGAGACTGGTATACACAACTATCATGGAAGAGACTATGATGGCTCGAGTCACGAGGGGATGCCCTCAAGGCGGCGTACTATCGCCATTACTCTGGAACCTCGTTGTTGACGAGCTAATCAGTCTTCTAGACAAGGATGGACACAGAACTCTAGGTTATGCGGACGATCTGGTAATTCTAGAGCAAGGAAAATTCAACAGCACGGTTAGAGACAAAATGCAAAGGGCTCTAAATGCTGTCACAAGCTGGACCCATAAGGAGGGACTGAACGTCAGCCCCTCCAAAACGTCCATAATTGCCTTCACCAGAAGGAAAAAAGTCGAGGGACTAGGACCTCTACAACTTCTGGGTAGCCAAATACAGCTGTCAGGGGAGGTTAAATACTTAGGGGTAGTACTAGACTCTAAGCTAACCTGGAACCCTCAGCTTAAAAGAGTCAAAAGAAGAGCCGAGATGGCATTAGTGCTATCGAGGCGCTCGCATAGTAAGACATGGGGTCTAAGTCCAGCCATGGTGCATTGGACATACACAATGGTGGTGAGACCCATGATTACATATGCGTCTTTGGTCTGGTGGCCAAAGATGAAACAGCGAGCTGCTATAGCAGAACTAAGCAAGGTGCAAAGACTTGCTTGTCTTTCCATAACAGGGGCAATGAAAAGCGCACCCACTGCAGTCTTAGAGACCATCCTGGACCTCCCTCCGTTGCAAATTGTAATAATGGGTGAGGCGAGAATGGGCTACTCTAGACTACAAACCCTACCAAGAGGAATTTACAAGGATCTTGGACACAACCAAATCGCAGAATATGTGGGGCACACCATAATGGATGCTAGAAAGGACCACATAACTCCGAAATACATCTTCAACAAGAAATTTGAAACTATAATAAGAGATCGAGAACTCTGTGAAGTAAACAACCTGCATCGGGAAATAGTCTGGTACACAGATGGATCAAAGACCGAGCAAGGCACAGGAGCGGGAATCTTTGGAAGAGGAACTAGACAGAGCATTCCGCTAGGAAAATACGCCTCGGTATTTCAGTCAGAGGTGTACGCCATCCTGCAATGTGCAAGGATCAATAATGAACGATCCTACAGAAACAAGAGGATCGCAATACTTACGGACAGTCAGGCTACACTTGGGGCACTAGAAGCGCCCAAAGTTACATCTGCTCTAGTCTGGGAATGCTTACAGGAACTGGGAAGACTGGCAGAACACAACAAAGTAACTTTGGAGTGGGTGCCTGGACACTCAGGTATAAGAGGCAATGAAAGAGCGGACGAGCTAGCAAGACTAGGCTCGTCTGCCCTATACATTGGAGCAGAACCTGCCCTGGGGGTGCCTAAAAGCACAATCAGACACCAGGTGGGAGAATGGGTGAAACATCAGCACAAGGAGCAGTGGAACTTGTTGCCAGGATGTGTTCATGGAAAATCATTCATTAAAGCTCCATGCAAGAAGATAGCTGAAACACTGCTCTCCTTGAGTAGAAATCAGCTCCGAATAACGACGGGTCTCCTCACAGGACATTGTGGCCTGAAGGAACACCTGAATAAAATGGGACTCTACAATGGAGACCTCAACTGCAGATTGTGTGGAAGAGGAACCGAGTCAGCCCTACATGTGCTCTGTGAGTGCGAAGCGCTAGATCACAAGAGACAACAGCTCTTTGGGAAGACCAAGCTAGAACCAATGGAGTACGGCTCAGCACCAGGACCAGTAGGTAAACTGCATAAACTTATGCAGGGATCCAGATTGCTGGAGTGGATACTGTAAAAGAGAGGAGCAATAATACAATAGGCCTCAAGGCTTAAGTATTGACGGGGACAGCAATGTCGGACGGCTCCTGGAAAAAAAAAAAAAAAAAACTTAACAGTAAGAGTAAGATATGGAAATGATGAACTTTGCATGTAAATGAAATCATAATCATTATTAATGCTTTAGGAATCTACAATAATACTAATATCTGAGAAAAGTGCTTTATGAGTTGTATCAGTTTTGTTAAAATCAGCTGTACATGACATTAAATTTTGTAAGCAATTTTGAAATACATATAGATTTTGCTGTGATTTTTGTTTGGGCAAAAATTAAAAAATCCTGTCATCAATTGTTTGCGACATTACATCATAATTGCAAGTTGTAACATTGTGCAAACATTTTTCTGTATACCGTGTCCCAGGACGAATCCCGAAAACTTTAAGGATGATTTCTGGCACCGGCTTATGTATTAATATGTTTGAGTTGTATATTTATTCTTAAAACCTAAAAAGTTCAGTTGCCCTTAATTAGATCGCGGAATGATTAGTAAGTGGCTGCTCGTACTACATTTGTACGCAGGCATGTATTTAGGGGGTGGTCCAGGGGGTCCGGACCCCCCCGAAACGTTATAAAATGCCGCCTAAAAAATGGAATCCACAAAATCCCCTCCCCCCCGCAAATTTAAGGATTTAAGGTGGCAACTCTAATCTGCACCCCTCCCCCCCCGAAAGGTCAACTAAGTGACACCCATAATCTGGACCCCCCAAACCAAATCCTGGATATATGCCTGTTTGTACGGTACGAAAACTACAAAAATCTGATCATTGAGGTGAACAATCGACAAGAACATTAAAGTGTAATCCTTCTAAATGATCTCCGATTTTTGCTGTAAAATAGATAAGAAAATCTCGAAAGTGGAAGTGAGAATAGGTGGGCCAGACACAGACAGACAGACAGTTTCAGTTATCTTTAAAACCAAACTTCAAACGTTGATTTCTCTGTAACAAATGCGAATTTCAGAATAATTCCTTTGATATCGTCTTCACCTTCCGAAACCTAAGTACGATTTCTTTTTTGGTTTTCGTCCTGACATACGGTGTATATTACAGTCATAAAAAACTAACTATATTTACTTATCTTTCAGGTGATAATTCTGTACTTCAGCCTATGTCTAGTGAAGACGCTACACCCAAGGGACCACCACACACTGTACCTACAGTTGCAAGTAAATATTGTTGCATGTATGGTGTGAATACCAGTGGCGTAACTAAGGGCCCGCCTTTGTGCAACAAGAAAGTAGATACTAAGTTAAAAGGTCTGTTTCCTAGTTATTAATATTCTTTACAAAAAATACCTATTAACCCCATGATTCATACCTATCATTGAAAAAGTGGGACAGTAGCGAGTAAACCTCAATGTTAAAGCCCCGAAGATGGCAATAAACATTGCCGAAAGCTTGGCAGTTTCCTTTATGCAGTGACCTGTGTTTTTAATCAAAATTTTGGCCACAACAGATGATACTTTTCTTAACTGTGTACTGAAGTTGTTGAATAAAGCTAGCTCTTCATGTAATTTTATTTAGAAAAACTGAACAGTATGCGAGCTCCAAAATAAAAAATGTAAATCTCCGCTTGTATATCAAGACGGACCTACCCTAATCTGTTCAGTTTTTTGTTCGGATTTTCGTCTTATCTGTTAGGCACTGCACCTGTCAGGTAGTGCAATAGTCACTTTCTGTTTAAATTTGTTAATTTTAAATTGGTAATTCTTAAAAGTGACGCATTATTATAAACGCAAAATTAAGATTTTCCAATTTAAAACTAACTACGATAAACTGAGAGTGACTAGTTATTATTGACAGATACAATGCCTGGCGATAAGACAAAAATTCCAGAAAAAGACTAAAGATATAGAGACTAGGTGCGTCTTAATACATAAGTCCAGATCAGGGTTTAGACTTACTTTTTTTCTGTATCTCGCTTATTTGGCAGTTTTTGGATAAAAGTTATTTGAAAGCGTAGTTTATTTTAATGAATTCTATACACAGTTTAAAGAAAAATCAACTTAGGATTCACCCTGTATATATATATATATATACAGGGTTATTCACGTTATTCGACACGGAGCATTATGGCTAAAGTGTTTGATAAAAAAGAAAATAATAATTTGGGATGGATAGAAAACCATCAAAGGTACATTTTAAAAATATTTTCATATTATACAGGGTGTCCCAAAAGCACGAAATGTATCAAAGTTATGTTTTTTTAAATGGAACACCCCGTATATTATTGCATATTCAGATTCCTTGGTGAATTCTATTGTGACTTTATGTATCACACATGGGACTTGAAGCGAACCGTTTAGGTGTAAATCACCATTTTCGGTATAAGTAGATACAAGGAAAAAATTGAATATCGCAGAGATTATAAAATTTGGAAGGCTGTGACTTTGCCGAATTACTAAGCATAAAATGCGCCAGCTTTGATGAGACTGTCAAATTTAAATTACGTTTATGCTTGGAGAAATCGGTCGATGAATTAAGGAAACTTCGATCAGCGATAACTTGATTTTTTCAAATGGGAATGCCTAATTTTTTTTTATACAGTCAAACGTAGAATTTCTTAACCTTGTGAATATCAATCTCTGGTAGTTTTCGTTTAATTTTAATTTTCCAAACAAATCGGCGATTTTCAATTTTCCTACCTATAAGCAACGTAGCAGGCCATGAAGTATAAACAAAAACATGTTCAGGTAGAAGAAAACAACCAACTTGTCCCTTTAGTCTAATTTGTGTGTACTTTTCAGCTAAGTTAGTTGTATTCTTCTACCTGAACAGGTTTTTGTTTATATTTCATGGCCTGCTACGTTGCTTATAGGTAGGCAAATTGAAAAACGCCGATTTGTTTGAAAATTTAAAATTAAATGAAAACTACCAGAGATTGATATTCACAACACTACATCATTAGAAAGGTTATCAAATTCTACGTTTAACCGTATAAAAAAAATTAGGCATTCCTATTTGAAAAAATCAAGTTATCGCTGATCGAAGTTTCCTTAATTCATCGACCGATTTCTCCAAGCATAAACGTAATTTAAATTTGACAGTCTCATCAAAGCTGGCACATTTTATGCTTAGTAATTCGGCAAAGTCACAGCCTTCCAAATTTTATAATCTCTGCGATATTCAATTTTTTCCTTGTATCTACTTATACCGAAAATGGTGATTTACACCTAAACGGTTCGCTTCAAGTCCCATGTGTGATACATAAAGTCACAATAGAATTCACCAAGGAATCTGAATATGCAATAATATACGGGGTATTCCATTTAAAAAAACATAACTTTGATACATTTCATGCTTTTGGGACACCCTGTATAATATGAAAATATTTTTAAAATGTACCTTTAATGGGTTTCTATCCATCCCAAATTATTATTTTCTTTTTTATCAAATACTTTAGCCAGCTCCGTGTCGAATAACGTGAATAACCCTGTATATATACGTAAAATATTATTAAAAAAAGAGGCCACGCAAAATTTCTTGCCACTGCCACTGATGGATACATTATGTCTCAAATTTTCTTTTGTGCTAACATATCAGTCAGAATATTTAGATTAATTATAATGATTTTTACTGGGAAAATGCTGTTATCCTCAAAAATATATATTTTTGGTGGCAACCCATGTCTTTTTCTAATTAGTTTATATTTTTCTGTAGGTGTCTCTAGGCGGAATTCTGTTTTGGGGTTCGCCAATGTCAATCGAAGTAGTCAACTCAGTCCACAAGCTAAACAGTTTTACACAACTATTAGAAAATGGAGCGTAAAGATGGGAAAGATGCAGAAAAACATGATCAAGTATAAAGAGCGCTTCAAAGTTGCTGAAAAAATATTATCACTCTTTGCCCAACAGTTTTTTTGTAGCGTAAAAGTAAATATTTGAAATTTATTTGTTTCTTAGTATTTGTAAAATCTTCTTGTTACAACATTATGCATTAACTTAATCTTAAAAGTAAATAGTGGGCCACTTATATCTTTTGATTTATATTATAAATCTACATAAATATATGGAAACAAGTAATTATTTGGTTTTTATCTCCTAGAATTTGTTTCAGAAAGTAGATACTTATATGTTTTTGGTTTTTTTCACTAATTTGAGAGAAGGATCATAGTATTTATTTTATTGTACAATAGCACACGATGTATTGTTTATACGTAAGGAATATTGAATGATGGCTTATGAATTGAATAGAAATAAAAAGTCATAAATATACTGTTAGACTCAAAAAGATCACCTTTTGCACATTATTTCCACCAAGGACGTTAAAACAATAATTTCTACATACAGCTCACGTTTATTTTGTTTGTGCATTATGCATTTTTTTTATATTTGCTCAAATTGGTAAACAAATTAATATTAAATTGGTTGCAAAAGTAAATCAAGGATCAATTTTACAATGTTGTACATAGTTTTGTTTTTAAGTTAGGATAAGTAATTGTTTATAATTTTTCATTGTATTAATATTGGCAAGGGCTGAGTCGAAGAACACCATCAAGGTGAACTCCTCCTTGAGGTTGTTCTGATTGCATATTCATTTTTTTATGTTATCATTAAAGTTTACTATTATGTTTGCTTTTGGAAGAATAAAGACACTATTACTAATTATTATTATTACAGGTTTTCACGGATCACGTGCCAAACTGATTCGGGTGAAATGTGAAAAGCGCATGAGCAGTATGACTACGGGCGTTCGCGGTATGTAAATTCATGTAAACTGATTCTGTGATGTAAATCGAGTCAGCTTACGTGCAATATTTATATACTACGAACGTCCTTAATCATAATGCGGATGCGCTTTTCATTCGAATCAGTCCCGAACCAGTCCGAGGCGTGATCCACGTAAACATCTATTATTATTCATTCATACAAGTATAAACAAATGCCACCTTTGAAGGTAACACCCTGTATAAGCTTTAGTTACAATCGCAAACGCCAGGGGGTGTGATACGAACAGTTTTTGACAATTGGCTATATCAGTTTCATATCTATAAGTGTTTCTGTGATCTGTGGTATCGGGTAACACGGTATACGAGTATTTTGTGGGTCTATTTGAATAGAAAAATTTACAAATATAATTTAGTTTTTTGTTGTTTCTCTGTTTCTGTATTATTTGGATTTGAAATGAAGTTGTGAATCAAGGTTCCCAAACTTCTCTACAATTTAACGTAATAGCTAGTATAATGCTAAGCCCAAATGTTAGTGAGTTTTTGACTACCTATTCCCAATTTCACATCGATAAATTTGAGGGTAAAGTGGAAAAATCATTCTCTAAGTTCTACTATAATCACGTGGTAAGTTAAGAGAGGTAAAATTAATTACAACCGTATTCACATTAATATTTGTAGGTGAATTTATTTGTACCAGACATTTTGAAGATTCCCGACGCAGTAATTGAAGAGCTGACTGTAGCTTCCAACTATTATAAAGTTTCCAGCTTAAATTTGAAGGAGCTGTTAGAACAAACATTCCTATCTAATTTCATAAGGAGTGGTAAGAAATCAACTGGTGATATTTTTGTACCTCCGTGGTAAAGAACACTATGTCCAATTCTTATAAAAAGATGGATATGTGTGTCATATGGAAGTAACTACAGTAGATAAATACCATTTGGTAGTCTGATACAATGATGAACAAAAGCACAAAGGCCAGTTTCACCGGTCCTTGATGAGTTTCAGATAGCCTATGGGCCGGTTTCACCAGCCCCTGATAAGTGTCAGATAGCCTATCTCTCAGATAACAGCACATACATAGGCCTATCTGACAGTTATCAGGAACCGGCTAACAGCCTTTAGTGTAGAATTAGGAGAATAATGCCATTTATAAATAATTACTGTTTACATGGGGATTCAATTCGAATTGAATACGATACCATATCTGGAGTTTCATGTGTTTACATGTTTAGTTTTCAGATCGATTTGAATCTGCTTCGTCAAGTGACAAGCAAGCCGTCAAAACTCCTAACATATAAATCTCACATAACCTACAACCTTTTTTTTAATTTAACTCTCAATTGACCTGCTGTCTGTAAAACTAGTCGCAATGAGCAAATAGTTTGTTGCACTAACACTAACATGTAGGGAACAGTTCAGTAACTATTTCCTCTTGCATCCTTGCACAAACACAAAGTTTTGCACTGGGAACTACACACTACACATTCACTCAAATCTTTCTGGAAGATCACTTGGGATGTGTCTCTTCAACCTGTGGCTGCCCTGATGCTGCATAAGGTGTCTGGCTAAAGGGTTGGGATGCTCTTGAAGAGGAGTTCTGTACCTCTCGGCGATGTTTGACACTTCTTCTTTCACTGATGGGATCTACAAGTCGCACCTGATAAATTCATTTGGAACATACCATGGAGCTTTGGTTAGGAGTCGTAATGTTTTGACTTGAAGCCTCTCCAGTATTTCAATATTAGAATTAGAGGCTGATCCCCATAGTTGTATATCATAACACCAAATTGGTTTTATTATGGCCTTATACAGGGAGTTCCTTAATGATATGCGAATATTCAAGGGAGTAAATCTACATGAAAAATTAATAATAGTTTGCTTTATAAAGTATGGTCCAAAAATGTACCGTTACGAAAATACAGGGTGTTAAAGTTTAAGGAAAAAAATGGAAATTAAGTAATATTTTTAAAACCGCTGAACATATTTTAATGATATTTGGTACATAGTAATAGTAAACAGAAGTGCACATATTCCAGTACATAAATAATTTTCAGTTTCAGTAGTGGCGTGCGTACGGGCAACAACTTTGATATTTTTGAGGAAAAAAAAATGATACGCCAATGTTTTATTCCGAAATAAAAATTATCTTCGAATTTCCCATTTAATTCGGAAAATAACAGCTCTCTTGAGTTAATTTCCTCCCATGCGCCGTTATTGAGTAAAAAAATAAAAACTCTTGTACGTTGTCCGAGAAAACTAAGGTAATTATTAAAGAATACAATATTTTTCCATAGATCTAGTTGCCATGAAATATGACAATTGTTTATTACACTTATCTTCAAATTTCCCATTTAATTCGGAAAATAACAGCTCTCGTCTGTTCTTTCCTGCGATGCATCGTTTTGCAATTAAAAAAATTGCAAAATTATTATTAGTTTAATTGGAAAAATTAAACACATATGAATGATAAAAGTAATCAAATAACATACAACACTAACTAATTAAAAAACTGTTAAAAATGGCCCCCTTCACTTAATATGCAGGCCTCCGCCCTCCTTCTCATGGAACTGCGCACATGGTGGAATATACCTGGAGTATGTTTTATTCTATCACATGCTGCAACTATTCTTCTTCTTAGATCCTCTACAGTGTTAATGGGACTTGTGTATACTAGCGACTTAAGATGACCCCCTGTTGAGGTCGGGGGACCTTGGTGGCCATTCTTGAGGCCCACTGCGACCAATCCAACGATTTGGATAAACAATTTGTAAATAATTACGAACAATGGCACTGAAATGTGCTGGTGCACCATCGTGCATGTACCACATTTGGTTTCTAATTGCAATTGGAACATCTTCAAGCAGCAGAGGCAGTTGTTCTTGAAGGAAATTCAGGTAAGATTGTCCGTCAAGTCGTCCTTGTAAAAAGAATGGGCCAATAAAGTGGTCACCTATAATTCCTGCCCATACGTTAACCGAAAATTGGTTTTGGAAATGAGTTTCGGTTACGGCATGGGGATTTTCATCCGCCCACAAATTATTGTTGTGGAAATTTTGAATGGCATTTCTTGAAAAATTGGCTTCGTCTGTGAACAGAATGTTTGATTCAAATTGTGGATTTTGCGCAATATTTTCTAAATACCACTGACAAAATGTCACACGACGTGGGAAATCGCTGGGAAGTAATGCCTGAACTCTTAGAATATGATACGGATATAACAAAAAATCCACTAAGATTCGCCAAACTATTTGATGGCAAATATTCAAGTTCCTAGCTAGCTTCCTCGTACTCGTTTCAGGATGTTCTTCGACTTGTGCAGCACCGCATCCTCAATTTCAGGTGTTCTCACATTTCTTGGTCTACCTTCAGATGTGCCTTTTCGGACACTACCAGTTTCAACAAGACGACGATGGATATTAGAAAAAGTTCGACTGTCTGGCAAATTACGATTAGGATATCTCTCGTGATAAATACGTTTGGCTTCCTCTGCGTTACCGTCAGCGAGACCATACACGTAATGCATATCCGCCATTTCTGCATTTGAATAATTCACCATTATTAACAAGATTACGAAAATAAGAAATGAAATAAGACTGTAAAAACAAGAAATGAAAAAGATAAATCGCAACGAACAGATCTCAATTACAAACTGACAGGAAAATGGCAAGTGTAATAAACAATTGTCATATGTCATGGCAACTAGATCTATGGAAAAATATTGTATTCTTTAATAATTACCTTAGTTTTCTCGGACAACGTACAAGAGTTTTTATTTTTTTACTCAATAACGGCGCATGGGAGGAAATTAACTCAAGAGAGCTGTTATTTTCCGAAGTAAATGGGAAATTCGAAGATAATTTTTATTTTGGAAAAAACCATTGGCGTATCATTTTTTCCTCAAAAATATCAAAGTTGTTGCCCGTACGCACGCCACTACTGAAACTGAAAATTATTTATGTACTGGAAAATGTGCACTTCTGTTTACTATTACTATGTACCAAATATCATTAAAATATGTTCAGCGGTTTTAAAAATATTAATTAATTTCCATTTTTTTCCTTAAACTTTAACACCCTGTATTTTCGTAACAGTACATTTTTGGACCATACTTTATAAAGCAAACTATCATTAATTTTTCATGTAGATTTACTCCCTTGAATATTCGCATATCATTAAGGAACACCCTGTATATTAGTAGAAGAGCCGAATATAAGACAACCTTCACCGAACTGGTTAGTGGATGAAAAGCATTTTATATTAAATTTAATATGTTAAAAAACATATCGCGAGTGGGTTGGCTGAAAAATGTCAGTCCAGGATATGATAAATTAAATATTGAAAAATCATTTTTTTTAAACATTTCACTGGTTTGGTTAATAGACAAATCACATACCAATCGAAAGTATGAAGCCCATAGGATATGCGAACGTTAGGTTGGCTACGTTTTTCCTGTCCCAACTATAGGGTAGGCAGGTATAAACAGGTGAATCAATAATAGTAATTTGCACCGGTGTGGTTAATGCATGAAACTTATATCAAAATAAAGATAATTTTATTGCAAACACGTCGATATAGGGTTGTCTGCAAAAAATCAGTCTGGAATTCCGGTTGTCGAATTTTAAAGATCAAACTATTGCTGCCAGTGAATGCGTGCGCCAGAAAGGTCCGAGCGAACTATCCCGTGTACTAACAAAGGACGCAGCACAGCAGCTGCTTGTAGCTCGGCCATTCAATTAAAGAGAGTGCGCATGTCATGTGTCCGTGAAATTGAAAAGGATAGCGATACACTCGTAAATGCTGTGCATCATTGTATTGGAACAGTTTGTCTCTTGCCTCATTCTTCTGAATTGAAAAAGCGTACTACTACTACTATACTGATTGTTGTTATTTATAAACATTAAATTGTGATAAAAACTGGCTAAAAAGTGTTTCTATGCAATTCGGACGATGTTGTACTTGATTTTAACGATGAAACGTATAAAAACTGTTCGTTGAAATTAAATTTTCGTAAAAAGAAAAATTTTAAGTACAGTGGCGTTGAGTTAACCAATGAATCACTCGATTTTGTAGGTTATCATACCACGTGCTACAAAAAAGTGACTGCTTTGGGTAAAAAATATAATGAAGAGATGAACTTTCTTGGTGAGAATACGGTAAGTGCATAATAGTTTAACCTTCAAAACTATCTTAGTAAATACATCTTTTAAATTTTTTTAATTGTGAAATAATGACATGGAAGATTCATAGATTTATACATTTTTTATTATGTTTTATTCAAATGAATCATTTCAGAAAAAAATTCTTTTAAATATTTGCGCCTTATGCTTGATATGATAATTTTCGAGATACATAGACTTCTTTTAATTAACTTTAAATATGATGGGTGATAAAATAAACAACAAAATTATCCTATTTCTGTCTCTTTGTTACTTCGTTACTGACAATGTGTCCCTCTATAACTATCAATATTAAATTATAAACAAAAAATTATTTATCAATTTCACGGACACATGACATGCGCACTCTCTTTCATTCAATGGCCGAGCTACACGCAGCTGCTATGCTGCGTCCTTTGTTAATACACGGGATAGTTCGCTCAGACCTCTCTGGCGCACGTATTCACTGGCAGCAATATTTTGATCTTTAAAATTCGACAACCAGAATTCCAGACTGATTTTTTGCAGACAACCCTATATCGACGTGTTTGCAATAAAATTATCTTTTGATATAAGTTTCATGCATTAACCACACCGGTGCAAATTATTATTATTGATTCACCTGTTTATACCTGCCTACCCTATAGTTGGGTCGGGAAAAACGTAGCCAACCTAACGTTTGCATATTCTATGGGCTTCATACTTTCGATGGGTATGTGCTTTGTCTACTAACCAAACCAGTGAAATGTTTAAAAAAAAAATAATTTTCAATATTTAATTAATCGTATCCTGGACTGAAATTTTTCAGCCAACCCACTCGCGATATGTTTTTTAAGATATTAAATTTAACAAAAATGCTTTTTATCCATCAACCAGTTCGGTGAAGGTCGTCTTATATTCGGATCTTAGACTATATCAAGACTTTGTTGCTCAACGATAGAGAGAATCTGTGACCTATCAACCAATATAGTTTTTGATGTTTCAGCCCTAGCTGTTTCCGTTTAGTAAAGATGTATTTTTTCCATGTCAGTCTTCGATCAAGGTGCATGCCTAGATATTTTACATATTCTTGTTGTTGTAGATTCTGGCCATTTAGATATACAGTCGAACAGTTGTTCCTCCTGTTAGTAAACGTTACATGGACAGATTTTGATTCGTTCGCTTTGATACGCCACCTCCTGAGCCAAGTTTCTGTGTCGCCAAGGCTTTTTTGTAGCTGATTTGATGCCTCCATGTGGTTAGGATGCACTGATAGTACTGCAGTATCATCAGCATAAGTAGCTATAGTGATGTTATCCTTTGTGGGTAGGTCAGCCGTGAAGAGAATATACAGTAAGGGTCGTAATACGCTACCCTGTGGAACCCCGGAACTGATTGGAAAAAGTGATGTTTGCACTTCTCGATGTTGCACGAAGAAGTGTCGGTCATGTAGAGATGACTCAAGGATAAGGAAGTAGTGGTAGGGAAGATTGATTCTAATTTTGTAGAGTAGACCAACATGCCAAACTTTGTCAAATGCTGAGATATGTCTAAGAAAGCGGCCGAGCAATACGGTGGTTGCATGTTGTGGTCTAAATCCTAGTTGATGAGCTGGTATTAATTGTTGTTCTATTAGTAGTGGTTGGAGTCTGGAAGATAATAGCTTTTCTAGGATTTTTGACATTACTGGTAGTAGACTGATAGGTCTGTAGGACTCCACTTCTGTCAATGGTTTTCCTGTTCTCAAAACAGCATTATATAATTGTGTCAAATATACAATGGCTTTCAAAGACAAATGCTTCATTATCTTTCCTGTAATCAGATCATAGCCTCCTGCTTTTCTACGATTTAGATCAGTTTGGATCACGTTGTTAACTTGACTCACTTTAAATTTTTCTAACAGCAATTCCATCTGAAAAGGAGTTTCTAAGTACTTTAGAATTTCTTGTTCTATATTATAATTGGCGTCGGCCGGCGGTGTAGGGTTGGAAGACACTTGCAAGATGTGATGTGAATGCTTCGGCTTTTCCTTTGTCACTTTTAGCCCATTATCCGCTATATCCTCATATAGAGGAATTTACTGTTTGTGGTCGATCCAACTTCCGTGTTGCTTTCCAGAGTGAATAGTCCGTGGCCTCGGTTGGTGTAAAATTTTCGAGATAATTTTGGATGTACCTGTTCTTGTGGTTATTCAGTAGAGCTTTCAGTTTGTTTATTTTCTGATTTAATAGTCTTCTATCTTGAGGTGATCTGGTTATCTGCCAATTTTTCATTATTTTCCGTTTTCTCAAAATTTCCTGCCTTATCGCATGGGGCAAATCATGGCTTGTGTATGTTTGAGTTTTTACAGGTGTCGATTGCCAGATTGCCTGCTGGATTATCAAATTTGTTAACTGCACATGCAGGTCCAAAGTCTCATCTACGATGAGCTGAAAGTTAACCCAATCTGTCTGCTTGTTGCTCAGAGTTAAAGGAGGTTCCCTTTCCATGAAATCTGTACTTATCATTATGAGAATGGGTGAATGATCAGATGACAGGTCGAAGCAGGATTCTGATTTATAAAAGTCCTGTGCAATTCCCTTGCTAACACAAAAATCTAATAAAACAGGGACTTTGTTCACATCTGAGGGCCAATAGGTCGGCTCTCCAGTGGATATATATCTATAATTTTTATTTCTCATTGCCGTAAACAGCTGTCTACCTTTCGGATTTATAAGTCTTAATCCCCATTGATTGTGTTTTTCATTATAGTCTCCACCGGCAAGAAATCCGTTACCCAGAGTTTGAAAATACTCCTAAAATTTTTCTTTTTTAACAGTATGACGTGGAGGGCAGTACACTGCTGCAACCGTAAGAGGACCAAGCCAGTCCTCAACCACTATACTAGTAGATTGTAAAAAATCTGTCTTAAAACTGCCTCCTTCGTGATGTTTTATTTTGGTCTTGATAATTATTGCAGTTCCACCATGTGCTGATCCATCAGGATGTCTGGTACTGTAAATTTCATAATTTGACATACTAAAATAGTGTTTATTTGTGAAATGAGTTTCTGAAATCACCATTATATCATATCATGTGTGATGATGAAAGCTTTAACCTCCTGCTAATGCTGGTGCAAGCCATTGGCGTTCCATAGTTGCTATTTTTAGGGAATTGATCATTTAACTAATTTAGTAATGACTGTGGTTAAGAGGTTTATCATAGTTCCCATTTGCTCCATCAGATTTTTCATCATGGATTTTAACTCTGATAGATCACTAGCATTTGGTGTCTCAGTTATTTGCACTACTTCAGGAATACCTTGAGGAGCCTGTTGTGTAGCCGCCATTTAAGCATAACTCACTCCAGGCTTAACTGTTTGGGCAACAGATCTACTAGGTGTGATAGTTTTAGCTCTTAGTGATGGATAGGTTTTACTTTGCAGCTCTTTGTAAACGGTGCAACCCTTATAGTTTGCTGGATGGTTACCTTCACATTTTACATCTGCAGATCTTTCTTTTCTCGGACAGTTTTCTGTAGCGTGGCCTCCAATGCATTTTACACACCTTGGTCCAAGCTGACAGTATGCTTTTGTATGGCCATATCTTTGACATCTTGCACATTGTACGATTTCCCTTTTACCCCGAGGTGGCTCAGATTTGATTCTCTGGTCAAGCAAATATTCAATATCGTAAATTTTTTTGTTCTGTTCGTCTGGTTTCAGGTCAATAACCTGTGACCTTCTTCTTCAATCGCTGCTTTCAGATCACTTACGCTTGTCGAGTAATGCATGTTTTTTAACACTGCCCTAAAGTTTCGTTCGTCTTTAGGTCTAAATGTGTGAAATTCCGTATGTTTCTCGATTAGTGCTTTTGTAATTGTTCTATAATTTTCAATATGTTTGCGCTGAATTCTGACTTGGTCGTAACCTAAGACTTTGATTTCGAAATTGTCTTTAGCTATTTCATTCAGAAGACTTATAAGAGGGTTGATATTTTTCACACCATTAACAAAAATTTTGTCTAAGTTTGCTCTACGTTGGAATATTCCTGACTTGTAGCTTCCAGTGCGTCATATTGATTTGATATAGGTATAATCATTTATTTTAGTTTGTTTGGTGGCTCTTTTATCGGGACTGTTCCTGGCTCTTTTTTTATTTTCAACGACTTGCCAGTTGTCAGATTGATTTAAATTCAATGGGGATGGTTGGGACTGAGGATGAATCATATCATTTTGATGACGCTGCTCGTCGCTCATATGTGATGATCGAACGAACGCCACTGACTGACCTGGTGGTACGTGGTACGTTGGACGTAGTTGCTGACGAATCTGTTGTGGCTGCACCAATTTTCCAGCTGGCTTCGGATTGCTTATTCTATTGTTTTGGTTAAACATAAGTTTGATGTAAGTAGACAAATTCTTGCCTGTACCCGACATATCACATGTCGCTCACTTTATCTTTGCGAATTTTTGTCCTTGACCCACTTTTTCCGCGGAAATCGCGCGAAGTCGCTTGCTTACGCGTTATATTGATAGTATTGAAACTATTGCTAAACACGATCGTACTCATCGGCTATCAAACAAGCACATAACCTACAACCTAGACTAGTTTTCGTGGAGTACCACACCAAGTATAAAAACTGACGTACCCGGACTGTAGAAGCATTTTGTGTTGACGATTTTGTTTTCTTTGTGGTTTCTTCTTCTTCTTCTCTCTTAATGGCTTCTGCGCGTTATACACAATCAGCCAGCTCATTCCTTGGTTCTTTTGTTAGTCTGGCTCAGAGCCATACCCAAGAGACCCGTGTAGTATGACTTATATTTACAACACGATAGGTGTGGGGTATGTTAGTTAGACATCACAACAGAGGATGTAATAGACTCTTCTCGTACCCGGGCAACGGAGGTACATTCACATAAAACCCAAGGAGTTGCCTCTGAAGGAAAAAAGGACCCAGGTCTGAAAAGAAAGGAATTTATAGAGTTACATGATATTTGTTGATAAAATTGTTAATGATTATCATTCTAGGCTTATTAATGTTTTGAAGTGCGATCTGCATATTGAAAGGTGTTGGTATTCCGCTTCTTATGTCATCGTATATTGTGTTATTGTCATTTTGGTTGATTGGACGTTCTAGAAAAATGTGGTTAATGTCTTCAATTTGGCCACATTCACACAATGGGTCTTCAGACAAACCGATCTTGAATTTGTGTTATTTGTATAGCCCGTGCCCCGTTCTGTCCTCGGCATGTGCTTTCTATCTTACTGTACCATGGTGGGCTGGGGAATTTAGACTGGATTTTGCTGTACCAGTTGCTTTTGTTGGCATTGATTCGTTCCCATTCCTCTTTGAATGTGTCGTGGATGTGTTTTTTGATACGGCATAGCCCATCTGACATTGGTATTTCAATGTTTAGAGGAATGTTTAAATTTCTACCGATGTTAGCCAGTTTGTCTACTGTTTCGTTGCCTTTTATTTCAGAGTGTCCCGGAATCCAGGTTATTTTGATTTCCAGATTTTGGTGACTTGCAGAGGTTAACATTTCTTTGATTCTTAGTGTGAGACTGTCTGCCCTCTCGATAGCGCTCCTTGAGTCTAATAAAATGATTGATTTTTGGATATTTTTTTCCCGAATCATTTCACATGCCCCGTGTATGGCCGCAGTCTCTGCGGTGCATATGCTGATATCATTTGGTAGTCTTGCAGAGAAGTTTGTGCTGTGGCTAGGTATGTGTATCCCCATACCTGTTCTCCCGTTGTCCTTTGAAGCGTCTGTGTAAATTAATGTGTATGTCTCGTATGTCTGTTTAAATTCTTGGAATTTTTGGTTGATGTTTAAGTCGTTTTTCTGTATGTTGTGGTTTATCTTCCTGATGCTGGTGAATTGGGTGTTGTAACTGTGAGTGAAGCAAGGTAGGTTTTGTATTTTTTTTATGTCGCCCATGGTCGCCCCCAGTAGGTCCACGGCCAATACTAATAATGGTGGTTTACGGTTCCTCCAGTACCTTCTATTATTTGCTATGTTGTCTTTACATTTGTTGATCATAGGGATCAATGGGTGGTCTTTTAGTAGAAGTCGGTGGAGGAGGAATTTAGCTGCAAGGAGTATTCTCCTGTTGGTGAGGTCCATTTCTGTGGTTTCTGCTAAGATACTATATAGAGGTGTAGACTTCATGCATCCTATGATTGTCCTCAGTCCCTGGTAGAAAATCTTGTCTAGTTTGTGGAGTTGTTTTTTTGCACATGGTTCAAGGAATATACTACCATAGTCCAAATGAGATTTTATTAGTCCATTGAAGGCCAGTTGTAGGGTTTTTGGGTCTGCTCCCCATTTGACTCTGCTGAAAATCTGTAGTAGTCTCAGGCCTTGACTCGCTTTTGTTACCATTTCGTTGATGTGGATATCCCATTTGAGGTTATTTTGCAGTGTTACACCTAGATATTTATAATGACTCACCGATTTGATTGGTTGGTTATTAATTTTAATGACACTGTTGTTGTTTAAGTTTCTTTTGCCTTTTGTGAACCATATGCTAGCACATTTTGGGATGGATAATTTAAAGTTGTGGTTTGACATGAACTCGGCTATTTTGTCCAAGGTTTCATTGATTGCATTTTTTAATGTTTGCAGGTCTTTGCCAATAGTGAAAATGACTAGATCATCCGCATAGCTCAGCAATTGTACCCCACTAGGGATAATGTTTAATATTTTTTTAATGTACAAGTTGAAAAGCAGGGGGCTGAGTGGTGATTCCTGTGCTAGTCCTGTGGTGTCCAGTTTTGGGCCATGTATTATGTCTTTGTTGTCAATTATGAACATTTTCCTATTTTATAATATATCTAGGATTACATTGCAGATGTATGAGGGTATATCTGCTTCTATCATGTACTGGTTATAGCAGGTATATATTGACATGGTCGTATGCGGCTTTGATGTCTAGAAAGACTACTAAAGGCCGATTCACACATACGGCACCGTGCACCGACTGTGCGCCGACTGTGTCATGACCGCGCATCGGCTGTGATATTCACACCAGGCATGTCGTGTCCGTACTGTGTCCCGACTGTCCGTCAGTAGTGTTGATGGAAGAGGGACAAAAAAAGGAGAAAGATTTGGATTAACCGTTTGTGGAGAGCTAGGGAGGAAGAAGGAGAATTTCGCACGGCATTTGCTCGACTCAAAGACGATCCAGAACAATTTGTTCTCCAAATTATTCGCAATTTCTCTCCAAATATTGTCTTTTACTAGATTATTGTCGTATCTTTATGTTTTGAATCGTATAAACATTCATGCTCTTGCACGTAGATAATCAAACAATCCCATTAACAGGCATTTTTTCCGCCTATTAACCTCAACAAATGAATTTTCTTGAAATGCTAAGGACAGGGTGCTCCTGTACGAATTGTATAATGACAAATCGGAAATCGGGACACCCGAAAATCAACGAGCGCTGGTCGAATCGTGACGGGCGCCCTGTGGTCGCCTTTCAATAATTCACACTAGGGCGGTTGTGCACGTGCCATGCTCCTACCGTGTCGGACCGTAACATTGAGAAATCACTGTCAGAGCGGTCGGAAGCAGCACAGTCGGAGCACGGTCTGCGCCTAGACCTGTATGTGTGAATTAAAAACAGCTAATCCAATACATTCCAATGAAAACTTTGGATGACCGATTCAGTTCAAATCAACATAGTCGGCGCACAGTCGGTGCACAGTACCGTATGTTTGAATCGGCCTTAAGGCTGTTTCATCTTGTGAGAATGCTAACTGGATTGATGTGGTTAGTAGTGCGATGTTGTCATATGTTGATCGTCCTCTTCGGAAGCCTGTTTGATACTCCTTGAGGATATTCCTGTTTTCAGTCATATGTTCTATTCTTGTCTTGAGGAGATTTTCTAGCGTTTTTAGTACGCATCACCAGTGGGCGGTATGTGGATTTTCATGATCTATCTTGGATTTTAATAGGGGAACAATTTGGTATTCTCTCCATTCATCTGGTATTTTCCTGACTGTAACAATGTGGTTGTATATTTCCGTTAGTGCTTTTAGTGCTCTGTCTGGGAGGTTTTTAATCATGGAGTATGATGTATTGTCTAGCCCTAATGCAGTGTCCTTTCTATGTTCTAGGGATGACTTTATCTCTGCTAGTCTGAAGGTCTGGATATTATGTCTTGGTACTAGGGTGATGTTTGGATCAATGTTGACTTGTGCTAGTTTGTTTAAAACTTGAATTGCCGTATCGCCATTCGGGCGTGTTGTCTGTTTGAAGTTTTGTCTATTATTAGAGAATTTTTACTGTTTCCCATATTTGTGTAGGGTTGGAGTTTCTATTGATCTTAGAGCAGAATATTCGGAATTGTTGCTTTTTTTTAGTTTTGAGTTTTCTGTTTGTTGTGGCTATGATTTTTTTTGCTGTTATGTAGTGGTCTATGCTTGGGTGATCCTTAAAATTTTTTATTGCATTTTTCCTGTCTTTATCCATTCGTTGCATTCGTCGTCCCACCATGGGCTTTTTGGCCAGAGGTTACAATGACCCCTAGATTTTTTGGGGATAGAAAGGTTCGCTGCTTCATTCATAATTTCAGCAAGTTGATGGGGGGTGGTGAATTCATTGCCTTCCTGCATTGCGTCGTCTATGTGATATTGGTAGTCCTGCCAGTTGGCTCTTCTGAAGTTTCTTGTATGTTTTATGGAATAGGTTTGTATTGTTGTTTCTATTTCGCATATGATAGGGAAATGGTCGCTGTTGCCAGGATCTCTACTCACCTCCCATTTGCTTCCTGCTTCTAGCCCTCTGGAAACTAGTGTGATGTCTACCGGGCTGTTGTTTTGGTTTAGTCTTGTCATCCTTGTGTTTTCTCCAGTATTTAGGGCTATCAGATCATTGGCTTCCAGTAATGAATATACTATTCTTCCATTGTAGTTGGGGGTGTTGCTTCCCCAAAGGGGATGGTGTGCATTTAAATCTCCCAGGAGGGCGATGTTGTCTGTCAGGTTATCAAAGATGCTTTGTAGGGCTACATAATTTAATTTATTGCTGGGGGACGAGTAGCAGTTTATGAAATGTATGTTGTTTATTTTGGTGATTACTGTTTGTATTCTATCGTTATTATATGCAGGGGGGGTCTGATTATTTCGAAAATGATGTTGTTCCTGATGCAGGTGGCTACCCCACCTTTTCAATCCTGCCGGTCTTCTCTGATTATATTATAATTTGTGAGACTAAAGTTTAAATTTTGGCTTAGCCAGGTTTCATTTATAGCGATAATATCAGGTTTGTGTATGTTTACAAAATGTATGAGATTGGCCCTGTTGCTGTTTATACTCCTTATATTCCATTGCATTATTTTCAATTTATGAGCCATGGGTATTCCGTGAGCGACTGCCGGTTTTTTTTTTAAGGGGAGGATGGGGTGTTTTGATTAAAGTGAGAGTTTATTAGATCTTTTATTTTTTCTTGTATTGTTGCATTAGACTTAATAAAATGGGTAAAAATTTGTTGGATTATATCATTGTTGTAATTTAACGTTTGATGTGCACTGTTAGGCAGGTTGGTGTATGTCTGTCTGCTTGTTTGAGGTTCAAATTGCCTGTAGTTGTATGGTTGTTGTCTGGTTTGGGGAATGTTGGGTTGGTTTGGGAGTCTGCCATTGTTATTTACCAGTAATTGATTGTGTGCGTCTCTATTGTAGCCTGGGGTTTGTGGGGTGGTTCTTTTTTTTTGGTGGTTGTGATAGGGTCTGTTGAAACGATCTTTTTGTTTTAATGGTGTTGGCAAAGTAGAAAGCTCTTCTATTTGTAACATTGACAGTGTTTAAAGTGGATGGGGTATGGATATTGAGGGCAGTGTTGGGAAGTCGTTGATATTCAAGGTGTTTTCTGGATTTTGATTTAGCTGTTGATGATCATAAGTTTTGGGGCATTTTAAATTAGCATCAAAGAAGGATAAGTTGTCATATACCATAATTTTAATATTGGATTGGCGTTCATATTCCGGGCATTTTCTGCTGGAAGTCGATCTGTGATCTCCATGACAGTGAACACAGGTTGTTGTGCACTCCGTACTCTCTCCTTCTGGAAGTGTGCTCGTTTGAGCCACAGTTAAAACACCCGATTTTACCTTTGCATTATGTTTTTGTGTGACCATACATGAGGCATGAGAAGCATTGGGTGACGGGTGGAATATAAGTACTGACTGGAAATAATAGGTAGTAAATACTGACATCTATTGGCCTGACCGTCCCCTCAAAAGTGATCAGCACTGTCTCTGTGGGGGCATAGCTGACCTCTCCATTTGTGCTAATTTTCCTGTTCATTGGTAGTGTTCAACGGGACTTAGCGGACGTCAGCGCTTGTGGGTGCTTTACGCTAACTAACCGATGAACGACAAGCTGTCAAAAACGCGCCAGTCAGCTGGTAAGCGCTTTAAAAAAGCGCTGTTTGGTTAGCAAATCAGCACATAACTGGAAAAAAGTTATTTGTAGTTCTGAGAGAAGCAGTTACCTTTGTTTAGTGTCAATTTAATATCAGGTTTTGTGATTTTATAGCCTAGGTTTTTGACAATACAAATAATAAATATGAAAATATGGAAATGGATATGAGTGGATATGACAGTTTTATCACGTCAAAAGGAAAGTCGTTCAACGGTCACTCCTAGCGCCTGCAAGCGCTTCCACGCTAGCGCTTTTGCGCTAGGTCCCGTTGAATACACCCATTGTTTTCAGATCCAGAATTTTGACAGGGGAAGTACATGCCTTCATCAATTCCTCCATGGAGAAATTGATGTCGACCTGCCTTATCATGTCCATATGGTATGGGATAAATATTTTGTAACCTAGTAGAGATTTGTTGACAAATTCATTTGCTATTTTGTGGTTTAAGAATTCCACGCCAATTCTGTTTCTACCTTTCACCTGAATTCTCTTAATATCTTTCAGGTTCAGTTTAAAAATGTCTTTGGCTAGTTAAAAGTACCTTCTTCTGCCAACCTGGATCCCGGAATCCTCCGTAGTTTCGACAAAGACTATGAGTGGCCCTATGTCATTGTTTTTATATAATATTGAGTTGTTAGTTGTTTTATTGATGACGATTATTGCTTCCATGTCCATTTGGCTTAAGTTTTGTTGACTCATATTCTCGTTTATTTCTTGCTAACGTGGTAGGGGGGGGGGCGCCCCCTCCTGGGTTTGTAGCCATGCGCCTTTTACCTGATGGCGATCTACTAGTTTGTATTACAAATACCTGTACTCACCTACTTTTTGGGAGGGTAAAATTTACACAGAGGAATGTGTTAGTAGCTTAACCACACATGATTTTCCTACTTCGCAGTTTGTATCACTTTCTGTGAACGATATTTAGGGGTTTTAAACGGCTCTTAAACGTCCAGCGATCCACGTGTCACGCCGTACGAAACGGAAGTTTCTTTGTGGTTTTATGTTTAGAAATGATATTACAGATTCTGGGAGGCTGTATATGCGCTGTCGCCGATTCGGTTTCAATACCGCTGCCTGTTTACATGGATTTCAGTCCGATACAATCCTCATTTGATCCCAGAAAAGAGCTGCATCAACCTTGATATTCAATTCACTTTCAATCCAAGTATTTCAGTGTTTACATGCAGTATTCGATACCAAAATCGATTTTAGTTCGAATTGATTCCACCTGTAAACATAAGCTAGTTATATAGCCCTTAGTGTCATATTGGTGCAACAGTAATGTTAAATTTTCAAATGATATTCAAGAAATTACTAGTTAAACTGCTTTCCTGAATATTTAGGGAAATATGACAGGGTTGGTTCTACAATGCAAGCTTAAGATTTTGTTTAATGTAAGTCACCATTAAGCCACCAAAGTAGTAAAACATCCTGTACAATGCTGACTTAGAACCCAACTCAACGCTTAACACAAGCTTGAAATAAACCAATAAATATACAGGGTGTCCAGTTAGTGTGTAATTCTTCGATATCTCGCAAGGTCTACCTGATAGAAGAACATGTCAAATACAAAAGTTATTTGGTTACTTAAGGCGCATATTCTAAAAATATTCTGAAATATACAGGGTGTTGCGGGAAAGTAGGATAGGGATCAACTTGATTTTTTTATATGGAACTATAACTTTTTCGTAAATTCTTCTAGTTTCCATCATTGATCTCTATTCAACCCTAAAATATTTTTGGGATCGGTTGCGACGTTGT
This sequence comes from Callosobruchus maculatus, assembly GCA_951848785.1. Taxonomy (NCBI): domain Eukaryota; kingdom Metazoa; phylum Arthropoda; class Insecta; order Coleoptera; family Chrysomelidae; genus Callosobruchus; species Callosobruchus maculatus. Next base: position 4,042,847 of record CATOUR010000191.1, on the reverse strand, counting down.
CAAGTTACAATATATTTTCTCTTAATTTCCGGATTTGCAAGGTCGCAAGTAATACGTCCAAATTGATATATTCCCTTAACTTTTCTCAATAATATTATACAGCGAGTTACTTGAATATTAAGCGGATATTATTTTCGATGTTACCAACAATTTGTATCTACAGGGTGTTTTTGGCAGAATTTTAAATTACGGCAATTTGAAGGTCATTTTACTTTGTTTTTTAAAATGTAACACGCTATATGTTTTATTTTAAATCGAAATATCTACTAATACCCTATCTCGCCTTGTAATATTTTTTTCGCGTTTGCGGCGTCGCCAAGTTATAAGATATTTTTCCAAATTTTTAAACAAATATTCCCGATTTTAATTTATTTTAAATAGAATCCTCTACTTATTTTTATTGCAATGAATTGCACATGTCGAACTTAGTAAGATTTCACAATTTCAAAATTTTGTTTCTATTAATTACTGAGATACGACAACACCGCTTTATCAGTAAACGGTACCGGAACGCTTAAATATTTCCAAAACTGCCATAGCTGGAGAGGTGAAATTCAATACTTGGGGGTTTTTGAACATACAGGATTCAAAAACGCTAACATCAGTGTTGTTAGATTTACTAATTTTACGTCATAATTTTGAATGGAATGCCCTATTTATGAAGTCTAACGTAAAAGTGGTAAATCTGACAACACTGATGTTAGCGTTTTTAAATTCTGTATGTTCAAAAACCCCCAAGTATTGAATTTCACCGTTCCAGCTGTGGCAGTTTTGGAAATATTTAAGCGTTCCGGTACCGTTTACTGAAAAAGCGATGTTGCCGTATATCAGTAATTAATAAAAACAAAATTTTGAAACTGAGATCTTACTAAGTTCGACATGTGCAATTCATTGCAATAAAAATAAGTAGAGGAAAATTTGGAAAAATAATGTATAACTTGGCAACGCCGCAAACGCGAAAAAAATATCACAAGGCGAGATACGGTATTAGTAGATATTTCGATTCAAAATAAAACATACAGGGTGTTACATTTAAAAAAACAAAGTAAAATGACCTTCAAATTGCCGTAATTCAAAATTCTGTCAAAAACACCCTGTGAATACAAATTGCTAGTAACATCCAAAATAATATCCGCTTAATATTCAAGTAACTCGCTGTATAATATTATTGAGAAAAGTTAAAGGAATATATCAATTTGGACGTATTACTTGCGACCTTGCAAATCCAGAAATTAATAGAAAATAAATTATAACTTGGCAACGTCGCAATCGATCCCAAAAATATTTTAGAGATCAATGATGGAAACTAGAAGAATTAAAGAGAAAGTTATGGTTCCATATAAAAAAATCAAGTAGATCACTATCCTACTTTCCCGCAACACCCTGTATATTCCAAAATATTTTTAGAATATGCGCCTTAAGTAACCAAATAACTTTTGTATTTGACATTTTCTTCTATCAGGTATACCTTGCGAGATATCGAAGAATTACGCACCAACTGGACACCCTGTATCTCTTACCTGGATCTTAACTATAGTTTAAATACAAATGACATGATGTATGAGTCAGTAACCTTTAGTGCTGGTTGTGCAATGCAAGCTTAAGCTTTGGTTTAAGGTAGGCCTATGTTAAACCATGAAGTTGTAAAATGTCTGTTGTACAATGCTGGCTTAGCCCCCCACTCCAAGCTTAAAATGAGCTTACCATAAATGAAACCTTCAAATAGCTTGCCACTTTATTAGGTTTATTTTTGGAAAGATTTGTGTCTAATCTAATTTAACAAAGAGAGCAAATAAAAGAACAGAGATAGAAACAGCCGTTGCCCAAATTTGACCCAAAACTTCACAATAACAAACCATAATAGGTCATTTGTTTAGATAATTATCGTTTATGCTTGGAGAAATCGGTCGATTAATTAAGGAAACTTCGATTAGCGATAACTTGATTTTTTCAAATGGGAATGCCTAATTTTTTTTATATGGTTAAACGTAGAATTTGATGACATTTCTAATGATATAAGGTTATGCATATCAATCTCTGGTAGTTTCCATTTAATTTTAAATTTTCAAACAAATCGCCGTTTTTCAATTTTCCTACCTATAAGCAACATAGCAGGCCATGAAATATAAACAAAAACCTGTTCAAGTAGAAGAAAACAACTAACTTAGCTGAAAAATACACAGAATTAGACTAAAGGGACAAGATTATAAAAATTCCTTACACTTCCTTATACTTTGATACATTTCGTGTTTTTGGGACACCCTGTATAACATGAAAATATTTTTAAAATGTAGCCTTTATGCGTCTCTATCCATCCGAAATTATTATTTTCTTTTTTATCAAATACTTTAGCCATAATGCTCCGTGTCGAATAACGTGAATAACCCTGTGTGTTATGCAATATTTTGTAGTTTTCGAGTTATGATTTTTTTTCTGAATTTTAGAGAATTCTCTACCTCAACAACTTAAAATTGTTCAAAAAGGGAAATTCTCTTGTTTGCTCATTAATCTTCTTGAGCTTACTGTTCATACGTAAAGGAATCGGCTTAGTAAATCTGATGAAAGTCATGAAAATTATAGTGTAAATTGAGAAATTTACGTTCTGTAAGTTATGACTTAAATTTTCGACTCTCAATTAAAAATCTAAAGAGGTGATTTCATGATTTCTATGCAGGTCTAAAAACTTCTTGCACACTCTCAGCTATCATAATCATTAAAAAAAGGAGTACTTAAGGGGGCTGCTTTGGCTCCAATCGACCTTCAACGACAAGAGGCGAAGATTTCTTGAAATTAGCGATGGGATTTTGAATGAACCGATAACTAATTTAAGGGCGGTAATAGCTGAATGATTGTCAGTGCCGCAATGAAAAACATTTAGTGCGATCAGAATATCGATAGATGACCACCTGTGTCACTTTGCTAAGATTTTTTTTACATGTACGACTTGTTTTTTGTAAGTGGGAAATTGTAAAATGAAACGAAATTATCAGATTTCTTCACTAAGTTTATTAAATTTTACAAGAAATTTTCAAAATGTCTACCTTCTTGTTCGATGCATAATCCACACCTGAAAAAATTGTTTTTTAAATTAACAAAAGCTCTTCGATTGTTTTTTATTGTTTCTTCAGCCTGTGTTAATTTGTTGCATAATTCGCTGATGTTTCGACACTTTAGCATAAACTAGTTCTTTGTAGTAGCCACAAACAAAAAACTATCGGATTTAAGTCAGGTGACCGTGGCGGCCATTCAGTGGGTCCACCACGACCTATCTATTTGTTGCATAGTCTCTTGCAGAAAACAGCATCGTTAAATCCAGTTGTCGTGCACTCGAGGTCCGTAGGAATAGCCAAGTAGTCAGACAACAGAAACAACACCAATCCAAACCGATAGAGTTCGTAGGGGAAGCGAAATTTCGAATCTGCGTGCACTCAGTAGTCCGTAAAGAAAGCCCAATTGTCAAAATAATTCACCAAACAAGAGTGTGTCGTTTTAAAGCCGCAAAGACAGACATACGACCGAATAAAGACAACGAAAGCACAATGACACATTTTGAAAAAACATCACAACAATATCCTAGCTATGTCTTTCTAACATCGTTTAATGCGTTAGCGTTAGCTTTTTTTGTTGTCGCTCAGGTAAAAACCGGTTTTGAAGAATGCACTCCTTATGGGTTTTTAGCAAGAAATAGGAGGTTTTTTAAAAAATGTTCAATTTATGGAACGTTTTTAACGCTTATTATTGCGGTACTGACAACCACTCTGCTATTAGCGCCTTATTGATGAATTGAAAATCACATCGCCAATTTCAAGAAATCTTCGCCTCTTGTCTTTGAAGGTCGATAGGAGCGAAAGTAGCCCCATTAAGTACTACTTTTTTTCAATGATTGTGAGAGTGTGTAGAAGTTTTTAGACCTGCTTAGAAAACATGAAATAGCCTCTTTGGATTTTTAATTGCGAGTCGAAGATTTAAGTCATAATTTTTTCACTTTACACTAAACTTTTCATGACTTTCCTCAAAGTTACAAAGCCGATTATTTTATGTGTCAGGAGTAAACTCTTGGAGATTAATTAGCAAAAAAGAGAATTTAGAAAAGTCTTTTAATTTTCCTTTTGGAACAGTTTTTAGTTGTCGAGGTAAAGGATACTTCTAGGTGTACTCTACCTCTGGACTGCCGCTTGACACTATTTTTTGGGACGCCCTGTATAGGTTGTCCCATTAAAAATTTTAAATCGGACGTCACGTGACCAAAAACAAATACCTCATTGGGTGATACAATAATAACAAAAGATACTATATCTGCTCTAATTTACACTCCCAAAATTATAATTCCCTACTACTGCCCAGTTCCGATATATTGCTTGTCTTAATCGTCGTGGGACACCCGGTATTTAGGGTGGACACTTCCTGATCCACACATTCAAGAATCTCACGTCTCAGTGTAAAAAACATTATTGCCAACATATAACAATATTAACAATGCGATCTATCACGGCCTGCATTGCACTAGCCGGCATCCCTCGGGCATGGCTTACGTAAAACTGAAAAACTCAAAACGGACGCGATGATGTCATCGTTCTAGAAGGTTCTAGACAAGTCGATGGGACTAGGGCGCGGCGTTTGCCGTGATTAACATAATATCCTTAAATCTCCTACAAATACAAATATTGTTCTACAATGAACAAATAAATATGAATCAAATAGGTTGAAACTGGGATTGGCAGCTTCAATTCTTGGATATAATATACACACCGTTTCACCGTTTCAGTTCAGTTAGATGTCATAAGGCCTTTACGGAAACAGTGATCTGGATATGGACCTATCAGTTATCTGTCAAATAGCTGTCAAGTGGGATTTATGATTCCATGGATTTGACGGACATTGAACAACCGAAAACTTGGTTTAAGAATAAAAAACAGATGATTAGGAAAAAAGCTACTGATCTGTATAACCCAATCGGGATCACATACCGTACAAGAGAGAATTGGCCATATTTATGACTGATCCTAGATCACTTTCCGAACGTCAGGATCAGTGATCCAAGTGATCGGGTTAACCCGATCAGAGTTTCCGTAAAGTCCTCTTGTATTCTATCATATTATCAATTGTTCTCTTCATAAATATGTTAATGCCGTACTGTATCACACAACTGATGCCGTACAAAATCAAATGACCAAATTTACCGTGGAAATTGTCGGAAAATGAAAAAAAATCCGACTTTGTGGCGCAATATTTTTTTACGGCACTGCACGTTTTCTTATTATTTTTCATGGATCTATCTATGGTAAGAATGCCGTACACAAATATATGACCAAAATGTACTCACTCTACCTGTACTTTTGAATTCTCACGTGCACTCAGTTGGACAGCTTACAAGTGACGGCATAGTGCTGAATCTTATTATTTTATGCTCTTACATCGTTCTAGATAGGTCACCTGGTGGTTCAAATGACCCATCATTTTTTGACACGGGCCTGTAGTCTAATAGGGGACATGTTATAATCAATGGAAGTGGTACAATCCTTTAAGTACCTGTAGCTCTTGAATTAATCACTTTAGATCCCAAGTGTGCTAGTTTGTTGGAATTGTTTTATCGGGAAGAACACAGAAAGACACTAATATACAGGGTGTCCCATTAATCATTTTGAATCGGACGTTACGTGACCAAAAACAAATACCTCGTTGGGTAACACAATAACAAGAAAAGACACAACATTTGCTCTAATTTACACCCCCAAAATTATAATTCTCTACTACTGCCCAGTTTCGATGTATTGCTTGTCCTCGTCGTTTTTTTATCATAGAGGGCTTAGGAAATCGGCTTGATCGCAAGGACCGAAGCACTCGTACACCCGAAAGTTTGTGAGAGAGACTGCTCGCCCGACGTTGAACCAGCTGAGTCCCCTGATGTCATGTCCAACGGACGCAAATGCGTCCATTCGACATCTCACCACGGCCCGATCGGCTAAAACCCGTTCCCTCTTTTCTTACCTCTGTTCAATCTCCATCTGCACCGGGCATCATCGTGAACGATATTCTTCGCAGTGCAATATGAGTTAAGTATGATTTTCTTGTCCTTCTTACTACATGTCCCTACGTTCCTCTGCCTCTTTCGATTTTAGAATGCTTCGAATCATCTCATGTATGATCTTCCAGCGTTGCTCGCTCGATATCATTATGGGCACCATGTTGTCTGTGGTCAGGTCCTCAGGCAGGTTCGCTCTCGCTTCCTGCCTGTAGCCGGACCATCTGTCACACTCAAATAGGGTATGCTCGACTGTGTCGCTCTGGCCGCAATGTCGACAACGATCGTCCGTCGCTCGCCCTATTTTGTTCCTGTATACCCGAAAGGGACCATGGTCCGTCAATGCCTGTGTTAGGTAGTAGCAGGTTGTCTTATGCCTACACTCTGCCCATTCTCGTATATTTGGAGTCAGGCGCTTAGTCCACTGCGCCACCTCTGTTGTACTGGACCAGATCCCCTGCCACTCGTCCATTGATTTCTGCCTGGCGGTCCTCCTCCGCTCTGGCAAAGCACCTTTTGGGATATACATATGTCTCCTCTCCTTGGCCAACAAATGCAGTGGCGGTATCCCCATTATAACCTGCAGCGCTTTGGTGGAGACAGTACGATACGCACTGGCCACCCTCAGCAGCGACTTCCTTTACACCCTGTCTACAGTTTGCTGGTGCTTTTTCCTCTCCATTGCTTTATACCATACTGGATCTCCGTATAACATAACTGAATGGATAACTCCGTTCAAGATCTGTCTCTTCCTCATACTTGGGCCGCCAATGTTTGGCATTATACGTGACAGTAATGCCCCCTTTCTTTCTGCTTTTACCGCAGTTCTCTTTATATGTTCGTTGAAACATCGTTCGTTGTCTACGGTAATCCCCAAGTACATTATCGATTTGCTGGGTACTATTTGCACCCCTCTAAGACAGAATCTCACTTGGTTTCTAGTGATCCTAGAACCCCGGAGAATGACCGCCTCAGTTCTGTTTGGTGCGAGCTGAAGTTGATGCTTGGGCATCCACTGATCTATCCTTCTCAGCGCCTCGTTTGTCGTTTGCATCAAAGTTTTTTCGTCTCTCGTGGATGCTACCAGAGCAAGGTCATCCGCAAATTCCACAGTCTTTGTGTTTCGAGGAAGAGCTATCCTTAAAACTCCATCATACAGGACATTCCAGAGAAAAGGACCCAACGACGATCCCTGTGGAACGCCTGTAGGTATCTGCAGTTCTACGTTTGCTATTTTTATAGCTCTGTCACTAAAATAGCTGCCGATCAGGTTTCGTAGATACCTCGGTATGCCACGTTTATTCAACTCCAAAGGCATTTTGCACATCAAGTGTCACCAGTGCTCCCCATTTATTGGAGGCTTCTTCTACGGAGCATAGAACTGCCTCCAATGCGTTGTTTTTGGACTTGCCACTGCCGAAGTCAAATTGATTTGGCGACAAGCCTCCCGTCTCTTCGAGTGCCGCCTCTAATCTTTGCCGGATGCGTACTTCATACAGCTTTCTCACTGTGTCCAGAAGACAAATGGGTCTGTAAGACGAAACGAGCTCGGGGGTTTACCCCCCTTAGCGATCAGCACTACTCTAGCCTTTTTCCAGATAGTCGGGAAAGTTTGTGTTTTCAAGAGACGGTTCAGTAGACCTAGTAGTAGGCCCGGTGCAGTGGCAATCAATTCCTTGATGACCTCTGGGGGAACTCTGTCTGGACCCGGTCCTAATCGTCGTGGCACACCCTGTATATCTGACTTCTACAATAATACATATAGTGTCCGCGGGTATAGGGGTGTGAAATTGGGTTGATAAAGATATTGAGATTATTGAGGGGTGGCGTATTTTTTGTTAGTATCGAGTATGTGTAGGAAGTAGCGCGTCAAGGTAGTTGATATCATTTTTTGATAGTTATCGAATATCTAAAGCTCTTGATTTGTGTATATTAGCCCCGATATTAATTGGCAAATGCCCTGAGACTGGTTGCCATTCCATCCCTCTCATTGCTTAACCTGGGTAGGGACCATCTAAGTCAAAAATATGCGTTCAGACATTTTTTCGTGCAAAAATACTCTTTGGTGCGTTAATATGTTACGTTCAATTAACAAGCGAATATCCTTTCGAATCAAAGTGGAGTCTGAAAATGTTTTTCGTGCGTGATCAAACATCGTACAAATCGTACTAGAAGATCGATGCCATGATAGAAAATGTGAGTTCTTTTATCACTTATTTTTATTTTAATTGCAATTTTCGAGAAAACCGTATACTACCTATTTCTCGTTCGCCTGCATCAATTTGCAGAAAAAATGGAGTTCGGAAGTTGTTTCCACAAAAAAGTATATATGATTATTCCATTTTAGCTCTTTTCTGTTGCTCATACATCCAATAGTTTTTGGTAATTATGCACTTTGCTCACTTCATTATTTGAGAAATCTAAAAATACTACATCAGAACTTCATTGAGAAGTATATTAATAAAGCACAGCAGTCCAAAATTTAAGTCTCAATGTTTATTAACAGGTAAACTTACATTGTTAAGTATCAATACAAGGATAGACTGTGACAACTGCGTTGCTATTACACCTACTGGTTTCCTGGTTCTTACTGTGGATAAGGAGACATATACTTCATTGGGAATAGAGGGAAATGCCTCACATCACCTAGCAGATACTCAAAACAGATACAGTGAGTATAGCATGCTATCGATTTTTAATACATTTTTGACACAAAGAATTGAACATATTCGTTAATGTTAGAACTAGGTATGCACAGAGTACTCGGTAATTACTCGGTACCCGGCCCATTTTACCGAATACTCCATTTGGCAGGGTACTATATCCTAGCCGAGTATTACCTCATTACTTGGCCCGCATATAACCATACTTAATAAATTTTAATTAAACTCTTGAACTACAGATTTGCCTACCTACTTTTTGTGTCGATTTTAACCACCGACGACAAATACGATAGACCCGTCATCCCATTCATAATTATACATTTATTTAGGTTGTAACAATATAAGTTAGACCAGGAAATGTTTACTATGGCCCGTTCATTAATCGTTGTTCCAACAACCTTGTTAGACAACAGTGTCAACGAACAAATCCAAACCAACAACAGATTAATGAACGAGCCGTAGTAAACATTTCCTCAAGAGTACTTACCGACATGGAAACCAGACTACTTGGAAAAGGCCTTAATTTCGCCATAGCATCGAAAGAGATCCCCAAAATAGACATCATCAGCGCTGTTGAAACAACCTGCACAAAAATGAATCAAGACCAAGCAGAAGAATTTAAATGGAAGATAAGGACAGTCTTGGAAAAGAAAAAAAACAGCCACGAATAACACGCCAGGCAAAGAACAACGTGTACTGAGGACGCTAAAAAAGGATGTGTCTATTAAGGTACTGCCTGTAGATACGGGAAATGCCACAGTCGTCATGAGCACAACATACAACCAAAAACTAGAAGAGGTCATGACAAAAGGCAAATATAAGCATCTACCAAGTGATCCGACAAGCAGAATCGAAGGACAACTGTACCAAATATTAAAAAAGTACAAAGAACATTTAACTGACCATGAGAGAATAGCTCTTACGCCACATTATAGCAAACCACCACACCTCTACGGCTTACCGAAGATACACACAAGGATGGCATACCACTGCGACTGATAACAAGTTCAAGAGGCTCTCTCACACCGAAAACAAGTTCAAAAGGCTTTCCCACGTACAATCATGTGGAGTATCTGCTGAACATCATACAACCACTAGGGGGAAAGGGAAGGGAAGGGAAAACATCATCATTTGTAAAGGACTCCAAACACTTTGTTGAGATACTTGCACAAACCAACACACACACAGGACAATACCTGCATTACACCTCGAACCATCCAACATCAACAAAGAAAAGAGTCATTCGAACCTTGGTCGATCAGGCTGAGAATATTTATAACACACAACAGGGACTAGAAGAAGAACTACATAAAATTAAAGAAGATCTGTCAAAGAACGCATATCCCAAGAGGCTAGTGGAAGCAACAATGCAAGCAATGGTACTAGCAGAAATAAAGGTCCTGAAGAACACAGGCATTCACTCTGTATACCATACGTGAAAGGACTGTCAGATGCAGTCAGAAAAATAGGACAACACTTTAAAATTCAAACACGATTCTCAAGAAGCACCACTTTCCGAAGTCTACTAACGAAAATAAAACCCAAGAATGAACATCAAGGAACTAAAAACTGCATCTACGAAGTACCATGTGAATATGGCAAAGTATACATTGGAGAAACGAAAAGACCTCTGGAAGCGAGAATTCAGGACCACAGATTCAACACCCAGAGAGCTGAAACAGGAAAGTCCGGAATAGCAGATCACGCTTGGACCGAGCACCATAAAATTATTTGGGAAGATGCTAAGGTTATTGACAAAGATCTTCAATGGTATCGTCGGAAATTCAAGGAAGCAGCTTATATCGCCAGCAACAAAAACGTGTACAGCAAGTCTAGTGTGCAAATTAGACCAATATGGCAGCCCCTCATAAGAAATATAAAATTGGATAGAACAAACTTGGACACAAACGTGGGACTCAGTGACCATCGAACGACCACGTCATCAGCAGCAAGAGGCGACGTCACTGACGCACCCAGCAGAACGCGCACCAGCCAATCAGAACAACCCACGAAAAACGACACGTCAGATAGACGAGAATAAAGCAATGAAAGGAACATGTTAGTCAGTTTACCTGAAGACTATTGAAGATACCATATCAAAACGTTGTAATCCAAAAATTATATAGACAATGGAAGTCCGAAATAGACCTTTTGAAACATCTACCTTGTCTACAAATTTCAAACAATTATACTAAATAATCATTTCTGTGAACCAAATTATTGGATATACTAAAAGTTTGCTTCCATAAGTAATAATAGTGCAGAGGAAATATGGGTGCAGGGTACTGGTTGTAATTAGAAGCATTGTAACATCAGTGAAGGCCTGCAAATTATAATTATGTAATATTTAAATTACACATGCATCCACTAAATTCAAACTGTGCCACAAGAGCTTAATATTATTGAATGTCCAATAAGTAGTCAAAAAATTAATTTTACGGGATTGGTCTTAAAGTCGTGTCGCACCAACGCTGTATCTTTTTTGAAAATAAGCTCCTTGCATATTATTTGATAATTTAATTCTCTGAATTATAAGCAAAACATATAGGCATCATACTGTACATAAATGTGATTTGTTCAGTTATCGGGTTCTCAAGATGACAAATGTGGTGATCCGGAACGCGCTCCTGGCTGTCATACGTAGAAGAATGCACTCTCGGCTGTCACGCGACCGAAGATTGACATTGACGTATGATAGAAAAGAAAAGCTATCAAAATTTGTTAATTGTTATAACATAAGTGTATGAGTCATTCGATGATGTTCAGATATGTATTTGATTATTACTACATCATATATTGTTTAGATATTTTGGTATTTGTAAGATCATGAGTGACTTTTCAGAGCAAACAGATGAAGTCTCATGGTGCTCATAATGGAATAAGCAGTTGCGTATCCATAAAATATAGACGAAAAATAATGAGTTCAGTCAAAAGATTTTTGATATCCGGCAATAAATGGCAGAGAAATCAATAATTAAAGTTTGCATATTCAGCGCGAAATAGTTGCCGCCTTCAATTTGGCTGTGACGTCACGTCTCCTCAATCCGTTTAGCCAGCCGTCCGAGGCCGCGCGCTGCCGTAGATCCGTATATCGTGGAAGCTGTAGTATGTTAGTCTGTTAGTGTATGTACAGCTGTGCAGAACGCATCAGACGTAATTTATTTTTGATTTTTACATAAGTGTTGTTTAGTTTTTGACCATAATGGAAGAAGGATTCGTAAAAGGACAAACGCTCCACTGGCGCGATTTATAAAAACCATACACATTTTCCATCCTCCGCACGGTGGTAATACTGTGTCAAAATTCCATTAAAATCAATTCAACCGTTTCCCCGCTACACAATATAGAACGATCTAAAGCAATACTCGTACGTTTACACCAGGAAAAAATTCTAAGTCCTTTGGTTTTTGCAATAGGTAAGGCAATGTTTGGATGGACCTAAAAGTTATTTATGTCACTAGGTCTTCCTTCACAGGTCAGTGGACAGTCTATTATGAATGCAACAAATTTTTCAGTTTTACAACCCCCCACCCTCCAACCGCCCCAATTTCACCCCCACCCAAAAAAAGTAGAAAATTATCAGGAACCCCTAAAACGCCTAAAAACGAAGTTTGAGCAATATATAATTCTTTTGTTTTTTGCTAATTACTCCGCCGCCCATGCACCGGTTTTCAAAATTATAGTAACATTACCTACTACGGCCCCACAGCATATCGCTGTCCAAATTTCATCACAATCCATGCAGCGGTTGCGGAGATTACGTGGCTAGAAAAACGTGTACAGACAGACCGACAGACAGACAGACAGACAGACAGACAGGGCGGACGGGACGGACGGGACGGACGGGACGGACGGGACGGACGGGACGGACAGGACGGACAGGACGGACAGGACGGACAGGACGGACAGGACGGACAGGACGGACAGGACGGACAGGACGGACAGGACGGACAGGACGGACAGGACGGACAGGACGGACAGGACGGACAGGACGGACAGGACGGACAGGACGGACAGGACGGACAGGACGGACAGGACGGACAGGACGGACAGGACGGACAGGACGGACAGGACGGACAGGACGGACAGGACGGACAGGACGGACAGGACGGACAGGACGGACAGGACGGACAGGACGGACAGGACGGACAGGACGGACAGGACGGACAGGACGGACAGGACGGACAGGACGGACAGGACGGACAGGACGGACAGGACGGACAGGACGGACAGGACGGACAGGACGGACAGGACGGACAGGACGGACAGGACGGACAGGACGGACAGGACGGACAGGACGGACAGGACGGACAGGACGGACAGGACGGACAGGACGGACAGGACGGACAGGACGGACAGGACGGACAGGACGGACAGGACGGACAGGACGGACAGGACGGACAGGACGGACAGGACGGACAGGACGGACAGGACGGACAGGACGGACAGGACGGACAGGACGGACAGGACGGACAGGACGGACAGGACGGACAGGACGGACAGGACGGACAGGACGGACAGGACGGACAGGACGGACAGGACGGACAGGACGGACAGGACGGACAGGACGGACAGGACGGACAGGACGGACAGGACGGACAGGACGGACAGGACGGACAGGACGGACAGGACGGACAGGACGGACAGGACGGACAGGACGGACAGGACGGACAGGACGGACAGGACGGACAGGACGGACAGGACGGACAGGACGGACAGGACGGACAGGACGGACAGGACGGACAGGACGGACAGGACGGACAGGACGGACAGGACGGACAGGACGGACAGGACGGACAGGACGGACAGGACGGACAGGACGGACAGGACGGACAGGACGGACAGGACGGACAGGACGGACAGGACGGACAGGACGGACAGGACGGACAGGACGGACAGGACGGACAGGACGGACAGGACGGACAGGACGGACAGGACGGACAGGACGGACAGGACGGACAGGACGGACAGGACGGACAGGACGGACAGGACGGACAGGACGGACAGGACGGACAGGACGGACAGGACGGACAGGACGGACAGGACGGACAGGACGGACAGGACGGACAGGACGGACAGGACGGACAGGACGGACAGGACGGACAGGACGGACAGGACGGACAGGACGGACAGGACGGACAGGACGGACAGGACGGACAGGACGGACAGGACGGACAGGACGGACAGGACGGACAGGACGGACAGGACGGACAGGACGGACAGGACGGACAGGACGGACAGGACGGACAGGACGGACAGGACGGACAGGACGGACAGGACGGACAGGACGGACAGGACGGACAGGACGGACAGGACGGACAGGACGGACAGGACGGACAGGACGGACAGGACGGACAGGACGGACAGGACGGACAGGACGGACAGGACGGACAGGACGGACAGGACGGACAGGACGGACAGGACGGACAGGACGGACAGGACGGACAGGACGGACAGGACGGACAGGACGGACAGGACGGACAGGACGGACAGGACGGACAGGACGGACAGGACGGACAGGACGGACAGGACGGACAGGACGGACAGGACGGACAGGACGGACAGGACGGACAGGACGGACAGGACGGACAGGACGGACAGGACGGACAGGACGGACAGGACGGACAGGACGGACAGGACGGACAGGACGGACAGGACGGACAGGACGGACAGGACGGACAGGACGGACAGGACGGACAGGACGGACAGGACGGACAGGACGGACAGGACGGACAGGACGGACAGGACGGACAGGACGGACAGGACGGACAGGACGGACAGGACGGACAGGACGGACAGGACGGACAGGACGGACAGGACGGACAGGACGGACAGGACGGACAGGACGGACAGGACGGACAGGACGGACAGGACGGACAGGACGGACAGGACGGACAGGACGGACAGGACGGACAGGACGGACAGGACGGACAGGACGGACAGGACGGACAGGACGGACAGGACGGACAGGACGGACAGGACGGACAGGACGGACAGGACGGACAGGACGGACAGGACGGACAGGACGGACAGGACGGACAGGACGGACAGGACGGACAGGACGGACAGGACGGACAGGACGGACAGGACGGACAGGACGGACAGGACGGACAGGACGGACAGGACGGACAGGACGGACAGGACGGACAGGACGGACAGGACGGACAGGACGGACAGGACGGACAGGACGGACAGGACGGACAGGACGGACAGGACGGACAGGACGGACAGGACGGACAGGACGGACAGGACGGACAGGACGGACAGGACGGACAGGACGGACAGGACGGACAGGACGGACAGGACGGACAGGACGGACAGGACGGACAGGACGGACAGGACGGACAGGACGGACAGGACGGACAGGACGGACAGGACGGACAGGACGGACAGGACGGACAGGACGGACAGGACGGACAGGACGGACAGGACGGACAGGACGGACAGGACGGACAGGACGGACAGGACGGACAGGACGGACAGGACGGACAGGACGGACAGGACGGACAGGACGGACAGGACGGACAGGACGGACAGGACGGACAGGACGGACAGGACGGACAGGACGGACAGGACGGACAGGACGGACAGGACGGACAGGACGGACAGGACGGACAGGACGGACAGGACGGACAGGACGGACAGGACGGACAGGACGGACAGGACGGACAGGACGGACAGGACGGACAGGACGGACAGGACGGACAGGACGGACAGGACGGACAGGACGGACAGGACGGACAGGACGGACAGGACGGACAGGACGGACAGGACGGACAGGACGGACAGGACGGACAGGACGGACAGGACGGACAGGACGGACAGGACGGACAGGACGGACAGGACGGACAGGACGGACAGGACGGACAGGACGGACAGGACGGACAGGACGGACAGGACGGACAGGACGGACAGGACGGACAGGACGGACAGGACGGACAGGACGGACAGGACGGACAGGACGGACAGGACGGACAGGACGGACAGGACGGACAGGACGGACAGGACGGACAGGACGGACAGGACGGACAGGACGGACAGGACGGACAGGACGGACAGGACGGACAGGACGGACAGGACGGACAGGACGGACAGGACGGACAGGACGGACAGGACGGACAGGACGGACAGGACGGACAGGACGGACAGGACGGACAGGACGGACAGGACGGACAGGACGGACAGGACGGACAGGACGGACAGGACGGACAGGACGGACAGGACGGACAGGACGGACAGGACGGACAGGACGGACAGGACGGACAGGACGGACAGGACGGACAGGACGGACAGGACGGACAGGACGGACAGGACGGACAGGACGGACAGGACGGACAGGACGGACAGGACGGACAGGACGGACAGGACGGACAGGACGGACAGGACGGACAGGACGGACAGGACGGACAGGACGGACAGGACGGACAGGACGGACAGGACGGACAGGACGGACAGGACGGACAGGACGGACAGGACGGACAGGACGGACAGGACGGACAGGACGGACAGGACGGACAGGACGGACAGGACGGACAGGACGGACAGGACGGACAGGACGGACAGGACGGACAGGACGGACAGGACGGACAGGACGGACAGGACGGACAGGACGGACAGGACGGACAGGACGGACAGGACGGACAGGACGGACAGGACGGACAGGACGGACAGGACGGACAGGACGGACAGGGCGGACAGGGCGGACAGGACGGACAGGGCGGACAGGACGGACAGGGCGGACAGGGCGGACAGGGCGGACAGGGCGGACAGGGCGGACAGGGCGGACAGGGCGGACAGGGCGGACAGGGCGGACAGGACGGACAGGACGGCCAGGACGGCCAGGACGGCCAGGACGGCCAGGACGGCCAGGACGGCCAGGACGGACAGGAGGGACAGACGGACAGACCGAGAGACAGACCGACGAAAATGAGTGACGTGGCTTTTCGTTATGTAGACATCATAAAACGCCCAAAAACTGTATTATCTCAAAATCGAAAATTTTCGCGATCACAATACTCCCCTCACCTATCGGTGTGGGAAGTAAAAGCAAACCTTACCATTGCAAATTTGTCTGTGACGAAAATGACGAGACCATTGAAAGTGTTTTGTGTCACGATTGTGCAGCTAAGCAAGGTGGATGTAAACACACGTCGCTTTTTTGATATGGCTTTTCAAAAAAGTGAGGAATCAGCAAGTACTTTAGTAAAGTGTTATTGGATGACACCGGCACTATCTAAAGTTGGAGGAGTATTAAATTTATCAAAGCAAACGATCTAAAAGATGAAAGTTCTTCAAATTAAAACATTGAAGAAGATCCAAGCTTTTTGAATAAGTTCGTGAATGAATGTAAAAGACGACAAAATAACAACACACAAATAATGCCTTACCTTACTGGTTCGTGAATGAATGTAAAAGACGACAAAATAACAACACACAAATAATGCCTTACCTTACTGATGTCCGCATAGAGATGAAAGGTTAGCTGCACTATCTGTTTTGTAAATTTAAGAGTAGCAATAATAATTTAAGTGTGAAAGAATTCATAGTATTCTGCAAGCACAATATTACTGAACAGCAGTGTGTTTTGATCGAGAAAGCGACAAAAGATCAATCTGACTCCATTATGGTTCGAGCTACAGTACGGCAGAATTACGGCTTCTATAGCTCACGAAGCATCTAAATGTAAATTTTTTGATGGTGTGCTAAGGGAAGAAATCTTAGGATCATATCAGTTTAGAGAACCGTTTGCTATAAAAAGAGGTATTGAATATTAGTCGCTCATTTTGATATGCGGATGCAGATTATTTAATATATTTAATGTTGATATTATTTCCATTGTAGGAAAATGCTTAGAACAAGAAGTGAGAATGCAGGTTGAAAAATTAAAAAATATTAAAATAGAGAAGTGCGGTTTCTTTCTTTCAAACGAACACTCTATATTGGGAGTATCTCCAGATGGTGTAACAGAAGAACATGTAGTCGAGATCAAATGTCCAGTGGAGATCAAATGTCCAGTGAAAAAGAATAACATTACAAATTATATCAACTCGCAAATTCTAACACCAAAATGCGAAGCTCAGGTTCAACTGTAAATGCATTTTGCGAATAAGAAGAAAGCTTTTTTCTGTATAGTTTACGAGGATTTTGAAACATCTAAACAAGTCGATGAGAATGAAGTATTTTATAAAGCAGCATATTGTATGACTTTGATAAACGAATGTAATTTGTTCTGGAAGCATGTTTTTGACGCAATGATTCCTGTATAAATACATAACGATAATTCTTTACATGTTTATTAATTGATGTTGAACATTAACCATGCCACAGGCAATCACAACAATTGAATCTTAACAAATAAATCATCTTGGTATCGATACAAGCGTGAGGTGCTACCATCGAAAAATTCCTCAATCTTCCTATAGCTCTCTCAACATTTATGCGTAGAGCTGCTATACGTTTTGTTTCCATTACTTCTAATTTCGAGCTAGTTTTGTTAGCGCTAACGGTTGGAGGTCTTAGGTGGCATCTTTTAGTTTCTAACAGTTTAGATATGTTCTTAAATCCTTTGTCAGCTATAACAGAACTTCCCGATGACAAATTTTGCAATAAGTCACAATCTTCAAATATTATAGTGTCACTTGCTCTTCCCCCATACCCATCCGAAATATAGTTGATGAGCCCATCATGAGTAATGGAAATCAAATATTTGAAGGTATTACACTGTTTATACTCAGACTATGTTAAAGCCTGCTGTGAAGGTGTTTCAATTCGTATTTCGAAGCAATCCAAAATGCTTACTGTTTCTAAACATTCTGCGCGTCGCCTTTTTTCATATGCTCCAAGTTTTTCTCTAGGATGAACAACTTTTTGACAGTCAAACTTATGAGGGCATCCTTCACTTTACAGCTTTAATGTACCACCTACTAGTTAAATATTTAATTAGATTTTCAGTATCATTGTCAAACTGTAACAACAAAAACATAAGTTACGAATCTGAAAATATAGAAATTATATGAGGGGAATGCCTCCCGGATATGGGTGGTACCGGGGAAATGAAATACTCGGGGCGGACCAAAACTAGCACAGTAGAATAGCGTCTGCATCCAGAGGATTGTAGAATTACAATAACTATAGGACACGAAGGTCTCTATGTGAGGAGCGGTACTCCAACAGCGACTGTTCTTCATGTCAGAAGCGGCTGTTTTCATAAACCCCCAGGAAGCCCAACATCAAGAAGCTATTCGGTGAGTGGCGACACCGAGGGTATACCAAGCCTAAGGATGTAAGCCAGCCGGCAACCTTCGCAGGTACATCCTCAGGAGGCAATTTGGACGGCTGCCTCCGGAAATGTCGCCTGGGGGCCCTAAGGCCGAGCCGGTTTCGGAAGTTGGCGTAGGGCAAGGCGGCGGTGCTTCGAATTGCCCTATTGACGACCCCCGCCATAACATGGACCGTTTTAGGTGGACGACGGAGCTCAAGGATCACCTGCTGAGCTGCTACGAGAGCAGTAGCCCGCGTCGCGCGTCGTAGGGGATACATGTCCCACATGTTTGAGAGGTGGTGAGAAATGCACCCTGAGCATAGCACGCTTACCTCTCAGAATTCGCGAGATTATGTATCGTACCTCCGGAGGCAGGAATAGGTTCGTGCTCCAGCTCAGCCTGCCCCTTCGGCGGACGGAAGGCCTGTTAACCAGGCTGAAAGTTCGCCGATAAGGCCCGCTGAGGGGGAAATCGACGAAGTCGTCTAAAGAGAGGATGAGGCTGTGGGTGAACGTCTATCGGAGGCCTCTGACATTTGGAGCATCAATTGCGAAATTTACGCTGCGGCTCTGAGGCTGGCTAGACAGGGGAGAGTGAGAGACCCTCCTGTTGAGAGAGCACAGAGATGGGTGCGCCAAATGGAAGCGAAAATCCAGTTGGCTCGCCAGGAAGCATCCCGTATCCAGTGTGTGATGGAATGTAGAGCGGCTGGGAAGCCTTTTACGCGCCGAGTGCGCCAGATAGCCTACGGGTTGAGGGGCGACCATCATACACTCAGTCAAGCGGTAGGTACTGGTTGTTATCAAGTACACTGTCTTGACAGGATACGGATGCTAATCGCTGCTAAGCGATCGTTGGTGGCGCGGGCGTGGGGTCCGGAGCAGAACAGAATGTTCTACGAAATACCTTCTCGCCTTTTCCAACACCCGCCACCAGCCATAGAGCAGTCGCCAAATGCTGATCGCTTGGTGGCCTTTTGGAGGAACGTTTACGAATAACCCAAACCTCTCTCAGCAGACACTCCGGCCTTGCCACATTTCGAGTCCGTTTGTAGGAGAAGTCCTAACTTAAATGTACTGCGTCATCCGATAAAGACGGAAGAAATTCTTGGCGTCTTACGAGGCGCGAAGATTTTCGCAGCTCCTGGCCCGGATGGCATAAACACCTACTGGTGGAAAAAATTTCTCAGTTGCCACCGGCATTTAGCTGGAGTTTTTAACTCGTGGCTAAATCAGGAGCAGCCAATTCCGGCTTGGTTTGTCGAGGGTCGAACTGTGCTTCTCCCGAAGACCGGATATTTGTCTGATCCTAAAAGCTACAGGCCGATAACATGCCGGAACGCATGTTACAAGCTCTTCACCAGGATCTTGTACATGCGTATCCTTCAAGCTGTGAATCCTGTGTTTCTCGACGTGTATGAACAGATATATAGAAAATTGAGCAAAACCATTAACAGAGGACGTAGGATTGACAAAGATGCGTACGTTACTTCAATATGTGACGACATCGAAAGTCATGTAAACAACAACCAACCACGAGATCTATTTAAAAAGGTGAAGATGCTTTCAAAAACTTTCCAACCCCAATACCTTCTAATTGAAGATTCCACCGGTGCTAGATTGACCACAACACCAGAAATAATAGAAAGATGGCGTCAATACTGCGAGAGTCTTATGGCCTCTGAAAAGCCTCACCCATTGGAGAACCTGTCGCTTGAAGTTCGGGTACATGAACCACCAATTTTGAGAGATGAAGTCGAAACAGCTCTAAAAAAACTTACGGACAGAAAATCGGCAGGCTTAGATAATATCGTAGCGGAAATGTTAAAAGGTACTGGAGACAAAGGGATTACCTTGCTGCACCATATCTGTCAAAAAGTATGGGAAACTGGACAATAGCCGGAAGAATGGACAAAATCTATATATATTCCAATACATAAAAAAGGCCCAAAAGACGAATGCAGTAACTATAGAACTATAGCTTTAATAAACCACGCTAGCAAGGTATTACTGTACATTATACAAGAAAGGCTCAAAAGCTATCTCCTTCCCAACATACCCCCGGAACTGATGCTATTTCCGTCAATCGACCTATGGCGCACTGATGATCGCTAATAAGCGTGAAACAGCTGTCTGCGAACTGGTGGATTGACGGAGATATAGAGCAACCCTCGTATAGATAAAATATGTTAGAGTACTATTCCCTTTCATTACTTTTCATTTATATTTCAAGGAACTAATGGTATGTATTGTCAATTCAGTTGAATGGTTTATTGAATAATAAATTATATTCTATCTATACTATAGAATTTATATCTATTGACCCCCGTATAAGAAGTTAAGTGAACGTCAACAATATCGCAAAGCCCAACGCACAACCTCGAATTCCCTGTAGGTAAACGAGACGGCACGAACGGAACCCCACTGAAATCGAGGCGGCTCGCGTTTGTGAGACGCACATCAAAGTCGGCACGCCGAGTGACCCTACTTGTCTTTGTTAATTTACGGTGTCAAAACGGAACCACTCTAAAGCTGATGCATGTGAAAGATTGAAGAATCGTTTTATTCCTAATGGGTCAGTTTTCATAGCCTACCTGATAGATCTGCTTTATAATTATGCATTACGTCTATAAATTGTTTACATTATCTCTATAATTCAGGGTTTTGACTCCATCAAATACTATTGTGGCCTTATGTTTAAGTTGTTCGTTAAATACAAATAAAATTCGATAGTACTTTCTCAAAATAAATTAATTCCAGTACACAAATATGTAGAAGGCATATTTAAAATTTTGCTGAAACATCGAAATATCTCAGAAACTAATGAATGCAGGTATGTGAAATGCTATACAAATATGAAAGAGCATATTAAAAGCAATTTTTTGGTATAATAAAATATGAGGGGTTACATTTAAAAAATAAGATAAAATCTAGATTATGCATTATGATATATATTATGTGAATATGCGTCGCGTCGTCGACTTGTTTTACAGCTTGTGTTGAAACTAGAGGATATTTTTCATCTTGTAATGTAAAAAAAATATTTTTTGATTCGTTAATTTTTAATATAAAGTACGTTCAGTTGATAGCGATTTGGATATAAAAATGGTCATAGCTTTTGAAATCCCTATATAATGTCTACTATATCTTCTTGGTATTTGATATTTATTGCTGTATGAACGTTGATGATTCCAGAACTTCTTTTCTCCATTTGCGACACACACATTTTTACAAGCTGACAATGATACCCAATAGGTCTGTTTTTACAGAGAATCACAAACCAGTCAGAGCCAATCAGTATTCCCCATTGCAGTTGTCAAACTATTTCTGACTAGTACTGGCCAATCAAATTGACGCTGACTAGTTTGCGATTGCTGTAAAAACAGACCTATTATCGGAATACTTATTGCGTGTGACAAAATTTTGAATGTTGTATCTAAAAATGATGCATACATTTTTTTATGTGTTTGAAAATATAAATAATACCATTATTGCAAAAATGTATAATTATTATTTGCACTAAAACTTATCTTTTGAATTGATAAACACAATTATAAATTTTGGCCAAATCTTCAGAATATGATATGGAAGAATGATTGATACAAAGTTGGAATATACTCGTATGTTTTAAATGTATCTGGATGTTTTCGTTACTTTGACTAACTTACTGGTATCTTCAACGTGAGATGCCGGGGCACCGTGACGTGTGCAGTCTACGACAGCTGTCTTTGTGTGCCGTTGGGAAGCTGATTACCTGCAGTGCGACGTTCATCATGCGTGACATCAAGACGTTCCATGAACCACAACGCAGTGTGCGCGTGCTGCAGCAGCGCATTGAGTTTTTTAGAGCGCTGCTTGAGTCCCACTGTCCCACGCAACTCTATAGTCAGATGGCCTTCGAAGTGCTAAGTGCTGTGAAGGAGCTCATTGACCGTACCAAGAAATCTTACTCTCCTAACATTAGCATCTCGGCATTCCTCACCGAAATGAATGTCGTCGTCAGTCTCACTGAGGTAAGTGCCAGTTAAGATGTTATACAATAGAGACTGAATATTCTCCTCATAAACTTGATTTATAGCCTGATAATTTGGTGATCAAAAAACACACACGTGAAACACTTTCAAGATAATTTGAGTTTGATAAATTGCGAAGATGTTTATTTTTACTTTTTTTTTGGTATGGGCGTCGCAAACTCTAGCTCCCCATGATGATCCATGATGATTGAGAAAAAGGCGGTGTCAAATAGTTTGATTCATCACTTACAAAACATTTTCGGTAACAACAAATCTTTGAAGTTTCCAATTTCCCCGCCCTCCCTATTGAAAATTTTTTTTCCGAACTTGTAGGCCACCTTTGGCTCTTTTTGCCACGCAAGAAAGGTAAATAATCATACAAGTATAGGTTTTTATGCTGAACTGATTTTATAAAATTGTATAAAGTATCGTTATTTGCAACGATACACGTAAATCCTTTCTTGCTACTAAGGACTATAGTATGCATGTTATGCCCAACATATGCTGATCAGTATTTGTTTGCGGGAAAACGTATTTTCAAAACAAAATCCATAGGGCTGGTAACCTACAGAGCACTATACTTTATTCGCCAAATTAATATATTTTGAGGAATTGATTTCCATTCAGCTGGAAATTATTTTAATAACTTTTTTCATAAATGCCTGTATTCTAAGTTTGCACCATCCCAGGAGGTAAGCTTAACGTTTGGCAGCCAAAGAACCGCCAAATTTTTCACCTTTTTTGGTTTCACTTCCCACGCCGCGCGCAGATAGTCCTGTGATTGCGAAAATTTTCGATTTTGAGGTGATATTCTTTTTGAGCGTTTTATGATACATAACGAAAATCCAAGTCATTCATTTCGGTCGATCTGTCTGTCTATATGTCAGTTTGTCCACAAGCTTGTGCGAATAAAAAACATCTGACCTGAGTGATGTGGGTTAGAAAAAATCGGGTTACTTGAGGTTTTTATTTTTTTGCTCGTTTTTACTTCCCACACCGATAGCTGAGGGGAGTATTGTGATCGCGAAAATTTTCGATTTTGAGATAACACGCTTTTTGGGTGTTTTATGATGTCTACATAACGAAAATCCACGTCACTCATTTTCGTCGGTCTGTCTGTGTCTGTCTGTCTGTTGGTGTTTTTCTAACGTCGTAATCTCAGTAACCGCTGCATCGAATGTGATGAAATTTGGGCAGCGATATGCTGTGGGGTCATAGTAGGTAATGCTCTTATAATTTTGAAAATCGGTGCAGGGGCGGCGGAGTAATTAGCAAAAAACAAAAAAAAATGTTCCTCAAACTTCGTTTTTAGGTGTTCTAGGGGTTCCTGATCATTTTCTACTTTTTTTGGGTGGTGGTGAAAAATTGGGGTGGTTGGGGGGTGGGGGGTTGTAGATCTCAAAAATGTGTTGTACTTATAATGGGCTATCCACTGACCTGTAAAAGAAAGACCTAGCGGCATAATACCCTGTTGTAGACCCATCCGAACATTGCCTTGCCTCTTCCAGAAACCAAGGGACTTAGAATTTTCTGATAAATACATAGGAATATGGCTTTAAATCGTTCTGTATTGAGTAACGTAAAAGTTATAGAATGGATTTTAATGAAACTTTGTCACAGTATTACTACCGTGGCCAGGATGGAAAACGCGTATGTATTGGAAAAAGTCGTGTTAGTGGCGGCGCAGCAATAATAAAAAAATAAAAAAAAGCCTCAAACTTTGTTTTTAGGCGTTTTAGGGGTTCCTGATCATTTTCTACTTTTTTTTGGGTAGGGGTGAATTTGGGGTGGTTGAGAGGTGGGGGGTTAGAAAACTGCAAAATTTGTTGTATTCATAATGGGCTGTCCATTGACATATGAATCATAAACCTACTGGCATAATACACTTTTTTAGGTTTTAGAATTTGTGATGTATACAGACGTGATACAGACATAGTATACGAGTATTGTTTTAGATCGTTCTATATTGCGGAACGCGAAAATTATTCAATTGATTTTAACGAAATTTTGACACAGTATTACCACCGCGGCGAGGATGGAAAACGTGTATGTTTTGGAAAGTGGCGGCACAGCAATAATAAAAAAATAAAAACGCCTCAAACTTTGTTTTTAGGCGTTTTAGGGGTTTCCTGATCATTTTCTACTTTTTTTTGGGTAGGGGTAAATTTGGGGTGGTTGGGGGGTGGGGGGTTGGAAACTGAAACATTTCTTGTATTCATAATGGGCTGTCCATTTACCTGTGAATGGAAAACCTATTGGCATAATACCCTTTTTTAGGCCCATCCGAACATTTCCTTGCCTGTTACAGAAACCAAGGGACTTACAGTTTTGTGATGTATACATATACGAGTATTGCTTAATTTCGTTCTATCTATATTGCGTAAAGCAAAAATTATTAAATTGATTTTAATGAAATTTCGACAAAGAATTGACTATCGTGGCGAGAGTGGAAAACGCGCCAGTGTCTGAAAAATCGTGTCAGTGGCGGCGCAACAATAATTAAAAAATTAAAAATATGAAAACAGCTCATACTTCGCTAGACGGCTTATAGGCTCCTGATCGTTTTGCATCGTTCAGTTGAAGCATGCAGAATGAAAACTGTGGCGTCCTAGTTTCTAAGGAGGGAGATGCAAGAAACTATTTACGAAGGTTTTGTGTTGTACAATACGTTTTTTTGCGGGAGGGTGGGCGATGATTTGGTTGTAAGGGGATTTCAGACTATAGCTTCATGTAATGGGAAAACAATAAAATGAAGTCATTATGTGTGGGAAGTACTGAGTCAATCAACTTGACTCCATTTTTTTAGTATGAAACTAACAAGTATTGTACCATTTTACAATACTGGTTAAATGCGCCAACATTTAATGGCACTTGCCAAGGCACTTTATCACATTTTTTTAAGCGAGGCCTTTCAAAGTCGGCTAACTTTGAAAATTTTAAGTTCATAGTTCAATAAATAGTCTTCATTCCAGAAAACTTGGGGCAATTGTGTCATTATTTTTGACTGTGATCCTAGAAATGTTATTCAGGGTTAAGGTTCCAAAGTTTAAACGAACAAAAATAATAAAAGTTAACCAGAATAACCGAAAAATTGTTATAATTTGACCAAATTTCTAGGTTTTTTTAAATGCCCATAATTTTCAAACTGCATGGGATAGATTTTTTCTGATTTTTCTCATGATAGTTACATCCAATCCTGTCACCCCGTTGCGGCTTGACGTTAACTTTCGGGACACCCTGTATATGGTTCTATAATGAGAAGAGTGGTTCTACGAGGCTGATAACTTTATAAAAACGGTGTAATTCAAAAGACAAATCATGAAACTTTTGGTTTGACGCAATTCGATGCAATTATCACGTAGAAGTGGCATTTTCCTAAGTTGGGCAGAGTCAAATAACTGCAATTTTATTAACTTGGGCAGAAACCAGTCTAAAGCTGAAATATACTATTCTCTATACTTTAAAAAAGATCTCGGACAAAAATTCAGCATAATTTTTCAACAATACGAGATTTCACATTTGCTAGTATCGCACATAAGTCAGGCTGTTTTGGAACAGTTTATTCACTGCTTATAAAAATTGGCACAAAATGGATGCCTCTGAATTGTAATGATTTTTTCAGCCGATAATTGATATTGAAGCATATTGATTCAATTTTATTAGTTATTTCGTCCGATGAACGCTGTTATAGTCAGCGTACAACTGAAGAGCAACAGAGAAGCTGTACTTGCTGAGATGTACTCGTATAAAAAAGACCTTTTTGAAATAAGGAAATACTTTTTCTTAGAAGATATAATTTCAATCTCAAATCGATATTCTTAGTTATAAACTACTTCATGATGTCAGTCAATTGAATATGATATAAATAATTTTAGAAAGTTTTAGTAAAAATATCTATACCCTGCTACCCGATACTTTAGACTGTCATCCGTGTCAGCAGCGAACAGCTCGGCTAGTGATAACTAAAAACCCCCCAGAATGAATCTTGACACATGATTTGGCGGCAAACGTATAGGGCTGCACTCGGATCTCGTACCCCTACTGACGAGTAACTGACTCTTAACATTACAGGATATATCAACGATGTGTGGGTGGACGATAACTGCTTCCCTAATTGAGATAGAAAAAAATGTTTCAAATAAAAAATGTAGAGCCGATAATTGATATTGAAGCATATTGATTCAATTTTATTAGTTATTTCGTCCGATGAACGCTGTTATAGTCAGCGTACAACTGAAGAGCAACAGAGAAGCTGTACTTGCTGAGATGTACTCGTATAAAAAAGACCTTTTTGAAATAAG
Organism: Callosobruchus maculatus; assembly: GCA_951848785.1. Lineage (NCBI taxonomy): Eukaryota > Metazoa > Arthropoda > Insecta > Coleoptera > Chrysomelidae > Callosobruchus > Callosobruchus maculatus. The sequence goes on along the minus strand of CATOUR010000191.1, from coordinate 4,015,587 downwards.
GAAATACTTTTTCTTAGAAGATATAATTTCAATCTCAAATCGATATTCTTAGTTATAAACTACTTCATGATGTCAGTCAATTGAATATGATATAAACAATTTTAGAAAGTTTTAGTAAAAATATCTATACCCTGCTACCCGATACTTTAGACTGTCATCCGTGTCAGCAGCGAACAGCTCGGCTAGTGATAACTAAAAACCCCCCAGAATGAATCTTGACACATGATTTGGCGGCAAACGTATAGGGCTGCACTCGGATCTCGTACCCCTACTGACGAGTAACTGACTCTTAACATTACAGGATATATCAACGATGTGTGGGTGGACGATAACTGCTTCCCTAATTGAGATAGAAAAAAATGTTTCAAATAAAAAATGTAGAGTGCGATAAAATCTAAGTTCCAAAAATATATACCGTTATACCGGGTGTCCAATAAATGTGTTACGTATCAAAGCTACATTTTTTAAATAGAAGTCCCTATATTTTATTGCATATTTGGATTCCTTGGTCCAATTAAGTGTCACTTTATGTATCATACATTTTTTTATGGCCAGCCTCCCGCAAAGGCTAAAAGCCTATGTCGCTGTAGAAGCGCTGCGAGAGGATAAGTATCGGTGCACGTTAGATTTGAAACGCTGCAGGTTGTAGCCGGCGGGAAACAAATTCCCCGGCAGCTCGTTCCACAGCGTCGAAGTTCTCCAAAAGAAGGAATGCTAGAATAGACTGGTTCGTGGAGTAGGGACCTCGACCTGGTAAGGATGAGCTCGCAGAGCCTCTCTGGTGTTACTCGTTCGGACGGCCTTTGCTATTATTACCTGGGAGAGCTCACTCGAACATCTTCCGTGATAGAATCTGTAGAACAGGGACAGGTCAGCCACCCTTCTTCGATGTTCTAGGCTATGGAGGTCCTTTGTGAGGTTAGGCGTATCGATTAGTCTAATTGCTCTCTTCTGGATGGTGTCCAGAAGCTTTAGAGAGTTTTTCGGAGCGCATCTACAGCGGAACAAAACTCCAAGCTTCTGGGATGCCGTTTTAGCAATACTGACGACGTGGTCGAGCCAGGACATGTTGTTGATGTTGATCCCCAAAAGCTTGACGGAAAGTGACTCGTCTATGGGGTGACCCTCCATTTCCACTGTTGGTAAGCCAACGTGAGGCTTCTTTGTAAGTGTTGTTGCCTGGGTTTTCTGTACGTTGAACTGTACTTTATTTACTAATCCCCACTCGTCAATCCTCTTGATATCTGCGTTGATCTGTGAGGCATGCTGCTGTCGCCGACGTACCGTCCCCTGGGATGACAGCGGCTTGCCTGGCTCCATGCACGATATTAATGTACTGTCATCTGCGAAGCTGTAGATTGGCTTGGATGTTATTTCCAGCAGCTCGTTGATGTACAGCAGGAACAGTGTAGGGGATGAAACAGATCCCTGAGGAACACCGGCGTTTATTGAAAATACGTCTGATGAACAGCCATCGACTACAACAAACAGAGATCGGTCGTTCAAAAAGCTATTCAGCCACTGGCGCAGGCCAGGTGGTAGTCCATAAGCAGCAAGATTGACTAGGACTCCCTCATGCCACACTCTGTCGAAGGCTTCCGATATGTCAAGCGCAACAACACGGGATTCGCCAAGGTTTTCAATTGCTCTGTTCCGCAAGTGAGTGACATAGGCCAGAAAGTCACCCGTAGACCTGTGCTTACGGAAGCCATACCGGCGATCATTTATGATGTTATTATTGTCCAGGTACTTCAGGATCTGTGTGTTAATGACAGCCTCCATAACCTTAGACATGATGCTGAGAAGAGCCACAGGTCTATAATTTGTGGGATCGGTTTTTTACCTTTCTTAGGGATGGGTTGTACACAGCCAATCTTCCATGAAGCGGGAAACACGCCTTGCTGATATGATAGTTTGAAGAGCTTGCAAAGAATAGGTGTAAGCTCAGCGGCACAGAGTTTGAGGACAATGGCTGGAATTTGGTCAGGACCAGTAGCTTTCTTCGTGTTTAGCTTCTGGAGGATGCTTTTTACATCTCGATGTTGAAATTTGACCTCTGCCATTCTCGAGTTTACGTTTATGTTGGTAGTCGGATTACTTCCTTGGAAGTCTACAGTAGAATTGGCTGCGAAAAGCCTCCTTAAGATGTCTGCTTTTTCTGTAGGAGCAGAAGCGATGGACTTGTCCTCTCTGGTCAAGGGTGGTATTGAGGAATAGGAAAAGTTCAGACTAACAGCCTTAGCTACAGACCAGAATGTTCTGGACGAACTAGGACATGAGAGGAGCTTGTTCTTAATTTTTTTGTTGTGTTCCTCCTTGCTGTTGTCAATCTCGCGTTTACAGTGGTTTCTGGCGTCGAAAAAACTGCGGTGGTTCTCGGCGTTTGGATTTTTCCTTCATTCCTTGTAATGTTGCTTTTTAGAGGTAACTGCATCTCTACAACGCTGATTAAACCATGGCTTGTTTTTGGAGCGACCCTTGACGACATGTGGAATATAGGCTTCCATGCCGGATATTAATACCTCTGTTATTTCTTGGGCGCAAGCTGATGGGTCTCGTGACTTGAAGCAGACGTCGTGCCAGGGAAAGGACTGGTAGTATTCCCTTAGGTCGTCCCACTTTGCTGATCCGTAATGCCAGACACGGCGAGGCATTGTATGGTGGGGATCTGGAGAATGCATCCTGCATAGTGTTGAGACGGTGTTATGATCAGACGATCCTAGTGGAGCGGTTACTTTCACTGTGTAAATTGTTGGGGTAGTTGTGAGGTATAGGTCCAGCAGACTGGCAAAATCTCCGTGGCGGTTGGAGATTCTTTTTGGTTCTTTAACTATCTGCTCCAAGCCGCAGCTATTAGCAAAGGCTTCAGCTTCACGTCCCTCGTCGTCCGTTTTATTTGAGTGTTTGAGCCAGTATGAGTTGTGAACGTTGAAGTCGCCCAGAAAGACTATCTCTGAATTAGGATGACCTGACTGCAGCGCGTCCACAGTGGCTGAAAGCTTCTCGAAGAGCTCTTTGCAGTTGTTACTACTTGGTGGCCTATAGATGCAGCATATGAATTTGGAATGATTTTGGAAGGATATTTTAAGCCATATGATGTCAAATCCTTCCAGTTCGAGCTCTTCCTCTCCATGACAAGAAAGCCCAGATTTAACGTACACGCATACGCCAAACCTACGTCTAAATCGGGTGTATAAGTCATATCCGGGATATCCAAAGCAATTATCCATTGTTGAAGAGTCGACTTGAGTCTCCGTAAGAGCCAGAATGTGTGGCTTCTCTGCCTGAAGACGTTGATGGACAGAGTTTATGTTGGAGGCAAGCCTCGTATATTTGTAAAATCGGCTCTGAACACGTTTTTCTGGCCTTCGGGCCTGTCGTCAGTGCGAAGTTGCTGGGAGGGTCGGCTTCTGTTGTTAGCCTGATGAGGAGTGGCAGCAAAATTTTTTAAACGAACTTCGCTTAATGTTCCCCCCGGGCCACCTGGCACCCGGAGATCCGAACGGCCAGGTATTTTACCTCCGGAATCTTTTGATCCTGGAAGAGCCGTTGAGCATTTTTAACTTCAAATTTATTCAATTTGTCACTTATCGGTAACCGGGAACATCGGCCCAGGGACGGAACATGAGCCGTGAGGCCATTTGGCGTCGCCTATTTTCGGGAACCTATTTTTAGTTTCCCGGAAATATTCCGATGTGGGGGTGATTGCACCGCGGGCGAAGCTAAGTGACTCCACTTCTCCCCCCTTTGGCTGATTGCAGAGCTAATAGTACACGATGCACCGTCGTTGGTGCAAGGTGTACCATCACCTCTAGGCGATGGGGTCGCCACATCCCTACGCCTAATACATGATACTTAAAACGAACCTTTTAGGCGCAAATCACCATTTTCGGTATAAGCAGGCGTTAGAGAAAAATTGAATATCGCAGCGTCTGTAAAACTTAGAAGGCCGTGACTTTGCGGTGTGACTAAGCATGAAATGTGTCAGCTTAGGTAGTACTGTCAAATTTGAATTCTTTTTGTACTTCGCGAAATCGGTAGCTTAATTAAGGAAAATTCAATCACAGATAACTTAATTTTTTTAAATGGGAATACCTTATCTTTTTTATACGGTTAAATGTAAAATTTGATGGTATTTCTAACGATATCTGATTGTTGATATTAGTCTCTTGTAGTTTCCATTGTATTTGAAATTTTCGGTCAAATCGGATTTTTCAAATTTTTCTGCGTATAAGCAACTTATAAGGCCATGACGGAAGAAAACAACTAACAAAAAACAGAAACCTGCAAACAAACTAGAGTAACAAGACAAGATAATAAAAATACCTTAAAACATATCCGCTCTAACCAGAAACAACAGCGGTAACATATCTGCCAGAAATGATCTTTTACAGCCTACTAACTATTATAAGATGTAATAGAGATTTATAAATATCAAAAATTATTGTAAGTTTTGAAATGAAAGGTTTGTTGTCTAATATCTACAGAATAAAATTTTACATTTCATCGTATAAGACATTTCCATCAAATCAAAATTAAGGTTACCTCTCAACGGAGAATTCTGAACATCTATTAGAACAGTTTTTGAAATTATTTATTAGTTTGTGTTTTAATTGTGCTTATTTCAACCGTTACTTCATGTACTTTTTTGACAAGTAAATTGTGTTTTATAATTTAAACATACTTTAATTCAGTTTTCGTTTTCTGCAATCCTACTAATAAATACTCAAGAATTTGGAGTGCTCTAGTAAGAGGTGTCCTTACTTTGACTTGACGAAAATTACTACCTTTTTATACCTAAATGTAAAATTTAATTCAGAAGATACTAGGCTGCTAGCAACAATCGCTGGTATGTTTCCTTTCGTTTCAAAATTTGTAATAATTCTCGAAATTTCTAAATCTCCAGTACATCTCGAAAGCTAGCCAGTAAAAAATAGCCATTTCTGTCATACTCCAGCTTCTCATTGATATTAGATATGGTGCCGCTGTTCTTTCTGATTAGAGGTATTTTTAGAATTTTATTTCGTTCACACCTTCTCGCACCGCAAGTCAGTTGTTTGTAAACGAAAAAATATAATATACATCAATTTCCTGTTCACAAAAATAGTCATTATTTTTTGGCAATGAGGTAATCAGTAAAAATATCACTAAGACGGTCCTGACTTGCAGGATTACCAATTCAGACCACTACTAAAAAATTAAATTTGGGATGCACTTCTTCGTCAGCTGATACCTATCAAATAGACGTCAAGCCAGTCTAAAGTATCAGGTAACCAGTCCAGTCACCTTCAAACCAAAAAGCTCAAACATCAATGTCACATCTGTGACGTTGACGCGAGTATTGCGTTAAAATATACCCAAATTTTGTTTTATTTTAGGTAGTGCTGGGGCCGAAACTGAGGCAAGTTGACTTACAGAAATGGCCACGTATCATGAGATACGTACTATATAAGAACATGCATCGCATGACTGGCCTTGAAAAGCTGAACTTGGGTTCCTGTTCGGGTGGCTGGAAGGAAAATGATCGATGTCTAGCCGACGGGATGATCAAGATGGTACACCTGCGTTCCCTGTGTCTCTGTTTCGACGCAACGGACCAGATTGTGCAGATGTTAGCCAGAAGCTGCCCTGTGCTTGCCTTTCTCGACTTAACCTCATCCGGCTCTGTAACCGACCGAAGCGTGCCGCACCTGTTGCAGTTGAGCCAACTACAAGAGGTGCAGCTACACCGAACCTCCGTCTCAGTAGCAGCGTTAGCCGCAATCATCACAGGACTGTCTCGCCTCTACTCTCTAGGCCGCTGCGACGATTTTTCCGCTGTTGTCAGACATCTAAATCCTAACGGTTGCTTCCCACTGAAGCGAGTGCATACTCGCGATCTGTCCACTGACGTACTCAAGTTACTTGTGGACATGTTTCCAGAGATAGAGTACATCTGCCTCTTTTTAGACCAGCACTCCTGTGATCTCACCGTCCTTATATCACTGGATCGGCTGCGGGAGCTCAAGCTGCTCTCCTGTGCTTTCTACGGCGACTATTTAAAGCAGTTACTTGAGGAACGTGGCAGAAACATAACTTCATTGCATCTGGAACATGTCGAGGAACTCGATTTTCGTGTATTAGTGGACATTAGCCAGTGCTGTCCATACGTAAAGAACCTTGTTTTTTATAATTGTGACTTCCGCCAAGGCAGCGCCGCCCTAACAGACGTGTTGTTTAAGACTTCGCCCTTTTTTTGCTTGGAGCGTCTATTTTGGGTAGTCGACGGAGTAATCACGCACCTGGAGTTCTTACTCGCACATGCGTTTGGAATTCGATACATTCATTTAGGCTCTTCCACGGGTATCACGCATTCGTCTGTGGTCAATATTCTTTCTAAGAACCCTATGCGGCAGCTAGAGGAGTTTAGGGTGCTATATAGCATTGATATGAGCATGAGAACGGTCGAGCTTCTCATGGCCAGTTGCATCAACCTAAAGGTGCTCTCAGAACTGGAAAGTTGGCAAGGGATCTCTCTAAATGAGCTAAATGCGTTTAAAAATTACATTGTCAAAAATAATTTTGATCTGGACATTAGTCCTACTCTTTCCTTCACTACATAGCGGCAGTTAGAGCGCACACACGCACTCATATTAAAAATTTTAGCATATTTATACCATACGAAATTGCAAGTTGGAATGTCATCTTCCTTAACATAGGTTTGTTATATGCTATGAAAAAGTCCTGCTTGCATCACAGAGATCTTATATAAAAAATGTCGAAATCGCAATTTCTAAATTTTTTATACAGGATGTCCCACGACGATTAAGACAAGCAAAATAATCGGAACTGGGCAGAAGTAGCGAATTATAATTTTGGGGGTGTAAATTAGAGCAAATATAGTATCTTTTCTTATTATTGTGTCACCCAATGAGGTATTTGTTTTTGGTCACGTGACGTCCGATTCAAAACTTTTAATGGGACACCCTCTGTGTGATTTTTTGTATTCCTCCCGATAAAACAATTCCAACAGACTAGCACACTTGGAGTCTAAAGTGATTAATTCAAGAGCTGCAGGTCCTTAAAGGATGGTACCACTACCATTGATTATAACATGTACCCCTACAGTTAAATTACTTTGGTAGTGTTTCATAATGGTAGTGGTACAGTCCTTTAAGTATCTGTAGCTCTTTTAGACCCCAAGTGTGCTAGTTTGTTGGAATTGTTTTATCGGGAGGCACACAAAAAGTCACAAATATACAGGGTGTCCCATTAATAATTTTGAATCGGACGTCAGGTGACCAAAAACAAATACCTCATTGGGTGAGACAATAATAAGAAAAGATACTATATTTGCTCTAATTTACACCTCCAATATTATAATTCGCTACTACTGCCCAGTTCCGATATGTTGCTTGTCTTAATCGTCGTGGGACACCCTGCATAAGAATGGGTACTGCCAGGCAGTCTCTATCTAGTGGTGTAGTTCTTAAGAAGCTGAACCGATCGTTATACAAGTTTTGCTCGTCAAATATAATCTGTCAGTTCAGATTAATCATGGGAAAAATAATTTTCCTCAAAAGAAGCATTATACAATGTGTTCCCCCATCATGTCGACAAACTTTGAGGTATGAAAATATAATTAAAGTTATCGAGAAAAAATGCGAAAAAAAGGGGTCAACCTTTTAATTAACTTTTTATTACATTTTCAATTTCTGTATCACGACTCCATGGATTCGCGCAGTTGTAGCGCCATAGCTTGATTATTTATCGACCGATTCACGACATTTTTGGCTCATTTTATAGGAGAATGACTGGGTATATCAACTAAGACCAAAAAAATTCACCAAACTGAAAAAAAAATGTTTTGTAATGCACTTGTTTTGGTTACTTGCAAATAATTTAAAAAAAGCCATATTAGTGCCTATTTATTGAGACAGTTTAATGTTTAGCAGGATGTTTCCTGTCTAACCACATGCAATTCCTGTATGTAGCAGGAAAATTTTCGACAGAATAGGCCTTTTTGTATTATGACTTCTGTATCACAGCGCCATGTGTTCACGCAGTTGTAACGCCATATCTTGATTATTTATCGAGCGATTCAAAAGTTTTTGGTCCCATTTTATAGGGGAATGACTGGGCACATCAACTGAGGCAAAAAAATAATATCCGACAATTTCTAAGGCAAAAAAATCCACCAAACTTAAAAAAAATGGTAATGTACTTGTTTTGGTTACTTGCAAATAATTTGGAAAAAAAACCATATTAGTGCCTATTTATAAACACAGTTTAGTGTTTATCAGGATGTTTCCTGTCTAACGACACGCAATTTGTTTATGTAGCACTAAAATCATCGACGAAATAGGTTTTTTATTACGACCAATTTTGAAATAAACAAGAATTTGGTATGCACATTGTCTTTATTGGACTTCCGTACAGATTATTACTTAAATGTAATTTACATGAACAAATGTGATTATTTAGTATTTAAATTAATCAACGAAATTTTCAAAATGTCCGCCATTTTTATTTAGGCACGCTTGACTTCTGACACTAACGCTCTGGGTTACTCGACGCTAAGCTACGCTCCAATCTGTTTTCTTTGATTTCCAAGTGATTCCAACATATCTCATTTCAATTAGTTGCATTTCAGTCATTTGACTGAATACTAAATGAATAATACTAAAAATAAAAATAACAAATTTTTTTCATGTAAATTGCTTTTAAGTAGTAATCTGTACCGAAGTCGAATAAAGACAATGTGCATACCAAATACTTGTTTATTTCAAAATTAGTCGTAATAAAAAAGCCTATTTCGTCGACGATTTTAGTGCTACATAAACAAATTGCATGTCGTTAGACAGGAAACATCCGGATAAACATTAAACTGTGCTTATAAATAGGCACTAATATGGATTTTTTCCAAATTATTTGCAAGTAACCGAAACAAGTGCATTACAAATTTTTTTAAGTTTGGTGGATTTTTTTAGCTTAGAAATTGTCGGATATTATTTTTTTGCCTTAGTTGATATGCCCCATCATTCCCCTATAAAATGGGTCCAAAAACTTGTGAATCGCTCGATAAATAATCAAGATATGGCGTTACAACTGCGTGAACACATGGCGCTGTGATACAGAGGTCATAATACAAAAAGGCCTATTCTGTCGAAAATGTTCGTGCTACATACGAATTACATGTGGTTAGACAGGAAACATCCTGCTAAACATTAAACTGTCTCAATAAATAGGCACTAATACGGCTTTTTTTTCAAATTATTTGCAAGTAACCAAAACAGGTGCATTACAAAAAAAAAATTTCTTCAGTTTGGTGAATTTTTGTAGTCTTAGAAATTGTCAGATATTGTATTTTTTTTGCCTTAGTTGATATACCCAGTCATTCCCCTATAAAATGAGTCCAAAAAGTCGTGAATCGCTCGATAGATAATCAAAATATGGCGTTACAACTGCGTGAACACATGGCGCTGTGATACTGAAGTCATAATACCAAAAAGGCCTATTCTGTCGAAAATTTTAGTGCTACATACACGAATTACATGTGGTAAGACAGGAAACGTCCTGCTAAACATTAAAATGTCTTAATAAATACGCACTAATACGGCTTTTTTTCAAATTATTTGTAAGTAACCCAAATAAGTGCATTTCAAAAAAAAATTTTTTTTCAGTTTGGTGAATTTTCTAGCCTTAGAAATTGTCAGGTATTATCTTTTTTTGCTTTAGTTGATATGCCCAGTCAATCTCCTGTAAAATGAGTCCAAAAAGTCGTGAATCGGTCGATAAATAATCAAGCTATGGCGCTACAACTGCGTGAACCCATGGAGTCGTGATACAGAAATTGAAAATGTAACAAAAAATTAATCAAAAGGTTGACCCCTTATTTTTCGCATTTTTTCTCGATAACTTTAATTTTATTTTCATACCTCAAAGTTTGTCGACATGATGGTGGAACACATTGTATGATTTGTTATATCACCGAGACAGGAATTAACTTTTTAAATACTTTATTTGGCAACACAGGATTGTGTTGCTTTTCAGTTAGGGTGTTACTTAACTTAAAGACACTATCGGCATCTGTACCGGGTATGTGAACACGGAGGTACGCAGTATCTCCCTTTTATACTAAATTATTGCTAACAGCAGTATTTGCATACGTGTGTATACGTCACATCGAACAATGATGCTTTGTATGACTTGTTATTGCAGGAAGTTGTAAGTTATCTTTGTATAGAGGTAACTTTGCAACAAGCTTGTCTATAAACGATTCATTTTTTGAACTTATTACAATAAGGCTTATTGTCAAAGGGCCATATAACAACTTCCCGTTTTTCCAAAAAGTTGTTGCCTTGCAACAACTTTTCTCAAAACGGATATAAAATGAAAATGTAAAATCAAAATACAAAAATGTAAAAGGTAGAAATGTTTAAGGACGTTCGTACGGTACGCCTAGAGTTAAATGAGTGCTATTCATTTATGAAATTTATTCGAGACTTTATAAAAGTTGCAAAGTATATGAATAATTTCTTCACAGACCAAGGGACAGCCTATTATGCATACAACAGATTTTTAACTTTTACATTACCCCCCACTCCCCAATCACCCTAATTAATTTCACCACCACCCAAAAAAGGTAAAAACGATCAGGAACCCCTAAAACACCTAAAAATTAAGTTTGAGCTGTATTTTTAGTTTTTTGATTATTGCTGTGCTGCCACTGACACGATTTCTAAAAACCATAGGCGTTTTCCATCCTCACCACGGTAATAATACTGTGTCAAAATTTCATTAGAATCAATTTCCACGTTAAAAATACAGAACACTCAAAAGCAATAAATATTCATACGTACAAAGTCCTATAGTTTCGGTAATTGCAAGGCAATGTTCGGATGGACCTAAAAAGGTGATTTATGTCGCTAGTCCTTCCTTCAGCTAGGTCGTTGGACAGCCTACTATGAATACAAAAACATAATCAGTCTTTCAACCAACCCAATTTCACCCTCATCCAAAAAAAAGCAGAAAATGATCAGGAACCTCTAAAACGTTTAAAAACAAAGTTTGAGCTGTTTTTATATTTTTAGTTTTTTTATTATTTCTGCGCCGCCACTGAGACACGACTTATAAAAACCATACGTGTTTTCCATCCTCGCCACGGTAGTAATACTGTGTCAAAATTTCATTAAAATCAATTCAATAGTTTCCTCGTACACAATACAGAACGATCTAAAGCAATACTTGTATGTATGTTTACATCAGAAAAAATTCTTCTTTGGTTTCTGTAATAGGCAATGTTTGGTTAGACCTAAAAAAGTTATTTATGTTGCTAGGTCTTCCTTCACAGGACAGTCTGTTATGAATACAACAGTTTTTTCAATTTTACTTTACCCCCCCCATCCCCCAACCACCCCAAATTTTACCCCCACCCAAAAAAGTAGAAAATGATCAGAAACACCCAAAACGCCTATAATCGAAGTTTGAGCTGTTTTTATGTTTTTTGGTTTTTTTTATTATTGCTGTGCCGCCACTGACACGCTTTCTAAAAATCATATGTTTTTTCATCGTCGCGGCGGTAGTAATACTGTGTCAAAATTTCACTAAAATCAATTCAGTAATTACTGTTACACAATATAGAATGGTCTAAAGCATGTATATGTTACGGTTAAAGTGTTTACTTTGATAGTTTATATACTATCCAGCTAGTATATAAACCATCCAAATATCTCGTTATTTTAATGGAAAATTATATTTCTATCAAAATAGCGATGAATATTCGTTGGTTTGTATACTATCCAGCTAGTTTATAAACTATACAAGATATGCCGCTAAAGTATTATACCACAAAGATATCACTCATATTAACACCCATATGTGTTTCTGGTTAGTTTACAAACTATCCACATCATTTGGATAAAGTATGCACCTAATATCTCTAGTACTACATAATATCCAACTCGTTGGTTAGTATGTAAACTAACCAATCCTCTTTGGTTACTTTAGTTTAAAAAAACAATTTTTAATCAAAAGTGAAGTTTATTCATAGATACAACATACAATTGCTATAATTACATAAAAATAAGTAAAAGAAACGGAAATACTATTTGTGTAACAAAATATTCATATAAAATAAACCTCTAGACCCTGAGCAGCTTTAATGGCATCATAGATTTCACTCAAACGTAAAATAATCTTTCCAGATCTTTTATATTAGATTACATAGGATGATTCGATTCTCTGTAAATCATAAGTATTCATTTCATGATAATCAATCTTGCTATTAGTGTTAGGTCCTTGTTCGCGTATTCTCTTTATATGTTGCAGAAGTACATTATAATCACTGTCGTTCATTAATTTTGAATTTTGGTACTTTTTCTCGTAACAACGTAACATTCTAATAGTAACTTTTCAAACTGCTGTTGCTGATCCTTTTTCCTGATACCTGTTCTTAAACAAATTTTACAAGGCACGACAGTAAACAATACCAACACGTCACACTTGCACTTGCCATAAACATAACCTCACTTTTCTGTTAAACTGACCAAAGAAAATTAGTTAGTTTACATACTAACCAAAGAGGATTGGTTAGTTTACATACTAACCAACGAGTTGGTTATTATGTATTACTAGAGATATTAGGTTCATACCTTATCCAAATGATGTGGATAGTTTGTAAACTGACCAGAAACACTGGTTAATATGTGTGACGTCTTTGTGGTATATACTTTAGCAGCATATCTTGTATAGTTTATAAACTAGCTGGCTAGTATACAAACCAACCAATATTCATAGCTATTTTAGTAGAAATATGATTTTCCATCAAAATGACCAGGCATTTGGATAGTTTGTATACTATCCAGCTAGTATATAAACTATCAAAGTAAACACTTTAGCCGTAACATATACATATATGTATATTTATTGATTTAACTTACTATGCATGTTTAGCGAATAACTTATTTTTGTTTATATTGTAATCAGAATTATATTTATATCTTGTTTAGTATAACAGAACTTTAAGTGACCAGTAGTAGTAACAGCGGAAAGTAAAATGTTACATAAGCTACGCACGTTTTCTCTCTGTAGCTCAACTTCTTTTATTCGCCTAAATGATGCATTTTTGTGTGTTCTTTATTGTGTGTTATCTACATAATCTGTTGTTTTGATTTATTAGTAAATAAAGCATTATTATTATTATGTAGACTGTAAATATTTCAAATATATATGTAAATATGTTTGCCATCATCTTTTATGCAGTTACAAAGTACAAACCTATCGGTTAGAATGTATTTTTTATTCCCGATGCAAAAAAAGTGTGAACCTAAGACTTTGACGTTCGCCGTGTGGGCCTGCTAGCAATCTAAATTTTAAGTATATACATACAAATTTGGTAAGAGATCTCAGTAATCCTGACAACGGTAACTGCTCAAAATCAATTACAGCGATTTATTTAAATTTTAATAGTCCTTAACTTTTGGCCTGCAGTGTATATATGTAAATCACCCAAAACCACTGACTACAAATTTAGTCGATGCCCAAAACAAAATCTATCCTATTTCAGAAATGAATGAATCTCAACTCATTCATAAACAGTAGTTTGCATACTTTTGTATTGGTGGCACTTTTATCAGTGTCCCAATAAGCGCGCGATTGTTCAATGCAAGGCTCTGGCTGGTATCATTTTTGACTCTGTAGATTAATAATTTTTGGCACAAAAACGTGGTTCTCGTTTTTTTTAAACTTCAATCTGTGTTATTGTCGATCCCGATTTTAGAGTAAGTTTATACAGGGTGATTGATGAGACCGCGAATTTAATCAAAAAAGCGTCACTTTTGGCAATTTTTGAATAATTGTCTATTAGGAAATTTAAAAAAATACGTCGACATTAACATAGAACTGGTCTTATTCTTCATGCTCATATTTTTTTCAGTTCAGTTATCTCAAAATCGATATTCAAAAAATGGTGTCAGCTGAACCATTGCAAACAGCTCTCATGTACGTACTATAACCCCCTCTTAACACCGTCCGTTTGTCGCTCCTGGACTGCCGTCGCGTCGCGTGTTTGGTCGGTGGTGGTTACCGTGTAAATAGGTCTCGCAAATATCGAGAGCACGTGAACTCCATGAATTTTTTGCGCTCTTTTTCTACGGTGGATATGGTATAGTGTACTTTAGAGCTTTATAGAACATTTTTAAGTGGCCATTTGCTAATCGTATCCAATGCCCTCTATCTGAAATATGGACTTTTAATTAAATGATCACATGCTTGCTTAAATAAGCGAACAATATCTTTACTCGTGTCAGCAAGTGGTTCTGAGAGATCCATTATACTCTACGTTGAAGATATGTAATCTAGGCTTAACAATTATACGCTAAACTAACCAAATTATATTTTTTCAAACTTAAATTGTTGCATCTGGTTACCATTCGCTGTTCGTAGTGTACCCAAGTACACTAGAGCGTAGTCACCTCCGGAGAACTTTTCCAACTGGTCCCTGGGTAGTGGTTGTTCTGTTTGGTAAAAAGACCACGTTAAAGCGTAGATCAACCAAGGGACCCTCGCCGTATCGACCTTCTATAATTTGAATACCCAAGATTTGGTATTTGGTATTTAGTGATAGGTCTTGTAAGGGAACCCTTGGCTTTCCAACTTCAACTGCTTTAATTTTTTCTAAGTCCATCTGAACCGAAAGAAAACGAAAATCATTTAATCATGCATTATACGAAACAAAACAAACAAAATTCAAATAGAAATATCTTCCTATATATCTTATTCATTCAGTCTGATTCATTCTATAATTGACAGTCTTGCTGAACAAACCTAATTCATTTAAATCGAAATAAAATAGAATTTTTTATAAATATCTCCATCAGAACTGACGAAACTGTCCTAAATCATCCAAGAATCAAAATAAAATAGAATTTTTTTCATAAATATCTCCATCAGGACTGACGAAACTGAATGCCTTCTAATTTATTCTACAAAAAGATTTCATTTCGTTCATACCAAAGAAAACTCATCAGCCAAATATTCTCATGGTAACTGAATCGATAAAAAAATAGGTATTTTCTTTCATAAATCAAACATCTGAAATGAAAAAAAATTACATACTTACGTTTATGAATTTCCGGGTCTCACTTTTACAAGGTACACTTTCACAGACGACAGTACTGCTCTTAGTACGAACGGTCAGTTTTTACACAGCCTGAGCACACTTACTGATATTCCGGCGTACATAACTGCACCCTAACTGCACCCGTCTAAGGTAATTGCATCAGCAACTCATGATCTTGTTATCCTATAATGTACTCTACATCTGAGATAACCGCAGTACATACATACAATATTAATCATTAATTTTTTTCCTACTTTGACAGCGCGTGCATCCCATATAACTATGACTAATCGTTTATTTTTTTACTACTATCGAAAACTTGTTTTTGAACAAGATATCGCACACATTTCAAATCCACAATGTGTGCCCCTCCGACGCAAAGCCCTGATAGGGATCCCCAGACACATGCGAAGCACCCATCCCACTTGCTGAGACAGGTCCGCCATTTTTTGCGCGCCGATGGAAGGTATTAACTTGGCTATCGTCTCTGTAAATATGGCAACATTGAAAAATGGTATGAAAATTTACCAGATCGGACCTTGGATTTTTACAAAAAATTTCCCAACATCTGGGGAAAAATCACTGAAATTACAAAAGTAACATTGACATGGCAACACCGCAATTTCCTTAGAATCTGGGGAAATTTTGACGTAAAATGATATAATGGTCCAGAACTGACATACTATACCTACTCCTAATTATCATGACATAATTGTACACACAAGAATTATTTTACAGAGACATAGTTGTTTAGAGCTCGAGTTCTAAATATGGAAAGGGGAGATTCATGTGTTCTTGTTCAGCAGGTAAGATTCGTAGAGAGATAGCACACTCCCCACTTATCAGTATGCACAAATTATATAATACGATGTCAATTCCAACTGAAAGGAATTAATAGAGATGGGAAAAGGAAGAAATAAAAAGTGGTACAATCGAACAAGTATCGAAACGTTAATGATATAATGAAGAAATACATAGTTGCAAAAAATGGAAGTTATATGTCATAACCTATCTATGTATGACAGCCAAATAGATAACAGGTGAAGTGTTATAAGATCTCGTAATGTGGCATTATCGAATTCACGACCACAGGCACAATGGATTCGGGAGGCATTGTGTTGGAAAAATACTAATAATGAATTTACAACAGATTTAGCTGATGTATCGGGAAAAGCATAAGCTTGAGTAAAACGACTCATTTCGTCTCTCAAGACTAATGCATAATTTTTCGTAGGTGCTTCTAAAATATCCATGTCCATGTGCACTCTCTCAAAAAGAGTTTTTGGTGTTTCTGACAGAACTAAAGGAGTACTGAATTTATTCCTTCAAATTTTGACTTTTTGAGAGATATCACAACTTCTTCTCTACATCTTTTGATAAACCTGGCCAATTGTATTTGGCTCGAATTTTTCGGATAGTTTCATTGATTTCGCGATGTAAATCATTTTTGCCAAAGTGATATTGCCTCACAATAATAGGGGTTTCATTTCAAACATTTTGACAAATGACCATTTCTAAATTTTCTTCTGCAAAAATAAATTACATCATTTCCGAAATTGGTATATAGAGATTGTTTTCGATAAACAATGTCTGAAATAAATCTATGACATGTTTACTATAAATCGATGCAAAAAGTATCATAGTGCACAAATCTTGATCTGCGGGAATTGGAATAATAAAATATTTTCTATCCTTAACAGTTTGGCCGGAAACTACATTAATTTGATTAGTCGAAAAATCAAGATTTTCCTCAAAAATGTCTAATGTAATCTCTTCGTGTAGTTGAGACATAAAGTTTGCCTGAAAAATGTTAGGATCTGTCTATGGCTGTTGAAGTCACCAACACAGAAATCGTAAAACCAGAATAGGTTATCATATGTTACTTGCTGTCAAAGTCATTCATAGTCCCATTCAAACCCTATTTCTATGGCATGGAGTACATAAACGAAGGTGAAGGGGTTGGCATGGACATCATCCCCCCCCCCCCTGGAAAGCACTTCCAATACGATGCACTACGAGGACACATCCTCCACTGGTAACATACACACACTTTGGTGACAGGCCTCTTTAGGATACCTGTTGACGTTCGCACCTTGACAACTCTGCACTTTCCATCAGGACCAGGGATTGCCTCCTCAATTCTTCCTAGTTTCTAAAGCAGTGGTGGTACGTTGTCCTCCCTTAGAACAACCTTTTGGCCAACGCATAAATTTGGCTGTGGGTGCTGCCATTTCTGACGGTCCTGAAGCTCCATCAGTTACTCTTACCTCTTCCATCGAGACCAGAAATGTTCTGGACATGTTGATACCTGGTTAACATTTATATATACTCTCTGTCAGGAACTGATATGAGTCTTCTTCCAATAAGGACATCAGAGTCATTAGGGTCACAGGACAGTGGAGTTAGCGGACAGGAATTTAGACCTGCTTCGATTTGGGCAAGAAGGGTCAGCCTCAAAGGTCAAAGAAGTCAGTCCAATTACTCGTTTAATATGGTACTTGAATGATTTTACTCCCGCCTCCCAAAGTCCCCCAAAATTAAGAGCATTTGCTGGGATAAATTTCCAAATTATATTATCCTTGTTAAAAGTCTGTATTAACTCAGGTCATGTGTCTGCAGAAAATGACGGAGCTCTTTCAATTCTGAATGTGCACCAACAAAATTACGTCCGTTTATCAGAGTACACATATCTGGGTTTCCCCCTACGGGACACAAACCTTTTAAGTCATGCAATAAAAGCAGATGAAGGTAAGTCGCTTACTAAATCTAAATATACTACCTTTGTTGAAAAACAGACAAATATTGCAATGTATGCCTTTAAAAGCTTACAACCCCGACCAGCTCTTGACTCCATTACTGGCCCAGCAAAATCAATTCCTATTTGCATAAAATGGTGGCATTGGTTGAACACGATGCTGAGGCAGAACCCATATGATTTGAGTTTCATTTTTAAGGTTCGATCTAAGACACTTGACACATTTATGGACAACTTTCCTAGCTAGATCTCTACCTCCTATTGGCCAATACTTTTCACGAATAGTAGCCAGAAGTAGTTGTGGACCACCATGCAATAGTTTTTCATGCTCATGAATAAATAATAACTGAACAAACCAATGTTTAGATGAAAGTAATATCTGATGTTTGCTTTCATAGCTCAATTCGGACAATGCAAGTCTACCCCCCACCCTGAGAAACCCTGAGGGATCCATGAAGGGAGTTAATGACAACAATCTTGCAGGCTCAACCAGTGAACCTTTTTCCAAGCCTCTCAGCTCCTCTAAAAATGTTTATTTTTGTACAAGTTTAAGTATAGACTGTGCAAACTAGACTCAAGCTCACTAGATGTTACGTGACCAACCAACTTGGGATTCCTCCTAGTATATTGCAAAACCTGAGGCAATATGCAAACGATCTCGACAACTTCTGAAAACTTGGAAAATCTACGAAAGTCAATCAAACCTGGTGATTTCGCTACATGTAGCAATTGACACTGCTTCCTCATCTCAGGGGCATCACTTAAAACCGAAAAATCCTTCGTACACCAGGAATCTTC
The DNA here is from genome assembly GCA_951848785.1 of Callosobruchus maculatus. Classification (NCBI taxonomy): domain Eukaryota; kingdom Metazoa; phylum Arthropoda; class Insecta; order Coleoptera; family Chrysomelidae; genus Callosobruchus; species Callosobruchus maculatus. Next base: position 3,996,934 of record CATOUR010000191.1, on the reverse strand, counting down.
CTCCCCTTTTAACCATGAAGGACCATTAAACCATAGCTCATTATGAATCAGATTTCCTGGAGAAACATCACTAGATACAATATCAGCTGGATTCTCATCAGTTTTTACATGGTACCAGTCATCCCTTTGAGACAAATCACACAACTCAAGGCGTGGAATTGTTAATTCCTTCACAGGAGCAACTCTACTTTTTGCTGCTACCAGTGAAACTTGTATATACCCTGAAGCATTCTCACTTCTAAGATACGCAATAGCACCATAAGCTTTGCTTGAGGCATAACAGAACCCATGCAACTGGATACTCCTATACTCTCGACACCTCTACCTCTGAATATTCAAGGTTTCCAGTTGGTAAAACTCACTCCGCAGCTTTTTCCAATATTCTGCTACTTGGAACAGTGTCTTCGCAAGATAGTTTAAGCATCCATAACTCTTGTTTTTTTTATTATAGAGGGTTTAGGAAATCGGCTTGATCGCAAGGAGAGAAGCACTCGCACACCCGGAAGTGAGAGAGAGACTGCCCGCCCGACGTTGAACCAGCTTGAGTCCTCTGATGTCATGTCCAACGGATGCAAATGCGTCCATTCGGCTAAAACCCGTTCCCTCTTTTCTTACCTCTGCTCAATCTCCATCTGCACCGGGCATCATCGTGAACGATATTCTTCGCAGTGCAAGATGAGTTAAGTATGATTTTCTTGTCCTTCTTACATGTCCCTACGTTCCTCTGCCTCTTTCGATTTTAGAATGCTTCGAATCATCTCATGTATGATCTTCCAGCGTTGCTCGCTCGATATCATTATAGGCACCATGTTCTCTGAAGTCAGGTCCTCAGGCAGGTTCGCTCTCGCTTTCTGCCTGTAACCGGACCATCTGTCACACTCAAATAGGGTGTGCTCGACTGTGTCGCTCTGGCCGCAATACAGTAGACCAGTATCGCTCGCCCTATTTTGTTCCTAAATACCCAAAAGGGACCGTGGCTCGACAACGCCTGTGTTAGGTAATAGTAGGTTGTCCTGTGTCTACAATCTATGCTCATTCTATATTTGGAATCAGGCGCTTAGTCCACTGCGCCACCTCCGTTGTAGTGGGCCAGATCCCCTGCCACTCGTCCATTGTTTTCTGCCTGGCGGTCCTCCTCCGCTCTGGCAAAGCACCTTCCGCGATATACATATGTCTCCTCTCCTTGGCCAACAAATGCAGTGGTGGTATCGCTGTTATAACCTGCAGCGCTTTGGTAGAGACAATACGATACACACTGGTCACCCTCAGCAGCGACTTCCTTTGCACCCTGTCTACGGTTTGCTGGTGTTTTTTCTTCTCCATCGCTTTATACCATACTGGAGCTCCATATAACATAACTGAGTGGATAACTCCGTTCAAGATCTGTCTCTTCCTCATACTTGGGCCGCCAATGTTTGGCATTATACGTGACAGTAATGCCACCTTTCTTTCTGCTTTCACCGCAGTTCTCTTTATATGTTCGTTGAAACATCGTTCGTTGCCTACGGTATTCCCCAAGTACATTATCGATTTGCTGGGTACTATTTGCACCCCTCTAAGACAGAATCTCACTTGGTTTCTAGTGATCCTAGAACCCCGGAGGATGACCGCCTCAGTTTTGCTTGGCGCGAGCTGAAGTTGTTGCTTGCACATCCACTCATCTATCCTTCGCAGCGCCTCGTTTGTCGTTTGCATCAAAGTTTTTTCGTCTCTCGTGGATGCTACCAGAGCAAGGTCATCCGCGAGCGCCACAGTCTTTGTGTTTCGAGGAAGATCTATCCTTAAAACCCCATCATACAGGACGTTCCAGAGAAGAAGACCCAACGATGATCCCTGTGGAACGCCTGTAGACATCTCCAGCTCTACGTTTGCTATTTTTATAGCTCTGTCACTAAAATAGCTACCGATCAGGTTTCGTAAATACCTTGGTATTCCACGTTTATTCAACTCTTTCATTATGATGCCCCACGACGTCGAGTTAAATGCATTTTGCACAACAAGTGTCACCAGTGCTCCCCATTTATTGGAGGCTCCTTCTACGGAACATAGAACTGCCTCCAATGCGTTGTTTTTGGACTTGCCACTGCGGAAGCCAAACTGGTTTGGCGACAAGTCTCCCGTCTCTTCGAGTGCCGCCTCTAACCTTTGCCGGATGAGTGCTTCGTACAGCTTTCCCACTGTGTCCAGAAGACAAATGGGTCTGTAAGACGAAGCAAGCTCCGGGGGTTTACCCCCCTTAGCGATCAGCACTACTCTAGCCTTTTTCCAGATCGTCGGGAAAGTTTGCGTTTTCAAGAGACGGTTCAGTAGTCCTAGTAGTAGGCCCGGTGCAGTTTTTTTTATTATAGAGGGTTTAGGAAATCGGCTTGATCGCAAGGACAGAAAACACTCACACACCCGGAAGTGTGAGAGAGAGTCTGCCCGCCCGACGTTGAACCAGCTTGAGTCCTCTGATCACATGTCCAATGGTCGCAACCGCGTCCATCCGACATGTCATCACGGCCCGACCGGCTAAAACCCGTTCCCTCTTCCTTACCTCTGATGCTATATCTCCATCTGCACCGGGCATCATCGTGAACGATATTCTTCGCAGTGCAAGATGAGGTAATGATTAAAACCCACTTATGAATAACTTCCAATCCTCATTTATCCTTGAAGGCGCTCCTCTTTCTCCTTTGCAGAGAGTATTTTGTTGACCATCTCATGTATGATGGTCCATGCTTCTACGCTGGACAACATCAACGGGACCATAGTCTCTGGGGTCAGCTCCCCATCCAGTTTTTTGACTTGCCTCCTGTCTGTACGCCCCCCATCGGTCGCACAGAAACAGGGCATGCTCGGCCGTATCTTCCGCCTCGCAGTGCAAGCATCTTTCGTCCATCACCCGTCCTATCCGTTTCCTATACACTCGAAAAGGCCCGTGCCCAGACAGTGCCTGCGTTAGGAAATAGGACGTCTGCCGATGACTGCATTCCGCCCATTCTTTTATCGACGGTATTAGTCGTTTCGTCCACTGTCCGACATCAGTGGTCTCGTTCCATATGCTTTGCCACTTACTTGCTGTCAGCCTTTTAGCCTCAGCTCGGCTTATCGCATTGCCAGCTTGACCATGGCGGATCAGTGTCCTCTCTTCGGCCAGCAAGTATAATGGTGGTATCGCCGTTATAACTTGCAAGGCTCTAGTAGATACCGTGCGATAAGCACTGGCCACCCTTAGCAGATACTTTCTCTGCAAGCTGTCTAAGACCTTCTGATACCTTTTCCTTTTCGTGGCTTTACACCACACAGGAGCTCCGTATAGGACGACCGACTGTACAACCTGGCACAGTAGTGCCCTTTTATTGCTACTGGGCCCTCCTACATTTGGCATCAGTCGCGACAGTACCGCCGCTTTCTTCTCAGCCTTTGTCACTACTCGTTTAAGGTGTTCTCCATAACACCTCTCGTTATCCAATGTGACTCCGAGGTACACTATGGACTTGCTTGGCAGGACCTGCACTCCCTTTAGTTGAAAGACCACATTAGCTCTCTTGCTCCTTGGGCCGCGCATTATAACTGCCTCTGTTTTCTCAGGAGCCAACTTAAGCTTGTGATCGCACATCCACCTGTCAATCTTGCACAGTGATGCATTGGCTTTATGAACCAGCTCTGCCTGTTCATTTGCCACGATAACTAGTGCCAGATCATCGGCGTATGCTATCGCCTTTACGCCGGTGGGCAGCGGAAGCTTCAGCACCCCATCATACAGGATGTTCCAAAGTAACGGCCCTAAAGCAGATCCTTGGGGCACCCCTGTTGTCATAGAGATTTCGGTTCCGGCAATGCAAATTGATCTGGAGTCTAGGTAGCTGCTTATAAGATTCCTTAGGTATTTTGAAATCTTCAGCTTTCCTAGTTCCTCCATAATCATGCTCCACGAGGCTGTATTAAAAGCATTGCGGACACCCAGCGTCACCAACGCACACCATTTCTTTTTGGTATCTTCCGCAATCCTCGTCACCGTTTCCAGGGCATCGATGGTGGATCTCCCCGACCGGAAACCGAATTGACATGGCGAGAGTCCTCCTGCCTTTTCGATCTCTTTCTCGAGCCTCTGTCTTATCAGGATTTCGTACAGCTTTCCGATGGTATCTAGCAGGCAAATTGGCCTGTATGAAGAGGAAAGCTCTGGTGGTTTTCCGATCTTGCTAAGCAATACCACGTTTGCCCTTTTCCACGCCTTTGGTACGGTTTGCGTAGTCAGAAGGTGGTTAAATAGACCGGATAGCAGCTGTGGTGCTGTAGATGCAATAACCTTGATGGCCTCAGGAGGGACACCATCTGGCCCAGGAGCTTTACCATTTTTCATCTTCCCCGCAGCCGCCTTAATCTCCTCCACCGTAAAGATCTCCGGATTCTTTTCGGTACTGTCCGTCTCCCAAGCTTCCGACGTACTTGGGAAGAGCTCTCTCACTATTTCTACCCTTCTGTCGTTACTTAGTAGACACGGTGACGATTGCTTGATCATCCTTTTGGTGACCAACTTGTACCCTTCACCCCAGATGTCATGTTCTAAGTCTTCGCATAGTTCTTTCCAGTGTTTGGATTTTGAAGTACAGATCAGACCTTTTATCAGCTTCTTCTTGGCGGCGTATTCCTCCTGTAGTGCATTTATGGCTGCTTGAGGCTGGTGGTTTCCACGTCGTATGCGCGACAGCTTACGCCGTACTTGAAGGCAGTCCGCCCTAGCAGATTCGATTTCCGAATTCCACCAGTACGGTACCATAGCGGTCTTGGCACCCCTTTTGATGGTACTTTCTTTAAGAACGGCTTGTATCAGCCTCGTGTACCGCTGTTCAGAGACGCTTTCCATGGTATGCAAGGACTCAAGTCTACGGGTAAGTGCCTCTTGGAATTTGATGACATCAACGAAAGACGTGTGGCGCTCCGTTGATCTCCTTTTAACTTTGAGTTTCATGTCCATCTCAACATAGATGTACCTATGGTCACTCAAAGTTTCGTCTTCCAAGACCTTCCACCTTTGAATGCGCTTAGCTACCTCCTGCGATGCTAGAGTGACGTCGATGAACGAACACGAATCTCTTCTGCAGAAGGTAGGCAGCAAGCCATCATTCAACACTACCATGTCCATCACCGCTATCCACTCGCATAGGACTCTCCCCCTTTTATCTGTAATTGGTGACCCCCAGTCTGCAGCTTTAGCATTTAAATCGCCAAGAACAAGAACGTCTCGGCCCGCCGTAGCTACATCGTCCCAGAGCGTCTGCATATACTTTTCGTATGTCTCCATACTTATATTTGGAGAGCAGTAACAACAGAAGATGGTCAGTTTATCGAGATTCAGGCGTATATAGCCATCTCCACTAACCACCGAATTTACGACGATACTCCTATTTCGAATATACGCCGCTACGTCGTTGTTGTTGTCGGTGTACCACCTGGATTGACTGCAGATTTTTCGATTTGGCTCCGATACTAATATTAGGTCAATGTTCTTCTCCATGGCCAGCGCATGAGCCATGTCATGCGCTGCACGCGACCTGTTTAAGTTAGCTTGAAGTATCGTCACCATTTACTGTTCCATAGTTTCTACCTCGCAGTCCGAGAGATCTCCTTCGGTCGCTACGGACTCCAGAGGTTTCGTCCGCGTTTTTCTCTTTTGTTTGGCTTTTAATGCCTTTTTGTATACAGGGCAGGCAAAAGAACCTGCTCTGTGTCCTTCGACAGCACATATCGGGCAGAATGCCGGGCTTTTACATTCGGCCTTCTCGTGCCCCGTCTTGCCGCAATTTAGGCATAAATTCTGCCTATTTTCTCCCCTGCATGTGCTGGCTTTGTGCCCGATGCCCCAGCACTTTCTGCACTTTTCGATAGAGACTCTTTCCTGGACCGTGCACATCACGATACCCAGCTTGAAACGTCCCTTACTGGTCGATTGATCAGCCAGTTTCCTTGAAGCGAGGACAGTGGCTACCTGATTGCCATTTCTTGTTGGCCTCAGGGCTTTCACCTGTAAGTCTTCGCTTCCGCCGTTAACTATCTCGCGAAGCGCGCTTTCCACTTCTGCTCCGGAGGTAGCACCATCTATGCCTCGCACATGCAGAGTAACCCTCCCGGAATGCCTGGTGTGGATTCCTTCTATTGGAAGTTTTCCAATAGCGTCTCTTAATTTCTCAGCTCCCCCACCCGTCTTCGGAACCGTGAGCAATAGTTCTCCATTTTTCGTTTGCCTGATGGTTTGAACAGTCATCTGGAGGTCGCTTTTCTTCGCCTCCTCTTTGACTTTCCTCAGCAGCTGCAAGTAATTCATGTCCTTCGCAGAGACTATTACAGCTTCTGTATTGCTCCTCTGCCTGTTCCTATCGTTCGGTTGCGATGATTCCTTGGCTTAGTTGGCCCGTCTTCTTGGGGGTGAATATATTCCTATATTCACGTTGGTTCCCGCAAAAACAAACTCAACGAGCTTTCGGAATCTGCTCGCCGTTGGGAGGTCGGGGGCTGGAATCGCAATATCTAGCCGCTGCTCTTTAATGGAGAAATCCCTCAATTCCATAAAGTTATGGAACGTTTTACGCTCATCGTCGTCGATAAGTACTTTATAGACGTACTTCTTGTTTATCTGCTGCGGCCCTTTACTTTTGGCGACGCAAGTTTCGTACTTCAGGTACGAAAAACCGTCGGCCCCACCTTCCTCTTCTCCGAGCTTCACGACTTCTGGGTATCTGGACCTAAAATGCCAGTTTATCCCTTTGTCGTAGCTGTGTCCTGGCTTGGTACCTAATACGAGGTCACTTTGGCACGTTTGGCCCCATACCGGGTTACCTATTACCTCTTTGGTATTTAGGTACGTTCTTTCTGGCCATTGCTTCTTTTCAACTTCTACAAAAACGTTGTAGTCGTCGTGACCTCTAGTTATGGTCGAACGTAGCTGCCTTGCCAGTTCGTCTTCAGGCCCGGTGCAGTGGCAATCAATTCCTTGATGACCTCTGGGGGAACTCTGTCTGGACCCGGTGCTTTCCTGGTCTTGATCTGTTCTCCCGCTGCGCGTAGTTCGTCCGTTGTGAACGGTTCCACATTCTCGTCCAAGTTGTCTTGTTGCCAGACATCTTGCCGGACTGGGAAAAATTCCCGCACTATCTCGACCTTCCTTTCGACGCCTAAGTTGCACGTGGGCGCCATGCCTGTTATTTTCTTTGCTGCTATTCGGTAGCCTTCACCCCAAGCGTCGTCCTCAAGAGAAGAACATAACTCCTTCCCTCTTGGCTGCAAGGATAAGGTTTTGCAACCTATTCCTTTTTTCCTTGTACATGTCGTGGAGGAATTTGACGTTCGGCTCTGAGTCATTTCTTCTGCGCCGGGCGCGCGTCAGGTCGGGTCTTGCTGAATTGCATATTACTCGTGCCGACTCAATTTCCGAATTCCACCAATAGGGAACCATGGCGGTCCTTGTTCCTCTTTTAATCGTGCAGCTTTCCGTCGTTTCTTTTATTAGTGATGTATACTGGTCTACTGTATACTCCACAGGATCTGGGATATCTTCCAAGCGTGATTTCAAAACTTCTCGAAACTTGACCATGTCGACAAAAGGTGTATGGTACTCATACGTGGCCTTGCGTACCTTGCCTGCAGTCCGAATCTCGAAGTATATGAATCTGTGATCGCTCATTGATTCTGTATCTAAAACTTGCCAATCTCCTATATTCCTGGCTATGTTCTCCGAAGCAATGGTGACGTCGAGGCGTGATTGGTAGTCTCTCGTGAAGAAGGTAGGTGTTCCATCATTAAGTACAGCCATGTTTAAAGCTGCAAGCCATTCGCACAGTAGCCGACCTCTCTTATCCGTATTTGGGGAACCCCAATCTGTCGCGTTTGCGTTTAGATCTCCAAGGACTATGGCTTTGCCTTCTGATGCCTCGACGTCAGTCCAAAGTGCTTCCATGTACTTCTCGTATTCTTCATACGGAATATTTGGAGAACAATAACAACAGTACACAGTTAGGATGTTGAGATAGATACAGACATATCCCTTTCTCCTTGTAATGGACTTGACCACGATGTTCTGGTTACGGAAGTAGACCGCAACATCGTGATTTAAGTCGGTATGCAATTTGGGATGCATGGACGCCTTTCTATTCGGCTCAGATGTTATAATGATGTCGATATCCTTTTCTAAGGCTACCGCATGAGCCATATCATGCGCCGCGCGGGATCTATTCAAGTTGATTTGTAAGACCTTAATCATAATCGAGGAGTTTCTACATGACTGAGACCTCCTGGACCACTGCTGCCTGCTGGCGCCTGCTGTTCCTTTGCAGCATACTGCCATAAGCAGGGCAGGAGTGCGATCCTGCTCTATGTCCCGCCTTTCCACATACAGGGCAGTACTCCTTTTCTTTGCACTCAGCCTTTTTATGGCCCTCTTTTCCGCAGTTTAGACAGAGATTTGCCCTATCTGGTCCCTGGCAGTTTTTGGCCTGATGGCCAATCTCCCAACACCTCCTGCACTTTTGCACCGTCACACGCTCTTGTATCGTGCACATCACGATACCTATTTTCACGCGACCCCTGGCTAATAGTCTGCTGGAGATTTCCTTAGAGGTTAACACTGTTGCCACTTGGTTGCCGTTCCGTGTGGGTCTCAGGGATCTTACTACTGTGTTATTCTTGTCGTCCCCTACCGCTTCTCGAAGTGCTGACTCCACTTCGTTGTCGGTCGTGACCCCATCTATACCACGTACGTGCAACGTGACACGGCTGGTATTCCTGGTGGAAATTCCCGAACATCCAATTTGCCTATTGCCTCCCTTAGCTGCTCGGCACTTCCCCCTGTTTTGGGTACTGTTATAAGCAGCTCGCCTTTTTCAGTCTGCCGCACGTTGTTTACCACGATTCCTAGGTCGTTGATCTTAGCTTCCTGCTTAACCTTTGTTAGCAGTTGTGCATAGGTAAGCCCCTCCGCAGCAACAATTACGGCGTCTGTATTTCTTGGCCTCCGAGCTAGATCTGGCTTTCCAGGAGCACTACCTTGGGCAGTTGCTCCTTCCTGTCCGGGCCCCTTTTTAGGTGGTATATAATATTTTATTAAAATGTCGGTGCCCTGAAGACAAACTCCAACATTTTCCTTATTTGGTCCTTGCGTGCCAGTCTGGCGTAGGGACGGCAATGCTCGAACGGCCCTCCTTGACCGTGGTTTTTCTCAGACTGACAACATTTGCAAATGTTTTGTTCTCGTCTTCGTCCAGCACCACCTTGTATACATAGCTCTTTGTGGTTTGTCCTGGTCCCTTACTCGTAGCTATACGAGTCTCGTATTTTAGGTACGAGAATCCTTCTACTTCTTCCCCTTCGGTACCTAAATTTTCTACCTCAGGGTATCTCAGTAGGAACGACTTATTTATCCTTTTATCATAGTTTTGGTGTCACTCTCACCCTGTTTCCCCAATACCGGATTTCCTTCGCATTCCTGCGTTCTGGTGTATACTGATGTAGGCCACTGCTTTTTCGCGACTTCCTTGAAAGCCTCATAGTCCCCAGGGTTTTTCTTGAGGACCATGGTGATCTCCGCTGTTAGCTCTTCTTGGCGTTTGCTTTTGTAGTGCCAAGGCCCCTCAGTCTGGACGCTATTCCTCGTGATTTGAATAGCGTCTGTCTGAGATCCTTGGTCTCTAGACTTTGCCGGCGTCTTTTTTTCTTCGGTATGTAGGTCCAGGTCTTTGAGCTTATTCACAAGCCTACCTATCTCCTCTACACCCCTTTTAATACTGGTCTTGGTGTTTACATTGACCTTTAAGATTTCTTTGAGCTCATCGACCTTCTCGACAAGCTATCCATATCTCTTGTATCAACATCTTCAACAAGATCACACACGGACTTATCAATCCCAGTGGGTCGAAGATTCTTGATATCTCTGATAGCATAGTTTTTTGTCACCCGTGTCTCACCAAAGTCAACTATCACCTCTGAGGAATCATCTCCTCCACCAAATTTTCGCTGTCCATTAAATGCAACCCGTAATTTTGTTGTCAAACTACTCTCATTCATTACACCATGGTGAGGAAAGTAATAACCAATTGTACCATTCTCCTCGCCATCAACAGACATACGACCTAAACTCTGATATTCAGACATGAATCTTTCGTACATATCCTTCATCATAGGATTTTTCTCTAATCTCCGTTCCAACTGAAGATATTTCTTCAAAACACTAGCCTTCAAGTCGCCTAATTTCTCGATAGGAGCACAAAGAGGTATCTTAACAACAAATTTCTCGTCTTTGTCTCTTGTGGTCTTCTGCATAACTGACTGTTCCTGTCCTGTATAGATGATACTGACCAATATACAGAAAATCATAAAATTCTACAGCACCAACTAATAGGTTAATTGGACCAGGTTCCATGAACTTTCTATCAGCTAAAGTTAATTGATCTGGTATTCTCAAATGTGATGTCTTCACAATCCTATTTGGAATATCATCACTAATTTTAGAAACTATTAGACATGACAAGGTTTTAGAAAAACTACTGTCAAGTGACCCTACTGTTACTACACATCTTTTTTGAACTGAGGTAACAACTTGGTTAATATCCATAATAGATGTGCTCACACTAGATGTTTCACTACCAAACAACTTTGTCAATCTTTCTGAAATTCCTTTTGTGCTGTGGTTAACAATACCTTTGTTGTGTCACTATCAACTGCATATGATGACTATACCTGCTGCATCTCACCATCATTTTGTCCCGCATGAGTAGACACTGGCGCAGTTGAAGTTAGACCTTTATCATTTGGTTTAAATCGTTTAGTGAAATGCAACATACAGGGTGGCCCAGAAAGGAATGCATTTTTTAAAATTGCGTAGAAAAGAAACGACACAAAGTTGATTAAATGCAATTTTATGTCTTAAAAATTACATCATCAAGATGATGTCCTTGGCAGTGTCGACACTCTTCTAATCGAGTACGAACACTTTGAAAAACTTTCGTAATGGTTTCTCCCTAAATGGACTGCATTTCTTGCTGAATATTCAGCTTTAGTTGTGTCAAAGTTCTTGGATTATTGGAGTATACCTTGCTTTTAAGGTATCCCCATAAAAAGAAATCTACTGGACTTAATTCGGGGCCTCTCGGAGGCCAGGATATGTCACCCTCTGTGAAATCAGTTTATGAGGAAACATATCCCTTACCATGCGAATGCTCTCATTTGAAGTGTGACACGTAGCTCCATCCTGCTGAAACCAAGTGTTTTCATTGTAGCTTCGCGATTATTCTTGCACTTTTGGAGCCAGAAAATCGCTTAACGTAGCGATGTACCGCTCTGAATTTGCGGTTAGTGTTCGGCCACGATTGTCTTCAAAGAAAAACGGCCCAATAATACCCCAGCTTGCAATTCCCGTCCAAACTGTGACCTTTGGTGAGTGAAGCGGCTTCTGGTGCTTTAGACGGAGATTCTCTGCAGCCCAATATCGGCAGTTTTGTTTGTTCACGTAACCATTCACGTGAAAATGTGCTTCATCGGAGAAGATGATGTTATTGAAGTCACTAAAGGCGTCAAACCTTTCATTTGCAAAATTTAATCTGGATTAAAAGTCTGCTGGCATTAATTCCTGTACTATTTGAATCTTGTAGGGATGCAATTCCATATCAAGATGCAAAGTTCGCTGCAGCGTTGATCTAGACAAACCTAAAGCAGACGAGCGTTTACGAGTCGATATTCTCGGATTCGCGCGTAAAGATTCTCGAACACGCTGTCTGGTTTCGTCGGTACGTGTAACTCTTTTACGACCTTGAGGCCGTGTGTTTAGTATCGATCCCGTTCTTCCGAACCTCTCAACCCACTGCTTAATTAATTTACAGCTTGGACACTTACTGATATGCTTTAGTTCGAATCTAACACGAAATAGCCGTCGAACGGTCACGTAAGAACGAAGGTTCTCATAATAGGCCCGAATAAAGAATGCTCCCTGTTCTCCCGTGTAGCGATTGATGGTTACTAAAATTAAAATGACCGGACGACGCACTGATGCTTATCCTGCGCCCCTCCCTTCTGCCGTCTAGAAATTAGCGCGGTTTCGAAAATGATTTTCTTTCTGGGCCACCATGTATTATGATGTTTAGACCCACATGTTTTACAGCCTTTACTGGAGCACGCTGTACTATTATCGTTCTCTTCAAAACAATTTAAACATAACTAGTTGGAACCTGTTATAGGGCTTGAGTTTTATGAAATCGGAACACTCTTCTAAATGATGACCCTCTTTACAATAGTAACAACAGGAATTAGCCTAAAATGTCAGTAAAACCGTTTTTGCTTGTTTCTCCGCTTAACCTCCTTATTTCCCAATGTCAACCCATTGACTCTAAACTTTCAATTCTTTGGCGAAGAAATATTTTGAATTCAACAATAGGAAAATTGTTCATACCTTTGTACTCACCCCATTCTCGTCTAGATCTAGGATCTACTTTCTCAGTAAGTTAAAATATCACAATTGGGTCCCAATTTCCTGTATTGATCCCCAGGTGCTTCAAGGAACACAGAATTTTTACAATCGAGTCCAATAATTTTGTCAGATCTACTGAACTTTCTCGCATTATTTGTGGCATATCATTAGCTTTTCCAGGTTGCGATTTACCAGCAATGCTACCTTGTTGTATCTATCATTCAGTAATTGCCATGCTACATGGTACCCTTCTGCTGAGAACTCAGAATCTGTGATTATCTGACCAGCGTCCTCAACCAATGATGTTCTCAAAAAGTGAAATTTTTCTATATTATCAAGACTATCATTGATATGATCAATTAAAGATATCAATGTATCCCTAAAGGATAGCCAATGGATCAAGTTCCCATTGAATTTCGGCACCGGAATTGATGACAGCTGCGGGGACGAGCGAAACTTAGCTTTGATACTATTTTCTGCATCACCTGAACCCCTTAGTGCCATTATCTCAAGATCTAGCGCCACCAATTGCTCTAAAATTTCCTTAGCCTCTCTTAAATACATATAAAAATCTGCATCAAAGTTTTCCCTCTCTACTAGCTGCTCCTCAAGATCAATGTCCTCCATTACCTCTATTTCTGCTTGTACCTTATCGAATTCTGCTTTTGAATTTTGAAACTCAGTTATCCTACTTTCCAATGCAAATATCTCTGCCCTACTAAACTGTTCATTCTGATCAATCATAGAAGCTTTTATTTTATTCAAGTATTTTGAAATACATCTTACTTTATTACTGACCGTGACTCTTTGCCTTTGCAAAATTGCCCCCTGTTGCTCGATTACTCGTAAATCGGAATCAATGAAAATAGGAAAGATAAAATAGCCAACCTCGTGTTTTACTAGATGCGTGGCTTCAACTTTGTTTCAGTCCACGACGTCCACTTTGTTCTGCTGATGCTAGTTACGTCGCTCAGCCCCCCTGTGCTGTATGAGGTACTCGAATTTTAAGCTGGTTGTTGGAGCATTTTCCTTCGATAGGGTTTCCAACTTTTACATTAACAATTTTCTTCTTCTTCTATCTTTATGGTTCCTGCACATTTGCGCAATCTACCAGCCCATAAGCAGGACTGTAACGGAGTTTGCCTCATGGCCATGTTACAATCCAGAAAATAAAATGTCGCTTATTTTAATTTACTAATTTTACAACAAACATACAGCATTAAAAAAAACTATGCATACAAACGGACGCAAGCTTAAGTGTGGTTAAAAGTTAAAATTTAAAAGTGGAGTAATCATTGGCAATTGACATCTGTGATTGATATAAAAATAGGTTAGAAAAAAAGTAAACATGGTACATGGAAAAAATAGAAACAAAGTTCATAAAATATAAAAAGGGTGTATATCACAGATAATAAATCAATGGGATGTATATGTTACGGTTAAAGTATTTACTTGATAGTTTATATACTAGCTGGATAGTATACAAACTATCCAAATGTCTCGTTATTTTGATGGAAACTCATATTTCAACTAAAATAGCTATGAATATTGGTTGGTTTGTACACTAGCCAGCTAGTTTATCAACTATACAAGATATGCCTCTAAAGTATATACCACAAAGATATCACACATATTAACCAGTGTTTCTGGTCAGTTTACAAACTATCCACATCATTTGGATAAGTTATGCGCCTAATATCTCTAGTAATACATAATAACCAACTCGTTAGTATGTAAACTAACCAATCCTCTTTGAGTAGTATGTAATTTTTTTTGGTTAATTTAACAGAAAAGTGGGGTAATGTTTATGGCAAGTGCAAGTGTGACGTGTTGGTATTGTTTACTGTCGTGCTTTGTAAAATTTGTTTAAGAACAGGTATCTAGTTACCAAAAATGGATCAGCAACAGCAATTTGAAGAGTCCTGGCAAGCCAACTGGATTTTTGCTTCCATTTGGCGCACCCGTCTCTGTGCTCTCTCAACAGGAGCGTCTCTCACTCTCCCCTGTCTAGCTAGCCTCAGAGCTGCAGCGTAAATCTCGTAATTGATGCTCCATATGTCAGAGGCCTCCGATAGACGTTCACCCACAGTCTCATCCTCTCTTTTCAAATCTGCCAGCTTGAAGGACCTTTCGTTGTTATGCAAGGCCCTTCGGTCTCTGAAATCTCCAGGTGAAACAACTTGGTCGATTTCCCTCTCAGCGGGCCTTATCGGCGAACTTTCAGCCTGAAACAGGCCTTCCGTCCGCCGAAGGAGCAGGCTGAGCTGGAGCACGAACATATCCCAGCCTCCGAAGGTACGATACATAATCTCGCAAATTCTGAGAGGTAAGCGTGCTATGCGCTGGGTGCATTTCACACCATCTCTCATACATGCGGGACATGTATCCCCCTACGGCGCGGGCTACTGCTCTCGTAGCAGCTCAGCAGGTCTTCTCTGAGCTCCGTCGTCCAACTAAAATGGTCCATGTCATGGCGGGGGTCGTCAACAGGGCAATTCGAAGCACCGCCACCTTGCCCAACGCCGGCTTCCGAAACCGGCTCGGTGTGGGTGCTTTTCCTTCGAGGTGGTAGAACCCGAAGATAGGGCCCGTCAGGTGGTTAGCCTTAGGGCCCTCAGCCGACATTTCCGGAGGCAGCCGTCCAAATTGCCTCCAGAGGATGGACCTGTGAAGGTTGCCGGCCGGCTTACATCCTTTGGCTTCGGTATACCTTGCGGTGTCGCCACGCACCGGATAGCCTACGGTTATTGAGGAATAGCCGATCCTCTGGATCCAGATGCTATTCCACCGTGCTAGTTTTGGTCCGCCCCGGGTATTTGACTCCCTGGTACCACCCATATCTGGGAGGCATTCCCCTATCCGCTACCTTGGGGAGGCGCCACTGAGGGGATCTAGCAACCCCTCGCGGCTTATTATTATTATTATTATTATTCTGATTTTTCAAGTTTCTCTCACATGACTGCGGTAGCAACAAATGTTGACGGGCTGTGCCAAGTCAACACCTGAACTATTACTGATCGGAATTTAAGAAAGATCGTACTAAATTACAGGTCTTAAGGATTACAGACTTTTTGAAAATTTTGTGTAACTTTTCGTCCAGGCCTAGCTGGTGCAGGTGTGGTGTGAATGTGTTAGGTGTAAGGCCTGAGACCGGCATAATTAGGAGGACAATAACAACTTTGTTTTGTTTCTGGAATCGTTTTACTTCTATGGCACGGTCTGTGTATTTAAATATCTTCTCAGCGTAGATGGTTTGAACATTCGTATTATTAGGGATAGCAATATCTATTAAATAGGTAACTTTGTCTGCCTTCGACTGAAAAACTATATCTGGTGTGTTGGCTGGGATAGTTTTGTCTGTATTTCGATGTTCCAGTATAGTTTGTCGTCGAGTACTGATGTCGGTGTATAATTATAATATGGATCTGTGTTTTCGATTAGTTTGTTAGTTGTGGCTAGGGCTTGGTGTATGATTTTGGCTGCAGAGTTATGTCTGGCCGTGTACTCGGTTCCAGGGAGGGTTTTGCACGCACTTGTTATATGGTCTATTGTTTCCTTCTGTTGGTGGCATTTTCTGCAATTATCGTTGGTTATGGATGGATCTTTAATTATGTATTTTTTTGTAGTTTCTCATTATTATTATTATTATCCCGATTTTTCAAGTTTTTCTCGCATGACTGCGGCAGCAACAGAGGTTGACGGGCTATGCCAAGTCAACACCTGAACTATTACGGATCGGAATTTAGGAAGGATCGTACAATATTGCAGGTCTTCAGAATTACAGACTTTTGAAATATTTTATGTAACCTTTCGTCCAGGCCTAACTGTTTTAGGTGTGGTGTAAATGTGCTTGGTGTAAAGCCTGAGACAGGCATAATTAGGGGGACAATAGTAACTTTGTTTTGCTTCCAGAGTCGTTTTATTTCTATCGCAAGGTCAGTGTATTTAGACTTCCCAGCGTAGACGTTTTGGACATTCGTATCGTTGGGAATAGCAATATCTGTCAAATAGGTAACTCTGTCTGCCTTCGACTGGAAAACTATATCTGGCCGATTTGCCGGGATAGTCTTATCTGCATGAATTTCAACGTCCCAGTACAGTTTTTGTTTATTGTTTTCGAGTACTGATGTCGGTGTGTAACTGTAATATGGATCTTTGTTTTCTATTAGCTTGTTTGTTGTGGCTAGTGCTTGGTGAATAACTTTGGCTGCAAAATTATGTCTATTATTACATTTCAAAAAACAAAAAACAACGGACTCTATATCCCCTGGAGCGTATGGCAGCACCGGTGTCTCATCGATACCGTATGAGTGCCTTAAATGAAGTAGAGCGCTCGTAGAGCCGAGTTGTGCCGATGGACGTAAGCCGTCTCAGCGTACGACTTGCACGCCGACAAGAGATGCATAAGCGTCTCTGGCGCCTGTCGGCAAGCCCTACAACGGGTGTCGGCTACATCTACACCGTCCTGGCAAGCCACTATGAGCCCTGAGTCTCCGACTTCAACCCACTAGACCTTAGGAAAGAGAAGGTCAACTGCTCAGACAAGCCATGCTCTTCTAGATGTTTGTAGAAGATTCCATGCATTGGCTTATCTTTATGAAGTCTTAAGAGGAAGTCGACTTCGGCAGTTTTAATGTGGGATTTTAATTCTGCGGGAGCAAGTTCCGTAATGGACTGCTGACACATCCGCTTGAAGTCGAGTCTGAGGCTGAGCTCCTCGGCTGCTCGTTTCGCTGCGCTAAAAAGAAAGGCTCCTTTACCCGCATTCTCGTGCTCTCGCACAAAGCGGATCAGGGGATCGGTGCTGTTCGTCACATAGCAGGCAATGGCCAATACCACCCTGTTAGACGCTCCAAACTCAATAGTCTACGCCCTCCCAGGTGTCGCGGGAGGTATATTCGTGGGACAGAGGACTTTGGATGCAGACTTCTCTCCATATTCATTCTTTTGCGGGTCTTCGTGTCGATTTCCTCAGCTCGTTCACTGTCCAGTGTGAAGCACCAAAAGTGTATAATAACAATGGGACCGCAAGCATGTTTGTGGCAGCGACTTTGTTCTTGCCGGATAACCAGATCTACCGAACTCCATTCCGATAGCATGACTGTACTCCTGCACCACTCTCAGCGATTGTTGTAGTTCGCGTTGACCGGAGGCGTAAAGTTTTAGGCCATCCATATAAAACAGATGAGTGACCTTGTGCCTCCGGTTATTGGGCGTGCCACAGCTGTATCCTTTAGTATTTCACAGCGCTATGGGCAGAGGCAAAAGGGAGATGCAAAAGAGCAAGTGACTCAAGGGGTCTCATTGGAAGACACCTCTTTTGAATGACACCAACTCTGTCTGAACCCGAGTGTCACCTGATATTATAGAGAACCGGGTCTTCCAGAGTGGCATCAGTTGTTTGATGCATCCCACTATCTGATTATCCACCGAAAGACATTCCAACAGCCGCACAATGAGCTCATAAGACGTGCTGTCGAATGCCTTGCGATTGTCAATCCAGGCCATAGAAAGGTTTCGCTTGTACTGCACGGAGTCCTGCGTGACACATCGATCAATCGACAGGTTCTCCTTGCAGCCAGCTACTCCTTTCTTTGACCCTCTCTGTTCATACACGTCGAGAAACACAGGATTCACAGCTTAAAGGATACGCATGTACAAGATTCTGGTGAAGAGCTTGTAACATGCGTTATTGGCCTGTAGTTTTTGGGATCAGACAAATCTCCGGTCTTCGGGAGAAGCACGGTTCGACCCTCGACAAGCCGGAATTGGCTGCTCCTGATTTAGCCACGAGTTAAAAACTCTAGCTAAATGCCGGTGGCAACTGGGAAACTTTTTCCCCCAGTAGGTGTTTATGCCATCCGGGCCAGGAGCTGCGAAATTCTTTGCACCTCATAAGGCGTCAAGAATGGACTAGTATCATGAATTTTATTTCTGGTTGCATATGATAGAGTATGTCATAAAAAGCATCTCATTTTTTTCTCCGATTTTTTTGGGCACAGGAAAGCCGTGAAAATGAGGAAAATATTTGAGTTCTCCTAGGGCAGTGACGTCACTGCCCTATAGGCGAACAGCCAATCAAAAGACAGATATGTGTGCTGTGTTGCCGCATTCTGATGGCGCGCGGAGCTGTAAGCGGGCTGGCTCATCTATCTTGTCTTCTGTTCCCGTCTGATATGTTTTGTGGTTTTAATGTCGAGTGATCCTAAATTCCAGGGCTGTTCCAAATTACGGTTCTATCATCGTCCTAGAACTGTTTTTATCATGCCCCACCCATTTTGTGATTCTAGAATCGATGATTGGTTGGTACGCTGGTGGACCAACCGATCATTGTTTTGAGAACGGTAAAATGGGCGGGGCATGATGAAAACAGTTCTAGGACGGTGATAGAACCATAATTTGGAACAGCCCTTCCGAAAGCTAAGTTAGGGTTCCTGATCCGTCAATCCTGTCAATCAATCGTCATTCGGTCATTTTCATTTTCAACAATCTTAAAGTTATTATTATCTGTTTGCGTTTATTTGTACAGGATATCCTTTTATTCCATTTTACTAGGTTTCAAGTTATTTTATCATAACATAACCAACAAGTATGGGTAAAATCGATAGTGGATTCACAAAAGCCGATTCAGATAACCTGCCTAAAGTTGATATGGCTATGGTGAACGACTTTTATGTGGATAATATGCAGTTCTTCAATACGGAGATGAGAAATGTGAAAGCTAAGAAGTGAGTTTCAAAATATTTATAACACTTTGGATAGCAAATAACATGTGTATGTGAAATGTAAATGTTTTGCGAGTCGGAGCTGTTCTTGGCAACAATGCACTGCTGATAATTCGCGCGGTCGGCACTGATTGGCTGAATTTGAATTCCTTTCTTTAAACTTTAGAATGGAATTACTAAAAAACAAAATGATGTAGAAAGTAACGAAATGCAGCAGAACGTTTATTTGTGTATGCACTAAGCGGCCATAATAATTAAATCATTGTTCTTAACCTAGTGATACTAGTCCATTTCTTCCGCGTTTATCGTATGACGCAGTACATTCATGTTAGGAGTCCTCCTACAACGGACTCGAACTGCGCCAAGGCTCTCAATTTTGTTTTTAATAGTTTAATGAGGCGGTCTTTAAACTCTTGTGTTAGTTGTGCCTTGACTTGTGAATGGTCTATCTTAACGTTCTGATTGAAGACCAGGTACTTGTACGTTTCGTCCTTATCCAAGTTGTCCAGCGTTTGGCCAGTTACTACTTCCTTTTCGGGTTGGTTTTTTCCATTGGCCTTTATTGATGTGGAGCACCTTGTATTTACTCATTCCGAATTCCATCCTGATGTCTGACGTATAAACTTCTGTTATTTTGAGTAATTCTCTCAGTTGCACTTCTGTGGCGGCATATAGTTTTATATCATCCATGTACAGGAGATGATTGATTTTGTGTTGATCCGCTTTATGGTGTCTGATGTTGAAACCATGGTTTGTGCTGTTAAGTGTGTTGGAGAGCGGATTTAGACAGAGGCAGGACCATAGTGAACTAAGAGAGTCACCCTGGAAGATGCCGCGTCGTATGTGTAGTTCATCCGTTTGAATATGGCCGTCGTGAGTTTGAAGGTGTATGTTTGTTCGCCATGTTTCCATGGTGCTCTTAAGAAACTGACGAAGTCCTGGGTAGATTTTATATATTTGAAGTGTTTTCATTAGCCAGCTATGGGGTGCAGAGTCGAATGCTTTTTTGTAATCTATGAATCTGGTATGGAGATTCCTATGCTCTTTTCTAGTTTGCTCCATTATCACACTATCAATTATAATTTGTTCCTTGCAACCCTGACTATGTTTTCTACATCCTTATGTTCTTCAGTCAGGATGTTGTTTTGCATCAGGTGTTGTTCAATCCTTCTGCATATTGTTCCAGTGATAATTTTGCACAAGGTGGGGAGACAAGTGATTGGGCGGTAGTTGGCAGGGTTCTTGGTATCTGCATTTTTGGGTTTTATATACGTTATTCCTTGTGTGAGGAATTTGGGAAGCTTATTAGGTTGGAGTATGGCTTTATTGATTTGGTCTGTGAGCACTTCATATGTTCAGCTGAATTGTATGTACCAAAAATTTTGTACATTATCCACGCCTGGGCACTTCCAGTTGTGGGTATGTTTTATTGTTTCAGCTATTTCCTCAGTTGTAAGAACAACATTTCCCTGCTCCGTTATGTGTTGATGTTTTGTCTCTTCTTGTCTGATCCATGGAGCATTTTCATTATGGGTTTTGGGTTCTGACCATAGTCTTCTCCAAAATGCAGTTAGTTCTTTTCTGCTTGCCAGTTCTATTGTTGTTATCTGGTTGTTTGGTGTTATTTTTTGGTAAAACTGCTTTTCACTTTTCTGAAATAGATTGTTAGCATCCTTTCTGTCGTTGGATTCGGTGTATCTGCGGCGTCTAGCAGCATAAAATGCAAGCTTTTGTTTAAGTGTATCAGCTATTTCTGGTATTGTTTTTTGTGGTGACTTTGATTTCAGTATACTTATTGTTCTTTATATGTGCTTTGAAGGATGGTTGTTATTGTTGGAGTATTGCGCGAGGTGTGCCAGATTCTTTCTGAGTGTGCTGATTTTGTTTTCGATTCTTATTTGCCATCTAGGTTTAGGTCTATTGCTTCGCTGGTCTTTAGAACGGTTTTGAAGTTTATGGCCGTTAACTATGAGTGTTGTTGCTGCGGCAGCATATATAACGGTATGGATGTCCTCTAGGTTACTGTTGTTTGTTATGAATTGTGGTATTAGGTTAGTATTTATTGTGTGTAGTATTTGCTGAGTGTTGTTTTTGAAAATTAGTCTGGGCAGGGGATCTCGCAGTGCAGGGTTGGTGCCGCACCATTTGTTATATTGTGTGTTCATCACCTGTTCCGCAGTTTGTGTGATGGAAGCTGATCGAGCAATGTTTTGGTTTTGGCTTTGTGTGGTTGTGTTCCACCGTTTGTTAAATTGAGTTGTTTGTGAGTTCGTCATTTGTTCCGGTTTGCTCGAGATGGAGGGCGGTTGAGTAGTGTTCACTGCTTCGGCATACTGTGTGACGGAAGGTGGTTGAGTAATTTGCTGGCTTTGAGTGGTCGTGGTGGGTAAGTTAGTGGATGTTATTTCAGGTATATTTGGTATATGTTCATGCTCTGAATCTATTTCTGACTATATGCTAATGTTGTTAGCTGTGGCTTTGTTTGGAGTCTGGTTATTTCGGGTATGGGTTTTTTGTGTCTCCGTGATTGATTCAGTAACAAGCGAATCATTCGGATGGACAGTGTTTATTTCGTTGGCCAAAAGATTTTTTATAGCTTGTAGTTCTTGGGGTGTAAGGCGGTTATTATTATTTTGCATTTCTTATTTTTTCTCGCATGGTTGCGGTAGTAACACGTATTGACGGGCTGTGCCAAGTCAACACCTGACCTATTATTATTCTGAATTCAGGAAGGACCGTACAATGCTACAGGTCTTGAGGATTACAGACTTTTGGAAGGTTTTATGTAACTTTTCATCCAGGCCCAATTGTTGCAGGTGTGGCGTAAATGTATTTGGAGTAAGCCCTGAGACCGACATAATGAGGGGGACAATGACAACTTTGTTTTGTTTCCATAGTCGTTTTATTTCTATGGCGAGATCGGTGTATCGGTGTATTTACACCCAGCGTGGGTGGTTTGGATGTTCATATCATTGGGAATCGCAATATCTATTAAGTAGGTCACTTTGTCTGTCTTTGACTGGAAAACTATATCTGGCCTATTTGCTGGGATGGTTTTTTCTGTATGTATATCAATGTCCCAGTATAGTTTGAATTGATTGTTCTCGAGTACTGAGGTCGGTGTGTAGTTATAATATGGATCTGTGTTTTCAATTAGCTTGTTTGTTGTGGCTAGTGCTTGGTGTATGACTTTGGCTGCAGAATTATGTCTGGCTGTATACTCAGTTCCAGCGAGAGTTTTGCATGCACTATAATAGTTATGTGTTCTATTGTTTCCTTCTGTTGGTGGCATTTTCTGCAATTATCATCAGAGATGGATGGATCTTTAATTATATACTTCTTGTAATTTCGTGTCGCAATCACTTGGTCTTGGATAGCAAGCATAAAACCTTCCTTTTCCGGAAAGAGCTGGCCATCCTGCAGCCAGGTGTATGATTGTTTTTAATTAACGTGGTCTTGTGTAACACGGTATCTGTTTGCCATGGAGTGCCTTCTGCGACCAGGTGTTTATTTTTTCTTGTTGTGCTTGTATGTGGTTGTGTGCGTCTGCTGCGTGGTCTGGACAAGAAAGGGCGAGTGGTGTGTAGTTTTTGCCTGCTTTTACTATTGCTTTATGCAAGTTTGTTTGTTTACTGTGGAAAAAATGTCTGAGTGATTTTATTTGTTTTGTATGAAGTGACTGTATATCTATAATTCCTCTGCCCCCTTGTTTTCTGTCTATGGTGAGCCTTTCCTTGCATGCGTTGGGATGTGACATTCGGTGTTTTGTGAGTTCTGTTCGGATGAGTATATGGATGTTTTCTATGCTAGTGTGCGACCACTTGATAAATGAATATGTTAGGATTGGTATAGCAAATGTGTTAATAGCTTTTGTTAGATTTCTAGAATTCAGTTTTGTTTTTAGCAGTCTAATAAGGCGGTCATTAAACTCTTGTGTTAGTTGTGATTTGATTTTTGTGTGGTCTATCTTAACGTTTTGATTGATACCCAGGTACTTGTAGGTTTCGTCCTTGTCCATGTTGTCTAGCGCTTGGCCAGTTACTTCTTCCTGTTCGAGATGGTTTTTCCATTGGCCTTTATTGATAAGAAGCACCTTGCATTTACTCATGCCAAATTCCATCTGGATATCTGACGTACAAACATCTGTTATTCTGAGAAATTCTCTCAGTTGAACTTCTTTGGCGGCATATAGTTTTATATCATCCATGTAGAGGAGTTGATTGATTTTGTGTTGATTTACTTTCTGGTGCCTGATGGTGAAACCACAGTTTGTGCTGTTAAGTATGTTGGAAAGCGGATTGAGACAGAGACAGAACCATAGTGAACTGAGAGAGTCACCCTGAAAGATACCACGACGTATATGTAGCTCATCCGTTTGGATATGGCCGTCCTGAGTTTGAAGGTGTATATTTGTTCGCCATGTCTCCATTGTTCTTGTAAGAAACTGACGAAGCCCTGGGTTGATTTTATGTATTTGAAGAGTTTTCGTTAGCCAGCTATGGGGTACAGAGTCGAAAGCCTTTTTATAGTCGATGAAACAGGTATGAAGATTCCTGTGTTCTTTTCTGGTTTGCTCCATGATCACACTATCAATTATAAGTTGTTCCTTGCATCCTTGGCTTTGTTTTCTACATCCTTTTTGTTCTTCAGTCAGGATGTTGTTTTCCGTGAGGTGTTGTTCAATTCTTCTGCATATTGTTGCGATGATGATCTTGTACAAGGTGGAAGACAAGTGATTGGGCGATAGTTGGCAGGGTTCTTGGTGTCTGCGTTTTTGGGTTTTATATACGTTATTCCTTGCGTGAGGAATTTGGGAAGCTTATTCGGTTGGAGTATGGCTTTATTGATTTGGTCTGTAAGCACTTCGTATACTGAGCTGAACTGCTTGTACCAAAAATTTTGTATATTATCCACGCTTGTTTCAGCTATTTCCTCTGGCGTAAGGATAACGTTTCCCTGTTCCGCTATATGTTGATGTTTTTCCTCTTCCTGTCTGATCCATGGAGCGTCTTTATTATGTATTTTGAATTCCGACCATAAGTTACTCCAAAACTCAGTTAACTCTTGCCTACTTGGATGTTCTATGGTTGTTATCTGGTTGTTTGAAGCAATTTTCTGGTAGAACGGTTTTTCACTTTTCTGAAAAAGGTTATTAATCTCCTTTCTGTCATTTGGTTCATTGTATCTGCATAGCCGAGCTGCGTAAACTGCAAGTTTTTGTTTGAGTTTATCAGATATTTCTGGTATTGATTTTTGGGGCGACTTGGATTTCAGTATATCTATTGTTGTCTGGATGCGTCTTGAACGGCTGTTGTTGTTGGTGTATTGTGCGAGGTGTGCCAGTTCCTTTCTGATTGTGGTAATTTTGTCTTCAATTCGTATTTGCCATTTAGGTTTTGACCTTTTGCTTGTTTATTTTTTTATTATTTATTTACAAGTTTGGGATGCTAACAGCAGAGCCAACACGCACCCTCAATTTACTTCACAATATCGAGAACAAGCTTATAATATATAAATCATTTAATTAATATATATCAAATAAAAGAAAAACATATCAAGTTACAAACCATATTGATTAAGATTAGGTGAATATAAATAAAATACCTAAACACTTAATGAACGATTCAGCCATATAAATCAGAATTATTCGCTATGCGAAAGAAAGTAGTTTTTTGTTGAGCGCTTAAAGAGTCTAACATTCGTACAAAACAAATCTGCCTCACAAATGCGATTGCAAGATTTCTGCGACCTTATCATTGGGGAATTTAAACCTAGATTTGTGCGACGAAAGGATGGTTTAAAAATACTGTAGTGTCTATAAGACCTATCAGGTACATTAAGTTGAATCTTAGAGAGAAGAAAATCACAATCATAGATGTTATTGAGAAGCTTATATATAAAACACAAATCAGACGCTATTCTTCTGTTGTTCAATGTTATCATGTTAAATTTTTTCATTATTGGTCCATAATTACTGTTTACAATTGGAGTGCGATTTTTGAGAGCTATTGTACACAAGAACTTACGTTGAATTCTTTCAATCCGGGTAGAATATACAGCATAGCATGGATTCCATACAACAGAAGCGTACATTAATTTATTAAACACGTAGGAGTAGTACAAAGAAGTCATTGCTTTTGGATCCCTGAAATCCTTGCAGGTCCTTTTTATGAACCCTAACAGCTTACTTGCCTCATTTATCGTTTTTTCAATATGGAAGCTAAATGTAAGTTTTTCATCCAAATATACCCCCAGATCCTTTGCTACTTGTACCAAATCAACACCATCAAGTTTATACTTATATTCAATTTTGTTTACGTTTTTTGTGAGATGCATGTAATTGCATTTATCCAAATTTAAAAACATACTGTTGCTACTACTGTATAGAGTTAAACGATTTAGGTCTTCTTGAATGTTTGTACAGTCGGTGTCGCGCCTCATTATGGAAAATAACTTTAAGTCATCGGCATAGAGAAGGAATTGGCAATGCTTTATTTCTTTTTTGATATTATTTAAATAAATTATGAAAAAAAGTGGACCCAAATGACTTCGTTGAGGTACTCCTGATGTTACATTAAACGGTTGTGACCTATATCCAATCACAGTAATGATCTGTTGCCTATCTGATATATAGGAAGTTATCCATTGGCACAGAGAGCTGTCCACCCCGACATCAGCAAGCCTATCCAACAGTATAGATCTTGTCAAACGCCTTACTGAATTCGGTGTAGACAACATCCACCTGCCAACCTTTGTCAATTGCATCACAGGCGTACTCAACAAACCATACCAAGTTAGTTTCAACAGATCGCTTAGGAAGAAAACCATGCTGTTCCTCAATAATACAGCGATGAACGGTACCTAATATTTCTTCGTATACAATTTTTTCCAACATCTTTGAAAACACACATAACTTGCTAATTGGCCTGTAGTTACTAACTAAACTTCTGTCACCATTTTGATGAATCGGTATGACATGAGCATTCTTCCATCTTTGAGGAAATATTTTTTTGTTTAGCGACATATTGAAAATTATTTGGAGTGGAAGGCAGATGCTAGAAGAACATCGTTTTACGAATAATGGTGGTATGTCATCAGGCCCTGCTGACTTGTTTAAATCTAGTGAATTTATTAGGGATGAAATTTTTTCGATCGGTACAGAAATTTTACTGGCAAATTGATTTTCGTTTGCAACATTAGGTAAAGTTAGTTTTTTGGATTTGACAAAGACAGTGGAAAAGTACTCGGCAAATGCATTACATACATCAGAACCATTTTTTGCTTCGTGGTCACCGTACTTCACTATATTTGGAACAGACATATGATTTCTTATTTTTCCAGAAGCGTAAGACCAAAACTTTTTTGCATTAGTTGTGATTTCACTTTCAATATTGCTAATATACTCTTGGAAATCCCTTTTTATCAGTATTTTAGATTTACTACGCAGTCAGCAGAATTCATTATATTATTATGATACCATATCGTTGTACTTCTTGAATTTCCTGTGATATTTTAGTTTTTCCTTTATTGTTTTTATGGTTTCTACTTTGGAATAAATGCCTATGTGATGGTACAAATTTATCCATCAAGCGATATAAGTTGTCGTAGAGTAAATCCACAGCCTCATCCACCGATTTATGGTAAAAGAGATTCGCCCAGTTTGTGTTTAACAAGAAATTATTAATACTGTTATAGTCTGCTTTTTTGAAGTTTCGGAAATTACAAGTATTAATTTTTAGGGGCTTATAATTATCGCATTGATACATAAAGATGATTGCGGGATGGTGGCTGTCCTCATCTACCAAAGCGTCAACGGTGCGACTCACATTGTTGATCGAGTTTCTGTTACAGAGTATCAAGTCTAAAAACCGTTCGTTTTGATTGTGAATTGAGTTAAACTGCATTAATTCCAAGAAAGAAAACATATCAATAATATTACTCACTTTTTCATCGACGTGGATAGGTTCTAAGAACGTATTGTTTTGATTTGAGATCCAACTGACAGATGGTAGATTGAAGTCACCCACTATTAACACATTGTGTCTCTGAAATATTTTTTCATTGCATTCTAGATTGCTCAGAAAAGATGCATATGCAGTGTTATCCCCAGGTGGTAAATATACACAACAGACATATAACCTTTCACCGTTAACTTGGTTGCCGGTGGCAACTGGGAAATTTTTTCCACCAGTAGGTGTTTACGCCATCTGGGCCAGGAGCTGCGAAATTCTTTGCGCCTCGTAAGGCGCCAAGAATTTCTTCCGCGTTTACCGGATGACGCAGTACATTCAAGTTGGGAGTCCTCCTACAGACGGACTCGAACTGCGCCAAGGCCGGAGTGTCTGCTGAGAGAGGTTTGGGCTGTTCGTAAATGTCCCTCCAGAAGGCCTTCACGCGATCAGCAGTTGGCGGCTGCTCTATGGCTGGTGGCGGCTGTTGGAAAAGGCGAGAAGGTCTTTCATAGAACATTCTGTTTTGCTTCAGACCCCTCGCCCGCGCCACCAACGTTTGTTTAGCAGCGATTAGCATCCGTATCCTGTCAAGGCAGTGTTGCTTGACAACAAGTAGTACCGCTTGACTGAGTGTATGATGGTCGCGCCACAACCCGTAGGCTATCTGGCACACTCGGCACGTAAAAGGCTTCCCAGCCGATCTATATTCCATCACACACTGGATACGGGATGCTTCCTGGATTTTCGCTTCCATTTTGGGCACCCGTCTCTGTACTCTCTCAACAGGAGAGTCTCTCACTCTCCCCTGTCTAGCTAGCCTCAGAGCCGCAGCGTAAATTTCGCAATTGATGCTCCAAATGTCAGAGGCCTCCGATAGACGTTCATCCACAGCCTCATCCTCTCTCTTCAAATCTGCTAGCTTGAAGGACCTTCCGTTGTTATGCAAGGCTCTTCGGTCTCTGAAATCCCCAGGTGAGACAACTTGGTCGATTTCCCTCTCAGCGGGCCTTACCGGCGAACTTTCAGCCTGGTTAACAGGCCTTCCGTCCGCCGAAGGGGCAGGCTGAGCTGGAGCATGAACATCTCTCTGCCTCCGGAGGTACGATACATAATCTCGCAAATTCTGAGAGGTAAGCGTGCTATGCTCTGGGTGCATTTCACACCACCTCCCATATATGCGGGACATGTATCCCTTACGGCGCGGGCTACTGCTCTCGTAGCAGCTTTGCAGGTTATCCCTGAGCTCCGTCGTCCACCTAAAACGGTCCATGTCATTGCGGGGGTCGTCAACAGGGCAATTCGAAGCACCGCCACCTTGCCCAACGGTAGCTTTCGAAACCGGCTCGGTGTGGGTGCTTTTCCTTCGAGGTGGTCGAACCCGAAGATAGGGACCATCAGGTGGTTAGCCTTAGGGCCCGCAGCCGACATTTCCGGAGGTAGCCGTCCAAATTGCCTCCTGAGGATGAACCTGTAAAGGTTGCCGGCCGGCTTACATCCTTTGGCTTCGTTATACGCTACGGTGTCGCCACGCACCGGATGCATTTATACCAAGGACGTTAAAACAATAGGGGGACCCAGCTATTTACTTCTCGCGTTGAAGCCGCATAGTCACATTCTAAGCGCATTGCAAAGTTGCCAAACTAGGCATTTTTCTAAGTAAAACTAAGAAAACAAGCAAGCTTATGAACACAAAACATCAGCGAAACAATCAAGCTTATGAACACAAAATATCATATTTAATATAATAATATAATATATTTATGAACAGTGAATTGATGTAATGATTTTTATATATGCAAAACATTAGGATCAGAGTCTAATTTCGCTCTTTTGCAATATTTGATAGTATGAAGAAATTTTCATATGTCAACCCGGCAACGCCGCTTGGCTCTCATTGCTAGTTGCCATGGGATTTCTACGGTTGCCAAACTGGGCAAATTTCTAAGTAGATTTACGGTCAAATTCGCCCCAAACATCGCGTCATTAAACGAAGAGGTTATGTTGATCCACCCACTCGACAAAGGTGCGAGAAATTCTTGCTATTCCACCGGCAACCCTGTACCATCGGAGCGTCGGACCAGGGAACGTCAACGGGTGTGAATTTCAATTATATTTGAAATTCCTGAGAACCGTTAAACCTTATTCGAATCTATTTTGTGTTCCAGCATAAATTGTTCTGTTGTGAATTCCAACATTTCAAATTCTAGATAATCGTAACACAGACCGTACATTCGTAGGTATCTGTTTTGTGTTCGAGTAGTGTTGAGTGTGTTTCAGTGCTTAATTACCTGATGGGCCCCAAAAACAGGCTGACGATCCGAAAATAGTCATGGGTAGACGCTGCTACATATGCAAAAAATGGGATTATCGGCACCCTAACTTGACCTTTTACAGGTAAGTGTATTCGTGCATTCATCTGCAGTAAAATTGATGGTATTGTAAAACCTCTAATTTCATTCCTATGTGCTACCTGCTGGGGTACATTTGAAAATAACAGTATACAGTACATATGGGATCTTTCAAAAAAGGTGTCTATAAACAGTAAAGTTGGGCTTCATATTTTTAGAAATTATTTTAAACACTTCCAGTTTGCTCCTATTGTCATGTAGGAATACTTTGGTATGTTTACATTTATTGGGCTGGTACTGCATTATATAATTATAATGTCATATTATTTTACCTAGATAATTTGAAAGTGATATCGATATCACATATTATACACAACTGTACCTACATATAAACACACCTAGCCTGATGAGTGTTACTTTCATATTCTTAAACACCTCATCCAGTTTGCTACTGTTGCCATAGGTATAGAATATTTTTAATCTATGCATGTTTAAATTTATTGGACTGGTACTGCTTTATATATATTTATGTCATATTATTTTACCTACATATCTGTATATATACTTACATATAAATAAACCTAGCTTGAGTGTTACTTTCATATTTAACAAAATAAAATAAATTGAAGTATCATTTTTTTGAGCTTTTCTATAATTAATCATATTTTTCAGTATTACCAAAGATATTGTTCTGAGGAGGAAGTGGTTTGATATAATGGGAGTGACTGAAACAGACCTACCACAATTAAAAGAAGTCTGCTCAGAACATTTTACTAACAATGACTTTGATACCACACTATCCGGAAAGAAGCGTTTGAAAAAGAATGTGGTGCCTACTTTGTATACCAAGGAAGAAGATAGAAAACAGCTTAAAGTGTAAGTAGCTATATATAAATAATTAGACTTTAACATTATAGGTAGGATTTTGAATCTGATGTAGTAACAAAAAATATAATTTAATCAACGTCAAAATTAATTGGAGTTATGAAATGCTACGATATGCCATCTAGGTGCATGTGAAACTTTTTTTAGTGTCAAGGGTATACTTTTGCTGAGACAAGTTGTAAAACTTGTAATGTAATTTTTCTTTGAGGTTTGAAGGAATAGTGAGTAAAACATCTAGTTGGTGAATTGAATAATGAGGTGTAATTATTTTAGAGCAAAAGATAAAATAGGTACAAGTGTTTAGTAAAAAGTAATAGTAACCTTAAATTGATAAACTGTTGAAAGACCTTAACTGTTACTCTTACTAGTTATTTTAAGGTGATCTTTAATTTTTAGCATCATATACTAAGTATAAATTATAGGCTGTTTTATTTTCAAGGGAAATATATATATGCAATATATTTTGTGTTACATATAAATACTTCAATGTTCTCAATCCTCAACAGTATTTGCTCAGGAAACAGCTTTCAGATAATTTTTTTTCAGAGCATAAAGTGAGCAATTTATTTTTTGAATACAATAAAATAAATAAATAAAAAAATGAACAAAAATAATTACATACAATTAATAATTTTTTACTGTTTAACAGTAATATCATTTATTTTGTTCTAAATTTTCATCACAAAATTATTTTAATGTGTATAGTTTTTTAATCATTTCCCAGAACAGTATTTTGTGTTTCATCACTTGTACCTATCTCAATTTTTTGAAACTTTGTTGCGCGTAAATTATTCTGACCACTGTCTAAATGGGAAATATCACAAGCAGACTGTTTTATCTATTGTTTTATAATGTTATAATTATATAGTCATAATGATAATCATAATTCCAATTCTTATATAGAGACCATCCTTTGAAGGTAGCACACAAATGTAATACTGGTGCTTCTCAAGAAGGTAGTGGTAATGAACCAGCTGCAAAGAGGTACCTTTTTTATTTAGTAAAAATATATGAAATATACTGCTTTTTCAAGGATTCTTTGCTGTGTGCCTGTATTTGATCTGATTTTTAACTGTTATTTATATATTTAATATACATACAATATATTTTTTATTAGAGATATATATATATATATATATATATAAACGAAACAAAAACAAAAAAGGTGCAACCCGGGCTCCGACACACCGGGCTGCTGTTCCATTTCCCAGCGACTACTCCTCACACCGTGAGGTGAGCAATCACTGGGTCCGCGAATCGTGCGTCCTAAGCAGACGAAGGGACCCATGGATGACTGCCTTCTGCATTCTGGCGGCTAAGATGTGCGCCGCCGCACGGCACACCGGCATTTTGCGCAGTGCAGAGAGCAGCGTATCCCTCATGCCACCTAGGGATCCAATGACCATTACTAGCAGACTCACAGTGTAGTCCGGCCAGAGCCTGCGAAGTTGTCCGAGGAGCTCCTGATACTTGGTCCGCTTTTCCTCCTCCTTAGAGACGATGTTCCCCTCGGCAGGCGCCGAGAACTCGATAACGAACATCGTCTTTTGTTGGTAGTCGAGGAGGACTATGTCTGGCTTATTTGCATGTATAAGCTCGAGCGTGGAGAATGAGTAGTTCCAGTAAATTCGGCACCTCTCGTTCTCCACAACGGACTCAATGTCCCCTGGAGCATACGGCAGCACCGGTGTCTCATCTATACCGTATGAGTGCCTTAAATGGTAGTATAGCACTCGTAGAGCCGCGTTGTGCCGATAGACGTAGGCTGTGCCAGCGTACACCTTACACGCCGACAAGAGGTGCGTAAGGGTCTCTGGCGCCTGCAGGCAGGCTCTACAGCGGATATCGGGCACATCCATACCCATAATCCGGCTACGGTATACTAAGGTGTTGAAGACACCGTCTTGGCAAGCCATTATAGAGCTCTCAGTCTCCGACTTCAACCCATTAGACCTTAGGAAGGAGAAGGTCAACTGCTCAGATAAACCATGCTCTTCTAGATGTTTGTAGAAGATTCCGTGCATTGGCTTATCTTTGTGAAGTCTTAAAAGCAATTGGACTTCAGCAGCTTTAATCCGGGTTTTTAATTGTGCGGGAGCAAATTCCGTAACGGACTGCTGACACCTCCGCGTGAAGTCGAGCGTGAGACTAAGTTCTTCGGCTGCCCGTGTTGCTGCTCTAAAAAGGAAGGCTCCTTTACCCGCAATCTCGTGCTCTCGCACAAAGCGGATCAGGGGATCGGTGCTCGTCGTAACATAGCAGGCAGTGGCCAGTACTACTCTGTTGTGCAGACGCTCCAAACTCAATAGTCCACGCCCTCCCAGGTGTCGCGGGAGGTATACTCGCGGGACAGAGGATCTAGGATGTAGACTTCCCTCCATATTCATCCTTTTGCGGGTCTTTATGTCGATTTGTCGCAGCTCTTCCACTTTCCAGTGGATAGCACCAAAGCTGTATAACAACAATGGGACCGCAAGCATGTTTGTGGCAGCGACTTTGTTTTTGCCGGACAGTTCTGACGACCAGATCTGCCGGAGTCGGTGCAAATACTTGCGGCGGAGACACTCTTTGACCACTTCTGCCTCTTGGATGTGACGCTGCGCCACTCCAAGGTAGGTATAAGTATCTCCGGCATGCAGTTGTCGCAAGATGCTCCCATCAACGAGCTGCTCCTCATCTTCACTATCTCCGCAACGTCCTCTTTTGAGATGAACCATGGCACATTTGTCTATCCCGAACTCCATACCAATAGCTTGACTGTAATCCTGCACTACCCTCAGCGACTGCTCTAAATCGCGTTGTCCGGAGGCATAGAGTTTCAGGTCATCCATGTAAAATAAGTG
This sequence comes from Callosobruchus maculatus, assembly GCA_951848785.1. Lineage (NCBI taxonomy): Eukaryota > Metazoa > Arthropoda > Insecta > Coleoptera > Chrysomelidae > Callosobruchus > Callosobruchus maculatus. The sequence goes on along the minus strand of CATOUR010000191.1, from coordinate 3,963,745 downwards.
GGTGACCTTGTGCCTCCGGTAATTGGGCTTGCCACAGCTGTATCCCTTAGTATTTTTCAGCGCTATGGACAAAGGCAGTAGCGAGATGCAGAAGAGCAAGGGACTCAAGGAGTCTCCTTGGAAGACCCCTCTTTTAAATGATACCAACTCTGTCCGAACCCTGGTTTCACCCGATGTTATAATGAACCGAGTCTTCCAGAGCGGCATCAGTTGTTTGATGCATCCCACTATTTGATCATCTACCGAAAGACATTCCAACAGCCGCACAATCAGTTCATGAGACGTAGTGTCGAATGCCTTCCGATAGTCGATCCAGGCCATAGAAAGGTTTCGCAGGTACTGCACGGAGTCCTGTGTGACACAGCGGTCAATCAACAGGTTATCCCTGCAGCCAGCTACTCCTTTCTTAGACCCTCTTTGTTCATATACGCTGAGAAATACGGGATTTACAGCTTGAAGGATACGCATGTACAAGATTCTGGTGAAGAGCTTGTAACATGCGTTCAGACATGTTATTGGCCTGTAGTTTTTAGGATCAGACAAATCTCCGGTCTTCGGGAGAAGCACGGTTCGACCCTCGACAAACCAAGCCGGAATTGGCTGCTCCTGATTTAGCCACGAGTTAAAAACTCTAGCTAAATGCCGGTGGCAACTGGGAAACTTTTTCAACCAGTAGGTGTTTATGCCATCCGGGCCAGGAGCTGCGAAATTCTTTGCGCCTCGTAAGGCACCAAGAATTTCTTCCGTGTTTATCGGGTGACGCAGTACATTCAAGTTTGGAGTCCTCCTACAAACGGACTCGAACTGCGCCAAGGCCGGAGTGTCTGCTTGGAGAGGTTTGGGCTGTTCTATATATTCTATTCTATATATATATATATATATATATATATATATATATATATATATATATAAACAAAACAAAAAAGGTGCAACCCGGGCTCCGACACACCGGGCTGCTGTTCCATTCCCCAGCGACTACTCCTCACACCGTGAGGTGAGCAATCACTGGGTCCGCGTATCGTGCGTCCTAAGCAGACGAAGGGACCCATGGATGACTGCCTTCTGCATTCTGGCGGCTAAGATGTGCGCCGCCGCACGGCACACCGGCATTTTGCGCAGTGCAGAGAGCAGCGTATCCCTCATACCACCTAGGGATCCAATGACCATTACTAGCAGACTCACAGTGTAGTCCGGCCAGAGCCTGCGAAGTTGTCCGATATATATATATATATATATATATATATATATATATATATATATATATATATCCCTATATATATATATCCCTATATATATATATATATATAGACAAAACAAAAACAAAAAAGGTGCAACCCGGGCTCCGACACACCGGGCTGCTGTTCCATTCCCCAGCGACTACTCCTCACACCGTGAGGTGAGCAATCACTGGGTCCGCGTATCGTGCGTCCTAAGCAGACGAAGGGACCCATGGATGACTGCCTTCTGCATTTTGGCGGCTAAGATGTGCGCCGCCGCACGGCACACCGGCATTTTGCGCAGTGCAGAGAGCAGCGTATCCCTCATACCACCTAGGGATCCAATGACCATTACTAGCAGACTCACAGTGTAGTCCGGCCAGAGCCTGCGAAGTTGTCCGAGGAGCTCCTGATACTTGGTCCGCTTTTCCTCCTCCTTAGAGACGATGTTCCCCTCGGCAGGTGCCGAGAACTCGATAACGAACATCGTCTTTTGTTGGTAGTCGAGGAGGACTATGTCGGGCTTATTTGCATGTATAAGCTCGAGCGTGGAGAATGAGTAGTTCCAGTAAATTCGGCACCTCTCGTTCTCCACAACGGACTCAATGTCCCCTGGAGCGTATGGCAGCACCGGTGTCTCATCTATACCGTATGAGTGCCTTAAATGGTAGTATAGCACTCGTAGAGCCGCGTTGTGCCGATAGACGTAGGCTGTGCCAGCGTACACCTTACACGCCGACAAGAGGTGCGTAAGGGTCTCTGGCGCCTGCAGGCAGGCTCTACAGCGGATATCGGGCACATCCATACCCATAATCCGGCTACGGTATACTAAGGTGTTGAAGACACCGTCTTGGCAAGCCATTATAGAGCTCTCAGTCTCCGACTTCAACCCATTAGACCTTAAGAAGGAGAAGGTCAACTGCTCAGATAAACCATGCTCTTCTAGATGTTTGTAGAAGATTCCGTGCATTGGTTTATCTTTGTGAAGTCTTAAAAGCAATTGGACTTCAGCAGTTTTAATCCGGGTTTTTAATTGTGCGGGAGCAAGTTCCGTAACGGACTGCTGACACCTCCGCGTGAAGTCGAGCGTGAGACTAAGTTCTTCGGCTGCCCGTGTTGCTGCTCTAAAAAGGAAGGCTCCTTTACCCGCAATCTCGTGCTCTCGCACAAAGCGGATCAGGGGATCGGTGCTCGTCGTAACATAGCAGGCAGTGGCCAGTACTACTCTGTTGTGCAGATGCTCCAAACTCAATAGTCCACGCCCTCCCAGGTGTCGCGGGAGGTATATTCGCGGGACAGAGGATCTAGGATGTAGACTTCCCTCCATATTCATCCTTTTGCGGGTCTTTATGTCGATTTGTCGCAGCTCTTCCACGTTCCAGTGGATAGCACCAAAGCTGTATAGCAACAATGGGACCGCAAGCATGTTTGTGGCAGCGACTTTGTTTTTGCCGGACAGTTCTGACGACCAGATCTGCCGGAGTCGGTGCAAATACTTGCGGCGGAGACACTCTTTGACCAATTCTGCCTCTTGGATGTGACGCTGCGCCACTCCAAGGTAGGTATAAGTATCTCCGGCATGCAGTTGTCGCAAGATGCTCCCATCAACGAGCTGCTCCTCATCTTCACTATCTCCGCAACGTCCTCTTTTGAGATGAACCATGGCACATTTGTCTATCCCGAACTCCATACCAATAGCTTGACTGTAATCCTGCACTACCCTCAGCGACTGCTCTAAATCGCGTTGTCCGGAGGCATAGAGTTTCAGGTCATCCATGTAAAATAAGTGGGTGACCTTGTGCCTCCGGTAATTGGGCTTGCCACAGCTGTATCCCTTAGTATTTTTCAGCGCTATGGACAAAGGCAGTAGCGAGATGCAAAAGAGCAAGGGACTCAAGGAGTCTCCTTGGAAGACCCCTCTTTTAAATGATACCAACTCTGTGCGAACCCTGGTTTCACCCGATGTTATAGTGAACCGAGTCTTCCAGAGCGGCATCAGTTGTTTGATGCATCCCACTATTTGATCATCTACCGAAAGACATTCCAACAGCCGCACAATCAGTTCATGAGACGTAGTGTCGAATGCCTTCCGATAGTCGATCCAGGCCATAGAAAGGTTTCGCAGGTAATGCACGGAGTCCTGTGTGACACAGCGGTCAATCAACAGGTTATCCCTGCAGCCAGCTACTCCTTTCTTAGACCCTCTTTGTTCATATACGCTGAGAAATACGGGATTTACAGCTTGAAGGATACGCATGTACAAGATTCTGGTGAAGAGCTTGTAACATGCGTTCAGACATGTTATTGGCCTGTAGTTTTTAGGATCAGACAAATCTCCGGTCTTCGGGAGAAGCACGGTTCGACCCTCGACAAACCATGCCGGAATTGGCTGCTCCTGATTTAGCCACGAGTTAAAAACTCTAGCTAAATGCCGGTGGCAACTGGGAAACTTTTTCAACCAGTAGGTGTTTATGCCATCCGGGCCAGGAGCTGCGAAATTCTTTGCGCCTCGTAAGGCACCAAGAATTTCTTCCGTGTTTATCGGGTGACGCAGTACATTCAGGTTTGGAGTCCTCCTACAAACGGACTCGAACTGCGCCAAGGCCGGAGTGTCTGCTTGGAGAGGTTTGGGGTGTTCGTAAATGCCCCTCCAGAAAGTCTCCACGCGATCAGCAGTTGGCGGCTGCTCTATGACTGGTGGTCGCTGTTGGAAGAGACGAGCAGGCTTTTCGGAAAACAATCTGTTTTCCTCCAAACCTCTCGCCCGCGTCACCAGTGATCGTTTAGCAGCGATTAGCGTCCGTATCCTGTCAAGACAATGCTGCTTGACAACAACCAGTACCGCTTGACTGAGCGTGTGATGGTCGCGCCTTAGCTCTCGGGCTATCTGGCGTACGCGGCGCGTAAAAGGCCTACCAGCCGCTCTATATTCCATCACACACTGGATACGGGATGCTTCTTGGCGAGCCAACTGGATTTTCGCTTCCATCTGGCGCACCCGCCTCTGTGCTCTCTCGACAGGAGAGTCTCTCACTCTCCCCTGTCCAGCCAGCCTCAGAGCCGCAGCGTAAATTTCGCAATTGATGCTCCAAATGTCAGAGACCTCCGATAGACGTTCACTCAACACCTCATCCTCTCTCTTTAAATCTGCCAGCTTGAAGGACCTCTTGTTGTTATGCAAGGCCCTTCGGTCACTGAAATCTCCAGGTGAGACGGCTTCGTCGATTTCCCTCTCAGCGGGCCTCATCGGCGACCTTTCAGCCTGGTTAACAGGCCTTTCAGTCGCCGGAGGGGCAGACTGAGCTGGAGCACGAACGTATCCCTGCCCCCGAAGGTAAAATACCTGGTTCCGCAAGCTCTGGGAGGTAATTGTGCTATGCTCTGGATGCATTTCACACCACCTCCCATGCATGCGGGACATGTATCCCCTACGGCGCGGGCTACTGCTCTCGTAGCAGCTCAGCAGGTCATCCTTCAGTTCCGTCGTCCACCTAAAACGGTCCATGTCGTTGCGTGTGTCGTCGTCAGGGCGATCCGAGGCACCGCCACCTTGCCCAGAGCCGGCTTCCGATACCGGCCTGGTGTGGGTGCTCCTCTTCTGGGGCGGTCGAACCAGAAGGTAGGGCCCGTCCGGTGGTTAGCCTTAGGGCCCCCAGCCGACATTTCGGAGGCAGCCGACCACATTGCCTCCTAGGGATGACCTGTACAGGTTGCCGGCCGGCTTTCATCCCTGGCTTGGGTTATCCCCACAGTGTCGCCACGCACCGAATAGCCGTTTGATGTTGGTCGGCTTCCTGGGGGCGCATTTTATACCTACTGCCAGGTTTGCTATCAGCCGCCCCTAACCTGGGGTCAGACGCTGTCGGGAAGCCGTCCTTAACATAGGTGCAGCCGCTTCCTCACTATGGTGGTTCATACGCCTGCTTTCACAGCCGGTGACCACCATAGGCCCTTTTAAGGCAAGGACTACCAATCTTTTAGTCGCCTCTTACGACAGGCAGATTAAACCCTGGGAACATTCTAAACCCGGACCCAGACGGGTATATATATATATATATATATATATATATATACTTGGCTGGCGCACCAAGTGAGGACAGTACATATTAGTGACCAAGTGAGGACAACGAGATAATGGCGTCATTTTATGATAGATATTACGAAGATGTGCCATTTGATAAGAAACATTCAAATATACACATGAAAACTATTTTACCGATGAGAAAATTGATACGTGTATATCGAGACAAGTGAGGACCTTTCAATGAAAGAATTAAGTGAGCCACGATATACCCGCTTTTTATCCCAAAGAACAACGGAGGTCCGAAATCGGTATACAACGCACCAAGCGAGGTCATAGCTGTGTTGCCAAAATGACACCGCAATATAAGCCGTTCTACGACTTTTACTGAATAGGTGTTTTTTAAATTACACTTTACAACAACTACCCTGTTGTTGTAACGTGTAACCTGATGGACTTCAATGATGTGTGAATTCACAGATGCTTTGACATCATGTTCTGCTCCCATAGACATATGGTCATGGATCCTCCAAATAATTGATTTAGAATCAGTGTTATATAGATCTTTGTAACTACATTGTTTTTCCATTTATAGGCGAATAGACTTTGCTTTTGTTATTTTGAACTTTTCAGTATCTATTAGCAAGATCACAAAAAAGGAATACTGACAAATCATATTTTAATTTTCTGCCAGGTAAATTATGTTTAATAATTAGAGCATATTTTTAATTTATTCTTCATTTTCGGCGATCTTGCTTATGAGTATTGAAAAATTTGCAGAACTCCAGTCAAAGGTACCGGTTACTATTTTTTTAAATCATGAAATGTGAGATTTTATGCTGAAGCTATTAAGCTGCCAGCAACATTACGTGGTAGATTTCCTTTCATTTCAAAATTCACAATGGTTTTGTGAATCTTCAATCTTTAGAATATTGTAGTAGCCGGTATGCTGTAAAAAATACCTATTTCTGTCATATTCCAGCTGCTTTTTGACCTTAGATGTGTTATGTTTGCTATTTCTGGTTAGAATTGATTTGTTGTAAGTCATTTTTATAATTTTGTCCTTTGACTTCAGTTCGTCCATAACTATCTGCTAAGATAGTTGTTTTGTTCCATCTGAACAGTTTTTTGCTCATATTTCATGGCCTGCTAAGTTGCTTATAGGTAGGAGATTTGAAAAACACCGGTTTTACTGAAAGTTTGAAATTAAATCAAAACTACCAGAGATTTACATTTACAACCGCATATCATTAGAAAGCTTATCAAATTGCACATTCGATGGTATAAAAAAAAAGCATTCCCATTTGAAAAAATCAAGTTACCTTTGATTGGAGTTTACTTAATTGATCTACCGATTTCTCCAAGTACAAAGTAATTCGAACTCGACCGTCTAACGTAAGCTGACACATTTCATGCTTAGTAACACGGCAAAGTCACAGCCCTCTAAGATTTATAATAGCTGCGATATTCAATTTTTTTCTGACATCTACCTATACCCAAAATTGTGATTTGTACCTAAACGGTTCGCTTAAAGTCCCATGTGTGATACATAAAGTCACACTAAAATGCACTGGAGTCTAAATATGCAATAATGTATAGGGTATTCCATTTAACCCAGATATCGCCACTGTCCCTTTAAAAGCCATCTATGCCATTTTGCCAAAATAAATAAATATGTTAAACACAAGTTGGAGGCTAAAAGTGTTTTTCTTATATATATGAAACCAAGAAAATTATTCAAAAAAATATATTTGATAGTTGTTTTTCTTGGAATCAGGTGGACTTTTAAAAGGACACTGGCAAAATGAAACACTTTCAGTATATATAATGATTTATTCCAAAATTCTTAAACTAAAAGGGTTTACACTATTTGGTATGATACAATAGGAAACAGTGTTTAGGGTGAAGTGCTACATCACACTTTTGACACAGAAAATTTGACTTCTTGTGACAATACACACAACGAGTTTGCTTATCTTGGTATAAAACCATATGGTCCATACCATCATATCTTGAATATGAGTGTGCATGCTTGGGAAGTTTATTGGAGCCTATTAACGATTGTCGCTTTTTAAATGATTCTAGAATGCCCGTAGCTATAATCCTCCTGAAACCAAGATGGTCTAGTTTTCCCCCATTCACTTTATGAATACGCCAGGCATTTTGTTCCGCCATATCTATGAAATGGCACAATAGAGGGAAGTACCATTTTTTACCTCGAATTGATACCCGATACAAGCTGATGTTTTCATCAGCTCGGTCAACTCCCCCCATATTTTCATTATATTTTTTTATGATATTTGGTTGTGGGACATAAATCACTTTCTTTTCCTTTTGGGAAAACCTATTAACTTGTGTAGTAGGTAGAACCTTCAGATTGTTCGAGCTAATACTAACAATATTGTTGTCATGCCACTTGCAAACTGTTACTTCGTTATTCTTGCTGGATGCAAAATCTAAGCTGCCACGTTGTTCTTTTCTGAGTTTATCTGCTGACTTTATGGGACAGTTCTTTGGAAGCCGATTTTCACGGATGGTACCTGTTCCTTTGAGACCCCTTGATTTCAGTTCTAAGAGTAAGGGTAATGAAGTAAATAAATTATCAAAGAATAAACTGCTTAGTCGGGTGACGCCCATAATATGGAATCATGGATTCATCCACGCAGTGGTGCTCTTCTAATGGAGCAAGATCTAAAAATTTGTTATTGAGGACTTCAATAAGAGGACGATTCTTTGCAAATTTGTCGTCTTGATTCAGGTTTTGATTGTCGCAGCAATGTATGTTTTGCACTATATGACGGAACCGGTTTCTAGACATTGCGTTACAAACTAATGTGTTATTTGTATCTGCCGAATTTTCCCAATACATCTCGCGACGAGAAACGCAGTTGTATCCACTCAGTAACAAAATTCCAATGGAGCAGCGCATCTCGTCCATTGTTACGTCCCCAACACGATTATTAGTTCTAGCATATAGGTTGGTATACGTAACTAGCATGTTTATGACATCGTCATCAAAAAATAGAAAGAAACTTTCAACTGGTGAAATATTCTGTTTGGGGCCATAAGGAGGAGTCCAGGAAGGCATGTTAGGGGTGATATCAGTTTTTGTCCACGTCATTTCTGTGTGCTTGTTATTTGGTCTGGATAGCTTCTGTCGCTTAACGAATCGAGATAATGGTAGGTCATCCTCGCTATCAAAATCAGAAGCATTTTCTAAACTCGGTAATACCACTTCTGGTAATACCACTTCAGCTGAAGTTCTGAGCTGCACCCCTGGTAGATTATTGATAACCACATTATCTTCTTCACCACTGTCTTCGTCTGTTACTTCGCCATCGTCTGGTGGAAAAATTATTATTTCATCAGGGATTAAATCCATATCAAGGTTAGTATTTTCCACCTCTTCCATGAGCTCACTGAGAGTCAAAGGTCTTGTCCAATAATCTCTGTAAAGAAAATCCATTTAGCAATGCATATTGCCACTGGCCCTTTAAAAGGACACCTTCAAAAAGAACGTTGTGTATAAACAACGTAAAGTATATCCGCACTTAAATTCCTTTTTTCTGGTATGAATACTAATCTAAATCCTCGACATTTACTTGGGTATCGCCTTATAAAAGAATATTCAGAAATAACTTACCTTGAATTTGCCATATTATTTGCCGAACTGAACTACTTAACTTGAAGCACGTGTTTAACGAATGTATGGAGCCAAATACACACAAAATCGTTGAAATATTTGAGCCTTTAAAGGGATTACATAGTACGAATAACGCCATCTATATTTCTGTAGAGGAATTGGGAGATTACGAAACCATTATTTACGGGCTTTTAAAAGGACAGTGGCAAAATACGATAAACAGTTTTTCCTTGGATTTTGGCCTAATCTGGGTTAAAAAAACAGCTTTGATATGTCACGCTTTTATTAGACACCCTGTATAAAGGTCATTATTTTTTAAATGTAGTCCAACTCGACCTACATACACTCGCAAAGTCGATTTTTCGAAAAGTGGTATCGTTTGGTCACAAGAGTCCGAGGCGTTGAGCTTGACTCACCCTGTATATGCGTTGTGCGGCCGATTCGGGTTCAGTACGGTTGACGGTTACATGAATTTCAGATCGATCCGGTAATATACCTACTTGAAGAACAATAATAGTAAAAGGGCAAGAAAGACGCTTACAAAAAATACTCAGGTGGTCCTCTGTCGTCTATATCACCCGGTCCTCGTTTATCACTTCTAATAGTATAAACACGTAAACACTGTATATTATACATAACAGGTAGAAAATGAAAAATTTGCTTAACAATCCCAATATCTTCGACTGATTCACCACCGCCTACCGGTCCTCACTTATTCCACCTATTCGTATAGAGGTATACTAATTCAGCGTTCATGCAGTAAAATAACATTCATTAATATGTGCTAGTACGGATTTCAGTTGAGTGAAAATAAATACAACTGAATGTAAAATTAACCTTTGCAGGGATGTAGGTAATTTGTTATCTTAGATAAGAACTCTGTTAAAATTTGACCATTATAGGGAAAAAATCAAATTATCTGTGACTGAGTTTCCTTTAATTAATCTACTGATTTTTCCAAGTTCAAAAAGATTTCAAATTTAACCGTCTGACGCACCTTATGCTCAGCCGTACCGAAAAGTCGTGGCCTTCTAAGATTAGTAATCACTGTGATACTCAACTTTTTTCTGATACCTACTTATACCGAGAATGGTGATTTGCACCTAAACAGTTTGTCAAACTAGAATTTACCAAGCAATCTAAATACGCAATAATATATTCCACTCCATTCATTTAAAAAATGTAATTTTATTATGAATCACCCTGTATAAACTTAAAAATTTAAGTGAAAATATTTTAACGTTATAGCAGTCAAGGGTTCCCACCCCCCACCAAGTGACAGACTTTTTAAATATGTGTTAGTAAGTCAACAATCCTCCGTCCGCCCAGTGTTGGCCCACCCTGTATAGGTAAATAAACGTATCAAATGTCTCCTAGGTCAGTATTCGGATAAGTCTGAAAAGTATAGAATTTCATATTTTTTAGGGCAATCGAGGGTATTTTATGTTTACAAGAAATTTTCGGGATTTCGACTCCCCCATCCCCACCTTCCCAATTTCATCCCCTCCCAAAAACGGTAGATGATTGGTAACTTATAAAAATAAGTCTGAGGGGTTTTGTCTCTCACTACACCAACGCGAAGCTTTTTATAAAATGAATTTTTACTTCCCACACGATAGGTGAGGGGAGTATTGCGATCGCGAAAATTTTCGATTTTGAGATAATACGCTTTTTGGGCGTTTTATGATGTCTACATAACGAAAATCCACGTCACTCATTTCCGTCGGTCGGTCTGTCTGTCGGTCTGTCTGTCGGCCTGTCTGTCGGTCTGTCTGTCGGTCTGTCTGTCGGTCTGTCTGTCGGTCTGTCTGTCTGTCAGTCTGTCGGTCTGTCTGTCGGTCTGTCTGTCTGTCGCGTTTTTCTATCCTCGTAATCTCAATAACCGCTGCATGGATTGTGATGAAATTTGGGCAGCGTTATGCTGTGAGGTCGTAGTAGGTAATGTTCCTATAATTTTGTAATTAGCAAAACACGAAAAATGTCAAATATGCCTCAAACTTCGTTTTTAAGCGTTTTAGGGGTTCCTGATCATTTTCCACTTTTTCTTGGGTGTGGGTGAATTTGGGGTGGTTGGGGGGTGGGGGGTTGTAATACTGAAAAATTTGTTTTATTCGCAATGGGCTGTCCATTAATATGTGAATGAAAAGCCTAGCGACATGATACACTTTTTTAGGTCCATCCGAACCTTGCATGCTTATTATAGAAACCACGGGACTTTGAGAATTTTCCGATGTATACATATTAGATCGTTCTGTATTTTATAATGTTGAAATTACTGAATTGATGTTCATCAGAATTTATGATGTACACATACGAGTATTGTTTTAGATCGTTCGATATCGCGTAACGCGAAAATTGTTCAATTGATTTTAATGAAATTTTGACATAGTATTACTCCCAAGCCGAGGATGAAAAACGCGTATGTTTTGGAAAAATAGTGTCAGTGGCGGCGCAGCAATAATAAAAAAACTAAAAATATAAAAACAGCTCAACCATTGTTTTTAGGCGTTTTACGGGTTCCTCATCATTTTCAAATTTTTTTGGGTGGGGTGAAATCGGGGCGGTTGGGGGGTGGGGGGTAGTAAAACTGAAAAATTTGTTGTATTCATAATAGTCCGTCTATTGACCTGAAGAAGAAATACCTAGCGGCATATTGCACTTTTTTAGGTCCATCCGAACATTGGCTTGCCTATTACAGAAACCAATTTTGTGATCTGCACAGACGGGTTTTGCTTTATTTCGTTCTATGTATATTGCGTAAAGCGAAAATTATTGAATTGATTTTAATAAAATTTTGACACAGAATTACCGCTGCGAGAATGGAAAACGACTCTGTTTTTGAAAAACCATGTCAGAGGCGGCGCAGCAATAATCAAAAAACCAAAAGCATAAAATCAGCTCAAACTTCGTTTTTAGACGGGTTGGAGGCTCTTGATCGTTTCGCATTGTCCAGTTCAAGGATGTAGAAAAAAACTGTGGCGCCCTCGTTCCTAAGAAGGGAGACGCAAGAAACTATTTACGAGGGTTTTTGTGTTGGATGTTGTTTTTGGAGGCGGATGGGCGATAATTCAGTTGCAAGGGGATTTTAGGCTATAGCTTCATGCAATGGGAAATAATAAAATGGTATCATCATTATGTGTGGGAAGTACTGAGTCAATCAACTTGACTCCATTTTTACCTATTACTACCCAGCACCATGCTGCTATGTATAAAAATATCGTCCTCTTAAAAACGCATGCACACAGGAGACTTTCATGTGATGTATTCGTTGTGCGGCCGATTTGGTTGTAATGCAGTTGTCGTTTACATGAGAAGAGCAGAAAAGACGTTTACAAAAAATACTCAGGTGGTTCTCAGTTTGTCGTGCATGTCAGCCGGTCCTCGTTTATCAGTTCTAATAGCATAAACACGTAAACACTGTAAACATGACATGCAGAAAAGTCGAAATTAGCTTAGCAATACTAATATCTACGAGTGAGTCACCACCGCCAGCGGTCCTCACTTATTCCTCCTATTCGTAAAGAGATATACTAATTCAGCTTTCATGGAGTAAAATAACATTCATTAACATGTGCTACTTCGGATTTCAACTAAGTGAAAATAAATGCAACTAAATGTAAAATTAACCTTTTCCTTTGTTAAAATTCGACTATAGGGATGTAGATACCGCGTGGCACATATAGCGAAAAATTCGACCCCTCTAATTACCAAAATTTTGCTAATAGTCTGAACATGTCAATAACGACGAATTCAGGTAACTTAGTTCAACGGATCTATTTTGAACGTCTATTGACTAGTCTAGGCACTGCGACTACAGGAGCAAGACTTTTTCATTCAGACCAACTGAAATAGGACATGACTCGCTTTGCTTCACAGTCGTAACTGTTAAATCGCTGATGTTGAAAATGGTATCGCCCTTCGTTATGAAAAACAAGTATTCCTGAGAAGAACTGAATCAATAAACTTGACTTCTATTTTTTTAATATCTGACCATGTTTTGGGAATTATTCAATATTTGTAGACGCGTAATTCGAAAATTGATTTAATTTAACGCGTGAATCAGTTGACTGCACTTTCGGTTGGCATTTGGCGTCATAAAACGTGTCTATGCCTGTGATACAATAAAGTTAGCTAGAAAGGCAACACATCTGTAACGAGAATATACTGTTAGATAAGGGTAGATATGCTTGACAGTGGTACAACATTTATGAATTCAGGAATTTGTACTGTACAGTTATATATGAGGATCAATCAATATGAACGATAATTGACTAACTTAGTACTTCCCACACATTAAAGTGATATCAGTTTATTATTTTCCTTTTGCATTAAGCTATAGTCTGAGATCCCCTTGCAACCAGATCATCACCCTCCTGCCCTCAAAAAACATCCAACACAAAAACTCTAGTAAATAGTTTCTTGATACTCCTCTCCGTAGGAACTAGATCGACACTGGTTTTATTCTGCGAGCTTTAATTGGATGAAACGAAACGACCAGGAACACCCAAATCGCCTAAAAACGAAGTTTGAGTTATTTTTATATTTTTAGTTCTGACACGATTTTTAAAGACCATACGCATTTTCCATCCTCGTCACGGTAATACTACTGTGACGAAATGTAATTAAAATCAATTTCAGGTTACATAATACAGAGCTATGTAAAGCAATACTCGTATACAACATACGTCAGAAAAAATCCCTCAGTTTCTGTAACAATCAAGGCAACGTTCTGATAAACCTAAAAAGTGTATTATGTCGCTAGGTCCTTTTTTTGTAGGTCAATGGAGAGCGTATTATGCATACAAAAACTTTATTAGTTTTGCAACCCTCCACCTCCCAAGCCAACCACCTCAATTTCACCCCCACTCAAAAAACAGAAAATGATCAGGAACCCCCAAAAGGCCTAAAAACTGGTTTGAGTTGTTTTTATATTTTTAGCTTTTTTATTGTCGCTGCGCCGTAGTGACGGCACGGTTTCTAAAAAGCGTACCCATTTTCCATGCTTGGCATGGTAATAATACTGTGGCAAAGTTTCATTAACGATCTAAAACAATTTTCGTATGTATGCATATATCCGAAAATTCCAAGTCCACTGGTTTCTGTAGTAGGCAAGGTAATGATCGGATGGACCTAAAGGGCCGCCGCGCCGCTAGCACTCTTTCACAGGTCAATGGACGACTGGAAAATACTTTAGGAGAAGGCGTATAGCTTATTTCGAACAAAAAAGTCATATAAAGTAGAGTCCGATTTTCAACTGTTTCAGAGATACCTAAATTTGATTTTCATTGAAATGCAGACCTCCAAACGAAAACCATAATAAAACAAAATTTTATCGTCGGATTTTGGAATTTTTAGTATTAGTGATTAGAAAAGACGATGTCACGTCATTATTTACTAAAAGAAAGTGATCATGTATCAAACACTCAACTCGAGATAGTATCAAAATCAGCATGTTTTGAAAAGTGACATCAAGAAACATTACAAAAAAGGAATTTATCTTAAAAGATCGCCAAATAGTTAACCACGTACTTTACGGTAAATACATGCCCATCTTTCTAGTTATCCATTGGTACCACAAACTTCTTATAAATGTGGTAAACATAGGCAACAAAATTGCATTTAAGCTCTAGAGGTGTATTGGATCTGGGGGACCGCAAAATTTCAACAACCGTATGCAAAAACGTGTCATCGGATTTTTAATTTTTGTGTACTTTAATAATGTTCTATTACATCATAAAAAAGAGATCTATCAACTAAAACTTCAGTATAGGGTCTACAAATTGTATGATATTAGAAGAAAACTTCAAGTTTTAACTTAAAATCGAATCGTCTTAAAAAGTCGCTAGGTAATTTCTTAAAAGATGGTAGATAATCAAGCAAAAAGTGCAAGCCACTTTATAAAGTATCGTGTGTCCATAGATTTTCACTGGTGTATAAATGAGAGGTTGTAAATAATCCAGAACGAAGTAGGGCTAAAATTAAGCATGATATCTTTAGGGAACAACCTCGTATTATGGATCAGTCATGAACATACATACGCTAAAGCGGAAACTGTAGATTTTGTGCTGTGGATCAACAGTAATGAACGCACGCCTGCGCAAATTAAGATACAGTAAGTTGTGACAGCTGCGTCTCTACTTTTAGAACGGGCAACGGCGTTGGTGTTCACGCATACACGGAAATCATCCTACAGCTCCACCTACGCTGTTGCTGGTATTTCTTAGCGGAAGATGTGGTTCACTGCGCAAACAACTGGTATGTATCCGTACAGCCGTACCATTACATGCCAGTACACATTTTGGAGGAAGGCGATCCTGTCAGAAGAATGGATTTTTGTCGACTTATGCTTCATGTGGATGCCGGAGATGCAACTTTTTTAAGTAGGATTCTTTGGACGGATGAGTTCATACATAACTGAAAATCTACGGTTACAAGACACTTTATAACGTGGTCTGCGTTCTGTTTGCTTGCCTAACTTCTTAAGAAGCATCTATTTTAAATCGCAACTTGAAGTTATCTAAAATTATAGTTTTGAGACCATATACCGAAGTTTTGGTCAACTGATCACTTTTTATGACTAATCGTGATGTGATAGCACATTATTCAAGTAACCATAACAAAAATTAAAAATCTGATGACAAGCTTTTGCCAAACCGTCTGTTGAGATTTTGCACTCTTAGCGATCCAATATGCCTTTAGAGTTTAAATCTCTTACTGCATATGTTTTACCACATTTACAACAAGCTTATGGTACCAATGAACAACTAGAAAGGCATGTGTTTACCTTAAAGTGCACGGTTAATTATTTGGTGATTTTAAAGGTTCCTCTTTTTGTAACGTTTTTGAAGTCACTTTTCAAAGCATGCTAATCTTGACACTATCAAGAGTGTTATACCTGATCCCTTTTTTTAGTTGGTAATGACGTGATAGCATATTTTCTAAGGACTAATACAAAAAATTTCTAAATCCGACAATACAATTTTGTTTTATTAAGGTTTTAGTTTGGAGGCCTGCATTTTAATGAAAATCTCTATAATGAATACAACAAATTTTTGAGTTTTACAACCCTCCGCCCCCCCCCCCCCCCAACGACCCCAATCACACTCTCACCCAAAAAAAGTAGAAAATTATCATCAAATCCTAAAAGGCCCAAAAACGAGGTTTTTGTTTTTTGCAAATTACTCCGCTGCCAATGCACCGATTTTTAAAATTATAGGAGCAATACCTACTAGGATCCCATAGGATACCGGTACCCAAATTTTATCACAATGCACGGTTACTGATGTGACTAGCCTAGAAAAACACGCAAAGACAGACAGACCGACGTTATATAGACATCATAAAATGCCCAAAAAAGCGTATTATCTCAAAATCGAAAATTTTCGCGATCACAATACCTATCACAATTTCCTATCGGTGTGGGAAATAAAATTAACTAAAAAGAAGCAGAGGTCATAAAAAGGCGCAAAAGGCATTTCAGATGGTAGGGTAGTATCGATTAATTAATATGCATGTGGACCTCGGTTATTGCCTTATACATTACCAGTCCTCGCATATTTGTTCTAATCGTAGAGATATACAGAGAATGTGGAAAAAGTGCAACTATTTTTTAAATACTAAGATGGTCAGATCGTTTTGTACCGGTGATCACTTGTTCTCTTCTATTAGTACAGGGATATACTCAGGGCCGTAGCTAGGCGTTGACCATGGAGGGGGTTCATGGTGACCTTAGGAGGGGTTCATGTATAAAAGAATATGTAATGTCTTAATTTGTTAAACATCTGTATAGATTGTATCGCTGCTTATGTGTCATGAGCACCGAGGGATTGGTTAGTAGTAGAATAAATCACTAAGCTTGGAGAAAGCATCCTTGATTATCTTTATTTTGTATTATTTTGGGGGGGTTTGAACCGGCCCTGGATATGCTTGCTGATTGCTTATTCCGTCTAAGCTATTGGTCCTCCTGTTCGATTATTTTGGATGAAATACTACCGCTGCGGTCAATGAACTTTGTTATTTATCTGCACAGCGCCCTAAAACGTGTCTCCAGGTAAATCGATCCATAAGGTCGATTATAGACTTCTATTTACTATAAGATTTTCAAGTATCATGATGTGTCGATTGATTCGCTGTCTTCAATTATCTTCTTGAAATGTATAGGCAATGACATCTGAAACAGACATTACGAAACATCTGCCGACACGTTCCAAATAAATCTGTTACTTTGAGACCTTTTCTGTGCCTACCTATTCCTTGACAAATAAAATCAAATAAAAAGGTGTCCTTAGTAACGTAATCTGAAGGCTTGATACCTCGGTGACTACACATCTGCTGTTCACGTAGAACTGCCGTTTCTACTAGCAAAATCGATGTAACAACTAAATACTACTGGAGTTCAGCTTTAAAGGTGGACAGAGAATGTTTTTTAAACTGGGGAACAGCAGCGGTTCCTGAATTTTTGAAAGGGGGCGCACAAAAGTTTAAATAAAAAAATACACAAAAATCCTACCAGAGATTATTTAGGCCGCAGCTGCACTCTGCACATAAGTATACATAAGTATCTTTATACGAGTAGGAAGAATAAGCGAGGGCAAGTGGCGGCCGTAAAGGACTCAAACATCAGTATTGTTATGCTAATTTCGACTTTTTCACGTCATGTGTGCAGTGTATACCTGTTCATACTATTAGAACTGATAAACGAGGACCGGGTGATATACGCGGCAAACTGAGGACCACCCGAGTATTTTTTCATCGATCTAAAAGAATAGTTCATTTCAATTAAACAGAGTTGGTCATATGGTTTAGGTGTACCTAAGTTGCGTTTTTTAAGTGGATGAAATTTGAAAAGCGGCATGCTGCTGGGTGGTAATAGGTAAAGCTTCATTTCATGAAAGCTGTGCGTTGGCGTAGTAAAAGGCAAAACCCCTCAGACTTCTGTTGGAGCGTTTTATGAGTTAATCATCTACCATTTCTGGGAGGGGCTGAAATTGTTAAGGTGGGGAGGGGGGAAACTTTGAAAATTTGTTGTAAACATAAAATACCCTCCATTGGCCTAAAAATATGAAATTATATACTTTTTCAACTTATTCGGTTACTGACCCAGGAGACATTTGATACCTTCATTCACATATACAGGGTGGACCAATAGTGAGCAGATGGAGCATTGTTGACTTGCTAAAACATATTTCAGAAATCTGTCACTTGGTCATGGTAGGGACCTTTGAGTGATATAACGTTGAATATTTTCACTTAAATTTTGATGTCTATATAGGGTGGTTCATATCAAACTTACATTTTTTTGAAGGCGACTCCCTATACATTATTGCATATTTGACTTCCTTGGTGAATTCTAGTGTGACGCAATGTATCTTATATTGAACTTTAACGAACCGTTTAGGCACAAATCAGCATTCTTGATATAAGTAGGTATCAGAAAAAATTTAAATATCGCAGTGATTATAAATCTTAGAAGGCCGTGACATTACGGTACGACTAAGCATGAGATGCGTCACCTTAGGTCAGACGGTTAAATTTAATTTTTTTTTGTACTTGAAATCAGTAGATTAATTAAGGAAACTTCAGTCACAGAGAACTTGATTTGTTCAAATAAGAATACCCATTTTTGTTTACAGAATCAAATGCAGAATTTGATTACCTCGATCTCAATCTTTTTAGTTTCCATTTTATTTAAAATTTTCAGTCAAATCAGTGTTTTTCAGTTTTCCTACTTATAAGAAATCTAGCAAGTCATGAAAAACAAACAAAAGCCCGTTAAGATGGAAGAAACCAACTAACTTAGTAGAAAGACACAAACAAACTAAACAACACAACAAACGGAGATTCCTTACAACACATACTCTCTAACAACAGCGGTAAGAAATCTAATGACAATGACCAGCTGGCGTATGACAGAAGTGTTATTTTTCCACAGCCTACCAGCTATTGAGATCTACTAGAGCTTGATAACAAAAAACGATTAAAAATATTGAAATAAAAAAAACTACCAATGATTGCTGCTGACAGTTTAGCATCGTCAGAATGAAATTTCACATTAAAATGGGATCGAAAAGTAGTCATTTCTGTTAAGTCAAAAGTAAAGACTCTAACTGGAGCACTCTGAGCATCTATTGATGTGATTGTTAGATTTTTTTATTACTCCATGTTGTAACTGTGTTTATTTCATGTATGTTCCTACCAAGTAAATAATGTTTTATCATATAACATACTGCAATTCAGTTTTCATTTTTTGCGATTTTGCTAATAAGTAGAAGTACCAGTGAAGAATTTGAAGGGCTCCAGTCAAAGGCATCATCACTTTTGACTTACGGCTATTTTATGGAACTAAATGTGAAAATTTATTCTGAAAATATAGATACCCTCCTGCCAGTAACGATCGCTGGTATTTTGTCACTTATTTAATTTTTTTGTACTGATTTTGGATATTTGCGTATAGCTAATAGGCTGTGAAAAGTAAGCCTTCTTGTTGCCACTGTCGTTTCTGGTTAGAGCTGATATCTTGTAAGACATTTTTATAATCTTACCTCACTAATCTAGTTTGTTTGCGTTTTTATGCCATGTTAATTGGTTTCTTCCATCTGAACAGGTTCTTGTTTATTTTTCATGGACTGCTAGATTGCTTATAAGCTGGGAAAGTGTAAAACACCGATTTGACTTAAAATTTGAAATAAAATGAAAATTAAAAAAGATTGATTCCAACAATCCTACATTGTTGGAAAGGTTATCAGGTTTTAGATTCGATCGTATAAGAAAAATTAGGCGTTCCCATTTGCAATAATCAAGGTACATGTGATTGAAATTTCCTTAATTATTCTACTGATTTCTCCAAGTACAAAAAGAATTCAAATTTGATCATATGACCTAAGATGACAGGTTTTATGCTTAGTCACACCGTAAAGTCACGGCCTTCTAAGTTTTATGATCGCTGCGATATTTAATTTTTCTCTTATACCCACTTATACCAAAAAAAAGTGATTTGCGCCTAAACGGTCCGTTTAAAGTTCCATATAAGATACATGAGGTCACACTAGAATTCACTAGGCAATTCAAATATGCAATAATATATAGGCGGTTCTATTAAAAAATGTTAGTTTGATAATCAGCCTATATAAACGTTAAAGTTTGAGTGAAAGTATTTTAACGTTATAACCTTCAGGGGCCCTACCATGATCAAGTAACAGATTTTTGAAATATCCTTCTAAGTCAACAATCCTCCGTCTACTCACTATTGGCCCACCCTGTATTGCATCTATCACATAATAATATGTACTCTGAGAGGAATTCACATATTTTGTTGGAATGTTTGAAAAGAAAAGTATTTTATACTTATCGAATTTTTAAAGCTAAGCTGGATTGACATGAAACGAGTGAAATCGGGTCAAGCCAGACCAAAAACTCTTAGGATGCTTATCGGAGCAGCTAAAATCTGACGAACTTGGAACGATTTGACTCGGATAGCATTCTACTCTCTCAGACACTCTCTCCTATTTTTTACCTAAGTCTAAAATATGCTTCTCAGTTGTACAAAAATGAGCTTTAACAATTTCAAAAGGCATATCACACGGTATCTAAAACGTCAGTTGAATTGACCATCTTAGATTCCAAACGAAAATTGTATCACTCGATATTAAACTAATTGAAACACCTGCTAGTTCTCACGCATAAGGGCATGGTTCATGATTTCAGAACTGTCTAGTAATCGCTATACCGAAGATCGTACTCCTTTCAAGAATTAAACCCTTCATGCATAGAGCGATGACCTGCAATCTAAAACTTTTCTGCCATAAAAGCCGCTTAGATCTCATTCTAAAAGTTCCTCATGATGGGGCACTTGTGAACAAAATTATGACTCGCAACACCTAATTTTCTTCTGAAAGACAGCAACGTGTAATATGGGAAGCTAAACAATCAAGTACACAAAGAGAAGGCGAAATATCGTGAGAGGCATTAGTCTGCCGGTATTTCATCGTTGCCGAATTTCAGGACCTCACTTGTTGCATGCACTGGTATGTAACGTATATGGGGTGGCGGTATACAAACTCGAGAAACCATCTGGTGCCAAAGCGGTGAACTAAAATGTATACATTTACCATAAAACGAAAAAAATGAGGACCAGCTGAAATTTTCAAATTTGACTCAAGACCATATCCGCAACTCACCACAAAAATTTCAAGCGAAGTCCTTGTGAGGTCCGTATATTGGTCCTCACTTGGTCGCGGTCCTCACTTGTTATGCAGATTTTGCACGGGCTAGCCTCACTTGTACCACGGGCCAAATATATATATATATATATATATATATATATATATATATATATATATATATATATATATATATATATATATATATATATATATATGTATGTATATATATATATATATACACCCGTCTGGGTCCGGGTTTAGAATGTTCCCAGGGTTTAATCTGCCTGTCGTAAGAGGCGACTAAAAGATTGGTAGTCCTTGCCTTAAAAGGGCCTATGGTGGTCACCGGCTGTGAAAGCAGGCGTATGAACCACCATAGTGAGGAAGCGGCTGCACCTATGTTAAGGACGGCTTCCCGACAGCGTCTGACCCCAGGTTAGGGGCGGCTGATAGCAAACCTGGCAGTAGGTATAAAATGCGCCCCCAGGAAGCCGACCAACATCAAACGGCTATTCGGTGCGTGGCGACACTGCGGGGATAACCCAAGCCAGGGATGAAAGCCGGCCGGCAACCTGTACAGGTCATCCCTAGGAGGCAATGTGGTCGGCTGCCTCCGAAATGTCGGCTGGGGGCCCTAAGGCTAACCACCGGACGGGCCCTACCTTCTGGTTCGACCGCCCCAGAAGAAGAGCACCCACACCAGGCCGGTATCGGAAGCCGGCTCTGGGCAAGGTGGCGGTGCCTCGGATCGCCCTGACGACGACACACGCAACGACATGGACTGTTTTAGGTGGACGACGGAACTGAAGGATGACCTGCTGAGCTGCTACGAGAGCAGTAGCCCGCGCCGTAGGGGATACATGGCCCGCATGCATGGGAGGTGGTGTGAAATGCATCCAGAGCATAGCACAATTTCCTCCCAGAGCTTGCGGAACCAGGTATTTTACCTTCGGGGGCAGGGATACGTTCGTGCTCCAGCTCAGCCTGCCCCTCCGGCGACTGAAAGGCCTGTTAACCAGGCTGAAAGGTCGCCGATGAGGCCCGCTGAGAGGGAAATCGACGAAGCCGTCTCACCTGGAGATTTCAGTGACCGAAGGGCCTTGCATAACAACAAGAGGTCCTTCAAGCTGGCAGATTTAAAGAGAGAGGATGAGGCGTTGAGTGAACGTCTATCGGAGGTCTCTGACATTTGGAGCATCAATTGCGAAATTTACGCTGCGGCTCTGAGGCTGGCTGGACAGGGGAGAGTGAGAGACTCTCCTGTCGGGAGAGCACAGAGGCGGGTGCGCCAGATGGAAGCGAAAATCCAGTTGGCTCGCCAAGAAGCATCCCGTATCCAGTGTGTGATGGAATATAGAGCGGCCGGTAGGCCTTTTACGCGCCGCGTGCGCCAGATAGCCCGAGAGCTAAGGCGCGACCATCACACGCTCAGTCAAGCGGTACTGGTTGTTGTCAAGCAGCATTGTCTTGACAGGATACGGACGCTAATCGCTGCTAAACGATCACTGGTGACGCGGGCGAGAGGTTTGGAGGAAAACAGAATGTTTTCCGAAAAGCCTGCTCGTCTCTTCCAACAGCGACCACCAGTTATAGAGCAGCCGCCAACTGCTGATCGCGTGGAGACTTTCTGGAGGGGCATTTACGAACAGCCCAAACCTCTCCAAGCAGACACTCCGGCCTTGGCGCAGTTCGAGTCCGTTTGTAGGAGGACTCCAAACTTGAATGTACTGCGTCACCCGATAAACACGGAAGAAATTCTTGGTGCCTTACGAGGCGCAAAGAATTTCGCAGCTCCTGGCCCGGATGGCATAAACACCTACTGGTTGAAAAAGTTTCCCAGTTGCCACCGGCATTTAGCTAGAGTTTTTAACTCGTGGCTAAATCAGGAGCAGCCAATTCCGGCTTGGTTTGTCGAGGGTCGAACCGTGCTTCTCCCGAAGACCGGAGATTTGTCTGATCCTAAAAACTACAGGCCAATAACATGTCTGAACGCATGTTACAAGCTCTTCACCAGAATCTTGTACATGCGTATCCTTCAAGCTGTAAATCCCGTATTTCTCAGCGTATATGAACAAAGAGGGTCTAAGAAAGGAGTAGCTGGCTGCAGGGATAACCTGTTGATTGACCGCTGTGTCACACAGGACTCCGTGCAGTACCTGCGAAACCTTTCTATGGCCTGGATCGACTATCGGAAGGCATTCGACACTACGTCTCATGAACTGATTGTGCGGCTGTTGGAATGTCTTTCGGTAGATGATCAAATAGTGGGATGCATCAAACAACTGATGCCGCTCTGGAAGACTCGGTTCACTATAACATCGGGTGAAACCAGGGTTCGGACAGAGTTGGTATCATTTAAAAGAGGGGTCTTCCAAGGAGACTCCTTGAGTCCCTTGCTCTTCTGCATCTCGCTACTGCCTTTGTCCATAGCGCTGAAAAATACTAAGGGATACAGCTGTGGCAAGCCCAATTACCGGAGGCACAAGGTCACCCACTTATTTTACATGGATGACCTGAAACTCTATGCCTCCGGACAACGCGATTTAGAGCAGTCGCTGAGGGTAGTGCAGGATTACAGTCAAGCTATTGGTATGGAGTTCGGGATAGACAAATGTGCCATGGTTCATCTCAAAAGAGGACGTTGCGAAGATAGTGAAGATGAGGAGCAGCTCGTTGATGGGAGCATCTTGCGACAACTGCATGCCGGAGATACTTATACCTACCTTGGAGTGGCGCAGCGTCACATCCAAGAGGCAGAATTGGTCAAAGAGTGTCTCCGCCGCAAGTATTTGCACCGACTCCGGCAGATCTGGTCGTCAGAACTGTCCGGCAAAAACAAAGTCGCTGCCACAAACATGCTTGCGGTCCCATTGTTGTTATACAGCTTTGGTGCTATCCACTGGAAAGTGGAAGAGCTGCGACAAATCGACATAAAGACCCGCAAAAGGATGAATATGGAGGGAAGTCTACATCCTAGATCCTCTGTCCCGCGAATATACCTCCCGCGACACCTGGGAGGGCGTGGACTATTGAGTTTGGAGCGTCTGCACAACAGAGTAGTACTGGCCACTGCCTGCTATGTTACGACGAGCACCGATCCCCTGATCCGCTTTGTGCGAGAGCACGAGATTGCGGGTAAAGGAGCCTTCCTTTTTAGAGCAGCAACACGGGCAGCCGAAGAACTTAGTCTCACGCTCGACTTCACGCGGAGGTGTCAGCAGTCCGTTACGGAACTTGCTCCCGCACAATTAAAAACCCGGATTAAAACTGCTGAAGTCCAATTGCTTTTAAGACTTCACAAAGATAAACCAATGCACGGAATCTTCTACAAACATCTAGAAGAGCATGGTTTATCTGAGCAGTTGACCTTCTCCTTCCTAAGGTCTAATGGGTTGAAGTCGGAGACTGAGAGCTCTATAATGGCTTGCCAAGACGGTGTCTTCAACACCTTAGTATACCGTAGCCGGATTATGGGTATGGATGTGCCCGATATCCGCTGTAGAGCCTGCCTGCAGGCGCCAGAGACCCTTACGCACCTCTTGTCGGCGTGTAAGGTGTACGCTGGCACAGCCTACGTCTATCGGCACAACGCGGCTCTACGAGTGCTATACTACCATTTAAGGCACTCATACGGTATAGATGAGACACCGGTGCTGCCGTATGCTCCAGGGGACATTGAGTCCGTTGTGGAGAACGAGAGGTGCCGAATTTACTGGAACTACTCATTCTCCACGCTCGAGCTTATGCATGCAAATAAGCCCGACATAGTCCTCCTCGACTACCAACAAAAGACGATGTTCGTTATCGAGTTCTCAGCGCCTGCCGAGGGGAACATCGTCTCTAAGGAGGAGGAAAAGCGGACCAAGTATCAGGAGCTCCTCGGACAACTTCGCAGGCTCTGGCCGGACTACACTGTGAGTCTGCTAGTAATGGTCATTGGATCCCTAGGTGGTATGAGGGATACGCTGCTCTCTGCACTGCGCAAAATGCCGGTGTGCCGTGCGGCGGCGCACATCTTAGCCGCCAGAATGCAGAAGGCAGTCATCCATGGGTCCCTTCGTCTGCTTAGGACGCACGATTCGCGGACCCAGTGATTGCTCACCTCACGGTGTGAGGAGTAGTCGCTGGGAAATGGAACAGCAGCCCGGTGTGTCGGAGCCCGGGTTGCACCTTATTTGTTTTTGTTTCGTATATATATATATATATATATATATATATATACCCGTCTGGGTCCGGGTTTAGAATGTTCCCAGGGTTTAATCTGCCTGTCGTAAGAGGCGACTAAAAGATTGGTAGTCCTTGCCTTAAAAGGGCCTATGGTGGTCACCGGCTGTGAAAGCAGGCGTATGAACCACCATAGTGAGGAAGCGGCTGCACCTATGTTAAGGACGGCTTCCCGACAGCGTCTGACCCCAGGTTAGGGGCGGCTGATAGCAAACCTGGCAGTAGGTATAAAATGCGCCCCCAGGAAGCCGACCAACATCAAACGGCTATTCGGTGCGTGGCGACACTGCGGGGATAACCCAAGCCAGGGATGAAAGCCGGCCGGCAACCTGTACAGGTCATCCCTAGGAGGCAATGTGGTCGGCTGCCTCCGAAATGTCGGCTGGGGGCCCTAAGGCTAACCACCGGACGGGCCCTACCTTCTGGTTCGACCGCCCCAGAAGAAGAGCACCCACACCAGGCCGGTATCGGAAGCCGGCTCTGGGCAAGGTGGCGGTGCCTCGGATCGCCCTGACGACGACACACGCAACGACATGGACTGTTTTAGGTGGACGACGGAACTGAAGGATGACCTGCTGAGCTGCTACGAGAGCAGTAGCCCGCGCCGTAGGGGATACATGGCCCGCATGCATGGGAGGTGGTGTGAAATGCATCCAGAGCATAGCACAATTACCTCCCAGAGCTTGCGGAACCAGGTATTTTACCTTCGGGGGCAGGGATACGTTCGTGCTCCAGCTCAGCCTGCCCCTCCGGCGACTAAAAGGCCTGTTAACCAGGCTGAAAGGTCGCCGATGAGGCCCGCTGAGAGGGAAATCGACGGAGCCGTCTCACCTGGAGATTTCAGTGACCGAAGGGCCTTGCATAACAACAAGAGGTCCTTCAAGCTGGCAGATTTAAAGAGAGAGGATGAGGCGTTGAGTGAACGTCTATCGGAGGTCTCTGACATTTGGAGCATCAATTGCGTAATTTACGCTGCGGCTCTGAGGCTGGCTGGACAGGGGAGAGTGAGAGACTCTCCTGTCGAGAGAGCACAGAGGCGGGTGCGCCAGATGGAAGCGAAAATCCAGTTGGCTCGCCAAGAAGCATCCCGTATCCAGTGTGTGATGGAATATAGAGCGGCCGGTAGGCCTTTTACGCGCCGCGTGCGCCAGATAGCCCGAGAGCTAAGGCGCGACCATCACACGCTCAGTCAAGCGGTACTGGTTGTTGTCAAGCAGCATTGTCTTGACAGGATACGGACGCTAATCGCTGCTAAACGATCATTGGTGACGCGGGCGAGAGGTTTGGAGGAAAACAGAATGTTTTCCGAAAAGCCTGCTCGTCTCTTCCAACAGCGACCACCAGTTATAGAGCAGCCGCCAACTGCTGATCGCGTGGAGACTTTCTGGAGGGGCATTTACGAACAGCCCAAACCTCTCCAAGCAGACACTCCGGCCTTGACGCAGTTCGAGTCCGTTTGTAGGAGGACTCCAAACTTGAATGTACTGCGTCACCCGATAAACACGGAAGAAATTCTTGGTGCCTTACGAGGCGCAAAAAATTTCGCAGCTCCTGGCCCGGATGGCATAAACACCTACTGGTTGAAAAAGTTTCCCAGTTGCCACCGGCATTTAGCTAGAGTTTTTAACTCGTGGCTAAATCAGGAGCAGCCAATTCCGGCTTGGTTTGTCGAGGGTCGAACCGTGCTTCTCCCGAAGACCGGAGATTTGTCTGATCCTAAAAACTACAGGCCAATAACATGTCTGAACGCATGTTACAAGCTCTTCACCAGAATCTTGTACATGCGTATCCTTCAAGCTGTAAATCCCGTATTTCTCAGCGTATATGAACAAAGAGGGTCTAAGAAAGGAGTAGCTGGCTGCAGGGATAACCTGCTGATTGACCGCTGTGTCACACAGGACTCCGTGCAGTACCTGCGAAACCTTTCTATTGCCTGGATCGACTATCGGAAGGCATTCGACACTACGTCTCATGAACTGATTGTGCGGCTGTTGGAATGTCTTTCGGTAGATGATCAAATAGTGGGATGCATCAAACAACTGATGCCGCTCTGGAAGACTCGGTTCACTATAACATCGGGTGAAACCAGGGTTCGGACAGAGTTGGTATCATTTAAAAGAGGGGTCTTCCAAGGAGACTCCTTGAGTCCCTTGCTCTTCTGCATCTCGCTACTGCCTTTGTCCATAGCGCTGAAAAATACTAAGGGATACAGCTGTGGCAAGCCCAATTACCGGAGGCACAAGGTCACCCACTTATTTTACATGGATGACCTGAAACTCTATGCCTCCGGACAACGCGATTTAGAGCAGTCGCTGAGGGTAGTGCAGGATTACAGTCAAGCTATTGGTATGGAGTTCGGGATAGACAAATGTGCCATGGTTCATCTCAAAAGAGGACGTTGCGGAGATAGTGAAGATGAGGAGCAGCTCGTTGATGGGAGCATCTTGCGACAACTGCATGCCGGAGATACTTATACCTACCTTGGAGTGGCGCAGCGTCACATCCAAGAGGCAGAATTGGTCAAAGAGTGTCTCCGCCGCAAGTATTTGCACCGACTCCGGCAGATCTGGTCGTCAGAACTGTCCGGCAAAAACAAAGTCGCTGCCACAAACATGCTTGCGGTCCCATTGTTGTTATACAGCTTTGGTGCTATCCACTGGAAAGTGGAAGAGCTGCGACAAATCGACATAAAGACCCGCAAAAGGATGAATATGGAGGGAAGTCTACATCCTAGATCCTCTGTCCCGCGAATATACCTCCCGCGACACCTAGGAGGGCGTGGACTATTGAGTTTGGAGCGTCTGCACAACAGAGTAGTACTGGCCACTGCCTGCTATGTTACGACGAGCACCGATCCCCTGATCCGCTTTGTGCGAGAGCACGAGATTGCGGGTAAAGGAGCCTTCCTTTTTAGAGCAGCAACACGGGCAGCCGAAGAACTTAGTCTCACGCTCGACTTCACGCGGAGGTGTCAGCAGTCCGTTACGGAACTTGCTCCCGCACAATTAAAAACCCGGATTAAAACTGCTGAAGTCCAATTGCTTTTAAGACTTCACAAAGATAAACCAATGCACGGAATCTTCTACAAACATCTAGAAGAGCATGGTTTATCTGAGCAGTTGACCTTCTCCTTCCTAAGGTCTAATGGGTTGAAGTCGGAGACTGAGAGCTCTATAATGGCTTGCCAAGACGGTGTCTTCAACACCTTAGTATACCGTAGCCGGATTATGGGTATGGATGTGCTCGATATCCGCTGTAGAGCCTGCCTGCAGGCGCCAGAGACCCTTACGCACCTCTTGTCGGCGTGTAAGGTGTACGCTGGCACAGCCTACGTCTATCGGCACAACGCGGCTCTACGAGTGCTATACTACCATTTAAGGCACTCATACGGTATAGATGAGACACCGGTGCTGCCGTATGCTCCAGGGGACATTGAGTCCGTTGTGGAGAACGAGAGGTGCCGAATTTACTGGAACTACTCATTCTCCACGCTCGAGCTTATACATGCAAATAAGCCCGACATAGTACTCCTCGACTACCAACAAAAGACGATGTTCGTTATCGAGTTCTCGGCGCCCGCCGAGGGGAACATCGTCTCTAAGGAGGAGGAAAAGCGGACCAAGTATCAGGAGCTCCTCGGACAACTTCGCAGGCTCTGGCCGGACTACACTGTGAGTCTGCTAGTAATGGTCATTGGATCCCTAGGTGGTATGAGGGATACGCTGCTCTCTGCACTGCGCAAAATGCCGGTGTGCCGTGCGGCGGCGCACATCTTAGCCGCCAGAATGCAGAAGGCAGTCATCCATGGGTCCCTTCGTCTGCTTAGGACGCACGATTCGCGGACCCAGTGATTGCTCACCTCACGGTGTGAGGAGTAGTCGCTGGGAAATGGAACAGCAGCCCGGTGTGTCGGAGCCCGGGTTGCACCTTTTTTGTTTTTGTTTTGTCTATATATATATACAGGGTTATTCACGTTATTCGACACGGAGCATTATGGCTAAAATATTTGATAAAAAAGAAAATAATAATTTGGGATGGATAGAGACCCATAAAGGCTACACTTTAAAAATATTTTCATGTTATACAGGGTGTCCCAAAAACACGAAATGTATCAAAGTTATGTTTTTTTAAATGGAACACCCCGTATATTATTGCATATTCAGATTCCTTGGTGAATTCTAGTGTGACCTTATATATCATACATGGTACCTAAAGCGAACCGTTAAGGTGTAAATCACCATTTTCGGTATAAGTAGATATCAGGAAAAAATTGAATATCGCAGAGATTATAAAATTTGGAAGACTGCGACTTTGCCGTATTACTAAGCATAAAATGCGTCAGCTTTGACGAGACTGTCAAATTTAAATTACGTTTATGCTTGGAGAAATCGGTCGATGAATTAAAGAAACTTCGATCAGCGATAACTTGACTTTTTCAAATGGGAATGCCTAATTTTTTTTATACGGTTAAAAGTAGAATTTGATAGCCTTTCTAATGATATAAGGTTGTGCATATCAATCGCTGGTAGTTTTCATTTAATTTTAAATTTTCAAACAAATCGGCGTTTTTCAATTTGCCTACCTATAACCGACGTAGCAGGCCATGAAATATAAACAAAAACCTGTTTAGGTAGAAGAAAACAACTAACTTAGCTGAAAAATACACACGAACTAGATTAAAGGGACAAGATTATGAAAATTACTCACAACAAACAAAGTCTAACCAGAAACAACGGCGGCAACATATCTTTGGTCAAAGAGAAGCTGGAGTATGGCAGAAATGGATTTTTTCACGGCCTACTAGCTACTGCAATGTATTAGAGATTGGCAATTTCCAAAACCATTAAAAATTTTGAAATAAAGTAAAAACGACTAGAGAATGTTGTAAGCAGTTTATTATTTTCATAATAAAATTTCACATTTAATGATATAAAAAAGTATGCAATTCTGTCAAAACTCAAGTCAAAAGTAGCTCTGACTGGAGTTCTGAAAATTCTTCAGTACCTATTAGCAAGGTCGCAGAAAATGAAGAATGAATTAAAATTTGTTCAAATTATAAAACATAACTTAAATGGCAGAAAATTTAAATCTGATTTGTTAGTATTCCTTTTTTGCAATATTCCTAATAGATATTGAAAAATAGAAGGGCTCCAGTCAGAGGTATCGACTTCGACGCAATTTAGTACTTTTTTACACCATTACATATGATCGATAGTTGCGTGCTGGAGCAACAGTCGCTGGTTGTTTCTGTTTCATATGAGGGTTTTTGATTGCATTGGAAATTTTTAACCTCTAGTAAATTGCGGTAGCCAGTAGACAGTAAAAATATCTATTACTGCCATACTCCAGCTTCTCTTTGACCTTAGAGATGTTATCACAGTTGTTTCTGGGAGAGTTGATTTGTTGTAAGGAATTTTTATAATCTTGTCCCCTGTCTAGTTAGTGTGTATTTTTCAGCTAAGTTAGTTGTTTTCTTCTAGCTGAACAGATTTTTGTTTATATTTCATGGCCTGCTACGTTGCTTATAGGTAGGAAAATTGAAAATCGCCGATTTGTTTGAAAATTTAAAATTAAATGAAAACTACGAGAGATTGATATTCACAACCTCATATCATTAGAAAGCTTATCAAATTCTACGTTTAACCGTATAAAAAAAATTAGGCATTCCCATTTGAAAAAATCAAGTTATCGCTGATCGAAGTTTCCTTAATTCATCGACCGATTTCTCCAAGTGTAAACGTAATCTAAATTTGACAGTCTCATCAAAGCTGACGCATTTTATGATTAGTAATACGGCAAAGTCACAGCCTTCCATATTTTGTAATCTCTGCGATATTCAATTTTTTCCTGATATCTACTTATACCGAAAATGGTGATTTACACCTTAACGGTTCGCTTTAGGTATCATGTATGATACATGAAGTCACACTAGAATTCACCAAAGAATCTGAATATGCAATAATATACGGGGTGTTCCATTTAAAAAAACATAACTTTGATACATTTCGTGTTTTTGGGACACCCTGTATAACATGAAAATATTTTTAGAATGTAGCCTTTATGGGTCTTTATCCATCCCAAATTACTATTTTCTTTTTTATCAAATACTTTAGCCATAATGCTCCGTGTCGAATAACGTGAATAACCCTGTATATATATATAAACGAAACAAAAACAAATAAGGTGCAACCCGGGCTCCGACACACCGGGCTGCTGTTCCATTTCCCAGCGACTACTCCTCACACCGTGAGGTGAGCAATCACTGGGTCCGCGAATCGTGCGTCCTAAGCAGACGAAGGGACCCATGGATGACTGCCTTCTGCATTCTGGCGGCTAAGATGTGCGCCGCCGCACGGCACACCGGCATTTTGCGCAATGCAGAGAGCAGCGTATCCCTCATACCACCTAGGGATCCAATGACCATTACTAGCAGACTCACAGTGTAGTCCGGCCAGCGCCTGCGAAGTTGTCCGAGGAGCTCCTGATACTTGGTCCGCTTTTCCTCCTCCTTAGAGACGATGTTCCCCTCGGCAGGCGCCGAGAACTCGATAACGAACATCGTCTTTTGTTGGTAGTCGAGGAGGACTATGTCGGGCTTATTTGCATGTATAAGCTCGAGCGTGGAGAATGAGTAGTTCCAGTAAATTCGGCACCTCTCGTTCTCCACAACGGACTCAATGTCCCCTGGAGCATACGGCAGCACCGGTGTCTCATCTATACCGTATGAGTGCCTTAAATGGTAGTATAGCACTCGTAGAGCCGCGTTGTGCCGATAGACGTAGGCTGTGCCAGCGTACACCTTACACGCCGACAAGAGGTGCGTAAGGGTCTCTGGCGCCTGCAGGCAGGCTCTACAGCGGATATCGGGCACATCCATACCCATAATCCGGCTACGGTATACTAAGGTGTTGAAGACACCGTCTTGGCAAGCCATTATAGAGCTCTCAGTCTCCGACTTCAACCCATTAGACCTTAGGAAGGAGAAGGAAGGAAACTCAATAGTCCACGCCCTCCCAGGTGTCGCGGGAGGTATATTCGCGGGACAGAGGATCTAGGATGTAGACTTCCCTCCATATTCATCCTTTTGCGGGTCTTTATGTCGATTTGTCGCAGCTCTTCCACGTTCCAGTGGATAGCACCAAAGCTGTATAGCAACAATGGGACCGCAAGCATGTTTGTGGCAGCGACTTTGTTTTTGCCGGACAGTTCTGACGACCAGATCTGCCGGAGTCGGTGCAAATACTTGCGGCGGAGACACTCTTTGACCAATTCTGCCTCTTGGATGTGACGCTGCGCCACTCCAAGGTAGGTATAGGTATCTCCGGCATGCAGTTGTCGCAAGATGCTCCCATCAACGAGCTGCTCCTCATCTTCACTATCTCCGCAACGTCCTCTTTTGAGATGAACCATGGCACATTTGTCTATCCCGAACTCCATACCAATAGCTTGACTGTAATCCTGCACTACCCTAAGCGACTGCTCTAAATCGCGTTGTCCGGAGGCATAGAGTTTCAGGTCATCCATGTAAAATAAGTGGGTGACCTTGTGCCTCCGGTAATTGGGCTTGCCACAGCTGTATCCCTTAGTATTTTTCAGCGCTATGGACAAAGGCAGTAGCGAGATGCAAAAGAGCAAGGGACTCAAGGAGTCTCCTTGGAAGACCCCTCTTTTAAATGATACCAACTCTGTTCGAACCCTGGTTTCACCCGATGTTATAGTGAACTGAGTCTTCCAGAGCGGCATCAGTTGTTTGATGCATCCCACTATTTGATCATCTACCGAAAGACATTCCAACAGCCGCACAATCAGTTCATGAGACGTAGTGTCGAATGCCTTCCGATAGTCGATCCAGGCCATAGAAAGGTTTCGCAGGTAATGCACGGAGTCCTGTGTGACACAGCGGTCAATCAACAGGTTATCCCTGCAGCCAGCTACTCCTTTCTTAGACCCTCTTTGTTCATATACGCTGAGAAATACGGGATTTACAGCTTGAAGGATACGCATGTACAAGATTCTGGTGAAGAGCTTGTAACATGCGTTCAGACATGTTATTGGCCTGTAGTTTTTAGGATCAGACAAATCTCCGGTCTTCGGGAGAAGCACGGTTCGACCCTCGACAAACCAAGCCGGAATTGGCTGCTCCTGATTTAGCCACGAGTTAAAAACTCTAGCTAAATGCCGGTGGCAACTGGGAAACTTTTTCAACCAGTATACCATATATATACTTGCATGTCATTCATAGATTTGCTCAGTAAACAGCTTGCAGAGATACATTTTTTCGGAGCATAAAGTATGCAATTATATTTTGAAAACAATGTGAAAAAATGTACAAAGGCAGTTACATACAATTAATAGCGCCTTACACTGTTTATTTATGATAATGTTCTAATTTTTATCACTAAATTACTGTGTAGTATTTTTTGAACATATTGTTGTGTTGTTCATCA
Organism: Callosobruchus maculatus; assembly: GCA_951848785.1. Lineage (NCBI taxonomy): Eukaryota > Metazoa > Arthropoda > Insecta > Coleoptera > Chrysomelidae > Callosobruchus > Callosobruchus maculatus. Next base: position 3,930,032 of record CATOUR010000191.1, on the reverse strand, counting down.
CTGGTATCTTTATTTTTGGAAATATTTTTACTTTCAAATTCTTCTGTCTCCATGGTCAAATGGATACTATCACAAATAGAATATTTTATCTAAAATTGTTTTTTGAACATATTGCTAAACAGTATTTTGTTGTTCACCACTAGTATCTTTATTTTTGGAAATATTTTTACTTTTAAATTCTTCTGTCTCGTCTCCATGGCCAAAATGGTTACTATCACAAATAGAATGTTTTATCTATAATTGTTTTATCAAGTTATAATTATGTAGTTAATATTATAATTTTATTATGATTTAAATTTTTAGGTGCCACTACCCCTTGAAGGAAGCTTTCTTATCTGCTATTGGTGCTTCTCAAGAAGCGATCTGTGTGAACCAGCTCCTAAGAGGTATTTTTTTTTTAATTATAGTTGTATTAAACATATAAGTTGTCAGCACAATATGGCTTTTTGAGGGTTTTTTGGTGTTACATTGTATACAACAGGAAAGTCCATTTTCCGTTACTTTGTCTTTTTGTGTGCTTTTATTCATTCTGATTTTTGGCTTAATAATGTGATAAAAAAATGACGAGGTTCATTATCTCTGAAGTCCATGATTATTATATGATAATAAATACTACTGAGCATAAAGATTCTTTCAGAACATGTAATATTGGGCTGGGGTATTTTTTTGTAAAAACATAAGATCATACAAAAAAATTAATGTTGAAAGACTTTCACAACTGAAGGCATCCATGCTGAACTTGAAATTTTTCAAAAATCCTTACAGAGACGCTCAATATAATAGTCATATACAGATACAATTTGACTTTACAACCACTTATTTGCTATATATTCATTGAGTTAGATAAGTTAGATAAGAAATATAAAAGTTCTACATCCACTGAGTCAGTTTTCTGTCGTGCTGTGGCAGCTGTCAAAAAACTTTAACAAATATAAAGTTTATGAAATTATACGTTCATTCATTGTGGGATAAATCCCAGAATATATCAAATTCGTGTTTTTTAAAAATATTAATAATCTAAAATTTTATTTCAAATTCTGATGACCTACCTGTATTATTACTATAGTGTGCCATTATTTATGTCCCGTATTTGATGTTTAATTTTTACTACCAGTAGAAGCAGTTTTATTTAGTAAATCGTCATATCCGGCACATTTGCAATTTTTCGCCGTTCAACAACACTTAATAGATTCGATGATTTATACTGATATTTCTAATTATTCCCATAATACTGTACCATTGTTTATAATAATCGTTGATAATGTTGGTATACTGCAAAAAGGTGACCAAGTCAGAAAACTAGTTCCTCGTAAATGGCTGTTGAAAGTAATCATAATTTAAGTAACAAATCACTCAACATGTTTTTTAGAAAGCATAGAACTCATAAAAATGTTCACTGCGAGTTATAAAGAGAGCTTGAAGAAATTAGACTATATTTCTGACTTGGTCACACTTGATGTTGGAAAATATATTAATACTGACTTGGTCCAAATAAACTTCAATTTTCTTGAAATAAGAAACATAAACATGATCAATCACATTTAAATCTAGAATACTGAATCAGATCTATTTTGGTTCCAGGACATTGCTTTTCTTGTTCTTATCTACAGGGAGGGATTTATTCCAGCTGTGATAGTCAAGATGGTTACTTTTACGTGATATGTCTCACAATGTAGTGAAGTGGATCATTTTACCTGCCACTTTATTGGACATATTAGACTTAGTCAAAACGAGCTGTTAAACAAATTGGCAAAATTTTCGAGTATTGACTTGGACAAAATCATTCATCGTCGTTTAGTACCAAAAACGTCAAATCGTCGATTTTTGACTTATCACTTTTTGCAGTACATCGACGTATGATGTATTTGATGTTGAATTTTTATATTTCTTTTTTGTTTTGTTTTTAGTGATCCAAGCAGTCGAGTGTAAGAGCTATGTAAGCTATACGCTTCCCAACATAAATCCTACTGTGACTGTGACTACTAGAAGAATATATGCTTTGTTGAATAAATAATGGTAGGATGACAAAGAATGGGGCACAAGCTCCATATGTAATTTAAATTAATATACATACGTTATATGTTGCGAAAATTAAAATGAAATTTAAAATATACATGTACATTAAAAATACTTAAATAGTTGTTTTTAAATAAGAGAAACATTTTTTATTACTATTGGTTACATGACATGTGTGTAAACGAATATTAATTTGTGTACAAATATGAATAAAATAATTGTTGCCACAGTTACTATTTTTTTATGTGAAGGCTGTCGATATATCGATAATTGGGAAGACTGATTTTAATGAAAATTTTAAAGTTTATAGGAAAAACACGTAATTGTTCACTGCCTGTCTGCTACTTTAAAAATGTATACACTTAATTTGACATGATTTAATGGGGTAGTAACTTCCAATTTTCCTACTGATTTTCGAGCCACTAATATTTTTCTTTGAAATAAGTTGTAATCATTTTCTTTGTCAAAAATAATGGTTAAATCACTGCAAACGGAGCACATGCAATGCTTAGGTACTTATGTATTTCTATCAATACAGTTTGTTACATTAAAAATTACTTCATGATAGTCTTTACTTTTGAGCATGACAGAGTATGGCTTTATAAAACTTTTATCTGTAAACGTGATTTAGTACTATATATTTTTTTATTATTTTAAATGGAAGTACGACTCAAGCGTACCTAGCTAACATATTTCGGATGCTACTAATGGTTGTATGACTTATTAAATTATTCTTTTTCGAATTACAATGATAAATTTGATTTCTGATGTCTTTATAACCTCAAAAAATACCAAAACAGTATACTCCTGATGTCATAAGTAAATATTCGAAGGTATAAGTACAAAACTGTACTGAGTGGTACTTTTGAAGGTACTATAGGGTCTATCATACCTTGCATTCAAAACATTTTTTTTTTGTACATCAACCCCAAATTTTTTTTTTCAAATAGCATCCCATAGGTTTTCCTACCTAAATGATATCCCCATTTTATTTAAAATATTGTGGTACCTTTAATTTTATATGCAAACTTATTTTTTCCGTAAAATCATAAGTATAAGACAAACGAAATGATGATTTGTTTGACGCCTGATATTCTTGTAACAAAAACGGATAAAAAAGAAAAGTAAGTGGGTGTTTCAAGGGTAGTGAATGACCTATCATTCCTTGCTTATGAACCATTTTTTTCTTACTTAAACCCCTGGAATCCACCCCTAGCTTGTTTTTTCAAATTTCAATCCACAATTTTGCCTGGAAAAATAAATTCTTTACTTGAATTTAATTATCGTAGTGCCTTACTTTTTATGCCCCTACTGCAATTTATCGTTAATTTTGGCGCCCGTGTGCGGGGCACACCCTGCACACGGAGTTGGCGCGGCCCGATGTAGCCATAAAACTTTTCCACGTTTTTGCACTTAGTTTTGTTGTCACATTTTTTTTATTAGTTGATTCATGAAAATAAAAAAAATATTTTCCACACATGTGTTTTAATTAATTTATGTTTACGATTTCATGGATTAAGCGAAAATATCACGTGTCAAGGAAATTCTGGGACACCCGGTATACAGATACAATTCCACTTATGGCGATTTATTATTTTTTGTTGTGATACCCCAGAAAAATGCACTGCACTGCATTTTGACAACTTCAACAATTTCACAGAAAACAAAAGAAAGCGCAGACGTAAATATTTTGGCTTCACCATTAATACAGGATAGACTGTGACATGCTGCGTCCCCCTATTGTTTTAACGTCCTTGATTTATACATTCGGTACATGTATACGGCACCTAGCACAATCCCATTGGTCAGTTTTGAATTTTGAACCAATCAAACGGCGAGTGCTGTACGTGTGTACGGAATGTAAATCAGTGCCATACGCACTTACGGAATGTAATATAGTTATGCTCATGTCAAATGTATGGCTATGGCAAGACGCTAGACTCTCGTTTTCATTTTTGTGATTGCCACGCGACAGGGTAGTTATATTATGTTTGAACTCTCCATGCATGCTGAGGCAAAGTTACCTCCTAATTATAAATATTTTGAACGGAGTCCTGGAAAATATAGATCAAACCTATTGACTGAGAAAGATGCTAGACGATGGGTGGAAGAATTTGAGTCCTTGACAAATTCTAATTGGAGAGTGTCAGGTGTCAAAACGAACACACCAAGGCTCATATGTAGGTAGGTATTTTAGACATAGGTACTAGTAAACGCAACTTATAGAGTCGGAGCATAGCAACAAATTAATTTTATAATAATATAATAATTTTTAATTTGTTATTGTTTATTGACATGTTATATATTCAATTTTTTTATAACTGTAATGTATAATTGTTTAACTATAAAAATTTTCAGTGCCCTGAAGATGGCCTAATAAAGGCCGAAACGTCGGAAAAACAGTAAAAGAGACACCCTCTTTTTCTTGACCTAAACCCAATCTGTTTCCTGGATAACGTTTTTTTGTTTTGTTATATTCTTTAATGTCTTTAGTCTTGTAAGTAATGTATGTTTCCTTTGCCGATTGAAACTCAATACTTAATACCAGATTTTTGCAATTATTACATTAAACATTTCTTAAAAATACTCTAACTTAATTTGTAATAAAGTTTACTGCAGTTTAATACATAGTTAAAAAATTATTTTCGCTTGAATCGCTTTCCTCTTTGTAAATTTTCAGCTGCATTAAGTACTACATTCCGTAAGTGTATATGGCACTCATTTACATTCCGTACACACGTACGGCACTCGCCGTTTGATTGGTTCAAAATTCAAATCTGACCAATGGGATTGTGCTAGGTGCCGTATACATGTACGGAATGTATAAATGCGCACCGGATAGCCTACTGATGTTGGGTGGCTTCCTGCGGGTGTCTGGTATTAGCCGCCCCTAACGTGGAGTCAGCCGCTGTCGGAGTACCGCTCCTTACATGGAGATCCGTTGTGTCCTATTTATTGTGGAATAGCCGATCCTCTGGATGCAGACGCTATTCCACCGTGCTAGCGGCTATTATTATTATATAATTATTATAGGTAAAACAAAGAAGTGCAGGCAGGCTCCGACACACCGAGCTGCTGTTCCATTACCCAGTGACTACTCCTCACACCGTGAGATGAGCAATCACTGGGTCCGCGAATCGTGCGCCCTAAGTAGACGAAGGGACCCAAGGATGACTGCCTTCTGCATTCTGGCGCCGCCGCGCGGCACACCGGTATTTTTCGCAGTGCAGAGAGCAGCGTATTCCTCATTCCACCTAGGGATCCAATGACCATAACCAGCAGACTTACAGTGTAGTCTGGCCAGAGCCTGCGAAGTTGTCCGAGCAACTCCTGATATTTGGTCCGCTTTTCCTGCTCCTTAGAGACGATGTTCACCTCGGCAGGTGCCGAAAACTCAATAACGAACATCGTCTTCTGTTGGTGGTCCAGAAGGACTATGTCGGGCTTGTTTGCCTGTACAAGCTCGAGCGTGGGGAACGAGTAGTTCCAGTAAATCCAGCATCTCTCGTTCTCCACAACGGACTCTATATCCCCTGGAGCGTATGGCAGCACCGGTGTCTCATCGATACCGTATGAGTGCCTTAAATGATAGTAGAGCACTCGTAGAGCCGCGTTGTGCCGTTGGACGTAAGCCGTCCCAGCGTACGTCTTACACGCCGACAAGAGATGCATAAGCGCCTCTGGCGCCTGTCGGCAAGCTCTACAATGGGTGTCGGGTACATCTACACCCATAATCCTTTTACGTTACACCAAGGTGTTGAAGACACCGTCTTGGCAAGCCATTATAAAGCCCTCAGTCTCTGACTTCAACCCACTACACCTTAGGAAAGAGAAGGGCAACTGCTCAGACAAGCCATGCTCTTCTAGATGTTTGTAGAAGATTCCATGCACTGGCTTATCTTTATGAAGTCTTAAAAGGAAGTCGACTTCGGCAGTTTTAATGTGGGATTTTAATTCTGCGGGAGCAAGTTCCGTAATGGACTACTGACACCTCCGCTTGAAGTCGAGTGTGAGGCTGAGCTCCTCGGTTGCTCGTTTCGCTGCGCTGAAAAGAAAGACTCCTTTACCCGCATTCTCGTGCTCTCGCACAAAGCGGATAAAGGGATCGGTGCTGTTCGTTACATAACAGGCAATGGCCAGTACTACTATGTTGTGTAGACGCTCCAAACTCAATAGTCCATGCCCTCCCAGGTGTCGCGGGAGGCATATTCGCGGGACAGAGGACTTAGGATGCAGGCTTCCCTCCATATTCATCCTTTTGGGGGTCTTTGTGTCGATCTCCTTCAGCTCGTTCACTTTCCAGTGTATAGCACCAAAGGTGTCATTTGATCCCTTCTTCAGGGCTACAAAGACAATTTAGCAATCAGCAACATTAAAAAAATTAAGATTGAAAAGTTTTTAATTACAAAAGTTTGTGAGGATGTTGCTGGAAGATGTTATAAAACAAGCCAAAAGAGCAAGTAACAACACATATCTTGCATGAAGCACGTTATACAGACACAAAAATTTACGAAAAACATTACACAGTTTACTGTTAAAAGTTAAAATCTTAATAAAATCGTAAAATGTCCGTTCGATGATTATTTTGCGTGCCGGCAATTACGTCTTTATCGAAACGGTCAAGCACACGTGTCTGAGCGGAAATAGGTTAGTGGAGGGAAATTCAAATTTTGTTCATTTGTCAAATGTCATTTGCTGGCGCATGTGCAATCTATGTTAAAATTTTAGTGGAAGGGATTTATGTATAGGGTGATTCAAAGTAACACTATACAGTGTCAAACAGAATGATCTGATGTGATGAAAATGTTTTAATGGATGTAATTTTATGAAATGTGCGTGGATAGCAATTAATATATCAAAAGCATTGGTGGAACGGGTGCTGTTACCAATTATTTTCATCTTTCACAAAATAAAAACAATTCTTTTTATCGAAAACTTTTCTATAAAACAAAAAAATTTCTTAAAGATCACCCTGAGTTGGTAGTAACACGCTCAGACAAAGGTAACGCCACCGTTATCATGTTTAAACAAGGTTACATTGACTTATCAACCAATCTGATCAGCAATGATTCCTCATATACTGAGATCCGCTCAGAACCCACTACATCTGTGGAAAGACAAAGTAATAAAATTGTTTCTCAATTATTTAATTCTAATCAAATTGTTGCTGTTCAACGAAAAAAATTAATGAGTTATAACTCTATATTGCCAAAATTTTATGCACTTCCTAAAATGCATAAGCCTACCCTTTCTGTGAGACCTACCGTTGCTTCAATTGGTTCAGCTACCCAATCTTTGTCATCTTTTGTTACTGATATTCTCACTCGAGCACATAAAAAAGTGATTATTACATTAAAGATTCTTTCGATGCCTCAGAGCAGTTTAATAGGTTACAACTCCCTGAGAATCATGTTATTGCAAGCTTGGATGTTGTCTCTCTTTTTAGCAATGTTTATTTGGATGCCAGTTTAAGGTCTGTAAGTAAACATTGGTCAGATATCAGTCAATTTTGAAATTTAACTCTTGAATCTTTCCTTAATATTATTACATTTCTTTTTAATAATAACCGTTTCTCTTTTAATAACAAAATTTTTCAACAAACTTTTGGCACTCCTATGGGAGCCAAAATTTCTCCAATCCACTAACCTCTTTCCGCTCAGACACGTGTGATTGACCATTTCGATAAAGACGTAATTGCCGGCACGCAAAATAATCATCGAACGGACATTTTACGATTTTATTAAGATTTTAACTTTTAACAGAAAACTGTGTAATGTTTTTCGTTTTTGTGTCTGTATAACGTGCTTCATGCAAGATATGTGTTGTTACTTGCTCTTTTGGCTTGTTTGATAACATCTTCCAGCAACATCCTCACAAACTTTTGTAAGTAAAAACTTTTCAATCTTAATTTTTTCTAATGTTTCTGATTGCTAAATTGTCTTTGTAGCCCTGAAGAAGGGATCAAATGATCCCGAAAGCTTGGAAATAGAGTTTTAAGAGTACACTTCGCTGTTTATTTGCCGCTACCCAGCCATCTAGCTTGAGTTTTGTTTCCTAACAAATCGGCAACGATTACCCGCTTCGTAAAATAAGCACCAAAGGTGTATAATAACAGTGGGACCGCAAACATGTTTGTGGCAGCGACTTTGTTGTTGCCGGACAGTTCTGACGACCAGGTCTACCGGAGTCGGTGCAAATACTTGCGACGGAGATACTCGTTAACGAATTCTGCCTCTTGGACATGACGCTGCGCCACTCCAAGGTAGGTATAAGTATCTCCGACATGGAGTTGTCGCAAGATGCTCCCATCAACGATCTGTTCCTCATCTCCACTATCTCTGCTTCGTCCTTTCTTGAGATGAGCCAATGCACATTTGTCTGTCCCGAACTCCATTCCGATAGCATGACTGTACTCCTGCACCACCCTCAGCGATTGTTGTAGTTCGCGTTGACCAGAGGCGTAAAGTTTTAGGCCATCCATATAAAACAGATGAGTGACCTTGTGCCTCCGGTTGTTGGGCGTGCCACAGCTGTATCCTTTAATATTTCTCAGCGCTATGGACAGAGGCAAAAGGGAGATGCAAAAGAGCAAGTGACTCAAGGGGTCTCATTGGAAGGCACCTCTTTTGAATGACACCAACTCTGTCTGAACCCGAGTGTCACCTGATATTATAGAGAACCGGGTCTTCCAGAGTGGCATCAGTTGTTTGATGCATCCCACTATCTGATTATCCACCGAAAGACATTCCAACAGCCGCACAATGAGCTCCTGAGACGTGCTGTCGAATGCCTTACGATAGTCAATCCAGGCCATAGAAAGGTTTCGCTTGTACTGCACGGAGTCCTGCGTGACACATCGGTCAATCAACAGGTTCTCCTTGCAGCCAGCTACTCCTTTCTTTGACCCTCTCTGTTCATACACGTCGAGAAATACAGGATCCACAGCTTGAAGGATACACATGTACAAGATTCTGGTGAAGAGTTTGTAACATGCGATCAGACATGTTATTGGCCTGTAGTTTTTGGGATCAGACAAATCTCCGGTCTTCGGGAGAAGCACGGTTCGACCCTCGACAAACCAAGCCGGAATTGGCTGCTCCTGATTTAGCCACGAGTTAAAAACTCTAGCTTAATGCCGGTGGCAACTGGGAAATTTTTTCCACCAGTAGGTGTTTATACCATCCAGGCCAGGAGCTGCGAAATTCTTTGCGCCTCGTAAAGCGTCAAGAATTTCTTCCGTGTTTATCGGATGACGCAGTACAATCAAACGGACTCGAACTGCGCCAAGGCGCATTATTATTATTATTATTTTTATCTGACTTTCTAAGTTCCTCTCGCATAGTTGCGGTAGCAACAAGTGTTGACGGGCTGTGCCAAGTCAACACCCGGACTATTATTGATCGGAATTTAGGAAGGATCGTACAATATTACAGGTCTTTAGGATTCCAGACTTTTGGAATACTTTGTGTAACTTTTCGTCCAGGCCCAACTGTTGAAGGTGTTGTGTAAACGTGCTTGGTGTAAGGCCTGAGACAGACATAATGAGGGGGACAATTGTGACTTTGTTTTGTTTCCAAAGTCGTTTTATTTCCATGGCAAGGTCCGTGTATTTAGATATCTTCCCAGCGTAGGTGTTTTGGATATTTACATCATTGGGAATGGCAATATCTATCAAATAGGTAATTTTGTCGGCCTTTGACTGGAAACCTATATCTGGTCTATTGGCTGGGATAGTCTTGTCTGTATGTATTTCAACGTCCCAGTATAGTTTGTATTGATCGTTTTCGAGTACTGATGTCGGAGTGTAATTGTAATACGGATCTGTGTTTTCTATTAGCTTGTTTGTTGTGGCTAATGCTTGGTGTATGACTTTGGCCGCAGAGTTATGTCTGGCTGTGTATTCGGTACCGGCAAGAGTTTTGCACCCGCTTGTTATGTGATCTATTGTTTCTTTTTGTTGTTGACATTTTCTGCAATTATCGTCTGTTATGGATGGATCTTTAATTATATATTTTTTGTAGTTTCGTGTTGCAATCACTTGGTCCTGGATAGCAAGCATGAAACCCTCCGTTTCTGGGAACAGCTGGCCATCCTGCAACCAGGCGTATGACTGTTTTTGGTTAATGTGGTCTTGGGTGACACGGTATCTATGTTTGCCGTGCAGTGCTTTCTGCGACCAGGTGTTTATTTTTTCTTGTTGTGATTGGATATGATTGTATGTGTCTGCTACGTGATCTGGACTAGAGAGGTTAAGTGGTGTATAGTTTTTGTCTGCTTTTACTATTGCTTTATGTAAGTTAGTTTGTTTGGTGTGGAAGAAATGTCTTAGTGTTTGTATCTGTGTTGTGCGAAGTGACTGTATATCTATAATTCCTCTGCCACCTAGTTTTCTGTCTATGGCGAGCCTCTCCTTGCAAGCGTTCGGGTGTGACATCCTGTGTTTTGTGAGTTCTGTTCGTATAAGTATATGGATGTTTTCTATGTCCGTGTGTGACCACTTGATGATGCCAAAGGAGTATGTGAGTACCGGTATCGCAAATGTATTAATGGCTTTTGTGAGATTTTTAGAATTCAATTTTGTTTTTAATAGTTTAATGAGGCGGTCTTTAAACTCTTGTGTTAGTTGTGCCTTAACTTGTGTATGGTCTATCTTAACGTTCTGATTGAAGCCCAGGTACTTGTACGTTTCGTCTTTATCCATGTTGTCCAGTGGTTGGCCAGTTACTACTTCCTTTTCGGGTTGGTTTTTCCATTGGCCTTTATTGATGTGGAGCACCTTGCATTTACTCATTCCGAATTCCATCCTGATGTCTGATGTATAAACTTCTGTTATTTTGAGTAATTCTCTCAGTTGTACTTCTGTGGCGGCATATAGTTTTATATCATCCATGTACAGGAGATGATTGATTTTGTGTTGATCTGCTTTATGGTGTCTGATGTTGAAACCATGGTTTGTGCTGTTAAGTGTGTTGGAGAGCGGATTTAGGCAGAGGCAGAACCATAGTGAACTAAGAGAGTCACCCTGGAAGATGCCGCGTCGTATATGTAGCTCATCCGTTTGAATGTGGCCATCGTGAGTTTGAAGGTGTATGTTTGTTCGCCATGTTTCCATGGTGCTCTTAAGAAACTGACGAAGTCCTGGGTTGATTTTATATATTTGAAGTGTTTTCATTAGCCAGCTATGGGGTACAGAGTCGAATGCTTTTTTGTAATCTATGAAACAGGTATGGAGATTCCTATGCTCTTTTCTAGTTTGCTCCATGATCACACTATCAATTATAAGTTGTTCCTTACAACCCTGGCTGTGTTTTCTACATCCTTTTTGTTCTTCAGTCAGGATGTTGTTTTGCATTAGGTGTTGTTCAATCCTTCTGCATATTGTTGCAGTGATAATTTTGTACAAGGTGGGGAGACAAGTGATTGGGCGGTAGTTGGCAGGGTTCTTGGTATCTGCATTTTTGGGTTTTATATACGTTATTCCTTGTGTGAGGAATTTGGGAAGCCTATTAGGTTGGAGTATGGCTTTATTGATTTGGTCTGTGAGCATTTCGTATGTTGAACTGAATTGTTTGTACCAAAAGTTTTGCACATTATCAACGCCTGGACACTTCCAATTGTGAGTATGTTTTATCGTTTCAGCTATTTCCTCAGTTGTAAGAATAACGTTTCCCTGCTCCGTTATGTGTTGATGTTTTGTCTCTTCTTGTCTGATCCATGGAGCATTTTCATTATGGGTTTTGGGTTCTGACCATAGGCTTCTCCAAAATGCAGTTAATTCTTGTCTGCTTGGAGGTTCTATTGTTGTTATCTGGTTGTTTGATGTTATTTTTTGGTAGAACTGCTTTTCACTTTTCTGAAATAGATTGTTAGCATCCTTTCTGTCGTTGGATTCGTTGTATCTGCGGAGTCTAGCGGCATAAACTGCAAGTTTTTGTTTAAGTGTATCAGCTATTTCTGGTATTGATTTTTGTGGTGACTTTGATTTCAGTATATTTATTGTTCTTTGTATGTGTTTTGAAGGATGGTTGTTATTGTTGGAGTATTGCGCGAGGTGTGCCAGATCCTTTCTGAGCGTGCTGATTTTGTTTTCTATTCTTATTTGCCATTTAGGTTTAGCTCTATTGCTTCTCCGGTCTTTAGAACGTTTTTGAAGTTTTTGGCCGTTAACTATGAGTGTTGTTGCTGCGGCAGCATATATAACGGTATGGATGTCCTCTAGGTTACTGTTGTTTGTTATGAATTGTGGTATTAGGTTAGTATTTATTGTGTGTAGTATTTGCTGAGTGTTGTTTTTGAAAATTAGTCTGGGCAGGGGATCTCGCAGTGCAGGATTGGTGCCACACCATTTGTTAAATTGTGTGTTCATCACCTGTTCCGCAGTTTGTGTGATGGAAGGTGATCGAGCAATGTTTTGGTTTTGGTTGCACCGTTTGTTAAATTGAGTTGTTCGTGAGTTCGTCATTTGTTCCGGTTCGCCCGAGATGGAAGGCGGTTGAGCAGTGTTCACTGCTTCGGCAGATTGTGTGACGGAAGGTGGTTGAGAAATTTGCTGGCTTTGTGTGGTCGTGGCGGGTAAGTTAGTGAATGTTATGTCAGGTGTATTTGGTGTATGTTCATGCTCTGAATCTATTTCTGACTGTATGCTAATGTTGTTGGTTGTGGCTGTGTTTGTAGTCTGGTTATTTCTGGTATGGATGTTTTGTGTCTCCGTGATTGATTCAGTAACAGGCGAATCAATCGGATGGACAGTGTTTATTTCGTTGGTTACAAGTTTTTTTACAGCTTTACAGCTTATTATTATCCTGACTTTCCAAGTTTCTCTCGCATGACTGCGGTAACAACAGGTGTTGACGGGCTATGCCAAGTCAGCACCTGAACTATTACGGATCGGAATTTAGGAAAGATCGAACTATATTGCAGGTTTTCAGGATTACAGACTCCTGAAATATTTTGTGTAACCTTTCGTCCAGGCCTAACTGTTGTAGGTGTGGTGTAAATGTGTTTGGTGTGAGGCCTGAGACAGACATAATTAGGGGGACAATGGTAACCTTGTTTTGCTTCCAAAGTCGTTTTATTTCTATCGCAAGGTCTGTGTATTTAGATATCTTCCCAGCGTAGGCGTTTTGGATATTCGTATCGTTGGGAATAGCAATATCTATCAAATAGGTAACTTTGTCTGCCTTCGACTGGAAAACTATATCTGGCCGATTTGCCGGGATAGTCTTATCGGTATGTATTTCAACGTCCCAGTACAGTTTATATTCATTGTTTTCGAGTACTGATGTCGGTGTGTAATTGTAATATGGATCTGTGTTTTCTATTAGCTTGTTTGTTGTGGCTAGTGCTTGGTGAATGACTTTGGCTGCAGAGTTATGTCTAGCTGTGTACTCGGTTCCAGCTAGAGTTTTGCATGCGCTTGTTATGTGGTCTATTGTTTCTTTTTGTTGGTGGCACTTTCTGCAATTGTCGTCGGTTATGGATGTATCTTTAATTATGTATTTCATGTAGTTCCTTGTCGCAATCACTTGGTCCTGGATAGCAAGCATAAAACCCTCGGTTTCTGGAAACAGTTGGCCATCCTGCAGCCAGGTGTATGATTGTCTTTCATTAATGTGGTCTTGTGTAACGCGGTATCTGTGCTTGCCATGAAGTGCTTTTTGTGACCAGGTGTTTATTTTTTCTTGTTGTAATTCTATGTGATTGTGTGCGTCTGCTGGGTGATCTGGGCGGGATAGGGTGAGTGGAGTATAGTTTTTGTCTGCTTTTACTATTGATCTATGTAAGTTTGTCTCTTTGCTTTGGAAAAAGTCTCTGAGTGTTTTTATTTGTCTTGTGTGGAGTGACTGTATGTCTATAATTCCTCTGCCCCCATGTTTCCTATTATTATTATGCATGTCTTATTTTTTCTCGCATGGTTGCGGTAGTAACAAGTATTGACGGGCTGTGCCAAGTCAATACCTGACTATTATTATTCTGAATTCAGGAAGGACCGTACAATGCTACAGGTCTTGAGGATTACAGACTTTTGGAAGGTTTTATGTAACTTTTCATCCAGGCCCAATTGTTGCAGGTGTGGTGTAAATGTATTTGGAGTAAGGCCTGAAACCGACATAATGAGGGGGACAATGACAACTTTGTTTTGTTTCCATAGTCGTTTTATTTCTATGGCGAGATCGGTGTATTTAGATATCTTCCCAGCGTAGGTGTTTTGGATGTTCATATCATTGGGAATCGCAATATCTATTATATATATCACTTTGTCTGTCTTCGACTGGAGAACTATATCTGGCCTGTTTGCTGGGATGGTTTTATCTGTATGTATTTCAATGTCCCAGTATAGTTTTAATTGATTGTTCTCCAGTACTGAGGTCGGTGTGTAGTTATAATATGGATCTGTGTTTTCAATTAGCTTGTTTGTTGTGGCTAGTGCTTGGTGGATGACTTTGGCTGCAGAGTTATGCCTGGCTGTATACTCAGTTCCAGCGAGAGTTTTGCATCCACTAGTTATGTGTTCTATTGTTTCCTTCTGTTGGTGGCATTTTCTGCAATTGTCATCAGAGATGGATGGATCTTTCATTATGTACTTCCTGTAATTTCGTGTCGCAATCACTTGGTCCTGGATAGCAAGCATAAAACCTTCCGTTTCCGGAAAAAGCTGGCCATCCTGCAGCCAGGTGTATGACTGCTTTTCATTAATGTGGTCTTGTGTAACACGGTATCTATGTTTGCCGTGGAGTGCCTTCTGCGACCAGGTGTTTATTTTTTCTTGTTGTGCTTTTATGTGGTTGTGTGCGTCTGCTGCGTGGTCTGGACAAGAAAGGGTGAGTGGTGTGTAGTTTTTGTCTGCTTTTACTATTGCTTTATGCAAGTTTGTTTGTTTACTGTGGAAAAAATGTCTGAGTGATTTTATTTGTTTTGCATGAAGTGACTGTATATCTATAATTCCTCTGCCCCCTTGTTCTCTGTCTATGGTGAGCCTTTCCTTGCATGCTTTGGGATGTGACATTCTGTGTTTTGTGAGTTCTGTCCGGATGAGTATATGGATGTTTTCTATGTCAGTATGCGACCACTTGATAATGCCAAATGAATATGTTAGGATTGGTATAGCAAATGTGTTAATAGCTTTTGTAAGATTTCTAGAATTTAGTTTCGTTTTTAACAGTCTAATAAGGCGGTCTTTAAACTCTTGTGTTAGTTGTGTTTTGATTTTTGTGTGGTCTATCTTAGCGTTTTGATTGATACCCAGGTACTTGTACGTTTCATCCTTGTCCATGTTGTCTAGCGCCTGGCCAGTTACTACTTCCTGTTCGGGATGGTTTTTCCTTTGGCCTTTATTGATGTGAAGCACCTTGCATTTACTCATGCCAAACTCCATCTTGATATCTGACGTACAAACTTCTGTTATCCTGAGTAATTCTCTCAGTTGCACTTCTGTGGCGGCATATAGTTTTAGATCATCCATGTAAAGAAGATGATTGATTTTGTGTTGATTTGCTTTCTGGTGCCTGATGGTGAAACCACAGTTTGTGCTGTTAAGTGTGTTGGAGAGCGGATTGAGACAGAGGCAGAACCATAGGGAACTGAGAGAATCATCCTGAAAGATACCACGACGTATATGTAGCTGATCCGTTTGAATATGACCCAGGGTTAGTGCCACACCATTTGTTAAATTGTGCGTTCATCACTTGTTCGGCAGATTGTGTGAAGGAAGATGTTTGAGTAACGTTTTGGTTTCGTGTGGTTGTGGGAGGCCGGTTAGTGCATACTGTGTCTGGGGCATCTGGTATAAACTCATGTTCTGGGTTTTCTTCTAAGTGTGTGCTTGTGGTGTTGGTTGTGTTTGTGTTTGGAGTCTTATCGTTTAGGGTATGATCGTGTTGTGTTTCCATGATTGATTCATTGACTAGAGAATCATTCGTTTCAACTGTATTTATTTCGTCCGCTACAAGATTCTTTATAGCTTGTAGTTGTTGAGGTGTAAGTCGGTTATTTTTGGTAATGACACGTTTTTGGTCAATAAGTCTTTGTTCAGTTACCCGTGCTGAGAGGTGTGGGTATTGTGCTGTAAATAGCCTGTGTAGTTCATGCCTGTAGCCTGTGGAGATTGTTTCTAGTTTTGTGGCGGTATAGTAACAGTGCATTACAGATGTGTTCATCTCAGTAGTCCACTGTAAGCGCTGTCTTGGCTTGCCAGCTTTGGTGGTTGCCGGCTCTACCGGCAAAACATCCGCAACTGGGTTATCTCCTATTGGTTGTTCTTTTTCGGTTTGGGGTTCAGGTGAGTTTAATCGACGTGCCCTAGGCCGTCGTTGGTTATTTGTAGAAGTAACTTTATGCATCGTGTTCCCACGAGTAGGGACGATCTAAATGTCGCTCTCCCGGGTGACGCCCATTCCAGGAGAGAAGGGACTTATATTTACTCCGAAGTTGGCCCAAGGTGCTCCGGAGGATTTGCGACTTTACTGTCGGGTTTTGTTGAGGCTTTCTCCTCGCGGGCCGGCCGGTTAAGGCAAGCCCCCCGGTTGCGTACCCCCCACAACGTTCCACAGCCACGCCCCGCTGAGGTCGTTGAAGTGTGGGGCGCAATAACGGTATATGACAGAAGGACCGGCGCTCAGCCTTCTGTGGCATTTCTCCCCGGATTTGCCAAATCCCTATCTGACTGAGGTCAGGATAGCTTGGGGAAAGAAGCTTTGTGCTCTGTAGAGGATGTAAGGTCTACCTAGCCCACAGCTTCCTGAGTGTGCTAGCCTTGGTTGAAGTGACTTGTTGATCACGAGCCATGCCGGCGTGACAACCCTGCGGTGGTATTAGAGCCTCCGATGAGCCATCAACCGACATAGCTTGCCCATCAAAAAGTCACTTTCTAAGCCCCCAAACGAGCGACAACGTTCTAGCACCTGATGGGGGCTATTATTATTATTATTATTATTATTATTATTCTGCTCCAAAGGTAAACTATCAAATTTATCAAACAATTTCGCATTTATAGGAAGTCGAGGAAGCTTATTCGTAGTCTTTTCGACAACTAACGCCCGCATTGCAATTTTTTATACGCATATTACTTTATTCGTATTGGTTTATACAAATAGTGCCACTCTGAAGGCTACGCCTTGTGTAGAGTATTGGCTGAAATTATATACAACTGAAATTTATGTCTCTAACCTAAATGCTGCTACTTCGCCTCATTCCATCTGCCACTGGTGTTTGAGTTGCTTCATTTTATATGTCAGGATATCTGCAGGATATACGTAGAACCTCTTAGCATTCCATAACGTTTAATTTCAATTTGTAGCCTTTTTTTCACTGATGATTTTGACCGTAATATTTTGAAGTGACATTATGACATTTCTATACTGACAGCAATTATGTTTGACTTTATCGAGAAACTAACATCAATTCGACCATCCCTTTTACCGTCTGTAAATTCAGACCAAGACCTCTTACCGAAGAGCAAATCTTAGTGTCACTGTTAACCCTAATCTTTTGCAGCAGTCCCAAATTGTTAAATTCACCTGACTTCCGCTATCAAGGATACCTCTAGCAGAACTGTTTGACATCACCACGTTAATTTCAAAGACAACCACCGTAGAAAGCAAAACCGTACCATTCATCATATTGTAATCCGTACCCTCCGAACAGAAGGAATCACCCTGTACATTTGCAGAAGTAGTTGTTCCCATTTTATCTACCTCCGAAATATGAACCGTGCCTGATGTCGCTTCGTTATTTTCCTTTTTACCCAGATGTAACAAAAGGTGAAGATTGAGAGAACATATGCTGCATGTTTTGTTCGAGGAACAATTTCTAAGGCTACGGTCAGAGTGAATCCGTATTCGACCGATTTTTTACACTAGCGTATACGGCCCACAACGGTGGAAAAAATAACTCCGGCAAATCTAACGATGACGGTCACAGTTGCGGCGTCCAGCACTGACGCGCATGACTGTGGACGGTCTGCCGGATTTGCCGGGTTTGTTTTTCCATCGTTGTCGGCCGTATACGCCAGTGCAAAAATCGGTCGAATACGGATGCACTTTGACCGTAGTCTTACCATAAATATCTTAATACCAATTATTATCACCGTTGTATATCTCTCATCAGGTGTTAAGTCCTTGAATTTTCTACAACTAACTATAATTGTCCCTTGCAAAATATGCAAAACTTAGCCAGAATATTTCCCCTTCTGTTTTCTTAAACAAAAAATACATTCGAAGATTTTGAAACGCTTCTATTTTTAAAATTACTTGGTTTGTTGATTTGAGAAATGTTCAATTGTTCGGAAATAAATTCTTAAAGGTCAGTATACGTTGGTATTCTAGTGCCCCTTTTCGAATTATCAAAACATTTCACCGTCTCACTATCCAATTTAAATAAAACAAAATGAAGTCAGACAAATCAGATAATCTAATTTTCTCAATGCCGATGCCACCACTGCCGAATCTACTCGTTCTAAAAATGTACCCAAATATTTTGAAAGGTCATTGCGCAGCGGTCTAAACTCCAAAATTTGTTCTAAGTAATTGTTAGCTAGAAACCTTTTATCATGATATCTATATCAATCAAGGTATTCCAAATGATTGCATACCTGAATAGACACTTAAGCCGGACCTTTTAAATAATGAACCTTATCAGACTTATTTAAGGTAGGGTTATCGTGTATGGAATATTTAAATATCTCATAAAATGTTGCCCAATGTCGAATATCTCCGGAAAATTCCGATAGTTCAATTATTGGCATTAAAACCTACTATTATATCCCTCCACATGGGCCGCTTTTACGCTGCCCGGAGTAGCAATATTTAATTTTAATGCCGCAGCTGGAATAGTACCACATATTTCGGTAACGGTCGGAATCACTTTAAAATCTGGAGTGTACCCTTCATTCAGTTCCAAATACTTCATTTGAATTTGGAGTATACCTTTCATCCAGTTCCAAAGACATCATTTGACAATAAATCCTTTTACACTATATCCATTTCCTGATTCAGGGCTTTAAATTTTCGTTTATTACCTATATCCGACAAATCCCGTGAAAGGTCTAGCAAGATCTGCAAAGTGGCAAACATCAACTCTTTTTTTATGAATCAAAACTTTTAATTTCCAGCAATAACATTTTCAAACAGAGAATAACCGAAAAACCGAGCCTTCAACACAGAGTTTATATGTAAGCGTAACAGCACCCCAACTTTTGGACTACCGCTAGTTCAAAAGTCGTAAACAAATTATTGAAACTATAGTTATGTAAATACAGAAATCCGCGATAAAATTCGAAGGCCATCCTTATTGTATGGTGGCCATATGCAAGGATGGAAACAATCACGGCAAAGCTAAATAAAATTCAACGTTTGACTTATGTTAGTATTACAAGTGCAGTACGCACTATTCCGTTGAGCGCGCTAGAAGCACTGCTGAATATTTCTCCACTCAACTTTGTAGTGCAAGAGGAGGTAAGGGCGTCTACGTTCCGATTGTGGAGTCAAGGCAGCTGGTCCTTTGTGAATCCTGGCATATGAGGAGTGATATAATTGCTCCGACATATTGCATCGACTGCAAATTTACGGTGAAGTATCCTACAAGGGAAGAGTAGGAGCCAAGCGGCAGGCCGCCTTTTGACAAAGGAAGACCAGTCTGGTTCAGGGACAGCTCACTTACTGACGAAGGCTCCGGCGTTGGAGTCTGTGGGCCGAAAACAAACCTTTTTCTCTCTCTTGGGGGATATTCCACGGTATTCCAAGCAGAGATATATGCGATTTTAGCTCGTACGCACGAAATTCAGGGGCCTAGCAGCACCACCTGCTCTGACAGCCAGGCAACGTTAAAAGCATTGAGTGCTTGTAAGGTTACATCAAGGCTCTTTCTGAAATGTAGAAAGGTCTTGGATTACATTTCGGCAAGACATTAGGTGTCACTTATGTGGGTGCCGAGTCATGCTGGAGTTTGTGGTAATGAAATGGCATACGCGCTCGCAAGGCGAGGGTTGAGGAATCATTTTCTGGTTCTTGAGCCGGCTGTGGGGCTGCCAGCAGGTACCATTAGAAGGAAAATAGTACTTGTCGGCATACATCCCCCCATAACACCTTCAAATGCCAGTTGTATGTGATGGAAGTGATCCGACGTGTACACACTGTGGCGAGGGGAAGAGTCCTCGGCACACATTCTATGTCGCATTGATGCCCTTGGGTATCATAGGCAGACCAAACTAGGATATAAGATGGGCAGGACCCAAGGCCATCCTCATCTTTGCGATGAGGGTTGGACTTGGGAACTAGGGTAAGGAGCGGTGCATGTAAGCACTGGTGGTTCTGGCCACCAAAAAGCCTCTTTCCCTCTTTCATTCCTGTGTCTACTGTTCCAGAGTGGGTGCTAGTGCCGATCCCTGCGAAACCCCAGTGGACATTGGCAGATGTACTTTGTATATCCTGTTTCTGTCCTGTTCATCAGATAATTATTATGCTATGAGATATTTCGTGATATCGCGTCTTTGCAGTTTACTCATTATCATAATGCATCAGCTAGTAGTAGTGATATTGGCATGGTACTATAGGTAGCCGAGGACAGGCATGTAATTCACCTTTGGGCCAGTTTCATCACCTCCTAATAAGTGTCGGATAGCCCAACCGTAGGTTATTGAGACTTTCTTACTTATTTCAAGTGACGAAGACAAAATATTTAGATTGTAGATAAGCTGTCTGACACTTATCAGGAGGTGGTGAAACTGGCCCTTCATCACCGAATACTTTGTTTCAGCAATTCGTATAAATCTGAACGATGAAAAGCTGTGGAAGAACAAAGAAAAACTAACAAATTTACAAGAAAAGGTAATGTCCACAGGCGTTTACGATGTACTCTTCGTGTGGGAACCGTCTAAAGCAACATGTTGTCCCACGTCAGTAGCAAAATACTTTGCAGGTGTGTTATATTTATTTTCATGTTTAATTGTATATTTAACCTCACACTGTCTACTTACCCCACTTGTACTTTTGTATGAATCTGCAATATCATAGTTGAATAGCATAACCAATCCTAATCCTTAAGGGGGACTACTACCTGTTAAGAGGGGCGGGCATCTTTGTCTGCGAGAGTACGTTCTTGCGGGCATGTCTGGAGGCCCAAGCAGAAGACCTGCGGGCGTAGGAAGGCGCGAGGCTAAGGATTATAGGCCTCGATGAGCTTCCCACTTTTTATAGAGTAATGTCCTGGTTTCCGGGACCCCTCTGGAAGACGGAGAAGGTTTGATAGGCAAAACCAAGGGGTTTATTCTGGCTCTTGGAAGATCCTGGAGAGCAAGAGGGAACCGAAGGGGATTCGACTTGTTCTCAGCGTGAACTTCATGAGCTGAAAATTTATTGAGGATAAAAGTCTCAGTCTATGGAGCGAGCTCGGCGGTGTTCACACTGTTGAGCAAAAAGAAACAGGTAACTGAGACGGCTACGGGCGAAAGCCTAGACTCACGCTCATAATAGCGGCCGGCACCTGCTGGGTCTGGCGCCGTCATTCAGGCCTTCACCCAAGGATCTGAGAGGGAAGCCAGACCCAGTAGGTCACAACACCACCAGCTGCGTAGAACATATTAAAGTAAATAACGCACGTAATTTGTTACGGGCATGTAGAAGGGTTGTAGAGCGAATTGGGGCTTGACTCACAAGGTGATGTTCTGGCTTTGTATTACAATCATAAGGCCGTCTTTATTATATGGATCACTGGTGTGGTTGCCATGTGTAAAAGTGGAAGCAATCAAAGCAAAGCTATATAAAATTCAACGGTTGGCTTGTATTAGTATAACAAGTGCAGTACGCACGACTTCGTTGAGCACGCTAGAAGCACTGCTGAATCTCCCTCCACTCGACTCAAGGCAATTGGTCTTTTGTGAATCCTGGTATGGGACACTCTGTCATCCTCTCGGAACTGCAACGGGACTGCTAGTTTATGGTGAAGTATCCTACAAGGGAAGAGTGGGGGCCAAGCTGCAGGCGACCTTTTGAGGGGAGAGGCTCACTCTTGTACCCGGACGGCTGACTTACCGACGAAGGGTCCGGCGCTGTAGTCTATGGGCCAAAAACAAAGCTCTCCCTCTCTCTTAGAGAATACACTTCGATATCCCAAACAGAGATATATGCGATATTAGCTTGTCGCTTTCGTATTCACAAAACTTAGAGACCTAGCAGGCGGATCACAATCTGCTCTGATAGCCAGCCAGCATTAAAACCATTAAGTGCTTTTAGGTTTACATCAAGGTTCGTGCTGCAATGTAGAAAGATCTTGGATGGCATTTCGGCAAGACAACAGGTGTCACTTATGTGGATGCCGAGTCATGCTGGAGTTGGTGGCAATGAAATGGTGGACGCGCTCGCAAATCGAGAGTTAAGGAGTAATTTCCTGGGTCCTGAGCCGCCTGTGGGGCTGGCAACAGGTACCATTAGAAGGAAAACAGAGGAATGGTTGCAATATCAGCATCTTATGAGATAGAGAGGAATCTGTGGACATCTCCGTCAAGCTACATAACGTATTTTAGGACCTCTGGCCAAGGTGGGGCGGTTCTGTCTCTCACTGGACAGAAGTCGCCCAAGGCTACTTGTCGGCCTGCTATCCGGCCATAACACCTTCAAACGTCACTTGTATGTGATGGGGGTAGCAAGTGATCCGACGTGTCCACGCTGTGGCGAGGAGGAAGAATATGCAGCACACATTCTATGTCGCTATGAAGCCCTTGGGTATCACAGGCAGACCATACTGGGTTCAAGGGTTCTTGATCCTTGATATAAGATGGATAGGATCCAAGGCCATCCTCACCTTTGCGATGAGGGCTGGACTTGGGAACTAGGGTAAGGAGAGGTGAATAAGGGCCCATTTGTAGGCCTATGCACTGGTGGTTCTAGTCACCAGAAAGCCTCTCCCTCATTCATTCATTCATTCTTTAAGTTCGATTGATTCAAAAAAGAAATGTCAGTATCCATCTCACAGCAACAGTACGTAGTTTTAAAAAGGAAATTTTTTGTACTTCAACTTCTTGTTTTTTTTTAATCTGGCACACGCGTTTTAACATCAAAAGCGCTATATCTTGATGTAGAAGATTGTTATTCTTTAGCCAATGACGTCTTTACTGAATATAAACTAAATAAAACAGAAAAATAATAGTCAGTTTGTTCCACAGCACTATAATTCAAATCCAGCACAAAATTATGAGTAATAACGGTAATTTAATAATAACAAAAAACAGATTCGGCACACGGACACCATTCCAGGGCGCGCCAAGGTGTGTTTTCATCCTACCTGCACGACCACCAGCGATCCACGCTTATAACATTCTACGAATCTGAAACATTGCTGCTGCAATGCAGTTCCATAGAAGCTGCCTAACAACCGGTAACTCAGCGAGTTTGCTAGAGACTAACTCAGGTGGTGAGTGATAAAATGCCAGTTGTGGTTGAGAAATTAAATGCAGGCGGTTGGTTCAACAAATTTTTGTTAAAATATTAAGAGTTAGGAGGGATCCATCCTCATGACGAAGGGAGTTCACGATGAATGGTTCCATCCATAACAAGTATACTGGAAGCAGTCTACGAAGATACTGCAAGAATATATTCACCAGAAACTAGAATGCTGGAAGCAGTGCAGGCAGAAGGGTGGCATCTCTGTCAAAATATGTCCGTTATAAGTCGCTCTTCAGGACTCTGACACGATGTCCTTGCCTCGATGTTACTGATTTACAGAATGACTTGAAAATTAAATATTCATCCCAGATACAACTTGCTTTTTTGAAGTGAAATATAATAGCCAAGACAGATATTTTTTACATGTTTACAATGGCTATCTGATATTAGATATTAGGACTTTTGAAAGTTATCACCCCAAAGTTTTATTCAGACAGCCTTCTTTTGAGTAATGCTACAAGGATCTTTAATGAAATCAGTTTTGTCTGAAGATGGAAGATAATTAAAATTGTCGGAAATGAAGGAAAATGTATCTACACCAAACAGAGTAATTGTCTGTCCTTAGAAATAAAAATATACATATGGAAAAAATATTAAAATGATAATGCTTACAATCCAAACTATGCGTGATTAAAAAATATTTGAGGCTATATAATTTGTAGACACATTGCTGAAAAATTA
The DNA here is from genome assembly GCA_951848785.1 of Callosobruchus maculatus. Taxonomy (NCBI): domain Eukaryota; kingdom Metazoa; phylum Arthropoda; class Insecta; order Coleoptera; family Chrysomelidae; genus Callosobruchus; species Callosobruchus maculatus. Next base: position 3,905,901 of record CATOUR010000191.1, on the reverse strand, counting down.
TGTCACAGCAGATACCTGTTAAGCAAAAATATGAAAAACTTTAGGATATCAAAAAACATTTGCAACATAGCAACAAATATATGAACTCATTCACTTACCTGTGACTTTAGAAAACCAGAAATGAATCTGTTTAGCAATGTATGTTCAAGATTTCATTATTAATTAGACAAATATAATACTGCGTACTGAACGGTATGTGATATAATCGAGAGATCGAAGGTCAAAAGACGTCGTTAATTTTTAAGGATGCACGGGACTGAAAGTTGTGTGCATCACTTGTTTATATACGCGAATATACCAGACTATGTTATATAAGAATTTCCTCCTACCATCTACCAATCATCTAACAGATGAGAACTACAAAAATTATCGTACATACATCGACTATGTCAAGCTATTACCTCCAACCGAATAACTGCATCCTCTGTGCTCTTCTCTTTCCTTTCTTTTTCTTCCCTTACTTCTCCATGACACTGTCTGGACTTTGGATAACCAGACCTGACAGACCCACACGACCGTAATAAAGAGCAACGGTCCACCGGACGCCGCTGACAAGAATTGATGAATAGTAGGCAATATTCACGCATTCACATATCCAGGTCAGGGCCGGATCGAAGACTTAATACCGAGCACTCTTAAACGTCGATAAGTTTTTTATTTGACATCTGCAGACGCTGAAACTTATGTGGATCGCATAAAGACAAAAGCTGAATCGATTCATATATGTGATTTTTCTCTAAGTAAGGTTGGACTGCTGAATCGAAAGCAGCCAATAATCTAGGTACAATGGAATATTTATAATTTGTTGGAAAACAGCTGAGTAATGAAACACTTTTGACCATGGTTACTACATATCTGTTTACTAGCAAATTGATAATCGATAACGACATACACACATATACATAAAACTGAGTAAGCATTTGGTTGCACTGCAAATGATCCTGTAACTACATCAATTTCAGATTGCGGCTACTGTGTGTCACACCATATGCCATCATACATGTCATCAAGCAAGTATTGTTTTATGACACCCATACTACAAGTCAACGATAACGATGATGTGGTCAATTTTCTTGAATGGTTGGGAATGGTGGCACTAGATGGCGACATCACCAACCAACATACCGATGGTTATGTATCCTCGTTTGTGCCCCTTGAGGGCAATAAGCAATATGGTCAGATCAAATGCTACAATTGGAAAGGTTACTTCACCGCTGATAACATCGCAACCATCATAAAAAAAATCAGGCAAGTACTAGTAGTTTTATTTCAGTTTATTCTGATGTGTCATTGTATCTCGTAATTAAATTCTAGAATTTTCTATTATCGAACGTGGGCACAAATGTGCTGCTTGTCTACTAACGGTGGCGTCTGATTATTTGTTTCTGTTGTCTTTTCAATTTACCTCCGAAACTAGAGGCGCTTTCCTTTTACCTGATTTATCTGATAAATCTCACTTGTGACGTCATGACTCATTTCGATGTACGTTCCTTTTGTCTTCTGAATCTGAGTCTAAAGTGAGATATTTTACCCCCACTTAAGCCCATCTGCATAAGATCGAAAGGTAGATCAGTTGTCTCAGATCATTTAGATGTCAAATAAATTAATAAATGAGGTTAGAATTTTTTGTAAGTTTTAATTTTGCGGGTTTTGTGGTGTATGGATAGTCGATAGTGTATGGTAAGCTACGAAAAACGTAAAAAAATAGGTTGTGGAAAGGATCGACAGATTATAGAACCATAGCATATTACAAAATTTCGAGGATTGACATTTAACTGCACAAACACGTTCCTTTAACCCATCTGAGCATCTGAGGTTTCCAACTGAGCTGTGCCATCTGATTTTTAAGTGATCTGAGTTAGTGCAGAAGTAAAAGGAAAGCACCTTAGGTGTTATTGATTTGGCATAAATACCTGCGTATCGCTCGGGTTACCATCCTTCTTAATTTTTTCTACTATCCTACCTTTTTTATTGCAGATGTGCCCAGAATTAATACAGTAAAGAAATAACATTGCAACTAATATTTCGTCGGTAGAAGTTATTAAAGTTCACTAAAATATGTAAAATATATATAAATATGTATGGATTGACATTTAACTGCACAAACACGTTCCTTTAACCCATCTGAGCATCTGAGGTTTCCAACTGAGCTGAGCCATCTGATTTTTAAGTGATCTGAGTTAGTGCAGATGTAAAAGGAAAGCACCTTAGGTGTTATTGATTTGGCATAAATACCTGCGTATCGCTCGGGTCACCATCCTTCTTAATTTTTTCTACTATCCTACCTTTTTTATTGCAGATGTGCCCACAATTAATACAGTAAAGAAATAACATTGCAACTAATATTTCGTCGGTAGAAGTTATTAAAGTTCACTAAAATATGTAAAATATATATAAATATATATAAATCATAAGTAAGGCTCGATGCTATAATGCTCTACTTGGTACAACGTATCGTAGGGCATACCATATAGGGATATTAAAAGATTGTACTCAGCTGTACTATATTTTCAATAAGTTTCATCCATATTGAGGTTACTTTTGATGGACAGTCAGGAACTCCACATGCTCTTGTATTTACCTACTACTTTTCGTTAGTAATAAGAATTAGAGGATGCTTTATTCAATAAAGCATCATAGGATGACATAGAATGAGTCATGAACTATAAAATAAAATTTGCAACACAAATATATGTAATTAAAAAAGCAACACAGAATAAAAAAATAAAATAATTCACAACAGTAGTGAATACAAAGGTACTCGTCAACCGAATACTAAGCTTTTTTCAGAGGAATCGCTTTCAATTTTTGTCTAAACATGTTCACCTACATATTTTCTATGTAATTATTATTTATTTGTTCGTACTATTCATTACAAATAATTGCCACCCCGAGGGCTATGCCTTGTGTAAGGTATTGGCTTTGATAACTTGAACATGTACATTTGAAATTTTGCTAACCTATTTACTGCTGCTGCTTCCACGCTGTCTCCCCTTGTACTGCTATTCGTACGCCTTTCAATGGGTTCACCTTCAATGGATCCACCCTGTGCAGCAGCATGCATTCTTCATCAATTTTATCGATGATCTAATCGTTTGAAACTTGAAATTTGGATGTGATGTCTGAGTCTGTTATCAGGGAGTTTGTTATACAGCCTAATTGCCATATGTTAGGCCCTTTGTCTATATTGGATAATCTATGTGAAGGGATTTGAAGTATATTGCTTCCTTACAATGGTCGTTTAATTGTTTAAGGTCAGATTTTCCCGATATTGCGTATGTTAGAAGTTCCAATATGTATATACTGTACAGTGTCATCATTTTCAATTTTACGAATTCCTTTCTGCAACTTGTTCATCTTTCTAAACACTTGAAATTGGTCTAATTATCCTTTTTGCATAATGAAAACCCTTCTTGCGTCCTTAGAACCTTCTCATATACCATTATACCATAATTATATAGAAGAGAACGTTCGAGACGCGACATATACAATATAAGGAGCGGCACAGCCGGCGGCAGAGTAACAAAATAAGTGGATAGTGAAATAAATTAGTGGGGTGAGGGACAAATATCCATTGATGTAATGACTGTAAATAAATTAGACTGATAGGTGATAGGTTATGCGTAGTGTAAATAAATAGTTGAATCCGTACCAAGTGTTTTCCTGCCCAATCGAGCTAAAGACTTGTAACAATGATGTCAGATGTGAAGTAGACTGATTCATTGATTGGCAACAGGATACGGAGAGTTAAGTGAATAAACTGTCAAAATGGTGCAGACATAAGGAGAGAGCTCGACGAACGCAGTGCCGATAGCAGCGGCCGTTCTCCAGGATGACCTCTGGCAAATAATGATGGAAGAGGACGAGGATCCAGATACCTTCGAATTCGAATCCCCTGAATTCGAGTGGGCCAAGAAGCTCAAATTTACCTTGAAGATGGACGAGAATGGAGGTTAATGCTTTAAAAAAGCACAGCGAAGAAAATCGGCACCAGAATTGACATCTTAGAATCGAAAATGAAAGAGAAAAGAGAGGATCTCAAGAGGGGATTGGGAAAACAAAAGGAAGACCTGCGAGACAACGTTCGATGCCTGGACTCAGAGATGGTCGAGTTGCAGATGGAGCTTCACGCTGCAAGCGTAACCACGCCTAGTGACCTGAAGCCAGCAGATTCGGGAAGCTGAGATTGAAACCTCCTCATCCTGGGAGAATTACCTCCTCCAATTTGAAGCGACCGCAAAATCAAATGGTTGGTTACCTGGTGAGAAGGCGACAGCTTTGACCTTAGCACTGAGAGGCGAAGCTACAGATGTGCTTCAGACGCTATCACTGACAGAACGAGGGGACTACCAACAGCTAGTCTGACACCTGGAAATGAGGTTTGGTCAAGCCAGATTCGGTCACGCGTTGCACGCTCAGTTGAAGAATCGCTCCCAACGACCAAACCAGACGTTGCAAGAATTTGAAGCAGATATAGCCCGCTTGGTTCGACTGACATATCCGACGGCTCCGGAAGATCTAATGGAGCTATTAGCTGTGGAGGCATTTGTGGGTAGTCTTTGTGATGGCTCAATGCGTCAAGCTCTTGCACATTCGGAACGTCTGGTGAATGCTCTAGCCAGAGCTTTAGAATTTGATACTGTGAAAAAGACCAGTGCCAGGCTTGAGTTCGGGCGTGTAAAGGTGAGACAGAAGTACCGGCCCTAGTTGAGAATCTGCGGCGGGTAATTACCCGAGGCCCGTCCCAGGAAGAAAAGAGAGATCCGATGCTGGAATTGCTTCTGGATACGGGTGCGACAAAGACCATCGTTCGACCTGATGTGCTCCAGAAGAGTGCTGATGTAAGACCAACAAGATGGCGGCTTCGCACTGCTACAGGAGCCGACATAAGCCGACATACAGTTCCAGTTTGGGAACACCAAGATCACACATCGAGCATTGGTAGCTGACATCGAGAACGATGTGATAGTTGGAATGGACATCATGGACACCTATGGATTCCAACTGGACCTGAGACATGGTACCATGCTAGTCCAATAGACAGAGGTAGTCCTCCACCAACGTCAAGAAGAGGCTGTCCTGGTGGTGCTCTCAGAAGAAACTGTCATTCCAGAAAAATGCGAGGTGGTAATTGTAGCCTGCCTGATCTCATCAGTGGCGAGAAGTGTAACCGCATCAAACCAACGGAATGAGTGTTTGCATGAGAAGCTGACTGAGTTGGTGGCTGCTTCGTCGAAAGGCCTGAATAGGGAACAACAGAAGAGGCTGAGGGTACTCATCACAGAATATCAGGATATCTTCGATGTTGGGATTGGAAATAAAGGGATGACAAATGTGGTCCGACACAAGATCCGCGCGGGCGATGTACCATTCGGCAACCACCAAGGAAGCTACTATTGGCTAAACGAGAAGAAGCAGATAGAGTCATCAAGGAAATGAAAGAACGGGTGAAGAAACAGGACGTTTCAACACGATTCTGCATGGACTATTTTCAGCTAAATAATGTCACAAATAAAGACAGCTACCCTCTGCCAAGGGTTGACGATATACTAGACACTTTGGCAGGTTCTAAGGTGTTCTCTACTCTTGATCTTGAGAGCGGCCACTGGCAAGTCGAGATGGATCCAGGGGATAGTGCGAAGACTGCGTTTATAGTCGGCTCGGGGTTATGGCAATTTACGGTTATGCCGTGTGGGTTGTATAATGCGCCAGCTACATTTGAGAGGCTCATGGAGACTGTTTTTAAGGGGTTATCTTGGGAAACCTGCTTGGTCTACCTGTATGACATCATCGTGGTTGGAAAATCGGTCGAGGATCACCTCAAGAACTTGGAACAAGTATTTAAGAGCCTTGCGCCAATCAAGCATCAAGCTGCGCCCCAAGAAGTGCCACCTCTTCCAGAAGAAGCTGCAATATTTATGACATGTGGTATCCCAAGAAGGCGTAGCAGTTGATCTTCAGAAGATTTGAAGCAGTAAAAGGATGGCCTGTACCCAAGAACAGACACGATCTAAGAAGCTTCCTAGGTCTGTCTACATACTACCGACGATACGTGGTTGGATTTGCTAACATCGCCAAGTTGACTAAGCTTACGGAAGAAAGCCGCTGGCTCTTGTGGGAAATGACTGCCAGCAAGCTTTCGACTTACTGAAGAAGGCTCACTCGACAGCTCCTGTGCTAAGCTATCCCCTACCTACTGGCAAATTCGTGTTAGACACCGATGCGAGCAACGTAGGTAGGTGTTGATCGGCTATATCAGATTTTAGATAAATGCAAAGAAAAAAATTATAGAAAGAAATAATGGAAAAAAATGTATACAAATATATAGAAATAGGGTACCCTTATTATCTTAACCTAATTTTAACTAGCTATTATGCAAGGCAAGGCATGGACAGAGAAGCAGGCCCTAGATGATTGGAAGATTGGATTAATAATTCCTATACATAAGAAATAATATAGTATGGATTGCAACAATTATAGAAGAATAACGTTACTCAGCATTCCATCAAAAGTATATGAGAGGATATTGGATAGGAAGCTGAGAGAACATATTGAAAGCGACTTAGATGAGGCCGAAAGTGGTTTTCGGAAGGAACACAGCATCCAGGACCACATCTTCACGATAAAACAACTTATTGAGAAAAGCAGGTCGACAAATAATACCGAACTAAGTCTTGCATTCCTAGACTTAGAAAAAGAGTTTGACAGTGTTCCGAGGAATGTGATATGGAAAAGTCTGGAGAAAAGGGGTATTAATAGTCATCTAAGAGAATGCATCCAGAGCATGTTTGAGCAGAATATATGTTTTATACGAAAGGATAATATGCAATCGAAACCATTTGGTATTAGCGACGGACTACGACAAGGAGGAGTATTGAGCCCAACTCTCTTTATTACTGTGATGGATGATGTGATAAAGGCTGTCAAAATCAAAACTAAGAAAGTTCATGTAGGCTTCTACAAAATGAGACCAGTTGGCATATCAGAATGCGCCTTCGCTGACGACCTGCTGCTCTGCGCCAAAAACTCGAAAGACCTTCAAGACAACCTCGACATCTGGAACGAAGAACTGTCAATCAGAAATTTGAAAATTAACATAGTAAAGACAAAGGTAATGACCACTAGGGAAAGACATTCATATAGTTTCAAAAGGAAAAGGATTAGAATAAGTCGAAGCCTTTAAATATTTGGGAATTGTAATCCAGGAAGATGGGACAATGGAGGGTGAAATAAAAGAAGTTTATATAACTTTTCTAGCAACCGATGGAGAACCAGTTGTCTCTCACCTTGACCTTGAAGGCCGATCGATTTAAATAACATATTGTTAGAACTGTTCAGTTAGCATGATCCAGTTTGCATTGTACGAATCATAAAAAAGAGGGCTTACGGATACCATAATCTATGGAAGAAACAACAATTTGCTTTATATCTTGAAAATTTGGGCATCATAAATAATATTACAAGAGTCGTGGGGACCTTAGGATTTATCTGAAAAAATGCTTGTCCTTTGGTTCGATCCTTCTTTATTTTGAAGATGCACATGTTAGGGTGTCTTTGCGAGTCAACGTATCTATTACTGTGATAATTGGTGGAATCTAAAGGCCTCCTTTGTTAATTGACCAAAACCTCTTGGATAATACTGATGACATATGGTCGTTTATTATATGGGATAATATTATGATACTCGGCGCGGCGATTTAAATTTTGACCAACCATACGATAATGAACTAAGTCGCAGTTTTATTCCATAACAGATGCTTACACGTATTACTAAAATGTCACACAATTATTGACTTAATTTTCTTTATAGTCTATGGTCAGGTACATTGTCCCGGTACTGTGGATAGTAATAGCATTTTAGATCATGATGTTGTCTTTTAGTGACTGCTATGTTGATCTAGTTATGGTGCATTGGGATGATATTTTGTATTTGAATAACATCGATGACAAACTAAGGGCGGGTTTCTCAATATCCAGTTAAATATTTATCTGGAAGATAACGGTTATCTGTCAGATAAATTGTTTAAACAATTGAAGGTTGAACTTACGAATCCACATAAATCTTATCTGACAGTTGTATCCATAGAAACGCTATCTGACAGCTACCTATCTGACACTTCTAACTTGACATTGAGAAACCGGCTCTAGGTTTGTTAAATATAGGCTTAATGTTCAGCTTTTTGACAATCATGGATAACAAACAATGTAAAGTGAATTATGCGCGAAAGGGACATTTCGCTACTAAAATACAAGCCAACGAAACCTCTTGCCGATTATTCTAACTTCGCTATTCTCAGGAATATACGTAGTACACATCGGATATGTAAAGATTTGATTCGCCAGATCCAGATCGGACGAACCAAACCTTTCATAGTACACTAACCAAAATACCAAGCACGCCGGTCTTCATGAATGATTCTACGTATCAAACTCGTCCGTTAGTGCACTTCAATCTCACATTTTAGACAGACGTGTTCTGGCTAGCAGTATTTTATCCCACCCAAGAGATCTGAGTGCGGAATGCCTCAATATTCAGTGCCTTCAAATTAAAATGTTTTGCCAAAGCCAATATAAACGAAAGACGATTGCTGGTGCTGGTATTATTGCAATTTCAGAGCACTTATATGTGCTGTGAGAATCAGTATTTGAGATGCTATCTAGTGATGTGTCTTGGTCGATAGTAAATAATAATAATTCATAGTACCTAGACACCAGACTAAGAAATTAGAAACCAGGAAAAAGTCCCTGCACAAACTACTCACAAGAGTTAGGTACAGGAATGGTACTCCTGAATGGGAAGAGTATAGGACAAAGCTACAGGAATATAAGAGGGAAGTCAGGAGGGCCTCCAGGGTATCTTGGAGGAGCTTCTGCAGGTCCATCAATGATCTTCCTGCGACGGCAAGGATGCATAGGATCCTTAGCAAGGACACCAAGTCCAAGTTGGGGACCTTGACGGACTCCAATGGTCATAGAACCAATAACGAGGAGGAAACGCTTGAATTGCTGATGAGTGTGCACTTTCCGGGATCGGTTGCTGCTCAACAGACATGTGCACATAGGCCACTCTGCCGTCCTCATAGAGAGGAACGGCAAATGGCAGGAGAAGTCGTCACTTATGACCGGACAAGATGGGCAATAAATACTTTTGCTCCATACAAAAGTCCAGGCAAGGATGGCGTCATTCCAGCCATGCTACAACATGGACAGGATCTGGTACTACCATACCTAGTTAGGATATTTCGCGCCTGCGTGGCTACTGGCTTCACACCGAAGAGCTGGTTGCATTCAAGGGTCGTTTCTATTCCTAAGCCGGGCAGAGGTAGCTATACTCGTCCGAAGGACTTTAGACCGATTACCCTTTCATCGTTTTTACTAAAAACACTGGAGAGGTTGGTTGATAGATATATCAGGGATGGGCCCTTACAAAGGGTTGAAATCTATGCCTATCAGTTCGCATACCAGGCGGGAAAATCAGCTGAGCTGGCACTTCATCATTTGGTCAGCAGGCTGGGGAAAACTTTAGATCAACGGGAAGTGGCTATGGTAGCATTTCTCGATATCGAGGGTGCGTTCAACTGTACCACTACCAATTCGATAAGACGCGCCCTAGAGAGACATGGAATTGCTCCAATCCTAGTGGAGTGGATTCTTACTACTCTAGAGGGCCGAGTGGCTTCTGCAACGTTTAATGACATAAACTATAGTATTGCAGTGGCGCGAGGCTGCCCACAAGGCGGTGTTATTTCACCTCTACTATGGTGCTTAGTGGTGAATGACCTACTCGTGAGACTAAGTAATACAGGGGTCTACGTACAGGCCTATGCCAATGATTTGAGCATAGTGGTCAGGGGTAGATTCATTAATACAGTCTCCGAGGTAATGCAAGGCGTGCTGCGTGTTGTGGAAACGTGGTGTAATGCGGTAGATCTGTCAGTGAACGCTGAAAAGACGGAGCTCGTTATGTTCACTAGGAGAAGGAAGATGGAAGGCCTCGTGAGGCCTACCTTTTTCAGAACGACACTTGAATTGTCTCAGTCAGTAAAGTATCTAGGAGTCATACTGGATCACAAGCTGACTTGGAGGCAGCACGTGGATTATAAGGTAAGCAAGGCGCGAAACTCATTATGGGCCTGCAGAAGAGTTGTCGGTAGTAGCTGGGGCCTGAGCCCAAAAGTGGTGCACTGGCTCTATACTACAATAGTCAGACCGTCATTAATATATGGCTCCATAGTGTGGTGGACCTGTATAAAGACGGAGGCAATAAGAGCCGAACTTAATAAGGTTCAACGTTTGGCATGTCTTAGTATAACCAGTGCAGTGCGCACAACACCTTTGAGTGCCATTGAAACACTATTGAATCTTCCTCCTTTGGATCTGGTAATTCAAGGGGAAGCTAGAAAAACTGGGTTCCCTCTCTGGAGTCAGGGTAGCTGGACTCTTATGAATCCAGGCAAAGGACATTCGACGATTCTAACAGAGTTGCAGGAGGATAGTCCTATTTTGTTGGCGAGGAGCGATATAGTTTCTCCTACGCATCGCTTCAATCGCAAATTTACGGTGGTGTTTCCGTCAAGGGAAGAGTGGGAGTCTAGGGAAAGACAGCTCATCGAAGGAGGAGGACAGGTCTACGGACCCCATACAAGACTTTCATTCCCTCTTGGGGGGCACATCACGGTATTCCAGGCTGAGGTCTATGCTATACTTGCTTGTGTAAATCGTATTCGGGAAATTGACGGGTTTAGGAGGCGGATTACTATCTGCTCTGACAGTCAGGCAGCCATCAAAGCACTGAGTGCTTGGAAAATAACGTCGGGACTGGTCCTGGAGTGCAAGAGGGCTCTTGACGACATCTCAGCTAAACACAAGGTATCACTGATGTGGGTACCTGGGCACGCTGGGGTAAAGGGTAACGAAATGGCGGATCATCTGGCTAGGATGGGATCCGGCAACAGTTTTGTGTACCCGGAACCAGCCCTAGGACTGTCTGCAAACTTGATTAGGAAAACAACTGGAGAGTGGATGCAGAATCAACACTCTCTGAGATCGAACAACATCTCTGGTCATCTCCGTCAGGCTCGGGAGCTATTAGCAGGGCCTGCAGAGAGAATAGGACGATTTTGTCTCTCTCTCTGGATAGGAGTAACTTGAGATTGCTAGTAGGCCTATTAACGGGTCACAACACCTTCAGGTGTCACTTGTTTGTGATCAGGGTGGTCAACGACCCAACGTGCACGTGGTGTGGTGAAGAGGAAGAATCCTCGGCACACATCTTGTGTCGCTGTGAAACCCTGGGTTATCACAGGCAGACTATGCTGGGCTCAAGAACCTTGGAACCAATAGAGATAAAACGGATAGGACCTAAGAATGTACTTGCCATTGCCAAAAGGGCAGGTCTTAGGAACTAGCGCCGAAAGAGGCGCAAAAGGGCCCATCGTGTGGCCTATGCAGCAGCCACATTCCGTGCTGGATAGCCTCTGGTCCTTATTCATTCATTCATTAGACACCAGATTATTATGTATTCCATTCGTTTACAAATAAATACCCTCCAAAGGGTAGGTACGTATAAGTTTTCGGAAGCGGTGCCATTTCTCTCAGAGTCCTTCACTTTATTTGCCTCTTTCCGTAATGCAGCTCGAATATTTTTTTTTTGTTACAAAAGCACGATCAACATTTGAGAAGTGGGGCTTGCAAAATGCTACCGACTCATCATATGCCCGATTTTTCAAGTTTTTGTTCGTATATTCTTTAGCCTTAATTTGCCATAAACAAGTATGGCGCCTATATAATTCGATGAAGTTGCTTAAAATTTCCCTTGTCCAGTCAGCCAGGATGTAAACAAACAAACAGTATTTTTTATACTAATGGTGTCAAGACCGGCAAAAAATATGTGCGAAATTCTTATCGCGCCGTACCTGGCTCGTGGATAACCATTGACGGGCGAAGATCTGTAGGAATTTTACTCGGCACGCATTGAATATGACGGATTATCCGCTTATGTATGAGACGCTATTGTCGGCTGATCGAAAAGAAAAGGCAGCATGTTTCTCCTCTAAGCTGAATAATGGTAATAAAATCGTATGTTGTGGCAGACTATAAATCGTTTGAATATAAAAAAGATTATTTTTGAGGTTCCGTTTACATCTAAAAAATACTGGGTAAATTGATGCGCATTTTATGTCTGAATTTAGTTCCGAAAACAATTGACACATTGCAACTGATTATTGTACTAATCATCGGATTGCTCATGATATCAACATTTTTTCTACGGTTTTTCAGCGTCGATGACATAAAACTTATTTGAAATCGAATGTCTTTGAGGTAGATGATATAAATCCTAGTATGATTCTTCACTGTTTAGCTGTCATAGCTAAATACAGAACACATATAATAAAATGTTGCATTGAGGTTGGTTATTACCCTCAACTGTGGTAGTAATTTCTCATTAACCCGTTGTCTGTTTCAACTTATGATGATTTAAGACGTATTAGATTAACACCTAGATAATTCAAAGAATTTAAAGTGAGTAACGGATTTATCTACGTCCAGTCATATGGGTATGCTTCAACCACAGAAGTACTACCTGAAATACTCGTACAGCCAGTTCAGGAAAGGATATAGTACCACTTCAGTATTAATGAATGTTTCAGATTATATCATAAGGTCTTTTGATGCTAGTCTTGCTAGTTTTGCTAAATTTTTCAAATGCGTTCGATACCCTTCTCTCTCAGTTCTACTTGCTAAATTACATTATATTGATATAGATGGGATGTGTCTAAAACTATTTGAATCCTACCTAAGTAATCGATTAAAATATGCGTTAGTTTTCTAGTGTTCAGTTATATCCAACTACAGGGTGTCCAGTTAGTGTGTAATTCTTCGATATCTCGCAAGGTATACCTGATAGAAGAAAATATCAAATACAAACGTTATTTGGTTACTTAAGACGCATATTCTGAAAATATTTTGAAATCTACAGGGTGTTGCGGGAGAGTAGGATTGTGATCAACTTGATTTTTTTATATGGAACTATAACTTTTTCTTAAATTCTTCTAGTTTCCATCATTGATCTCTATTCAACCCTAAAATATTTTTGGGATCGATTGCGATGTTGCCAAGTTATAATTTATTTTCTATTAATTTCCGGATTTGCAAGGTCGCAAGTAATACGTCCAAATTGATATTGTAACATACTGTACATTATGGTATTCGTGTATTGTGTATTAGTTGTCATGCATGATGTAAAGTCAAAGTGTTAGGTTAGATCTTTGAAGTGTAAACATCATCGAATCGTCTAGAGTTTTCTAAAATGACGGATTGGCATTCTCGAATGTCATCGAATACTCTAGATGGTTCGATGAAGTGTATATAAGGCGCCACGGGTAGCGTGGCAGCTCAGTTCAGTTGAGTTCAGTTCTAGTTGAGATAAGGTTAAGAGATATTGTATTGAGTTGTGAAGTAAAACGGTGAAAGTTATACGTCCAGTTTGATTCTTTGGTGAAGTAAAAGAGGCCGTCGTGACAATATATTACTTTAACCTTTCTCAGTAATATTATAGAGCGAGTTACTTGAATATTAAGCAGATATTATTTTGGATGTTACCAGCAATTTGTATCTACAGGGTGTTTTTGGCAAAATTTTAAATTACGGCAACTTGAAGGTCATTTTACTTTGTTTTTTTTTTTAAATGTAACACCCAGTATTTTTTATTTTAAATCGAAATATCTACTAATACCCTATCTCGCCATGTAATATTTTTTTTCGCGTTTGCGACGTTGCCAAGTTATAAATTATTTTTCCAAACTTTTAAACAAATATCCCCGATTTTAATTTATTTTAAGTAGAATGCTCTACTTATTTTAATTGCAATTAATTGCGCATGTCGAATTTAGTAAGATCTCACAATTTCAAATATTTGTTTATATTAATTACTGAGATACGGCAACACCGCTTTTTCAGTAAACAGTACCGGAACGCTTAAATATTTCCAAAACCACCACAGCTGTAACGGTGAAATTCAATACTTGGGGGTTTTTGAACATACAGAATTCAAAAATGGTAACATTAGTGTTGTTAATAGAAACAAAATTCCGAAATTTTGAGATTTTACTAAATTCGACATGCGCAATTCGGGGGTATTTGTTTAAAAATTTGGAAAAATTATTTCTAACTTGGCAACGTCGCAAACGCAAAAAATATTACAAGGCCAGATAGGGTATTAGTAGATATTTTGATTTAAAATAAAAAATACAGGGTGTTACATTTAAAAAAAACAAAGTAAAATGACCTTCAATTTGCCGTAATTTAGAATTCTGCCAATAACGCCCTGTAGATACAAATTGCTGGTAACATCCAAAATAATATCCACTTAATATTCAAGTAACTCGCTCTATATTATTCAGAAAAGTTAAAGGAATATATCAATTTGGACGTATTACTTACGACCTTGCAAATCCGGAAATTAATAGAAAATAACTTATAACTTGGCAACGTCGCAATCGATCCCAAAAATATGTTAGGGTTGAATAGAGATCAATGATGGAAACTAGAAGAATTTAAGAAAAAGTTATAGTTCCATATAAAAAAATCAAGTTGATCACTATCCTACTTTCTCGCAACACCCTGTATATTTCAAAATATTTTTAAAATATGCGTCTCAAGTAACCAAATAACTTTTGTATTTTACATTTTCTTTTATCAGGTATACCTTGCGAGATATCGAAGAATTACACACTAACTGGACACCCTGTATATGCATATATTTAGCTACTTAAGAAAGTAATTGACAGATCTTTTGCGTTCTCCTTTTTTCATGTTAATAACTAGTACGTTTTTTATGCGAAGCGAATGGCCACCGATCGTGGAAAAACAACACACACACAATTAGGTTATGTAGAATCAAGAGGTGGCAGCACAAAACGCTTTATAGAGCACAGAACATAAAACTATGCAGTATTTACAAATAAAAATTAAGTTATCTCTTTGTTGAATAACTATAGGACCTGAAAATTCATGGTGAATACGATATTTAACTATCAGGCAGTTATATTTTAACTGACTGTTGGTAAACAGACGGTTATCCAAAAAATGGTGAATACGAGCCTAAATTTAGGAACGAGAGTAGAGTGCTACAGATTTTCAGAATTACAAACATTAAGAATATTTTGTGTCCAGTCCCAACTATTGCAGGTGTGGAGTAAATGTGTTCGTATCAGTCCTGAAATGAACAAAAACAGTGCAGCGTGGGCTCCGACACACCGAGTTGCTCTCCACTATCCAGTGACTACTCCTCGCACTGAGGTGAGCGGTTACTGGGTCCGCGAATCGTGAGCCCTAAGGGCCATATTCTCCATTCAGCCGTTTAAATGAAGCTTACGAAAACTTGGTTTGAAATTAAAGCTTGGCTTAAGTTATTTTTGTATGCACCGATATATCGTCAGCTCCGCTTAGTTTAGCCGCCGGTAAGTTTGGCAGCGTTGCCTCTTTTTACCACATTGTTGTTTTGTGTCATAGAAACTTTATGTTTCATGTATCAACCGTCAGATGAGGTCTCAGCCACTTGTCATTTCGTACGGATTTATGTTTGTTTATGTTTACACTTCACATATGACACATGTGTTTTCATGAAGTTGAAGATCGGTTGAAGTTGAAGATACTTCCAATTGTTAAACCGCTTGAGATTTGTACTATTACTTTCATCTATGCTTTCATCTTACGTTCAGTGTATTGAAATTTATGAATAATTACGACTAAAAAAGGCTTAATGATCTCAGGTCAGAAACTGAAAGACCTATTTTCTTTTACTAAGTACAGTGCCATAATTAAAGACTATTATAATCGTTATAAAAAAATATATAGAAAATTACTTGATTTGGCGAAACAACTGCACAATGGAAACAAAATTATCAATTCAAGTAATAAATCTAAAGCTGCATGGAATATAATTAAGCCAAATAATAAATCAACCCACCGTAGTTTTGCTTTAAATATTGATAATAAAAAATAGATGATCCTCAAACAATTTCCACAGCCTACAATGAACATTTTTCAAATGTAGCAAAACACTATCAACAAAATCCTACGCAAATAACTGAACCCTCCTTTTCTAGCAACATTCATAGCTTTTTCTGGCCTGCTGCTTCGGAAGACGACATTAAACAAATTGTGAAAAATTTGAAGAATTCGAACTCTGTTAGTGATGATGGCTATAGTACTAATGTCATTAAACAGTGCTATGTGCACATAACACAGCCACTGACATATCCGTTAAATTATTCACTAGAGAATGGTGAATTCCCAGACACAATGAAGATTGCAAAAATCGTACCCAATTCATAAATCAGGAAGTGCCAGCCATATCGGAAATTACAGGCCAATATCCCCTCTTAGCCCCTTTTCCAAAATCTTTGAGAAATATGCTGCTAACTGCATATCAGGGTTTTTCAAAAAATATGACCTATTGAATAAAAACCTGTATGGCTTTCGTAGTGGCTTATCTACATCTAGAGCTATTATTGCCTTCGTCAATATGCTATTTTGTAGACTTGATGAAGGCACTTTGCCAATAGGTATATTTTTAGACTTGAGCAAGGCTCTGGACCTAGTAAACCACTCATTGTTACTTAAAAAATTGGAGAAGTATGGTATTAGAGGTTTGCCACTTAAATGGCTGGAGAGCTACTTGTATAACAGAACACAGTATGTTGAAATAAACGGAGTTAAATCTGATACAATTAATAGCCAGGTTGGAGTACCGCAAGGTTTCAATACTTTACATCATTTTTGTGAATGATTTTGTAGGTGATAAGTACGTGATGTATGCAGATGACACTTCCCTTCTTGTCCATTCCTCTGACATTACACAGTTAATGCAGTCTGCAAACACTTATGTCAAGCGAATCCATCAGTGGTTTTCCAATAATGGCTTAGTACTGAACAGTTCAAAGTCTCTGTTCCTCCGCTTTTCACACTCTCACAATACCTATGACCACAGTATATTGCTCAAGTCCTTGAATGGGTCTATAAGGCAATGTCATTCTGCCAAATTCCTAGGAATTCACATCTCAGCGAACTGCAAATGGAACATTCAAGTAGGAAGTTTATGTCGCAAATTAGCTCCAATATCATACTGCATCAATCAGCTGAGACGGGTAGTAGACAGACCAATAGTAATGATGTACTATCATGCATATTTCCACTCAAATATCTGCTACGGCATAGCAGCCTGGGGAGCAAGTCAAGAGGCCAACAGAGTTTTTATAATTAAAAAAAAGATATTAAGGCTTATAGCTGGGGTAGACACCAGGGACATTTTTGTGAATTTAAGAGTTATGACAGTGGCATGTGTCTACATATATAAATTAGCACTGTATGCTAAATCTAATCCTAACGATTTTAAAACTTTAAACTGTCACGGTACTTACGAAACAAGAAACTCACACTTGCTGCAAGTGCCCACACATAGGCTATCTAGAACAAAACTTAGTCCAAGGCATATGGCCATTAAGCTCTATAATAAGATGCCAAAGAGTTTAAAAGAACTAATTTGCAAAAACTGTCAAAAAAATGTTGTTAGACAAAGCTTATTATAATCTTAATGAATTTTTGAATGACCAGCTGTAAATAAACAGCATAAAATAAGCTTTAAATTATTACCTACTGTATTTTTTTATACTTGTTTATATACGTATATATGTATGTGTGTTGATACATTTGTGTTGATAAATGTGTGTATATACTTATACTTTAATTATTGTTTGTGTTCGTTAAATGTACATTTATAAAAATAACTTAACAAAAATTATTATAAACTTATTGTAGACCTGTCTTATGTCACTTAATGTGATCTACAAGACCAATAAACTTCTATTCTATTCTATTCTGTTCTAGTGCCCAACTTCATGGCCCCATAAGGGGCACTTTTGCTTAAAAGCATAGTAGTAAAATAGGAATTATTATCATATATAACTACGTTGATAAAATATTCATTTCACTAATTTCACAAGTCCTCAGACATACACACATACAGTACAGCATACAGATACTCAAACTCAAGATCAAGGTACTGAACTGAGAATTTGTAGTTTGTAGGTTAGGATACACCATAAAGCCAGGCTTAGCGTCGCTAAGCGGTTATGGTTTATCGCTTAACTTTAAGCGCGCTAAAAGGCTTTCAAACATGCGGTGTATACAAAATTTTCAACTGAAGCGGGATTAAGGCTTAAGCTTGGCTTATATATGTATACGGGGAATATGGCCCTCAGTAGACAAAGGAACCCAAGGATAACGGCCGTAGGACACTAGCGCGCCGCAGTCAAATTAGTTCTTAACCCCACCGGTCAAAAGCGCAAAAATATTTCTGATAAAATGCAGTTATGTGGACACAAGCGCGCGGAGCGGCGCTGGTTTACTTTTGTCGTAATACCGTTGATTGACATAAATGGTGACACGTAATATCATAGATTAGCAGCACTTTCTGTCAGCATTAAATTCGCATTAAACTGCATCACGAGGTTTTACTCTAACTTATCGAATGCTGGTAATATTAATTTAGAAATAAGATAAAAGTTAATCAAAACCCATATTTCTTGATGTATCGAAAATTTACTCAAATTCAATGTATTTAAATAAGTAATAGATGTTTTGAATCCACTGAATAATGGCATAAGTCTTCTACAGAGCGTCTCGCAACCGGTTCATGATCTAAAAATAATAAACGGAAAGTCCATCTAAAATTCAAAATTAGCGTTTTTATATCCTAGAATTAAACTTAAGTTCTGTATTTTTTTGAGCCGGGCCCTATCATTGTACAGTTTGGCCAAACCAAAATTATTTTATTCCGAATGGATGGCGATTTCAGAATCACAAATTATTTGTTAGGGGTTGAAAAATATATTCATTTCTCCACAATAGTCGACGTGCAATTTAAAACCTGAAAAATATGTAGAGCTTAATTTTTTAGGTAGTAACATATGACATATACCCTGTTACCCGATACTTTAAACTGTCAGCCGTGTCATCAGCGAACAGCTGTTCGGCTAGTGATAACTAAAAATATCCCAGATTGAGTCTTGACGTATCAATTTTAAGCTTTGAAGGAATACAGAGCTGTAATGAGTACAAGATGACAAGTAACTGACACTTGGTAACGTTTTTCGTCTATGAGGTCTATGCGTATTTTACGTTTTCTCGGCAAATCCGGCGTTTCCTTCAGTATATCAGTATGGCTGGTAGAATGATGCGATTATGCTTTAAATGAGGTAAGAATGAAGATAAAGGCATTTTTAGCTCAACCATACACAAGCAGCACTCCATGTACTTACTTTATACTCTTCTCCAATTGTACGTTGTACGTTTTAACCAATAAATATCCCACTAGTGATGCAAGCTATTCATTGAATCGTCCTCATTGCTAAATATAGGAGTATTTTGATAGTCTCTAACAATATACAAATCAATAAAATAATCTATTTCTTTTAACCAATAATTTTTGCTGCACATTTCTGGATATTGAAGCAATTTTTTGTTTACAAAAATAGTCATTCCTTTTTGGCAATGAGATATTCAGTAAGAATATTACTAATACGGTGCTGATCGCAGGATTGCCAATCACCACCACTAGTAAACAATTAAATTTGAGATACACTTCTTCGTCAGCTGATACCTATCAAATAGACGTCAAGTCAGTATCAGGTAACAGAGTATATGTAATGACCTTTTTTAAAAGCGTGGATTATAAATAATTGACAAAAAATGTTTGTACAGTAATCAAAAGTGTCATCTATTACAGGAGCACAGAAAATTTGAATTAGTTTTACAAGAAAATATAACCAGGTTATGGTCGTATTTATTAATTATTAAGCATAACAGGTACGTTGTCATTAGGAACACTTGAGCTTAATTTTCTTCCGGCGCGCAAGTGACTGGTGCCGATTAAAGTATATTTTCGAAAACAGGTAAAAATCAAACCATGCGTGCTTGTGACCAATCACCAGAATCTTCTGCATTCTGCTAAGATGGGCGCCGCCGCACGGCATACCGGCATTGCGCGCAGTGCAGAGAGCAAAGTATTTCTCATTCCACCTGATAACGTCTAATATTAATATTATTATTTGGCGTTTCCAAATTTGTCTCGCATGATTGCGGTAGCAGCATATTGCATATATAGATTTGCGAAGCCCGCCCGTGGTGGGTAAACGATCCTAGCTGCCGAGATAACAGAACTATTAAAACACATATTGCTACAAACTAATAATGGTATAGGATCGTTTTTTCTGAGTTACAGTGTTGCCCCCATTTCGGGCTTCGTACATACATACATATATCGTAATGGCTTGTAAAATGCGTATAATATCTGCAATATGTATGTTGTATATACAGAACGAGTGGCGTGCCCCCTACAGAGAGATCGAGTGAATTAGGTAGCGTATATGTTACGATATAGAGCCCCATCATGAAACCCATTCAAATATTTTTTTCAAGTTCTATGACCTTTGAGCGCATGGTTAGTCACTTATACACGCTTATTTTTACGAAGCCCCAGAGTGGGCCCGTCTGGGTCTCGGGTTTAGAATGGCCCCAGGGTTTAATCTGCCTGTCGTAAGAGGCGACTAAAAGATTGGTAGTCCTTGCCTTAAAAGGACCTATGGTGGTCACCGGCTGTGAAAGCAGGCGTATGAACCACCATAGTGAGGAAACGGCTGCACCTATGTTAAGGACGGTTTCCCGACAGCGTCTGACCCCAGGTTAGGGGCGGCTGATAGCAAACATGGCAGTAGGTATAAAATGCGCCCCCAGGAAGCCGGCCAACATCAAACGGCTATTCGGTGCGTGGCGACACTGCGGGAATAACCCAAGCCAGGGATGAAAGCCGGCCGGCAACCTGTACAGGTCATCCCTAGGAGGCAATTTGGTCGGCTGCCTCCGAAATGTCGGCTGGGAGCCCTAAGGCTAACCACCGGACGGGCCCTATCTTCTGGTTCGACCACCCCAGAAGAAGAGCACCCACACCAGGCCGGTATCGGAAGCCGGCTCTGGGCAAGGTGGCAGTGCCTCGGATCGCCCTGACGACGACATACGCAACGACGTGGACCGTTTTAGGTGGACGACGGCACGGAAAGATACCTGCTCAGCTGCTACGAGAGCAGTAGCCCGCGCCGTAGGGGATACATGTCCCGCATGCATGGAAGGTGGTGTGAAATGCATCCAGAGCATAGCACAATTACCTCCCAGAGCTTGCGGAACCAGGTGCTTTACCTTCGGGGCAGGGATACGTTCGTGCTCCAGCTCAGCCTGCCCCTCCGGCGACTGAAAGGCCTGTTAACCAGGCTGAAAGGTCGCCGATGAGGCCCGCTGAGAGGGAAATCGACAAAGCCTTCTCACCTGGAGATTTCAGTGACCGAAGGGCCTTGTATAACAACAAAAGGTCCTTTAAGCTGGCAGATTTAAAGAGAGAGGATGAGGCGGTGAGTGAACGTCTATCGGAGGTCTCTGACATTTGGAGCATCAATTGCGAAATTTACGCTGCGGCTCTGAGGCTGGCTGGACAGGGGAGAGTGAGAGACTCTCCTGTCGAGAGAGCACAGAGGCGGGTGCGCCAAATGGAAGCGAAAATCCACTTGGCTCGTCAAGAAGCATCCCGTATCCAGTGTATGATGGAATATAGAGCGGCCGGTAGGCCTTTTACGCGCCGCGTGCGCCAGATAGCCCGAGAGCTAAGGCGCGACCATCACACGCTCAGTCAAGCGGTACTGGTTGTTGTCAAGTAGCATTGTCTTGACAGGATACGGATGCTAATCGCTGCTAAACGATCACTGGTGACGCGGGCGAGAGGTTTAGAGGAAAACAGAATGTTTTCCGAAAAGCCTGCTCGTCTCTTCCAACAGCGACCACCAGTCATAGAGCAGCCGCCAATTGCTGATCGCGTGGAGACTCTCTGGAGGGGCATTTACGAACAGCCTAAACCTCTCCAAGCAGACACTCCGGCCTTGGCGCAGTTCGAGTCCGTTTGTAGGAGAACTCCAAACTTGAATGTACTGCTTCACCCGATAAGCACGGAAGAAATTCTTGGTGCCTTACGAGGCGCAAAGAATTTCGCAGCTCCTGGCCCGGATGGCATAAACACCTACTGGTTGAAAAAGTTTCCCAGTTGCCACCGGCATTTAGCTAGAGTTTTTAACTCGTGGCTAAATCAGGAGCAGCCAATTCCGGCTTGGTTTGTCGAGGGTCGGACCGTGCTTCTCCCGAAGACCGGAGATTTGTCTGATCCTCTGTCCCGCGAATATACCTCCCGCGATACCTGAGAGCGCGTGGACTATTGAGTTTGAAGCGTCTGCACAACAGAGTAGTACAGGCCACTGCCTGCTATGTTACGACGAGCACCGATCCCCTGATCCGCTTTGTGCGAGAGCACGAGATTGCGGGTAAAATCCCCTGATCCGCTTTGTGCGAGAGCACGAGATTGCGGGTAAAGGAGCCTTCCTTTGTAGAGCAGCAACACGGGCAGCCGAAGAACTTAGTCTCACGCTGGACTTCACGCGAAGGTGTCAGCAGTCCGTTACGGAACTTGCTCCCGCACAATTAAAAACCCGGATTAAAACTGCTGAAGTCCAATTGCTTTTAAGACTTCTCAAAGATAAGCCAATGCACGGAACCTTCTACAAACATCTAGAAGAGCATGGTTTATCTGAGCAGTTGACCTTCTCCTTCCTTAGGTCTAATGGGTTGAAGTCAGAGACTGAGAGCTCTATAATGGCTTGCCAAGACGGTGTCTTCAACACCTTAGTATATCGTAGCCGGATCATGGGTATGGATGTGTCCGATATCCGCTGTAGAGCTTGCTTGCAGGCGCCAGAGACCCTTACGCACCTCTTGTCGGCGTGTAAGGTGTACGCTGGCACAGCCTACGTCTATTGGCACAACGCGGCTCTACGAGTGCTATACTACCATTTAAGGCACTCATACGGTATAGATGAGACACCGGTGTTGCCATACGCTCCAGGGGACATTGAGTCCGTTGTGGAGAACGAGAGGTGCTGAATTTACTGGAACTACTCATTCTCCACGCTCGAGCTTATACATGCAAATAAGCCCGACATAGTCCTCCTCAACTACCAACAAAAGACGATGTTTGTTATCGAGTTCTCGGCACCTGCCGAGGGGAACATCGTCTCTAAGGAGGAGGAAAAGCGGACCAAGTATCAGGAGCTCCTCGGACAACTTCGCAGGCTCTGGCCGGACTACACTGTGAGTCTGCTAGTAATGGTCATTGGAACCCTAGATGGTATGAGGGATACGCTGCTCTCTGCACTGCGCAAAATGCCGGTGTGTCGTGCGGCAGCGCACATCTTAGCCGCCAGAATGCAGAAGTCATTCATGGGTCCCTTCGTCTGCTTAGGACGCACGATTCGCGGACCCAGTGATTGCTCACCTCACGGTGTGAGGAGTAGTCGCTGGGTAATGGAACAGCAGCAAAAAAGGTGCAACCTGGTCTCCGACACACTGGGCTGCTGTTCCAGGGTCTCTGTAAGGGTCTCTGGCGCCTGCAGGCAAGCTCTGCAGCGGATATCGGGCACATCCATACCCATAATCCGGCTACGGTATACTAAGGTGTTGAAGATACCGTCTTGGCAAGCCATTATAGAGCTCTCAGCCTCCGACTTCAACCCATTAGACCTTAGGAAGGAGAAGGTCAACTGCTCAGATAAGGCGTGCTCTTCTAGATGTTTGTAGAAGGTTCCGTGCATTGGCTTATCTTTGTGAAGTCTTAAAAGCAATTGGACTTCAGCAGCTTTACTCCGGGTTTTTAATTGTGCGGGAGCAAGTTCCGTAACGGACTGCTGACACCTCCACGTGAAGTCAAGCGTGAGACTAAGTTCTTCGGCTGCCCGTGTTGCTGCTCTAAAAAGGAAGACTCCTTTACCCGCAATCTCGTGCTCTCGCACAAAGCGGATCAGGGGATCGGTGCTCGTGGTAACATAGCAGGCAATGGCCAGTACTCCTCTGTTGTGCAGACGCTCCAAACTCAATAGTCCACGCCCTCCTAGGTGTCATGGGAGGTATATTCGCGGGACAAAGGATCTAGGATGTAGACTTCCCTCCATATTCATCCTTTTGCGGGTCTTTATGTCGATTTGTCGCAGCTCTTCCACTTTCCAGTGGATAGCACTAAAGCTGTATAACAACAATGGGACCGCAAGCATGTTTGTGGCAGCGACTTTGTTCTTGCTGGACAGTTCTGATGACCAGATCTGCCGGAGTCGGTGCAAATACTTGCGGCGGAGACACTCTTTGACCAATTCTGCCTCTTGGATGTGACGCTGCGCCACTCCAAGGCAGGTATAAGTATCTCCGGCATGCAGTTGTCGCAAGATGCTCCCATCAACGAGCTGCTCCTCATCTCCACTATCTCCGCAACGTCCTCTTTTGAGATGAACCGTGGCACATTTGTCTGTCCCGAACTCCAGACCAATAGCTTGACTGTAATCCTGCACTACCCTCTGCGACTGCTCTAAATCGCGTTGTCCGGAGGCATAGAGTTTCAGGTCATCCATGTAAAACAAGTGGGTGACCTTGTGCCTCCGGTAATTGGGCGTGCCACAGCTGTATCCCTTAGTATTTTTCAGCGCTATGGGCAAAGGCAGTAGCGAGATGCAAAAGAGCAAGGGACTCAAGGAGTCTCCTTGGAAGACCCCTCTTTTAAATGATACCAACTCTGTTCGAACCCTGGTTTCACCCGATGTTATAGTGAACCGAGTCTTCCAGAGCGGCATCAGTTGTTTGGTGCATCCCACTATTTGATCATCTACCGAAAGACATTCCAACAGCCGCACAATCAGTTCATGAGACGTAGTGTCGAATGCCTTCCGATAGTCGATCCAGGCCATAGAAAGGTTTCGCAGGTATTGCACGGAGTCCTGTGTGACACAGCGGTCAATCAACAGGTTATCCCTGCAGCCAGCTATTCCTTTCTTAGACCCTCTTTGTTCATGTACGCTGAGAAATACGGGATTTACAGCTTGAGGGATACGCATGTACAAGATTCTGGGTGAAGAGCTTGTAACATGCGTTCAGACATGTTATTGGCCTGTAGTTTTTAGGATCAGACAAATCTCCGGTCTTCGGGAGAAGCACGGTTCGACCCTCGACAAACCAAGCCGGAATTGACTGCTCCTAATGCTTCGTGGCGAGCCAACTGGTCATCCTTCAGTTCCGTCGTCCTCCTAAAACGGTCCATGTTCTTGCGTGTGTCGTCATCAGGGCGATCCGAGGCAACGCCACCTTGCCCAGAGCCGGCTTCCGATACCGGCCTGTTGTGGGTGCTCTTCTTCTGGGGCGGTCGAACCAGAAGGTAGGGCCCGTCAGGTGGTTAGCCTTAGGGCCCGCAGCCGACATTTCCGGAGGCAGCCGTCCAAATTGCCTCCTGAGGATGGACCTTTGAAGGTTGCCGGCCGGCTTACATCCTTTGGCTTCGGTATACCTCACGGTGTCGCCACACACTGGATAGCCTACTGATGTTGGGTGTCTTCCTGCGAGTGTCTGGTATCAGCCGCCCCTAACGTGGAGTCAGACGCTGTCGGAGTACCGCTCCTTACATGGAGATCCGTCGTGTCCTATTTATTGTGGAATAGCCGATCCTCTGGACGCAGACGCTATTCCACCGTGCTAGTTTTGGTCCGCCCCGAGTATTTCATTTCTCCGGTACCACCCATATCTGGGAGGCATTTCCCTATTCGCCACCTTGGTGAGGCGCCACTGAGAGGATCTAGCAAGCCCTAATATTATTATTATTATTATCCGACCTTCTAAGTTCCTCTCGCATAATTGCGGTAGCGACAAGTGTTGGCGGGCTGTGGCCAAGTCAACACCCTGACTATTGACCGGAATTTAGGAAGGATCGCACAATATTACAGGTCTTTAGGATTACAGACTTTTGGAATGTTTTGTGTAACTTTTCGTCCAGGCCTAGCTGTTGAAGGTGTTGAGAGAACGTGTCTGGTGTAAGGCCTGACACCGACATAATGAGGGGGACAATAGTGACTTTGTTTTGTTTCCAAAGCCGTTTTATTTCCATGGCAAGGTCCGTGTATTTAGATATCTTCCCAGCGTAGGTGTTTTGGATATTCACATCATTGGGAATGGCTATATCTATCAAATAGGTAATGTTGTCGGCCTTTGACTGGAAAACTATATCTGGTCTATTGGCTGGGATAGTCTTGTCTGTATGTATTTCAACGTTCCAGTATAGTTTGTATCGATCGTTCTCGAGTACTGATATCGGAGTGTAATTGTAATATGGATCTGTGTTTTCTATTAGTTTGTTTGGTGTGGCTAGTGCTTGGTGTATCACCTTGGCCGCAGAGTTATGTCTGGCTGTGTATTCGGTGCCGGCAAGAGTTTTACACCCGCTTGTTATGCGACCTATTGTTTCTCTTTATTGGTGACATTTTCTGCAGTTCTTCTGTTATGGATGGACCTTTAATTATGTATTTCTTGTAGTTTCTTGTCGCAATAACTTGGTCCTGGATAGCAAGCATAAATCCTTTAGTTTCTGGAAAGAGCTGGCCATCCTGCAGCCAGGTGTATGACTGTTTTTCGTTTATGTGGTCTTGCGTAATACGGTATCTATGCTTGTCATGGAGTGGTTTCTGCGACCAGGTGTTTATTTTTTCTTGTTGCGATTGTGTGGGATTGTGTGTGTCTGCGGCGTGGTCTGGACATTATTATTATTATTTAAAAAAAAAACAAAAAAGTGCATCCCGGGCTCCGACACACCGAGCTGCTGTTCCATTACCCAATGACTACTCCTCACACCGTGAGGTGAGCAATCACTGGGTCCGCGAATCGTGCGCCCTAAGTAGACGAAGGGACCCAAGGATGACTGCCTTCTGCATTCTGGCGGCTAAGATGTGCGCCGCCGCACGGCACACCGGTATTTTGCGCAGTGCAGAGAGCAGCGTATTCCTCATTCCACCTAGGGATCCAATGACCATAACCAGCAGACTTACAGTGTAGTCTGGCCAGAGCCTGCGAAGTTGTCCGAGCAACTCCTGATATTTGGTCCGCTTTTCCTCCTCCTTAGAGACGATGTTCACCTCGGCAGGCGCCGAAAACTCAATAACGAACATCGTCTTCTGTTGGTGGTCGAGAAGGACTTTGTCGGGCTTGTTTGCCTGTACAAGCTCGAGCGTGTCTCATCGATACCGTATGAGTGCCTTAAATGATAGTATAGCACTCGTAGAGCCGCGTTGTGCCGATGGACGTAAGCCGTCCCAGTGTACGTCTTACACGCCGACAAGAGATGCATAAGCGTCTCTGGCGCCTGTCGGCAAGCTCTACAATGGGTGTCGGGTACATCTACACCCATAACCCTTTTACGGTACACCAAGGTGTTGAAGACACCGTCTTGGCAAGCCATTATAAAGCCCTCAGTCTCCGACTTCAACCCACTAGACCTTAGGAAAGAGAAGGTCAACTGCTCAGACAAGCCATGCTCTTCCAGATGTTTGTAGAAGATTCCATGCATTGGCTTACCTTTATGAAGTCTTAAGAGGAAGTCGACTTCGGCAGTTTTAATGTGGGATTTTAATTCTGCGGTAGCAAGTTCCGTAATGGACTGCTGACACCTCCGCTTGAAGTCGAGTGTGAGGCTGAGCTCCTCGGCTGCTCGTTTCGCCTTCGTGTCGATTTCCTTCAGCTCGTTCACTTTCCAGTATGTAGCACCAAAGGTGTATAATAACAATGGGACCGCAGGCATGTTTGTGGCAGCGACTTTGTTCTTGCCGGACAGTTCTGACGACCAGATCTGCCGCAGTCGGTGCAAATACTTGCGGCGGAGACATTCTTTAACCGATTCTGCCTCTTGGACATGACGCTGCGCCACTCCAAGGTAGGTATAGTTACCTCCGGCATGCAGTTGTCACAAAATGCTCCCATCAACGAGCTGTTCCTCATCTCCACTATCTCCGCTTCGTCCTTTCTTGAGATGAACCAATGCACATTTGTCTATCCCTAATTCCATTCCGATAGCATGACTGTACTCCTGCACCACCCTCAGCGATTGTTGTAGTTCGCGTTGGCCGGAGGCACAAGGTTTTATGTCATCCATATAAAACAGATGAGTGACCTTGTGCCTCCGGTTATTGGGCGTGTCACAGCTGTATCCTTTAGTATTTCTCAGCGCTATGGACAGAGGCAAAAGTGAGATGAAAAAGAGCAAGGGACTCGAGGAGTCTCCTTGGAAGACACCTCTTTTGAATGACACCAACTCTGTGTGAACCCGAGTTTCACCTGATATTATAGTGAACCGGGTCTTCCAGAGTGGCATCAGCTGTTTGATGCATCCCACTATCTGATTATCCACCGAAAAACATTCCAAGAGCCGCACAATGAGCTCATGAGACGTGCTTTCGAATGCCTTGCGATAGTCAATCTAGTCTAGTCTTAAGAGGAAGTCGTCTTCGGCAGTTTTAATGTGGGATTTTAATTCTGCGGGAGCAAGTTCCGTAATGGGCTGCACCTCCGCTTGAAGTCGAGTGTGAGGCTGAGCTCCTCGGCTGCTCGTTTCGCTGCGCTAAAAAGAAAGGCACCTTTACCCGCATTCTCGTGCTCTCGCACAAAGCGGTTCAGGGGATCGGTGCTGTTCTTTACATAGCAGGCAGTGGCCAATACTACCCTGTTGTGCAGACGCTCCAAATTCGATAGCCCACACCCTCCCAGGTGTCGCGGGAGGTATATTCGCGGGACAGAGGATGCAGACTTCTCTCTATATTCATCCTCGTGCGGGCCTTCGTGTCGATTTCCTTCAGCTCGTTCACTTTCCAGTGTATAGCACCAAAGGTGTATAATAACAATGGGACCGCAAGCATATTTGTGGCAGCGACTTTGTTATTGCCGGACAGTTCTGGTGACCAGATCTGCCGGAGTCGGTGCAAATACTTGCGGCGGAGACACTCTTTGGCCAATTCTGCCTCTTGGAAATGACGCTGCGTCACTCCAAGGTAGGTATAGGTATCTCCGGCATGCAGTTGTCGCAAGATGCTCCCATCAACGAGCTGTTCCTCATCTCCACTGTCTCCGCTTCGTCCTTTCTTGAGATGAACCAGTTCACATTTGTCTGTCCCGGACTCCATTCCGATAGCATGACTGTAAGGAGGCATGAAGTTTTAGGTCATCCATATAAAACAGATGGGTGACCTTGTGCCTCCGGTTATTGGCCGTGCCACAGCTGTATCCTTTAGTATTTCTCAGCGCTATGGACAGAGGCAAAAGTGAGATGCAAGAGAGCAAGGACTCAAGGAGTCTCCTTGGAAGACACCTCTTTTGAATGACACCAACTCTGTCTGAACCCGAGTTTCACCTGATATTATAATGAACCGGGTCTTCCAGTGTGGCATCAGTTGTTTGATGCATCCCACTATCTGATTATCCACCGAAAGACATTCCAACAGCCGCACAATGAGCTCATGAGACGTGCTGTCGAATGCCTTGCGATAGTCAATCCAGGCCATAGAAAGGTTTCGCTTGTACTGCACGGAGTCCTGCATGACACATCGGTCAATCAACAGGTTCTCCTTACAGCCAGCTACTCTTTTCCTGGACCCTCTCTGTTCATACACGTCGAGAAATACATGATTCACAGCTTGAAGGATACGCATGTACAAGATTCTGGTGAAGAGCTTGTAACATGCGTTCTGACATGTGATTCGTCTGTAGTTTTTGGGATCAGACAAATCTCCGGTCTTCAGGAGAAGAACAGTTCGACCCTCGACAAACCAAGCCGGAATTGGCTGCTCCTGATTTAGCCACGAGTTAAAAACTCTAGCTAAATGCCGGTGGCAACTGGGAATTTTTTTCCACCAGTAGGTGTTTATGCCATCCGGGCCAGGAGCTGCGAAATTCTTTGCGCCTCGCAAGGCGTCAAGAATTTCTTCCGCGTTTATCGGATGACGCAGTACATTCAAGTTAGGAGTCCTCCTACAAACGGACTCGAACTGCGCCAAGGCCGGAGTGTCTGCTGAGAGGTTTGGGCTGTTCGTAAATGTCCCTCCAGAAGGCCTCCACGCGATCAGCAGTTGGCGGCTGCTCTATGGCTGGTGGCGAATGTTGGAAAAGGCTAGAAGGTCTTTCATAGAACATTCTGTTCTGCTCCAGACTCTTCGCCCGCGCCACCAACGATCGTTTAGCAGCGATTAGCATCCGTATCCTATCAAGACAGTGTTGTTTGACAACAACCAATACCGCTTGACTGAGTGTATGATGGTCGCGCCCCAACCCGTAGGCTATCTGGCACACTCGGCGCGTAAAAGGCTTGCTAGCCGCTCTGTATTCCATCACACACTGGATACGGGATGCTTCCTGGCGAGCCAACTGGATTTTCGCTTCCATTTGGCGCACCCGTCTCTGTGCTCTCTCAACAGGAGGGTCTCTTACTCTCCCCTGTCTAGCTAGCCGTGAGCTTGCCTCAGAGCCGCAGCGTAAATTTCGCAATTGATGCCTCAAATGTCAGAGGCCTCCGACAGACGTTCACCCACAGCCTCATCCTCTCTCTTCAAATCTGCCAGCTTGAAGGACCTTACGTTGTTATGCAAGGCCCTTCGGTCTCTGAAATCCCCAGGTGAGACAACTTGGTCGATTTCCCTCTCAGCGGGCCTTACCGGCAAACTTTCAGCCTGGTTAACAGGCCTTCCGTCCGCCGAAGGGGCAGGCTGAGCTGGAGCATGAACATATCCCTGCCTCCGGAGGTACGTATGCGAGTCTACCGGCTAAGCCAGCCAAGCTAAAAATTACGGGGGTAACAAAGGGCTACAGGGAGGAGGATATCCCAGAGGAGATCCTCACCCAAAACGAGGAACTGGTCAGAGGTTTGAAAGAAGGAGAAAAGGAAATAAAGTTGTTGAGGAGGATACCCTGCCGGAACGTAGTGAAAGAAAACTGGATAGTGGAAACATCACCGGCACTTTTTAAAAGGATGGCGAAACAAGGCACTATCACTTTCGATCTGGAGGTTTTGTTCGTGGAAGAGCAGAGGGACGTGGCACTATGTTTTAAATGCTGTAAGTATGGCCACATAGCTAAACTGTATAGAGAGGAGAGCTTTTGCTTTGTGCGTGGCAAACGAGGACACGAATACTCGCAATGTCCGGGGGGAGAGCTAAATTGTGCGAATTGCGAGAGGCTCGGAGTTCAGGAAACGGAAACACTCCGCTAGAGACCAACAGTGCCCGGTGTATGAAAGGAAATGCCAGTTGCTGGCACAAAGAACTAATTATGGTTAGGTTTCTGCAGGTGAATTTAGGGAGAGGAAGAGAAGCATGTGAGATAATGAGAGAAAGGGCGACAGAATGGCGTGTTGTGGATGTAGTAGTGGTACAGGAACCGTACGTAAGAGAGGAGGAATGGAGGGGGTGTAAAGGACGGGAAGACTAGAACTTGGGTTAGGGAAGGATTGGCTAAGGTACTAGGGCTAGACCAACACAACACAAAGAATGTAACGATGGTTCAAATAGAGAAGACCGTGGTGATTAACATATATGACGAACCGGGGGGGAAGGAAAATAAGAGGCTGAGGGAATGTCAGTCAACGATAAATTCATTAAAAGGGGCGTTAATACTGGCTGGGGATGTGATTGCGAAGAACACGACATGGGGTGGAGGTGAAACGGATGAAAGGGGAGAGAGATTGATGGAATGGTGCTTAGTGGAAGGGATGGTTGTATGGAACGAGCGAAACTCTCCTGCAACTTTTAGCAGTAACAGAGGGGAGAGCTGGGTGGACGTGACGTTTGGAAGGGGGGTAAGCATAGACGAATGGAGAGTGCATGATGAGGAGGAATCGCTAAATGACCATAGGTATGTAACGTATGAATGGGGGACAGAAAGGCAAAAGCGAGGAAAATGGGTGTATGATTTTGCAGGGACGGACTGGGAGCGTTTTAGAAGCAAGGTGAGAGTATATGAGGAATGGAAGGGTACAAGAGAGGTGGAAGAAGAAGCTGGTAGGTACCAGGCGCATCTATCAGGGGTGTGCGCAAGACACATAAAAAAACGGTACATCAGCGACGAGATGAACACATGGTGGGATAGTGGAATGGAAGAGGCGAGAAAAAGGGTTAGAAGGAAGAGGAAAGAGTGACAGAGAGAAAGGGATAGTGACGCAAAGGAAGGGAAGAGAAGGGAGTATGTGGAGGAAAGGAGAGCGTATAAGGATAGGGTGAAAAACAGGAAAGTTGAATGGTTGACGGAAGAACTGGACAGTGCGCAAGAAGGGGGTGGATGGGAAAAGATATGGGAGATGGCAAGAGGAAAAGGTTCAAAGGGCTTGAGCAGTGTAAAGATGGAGGATGGGACTTGGACAATGGGAGTGGATGAAACGGATGATTGGTTACTGGAGAGATACTTCCCCAAAGGGGATGAACCGCCTTGTAGTGGGGTGGCCGGCAAGAGCCGGACGACTCCCCGTTCACACAGGAGGAACTCGGAAGGGTAGTACATGGTATGCGACCGGGAAAAGCCGTAGGGGAGGACAGAATCCCCTACGAGGCCCTGCCAGACATTTTGGAGGTATGGGGAGAGTATCTCCTAGGAGTAATGAACGGCTGCTTGAATGAGGGAGTATTCCCATCGGCGTGGAAGTGTGCAAGGGTGGTATGGATCCCGAAGGGG
This sequence comes from Callosobruchus maculatus, assembly GCA_951848785.1. NCBI lineage: Eukaryota > Metazoa > Arthropoda > Insecta > Coleoptera > Chrysomelidae > Callosobruchus > Callosobruchus maculatus. The sequence goes on along the minus strand of CATOUR010000191.1, from coordinate 3,873,240 downwards.
GATGGGTCCGCGAGGCCAGTATGTCTCTTGCCCACCCTCGGCAGGATCCTTGATAGGATGGTGAATGAAAGGGTGCAACATTGCATAGAGACGAATGGAGCGGTCGATGACTGTCAGTATGGTTTTAGGAGCGGAAGAGGTACGATAGATGCGATTGAGAGCGTGGTTGGGGAAATTGAGTGGGGCAAGGAAGAAAGACGGCATTCCATGGTTATCGCGTTGAACATGTCCAATGCGTTTAACATGGTTAAACGTAAGGTAATCGTGGAGACTTTCAATGACTGTATGGTGCATGGTAACTTGGTGAGATTGAGTGAGAGTTTCCTGGAAGGTAGGGTGGTGAAGGGCTCATCAACGACCACCTCGGTGAGTAGTGGTTGTCCTCAGGGATCGTGCCTGGGGCCTACTATGTCGATATGTGTGATGGAAGGATGGATAAAACGGATGAAGCGGGTGAATGAGGAGGTAAGTGCTGGCGTAAGGAAGGATGGATGCTCCTTCACGGTTCACCCGGATGATCAGTTGGTCATAGTTAGGGGTAAATCCGTGAAGGAGATAGAGAAAAAATGGAGTGTGATTGAAAGAGAATGTCAGAAATGGGAGAATGATTGCAGGCTTAAATATAATGAGAGAAAGACTGAATGTATGTTTGTTGAAATGGGGCAAAAGATTCGGGAGCCTGTGATAAGTATGAGAGAAGAGAGAATTGAGATGAGAGAGGAGCTGAAATATTTGGGAGTAGTAATTGACAAAAAGAGAAACTGGATCTCTCATGTAAAGTACATGAGGGCTAGACTAGGGGAGGCGATAGGAAAGTTAAGAGGTATGATAGATAGGAGGTCACAAACCTGATCTACCAGAAAGTTCTTAGAGGTGCGATTCTGTATGGATCTGAAGTATGGGGAAAAAGGGCGAAAGATACAAGAGTAATGAGGTAGTTGAATGCAGTACAGAGGCTGTGTGGGTTGATGATTGCGCGAGTGTACTGAACGACTGCAACGGAGAGCTTGGAAGTGATGAATGGAATGAAACCTCTAGTGATTGAGGCGTATGAAAGGTGGAGAGAAAGGGAGGAAAATGGAAGGGAAATGAAATCAAGCAAGGTGGTAGGTGCAGATAGGCCACACCCAGGGTGGAGGCTAGGTACGGAGATGGAAGAGATGAATGAAGATCGATGGAAGGAGGGATGGGGGGTATACGTTGATGCTAGTTTAAGAGAGGGAAGACTGGGCATTGGTACGGTAGTTGTGCATGGAGGCGTGATTGATGAGGTCTGCAACGTGAGGGCATCCGGTATAGAGAGTAGCTTCCTGGGCGAGCTTTGCGCAGTTTACCGGGGACTTACGATTGCAGAGAGCACATTCCTGACACCGGCAAACATATACACGGACTGCATGGTGGTCATAACTAGTTTGAATGGGGAATCCTTAAAAGGGAAGATTAGGATAATGGTAAAGAATGCGATGGGAAGGATGAGAGAGAAGGGTCAATGGGTGAGGATTAAATGGACAAAGAGGCATGGATCAGTAGACGATTGCATCAGGATGGCTGATCGGCGAGTGAGAACAGGCGCGACAAAGCAGGAGATTGGATGGAGGATTGCATGGGGGTATGAAAAACGACGGGCGCGAAAGCGAATGAATGAAAGGATTATGGCTGAATGGCAGAACAAGTGGGACATGAGTGGGAAAGGGAGGGAGCTATATGAGGTATGCAGGCAGGTCGGGGAGGATCGGCTGTCGCTCAGCTTCAAGGCGGGGCAGCTGATTACGGGACATGGGAACTTCCCGGCATACCTGCGTAGGTTTGGATTGACAGGAGCGGATGGCGTGTGTGGATGTAGAATGGGAGAAGGGAGTGCCAGGCATGTGAGGGAGGAATGCATGGACGAAAGTAGAACGCGTGCAAGGAAGGAGTTCATGGAGGAATGGGGAACCCTGAGACCGCAGTTAAGGGTGGACGGTAGGGAGTACGAACGAGTAGTAAGGTCTTGGAATGAATGGGCAGAGAGGGTGGTTGAATGAGCCCGTTGACTCTGTTTGCAGCGTTTTTTTATTTTATAGGGTTTTAGGGTTTTATAGCGCTTAGGATTATACAGGGTGACCTAATAAGAATGGACGCCGGCAATATCTCTATAACCGTTAATCGTATATCGTCGAGCAAAAAATATCATTAGGTAAATCGGCTAAGAGAAATCGCTGGAAATTATTTTCAAGTTCCACACGTAGCCGCTAGGGGGCGTAACTGTTAAGGTCAATCAGAAAAACTGCTTTTTCTCAAAAAATATGTTAATAAAGGTATATTATAAATTATATCGTCATGTAGGCTGAACAATTTTCAATTTTTTTGTTAATCGTTTTTTGCTCTATCTTGTAAGATGTAGTGGTGGGGGAATGTCATAGAGCTTATTATTTAAATGGCCATAACTTTGGCACAAATTAACGGAATTAAACAAGCTAGGTCTCATTTGAACGAGCTGTTCTTACCTAATAATCTGTTATATAAAAATTGTCCAAGTTTATCTTGACTTAGTAGCTACATGGCGATATTTGACATAATAACAATTATTACACATTATTACGAAAATTTTAAATGGTATCCTATATATCTTTTAACATAGGTATATAGAGGATAAAATTCTTAAAAAGTCAGCAAAAAATTCAACTTCCTAGCTATTTTCAAACCGGAGATATAAGTAAAACAAGTATTCTGACAAGTGTGCTGTGAGTTTCAGAAACAATTGCCGCCCTATAGGGATATAGCCTCCGTACAATTGTTTTATTAATCATTTTATAGATAATACTCAAGTAAAAACACTTCAAATCATTTTTTAACTTTCTGAAACAACCACCAGGCGGCGTAGTAGGCGCCAAGAGCTGCTGTATTCAATTTTCATAATAATGGAACTTTTTAAAGAAGCAACCAAAAACAACTTCAGAGTATAAAATTGATTATTATTTTTGTCAATATTAAACGTCAATTTGAGCTGAACACAAGGTATTATATGAATTCGATAGCAAAGATAGTAAGAAAAAATCAATGTGAATAGATCTTAAAAATTAAGGCCAGTTAACAGCAAAATAGAGCAAAATAACGTGGTATAACTACAATTTTAATAGATAAAATACATAAACCTAAATCACATGCGTATACCACACCTATTTTCAATGTCGCTCTAGATGCCTAAACTGGCAGGTTTATCTGCGCTAGAATGGATGCATAAGTGCATCTAACACGATAGGCGCGCCATCGAACACTGGCAATACTGACAAAATAGGTATGGTATGCACATGTGAATTACATTTGTGTGTCTTAATTTTTAAGATCTATTCACATTGATTTTTTCTTAGTATCCTTTCTTGTTGAGTTCATATAACATTTTGTGATCAGCTCGAATTAACTTTTAATAATGACTAAAATAATAATCAATTTTATACTGTAATTTATTTTTGTTTGTTCCTTTTAGAAGCTCCATTATCATGAAAATTGTATACAGCACTTATTGGCGCTTACTACGCCACCTGGTGCTTGATTCAGAAAGTCAAAATATAATTTTTAGTGTTTTTACTTGAGTATTATCTATAAAATGATTACTAAAACGATTAGACGGAGGCTATATCCCTATAGGGCGGCAATTGTCTCTGAAACTCACAGCACACTTGTTAGAATACTTGTTTTACTGATATCTCCGGTTTGAATATAGCTAGGAGGTTGAATCCTACGCTGACTTTTTAAGAATTTTGTCCTTTATATATCTATGTTGAAAGATATATAGCATACCATTTAAAATTTTTGTAATAATGCGTAAATTATGTTATTATGTCAAATATCGCCCTGTAGCTACTAAGTCAAGATAAACTTGGACAATTTTTATATAACAGATTATTACGTAAGATTAGCTCTTTCAAACGAGACCTAGCTTATTTAATTTCGTTAACAGTTACGCCACCTAGCGGCTACTTGCGGAACTTGAAAATAATTTCCAGCGATTTCCCTTAGCCGATTTACCTAATAATATTTTTTGCTGAAAGTTATACGATTAACGGTTACCGAGATAATGCCGGCGTCCATTCTTATTAGGTCACTCTGTACATAGTTTAGGGGCATAGAATTGTATTGTACACTTTTTTGAAAATAATCAAGAATGGGAGGCTCAAAAAAAGCAAAAAAAAATGGTCAAAAAACGAAAAACAACAAAAAGAAAGAGGAAAAAGAAAAAAGGAAAAACCAAGAAAAATTAGGAGTAAAAAAGGAAAAAGAAATATTCATTCCATGTATATAGTTTAAGGGGATATGTAGAATATTTTATATTTTTATTTTATATTTTAATTAGGTTTGTAAATAGTTTAGGGGCATAGAATTGTATTGTTATTGTTATTTTTTTTAAATACTCAAGAATGGGAGGCAAAAAAAGCCAAAAAAGCATGGTCCAAAAAAAGCACGGTCCGAAAAAATAAAAAAGGGGAAAAAAGGAAAAAGGAAGAAACAAAAATAAGAAAACTTTAAAAAAATGAGAGTAAAAAAAAATAGGAAAAAGGAAAAAGAAATAGCGTAAGGATAGAGGGCCAGGGCGAAGAAGGTGCCCCCCTTCTTCCCCGCTAATTTTTGGAAGGCGGAGGTGTTGGGGTTGCCTTGGTAGTGGTTTCGTTGGAACCAGTCGGGTGGAGCCTCGGGAGTCTCGTTTAAGCCAAAAGGCAGGTAACGCATTCACACGCAGCATGCTTGCGGACGTACGATACATAATCTCGCAAATTCTGAGAAGTAAGCGTGCTATGCTCTGGGTGCATTCCACACCACCTCTCATACATGCGGGACATGTATCCCCTACGACGCGGGCTACTGCTCTCGTAGCAGCTCAGCAGGTCATCCCTGAGCTCCGTCGTCCACCTAAAACGGTCCATGTCATTGCGGGGGTCGTCAACAGGGCAATTCGAAGCACCGCCACCTTGTCCAACGCCGGTTTCCGAAACCGGCTCGGTGTGGGTGCTTTTCTTTCGAGGTGCTCGAACCCGAAGATAGGGCCCGTCAGGTGGTTAGCCTTAGGGCCCGCAGCCGACATTTCCGGAGGCAGCCGTCGAAATTGCCTCCAGAGGATGGACCTGTGAAGGTTGCCGACCGACTTACATCCTTTGGCTTCGGTATACCCTACGGTGTCGCCACGCACCGGATAGCCTACTGATGTTGGGTGGCTTCCTGCGGGTGTCTGGTATCAGCCGCCCCTAACGTGGAGTCAGACGCTGTCGGAGTACCGCTCCTCATATGGAGATCCGTCGTGTCCTATTTATTGTGGAATAGCCGATCCTCTGGATGCAGACGCTATTTCTACGTGCTAGTTTTGGTCCGCCCCGGGTATTTCATTTCCCCGGTACCACCCATATCTGGGAGGCATTCCCCTATCCGCCACCTTGGGGAGGCGCCACTGAGAGGATCTAGCAACCCCTCGCGGGGATTATTATGTTTAAAACAAAAAAGTGCAGCCCGGGCTCCGACACACCGGGCTGCTGTTCCATTACCCAATGACTACTCCTCACACCGTGAGGTGAGCAATCACTGGGTCCACGAATCGTGCGCCCTAAGTAGACGAAGGGACAAAAGGATGACTGCCTTCTGCATTCTGGCAGCTAAGATGTGCGCCGCCGCACGGCACACCGGTATTTTGCGCAGTGCAGAGAGCAGCGTATTCCTCATTCCACCTAGGGATCCAATGACCATAACCAGCAGACTTACAGTGTAGTCTGGAAAGAGCCTGCAAAGTTGTCCGAGCAACTCCTGATATTTGGTCCGCTTTTCCTCCTCCTTAGAGACGATGTTCACCTCGGCAGGCGCCGAAAACTCTATAACGAACATCGTCTTCTGTTGGTGGTCGAGAAGGACTACGTCGGGCTTGTTTGCCTGTACAGGCTCGAGCGTGGGGAATGAGTAGTTCCAGTAAATCCGGCATCTCTTGTTCTCCACAACGGACTCTATATCCCCTGGAGCGTAAGGCAGCACCAGTGTCTCATCGATACCGTATGAGTGCCTTAAATGATAGTATAGCACTCGTAGAGCCGCGTTGTGCCGATGGACGTAAGCCGTCCCAGCGTACGTCTTACACGCCGACAAGAGATGCATAAGCGTCTCTGGCGCCTTTCGGCAAGCTCTACAACGGGTGTCGAGTACATCTGCACCCACAACCCTTTTGCGGTACACCAAGGTGTTGAAGACACCGTCCTGGCAAGCCATTATGAAGCCCTCAGTCTCCAACTTCAACCCACTAGACCTCAGGAAAGAGAAGGTCAACTGCTCCGACAAGCCATGCTCTTCTAGATGTTTGTAGAAGATTCCATGCATTGGCTTATCTTTATGAAGTCTTAAGAGGAAGTCGACTTCGGCAGTTTTAATGTGGGATTTTAAGTCTGCGGGAGCAAGTTCCTTAATGGACTGCTGACACCTCCGCTTGAAGTCGAGTGTGAGGCTGAGCTCCTCGGCTGCTCGTTTCGCTGAGCTAAAAAGAAGGGCTCCTTTACCCGCATTCTCGTGCTCTCGCACAAAGCGGATCAGGGGATCGGTGCTGTTCGTTACCTAGCAGGCACTTCTCTCCATATTCATCTTTTTGCGGGTCTTCGTGTCGATTTCGTTCAACTGATTGACTTTCCAGTGTATAGCACCAAAGATGTATAATAACAATGGGACCGCAAGCATGTTTGTGGCAGCGACTTTGGTCTTGCCGGACAGTTCTGATGACCAGCTCTGCCGAAGTCGGTGCAAATACTTGCGGCGGAGACACTATTTGACCAATTCTGTGACGCTGCGCCACTCCAAAGTAGGTATAAATATCTCCTACATGCAGTTGTCGCAAAATGCTCCCATCAACGAACTGTTCCTCATCTCCATATCTCCGCTTCGTCCTTTCTTGAGATGAACCAATGCAGATTTGTTTGTTCCGAACTCCATTCCGATAGCATGACTGTACTCCTGCACCACCCTCAGCGATTGTTGTAGTTCGCGTTGGCCGGAGGCATAAAGTTTTAGGTTATCCATATAAAACAGATGGGTGACCTTGTGCCTCCGGTTATTGGGCGTGCCACAGCTGTATCCTTTAGTATTTCTCAGCGCTATGGACAGAGGCAAAAATGAGATGCAAAAGAGCAAGGGACTCAGGGAGTCTCCTTGGAAGACACCTCTTTTGAATGACACCAACTTTGTCTGAACCCGAGTTTCACCTGATGTTATAGTGAACCGGGTCTTCCAGAGCGGCATCAGTTGTTTGATACATCCCACTATCTGATTATCTCTCCTTGCAGCCAGCTACTTCTTTCTTTGACCCTCTCTGTTCATACACGTCGAGAAATACAGGATTCACAGCTTGAAGGATACGCATGTACAAGATTCTGGTAAAGAGCTTGTAACACGCATTCAGACATGTTATTGGCCTGTAGTTTTTGCGATCAGACAAATCTCCGGTCTTTGGGAGAAGCACGGTTCGACCCTCGACAAACCAAGCCTGAATTGGCTGCTCCTGATTTAGCCACGAGTTATAAACTCTAGCTAAATGCCGGTGGCAAATGGAGAATTTTTTCCACCAGTAGGTGTTTATGCCATCCGGGCCAGGAGTGCTTTTCTTCCGGGGTGGTCGAACCCAAAGATAGGGCCCGTCAGGTGGTTGACCTTAGGGCCCCCAGACGACATTTCCGGAGACAGCCGTCCAAATTGCCTCCTGAGGGTGCACCTGCGAAGGTTGGCGGCTGGATTACATCCTTTGGCTTCGGTATACCCTGCGGTGTCGCAACGCACCGGATAGCCTACTGATGTTGGGTGGCTTCCTGCGGATGTGCTATCAGCCGCCCTTAACATGGAGTCAGACGCTGTCGGAGTACCGCTCCTCACATGGAGATCCGTCGTGTCCTAGTTATTGAGGAATAGCCGATCCTCTGGATGCGGACGCTGTTCCACCGTGCTAGTTTTGGTCCGCCCCGGGTATTTGATTTCCCCGGTACCACCTATATCTGGGAGGCGTTCCCCTATCCGCCACCTTGGGGAGGCGCCACTGAGGGGATGTAGTAACCCCTCGCGGGGGTTATTATTATTATTATTTTGCATTTCTTATTTTTTCTCGCATGGTTGCGGTAGTAACAAGTATTGACGGGCTGTGTCAAGTCAATACCTGTCCTATTATTATTCTGAATTCAGGAAGGACCGTACAATGCTACAGGTCTTGAGGATTACAGACTTTTGGAAGGTTTTATGTAACTTTTCATTCCGGCCCAATTGTTGCAGGTGTGGCGTAAATGTATTTGGAGTAAGGCCTGAGACCGACATAATGAGGGGGACAATGACAACTTTGTTTTGTTTCCATAGTCGTTTTATTTCTATGGCAAGATCGGTGTATTTAGATATCTTCCCAGCGTGGGTGTTTTGGATGTTCATATCATTGAGGATCGCAATATCTATTAAGTAGGTCACTTTGTCTGTCTTTGACTGGAAAACTATATCTGGCCTATTTGCTGGGATGGTTTTCTCTGTATGTATTTCAATGTCCCAGTATAGTTTGAATTGACTGTTCTCGAGCACTGAGGTCGGTGTGTAGTTATAATATGGATCTGTGTTTTCAATTAGCTTGTTCGTTGTGGCTAGTGCTTGGTGTATGTCTGGCTGTATACTCAGTTCCAGCGAGAGTTTTGCATCCACTAGTTATGTGTTCTATTGTTTCCTTCTGTTGGTGGCATTTTCTGCAACTATCATCAGAAGTGGTGTGGTGTGTAGTTTTTGTCTGCTTTTACTATTGCTTTATGCAAGTTTGTTTGTTTACCGTGGAAAAAATGTCTGAGTGATTTTATTTGTTTTGCATGAAGTGACTGTATATCTATAATTCCTCTGCCCCTTTGTTTTCTGTCTATGGTGAGCCTTTCCTTGCATGCTTTGGGATGTGACATTCTGTGTTTTGTGAGTTCTGTTCGGATGAGTATATGGATGTTTTCTATGTCAGTGTGCGACCACTTGATAATGCCAAATGAATATGTTAGGATTGGTATAGCTAATGTGTTAGTAGCTTTTTTAAGATTTCTAGAATTTAGTTTCGTTTTTAACAGTCTAATAAGGCGGTCTTTAAACTCTTGTGTTAGTTGTGATTTGATTTTTGTGTGGTCTATCTTAGCGTTTTGATTGATACCCAGGTACTTGTACGTTTCATCCTTGTCCATGTTGTCTAGCGCCTGGCCAGTTACTACTTCCTGTTCGGGATGGTTTTTCCATTGGCCTTTATTGATGTGAAGCACCTTGCATTTACTCATGCCAAACTCCATCTTGATATCTGACGTACAAACTTCTGTTATCCTGAGTAATTCTCTCAGTTGCACTTCTGTGGCGGCATATAGTTTTAGATCATCCATGTAAAGAAGATGATTGATTTTGTGTTGATTTGCTTTCTGGTGCCTGATGGCGAAACCACAGTTTGTGCTGTTAAGTGTGTTGGAGAGCGGATTGAGACAGAGGCAGAACCATAGTGAACTGAGAGAGTCACCCTGGAAGATACCACGACGTATATGTAGCTCATCCGTTTGAATATGCCCGTCCTCAGTTTGAAGGTGTATATTTGTTCGCCATGTTTCCATCGTTCTTGTAAGAAACTGACGAAGCCCTGGGTTGATTTTGTTATTATTATTATTCATCTTTCTAAGTTCCTCTCGCATAATTGCGGTAGCAACAAGTGTTGACGGGCTGAGCCAAGTCAACACCCGGACTATTATTGATCGGAATTTAGGAAGGATCGTACAATATTACAGGTCTTTAGGATTACAGACTTTTGGAATACTTTGTGTAACTTTTCGTCCAGGCCTAACTGTTGTAGGTGTGGTGTAAATGTGTTTGGTGTGAGGCCTGAGACTGACATAATGAGGGGAACAATAGTAACTTTGTCCTGCTTCCAAAGGCGTTTTATTTCCATGGCAAGGTCCGTGTACTTAGATATTTTCCCAGCGTAGGTGTTTTGTATATTCACATCATTGGGAATAGCAATGTCTATCAGGTATGTAACTTTGTCGAGCTTTGACTGGAAAACTATATCTGGTCTATTGGCTGGGATAGTCTTGTCTGTATGTATTTGAACGTCCCAGTATAGTTTGTATTGATCGTTTTCGAGTACTGATGTCGGAGTGTAATTGTAATACGGATCTGTGTTTTCCATTAGTTTGCTTGTTGTGGCTAATGCTTGGTGGATGACTTTGGCCGCAGAGTTATGTCTGGCTGTGTATTCGGTACCGGCAAGAGTTTTGCACCCGCTTGTTATGTGATCTATTGTTTCTTTTTGTTGTTGGCATTTTCTGCAATTATCGTCAGTTATGGATGGATCTTTCATTATATATTTTTTGTAGTTTCGTGTTGCAATCACTTGGTCCTGGATAGCAAGCATGAAACCCTCCGTTTCTGGGAACCGCTGGCCATCCTGCAACCAGGTGTATGACTGTTTTTTGTTAATGTGGTCTTGGGTGACACGGTATCTATGTTTGCCATGGAGTGGTTTCTGCGACCAGGTGCTTATTTTTTCTTGTTGTGATTGGGTGGGATTGTGTGTCTCTGCGACGTGGTCTGGACATGATAGGTTGAGTGCTGTATAGTTTTTGTCTGCTTTTACTATTGCTCGATGTAAATTTGTTTGTTTGTTTTGGAAGAAATGTCTGAGTGTCTTTATCTGTCTTGTGCGAAGCGACTGTATATCTGTAATCCCTCGGCCTCCTTGTGTCCTGTCTATGGTGAGCCTTTCTTTGCATGCGTTTGGATGTGACATTCGGTGTTTCGTGAGTTCTGTCCGTATGAGGATGTGGATGTTTTCTATATCAGTGTGTGACCACTTGATGATGCCAAATGAATACGTGAGGATTGGTATTGCAAATGTATTAATAGCTTTTGTAAGGTTTCTAGAATTCAGTTTTGTTTTCAGAAGCTTAATGAGGCGGTCTCTAAACACTTGTCTAAGTTCTGCTTTGATTTGTGTGTGGTCGATCTTAACACTCTGATTGAAACCCAGGTACTTGTACGTTTCTTCCTTGTCCATGTTATCCAACGTCTGGCCTGTTACTATTTCCTGTTCGGGATGGTTCTTCCATTGGCCTTTGTTTATGTGTAGCACCTTGCATTTGTTCATCCCGAACTCCATCCTGACATCTGACGTATAAACCTCTGTTATTCTGAGTAATTCTCTCAGTTGCACGTCAGTGGCAGCATATAGTTTGATATCGTCCATGTAGAGGAGATGATTGATTCTGTGTTGATTTACTTTCTGATGTCTGATGTTGAAACCATAGTTTGTGTTGTTCAGTGCGTTGGAGAGTGGATTTAGACAGAGGCAGAACCAAAGTGAACTGAAGGAATCACCCTGGAAGATACCACGTCGTATGTGTAGTTCCTCGGTTTGGATATGGCCGTCCTGAGTTGTAAGGTGTATGTTGGTTCGCCATGTCTTCATGGTTTTTGCAAGAAACTGACGAAGCCCTGGGTTAATTTTATATATTTGCAGAATTTTCGTTAGCCAGCTATGTGGTACAGAATCGAATGCTTTTTTATAATCTATGAAACAGGTATGAAGGTTTCTATGTTCTTTTCTAGTTTGCTCCATGATCACACTATCAATTATAAGTTGTTCCTTGCAACCTTGGCTTTGTTTTCTACATCCTTTCTGTTCTTCAGTGAGGATGTTGTTTTGCGTGAGGTGTTGTTCAATCCTCCTGCATAATGTTGCGGTGATGATCTTATACAAGGTAGGAAGGCAAGTGATTGGGCGGTAATTCGCAGGGTTCTTGGTATCTGCATTTTTGGGTTTTATATACGTTATTCCTTGAGTGAGGAATTTGGGAAGCCTATCAGGTTGACGTATGGCTTTATTGATTTGGTTTGTGAGCACTTCGTATGTTGAGCTGAAATGTTTGTACCAAAAATTTTGCACGTTGTCCACGCCTGGGCACTTCCAGTCGTGGGTATGTTTTATTGTTTCGACGATTTCCTCTTTTGAAAGAATAACGTCTCCCTGTTCTGCTATATGTTGATGTTTTTCCTCTTCCTCTCTGATCCATGGAGCGTCTTCATTATGTGTTTTGGGCTCAGACCACAGGCTTCCCCAAAACTCGGTTAACTCTTGTTTACTGGGAGGTTCTATTGTTGTGATCTGGTTGTCGGCTGTTATCTTTTGATAGAACTGTTTTTCACTTTTCTGAAAAAGGCTGTTAGCATCCTTTCTGGCATTGGACTCGTGGTATCTGCGGAGTCGAGCTGCATAAACTGCAAGTTTCTGTTTAAGTGTATCAGTAATTTCTGGTATTGTTTGTTGTGGTGACTTGGATTTCAGTATATTTATTGTTCTCTGTATGTGCCTTGAAGGATGGTTGTTATTGATGGTGTATTGTGCGAGATGTGCCAGATCCTTTCTGATTGTGCTAATTTTGTTTTCGATTCTTATTTGCCATTTAGGCTTAGTCCTATTGCTTGTCTGGTGTTTAGACCGCTTTGAGAGTTTTTGGCCATTAACTATGAGAGTGGTTGCTGCGGCAGCATATATAACTGTGTGGATGTCCTCCAGGTTAGTGTCGTCCCTTATGAATTGTGGTATTACGTTAGCATTTACTGTATGTAATATTTGTTGAGTGTTATTTTTAAAAATTAGTCTGGGCAGGGGATCTCGTAGTGCAGGATTGGTGCCGCACCATTTGTTATACTGCGTACTCATCACTTGCTCGACAGATTGTGTCACGGCAAATGGTCGAGTGATGTTTTGGATTTGTATGATTGTGGAAGGTAGGTTAGTGATTGTTGTATCTGGTGTATCTAGTGCCTGGTCATGTTCTGGACCTAGTTCTGAGTGTATGCTGGTGTTGTTAGTTTTTGCTGTGTTTGAAGTCTGGCTAGTTTGGGTATCACTGTTTTGGGTTTCCACAATCTGTTCAGTGGTTAGGGAGTCATTTGGTTGGACGATATTCATTTCGTTGGATACAAGATTTTTTATATCTTGCAGTTCTTGGGGTGTAAGACGGTTGTTCTTTGTGATGACGCGTTTTTGGTCGATAAGTCTTTGTTCTGTTACACGTGTTGAGAGATGTGGGTATTGTGTCGTAAATAGTCTGTGCAACTCGTGCCTGTAGCCTGTAGAGATGGTTTCTAGTTTTGTGGCAGTATAGTAACAGCGCATTACAGATTTGTTCATTTCTGTGGTCCATTGTAATCGCTGTCTTGGTTTACCAGCTTTGGTGGTTGCCGGCTGCGTCGGCAAAACATCCGCAGCTGGGTTGTGTTCTATGGGTTGTTCTGTTTGGGTTTGGGGTTCGGGTGAGTTTAATCGACGTACCCTAGGCCGTCGTTGGTTATTCATAAAATTAACTCCATCCATCGTGTTCCCACGAGTAGGGACGATCTAAATGTCGCTCTCCCGGGTGACGCCCATTCCAGGAGAGAAGGGACTTATATTTACTCCGAAGTTGGGCCAAGGTGCTCCGGAGGATTTACGACTTTACTGTCGGGTTTTGTTGAGGCTTTCTCCTCGCAGGCCGGCCGGTTAAGGCGAGCCCCCCGGTTGCGTACCCCTCACAACGTTCCCCAGCCACGCCCTGTTGAGGTCGTTGAAGTGTGGGGCGCAATAACGGTATGTGACAGAAGGACCGGCGCTCAGCCTTCTGTGGCATTTCTCCCCGGATTTGCCAAATCCCTATCTGACCGAGGTCAGAATAGCTTGGGGAAAGGAGCTTTGTGCTCGGTAGGGTATGTAAAGTCTACCTAGCACCCAGCTTCCTGGGTGTGCTAGCCTTGGTTGAAGTGACCCTTTGATCACAAGCCCTGTCGGCATAATTCCGCGGTGGTATCAAAGCCTCCGATGAACCATCAACCGACATAGCTTGCCCATCAAAAAGTCACTTTCTACGAGCGTCAACGTTCTAGCACCTGATGGGGGTTATTATTATATATGTTAAAAACAAAAAAGTGCAGCTCGGGCTCCGACACACCGAGCTGCTGTTCCATTACCCAATGACTACTCCTCACACCGTGAGGTGAGCAATCACTGGGTCCGCGAATCGTGCGCCCTAAGTAGACGAAGGGACCCAAGGATGACTGCCTTCTGCATTCTGGCGGCTAAGATGTGCGCCGCCGCACGGCACGCCGGTATTTTGCGCAGTGCAGAGAGCAGCGTATTCCTCATTCCACCTAGGGATCCAATGACCATAACCAGCAGACTTACAGTGTAGTCTGGCCAGAGCCTGCGAAGTTGTCCGAGCAACTCCTGATATTTGGTCCGCTTTTCCTCCTCCTTAGAGACGATGTTCACCTCGGCAGGCGCCGAAAACTCAATAACGAACATCGTCTTCTGTTGGTGGTCGAGAAGGACTATGTCGGGCTTGTTTGCCTGTACAAGCTCGAGCGTGGGGAACGAGTAGTTCCAGTAAATCCGGCATCTCTCGTTCTCCACAACGGACTCTATATCCCCTGGAGCGTATGGCAGCACCGGTGTCTCATCGATACCGTATGAGTGCCTCAAATGATAGTAGAGCACTCGTAGAGCCGCGTTGTGCCGATGGACGTAAGCCGTCCCAGCGTACGTCTTACACGCCGACAAGAGATGCATAAGCGTCTCTGGCGCCTGTCGGCAAGCTCTACAAAGGGTGTCGGGTACATCTACACCCATAACCCTTTTACGGTACACCAAGGTGTTGAAGACACCGTCTTGGCAAGCCATTATAAAGCCCTCAGTCTCCGACTTCAACCCACTAGACCTTAGGAAAGAGAAGGTCAACTGCTCAGACAAGCCATGCTCTTCCAGATGTTTGTAGAAGATTCCATGCATTGGCTTATCTTTATGAAGTCTTAAAAGGAAGTCGACTTCGGCAGTTTTAAGGTGGGATTTTAATTCTGCGGGAGCAAGTTCCGTAATGGACTGCTGACACCTCCGCTTGAAGTCGAGTGTGAGGCTGAGCTCCTCGGCTGCTCGTTTCGCTGCGCTAAAAAGAAAGGCTCCTTTTCCCGCATTCTCGTGCTCTCGCACAAAGCGGATCAGGGGATCGGTGCTGTTCGTTACATAGCAGGCAGTGGCCAGTACTGCTCTGTTGTGCAGACGCTCCAAACTCAATAGTCCACGCCCTCCCAGGTGTCGCGGGAGGTATATTCGCGGGACAGAGGACTTAGGATGCAGGCTTCACTCCATATTCATCCTTTTGCGGGTCTTCGTGTCGATTTCCTTCAGCTCGTTCACTTTCCAGTGTATAGCACCAAAGGTGTACAATAACAATGGGACCGCAAGCATGTTTGTGGCAGCGACTTTGTTCTTGCCGGACAGTTCTGACGACCAGATCTGCCGGAGTCGGTGCAAATACTTGCGGCGGAGACACTCTTTAACCAATGCTGCCTCTTGGACATGACGCTGCGCCACTCCAAGGTAGGTATAAGTATCTCCGGCATGCAGTTGTCGCAAGATGCTCCCATCAACGAGCTGTACCTCATCTCCACTATCTCCGCTTCGTCCTTTCTTGAGATGAACCAATGCACATTTGTCTGTCCCGAACTCCATTCCGATAGCATGACTGTACTCCTGCACCACCCTCAGCGATTGTTGTAGTTCGCGTTGGCCGGAGGCATAGAGTTTTAGGTCATCCATATAAAACAGATGGGTGACCTTGTGCCTCCGGTTATTGGGCGTGCCACAGCTGTATCCTTTAGTATTTCTCAGCGCTATGGACAGAGGCAAAAGTGAGATGCAAAAGAGCAAGGGACTCAAGGAGTCTCCTTGGAAGACACCTCTTTTCAATGACACCAACTCTGTCTGAACCCGGGTTTCACCTGATGTTATGGTAAACCGGGTCTTCCAGAGTGGCATCAGTTGTTTGATGCATCCCACTATCTGACTATCCACCGAAAGACATTCCAACAGCCGCACAATGAGGTCATGAGACGTGCTGTCGAATGCCTTGCGATAATCAATCCAGGCCATAGAAAGGTTTCGCTTGTACTGCACAGAGTCCTGCGTGACACATCGGTCAATCAACAGGTTCTCCTTGCAGCCAGCTACTCCTTTCTTTGACCCTCTCTGTTCATACACGTCGAGAAATACAGGATTCACAGCTTGAAGGATACGCATGTACAAGATTCTGGTGAAGAGCTTGTAACACGCGTTCAGACATGTTATTGGCCTGTAGTTTTTGGGATCAGACAAATCTCCGGTCTTCGGGAGAAGCACGGTTTGACCCTCGACAAACCAAGCCGGAATTGGCTGCTCCTGATTTAGCCACGAGTTAAAAACTCTAGCTAAATGCCGGTGGCAACTGGGGAATTTTTTCCACCAGTAGGTGTTTATGCCATCCGGGCCAGGAGCTGCAAAATTCTTTGCGCCTCGTAAGGCGTCAATAATTTCTTCCGTGTTTATCGGGTGACGCAGTACATTCAAGTTAGGAGTCCTCCTACAAACGGACTCGAACTGCGCCAAGGCCGGAGTGTCTGCTGAGAGAGGTTTGGGCTGTTCGTAAATGTCCCTCCAAAAGGCCTCCACGCGATCAGCAGTTGGCGGCTGCTCTATGGCTGGAGGCGGCTGTTGGAAAAGGCGAGAAGGTCTTTCGTAGAACATTCTGTTCTGTTCCAGACCTCTCGCCCGCGCCACCAACGATCGCTTAGCAGCGATTAGCATCCGTATCCTGTCAAGACAGTGTTGCTTGACAACAACCAGTACCGTTTGACTGAGTGTATGATGGTCGCGCCTCAACCCGTAGGCTATCTGGCGCACTCGGCGCGTAAATGGCTTCCCAGCCGCTCTATATTCCATCACACACTGGATACGGGATGCTTCCTGGCGAGCCAACTGGATTTTCGCTTCCATTTGGCGCACCCGTCTCTGGGCTCTCTCAACAGGAGAGTCTCTCACTCTCCCCTGTCTAGCTAGCCTCAGAGCCGCAGCGTAAATTTCGCAATTGATGCTCCAAATGTCAGAGGCCTCCGATAGACGTTCACCAACAACCTCATCCTCTCTCTTTAAATTTGCCAGCTTCAAGGACCTTCCGTTGTTATGCAAGGCCCTTCAGTCTCTGAAATCCCCAGGTGAGACGACTTGGTCGATTTCCCTCTCAGCGGGCCTTACCGGCGAACTTTCAGCCTGGTTAACAGGCCTTCCGTCCGCCGAAGGGGCAGACTGAGCTGGAGCAGGA
Organism: Callosobruchus maculatus; assembly: GCA_951848785.1. Lineage (NCBI taxonomy): Eukaryota > Metazoa > Arthropoda > Insecta > Coleoptera > Chrysomelidae > Callosobruchus > Callosobruchus maculatus. Next base: position 3,856,099 of record CATOUR010000191.1, on the reverse strand, counting down.
ACATATCCCTGCCTCCGGAGGTACGATACATAATCTCGCAAATTCTGAGAGGTAAGCGTGCTATGCTCTGGGTGCATTTCACACCACCTCTCATACATGCGGGACATGTATCCCCTACGGCGCGGGCTACTGCTCTCGTAGCAGCTCAGCAGGTCATCCTTGAGCTCCGTCGTCCACCTAAAACGGTCCATATCATTGCGGGGGTCGTCATCAGGGCAAATCGAAGCACCGCCACCTTGCCCAACGCCGGCTTCCGAAACCGGCTCGGTGTGGGTGCTTTTCCTTCGAGGTGGTCGAACCCGAAGATAGGGCCCGTCAGGTGGTTAGCCTTAGGGCCCGCAGCCGACATTTCCGGAGGCAGCCGTCCAAATTGCCTCCAGAGGATGGACCTGTGAAGGTTGCCGACCGACTTACATCCTTTGGCTTCGGTATACCCCTCGGTGTCGCTACGCACCGAATAGCCTGTTGATGTTGGGCGGCTTCCTGGGGGTTTATGAAAACAGCCGCTTCTAACATGAAGAACAGACGCTGTCGGAGTACCGCTCCTCACATGGAGATCCGTCGTGTCCTAGTTATTGAGGAATAGCCGATCCTTTGGATGCAGACGCTATTCCTCCGTGCTAGTTTTGGTCTGCCCCGGGTATTTGATTTCCCCGGTACCACCCATATCTGGGAGGCGTTCCCCTATCCGCCACCTTGGGGAGGCGCCACTAAGGGGATCTAGCAACCCCTCGCGGACAACGTTCTAGCACCTGATATTATTATTATTCACAAACATAAAAAGTGCAGCCCGGGCTCCGACACACCGAGCTGCTGTTCCATTACCCAATGACTACTCCTCACACCGTGAGGTGAGCAATCACTGGGTCCGCGAATCGTGCGCCCTAAGTAGACGAAGGGATCCAAGGATGACTGCCTTCTGCATTCTGGCGGCTAAGATGTGAGCCGCCGCATGGCACACCGGTATTTTGCGCAGTGCAGAGAGCAGCGTGTTCCTCATTCCACCTAGGGATTCAATGACCATAAGCAGCAGACTTACAGTGTAGTCTGGCCAGAGCCTGCGAAGTTGTCCGAGCAACTCCTGATATTTGGTCCGCTTTTCCTCCTCCTTAGAGACGATGTTCACCTCGGCAGGTGCCGAAAACTCTATAACGAACATCGTCTTCTGTTGGTGGTCGAGAAGGACTATGTCGGGCTTGTTTGCCTGTACAAGCTCGAGCGTGGGGAACGAGTAGTTCCAGTAAATCCGGCATCTCTCGTTCTCCACAACGGACTCTATATCCCCTGGAGCGTACGGCAGCACCGGTGTCTCATCGATACCGTATGAGTGCCTTCCTTTGGCTTCGGTATACCCTACGGTGTCGCCACGCACCGGATAGCCTACTGATGTTGGGTGGCTTCCTGCGGGGGTCTGGTATCAGCCGCCCCTAACGTGGAGTCAGACGCTGTCGGAGTACCGCTCCTCATATGGAGATCCGTCGTGTCCTATTAATTGTGGAATAGCCGATCCTCTGGATACAGACGCTATTCCACTGTGCTAGTTTTGGTCCGCCCCGGGTATTTCATTTCCCCGGTACCACCCATATCTGGGAGGCATTCCCCTATCCGCCACCTTGGGGAGGCGCCACTGAGAGGATCCAGCAACCCCTCGCGGGTTATTATTATTTTGCATTTCTTATTTTTTCTCGCATGCTTGCGGTAGTAGCAAGTATTGACGGGCTGTGCCAAGTCATTACCTGACCTATTATTATTCTGAATTCAGGAAGGACCGTACAATGCTACAGGTCTTGAGGATTACAGACTTTTGAAGGTTTTATGTAACTTTTCATCGAGGCCCAATTGTTGTAGGTGTGGTGTAAATGTATTTGGAGTAAGGCCTGAGACCGACATAATGAGGGGGACAATGACAACTTTGTTTTGTTTCCAGAGCCGTTTTATTTCTATGGCAAGATCTGTGTATTTAGATATCTTCCTAGCGTACGTGTTTTGGATATTCATATCATTGGGAATCGCAATATCTATCAAATAGGTCACTTTATCTGCCTTTGTCTGAAAAACAATATCTGGTCTATTGGCTGGTTTATTATTTTCGAGTACTGAAGTCGGTGTGTAATTATAATATGGATCTTTGTTTTCAGTTAGTTTGTTTGTTGTGGCCAGTGCTTGGTGTATGATTTTGCTGCAGAATTATGTCTGGCTGTGTACTCAGTTCTAGCGAGAGTTTTGCATCCACTTGTTATGTGTTCTATTGTTTCCTTCTGTTGGTAGCACTTTCTGCAACTATCGTCGGTGATAGATGGATCTTTAATTATATACTTCTTGTAATTTCGTGTCGCGATGACTTGGTCCTGGATAGCCAGCATAAAGCCCTCCGTTTCTGGAAAGAGCTGGCCATCCTGCAGCCAGGTATATGACTGCTTTTCATTAATGTGGTCTTGTGTTACACGGTATCTACAGGGTTACTGGTAACTCGACCACTTTCCTGCAAGAGGTGATAGAGGGACTCAAATGTAATAGATTTAACCCCCCATACGTAATTCCTAAAACCGATAGTTTTCGAGATAATTAACATTTAATGTTTTTCAACCAAATGTCCAAATTTCCACACTAGATCCTAAACTAAGAAAAAACCTGTTGTTGATTCTGATAATTTTTATTTTATTATTTAACTAACACATACACAACGCTAACTTAGTATTAAAATGTTTCAAAATACTAATCAGTTCCAAACTAAGTACAAATATAAAAATAATCAACAAAATTTTTACATTCACCGTGGAAGAAAATTATCTAGCTCAAAAAAAAATTATACAAACTGTTGAACAAATCGCTAAAAAAAGTTTCCTACCTAATAACCTTTTCAGAAAGATTATAAACAGCAATGAATAAAAATCACCTATTCAAAAAGAACGAATGACAGTACAATCATTATTGATAACTCAGTTACATACTAGAATGTTTGCAAATGCGGTCGATGATTTTATCCAAGTAAAATCAATTAAATCCACTCGAAAGTTTCTAGAGATCTTGCTCAATATGTTGCCCTTGATTTCGGATACAAGTACGGATCCGCTTCCTCACTTCGGTTTTTGTAACTCGTGTTGAAAAAGTTCGTTTCATCCCCTCCGCCGCAGTGATAATTTTTTGTCTTAGTTCGTCAGCAGTATTAACTGGAGTCTCGTAAACCAATGCCTTCATGTGACCCCAGACGTAAAAAGCAAGAGGTGTCAGATCTGGGCTCCACTCAGGCCATGGGATGGGTTCACTTCTCCCTATCCATTTGTTCGGGTATGTGTTGTCCAACAACTGCCGAATTGTGATACGGTAATGTGCTGGACAACCATCATGCTGGAATATCATGTTGTTGATGATTCTGTATTATGTTGATAAATTTTGTTAAATAGTTACTTCTGGTTATACTGTCATTCTTGTCCTTGGAATAGGCCATCAGATAAGGAAGTTTTTAAAATAATTTGGTGAATGTAAAAATTTTGTTCTGTATTTTTTAAATAATTGTATGTAGTTTGAAACTGTTTAGTATTTTTACACATTTAAATACGAAATTAGATTTGCGTATGTGTCAGTAAAAAACTAAATTGGAAATTACTAAAATCAACAGCAGGGTTTTTTCTAAATTTGGGATATAGTGTGGAAATTTGGACATATCGTTGAAAAACATTAAATGTTAATTATCTCGAAAACTATTGGTTTTCGGAATTACGTATGGGGGGTTAAATCTATTGCATTTGAGTCCCTCTATCACTTCCTGCAGGAAAGTGGTCGAGTTACCAGTAACCCTGTATTTTTGCCATGGAGTGCCTTCTGGGACCAAGTATTTATTTTTTATTGTTGTGAATGTATGTGGTTGTGATTATTATTTCCTATTTTTCTCACATAGTTGAGGTAGTAACAAATATTGACGGGCTGACCCTCGGCTACTCAGAGGATAGATACAAGGAAGAACTATAAGTCATAAATCTATATATCTCAAACCTGTATTTTTCAGAAATACTATCAAACACGAAATCAATCTGTTCTGTGCAAATAGAAGATATGTGACAAGTTCAAAGGGGCAGATATGCCACCGTTGATTATACGGGTGTAAAATTGATTGCAATGGTCAATGGTTTTAGAATGTCTCCTTCCACATCGCAGTGTTTACAAAGTTATGACGGAATTACATACAGGCTACCTAAATGTACTGGAAAGGCACCCTGCCCAATTTTAGCCCAAATTAAGAAGCAATATACTTTCTAGGTAACTTGAAGTTGTTGTGCCAGTACGTGTGAGGTAAACTTGGGTGCTTTCGGGTGTATCTTTTAGAGCTTCTGCTCGCATATTCTCTCCATTCGGCGCACGGTCTATGATATAGTTGATCCTAAAGTATTACGAAACTGTCATGTATGCTGATAGGACTATCAATCGGATCACCACAAATCATAGCATTTTTAGCCAATCTACTCTTTCGTTGCCATGTGTTGAGGAGTATGCTTTTACCCATACAGACTTATTATTTTATTTCAAATGTGTATTCACTGTGGGTACTTGAATAGTTATGTTCTTTGAGATTGATCAGAACAGATTGTGATTGTGAATTAGAATAATAAATACATTGCTTGTTGTGCTGTTCTATATACTTAAGGGCTTGTATAATTGTAAAGGCCTGAACATCGCTGAATTACCTTCAGAAGGGATATACAACGCGCATCCTGTACCTGTCTCAGTATTAGATCCATCAGAAAATATGAATATTATAGCACTTAATGTATCATCACACATGATAGATGCTATTGTTATGATGGTCTGATTTGCTGTAGGAGGGGATTCTAATTTTCAGGTCTGATAGGAAGTTAAAATACTTGTAATCTGCATGATGATTCGTTATCTTCAAATTAGTACTGTTCATATTTTGTATAGCAGAACATTTAGTTGGAGAGTTGTTTCATCCAGTATTTGTTGCTGAGATCATATTCACTTAACTTATATACTGTAGAATCTTGTGATTTTGATGTTGTGGACTATATAACTTTATTTATTAACAACAATAATTGTGAACATACATTTCAAGCATGAAATATATAAATCGGGTCGAATGGCTGCCGGCTTCTTCGGCATCAGAGACTACTTCGGCATCTTCATTGAGAATCCACGTGGCTGAAGTTAGCTTCAGATTCAGATTCGAAAATCGCGAGATTACAGTCGACCAGTTCAGTAGCAAAAGCAAATGAAAAATACCTCTGAATTCCAAATGATCGTAGCTAAACTTGTTTGATGTTGATTTACGTATCGTAAATGGATAATAATTGGCCAAAAATATGCATAATAGATTACAGTACAAACTTAGTTATACAAGGTGATTCCGGCCCCATGGAATACGTTGATAATAGGAAAATTCGTATAAAGTAAATCAAAATTTGTACCACCAACAAACTTTTACAATTTATACGCACTTTGTACAACTACATAGCTGTGACTGCGATTTGCAAAAATTCAGAGGCCTACAGGGTGATTCTGGCCGCCCACGAGATATGCACCTAAAACTAAAATAAGTCGTACAAGCCCGAAGGAAATTTGTACCACCAACAAACTTTCACAATTTATTGTTGTGGTACTTTGTGTTGTCTAGAGAATTCTAGGTTACGATGTTAAATGATTGATATTTAGAATTTTCTGGTCGATTTCTTCATTTGTCATAAATGGCACAATAATTTTAGATCTTCTGATAATACACAAACCAATACAAATGTAGGTATTCTCAATTTTCTGTTAGGAGAAGAGACATATCTCTTATGGTTTATAGTTGGTCTGTTAGTACTTATATTGTTTGCACAAATCAGTAACATTAAATATACGTTTTAAAGTTTAAGGTTTAAGTGCTTTTAACTATAATGATAGATTCATTTTGGCCTTTGCATATATGAGCAAGTAAAAAGGTTCAATATATACATAATAAAGTAAACAGTGTTATGATTTTCAAAATACAAAAATAATATAATGCGCAGATACATGATGCAAGATGCAATACATGTAAATGATAATTCAATTCAATTAAACTTCCTGAAGTCCTGAATTTCGCCCTAATACGAAGCAGCTTCCAGGTATATTGGCTTTAGAAAATAAAACAAGCGAACCTGATCTCCAAACAGCAGTATAATATCTATATCTATTACTTATTGGGTCCACAAACTCTGTAAATGTGTATCTTATGAAAAATGTATAAAAAAAGTTGAGAGGTAAATAAGTCTTGTTGTTACTCAGCACAGTAATGCATATTTTCCAATCTAAATTTTTGTGGGACTCTACTAAGATAATGGAAAGTGACTTAAAATGGTACCAGTTGTTAAATAATACAAAAATAGACTACAGTTACTGGACTATAAGCTATAACATGCATTTACTGTTTAGATAGTCTACCAGTCAATATAAAAAAACTAAAAAAAAAACGGTTTTAAAGAACATCGGATGAAAATGTTAAAAGTAATTTTTAAAATAAGCCCAAAACAATAATGTAGAAAAAAAGTTGAGAAGTAAATAAATCTCGTTTTACTCAGCACAGTAATGTATATTTTCCAATCTAAATTTTTTTTGGAACTCTACTAAGATAACGGTAAGTGACTTACAAGTTTAGATAGTTCTGACGACCAGGTGTTGGTGGTTAAGATATTTTTTCGCGGTATCCAATGCTCATAGATGCTACATAATTGTTCAATGGCCTCTTTACCAGCTGGAGATTCTTCACCACCAATTAGGACTCTGTCAGGGAAAAGCAAGTCGTTGATCGCAGTACCTAAAAAAAAAACAATATGTACAGGGTGACCGACGGGAACCGGACGTTTTTCAAATGGTTAGTATAACGCCGCCAGCGGTGGTAGGGAGATGATTCAGGTATCAGTCGCCTTGCTGTATAATGCCATTTTACTCATTTTAGTAGCTATGGAGCAGTGGACCGTAGAGTACCGTATGTTCGCTTATGACGCGTATGTTAAAAATGCTGAGTCGGTCACGGCCGCGCAGCGACTGTTCCGCGTTCATTTGAATCTTGGACGCCACGATATTATTCCAAGCCGCAATACCATTCCCAGATGGGTTATCAGTCTGAGAACAACAGGAATGATTGAGATTCCGGCCCCATGGAATAGGTTGATAATAGGAAAATTCGTATAAAGTAAATCAAAATTTGTACCACCAACGAACTTTTACAATTTATACACACTTTGTACAACTACATAGCTGTGACTGCGATTTGCAAAAATTCAGAGGCCTACAGGGTGATTCTGGCCGCCCACGAGATATGCACCTAAAACTAAAATAAGTCGTACAAGCCCGAAGGAAATTTGTACCACCAACAAACTTATACAATTTATACGCACTTTGGAGAACTACATAGCTGTCATACAGATTTGCAAAAATTCAGCGGCCGCCCAAGAGATAGGCACCTGAAACTAAAATAAGTCGTACAAGCGAAACGGAAATTTGTACCACCAACAAACATACACAATTTATGCGCATCTAGGAGGGTTACATAGATGTCGTATAGATTTGCAAAAATTCAGAGGACTACAGGGTGATTCTGACTGCCCAGGAGATAGGCACCTGAAACTAAGATAAGTCGTACAAGCCAAACGGAAATTTGTACCACCAACAAACTTCTACAATTTATAGCCACTTAGGAGAGTTACATAGCTGTGATATAGATTTGCAAAAATTCAGAGGCCTACAGGGTGATTCTGGCCGCCCAAGAGATAGGCACCTGAAAATAAAATAAGTCGTACAAGCCAAAAGGAAATTTGTATTACCAACAAACTTCTACAATTTATAAGTACTTAGGAGAGTTACATAGCTGTGTTATAGATTTGCAAAAATTCAGAGGCCTACAGGGTGATTCTGGCCGCCCAAGAGATAGGCACCTGAAACTAAGATAAGTCGTACAAGCCAAACGGAAATTTGTACCACCAACAAACTTTTACAATTTCTACGCACTTTGGAGAACTACATAGCTGTGATACAGATTTGCAAAAATTCAACGGCCTACAGGGTGACTCTGGCCGCCCAAGAGATAGGCACCTGAAACTAAAATAAGTCGTACAAGCGAAACGGAAATTTGTACCACCAACAAACATACACAATTTATGCGCATCTAGGAGGGTTACATAGATGTCGTATAGATTTGCAAAAATTCAGAGGACTACAGGGTGATTCTGGCTGCCCAAGAGATAGGCACCTGAAACTAAGATAAGTCATACAAGCCAAACGGAAATTTGTACCACCAACAAACTTCTACAGTTTATAGGCACTTCGGAGAGTTACATAGCTGTGATATAGATTTGCAAAAATTCAGAGGCCTACAGGGCGATTCTGGCCGCCCAAGAGATAGGCACCTAAAACTAAAATAAGTCGTACAAGCCAGAAGGAAATTTGTACCACCAACAAACTTTTACAATTTATACGCACTTTGGAGAACTACATAGCTGTCATACAGACTTGCAAAAATTCAGCGGCCTACAGGGTGACTCTGGCCGCCCAAGAGATAGGCACCTGAAACTAAGATAAGTCATACAAGCCGAACGGAAATTTGTACCACCAACAAACTTCTATAGTTTATAGGCACTTAGGAGAGCTACATAGCTGTGATATAGATTTGCAAAAATTCAGAGGCCTACAGGGCGATTCTGGCCGCCCAAGAGATAGGCACCTAAAACTAAAATAAGTCGTGTAAGCCAAACGGAAATTTGTACCACCAACAAACCTTCACAATTTATGCGCACCTAGGAGGGTTACATAGGTGTCGTATAGATTTGCAAAAATTCAGAGGACTACAGGGTGATTCTGACTGCCCAAAAGATAGGCACCTGAAACTAAGACAAGTCGTAAAAGCCAAACGGAAATTTGTACCACCAACAAACTTCTACAGTTTATAGGCACTTAGGACAGTTACATAACTGTGATATAGATTTGCAAAAATTCAGAGGACTACAGGGTGATTCTGACTGCCCAATAGATAGGCACCTGAAACTAAGACAAGTCGTACAAGCCAAACGGAAATTTGTACCACCAACAAACTTCTACAATTTATAAGCACTTAGGAGGGTTACATAGCTGTGTTATAGATTTGCAAAAACTCAGAGGCCTACAGGGTGATTCTGGCCGTTTTATTCTAAATATCAATCATTTAACATCGCAACCTAGAATTCTCTAGACAACACAAAGTACCACAACAATAAATTGTGAAAGTTTGTTGGTGGTACAAATTTCCTTCGGGCTTGTACGACTTATTTTAGTTTTAGGTGCATATCTCGTGGGCGGCCAGAATCACCCTGTAGGCCTCTGAATTTTTGCAAATCGCAGTCACAGCTATGTAGTTGACAAAGTGCGTATAAATTGTAAAAGTTTGTTGGTGGTACAAATTTTGATTTACTTTATACGAATTTTCCTATTATCAACCTATTCCATGGGGCCGGAATCACCTTGTATAACTAAGTTTGTACTGTAATCTATTATGCATATTTTTGGCCTATTATTATCCATTTACGATACGTAAATCATCATCAAACAAGTTTAGCTACGATCATTTGGAATTCAGAGGTATTTTTCATTTGCTTTTGCTACTGAACTGGTCGACTGTAATCTCGCGATTTTCGAATCTGAATCTGAAGCTAACTTCAGCCACGTGAGAATCCCCATCTATCTCTGTCCCGCTCGTTCTCTCCTCCTCCGGTGGTGGCGCTGTCGACGACATGATGACATACGTCAAAAATTCCAGTGGCGTAGCATCCGCCAGTGGCGTAGCAGCCGCGGGATTTAACACCGCCGGACTTGGAAGTCTGCAGGCTTGCAGCTTTAAACAGTCTATAGGGACCGGGCAAACGCGCTGAATGGCGTCGTCTCACCCGTAGAAGTTATCAGCACGACAGTCCGGACCATCCCATCTGCGCCGGGCTTCAAGGCTGTGACTCTACCAAGCTTCCATAGTAAGGGTGGTAGGTTCTCATCCATCAGCAAAACTAGGGAGTACTGTTTTACGACTTCCTCAGAACTCTTGGACCACTTGTATCGGGTTTGTAATTCTTGTAGGTAGTCCTTGGACCATCGGGACCAGAATTCTTGGACGGCCTTTTGAATCAACTGATATTGCTTTAGGCGATTTGCAGGTAATTGACTGTAGTTCCGATCGGGAAGAGCAGTTAGCGGACGACCGATTAAGAAATGACTGAGGGTTAGGACAGCAAGGTCTTTAGGATCTGAGGAAATGGGGGTCAAAGGCCGTGAATTTATTATCGCCTCCACCTGGGCGAACAAGGTGCATAGCTCCTCGAAGCTTAAAATCTCCCTACCAATTATTCTAGTGCAATGAAATTTGGCGCGTTTCACTGCGGCTTCCCACAGACCTCCTCGATGTGGCGATCTTGGTGAAATAAAGCACCACTCAATCTGGTTTTCGCTAAAATAACTGACTATAGAATCACCCTTGACGACTTCAGGTAAGGAACGACAAATCTTGCCTAATTCATTTTTTGCGCCGACAAAATTAGTCACAGTGTCGGAATAAACTACTTTGAACAACCCCCTTCGGGAAACGAATCTATCTCTTAAAATTAAGTGTTTAAAAAAGCTGTTGAGCTCAAATCACTCACCGCTTCTAAGTGCGCCGCTTTTGTGGCAAAGCAAATGAAAATGCACAGATATGATTTGATTACCGAGCGACTGCGCCTGGTACCAATTCTTACGCTGAACGGGCCAGCCAGGTACGTACAATGTTAAATGGAAGTTGGGGATCGATTCGATTAGTCGGAAGGTTAGCCATTTTACGTACGATCTCGGTAGGGCTTACACGAAAGCAAGTCGTACATTTCTTGATAAATTTACGAATGGTACTTCTGTCATTTAACGGCCAAAATTTTAATCTTCAAGAGGATAAAGCTGTGTTAACTCCAGCGTGTAACTGTCTATGATGCTCCCTGAGTATAATCAAACGCGTTAAAGGATGCTTACTGCACAATACAAGCTGATGTTTTTGGTCATAGGGCAAGTGTGAGTTGGCTAATCATCCGCTAACACGAAGAAGACCATCTTGATCAAGAAAGACATCAAGAGGTACCAATTTGGATTTTTTCGCTGCTGGTTTATTTGCCTTTAGATTCGCCATTTCCTTGGGGAAAGCTTCTGCTTGACTAAGTCTTACTAGAGAATGCAAGGCACTTTTCATTTCGCCAGAGCCCTTTAGAGCGACGTGATTGTTTGGTCCGTAAGTTACTATAAAATCTAAAACACCATGCTGTAATGCGCTGTAATTTATATAAAGATGAATATCACGAAAATATCTCAAAAGTATTTACAGCAACTGGAAGACCGATTTTTACTTGCCGCTTTTCTGGTGGTGTTAAATATTGTGACTCGAGCTCTGGCCAATGAGTTTGGTCGCATTGAAGCCAAGAGGGACCTTCCCACCATAGCGTTAATGAGCCCAGCTCCTGGGGGTTCATACGAGATAATATCTGCTAGGTTATCTCCAGAAGAAACATGATTCCAGAACTTAGAGTCTGTAATTTCTTGTATTTCGGAGACCCGATTCGCTACAAATAGCTTCCAGGTGCTGGGTGGAGCGGACAACCATGCTAGAACGATTGTGCTATCCGTCCAAAAATATGACGCTTGTATGGGAAGCTTCAGTGCTGGCATGTCTTTTCGATAAAGTTTAGCAAGTAACAATGCAGCACAAAGTTCCAAACGCGGGACTGTAATCGTTTTGAGAGGTGCTACTCGTGATTTCGCGCAAAGAAGTCTCACGATTATGTTTCCCTCGGGACTAACACTTTTAAGATAGATACAATAGCCATATGCTTCTTGGCTGGCATCTGCGAAACCATGTAATTCTAAAAGACCATAATTGGGACTGACGACTTGTCTATTGATTAGGATGCTGTTCAGACTACTTAAGTTTTCCATAAAAATAGTAAAGTCTTGAATAATGTCTTGGGGCAACCTCTCATCCCAACCAATTTTCAACTGCCACAATCTTTGCAACAATATTTTCGTTCGTATAGTCACTGACGAAACTAAACCTAATGGGTCAAAAATCTTTGATATAGTTGATAGAATTAATCGCTTGGTTATGACTCCCTTATTGTAGTGGATGTCCACAAAATACTGTAGCCTATCAGCCTTAGCCTGCCACCTGATATCCAATGTTTTTGTTGTTTTAGTTGAGTCGAGAATGTTATAAAGATACTCTCCTGATATATTTGCTTTACCCATAACTGCGGATGGTTGCAGACCCATTTCCTTAAGGGAAACCCATAATGGTTAACAACTGGGAAATAGCTGACTTTAATTGGAGAGCATCTTCAACTGTATTAGCCCCAGTGATAAGATCATCGACATAGAAATCTGACTGAATAATATTGCTGAGGTTATGTTGTGTGTCTTTGATATCCAAGGCTACTTGTTGGAGACATCTGATGGCTAGAAATGATGCAGCTGATGTCCCATAAGTGATAGTATTTAGTTTGTAATGCTTAATGCCTTCGGTTGGGCTATTGCGCCAAACTATTCGCTGCAAGTTTTGGTGTTCCGGCGAAACCCTGACTTGCATATACATTTTTTATTTATATATCTGCTGTTATCACAATATTGTGAATACGAAATCTGATTAGTATCGAAAATAAGTCTTCCTGAATTGTTGGACCAACTAGTAAAATGTCATTCAGTGAAGTGCTGGAAGAAGATTTACACGAACCATCAAAAACTACTCTAAGCTTGGTTGTAGAGCTTGCCTGGTTGATAACTCCATGGTGCGGTAAATAGTAAGAATACTGACTTTCAGTATCTTCCTTGATGAGGCTCATGTGACCAGGTCTCTCATATTCTGCCATAAATTCGTAATAAAGACGACTAAACTCGGGTTGTTTTGCAAATTTGCGCTCCATAGCAAATATGCGCTTTGTCGCATTTGGTAACGAGTCACCAATAATGCCAATATCTTTACAAATAGGAAAAGAAACAACAAAATGACCTGAATCATCTCGCTTGACAGTATTGACAAAAATGGTTTCACAATCTTGCTCTTCCTTAGTGCTTAGGTTTGAGGTACTCACTTTCCCAATGGCCCAAAACCTTTCTAATTGTTTATCAATAGAGGTGCTGACAGATAAATGACATGCCCTCGAAGTTTTTCCGAAGACAGGCAAAGGACCTCCTAAGATCTAACTCAATTCGGTGGATTGGATAATAGGCATGTTTGGACCGAGAGTATAGCTACCAGGGCCAAGGAGTGAATAGAAAATTTCTGCTCCGAGCAGAATGTCAAGTTTTCTTGAAATATGGAAGTTGGGATTAGCTAATTCAATGCCAAATGGAATAGTTATAGCTTTATCATCAAAAGATTCAGAAGGCAAATTTTCCGTAATTTTTTCTAAAACCAAGAATGCTAAATCCGCACAATAATTGCCATGTATGGACTTAATTGCAGTATGAACTAAATTCTTTGTGGATGCTCGACTACCACCTTACCAGTAATTGAAACCTTAGAACTTTCAATATCCAACTCCAATTGATTGACTAAACTTGACAATATGAAATTGGACTGAGAACCGTTATCTAAAAGTGCTCTACATCTGTGCCACACATTATGAACATCTTTAATCAATACTTCTGCAGTAGCTAACAAAACTTGAGAAGTGCTACCCTCAAAAATGTTGACTACCAATCCACTTGAGGTAGAAGCGCTTTCTTCAGCCGATTGATCTAGTGATTGCAAGGAACTATCCTGAGCTACATTGGCCACCGTAGTTGGCTTGTGACAATTGATACACAACTTCATATTTTTTATTATTAATAACCTATTTGAAATAGGAACCGCTAACAATTTCTCACATGCATAAAGCTGATGAGCTTCTTTACAGTAAAGACATGCTACTTTACCACCATCTGTTGTGGTTAAACCAGAGAAAGCTCTGTCTAAACCCTGCTTCTGTATAGGCTTGGAGCCTCGAGTGTCGATTCTGCTGTCAACTTTATCATGATTTAAAGTTTCTAACAGTAAGCATTTTTTATTCAAAAACTCTGTTAACTCAACAAGAGTTGTTTGCTCCAATCCCTTTGCAATCACCAAGCTCTCCCATTCTCGCTCGGTAGCAGGATCCAGCTTGGAGACTACCAAATGGATCAGCAAGGTAATCTAACTATCAACAGGCTCATTCAGTGACTTTAATGCTCTAATATGCTTTTGAAATTCATTATTCAAAACAATAATTGTACAGCTAGCATGCCTGCTGATATGAGGCAAATTAAATAAGGCTTGCACATGCTTTTTCAGTATTACAGATATGCTTTCAAACCGTGAACGCAATAGTTCCCATGCTAGATTGTAATTTTCATTAGTAACCTCAATATTTTCTAGGATTTTTGAGGCGTCGCCCTTTAGAGAACTTAGCAAGTAATAAAACTTCTTTATGTTGTCTATCCCAGTCTCATTGTGTACTAATGCTACAAACAAATCCCGAAACTGTCCCCATTTATCATATTCCCCAAAAAATTTGGGTAGTTCTAATACAGGAAACTTAACACTGTTTGAGTTTTGGGTGTGATTAGAAACTGTGGGTGATACTATGCCACTATCACGAGTACTAGTACAACCTTGCCTCTGATAAGCCATTACTTACAATTTTACTTTCTCCATTACTTTAAAATACTTGTTTTCAAAGGCCTCTAAATCATCGCTATCTAATTCATCCGCTGATAAAATATCTAGGCCGTTTTGTACCCTGTAATACTCTTTTAAAAGTTGTGCGGCTCGCTCTAACCTAATTTCTAGCTGCAAAATATTATCGTTCTCTACTCCGTCCACGAAGTTTCCAAATCGTGTCAAGGATGATTTTATAGCTGTGCGCTGATCTGACTAATTGACTTTTAGCCTGATTTTCAGACATACTGTACTGAATGCTTATTAACTGCAAAAATGATCGATACCGCCCTGTAGGATTACCGTGATAAAATGCGCTAATTACCTATTTCAACGCGGAAATGCTCAAATTTGAATGCGAAATGTTCGATACAAAATATAAAGTACCTTATTTAAAGTGACGACAAATAAAAAAAATATGTGGTAACTTGCTACCTAGCAGGGAAAATGTCTGTCTATGTGTGAAGTCAGGAAAAATACGAAATTCGTTAAATAGGCACACTCCGACGAATGTAACCTCAAACTATTTGTTGAATTGCAATAATTCCTCAATAATATGGTTATGTAAACCAAGCATAAATAAAGACAAACTGATTTCCAGGCAGAAACGACAATAATTCGAAATTATTCAAATGGTTATAATGGATGGAACTTCGCCTGTGTGTCACCGTAAGTACGCGTACTTTAAAACCGTCGCGCAAACAGCCGGCGATCCAACTGGTTTGAAATCTTGCTCGTAGCTTGTCTCGGCTCGTACTGCGAGCAGCGAGCCTCCACTTTGTTTCGGCAGGCCATCGATGCGCAACGCTTGTTGTGTTTGGCGTTTGTTAAAAGTTTTGTTTATTTAGGAAAATTATCAAAATGAGTGATTTCAGCTTCACGTGTGTCACCGCGTCGAGCCGAGTAAGTTCGCGAACTTAAAAACCGCGTACTTAAAGTTCGTACGTGTGTCACCCCTTTTACAGATGCATCTTGTGGAATTTCACGCCAGCCATTCTTCCACACGGTCCCGATTTCCGTTTTCACTTGTTGCTTAGCGAAACAAAAATGCCATGCGGCCAAATGATCATGTAGAATGTTGTGATTTCGATGTTGTGGACTGTATAACTTTATTTATTAACAACAATAATTGTGAAGATATATTTCAAGCATGAAATATATAAATCGGATCGTATGGCTGCCGGCCTCTTCGGCGTCTTCGTTGAGAATACCGGATCCCCATCTCTCTCTCCCGCTCGTTCTCTCCTCCTCCGGTGGTGACGCTGTCGACGACATGATGACATACGTCAAAAATTCCAGTGGCGTAGCCTCCGCCAGTGGCGTAGCAGCCGCGGGATTTAACATATACCTTAATTGTAATCGGAGAATCAGAGTTATGGATTTTCAGGAGAAATCTAGAGGCGAGCATATCTTTGCGTAGGTGGAGAGGCGGTTCAATCGCCTCAGCTCTCAAGGCTTCGGTGGGGGAAGATTTCATTGATCCCAAACATTTTCGTAAAAAAATGTCCTGTATAATTTCTAATTTATGTAGTAGTGTCCGGCTAGCTGATCCATAGAAAATTCTAGTCCAGAATCGATGATGTAGGAGCGAGAAAACATTAAAGAAATCTTCTGATCTGCTCCCCGCCATACCTTGCAGATCATATGACAAAAATTGAAACCTTTGTTGCAGGTAATTATGAGTAAAAACTCTAGCTAAATGCCGGTGGCAACTGGGAATTTTTTTCCACTAGTAGTTGCCATCCATCCGGACCAAGAGCTGAGGAATTCTTAGTGCCTCGTAAGGCGCCAAGAATTTCTTCCATGTTTATCGAATAACGCAGTACAATTTAAGTTAGGGGTCCTCCTACAACCGGCACCGAACTGCGACAAGTTCAGAATTTGAGACATTTGGGCTGTTCGTAAGGGTTCCTCCAAAAGGCCCCCATGCAAATTAGCAGTTGGCGACGGCTCTATGGCTGGTGGTGGCTGTTGGAAGAGTCGAGAAGGTCTTTCATAAAACATTGTGTTTTCCTCCAGATCCATCGCCTGCGCCACCAGTGATCGCTTAGCAGCTATTAGCATCCATATCCTGTCAAGACAACAACCAGAACCGCTTAACTGATTGTATGATGATCGCTCCTTGACCCGTAATATATTTGGCTCACTCGGCACGTAAAAGGCTTCCCAGCTTCTCTATATTCCATCACACACTGGATATGGGATGCTTCCTGGCGAGCCAACAAGGTTTTCGCTTCCATTTGGCGCACCCGTCTCTGTGCTCTCTCAACAGGAGAGTCTCTCACTCTCCCCTGTCTAGCTAGCCTCAGAGCCGCAGCGTAAATTTCGCAATTGATGCTCCAAATGTCAGAGACCTCCAATAGACGTTCACTCACAGCCTCATCCTCTCTCTTTAAATCTTCCAGCTTTAAGGACCTCTTGTTGTTATGCAAGGCCCTTCGGTCCCTGAAATTCCCCGGGTGAGACGATTTCGTCGACATTGTCGATTCCCCTTTCAGAGGGCCTTATCTGCGACCATTCAGTCTGGTTAATAGGCCTTCCGTCCGCGTAAGGGGCAGGCTGATCTCCAGATCGTGCTCCAGCACGAACATATATATCTGCCTCCGAAAGTACCATATTATTATTATGGTGATTATTATTAAATCTAGAAAATAAGACGCGTTCTGAGGAGCTAAAAAAATTAGACGTCAGCAGAATCGATAAGAATGCAACGAGTACTTCCAACAACCCGTATACTTCAAACAGTTAGACAAATGATCAGAGCCATCACCTTCCCTGTGACAGTCTGTATGAAAATCTGAAAGGAGTTCTACGGATGGCAAGCCTCTTATAGGAACAGACCTGCCTTCATTCGTTCATTCATTCTTTCATGTCGATTTTACATGTGCTGAAGATAGAAAAACACTTTGTCTGCAGGCGATTATCAACCTCATGGGGGTTATAATAAATCAATTGCTAAGTAAGACGATGTATTAACGATTTGCACTGTCCACAACACTAGCGCAGGGATACCTTCTTAATTTGTTGTTGGTATGAAAATCACGAATTTTTACTGTCTTTTTCTACGAAAACTTAGGTTTATTTCACGTCACGTATGAAGAGACGTGTTACCGTTTTTGTAAAACGACGAAAAAATCTACCGTAGGTAGATGAATTGAAGAAGCCTTATAGATGAAATCTCTTGTGATATCAAATATTTAAATTAAAACAGAAAGTAATTGGCGTTTTAAGCAAATTGTATTACAAAGTATAATATAATGTACAACGAAAAAACAATATACTAGATTATGATGCTAGACACGAAGTTTACATAAGTTTTAACACTAAACACAAAAAAAATTATATTTACATCAGACAAAAAATTAGAAATCAATGAACTGTTTTTATCTTTTCAGATCTATTTACGAGAGCGAATTAAAGTCCTGGATTGCAGTCTACGTACAAAGCACTTCAGATTCTCCATCAGCATGGAGCGCGCAGGAGAATTACTATTACACCAATAGTAACAACGGTTATGTCTACATATTTAACAAAGGAATTGCGAATGTCTGTTGTACTGTGCTTAGCTCCCAGAAAATATACAAATAAACAAATGTTACTCAAAACTTAATAATAATGGAAACAAAACAAAGTTATTATTGTCCCCCTCATTATGTCGGTCTTAGGCCTTACACCAAATACATTTACACCACACCTGCAACAGTTGGGCCTGGACGAAAAGTTACACAAAACCTTCCAAAAGTCTGTAATCCTCAAGACCCGTAGGATTCTGAATTCCGAATGAAAATAGGTCAGGTGTTGACTTGGCACAGCCCGTCAATACTTGTTACTACCGCAACTATGCGATAAAAAATAGGAAAATAGGAGATAATAATAATATCTACAGGGTGACCTAATAAGAATGGACGCCGGCAATACCTCGGTAACCGCTAATCGTATAACTTCAAGCAAAAAATATTATTAGGTAAATCGGCTAAGAGAAATCGCTGGAAATTATTTTCAAGTTCCGCAAGTAGCCGCTAGGGGGCGTGACTGTTAGGGTCAATCAGAAAAACTGCTTTTTCTCAAAAATATGCAAATAAAGGTATATTATAAATTCTACCGCCATATAAACTGAACAATCTCGATTTTTTTTGTTAATCGTTTTTTGCTCTATCTTGTAAGATGTAGTGGTGGGGGAATGTCATGAAGCTTTTTATTTAAATGACCATAACTTTGGTATAAGTTAACGGAATTAAACAAGCTAGGTCTCGTTTGAAAGAGCTATTCTTACCCAATAATCTGTTACATAAAAATTGTCCAAGCCTATCTTGACTCACTAGCTACAGTGCGGTATTTGACATCAAACAATTATTACGCATTATTACGAAAATTTTGAATAGTATGCTATATCTCTTTCAACATAAGTATATAGAGGATAAAATTCTTAAAAAGTCAGCGAAAGATTCAACTTCCTAGCTATTTTCAAACCGGAGATATCAGTAAAACAAGTATTCTGACAAGTGTGCTGTGACTTTCAGAAACTATTGCCGCCCGATAGAGATATAGCCTCCGTTTAATCGTTTTAGTAATCATTTCATAGATAATACTCATGTAAGGACACTAGAAATCGTATTTCGACTTTCTGAAACAACCATCAGGTGACGTAATAGGAGTCAATAGCTGCTGTATTCAATTTTCTTAATAATAGAACTTTTAAAAGAAGCAATCAAAAACAAATTACAGTATAAAATTTATTATCATTTTTTCATTATTAAACGTCAATTTGAGCTGATCGCAAAGTATTATTGTGAATTCGATAGCAAAGATAGTAAGAAAAATTCAATATGAATAGATCTTAAAAATTAAGGCCAATTAACAGCAAAATAATGCAAAATAAGATGGTATAATAACCATTTTAATAGATAGTATACCATACCTATTTTCAGTGTTGCTCTAGATGCTCAAACTGGCAGGTTTATCTACGCTAGAGATGTGTTGCGATTTGGCAAACTGCTACTTTGACACTGCTCCGATGTTGTCACAGTCGCAACCTGCTCCGCTGTTTTTAAAATCGCAGCCTCATTTCGGAGCAGTTTTCAGGCAGAGCAGGAGCAGCGTACTCTCGGCGGCGGCGCAAAATGCGAACTGACAAACGACGGAGGGCGGGCTTATTCTCTGGCAGGGCGAAACAACTTGTAAACAATTTGACTTTCATAATGTATATTTTCCCGTTTTGCAATCTCCTGATCTTAATACAAGGATTCTAGGTATGGTTAGGGTATCGAATTAATGCAGAAGATCCAATTTTTTCGATTTGTGAAAGCTAAATGCGATTTTATTCGCTGAAAAAAAAGATCTGTTACCTACTAATTAGATTCGGTATGCACGGTGATACTTCAAAATGGCCCGTAAATCCATCAGCCAATCAGAAGCGTGATTTTTATAATTATCAAGAGAAAAGCGACTTGTAAGGGTTAAAGGAAAACTTTTTTCTTTTCAGGGTGAAATTTGCAATATTGATTAAGTGAACGGTGAAAAAATATGGCGGAAATTGCGAGCTACCCAACGAAAAAAATCCTATTTTGATTGTAAAAGCGGTTGTGATATAGTCGCATCGCAATGCAATTGAGGAGATACGCTGAGGAAACACTTTTTTCGAGATAATATAGTCCCGAAACGATGATAAATGTGTAAATTCCTCAAAGGAGAATTATTAGCACTATTGAACCATCTTTTAGCTAAAATATCGTGCAATTTTTTCTCGTTATCTGTCCTAAAGTTTGAATAAAAAATTAAATATCGCAGGTGTTATGCGCTGAAATTTTCAACAATTTTTTTCTCGCGATGGAAAAGGTAACTGTGGACGATCTCGAGTACTTTGAAAAAAAATCCCAAGGATCATCTGTCCATTCCCCTGGGAGGAGTTCAAAAAACAGTTGATCCGACGCATCCGTTTATGGCCCTTTTCGCTCACTAAAACTTTGAAATCTTCCCTCGATCTGAACCGATGTCCACGATTCGCACTTTGAAATGTCAAACCCAACATTCCTCTCAACGCACGTATCGAAAATAGCCCTTTCCGTCACGTCCAACCCTTCTAAAAACCGAAAAAACCACACCCCTACCTCAGGACCCGAAAAACTTTGTTAGAGAGAGATGGAGCTAGCAAGTTTTAATGTTATAGATTATTATACGCTTGGAGAAAAAAAAATTAATCTGGATTTTCGTCTTAGAATTAAGTGAGGATTACCTCCTTCATTTTGTCAGAAAGGTTAGGAAACAAGAAACGCCCTGTATATAAAATCATTTTTGTCGGAGATATAAATTTATTTGATTATATTATTATCATTACAATCTCAAAATACAATATATCTACGAAGTCCCGAGAAACAAAAAACGTTTGTGTTTTAATCGCATATACATACATAGGGTATCACAATTCAAAATTAAATAAATCTAACTGTACAATTCTACATATTTATTTAATTTAGGTTAATAGTTAACGTTTTTCTTTTTAAAACCAGAACTCGCCTTTGTATTTCAAGCGAAAAGGCCTAAAAAATAAGGAATCCACAAAACAGTGACGTGAAGTGAAGTCGTGAAGTGTGAAAAGAGAAATAGGCGCATTCTGCTTCGGCATTCGTCGCATTTTTTGGTGTTTATCGTTTTAATCCGAGCAGCACCAGCGTACGCTCGGAGCAGTGGGTGGCTGCAGCGATATTTATATGTTCCGATTTCCGATGTTGCGACTTGCTACGCTTGCTCCGAAAAATCGCTGCTCTTTGTCACAGCTCCGCGGCCGGAGCAGTCGCAACGTGTCACTGCTCTTAAGAAATCGCAATTTGGCACAGCACTAATCTACGCTAGAATCGATGCGTAAGTGCATCTAAAACGATAGACGCCATCGAACACTGGCAACACTGACAATTGGTATGGTATACGCATGTGAATTACGTTTGTCTATCATTTGTTTGTTATCCTTGTTATTATGCCACCTTATTTTGCTTTATTTTGCTGTTAATTGGTCTTAATTTTTAAGATCTATTCACATTGATTTTTTCTTAGCATCTGTGCTTGTTGAGTTCATATAACACTTTGGGATCAGCTCAAATTGACTTTTAATAGTGATTAAAGTAATAATCAATTTTATACTGTAATTTATTTTTGTTTGTTCCTTTTAGAAGTTCCATTATCATAAAAATTGAATACGTACTTATTGGCGCCTACTACGTTGTTCCAGAAAGTCAAAATATGATTTGTGGTGTTTTTACTAGAGTATTATCTATAAAATGATTACTAAAACCATTAGACTTTTTAGGAATTTTGTCCTCTATATATCTATGTTAAAAGAGGTATAGCATACCATTTAAAATTTTCGTGATAATGCGTAATAATTGTTATTATGTGAAATACCGCTCTGTAGCTACTATGTCAAGATAAACTTGGACAATTTTTATATAACAGATTACTAGGCAAGAAAAGCTCTTTCAAACGAGACCTAGCTTGTTTAATTCCGTTAACCTATACCAAAGTTATGGCCATTTAAATAAAAGCTTTATGACATTCCCCCATCACTACATCTTACAAGATAGAGCAAAAAACGGTTAACAAAAAAATCGAGAATTTATCAATCTGCATGATGGTACAATTTATAATATACCTTTATTTGCATATTTTTGAGAAAAAGCCGTTTTTCTGATCGACCGTAACAGTTACGCCCCCTAGCGCCTACTTGCTACCATCTTGTTCTTCAGCCAATGCGTTCTGCACCTCGTTTTCCAGTCGAGCGTTTTCATTTTTCGAGTTTACGAGTCGCTGATTCATCTTACAATTAACGTCTCTAGCTTTAGACAAATGTTCCTTGCTCTCTTTCGCATAATCGACTGCGCCGCTCAAATCTGTCTTCAGCTTCTTGCTTTCTGCTTCAAGCTGCGCCAACCTTTCTTTCAACTTTGACTCGACCTTCTTGAGCCTTGTCTTTTTGGCTTCAGCAACTACGTTGTTCAAGCTCTTCTCAAAAGATGCATTTTCAGCCTCCATCTGAGTTAAACTCTGTTTGAGCACTGCGTTTTCGTCTTTAACTTGGTCATACCTTATTTCCGCTTTTTTCAGCTCATCCAAAGGCATCAGTCTTTTGATTTCGTCCTTTAAAGCAGCTATTTCTTTGTCGAGTTTTTCGTTGAGCTTCCTTAAAGCCGCCTCGTGTTGTTCATTATTCTTCAGCAGACTTTTCCCGTCCCTTTCAAATTGACTCTTAATATCCATACTTTTCCGTTTCTGGGAATCAAGCAGCTGCTTCAACCTATCCCTGCTGCTGTAAGCTCCCTCATAGCTACCTCATGTTGTTGTTGAAGTTTGGCGATACTTCCTTCGTTCTGCTTTAGTAAATTCTTCATATCTCTGTCAAACTGCTCCTTCATTGAGTTTATCTTGTCTTGCATGGATTTCATTTTGTACATATACTCATCTGCTTTTTCTACCTCCGCCCTCATCTTGTTAATCTGTAAGCGGCGGCAGCCCACCTTAATATGTCCCTTCTGCCCACATTTCCAGCACGTAAACTTGTCAGGTCTTTCTACATTTGTGCGAACTGGCGGTTTTCCATGGAAGAAATTTCTTATTCTTGGAATGAACGTAGTGGCTCTAGCTTCTCCTTCATTCTCTTCTTCGCCAGAACGCACCCTCCTAGTCATTCGCGTGGCTTTTATGGCAGCTTCAATTTGGAGAGCCTTGATCAAAGCATCTTGTAAAGTTTTCGGGCTGGCTAGTCTTACCATTAGCTGAACGTCCATGTCCGCAATGCCTTCTATAAACTGGTGAACAGCGACGTATTCCTGTGTCTCGATGGGACTGTTGACGAATACCCGTTTGGCTAACCTTTGGACTTCGTATGCAAATGCCGTTAAATCCTCCTTGGCTTTCTGGCTCCGTTGGTGCAGTTGGCCATAGAACAGCTCTGTTAATTGTTCATCTCCAAAGCGTAACTTTAATGCAGATGTAATATCTTATCATCATATCATAGTCACGTAGTTCTGAAGAGGAGATATTTTCCAAAATACCTGCTGCAGAGTCCCTGAGCATTGATATCAGCATACAAGGTTTTTCCTCCTTCAACCAATTATTCATGAGTCAATACTTTCAAATTGCATACAATAAACATTCCATGGCATCTTGCCATAGTATGGGTAGGGCTTTGTTACTACCAAACTGGGTCTATCAAGTAAAGTGGGTGTTACAGCTGCTAAACCACGCTCACCTGCTTTGCGTACTTGCAAATCGTCTCTGATCATTTCTTTGACATGATATTTCACTTGCTGGTCCTTAACATTCATTTGTGATGTATCTACTCCACTAACATACTGGTCTTGATTCATTAATGCCTGACTTACGGATTGTCTCTGCTCCTCCAGCCTATTCATCACCTGTTTCTGTTCACTCTTCAAATCACTCTTCCAACCTGCCATTGCCTCGTCTTGGTGATGATTTCACTTCTTTTCAGGGTCCACGACAACGGTTGCATGCTCATCTTGATGGTGCTTCGACTTCCTTTTAAGATTCATCACGGCCTCATGCATGCTCTTGTTTCGGCTTCAGTTTTCTCTATGCTTCTTCTTACTTCTTGTATCATATTCATCAATGCACTCATTTCGGACTCCATAGCTCTGGTTACTGGCATCGACTGACAATGTATACCTCTTGCTTCTTTTTCCTAGCTTGATTCAATGGATAATCCCACACTTCCGACACCAATTGTCACGACGCGACGGCCTCTTTTTTTCTTCACCAAAGAATCAAACGAACGTAACTTTCACCGTTTTACTTCACAACTCAATACAATATCTCTTAACCTTATCTCAACTAGAACTGAACTCAACTGAACATGAACTGAACTACCAAGCTACCCGTGGCGCCTTATATACACTTCATCGAACCATCTAGAGACTTCGATGACATTCTAGAAAACTCTAGACGATTCGATGACGTTTACACTTTAAATATCTAACCTAACACTTTGAATTTACATCATGCATGACAACTAATACACAATACACGAATACCATAATATACACTATGTTACAATATATAAGGATACCTATTGTATAGAAATTAAGTACTCTTATACTTAGGTTTGAACAGATTAGTGCCGAAATAAGCCTTTACATGAGGAATAAAATAGGTATAAGCTAACAGCATTATACGAAAATGATCTCTGAAACATGGCTGTATAATGAGATGGCATTAGGAACGTAGTTTTTTTGTGCCTGGTATCAATTTGCTGGACTAGTGAAAAAGAAGTAATCTTGTCGTACAAATAGACAGTAGAAAGAGAATTTAGGACATTTTGGACAAAACACAGCAACTGAACTCTAAACATATTTTCAATTTTGAGCCACCTAAGTTCGTTTATAGATCTGGTTACGTGATCGTACTTTCTTAAGCCACATATCAGCCTACAACATGAATTTTGGATTTTTTGCAAGCGATTGCATCCCACTCTTCTAAGCGCTGGAAAATAAACTATACTGCAATAAGAAATTTTTGAAATGATCAATGTTTCACATGAAGCATTTTTCATCGTGCGCGTTAAAATAGGTGCCTGAGCCTGAGGTAACAATTTTTATTAAATTAGCAACATGATCAGCAAAACGCAGATCCTCGTCCATTATCAGACCAAGGTTTTTTGTAGATGTAACAAACGGTACAGCAACATTATCAATTTTGATGTTGAGACGAGATTTAAGAAGATGCTGTTTTTTCTTGGATCAAAAAATAGTAAGTTTTGATTTGGAAGGATTTAGGCGTAAATTATGATTAGCTGCAAAACTATGTATATTAGTGAGATCTTCATTTGTTAATGTAGAAGCAGTCGCATCATTGCCTATCCCCGATTAATCAACAGTGCTTTTGGGATAGCAATATCTTTTAAAATGTTATTTTTATCTCATTTACTTTGGTTTGGTGCATACCAAACAGATATCCCTGAGACCTCTGCTACAATGAGTAATAATCATCAAATATTTAAGTAGTAGAGTACAAGTCTGTAAGTAATTATCTGTAGGACACATGGGCTCACGCTGTGGCGTATTTCAACGAGCACCAATGATCGCCTAAAAAGCAATCATTATGCCGAATAGCTATTAGAACCAGGGGGTGTTCACTCTTATGGAGTCAAGGTGGCCGGTAATTTTAATTCCCCCCCAAATTGGTTAGATGTCGCCAGAAACCGTTTGGTAAATAATGTGTATATGTGGTTGCCTGACATTCTAGTATGAAGGCGAAATTAACCTTAATAACTTTTGAAACTTTGAAATTATCAACTGTCATGTGAGCGTCACTGGTCTTGTTTTTGTATATTTGTCGAAGTTTTTAGTGTTCTCGCATTTCCAGTGAATTTTTTCAGTGTTTGTCGGACTTTGTTTGTAGTGATAAGTGTTTTTTTGACTTTTTCCGCCCAAAAGTGACTATAAATAAGCAAGAATCAGGCGAACTCATCGACCTTTCGTCGGTCCTGATAACAAGGATTTTTAGTTCCAGTTTGTAAGTAAAATTATCATACTGTAATCTAGATTTTAGATAAAATAATAGGTTCATGTTAGTAAGATGAATATGTTCGTTCATCTCTGCAGTACATACATAAGTACAGTTAAATGTGGTTTAGGATGTTACCAAAATGAGCAGTTTGTTAACTTTGGAAACTATTGTATGTAAAAAAGCATCAAGTGAAAGAATGCCAAATATCAAATTAAAATTATCAGGTGTATATTAGAATTGAGGAATTTATGTGTAATTTACATACTTGTTGCATTACATGTTCATAATTGAATATTATTTTTTTAGCAATACTAAGTTCCTGTCCAACCTAAAGGCTGACTTCATACTAGTCTACCAAATGCCATCTCATCACAAATGTGCAGTCAAGGACTTCCAGGATAGGGTCTCAGTGCGCCACAGATTTCCCAACCCTAGGAAATGCATGACTATCTTCAAACTATGGATGAACAGTGTTGGAAATGAAATACTTCAACATCTGAATCCAATATATTTATCCACTGAACAAATCATAGGCATGTTATTCTTCTTTGGTTATTATGAAACAATTAATAGTACATTATATTGCAAGGTGTAAAAGGCACTTATTATGTGTTGAGCTCAGAAGTGTAATTCCGAGGCAGCAGCCGAGGCCATGTAATCTGAGCGAAACACATATTGGAGATTTATACTCCAAATAGGATTTACTATTTTTTGAAAAACGAAAAAAAAATAATTCAGAGGTGAGGATCGAACCTGAGACCTTCAGGCTTTCAAGCATAGCTATTCAGTTCTATTTTTTCAAATGCTTGACACGTGGTGTACAATCTCTTACACGAAAGTTAAGATTGGGTGAAAGAGATATTTTCAGACACTTGTTTTAACTGTATATTGTTGTATGTATCACTGGTTCTCTGGCTTAAAGGTTTCGTTTGTTTTTAGATCAACCTCCAACTTCTGCAATGCCACCAACACGGCCAGTAGTTAAAATGCCACTGATTGCCACCACCCCCACTACAGTGCAACAAAATCTGAATCAAGTGGAACAGATAGCGAAGCAATCTTCTAATCCAAGTAAGTACACTAACCAGGCACGTATCCAGGATTTGGTTTTTGGGGGGGGTCCAGATTATGGCTGTCAATTGCTTGACCTTTGGGTGGGGGAGCAGACGGCATTATATGATGTTTCGGGGAGGGGGTCCGGACCCCCTGGACTCCCTCTAAATACGTGCCTGAGCACTAACTTTCAACTTTCAAACTTATGTCCCAAAAACTATCATAACAAATGACAGATTCTATAACCAAACCGTAATAAAAAAACATATGTTGATTTACTGTATAACATGTAATACTGGCACTATCTGCATCATGTAAGAAGTATTAGTATTCTGTTTCAAGTTTCAAATATTTTAAAATATGAATTATTTTTATTTGTTTTTTTAATTCCAGGTTCCTCTAGGTTCAGGATTCTTGAATTATATGCCTGTGAGCAGAGAGTCGCAATTCAATTCAAGGGCTTAGAGGCTATACAGGGTAAGAAATCGTCTCTCCCGAGCAAATAGGAGATTAAAAGCTAGAAGATTGTTTCGACGTGCCCAGCAGGCAAGAGAAATATATCTCAAACATGGGAGGCACAGGCAGTAGCGATGTCTGACAGGAATTTAATCAATTTTATGATTCCTTCTCTCATGTGTCCTTTTCATTATTCATATTCCAGTTTTTGGTATTGATTCCGCCATTTAGAAAAACATCCTAGTTTAATTTAATGCCAATCTTTGTAGCCAAAACTGGAAGATCTGCCTCGTTTAATTCAAGCAGACTAAAAATAGTAAGCTGTGAAAGATACTTTATTATTAAGAACTGGAATTTATTTGATTACTTTCGATAATGTTTAAAAACCGCGTAAATTTTAAGTTTATTAATTTATATAGCATTAACAGCTTTTTAACAAACTACTTTGAAATGACAATGTATCGACAATTTCTTGAATGCTCATCTGGTATCCTTTTCCTGTGGCCATCAAAATAAGGGCTTCCAAATGTTCTTGCAGTTTTTACATGTGAGGTTGTAAATATTTTCAAGAAGGTCTGTTTTCCAGGCGGCCCCGATTGTTTTAAGGTGAGAACTGGAGTTTTTATCTTAAATAAAGTTGTTACATTTTAAACAAGGCCAGTTTTCAAGGGGGTCTCAATTAGTTTATGACGGTACATATATGCCACTAAATGAGGTTTTCACACGTAAATTTGTACATTTTTTTAATAAGGGCCGTATTTTATGAGCCTTGATTGCTCTGTCGTTGTAAAAATATATGGATATTGCACCGAAAACAGTTTTGGCTCTCACTGCAAGAGAGCTTATCCAGAGCCTCTGTCTGTCCGTCCATCCGTATACAAAAGATAGCGAAAACTACACCTGTTAGAGGAAAACTAAATACAGATTCGGAATCGGCATGAAAAAACTAGTCCGGGAAGAATCTGGTCTTTTCAATATCGCTTCCGGTCCCACAGTGAGAGCGCCGTTTGATCAACCTGGAGTTGTAAACATATTAAACTAAAATTGTAAATATCTTCAACATGGGTCATTTTCAAAAAGGGTCTCATTTACGTGCTTCAATTCTACGTTATTTAAATACTATTAACTGGATATGAAGAGTTTCAATTTGGCAAAGTCAGCATAAACAGGTTTTACGTGGAGTAAACACAAGACTTCATTGTTCTGTGATTACTTATTCCTAATGATGTATGGATTATAATATAATGTTATATGTACCACAATGTTCAATTTAATATTGTATCCATCCAAACAAGGGCCCTTCTACCCTACAGGCCTTCCAGTCAGTTGCCCGGTGGGCCTGTTTGAGTTTACTAAGCTTCTTGGCGTGTAAATTAATTCGAAACCCTATTCCCAATAAACATTTTTGTTTATATAATGTTTGCCGTAACTGTTACATCACCTCCTCTTTATAACCTACGGTGATATATCTAGTAACAGAAACGTTCCTGTTGCCGTTATATACCCCTTAGAGAGCTTAAATGTGGCATTTCTAAAGGTTGCGGAAACCTTTAATTAGTAACGCTATATGTGTTGAAGTGATGTAGCCAAGAGTGATGAAACTGTTTCGGTAACTACTATATAACTTACTATACGACCTTTGTTCATCACCTTTAGCAACCCAAGATAGTGGCGGTTCTGTTTAGAACACCGTTATATATCCTGCCTATAACGGTGTGAACACTGTTACCCTTACCAAAAGCTAGTTACTTCTTTCTGTCATTTGTCATCTGTCAGTTGTCAGTAACAGATGAAATTTTTTTCTATCTCTCTCCCGTACATTTTATTTACGATTTCAGTTTCTCTATTCAGCTGGAATACATATCTGAATTTGTCACTGTAGAAATGAAAATGGACGACAGATTCGCAAATACTTAATACTTAAATGACATTGTATGTTATGTCTTTATGATACACTTTACAGCGCAGTAGTCTGAAAAAATGCAAGGGCTCTCCAAATAACCAGTAAGAACAAATTCAAAGTTCACACTTTTAGAAATTGATTCAAATAGAATTCTTGAATATAGATGCTACGATGTACTGACCAATTGGCACATTATTATTTTCCACTATTAGCCCCGTAAAAGTCTGTTATAGGTCAATTCTGTATAAAATAAGTGTACATTAAATAAGTGTCTTCCATTGTGTGTATTGTTTTCTATTTCGTTATGAACCATCATGGCGGATTGTATGAGAAACCATAATATACATGCTGGAAACCATAATGTTACCTAGAGTGATCTTATATCACCTTTAGTTACAATATATAACCATGATTGCGTTATAGTTATCACACAGAGTCCTCCTATATAAATTATGGTAATATACCTCACTTATGGTGATTTAAAAATGCCATTTTCCGCAAATGGAGTTGTGAACATCGTTCCAGAATATCGATATTGATATATTGACCAACATGGAAGTTGAAGTTCTGAGAGAGCATAGGCACAGTATAGTAAACAACCAGCACAATAACTCAGGTTGGCGGAAATTATACGCGCATCCCCACTTTTGGATGATTTTTTGTAGGGATGCTAACGATACTTCGATACTTCTGCACTAACATCGAGTATTTTTGTCATCGATACTTTTTGAGACATTCCAAGCTGGTATCGATATGTTTGTATCGGTATCGAAAATAATTATATAATTATTGAGGGGCGTAATCAATTGCACAAAATGCTCTGTACGAACCAAAAGCGTCTAATTGGCTAAAAAATATCGAGTTGGTACCGGTATCGATATTTTCATTTTCGCATCTCTACCCAAACTTCACATCCGTAAAACCCGCCCAAGGGCAAATTCTGTGGGAACCATTTTTATATAGGAAACACTCAGAGATATTAGAGAGTTTTTGGTCCGCACATATGTCACTGAAATCGTGGTTATCGTTATTTGGAGTCTGCGCAGTAACGATTTGACAAACAGTTAACTTTATTAAACATAACGGACGTGGTTAATTACGTCAGATTAGCGGTATCGTTATTTGTGCTTTTATGGTTATTTTTATGTGACATTTGCTACGTCATCGTATATATATATATATATATACACTAATTCAATAATCTCCTCCATACTTTTCTAAATGATAATTTATCTCGCAATCGACGTCTAGGGCACAATCCGTTCTAATCACGTATTTTGTTTAGAATGTCCAAATTAACCTAAAATTCCTACACTTGTCAACGGTGACAGTACTGACACTTCGATTTCGCGTCCAAAAACTCTACATTTTGCGACGAAAAGTTATCGTTATTAACGACAAAGTTAACCATAACCATAACGAAATTGTCGTTTGCCGTGACTGACCAAAAACTCTCTAGCTGGTTGTTTACTATATATAAAGCGATTTTGTTTAGATAAACCTGTCACTTCTGCAACGAGTGTTTTTATTGAGGTTACGTTACTGTAGGCGGAGAAGTTTTATTGAAGTAACGACCATCACCAATAGTTTTATAACATAGTACAACGAACACCAGTATTTGCTAGTTTTTATAAAGGGAATCGCAAACCCCACTACATGCCTGAAGATACTTTAGTGATATAAATAAGGTTACGGCAAACATTATATAAATTAATTATATGCCCATTGGTAACGGTTAATAAGAGTTTTATAAAATAGTGATAGAAATATTTATATCACCTCATTATATGCCTGTAAGTTACAGTAACCTTATACACCTGTTATTTTGCCACAATATACCTTTGTTACTCTTATATATCCCTTATATAGTTTCTTGTCACCTCAAGTTGCGGAAAATGTTTATTGGGTTATATAACTATTTTAATGTACATGATCATTATTTTGTCATATTGATAAGTATTTTTGCATTTGCTGTTACCTAAACTATAAGTACGGGTATGTACAAGTAGAATATAAATTGCTTCATTTATCTGATTTTGTACATGTAATTCTAACTTATGCACTGTATATTACATTACAAGTTAATAAACCTTCATTCATAATTACTTCTTTTATTGCATAAAATATTTTGAACATTTCAGGTAATGCAACCAAATGTGAAAAGCCCCATTACATTCCCTATTCGAGTATTGTGGGAAAGGCCCATTCAGCTTTTATACTCCCCAATCCGCAAGGGGGCGCAAAAACACGGTCCCTTCCGAGTTCCGTCATTATAGAAGTTTCCCATCTATAAGAGGGGGTTATCTATGATTAGAACGATGCATATGTTTTTGTATATAGGATGCTTACAGTCTTAACACAGTTATTTGAAAGTACGATAGATCTTGTTTGTATCCAAGCACCACATTACATGTTTGCTGTTTGAGGCATACTTAGCCTAAAAAATTGACATCATATATTACACCCACAACATGGCAATTACGCAAAGTACACCACAAAATCTATTTAAACTTCGTATATAGTGCGGCTAATTGTATGATGCTTGCGTTTGTGTAACTAACATCATAGGTGCGATATGGAGCAACAATTTTCGGATACAGACTTACACCTTATATATAGGGAAGTGCGTTTAAAATAGTCCGGCAGTTACTAGGCTTTGTACAGTTAGATTTGCAAACCACAGAATACCAAATCCTAGAAGTTCCCCGGATGTATTTCTAAGAGAAATGACTGTGGACTGCTACGTCTTAGCGATGAAAGCTGTCGGTCAAGAGCTGCGACAGCTGGAGACTAGCCAGGCGGATTGTAGCTCTCTCTAAAGTGAAATGGACATTTTGAAAATTTCACACTTTCAAATCACCTGAAGGAGATGGTGTCTTTCTGGTAATGCTACAGCAAGGACCAGATGTCCTCTCAGTTCTCTTGTGTGAACTTCTCAAGACAAATCTGGCTTACAGATACATCCCTCAATCCTGGCGGTTGAACAGGGTAGTCTTCATTCCCAGGACAAGAAAAGGGGACTACTCCGCCTTGATCCTTCCTCTCATTGTTTTTCTTGAATACACTAGAGAAACTGCTGGAAAGACATTTAAGAAAGGGGGTACTATCGGAAACTCCTCTACATCTCAACCAGCATGCGTATCCTGTGAGACAGCTCTTCACCATCTCGGCAGGATAGAAGGCTGTTAGGAAAATTGCCTTATGCACCTTCATGGATATTGAAGAGCTTAGTTCCAGTTGGATCATGGTAGATCTTCAGAGCGAATCGGAAGTGATTGCTTCTACTAGGGGTTTCCCTCGGGGAGGAGTCATGTTTCCTCTTCTGTGGAGTCTCGTGGTGAAGGATCTCATCCACGAACTCTATTATTACACCGGTACCTTTATTTAGGGCTCTGCTAATCAGATGGTCCTAATGGCACGAGAAAATTCATCAGCGACGTGGCCGGCCTCATGAACGTTAGCATGTAACGTACAAAGGACTATAGTCTGTCCACTGAAGAAAAGGAGTAAAAAATTATTTCAAACCCATATTTTGGGGCTTTACTCGGATAAATCGAACTTGATTTTTCTGTTTGTAATAACATCACTGCTCTCAGTATGCAGTTTTGTAGACGGTGTGCATATAACCCTTGACCATACAGTAAAATTGTACATATATTGTGCATGGTTACTCCGTTTGTTCGGTGGATAAGGTATAGTGTTGTTGGGAGGAACTGAACATCAACCACTCCAAAACTGTGATCGTTCTATTTACCAGGAAAAAGTACTTAGAATCTCTTTCCAGGCTAAAGCTCGGGCCAACACAGCTGGGATTCTCAAGTAGAGCCAAATACCTAGGCTGGATACTTGACTCTGAGTTGACATGGAACACACATAGCCGTAGATATCATCGATTCAGAAATAACAGATCTTCAAAAATGGTACACAAGTCATTCTCTTAGCATCAACCCCAAAAAAACTTCTCATTGGTATTTGGACCCAAAAAAGCACGCCTATCGTGTACGAATACTATAAAAATAAAGGTAGGTGGAGATGAAATCTGTCCGTCTGAAAGTGCAAGAAACTTGGGAGTTATCATTGATACTGAGTTACGGTTTAATTCACATATAAATCATTCGAATTTAAAAATTATTTTTCAGTCTAGATACTTTCTGTCAAGAGAGGTAAAGAAAAATATATGCGAAGCTCTCGTTCTATCAAAATTTAATTTTTGTGATACACTGTATGGCCCTTGCATTGATTCAAATGATACTCGAAGAATCCAAGTTGTACAAAATGCTTGTTTGCGTCTAATTTGAGGTATAAGAAGGAACCAACATATATCACATAAATTAAAGGAAACCAGGTGGTTAAATATGGCAAAACGGCGATTTTTACACTGTGCAAGTTTGTATCATAAAGTCTTATGTAATAAGGAGCCCAAATATCTTTTTAAAAAAATCTTTTTTCGCAAACGCATCCATAGTATAAATGTAAGGACAAAACACAACATCGCAACACCCAAACATCGCACTGAGCAGTTCAAAAGGTCATTCTCGTACCAAGTTGGCAAAATCTACAATGAATTACCAACAGAGATGACTCGGCTCAGTATAGAAGGCTTTAAACGAAAATTGAAATTTGATCTTTTAAGAAATGACTGAACTTTTTTTTCTCTCCTTCAAAAACCTATAAAGCATGGCAACACCTTTTCTTACGCATGGCATTGTTTTCCTTATCTTTTCATCTTAATTATTCTTGTTTATTTGTAATTATGTATTATGTCCTTTCTATCACCTATGCAGGGAATTTAATCTCGTTGGAAGCAAGCTGCACAGGTATTTCTAACTTTTGGTATTTTATAATAAGGGTGGTGGTGAATGTCAGTGAAATGATAAATATAGTTTCTTTTTTTTGCTCAAGATTAAATACAGAGGTAGTGCCCTCACCGGTACTGCCACCTGATCTTCGGCTTTTTTCCAGCATCTTTTTTACTATTCTGTACATTATGTATTTTTTTCTTTTTTTGATTGTTGGAAAATAAAGACCTATTATTATTTTGCATTTCTTATTTTTTCTCGCATGGTTGCGGTAGTAACAAGTATTGACGGGCTGTGCCAAGTCAATACCTGACCTATTATTATTCTGAATTCAGGAAGGACCGTACAATGCTACAGGTCTTAAGGATTACAGACTTTTGGAAGGTTTTATGTAACTTTGCATCCAGGCCCAATTGTTGCAGGTGTGGCGTAAATGTATTTGGAGTAAGGCCTTATTATTATTATTCCATCTGACTTTCTAAGTTCCTCTCGCATAATTGCGGTAGCAACAAGTGTTGACGGGCTGTGCCAAGTCAACACTCGGACTATTATTGATCGGAATTTAGGAAGGATCGCACAATATTACAGGTCTTCAGGATTACAGACTTTTGGAATACTTTGTGTAACTTTTCGTCCAGGCCCAACTGTTGAAGGTGTTGTGTAAACGTGTTTGGTGTAAGGCCTGAGACAGACATAATGAGGGGGACAAGTGTGACTTTATTTTGTTTCCAAAGTCGTTTTATTTCTATGGCAAGATCCGTGTATTTAGATATCTTCCCAGCGTAGGTGTTTTGGATATTCACATCATTGGGAATGGCAATATCTATCAAATAGGTAATTTTGTCGGCCTTTGACTGGAAAACTATATCTGGTCTATTGGCTGGGATAGTCTTGTCTGTATGTATTTCAACATCCCAGTATAGTTTGTATTGATCGTTTTCGAGGACTGATGTCGGAGTGTAATTGTAATACAGATCTGTGTTTTCTATTAGTTTGTTTGTTGTGGCTAATGCTTGGTGTATGACCTTAGCCGCAGAGCTATGTCTGGCTGTGTATTCGGTACCGGCAAGAGTTTTGCACCCGCTTGTTATGTGATGTACTGTTTCTTTTTGTTGTTGACATTTTCTGCAATTATCGTCTGTTATGGATGGATCTTTAAGTACATATTTTTTGTAGTTTCGTGTTGCAATCACTTGGTCCTGGATAGCAAGCATGAAACCCTCCGGGGAACAGCTGTCCATCCTGCAACCAGGTGTATGACTGTTTTTTACTTCCCACACCGTTAGGTGAGGGGAGTATTGTGATCGCGAAAATTTTCGATTTTGAGATAATACGTTTTTTGGGCGTTTTATGATGTGTACATAACGAAAATCCACGTCACTCATTTCCGTCGGTCTGTCTGTCGGTCTGTCTGTCGGTCTGTCTGTCTGTCTGTCTGTCTGTCGCGTTTTTCTACCCTCGTAATCTCAGTAACCGCTGCATGGATTGTGATGAAATTTGGGCAGCGGTATGCTGTGGGGTCGTAGAAGGTAATGTTCCTATAATTTTGAAAATCGGTGCATAGGCGGCGGAGTAATTAGCAAAAAACAAAAAAAATTAGATATTGCTGAAACTTCGTTTTTAGGCGTTTTAGGGGTCCCTGATCATTTTCTAATTTTTTTTGGGTGGGGGTGAAATTGGGGTGGTTGGGGGGTGGGGGGTTGTAAAATTGAAAAATTTGTTGCTTTCATAATAGACTGTCCACTGACCTGTGAAGGAAGACCTGGCGACATAAATAACTTTTTTAGGTCCATCCGAACATTGCCTTTGCCTATTACAGAAAGCAAAGGACTTAGAATTTTTTTTTGATGTAAACATACGAGAGTATTGCGTCAGATCGTTGTAACGAGGAAACTGTTGAATTGATTTTAATGAAATTTTGAAACGGCATTACTACCATGGCGAAGATGGAAAACGCGTATGGTTTTGATAAATCGTGCCAGTGGCGGCGCAGAAATAATAAAAAAACTAAAAATATAAAAACTGCTCAAACTTCGTTTTTAAGCGTTTTAGAGGTTCCTGATCATTTTCTGCGTTTTTTTGGGAGGGGGTGAAATTGGGGTGGTTGGGGGGTTGGGGGTTGAAAAATTAAAAAAATTCTTGTACTCATAATAGGCTGTCCACTAACCTGTGAAGGAAGATCTAGCGACACAAATCACCTTTTTAGGTGCATCCGAACATTGCCTAGCCTATTACAGAAACTAAGGGACTTAGAATTTTCTGTATACTATACGAGAATTTATTGGTCTAAATTTGTATCCTATATTTTGTAACGTGGACACTATTAAATTGATTCTAATGAAATTTTGACACAGTATATTGTTACCGTAGTGAGAATGGAAAACGCGTATGTTTGTTAAAAATCTTGTCAGT
Source organism: Callosobruchus maculatus (assembly GCA_951848785.1). Taxonomy (NCBI): domain Eukaryota; kingdom Metazoa; phylum Arthropoda; class Insecta; order Coleoptera; family Chrysomelidae; genus Callosobruchus; species Callosobruchus maculatus. The sequence continues at coordinate 3,819,285 of CATOUR010000191.1, read as the reverse complement.
GGCAGCGGTGCAATAATCAAAGAACGCGACCAGTATGGGGTTGTAAAACTGAGAAGTTTGTAGTATCGATAATAGGCTGTCCATTGACCTGTGAAGGAAAGACCTAGCGGCATAAGACAATTTTAGGGGGGGGGGGGGTTGGCAATTATTTGGTTGCAAGGGATCTTAGACTAAAGCTTCATGCTATGGGAAAATAATAAACTGGTGTCAGCGTAATGTGTGGGAAGTACTGAGTCAATCAACTTGACTTCATTTTTGTTAATGTGGTCTTGGGTGACACGGAATCTATGTTTGCCGTGCAGTGCTTTCTGCAACCAGGTGTTTATTTTTTCTTGTTGTGATTGGATATGATTGTATGTGTCTGCTACGTGATCTGGACTAAAGAGGTTAAGTGGTGTATAGTTTTTGTCTGCTGCTTGCCTTATGTAAGTTAGTTTGTTTGGTGTGGAAGAAATGTCTGAGTGTTTGTATTTGTGTTGTGCGAAGTGACTGTATGTCTATAAATCCTCTGCCCCCTAGCTTTCTGTCTATGGTAAGCCTCTCCTTGCACGCGTTCGGATGTGACATTCTGTGTTTTGTGAGTTCTGTTCGTATAAGTATATGGATGTTTTCTATGTCCGTGTGTGACCTCTTGATGATGCCAAAGGAGTATGTGAGTACGGGTATCGCAAATGTATTAATGGCTTTTGTGAGATTCTTAGAATTCAATTTTGTTTTTAATAGTTTAATGAGGCGGTCTTTAAACTCTTGTGTTAGTTGTGCCTTGACTTGTGTATGGTCTATCTTAACGCTCTGATTGAAACCCAGGTACTTGTACGTTTCGTCCTTATCCATGTTGTCCAGCGGTTGGCCAGTTACTACTTCCTTTTCGAGTTGGCTTTTCCATTGGCCTTTATTGATGTGGAGCACCTTGCATTTACTCATTCCAAATTCCATCCTGATGTCCGATGTATAAACTTCTGTTATTTTGAGTAATTCTCTCAGTTGCACTTCTGTGGCGGCATATAGTTTTATATCATCCATGTACAGAAGATGATTGATTTTGTGTTGAATTGCTTTTTGGTGTCTGATGTTGAAGCCATGGTTTGTGCTGTTAAGTGCTGGAGAGCGGATTTAGACAGAGGCAGAATCATAATGAACTAAGAGAGTCACCCTGGAAGATGCCGCGTCGTATGTGTAGCTCATCCGTTTGAATATGGCCATCGTGAGTTTGAAGGTGTATGTTTGTTCGCCATGTTTCCATGGTGCTCTTAAGAAACTCACGAAGTCCTGGGTTTATTTTATATATTTGAAGTGTTTTCATTAGCCAGCTATGGGGTACAGAGTCGAATGCTTTTTTGTAATCTATGAAACAGGTATGGAGATTCCTATGCCCTTTTCTAGTTTGCTCCATGATCACACTATCAATTATAAGTTGTTCGTTGCAACCCTGGCTGTGTTTTCTACATCCTTTCTGTTCTTCAGCCAGGATGTTGTTTTGCATCAGGTGTTGTTCAATCCTTCTGCAGATTGTTGCAGTGATAATTTTGTACAAGGTGCGGAGACAAGTGATTGGGCGGTAGTTGGCAGGGTTCTTGGTGTCTGCGTTTTTGGGTTTTATATAAGTTATTCCTTGCGTGAGGAATTTGGCAAGCCTATTCGGTTGGAGTATGGCTTTATTGATTTGGTCTGTAAGCACTTCGTATACTGAGCTGAACTGCTTGTACCAAAAATTTTGTATATTATCCACGCCTGGACACTTCCAGTTGTATGTTTTATTGTTTCAGCTATTTCCTCTGGCGTAAGGATAACGTTTCCCTGTTCCGCTATATGTTGATGTTTTTCCTCTTCCTGTCTGATCCATGGAGCGTCTTTATTATGTATTTTGAATTCCGACCATAAGTTACTCCAAAACTCAGTTAACTCTTACCTACTTGGATGTTCTATGGTTGTTATCTGGTTGTTTGAAGTAATTTTCTGGTAGAACTGTTTTTCACTTTTATGAAAAAGGTTATTAACGTCCTTTCTGTCATTTGGTTCATTGTATCTGCATAGTCGAGCTGCGTAAACTGCAAGTTTTTGTTTGAGTTTATCAGATATTTCTGGTATAGATTTTTGGGGCGACTTGGATTTCAGTATATCTATTTGTTGTCTGTATGCGTCTTGAACGGTTGTTGTTGTTGGTGTATTGTGCGAGGTGTGCCAGTTCCTTTCTGATTGTGGTAATTTTGTTTTCAATTCGTATTTGCCATTTAGGTTTTGACCTTTTGCTTGTTTATTTTTTTATTATTTATTTACAAGTTTGGGATGCTAACAGCAGAGCCAACATGCACCCTCAATTTACTTCACAATATCGAGAACAATCTTATAATATATAAATCATTTAATTAATATATATCAAATAAAAGAAAAAGTCTGTGAGCATTTCATATGTCGAACTGAATTGATTGTACCAAAAATTTTGCACATTATCCACGCCTGGACACTTCCAATTGTGGGTATGTTTTATCGTTTCAGCTATTTCCTCAGTTGTAAGAATAATGTTTCCCTGCTCCGTTATGTGTTGATGTTTTGTCTCTTCTTGTCTGATCCATGGAGGATTTTCATTATGGGTTTTGGGTTCTGACCATAGGCTTCTCCAAAATGCAGTTCTTTTCTGCTTGGAGGTTCTATTGTTGTTATCTGGTTGCTTGATGTTATTTTTTGGTAGAACTGCTTTTCACTTTTCTGAAATAGATTGTTAGCATCCTTTCTGTCGTTCGATTCGTTGTATCTGCGGAGTCTAGCAGCATAAACTGCAAGTTTTTGTTTAAGTGTATCAGCTATTTCTGGTATTGTTTTTTGTGGTGTCTTTGATTTCAGTATATTTATTGTTCTTTGAATGTGTTTTGAGGGGTGGTTGTTATTGTTGGAGTATTGCGCGAGGTGTGCCAGATGCTTTCTGAGTGTGCTGATTTTGTTTTTGATTCTTATTTGCCATTTAGGTTTAGGTCTATTGCTTCGCTGGTCTTTAGAACGTTTTTGAAGTTTTTGGCCGTTAACTATGAGTGTTGTTGCTGCGGCAGCATATATAACGGTATGGATGTCCTCTAGGCTACTCTTGTTTGTTATGAATTGTGGTATTAGGTTAGTATTTATTGTGTGTAGTATTTGCTGAGTGTTGTTTTTGAAAATTAGTCTGGGCAGGGGATCTCGGAGTGCAGGATTGGTGCCACACCATTTGTTAAATTGTGTGTCCATCGCCTGTTCCGCAGTTTGTGTGATGGAGGGTGATCGAGCAATGTTTTGATTTTGGCTCTGTGTGGTTTTGTTGCACCGTTTGTTAAATTGAGTTGTTCGTGAGTTCGTCATTTGTTCCGGTTTTCCCGAGATGGAAGGCGGTTGAGCAGTGTTCGCTGCTTCGGTAGATTGTGTGACTGAAGGTGGTTGAGAAATTTGCTGGCTTTGTGTGGTCGTGGCGGGTAAGTTAGTTAATGTTATGTCAGGTGTATTTGGTGTATGATCATGCTCTGAATCTACTTCTGACTGTATGCTAATGTTGTTGGTTGGGCTGTGTTTGTAGTCTGGTTATTTCGGGTATGGGTGTTTTGTGTCTCCGTGATTGATTCAGTAACAAGCGAATCATTCGGATGGACAGTGTTTATTTCGTTGGCTACAAGTTTTTTTATAGCTTGTAGTTCTTGGGTTGTAAGGCGGTTGTTTTTTGTTATGACTCGTTTTTGATCAATCAGTCTTTGTTCAGTTACACGTTCTGCGAGGTGTGGGTATTGTGCTATAAATAGCCTGTGCAGCTCATGTCTGTAGCCTGTAGAGATGGTTTCTAGTTTCGTAGCGGTATAGTAACAGCGCATTACAGATTTGTTCATTTCAATAGTCCACTGTAAGCGCTGTCGGGGTTTGCCAGCTTTGGTGGTTGCCGGCTGTGCCGGCAAAACATCCGCAGCTGGGTTGTGTGCTATTGGTTGTTGTGGTCGGGTTTGACATTCGGGTGAGTTTAATCGACGTACCCTAGGCCGTCGTAGGTTATTTAGTTGGCCCAAGGTGCTCCGGAGGATTTGCGACTTTACTGTCGGGTTTTGTTGAGGCTTTCTCCTCGCGGGCCAGCCGGTTAAGGCAAGCCCCTCGGTTGCGTACCCCTCACAATGTTCCCCAGCCACGCCCTGCTGAGGTCGTTGAAGTGTGGGGCGCAATAACGGTATGTGACAGAAGGACCGGCGCTCAGTTTTCTGTGACATTTCTCCCCGGATTTGCCAAATCCCTATCTGACCGAGGTCAGGATAGCTTGGGGAAAAGAGCTTTGTGCTCGGTAGGGTATATAAAGTCTACCTAGCCCAAAGCTTCCTGAGTGTGCTAGCCTTGGTTGAAATGACTTTTTGATCACGAGCCCTGCCGGCATGACAACACCGCGGTGGTATTAAAGCCTCCGATGAACCATCAAGCGACATAGCTTGCTCATCAAAAAGTCACTTTCTAAGCCCCCAAACGAGCGACAACGTTCTAGCACCTGATATTATTATTATACACAAACACAAAAAGTGCAGCCCAGGCTCCGACACACCGAGCTGCCGTGCCATTACCCAATGACTACTCCTCACACCGTGAGGTGAGCAATCACTGGGTCCGCGAATCATGCGCCCTAAGTAGACGAAGGGACCCAAGGATGACTGCCTTTTGCATTCTGGCGGCTAAGATGTGCGCCGCCGCACGGCACACCGGTACTTTGCGCAGTGCAGAGAGCAGCTTATTCCTCATTCCACTTAGGGATCCAATAACCATAACCAGCAGACTTACAGTGTAGTCTGGCCAGAGCCTGCGAAGTTGTCCGAGCAACTCCTGATATTTGGTCCGCTTTTCCTCCTCCTTAGAGACGATGTTCACCTCGGCAGGCGCCGAAAACTCTATAACGAACATCGTCTTCTGTTGGTGGTCGAGAAGGACTATGTCGGGCTTGTTTGCCTGTACAAGCTCGAGCGTGGGGAACGAGTAGTTCCAGTAAATCCGGCATCTCTCGTTCTCCACAACGGACTCTATATCCCCTGGAGCGTAAGGCAGTACCGGTGTCTCATCGATACCGTATGAGTGCCTTAAATGATAGTAGAGCACTCGTAGAGCCGCGTTGTGCCGATGGACGTAAGCCGTCCCAGCGTACGTCTTACACGCCGACAAGAGATGCATAAGTGTCTCTGGCGCCTGTCGGCAAGCTCTACAATGGGTGTCGGGTACATCTACACCCATAACCCTTTTACGGTACACCAAGGTGTTGAAGACACCGTCTTGGCAAGCCATTATAAAGCCCGCAGTCTCCGACTTCAACCCACTAGACCTTAGGAAAGAGAAGGTCAACTGCTCAGACAAACCATGCTCTTCTAGATGTTTGTAGAAGATTCCATGCATTGGCTTATCTTTATGAAGCCTTAAGAGGAAGTCGACTGCGGCAGTTTTAATGTGGGATTTTAATTCTACGGGAGCAAGTTCCGTAATGGACTGCTGACACCTCCGCTTGAAGTCGAGTGTGAGGCTGAGCTCCTCGGCTGCTCGTTTCGCTGCGCTAAAAAGAAAGGCTCCTTTTCCCGCATTCTCGTGCTCTCGCACAAAGCGGATCAGGGGATCGGTGCTGTTCGTTACATAGCAGGCAGTGGCCAGTACTACTCTGTTGTGCAGACGCTCCAAACTCAATAGTCCACGCCCTAGGTGTCGCGGGAGGTATATTCGCGGGACAGAGGACTTAGGATGCAGGCTTCTCTCCATATTCATCCTTTTGCAGGTCTTCGTGTCGATTTCCTCCAGCTCGTTCACTTTCCAGTGTATAGCACCAAAGGTGTATAATAACAATGGGACCGCAAGCATGTTTGTGGCAGCTACTTTGTTCTTGCCGGACAGTTCTGACGACCAGATCTGCCGGAGTCGGTGCAAATACTTGCGGCGGAGACACTCTTTAACCAATTCTTCCTCTTGGACATGACATTGCGCCACTCCAGGGTAGGTATAGGTATCTCCGGCATGCAGTTGTCGCAAGATGCTCCCATCAACGAGCTGTTCCGCATCTCCACTATCTCCGCTTCGTCCTTTCTTGAGATGAACCAATGCACATTTGTCTGTCCCGAACTCCATTCCGATAGCATGACTGTACTCCTGCACCACCCTCAGCGATTGTTGTAGTTCGCGTTGGCCGGAGGCATAAAGTTTTAGGTCATCCATATAAAACAGATGGGTGATCTTGTGCCTCCGGTTATTGGGCGTGCCACAGCTGTATCCTTTAGTATTTCTCAGCGCTATGGACAGAGGCAAAAGTGAGATGCAAAAAAGCAAGGGACTCAAGGAGTCTAATTGGAAGACACCTCTTTTCAATGACACCAACTCTGTCTGAACCCGAGTTTCACCTGATGTTATAGTGAACCGGGTCTTGCAGAGTGGCATCAGTTGTTTGATGCATCCCACTATCTGATTATCCACCGAATGACATTCCAACAGCCGCACAATGAGGTCATGAGACGTGCTGTCGAATGCCTTGCGATAGTCAATCCAGGCCATAGAAAGGTTTCGCTTGTACTGCACAGAGTCCTGCGTGACACATCGGTCAATCAACAGGTTCTCCTTGCAGCCAGCTACTCCTTTCTTTGACCCTCTCTGTTCATACACGTCGAGAAATACAGGATTCACAGCTTGAAGGATACGCATGTACAAGATTCTGGTGAAGAGCTTGTAACACGCGTTCAGACATGTTATTGGCCTGTAGTTTTTGGGATCAGACAAATCTCCGGTCTTCGGGAGAAGCACGGTTCGACCCTCGACAAACCAAGCCGGAATTGGCTGCTCCTGATTTAGCCACGAGTTAAAAACTCTAGCTAAATGCCGGTGGCAACTGGGGAATTTTTTACACCAGTAGGTGTTTATGCCATCCGGGCCAGGAGCTGCGAAATTCTTTGCGCCTCGTAAGGCGTCAAGAATTTCTTCCGTGTTTATCGGGTGACGCAGTACATTCAAGTTAGGAGTCCTCCTACAAACGGACTCGAACTACGCCAAGGCCGGAGTGTCTGCTGAGAGAGGTTTGGGCTGTTCGTAAATGTCCCTCCAAAAGGCCTCCACGCGATCAGCAGTTGGCGGCTGCTCTATGGCTGGAGGCGGCTGTTGGAAAAGGCGAGAAGGTCTTTCGTAGAACATTCTGTTCTGTTCCAGACCTCTCGCCCGCGCCACCAACGATCGCTTAGCAGCGATTAGCATCCGTATCCTGTCAAGACAGTGTTGCTTGACAACAACCAGTACCGCTTGACTGAGTGTATGATGGTCGCGCCTCAACCCGTAGGCTATCTGGCGCACTCGGCGTGTAAAAGGCTTCCCAGCCTCTCTATATTCCATCACACACTGGATACGGGAAGCTAACTGGCGAGCCAACTGGATTTTCGCTTCCATTTGGCGCACCCGTCTCTGTGCTCTCTCAACAGGAGAGTCTCTCATTCTCCCCTGTCTAGCTAGCCTCAGAGCCGCAGCGTAAATTTCGCAATTGATGCTCCAAATGTCAGAGGCCTCCGATAGACGTTCGCCCACAACCTCATCGTCTCTCTTTAAATCTGCCAGCTTCAAGGACCTTCCGTTGCTATGCAAGGCCCTTCGGTCTCTGAAATCCCCAGGTGAGACGACTTGGTCGATTTCCCTCTCAGCGGGCCCTACCGGCGAAATTTCAGCCTGGTTAACAGGCCTTCCGTCCGCCGAAGGGGCAGGCTGAGCTGGAGCACGAACATATCCCTGCCTCCGGAGGTACGATACATAATCTCGCAAATTCTGAGAGGTAAGCGTGCTATGCTCTGGGTGCATTTCACACCACCTCTCATACATGCGGGACATGTATCCCCTACGGCGCGGGCTACTGCTCTCGTAGCAGCTCAGCAGGTCATCCTTGAGCTCCGTCGTCCACCTAAAACGGTCCATGTCATTGCGGGGGTCGTCAACAGGGCGATTCGAAGCACCGCCACCTTGCCCAATGCCGGCTTCCGAAACCGGCTCGGTGTGGGTGCTTTTCTTGCGGGGTGGTCGAACCCGAAGATAGGGCCCGTCAGGTGGTTGGCCTTAGGGCCCCCAGACGACATTTCCGGAGGCAGCCGTCCAAATTGCCTCCTGAGGATGCACCTGTGAAGGTTGCCGGCTGGATTACATCCTTGGGCTTCGGTATACCCTGCGGGCATATTTACCTTTTCACTTTCCACGGAAAGGGATAAAGTAAAATGTTGGGTGTAGCAATCCCTTGAGACCCCAGCTTATCTACCCTGAACGCCGCGGTACTATGATGGTGGTGTTAGAGTGAGGGCGCCCTTCGCCTACTCCTCTATGACCTCCTCTGTTCCGCGTCGGTCTGAGTGGATCACCTCGCGTGGCTTGAGGTGCGGTCTCTGTCTCGCGCGTCGACTCCCCCACTGTTGCCCCGGCTGGGAACTTCCCGGAGTAGTAGCGACGAAAGAAACCAGGGTTGGCACTCCTGGGCCGCCGGTTAGTACAGGAACCCGTCCGACCTAGCCAGTTTGGAGGGCTGCTCCATCAGCCGGTGAATAATCTCGGGCGTGTAGTAGTGCCAGGTGGCGCCTGGAAAAAGGCCCTGTTGCACGTTTTGGGGGGCTTCGTCTGTGGCCGCCGGGTTTTCCCGAGGGGAATGACGGCGGTGGGTGGTCGGCGAGCGGGTGCGGGGGCCGTGCCTTGAGCCTCGCAACAACACACACACACACACACACACACACACACCCACACACACACACACCCTCACACACACACACACACCCTCACACACACACACAACCAAACCTGAAAATACTAAAATTAACACAGAAGCAAATGAAGAAACGAGTAATGTGCCACCCAAACTACCATCCCCACCCCCATCCCAAGTCCCAACCCCACAACCCCCAATGGAGGACCTTACCTCCACTGTTGAGTTGATGGAGGGTACAGAGGAGCCTATAATTAGCGGGAGCTCCCCCTGTGTCCCTTCAGATAAAGAAGATGACCTCCTGCGGTCACCGGCTGGTGCTGCTGGTCCGACATCTCTGCCTCCACTCTCGAGTGACGAGGAGGGGTTCGTTCCGGCGCACCTACGGGGCAAAGCGAGGAGGAACTGGAAGAGCAGACAGAGGAAAAAGAAGAGAGCAGCCGGCGCGGTAGCCGTGGAGGCGGAGATGACAAGTACATCTCTAGCCCCGGCAGCCCCTGGTCACTCTAGATGGAACTTCGGTCGACAAAGGGGTCCCGGAAGTACCATCTATATCTCAAGCCGAGGGGGCCATAGGCCGGCTTCCTCTTACAGTAGAGGGCCGGTGAAGAGGGCAGCGGACCGGGCGGCGAATAAGTAGCCCTTCGTGCTGCCAACTGAGCCGGCATTAAAGAGAGGAGATCCTGTGGCCGCGACTCCTCAAACCTCTTCGCGGTCCGGGCGGGCGCTTCGCGGGGGTGCAACAAACCCCACGGTGGCGCCCGGCGGAGCGATAGTGGGGAGAGGGGGATCGAGCAGCGCCCAGGGCAAGAAAGGCGGCACCGGTGGGCCTGCAGATCTGCAGCCGCAGGGCGCCCGCGCCCCTAAGGCAGCAGCGGTCGGACGGCCACCGGAGAGTGCCAAGCGATCGCGACAGGACCTGACGACACCGCCGGAGAGGGCGAATAAGAAGGTCAGGGGCGAGTACCCGCCAGCGCAGGGGGCGTCGACTTCATCTGGCATATCCCCTCTTTTGAGGGAATCTGCCGGTAGGTCTTCGCGGCCGGCTGCTGGGTCATCGCAACCGACCTCTTACAGCTCTGCAGTTCGTAGAGAGCTGCAGATCGTCATAAGGTCTGACAGACCTGACGGACTGGTGCTCCCGGACGAGGCGGAGCAAATTAGGTCCTACGTCGTAGGAAGAGTAATCCAGGCAATGGAGGAAGAAGGAGCCCCTATCCTCTGTTTCCTGAATTCGGGGCTGTATGACACGGGCTGGTTCGTAGTCACAGCCTACGATGAGACGTCTCATGACTGGCTCCTGAACCGACTGCCCCCCCTGGACATTGGAGACCATGTCTTCAGGCCTGTACGGTCTGCGGACGCTCCATGGCCGGTCACGGTGGGCGTCCGGGTCAAGAGTCAGGGACAGCCAAATTTAGAGCGGCTGGTTGGGACTCTTAGTCTCCAGAACCCTGATCTCAATATAAGAGATTGGAGGCATCTGGAGACAATGAGCGAGGGAAGAGAGGGTGACCACGTTATCACCTTCTCGATTAGTAACGAGGAGGCCGAGCTGCTAGAACGGGCTGGTTGGTCCCTCTTCTACGAGCTCTGCACTGTGGCTGTCCACAGGGTGGCTGCTCGTGGGAGGGGTGCCTGGCAGGGTCCATCTGGTGGCAAAGGCGTCTCCGGGAAAGCGAAATAGGCCGTGCCGATGCTTCCCCAGCATACCGCAGGAACTATGACACAGCTGCGGGTAAGTCAAATTAATCTCCACCGCAGCAACGATGCCGCGGCCGAACTGCTGGCCATCGTTGCTGGAAGGACTAAAGAGATTATATTAATTCAAGAGCCCTATTGTTACAGGAAGCAAATACGCGGATTGGAGGTCAGTACCTTCAACCTTGTGTCAGGCAACTTAGACTCCCCCAGGGCGGCCATCCTCGCGTCTAGGGACCTGCAGGTGACGCCATTGCCTCAGCTAGGGACCAGAGATGCGGCGGTCGCCGTACTGGAATTCAAGGTTAGTGACTCTAGGTTTAAGATAGTCGTAGGCAGCGTGTACCTTCCGTACGATATCGCGAGTCTACCCCCGACTACAGACCTAGTTAATATAATAGATTTCGCGAATAGCAATGGGCTACCACTCCTTATTGGAATGGACGCTAATGCGCATCATTTAGTATGGGGTCGCTCGGACATAAACAGTCGAGGCGAAGCCCTATTAGAGTCCATAGCATCTCGTAATTTAGAGATTCTTAACAAAGGCACAGAAGCCACATTCGTGAATCGGATCAGGAAAGAGGTTATCGATATCACGGTAGCTTCTCCGGATCTGGTTCGCGTAGTAACAGACTGGAGAGTAACAGATGACATATCTCTGTCTGATCACAGGATGATTAGGTTTGAGATAGATTCAGTACACAGCGAGGTAGCCCAATGCCGGAACCCTAGAGCAACCGATTGGGAGACCTACAAGGCCTCCCTGGCTGCTAACCTTAGGGAACCGGCTGGACGCTATAACACAATAGAAGAAGTGGAGCGCGGTGTCTCCAACTTGGAGGAGACTATCCGCACTGCACTTGAGGCATCTTGCCCACTGAGGGCTGTGGCTCCTGGGAGAGTACCCTGGTGGTCCGGGACGTTAAATAAACTCCGAGGGGCCGCAAGGAGGGTTCTTAACAGGGCTACAAAGAGAGGCGATGGAGCCTCCTGGGATGCCTTTAGAGAGACAAGGAGAAAGTACAAAAAAGAGCTACGCAGCAACAAAAGAGCAAGCTGGCGGAACTACTGTGGAGAATTGGAGTCTCTTTCAGAATCCGCCAGACTAATGAAATTGCTCAGCTGCGAGAAGAGACAAACCATTAGTTCATTCAAGGAAGAGGATGGTACATGGACTACATCGGTGGAGGAATCTCTCCAATACCTCCTCGACTCGCATTTCCCGGGAGAATCCGGCGAACTGTCTCCAGAAGCTGAGTCGGCTCTCTTGAATGGGGACGCCGGCCTGGCCGAGAGGATGATAACCGACGGATCGGTCTCCTGGGCAATAAACGAGTTTAGTCCATTTAAATCAGCCGGACCTGATGGTATATTCCCCGCGCTGCTACAAAGAGGTCTGGAGGAGTTGCTGCCACATATAGTGGCAGCCTTCCGGAGCTCCATAGCGCTAGGATACGTACCGTCCTCCTGGAAAGCAGCAAGAGTAGTGTTCATCCCTAAACCAGGGAAGATCGACTACTCTTCAGCAAAATCTTACAGACCAATCAGTCTTACCTCCTTTCTTATGAAAGCATTGGAGAAGATCGTGGACAGATACTTGGTGGAGGAAATCCTCGTTACCTATCCCCTCCATGATAATCAGCATGCCTATAGGCAGGGCCGCTCCACGGAAACAGCCCTGCATGCTATAGTAGGAAAAGTAGAAAGAGCCCTCTCTCACAGAGAAGTGGCTCTGGGAGTATTCTTCGACGTACAGGGAGCTTTTGATAAAGCACGAACAGCGAATATATCCACCGCCCTTCAGACCAGGGGTGTTCCACCCACTCTGGTCTGCTGGGTAAGGTCGGCACTTCAGAATCGCAAGGCTAGTGCAACATTAGGCGAGGTTCAGCTCGGGGTTGGGGTGAGTGGGGGTTGCCCGCAGGGCAGCTGCCTCTCCCCCCGCCTCTGGTGCCTTGTTATGGATGACCTCCTTGCGAGACTTAGCTCGGCCGGCTTCTATACGCAGGCCTACGCAGATGACGGCCTGGTGTTAGTCTCTGGTAGATTCCTGGGCGTCGTCTGCGATAGGATGCAGATGGCGTGCAACATTTTGGATAGATGGTGTGGCGAATCAGGACTCTCAATCAACCCAGGGAAGACTGAGCTGGTCCTATTCACTCACAGGAAGAAAATAGATGATTTCAAAGCCCCCACCCTCCATGGTGTACCACTGACCCTAACACGGGAGGTCAAGTACCTGGGGGTGATAATTGATAATAAACTCACATGGGCACAGCATATCGACTATGTGTATAAAAAGTCTATAGCTACCATGTGGCAGTTGCGTCGGGTAGTCGGCGGAACCTGGGGCCTCAAACCCAAGGTCCTAAACTGGCTATATACGGCAGTAGTAAGATCTAGGATCCAGTATGGCAGCTCGGTCTGGTGGCCGAGCGTGGAGAAGGTCTCTGTCAGGCTCAAGCTCGCAAAGATTCAGAGACTGGCAGCAATGAGCATAACAGGTGCCACGAGGACAACACCCACTGCTGCCCTGGAGGTACTCTTGGGCTTGCCGCCTCTGCACCTCTGGATAAAGAGAGAGGCGATGTCGGCCTGCCTGAGAATGCGTGACGGGGGAACGTGGGTAGCACGAGAACCATTAGTTGGCCACACCAGAATAGAGCGATTCGCGGAGAGTAATATCCCGATATCGTCATTCAGGGTGGAAAAAGCCAAAGATATCTTAAATTTAGATAAGGGATTCTCACTAGTCATCCCGGAAAGAGATGACTGGATGAGAGGGAAAGTCAAGTTTCCGCCCAATAGTCTGGTATGCTACACGGACGGATCGCTCTTAAAGGAGTCAGGATCCGGGGGAGCGGGCTTCTGTCTGGAGGGTAAAGAAGTGCGGCGGAGCTTCGCGCTGGGAAGCTGCACGACTGTCTTCCAGGCGGAAGTGTATGCGATATTGATGGTGGCATACTCGACGGAAGTCGAACAGTGCTCTGAACAGAGCATATATATATGCTCTGACAGCCAATCAGCTCTGAAAGCGGTGGCAGCTCCGAGTGCCAGATCAGCTCTGACTCAAGAATGCTCGGCCGCCCTTCAGAAATTAGCTAACCATAAGAAGGTGACCCTGCTGTGGGTCCCCGGACACATTGGTATACCGGGTAACGAGAGAGCTGACCGATTAGCTAGGATAGGGGCCAGCAGTCCCTGCATCGGCCCAGAACCTATGCTGGGAATTAGCAGACGCCAGGTCAATGTGGCCCTGGACAAGTGGGCCTACAAGGAACTGGCGAAAGCCTGGTTAGAGAGAGACGACTGCAGGCAATCCAAGAGATTCATAGCAGGCCCTGATAAGGGCCGAACGCTATGGCTTTTGAATAAAGGCAGAAAGACGCTCAACCTTCTGGTGGGGGTTCTTACTGGCCATTGCCTGCTGAATAGACATTTGTCACTTATGAGAGTGGTAGGGGACCCCATTTGCTCCAGATGCTGGGAGGAGGACGAGACAGCGTTCCACTTCCTGGGCAGATGTGCAGTTTATCGCAACCTTAGGGTTGAGATATTCGGCACGACGGAGTTTGGGGAGGAGCCACTATATTCAGCGAAATGGTCGGACTGAGACTGGTCGAACTGAGAGAGTCACCCTGGAAGATACCACGACGTATGTGTAGCTCATCCGTTTGGATATGGCCGTCCTCAGTTTGAAGGTATATGTTTGTTCGCCATGTCTCCATGGTTCTTGTAAGAAACTGACGAAGCCCTGGGTTGATTTTATATATTTCAAGAGTTTTCTTTAGCCAGCTGTGGGGCACAGAGTCGAAAGTCTTTTTGTAATCGATAAAACATGTATGGAGATTCCGGTGTTCTTTTCTGGTTTGCTCCATGATCACACTATCAATTATAAGTTGTTCCTTGCAACCTTGGCTTTGTTTTCTACAACCTTTTTGTTCTTCAGTCAGGATGTTGTTTTCCGTGAGGTGTTGTTCAATTCTTCTGCATATTGTTGCGGTGATGATCTTGTACAAGGTGGGAAGACAAGTGATTGGGCGATAGTTGGCAGGGTTCTTGGTGTCTGCGTTTTTGGGTTTTATATACGTTATTCCTTGCGTGAGGAATTTGGGAAGCCTATTCGGTTGGAGTATGGCTTTATTGATTTGGTCTGTGAGCACTTCGTATACTGAGCTGAACTGCTTGTACCAAAAATTTTGTATATTATCCACGCCTGGACACTTCCAATTATGGGTATGCTTTATGGTTTCAGCTATTTCCTCTGATGTAAGGATAACGTCTCCCTGCTCCACTATATGTTGATGTTTTTCCTCTTCTTGTCTGATCCATGGAGCGTTTTCATTATGTGTTTTGGGTTCTGACCATAGGCTTCCTCAAAACTCAGTTAACTCTTGTTTACTAGGAGGTTCTATTGCTGTTATCTGGTTGTCGGCTGTTATTTTTTGGTAAAACTGTTTTTCACTTTTCTGAAAGATTGTTAGCATCCTTTCTGGCATTAGACTCGTTGTATCTGCGGAGTCTAGCAGCATAGACTGCGAGCTTCTGTTTAAGGGTATCAGCTATTTCTGGTATTGTCTGTTGTGGTGACTTGGATTTGAGTATATTAATTGTTGTCTGTACGCGCTTTGAGCGGTTGTTATTGTTGGTGTATTGCGCGAGGTGTGCCAGATCCTTTCTGATTGTGCTGATTTTATTTTAAATTCTTATTTGCCATTTAGGTTTAGATCTTTCAGTTGTGCGGGCTATACATCGTTTTGGGAGTTTTTGGCCGTTGAGTGTGAGTGTGGTTGCTGCGGCAGCATATATAACAGTATGGATGTCCTCTAGGTCACTGTCTTTGTTTAAAAATTGTGGTATTATGTTGACATTTATTGTGTGCAATATTTGTAGAGTGTTGTTTTTAAAAATTAGTCTAGGCAGGGGATCTCGCAATGTAGGATTGGTGCCACACCATTTGTTGTACTGTGTGTTCATCACTTGTTTGGCAGATTGTGTGATAGCAGGTGGTAAAGAAATGTTTTGGCTTTGTGTGGCTGTGGAAGGTAAGTTAGTGCATGTTGTTTCTGGTGTATCTGGTGTATGATGATTTTCTAGATCCAATTCTAAGTGTGTGCTGGTGTTATTGATCGTGCCTGTGTTTGGAGGTTGATTATTTCGGGTACGAATGGCATGCCGTTCTGTGATTGATTCAGTAGCTAACGAATCTTTAGGTTGGGCAGCGGTATCTGATATATGTATGTTGTGTGTGCTCATGTTCTGGATTTGTCTCTGAGTGTATGCTACTGTTGTCGATTGTGGTTTTGTTTGAGGTCTGCGGGTGATTCGGATGGGCAGTATTTATTTCATTGGATACAAGTATCTTTATAGCTTGTAGTTCTTCGGATGTAAGGCGGTTGTTTTTTGTTATGACTCGTTTTTGATCAATGAGTCGCTGTTCAGTTACACGCTCTGCGAGGTGTGGGTATTGTGCTATAAATAACCTGTGCAGCTCATGTCTGTAGCCTGTAGAGATGGTTTCTAGTTTTGTGGCGGTGTAGTAACAGCGCATTACATGTTTGTTGATTTCAGTGGTCGATTGTAAGCGCTGTCTGGGTTTACCAGCTTTGGTGGTTGCCGGCTGTGCTGGCAAAACGTCCGCAGCTGGGTTGTGTTCTCTGGGCTGTTCTGTTTGGTTTTGGGGTTAGGGTGAGTTTAATCGACGTACCCTAGGCCGTCGTTGGTTATTTTTAGAAGTAATTTTATGCATCGTGTTCCCACGAGTAGGGACGATCTAAATGTCGCTCTCCCGGGTGACGCCCATTCCAGGAGAGAAGGGACTTATATTTACTCCGAAGTTGGCCCAAGGTGCTCCGGAGGATTTGCGACTTTACTGTCGGGTATTGTTGAGGCTTTCTCCTCACGGGCCGGCCGGTTAAGGCAAGCCCCCCGATTGCTTACCCCTCACGACGTTCCCCAGCCACGCCTTGCTGAGGTCGTTGAAGTGTGGGGCGCAATAACGGTGTGTGACAGAAGGGCCGGCGCTCAGCCCTCTGTGGCATATTTTCCGGATTTGCCAAACCCCTATCTGACCTAAATCAGGATAGCTTGGGGAAAGGAGCTTGGTGCTAGGTAGAGTAAGTGACATCTACCAAGCGCCCAGCTTCCTGGGTGTGTTAGCCTTGGTTGAAGTGACTTTTTGACCACGAACCCTGCTGGTGTCGTAGCTTTGCGGTGGCATTGAAGTCCCACCATGAGCCATCCACCGAAATAGCTCGCCTGTCAAAAAGTCACTCTCTAAGCCCCCAAACGAACGTCAACGTTCTAGCACCCGATGGGGTATAGTTCAAAACACAAAAAGTGCAGCCCGGGCTCCGACACAACGAGCTGCTGTTCCATTACCCAATGACTACTCCTCACACCGTGAGGTGAGCAATCACTGGGTCCGCGAATCGTGCGCCCTAAGTAGACGAAGGGACCCAAGGATGACTGCCTTCTGCATTCTGGCGGCTAAGATGTGCGCCGCCGCACGGCACACCGGTATTTTGCGCAGTGCAGAGAGCAGCGTATTCCTCATTCCACCTAGGGATCCAATGACCATAACCAGCAGACTTACAGTGTAGTCTGGCCAGAGCCTGCGAAGTTGTCCGAGCAACTCCTGATATTTGGTCCGCTTTTCCTCCTCCTTAGAGACGATGTTCACCTCGGCAGGCGCCGAAAACTCAATAACGAACATCGTCTTCTGTTGGTGGTCGAGAAGGACTATGTCGGGCTTGTTTGCCTGTACAAGCTCGAGCGTGGGGAACGAGTAGTTCCAGTAAAGCCGGCATCTCTCGTTCTCCACAACGGACTCTATATCCCCTGGAGCGTATGGCAGCACCGGTGTCTCATCGATACCGTATGAGTGCCTCAAATGATAGTAGAGCACTCGTAGAGCTGCGTTGTGCCGATGGACGTAAGCCGTCCCAGCGTACGTCTTACACGCCGACAAGAGATGCATAAGCGTCTCTGGCGCCTGTCGCAAGCTCTACAAAGGGTGTCGGGTACATCTACACCCATAACCCTTTTACGGTACACCAAGGTGTTGAAGACACCGTCTTGGCAAGCCATTATAAAGCCCTCAGTCTCCGACTTCAACCCACTAGACCTTAGGAAAGAGAAGGTCAATTGCTCAGACAAGCCATGCCCTTCCAGATGTTTGTAGAAGATTCCATGCATTGGCTTATCTTTATGAAGTCTTAAAAGGAAGTCGACTTCGGCAGTTTTAAGGTGGGATTTTAATTCTGCGGGAGCAAGTTCCGTAATGGACTGCTGACACCTCCGCTTGAAGTCGAGTGTGAGGCTGAGCTCCTCGGCTGCTCGTTTCGCTGCGCTAAAAAGAAAGGCTCCTTTTCCCGCATTCTCGTGCTCTCGCACAAAGCGGATCAGGGGATCGGTGCTGTTCGTTACATAGCAGGCAGTGGCCAGCACTACTCTGTTGTGCAGACGCTCCAAACTCAATAATCCACGCCCTCCCAGGTGTCGCGGGAGGTATATTCGCGGGACAGAGGACTTAGGATGCAGGCTTCTCTCCATATTCATCCTTTTGCGGGTCTTCGTGTCGATTTCCTTCAGCTCGTTCACTTTCCAGTGTATAGCACCAAAGGTGTATAATAACAATGGGACCGCAAGCATGTTTGTGGCAGCGACTTTGTTCTTGCCGGACAGTTCTGACGACCAGATCTGCCGGAGTCGGTGCAAATACTTGCGGCGGAGACACTCTTTAACCAATGCTGCCTCTTGGACATGACGCTGCGCCACTCCAAGGTAGGTATAAGTATCTCCGGCATGCAGTTGTCGCAAGATGCTCCCATCAACGAGCTGTTCCTCATCTCCACTATCTCCGCTTCGTCCTTTCTTGAGATGAACCAATGCACATTTGTCTGTCCCGAACTCCATTCCGATAGCATGACTGTACTCCTGCACCACCCTCAGCGATTGTTGTAGTTCGCGTTGGCCGGAGGCATAAAGTTTTAGGTCATCCATATAAAACAGATGGGTGACCTTGTGCCTCCGGTTATTGGGCGTGCGACAGCTGTATCCTTTAGTATTTCTCAGCGCTATGGGCAGAGGCAAAAGTGAGATGCAAAAGAGCAAGGGACTCAAGGAGTCTCCTTGGAAGACACCTCTTTTCAATGACACCAACTCTGTCTGTACCCGAGTTTCACCTGATGTTATGGTAAACCGGGTCTTCCAGAGTGGCATCAGTTGTTTGATGCATCCCACTATCTGATTATCCACCGAAAGACATTCCAACAGCCGCACAATGAGGTCATGCGACGTGCTGTCGAATGCCTTGCGATAGTCAATCCAGGCCATAGAAAGGTTTCGCTTGTACTGCACAGAGTCCTGCGTGACACATCGGTCAATCAACAGGTTCTCCTTGCAGCCAGCTACTCCTTTCTTTGACCCTCTCTGTTCATACACGTCGAGAAATACAGGATTCACAGCTTGAAGGATACGCATGTACAAGATTCTGGTGAAGAGCTTGTAACACGCGTTCAGACATGTTATTGGCCTGTAGTTTTTGGGATCAGACAAATCTCCGGTCTTCGGGAGAAGCACGGTTCGACCCTCGACAAACCAAGCCGGAATTGGCTGCTCCTGATTTAGCCACGAGTTAAAAACTCTAGCTAAATGCCGGTGGCAACTGGGGAATTTTTTCCACCAGTAGGTGTTTATGCCATCCGGGCCAGGAGCTGCGAAATTCTTTGCGCCTCGTAAGGCGTCAAGAATTTCTTCCGTGTTTATCGGGTGACGCAGTACATTCAAGTTAGGAGTCCTCCTACAAACGGACTCAAACTGCGCCAAGGCCGGAGTGTCTGCTGAGAGAGGTTTGGGTTGTTCGTAAACGTCCCTCCAAAAGGCCTCCACGCGATCAGCAGTTGGCGGCTGCTCTATGGCTGGAGGCGGCTGTTGGAAAAGGCGAGAAGGTCTTTCGTAGAACATTCTGTTCTGCTCCAGACCTCTCGCCCGCGGCACCAACGATCGCTTAGCAGCGATTAGCATCCGTATCCTGTCAAGACAGTGTTGCTTGACAACAACCAGTACCGCTTGACTGAGTGTATGATGGTCGCGCCTCAACCCGTAGGCTATCTGGCGCACTCGGCGCGTAAATGGCTTCCCAGCCGCTCTATATTCCATCACACACTGGATACGGGATGCTTCCTGGCGAGCCAACTGGATTTTCGCTTCCATTTGGCGCACCCGTCTCTGTGCTCTCTCAACAGGAGAGTCTCTCACTCTCCCCTGTCTAGCTAGCCTCAGAGCCGCAGCGTAAATTTCGCAATTGATGCTCCAAATGTCAGAGGCCTCCGATAGACGTTCACCAACAACCTCATCCTCTCTCTTCAAATCTGCCAGCTTCAAGGACCTTCCGTTGTTATGCAAGGCCCTTCGATCCCTGAAATCCCCAGGTGAGACGACTTGGTCGATTTCCCTCTCAGCGGGCCTTACCGGCGAACTTTCAGCCTGGTTAACAGGCCTTCCGTCCGCCGAAGGGGCAGGCTGAGCTGGAGCACGAACATATCCCTGCCTCCGGAGGTACGATACATAATCTCGCAAATTCTGAGAGGTAAGCGTGCTATGCTCTGGGTGCATTTCACACCACCTCTCATACATGCGGGACATGTATCCCCTACGGCGCGGGCTACTGCTCTCGTAGCAGCTCAGCAGGTCATCCCTGAGCTCCGTCGTCCACCTAAAACGGTCCATATCATTGCGGGGGTCGTCATCAGGGCGATTCGAAGCACCGCCACCTTGCCCAACGCCGGCTTCCGAAACCGGCTCGGTGTGGGTGCTTTTCTTTCGAGGTGGTCGAACCCGAAGATAGGGCCCGTCAGGTGGTTAGCCTTAGGGCCCGCAGCCGACAGTTCCGGAGGCAGCCGTCCAAATTGCCTCCAGAGGATGGACCTGTGAAGGTTGCCGACCGACTTACATCCTTTGGCTTCGGTATACCCCACGGTGTCGCCACGCACCGAATAGCCTCTTGATGTTGGGCGGCTTCCTGGGGGTTTATGAAAACAGCCGCTTCTAACATGAAGAACAGACGCTGTCGTCGTACCGCTCCTCACATGGAGATCCGTCGTGTCCTATTAATTGTGGAATAGCCGATCCTCTGGATGCAGACGCTATTCCACTGAGCTAGTTTTGGTCCGCCCCGGGTATTTGATTTCCCGGGTACCACCCATATCTGGGAGGCGTTCCCCTATCCGCCACCTTGGGGAGGCGCCACACTTATTAATATTATTATTATTATTATAACTCTACCACCTACGCTTTAGATACTATTAAAAGGTACAATAATTTTATAACATCTTTTTACAAAAATTCTGTCAAAGTTTGCACAAGAGATTAATTCACTTTAAGAAAGGCTGGGAAAATATTTTTCACTCCATAGCCAAATTCTAAACATATTTTTTTTTGAAACATCGTTTATTTCTGGAAATAATAATATAACAATAAACTTTAACAATTCTCTAAACAGTATCGAAGGTTCTGGCCTCGAGAATTATAAACATAAACTTATCAACAGTGCTTACTCTTTTTCTTTAACTAGATTGCTACTAGATTCCTTAATTATATTATATACTACTCAATTAACTACATGCATGCCTAGGTGTTGTTTTAAATTGTACAAGAAGCTATTATAACATATTTTAGATCTAATTTCAACTGATAACCTATTATAAGCTCTAGACGCGGATTGCATTGGACAATTCAAAGCTATATTTGTACGACTGCAAAACCGGATATATATTGTTTTGTGACCTGGTAAAATGATCATGTATTTCATTTACAAAATTATAGATAGCGTTATTCTTCTGCCTGCTATTAATTATTTTAAATACTAATTTACATTTTTCAAGTTCTAAAATTTTATCCGTCTGAGCAACTTTTAGTTCTGTATATAACGTGATTGAATTGGTAAGTTTGCTATAATTAAATAGTATTTTCAAAATCTTATTTTGTAAAGTTTGAACATTTTGAAATAAAGTTCCTGAACAAGTTCCCCATATTGGAATTAAGTACCTTAAATGTGCCAAAAAAATGCGTTATAAATGCTATATTTGGTTTTCTTAGTGAAGTAATATCGACATTTAAACATTATGGGCAGCATCGGAGTAACTTTTTTAGTAATATGATTTAGATGTGGTTGCCAATTTAAACTTTCATCCACTATCAACCCCAAATATTTTATTGATGAGACCTTTTCCAACATGATATTATCAATTGCAATCTGAAGTTCATTAACTATGGTATTTTTCCTTTTAAATAAAATATATTTGGTCTTATCAATATTGACTTTCAAATTATTATAAAATAACTATTTCAGGTATTTGTCCAAGTCCTGATTCACTAAAGCCTGGAGTTCAAGTTCATTCCTTGCTGTGTATACTAGTACTGCATCGTCAGCAAATGTAAAGTACCTGGCTTTCAAGTTTGCTACTTTCAAATTCAGCACGTAAAGTGAGTACAACAATGGACCTAGAACCAATCCCTGCGGTACTCCATACGAATTAGTCAATAGTTCACTCACTACCTCACCAAGCTTTAAATATTGCCTTCGATCACAGAGATATGAGTTTAGTAACTTATGTACTGTGCCTATAATGCCAATGTTATTCAGCTTTGTCAGCAGCTTATGTATAATAATTTATTCACCAACAATACAGGGCAAATAAATTGTTTGACCCACAGAAGGTGCTGACCTTGTGCGTGGGTTATAATACATACATATATTTTACAATACGTGTATTGAAACTAATACTAACTATATTAAAAACTTGTAAGTGTGTCAGTTCAAAATCGTCTTAAAAACATTTGAAAAAATATCTCTGGGTGTGTCCATTATCCAATTTTTGACTTTTTTTTGTATACAATATGAGATTTTATGGATTTCAGTGAAGCAGGAAGTAAATCGTATATGCAGCAACATAGATATATTAAACTTTTTTGGCCTATTGACCTAAATATAGGAGGTCTTAAGGTCCTATTCTTGATTCGTGTATTATGTTCATGGCTACTGAAGTTGATGTAATTTTTATGTTTGTGGGCGAAATTCAATATGTTATAGCTGTATAGTTGTCGGATATCAAATTTCTGGGATTCTTTAAATAAATTATTTGAGGGGTAAGTGGGTTCTTTATAATAAACTAGCTGACCCGACAGACGCTGTCCTGCCTTAGCTATGAAAATTAAAATTGAACTTAAATGTGCAATAAATAATAATTACCTATCTGAAGAGCATAGCGATCATTGAAATACTTTTTGATACCCAACATGTTTTGTTTCGTTTTCGGGCCCACAAATAAATAATGATGGTTTTGTCAACACGGTACAGGCTACATGATCATGTGGAAAACATGCATTATCAAGATTGATTCATTCAAGTAGAAAAGTTCACTTAAACATGTGCCTAAAGTCTGGTCTTCAAGATACATGGTGTCAAATTTTGGAAAATATAGAATGTATGCCACTGACCTTAAAAAAAAATAAATATTGTTTTTCAGACGAAACAGATGAAAATCCAACTTTTCTGTCTTTTGATGTCTCTTCGTATCACACTTTGTTTTGGAGGAAAAAATAAAAACCACTTCATAGCCCGTCGAAAAAGTGGAGCTATGAAATGAAGTGGTTTTTATTTATTTGTTCCAAAACAAAGTGAGATACGAAGCGACATTAAAAGAACAGAAAAGGTATTTTTATCTGTTTAATCTGAAAAACAGTATTTAATTTTTTCAAGGTTGGAGCCGGACATCTTTTTGCTAATATTCTCGTGGGACTGCCCCCCGACACGCCACTGGAAAGGATAACTATCTTCTGGTCAGTGGTGACTTAGATTCTTAATGCAGTGAAAGACTACAGATTAAAAAAACGGCTCATTAATGTTTAAGTCATTGATAAAAAAACAATTCCATTTCCAATCTTTCACACCCTGTATCTTGAAATCCAGAATCTTCAAGCTACATGTCGATCCATTGTTTATTCAGGGTGACTTCACATTATTATGGACATTCAGATAGGGACATGAAGCCTTAACATGCTCAATTTTCAAGATACAATTATGTATCGGGAATTCAACCACGGTTTTGCTAACATGAATCGAGGCGTCACCTACGGCACATCGAGCTCTTTTAAATTAAGGAAACTTTTTTCCGTTTTGGAGCATCAACCTTAATATTAAAAACATCGTTTCCCCAATATGTGTTACAAAAAAAAGGTATACTTTGTTTAAGTCCCTAGTGTTGAAATTTGAGAATACTTCGTAAATGGTATTTAAAACTATGAGCCTAAGCCTGATATTCATTCATGCGGAAATACCGATAATTCTTTTGAACGCGATTTACAATTCAGTCGCATTGAAAATTTCAATGAAGATTATCTCGAAAACAGTTACCTCTAGAGACTCAAACAGATCATACCTTTTTCATGTAAAACATATTGAGGATCTTTTTGATACACTGATGCAGCAAACCGGAAAAAAGGTTGGTTAATTTAAATCCATTCAATGTTCCTTGGGTGGCGTCCTCTATTCATGATAGCAAAACGATGGTTGAATTTGGATTTTTCACCTTAAAAAAACCCCGATACGTAAGTTTATATCGTTGTGCCATTTTATTGCGAAAGAATTGAGAAAAAACGAAAATAAAAGATAACATTTTGACACCCTGTATCTTGAAAATGAAGCATTGTAAGGCTTCATGTTCCTATCTCAACGTTCATAGAAATGTGACTATTATCACCTGTCAAGCATTGTCCGTCGATTATACGGACACCCTGTATGAGCTTTTTTTATTTGAATTTGAGTCATAAATATGCCTTTGAAATTACGGTCTATCAATAAGTAACACTCTGTATATACGCATTTGTCATTATTTATACGACGCACAATTGACGTTTAAACATCTAACACCTAACCGGTATTTTTGACAGCAACGTCATACATGACAACAATAACAAACAAATCACTAACACTACACACCCTTCGTAGGTGTCAAGTTTTTTCACATTTTTTCAAATTTTCTAATGTTCTGAATAATTTTCCTTAGATTTCTTCCCGTAAGAACCTTCTACGAAGTAATAGCAGACTTATAAAAGAAAGATGGATGAAATTGGTAAAGCCGTTCTCACGTGATGCCGTGACCAAGGGAAAAAGGGACTCATTTTTATATATAGAGAGATAACCTTCAAAACACATTTTTGCAAGGAACTGATACTCTTTGATGCACTCCCAACCTAAGATGCCATAATTTAGTTGGGACTGCACAAGAGAATAATACAATGTTTCTAAACAACGTGTGTTTAGAAATTGTCTAAGATATTTGAATTTAGGTAATAGTTGTCTGACTTTTCGCGAAAGAAATTTTATTTGTAAATCCCATTTTAAATGTTTGTCAATTATTATACCTAAGTACTTGACACTATCAGCCTCAAAAATTTGTCTTTTGTCTATTTCAATAGGTCCAAAATTCGGTAACGTATTTTTATATGACGAAAAAGGTAAATAGTAAGTTTTATCAAAATTTATCGTAAGAAAATTGGTATCAAACCAATTTTTAATACGTGTTATATCATACCTGATTATTTCTTGGATTTCTTTCCAGCTTGATGCTTGTTAGGTTATCACTGTATCATCTGCAAAGCAGTGTATCATTGATTTTGTGGCAATGTTAAGTAGGTCGTTTATATAAATATTGAATAATAGCGGTCCTATGACGGTGCCTTGTGGTACGCCGTACTCAAATATTTTGCACTCACTCAAGATATTATCTATTTCGACATAATTTGTGCGATTGTTCAGATAGCTTTCCATTAGCCTGAAAGATACTCCACGAAAGCCGATATGCTCTAATTTATTCAATAGAATCCTATGGCTGACAGTGTCAGATGCTTTAGCTAGATCAATAAATACAGATACGGTAGGGATTTTTTTATCTAACGATTCATATATATGATTAGTAAGATATAAGATGGCATCTTGAGTGGAAAATCCTTTTTTAAATCCAAATTGGTTCTCAGACAAAATTTTAATTTTTTCTAGGAAGGATTCAATCCTACTTTTTAATAATGTTTCAAATACCTTAGCTAAACTTGATATAAGTGTAATAGGTCTATAACTTCAGTTGTTATTCTATCAGTTCCTGGCGATTTATGCGTTTTAAGATTACTTATTATAAACTCAACTTCCTTATTGGGATCAGCGTCTTCAATAAAAAATTAATTCAAACTTCTAGGTGAGAAAAATTTGTAACTATTATTACTTGAAAATTTAGATGCCAATTTGCTGCCAACGTTTGAGTAATAATCTACAAACATGTTTGATATTGTGCCAGGCCGGCCCTGTAATGCCATCTAGTGATATCTAGAAAACCTACTTCTCGATCCCTGTCCTATGAGTTTTATGTTCTCGAGAACAATCGAGAGAGGGCACACCTAGTATAAAATCGCGCACCGGTCACCAGTGGCAGTCAGTTACAGTCGATACAGTGCCGTGCAGTGGAAAGCAATACGTGACGCCCAGTGGCGCGCGCGAAATAAATGAACTGTGATATAAATTAGTGAAGTTAAGGACCAATAGAAATTAGTGTAGTGACTTTAGATAAATTAGACTGTTAAGTGTTAGGCTAGCCGTAGTACATAGTTAGTGAAAATAAATAGTGAAATCCGTACCAAGTGTTTCTTTGCCCAATCGGACTAAAGACTTGTAACAGTGGTGTCAGGTGTGGGGTAGACTGACTGATTGGGCAACGTGGTTCGGACAGTTAAGTGAATAAACTGTCAAGATGGTGAGATTTAGTGAACTGAAGGTTGCGGATTTAAGGAGAGAGCTCGATGAACGCGGTGCCGATAGCAGCGGGCTGAAGGCCGTTCTCCAAGATCGACTCCGACAAATAATGATTGAAGAGGGTGAGGATCCAGATACCTTCGAATTCGAGTCACCTGAATTCGAGTGGGCCAAGAAGCTCGAGTCAAAAATCGAAGCAATCTCCAGTCAGAATCCGCCCTGAAGATGGAGATTACTGCTTTAAAAAAAAGACATCGAAGAAAGAATTGGAACCAGAATCGACATCTTAGAATCGAAAATGGTAGAGCAAAGAGAAGATCTCAAGAGGGGATTGGAAAAACAAAACGAAGATCTCAAGAGGGGATTGGGAAAAACAAAAAGAAGATCTCGATAGGGGATTAGAAAAACAAAAAGAAGGTCTCAAGAGGGGACTGGAAAAACAAAAGGAACATCTCCAGAGGGGAGTGGACAAATAGAAAGAAGATCTGCGAGACAACATCCGACGCCTAGACTCAGAGAAGGACAAGCTGCGAATGGAGCTTCAGGCTACAAGCGTAACCACACCAAGTGACCTGAAGGCAGGAGATTGGTGCAAGCCGAGATTGAAACCTCCTCAGTACGATGGGAAAACGTCCTGGGAGAATTACCTCCTTCAGTTTGAAGCGGCCGCAAACGCCAATGGTTGGTTACCTGGTGAGAAGGCGACAGCTTTGACGTTAGCACTGAGAGGCGAAGCTACAGATGTGCTTCAGACGCTATCACCGACAGAACGAGGCGACTACGAACAGCTAGTCAGACACCTGGAAATGAGGTTTGGACAAGCCAGGTTCGGTCACGTCTTCCACGCTCAGCTGAAGAATCGCTCCCAACGACCAAACGAGACGCTGCAAGAAATCGAAGCAGATATAGCCCGCTTGGTTCGACTGACATATCCGACGGCTCAAGAAGATCTAATGGAGCGATTAGCAGTGGAGGCATTTGTGGGTGGTCTTCGTGATGCCGAAATGCGTCAAGCTGTGGCCCTCGCACATTCGGAGCGTCTCGTGGATGCTCTAGCCAAAGCTTTAGAATTCGAGGCTGTGAAAAAGACTTGTGCCCGGCCCGAGTTCGGGAGTGTGAAGGTGAGACAGAAGTGCCGGCCCTAGTTGAGGAACTGCGGCGGGTAATTAGCGAGGCCCGTTCCAAGAAGAAGAGAGAGATCCGATGCTGGAATTGCGGCGAGCTGGGTCATGTAAGAAGCCGTTGCAAGGAGGAGAAGAAGCCACTGCCGACGCCGGAAAACTAAGTCGGGTCGAAGAGGCGATCCTCGACCCGCATCCAGAAGGCCTCAGGAAGAACTGCTCGTGTAGCCTACGTGGGGCAGCAGACGAACAGTCTGTATGTGGATGGCTTCGTGAACGGCAAGCAGAAGCTGATGCTTCTGGATACGGGTGCGACGAAGACCATCGTTCGACCTGATGTGCTGCAAAATAGTGCTGATGTAAGACCAACAAGATGGCGGCTGCGCACTGCTACCGGAGAACCCGCAAGCATCCATGGAGAAGCCGACATACAGCTCCAGTTTGGGAACAAAGAAGATCAAACATCGAGTTTTGGTAGCCGACATCGAGAACGAGGTGATAGTTGGAATGGACATCATGGACACCTACGGATTCCAACCGGACCTGAGGCATGGTACCCTGCTAGTCCAAGAGGAAGAGGTAGTCCTCCACCGACGTCAAGAAGAGGCTGTCCAGGTGGTGCTCTCAGCAGAAAGTGTCATCCCAGGAAGATGCGAGGTGGTAATTGAAGCCTGCCTGATTGATGACGCTGATCGAGGGAGCGTCATGTTGTTCGAACCTAAACCGGATGATCAGCTGATTGGCCGTGGCGTCGCCATTGGAAAATGCCTGGTACGAGCTGATGATGCAGTTCCGGTGCCCGGTACACCTCAAGAAGGGAACACCACTGGGTTGTTGTTCTCCAGTCTCATCGGTGGTGAGAACTGTAAACGCATCAGACCAACGGAATGAGCGGCTGCATGAGAAGCTGAGTGAGCTGGTGGCTGATTCGTCGAAAGGCTTGAACAGGGAACAACAGAAGAGGCTGAGGGTATCCATCACAGAATACCAGGATATCTTCGATGTTGGCATTGGAAAGGAGGGGGGACAAATGTGGTCCGACACAAGATCCACACGGGCGATGTACCACCTATTCGGCAACCACCAAGGAAGCTA
The DNA here is from genome assembly GCA_951848785.1 of Callosobruchus maculatus. Classification (NCBI taxonomy): domain Eukaryota; kingdom Metazoa; phylum Arthropoda; class Insecta; order Coleoptera; family Chrysomelidae; genus Callosobruchus; species Callosobruchus maculatus. The sequence goes on along the minus strand of CATOUR010000191.1, from coordinate 3,790,886 downwards.
CCATTGGTCAAGCGAGAAGAAGCGGATAGGATCATCAAGGAAAAGGAAGAAGAGGGAGTGATCGAGCAATCAGCGAGTCCTTGGTCATCGCCGGTCGTACTCGTGAGGAAGAAGGACGGGTCGACACGTTTCTGCCTGGACTATCGGCAGCTCAATAATGTAACGAAGAAGGACAGCTACCCTCTGCCAAGAATTGACGACACCCTAGACACTTTGGCGGGTTCTAAGGTGTTCTCTACGCTTGATTTGAAGAGCGGCTACTGGCAAGTCGAGATGGACCCAGGGGATAAGGAGAAGACTGCGTTTACCGTCGGCTCGGGGTTATGGCAGTTTACAGTTATGCCGTTTGGGCTGTGTAATGCACCAGCTACATTTGAGAGGCTCATGGAGACTGTCTTGAAGGGGCTGTCTGGGAAACCTGCTTGGTCTACCTAGACGACATCATCGTGGTTGGGAAATCGTTCGACGATCACCTCAAGAACCTGGAACAAGTATTTAAGAGGCTGCGCCAATCAGGCCTCAAGCTGAGCCCCAAGAAGTGCCATCTGTTCCAGAAGAAGGTGCAATATTTAGGACATGTGGTTTCCCAAGAAGGCATAGCAGTGTATCCTCAGAAGATCGAAGCAGTAAGAGGATGGTCGGTACCCAGGAACAAACATGACGTAAGAACCTTCCTAGGTCTGTGTACATACTACCGTCGATACGTGGCTGGATTTGCTACCATCGTCAAGCCGCTGACTAGGCTAACGGAGGAACGCCGCAGGTTCCAGTGGGGAAATGACTGCCAGCAAGCTTTCGACCTGCTGAAGAAGGCTCTCTTGACGGCTCCAGTGCTACCTACCTACTGGCAAATTTGTGTTAGACACCGACGCGAGCAACGTGGGGATAGGTTCAGTTCTGTCGCAGATACAAGATGGTCGAGAGGTGATCGGCTATTTCAGCAAGACGCTATCTAAGCCCGAGAGAAACTATTGCGTCAATCGGAGAGAATTACTGGCTATCGTCAAGTCCGTAGAGCACTTTTATAAGTACTTGTACGGGAGGAAGTTCCTGCTGAGGACGGACCATGCATCTTTGACATGGCTATTTCGGTTCAAGAACCCAGAGGGGCAGGTGGCCAGGTGGATCGAGAGGCTGCAGGAATTCGACTTTGACGTTGAACACCGTGCTGGCAAGTCTCATGGGAATGCGGATGCACTGTCGAGGAGACCGTGTCTCGACGACTGCGCTCACTGCAACCGAGCTGAGACGAAGGACGCCATGACAAGAAGAACCACCGTCGTGGATGATCGCTGGCAGCCTACCGAACTCCAGAAAGACCAAGAGGAGGATCCCAGCCTGAAGCTGATCATCGAGTGGAAGAGGGAAGACCAACGACCGAGTTGGCAGGAAGTTTCACCTCACTCGCCTACCGTCAAGTCCTACTGGGCTCAGTGGGACAGTCTGGTGATGGAGGACGGCATCCTGCGACGAATACTCGAGGACAAAGAAGGGGCCCAGGAAAGAAGACAGACCGTGGTGCCTAGGAACCGCGTGGCCGGGGTACTTGGGGAGATTCACAGCGGAACCAGTGGAGGTCATCTGGGCGTGGCCAAAACCCTGGAGAAGGTTCGGGAGCGGTTCTACTGGTTTAGGTGCAAGGAAGACGTCAAGGAATGGTGCAGGAAGTGTACAGTTTGTGCCGCCTGCAACGGTCCACAGAGGCGTAAGAAAGCTCCTATGCGCCAATACAACGTCGGAAGTCCCTTCGAGAGGATCGCTATCGACGTAGCAGGACCTTTTCCGGAGAGCGAAGCTGGGAACAAGTACATCGTCATGGTGATCGATTACTTTAGCAAATGGGTAATCTGCCTGTTAACCGCATATGGAGATGTTGATGGTGTCCTATAAATTGCTAAAATATTTAGTATCTTTAAATTGGCAAGTATAATTTTGACGCTTATAATTTTGAGTCGTTCAAATGTAATTATCTCATGACTGTAATTATAATTATTCTTTATAAAAACTACAACACCATCGTTTTGATTAATGTCTCCATTATTATAAATTTGTGCATATCCTGAAATTTTGTATAACTCAGGATATTTTATTTGTCAAGTTTCTGTGAAAATCAACAACTCAAATTTTTCCTTCAACTCATCAATAAACATCAGCATTTTCGAGATACTTCTTATGTTATTATGAAAGATTTTAAAGCTATTTTGAGAAGATGAACTGACATTCTTATATTCTTGAACACTATTTATAACTAATGTTTCAATACAAGTTTGTTCTAATTCCTTGATATACAGATCCATAAATAAACATAAAAATAAATATACTGAGTTTTAGAATAATATTCTTGATGTGTTTTTGTTGAAAAAACGTAAACACCGGACAAGTTCTATCTGTTGGAGAGTGGTTAATATCATAATTCTTGTGATATTTTTCATTAGAATATAAACAATTACAACATGTATGTGTAATCATGTTGCAAGACGTACTGTCGTGGTTCTGTCCACATTTCATACATACTTTTTGGTTGGTGTATTTTTTTTCTGAATGGTTGAATTTTAAACAATTTTTACGTTGAGAAATTTCGTTGTTAGAGTAGACCGACAAGTTTTGAAAACCAGCTAATTTTTTTCTATTATTATTATCAAAATTTGACTATATAATTTACCTGAAATTTCTGCGTATATTATATAAAATTTTTTATGACTTATGTACCTAATATAGGTGACGTGTAAATCTTCTTTGGTTACCAAGTGATTTTGGCGAATAATGTCTTCTTCTACTTCCTTTTCGGTGATTTTGTCATCGGAGCGGTAGCCAACAATTTTAATTCTTGGTTTGAACATCTTGGGCTCTGATAATTTGTATTGTTGTGGCAATTTCTTTTTTATTTCTTTTTTCAATTTGGTATGGCAGCTATCTTCTACGTTCAACTCTATTCCACCATTCTTCAAGGTTTTAACATTTTCGACTTTTATATTAAGTTTTGACAAATTTACATTTCTGCTCAGGTCTCTTCTAATAAGGTAGTCGGACTGCTGCTTTTCAGGGGTGATTATTATAGTTTTTAACGATTTTGGTTTATTTTTCACTGGAGGGTTGGTCATGACAATTTCTGAATATGATTGATTTGTTATGTTTTTTTTCTCTATTGTTTCTATTCTTGCATTTAATTTTTGGAGCGTTGTAACAACGGAGTCTTTTCTATAATGTTTGAGCTTATTAGGTCATATTGTTCTTGAAGCCTACGATTTTCGTTCGTTAATTGATAAATTAATTTGTCCTTCTCAAGAAGTATTGAACGATGAAGTTCAAGCTCCTCATTTTTTTGTGTCAATTCTCGTTGTAGTCGTTCGTTATTTAATCTCAGATATTCATTTTCTTCTTGAGATGTACTTACGTTCGTTTCTTCAGATAAAGAGTCACTGGTAATATTCTTTTTCTTTTTGCTCATTGAAATCTTCAAACATTCAGTATTTATGTCCTATGTCCTAAGTCCTTGCTATGACGTACAAGTCATACAAAAGTGTCAAAATTTTAAATAAAATATGGCCGAACAATACTGACAACGTCAAAAGCTTTTTTAAATCAACAAATACCGCGATTACAAAATATTTTTCATCTAAGGCTTTCGTTATATAACTCACCAAATCGAATGTGGCAGCCAATGTACTGCTGTTCTTTATGAAACTATACTGATGAATATCCATTGGAACATTACCTTCTAAGAACTTTGTAATTCTAGTTTTGACAATTTTTTCTAGTATTTTAGAAAATATACTAATAATCGAAATCGGTCTGTAATTATTCATTGATTCTTTGTCACCTGATTCAAATATAGGAACGATTTTAGTCTTTTTTAATTCTTGTGGAAATATCCCTGATGTTAAGACGTTATTTGTTAATCGTGTTATGGGTTCTACTACATAATCTTTAATATTCATTAAATCTCTTACTGTGACATTATTATCACCAGGCGTGCTACTTTGTTTTAGGCTCAGTATGGTTTCAGTTATTTCAGCCTCATTTGTTAAACAGAACTCATTTAGTTGAGAGTTATGAACAATTTCCACAAATAAGTTTTCTACTTGGCAGGTACCCAGAGTCCTCAATTTCTACTTTTAATGTGTTTACTATGTTTTCCCCTATATATGCAAAATGTCGATTTAAATATTTTACAATATCGGATTGGTCAGTAACTTTCTTATTTTCAATAGCTAATGAATCGATTTGAGTTTCTTTTGATTTTGGTTTGAAGAAACTATTAATAAACTTCCACTGTTTTTTATGGTCTTGTCCTGTCTGTTCCCATTTATTTCGGAAATGTTGGTTTTTTGCAGATTTAACTTTATTATTGACTTTATTTTTAAGGTTTTTGTATTGCATTTCAAGTGATAAGTTACCAGGATTTTTTGTTTTTCTCTTATATGCTAAATGACGCTCTTTCATCATATCAAGAATTTCCTGATTAAGCCAATTATTATGTTGCCTTATTATTATGACTTTTGATATTTGTGAAGATTTTTTACAGTCCACAATTATATCTACCAACTCTTGAAATGACGAAGGTGGCTCAGTGTGCAGCATCCTATCTCTAAATACAGATATATATTTTTTGTGATCTATTACAGTAATGTTATGATTCACCTTGGGCTTATACACTTTTATATCTTTATGTATTGTAAATAACAACCTACAGTGATCAGACAATGAGTTCATATTGACATCAAGGTTATTAATACATTGTTTTGATCCGAAGTCTGTTATACCATGATCTATTATGCTTTTACTATGAGCTGCATAACGAGTCGCATGATCAGGATCAATACGGTTAGCAATTTTAAAGTTATTATAGAGTAGTAAATTTTTATAATTAGTAACTATATTGTTATCCTCTAACAGATTTATATTCATATCACTCATTATTATATGCTGTGTTCTATATTTTGTTATAATATTCTCTAAGTAATTTAGAAATTCTGAACTGCTGAAGGAGGGAGGCTTGTAAATTACACTCACAGTAAGGTCTTTATTTCCGATCTCCACACATACCCAATTTATAACTTGATTATCTTCAGATAGTTCCAGTAATTTTGATTTTATAGAGCTATGTACATATATCGATGTACCACCTCCCCTACCATTGCGACAGGAATGCATTGAATTGTAATTTTCAATTTCATAAAGAAACGTTTCATTTTTGTCCAACCATGTCTCAGTTAAAGCTAGCACATCACACTTATTATTTAGTATAAACCCTTGCACTTCTTCAAACTTATTTCTAATACTTTGAATGTTCATATAACACACTTTTAACTTTTTTCGAGGCTCTCCTAGTTTTTTAAATCATCCACAGACTCAATCAGAAGTAGCTTCGAACTATCAGACTTCCGCAGAAATATATTACCCCCACTTAGCCATAAATACTTGAAATCATTTGTTTTCTTAAATAATCTTGCTTCAGTAAATAATTTTAGGTTATCTTTGGTAAGATCATGATTTAGAAAGACTTTTTGTTTTCTTTGTTTTCTTCCTTGTAGCCCAAAACACCTATGGTAAGTTCCTTTCTACGTTTTGATTTAAACATTTTTTGTTTCATATCCAACTTTTCAAAAGTGATTTTCAAGGGAGCACTTTTACCTGCAGATTTTCCTAGACGAAAAGCGGTGAACTGTCCCCTCGACTTGGACTCCAAGCTGTTTGGCTATGTTCCTTACTATGTCCTCTGCATCCTCGTCCGCCTTGTACGGTATACCTTGTACTATTATGTTTTTCGCTAGTTCACTCTGCTCCTTCTTGTTAAGTGATTTTTTTATGTCCTTGAGTTCTTTTTGTAGATTTTCGTTTATTTTCACTTGCTTTGCATATTTTTCGGACTGCTCGTTAAACTTGATGAGGAGTCTATTATACTTTTGGTCCATATCTTCGAGTTTGGCCATTACATTGTTCAAGGTGTAGGTCTGTGATAATGTATCCCTTTTTCCCATAGCTTTTTCCTGAGGATATTGAAAAAGATATGACTTTGACACTGTGTTCGAGAACTATTAGTCTAGCCCGCCCTGCAACAGTCTAATGTATAACTTTTCACACTTTCAGAAATTAGTGAACTTGAAGAGACCATCTAAAATTTTTCTATAAGAAAGCTTCTCTGTTATCAGATGATTTACATCCCTTTGAACTAATTGAAAATTCTCATAGCACTATTGTCACAATGGATACCCAGATACTTATTATACTAAAGATCCCTATCCTAAATGAACGTGAATTCTCACTTTACCATATTTACCCCATCCATAACAAAGACGCAATCATTTTGATACCACCCGCCACCCATTATGGAAATAATCATTGGTACTCTTACTGCAAGCATACTGAAAAGAAAATTATTTGCCAATCAGAGTCAACAGCCGGATGTCAACTACCAACTTTGGAAAACTGTACTACAGGTGTCAGTGTGATCCAGCGTCCCATCATACATCGAACTGAGAAAAACCTAATAATAGTTGGCACAGCCAATCAGATCCAAGTTTTTGAATATTGTTCCAGAGAAGCCGAAAATATTAGCCAGCCAGTTATTATCCAATCAACATGTGCTGTAAAAATTGATTAAAAGTGGTACCTTACGTCAAAGCAGAGTATTCAAGTTCCAGAGGTCATCCCAGTCAAAATTAACCCGAAATTCCAGATCCAGCTAGACCAGATGGAAAACATTCAAGAAACACCCCACCTATCAGTTATTGAACCCATGCATTTGAAGCCCATTTTCATCTCTTCTACTTCATGGACCATTGCAACCCTGTACGTTATCCTGGTTGCAATGATTATATACTTCACTGCAAGAAAACGCAAGAGGCTGCACACCCTGTTCTTCAAGCCCAGAATTCCCTTGAAGGACCTTCAAGAACTTCAAGCTAGTAACCAGAAGTTGGAGGACTAACTTCCATCTTAGGGAGGGAGGAGTTGTGTATCCAGCCGGACATCGACCCAGCTGACCAGACGGCGCGTGTGGAAGATGAACTCAGGAAATGCTGCGTCAGCTTAGTTTACCTTATCATGTATTTTGTATAATTCAGGCTAGTCTAGAGCTCAACTTTGTACGACTAACAAATAAATATTTTTAAAAAAGTGATTTGCTGGTTCCTGGAATTTAAGTCGCGAATATACCTCCCGCGAGCGACCCATACCTGTCTCTAGAAAAGTCCTAGACGACTTTCCACATAGCCAACACCGCCCTATAATCCTCGAAATCGGAATAAAAATCCCGATAATCTGCTCCACACCAAGGCCAAGGTGGAACTTCAGGAAGGCTCAGTGGGATAACTTCGCTGCTCAGCTGGACGAAGTCGTTAGATGGATCCCCCCGGTGTACAGCAGCTACCCTAGGTTTGTCAAAGCCGTGATTACAACAGCGAAAAAACACATACCTAGAGGCTTCCGCAGGGAGTACGTACCGGGATGGAATGCTGAGACGGAGCAACTGTACGAGGAATTCCAGAACAGCGGAGAGCCTGAGATAGCCGATGAGCTCCTCAACCGCCTGGATATTGAACGACTCAAAAAATGGGAAGAAACAACGGGTAGCATGGACTTCAAGAGATCTAGTCGAAAGGCCTGGAGCCTTCTGAAGAAACTGGGTAGCTCTAACCCGCCCCATCGCGAACCACCGGATGTATCCGCAGACCAGATTGCTGCGAGAATCACAAAGCTCTCCAAAGCCCCAAGTATAAAACGGCAAAACACATACATTGAAAAACAACTGACACTCCGCCGCCTCACAACACCAGCCCACCCCGAGTACTCCAGACCCTTTACCACTGAAGAAGTATATAAGGCATTGAAAGACACCAAGTCTGGTAAAGCACCTGGTTTCGACGGAATTCACCCAGAATTCCTTAAAAATTCCGGAAAACACACTAGAGTGTGGCTGAGTAAATTCTACTCCGACATCTTGCTGACGGGTCGAATTCCAATGGAGCTCAAAAAGTCCAAAATAATTGCAGTTCTGAAACCAAACAAGCCAAAGAATATGCCTGAAAGCTTTCGCCCGATAGCCTTGTTAAGCTCATGCTACAAGCTTCTTGAAAGAATGTTGTTGAACCGGCTGGGCCCACTGATAATGGAGCATATCCCTGTTGAACAGGCGGGCTTTAGGCCTCATCGTAGCTGTGCAGACCAAGTGCTCGGCCTGACGACGTATATCGAGGCGGGGTTCCAAAGACAGCTAAAAACAACTGTTGTTTATGTTGACTTGACTGCAGCTTATGACACGGTCTGGCGAGAAGGACTCCTCTATAAATTCATCAACGTGATACCGTGCAGTCGAACAGTATCCTTACTAAACAATATGCTCTGCGACAGACCCTTCCAAATAATAACAGGAGAGAACAGAAGCAAAATGAGACATCTTAACAATGGATTGCCCCAGGGCTCGGTTCTTGCGCCTCTCCTATTTAATCTCTATATTTCTGACATTCCAAACACGGTATCGAGAAAGTTCGGGTATGCTGACGACTTGGCCCTCGCAACTCAGAGTAAAAATATACAGGAAACTGCTAATGTGTTATCAGGAGACCTAGCGCTACTGAGTAGATATTTTACTGAATGGAGACTAATCCCAAATATGAGCAAAACTGAAGTGATCTGCTTCCACCTAAATAACAAACAAGCACAGCTACAGCCCCAAGTGTACTTTAACAATAAACTACTTCGATACAACCCTTACCCGAAATACCTAGGGGTTACAATGGACCGTACACTCTCATTCAAGAAACATCTGGAGAATACCGCAGCTAAAGTAAATGCTAGAAACAATATAATTCACAAACTGTGCGGAACCACCTGGGGAGCTAGCGCGTCGACTCTCAGAACTTCTGCTCTCAGTCTTGTCTACTCGGTGGCGGAATATTGCGCCCCCGTCTGGCTGAACAGCTGTCACGTAAGGATCATTGACACTAAACTCAATGAGACAATGAGATTGATCAGCGACTGTTTAAAAAGCACACCGTTACCTTGGCTACCCGTCCTGAGCCATATTGCGCCTCCCACAATCCGCAGACAGGAGAGCCTTGTAAGGGAACATAACAAAATATTATTAAATCGGCTCCTACCAATACACGGCGACCTGACCGATGCCGGCTTGCAGAGACTGAAATCTAGATCTCCCCCAACACTACTAGCAGAAAAACTCGTGAGTGAGAACTATGACCTGAACGATGAATGGAGGAAACGCTGGGAAACATCGAAACCCGGCCAAGCAGCATATATAGCTGACCCCACAGTGCCCCTGCCAGGAATGGAGCTGCCCCGCCACCAGTGGAAGACCCTGAACAGGATCAGAACGTCTCACGGCATCTGTCGTGATTCATTCCATAAGTGGGGTTTGGCCGAGACACCAACTTGCGCCTGCGGAGAGCCCCGCCAGACTGTCCACCACATAGTGGCCGAATGCCCTCTCACATCATACAGAGGAGATTTGAGCTGACGGGACATGGTCGTCTAAGGTACCATATGAGGAAGTTGGGTCTTGAACAAACTTCAGACTGTCGCTTCTGCTACGTGGAGGACGAAACAGCGGAGCACATTCTTTGCTCCTGTCCAGTACTGGATAATGCTAGGTTCCAGACATTCGGATTTGCCCAACTGGAACCTCATGACTTCAAGCAAGTTTCACCCTTGATCGCCTTCGTAAAGAGGTGCGGACTGTACGGTGAACTTTAAAAAGGTGTGAGCCACAATAGACACAATTGAATCGCAGTGGAAGGAGGCAGCTCTGCCCCACTCACTTTCAACCTAACCTAACCTAAGACTTCACAAAGATAAGCCAATGCACGGAACCTTCTACAAACATCTAGAAGAGCATGGTTTATCTGAGCAGTTGACCTTCTCCTTCCTAAGGTCTAATGGGTTGAAGTCGGAGACTGAGAGCTCTATACTGGCTTGCCAAGACGGTGTCTTTAACACTTTAGTATACCGTAGCCGGATTATGGGTATGGATGGCGCCTGCAAGCAAGCTCTTCAGCGGATATCGGGCACATCCATACCCGTAATCCGGCTACGGTATAGTAAGGTGTTAAAGACACTGTCTTGGCAAGCCACTATAGAGCTCTCAGTCTCCGACTTCAACCCATTAGCCATTAGGAAGAATAAGGTCAACTGCTCAGATAAACCATGCTCTTATAGATGTTTGTAGAAGGTTCCGTGCATTGGTTTAACTTGTGAAGTCTTAAAAGCAATTGGGCTATAGTTTCATGCAATGGGAAAATAATAAAATGGCATTATTATTATGTGTGGGAAGTCCTGAGTCAATCAACTTGACTCCATTTGTTTAAGGTCGCTGTTGCACTTGGTAAGAATTTTCCATCAATTTATGCAAACAATCTGGGGCAATTCTTTTTCATAAATTTGACACATTGATTGTGCCGTAGATCACCTTGATAACTATTGCAAACATGTATTACACCATCCTAGTTCAAAGGAGACTCGTGATCTGGTCAGTAGAACCGTGGATACAGCCCATTAGCTGAATTAATACATCACCTATTAGTCACACCCACATAATACATTAACTTGAGCTAGCTGGTATTCCAGAGATTATTTCAGTAACATTTTAAAAACATGTACTCGATGTTGTTATGGCCTCTTTTTTTCAATTCGATTATTGGTACAAATTATTCTGTTGCTAGTAACACGTATCACTTTGAATTAGGAAATAATGATAATCAGTTTAACGTTACTAACCGTGTCTTCTTCCTCAATCACAATATCACAGATTACGAGCCCAAGGATGTCGGCAAAAAAACCAGTACGGCGGATGAAGCGGTAAGTCCTCGTTAATCATTTTATTTCGTCCTGGAATGGTATTGCGTTTTAGTTTTGAAGGCAAACGCGAAACAAGTTCGTTGCTTAAAGTTTAAAACAACAATATGCTTCTAGAAGTTTGTATGTTGAGTATGAAAAGTTGGTCAGCCACACATTCCATGGGTATCAGAAACGATTTGAACAAAATTATTTGGAATATATGTATAACATAATAAAATCCTTGGTAGTTCAGTGCTTATGAACTATGAGTAGAAACAATATAACATCGAAACAAAACTAGGAATATCAGGTAAACAGTTCATGACTCAGGGGATATTGAGGCCGTTGTGGAGAACGAGAGATGCCAGATTTACTGGAACTACTTGTTCCCCACTCATGAGCTGAGCATGAGGTAAATAAACCCGACATAGTCCTCATCGACTTTCAACAGAAGAAATAGGTTACTTATTGGTTTTCCGCCACCTGCCGAGGAGCTGGTTTGCTGGTATAATATCTCTATATATAAAAATGAGTCCCTTTTTCCCTTGGTCACGGTATCACGTGAGAACGGCTTTACCAATTTCATCCATCTTTTTTTTATAAGTTTGCTATTACTTCGTAGAAGGTTCTTACGCGAAGAAATCTAAGGAAAATTATTTAGAACATTAGAAAATTTGGAAAAATGTGAGAAAACTTGACAACTACGAAGGGTGTGTAGTGTTAGTGATTTGTTTGTTATTGTTGTCATGTATAACGTTGCTGTCAAAAATACCGGTTAGGTGTTAGATGTTTAAACGTCAATTGTGCGTCGTATAAATAATGACAAATGCGTATACAGAGTGTTAATTATTGATAGACCGTAATTTCAAAGGCATATTTATGACTCAAATTCAAATAAAAAAAGCTCATACAGGGTGTCCGTATAATCGACCGACAGCGCTTGACAGGTGAGAGAGCCCACATTTCTATGAACGTTGAGATAGGAACATGAAGCCTTTCAATGCTTCATTTTCAAGATACAGGGTGTCAAAATGTTTTCTTTTATTTTCGTTTTTTCTCAATTCTTTCGCAATAAAATGGCACAACGATATAAAATTATATATCGGGGGTTTTTAAGGTGAAAAATCCAAATTCAACCATCGTTTTGCTATCATGGATAGAGGACGCCACTCAAGGGGACATTGAACGGATTTAAATTATCAAACCTCTTTTCCGGTTTGCTGCATCAATGTATCGAAAAAATCCTCAATATGTTTTACATGAAAAAGGTATAATTTGTTTGAGTCTCTAGAGGTAACTGTTTTCGAGATAATCTTCATTGAAATTTTCAATGCGACTGAATTGTAAATTGCGATCAAAAGAATTATCGGTATTTCCGCACGAATGAATATCAGGCTTAGGCTCATAGCTTTAAATACCATTTACGAAGTATTCTCAAATCTCAACACCACCTATTTTAAAAACTAGATATATTTGGAACATGTTTTTTGATCTACCTAATATATTATCACATTTTACAAGTAATTGGGCTGCCTTGGATATTATAGTAAAGTTTATCTCGAAAACTGTTACCTCTAGGGACTAGAACAAAGTATACCTTTTTTTCGTAACACATATTGGGGAAACGATGTTTTTAATATTCAGGTTGATGCTCCAAAACGGAAAAAAGTTTCCTTAATTTAAAAGAGTTCGATGTGCCGTAGGTGACGCCTCTATTCATGTTAGCAAGACCGTGGTTGAATTACCGATACATAATTTTAGATACGTTGTGCCATTTTATTGCGGGATAATTGAGATAAAACCAAAATAAAAGGAAACAGTATCTTGAAAATCGAGCATATTAATGCTTCATGTCCCTATCTGAATGTCCATAATAATGTGAAGTCACCCTGAATAAACAATGGATCGACATATAGCTTGAAGATTTCAAGATACAGGGTGTGAAAGATTGGAAATGAAATTGTTTTTTTTATGACTTACACATTAATGAGCCATTTTTTTAATCTGTAGTCTTTCATTGCATTAAGAATCTAAGTCACCACTGACTAGAAGATAATTATACTTTCCAGTGGCGTGTCGGGGGTCGGGGGACAATCCCACGAGAATATTAGCAAAAAGATGTACGCCTCTAACTTTGAAAAAATTAAATGCTGTTTTTCAGATTAAACAGATAAAAATACCTTTTCTTTTCTTTTAATGTCGCTTCGTATCTCACTTTGTTTTGGAACAAATAAATAAAAACCACTTCATTTCATAGCTCCATTTTTTCGACGGGCTATGAAGTGGTTTTTATTTTTTTCCTCCAAAACAAACTGGGATATGAAGAGACATCAAAAGACAGAAAAGTTGGATTTTCATCTGTTTCGTCTGAAAAACAATATTTATTTTTTTAAGGTCAGTGGCATACATTCTATATTTTCCAAAATTTGACACCATGAAGACCAGACTTTAGGCACATGTTGAAGTGAACTTTTCTACTTGAATTTGGGTCGGAAATACGTTCAGAGAAAAAACGTAAAATTGATTAAAAATATAGGTGAATACAAAAGAAAGACGTCTTGATTCCACGCATCCCTATGATTTTAAACAACATGCCATTTGACTTTAAGGGGTTGCAATTTTCAGTGCGGCTTGCATTTGCATGACGATAACTAAATAGCAAGGACAGTCGTTGAACATTTGTGGGATCAATCTTGATAATGCATGTTTTCCACATGGTCATGTAGCCTGTTCCGTGTTAACAAAATCATCATTATTTATTTATGGGCCCGAAAACGAAACAAAACATGTTGGATATCAAAAAGTATTTCAATGATCGCTATGCTCTTCAGATTGGTAATTATTATTTATTGCAGATTTAAGTTCAATTTCAATATTCATAGCTAAGACAGGACAGCGTCTGTCGGGTCAGCTAGTATTAATATATTAATCACATGAGGCTTGAAAGGGGAGGGAGGGGTTTGACAAAAATCACGAAATATCGCAAGAGGGGGTCTAGTAAGATATCACGTTTATTTATTTTTTCGTCAAGCACATTATTATTACTTGTATGCCAATCAAAGGCAACCTGCAATCTTTCGGTCTAAATTTTTCTATCATAGTCCTTAATTTCAGAATAAAATAAAATTATACTTTATACCTGTATTTGAAGACAATATTAGAAAAATGTTAAGATTCTTTGTAGGTGCTAGAAATACACGTGATGCTGGATGGGGAAGGGGGGCTAGTCTTAGATCTCACCACATATCACCAAAGGGGAGGGGGGGATTCAAAAATGCTAAATAAGATCACCTGACTAATTGACGGCCCCTAATGGTCATTGGATCCCAAGGTGGAATGAAGAATACGCTGGTCTCTGCCCGCGAAATTTCAGAAACCAGCAAATCACTTTTTAAAAAATATTTATTAGTTAATTGTACAAAGTTGTGTTCTGTTGTGGCCTTACTATCCCCGTAGTTCAGCATTTCAAATATCTAGGAGTAGTACTGGTTTGTGTACCTTTTTTGGGTAATTGGTATTAAACCTTTCTAAATATAATAATATACATATACAGACACAAAAAATAAAGTAAACAGGGAGCTACAAAAACTGAAAAATAACCAAGAACTAATTATAGATGTCAACAAACAATGGGATGTAATACAAAAAACCTTAAAAGAAATAGGGCAACAAACACTCAAACCTATCACGAATGGTAAAAAAAGATGGATGACGGACGACATACTTAAGTTGATGGAAGAAAGACGCAAACTCAAACAAAAATCCAAAGAATATAAGAAAATCAATAAGATCATTAACAAACAAATCAAGGAAGCAAAGGAAACATGGTGGGCAGAACAATGTGAGGAAATAGAGGAGTATGAAAAGAAGTACGATAGCTTCAACATGCATAAAAAGGTAAAGGAAATGGCAGGTACTAGGAGTAAACACTGTAGTATACTAAAGGACGCAAGCGGGAACGTAATAACAGATACAAAACAAAAACTGATAACTTGGAAGAATTACATACTAGAGCTCTTTCATGATGATAGACCAGCTCTGACGGAGATAGGAGGGGAGACGGGACCTGATATCTTGAAGGATGAAGTTATTCATGCCATAAAAAATGCAAAGAACGGAAAAGCGACAGGAAACGATAATGTACCGGCAGAGATTTTAAAACTAATAGATGAAGACCATGTCGATGTCATGGTAGACTTGTTTAATGCAATATATAGGACCGGCATTATACCAAGCCAGTGGCTATCCTCCACTTTTATTACAATCCCAAAAAACAGCAAAGCTAAAAAGTGTCCTGAATATAGAACAATCGCCTTGATGAGTCACACTCTGAAAATATTTCTAAAGATAATACATAATCGTATACATAGGAAAATCGAAGAAAACCTAAGCGACACACAATTTGGCTTCCGTGGTGGCATGGGCACACGAGAAGCTCTATTTGGCATAAATGTAATGATACAACGATGTCTAGATATTAACCAAGACATGTTTGCCTGTTTTATTGACTTTGAAAAGGCGTTTGATAAAGTCAGACACGAAAAGTTGTGTTACAGCTTCTAAAATCGAAAAATATTGACGAACGGGACATAAGAATAATAGCCAACCTATACTGGGGACAGACAGCGAGAGTGAAAGTGGAGTGGAGTGGATCATTATACTGAGGAGGTAAAAATTCTAAGAGGTGTGAGGCAGGGCTGCATATTGTCTCCACTCCTGTTTAATATGTACAGCGAAGTGATTTTCGAGGAAGCTCTTGGTGAAGAATCAGCGGGTATTAACATTAATGGACGCATAATAAATAATATCCGATATGCCGATGACACGGTAATAATTGCGGAGAGTATCGATGACTTACAGTACCTGATAGAAAAGACCAACAATCTATGCAAAGATTTTGGATTAACAATGAACATCAAAAAAACCAAGTGGATGGCTATAACACAGTCAAACGTGAACGCTAATTTAACTGTCTCTGGTGTTCAGATTGAAAGAGTTCGTAATTATAAGTATCTCGGTGTATGGCTGAATGAGGAGAACGATCAAACCAGAGAGATAAGATGCCGTATTGAACAATCGCGAAACTCCTTTACTAATATGAAGAAGGCTCTGTGTAATCGTGATCTTAGTTTGCAGCTCAGAAAGCGGCTTTTACATTGTTACGTATTCTCTGTTTTGTTGGATTGCCATGATGATTTCAACCTCCGTTAGGAGATGGAACCCGAAGAAGAAGAAGAAGAAATATAATCCCCACTTGCGAAATAATAATTTTTATAGTTGCCTAGCCATTCTCCAAATCAAAGTTTACAGATTACTCATATCCCAAATGATATTAGAAACCGAAATATTATTTCGCAAGTGGGCATTATATTTAGAAGGGTTTGTGTATCTTCTTTGGATAATTGGTATTTTGTCCCTATTGATGAATTGTTCCAATGCATAATTATTTATACAACGAATTATTTATTTCTACTTGGGTATCGGCTCAGTAGGTATGTCTTTGCTGGAAGTTGAAATTTTGAGCAGATATAAGGTTGACGGTTATCTTAATTATGTACGATCGCCATTTGAACATATTTTAGAGGGTACGAGATGTGGTTGGAAATGAAATTTAAGATTTTTAGTATTTTTGAAAATTTATGAACTACAGATTCTGCCTGTTTGACTAATAGGGGTCAAATAATATGATAAATAGTTTGAAATATCTATGTAGCCTGGTAAAAAATAACAAAATGAATTGAGATTCTTGGTGATAGGTACAAGCCGTAGCTGCATAAAGAAACAAAATTCCTACATTTGTTTTCTATGCATAACATTTTGTAAACTACTTATCACTTCTCACATCATAGCTGTGGTGAGTAAGTATTGTAAATGCGAAAAAGTTCGTTTCGAGATATGTGTTTTGACGTCTTATGAAGTCTACACATGATGAGGATCTACATGTGTCAATTGCAAAAAATGAAAATTACCAGAATCGCTCCTAATTTCTTTTTAATGTTTTAGGTATAGCTAATAATGTTTAGGTTTTCAAGGATGAGGCATAATTAGGATTTATAGGAGGGTTGCTTGAGGATAACTGCAACCATTTTTGCATATACACAGGACTATCTATTATGATAAAAACAGACGCACCCGACCATTGTCTTTGTAGGTATACCTGTGGACGTGGCTTAAAGTTTTTCTTTCCATTCAAAAGATGAGCGAACTATCATGATTGTATTCTAGTAATTTCAGTACCTACTGGACAGATTATGATAGCGTTTAGTACCTCCACCCTTATACTATGCACTTTCAACAAAAAAGATAGAACACCCTACTGTCTAAAAATTGAATAATAAGATAAATACATATGTATTGAGAAAGCAAATCAGTCATATTACTTTATTTGTTTTATTCATTAATTATTATTTATATTTTTACTTCCCACACCGATAGGTGAGGGGAGTATTGTGATCGCGATAATTTTCGATTTTGAGATACTACGCTTTTTGGGCGTTTTATGATGTCTAGATAACGAAAATCCACGTCACTCATTTCCGTCAGTCTGTCTGTCCGTCTTTCTGTCGGTCTGTATGTCTGTCGGTCTGACTGCCTGTCTGTCGCTTTTTTCTAGCCTCGTAATCTCAGCAACCGCTGCATGGATTGTGGTGAAATTTTGGCAGCGATATGCTGTGTGGTCGTAGTAGGTTATGTTCCTATAAATTTGAAAATCGTTATACGGGGGGCGGAGTAATTAGCAAAAAACAAAAAATTTCAAATATGCCCCAAACTTTGTTTTTAGGCGTTTTAGGGGTTCCTGATCATTTTCTACTTTTTCTAGGGAGGGGATGAATTTGGGGGTGGGGGGTTGTAAAACTGAAAAATATGTTTTATTCGTAATGGGCTGTCCATTGATATAGAATGAAAAACTTAGCGGCATGATACAGCTTTTTAGGTCCATCCTTGCATGGTTATCATAGAAACCACGGGACTTAAAATTTGTGAAGTATACATACGAGTATTGTTTTAGATCGTTCGGATATCGCGTAACGCGGAAATTGTTCAATTGATTTTAATAAAATTTGGCACAGTATTACTACCGCGGCGAGGATGGAAAACGCGTATGTTTTGGAAAAATCGGGTCAGTGGCGGCGCGGCAATAATAAACAAACTAAACATATAAAAACAGCTCAAACTTTGTTTTTAGGCGTTTTAAGGGTTTCTGATCATTTTCTACGTTTTTTGGGTGAAGGTGAATTTGGGATGGTTGGAAGGTGGGGTTGAGAGTTAGGAGTTATTGTGTGTGATGCTTTTTTGCGGGCGGGCGATGATTTGCTTGCAAGAGGATCTCAGACTATAGCTTTATGCAATGGGAAAATAATAAAGTGGTATCAAAATTATATGTGGGAAGTACTGAGTCAATCAACTTGACTCCATTTTTTTCTTCAGATTTTAAACAAGAAAGTATGGTGTGCAAGAGGCTTTTAGCCCGTCGTGAGTACATGTGGCGTTTAGAAAAATGCGGCGAGCACTGCAACTTTTGGTTGCCTGGGCAAAAAATGACATTTAGTACAACCCTTTCAGAATTTGCAATTTAGTGGGCCGTTAATACAAAACATATTATGCTTAGTCCAAAGAAAACTACAAAAAGCGTTAGTAAATAATCATATTTATTAATTTCGGCAGTACATTTCTATTCATGAAAAGTAAAAAGCAAAACAGCCAGCTAGAATTTAAACATTATTATAGCCCTTCAATATTCATAATTGTTAGCTTTATTACCGTTTATCCAGATGTTCGGTCATTCAGTCGTCTATTCCTGACGTCTATCGTCTTTGGGCGAGCTATTCTTTTGTGTATATCGGGTGATAGTTGTGCCGGTGGGCAGATGGTTTGGAAACGTCGTGTCGTATAGGACGGACCGTTTCAAGAGTTGTGCGATGTTTATGTTTACGCGTGGACGGTGAAGATATTTTGGGGTGTGCAATTATTGTATATTGTTGATTGTAACCCAGAATAGCAGTAAGTACACACTGATTTATTGATTGGAACCGTATACTGTTAAAATATACACTGTAAAAGTAATGTTGAAGTAAAGGTGTGGTCATTAATCAGCTTTCTATTATTTAAAACTCCCTTAATCTGAACTGGTGCTTACAGTTCAGAAGTGGGATACAAGAGAATTCTTATAATTTTCTTTTCACGTCCACAAACTTATCGGTAATGTATGTTGATAATTATTTGAAGTAACTAACAAATGAACACAATTTGTTCTTACGAATGGTACTCATAATTATGCATCACATACGATTTGAATTAAAAGATAGACGAGTACAGCCTGGCTGTAGGGATATTATTTTTAAATTTTGATTGCTGTAGAGCCCCCTGATTCACTTTCGTTTGTTTTCTTTGAACAACTTCAGTTTTTTTTTGTTTTTTTTTCGTTCCTTTTTTTTATCATTGCGGAGAGGAGTTGGAAGCTGGAGTTTATTTTTCTTTTACAATCTGTAATGAACGGAGACGGACACAGTCGAGGGGAAGGACTGTTGTCGGTCGAACGGCCCAGGTTAGAGGGCCAGGATATGCTCAGGTTAAAGAGCAAAGGAGTGGCCAGGTTAGAGGGCCAGGATACGCTCAGGTTAGAGAGCAAAGGAATGCCCAGGTTCGAGGGCCAGAATATGCTCAGGATAGACAACAAAGGAGTGCCCAGGTTAGAGGGCAAAGGACTGGAATTAGAGGACAGACAGACACAGTCGAGAGGAAGGACTGCTGTCTGTCGAACGGCCCAGGTTGAAGGGCAGAGGACGGGACTCAGAGATGATGGATAGGAACACTAGTGCAACTGTAATGATAAGAGATGTTGTATGTGTGTGAGAGAGAGAGGGGATTGCCTTGGATTCACAAACTATTGCGGATATATATAAGGTTGCATAAAATTTTATAAAAATTTTTGTTATTTAAGGAAGGAGACGAGCAATGTGAACAGGTATTCCATATTCGTTTCTGATAGTTTCTCAGACAGGACTTTAATTTCTGCTGGGTGCTTTTTCCAGTAAAAAAAAGGAGGGGCATGTGATTTTTGTCACATAGAGAGGAGCTATCACAAGTACAAATTCCTGAGGGGTAGTTTGTATCTTGGCCAAACGTGCCGCGAACTTCCCATGATTGTATTTGATGATATGATGATATATATGGTGATATGATATGATGATATGGTGATATGATGATTTGATGATATGATGATATGATGGTATGATGATATGGTGAAATGATGGTATGATGATATGGTGATATGATGATATTATGATTTGATGATATGATGATATGATAATAATAATAATAATAAGCAAGGGGATCTAGCAACCCCGCGAGGGGTTGCTAGATCCCCTCAGTGGCGCCTCCCCAAGGTGGCGGATAGGGGAACGCCTCCCAGATATGGGTGGTACCGGGGAAATCAAATACCCGGGGCGGACCAAAACTAGCACGGTGGAATAGCGTCTGCATCCAGAGGATCGGCTATTCCTCAACAACCAGGACACAACGGATCTCCATGTGAGGAGCGGTACTCCGACAGCGTCTGACTCCATGTTAGGGGCGGCTGATAATACACCCGCAGGAAGCCACCCAACATCAGTAGGCTATCCGGTGCGTGGCGACACCGCAGGGTACACCGAAGCCCAAGGATGTAATCCAGCCGGCAACCTTCGCAGGTGCATCCTCAGGAGGCAATTTGGACGGCTGCCTCCAGAAATGTCGTCTGGGGGCCCTAAGGCCAACCACCTGACGGGCCCTATCTTCGGGTTCGACCACCCCGGAAGAAAAGCACCCACACCGAGCCGGTTTCGGAAGCCGGCGTTGGGCAAGGTGGCGGTGCTTCGAATTGCCCTGTTGACGACCCCCGCAATGACATGGATCGTTTTAGGTGGACGACGGAGCTCAGGGATGACCTACTGAGCTGCTACGAGAGCAGTAGCCCGCGCCGTAGGGGATACATGTCCCGCATGTATGAGAGGTGGTGTGAAATGCACCCAGAGCATAGCACGCTTACCTCTCAGAATTTGCGAGATTATGTATCGTACCTCCGGAGGCAGGGATATGTTCGTGCTCCAGCTCAGCCTGCCCCTTCGGCGGACGGAAGGCCTGTTAACCAGGCTGAAAGTTCGCCGGTAAGGCCCGCTGAGAGGGAAATCGACCAAGTCGTCTCACCTGGGGATTTCAGAGACCGAAGGGCCTTGCATAACAACGGAAGGTCCTTGAAGCTGGCAGATTTGAAGAGAGAGGATGAGGCTGTGGGTGAACGTCTATCGGACATTTGGAGCATCAATTGCGAAATTTACGCTGCGGCTCTGAGGCTAGCTAGACAGGGGAGAGTGAGAGACTCCCCTGTTGAGAGAGCACAGAGACGGGTGCGCCAAATGGAAGCGAAAATCCAGTTGGCTCGCCAGGAAGCATCCCGTATCCAGTGTGTGATGGAATATAGAGCGGCTGGGAAGCCTTTTACGCGCCGAGTGCGCCAGATAGCCTACGGGTTGAGGCGCGACCATCATACACTCAGTCAAGCGGTACTGGTTGTTGTCAAGCAACACTGTCTTGACAGGATACGGATGCTGATCGCTGCTAAGCGATCGTTGGTGGCGCGGGCGAGAGGTCTGGAGCAGAACAGAATGTTCTGCGAAAGACCTTCTCGCCTCTTC
Source organism: Callosobruchus maculatus (assembly GCA_951848785.1). NCBI lineage: Eukaryota > Metazoa > Arthropoda > Insecta > Coleoptera > Chrysomelidae > Callosobruchus > Callosobruchus maculatus. The sequence continues at coordinate 3,769,422 of CATOUR010000191.1, read as the reverse complement.
CAGCAGCCGCCTCCAGCCATAGAGCAGCCGCCAACTGCTGATCGCGTGGAGGAATTTTGGAGGGACATTTACGAACAACCCAAACCTCTCTCAGCAGACACTCCAGCCTTGACGCAGTTCGAGTCCGTCTGTAGGAGGACTCCTAACTTGCATGTACTGCGTCACCCGATAAACACGGAAGAAATTCTTGACGCCTTACGAGGCGCAAAGAATTTCGCAGCTCCTGGCCCGGATGGCATAAACACCTACTGGTTTGAAAAAATTCCCCAGTTGCCACCGGCATTTAGCTAGAGTTTTTAACTCGTGGCTAAATCAGGAGCAGCCAATTCCGGCTTGGTTTGTCGAGGGTCGAACCGTGCTTCTCCCGAAGACCGGAGATTTGTCTGATCCCAAAAGCTACAGGCCAATAACATGTCTGAACGCGTGTTACAAGCTCTTCACCAGAATCTTGTACATGCGTATCCTTCAAGCTGTGAATCCTGTATTTCTCGACGTGTATGAACATAGAGGGTCAAAGAAAGGAGTAGCTGGCTGCAAGGAGAACCTGTTGATTGACCGATGTGTCACGCAGGACTCTGTGCAGTACAAGCGAAACCTTTCTATGGCCTGGATTGACTATCGCAAGGCATTCGACAGCACGTCTCATGAGCCCATTGTGCGGCTGTTGGAATGTCTTTCGGTGGATAATCAGATAGTGGGGTGCATCAAACAACTGATGCCACTCTGGAAGACCCGGTTCACCATAACATCAGGTGAAACTCGGGTTCAGACAGAGTTGGTGTCATTGAAAAGAGGTGTCTTCCAAGGAGACTCCTTGAGTCCCTTGCTCTTTTGCATCTCACTTTTGCCTCTGTCCATAGCGCTGAGAAATACTAAAGGATACAGCTGTGGCACGCCCAATAACCGGAGGCACAAGGTCACCCATCTGTTTTATATGGATGACCTAAAACTTTATGCCTCCGTCCAACGCGAACTACAACAATCGCTGAGGGTGGTGCAGGAGTACAGTCATGCTATCGGAATGGAGTTCGGGACAGACAAATGTGCATTGGTTCATCTCAAGAAAGGACGAAGCGGAGATAGTGGAGATGAGGAACAGCTCGTTGATGGGAGCATCTTGCGACAACTGCATGCCGGAGATACTTATACCTACCTTGGAGTGGCGCAGCGTCATGTCCAAGAGGCAGCATTGGTTAAAGAGTGTCTCCGCCGCAAGTATTTGCACCGACTTCGGCAGATCTGGTCGTCAGAACTGTCCGGCAAGAACAAATTCGCTGCCACAAACATGCTTGCGGTCCCATTGTTATTATACACCTTTGGTGCTATACACTGGAAAGTGAACGAGCTGAAGGAAATCGACACGAAGACACGCAAAAGGATGAATATGGAGAGAAGCCTGCATCCTAAGTCCTCTGTCCCGCGAATATACCTCCCGCGACACCTGGGAGGACGTGGACTACTGAGTTAGGAGCGTCTGCACAACAGAGTAGTACTGGCCACTGCCTGCTATGTAACGAACAGCACCGATCCCCTGATCCGCTTCGTGCGAGAGCGGGAAAAGGAGCCTTTCTTTTTAGCGCAGCGAAACGAGCAGCCGAGGAGCTCAGCCTCACACTCGACTTCAAGCGGAGGTGTCAGCAGTCCATTACGGAACTTGCTCCCGCAGAATTAAAAGCCCACATTAAAACTGCCGAAGTCGACTTCCTCTTAAGACTTCATAAAGATAAGCCAATGCATGGAATCTTCTACAAACATCTAGAAGAGCATGGCTTGTCTGAGCAGTTGACCTTCTCTTTCCTAAGGTCTAGTGGGTTGAAGTCGGAGACTGAGGGCTTTATAATGGCTTGCCAAGACGGTGTCTTCAACACCTTGGTATACCGTAAAAGGGTTATGGGTGTAGATGTACCCGACACCCATTGTAGAGCTTGCCGACAGGCGCCAGAGACGCTTATGCATCTCTTGTCGGCGTGTAAGACGTACGCTGGGACGGCTTACGTCCATCGGCACAACGCGGCTCTACGAGTGCTCTACTATCATTTAAGGCACTCATACGGTATCGATGAGACACCGGTGCTACCATACGCTCCAGGGGATATAGAGTCCGTTGTGGAGAACGAGAGATGCCGGATTTACTGGAACTACTCGTTCCCCACGTTCGAGCTTGTACAGGCAAACAAGCCCGACATAGTCCTTCTCGACCACCAACAGAAGACGATGTTCGTTATTGAGTTTTCGGCGCCTGCCGAAATGAACATCGTCTCTAAGGAGGAGGAAAAGCGGACCAAATATCAGGAGTTGCTCGGACAACTTCGCAGGCTCTGGCCAGACTACATTGTAAGTCTGCTGGTTATGGTCATTGGATCCCTAGGTGGAATGAGGAATACGCCGCTCTCTGCACTGCGCAAAATACCGGTGTGCCGTGCGGCGGCGCACATCCTAGCCGCCAGAATGCAGAAGGCAGTCATCCTTGGGTCCCTTCGTCTACTTAGGGCGCACGATTCGCGGACCCAGTGATTGCTCACCTCACGGTGTGAGGAGTAGTCATTGGGTAATGGAACAGCAGCTCGGTGTGTCGGAGCCCGAGCTGCACTTTTTTGTTTTTAACATAATAAGCCGCGAGGGGCTGCTAGATCCCCTCAGTGGCGCCTCCCCAAGGTGGCGGATAGGGGAACGCCTCCCAGATATGGGTGGTACCGGGGAAATCAAATACCCGGGGCGGACCAAAACTAGCACGGTGGAATAGCGTCTGCATCCAGAGGATCGGCTATTCCTCAACAATTAGGACACGACTGATCTCCATGTGAGGAGCGGTACTCCGACAGCGTCTGACTCCATGTTAGGGGCGGCTGATGATACACCCGCAGGAAGCCACCCAACATCAGTAAGCTATCCGGTGCGTGGCGACACCGCAGGGTATACCGAAGCCCAAGGATGTAATCCAGCCGGCAACCTTCGCAGGTGCATCCTCAGGAGGCAATTTGGTCGGCTGCCTCCGGAAATGTCGTCTGGGGGCCCTAAGGCCAACCACCTGACGGGCCCTATCTTCGGGTTCGACCACCCCGGAAGAAAAGCACCCACACCGAGCCAGTTTCGGAAGCCGGCGTTGGGCAAGGTGGCGGTGCTTCGAATTGCCCTGTTGACGACCCCCGCAATGACATGGACCGTTTTAGGTGGACGACGGAGCTCAAGGATGACCTACTGAGCTGCTACGAGAGCAGTAGCCCGCGCCGTAGGGGATACATGTCCCGCATGTATGAGAGGTGGTGTGAAATGCACGCAGAGCATAGCACGCTTACCTCTCAGAATTTGCGAGATTATGTATCGTACCTCCGGAGGCAGGGATATGTTCGTGCTCCAGCTCAGCCTGCCCCTTTGGCGGACGGAAGGCCTGTTAACCAGGCTGAAAGTTCGCCGGTAAGGCCCGCTGAGAGGGAAATCGACCAAGTCGTCTCACCTGGGGATTTCAGAGACCGAAGGGCCTTGCATAACAACGGAAGGTCCTTGAAGCTGGCAGATTTAAAGAGAGAGGATGAGGTTGTTGGTGGACGTCTATCGGAGGCCTCTGACATTTGGAGCATCAATTGCGAAATTTACGCTGCGGCTCTGAGGCTAGCTAGACAGGGGAGAGTGAGAGACTCTCCTGTTGAGAGAGCACAGAGACGGGTGCGCCAAATGGAAGCGAAAATCCAGTTGGCTCGCCAGGAAGCATCCCGTATCCAGTGTGTGATGGAATATAGAGTGGCTGGGAAGCCATTTACGCGCCGAGTGCGCCAGATAGCCTACGGGTTGAGGCGCGACCATCATACACTCAGTCAAGCGGTACTGGTTGTTGTCAAGCAACACTGTCTTGACAGGATACGGATGCTAATCGCTGCTAAGCGATCGTTGGTGGCGCGGGCGAGAGGTCTGGAACAGAACAGAATGTTCTACGAAAGACCTTCTCGCCTTTTCCAACAGCCGCCTCCAGCCATAGAGCAGCCGCCAGCTGCTGATCGCGTGGAGGCCTTTTGGAGGGACATTTACGAACAGCCCAAACCTCTCTCAGCAGACACACCGGCCTTAGCGCAGTTCGAGTCCGTTTGTAGGAGGACTCCTAACTTGAATGTACTGCGTCACCCGATAAACACGGAAGAAATTCTTGACGCCTTACGAGGCGCAAAGAATTTCGCAGCTCCTGGCCCGGATGGCATAAACACCTACTGGTGGAAAAAATTCCCCAGCTGCCACCGGCATTTAGCTAGAGTTTTTAACTCGTGGCTAAACCAGGAGCAGCCAATTCCGGCTTGGTTTGTCGAGGGTCGAACCGTGCTTCTCCCGAAGACCGGAGATTTGTCGGATCCCAAAAACTACAGGCCAATAACATGTCTGAACGCATGTTACAAGCTCTTCACCAGAATCTTGTACATGCGTCTCCTTCAAGCTGTGAATCCTGTATTTCTCGACGTGTATGAACAGAGAGGGTCAAAGAAAGGAGTAGCTGGCTGCAAGGAGAACTTGTCGATTGACCGATGTGTCACGCAGGACTCCGTGCAGTACAAGCGAAACCTTTCTATGGCCTGGATTGACTATCGCAAGGCATTCGACAGCACGTCTCATGAGCTCATTGTGCGGCTGTTGGAATGCCTTTCGGTGGATAATCAGATAGTGGGATGCATCAAACAACTGATGCCACTCTGGAAGACCCGGTTCACTATAACATCAGGTGAAACTCGGGTTCAGACAGAGTTGATGTCATTGAAAAGAGGTGTCTTCCAAGGAGACTCCTTGAGTCCCTTGCTCTTTTGCATCTCACTTTTGCCTCTGTCCATAGCGCTGAGAAATACTAAAGGATACAGCTGTGGCACGCCCAATAGCCGGAGGCCCAAGGTCACCCATCTGTTTTATATGGATGACCTAAAACTTTATGCCTCCGGCCAACGCGAACTACAACAATCGCTGAGGGTGGTGCAGGAGTACAGTCATGCTATCGGAATGGAGTTCGGGACAGACAAATTGCATTGGTTCATCTCAAGAAAGGACGAAGCGGAGATAGTGGAGATGAGGAACAGCTCGTTGATGGGAGCATCTTGCGACAGCTGCATGCCGGAGATACTTATACATACCTTGGAGTGGCGCAGCGTCATGTCCAAGAGGCAGCATTGGTTAAAGAGTGTCTCCGCCGCAAGTATTTGCACCGACTCCGGCAGATCTGGTCGTCAGAACTGTCCGGCAAGAACAAAGTCGCTGCCACAAACATGCTTGCGGTCCCATTGTTATTATACACCTTTGGTGCTATACACTGGAAAGTGAACGAGCTGAAGGAAATCGACACGAAGACCCGCAAAAGGATGAATATGGAGAGAAGCCTGCATCCTAAGTCCTCTGTCCCGCGAATATACCTCCCGCGACACCTGGGAGGGCGTGGACTATCGAGTTTGGAGCGTCTGCACAACAGAGTAGTACTGGCCACTGCCTGCTATGTAACGAACAGCACCGATCCCCTGATCCGCTTTGTGCGAGAGCACGAGAATGCGGGAAAAGGAGCCTTTCTTTTTAGCGCAGCGAAACGAGCAGCCGAGGAGCTCAGCCTCACACTCGACTTCAAGCGGAGGTGTCAGCAGTCCATTACGGAACTTGCTCCCGCAGAATTAAAATCCCACCTTAAAACTGCCGAAGTCGACTTTCTCTTAAGACTTCATAAAGATAAGCCAATGCATGTAATCTTCTACAAACATCTAGAAGAGCATGGCTTGTCTGAGCAGTTGACCTTCTCTTTCCTAAGGTCTAGTGGGTTGAAGTCGGAGACTGAGTTCTTCATAATGGCTTGCCAGGACGGTGTCTTCAACACCTTGGTGTACCGTAAAAGGGTTATGGGTGTAGATGTACCCGACACCCTTTGTAGAGCTTGCCGACAGGCGCCAGAGACGCTTATGCATCTCTTGTCGGCGTGTAAGACGTACGCTGGGACGGCTTACGTCCATCGGCACAACGGGGCTCTACGAGTGCTCTACTATCATTTGAGGCACTCATACGGTATCGATGAGACACCGGTGCTGCCATACGCTCCAGGGGATATAGAGTCCGTTGTGGAGAACGAGAGATGCCGAATTTACTGGAACTACTCGTTCCCCACGCTCGAGCCTGTACAGGCAAACAAGCCCGACATAGTCCTTCTCGACCACCAACAGAAGACGATGTTCGTTATTGAGTTTTCGGCGCCTGCCGAGGTGAACATCGTCTCTAAGGAGGAGGAAAAGCGGACCAAATATCAGGAGTTGCTCGGACAACTTCGCAGGCTCTGGCCAGACTACACTGTAAGTCTGCTGGTTATGGTCATTGGATCCCTAGGTGGAATGAGGAATACGCTGCTCTCTGCACTGCGCAAAATACCGGTGTGCCGTGCGGCGGCGCACATCTTAGCCGCCAGAATGCAGAAGGCAGTCATCCTTGGGTCCCTTCGTCTACTTAGGGCGCACGATTCGCGGACCCAGTGATTGCTCACCTCACGGTGTGAGGAGTAGTCATTGGGTAATGGAACAGCAGCCCGGTGTGTCGGAGCCCGGGCTGCACTTTTTTGTTTTAAACATAATATAATAATACGGGATAGACAAATATGCATTGGTTCATCTCAAGAAAGGACGAAGCGGAGATAGTGGAGATGAGGAACAGCTCGTTGATGGGAGCATCTTGCGACAACTGCATGCCGGAGATACTTATACCTACCTTGGAGTGGCGCAGCGTCATGTCCAAGAGGCAGCATTGGTTAAAGAGTGTCTCCGCCGCAAGTATCTGCACCGACTCCGGCAGATCTGCTCGTCAGAACTGTCCGGCAAGAACAAAGTCGCTGCCACAAACATGCTTGCGGTCCCATTGTCATTATACACCTTTGGTGCTATACACTGGAAAGTGAACGAGCTGAAGGAAATCGACACGAAGACCAGCAAAAGGATGAATATGGAGAGAAGCCCTCATACGGTATCGATGAGACACCGGTGCTGCCATACGCTCCAGGGGATATAGAGTCCGTTGTGGAGAACGAGAGATGCCGGATTTACTGGAACTACTCGTTCCCCACGCTCGAGCTTGTACAGGCAAACAAGCCCGACATAGTCCTTCTCGACCACCAACAGAAGACGATGTTCGTTATTGAGTTTTCGGCGCCTGCCGAGGTGAACATCGTCTCTAAGGAGGAGGAAAGGCGGACCAAATATCAGGAGTTGCTCGGACAACTTCGCAGGCTCTGGCCAGACTACACTGTAAGTCTGCTGGTTATGGTCATTGGATCCCTAGGTGGAATGAGGAATACGCTGCTCTCTGCACTGCGCAAAATACCGGTGTGCCGTGCGGCGGCGCACATCTTAGCCGCCAGAATGCAGAAGGCAGTCATCCTTGGGTCCCTTCGTCTACTATTGAGTGCACGCAGATTCGAAATTTCGCTTTCCCTACGAACTCTGAGTTCTATCGGTTTGGATTGGTGTTATTTCTGTTGTCTGACTACTTGGCTATTCCTACGGACCTCGAGTGCACGACAACTGGATTTAACGATGCTGTTTTCTGCAAGAGATGAATGGCCGCCACGGTCACCTGACTTAAATCCGATAGAGTTTTTTGTTTGTGGCTACTACAAAGAACTAGTTATGCTAAAGTGTCGAAACATCAGCGAATTATGCAACAAATTAACACAGGCTGAAGAAACAATAAAAAACAATCGAAGAGCTTTTGTTAATTCAAAAAACAATTTTTTCAGAAGGTGTTGATTATGCATCGAACAAGAAGGTAGACTTTTTGAAAATTTCTTGTGAAATTTAATAAATTTAGTGAAGAAATCTGATAATTTCGTTTCATTTTACAATTTCCCACTTACAAAAAACAAGTCGTACATGTAAAAAAATCTTAGTAAAGTGACACAGGTGGTCATCTATCGATATTCTGATCGCACTGAATGTTTTTCATTGCGGCACTGACAATCATTCAGCTATTACCGCCCTTAAATTAGTTATCGGTTCATTCAAAATCCCATCGCTAATTTCAAGAAATCTTCGCCTCTTGTCGTGAAGGTCGATTGGAGCCAAAGCAGCCCCCTTAAGTACTCCTTTTTTTAATGATTATGATAGCTGAGAGTGTACAGAAGTTTTTAGACCTGCATAGAAATCATGAAATCACCTCTTTAGATTTTTAATTGAGAGGCGAAAATTTAAGTCATAACTTACAGAACGTGAATTTCTCAATTTACACTATAATTTTCATGACTTTCATCAGATTTACTAAGCCGATTCCTTTACGTATGAACAGTAAGCTCAAGAAGATTAATGAGCAAACAAGAGAATTTCCCTTTTTGAACAGTTTTAAGTTGTTGAGGTAGAGAATTCTCTAAAATTCAGAAAAAAATCATAACTCGAAAACTACAAAATATTGCATAACATACAGGGTTTATGCTCTTACATCGTTCTAGATAGGTCACCTGGTGGTTCAAATGACTCATCATTTTTTTGACACGGGCCTGTAGTCTGTATGCTAGTGTCGTTTTATTTTTTGTCTTAATGGTAATGGTACAACTGTGTGAATTGTTTTATCGCGAGGAACACAGAAAGTCGCTCATTAAAAATTTTGTATGGGATGTCACGTGACCAAAAACAAATACCTCATTGGGCAATGTATAATAAGAAAAGATGCAACATTTGCTCTAATTTACACCCCCAAAATTATAATTCTCTACTACTGCCCAGTTCCGACATATTGCTTGTCTTAATCGTCATGGGACACCCTGTATATGAGCTAATTACATTTATTCCAGGTCTCAATCAGTGTCGACACTTCTATAATGCAGGTACGATATTATGTAGACCTGAGTAATGATAAAACCGTAATTATCTATACAAAATATATACAATTCAGAAGTGACAGGAGATCAAAATAACGAAAATACCAATGGGCCTATACCGTGATCTGAAATTGATCAATTTATTTACTGCGGTATTATTTTTGATGATACATAGGACCGTTTACTGTAAAAAGTCAGCAGAAAACTTGATCCAAATGAGGATAACACTAAAAAGAAAATTGTACTGTAATTTGAAATAGCCGATGATAACGTCACCTGTAGGGAACCAATGAGAAGCATCCTTTCTGTAGGGAACCAATGAGAAGCGTCCTTTCGTGATCCGATGACTAGGAGCGGATGCTGTTTTGTACCAGTGAGCTCTTATTGGTTCCCTACAGGTGACGTCACTACCAGAGCAAGGTCATCCGCGAATGCCACAGTCTTTGTGTTTCGAGGAAGAGCTATCCTTAAAACCCCATCATACAGGACATTCCAGAGAAGAGGACCCAACGACGATCCCTGTGGAACGCCTGTAGACATCTGCAGCTCTACGTTTGCTATTCTTATAGCTCTGTCACTAAAATAGCTGCCGATCAGGTTTCGTAAATACCTCGGTATGCCACGTTTATTCAACTCCACCATTATGATGCTCCACGACGCGCGACGCCGTGTTAAAGGCATTTTGCACATCAAGTGTCACCAGTGCTCCCATCCACGAGAGACGAAAAAACTTTGATGCAAACGACAAACGAGGCGCTGAGAAGGATAGATCAGTGGATGCCCAAGCATCAACTTCAGCTCGCACCAAACAAAACTGAGGCGGTCATTCTCCGGGGTTCTAGGATCACTAGAAACCAAGTGAGATTCTGTCTTAGAGGGGTGCAAATAGTACCCAGCAAATCGATAATGTACTTGGGGATTACCGTAGACAACGAACGATGTTTCAACGAACATATAAAGAGAACTGCGGTAAAAGCAGAAAGAAAGGGGGCATTACTGTCACGTATAATGCCAAACATTGGCGGCCCAAGTATGAGGAAGAGACAGATCTTGAACGGAGTTATCCACTCAGTTATGTTATACGGAGCTCCAGTATGGTATAAAGCAATGGAGAGGAAAAGGCACCAGCAAACCGTAGACAGGGTGCAAAGGAAGTCGCTGCTGAGGGTGGCCAGTGCGTATCGTACTGTCTCCACCAAAGCGCTGCAGGTTATAATAGCGATACCGCCACTGCATTTGGTGGCCAAGGAGAGGAGACATATGTATATCGCAAAAGGTGCTTTGCCAGAGCGGAGGAGGACCGCCAGGCAGAAATCAATGGACGAGTGGCAGGGGATCTGGTCCAGTATAACAGAGGTGGTGCAGTGGACTAAGCGCCTGACTCCAAATATACGAGAATGGGCAGAGTGTAGGCACAAGACAACCTGCTACTACCTAACACAGGCATTGTCGGGCCATGGTCCCTTTCGGGTATACAGGAACAAAATAGGGCGAGCGACGGACGATCGTTGTCGACATTGCGGCCAGAGCGACACAGTCGAGCATACCCTATTTGAGTGTGACAGATGGTCCGGCTACAGGCAGGAAGCGAGAGCGAACCTGCCTGAGGACCTGACCACAGACAACATGGTGCCCATAATGATATCAAGCGAGCAACGCTGGAAGATCGTACATGAGATGGTTCGAGGCATTCTAAAATCGAAAGAGGCAGAGGAACGTAGGGACATGTAGTAAGAAGGAGAACAAAAGCATACTTAACTCATCTTGCACTGCGAAGAATATCGTTCACGATGATGCCCGGTGCAGATGGAGATTGAGCAGAGGTAAGAAAAGAGGGAACGGGTTTTAGCCGATCGGGCCGTGGTGAGATGTCGAATGGACGCATTTGCGTCCGTTGGACATGACATCAGGTGACTCAGCTGGTTCAACGTCGGGCGGGCAGTCTCTCACAAACTTTCGGGTGTGCGAGTGCTTCTGTCCTTGCGATCAAGCCGATTTCCTAAGCCCTCTATGATAAAAAAAACGACGAGGACAAGCAATACATCGAAACTGGGCAGTAGTAGAGAATTATAATTTTGGGGGTGTAAATTAGAGCAAATGTTGTGTCTTTTCTTGTTATTGTGTTACCCAACGAGGTATTTGTTTTTGGTCACGTGACGTCCGATTCAAAATGATTAATGGGACACCCTGTGTATTAGTGTCTTTCTGTGTTCTTCCCGATAAAACAATTCCAACAAACTATCACACTTGGGGTCTAAAGTGATTAATTCAAGAGCTACAGGTACTTAAAGGATTGTACCACTTCCATTGATTATAACATGTCCCCTATTAGACTACAGGCCCGTGTCAAAAAATGATGGGTCATTTGAACCACCAGGTGACCTATCTAGAACGATGTAAGAGCATAAAATAATAAGATTCAGCACTATGCCGTCACTTGTAAGCTGTCCAACTGAGTGCACGTGAGAATTCAAAAGTACAGGTAGAGTGAGTACATTTTGGTCATATATTTTTGTACGGCATTCTTACCATAGATAGATCCATGAAAAATAATAAGAAAACGTGCAGTGCCGTAAAAAACTATTGCGCCACAAAGTCGGATTTTTTTTTTCATTTTCCGACAATTTCCACGGTAAATTTGGTCATTTGATTTTGTACGGCATCAGTGATCTGATACAGTACGGCATTAACATATTTTTGAAGAGAACAATTGATCATATGATAGAATACAAGAGGACTTTACGGAAACTATGATCGGGTTAACCCGATTACTTGGATCACTGATCCTGACGTTCGGAAAGTGATCTAGGATCAGTCATAAATATGGCCAATTCTCTCTTGTACGGTATGTGATCCCGATTGGGTTATACAGATCAGTAGCTTTTTTCCTAATCATCTGTTTTTTATTCTTAAACCAAGTTTTCTGTTGTTCAATGTCCGTCAAATCCATGGAATCATAAATCCCACTTGACAGCTATTTGACAGATAACTGATAGGTCCAGATCCAGATCACTGTTTCCGTAAAGGCCTTATGACATCTAACTGAACTGAAACGGTGTGTATATTATATCCAACAATTGAAGCTGCCAATCCCAGTTTCAACCTATTTGATTCATATTTATTTGTTCATTGTATAACAATATTTGTATTTGTAGGAGATTTAATGATATTATGTTAATCACGGCAAACGCCGCGCCCTAGTCCCATCGACTTGTCTAGAATCTTCTAGAACGATAACATCATCGCGTCCGTTTTGAGTTTTTCAGTTTTACGTAGGCCATGCCCGAGGGATGCCGGCTAGTGCAAAGCAGGCCGTGATAGATCGCATTGTTAATATTGTTATATGTTGGCAATAATGTTTTTTACACTGAGACGTGAGATTCTTGAATGTGTGGATCAGGAAGTGTCCACCCTAAATAGCGGGTGTCCCACGACGATTAAGACAAGCAATATATCGGAACTGGGCAGTAGTAGGGAATTATAATTTTGGGAGTGTAAATTAGAGCAAATATAGTATCTTTTGTTATTATTGTGTCACCCAATGAGGTATTTGTTTTTGGTCACGTGACGTCCGATTCAAAATTTTTAATGGGACAACCTATAAGGGGTGTCCCAAAAAATAGTGTCAAGCGGCAGTCCAGAGGTAGAGTACACCTAGAAGTATCTGAATCATCCCCATATATGTAATGCAATTTTTTGTAGTTTCCGAGTTATGAATTTTTTTCTGAATTTCAGAGAATCCTCTACCTCGACAACTTAAAACTGTTCCAAAAGGAAAATTAAAAGACTTTTCTAACTTCTCTTTTTTGCTAATTAGTCTCCAAGAGTTTACTCCTGACACATAAAATAATCGGCTTTGTAACTTTGAGGAAAGTCATGAAAAGTTTAGTGTAAAGTGAAAAATTTACGATCTGATAATTATGACTTAAATCTTCGACTCGCAATTAAAAATCCAAAGAGGCTATTTCACGTTTTCTAAGCAGGTCTAAAAACTTCTTCACACTCTCAGCTATCACAATCATTGAAAAAAAGTAGTACTTAATGGGGCTACTTTCGCTCATATCGACCTTCAAAGACAAGAGGCGAAGATTTCTTGAAATTAGCGATGTGATTTTCAATTCATCAATAAGGCGCTAATAGCAGAGTGGTTGTCAGTACCGCAATAATAAGCGTTAAAAACGTTCCATAAATTGAACATTTTTTAAAAAACCTCCTATTTCTTGCTAAAAACCCACAAGGAGTGCATTCTTCAAAACCGGTTTTTACCTGAGCGACAACAAAAAAAAGCTAACGCTAACGCATTAAACGATGTTAGAAAGACATAGCTAGGATATTGTTGTGATGTTTTTTCAAAATGTGTCATTGTGCTTTCGTTGTCTTTATTCGGTCGTATGTCTGTCTTTGCGGCTTTAAAACGACACACTCTTGTTTGGTGAACTATTTTGGCAATTGGGCTTTCTTTACGGGCGCACGATTCGCGGACCCAGTGATTGCTCATCTCACGGTGTGAGGAGTAGTCATTGGGTAATGGAACAGCAGCTCGGTGTGTCGGAGCCCGGGCTGCACTTTTTGTGTTTGTGAATAATAATAATAATAATAATAACTGCGAGGGGTTGCTAGATCCCCTCAGTGGCGCCTCCCCAAGGTGGCGGATAGGGGAACGCCTCCCAGATATGGGTGGTACCGGGAAAATCAAATACCCGGGGCGGACCAAAACTAGCTCAGTGGAATAGCGTCTGCATCCAGAGGATCGGCTATTCCACAATTAATAGGACACGACGGATCTCCATGTGAGGAGCGGTACTCCGACAGCGTCTGTTCTTCATGTTAGAAGCGGCTGTTTTCATAAACCCCCAGGAACCCGCCCAACATTAAGAGGCTATTCGGTGCGTGGCGACACCGAGGGGTATACCGAAGCCAAAGGATGTAAGTCGGTCGGCAACCTTCACAGGTCCATCCTCTGGAGGCAATTTGGACGGCTGCCTCCGGAAATGTCGGCTGCGGGCCCTAAGGCTAACCACCTGACGGGCCCTATCTTCGGGTTCGACCACCTCGAAGGAAAAGCACCCACACCGAGCCGGTTTCGGAAGCCGGCGTTGGGCAAGGTGGCGGTGCTTCGAATCGCCCTGATGACGACCCCCGCAATGATATGGACAGTTTTAGGTGGACGACGGAGCTCAGGGATGACCTGCTGAGCTGCTACGAGAGCAGTAGCCCGCGCCGTAGCGGATGCATGTCCCGCATGTATGAGAGGTGGTGTGAAATGCACCCAGAGCATAGCACGCTTACCTCTCAGAATTTGCGAGATTATGTATCGTACCTCCGGAGGCAGGGATATGTTCGTGCTCCAGCTCAGCCTGCCCCTTCGGCGGACGGAAGGCCTGTTAACCAGGCTGAAAGTTCGCCGGTAAGGCCCGCTGAGAGGGAAATCGACCAAGTCGTCTCACCTGGGGATTTTAGGGACCGAAGGGCCTTGCATAACAACGGAAGGTCCTTGAAGCTGGCAGATTTGAAGAGAGAGGATGAGGGTGTTGGTGAACGTCTATCGGAGGCCTCTGACATTTGGAGCATCAATTGCGAAATTTACGCTGCGGCTCTGAGGCTAGCTAGACAGGGGAGAGTGAGAGACTCTCCTGTTGAGAGAGCACAGAGACGGGTGCGCCAAATGGAAGCGAAAATCCAGTTGGCTCGCCAGGAAGCATCCCGTATCCAGTGTGTGATGGAATATAGAGCGGCTGGGAAGCCTTTTACGCGCTGAGTGCGCCAGATAGCCTACGGGTTGAGGCCGACCATCATACACTCAGTCAAGCGGTACTGGTTGTTGTCAAGCAACACTGTCTTGACAGGATACGGATGCTAATCGCTGCTAAACAAACGTTGGTGGCGCGGGCGAGGGGTCTGGAGCAAAACAGAATGTTCTATGAAAGACCTTCTCGCCTTTTCTAACAGCCGCCACCAGCCATAGAGCAGCCGCCAACTGCTGATCGCGTGGAGGCCTTTTGGAGGGACATTTACGAACAACCCAAACCTTTCTCAGCAGACACTCCGGCCTTGGCGCAGTTCGAGTCCGTTTGTAGGAGGACTCCTAACTTGAATGTACTTTGTCATCCGATAAACACGGAAGAAATTCTTGACGCCTTACGAGGCGCAAAGAATTTCGCAGCTCCTGGCCCGGATGGCATAAACACCTACTGGTGGAAAAAATTCCCCAGTTGCCACCGGCATTTAGCTAGAGTTTTTAACTCGTGGCTAAATCAGGAGCAGCCAATTCCGGCTTGGTTTGTCGAGGGTCGAACTGTGCTTCTCCCGAAGACCGGAGATTTGTCTGATCCCAAAAACTACAGGCCAATAACATGTCTGAACGCATGTTACAAGCTCTTCACCAGAATCTTGTACATGCGTCTCCTTCAAGCTGTGAATCCTGTATTTCTCGACGTGTATGAACAGAGAGGGTCAAAGAAAGGAGTAGCTGGCTGCAAGGAGAACTTGTTGATTGACCGATGTGTCACGCAGGACTCCGTGCAGTACAAGCGAAACCTTTCTATGGCCTGGATTGACTATCGCAAGGCATTCGGCAGCACGTCTCATGAGCTCATTGTGCGGCTGTTGGAATGTCTTTCGGTGGATAATCAGATAGTGGGATGCATCAAACAACTGATGCCACTCTGGAAGACCCGGTTCACTATAACATCAGGTGAAACTCGGGTTCAGACAGAGTTGGTGTCATTGAAAAGAGGTGTCTTCCAAGGAGACTCCTTGAGTCCCTTGCTCTTTTGCATCTCACTTTTGCCTCTGTCCATAGCGCTGAGAAATACTAAAGGATACAGCTGTGGCACGCCCAATAACCGGAGGCACAAGATCACCCATCTGTTTTATATGGATGACCTAAAACTTTATGCCTCCGGCCAACGCGAACTACAACAATCGCGGAGGGTGGTGCAGGAGTACAGTCATGCTATCGGAATGGAGTTCGGGACAGACAAATGTGCATTGGTTCATCTCAAGAAAGGACGAAGCGGAGATAGTGGAGATGAGGAACAGCTCGTTGATGGGATCATCTTGCGACAACTGCATGCCGGAGATACCTATACCTACCTTGGAGTGGCGCAACGTCATGTCCAAGAGGCAGAATTGGTCAAAGAGTGTCTCCGCCGCAAGTATTTGCACCGACTCCGGCAGATCTGGTCGTCAGAACTGTCCGGCAAGAACAAAGTCGCTGCCACAAACATGCTTGCGGTCCCATTGTTATTATACACCTTTGGTGCTATACACTGGAAAGTGAACGAGCTGAAGGAAATCGACACGAAGACCCGCAAAAGGATGAATATGGAGAGAAGTCTGCATCCTAAGTCCTCTGTCCCGCGAATATACCTCCCGCGACACCTGGGAGGGCGTGGACTATTGAGTTTGGAGCGTCTGCACAACAGGGTAGTATTGGCCACTGCCTGCTATGTAACGAACAGCACCGATCCCCTGATCCGCTTTGTGCGAGAGCACGAGAATGCGGGTAAAGGAACCTTTCTTTTTAGCGCAGCGAAACGAGCAGCCGAGGAGTTCAGCCTCACACTCGACTTCAAGCGGAGTTGTCAGCAGTCCATTACGGAACTCGCTCCCGCAGAATTAAAATCCCACATTAAAACTGCCGAAGTCGACTTCCTTTTAAGGCTTCATAAAGGTAAGCCAATGCATGGAATCTTCTACAAACATCTGGAAGAGCATGGCTTGTCTGAGCAGTTGACCTTCTCTTTCCTAAGGTCTAGTGGGATGAAGTCGGAGACTGAGGGCTTTATAATGGCTTGCCAAGACGGTGTCTTCAACACCTTGGTGTACCGTAAAAGGGTTATGGGTCTAGGTGTACGCGACACCCTTTGTAGAGCTTGCCGACAGGCGCCAGAGACGCTTATGCATCTCTTGTCGGCGTGTAAGATATACGCTGGGACGGCTTACGTCCATCGGCACAACACGGCTCTACGATCATTTAAGGCACTTATACGGTATCGATGAGACACCGGTGCTGCCATACGCTCCAGGGGATATAGAGTCCGTTGTGGAGAACGAGAGATGCCGGATTTACTGGAACTACTCGTTCCTCACGCTCGAGCTTGTACAGGCAAACAAGCCCGACATAGTCCTTCTCGACCACCAACATAAGACGATGTTCGTTATTGAGTTTTCGGCGCCTGCCGAGGTGAACATCGTCTCTAAGGAGGAGGAAAAGCGGACCAAATATCAGGAGTTGCTCGGTCAACTTCGCAGGCTCTGGCCAGACTACACTGTAAGTCTGCTGGTTATGGTCATTGGATCCCTAGGTGGAATGAGGAATACGCTGCTCTCGGCACTGCACAAAATACCGGTGTGCCGTGCGGCGGCGCACATCTTAGCCGCCAGAATGCAGAAGGCAGTCATCCTTGGGTCCCTTCGTCTACTTAGGGCGCACGATTCGCGGACCCAGTGATTGCTCACCTCACGGTGTGAGGAGTAGTCATTGGGTAATGGAACAGCAGCTCGGTATGTCGGAGCCCGGGCTGCACTTTTTTGTTTAAAATATAATAATAATAATAAGCACAGAGACGGGTGCGCCAAATGGAAGCGAAAATCCAGTTGGTTCGCCAGGAGGCATCCCGTATCCAGTGTGTGATGGAATATAGAGCGGCTGGGAAGCCTTTTACGCGCCGAGTGCGCCAGATACCCTACGGGTTGAGGCGCGACCATCATACACTCAGCCAAGCGGTACTGGTTGTTGTCAAGCAACACTGTCTTGACAGGATACGGATGCTAATCGCTGCTAAGCGATCGTTGGTGGCGCGGGCGAGAGGTCTGGAGCAGAACAGAATGTTCTATGAAAGACCTTCCCGTCTTTTCCAACAGCCGCCACCAGCCATAGAGCAGCCGCCAACTGCTGATCGCGTGGAGGCCTTTTGGAGGGACATTTACGAACAACCCAAACCTCTCTCAGTAGACACTCCGGCCTTGGCGCAGTTCGAGTCCGTTTGTAGGAGGACTCCTAACTTGAATGTACTGCGTCACCCGATAAAGACGGAAGAAATTCTTGACGCCTTACGAGGCGCAAAGAATTTAATAATAATAATAATAATAATAATCACTTACTCTACCTAGCACCAAGCTCCGTTCCTCAAGCTATCCTGACTTCGGTCAGATAGGGGTTTGGCAAACCCGGGAAAATATGCCACAGAGGGCTGAGCGCCGGCCTTTCTGTCACACACCGTTATTGCGCCCCACACTTCAACGACTTCAGCAAGGCGTGGCTGGGGAACGTCGTGAGGGGTAAGCAACCGGGGGGCTTGCCTTAACCGGCCGGCCTGTGAGGAGAAAGCCTCAACAAAACCCGACAGTAAAGTCGCAAATCCTCCGGAGCACCTTGGGCCAACTTCGGAGTAAATATAAGTCCCTTCTCTCCTGGAATGGGCGTCACCCGGGAGAGCGACATTTAGATCGTCCCTACTCGTGGGAACACGATGCATAAAGTTACTTCTAAAAATAACCAACGACGGCCTAGGGTACGTCGATTAAACTCACCCGAACCCCAAACCCAAACAGAACAGCCCAAAGATCACAACCCAGCTGCGGACGTTTTGCCAGCACAGCCGGCAACCACCAAAGCTGGTAAACCCAGACAGCGCTTACAATGGACAACTGAAATCAACAAACATGTAATGCACTGTTACTACACCGCCACAAAACTAGAAACCATCTCTACAGGCTACAGACATGAGCTGCACAGGTTGTTTATAGCACAACACCCACACCTCGCAGAGCGTGTAACTGAACAGCGACTCATTGACCAAAAACGAGTCATAACAAAAAACAACCGCCTTACACCCGAAGAACTACGAGCCATAAAGATTCTTGTATCCAATGAAATAAATACTGCCCATCCGAATCACCCGCAGACCTCAAACAAAACCACAATCGACAACAGTAGCATACACTCAGAGACAAATCCAGAACATGAGCACACACAACATATACCAGATACCGCTGCCCAACCTAGTGATTCGTTAGCTACTGAATCAATCACAGAACGGCATGCCATTCGTACCCGAAATAATCGACCCCCAAATACAGGCACGATCAATAACACCAGCACACACTTAGAATTGGATCTAGAAAATGATCATACACCAGATACACCAGAAACAACATGCACTAACTTACCTTCCACAGCCACACAAAGCCAAAACATCACTGTACCACCTGCCATCACACAATCTGCCGAACAAGTGATGAACACACAGTACAACAAATGGTGTGGCACCAATCCTACATTGCGAGATCCCCTGCCCAGACTAATTTTTAAAAACAATACTCTACAAATATTAAACACAATAAATGTCAACATAATACCACAATTTTTAACCAAAGACAGTGACCTAGAGGACATCCATACTGTTATATATGCTGCCGCAGCAACCACACTCACACTCAACGGCCAAAAACTCCCAAAACGATCTATAGCCCGTACAACTGAAAGATCTAAACCTAAATGGCAAGTAAGAATTGAAAATAAAATCAACACAATCAGAAAGGATCTGGCACACCTCGCGCAATACACCAACAATAACAACCGCTCAAAGCGCGTACAGACAACAATTAATATACTCAAATCCAAGTCACCACAACAGACAATACCAGAAATAGCTGATACCCTTAAACAGAAGCTCGCAGTCTATGCTGCTAGACTCCGCAGATACAACGAGTCTAATGCCAGAAAGGATGCTAACAATCTTTTTCAGAAAAGTGAAAAACAGTTTTACCAAAAAATAACAGCCGACAACCAGATAACAGTAATAGAACCTCCTAGTAAACAAGAGTTAACTGAGTTTTGGGGAAGCCTATGGTCAGAACCCAAAACACATAATGAAAACGCTCCATGGATCAGACAAGAAGAGGAAAAGCATCAACATATAGTGGAGCAGGGAGACGTTATCCTTACACCAGAGGAAATAGCTGAAACCATAAAGCATACCCATAATTGGAAGTGCCCAGGCGTGGATAATGTGCAAAATTTTTGGTACAAGCAATTCAGTGCAACATACGAAATGCTTACGGACCAAATCAATAAAGCCATACTCCAACCGAATAGGCTTCCCAAATTCCTCACGCAAGGAATGACGTATATAAAACCCAAAAACGCAGACACCAAGAACCCTGCCAACTATCGCCCAATCACTTGTCTTCCCACCTTGTACAAGATCATAACCGCAACAATATGCAGAAGAATTGAACAACACCTCACCCAAAACAATATCCTCACTGAAGAACAGAAAGGATGTCGAAAGCAAAGCCAAGGTTGCAAGGAACAACTTATAATTGATAATGTCATCATGGAGCAAACCAGAAAAGAACATAGGAACCTTCATACCTGTTTTATCGACTATAAAAAAGCTTTCGACTCTGTACCCCATAGCTGGCTAGCGAAAACTCTTCAAATATATAAAATCAACCCGGGCCTACGTGAGTTTCTTACAAGAACCATGGAGACATGGCGAACCAGCATATATCTCAAAACCCAGAACGGCCATATCAAGACGGATGAGCTACACATAAGACGCGGCATCTTCCAGGGTGACTCTCTCAGTTCACTGTGGTTCTGTCTCTGTCTGAATCCGCTCTCCAACGCACTTAACAACACAAACTGCGGTTTCAACATTAGACACGAGAAATTAAATCAACACAGAATCAATCATCTCCTCTACATGGATGATATAAAACTGTATGCCGCCAATGAAGTACAACTGAGAAAGTTAATCAGAATAACAGAAACTTGCTCGTCAGACGTCAGGATGGAATTCGGACTGAGTAAATGCAAGGTTCTCCATATCAACAAAGGCCAATGGAAGGACCAGCCCCAGCAGGAAACAGTAGCTGGCCAAACACTAAACAACATGAACAAGGACGAAACTTACAAGTACCTGGGCTTCAATCAGAACGTTAAAATAGACCACACACAAGTCAAGGCACAACTAACCCAAGAGTTCAGAGACCGCCTTATTAAGCTACTAAAAACCAAATTGAATTCCAGAAACCTTACAAAAGCCATTAACACATTTGCGATACCAGTCCTCACATACTCCTTCGGCATCATTAAGTGGTCACACACTGATATAGAAAACATCCACATCCTCATACGGACAGAACTCACCAAACACCGAATGTCACATCCAAACGCATGCAAAGAAAGGCTCACCATAGACAGGAAACAAGGAGGCAGAGGGATTACAGATATACAGTCGCTTCGCACAAGACAGATAAAGACACTCAGACATTTCTTCCAAAACAAACAAACAAATTTACATCGAGCAATAGTAAAAGCAGACAAAAACTATACACCACTCAACCTATCATGCTCAGACCATGTCGCAGACACACACAATCCCACACAATCACAACAAGAAAAAATAAGCGCCTGGTTGCAGAAACCACTCCATGGCAAACATAGATACCGTATTACGCAAGACCACATAAATGAAAAACAATCATACACCTGGCTGCAGGATGGCCAGCTCTTTCCAGAAACTGAGGGATTTATGCTTGCTATCCAGGACCAAGTTATTGCGACGAGAAACTACAAGAAATACGTAATTAAAGATCCATCCATAACAGACGATAACTGCAGAAAATGTCACCAACAAAAAGAAACAATAGATCACATAACAAGCGGGTGCAAAGCTCTTGCCGGTACCGAATACACAGCCAGACATAACTCTGCGGCCAAGGTCATACACCAAGCATTAGCCACAACAAACAAACTAATAGAAAACTCAGATCTGTATTACAATTACACTCCGACATCAGTACTCGAAAACGATCAATACAAACTATACTGGGATGTTGAAATACATACAGACAAGACTATCCCAGCCAATAGACCAGATATAGTTTTCCAGTCAAAGGCCGACAAAATTACCTATTTGATAGATATTGCCATTCCCAATGATGTGAATATCCAAAACACCTACGCTAGAAAGATATCTAAATACACGGACCTTGCCATGGAAATAAAACGACTTTGGAAACAAAACAAAGTTACAATTGTCCCCCTCATTATGTCTGTCTCAGGCCTCACACCAAACACGTTTACACAACACCTTCAACAGTTGGGCCTGGACGAAAAGTTACACAAAGTATTCCAAAAGTCTGTAATCCTGAAGACCTGTAATATTGTGCGATCCTTCCTAAATTCCGATCAATAATAGTCCGAGTGTTGACTTGGCACAGCCCGTCAACACTTGTTGCTACCGCAATTATGCGAGAGGAACTTAGAAAGTCAGATAATAATAATAATAATAATAGGTCTTTATTCACCAAATTACACAAACAGATACAGCTAAAACGAAAAACAAAATTTTGGTGAAAAGGCGAAGTGTCAGCAATTTGCTGTTTTTCAACTCAACCTAGAAATTTATTTATTACTTAATAATAATAACTACAAGTAATACAATACCTAGAAACATATACATATAAGTAAATGAGGAGCACAAGAAATATAGCAACAAAAATATTTGGAACACATATATCAAGATACTATGGAAATTGAACCAAAGGAGAGGAAAACCGGTGGAATGGCAAAAATATTCTAATATAAAAAAACAGCACGGGGGTGTTTAATATAAAGCCTTAAGTCTTTTCTTGAAATTGAGTAGTGAGCAGTTTCTGTATTCATGAGGAAGGTTATTGTAAAGTTTGGCTGCATTATATGAAAAACTCCTTTTAAACGCTGCTGTACGATGTTTTGGTATTATCAACGTGTACCTATTACGAGTAGAACTACAGCTAAAACTGCTCAACCTACTATGTAAATATTTCGGAATACCCTTTATAATAGTTTTATGAATTAATGTAAGCATGTGAACTCTTCTTAAATCTTCCAGTTTTAACCACTTTGACTTCTGGAAGGCAAGACTTATGTGATCATATTTACGAATCCCGTACGCAAATCTCAAGCACGAGTTTTGAATTTTTTGGAGACGATCTGAATCCAGATTTACGATTGCCGGGCCATAAACACAATCACAATAAGAAACTCTAGAGATAACAAGCATTTCGCACAATTTTAACTTAAGCTCTGTCGAGAGGATACCTCTATTAGGATATAACTGTTTTAGAACAGAGTATGCGGTGCCACATAGATGATTTACGTGTTTCTTGAACCTTAGTTCAGAGTCCATCCAAAGCCCTAAGTTTTTGCATTCATTTACGACCTCAATAACTTCATTGCCAATTTTAACTAACGCTTTTTCTTCTAGCAATTTCCTTTTAACAGTATTGTTGCCAAAATATATGACCTTTGACTTGCAGGCGTTCAAAGTTAAATTGTGGGCAGTAGATATATTGCAGAGAATGTCTAAATCTTTATTAACCTTATTGAGACATGTTTCAGATTCGTCGTAAGGAAAAAAAACATACATTTGTGTATCGTCAGCATAGTGATGTACTGACATAGTTTTAAGATAAGTATTGAGATCAGAAATATAAAAGGCAAATAGCAATGGACCGAGAATAGACCCTTGAGGTACTCCAGACCGTAATGGTAAACATGTAGAGCTAACTCCGTTTACTACAACAAATTGGCTGCGGTCAAATAAATAATTTCTTAAGAGTCTAGTAGCTGATTGCATAAACCCAAAAAACTCAAGCTTTTTTATTAACAGCTCATGGTCAATTGTGTCAAATGCTTTGCTGTAGTCAAGGAGAACAAGACACGCAAAATTTCCACCATCAACAAATCTGTAGATATCATCTGTAATCGAGAGTAATGCAGTTGCAGTACTATAGTGGGGACGAAATCCGGACTGAACCTCTGAGATGATATTATTTTGTAAAGAGAACTCCTGCATTTGATCATTTAAAATCATTTCTAGTGGTTTGGACAAAGAAGGCAAAATACTTATAGGACGGTAGTCTGAGTAATCAGACGGATTAGCGCATTTAGGTAATGGGATTACTTTAGCGTTCTTCCAGATACAAGGAAAGTCACCTGAGGTGATAATAAAATTGTAAATGTGCGTTATGTGTTCTATGAAATGTGACTCGACAATTTTGATCATTCGTAGGCTAATTGTGTCATTACCAGAGGCATTACTTTTGATTTTATTCAGATATTTCTGTACGGTTATAGAGCTGACTGTTTTAAATTGAAATGACTTTTCTATACCAGCAGTGTCGTATTTCTTTAAGAGAGTATTATGTGAAGCGGATCTATGAGGGTGGGGGATATTTGTGAAATGTCGATTTAGGATGTCTGGACTTGCTAAGGATGGAGGCAAAGATACGTTTGATTTATCGCGTAAAATGTCTAAAGATCGTAGGGTATTCCAAATTCGTTTGCTGTCCTTGTATCTAACCGAATGGTCAATAAAAGCTTTTTTCTCCCTTCTTATTGCCGCAGTAACGTAATTCCTTAGTTCATGGTAATATTTATAGTGTGTTGCTAGTTTGCTGCGCTTACATCGTATCAAAGCTTTGTCCCTTAGCTTAATAATTTCTTTAATATTATACGTTAGCCAAGGAGCAGGTGGCTTGGTAGCTCGGATAGTTCTATACGGGGCATGATGGTCGAATAAGCTCATTATATTTGAATTGAGGAATGATACCATCTCATTTACGTCATCTAAGTTATATATAACATCCCAGTTTATACTTGAAAGATCTGCATGGAAATCATTAATGTCAAATTTTGAGAAATCGCGGTAGGTAACAAATTTAATGGGTGCAGTAGGGGTAGAGAACGAAATTTTACACGTGACTGCAAGGTGATCAGAAATGCCGTGAATGTCCGTCACATTAATGTTAGACACCATTCCTTCGTGAGTTGTAGCTAAAATATCAATTAATGTTTGGCTAGATGCCGTTACCCTTGTCGGTGAAGTAACTAATTGTTTTAAATCATAACAGCTGAATAAGTCTAGTAACATACTTGATTTTCTGTCATTCACCAAAAGATTAATATTTAGATCACCAGTTATAAATAGGTAGTCACATGAGGGTAGCAGATTCATTATTGAATTTTCGAACTCTTCAAAAAAATTTATTAGGTTACCATTAGGAGGACGATATAAAACACAAAATACATAAGTCTTACCTTCACAAGTCACCGAGATCCAAAGTTGTTCCAATGCCTCAGTACATAATGAATACAGAAACTAGCTAATTAAATTATCGTTAACGTAAAATGCTAATCCACCTCCTCTTCCTTCGCGGTCCGCTCTATGTAAAGTGTAAGATCTTACGGAGACAGCGTCTGAACTTATATCGACATTTAGCCAAGTCTCACTGAGTGCGAGTATATCAATGTCATTGCAATTCAAGTAGTTGCTTAAATGATCAAATCCAGTAAATACTGACCTAACATTTAACTGGACTAAATTTAAATGCATTTCGAAAAAGGTATCTATTATTTTGTTTATGTAAAATTATAGCTAAAAATCCAAAGAAATTATAAAACAGAGATATTAACAATATATGCCCTATTTTAAAGTTAAACTACAGACAATGGAAAAATTTGACTATTATTTAATATGACTGATTATTTCTTTACCCTACTAACGCTTGAACTGCTGTTTAGTCTAGTTCTAATCTTATTGACTGACTCAATACTGTGATTGATCTTCCTCTTGTCCGTATTAGGCTTATCTTCTCCAGTTACTTCCTTGTTCACTAAGTTAGATGAACCACGTTCAAGAACAAGCGGATCTACTGAAGGATTGATTGTTGTATTTTCTAATTCCGCGTCCTTTGACACAGTTGTTGTTTCCTCTTCGTCGTGCTCCTCGTCTGTATCTCCTTCATCATCTGCAAGCTGCTGTGCGGTATATTCCTCCCCATTCACCACTAACCTCCTGTTCTTGATGAATGCATTTAGATTTTGCGTCCTTGCTTTTTTAAGGTGTTGTCGTAAAATTTTTTGTTCTTGGCGTTCTTCCAGGGTGAGCTCAACTCCAACGGCAACGCTTGTGCCCTTCAATTTTTTACAATTTTTCAAAATTTCTTGCTTTTTAAGAAAGGATACCAGCTTCACAATAACTGGTCTATTACTTGTCTGCTTCCCAATCGTATATGTATCATTGATATCGCTTGGCACCAATTTGAGCTCCAACAAGTTATTAAGGCGCTCAAGAATAAAATCTATGAGTAGCACATTATCTGGAACATTTAGACCAAAAATAATGATATTATTCTTCTTGAGATCTCTTTCTAGTTTTTCGTATTTATTTTTCAAAGAGTTGTATTGTTCTTCTATAGCAGTACACTTTTTTGTCAATTCCTCATGCAATCGAGAAGAGACAGCTTCCACCTCCTTCCTGATTAATTCCTTTATTTCTGCAGTTTGCCTCTCATTAGCTTCTTCTATGACCCTCTTATTGCTTGCTTCTAACGATGTGATTAACTTATTCAATATTTCGTCATTATTCATCTTGCACGAGAACTCTAGTGTAATGCTAAACGTCTATGGCAGTGGAATTTGTAACAATTTCGCAGCTCCTGGCCCGGATGGCATAAACACCTTCTGGTGGAAAAAAATCCCCAGTTGCCACCGGCATTTAGCTAGAGTTTTTAACTCGTGGCTAAATCAGGAGCACCCAATTCCGGCTTGGTTTGTCGAGGGTCGAACCGTGCTTCTCCCGAAGACCGGAGATTTGTCTGATCCCAAAAACTACAGGCCAATAACATGTCTGAACGCATGTTACAAGCTCTTCACCAGAATCTTGTACATGCGTATCCTTCAAGCTGTGAATCCTGTATTTCTCGACGTTGATTGACCGATGTGTCACGCAGGACTCTGTGCAGTACAAGTGGAACCTTTCTATGGCCTGGATTGACTATCGCAAGGCATTCGACAGCACGCCTTATGTGCGGCTGTTGGAATGTCCATCGGTGGATAATCAGATAGTGGGATGCATCAAACAACTGATGCATCTCACTTTTGCCTCTGTCAATAGCGCTGAGAAATACTAAAGGATAAAGCTGTGGCACGCCCAATAACCGGAGGCTCAAGGTCACCCATCTGTTTTATATGGATGACCTAAAATTTTATGCATCCGGCCAACGCGAACTACAACAATCGCTGAGGGTGGTGCAGGAGTACGGTCATGCTATCGGAATGGAGTTCGGGACAGACAAACGTGCATTGGTTCATCTCAAGAAGGGACGAAGCGGAGATAGTGGAGATGAGGAACAGCTCGTTGATGGGAGCATCTTGCGACAACTGCATGCCGGAGGTACCTATACCTACCTTGGAGTGGCGCAGCGTCACATCCAAGAGGCAGAATTGGTAAAACAGTGTCTCCGCCGCAAGTATTTGCACCGACTCCGGCAGATCTGGTCATCAGAACTGTCCGGCAAGAACAAAGTCGCTGCCACAAACATGCTTGCGGTCCCATTGTTATTATACACCTTTGGTGCTATACACTGGAAAGTGAACGAGCTGAAGGAAATCGACACGAAGACCTGCAAAAGGATGAATATGGAGTGAAGCCTGCATCCTAAGCCCTCTGTCCCGTGAATATACCTCCCGCGACACCTGGGAGGGCGTGGACTATTGAGCACCGATCCCCTGATCCGCTTTGTGCGAGAGCACGAGAATGCGGGTAAAGGAGCCTTTCTTTTTAGCGCAGCGAAACGAGCAGCCGAGGAGCTCAGCCTCACACTCGACTTCAAGCGGAGGTGTCAGCAGTCCATTATGGAACTTGCTCCCACAGAATTAAAATCCCACATTAAAGCTGCCGAAGTCGATTTCCTCTTAAGACTTCATAAAATAAGCCAACGCATGGCATCTTCTACAAACATCTGGAAGAGCATGGCTTGTAAGCAGTTGACCTTCTCTTTCTTAAGGTCTAGTGGGTTGAAGTCGGAGACTGAGGGCTTTATAACGGCTTGCCAAGACGGTGTCTTCAACACCTTGGTGTACCGTAAAAGGGTTATGGGTGTAGATGTACCCGACACCCTTTGTAGAGCTTGCCGACAGGCGCCAGAGACGCTTATGCATCTCTTGTCGGCGTGTAAGACGTACGCTGGGACGGCTTACGTCCATCGGCACAACGCGGCTTTACGAGTGATCTACTATCATTTAAGGCACTCATACGGTATCGATGAAACACCGCTGCTGCCATACGCTCCAGGGGATATAGAGTCCATTGTGGAGAACGAGAGATGCCGGATCTACTGGAACTACTCGTTCCCCACGCTCGACCTTGTACAGGCAAACAAGCCCGACATAGTCCTTCTCGACCACCAACAGAAGACGATGTTCGTTATTGAGTTTTCGGCGCCTGCCGAGGTGAACATCGTCTCTAAGGAGGAGGAAAAGCGGGCCAAATATCAGGAGTTGCTCGGACAACTTCGCAGGCTCTGGCCAAACTACACTGTAAGTCTGCTGGTTATGGTCATTGGATCCTTAGGTGGAATGAGGAATACGCTGCTCTCTGCACTGGGCAAAATACCGGTGTGCTGTGCGGCGGCGCACATCTTAGCCGCCAGAATGCAGAAGGCAGTCATCCTTGGGTCCCTTCGTCTACTTAGGGCGCACGATTCGCGGACCCAGTGATTGCTCACCTCACGGTATGAGGAGTAGTCATTGCGTAATGGAACAGCAGCTCGGAGCCCGGGCTGCAGTTTTTTGTTTTTAAAATAACAATAGCCATCTTTATTCATTGACTACATGCATTTGTTACATCTTGGTATATGGAAAAGGCGAAGTTCAGCTTTCGTTCAGTAGAACGGCTGGTCTTCCACTTAACCCTGCTTACATAAAGAAATAAAAGAAAAATGGAAATAGAAAATAGACCTAAACTAATATACAATAATTGTTAACAAAGAAAAGTTATGTTAGTGAGGCTGAGATTAGGAGATAAAATAATTTAAATAGTAAGATGTAGAGAAAATGAGAAAACAGAAAAAGGTAAAAAGAGACAATAAAAGCGTTTGAGAAATAAAATTACATATCAAAATAACCATGCGTGAAAATAAAAGAGAGAGTCGTAATAGGAGATTTCAGAATCATTTCCATAGTTGGTTACTTAATAGCGGAATTTCAGGAGCACGGCGTATTGTTGTGCAAAAGTTTTTAATGATTTTGGTTTCAGACTTTGCGGGACTGCATTGTATGTTTGGCATATGTTATATCTTTCAAACAGAGCTGTGTGATGAGCTGGTGATGTAATTTTAGTCTTAGATCTTATATTTACATTATGTACATAGTGCCGAAAAGTTATTTTATCATATAAGTTCAAGGGAACTTTCATTGTGACAACCTTATGATATAGACATGTACTGTGTAACACTCTTCTGTCTTTCATATTAAGCCAGTTTGTTTGCACTAACTTATGCGAGGTACTTTTACCACGCCTGATTCCATGGATCAATCGTAGACATGCATTTTGGACCCTTTGTATTCGTTTCGTATCATGATGATCTATACAGGCATTGTATAAGACATCGCAAAAGTTGAAGTGAGACAAAACAATGGTATCAGTTAATAAAATTTTTGTAGATTGAGAGAATTGAGATTGCTGAAGGCTTTTCTAATGGTGTTTGTTACGTGTTTTTTAAAGCGCAGGTCTTCATCGAGTATTACTCCTAAATTTTTTACCTCAGTTTGTTTGTTCATTGATACACCATCAATTTGAATATTTAGATTATTTGCAAGAGCATTCCTAATCTTTTTGAGCCCAAAAACGATATAGTTTGACTTTTCAGGGTTGAGACGCAAGGAGTGACGTTGAGAAAGATCAGAAAGAATTTGGAGATCAGTGCATATCTTAGATCAGCCTTCATCTAGCTTATCTGGTCGAAACGAGTAGAAAATCTGCTCATCATCCGCGTATGACTGTAGCTTTGCGTGTTTGACAGCTTTGGGAACTGTGACGTATATAAGATGTACAATATAGGGTCCAAAATTGATCCCTGAGGCACACCAGCAACTACATCTAAAGCTTCCGACACATTATCATTCAGCACAACTCTCTGCTTACTATTTACCGAATAATTTGATATTAATGCTGACGCATGGTTACTTAGTCCAATGGAATGTAAGATTGATATCAACACTGAATAATTGATAGTGTTGAAGGCTTTTGAATAGTCAAGTAGTACCAGTACAGTTATTTCGCTTCTATCTATTGCCTTTAAAATGTTGTACGTGACATTTAGAAGTGCCGTACAAGCAACTATGCCCAGCTCGAAAACCAGCCTGCTCATCTGGAAGTACGATCGGAGCTGTTCATTTCTCTAAAATTTCTCTAAAATTTTGGATGGCGCTGACAAAATGCTTATGGGACGGAGGTCTTTGAAAGTTTGTGGATCTTTATTTTTAGGTACTGGAATACTTTTGCAATCTTCCAATTTGCAGGATACACAGAATTCCGTAGACAATAGTTTATGATATAAGTCAAAGAGTAGTTGTAAAAACGGGCAGCAAAGTTTTAGAAATTTTATCTCAATACCATCAAAGCCTATAGAACTAGATTTTATAGAAGCTAAATGTTTAAGGACAGTTATTTCGTTAGTTTCTTCAAACTGGAAACTCATTTTGAGACTGGCTGCTTTGGCTTCATATTCTTCTATTAACTGCGAGAAATCGTCATCATTCCTAGGAACACTTTTAATATAATACTCATTTATATCCGCTACATTACTCAAAGAAACTGGAATACTAATGTTGCCCTTTTGCTTACCTAAATTCTTGTTTCTCAGATTTTCCATTTTGTCTCTCTGAATTTGCTTCTCCATAAATGCTTTTTTCTCTTGCCTTATTGCTGATGTTATATAGTTTTTTAGTTGTTTGTAATATTCGAAATCAGTCGCACATCTACTTCTTTTTAATTTTGCAAGTGCTTTGTTTTGCAAAGATATAAAAAATTTCAAGTTGTCGGTCATCCATGGCTTATATGACTTGGAAAATGACCTTGTTATGATAGGGGCATGCCGATTTTGCAGAGCCAAAATCGCACAATTGAAGAACTCAATTTTTCCATCGACATCCTCCAAGTCATACAAGGGCGTACCCAGGATTTCAGTTAGGGGGGGGCAGGGGGCTGCTTAGTGCTTATACCTGTTTCGAAAATTGACTTTTATTCATTAACTTTTATGATGACACAAAACAAATATTATAAGTACATAATAATTATACTATACATTATGTATAATATATAATATTATATATGTTTATTTTAATTTAACAGTAATCTTCTCGGATTTGCCGAAAATTTGTCTATGACAATCTTTTCAATAAACTCACTGTTGTCTTTTAAATAATTGCGATGTACGCTCATCAGACATAAACCCGTAAGCCTTTCTTCACCCATGGTGCTTCTTAGCCACGTTTTAACTTTTCGCAGCGTACTGAAGGACCGTTCTACGGTCGCCGTGGTGCATGGGATAGTGCTTAAAATAATTAATGCCTTTCTGAAAGCAGGGTAAAAAATGTTCGCTTCTTTGAACAGATCAACTACTTCTATGTCCTTTAATTGATCATCTGATAAAGCCTTCGTCACCCATAAATTATGCCAAAGGTTCAGTTCCCCGGTGATATCCAGGTTATAAAATTCTTGGAATGATTCTGCGTTTTTGTGTAGGTCTGCAATGCTGGTTTTTGTCATATACAAGGGATGTAGCCTGCTTAAAGCAAACGCCGGAGTATTTTCTTGGGAGAATCGAATATTCAATGATGAAATGAGTGAATCAATGTATGGTATTATCAGGGAACGCCGCCAATATTCGTTATCATTGTCTGATGGCGGATTACTTCTATGTGTTTGCTTATGAGCAAGACGTGGAACCGAAATTTCTATGTTCAAATCCATTGCAACAGCTCGTGCTTTTTGAAGTATTTCATTACTTATTCTATCAGGAAACTCGCGGTCATTTCTGAGAATGTCTTTGATATTTTTAATGTGTTTTCCTACCGAGATCATGTCGATCGATTTAGCTTGCAGTGCGTTAACTACTGGTTCTATAACTGCTGAATATTTGGCTATTGTTTGTAGAGAAACAATAAACACTGGTTTTGTAACGGCTGAATGCAACTGATATGCAGATTTTCTGGTGGCATAATTTCCCTCTACAGATAACGTTTCTAGAGATTTCACGAGCTCTGAAAAATGTTGAGAAAACTTTCTGATTGATTTATATTTTTCGGACCATCTCGTCTCACATAATCGTGATAGGTTTGGAGCGTAGTTTCGACGTGTAGTCGATTCTCTGAAAAACGTTATAACATCCTTTACAGTGGCGACAGTATTTCTAATTTCTGGCACTGCGTTCGCATCATTCACAACAAGGTTGAGTTTGTGACTTGAGCAATGAAAATATAAAGCACGAGGATATTTTTTTCTCAAAATGGCTTGTACGCCACCCTCTTTTCCTGCCATTGTAGAACAGCCATCGAATCCAAACCCTACGCAATCTTCTTTGGAGAGGTTAGAACTAATTAAGAAATTGTCAATTGCTTCGGCGATTGCGGAAGCATTTTGTGCTTTTAGTTCAACGAACCCTACAAATTCTTCTCTGATTTTACTTTTGCTTTCGTCGTAGAACCGCACGCCTATTGACAGCTGTTCTTTCCCAGATACGTCTGCTGTTTCATCAGCTAAGATTGAGTAAGCCATGGTCTTCCGAACCTCACTAATTACATTCTCCTGAATAACTTCGCCACATAAATTTATTAGTTCGTTTTGTATTCTTGGCGAAGTATAAATTGCATTTCGACGGCACTTTTCAAAGTGACTCTTTAATTTGTTGTCCCCTGAATCGATTCTCAACTTCAATAAATCTAATAAAACACCCTCATCTGCTTGTTTGCCCCTAAGAGGCATATCATGTGTACCGCAAAATACTATACAAGAAATAATTGATGACAATATTTGTCTGTTTTCATCGATTGCTTTTTGGTGTCCACTTTGCAGTTGGATGTCTACAGGAACATTTTCAAGAAAATTTTTTGCAGCATTTGTCGCCGTTTGGTGAAGGTTGGTCGTTGCATGCTTTCGGCAGTCTTCATGCATATTTTTGAACTTTAAATATGGCCTGTCCATAAACGATCCCAAAATTCCTCTCACAGTGCTAATGGGCGGAGGAAACAAAACACAATACTTACAAAGAGCACCTTTTAGTCGCTTGGAATATACTAGCCATGGTGAATATTGATCCAACCAAGCATGATTAAATTTTCTTTTTAAATGGCTTGCATCACTTTCAAAATCGTAATTTCTGGGCGGGATCCAAGGATTTTGTAACAACTCCCTCTTGTTTGCCGTCGATAGCTGGGTAGCCAATCCAACATAACGACCCAGATCATTTTCATGACAGCCATCGTCCACTATAATTTCAGGATCGACGTTGACGTCATAAGTTTGTTGGGATGTCGATGGAGAAGAATAGTCGGCAACAGATATATTAAGAGGTTCTACTGAAGAATTTGACGCTTGTCCAATGTTAGCATGCAATGATATTGGCATTACATGAGTGGTTTTATCATGGTTGTCATTTTCATCGCTTCCACTGCTACTTTCCCGACCTTTTTTTCTTTTTTCGCGTGGCCTCCCTAAAAAATGGATACACAGAATTACCCTTACAGTGTTTAGGCGGGTTGCATAGGACGAAAATCAAAGATCAAGTTTCACATTCTCTTGCATATGGTTTGAACGCCAAATAATCAAAACTAGGTAAGTAATTTGAAATAATACACTTGTTGTGACGTTAGAGAAAAGGGATTTTGTTGTCGGTATGATCTTATTAATAAATCCAAAATATTGCAAGGATCTTTCTTTTATGTTTTTTTTTTAACTTTTTTATCACAAAATATTCACAAATGTTATTTTAGCTATTATAACAAAACCACGTGTTGTAATTAATAAATTTAAATATTGTAAGTAATGCCTAAGATATACACTTACAAGAGAGTCATAGCCCCCCTTAAACAAATCAAATAATCATATTAAGTATGTACTTAAGTGTTTTGTTTTGACTCACCTCTTTCAAAGAATTTCCTGATATCCATTTGACGGAGTAATATTTCCAGTTGTTGCGCAGTAAACGTAAATCTCGTGTCTCCGCAACGAAACTATAAGACACTATCTATGGCGTATGAAATATTCGCTCGTATTCCACTCCGAACTGAATTGTATTCGAACTAAATTCACGTGCTCTGCCTTACGTTCCGCTTATATATTGAAAATATTCTCGCTCCCGAAATATGTAGAAAATACTCGAGCTCGACTCTATTTCCATCCTTGTCTTATAATACATGCTATCACTGTCTTTTCTTTCCGGAATAGTCCATGCTAGAATATTCTTCGTGGTATTGCTATTCAATACTAGATGTCTCTATTGACCGTATACAGTATACATTGAGCCTATTTCTTTTTACTGGAAAAAGTACTGCCGTCCGAAACTAGATGGCGTTAGATGTTATTTTCTTCCAATTATATTCAGCTTTAATCCTATATGGCTCTGATTGTCTCGTCGGAAGCGGAAACTACGAGATACCACGGTTTTGTGGGAGATTTAAATTATATTGCATCGCTAACAGTATACTAGAGTCTGTCTAGTGAGTCGCGGCACAGAAATAACCGCGGCAAATTTAAAAATAATTTAGTTGTAAGCACTGAATAGAATATGCTATGAAATTTGAGTTTGATACTTTCACTATTTTATTTTATGAACACTAAGAATCTTAAACTAAATCTGTACAGATATATACTACTTAAAATAATATGCAACATATTGAATATTATTTTATTTTAGCATAGCATTGAAAACAAAAATTATATAATAAAACCAAACTTGCATCAAAACCGTACTTAATTTTTATTTATTCTGTCTCGTAATCAAAATCAGATTCTAGAAATTAAATTATCGACTATAAATCATTACTGACACTTTCATTTGTTAGTGATAACTAACAAATAATAAAAACGAAATAAAGAAATAAATAAAGTGTATCAAAACTTGATCAAAACATTTTGCGTTTCGTTTGACGGCGGCTGAAGGTCGCCATATAAAATATTCTAATAAATACGTTGTGACACGACCGACACGACTCACTATACAGACTCTATATCGAATGTTGTAGAATATTTAACTATAGAAAATAAAGAACAAATCTGGCTGAAAAGATATTTTGTTTCCAACACTTCATTTTGCGCAGAGTAGGTAACACGTTTTTAATTTTTATTTGCCAAAAAAAATTACATTTATTTAATCTTCTAGGGGGGGCAGCTGCCCCCCCCTGCCCCTACCTGGGTACGCCCTTGGGGAGACGCAGGAAACTATTTACGAGAGTTTTTGTGATGGATGTGCTTTTTTGCGGGCGGGTGTGCGATGATTTGATTGCAAGGGGATTTCAGACTATAGCTTTATGCAATGGCAAAATAATCAAATGGTATCATCATTACGTGTGGGAAGTACTGAGTCGATTTTTTTTAAATACCTGCAAACCTGGACATACTGAACTCTAAAAACATACTTGAATTAAAAAAAAACTGTTCCAGTTCCTGAAAAACATAGGTCTTTTCTACAAAATCTGATACACCCTCACAAAAAATTCATAACGACGCCGATGCTTGTATCTATATCATTATACAAAGTATTAATCCGAAGTTGCGGTGGGTCTTAAAGGGTTTCCGAGACCTTGTGTAAAAAAGTGCGGTCCACGCTCCTTCTAAAATCGCCGCCGAGATCGCTGTTGCCATTTCGTACGACACATTTTTACCTACGCCGGAATTCGGCCGGCCGGACGTCGGACTTGATCAGCTGATGATCTAGCCTCTTAAGCCCAACTCAGCTTCTTCAAATTTTATCCATCGACTGCGCCATGTTTAATATTCAATACTTGGTTTTTTGGTTTCGATGTCTTCAAATTTATTGAATAAAGTGGATACAACCATGTGCGGGTATATTCCATACACAGCATAGTAAACAATCAGCACAATATCTCAGGTTGGCGGCAATTACACGCGCATACCACCTTTTGGACAAAGATTACAGAATAAAATTGTTTTGGATGATTTTTTGTAGGGATGCCAATGATACTTCGATACTTGTACTTCTGCACTAATATCG
Source organism: Callosobruchus maculatus (assembly GCA_951848785.1). Classification (NCBI taxonomy): domain Eukaryota; kingdom Metazoa; phylum Arthropoda; class Insecta; order Coleoptera; family Chrysomelidae; genus Callosobruchus; species Callosobruchus maculatus. Next base: position 3,733,544 of record CATOUR010000191.1, on the reverse strand, counting down.
ATCTTTTGTAGGGGTATCGGTATCGAAAATCATTATATAATAATTATTGAGGGGTGTAATTAATTGCACAAAATTCTTTGTATGAACCAAACGCGCCTGTTTGGCTAAAAAATATCGAGTTGGTACCCTTATCGATATTTTCATTTTCGCATCTCTACCCAAACTTTACAAAAAAATCATCCCAAGGTCAAATTCTGTGGGAACCATTTTTGTATAGGAAATCCTCAGATATTCTGCTGGTTGTTTACTATGCTTGTGTTACATATCTTACAATGAGGATGAGCACAGAATCATGTTCGTTATCTGTCATACATCATTGACATGACATAATGACTGGTGACACAAAACTGACATGTAACACAGAGCATTCAACACTAAACAATAATGAAAAATGTCATTATTTTAGACAAAAAAATATGGGAGCAATTTTTGATAGAGCTCTGCGACTTAGTTCGCATGGAAACTCTGATTTTAGTGAAAATCAGAAACCAATTACTAACTTTGGCGCACAGAATCTATTGGTCGCACACGAAAATTGTGTAGAATTTTGTTGTCTCCGTATACCATTTGAACTTGTTTTCGATAGCACTAACCACAAAGGTGCTAATTCGAAAACTGTCGCGAGACAGAGCTTTTACCCTCACCCTTCCGAGCGGCAACCCCTCGAGGTCGCAAACTGTGGTGTAGTTTCAGGGGACCAATGTCTACCATCCCACCAAATTTCATTTCTTCACGACTTTTTGCGAGTAGAAGCTCTTCTCTGGTACCCATCGCTTAGCCTATTCCGGGACATCTAAAACCGCAAAAAATGAAGTGATGATCACTTTTCCACCACTGTCATGATTTTTTAAATATGTAAACGTTTCTCCTTAATAGTAATAATAATGAGGTGTCAAAAATCCTTACCACCAAGCTAGTAGTTTCCAAGTTGGAAGCTAAATATTCTACACATTTATGTTACGTCTTGAAAGGAAACATTATAAGAATGTCAGCTATAATATACCATGGTAAAAACAATTCCATCCCCTATCTCATCGCCAACCCAGTTTCTCTCCTTCCTGGAAAAATGTAAAATGATTATGATCTTTTTTAGATAAGATATCCATAAATATTTGTTTTGCAGGTCATCTCAACACAATACCTTGATGAAGACTGGAATTTTGATCACTCTGTAGTACTACAAAGAGATTTACCAGTATTTATCGAACATTTCTACGAAGAGCAGGTACGAGACATTGAGAATAGCCCCAACATAAGAATTTTATTCAACACTCACTGGAACATAGCCAGCACTACAATCAAATTTGATTTAAATACTCTATCGGCTACAGAAACGATGCTGGTTGCCAATCTATACATTTATTGGGCACCGAACAATGATTCAAATCTTTATAACCAAACCGCAGTACTACGGTTGTATCAAATTGTAAATATCAGCGGATCTTCGAACGAAACTGAGTTGCTACAGAATCCTGATGTACATAAGTTATCTAATGTTATTTATGCTTCGAAAGCTCAGAAAGGATGGCAGGTGAGTAATACGCACTTATATACAGGTCTGGTATCAATCGACTTCCCATGCGTGCGAGATCCAGGAGTAAGAGAGAGACAACAATATAGTGACGAACGTAAACGTTAGAAAGAAAGCGCGTCCGCGCGAAGATCTCACCGCTTCGGCAATTGGTCTACCAGCAGGGCCAGCTCGGCGGCCGCAGCCGTCACGATTTTGGATATGTTGCCGCGCAGATTTGGTATGACAGCAGACGTAAAATACTGATAAATTTGGAAAATTACATTTATGTTTGTCGAATATCATTCAAGTTTCTTTCACTATGTTTGATTGAACATCTTTGCGATACAAACTAGAGACCAACAAAGTAGATACACTAATGAAATTATTTCTTGTAAAACTGACAATTTAGATTTGTGAATTTTTTGAATAATTTTAGAGCAATCGATATCACAATACATCCCTCACTTACGCATGAAAACATAATTATATTAACATTCTGCAAAATTACATGTGAATCCGGTTCTTTCCAATGTTTGCCATCGTTCACACACGGTATTACGATGAAACCCTGATCGACTAATCAGACTCCGTAAGTCCAGAAGAATTAACAATAATTTCCTGGTCTAACGGGTTTGGCGACAGTGCAAACTCATTCGCTACCGAGCTACCGTTGGTGACGGACAGAGATACTTCCAACGACGGCGACGAGGCGACAATGGGTAATGGGTGGTTTTACGTACACGCATGAACAAAAAGCAACCATTGTACTATGGTACAGCAAGGCGTCAGGTGCAGATGCCGTGGTTTCGCAGTTTCTATTTACATACCCTGATCAACCGTTGCCAACTGCTAAGACCGTCAGGTCTATATTTCAAAACTTCATCAACCGTGGCTGCATCAATAACCCACCCAACCACAGATCATACCAAAATGAAGATGCAGGAAACCTTTAGCCTGAGGCAAAGGTTGCCAGGGGTGTAAATGTGTGGGGTTATGCTAAAGTTGCACTTGTTGCAAAGGAACCCATCCTTAGAACCAAGATTTCTGGAGTAATTGGTGTTTCGGATCGTACAGTCAGGGTTGTTTTCAGGGTAAGTGGCTACAAGTCATTTAAGTTGCGAACAACGGAAGATATTGTGGCCGACGATCCTTTCAGGCGAATGGAGTTTTGTGAAACTAAAGAAAAAAGTGAACAGTGACAAGAAGTTTCTAGAAAGCATCTTGCTCACTGATGAATCACTTTTTGTCCCCAATGTCAATTCTCAAGTCAACCGGTTCTGGTCTAGGGAGAACAAACATTTAAGTCTACCATTGAGAAACAAATACCCCAAACACCTCAATGTTTGGATAGCTATTTTAGGAGACAACATTGTTGGACCATTTTTTCATCAATGGTACCCTAAATTCCTTGCGTTATTTACAACTACTCCAGGAAGAAATTATCCTGGCTGTACGAGACCTGAACGTCATTTCGACGAAATTTGGTTTCCGCAAGACGGTTGTCTTGGGCATAATGGAAGGCATGGTCAGGAATTCTTGGAGGCAAACTTTTCTGGACGATTGTTACACATGCCATCATAAAATGGCCCACCCACTTGATTGTGCCATCTCCATTCAAAACATGGTACAAGTTGCAAGCTGGCCGTCGTGCCGGCGCGGTGTGGGAAGCGGATGAGCTACGTACTCGAAATCTGTGTTTAAGTGGTAGAATACCCAGCTATGAAAGGTAAACTCCGGCCATTTATGTACTCAGTGTACATAGAAAATAAAGACCTTTAAATACATACATAGAAATAAAAGCGAAAACCACGGTGATCAAGACAAACTTGTCACTAGCATAAAAAACTCAAATATGTTCCATAAAATTTTAGATTGAATAGGGAATTATTGAAATAGTGCCATGCACTAATAGTGCCGTCCTTAATACATTAATAGCGACAGGCACTGGCCGACCTTAAAATTGTCTCTGAAACAGAGTTATTGATGAGTTCTGTGTTCTGTCGATCGCAGATTTTATTGCAACTTAAAAAGAGACGGAACTTCGATTTTATTTTTTGTGCTGTGTTTTGTACACAGAAGTCCATGATTTTCACCTGTGTTACAATCACACAGCAACAACAAAGACTTTTAAAAGCTATTATTGACCTACTTTCACCTATTTACATGGTATATTTTTAATCTTATCATCATCAATCACCAATATACTTGTTTGTCAAGTTTATAAATAACTATTGGTCCTAGTTCTCAAAAAGCTTATCCATTATGGTTATGTTCACGACTAACATCTATAAAATATTAAATACCGCATCTCAAAACAATGAATAGAGTTATATGTCAAAATAGTGTCTTGGCAGTGCCGCGCCACAAGGCGTCCATAAATAGTGGTAGGCACTAACTTTATTAATGCCAGGCAGTATTTTTGTCTTAGTGCACATGCTTAGATGTCAAATACGGCCAGAAATTATTAGTGCCTTGTTGCATTGCGTTTTCAATAACTCCCTAATAGGACAATCATGTTTTCAACTCAGATTCACCTTGATCGTAGTCCATAACAAAATTTTCTGCTCTATGCGCAACACTAAATCAGCTCTCTGCGCGGTCGCTACGCGATGTTAAATGACACACAAAACTAGCACAAAATATCATTCAGCTATCAAAAGTTGGAACGATTTTCTGTTAGACGAATTTATTGTTGATTTTGAACTTATGGAGTTTGGTTAATCGATCAAGGTTTTATCGCAATACCACGTTTGAACGATGGAAAACAATGGGAAGAATTGGATTCACATGTCATTTTGCAGAATATTAATTTAATGGTGTTTTCACGAGTAAGTGGGGGATATATTGTGATAACGATTATTCTAAAATTATTCAAAAAATTCACAAATATAAATTGTCAGTTTTACAAGAACGAATTTCATTAGTGTCTCTACTTTCCGACTGTTTATCTCTAGTTTGAGTCCCACAGATGCTCAATCAAACACAATGAAAGAAACTTGAACTACATATATTCGACAAACATTTTCAACTTTTAGGAAATCTGTCACCGTAAATATAATTCTCCAAATTTATCAGTATCTTACGTCTGCTGTCATACCAAATCTGATATTCGATTTTACACATATGTACTCCCATTGTATGAATATTTTGAACAGATTATGCCTTCAAATCGAAACTGCTCCTAGTATTAACGCCCTTGTTTTATATTGGTGTTTTGGTTTTTCGGATTCGAAAAATTTTGTATGAACGAATTTGGTTTATTTTGGTATTTTTTGTTTTTTCGCATCCGAAAAATTTTATAATCGCAATTCGTGCCATGATTCGGTAGTCAGAGGTAGAATGAAATTTGTGGATGGATGATTTGAATGTTACTCCTATACAACAATTATTATTTTTACAATGATAAGTTCACGTTCACGCAATCCATTCGGTTTCTAATTTTTTCCAAATCGCAAAATTCTATTTCAAACAAAATCTTCAATGCGCGGCAACATCTCAAAAATTGTGGCGACCACCGAGCCGGTCCTGCTTACTAGCAGGCGATCTGGCCGGCCGATTGCTGAAGCGGTGGCGGTGATATTTGCGCGTTCTCTCTAACATGTACGTTCGTCACTATCTTGTTGTCTTTCTCTCACTCATGGATCTCGTACATGGGGAGTAAATTTATACCAGACCTGTATAGCTGTAGTCAACAATTGCCCGTTTTGCGGTAATACAAAAATCCTTTATCATTATTTATAATAAAGTGTGGATTTGATATCTAATTGATGATGAACAGTCATCTTTCATTAAATTTTAGCTCCGCTGTCAAAACATAGCCCATAGTACTATGAAGATAGCTGTCCTATATCGAGGAGGGGATTTTCTACTTCTGCATCGGACATTTACTTTGTGAAGGTTAGAGCGATATACTATTTTTCAATCCAGATAGCTAGGAATCCTATTTTTTACAATTTTGTGGAAAATAACTAGACAGTGCAAAGTTCCATGTTTGCTCATAGTCAGTCACTTTAATTCAATATACTTGTATGGAATTGGTTGCCCCCATTTGACACCACAAATCAGTGATTCTTAATTCTGCTGGCATCTCTATCAATAATACATGCGTTGTACAGTACAGCACAATGGTTGAAATGGGAAAGTACAAGAGAATCGCATATTTTTTTAGTATTTTGATTCAGTATTGTTCTGTGAGCAAAAATGACATTGAATTTAGCAAACGCTCTGCCAATGCATTTACTAACATGGTTAGAAAAACATAATTCCGTGTCCAGTATCACCCCAAGGTTTTTGGCTGATTCAACAATTGGCCGTGGCTCACCATGGATATTAATCAGAAATTATATAAGACTTTTTTCTTCCAAATGTCAGAACAGAGCACTTTTTGGGATTTAGCTCTGAAACGTGATCCTTGGAGATACGAGAAAGAGTATGCAGATCATTGGTAAGAAAGTTAGACGCATTGGCATAGTCTTTTTTCTGCAGCGTTACCGGCGCATTAGCTAACCAGAGTAAGTGGCTCCTCTGACACCGTGGTTACCCTGGTACGGTCGCTAGGACATATCTTCTCGAGTAACCACACTACATTTATGTTTGTTCTGCATCTCCAGACCCTACGTCTTCCTTCCCCTGAAAGCATTAGGAGTTCAGGTTGTTTCTATACCTTCCTGTTGTTCATCTTCTTTCTGGATTGCTCTTCAGGTGTTGCTGCGCTCATCTTGTAGTGAGCAACAGGTCCCTGTCAAAACCGATACCAAATTTTGAAATAGCCAAAGTGATCAAGACGTTTAGTGGTAGAATTTAGAACCTAATGGTGTGTGTGTTCGTGATAACCAGATTCTTTTAGCATGCATGTGTACCAATTCAGAGAGAATGAGATCAAAACACAGAAATGTTATGATATTGTTTTTTTATTACTTGTTTCTTAACATTTGTTTTGTATTTATTAATCATGAGCGTTGAGTGTTTATGATATGGTTTTATTACTTGATTCTGGTGTTTATAAATCATGAATGCTTTGTATTTCATATATTTTACTGGTGAAATATTTATATTGATCTGTTGAAATATATGATACAAAAATGTCTTAATAATAGTAGTAAACTGGCTCTTGTTATTGATATTTGTATAATAAAGTAATTTTTATAAAAATGCACAGTGTAAATGATAAATAATAATAACAATACATGGTAGGCTAGGTCTCTGTTCAACGTCAGGGAGAGAAATATGGATAGGATGTGGAAAAATGTAATGTATCAGCATATATAAATTAATACATAAATATAACCAACACATAAAGGGGTAAAAAAAGGATGTAATTGGAATGGGATATCTAAAGCATAGCAAGCATGGAATATAAGCATATAAATAGATCAATAAATAAATATAAACAATAAACAACATATAAAAGGGCTGGTTAGAGGAAACCGTATGGCACGTAATTCATCCCACTTATATTCTTATAAGATGATTAGGCTGTCCCGGCTAACTCGTCACGGTTTCCACAACCATAAAATAAATACCATATATAAATAAAGGGGATCAGTAAAGGTTGAAATAGATACACCTAAATACCACAAAAGTGTCTCTGCTCACCACGAGCCTGCAATCCCTCAGGATCTAATACCTAGAGTAGACGTAAATCAAAGACCCAACGCCATATAATGTCGTTTTTATAGTATAGGTTGCGAAACACTTTAAATATTGTAGCCAGACCACATTAGTTAATAATACAAACTCAAAAGACAACATACCTGCAGGTATTCGTGAAAAAGACTCAAAAACCGCTTTGTTGAAATTTCGGTCTCCAGCTTGTTACGTTTTTCCAAAACAATCACCTCCCGTAATAATAAAACAAACCCATGACAACGACTACAACGACTTATCCCAGTGACCAGACACACAGGCATCAGAGAACAATATCTTTTGCTTAGAATCACGAAACTGTTAAGGAATTCTTTGCTCAATGAAAAATCACTCATGATCTGACAAATAACAAAATATCTGAACAATATATAATGTAGTTATAATCAAATGCATTACTTATCTGAACTTCATCGAATAATTACACTCATACTCAGATCTTACAATTTTTATAAATCATCCGCCGATGCCGTCAATGTCCATCTTCAGTCACGTGACAGCCAAAGGTGCATTCTAACGTATGGCAGTCAGGAGCGCGTTCCGGATCACCACAATCTTTCCCTTTTGTACCGATAATTTCCTTGGCCAACCACCTAAGTGTATAGTCCGGGATCCCAGGCCCATTTTCACTACTTACTACTAACAAGCTAATTTTGCGTGAGTAGCTTCATTTTGATGAGACGCCCAACTTTTTCCTCTACAAAAATTCTCGGTTTTGGTAGCTAACAGGGGTAGTAGGGATGAAATATGTCAATTTGACCAGTGTCAAAAATTAATTACTAACCGCTAGTTTTTCAACTAAATCTTAAGAATGTGATCAACCTGATTAGAAAAAATGTTTGTCCTACAAAATCTATGGTTTGATCACATTGTCCCCCTCCATCCAACATGTACCAATAACAAGGTCATACAAATTTATTGCTAACAGCATGATTTTTTCACTATTGCTTCGTTAATATTTATACAATTTGACAGCAACATTGTCCTACAAATCACGTGGTATGTTATCCTGGTCCTACGCTCAGAAGTTGTTGTACAAATCCTGGGTGTAAAAATAATTACTATCAAGTCTAATGTTCGTGGATAGCTTCGTTGCGATGAGATGTCCAACAATTTTCTATACGAAAATTCTCGATTGTGGTAGCTGACAGGGGTAGCAGGGATAAAGTATGTCTATTTAACGAGTCTTAAAAATAAATTATTAACGGTGGGTCCTTTTTAGTCAAATCTTAAGGAAGTAATCAACATTATAAAACAAATATTTGTCTTAACAAAATTCAGCACGTATCAATCAGGAGGTCATAAAAAATGATTACTAACCTATATTTCCCGCTAGCTTAGTTAATACTTAAATAATTTAACACCAACATTGTCCCACAAACTGATTGGTATGTTATCCGGGTCCTACGCTCTGAAATGATCCTTATTACTAATTGCAGAGCATTGTGTATCATATATTCCAAGTTGGCGTTGACCATAAGGGTGTCCATGCAAATATTTGCTTGAGCAGTTTTTTTTCCAACATAAAAATTAGATGGATGCCAATTGCTAAAACGCTCGAGTGATTTGATGTATGTTAAAAATATTATAAGTCATGCACAAATATGATACTATCGTTATTTATAAACTGATTATTCGGCAATTTATATTGTTTATATTATTACAGAGCCGGATATCACGAATAATGAAAATGAGGGAGATGAAAGAGATGAAGACGATAGTGAATTCAGTAGCGGAGATGAAGATTTGTCAGATGAGTCTGATGCTGATTAAATTAATTTTTGCATATATTAAAATAAAATTTTGTACTTAATACAGTAGATAATGATTTCTTATAGATTTCGGCAAAGATTACACTTTATAATACAAGTAGAAAAATGACAATACTTGTCGGACTAACGGTACATACCTGTTTTCTTCTGGGACATTATTTTCTTTGGACAGAGAACATAATTAACCTATTATGTGATACTTTGTGTTACAGCTAGTAATGAAAAATGTGGTGTTGAGCGTATTGAGCGTAGGACCGGGATAACATACCACGTGATTTATAGGACAGTGTCGCTGTCAAATCTTATAAATATCAACGAAGCAATAGTGAACAAATCAGGCTGTTAGTAATAAATTTGTATGACCTTGTTATTGATACATGTTGGATGGAGGGGGACAATGTGATCAAACCATAGATTTTGTAGGACAAATATTTTTTCTAATAATGTTGATTACATTCTTAAAATTTAATTAAAAAACTAACAGTAATTAATTTTTGGAGCTCGTCAAATTGACATATTTTATCCCTGCTACCCCTGTTAGCTACCACGATCTAGGATTTTGATAAAGGAAAAAGTTGGACGTCTCATCTAAAGGAAGCTACTCACGCATAATTAGCTTAGTAGTAGTAGTTATTTATTATAGATTTCGGCAAAGATTACATTTTATAATACAAGTCGAAAAATGACAATTCTTGTCGGACTAACGATACATACCTGTTTTCTTGTAGGACATTATTTCATTTAGTCAGAAAACACAGTAACCTATTATCTGATATTTTGTCCTACAGTTAGTACTGAAAAAAATGGTCTTGTGGTACTAACAACTTCTGGTCGTAGGACCGGGATAACATACCACGTGATTTGTAGGACAATGTTGCTGTCAAATTGTATACATATTAACGAAGCAATAGTGAAAAAATCAGGCTGTTAGTAATAAATTTGTATGACCTTGTTATTGGTACATGTTGGATGGAGGGGGACAATGTGATCAAACCACAGATTTTGTAGGACAAACATTTTTTCTAATAAGGTTGATCACATTCTTAAGATTTAGTTGAAAAACTAACTGTTAGTAATTAATTTTTGACACTGGTCAAATTGACATATTTCATCCCTGCTACCCCTGTTAGCTACCAAAATCGAGAATTTTTGTAGAGGAAAAAGTTGGGCGTCTCATCAAAATGAAGCTACTCACGCAAAATTAGCTTGTTAGTAGTAAGTAGTGAAAATGGGCCTGGGATCCCGGACTAGTACTCCACACATTTCTCTGCTCTGTCATCAATTGTACTAAATTCTCTGCTGTTATTTGCCGCCCAATGCGATTTACTGTCTGATTTCTCACTTCGTTCCATCGTGGGTAACAAAATAAGGTATGATGCGCATCATCCGCTTCGTCACAGTATACTGTAACAATAAATCCTGATTGGTGACGAGTCATCAACCAACATATTGCCCATAGCAACCAACTGCTCAGTACGATTGCATGAGACAAGGGCATATGGGTGCGTCCGTATATCTAGCTAGCCGCCAAGAAATGAAAACAGGACAACAATGGTTTAATAAAGATTTATTCTAGTATATATGTACAGGGTGGTCCAATAAGCGCGCGGTGCTCCCTAGCGGCGATACCGTTTAAATTAGACGAAAATATTTGAAATAAAAGACGTTTATTTTCAAATGCTCTACATTTAGGAAATAATTCAAAAGATGGCGGACTTCCGGATATACAGGAAGTAGGCATCAACTTCCTTATTTTAAATGGAACACCCTATATATTATTACGTTTTTGAATTCAAGATCGATTTTTAGGTTCAGTTTGTTAACCATCGTTTATGTCTACGAAACCTATTTTCGGAGTTATTCAGCAATTTTTACAAAATTTGACGTTTGTAGTACCTACTTTACAAGAAACGTTAACATCTCGGAAACTAAATGCGATAAAAAGATACGGTTTTCGGTTTTGAAACAAGCAAGGAACGTGTTTGTGTTTCAGTAAGATCATTGTATCTAAAGAACATTAAATCAATAGATTAGCAATTTTAAAATTTGAAAAGTTAAAAACGTCAAAAACTTTTTTTTTTTCAAATGGGATGGTATCATAAGTTTCACATCGGTGGATGCAAAATTAAATTCTCTTTCAGTTTTATCCAGGCACGTGTGGTTCTATCTTTGGTGGTTTTCAAGATATTTACGGTTTTGTAATTATTCATTTTTTTTTTCATTTATTTGTACTGAGGAATACAAGTATTGCCACCTCGAAGGCTATGCCTTGTGTGAGGTATTGGTATTGAAATATACACTAAATACGAGGGTTGCTCTATACCTCCGTCAATCCACCAGTACGCAGACAGCTGTTTCACGCTTATTTGCGATCATCAGTGCGCCATAGGTCGATTGACGGAAATAGAGAGCATCAGGTCTTTCATGTTAACCAAACATGTGAAACATGTTTTAGCAGATGACAGAAAACTGCCGGTGCGCCATCTGGTACCCGAAGGTAACGGCAACCAAAGAAAATCGCTGCTAACAGCAGCAAACTTTTTGGTGGGACGACACGGCTCGTCCGCCTTTTAATGCTACATACATGAATTGCATGTGGTGAGACAGAAAACATCCTGCTAAACATTAAAATGTCTAAATAGGCACTAATTCGGCTTTTTTTCAAATTATTTGTAAGTAACCCAAATAAGTGCATTACAAAAAAAAAAAATTTTCAGTTTGGTGAATTTTTTTATCCTTAGAAATCATCAGGTATTATCTTTTTTTGCTTCAGTTGATATACCCAGACATTCTCCTATAGAATGAGTCCAAAATATCGTGAATCGGTCAATAAATAATCAAGCTATGGCGCTACAACTGCGCGAATCCATGGAGTCGTGATACAGAAATTGAAAATGTAATAAAAAATTAATCAAACGGTCGACCCCTTTTTTTCGCATTATTTCTCGATCAATTTAATTACATTTTCATACCTCAAAGTTTGTCGACATGATGGTGGAACACATTGTATACATATAAACAAAACAAAAACAAAAAAGGTGCCCTATAAAAAGTGTACTAGCGGAAAGTGGGATACCAGCATTGTCCAACAGAATGAACGAGATCATTGTCAGATACATAGCAAATATACAAACACAACCTCAACACCTAAACCACAAATTGTTGTTAAATGAACACATCCAAGATATCTTTGCCCATCGCCCTACAATATCAAGACCTGTTGTGATTCGATATAAGGAAATATGTGAAAATTCTAACATTAGCGTACCATCAATGTATTTAAGAAAACACTACGATACGGCACCTTGGACTATATCCCCTATACAGTTGCATGACGAATGTTCGATTTATTCAAAACAGAACACTCATCCAGACATATATCGGAAGCATTTCCTTGAAATCCTCAACATGTATGAAGGGGCCACAATTATATATACAGATGGATCGAAATCAGATGATCAGGTGGGCAGTGCGTTTATAACAAATGAACAGTCCCATTACTGGAAATTGGACAGAGCATCTTCAATCTTCACGGCAGAACTATATGCCATATGGCAGGCACTGAGGTATGTCGAATACTGTCAAACTGGCACTTTTCTCATATGCTGCGATTCTCTCACCGCTTTGCGAACAATTAAAACTACGTTCAGTTTTGATCCCCTTATTCAGAACATCAAGGAAACCTATCATTGGCTCACTACTACTGGCAAAAATGTGATATTTGTATGGTCACCAGGACATGTAGGTATAGTAGGAAATGAAAGAGCGGACGAAGCAGCAAAGCTTGGCGCCACATCTGAAAATGAGAGTAGTATTCCAGTAAGGCTAGAAGATGCAAAAATCGCTATCAGACAACAGATAAAGAATCTCTGGCAATCGGAATGGGACCATGAGCAATGTCATCTCCGTCTGATTAAGCCATCTGTGAACACATGGGAATATCCAAAAATGAATCGCAGGGAACAAACCGCTATAACGCGATTAAGAATAGGTCATAGCCGTATTACATTCTTACATCTCCTCGCTGGACAGCAGAGACCTCAGTGCGAACATTGCGGTTACCCTCTGGACATAAAGCACATCATTTTGGACTGTACTAAATATACAATCATCAGAGTACAGGTTAACTTACCGGACAATGTTATGCAATGCTTAAGTGAAGTAAACATCTCGAAGACTATACTCTACCTTAAGAGGACGAAACTGCTATGGCAAATATAAAATCCGCTACATTTTACCAAGACATTAAAAATCATAAGACAAATAACTTAAAAAAGCATAACTTACAGCTACCTAAACTTAAACTTTTATTAAATTATAAATTAAAATTAAATTAAATTAAATATAACGTACAATATGTAATAAAAGCGTAAGCAAAAAAAACCTACGACGGTTACTTTATTCCTTTTTTGTCTCTCATTTTTTGATAACATAATGCTTCGATTTTTTTTCTCTATTTAAATACTGGCAAATCACCCCTTACCTACATGTTTTGACCTATGTTTTTTCCTACAAACTACCCGAGGACCCCCCTGTGTTTTGTGTTTAAAAAGTCGCCCAGATAGTCCGCTGTGGCGTGAAGTGTGTCCCTGTGTTCACATTATCCTTTAATATGACCTTTATGGGCGGTGGGAGGCGGCTAATAACCGTCGTAGTTGATGCCGCTGTGGGTTTAAAAAAAAAAGGTGCAACCTGGGCTCCGACACACCGGGCTGCTGTTCCATTACCCAGCGACTACTCCTCACACCGTGAGGTGAGCAATCACTAGGTCCGCGAATCGTGCGCCCTAAGTAGATGAAGGGACCCATGGATGACTGTCTTCTGCACTCTGGCGGCTAAGATGTGCGCCGCCGCACGGCACACCGGCATTTTGCGCAGTGCAGGGAGCAGCGTATCCCTCATACCTCCTAGGGATCCAATGACCACTACTAGCAGACTCACAGTGTAGTCCGGCCAGAGCCTGCGAAGTTGTCCGAGGAGCTCCTGATACTTGGTCGTCCACGGATGCCTTTTGTTGTTTGCCGATCTCGAATGCTGTTGTATTTTCCCAGTTATTTTATATATCGTCCTAATATTCTCCTTCTGCAGTAACTTCCCAATTCTGTCTGTGGCAAGAAGAACATAAGGTAGCAAAGCTCTGGCTACTGGTGGTGGTTGGGCTTGCTTGTTTACTCTACCAGCTCGCATAGATCGTGTTATTTGCTTTTCTGAGTAGCCGTTTGCCTTCAACGCATTCTTGAGATGTTCAAGCTCGACATCTAGTTCGGCTGGTTCACACACTCTTCTTGCCTGTTCTGTCAGTGTTTTGATGATGCCAAACTTCTGGCATGGATGGCGGTTCGAGTTGTTGTGCAAATAGCGATCGGTGTGCGTTGCTTTCCTCTACACTGAGTGTCCCAAGGTGATCCTTTTCTGGTCACTAGCACATCGAGAAAAGCCAGTTTTTTGTTCTCATCCACTTCCATCGTCAACTGGATGTTCGAATGTACACTATTTAGGTGTTGTAGGAATTCCATTAACCTGTCTTGTCCGTGGCTCCACGCAACAAATGTGTCATCCACGTATCTGAACCATATCTTAGGCTTATACTGAGCGCTGTTCAAGGCCCTCTGCTCTATCTTCTCCATCACAAAGCTAGCCACTACTGGACTCAGAGGGCTTCCCATCGCCACGCCTTCCATCTGTTCATACATTATGTTGTCACATGCAAAGTATGTTGTAGTTAGTACATGCTTGAATAAATTGGTTATATCCTCTGGGAATATCTGTTTGAATTGTTGTATAGCATCGTTCAGTGGTACTTTTGTGAAGAGTGATACGACGTCAAAGCTAACCAGAACATCCGACTCCTCGAATTGTATATTTTGGATTTTTACCACTCGTGTTGGCGAAACGTCAAGCAGCGAAGCGCGCCGACACCAAGGCAGCGGAGCGTGTCGACGCCGGTCTAACAGCCCAAGAAGCAACAGTTCATGGGATCATGGCCGCGAAAGTCTTACACAATACACAAATCTTGACTAAATTTCTCAAATGCCTCAGCTGGGGACTCTAGCATCTTCGGTGACTCAAGGGACGTATTCGTAGTCGATACTTAAGGGTCCCTAAAGTATTAGGCATCACAAATTGACTTATATCTGAAATATGACAACGTCGCCAAATGAATCCCGCCATATCGTAAATGTTGCATAGGGAACAGATACATAAGGAAAGCCACACTTGAGGGTCCCTAAGTATTTCTTGAGTAATACTTAAGGTTCCCTTAACGACTGCGAATACGGTTCTTAGAAAAAGGCGCTTTGTTTGATAGAGCCTGTTCAAGTAACCTTTACCATCAAGGAATTGGAGGCTGTCAGTTGGAATGTTATTCTAAGGCCCGATTTTATCAACATGCAGATTTTAACAAAGACATTGACCAATCAGAGCAGCCCTTTTAAGAACAGGCATCTGTGAAAGTACTCTGAAAATTATCGATTTCTCTTGAAGTTGACCTCAAAAAGCTCAGAAATGACATACTTTATATACAATCGAGCATTGTAAATCATCTAGCATCTTTTCCAGTCTGATTTTCCATCCCAAATCGGTGAAAAATAGCATTTTCTTGTTTAATCAAAAGTTTAGCAATTGCTAATTTCAACCAATCAGATTCCAGATTCCATTTCCGTTTGATCGCTGGTTTCATACTGTATTAAATGCTGTGATGACAAGAAATTCACTCATTGCATTATTTCGATAAAACAATAATTTATTATCGATAATAATTATGAATACCTGCAATATATCTTTGTTTTATAGTAAAAAGAGGTAAAAAGTAGCATTTTGTTACATTTCAAAGGTTACAGCTACTTCCCACACGTAGGTGCATTACTGCTTGCCTATCCCCTATTTGATGTACAATGCACCTGTGAATACTTATATAAGAAGATCTATGTATAACAAACATGCATCCAGTAAATGAAAGATTGATTCTTCATAAAAGTATGTATTTTCATATAATCCATTTGACTGACGGACGTGGGATTTTTAATTATTAAATAAGGTAGGTAGTTGCTGTGATTGATATAGGTACCTACTACTTTTATCCCAAATTATTTCAGTTTGCAATTAGTAATTATACAATAATTATAATGTAAACATGGAAAATGTGGCATTAATTTGCAAATCAATCGCTTTGTTATGATATCCTGCTATGATTTTGATCCATGAATTTCTAAAATATCTTTGACAAAAGTGTCATCCAGCTTTGACGTGTTGTTCTCAATATTGATAAAATACTATTGGATGATACTTATTAACATAGCCCTCAATACCCAATAGAAAGCTTTTGCTAAATAACATCCAATAGAAAAGCTTTCTTAAATTCTTTGTTAAATATGCATGTTGATAAAATCGGCCCTAAGAGTGTTATTATATAAATCCTTATATATACATATTTTGTTTTGGTTCTAGACATTCAAAATCACCAAAACCATAAGTAACTGGCTCGCTGGAGAAGATAACATGGGATTACTGTTAACTGTTTCACGCTATGACAGTAAGGAATTCATAGAAATATTCAATGATACCTGCAGTGGTCTCTACGGTACTTTTGTAGCTGTTAAAGTTAAAAGTCAAGGTAAAGTAATGGGCTCATTGTGTGAATTGCATCATCATGGTAAATTGATAGGAGCGTTGAAATAATAATAATAATAATAACCCCGCGACGGGTTGCTAGATTCCCTCAGTGGCGCCTCCCCAAGGTGGCGGATAGGGGAACGCCTCCCAGATATGGGTGGTACCGGGGAAATCAAATACCCTGGGCGGACCAAAACTAGCACGGTGGAATAGCGTCTGCATCCAGAGGATCGGCTATTCCTCAACAATTAGGACACGACGGATCTCCATGTGAGGAGCGGTACTCCGACAGCGTCTGACTCCATGTTAGGGGCGGCTGATAATACACCCGCAGGAAGCCACCCAACATCAGTAGGCTATCCGGTGCGTGGCGACACCGCAGGATATACCGAAGCCCAAGGATGTAATCCAGCCGGCAACCTTCGGAGGTGCATCATCAGGAGTCAATTTGGACGGCAGCCTCCGGAAATGTCGTCTGGGGGCCCTAAGGCCAACCATCTGACGGGCCCTATCTTCGGGTTCGACCACCCCGGAAGAAAAGCACCCACACCGAGCCGGTTTCGGAAGCCGGCGTCGGGCAAGGTGGCGGTGCTTCGAAATGCCCTGTTGACGACCCCCGCAATGACAAGGACCGTTTTAGGTGGACGACGAAGCTCAGGGATGACCTGCTGAGCTGCCACGAGAGCAGTAGCCCGCGCCGTAGGGGATACATGTCCCGCATGTATGAGAGGTGGTGTGAAATGCACCCAGAGCATAGCACGCTTACCTCTCAGAATTTGCGAGATTATGTATCGTACCTCCGGAGGCAGGGATATGTTCGTGCTCCAGCTCAGCCTGCCCCTTCGGCGGACGGAAGGCCTGTTAACCAGGCTGAAAGTTCGCCGGTAAGGCCCGCTGAGAGGGAAATCGAGCAAGTCGTCTCACCTGGGGATTTCAGAGACCGAAGGACCTTGCATAACAACGGAAGGTCCTTGAAGCTGGCAGATTAGAAGAGAGAGGATGAGGTTGTGGGTGAACGTCTATCGGAGGCCTCTGACATTTGGAGCATCAATTGCGAAATTTACGCTGCGGCTCTGAGGCTAGCTAGACAGGGGAGAGTGAGAGACTCTCCTGTTGAGAGAGCACAGAGACGGGTGCGCCAAATGGAAGCGAAAATCCAGTTGGCTCGCCAGGAAGCATCCCGTATCCAGTGTGTGATGGAATATAGAGCGGCTGGGAAGCCTCTTACGCGCCGGGTGCGCCAGATAGCCTACGGGTTGAGGCGCGACCATCATACACTCAGTCAAGCGGTACTGGTTGTTGTCAAGCAACACTGTCTTGACAGGATACGGATGCTAATCGCTGCTAAGCGATCGTCGGCGGCGCGTTCGAGAGGTCTGGAGCAGAGCAGAATGTTCTACGAAAGACCTTCTCGCCTTTTCCAACAGCCGCCTCCAGCCATAGAGTAGCCGCCAACTGCTGTTCGCGTGGAGGCCTTTTGGAGGGACATTTACGAACAACCCAAACCTTTCTCAGCAGACACTCCGGCCTTGGCGCAGTTCGAGTCCGTTTGTAGGAGGACTCCTAACTTGAATGTACTGCGTCATCCGATAAACACGGCAGAAATTCTTGACGCCTTACGAGGCGCAAAGAATTTCGCAGCTCCTGGCCCGGATGGCATAAACACCTACTGGTGGAAAAAATTCCCCAGTTGCCACCGGCATTTAGCTAGAGTTTTTAACTCGTGGCTAAATCAGGAGCAGCCAATTCCGGCTTGGTTTGTCGAGGGTCGAACCGTGCTTCTCCCGAAGACCGGAGATTTGTCTGATCCCAAAAACTACAGGCCAATAACATGTCTGAACGCATGTTACAAGCTCTTCACCAGAATCTTGTACATGCGTCTCCTTCAAGCTGTGAATCCTGTATTTCTCGACATGTATGAACAGAGAGGGTCAAAGAAAGGAGTAGCTGGCTGCAAGGAGAACTTGTTGATTGACCGATGTGTCACGCAGGACTCCATGCAGTACAAGCGAAACCTTTCTATGGCCTCGATTCACTATCGCAAGGCATTCGACATCACGTCTCATGAGATCATTGTGCGGCTGTTGGAATGTCGCTGGATAATCAAATAGTGGGATGCATCAAACAACTGATGCCACTCTGGAAGACCCGGTTCACTATAACATCAGGTGAAACTCGGGTTCAGACAGAATTGGTGTCATTCAAAAGAGGTATCTTCCAAGGAGAGAGAGAGGAGAAGGAGAGTCCCTTGCTCTTTTGCATCTCGCTTTTGCCTCTGTCCATAGCGCTGAGAAATACTAAAGGATACAGCTGTGGCACGCCCCTTAACCGGAGGCACAAGGTCACCCATCTGTTTTATATGGATGACCTAAAACTTTATGCCTCCGGCCAACGCGAACTACAACAATCGCTGAGGGTGGTGCAGGAGTACAGTCATGCTATCGGAATGGAGTTCGGGACAGACAAATGTGCATTGGTTCATCTCAAGAAAGGACGAAGCGGAGATAGTGGAGATGAGGAACAGCTCGTTGATGGGAGCATCTTGCGACAACTGCATGCCGGAGATACTTATACCTACCTTGCAGTGGCGCAGCGTCATGTCCAAGAGGCAGAATTGGTCAAAGAGTGTCTCCGCCGCAAGTATTTACACCGACTCCGGCAGATCTGGTCGTCAGAACTGTCCGGCAAGAACAAAATCGCTGCCACAAACATGCTTGCGGTCCCATTGTTATTATACACCTTTGGTGCTATACACTGGAAGGTGAACCAGCTAAAGGAAATCGACACGAAGGCCCGCAAAAGGATGAATATGGAGAGAAGCCTGCATCCTAAGTCCTCTGTCCCGCGAATATACCTCCCGCGACACCTGGGAGGGCGTGGACTATTGAGTTTGGAGCGTCTGCACAACAGAGTAGTACTGGCCACTGCCTGCTATGTAACGAACAGCACCGATCCCCTGATCCGCTTTGTGCGAGAGCACGAGAATGCGGGAAAAGGAGCCTTTCTTTTTAGCGCAGCGAAACGAGCAGCCGAAGAGCTCAGCCTCACACTCGACTTCAAGCGGAGGTGTCAGCAGTCCATTACGGAACTTGCTCCCGCAGAATTAAAATCCCACATTAAAACTGCCGAAGTCGACTTCCTTTTAAGACTTCATAAAGATAAGCCAATGCATGGAATCTTCTACAAACATCTGGAAGAGCATGGCTTGTCTGAGCAGTTGACCTTCTCTTTCCTAAGGTCTAGTGGGTTGAAGTCGGAGACTGAGAGCTTTATAATGGCTTGCCAAGACGGTGTCTCCAACACCTTGGTGTACCGTAAAAGGGTTATGGGTGTAGATGTACCCGACACCCGTTGTAGAGCTAGCCGACAGGCACCAGAGACGCTTATGCATCTCTTGTCGGCGTGTAAGACGTACGCTGGGACGGCTTACGTCCATCGGCACAACGCGGCTCTACGAGTGCTCTATTATCATTTAAGGCACTCATACGGTATCGATGAGACACCGGTGCTGCCATACGCTCCAGGGGATATAGAGTCCGTTGTGGAGAACGAGAGATGCCGGATTTTCTCGAGTTTGTACAGGCAAACAAGCCCGACATAGTCCTTCTCGACCACCAACAGAAGACGATGTTCGTTATTGAGTTTTCGGCGCCTGCCGAAGTAAATCGTCTCTAAGGAGGAGGAAAAGCGGACCAAATATCAGGAGTTGCTCGGTCAACTTCGCAGGCTCTGGCCAGACTACACTGTAAGTCTGCTGGTTATGGTCATTGGATCCTTAGGTGGAATGAGGAATACGCTGCTCTCTGCACTGCGCAAAATACCTGTGTGCCGTGCGGCGGCGCACATCTTAGCCGCCAGAACGCAGAAGGCAGTCATCCTTGGGTCCCTTCGTCTACTTAGGGCGCACGATTCGCGGACCTAGTGATTGCTCACCTCACGGTGTGAGGAGTAGTCATTGGGTAATGGAATAGCAGCTCGGTGTGTCGGAGCCCGGGCTGCACTTTTTTGTTTAAAACATAATAATAATAACCACCTGGGAGGGCGTGGACTATTGAGTTTGGAGCGTCTGCACAACAGAGCAGTACTGGCCACTGCCTGCTATGTAACGAACAGCACCGATCCCCTGATCCGCTTTGTGCGAGAGCACGAGAATGCGGGAAAAGGAGCCTTTCTTTTTAGCGCAGCGAAACGAGCAGCCGAGGAGCTCAGCCTCACACTCGACTTCAAGCGGAGATGTCAGCAGTCCATTACGGAACTTGCTCCCGCAGAATTAAAATCCCACATTAAAACTGCCGAAGTCGACTTCCTCTTAAGACTTGATAAAGATAAGCCAATGCATGGAATATTCTATAAACATCTAGAAGAGCATGGCTTGTCTGAGCAGTTGACCTTCTATTTCCTAAGGTCTAGTGGGTTGAAGTCGGAGACTGAGGGCTTTATAATGGCTTGCCAAGACGGTGTCTTCAACACCTTGGTCCACCGTAACAGGGTTATGGGTGTAGATGTACCCGACACCCATTGTAGAGCTTGGCGACAGGCGCCAGAGACGCTTATGCATCTCTTGTCGGCGTGTAAGACGTACGCTGGGACGGCTTACGTCCATCGGCACAACGCGGCTCTACGAGTGCTCTACTATCATTTAAGGCACTCATACGGTATCGATGAGACACCGGTGCTGCCATACGCTCCAGGGGATATTTTTTTTTATTATAGAGGGTTTAGGAAATCGGCTTGATCGCAAGGACAGAAGCACTCGCACACCCGAAAGTGTGAGAGAGAGACTGCCCGCCCGACGTTGAACCAGCTTGAGTCCTCTGATGTCATGTCCAACGGACACAAATGCGTCCATTCGACATGTCACCACGGCCCGACCGGCTAAAACCCGTTCCCTCCTTTCTTACCTCTGTTCAATCTCCATCTGCACCGGGCATCATCGTGAACGATATTATTCGCAGTGCAAGATGAGTTAAGTATGTTTTTTGTTCTCCTTCTTTCTACATGTCCCTACGCTCCTCTGCCTCTTTCGATTTTAGAATGCCTCGAACCATCTCATGTACGATCTTCCAGCGTTGCTCGCTAGATATCATTATGGGCACCATGTTGTCTGGGGTCAGGTCCTCAGGCAGGTTCGCTCTCGCTTCCTGCCTGTAGCCGGACCATCTGTCACACTCAAATAGGGTGTGCTCGACTGTGTCGCTCTGGCCGCAATGTCGACAACGATCGTCCGTCGCTCGCCCTATTTTGTTCCTGTATACCCGAAAGGGACCATGGCCCGACAACGCCTGTGTGAGGTAGTAGCAGGTTGTCCTGTGTCTACATTCTGCCCATTCTCGTATATTTGGAATCAGGCGCTTAGTCCACTGCGCCACCTCTGTTGTACTGGACCAGATCCCCTGCCACTCGTCCATTGTTTTCTGCCTGGCGGTCCTCCTCCGCTCTGGCAAAGCACCTTTCGCGATATACATATGTCTCCTCTCCTTGGCCAACAAATGCAGTGGCGGTATTGCTGTTATAACATGCAGCGTGGAGACAGTACGATACGCACTGGCCACCCTCAGCAGCGACTTCCTTTGCACCCTATCTACAGTTTGCTGGTGCTTTTTCCTCTCCATTGCTTTATACCATACTGGAGCTCCATATAACATAACTGAGTGGATAACTCCGTTTAAGATCTGTCTCTTCCTCATACTTGGACCGCCAATGTTTGTCATGATACGTGACAGTAATGCCACCTTTCTTTCTGCTTTCACCGCAGCTCTCTTTATATGTTCGTTGAAACATCGTTCGTTGTCTACGGTAATCCCCAAGTACATTATCGATTTGCTGGGTACTATCTGCACCCCTCTAAGATAGAATCTCACTTGGTTTCTAGTGATCCTAGAACCCCGGAGAATGACCGCCTCAGTTTTGTTTGGTGCGAGCTGAAGTTGATGCTTGGACATCCACTCATCTATCCTTTTCAGCGCCTCGTTTGTCGTTTGCATCAAAGTTTTTTCGTCTCTCGTGGATGCTACCAGAGCAAGGTCATCCGCGAGCGCCACAGTCTTTGTGTTTCGAGGAAGATCTATCCTTAAAACCCCATCATACAGGACATTCCAGAGAAGAGGACCCAACGACGATCCCTGTGGAACGCCTGTAGACATCTCCAGCTCTACGTTTGCTATTTTTGTAGCTCTGTCACTAAAATAGCTGCCGATCAGGTTTCGTAAATACCTCGGTATGCCACGTTTATTCAACTCCTCCATTATGATGCCCCACGACGCCGTGTTGAAGGCATTTTGCACATCAAGTGTGACCAGTGCTCCCCATTTATTGGAGGCTCCTTCTACGGATAGAACAGCCTCTAATGCGTTGTTTGTGGACTTGCCACTGCGGAAGCCAAATTGGTTTGGCGACAAGCCTCCCGTCTCTTCAAGTGCCGCCTCTAATCTTTGCCGGATGAGTACTTCATACAGCTTTCCCAATGTGTCCAGAAGACAATTGGGTCTGTAAGACGAAGCAAGCTCCGGGGGTTTACCTCCCTTAGCGATCAGTACTACTCTAGCCTTTTTCCAGATGGTCGGGAAAGTTTGTGTTTTCAAGAGACGGTTCAGTAGTCCTAGTAGTAGGCCCGGTGCAGTGGCAATCAATTCCTTGATGACCTCTGGGGGAACTCTGTCTGGACCCGGTGCTTTCCTGGTCTTCATCTTTCCTCCCGCTGCGCGTAGTTCGTCCGTTGTGAACGGTTCCACATTTTCGTCCAAGTTGTCATGTTGCCAGACATCTTGCCGGACTGGGAAAAGTTCCCGCACTGTCTCGACCTTCCTTTCGATGCCCAAGTTGCACGTGGGCGCCATGCCTGTTATTTTGTTTGCTGCTATTCGGTAGCCTTCACCCCAAATGTCGTCCTCAAGAGAAGAACATAACTCCTTCCATTTTTCCCTCTTGGCTGCAAGGATAAGGTTTTGCAACCTATTTCTTTTTTCCTTGTACATGTCGTGGAGGAATTTGACGTTCGGCTCTGAGTCATTTCTTCTGCGCCGGGCGCGTGTCAAGTCGCGTCTTGCTGAATTGCATATTACTCGTGCCGACTCAATTTCCGAATTCCACCAATAGGGAACCATGGCGGTCCTTGTTCCTCTTTTAATCGTACAGCTTTCCGTCATTTCTTTTATGAATGATGTATACTGGTCTACTGTATACTCCACAGGATCTGGGATATCTTCCAAGCGTGATTTCAAAACTTCTCGAAACTTGACCATGTCGACAAAAGGTGTATGGTACTCATAAGTGGCCTTGCGTACCTTGCCTGCAGTCCGAATCTCGAAGTATATGAATCTATGATCGCTCATTGATTCTGTATCTAAAACTTGCCAACCTCCTATATTCCTGGCTATGTTCTCCGAAGCAATGGTGACGTCGAGGTGTGATTGGTAGTCTCTCCTGAAGAAGGTAGGTGTTCCATCATTCATTACTACCATGTTTAAAGCTGCAAGCCATTCGCATAGTAGCCGACCTCTCTTATCCGTATTTGGGGAACCCCAATCTGTCGCTTTTGCGTTTAGATCTCCAAGAACTATGGCTTTGCCTTCTGATGCCTCCACGTCAGTCCAAAGTGCTTCCATGTACTTCTCGTATTCTTCATACGGAATATTTGGAGAACAGTAACAACAGTACACAGTTAGGTTGTTGAGATAGATACAGACATATCCCTTTCTCCTTGTAATGGACTCTACCACGATGCTCTGGTTACGGAAGTAGACCGCCACATCGTGATTTAAGTCGGTATGCCATTTGGGATGCATGGACGCCTTTCTATTCGGCTCAGATGTTATAATGATATCGATATCCTTTTCTAAGGCTACCGCATGAGCCATATCATGTGCCGCTCGGGATCTATTCAAGTTGATTTGTAAGACCTTAATCATAATCGAGGAGTTTCTACATGACTGAGACTTCCTGATCCACTGCTACCTGCTGGCGCCTGCTGTTCCTCTGCAGGTGTCTCAGCATACGGCCATAAGCAGGGCAGGAGTACGATCCTGCTCTATGACCCACCTTTCCACATACAGGGCAGTACTCCTTTTCTTTACACTCAGCCTTTTTATGGCCCTCTTTTCCGCAGTTTAGACAGAGATTTGCCCTATCTGGTCCCTGGCAGTTTTTGGCCTGATGGCCAATCTCCCAGCACCTCCTGCACTTTTGCACCATCACACGCTCTTGTATCGTGCACATCACGATGCCTATTTTCACGCGGTCCCCTGGCCAATAGTCTGCTGGAGATTTCCCTAGAGGTTAAAACCGTTGCCACTTGGTTCCCGTTCCTTGTGGGTCTCAGGGATCGTACTACTGTGGTATTCTTGTCATCCCCTACCGCTTCTCGAAGTGCTGACTCCACTTCCTTGTCGGTCGTGACCCCATCTATACCACGTACGTGCAACGTGACACGGCTGGTATTCCTGGTGGAAATTCCCGCAACATCCAGTTTGTCTATTGCCTCCCTTAGCTGCTCGGCACTTCCCCCTGTTTTGGGTACTGTTATAAGCAGCTCGCCTTTCTTAGTCTGACGCACGTTGTTTACCACGATTCCTAGGTCGTTTATCTTAGCTTCCTGCTTAACTTTCGTTAGCAGTTGTGCATAGGTAAGCCCCTCCGCAGCAACAATTACGGCGTCTGTATTTCTTGTCCTACGAGCTAGATCTGGCTTTCCAGGAGCACTACCTTGGGCAGTTTCTCCTCCCTGTCCGGGCCCCTTTTTAGGTGGGATATAATATTTTATTAAAATGTTGGTGCCCGTGAAAACAAACTCCAACATTTTCCTTATTTGGTCCTTTCGTGCCAGATCTGGCGTAGGGACGGCAATACTCGAACGGCCCTCCTTGACCGTGGTTTCTCTCAGACTGATAACATTTGCAAATGTTTTGTCCTCGTCTTCATCCAGAACCACTTTGTAGACATAGCTCATTGTGGTTTGTCCTGGTCCCTTACTCGTAGCTATACGAGTCTCGTATTTTAGGTACGAGAAGCCTTCTACTTCTCCCCCTTCGGTACCTAAATTTTCTACCTCAGGGTATCTCAGTAGGAACGACTTATTTATCCCTTTGTCATAGTTTGGATGTTTGTCCGTACATAATACTAGGTCGCTCTCACCCTGTTTCCCTAATACCGGGTTTCCTTCGCATTCCTGCGTTCTGGTGTATACTGATGTGGGCCACTGCTTTTTCGCGACTTCCTTGAAAGCCTCATAGTCTCCAGGGTTTTTTTTGAGGACCATGGTGATCTCAGCTGCTAGCTCTTCTTGGCGTTTGCTTTTGTAGTGCCAAGGCCCCTCAGTCTGGACGCTATTGCTCGTGGTTTGAATAGCATCTGTCTGAGATCCTTGGTCTCTAGACTTTGCCGGCGTCTTTTTTTCTTCGGTATGTAGGTCCAGGTCTTTGAGCTTATTTACAAGCCTACCTATCTCCTCTACACCCCTTTTAATACTGGTCTTGGTGTTTACATTGACCTTTAAGATTTCTTTGAGCTCATCGATCTTCTCGACAAGCTTCTTGACAATAGGTGAAACCTTCTGTTCACCTTTTGTTAGCGGTATCTCTACTCTTTTCCGCTTCGCAGGATTTTCCTCGGTCATTTTTGAACGATCAAAGTCCGTTTCTGATACGGACCACGACCTTTCCCTTGGTGGGCTTCTTGGGACTAAATCTCTTCTTTTGAAGGGATTGTCTTCTAGGCCGCCTCGCGGGTCTTTTCTTCCAGTAGCATTAGCGGCCTGGTCGCCTACCGCATACCTTCGAACAGCCTGTTCGTTGGTCAAAACGCCAGTAGCTATTACCTGCACCTCGGCCTGACTTCCAACCGAGAATGCTGAGCAGTCGTTGGCTAACGGTCGGGCGGGGCCTGCTCGCTCACCTGCCACACCGACCGGAACTGGGGACCCGACCCCCTGCTCCGTAAGATTGTTCCCTATATGTGACTTATCCATGTTTATAAAAAGTTTGTCCATATCCATCGCCATGTCGTCATCATCGGGTACCAGGTCGCTGTATGTTCCTTTCCATAGTCATCTCCGTTTCCTCGCCAGGTCGTCTTCGTCCTCGTAGCACTACCAAAGAGGCAAGCCAGGTCTTAGCTATCCCAGCCAGCAGAAACGCGAGAACCCTCGGCACACCGCCGCCAACTGAGCGCGATATGCGCGGAGACGGCGTCGGCATAACGAGAGTCCCCTCCGCTCTGAAGGCCAGGGTCCTCTTCGGTTTCCACATGATCCGCGGGCAATATTTACTATTGCCTACCCAGAAGGGTGAAGTGAGCTCCGCTCAGCATTTAACTGATCAAGAGTCACCCCCCTGGGGACACCCTATCAGCCATCGGGACGCGCCAGGTAGGTCGTGGACTGACCTCCGCCGAAGCCTCCGCCTCAGGATTTGGGCTGCACCTGCCTCCTGTGGGGGAAACTTCGCCGCTGGGCTCCAGGATATAGGGTCCGTTGTGGAGAACGAGAGATGCCGGATTTACTGGAATTACTCGTTCCCCACGCTCGAGCTTGTACAGGCAAACAAGCCCGACATAGTTCTTCTCGACCACCAACAGACGATGTTCGTTATTGAGTTTTCGGCGCCTGCCGAGGTGAACATCGTCTCTAAGGAGGAGGAAAAGCGGACCAAATATCAGGAGTTGCTCGGACAACTTCGCAGGCTCTGGCCAGACTACACTGTAAGTCTGTTGGTTATGGTCATTGGATCCCTAGGTGGAATGAGGAATACGCTGCTCTATGCACTGCGCAAAATACCGGTGCGCCGTGCGGCGGCGCACATCTTAGCCGCCAGAATGCAGAAGGCAGTGATCCTTGGGTCCCTTCGTCTACTTAGGGCGCACGATTCGCGGACCCAGTGATTGCCCACCTCACGGTGTGAGGAGTAGTCATTGGGTAATGGAACAGCAGTTCGGTGTGTCGGAGCCCGGGCTGCACTTTTTTGTTTTTTTTTTATAATAATAATAATCCAAATCAATCCAGAACACGTAGCAGACACATATAATCACATCCAATCACAACAAGAAAAAATAAACACCTGGTCGCAGAAAGCACTCCACGGAAGACATAGATACCGTGTCACACAAGACCACATTAACGAAAAACAGTCATACACCTGGTTAGAGGACGGCCAGCTGTTCCCAGAAACGGAGGGTTTCATGCTTGCGATCCAAGACCAAGTGATTGCAACACGAAACTACAAAAAATACGTAATTAAAGATCCATCCATAACAGACGATAATTGCAGAAAATGTCACCAACAAAGAGAAACAATAGATCACATAAAAGCGGGTGCAAAACTCTTGCCGGCACGGAATACACAGCCAGACATAACTCTGCGGCCAAGGTGATACACCAAGCACTAGCCACAACAAACAAACTAATAGAAAACACAGATCCATATTACAATTACACTCCGATATCAGTACTCGAGAACGATCGATACAAACTATACTGGAACGTTGAAATACATACAGACAAGACTATCCCAGCAAATAGATCAGATATAGTTTTCCAGTCAAAGGCCGACAACGTTACCTATTTGATAGATATAGCCATTCCCAATGATGTGAATATCCAAAACACCTACGCTGGGAAGATATCTATCTAAATATACGGTCCTTGCTATGGAAATAAAACGACTTTGGAAACAAAACAAAGTCACTATTGTCCCCCTCATTATGTCGGTCTCAGGCCGTACACCAGACACGTTCACACAACACCTTCAACAGTTAGGCCTGGACGAAAAGTTACACAAAGCATTCCAAAAGTCTCTAATCCTGAAGACCTGTAATATTGTGCGATCCTTCCTAAATTCCGATCAATAGTCAGGGTGTTGACTTGGCACGGCCCGTCAACACTTCTCGCTACCGCAATTATGCGAGAGGAACTTGAAAAGTCGAATGATGAACATACAGTTTAACAAATGGTGTGGCACAAATTCTGCACTGCGAGATCCCCTACCCAGACTAATTTTCAAAAACAACACTCAGCAAATACTACACACAATAAATACTAACCTAATACCACAATTCATAACAAACAACAGTAACCTAGAGGACATCCATACCGTTATATATGCTGCCGCAGCAACAACACTCATAGTTAACGGCCAAAAACTTCAAAAACGTTCTAAAGACCAGCGAAGCAATAGACCTAAACCTAAATGGCAAATAAGAATCGAAAACAAAAGCAGCACACTCAGAAAGGATCTGGCGCAGCTCGCGCAGTACTCCAACAATAACAACCACCCCTCATACACTTACAAAGAACAATAAATATACTGAAATCAAAGACACCACAAAAAACAATACCAGAAATAGCTGATACACTTAAACAAAAACTTGCAGTTTATGCTGCTAGACTCCGCAGATACAACGAATCCAACGACAGAAAGGATGCTAACAACCTATTTCAGAAAAGTGAAAGGCAGTTCTACCAAAAAATAACATCAAACAACCAGATAACAACAATAGAACCTCCAAGCAGAAAAGAATTAACTGCATTTTGGGGAAGCCTATGGTCAGAACCCAAAACCCATAATGAAAATGCTCCATGGATCAGACAAGAAGAGACAAAACATCAACACATAACGGAGCAGGGAAACATTATTCTTACAACTGAGGTAATAGCTGAAACGATAAAACATACCCACAATTGGAAGTGTCCAGGCGTGGATAATGTGCAAAATTTTTGGTACAAACAATTCAGTTCAACATACGAAATGCTCACAGACCAAATCAATAAAGCCATACTCCAACCTAATAGGCTTCCCAAATTCCTCACACAACGAATAACGTATATAAAACCGAAAAATGCAGATACCAAGAACCCTGCCAACTACCGCCCAATCACTTGTCTCCCTACCTTGTACAAAATTATCACTGCAACAATATGCAAAAGAATTGAACAACCCCTGATGCAAAACAACATCCTGGCTGAAGAACAGAAAGGATGTAGAAAACACAGCCAGGGTTGCAAGGAACAACTTATAATTGATAGTGTGATCATGGAGCAAACTAGAAAAGAGCATAGGAATCTCCATACCTGTTTCATAGATTACAAAAAAGCATTCGACTCTGTACCCCATAGCTGGCTAATGAAAACACTTCAAATATATAAAATCAACCCAGGACTTCGTCAGTTTCTTAAGAGCACCATGGAAACATGGCGAACAAACATACACCTTCAAACTCACGATGGCCATATTCAAACAGATGAGCTACACATACGACGTGGCATATTCCAGGGTGACTCTCTTAGTTCATTATGGTTCTGCCTCTGTCTAAATCCGCTCTCCAACACACTTAACAGCACAAACCATGGCTTCAGCATCAGGCACCATAAGGCAGATCAGCACAAAATCAATAATCTCCTGTACATGGATGATATAAAACTATATGCCGCCACAGAAGTGCAGCTGAGAGAATTACTCAAAATAACAGAAGTTTATACATCAGACATCCGGATGGAATTCGGAATGAGTAAATGCAAGGTGCTCCACATCGATAAAGGCCAATGGAAAAACCAACCCGAAAAGGAAGTAGTAACTGGCCAACCGCTGGACAACATGGATAAGGACGAAACGTACGAGTACCTGGGCTTCAATCAGAACGTTAAGATAGAACATACACAAGTCAAGGCACAACTAACACAAGAGTTTAAAGACCGCCTCGTTAAACTATTAAAAACAAAATTGAATTCTAAGAATCTCACAAAAGCCATTAATACATTTGCGATACCGGTACTCACATACTCCTTTGGCATCATCAAGTGGTCACCCACGGACATAGAAAACATTCATATACTTATACGAACAGAACTCACAAAACACAGAATGTCACATCCGAACCCGTGCAAGGAGAGGCTTACCATAGACAGAAAGCTAGGGGGCAGAGGATTTATAGACATACAGTCACTTCGCACAACACAAATACAAACACTCAGACATTTCTTCTACACCAAACAAACTAACTTACATAAGGCAATAGTAAAAGCAGACAAAAAATATACACCACTTAACCTCTCTAGTCCAGATCACGTAGCACACATACAATCATATCCAATCACAACAAGAAAAAATAAACACCTGGCCACAGAAAGCACTGCACGGCAAACATAGATACCGTGTCACCCAAGACCACATTAACAAAAAAACAGTCATACACCTGGTTGCAGGATGGACAGCTGTTCCCAGAAACGGAGGGTTTCATGCTTGCTATCCAGGACCAAGTGATTGCAACACGAAACTACAAAAAATATATAATTAATGATCCATCCATAACAGACGATAACTGCAGAAAATGTCACCAACAAAAGGAAACAATAGATCACATAACAAGCGGGTGCAAAACTTTTGCCGGTACCGAGTACACAGCCAGACATAACTCTGCAGCCAAGGTCATACACCAAGCGCTAGCCACAACGAACAAACTAATAGAAAACACAGATCCATATTATAATTACACTCCGACATCAGTACTTGAAAACAATCAATACAAACTATACTGGGACGATGAAATACATACAGACAAGACTATCCCAGCCAACAGACCAGATATAACCAGAAATAACTTTCGTTAAAGAACTCACTCAGGAACTTCACTGTGAGATGTCAGCAGTTTATATAAAAACCGTAAATATGGTAGTTCTAGTTCTGTATAGATCACCTTGCTCTAACTCTGATTTCGATTTATTTTATGACATTGTACAAAGCACACTACATAAAATTGAAAAATTATATCCTAGTGCAAAGATCACAGTCTGTGGCGATTTTAATTTACGTTTTTTGAATCCAGACAGACGAACAAATTCTTTCACAAACATGTTACTGCAGTTTGGCCTTTATCAAGCAGTATTTAACTACACAAGACAATGTGGTGATACGAAATCATGTCCCGACAATATTTTCTGCAACTTTGATTATAAAAATTCAGACGTTATCGGTTTAGGAATACCTGATCATGAGGCCCAAACCCTTTCCTTTGAGTACCAAAATGAGCATAAGGTAGCTAGACTTATGACAAGGATATTCAGTACCGACAATAAAAGCATTTTCAAAAAACAACTGGAGAATTAATCTTGGGCGGAGGTTTCTCAATCAGCGGGGGCCGAAACAAAGGCTCAAAAATTTTTTGACACATTTGTTTTCTATTATGAAAGTTCTTTTCCTATTTCAAATAAAACACATATTCTGAACCAAAAAAGAAAGTTATCTTTCCCAGAACTGGAAAATCTTAAACAACTAACTCTACTCTACCATAGTAACTACAAAAATAAACCTACACTAGAAAACAAAGAAATATTCAAGCAATGTCTACAGACGCATAAAAACAAACTATATGACACTAGAGTTAAACTCAATAAAGAAGTTATAAGGATGTCACAAAATAAAAGCAAGGCCGTGTGGAGTGTAATGAATAGGGAATGTGGAAGGAATCGTTCACAGGTACAAGACGCTGAGGTGGATGTAAATGATTTTAATTATTTTTTTACCCATCACGCAGATAAAATTACTCAGAGTTGTAAAAATACAACAGATCTGACTACTACTTACATAAAAAAACAATCCAATAGTCTATTTTTGTCACCTGTAACTCCCTAAGATGTATATTCATATATTAAAAAATTGAAAAATAAAAAAAACTTTAGATATTTATGGTATAAGTACATCCTTGTTATTAGACTGTGCCTCACACATTGCAGAGCCACTGGCTGATGTCATCAATACATGTTTTTCGGAGGGATGCTTCCCGACCTTTGCTAAGTTGGCTCGTGTACTACCGATACATAAAAAAGGCGATAAAAACCACCCACAAAACTACAGACAAATACACATAACTCCAAGTTTATCAAAAATAGTAGAATATGCCTTACTTAATCAACTTATACTATATACCGATGAACATAATATTTTAAATAAGAGCCAATTTGGTTTTAGGAAAGGTATGGGAACTATCGATGCCATCATGGAGCTAGTAGAACTAACACAGCTTGCTTTTGAAAATCAAAACGACGTCATCTCTGTATTTACAGATTTATCAAGCGCCTTTGACTGTATTAGTCACGATATTCTCTTATCCAAGCTTGAATGTTACGGCATAAGAGGGGTAGCTAGTATGCTAATAAAATCATATTTGAATAACAGAACACAAGTTGTCGTTGTAAACGGGAAAAAGAGTGATAAAATGACATCAAACAGAGGAGTGCCTCAAGGGTCCATTCTAGGTCCATTTCTTTTTATAATGTACATAAACGATATCCCTAAACATATGTCTTTAATAAATTGTGATGTCTCTACAATCATGTATGCAGATGACACCACGTTCAGTCTTTGTTTGGATCACTCTGCGAGTGATAATAGGCTCCAACTTGCTGACAGAATTATTAGTCACTCTAAAAAATGGTTTGATTCAAATGAGCTAAATTTAAACTGTAATAAAACTGAAGTGTGCACCTTTTCTCTGGGAATGGGAATAGAGTTATCCACAGTTAATTTCCTGGGTGTAAATCTGGATTCCCGCCTATGCTGGACTACACATATTGATGCCCTATGCATGAAACTGTCTAAAAGTGTCTTCGCTATTAAAAAAGTGGCGTTTACAATAGATATTGATGCAGCACTGATGGCTTATTATGGACTATTTCACCCACTTCTTTGCTATGGGATATTGAGCTGGGGTAATGCCCCACATACACAATTACAAAGAGTCTTCATAATTCAGAAGGCTGCATTAAGAGCTGTATCGAGGGCAAAACATGATGATCACTGCCAAATTTTATTTAAAAGTCTTGGTATTATGACCTTATTTGCAATGATTATCTATGAAAATCTCATATATATAAAAAAGAATATAGATAAATTCAAAACGTTGTCTGACGTTCATAATTATGACACCAGAGGAAAAAGAAAGTTAGTTCAGCCACATTCGAGGATAAATAAATCTAAGGTGCTGGGAATAGAATTTTATAACATCCTCCCTGTGAGTACGACTAATCTGCCGATGCGTGACTTCAAGAGAGAAATTAAACAACTTCTGAAGAGCCTTGCTCCCTATAATCTAGTCGATTTTAAGAATTATTGTTCATCATTATCACCCGACTGTTAGGTCCCGATTTACCTGTTTATGTATGTCAATTTCTATGTTTGTTATTTATCTTTTCATGTTCAATTTATACCCCTTTATCTTTATCTTTTTAATCATTTGTATCATATATAATTAACTTTCTGTATATGACGCGCTAAAAATGTATTTTGCATTTAATAGCTTAAATAAATTATTATATATGTTAAAAACAAAAAAGTGCAGCTCGGGCTCCGACACACCGAGCTGCTGTTCCATTACCCAATGACTACTCCTCACACCGTGAGGTGAGCAATCACTGGGTCCGCGAATCGTGCGCCCTAAGTAGACGAAGGGACCCAAGGATGACTGCCTTCTGCATTCTGGCGGCTAAGATGTGCGCCGCCGCACGGCACACCGGTATTTTGCGCAGTGCAGAGAGCAGCGTATTCCTCATTCCACCTAGGGATCCAATGACCATAACCAGCAGACTTACAGTGTAGTCTGGCCAGAGCCTGCGAAGTTGTCCGAGCAACTCCTGATATTTGGTCCGCTTTTCCTCCTCCTTAGAGACGATGTTCACTTCGGCAGGCGCCGAAAACTCAATAACGAACATCGTCTTCTGTTGGTGGTCGAGAAGGACTATGTCGGGCTTGTTTGCCTGTACAAGCTCGAGCGTGGGGAACGAGTAGTTCCAGTAAATCCGGCATCTCTCGTTCTCCACAACGGACTCTATATCCCCTGGAGCGTATGGCAGCACCGGTGTCTCATCGATACCGTATGAGTGCCTTAAATGATAGTAGAGCACTCGTAGAGCCGCGTTGTGCCGATGGACGTAAGCCGTCCCAGCGTACGTCTTACACGCCGACAAGAGATGCATAAGCGTCTCTGGCGCCTGTCGGCAAGCTCTACAATGGGTGTCGGGTACATCTACACCCATAACCCTTTTACGGTATACCAAGGTGTTGAAGACACCGTCTTGGCAAGCCATTATAAAGCCCTCAGTCTCCGACTTCAACCCACTAGGCCTTAGGAAAGAGAAGGTCAACTGCTCAGACAAGCCATGCTCTTCTAGATGATTGTAGAAGATTCCATGCATTGGCTTATCTTTATGAAGTCTTAAGAGGAAGTCGACTTCGGCAGTTTTAATGTGGGCTTTTAATTCTGCGGGAGCAAGTTCCGTAATGGACTGCTGACACCTCCGCTTGAAGTCGAGTGTGAGGCTGAGCTCCTCGGCTGCTCGTTTCGCTGCGCTAAAAAGAAAGGCTCCTTTTCCCGCATTCTCGTGCTCTCGCACGAAGCGGATCAGGGGATCGGTGCTGTTCGTTACATAGCAGGCAGTGGCCAGTACTACTCTGTTGTGCAGACGCTCCAAACTCAATAGTCCACGCCCTCCCAGGTGTCGCGGGAGGTATATTCGCGGGACAGAGGACTTAGGATGCAGGCTTCTCTCCATATTCATCCTTTTGCGGGTCTTCGTGTCGATTTCCTTCAGCTCGTTCACTTTCCAGTGTATAGCACCAAAGGTGTATAATAACAATGGGACCGCAAGCATGTTTGTGGCAGCGACTTTGTTCTTGCCGGACAGTTCTGACGACCAGATCTGCCGGAGTCGGTGCAAATACTTGCGGCGGAGACACTCTTTAACCAATGTTGCCTCTTGGACATGACGCTGCGCCACTCCAAGGTAGGTATAAGTATCTCCGGCATGCAGTTGTCGCAAGACGCTCCCATCAACAAGCTGTTCCTCATCTCCACTATCTCCGCTTCGTCCTTTCTTGAGATGAACCAATGCACATTTGTCTGTCCCGAACTCCATTCCGATAGCATGACTGTACTCCTGCACTACCCTCAGCGATTGTTGTAGTTCGCGTTGGCCGGAGGCATAAAGTTTTAGGTCATCCATATAAAACAGATGGGTGACCTTGTGCCTCCGGTTATTGGGCGTGCCACAGCTGTATCCTTTAGTATTTCTCAGCGCTATGGACAGAGGCAAAAGTGAGATGCAAAAGAGCAAAGGACTCAAGGAGTCTCCTTAGAAGACACCTCTTTTCAATGACACCAACTCTGTCTGAACCCGAGTTTCACCTGATGTTATGGTGAACCGGGTCTTCCAGAGTGGCATCAGTTGTTTGATGCACCCCACTATCTGATTATCCACCGAGAGACATTCCAACAGCCGCACAATGAGCTCATGAGACGTGCTGTCGAATGCCTTGCGATAGTCAATCCAGGCCATAGAAAGGTTTCGCTTGTACTGCACAGAGTCCTGCGTGACACATCGG
Source organism: Callosobruchus maculatus (assembly GCA_951848785.1). NCBI lineage: Eukaryota > Metazoa > Arthropoda > Insecta > Coleoptera > Chrysomelidae > Callosobruchus > Callosobruchus maculatus. The sequence continues at coordinate 3,697,647 of CATOUR010000191.1, read as the reverse complement.
TCAATCAACAGGTTCTCCTTGCAGCCAGCTACTCCTTTCTTTGACCCTCTCTGTTCGTACACGTCGAGAAATACAGGATTCACAGCTTGAAGGATACGCATGTACAAGATTCTGGTGAAGAGCTTGTAAGACGCGTTCAGACATGTTATTGGCCTGTAGTTTTTGGGATCAGACAAATCTCCGGTCTTCGGGAGAAGCACGGTTCGACCCTCGACAAACCAAGCCGGAATTGGCAGCGATCGCTTAGCAGCGATTAGCATCCGTATCCTGTCAAGACAGTGTTGCTTGACAACAACCAGTACCGCTTGACTGAGTGTATGATGGTCGCGCCTCAACCCGTAGGCTATCTGACGCACTCGGCGCGTAAAAGGCTTCCCAGCTGCTCTATATTCCATCACACACTGGATACGGGATGCTTCCTGGCGAGCCAACTGGATTTTCGCTTCCATTTGGCGCACCCGTCTCTGTGCTCTCTCAACAGGAGAGTCTCTCACTCTCCCCTGTCTAGCTAGCCTCAGAGCCGCAGCGTAAATTTCGCAATTGATGCTCCAAATGTCAGAGGCCTCCGATAGATGTTCACCCACAACCTCATCCTCTCTCTTCAAATCTGCCAGCTTCAAGGACCTTCCGTTGTTATGCAAGGCCCTTCGGTCTCTGAAATCCCCAGGTGAGACGACTTGGTCGATTTCCCTCTCAGCGGGCCTTACCGGTGAACTTTCAGCCTGGTTAACAGGCCTTCCGTCCGCCGAAGGGGCAGGCTGAGCTGGAGCACGAACATATCCCTGCCTCCGGAGGTACGATACATAATCTCGCAAATTCTGAGAGGTAAGCGTGCTATGCTCTGGGTGCATTTCACACCACCTCTCATACATGCGGGACATGTATCCCCTACGGCGCGGGCTACTGCTCTCGTAGCAGCTCAGTAGGTCATCCTTGAGCTCCGTCGTCCACCTAAAACGGTCCATGTCATTGCGGGGGTCGTCAACAGGGCAATTCGAAGCACCGCCACCTTGCCCAACGCCGGCTTCCGAAACCGGCTCGGTGTGGGTGCTTTTCTTCCGGGGTGGTCGAACCCGAAGATAGGGCCCGTCAGGTGGTTGGCCTTAGGGCCCCCAGACGACATTTCCGGAGGCAGCCGTCCAAATTGCCTCCTGAGGATGCACCTGCGAAGGTTGCCGGCTGGATTACATCCTTGGGCTTCGGTATACCCTGCGGTGTCGCCACGCACCGGATAGCCTACTGATGTTGGGTGGCTTCCTGCGGGTGTATTATCAGCCGCCCCTAACATGGAGTCAGACGCTATCGGAGTACCGCTCCTCACATGGAGATCCGTCGTGTCCTAATTGTTGAGGAATAGCCGATCCTCTGGATGCAGACGCTATTCCACCGTGCTAGTTTTGGTCCGCCCCGGGTATTTGATTTCCCCGGTACCACCCATATCTGGGAGGCGTTCCCCTATCCGCCACCTTGGGGAGGCGCCACTGAGGGGATCTAGCAACCCCTCGCGAAAAATTATTATAAATGCAAACAAAAAAGTGCAGCTCGGGCTCCGACACACCGAGCTGCTGTTCCATTACCCAATGACTACTCCTCACACCGTGAGGTGAGCAATCACTGGGTCCGCGAATCGTGCGCCCTAAGTAGACGAAGGGACCCAAGGATGACTGCCTTCTGCATTCTGGCGGCTAAGATGTGCGCCGCCGCACGGCACACCGGTATTTTGCGCAGTGCAGAGAGCAGCGTATTCCTCATTCCCCCTAGGGATCCAATGACCATAACCAGCAGACTTACAGTGTAGTCTGGCCAGAGCCTGCGAAGTTGTCCGAGCAACTCCTGATATTTGGTCCGCTTTTCCTCCTCCTTAGAGACGATGTTCACTTCGGCAGGCGCCGAAAACTCAATAACGAGCATCGTCTTCTGTTGGTGGTCGAGAAGGACTATGTCGGGCTTGTTTGCCTGTACAAGCTCGAGCGTGGGGAACGAGTAGTTCCAGTAAATCCGGCATCTCTCGTTCTCCACAACGGACTCTATATCCCCTGGAGCGTACGGCAGCACCGGTGTCTCATCGATACCGTATGAGTGCCTTAAATGATAGTAGAGCACTCGTAGAGCCGCGTTGTGCCGATGGACGTAAGCCGTCCCAGCGTACGTCTTACACGCCGACAAGAGATGCATAAGCGTCTCTGGCGCCTGTCGGCAAGCTCTACAATGGGTGTCGAGTACATCTACACCCATAACCCTTTTACGGTATACCAAGGTGTTGAAGACACCGTCTTGGCAAGCCATTATAAAGCCCTCAGTCTCCGACTTCAACCCACTAGACCTTAGGAAAGAGAAGGTCAACTGCTCAGACAAGCCATGCTCTTCTAGATGTTTGTAGAAGATTCCATGCATTGGCTTATCTTTATGAAGTCTGAAGAGGAAGTCGACTTCGGCAGTTTTAATGTGGGCTTTTAATTCTGCGGGAGCAAGTTCCGTAATGGACTGCTGACACCTCCGCTTGAAGTCGAGTGTGAGGCTGAGCTCCTCGGCTGCTCGTTTCGCTGCGCTAAAAAGAAAGGCTCCTTTTCCCGCATTCTCGTGCTCTCGCACGAAGCGGATCAGGGGATCGGTGCTGTTCGTTACACAGCAGGCAGTGGCCAGTACTACTCTGTTGTGCAGACGCTCCAAACTCAATAGTCCACGCCCTCCCAGGTGTCGCGGGAGGTATATTCGCGGGACAGAGGACTTAGGATGCAGGCTTCTCTCCATATTCATCCTTTTGCGGGTCTTCGTGTCGATTTCCTTCAGCTCGTTCACTTTCCAGTGTATAGCACCAAAGGTGTATAATAACATATATTAACATAACATTATTATTATTATTATTCATCTTTCTAAGTTCCTCTCGCATAATTGCGGTAGCAACAAGTGTTGACGGGCTGAGCCAAGTCAACACCCGGACTATTATTGATCGGAATTTAGGAAGGATCGTACGATGTTACAGGTCTTCAGAATTACAGACTTTTGGAATGTTTTGTGTAACTTTTCGTCCAGGCCTAACTGTTGTAGGTGTGGTGTAAATGTGTTTGGTGTAAGGCCTGAGACTGACAAAATGAGGGGAACAATAGTAACTTTGTCCTGCTTCCAAAGGCGTTTTATTTCCATGGCAAGGTCCGTGTACTTAGATATTTTCCCAGCGTAGGTGTTTTGTATATTCACATCATTGGGAATAGCAATGTCTATCAGGTATGTAACTTTGTCGAGCTTTGACTGGAAAACTATATCTGGTCTATTGGCTGGGATAGTCTTGTCTGTATGTATTTGAACGTCCCAGTATAGTTTGTATTGATCGTTTTCGAGTACTGATGTCGGAGTGTAATTGTAATACGGATCTGTGTTTTCTATTAGTTTGTTTGTTGTGGCTAATGCTTGGTGGATGACTTTGGCCGCAGAGTTATGTCTGGCTGTGTATTCGGTACCGGCAAGAGTTTTGCACCCGCTTGTTATGTGATCTATTGTTTCTTTTTGTTGTTGGCATCTTCTGCAATTATCGTCAGTTATGGATGGATCTTTAATTATATATTTTTTGTAGTTTCGTGTTGCAATCACTTGGTCCTGGATAGCAAGCATGAAACCCTCCGTTTCTGGGAACAGCTGGCCATCCTGCAACCAGGTGTATGACTGTTTTTTGTTAATGTGGTCTTGGGTGACACGGTATCTATGTTTGCCATGGAGTGGTTTCTGCGACCAGGTGCTTATTTTTTCTTGTTGTGATTGGGTGGGATTGTGTGTGTCTGCGACGTGGTCTGGACATGATAGGTTGAGTGGTGTATAGTTTTTGTCTGCTTTTACTATTGCTCGATGTAAATTTGTTTGTTTGTTTTGGAAGAAATGTCTGAGTGTCTTTATCTGTCTTGTGCGAAGCGACTGTATATCTGTAATCCCTCGGCCTCCTTGTGTCCTGTCTATGGTGAGCCTTTCCTTGCATGCGTTTGGATGTGACATTCGGTGTTTCGTGAGTTCTGTCCGTATGAGGATGTGGATGTTTTCTATATCAGTGTGTGACCACTTGATGATGCCAAATGAATACGTGAGGATTGGTATTGCAAATGTATTAATAGCTTTTGTAAGGTTTCTAGAATTCAGTTTTGTTTTCAGAAGCTTAATGAGGCGGTCTCTAAACACTTGTCTAAGTTCTGCTTTGATTTGTGTGTGGTCGATCTTAACACTCTGATTGAAACCCAGGTACTTGTACGTTTCTTCCTTGTCCATGTTATCCAACGTCTGGCCTGTTACTATTTCCTGTTCGGGATGGTTCTTCCATTGGCCTTTGTTTATGTGTAGCACCTTGCATTTGTTCATCCCGAACTCCATCCTGACATCTGACGTATAAACCTCTGTTATTCTGAGTAATTCTCTCAGTTGCACGTCAGTGGCAGCATATAGTTTTATATCGTCCATGTAGAGGAGATGATTGATTCTGTGTTGATTTACTTTCTGATGTCTGATGTTGAAACCATAGTTTGTGTTGTTCAGTGCGTTGGAGAGTGGATTTAGACAGAGGCAGAACCAAAGTGAACTGAGGGAATCACCCTGGAAGATACCACGTCGTATGTGTAGTTCCTCGGTTTGGATATGGCCGTCCTGAGTTGTAAGGTGTATGTTGGTTCGCCATGTCTTCATGGTTTTTGCAAGAAACTGACGAAGTCCTGGGTTAATTTTATATATTTGCAGAATTTTCGTTAGCCAGCTATGTGGTACAGAATCGAATGCTTTTTTATAATCTATGAAACAGGTATGAAGGTTTCTATGTTCTTTTCTAGTTTGCTCCATGATCACACTATCAATTATAAGTTGTTCCTTGCAACCTTGGCTTTGTTTTCTACATCCTTTCTGTTCTTCAGTGAGGATGTTGTTTTGCGTGAGGTGTTGTTAATGGTATTATTAATTATTATTATTATTATTATAGTTTGTAAAGCTAGATTGAAAGTCCCAACTAAGTTGAGACCTTCAAGCTGGCAGAACTGGGGTGCCTTTGGGCTGCTCAGTTTACTTACGGTGGGTTGTGGATCCTTGGCAACTTATTCTTTTCCTCTTTTTTTTTTTTTTTTTTTTTTTTTTTTTTACTTCTGTGTCATCGGCATCGACTACTTTGGTCATTAGCCTCGTGTTCTGTGTAGGCTTTGTTACTGTTTCCCGGCGCCACTTAGGAACAGCACTGTTAATTAGAAGCCAACAGTGAATGCTCAGGTGGGGATTCTCGCTGAGCTTTTTTTTATGGATATTTATTTTTGGTTGAAAAAACCAGAAATAAATTTCCGCCTCTAACGAGAATCGAACCCGGGACCTTCCGGTCACGAGTCCTCGACCCTAACCACTGGGCCAAGAGATGTCAGGCAAAATCACTAACTTTTAACGCGAGATTACTCTAAAAGCTCCAAAAACTTCAAGAAAAAGGGGCGCCAGGAGTTTTCATCTCCAAACTCCAAGGAAGTTAGTGAAATTACCCAACCTCTCCAGAAACACTGAAGGGATAGGTGTAGAAAATTTAAAAGAGAATTAAACAGTAACAAGTATATTGATCTTAAATAAAAATATAAATAAATAGTGAGTTGTATTCACATGTACTATTTCAAAAAAAGGGGACTGCTGGCTTAGATGGACGATACAACCTGGCTTGCTTCAGCTAAGACAGATGGTACTGGGTCTCCGATGGCTCCTTCAGAGGGTCCCCTTTTGCAGACTGGCAGCCTCTTCAGGTTCCTTAGGCCAGACCACTCCGGCTTGACTTCTCCCTTCTCAGGCTGAGGGGTATCTGGGTCTGGCTCGGCTACCACTTCCGGCCGCCGTCATGCAAAGTATAAAAAAAGAAGGATTAGCGTGTGGACCCTCTATAGAGAAACCCCAGGATCAAAATCGTTAAGCAAGCTCAGGCGTACTACTTGGCCTCTGAATTGTACAGTCAAAACCCCAATAGCTTAATTAAGTACAATATCTGTTTAAATTTAACAAAGATCCCTTACAAAATGCTTAAATTCTATACTAAAATTCTCTTAAAAGTTAGACACAAAAACTATAGCAGGTATCTCCCCACAATGGTTCACAACTGAATCTGCAGATACAAAAGGAATATAAATTTAAAATGAAGTACCAATATCGTATCAACAAAGTATCACCTAACCTAGATACTTGATAGGCCATTCAAGTCTAATACTTAAAATGAAACTTTAAAAATATGAGTCTTGAAGTGAGCAAGGCTATAGTTCACTTAAGTTCAAAGCAGTTTAATTGATTTAAGAAGAAATCAAGGCTATGATTCTATTAAGTTGCTGCTGGCTCTAGTGCTCCAGAAAGTTTAGAATCTTGAAAGGTAATACAACCACAAAAAAAATTATCAAGCCCACAAATGTTTACTAAAATGTCTCAAAATCAAATATCACAAATAATCCAGAATATTGAAACTATATGAACAGTAGTTGCAAGGTACGAGCAACTATACTTCAATAAATACTCTCAATGTTAAAACTATAGCTCTAAAAGAAACAAAAATCTATGAGTACGTTCAGTCTCAGACAGATGTACTTCGGCAGGCTGTATCGGTTGTAGAGATGGAAAATTTGTCAAATTCAAACAGTGAAATTACAGCTCAAAATTTGCAAAATGTGTGTGAGCACACTCAAAAACTATCAAAAGTATACCAAAATAAAGAAAAGGTGCTTCTCTCTCTCTCTAAAATTGTACGAGGTACAAAGAAAACTGAAGAAGGTTAGACACCTATGCAAAAATGCTCATTAGCTGCCCAAAATGGCGGAAACAATAAACTAAGCAATTTTTACACAGACTCTACCAAAAAAAAAGTGCTCTCTCTCTCTCTCTCAAGAATGTACAAATGAGCAACAAAAAAAAGGAAAAGCGACATGAAGGTCACACTTGGAGGTGACTACAAACGTACCTTCTATATCCAAAGTAGCAGGAACAGCTTGTAGTCACACTCCTGTTAATCCTTCCAGGGTCTCAGAAGTAGGTGGAAAAGGGCGTGTATTCCTTTAGATTGACATCAGCATCAGGTACCAGGTCAGTTTCTTCGGGAAGCAGATGCACACACTTGGGCTGAAAACCACATATAACACAGTATGGCGTTCACAACCAAACTAGAAAAAGAAACTAAATCAACAATATCGAGTCTAGAAACTAAAGGTTCAATATTAACGGCAAAATGCTAGCAAAACACAAAATCACTCGCTGGCGGTCCAGCGCAGTACGGAATTATACCAAAATGTCGGAATGGCCGAATTTTCACAAAAAATAATTGCCCGTGTTATTGGGTTAGGTACTTCAAATAGAAATCTCGCGAAAGGAGAGTGAATAAACTTCAAAGCCAACCCCACGGGAAGGTGATTCCAAAAATCTATTTCATGAAAAACAGCGGAAGGCCAAAAGGACAGAACCGACCTGTTGCTGCTGAGATCGAGAGAGCGCCGGGATCGAAAGAGACTCGGGATCGAAAGAGATCTAGAAGTCGTCAGCCAGCTAATTTATAAACTTACACCGGAAACACAAAAAATTGGAAACTTCTAGATGTTGTAGCTGTCGCATCACCAGTAAATTTTTACTACCAACCTAGGTTCTCAAAGTAACTAAAGTCTTAATTGCAAATCAGGACAGAATTATTATTATTAATGAACTCAACTCATAATAGGGAACGAGAAATGCACTAAAAGAATGAAACTAATAACTTTGCAAGTCTAAATCATATAAACAATAATACAGTAACACGTTAAAATTTCCCCGCAGGTAGGCAACCCACATTGCACACATGCGAGTCTTATTGTATATAAGACATACGTACGTCTGCGTAACAGAACCAGTATAATCCAGTCAGGCTAGAGAACAAAATAGGCGCGGAAAAGTGGTTCTTTTAATAGCGTAACGGCAAAGCATAAGGGAGGGACATATATATTTACCTGTCAATCGGATATTATGCTGGAAGAATTGATCTATAAAGGAGTCACAGACGACGTGTAACGAAATTAACGAAAATTTCGTTACACATCCCTCCCACCAGGAAAAATTCGAGAAGTCATTCGAGAATTTTCAAACTAACTGATGCTAAACTACAGATGAAGGTACTAATCAACCTGAAATTGGAGAATACCACAGTACGAGTGCGATTAAAATGACTGACAAACCTTGCAAAGGCTAGACATAAGCATTATGACAACCGACACTAACCCAAGTACAACCAAAGTGAGAAAGTCAATAATATTAACCCAAAAATAACCTAAATAACCTAACCTAAATACCACAGCGGGTCTCTCCAGTCAAATAGACCAGGGGAGGAGAGTCACCACCCTCGAGTCACTACCCAACTGGAACAAACCATTTCGCTAAAAGATCTTAAATCAGCGCCGTAGGCTTGGTTCCACCTTGCCACCAGTCGTCTATTGGCGCAGGGACTCGACGGGAACAACGCACCAACCAAGGGTTCTTCGGTTTCAAGACCATGACAGCAAAAAAACAAACAAAAAACTCTTGTAGTTTGACTACAAGTAGTCAATTGTAGTATTCACCAAACTAAAAAGAGAACAGGTTTAAAGAGAGTCTGTAGGGTACTAACCAAAACCTGCCTCCACACACAATGACGCGGTCTCAGTCCAATAATGTTGCTGGCAATCTTCCGCTACAACCTGGACAAAGGAGCTGAGATAGAATGCAGTAGTGACAGCAAGCATGCGCCAAGCAGTGAGAACATCGACTACCGACTGTCACCCCCAACATTTATCCTTCCAGAGCCCATCGCTACTGAAAGCTGTTGCTTCGGAACTCACCAGCACCCACTGCAAAAATGGCCAAAAAAAAACAAAAGTACCTATTCACTTCAGGTCACTATACTAAACTGTCAAATCCGGGAACTAATATACAAAGTGCCTATTCACATTCAGGACACTATACCTAATAACTAAAAAATGTCAAATCCGGGAACTAATATACAAACGACAAAATCGGTGAATGCACTCAAATAAGCAAATGAGTCATCAGAGAAAAAACAAATAGTAATGAACTATATCAAACATGAGTTGTCACACCAAAATGATAAGTCACATTTCACGCTATGACCAATCATATCTATAACAAAAGAACCTAAACCAAACTTATACATCATATAAAAAAATAACCATAAGTACCAGACAATCACAATCCCTAACGACACTCTTACATACTGATGCTATCAGCAATGCTGTTTGGACGTAAATCACCTAAGGTGATTAGACAAAGATGTTGTTTCATCCATAAGTAGCCTGTCGGAAGACTTGTACTCCCACCCGGTAATTTTCCGGTGCTGTAGCATTCCTCAGGCACTGATGCTTGAGCAGAAAGAAGTATTTCTTTTCCCCACAAACATACCATGCCAGCCCCTATCAGCAGGGCAAAGTCCTTAAAGACGTGGCAATTAACCCCCATCATCACTGGCTTCAGACTCTAGTTCAGAGGCTGGTTCCAAGTCTGGAACTGGATCTGGATCATCATCAGAATCCAGCCCTGTATCATCCTTTTTAAGATCCTTGACATGCCAGTTGCCCAAGTCCTTACCATACTTGTCCACCAAATTATATACCAAAGGGGACAAAACCTTATTAACAATACAAGGAACATATTTGGGGGACAATTTAGCATTAAAATGATCAGCAGCCTTAGATAACACATAATTAACCTTCCAAGCCTTTTCACCCTCAGAAAATTGGGCGGGTCTACGCCTTAGGTTGTAAGTTTCAGCATTGCGAAGGTAAGATTCGTTCTCGAACCTTCGAAAAAATTTCCGTCATCCCCTGAACATCATCTAACCTGGCGTTCTTGTCAGAAATTTCAACAATGTTCCTGGCATTATCAGAAATCTTTCCAAAGTAGTCTCCTGAAACAGGAACATTTCTAGCAAAAGTTAAGAAAGCTGGGGAATACCCAGTCACATCATGTTTTGCTAAACGCAAACCCTGAGCAATTTTGAAAATAGACTGATCCCAAGTTTTCTGATCTTCCTTAATATATGACCTAATGCCTGTGATAATAACTCTGTTTTGACGCTTTGTATGGTTGATTTGTGCATGATACCTGGCATTATACCATATTTTCTGAACTTTATATTCCTCCATAAGGTTTTTAAAATCTTTACTCCTAAACTGAGGTCCATTGTCACATACTATAATCTGAGGCACACCAAATATAAGGAAAACATTATTCTCTAAAAACCTATTAATGTGCTGGACTGTAGCTTTACGAAGGGGCTGAACTAACGTGAATTTGGTAAACCAATCTATGACCACAAAAAGATATTGATTCCCTCTTTTAGATCTAGGATAAGGACCTAAAAGATCGCAACTGACCAATTGAAACGGAAAATTAATGTTTTTATATGAGCCCATTAAACCTGCTTTAGGCAGCTTAGAAACTTTACAACTAGCACAAGTCTTACAATTCTTAATATATCTATATACATCTTTATGAAGGAATGGCCAATAATACAGTTCTGATATACGAGCAATAGTCTTAGAAACACCTAAATGAGCAGCAGTTTCATTATCATGATACATTTTAATTACTTCTTTACGATGTGCTCGAGGCACCACGATTTTCCAGTCTGTTAAATTACCCACTAAAGGATCTCTACTAAATATATGTTTATACAAAATGCCATTTTCTACCTTATAAGAAGGATAATCATCAGGCTTTTCTTGGACGTTCTGAATCATTTTAGTTTACCACCCATCAAGTTTTACTGTATCTAAGTTAAGAACTGCTACCGATCGAGATAAGGCATCAGCTACTACATTCTGGGATCCTTTTCTATGTACTATTGTAAAATCAAACTGAGAAAGTTTAACTGCCCAACGGGCTAGTCTGCCACTAGGGTTATTCATATTGTTTAACCAAATCAGTGAAGCATGATCAGTTATCACGGTAAAATGTGTGCCCTCAATGTATCCCCTAAACTTTTCAATGGCAACAATAATGCTGTACAGCTCTTTTTCAGTTACGGTATACTTCCTCTGACACTTGTTCAGGGTCTTACTAGCATACGCTATGGGATGCTCTATGCCATCAGTTTCCTGATATAATACAGAACCAACTCCGGTATCTGAAGCATCACAATATAAAATAAAAGGCTTTGAAAAGTCAGGTGAAGCTAGGACTGGAGCAGTTGTTAGGCTCTCCTTGATCTGAGCAAATGCACGATCAGCTTCCTCTGTCCATTCAATGCTTTGACTCTTTTTGCGTCCTTTCAAAAGGTCAGAAATGGGACTACAGATTGAGGCAAAATTTTTTAGAAAGCGTCGGTAGTAGCCAACTAAACCGATCAAACGTCTAACTTGGGTGGTGGTCTTAGGGACTGGATAATCAACAATAGCAGATACTTTAGATTCATCTGTACGAAGGCCTTTCTCATCAACAACAAAACCAAGAAATTTCAATGAGGGTCTGCAAAATTCACACTTTTCAAAGTTAACTGTAAGACCAGCCTGTTTCAATCTTTCAAAAAGTTTTCTCAAAATGTCTAAATGCAAATCAAAATCTGGTGTAGCAATTACAATGTCATCAAGGTAATAGAAAACATAAGGTTCTAATGCTGGACCAATAACCATGTCCATCAAACGACACATGCTCTGAGCGGAACATGATAAACCAAAGGGCATGACACAAAATTCAAAAAGTCCTCGTCCTCTAACAGCAAAAGCCGTTTTCGGTCTTGATCTCTCATCTAAGGGGATTTGAAAGAATGCAGATTTTAAGTCAATTGACGATAAGAATCTAGCATCTCTCAACTTATTAATCACTGAGTCGATAAGAGGCATAGGATATGCATCTTTGCAAGTCACAGAGTTAAGCTTGCGTCCGTCAAAACAGATTCTATACTCTCCAGAAGCTTTCCTCACAAGCCAAAGTGGACTACACCACTCGGAGTTTGATCTTTGAATAAGACCCTGCTTTAACATCTGATCGATTTCCTTGTCAAGATGTTTCTGCATTGCTGGTTACAAAGGGTATTGTCTTTGCCTAATCGGTTTGGCTTGACCAGTATCAATGTGATGGGTCAGAAGGTGAGTTCTTCCTATTCTATCAGTAGGGCCAATTGATTTAAATAGGTCAATCACTTTTGAAAGTTTGGCCTTCTGTTGGGATTCAGACTTTCAGCAGGACAAATAGTGTTCACCACACAAACTGACATCTGATACTGATTATCTGGAAAATTGGCATGAACTCTGAAAGCTTTTAAGAAGTCAATACCCAAAACAAGACTATAATTAATAGACGGAATTACCCAAATTTGTACATCCCTTGTCATGTTACCAAGAGTGATAGGTACAGTAAATTTTCCAATGGTAGCCTGTGGAACACCATCTTCAGTTGTCACTTGCAGAGAATAATCTAAAGAAAGATTCACATTCCATTTTTCAAGCAAGGCAAAACCAGAGTTTCCCAAAATTGAAACACTGCTGCCAGAATCAGCAAGAGCTATAAAAGTCTCACCTAAGATTTGAACTTCTAGATATGGTCTCTCATCACCAGGTTTGGACACAAACATGGGACAGACCTTCTTGCATGGATCTTCATATAAGGCACAAGGGTTCAGATTTTCTACAGGGGAAACAAACTCTACTTCTGTTTTTGCTCTCCTTTCTGGGACTTTTTTCGTCTGTTCGAAGACGACTGAGTCGGAGCTTCGGCCTGCACAGGACCTTGAACTGGGGTACCTGCGTCGTCCAGTCTTACAGTTACTCGAACACCTATGACATCTGGGCTTGATCACTCCTTGTGATCCACAACCAAAACAAAATCTTGATCTAGGACTTGAACATTTGGAATACCTATGTCCAGTTTGATGACAATTCCAACACTCATCCTTAGATATAGAAGAAACATCAAAGGACTTACTATTAAACACCCTTCTGTTTTCTCTGGGATTATCCCTAGGTGTTGAAAGGTAGACTAAGTCTGGTTCTAAGAAACTAGAGTTACTAGGGGGTAGGAGGTTTATACCTATCAGACCAACTTCTAGACTCATCGAGCTTTTTGCAGAGAGTTGTTAGCTCTGACACTGTATTGATGTCATAAAGAGCTAGTTGGGCTACATAAAATGGCAAGAGATTGCGCCTGTTTTTGTTGACCATGGTCTTCTCATCAGGTTTTTCAGGGAGACGGTTAAACAGTCCCTCCATAGCACAAATATACAAAGAGACTCGTTCATCAGAACCTTGAGTTCTATTATTGATCTCCTGCATTAGGTCCTCCTGATACTGATAAGGCAAGAAATCTTCCTTCAACTTAGCAACCAAACTGTCCCAGTCTGAAAACCTAGATCTGTTAACATTAAACCAAATCCAAGCTTTATCCTTGAATAGATCACCAGCTGAAAGAAATAGCTCATTTTTCTGTACACAGCGGGAAAGTCTCATGGACTCAACCTTTTCTAAAAAGGAGACAACAGATTCATCTGAAGTCCCTTTAAAACACAAATTCCACTTATATGGTAAGACAGGCTTGGGGTTTGAGAAAATTGGAGCTGGAGGCATTCTCTCCACTGGAGTGCTAGTTGCAGGTGCAACCTTTTCATCTAGCTCAGCTTCCAATTTTAAAAGAAGTAGAAGCAAACGTTGCTTCATGGCTTCCTGACTTTCATCATCAGTTCTTAAGCGATTGATCCTACCAGAAACATGGGTCAAACGAGATACAAGCCTCTTGTGTTCAGAACTACCAGTAGCACTGACAAAGGCTGCTATCTTTTGCTCTAAATCGGTCAATGATGTTTTGATTGCATCAACATCGTCATCATGAGGCTGAACTATAAATGACTCAATGAAAGATCTGTGAGCTCGTTCTTGACTGAACAACCCTCTCAGTACCTTTCGTTTGTCATCCATACTACCAGATGGTTGGATACCTCTCACACGGAGTTCATAGTCTAGTTCTGCACTCAATAAATGACCTGCGTCCATTTTGGGAATCAAAATCTAAATCAATCAATAATCAAGAATCGACAAAAGATATACTGCTTACAGCAGTCAATAAGATAAATGGTCAATAATCAAAAATATTCAATAACTCACAAATACTCAAAATCAGCAAGATAAATGGGTAATAATCAGAAAATATTCAATAAGTCCAAAATACTCAAAATGTAGGCAATCGATAAAAATCAATAATCAGTAGCTATATACTCAAAGATCAATCAATAAGAATCAATAATCAATATATACTCAAAAATGTAGGCAAGATAAAATCTTAAACGCAATAAATAGTTCTCAAAGGTGATACTATCAGGAGAAAATCTAAATGTCAAAATATCAAAATAAATTCAAAAGATTAATAGTTATTTGAAATATTGGCAAAATAACTGCAGCAAAATTCAATAAAATTTAGAATAAAGGCAAACTATAAAAAACTGACTCTAGTCAACTCACTTCAAAAGTTTACTCTACACCTCTCTTCAGGCTTCGAAGAAAGAAAAGAACAAGTCGCCAAATCGTGCCCTCACAGCGGGCGCCAAATTGTGTAAAGCTAGATTGAAAGTCCCAACTAAGTTGAGACCTTCAAGCTGGCAGAACTGGGGTGCCTTTGGGCTGCTCAGTTTACTTACGGTGGGTTGTGGATCCTTGGCAACTTATTCTTTTCCTCTTATAAGAGATGTCAGGCAAAATCACTAACTTTTAACGCGAGATTACTCTAAAGGCTCAAAAAACTTCAAGAAAAGGGGCGCCAGGAGTTTTCACCTCCAAACTCCAAGGAAGTTAGTGAAATTACCCAACCTCTCCAGAAACACTGAAGGGATAGGTGTAGAAAATTTAAAAGAGAATTAAACAGTAACAAGTATATTGATCTTAAATAAAAATATAAATAAATAGTGAGTTGTATTCACATGTACTATTTCAAAAAAAGGGGACTGCTGGCTTAGATGGACGATACAACCTGGCTTGCTTCAGCTAAGACCGATGGTACTGGGTCTCCGATGGCTCCTTCAGAGGGTCCCCTTTTGCAGACTGGCAGCCTCTTCAGGTTCCTTAGGCCAGACCACTCCGGCTTGACTTCTCCCTTCTCAGGCTGAGGGGTATCTGGGTCTGGCTCGGCTACCGCTTCCGGCCGCCGTCATGCAAAGTATAAAAAAAAGAAGGATTAGCGTGTGGACCCTCTATAGAGAAACCCCAGGATCAAAATCGTTAAGCAAGCTCAGGCGTACTACTTGGCCTCTGAATTGTACAGTCAAAACCCCAATAGCTTAATTAAGTACAATATCTGTTTAAATTTAACAAAGATCCCTTACAAAATGCTTAAATTCTATACTAAAATTCTCTTAAAAGTTAGACACAAAAACTATAGCAGGTATCTCCCCATAATACTTAAAATGAAACTTTAAAAATATGAGTCTTGAAGTGAGCAAGGCTATAGTTCACTTAAGTTCAAAGCAGTTTAATTGATTTAAGAAGAAATCAAGGCTATGATTCTATTAAGTTGCTGCTGGCTCTAGTGCTCCAGAAAGTCTAGAATCTTGAAAGGTAATACAACCACAAAAAAAATTATCAAGCCCACAAATGTTTACTAAAATGTCTCAAAATCAAATATCACAAATAATCCAGAAAATTGAAACTATATGAACAGTAGTTGCAAGGTACGAGCAACTATACTTCAATAAATACTCTCAATGTTAAAACTATAGCTCTAAAAGAAACAAAAATCTATGAGTACGTTCAGTCTCACACAGATGTACTTCGGCAGGCTGTATCGGTTGTAGAGATAGAAAATTTGTCAAATTCATACAGCGAAATTACAGCTCAAAATTTGCAAAATATGTGTGAGCACACTCAAAAACTATCAAAAGTATACCAAAATAAAGAAAAGGTGCTTCTCTCTCTCTCTAAAATTGTACGAAGTACAAAGAAAACTGAAGAAGGTTAGACACCTATGCAAAAATGCTCATTAGCTGCCCAAAATGGCGGAAACAATAAACTAAGCAATTTTTACACAGACTCTACCAAAAAAAAAAAGTGCTCTCTCTCTCTCTCAAGAATGTACAAATGAGCAACAAAAAAAAGGAAAAGCGAAATGAAGGTCACACTTGGAGGTGACTACAAACTCTAGATGCGAAGGTACGTAAAATAGCTCGATAGCTGCCAAAATGGCGATCAAAATTGAAATAAGCAAATTTTACGTACCTTCTATATCCAAAGTGGCAGGAACAGCTTGCAGTCACACTCCTGTGAATCCTTCCAGGGTCTCAGAAGTAGGTGGAAAAGGGCGTGTATTCCTTTAGATTGACATCAGCACCAGGTACCAGGTCAGTTTCTTCGGGAAGCAGATGCACACACTTGGGCTGAAAACCACATATAACACAGTATGGCGTTCACAACCAAACTAGAAAAAGAAATTAAATCAACAATATCGAGTCTAGAAACTAAAGGTTCAATATTAACGGCAAAATGCTAGCAAAACACGAAATCCCTCGCTAGCGGTCCAGCGCAGTACGGAATTATACCAAAATGTCGGAATGGCCGAATTTTCACAAAAAATAATTGCCCGTGTTATTGGGTTAGGTACTTCAAATAGAAATCTCGCGAAAGGAGAGTGAATAAACTTCAAAGCCAACCCCACGGGAAGGTGATTCCAAAAATCTATTTCATGAAAAACAGCGGAAGGCCAAAAGGACAGAACCGACCTGTTGCTGCTGAGATCGAGAGAGCGCCGGGATCGAAAGAGACTCGGGATCGAAAGAGATCTAGAAGTCGTCAGCCAGCTAATTTATAAACTTACACCGGAAACACAAAAAATTGGAAACTTCTAGATGTTGTAGCTGTCACATCACCAGTAAATTTTTACTACCAACCTAGGTTCTCAAAGTAACTAAAGTCTTAATTGCAAATCAGGACAGAATTATTATTATTAATGAACTCAACTCATAATAGGGAACGAGAAATGCACTAAAAGAATGAAACTAATAACTTTGCAAGTCTAAATCATATAAACAATAATACAGTAACACGTTAAAATTTCCCCGCAGGTAGGCAACCCACATTGCACACACATGCGAGTCTTATTGTATATAAGACATACGTACGTCTGCGTAACAGAACCAGTATAATCCAGTCAGGCTAGAGAACAAAATAGGCGCGGAAAAGTGGTTCTTTTAATAGCGTAACGGCAAAGCATAAGGGAGGGACATATATATTTACCTGTCAATCGGATATTATTCTGGAAGAATTGATCTATAAAGGAGTCAGAGACGACGTGTAACGAAATTAACGAAAATTTCGTTACAAGTTTTCCAGTCAAAGCTCGATAAAGTTACAAACCTGATAGACATTGCTATTCCCAATGATGTGAATATACAAAGCACCTACGCTGGGGAAATATCTAAGTACACGGACCTTGCCATGTAAATAAAACGCCTTTGGAAGCAGGACAAAGTTACTATTGTTCCCCTCATTATGTCAGTCTCAGGCCTTACAGCAAACATATTTACACCACACCTACAACAGTTAGGCATGGACGAAGGGTTACACAAAGCATTCCAGAAGTCTGTAATTCTGAAGACCTGTAACATCGTGCGATCCTTCCTAAATTCAGATCAGTAATAGTTCAGGTGTTGACTTGGCACAGCCCGTCAACGTTTGTTGCTACCGCAGTCATGCGAGAGAAACTTGGAAACCTGGAAAATCATAATAATAATAATAATATCGGAAGCCGGCGTTGGGCAAGGTGGCGGTGCTTCGAACTGCCCTGATGACGACCCCCGCAATGACATGCACCGTTTTAGGTGGACGACGGAGCTCAGGGATGACCTGCTGAGCTGCTACGAGAGCAGTAGCCCGCGCCGTAGGGGATACATGTCCCACCTGTATGAGAGGTGGTGTGAAATGCACCCAGAGCATAGCACGCTTACCTCTCAGAATTTGCGAGATTATGTATCGTACCTCCGGAGGCAGGGATATGTTCGTGCTCCAGCTCAGCCTGCTCCTTCG
This sequence comes from Callosobruchus maculatus, assembly GCA_951848785.1. NCBI lineage: Eukaryota > Metazoa > Arthropoda > Insecta > Coleoptera > Chrysomelidae > Callosobruchus > Callosobruchus maculatus. Next base: position 3,679,666 of record CATOUR010000191.1, on the reverse strand, counting down.
GCGGACGGAAGGCCTGTTAACCAGGCTGAAAGTTCGCCGGTAAGGCCCGCTGAGAGGGAAATTGACTAAGTCGTCTCACCTGGGGATTTCAGAGACCGAGGGGCCTTGCATAACAACGGAAGGTCCTTGAAGCTGGCAGATTTAAAGAGAGAAGATGAGGTTGCTGGTGAACGTCTATCGGAGGCCTCTGACATTTGGAGCATCAATTGCGAAGTTTACGCTGCGGCTCTGAGGCTAGCTAGGCAGGGGAGGGTGAGAGACTCTCCTGTTGAGAGAGCACAGAGACGGGTGCGCCAAATGGAAGCGAAAATCCGGTTGGCTCGCCAGGAAGCATCCCGTATCCAGTGTGTGATGGAATATAGAGCGGCTGGGGAGCCATTTACGCGCCGAGTGTGCCAGATAGCCTACGGGTTGAGGCGCGACTATCATACACCCAGTCAAGCGGTACTGGTTGTTGTCAAGCAACACTGTCTTGACAGGATACGGATGCTAATCGCTGCTAAGCGATCGTCGGCGGCGCGGGCGAGAGGTCTGGAGCAGAACAGAATGTTCTACGAAAGACCTTCTCGCCTTTTCCAACAGCCGCCTCCAGCCATAGAGCAGCCGCCAACTGCTGATCGCGTGGAGGCCTTTTGGAGGGACATTTACGAACAACCCAAACCTCTCTCGGCAGACACCCCGGCCTTGGCGCAGTTCGAGTCCGTTTGTAGGAGGACTCCTAACTTGAATGTACTGCGTCACCCGATAAACACGGAAGAAATTCTTGACGCCTTACGAGGCGCAAAGAATTTCGCAGCTTCTGGCCCGGATGGCATAAACACCTACTGGTGGAAAAAATTCCCCAGTTGCCACCGGCATTTAGCTAGAGTTTTTAACTCGTGGCTAAATCAGAAGCAGCCAATTCCGGCAGAGAGGGTCAAAGAAAGGAGTAGCTGGCTGCAAGGAGAACTTGTTGATTGACCGATGTGTCACGCAGGACTCCGTGCAGTACAAGCGAAACCTTTCTATGGCCTGGATTGACTATCGCAAGGCATTCGACAGCACGTCTCATGAGCTCATTGTGCGGCTGTTGGAATGTCTTTTGGTGGATAATCAGACAGTGGGATGCATCAAACAACTGATGCCACTCTGGAAGACCCGGTTCATTATAACATCAGGTGAAACTCGGGTTCAGACAGAGTTGGTATCATTGAAAAGAGGTGTCTTCCAAGGAGACTCCTTGAGTCCCTTGCTCCTTTGCATCTCACTATTGCCTCTGTCCATAGCGCTGAGAAATACTAAAGGATACAGCTGTGGCACGCCCAATAACCGGAGGCACAAGGTCACCCATCTGTTTTATATGGATGACCTAGAACTTTATGCCTCCGGCCAACGCGAACTACAACAATCACTGAGGGTGGTGCAGGAGTACAGTCATGCTATCGGAATGGAGTTCGGGACAGACAAATGTGCATTGGTTCATCTCAAGAAAGGACGAAGCGGAGATAGTGGAGATGAGGAATAACTCGTTGATGCGAGCATCTTGCGACAACTGCATGCCGGAGATACCTATACTTACCTTGGAGTGGCGCAACGTCATGTCCAAGAGGCAGAATTGGTTAAAGAGTGTCTCCGCCGCAAGTATTTGCACCGACTCCGGCAGATCTGGTCATCAGAACTGTCCGGCAAGAACAAAGTCGCTGCCACAAACATGCTTGCGGTCCCATTGTTATTATACACCTTTGGTGCTATACACTTAAGGTGAACGAGCTGAAGGAAATCGACACGAAGACCCGCAAAAGGATGAATATGGAGAAAAGTCTGCATCCTAAGTCCTCTGTCCCGCGAATACACCTCCCGCGACACCTGGGAAGGCGTGGACTATTGAATTTGGAGCGTCTGCACAACAGAGTAGTATTGGCCACTGCCTGCTATGTAACGAACAGCACCGATGCCCTGATCCGCTTTGTGCGAGAGCACGAGAATGCGGGTAAAGGAGCCTTTCTTTTTAGCGCAGCGAAACGAGCAGCCGAGGAGCTCAGCCTCATACTCGACTTCAAGAGGAGGTGTCAGCAGTCCATTACGGAACTCGCTCCCGCAGAATTAAAATCCCACATTAAAGCTGCCGAAGTCGACTTCCTTTTAAGACTACATAAAGATAAGCCAATGCATGGAATCTTCTACAAACATCTGGAAGAGCATGGCTTGTCTGAGCAGTTGACCTACTCTTTCCTAAGGTCTAGTGGGTTGAAGTCGGAGGCTGAGGGCTTTATAATGGCTTGCCAAAACGGTGTCTTCAACACCTTGGTGTACCGTAAAAGGGTTATGGGTGTAGATGCACCCGACACCCTTTGTAGAGCTTGCCGACAGGCGCCAGAGACGCTTATGCATCTCTTGTCGGCGTGTAAGACATACGCTGGGACGGCTTACGTCCATCGGCACAACGCGGCTCTACGAGTGCTCTATTATCATTTAAGGCACTCATACGGTATCGATGAGACACCGGTGCTGCCATACGCTCCAGGGGATATAGAGTCCGTTGTGGAGAACGAGAGATGCCGGATTTACTGGAACTACTCGTTCCCCACGCTCGAGCTTGTACAGGCAAACAAGCCCGACATAGCCCTTCTCGATCACCAACAGAAGACGATGTTCGTTATTGAATTTTCGGCGCCTGCCGAAGGGAACATCGTCTCTAAGGAGGAGGAAAAGCGGACCAAATATCAGGAGTTGCTCGGTCAACTTCTCAGGCTCTGGCCAGACTACACTGTAAGTCTGCTGGTTATGGTCATTGGATCCCTAGGTGGAATGAGGAATACGCTGCTCTCTGCACTGCGTAAAATACCGGTGTGCCGTGCGGCGCCCCACATCTTAGCTGCCAGAATGCAGAAGGCAGTCATCCTTGGGTCCCTTCGTCTACTTAGGGCGCACGATTCGCGGACCCAGTGATTGCTCACTTCACGGTGTGAGGAGTAGTCATTGGGTAATGGAACAGCAGCTCGGTGTGTCGGAGCCCGGGCTGCACTTTTTGTGTTTGTGAATAATAATAATAATAATAATAACAACCGCGAGGGGTTGCTAGATCCCCTTAGTGGCGCCTCCCCAAGGTGGCGGATAGGGGAACGCCTCCCAGATATGGGCGGTACCGGGGAAATCAAATCCCCGCTGCGGACCAAAACTAGCACGGGGGAATGGCGTCTGCATCCAGAGGATCGGCTATTCCTCAATAACTGGGACACGACGGATCTCCATGTGAGGAGCGGTACTCCGACAGCGTCTGACTCCTTGTTAGGGGCGGCTGATAACACACCCGCAGGAAGCCACCCAACATCAGTAGGCTAGCCGGTGCGTGGCGACACCGCAGGGTATACCCAAGCCCAAGGATGTAATCCAACCGGCAACCTTCACAGGTGCATCCTCAGGAGGCAATTTGGACGGCTGCCTCCGGAAATGTCGTCTGGGGGCCCTAAGGCCAACCACCTGACGGGCCCTATCTTCGGGTTCGACCACCCCGCAAGAAAAGCACCCACACCGAACCGGTTTCGGAAGCCGGCGTTGGGCAAGGTGGCGGTGCTTCGAATTGCCCTGTTGACGACCTCCGCAACGACATGGACCGTTTTAGGTGGACAACGGAGCTCAGGGATGACCTGCGGAGCTGCTACAAGGGCAGTAGCCCGCGCCGTAGGGGATACATGTCCCGCATGTATGAGAGGTGGTGTGAAATGCACCCAGAGCATAGCACGCTTACCTCTCAGAATTTCCGAGATTATGTATCGTACCTCCGGAGGCAGGGATATGTTCGTGCTCCAGCTCAGCCTGCCCCTTCGGTGGACGAAAGGCCTGTTAATCAGGCTGAAATCGACCAAGTCGTCTCACCTGGGGATTTCAGAGACCGAAGGGCCTTGCATAACAACGGAAGGTCCTTGAAGCTGGCAGATTTGAAGAGAGAGGATGAGGTTGTGGGTGAACGTCTATCGGAGGCCTCTGACATATGGTGCATCAATTGCGAAATTTACGCTGCGGCTCTGAGGCTAGCTAGACAGGGGAGAGTGAGAGACTCTCCTGTTGAGAGAGCACAGAGACGGGTGCGCCAAATGGAAGCGAAAATCCAGTTGGCTATCCAGGAAGCATCCCGTATCCAGTGTGTGATGGAATATAGAGCGGCTGGGAAGCCTTTTACGCGCCGAGTGCGCCAGATAGCCTACGGGTTGAGGCGCGACCATCATACACTCAGTCAAGCGGTACTGGTTGTTGTCAAGCAACACTGTCTTGACAGGATACGGATGCTAATCGCTGCTAAGCGATCGTTGGTGGCGCGGGCGAGAGGTCTGGAGCAGAACAGAATGTTCTACGAAAGACCTTCTCGCCTTTCCCAACAGCCGCCTCCAGCCATAGAGCAGCCGCCAACTGCTTATCGCGTGGAGGCCTTTTGGAGGGACATTTACGAACAACCCAAACCTCTCTCAGCAGACACTCCGGCCTTGGCGCAGTTCGAGTCCGTTTGTAGGAGGACTCCTAACTTGAATGTACTGCGTCATCCGATAAACACGGAAGCAATTCTTGACGCCTTACGAGGCGCAAAGAATTTCTCAGCTCCTGGCCCGGATGGCATAAACACCCACTGGTGGAAAAAATTCCCCAGTTGCCACCGGCAGTTAGCTAGAGTTTTTAACTCGTGGCTAAATCAGGAGCAGCCAATTCCGGCTTGGTTTGTCGCGGGTCAAACCGTGCTTCTCCCGAAGACCGGAGATTTGTCTGATCCCAAAAACTACAGACCAATAACATGTCTGAACGCATGTTACAAGCTCTTCACCAGAATCTTGTACATGCTTCTCCTTCAAGCTGTGTATCCTGTATTTCTCGACGTGTATGAACAGAGAGGGTCAAAGAAAGGAGTAGCTGGCTGCAAGGAGAACTTGTTGATTGACCGATATGTCACGCAGGACTCCGTGCAGTACAAGCGAAACCTTTCTATGGCCTGGATTGACTATCGCAAGGCATTCGACAGCACGTTTCATGAGCTCATTGTGCGGCTGTTGGAATGTCTTTCGGTGGATAATCAGATAGTGTGATGCATTAAACAACTGATGCCACTCTGGAAGACCCGGTTCACTATAATATCAGGTGAAACTCGGGTTCAGACAGAGTTGGTGTCATTGAAAAGAGGTGTCCTCCAAGGAGACTCCTTGAGTCCCTTGCTCTTTTGCATCTCACTTTTGCCTATGTTCATAGCGCTGAGAAATACTAAAGGATACAGCTGTGGCACGCCCAATAACCGGAGGCACAAGGTCACCCATCTGTTTTATATGGATGACCTAAAACTTTATGCCTCCGGCCAACGCGAACTACAACAATCGCTGAGGGTGGTGCAGGAGTACAGTCGTGCTATCAGAATGCAGTTCGGGACAGACAAATGTGCATTGGTTCATCTCAAGAAAGGACGAAGCGGAGATAGTGAAGATGAGGAACAGCTGGTCGATGGGAGCATCTTGCGACAACTGCATGCCGGAGATACCTATACCTACCTTGGAGTCAGCGTCATGTCCAAGAGGCAGAATTGGTCAAAGGTTGCCTCCACCGCAAGTATTTGCACCGACTCCGGCAGATCTGGTCATCAGAACTGCCCGGCAAGAACAAAGTCGCTGCCACAGACATGCTTGCGGTCCCATTGTTATTATACACCTTTGGTGCTATACACTGGAAAGTGAACGAGCTGAAGGAAATCGACACGAAGACCCGCAAAAGGATGAATATGGAGAGAAGTCTGCATCCTAAGTCCTCTGTCCCACGAATATACCTCCCGCGATACCTGGGAGGGCGTGGACTATTGAATTTGGAGCGTCTAAGGAGGAGGAAAAGCGGACCAGATATCAGGAGTTGCTCGGACAACTTTGCAGGCTCTGGCCAGACTACACTGTAAGTCTGCTGGTTATGGTCATTGGATCCCTAGGTGGAATGAGGAATACGCTGCTCTCTGCACTGCGCAAAATACCAGTGTGCCGTGCGGCGGCGCACATCTTAGCCGCCAGAATGCAGAAGGCAGTCATCCTTGGGTCCCTTCGTGTACTTAGGGCGCACGATTTGCGGACCCAGTGATTGCTCACCTCACGGTGTGAGGAGTAGTCGTTGGGTAATGGAACAGCAGCTCGGTGTGCCGGAGCCCGGGCTGCACTTTTTGATTTTTGAAATATAATAATAATAATAGCCTTTTATTGCCCAATAGAAAATCCATTAACAGGGCAAACAGTACATAACTTAAAAATTAAATATGTAGCATACAATTCAATATAAAGCCAACTGAAAAGAAAAGTGCTATCAAACAACGTATAATAAACTAAAGCAGAGGTGCTTCAAGTGAAACAAAGTGATGATATTGTATAGGTACCATAATGACATAATATTGTTCCAACGCTATATCATGACCATAGAAAAACATGAAGTCGAGAGTAAAAAAAAATTAATTAGACAAAAAATTTCGCGCTAACACAGATTTGAGTTGATTCAATGTACAATTAAAAATGTCACACTCACCACAAACAGAGTTATAGCACTCACACATAACTCTCACAGGAGACTTAATAAACAAGTTGGTATTAGCTCTTTCACAAAAAGATAACATGTTACAACGAGAGTTTAATCTAGGTACAAGAAATTTTATCTGTGCTAACAACCAAGGTGATTCGATGCCGCCGTTCAGAAGTTTATAAGGAAAGACAGGCGATTGTAAATTGCAGCGATGGTCAAGTATTCTTAATCCGGCTGGTTATTTTTCCATTTCAGGTAAACATGTAAATTGCAGCGGACGACCCTCTGTTAGGGATAGATGAGATAATAATTACTTACCGCGATGGTACTTTTCAGTACTGTACAAAATTCTTCAAGCAGCTGTTTACAATCCATGGACTAAAGAATGGACATTACATTGCATTGGTTTTCATATTGTTAAAAGACAAGTGATTAACATCTTATGAAAAATGTTTTGCTATTCTCAAAAATATTTGTTGTAAAGACAGTTTAATTTAGAACCAACAACTGTAGTGATAGGTTTTGAAAAAGCAATACACACTGCAGTAAAAAATGTTTCGTCTGAAGTTCAGATTGTTGGATGTCGATTTCACTTAGGTCAAGTGTGGTGGCGTAAAATACAAAGTCTAGGTTTAGCGAGTGAATACAAAAATTTGACCGATATTGGTAAATGGTTAAAATATACATTTGGCTTACAATTTCTGAATCCTACAGAAGTAGGTGACGCTTATGCCTTCGACTTGGCAGGAATTCAGCCTGCTGATGCAAGGGTGTCTTCATATGCAGACTATTTAGTCGAAAATTATATATCGGGGCATTCTGAGTTTCCTCCAGAAATTTGGGTAGAACACTCTACCAACACATCTCGCACTATCAATGCCTGTGAATCATTTCATGCGCACTTTAACGAGAGTTTTTATAACAGCCATCCATCATTGTTTATTTTTGTAGAGTCTTTGATACATACTCAAACAGACACGTATATTAAAATGAACAGTGTCAGAGTAAAGCACGCTTCAAAGACAATAACTAAAAAGAAGCAAGATTTTTTGAATCTTAGAATAGGTTTACTCAAAGAAAATAGGATAAGTAGATTAGAATATATAAAAAGTGTATGTCATTTTTATGGTGAGAACCTTGTTAGTAATTATGATTTTTATGTATACAGGGTGTTCCTTAATGATATGCGAATATTCAAGGAAGTAAATCTACATGAAAAATTAATGATAGTTTGCTTTATACAGTATGGTCCAAAAATGTACCGTTACGAAAATACAGGGTGTTAAAGTTTAAGGAAAAAAATGGAAATTAATCAATATTTTTAAAACCGCTGAACATATTTTAATGATATTTGGTACATAGTAATAGTAAACAGAAGTGCACATTTTCCAGTACATAAATAATTTTCGGTTTCTGTAGTGGCGTGCGTACGGGCAACTACTTTGATATTTTTGAGGAAAAAATGATACGCCAATGGTTTTTTCCGAAATAAAAATTATCTTCGAATTTCCCATTTAATTCGGAAAATAACAGCTCTCGTCTGTTCTTTCCTGCGATGCGTCGTTTTGCAATTAAAAAAAATTGCAAAATTATTATTAGTTTAATTGGAAAAATTAAACACATATGAATAATAAAAGTAATCAAATAACATACAACACTAACTAATTACAAAAACTTTTTTTTTTTTAGGCAGCGTCGACTACTGTGGTCATTGGCTGCCGTTATCACTATTTACAGTATAGCGAGTTCTACTTTACAATCTCCAGTAGAGTCCCAAATTTTTGATGTACAGCAGAACGTTCTTAATCTTATCTGGGCTATTAAAACAACTAGGTACGTCATGAGGTATTTCATACAGTTGACGCAGGTGACGCAGAGATGGACACTCCTAGATTATGTGGAGGATGGTCAGACGGGTACCACAGAAACTACAATCGGGAGGATTGGTGCCGAGCAAAAGATGGGAGTGGGTGAGGGCAGTGTGTCCGATACGCAATCGATGCAATCGGACTCTATCTGCGCGGGGAAGTATAATGGGGGGTTTGCAATTTAAAAGTCATTATGATGTCTATGCCACCGAATTGTTGCTTCAGATAAAAATTAATTTGAGCTGTCACATAATATTATTTTTATATAATATTTTGCTATACAAATCCAAATTAATTTTTAGAATACCTCCAAACAGGTAGACTAACCGTAATCCACCCCTTGCGGCTACGCCGATAAGCCGATAAGGGATCCTCGCTGCAATTTACAACATCTTTTATGGTCACATTTGAAATTTATAAGGTTATACCCTAACCGCGGCTGCTATTTACATCCGCCCGGAAAGACTATAGAAGCAAGCTTTCTGCGGGAAGACAATAAAAGCTGATTAAATCTAGATAACAATAAATTATAATCACAGCCACGTTCAGGATAAACAGAATCACATTTAAAAGACAAGTATTTTTAACATTTTTTCTGAACATAATCTATAATATTGATGTCGCACTGATAGTAAGGACTCCAGACAATAGACGCGTACTCAAGTTTGGAACGTACAAATGCAAAGTATAACGCTTTCAATGCTAAAATATCTGATATGAGCTTACAGTTTCTCACAATGAAGCCAAACATTTTATTTGCATCAGCTACTATATTATAAATATGGTTATCAAAGTTTAATCGATCATCGAATGTTACACCTAGGTCACAGAAAGTTTCATTGCGGTCAATTATAATGTTGTTCAACGAGTAGGGAAATAATATTTTATTTAGCTTTCGAGTTTATGTGACAACATTGCATTTTTTGACATTAAGATTCATTTTGTTTTTTTCGCACCACATGTCAAGGACTCTGAGTTGACCTTGAAGCCAACAGTCATCAAGGTTATTAATTACACAATAAATTTTCAGTTCATCTGCAAATAGTAATTTCTCACTATTCAATTCATCACACAGATCATTAATAAATAATATGAATAACAATGGACCCAAATTTGACCCTTGTGGTACTCCTGATGTAGCAATATAGCAATGCGAAAGATGTTCGTTATAACAAACCTGTAACTGCCTGTTAAACAAATAGGATGATAAAAGAGAAAGAGTTCTGTCATTGAAACCTAACTTTTCAAGTTTGCTTAAGAGTATAAAATGATCTAACTCAGTGGCGGCCCACTAATGAGAGCAACTGAGCAATTGCACCCCCTTGAATTTTTGAATCAAACAAAATAATCAAAGGCTGTAGTGTCTGCTGTTTTTATGCACGTTTAACAAGTATTGTTACGTCGTGATTCACCGTCTGCGCACACACATGGATCGCCGCGCCGGCGCCGCCGGCCGTTCACCGCGGCCCGCAGCTCCTATGAGCATAAACAAGGCGTTGCTACATTCAGCCATATACGAGTAAGTTCCATTAGAGGTGGGGTAGCTAATATTTCTAGCGTTTCCAATGCCGCTAACAGTGGAGCAAGAATGTATTCTGCTCACAGTGCTCACGATAGTGATTACTGTCTACGTTGCGACGTGATTTTGTACCCGCAGCGAAAACATAGGCGTAGTATAATAGTTTTACACGGTTTGAAAATGAATTCTGTCGCGTTTTTGATAGACAATGGGTTTTCACGGCTAACCTACGAGGAGAAAATTGGAGTGAAAAATCTTAAACGCCCGATGCCTCATTTATGTTTAGAAAATAAACAGACTGTTAAAGATAAAGACATTATACGGAAATTCAATCCGACTATTTACCAAAAAAATGAAGTCAAGTTGATTGACTCAGTACTTCCCACACATTACGGTGATACCAGTTTATTATTTTCCCATAGCATGAAGCTTTTGTCTGAGATCCCCTTGCAACCAAATCATCGCCCCAATTTCACCCCCATCCAAAAAAGGTAGAAAACGGTCAAGAACTCCTCAAACATCTAAAAACAAAGTTTGAGCTGTTTTCATATTTTTAGTTCTTTGATTATTGCTACGCCGCCACTGACACGATTTCTAACAAGCATACGCGTTTTCCATCCTCACCACAGTAACAGCAATGTGTCAACATTTCATTAGAATCAATTTAATAGTTTCCACGTTACAAAATACAAAACGATCTAAAGCAATAAATACTCGTATGTATACAAAAAAAGTCCCTTAGTTTCGGTAATAGGGAAGGCAATGTTCAAATGAACCTAAAAAGCTGATTTATGTCGCTAGGTCTTCCTTCATAGGTCAGTGGACGGCCTATTATTAAAACAGCAAGTTTTTTAGTTTTCTAACCCCCCCACCCCCCAACTACCCCAATTTCACCCCTACCCAAAAAAACTCAAAAAATGATCAGGAACCTGTAAAACACTTAAAAACGAAGTTTGAGCTGTTTTTGTATTTCTAGTTTTTTTATTATTTCTGCGCCGCCACTGGCACGATTTATAAAAACGATACGCATTTTTCATCCTCGCCACGGTAGTAATACTGTGTCAAAATTTCATTAAAACCAATTCAATAGTTCCCTTGTTACACAATACAGAACCATCTAAAGCAATACTTCGTATGTTTACATCAGAAAAATTCTAAGTTCTTTGGTTTCTGTAATAGGCAATGTTTGGATGGACCTAAACAAGTTATTTATGTCACTAGGTCTTCCTTCACAGGTCAGTGGACAGTCTATTATGAAAGCAACAAATTTTTCAATTTTACCACCCCCCACACACCAACCACCCCAATTTCACCCCTACCAAAAAAAAAGTAGAAAATGATCAGGAACCCCTAAAACGCCTAAAAACGAAGTTTGAGGCATATTTAAAATTTTTCGTTTTTTGCTAATTACTCCGCCGCCCATGCACCGATTTTCAAAATTATAGGAACATTACCTACTACGACACCACAGCATATCGCTGCCCAAATTTCATAACAATCCATCCAACCGTTACTGAGATTACGTGGTTAGAAAAACGCGTACAGACAGACAGACAGACCGACAGACCGACGCAAATGAGTGACGTGGATTTTCGTTATGTAGACATCATAAAACGTCCAAAAAACGTATTATCTCAAAATCTAAAATTTTCGCGATCACAATACTCCCCTCACCTATCGGTGTGGGAAGTAAAAATGACTGGATATGTGGATGCGATGCTAAAAATGCCTTCTTTTGTTTCCCGTGCCTTTTATTCGGTGGTGAGCCGTCTTGGTCAAAACACGGAATAAGAGACTTGGTTCATCTTAGTGCTAAGATTAATAAACATGAAAATTCAGAAGGACATCTTAGAAATACATTTAGTTTGAGAATGTTAGGGAAAAATAACATTCAAAATGTTTTGGACTCGTCATATAGAAAGTCGATTCAGAAACATAATGAAGAGGTAACAAAAAATAGACATGTTTTGAATTTGATAATTAATTGCATCAGGTTTTGTGGCCCATTTGAGCTGGCTCTTAGAGGTCATGATGAACGGCAAATGTCAAACAGCAAGGGGATTTTCAGAGAATTAATAGATTTTACTGCAGAGTTGGATTAAACACTCAAAGATCACATCGAATCTGCACCAGTTTTTAAGAGATTGTCAAAAACAATTCAGAATGAGTTGCTGGATGCAATGTAACGGGTGTATCATCAACAAGTTGGGAACGAAATGAAAAAAACTGACTACGTAGCTGTGATCGCAGATGAAACTACCGATGTATCTAATCAGTTTCAGCTGGTACTTGTTTTCAGATACATAGTCGACGGAAGACGGTCGAAAGATTTTGGAAGTTTCTACTGCCAAGTGGACATGATTCCAATGCTATTTCTGCCTGCATATTGAACGAAATTAGTTTGCTTGTTGATGACCCTGAAAAACTTATTGCACAGAGTTATGATGGAGCGGCAGTCATGAGTGGTGCTATTAATGGCGTGCACAAACACGTCCAAGAGCGGTATCCAAGAGCTAATTTTGTACATTGCTATGCTCATCAGGCAAATCTAATCATGTCACATGCTACCTCAAGTAATAGTGACTGCAGAATCTTCTTTGCTAATTTGACAGGACTGTGCACGTTTTTCTCTACATCACCACAACGAGCTGCACGACTGGAAGAGTTTCTCCACAAAAAGGGCTTACCTCGTTCCTCAAAAATAAAATGGAACTTCAATTCAAGAACGGTGAATGCTGTGTATGACCACCGAGAAGATATAATTGGAGCTCTAGAAAAAATTGAGAGAGAGGCAACTTCCCAAACAACCATTCAGCAAGCTGGTGCTAACTTGCGAATTCTAGAGGACGAGAGTTTCATCTACTGGTTGACTTTTTTTCATAAAATTATGCCTCATGTGGACATATTGTTCAATCAATTACCAAAAGTTACCACAGATGCATTAAAAATCCATAGTAATATAGGTGACTTTGAACGAGCCATTGGCAAAATAAGAAGCGAAATCGGTAACACAGAAACTCAAACTGTCGATCAAAATAATTCGGAACTGACTCCCCCACCATCGAAGCGACGAAGAACAGCTGATAAGAGTGAACGAAGAAGACAATCTATTGAAGTGTGCGATAGTATTTTATTGGAAATTAAAACTAGATTTCAGTGTATCGGGCATTTAATATTATCAAAATTAGTTTCTTTCAATCAGTTCCCGTTATTTGAGAAAGAGTTTCCAGAAGATTTTCTCAAAGAAGCAATAAAATTTTATCCATGCCTCAATGGGGGCCGACTACGGACTGAACTAAGCGTTTTATATGCTAGAGAAGAATTAGGCAAAGTTCGGAAACTAGTGCTGTAGGACTGCTGGGTCTTCTGCAAGATGGTTTGAGTAACAGCTTTCATGAGGTGATAAAGCTTTTAAAAATCATAATAACAATCCCGATGACAACGTCTGAAGCGGAACGCCAGTTTTCTAGGCTGAAGAGAATCAAAACCTTCCTCAGGAATACCATGAAAGAAGTCAGATTAAATGCCCTCACCATGTTATCGTGCGAGAAGGAATTCATTAATGACTTTCCAAACTTTAACGAAAAAGTGATAGAACTATTCTGTACATTAAAAACGCGCAAAATGGACTTTATTTATCGTCAAGTATAATTGGAATGTGAAGTGCAACATTTAAAACTATTTTTAAAATAAACTGTAAAACGAATAGGTTGTCGACGAATCATATAAATTATTCTTAAGGATTGGGTAAGTGTTTCTTTATATCGCTTTCACCTATTTTTGCAATTATGCACCCCCTATCTGAACCACCTAGAGCCGCCACTGATCTAACTTATCGAACGCTTTCGAAAAGTCCGTGTAAATAACGTCTAGTTTACCTTGTTTATCTAAAACTGAAGAGGCTAATTGCGTGAAAATAGTTAGGTTTGTAACAATTGATCTTTTATTCACAAAACCGTGCTGGAACTCCGAAATGTACCTAGAGGTGGCAAGATATATTCTACATGATAATTTCAAACAGTTTAGCAAAATTATTTAAAACACAGAAAGGCCGATAATTTGAAATTTTATTTCTGTCACCTGATTTAAATACAGGACAAACTTTAATGTTTTTCCATTAACTTGGAAATTTTGACGTTTTAAGTACCAAACTGAAAATAGTTATTAAACCTTCCATCAAAGCAGGGGTACAAAACAAAAAATTAAGGAAGTTTGTCTGTGCCTGATGTCATTTTGTTCTTTAATCGTTTGACTGCTATGGAAATTTCATCAGGTGTGATTGGCTGAGAAACGAAATCTAAGTTACATCCTTGACTAATGCCATCGGAGTTATGTTCGCTGGACTGGGATGCAGAGTAAACACTTTTAAAAAACAGCGCGAAAGCATTCACAATCTGCTGTGGATCATCATGACAGGTCTTATCATCATAAATGTTGCCAGGAATACGTGTTGACTTACTTTTTTGATGAATGTACTTCCAAAATGCGGATAGATCGGAACTTAATGAATCCTGTGTGCAACGCACATACTGTTTATACGCATCACTGGTTTGGATTTTTATTAGGTGTCTTAACCTTTTAAATTCAAGAAGAAAACGTGTTTCTTTAGTCTGCTTCCATTTTCTAAGATGTTTAGCCTTGTCTTTAATATTTCTAATAATGGCAGAATTGTACCAACAGGGAAACTTACGCTTAAAGTCTTTATATACAGGTACATAAGCATCAATTAATTCATATAACTTCTTATAAAACTCATCCACCGCGATGTCAACATCTGTTACTTGATTCAAAAATGACCAATCAATATGTGTCACAGCATCGTATAATAAGGGAAAGTTAGCCTTTTTGAAATTATAAGTTTTACTCACATTATTATGTTCAAATTGATGGTCAGCTTTGTATATATCAGGAAATGTGACTATTAATGCAGGGTGGTGACTATTAGGTTGGATAAGTGGCAAATCATCATTATCTACACAGCATGCTAAGTTACTAATAACTAAGTCCAGTGATCTACTATGATCGTTCAAAATGTTGTTGCATTGGTTAAAATTAAAGAATGACAAAAAATTAATCAACGTTCTAGATTTACTGTCACCTGTATCATTAGCAAAAAATCTGGTTATGTTGAAATCACCTAATAATACAATTTTTTTGCCAAATAAAAAATCCCACTGCTCGAGCGTTTCAAAAAATAAATCAAAATCATATAAAGCGACACTCGGAGGAATATAATTATAAAACAATAAAATAAATAATCATATGAGAAACATGACATTTGCAACAAAGAAAATCGATATTAGGAAATTGTATATCAAAAATAGATGTGTCCACCACGGAACATTTCAAATTGTTTTTAACTGCAAACAGGACTTCACCACCTGTAGTTACCTCAAAGACATCAAATTTCCGATCTTTCCTGAAGACTTCATACCCATCCGGAAATATTTCAGAACTATGCGTGCTCTGCTTCAACCAAGTTTCACTGAATGCAATAAGGTCAAAATCACTCGCTGAAATAGCAGGATAGATAGTATCCAACTTGATGTTGAGGCCCCTCACATTTTGGTAATACATAGAAAGTGCATCATGGGTATTGCTGTTGGGCGAAACTAGTTTGACGACACAATTTTAGGAACGTCATTGAAATGTTTTATTCGGATGTTGGTCTTACCGCCATTCATCCGCTGCAACAATTCATTCTTGACACATTTGAAATACTCCAGCTGCCTCTTGGTGCGATCTGGCGCTATAACGATGTTCCTCTATATGTGTTACTGTCCTTAAGTCTTTTGACATCACTGATTACATTCTGCACTTGGTCACTATTTTCTAAGGTTAGCTTGATGGGCCTTTTCCGTGTACTGGAAAATAAGCACAGTCTAGCAGGTCTCAAGTTTCCCAGATCCATATTAGGTACGGCACTCCTCAGGATATTGTTTACAGTAGTTTTGTCTAGCTCTACACGTTCAGCAGGAGGTTTGCTCTGATCCTGCTCTTCCCCATTGAATATAATTATATTAGTTTTCCTCTTCTGCCTTTCTGTTATCTCAGCAACAACCTCTTCAAAATCAACCGGGGAAGTAGCAAGACTGCGATCTTTGTCCATCTTCAATTGCTTTATATCTTCCTGAAGTTTGATGATCAATGCTTTTAGTTCATTCAAATCCTTCCCGGTAGCTCTACAATAAACACAGGTCCAATCATAGCCTTTATTTGCGTTCAATATTCTAATTTCTTTTGCCGTGACGTCGAAGCAACTGTGTTTATATTTGTCTTTGCAAACGCTACATGTTGACGGTTATCGCAGGGCTGATTACAGCACTTACAACATAAACGGGCTGGCATCTCACTAGCATTATTCTGTTAAACACAATGTAAATGCTATGCCACTGCTTCGCCGTGATAACGTGATGATTAAAGAAAGAATTGGTAGAGGTTAATTTAACAGCAAAGGCAAAATCGCACAGAAGAGTGTTGAATTTTGGCACACAAACACTTGTAGCACCACTATAAAATCAGTGTACACCAAATAATATTTTACAGCGATTTGACTTTGATTTGCTAGATTATAGTGGGCACTGATTCAAAACACAACATAGCATAACATAGGCGTACTACTAATAGTTCAGGTGTTGACTTGGCACAGCCCGTCAACATTTGTTGCTACCGCAGTCATGCGAGAGAAACTTGAAAAATCAGAATAATAATAATAATAATAAGTGACTTTTCGATAAGCGAGCTATGCAGGTGGATGGCTCATCGGTGACTTTAACGCTACCACAGAGTTATGAGGCCTGCAGGGTTCGTGGTCTAAAGGTCACTTCAACCAAGGCTAGCACACCCAGAATGCTGGGTGCTCGGTGGACCTTACATATTCTACATAGCACAAAGCTCCTTCCCCCAGGCTATCCTGACTTCGCTCAGATAGGGGTTTGGCAAATCCGGGGACAGATGCCACAGAGGTTTGAGCGCCGGTCCCTCTGTCACACACCGTTATTGCGCCCCACACTTCAACGACTTTAGCAAGGCGTGGCTTGGGAATGTTGTGGGGGGTACGCAACCGGGGGGCTTGCCTTAACCGGCTGGCCCGCGAGGAGAAAGCCTCAATAAAACCCGACAGTAAAGTCGCAAATCCTCCGGAGCACCTTGGGCCAACTTCGGAGTAAATATAAGTTCATTCTCTCCTGAAATGGGCGTCACCTGGGAGAGCGACATTTAGATCGTCCCTACTAATGGGAACACGATGGATAAAGATAATCTCATAAATAACCAACGACGGCCTAGGGTACGTGGATTAAACTCACCCGAATGTCAAACCCAAACACAACAACCAATAGCACACAACCCAGCTGCGGATGTTTTGCCGGCACAGCCGGCAACCACCAAAGCTGGCAAACCCCGACAGCGCTTACAGTGGACTATTGAAATGAACAAATCTGTAATGCGCTGTTACTATACCGCTACGAAGCTAGAAACCATCTCTACAGGCTACAGACATAAGCTGCACAGGCTATTCACAGCACAATACCCACACCTCGCAGAACGTGTAACTGAAAAAAGACTCATTGACCAAAAACGAGTCATAACAAAAAACGACCGCCTTACACCCCAAGAACTACAAGCTATAAAAAAACTTGTAGCCAACGAAATAAACACTGTCCCTCCGAATGATTCACTTGTTACTGAGTCAATCACTGAGACACAAAACACCCATACCCGAAATAACCAGACTACAAAGACAGCCACAACGAACAACATTAGCGTACAGTCAGAAATAGCATCGGGGCATGAACATACACCAAATACACCTGACATAACATTCACTAACTTACCCGCCACGACCACACAAAGCCAGCAAATTTCTCAACCACCTTCAGTCACATAATCTACGTTTTTTTTGTTTTTTTATTATTCCTGCGCCGCCACTGACACGATTTTTCCAAAACCTATGCATTTTCCATCCTCACCGCGGTAGTAATACTGTGACAACGTTTCATTAAAATTCATTCCATAACTTTTACGTTACTCAATACAGACCGTACTAAAGCAATATTCCTATGTATTTATCAGAAAATTCTGTCCCTTGGTTTCTGGAATAGGCAAGGCAATGTTCGGATGGGCCTAAAAAACGGTATTATGCCGCTAGGTCTTTCTTTTACAAGTCAATGGATAGCCTATTATGAATACAACACATTTTTGAGATTTACAACCCCCACCCCCCAACAACCCCAATTTCACCCCCTCCCAAAAAAAAGTTGAAAATGATCAGGAACCCCTAAAACGCCTAAAAACGAAGTTTGAGGAATATTTAATTTTTTTTGTTTTTTGCTAATTAGTCCGCCGCCCATGCACCGATTTTCAAAATTATAGGAACATCGCCTACTACGGACCCACAGCATATCGCTGCCCAAATTTCATCACAATCCATGCAGCAGTTACTGAGATTACGAGGATAGAAAGACGCGCACAGACAAACAGACAGACAGACCGACAGATCGACAGATCGACAGACCGACAGACTGACAGACCGACAGACAGACAGACCGACGGAGATGAGTGACATGGATTTTCTTTATGTAGACATCATAAAACGCCCAAAAAGCGTGTTATCTCAAAATCGAAAATGTTTGCGATCACAATACCTCCCCTCACCTATCGGTGTGGGAAGTAAAACAAATAAGTGCAACCAGGGCTCCGACACACCGAGCTGCTGTTCCATGGGGTGGATATTCGGGGAATCATCTTCAATCAGAGAAGGAGAAGGAAAAGTGCCCCCGCGTCCAATATCAAGTCACCCCACCCTCGTGTGGAGGAACGGCCTGTTGGCAGGAGATGGGATGTTCACATCTATCGACTTGGCACAGGACTATTATTAACTCCGGATCTCTGAGAAGTCGCTTCTGTTGCTCTGAACGGTCAGTATGAAATACGTTTTGGTATAGTCAATTCGCTATCCGCCTTTCAACGGACAATCAAGGAATCTTTACTTTGCTGAAGCCAGGTGCAGTTGCAGAGCGACTATTTGTGAGCTTTTCATCCGTTTCCGTAGTTCGGCCGCAAGGCTTCCACCGACGGACGTGGCCTACACTCCCGTGACCTCAAGGCGTTGGCGGTTGTGGCATCGTTGTCTAGACTTCGGGTGTATCTATTGGGGACGGAATTGATTGATGTATTACCTGAGCTGTACTCTGGTGGGGCGAGATCTGGACCCGCGGGTGGCACGCTGGTGGATCCTGTCGCAGAAGTTCGATTGTAGTGTAGAGTATCGTGCCGGTTCTCGAGTGACTCACATGGACCCCTAGTCCGGTAGAGCCAGCTGTGACTGAAACTGAAACTGACGTTTTTGATATTCTGTCAGCTAATAAATGCTCTTATGGAGGCTGGATCGCTGCTGTGCAAGGCGCTGACGAGAAATTGGAGAGAGTCTAAAGGATGGCGGCGCGGCGTCGCCACGTCGACACGATTATGGACGTCCATTGAAGCTACAGACTTGAAAATCGGCATGTTTGCCGCGTGGTTGGGGACAAGCTTAGATAATTAGTTCCTAAAGGTACCATGATAGATACTGAAAGGAAACCGTGCTGTAAAACCGTAATGCGTAAAAGTATAGCTAGAGTAAAGATGTGGTCATTATTTATTTACATTTGTGTGCCATTAGCTTATTTGAAACTCCCTTATCCTGAGCTGTTCCTACAGTATCATTACCGCAGCGAGGTTGAAAAACGTGCATGGCCGTTAGAAATCGTATCAGTGGCGGCGCAGCAATAATCAAAAACTAAAAATATAAAAACTGCGTTTTCAGATTGTTTTGGGGGCTCTTGATCATTTTGTTTCGACTAGTTGAAGTCTGTAGAATAAAAAAATATACCATAAAATGATCTGCACTAATGATAATGATAATTTAGTGTACCTAACTATTTTTAAGATATTTCATATTTTTTTGTTGCAGATTCAATAAAGAACACTGTATCAATTCCTCAACAAAAATATGTTGGAACTGCTTGTCGGAAAATAATATGGCACTTGAGCATCAAGCAGCTTGGGTGGGATAGCTTTATTGTTGCTCCAGCAAACTTCAAGGCATCTGACTGTTTTGGAAACTGTGCGCTCGACAACCCAATTATCAATCACGTGAAATTACTAAAAATAAGTAAGAGAAGAACGTCTTATTGTGTACCTTCTAGTTATAACCTTCTACCTATAATGTACTACGATAGGTATAATAATGTTGTTTTGAAAAAATATGATAACATTATTGTAACTAATTGTGGTTGCAGATGAAAATTATATGTAAACCTCGGTAACTCTAATTGAATCATAAGTACCTGTATTGAATAAAGTTTAAATTAAGACTAGCTTGCAGTTGTTTCCTATGTCTGTGATTCTTAGAATGATTACGGGTGTTATAACTTCAAAATTCAGTTTCGTTCGAGCATGGAAGGAAAGAGGTTTGGTTACTTACCAGTGCCACTGTCGAACAAAAAACGGAGTCAAGTTGATTGACTCAGGACTTCCCACACATAACGGCGATATCATTTTATTATGCCCTCAAAAAACATCCAACACAAACACTCTAGTAAATAGTTTCTTAAATCTCTCCGTAGGAACTAGGACGACACAATTTTTATTTTGCAAGCTTCAACTGGATGAAACGAAACGATCAAAAACCCCCAAATTGCCTAAAAACGAAATTTGAGGTATTTTTATACTGTAACGACGGCCTCTTTTTCTTCACCAAAGAATCAAACTGGACGTAACTTTCACCGTTTTACTTCACAACTCAATACAATATCTCTTAACCTTATCTCAACTAGAACTGAACTCAACTGAACTGAACTACTGCCACGCTACTCGTGGCGCCTTATATACTTCATCGAACCATCTAGAGAATTCGATGACGTTCTAGAATGCCTCCGTCATTGTCAATCCCGAAAACTCTAGACGATTCGATGACGTTTACACTTCAAAGATCTAACCTAACACTTTGACTTTACATCATGCATGACAACTAATACACAATACACGAATACCACAATATACAGTAGTTACATTCTTCCCCCCTTAGCGTTCGGCGTCCTCAACGAACAACTTCGATTCTTGTATCACCACAGACATCAGTATAGTCGACCTTCGGTTTTCCACTTCTCGTACATAACCTGTAGACCAAGTCATTGAGGCGGTTCGTCTACAAGTAGGGTCCCTCCAAATGATGTTGAAGCTTCGGACATCTACCCTTCTTCCTGTCGTGTGTTGTAAGACCATACCAGATCACCTTGTAACTGCGATACCCTTTGCTCAACTTGTGTTTCTCATTTTCAGCTCCGGCAGCGTTCTCTTTTCCTAACTCTGCTATCATCCTCTTCAATTGGGCCTTTTCGTCTTGTCGGCTGTCAACTCTCGACACTCCCTTCTCGTCACTCAAGTTGCTCTCCAGTTCCTCTGTGAGTCTGCTCAGTTTGTCTTCCTGTTGCGCAATCCTGTTCTTCTGCTTACCATTCTCGCTCCTTAGTTGCGCGGCTTGATCAGAGCTCCATAACACGTTCTTGAGCGCAACGTTAAACTCTGTTCCTATCTTCGCATTTTCTCTCTCCAGCTGCGCCAATATTTGCCTCAAATCTACACCGTAATTTTGCATCGATGATATTTCGTGCACACCGTTGCTTGCATTTTCAATGACTTTGTTCGGATTCTTCTTTAGCCTATCGCTATCGACCTCGCTTTCCATCTGCGCAATCTTCTGCTGTCTTCCACCTCCTTTTTCAGTCGAACGTTCTCATCTTCCAAATTCGCCAGTTGCTCTTTCATCTTATTGTCAACGTCTTTTGCTTTATACAAGTCTTCCATGACCTTTCTCACACTACCAAGCGCATCTGTCATATCTGATTTCATCTTCTTGATTTCCGCTTCATGATGCACCGCTCTCAACCTTGACTCGTCTTCCTTGACCCCGGTCTTTTTGGCTTACACAATCGCGTGGTCCAGGTATTTCCTTAAGGATGCGTTCTCAGCCTCCAGCTGGGTAATCTTCTGTTTGAGCATTGCATTTTCGTCCTTAACTTGGCCACATCTATCCTCCGCTTTCTACGGCTGATCCAAAGCCTTCAATCTCTTGATTTCATTTTTCAAAAGCAGAAACTTCTCCGTCGTGTTTTTCGTTGAGCTTTCTCAAGGCTGCCTCGTGTTGGTCATTCTTCTTCAATAGATTCTTTTTGTCCCTTTCCAACTTGCTCTTAATACCCATACATTCCCGTTTCTGAGAGTCAAGCAACTGCTTTAGCCTATCTCGATCTGCTGTAAGTTCCCTCATGGCTACTCTGTGTTGTCCTTGAAGCTTAGCGATAGCATTGGCGATAGTTTCCTCGTTCCTCTTCAGCAAATTCTTCGTGTCTCTGTCAAACTGAAGAAATATGGCGGCCACGCATAGCAGCCAGTTAGTGAACGAGTTGAATAAGTTGAAAAAAGATGTGTTAGTGGATATTATTGTGTACCAGAAGGTCCCACAAAGTGTGAATGACTGTGTTATCAAATTCGTGAGCCAGCTGCAGCAGAAGTTACAGAAACCAAGTGAGCCCGAATTTCACGACACTCTAACCTCAACAACGGTCCATGAAGATTCACAAAAACTGCAATCAAAACTAAACGTATTGCAGTCAGAAATGAATGCCTTGAAGAAACTGAACTTCCAGCTAGAAAAAAGAACTGAAGAGCAGAGTGAGCTAATTAATTTGCATAAACAATTATTAGACAACGGTATAATAAATACTCGCCAACCCGCTGCCGAGAGTACCGCGTTGAGACAGCTTAAGCCATCTATGGAGGGAAATTCTAATAATGTCTTCGACGGCACTCGATAAACCTTCCTTATCGAAAACGGAATCTACTCAACAAAAACAACAGATCTTCTAGATTTAAACCAATAATAGGTGCCAACAAAAACAACGGCGAACTAACTATTCAGAAAAAGTGATATTTGCACGCGTATAGATTCTCCACTGAAATGACATCATCTACCTTGGGAGCGATGTTGAAGAAAACAGCTGCCGATATAGACTTCGAATGCGAGGAGTGGAATAGATCGGAAAAATCTGTATCTTTCAAAATTTCATTTTCGATGGTACACGTCAACAAAGTGTACGACCCTGAGATTTGGCCAGCCGGTGCAGCTATCAGAAGATTCTGGTTTCCTCAGAAGAAGAATTTTCAGACAAGCAACGACCACGATGCAGCAGTATAGAAGATGATGAAACAAACTGTTCACTTTTACATTTAAATGTACAGTCCATAACAAACAAGATTGATTTGATCGATATTACCCTTCAGGAAGTAAATGTCCACTTTCTGGCTTTCACCGAGCATTGGCTGTATGCAGACAAGCTACCTCGTATTAGAGTTGATGGTTATAAAAGTATTTCTAGTTATTGCAGGCATACACAAACTCATGGAGGCTGTATGATCTTATGCGGAGATTTTAACGTAGATCAAATGCTAGATAACCCTCGATTAAAAAAACTGTCTGATATTTTCGATTCCCATTGACTAAAATCTCTTGTTAAGCAACCTACGAGGGTAACAACAAATATTCATAGTATTACCACAAGTACCGCAATCGACTACTTGGTGACTAATCTTGACAATCAGTGTTGTGTTGTATTGTCAACTTAGGTTTTTCTGATCACATAGCGCAGTTGTTATATTCATGGAAAAAAGCCTCTTCATGTAGAAGGTCGAAAAACAGTGTGTACAGGCGCGTTGTAACTAGTAATTCTATAGGTAACTTTAAGGAGTTATATTTGTCTGATCCTATCGATATTACGTCGGAGACATCAGTCGATGATATGTTTCGTAAATACTTAGATAACTTCAAATGGTGTTTTGATGTTACATGTCCAAAAAAGGCTATGCCAAACAAATCTTTGCGTGATGAGCTGCAAAGTCTTCGCTATCTCAATGACCTCAAAAAACTTATTGGAAGCGACAACCCTTCAAATCGAATATAAAATTCGTAAAAGTGAACTATCGACAAAAATAAAAATGTTTAAGCGAGATCATTACTCCACAATAGTTAATGAATCAGAAAACCGCAATACGAAAATTTGGGAGCTAGTGAACAAGCATTTAAACAAAAACGTAAAATCGGTTTCCTGGTCCTTAGATATAAATAATCAAACAGTTACAGATCATAAGAGAATCGCTAACGAGTTCAACTACTTTTTTGCAACGTCAGTAGAAAAACTTTTAGAGGATCAACCCAGTAAGGCAACATATGATAAGGCTCCATGCACATTAAACAACATTGTTTTGAATAATACTTTCTACTTCCAAGAGTTGACCGAGCACGAGGTATTTGATATAATAGTGTCCCTAAAAAACAAGAAATCAACTGGTATAGATGAAATACCAGTTCGATTGGTGAAGGAATGTGCTATAGAACTATCTTGCGATCTGGCTTTATTAATCAATAAGTCAGTGCTTTCGGGCCAATTTCCTGAGCAGTTAAAACTATCAAAAATCACGCCAATATTCAAAAAGGGCGATAAATTGGCCATTGAAAATTACAGAGGCATAGCAACCTTGTCATGTTTCTCGAAAATAATGGAATCTGCAGTTCATAGTCGACTCGAAAACTTTATTAAAAGGTACAGCATCATAACTGATTCCCAACATGGTTTCAAGAAGTCACGTTCTACGGAAAGTGCAACTTCCGAACTCATACAAACAATATACGACAGTCTTGATGACGGAAACATTGTTGTTGCTATATTTATAGACCTATCCAGGACTTTCGACACGCTTAATTGTCAGATACTGTCTCAAAAACTTGATGCATATGGCGTTCGAGGCACAATAAACGACTGGATTTGCTCTTACCTTTCCAACAGGAAATTAATGGTAAAAATTGGGAATGAATTATCTGAAGGTAGATATCTGGACCTAGGAGTCCCGCAAGCAAACATCTTCGGGCCACTTCTGTTCTCGCTGTACATGAATGACCTGCCATTCTACATTCGGGACGGTAGGGTGAGGGTGTTCATGTACGCAGATGACACAACTATACTCGTCTCTGCTAAAAATGAAGCGGCACTTTTTGAAAAGATTAAGGGCCGATTTTATCAACAGGCGCATTTTAACAAAGGCTTTGACCAATCAGAGCAGCCCGTTCAAGAACATGCATCTGTCAAAGTACTCTGAAAACTATCGATTTCTCTGGAAGTTTACGTCAAAAAGGTTGAAAATGATATGCTTTATATACAATCGACCATTATGAACCATCTAGTATCTTTTCCAGTCTGATAGTCCATCCTAAATGGGTGAAAAATTGCATTTTCTTGTTTAACAAAAAGTTTAGCAATTGCTAATGTCAACCAATCAGATTCCGCAAAAACTATACATTTCATCGCTGGTTTTTTCTTCTGCTAAATGATAATGATGACACAAAATTAGGGTTTTGAATAACTTTTTGTGATAAATGGAGAGATCAAATATAAGGTTTACAACAAAACTGTTTTTGTTTTCTTTTTTTTTCGCAATAATTCAAAAGTTATATCAAAATAAAAATGGGTTTTTGAATCCAGAACCGAAAACACGCCGACGGCTCCCGAACCCGTGTGACGTACTTCGTGAAAATACTTGTAACAGTTGTAACTAAAATGTATATTTGTTGCAACATAGGCGATGAATGAAGTTTGCAGCTCGAGACGAAGTCAACGATCGAAATAAATATCTTTTTGAATGGTTGAAATCCCAGTAAAAGGTACCGAATCCCAAATCAAATATGTACCGTTGAGGCGATCCGTTCGCCGAGATGGCGGGTGGCCGAGTGGTATGATGTTCGACAACGCCTTCCTGTTTTCGTGGGTGGTGTTGGTGGGTGTTGGTTCGAGACCCAGCCCGTGCGACTACTTTTTTTTTATCCAAAATATTCATTGATATTCTTTCTACTCATGTTACACACATTTTTTTGTACCATCAACATAAATGTGTTTTTGAATCAACTCTTATTAGATGTTTTACTAGTACAACAAAAATTGCGAATAATTTTGCTTTTTTGGAATAATTTCATTTTGATACCGCTATCAGAGCAATTGGCGATTGATATTGACGGATAAACTTCACTTCGACTGACTGAATTCTCCACCACCTCCGGTACTTAGCTTTTGCAATATGTCAAGTAAAATGTCTAATAAAATTTGATTCAAAAACACATTTATGTCGATGGTACAAAAAATGCGTGTAATATGAGTAAAACGTATAACAATGAATGTTTTGGTTAAAAAAAATAAAAAAAAGTAGATGCACGGGCTGGGTCTCGAACCAACACCCACCAACACCACCCACGAAAACAGGAAGGCGTTGTCGAACATCATACCACTCGGCCACCCGCCATCTCTTCGAAGGGATCGCCTCAACGGTACATATTTGATTTGGGATTAGGCACTTTTTTACTGGGATTTCAACCATTCAAAAAGGTACTTATTTCGATCGTTGACTTCATCTCGAGCTGCAAACTTCATTCATCGACTATGTTGCAACAAATATACACTTGTTACAATAGTTTTGTTATAAAACTTATATACGATATGGCGGAACAACTGATTAACCAGCTACCCGTCCCATTTATTCTGGTTGGAGACTTCAATGCCCACAATATCTTGTGGGGATCAGAAGACACATGCTCAAAAGGCAGAATCGTTGGAAACGTTATTGACAACTTTGATCTTGTCCTTTTAAACACTGGTGCTGGCACTTATCCTAACTCAAGGTCCTCCAATTTTTCAGCAATCGATCTTTCGCTATGCTCCCCAACTATTGCAAATTTGTTCCAATGGAAGTCCCTACAAGATATCCAATTGTCTGACCACTTTCCTATACAAATAAAATTCCCTGGTACACTAAAGATGTATGAAAGGCCTAAACGATGGATTATAGAGAAAGCTGACTGGGATAGCTATAAAGAAACTGTAAGGCATAATCTTCATGCAGACATAACAGAAGACAACATTGATACTTCAGTTACTAAAATCTCTGAAGAAATCCTGAGAGCCGCACAAGCGACTGTTCCACAAACATCAGGCACTATAACAACGAGATCTGTCCCTTGGTGGAACGAAGAGGTAGCTGAAGCTGTAAGGGAAAAGAAGAGAAAATTTAATAGATTCAAGGGTGAGCCTACTTACCAAAATATGATAGAGTTTAAAAAACTCCGTGCAAAAGTAAAACGAATCATTCTGAAGGCAAAACGAACATCGCTACAAAACTACATCTCGTCCATCGATAGAAATACACCTATCTCGACCATCTGGAACAAATTAAGAGCTATATCTGGCAAGAAACATGCACTACCAACCGAAGCTCTGTCTGTCAATGGAACTATTATTACTGATTCCCAACAAATAGCCGAAGCCTTGGCCCATCATTATGAAAACATAAGCTCCTCTTATTTAGATCGCGCACAGTTCTCCGAAAGACACGCTACATAAATAATAGATGTCACCCACCATGTAGAAGAAGAAGAACAAGCATATAACTTACCACTCACAATGGACGAATTTGAACATGCCTTGAACATCAATAAAAAATCCTCCCCCGGTAGAGATCATATTCCCTATGATGTAAAATGTAAAACGGGTGAACCGTTACAATGACTTTATAAAAAACCTCCCCACAGTACATAGAATAACTCTGTTAAAGCTGTATAACAAAATATGGGATGAAGGCTACTACCCAAAAATGTGGAAAGAAGCTGTAATAGTACCAGTACCTAAACAAGGCAAGAATCACCTTATACCAGACAACCATAGACCAGTATCACTTACGTGCTGCATGGGAAAACACTTGGAAAAAATTATATCTTTCCGACTCTCCTGGTATCTACAAACCCACGGCTTTCTGACGAAAAACCAAACAGGATTTAGGAACCACAGATCCACAATGGATATGTTGGTTAACCTTGAGCATAACATACAAAATACATTTGCGAACAGAATGCATATGGTTGGTATATTCTTTGATCTACAAAAAGCTTTTGATACCACCTGCAGATACCATATACTGAAAATGTTAAAGCAACTGGGGATACGAGGTAAGATGGTAAAATTTATTGAAAGCTTCTTAGTAGATCGAACTTTCAGAGTAAGACACAGTAACTCTATTTCAGATAGTTACCTGTTAGAAAACGGAATACCACAAGGCTCCACATTAAGTGTTCTTTTATTTAACATAGCCATAAATAACATTTTCAATAGCTTAGGCCCTTCCATTGGTAGAACCATGTATGTTGATGATATTGCCATATACTACGCATCGCATTCAATACAAGATATAGAAATAACTTTACAGCAAGCTGTAAACAAAACGGTAGAGCAAGCTAATAAAATGGGATTTCGCTTTTCGGAAACAAAAACCCGATGTGTACACTTCTGCAGACTTAGAAGAGGACACGATCATCCACACATTACGACGAATGGCCAGCAGTTACAATACCATGACTCTATTAAACTATTAGGAATTACATTTGATAAACTATGCTGGAAGCCACATATCCAAGACTTAACTTTAAGATGCAAGAAGGCCCTGAACCCTCTTCGCTTTATGTCTAACATTCACTGGGGAGCAGACAGAGAAATACTACTGACTTACTACAACTCCGTAATATTATCTAAAATAGACTATGGCAGTATCCTATAAAGAGGTGCACGACAATCATATTTCAAAAGCTTGGACTCAATACAATGCACAGCTCTGAGACTGGCCATAGGAGCCTTCCGCACAAGTCCTTATCACTCACTTTGCGTTGAAGCCAATTTCCCCCCACTGAAGATGCGTCGCCAACAAATCATTCTTAACTATGGGATCAATGTATGGAGCCAGCCACAACATCCTAACTATGGCTTGCTTTTTCTACACGAAAATGAGGCATACCGCTCAAGACCTACAATTACGAGACCATTTGGTGTGAGGCTAAAGGAAACAAGGGTCTGCCTTCAAATTACTTTTCCCGAAGTCTACCCACTAAGCCCTCCAGAAATTCCACCATGGTCTAATCAACCTATAAAACCGATAAATCTAGGAGATTTTGATAAAAAATAAATTAATCCTACTATAATTATAAATGCATGGAACACCTTTTTAGAGAGATATAGGAATTGGACAATCATATATACAAATGGATCCAAAATGGACGGCGGGTGTGGGTGTGCGATTGTCCATAATGACACCTGTTATACATGGACGCTACCAACACCTTCTACCGTATTCACTGCAGAATTATATGCAATCTGGCACGCGCTCCAGTATATGGATATCCAACGTATGAACAAGGTCATTGTGTGTACTGACTCGCTCAGTTGAGGCTCTAAAACAACTATACCCGAAAGATCCTCTTGTACAAGGAATTCAAGCAAAAATTGGACACTTGTGGTCACAAAACCTAGAATTTACCTTTGTGTGGGTTCCTAGTCACATTGGTATTACCGGTAACGAACTAGCTGACAATGCTGCAAAACTAGCTACGACGCAACAACTCGACGAAAATATCCTAATACGCCCTAACGATGTTAAAACTTCATTTAAACCCCGATTAAAGATCGAATGGCAAAATGAGTGGAACAACACTACCGCGAAGCTCAAACAACTGAAGCCAGAAATAGGGAAAACGGTCTATCCTAGTCAAATGACACGAAGGGAACAAAGCGTCTGCACAAGATTACGTATTGGGCATACACGTTTGACATCGTCCTACTTGTTTACCAGGGAAGAACCTCCTACTTGCATTATTTGTGACTCACCCTTAACCGTTCAGCACATCATATCCGAATGTCCTGCATACGAAGCAGAAAGATGGTTGTACCAAATTCCAGTAGATATAATTGAAACCTTGAGCACTAGTCCAAGAAGAACAACGTCACTCCTGCTATGGCTACAAAGTACTGGTCTCTTTAATAAAATATAACATCAAAAATGTAGAAACCAATAAAAGCAATGCTCTCCCATAGTAACACACAATTGTTTTGCCATGTAAAAGATAAGACGAAGACAAGATGAAGTGGCTATTGACCTTTGCAGTCGATGCCATTAAAAATAATAATAAAGCAACAAAGGAACAAAGGAACAAAGGAACAAAGGAACAAAGGAACAAAGGAACAAAGGAACAAAGGAACAAGGGAACAAAGGAACAAAGGAACAAAGGAACAAAGGAACAAAGGAACAAAGGAACAAAGGAACAAAGGAACAAAGGAACAAAGGAACAAAGGAACAAAGGAACAAAGGAACAAAGGAACAAAGGAACAAAGGAACAAAGGAACAAAGGAACAAAGGAACAAAGGAACAAAGGAACAAAGGAACAAAGGAACAAAGGAACAAAGGAACAAAGGAACAAAGGAACAAAGGAACAAAGGAACAAAGGAACAAAGGAACAAAGGAACAAAGGAACAAAGGAACAAAGGAACAAAGGAACAAAGGAACAAAGGAACAAAGGAACAAAGGAACAAAGGAACAAAGGAACAAAGGAACAAAGGAACAAAGGAACAAAGGAACAAAGGAACAAAGGAACAAAGGAACAAAGGAACAAAGGAACAAAGGAACAAAGGAACAAAGGAACAAAGGAACAAAGGAACAAAGGAACAAAGGAACAAAGGAACAAAGGAACAAAGGAACAAAGGAACAAAGGAACAAAGGAACAAAGGAACAAAGGAACAAAGGAACAAAGGAACAAAGGAACAAAGGAACAAAGGAACAAAGGAACAAAGGAACAAAGGAACAAAGGAACAAAGGAACAAAGGAACAAAGGAACAAAGGAACAAAGGAACAAAGGAACAAAGGAACAAAGGAACAAAGGAACAAAGGAACAAAGGAACAAAGGAACAAAGGAACAAAGGAACAAAGGAACAAAGGAACAAAGGAACAAAGGAACAAAGGAACAAAGGAACAAAGGAACAAAGGAACAAAGGAACAAAGGAACAAAGGAACAAAGGAACAAAGGAACAAAGGAACAAAGGAACAAAGGAACAAAGGAACAAAGGAACAAAGGAACAAAGGAACAAAGGAACAAAGGAACAAAGGAACAAAGGAACAAAGGAACAAAGGAACAAAGGAACAAAGGAACAAAGGAACAAAGGAACAAAGGAACAAAGG
This sequence comes from Callosobruchus maculatus, assembly GCA_951848785.1. Taxonomy (NCBI): domain Eukaryota; kingdom Metazoa; phylum Arthropoda; class Insecta; order Coleoptera; family Chrysomelidae; genus Callosobruchus; species Callosobruchus maculatus. The sequence continues at coordinate 3,648,643 of CATOUR010000191.1, read as the reverse complement.
AACAAAGGAACAAAGGAACAAAGGAACAAAGGAACAAAGGAACAAAGGAACAAAGGAACAAAGGAACAAAGGAACAAAGGAACAAAGGAACAAAGGAACAAAGGAACAAAGGAACAAAGGAACAAAGGAACAAAGGAACAAAGGAACAAAGGAACAAAGGAACAAAGGAACAAAGGAACAAAGGAACAAAGGAACAAAGGAACAAAGGAACAAAGGAACAAAGGAACAAAGGAACAAAGGAACAAAGGAACAAAGGAACAAAGGAACAAAGGAACAAAGGAACAAAGGAACAAAGGAACAAAGGAACAAAGGAACAAAGGAACAAAGGAACAAAGGAACAAAGGAACAAAGGAACAAAGGAACAAAGGAACAAAGGAACAAAGGAACAAAGGAACAAAGGAACAAAGGAACAAAGGAACAAAGGAACAAAGGAACAAAGGAACAAAGGAACAAAGGAACAAAGGAACAAAGGAACAAAGGAACAAAGGAACAAAGGAACAAAGGAACAAAGGAACAAAGGAACAAAGGAACAAAGGAACAAAGGAACAAAGGAACAAAGGAACAAAGGAACAAAGGAACAAAGGAACAAAGGAACAAAGGAACAAAGGAACAAAGGAACAAAGGAACAAAGGAACAAAGGAACAAAGGAACAAAGGAACAAAGGAACAAAGGAACAAAGGAACAAAGGAACAAAGGAACAAAGGAACAAAGGAACAAAGGAACAAAGGAACAAAGGAACAAAGGAACAAAGGAACAAAGGAACAAAGGAACAAAGGAACAAAGGAACAAAGGAACAAAGGAACAAAGGAACAAAGGAACAAAGGAACAAAGGAACAAAGGAACAAAGGAACAAAGGAACAAAGGAACAAAGGAACAAAGGAACAAAGGAACAAAGGAACAAAGGAACAAAGGAACAAAGGAACAAAGGAACAAAGGAACAAAGGAACAAAGGAACAAAGGAACAAAGGAACAAAGGAACAAAGGAACAAAGGAACAAAGGAACAAAGGAACAAAGGAACAAAGGAACAAAGGAACAAAGGAACAAAGGAACAAAGGAACAAAGGAACAAAGGAACAAAGGAACAAAGGAACAAAGGAACAAAGGAACAAAGGAACAAAGGAACAAAGGAACAAAGGAACAAAGGAACAAAGGAACAAAGGAACAAAGGAACAAAGGAACAAAGGAACAAAGGAACAAAGGAACAAAGGAACAAAGGAACAAAGGAACAAAGGAACAAAGGAACAAAGGAACAAAGGAACAAAGGAACAAAGGAACAAAGGAACAAAGGAACAAAGGAACAAAGGAACAAAGGAACAAAGGAACAAAGGAACAAAGGAACAAAGGAACAAAGGAACAAAGGAACAAAGGAACAAAGGAACAAAGGAACAAAGGAACAAAGGAACAAAGGAACAAAGGAACAAAGGAACAAAGGAACAAAGGAACAAAGGAACAAAGGAACAAAGGAACAAAGGAACAAAGGAACAAAGGAACAAAGGAACAAAGGAACAAAGGAACAAAGGAACAAAGGAACAAAGGAACAAAGGAACAAAGGAACAAAGGAACAAAGGAACAAAGGAACAAAGGAACAAAGGAACAAAGGAACAAAGGAACAAAGGAACAAAGGAACAAAGGAACAAAGGAACAAAGGAACAAAGGAACAAAGGAACAAAGGAACAAAGGAACAAAGGAACAAAGGAACAAAGGAACAAAGGAACAAAGGAACAAAGGAACAAAGGAACAAAGGAACAAAGGAACAAAGGAACAAAGGAGCAAAGGAGCAAAGGAACAAAGGAACAAAGGAACAAACGATTAAACGAATAAACGAATAAGGGCATAAATGGTTAAATGGATTAATAAATGAATAAATGAATAAACGAATAAACGAATGAACGAATGAACGAATGAACGGATGAACGGATGAACGGATGAACGGATGAACGGATGAACGGATGAACGGATGAACGGATGAACGGATGAACGGATGAACGGATGAACGGATGAACGGATGAACGGATGAACGGATGAACGGATGAACGGATGAACGGATGAACGGATGAACGGATGAACGGATGAACGGATGAACGGATGAACGGATGAACGGATGAACGGATGAACGGATGAACGGATGAACGGATGAACGGATGAACGGATGAACGGATGAACGGATGAACGGATGAACGGATGAACGGATGAACGGATGAACGGATGAACGGATGAACGGATGAACGGATGGTATACGGAATGTCTCCGTGGTGTTTGTGCCGTGCCACGCGACCCGTGTCGTCGGATGAAGGGGTCCTGGTGGTTGAGTGGGCGGTGCGCCTGGTGTCGTGCGTGCCGTCTCACAACACACCACTTTGGCCTGGATTTCGGCTAGACGGGCGGTTGGGAGCTAACCCACTCCCAATTAATCGGCTGCGCTATCCCGTCAGAGGGATGGCAGGGTGAGTATTTAGAGGTTGGTGAAGGTAGACGGTGGAGTGATCCACCGGCCTTGCTGGAGCCAATCTCGGAGGCTATACCTCTCGGGTATCCCTGAAGCTCCGTTCAGTTTGTGAGCGTGACTTCCCCATATGAGGGCTCCATGGAGGGTGGGGAGCCGGAGAGATGAAAATACAACATGTACTCATGGGAAATGAACCTAATGAAACAGGAACACCTGCTTCCTCAAATGCAGGTAACAATGGTGGACGAGAGCTACACAAATATCTGGGCAAAGAGACGGAGGAACGAGTTCCCCGGTTCTTGCTCATACAAAGGTCGGGGGATGGAACCGCCGTTAGTTTTGAGAAAATTAGCCCGTTTATTGTTGCGAAAACTTTGTATGGTCTAGTCGGCAAAACCCGTTCGGTGAGAAAGATTAAAGATGGACTCTTAGTAGAAACTGTTAGTGACAATCAGTCTAAAAGATTATTGAAAGTGACAAAATTCTCTGAGTGGTATGTGTCTGTAGTGCCTCATAAAACTCTGAACCAGTCTAAGGGTGTTATCGTCTGTAAAGACCTGCTTAACTGTTCCGTAGATGAATTGAAAGAAGAGCTGTCTTCCACTGGTGTTACAGATGTCAGAAGATTGAAATCTAGGCGAAATGGTGAAACGCTCGAGACTGCATCTCATGTGCTCACATTTAATACACCTGTACTACCCTCATATATTAAAATTGCCTTCTATAGGTTACCAGTTCGACCTTATATTCCCCCTCCAGTACGTTGCTTCAAATGCCACGAATTTGGACATTTTGCTGAAAAATGTGACAAGGAAAAAGTTTGCGTCTGCACTATATAGAGGTTGCCCCAGATACAAAGAAGAATCTGCGATACAGAAAGTCAAAGTCTTAGAAAGAATCCCTTATGCTGAAGCTAAGAAAAAGGTGAAACAAGTGACCCCTAAACCTAACATCACTGACGCTGCAGCAACTTCCGCTGCAACCTCTTCTGCTCCGCCTCTCTCTCACACTTCGATTGAAGCAACAATCATTCCCCAAATACTGAAAGTTGTCAGAGAAACCTTATGTAAACTTATTCCGGCAGCGACGTTTAAGATTCCCGAAAATCCTAGTTTGTTACATGTCAGAGATAGATCAGACTCCGCCTCTACGAATGTCTCAGCTGTATCTGAACAGCGGAAGAGACTACGAAAGAAGGCCGAGACTACCACCGATGAGGATGGTAGTCAAAGCGAGTACACTACCGTGACCAAAAAACGAGGCTGGCCTAAAGGCAAGCCGAGACGGTAGTACTATGAACTTATCAGTTCTACAACCTTATATATTCATATTCTTTTGTGTACATAGTAATCGTGTTTTATTATTCTCTGTTATCTACCATATCGATTCCAAATGTATTATGTGTTGTCCTATATACTCATATATTTATTTATTTACTTATTTACTTGCTTGTGTAGTTGTCTGTTTTTTTATTTATTTATTTATTTATTTATTTGTACTCGTAACTATGCTCACACATACACAAAGGTCCTCCCATTTATGTGTTCTGCTAAATAATGCCAGAAAAAATAATCCATTGGAATTGTAACGGCATTGTACTGCACTATTGTGACCTGAAGCTGCTTTTAAGCGAACACAAGCCTGTGTGTGTGTGCATACAAGAGACGCATCTATTACCCAACAGATAATTATTCTTTGAGAGGATATTCAATCGTCAGGAAAGATATGTTATATGGTGAAAGAGCACATGGTGGGGTAGCTATAATTGTAAGAGATGATGTTCAATTTGAAACGGTTCCAATAAATACAAATTTACAGGCTGTCGAAGTAAAGGTCAAGGCTCCTATAAGTTTAGTAATTTGTAATATCTACTTGCCAAATGCTGAGTGGTCCTCCCAAGACTTGGAGAATATTCTTCTCCAATTTACGGATCCGTACTTATTTGTCGGAGATTTTAATGCGCACAGCCCATCATGGGGATCATCACAACTGGATACGCAAGGTCGGAGGCTGGAAAATCTACTAGAGAACCACAGCCTGGCTTTGCTTAACACTGCACTCCCTACACATTTCTCAGCTAGATCTGGAAATCTATCTGCTATTGACCTAGCTATGTGCTATCGACGTTAGTTGACAGATTCAGTGTTTTGTTGTGTGTGTAAGTGTGTGTGCGGGTGTGGGTGTGTGTGTGCGGGTGTGGGTGTGTGTGTGCGGGTGTGGGTGTGTGTGTGTGTGTGTGTTGTTGCGGGGCTCAAGGCACGGCCCCCGCACCCGCTCGCCGACCCTCCACCGCCGTCATTCCCCTCGGAAAAACCCGGCGGCCGCAGACGAAGCCCCCCGAAACGTGCAGCAGGGCCTTTGTCCAGGCGCCACCTGGCACTACTACACGCCCGAGATTATTCACCGGCTGATGGAACAGCCCTCCAAACTGGCTAGGCCGGACGGGTTCCTGTACTAACCGGCGGCCCAGGAGTGCCAACGCTGGTTTCTTTCGTCGCTACCACTCCGGGAAGATCCCAGCCGGGGCAACAGTGGGGGAGTCGACGCGCGAGACAGGGACCGCACCTCAAGCCACGCGAGGTGATCCACTCAGACCGACGCGGAACAGAGGAGGTCGTAGAGAAGTAGGCGAAGGGCGCCCTCACTCTAACACCACCATCATAGTACCGCGGCGTTCAGGGTAGATAAGCTGGGGTCTCAAGGGATTGCTACACCCAACATTTTACTCTATCCCTTTCCGTGGAAAGTGAAAAGGTAAAGATGCCCCTGGAGTTCCACATGATCCGCGGACAATATTTGCATATTGCCTTCCCAGGGGGAAGAGGAAGGCTCCGCAAGGCTTTCGCCGCAAAGAGCCATTTCTTCCCTTTTCTCTAAATTTAGGCCCTGGGGTACCCTATCAGCCATTGGGACGCGACAGGTAGGTCGTGGACAAACCTCCGCCTAGAGTCTTCGCCGCAGGATTGTCCTCCTGTCCTCCTGCGGATGAAGTCTCGCGCGCTGCGAAGTTGAAAAGTGTTCTGAACAGAGCATATATATATGCTCTGACAGCCAATCAGCTCTGAAAGCGGTGGCAGCTTCGAGGGCCAGATCAGCTCTGGCACAAGAATGCTCTGCCGCCCTTCAGAAGTTGGCAAGACATAAGAAGGTGACCCTACTGTGGGTCCCCGGACATATTGGTATACCGGGTAACGAGGGAGCGGACCGATTAGCTAGGATAGGGGCCAACAGCCCCTGCATTGGCCCAGAACCTATGCTGGGAATTAGTAGACGCCAGGTCAATGTGGCCCTGGATAACTGGGCCTACAAGGAACTGGCGAAAGCCTGGTTAGAGAGAGACGACTGCAGGCAAGCCAAAAGATTCATAGCAGGCCCTGATAGGGGCCGAACGCAATGGCTTTTGAGTAAAGGCAGAGAGACGCTCAACCTTCTGGTGGGGGTTCTCACTGGCCATTGCCGGCTGAATAGACATCTGTCACTTATGAGAGTGGTAGGGGACCCCATTTGCTCCAGATGCTGGGAGGAGGACGAGACAGCGTTCCACTTCCTGGGCAGATGTGCAGTTTATCGCAACCTTAGGGTGCAGATATTCGGCACGACGGAGTTTGGGGAGGAGCCACTATATTCAGCGAAATGGTCGGACATACTGACTTTCGTCAGGAGGTCTGGTAGGTTCGACAAGGAGCTTTCTAGGGTGTAGAATTTTAGTGTTTTCAGTGATTGGTTCAGTGGGGTTGGCAAAAAGGGCCAAAGGTGGCCTACTTGCCTGGCTTCGCCTCCCCATCACTACTACTACTAGTTGACAGATTAAAATGGTATACTGCCGATGATTTATATAACAGTGACCATTTTCCATGTATGATAGATGTACTAGACGCTCGAGAGCCTTGCAGCACAATTCCTCAACATTGGGTAATGTCTAATGCCAACTGGCGTATGTTTGAAGAAAAACTGTCATCGGTAGATAATGCACTACTAGATTCGCTATGTGTCGAGAATATAACAAATATAATTATGGATGCTGCTCTCTCAAGTATTCCACTTAGTCGCGAACGTTTGAACAAGAAAACCATACCATGGTGGAACAGTGACGTAGCAGAAGCGATTCGGGCTAAAAAGAGAGAATTTAATAAATTTCGGAGGCACCCGAATATGGAAAACCTCATCAAATTCAAACGAGCTCGGGCAAAAGCTCGCCGTTTGATGCTTGAAAGCCAAAGACGTTCATGGAAAAAGTATATCACTTCTATCACAGCCAGCACCAGTCCCAGTGAGGTATGGAATAAAGTGAGCACTATTCGCGGTACGAGATCATACCGAAATATTAATAGCATCAGGGGAGCTCACGGGTCCATCATTACTGAGCCCACTGCCATCACTGAGGCCTTTGCTGACCACTTTTCAAGTATCAGTAGCTCCTCTAATTACGCTCCCGAGTTCCAAGTGAGGAGACTAACCTCTGAGTCCGTTTTAGACTTCGATGATGAGAATCAGCTTTCATATATACTGTATGACTTAGAAACTGCAACACCCAGTATAAGCCCAGATACATTTATCATTTTTGGTCAGCTTATTGTTCACATTCACTTTAGTAAACGATAACATTTTTGTTCCAATGTACCTTCAAATACCAGGTCATTTTTGCATTTAACGAAAAACGGAGTAGTTTGTATTAATTTTTTATTGTTGAATTTGCTAAGACAAATTTAGTTTTATTGCTTATGAGGTATGTAAAACATTGTTTAGCAATGCCTCCCATAAGGAGACGTGGAGTGTATAGTCAATTAAATGAATTTGAACGAGGTAGGATAGTGGGTCTACGCGAGGTTAGGATGTCTTTCCGGGAAATTGGAAACAGAATTGGCCGAAATGCTACAACAGTGATGCGGTGTTGGTGGGAGTGGTCTATAAATCATCGCCATACACGTCGCAGGGGCACTTGGACTTTAAGGAGAACCACTGACCATGAAGAACGACTCTCAAGATTTAGTGCCCTAAGAGACTGTTTCAGCTCAACCAGTGCAATCAGACATGCGTGGAGAGTAGCTACGGGTCGACAGTTAAGCATGAGAACAATTTATCGAGGAATTAGGGCTTATGGACCGTCCTCGGCTGGTATTACCATTGACCAATAGACATAGACAGCTACAACTGACATGGTGTCAAAAAAGGGCTCATTGGAATCAGGAGTGGGATCATGTCGTTTTCAGTGACGAGTCACGTTTCTCTTTGTGAGCTCAGATTGTCGCAGAAGTGTCAGGCGAAGACGTGGAGAAACACGCTAGCTTCAATTTTGTGTGGAGCGCGAGACTGCGCTTACTAGAGACGTTATGGTATGGGATGCTATAACAGTTGGAAGCAGATCACCTGTAGTGTTTTTAGACAGAAACATGACCGCCCAGTCCTACATTAATAACGTCTTAGAACCTGCTCCGTTGCCTTACCTTCAGCAACTACAAAACCCAATATTCCATCAGGACAATGCCAGACCACATACCGCTGCAGTTACCAGACACTTTCTCCGACAAGCCAATGTGACCATCCTTCCATGGCCCACAAGGTCACCTGACTTATCGCCCATTGAACATGTATGGGATAGGTAGAAGACTGGGTCGATTGCAAGTTGTTATACTGGATGTAGGCCGACTACGTGACGAGGTTAGATCAGCCTGGGACAGCATACCTCAGGCAGATATCGATCATCTCATTCGCAGCATGCCACGAAGGGTTGCAGTGTGTCAAAACTTAGATGGAGGCGCAACTTACTACTGATTTTTTGAGAATACCTTTCAATAAATTTGTTTCATAATTCCATCGATTATTATTCCTATTCATCTCAATAGATTCTCCAAATACTGATAAAATATATTAACGTTTACTGAGTGTTGCAATTTCTCTGTCACACAGTATAATATCCCTTTTCAGCTATATGAGCTAGAATCGGTTTTGAGATGTATGAAAAAATTCGCGGCTGGACCTGATAAGATTAACTTTGAGATGCTTTCCCACTTACCCACAAACCTGAAAAACGCGCTTCTCAATGTAGATAACAACATTTGGATAACTGGTATATATCCTCGCGTTTGGAAAGAGGCTCTGATCGTACCTGTTCTGAAGGATGGCAAGAGTCCCCTAATAATGTCCAACTATAGACCTATAAGCCTCACATGCTGTCTGGGAAAAGTCATGGAGAAAATGGTAAATGAAAGACTATCCTGGGTTCTGGAGCAAGGCCACTTTCTTACGGAATACCAATCAGGATTCAGAAAAGATAAATCGACAATAGACCAACTTGTATATATTGAAAATCACATTCAAGAAGGATTCCTGAAAAGAAAACACACAGTAGCAATATTCTTTGATATAGTCAAGGCTTACGATATGACCTGGCGCCAAGGCATCTTAGTACAACTTCCTAGAAGAAAGGCACTTTAAAGTCAAAGTTGGAAATAGCTTGTCATCGACTCGGATGTTGGAGAATGGATCATCACTGAGTTGCACGCTGTTTATTTGTGCTATCAACAGCTTAACGGAAAATATGAGTCCGAATGTTGGCTGCTCTTTATTTGTAGACGACCTATGTATTATCGCGTCAGACACCAGTATCTGCGAACTTAATAAGAAACTTCAACCCGAAATAGATAGGATATATAGGAATGCTAGCGATAAGGGATTTATATTCTCTAAAACAAAGACTAAATGTGTACATTTCTGTCGATTAAGAACATTACATGATGACCCTCTTCTCTACCTGGATAGAGAACCCATTCCATGTGTGTCATCTGTAAAATTTCTTGGTGTTCTCTTTGATGCGTAATTAACTTGGCGCCCCCACATCGAGCATCTCATTGCCAATTGTAAGAAAACCTTAAACCTTATAAAATGTTTATAGGTATTAAGTGGGGTGCTGATACTGATATCCTTATTCAGCTATACCAGGCATTGGTCTTTTCCAAACTTGACTATGGATCGGTAGTCTATTCCTCCGCTAGACCTTCACTTCTGAAGCGTCTAGATACAGTACATCACTTAGGACTAAGGTACTGCTTAGGTGCGTTTCCTACAACACGCTCATATAGTCTCTACGCCGAATCAGGAATCGAACCATTATCAGTGCGCAGAGAAACACTTTGCTTAAATTATGCAATTAAGATCAGAGCATTACCATCTCACAGAAATTACGACATACTCTTTAGAGAACAGATCCGTGACTATATCCGCAGACCAACCATAACAAGACCACTAAGGGTTAGATTTCAAGAATCATTAGTTCCTCATGAAACAATACTACGCACACAGACCTTGCCCATATGCAGAGAGCTGGAAATTACCAGTTATCAATTATAACTTTGAAATGAAGCTCCTTACTTCAAAAGAGTCCCCTCCATCGGTAATACAAGCAACATTTAGAAATATACTCAGCTCGTACCCTAATACGAAGGCTATATTTACCGACGGATCTAAAACAGAGTCTGGGGTTGGCTGTGCATTTGTGATAGATGGTAACGCTCATTCATGGTTTCTTCCAAAGATATCTTCTATTTTTACGGCAGAACAATATGCGAGTTGGCAAGCTTTAACGTATTGCCGTATGACATTGTCTCATAATTAGTGATTCTCTATCCGCTTTAACCGGATTGGTACATGGACAGACCAAAGATCCTCTCACACTGATGTGTCTTGCCTCTCTTCAAGCTATACATGGCACAGGCAAAACTATAAGTTTCATCTGGATTCCAAGCCACTCAGGTATCCTAGGAAATGAGTTGGCAGATGCGGCTGCTAAGGAGGCAGCGTTTCGCGAGACCTGTGACGTCAATTTTGTAAAATCGTCTGATGAAAAACAGTTCCTTTGTCGAGTAATGATGGACAAATGGCAAAGCCAGTGGAATAGCATAGATACACAGCTAAAGCAAATAAAACCCGACGTAAGACCTAGATATTCGCCTAAGAGTTGTAATCGCGCAGACAGGGTGAGAATCTATCGCTTACGACTTGGTCATACGTACATTACACACTCCTACATTTTACGTGGCGAAGCTCCGCCAATCTGTGAATGGTGCGACGTGACACTAACTGTCAAACATATCTTGTGCGATTGAGAAGAGCTGAGAAACTACAGACATATATACCACATGTCAGACAACCTAAACGAATGCTTGTCAACCAAACATAAAATAAAAGATATACAGGGTGAGTTTTTAGTACCGGCTCGGTCGATAACTCCACTACTGTAGAAGATAGCGAAAAAAATTGTATATAAAAATTGTAGCCACAAATATGCTCCTTACTCAGAAAATATTTTGATTTAAACAGGGTGATCCATAACTACGTGGTGATGCAAACATGCATTTTTTTAAATGAGACACCTTATGTATTATTCCATATTCAAATTCTACTAATAATTTCTGTCCTTCCAATATAGGGTATTGTTACATTATACAGGGTATTTCAAAAGTTATGACCATTTTTGTATCCAAATCACGGTCAAATGAACTGTACTGTATATCAAAAAGTAATGAATCAAAAATTATTTTTTTACATGAGAATATTAGAAATATCCTCTAGTTTTAAAATACGCTCTAAAAAAATCCCGCGACGCATATTCGTATACAGGGTGATGTAGAATGCAAAATCTAGATTTTCTCCCTTTTTTTAAATATAACCCCCAATATTTTATTATACCAAAGAATTGCTTTTAATATGCTCTTTCATCTTCGTATAGCACTTATTATGGCTGCATTCATTAGTTTCTGAGATATTTCGATTTTTCTACAAATTTTAAATATACCTTCTATTTGTTTAATAAAATTTATCTATTTTGAGAAAATATTACCAAATTTTGTTTTTGCTTAACAAGCAACTAAAATATAAGGCAATAATAATACTTGATCAAGTCAAAACACTGAACTAACGAGATAATATAGGTCAAAGTTTGCTGAGGAAACAATTTTATAGACGTCATGCATAATTATCAAGCAGATGTATCAGGTAGGCTATAAAATATGAAACGACACAGTCCAAATAAAACGATTCTTCAATTTTTCAAACGCATTAGTTTTAGAGTGCCTCCGTTCTGGATATTGTTATTCAAAGTTGATATATTCTAGAGGCAAGTAGACAATTTCTCAAAGATTCTCCTAAATACCCTCAATGAAAAAATTAATTTTCAAAGCTGGTTTTTCACACAGTACGGAATTATTGAGTAGGTTATGAAAACTATCAATTTTTCAAATCCTACCTGATAAAACTACTTGACAATTATGCATGACGCCTACAAAATTGTTTCCTCAGCATACTTGACTTTATTATCTCGATGATTTAGGGTTTTGACTTCATCAAATGCTAACAAGACGTTATAATTTAGTTGTTCTTTAAACAAAAAACAAATCAGATGGTACTTTCTCAAAATAAGTAAATTTCAGTACACAAATAGAGGCTATATTTTAAATTTACCGAAAAATCGAAATATCTCGGAAACTGATGGACGTAGGTACAGCAAGTGCAATACAAAGATGAAAGAGCATATTAAAAGCAATTCTTTGGGATAATAAAATATTGGGGGTTACATTTGAAACAAAAGAGAAAATTTGGATTTTGCATTCTACATCACCCTGTATACGAATATGCGTCTCGGGCTTCTTTTATAGCCGATTTTAAAACTAGAGGATATTTCTAATCTTCTCATGTAAAAAAATAATTTTTGATTCATTACTTTTTGATATACAGTACGTTCATTTGTCCGCGATTTGGATATAAAAATGGTCATAACTTATGAAACACCCTGTATAATGTAACAATGTCCTATATTGGAAGAACGGAAATCATTAGTAGAATCTGAATATAGAATAATATATAGGGTATCTCATTTAAAAAAAATGCATGTTTGCATCACCACGGAGTTATGGATCACCCTGTATAAATCAAGATATTTTCTGAGCAAGGAGCATATCCGTGGCTACAACTTTTATATAAAACTTTTTTCGCTATCTTCTATAGTAGTGGAGTTATCGACCGAGCCGGTACTAAAAACTCACCCTGTATATATGTATATACAGGGTGGGCCAATAGTGCGTGGACGGAGGATTGTGGGCTTAATAAAAAATATTTCAAAAATCTGTCACTTGATCATGGTAGGGACCCTTGAGGGCTATGACGTAAAAATATTTTCACTCAAATTTTGACGTTTATACAGGGTGATTCATATCAAACTTACATTTTTTTAAATGGAACCCCCTATATATTATTGCATATTTGGATTCCTTGGTCAATTTTAGTGTGACTTTCTGTATCACACATGGAACTTTAAACGAACTGTTTAGGCGCAAATCGCCATTTTTGGTATAAGTAGGTATCAGAAAAGAATTGAATATCGCAGCGATTATGAAACCTAGAAGGCCGTGACTTTGCGGTATAACTAAGCATGAAATGCGTCACCTTAGGTCAGACGGCTAAAATTGAATTCTTTTTGTACTTGGAGAAATCAGTAGATTAATTGAGGAAACTTCAATCACAGATAACTTGATTTTTTCAAATGGCAATGCCTATTTTGGTTTAAAAAATCGAATTTAAAATTTGATCACATTTCTAACGATATAGCATTCTCGATATCAATCTTTCTTGGTTTTCATTTTATTTCAAATTTTCAGTCAAATCGGTGTTTTTCAATTTTCTTGCAAGCAACCTAGCAGGCCATGAAAAATAAACAGAAGCTCGTTAATATGGAAGAAACCAACTAACTTAGTAGAAAGATGCAAACTAACTGGAGCAACGAGGCAAGATTATGAAAATTCCTTGCAACATATTAGCTCTAACCGGATACAACAGCCCCAAGATATCTAATGTAAATGAGTAGCTGGGATACGACAGAAGTATTTGTTTTTCACAGCCTACTAGCTATCGAGGTCTACTAGAGCTTGTCAACTTTCAAAAACGATTAAAAATTTTGAAACAAAAGGAAAACTACCAGCGATTTTTGCTGACAGTCTAACATGTTTAGAATTTCATATCTAATGGGATAAAAAGATTAGTCACTTCCGTTTAGTTAAGTCAAAAGTGAAATCTCCAACTGGAGCATTCTGAACATCTATTGAAATAATTGCTAGAATTTTTTAATTACGCTTTGTTGTAATTGTGTTTATTTCATGTAGTTTTCTGCAAACTAAATTATGTTTTACAATTCAAACAGACTGCAATTCAAGTTTCATTTTCCGCGATTTTGCTAATAAGTAGAAGTACCTACTGAAGAATTTGAAGGGTTCCAGTCAGAGGTATCATTACTTTTGACTTACGGAAATGGCTACTTTTTTATAGCATTAAATGTGTAAATTTATTCAGAAGACATAGATATTATACTGCCAGCAACAATCACTAGTAGTTTTCCTTTGATTAAATATTTTTTTACTGACGTTGGAAATTGACTAATAGCTAGTAGGCTGTGAAAAATGAGCGTTCTTGTTACCGCTATTGTTTCTGATTAGAGCTAATATGTTGTAAGAAATTTTCATAATCTTGCCCCGTTGCTCTAGTTAGTTTGCATCTTTCTACTAAGTTAGTTGGTTTCTTCCATCTTAACGAGCCTTTGTTTATTTTTCATGGCCTGCTAGGTTGCTTGCATGCAGGAAAATTGAAAAACACCGATTTGACTGAAAATTTGAAATAAAATGAAAATTAAAAAAGATTGGTATCGAGTATGCTATATCGTTAGAAAGGTAATGAAATATTACATTCGATTTTTTAAACCAAAATAGGCATTGCCATTTGAAAAAATCAAGTTATCTGTGATTGAAGTTTCCTTAATTAATCTACTGATTTTTCCAAGTACAAAAAGAATTCAATTTTAGCCGTCTGACCTAAGGTGACGCACTTCATGCTTAGTTGTACCGCAAAGTCACGGCCTTCTAAGTTTTATAATCGCTGCGATATTCAATTTTTTTCTGATACCTACTTATTCCCAAAATGGTGATTTGCGCCTAAACGGTTCGTTTAAAGTTCCATGATACATAAAGTCATACTAAAATTGACCAAGGAATCCAAATATGCAATAATATATAGGGGGTTTCATTTAAAAAAAATGTAAGTTTGATATGAATCACCCTGTATAAACGTCAAAATTTAAGTGAAAATATTTTTACGTTATAGCGCTCAAGGGTCCCTACCATGATCAAGTAACAGATTTTTGAAAGATTTTTTAGTAAGCCCACAATCCTCCGCCCACGCACTATTGGCCCACCCTGTATATGTATAAGGGCGATAGGATTATATTGGAAGATATAACGGATATAGTATGCAAATATCACACCTCATCACAAAACAATATTACTACACTTAAGACTTCTTATTCCAACTTTTTATTATCAATGAATGTTGTCGTTGTGTTACATACGTAGTTGTGATTGTGCGGATGTATCGGTGTGTGAATGGGTGTGTATGTATGCACTATTTTATAAATAATTAGTCTATAGAGCGGCTAATGACCTCAGCAGTCGATGCCGTACTAAACAAAAAAATAACTTACTAACATAATGTTTAGGCAGTATTTTGTAGTGAAACATTTTCAAATATCTATATTAGTTGAGAAAATAAAGCTAATCATCATGCATTCAATTCTGAAAAGTGATTTTCACTAAATTTAGATTGTAAATCTCTAATTGAGTCGTGGTGTAAATCACAGCAGTCGGATATTAAATTAAAGTTGGCACACATGAAGTGTATGGACCATTTAACTTTAGACTTTGGTGCACTCAAGTAGAAGGTAGGGTCTCTTCGTGAAATGCGAACCGGTACGTGGAAATCAACCTTGTAGTAGGTATTCGGTGAAGATCGCGAGTGGCTGGTTATGTTGTGTATAGTACCTACCTACCGTTAGCCTACCTATGGCGTTACGCCACTGTGCGCCAGACGTACTGCGAGTCCAGACCCGTCTAGATTCCTAGCGCGGGCGGCGAAGATAAAACAAAGATCAAACGAGGGATGCGAGGAGAACGAAGACCGGGAATACAGACAGACAGACGTGAGTTGGCCACTGCGGGGGTCGGACGTATGCTAGAGTTCAGCAGCCGTTAGCGAGAACGGCATTGGCCTCATCAGCCGGTATTCAGGCAAGCCGACTCCATCGTAAGCTCCAAAGTCTTAAAGAGTATCTCTAGGGCTAGAGATACTATCAGTAGTATCAGCGCAGTTAAGAAGAGACATAGGTACGAAGTATTGGCAGAACGGTAGCTGGGAAAACGGTTAAGGTACTGTAGAATTGAACTATAATGGTTGTGTGTGAACGGCGTTAGTAGGGGTTATCCTGGGGACAATTAACTACTTGAGTGTTAATTAATGTCGGGTTTTGTATGTACGTAGCAATAGATTTTCATGTGTATGATTAGTGTTTTTTATTCACTTTCCTCTTGACCAACAACGTAAGAACCTTACCCTGATAGAGTCTATAATAACTTGTTACAACCTTGGATAATAAAGCAGGGGAATCTGTTTGGTTACGAACCAGTTTAAATAAAAACTTGAGGCTATTATTAATCCTTCTCAATTCAAGTGGTTGCATTTCAAATCTAACCAGCATAGCAAGATGATCACAGCCACGTCTTGGGTAAATTTCATCTTTCTTGAATGTCAGGTATTTGAGAAAGCGTCGTTGTATGCCTTCCATGGTGTTGATACGATTTTGGTAATAACGTCGATCTTACTAGAGTGCAATATAATGTCTTTAGTGCCATTTCATTGGAAAAAGGTTTACAGTTTCTCATTAAAAATCCATAACTTCTAGTAGCAGCTGAAACAAGCTGTACCATGAGGATGGCCTTCACGCCCTCTCATTGGATTTTGAACACGAACCGGATATTCTTTTGTCTGAAGTGGAACATGCCCTCAACAAGTTAAAAACTAACAAAGCTACAGGTATTGATACTATTTCTGCTGAAACGTTGAAATGCTTGGATGACGACGGCATCTCCCTTTTACATAATATTTGAAAGAGTGTCTGGTCCTCCGGTGTTTGGCCGTATGAATGGTGCACATCAATTTTTGTCCCACTTGATAAAAAGGGATCTCCAACAAATCCAGACAATTATCGTCTACTTTCGTTAATCTCTCATGCAAGTAAGGTTCTACTATATAATTTACAATCGCGTTTGGAGAGTTTTATTGGCTGGCAAATCTCTCAGGCGCAGGCAGATTTCGTGAAAGGACGCGGTACGCGTCAACAGATCTTAAACTTAAAACAAATTATTGAAAAAGCCAGAGAGCAGTTTCTGCTGTTTCTGCTTTGTGGACTATTCTAAGGCGTTTGATAACGTAAAGTGGCCTAAACTGTGGGAAATCCTCATCTCTATGGGAGCTCCTTATCACCTAGTGTTTCTCATACAGCAACTCTACGAGTCTAATTCGGCTCGTATAAGAATTGATGGTAACCTGTCTAGCCAAACTGCAACCAGAAAAGGAGTTCGTCAGGGATGTGTATTATCTCCGATGTTGTTTAACATTTACTCTGAATTTGTGATGAGACAGGTATTAGACAACTGGAATGGCGGTGTAACTATTGGCGGAAGCAAAATATCTAACTTGAGATTTGCTGACGATACAACCCTTATTGCAGCTTCTCAGGAAGAACTAGTAGCTCTATTAAACATTTTAGAACAACATAGTGCAGCGTATGGTCTTGGTATTAACTACAATAAGACCAAGGTTATGATCGTAGATAGAGAGCATGATAATTATCGAGAAATAAAGTCAATAGGCCGTTGTGAAGTAGTTCAAAGTTTTGTATACCTCGGTTCTTTGATCGACAATTCGGGTAGCTGTGAAAATGAGATTCGACGGCGCATTCAACAGGCACGTGTGGCCATGACAAAGCTTACTAAAATATGGCGTGACCATAACATCACAAAAGCTACAAAAATGTCGCTGGTTCAGTCTCTTGTGTTCTCCATATTTTTGTATGCCTCGGAAACTTGGACTGTTAAAAAGGCAGATCGAGCTGGCATAGATGCTTTTGAAATGTGGACATGGAGGAGAATGCTGAGAGTTCCTTATACCGTCCATCGAACTAACGTTTCCATACTGGATGAGGTCGGTAATCCAAAGAGACTCCATTGTGTCGACGAGAATGCTTACATTCTTCGGACATATACACAGGAGCGATAATATGGAGAAACTTGTAGTTCAGGGTCATGCCCCGAGTGGGCGGCGCCGTGGCCGTCCCCCTACACGCTGGGTGGATACGACGAAACAGTTGCTGGACATGAGTGTCAAGAGCGCCACTAGACTGACAACAAATCGCGAACGATGGCGAGCTACAGTGCTCAAAACTATTGATAATATTCGTGTCGGCAATACTCTAGCTCCGACTTAATGCATTTTACGAGTTCACAACATGTCTGTTAAGACATTGTGACTGTGATGATGAAACAACGGTATCAATATGAGAAGAAAATTCTAATTTTGGATCAAACAAAACACCTTAATCTTTCACCTCAGAGCATCGCCCTAAACTGACATCTTCGAGAGAGTGCAGTTAAATTCTACTGATTTTGTTATCTACATGTGAAAGAACATACTTTACATTTGGCGACATTCAAAAACAACTCATTCTCAGTGCACCATTCCGATATAGTCTTTAGATTATTTTGGATAATTAAGCAGTCTGCAAAATTGGTAATTTGAGAATATATTTTCAATTCATCGGCAAACAGCAGATTAGAGCAGGTTAGTCGATTTGGAAGGTCACTTATGAAGTAAAGAAACAAGAGAGGCCCAAGATTTGCTCCCTCTGGTACGCCAGATGACACAATATATACAGAGGAGTTGAATCCATTGTAGGACACGTACTGTGTCCTTCCTTCCAGGTATGATGAGAAAAACTTTAGCATGTGCCCACTGAAGCCAAAGTGTTGTAGTTTGCCGATAATTCTCTGATGACTGATCTTATCGAAGGCCTTCGTGAAATCAATATACACTACATCGATTTGACCCTTATTATCCAAAACTTCTGCAATTTCCTGAGTGATTTCTGTTAAATTTGAAACTGTTGACTTATTACGCATAAATCCGTGTTGTGACTGATATAAGATGTGACGTTAAGGAATAGATGCAATTGTATACACACATCTCGAAGACTTTTGCAAAATTATCCAATATGGAGATAGCTCTGTAGTTTTCAATATCATGAGGGTCTCGGGTTTTTAGAATGGGACAAATTCGTGCCAATTTCCACTTTTTTGGGAAAATCGCTGTTTTGAGAGCACAATTGAATATGTTTTCAAGGGGCTTGACGAATACGTGTGCAGCATCTTTTACTAAAAAGCTCGGAATAGCATCTTCTCCAGTAGTCAGCTTATTTGGCAGCTTGCATAGAGATTTTAAAATGTGCTGAGAGCTCTGAAACGGAACCCGATTGGAAGTGTTTTGAACATAAACGCTCTGGAAGTATCCAGCAAACGCGTTAACAATATCATGCGGATTGTCATGAGCCTCATCACGGAAGGACATCCGACCAGGTATTCTAGAGCAGCCTTTTTTAGATTGAATGTAAGACCAAAACCTTTTTGGATTAGTGATCAATTCATGCTCAACTTTTTGCAAATAAAGTTTGTATGAGTCACTAATTTGTTCCTTAACAAGTCTTCTAACCCTAGAGAACTTCTCATAAGTTTCCGCACTTTTACTGCTGACGGTGTAGTTTGTTTTTAAGTTTCAGATTGCGGATTATTTCCAAGCTATACCACTTTGGATACTTCCGATTGCGTTTGGCATATTTCGGCACATGCAGATCAAAAATGAAATACAGCTTGTCATAAAATAGATCTAACATGCAATTAACATCCTCCGCATTGTCGAGGAAAGACCAGTCAACATAAGTTATTTTATTATAAAGACCTATGAAATTTGCTTTTTTGAAATTATAATTCTTGACAAAATTCAATCCAATGTCGGAATTTGTTTCAAAGATTATAGATAATAAATGCCATAAAATCTAGTCTTATTTTGTTCTGCGCTGATACTAGAAGAGAATTTATTAAATCACACCTTAATATCAATGTCAAGATTAGCACAGAGAATTTAAAATTCTCCGAAAGTGTCAAAATTCTCGGGGTTACATTTGATGAGAAGCTCAGATTTACTAGCCATGTTAAAAATCTTTTGAAGAAAACTTACTTAAACGTTGCGTACACTTTATGCCCATACATTCATTTTGAACTTTAAAACAAAAAAAAACCTTGTGAATCTCTAGTAAGGTCAATTTTTAACTACTGTGATGTATTAGTTTATCCATGTCTTGATCAGGTGACCAGAAATCGCATACAAATTGTTCAAAATAATTGTTAGGTTAATTTTTAGCTTAAGGCGTTACGATCATATTTCAGAAAAGTACCCTATTATTAAATGGCTGAAAATGTCTCAGTTAATCAAATTTCATTATCTCGTATTTGTTCATAAGATTATTACGACCTCAAAACCACTGTATCAGAGGGAAAAGTTGTTACTACGGGCAGATGCGCACAACCTAAGTATAAGACATGGTTCCAGTCTTAAGGCCGCCACTCACGGCAGAGCCGTTTGGACCAGAGCTTTTGGCTCAAGTCCATTTAGCTCCGGTCCAAATTTCAGGTATCACATACGACAGAGCCATTATCGTCGAGTCATTATTAAGTGCGAGATCCAGAAGTGAAGAGTAGTTTCCATACCATTGTGTCTATCATTACGATGGCTATGACTATCAATGAATTTTACAACTTATCTGCCATTGCCGTCTGAATTTACATCAAGAAGAAAAACCAAAACTCAAATGGCAAAAAAATGGTTAGCTGCTAGCAACCAGTTAACACATGTCAGTTCCTTGTTATAACAACTCCTAATGGATGCCAGTTTTTTTGGACAGTTTCTCTATTTGCGTTATTGGCCACCGATTTAAAAAGAGGCAAAAAATCATCCAAAGCTTTATTCCTTTCAATTTTATCGTGGTAATCCGGAAGTACCACCTGCCATAAGCATGGGCGGTCCCAGTACATCTCTATTACCTCCAGAACAAAATCCCGACCGCTGACACTCGCCATCTACACTGTTGGGCGTCTGTATCAATACCACAAATGAATACTGATACATTTTTGGACGCGGGATTCACCACAAACGGCAGAGTCAGAAATGGCGCCGATCTGTTCGGCGCCGCGATCCGCCACACACGGCAAGTCCATTTTATGGCTCGGTGGCTCGGCTCGGTGGATTTTGAATCGTCCGAAAATCCAGCTGGGCCGCCGAGCCGCTACAATTCGTCGGAGAATTCCCCACACACGGCCAAGTTTGGCGTGGCGCAGGGCCGTTCGGCCCGTTGGCTCTGCCGTGAGTGGCGGCCTTTACTATACCCTACCATGTTACCACACTTTTTCAACGTAGCTTCTCGTACAATGCTGCTACTATTTACTTCTCGGTTGGTGCCCAGTATAAAGAAATGTCCTTGAAAATTTTCAGAAAAAAAGTCTTAATGTTTGGTGTTTAATAGCGCAATAACTCTTCGTAACAGCTGCTAAACTACTATTACTACTACGCCAAATTATTATAGTCAAGCTTGTTTTTGTTGTTTTATAGTTTAACAGATCATTTGATTTTACGTTTTGTTTAATATCTTTTTTTACATCTAACAAATGTGAGGCACTGGTGGTTAAGTGTAAGAATAGCACTTTTCTAAACTCCGCCACCGATGCCCTATCCTAATGTAAGCTCCATCTTACATGATATGTTTATTTTTAATAAAGACGAGTTATTATTTTTTCAAAAAACAAAAAGTGCAGCTCGGGCTCCGACACACCGAGCTGCTGTTCCATTACCCAATGACTACTCCTCACACCGTGAGGTGAGCAATCATTGGGTGCGCGAATCGTGCGCCCTAAGTAGACGAAGGGACCCAAGGATGACTGCCTTCTGCATTCTGGCGGCTAAGATGTGCGCCGCCGCACGGCACACCGGTATTTTGCGCAGTGCAGAGAGCAGCGTATTCCTCATTCCACCTAGGGATCCAATGACCATAACTAGCAGACTTACAGTGTAGTCTGGCCAGAGCCTGCGAAGTTGTCCGAGCAACTCCTGATATTTGGTCCGCTTTTCCTCCTCCTTAGAGACGATGTTCACTTCGGCAGGCGCCGAAAACTCAATAACGAACATCGTCTTTTGTTGGTGGTCGAGAAGGACTATGTCGGGCTTGTTTGCCTGTACAAGCTCCAGCGTGGGGAACGAGTAGTTCCAGTAAATCCGGCATCTCTCGTTCTCCACAACGGACTCTATATCCCCTGGAGCGTTTGGCAGCACCGGTGTCTCATCGATACCGTATGAGTGCCTTAAATGATAGTAGAGCACTCGTAGAGCCGCGTTGTGCCGATGGACGTAAGCCGTCCCAGCGTACGTCTTACACGCCGACAAGAGATGCATAAGCGTCTCTGGCGCCTGTCGGCAAGCTCTACAATGGGTGTCGGGTACATCTACACCCATAACCCTTCTACGGTATACCAAGGTGTTGAAGACACCGTCTTGGCTAGCCATTATAAAGCCCTCAGTCTCCGACTTCAACCCACTAGACCTTAGGAAAGAGAAGGTCAACTGCTCAGACAATCCATGCTCTTCTAGATGTTTGTAGAAGATTCCATGCATTGGCTTATCTTTATGAAGTCTTAAGAGGAAGTCGACTTCGGCAGTTTTAATGTGGGCTTTTAATTCTGCGGGAGCAAATTCCGTAATGGACTGCTGACACCTCCGCTTGAAGTCGAGTGTGAGGCTGAGCTCCTCGGCTGCTCGTTTCGCTGCGCTAAAAAGAAAGGCTCCTTTTCCCGCATTCTCGTGCTCTCGCACGAAGCGGATTAGGGGGTCGGTGCTGTTCGTTACATAGCAGGCAGTGGCCAGTACTACTCTGTTGTGCAGACGCTCCAAACTCAATAGTCCACGCCCTCCCAGGTGCCGCGGGAGGTATATTCGCGGGACAGAGGACTTAGGATGCAGGCTTCTCTCCATATTCATCCTTTTGCGGGTCTTCGCGTCGATTTCCTTCAGCTCGTTCACTTTCCAGTGTATAGCACCAAAGGTGTATAATAACAATGGGACCGCAAGCATGTTTGTGGCAGCGACTTTGTTCTTGCCGGACAGTTCTGACGACCAGATCTGCCGGAGTCGGTGCAAATACTTGCGGCGGAGACACTCCTTAACCAATGTTGCCTCTTGGACATGATGCTGCGCCACTCCAAGGTAGGTATAAGTATCTCCGGCATGCAGTTGTCGCAAGATGCTTCCATCAACGAGCTGTTCCTCATCTCCACTATCTCCGCTTCGTCCTTTCTTGAGATGAACCAATGCACATTTGTCTGTCCCGAACTCCATTCCGATAGCATGACTGTACTCCTGCACCACCCTCAGCGATTGTTGTAGTTCGCGTTGGCCGGAGGCATAAAGTTTTAGGTCATCCATATAAAACAGATGGGTGACCTTGTGCCTCCGGTTATTGGGCGTGCCACAGCTGTATCCTTTAGTATTTCTGAGCGCTATGGACAGAGGCAAAAGTGAGATGCAAAAGAGCAAGGGACTCAAGGAGTCTCCTTGGAAGACACCTCTTTTCAATGACACCAACTCTGTCTGAACCCGAGTTTCACCTGATGTTATAGTGAACCGGGTCTTCCAGAGTGGCATCAGTTGTTTGATGCATCCCACTATCTGATTATCCACCGAAAGACATTCCAACAGCCGCACAATGAGCTCATGAGACGTGCTGTCGAATGCCTTGCGATAGTCAATCCAGGCCATAGAAAGGTTTCGCTTGTACTGCACGGAGTCCTGCGTGACACATCGGTCAATCAACAAGTTCTCCTTGCAGCCAGCTATTCCTTTCTTTGACCCTCTCTGTTCATACACGTCGAGAAATACAGGATTCACAGCTTGAAGGAGACGCATGTACAAGATTCTGGTGAAGAGCTTGTAACATGCGTTCAGACATGTTATTGGCCTGTAGTTTTTGGGATCAGACAAATCTCCGGTCTTCGGGAGAAGCACGGTTCGACCCTCGACAAACCAAGCCGGAATTGGCTGCTCCTGATTTAGCCACGAGTTAAAAACTCTAGCTAAATGCCGGTGGCAACTGGGGAATTTTTTCCACCAGTAGGTGTTTATGCCATCCGGGCCAGGAGCTGCAAAATTCTTTGCGCCTCGTAAGGCGTCAAGAATTTCTTCCGTGTTTATCGGATGACGCAGTACATTCAAGTTAGGAGTCCTCCTACAAACGGACTCGAACTGCGCCAAGGCCGGAGTGTCTGCTGAGAAAGGTTTGGGTTGTTCGTAAATGTCCCTCCAAAAGGCCTCCACGCGATCAGCAGTTGGCGGCTGCTCTATGGCTGGAGGCGGCTGTTGGAAAAGGCGAGAAGGTCTTTCGTAGAACATTCTGTTCTGCTCCAGACCTCTCGCCCGCGCCACCAACGATCGCTTAGCAGCGATTAGCATCCGTATCCTGTCAAGACAGTGTTGCTTGACAACAACCAGTACTGCTTGACTGAGTGTATGATGGTCGCGCCTCAACCCGTAGGCTATCTGGCGCACTCGGCGCGTAAAAGGCTTCCCAGCCGCTCTATATTCCATCACACACTGGATACGGGATGCTTCCTGGCGAGCCAACTGGATTTTCGCTTCCATTTGGCGCACCCGTCTCTGTGCTCTCTCAACAGGAGAGTCTCTCACTCTCCCCTGTCTAGCTAGCCTCAGAGCCGCAGCGTAAATTTCGCAATTGATGCTCCAAATGTCAGAGGCCTCCGATAGACGTTCACCAACAACCTCATCCTCTCTCTTCAAATCTGCCAGCTTCAAGGACCTTCCGTTGTTATGCAAGGCCCTTCGGTCCCTGAAATCCCCAGGTGAGACGACTTGGTCGATTTCCCTCTCAGCGGGCCTTACCGGCGAACTTTCAGCCTGGTTAACAGGCCTTCCGTCCGCCGAAGGGGCAGGCTGAGCTGGAGCACGAACATATCCCTGCCTCCGGAGGTACGATACATAATCTCGCAAATTCTGAGAGGTAAGCGTGCTATGCTCTGGGTGCATTTCACACCACCTCTCATACATGCGGGACATGTATCCCCTACGGCGCGGGCTACTGCTCTCGTAGCAGCTCAGCAGGTCATCCTTGAGCTCCATCGTCCACCTAAAACGGTCCATATCATTGCGGGGGTCGTCATCAGGGCGATTCGAAGCACCGCCACCTTGCCCAACGCCGGCCGAGTTATTATTATTATTATGCATGTCTTATTTTTTCTCGCATGGTTGCGGTAGTAACAAGTATTGACGGGCTATGCCAAGTCAATACCTGACCTATTATTATTCTGAATTCAGGAAGGACCGTACAATGCTACAGGTCTTGAGGATTACAGACTTTTGGAAGGTTTTATGTAACTTTTCATCCAGGCCCAATTGTTGCAGGTGTGGCGTAAATCTATTTGGAGTAAGGCCTGAGACCGACGTAATGAGGGGGACAATGACAACTTTGTTTTGTTTCCATAGTCGTTTTATTTCTATGGCGAGATCGGTGTTTTTAGATATCTTCCCAGCGTAGGTGTTTTGGATGTTCATATCATTGGGAATCGCAATATCTATTAAGTAGGTCACTTTGTCTGTCTTTGACTGGAAAACTATATCTGGCCTGTTTGCTGGGATGGTTTTATCTGTATGTATTTCAATGTCCCAGTATAGTTTGGATTGATTGTTCTCTAGTACTGAGGTCGGTGTGTAGTTATAATATGGATTATTATTTTTTTTAACACAAAAAAGTGCAGCCCGGGCTCCGACACACCGGGCTGCTGTTCCATTACCCAATGACTACTCCTCACACCGTGAGGTGAGCAATCACTGGGTCCGCGAATCGTGCACCCTAAGTAGACGAAGGGACCCAAGGATGACTGCCTTCTGCATTCTGGCGGCTAAGATGTGCGCCGCCGCACGGCACACCGGTATTTTGCGCAGTGCAGAGAGCAGCGTATTCCTCATTCCACCTAGGGATCCAATGACCATAACCAGCAGACTTCAGTGTAGTCTGGCCAGAGCCTGCGAAGTTGTCCGAGCAACTCCTGATATTTGGTCCGCTTTTCCTCCTCCTTAGAGACGATGTTCACCTCGGCAGGCGCCGAAAACTCAATAACGAACATCGTCTTCTGTTGGTGGTCGAGAAGGACTATGTCGGGCTTGTTTACCTGTACAAGCTCGAGCGTGGGGAACGAGTAGTTCCAGTAAATCCGGCATCTCTCGTTCTCCACAACGGACTCTATATCCCCTGGAGCGTATGGCAGCACCGGTGTCTCATCGATACCGTATGAGTGCCTCAAATGATAGTAGAGCACTCGTAGAGCCGCGTTGTGCCGATGGACGTAAGCCGTCCCAGCGTACGTCTTACACGCCGACAAGAGGTGCATAAGCGTCTCTGGCGCCTGTCGGCAAGCTCTACAAAGGGTGTCGGGTACATCTAGACCCATAACCCTTTTACGGTACACCAAGGTGTTGAAGACACCGTCTTGGCAAGCCATTATAAAGCCCTCAGTCTCCGACTTCAACCCACTAGACCTTAGGAAAGAGAAGGTCAACTGCTCAGACAAGCCATGCTCTTCCAGATGTTTGTAAAAGATTCCATGCATTGGCTTATCTTTATGAAGTCTTAAAAGGAAGTCGACTTCGGCAGTTTTAAGGCGGGATTTTAATTCTGCGAGAGCAAGTTCCGTAATGGACTGCTGACACCTCCGCTTGAAGTGTGAGGCTGAGCTCTTCGGCTGCTCGGTTCGCTGCGCTAAAAAGAAAGGCTCCTTTTCCCGCATTCTCGTGCTCTCGCACAAAGCGGACCAGGGGATCGGTGCTGTTCGTTACATAGCAGGCAGTGGCCAGTACTACTCTGTTGTGCAGACGCTCCAAACTCAATAGTCCACGCCCTCCCAGGTGTCGCGGGAGGTATATTCGCGGGACAGAGGACTTAGGATGCAGGCTTCTCTCCATATTCATCCTTTTGCGGGCCTTCGTGTCGATTTCCTTCAGCTCGTTCACTTTCCAGTGTACAGCACCAAAGGTGTATAATAACAATGGGACCGCAAGCATGTTTGTGGCAGCGACTTTGTTCTTGCCGGACAGTTCTGACGACCAGATCTGCCGGAGTCGGTGCAAATACTTGTGGCGGAGACACTCTTTAACCAATGCTGCCTCTTGGACATGACGCTGCGCCACTCCAAGGTAGGTATAAGTATCTCCGGCATGCAGTTGTCGCAAGATGCTCCCATCAACGAGCTGTTCCTCATCTCCACTATCTCCGCTTCGTCCTTTCTTGAGATGAACCAATGCACATTTGTCTGTCCCGAACTCCATTCCGATAGCATGACTGTACTCCTGCACCACCCTCAGCGATTGTTGTAGTTCGCGTTGGCCGGAGGCATAAAGTTTTAGGTCATCCATATAAAACAGATGGGTGACCTTGTGCCTCCGGTTATTGGGCGTGCCACAGCTGTATCCTTTAGTATTTCTCAGCGCTATGGACAGAGGCAAAAGTGAGATGCAAAAGAGCAAGGGACTCAAGGAGTCTCCTTGGAAGACACCTCTTTTCAATGACACCAACTCTGTCTGAACCCGAGTTTCACCTGATGTTATAGTGAACCGGGTCTTCCAGAGTGGCATCAGTTGTTTGATGCATCCCACTATCTGATTATCCACCGAAAGGCATTCCAACAGCCGCACAATGAGCTCATGAGACGTGCTGTCGAATGCCTTGCGATAGTCAATCCAGGCCATAGAAAGGTTTCGCTTGTACTGCACGGAGTCCTGCGTGACACATCGGTCAATCAACAAGTTCTCCTTGCAGCCAGCTACTCCTTTCTTTGACCCTCTCTGTTCATACACGTCGAGAAATACAGGATTCACCGCTTGGAGGAGACGCATGTACAAGATTCTGGTGAAGAGCTTGTAACATGCGTTCAGACATGTTATTGGCCTGTAGTTTTTGGGATCAGACAAATCTTCGGTCTTCGGGAGAAGCACGGTTCGACCCTCGACAAACCAAGCCGGAATTGGCTGCTCCTGATTTAGCCACGAGTTAAAAACTCTAGCTAAATGCCGGTGGCAACTGGGGAATTTTTTCCACCAGTAGGTGTTTATGCCATCCGGGCCAGGAGCTGCGAAATTCTTTGCGCCTCGTAAGGCGTCAAGAATTTCTTCCGTGTTTATCGGGTGACGCAGTACATTCAAGTTAGGAGTCCTCCTACAAACGGACTCGAACTGCGCCAAGGCTGGAGTGTCTGCTGAGAGAGGTTTGGGCTGTTCGTAAATGTCCCTCCAAAAGGCCTCCACGCGATCAGCAGTTGGCGGCTGCTCTATGGCTGGAGGCGGCTGTTGGAAAAGGCGAGAAGGTCTTTCGTAGAACATTCTGTTCTGTTCCAGACCTCTCGCCCGCGCCACCAACGATCGCTTCGCAGCGATTAGCATCCGTATCCTGTCAAGATAGTGTTGCTTGACAACAACCAGTACCGCTTGACTGAGTGTATGATGGTCGCGCCTCAACCCGTAGGCTATCTGGCGCACTCGGCGCGTAAATGGCTTCCCAGCCGCTCTATATTCCATCACACACTGGATACGGGATGCTTCCTGGCGAGCCAACTGGATTTTCGCTTCCATTTGGCGCACCCGTCTCTGTGCTCTCTCAACAGGAGAGTCTCTCACTCTCCCCTGTCTAGCTAGCCTCAGAGCCGCAGCGTAAATTTCGCAATTGATGCTCCAAATGTCAGAGGCCTCCGATAGACGTTCACCAACAACCTCATCCTCTCTCTTTAAATCTGCCAGCTTCAAGGACCTTCCGTTGTTATGCAAGACCCTTCGGTCTCTGAAATCCCCAGGTGAGACGACTTGGTCGATTTCCCTCTCAGCGGGCCTTACCGGCGAACTTTCAGCCTGGTTAACAGGCCTTCCGTCCGCCGAAGGGGCAGGCTGAGCTGGAGCACGAACATATCCCTGCCTCCGGAGGTACGATACATAATCTCGCAAATTCTGAGAGGTAAGCGTGCTATGCTCTGGGTGCATTTCACACCACCTCTCATACATGCGGGACATGTATCCCCTACGGCGCGGGCTACTGCTCTCGTAGCAGCTCAGCAGGTCATCCTTGAGCTCCGTCGTCCACCTAAAACGGTCCATGTCATTGCGGGGGTCGTCATCAGGGCAAATCGAAGCACCGCCACCTTGCCCAACGCCGGCTTCCGAAACCGGCTCGGTGTGGGTGCTTTTCCTTCGAGGTGGTCGAACCCGAAGATAGGGCCCGTCAGGTGGTTAGCCTTAGGGCCCGCAGTCGACATTTCCGGAGGCAGCCGTCCAAATTGCCTCCAGAGGATGGACCTGTGAAGGTTGCCGACCGACTTACATCCTTTGGCTTCGGTATACCCCTCGGTGTCGCCACGCACCGAATAGCCTGTTGATGTTGGGCGGCTTCCTGGGGGTTTATGAAAACAGCCGCTTCTAACATGAAGAACAGACGCTGTCGGAGTACCGCTCCTCACATGGAGATCCGTCGTGTCCTATTAATTGTGGAATAGCCGATCCTCTGGATGCAGACGCTATTCCACTGTGCTAGTTTTGGTCCGCCCCGGGTATTTCATTTCCCCGGTACCACCCATATCTGGGAGGCATTCCCCTATCCGCCACCTTGGGGAGGCGCCACTGAGAGGATCTAGCAACCCCTCGCGGGGATTATTATGTTTAAAACAAAAAAGTGCAGCCCGGGCTCCGACACACCGGGCTGCTGTTCCATTACCCAATGACTACTCCTCACACCGTGAGGTGAGCAATCACTGGGTCCACGAATCGTGCGCCCTAAGTAGACGAAGGGACCCAAGGATGACTGCCTTCTGCATTCTGGCGGCTAAGATGTGCGCCGCCGCACGGCACACCGGTATTTTGCGTAGTGCAGAGAGCAGCGTATTCCTCATTCCACCTAGGGATCCCATGACCATAACCAGCAGACTTACAGTGTAGTCTGGCCAGAGCCTGCGAAGTTGTCCGAGCAACTCCTGATATTTGGTCCGCTTTTCCTCCTCCTTAGAGACGATGTTCACCTCGGCAGGCGCCGAAAACTCAATAACGAACATCGTCTTCTGTTGGTGGTCGAGAAGGACTATGTCGGGCTTGTTTGCCTGTACAAGCTCGAGCGTGGGGAACGAGTAGTTCCAGTAAATCCGGCATCTCTCGTTCTCCACAACGGACTCTATATCCCCTGGAGCGTATGGCAGCACCGGTGTCTCATCGATACCGTATGAGTGCCTCAAATGATAGTAGAGCACTCGTAGAGCCGCGTTGTGCCGATGGACGTAAGCCGTCCCAGCGTACGTCTTACATGCCGACAAGAGATGCATAAGCGTCTCTGGCGCCTGTCGGCAAGCTCTACAAAGGGTGTCGGGTACATCTACACCCATAACCCTTTTACGGTACACCAAGGTGTTGAAGACACCGTCTTGGCAAGCCATTATAAAGCCCTCAGTCTCCGACTTCAACCCACTAGACCTTAGGAAAGAGAAGGTCAACTGCTCAGACAAGCCATGCTCTTCCAGATGTTTGTAGAAGATTCCATGCATTGGCTTATCTTTATGAAGTCTTAAAAGGAAGTCGACTTCGGCAGTTTTAAGGTGGGATTTTAATTCTGCGGGAGCAAGTTCCGTAATGGACTGCTGACACCTCCGCTTGAAGTCGAGTGTGAGGCTGAGCTCCTCGGCTGCTCGTTTCGCTGCGCTAAAAAGAAAGGCTCCTTTTCCCGCATTCTCGTGCTCTCGCACAAAGCGGATCAGGGGATCGGTGCTGTTCGTTACATAGCAGGCAGTGGCCAGTACTACTCTGTTGTGCAGACGCTCCAAACTCAATAGTCCACGCCCTCCCAGGTGTCGCGGGAGGTATATTCGCGGGACAGAGGACTTAGGATGCAGGCTTCTCTCCATATTCATCCTTTTGCGGGTCTTCGTGTCGATTTCCTTCAGCTCGTTCACTTTCCAGTGTATAGCACCAAAGGTGTATAATAACAATGGGACCGCAAGCATGTTTGTGGCAGCGACTTTGTTCTTGCCGGACAGTTCTGACGACCAGATCTGCCGGAGTCGGTGCAAATACTTGCGGCGGAGACACTCTTTAACCAATGCTGCCTCTTGGACATGACGCTGCGCCACTCCAAGGTAGGTATAAGTATCTCCGGCATGCAGTTGTCGCAAGATGCTCCCATCAACGAGCTGTTCCTCATCTCCACTATCTCCGCTTCGTCCTTTCTTGAGATGAAC
This sequence comes from Callosobruchus maculatus, assembly GCA_951848785.1. Taxonomy (NCBI): domain Eukaryota; kingdom Metazoa; phylum Arthropoda; class Insecta; order Coleoptera; family Chrysomelidae; genus Callosobruchus; species Callosobruchus maculatus. The sequence continues at coordinate 3,617,905 of CATOUR010000191.1, read as the reverse complement.
CAATGCACATTTGTCTGTCCCAAACTCCATTCCGATAGCATGACTGTACTCCTGCACCACCCTCAGCGATTGTTGTAGTTCGCGTTGGCCGGAGGCATAAAGTTTTAGGTCATCCATATAAAACAGATGGGTGACCTTGTGCCTCCGGTTATTGGGCGTGCCACAGCTGTATCCTTTAGTATTTCTCAGCGCTATGGACAGAGGCAAAAGTGAGATGCAAAAGAGCAAGGGACTCAACGAGTCTCCTTGGAAGACACCTCTTTTCAATGACACCAACTCTGTCTGAACCCGAGTTTCACCTGATGTTATGGTAAACCGGGTCTTCCAGAGCGGCATCAGTTGTTTGATGCATCCCACTATCTGATTATCCACCGAAAGACATTCCAACAGCCGCACAATGAGGTCATGAGACGTGCTGTCGAATGCCTTGCGATAGTCAATCCAGGCCATAGAAAGGTTTCGCTTGTACTGCACGGAGTCCTGCGTGACACATCGGTCAATCAACAGGTTCTCCTTGCAGCCAGCTACTCCTTTCTTTGACCCTCTCTGTTCATACACGTCGAGAAATACAGGATTCACAGCTTGAAGGATACGCATGTACAAGATTCTGGTGAAGAGCTTGTAACACGCGTTCAGACATGTTATTGGCCTGTAGTTTTTGGGATCAGACAAATCTCCGGTCTTCGGGAGAAGCACGGTTCGACCCTCGACAAACCAAGCCGGAATTGGCTGCTCCTGATTTAGCCACGAGTTAAAAACTCTAGCTAATTGCCGGTGGCAACTGGGGAATTTTTTCCACCAGTAGGTGTTTATGCCATCCGGGCCAGGAGCTGCGAAATTCTTTGCGCCTCGTAAGGCGTCAATAATTTCTTCCGTGTTTATCGGGTGACGCAGTACATTCAAGTTAGGAGTCCTCCTACAAACGGACTCGAACTGCGCCAAGGCCTGAGTGTCTGCTGAGAGAGGTTTGGGTTGTTCGTAAATGTCCCTCCAAAAGGCCTCCACGCGATCAGCAGTTGGCGGCTGCTCTATGGCTGGAGGCGGCTGTTGGAAAAGGCGAGAAGGTCTTTCGTAGAACATTCTGTTCTGCTCCAGACCTCTCGCCCGCGCCACCAACGATCGCTTAGCAGCGATTAGCATCCGTATCCTGTCAAGACAGTGTTGCTTGACAACAACCAGTACCGCTTGACTGAGTGTATGATGGTCGCGCCTCAACCCGTAGGCTATCTGGCGCACTCGGCGCGTAAAAGGCTTCCCAGCCGCTCTATATTCCATCACACACTGGATACGGGATGCTTCCTGGCGAGCCAACTGGATTTTCGCTTCCATTTGGTGCACCCGTCTCTGTGCTCTCTCAACAGGAGAGTCTCTCACTCTCCCCTGTCTAGCTAGCCTCAGAGCCGCAGCGTAAATTTCGCAATTGATGCTCCAAATGTCAGAGGCCTCCGATAGACGTTCACCCACAACCTCATCCTCTCTCTTCAAATCTGCCAGCTTCAAGGACCTTCCGTTGTTATGCAAGGCCCTTCGGTCTCTGAAATCCCCAGGTGAGACAGGCCTTCCGTCCGCCGAAGGGGCAGGCTGAGCTGGAGCACGAACATATCCCTGCCTCCGGAGGTACGATACATAATCTCGCAAATTCTGAGAGGTAAGCGTGCTATGCTCTGGGTGCATTTCACACCACCTCTCATACATGCGGGACATGTATCCCCTACGGCGCGGGCTACTGCTCTCGTAGCAGCTCAGCAGGTCATCCTTGAGCTCCGTCGTCCACCTAAAACGGTCCATGTCATTGCGGGGGTCGTCATCAGGGCGATCCGAAGCACCGCCACCTTGCCCAACGCCGGCTTCCGAAACCGGCTCGGTGTGGGTGCTTTTCCTTCGAGGTGGTCGAACCCGAAGATAGGGCCCGTCAGGTGGTTAGCCTTAGGGCCCGCAGCCGACATTTCCGGAGGCAGCCGTCCAAATTGCCTCCAGAGGATGGACCTGTGAAGGTTGCCGACCGACTTACATCCTTTGGCTTCGGTATACCCCTCGGTGTCGCCACGCACCGAATAGCCTGTTGATGTTGGGCGGCTTCCTGGGGGTTTATGAAAACAGCCGCTTCTAACATGAAGAACAGACGCTGTCGGAGTACCGCTCCTCACATGGAGATCCGTCGTGTCCTATTAATTGTGGAATAGCCGATCCTCTGGATGCAGACGCTATTCCACTGTGCTAGTTTTGGTCCGCCCCGGGTATTTCATTTCCCCGGTACCACCCATATCTGGGAGGCCTTCCCCTATCCGCCACCTTGGGGAGGCGCCACTGAGAGGATCTAGCAACCCCTCGCGGGGATTATTATTATTATTATTATTATGTTTTTTTCAAGCTTCTCTCGCATGACTGCGGTAGCAACAGATGCTGACGGGTCGTGCCAAGTCAACACCTGATCTATTACTGATCGGAATTTAAGAAGGATCGTACTATATTACAGGTCTTAAGAATTACAGACTTTTGGAATATTTTGTGTAGCTTTTCGTCCAGGCCTAGTTGCTGCAGGTGTGGTGTGAATGTGTTAGGTGTAAGGCCTGAGACCGACATAATTAGGGGTACAATAACAACTTTGTTTTGTTTCCAGAGTCGTTTTACTTCTATGGCAAGGTCTGTGTATTTAGATATCTTCCCAGCGTAGGCGGTTTGAACATTTGTATCATTTAATATCTATTAAATAGGTGACTTTGTCTGCCTTCGACTGAAAAACTATATCTGGTCTATTGGCTGGGATAGTTTTGTCTGTGTGTATTTCGACGTCCCAGTATAGTTTGTATTGATTGTTGTCAAGTACTGAGGTCGGTGTATAATTATAATATGGAGCTGTGTTTTCGATTAGTTTGTTAGTTGTGGCTAGGGCTTGGTGTATGATTTTGGCTGCAGAGTTATGTCTGGCCGTGTACTCGGTTCCAGCGAGGGTTTTGCATGCACTTGTTATATGATCTATTGTTTCCTTCTGTTGGTGGCACTTTCTGCAATTATCGTTGGTCACGGATGGATCTTTAATTATGTATTTTTTGTAGTTCCTCGTCGCAATTACTTGGTCCTGAATAGCAAGCATAAAACCCTCCGTTTCTGGAAAGAGCTGGCCATCCTGCAGCCAAGTGTATGACTGTTTTTCATTTATGTGATCTTGTGTAATTCGGTATCTATGTTTGCCGTGAAGTGCTTTCTGCGACCATGTGTTTATTTTTTCTTGTTGTAATTCTATGGGATTGTGTGTGTCTGCTGCGTGGTTTGGACTGGAGAGGGTGAGTGGTGTATAGTTCTTGTCTGCTTTGACTATTGCTCTATGCAAATTCGTTTGTTTGCTCTGAAAGAAATGTCTGAGTGTTTTTATTTGTTTTGTGCGGAGTGACTGTATATCTATAATTCCTCTGCCCCCTTGTTTTCTATCTATGGTAAGCCTTTCTTTGCATGCGTTCGGATGTGACATTCTGTGCCTCGTGAGCTCTGTCCTTATGAGGATTTGGATGTTTTCTATGTCAGTGTGCGACCACTTGATGATGCCGAAGGAGTATGTGATGACCGGTATCGCGAATGTGTTAATGGCTTTTGTAAGATTTCTGGAATTTAGTTTTGTTTTTAGTAGCTTAATAAGGCGGTCTCTAAACTCTTGTATTAGTTGTTCTTTGACTTGTGAGTGGTCTATCTTAACACTTTGATTGAAACCCAGGTACTTGTATGTTTCGCCCTTGTCCATGTTGTCCAGTGTTTGGCCAGTTAATGTTTCCCGCTCTTGATGGCTCTTCCACTGACTTTTGTTGATGTGGAGCACCTTGCACTTACTCATTCCGAATTCCATCCTTACGTCTGATGTGCAAACTTCCGTTATTCTGAGCAATTCTCTCAGTTGTACTTCAGTTGCTGCATATAGTTTTATATCATCCATGTAGAGGAGATGATTGATTTTATGTTGATTAACTTTCTCGTGTCTAATGTTGAAACCACAGTTTGTGCTGTTGAGTGCATTGGAGAGCGGATTTAAACAGAGGCAGAACCACAGTGAACTGAGAGAGTCTCCCTGGAAGATACCGCGTCTTATGTGTAGTTCATCCGTCTGGATATGGCCGTGCTGAGTTTTGAGGTGTATGTTGGTGCGCCATGTTTCCATGATTCTTGTAAGAAACTGACGAAGTCCTGAGTTGATTTTATATATTTGTAATGTTTTCTTTAGCCAGCTGTGGGGTACAGAGTCAAAGGCTTTTTTATAATCTATAAAAGAAGTGTGAAGGTTCCTGTGTTCTTTTCTTGTCTGCTCCATGATCACACTGTCAATTATAAGCTGTTCCTTGCAGCCTTGACTTTGTTTTCTACATCCATTTTGTTCTTCAGTGAGGATGTTGTTTTGTGTTAGGTGTTGTTCAATCCTTCTACATATTGTTGCAGTGATGATCTTGTACAGGGTGGGGAGACAAGTGATTGGACGGTAATTGGCAGGGTTCTTGGTATCTGTGTTTTTAGGTTTAATATATGTTATTCCTTGTGTGAGGAATTTAGGAAGCCTATTAGGTTGTAGTATGGCTTTATTGATTTGGTCTGTGAGCACTTCGTATGTTGAACTGAATTGCTTGTACCAAAAATTTTGTATATTATCCACGCCTGGGCACTTCCAATTGTGAGTATGTTTTATTGTTTCCGCTATTTCCTCTGGTGTAAGAATAACGTCAACCTGTTCCATTATATGTTGGTGTTTCTCCTCTTCTTGTCTGATCCATGGAGCGTCTTGATTATGCGTTTTGGGCTCTGACCATAAACTACTCCAAAACTCAGTTAAGTCTTGTCTACTTGGTGGTTCTATGGTTGCTTCCTGGTTGTTTGCACTTATTTTCTGGTAGAACTGCTTTTCACTTTTTTGGAAAAGATTTTTAGCGTTCTTTCTTTCGTTGGATTCATTGTACCTCCGTAGCCGAGCTGCGTAAACTGCAAGTTTCTGTTTCAGTGTATCAGCTATTTCAGGTATCGATTTTTGAGGTGACTTGGATTTGAGTATATCTATTGTTGTCTGGATGCGTTTTGAACGGTTGTTGTTGTTAGTGTATTGTGCGAGGTGTGCCAAATCCTTTCTGATTGATTATTATGTTTTTTTCAAGCTTCTCTCGCATGACTGCGGTAGCAACAGATGCTGACGGGTCGTGCCAAGTCAACACCTGAACTATTACTGATCGGAATTTAAGAAGGATCGTACTATATTACAGGTCTTAAGAATTACAGACTTTTGGAATATTTTGTGTAGCTTTTCGTCCAGGCCTAGCTGGTGCAGGTGTGGTGTGAATGTGTTAGGTGTAAGGCCTGAGACCGACATAATTAGGGGTACAATAACAACTTTGTTTTGTTTCCAGAGTCGTTTTACTTCTATGGCAAGGTCTGTGTATTTAGATATCTTCCCAGCGTAGGCGGTTTGAACATTCGTATCATTAGGGATAGCAATATCTATTAAATAGGTAACTTTGTCTGCCTTCGACTGAAAAACTATATCTGGTCTATTGGCTGGGATAGTTTTGTCTGTGTGTATTTCGACGTCCCAGTATAGTTTGTATTGATTGTTGTCAAGTACTGAGGTCGGTGTATAATTATAATATGGAGCTGTGTTTTCGATTAGTTTGTTAGTTGTGGCTAGGGCTTGGTGTATGATTTTGGCTGCAGAGTTATGTCTGGCCGTGTACTCGGTTCCAGCGAGGGTTTTGCATGCACTTGTTATATGATCTATCGTTTCCTTCTGTTGGTGGCATTTTCTGCAATTATCGTTGGTTACGGATGGATCTTTAATTATGTATTTTTTGTAGTTCCTCGTCGCAATTACTTGGTCCTGAATAGCAAGCATAAAACCCTCCGTTTCTGGAAAGAGCTGGCCATCCTGCAGCCAAGCGTATGACTGTTTTTCATTTATGTGATCTTGTGTAATTCGGTATCTATGTTTGCCGTGAAGTGCTTTCTGCGACCATGTGTTTATTTTTTTTTGTTGTAATTCTATGGGATTGTGTGAGTCTGCTGCGTGGTTTGGGCTGGAGAGGGTGAGTGGTGTATAGTTCTTGTCTGCTTTGACTACTGCTCTATGCAAATTCGTTTGTTTGCTCTGAAAGAAATGTCTGAGTGTTTTTATTTGTTTTGTGCGGAGTGACTGTATATCTATAATTCCTCTGCCCCCTTGTTTTCTATCTATGGTAAGCCTTTCTTTGCATGCGTTCGGATGTGACATTCTGTGCCTCGTGAGTTCTGTCCTTATGAGGATTTGGATGTTTTCTATGTCAGTGTGCGACCACTTGATGATGCCGAAGGAGTATGTGATGACCGGTATCGCGAATGTGTTAATGGCTTTTGTAAGATTTCTGGAATTTAGTTTTGTTTTTAGTAGCTTAATAAGGCGGTCTCTAAACTCTTGTATTAGTTGTTCTTTGACTTGTGAGTGGTCTATCTTAACACTTTGATTGAAACCCAGGTACTTGTATGTTTCGCCCCTGTCCATGTTGTCCAGTGTTTGGCCAGTTAATGTTTCCCGTTCTTGATTGCTCTTCCACTGACCCTTGTTGATGTGGAGCACCTTGCACTTACTCATTCCGAATTCCATCCTTACGTCTGACGTGCAAACTTCCGTTATTCTGAGCAATTCTCTCAGTTGTACTTCAGTTGCTGCATATAGTTTTATATCATCCATATAGAGGAGATGATTGATTTTATGTTGATTAACTTTCTCGTGTCTAATGTTGAAACCACAGTTTGTGTTGTTGAGTGCATTGGAGAGCGGATTTAAACAGAGGCAGAACCACAGTGAACTGAGAGAGTCTCCCTGGAAGATACCGCGTCTTATGTGTAGTTCATCCGTCTGGATATGGCCGTGCTGAGTTTTGAGGTGTATGTTGGTGCGCCATGTTTCCATGATTCTTGTAAGAAACTGACGAAGTCCTGAGTTGACTTTATATATTTGTAATGTTTTCTTTAGCCAGCTGTGGGGTACAGAATCAAAGGCTTTTTTATAATCTATAAAACAAGTGTGAAGGTTCCTGTGTTCTTTTCTAGTCTGCTCCATGATCACACTGTCAATTATAAGCTGTTCCTTGCAGCCTTGACTTTGTTTTCTACATCCTTTTTGTTCTTCAGTGAGGATGTTGTTTTGTGTTAGGTGTTGTTCAATCCTTCTACATATTGTTGCAGTGATGATCTTGTACAGGGTGGGGAGACAAGTGATTGGACGGTAATTGGCAGGGTTCTTGGTATCTGTGTTTTTAGGTTTAATATATGTTATTCCTTGTGTGAGGAATTTAGGAAGCCTATTAGGTTGTAGTATGGCTTTATTGATTTGGTCTGTGAGCACTTCGTATGTTGAACTGAATTGCTTGTACCAAAAATTTTGTATATTATCCACGCCTGGGCACTTCCAATTGTGAGTATGTTTTATTGTTTCCGCTATTTCCTCTGGTGTAAGAATAACGTCACCCTGTTCCATTATATGTTGGTGTTTCTCCTCTTCTTGTCTGATCCATGGAGCGTCTTGATTATGCGTTTTGGGCTCTGACCATAAACTACTCCAAAACTCAGTTAAGTCTTGTCTACTTGGTGGTTCTATGGTTGCTTCCTGGTTGTTTGCAGTTATTTTCTGGTAGAACTGCTTTTCACTTTTTTGGAAAAGATTATTAACGTTCTTTCTCTCGTTGGATTCATTGTACCTGCGTAGTCGAGCTGCGTAAACTGCAAGTTTCTGTTTCAGCGTATCAGCTATTTCAGGTATCGATTTTTGAGGTGACTTGGATTTGAGTATATCTATTGTTGTCTGGATGCGTTTTGAACGGTTGTTGTTGTTAGTGTATTGTGCGAGGTGTGCCAAATCCTTTCTGATTGCGGAAATTTTATTTTCGATTCGTATTTGCCATTTAGGTTTAGGACTGTTGCTTGTGTGGCCTTTGGACCGTTTCGGAAGTTTTTGGCCGTTTACTGTGAGTGTTGTTGCTGCTGCAGCATATATAACGGTATGGATGTCCTCTAGGTTACTGACGTTTATTAAGAATTGTGGTATTATGTTGGAATTTATTGTGTGTAATATTTGTTGGGTGTTCTTTTTAAAAATCAGTCTGGGCAAAGGATCGCGCAGCGCAGGATTGGTGCCACACCATTTGTTATATTGTGTGTCCATCACTTGTTCTGTGGATTGTGTGATGGAAGGCGGTGGCGTAACCTTTTGGCTTTGTGTGGCTGTGAGGGGTAGGTTAATTGATGTCTGGTCTGGTGTATCTCGTATGTGCTCATGTTCTGAGTCCATATCTGAATGTATGCTGGTGTCATTGGTTGTGTCTGTGTTTGGAGTCTGGCTATTTCGGGAATGAATATTTTGCCTTTCTGTGGTTGATTCATCGGCTAACGAGTCATTTGGTGGGACAGTATTTATTTCGTTGGATACAAGGCTCTTTATAGCTTGTAGTTCTTGCGGGGTAAGACGGTTGTTTTTAGTTATGACTCGTTTTTGATCAATCAGTCTTTGTTCGGTTACACGTGTTGAGAGGTGTGGGTATTGTGCTGTAAACAGCCTGTGTAGCTCATGTCTGTAGCCTGTAGAGATGGTTTCTAGTTTTGTGGCGGTATAGTAACAGTGCATTACAGATTTGTTCATCTCAGTAGTCCACTGTAAGCGCTGTCTTGGTTTACCAGCTTTGGTGGTTGCCGGCTGTACCGGCAAAACATCCGCAGTTGGGTTGTGTGCTATTGGTTGTGGTGTTTGGTTTTGGGGTTCAGGTGAGTTTAATCGACGTACCCTAGGCCGTCGTTGGTTATTTGAAAAACTAACTTTATCCATCGCGTTCCCACGAGTAGGGACGATCTAAGTGTCGCTCTCCCGGGTGACGCCCATTCCAGGAGAGAAGGGACTTATATTTACTCCGAAGTTGGCCCAAGGTGCTCCGGAGGATTTGCGACTTTACTGTCGGGTTTTGTTGAGGTTTTCTCCTCACGGGCCGGCCGGTTAAGGCAAGCCCCCCGGTTGCGTACCCCTCACAACGTTCCCCAGCCACGCCTTGCTGAGGTCGTTGAAGTGTGGGGCGCAATAACGGTGTGTGACAGAAGGACCGGCGCTCAGCCTTCTGTGGCATTTCTACCCGGATTTGCCAATTCCCTATCTGACCGAGGTCAGGATAGCTTGGGGAAGGGAGCTTTGTGCTTGGTAGGGTACGTAAAGTCTACCTAGCCCACAGCTTCCTGAGTGTGCTAGCCTTGGTTGAAGTGACTTTTTGATCACGAGCCCTGTCGGCATAATTCCGCGGTGGTATCAAAGCCTCCGATGAACCATCAACCGACATAGCTGGCCCATCAAAAAGTCACTTTCTAAGCCCCCAAACGAGCGTCAACGTTCTAGCACCTGATGGGGGGGATTATTATTATTATTTTGCATTTCTTATTTTTTCCCGCATCGTTACGGTAGTAACAAGTATTTACGGGCTGTGCCAAGTCAACACCTGACCTATTATTATTCTGAATTTAGGAAGGACCATACAATGCTGCAGGTCTTGAGGATTACAGACATTTGGAAGGTTTTATGTAACTTTTCATCCAGGCCCAATAGGTTCGTTCAGTGAAATTCCACTAACCATATCTATGAGCATTTTCATGAAGTATTACTTACATACAGGGTGGGCCAATAGTGCGTGGACGCAAGATTGTGGGCTTACTAAAAAATATTTAAAAAATCTGCCACTTGATCATGGTAGGGACCCTTGAGGGCAATAACGTGAAAATATTTTGACTTAAATTTTGACGTTTATACAGAGTGACTCATATTAAACTTACATTTTTTTAAATGGAACCCCCTGTGTATTATTGCATATTTGGATTCCCTGGTCAATTCTAGTGGGACCTTATGTATCATTCAAGGAACTTTAAACGAACTGTTTAGGCGCAAATCACCATTTTTGGTTTAAGTAGGTATCAGAAAAAAATTGAATATCGCAGCGACTATAAAACTTAGAAGGCCGTGACTTTGCGGTACGACTAAGCATGAAATGCGTCACCTTAGGTCAGACGACTAAATTTGAATTCCTTTTGTACTTTGAGAAATCAGTAGATCAATTAAGGAAACTTCAATCACAGATAACTTGATTTTTTCAAATGAGAATGCCTATTTTGGTTTAAAGAATCAAATGTAAAATTTGATTACCTTTCTAACGATATAGCATTATCCACGTCAATCTTTTTTGGTTTTCATTTTATTTCAAATTTTCAGTCAAATCGGTGTTTTTCGATTTTCCTGCGCGCAAGCAACCTAGCAGGCCATGAAAAATAAACAAAAGCCCGTTAATATGGAAGAAACCAACTAACTCAGTAGAAAAATGCAAACTAACTAGAGTAACGAGGCAAGATTATGAAAATTCCTTACAACATATTAGCTCTAACCAGAAACAATAGCAGTAACAAGAGCGCTCATTTTTCATAGCCTACTAGCTATTAGCCAATTTCCAAAGTCAGTAAGAACATATTTAATCAAAGGCAAACTACTAGTGATTGTTGCTGGCAGTAGAATATCTATGTCTTCTGAATAAATGTTCACATTTAATGTTATAAAAAAGTAGCCATTTTCGTAAGTCAAAAGTAATGATACCTCTGACTGGAACCCTTCAAATTCTTCAGTAGGTACATCTACTTATTAACAAAATCGCGGAAAATGAAACTTGAATTGCAGTCTGTTTGAATTGTAAAACATAATTTAGTTTGTAGAAAACTACATGAAATAAACACAATTATAACATAGCGTAATTAAAAAATTCTAGAAATTATTTCAGTAGATGTTCAAACGGAAATGACTAATTTTTTCCCATTAAATATGACATGTCATTCTAAACATGCTAGACTGTAAGCAAAAATCGCTGGTAGTTTTCGTTTTGTTTCAAAATTTTTAATCGTTTTGGAAAGTTGTCAAGCTCTAGTAGACCTCAATAGCTAGTAGGCTGTGAAAAACAAACACTTCTGTCATACCCCAGCTACTCATTGGAATTAGATATCTTGCCGCTGTTGTATTCGGTTAGAGCTGATGTGTTGTAAAGAATTTTCTTGAATGATCTTGCCTCGCTACTCTAGTTCGTTTACTCTGTCTACTAAAATAGTTAGTTTCTTCCATATTAACAGGCTTTTGTTTATTTTTCATGGCCTGCTAGGTCGCTTGCACGCAGGAAAATCGAAAAATACCGATTTGACTGAAAATTTGAAATAAAACGAAAACCAAAAAAGATTGATATCGAGAATGATATATCGCTAGAAAGGTAATCAAATTTTACATTTGTTTCTATAAACCAAAATAGGCATTCCCATTTGAAAAAGTCAAGTTATCTGTGATTGAAGTTTCTTTAATTAATCTATTGGTTTCTCCAAGTACAAAAAGAATTCAAATTTAGCCGTCTGACCTAAGATGACGCATTTCATGCTTAGTCGTACCGCAAAGCCACGGCCTTCTAAGTTTTATAATCGCTGCGATATTCAATTTTTTTCTGATACCTACTTATACCAAAAATGGTGATTTGCGCCTAAACGGTTCGTTTAAAGTTCCTTGTATGATGCATAAAGTCACACTAGAATTGACCAAGGAATCCAAATATGCAATAATATGTATGGGGTTCCATTCAAAAAAATGTAAGTTTGATATGAATCACCCTGTAGAAACGTCAAAATTTAAGTAAAAATATTTTTACGTTATAGCCCTCAAGGGTACCTCCATAATCAATTGACAGATTTTTTAAATATTTTTTAGTAAGCCCACAATCTTCCGTCCACGCACTATTGGCCCACTCTGTATAACATACAAAAAAATTCAACATAATTGAATGAGAATTGAAAAAGTTACGCGCCTTCAAAGATTTAAATATTTCATGCAGTCAAAATTCATCGTTGTGACATCACCGCGTCGCGTCGGTCGGAGAGTCCAGACCGGCTGGCAGCTGTACAACGACAGCGGCAAGCAACGTTTGTAATACGTTCAACTATAAGTTTAGTGCTTTGGTTAACGCTATCTTTTGTTTGATCGGGTGGTTTTTTCTATCACATTTAAAAATCCAGATCCTTCCACAATCATTTTATCGGTAGTTCTGCCACCAAAACCTCTAGATATGTAGGAAATGAGCTCATCAGGAGTACATCCTACAAGGTATTTGATAGTATTGGTTTTTTTATGTTCTGACCAGGAGAATGACTGCAGGATTGGGTTCCTTGGTTTTTGGATGGACATTTCGAAACAATCGATTATACACTGTACCTTTTTGAATCTTGTTCGAAAAGGTATCGGTAAGCATTTTTTGATTTCCGATAGAGTAAATGATTTTGAACGTTCGACTAATTTTGGAATGGTTTTTTTAATTATTCAGCAAATTATTGCAGCCGATATACAGAAATCGTCTGCTATAATTTTATATGGAAGAATAAGTTTAATTTTTTTCAAAGTTACAAATATTTCGATTTTTGTTAACTGGCACTTTGTAGCAAGCAAGCATATTAATTATAAATAATGAGTGACTGGGGATCCCAATATACATTTTCGGATTATTTTCTATAAGAAAAGCAGTCCGCTTTTCTACAAGTCCCTTGCAATAATTCGAACTCGAACCACTAGTTGGGGAGTAACAATTTTTTTGGAATAGGTTTTAATGGCATTTATTTCTGCTTTCCCTTAGTGGCTGCCTTTAGTATATTGCACTCAACATATTTTGATCTAACTTTGGCCTTTATATTGATTTGGATACACTTATCTGTCTTCCAACGTTCCCTCTCTCGTTGTCTTTAGTACATTCTAGTTCTACTTGCGAAACATTGGTGCTAAATTCGCTGCATGATGACGAACATCGAGTTCTTTTTGTGCTGGTACTAGGTTCATCTAAACCTCATTTTCGTTGTCTTAAGGAAGACATTCCAAAGATATCTAGCGTGTAAGGCTTGTCGGTCTTCTTGACAATCAAAAATGTGCGGAACTACTTCCGGTTTTGTGTTAAGTTTTACATTTTTCAATAGTTTGTAACACATGTAATTTTCAACATCTTCCTCAAACTTAAACAATATATACAAGACTGAGATACACATTTCAAGTAGGGATATTTTATAAGCTAAATATCCACGATTTTCTACCCAAAATACAGAAAAGTGAGACACAAGAACTATATAATATTATATAAAACATTTTTTTCTACATAATTAAAATACATCCAATGCTTTTATAGTTGGTATATGATTAGGTTAGCATTTGGATTAAAAAAATCTACTTGTATCTCTTTTATGTTTTAGTGTACCAGTACCAGGAAAATCTGCTAACAACTGACAGACGTAATCCCACAATACACATCCTTTCCGATTTCATAACCGGGCGGTTTCTTTATAGTAATACAATTCATGTAGTTATAAAAATACATAATTGTCCTCACAGCAATACTTTGTTGACTTATCGCTCACAAATGTATTCCTATGCATAGCTCTCTGCCACAATTTGTATTTCGTGGCAAACTAATTAAAAATTCATCAGGAGTGGTCACTGTCGTATTTTCACATTGGGAACTATAAAATATTTATAATTTTTCTTCTTCTGTCCTCCTTCCATTACTATACTCAGTATCAACGAATTCGAATAGGTTGGTAACTATTCAGTGTCGATGAAACAACTAAATAAATAATTATCCAATAGACGCTATACGAGGGTTGCTCTATACCTCCGTCAATCCACCAGTACGCAGACAGCTGTTTCAAGCTTATTTGCGATCATCAGTGCGCCATAGGTCGATTGACGGAAATAGAGAGCATAAGGTCTTTCATGTTAACCAAACATGTGAAACATATGTCAGCAAATGACAGAAAGTTCTGCCGGTGCGCCATCTGGTACCCGAAGGTTGAATGAATGAATAAGGACCAGAGGCTATCCAGCACGGAATGTGGCTGCTGCATAGGCCACACGATGGGCCCGTTTGCGCCTCTATCCGCGCTAGTTCCTAAGACATGCCCTTTTGGCAAAGGCAAGTACATTCTTAGGTCCTATCCGTTTTATATCTATTGGTTCTAAGGTTCTTGAGCCCAGCATAGTCTGCCTGTGATAACGCAGGGTTTCACAGCGACACAAGATGTGTGCCGAGGATTCTTCCTCTTCACCACACCACGTGCACGTTGGGTCGTTGACCACCTTCATCACGAACAAGTGACGCCTGAAGGTGTTGTGACCCGTTAGTAGGCCTACTAGCAATCTCAAGTTACTCCTATCCAGAGAGAGACAAAATCGTCCTATTCTCTCTACAGGCCCTGCTAATAGTTCCCGAGCTTGACGGAGATGACCAGAGATGTTGTTCCATCTCAGAGAGTGTTGATTCTGGATCCACTCTCCAGTTGTTTTCCTAATAAAGTTTGCAGATAGTCCTAAGGCTGGTTCCGGGCTCACAAAACTGTTGCCGGAGCCCATCCTGGCCAGATGATCCGCCATTTCGTTACCCTTTACCCCAGCGTGCCCAGGTACCCACATCAGTGATACCTTGTGTTTAGCCGAGATGTCGTCAAGAGCCCTTCTGCACTCCAGGACCAGTCCCGACGTTATTTTCCAAGCACTCGGTGCTTTGATGGCCGCCTGACTGTCAGAGCAGATAGTAATCCGCCTCCTAGACCCGTCAATTTCCCGAATATGATTTACACAAGCAAGTATCGCATAGATCTCAGCCTGGAATACTGTGGTGTGCCCCCCAAGAGGGAGTGAAAGTCTTGTATGGGGTCCGTAGACTCCCGAGCCCGAGCCCTCTCTAGCGAGTGAACCGTCTGTGTACCAGTCCTGTCCTCCTGCTTCGATGAGCTGTCTTTCCCTAGACTCCCACTCTTCCCTTCACGGAAACACCACCGTAAATTTGCGATTCAAGCGACGCGTAGGAGAAACTGTATCGCTCCTCGCCAACAAAATAGGACAATCCTCATGCAACTCTGCTAGAATCGTCGAATGTCGATTCGTAAAAGTCCAGCTACCCTGGCTCCAGAGACGGAACCCAGTTTTTCTAGCTTCTCCTTCAATTGCTGAGTTCGCTTAAATCCAATGCTTCTGGCATAGATGGCATTACATTACGTATGCTAAAATTGTGTTTACCCGAAATCTTACCACATATAACGCACGTTGTCAGTTGCTGCCTAGAGGTGGGCTATTTCCCAGAAAATTGGAAGACATTCGTAATAAATCCTATGCCTAAAGTTAATAATCCGACAAATGTAAAAGACTTGAGACCTATAAGTATTTTATGTGTTCTTTCAAAAGTGCTTGAGAAAGTAGTATACCAACAGATAATTGAGTATGTTAATGATCTAAACATTATACCGGATTCCCAGTCAGGTTTTCGAAAGGGATATAGTACTACCTCTGCTCTGTTAAATTTAACAGATAATATCATAAGAGCGCGCGATAAAAAGATGGCTTCTGTTTTAATATCTTTGGATTATTCAAAAGCGTTTGATTGTCTAGATCACGACCTCATTCTTGCTAAATTACAATATTATGGTTTTGATAGCAAGTCAATAGCCTTTTTCAACTTCTATCTTAAAAACAGACATCAAATGGTTACTGTCAATGGTGCATATTCTTCGCCCACGAATATCACATCTGGTGTGCCACAGGGTTCCGTACTAGGCCCTCTTCTATTTTTACTATACACACCAGATCTTGCTAAAAATACAACGTCCTGTGACGTACAAACATATGCAGATGATACTCAAGTGACTCATCATTTTCCTCCAGAGACTGTGCAAAATGCATCTCAGGCAATTAACAGGGACCTTGCTATAATTTATAATTATTCTTCGGAAGACAATCTCAAACTCAACCCTGATAAGTGTACGGCTATCCTGTTCTCGTCAGAAAATAAGAAACCTGAGCTTAAACCCAATTTGAACCTACAAATTTGTGGTAGCGCAGTGCAGTTTCAAAACGCTTCTAAAAATTTAGGTTTGCTTATTGATGAACAATTAAGGTTTAGAGAGCATGTAAGTTCATTGATTCAACGTGCATATATGCGTCTTAGGCTGTTATATACCAATAAACACATTTTGAACAAAAAATTGAAGAAAAACTCTGTGAAACTCTAGTTCTCTCTATTTTCCAGTATTGTTCCATAGTTTATTTTCCATGTTTAGATTATAATACTGCGCATAGGTTACAGAAGATCCAGAATACTTGTTGTCGGTACATTTGTAATTTGAGGAAATATGACCATGTTTCAGCGAAAATTAAAGAGTTAAATTGGCTAAAAATGCATGACAAATTTAAATACAATCTCCTTATCTTTATTCAAAAGCTACTCAACACATCACAACCGTCGTATCTTCGTGAAAAACTGATTTTTAGACACAATATTCACAATGTCGATATCAGACATAACCTAACCCTTACCATGCCACTGCATCTGACTGCTTTATTCAACCGAAGTTTTACGCATAGCGCTGTTGCAACTTATAACTCCTTACCTGATAGTTGTAAAAAATTACCTTGGAGACGTTTTCCGAAAGACGTTTTCAATTATTTAATGTTGAAATTTTAGACGTTTAATCGGAATCAACTATTGCTGGTTCTATTATTTGTTTGAGTTATATTATTTTAGACATCACTTGGTTGTAATGTAAATAAATGTTCTTATACTTAATTACCATAAATGTAATGTAACGGAATTCTGGTTTAGTCTACATTAGGTTAAGTGTAAGAATAGCTGAGCTAAACTTCGCCTATTGTAGATTGAAGAAAAAAAGACGATTTATTATTATGATTATTACCAGGTCCAGAGGAGGAAGATTCAATGGTGTTTCAATGGCACTCAAAGGTGTTGTGCGCACTGCACTGGTTATACTAAGACATGCCAAACGTTGAACCTTATTAAGTTTGGCTCTTATTACCTCCGTCTTTATACAGGTCCACCACACTATGGAGCCATATATTAATGACGGTCTGACTGTTGTAGTATAGAGCCAGTTCACCACTTTTGGGCTCAGGCCCCAGCTACTACCGACAACTCTTCTGCAGGCCCATAATGAGTTTCGAGCCTTGCTTACCTTATAATCCACGTGCTGCCACCAAGTCAGCCTGTGATCCAGTATGACTCCTAGATACTTTACTGACTGAGACAATTCAAGTGACGTTCTGAAACAGGTAGGCCTCACGAGGCCTTCCGTCTTCCTTCTCCTAGTGAACATAACGAGCTCCGTCTTTTCAGCGTTCACTGACAGATCTACCTCATTACACCACGTTTCCACAACACGCAGCGCGCCTTGCATTACCTCGGAGACTGTATTAATGAATCTACCCCTGACCACTATGCCCAAATCGTCGGCATAGGCCTGCACGTAGACCCCTGTGTTACTTAGTCTCACGAGTAGGTCATTCACCACTAAGCACCATTGTAGAGGTAAAAGAACACCGCCTTGTGGGCAGCCTCGCGCCACTGCAACGCTATAGTTTATGTCATTAAGCGTTGCAGAAGCCACTCGGCACTCTAGAGTGGTGAGAATCCACTCCACTAGGATTGGAGCGATTCCATGTCTCTCTAGGGCGCGTCCTATCGAATTGGTAGTGGTACAGTTGAACGCACCCCCGATGTCAAGCAATGCTACTATAGCCACTTCCCGTTGATCTAACGTTTTCTCAAGCCTGCTGACCAAATGATGAAGTGCTAGCTCAGCTGATTTTCCCGCCTGGTATGCGAACTGATAGGCATGGATTTCAACCCTTTGTAAGGGCCCATCCCTGATATATCTATCAACCAACCTCTCCAGTGTTTTTAGTAAAAACGACGAAAGAGTAATCGGTCTAAAGTCCTTCGTACGAGTATAGGTACCTCTGCCCGGCTTAGGAATAAAAACGACCCTTGAATGCAACCATCTCTTCGGTGTAAAGCCAGTAGCCACACAGGCGCGAAATATCCTAACTAGGTATGGTAGTACCAGATCCTGTCCATGTTGTAGCATGGCTGGAATGACGCCATCCTTGCCTGGACTTTTGTATGGAGCAAAAGTATTTATTGCCCATCTTGTGCGGTCATAAGTAACGACTTCTCCTGCCATCTGCCATTCCTCTCTATGAGGACGGCGGAGTGGCCTATGTGCACCTGTCTGTTGAGCAGCAGCCGATCCCGGAAAGTGCACATTCATCAGCAATTTAAGCGTTTCCTCCTCATTATTGGTTCTATGACCATTGGAGTCCATCAAGGTTCCCAACTTGGACTTGGTGTCCTTGCCAAGGATCCTATGCATCCTTGCCGTCGCAGGAATATCATTGATGGACCTGCAGAAGTTCCTCCAAGATTCCCTAGAGGCCCTTCTGACTTACCTCTTATATTCCTGTAGCTTTATCCTATACTCCTCCCATTCAGGAGTACCTTTCCTGTACGTAACTCTTGTGAGTAGTTTGTGCAGGGACTTTTTCCTGGTTTCTAATTTCTTAGTCCAGAAGGTGGAATTGCCCGCCACGCCCACTTTGCGTAGGGGACAGTTATCCTCAAAGGAGGCTCGGAGGTCCCTACACAGGGAATCAACTGCCGCCTCCAAGCCCTCCCCTTTACTGAGATCCTTATCTATAGGACGGAGCCTGCTACCTAGGCCCTCTTTATAAGAAGCCCAATTGGCTTGCCTAGGATTTCTAACGAAGATTTCCTCTTTGTTTCCGCCAATCCTAAACGTTATACGTCTATGGTCGGACAGTGACGGTTCCAAGGATACGGTCCAGTCCTTGACCTCATTACAAATACCGACAGTGCCCAGTGTTATGTCTAGGACCTCATCCCTCACATTGTTTGAGAAGGTAGGAGTGTCGCCAACATTCAGAACCTCTAGGTTCGAAGTCCCTAGAAATCCCATCAGCTCTTCACCACGTCTATTAGTGTTAGAGCTACCCCATAGGGTGTGATGGGCATTGCTATCACACCCCACGATAAGCTCGAGATTATTATCTCGACAGTGAGACACAAGGTCCTCCATCTCTTTTGAAGGAGGAGGATCTCCTGAATCATACGGTAAGTACGCTGAGCATACCACTAAGCTCCTTTCAATGCCTTGTTCTCTAAGGCGAATCACAACCGCAACCATGTCCCTAGTTGTAAAGTCCATTAGTTGCCATGCATTCATATTATTACATAATACACACACTCTAAGCTTTGTCTCCGGAGCGCTACTAAAAATGGTATACCCTGGAATGTTAAGCCCGCTAATAATGCCATTCCTTATCCAGGGTTCCTGAATAAGAGCTATGTCATAGCGACCCCTAGTGATCGTCTGAGTGAGAACCCTAGAAGCCGCTATGCAATGTTGTAAATTAATTTGAATAAATGAAATGTAACGCACCATTCTTTTTTTCCGGCAGTCCATTCTTGTCCGTCTGTAGCGAACCAACGTCTAGTGCCCCACGGTGGAGCCCCGTTCGTTGCCGCTACCCTCGCTCTGACTGTGGCGTTCATCTGAATGCCACAGCATCCTAGCTCCCTCCAGTGCTGAGTTGGAGTCACTATCCAATAGTTGCCCCCCGCTCACTGGTGTGCTGCTCTGTGGCCCACTAGTTCCTGGTGTGTGCACATACCTGTCCAACTCCAGAGACTCCTGAGGAGTCTGTTCCTGCCGCTCGGTCCCCCTTGAAGGAGCCCGAGCGGCAACAACTGCCTCCCCAGGTGCCAGCTGCCCTTGGTTCCTAGGCTCCTGGCTCTCGCCTGGGCCCTGATCACCGCCGGCAGCAGCAGTCCCGCGTTGATCTTTACTCTTGCTCAGCAGAGTAAACACTGCTGAGCTCGCTCCGCAGTAGAGCCGCAGCCCACTGCCCTCGATTACACCCCAGCTAATGGAGTCAACGCTGAGGACCAGCCGCACGCCTTTCAGCTCCATCTTGACCTCCATCACCCTCCACGAGTTGGGATGTATCCCAGGATTTTGCCGGCATAGCCTTCTCAGGAGGATGTCCTCTTTCACGTGAGGGTCCGGGAACCAAGCCATCACCCTCCTGAAGACGGGCAGGTCCTCATATCGCATCGCACTGAGTCGTGCTCCTTCCCAGGGCCTCAGGTTGCCAACCTGAGCCTCCAGCCACGTCTGCGAGAACTCGTTCTCGCAAACTAAGATGGCCGCCCCCCTCGAAAAGTAGCATTCAGCAAACCCAGGAAAGGCCCCTTCAAGTGGGAGCCCGTCCATCAGTCCGCTCACTGACTCCTGGATACTGAAGACTTGCGTCTCCACCAACTGAGCACTAGGGTAGTCCTCGGGAACGAATACCCTGTGCCCGGTTTGCGCCACTCTTGCGTAGCTAACGTGAGCGGAAGTGTGAGCTCTCTTCCGCGATGAGGTACCCTCCGGTGTCACACCCGCCGACCTCGGACGCTTCCCAGCAATGCTAGGCCCCGCCGATGCCGCCTGCAACACCCGAAGGCGCCCTAGCCCGCACAGAAGCTGCAGCGCCCCCCGAAGCAGATGCCCCCGAAGAGGCATCTCGACTTCCGAAGTCCTGCCCCTCCTGCGCCAGCTTTAGCCTCCGGGCCCGCTTCTTCTGCGCTCCCGTCCTACCCTTTCTCTTCAAATTCAAGGTCCCCACCCTCTTGGCGAGTTCCCTTGAAATATCACTCACTTGCTCTTCGCCAGTGAGGGTTCTATCGGGGTCTCCTGGTGAGAGGCCACCCGGCTGCTGTTTGGAATCCCCTGATGGGGGGCCCCCGGATTTGGGTTTATTATTATTTTTATTGTTCATAATAAATCCCACGAGTAAGGGGGAACTACATGGGCCGCACCCGCGGCGCCCCCTGCACGGGTGTAAGGCTCGCTACTCTAGGAGGTCGCCTGGTATCCCAGAGGCTCCGTTAGCGACGGTGCACCCCCACCGCCGGCACCCTTTAGCACTGATCGCATGACACATTGGGTTGGGTTCTTCAGTTATCCTAAAGGACGTTCGGTGCGACCTCCTAGGCATGGGTGCATTCACTTTTATCATGAGTACACCCTCCCCCAGGAGCTGGCACCGATACTGGCAATGCTGTTTCCCATGGCCAGGGAGCCTTTCGGGGCTCCAGCCTAGATCCGCCAGGACTAGCTTCGTCATATCTGACAAAGACAGGGGCCACTACGAGAAAGGTGCATTTCCGCACGGGGCAGGTGACAGATAGGTCTACCCACTCCTGGACGGTCTTGGGGGCCTTACGACCCCCCTGAGAGTGAAGAGGCTCGAGGACCTATAAGGACCTATAAGCATCTGGTGATCTCGAGTCTCCGCACGCCCTTAACCCCCACTGATGATCGCAAATAAGCGTGAAACAGCTGTCTGCGTACTGGTGGATTGACGGAGGTATAGAGCAACCCTCGTATATCGGCTTTCATACGCTGCTGCGTACAGAACCCGCGCTCCTCTGGTGGCTAAAAGCAGACGAGCCTTGTCGCCCCACCAAAGAGTTTGCTGCTGTTAGCAGCGTTTCTCTTTGGTTGCCGTTACCTTCGGGTACCAGATGGCGCACTGACAGAACTTCCTGTCATTTGCTAACACATGTTTCGCATGTTTGGTTAACATGAAAGACCTGATGCTCTCTTATTTCCGTCAATCGACCTATGGCGCACTGATGATCGCAAATAAGAGTGAAACAGCTGTCTGCGTACTGGTGGATTGACGGAGGTATAGAGCAACCCTCGTATATCGGCTTTCATACGCTGCTTCGTACAGAATCCGCGCTCCTCTGGTGGCTAAAAGCGGACGAGCCTTGTCGTCCCACCAAAGAGTTTACTGCTGTTAGCAGCGTTTCTCTTTGGTTGCCGTTACCTTCGGGTACCAGATGGCGCACCGACAGAACTTTCTGTCATTTGCTAATAGACGCGTATGCAGTTCATAAAGCTTGCATAGCAAGTAGCATGTGCCGTAGCGTTAATACTTACCGAATACTCGTACGATGCGTGGCCAAGATGCCGCGCCGCGCCGGTCGGAGAGGTACAGTGACGTCACCGTCGGACACTCGCAAGTGCCGCGCGTTTTCAATTTGCAGCACTTTGATAATTTATTAGAATATGAAATCGAGCTCAGAAAATTCTGAAATTTTGCACAGCTACTAAACTCGACACGCTCTTTTAGAATATGCAATAAAAAAATATGCTGAACGAGCCTATTGTTGTAGGTGGGGGGACAATGACAACTTTCTTTTGTTTCCATAGTCGTTTTATTTCTATGGCAAGATTGGTGTATTTAGATATCTTCCCAGCGTAGGTGCTTTGGATGTTCATAATGTAACATACTGTATATTATGATATTCGTGTATTGTGTATTAGTTGTCATGCATGATGTAAAGTCAAAGTGTTAGGTTAGATCTTTGAAGTCTAAACGTCATCGAATCGTCTAGAGTTTTCTAGAATGACGGATTGGCATTCTCGAATGTCATCGAAATCTCTAGATGGTTCGATGAAGTATATACAGGGTGTCCCAGAAGTCAACGTCAAGCCGCTACGGGGTGACAGAATTGGTTGTAACTATCACGAGAAAAATCAGAAAAAAAATCTATCCCATGCAGTTTGAAAATTATGGGCATTTAAAAAAAACCTAGAAATTTACTCAAATTATAACAATTTTTCGGTTATTGTGGTTAACTTTTATTATTTTTGTTCATTTAAACTTTGGAACCGTAACCCTAAATAACCTTTCTAGAAGCACAGTCAAAAATAATGACACAATTGCCCCATCAAGTCATCTAGAATGAAGACTATTTATTAACCGTAACCCTAAATAACATTTCTAGAAGCACAGTCAAAAATAATGACACAATTGCCCCATCAAGTCTTCTAGAATGAAGACTATTTATTAAACTATGAATTTAAGATTTTCAAAGTTTGCCAACTTTGAAAGACCCTCCTTTAAAAAAATGTACTAAAGTACCTTGGCAAGTACCATTAAAAGTTGGCGCATTTAACCAGGATTGTAAAATGGTACAATACTTGTTAGTTTCATACTAAAGAAAACGAGTAAAAAAATAAAAACCTCAAGTAACCCGATTTTTGCTAACCCATTTCACTCTGATCAGGTGTCCTTTATTCGCACAAGCTTTTGGCAGATTCTTAATTTTACGGCAAAATGATGAGAGATATGGATAATGAACAAACATATTTGCTATGAGTAAGCGAGACATATAGTGACGCCACTTTTAGCAAAGTTAACAAAAATAAGTAAAATTAATAAAATAATGAAAAATTTTGACCTAGTTTAGTTTAGGTTTATTGGAATAAAAGTCAGGCAATAAATGTTCAAATTGTTTACCATCAGCCTCAATACACGCCCTACATCTTCTTAAAAAAGATCTACTTATTAGCCAGGCATACCCTCGAGAGTTGATGTCCTCAGCAGCTTGCAAAATTCGTTTACGCAGCTCGGCTACGCTTTCAATGGGCTTTGAATAAACTTTTTCTTTGAGAACACCTCGATAACAAAATTCCAGGGATTTAAATCTGGGGAACGGGCTGGCCACTAGATAGTGCCTGAATGTCCACATCCACTTCCAGGATATTTTTTGTCTGTGTATATTGACATGACATATGTCAATAGGCGATTGGTTTCCCATCTTATGTCTCATTCTGTATTCTGTATCCATCCATGTAACCTGTTGTATCTGATAAATATAAAATGTTTAATCTTCAAACATCCTTCATTAAAATATCATAATTAAACATGGCGCTGCGAAAACGAACTATGTAGAAGATGTTCTAACGATTGGACACGATATTTCCAGTAAGTTCCGCAAAAGTATACAAATATAACATATAACCTAGAAATATGGCTGGAGGCGTGGCGAAGCTACCCCCCGATTTTGATCTGCAAGGGCAGAATGCGGCAACTGAATGGAAATTTTGGAAGACAAGCTTTGAAGACTATCTAGTGGCCACAGGGCAGCACGAGGCAGCTGATACGGTGAAGATGTCTATTTTGAGAAATATGATAGGAACAGAATCCGCACGGATTATGAGTACCTTTGTAGTACCTGAGGAGCAGGAAAATAAGTACGATTTTATAATGACCCTCATAGGAAAATATGTGAACCCAAGGGTGAATGAATGCTTCGAAAGATACAACTTTTTGAAACGGATGCAGAAGGAAGGTGAAAGTTTTGAGCACTTCTTGACTGATCTGAAGCACTTGATGAGGACATGCAACTACAATGTCTTAGACCCTAATCAAACTGCAGAGGATAAGGCACTTCGTGACAAAATAGTAATGGGGATTAAGGATGCCACTACAAGGGAGGCACTACTGAGGGTTGACCAGCTGACATTAGAAAAGGCTATCCAGTTCTGTCGGAGTAGTGAGCAGAGTAAGTTGCAGAATCTTCAGTTCGAGCAAGGGACATCTGAAGTAAATATTGTGAAGAAACGGCAGTCAGGTAACCACAGTAGGACAAACAGGCAAGAAAACCACAAGGTCAGTACTGAGAGTAAAAAATTTAAATGCAGAAGATGCCAAAGCATGCATAGGCCAAGACAATGCCCAGCTTTTGGGAAAAAATGTAACAATTGTGGATTATTAAATCATTTTGCTGTGTCATGTAGAGTGAAAAATGTTAAAACCATAGATCATAGCACTGAACTAGAGAGTGATGATTCTGATGTATTTGTAGGTAATGTTAATCACTTTAAGAATGTTTGTAACTGTAAGAATATAAAGTGCAAGCATAGTCAGGGCATCTGGGAAGAAATAATTAATATTGAAAGTAAAAAATTTAAGGTTAAGCTTGACACAGGTGCTGATGTCAATGTCATTCCATTAGAAAAGTTTAGATTGGTAAACAATCAATTTAAAGTGAGACCTGCTAACTATAAATTAAGAGCTTTTGAAGGTTCTATGTACACTCCAGTAGGAATTGTTAATTTAGGTTGTAAGTATAATAATACGGAAATCTATGAAGATTTTGTGATTGTTGAGGGTGCAACTCAGATTCTATTGGGTGGACAAGCATGTCTACAGTTAAATCTGGTAAAAAGAATAAATACAGCGGAAAAGTCTTGTGTGAAAGAGGAATTTACAAAGCAAAATTCAGATATATTTTCAGGTCCAGGTTGTTTTGCAGGTAAATGTCATATAACTACTTCTAAAGAATTTGAGAGTGTAAGTTATCCCCCTGTTAAGGTACCTATTGCTATAAGGAATGAATTCAAGAAAGAGCTTGATAGGCTAGTAAAACGGCAAGCTATTGTTAAAGTAGATGAGATAGACAGCAATGCAAGTATAAATAGGATTGTGTTAGTTGAGAAGGCTAATGGCAAAATTAGACTTTGTTTAGATCCCTCTGATTTGAACAAACATATCATACGTAAACCTAGGCTTGGTTTGAGTATTGAAGAGTTATGCTCTTGTTTGAATGGTAAAAAATATTTTACAGTATTTGATCTTTCTGAAGGATATCACCACCTTCAATTAGATGATATATCATCATGGAAATGTTGTTTTGCAACCCCCTTTGGTATATACCGTTATCTTGTACTCCCATATGGACTGTCAAATTCTCAAGATTTATTTGAGGAGAAAATAGATGAAATTTTTGGCAATATAAAAAATGTCACAATTTGTCATGATGATATGATTGCTGCAGGATCTACAAAAAGTGAACATGATGAAGCTGTAGCTAAAATAGTTGAAATTGCAAGAAAGGTAGGTGCAAAGTTTAATAAGGAGAAATTTCAGTATTATAGGAGAGAAGTAAAGTTTATGGGGCAGTTATTTTCAGAAAAGGAAATGCAAGTTGACCCTGATAGAGTAGAGTCATTAGTAAAGCTAAAACCACCTAAAGATAAAACAGAATTGCAAAGAATTATAGGTTCTTTCAATTATGTTAGAAGATACATACCAAATATGGCTCAACATATGAATATTTTATGTGATCTTTTAAAATCTAATGTTGAATGGGAATAGTTACCCAAACAAAATGAGGCTTTTGAGAAGTTGAAAGATATTATTGTTCATGCGCCAGCTCTAATACCATTTGACCCTAAGAAGAAAATAATACTTCAATGTGATGCATCAAAGGATGGAATTGGATGTTGTATGTTTCAAACACATGATAATGTACTAAAATTAGTTGCTTGTGCATCAAGAACAATGAATGATCATGAGGTAAATTATAGTCAGACCGAGAAAGAATTGCTTGCAATATATTTTGGTACACAGAAATTCCATGATTTTATTTATAAAACTGAAACTGATGTTCAGACTGATCATAAACCCATTGTCTCTATTATGAAAAAACCAATTGGAAAAATAGGTTCAATTAGGCTTCAACGACTTAGGCTGAAATTACTTAAGTATAATCTTAATGTTTATTATGTTTCTGGTAAAAATGTACAGTTTGCAGATATGCTATCTAGATCTAGTTTAAAAATTAATACATGTGATTATGAAATGTTTGAGATGGTACATTATATAACACGACACTTACCTATGAGTGATGAAAAAAAAGTAGAGTTCAGGGAAGCTACATCAAAAGATAAAATTTTGAGTAAACTTTGTGATTATTACTACCAAGGTTGGCCAAAGCCTAAACAAAATGAATCTGTTTATAGAAACTATTACAATTTGAAAAATGATATATATGTAGAAGCAGGAATTAGTTTTTGTCAACAACAAAATCATTGTTCCAGAAAAACTTAGGTCTTATATATTACAGTTGTTACATAAAGGCCACCTCGGTATTAACAAAACTATAAATAAGGCAAGACAGTTATTTTTTTGGCCAAATTTGTCAAATGATATAAGAAATATGGTACAACAATGCCGTACTTGTGAGAAGTATATGCCAAATAACTACAAAGAACCAATGTTATATCATTCAGTACCTAAACTGAGATTCAATAAAGTATCTACTGATATTTTAGAGTATGGATCCAAACCGTATTTAGTAATAACTGATCATTTATCACACTGGTTAGAACTTTATCCATTATCTTCCAAAACTGCAGAAGCTGTTATAAATTGTTTCCAAAATATTTTTACTCGTTTTGGATACCCCCAAACAATTATAGCTGACAATTTGCCTTTCACATCATTTAAATGCAAAGATTATTATAAAAGTAAGGATATAACGATTTTAACCTGTACACCCCATTATCACCAAAGTAATGGATTAGCAGAAAAGGCTGTGTCTATTAGTAAAAAGATTTTGCGTAAAAGCTTGGAGGAAAATGAGGATTATAGGGAATTAGTCATGGAATATAATAATACCCCCATACTTACAATAGGAGCATCTCCATCACAAGTATTACAAAGTAGAATACTTCGTACATAGTTACCCGTACTTAGCAGTAAACTTGAACCTAAGATCGAAACTAAAGTATATGAGTCCCTTTGCAAACATAAAAAACTTACCAAAGCAAACTATGACAAACACAGTAGAAAACAGACAGATGAATTCACAAAAGGGGAGAAAGTAGTCATACGAACAAACCAGGATAAAACTTGGGAAAAAGCAACAGTTTTGAGGAAAGCTGGAGAACCAAGGTCATATTGGGTACGTAAACAAAATAACAACAAAGTTGTTAGACGTAACACTAACCAGATGAAACTATCATGTAGCAAAGCTAAATATAGTGAACACATCCTGGAACCTGAGTTATACCCCGAACAATCAAGGCAATGTAATTTAGGTCATAGTGATAATAAGTTAAGAGTGACAAGTGATACGCCCAGTGATACTGTGAAACCAAGTGTCAGTGATAGCCGCCATCTGATCTCTAGATCTGGACGTCACATTAAACCTATTGTAAGACTAAATCTTTAAGGGGAAGGTGTTGGATGTACAATCTGTACATCATATATCTATGTTCTATGATTGACATGACATATGTCAATAGGCGATTGGTTTCCCATCTTATGTCTCATTCTGTATTCTGTATCCATCCATGTAACCTGTTGTATCTGATAAATATAAAATGTTTAATCTTCAAACATCCTCCATTAAAATATCATAATTAAACATTGTCAAGGAAACCTCTTACTTGCACTGTGTAATGCGCTGGGCAGCCATCTTGTTGATACCTCATGTGGCGACGATCTGTTAAGCGGTCTACAGACGTTGATGCATGCTGCGATTCAGGTATCGACTTCTACGTTTCATAACGCAAGTAGCAGCGTGTGTGGTACTGAATCACGAATTTGGTATCAGTTGCGGCTTGTAGCGATGCAGATTCTGGAATCCTATTATGGACGGTGAGCCATGTCGCCGAGCCGGTGACGCTGATGCAGTGATGCAGGTTTCAACGTGAATAGTATTGCGTCGATGCAAAGAAATAAGCCCACCCTACTATTCTTGTGTTGCATAAAACGTGGATGAAATATCAAGTCGATTCAGGCATCGCAACCGGTTTCGATTTGAGTAGGAACTTATGCAACTGATGCAAGTTTCATGAAACCTTGAGTCGATTGAGGAATCGCAGCTTCCATCAACGTCTGTAGGCCGCTTTCGTGGTACGTCCTCTAACAAAGTTGGTAAATTTTATCGTAAAAGATGTAGGTAATTCGTGCCATTCAAATTCTCAGGCGGCTCAAAAGGCCCAACAATTTTTCAGTTTAAAATTCCGGTCCACAGGCTTACTTTAAAGCGATACTGGGTTCCGTCATCTCGCATTAAATGTGCCTGGCTAATAAGTAGATCTTTTCTAAGAAAATGTAGGACGTGTATTGAGGCTGATGGTACACAATTTGAACTTTTATTGTAATGAAAACCTAAACCTAAACTAAGCTATGTCAAGATTTTTCATTATTTTATTAATTTTGCTTATTTTTGTTGATTTTGCTGAAAGTGGCGACACTACCTGTCTTGCTCACTCAAGGCAAACATGTCCACTATACACCTCTCTCATCATTTTGCCGTAAAATTGAGAACCTACCAGAAGCTTGTGCGAATAAAGAACATCTGACCTGAGTGAAATGGGTTAGCAAAAATCGGGTTACTTGAGGTTTTTATTTTTTTACTCGTTTTTTTAGTATGAAACTAACAAGTATTGTACCATTTTACAATCCTGGTTCAATGCGCCAACTTTTAAAGGTACTTTATACCTTTTTTCTAAAGGAGGACCTTTCAAAGTCGGCAGACTTTGAAAATTTTAAATTCATAGTTTAATCAATAGTCTTCATTCTAGAAAACGGGGCAATTGTGTCATTATTTTTGACTGTGCTTCAAGAAATGTTATTTAGGGTTACGGTTCCAAAGTTTAAATGAACAAAAATAATAAAAGTTAACCACAATAACCGAAACATTGTTATAATTTGAGTAAATTTCTAGGTTTTTTATGCCCATAATTTTCAAATTGTATGGATAGATTTTTTTCTGATTTTTCTGATGATAGTTACAACCAATCCTGTCCCCCCGTAGCGGCTTGACGTTGACTTCTGGGACACCCTGTATAAGGCGCCACGGGTAGCGTGGTAGTTCAGTTCAGTTGAGTTCAGTTCTAGTTGAGATAAGGTTAAGAGATATTGTATTGAGTTGTGAAGTAAAACGGTGAAAGTTAAGTCCAGTTTGATTCTTTGGTGAAGAGAAAGAGGCCGTGACAATTGGTGTCAGAAGTGTGGGATAATCCATCGAATCAAGCCAAAAGGAAACAAGAAGTGAGTACAGCTTTAGTCAATGCCAGTAACCAGAGCTATGGCGTCCGAAATTCAAAATCAAAATCAAAAATATATTACGGGACATGCCCAATCCAACAATGTACAATAAAAAACATTTCGGGAATTAAGTATCCATACAACAAATTCGTGCACCTAAATGTATATTAACAAAAATAAATAATAAAAAACAATATGTATAGTTAAAACAAAAATACTAGCGTTCACTTACAATGCCTAATCCTAAAACATCTGTTCTTGGAGTGATCTTTCTCATGTATTGAGATGTCTCAGCCTTTTAAGCTCGAACTTGAGTCTTTCCTTCGAGATATTAAATAGGTCACCAGCATATTAATTGGCATGTCTCATGATCCGATTAATTGACGAATTTTGACCATATGTTGTGCGGTGTTGCTGAAGCTGGAAGACAGTATTTCCTCTTAGCTGTCGAGGAGGGACATGAAAGGTGAACTGAGCCAGAATCCCAGGGCTATCAACTAAACCATGAATTACTCCATGACTGAACATAACGTCAAAATTCGCTTTTCGTCTAGAAAGACTCTGAATATTTAAATCATTTTCAATTACAGTATAATCAATTGTTGAGCCAGGTATACCCAATTTGAATGCAATATACCTTAGGAATTTCTGTTGCACAGACTCTAGTTTGTTAATATATTTGAGAAAACATGGGCTCCAAATTACTGTATTGCCTTCAAGTTGAGAACGGACCAATGAAAAATATAAAATTTTTATACTGGCCAGGTCGTAGAAATCTCGAGAGTTCCTCTTAATAAACCCCAACATTTTTAAGGCCTTATTGCATGATGCCTGTATGTGCTCGTAGAATGTTAGTCTAGAGTCAAAAAGTATACCCAGATCTTTGGCTATATGAACCTTTTCAATGAGGTGATTGTTAATATAATAACTGTTAGGGGATAATGATTTAGATCTAGTGAAATGAATGTACTGGCACTTTCCCACATTTAGGTTTAAGTTGTTATTAATGCACCATATAAAAAATCGGGTTATGTCAGATTGAAGCTCTTTAACATTCATAGGATTTCTTATCACCGAAAATATCTTTAAATCATCTGCAAAGAGTTGAAATTTAGATTTTTGAAAGCATCCAGAGATATCATTTATAAAAATGTTGAAAAGCAGGGGCGCAAGATGAGCTCCATGCGGAACACCTGATGTAACTGGGATTACTGATGAAAGACTACCATTCACGCAGACAGCCTGTCTTCTGTCAGTGAGGTAGGATATCAGCCAATCAAGAAGCTTCCCATGTATTCCATAGGCTTTAAGTTTGATAATTAGAATTCCCAGATCCACACTATCAAACGCCTTGGAGAAGTTAGTGTAGATACAGTCAACCGAATCACCATTCTCCAAGGCACCTGAGATGCAGTCTGTGTAAAGTAAGAGATTTGTGGCTACTGATCTACCATGAGAAAATCCATGCTGTTCACAGAGAATCGTATTTTTGAAGCAACATGATAGGTAGTCGTTTACAAGTGATTCAAATAATTTAGGTATTAAACTGATTTTACTAATGGGTCGATAGTTCAGGACAGAGCTTTTGTCACCAGCGTTTTTAAAAACAGGCATAACATAAGCCATTTTCCATGAGTTTGGGAAAATGCCCACCGATAGAGATTTGTTGAAAAGAAGCCAAAGTGGCCTTGATAAAGAGAATGCTAGGTTTTTTAGAAAAAATGGTGCAATGCCGTCAGGGCCAGGGCCTTTATTCAAGTCAATATTGGAAAGTTTATTATAGATATCTGAGATTTTAATATGATACGAATTCAGATTGACGTCATGCACAGCTTTATAATTCGTGACATTATGCACTGCTCTCCAGTTAGTTGATATCCGGTATACTGAAGAAAAGTGAATTGCAAACAATTCGGCTATACCAGCACAGTCACTAGATGAAAGATCATTCAAGAACATGACATTGGGGAGGTCAACATCATTGTACTTTTCACGAATATATTGCCATTTTTGGATTATCCTTGATATTACGTTGAACTCTTGAAATATAGGCTTTATAACAGTGCTTTGATTGAGCATGGCAAAGAGCTCTTAACTCGCTGAAGGCTTGATAGTCCAGAGGTGACAAGGTTAATTTAAATTGTCTATGGGCCTCTCTTTTTCTGATAATATTTCGTCGCAACTCATAGACAAACCAAGGCGGAAAACGTGACTTTCTACATACTTTTTTTTGGGCACAAAAATTTCAATGCAAGAATTAAGAATGCTATACAACTTGTCGACATCAGTATCAATATCAGAGTTAAAAAGTTCATCAAAATTGACTGCCAAGAGACACCTATTAATAGCATCATAATTACATTTTTTAAAATCATATTCATAGTATTCATATTTAACCGAACCTATACTGCAATATGATCCAATATTTACAGAAAGTGCAGGATGATGACTGTCACAAGGAAGCAAGGGAGTATCAACACAAACTACATCACAGTGAGAGACATTAGAAAAAATTAAGTCTAGAGTTACATTATTAGCATTTGAATTAAAGTTAAGTTGCTGAACATTGATGTAAGACATCATTTGCATTATTATCTCGACCTTTGGACCATTGGGACAATTACTATTAACAAATAAACCATATTCATCAAGTACATTCCATTGGGCTTTAGGAAGATTGTAGTCACCAAGAATGAATATCTTGGCATCACAATAGGTATCAAAAAGCTCTTCAACATTATTACGATGACACTGGTAATCATCAATTGTGGAGTTGGGAGGAAAATACACAACACAGAACAAAAATTGACAATCATGTATGGATACTAAACACCAAAGTTCTTCATAATTGCTATTAATATGAGAGATTTCAAGTTTTCTTGCAGTGAAAGTATTTGAAACAACAAGAAGCACACCACCTCCTCTTGATTTTCCTGTAGTGGCACTATTTCTATCATTTCGAAGGACATAATAGCCTTTACAACAAACCTCACTATCATAGAATTGAGAATTAAGCCATGTTTCACTAATAGCAATAATGGAGTAGGTATTAAGGCCAATATTGAAGACAAAATCAGTTAGTTTGGTTCTGATACCCCTCACATTTTGGTAATAAATAGTTAAAGGGGACGACTGACTTGCTGCCCCAAAGGAAAATTTCTGTGGATGTTGTTAGCTTCATAGGAGAAAATTATACAATACAATACATACAATATATACAATATCTTTAGGTCAGAATTTAGCGTTATAGAGCTTATCATAGAAATCCATTGACACGCCTACTTTGAACGATTTATTATCACCTTTAGAGGGGAGCTCCTCTACGGAGAAGTCAGCTTCGCTCAACTCTGCTCTAGTTTCGCTCAACTCTGCTCTAGTTTTTATCCATTCCGACACCATAGCTGTAGTAACTGTTCGGGCAGCCCTTCCCAGGTAAAGCCACATTCTTCTGGGAGTTCCAACAAAACTCTGGATATTCTCTGCTGTTCCTGTCTGCACTACCCTCGAAAATACTTTGCGCGAGGAGGCAGGTGCAACAGAAACGTTATTTGCTGTAAGAGCTGCATTCACAGAACTTTTCACTACAGTTTCTACTACTACACTTGAAACGTTCCAACTACAGATTCTGGCTGCTATATGTCCCTATGTCGCCTTTTTCTGTGCACAACTGTTGTGAAACATGGCCTACATGATTATTCTCGCTTAAAGATGTGGTAACTCCATTCAGCGATTGTGTGTTGCAGATGATAGAAACCCTTATACCGCTAAGCTGTTCAGGGGATGCACAAACGTTGATATTTAAGGGCTCAATACTGTTTCTTGGAGTATTGTACATTCCTCCACTATTTAATGAAACTATGTTACTGTTGTTTTGCTGGGACACTGGTTCAGGAGCTTTTTTCAACATCTTAGACACTTTATCCTCGAAACGAGTGCATTGATGAATTTGATACAAGAAATGCGAGCCAGTTTAGAACAAAGTGCAGCCGAAACGAGGGAAACGAGAGCAGAAATGAGAAATCTTCAAAGTAGCCAAGACAACCAGGCAGCTGTTGTGCAAGCGACCGTCGTGAACCTTGAAGAAAAACTAAAACACCACCAGGATGAGGCAATTGCAGATTTGAAGAGTGGGGAGGAACTGGTGATGACTAGGCTGGAGGACCAGAAGCGCCATCAAGACGAGGCAGTCGCAGACTTGAAGAGTATCGTAAGTCAGGCATTAGAAAATCAAGACCAGCATATTAGTCAGAGCTGTCATTACTTCAAGTAAAGTACTTGAAAAATGTATTTCAATTACTTTCTGGTATTTGAAGTACTGTACTTCAAATACATTGTTTTTGTGATATTTGTACTTGATTCCCCAAATACTCTCTAAGAAGTATTTGTATTTGGTACTTGTAGCACAAAAAATATATTTCAAATACCTGGCATTTTTATTTGAAATACTAAAGAAGTAAAGTACTTGAAAAATTTATTTCAATTACTTTCTGGTATTTCAAGTACTGTATTTCAAATTAATTTTATTTCCCAAATGCTATAAGAAGTATTTGTATTTGGTACTTCCACACAAAAAATATAATTCAAATTTATACATTTATACTCGAAATACTAAAGTGAGTAAGAAATACATATTAGTATAGCTCGATGAAAATATAAAGATACTTGAAATAAACATTTCAAGCATTAAATGCTCAAGTCTAGACAAGTATGGACAAATCAACATTACGCATCGCGTCGCCTTGCGCTCTGTTTTTGTCGTAGACATAGGATAGTCTACACGACACTCTGACTCTACAGGACAGTCTCATCACAATCGACACAATCACAAAATATCAGTTCGTCATTGTTGCATTCAACAAAATGCGTAGTTGATGTTGATTGAGGTTAAAATAATGTGAATTTACTACCATTATAATAACAATCTTCAAAACTCTGTACTTTGTCGTGGTGGTTACGAACTGCAGATGTAAAAAGGTAATTTTTCTCAAGCATCTCTTTATGAAAAAATTCATATACCGAGTGGCAATGGAATCGTTATACAGAGCTCCCTTCTTTTACAATCCTAGATGGAGGTTTGAAATTTTGGAGAATTATCTGGTTAACGGAGATGCACAATAGCCATGAGAAAACAAATGTATGCTTATTTTGGTTTAGCCGGAAGTGAGGTTAGGTTCTGAATTTTCAATGACACCCTATATATTTTTTCACACATTCGGATTGACATTTGGATTCCGTTGATGAATGAATTTGAATTGTTGTCATTGCTTGGTATTTCTGTTATACTTTTCACGAGTTCTGTGAATGAATGTATGCAAGAATCAAACAAGTGGATATGCTTTTTATTCATTATGTATGCCAGAAAAATGCTGAAAAAGCGGCGCTTTGTATGCTGACAATTCAAATTATTTGATGGATCTGTTAATGTTAAACACCTTCATTTGCATGGCATACGCGACGACTCGCGACGACGCCGCGCCGACTGTACCTTTTATTACTTATCTCTTCTACTTATTTATTAGCATTTTTGAAAAAGCATATATTCAAAAATTGGGAATGTATTATCGTTTTTAGGTAATTTCTGAAACTTATCCTGTGGTTTTCTGTTGTAGTCTGTTCGCTCATCTGGCCTTCAATAAATCCACATGATGTGTTGATTCTGGAGTTAACTGACGTTTTGGCAACCTCTGTGGCCTTTTTCATAGTACAAAAAAATTTCCAATTCAATTTCGTACTTTGAAAAAGGCGACAGACGTGGCCGAAACGTCAGTAAACTTGTTGTGATTCAATCACGTTGCATGTCTTTGTAGTGTCATTCAAACAAAAATCAGTTTCTATTTTTATTGAAATGTATACCGTTTTTCCATTCATAAGGTACTTTTTATTACTCAACAATAATTATGAAATACTTGAAATATCCATCGCCGTATTTGAAATACTATATCAAGTAATTCAAGTATTAGTATGGTATTTGAATTACTTTTTTAAGTACTTGAAATATTAGTATCGTATTTGAATTACTTCATTTGAAAAATCAAGTACCAAATTAAATTATTTGATACTTGAAGTACTTTCAAAAATAAAATTACTTGATATTTGTACTTTGACGCATGCGACTCTGGTAATTGGTAATTGGTATTTGAAATACTATTTACTAGTACTTGTGACAGCTCTGATATTAGTGCAGTAGAGACTCAGCTAGCGACATCACAAAGGTACGTTGAAGAACAGCTACATCAAGTGGAGGATCGTGTCAAGGAAATCGTCAGAGAGGAGCTGCGAGACCTTAATGCAGGTGAGCGTTGTTTAACAGCTGTACCACCCGCTTTTTCTGATAGATACAGTGGCGTAGTAGCAAAGCCCTATCCGTACAATGGCAAAACGTCCTGGGAAATTTATTATATGCAATTTGAAAATATCGCACGTATGAATAACTGGTCAAATGAAGAAAAAGCTTGTGTGCTGACATCCATGCTAAGAGACTCTGCCGCAGCCATTTTGAAAAATCTCTGCTCATCAGACCTACGTGACTATGATAAGATGTCATCTGCAATGAAGTTACGCTTTGGAGATGCACACTTAACAGAGTTGTTGCATGGCCAGTTGCATAACCGGACACAACAAGCGAAGGAAGATTTAACCACATTTGCATACGAAGTCCAAAGCTTAGCTAAACGAGCATTCCTCAGCAGTGCCATCGAGACACAGGAATACGTCGCTGCTCGTCAGTTTGTCGAAGGAATTGTAGACCTGGACGTTCAGAGAATCGTAAGACTATCCAGTCCCAGAACCTTACAAGACGCTTTGGTCAAGGCTCTAGAAATTGAAGCTGCCACAAAAGCCACGCGAATGACACGGACGGTGCGCTCTGTAGAACAAGATGATGAAGTAGAAGTCAGGGCCACTCCGTTCGTTCCAAGAAGAAGAGGTGGTACCTTCCAAGGAAACCCAGTTCACAGAAATATAGAACGAGCTGAGAAGTTTACGTGCTGGAGATGTGGGCAGAAGGGGCACCTTAGAGTAGGCTGCTGGATACAGGTCGATAAGATGCAGGTGGATGTAGAACAACCAGATGAATATGCAAGCAAAATGAATTCTATGCAAGGCACGATAAACTCAATGAAGGAGCAGTTTGACAGAGACACGAAGAATTTGCTGAAGAACGAGGAAACTATCGCTAAGCTTCAAGGACAACACAGAGTAGCCATGAGGGAACTTACAGCAGACCGGGATAGGCTAAAGCAGTTGCTTGACTCTCAGAAACGAGAATGTATTGGTATTAAGAGCAAGTTTGAAAGGGACAAAAAGAATCTGTTGAAGAAGAATGACCAACATGAGGCAGCCTTCAGAAAGCTCAACGAGAAACACGACAGAGGAGTTTTCGCTTTGAACAATGAAATCAAGAGGTTGAAGGATTTGGGTCAGCTGAAG
The DNA here is from genome assembly GCA_951848785.1 of Callosobruchus maculatus. NCBI lineage: Eukaryota > Metazoa > Arthropoda > Insecta > Coleoptera > Chrysomelidae > Callosobruchus > Callosobruchus maculatus. Next base: position 3,580,902 of record CATOUR010000191.1, on the reverse strand, counting down.
AAAGCGAAGGATACATGTGACCAAGTTAAGGACGAAAATGCTGCTGGAGGCTGAGAGCGCATCCTTAAAGAAATACCTGGACCACGCGATTGTGCAAGTCAAAAAGACCGGGGTCAAGGAAGACGAGTCAAGGTTGAGTGGAAGGTTGGTGCATCATGAAGCAGAAATCAAGAAAATTAAATCAGATATTTCAGATGCGCTTGATAGTGTGAGAAAGGTAATGGAAGACTTGTATAAAGCAAGAGACGTTGACAATAAGATGGAAGAGCAACTGGCGAATTTGGAAGATGAGAACGTTCGACTGAAAAAGGAGCTGGAAGACGCTTTGGCTGCAGCACAGGCTGATAGTTCTGGGATGAAACAATTGAAGTACGGGCATAATAAGATAAAGCAGAAGATTGCGCAGATGGAAAGCGAGGGCGATGGGCTAAAGAAGAATTTGAACAAAGTCATTGAAAATGCAAGCAAGCAAGGTGTGTACGAGGTATCAGCGATGCAAAATGACGATGTAGATTTGAAGCAAATATTGGCGCAGCTGGAGAGGGAAAACGCGAAGATAGGAACAGAGCTTAACGTTGCGCTCAAGGACGTGTCATGGGGCTCTGATCAAGCCGCGCAACTAAGGAGCGAGAATGGTAAGCAGAAGAACAGGATTGCGGAACAGGAAGACAAACTGAGCAGACTCACAGAGGAACAGGTGAGCAACCTGACTGACGAGTAGGGAGTGTCCAGAGTTGACAGCCGACAAGACGAAAAGGCCCAACTGAAGAGGATGATAGCAGAGTTAGGAAAAGAGAACCCTGCTGGAACTGAAAATGAGAATCACAAGTTGAGCAAAGGGTATCGCAGTTACAAGGTGATCTGGTATGGTCTTACAACACACGACAGAAAGAAGGGTAGATGTCCGAAGCTTCAACATCATTTGGAGGGACCCTACTTGGAGACGAACCGCCTCAATGACTTGGTCTACAGGTTATGTACGGGAAGTGGAAAACCGAAGGTCGACAATACTGATGTCTGTGGTGATACAAGAATCGAAGTTGTTCGTCGAGGACGCCGAACGCTAAGGGGGAAGAACGTAACATACTGTATATTATGGTATTCGTGTATTGTTTATTAGTTGTCATGCATGATGTAAAGTCAAAGTGTTAGGTTAGATCTTTGAAGTGTAAACGTCATCGAATCGTCTAGAGTTTTCTAGAATGACGGATTGGCATTCTCTAATGTCATCGAAATCTCTAGATGGTTCGATGAAGTAGATAGGCGCGACGGGTAGCGTGGTAGTTCAGTTCAGTTGAGTTGAGTTCTAGTTGAGATAAGGTTAAGAGATATTGTATTGAGTTGTGAAGTAAAACGGTGAAAGTTACGTCCACTTTGATTCTTTGGTGAAGAAAAAGAGGCCGTCGTAACAATATCATTGGGAATCGCAATATCCACTAAGTAGGTCACTTTGTCTGTCTTTGACTGGAAAGCTATATCTGGCCTATTTGCTGGGATGGTTTTGTCTGTATGTATTTCAACGTCCCAGTATAGTTTGAATAGATTGTTCTCGAGTACTGAGGTCTGTGTAGTTATAATATGGATCTGTGTTTTCATTTAGCATGTTTATTGTGGCTAGTGCTCGGTGTATGACTTTGGCTGCAGAGTTATGTTTGGCTGTATACTCAGTTCCAGCGAGAGTTTTGCATGCACTAGTTATGTGTTCTATTGTTTCCTTCTGTTGGTGGCATTTTCTGCAATTATCATCAGAGATGGATGGATCTTTAATTATGTACTTCTTGTAATTTCGTGTCGCAGTCACATGATCCTGGATAGAAAGCATAAAACCTTCCGTTTCCGGAAAGAGCTGGCCATCCTGCAGCCAGGTGTATGACTGCTTTCCATTAATGTGGTCTTGTGTAACACGGTATCTATGTTTGTCATGGAGTGCCTTCTGCTACCAGGTGTTTATTTTTTCTTGTTTGCTTGTATGTGGCTGTGTGCGTCTGCTGCGTGGTCTGGACAAGAAAGGGCGAGTGGTGTGTAGTTTTTCTCAGTTTTTACTATTGCTTTATGCAAGTTTGTTTGTTTACTACGGAAAAAATTTGTTTTGTATTAAGTGACTGTATCTCTATAATTCCTCTGCCTCCTTGTTTTCTCTATCTCTCTGTCTATGGTGAGCCTTTCCTTGCATGTGTTGGGATGTGACATTCTGTGTTTTGTGAGTTCTGTTCGGATGAGTATATGGATGTTTTCTGTCCGTGTGCGACCACTTGATAATGCCAAATGAATATGTTAGGATTGGTATAGCAAATGTGTGTGTAGCTTTTGTAAGATTTCTAGAATTCAGTTTTGTTTTTAACAGTCTAATAAGGCTGTCATTAAACTCTTGTGTTAGTTGTGATTTGATTTTTGTGTGGTCTATCTTAATGTTTTGATTGATACCCAGCTACTTGTACGTTTCGCCCTTGTCCATATTGTCTTGCGCTTGGCCAGTTACTACTTCCTGTTCGGGATGGTTTTTCCATTGATGTGAAGCACCTTGGATTTACTGATCCCAAATTCTATCTTGATATCTGACGTACAAACTTCAGTTATTCTGAGTAATTCTCTCAGTTGCACTTCTGTGGCGGCATATAGTTTTATATCATCCAAGTAGAGAAGATGATTGATTTTGTGTATATTTGCTTTCTGGTGCCTGGTGGTGAAACCACAGTTTGTGCTGTTAAGTGTGTGTGTAATATTATTATCTGACTTTCTAAGTTCCTCTCGCATAATTGCGATAGCAACAAGTGCTAACGGGCTGTGCCAAGTCAACACCCTGCCTATTATTGATCGGAATTTAGGAAGGATCGCACAACATTACAGGTCTTCAGGATTACAGACTTTTGGAATACTTTGTGTAACTTTTCATCCAGGCCCAATTGTTGGAGGTGTTGTGTAAACGTGCTTGGTGTAAGGCCTGACAATGACATAATGAGGGGGACAATAGTGACTTTGTTTTGTTTCCAAAGTCGTTTTGCAGCGTAGGTGTTTTGGATATTCACGTCGTTGGGAATGGCAATATCTACCAAATAGGTAATTTTGTCGGCCTTTGACTGAAAAACTATATCTGGTCTATTGGCTGGGATAGTCTTGTCTGTATGTATTTCAACGTCCCAGTTTGTACCGATCGTTTTCGAGTACTGATGTCGGAGTGTAATTGTAGTATGGATCTGTGCTTTCTATTAGTTTGTTTGCTGTGGCTAGTGCTTGGTGTATAACCTTGGCCGCAGAGTTATGTCTGGCTGTGTATTCGGTACCGGCAAGAACTTTGCATCCGCTTGTTATGCGATCTATTCTTTTTGTTGGTGACATTTTCTGTAGTTATCGTCTGTTATGGATGGATCTTTAATTATGTTGTTTAGTGTTTGGCCAGTTACTGTTTCCTGGTCCTTCCATTGGCCTTTGTTGATGTGGAGAGCCTTGCATTTACTCATTCCGATATTCCACCCTGACGTCTGACGAGCAAACTTCTTTTATTCTGATTAACTCTCTCAGTTGTACTTCACTGGCGACATATAGTTTTATATCCTCCATTGTAGAGGAGATGATTGATTTTGTGTTGATTTAATTTCTCGCGTCTAATGTTGAAACCGCAGTTTGTGTTGTTAAGTGTGTTGAAGAGTGGATTCTGACACGGACAGAACCACAGTGAACTGAGAGAGTCACCCTAGAAGATGCCGCGTTTTATGTGTAGCTCATCCGTCTTGGTATGGCCGTCCTGGGTTTTGAGATGTATGTTGGTTCGCCATGCCTCCATGGTTCTTGTAGGAAACTGACGTAGCCCCGGGTTGATTTTATATACTTGAAGAGTTTTCGCTAGCCAGCTATGGGGTACAGAATCGAAAGCTTTTTTATAGTCGATGAAACAGGTATGAAGGTTCCTATGTTCTTTTCTGGTTTGCTCCATGATCACACTATCAATTATAAGTTGTTCCTTGCAACCTCGGCTTTGTTTTCGACATCCTTTTTGTTCTTCAGTCAGGATGTTGTTTTGCGTGAGGTGTTGTTCAATCCTTATGCCTATTGTTGCTGTGATGATCTTGTGTAAGGTGGGGAGATAAGTGATCGGGCGGTAATTGGCAGGGTTCTTGGTGTCTGCGTTTTTAAGTCTTATATACGTTATCCCCTGTGTGAGGAATTTGGGAAGCCTATTGGGTTGGAGTATGGCTTTATTGATTTGTTTTGTGAGCACTTCATAGGTTGCACTGAATTGCTTGTACCAGAAATTTTGCTTGTTATCTACGGCCGGGCACTTCCAGTTGTGGGTATGTTTTATTGTCTCAGCTATTTCCTGTGGTGTAAGAATAACGTCTCCCTGTTCCGGTATATGTTGTTGTTTTTCCTCTTCCTGTCTGAGCGTTTTCATTATGAGTTTTGACCATAGGCTTCCCCAAAACTCAGTTAACTCTTGTTTACTAGGAAGTTCTATTCCTGTTATCTGGTTGTCGGTTGTTATTATTATTATTATATCATAATGAAGGATGGTGTGAATCTTCATTAATCAATGGTAGATAGTCACGAAGCGTTTCACAGGTCATGTTAGTTATGACTAGATCCAATATTCTGCCTCTAGAGTTTAGGATACTATTAGTTTGTGAAAGATCAGAAATTTCCAAGAAATTGTGTAAAGCAGTAGAATACCGATCAATGATCTCAGCATTTACATAATTAGTTGCATTAAAGTCTCCGAGGATAAGACTATTGGATTGATGCATTATAGTTTGTGCAAACAGATCCAAAAAATATTCACAATCAACAAACGGTACTTGTGGTGGAATGTATACGACATATAAAAACACCTCAACCTAGCAGTATATTTGACTCACAAAACATCAATCAAACCAATTTCACTACGAATATGCTCGAGGTTGATGGACTCCACTTCATAAGTATCGTTTTTATACGCTAACACCACCCCACCACCACAAATTGTGTTTGTTCTTGTGAAGTTACGGTCACAACGGATGACTTTATACTCCGAAGGAAACAGTTCAGAATTTTGCACAACCATGTCTCAACTAGTCCTACAAAGTCGTAATCAGATGACGAAATTGAAGAGTAAAAATCACTGATTTTGGTGTTGAGTCCTCGTACATTCTGGAAGTAACACTGAGTAGAAACATTTTTGTTGGGCTTTCCTAGTTTTCCAACTCGATCTTGGGGACGCCGCGAACATACTTAACTTTCAGTCCATTCTCACCTCTGGCAGTGCGGTCCGTAACCTCTTGCTTTAGTTTCTTGTAATACTGTATCTATTTAGGTGTGCGATCAAATGAGATGCATACTCTAGAGAAGGTATCGTGTCTCTTCAAGTTATTGACTGATTTAATGCATGAGCGAACGTAATTTGAATCTTTGAAGGTAATTCTAATGGGTCTTGGCCGACCAGTGGTGGTGGAACTCAGCCCGATGATCGGCTTAATGTTGTCTGTTTCGATATCTCTGTCTAGAACACGTAATATCTTATTAACTTGATCTACATCGTAAGCTCTCTTCTGAGTGTTAGATTGATCTGCACTTTCTGGAACTCCAAAAATAATGAAATTATTTTGCCTTGACTGCCTGTCATTTATTTCTTGAATGATGTCATCATAATCAAGAGATTCGGTTTTTGGCACTAAGTCGATCCGGTTAGACTTAAGGGCATTTATTTCTTCTTGTAAGGAGATAACTAAAGCCCTCAAATTCGCTAGTGTGGCACCAATTATGGTACAGATTTTGCATGTAAAGTGAATATTTGCTTTGGTTTTTAATATTTTGACTTCTGTTTGCGTCACCTCGACGCAGCTATAGTAGAAGTCGCTTTTGCAGATAGAACAATTTACAAATTTACTATCATCCCCAGATTTTTTGCAACATGAACAACTCGTTTGTCCGGTCTGTGGCATGGTTTTGGTTCATCAGCAAAATTCAGAAATGAAAATAGATACGGTAATGTGGCTCGTTGATTTCTTGCTAAGCGCAAGAATTAACCTAGGATTCTCAGCTTGTAATAAATAATACAAATAGGGTTACTACTGACCTCATGTATTACGACTGGCACTTGAATAGTGAATTAATTTGCTGGTTGTCACTCAAAACACATTCAGAAACAAAGAGATCGCTGAGCACACTGTTGTCACGTTGACTATTTGATGGAAACATTTCTGTTTTGATTTCATTCTCTCCGAGTTGATACACACGCATACTAAAAGAATCTGGTTATCACGGTCACACAACATTGGGTACTGAATTTCACCACTAGACATCTTGTTCACGTTATATATTTCAAAATTTCGCATTCAGTTTTGAACAGTGACCTCATGCTCACCACAAACCTATCACTATAGTTGCCATTCTATCCAATCTTACAGCTGTACAAATTGCGGTCGCTGCTTTAATACTAATATTGGATACGTTGACTAATATCAATCAATTTAATTTTTATTCAATTAAATACATAGAATCACAAATTTTATCTTAGATACAAAATATCATAATGACCTGGACGATACAATAAATGAACAGTAGGTATTCTACCTTCTGGTATGTCATGTTCAGTACAATTTTTGCCTGTACCTCTATCCATATATACAACGCGAACTCCTGCATTTATTGCGGCACAAGCTGCCATAATATGAATGTGATCACTTTCTTTATACATGGGTTCAACCTCCTGGTGGCAAAAATCAGTAATCTGAAAAACATACAAAGAGTAAGATGATTAAGAATTCCATAACAATGGACAACTCTACTCTACTGCTCGTTTTTATCCTATACTTCAGAATTATTTTATAAAATAAATATGTTTTCATTGGTACCCTAATTGATTGTGTCATAGCACGTCAGAGCGTGCGCAAATAGTTTTTCGTGTAACTAGTAACTAGCATATTTATTGCACGATGCCTAAAGGACTTTGCCGCATGACTAAACATGCGTCAGTTCTGGTTAGACGATCAAATTTGAATTATTTTTGCAGTTGGGGGAATCGGTAGGTTAGTTAAGGAAACTTCAATCAGAGATAACTTGATTTATTCAAATGGGAATGCCTAACTTTTTTTTATACGATCAAATGCAAAAATTGATAGCCTTTGTAAAAATATAAGGTTTGTGGTGATTTTCATTTAATTTTAAATTTCCTATGAAATCTGTGTTTATCTATTTTCCTACCTATAAGCAACCTAGCAGGCTAAGAAATATAAACAAAAACATGTTCATATGGAAGAAAATAACTAACTTAGCAGAAATATACAGACAAACTACAGTGAAGGGGCAAGATTATAAAAACTCCTTACAACAAATCAACTCTAATAACAGCGATAATATATCTAAGGCTAAAAAGAAGCTGGGGTACGAGAGAAATGGATACTTTTGACACCTTTCTAGGTACTGCAATGTACTAGAGACTTAAGCCCGATTTTATCAACACGCGCATTTTAATAAAGGCTTTGACCAATCATAGCAGCCCATTCAAGAACATTCATCTGTCAAAGTTCTCTGAAAATTGTTGATTTCTCTTGAAATTTACTTCAGAAAGGTGAAAAAAGACATGCTTTATATACAATCGACCATTATGAACCCTCTAGTATCTTTTCTAGTCTGATTTTCCTTCCTAAATGGGTGAACATTGCATTTTCTTGTCCAACGAACCGTTGAACCGTTCGTTGATCTAGTCCAATCAGATTCCACAAAAGCAATACATTTGATCACTGGTTTGTTGATCTATCAAAAAATAATAATAAAAAATGTTCCTAACTATAATAATAACTATAAATACCTGCAATATACCTTTGTATTATAGTAAAAAGGGGTAAAAATAACATTTTGTTGCATTTGACAAAGCTAAACACACTATTTAACTGCTGGCCAATCATAGGCCTCTAAAGTAGTAAAATTTATGCAGTGCACTTTCATATGAATATGCTGATGTGAGGAACACATAATTACCGCATAATTCTGAGAAAACAAGAATGTTACTATCTATAATAATTATAAATACCTGCGAGACATCTTTTTATCATAGTAAAAAATGGAGTCAAGTTGATTGACTCAGTACTTCCCACACATAATTATGATACCGTTTCATTAAATTTCCCATTACATGAAGTTATAGTCTAAAATCCCCTTGCAACCAAATCATCGCCCACCCGCCCGCCCGCAAAAATTAAAATCAATACAGAACGATCTAAAACACTACTCACATGTCTACATCACAAATCCCTTGGTTTGTATAATAGACAAGGCAATGTTCGGATGGACCTAAAAAAGTGTATTATGCCGCTAGGTTTTTCATTCACAGGTCAATGGACAGCTCATTATGAATGAAACAAATTTTTCTGTTTTACAGCCCCCCACCCCCGAAACAGCCCAAATTCACCCCGATCCAAAAAAAGTAGAAAATGATCAAGAACACCTAAAACGCCTAAAACCAAAGTTTGAGCTGTTTTTATATTTTTAGTTTTTTTATTATTGCTCCGCCGCCACTGACACGACTTTTCCAAAACATACGCGTTTTCCATCCTCACTGCTGGCGCTGTAGTGATACTGTGTCAAAATTTCATTAAAATCAATTCAATGATTTTCGCGTTACGCAATATAGAACGATCTAAAACAATACTCGTATGTATAGGTACATCACAAATTCCCATGGTTTCTATAGTAAGCAAGGCAATATGTTCGGATGGACCTGAAAAAGTGTATTATGCCGCTAGGTTTTTCATTCACAGGTCAATGGACAGCCCATTATGAGTAAAACAAATTTTTCAGTTTTACAACCCCCCCCCCTCCCACTCCCCTAAAACGCCTAAAAACGAAGTTTGGGGCATATTTGAAATTTTTTGTTTTTTGCTAATTACTCCGCCCCCTAATAACGATTTTCAAAATTATAGGAACATTACCTACTACAACCACACAGTATATCGCTGCCAAAATTTCATCACAATCCGTGCAGCGGTTACTGAGATTACGACGTTAGAAAAACGCCAACAGACAGACCGACAGACAGACCGACGGAAATGAGTGATGCGGATTTTCGTTATGGAGACATCATGAAACTTCCAAAAAGCGTGTTATCTCAAAATCGAAAATTTTCGCGATCACAATACTCCCTTCACCTGTCGGTGTGGAAAGTAAAACATCCAAATACAGCAGAAAAGAACCAAATACAACCGAATACAACAGAAAAGAATAGAATACAGCTTAAAACAACAGAAAACCTTCAAATACAACAGAAAGCTTACAAACACAGTAGAAAACAACCAAATATAACCGAATACAACAGAAAACGAGCAAAAACAACAGCAAATGTCTAGACAAAATAGAAAACAGCTAAACACAATCGAATACGATAGATATGAACAGAAAACAGCTCAAAAAAAAACAAAAAATAATCAGGAAATGGCTGGAAACGACAGAAAACGACCAAAGACAATAGAAAACAACCAAATACAACCGATAATAACAGAAAACAGCTCACAACAGCAGAAAACAAGCAGAACACGGTTGGAAATAACAGAAACCGATCAAATACAACCGAATACAACAGAAAAGATCAGAAAGCAGCTCAAAACACCAGAAAAGAAGCAGACAACCTATCGGTGTGGGAAGTAAAAGGGATATATGTTTTTTCTGATTGAAATTGATCCGTTGATATCCCAAGGTAAACATTTGCATATTTGAAGCCCTACTGGAAGCATAGGTACATATATAGCTATTTTTAATTGGAAAAGGCAACTTCATATTTTGTAAAATACCACAGAAATAAGAATTAAGGTTAACATTGAACTCATATGATTTTTGTTTTTGTCTGTCTCTTGATTATGGTAGCGACCCTTGAGGGCTATAACGTAAAAATATTTTCACTTAAATGTTGACGTTTATACAGGGTGATTCATATCAAACTTATATTTTTTTGAATGGAACCCGCTATATATTATTTGGATTCCTTGGTCAATTTTAGTGTGACTTTATGTATCATACATGGAACTTTAAACGAACCGTTTAGGCGCAAATGACCATTTTTGGTATAAGTAGGTATCAGAAGAAAATTCAATATCGCAGCGATTATAAAACTTAGAAGGCCGTCACTTTTCGTTACGACTAAGCATGAAATGCGTCACCTTAGGTCAGACGGCTAAATTTGAATTCTTTTTGTACTTAGAGAAATCAGTAGATTAATTAAGGAAACTTCAATCACAGATAAGTTGATTTTTTCAAATGGGAATGTCTATTTTGGTTTAAAGAATCAAATGTGAAATTTGATTACCTTTCTAACGATATAGCATTCTCGATAACAATCTTTTTTGGTTTTCATTTTATTTCAAATTTTCAATCAAACGGTGTTTTTCGATTTTCCTGCGTGTAAGCGACCTAGCATGCCATGCTAGGTCGCAGCTAATTTAGTACACAGATGTAAACGAACTAGAGTAGCGAGGCAAGATCATGAAAATTCCTTACAACACATCAGCTCTAACCGGATACAACAGCGGCAAGATATCTAATGTTTATGAGTAGCTGGGTATGACAGAATTGTTTGTTTTTCACAGCCTACTAGCTATTGAGGTCTACTAGAGCTTGACAACTTTCCAAGACGATTAAAAATTTTGAAACAAAAGGACAACTACCAGCGATTTTTGCTTACAGTCTAACATGTTTAGGATGACATTTGACATTTAATGGAATAAAAAAATTAGTCATTTCCGTTTAGTTCAGTCAAAAGTGGAGATATCTCTAACTGGAGCATTCTGAACATCTACTGGAATAATTGCTAGAATTTTTTAATTACGCTATGTTGTAACTGTGTTTATTTCATGTAGTTTTTTACAAACTAAATTATGTTTTACAATTCAAACAGACTGCAATTCAAGTTTCATTTTTCGCGTTTTTGCTAATAAGTAGAAGTATCTACTGAAGAAATAAAAGGGTTCCAGTCAGAGGTATCATTACTTTTGACTTACGGAAATGGCTACATTTTTATAGCATTAAATGTGAAAATTTATTCAGAAGACATAGATATACTGCCAGCAACAATCACTAGTAGTTTTCTTTTGATTAAATATTTTCTTACTGACTTTGGAAATTGGCTAATAGCTAGTAAATGAATTTGTGGTTCTTGGGTTTTTAGGCCGGCGTCGTTTAGCGTTAAGGCTTAACGTTTCGCCACCACGAGTGGATGGCATCTTCAGAAGCTATTTCACTTCAGCGACTTCCAAAGTACTGACGGCTGGAGGATCTGCACCTGCATTTATACCTGTCAACGGTGACGTGGCCCGATCAGGTAACGTTGGTAGCCCCGCCCCCTTGCGATATGGCAGTGTCTTCAGGTCCTTTAGGATGGGTACCCATGTCCGGGTGACCTTCTGTATTTCTTCTTTTCTATTGAAATTATTGTGGTGTTTTTGTATCTCGATGGCTTCTCTGTTGAGTCTGGAATAGTATGAAGATGTTGCGGCAAGAACCTGAGTTTCTTCAAACTTGATCTTATGGCCTCCTTCCTTAAGCGCATGTTCGGCTACCGCTGATTTTTCGGTATAACCTAGTCGACAGCTAGCCTTATGTTCTGAAATCCTTGTGTTTATCGATCGCTTCGGTGTTCCTCTGTATACACTCCCACATGTGCATGGTATGTGATAAACCCCCGGTGTAGTAAGGGGTCTCTTTTATCCTTCACCGTTCTCAAATACTCCTGTATCTTTCTTGTGGGCTTGTACATGGTCTTGACGTTTTCTTTTCGTAACATTTTTCCTATTCTGTCTGTTATTCCAGGCACATATGGTAGAAAAGCTCTTGCTATCGGTTCAGGTTCTTGTTTTGCCCTATTTCTTCTCATTGTTCTTGTTATTTTTTTCTCTGTATAGCCGTTCGCCTCAAGAGCGTTCTTTAGGTGTGCCAGTTCGGTGTCGAGTTCCTCTGGTTCGCACACTTTTCTAGCCCGATCTGTCAAAGTTCTAATAATTCCGTACTTCTGAGGGACTGTCTGGGACTCCAAAATGTACGAACAAATCGAAGCTGTACACATAAGACCGGTAATAAAAACTGAGCAAGCCAGGAGAATATTCGAATGTACTGAACTAAGAGAACGAATTCATAACACCAGATCTACCCTAGACAGAATTGGAAAGAAACTATTGAACATCCACTACCGGCTAAGCACAGTACTTCACAGAACCGACTGGGATAAAATCGATTCAATAACATTCAGAATTATGGAAAATGAACGAGAGAAATGCACAAACAGCCAGAAGAAGAGGTTCGAGATACTGGGAAGTAACAAGAAATCTACACCCGGACTGGACACCAAAAGAACAGTAGTCAACATAAGCAAACGTAACCTCTCTGAAGATGAAATCTCTGTTTTAGCGAAAGGAGGAAACTTTGCAATCACGCCAAAAGAAATACCAACTGAAGAGGTTATTGCAAACCTGGAATCAGCTATACGATCTTTACCTGAGGAAAAAGACAGGAAATCCCGACAGAATCAGCAAGAATTATTAAAAAAGCCAAACCGCCAAAAAGTAATCTAAAGGCGAAGGAGCTAAAAGCATTGAAGGACATCAATAGGGACCCAAGTGTCACTGTTCTGCCTGCGGATAAGGGCAACGCCACAGTGGTGATGGACACCGAAGACTATAGAAATAAAATAAAGGCATTGCTAGGTCCAGATACCTACCGCACTCTACCAAAAGACCCGACCAAGGCCATAGTAAGAAAAACTAAGTCCATGGTGAAGAATTCCAGCCTCGACGAAGAAACCAAGAAGAAGGTATGCAAAAGTGAAGCACTGATACCTAGACCTTATAGATTGCCAAAAATTCACAAGCCCAACGTTCCACTTCGCCCGATCGTTAGCGCAATAGGTTCGCCTACTTACGAGTTAGCCAAACACCTAACCTCATTGTTAAAGCCATACGTTGGAAGAACCGACTCGTATGTCAAGGACTCAGCCCATTTCATTTCAAAAATCAAAGACATACAGCTGGAAGAATCCGATATTCTGGTCAGCTTCGACGTTGTGTCATTGTTCACAAAGGTGCCATTAAACGATGCAATTGAACACATCAAGAACATATTTCCAGAGGACATAACGAACCTTTTCAGGCACGTGTTAACAACAACCTACTTCGTCTGGGGCTCCAAAATGAACGAACAAATCGAAGGTGTAGCCATGGGAAGCCCTTTAAGCTCAGTAGTAGCGAACTTTGTAATGCAGAAGATCGAACAGAAGGCTAGAAGAATTTCTAGAATACCTGAACAGCGTGCATAAAAATATCCAGTTCACCATGGAGGTAGAAGAAAACAAAAAACTGGCATTCCTTGATGTTCTTCTAACAAGAAATGGAGCTACAATAGGACACAAGGTATATAGAAAACCAACACATACTGACCGGTACTTACACAAAGAATCAAACCACCACCCATCTCAGAAGTACGGAATTATTGACTTTGACAGATCGGGCTAGAAAAGTGTGCGAACCAGAGGAACTCGACACCGAACTGGCACACCTAAAGAACGCTCTTAAGGCGAACGGCTATACAGAGAAAGAAATAACAAGAACAATGAGAAGAAATAGGGCAAAACAAGAACCTGAACCGATAGCAAGAGCTTTTCTACCATATGTGCCTGGAATAACAGACAGAATAGGAAAAATGTTACGAAAAGAAAACGTCAAGACCATCTACAAGCCCACAAGAAAGATACGGAAGTATTTGAGAACGGTGAAGGATAAAAGAGACCCACTCACTACACCGGGCGTTTATCGCATACCATGCACATGTGGGAGTGTATACATAGGAACAACGAAGCGATCGATACACACAAGGATTTCAGAACATAAGGCTAGCTGTCGTCTAGGTTATACCGAAAAATCAGCGGTAGCCGAACATGCGCTTAAGGAAGGAGGCCATAAGATCAAGTTTGAAGAAACTCGGGTTCTTGCCGCAACATCTTCATACTATGCCAGACTCAACAGAGAAACCATCGAGATACAAAAACACCACAATAATTTCAATAGAAAAGAAGAAATACAGAAAGTCAACCGGACATGGGTACCCATCCTAAAGGACCTGAAGACACTGCCATATCGCAAGGGGGCGGGGCTACCAACGTTACCTGATCGGGCCACGTCACCGTTGACAGGTATAAATGCAGGTACAGATCCCCTAGCCGTCAATGCTTTGGAAGTCGCCGAAGTAAAATAGCTTCTGAAGATGCCATCCACTCGTGGTGGCGAAACGTCAAGCCTTAACGCTAAACGACGCCGGCCTAAAAACCCAAGAACCACAAATTCATTGGACGATGGCCGCAAAAGCCTTACACAGTACATAATAGCTAGTAGACTGTGAAAAATGAGCGTTCTTGTTACCGCTGTTGTTTCTGGTTAGAGCTAATTTGTTGTAAGGAATTTTCATAATCTTGCCTCGTTACTCTGTTTAGTTTGCATCTTTCTACTAAGTTAGTTGGTTTCTTCCATATTAAAGGGCTTTTGTTTATTTTTCATGGCTTGCTAGGTCGCTTGCACGCAGGAAAATCGAAAAACACCGATTTGACTGGAAATTTGAAATAAAATGAAAACTAAAAAAGATTGATATCGCGGATGCTATATCGTTAGAAAGGTAATCAAATTTTACATTTGATTCTTTAAACCAAAATAGGCATTCCCATTTGAATGAATCAAGTTATCAGCGATTGAAGTTTCCTTATTAATCTACTGATTTCTCCAAGTACAAAAAGACTTCAAAATTAGCCGTCTGACCTAAGGTAGCGCATTTCATGCTTAGTGGTACCGCAAGGTCACGGCCTTCTAAGTTTTATAATCGCTGCGATATTCTATTCTTTTCTGATACCTACTTAAACCAAAAATGGTGATTTGCGTCTAAACGGTTCGTTTAAAGTTCCATGTATGATATATAAAGTCACACTAGAATTGATCAATGAATCCAAATATGCAATAATATATAGGGGGTTCCATTCAAAAAAATGTAAGTTTAAAATATTTTTAAGTTTTAGCCCTCAAGGCTCCCTACCATAATCAAGTGACAGATTTTTGAAATATTTTTTAGTAAGCCCACAATCTTCCGTCCACGCACTATTGGCCCACCCTATATAGTAATCAGTCAGTCAGTCAGTTCTGCAGCCTGCATGAAGTTTGTAATTAACACACCTAGCTGCATTCCATTTGGAGAGTGCTATATTTAAATTGAATAAAAGTAGTTTCAGTAACAGATAAAACTAGAAGTATTCACCTTGTTTGAAATAATAATAAAGTGGGAAACATATATGATTTTATTATATAAAAAGCATGAGATGCTCAGCATTAATTGTTATAGATGTTTCATCATTTCATGAGAAGTAATTTGTCATACGCAACATCAAATTAGTATATCATATATGTAGGTCTCATTTGGGTGCTTACCCAAATTGCCGTAAGCATTTCGTAGGCTCACCTTGTGAAAAATTACCGAAACGGTGATTTGACCGCATCGGGTGAACGGGTTAGGCATCAGATATCGAAAGGTGTGCGCCGGGTTGCATACGCGTACAAAATTTTACATAGTATATTAGTATGATACGTATGATTAGTATACTATTTTTCAGTATAACGGGAAGGGAACTATCGAATAAAGACTATCAACATTCCATACATATTTGAAAAAAAGTTTCAACTTAGGATTCACCCTGCATAAAACTTTATAGAAAATTCAATTACATAAATATGTTGTTACAATATAATTCATGTTAAAGAGTAGGTGAGTAGGGTATAAATAACTAATAATAACAATAAATAATTATTCTGAAGCAATTAAATAACGGTCGATGGAGTTGGCCGTTACTTGATGGAGATCCATACTAATACACAAAGTATTTCCGATGAATGATCACCACTTTTATTTAAAACTTGTGACGATCGTTTCGACACACAGTGTCTTTATCAAACAATGATTTTAAACTTACAGTACTACCCTACTTATACAAGATATACACATTAAACCATCTGAGAGATTTAGTAAGGGTGAATTGTTTAAATCCGTTTGGTCATTAAGGAGGTTACCTGAGAATTTTAGCTTGTTCATTTCTAATGCTTCTAAAAAATTTAATTTGCGTCCCTTCTGTTCTATGTGTAATATTGTAAAATCTTCGTTGAAATGATGGTTTTCGGAGATCAAATGATTGGCGTAATTAGACGTGTCTAAAGTTAGCAGAACAAAGTCAGCAGAACAAATTATTGATAACACCACAATTAAAGGCTAATTAAATGCCCTAATAAGAATTTTAATGCTCCACTTTTTTTAGTGAAAATCGCAGGTTCTGCTAACTTTAAATAAACTTTAAATAAAGTTAGCAGAGCAACCCTGTATATAATAGTCATAATTAAAAAATGATAATGCCATGATGAAGAGCTAATTATATAATATAATATAATAGTCATAAATGAAAAATGATAATGCCATACTAAAGAGCTAATTAAAGGCCCTAATAAGAATTTTATGCTCCACTTTTTTTAGTAAATATAGCATGTTCAACTTGAGAAAAAGTTAGCAGAGCAACCCTGTATATAATGACAATCATTAAAAAATGATAATTTCACAGTGAAGAGCTAATTAAAGGCTAATTAAATGCCAATGCTCCACTTTTTTTAGTAAAAATCGCATGTTCTGCCAACTTTAGATAAAGTTAGCAGTGCAACCCTGTATATAATAGTCATAATTGAAAAATGATAATACCATACTAAAGAGCTAATTAAATGCCCTAATAAGAATTTTAATGCTCTACTTTTTTTTAGTAAATATAGCATGTTCAGCTTGAGAAAAAGTTAGCAGGGCAACCCTGCATATAATAATTATAATTAAAAAATGATAATGTCATACTGAAGAGCTAATTCAAGGCTAATTAACTGCCCTAATTAGAATTTCGATGCTCCGCTTTTTTTAGTGAAAATCGCATGTTCTGCCAGCATTAGATAAAGGTAGCAAGGCAACCCTGTATATAATGGTCATAATTAAAAAATGATAATGCCATGATGGAGAGCTAATTAAAGGCTAATTAAATGCCCTAATAGGAATTTTAATGCGCCTCGTTTTTTAGTAAATATCGCATGTTCTGCTAACTTTAGATAAAGCTAGCAGAGCAACCCTGTATATAATAGTCATAAATGAAAAAGGGTAATGCCATACTAAAGAGCTAATTAAAGGCCCTAATAAGAATTTTAATGCTCCACTTTTTTAAGTAAATATCGCATGTTCAACTTGAGAAAAAGTTAGCAGAGCAACCCTGTATATAATGACTATCATTAAAAAATGATAATTTCACAGTGAAGAGCTAATTAAAGGCTAATTAAATGCCAATGCTCCACTTTTTTTAGTAAAAATCGCATGTTCTGCCAACTTTAGATAAAGGTAGCAGGGCAATCCTGTATACAGGGTGTTCAAAAAGTCCCGGACCGGATGAATAACTTGGGAAGTAGGGGCCACACAAAAAAAATGGTCAAGGGTAAAGTCGTAGGAAATTTTCCGAGCTATCCGATGGTGACCTTGACGGTGACCTTGAGCTTGACCTTTAAGGTGATTTCAAGGTCAAGTTTATTTTTTTAAATAGAAACCCCTATTTTTGACACCAGAAATGAAAAGTACTGAAAATTTTACGCCCAGATTATGACTTTGACCTCTTGAGGAATTTGACCTTGAACGATTAGGTCAAGGTTAAAGTCACATTGTGATGTGCAGGGCATCTTGAGAAGTGGGGGTCACACAAAAAAATGGTCAAGGGTAATGTCGTAGGAAATTTTCCGAGCTATCCGATGGTGACTTTGATGGTGACCTTAAGCTTGACCTTCAAGGTCATTTCAAGGTCAAGTTGATTTTCTTAAATGGAAACCCCTATTTTTGACACCGGAAATGAAAAGTACGGAAAATTCTACGACCAGATTATGACTTTGACCTCTTGATAAATTTGACCTTGAACGGTTAGGTCAAGGTCAAATTGTGAAGTGCAAGGTATCTTGAGAAGTAGGAGACACACAAAAAAATGGTCAAGGGTAAAGTCGTAGGAGCTTTTCCGGGGTATCCGACGATGACCTTGATAGTGACCTTGACTTTGACCTTCAAGGTCATTTCAAGATCAAGTTGATTTTCTTAAATAGAAACCCCTATTTTTGGCACCGGAAATGAAAATTACGCAAAATTCTACGACCAGAACATGACTTTGACTTCATGAAGAATTTGACCTTGAACGGTTAGTCAAGGTCAAATTATGACATGCAAGGTATCTTGGGAAGTAGTGGTCACACAAAATATGGTCAAGCGTAAGGTCGATTTTCTGGGCTATCCGATGATGACCTTGAAGGTCAAAGTCAAGGTCACCATCAAGGTCATAATCGGATAGTCCGGAAAATCTCCTACGACCTTACCCTTGACCATTTTTTGTGTGACCCCTACTTCCCAAGATACCCTGCATGTCACAATTTGACCTTGGCTAACCGTTCAAGGTCAAATTCTTCAAGAGGTCAAAGTCATGATCTGGTCGTAAAATTAAGCGTAGTTTTCATTTCCGGTGTCAAAAATAGGGGTTTCTATTTAAGAAAATCGACTTGACCTTGAAATGACCTTGTAGGTCAAGCTCAAGGTCACCATCAAGGTCACTATCGGATAGCTCGGAAAATTTCCTACGACTTTACCCTTGACCATTTTTTTGTGTGGCCCCTACTTCCCAAGTTATTCATCCGGTCCGGGACTTTTTGAACACCCTGTATAATGGTCATAATTAAAAAATGATAATGCCATGATGAAGAGCTAATTAAAGGCTAATTAAATGCCCTAATAAAAATGTTAATGCGCCTCTTCCTATAGTAAATATCGCATGTTCTGCTAACTTTAGATAAAGTTAGCAGTGCAACCCTGTATATAATAGTCATAATTGAAAAATGATAATACCATACTAAAGAGCTAATTAAAGGCTAATTAAATGCCCTAATAAGAACTTTAATGCTCTACTTTTTTTTAGTAAATATAGCATGTTCAGCTTGAGAAAAAGTTAGCAGGGCAACCCTGCATATAATAATTATAATTAAAAAATGATAATGTCATACTGAAGAGCTAATTCAAGGCTAATTAAATGCCCTAATTAGAATTTCAATGCTCGACCTTTTTAGCAAATATAGCATGTTCAGCTTGAGAAAAAATTAGCAGAGCAACCCTGTATGAAATGATTATAATTAAGAAGTGATAATGTCATACTGAAGAACTAATCGAACGCTAATTAAATGCCCTAATAAGAATTTAATGCTCCACTTTTTTTGGTAAAAATCGCATGTTTAGATAAAGTTAGCAGGGCAACCCTGTATATAATGGTCAACAATAGAAGAAAACCATAGAAGCAGCTCGTGGATGAAATGCTCCAGTCTGTTAGTTTTCAAATTTGTAAAACCTACGACGCAATAAATTGGAATTCATATTGGGTAATATTATTTCACGAACATCCAAACTGCCATTATATTTACTAACTCAAACATTCAAAAACATGTTTAACTAGACTTTAACTATGTTATCATTTGATTCTTCCACATATTGTACTTATGGCTGCTATCTAAGCTTTAGTTAACAGTTAGCAAAGCATATGATATTAAAAGTGAGGTATTTAAATTCTTGATGAGACATTTAATCAGCCTTTAATTAGCTCTCCATAATTGAATTCTAATTTTTCTCAGCCAAATTCTTAATCAGTTACCAGAACACGCATTTTTTTCAAAGAGTGGAGTAATTAAATTCTTGTTAGAGCATTTACCTAATTAGCCTTTATTCAGCTTTTCATTATGCCATTATCATTTTTAGTTATGACCGTTACATACATATATGGTTGCTCTGCTAACTTTATCGCAAGTTAGCAAAACAGTGATTTTTACTAAAAAAAGTGGAGCCTTAAAATTCTTACATACATATATGGTTGCTCTGCTAACTTTATCGCAAGTTAGCAAAACAGCGATTTTTACTAAAAAAAGTGGAGCCTTGAAATTCTTAGTACGGCATTAAATTAGACCTTAATTAGCTATTCAGTATGGCATTATTATCTTTTAATTATGACCATCATATACAGGGTTGCTCTACTAAATTTTTCTCAAGTTGAACATAATGTGATATTTTAAAAAAGTGGAGCATTAAAATCTTATTAGGGCATTTCATTAGTATTACATTTCCATTTTTTAATTCTGAACATTATACAGGGTGGCCAATCGAGTGACGATATTATTTTTTTTTTTAGATATCCCGTACCGAGATCTATCCAAAACACAAAAACAAAAATGCTTTTTTGCTTTTATTTTTTCTGTAATTATACTCAGTATTAAGCCTATGATATCCAATAAAGAAAATCTGTACATCCGACCAATAATTAAGTACATTTTGGGCCCAAAGTTTGAAATCACTGCTTTTAGTCAGGAGACCAAAACATTCAAAATAAAATTAAAAATACCTATGCCTGGTTCTGGAGCTCCAAACTGATTTTAAAAACTTTGCAAGACATTACACTTTCGAAATAATGATGAAAAAATTGCACTCATGGGGGCATTTTGCGCCGTACGTGACTGTTAAAGGTAAAAAATTGAGTCAAGTTGATTGACTCAGTACTTCCCACACATTACGGAGATACCAGTTTATTAAATAATAAACATTCCCATATAAGGATTTAGTCTGAGATCCCCTTGCAACAAAATCATCGCCAGTACCCCCCCCCCCCCCCCCAATTGTCATATGCCGCTAGGTCTTTCCTGCACAGGTCAATGAACAGCCTATTATCAATAATACAAACTTTTCAGTTTTACAACCCCCGCCCCCCCGACCACCCCAATTTCACCCCCACCCAAAAAAAGTACAAAACGGTCAAGAACCCCTAAAACATCTAAAAACGAAGTTTGAGCTGTTTTCATACTTTTAGATTTTTGATTATTGCTACGCTGCCACTGACACGATTTCTAACAAGCATACGCGTTTTCCATCCTCACCACAGTAATAATAATGTGTCAAAATTTCATTAGAATCAATTTAATAGTTTCCACGTTACAAAATACAAAACGATCTAAAGCAATAAATACTGGTATGTATACAGAAAATTCTAAGTCCCTTAGTTTCGGTAATAGGCAAGGCAATGTTCAGATGGATCTAAAAAGGTGATTTATGTCGCTAGATCTTCCTTCACAGGTCAGTGGACAGCCTATTATTAATACAGCAAACTTTTCAGTTTTTCAACCCCCCACCCCCCAACCACCCCAATTTCACCCCCACTAAAACACTTAAAAACGAAGTTTAAGCTGTTTTTACATTTTTAGTTTTTTTATTGTTTCTGCGCCGCCACTGTCACGATTTATAAAAATCATACGCATTTTCCATCCTAGACGCGGTAGTAATACTGTGTCAAAATTTCATTAAAATCAATTGAACAGTTTGTTCGTTACATAATATAGAACGATCTAAAGCAATACCCATATGTATACATTGGAAAAAAGTCCTTTAGTTTCTGTAATAGGCATAAGGCAATGTTCGGATAGACCTAAAAAAGTTATTTATGTCGCTAGGTCTTCCTTCACATGTCAGTGGGTAGCCCGGTGGGTAGTCTATTATGAATACAACACATTTTTCAATTTTACAGCCCCCTAACCCCCAACCATCCCAATTTCCACCCCCACCCAAAAAAAGTAGAAAATGATCAGGAACACCTAAAACGCCTAAAAACGAAGTTTGGGGAATATTTGGAATTTTTTGTTTTTTGCTAATTACTTCGCCGCTAATGCACCGATTTTCAAAATTATAGCAGCATTACCTACTACGACCCCACAGCATATCGCTGGCCAAATTTCATCACAATCCATGCAGCGGTTACTGAGATCACGAGCACAGAAAAACGCGTGCAGACAGACCGACGGAAATGAGTGACGTAGATTTTAGTTATGTAGACATCATGAAATGCCCAAAAAGTGTATTATCTCAAAATCGAAAATTTTCGCGATTACAATACTGCCCTTACCTATCGGTGTGGAAGTAAAAGGTGATAATTCACGAATTTCCAAAATTATTTAAAAAACTTTACTTTATTATGACAAATTAAAGAAAAAAACTCATAACAACCAATAAACCCAATAATCATTGATGTTTTAATGACTTTTAATAAAAAAAACTAATACCCAAATTGTGATTTTTAACGAGTTTTTGCTAAGTACAATTGAACTTCTGCTAAATTAAGTTGTATGGAATTCTACCAAAAGAAAGGAGTAATAAAACACTAATCTGACTTTCAGTTCCTAGGCAGAATTACCTGGGAAGCTGTGTCGTAGCATACGCCATCCCATTCTTGTAGCTTTTTGCGAGCTCATGTTACGAAGGGTTCGAGAAGATCCCGATTTCTTTAATAAAATCTTGCGGACCGACGAATCCCGGTTCGCGAGTACAGGACTGTTTAATATTCAGAATTACTATTATCGAGCAACGGATAATCCTCACATTGCACGACAATCGAACTTTCAGAACAGATTTAGTGTCAATTTGTGTACGGAAGTAGTGAATGGATATGAAGGAATCTAATATTCCTCCAGGCCACTACGCTAGGGAAGTGCGCAACGACTTGGACACAACCTTCCCAAATCGATGGATTAATCGTGCTGGGCCGATAAGCTGACCCCCTCGTAGTCCAGATTTAAATCCCATTGATTTCTTCATCTGATGCTATTACAAGGAAATCGTCTACGCTCGTGACAGCAACACCCCGGAATAGCTCAGATAATAATTAGAGGCATGTAAAAGGAAAATTAATGAAAACACAACTGCGTTTCGCCGACATGAGCTCCCAAAAAGCTACTTTGAAAGAAACGGATAGCGTATGCTACGACACTTCTCCCGAGGTAATTCTGCCATGGAATTGAAAGTCAGATTATTGTTTTATTATTCCCTTCCTTTGTTAACTTTCCATACAACTTAATTTAGCAAATAAGTTCAACAGTACATAGCAAAAACACGTCAAAAATCACAATTTGGGTATTCGTTTTTTTTTATTTAAAGTCATTAAAACATCAATGAGTCGGGTTTGTTAGTTGTTACGACCTTTTTTCTCTTTAATATGTCATAATAAGGTATAGTTTTTTCCACTGTTTTTTGATTATGCCTGCTTCATTTGCAAACTTTCAATATTCCCTCAAATTAATTTGCTGAAAACGCGCCAGCGGAATAGTTTATCTATGTCTTGTTTTGCAGTTTTATACTGTTGCTTTGCTTTCCAGCAACGCTTGTTTGAGCTTGAAAGAAGAATTAGGTACATGCCATTCTTTCGATTTCACAGAATTGTTGAAGCTACATAATTAAAAAATGTACGAAACGGAACTTCAAAGCTAATGGCTTCAGAATCGGAATAAGGTTCGTATAGTTTTATTACAACAGTTGGTTTTTATTTGAATGGATATAGCCGCAATCACAGTGTTGATTGATAATATCTTATGTGATTATTTTTTGTGTTATATTTTGTCTGCATTAGGAAAAAAAACCCGTTCGATAGAAACTGCTTTTGAGATCGACAAAACTCTTCCATCTGCCTTATCCTACCGATGAATAAAATGTACATCTGGCAACGCTGAACGCTGGCAACTGACAAATGAAAATTGAAAATGTACAATAACAAAACAATGTGCATTTCATTATTTTGGAGAAACTTCTTTATGCTTCATTTTTATTAATTTCATCATTAGTTTTTCTAGAGACAAGTGTGTGTCGATAAAGCCAAAAACCGTTCCTCGTTTTGACGCCAACAGATGGTTACATAAAATGCACAGGAAATTGAATTATTTATTAAATTACACCTTAGCTGGAGAAAGGAATAATTTTATATGAAGTGGAAATATAAGATGAAGGGCCGCAGCTGCACCCTTACATCCTCTGTGAATATTTGTATATGAAGTTCCATAACAAACATGGATCTAAAATAGTAGGTTGGAGTATCTTCATAAAAGTATGTATGTATGTATTATACAAACTATCGCAGTTCGCTTTAATTAGTAATTATATAAGAATTATAAGGTTAAAATGAAACATTTGGCATTATTTTGCAAATCAATCGCTTTGTTCGGATTTTCTGCTGTGGTTTTGATACATGTTTCGTTAATTAATCTACCAATTACACAAAGTACAAAAACAATTGAAATTTGACAGTACTACCTAAGGTGACACATTTCATGCTTAGTCACACCGCGAAGTCACAGCCTTTTAAGTTTTATACACGATGCGATATTCAATTTTTTTCTTTTTTCTTCTTCTTTTCTTTTTTTTAAGTACCACGTATGACACATGAAGTCACACTGAAATCAAGGAATCCAAATATGCAATAATATACATGGACTTCTATCTAAAATACTGGAGTCTAGTTGATTGACTCAGTACTCCCACACATAATGATGATACCATTTTATTATTTTCACATTGCATGAAGCTATAGTTTGAAATCTCCTTGCAACCAAATCATCGCCCACTCGCTCGCAAAAAAAAATCAAACATAAAAACTCTCGTAAATAGTTTCTTGCGTCTCCATCCTTAGGAACTAGTACGCCACAGTTTTTTTCTGCATGCTTCAACTGGATGATGTGAAACGATCAGGAGCCTCTGTCTAAACCGTCTAAAAACGAGGTTTGAGCTGTTTTATATTTTTAGTTTTTATTATTGCTGCGCCGCCACTAACACTTTTCAAAAACAGACGCGTTTTCCATTCCGGTCGCGGCAGTTAATTCTGTGTCACAATTCCATTACAATCAATTCAATAATTTTCGCATTATTCAATATACACAGAACGAAATAAAGCAAACTCGTATGTACCTATACATCGCAAAATTAGTTTCTGTAATAGGCAAGCCAATGTTCAGATGGACTTAAACCAGTGTAATATGCCGCTAGGTATTTCTTCCGCAGGTCAATGGCCAAACTATTATGAATACAAGAAATTTTTCAGTTTTACAACCCCCACCCCCCAACCGCCCCAATTTTACCCCCGCTCAAAAGAATAGTAGAAAATGATCGGGAACCCCTAAAACGCCTAAAAACAAAGTTTGAGTTGTTTTTATATTTTTATTTTTTCTATTATTGCTGCGCCGCCACTAACACGATTTTTCCAAAACATACGTGTTTTCCATCCTCACCGCGGTAGTAATTCTGTGTCAAAATTTCATTAAAATCAATTCAATAATTTTCGCGTTACGCAATATAGAACGATCTAAAACAATACTCGTATGTATACATCACAAACTCCCCATCCGCCGTTTTTATATTTTTAGTTTTTTTATTGTTGCTGAGCCGCCGTTGACACGATTTCTAAAAACCATACTCGTTTTCTATAATTGGCATTGTAATAATAACTTAACATTGGCAAGTTCCACCTGATCCGATCTCAAAATATAAGAATAAATACTGCTTAGATTATTAACATATGATCTTTTATTTAAGCTATTTTTACAATTATTGATCTGGACCATCTCTAAGTCTTTTTTCAAAAATAATTTCAGTGTCCAATTCCCTGGCACTATCCCAATCAAGGGCGAGACTAGGATTGCATTTAGGGGGGGGGGGCAGACAGGGTATTAATAACATCAACAGCGCGGAGAGGGGGGGTTGGGGGTTACCCCCCATGAATAATTTTTCTGACACTTTTTTATATAAGTGTGTAGGTTAATGTCAGTAATAGTTGATATTGACAGGGGCCAGAAGGAGACGTTATTTGTATTTGAAAGACCTTTTTTATTTGCTCTTCAAAGTGTTGACAGTTCAGTCCAAAGGTTGCACGGTACAATAACGTTAATTATGGAAAACAGTTATTTTTTATAGCAGAACATTTTGTGGTCCCAGGTCTTCCTTCACAGGTCAGCGGACAGCCTATCATGAATACAACAAATTTTTCAGATTTTCAACTCCCACCTCCCAACCACCCCAATTTCATCCTCACCCAAAAAAACGCAGAAAATGATCAGGAACCTTTTTTATTATTTCTGCGCCGCCACTGGCACGATTCATAAAAACCATACGCACTTTCCATGCTCGCTATGGTAGTAATACTGTGTCAAAATTTCATTAAAATCAATTAAACGTTTTCTCGTTACAAAATACAGATCTAAAGCAATACTCGTATGCAATAATAATAATAATAACCCGCGAGGGTTGCTAGATCCTCTCAGTGGCGCCTCCCCAAGGTGGCGGATAGGGGAAGGCCTCCCAGATATGGGTGGTACCGGGGAAATGAAATACCCGGGGCGGACCAAAACTAGCACAGTGGAATAGCGTCTGCATCCAGAGGATCGGCTATTCCACAATTAATAGGACACGACGGATCTCCATGTGAGGAGCGGTACTCCGACAGCGTCTGTTCTTCATGTTAGAAGCGGCTGTTTTCATAAACCCCCAGGAAGCCGCCCAACATCAACAGGCTATTCGGTGCGTGGCGACACCGAGGGGTATACCGAAGCCAAAGGATGCAAGTCGGTCGGCAACCTTCACAGGTCCATCCTCTGGAGGCAATTTGGACGGCTGCCTCCGGAAATGTCGGCTGCGGGCCCTAAGGCTAACCACCTGACGGGCCCTATCTTCGGGTTCGACCACCTCGAAGGAAAAGCACCCACACCGAGCCGGTTTCGGAAGCCGCCGTTGGGCAAGGTGGCGGTGCTTCGATTTGCCCTGATGACGACCCCCGCAATAACATGGACCGTTTTAGGTGGACGACGGAGCTCAAGGATGACCTGCTGAGCTGCTACGAGAGCAGTAGCCCGCGCCGTAGGGGATACATGTCCCGCATGTATGAGAGGTGGTGTGAAATGCACCCAGAGCATAGCACGCTTACCTCTCAGAATTTGCGAGATTATGTATCGTACCTCCGGAGGCAGGGATATGTTCGTGCTCCAGCTCAGCCTGCCCCTTCGGCGGACGGAAGGCCTGTTAACCAGGCTGAAAGTTCGCCGGTAAGGCCCGCTGAGACGGAAATCGACCAAGTCGTCTCACCTGGGGATTTCAGGGACCGAAGGGCCTTGCATAACAACGGAAGGTCCTTGAAGCTGGCAGATTTAAAGAGAGAGGATGAGGTTGTTGGTGAACGTCTATCGGAGGCCTCTGACATTTGGAGCATCAATTGCGAAATTTACGCTGCGGCTCTGAGGCTAGCTAGACAGGGGAGAGTGAGAGACTCTCCTGTTGAGAGAGCACAGAGACGGGTGCGCCAAATGGAAGCGAAAATCCTGTTGGCTCGCCAGGAAGCATCCCGTATCCAGTGTGTGATGGAATATAGAGCGGCTGGGAAGCCTTTTACGCGCCGAGTGCGCCAGATAGCCTACGGGTTGAGGCGCGACCATCATACACTCAGTCAAGCGGTACTGGTTGTTGTCAAGCAACACTGTCTTGACAGGATACGGATGCTAATCGCTGCTAAGCGATCGTTGGTGGCGCGGGCGAGAGGTCTGGAGCAGAACAGAATGTTCTGCGAAAGACCTTCTCGCCTTTTCCAACAGCCGCCTCCAGCCATAGAGCAGCCGCCAACTGCTGATCGCGTGGAGGCCTTTTGGAGGGACATTTACGAACAACCCAAACCTCTCTCAGCAGACACTCCGGCCTTGGCGCAGTTCGAGTCCGTTTGTAGGAGGACTCCTAACTTGAATGTACTGCGTCACCCGATAAACACGGAAGAAATTCTCGACGCCTTACGAGGCGCAAAGAATTTCGCAGCTCCTGGCCCGGATGGCATAAACACCTACTGGTGGAAAAAATTCCCCAGTTGCCACCGGCATTTAGCTAGAGTTTTTAACTCGTGGCTAAATCAGGAGCAGCCAATTCCGGCTTGGTTTGTCGAGGGTCGAACCGTGCTTCTCCCGAAGAGCGGAGATTTGTCTGATCCCAAAAACTACAGGCCAATAACATGTCTGAACGCGTGTTACAAGCTCTTCACCAGAATCTTGTACATGCGTATCCTTCAAGCTGTGAATCCTGTATTTCTCGACGTGTATGAACAGAGAGGGTCAAAGAAAGGAGTAGCTGGCTGCAAGGAGAAACCTGTTGATTGACCGATGTGTCACGCAGGACTCTGTGCAGTACAAGCGAAACCTTTCTATGGCCTGGATTGACTATCGCAAGGCATTCGACAGCCTCATGACCTCATTGTGCGGCTGTTGGAATGTCTTTCGGTGGATAATCAGATAGTGGGATGCATCAAACAACTGATGCCGCTCTGGAAGACCCGGTTTACCATAACATCAGGTGAAACTCGGGTTCAGACAGAGTTGGTGTCATTGAAAAGAGGTGTCTTCCAAGGAGACTCCTTGAGTCCCTTGCTCTTTTGCATCTCACTTTTGCCTCTGTCCATAGCGCTGAGAAATACTAAAGGATACAGCTGTGGCACGCCCAATAACCGGAGGCACAAGGTCACCCATGTGTTTTATATGGATGACCTAAAACTTTATGCCTCCGGCCAACGCGAACTACAACAATCGCTGAGGGTGGTGCAGGAGTACAGTCATGCTATCGGAATGGAGTTCGGGACAGACAAATGTGCATTGGTTCATCTCAAGAAAGGACGAAGCGGAGATAGTGGAGATGAGGAACAGCTCGTTGATGGGAGCATCTTGCGACAACTGCATGCCGGAGATACTTATACCTACCTTGGAGTGGCGCAGCGTCATGTCCAAGAGGCAGCATTGGTTAAAGAGTGTCTCCGCCGCAAGTATTTGCACCGACTCCGGCAGATCTGGTCGTCAGAACTGTCCGGCAAGAACAAAGTCGCTGCCACAAACATGCTTGCGGTCCCATTGTTATTATACACCTTTGGTGCTATACACTGGAAAGTGAACGAGCTGAAGGAAATCGACACGAAGACCCGCAAAAGGATGAATATGGAGAGAAGCCTGCATCCTAAGTCCTCTGTCCCGCGAATATACCTCCCGCGACACCTGGGAGGGCGTGGACTATTGAGTTTGGAGCGTCTGCACAACAGGGTAGTACTGGCCACTGCCTGCTATGTAACGAACAGCACCGATCCCCTGATCCGCTTTGTGCGAGAGCACGAGAATGCGGGAAAAGGAGCCTTTCTTTTTAGCGCAGCGAAATGAGCAGCCGAGGAGCTCAGCCTTTCACTCGACTTCAAGCGGAGGTGTCAGCAGTCCATTACGGAACTTGCTCCCGCAGACTTAAAATCCCACCTTAAAACTGCCGAAGTCGACTTCCTTTTAAGACTTCATAAAGATAAGCCAATGCATGGAATCTTCTACAAACATCTGGAAGAGCATGGCTTGTCTGAGCAGTTGACCTTCTCTTTCCTAAGGTCTAGTGGGTTGAAGTCGAAGACTGAGGGCTTTATAATGGCTTGCCAAGACGGTGTCTTCAACACCTTGGTGTACCGTAAAAGGGTTATGGGTGTAGATGTACCCGACACCCTTTGTAGAGCTTGCCGACAGGCGCCAGAGACGCTTATGCATCTCTTGTCAGCGTGTAAGACGTACGCTGGGACGGCTTACGTCCATCGGCACAACGCGACTCTACGAGTGCTCTACTATCATTTGAGGCACTCATACGGTATCGATGAGACACCGGTGCTGCCATACGCTCCAGGGGATATAGAGTCCGTTGTGGAGAACGAGAGATGCCGGATTTACTGGAACTACTCGTTCCCCACGCTCGCGCTTGTACAGGCAAACAAGCCCGACATAGTCCTTCTCGACCACCAACAGAAGACGATGTTCGTTATTGAGTTTTCGGCGCCTGCCGAGGTGAACATCGTCTCTAAGGAGGAGGAAAAGCGGACCAAATATCAGGAGTTGCTCGGACAACTTCGCAGGCTCTGGCCAGACTACACTGTAAGTCTGCTGGTTATGGTCATTGGATCCCTAGGTGGAATGAGGAATACGCTGCTCTCTGCACTGCGCAAAATACCGGTATGCCGTGCGGCGGCGCACATCTTAGCCGCCAGAATGCAGAAGGCAGTCATCCTTGGGTCCCTTCGTCTACTTAGGGCGCACGATTCGCGGACCCAGTGATTGCTCACCTCACGGTGTGAGGAGTAGTCACTGGGTAATGGAACAGCAGCCCGGTGTGTCGGAGCCCGGGCTGCACTTTTTTGTTTTAACATAATAATGGCGGTGTCTTCAACACGTTGGTGTACCGTAAAAGGGTTATGGGTGTAGATGTACCCGACACCCATTGTAGAGCTTGCCGACAGGCGCCAGAGACGCTTATGCATCTCTTGTCGGCGTGTAAGACGTACGCTGGGACGGCTTACGTCCATCGGCACAACGCGGCTCTACGAGTGCTCTACTATCATTAAAGGCACTCATACGGTATCGATGAGACACCGGTGCTGCCACACGCCCCAGGGGATATAGAGTCCGTTGTGGAGAACGAGAGATGCCGGATTTACTGGAACTACTCGTTCCCCACGCTCGAGCTTGTACAGGCAAACAAGCCCGACATAGTCCTTCTCGACCACCAACAGAAGACGATGTTCGTTATTGAGTTTTCGGCGCCTGCCGAGGTGAACATCGTCTCTAAGGAGGAGGAAAAGCGGACCAAATATCAGGAGTTGCTCGGACAACTTCGCAGGCTCTGGCCAGACTACACTTAAAGTCTGCTGGTTATGGTCATTGGATCCTTAGGTGGAACGAGGAATACGCTGCTCTCTGCACTGCGCAAAATACCGGTGTGCCGTGCGGCGGCGCACATCTTAGCCGCCAGAATGCAGAAGGCAGTCATCCTTGGGTCCCTTCGTCTACTTAGAGCGCACGATTCGCGGACCCAGTGATTGCTCACCTCACGGTGTGAGGAGTAGTCATTGGGTAATGGAACAGCAGCTCGGTGTGTCGAAGCCCGGGCTGCACTTTTTGTTTTTGAAATAATAATAATCGCTGGAACCGAGCACACGGCCAGACATAACTCTGCAGCCAAAATCATACACCAAGCCCTAGCTACCACTAACAAACTAATCGAAAACACAGATCCATAATATAATTATACACCGACATCAGTACTCGACAACAATCAATACAAACTATACTGGGACACAGACAAAACTATCCCAGCCAATAGACCAGATATAGTTTTTCAGTCGAAAGCAGACAAAGTTACCTATTTAATAGATATTGCTATCCCTAATGGTACGAATATTCAAACCACCTACGCTGGGAAGATATCTAAATACACAGACCTTGCCATAGAAGTAAAACGACTCTAGAAACAAAACAAAGTTGTTATTGTCCCTCTAATTATGCCGGTATCAGGCCTTCACCTAACACATTCACACCACACCTGCACCAGCTAGGTCCGGACGAAAAGCTACACAAAATATTCCAAAAATCTGTCATCCTGAATGTAATGTCCTGACGTAGGACAGTAAATAATACGCGGTTCAATGCTTAATGGTTTATTTTGATAAGGTGCGGTACCTAACATAGAGCGCACGCGGAACCGGACATAGCAGAACTCTCTGGTTGATCCACTGACATACCAAAAGTACCCACAGGGGTCATGCGCACTCTTCGGGAGACAGGGGCGTGCTCAATATATTACATCCATCTCCCCCGAAAAGTATTTACAATCATTGATCCAATACACAGTCAAACACTAAACTCAAGACCAAACTGTCGGGTTGCTTACGCGCACGCTTGGGACGATCTTCAGACGTACTGGGCACTGGGCGTTCACCAGCCGGGCTAGGGTTTGGTTCACAATCAGACACCTTAGTAAGTTCACTATTCACTACTCCGGCGTTAGCACCGGTATCCAAAAACACATCATCCACCGAACTACTGACAGAATTATCGCTATCACAATCACTATTGGAAAAAACATCTGAATTATGTGGGTTCTCAACACTGCATGCGCTAAGCAAAGGATAATCATTATATCTCTAAGTTGGTTAGTGTGTCTTTTCCAAATAATGTTTGCGTCAAGTCTTAACTAAATATACATTTTTGCCCAGAATTTTAACAACTTTCCCCTTGCACCAGCTGACAGGACTATTACGATAATCTTTGACCATAACAATTTGGCTCAATTCAAATCGTAGTTTCCTCTTACCGCTATAGTACTTTTTGTTACTTTGTTGAGATTGTTGTATATTTTTGAAAACGTCTTGGAGGTCTACCTCCTCACTATCTTTAACTGAACTGGGCCTAAGCATATCAAATCGGGTTCTCAACGAACGACCTAAAAATACTTTAGCAGGAGAGTAACCAGTTGAACAATGGACAGTATTTCTGTAAGTCAGAAGAAACTGAGCTAAAGAGACATCAATATTTTTTTTATCATACTTCTTTTTCAAAAAGTTTTTAACTGTTCTAACGCTATTCTCAGCTGCACCATTACAGTGAGGTTCGTATGGTGGAATGGTTATTAATTTAATACCATTTGATTTTGCAAACTGTTTAAATTCTTCTGAAACTAGCTGCGGCCCATTATCACTCGCAATAGTTTTTGGCAAACCAAATCTAGAAAATAATTCCCGCAGCTTGGTGATAGTCATGTTGGTGGTTATAGACGACATCGGAAAAACCTCTAACCAAAATGCATCTACTACAATCAAAAAAAAAATTGTTTTTAGATGGCTCAAAGAAATCAACGTGAATGCGCGACCAAATGCCATCCGGTATAGGCCAACACTGTAATGGTGCCTTGGCAGGGGAATGTTGTACGCGTTGGCACTGATCACAATTTCTAACAACCATACGGGTTTTCCATGCTCACCACGGTAATAATGCTGTGTCAAAATTTCATTAGAATCAATTTAGTAGTTTCCACGTTACAACATACAAAACGATCTAAAGTAATAAATACCCGTATGTATACAGAAAGTTCTAACATCCGTATGCACCGTTTGGCGAATCTAATCCTAGTTCCCTAATCGCGTTTTGCTAATCTTTGGCATCTAGCCATGCACCGTCACGAGATTAACTAATCCAGATTGGAGATACGGCAAGGTCGTGTTCGCAACATTGTTTTGACAGTGACAGTGTCAAAATTGTCAGTTAGCGGTGCATAGTAAACAAGTAATCTAATCCAGGTTTACGTAACTAATCGCGCAATTGGCTTACGGTGCATACGGGTGTTAGTCCCTTAGTCTTGGTAACAGGCAACGCAATGTTCGGATGGACCTAAAAAAGGTGATTTATGTCGCCAGGTCTTCCTTCAGAGGTAAGTGGACAGCCTATTATAAATACAACAATTTTTTCGGTTTTTTAACCCCCACCCCCAACCACCCCAATTTCGCCCCTACCCAAAAACACGCATAAAATAATCAGGAACCTCTAAAACGCTTAAAAACGAAGTTTGAGCTGTTTTTATATTTTTAGTTTCTTCATTATTTCTACGCCGCCACTGACACGATTTATAAAAGCAATACGCGTTTTCCGTTCTCGCCACGGTAGTAATACTGTGTCAAAATTTCATTAAAATCAGTTCAACAGTTTCCTCGTTACACAATACAGAACGATCTAAAGCAATACTCGTATGTTTACACCAGAAAAAAATCTCTCTGGTTTCTGCAATAGACAAGGCAATGTTCGGGTTCGGATGGACCTAAAAAAAGTTACCTATGTCGCCAGGTCTTCCTTCACAGGCCAGTGGACAGTCTGTTACGAAGGCAAGAAATTTTTCAATTTTACAACCTCCCCACCACCCCAACCACCCCAAATTTCACCCCACCCAGAAAAAGTGGAAAATGACCAGGAACACCTAAAACGCCTAAAAACGAAGTTTGAGGAATATTTGTATTTTTTTTGTGAATTACTCCGCCGCCCATGCACCGATTTTCAAAATTATAGCAGCATTATCTACTACGACCCCACGGCATAGTGCTGCCCAAATTTCATCACAATCTATGCAGCTGTTAATGAGATTACGTGGCTAGAGAAACGCGTACAAACAGACCGACAGACAGACAGACAGACCGAAGGAAATGAGTGACGTGGATTTTCGTTATGCAAATATCATAAAACGCCCAAAAACCGTATTATCTCAAAATCGAAAATTTTCGCGATCACAATACCCCCTTCACCTGTCGGTGTGGAAAGTAAAACATCCAAATACAGCAGAAAAGAACCAAATACAACCGAATACAACAGAAAAGAATAGAATACAGCTTAAAACAACAGAAAACCTTCAAATACAACAGAAAGCTTACAAACACAGTAGAAAACAACCAAATATAACCGAATACAACAGAAAACGAGCAAAAACAACAGCAAATGTCTAGACAAAATAGAAAACAGCTAAACACAATCGAATACGACAGATATGAACAGAAAACAGCTCAAAAAAAAAACAAAAAATAATCAGGAAATGGCTGGAAACGACAGAAAACGACCAAAGACAATAGAAAACAACCAAATACAACCGATAATAACAGAAAACAGCTCACAACAGCAGAAAACAAGCAGAACACGGTTGGAAATAACAGAAACCGATCAAATACAACCGAATACAACAGAAAAGATCAGAAAGCAGCTCAAAACACCAGAAAAGAAGCAGACAACAGCTGGAAACAACAGAAAACGGCGAAATACAACAGAAAACATCCAAAAACAACATAAATCAACCAAATACAACCGAATATAACATAAAAAACAGAAAACAGCCCAAAACAAACGAAAACAAGCAAAAAACAGCTGGAAACAACAGAAAACGACTAAATACAACAGAAAACAGCCAAACAACAAAAAACAACCGAATACAACAGAAGACAGCTGGAAACAACATAAATCGGCTAAATACAACAGAAAACATCCAAACACAACAGAAAATAACCAAAAACAACCGAATAAAACAAACAACAACAAATACAACTGAATACAACAGAAAACAGCTTTAAACAACAGAAAACGACTAAATACAATAGAAAACATCCAAACATCACAGAAAAGAACAAAAAACAACCGAATACAACAGAAAAGAGCAGAAAACAGCTCAAAACGCCAGAAAACAGGCAGAAACAGCTGGAAACAACACAAAACGACGAAATACAACAAAAAACATCCAAACACAACATAAAACAACCAAATACAACCGAATACAACAGAAGAGAACTCAAAACAACAGAAAATAAGCTGCCTTTTCAATTCTCAGAATTTTTGTGTAGGCGCTGTTGTCTTTTCCACATTCGTCGGCAGATGCCGAATTTAGTTAAAAGAAACAACAAAAGCAGAAACAAATTGGAAATAAGTGCATGCCCTTTTAAGTAAGAAATCGCTTCAAACTGATACCAATTTCGAACCTAAAAACATCTGTTGAGTTAAAATATGAATCCACACAACATAAAGGATGATAAAGGATGAAAAACCTGATAACTTTATATTTTAAACATCTGACATCTTAATATCAACTTGCTTATAGGTTTTTAAGTTTATTTATTCTTAACTGTAAATATGCTTAAGTTTTGTAGCCTACCCAGGTAATTGTTTGTTTTCTTTTTTTTTGTTGAGTAATCCTACTCGTAATGGAAAATGTTTGTAGAAATTGCAGGGTTTCGGATCTATTACAATCTAGTACATTTTTAGAACAGCTCCACTACATTGGCTCTGCGACAAAACCACAATGGTGTCTAGCAGGCTCGACAAACGCGTCGAGTCAGTGTCTCTGAACTGCATATATTTATAGAAAACATGAAAACTTATTTACCGTCCTATCTCCTTCAATAAAGCAACTATAGAAGTCTTGATCTTTTTGCAACTGGCCACTGGTGAGAAGTCTTAGATAAACAACCATATAATCTGAATATCCTTGTTCGTTAAATATACTGTAGAGTTCTTTCTTGGCATCTTCTTTATTGTCAATACTTCTCAAACGTTTCAGCACTTCCATATACTGCAATAATTATGCAAATATTAATACTAGAAAAATGTTATACTAAAATGATTGTTTTCGCAGCTACTCAACATAAATACGTAAAATGTGACATATAAAATCCGACGTATTTCTGCTCCTAATCAGTAACACGCGATCAAAATTGCTCTATCTTTATTAAAATTTTCAGCAAAGAATGTTCAGCAAAATGGAGACTGGTGGGCAACATAGAGGTAGAGCTATGGAAAACTACTCGTCTTCCTTCCTTGCTGATCTCTGAATTATATTAAGGAAGAAAATGCAAGACTAAGATTTGTGTTTGGATATAGATACGTTCATGACACATTATCAGTT
This sequence comes from Callosobruchus maculatus, assembly GCA_951848785.1. Classification (NCBI taxonomy): domain Eukaryota; kingdom Metazoa; phylum Arthropoda; class Insecta; order Coleoptera; family Chrysomelidae; genus Callosobruchus; species Callosobruchus maculatus. The sequence goes on along the minus strand of CATOUR010000191.1, from coordinate 3,544,737 downwards.
TTTGATAAAACGTTCGGCCATATAGAGGATTTTGTTAAAGATAGAATAGTCCAATTTGTTCCAATTAAATTATTCCCCGAGATCAAATCAATACATGTTTTTCTCATAAGTAACAGGTTACAAATCGACGTGTTTATAAAAGAAACAAACACAATGCGTTACACAACCAGTAATTTAAATCACAGGTAGCACCGCAATATGGGAAGCTTCAATTTTTTGTTACATCGGCTTGCCAATTTCCCATTAAGTGGTGAAAGGTGTGTAAAAGGAAAGCAGGTCATCAAAAAAATAGGCCATCACCAGATATTATCAAAAAGTATATTAAAAACATAAGAAACAGTCCGCGTTTGCACAAAATTTCAAGCCGAAAGAGGAAGACCTAGAAAAGTTTAAAAGGAAGACTAGGAAGAGAATATATCAATCTGGTCCGAAAAGAATCAGCAACCCAAAGGGACTTGATAGGAGTGGAATATGTGAAATCAGCTGGAGCGATTGTAGTAAATGCTGCATAGAAAAACTACGAGATCCACTGGGATTTGGTTTAACGAACATTTACAATATAGATAGAATAGATAAATCTAGCTTAGCCAAACATGCGTTCGACAGTGGACGTAAGGTAGATTTATATAATTTAAAATTAGTTCGTAGTGTCTGAAAAAAACTGAACGCATATGCAAAGTTTACTGAATACATATAAGTTGGATCACTCCGCAAAAATATCAAAACGGCCTGCCCTTTGCTCCGTCTCCCCGGTACACCGGTAGCAGTGTACCGACGTCAGCCGGGAGATACGGGCCGGCGCAAAGTAGAGGTTGAACGTGTTTAACGCGAAGTCTATACAGTGTCTCGAAAATATCGGATTTTGTTATCTCGGATTTGTTTGCAGGAAATGGATAATATTTTTAGAAGTTTGAGAGTAATCAATTTCGGGAGAAAATATATTACCAATCAATTTAAATTTATTAACGTATGGAGAATGACAGTCAGATCCATCCTTATTTTGTGGTAAACCTTGAAATGTAAGGGATATAAATACAGGGTATCCCACGACGGTTAAGACAAGAAATATGTCGTAACTGGGCAATAGTAGAGAATTTTAATTTTGGGCATGTAAATTAGAGCAGATGTTATGTCTTTTTTGTCATAGTACTACCCAATGAGGTATTTGTTTTTGGTCACGTTACATTCGATTCAAAATTATTAATGGGGCACCCTGTATATTTGTGCCTGTGTTCCTCTCGATAAAACAATTCCAACAAACTAGCACACTTGGGGTCTAAAGTGATTATTCAGGAGCTACAGGTACTAAAAGGATTGTATCACGCTAAAAGCGTATCGTGAGACAAAATATTCATTCGGTGGTCTTACCATACCACTCAGGGCTCAGGGACATTGTAAATTATATTTTAGAGCTCAAAAATATTTTTATTGATAACTTTAACAATTTAGTTTCTACAGTGAAAAGCAAACTGTTTAAAATAATTTATCCACATCTACGTAAAGCATTTCCACATGATTATATTTTAAAATTGTACATACGAGTTCGTATATACTATACCACAAAATGTATAAACTGTGATCTTAAAAATAAGCCAAATAAACAAAACATTAAGCTAAAAATACTACAGCACCTTTGAACCATCAGTTTTTACTTATCTACGAAATAGCTACAATACGTGAAATCATATGAGATTCATTAGTAATAGTTTTACTAGGCTTTATTTTTGATATCCATTTATGTAACTCAGTGCATTAGCAAAATAAACGTTATATTTGTATTTGTATGTCTAAATCGGCCGTCAATACATAGTTTTTCAATGACCCTCGTATATACGTACAACCCCGGCGTTAGCAAGTCCCCGCTAAAAGACCCCTGTACTTGAGCAAAAACCAACGCAAAAACTAACTGGCGCGTGCGGCCGCGGCATCGCTTTCATGTAAGTTCTTCAAAGTGCCCACGGAGAGTGATCCAACTTATATGTATTCCGTAAACTTTGGCATATGAAAGCTTGGAAATAATAAAGAGATCAGACAACGTAATGAATTTACGTTTACTAAACGCGCGACAGCATTGCCACAAAAAGTCGCCGTGAGCGAGGAGCCTTAGTTTCTTAAAGAGGCTTTCAGGTAGAACATGTTAAGGTTGGGTGTAAAAAGCGATAATTACGAGTTAAAATATTCTCTTTAATATGCTAACGTAGCACACGTATCGGAATTGAAAAAATCTCCTTAGCGGGTGATTAAATTGTGCAGTGTTTGTTACACAAAAGGTTTTGAAAATTTAAAAATTCTTAGCGTCTTATGTCACATCATACGAACTAATTAAACATATCCATTAATCACAAAGGTCGCGCTAAATTCTTCCAACCAGGAAATGGCTACATTTATATTAGTCATTGTTGAAATTCACAAATAAATATAGCACCAAACGACGCTTTCTTGTTCTTCTATATAAGAAACGCCAATAAGTTGAGAAGAAATGTTCGGCTTGGTCACTTTTTCTAGTAGCAAACAGCTTTGCAATAAATGAATGTGAAGTGAATACGCATAGTGCATAGAATAAGTAAACCAAGGTGCATGCTAATGAAAGTTTTTAAAATGACAATGGCAGCTCAGAGTAACTAACATATGTAACGGGGAATTTAATATTATTATTATGTTTTTTCAAGCTTCTCTCGCATGACTGCGGTGACGACAAATGTTGACGGGCTAGGCCAAGTCAACACCTGAACTATTACTGATCGGAATTTAGGAAAGATCGTACTATATTACAGGTCTTAAGGATTACAGACTTTTGGAATATTTTATGTAAACTTTCGTCCAGGCCTAACTGTTGTAGGTGTTGTGTAAATGTGTTCGGTGTGAGGCCTGAGACCGATATAATGAGGGGGACAATAATAACTTTATCTTGTTTCCAAATTCGCTTCACTTCTATGGCAAGGTCAGTGTATTTAGATATTTTCCCAGCGTAGGTGTTTTGAACATTCACATCATTGGGAATAGCAATATCTATTAAGTAGGTAACTTTGTCTGCCTTTATCTGAAATACTATATCTGGTCTGTTTGCATTGATGGTTTTATCTGTGTGTATTTCAACATCCCAGTATAGTTTGTAGTGATCGTTTTCGAGTACTGATGTTGGTGTATACTTGTAATATGGATCGGAGTTTTCGATTAGTTTGTTTTTTGTGGCTAATGCTTGATGTATGATTTTGGCTGCTGAGTTATGTCTAGCCGTGTACTCAGTTCCAGCGAGAGTTTTGCATGCGCTTGTTATGTGGTCTATTGTTTCCTTTTGTTGTTGACATTTTATGCAGTTATCGTTTGTTATGGATGGATCTGTAATTACGTATTTCTTGTAGTTTCTCGTCGCAATAACTTGGTCCTGGATAGCAAGCATAAACCCCTCAGTTTCTGGAAAGAGCTGGCCATCCTGCAGCCAGGTGTATGACTGTTTTTCATTTATGTGGTCTTGCGTAATACGGTATCTATGTTTACCAGGTGCTTATTTTTTCTTGTTGTGATTGTGTGGGATTGTGTGTGTCTGCGACGTGGTCTGGACATGATAGGTTAAGTGGTGTATAGTTTTTGCTCGATGTAAATTTGTTTGTTTGTTTTGGAAGAAATGTCTGAGTGTCTTTATCTGTCTTGTGCGAAGCGACTGTATATCTGTGATCCCTCTGCCTCCTTGTTTCCTGTCTATGGTGAGCCTTTCTTTGCATGCGTTTGGATGTGACATTCGGTGTTTCGTGAGTTCCGTACGTATGAGGATGTGGATGTTTTCTATATCAGTGTGTGACCACTTGATGATGCCAAAGGAGTATGTGAGGACTGGTATCGCAAATGTGTTAATGGCTTTTGTAAGGTTTCTGCAATTCAATTTGGTTTTTAGTAGCTTAATAAGGCGATCTCTGAACTCTTGGGTTAGTTGTGACTTGACTTGTGTGTGGTCTATTTTAACGTTCTGACTGAAGCCCAGGTACTTGTAAGTTTCGTCCTTGTTCATGTTGTTTAGTGTTTGGCCAGCTACTGTTTCCTGCTGGGGGTGGTCCTTCCATTGGCCTTTGTTGATGTGGAGAACCTTGCATTTACTCATTCCGAATTCCATCCTGACGTCTGACGAGCAAGCTTCTGTTGTTCTGATTAACTCTTTCAGTTGTACTTCATTGGCGGCATACAGTTTTATGTCATCCATGTAGAGGAGATGATTGATTCTGTGTTGATTTAATTTCTCGTGTCTAATGTTGAAACCGCAGTTTGTGTTGTTAAGTGCGTTGGAGAGCGGATTCAGACAGAGACAGAACCACAGTGAACTGAGAGAGTCACCCTGGAAGATGCCGCGTCTTATGTGTAGCTCATCCGTCTTGATATGGCCGTTCTGGGTTTTGAGATGTATGCTGGTTCGCCATGTCTCCATGGTTCTTGTAAGAAACTCACGTAGCCCCGGGTTGATTTTATATATTTGAAGAGTTTTCGCTAGCCAGCTATGGGGTACAGAGTCGAAAGCTTTTTTATAGTCGATGAAACAGGTATGAAGGTTCCTATGTTCTTTTCTGGTTTGCTCCATGATGACATTATCAATTATAAGTTGTTCCTTGCAACCTTGGCTTTGCTTTCGACATCCTTTCTGTTCTTCAGTGAGGACATTGTTTTGGGTGAGGTGTTGTTCAATTCTTCTGCATATTGTTGCGGTTATGATCTTGTACAAGGTGGGAAGACAAGTGATTGGGCGATAGTTGGCAGGGTTCTTGGTGTCTGCGTTTTTGGGTTTTATATACGTTATTCCTTGCGCGAGGAATTTGGGAAGCCTATTCGGTTGGAGTATGGCTTTATTGATTTGGTCCGTAAGCATTTCGTATGTTGCACTGAATTGCTTGTACCAGAAATTTTGCACATTATCCACGCCTGGGCACTTCCAATTATGGGTATGCTTTATGGTTTCAGCTATTTCCTCTGGTGTAAGGATAACGTCTTCCTGCTCCACTATATGTTGATGCTTTTCCTCTTCTTGTCTGATCCATGGAGCGTTTTCATTATGTGTTTTGGGTTCTGACCATAGGCTTCCCCAAAACTCAGTTAACTCTTGTTTACTAGGAGGTTCTATTGCTGTTATCTGGTTGTCGGCTGTTATTTTTTGGTAAAACTGTTTTTCACTTTTCTGAAAAAGATTGTTAGCATCCTTTCTGGCATTAGACTCGTTGTATCTGCGGAGTCTAGCAGCATAGACTGCGAGCTTCTGTTTAAGGGTATCAGCTATTTCTGGTATTGTCTGTTGTGGTGACTTGGATTTGAGTATATTAATTGTTGTCTGTACGCGCTTTGAGCGGTTGTTATTGTTGGTGTATTGCGCGAGGTGTGCCAGATCCTTTCTGATTGTGCTGATTTTATTTTCAATTCTTATTTGCCATTTAGGTTTAGATCTTTCAGTTGTACGGGCTATAGATCGTTTTGGGAGTTTTTGGCCGTTGAGTGTGAGTGTGGTTGCTGCGGCAGCATATATAACAGTATGGATGTCCTCTAGGTCACTGTCTTTGGTTAAAAATTGTGGTATTATGTTGACATTTATTGTGTGTAATATTTGTAGAGTATTGTTTTTAAAAATTAGTCTGGGCAGGGGATCTCGCAATGTAGGATTGGTGCCACACCATTTGTTGTACTGTGTGTTCATCACTTGTTCGGCAGATTGTGTGATGGCAGGTGGTACCGTGATGTTTTGGCTTTGTGTGGCTGTGGAAGGTAAGTTAGTGCATGTTGTTTCTGGTGTATCTGGTGTATGATCATCTTCTAGATCCAATTCTAAGTGGGTGCTGGTGTTATTGATCGTGCCTGTAGTTGGGGGTCGATTATTTCGGGTACGAATGGCATGCCGCTCTGTGATTGATTCAGTAGCTAACGAATCACTAGGTTGGGCAGCGGTATCTGGTATATGTTGTGTGTGCTCATGTTCTGGATTTGCCTCTGAGTGTATGCTACTGTTGTCGATTGTGGTTTTGTTTGCGGTCTGCGGGTGATTCGGATGGGCAGTATTTATTTCATTGGATACAAGAATCTTTATGACTTGTAGTTCTTCGGGTGTAAGGCGGTTGTTTTTTGTTATGACTCGTTTTTGGTCAATGAGTCGCTGTTCAGTTACACTCTCTGCGAGGTGTGGGTATTGTGCTATAAACAACCTGTGCAGCTCATGTCTGTAGCCTGTAGAGATGGTTTCTAGTTTTGTGGCGGTGTAGTAACAGTGCATTACATGTTTGTTGATTTCAGTTGTCCATTGTAAGCGCTGTCTGGGTTTACCAGCTTTGGTGGTTGCCGGCTGTGCTGGCAAAACGTCCGCAGCTGGGTTGTGATCTTTGGGCTGTTCTGTTTGGGTTTGGGGTTCGGGTGAGTTTAATCGACGTACCCTAGGCCGTCGTTCGTTATTTTTAGAAGTAACTTTATGCATCGTGTTCCCACGAGTAGGGACGATCTAAATGTCGCTCTCCCGGGTGACGCCCATTCCAGGAGAGAAGGGACTTATATTTACTCCGAAGTTGGCCCAAGGTGCTCCGGAGGATTTGCGACTTTACTGTCGGGTTTTGTTGAGGCTTTCTCCTCACAGGCCGGCCGGTTAAGGCAAGCCCCCCGGTTGCTTACCCCTCACGACGTTCCCCAGCCACGCCTTGCTGAAGTCGTTGAAGTGTGGGGCGCAATAACGGTGTGTGACAGAAGGGCCGGCGCTCAGCCCTCTGTGGCATATTTTCCCGGGTTTGCCAAACCCCTATCTGACCGAAGTCAGGATAGCTTGAGGAACGGAGCTTGGTGCTAGGTAGAGTAAGTGAGATCTACCGAGCGCCCAGCTTCCTGGGTGTGCTAGCCTTGGTTGAAGTGACTTTTTGATCACGAACCCTGCTGGTGTCCACCGAAATAGCTCGCCTGTCAAAAAGTCACATTCTAAGCCCCCAAACGAACGTCAACGTTCTAGCACCCGATGGGGGTCATTATTATTATTATTAGTATTATTATTATGGATATCCATTAAGTAGAGTCCTCGATATTTCTTATTTAGGTGACTTCATTAAAACACAGGCGCAGCCACAGTCACAGAATTGCACAGAAATCAGTGATCCACACAGTCAAACAAGTTGGAAAGCACATATGGCCGCAGCTCGCACGGGAACAAAAAATTACACTGCGAATTTAATCCAGTCATAATTAAAGCAGTTTACCAGTTTACAAACTTGTCAAAATATTTCAAAAACTTTGCTCCCCACGCTTGCTTTCTTCTCGCCTTCTTTCTTTGACGTTGTCGGGTTCCTGAGTTTCCAGAGCTGAGACGTATGAACTGAAACTATGACACAGGGGCTAAGATCCCACGGACAGCTTTGAAAAGCTTCCATAGGCACTATAGGCACTACTTTGGCACATTAATTTTAGCAAACTGTATTATTCATGCGTATCCCAATCTATGTTGCAATTAATTAACGGAAAGAAAGATATCATTCTGTTACAAAATTCATGGATATAGTTTCTTGTTTGGTAAATATTTCATACTATAAATTTTTTGTGTAATATGTAGATGTTTGAGTTCATGTTAACAATTTCTTTTTTAACCTGTAAGCGATACATGCCTAATTTGGAATGTACCTACGAATTTCCCTTTGTGCTAAATTCAGATCACACACATTTCGTATACTGGTACATTTTTTCACGATGAAAAAAATCGTTTCTAGGATTGAGTTAATAATCGAAAGAAAAATTGTCCAGCTAGTCCAAAATACGGTATATAACCTGTGTGTAAACGTTTTTAATTACAGTTGAAATACTAGCATACCTTCAAAAATACGATGTCTGGCATCACTAGAGTAAGGATTGTGGTGTATTGCAATGAACCTTTATATTCTCCTATTCCAGCAAATTATCAACTATGTTCTAATTGTAATACACTTGCATGCTTTTCTAGGCTATTACAGACCAACCGATATTTTATTCGCATAGCAACACATTTGTTATTGTTTATTTAATTCTAATTTAATTCTAACAAGGACACTAAATTAATAACAATTATTGTACACTTGTCCTCGAATATACTTTTGTAATAGTTTTTATAGATCGGCTGAAATATTCACACATTTTACTCACCAGAAGAACCTACTAAGTCCCTGGATTTACCCAGGGACACCGCAGGACATTACATGGCGATCCTGCCAGGCGATTGATTTTAAGTGGCCGCGTGTCCTTTTATCCAAAATGGGTAAAAGCAACTCAAAACAATCAGAGGTTACTGACGCGGGCGTAGTTAACACAAATTTTGTAGTGGAGCAAGAAAATATTCCAGTGCCGCACGACATCCGCGCCGTGCTCTATTTTATTGCCGTGACCCTCTCAGTGCTCGTGTTCCTTAAAGTTCGAAAAGCTATCGAAGGTAAGTGAAGAAGGACCTTTCCAGAAGTACGGTCCTGAGGGCACAAGCAGGCGACGTTTAGCAAGCCCAAGGTTGGAAATACGGACTACAAAAATGCGTACCAGCCGTGAGTAGGCAGGTTAAGGTGGTGGTGCGCTAAACTAGTTAGAAGTTGGCGTGTGAGTTAAGAGTATAGTGATGCAACGTTGAGGTGTAGCATATCTGCACACCCATCCTGACATTTCGGACAGTTATTTTCGGCTGCAACATGGTCGGTCGTTGCAGCTTAGCGGACTATGAACTTTGCATTTTTATGCCTGATCTTCAATAGTGTTGAGTTTTATTCTATGTAGGTTAGGTAATCCAGTCGTAAATGTTAGGAATCAGTATCTCAATTCAGTAATATTAATTTAAGAATTTTAAATAAGAGTATAACTACAAAACTCAAAGAAAATTAGACAAAACCTGATACTTAATAATTACTGACAGCATTGTATCATTTAAACGGTGTATTTATGTCATTTCGGTGGGAAAATATTCACGCTGTTGTTAGAGTTAGGACAAGATATTACAAAAGAGGCAAAACGGGTTTTAAAAACAAGAATACCTAAATCTGTTAGAATTCATAATGAATACCGTGACAATCTACTAGCTACCTCCAACCAGTTTGTAAAAATAGTTGTCTTAAATCAAAGGAACTTTGATCAAAATCAGTATTGCACTGTCAAAAAGGTTTTCAGTCAGTGTAGAGATAAAGTTATTAGGGCATATCTGGTTTTGAGAGCGCCTTACATTATACCTAGCTCTTGCACCGAGTATATAAATCCTGAAGTTGTCGACGAAAATTTTCTTGAAATAAGCTCAGAATCTGACGGGAGTGACGTGGAAAGTGACGCTGAAACCAACGGAAAAGAAATAAAAATTAACGATAAGTCAAGAGAACAAATAACGGAAAACATGTGAATGTCAGAAACGAATTTTTTCAATTTTGCGAATAGGGTATTTTCTTGAGAATTCTACGGTTCCCCGAAAAATTGCAGCCTGTCTTAGACTCGCTTCTGTTGATCCAGGCCAACTCAGAGGGAAATCTAAGATATGCTGTAACATACGTCAAAACACGGCTGACTGGGAAAGCGCGCGATCTAATAGGCGATAACGACTCTTTGGACGACATTATTCGAAAACTGCGAACTGGCATAAAATATGAAAGCTCTCAGATGGTAACTGCTAAACTTTTGTCACTAAAACAACAAAATAAAGATCCCGCTAAATACGTATCGGAAATTGAGGAGCTAGCGGCGTCACTAAAGAGAGCATATATTAGCGAAGGCGTACCGACAATAGTAGAGGAGACATACGCGACACAAAATACCGTAAAGGCGCTAAAAACCAATTCAAGTTCGGAAAAAGTTAAGTGAGTTATGGAGGCTGGAACCTTTAGCACATGTCAGGAAGTAATAACGAGATTTCTTAATATTAACATTGATTCCGAAAATACCAGCTCCGTATTTTATACAAGTGCTAGAGGCGGTTACGAAGATTATGGACGCGGACGAGGAACATGTCATCACTCTCACTACAGTAACGACAACAATAGGTATTGTCCCCGTAATAAAAGTTACCGAGGAGGACAACATCGAAATTCTCGTGGTCGCAATCAAAATTTTCTATGTCAAAACCACAACTTTAGCGCACAAAACCGTAGTTCTAGAGCCATCAGAAACCGAAACAGGAGTCTTCCGGTTTGGACGGGTCAAAGCTAGACGTGCGTGATAAACCAAGAGACATATATTGGTGAATTGGTGTGGTAAATTACTAACTCGATCTTCTGTGTACTCTAAACCCTCCCCTGTACTCAGTAGGTAAGTCAAAACCAACAGTTACTAAAAAGGGTCTTTATGAACACGGACGCAGGGGGGAGGGAGGAATCCCCCCGGCGGCTCTTACAACGAAGGATGGGGCACAGGATGGCACACACAACCTGTCCCAAAACGATATAGAAATGATCATAGGCACGAAAAATACGCGAAATGTTACAACGCAAAGCAACAACCAGAACAAGGTCAACAACCAAAACAAAAAACAAATACTTTATAAAAACAATGCTGCTGGACCTTTCACGGTCTATGTTGAAGCCACGGAAGATTCGGGGCTAAATGTAGGTAGACAAAGATATCTCCAACTCGCAAAAGATGCATTCCAGCTTAACCTGAAAAACATTAAAAGAATCCAAATTAAAGGAAAAAATGAAGTCAAGTTGATTGACTTAGTACTTCCCACACATTACGCTGATACCAGTTTATTAATTCCCCATAGCATGAAGTTTTAGTCTGAGATCCCTTGCAACCAAATAATCGCCAGCCTCCCCCCCCCTAAAATTGTCTTATGCCGCTAGGTCTTTTCTTCACAGGTCAATGAGCTGCCTATTATCGATACTACAAACTCCTCAGTTTTACAACCCCCCACCCCCCAACCACCTCACTTTCACCCCCACCCAAAAAACTGGTAGGCAATGATCAGGAACCCCTAAAACATTTAAAAACCGAATTTGAGTTGTTTTCATACTTTCCTTCCTTTGAATATTGCTTCGCTGCCACTAACACGATTTTTAACAAACATACGCGTTTTCCATTCTCACCACGGTAACAATATACTGGGTCAAAATTTCATTAGAATCAATTTAATAGTGTCCACGTTACAAAATACAAAACGATTTAAACCAATAAATTCTCGTATGTATACAGAAAATTCTAAGTCCCTTAGTTTCCGTAATAGGCTAGGCAATGTTCGGATGGACCTAAAAAGGTGATTTGTGTCGCTAGATCTTCCTTCACAGGTTAGCGGACAGCCTGTTATGAGTAAAATAATTTTTTTAATTTTTCAACCCCCAACCCCCCCAACCACCTCAATTTCACCCCCACCCAAAAAAACGCAGAAAATGATCAAAAACCTCTAAAATGCTTAAAAAGTAAGTTTGAGCTGTTTTTATATTGTTAGTTTTTTTTTATTATTTCTGCGCCGCCACTGGCACGATTATAAAAAGCATACGAGTTTTCCATCTTGGCCACGGTAGTAATACTGTGTCAAAATTTCGTTAAAATCAATTCAACAGTTTCCTCGTTACACAATATAGAACGATCTAAAGCAATGCTCTCGTATGTTTACACCAGAAAAAATTCTATTTCCTTTGCTTTCTGTAATAGGCAAGGCAATGTTCGGATGGACCTAAAAAAGTTATTTATGTCGCCAGGTCTTTCTTCACAGGTCAGCGGACAGTCTATTATGAAAGCAACAAATTTTTCAATTTTACAACCCCCCACCCCACAACCACCCCAATTTCACCCCCAAGTAGAAAAGGATCAAGGACCCCTAAAACGCCTAAAAACAAAGTTTCAGCAATATTTAATTTATTTTGTTTTTTTGCTAATTACTCTGCCGCCTATGCACCGATTTTCAAAATTATAGGAACATTACCTACTACGACCCCACAGCATACCGCTGCCCAAATTTCATCAATATCCATGCAGCGGTTGCTGAGATTACGAGGCTAGAAAAAAGGGACAGACAGACAGACAGACCGACGGAAATGAGAGAGAAATGTTACGACATGTGCTGATTGCTATAAACGGGGGTGGCGATCCCGGGGCCCCAGCAGGATGTCTCGCCTTAAGAGGTGCCCCACAGAGTTGAGGTTTGGCTGTGGGGTATACGGAAAGTCTCCGTGGTGTTTGTGCCGTGCCACGCGACCCGTGTCGCCACTTTGGCCTGGATTTCGGCTAGACGGGCGGCCGCACCTAGGTCAGCGTCGGTTAATCGGCTGCGCTACCCCGTCAGAGGGCTAGCAGAGCGAGTTTCTGTGGTCTGTGAAAGGCAGACGTTGGTAGTTTGTGGCCAACGGCCTGTTCTGGACCAGGCACAGAAGCTATATCCTTGCGGTAGCCCTGGAGACCATGTCCCTAGGTTAACCTAGCAGACATGGCTCCCCCAATGCGGGCTCCATGGCGGGTGGGGAGCTGCAAGGATGAAGACACAGCCACTTCCTATGGGAAACAAAACAAGAAATAAAGGTGGGCCTGCCACCCCAAGCGTAGGCAACGACATTGAAGGCGGAGCTACATGCTGAGCCACCTCTGGACAGAATAATATTACCACTGAGACGGTTGGGCCTACCCCCCGGTTCTTGGTAATAAAACGGATAGATAATGAGAATTTTGCAACAGTTAATCCTTTCTTAATATCTAAAACCCTATATGGCTTAATTGGAGAAGCTAACGTTGTTAAAAAGATTAAGTCTGGTTTGCTGGTAGAAACACGAACTCATGCTCAATCGTATAGGTTAATGAAAATAGATCGTTCCACAAATACCCCCGTCACCGTTGAACCACACCCCCCTTTAAACAGTAGCACAGGTGTAATTTACTGTCAAGACCTACTGAACTGTTCAGAAGCTGAGATTATGGAGGAACTGAAATCAGAAGGAGTAATCAAGGTACAGCGAATCAAAGCTAAGAAGGATGGTGTTTTGCGTCATACACCAAATCACATTCCAACTTTTAACTTCCCTATACCACCATCAAAGATCAAATGCGCAATGTATAGGCTGGAAGTCCGCCAGTATATTCCTGCCCCTGTTCGATGTACACGTAGCAACTTCGAAACTGTCCCCCAAATATAAAATCGAAGCAGCTATACAAAAGATAATAGCAACAGAAAACTCAGCTACTTTGAAGCCAAAAAGAAAGTCACACTCACCACCCCTCAACCGAACCTATCATATGCACAAGCCTCCCAAAGACGTCAAGATGACGAAATCATAGACAAAATTATACCACGCCTAACGAATTTAATAAAAACTTCGATCTCTCAAGCGATAGAGGATAACAAATCACGAAAAGACTCCTCTTCCCATCAGTTTGCTACCCCCCTGCCAAGAATGACTGATCAAACATTCCCCAGAACTAGATCTCAGTCACTCAGTCAGAAGCATCCAGTTCATCAAAAAAGAAAGTTATATCTCCTGTAGATGGATCAGAATTATCTGACGAAAGTCTTACTTCTTCGCAAACTGATGACCCAGAAACAAAAAGAAACAAGCGGGGCTGGAAAAAAGGCAGACCCCGAAAGACTAATAGTGTTTCACGAAGTCAACCGGAACAGCCAGCAACGAGTGACCAACCATGCTAGCTGATCAACCCATCCCCCTGTCTCAACCAGGGATGGTGGAGATTGGAAATGTGATAAGACCACCGCAAACCTAGTCAATTGTATATATTGTACTACATACTCGTACACCCAATTTCGATTTATATATCTACCCTTATTTTTATCTATTTATTTATTTAACCTATTTATTTAACTTACCCACTTAATTATTTATTTGTTATTTATTTATTACTTAGTTATTTATTTGTTATTTATTTATTTGTCTTATTTATTCAACTAATTCATTTAGTTATTTATTTTTGTCATCTTATTTATCTATTTTCACCATGTTAATATTTACTCAATTTCTGTGTATTTCTCCCTGTTGTCGATTCAATTTAACCCTATAGATATGCAACCCATAATCCAATAGAACATCAACGGCTGTATTAATCATTATCCTGAGCTCAAATCGTTATTATTGGAGGAGACACCTTTTTGTCTATGCGTTCAGGAAACCAATTTCTTACCCAGTACAAAGTTCAACTTAAGAGGATTCACATGCACACGAAAAGATGTTATCACTCAAGGCCGAGCCAAAGGTGGCGTGGCTATATTCTTAAGGGACAATATCCCTTTTTCCGAAGTCAATATTGTCTCCTAATCAAAACTGGGAACCCAATCAACTGAAGAATATTTGCAAACAGCTCCCTAAGCCTTATATCCTAATCGGAGATTTTAACAGTCACAATCCACCTTGGGGATCGGAACGATTAGACACAAAAGGCAGAGTAATAGAGGAAATCATCAATGAACTGAAGCTGGTGATACTAAATAAAGGGCATGGCACATACAATAATTCCAGGTCATGCAACTTTAGTGCAATAGACTTGGCAATGTGTTCTGCAAACATATCGCACTTCTTTGATTGGGAAGTGATAGAAGATAACTGGTCCGACCATCTACCAATCGCAATCAATTGTGCTGCACAAAACGTAAGCCTACCTGCAATAGAAAGATGGAATATTAAAAAAGCAAACTGGTATAAATACCAAGAGCAACTTTCACCACTGGAGATGCGTGACTCCATTTCTGAATCGGTCCAGAATGTCACAGGCAACATATTGAATGCTGCCAATGCGAGCATACCTAGAACGAACAATCAGCCTGGAAAACCTAGGTACCTTGGTGGAACCAAGAAATTGCAAGTGCTATTAAAACCAAAAAGCATGACTTCAATGTCTTCAAGAAACACCCAACTCTTGCCAATATGGTTATATGGTTAAATTCAAGCTATCCCGTGCAAAGGCACGCAGGCTCATTCTGAAGGGTCAAAGGGATTCTTGGCACACATATGTTTCTGAGATCACTTCGGACACCCCAGCCACAGAAGTTTGGAGGAAAATTAGGACGATCGCAGGAAAACGTTTTGCCGCTCCTTCTCCACTACTAAGGGTAGATGACATCGAGAACACAGACGGCAGAGAGATAGCCAATGCCCTTGGTGAACACTTTGAGAAAATATCCTCAAATAGCAGCTTGGATCCCGTAGTACTTCAACGAAAACAACAGACGGAAAATACTACTTTTGACTTTACTGAAGACCACATCTCACAGTTCAATACACCTTTCACTTCCATCGAACTTGAAGATGCACTAGAAGAAACAGGTAACTCATCTCCCGGCCCTGACCCTATTCACTATGCAATGATCCGTAACTGTAGAAGGAAAGGAATTCGTCTTAAATTTATTCAACAAAATTTAGCAGCAGCACACCTACCCAGATCAATGGAGAGAATCAATTATTATCCCAGTCCCAAAAGCTGGTAAAGATCCATCAATTGCCGCAAGCTATAGACCAATATCTCTGACCTGTTGTCTTAGTAAAATTTTAGAAAAAACAGTGAGTAAAAGGCTAATGTGGGTAATGGAAACACGCAACCTGTTGTCCAATCACCAAACAGGTTTTCGGAAAAATAAATCCTCCTTAGATCAACTAGTTCATCTAGAGACGGCCATTCAAACTGACTTTGCTACTAGAAATCATCTAGTGGCAATCTCATTTGACCTGAAAAAGGCATACGACACGACATGGGGACATGGAGTCTTAGATATCCTTCACAAATGGGAATTCGCGGAAGATTACCAAAATTTATTGCAAGCTTTCTCAATAACCGAAAGTTTAAAGTCAGCTTTGGAGATAAAGTATCCCACTTGTACACTCAAGAAAATGGCATACCACGAGGATCAACCCTAAGCGTTATTTTGTTCATACTCACCGTTAATAACCTACTACAATGCATTGACGAATCGATCGGAAAGTGCATGTATGTAGACCGAATCGAAACCATAGAAGATCACTCCAACCTGCCATAAACAGGCTAGCGGATACCGCTGAGAAATATGGCCTCAAATTTTCCAAATCAAAGACCACTGCAATTCACTTCTGCAGGTCAAGAACACCCCACAGAGACCCGATTTTAATATTATACGGACAACCTATACAGGTCAAAGATTCTCACCGCATGTTAGGCGTAACATTCGACAGAAAGCTGCTGTGGAACGAGCAAATCGAAGCACTGGCTCTAAAATGCAAAAAAGCCCTCAATATCATCAGATGCACATCCAGTATAAGGTGGGGTGCTGATAGAGAGATTTTGTTAAAAATATACAGATCTCTAGTCATGTCTAAAATGGAGTACGGTATCGTAGCTTTTTCGTCTGCTAGAAAGAGTCATTTGAACGCCTTAGAAGTAATTCACCGAGAAGCGTTAAGGATATGCTTGGGTGCATTTCGCACGAGCCCGTCAGACTCTATATACTGCGAAGCAGGAATTCCCCCACTCACTATAAGAATTCAGCAATTATTATTAAATTACGCCATCAATATTCATGCCCAACCTCTCCACCTCAACTATGAAATTATGTTTAACACGGATAGCCACGAAACATACAGTGCACGGCCAACAATGGCAAGGCCAGTTGGAGCTAGAGTAGCACTCATTTTAGAGGATTTAAACTTGGAGCTCCCAGGCACATATAACAAATCCCCCAGCAAAATTCCACCTTGGGCCTCAACAAAACCAAACATAATTCTGGACTGCTCTGCCTATAGAAAAGCCGTAAAGCCCACAAGCACATATAGACGTGTGATAATGGAAATTCTGAATAGATACAACCCATCAGAAATCATATACACGAATGGGGCTACAAATGATGATGGGGTCGGGTCGGCATATATCACCACCACCGAAATGACCAAATATCGTTTGAATCCTGTTGCATCCATATTTACTGCAGAACTATAGCGTTTCAGAGGCCCTTAAGTATTGCCTTAACAATAGAACTAATAATAATGATACCTACCTCATCTGTACAGATTCTATGACTACCCTGCAAGCTATAAAAAATAGTCCATCAAAACATCCACTGGTTCAAAAAATAATCGATCAACGTAATGAACTCGCTCAAAAAGCAAAAACGATTGTTTTCATTTGGACCCCAGGACATGTCGACATTACCGGCAACGAACAAGCAGATTCAGCAGCCCGAAGCGCCATCTATGAGGAATTCCTGTAAACATAGTTGCCCCTGACGATCTTAAATCCTTATCTAGGACACGTCTAATGCAAGTCTGGCAGAGTCAATGGGTGCGAACAACTAGGCATCTACGGAACTTGCAACCAACTATTGAAAAATGGAAGTACCCGCCAGGATTGAGCAGACGAGAGCAAGTCTGTTTGACAACAATAAGGTTTGGACACACCCGTTTAATCTCATCCCACCTTCTCCTCGGACACAGACCAACCCTATGTTTAGAATGTCATTGTACTCTAACAATTGAGCACATTATTCTGACTTGTCCAAAATATGATTCCATCCGATCACAATGCTTTATACCAAGTACTCTTCAAGGATGTTTTACAAATACCCTAGCCACTAAAAACCTATTATGCTTCCTAAAAACTATAAATATCTATCTTAAAATTTAGAATTAAAATAAACCCTCCTTTCACTTATTGATGCTCCCTTCAGATCCTGAATACCCATACTATGCGAACCCAAAAATGCACACCTGCGCAATCTGAGAACTTGGAAACAAAATGATATACGGTTAATAACCTTAGATGTTGATGCCGTGAAGTAAAGTAAAAAAAATATTATCGAAGCCAAAGACTCAATCGAAAAGTCGCTAAGTATGTTCCAACAGGTACAGTGCTACTAGCATTTGAGGGCACAGTGAGGCCTAAGGAGGTAAGCATATACACACAGAACACAGAACAGGACAATTTGGAGGACCACACAGGGATGATAATGAGGGTCATTCGTCTTCTCCTCTTGTACGTCCATTTTCCATTTTTCCATGAGTTCTGAGTATCCACAAAATTCGTTAGAAGCTCTTATTGACTCCAGAACCCGAAAATTAGCAAAAGAAAAATTTCGTTTCCAGCCCTATTAATAATAATAATAATAATGTTTATTCCTCATCAAATTTAAATACAATTAAACATAGCAAATGTGCATAAGATGAAGAACGAACATAAAGTTGACCACATAAGTAAAATACTTGTGCGTGGACAAAATTTGTTTCGTAAAATCACAGACACACGTGCTCATGCGCATATACATCCACACGTTTTTAGACATACACACCACAGCGCAATACAATCTGCATTTACCCACATACATAATATGTACTTTTTATTTAGATGTATATGAAACTCAACAATACCACCAAAAATGTTATTAAGCAATATAGAAAAAACTGATTTAAATATCCTTATCTAATGTTTAATATATTAAAAATCGCTGATCGGTCTTCGGTAGCCAACCACTTCTTTACTTCATATTTAAATATATTGAATGAATTAATAGATTTTATTCTTGCAGGCAGACTATTGTAAACTTTTGGGTATAGATAGAGAAAACAGCTTTGGCCTGCTAGTTTATTCATTAGCGGTACCTCTAGATTCTTAGCATCTCTAAACCTAGTTGTATATCTGTGGTACACTACAGGGATTGAATTTCTGTCTTTATAAAACTTGAGAAGCATACTTTTACAATAGAGTTGTTTTGGATCAAATACTCCACTTTCGTTGTATAATAGATCAGTTGGGTATGTAATGTTTGTATCATATATAATTTTTAAAATCCATTTCTGTACAACTTCTAATTTCTTAAGATAATAATTGGCTGCCCCTCCCCATATTACAATACCGTAATATATATGTGATTGTACTAAAGCATTGTATAATATTTTCAACTGGGTGAGATTGCAGAAGCCTTTACACAGTTTGTATGTACCTAATAAGCTTCGCAATTTAATGACTATATTTTTAATATGTACATCCCAACGTAGATGGCAGTCAACATACACTCCTAGGTATTTAATATAAGATTTAGGTGAGATTTCTACAGCTTTGTCTGTTAGTGAAATGTTTAGTGGCTTCATATCACGGAGGTTACTCGAATAACTTGTAAATGGTATGTAATATGTTTTTGAAAAGTTAACTGTGAGCAGCTTAGATTGCAGAAAGTTGAAGATTATTTTGAGGTCTTTTTCTGCTTCATTTTTTAAAGCTTCCCACGTAGCAGATGTATAGACAATTGCGGTGTCATCCGCAAAACTAACGACCTTACCAGAACATTGCAGTGAAAAAATATCGTTCATATATAGGGTAAACAGAAGTGGGCCTAGCACTGAACCTTGAGGTACTCCACATATTATCGTTCTTTTCTTGCTCACAATGTCATTAACCTTAATCACTTGAAAAAGACCAGTCAAATAACTTTCTAATAAGGATCGCACCTTTCCTCTGAATCCAATACATTCAAGTGTATCTAACAAATGCTCGTGATCAATTGTATCGAACGCTTTTGCTAGATCTACAAAAACACACATAGCAGGTGTTTTGTTGTCAACAGACATGTATACTTTTTGCATCACTTCCAACATAGCGTCATCTGTACCTTTACCTTCCTTGAATCCAAATTGATGTTCTGATATAAGACCATGTTTTTTCACATAGTTCCATATTCTTTCTTTCAATAGTTTTTCAAATATTTTTGACAAGCAAGATAAAATTGATATGGGTCTATAATTACATGGATCAAGTTTATCTCCTTTTTTAAATATTGGGATTACAACAGCTGTTTTTAGGGCTTCTGGAAATCTCCTACATTCTATGGATAGATTAAATAAGTATGTTAATGGCTTAGATATATGACCTGATACCTTTTTGATCGTCTCTGTATACAAATTGTCTTGTCCCGGTGATTTCTTGTTTTTTATTGTTTTATTACACTTTCTACCTCTATTTGAGTTGTTGGTAACAATGCAAATGAATTAGACATTACGTTTCTACTTTTCATTTGAAAACTACCCACTCCCCTTTTGGCTTCCGCAACAAGTTCTTTTCCCACATTTGTAAAATAATCAGCGAACTCTTCTACAATCTTCTCTTTATCATACGTCTTTTCTCCAGATTTAAGTAACAGTGATGTGATTTCTTTATTCTCCATATTTCTACCCGTAGCGTCTTTGTCATGTTTCCACAAGTTTGAGCTGTCTGCTTTATTTTCTTGTATCTGGATCATGTAATATTGCTCTTTCGCCTTTTTTATTAAGTTATTAAGTGTATTTCTGTCTCGTTTGTAGTCATTCAATATCTGTTTATCACCTGGAGACTTTTTCATTTTTCCATGGAGTTCTTCTTTATATTTTATAGATTTTACTAAACCATTGGTTATCCATTTCTTCCTGTGTATTTCCCATCTTTTGAGTTTGATTTTTGAGCTAGATCTATATATACTATTTTTCAAAGTCTCGATAAAGCAATCAATATACCTTCTCCCAGTTCTCAGCCAGAAGCAGATCATTTAGTTTGTTATAATTTATATAAGTTCTATATCGTACCTTGTTTTCAGATATACTTGTTGTTTTGTCAGGTATTAAGTAGTGCAATATTGTAGGATAATGGTCAGTTATTTTATATTTGAGCAATATGGGACTGAACTTATGCAATGATTTCTTACTCTTGATAAAAATATGATCAATACAACTGCTAGAGCTCCCCTCCACTCTTGTAAAGTCATTAATCGCAGAAATATAGCTGTTTTCGCTTAAGACATTTAAATAGTTATTCGAGATCACCGAATCGCTGAGTATATCTATATTAATATCCCCCACTATAACATTTATATCAGAATTTGTTTTTTGCTTAAGAAAAATATTTAAATGGTGCGTGAATTCGTCGGCACTTGTACTCGGTGATCTGTATAAGGGTATAATGTTGAACGTTTTATCGGCGTACTTAATGAGCATATTAACAACTTCAATGTCCTGTATATGATGCATTTCATAGCTGTACTGTAAATCACTCTTAACGTATATAATGACCCCATCATTTTTATTTATTCCCCCACCATTATACAGGGTTATTCAGGTTATTCGACACGGAGCATTATGGCTAAAGTATTTGATAAAAAAGAAAATAATAATTTGGGATGGATAGAGACCCATAAAGGCTACATTCTAAAAAAATTTTCATGTTATACAGGGTGTCCCAAAAACACGAAATGTATCAAAGTTATGTTTTTTTAAATGGAACACCCCATATATTATTGCATATTCAGATTCCTTGCTGAATTCTAGTGTGACTTTATGTATCATACATGGGATCTAAAGCGAACCGTTTAGGTGTAAATCACCATTTTCGGTATAAGTAGATATCAGGAAAAAATTGAATATCGCAGAGATTATAAAATATGGAAGGCTGCGACTTTGCCGTATTACTAAGCATAAAATGCGTCAGCTTTGATGAGACTGTCAAATTTAAATTACGTTTATGCTTGGAGAAATCGGTCGATGAATTAAGGAAACTTTGATCATCGATAACTTGATTTTTTCAAATGGGAATGCCTAATTCTTTTTATACGGTTAAACGTAGAATTTGATAACCTTTCTAATGATATAAGGTTGTGACTATCAATCTCTGGTAGTTTTCATTTAATTTTAAATTTTCAAAACAATCGGCGTTTTTCAATATGCCTACCTATAAGCAACGAAGCAGGCCATGAAATATAAACAAAAACCTGTTCAGGTAGAAGAAAACAACTAACTTAGCTGAAAAATACACACGAACTAGACTAAAGGGACAAAATTATAAAAATTTCTCACAACAAACAAAGTCTAACCAGAAACAACGGCGGTAACATATCTTTGGTCAAAGAGAAGCTGAAGTATAGCAGAAATGGATTTTTTCACGGCCTACTAGCTACTGCATGTACTAGAGATTGGCAATTTCCAAAACTATGAAAAATTTTGAAATAAAATAAAAACTACTAGAGAATGTTGTAAGCAGTTTATTAGTTTCATAACAAAATTTCACATTTAATGATATAAAAAAGTATGCAATTCTGTCAAAACTCAAGTCAAGAGTATCTCTGACTGGAGTTCTGAAAATTCTTCAGTACCTATTAGCAAGGTCTCAGAAAATGAAGGATGAATTAAAATTTGTTCAAATTATAAAACATAACTTAAATGGCAGAAAATTTAAATCTGATTTGTCAGTATTCTTTTTTTGGAATATTGCTAATAGATATTGAAAAATAGAAGGGCTCCAGTCAGAGGTATCGACTTCGACGCAAATTAGTACTTTTGTACACCATTACATATATGATTGATAGTTGCGTGCTGGAGCAACAGTCGCTGGTTGTTTCTGTTTCATATCAGGGTTTTTAATTGTCTTGGAAATTTTTAACTTCTAGTAAATTGCGGTAGCCTGTAGACTGTAAAAAATATCTTTTACTGTCATACTCCAGCTTCTCCTTGACCTTAGAAATTTTATCGCAGTTGTTTCTGGGAGAGTTGATTTGTTGTAAGGAATTTTTATAATCTTGTCCCTTTAGTCTAGTTAGTGTGTATTTTTCAGTTAAGTTAGTTATTTTCTTCTACCTGAACAGGTTTTTGTTTATATTTCATGGCCTGCTACGTTGCTTATAGGTAGGAAAATTGAAAATCGCCGATTTGTTTGGAAATTCAAAATTAAATAAAAACTACCAGAGATTGATATTCACAACCTTATATCATTAGAAAGGCTATCAAATTCTACGTTTAACCGTATAAAAAAAATTAGGCATTCCCATTTGAAAAAATCAAGTTATCGCTGATCGAGGTTTCCTTAATTCATCGACCGATTTCTTCAAGCATAAACGTAGTTTAAATTTGACAGTCTCATCAAAGCTGACGCATTTTATGCTTAGTAATACGGCAAAGTCACAGCCTTCCATATTTTATAATCTCTGCGATATTCAATTTTTTCCTGATATCTACTTATACCGAAAATGGTGATTTACACTTAAACGGTTCGCTTTAGGTCCCATGTATGATACATAAAGTCACACTAGAATTCACCAAGAAATCTGAATTTGCAATAATATACGGGGTGTAAAAAAACATAACTTTGATACATTTCATGTTTTTGGGACACCCTGTATAACATGAAAATATTTTTAAAATGTAGCCTTTATGGGTCTCTATCCATCCCAAATTATTGTTTTCTTTTTATCAAATACATTAGCTATAATGCTCCGTGTCGAATAACGTGAATAACCCTGTATATCAAATCATAACCTGGAATGTTATAGATGTCCGTATTATATAACTGGAATGTTTCAGTTAAGACGATGCAATGAAAATTAGCCTGAAGTTCATGCAATAAAATTAATAATTCATCCAAATTTTTAGATATACTTCGAATATTATTGTGAAATATGCTGAATTTCATACCATCTGAGATTATCTTTTGTTTACATTTATGGTTTCTGAAATATGCGTTTCAATACCCGGTACATCAAATTTACGTACATAGTTGTCCATTTTAGATCTGATTCAATTTATTCACATATTATACATATAACATATACAAACAATAAACTTATGTATTCATCACCTCCATTCGTTTCCAGTATATATGATTACATGTTCTTTTATTCCAGGGAGGAAACCTCACTTATAGTACCGGTCATTTAGTGTTGTATATAACCTTTCATAATACGACGGATATAACTAACAATTTAATTAGAGTCGCCGACCTGGCGCCTGAACTTACTTAGTTATAGAATACGTATCTTTTTTAATTTTGATTTTGTTATTCCTTAATTTACTGTAAGTTACTTCCCTTTTAATTCGATACAAAAAGCATAAAAAATAAGATAACATTAAAATCTATAAAACAACTTGTCCATGCAGACATACACACGTACACAAATACTCACTGATACAACCTCTCATGCACCACTTAGATACATATTTGTCTGTCTTTTGGATGCTTCAGACCCTATACACTGCTGTGACTGTTTAGCCGCGTAGATCTCTTTGGTTTCGCTCCGTCTGTGGTCCACTGCTGTTTCCTTTTTGATCCAATCCACTGCTCTATTTCTTCCACTGATGATAGTCTTGCCTGGTCTTTGTTTTTGTTTTGTGTTTCTTCTCGCGGTGAATTCTGAATCCGGTCCCCTCTTGTCGCTTGTGTTGTTCGCCTTGAAGCACCTTGGTGATTTGATTTGGTGTATTTTTCCGTAGCTGATCTGGTGTAAAAATCTCTGTGTCTATTTTTAATTTGTTATTTTGTATTTGTGCACTTAATCCTAGGCTACGAGCTAACTTTTGAGTGTTATAGAGAATTTTTCTATCTTGGTAGTCTGCGTAAGTTAAATCATTCGCTATCACGATACCACTTCCTTTCAGTTTTGACACTTTTGTGAAAACCTCCGCTTTTAGTTGATATCTGGCTACTTCTATCACAATCGGCCTGGTTTTACCTTGTTCTTGAGCCCCGATCCTATAACAATCTCTAAAATCTGAGGTGCAGCAAGTAATGCCCAGCGAGTCTTTGAATAGATTTACGACTTTATGATTGTCTTGAATATCGTTATCTTCCTTTGAGTTATATATAACCAAATTATACTTTCTAGACTTACGATCTAGAGTATTCAGTTGTTGTTTCAGACCCTCGTTTTCTTTTTTCAGCTTGTCATTCTCCTCTTTCAGCTTTAAGAATTCTTCTGTTATCTCTCGCTTCAGCTCCTGTAGATCATGTCTAACCGTTCCACAATTTTCTTTAATCTCTTGACGAATGGTGGATATATTTTCATGTATTTCCTTCTTCAATATATTGTTCGTCTCTATAACACCTTTTAGTAAGTTATAGATATCTTGGTTTGAAATTTCTTTTCCAACATCTTTGTCATTCATTTCCTGTACTATAAAATTCGTATTTTTCGAGATTTAGGTAGTTTAACCAAGAAATTGTTTTTGTGGAGTATGGCAAAAAAACCTTCGATGTTTGTTAGCGTTTTCGATTTTGTTTCCAGAATTTATCTAATATTACTAATAACTCACTCAAATCTGCATATAAATTATTATGGTTCGGGGATAACTTTCATCACTTCTTACTTTATGTTTCAGCCAATTTTCACTTTTTAACTACTAGTTTTAACCACAAAACAGTGCCTCATTTGAAAATATTTCTCACAACAGTTAAACATTTCTCTTGATTCTATTCCAGAAGATTCAATCATGGTTTTATCTAATTCAGATATTACTAACTTATGTAATACTTTGCCAGAATATTCAGCTGGTGACAATTTGTCAATTTTTGTAAATGCTGTCGATAACTTAATCACCTTTTTCTCGCAGCAAGGTGCGGATGCAATCCAAACCTATATTATTAATGCAAATATATTATCTAAGGTTAAGAGTGAGGCCTGTGATTTTCTAAATCTACATAATAAGGCTAATTGGGCTGAAATTAAGCCGCTTTTACTTCAAAAATATGGTGATCGTTGCACCGAAGAAATTTTATTAACCCAGCTGACGACTGCTGTTCAAAAACGTTCAGAATCATATCAAGACTATCATCACCGCATAACATTAGCTCTTAATGATCTTTTACAGCATGTTTCTTTACATGAAGGTAATACACAGGCAGTAGAGTTCAAAGCTTCATTTTTCAAATCTCAAGCACTTAGAACCTTTTGCACTGGTGTGAATAATCCTTACTGTGATCATCTTTCTCATTTCGATTTATCCTCATTAGATGAAGCTCTTGAGAAATGTATATCTTTAGATAATCATAAGAAACGGCAACAATATATGTCTTACTTAAAATCTTCAATCTACCCCCATGAATATCAAAAGAACCCACGACCCGCCCAATACAACGCCCATTCTGCTATGCATCGTAATGTACAATCTTCTTCTCAGCCATTTATGAACCAAAACGCTTTATAACAGACAAACTCAATTCAATCAGCCTCGTGTCCAGAATAATCCATTTTATCAGCTTTTACACCTACTAGAAATTTTGGTGATATTAATAAGTCCATACCCAACGTCAAAATCCTCCCACAAACAGGGAAGTATTTGGTGCTCCTTCTTGACCAAATAATTCTTATCAAAATCAGTTCAAGCCTACTCCTATGTCAATCTCGCAAACACAGGCGTATACAAGGCTACCCCCCCCCCAAGATTTCCGAAAAAAAAAACGATCCAACTTTGACTTATTTTATTTGACATATTTAAGCAATGGTCGCAATGAAAAAAATCTTTTTTGCAGTAACTAAATTACAAAAGGGTTTGTCAGCTTCTCTTTGACCAAAGATATGTTACCGCCGTTGTTTCTGGTTAGACTTTGTTTGTTGTGAGTAATTTTTATAATTTTGTCCCTTTAGTCTAGTTCGTGTGTATTTTTCAGCTAAGTTAGTTGTTTTCTTCTACCTGAACAGGTTTTTGTTTATATTTCATGGCCTGCTTCGTTGCTTATAGGTAGGCATATTGAAAAACGCCGATTGTTTTGAAAATTTAAAATTAAATGAAAACTACCAGAGATTGATATTCACAACCTTATATCATTAGAAAGGCTATCAAATTCTACGTTTAACCGTATAAAAAAAATTAGGCATTCCCATTTGAAAAAATCAAGTTATCGCTGATCGAGGTTTCCTTAATTCATCGACCGATTTCTCCAAGCATAAACGTAGTTTAAATTTGACAGTCTCATCAAAGCTGACGCATTTTATGCTTAGTAATACGGCAAAGTCACAGCCTTCCATATTTTATAATCTCTGCGATATTCAATTTTTTCCTGATATCTACTTATACCGAAAATGGTGATTTACACTTAAACGGTTCGCTTTAGGTCCCATGTATGATACAACGTCAAAATCCTCCCACAAACAGGGAAGTATTTGGTGCTCCTTCTTGACCAAATAATTCTTATCAAAATCAGTTCAAGCCTACTCCTATGTCAATCTCGCAAACACAGGCGTATACAAGGCTACCCCCCCCCCCCCCAAGATTTCCGAAAAAAAAAACGATCCAACTTTGACTTATTTTATTTGACATATTTAAGCAATGGTCGCACTGAAAAAAATCTTTTTTGCAGTAACTAAATTACAAAAGGGTTTGTTTTGCATTATTACAGTGATGCATATCTAATATATTCCCATTGTTACATAATCAATTGAATAGAGAGTTTTTGGACGTCCGTTTCCTGACGTTATTGCACGTTATCGGCTATTTGTGGTATGCGCACTGCGCAGTTCCCCCGAAATAACCGAATAAAGTTGTACGTTAGCTACGGAAGTTTACGGTACGATGTGATTACGTGCGGTATGCCAGGTCTAAACCACTATGCGGCAATGAGAAAAGAACGAAAGAACCGTGATGATTTTGATAGCAACAATACTTATTTTGTGGTGTAACATTGTACAAAAGGATCAGGTTTTCTTCCGTCAATTTTATTTGACAGTATCATCCAATAAAGGCTACAAAGTTAGGCGTCTCCGGCAAGAGCGTGTAATCATGACGGGACTGAACCACGGTAGTGAAATCTGAAATGTCATGCTTCGGGGATCCTTCATAACCTATTTTTTATTCTACTTGTGATGTGATCTATTTTCTGCTTGTAGTGTTTACTTGTTGCACGTAACATTTCTTGGATATTTCCGACCAATCGATCATAATGTGAGGTTAAATTAAAATTTCGGTTACAAAAACTGTAAATAAGGCACGCGCTCATCCGTTATTCGAAACACTCTGCGCATGCTCAGAATAATGTTTTACGGATAGTTCGTCCCAATTTTTAGTGGCTCAAAATCCCTTTAAAGTCCTATACAACGTGGTAGCTTGTCACAAAAATTTACCAAACTCATTAATTTTCTGTTTTGAAAATTGCACCGATTAGAAAATTTAAAACACTAATTAAAAAAAATGGAGTACGTGTTGTGGCTACTAGGGTACCTGACTGTTGAGTGTTTATGATCGTTTAATTTTGTATTATTATTATTATTAGTTTGCACAACAGGCCATGAAGGCCTAGGACAGAAATGAGTACAGTCTGATCTTATACCGCTAAAATTTATATAACAAAATGGTCTTTGGATACTTTAACCACCTATTTCCGAGTATATCCTGGACTATTCCACGCCACCTCTTTCTGTCTGCCGTCTTCAGTAGATTTTTTATTTCATCTTCCTAAAATACCTGCTACTCCACTATTTCACTTGCTATTTATATCTTCTTTTTTATTTTAATACTATTAACATTTTCCTTTTCTCTTGCATCAACGTCCTTCACGAAGGTATTACAAAAAATGGTGAAAGCACCCACAACTTCATGCCCCGCTGCCCCCCAAGACTAAGGTCTGGATACGCCCCTGCTCGCAAAATATTAGTCGTAAGCCAACTCTAATGTCTACTTCCACTCACAACAGTCGTAACTCGTACCTTTAACCACAAATATAGAGTGTGACCCAGATTCCGTCACATATCCTAACGAAATAGCATTTTGTATCAATAAACATTAGATAATTTTTAAAAATAGTACGTACACGAAGAAGGCGTGGCTTAATAAATGTTTTAGGTTCAGTGATAAAATCCATCACCGGAAATCTCGATGAAAATGATCGCATATTTTTGGAAAAACACATTGAAGGACTTGAGGCAAAACAGTCCGAAATAATTACAGTTGTCAATACCTCTACCACCTATGGTTTAGATACTATAAAAAGGTACAATAATTTTATAACGTAACAAAAATTCTGTCAAAGTTGCACAAGAAATTAATTCACTCGAAGAAAGTCTGGGAAAATATTTTTCACTCCATAGCCAAATTCTAAGCATAAATAGCTTAAATCAGTTTCTTTTAAAAATTTTGAGAACTATTAGTCTAGCCGCCCTGCAACAGTCTAATGTAGAAATGTAGTGAACTTGAAGACCATCTAAAATTTTTCTATAAGAAAACTTGCCTTTTATCAGATGATTTACATCCCTTTGAACTAATTGAAAATTCTCATAGCACTATTATCACAATGGATACCCATATACTTATTATCCTAAAGATCCCTATCCTAAATGAACGTGAATTCTCACTTTACCATATTTACCCCATCCATAACAAAGACGCAATCATTTTGATACTACCCGCCACCCATTATGGAAATAATCATTGATACCCTGACTGCAAGCACACTGAAAAGAAAATTATTTGCCAATCAGAGTCAACAGCCAGATGTCAACTGCCAACTTTGGAAAATTGTACTACAGCTGTCAGTGTGATACAGCGTCCCATCATACACCGAACTGAGAAAAACCTAATAATAGTTAGCACTGCCTATCAGATCCAAATTTCTGAAAACTGTTCCAGAGAAGCCGAAAATATTAGCCAGCCAGTTATTGTCCAATCAATATGTGCTGTAACAATTGATCAAAAGTGGTACCTTACGTCAAAGCAGAGTATTCAAGTCCCAGAGGTCATCCCAGTCAAAATTAACCCGAAGTTCCAGATCCAGCTAGACCAGATAGAAAAAATTCAAGAAACACCCCACCTATCAGTTATTGAACCCATGCATTTGAAGCCCATTTTCATCTCTTCTACTTCATGGACCATTGCAACTCTGTACGTTATCCTGGTTGCAATGATTATATACTTCACTGCAAGAAAACGCAAGAGGCTGCATACCCTTTCCTTTCAAGCCCAGAATTCTCTTTGAGGACCTTCAAGAACTTCAAGCTAGTAACCAGAAGTTCGAGGACGAACTTCCATCTTAAGGAGGGAGGAGTTATGTATCCAGCCGGACATCGACCAAGATGACCAGACGGCGCGGGTGGAAGATGAACTCAGGAAATGCTGCGTCAGCTTAGTTTACTTTATCATGTATTTTATATAATTTAGTTAGTCTAGAGCTCAACTTTGTACCGTTAACAAATAAATATTTTTAAAAAAGTGATTTGCTGGTTCCTGGAATTTAAGTCCCGAGAGGCTTTAAATGCCGGGGGGCTCCGAGGGATGGAGTCCCTCCTTTTAAAAGGGTCAGCCATTAACAGCATGTCTACTCTTAGTTTTTCAGATTCATCTCAATTTTTATTCATATTTTTATTTTCTTCCATCTTAGACCCACGATCAGCTAGGGAAAAGATTTGTGCACCGACGGAGAGCCCCGCGTGCGCCGGTAAGGCTTAATCCCCGCGAGTTCGCCTGTTCACGCGAGCATCGCTAACGACATAGTGACCTCTGTGCCAGTCAGCCCTTCAGCGCGATGGTGCTACACCTTAGGTTTGGGGTTTGTTCAAGAGGTTGTCTCCCGTTTCTCCGCCCATCCATTTGTTTTCTGATCAGTGTTGTCTCCCTTAGCCACTTCCACCAGGTTCGCCGTACCGAGGTCCATCCTCTTCGCCTTCCCTGCCGTTGTGGACTTCTAGGCCAGTTTTGGTCCGCCCTGGGTATTTGATTTCCCCAGTACCACCCTTATCTGGGAGGCGTTCCCCTATCCGCCACCTGGGGAGGCGCCCGAACTAGCAACCGCTCACGAGCAGACTTGACTGCTTAGACTATTCAAAATATTCGAAGACAGTAACGTCTGGGGCAGTTCAAGTCTGGTTTCCATCCTAAATGGGTGAAAAATTGCATTTTCTTGTTTAACAAAAAATTTAACAATTGTTAATCTCAACCAATCAGATTTCAGAGAAGCTGTACATTTTCTTCTGTACAGTTTCTTGCGTGTATCAAATGATATGATGACAAGAAATTCACTCACTGCATTATTTGGATGAAAGAATAATTTACTATCGATAATAATTATGAATACCTGCAATATATCTCTGTTTTATAGTAAAAAGAGGTAAAAATGGCATTTTGTTACATTTCAAAAGTTACAGCTATTTCCCAAACGTATGTGCATTACTGGTTGCCCATCCAGAACCTCAGAACGGCAACGCTTGCCATTTTATAGTTAAGTACCTATAACCCTATTTTACTTTGTGCTATTTTATGTACAATGTTTACGCTGCACCTGTGATTATTTCTATAAGAAGATCTATAACAAACATGCATCCAATAAATGAAAGATTGATTTTTCATAAAAGTATGTATTTTCATATAATCCATCTGACTGACGGATGTGGGATATGTAATTATTAAATAAGGTAGGTAGTTGCTGTGATTGATATAGGTACCTACTACCTTTATCACAAATTATCGCAGTTTGCAATTAGTAATTATACAATAATTATAATGTAAACATAGAAAATGTGGCATTAATTTACAAATAAATCACTTTGTTCAGATATCCCGCTATGATTTTGATCCATGAATTTCTAAAATATCTTTGACAAAAGTGTCATCCAGCTGATGACGTGTTGTTTTCAATATGGATAAAATACTATTGAATGATACTTATTAACATAGCCCTCAATATCCAATAGAAAGCTTTTGCTAAATAACATCCAATAGAAAAGCTTTGTCAAAGTCTTTGTTAAATATGCATGTTGCAGGTACATATTTAGAGGGGGGCCTTAAAGTATCATAACTTTTTTATTTTCTATTTTAGGATGTTGCGACTGGTGTCATTGTGCTATACCCATCTAGTGCTTTCACATGATATACAGGGTGGCCAATAGGGTGACGTTATTAATTTTTTTTAGATAGCCCGTACAGAGACCTATACAAAACATGTATGTGTAGCGATTATTGATAGTTTCCGAGTTATGATTTATTTTTAGAAAATTTAAAGATTTTCTAGTTTTTTCAAGAAATCGTCAAAAACAAAAGCAAAAATGCTTTTTGGCTTCGATTTTTTCTGTAATTATTATACTCATTATTAAGCCTATTTTAATATCCAATAAAGAAAACCTGTAGATCCGACCAAAAATTAAGTACATTTTGGGCCCAAAATTTAAAATCACTGTTTTTAGTCAGGAGACCAAAACCTTCAAAATAAAATTAAAAATACGTATGCCTGGTTCTGGAGCTCCAAACTAATCTTAAAAACTCTGCAAGACATTACACTTTCGAAATAGTAATGAAAAAATAGCATTTATGGGGGCATTTTGCGTTGCACGTGACTGTTAAAGGTAAAAAGGTGATAATTCACGAATTTCCAAAATGATTTAAAAAACTATCAATTTACTTTATTATGACAAATTAAAGAAAAAAAGCTCGTAACAAATAATAAACCCGATAATCATTGATGTTTTAACGACTTTTAATACAAAACGAATACACAAATTGTGATCTTTGACGTGTTTTTGCTATGTACTACTAAACTTCCGCTAAATTAATTTGTATGGAACGTTAACAAAGGAAAGCAATAATAAAACAATAACCTGACTTTCAGTTCCATGGCAGAATTACCTGGGGAGCGGTGTCGTAGCATACCCTTTCTTTCAGAGTAGCTATATGCGAGCTCATGTTACAAAGGTTTCGGGAAGATCCCGATTTCTTTAACAAAATCTTGTGGACCGAATAATCCCGGTTTGCGAGGACAGGATTGTCTAATATTCTCAACTACCATTATTGGGCAACGGAAAATCCTCACATTGCACGACAATCGAACTTTCAGAACAGATTTAGTGTCAACTTGGGGACGGGAGTAGTGAAGGGATAACTAATAGGCCCCGTCGAACTGCCATCTAGGCTGGATGGAGCGACCTATTTAGATTTCCTGCTAAATAACTTGCCCGACTCATTAAAATTCGGAAACCTTGCGATACGAAGGAATCTAATATTCCAACAAGAAGGCGCTCCATGCCACTACGCTACGGAAGTTGGACACGACCTTCCCAAACCGGTGGATTGGTCGTGCTGGGCCGATCAGTTGGCCCCCTCGTAGTCCACATTTAAATCCCACTGGTTTCTTCATCTGGGGCGATTACAAGGAAATCGTCTACGCTCATGACAGTAACCGTGGAAGAGCTCAGATGAAAATTAGAAGAATGTAAAAGGAAAATTAATGAAAACACAACTGCGTTTCGCCGACATGAGCTCGCAAAAAGCTACTCTGAAAGAAAGGGTTGGCGTATGGTACGACACCGCTTCCCAGGTAATTCTGCCATGTAATTGAAAGTCAGATTATTGTTTTATTATGCCTTTCCTTTGTTAACTTTACATACAACTTAATTTAGCAGAAGTTCAAGGGTACATGGTAAAAACTCGTCAAAAATCACAATAATTTGGGTATTCGTTTTTTTATTAAAAGTCATTAAATCATCAATGATTATCGGGTTTATTAGTTGTTACGATTTTTTTTCTTTAATATGTCATAATAAAGTAAAATAATAGTTTTTCAAATCATTTTGGAATTTCGTGAATTATCACTTTTTTACCTTTAACAGTCACGTACAGCGCAAAATGCCCCCATAAGTGCTATTTTTTCATTACTATTTCGAAAATGTAATGACTTACAAAGTTTTTAATACTAGTTTGGAGCTCCATAACCAGCCATAAGTATTTCTAATTTTATTTTGAAAGTTTTGGTCTTCTGACCAAAAACAGGGATTTCAAACTTTGAGCCCAAAATGTACTTAATTATTGGTCGGATGTACAGGTTTTCATTACTGAATATTAAAATAGGCTGAATACTGAGTATAATTACAGAAACCATAAAAGCCAAAAAGCATTTTTGTTTTTGTTTTTGACGATTCCTTGGAAAAACTGGAAAATTTCTAAATTTTCCAAAAATAAATCATAACTCGAAAACTATCAATAATCGCTACACATACATGGGGGGTTTTAGATAGGTCTCGGTACGGGCTATCTAAAAAAATTGATAACGTTACCCGATTGACCACCCTGTATAGCTTGACCACATATTTCATGAAAAATCATCGAAATATCGAAGTCATTTTGAGGTTAGGTTTTAAGATTTAAAGTGGCGCAGATTTTGATCGGAGCGTTTCCTCAGTCTGGGAGAGGTATAATTAGACTCAGGACATCAAGCAGAATCGTTTAACGCTTATTTAACGGCTAGAGTTCGTTTTAGCAAAACTCTCTAGCGAAACTCTCCTAGACTGAGGAAACGACCCGGTAAAAATCTATGACACTTTAAAGTTTCAGTACATAACCTAACTTAGGCTAAATGGTCAACTTATTGAGGTCAAATTCGGTTTAATTGGTGGTTAAATAAGAATAAGACCTCAGACTGAAGAAACACTGCAATGAAAATCTGCGCCACTTTAAAACTTCAAACCTAACCTCAAAATGACTTCGATATTTTGATGATTTTTCATGAAATATGTGGTCAAGCTATAGGTATTATAATTATATCATGTGAAAGCACTAGATGAGTACAGCATAATGACACCAGTTGCAACATCCTAAAATGGAAAATAAAGAAGTTATGACACTATATAAGGCCCGATTTTATCAACATGTCAGGCATGTATCCAGGATTTGGTTTTGGGGGGTTCAGATTATGGGTGTCACTTGCTTGACCTTTCCGGGGGGGGGGGTCCAGATTAGAGTTGCCACCCTAAATTTGCTCTCGTCCGGGGGGGGGCGTTATATAACGTTTCAGACACCCTGGACCCCCCCTCTAAATATGTGCCTGCAACATGCATGTTTAACAAAGACTTTGACAAAGCTTTTCTATTGGATGTTGTTTAGCAAAAGCTTTCTATTGGGTATTGAGAGCTATGTTAATAAGTATCATCCAGTAGTATTTTATCAATATTGGAAACAAAACGTCAAAGCTGGATGACACTTTCATCAAAAATATTTTAGAATTCTTGGATCAAAATCATAGCAGAAAATCAGAACAAAGTGGTTGATTTGCAAATTAATGCTAGCTTAATGCTCGATTATAGACTGGATGCATGTTTGTTATAACAAAGATTTTTGTGCCATTAATAAATGCACTCAAATAACATCAGTGAACTCTCTGTCACTAGTTTCATATTGAACTTTCTGCGGTGAGATTCGGGAATTTTGAACTAATAACGATGTATAGATCACCGACTAACGGATACTTTGACATTCTCATCGACAGGTTAACACAAATTCTTGAAATTCTAAGTAAAACTAATAAAATAAAGATCATTACAGGTGATTTTAACGTACACTCTAACACGGACTCTAAACAGCAAGCAGTTTTAGTAGAAACCTTTTTAGCGTATGGTCTCAAGGCTATAAATTCTGAAAACACCAGGAAAGGTAAATGTTTGGACTATGTGTTTGTAAATTCAAATCTAGAATATAGCAATGTACAGGTACGCGATGTCGGTTTTTCGGACCATAGAGCAGTAGTTTTTGATAGTGTCAAAAATTCAAGTATATTGCAGCAGAAGAATCAATTTTCAACCCGTCACTGAAGAAGGTATGAACGCTTTACATCAGTATGTATCTTCAGTTGACTGGAGCTTTGTAGACAATAGAGAATTAGCTACGGAAAAAAAAGCTGAACTATTCACATACAATATATCAGAAGCAATAGCTGATTATTTCCCTTTAAAATCAAAATGCATAAATATTAACAGAAAAAATAACTGTACAGTTAATTGGTTTACCGATCACCTAAGACATATGAGGGAAACACTTAATTCTCTCCGTGACTTAAACACATCTTACCCAAGTGCTACCTTATCTGAAACTATCAAACACTACAGATATGCTTATAAAGCTGAAATTTCTCGTTGTCGGAAAGCCGCAACAGACAAGCATATAAGTAATTCCAATAACCCGCAACGTGATATCTGGAGACTAATAAAACCTGCCAGAGAATCCAAATCGTCAAACGTACTTTCACCAAACGATCATAATATATATTTTGTGAATACGCCACAAAGAGCTATGGCAAACATGCCTCCTAGTAATAACAGTTTCAAAACTTACTTGACTGCAAACCAAAAACTTGCAGAACTTTTTCAGTTTAGAGAACTAACCTTTACACAGGTACTGGATATTATAATTAACTTAAATAAAACAAAATCGAAAGATGCATATAATTTCAATATGAAAATGTTACACGCTATAAAATATATAATATTGGTACCGCTCACAAAGCTCTTAAATGAGTGCATTAGATTAAGTGTTTTTCCACCGGAACTGAAAGTTGGCAGAGTAGTTCCGATTCATAAAAAACGCAGCGAGGACGATGCTGCTAATTTCAGACCTATAACAATAATCCCTTTGCTATCGAAAATCTTGGAAGCTGCCTTAAAATCGCAAATGGTTGATTATTTCGAATCACAGAATGTGTTCTGTAATCAACAGTTTGCTTATAGAAAGGGAAAATCGCAGACAAAAGCGATACATTCATTGGTACAAATAATAAATGAAGGCTTTGAAACTGGAAAGTTCACTCAAGCGCAACTACTAGATCTATCAAAAGCTTTTGACTGTGTAACTCATAGCGTCTTGCTGGAAAAGCTGGATCACTATGGTTTTAATACAAAAACTGTAAAACTCATCGAATCCTATTGTTAAGTCACGTTTAAAATACCCTGTAATAAAAAAACATTCGGAGGCGATGACAATGAGCTCAGTCAGATTTTTTATAATCAATCAATCATTAGAAGCACATTAAACACAATACTAATATAGCGCTGACCTGAACCAACCTAAAACCAACAGAGGTCCTTCGAGAAACACAAAAGTCAACTTGGGGGTTGCCTGCGATTCATCAAAGGTAACCCAAGCCCAACAAATTGGTCCTTCGAGCCGGATATCAATTGAATCAGAAAAACACGGAAGCACGGACTACAGACTACTGAAAAGCAGATACCTAGTAAATTCTAGAAACACGAGAAACCAAAGCAAGAAGGATTAATCAAGAATCAATTTCTACGTGGTGAAAAATCAAGAAAAAAACCAGAAAGCAAAAGCAGGACGTACGTCGTAACTTATTCATCCCTTCGTTACCTTGGTAGAAGGGTAGAAGAGGTACAGTGAGAAGTAAGCAGTACCCGGCAGAAAAGTCGATATCAGCACGGTTGGCGGCGAAGCTGCAAGCTGCAAGCAGACAGGCGACCGACGGCGACGGCGCAGCGGAAGGTGGTGAGCAGGCAACCTTGACACGGGGTGGCACGATATCAACTGTGCGAGGTGGATCCAGGGCAGATGTGCAGGAAAAACTGGGTCAAGTAAACAGCAAAGCAAACGGGTAGACAAGTGGAGGTATTTGATGAGTTATAGAGAAAGGGGCGCTGTGAGTCTGAAGTCCATTTACATAACCTATCTGTCAACATAATTATTGCTTGTCTGGGTGAAAGTTCCTTAGCATTCTAACCTTTATTTCAGTAAGCAAAAACAAAAATGGATTCTGAAAGATTGAGTCTGAAGGATTTAAATATAAAAAGAGGCAGAGTTAAAGCCCAAATAACTTGGTTTGCGGAATTTTTAAGGGATTTTGAAGCAGACAACCGATCAATCAGCGAGTTACAGACACGTTTAGAGAAAAATGAGGAATGCTTCAATCAATTTGACTGTTTTCAATCAGAATTAGAAGCCTTATGTGAAACGGAAGATGATTTGGATAAACAATTAAAGGAAAGGGAGGTATTTGAAACCTCTTATTTTAAATGTGTAGCTTCAGCAAAGGAAATCATAGCTTTGGATAATAATCAGAGGAATATTCACAGTGGTCTTAGCCTAATGTCAACTAGTTTTCTACCACAACCTAGTTCTAGCTTACAGGTTTCAAGTTTTGTTGACACGTTCAGGGCGATGGTCGACAGAGATAACTCTATAGAAAAGGTTACAAAGTTTTATTATTTGCTTAGTTGTTTGAAAGGTGATGCAGCAAAACTATTGCAGGCACTTGAGGTAACTGACCAAAACTATGAAGTTGCGCTAGATTTATTAAAATCAAGGTATGAAAATCCATCAATACTTACTAAATCACATATAAAGGCTATTTTTAACTTACCTGTTATCAGTAGAGAAAGTAATGGCTATCATTTACGTAAATTGTTAGATGACCTGCAGAAACATCTTAGGGCATTGAAAACTCTTGGAGAACCCATTGAATCATGGGACACCCCTATTATCTATTTAGTTAGTACTCGACTTGATGAAAGCTCACGAAATGAATGGGAGAAAATCTCCATTAAAAAAGGAAAGCCAAAATTGACAGATTTAACAGATTTTCTTAATAATAGGTGTCAATTGTTAGAAACCTTACATTGGGGCAACCAAAAACGTGAGAATCAAAAAGTTCAATATGTAAGAAGAAGAGATGAAAAAACTTGTACTTACCTTTCAATGCAGCAAGCTAGTTGCAAAATATGTGGAGGCAATCATTTTATTCAAAGTTGTGAAAAATTTTTACATCTCAGTGTGAAAGATAGGGTTAGGGAAATAAAGAAGCACCGAATGTGTCTTAATTGTTTAAGAGGTAATCATATGGCAGATAAATGTAGAAGCACTGTAAATTGTAGGAAATGTAACAAGCGTCATAATACATTAATTCATTCAGAAAGGTCTACAGTAAACACAACCTGTCAAGGAAATGCTAAAGAAAATGCTAACATAAATCCTGAATTAACTACAAGCACACATGTAAACACTCTGAAGCCAACATAAGCGCACAAGCGAATGTTAACACAGATTCTTCCAATTCAAGCATGTTAGTATCAGCCCATGCAACAAACACAAATCATAATAAGGTTTTATTAGCAACAGCCGAGGTATTGGTTAGAGATGCGTCACACAATGTAAGAAAGGTAAAAGCGCTTTTAGATGGAGCATCTCAATCTCTTCTACAAACATAAAGAAAACACATGCTACAATTAAATCATTAACCAGTTCATTCAGTGTTGACTTGTCATTTTTAATCATTGGGTGTGTTCAACGGGACCTAGCGCAAAAGCGCTAGCGTGGAAGCGCTTGGAGGCGCTAGGAGTGACCGTTGAACGGTGGTTGAACGACTTTCCTTTTGACGTGATAAAACTGTCATATCCATTTCCATATTTTCATATTTATTATTTGTATTGTCAAAAACCTAGGCTATAAAATCACAAAACCTGATATTAAATTGACACTAAACAAAGGTAACGTCTTCTCTCACAACTACAAATAACTTTTTTCCAGTTATGTGCTGCTTTACTAACCAAACAGCGCTTTTTTAAAGCGCTTACCAAGCTCACTGGCGCTTTTTTGACAGCTTGTCGTTCATCGGTTAGTTAGCGCAAAGCGCCCACAAGCGCTGACGTCCGCTAAGTCCCGTTGAACACAACCATTGACAAAATCACAGATAATCTTCCTAATTTTAAAGTTGATTTGAATCAATTAAACGTACCTGCAAATATAGCTTTAGCAGACCCCTGTTTCCATGAGCCTGGGGAGGTACAGTTGCTGTTAGGAGCTGGCATCTTTTATGATGCAATATTGCCAGGTAAAATTTCATTAGGGAAAGGAATGCCTGTATGCCAAAATTCTGTGTTTGGTTGGTTTCTTAGTTGAAATATGGGCATTGTAAATCACTCGCAGGAAAAGGTTTATTGTAATCTGTCTATCACTGAATCAAACAAATGAATGCAAGAACAACTAGAGAGATTTTGGAATATTGAAGCGTGTTCATACTCTAGGGCTCTTACCAAAGAGGAAGAAGATTGTGAACTTAGTTTTCAAGAAACAACAGTTAGAGATAAAGAAACAGGTCAATTTATTGTCAAATTACCTATACGTGAGACATCAGATCAGCTTGGTAACTCATTTGATAGTGCAAGAAATCAATTTTTAAGTTTAGAAAGAAAGCTTTTGAAAAATCATGAACTGAGAAAGTATTAT
Source organism: Callosobruchus maculatus (assembly GCA_951848785.1). Lineage (NCBI taxonomy): Eukaryota > Metazoa > Arthropoda > Insecta > Coleoptera > Chrysomelidae > Callosobruchus > Callosobruchus maculatus. The sequence continues at coordinate 3,505,156 of CATOUR010000191.1, read as the reverse complement.
GTAGAATCAAATTCAAAATTAAAATCGTTTTGTCCGTTCCTTGATGAACGCGGTTTAATCAGGTTCGGCGGTAAAATAGCGATAGCTGCGGTGCCTTATGAAAAAAAATTTCCAATAGTGTTGTCTAAAAATAGTTTGCTTACAAAATTAATTATCCGCCACGAACATTTCAAGCAATTACATGCTGGTTCTCAAGCTATATTATATGCGGTTAGGCAAAGGTTTTGGCCACTTAATGGTAGACAGGCAGTGCGAAGTGTGCTGAAAGATTGTATAGTTTGTTTCCGAGTCAAGCCAGTAGACATAGTATGTGTAATGAGTGAGTTACCTCAAAGTCGTGTCACCTATGTAACCGGTGTGGACTTTGCGGATGGTAAATTACGTAATCGCGCTATAGTCAAAGCATATATATGCATCTTTGTATGTTTCACAACGCGATGCGTACATATAGAACTTGTTGGGGATCTTTCAACAGAAGCATTTCTCAATTGTCTGAAACGGTTTGTTTCGCGAAGAGGCTTATGTGGTCATATTTATAGCGACAATGCTACCAATTTCGTTGGAGCAAAAAATGAATTGGCAAAATTTGTAGCCAGCCTGTCTAAAGCAAATACAGTAACTAAATTTTGTCAGGAAAATCATATTTCATGGAACTTTATATCGCCACGCTCCCCCCATCATGGTGGTATCTGGGAAGCTGCGGTACGATCAGCCAAGTATCATATTAAAAGAATCATTAGTAACGTTAACCTTACATAAACGAGCTAAGTACAGTTTTCACCCAGGTCGAGGCAGTTATGAACTCGAGACCGATAACCCCACTCTCGAATGACCCGTCCGATCTCTCTGCTTTAACCTCTGGACACTTCCTTATCGAAGACTACCTAAAGGCGATTCCCCAGGCAGATATCAAGGATATACCTGCAAATCGTTTAAGGCAATACCAATTTGTGCAGAAGTTAGTTCAACACTTTTGGAGCCGATGGGCAAACGAATATCTTATCTCCCTGCAAACCCGATCCAAGTGGTATTGTAATTCTCCTTCTAAGGTCCAAGTTGGTTCGACGGTGGTCCTAAAAGACGAAAATACTGCACCGCAACATTGGCGCTTGGGTAGAGTGCAAGAACTGTATCCTGGGCGCGATGGACAAGTCCGAGTGGTGTTCGTGAAAACGGCATTAGGTTTAGTGAAGCGTGCTGTGCAAAAGATATGTATTCTTCCAATTGAAATTGACACTTAATCATTCTTTGCATTTAATCAAAATTGTTTTGTTTATATATTCTGTTCCTTTATTTATATGATTTTTTGAGAGAAATCATTACTTTATTTCTTCTGTAAACTTGATTTGAGTTTTCATATATTGTATTTGTGCATACTGCTATGTATTTATGAAAAATAAATTTTTCAGGTCGGCGCCGGCGGTATGTTAAGTCACGTTTAAAACACTCTGTAATAAAAAACATTCGGAGGCGATGACAGTGAGCTCAGTCAGATTTTTTTTAATCAATCAATCATTAGAAGCACATTAAACACAATACTAATATAACGCTGACCTGAACCAACCTAAAACCAAGAGAGGTCCTTCGAGAAACACAAAAGTCAACTTGGGGTTTGCCTGCGATTCATCAAAGGTAACCCAAGCCCAACACCTATCTTAAAGAACGACAGCAGTTCATATCAAAAAATGGTGAAAAGTCTAATATCATGTCAGTAGACATAGGCGTGCCTCAAGGCTCAATTTTGGGACCAATTCTACTCCTAATCTATTTGAATGATCTACCTTTGTCTCGGAATGTCACAAACTTCATCCTATTCGCTGATGATACAACGGTAATAAATCAGTCCGCCTGTTTAGACGATCTCAGACTTCATAGCCAGCAGGCATTGATCGATATTAAGGACTGGCTTACATCTAATAAACTTATAATTAACGAAAATAAAACAGAGAAGATGACTTTTACACTAAGACACATAGATTCACATGATTCCAGCATAAAAGCAAAGTTTCTAGGGGTCATTATCGACTCAAAACTAACGTGGATGAATCACACAAAACTCAACAGCAGGTACTTTCTTACTGCTTATTATGGTCTTATCCATTCTAAAATAACATATGCCCTCCTGGTATGGGGTCACACAGCCCATTTAGGGCATATATTCTTGCTACAGAGGAGAGCTATCAGGCTCATCGCTGGACTAAAGTATCGTGATGAATGTAAACAGGCTTTTGTTGATCTAGGCATATTAGCACTGCTATGCTGCTACATACTGCAGTGTTTGATGTATGTGAAAGAAAACAGCACTTCATATACACTCAGAAATGAAATCCATGGTTACCATACGAGGGGATCTACTGACTATGTTATTGAATTTCACAGAGTAGCTAGATCGCGTAATGGTATAAATTATTACGGTCCAAAATTATTCAATGTACTGCCAGATGTTATAAAGCAGATGCCCCTGGGAGCATTCAAACTAAAAATCAGGTCATTCCTGCTCAGTCAGGCGTTCTACTCAGTTGAAGAATACTTTAAAATTAAAATGCCTGATTCGCTAGCATAGCAGCTGAATTTATTTTATATTATTACCTGGATTCTGTATCTATTTTGAATGTATGTATGTACTAAGAAATTTCTCTGTTTGTCTTTTACAATATTTAGGTTTTAAGAATCTTGTATACTGACTTGCGTATGTGCTTCATTGTACAAAATGCCAATAAATATTATTATTATTATAGAATAGACCTTCTTATAGAAATATTCACAGAGGATGTAAAAGATTGTAGGCACTGCACCATAGAGCAGAATCACATTTATATAAAGCACCTTATTCTCTTTCTGACTATATGAAAGGTTTCTAGTTTAGGGAAAATAAGGTTATACTTGGTTATACGTTATACTTTTGCCAGATTGCAAGGCTTTGCTGTTAAGCAGGATAGGCAACCAGTAATGCACAATTGCATCATGTGTGTCTATAATAGATTTGTGAAATGCAATAAAATGTTACCCTTTTTTACTATAATACAAAGGTATATTGGAGGTATTTATAATTATTATCAGTTGTAAATTATTGTTTTATCAAAATAATGCAGTAATTTGAATTTCTTGTCATCATTATCATAAAATTAACAATACATTTGATCCAGTGATCAAATGTATCGGTTTTGTGAAATCTAATTGGTTGAGATTAGCAATTGCTAAACTCTTTGTTAAACAGGAAAATGCAAGTTTTCACCCATTTAGGATGGAAAATCAGAGTTGAAAAGACACTAGAGAGTTCACAATGGTCGCAAGCAAATTGGGCTTCTTTTAAAGAGGACCTAGGCAGCAGGCTCCGTCCTATAGAGCAGGATCTCAGTAAAGGGGAGGGCTTGGAGGCGGCAGTTGATTCCCTGTGTAGGGACCTCCGAGCCTCCTTTGAGGATAACTGTCCCCTACGCAAAGTGGGCGTGGCGGGCAATGCCACCTTCTGGACTAAGAAATTAGAAACCAGGAAAAAGTCCCTGCACAAACTACTCACGAGAGTTAGGTACAGGAAAGGTACTCCTGAATGGGAGGAGTATAGGATAAAGCTACAGGAATATAAGAGGGAAGTCAGGAGGGCCTCCAGGGAATCTTGGAGGAACTTCTGCAGGTCCATCAATGATATTCCTGCGACGGCAAGGATGCATAGGATCCTTAGCAAGGACACCAAGTCCAAGTTGGGGACCTTGACGGACTCGAATGATCATAGAACCAATAACGAGGAGGAAACGCTTGAACTGCTGATGAGTGTGCACTTTCGGGGATCGGTTGCCGCTCAGCAGACAGGTGCACATAGGCCACTCCGCCGTCCTCATAGAGAGGAATGGCAGATGGCAGGAGAAGTCGTCACTTATGACCGCACAATACTTTTGCTCCATATAAAAGTCCAGGCAAGGATGGAGTCATTCCAGCCATGCTACAACATGGACAGGATCTGGTACTACCATACCTAGTTAGGATATTTCGCGCCTGCGTGGCTACTGGCTTCACACCGAAGAGCTGGTTGCATTCAAGGGTCGTTTTTATTCCTAAGCCGGGCAGAGGTAGCTATACTGGTCCGAAGGACTTTAGACCGATTACCCTTTCGTCGTTTTTACTAAAAACACTGGAGAGGTTGGTTGATATATCAGGGATATATCAGGGATGGGCCCTTACAATGGGTTGAAATCCATGCCTATCAGTTCGCATATCAGGCGGGAAAATCAGCTGAGCTGGCACTTCATCATTTGGTCAGCAGGCTGGAGAAAACGTTGGATCAACGGGAAGTGGCTATGGTAGCATTTCTTGATATCGAGGGTGCGTTCAACTGTACCACTACCAATTCGATAAGACGCGCCCTAGAGAGACATGGAATTGCTCCAATCCTAGTGGAGTGGATTCTTACTACTCTAGAGGGCCGAGTGGCTTCTGCAATGCTTAATGACATAAACTATAGCGTTGCAGTGGCGCGAGGCTGCCCACAAGGCGGTGTTCTTTCACCTCTATTATGGTGCTTAGTGGTGAATGACCTACTCGTGAGAGTAAGCAACACAGGGGTCTACGTACAGGCCTATGCCGATGATTTGAGCATAGTGGTCAGGGGTAGATTCATTAATACAGCCTCCGAGGTAATGCAAGGCGCGCTGCGTATTGTGGAAACGTGGTGTAATGAGGTGGATCTGTCAGTGAACGCTGAAAAGACGGAGCTCGTTATGTTCACTAGGAAAAGGAAGATGGAAGGCCTCGTGAGGCCTACCTTTTTCAGAACGACACTTGAATTGTCTCAGTCAGTAAAGTATCTAGGAGTCATACTGGATCACAAGCTGACTTGGAGGCAGCACGTGGATTATAAGGTAAGCAAGGCTCGAAACTCATTATGGGCCTGCAGAAGAGTTGTCGGTAGTAGCTGGGGCCTGAGCCCAAAAGTGGTGCACTGGCTCTACACTACAATAGTCAGACCGTCACTAATATATGGCTCCATAGTGTGGTGGACCTGTATAAAGACGGAGGCAACAAGAGCCAAACTTAATAAGGTCCAACGTTTGGCATGTCTTAGTATAACCAGTGCAGTGCGCACAACACCCTTGAGTGCCATTGAAACACTATTGAATCTTCCTCCTTTGGATCTGGTAATCCAAGGGGAAGCTAGAAAAACTGGGTTCCGTCTCTGGAGTCAGGGTAGCTGGACTTTTATGAATCCAGGCAAAGGACATTCGACGATTCTAGCAGAGTTGCATGAGGATTGTCCTATTTTGTTGGCGAGGAGCGATACAGTTTCTCCTACGCATCGCTTCAATCGCAAATTTACGGTGGTGTTTCCGTCAAGGGAAGAGTGGAAGTCTAGGGAAAGACAGCTCATCGAAGGAGGAGGACAGGTCTGGTACACAGACGGTTCACTCGCTAGAGAGGGCTCGGGCTCGGGAGTCTACGGGCCCCGTACAAGACTTTCATTCCCTCTTGGGGGGCACACCACAGTATTCCAGGCTGAGGTCTATGCGATACTTGCCTGTGTAAATCGTATTCGGGAAATTGACGGGTCTAGGAGGCGGATTACTATCTGCTCTGACAGTCAGGCAGCCATCAAAGCACTGAGTGCTTGGAAAATAACTTCGGGACTGGTTCTGGAGTGCAGGAGGGCTCTTGACGACATCTCAGCTAAACACAAGGTATCACTGATGTGGGTACCTGGGCACGCTGGGGTAAAGGGTAATGAAATGGCGGATCATCTAGCCAGGATGGGATCCAGAAACAGTTTTGTGGGCCCGGAACCAGCCTTAGGACTGTCTGCAAATTTGGTTAGGAAAACAACTGGAGAGTGGATCCAGAATCAACACTCTCTGAGATGGAACAACATCTCTGGTCATCTCCGTCAGACTCTGGAGCTATTAGCAGGGCCTGCAGAGAGAATAGGACGATTTTGTCTCTCTCTGGATAGGAGTAACTTGAGATTGTTAGTAGGCTTATTAACGGGTCACAATACCTTCAGGCGTCACTTGTTTGTGATGAGGGTGGTCAACGACCCAACGTGCACATGGTGTGGTGAAGAGGAAGAATCCTCGGCACACATCCTGTGTCGCTGTGAAACCCTGGGTTATCACAGGCAGACTATGCTGGGCTCAAGAACCTTGGAACCAATAGAGATAAAACGGATAGGACCTAAGAATTGCCTTTGCCAAAAGGGCAGGTCTTAGGAACTAGCGCGGATAGAGGCGCAAAAGGGCCCATCGTGTGGCCTATGCACCAGCCACATTCCGTGTTGGATAGCCTCTGGTTCTTATTCATTCATTCATTTACAATGGTCGATTACATATAAAGCATGTCTTTTTTCACCTTTTTGAAGTAAATTTCAAGAGAAATCATTTTCAGAGAACTTTGTGACCGATGCAAGTTTTTGAATGGGCTGCTCTGATTGGTCAAAACCTTTATTAAAATGCCTGTGTTGATAAAATCGGGCCTTAATGTTTTAAAGTCTAGTAGTGGTATTGTTCCATCCAGGGATATCAATCTGCGTCGATTGAAACCCCTCTCAACCCTCATTTAAAGTTTTGCTAAAACAAACTCTAGGCTTAAAATGATTAAGTACTTACAGTATCATAAAAATCCTCTACAGTAAACTGAGGAAAACCTAGATCAACTAATATTGCTTTACTTGTTTCAGCAATATTATAGAATTCATTGAATTCATTTGGAGTGTCTAGTAGTCTCTCAAGATTAGCATAGCTAAATGCTCTGAAAAAACAATTTCCATCTGGTCTAGTCCTACGAATGTACTTGTATTTGGAAGCCAGGTCTTTAACTTTTTCTAAGTAGATTTTGTCTGTAGAATATTCCTTGTCTAAAGTTGTTATAGCCTCCAATGCCCCAACAAGAGCAACTGATTCTGAAATCTTATAGTCAACGTTAATGTACACGAAAGAAAAGTTTGAAATAGCCTACCTCCTTCTCAATTTGCCTTTGCTGAGCTAATATCAACTCATCTTGATTTTGATTTCCATTGTTATTCATTGTGCAACCTCCGGTACTCTCTCCTTTATCACCCATTTCTGTGTTGTTCGGCCAGGACAACTTTAAACACAGCTATTTTCCTCACAAATTTTCTGTTACTAGATGGTATTTTACACAAAAGATATAAGGTGACTCGCTTAAGGTGTTGAAGTGACAAATCCCAAAAATTTGAGTTGGGCGTTGGAGTCCCGAATTTTCAAAGCACTAATTTCCACTAATTTTCAAAAAAAAATCGGAGTGAAATTTGGATTCATTCTCATTTGTCGGCTGTCGCTAACAATAGTGACAACTGACAGTCATTGACAATTGACATCACATTGACATTCTAACCTAAAGATGTGAGGCCTTTACGGAAACACTGGGGTGGGATTCCGTTCTGAATCGAGAAACTCGATCTCGATAGATGATCAACTCGATAGAATTATAAACCCGGATTCTGTTACTCGATCTGTTTTGGCTTCGGAAATCTTCGGGAATTCGATAGTTGAAATGACGCATATGAACTACCTATGACATTAAATCGTTGTTTTTTGGTCCCAACCTCATACAAATATACCCAGAAAAATTATTTTTTCTTTTTTTTTACTTCTGTGTCATCGGCATCGACTGCTCTCGTCATTAGCCTCATTATTTTTTTCTTTCTATCTTTGTAATAATAATATTCATAGACATAATAATGTTGGCAATTGTGAGAGAGCATCTATTACAGCAACAGACAGAACAGCAACACTTGATTAATATTGGGAGACGAATGGACATTCCTGTAGGCATCTGATTGAGGAAATTCGACCTTTGGTTCAGGAGAGATTTTCAAGAAAGTGCGTTACTCTGGAGGCTAAGTTCTTTGCTGCCTTGAGATTCTACGCCACGTTCATACAAACGATGTATTGGACAAGATTTCACAGCTGGAATAAGTCAAACATCCATAGTGAATTAAAAGTGTATTTTCTGGTTACTACTAATATACTCACAATTTCCCTTTAGTTTCAAAAAATAGAAATGGTGTAAACAGATATACATATAACCTCACTCTTGAGAACCTAAGCATCGATTCGACTGCTCTGCAGCTGTCGAGTATAGGTATCGAGTTTATTGTTGAATTGTAGCAAACGGAATCGCTACTATCGTTTTTGATATCAAACTCGATATCATTTTTAAAACGGAATCCCATCCCTGATCTGGATCCGGATAGATCAGTTATACGTCAAATAGCTGTTGAGGGCTGTTCCAAATTACGGTTCTATCACCGTCCAGAACTGATTTCATCATGCTCCGCCCATTTTACAGTTCCAAAAACACACAAAATGGGCGGAGGATGATGAAAACAGTTCTGGGACGGTGATAGTACCGTAATTTGGAACAGCCCTCAACAGCTGTTTGACGTATAACTGATCTATCCGGATCCAGATCAGTGTTTCCGTAAAGGCCTGTGCTTTTATATATAGTGTTTTCCACTGGGCTCCACTCACCCGCACTGCGTTGAACTGAGTGCAGTAGTTGTGTTCCACCATGGCCGTCTCTAATACTCACAAGGCCAGAGCATTGAAATATGGCAACGTTGGAGATCAGGCCGTGTTTCATTATAGCATGGCCGACATTAAACATAAACATATAGCTTATTAATAGATCTTTTACCTATTACCTGCACTCCTACATAAACGAAATTGTGAAAAGCTGCCTCCAAAGTGCGTAGTACCAGGTTGCACTAGCAATTATGCTTCTAATCAAGAAGGATATATTACGGTGTTCAGGTTTCCGCGAGACAACCATTTGAAACAGACGTGGGTGAAAAGTATTCCTCGTAAAGACTGGTTACCATCTCAAAAATCAGTAGTGTGTATTAAACATTTCCATGACGGTGATATATCTTTCAGTGATGTGTATACGGTGTATAGTGTATAGTGAAAAGGCAGGAAGACCAACAAGAAGAATGGCTTGAGAGTGACCTGAAACTAAATTTTTCAAGCTTATGTGAAAATTTCCAGGAGTGGCAGCAGGAAACAGGTTGTATTTATTTTTATTTGGTAGTGTTTGATCATGATGAACCAGATATCAGGTGTAGTATCAAAATATTAGAATCAATGAAGGTAGAGGTTCGCATTAATCATAATTTGTTGGTGAAAGATGATTTGAGTTGGATTTTACCACTGTCATTACAAATATCCCGTGGGTCACAAATAGAAAATATTTTGACACGCTACTCAGAGGATCATAGTGAAAGTCTTGGTTTGAATGCAACACTAAACAATTTTAATTCTATTGTACGAATACTAAAAAATAAGCTTATGCAGAATGATGAGAATGAAAAGTAGAACAAATTGACTTCTTGGCAGAACAATTCAATATACTATTTTCAAATCATAATAGGTTTTCTGCCGATTTAATATTAAAGTCTTTTCTTTTATATATTCACTCAAAAAAAGTTTACAGTATTGTGAGGGAGAATAAATTGCTAACTTTGCCACATCCCAAATATTTAACAAAACTTTGCGGTTCTCTAAAAATTGCCAGTACATCAGAAAACAAGCATTACATTAAAACTATTTCAGAGGGTTTATCAGACTTGGAGAAATACATTGTTTTGCAAATTGATGAAATATACATTAAAGAAACGTTGGACTACAAGAATGGTAATTTAGTTGGTTTTACTGAAAATGATATATTATCCCAAGCTAAAACGGTACAAGCATTTTTGATATCCTCTGTATTTGGTAGTATGAAGGAAGTTGTTTCACTTCAACCTGTAAGAAGTATTAGTGGGGATCAGTTACATGAAATGGTTTTATCTATTTTGAAAGTTTTGCTTGGCTATGGTTTTATTGTAGTTGCTGTAGTTACCGATAATGTTAGAGTGAATCAAAATATGTTAAAGAAACTTACAGAGAGTTCAGCTGATAAACATTACTTTCATTTAAGTCCAGACTATCCAACGTTTGTAATGTTTGATACAGTTCATCTTCTGAAGAATATTCAAAATAATTGGCTAAATTTTAAAAATATTACGAAAACCTTCATATTTCCTGATTTTGATAACAACAAGCTGGTAAGGAAAGCAAATTTTGTAGATATCAGAAACTTCTATAAACTTGAAGCGAATTTGTTGGTTAAAGCAGCTCCTAAGTTAAATTATAAAACAGTGTACCCTTCAAGTATTGAAAGGCAGAATGTAATATTTTTGATGAAAAGACACATGCTGCCTTATTGAATTACAGTGAAAGTACTGCTGACTTTTTAAATATCATTATAAAATTTTATATAAACTGAAGAGAAATGACTTCTTAAAACCTTTCCAGGACATAACAGATGATCGAATAGAATTTTTAGAAAAATTTTTAATTTGGCTTGATAAATGGAAAGCTTTGGGATACCCTGACTCTTCTTTATCTGCTGATACACACAATGCACTGCATCATTCAACAACTGCCATTATTATGTTAATTAAACACTGTGTATCAAAAACTCCTTGCAAATATTTGCTTACAGGAAAATTTCAAACTGACAATTTAGAATCTCGTTTTGGATGTTACAGGCAGTTATCTGGTGGCAATTATCATGTAAGCTTAAGGCAAATTTATGAATCTGAAAAAAAGATTAGAATCAAGGGTGTCTTCGACTTACATTCTGCTCAATATTGGACAAGTTAAATTTAATGTCTCCAATTTAGCAAAATGACACACTTGTACAGTAGCAGATCATGGAGAAATAGGTATTGACAGTTTTAGAGATATTTTAGGCAATAATTTAATGAATTAACCTCAACAAATTTCAGATTCAGCAATTCAATATATAGCATGTTACGTTAGTTTTAAAGTTTCAGCCAAACTGCAATGTACAGCCTGTATACATGTTCTTGTCAATACAGAAATAATAGAACATGAGGAACAAAATTACTTTAATATATTAAACAGAGACGGCTTAACCTTTCCATCAGAGTTTACAGTTCAAATAACAGTCCTTATGCACAATATAATTAAAATGTTGATTTCAGACCAATATGAAAGCAAGTTTTTAGGATGTAAATTCCACAAATCAGTTTTAATTAAAATTGCAAAGGAATACATCAATATGTATAGAGATGAGTTTAGTTTTAGAGACACTTGTTCATGTAATCAACCCCAAACTGAAATGCTGCCTGTTTTTGCAAATATTTTTATTAATAATTACACAAAAACAGTTCAAGATAAAATACAGACTGACAAAAATAAAAAGAGCAAGTCTAAGGAAAATGAGAAATGTCCAACAGCAAGGAAAATCTCTAAATTAAGCTCCTAGTCCCAATACATGTTACATTTTGTACTGATACCACTGGCCTTTTTCACCATTCTTATTTTTTCAAAAAGTATTTTTCTTAATTTATCAACCGAGATGAACACATAATACATAAATAAAATGTAATAATTATTCTGAAACTATGAAACAATTTAAATTTTCCGCGGAATGCCCGCCGTTCGGCCCACGGTAGCCGGCCCACTATTTGACAGCTAAGCAACGTTGCCACATCTAAGGCTCCGGCCTAGTGTAGAGTCGGCCATGGTTCCACTGGTAAAGTTCTATTGCACTGCTTGAGTTTTAATATGTTCCACTACCCGCATTCTCTGAGTGTAGTGCGCACTCAGGGCAACTTATTCGCACGAGCCTCGGGATCTCGTGCTGTAATGCCAGTGCAAATATGGCTTCAAAAATGTCAGACTTTTTTAATTTTAAATGAATTGCTAGAAAGTGATTAAAGTAGTGACGATGAAGAAGAAATTGCAATGTTGTTGAAGGAAAAGCGAAAAATACCGAAAGTTATGAAATTTGTGGAAACTGTAGTACACAAATTCAGCGATAAAGAGGTAGGTATAAATGTTTTTCTTCTAATAAAAAAAATTAATAAAATCTTTTTTAGTTTAAAAGTAATTTTCGTGTTGAAAGGACTACATGCTACAAGCTAATAGAAGAATTCAGGGACTCTCAATTCTTCCCCCGGAATCAAAATCACGGAGGAAGCAATAGCATAACGGCCGAAATACATGTTTTGTGCTTCTTGTGGTTTGCTGGAAATAAAGTATGCCTTCGTGACGTGAGCCAGAGATTTGGTATTGGTACAACGTCTGGCTTTAGGATAATCTGCAGAGTAGTTGATTTTCTCATTTCCATTGCTGGAGACATAATAGGCCTTTACGGAAACACTGATCTGGATCCGGATAGATCAGTTATATGTCAAACAGCTGTCAATTAGGATTTATGATTTCATGAATTTAACGAACATCGAACAACGAAAAAGTTGGTTTAACAATAGAGAGTTTTTGGTCAGCCACGGCAAACGACAATTTCGTTATGGTTATGGTTAACTTTGTCGTTAATAACGATAACTTTTCGTCGCAAAATGTAGAGTTTTTGGACGCGAAATCGAACTGTCAGTACTGTCACCGTTAACAAGTGTAGGAATTTTAGGTTAATTTGGACATTCTAAACAAAATACGTGATTAGAACGGATTGTGCCCTAGACGTCGATTGCGAGATAAATTATCATTTAGAAAAGTATGGAGGAGATTATTGAATTAGTGTATATATATATATACGATGACGTAGCAAATGTCACATAAAAATAACCATAAAAGCACATATAACGATACCGCTAATCTGACGTAATTAACCACGTCCGTTATGTTTAATAAAGTTAACTGTATGTCAAATCGTTACTGCGCAGACTCCAAATAACGATAACCACGATTTCAGTGACATATGTGCGGACCAAAAACTCTCTAATAAAAAACAGATGGTAAAGTAAAGCAGCTACTGATCTGAATCATCCGATCGCAATCACTTACTGTATAAGAGTGAGCTACCGTATTTCTGGCCGATCCCAGATCACTTTCCGAACGTCAGGATCAGTGATCCAACTGATCGGGTTAACCCGATCGCAGTTTCCGTAAAGGCCTTATATATTTTCCCTCAAGTAGAGATGATAAAAATTCTTTGGCAAATGAATTTAAAAAAGTCTCCGGTTTTCCTGGCGTATTAGGATGTATTGACGGCACCTCAATTCCAATAAGAACACCAGCCAATAAAATTAAATCTACCTATGTCAGTCGGCATGACATTCCTTCTATAACACTCCAAGGGATATGTCATTACAGAAGGCGGCTAGTAGATGTATTTGTTGGAGCACCTGGAAAAGTACATGACGCAAGAGTTTTCAAATTATCTTTTCTTAGCTCTAAATTGCCCCAAATATGTGAAGGCAAGTTTCATCTATTAGGAGATGGTGCTTATCCCATTCGAGAATGGCTGCTTATTCCATACAAGGATTATGGAAACCTTACACCAGACAAAACTTTATTTAACCAAAAACTATCTTCTACAAGAGTGTTGATAGAGAATACATTTGGCATATTAAAGAGTCGTTTAAGACAATTACAAAAGCTTGATCTACATAAAGTAGACAAAATTTCAAAATTTATTATAGCTTCTTGTGTTATTCATAACCTCTGTATAGATAACAATGATGTTATTACTGATGAATGGGTTCTTCCACAACCTCCTCATGAGGATAATGTGATAAATGACATGGGCCGAGAATCTTTATTAAAACAACTTTGAGAAAATAAAAGGGATGCCATAAAAAATGGTTTTTTAATGAGACAAATAATGAATAATTCTTTCAAGGAAAAGTGCTACAATATTTGGCATCCATTTGGTAGTATTTATGCACCTTCGTTTCTGTTGCTTATGTTTATACCTATATAATTGGTTCAATAAAACTATGTAGTTAAATTACATAGCACAAGCATCTACTTCACATTTATTTATATAACCAATAACATGTTAGGTTTGCAAATATTGAGATGTTATTATCACATGTATTTGTTAGTCTGGAATAAATAGAATAAATCATTGTTTAGGTTGTTTTTTAATTCTTAAAACTAAAATACAGCCTAATATTATTGTTTTTCTAAACTAATAAGTGTTTCTATGAAAAAAAACCAAATGGTTTCAGTTTCATAATATCTGAGACCAAAGTGATACTCAAAAAACTAACACAGGAACAATACAAGGTAAGGAACATACATTATTTTATAATGCATATATAAAATACAATTTAAATTGTTATTTATACTAATTTGTACGTGACGTGGACAATAATTCTAGTCCTTCCGATCTTGCAAAAATTTTCTCAAGAGTTCCAATTTTTCTGCATGTCGTCTCTGCTTTGCTTCTTCTTTAGCATGAGCAATTTCCAGCAAAACTTCCTGAACACTCTTTTCTTTTTTATTTTTGATTTTTACTACTGTGGTAGATGTGTTAGGTTCCTTCTGTGTGACTTTTACTTGTGTACTGTCTCGTAAAACCTCCGGTTCAATACTGTCATCTAGGGAGGCTATTTTATTCATTTCCTGCTCATACTCAATATTAACACGGCTGCTGCTACTTCTGTCATTGTTTTCAACTGCCTTTTTTTTCTTTTTAAAATTGTTTTATATCGGTTTTCACACTGCAATGGTGACCTCTCTACATTCAGTATCACCGATAAATCCTTTGATATCTGAAGCCACATGTTCTTTTTGGTTTTAAATTTCTTCATGGGCCCAACCAGTGGCAAATAGGATTCATACTTATCTAAAAGTAACCGCGTTTCCCCCTCTTGCCACTCTGAAAAATATTTCTTTAAAAAACAAGTTACCTATAGGTATAGGATTAAAAACAGCTTAAAAATCACCTGTAGTGTTTTGCAGTTGTTGAGGTGAAGAATTGTTAACTGTTCCATTCTCTTCAACATGTTCATGTTCGGCTAAAACATGTTCTTGGATATCTTGTAGATAGCCGACTACTCCGCAAATGCCACATTTGCCATCATAATGATTTTCATAATCTTCAGACATTTTTTCTAACTTAAAATTCGTCACTTTATGACAAAAAGATTAAATTAATGGACACCGAAAATAAACAGCACTATTCAAACTTTGATTCAAAATTCAAACCACAGCATAGAATTCAAACCTTAAGAAAAAACAAAAGTCAGCTGTCATTTTAAATGCACTGTATTACTTGGGTACGTTCCACTCGGAAATTGCATTGATCCGCACCGATATGCACTTTGTCAGAGCAGGCATGGCCGACTCTACACTAGGCCGGAGCCTTAGATGTGGCAACGTCGCTTAGCTGTCAAATAGTGGACCGGCTGCCGTGGGCCGAACGGCGGGCATTCCGCGGAAAATTTAAATTGTTACATAGTTTCAGAATAATTATTAATCATTTTATTTATGTATTATGTGTTCATCTCGGTTGATAAATTAAGAAAAATACTTTTTGGAAAAAATAAGAATGGTGAAAAAGGCCAGTAGTATCAGTACAAAAATGTAACATGTATTGGGACTAGGAGCTTAATTTAGAGATTTTCCTTGCTGTTGGACATTTCTCATTTGCCTTAGACTTGCTCTTTTTATCTTTGTCAGTCTGTATTTTATCTTGAACTGTTTTTGTGTAATTATTAATAAAAATAAAAATAAAAAACAGGCAACATTAATTCAAGCAGCATTTCAGTTTGGGGTTGATTACATGAACAAGTGTCTCTAAAACTAAACTCATCTCTATGCATATTGATGTATTCCTTTGCAATTTTAATTAAAACTGATTTGTGGAATTTACATCCTAAAAACTTGCTTTCATATTGGTCTGAAATCAACATTTTAATTATATTGTGCATAAGGACTGTTATTTGAACAGTAAACTCTGATGGAAGGGTTAAGCCGTCTCTGTTTAATATATCAAAGTAATTTTGTTCCTCATGTTCTCTTATTTCTGTATTGACAAGAACATTTATACAGGCTGTACATTGCAGTTTGGCTGAAACTTTAAAACTAACGTAACCTGCTATATATTGAATTGCTGAATCTGAAATTTGTTGAGGTTGATTCATTAAATTATTGCCTAAAATATCTCTAAAACTGTCAATACCTATTTCTCCATGATCTATTGTACAAGTGTGTAATTTTGCTAAATTGGAGACATTAAATTTAACTTGTCCATATTGAGCAGAATGTAAGTCGAAGACACCCTTGATTCTAATCTTTTCTTCAGATTCATAAATTTGCCTTAAGCTTACATGATAATTGCCACCAGATAACTGCCTGTAACATCCAAAACGAGATTCTAAATTGTCAGTTTGAAATTTTCCTGTAAGCAAATATTGCAAGGAGTTTTTGATACACAGTGTTTAATTAACATAATAATGGCAGTTGTTGAATGATGCAGTGCATTGTGTGTATCAGCAGATAAAGAAGAGTCAGGGTATCCCAAAGCTTTCCATTTCATTTCATTTTATTTGTACTGTGTAATACAAATATTGCCACCTCAAAGGCTACGCCTTGTGCGAGGTATTGGCTTTGAAATATACACTAACATTTTGCTAACCTAATTTTTCTGCTGCTCCTAAATTCCTCTTTCGACTGTGATCTTCGTTCGCCTTCCAATGATTTCCTTCTGCTTCTTCTTGACATTCTCTACGGATTCATTCCATTTATCAAGCCAAATTAAAAATTTTTCTAAAAATTCTATTCGATCATCTGTTATGTCCTGGAAAGGTTTTAAGAAGTCATTTCTCTTCAGTTTATATAAAATTGGGTTTTTTATATTAACTATAGACCACCATATTATAATGATATTTAAAAAGTCAGCAGTACTTTCACTGTAATTCAATAAGGCAGCATGTGTCTTTTCATCAAAAATATTACACACTAAGGAAACATTCTGCCTTTCAATACTTGAAGGGTACACTGTTTTATAATTTATCTTAGGAGCTGCTTTAACCAACAAATTCGCTTCAAGTTTATAGAAGTTTCTGATATCTACAAAATTTGCTTTCCTTACCAGCTTGTTGTTATCAAAATCAGGAAATATGAAGGTTTTCGTAATATTTTTCAAATTTAGCCAATTATTTCGAATATTCTTTAGAAGATGAACTGTATCAAACATTGCAAACGTTGGATAGTCTGGATTTAAATGAAAGTAATGTTTATCAGCTGAACCCTCTGTAAGTTTCATTAACATATTTTGATTCACTCTAACATTATCGGTAACTACAGCAACTACAATAAAACCATAGCCAAGCAAAACTTTCAAAATAGATAAAACCATTTCATGTAACTGATCCCCACTAATATTTCTTAAAGGGGTGATACACGTACGAACTTAAAGTACGCGGTTTTTAAGTTCGCGAACTTACTCGGCTCGACGCGGTGACACACGTGAAGCTGAAATCACGCATTTTGATGATTTTCCTAAATAAACAAAACTTTTAACAAACTCCAAACACAACAAGCGTTGCGGATCGATGGCCCGCCGAAGCAGAGTGGTGGATCGCGGCTCGCAGTACGAGCCGAGACAAGCTACGAGCAACATTTCAAACCAGTTGGCTCGCCGGCGGTTTGCGCGACGGTTTTAAAGTACGCGTACTTACGGTGACACACAGGCGAAAAAGGTCGTCGAGCCATAAGTACGCGTACTTGCTCGTACGTGTATCAGCCCTTTTAAAGGTTGAAGTGAAACAACTTCCTTCATACTACCAAATACAGAGGATATCAAAAATGCTTGTACCGTTTTAGCTTGGGATAATATATCATTTTCAGCAAAACCAACTAAATTACCATTCTTGTAGTCCAACGTTTCTTTAATGTATATTTCATCAATTTGCAAAACAATGTATTTCTCAAAGTCTGATAAACCTTCTGAAATAGTTTTAATGTAATGCTTGTTTTCTGATGTACTGTCAGGTGCAATTTTTAGAGAACCGCAAAGTTTTGTTAAATATTTGGGATGTGGCAAAGTTAGCAATTTATTCTCCCTCACAATACTGTAAACTTTTTTTGAGTGAACATATAAAAGAAAAGACTTTAATATTAAATCGACAGAAAACCTATTATGATTTGAAAATAGTATATTGAATTGTTCTGCCAAGAAGTCAATCTGTTCTACTTTTTCATTCTCATCATTCTGCACAAGCTTATTTTTTAGTATTTGTACAATAGAATTAAAATTGTTTAGTGTTGCATTCAAACTAAGATTTTCACTATGATCCTCTGAGTAGCGTGCCAAAATATTTTCTATTTGTGACCAACAGGATATTTGTAATGACAGTGGTAAAATCCAACTCAAATCATCTTTCACCAACAAATTATGATTAATGCGAACCTCTACCTTCATTGATTCTAATATTTTGATACTACACCTGATATCTGGTTCATCATGATCAAACACTACCAAATAAAAATAAATACAACCTGTTTCCTGCTGCCACTCCTGGAAATTTTCACATAAGCTTGAAAAATTTAGTATCAGGTCACTCTCAAGCCATTCTTCTTGTTGGTCTTCCTGCCTTTTCACTATACACTATACACCGTATACACATCACTGAAAGATATATCACCGTCATGGAAATGTTTAATACACACTACTGATTTTTGAGATGGTAACCAGTCTTTACGAGGAATGTTTCAAATGGTCGTCTCGCGGAAACCTGAACACCGTAATATATCCTTCTTGATTAGAAGCATAATTGCTAGTGCAACCTGGTACTACGCACTTTGGAGGCATCTTTTCACAATTTCGTTTATGTAGGAGTGCAGGTAATAGGTAAAATATCTATTAATAAGCTATATGTTTATGTTTAATGTCGGCCATGCTATAATGAAACACGGCCTGATCTCCAACGTTGCCATATTTCAATGCTCTGGCCTTGTGAGTAGAGACGGCCATGGAGCAGGTGATAGAATTACACTTGTCAAGTGTGCACTGAGTGCTGTTCAGTGCAATTCTATCACCTGCTCTGACAAAGTGCATATCGGTGCGGATCAATGCAATTTCCGAGTGGAACGTACCCAAGCAATACAGTGCATTTAAAATGACAGCTGACTTTTGTTTTTTCTTAAGGTTTGAATTCTATGCTGTGGTTTGAATTTTGAATCAAAGTTTGAATAGTGCTGTTTATTTTCGGTGTCCATTAATTTAATCTTTTTGTCATAAAGTCTAATCTTATTTTTCACTCTGGAAGATTACACTAATGCCATGACTAATGACTTAACAACAAACAAAATGACGGCCCGTAGATTCAGTGTTCCATATTTCATGCTCCGGCCTAGTGAGTAGAGACGGCCATGGTCTCAGATATTATGAAACTGAAACCATTTGGTTTTTTTTTCATAGAAACACTTATTAGCTTAGAAAAACAATAATATTAGGCTGTATTTTAGTTTTAAGAATTAAAAAACAACCTAAACAATGATTTATTCTATTTATTCCAGACCAACAAATACATGTGATAATAACATCTCAATATTTGCAAACCTAACATGTTATTGGTTATATAAATAAATGTGAAGTAGATGCTTGTGCTATGTAATTTAACTACATAGTTTTATTGAACCAATTATATAGGTATAAACATAAGCAACAGAAACGAAGGTGCATAAATACTACCAAATGGATGCCAAATATTGTAGCACTTTTCCTTGAAAGAATTATTCATTATTTGTCTCATTAAAAAACCATTTTTTATGGCATCCCTTTTATTTTCTCAAAGTTGTTTTAATAAAGATTCTCGGCCCATGTCATTTATCACATTATCCTCATGAGGAGGTTGTGGCAGAACCCATTCATCAGTAATAACATCATTGTTATCTATACAGAGGTTATGAATAACACAAGAAGCTATAATAAATTTTGAAATTTTGTCTACTTTATGTAGATCAAGCTTTTGTAATTGTCTTAAACGACTCTTTAATATGCCAAATGTATTCTCTATCTGTTGATATATGCGCTAAAATCATTAGACATTACCATTATAACTATGTTATGTATCTGCTAACCATAGTGATCTATGTGTTCTGTGAAAAGTGACAAGTGAAAGACATATAAGACATTTGATTAGTACACGAGAGGTTAAGAAAAAAACGTGGTAATGTAACTTGTAACGGAAAAGTGGAAATTGGAAAAGTGTAATAAAGAAGTTATTATAAAAAGGAAAAAGGTTTTTACTAAAAAATACAACAGGTTATGGGCCCAGAGGGAAAGCTCTGAAAAGTACATATAGAAAAATGGCTCAAGTAGGAAAAAATTACCACATCGAACTGCTGAATGGGAAAAATTATTACAACTGGAAATTTCGGATGGAAACGATCCTAGCAGAGAATAACGTAAGAGAAAACATTCAAATTGAACTGAATTTGGATAGTATAGAAGCAGAAAAAGACAAGCAAATGGCTATGATGAAGGATAACAAAGCAAAATCGTTAATTGTCCAGTGTGTAGAGGACAATCAGTTGGAGTGGCTGCGAGACAAAGCAACGGCATATCAAATGTGGCACACGTTAGGAAAAAGGTATGAAAAGAAAGGTTTGCCAGGGCAGTTATACTTGAAGAAGAAACTGTTCTCATTGAAAATGAGTGAAGATGAACCTCTCGAAGAGTTCATAACCAAGTTTGAAGAGATAGTGAGGCAACTGAAAGCAGCAGGTGCAAAAATAGCTGATGAAGACCTGGTATGTAATATATTAATGGCTTTACCCTCGGCTTTACCCAAGTCATTTGAAACAGTAGTAGCAATTATCGAAAATAATCATGAAATGACATATGAAGCGGTTAAAAACAAGTTGTTTGCGGAAAATGAGAAAAGGGCTTCTAGAAACCAGAGCAATAGAAGTAATGCAGCGAGTTACAACCAATATGCATTATATAGTCAACGTGGAAGTTGCTTTAGATGTGGAGATGTTGGCCATTTCAAGAGGGACTGCAATAAGGTATCTAGGAGTGATACAAGGATGGAGAATGCCAGAACAAGTCAAGATGCATCTCGAAATGCATCAACCACCTACGAACACAGGGGCAGCGGTCAGCGTTTTGGAGGTCATCGAGGAAACTATACTAGTGGTACATATAATAGAGGTAGGGGTAGATTTAGATTGAATAGTGGACATCATGTTAGCCATAGCAGCAGTTATGCACAGCAAACAGAGAATGGAAATGAATTAAATGAAAGTACAAGTAGTAGTAGAAACGTGTGTTTTATGGCAGATAGAAAAAATCCCTCTGATGAGCAAGATAAAAATAATTTAAAATTCTTTATTGATTCAGGCTGTACAGACCATATGGTTACTGAGAAAGATTATTTTACTGATTTGTGTATGTTAAATAATCCTATAAAAATAGCAATTGCTAAAGATGGTGATTACTTATTAGCTATAGGAGTAGGGAATATTCTAGTTCACAGTTATGTTGGCAACAAAAAGGTAAAATGCACTATAAAAAACGTATTTTATGTCCCAGACTTGAGAAAAAATTTATTATCTGTTAAACGATTAGAGATGGCTAATGTTAAGGTTTTATTTGAGAAGAATAAAGTAAAATTAATGGAACAGGATGGTACTTTAATAGGTATAGGGGAAAGAAAGAACCTGTATGAAATCTCATTCTCACTCGTCAAAGTTGAAACATTGAATGTTGAAACTGAAAATAATGATTTTATGAAATGGCATAGGCGTTATGCTCATATAGGTTTCTCAGGTTTGAAGGAAATTATTAAACACAAAATGGTAAATGGTATAGATGAAAACGTTAAAGGACAAGTTAATTTTTGTGAACCATGTGTAAATGGAAAAATGACTAGGTTACCTTTTGGTGTGCGAGCTAAAAGTACAAGGATATTAGAAATTATTCACTCTGATGTTTGTGGACCAATAACTCCAGAATCACTCAATGGTGAAAAATATTTTGTAACGTTTATTGATGATTACTCAAACTTTACTGCAGTATACTTGATCAAACATAAAAATGAAGTATTCAATAAATTTAAGGAGTTTATCAGCATGGCTGAGTCACGGTTTAATAGCAAAGTATCAAAATTACGTTGTGACAATGGAGGTGAGTATGCTTCTAATGAACTGATTGCATTTTGTCAAGAAAAAGGAATTGTTTTGGATTACAATGTAGCGTATACACCTGAACAAAATGGTAAAGCTGAAAGAAAAAATAGAAGTTTGGTCGAACGAGGTAGAACTATGCTTGAGGAATCAGGATTAGCAAAAGAGTTTTGGGGGGAAGCAATTTTGACAGTGAACTATGTAATGAATAGAGGAACAACAGCAGGGTTAAAAACAGTAACACCAGCAGAACTTTGGTATGGTATGAAGCCTAATGTTAATAATTTAAGAATATTTGGGTGCAATGCTTATAGTCATGTACAGAAAAGTTTTAGGGACAAATTTGATTCCAAAGTAAAGAAATGTGTAATGTTAGGTTATACTCAAACAGGGTACAGATTATGGAGCATCGATGATAAAAAAGTAATAATTTCAAGAGATGTAGAGTTTGATGAGAATAGCTTCTATTTTAAAAAACAGTCGGTTGAAGTAAATTCTGATGATATAAATGAAAATATAGAAGAAACAAAAAATGATATTAATATTGATCAAGAGAATGAGGTTCCTGACAGGGTAGTTGGTAAAAGAAATGTAAAAATTCCTTCTAAATTTAATGATTATGAACTTTATATGGCTTTTGATGCTACTAGATATGTTGAGGATGTACCAGTTAGTTATGATGAATTAGAAAATAGGAATGATAAGCAGTATTGGTTTGATGCAATAGATAGAGAGTTAAATGCAATAAAGGATAATAACACTTGGGAGATAGTAGACAAGCCTAAGGATCAAACAATTTTGGACACAAAATGGATATTTACTTTCAAAACACTAGAAAATAATGATGCAAATAAGTATAAGGCTAGACTAGTTGTAAGAGGTTTCATGCAAGAAAAAGATCAAAGTTTTGATGAAATATATTCTCCAGTAGCAAAAATGACAACCATTAGAACCCTATTGGTAATAGGTAATCAGCTCAAATATTACTTTAAGCAATTAGATGTTAAAACTGCATTCTTAAATAGTACATTGAAAGATGATGTTTATATTTTTCCTCCAAAGGGTGTAAAGTGTGAAAACAACAAGGTTTTGAAATTAAAGAAATCTTTATATGGATTAAAACAATCATCTAAATGCTGGAATGAAGAGATCAACAGTCTTTTGATAAAATTAAATTTTGTCAGATCAGAAAGTGACTATTGTTTATATAGTTTAAAACATGAACAACTGTATATATTAATTTATGTAGATGATATAATTTTGGCAGGACCTGACATACAGAAAATTAATGAAATTAAGGAACACTTGATGAGTAAATTTAAAATGAAAGATGTAGGCAACTTAAAACATTTCTTGGGATTACAAATTGAATATGATAGAGAAAATGGTTTTCTTAAGTTACATCAGTCAGTATATGCTGAAAAAATTCTTAATAGATTCAATATGTTAGATTGTATACCATCTGCAATACCTATTGATCCTAAATTAAAACTGGAAATGTGCAATGATCGAAATAGGACAATTAAACGACTTGTTGGATGTATCATGTATCTTATGTTAGGGTCTCGTCCTGATATATGTTATGCTGTCAATTATTTTAGTCAGTTCCAAGATCAAGCTTCAGATGAAACTTGGAAGCATTTACTTCGTGTGTTAAAATACATTAAAGGAACTATGAATTTAGGTCTATTATATAACAGAATGGAAACTTCAAATCCATGTTTGATGTGTTACGTCGATGCAGACTGGGGAGGGGATTTGAATGATAGAAAATCAAGAAGTGGATTTTTATTCAAGTTTAATGATAATATAATCACTTGGTCAACCAGGAAGCAAAACTGTATCTCACTTTCTACAACTGAAGCAGAGTTAGTTGCACTATGCATGTCAGTTACTGAGGGATTGTGGCTGAGAAAGTTGTTTTTAGATTTTAACATTTCATTTCAGTACTTAACTTACTATGAAGATAATCAAGGTTGTATATCTATAATAAAAAAACCTAGTAACAATAGACGTGTTAAGCACATGGATATGAAGTATAACTTTGTATGTGAACACTACCAAAGTGGGACTATTAGAGTACATTATATTGACTCTAAGATGCAACAAGCTGATATACTAACTAAAGGTTTGGTAAAATATACATTTAAAAATCTTTGTAATATGATAGGTCTAAAGGATTTTAGCGAGGAGGGGTGTTGATATATGCGCTAAAATCATTAGACATTACCATTATAACTATGTTATGTATCTGCTAACCATAGTGATCTATGTGTTCTGTGAAAAGTGACAAGTGAAAGACATATAAGACATTTGATTAGTACACGAGAGGTTAAGAAAAAAACGTGGTAATGTAACTTGTAACGGAAAAGTGGAAATTGGAAAAGTGTAATAAAGAAGTTATTCTAAAAAGGAAAAAGGTTTTTACTAAAAAATACAACACTATCAACACTCTTGTAGAAGATAGTTTTTGGTTAAATAAAGTTTTGTCTGGTGTAAGGTTTCCATAATCCTTGTATGGAATAAGCAGCCATTCTCGAATGGGATAAGCACCATCTCCTAATAGATGAAACTTGCCTTCACATATTTGGGGCAATTTAGAGCTAATAAAAGATAATTTGAAAACTCTTGCGTCATGTACTTTTCCAGGTGCTCCAACAAATACATCTACTAGCCGCCTTCTGTAATCACATATCCCTTGGAGTGTTATAGAAGGAATGTCATGCCGATTGACATAGGTAGATTTAATTTTATTGGCTGGTGTTCTTATTGGAATTGAGGTGCCGTCAATACATCCTAATACGTCAGGAAAACCGGAGACTTTTTTAAATTCATTTGCCAAAAAATTTTTATCATCTCTACTTGAGGGAAAACATATAAGGCCTTTACGGAAACTGCGATCGGGTTAACCCGATCAGTTGGATCACTGATCCTGACGTTCGGAAAGTGATCTGGGATCGGCCAGAAATACGGTAGCTCACTCTTATACAGTAAGTGATTGCGATCGGATGATTCAGATCAGTAGCTGCTTTACTTTACCATCTGTTTTTTATTGTTAAACCAACTTTTTCGTTGTTCGATGTTCGTTAAATTCATGAAATCATAAATCCCAATTGACAGCTGTGTGACATATAACTGATCTATCCGGATCCAGATCAGTGTTGTAAGTTGCCCTGAGTGCGCACTACACTCAGAGAATGCGGTTCTTAATGCAGCTGAAAATTTACAAAGAGGAAAGCGATTCAAGCAAAAATAATTTTTTAACTATATATTAAACTGCAGTAAACTTTATTACAAATTAAGTTAGAGTATTTTTAAGAAATGTTAAATGTAATAATTGCAAAAATCTGGTTTTAGTATTGAGTTTCAATGGGCAAAGGAAACATACATCACTTACAAGACTAAAGACATTAAAGAATATAACAAAACAAAAAAAAACGTTATCCAGGAAACAGATGGTTGGGTTTAGGTCAAGAAAAAGAGGGAGTCTCTTTTATTGTTTTGCCGACGTTTCGGCCTTTATTAGGCCATCTTCAGGGCACAAAAAAATAACTTTTTTTTATAATTAAACAAACAATTATACATTCCAGTTATAAAAAAATTGAATATATAACATGTCAATAAACAATAACAAATTAAAAATTATATTATTATTATATTATTATAAAATTAATTTGTTATTGTCTATTGACATTTTATATATTCAATTTTTTTATAACTGTAATGTATAATTGTTTGTTTAATTATAAAAAAACAAATTTTTAGTGCCCTGAAGATGGCCTAATAAAGGCCGAAACGTCGGCAAAACAGTAAGAGAGACTCCCTCTTTTTCTTGACCTAACCAACCATCTGTTTTCTGGATATTATACAGTAGGTCACTAAACAATTGAGCCAAAAAAACGTTATATAAAATCAGTGGGATGAACCGTGTTTAATTGCATTGGGTTTATTTGTTGTAATATTTTGGGTAAGATTATGTTTTTTCTTTGGCCTTTTCTTGGCTGGTTCCCCAGTTGCTGGACGGCCGACGGACCTTTTTTTGCTTCCTCTTGTTACTCCAAGTTTTCTTCTATTTAAAGCTGTAGGCTGAACTTTAATGGTGGACTTTGGCCTATAGCGCTGAGCACACGAACTTCCCGCAGTACATAAAAAACTTTCCCAAGCAGTGCTTGTCCTCACCTGCTTTAATCGATTGAAAAACTTTTGAATCGTTGAAGTAGAAGTGCCAAATTCGCCATTTTTTGAAATCATTAAATCAAGAACATTCTGAAAGATAATGGAATCCTCAGATTTTGTGACCATCTCAGTTGTATCTGACAGTTTTTCCACTCCTGCATTATCAGTAACGTTTGTGGACACTAAATTATTTTGTGGAGTTATGAATACCTCGTTTTCAGCTGCACTCCCGCAAATCGTTGATGGTTCTGAGACCAAAGGTTCGTAAAATGCTAACGGCTGGACGTTATCACCAAAGGCCACCCCGACACTCTCCAATTAGAATTTGTCAAAGACTAAAATTCTTCCACCCATCGTCTAGCATCTTTCTCAGTCAATAGGTTTGATCTATATTTTCCAGGACTCATTTCAAAATATTTATAATTAGGAGGTAACTTTGCCTCAGCATGCATGACGAGTTCAAACATATTCGCGTGGCAATCACAAAAATTAAAACAAGAGTCTAGCGTCTAGCCAGAGCCATACATTTGACATGAGCATAACTATATTCATTCCGTAAGTGCGTATGGCACCGATTTACATTCCGTACACACGTACGGCACTCGCCGTTTGATTGGTTCAAAATTCAAATCTGACCAATGGGATTGTGCTAGGTGCCGTATACATGTACGGAATGTATAAATGAATACCGTATGGGTGCCTTAAGTGGTAGTAGAGCACTCGTAGAGCCGCGTTGTGCCGATGGATGTAAGCCGTCCCAGCGTACGTCTTACACGCCGACAAGAGATGCATAAGCGTCTCTGGCGCCTGTCGGCAAGCTCTACAAAGGGTGTCGGGTACATCTACACCCATAACCCTATATACGTTATGTTTTATACTCGAAACCATTTCATATGTGAATGAATTTGTTAGGAAGTTTGAACTGTTTGAAGGCTTCAAACTTTATAACCACAAAGTAGGTATGAAGTACAGCCAAGAAGCCAGAAATAAATGGGGCTCAAACACTATAAGCTCCTGATGAACTGCAACTTCAGTTAAATGAGCGAGTACAAAGCGTAAGTATACTTATTTCTGAATTTCTGTGCAATACTATTTATTAGTCATTCATACACTCTCACTACTTTAATTTTCTATTCTTCTATTTTAGATCATACACAACCACATCTGAGGTATAGGTTGTAGGATGCTGCGTTGTCTGCAGTGTCTACCTTCATGTTAATAATTTTGATGAATATTATTGCAATGAGAGACGAGCTATTCAGTGGACGAGCTTATACATACAAGTGACCAACAAAGATGGAGAAACCAATGTTAAGCAGTGCCTTCTCAGTTATGGATTTGACAGATTGGCAATAAGATGCTCAACACAGATGAAAATAGAAAATAATACTTGCAGAGGCTAGGGCGTATTCTACAGCAAAGCTAAGTAAGTACATCCTATTTACTTCAAGAAAAAGCCAGTGATGTTATACAGTTGATCAGCCTAAAGACTTAACTGTACAAAGGGCCAGGTAAAATTAGTTTAAATTTTTATAACTAATTCACCTTTATTATGTCTCAAACCTATTTGTTGTATTTCATATTTATACTCTCAAAATTTGAATTTCAAAGTTTTCCTCATAAGCATTTCTGTGATTTGACTAGGATATGAAATTATGGATATTGATTACATTTCAATTAATTCTAATCTTCTATCTGTGACAACTATTACTATTGTTTTTATGATCAATAAAAAGTATTTATTTTGATTTATTTTGGTTGTTATTCATAAATGCAGATGTTCCTTTTTATAAAGTGGCAGATATGGGTGGTGTTTTCATTTATTTATTTATTGATTGTACAATCTGAAATCATAAATAGCACAAAATTATATCATTTGTTCCTGTTTTAATCCGATAGTTTTGACAAAGTTAAATGCTAAGGCTCCATATGGTTCAATAGGTTACGCTGCAGGTTTGCTAGGCTGTGAAATTGTGGATATTGATTACATTTCAATTAATTCTAATCTTTTATCTGTGACAACTATTAGGTATATATTATAGCTTTCATGATCAATAAAAAGTATTTATTTTGACTTATCTTGGTTGGTATTCATAAATACAGATGTTAATTTTTATAAAGTGGAAGAGATAGCTGAGATTTTTGTTTATTTATTGATTGTTAGTTTCATATTAATTTTTTTTTACTTGGCATACCACCACTTAAAATAAAGGGTAATGTGCCAGAACAATACCTCCGAGGTGATGTGGAAATTTTTATATACTAGGGTAATCAGGTACAAGATTAAAAAGCATGGACCTTGAATACTCTAGTTTAGTAGCATATTGCATTTCTTGCTAATTTTTTTTACCCTGTTTCATGAGGTTACTTTATTCACTGTAGGTCAAACTGAGATGAGGTGAGGAATGAAAACATAAACCATATGCTTGATGGAACTTCAATAAAGAGGATTATTATTATTATTATTGTTACTTGAATGTATTTTAAGACAATTTGTATTATATTATTTATAAATTGCACATACAATAATCATATCACTCATATTTAATATTTTCTTGCAAATAAATGAATGAATGAATAGGTATT
Source organism: Callosobruchus maculatus (assembly GCA_951848785.1). NCBI lineage: Eukaryota > Metazoa > Arthropoda > Insecta > Coleoptera > Chrysomelidae > Callosobruchus > Callosobruchus maculatus. Next base: position 3,476,492 of record CATOUR010000191.1, on the reverse strand, counting down.
TTCATTGTTTTGCTCCAATTTTTAAATTTTTAAGCCAATCACTGATTGATTGATTGATTGAAATCAAACATCAATCAATCAGTCAGTGATTGGCTAACATCAACAATTATAATTTTGACATAAAAAGGTAGAGCATCTACAGATTTGAGCAACAATGTGGTAACATCGCCTCGAATTCTTGATACATCTGGCAACCTTGCGGCGGCCATGTTGCAACCCCAAATTAATGGCGGCTGACATTGACATAAGTCATTCGTGTTTCCAGTGAAATAACACGGAATTGTGCCTTCTTAACCGTACCTGTTTTGTGCTTTAGTCTTGTGCTCTAGTCATCATGTGTATATGTTTTGTGGTCATCATTCATCAACTCATCAAATATGAATGCATGAATGATGAATAATACTAACGCTAACAATACTAACCGTACCTGTTTTGTGATGAATACCATAAATCTCAGAGCCATAAATACACCGTAACGGGTTAACGTGTTGTTTTCGCTTTTTTCTTTGTTGATGGCAAACAGTGAATGCGTTTTTATTTTTGTTCTGAGTGTACTTTGGTTTGTGCTTGTGCCCTAGTGAATTGTTGTATCACTGTTAATAGTGTTAATTAACAGTTATAACGATATAAAGGCCTTGGAAACGTAGATCCTGAAGTAAGTCTGTAAAGTAGTTTAATATAACCATATATCTATCTATACCACAACGTCTTTGTTATTTTGTTACAATACTAACAAATTCAACTTTAATTATATGCGTCCTAAAATGTTGCTATTAAACTAATGGACGGAGGTTCGTATTAATTTATGTTGGTGGTTTTTTATCCGCGCATTTCAAATTTCAACTCTCACTTAAATTTTCATTGAAGGCGGAAATATGTAAACTAGGTACCTATTATTTCTTATTCTTTGTAATAGTGCAATTAAGTACCTCTTACTGTCAACTGACAATTATTAACGGTATACCAGCAGTAAGAGTAGTATACTTTTATCAATGCCATGCATGAACAAAATGACTAGTTGTCCATGTTGTCACACACGTTTAACACTGCTTTCTCTTGTACCTAATAAGTCTTTGGGTTTGGGATATACAAGCATAGGTGTGACAGTTTATAATAGTTAATTTTGTTCGGTGAGTGATGAAGCAGCAAAAACGATTCACACCAGCCTAGGTATTTGAATTGTTGACATCAGCTGACTGCTAGAGAAGTAAATAATCAAACAATTGAATTGAGTTTGTGAACATATCCCTAGATATTCAAGGCCCGTATTTATAAATGTTCCTTAAGCCTTAAGGGAGCCTCAAGGTCGCCTTGATGCTTGAGGATGCCCACCAGGATGCCTTAGCGAAAAAATCACACGTCACATAGAGGTTATGTTAACAATAACACCATACTTTTGCAGTCCAGTTTTTTTTAGTTTTTTCTCAGTTATTTACAACTTACGACTTTCGTTTTACTCTAGTGCTACTCATAGCACACAACCTACAAACAAAACCAGATCCAGATTTTTGATGAGGGAAATAAAAATGTTGTAGAAAAACATAACCCATAAACATGGGAACATGTTTTAAATGCAGCAAATCCTGTGTCTATGTGGACGTCACAAAAGATAAAACCATTAAAGACTTTTTTGGAGGGCCTTGTGACTTTTGCAGGAACATTTTTTGTAGAGAATGTTCCATACTTTCATCAAGTGAAATCAGAGCACCGATGACTTAATCATAGTAGTAATAGTAGTAGTAGTAATTTATTTGTCATATAGATACAAGAATTGTATATGATGACATGTCAACTATAGTATAAAAGTAATTGAGTATTTTGCTGAAAAGTTAAAAGTAATTAAAACTAACTCATTTTTGAAGAAATTCACTGATAGAGTAAAATAGGTTATCTGCCAAATACATCTTCACTTTGGCTTTAAAATGCTCATAATTAGCAATTTCCTTAATGCAGTCTGGTAGATTGTTGAATAAGATAGTGCAATTATAATTAGGCGACTGCTTGAAGCGGCTGGTACTATGTTTCTTTATAGACATGCATAATAGTATTCTATTGTCAAGAATGCTTACAGGATATCAAGCAGCTATGTAAGGATTGACAGATTTGAAGACATGAAGGATGATATCCATTAATTTCAGTCCAAGGAGGACTTTGCTCCTAAATCCTATGCTCAAGCCTTGTCCAACACTACAAACACTTTAAGGAAAGAAATAAACGATGTTAAAAGTTCGGCAGAGTTTATCGCCTAGTGTTACAAGAACCATAAAAGAAGGTTCTCAAAGTCACCAACACTTTAAAAATATACGATAACGAAAATAGTGCCTTGAAACAAAACATGAAGATACTTGAAAACAAGGTACAGCAATCTCAACACAAAGAAAAGGAGAACAAGATTATTATTTCGGGTCTTAAGCAACTGAACACTCCCAATGTCTCTCAAACAGTGAAATCTGTATTCAAGAGGCTAAATCTCGAATCAATACAAGTTAAACAGTGTTACAAGCTAAAAGACAATGATAGTTCACCAATCTCTGTTGAGCTATGTAGTAGGCATTACAAGGCCTCTGTCGAGGGGTGAACCGGTCGAGAATTGGGGTGTACAAGTTACAGGAATTGTCATGAATTGCCTTGAATTTGCCAAGAATTGTTGTGAATTGTCATGAAATGCCATGAATTGCAATGAATTGTCATGAATTGCCAGAATTACCATGAATTGTGTCGAATTCAATAGGAATTGTCTAGAATTGTCATGAATTGCGATGAATTTCTCAAATTTCACTGTCCACTGCGCATGATCAGTATATCCCGAATCGTCAACACGTGTTATTCCGATGGCGTCGCTTGCGAGATTTTGTAGTATTGTACGCGTTAAAAATATAAGAGCAGTTTACATTTTTTGTCTTCCTACTGAGTGCAGACACTACAAAGGATCAAAGAAGCGGGATGAGTGGGGTGACTGTTACCCTTTCGGCATGTTTTATTACCCTGGTAATAAAGCTAACATGTTCGTTAGTGTAGTCAAAATTGTATATGTCTGTGTATAATCAGATGTAGATCAATTTATTTTGTTTTTATTTATTGAAAATTGGTATTTTCGATTATTTTGATCTCCTATCACTTTCTGAATTGTTATAATATATATTTTGTATATATAATTACGGTTTTATCATTGCTCACGTCTACATAATACCGTAACTGCACTATAGAAGTGTCGACACTGATTGAGACCTGAAAGAAGTGTAAACAGCTCATATACTGGGTGTCCCACGATGATTAAGACAAGCAATATATCGGAACTGGGCAGTAGTAGCGAATTATAATTTTGGGGGTGTAAATTAGAGCAAATGTAGTATCTGTTCCTATTATTGTGTCACCCAATGAGGTGTTTGTTTTTGATCACGTGACGTCAGATTCAAAATTTTTAATGGGACACCCTGTATATTTGTGAGTTTTTGTGTTCCTCCCGATAAAGCAATTCCAACAAGCTAACACACTTGGGGTCTAAAGTGATTAATTCAAGAGCTACAGGTACTTAAAAGATGGTACTACTACATTGATTATGATATGTACCCCTATGGTTATTATTTTAGTAGTGTTTTTTGAATGTAACACTGTTTGTTTTATTTTAAATCGAAGTCTCTACTAATACCCTATCTCGCCTTGTAATTTTTTTTCGCGTTTGCGACGTTGAAAAGTTATAAAGTATTTTTCCAAAATTTCAAACAAGCATATTCCCGATTTTTATGAATGGAACACACTGTATATTTTATTTAACATAGAAGTACTCTCTAGTAATGGTTTACGGCGTGAGATAGTTTTAAGTGGTCATACTATCTATTTCGAATACAGGGTTAGTAAAAGGTACAAGAACGCTTAAATATCTCCACAACTTGCACAGGTGGAAGGTTAAAATTCAACACCTACGGGTTTTCGGATATGCAGAATTCAAAAACACTAACAGCAATGTTGCCAGACTTACTACTTTTACGTTACACGTCATAATTTTGTTATTTTAAACAGAATGCTCTACTTATTTTTATTTCAATGAATAGTGCACGTTGGATTTAGTAAGGCCTCACAATTTCAAATATCTTTTTCTATTAATTATTGATATACGGCATCACTGCTGTTTCAGTAAACAGTGCGGGAACGCTTTAATATCTCCACACTGCCACAGCTGAAACGAAAAACATCAATACCGGAGAGTTTTACAACATGCAAAATAAAAAAATGCTAACATTTTGAAATTGTGAGATCTTGCTAAATTCTACATGCGCAATTCATTGCAATAATAAATAAGTAAGAGGATTCTATTTAAAATAACAAAATTATGACGTGTAACGTAAAAGTGGTAAATCTGGCAACACTGCTGTTAGAATTTTTGAATTCTGCATGTTCGAAAACCTGTAGGTATTGATTTTATCGTTCCAGCTGTGCAAGTTTTGGAGATATTTAAGCGTTCCTGTACCTTTTACTGACCTGGTATTCGAAATAGATAGTATTAGCAAGGAAAACGGTTTTACTTTTTTAGGGACACCACTTAAAACTTGGTCACGCCGTAAACCATTACTAGGAAGTACTTCTATGTTAAATAAAATATACAGTGCGTTCTATTAATAAAAATCGGGAATATGTTTTTGGAAAAATAATTTATAACTTGGCAAAGTCGCAAACCCTAAAAAATATTACAAGGCGAGATACGGTATTAGTAGGTACTTTGATTTAAAATAAAACATACAGGGTGTTACATTTAAAAAAACAGAGCTAAATGACTTTCAAATTGCCATAATTTAAAATTCTGCCAAAAACACCCTATAGATGCGCATAGTTAGTAACATCCAAAATAGAGAGTTTAATAGTTCTTTTACTCTAATCAACAGTCACACATAATAATAATAATAATAATAATAATAAAAAGATCCATCCGTGACCAACGATAATTGCAGAAAATGCCACCAACAGAAGGAAACAATAGATCATATAACAAGTGCATGCAAAACCCTCGCTGGAACCGAGTACACGGCCAGACATAACTCTGCAGCCAAAATTATACACCAAGCCCTAGCCACAACTAACAATCTAATCGAAAACACAGCTCCATATTATAATTATACACCGACCTCAGTACTTGACAACAATCAATACAAACTATACTGGGACGTCGAAATACACACAGACAAAACTATCCCAGCCAACAGACCAGATATAGTTTTTCAGTCGAAGGCAGACAAAGTTACCTATTTAATAGATATTGCTATCCCTAATGATACGAATGTTCAAACCGCCTACGTTGGGAAGATATCTAAATACACAGACCTTGCCATAGAAGTAAAACGACTCTGGAAACAAAACAAAGTTGTTATTGTACCCCTAATTATGTCGGTCTCAGGCCTTACACCTAACACATTCACACCACACCTGCACCAGCTAGGCCTGGACGAAAAGCTACACAAAATATTCCAAAAGTCTGTAATTCTTAAGACCTGTAATATAGTACGATCCTTCTTAAACTCCGATCAGTAATAGTTCAGGTGTTGACTTGGCACGACCCGTCAGCATCTGTTGCTACCGCAGTCATGCGAGAGAAGCTTGAAAAAAACATAATAATAATAATAATAATAATAATGAAGACAAGTGTTTAGAGACCGACTCATTAAGCTTCTGAAAACAAAGCTGAATTCTAGAAACCTTACAAAAGCTATTAATACATTTGCAATACCAATCCTCATGTATTCATTTGGCATCATCAAGTGGTCACACACTGATATAGAAAACATCCAAATCCTCATACGGACAGAACTCTCGAAACACCGAATGTCACATCCAAACGCATGCAAAGAAAGGCTCACCATAGACAGGACACAAGGAGGCCGAGGGATTACAGATATACAGTCGCTTCGCACAAGACAGATAAAGACACTCAGACATTTCTTCCAAAACAAACAAACAAATTTACACCGAGCGATAGTAAAGGCAGACAAAAACTATACACCACTCAACCTATCATGCCCAGACCACGTCGCAGACACACACAATCCCACCCAATCACAACAAGAAAAAATAAGCACCTGGTCGCAGAAACCACTCCATGGCAAACATAGATACCGTGTCACCCAAGACCACATTAACAAAAAACAGTCATACACCTGGTTGCAGGATGGCCAGCTGTTCCCAGAAACGGAGGGTTTCATGCTTGCTATCCAGGACCAAGTGATTGCAACACGAAACTACAAAAAATATATAATTAAAGATCCATCCATAACTGACGATAATTGCAGAAAATGCCAACAACAAAAAGAAACAATAGATCACATAATAAGCGGGTGCAAAACTCTTGCCGGTACCGAATACACAGCCAGACATAACTCTGCGGCCAAAGTCATCCACCAAGCATTAGCCACAACAAACAAACTAATAGAAAACACAGATCCGTATTACAATTACACTCCGACATCAGTACTCGAAAACGATCAATACAAACTATACTGGGACGTTCAAATACATACAGACAAGACTATCCCAGCCAATAGACCAGATATAGTTTTCCAGTCAAAGCTCGACAAAGTTACATACCTGATAGACATTGCGATTCCCAATGATGTGAATATACAAAACACCTACGCTGGGAAAATATCTAAGTACACGGACCTTGCTATGGAAATAAAACGCCTTTGGAAGCAGGACAAAGTTACTATTGTTCCCCTCATTATGTCAGTCTCAGGCCTTACACCAAACACATTTACACCACACCTACAACAGTTAGGCCTGGACGAAAAGTTACACAAAACATTCCAAAAGTCTGTAATTCTGAAGACCTGTAACATCGTACGATCCTTCCTAAATTCCGATCAATAATAGTCCGGGTGTTGACTTGGCTCAGCCCGTCAACACTTGTTGCTACCGCAATTATGCGAGAGGAACTTAGAAAGATGAATAATAATAATGATACCATTTTTCTGTTTTCCCATTGCATGCAGAATAACCCAAATGATATTTAGCCATATTTAGCCACGGGAGTGAAATGATCCACAGCCACAAAACTGCGAACGGTGCGGCGCGTCGATAAAGTCGTGCGTGCATATTAGTACAGTCAATTTTTATCAATTAATAACTGGGTAGCTAAAATAAACATTAATAAAGAAATGGGATTACCACGGTAACCAGTAATATCATCATGCTAGCGGAGTTGATTGTTCGCCCGTAGGGGGTGCTGCAGGGGTGCATTTTTAGGTACATATTAGAGAAATAGTAAATCGGACTAACTTCAATAATTTTTTTTCATGATTTACTGACGATGTCACAAATTAATTGCCATTGCATACGATTACCACGGCAACCAGTAATATCATCATGCTAGCGGAGTTGATTGTTCGCCCGTAGGGGGTGCTGCAGGGGTGCATTTTTAGGTACATATTAGCGAAATAGTATATCGGACTAATTTCAATAATTTTTTTTCATGATTTACTGACGCTGTCACAAATTATTTCCGATTGCATCGGATTACCACGGTAACTAGTCATATCGTCATGCTAGCGGAGTTGATTGTTCGCCCGTAGGGGCTGCTGCAGGGGTGCATTTTTAGGTACATAGCAGCGAAATAGTATATCGGACTAACTTCAATAATTTTTTTTCATGATTTACTGACGATGTCACAAATTATTTCCAATTGCATAGGATTACCACGGTAACCAGTAATATCATCATGCTAGCGGAGTTGATTGTTCGCCCGTAGGGGGTGCTGCAGGGGTGCATTTTTAGGTACATATTAGCGAAATAGTATATCGGACTAATTTCAATAATTTTTTTTCATGAATTACTGACAATGTCACAAATTATTTCCAATTGCATCGGATTACCACGGTAACTGGTCATATCGTCATGCTAGCGGAGTTGATTGTTCGCCCGTAGGGGCTGCTGCAGGGGTGCATTTTTAGGTACATATTAGAGAAATAGTATATCGGACTAATTTCAATAATTTTTTTTCATGATTTACTGACGATGTCACAAATTATTTCCGATTGCATCGGATTACCACGGTAACTAGTCATATCGTCATGCCAGCGGAGTTGATTGTTCGCCCGTAGGGGCTGCTGCAGGGGTGCATTCTTAGGTACATATTAGCGAAATAGTATATCGGACTAACTTCAATAATTTTTTTTCACGTTTTGCTGACGATGTCACAAATTATTTCAAATTGAATTGGATTACCACGGTAACCAGTAATATCATCATGCTAGCGGAGTTGATTGTTCGCCCGTACGGGGTGCTGCAGGGGTGCATTTTTAGGTACATATTAGCGAAATAGTATATCGGACTAACCTCAATAATTTTTTTTCACAATTTACTGACGATGTCACAAATTAATTTCCATTGCATACGATTACCACGGCAACCAGTAATATCATCATGCTAGCGGAGTTGATTGTTCGCCCGTAGGGGGTGCTGCAGGGGTGCATTTTTAGGTACATATTAGCGGAATAGTATATCGGACTAATTTCAATAATTTTTTTTCACGTTTTGCTGACGATGTCACAAATTATTTCAAATTGAATTGGATTACCACGGTAACCAGTAATATCATCATGCTAGCGGAGTTGATTGTTCGCCCGTACGGGGTGCTGCAGGGGTGCATTTTTAGGTACATATTAGCGAAATAGTATATCGGACTAACCTCAATAATTTTTTTTCACAATTTACTGACGATTTCACAAATTAATTTCCATTGCATACGATTACCACGGCAACCAGTAATATCATCATGCTAGCGGAGTTGATTGTTCGCCCGTAGGGGGTGCTGCAGGGGTGCATTTTTAGGTACATATTAGCGAAATAGTATATCGGACTAACCTCAATAATTTTTTTTCACAATTTACTGACGATGTCACAAATTAATTTCCATTGCATACGATTACCACGGCAACCAGTAATATCATCATGCTAGCGGAGTTGATTGTTCGCCCGTAGGGGGTGCTGCAGGGGTGCATTTTTAGGTACATATTAGCGAAATAGTATATCGGACTAATTTCAATATTTTTTTTTCATGATTTACTGACGATGTCATAAATTATTTCCGATTGCATAGGATTACCACGTTAACCAGTAATATCATAATGGTAGGCACTCTTTAGAAACCTCCATATTATTTATTTATCCATAAAATATGTCTGAGACACTATCGTCAGAATCAATTTTATAGACCTACAAAGATAATCACTGAAGTATCCTGAGGTAGCCCATTTATTTAATATAAATAACAATTCAACCGTTGTTCTGCTAAACTGCTAAACCCTTTAATCATGGTTCGTCTGGTATACCGTGCGCCCTATACTTGGCAGACAGCAAAAAAAATCCTATTTACAGAATGGCAGTGGATCAGCAGCCGGGACCTGAGAATTACAATCTGCCGAAAAAATTATTGAAATTAGTCCCATATACTATTTCGCTAATATGTACCTAAGAATGCACCCCTGCAGCACCCCCTACGGGCGAACAATCAACTCCGCTAGCATGATGATATTACTGGTTACCGTGGTAATCGTATGCAATGGAAATTAATTTGTGACATCGTCAGTAAATCGTGAAAAAAATTATTGAAATTAGTCCGATATACTATTTCGCTAATATGTACCTAAAAATGCACCCCTGCAGCACCCCCTACGGGCGAACAATCAACTCCGCTAGCATGATGATATTACTGGTTGCCGTGGTAATCGTATGCAATGGAAATTAATTTGTGACATCGTCAGTAAATCGTGAAAAAAAATTATTGAAGTTAGTCCGATATACTATTTCGCTAATATGTACCTAAAAATGCACCCCTGCAGCACCCCCTACGGGCGAACAATCAACTCCGCTAGCATGATGATATTACTGGTTGCCGTGGTAATCGTATGCAATGGAAATTAATTTGTGACATCGTCAGTAAATCGCGAAAAAAAAATTATTGAAGTTAGTCCGATATACTATTTTTCTAATATGTACCTAAAAATGCACCCCTGCAGCACCCCCTACGGGCGAACAATCAACACCGCTAGCATGGTGATATTATTGGTTGCCGTGGTAATCGTATGCAATGGAAATTAATTTGTGACATCGCCAGTAAATCGTGAAAAAAAATTATTGAAGTTAGTCCGATATACTATTTCGCTTCTATGTACCTAAAAATGCACCCCTCCAGCACCCACTACGGGCGAACAATCAACTCCGCTAGCATGGTGATATTACTGGTTGCCGTAGTAATCGTATGCAATTGAAATTAATTTGTGACATCGTCAGTAAATCATGAAAAAAAATTATTGAAGTTAGTCCGATATACTATTTCTCTAATATGTACCTAAAAATGCACCCCTGCAGCACCCCCTACGGGCGAACAACCACCTCCGCTAGCATGGTGATATTACTGGTTGCCGTGGTAATCATATGCAATGGAAATTAATTTGTGACATCGTCAGTAAACCGTGAAAAAAAATTATTGAAGTTAGTCCCATATACTATTTCGCTTCTATGTACCTAAAAATGCACCCCTGCAGCACCCCCTACGGGCGAACAATCAACTCCGCTAGCATGGTGATATTACTGGTTGCCGTGGTAATCGTATGCAATGGAAATTAATTTGTGACATCGTCAGTAAATCGTGAAAAAAAATTTTTGTAGTCCGATATACTATTTTTCTAATATGTACCTAAAGATGCACCCCTGCAGCACCCCCTACGGGCGAACAATCAACTCCGCTAGCATGATGATATTACTGGTTGCCGTGGTAATCGTATGCAATGGAAATTAATTTGTGACATCGTCAGTAAATCGTGAAAAAAAATTATTGAAGTTAGTCCGATATACTATTTTTCTAATATGTACCTAAAGATGCACCCCTGCAGCACCCCCTACGGGCGAACAATCAACTCCGCTAGCATAGTGATATTACTGCTTGCCGTGGTAATCGTATGCAATTGAAATTAATTTGTGACATCGTCAGTAAATCATGAAAAAAAATTATTGAAGTTAGTCCGATTTACTATTTCTCTAATATGTACCTAAAAATGCACCCCTGCAGCACCCCCTACGGGCGAACAATCAACTCCGCTAGCATGATGATATTACTGGTTGCCGTGGTAATCGTATGCAATTGAAATTAATTTGTGACATCGTCAGTAAATCATGAAAAAAAATTATTGAAATTAGTCCGATATACTATTTCGCTAATATGTACCTAAAAATGCACCCCTGCAGCACCCCGTACGGGCGAACAATCAACTCCGCTAGCATGATGATATTACTGGTTGCCGTGGTAATCGTATGCAATGGCAATTAATTTGTGGCATCGTCAGTAAATCATGAAAAAAAATTATTGAAATTAGTCCGATATACTATTTCGCTAATATGTACCCAAAAATGCACCCCTGCAGCACCCCCTACGGGCGAACAATCAACTCCGCTAGCATGATGATATTACTGGTTGCCGTGGTAATCGTATGCAATTGAAATTAATTTGTGACATCGTCAGTAAATAATGAAAAAAAATTATTGAAGTTAGTCCGATTTACTATTTCTCTAATATGTACCTAAAAATGCACCCCTGCAGCACCCCCTACGGGCGAACAATCAACTCCGCTAGCATGATGATATTACTGGTTGCCGTGGTAATCGTATGCAATGGAAATTAATTTGTGACATCGTCAGTAAATCGTGAAAAAAAAATTATTGGAGTTAGTCCGATATACTATTTTTCTAATATGTACCTAAAGATGCACCCCTGCAGCACCCCCTACGGGCGAACAATCAACTCCGCTAACATGATGATATTACTGGTTGCCGTGGTAATCGTATGCAATGGAAATTAATTTGTGACATCGTCAGTAAATCGTGAAAAAAAATTATTGAAGTTAGTCCGATATACTATTTTTCTAATATGTACCTAAAGATGCACCCCTGCAGCACCCCCTACGGGCGAACAATCAACTCCGCTAGCATGATGATATTACTGGTTGCCGTGGTAATGGTATGCAATGGAAATTAATTTGTGACATCGTCAGTAAATCGTGAAAAAAAATTATTGAAGTTAGTCCGATATACTATTTTTCTAATATGTACCTAAAGATGCACCCCTGCAGCACCCCCTACGGGCGAACAATCAACTCCGCTAGCATGGTGATATTACTGGTCGCCGTGGTAATCGTATGCAATGGAAATTAATTTGTGACATCGTCAGTAAATCGTGAAAAAAAATTATTGAAGTTAGTCCGATATACTATTTTTCTAATATGTACCTAAAGATGCACCCCTGCAGCACCCCCTACGGGCGAACAATCAACTCCGCTAGCATGATGATATTACTGGTTGCCGTGGTAATCGTATGCAATGGAAATTAATTTGTGACATCGTCAGTAAATCGTGAAAAAAAATTATTGAAGTTAGTCCGATATACTATTTTTCTAATATGTACCTAAAGATGCACCCCTGCAGCACCCCCTACGGGCGAACAATCAACTCCGCTAGCATGGTGATCTTACTGGTTGCCGTGGTAATCGTATGCAATGGAAATTAATTTGTGACATCGTCAGTAAATCGTGAAAAAAAATTATTGAAGTTAGTCCGATATACTATTTTTCTAATATGTACTTAAAGATGCACCCCTGCAGCACCCCCTACGGGCGAACAATCAACTCCGCTAGCATGATGATATTACTGGTTGCCGTGGTAATCGTATGCAATGGAAATTAATTTGTGACATCGTCAGTAAATCGTGAAAAAAAATTATTGAAGTTAGTCCGATATACTATTTTTCTAATATGTACCTAAAGATGCACCCCTGCAGCACCCCCTACGGCCGAACAATCAACTCCGCTAGCATGGTGATATTAGTGGTTGCCGTGGTAATCGTATGCAGTGGAAATTAATTTGTGACATCGTCAGTAAATCGTGAAAAAAATTTATTGAAGTTAGTCCGATATACTATTTCGCTAATATGTACCTAAAATGCACCCCTGCGGCACCCCGTACGGGCGAACAATCAACTCCGCTAGCATGATGATATTACTGGTTGCCGTGGTAATCGTATGCAATGGAAATTAATTTGTGACATCGTCAGTAAATCGTGAAAAAAAATTATTGAAGTTAGTCCGATATACTATTTCGCTTCTATGTACCTAAAAATGCACCCCTGCAGCACCCCCTACGGGCGAACAATCAACTCCGCTAGCATGGTGATATTACTGGTTGCCGTGGTAATCGTATGCAATGGAAATTAATTTGTGACATCGTCAGTAAATCGTGAAAAAAAATTATTGAAGTTAGTCCGATATACTATTTCGCTTCTATGTACCTAAAAATGCACCCCTGCAGCACCCCCTACGGGCGAACAATCAACTACGCTAGCATAATGATATTACTGGTTGCCGTGGTAATCGTATGCAATTGAAATTAATTTGTGACATCGTCAGTAAATCATGAAAAAAAATTATTGAAGTTAGTCCGATTTACTATTTCTCTAATATGTACCTAAAAATGCACCCCTGCAGCACCCCCTACGGGCGAACAGTCAACTCCGCTAGCATGATGATATTAGTGGTTGCCGTGGTAATCGTATGCAATTGAAAGTAATTTGTGACATCGTCAGTAAATCATGAAAAAAAATTATTGAAATTAGTCCGATATACTATTTCGCTAATATGTACCTAAAAATGCACCCCTGCAGCACCCCGTACGGGCGAACAATCAACTCCGCTAGCATGATGATATTAGTGGTTGCCGTGGTAATCGTATGCAATGGCAATTAATTTGTGACATCGTCAGTAAATCATGAAAAAAAATTATTGAAATTAGTCCGATATACTATTTCGCTAATATGTACCCAAAAATGCACCCCTGCAGCACCCCCTACGGGCGAACAATCAACTCCGCTAGCATGATGATATTAGTGGTTGCCGTGGTAATCGTATGCAATTGAAATTAATTTGTGACATCGTCAGTAAATCATGAAAAAAAATTATTGAAATTAGTCCGATATACTATTTCGCTAATATGTACTTAAAAATGCACCCCTGCAGCTCCCCTACGGGCGAACAATCAACTCCGCTAGCATGATGATATTACTGGTTGCCGTGGTAATTGTATGCAATGGAAATTAATTTGTGACATCGTCAGTAAATCGTGAAAAAATTTTTTGAAGTTAGTCCGATATACTATTTCGCTAATATGTACCTAAAATGCACCCCTGCAGCACCCCGTACGGGCGAACAATCAACTTCGCTAGCATGATGATATTACTGGTTACCGTGGTAATCCAATTCAATTGGAAATAATTTGTGACATCGTCAGCAAATCGTGAAAAAAAATTATTGAAGTTAGTCCGATATACTATTTCGCTTCTATGTACCTAAAATGCACCCCTGCAGCACCCCCTACGGGCGAACAATCAACTCCGCTAGCATGGTGATATTACCGGTTACCGTGGTAATCCTATGCAATTGGAAATAATTTGTGACATCGTCAGTAAATCATGAAAAAAAATTATTAAAATTAGTCCGATATACTATTTCGCTAATATGTACCTAAAAATGCACCCCTACAGCACCCCGTACGGGCGAACAATCAACTCCGCTAGCATGATGATATTACTGGTTACCGTGGTAATCCTATGCAATTGGAAATAATTTGTGACATTGTGAGTAAATCGTAAAAAAAAATTATTGAAGTTAGTCCGATATACTATTTCGCTTCTATGTACCTAAAAATGCACCCCTGCAGCACACCCTACGGGCGAACAATCAACTCCGCTAGCATGATGATATTACTGGTTACCGTGGTAATCCCATTTCTTTATTAATGTTTATTTTAGCTACCCAGTTATTAATTGATAAAAATTGACTGTACTAATATGCGCGCACGACTTTATCGACGCCCCGCACCGTTCGCAGTTTTGTGGCTGTGGATCATTTCACTCCCGTAATATTACGGGAGTGAAATGATCCACAGCCACAAAACTAAGAACGGTGCGGCGCGTCGATAAAGTCGTGCGCGCATATTAGTACAGTCAATTTTTATCAATTAATAACTGGGTAGCTAAAATAAACATTAACAAAAGAAATAGGATTACCACGGTAACCAGTAATATCATCATGCTAGCGGAGTTGATTGTTCGCCCGTAGGGGGTGCTGCAGGGGTGCATTTTTAGGTACATATTAGAGAAATAGTATATCGGACTAACTTCAATAATTTTTTTTCACGATTTACTGACGATGTCACAAATTAATTTCAATTGCATACGATTACTACGGCAACCAGTAATATCATCAGGCTAGCGGAGTTGATTGTTCGCCCGTAGGGGGTGCTGCAGGCGTGCATTTTTAGGTACATATTAGCGAAATAGTATATCGGACTAATTTCAATAATTTTTTTTCATGATTTACTGACGATGTCACAAATTATTTCCAATTGCATAGGATTACCACGGTAACCAGTAATATCATCATGCTAGCGGAGTTGATTGTTCGCCCGTAGGGGGTGCTGCAGGGGTGCATCTTTAGGTACATATTAGCGAAATAGTATATCGGACTAATTTCAATAATTTTTTTTCATGATTTACTGACGATGTCACAAATTATTTCCAATTGCATAGGATTACCACGGTAACCAGTAATATCATCATGCTAGCGGAGTTGATTGTTCGCCCGTAGGGGGTGCTGCAGGGGTGCATTTTTAGGTACATATTAGAGAAATAGTATATCGGACTAACTTCAATAATTTTTTTTCATGATTTACTGACGATGTCACAAATTAATTTCAATTGCATACGATTACCACGGCAACCAGTAATATCATCATGCTAGCGGAGTTGATTGTTCGCCCGTAGGGGGTGCTGCAGGGGTGCATTTTTAGGTACATATTAGCGAAATAGTATATCGGACTAACCAATAATTTTTTTTTCACAATTTACTGACGATGTCAAAAATTAATTTCCATTGCATACGATTACTACGGCAACCAGTAATATCATCAGGCGAGCGGAGTTGATTGTTCGCCCGTAGGGGGTGCTGCAGGGGTGCATTTTTAGGTACATATTAGCGAAATAGTATATCGGACTAATTTCAATAATTTTTTTTCATGATTTACTGACGATGTCGCAAATTATTTCCAATTGCATAGTATTACCACGGTAACCAGTAATATCATCATGCTAGCGGAGTTGATTGTTCGCCCGTAGGGGGTGCTGCAGGGGTGCATTTTTAGGTACATATTAGCGAAATAGTATATCGGACTAACTTCAATAATTTTTTTTTCACAATTTACTGACGATGTCACAAATTAATTTCCATTGCATACGATCACCACGGCAACCAGTAATATCATCATGCTAGCGGAGTTGATTGTTCGCCCGTAGGGGGTGCTGCAGGGGTGCATTTTTAGGTACATATTAGAGAAATAGTATATCGGACTAACTTCAATAATTTTTATTGACGATTTACTGACGATGTCACAAATTAATTTCAATTGCATACGATTACTACGGCAACCAGTAATATCATCAGGCTAGCGGAGTTGATTGTTCGCCCGTAGGGGGTGCTGCAGGGGTGCATTTTTAGGTCCATATTAGCGAAATAGTATATCGGACTAATTTCAATAATTTTATTTCATGATTTACTGACGATGTCACAAATTAATTTCCATTGCATACGATTACCACGGCAACCAGTAATATCACCATGCTATCGGAGTTGATTGTTCGCCCGTAGTGGGTGCTGCAGGGGTGCATTTTTAGGTACATATTAGAGAAATAGTATATCGGACTAATTTCAATAATTTTTTTTCATGATTTACTGACGATGTCACAAATTAATTTCCATTGCATACGATTACCACGGCAACCAGTAATATCATCATGCTAGCGGAGTTGATTGTTCGCCCGTAGGGGGTGCTGCAGGGGTGCATTTTTAGGTACATATTAGCGAAATAGTATATCGGACTAATTTCAATAATTTTTTTTCATGATTTACTGACGATGTCGCAAATTATTTCCAACTGCATAGGATTACCACGGTAACCAGTAATATCATCATGCTAGCGGAGTTGATTGTTCGCCCGTAGGGGGTGCTGCAGGGGTGCATTTTTAGGTACATATTAGCGAAATAGTATATCGGACTAATTTCAATAATTTTTTTTCATGATTTACTGACGATGTCACAAATTATTTCCAATTGCATAGGATTACCACGGTAACCAGTAATATCATCATGCTAGCGGAGTTGATTGTTCGCCCGTAGGGGGTGCTGCAGGGGTGCATTTTTAGGTACATATTAGAGAAATAGTATATCGGACTAACTTCAATAATTTTTTTTCATGATTTACTGACGATGTCACAAATTAATTTCAATTGCATACGATTACCACGGCAACCAGTAATATCATCATGCTAGCGGAGTTGATTGTTCGCCCGTAGGGGGTTCTGCAGGGGTGCATTTTTAGGTACATATTAGCGAAATAGTATATCGGACTAACTTCAATAATTTTTTTTCACAATTTACTGACGATGTCACAAATTAATTTCCATTGCATACGATTACTACGGCAACCAGTAATATCATCAGGCGAGCGGAGTTGATTGTTCGCCCGTAGGGGGTGGTGCAGGGGTGCATTTTTAGGTACATATTAGCGAAATAGTATATCGGACTAATTTCAATAATTTTTTTTCATGATTTACTGACGATGTCGCAAATTATTTCCAATTGCATAGGATTACCACGGTAACCAGTAATATCATCATGCTAGCGGAGTTGATTGTTCGCCCGTAGGGGGTGCTGCAGGGGTGCATTTTTAGGTACATATTAGCGAAATAGTATATCGGACTAACTTCAATAATTTTTTTTTCACAATTTACTGACGATGTCACAAATTAATTTCCATTGCATACGATCACCACGGCAACCAGTAATATCACCATGCTAGCGGAGTTGATTGTTCGCCCGTAGGGGGTGCTGCAGGGGTGCATTTTTAGGTACATATTAGAGAAATAGTATATCGGACTAACTTCAATAATTTTTATTGACGATTTACTGACGATGTCACAAATTAATTTCAATTGCATACGATTACTACGGCAACCAGTAATATCATCAGGCTAGCGGAGTTGATTGTTCGCCCGTAGGGGGTGCTGCAGGGGTGCATTTTTAGGTACATATTAGAGAAATAGTATATCGGACTAATTTCAATAATTTTTTTTCATGATTTACTGACGATGTCACAAACTAATTTCCATTGCATACGATTACCACGGCAACCAGTAATATCATCATGCTAGCGGAGTTGATTGTTCGCCCGTAGGGGGTGCTGCAGGGGTGCATTTTTAGGTACATATTAGAGAAATAGTATATCGGACTAATTTCAATAATTTTTTTTCATGATTTACTGACGATGTCACAAATTAATTTCCATTGCGTACGATTACCACGGCAACCAGTAATATCATCATGCTAGCGGAGTTGATTGTTCGCCCGTAGGGGGTGCTGCAGGGGTGCATTTTTAGGTACATATTAGCGAAATAGTATATCGGACTAACTTCAATAATTTTTTTTCACAATTTACTGACGATGTCACAAATTAATTTCAATTGCATACGATTACCACGGCAACCAGTAATATCATCATGCTAGCGGAGTTGATTGTTCGCCCGTAGGGGGTGCCGCAGGGGTGCATTTTTAGGTACATATTAGCGAAATAGTATATCGGACTAACTTCAATAATTTTTTTTCACAATTTACTGACGATGTCACAAATTAATTTCAATTGCATACGATTACCACGGCAACCAGTAATATCATCATGCTAGCGGAGTTGATTGTTCGCCCGTAGGGGGTGCTGCAGGGGTGCATTTTTAGGTACATATTAGCGAAATAGTATATCGGACTAACTTCAATAATTTTTTTTCACAATTTACTGACGATGTCACAAATTAATTTCCATTGCATACGATTACTACGGCAACCAGTAATATCATCAGGCTAGCGGAGTTGATTGTTCGCCCGTAGGGGGTGCTGCAGGGGTGCATTTTTAGGTACATATTAGCGAAATAGTATATCGGACTAATTTCAATAATTTTTTTTCATGATTTACTGACGATGTCGCAAATTATTTCCAACTGCATAGGATTACCACGGTAACCAGTAATATCGTCATGCTAGCGGAGTTGATTGTTCGCCCGTAGGGGGTGCTGCAGGGGTGCATTTTTAGGTACATATTAGAGAAATAGTATATCGGACTAACTTCAATAATTTTTATTGACGATTTACTGACGATGTCACAAATTAATTTCCATTGCATACGAGTACGACGGCAACCAGTAATATCATCATGCTAGCGGAGTTGATTGTTCGCCCGTAGGGGGTGCTGCAGTGGTGCATTTTTAGGTACATATTAGCGAAATAGTATATCGGACTAACTTCAATAATTTTTTTTTCACAATTTACTGACGATGTCACAAATTAATTTCCATTGCATACGATTACCACGACAACCAGTAATATCACCATGCTAGCGGAGTTGATTGTTCGCCCGTAGGGGGTGCTGCAGGGGTGCATTTTTAGGTACATATTAGCGAAATAGTATATCGGACTAACTTCAATAATTTTTTTTCACAATTTACTGACGATGTCACAAATTAATTTCCATTGCGTACGATTACCACGGTAACCAGTAATATCGTCATGCTAGCGGAGTTGATTGTTCGCCCGTAGGGGGTGCTGCAGGGGTGCATTTTTAGGTACATATTAGAGAAATAGTATATCGGACTAACTTCAATAATTTTTATTGACGATTTACTGACGATGTCACAAATTAATTTCCATTGCGTACGATTACCACGGTAACCAGTAATATCGTCATGCTAGCGGAGTTGATTGTTCGCCCGTAGGGGGTGCTGCAGGGGTGCATTTTTAGGTACATATTAGAGAAATAGTATATCGGACTAATTTCAATAATTTTTTTTCATGATTTACTGACGATGTCACAAATTAATTTCCATTGCGTACGATTACCACGGCAACCAGTAATATCATCATGCTAGCGGAGTTGATTGTTCGCCCGTAGGGGGTGCTGCAGGGGTGCATTTTTAGGTACATATTAGCGAAATAGTATATCGGACTAACTTCAATAATTTTTTTTCACAATTTACTGACGATGTCACAAATTAATTTCCATTGCATACGATTACTACGGCAACCAGTAATATCATCAGGCTAGCGGAGTTGATTGTTCGCCCGTAGGGGGTGCTGCAGGGGTGCATTTTTAGGTACATATTAGCGAAATAGTATATCGGACTAATTTCAATAATTTTTTTTCATGATTTACTGACGATGTCGCAAATTATTTCCAACTGCATAGGATTACCACGGTAACCAGTAATATCGTCATGCTAGCGGAGTTGATTGTTCGCCCGTAGGGGGTGCTGCAGGGGTGCATTTTTAGGTACATATTAGAGAAATAGTATATCGGACTAACTTCAATAATTTTTATTGACGATTTACTGACGATGTCACAAATTAATTTCCATTGCATACGAGTACCACGGCAACCAGTAATATCATCATGCTAGCGGAGTTGATTGTTCGCCCGTAGGGGGTGCTGCAGGGGTGCATTTTTAGGTACATATTAGCGAAATAGTATATCGGACTAACTTCAATAATTTTTTTTTCACAATTTACTGACGATGTCACAAATTAATTTCCATTGCATACGATTACCACGACAACCAGTAATATCACCATGCTAGCGGAGTTGATTGTTCGCCCGTAGGGGGTGCTGCAGGGGTGCATTTTTAGGTACATATTAGCGAAATAGTATATCGGACTAACTTCAATAATTTTTTTTCACAATTTACTGACGATGTCACAAATTAATTTCCATTGCATACGATTACCACGGCAACCAGTAATATCATCATGCTAGCGGAGTTGATTGTTCGCCCGTAGGGGGTGCTGCAGGGGTGCATTTTTAGGTACATATTAGCGAAATAGTATATCGGACTAACTTCAATAATTTTTTTTCACAATTTACTGACGATGTCACAAATTAATTTCCATTGCATACGATTACTACGGCAACCAGTAATATCATCAGGCTAGCGGAGTTGATTGTTCGCCCGTAGGGGGTGCTGCAGGGGTGCATTTTTAGGTACATATTAGCGAAATAGTATATCGGACTAATTTCAATAATTTTTTTTCATGATTTACTGACGATGTCGCAAATTATTTCCAACTGCATAGGATTACCACGGTAACCAGTAATATCGTCATGCTAGCGGAGTTGATTGTTCGCCCGTAGGGGGTGCTGCAGGGGTGCATTTTTAGGTACATATTAGAGAAATAGTATATCGGACTAACTTCAATAATTTTTATTGACGATTTACTGACGATGTCACAAATTAATTTCCATTGCATACGAGTACCACGGCAACCAGTAATATCATCATGCTAGCGGAGTTGATTGTTCGCCCGTAGGGGGTGCTGCAGGGGTGCATTTTTAGGTACATATTAGCGAAATAGTATATCGGACTAACTTCAATAATTTTTTTTCACAATTTACTGACGATGTCACAAATTAATTTCCATTGCATACGATTACCACGGCAACCAGTAATATCATCATGCTAGCGGAGTTGATTGTTCGCGGTGCTGCAGGGGTGCATTTTTAGGTACATATTAGAGAAATAGTATATCGGACTAACTTCGATAATTTTTATTGACGATTTACTGACGATGTCCATTGCATACGATTACGACGGCAACCAGTAATATCATCATGCTAGCGGAGTTGATTGTTCGCCCGTAGGGGGTGCTGCAGGGGTGCACATTTGGATGCGTATTTGCGTAAACGTGCGACGGCAGTCGCGTGTTATTTATTTTATTTTTTTTTATTTATTTATTGGTTCCTTGAATCATACAATAATGATATAGAACACGTCATTTAAGTACACTAGAGATTAAGGACAAGAAAAGTACAAAAATTATTAAAATATTATATTGGCTTAAATATGTCACACACACACACAATATGCGTTACGGAATGCATATATAAACAAACAAACATATACATCTAAAAATTACAGTCACAAAAAACATGCAGATCACTTTATAGTAATGTCTTCTTTAAACTCAGTGACTGAGTAATAGCACTTGCTTGTTAGTATATTTTTCAAATTCTTTTTGAATCTGTGCAATGACGTTTCTATCTTAAGTTCGTCTGGAAGCAGATTAAATAACTGACTTCCAGTGTGTGCAGTTGATTTGGAGTAAAAAGTGTGGTAGTGTTTCCTGGCAACCAAATTGTTTCTCTTGCGTGTGTTGTACGTGTGTATGTCAGAATGTTTGACAAAGTTGTTTCTATTATTGAAAGTATATAAAAGTACTTTGAAAATGTATATAGAAGGAACAGTGAGAATAGTATGTCTCTTGAAGTATTCGCGACAAGACGTCTTATACGGTATGCTGAACATGATACGGAGGAGTCTTTTCTGTAGAATAAAAACGCGCTGCATTTCTGTGGCTTGACCCCATATCGGGATACAATACGACAGTGCAGAATATCCTATGCTGTAGTAAACTTTTAATAGAGCGTTTGTATCAATTATGTTTTTAAGACTGTTGACCAAATAAATGCATTTGCTCATTTTTGTACATACATTATTGATTTGTCCCCTACACTGTTTCTGCTGTACATCAACGAGCTGCTGGAAATAACATCCAATCCAATCTACAGCTTCGCAGATGACAGTACATTAGTGTCGTGCATGGAACCAGGCAAGCCACTATCATCCCAGGAGACGGTACGTCGGCGCCAGCAGCATGCCTCACAGATCAACGCAGATATCAAAACAATTGTCGAGTGGGGATTAGCAAATAAAGTACAGTTCAACGTACAAAAAACTCAGGCAACAACACTTACAAAGAAGTCTCACGATGGCTTACCACCCGTGGAAATGGAGGGCCACCCCATAGTCGAATCACCTTCCGTCAAGCTTTTGGGGATCAACATCAACAATAACATGTCCTGGCACGACCACGTCGTCAGTATTGCGAAAACAGCATCCCAGAAGCTTGGAGTCTTGTTCCGCTCTAGGAAGTTGTATACACCAGAGCAACTGCTGCTGCTCTACAAGGCACAGATCCGACCATCGCTGGAGTATTGCTCCCATGTGTGGGGATGCGCTCCGAAACACTCTCTAAAGCTTCTGGACACTATCCAGAAAAGAGCAATTAGATTAATCGATACGCCTAACCTCACAAAGGACCTCCACAGCCTGGAACATCGAAGGAGGGTGGCTGACCTATCCCTCTTTTACAGATTCTATCACGGAAGATGTTCGAGGGAGCTCTCCCAGATAATAACACCAAAGGCCGTCCGAACCAGGAACACTAGAGAAGCTCTGCGAGCTCATCCTTACCAGGTCGAGGTCCTTACTCCCCGAACCAGTCTCCTCCAGTATTCCTTCTTTTGGAGAACTTCGACGCTGTGGAATCAGCTGCCAGGGAATTTGTTTCCCGACGGCTACAACCTGCAGCGTTTCAAATCTAACATGAACCGATACTTGTCCTCTCGCAGCGCTTCTATAGCGCCATAGGCTTTCGGCCTTTGCGGGAGGCTGATCATAAAAAAAAAAAAAAATGTCCCAGGATAGACGTGAGTCGAGATATATTCCAAGAAACTTGGCTGAAATACGGGGTTCAATTGAAATATTACCAAAAGAGAAACTAACTGGAGACTGTACTCTATTTTTATAGAATTGTATCATGTTCGTTTTTTCAAAGTTTATAATGAGTTTGTTTCTGAAACACCAATCCTGAAACTCGTGACAAGCAACCTTGACACTGTCCAGGAGCTCTTCTTGACAAGAAGCTGATACAACTATGCACGTATCATCTGCCTATGTAAACGGCCTGCCCAACGTCATATGATCAGGCAAATCATTCACATATATAAGAAACATAAGAGAGCCCAATACGCTACCCTGTTGCGTTCCATACTCCGTATCGAATATTGTGGATTTTGTCTGGCTTATATTGACATAAAATTTTCTTGTTTGTAAGAAAGAAGTGAGCCATTTATTGATGTTTCCTCTAATGCCAGAATTATCTAACTTAGCTGTCATGAAACTGCAATCGATGGTATCGAACGCCCTGCTCAGATCAAAGAATAAAGCTGCTACATATTTCATTTACTGAATGGAAGGTGTTTTTCCTAACTTGACAACCCGAAACTTAAGGAAGCCAGTTTATAAACTCAACAGATAGGTCATCTAAACTTCTAAACAGTATCTTAAATGAAACAATGCAACTAACTGTCGAATTACAAATTTTAGCTCTTGCTCTAAAAAGCTCATGAATATTAATTTTTTAGGGAAGTATTGCCATATTATGAGGAACCATACATCGCTATTTATTTTACAAGATGGAATGGAATGCCGGCACTGTCGGTGGACAAATGTCTGCTGTTCGGCTATTTTATGAGGCAGTGGATCAGGTCCCGGCAGCCGGGATCTGAAAATTACAATCAAAATCCCAGCAACCGGGATTTTTTACATTTTAATTCGAAATCCCGGCATCCGGGATTTTGATTGTAATTTTCAGATCCCGGCAACCGCCATTTTTTACTTTAGAAAAGTACTGCCGGCACCCTACATTTCCACATAAGAAGTTTGAGGTTATCTTCATGCTCTGTTTACCTTCAGTCTTTGGTGAATGGTGTTTTTAGTTTTAACCTCGGTTCTACTATTATTACTGGCGAAAATGAAGCTTAGAGATAAGTTTAATTCATTTGAAGTTTTCATAAAGGAACTAGAAGTACATAAGAAGCAAACACAAATCGAATGCTGGATGAGAGACAATAGAACTTTTAGGTACTTCTGTGAATCTAAAGTATTATATATACATGGGGGGCAAAAGCTAAAAAGAGTAACAGAAAGACAAGGTAATAATTCTATAAGCAATTATTATATTAATTTCATCGAATTAATGGGTATACCAAAGAAAAGCGATTACAAAAATCCTTTCATCAAATTTAATTACAATGAAAAAGAATAACTATTATTGTCCTGGATTATCAAAGGCACAAATAAAGTTGACAAGATATCCTCACCTAGTTTCCTTATACAGGACTGCGATATAAAAGAAGCAGATCTTATCAACAACAAAGTTATTGAAGAGTCAATTGTGATCGTTTTTTATATTCGAAGATATTTCACAAATGAAGCATGGAATACTCTAGAGTCCATCATTAAAAAGAAAAAAGAATTGAACCAGTGGATATGTGCTGTTTGTAACCATGATCTCAATGAAAGTTTCATCAGATGTAGTAGCTGCTTGAATCGGTACCATTTGAGGTGTTTCTCTGGCAAGAAGACCTAAATAGAAGTATTGGTTTTGTTGGATGTGTTAGTTTAATAAACAAAGAATAAATGTTATAAAACTGTATTCATATGTTAAATATAGTCATATGTGTAACTAGTGTTATCTTTGTCTATGTAACGTATATTTTCATTTGTTTATTCTCCAAAGATAATGCATATTTTCACTATGACACTAACAATGGTTGTTTGGTTGTTTTTTTTTCATGTAAGTACAACTTACAATAATATTAAGAATTGCAAAATTTTTGATGAAATAAACGCACTGCCGGGATTTATTTTCTGATGTAAAAAGTCTCGGCAGCCAGGACCTGAAAACTACAATCAAAATCCCGGATGCCGGATTTCAAATTAAAATGTAAAAAATTCCGCTTGCCGGGATTTAGATTGTAATTCTCAGGTCCCGGCTGCCGGGACCTGATCCACTGCCATTCTGTAAATAGGATTTTTTTTTTGCTGTCTGCAAAGTGTAGCGCACGGTATTATACCAGTCGAACCATAATTAAAGGGTTTAGCCAACGAATTCGAATAACCTATTCGAATTCGTTGGGTTTAGCAGTTAAGCAGAACAACGGTTGAATTGTTATTTATATTAAATAAATGGGTTACCTCAAGATACTTCAGTGATTATCTTTGTAGATCTATAAAATTGATTCTGACGATAGTATCTCAGACATATTTTATGGATAAATAAATAATATGAAGGTTTCTAAAGAGTGCCTACCATTATGATATTACCGGTTACCGTGGTAATCCTATGCAATCCGAAATAATTTGTGACATCGTCGGTAAATCGTGAAAAAAATTATTTGAAGTTAGTCCGATATACCATTTCGCTACTATGTACCTAAAAATGCACCCCTGCAGCACCCCCTACGGGCGAACAATCAACTCCGCTAGCCTGATGATATTACTGGTTGCCGTAGTAATCGTATGCAATTGAAATTAATTTGTGACATCGTCAGTAAATCGTGAAAAAAATTATTGAAGTTGAATCAATAAATCAATATATTTATTTGTTATAGGCATACAAATAAATATTAGTACTAGTTCGCAAAAAGCTAGGCTTGTGCGCGAACACTGACTAGTAGATAGACACTAAAATATTCGATAACCTTCCATAGCTCCGAAGCTCGATCTTTTCCTTCTGCACTGTATTTTTGCTACTTTTTATATCTTCAATACCTCAACTGGATGGGGTGTTCAGCAGCATTTCGGAGCTCCCAGCACAACATACCATTACCATATAATTAAATTTCTGTCTACACAATATCTTTAAATTTTGACAACCGTTGACAAATCTGACAATGAATGAAATTTTATATTATTTTGTGCCAAAAATGAATGTCCGATATACTATTTCTCTAATATGTACCTAAAAATGCACCCCTGCAGCACCCCCTACGGGCGAACAATCAACTCCGCTAGCATGATGATATTACTGGTTGCCGTGGTAATCGTATGCAATGGAAATTAATTTGTGAGATCGTCAGTAAATTGTGAAAAAAAATTATTGAAGTTAGTCCGATATACTATTTCGCTAATATGTACCTAAAAATGCACCCCTGCAGCACCCCCTACGGGCGAACAATCAACTCCGCTACAATGATGATATTACTGGTTGCCGTGGTAATCGTATGCAATGGAAATTAATTTGTGACATCGTCAGTAAATTGTGAAAAAAAATTATTGAAGTTAGTCCGATATACTATTTCGCTAATATGTACCTAAAAATGCACCCCTGCAGCACCCCTACGGGCGAACAATCAACTCCGCTAGCATGATGATATTACTGGTTGCCGTAGTAATCGTATGCAATTGAAACTAATTTGTGACATCGTCAGTAAATCGTGAAAAAAAATTATTGAAATTAGTCCGATATACTATTTCTCTAATATGTACCTAAAAATACACCCCTGCAGCACCCCCTACGGGCGAACAATCAACTCCGCTAGCATGATGATATTACTGGTTGCCGTGGTAATCGTATGCAATGGAAATCAATTTGTGACATCGTCAGTAAATTGTGAAAAAAAATTATTGAAGTTAGTCCGATATACTATTTCGCTAATATGTACCTAAAAATGCACCCCTGCAGCACCCCCTACGGGCGAACAATCAACTCCGCTAGCATGATGATATTACTGGTTGCCGTGGTAATCGTATGCAATGGAAATTAATTTGTGACATCGTCAGTAAATTGTGAAAAAAAATTATTGAAGTTAGTCCGATATACTATTTAGCTAATATGTACCTAAAAATGCACCCCTGCAGCACCCCTACTGGCGAACAATCAACTCCGCTAGCATGATGATATTACTGGTTGCCGTAGTAATCGTATGCAATTGAAACTAATTTGTGACATCGTCAGTAAATCGTGAAAAAAAAATTATTGAAATTAGTCCGATATACTATTTCTCTAATATGTACCTAAAAATGCACCCCTGCAGCACCCCCTACGGGCGAATAATCAACTCCGCCAGCATGATGATATTACTGGTTGCCGTAGTAATCGTATGCAATTGAAACTAATTTGTGACATCGTCAGTAAATCGTGAAAAAAAATTATTGAAGTTAGTCCGATATACTATTTCTCTAATATGTACCTAAAAATACACCCCTGCAGCACCCCCTACGGGCGAACAATCAACTCCGCTAGCATGATGATATTACTGGTTGCCGTGGTAATCGTATGCAATGGAAATTAATTTGTGACATCGTCAGTAAATTGTGAAAAAAAATTATTGAAGTTAGTCCGATATACTATTTCGCTAATATGTACCTAAAAATGCACCCCTGCAGCACCCCCTACGGGCCAATAATCAACTCCGCTAGCCTGATAATATTACTGGTTGCCGTAGTAATCGTATGCAATTAAAATTAATTTGTGACATCGTCAGTAAATCGTGAAAAAAAATTATTGAAGTTAGTCCGATATACTATTTCTCTAATATGTACCTAAAAATGCACCCCTGCAGCACCCCCTACGGGCGAACAATCAACTCCGCTAGCATGATGATATTACTGGTTACCGTGGTAATCCTATGCAATTGGAAATAATTTGTGACATCGTCAGCAAATCATGAAAAAAAATTATTGAAATTAGTCCGATATACTATTTCGCTAATATGTACCTAAAAATGCACCCCTGCAGCACCCCCTACGGGCGAACAATCAACTCCGCTAGCATGATGATATTACTGGTTACCGTGGTAATCCTATGCAATTGGAAATAATTTGTGACATCGTCAGCAAATCATGAAAAAAAATTATTGAAATTAGTCCGATATACTATTTCGCTAATATGTACCTAAAAATGCACCCCTGCAGCACCCCCTACGGGCGAACAATCAACTCCGCTAGCCTGATGATATTACTGGTTGCCGTAGTAATCGTATGCAATTAAAATTAATTTGTGACATCGTCAGTAAATCGTGAAAAAAAATTATTGAAATTAGTCCGATATACTATTTCGCTAATATGTACCTAAAAATGCACCCCTGCAGCACCCCCTACGGGCGAACAATCAACTCCGCTAGCATGATGATATTACTGGTTACCGTGGTAATCCTATGCAATTGGAAATAATTTGTGACATCGTCAGCAAATCATGAAAAAAAATTATTGAAATTAGTCCGATATACTATTTCGCTAATATGTACCTAAAAATGCACCCCTGCAGCACCCCCTACGGGCGAACAATCAACTCCGCTAGCCTGATGATATTACTGGTTGCCGTAGTAATCGTATGCAATTAAAATTAATTTGTGACATCGTCAGTAAATCGTGAAAAAAAATTATTGAAGTTAGTCCGATATACTATTTCGCTAATATGTATCTAAAAATGCACCCCTGCAGCACCCCCTACGGGCGAAGAATCAACTCCGCTAGCCTGATGATATTACTGGTTGCCGTAGTAATCGTATGCAATTAAAATTAATTTGTGACATCGTCAGTAAATCGTGAAAAAAAATTATTGAAGTTAGTCCGATATACTATTTCTCTAATATGTACCTAAAAATGCACCCCTGCAGCACCCCCTACGGGCGAACAATCAACTCCGCTAGCATGATGATATTACTGGTTACCGTGGTAATCCTATTTCTTTATTAATGTTTATTTTAGCTACCCAGTTATTAATTGATAAAAATTGACTGTACTAATATGCGCGCACGACTTTATCGACGCGCCGCACCGTTCTTAGTTTTGTGGCTGTGGATCATTTCACTCCCGTTATAATATTGGGGTTCTCGTACATGTCTTCCAGTTCCTGGTTTGTTCTCCTCCTCCATCCCTCGTTTGTCCTTACGCCTCCATAAATAGCTCTCAACATTTTTCTTTCCCATCTTATAATTTTTTCTTCCTCCTCTTTGTTCATAGTCCACGTCTCACAAGCATATGTCGCTGTTGGTCTTATAACAGTTGTATAAATTCTCTCTTTGATCTTTCTGGACACATATTTGGATTTCATAAGATTTTTCAGGGCTCCATACTTCTGGTTTCCTTTGATGATGATCCTTGCCTGTATTTCTTGTTTCTCTTGTCCTTTTTGCTCTATGATTACCCCTAGGTACATAAATTCTGTAGTCCTTTCAAAAGTATATTTCATGTTGTTGGCCGTAAAAGTTAGGTTCGATTGATCATTGGTTTTTTCCATTTGTCCCATGACCATATATTTTGTCTTACTTTGATTTATCTGCATCCCAAATCTCCTTGCTTCCGCAGCTATCCCTGCCGTAATTTTCTCTAGTTCTTTCTTTGTTTTTGCTATTAGTGTTAGGTCATCTACATATCCTATACATTGGTGTTCGTTATTAAATATGATTCCATTTGTCTTGATTTTGCTTTTTCTAATTATTGTTTCAAGCGTAAAGTTAAAAAGTATCGTTGATAGAGGATCGCCTTGTCTGAGTCCCTTTCTCACTTCAAATTCCTGTGACTCACTTTCCATCCATGTAATTTTGTTCTTGGTTTTTTGTAATGTCATTCTTATTAGTCTTATGAGTTTTCCTGGAATTCCTAGCTGCACCATTGCTTCATATAATTATTCTCTCTCTATTTATACTATCATAGGCTTGTTTAAAGTCTATGAAAAGCACGTGTAGTTCCATTTTATATTCATAGCTTATTTGTAAAAAATTGTTTCTGCTTCTGCATAACCGTCCAGCCTCTTTCTTATTATCTGTCCCAGTACCTTGTAGCATGTGTCTAAAAGGGCGATACCTCTATAATTTTCGCATATTGTTGGGTCACCTTTCTTATATACTGGACATATTAAAGCATTTGACCAGCATTCGTTCTTTTAGCTATATTTCTCTCATCGTTTCGTGGATCTTTCTTCTAAGCTGTTCTCTTCCAACTTTTAACTCTACTATTACACTTAACCATAACATGAAGAGTAATAAACTACATAAAAGTGGAAGAATACATACTATTAATAAATCACAACATCAGGTGAACAGTGGTGCTACATATATGGCTACAACAATGAAAAACAATAAAAATAAAGATATTCTCATAAAGAGAAAAAAGAAACAGTCCAAAAATGATTTACACCTAGAGATGAATAACAAATAGGTAACCTAAAAACACTGTTTCTCCAACAGTTGAGCTTTGAGTGATTTTTTGAAAATTTGCAAGGTTTTTTGTTTGTCTGAACTACTGACGGTATTGTACAGTCTAACAGCATTATAAGTGAAAGATCGTTGAAATAGGGAGGTATGGCTAAGAGGAACATCAAACTTGTCATGTCGTAGGCTTCTTGAAATTAAATTTTTCCGAGGAACTAATTTATTTGCGAGATAAATTGGTTTCTTGGTGTTTATTGTTTTGTATACAAAAACCAACATGTGAAAATCAAAGAGTTTATCAAGTTTCAGCCAGCCCAATTCATTGATTTTAGATGTCGTGTGGCTGTATTTACGGAGACCAAATACAAAGCGACAGCAGCAGTTCTGAATTTTTTGTAATCTACGTTGTGTCACATAGTCAAGGCACGGGTAATAGAGAATGAAAGAGTGAAGTAGTTTTGACATTACCAGGCTCTCAACTAATTTCTTTCTTGTCTTAAAATTGAGGATGGGACGATTGGACTATAGCAGTCTTAAACTGGCATACGTAGCTTTAGATATATTGCGGACATGGAGACAGTACCTTATATTTATGTCCAAAGTGATACCTAGATTTTTTGCATGGGTAACAAAAGGTATACGAATATTATCAACCTCTAGCACCGTGATACGTTCAATATATTCGTATGTACTTTTAGGACAGAACAGCATAGCAAAATTTTTGGTTGGATTGAGCTTAACGCAGTGAAGCTTGCAATAATTACTTAAATTTATTAGGTCTAAGTTGATTTTGTAAGATGCTTGATGAGCATTAGAAGAGTCAAAAGTAAAGGTTACTTGGGTATCGTCGGCATAAGTTTGTATAGTACAGTGATCCATCACAGTATGCAAGTCAGATGTGTATACCAAAAACAATAAAGGTCCAAGTATGGATCATTGAGGAACACCAGAGGGAACATCCACACTATCAGAAATCCATTGGCTGGTCTTGACACGCTGTACTCGATTGCTTAAATAAGATTCGAAAAAGCTAAGAGGAATATCGGAGAGGCCATAGTATTTAAGTTTGCTTAAGAGAATCTTGTGATTGACAGTGTCGAAAGTCTTGAAAAGCCCAACATCACCAGAATAGTATTGACACGATTGTCTAAGTTGCGAATAATGTCGTCAGTCAAATGCAGCAGTGCAGATGTAGTGCTGTGCCCACTGCGGAAGCCAGATTGATAGGCGGGAAATATATTGTATGTTTCAAAATATTGGACCAATTGTGTGTAAACAACCTTTTCAAAAAATTTCGATAAGACGCAAAAAATACTGATGGGTCTTAAGTCCGTATGTTCTGTAGGGTGATTAGTTTTAGCCACAGGAATCACAAATGCCTCTTTCCACATACTAGGAAAAATACCACTTTCCAAACAAATATTGACAATATGGGTTAAATGTATCAAAACTTCAGGTACGCATAATTTAATCATGTCAAAGTTCAGTCCATCAGGTCCAGTCGCATGAGGTTTTATTGAGGTAATGATGTCGAAGACATCGCCAGGTGTCACAAGCTGAAATTCAAAGTGTAGTATGTTAGGGTCAAAAGATTCGCTAGTATATTTGTCTGTTTGACTGTGTGCTTCACTAGACGGGAATTACTATTAACGGTAATAAAATTAGATAAAAAGTAAGAATTGACTTCATCCGGCTCGAGCAGATGAGGAGGAATTTCCGTTTTCTTATTACAATATTGTTCCAGAGTTTCGTAAATGGTTCCAAAATTCTTTAGGATTAGAGTGTTCGATATAGGTTAAATTTGTTTTTTTTTTCTCTTTTAAGCGAAGCCAAGGCATGGTTACGCAAAACTTTATAGTAATTCCAGTTTTGGACAGTTGAATTTTGCCGAAATGTGAGTAAGGCATCGTCGCTTTCCTTAAAAATACGTTTTAGGTTCGGAGTTAACCAAGGCGATGCGTGCTTGGTTACGCGAGCTGTGCGAATGGGTGCATGGACATCAAATAGAACAGCCAAATATCAGTGAAAAAAAAACTTTATGTCAATGTCATTAATGCAAAAATATCGTTTAAAATATTTCGATTCAAGTGCTCTTTAAACAAATCTACATCAATATTTTTAATGTCTCGGTATTCTATTATCTTAATCGTATTTTTTAGGCTGGGTAATTCTATTTCACAATAAACTAATATATGGTTTGAAATGTGATCAGCAGCTAATGTCCCTGATTTAAGGATAATACTTATGTTATTTACAAATATAGGATCTATTAGGGTAGATCTAAACTGCGTGATCCTGGTAGGCTCATTGATAATCTGTGCATAATCATATTAATCAAAACATCTATACAGAAGATTTTCATGATTGAGTAGATCTATATTTACGTCTCCCAAAAATATAATATTATCGTATAACGGTGTAAAAAAAGATAATAAATCGTCAAAATTTTGAACAGCATCATTCAACGATGTATGGAGAGGGCGATATACAACCACCACCAAGAAACTAATACAGTGGAGCTTAAACCTACAGCATAATGTCTCCAGCGAGCTATTGACAGCAGGATCGATATCAACTAGAGAACAGTTCAAGCTACGTTTTGCAAATATACCTACGCCACCTCCTCTACTCACACGATCTTTCCTGAAAAATTCATAACCATTAACTGCAATAATATCGTTAGATATATTACTGTTGAGCCAGGTTTCAGTCACTGCAGCTATGTCAAAACGATTTTTGAATATATCTGAGAAATCACCAAAACTAGCTGTCAGAGACCGTACATTCAGCTGACAAATACTCAACATAGAAAGCAGAGCACATCCCTTGAAGTTTGATAAACGGTCGGTTGGTAGATTTTTTATTAGTTTTATTGAAGTTTATGCAGTTAATGCACTGGAGGGCGTCAGATTTACACTCTTTCAATGAATGTTTCCGGGTACATCTGGGGCAAGTTAGTTCAGATTTACAAGTCTTATCAGTGTGGCTATACATACAACATTTCATACACCTAATAACTCGCAAGTGATCAAAAATAAGCGACTTTTTCCATCCAATAAACATACTCCCTTCTTTCAGTAGTGCAGTCCGCAGTGCGGGAGAAACTTCTATCACAATATGGCAGGCATTACCATCATTTAAATTTGTTACGAACTTAATTTCATTTTTCTGCGATTCTTCGAAATTATTCAAAGTAGTGATGTCTTTCAGTACTTCTTCCGGAGTATTCAGTCCTCTCAAATTTACGTTTTTAATAAGTAGTCTGGGATTAAGTTTTTTAGCCTCATTGATGATATAGTTTGCACAAAGTTTATTTGCAAGACTGCTTTTTAAAGTGGTAAGAGACTGATTATCGTGACAAGACAGCGACACCATTGTTTATTATTCCAGTTGAATTAATTCGAACGCTCAAATTACCGGGTTTTATAGACGTTGTAACCTCGTCCATTATATTTTTTGTATTCGCAACTTCAGGGGGTGCCTTGATGATTAATACAGAGGAATCGTTTTTGACTGGTTTTTCAACGCATCACTGTACTTGCTAGTACCAGGTTGAGAATGGTGAATGGGATCGACATTGCCAGTTTTCAGAGAGGAAAAGGAAGGCGTAGAGCCGTTCCTTTTGTTGTACTCCAGCAGAGACTTTTGTATAGTTACTGTATACTCTAAATTTTCTAATAGTTTTTCAGTCGAACTCAGTTCGCGTTTCAAGCATTCTATCTCTTTCTTTAGCACCGTAATATCCGCTTGTTCAGATTCACTACTGGGATAAGATGATTTGCAAAACCACAACAAGTTATCGCATTCAGCTATTATTTTCATCCAATTATCTTTTATGGAAACACACGATGGATGAAACTTCAGGTTACATTTGGCACATTTGACGGCTTTAGTACAAACAATGAAGTTATCATTACACTTCTTGTACTCGTCAACATCAGGTGCCTTGTCTATAACATGGACCTAATCGACTGGACTATCGACAAGAACGTAAATATTATCAGGATTATTTTGCTTCTCACAAATAATTCAGCAAAAACCCATCAAAAAGTGAACGAAAATGAGCTCTAAGTTACCGGCATATAAGGCAGTGCAGTATAATTTTAAATGAGCATTATAAATTCAATACCTGCAGGTTCCCCAAAAAATGCACTGCACAGTTATAACCACCGTGGTATAAAGTAAACAATTTCGCGATTTTTACGACCTATAAAAGAACATAACAGTGTCCCGCTAGTCGGTACACTGTTCACACTTCGGCCGGTGAAATGTGAATTAACGTTCCATCTTTGTTTTTCAAAAATATTTGCCTATAACAATATCCTCTCCCCATTTTCTTTGCTTCTTGGTAGAAAGACCTAATCTCCTTATTTCTAAACTTTTCTTCTATTTCCCTTACGACGTTTTCATTACATTGTCTCTTCTTTTTTCTGCATAATTCTTTCATTTTTCTCCTGATTCTCTTGTAGTTTTCGATATTTAGATCACTACCATTTGTTAGCATAAGTAACCTTAACTTCTTTTTCTCTGCTTCACATTTCTCGCATTCTTCGTCATACCAGTCTTTTCCCTTTGATTTAATTGTTGTTGGTGGTATTAATACATCATATAAAAACGAATCCTTTTTCCCTTGGTCAAGCCATAACTTGAGAATGACTTTACCAATTCTATTCATCTTTTTTTATTTATAAGTTTTCTAATACTTAGAAGGTTTTCACTGGAAAAAAGCCGAGGAGAATTATGTAGAACATTAGAAAATTTTTAAAATATGAGAAAAACTAGAAAGAATTTAACATACTGTAGAGTATATATGTGGCAGTGATTTGTGTGTTATTGTCATGTATACCGCTGCTGTCAAAAACATAGGTTAGACGTGTAAACGTCATGGATTCATCTCGAAATTTCGAGCCCGTTAAGTGTGCCTCGTAGAATCGACTAGATGTTCTCGAATTTTCTGGAAATAATGACGTATACGTACACAGGGTATTTTAATTAGTGATAGGGCGTAATTTCAAGGGCGTATTTCCGATTCAAATTTGAATAGAAAAGTTTATATAAACATGTGTCCCAAAGAAAAAATGTAGATGTTACTTTCTGATCTTCAGTTGAATTTTGGTTTCTAAGTGCCACCAATTAGACGTACAAATTGAAATCGCACTGTTTTCTATAATAACTTTTCCTACATGCTTCCCATCAACAGCAATTAATCTACGGAACACACCTGGGAACACATGTAAACGTCATAATGTCGGAAGCTATATTACATCGTATATTGCATTAGATGGGTCCTCGGATGGGTCTTAGAAGACTGAATGCAGATTTGCAGATTAACGAAGAAATAAACAGTGAAGTATTATTTTTAACTGGGGATATGTGACTGATGCTTAACAAACTAGAAATTAATACAATTTATTAGGAATGACAATGCCCAATCTCCTAAAGTAGAACCAGGCCGCGAGCAGAACTCATTTAATCAAGAGTTGAGGCGCGAAACCCAATACGAATCCGAAACATTAAGAGAAACCGTTCAAACTGTTTAAATCAGCAACATAAATACGTTCTTAAATGCTCTTTTCGTGGCGGGGAACGGGAAAACGTGTTTTATATTACTGATTTTGGCAATGATTGTTGGAAGACGGGCGAACAGCTCATTCAGCACTCAAATTTCTCTTGAACATGCAAACTACTGAAACACCAACGTGCAACCTTTAGAGAAATTCTGCGATGGCCAGAATATTGCAGCATATTGATCTGGTCTAGTGTGGGATGAATGCACCATGTCATACAAAACATCTTTGGAGGCATTAGACTGGACGATGCAAGATTAACAAAATAAAAAAAACCGATTTGGTGGTAAGATGCTTCCATTGGCAGGTGATTTTCGATAAACATTTCCAGTGATGCCACGATAATCAAGCAGGTCCGTTTTCAAAAAATTGTGAGAAATCACAAAATTACGAGCTGTCGGATTCTTGCAGCAAACAAAAAGCAAGGCAGCTCCAAACACTGTCGCCATACACTCGCTGTTGCTTGATTCCTTCATGAAACCATTGGCCTATTAAAAACACAGAATTCGTAAAAAAGGTTAGCTGCCCTTCATTTATCCAGATTAGCACCCCATATCCTACAATTGAGGTTTTGAATTAAGAAAAAAAGAACGTTTTTTGTGATAAATGGAAAGATCATACATAAGTTTTATAACAAAACTGTTTTTGTTTTCTTTTTTCGCAATAATTCAAAAGTTATATCAAAATAAAAATGGGTTTTTGAATCGAGTACCGAAAACACGCCGACGGCTCCCGAACCCTTGTGACGTCACCATGGCGGTAAGGATGCTCCTTTGACCAACGACGTCCTACTCCGATACTAGATTCTAGATCCCCAGCCAATGGCGAAAATACGTACTGGTAAACTGGTAACTAGTGTATATTTATTGCAACACAGTCGATGTTGATCGTTTGATAAACAAAAATAAAAAAAAGTTGGAAGGCCTGGGTTTCGATCCAAAGACCCTGAGATCCACTATCGGACTCACTAACCACTGGGCCATCCTTCGATTGAGGAGATCTTTTCAACGAGACATATTTGATTAGGTACTTACTTACTGGAATCTGTAATCTGACTTCAACTTCAAACATTCAAAAACATATTTATTTCAATCGTAGACTTCGCCTCGAGCTGCAAACTTCATTCATCGACTGTGTTACAACAAATATAGGTGCACTAGTTGCCAGTTTAGCAGTACGTATTGTCGCGATTGGCTGGGAATCTAGTATCGGAGTAGGACGTCGTTGGTCAAAGGAGCATCCTTACCGCCATGGTGACGTCACACGGGTTCGGGAGACGTCGGCGTGTTTTCGGTACTCGATTCAAAAACCCATTTTTATTTTGATATAACTTTTGAATTATTGCGAAAAAAAAAAAGAAAACAAAAACAGTTTTGTTATAAAACTTATGTATGATCTTTCCATTTGTGAAAAAAAAATTTATTCAAAACCTCAATTAAAAATCGGATCGGTATCATAATGTTGTGAAACTTAAACCCAGACTTAAACTTCTTTGTAATAGCACCAGGCTTGCGATGAAAAAATTAATGAA
Source organism: Callosobruchus maculatus (assembly GCA_951848785.1). Lineage (NCBI taxonomy): Eukaryota > Metazoa > Arthropoda > Insecta > Coleoptera > Chrysomelidae > Callosobruchus > Callosobruchus maculatus. Next base: position 3,438,437 of record CATOUR010000191.1, on the reverse strand, counting down.
CAACTTCATAGAAGCCATCATTTTGAAAGGGAAGTACAAAGGCGAAGACGTCTTGATTCCATGCATTCCTATGATTCCGAACATGCCATTTTAGCCTATAAGGTATTGTAAAATTACAAGTTCGTTAATATACCATTCTGTTGTATTCTATATGTACATAACTAAATCACCGTCCTTATATTTATACAATAATTAATAAGACGTTTGATAAATATCACAGCCTGTTTATATTTTCTCTCCAATAGACTCTTGAACCCAAAGTTTGCTTTATACAGGGTGTCCAGTTAGTGGGTAATTCTTCGATATCTCGCAAAGTATACCTGATAGAAGAAAATGTCAAATACGAAAGTTATTTGGTTACTTACGGCGCATATTCCAAAAATATTTTGAAATATACAGGTGTTGCGGGAAAGTAGGATACTGACCAACTCAATTTTTTTATATGGAACGATAACTTTTTTTTAAATTCTTTTAGTTTCCATCATTGATCTCTATTTAACCCTAAAATATTTTTGGGATAGGTTGCGGCGTTGCCAAGTAATAATTTATTTTCTATTAATTTCCGGATTTGCAAGGTCGCAAGTAATACGTCCAAATTGATATAATCCTTTAACTTTTCTTAATAGTGTTAATACAGCGAGTTACTTGAATATTAAGCGAATATTAGTTTGGATGTTACCAGCAATTTGTATCTACAGGGTGTTTATGGCAGAATTTTAAATTACGGCAACTTGAAGGTCATTTTACTTTGTTTTTTTGTCACACCCTGTATTTTTTGTTCTAAATCGAAATATCTACTGATACCCTATCTCGCCTTGCAATATTTTTTTCGCGTTTGCGACGTTGCCCAGTTATAAATTATTTTTCCAAATTTTTAAACAAATATCCCCGATTTTAATTTATTTTAAATAGAATCCTCTACTTATTTCAATTGCAATGAATTGCGCATGTCGAATTTAGTAAGATCTCACAATTTCAAAATTTTGTTTCTACTAATTACTGAGATACGGCAACACCGCTTTTTCAGCTTAAATATTTCCAAAACCGTCACAGCTGGAGAGGTGAAATTTAATACTTGGGGTTTTATGAACATACAGAATTCAAAAACGCTAACAGCAGTGTTGTCAGATTTACCACTTTTACGTTAGACTTCATAAATAGGGCATTCCATTCAAAATTATGACGTAAAATTGGTAAATCTGACAACACTGGTGTTAGCGTTTTTGAATTCTGTATGTTCAAAAACACCCACGTATTGAATTTCATCTCTCCAGCTGTGGCGGTTTTGAAAATATTTAAGCGTTCCGGTACCGTTTACTGCAAAAGCCGTGTTGCCGTATCTGAGTAATGATTAGAAACAAAATTTTGAAATTGTGAGATCTTACTAAGTTCGACATGTGCAATTCATTGCAAATAAAATAAGTAAACATTTTTTTTTAAATCATTTAGAGAAGGCTGCTTGAATTTAGAAAACGGCAAATACAAATTATAGTCACTCTTATACCAAGGCTTTGGGCTATTGATACTGTTAGTTATATCTTTGATGCTACTAACAAAAAAAGAATTAAAATCTGCTTCAGTAGCTGTTACTATATTATCATTAATTACAAATTCTACATTGTTGTAGCAGGTGACAGAAAGGTTCTGCCGGTGCACCATCTGGTACCTGAAGGTAACGGCAAACCAAGGAAATCGCTGCTGAACAGCAGTAGATTTCTTGGTGGGACTTCACGGCGCGACCGCATGGCCACCAGAGTGCGGGTTCTATATGCTGCTGCATATCAAAGCGAAAAAAGTATAGAGCAACTCTCGTAAATTCTACATTCATTGGATGTGCAGGTGAATTCATAAATTGTGAATATTCTATTGTTCAACTCCAAATTCTTTTTTTGCAGAATATCATTTTGTTCCGGTATAATATCATTCATTAAAAAATTCATGGATACATTAATTTTTCAAAAAGCTTTGAGAAGACACAAAGTTTACCGAGGGGTGAACCGGTCATGAATTGTGGTGTACAAGTTACAGGAATTGGCATGAACTGTCATGAATTGCCTTGAATTTGCCAAGAATTGTTGTGAATTTTCATGAATTGCCATGAATTGCCAGAATTACCATGAATTGTGTCGAATTCAATAGGAATTGTCTAGAATTGTCATGAATTGCGATTGATTTCTCAAATTTTACCATCCACTGCGCATGATCAGTAGATCCCGAATCGTCAACACGTGTTATTCCGATGGCGTCGCTTGCGAGATATTGTATAGTACGTATTTTAGTATTGTACGCGTCAAAAATATAAGAGCAGTTTACATTTTTTGTCTTGCTACCGAGTGCCGACACTACAAAGGATCAAAGAAGCCCGACGAGTGGGGTGACTGTTTGCCTTTCGGCATGTTTTATTACCCTGGCAATAAAGCTGACACGTTCGTTAGTGTAGTCAAATTGTATATGTCTGTGTATAATCAGATGTAGATCAATTTATTTTGTTTTTGTTTATTGCAAATTGGTATTTCCGATTATTTTGATCTCCTATCACTTTCTGAATTGTTATAATATATATTTTGTATATATAATTACGGTTTTATCATTGCTCAGATCTACATAATACAATAACTGCACTATAGAAGTGTCGACACTGATTGAGACCTGAAATAAATGTAAACAGCTGATATACAGGGTGTCCCACGACGATTAAGACAAGCAATATATCGGAACTGGGCAGTAGTAGCGAATTATAATTTTGGGGGTGTAAATTAGAGCAAATGTAGTATCTGTTCCTATTATTGTGTCACCCAATGAGGTATTTGTTTTTGGTCACGTGACGTCCGATTCAAAATTTTGTAATGGGACACCCTGTATATTTGTCTTTTTGTGTTCCTCCCGATAAAACAATTCCAACAAACTGGCAAACTTGGGGTATAAAGTGATTAATTCAAGAGCTACAGGTACTTACAAGATGGTACCACTGCATTGATTTATGACATGTATCCCTATAGTTATTACTTTGGTAGTGTTTTTTGAATGTAACATCGCATGTTTCATTTTAAATCGAAGTCTCTACTAATAACCTATCTCGCCTTGTAATTTTTTTTCGCGTTTGCGACGTTGCCAAGTTATAAATTATTTTTCCAAAATTTCAAAGAAACATATTCCCGATTTTTATGAATGGAACACACTGTATATTTTATTTAATGTAGAAGTACTCCCTAGTAATGGTTTACGGCGTGAGCAAGTTTTAAGTGGGCATACTATCTATTTCGAATACAGGGGTAAAAGGTACAAGAACGCTTAAATATCTCCACAACTTGCACAGCTGGAAGGTTAAAATCAATACCTACGGATATGCAGAATTCAAAAACAACACCAATATTGCCAGACTTACTACTTTTACGTTACACGTCATAATTTTGTTATTTTAAACAGAATACTCTACTTATTTTTATTTCAGTGAATAGTGCACGTTGTATTTAGTAAGGCCTCACAATTTCAAATTTTTTTTCTGATAATTACTGAGATACGGCATCACTGCTGTTTCAGTAAACAGTACGGGAACCCTTTAATATCTCCACACTGCCACAGCTGAAACGAAAAACATCAATACCGGAGAGTTTTACAACATGCAAAAATGATGTGACAGGTAAAATTGGTAAATCTAACAACACCCATGTCAGCATTTTTGAATACTGTATGGTCAGAAGCCCCCAAGTATTGAATTTCACCGCTCCAGCTGTGGCAGTTTTGGAAATATTTAAGCGTTCTGGTACTGTTTACTGAAAAAGCGGTGTTGCCGTATCTCAGTAATTAATAGAAACAAAATGTTGAAATTGTTAGATCTTGCTAAATTCTACATGCGCAATTCATTGCAATAAAAATAAGTAAGAGGATTCTATTTAACAAAATTATGACGTGTAACGTGAAAGTGGTAAATCTGGCAACACTGCTGTTAGAATTTTTGAATTCTGCATATTCGAAAACCTGCAGGTATTGATTTTATCGTTCCAGCTGTGCATGTTTTGGAGATATTTAAGCGTTCCTGTACCTTTTACTGACCTGGTATTCAAAATAGATAGTATGAGCAAGGAAAACGGTTCTATTTTTTTAGGGACACCACTTAAAACTTGGTCACGCCGTAAACCATTACTAGGGAGTACTTCTATGTTAAATAAAATATACAGGGCGTTCTATTCAAAAAAAATCGGGAATATGTTTGTTTGAAATTTTGGAAAAATAATTTATAACTTGGCAAAGTCGCAAACGCTAAAAAAAATATTACAAGGCGAGATACGGTATTAGTAGGTATTTTGATTTAAAATAATACATACAGGGTGTTACATTTAAAAAAGCAAAGCTAAATGACTTTCAAATTGCCTTAATTTAAAATTCTGCCAAAAACACCCTGTAGATGCGCATAGTTAGTAACATCCAAAATAGAGAGTTTAATAGTTCTTTTACTCGAATCAACGGTCACATATAATAATACGAAGGAGGCTTCTCCTGTCTCCACATTTCGCAAAGTAACGGCCATTTTATCACCTGTTAGACCAAGAAGGTCTTTATTTAAGAAAGTCTAGATCATAAAATGTGTGTGTTTTAAGCCACGGATTTAGCAATACCTACGGGTTTTAAAATTTAAACATGTAAAGGTCGTTTCTGTGTGTTTGTAATTTACAATTAAATGTTGTTTGTTTCCTGGCCTGTTAGTGGAAGACGCCATGATAGTCTAGTTCTTTAAAATTTTATGAAAAATTGTGACGATTATTAGCTGCATTAAGAAGGCGTTTGCACTCAATGCAATTGCTGTTTTAAATTGGCAAACCTCAACGTTAAAGCCCTGAAGATGGCTTAAGCTTGGCTGTTAGCACCAGAGTCTCCTCTATGATGTGACCCAGTCTCTTTTTTCAAAATTTTGGCCACAACCCCAAGATTTTCTCATCTAAATATAATAATAATGATACCATTTTCTTGTTTTCCCATTGCATGAAGAATAACCCAAATGATATTTAGCCATATTTAGCCTTGCCTGCAAAACGAGATTCATAGGCCTAATTTACCAACTCTGGGGTCCGCAAAATATGGGGGTTGTGTTGGTAAACTGATTCTGTTTAAAAATGCATAAATACATATTTAACCAGAAGAGGAAATATTTGAAATCGATGCATAAATGGGTAAAAATTTATTACAAAAAATCGCATTATTGTATATGTAAGGATATGAGTACAGTCTAGGTATCTCAAGTAATAAGTGTAGTGTGGTGTGCAAAAACATCAGTACAGAATTGGCATGAATTGTCAGGAAGTCCTATGAATTGTTTGAATTGCCATGAATTGTATTGAAATTCCATGAATTGTCTCGATTTTTTATGAATTGTCATGCAATTCCTTGAATTGTGTGAATTGTTTGAATTTTTTGAATTGTTTTACATGGAAAGCATATGAATTGTGTGAATTGTTTGAATTGTGTTGTACAAAATTTCCGTGACCGGTTCACCCCTCGAAGTTTACTAATTGGCCTATAGCTCTTGACATTGTTTTTCTGACCACTCTTATGCATTGGAGTTATTGCAGAAACCTTCCAGATGTCTGGAAAGATTCCCAATGAAAGTGATTGATTAAACAGTATTTTTAAAGGTAAACAGAGTTTGCAAAAATTGCAGGGACACCGTCTGGACCTGCACCTTTTTTTTCATTTAAGCCTTGTAAGGCTCTCTGAATTTCTGTCTCAGTCAAAGCAATTTTAGATAATGTTCTATTTTTCTCTTGACAATGCTCTTTAATAATTTTTTTTTGGAGGAGAAGACTTAGGAATGTACACGCTTTGGAAGAAATCAGAAAATAACGCACAAACCCCAGCACCACCCTCTGCCACCCTGCCATCAAGATTCATTACACTAGGAATTCATTAGTGGATTTCTTATTTGACACAAAATGCCAGAATTTTTTGCTATTGCTTGGTATTTTATTTTCTATGTTGCGAATATAAGATTGATAGTCGTTGCTTATAATGCTTATGCATCTTTTGAATGTGAAGGAAGCGTTTTAAAAGTGTTAAATTCATTTATGTTTTTGTTGGTTTTCCATTTTTTATGTAATTTTTCTTATTTGTCAATTCCATTGTCTTTAGAAAAATAGGGATGGAAATTGTTGTTTGTACTTTTTAGAGGCACTTTATTTTGTATAACTACTTAAGTAGAGATGGCCAGTCTTGTAAATTAAGATCATTATTGATTTCTATATAGTTTGCCTGTTTGAAGCCTCTGAAGTATTTCTTTTTATGTTTGAAAATTGAATATCTACTCAGGTCTAGGAATTCATAGTCTGAATATTATCATTCAGCCATGATTCTGTAATGAAGCAGATATTAAAAGAGCTGCTATCTAATGAAAGTGTAAGATCTCTCAGCTTAGTTCGACAACCCTGGATGTTCTGTACATTGATCAATAGGGATGAGGAAGCCATTGTAATTTAATGGGTTTTGCATATTAAAATAAGTAATAAGTTTCTGTTACCCTACAGCACTATCTCCTCAATATCCTCAATGAGGATTTTAATGGCAGGTGAGTTAGTATTTTTCTTGACATATACAGCACCTGGACAAGTGAAGGCAATTTCAACAATTCTCTGCTTCCTTGCATCACAAGCAAACTTAAATAGTTTTTGATTTTCTGTGGTCAGGTCATCATTGAAATAAATTGTCTCACCCCTTAGTCCACAGGCCTCTGGAGTGATTTTGCCTATTTTTTTCCGGTTTTTGAATACAGAGGCCGAGGGGTGAACCGGTCACGGAAATTTTGTACACCACAATTCAAACAATTCACACAATTCATATGCTTTCCATGTAAACAATTCAAAAAATTCAAACAATTCACACAATTCAAGGAATTGCATGACAATTCATAAAAAATCGAGACAATTCATGAAAATTCAATACAATTCATGGCAATTCAAACAATTCATGGGACTCTCTGACAATTCATGCCAATTCAGTACTGATGTTTTTGCACACCACACAACACTTATTATTTGAAACACCTAGACTGTACTCATATCCTTACATCTACAATAATGCGATTTTTTGTAATAAATTTTTACCCATTTATGCCTCGATTTAAAAAATTTCCTCTTCTGGTTAATTATGTATTTATGCATTTTTAAACACAATCAGTTTACCAACACAACCCACGTATTTTGCGGACCCCAGAGCTGGTAAATTTGTCCTATGAATCTCGTTTTGCAAGGCTAAATAACGGGAGTGAAATGATCCACAGCCACAAAACTGCGAACGGTGCGGGGCGTCGATAAAGTCGTGCGCGCATATTAGTACAGTCAATTTTTATCAATTAATAACTGGGTAGCTAAAATAAACATTAATAAAGAAATGGGATTACCACGGTAACCAGTAATATCATCATGCTAGCGGAGTTGATTGTTCGCCCGTAGGGTGTGCTGCAGGGGTGCATTTTTAGGTACATAGAAGCGAAATAGTATATCGGACTAACTTCAATAATTTTTTTTTACGATTTACTCACAATGTCACAAATTATTTCCAATTGCATAGGATTACCACGGTAACCAGTAATATCATCATGCTAGCGGAGTTGATTGTTCGCCCGTACGGGGTGCTGTAGGGGTGCATTTTTAGGTACATATTAGCGAAATAGTATATCGGACTAATTTTAATAATTTTTTTTCATGATTTACTGACGATGTCACAAATTATTTCCAATTGCATAGGATTACCACGGTAACCGGTAATATCACCATGCTAGCGGAGTTGATTGTTCGCCCGTAGGGGGTGCTGCAGGGGTGCATTTTAGGTACATAGAAGCGAAATAGTATATCGGACTAACTTCAATAATTTTTTTTCACGATTTGCTGACGATGTCACAAATTATTTCCAATTGAATTGGATTACCACGGTAACCAGTAATATCATCATGCTAGCGAAGTTGATTGTTCGCCCGTACGGGGTGCTGCAGGGGTGCATTTTAGGTACATATTAGCGAAATAGTATATCGGACTAACTTCAAAAAATTTTTTCACGATTTACTGACGATGTCACAAATTAATTTCCATTGCATACAATTACCACGGCAACCAGTAATATCATCATGCTAGCGGAGTTGATTGTTCGCCCGTAGGGGAGCTGCAGGGGTGCATTTTTAAGTACATATTAGCGAAATAGTATATCGGACTAATTTCAATAATTTTTTTTCATGATTTACTGACGATGTCACAAATTAATTTCAATTGCATACGATTACCACGGCAACCACTAATATCATCATGCTAGCGGAGTTGATTGTTCGCCCGTAGGGGGTGCTGCAGGGGTGCATTTTTGGGTACATATTAGCGAAATAGTATATCGGACTAATTTCAATAATTTTTTTTCATGATTTACTGACGATGTCACAAATTAATTGCCATTGCATACGATTACCACGGCAACCACTAATATCATCATGCTAGCGGAGTTGATTGTTCGCCCGTACGGGGTGCTGCAGGGGTGCATTTTTAGGTACATATTAGCGAAATAGTATATCGGACTAATTTCAATAATTTTTTTTCATGATTTACTGACGATGTCACAAATTACTTTCAATTGCATACGATTACCACGGCAACCACTAATATCATCATGCTAGCGGAGTTGACTGTTCGCCCGTAGGGGGTGCTGCAGGGGTGCATTTTTAGGTACATATTAGAGAAATAGTAAATCGGACTAACTTCAATAATTTTTTTTCATGATTTACTGACGATGTCACAAATTAATTTCAATTGCATACGATTACCACGGCAACCAGTAATATCATTATGCTAGCGTAGTTGATTGTTCGCCCGTAGGGGGTGCTGCAGGGGTGCATTTTTAGGTACATAGAAGCGAAATAGTATATCGGACTAACTTCAATAATTTTTTTTCACGATTTACTGACGATGTCACAAATTAATTTCCATTGCATACGATTACCACGGCAACCAGTAATATCACCATGCTAGCGGAGTTGATTGTTCGCCCGTAGGGGGTGCTGCAGGGGTGCATTTTTAGGTACATAGAAGCGAAATAGTATATCGGACTAACTTCAATAATTTTTTTTCACGATTTACTGACGATGTCACAAATTAATTTCCATTGCATACGATTACCACGGCAACCAGTAATATCATCATGCTAGCGGAGTTGATTGTTCGCCCGTACGGGGTGCCGCAGGGGTGCATTTTAGGTACATATTAGCGAAATAGTATATCGGACTAACTTCAATAAATTTTTTTCACGATTTACTGACGATGTCACAAATTAATTTCCACTGCATACGATTACCACGGCAACCACTAATATCACCATGCTAGCGGAGTTGATTGTTCGGCCGTAGGGGGTGCTGCAGGGGTGCATCTTTAGGTACATATTAGAAAAATAGTATATCGGACTAACTTCAATAATTTTTTTTCACGATTTACTGACGATGTCACAAATTAATTTCCATTGCATACGATTACCACGGCAACCAGTAATATCATCATGCTAGCGGAGTTGATTGTTCGCCCGTAGGGGGTGCTGCAGGGGTGCATCTTTAAGTACATATTAGAAAAATAGTATATCGGACTAACTTCAATAATTTTTTTTCACGATTTACTGACGATGTCACAAATTAATTTCCATTGCATACGATTACCACGGCAACCAGTAAGATCACCATGCTAGCGGAGTTGATTGTTCGCCCGTAGGGGGTGCTGCAGGGGTGCATCTTTAGGTACATATTAGAAAAATAGTATATCGGACTAACTTCAATAATTTTTTTTCACGATTTACTGACGATGTCACAAATTAATTTCCATTGCATACGATTACCACGGCAACCAGTAATATCATCATGCTAGCGGAGTTGATTGTTCGCCCGTAGGGGGTGCTGCAGGGGTGCATCTTTAGGTACATATTAGAAAAATAGTATATCGGACTAACTTCAATAATTTTTTTTCACGATTTACTGACGATGTCACAAATTAATTTCCATTGCATACGATTACCACGGCGACCAGTAATATCACCATGCTAGCGGAGTTGATTGTTCGCCCGTAGGGGGTGCTGCAGGGGTGCATCTTTAGGTACATATTAGAAAAATAGTATATCGGACTAACTTCAATAATTTTTTTTCACGATTTACTGACGATGTCACAAATTAATTTCCATTGCATACCATTACCACGGCAACCAGTAATATCATCATGCTAGCGGAGTTGATTGTTCGCCCGTAGGGGGTGCTGCAGGGGTGCATCTTTAGGTACATATTAGAAAAATAGTATATCGGACTAACTTCAATAATTTTTTTTCACGATTTACTGACGATGTCACAAATTAATTTCCATTGCATACGATTACCACGGCAACCAGTAATATCATCATGTTAGCGGAGTTGATTGTTCGCCCGTAGGGGGTGCTGCAGGGGTGCATCTTTAGGTACATATTAGAAAAATAGTATATCGGACTAACTCCAATAATTTTTTTTTCACGATTTACTGACGATGTCACAAATTAATTTGCATTGCATACGATTACCACGGCAACCAGTAATATCATCATGCTAGCGGAGTTGATTGTTCGCCCGTAGGGGGTGCTGCAGGGGTGCATTTTTAGGTACATATTAGAGAAATAGTAAATCGGACTAACTTCAATAATTTTTTTTCATTATTTACTGACGATGTCACAAATTAATTTCAATTGCATACGATTACCACGGCAACCAGTAATATCATCATGCTAGCGGAGTTGATTGTTCGCCCGTAGGGGGTGCTGCAGGGGTGCATTTTTGGGTACATATTAGCGAAATAGTATATCGGACTAATTTCAATAATTTTTTTTCATGATTTACTGACGATGCCACAAATTAATTGCCATTGCATACGATTACCACGGCAACCAGTAATATCATCATGCTAGCGGAGTTGATTGTTCGCCCGTACGGGGTGCTGCAGGGGTGCATTTTTAGGTACATATTAGCGAAATAGTATATCGGACTAATTTCAATAATTTTTTTTCATGATTTACTGACGATGTCACAAATTAATTTCAATTGCATACGATTACCACGGCAACCAGTAATATCATCATGCTAGCGGAGTTGATTGTTCGCCCGTAGGGGGTGCTGCAGGGGTGCATTTTTAGGTACATATTAGAGAAATAGTAAATCGGACTAACTTCAATAATTTTTTTTCATGATTTACTGACGATGTCACAAATTAATTTCAATTGCATACGATTACCACGGCAAGCAGTAATATCACTATGCTAGCGGAGTTGATTGTTCGCCCGTAGGGGGTGCTGCAGGGGTGCATCTTTAGGTACATATTAGAAAAATAGTATATCGGACTAACTTCAATAATTTTTTTTCACGATTTACTGACGATGTCACAAATTAATTTCCATTGCATACGATTACCACGGCAACCAGTAATATCATCATGCTAGCGGAGTTGATTGTTCGCCCGTAGGGGGTGCTGCAGGGGTGCATCTTTAGGTACATATTAGAAAAATAGTATATCGGACTACAAAAATTTTTTTTCACGATTTACTGACGATGTCACAAATTAATTTCCATTGCATACGATTACCACGGCAACCAGTAATATCACCATGCTAGCGGAGTTGATTGTTCGCCCGTAGGGGGTGCTGCAGGGGTGCATTTTTAGGTACATAGAAGCGAAATAGTATATGGGACTAACTTCAATAATTTTTTTTCACGGTTTACTGACGATGTCACAAATTAATTTCCATTGCATATGATTACCACGGCAACCAGTAATATCACCATGCTAGCGGAGGTGGTTGTTCGCCCGTAGGGGGTGCTGCAGGGGTGCATTTTTAGGTACATATTAGAGAAATAGTATATCGGACTAACTTCAATAATTTTTTTTCATGATTTACTGACGATGTCACAAATTAATTTCAATTGCATACGATTACTACGGCAACCAGTAATATCACCATGCTAGCGGAGTTGATTGTTCGCCCGTAGTGGGTGCTGGAGGGGTGCATTTTTAGGTACATAGAAGCGAAATAGTATATCGGACTAACTTCAATAATTTTTTTTCACGATTTACTGGCGATGTCACAAATTAATTTCCATTGCATACGATTACCACGGCAACCAATAATATCACCATGCTAGCGGTGTTGATTGTTCGCCCGTAGGGGGTGCTGCAGGGGTGCATTTTTAGGTACATATTAGAAAAATAGTATATCGGACTAACTTCAATAATTTTTTTTTCGCGATTTACTGACGATGTCACAAATTAATTTCCATTGCATACGATTACCACGGCAACCAGTAATATCATCATGCTAGCGGAGTTGATTGTTCGCCCGTAGGGGGTGCTGCAGGGGTGCATTTTTAGGTACATATTAGCGAAATAGTATATCGGACTAACTTCAATAATTTTTTTTCACGATTTACTGACGATGTCACAAATTAATTTCCATTGCATACGATTACCACGGCAACCAGTAATATCATCATGCTAGCGGAGTTGATTGTTCGCCCGTAGGGGGTGCTGCAGGGGTGCATTTTTAGGTACATATTAGCGAAATAGTATATCGGACTAATTTCAATAATTTTTTTCACGATTTACTGACGATGTCACAAATTAATTTTAATTGCATACGATTACTACGGCAACCAGTAATATCATCAGGCTAGCGGAGTTGATTCTTCGCCCGTAGGGGGTGCTGCAGGGGTGCATTTTTAGATACATATTAGCGAAATAGTATATCGGACTAACTTCAATAATTTTTTTTCACGATTTACTGACGATGTCACAAATTAATTTTAATTGCATACGATTACTACGGCAACCAGTAATATCATCAGGCTAGCGGAGTTGATTGTTCGCCCGTAGGGGGTGCTGCAGGGGTGCATTTTTAGGTACATATTAGCGAAATAGTATATCGGACTAATTTCAATAATTTTTTTTCATGATTTGCTGACGATGTCACAAATTATTTCCAATTGCATAGGATTACCACGGTAACCAGTAATATCATCATGCTAGCGGAGTTGATTGTTCGCCCGTAGGGGGTGCTGCAGGGGTGCATTTTTAGGTACATATTAGCGAAATAGTATATCGGACTAATTTCAATAATTTTTTTTCACGATTTACTGACGATGTCACAAATTAATTTTAATTGCATACGATTACTACGGCAACCAGTAATATCATCAGGCTAGCGGAGTTGATTGTTCGCCCGTAGGGGGTGCTGCAGGGGTGCATTTTTAGGTACATATTAGCGAAATAGTATATCGGACTAATTTCAATAATTTTTTTTCATGATTTGCTGACGATGTCACAAATTATTTCCAATTGCATAGGATTACCACGGTAACCAGTAATATCATCATGCTAGCGGAGTTGATTGTTCGCCCGTAGGGGGTGCTGCAGGGGTGCATTTTTAGGTACATATTAGCGAAATAGTATATCGGACTAATTTCAATAATTTTTTTTCATGATTTGCTGACGATGTCACAAATTATTTCCAATTGCATAGGATTACCACGGTAACCAGTAATATCATCATGCTAGCGGAGTTGATTGTTCGCCCGTAGGGGGTGCTGCAGGGGTGCATTTTTAGGTACATATTAGAGAAATAGTATATCGGACTAACTTCAATAATTTTTTTTCACGATTTACTGACGATGTCACAAATTAATTTTAATTGCATACGATTACTACGGCAACCAGTAATATTATCAGGCTAGCGGAGTTGATTATTGGCCCGTAGGGGGTGCTGCAGGGGTGCATTTTTAGGTACATATTAGCGAAATAGTATATCGGACTAACTTCAATAATTTTTTTTCACAATTTACTGACGATGTCACAAATTAATTTCCATTGCATACGATTACCACGGCAACCAGTAATATCATCATGCTAGCGGAGTTGATTGTTCGCCCGTAGGGGGTGCTGCAGGGGTGTATTTTTAGGTACATATTAGAGAAATAGTATATCGGACTAACTTCAATAATTTTTTTTCACGATTTACTGACGATGTCACAAATTAGTTTCAATTGCATACGATTACTACGGCAACCAGTAATATCATCATGCTGGCGGAGTTGATTATTCGCCCGTAGGGGGTGCTGCAGGGGTGCATTTTTAGGTACATATTAGAGAAATAGTATATCGGACTAATTTCAATAATTTTTTTTTCACGATTTACTGACGATGTCACAAATTAGTTTCAATTGCATACGATTACTACGGCAACCAGTAATATCATCATGCTAGCGGAGTTGATTGTTCGCCAGTAGGGGTGCTGCAGGGGTGCATTTTTAGGTACATATTAGCTAAATAGTATATCGGACTAACTTCAATAATTTTTTTTCACAATTTACTGACGATGTCACAAATTAATTTCCATTGCATACGATTACCACGGCAACCAGTAATATCATCATGCTAGCGGAGTTGATTGTTCGCCCGTAGGGGGTGCTGCAGGGGTGCATTTTTAGGTACATATTAGCGAAATAGTATATCGGACTAACTTCAATAATTTTTTTTCACAATTTACTGACGATGTCACAAATTGATTTCCATTGCATACGATTACCACGGCAACCAGTAATATCATCATGCTAGCGGAGTTGATTGTTCGCCCGTAGGGGGTGCTGCAGGGGTGTATTTTTAGGTACATATTAGAGAAATAGTATATCGGACTAATTTCAATAATTTTTTTTCACGATTTACTGACGATGTCACAAATTAGTTTCAATTGCATACGATTACTACGGCAACCAGTAATATCATCATGCTAGCGGAGTTGATTGTTCGCCCGTAGGGGTGCTGCAGGGGTGCATTTTTAGGTACATATTAGCGAAATAGTATATCGGACTAACTTCAATAATTTTTTTTCACAATTTACTGACGATGTCACAAATTAATTTCCATTGCATACGATTACCACGGCAACCAGTAATATCATCATTGTAGCGGAGTTGATTGTTCGCCCGTAGGGGGTGCTGCAGGGGTGCATTTTTAGGTACATATTAGCGAAATAGTATATCGGACTAACTTCAATAATTTTTTTTCACAATTTACTGACGATCTCACAAATTAATTTCCATTGCATACGATTACCACGGCAACCAGTAATATCATCATGCTAGCGGAGTTGATTGTTCGCCCGTAGGGGGTGCTGCAGGGGTGCATTTTTAGGTACATATTAGAGAAATAGTATATCGGACATTCATTTTTGGCACAAAATAATATAAAATTTCATTCATTGTCAGATTTGTCAACGGTTGTCAAAATTTAAAGATATTGTGTAGACAGAAATTTAATTATATGGTAATGGTATGTTGTGCTGGGAGCTCCGAAATGCTGCTGAACACCCCATCCAGTTGAGGTA
The DNA here is from genome assembly GCA_951848785.1 of Callosobruchus maculatus. Lineage (NCBI taxonomy): Eukaryota > Metazoa > Arthropoda > Insecta > Coleoptera > Chrysomelidae > Callosobruchus > Callosobruchus maculatus. The sequence continues at coordinate 3,423,044 of CATOUR010000191.1, read as the reverse complement.
TTGAAGATATAAAAAGTAGCAAAAATACAGTGCAGAAGGAAAAGATCGAGCTTCGGAGCTATGGAAGGTTATCGAATATTTTAGTGTCTATCTACTAGTCAGTGTTCGCGCACAAGCCTAGCTTTTTGCGAACTAGTACTAATATTTATTTGTATGCCTATAACAAATAAATATATTGATTTATTGATTCAACTTCAATAATTTTTTTCACGATTTACTGACGATGTCACAAATTAATTTCAATTGCATACGATTACTACGGCAACCAGTAATATCATCAGGCTAGCGGAGTTGATTGTTCGCCCGTAGGGGGTGCTGCAGGGGTGCATTTTTAGGTACATAGTAGCGAAATGGTATATCGGACTAACTTCAAATAATTTTTTTCACGATTTACCGACGATGTCACAAATTATTTCGGATTGCATAGGATTACCACGGTAACCGGTAATATCATAATGGTAGGCACTCTTTAGAAACCTTCATATTATTTATTTATCCATAAAATATGTCTGAGATACTATCGTCAGAATCAATTTTATAGATCTACAAAGATAATCACTGAAGTATCTTGAGGTAACCCATTTATTTAATATAAATAACAATTCAACCGTTGTTCTGCTTAACTGCTAAACCCAACGAATTCGAATAGGTTATTCGAATTCGTTGGCTAAACCCTTTAATTATGGTTCGACTGGTATAATACCGTGCGCTACACTTTGCAGACAGCAAAAAAAAAATCCTATTTACAGAATGGCAGTGGATCAGGTCCCGGCAGCCGGGACCTGAGAATTACAATCTAAATCCCGGCAAGCGGAATTTTTTACATTTTAATTTGAAATCCGGCATCCGGGATTTTGATTGTAGTTTTCAGGTCCTGGCTGCCGAGACTTTTTACATCAGAAAATAAATCCCGGCAGTGCGTTTATTTCATCAAAAATTTTGCAATTCTTAATATTATTGTAAGTTGTACTTACATGAAAAAAAAACAACCAAACAACCATTGTTAGTGTCATAGTGAAAATATGCATTATCTTTGGAGAATAAACAAATGAAAATATACGTTACATAGACAAAGATAACACTAGTTACACATATGACTATATTTAACATATGAATACAGTTTTATAACATTTATTCTTTGTTTATTAAACTAACACATCCAACAAAACCAATACTTCTATTTAGGTCTTCTTGCCAGAGAAACACCTCAAATGGTACCGATTCAAGCAGCTACTACATCTGATGAAACTTTCATTGAGATCATGGTTACAAACAGCACATATCCACTGGTTCAATTCTTTTTTCTTTTTAATGATGGACTCTAGAGTATTCCATGCTTCATTTGTGAAATATCTTCGAATATAAAAAACGATCACAATTGACTCTTCAATAACTTTGTTGTTGATAAGATCTGCTTCTTTTATATCGCAGTCCTGTATAAGGAAACTAGGTGAGGATATCTTGTCAACTTTATTTGTGCCTTTGATAATCCAGGACAATAATAGTTATTCTTTTTCATTGTAATTAAATTTGATGAAAGGATTTTTGTAATCGCTTTTCTTTGGTATACCCATTAATTCGATGAAATTAATATAATAATTGCTTATAGAATTATTACCTTGTCTTTCTGTTACTCTTTTTAGCTTTTGCCCCCCATGTATATATAATACTTTAGATTCACAGAAGTACCTAAAAGTTCTATTGTCTCTCATCCAGCATTCGATTTGTGTTTGCTTCTTATGTACTTCTAGTTCCTTTATGAAAACTTCAAATGAATTAAACTTATCTCTAAGCTTCATTTTCGCCAGTAATAATAGTAGAACCGAGGTTAAAACTAAAAACACCATTCACCAAAGACTGAAGGTAAACAGAGCATGAAGATAACCTCAAACTTCTTATGTGGAAATGTAGGGTGCCGGCAGTACTTTTCTAAAGTAAAAAATGGCGGTTGCCGGGATCTGAAAATTACAATCAAAATCCCGGATGCCGGGATTTCGAATTAAAATGTAAAAAATCCCGGTTGCTGGGATTTTGATTGTAATTTTCAGATCCCGGCTGCCGGGACCTGATCCACTGCCTCATAAAATAGCCGAACAGCAGACATTTGTCCACCGACAGTGCCGGCATTCCATTCCATCTTGTAAAATAAATAGCGATGTATGGTTCCTCATAATATGGCAATACTTCCCTAAAAAATTAATATTCATGAGCTTTTTAGAGCAAGAGCTAAAATTTGTAATTCGACAGTTAGTTGCATTGTTTCATTTAAGATACTGTTTAGAAGTTTAGATGACCTATCTGTTGAGTTTATAAACTGGCTTCCTTAAGTTTCGGGTTGTCAAGTTAGGAAAAACACCTTCCATTCAGTAAATGAAATATGTAGCAGCTTTATTCTTTGATCTGAGCAGGGCGTTCGATACCATCGATTGCAGTTTCATGACAGCTAAGTTAGATAATTCTGGCATTAGAGGAAACATCAATAAATGGCTCACTTCTTTCTTACAAACAAGAAAATTTTATGTCAATATAAGCCAGACAAAATCCACAATATTCGATACGGAGTATGGAACGCAACAGGGTAGCGTATTGGGCTCTCTTATGTTTCTTATATATGTGAATGATTTGCCTGATCATATGACGTTGGGCAGGCCGTTTACATAGGCAGATGATACGTGCATAGTTGTATCAGCTTCTTGTCAAGAAGAGCTCCTGGACAGTGTCAAGGTTGCTTGTCACGAGTTTCAGGATTGGTGTTTCAGAAACAAACTCATTATAAACTTTGAAAAAACGAACATGATACAATTCTATAAAAATAGAGTACAGTCTCCAGTTAGTTTCTCTTTTGGTAATATTTCAATTGAACCCCGTATTTCAGCCAAGTTTCTTGGAATATATCTCGACTCACGTCTATCCTGGGACATTTTTTTTTTTTTTTATGATCAGCCTCCCGCAAAGGCCGAAAGCCTATGGCGCTATAGAAGCGCTGCGAGAGGACAAGTATCGGTTCATGTTAGATTTGAAACGCTGCAGGTTGTAGCCGTCGGGAAACAAATTCCCTGGCAGCTGATTCCACAGCGTCGAAGTTCTCCAAAAGAAGGAATACTGGAGGAGACTGGTTCGGGGAGTAAGGACCTCGACCTGGTAAGGATGAGCTCGCAGAGCTTCTCTAGTGTTCCTGGTTCGGACGGCCTTTGGTGTTATTATCTGGGAGAGCTCCCTCGAACATCTTCCGTGATAGAATCTGTAAAAGAGGGATAGGTCAGCCACCCTCCTTCGATGTTCCAGGCTGTGGAGGTCCTTTGTGAGGTTAGGCGTATCGATTAATCTAATTGCTCTTTTCTGGATAGTGTCCAGAAGCTTTAGAGAGTGTTTCGGAGCGCATCCCCACACATGGGAGCAATACTCCAGCGATGGTCGGATCTGTGCCTTGTAGAGCAGCAGCAGTTGCTCTGGTGTATACAACTTCCTAGAGCGGAACAAGACTCCAAGCTTCTGGGATGCTGTTTTCGCAATACTGACGACGTGGTCGTGCCAGGACATGTTATTGTTGATGTTGATCCCCAAAAGCTTGACGGAAGGTGATTCGACTATGGGGTGGCCCTCCATTTCCACGGGTGGTAAGCCATCGTGAGACTTCTTTGTAAGTGTTGTTGCCTGAGTTTTTTGTACGTTGAACTGTACTTTATTTGCTAATCCCCACTCGACAATTGTTTTGATATCTGCGTTGATCTGTGAGGCATGCTGCTGGCGCCGACGTACCGTCTCCTGGGATGATAGTGGCTTGCCTGGTTCCATGCACGACACTAATGTACTGTCATCTGCGAAGCTGTAGATTGGATTGGATGTTATTTCCAGCAGCTCGTTGATGTACAGCAGAAACAGTGTAGGGGACAAATCAATAATGTATGTACAAAAATGAGCAAATGCATTTATTTGGTCAACAGTCTTAAAAACATAATTGATACAAACGCTCTATTAAAAGTTTACTACAGCATAGGATATTCTGCACTGTCGTATTGTATCCCGATATGGGGTCAAGCCACAGAAATGCAGCGCGTTTTTATTCTACAGAAAAGACTCCTCCGTATCATGTTCAGCATACCGTATAAGACGTCTTGTCGCGAATACTTCAAGAGACATACTATTCTCACTGTTCCTTCTATATACATTTTCAAAGTACTTTTATATACTTTCAATAATAGAAACAACTTTGTCAAACATTCTGACATACACACGTACAACACACGCAAGAGAAACAATTTGGTTGCCAGGAAACACTACCACACTTTTTACTCCAAATCAACTGCACACACTGGAAGTCAGTTATTTAATCTGCTTCCAGACGAACTTAAGATAGAAACGTCATTGCACAGATTCAAAAAGAATTTGAAAAATATACTAACAAGCAAGTGCTATTACTCAGTCACTGAGTTTAAAGAAGACATTACTATAAAGTGATCTGCATGTTTTTTGTGACTGTAATTTTTAGATGTATATGTTTGTTTGTTTATATATGCATTCCGTAACGCATATTGTGTGTGTGTGTGACATATTTAAGCCAATATAATATTTTAATAATTTTTGTACTTTTCTTGTCCTTAATCTCTAGTGTACTTAAATGACGTGTTCTATATCATTATTGTATGATTCAAGGAACCAATAAATAAATAAAAAAAAATAAAATAAATAACACGCGACTGCCGTCGCACGTTTACGCAAATACGCATCCAAATGTGCACCCCTGCAGCACCCCCTACGGGCGAACAATCAACTCCGCTAGCATGATGATATTACTGGTTGCCGTCGTAATCGTATGCAATGGACATCGTCAGTAAATCGTCAATAAAAATTATCGAAGTTAGTCCGATATACTATTTCTCTAATATGTACCTAAAAATGCACCCCTGCAGCACCGCGAACAATCAACTCCGCTAGCATGATGATATTACTGGTTGCCGTGGTAATCGTATGCAATGGAAATTAATTTGTGACATCGTCAGTAAATTGTGAAAAAAAATTATTGAAGTTAGTCCGATATACTATTTCGCTAATATGTACCTAAAAATGCACCCCTGCAGCACCCCCTACGGGCGAACAATCAACTCCGCTAGCATGATGATATTACTGGTTGCCGTGGTACTCGTATGCAATGGAAATTAATTTGTGACATCGTCAGTAAATCGTCAATAAAAATTATTGAAGTTAGTCCGATATACTATTTCTCTAATATGTACCTAAAAATGCACCCCTGCAGCACCCCCTACGGGCGAACAATCAACTCCGCTAGCATGACGATATTACTGGTTACCGTGGTAATCCTATGCAGTTGGAAATAATTTGCGACATCGTCAGTAAATCATGAAAAAAAATTATTGAAATTAGTCCGATATACTATTTCGCTAATATGTACCTAAAAATGCACCCCTGCAGCACCCCCTACGGGCGAACAATCAACTCCGCTAGCCTGATGATATTACTGGTTGCCGTAGTAATCGTATGCAATGGAAATTAATTTGTGACATCGTCAGTAAATTGTGAAAAAAAATTATTGAAGTTAGTCCGATATACTATTTCGCTAATATGTACCTAAAAATGCACCCCTGCAGCACCCCCTACGGGCGAACAATCAACTCCGCTAGCATGATGATATTACTGGTTGCCGTGGTAATCGTATGCAATGGAAATTAATTTGTGACATCGTCAGTAAATTGTGAAAAAAAATTATTGAAGTTAGTCCGATATACTATTTCGCTAATATGTACCTAAAAATGCACCCCTGCAGCACCCCCTACGGGCGAACAATCAACTCCGCTAGCATGGTGATATTACTGGTTGTCGTGGTAATCGTATGCAATGGAAATTAATTTGTGACATCGTCAGTAAATTGTGAAAAAAAAATTATTGAAGTTAGTCCGATATACTATTTCGCTAATATGTACCTAAAAATGCACCCCTGCAGCACCCCCTACGGGCGAACAATCAACTCCGCTAGCATGATGATATTACTGGTTGCCGTGGTACTCGTATGCAATGGAAATTAATTTGTGACATCGTCAGTAAATCGTCAATAAAAATTATTGAAGTTAGTCCGATATACTATTTCTCTAATATGTACCTAAAAATGCACCCCTGCAGCACCCCCTACGGGCGAACAATCAACTCCGCTAGCATGACGATATTACTGGTTACCGTGGTAATCCTATGCAGTTGGAAATAATTTGCGACATCGTCAGTAAATCATGAAAAAAAATTATTGAAATTAGTCCGATATACTATTTCGCTAATATGTACCTAAAAATGCACCCCTGCAGCACCCCCTACGGGCGAACAATCAACTCCGCTAGCCTGATGATATTACTGGTTGCCGTAGTAATCGTATGCAATGGAAATTAATTTGTGACATCGTCAGTAAATTGTGAAAAAAAATTATTGAAGTTAGTCCGATATACTATTTCGCTAATATGTACCTAAAAATGCACCCCTGCAGCACCCCCTACGGGCGAACAATCAACTCCGCTAGCATGATGATATTACTGGTTGCCGTGGTAATCGTACGCAATGGAAATTAATTTGTGACATCGTCAGTAAATCATGAAAAAAAATTATTGAAATTAGTCCGATATACTATTTCTCTAATATGTACCTAAAAATGCACCCCTGCAGCACCCCCTACGGGCGAACAATCAACTCCGCTAGCATGACGATATTACTGGTTACCGTGGTAATCGTACGCAATGGAAATTAATTTGTGACATCGTCAGTAAATCGTCAATAAAAATTATTGAAGTTAGTCCGATATACTATTTCTCTAATATGTACCTAAAAATGCACCCCTGCAGCACCCCCTACGGGCGAACAATCAACTCCGCTAGCATGACGATATTACTGGTTACCGTGGTAATCGTACGCAATGGAAATTAATTTGTGACATCGTCAGTAAATTGTGAAAAAAAATTATTGAAGTTAGTCCGATATACTATTTCGCTAATATGTACCTAAAAATGCACCCCTGCAGCACCCCCTACGGGCGAACAATCAACTCCGCTAGCATGGTGATATTACTGGTTGTCGTGGTAATCGTATGCAATGGAAATTAATTTGTGACATCGTCAGTAAATTGTGAAAAAAAAATTATTGAAGTTAGTCCGATATACTATTTCGCTAATATGTACCTAAAAATGCACCACTGCAGCACCCCCTACGGGCGAACAATCAACTCCGCTAGCATGATGATATTACTGGTTGCCGTCGTACTCGTATGCAATGGAAATTAATTTGTGACATCGTCAGTAAATCGTCAATAAAAATTATTGAAGTTAGTCCGATATACTATTTCTCTAATATGTACCTAAAAATGCACCCCTGCAGCACCCCCTACGGGCGAACAATCAACTCCGCTAGCATGACGATATTACTGGTTACCGTGGTAATCCTATGCAGTTGGAAATAATTTGCGACATCGTCAGTAAATCATGAAAAAAAATTATTGAAATTAGTCCGATATACTATTTCGCTAATATGTACCTAAAAATGCACCCCTGCAGCACCCCCTACGGGCGAACAATCAACTCCGCTAGCCTGATGATATTACTGGTTGCCGTAGTAATCGTATGCAATGGAAATTAATTTGTGACATCGTCAGTAAATTGTGAAAAAAAATTATTGAAGTTAGTCCGATATACTATTTCGCTAATATGTACCTAAAAATGCACCCCTGCAGCACCCCCTACGGGCGAACAATCAACTCCGCTAGCATGATGATATTACTGGTTGCCGTGGTAATCGTATGCAATTGAAATTAATTTGTGACATCGTCAGTAAATTGTGAAAAAAAATTATTGAAGTTAGTCCGATATACTATTTCGCTAATATGTACCTAAAAATGCACCCCTGCGGCACCCCCTACGGGCGAACAATCAACTCCGCTAGCATGATGATATTACTGGTTGCCGTGGTAATCGTATGCAATTGAAATTAATTTGTGACATCGTCAGTAAATTGTGAAAAAAAATTATTGAAGTTAGTCCGATATACTATTTCGCTAATATGTACCTAAAAATGCACCCCTGCAGCACCCCCTACGGGCGAACAATCAACTCCGCTAGCATGATGATATTACTGGTTGCCGTGGTAATCGTACGCAATGGAAATTAATTTGTGACATCGTCAGTAAATCATGAAAAAAAATTATTGAAATTAGTCCGATATACTATTTCTCTAATATGTACCTAAAAATGCACCCCTGCAGCACCCCCTACGGGCGAACAATCAACTCCGCTAGCCTGATGATATTACTGGTTGCCGTAGTAATCGTATGCAATTGAAATTAATTTGTGACATCGTCAGTAAATCGTCAATAAAAATTATTGAAGTTAGTCCGATATACTATTTCTCTAATATGTACCTAAAAATGCACCCCTGCAGCACCCCCTACGGGCGAACAATCAACTCCGCTAGCATGGTGATATTACTGGTTGCCGTGGTGATCGTATGCAATGGAAATTAATTTGTGACATCGTCAGTAAATTGTGAAAAAAAAATTATTGAAGTTAGTCCGATATACTATTTCGCTAATATGTACCTAAAAATGCACCCCTGCAGCACCCCCTACGGGCGAACAATCAACTCCGCTAGCATGATGATATTACTGGTTACCGTGGTAATCCTATGCAATTGGAAATAATTTGCGACATCGTCAGTAAATCATGAAAAAAAATTATTGAAATTAGTCCGATATACTATTTCGCTAATATGTACCTAAAAATGCACCCCTGCACCACCCCCTACGGGCGAACAATCAACTCCGCTCGCCTGATGATATTACTGGTTGCCGTAGTAATCGTATGCAATGGAAATTAATTTGTGACATCGTCAGTAAATTGTGAAAAAAAATTATTGAAGTTAGTCCGATATACTATTTCGCTAATATGTACCTAAAAATGCACCCCTGCAGAACCCCCTACGGGCGAACAATCAACTCCGCTAGCATGATGATATTACTGGTTGCCGTGGTAATCGTATGCAATTGAAATTAATTTGTGACATCGTCAGTAAATCATGAAAAAAAATTATTGAAGTTAGTCCGATATACTATTTCTCTAATATGTACCTAAAAATGCACCCCTGCAGCACCCCCTACGGGCGAACAATCAACTCCGCTAGCATGATGATATTACTGGTTACCGTGGTAATCCTATGCAATTGGAAATAATTTGTGACATCGTCAGTAAATCATGAAAAAAAATTATTGAAATTAGTCCGATATACTATTTCGCTAATATGTACCTAAAAATGCACCCCTGCAGCACCCCCTACGGGCGAACAATCAACTCCGCTAGCATGATGATATTACTGGTTACCGTGGTAATCCTATGCAGTTGGAAATAATTTGCGACATCGTCAGTAAATCATGAAAAAAAATTATTGAAATTAGTCCGATATACTATTTCGCTAATATGTACCTAAAAATGCACCCCTGCAGCACCCCCTACGGGCGAACAATCAACTCCGCTAGCATGATGATATTACTGGTTGCCGTGGTAATCGTATGCAATGGAAATTAATTTGTGACATCGTCAGTAAATCATGAAAAAAAATTATTGAAATTAGTCCGATATACTATTTCTCTAATATGTACCTAAAAATGCACCCCTGCAGCACCCACTACGGGCGAACAATCAACTCCGATAGCATGGTGATATTACTGGTTGCCGTGGTAATCGTATGCAATGGAAATTAATTTGTGACATCGTCAGTAAATCATGAAATAAAATTATTGAAATTAGTCCGATATACTATTTCGCTAATATGGACCTAAAAATGCACCCCTGCAGCACCCCCTACGGGCGAACAATCAACTCCGCTAGCCTGATGATATTACTGGTTGCCGTAGTAATCGTATGCAATTGAAATTAATTTGTGACATCGTCAGTAAATCGTCAATAAAAATTATTGAAGTTAGTCCGATATACTATTTCTCTAATATGTACCTAAAAATGCACCCCTGCAGCACCCCCTACGGGCGAACAATCAACTCCGCTAGCATGATGATATTACTGGTTGCCGTGGTGATCGTATGCAATGGAAATTAATTTGTGACATCGTCAGTAAATTGTGAAAAAAAAATTATTGAAGTTAGTCCGATATACTATTTCGCTAATATGTACCTAAAAATGCACCCCTGCAGCACCCCCTACGGGCGAACAATCAACTCCGCTAGCATGATGATATTACTGGTTACCGTGGTAATACTATGCAATTGGAAATAATTTGCGACATCGTCAGTAAATCATGAAAAAAAATTATTGAAATTAGTCCGATATACTATTTCGCTAATATGTACCTAAAAATGCACCCCTGCAGCACCCCCTACGGGCGAACAATCAACTCCGCTCGCCTGATGATATTACTGGTTGCCGTAGTAATCGTATGCAATGGAAATTAATTTTTGACATCGTCAGTAAATTGTGAAAAAAAAATTATTGGTTAGTCCGATATACTATTTCGCTAATATGTACCTAAAAATGCACCCCTGCAGCACCCCCTACGGGCGAACAATCAACTCCGCTAGCATGATGATATTACTGGTTGCCGTGGTAATCGTATGCAATTGAAATTAATTTGTGACATCGTCAGTAAATCATGAAAAAAAATTATTGAAGTTAGTCCGATATACTATTTCTCTAATATGTACCTAAAAATGCACCCCTGCAGCACCCCCTACGGGCGAACAATCAACTCCGCTAGCATGATGATATTACTGGTTACCGTGGTAATCCTATGCAATTGGAAATAATTTGTGACATCGTCAGTAAATCATGAAAAAAAATTATTGAAATTAGTCCGATATACTATTTCGCTAATATGTACCTAAAGATGCACCCCTGCAGCACCCCCTACGGGCGAACAATCAACTCCGCTAGCATGATGATATTACTGGTTACCGTGGTAATCCTATGCAATTGGAAATAATTTGTGACATCGTCAGTAAATCATGAAAAAAAATTATTGAAATTAGTCCGATATACTATTTCGCTAATATGTACCTAAAAATGCACGCCTGCAGCACCCCCTACGGGCGAACAATCAACTCCGCTAGCCTGATGATATTACTGGTTGCCGTAGTAATCGTATGCAATTGAAATTAATTTGTGACATCGTCAGTAAATCGTGAAAAAAAATTATTGAAGTTAGTCCGATATACTATTTCTCTAATATGTACCTAAAAATGCACCCCTGCAGCACCCCCTACGGGCGAACAATCAACTCCGCTAGCATGATGATATTACTGGTTACCGTGGTAATCCTATTTCTTTTGTTAATGTTTATTTTAGCTACCCAGTTATTAATTGATAAAAATTGACTGTACTAATATGCGCGCACGACTTTATCGACGCGCCGCACCGTTCTTAGTTTTGTGGCTGTGGATCATTTCACTCCCGTAATATTATAGCAGTCATCAAAGTGCAGAGAATAAAGGGGCTGGGACATGTGGAGAGGATGAATGGGACGAGAATGGAAAAACTAGTTCTCAACCAGAGACCAATAGGAGAAAAAGGAAGGGTAGACCAAGGGAGAGATGGCTGAAGAAGGCAGAAGATGATTTAAAGAAAATTAATGTTAAACACTGGAAAGAGAAGACGGCAGACAGAAATAGGTGGCGTGGAATAGTCCAGGATATACTCAGAAATAGGTGGTGAAAGTATCCAAAGACAATTCTAAGTTGTATAAATTTTAGCGGTATAAGATCAGACTGTACTCATTTCTGCCCTAGGCCTTCATGGCCTGTTGTGCAAACTATTAATAATAATTAATTAAAAATATACAAAAAATTTTTGTAGAGAATGGAAATGAAGCCGCTTGTATGTTTAATTCATACTTCACAAAAAGTATTGAGGATATAATATCTAGTATGAATCAAACTTCTGATTGATGTGATAGTAATTTCCCAGTACTTGATTGCAGAATTGATTAATTTCAGCCTATAACAATAATGGATTTAAAACAAATTATGGTTTCGATAAAAAAATGCAAAAACGAAGATAATGTGCTAAATTTTCAATTTCTTAAAAAACTTTTGATAAAACTGGATATGTAGTTCTTAGTTTTATAAATTCTTCCTTGAGTACGGGTAGCTTTCCTAAAGAATTAAAGACTACTACCCAGGCTACTACCATTGTTGCTGTTGCAAAAAAAATCAAGATACATCTGATGTGTTTACATGTCGACTAATTAACACACTGCCTTGAATTGAAAAACTGGTGAAAAAATACTCTTCAATCAAATAGTCTCATATTTTAATTACCATAATCTTTTTCTTGGAAACCGGTCTGGTTTTCGTAAAGGCCAATCCTGTGAAACATCAATTCAACTTAAAATCTCAAAATGGATACAAACCGTAGACAATAATGAATTTGTGAAATAGTGAATAAACATTTACTCTAAAAAAACTAAAATATTATGGTTTTGGAAAAAATGTTATAAAACGGTTTAGGGAATATTTAACAAACAGATTTCAGTATGTCCGAGTGGGTAAGAGTAAATCTTTAAACAAAAAAAGCAAATATGGGGTACCACAAGGTAGTATTATTGGAGCATTATTTATAATTTTTATGAATGATACAATTATATAGAAGGGGTGGAATTTATCAACTTATGTATTTGCAGATGACACATTAATTGCATGCACGGGAGGTAGTTTTTTTGAACTAATTGAATGGATACAATGGTTGCTTAATAAAATAGAAATATTTTAGATACCAATAAATGAAAACTGAATACTACCAAAAGAAAAGCAATGTTAATTTGTACTCCTAAGAAAATAAAGGCTTTGAATATTGCACATATTAAATTGAAATTGTATAATGAAGATATACGAGTAGAATGGGTAACTCAAATAAAATATCTTGGATTTATCATGGCTCATACACTTCCTCTGAAGCCTCATTTGAATATATTCATAAGAAAATCATTCAAAGAAAATCTATTATAGACATTTAATATTTGTCCTCTTCTCGAAAGCTGGAATGTGTGGTATCATATAAGCCGTATTTAGCTCGTCCAGCGACTGATAAAATAACTGTCCGGATGATAATACTGAAGTTTATGAAGCGCAAATTAATAATAACGTTATATGAGTCACAGCACTCGTTTATCTTATTTAAGTGACATCCTCCGGTCTGGTTTGTGGTCGTAAAGTACAATGCCAGCTAAAGTTCGTGTTTTTGTTCCGTGAATTCAAGATGTTATCGATTGTTTACATTTAGTCGTAATTACGAGGGGCTATCTGTTATGTTTGTCTTCGGAGAGTGCTCTAGAGTGTATACTGTACGGCTTTTTTTCATATAATTTGGACAGCTTGGAGTGTTTGTTCAGTTTTTTTACTTGCTACGCTAATAGGCGGAGGAAGTATTGTAATTAGTGATGACGACACCTGACATAATTTCTACTCGGGCACTCGAAACGATTACTCTGGTATCACTAATTATCTGAGAGTGGATATACGAAAAGTACCTGTTCCTTGTACATTATCTGTTGCGCACTTCATGAAATTAATACCCAAGCTGTAAATAATGTCGTTAGTGGTTAATACTGTTGTCTTTTCTAGTTTGTACTAAACTAAAGATTAATCCAAATATTGCAACACTATCAATACCTCCACACTAATCTACCCTATTTAAACGTGGTTTTGGCTACAATGCAGCTAAATTATACACCTTTTTTAGCTCTAATGATAAAATATCTCATCATCTTGTTTTCGAAAAAAAAAAATTAAGTGGCTTATGAATTTGTGGTTCTTGAGTTTTTAGGCCGGCAGCTGTCGTTTAGCCGGCTTGACGTTTTGCCACCACGAGTGGATGGCATCTTCAGAAGCTATTTCACTCACTTCCGAAGTCCGAAATACTGACGGTATATAGAACATACTGACCGGTACTTACATAAAAAATCAAACCACCACCGATCTCAGAAGTACAGAATTATTAGAACTATGACAGCGGTAGTAATACTGTGTAAAAATTTCATTAAAATCAATTCAATAATTTTCGCGTTACGCAATATAGAACGATCTAAAACAATACTCGTATGTATACATCACAAATTCTAAGTCCCTTGGTTTTTATAATAAGCAAGGCAATGTTCGGAAGTACGTAAAAAGTGGATTATGCTGCTAGGTTTTTCATTCAAAGATCAATGGACAACCCATTATAAGTACAACAAATTTTTCAGTTTTACAACCCCCCACCCACCAAACACCCCAAATTCACCCTCACCCAAAAAAACGTAGAAAATGATCAGAAACCCCTAAAATGCCTAAAAACAAAGTTGAGCTGTTTTTATAGTTTTAGTTTTTTTATTATTGCCGCGCCGCCACCGACCCGATTTTTCCAAAACATACGCGTTTTCCATCCTCGCCTTGGGAGTAATACTGTGTCAAAATTTCATTCAATCAATTGAACAATTTTCGCATTACGCGATATCGAACGATCTAAAACATAACTCGTATGTATACATCACAAATTCCCGTGGTTTCTATAATAAGCATGCAACGTTCGGATGGACCTAAAAAAGTGTATCATGCCGCTAGGTTTTTCACATATCCATGGACAGCCCATTACGAATACAACAAATTTTTCAGTATTACAACCCCCCACCCCCCAACCACCCCAAATTCACTCCCACCCAAGAAAAAGTAGAAAATGATCAGGAACCCCTAAAACGTCTAAAAACGAAGTTTGAGGCATATTTGAAATTTTTCGTTTGTTGCTAATTACTCCGCCCCTCGTATAAAGATTTTCAAAATTATAGGAACCTTACCTACTACGACCCCACAACGCTGCCCAAATTTCATAACAATCCATGCAGTGGTTATTGAGATTACGAAGAAAAACGGTAGAAAAACGCGACAAACAGAGAGACAGACAGACCGACAGACAGACCGACGGACAGACAGACCGACGGAAATGAGGGACGTGGATTTTCGTTATGTACACATCATAAAACGCCCAAAAAAAAAAACCTATCGGTGTGGGAAGTAAAATGAACAGGTTGACAAAAACCGTTACATTTTAAATATTATAATTAACTGTATTCGATTTTGCGGTGCTTTAGAACTAGCATTACGTGGCCATAATGAAACAGAGGCATCCGTAAACAAAGGAGTATTCCGACAACTGGTAAATTTTAGTTCTCAGTTAGATAGGGATTTAAAGGATCATTTTAGAAAATTGACAGTATTTTAAGGAACCTCTAAAACAATTCAAAATGAGTTGTTGGACTATATGCTTAAAGTTTATCATGAAGAGGTGACTCGAGTATTAAATAAAGCTAATTTTGGTGCCATCATTCCTGACGAAACAACAAAAAGTTTTTAAATAACATTGACAATTTTAACAAACAAGTTATTGACCCTTTTGCAAAAAATAAGGAAAGAAGATTAGATTTTACATACTGGGCAATTCAAAAGTGTACTTTTTGTTTTTATACATACGTTATATTCAGATAAAATTTTGGGTAAGTGTTTTTACTGTTGTTTTATTATATTTTACTTCCCACACCGATAGGTGAGGGGAGTATTGTGATCACGAAAATTTTCGATTTTGAGATAATATACTCTTTGGGCATTTTATGATGTCTACATAACGAAAATCCACGTCACTCATTTCCGTCGGTCTGTCTGTCGGTCTCTCTGTCTGTTGGCGTTTTTCTAGCCTCATAATCTCAGTAACCGCTGCATAGATTTTGATGAAATTTGGGCAGCGATATGGTGGAGGGTTGTAGTAGATAATGTTGCTACAATTTTGAAAATCGGTTCGCGGGCGGTGGAGTAAACTTCGTTTTTAGGCGTTTTAGGTGTTCCTGATAATTTTCTACTTTTTTTTGGATGGGGGTGAAATTGGGGTGATTGGGGGGTGGGGGGTTATAATAGGCTGTCCACTGACCTGAGAGAGAAAGACCTAGCAGTATAATACTTTTTTAGGTCCATCGGAACATTGCCTTGTCTATTACAGGAACCAAGGGACTCTGAGAATTTTCCGATGTATACATAGGAAGTATTGCTTTACGACTGAATGGATGTTCATGAAATTTCGGCACAGTATTACTACTTTGGCGAGGATGGAAAACGCGTCTGATTTTTAGAAATCGTCTCAGTGGCGGCGCAGCAATATTAAAAAAACTAAAAATATGAAAACAGCTCAAACTTCGTTTTTAGGCGTTCCTGATCATTTTCTACTTTTTTTTGGGGTGGGAGTGAAATTGGGATGATTAAGGGGTGGGGGGTTGTAAAACTATTTTTTTGTATTCATAAATAGGATGCCCGTTGACCTGTGAAAGAAAAGCTAGTGGCATAATTCACTTTTTGAGGTCCATCCGAACATTGCCGTGCCGATTACAGAAACCAAGGGACTTAAACTTTCTGATGCATACAAAATACATACGAGTATTACTTTGGATCGCTCACCCCACATTTGAATGTAGGTATTTAGATTAGTCAGACAGTTATATTTCAGGTAAAAATGCAACAACTGGTGCAGGCTTATGTCTAATTCTTATATCATGCTCCTTATAGCTTCATACAAAATTATATCATTAAACATCCAAACGAATCGATCAGCTAACCTCGCAATAAAATGTGTTGGTCCAAGCAAAAGGAAGCAGTTTAGAATCAATTATAAAACACAGGTTCTATTCAACGACAAGCTGCGATTGAATCATCCATTGGAATCCAATGACATCTTGTAGTTGAATCGACAATACGATATTATTCGTTACCAACTATACACTTGCCATTGGATAAAACGTTGCTGTGTTTGAAGAATGCTGAGGTGACGTCCCATTGAATCAAAGCGTAAGTCTTAGACAAAACGACAGATTTGTCTGTGTCTTAACTATAGTTAAGTGTTCATTCAGAAATCATCAAAGGGATATGCTATACAGACGTGTACTAGACCTAGGGGAGAATGTTACTCTCCATAAACCTGACTCTGCCATCCCAAGGCTGAAGATGATTAGTAACATTCGTTTATCGACCCCTCACAGTTGAGGATTTCTCTTCCCCAGGGTATTCGTGATCGGGTACACCAACCAACGACACGAATATGTTAGCATGAAGTGGTTGATCTTTGAAAAACCGAGGTCCGAGTTCATATATGGAAAATATATTTAATCTTTCTGTTTTTGAAACAAGTTTATTGGAAACGAAACGTTTTAGAGTGCGATTAGTAACCGCGGTCTCATTTTATGGTGTGGACCAGACTTTGTAACTTTGGTTCATTGATAATTCGATTATCTGTGTACGAGTTTGAAAAAAACCGCTACGTTGTTACATCTTGTTTACGTGGCACTACTATTCATTATAAAGAGAGGAAATCCAAAATTATTATTAAATTTTCCAAGAATTAGGGTTTGTGGAAAACATGGATAGGTGGTATGTTAGAATCTGGATGTAACATAGTATAAATTCAAAAATGACCCTGACTCCGACTTACCTAGATTTATCCTATATGTTCATTGTTAAGTCCAAATCCTTTGGTCGGATTTTAATACAAAGAAAACAATCCTAAAACTCTCGTATTAAACCGTTTCTGAAGGTTTATTTGAGAGTTTCCATACTTAGATATATTTATGATATAAAGTTAAGCAGTATTAATACAGCTTGTATACATTTTTGTTATTATTTATTTTCGTTTAGTATATGTAGTATATGCGAGTTCTCTTTTTTTGTAGACTCATCTGGAACTCCAAATATGTTGCAAGATCGCTGCTGACATAACAACGGGACTATAGGATACCTGTAGTGAAATAGCCTGATAAATGACCTATCAAAATGTCGATAGTAACATTCGTTATTTTTCTTTTTTCGGCAAGTTTGTGTTCAGCTTCGCTCAAAGGCCCTAATGTTTGCACACGCCAAGAAACGTAAGTATTTTGCCAATTTTTTAGAGTAGTAGTAGCATGTGCCTTTATTTTGTTTTAGCAACAAGTTCTCATTACAAAATTTGTCGGGAAGCGTCATTCAATAGAGTTGCCCTTCCATGCAACCCATCAAAAATATCACATTCATATACAGTTTATCCAAGTATAAACAATACGATTGACATAAAATAAAGAGAAATAATATAAATTTTACAAAACCACAAAATTTCCATTAATTTCCTAACGGTTGGCAATTATCAGAGATTTAAGATCAAGCTTGAAACTACCGACATTATTCATTTGTTTCACATGCCAAGTCAGGCTGTTAAAGTCGAGGTGGCAACATAGCTGAATGATTTTTTGAACTGCTCATTATGTACTGGCGTGAGATACAGATCATATGCACGGGTTTGTCGATCATGAATGTCAGTTTCTTTTATCAGTTTGGAAAATAAATATCGAGGAACGTGAGAACTCCTTATTTTGAACAAAAAACAACATAGGCGAAATTTGAACCTTTCCTTCATATTCAGCTATTCAGAGTGAAGCATAAAATCACTGATATGATCAAATTTTCGTAGTCCATAAGCATAATTTATGCAAGAATTCTGAATTTTTTGTACTGTTCTTTTTTCACGGTTAGTGCCGGCAGTAAACAATGTCGCAATATGAAATTTGTGATAAAATCAGAGAGTTTCAAAAATGAAGTTTAGTTTGTGTGTTGAACACGTCTCTATGCAGGTCTTCAGTTTTCCATATGATTTTTGCACTAGGTGCTTAACCCTTAACTGGTATACAAATTTTGTATAACGTAACTGGTATTATGGGGTCGCATGTGACCCCAATTTAAAACTGATATTAAGAAGAAAAAAAAAACGAAATTACTTTTTTTTTAATTAAGTCGACATTTCAACAAAAAAACTGTTATATTACCGTACATAAGAAAAGTGTTTTCTTTCTGATATAAATATATATGAACATTAATGAAATATGCGAAAATAAAAAGAATTTTTACAAGCCTCAGCAAATTTGGTCTCAAAACTCAAACGGATATTGTTATCTTCACAAGACGGCCTATAATCGTTTCTTCAGACTCCATCAGACCACCTGTAATTAAGAAAATCTAAATTAGAATACTGTTGAAAAAAATGACAATGACGTTCTCAGTTACATTTCCGATGCTGTGGTGCAGGCATTGCAGACAAATCTCTGTTGAGCGTGTTGCTTGCAGATGGGTTTTCTACATTTTGAGCACGTCATTGGAGTCTTTCTATCCTTTGATCGTGGACACAGGACGCATCTCATTCTTTTTGCAGGAGGAGGTTGCAAATCAGTGGCATCTGGTTGATTTTGTTCTGCAATCCCAAGTACTTTTCTTATTATGTTTTTCATTTCCCTGGAGATATTCAATGAAAGCCGTTCTTGTAGATGTTCTTGTATCAGAGCCTTTCCCAGTAATACGTTAAATTTTTTTCGGGTCATCTTATCTTCAGGCTTCGCAGCTATATACAGTGTACGGGAGTTTACTGTAGAGATATTGAGCATGGCAAAAAAAATTGTTAGAGGCCACCTGCGACTTCTTCTGCTACAAGAATAACTTGCACATTTTTGATCCAAACTGTCTACACCTGATTTTGTAGAGTTGTAAAATTCGTTGATTTCTGGTTTATTGGATTCCTTGTTGACTAGATCAGTATGGTGCATTGAAGATAACAGTATAACACTTCTGTTTCGTTTCGGAACAAAATAAACCAGTGTTCTATCACCAGTAAAACCAAATATTGAGCTTTGTGCAGTGCGACTTTTGTTGGGCTGGAACTGTGGAGAGATGTCTCTTTTATTTTTTCTCATAGTTCCGACGTACGTTAGACCCCTCGACTTAAGTTCGGACACTAATTCGTTTGAGGTAAACCAATTATCTCCCGTGATATTTCTGTTTGTGTTCTCAATTGGTGAAACAAGATCTAATACGTCTAAAGTTGGAATGGATAATTTCTTGGGGTTTCTTCTGAGAACATTTTTGCCAGTATAAATGAACGCATTGATAAGGTAGTGAGTTCTAGCATCACACAGGCACATAATCTTCAACCCATATTTTGCAGGTTTGCTCTTCATATACATCCTGAATTTGCATTTTCCCCTAAACGGCACCAGCATTTCGTCCACTGTTGCAAATTCTGAACATGTGTAGTTGGTACTGCAATTTTTTATAAAACTTTTGAACACTTCAGAAACTGCGGCAGCAGTGTCACCAGATGCTATTCTATCTGCTCTAGAGTCAGGATCATCAAATCGTATTGCACATAATAGAAACAAGAAACGCTTTAGAGTCATGGTGGCCCGGAAGATATCTCTACCCGTTCCATCTGTAGCCCACAGAGAATCTGCGTCTTCTCTCCCAGATTTAAAAACTCCGGCTAATATATTCAAACCCAAAAATGCCTTGAGTTCAGACATACTCAGATGATTAACATATGTTACATTTTCACTGTGATATTTGGCACTCAGCTCCGTTATCTTCGCGTTAGTATGCTTCAAAATTACTTCTAAAATCTCGTCTGTGAACAAGAGTTGCCAAGCCTGAAGGGGAGTAGTTGGATTAGTTAGTCTTGCTGATCCTCTCAAGCCCGGTAGGTGGGTGACTATATTATGAGCGGGAGTTCGGCGGTCACGCGTTGGGGGATCTCTTGACCATTTATATCTACTTTTACCATAGAAATAACTAGATGAGGAGGTTTCTTGATTGGATACGTCGCCTGACATGGCATCATCCAAGTTATCTTGAATGTTGTCTCCATCTGAAAATTCTTGTTCAGAATCAGTGTCGTGATCTGTGTGTTCGCTTTCAGCATCAGACAGATCGCTATCTGAGTCTTCTAAACCTGCAGACACTCTTGGCCCTTCTTCGAAATCACTATCGTTCAATATAATGTCCTCAAGTTCTTTATCGGTTAAGAATTTACGCGCCATATTTGAACAGAAATAATAACGTAACTGGTATATTGGGGTCAGATTTGACCCCAACGCGACGTCTCTCGAAAACTGTAAAACGTATACGTTTGCCCGTCAGGCACCGACTGAGCGACGTTGATTGATGCGGCTATTGGGTGGCAGGGCGCCGTGTTGCCAAATGTAACGAATTCCCACTGGATATAATGCGCTTGGGGTCCGTGTTGACCCCAGTATACCAGTTAAGGGTTAACATGCGGTACCAATTTATTGTAATTCATTATTCATGTATAAACCAAATTTCTACAAGTGTGTGCAATTTCCAATTTATAAGTAGTTAGCACTTTTGATGATTTTGATTTGATGAAATTTATATTCGCAGCATTTTAGGTATTTATATAGCCAAAAGTCATCATTTTAGTCTTATAAGCATTGAGTACTAAATCATGTGTATTGGCATACTCGATCAATATGAGGCAGGTATTAAGTTCAAAATATGTATTGAGCTGTACGGGGTGGTCTAATAAGAATGGACGCCGGCAACATCTCGGTAACCGTTAATCATATAACTTTCAGCAAAACATATTATTAGGTAAATCGGCTAAGAGAAATCGCGAAATTCCAGAAAAACGGTTTTTTTCAAAAAATATGTAAGTAAAGGTATATTATAAATTCTACCATCATGTAGACAGGACAATTTTCGATTTTTTTTTGTTAACACTTTTTGTTCTATCTTGTAAGATGTAGTGCTGGGGGAATGTCAAAGAAGTATTTATTTAAATGGCCATGACTTTGGTAAAATTTAACGGAATTAAACAAGCCAGGTCGAGTTTGGAAGAGCTATTTTTGCCTAATAATCCGTTATATAAAAATTATCCAAGTTTGTCTTGACTTAGTAGCTACAGGACGGTAATTGACATCACAACAATTATTACGCATTATTACGAAAATTTTAAATAGTATGCTATATCTCTTTTAACATAGATATATAGAGGACGGAATTCTTAAAAAGTCGGTGCAAGATTTAACTTCCTAGCTATTTTCAAACCGGAAATATCAATAAAACAAGTATTATGACAAGTGTGCTGTGAGATTCAGAAACAATTGTTGGCCTATAGGAATATAGCCTCCGTCACATCGTTTTAGTATCATTCTACAGATAATACTCAAGTAAAACCACTAGAAACCTTATTTTAACTTTTTGAAATAACCTACAGGTGTCGTAGTAGTCGGCAATAAGTGCTATATTCAATTTTCAAAATAATGGAACTTTTAAAAGAAACAAACAAAAAGAAATTACAGTATAAAATTGATTATTATATTTGTTATTATTAAACGTCAATTTGAGATGATCACAAAGTGTTATGTGAACTCCACAAGCAAAGGTAGTAAGAAAAATAAATGTGAATAGATCTTAAAAGTTAAGACCAATTACCAACAAAATAAAGCAAAATAAGATGGTATAACAACAAGGATAACAAACAAAAAATACATAAACCTAATTAACATGCGCATACGCTACCTATTGTCAGTGTTGCCTCAGATGTTCGAACGTGTCGATCGTTTCAGATGCACTTATGCATCCATTCACGCGTGGATAATTCTGCTAGTTTGAGCATCTAGAACAACACTGAAAATAGGTATAGTATACGCGTGTGAGTTAGGTTTATGTAGTTTATCTGTTAACTTTGTTGTTTACCGAGCAGAAGCAGAGGGCAACCGACTACATCATGGAATAAGGCAGTGCAGAGTGTCATTGAGGACGAAGGACTCACGGTGTCAAGTGCTAGAAGAGTGACCATGAATAAAAAAACAGTGGCGTGAAATAGTTTATTGTGAGAAATAAGTGTATTACTCATCCCTACACCATTTGATGGTAGAAAGGGGAAAGGTATATATATATAAGACAAAACAAAAACAAAAAGGGTACAACCCGGGCTCCGACACACCGGGCTGCTGTTCCATTTCCCAGCGACTACTCCTCACACCGTGAGGTGAGCAATCACTGGGTCCGCGAATCGTGCGTCCTAAGCAGACGAAGGGACCCATGGATGACTGCCTTCTGCATTCTGGCGGCTAAGATGTGCGCCGCCGCACGGCACACCGGCATTTTGCGCAGTGCAGAGAGCAGCGTATCCCTCATACCACCTAGGGATCCAATGACCATTACTAGCAGACTCACAGTGTAGTCCGGCCAGAGCCTGCGAAGTTGTCCGAGGAGCTCCTGATACTTGGTCCGCTTTTCCTCCTCCTTAGAGACGATGTTCCCCTCGGCAGGCGCCGAGAACTCGATAATGAACATCGTCTTTTGTTGGTAGTCGAGGAGGACTATGTCGGGCTTATTTGCATGTATAAGCTCGAGCGTGGAGAATGAGTAGTTCCAGTAAAGTCGGCACCTCTCGTTCTCCACAACGGACTCAATGTCCCCTGGAGCATACGGCAGCACCGGTGTCTCATCTATACCGTATGAGTGCCTTAAATGGTAGTATAGCACTCGTAGAGCCGCGCTGTGCCGATAGACGTAGGCTGTGCCAGCGTACACCTTACACGCCGACAAGAGGTGCGTAAGGGTCTCTGGCGCCTGCAGGCAGGCTCTACAGCGGATATCGGGCACATCCATACCCATAATCCGGCTACGGTATACTAAGGTGTTGAAGACACCGTCTTGGCAAGCCATTATAGAGCTCTCAGTCTCCGACTTCAACCCATTAGACCTTAGGAAGGAGAAGGTCAACTGCTCAGATAAACCATGCTCTTCTAGATGTTTGTAGAAGATTCCGTGCATTGGTTTATCTTTGTGAAGTCTTAAAAGCAATTGGACTTCAGCAGTTTTAATCCGGGTTTTTAATTGTGCGGGAGCAAGTTCCGTAACGGACTGCTGACACCTCCGCGTGAAGTCGAGCGTGAGACTAAGTTCTTCGGCTGCCCGTGTTGCTGCTCTAAAAAGGAAGGCTCCTTTACCCGCAATCTCGTGCTCTCGCACAAAGCGGATCAGGAGATCGGTGCTCGTCGTAACATAGCAGGCAGTGGCCAGTACTACTCTGTTGTGCAGACGCTCCAAACTCAATAGTCCACGCCCTCCCAGGTGTCGCGGGAGGTATATTCGCGGGACAGAGGATCTAGGATGTAGACTTCCCTCCATATTCATCCTTTTGCGGGTCTTTATGTCGGTTTGTCGCAGCTCTTCCACTTTCCAGTGGATAGCACCAAAGCTGTATAACAACAATGGGACCGCAAGCATGTTTGTGGCAGCGACTTTGTTTTTGCCGGACAGTTCTGACGACCAGATCTGCCGGAGTGGGTGCAAATACTTGCGGCGGAGACACTCTTTGACCAATTCTGTCTCTTGGATGTGACGCTGCGCCACTCCAAGGTAGGTATAAGTATCTCCGGCTTGCAGTTGTCGCAAGATGCTCCCATCAACGAGCTGCTCCTCATCTCCACTATCTCCGCAACGTCCTCTTTTGAGATGAACCATGGCACATTTGTCTATCCCGAACTCCATACAAATAGCTTGACTGTAATACTGCACTACCCTCAGCGACTGCTCTAAATCGCGTTGTCCGGAGGCATAGAGGTTTAGGTCATCCATGTAAAACAAGTGGGTGACCTTGTGCCTCCGGTAATTGGGCGTGCCACAGCTGAATCCCTTAGTATTTTTCAGCGCTATAGACAAAGGCAGTAGCGAGATGCAAAAGAGCAAGGGACTCAAGGAGTCTCCTTGGAAGACCCTCTTTTAAATGATACTAACTCTGTTCGAACCCTGGTTTTACCCGATGTTATAGTGAACCGGGTCTTCCAGAGTGGCATCGCTTGTTTGATGGATCCCACTATTTGATGATCTACCGGAAGTTGTTCCAACAGCCGCACAATCAGTTCATGAGACATAGTTAGTGTCGAATGCCTTCCGATAGTCGATCCAGTCCATAGAAAGGTTCAGGTACTGCACAAAGTCCTGTGTGACACAACAGCCAATCAACAGGTTATCCCTGCAACCACCTACTCATTTCTTAGACCCTCTTTGTTATATGCTGAGAAATACGAGATTGACAGCTTGAAGGATATGCATGTACAAGATTCTGCTGAAGAGCCTGTAACATGTGTTCAGACATGTTATTGGCCTGTAGTTTTTGGAATCAGACAAATCTCCCGTCTTCGGGAGAAGCACGGTTCGACCCTCGACAAACCAAGCCGGAATTGGCTGCTCCTGATTCAGCCACGAGTTGAAAACTCTAGCTAAATGCCGGTGGAAACTGGGAAACTTTTTCAACTAGTAGATGTTTATGCCATCCAGGAGCTGCAAAATTCATTGCGCCTCGTAAGGCGTCAAGAATTTCTTCCGTGTTTATCGGATGACGCAGTACATTCAAGTTAGGAGTCCTCCTACAAACGGACTTGAACTGCGCCAAGGCCGGAGTGTCTGCTTGGAGCGGTTTGGGCTATTCGTAAATGTCCCTCCAAAAAGAGTCCACGCGATCAGTAGTTGGCGGCTGCTCTATGGCTGGTGGTCGCTGTTGGAAGAGACGAGCAGGCCTTTCGGAAAACATTCTGTTTTCCTCCAGAACTCTAGCCCGCATCGCCAGTGATCGTTTAGCAGCGATTAGCATCCGTATCCTGTCAAGACAATGCTGCTTGACAACAATCATTACCGCTTGACTGAGCGTATGATAGTCGCGCCTTAGCTCTCGAGCTATCTGGCTCGCGCGGCGCGTGAAAGGCCTCCCAGCCGCTCTGTAGTCCATCACACATTGGTTACGGGATACTTCTTGGCGAGTCAACTGGATTTTTGATTCCATTTGGTGCACCCGCCTCTGTGCTCTCTCAACAGGAGAGTCTCTCACTCTCGCCTGTCCAGTCAGCCTCAGAGCCGCAGCTTAAATATCGCAATTGGTGCTCCAAATGTCGGATACCTCTGATAGACGTTCACTCGGTGCACCCACCGCCTCATCCTCTCACTTTAAATCTGCCAAGTTAAAGGATCTCTTGTTGTTATGCAAGGCCCTTCGGTCATTGAATTCGCCAGGTGAAACGGCTTCGTCGATTTTTCTCTCAGCGGGCCTTATCAGCCACCTTTCGGCCTGGTTGACAGGCGTTTCAGTCACCGAAGGGGCAGGCTGAGCAGGAGGTCGAACATATCCCTGCCCCCGAAAGTAAAATACCTAGTTCCGCAAGCTCTGAGAGGTAAGTGTGCTATGCTCTGGATGCATTTCGCACCACCTCCCATGCATGCGGGACATGCATCTCCTACGGTGCGGGTTAATGCTCTCGTAGCAGCTCAGCAGGTCATCCTTCCGTCGGCCACCTAAAACAGTCCGTGTCGTTGCGCGTATCGTCATCAGGGCGATCCGAGGCACCACCACCTTGCTTGTACTCCTCTTTCTTTT
The DNA here is from genome assembly GCA_951848785.1 of Callosobruchus maculatus. Taxonomy (NCBI): domain Eukaryota; kingdom Metazoa; phylum Arthropoda; class Insecta; order Coleoptera; family Chrysomelidae; genus Callosobruchus; species Callosobruchus maculatus. Next base: position 3,396,798 of record CATOUR010000191.1, on the reverse strand, counting down.
CTGAATCCATTTTGAGGTTCTTCCAACTGCTCTTCTATGACATATTTTAGTCGATCTTCTAGAATTCTCTAGTACAGCTTACATATTATGGTTATCATAGTAAGTATATAGTTGGAGCAGTCTTTATTGTCGCCTTTCTTGAATATTGGTAGTATTATTCTCAATTCCCAATCTTTAGGTATATTTAGCTCACACCATACTCTATTGAATAGATAGCAGTACTTCCAATCCAGTATTTTCTAAGTTCATAATTATTTCTACTGTTATTTCTACTGTTATTTCATCTGGACCTGCACCGTTTCCTCGTTTCAACTTCTTGACCGCTTGTTCAACTTCGGTTAAAGGGATTTTATCCTGATAGCTATCGCTACTATACTCACATTCTACGGCTGTACATATCTATAGAAGTGTGACTCACATTCAGCATATCCACAAAGTATTCTCTCCAGCGTGCCATTATGTCCTGATCCTCGGTTAATAATGCTCCTTGATTAGACATCATGTTTTTGTGTTTTTGTTGGTGGTCCTTTTACCTTTCCTGACACCTTTCCTGACACCTTTCAACACTTTGTAGAACAGTTTCTGATTTCCATGTCCGTCAGTTTCCATTTTTCTTCCAAACTCTTCCCATGAATTATGTTTTACAAGTTTTACCAATTCTTTTACTTTTATGCGTTGCGTTTTGTATCATAATTCTCGTTGTTTCTGTTTTCTAAATACGCCTTCCATTTACATTTCTTCAGTTTTATTTCTGCCTCCACTTGATCGCTCCACCATCTAATTTGTCTTCTATTTGTCATCTTCCTAACAGCCCCACAGAGCTTCCTAGTGGTTTCAACTATACTTTCTTTGATCACTCTGCATAATTCTTCCACTGTTTCAATGTTATTCATGCTGCGTTTGATCTCTACCATTTCTGTTTCTATCTGTTCGCGATACTTTTTTGCAACTGCATTCTCTCTGAGTTTGTACGTTCTTAACACTTCTTTAACTTCTATACTAAGTTTATTCGTTGTTTTTTTTGTTCTTGTTCCCTCAGATGTATGGCCATTTCAGTCATCATTACCAAAAAATGATCTGTTTAGGCTTCTGGTCCTCTTCTCATTCTCGTGTCTTTCACCTCTTTCTTGAATTCGTTATTAACTATGATATAGTCTATAATAGACCGTGCTCCCCTACTTTGAACCTCTCTGGTATACTTATGCAAATTTTTACGATGCAAAAATCTATTAATCTTATTCCATTGTTGTTCCTAATTTCTTCACCTTCTTTTCCGATAGACTCTTTATCCTTTTTCCCCATTCTAGCATTTAAGTCGCCAACAATGATTAATTTTCCTTTAGTATTTTCAATTGTCTCTGTCATCTGCTCCCAAAAATAATTTTTACTTGCTGATGTATCATCCTCGTTTGGTCCGTAAGCAACTATTACAGTTGTATCATTTGTTCTATCCAGCTTCCGTATATATTTTCTGTTCTCCTTGTGTATTATACACCCACTCCTTCTTTTACTCCTCTCCTACTGTCGACTCCACTGTATATTAACACATCCTTTCAATCTAGATTCTCCTCTACCTTTCTTTTTTGTTTCATTTATACCTAACATATCTATATTTAAGTGGTCGATTTCATCTACAAGCTCATCTTCTTTCCTGATACACTTCTAACATTCCATGTTGCTATTTTACAAGTTTTCATATTTGTGCCGGGTTTAATATGACTATTACTATTTTGATCATCAATTTCCTTTTTCCTAGCCGAATCGTCAACATAACTACCTGTATCGTGCCTTTTTATCGCTTTTTTGAACTCTCCAATATTTTTGGATCTTTATTCCATCTGAATTCTTCTTGTCCTATTGTTAACTTCTTCAGCCACACTTTCACTATATTCTCCTTCTTACGTTCCGCTAGTACCTTTTGCCTCATCGGTTTTTGTATATCTATCTCTTCTTTTGACAGGTCATGGTTAATGTAGACATGTCCTGCAGATGAGTTCCGTAGTATTTTCTTGTTAATCATAACCTCTTGTTTTTCTTGGTGGCTATTTAGTTCTGCTAAATATGTTTTTTGTCCTAATTTTCGGGTTCTAATAATCTCTACTTTGACTTCCAAATGTTGTTTGTGGGCCGTGTATTTGGTTCATAGGATCCATTGAGGCTCCTGTGATAACTATGTTTTTTTCTGTTCTTTCCCTTTTTAATCGGTCTACGCTGTTCCTTAGATAGGCTATTTCTTTTTTCATTTCTTCATTTTCTGCTTTCATTGCTGCTTGGAATTCTTTTATCATTTTATTGTCTTCATTTATTATCCTTATTTTCTCACGATATTCCTTCTGCTCATTTCTAAAATTTCTAATTTCATTTCCTTCATCATGTTTAGTAACGCGTCAAGCTTCTCGTCACTGGTATTAGGAGTTCTAAGTGGCGATCTCATTAGTTTTCGTAACATTCCAAAGATCGCTTCCTTTTACTCCTCTGTACGTCGTTTACCCTCATCCGTTGAAGTATTACCTTCAGCAATTTCGAAATAATTTCCTTAATGCGGTCCTGGTCGTTATTCGCCGACAGTGTTAGGTCCGACTTTATTAACACGCGCATTCTAACAAAGGCTTTGGCCAATCAGAGCAGCCCATTCAAGAACATGCATCTGTCAAAGTTCTCCGAAAATTATTGATTTCTCTTGAAATTTATATCACAAAGATGAAAACAGACATGCTTTATATATAATCGACCTTTATGAATCCTCTAGTATCTTATCCATTAGTCTGATTTTCCATCCTAAATGGGTGAAAATTGCATTTTCTTGTGCAACGAACAGTTGAACGAACGATTGATCTAGACCAATCAGATTCCACCATCTGATCACTGGAAGTAATTCAATTACTGCATTATTTTGATAAAAAAAATGTTACTAACTATAACAATTATTATAAATACCTACAATATACCTTTGTATTATAGTAAAAATGGGTGAACAACATTTTGTTGCATTTTCCAAAGCTAAACTCACTATTTAACTGTTGACCAATCACAGCTGACAGAAGTACTAGATAAAATGTATGCAGTGCACTTTTATGTAAATATGCTGATGTGAAGAAAATCTAATTACTGCCTAATTCTGATAAAACAAGAATGTTACTGTCTACAATAATTATAAATACCTGCGAGATACCTTTGTATCATAGTAAAAAAGAATATATGGAGGTAGGTACTTCACCAGTTTCATGTTTTTCCTATTATACCACCTTGCCAGATTCTCTTTTTAATAATGATATTAGCTCAACCTCAAATATTTTGAGAGGGTGTTGACCTGTTGATATCCCAAGGTAAACATTTGCATATTTGAAGCCCTACTATAGAAACGTAGGTACATAATATAGCTGTTTTCAATTGGAAAAGACAACAATTTCATTTTGTAAAATACCAGATGCAGCTAAGCATAGACTTGAAATTTGAAATCATATGTTTTTTGTTTTTGTCTGTTAGGCCCGTATTTATAGTCCCGCCCTTGAGGCTCCCTCAAGGAAGCCTTACCCAAAGACGCCTTACAATGTTCTGATTTATAGTCGTTCCTTGAGTCTTCCTTAAACAAGGAAGAGGAAAATCTGGCAATGTTGCAAATAAACCAGAGAAATAGCAAAATCCATTGTCATTAGTATCATTTTCTGTATGCACTGTCAGGACAATTATAAATTTAAAAATATTTATTTAAAACATATGGAGAAATTGAAATCTGAGGCATTTACAACAAATAATGGGCTGCAACAAGGAGGAGCTCTCAGTCCTTTGTTGTTTATAACATTGATGGATGAAGAGAAGTAGACAGAACTGTGAAAAACCTGTATATTTGCTTTATTATAATATATGTATAATTTATTGCCACAAAAAAATATTGTTACAATAACATTTCTTGATAATTAGTTCAATAAAAATGTTCATCTTTAATAGACACAACCACTCATCCTTTACCACATTGTGTATGCGAGTTGAGACATTAGTAAGCAGTATTTGAACTAAAAGTATCTTATACTGAATTCAATTATCCTTTTCGTTGGATCGACAACAGGCTATAGTTACTTATCAAATACTCTTCCCATTGGATTAAACATTGCTGTATTTTAAGGAATACTGAATACTCTCATCGAATCAAAGTGTGAGTATTTGATGACACGACAGATGTTTCTGTGGCAATGATAGTTATCATGTTATTTTCACGTTTCATGAAAACACATGCCTCATATTTTTATAGTCTAAATCATTCAATACTGTCTCAACTTTCTTATACCAAACTCTTGAGGACTGTTTAAGACCATAAACAGCTTTATTTAATTTCAGAACTTTATGTTCTTGACCTTTGACAGAGAAACCCTCTGGTTGTCTCATGTAAACATTTTCCTCAAGTTCACGAAAGCTGTGGCAACATCCATGTGAGTAATTGAGAAATTATATTTGACAGACAATGCTACTAATAATCTAAGTGTAGAATACCGGACAACAGGCGAGAAAGTTTCCTCAAAATCAACTCCATGTTTTTGAGTAAAACCTCTTGCCACCAATCTAGCCCTATACCTAACATTACCCTTACTGTCAAATTTTCTCTTGAACACCCACTTTGAATCCACTACACTACCACTTTCTGGAACATCTGCTAACTGCCATGCACAGTTTTCATCGAATGACTGCATCTCCTCAGTCATGGCTGCTTTCCATTTTTCTCGATCTGGTCTCGATAAGGCGTCACTCACAGTTATAGGATCATACTCCATGTTTTCAGCATCACAGCACATGTAGGTATAATAATCAGAGAAATCCTTTGGTTTCCTTTCTCTCTGTGACTGCCGTCTATCACCTTGAGTTGTGTCCACAACTGTATCAGGAACAAAATCAGAAGAATAGGAGTCTGGTTCACTCTCTGAACCATCAGTTTCATCTTCAAACATTTGGGCTGAGCCACTACTGTTGACATCCAGTATATCTTGCTCTCTATTGTCCCTAATGTCCCCCACTGGAACTGATATAACGTCATCCTTGTTTGAACACTGATTTTCCTTGCTGTTTTCAAACACAATTACATCTCGACTTGTGGTAACCAAATTTGTGGTCGGATCATATAACCTATATCCTTTAACTACATCGCCATAGCCGACAAAAATCTGTTTTTTAGACTTCTTGTCCCATTTTAGTCGTTTTTCTTTTGGTATATGTACCATAGTAGTACTACCAAAAACTCTAAAATGACTGATGTCAGGTTTTTCATTGGTCAACATTTCATATGGAGTCTTTCCATTTAACCCAGATACTGTGCACCTATTCCTGATATAGACTGCGATATTCACAGCTTCTTCCCAGAATTTATTTTCAAGATCAGCATCATACAGTAAACACTTGGCTTTTTCAACAACTGAACGATTCATACGCTCTGACATCCCATTCTGCTCAGGTGTATATACAACTGTCCTCTGATGCACTATTCCATTCTGCATTAGAAACTTATCAAAATTTTTATTCACAAACTCACCACCATTATCAGTTCTGAAAGTTTTTATGGTGCAATTCTGTTGTTTTTCCACAATATTTTTAAATTGTTTGAAATAATCAAATACTTCATCATTTGTCCTTAAAAAGTAAACAAAAGACATGCGGGTATAGTCATCAACCAGGATGAAAAAATATTTTGAGCCTCCAATAGATTTAACTTCCATAGGGCCACATACATCTCCATGAATCAATTCTAATGGACTTGTAGCTCTAGTACCTGTATGTTTGAAGGGCATCCGTGTCTGCTTTCCTTCACAACACACTACACAGTTACACTTGCCTATGTTTCTTTTATCACTGCATACTAGCCCTGTAACAGCTCCAGCTTTCATTCTCTCAAGATCATCATTATTTATATGCCCTAATCTTCTGTGCCATAGTTCAGTTGATGCCTTTTCTAGTAGACAATGATTTTCAGCAACATTCAGCTTATAAACACCATCAATAAGCTTTGCAACAGCAACCAGGACTTTATTACTGTTGTATATTTTACAGCTCTTCGAGTCAAAAACAACTCTGTTGCCATTCTTGATCAACTGGCTAACTGAAAGCAAATTCGTAGATAGATCTGGCACATAATGTACTTTTTGCACAATAATGTCATGAATATTTTCATTAACACATGTTTTAATCCGCACTTTTCCAGTACTCAACACGGACATGTTAGCTCGGTTTGCTGCATAATATTCTGGGTATCAACATCTGAGCAGGAATCCTCCAAGACATTGCCATCAGCAACAAGATGCATGCTAGCTCCCGAATCCACATACCAATCTGATTTCTGGAAGTCACCGTTTAAAAATACAGCACTAAACGCGTTTTCTTGTTTCCGCTGATTCTTGTCTTTCAGCATAGGGCATTTATTTCGAAAATGTCCTAGTTGTTTACATTTATAACACCTAACCTCTCTTTTGTCGTGTCTGTCATCCTTGACATGTCTGTCAGACTTATCCTGCACTGCGGCAGGGTTACCATTCCAGCGAGAGTTGCTCCTGTTTGCCGTGTAGAGGGCTCCACTTGCTTTACCACAGTCATTTTCCATATCTAACAATTTCGGTTTTATAACATCCGTTGATATGGCCATGCCCGAATGCTCAATAGCCATAATCATCGGCATGAACCGTTCAGGTAAACCAGCAAGTAACAAGGATCCACACCACTCATCGTCAATATTAAAACCGGTACCGCGAAGTCTTTGACTTTTCTCCACGATTTGATTCACATATGACACCATGGAATCACAATTTTCCAAACGCGTGGATATTAACGAACGCAACAGACTAATTCGTCGCGTAAAACCCGAATCATCAAACATCGGCTTTAACTTGTCCCATAAATATTTCGTGGATGATGCCTCCTTAATGTGCACATATAAAGATGGATCCACAGTTAGGATTAACTTAGCCTTCACCTTTTTATCCTCTGCAACTGCAGCATCACGTGTGGGTTCCTTTTTGACTGCATCTGCCAGGCCTTCTAGCATCAGGAAGTTCTGCGCTGCAAAGGCCCACTCGTCGTAATTCTCACGACCCTTCAGCTTGGGCACGTTGACCAGATAATTCGACGACGCCATTTTCTTTTCTTTTTTTATTACCCGTATCGATTATCATACTTTCACTTTTTTACACTTTTACAACTTGCGGTTTCAACTGGATGAACCTGGGGCCTGAGCCCATAACCTGTTAATATTGTGGACTGTAGTTTGTACGAACAACGGGAAAAAATAAATAAAAAGACCAGCTGCTGCTGCTTGGTTCAACTTTGAACACCGTCATATATTACGGAAACAGGAAACCATACGTTATATGCAGTGCCACCAACTGCACTTGACAAAATAGTGGCGGGACGTTCACATATTATGAGCTTAACACATTCTAACACATTCATATTCGTATTTTCTTAGACCTTCATTTGAAAAGCTCGGAAAGCGTGGTTGCATATTGAGATCCTCTTCAGCTGGATCATCTTTAAAGGGACTATTTTCAACTTCTGGTTCTATGGCAATGACATCCTCAAAGGGTGCTGAATTAGAGCACGATTGGTCGTTGCAATTGAGGCATATTACTGAGCATTTGTTGGAGATAGGGAAGCCAGTTCGAAAGTTGGCTTTGTTAGAGATTGAGAAAATATCTCGTAACGGATTTGGTCCAAGGAGGTCACATCAGCCTTAGGCGGTTAGAGGGCTGCCATGAACAGATGACCTGCTGAAATGAGAACCTCAGGATCTGCATCTTCATCATGAAAGTCCGTGTCTTGCAATGCCGTGTTCTCTTCAAGAAGCTTGACAAACTTCAACTTACCTTGGCGATAGAATGCAGAGGTTGTGTCACACCACTATTTATTTAAAAATATGCAAGAAATTGAAATCTCAGGCATTTACAACAAATAATGGACTGCAGCAAGGATGAGCTCTCAGTCCTTTGTTGTTTATAACGTTTATGGATGAAGAGAAGTACACAGAACTGTGAAACCTGTATATTTGCTTTATATATTGGATACCGAAGATGTGCAACGTTTTTTCACAAATCACAAATTGGAATGAAGAAAAGAGGTGCAAATACAACTACAAGGAGCTCAAATAGAGCAAATTGATTATTATAAATATCTGAGTGCAGTATTAGAAATAAACAAGATAATTGAAAAAAACCAAGATACATCACTACCTGAAAAATCGTTTTAGCAGATGGACAAAGATGTCAGTTTAGATGTATAGGCCAGTCCTGACTTACTATTGTGAATCGTGGATATTTACAGCATGGAGTAAAAGCAACTTACAAGTAACAGAAATGAAATACTTTAGGAAGGTTAAAGGAGTTACCAGAAGAGAAAGAATCAAAAACAGTGTAATCAGAGAAGAGTTGGGAGCTGGAGGCATTAGAAAAATGTATAGTATTGTGACAGGATGGTAGAGGCACCTACATACATAGAATGGATGGTAAAATGAAAATCAAGATATATGGGAAACAAGGATTCCAGGAAAAAAGAAAAGGAGAAGACCAAGGATTCATGGATTGATCTAGTAGGAAGAATTTTGAAAAAAAAAAGATAAAACACATGGACCAAAGCAAAAAGAGTTGCAAGAGATTAAAAAGAACAACTAAAGCTCGTTTATGGACAATAATTTGTTGTTTTTTATATGAACTGTAGCTTTTTACACATTCTACACCATACTGGGTAAAAGTTTTTGACACAATAAATTTGTCTAGTTTCATTACAAAGTAAAATCAATAGTAAAATTATTTAGTGCAGCAGCTCTATGCCTTGATAAAATATTTTTTGTGTGAATAGTATACTTGCCTTAGTAACAATTCTAGTTTACCCCTAACATATTCCAGGAGCTCATGCAAGCTATTATTTAACTTTTTCAGTTTTTTTTTCTATCCAAATAAATATACTTTATAAGTTGGTGCATTTATTCTAACTACATAGTATTTATTATACATGTTTTGTTTATGATAAAATGTGTCGAAGGCCAAGTTATGAGTTTCAATACCTAGTAGTAATTGCTCGAGTAATTGTAAAATAGTATTTTGTAGGCTTTGGTTAAATTCACCCATGCCAGTGCTCTGCTACAAACATTGTATAACTTCATACTCCTCCAATCACTGCACGGTCAATGTGCCATGAGCACAATATTTGTAGTTTGGCGGCTCCCATCATACTGGACCAAGCACTGTAACGGTATCAGTCATGAATACCTCAAAAAAGTGTCATAAATACATTTTCTTTCTATTACTAAAAATAAAACATACTGATACCCCTTCCCCAAATTAATCCACTACGATAACAGTAGTCAGCTCAAAATCATAAGTGTTTACAACGTGGGTCACATCTACTGCTACTATATTGCTACCAAATTACCATATTTCGTTGAAATTCTGTCATAGCAATTAAATAAAAATCTAGGGACTATACAACTTATGCTTGTATAAATCATCCTCCACCTCCATACCTTATACCTCGTTTATAATACAATAATATATAATAATAATAATAATAATAATAATAATCGCTGAGGGTGGTGCAGGAGTACAGTCATGCTATCGGAATGGAGTTCGGGACAGACAAATGTGCGTTGGTTCATCTCAAGAAAGGACGAAGCGGAGATAGTGGAGATGAGGAACAGCTCGTTGATGGGAGCATCTTGCGACAACTGCATGCCGGAGATACCTATACCTACCTTGGAGTGGCGCAACGTCATGTCCAAGAGGCAGAATTGGTTAAAGAGTGTCTCCGCCGCAAGTATTTGCACCGACTCCGGCAGATCTGGTCGTCAGAACTATCCGGCAAGAACAAAGTCGCTGCCACAAACATGCTTGCGGTCCCATTGTTATTATACACCTTTGGTGCTGTACACTGGAAAGTGAACGAGCTGAAGGAAATCGACACGAAGACCCGCAAAAGGATGAATATGGAGAGAAGCCTGCATCCTAAGTCCTCTGTCCCGCGAATATACCTCCCGCGACACCTGGGAGGGCGTGGACTATTGATTTTGGAGCGTCTGCACAACAGAGTAGTACTGGCCACTGCCTGCTATGTAACGAACAGCACCGATCCCCTGATCCGCTTTGTGTGAGAGCACGAGAATGCGGGTAAAGGAGCCTTTCTTTTTAGCGCAGCGAAACGAGCAGCCGAGGAGCTCAGCCTCACACTCGACTTCAAGCGGAGGTGTCAGCAGTCCATTACGGAACTCGCTCCCGCAGAATTAAAATCCCACATTAAAACTGCCGAAGTCGACTTCCTCTTAAGACTTCATAAAGATAAGCCAATGCATGGAATCTTCTACAAACATCTAGAAGAGCATGGTTTGTCTGAGCAGTTGACCTTCTCTTTCCTAAGGTCTAGTGGGTTGAAGTCGGAGACTGAGGGCTTTATAATGGCTTGCCAAGACGGTGTCTTCAACACCCTGGTGTACCGTAAAAGGGTTATGGGTGTAGATGTACCCGACACCCATTGTAGAGCTTGCCGACAGGCGCCAGAGACGCTTATGCATCTCTTGTCGGCGTGTAAGACGTACGCTGGGACGGCTTACGTCCATCGGCACAACGCGGCTCTACGAGTGCTCTACTATCATTTAAGGCACTCATACGGTATCGATGAGACACCGGTGCTGCCTTACGCTCCAGGGGATATAGAGTCCGTTGTGGAGAACGAGAGATGCCGGATTTACTGGAACTACTCGTTCCCCACGCTCGAGCTTGTACAGGCAAACAAGCCCGACATAGTCCTTCTCGACCACCAACAGAAGACGATGTTCGTTATAGAGTTTTCGGCGCCTGCCGAGGTGAACATCGTCTCTAAGGAGGAGGAAAAGCGGACCAAATATCAGGAGTTGCTCGGACAACTTCGCAGGCTCTGGCCAGACTACACTGTACGTCTGCTGGTTATGGTCATTGGATCCCTAGGTGGAATGAGGAATACGCTGCTCTCTGCACTGCGCAAAATACCGTTGTGCCGTGCGACGGCTCACATCTTAGCCGCCAGAATGCAGAAGGCAGTCATCCTTGGGTCCCTTCGTCTACTTAGGGCGCACGATTCGCGGACCCAGTGATTGCTCACCTCACGGTGTGAGGAGTAGTCATTGGGTAATGGAACAGCAGCTCGGTGTGTCGGAGCCCGGGCTGCACTTTTTGTGTTTGTGAATAATAATAATGGCTTGCCAGGACGGTGTCTTCAACACCTTGGTGTACCGTAAAAGGGTTATGGGTGTAGATGTACCCGACACCCTTTGTAGAGCTTGCCGACAGGCGCCAGAGACGCTTATGCATCTCTTGTCGGCGTGTAAGACGTACGCTGGGACGGCTTACGTCCATCGGCACAACGCGGCTCTACGAGTGCTCTACTATCATTTGAGGCACTCATACGGTATCGATGAGACACCGGTGCTGCCATACGCTCCAGGGGATATAGAGTCCGTTGTGGAGAACGAGAGATGCCGGATTTACTGGAACTACTCGTTCCCCACGCTCGAGCTTGTACAGGCAAACAAGCCCGACATAGTCCTTCTCGACCACCAACAGAAGACGATGTTCGTTATTGAGTTTTCGGCGCCTGCCGAGGTGAACATCGTCTCTAAGGAGGAGGAAAAGCGGACCAAATATCAGGAGTTGCTCGGACAACTTCGCAGGCTCTGGCCAGACTACACTGTAAGCCTGCTGGTTATGGTCATTGGATCCCTAGGTGGAATGAGGAATACGCTGCTCTCTGCACTGCGCAAAATACCGGTGTGCCGTGCGGCGGCGCACATCTTAGCCGCCAGAATGCAGAAGGCAGTCATCCTTGGGTCCCTTCGTCTACTTAGGGCGCACGATTCGCGGACCCAGTGATTGCTCACCTCACGGTGTGAGGAGTAGTCATTGGGTAATGGAACAGCAGCCCGGTGTGTCGGAGCCCGGGCTGCACTTTTTTGTTTTAAACATAATAATTATTATTATTTCCATCTTGCTTAGACTGATTCACTTATAGTCACAAATGGGCTGATATAACATCATTATTCTGTTTAACTCCTGGTTGACATGTCAATTGGATATGTTTTAATACTTTGGATGTCTTCTTGTTGATCCTTCACAGTTTAAATTATCCGCCTCAAATTTATTATATGAATCTAAGATCCTGAAATAAAAAATTAATTGAGAAACTGTTATTTAATATTGGCGAACAGCTTGAAAGTATTCAGTACTTGCCTTGAAGGTAGAACTCCCAATGCAAGTTTAGATGCCACTATCGATTTATCCATTTATGGGAGTGTATATGTTGCATGACCACAATGTGTTTTAATCCAAACCTCTAATAACGTTTCTCCTTTAGTGACCTTTATCATACTGGTACAGTTTCAGCTTAGTTTGCATTAACCTTGACTTCTTTTGGTTTGGACTTTGGAGAAAACATTATTACAAATAACGCACCATACACCTACTATTTCGATTGTATATGATCATAGATATACCCAAAAATCAAGAAAAAACTCTGGAAAACAGTTCAAAACACTATTTTTTGGTGAATACAAAACAATTTTTTAATTAAAAAGAATATAACCTTACGTCAAACGTAGGTAAGGAAGGTGTAAGGAAGAGCCAAGGAAGCTTCCATGCTACCTTACACTTAAGGATGTATTGAGGACGCCTTGAGGAAGCCTCAGCGACTATAAATTGGATTTTGTCGTTAAGGCGTCCTCAAGCATCAAGGCGACCTTAAGGCTTCCTTAACGAAGGCTTATAAATACGGGTCTAAGGTCCCATAAAGGTATTAAGACGATTTCCAGCCTGCTGGGAATTAATTCCAGAAAAAATCGTAATTTGATTGCCGCAATACCAAAAAATCAAGAAAAAACAGTTCAAAACACTATTTTTGGTGAATACCAAACAATATTTTTAATTAACATAATTATAACCTTACTCTTAAATGCCAACCGAAGGTAAGGAAGTTGAAAGGAAGAGCCAAGGTAGCTTCCATGCTACCTTACACTTAAAGTAGGCCTAGAAAAAGACTTAAGGAAGCCTCAGCGACTATAAATTGAATTTTTTCGCTAAGGCGTCCTCAGGCATCAAGGCGACCTTGAGGCTCCCTTAAGGAATGTTTATAAATACGGGCCTTAGTGACGTTAGTGTCTAGGGATGTAACAACAGAACTCGTTTCACAATCGCTGCCAGTGGCGCCAATGCTGTCACCGACGACAAATCAATAGGTGGCTTGCCGCCTTGCCGTGACCGAAATTTTGTATAATAATTAATTAGTCAGTCACTATATTCAAGTTTTGCAGCCTGCATGAAGTTTGTGATTAACACACCTAGCTGCAAAACCAGAAGTATTCACCTTATTTTAAATAATAATGAGGAGGTAAAAATATATGATTTTATACAAAAAGCGTGTGATGTTCGGCATTAATTGTTATAGACATTTCATCATTTCATGGGTGGTTATTACTCTTAGTCGGTATTCGTTATACACAACATAAAATTGCCAATTGGTATATATTATATATATCAATTCGATGGTTACTATTCAATCGCATTATTCGATATTTCTGGAGTATTTATTCATTGGCCAACCGAATAAAATGAATCATTCAGCTCCCTTTTACAATCGGTCTTGAAGTCTGCACCGTAGAAAGTAAATGAACGAATGCAAAGTTAGTCATCGAACAACCTGTGACAAATTGACTATAGGCCTTTACGGAAACAGTGATCTGGATCCGGCTAGATCAGTTATACGTCATTCAGCTGTCAAGTGGGATTTATTATGATTCCATGAATTTAACGGACAACGAATAACAAAAAAGTTGGTTTAAGAATAAAATACAGATAGTTAAGGAAAACAGCTACTGATATGGATCATCCGATCGTAATCACTTGCTGTGAGTGAACTGACCCTATTTCTGACTGATCCCAGATCGCTTTCCGAACGGCAGGATCAGTGATCCAAGTGATCGGGCTAACCCGATCACAGTTTCCGTGAAGGCCTTATGTCTGATGTCAGCTTTCTCTCAAAAAAAGTTCATGTTCAAAAGGTCATCAGCTATCGAAAAGTGTGCTCCAGGTTGCATACCTATGATTAGTATGATATTTATTAGTAAAGGGTGTTTTTTAGAGGTTTGTTTTTCGACGTGGCAACACCGCTTCTAGCGAAATTATTCTGAGGCGATGACAAGTGGTATGTGTTCAGGTGATCTGTGGTGTTCAGTATCGTCTGCCATTTAATCATGAATAGGCTTACGCCGGAACAACGCTTACAAATTGTGCAAATTTATTATGAAAATCGTGATTAAGTTCGTGAAACTTATCGTGCCCTACGACCGTTTTATGGTCGACATAATCGTCCATCTGAACAAGTTATCCGAATAACCATGAATCGTCTTCGCACCACGCATACTCTACTTGATAATGTGCATCCGCAGAGACGTCGTACAGTTCGCACTGAAGAAGTTATCGCTGCTGTCGATCGTAGTGTTCAAGATGATCCGAATGAGTCCATTCGCCATCGTGCACAGCAACTGGAGCTATGCCCATCCACCGTATGGAAGATTTTGAGGAAGGATCTTGGCTTACGAGCTTACATGTGACCATCATCTTCATCGTATGTTCGGTGAATGCGCCGAAAATCAGATAGCTCTTGAACCTGATTTCCATAAAAAAAATATGTGTAGCGATGAGGCGCATTTTTGGCTAAACGGATATGTAAATAAGCAAAACTGCTGGATTTGGAGTTCAGAAAACCCAGAAGTAATTATTGAGACTCCGTTACATCCTCAGAAGCTTACTGTTTGATGTGCTTTATGGGCTGGTGGAATCACTATTATTTATTTTATTATTTATTTATTCATACAAGTACCAGTACAAATAAAGGCCATCTTTGAAAGTAATAACTTGTATAAAGGTATTGGCTGATAATAATGAAACATTAAATTTTTTACACTTCATTGGCCCATACTTTTTCAAAGATGAGAACGGTCAGAATGTTACTGTGAATGGAGAGCTCTATAGAGCAATGATTGGTGACTTTTTTTATTTCCCAGTTAAATGAGATTAATACTGAGACGTTTTGGTTCCAACAAGATAGCGCAACCTGCCATACAGCGCGCGAGACTATTAATTTATTGCGAGAAACGTTTGACAACTGCTTAATTTCACGTAACGGACCCGTCAATTGGCCACCACGGTCATGTGATCTTACCCCTATGGATTATTTTCTATGGGGGTTGTCAAATCAAAAGTCTACTCTGATAAGCCAGCTATGTTGGACCATCTTGAAGATAATATACGGCGAGTTATTGGCAATATCAGGCCTCTGCTGCTAGAAAAAGTGATCGATAACTGGACTTCCAGATTAAGTTTTGTACAAGCTACCCGTGGCGGCCACATGCCTGAAGTCATATTCAAACAGTAATGGCCTACAATAAACTCTCCAATAAAATTAATATGCTGGCCTAATTCTGATATGTTGTGTTTTATTTGATTTCAGTTCTATACCACTAAAAAAACACCCTAACCTAACCTACACTTTTATGGTAGGAATTTCGCACTTTACAAAGGGAACTATCGAATAAAAACTATCGAATAAAAACTACCGAAGGCTTCGAAATCGAATCGAATGAAAATTTATAATAATTTAGTTTTTTTTGTAATTGGCTTTGAGATCGACATAATAGAGAATGAGGTTAGGCATAAGCTATCGATTTGTGTGCGCCCGATTGCATACACAATGTTGGATATTCGTTGATTAATACCTTTGATTGATACACTATACTTATATTTATGCATTTATAATTATGACAGCATATACAAATTAACATTATTTCAATATACCTATTTTATATTTGGAGGGATCAGAGTAAGCTTTGGTCGTAATAATATTCTTTTATCTGCGTATGTGTCGTGTTTCATCTATAGGAAAAGCGCTTCACTTCGTACTTCAAACTGTATTGATATTGATGTTTTTTCAAAAATATAAGTTTTCAAAATCCTTAATTACCCTCTCAGATATGTTATTTGATACTTTTCAATAATTGTTCAATAACGTCTGGCAATCGGGTATTCGTCGATTCAGTCGCGCCCACAGCGCAGGTTGGTTGATTCAGCTGGTAGTCTAGTTAATGTTTTTATGCGAATTGATTCATTCGCGAGTTGCAACCATTCATTCAGTAGTTATTCGTTGCCCTATTTCATATCAAAGTGCCCATCACTATATTCTGTGTCAGTGACATTCCGTTTGCAGCGTCACCACAGCATAATAAACAACCAGCATAATATATCTGAGGATTTCCTATATAAAAATGGTTCCCACAAAATTTGACCTTGGGAGGCTTTATGGATGATTTTACGGCTGTGAAGTTTGGGTAGAGATGCGAAAATGAAAATATCGATACCGGTACCAACTCGATATTTTCTAGCCAAATAGGCGCGTTTGGTTCGTACAGAGCATTTTGTGCAACTGATTACACCCCTCAATAATTATATAATTATTTTCGATACCGATACAAAAGTATCGATACCAGCTTGTAATGCCTCAAAAAGTATCAATGACAAAAATACTCGATATTAGTGCAGAAGTATCGAAGTACCGTTACCATCACTACAAAAAACCCATCCAAAAGTGGGGATGCGCGTGTAATTTCCGCCAACTTGCGTTATTGTGCTGGTTGTTTATTATGCTGTAGCGTCACCAGATCTCCTCTGTTTTGATGGGGATTTGCTATTTCAAGCCTCGAACTTTTTACACTGTCGCAACTAGCTATTACATAATGTTTCTATTATACGAACTTACATCTTACCCCACAACACCCTTGGAGGAAAAATACTTTAGTATTAATCTCCCGTGTTTCGAATTTTGCCTGTATTTTTGTTATACCTGATTCAGTCTTTTGCAAACTTTGAATATTCTCTCAAATGAATTTGCTGAAAAAGCGGTAGTATCACGCAAGTTGAGACGGCTCGGGTCGCCAAATAACTTAGGATTACGAGATTCAACTACCTTCTATTAAAAAAAAACTCTTACTTCAGAAAGTCCACACAACATACAATTATTATAAAAAGTGTCCATTAACTACCGATCAAATTTTGTCGAGGGCATGTTAGAGGAAATAAAATAGCAACAAAGCAAACTGGAATGAATAATCAACGTTTGTCACCTGCTCCGAGTGCACAAGGTTTTCCACATTACAATACCTTTAACGACTATGTAAACCAGTCGGCTGACGCTGCTGCGGTTTATGACTTCCTAGTATGTGTCAGCACGTGCACTGCGCTGAAACAGGCTGGAAAACTAAATACTATTATGCTCTTCATAAGGCTTTCCTTCTCACAACGTAGGTGAGGGGAGCATTATAATTTTGAAATTTTTCGATTTTGAGATAATGTTTTACTCAAATGTCTATGTCCCACATTTCTATCGGTCTGTGTGTTGTCATCTTTCTCTCAGTAACTGCTTCACCGATTTTGATGAAATTTGGAATACGGTATATTGCAAGCTGCAAGGTCATATTAAGTAATGTTGCCTTGTTTTTAACAAATCGTCGCATTTACCTAGACATGGAAGCAGAAAAAGTGTAGTGTTTTTGTAAATCTCGCTAAAGATGCCGACTAATCATGAAAAGCAGAATGTAAAAAACGCTCCAGTTTTGTTTTCAGATACAGTTTCAATTTGCTATTATCGAAACAACTAAGTGGAAAAAGTGCGGAAAAAGTTACATACAGGGTGATCAAGTTATACTCCGACGTTTGATATCTCCGTTATTATGAGAGATGCAAAAAAACTTTCCAATAAAAGCTCCAGGTAAAGCTAAGATCTACATTTTGAAATCATTTTACAATATACAGGGTTATTGATAAAGCCACGACATACCAACGCTGTGTTTTTTCAAATGGAACACCCTGCATACTATCCCGAATTTGAATTGTGCTCTTTTCCCCTATTCCGCAAATATAGGTTTTTATCGGGTTAGACAGGGTATTTTCAGAGATATGGCCAATTTTGTGTGAAAATGTTAATGAATTCATCACCCTGTATCTTCAAAAAATCAATAACTGGAGGCTTGATTCTCAATGTTAAAATAATTTCCTGGTTGTCTAGTTTTGTCTAAAATTATCAATTTTCTGATATCTCTTATTTTGTATACAGGGTGAACCAAAACTCACGACCGTAATTTTCTTTGATATTTTAAATGGAACACCCTGTATTTTATAGCATCGGTAGAAAGTTCTTACAATATACTTACACATTTATAAGCATTCCCTATACCTAAATGTAACATTTATGGAGTTATTTCGATTTGAAGTAGTAAAACAATATTTTTGCCAAATTCTGGTTTTTGTTAGAGTTGGCCATGGATGCTATGCTTGTTATATTTGTTGAATAATTGAAATTAATAATTTAGTTTTGATTCGGTCCCAATTGGCTATTACACTTGGCAATTAACAAATTGAAAAGTTTTTATTAAAAAGCTTATTTCAACTGGTAGACCAAAATATTTATTAGAAAAGTTAACATTCTCTTTCGAAGTAGGTACATGACAGAGAAATGTGTAATGTGAGAAATATTAGAATACCTCCGCGCTCATCTACCCTATTTAAACGTAGTTTTAACTATAATGCAGCCAACCTATATAACGCTCTTAGCTCTGATGATAAAACTTTGTCAACATCTTGTTTTCGGAAAAAAATTAAGCAGCTTATGTTTCAATAATGGTAGTACTCGCCGCTTTTCTGTTTTCGATTCTGTCTCTGTTCACTTCTTTTTTATTGTACATTTTATTTTAAGCTTTCTTCATATATTTTTGGTAAAGTTATCGCCCCACGTTTGTTAGCTTATTGTGTTCTGTGTAAATGTTGCTATTATGTAAACATCGATTATTCTTGTAGCTTTTGTAGTGTAAGAGTAGCTGATTAGGTAAACTTCGCCACAATAAGCTCCGTACTCTGCTACACCATGTAATAATAAAGTTGTATATTATTATTATATATACAAAAAACAAAAAAAGTGCAGCCCGGGCTCCACACACCGAGCTACTGTTCCATTACCCAATGACTACTCCTCACACCGTGATGTGAGCAATCACTGGGTCTGCGAATCGTGCGCCCTAAGTAGACGAAGGGACCCAAGGATGACTTCCTTCTGCATTCTGGCGGCTAAGATGTGCGCCGCCGCACGGCACACTGGTATTTTGCGCAGTGCAGAGGGCAGCGGATTCCTCATTCCACCTAGGGATCCAATGACCATAACCAGCAGACTTACAGTGTAGTCTGGCCAGAGCCTGCGAAGTTGTCCGAGCAACTCCTGATATTTGGTCCGCTTTTCCTCCTCCTTAGAGACGATGTTCACCTCGGCAGGCGCCGAAAACCCTATAACGAACATCGTTCTCTGTTGGTGGTCGAGAAGGACTATGTGTTACGGTCGGAAATCGCTCGATGCGAACATTCAAGGTATTACGTCTAGCGCGCCTGGACTAGCGAAATCAAATTGGTATTATGTCTAGCTCGCCCGGACTATCGAAATAAAAATTAGTTGATCCGCGAAGTAGGGATGCCCTCGTCGTGGAAATATAGGTATAAATAAGCCTATCCGGATCGAGGTCGCTCTCTTGGGTTCCAAATTCAGTCCGATCTTCAGATATCACTTGTACGGAGTAAAGATATACCACAGTTTGGTTGTGGGGTTGTTTCTTGCTCCGGAATCCTAATCAATAGCAATATTGAAAACGACTATAGCGTCGGATAAAGGGGAGACAAGTGTTAGCTGTAATTCCACCTGGTAAGATTTATTTCATTTTAGTTTGGGGGTTGTTTTGTCACTGTGGGGTTAATCTAACTTTTGCAATCGTAACTAATTGCGACAATCATTTGTTGCAGTACCTTTTTTTATTTTTTTATCTTGGTCCCGTAAACATCTTTGGGGATTACCGTTTCGTGTCCACGCCGACTATCCTGTTACGTGGATTATTGAAAGGTCAAGGGACAATACCTACCGAGAGGATGCAATTGGGCATTATCAACCATCGATATATTTTCGTCGGCTACCGTATCGAGCTCACCAAGGTCGCCAAACAGAAAGATAAGTTGTGTGTATTTTTTCCTAGGAGTAGTTTTTTTGCACATTCCATCCTGGATGATGAGGCTGCCAAGGTTGTAGATATTTTGGTACGCTGACAGGAATTGTGGCACATTTCATTTTTGTGGGTTTTTGTTCATAGTATATGTTTTCCCACATATGTTTTTCGGATTTCCAAATTTTGACATAGTATGTCACCATTTTCCATTTGGCTTTAGAGTCTAAATTTTTAACAGTATTTTCATAATTGCATAGTTCATAGTATGGTCCATTCTGGCACATTGGGTTTCAGTCAATGAAACATTGATTTATTTTGTAACATATATTGTACATATTTAGATTTAGTCATATAATTTGGTTGCACATTTTCTTGGATATCGAAATTTTGATAATTATAGTCATCTTTATTATATTTGTATAAATCGTTCAGAATTTTGCATTAACCTACTTGTATTGCATTTATTCGAGTAGACATTTTCTTTGCACTAAATCGACGACTATATTTACCTTACTCAGAGGAGTAAAGGATATAAGGGTGGTAGGTCAACCCTGTGCATTTAATTAGTTATAAGTAACGTTGTACTATTGCATTACAGATATTTTTTCCTATTGTATAGCTATTTACTACTTCTTCTTTCACTGAATTCGCCATTTATATTGAGATTCATTTTCATTATTTAATTGCATTACCATTTAGTAGTACTTTTGCATAGCCTCTGATATTAATATTTTACCTTTTAATAAATTGATTTTATGAAAACACTTCTGTATTATTTTCCCATTGGCACTCACTTGATTTGCTGAAGGGCTTGTATAGGTGGCTATCCACTGCCTATGCATAGCAAGAACCACACCTGAGATATACATAGAGTAGTACAGTGAATTTGGCATGTGAGTTTTAAATTTCACGAATTTAGGCACACATACCACACTCACCATACATATTAGTAACTTATACAGAGACATTTCATAGTAACATTCTTAGCACCCCATCTTAGAATTCAACCCAACATTATTCCCCACTAACATATGTCGGGCTTGTTTGCATGTACAAGCTCGAGCGTGGAGAACGAGTAGTTCCAGTAAATCCGGCATCTCTCGTTCTCCACAACGGACTCCATATCCATATCCCCTGGAGCGTATGGCAGCACCGGTGTCTCATCGATACCGTATGAGTGCCTTAAATGATAGTAGAGCACTCGTAAAGCCGCGTTGTGCTGATGGCCGTAAGCCGTCCCAGAGGACGTCTTACACGCCGACAAGAGATGCATAAGCGTCTCTGGCGCCTGTCGGCAAGCTCTACAACGGGTGTCGGGTACATCTACACCCATAACCGTGTTACGGTACACCAAGGTGTTGAAAACACCGTCCTGGCAAGCCATTATGAAGCCCTCAGTCTCCGACTTCAACCCACTAGACCTTAGGAAAGAGAAGGTCATCTGCTCAGACAAGCCATGCTCTTCTAGATGTTTGTAGAAGATTCCATGCATTGGCTCATCTTTATGAAGTCTTAAGAGAAAGTCGACTTCGGCAGTTTTAATGTGGGATTTTAATTCTGCGGGAGCAAGTTCCGTAATGGACTGCTGACACCTCCGCTTGAAGTCGAGTGTGAGGCTGAGCTCCTCGGCTGCTCGTTACGCTGCGCTAAAAAGAAAGGCTCCTTTACCCGCAATCTCGTGCTCTCGCACAAAGCGGATCTGGGGATCGGTGCTGTTTGTTACATAGCAGGCAGTGGCCAATACTACCCTGTTGTGCAGACGCTCCAAACTCAATAGTCCACGCCCTCCCAGGTGTCGCGGGAGGTATATTCGCGGGACAGAGGACTTAGGATGCAGACTTCTCTCCATATTCATCCTTTTGCGGGTCTTCGTGTCGATTTCCTTCAGCTCGTTCACTTTCCAGTGCATAGCACCAAAGCTGTATAACAACAATGGGACCGCAAGCATGTTTGTTGCAGCGACTTTGTTCTTGCCGGACAGTTCTGTTGACCAGATCTGCCGGAGTCGGTGCAAATGCTTGCGGCGGAGACACTCTTTGACCAAATCCTGCCTCTTGGATGTGACGCCGCGCCACTCCAAGGTAGGTATAGGTATCTCCGGCATGCAGTTGTCGCAAGATGCTCCCATCAACGAGCTGTTCCTCATCTCCACTATCTCCGCTTCGTCCTTTCTTGAGATGAACCAATGCACATTTGTCTGTCCCGATTGTTGTAGTTCGCGTTGGCCGGAGGCATAAAGTTTTAGGTCATCCATATAAAACAGATGGGTGACCTTGTGCCTCCGCTTATTGGGCGTGCCACAGCTGTATCATTTAGTATTTCTCAGCGCTATGGACAGAGGCAAAAGTGGGATGCAAACAAGGGACTCAAGGAGTCTCCTTGGAACACACCTCTTTTGAATGACACCAACTTTGTCTGAACCCGAGTTTCACCTGATATTATAGTGAACCGGGTCTTCCAGAGTGGCATCAGTTGTTTGATGCATCCCACTATCTGATTATCCACCGAAAGATATTCTAACAGCCGCACAATGAGCTCATGAGACGTGGTGTCGAATGCCTTGCGATAGTCAATCCGGGCCATAGAAAGATTTCACTTGTACTGCACGGAGTCCTGCGTGACACATTGGTCAATCAACAGGTTCTCCTTGCAGCCAGCTACTCCTTCGTTGACCCTCTCTGTTCATACACGTCGAGAAATACAGGATTCACAGTTTGAAGGATACGCATGTACAAGATTCTGGTGAAGAGCTTGTAACATGCGTTCAGACATGTTATTGGCCTGTAGTTTTTGGGATCAGACAAATCTCCGGTCTTCGGGAGAAGCACGGTTCGACCCTCGACAAACCAAACCGGAATTCGCTGCTCCTGATTTAGCCACGAGTTAAAAACTCTAGCTAAATGCCAGTGGCAACTGGGAAATTTTTTCCACCAGTAGGTGTTTATTGGCTGTTGGAAAAGGCGAGAAGGTGTTTCGTAGAACATTCTGTTCTGCTCCAGACCCCTCGCCCGCGTCACCAACGGTCGTTTAGCAGCGATTAGCATCCGTATTCTATCAAGAGAGTGCTGCTTGACAACAACCAATACCGCTTGACTGAGTGTATGATGGTCGCGCCTCAACCCGTAGGCTATCTGGCGCACTCGGCGCGTAAAAGGCTTCCCAGCCACTCTATATTCCATTACATACTGGATACGGGATGCTTTCTGGCGAGCCAACTGGATTTTCGCTCCCATTTGGCGCACCCGTCTCTGTGCTCTCTCAACAGGAGAGTCTCTCACTCTCCCCTGTCTAGCTAGCCTCAGAGCCGCAGCGTAAATTTCGCAATTGATGCTCCAAATGTCAGAGGCCTCCGATAGACGTTCACCCACAGCCTCATCCTCTCTCATCAAATCTGCCAGCTTGAAGGACCTTTCGTTGTTATGCAAGGCTCTTCGGTCTCTGAAATCCCCAGGTGAGACAACTTTGTCGATTTCCTTCTCAGCGGGCCTTACCGGCGAACTTTCAGCCTGGTTAACAGGCCTTCCGTCCGCCGAAGGGGCAGGCTGAGCTGGAGCACGAACATATCCCTGCCTCCGGAGGTACGATACATAATCTCGCAAATTATGCTCTGGGTGCATTTCACACCATCTCTCATACATGCGGGACATGTATCCCCCACGGCGCGGGATACTGCTCTCGTAGCAGCTCAGCAGGTCATCCCTGAGCTCCGTCGTCCACCCAAAACGGCCCATGTCATTGCGGGGGTCGTCAACAGGGCAATTCGAAGCACCGCCACCTTGCCCAACGCCGCGCCGGCTTCCGAAACCGACTCGGTGTGGGTGTTTTTCCTTCGAGGTGGGCGAACCCGAAGATAGGGCCCGTCAGGTGGTTAGCCTTAGGGCCCGCAGCCGACATTTTCGGAGGCAGCCATCGAAATTGCCTCCTGAGGATGCACCTGCGAAGGTTGCCGGGTGGATTACATCCTTTGGCTTCGGTATACCCTGCGGTGTCGCCACGCACCGGATAGCCTACTGATGTTGGGTGGCTTGCTGCGGGTGTCTGGTATCAGCCGCCCCTAACGTGGAGTCAGACGCTGTCGGAGTACCGCTCCTCACATGGAGATCCGTCGTGTACTAGTTATTGAGGAATAGCCGATCCTCTGGATGCAGACGCTATTCCACCGTGCTAGTTTTGGTCCGCCCCGGGTATTTGATTTCCCCGGTACCACCCATATCTGGGAGGCGTTCCCCTATCCGCCACCTTGGGGAGGCGCCACTGAGCGGATCTAGCAACCCCTCGCGGTTATTTATTATATCCACAAACACAAAAAGTGCAGCCCGGGCTCCGACACACCGAGCTGCTGTTCCATTACCCAATGACTACTCCTCACACCGTGAGGTGAGCAATCACTGGGTCCGCGAATCGTGCGCCCTAAGTAGACGAAGGGACCCAAGGATGACTGCCTTCTGCATTCTGGCGGCTAAGATGTGCGCCGCCGCACGGCACACCGGTATTTTGCGCAGTGCAGAGAGCAGCGTATTCCTCATTCCACCTAGGGATCCAATGACCATAACCAGCAGACTTACAGTGTAGTCTGGCCAGAGCCTGCGAAGTTGTCCGAGCAACTCCTGATATTTGGTCCGCTTTTCCTCCTCCTTAGAGACGATGTTCACCTCGGCAGGCGCCGAAAACTCAATAACGAACATCGTCTTCTGTTGGTGGTCGAGAAGGACTATGTCGGGCTTGTTTGCCTGTGCAGCGTTAGCGTGCGAGCGTGAACGTGTGATCGTTAGCCAACCAACATAGTAAGAAATACCTCATGTTTGATAGCGAATTTGGTATGTACATGTAGATTAGATCATAATGTTCCAAATTCAACTGAAGATCAAAAGGAATTTTTGAAGGCCAGGGCCATTATCTAATAATTACATTGACAACACAATAAATTCAAACAATTCTCTTTGAATACCTATATACGATGGAATTCCAACAATGAAGTTTTTCTTTGGTCACTGAAATATCGACAAAAAGAACAGGCCCGTATCCTTATATTTTTCTGCGAGTGATAAACAGCACAATGCCTAACTACTTTGAATGTTGCAAAAGTAAAGAGGTATCTAACTATGTGTGTTTAAATTGCAAAAATATTTTTCACAAAAGTTGTTTAAATAGGAAACAAGATTTCACGAATATAGAAAAACATATAATATATTGCTCCAAAACATGCTTGCTACAAAGTGAAGATGAAAACGAGAAACACGAAATTTCTAAAGAGGTTATTAAAAGCCTAAAACAAGAAATCGAAGAAAAAAATAATTATATATTGGCATTAAAAAGGAGATCTTCAGCATTCGAGGATGACGTTCTAGAAATAGAAAAAAATTATAATGAAGAAATTGACAGCTACAAGCGGAAAATAAAAATGTTTGAGCAAAGAATCAATCAGTTAACAGTTGAAAATGCAGCACTCCGGCATGAATCAAAGTCAACTTCGCCCAAGCAGATATCATATTTGCCCAATCCAGGACCTGATTCTAGCAGATTACATGTGGCCACATCCCTGGAGAACACATGTGAGTTGAATAACATCGAGTCTTCATTGTATCATGAGTTATCATGTCATGGAGATGAACTTAACATGAGTTCTAAGGCGTCAGAATTGATCAGCGCAGTGGATCGTACTAATACATCAATTAATGAGGTACCTGAGTCAGCAGTGCAAGAGTCAACAATAATGACATCAAGTGTTAGCGATGAAAATAGTTATGTGCACACATCAAAAAATCGCCAGAAAATCCTCATTATAGGTGATGAGTATGCCAGAAACTTCCGGAAAGCTTTAGAGTTCTATATTGACAAATCAAAATTTTCCCTAGAAGCTTACGTTCGTCCTAATATGGAGTTTATGGAAATTACGAAAAATATCTTTGACAGTACTATTAAGTATGGTGAAAATGACTACGTAATTATTATGATCAGCACAAAAAACATCAGTAACTCGTACTCTTTTAATAAAGGTATTACTCATATCCTTTCACTAGGTCGATCAACTAACATTATACTCCTATGTGAGAGAAGTACTTATTGCGACCAAGTAATAATTGACCAAATTAGATATAAAATACACTCTTACAAAAAAATGTATAGGAACACTTCAATATGTTTTAATCATGATAAGAGGACTAACGGCTCCAAATTTTATATTATTGAATATGTTCAGAGTATAATCGTTAGTAATGTTGCAAGAGGGATAACATTGAAAACAGTAAATGTCGAGAGCTCAGCTGAAGCTTTACAGAAGTTTTTTCGGGCATAAATGTCAAAAAGAATGTGTTAGTAATATTTCAGCAATATGTGATGTGAGTCCAAATGTAAAGGCTGCCAATTGTAATAGACCAGAGCAAAACTATTTCTCAACTTGCGCTTTGAGTATATTTCATATAAACATTCAGTGTTTATCTAATAAAGTAACTCAACTATCAGTTGCTCCAGATATAAATAAACAAGATATACTGTGTTTCAGTGAACACTGGCTAAGCAGTGATACATTAAAAACAATTCAATTACCAAATTACAGACTTGCAAGCTTTTATTGTAGACCTATTCATAATAATGGAGGTGTTTGTATATTTGTGAGGAATTCCTTGAAATACAGGGTGATACCATGTGATCTTTTTACCAGGGAAATGCATGCGGAATTCTGCGGTATTGAACTCCTGGGCAGCAAGACCGCGGTCGTTACCGCGTATCGTTCCCCATGTGCTGGAGACATTGGCGCCTTTTTCTTGCAATTCAATAACTTAATGAATCATTTATCATTAAAATATGATACCTTCATAATCTTAGGTGACTTTAACATAAATACTGCAGTAAGAAGCTCCACTGCTGATGAATGGACAGATCTTGTTGAATCTTTTGGACTAAAATTCACTATATCGGGCTTTACTCGAATAACATCCATCTCTTCTACGTGCATTGATAATGTCCTTACTAATTTAAATGAACATAGATTTCAGACAAGTTTATGTGATCCGCATTTGTCCGATCACCTAGGTCAGCAAATTATATTTATTGCAAATTCTGCTCTAATTCCTAGGCCTGCTGTCATGTCTAGGAAAAACAACAGTCATACTATTAACAAGATGCTATCGTCTCTTGAAAGAATTGACATTAGTTCTGCATTATTTGAAAAAGAGGACCCTAATTGCCTTGCAAACCAGTTTTTCTATACGTGCTTAGATGTAATAAATTTACATATGCCACTGATCGAAAATCGGATTAATCAAAACAAATGTCCTGTTAAATTCTTTGACAATGACCTGAAAAGAATGAAAAATATAATGGAAGCCTCCAAAACTGTATTCGACGTCACAGGTTCAAATGCAGATTGGGAAAACTACAAAAAAGCATGTAAAATATACCGTTCTACTTTGGACAAAAAGAAAAAATCTGCCTACAGTAATTTTATTAAGAGCTCATCAAATAAACATAGGGACCTTTGGAAAATAATCAACTTTGAACGGAACAAACATTTCTCTACGAATAATCATTGTGAAATATCACCCAAGGAATTTAATAAATATTTCATTTCGGTAGCTGAGAAAATTATTGAGCAATTACCTAATATTCAGGAAGATGCGATGGATTTTTTGAAAACACTAAAAAAACCTGTGAATTCTTTTTTTCTTTCGCCAGTTACGCCCGAAGAAGTTGCAGAAGCTACATTATCCTTGAAACCTTCCAAGTGCCTGGATGTTTATGGGTTGAACGGTGATATAATTAAATCTGCATTAAAATTTTTGATACACCCTCTTACATATTTATTCAACTTTTGTTTTACAAAGGGGGTCTATCCGGATACTTTTAAAGTTAATAAAGTAGTACCCATATATAAAAAAGGTGACACATCTTCCACTGAAAATTATAGGCCTATTGCAATAATACCTATATTCGCCAAGATTTTCGAAAAACTTGTTAAAAAAAGATTGGTGCTATTTTTTGATAACATGAACATCCTGAATAAACAACAATATGGTTTTAGACATAAGTGCTCTACCACACAAGCAGTCACTAAAATAGTTAGTCACGTGGTCGAAGGATTGGAAGAGGGTAAGATCACCTCATTGACTTTGTGTGACCTTTCGAAGGCATTTGACTGCGAGTCCCATGAAACTCTGTTGAAAAAAATGGAGTTTTATGGGATCCGTGGTATTGCCTTGAATTTTTTCAAATCATATCTGGAAAACAGGTCACAACTGGTTGAGGTTAATGGGGAAAAATCGAACTTGGAACTGGTTAAGTCGGGTGTGCCTCAGGGGTCGATTTTGGGCCCATTTCTATTTATTTTGTATGTAAACGATATATTTCACTATATGCTGCCTGTGAACTGTGTGTGCTTCGCGGATGATACTACATTAATCCAGTCCAATTCTAACATTAGGGCCCTTAATGATGATGTATCGGATACTGCAAATAAGATAGAGTTGTGGTTTGCTTCCAACTGTCTGAAACTAAATAGGGATAAATCTCAAAGAATAACTCTTTCCTCCAATACCAGAACCAACCCCAATGTAAGTGTCTCTTTGTTAGGCATTATAGTTGACGCTTCACTTAAATGGGATGCTCATACAGACGCACTATGTAAAAAATTAAACACTCAGATTTTTGTATTAAGGCAACTGAGGTCTGTCACTACTAGAGAAGGTTTATTGAATGCCTATTTTGCAGTTTTCCATTCTCATCTCATTTATGGAGTTGTACTTTGGGGGGGTTCTAGTCATGCCAAAAGGGTATTTAAACTCCAAAAGAAAGCAGTAAGGATCATAACTAACTCCAATTTTGATGAGCATTGTAAGCCTTTATTTAAGCTATTAAGGATAATGTCACTACCTTCAGTTTACATATTTTATAGTCTGCTTTATATTCATGAAAATATCAAACAGTACAGCACACATTCTGATATTCATAATTACGCCACTAGAGGCGCTGGAGCACTTATAACTCCTAGGTTTCGACTAGCAGTATCCGCACGCAATTCCCTGAATCTTAACCTGTATAATAGATTACCGGACGATATACGAGCCCTCAGTCACATCAAGTTTAAAAAAACGGTTAAAGATATCATGCTCAGTCAGTGTTTCTATAGCACTGATGAGTTTTTAAATTTTGTATCGTCTTTATAGTTTGTATATCTAAAGTTGTGTCCTTATACCTATTCTGTATTATTAATGTATTCTTTTAATGTTTCTTTATGTAATTATGTGTTATATTCAATGTTTTAAATGTTCTTGATATGACTTACCATATATACATGCCTTTGTATTAAATGGTGAATAAATCTACTACTACTACTACTGCTACAAGCTCGAGCGTGGGGAACGAGTAGTTCCAGTAAATCCGGCATCTCTCGTTCTCCACAACGGACTCTATATCCCCTGGAGCGTATGGCAGCACCGGTGTCTCATCGATACCGTATGAGTGCCTCAAATGATAGTAGAGCACTCGTAGAGCCGCGTTGTGCCGATGGACGTAAGCCGTCCCAGCGTACGTCTTACACGCCGACAAGAGATGCATAAGCGTCTCTGGCGCCTGTCGGCAAGCTCTACAAAGGCTGTCGGGTACATCTACACCCATAACCCTTTTACGGTACACCAAGGTGTTGAAGACACCGTCTTGGCAAGCCATTATAAAGCCCTCAGTCTCCGACTTCAACCCACTAGACCTTAGGAAAGAGAAGGTCAACTGCTCAGACAAGCCATGCTCTTCCAGATGTTTGTAGAAGATTCCATGCATTGGCTTATCTTTATGAAGTCTTAAAAGGAAGTCGACTTCGGCAGTTTTAAGGTGGGATTTTAATTCTGCGGGAGCAAGTTCCGTAACGGACTGCTGACACCTCCCGCGCGGTTATCATTATTATTATTATCCGACTTTCTAAGTTCCTCTCGCATAATTGCGGTAGCGACAAGTGCTGACGGGCTGTGCCAAGTCAACACCCTGACTATTGATCGGAATTTAGGAAGGATCGTACAATATTGCAGGTCTTCAGGATTACAGACTTTTGAAATATTTTGTGTAACCTTTCGTCCAGGCCTAACTGTTGTAGGTGTGGTGTAAAGGTGTTTGGTGTAAGGCCTGAGACAGACATAATGAGGGGGACAATAGTAACCCTGTTTTGCTTCCAGAGTCGTTTTATCTCCACTGCAAGGTCAGTGTATTTAGATATCTTCCCAGCGTAGGCGTTTTGGATATTCGTATCGTTGGGAATAGCGATATCTATCAAATAGGTAACTTTGTCTGCCTTTGACTGAAAAACTATATCTGGTCGATTTGCCGGGATAGTCTTATCTGTATGTATCTCAACGTCCCAGTACAGTTTGTATTCACTGTTTTCGAGTACTGATGTCGGTGTGTAATTGTAATATGGATCTGTGTTTTCTATTAGCTTGTTTGTTGTGGCTAGTGCTTATTATTATTTCCTATTTTTCTATTTTTTCTCGCATAGTTGCGGTGGTAACAAGTATTGACGGGCAGTGCCAAGCCAACACCTGACCTATTTTTATTCGGAATTCAGGAAGGACCGTACAATGCCTCAGGTCTTGAGGATTACAGACTTTTGGAAGGTTTTGTGTAACTTTTCGTCCAGGCCCAGCTACTGCAGGTGTGGTGTAAATGTATTCGGTGTTAGGCCTGAGACCGACATAATGAGGGGGACAATAATAACTTTGTTTTGTTTCCAGAGCAGTTTTATTTCTATGGCAAGATCTGTATTTAGATATCCTCCCGGCGTAGGTGTTTTGGATATTCATATCATTGGGAATCGCAATATCTATCAAATAGGTCACTTTATCTGCCTTTGACTGAAAAACAATATCTGGTCTATTGTCTGTGTGTATTTCATTGTCCCAGTATAGTTTGAATTTATTGGTTTCGAGTACTGAGGTCGCGGTCGGTGTGTAATTATAATATGGATCTCTGTTTTCAGTTAGTTTGTTTGTTGTAGCCAGTGCTTGGTGTATGACTTTAGCTGCAGAATTATGTTTGGCAGTGTACTCAATTCCAGCGAGAGTTTTGCATCCACTTGTTATGTGTTTTATTATTTCCTTCTGTTGGTGGCACTTTCTGCAACTATCGTCGGTGATAGATGGATCTTTTATATACTTCTTGTAATTTCGTGTCGCAATGACTTGGTCCTGGACAGCAAGCATAAAGCCCTCCGCTTCTGGAAAGAGCTGACCATCCTGCAGCCAGGTGTATGACTGCTTTTCATTAATGTGGTCTTGTGTTACACGGTATCTATGTTTGCCATGGAGTGCCTTCTGGGACCAAGTATTTATTTTTTCTTGTTGTGAATATATGTGAGGCAGATTGTGTGGCAGAAGGTGGTTGAGAAATTTGCTGGCTTTGTGTGGTCGTGGCGGGTAAGTTAGTGAATGTTATGTCAGGTGTATTTGGTGTATGTTCATGCTCTGAATTCATTTCTGACTGTATGCTAATGTTGTTGGTTGTGGCTGTGTTTGGAGTGTGGTTATTTCGGGTATGGGTGTTTTGT
This sequence comes from Callosobruchus maculatus, assembly GCA_951848785.1. Lineage (NCBI taxonomy): Eukaryota > Metazoa > Arthropoda > Insecta > Coleoptera > Chrysomelidae > Callosobruchus > Callosobruchus maculatus. Next base: position 3,365,197 of record CATOUR010000191.1, on the reverse strand, counting down.
GTTTCCGTGATTGATTCAGTAACTAGCGAATCATTCGGATGGACAGTGTTTATTTCGTTGGCTACACGATTTTTTATAGTGTGTAGTACTTGGGGTGAAGGCGGTTGTTTTTTGTTATGACTCGTTTTTGGTCAATGAGTCTTTGTTCAGTTACACGTTCTGCGAGGTGTGGGTATTGTGCTATAAATAGCATGAGCAGCTCATGTCTGTAGCCTGTGAGATGGTTTCTAGTTTCGTAGCGGTATAGTAACAGTGCATTACAAATTTGTTGATTTCAGTAATCCACGTAAGCGCTGTCTGGGTTTGCCAGCTTTAGAGGTTGCCAGCTGTGCCGGCAAAACATCCGCAGTTGGGTTGTGTGCTATTGGTTGTTGTGTTTGGGTTTGACGTTTGGGAGAGTTTAATCGACGTACCCTAAGCCGTCGTTGGTTATTTTCAGGATTAACTTCAAGCATCGTGTTCCCACGAGTAGGGACGAACTACACGTCGCTCTCCCGGGTGACGCCCTTTCCAGGAGGGAAGCGACTTATATTTACTCCGAAGTTAGCCCAAGGTGGTCCGGAGGGTTTGCGAGTTTACTGTCGGTTTTTGATGAGGCTTTCTCCTCACGGGCCGGCCGGTTAAGGCAAGCCCCCTGGTTGCATGTCCTTCACAACATTCCCCAGCCACGCCCTGCTGAGGTCGTTGAAGTGTGGGGCGCAATAACTGTATGTGACATAAGGGCTGGCGCTCAGACCTCTGTGGCATATTTCCCCGGATTTGCCAAACCCCTATCTGACCGAAGTCATGATAGCTTGGGGAAGGAGCTACGTGCTAGGTAGGGTATGTAGGATCTACCAAGCACTAAGCTTTCTGGGTGTGCTAGCCTTGGTTGAAATGACCGTTTGACGAAGAACCCTGCCGGCTTCATAGCTCTGCAATGACATTAAACTCCACGTTGAGCCATTCACCGACATAGATCGCCTTTTAAAAGGTCACTTGCTAAGCCCCCAAACGAACGTCAACGTTCTAGCACCTGATGGGGGGGATTATTATTATTATTATATCAGTATTCAATCAATTCATCGATATATTATTATTATATCAATTACAAAAATTATCTGAAAATACAATTACAGAATCTTTAACAAGACTATATTAGTTATTACAAGAAGGATAATGTGTGAACGTATCAAAAACGATAAAATAGGTTTTGGCGAAGCATGCAAAGTGATTGACTCTTATAAACCAAAGATTTTTCTAGCGAAAGCTACAAATGTTTAATTGATTTTCAGATACGATATCCTTTTAGTTCTTTCATTCCCGTCCTTTTAGTCCTTCCATCCTTGCCTCAGTTCTTTTCTAAGAAAGGTCAAACAGTATAATAACAAACACGGTAGCCATGGCCAACTCTGAGAAACGTTCAGTATTTGGCAAAAATGTAGTATTAGGAATCGTTTTACTACTTCAAATTTAAATCCCTGAAATTACCCTGTATAACATAATAAAACCCTATATTTACGGAAAAGGGAGAGCGAGCATAATTCAAATTTACGATTATAGGGTGTTCCATTTGAAAAAACACAATTTTGGTATGCCGTAACTTTATCAATAACCCTGTATATTATAAAGTAATTTTAAAAGGTAGACCTTAGCTTTATCTAAAACATTTTTTCGAAATTTTTTTGTGTCTGCCATAATAACCGAGTTTTTCAAATAAAAAAAAACAAACTGTTACGTTTAGGCACGGGAATGATTAATAAAAGTGGAATTATTTTGTATGAACTTTCCGACGGTGCTTTAAAATACAGGGAGTTCTATTTAAAATAACAAAGGAAATTATGGTCGCAAGTTTTGGTTCATCGGTCACCCTGTATACAAAATCAAAGATAGCAAAAACTCGATAACTTTAGACAAAGCTAGACAACCACGAAATTATTCCAGCATTGAGAGTCAAGCTTCCAGTTATTTATTTTTTAAGATAGAGGGTGATGAATTCATTAAGATTTTCACATAAAAGTGGCCAAATCCCTGAAATTACCCTGTATAACATAATAAAACCCTATATTTACAGAAAAGGGAGAGCGAGCATAATTCAAATTTACGATTATAGGGTGTTCCATTTGAAAAAACACAATTTTGGTATGCCGTAACTTTATCAATAACCCTGTATATTATAAAGTAATTTTAAAAGGTAGACCTTAGCTTTATCTAAAACATTTTTTCGAAATTTTTTTGTGTCTGCCATAATAACCGAGTTTTTGAAATAAAAAAAAACAAATGTATGACAGTGACTGCCCCTGAGTTTTTAGGTGGGGCGCACAAAATTTAAAATGAAAATCCCACCTTGCCACTCCACGCCCCTTAACTATCTTCATCTGGGAGCGTGGGGGTATTTGCGGGCTAGCTTTTATACAGTGGACATGGGAGCGGGTCACTCATTTTAATAAGAGACTTATGGGCGTCAGGTAAATCCTTGCCACAAATACCTAATGTCACGCACCCCGAACTTAACAAGTGAGTACGTAACCAACCATGGACAAAAAAAGACTAACCACAACTTTCAAGATCACAAATATGATATTAACAAATTATTTAAAATAACAACAGTAGAATTCACCAACCTGGAGATATACAAAATTCGTATACCACCGACACCCAAACTACACCGCGTCGGCAAATGACGTTGCTCGGCAATTAACCCACTAATCACTTTACCCGAACAATGGAAACTGCTGTATACTGTAATACCTTCAAATACGATCATCTACGCATCGAGTTACTCCATAATATTTTATTTTGTCCACAGGTACACTGTAACCGTAAGAGTATCTGAAGAACAACCCTACCAGGTAAGGGAATATGTATGGTGCCTTAACTTCCCGCCAAGATGCTCAAAGTACAAAATAAAGTTCAAAACTGTGTACAAAACTCAAAATCTTGTGAAAAACAGGCCAGTTGAAGAATGCTGCAAAGGTTATGCGAAAAACACTGCCGAAGATGGTTGCATACCGGTCTGCTCTAAGAACTGCAAACATGGGGCATGTGTAGCTCCGGATACTTGCCAGTGTGAGACTGGATATGGAGGACCCTATTGTGATATTTGTAAGTACATTTACAAAATAGATGCTTGAGGCCTTGAGGTTGATCTTTTTAGGCCATGTTAAAAGTTTGACGTCTAAGCACAGCCGAAACCAGAGAATGACTCAGTACTTTGCACATATTCTTGCTTTTCATAGCGTACGGCGATACTGGTTTCGTGTTTGTAAGGCATAACTGTCCCAGATATTTTCAGATTTTCAGACCCCCCTCCTGTTACTAAGTGATTGCTTATATAAACAAGAGTACAGAAAGATCTAGTACAAATTTGAAACTTACTACGTCTGTAGTTTATATCGATATAAATACATTCTCATAAGTGCAGAATATTCTATAGTATTTATTATATCAGGCAAATGAGCACCTCTTTGGCTAGGTTTCAAGAGATTTACCAGAGTCAAATTTCTATATGGTAGGATTATCGTTTATATACAGGGTGGGCCAATAGTGCGTGGACGGAAGATTGTGGGCTTACTAAAAAATATTTCAAAAATCTGTCACTTGGTCATGGTAGAGACCCTTGAGGGCTATAACGTAAAAATATTTTCGCTAAAATTTTGACGTTTATACAGGGTGATGCATATCAAACTTGCATTTTTTGAATGGAACTCCCTATATATTATTGCATATTTGGATTCCTTGGCGAATTCTAGTGTGACTTTATTTATCGTACATGGAACTTTAAACGAACCGTTTAGGCGCAAATCACCATTTTTCGTATAAGTAGGTATCAGAAAAAAATTGAATATCACAGCGATTATAAAAACTTAGAAGGCCGTGACTTTGCGGTACGACTAAGCATGAAATGCATCACCATAGGTCAGACGGCTAAATTTGAATTTTTTTTTTGTAAAGAATCAAATGATAAATTTGATTACCTTACTAACGATATAGCTTTCTCGATATCAATCTTTTTTCGTTCTCATTTTATTTCAAATTTTCAGTCAAATCGGTGTTTTTCAATTTTCCTGCATGCAGTCAACCTAGCAGGCCATGAAAAATAAACAAAAGCTCGTTAATATGGAAGAAACCAACTAACTTAGTGGAAAGACGTAAACTATTTAGAGTAGAGGCAAGATTATGAAAATTCCTTACAACATATTAGCTCTAACTAGAAATAATAGCGATAACAAGAACGCTCATTTTTCACAGCCTACTAGCTATTAGCCAATTTCCAAAGTCAGTAAAAAACATTTAATCAAAAGAAAACTACTAATGATTGTCGTTGGCAGTAGAATATCTACGTCTACTTATTAGCAAAATCACGGAAAATGAAACTTTAATTGCAGTCTGTCTGAATTGTAAAACATATTTAGTTTGTAGAAAATCACGTGAAATAAACACAATTACAACATAGCGTATTTAAAAAATTCTAGCAATAATTTCAATAGATGTTCAAAATGCTTCAGTTAGACATTAAACGGAAATGACTAACTTTCTTATCCCGTCAAATGTGAAATTTCATTCTAAAGATGTTAGACTGTAAGCAAAAATCGCTGGTAGTTTTTCTTTTGTTTCAAAATTTTTAACCATTTTGGAAAGTTGTTAATCTCTAGTAGACCTCAATAGCTAGTAGGCTGTGAAAAACAAACAATTCTGTCACATGTCAGCTTCTGATTGACATTAGATATCTTGCCGCTGTTGTTTCCGGATAGAGCTGATGTGCTGTAAGGAATTTTCATGATCTTGCCTCGCTACTCTAGTTCGTTTGCATCTTTCTACTAAGTTAGTTGTTTTCTTCCATATTAACGGGCTTTTGTTTATTTTTCATGGCCTGCTAGGTTGCTTGCACGCAGGAAAATTGAAAAACACCGATTTGAACGAAAATTTGAAATAAAATGAAAACCAAAAAAGATTGATATCGAATGCTATATCGTTAGAAAGGTAACCAAATTTTACATTTGATTCTTTACACTAAAATAGGCATTCCCATTCGAAATAATCAAGTTATCTGCGATTGAAGTTTCCTCAATTAATCTTCTGATTTCTCCAACTATAAAAAGAATCCAAGTTTATCCGTCTAATCTAAGGTAACGTGTTTCATGCTTGATGGTACCGCAAAGTTTCTGCCTTCTAGGTTTTATAATCCCTGCAATATTCAATTTTTTTCTGATACCTACTTATACGAAAAATGGTGATTTGCGCCTAAACGGTTCATTTAAAGTTCCATGTGTGGTACATAATCTCACACTAGAATTGACCACGTTACTAAAATATGTCAAATATCTCATGTCGAAATTTAGAGTTTCAACCAGCCAAATAGTCGAATAATATTGAGAAAACAAACCTATTATCAGCTACTGGGGCCTGGTTGTACATCAAGGAAGATAAACACGAACGAATGATGACTGGAGCCAATGAAACAGGAAGAAGGACCAAAAATCTGGACTAATACGTATATTGTCAAAATTTAATGTGAATGTCATTATTATGCCAATACGCTCATACAAGGGATAACCTTCGAGGGTGGCAATATTTGTAACACTGTTTTACAAATAAATGAATGAATGAATCCAAATATGTAAGATTATATTATTCTAAAAAATGTAAGTTTGATATGAATCACCCTGTATAAACGTCAAAATTTAAGTGAAATTATTTTTATGTTATAGCCCTCAAGGTTCGCTACCATGATCAAGTGACAGGTTTCTAAAATATATTTTAGTAAGCCCACAATCTTCAGTCCACGCACTATTGGCCTGTATACAGAAAAAATGTCGGTTGTAGTCGTATTAGTAATTTCATTAGCACGAAACCAACAGTTCTTGGTTATAGGTGGGATCAAGTGGAAGATATATAATAAAACAAAACCTTTGTTAATGCACTGTTTAATTGTATCTGGGCAACAATTAAAATATCTGTATGAAATAACCAAAGGTTACCGCATGCTGTACAGAAACAACAGAATTAACACAAAATTATACCGGCAACGGACAAATCCAGAGCAGTCAGATATTAAACCTAAGTTTTCTGAACAAAGGACATTCAATATACGAGTTGGGAACTCGCTCATCGTTGATCCTTGAACAAGACATTTTTTTGGCCCTATAGCAGCATGCTCAAATGCTCTTTCCAGCCCGCAACTATTTAATTATTTTATATAAGTTACGATTCCCGAACACGGAAAAGCTTTTTTTAAAAGAGTTTTATTGAAATGTACAGTAGCAACAAAAAGACAAGAATGAATAATTTTACATTAAATGAATATTTATATCCTCGGTAGCGGAGCGTCTGGGCCTTCTCATATTAATGGTGCGTCAGCTAGTTCTTCCTCGTAACTCCTCCCCTCTAAGTCGAAAACAAAAAGGGGACATTTTTGTTTTCGGTGGAAACTTCTTTCTTCTCTTCTTTTTTCTTATTTTCTTGCACTTTTTCTGTCTTCTCTTGATTTTTCTTTTTCCAAACGACCCAGAGAATTACTGCTATTAACGTCAGCAGTAAAATGGTAACCACTGAGCTTCCTGAACTCCAAACTAAAGGATGGACAGCTTGTTCTTGTACTTGGAGAAGATTCGCCTTTTCCTGGATCTTTTCTATTTTCTTTAGGTCTATGGTATTCAGCTTTAGGGAAGTGCTGGTAGTGTAGTTAATTTTGGATTCCCAAAATTTTATCTCTGGCAAAAAACCATGGATTTCCTTTTTCCACTTCCTTTTTGTTCCAAAATTTTGAGGTATTTATCTGGACTCCACAGTCTTCTGGTAACTGGATGAGACTGGGTGTTGCTATGAGAAGTGGTTCTTCATGGCGACATATTTTGATCACCTTGATTGGTTTTTCTGCAGGAATGACCAAAATACGATTTTCTGAGACTGCTTCGATGATAGGCTTTAAGACTGATAGCTGGTGAATTGGCATGTAGAAAATTCAGCTTCTTTCAACAGCTTGTAGAAGCAACCCTGTATCGGTTCCAGGTGGTCCTTGCAGACATAAATATCTTCGATCATTGGGCATTCTTCATCTTCGTACTGTTGGCGACTTGTTCCCAGAGCCAAGTAAGGATGACTTGGTAAAATGGTGGACTGTTTGATAGGAATGGGATAAAGTCGGAATAATTGGAAGGTTTCATCATGAAGTATTGGAAATCTAATTGAAAATATAATTTTGTGATATGAAAAAATGACTTTTGTATCTGCAATTTGATAGAAAGAATTAAAGTTCTTGAATCCTGGTACTTTACTACCACCATATAATGTGATCATATGCTTTATGTTATTTTCTAATTCAGACGCTGATATCACTGTACTATGTAACGTGTTCAATTTGGTAAACATGATAGCATTTTCCAAATTGTCTAAAAATGTAATAAAATTCCGGCAATTTAGAATAATTTGTTGCCAAATATGCTGAGCCTGCAAATAATTCGTAACAGTGCCTAACGTTTTATTGATAGAATTTTCTAGAAGGTATAGTTTTGACTTAATCAATCTTTGATTAGAGGAAAGTAAGGTAATTGTTGATTTATAATTAGCAATCAATTCCTTCGTTAATGACACTTGTAATTTTAACTGGTTTCGAACTGAATCTTCGGTGGTTTGGAGTTCACAAATAGCGTTACTAATTTTTTGTTCATCTTCGGCGTCCATTGTGCCGAAAAGAAATTTTGAAGAAGTTCCAATTATATTCAGTAATCCACGTTTTTGGCGAGGATGTGGCATTATGTTATTTAACTTACGTGATGCTTCTTTTATCAAGATTTTGGTATGAGTTAATGAGCCGGATAATTACGTGAATATTGCTAGCATCTGATTCTGACGAACTTAATATGTCTGCTAGCTGTTTATAACAACTTTGTATATTACTGAGCTGCTGTACTAATGGAAGTGTATCAATGTAATGAACAAATGTGTGAAAATGTTGAGGAATTTTGGCATTTCCTACATAGTATGGAAATATGGGTGCTTTCAGGGATGTGACAGAAATTTCATCTTGTGTCTCTGTTCTCCCTACTACAAGAAGGGCGGCTGCTACTTGTACTAGCAATTTCACTTGCTGCATTTTCCTGTGAAACAGAACAATATTTTTTAGGCTTTCGTACTTGAGAATTATGCGCAATTTTACTACGTTTCTTACTTATACCGCGAATTTTGGTTCCTAAATCAGCTTGAACTGTGAACTGTAGTTTTGACAAATCGTGGCTTTGTTTTTTCCCAGGCTGCTGTTTTATCTTTTCATTACGTTTTTCAATTATTTTTTCTTTATGATTCACGGAAGACTCGTGTAACTTACCATATAAAAATTTCAATCTCTCTTTTCGGTCTGTAATATGCTGATTTAAAATTATCTCGTCTGACAAATCGAAAGGGTCCAACGCATCTAAACGTCCATTTATTTGGTCAAAAGGTCTCTGCTTTGTTACACTGTGAATAGTTGAATTATAAGCTAGAATGGCTTGCTGCATTAACTCTTTTGAATTAGATTTGGAATATTTTAATCGTAAAATTCTGAGTATTTCTAAAAGAGTACCGTGGAAACGATTAATAGGACTGCTACTGTTAGGGTTATCAGGTGTAGCAAAGTGAATTTGAATTTTATGCAATTTACAAAAGGTAATAGATTGAGGAATTCCATGATGATTTATAAATGTTAGCAATCCTTCATATATTGTGCTCGCTGTACAAATTGGTTCTAGTATGTATGCTTGTGCATATTTTGAAAAACATCAATGATTGTGAGAAATTTTGAATGTGAAAAGCGAAATGTATCTAAGTGCAATAACTCTAGAGGCTGTTCAGGCGTGGGTGTTAAGGATTATTTGATATTTAGAGGTTGTCTGTCGTATTTTGTTATTTGACATAAATTGCAGTTATTCATGTACTCTGTAACCATTTTTTGCATATTATTCCAATAATATCTCTTTTTGAACGCCATTAGTGTTTCATTTATGCCACGATCACAGGTTTTTGTCTCGTGATGATGCACAATGAGTTCTTTTTGTCTCTCTATTTCTGAAACATCTTTTAACATTTGATTCGAAAAACAAATCCTATATGAATGGTTTTTGAAATATTTTGGCAGAATTTTACTTATCTGAATAGAAAGATCTGCAATTTCAGAGTCTTTAATAAATATACAGTACATCTTCTTTGGATCATGTAACAATATAAATGTTGCTTGGTCATGAACGACCAGCCAACACTTTTATTACTCATAGCAACCAGTAGCTCAGTAGGATTGCATAAGACTAGGGTATGTAGGTGCGTGCGTGTGTGCGTGAATGTGTGAGTCTCGTTAGCCGCCAAGAAATGAAAACTAGGACAACAATGGTTTAATAAAGATTTATTTTAGTATGTATACGAATGCAGTACATTTAATTTTTTTTTTAAAAAAAGAACTTAGCTTCAGAAGGAAGTCCTCGTAGTAGTGCCCTTCCGAAAGGAAGGTGGTGCTCCAGAGAAGGCTGGCTTTTTGAGGAGTTCAGGTGGTGCCCCAAAGGTGTGGTGTCCCCAAAGAAAAGTTTTCTTCAGGAGTTCAGGTTGTGCCCCAAAGGTGTGGTGTCTTCATGGTGGCACCCCGACCAAGAAAAGTGGTCTTCATTGAGGCACCCCGCCAAAAAAGAAGTTAGGTCTTCATGGTGGCACCCCGACCAAGAAAGGTGGTCTTCATTGAGGCACCCCGCCAAAAAAAAAGGTTAGGTCTTCACGGTGGCACCTTGACCAAGAAAGGGTGGGTCTCCTTGATTAAGACATAATGGCACAGACACAAAAGATTGTCTTAGAGAGACATAATTACGTTAGCTGTTAACTGTTTGAGTTCAAAACGCAAAAGGCAGGAGATATGTGTTTCGACATAAAAGGTAACCTTGGTGGAGAGCAAGAGCATATCCCCACTCATTAGATATGCGCAGGCGGTTTAATATAAATATCGTTCCATTTGAAAGAAAGTAGAGATGGGAAAAAGGTAGGGGTGAGAAGCAAAATAGTTATAAAAATGTACTAGTATAATGAGGAAGCAGTAGCTAAAAATGGAAGTTGTAAACTATTTGTATATGGTAGCCAAGTAAATAATGTAAAAATAATTTTGAAAACGGGTGAACCGTTACACTCGGCCCCACTTAACGAAAAAAAAAAATTTGAGAAGCATTCGAGAATTTTTTTTTAAAAGAGAGTAAAGTTAAAGTTATCACTGAGGGATCAAAATCAACCATTTGTCCTGATAACAAAGTCAGATTATGTTTTCGTGCTTCCCCATGCAAATCTCAAGAATTTGTAGTAATCTACAACCTACAAAGTCTATCAAGGTGCATGAAAGAGCAAGAAGACGCAGGTAGAAAACAAAAATGTTGGAAGAGAAATGGGAAGAAAAATAGATAGCCTCAAGTCTACCAAACAAGAGGGATGGTTATAGCACCAGCTCGCTTAAAAGTACAGTGAAGCTGCACTGAATATGTACTACACAATGAAGGTAATAAATTGTGAAGTAAAAAAAAACAAATATACGCAACCTATCAAACCCTAATATACTTAAGACCTAAAAAAAACTCGTCAAAACTTTGACAAAAGACAAAGAGTTTCAAGACTCGGCTACACGAGGTGTAAAGGATGCAGCAGCATCCAGAGTACCCAACTGGCTAGGAAGATTCGTTTCGCTGATCGATCTTAAAACTGCGCCGTAGAATCTTCCTACATCCACCAGTCGTCTGTCAGCTGAGGACTGCAGAAGCTACCACGCCCCCACAACAAGTGAACCAAGTCATGAAGACTCTAGGGCAGGAAAAAAAAGAAAAAAAAGAACACAGTTTTACTTGCTGCCTGCAACAGCAAGAGTGAACTTATAGTAGTCACTAGACTGAAAAGAGGACAAGTGAAGCTTGCCTCCAGGCGACTCAATGAATGGGTTAGCATTTCAATAATGCTGCTGGCGCTCTGCCGCATACGACCTGAAGAAGGAGCTCAAATACATTGCAGTAGTGACATCAGGTGTGTGTCAAGTCTCCTCAGAGAATTTTGACTACCCTTTGTCACCCCCCACAACTATCCTTCCAGGTCCAGTATCAATAAAGATTGTCGTATTGACACTCGCCAACACGTACCATTGAAACGGCCTCTAAAATAATAACAAGGTTGTTGCCTATAAAAAATCTAATACCCTATGCAACCGTAAGTACTACTCAAAAGAAACTGGGATACCCTTAATATTCTCAACAAAAGATTGTAAAATATTCCACTGAACAGACTTAAGAGAAAATTCAGATCTCTAAAGCATAAGTACAAGACCAAACTATTTCCATTTATGAAATACGAAATAAAAAAATTGTAACACCATAAGTGCTTCTATGATCACCCAAAATAAACTTTAAATTTTGATCAAAGTAATATAAAAAATCTAAATACCCTATGCAACCGTAAGTACTACTCAAAAGAAACTGGGATACCCTTAATATTCTCAACAAAAGATTGTAAAATATTCCACTGAACAGACTTAAGAGAAAATTCAGATCTCTAAAGCATAAGTACAAGACCAAACTATTTCCATTTATGAAATACGAAATAAAAAAAAATTGTAACACCATAAGTGCTTCTATGATAACCCAAAATAAAATTTAAATTTTGATCAAAATAATTTCTAAGTACTAACTATAATTCAGTAATGTTCTGATTCAAGAAAAAAATTTGTAATCAGGTGATGTTCTGATTCGACAAAAGATCTTGCAATAATCCAGTAATGTTCTGATTCGATAAAGAGCATTATGATTCAGTGATCAACAAAAAAAAAGTTTGGGCGCCAGTAGTCTAAAATAAGACTACAAAAAAAGGTAATCAAACAGCTTAAGTGCTTGAGTAATATCATTTCAAAGTCAAATACATGAAATTTTTCAAATAATAAAGAACGAAGTAAATTCAGAGAAGTTTTGTGTCCTATTAGATTCAAAAGAATAAATTTACAAAGGGTTAACAAGATTAAATTCCAAAATCAATTCAGGGAAAGTTTTCACAACACATTAAACTTGAAAAGAAAATTCAGGGAAAATTTGTTCCTCAAATTGAATTCAAAAATAAATTTAGGGAAAATTATGCATCATATTGAATTCAGAAAAGTACATCCAAGGAAAAATTCATACATCATGTGACAATTTATAATAGGCAAAATTGCTTAAGTGTAATAAGTATCACAGATCTAATGTTCATTAATAAATTGATTCCAAAAAAAAATTCAAACATCAGTGTAAGTTTAAGTAATCAAGAAGATCTATTAAAGATTGTATGAGCAAATACAATAGAAATCAAAATCTTGAACTATTTGTGAGCATGTAAGCACAAGGATCTTAGTCGATTAAAAATTATAAGGTTCAAGTAAGCTAAAAATCGAAGATTAAATGCAAAATTTCAAGAAATGTTACCAAGATTTTAATCCATCAAATATCAGATTACTAAAACTGTACAAACTCATATCAAGTTATGAGTGCAAAGCGAAAATCGTAAAGTTATAAATTCAAAGTGATTTAAAAAAACTAAACTGTGATAAACAGATCATATGAAAGAAACTAAACATGAAAATCTCAGGCCTACAAAAGTCATTCCAAGTACGCTGCAGATTTATAGAAACGCATACCAGGATAACTAAAGAGGATAGAGACAATCAGGGGTAATTTCGTTCATGAGAGCTAAGTGAAAATTTTCTTTAAAGCCGTAAATTTTAAAGTGATTTTGAAGTCATAAGAAATCTACTATAATGAACATTGAATAAGTACCATGAAAACAAATCACACATGAAAATCGCAAACCTACAAAAGCTATTTCAAGTACGCTGCAGATTTATAGAAACGCATACCAGGATAACTAAAGAGGACAGCAACAATCAGGGATGATCTTATTCATAAGTAAAAATTCAAAAATTTACATAAAGTTGAAATGACATGACATGGCATAAATGATCATAGGATTTCAGAAATCTACCAACAACAGTGTACAATACAATGTACCATATCAAAAGTGTTTCTTATACGCCAGAGGTTTCAAGATCTGCCCGAAATACGCCAGATTTATAAGTATGCATATTACGACAGACAAGTGAACAGAAAGTGCATACAAGAAAAGCGCTTTCGATCCAAGAAACGTCATAGGACTTACATCAGTCTCTATAACACAAAATTTGGAAAAAAATTCCATAACAAATAATATTTCTGAAAACATGTTACAGTATACTACGGAATGCAATAAATTTATACTACGAATTAAACCAATTAATCAAAATTGTAAAAACTATCAAAAATATCAGTGAAAATTTAAGTGTGCTCACAAATGTTCAGTAAGGTTAAATTTAAATTTGCTCAGAATTTGGAAATCGATGTTAAATTGTCACAATAGTATGCATACAAAATTTTGGACTATGCTGGTTCAAAAGGTTGAAGACGATGTTAAATGTCCTAAGTGGTCTATTGGCAGACTCTTACTGCCGCCTAGAATTTTTAAGGGGCGCTGGCTAATTCTTCCTTTGACGCTGACGCTTGAAGTGAGAATGGCGGTGCATTTTCCCTTCAGACGTCTCGCATCTTCGCCCAGTACAGCAGGGCGCTTGAACTTTTGTAACAGGAATTATAATAAGAATTGTCAATCGTTACATAACAGGAACAAAGAATAGTGTTGATCACTTTCTGAACCAGTCTCAATCACCATCTGAATCAGAACTAGTTTACGCATGGTTACCTCTAAATAATACTTCAACTAGAAAAGCGAGAGACAAAACCTGACAAGACTAAAGATATAAAAACTTCATTAAAAGACAAAAAGATACTCGAGCAGGTACATACTTGAAGAGCTATTCTGGATTAATACTCAAAACTTTAAAATTATTTATCTGGCCTCAACAAATATGACTGTCCTTATCAGTCATTCAAACAAAACAAAATAGAGACTAGAATGCTCTAACTAATATCAAAAATATTTACCAGATAAAACAACTACACATCAATAAAACTCCAGAATGAAAACAATCGTAACACAAAAAAAACAAGGTACCTACAAGCATTTACTTAATAAAAGATCAAAAAAAAATTTTGCGACATATCAATATATTGTCTATGTGTGTGTGCCTGAATTCATGTGTTAACCAAGAAAATTAAATATATATGCAAGTATATAATTGCACATATATAACCACCCTTTTATAAATAACAAAAAACTAAAGTCAGCTTATGAAAATTTCAACGTATAAATGAGTTACTAAATGAATGTACCTAAATAACAAATTACCAAAGAAAAATGTAGTGAATTGTTGTCCAAATACCACACAAAATGTATAGCTACAAAAAAGAGCAAACCATACAAAAAACTGTAGGTATATGTTTATGACCTGTGAATAATATCCAAACGCCAGATATCTTAGAGAAACATTTACAACATACGCTCAGATTTATAAATTAACGAATACGCGAAATGTCTCAAGACAGTACAAAAAATAACGCATTAGGAAATCAAATCTCAGTCATAAATAAAATATACTAATAGACAAAAATCAATAGAAAAATTTAAATAACTTCAAATATACCTCAATAGAAAAATTTTGAAAATAGAAAATTTGGAACAACAATCACCGTGACAACTACAAAAGAAATAAGCTGATAATAGTTAAAGAAAATTAAATAATAAAATATATATGCCAAATGAAAGTACTGCATCAAAAAAAAATTATTAAATGGAATTTTGAGTCAATGAGCCGAAATGGAATTTTGAAAAAGGTTGTCCAATTTTCATTTCAAGACAGCTTCAAGACTCACACCGCACAATACCAGACATACCCATGTCTGGCCACACGTTGGCAGCGCCAATTTGTAACAATATAAATGTTGCTTGGTCATGAACGACCAGCCAACACTTTTATTACTCATAGCAACCAGTAGCTCAGTAGGATTGCATAAGACTAGGGTATGTAGGTGCGTGCGTGTGTGCGTGAATGTGTGAGTCTCGTTAGCCGCCAAGAAATGAAAACTAGGACAACAATGGTTTAATAAAGATTTATTTTAGTATGTATACGAATGCAGTACATTTAATTTTTTTTTTAAAAAAAGAACTTAGCTTCAGAAGGAAGTCCTCGTAGTAGTGCCCTTCCGAAAGGAAGGTGGTGCTCCAGAGAAGGCTGGCTTTTTGAGGAGTTCAGGTGGTGCCCCAAAGGTGTGGTGTCCCCAAAGAAAAGTTTTCTTCAGGAGTTCAGGTTGTGCCCCAAAGGTGTGGTGTCTTCATGGTGGCACCCCGACCAAGAAAAGTGGTCTTCATTGAGGCACCCCGCCAAAAAAGAAGTTAGGTCTTCATGGTGGCACCCCGACCAAGAAAGGTGGTCTTCATTGAGGCACCCCGCCAAAAAAAAAGGTTAGGTCTTCACGGTGGCACCTTGACCAAGAAAGGGTGGGTCTCCTTGATTAAGACATAATGGCACAGACACAAAAGATTGTCTTAGAGAGACATAATTACGTTAGCTGTTAACTGTTTGAGTTCAAAACGCAAAAGGCAGGAGATATGTGTTTCGACATAAAGGGTAACCTTGGTGGAGAGCAAGAGCATATCCCCACTCATTAGTTATGCGCAGGCGGTTTAATATAAATATCGTTCCATTTGAAAGAAAGTAGAGATGGGAAAAAGGTAGGGGTGAGAAGCAAAATAGTTATAAAAATGTACTAGTATAATGAGGAAGCAGTAGCTAAAAATGGAAGTTGTAAACTATTTGTATATGGTAGCCAAGTAAATAATGTAAAAATAATTTTGAAAACGGGTGAACCGTTACAATCATACAGTACATCTTCTTTGGATCGACGTAATCTTTGAAAAGGGACATGCGCTAAGTGGCAACCTCCAAGAAGAACCACTATCGCCAGAACTCTCGCTAGAACTATCGCAAAAACTATCGCAAGAACTATCGCAGAACTATCGCCAAGGACTCTCGACTCGCTACAAGTCGCGCTAACGCAGTTTGTTCCGCCATTTATATATCGATATACGCATTTTTGTTCGCCGCGCCTCCGCTACCTTTGTGACCATCAGCAGGACCCTGCAGGGTCAGAAGAAGCAGCGCACCCAGCCAACGCCACCAGATAACCAAGGTAACCATTTTTTAGTGCCTCGCGCCATCATCCATTAATTTTCAAAGGCCGCCTATATTCGCCCCAAAAGGGCTACGCCACCGCCAGGCACATCACGTCTCCGCAACAGAAACATTGTTCGAATAATAAAAATACGCTCTAAGAGCGGTTCGGAATGCTTTCAATTGTAGTTTATTCAAGAACTATTTTGCCTAATTCATACACGGTCGGTAAATACTGCGTAATTGCTACTATTAATTAAGATCTGGTCTGGTACAGTTGAAGTTTGAGATACTAGATGTTGTAATTGACAGCAGAGAACTTCGTTTGTTGACATCTTAAAATCACTCTTTTATCATGCATAGGTTGTAAGTACAGAACATAGAACAAGTTACGAGATGTGCTAATAACCTGACATAATAAAGAAAAATAATAGTTTTTTAAATCATTTTGGAAATTCGTGAATTATCACCTTTTTACCTTTAACAGTCACGTATGGCGCAAAATGCCCCCATAAGTGCTATTTTCTCATTATTATTTCGAAAGTGCAATGCCTTGCAGAGTTTTTAAGATTAGATTAGAACTCCATAACCAGGCATAAGTATTTTTAATTTTATTTTGAAGGTGTTGGTCTCCTGACTAAAAACAGATCTCAAACTTTGGGCCCACAATGTACTTAATTATTGTTCGGATGTACAGGTTCTCTTTATTGGTTATTAAAATAGGCTTAATACTGAGTATAATTGCCGAGATAATTGCAGAAAAAAATAAAAGCCAAAAAGCATTCTTGTTTTTGTTTTTGCCGATTTCTTGGAAAAACTTGAAAGTCTCTAAGTTTTCGAAAAAAAAAACAACTCGAAAACTATCGATAATCGGTACACATACATGGGGGTGTTTTGGATAGGTCTCGGTAAGGGCTATCTAAAAAAAATTACTATCGTCACCCGGTTGGCCACCCTGTATAATGTGCTCAATATTCTTCTCGTGTTGAGTGAATTATATAGGTTTTGCTCTAGCAACACGGAATAGTCACATCCTCTATCTGGATAAATACCATTTAATTTGAAAGATAACAGCTTGAGGTACTTGCGTTGTACACGTTCAATTGCATTTACGTAGGTGGCATAAATCGGATACCAAATGATTGAGCAGTATTCTAATTTAGATTGCACATATGAAGCATAAAGAATCCTTAGCACAGTTAAATTTTGAAATTCCTTTCCATTCCTTATTATAAAGCCTAGCATTCTATTCGCAGATGATACAATTTCGTTAATGTGAGAATGAAATGATAACTGCGAATCAAAAGTTATGCCTAGATCTTTTATTTCGTTTTGCCTGTCTAATAATTCAGAACCTATTCTGTACGATCAGTATAACACATGTTTCTTTCTGGAGCAAGTGACAACAACACAATTTTTAACATTTAAACATAGATGATTTTCGGCACACCATCTTTCAACTGCCACAAGATTAAGTTGTAATGCACGGCAATCATTTTCACTATCAATAGTACGGAACAATTTTAGGTCATCAGCATAAATTAGCTTTTCGCAGGTAAGTATGGTTGCTAAATCGTTGATGTAGAGTATAAAAAGTAATGGGCCCAAATTGGAACCCTGAGGAATCCCCGATGTTGGTGTAAATGGTTTTGATCGATAACCCTCATATCCCACAAACTGCTTTCTGTCAAACAAATAAGACTGAAATAATCTTAATAGAGATGGTGAAAACCCAAGATGATCAAGTTTAACTAATAGGATCCCTAAATGAACTTGGTCAAATGCTTTTTGAATATCTAAGTATATTACATCAGTCTGACCCCTACTATATAAGCAGCTACTTATGTTCTGAGAGAAACATGCTAGATTTGTTGTACATGATTTTTTCTGTAAAAAGCTGTGTTGCTCGTCAACTATGATGTTTTTAGTCGCATTATAAATTCGTGACATATAGTTTCAAATAATTTGGCAAAGTTTGACAAAACGCATACTGATCTATAATTAGTTATCAACGCAGGGTCAGCTTTTTTTAAAATAGGAGATACTCTGGACAATTTCCATGAGGTGGGAATAACGCAGGTTTTTAAAATAATATTGAAAATGTGGAGCAGCGGTTGCGTTAACGCACAAATGCAGTCCTTAACAAGAAAACTTGGGATTTGGTCTGGTCTTACAATTAGCTTATTTTTGATTTTTTTTGATGCTTTTACAATGTCATCTTCTGTAATTTCTGTAAGGCTTATAACAGGTAGTTGGCTATAATTTAGATTAAAATTGTCAAGTAATGTTTGGTCGGGCATTGTATAAACGCTCGCAAAATAATTTCCAAACCCATTTACTATTTCTTGCGGATCTGAATAAATACTATCGTTCCATTTCATAATTCCAGGAATTCTAGAATTTCTTTTTGTATTACGGATGACATTCCAAAATGTACTAGGATCCCTTATAATATTATTTGAAACATCAGAGACAAAATTACGGTAATCAATCTCAATTTGCCTTTTTACTTGTTTCTTCCTCAGATCTCTGTACCTGATCCAATAAAAAGTAGTGTTATACTTCTTGCAGTTTTTGTGGACAAATTCTTTCTGAATTACATCTTTGATAGTGTTTACTGAAAACCATGCTGGGAACTTACGTCGGGGCGGGACTTTAAATGGGACGGATAGTTTAAATATGCCATGTAATATTTTGCGCAGCTCATCACAGGCTATATTAGGATCAGTCGATTGTAGAACATTATCCCAATTACACGTAGCTACTAAGTGGTACATCAATGAAAAATTTGACTTTCTAAAACTAAATACACCATCGCACTTCTTTAATGTAAATTGTGGTGTTCTAGGTGAGTTATTCTGAAGTGAAAAAGAAAAGGAAATGGCTGGGTGATGCCTGTCTTCAGTCACTAGTTGCATATCATCTTTCTTAGATAAGCAGCTCACAGAACTAAATATCAGATCTAGTAATCTACCATTTTGATTAAGAATATGATTATATTGCCTTACACTACATAGTTCGACGAAATCATTCAAAAGACGATGCTTTTTATCACTAAGATCTAGACTAAATGCCGGAACATTAAAATCACCAACAAGAATAAATGAAGATGAATGACTTGAATTGAACAAAATGAACTGGTCCAGAAATAGCTCTAAATCATCAGCAGATATATCAGGGGTATATATACTACAAACACATAAAATATAATAAAATCAAAGATTATTTTACCACCAATCAGGTCTATCCTTGGAGTTGATAATGTTAGCATAGAAGCATAGATAAATCACTTGTTTCAAAAATATATTTATTTTTAGTGCTATTAGTACACCACCTCCTTTGGATAAACCTGATATGGCGCATTTATGTTTTCTGGTTTTCGGCCACACTCACGTTTGCGGCAGCAATATTTTCAAGCGACCTACCGGCACGTCGACGCAACAGAGACTTACGGTCCACAACCGACCCAGTTTCTTCTTATTTTTTTACTACTCTTCGAATTATATACACATACAAAAGAAACTTACTAGGAATATTGACCGTATTGGTTTGCACGGTTTACTAACATGCACACTATAAAATATAATGACGAATCTCATAGAGATTACATCGTTACCAGATTTACCAATAGTAATACCTATTAATACCTAAGATTTCCTAGTAATGTCCTGTAGTTCCTTTCTAATATCCTTCAATGTCTTGTATTTCTGGTAATGCTTACTAATATCCACTAATTCCTGCATAATGTCCAATAATTCCCACAATTTGTTCACCGCAATGCCCCAGCGGTTCACCGGTTGATTTGGACACTCTTCTAAAAACTGGCTTGGCTATTTATTTATTTATTAACACCCGTATGCACCGTAAGTCAATTGCGCGATTAGTTACGTAAACCTGGATTAGATTACTTGTTTACTATGCACCGCAAACTGACAATTTAGACACTGTCACTGTCAAAACAATCTTGCGAACACAACTTTGCCGTATCTCTAATCTAGATTAGTTAATCTCTTGACGGTGCATCGCTAGATGCCAAAGATTAGCAAAACGCGATTAGGGAACTAGGATTAGAATCATCAAACGGTGCATACAGGTGTTAGTCGTGCAAAACAGGTACAAACTAATGCCACCATTGTATAAGGGTATTGGCTGATTAAATTTTGACACTCCCCATTGCCTGACAGATCCAGCAGCGGTTCCCCTACACACTCGCCCAATCCATATAGTTCCGTGTACCTTCATGGTCGGTGTTACCTTCATCTGGTGGGCCATCACAGCATCCAAATATCATTCCTATGGAGTCCGTCACGAATCCCGTTAACTCCAACATAACGTTTTTCATACTCTTCCTCTCACTGACAATTTTGGTTGTTGACATCGATGACAGATTATTGATTATGAAACGGAATTACCTAAAACAATATGCTAGCCTATTTCAATCAGGACTGCGTGGTGCTTGCTGAATGGACAGCACTTGGGGCTTAGTCGGAATTGATTATTTCCGTGGTCGATGAAAAGAAGCTTCTCTACACTGTAACCGATCATGGTCGTCTTCTACGTATACTGTTAAATTAGCATATAAAGTCTGAGTTTTTTATTCAAGCCAAGCCTAAGAGCTGTGGAGTCGATTTTTGTGCATTATACAGTGTAGTTTTCCTACAGGGAGAACTAACCTTAGACCCGATTTCATTTTGAATGAGTGTTCGCTTAACTGAAAGATAATAATAATAATGTCATTTGGTTCATTTCAGCTTGCCCCAAAGGACTGTGGGGTGTAGAATGCCAAAACAAATGTAACTGTCAGAACAATTCTACCTGTGATCCCTTCAATGGAGAGTGTCACTGTAAACGTGGCTGGATTGGTAAAAGTTGCGAGAAACGGTGCGACAATGGTTACTATGGACAAGATTGCTTGGAGAAGTGTAGGTGTGAGCATGGCGACTGTGATCACGTGTCTGGGGAATGCAAGTGCCACGATGGATACATGGGGCCTCTGTGAGTATTAGGGTCCGTACGATACACCTCATAGAAATCAATTACTGTCCAGGCTGGCAAATGCGAAAAATCGGAGGCCAAAGCATACCCCCGTGTATAACATGTGCAAACGGTTTCTAAGGCCACTAATACCCCCTACACAAGTTTTCGTCTGGAGGCGTTTTGGAGGTGTACACACCTACAGTTACACAACGTAGTTTGCAATAATTCCACCACGTGGCGCTGCGATCTTATACACATATATACAGTTACATGTCATCCGTGCGAGCTGTTCACCACATACTAATAGTGTTATTACGACTCCGAAATATAGGCAACACTGCGAGGAGGCCAAAACGTATGATGCTTATATTTATAGGAAACACTCGTTTAATTTATCGTAGTTGTAGCGAATCTTGTCTGGTTGCGGAATTACAGCACATCAACGTAGCGTTACTTCTATTTTGATATAGTACAGGATCCCAAGCGAGGTCGATCTTCACTGATCTGCTTGCCGAACGAAAATTATAACTTATCAATACAAATATATGCTCAAACTAAAAAGATTGCCTGAACAAATGTTCATTTCATTCAAATTATAAAAAATGTATTTTTCAAAATTTCGCTATAGATAATCTCAATTAATCCCAATTAATCCCACCTGAGCCTTCACTGTTGGCTGCTAATTAACAGTGCCTTTGTTAGAGTGGCGCCGCGCCGGTAAACAGTAACAAAGGCTACACAGAATACGAGGCTAATGACCGGAGCAGTCGATGCCGATGACACAGAAGTAAAAAAAAAAAGAATTTAAATATATCCGTGAACAACTGTTTAGGTAAATCTGTTAATAAGAGTTTAGAAACACATTTTAATTGTAAAAATATAATTGTTATACTGTAAGTAGCTCAGTGAAGGTCGATTTTATTTAAGATTCTATACAGTTAATTTTTGTAAAGTCTTTTTTTTATAAATTAAATTAAACGAATCTATGAAAATTTTTTAGGCAGTTATGTTGATAAGAGTACAGAAAGATTTCAATTGATAAAATATAATTTTCATTTGGTAAACAGATCAGTGAAGATCGACCACCGATCGACCTTACTTGGGATCCTCTACAGTGAATTTTTGCATGCGCAAGCATCACGCGGTAGTGCTCACACCGACCGCCAGAACAACGGTCGAAACCAAGTAATACTGACAAGCTCGCTCAAACTTAAATTTTACAGCCAATATGTGGATAAAAATAGATCCAAGGTCACAAACCGCATAGCATAGCATCAAAGCAGCTGGCAACCCTGCCGGAGGCGGATACGTACGAAGCTCTTATACATTGATACGGCTGGTGACGAGAAAGACTTGTTTTACTCGGAGGCGTGTTACATTTGGGGGTATACTGAAAATCTGTATACAGAGTGAGTTTTTAGTACCGGTTCGATCGATAACTCCACTACTGTCGAAGATAGCGAAAAAAGTTGTATATAAAAGTTATAGCCACGGATATGCTCCTTACTCAGAAAATATTTAGATTCATACAGGGCGATCCATAACTACGTGGTGATGCAAACATACATTTTTTCAAATGAGACACCCTATGTATTATTCCTTATTCAAATTCTACTAATGATTCCGTTCTTCCAATATAGGGTATTGTCACATTATACAGGGTATTTCAAAAGTTATGACCATTTTTATATCTAAATCGCTGTCAAACGAACGTACTGTATATCATAAGCGACCCATGGATAACTGCCTTCTGCATTCTGGCGGCTAAGATATGCGCCGCCGCACGGCACACCGGCATTTTGCGCAGTGCAGAGAGCAGCGTATCCCTCATACCACCTAGGGATCCAATGACCATTACTAGCAGACTCACAATGTAGTCCGGCCAGAGCCTGCGAAGTTGTCCGAAGAGCTCCTGATACTTGGTCCGCTTTTCCTCCTCCTCCTTAGAGACGATGTGCCGAGAACTCGATAACGAACATCGTCTTTTGTTGGTAGTCGAGGAGGACTATGTCGGGCTTATTTGCATGTATAAGCTCGAGCGTGGAGAATGAGTAGTTCCAGTACATTCGGCACCTCTCGTTATCCACAACGGACTCAATATCCTCTGGAGCATATGGCAGCACCGGTGTCTCATCTATACCGTATGAATGCCTTAAATGGTAGTATAGCACTCGTAGAGCCGCGTTGTGCCGATAGACGTAGGCTGTGCCAGCGTACACCTTACACGCCGACAAGAGGTGCGTAAAGGTCTCTGGCGCCTGCAGGCAAGCTCTACAGCGGATATCGGGCACATCCATACCCATAATCCGACTACGGTATACTAAGGTCTTGAAGACACCGTCTTGGCAAGCCATTATAGAGCTCTCAGTCTCCAGCTTCAACCCATTAGACTTTAGGAAGGAGAAGGTCAACTGCTCACATAAACCATGCTCTTCTAGATGTTTGTAGAAGGTTCCGTGCATTGGTTTATCTTTGTGAATCTTAAAAGCAATTGGACTTCAACAGTTTTAATCCGGGTTTTTAATTGTGCTGGAGCAAGTTCCGTAACGGACTGCTGACACCTCCGCGTGAAGTCGAGCGTGAGACTTAAGTTCTTCGGCTGCCCGTGTTGCTGCGCTGAAAAGAAAGGCTCCTTTTCCCGCAATCTCGTGCTCTCGCACAAAGCGGATCAGGGGATCGGCGCTCGTCGTAACATAGCAGGCAGTGGCCAGTACTACTCTGTTGTACAGACGCTCCAAACTCAATAGTCCACGCCCTCCCAAGTGTCGCGGGAGGTATATTCGCGGGACAGAGGATCTAGGATGTAGACTTCCCTACATATTCATCCTTTTGCGGGTCTTTATGTCGATTTGTCGCAGCTCTTCCACTTTCCAGTGGATAGCACCAAAGCTGTATAACAACAATGGGACCGCAAGCATGTTTTTGGCAGCGACTTTCTTTCTTGCCGGACAGTTCTGATGACCAGATCTGCCGGAGTCGGTGCAAATACTTGCGGCGGAGACACTCTTTGACCAATTCTGCCTCTTGGATGTGACGCTGCGCCACTCCAAGGTAGGTATAAGTATCTCCGGCATGCAGTTGTCGCAAGATGCTCCCATCAACGAGCTGCTCCTCATCTCCACTATCTCCGCAACGTCCTCTTTTGAGATGAACCATGGCACATTTGTCTATCCCGAACTCCATACCAATAGATTGACTGTAATCCTGCACTATCCTCAGCGACTGCTCTAAATCGCGTTGTCCGGAGGCATAGAGTTTCAGATCATTCATGTAAAATAAGTGGGTGACCTTGTGCCTCCGGTAATTGGGCGTGCCACAGCTGTATCCCTTAGTATTTTTCAGCGCTATGGACAAAGGCAGTAGCGAGATGCAAAAGAGCAAGGGACTCAAGGAGTCTCCTTGGAAGACCCCTCTTTTAAATGATAACAACTCTGTTCGAACCCTGGTTTCACCCGATGTTATAGTGAACCGAGTCCTCCAGAGCGGCATCAGTTGTTTGATGCATCCCACTATTTGATCATCTACCGAAAGACATTCCAACAGCCGCACAATCAGTTCATGAGACGTAGTGTCGAATGCCTTCCGATAGTCGATCCAGGCCATAGAAAGGTTTCGCAGGTACTGCACGGAGTCCTGTGTGACACAGCGGTCAATCAACAGGTTATCCCTGCAGCCAGCTACTTCTTTCTTAGACCCTCTTTGCCCATATACGCTGAGAAATACGGGATTTACAGCTTGAAGGATTCGCATGTAGAAGATTCTGGTGAAGAGCTTGTAACATGCGTTCAGACATGTTATTGGTCTGTAGTTTTTAGGATCAGACAAATCTCCAGTCTTCGGGAGAAGCATGGTTCGACCCTCAACAAACCAAGCCGCAATTGGCTGCTCCTGATTTAGCCACGAGTTAAAATCTCTAGCTAAATGCCGGTGGCAACTGGGAAATTTTTTCAACCAGTAGGTGCTTATGCCATCCGGGCCAGGAGCTGCGAAATTCTTTGCGCCTCGTAAGGCACCAAGAATTTCTTCCGTGTTTATCGGGTGACGCAGTACATTCAAGTTCGGAGTCCTACAAACGGACTCGAACTGCGCCAAGGCCGGAGTGTCTGCTTGGAGAGGTTTGGGCTGTTCGTAAATGCCCCTCCAGAAAGTCTCCACGCGATCAGCAGTTGGCGGCTGCTCTATGACTGGTGGTCGCTGTTGGAAGAGACGAGCAGGCTTTTCGGAAAACATTCTGTTTTCCTCCAAACCAGTGATCGTTTAGCAGCGATTAGCATCCGTATCCTGTCAAGACAATGCTGCTTGACAACAACCAGTACCGCTTGACTGAGCGTGTGATGGTCGCGCCTTAGCTCTCGGGCTATCTGGCGCACGCGGCGCGTAAATGGCCTACCGGCCGCTCTATATTCCATCACACACTGGATACGGGATGCTTCTTGGCGAGCTAACTGGATTTTCGCTTCCATTTGGCGCACCCGCCTCTGTGCTCTCTCGACAAGAGAGTCTCTCACTCTCCCCTGTCCAGCCAGCCCTAGAGCCGCAGCGTAAATTTCGCAATTGATGCTCCAAATGTCAGAGACCTCCGATAGACGTTCACTCACCGCCTCATCCTCTCTCTTTAAATCTGCCAGCTTGAAGGACCTCTTGTTGTTATGCAAGGCCCTTCGGTCACTGAAATCTCCAGGTGAGACGGCTTCGTCGATTTCCCTCTCAGCGGGCCTCATCGGCGACTTTTCAGCCTGGTTAACAGGCCTTTCAGTCGCCGGAGGGGCAGGCTGAGCTGGAGCACGAACGTATCCCTGCCCCCGAAGGTAAAATACCTGGTTCCGCAAGCTCTGGGAGGTAATTGTGCTATGCTCTGGATGCATTTCACACCACCTCCCATGCATGCGGGACATGTACCCCCTACGGCGCGGGCTACTGCTCTCGTAGCAGCTCAGCAGGTCATCCTTCGGTTCCGTCGAGTAGTAGCGAATTATAATTTTGGGGGTTTAAATTAGAACAAATATAGTATCTTTTCTTATTACTGCGTCACCAAATGAGGTATTTGTTTTTGATCACGTGACGTCCGATTCAAAATTTGTAATGGGACACCTTTTATATCTATGACTTTTTGTGTTCCTCTCGATAAAACAAGTCCGACAAACTAGCACACTTGGAATCTAAAGTGATTAATTCAAGAGGTACAGCTACTTAAAGGACTGTACCACTACCATTATGAAACACTACCAAAGTAATTTAACTGTAGGGGTACATGTTAGAATCAATTGTAGTGGTACCATCCTTTAAGCACCTGTAGCTCTAGATTTAATCACTTTAGACCCCAAGTGTGCAGTTTTGTTGGAATTGTTTTATCGGAAGGAATACAAAAAGCCCCAAATATACAGGCTGTCCCATTAAAAATTTTTAATGGGACGGAACGTGATCAAAAACAAATACCTCATTGGATGACACAATAATAAAAAAAGATACTATATTCGCTCTAATTTCCACACCCAAAATTATAATTCGCTACTACTGCCCAGTTCCGATATATTGCTTGTCTTAATCGTCGTGGGACACCCTGTATAACATGCAAAGTTAACTTATCTGTCATTGGTTGACCACAACAAACGTTAAAGTAACCCACTATTTATCCTTGGGTTAACTTAAGTACTGGTTATCCAGAGCTTCCTTGGATTAACTTAACAGCTGGTTAACCAGAGCTTACGTAAAGCGCCGATCATGAAATGGATTGTTTTTGTTAACGATTACTTTTTTATCCCCTAATTAACTGACGATTGTGAAACTGGGCCATAGTCACACGCTACTACTAACAGAAGATGTTTATTATTGATTTTTTGGCACTTGCCGAGGTGAACGTCTTCTCTCACGCTGTGAGAACTAGTCACTGGGTAATAAAACAGTAGCTCGATGTGTCGCAGCCCAGGTTGCATCAAGTTATTTTTCAATCCAATAATACGACTTTTATTTAACCTAGAAAATAATAATAAATTACAATTGCATATTGTACTAATTGCGAGGTCTAGATTATACTTTTTAAGTCAACCAATAGTGTGGGTATATTAAACCATGACATTTACACCCGTATGCACCGTAAGTCAATTGCGCGATTAGTTAGGTAAACCTGGATTAGATAACTTGTTTACTATGCACCGCAAACTGATAATTTT
The DNA here is from genome assembly GCA_951848785.1 of Callosobruchus maculatus. NCBI lineage: Eukaryota > Metazoa > Arthropoda > Insecta > Coleoptera > Chrysomelidae > Callosobruchus > Callosobruchus maculatus. The sequence goes on along the minus strand of CATOUR010000191.1, from coordinate 3,337,960 downwards.
GACACTGTCACTGTCAAAACAATCTTGCGAACACAACCTTGCCGTATCTCCAATCTGGATTTTTATTTAATTTTTCATTTATTTATTTGTACTGAAGAATACAAATATTACCACCTCGAAGGCTATGCCTTGTGTGAGGTATTGGTATTGAAAATATACACTAAAACTTTGTCAGTTAATCTCTTGACGGTGCATGGCTAGATGCCAAAGATTAGCAAAACGCGATTAAGGAACTAGGATTAGAATCGCCAAACGGTGCATACGGGTGTTAATCAAGCCAAAATCATATGTAATGTCGGATATATTCCACGAAAGTGTTTTAGACCACCGGATCTTGCAAGTATGTGGCCGACCTGATTGTTTTCTGATATTTTAGATGCGACGATCCATGTCCAATCGGCACCCATGGATCCGAATGCAAATCAGAGTGTCGCTGCCAGAATGGAGGAACCTGCGATCCTGAGACTGGCTTCTGTTACTGCAAAGATGGATGGACGGGGCCGGTGTGTGCTAATAGGTGTCCTTTCGGTCACTGGGGCGTTAATTGCACAGAACTGTGCAACTGCTACAATGGCGCAACTTGTCATCACATCACCGGTGCGTGCAAGTGTCAACCCGGATTTACTGGTGACAGGGTATGTAAGAAAAATGCATGTGCAATTTCACTCCCGTAGCTGCGGATAGTATCTGTAGTGAAAAATCAAATATTATTGGAAAATTCTGCATACGATTCCTTGATGATTCCTACGATGACCCTTCGTAATTCATTCGATTTTTAAAGGAATATGGAATATTGAAGATGCACCTACATACTTGTATGATTTAAAAGCGATGGAATGATATTGTTACTGAATAACTTACCATCAAAGTAGTATTTATTGTAGGTGAAGTCTATGCGTCGCTCCTTAAAACTCGCAAGATTGTTCATTACGATTTCGTTAAAGTCAAGCGTATTTTGTATCTACTCTTTTTCAATGCTCATCATGGCTAACGCAGTGTCTGCCATGTCCCATAGTATTTCTTGACTTTGATTAAGGGTCTAGGGTATAGCGCGCGATCTTGAGAATCCAATAAAATACGTTTTCTCGAGTGAGCGAGGAGGCGTGGCCGCCTCATCCCTTTCTCCATCCAGTATATGTATCTATAGAAATGAGGGGAGGTAGGTTCAAAGGTCGCCTAACGATAATGCTGACGACGCCGGCGCGGCGCCGCTAAGACGATTCCACGTCGAGGGAGAGCATAGACAACAGTTAGTAACTTCATTGTCTCCGAAAATGTGTGACTAAGATCGTTGTTCATGGAGATGAAAATCATCACGATGGTAGTTCACCTGTGCGTCGGTTTTCAATTTAATACAATAATTTATCTCTGTAAAGTAATTTTTTACTAACGTTAGTATGTCGTCAGGAAAACAGTTTCTATAATATTTAATCTGATCACTGTACAACAATTGTCCAACCGCTAAATAACAATCATTTAAGCTAAAACAATGGTCAATTTCAGAAATAATAATGTCAAAATTTGAGGACTATAAAATCTTCTAGACAATTGGAAAGGTACAAGAATAATCAATTGTAAGAAGCACCCACAACTACAACTGTGGATGGGTATACTACAGGATAATGGATTATCAAGAGGATTCATGGAGAACGGATATTCTTTCTCTTTTAGTAGCAACTGTATGCATCGTGTTCCCACGAGTAGGGAGTAGGTCGCTCTCCCGGGTGACGCCCATTCCAGGAGAGAAAGGACCTATATTTACTCCGAAGTTGGCCCAAGGTGCTCCGGAGGATTTGCGACTTCACTGTCGGGATTTGTTGGGGCTTTCTCCTCACGGGCCGGCCGGTTAAGGCAAGCTCCCCGGTTGCTTACCCTTCATTTTTCCGATTTTTCTGTGAACCAAATGATTGGAATCATCTCCCTAAGCAAGCACCTTTCATTCCATGGAATGCTGGCCGACTGAGTACTTCGTACTTCAGTAACATAGAGAGCTGTCGGCAAATAGCGGTGGGAGATTCACACTCACCCAACTGCCGACTAGATGTCTCTGGATGACTGAAATACATGGTTCGCAGAGACATGCGGGGGAGTGGTGGGTGTCGATGGAGTCGACACCATGTCGTCGGCGCTGTATATCGGCTGTGGTACGGGAAACCGTGGCATAGTTGGTAACTCGCTGGCCTAGAATGCCGGAGACGTTGGTTCGAATCCAGCCGGTACCCTTCATTTTTCCGATTTTTCTGTGAACCAAATTATTGGTTTGTATTTGAACTCTGTGAGGTGACTGTATGTCTATAATTCCGCTGCCCCCTAGTTTTCTGTCTATGGTAAGCCTCTCCTTGCACGCGTTCGGATGTGACATTCTGTGTTTTGTAAGATCTGTTCGTATAAGTATATGGATGTTTTCTATGTCCGTGTGTGTCCACTTAATGATGCCAAAGGAGTATTTGAGTACCGGTATCGCAAATGTATTAATGGCTTTTGTGAGATTCTTAGAATTCAATTTTGTTTTTAATAGTTTGATGAGGCGGTATTCTTATTATCCTGATTTTTCAAGTTTATCTCGCATGACTGCAGTAGCAACAGATGTTGACGGGCTATGCCAAGTCAACACATGAACTATTACGGATCGGAATTTAGGAAGAATCGTACAATATTGCAGGTCTTCAGGATTACAGACTTTTGAAATATTTTGTGTAACCTGTCGTCCAGACCTAACTGTTGTAGGTGTGGTGTAAATGTGTTTGGTGTAAGGCCTGAGACAGACATAATTAGGGGGAGAATAGTAACTGTTTTGTTTTCAGATTCATTTTATCTCTATCGCAAGGCCAATGTATTTAGATATCTTTCCAGCGTAGGCGTTTTGGATATTTGTATCGTTGGGAATAGCAATATCTATCAAATAGGTAACTTTGTCTGCCTTCCACTGGAAAACTATATCTGGCCGATTCGCCAGGATAGTCTTATCTGTATGTATTTCAACGTCCCAGCACAGTTTGCATTCATTGACTTCGAGTCGGTGTGTAATTGTAATATGGATCTGTGTTTTCTATTAGTTTGTTTGTTGTGGCAAGTGCTTGGTGAACGACCTTGGCTGCAGAGTTATGTCTAGCTGTGTACTCGGTTCCAGCGAGAGTTTTGCATGCGCGTGTTATGTCGTCTATTGTTTCTTTTTGTTGGTGGCACTTTCTGCAATTGTCGTCGGTTATGGATGTATCTTTAATTATGTATTTCATGTAGTTCTTTGTCAAAATCACTTGGTCCTGTATAGCATAAAACCCTCAGTTTCTGGAAAGAGTTGGAATCCTGCAGCCAGGTGTATGATTGTCTTTCATTAATGTGCTCTTGTGTAATGCGGTATCTGTGCTTGGCATGGAGTGCTTTTTGTGACCAGGTGTTTATTTTTTCTTGTTGTAATTCTATGTGATTGTGCCCGTCTGCGGAGTGATCTGTGCGGGATAGGTTGAGTGGAGTATAGTTTTTGTCTGCTTTCACTATCGACCTATGCAAGTTTGTCTGTTTGCTTTGGAAAAAATTTTCTGAGCGTTTTTATTTGTCTTGTGTGAAGTGACTGTATATCTGTAATCCCCCTGCCTCCTTGTTTCCTGTCTATGGTGAGCCTTTCTTTGCTCGCCTTTGGATGTGACATTCGGTGTTTCGTAAGTTCTGTCCGTATGAGGATGTGGATGCTTTCCATATCAGTTTGTGACCACTTGATGATGCCGAAGGATTACGTGAGGACCGGTATCGCAAATGTGTTAATTGCTTTTGTAAGATTTTTGGAATTCAATTTTGATTTTAGAAGTTTAACGAGGCGGTCTCTGAACTCTTGTGTTAGTTGAGCCTTGACTTGTGTGTGGTCGATCTTAGTGTTCTGATTGAGCCCAGATACCTGTACGTTTCGTCCTTGTCCATGTTATCCAGCCTTTCGCCAGTTAATATTTCCTGTTCGGATTGGTTCTTCCATTGGCCTTTATTGATGTGGAGCGCCTTGCATTTGCTCATACCGAATTCCATCCGGACGTCTGACGTACAAACTTCTGTTATTCTGAGTAATTCTCTTAGTTGCACTTCAGTGGCTGCATATAGTTTTATATCATCCATGTAGAGAAGATGATTTATTCTGTGCTGATTGACTTTCTGGTGTCTTATGTTGAAACCATAATTTGTGTTGTTAAGTGCGTTGGAGAGTGGATCTAAACAAAGGCAGAACCACAGTGAACTAAGCTAATCACCCTGGAAGATACCGCGTCGTATGTGTAGCTCCTCTGTTTGGATATGGCCGTCCTGAGTTTTAAGATGTATGTTGGTTCGCCATGTCTCCATGGTTCTTGTAAGGAACTGGCGAAGGACTGGGTTAATTTTGTATATTTGAAGAGTTTTCGTTAGCCAGCTATGGGATACAGAGTCAAAAGCTTTTTTATAATCAATGAAGCAGGTATGAAGATTTCTGTGTTCTTTTCTGGTTTGCTCCATGATCACACTATCAATTATGAGTTGTTCTTTGCAACCTTGGCTTTGTTTTCTACATCCTTTTTGCTCTTCAGTCAGGATGTTGTTTTGGGTGAGGTATTGTTCAATCCTTTTGCCTATTGTTTCGGTGATGATCTTGTACAAGGTTGGGAGACAAGTGATCGGGCGGTAGTTGGCAGGGTTTCTGTTATCTGCGTTTTTTGATTTTGTATAAGTTATTCCTTGTGTGAGGAATTTGGGAAGCCTATTAGGTTGTAGTATGGCTTTATTGATTTGCTCTGTGAGCATTTCATACGTTGCACTGAATTGCTTGTACCAGAAATTTTGCACGTTATCTACGCCTGGGCACTTCCAATTCTGAGTGTGTCTTATTGTCTCGGCTATTTCCTCTGGTGTAAGAACAACGTCTCCCTGCTCCGCTATATATTGATGTTTTCCCTCTTCTTGTCTGATCCATGGAGCGTTTTCGTTATGTGTTTTGGGTTCTGACCAGAGGCTTCCCCAGAACTCGGTTAACTCTTGTCTACTTGGAGGTTCTGTTGTTGTTATCTGATTATTTGATGTCATCTTTTGGTAAAACTGTTTTTCACTTTTCTGAAAAAGATTGTTGGCATCCTTTCTGTCGTTGGATTCGTTGTATCTGCGGAGTCTAGCTGCATAGACGGCAAGTTTCTGTTTCAGTGTATCGGCTATTTCGGGTATTCTTTGTTGTCGTGGTTTAGATTTCAGTCTGTTTATTTTTGTCTGTATGCGGTTTGAGAGGTTGTTATTGTTGGTGTATTGTGTGAGGAGCGCGAGATCCTTTCTGAGTGTGCTAATTTTATTTTCGATTCTAATTTGCCATTTAGGTTTAGATCTTTTGCTTGTGTGGTTTTTAGATCGCTTTGGAAGTTTTTGACCGTTAACTATGAGTGTAGTTACTGCAGCAGCGTATATAACAGTATGGATGTCCTCTAGGTCACTGTCGTTGGTTAAGAATTGTGGTATTATTTTGGCATTTATTGTGTGTAATATTTGTCGAGTGTTGTTTTTAAAAATTAGTCTCGGTAGGGGATCTCGCAGTACAGGATTGGTGCCACACCATTTGTTGTATTGTGTGTTCATCACTTGTTCGGCAGATTGTGTGATGGCAGGTGGTAGTGATGTTTTGGCTTTGTGTGGCTGTGAAATGTAAGTTAGTGCATGTTGTTTCCGGTGTATTTGGTGCATGATTATGTTCTGGATCTATTTCTAAGTGTATGCTGGTGTTATTGGTTGTGTCTTCGTTTGGAGGTTGGTTATTTCGAGTATGAATGGTATGTCCTTCTGTGATTGATTCAATAGCTAACGAATCATGATGTTGGACAGTGGTGTTTGGTGTATCTTGTGTATGCTCATGTTCTGGATCTATCTCTGTGGGTATGGTAGTGTTGTCGCTTGTGGTTGCTTTTGAGGTCTGCGGATCATTCTGATGGGCAGTATTTATTTCATTGGATACAAGAATCTTTATAGCTTGTAGTTCTTCGGGTGTAAGGCGGTTGTTTCTTGTTATGATTCTGTTACACGTTCTGCGAGGTGTGGGTATTGTGCTATAAATAGCCTGTGCAGCTCATGTCTGTAGCCTGTAGAGATGGTTTCTAGTTTAGTGGCGGTGTAGTAACAGTGCATTACAGATTTGTTGATTTCAGTGGTCCACTGTAGGCGCTGTCTGGGTTTACCAGCTTTGGTGGTTGCCGGCTGTGCCGGCAAAACATCCGCAGCTGGGTTGCGTTCTATGGGTTGTTCTGTTTGGGTTTGGGGTTCGGGTGAGTTTAATCGACGTACCCTAGGCCGTCGTTGGTTGTTTTTAGAAGTAACTCTATGCATCGTGTTCCCACGAGTAGGGACGATTTAAAAGTCGTTCTCCCGGGTGACTCCCATTCCAGGAGGGAAGCGTCTTATAATTACTCCGAAGTTGGCCCAAGATGCTCCGGAGGATTTGCGACTTTACTGTCGGGTTTTATTGAGGCTTTCTCCTCACGGGCCGGCCGGTTAAGGCAATCCCCCCGGTTGCTTACCCCTCACGACGTTCCCCAGCCACGTCCTGCTGAAGTCGTTGAAGTGTGGGGCGCAATAACGTGTGTGGCAGAAGGACCGGCGCTAAGCCCTCTGTAGCATATTTTCCCGGATTTGCCAAACCCCTATGTGACCCAAGTCAGGATAGCTTGGGGAAAGGTGGGAGCTTGCTGCTAGGTAGGGTAAGTACCGAGCGCCCAGCTTCCTGAGTGTGCTAGCCTTGGTTGAAATGACCTTTTGACCACGGACCCTGCTGGTATCGTAGCTCTGCGGTGACATTAAGGCCCATCATGAGCCATCCACCGGCATAGCTCGCCTGTCAAAAAGTCACTTGCTAAGCCCCCAAACGAACGTCAACGTTCTAGAACCCGATGGGGATTATTATTATTATTATTATCTGACTTTCTAAGTTCCTCTCGCATAATTGCGGTAGCAACAAGTGTTGGCGGGCTGTGCCAAGTCTGGACTATTACTACTATTATTGATCGGAATTTAGGAAGGATCGCACAACATTACAGGTCTTCAGGATTACAGACTTTTGGAATACTTTGTGTAACTTTTCTTCCAGGCCCAACTGTTGAAGGTGTTGCTAAAACGTGTTTGCTGCAAGGCCTGACACCTACATAATGAGGGGGACAATAGTGACTTTGTTTTGTTTCCAAAGTCGTTGTATTTCCATGGCAAGGTCCGTGTATTTAGATATTTTCCCAGCGTAGGTGTTTTGGGTATTCACATCGTTGGGAATGGCAACATCTATCAAATAGGTAATTTTGTCGGCCTTTGATTGGAAAACTATATCCGGTCTATTGGCTGGGATAGACTTGTCTGTATGTATTTCAAGTATAGTTCGTATCGATCGTTTTCGAGTACTGATGTCGGAGGGTAATTGAAGTATGGATCTGTTTTTTTTTTCTATTAGTTTGCTTACTGTGGCTAGTGCTTGGTGTATGACCTTGGCCGCAGAGTTATGTCTGGCTGTGTATTCGGTACCGGCAAGAACTTTGCATCCGCTTGTTATGTGATCTATTGTTTCTTTTTGTTGGTGACATTTTCTACAGTTATCGTCTGTTATGGATGGGTCTTTATGTATTTCTTGTAGTTTCTCGTCGCAATAACTTGGTCCTGGAAAGCAAGCATAAATCCTTCAGTTTCTGGAAAGAACTGGCCATCCTGCAGCCAGGTGTATGACTGTTTTTCGTTTATGTTGTCTTGCGTAATACGGTATCTATCCTTTCCATGGAGTGGTTTCTGCGACCAGGTGTTTATTTTTTGACCTTGTTATTATTATATTTTATTTAAACAAGAACAAAAATTAACAGAAATTATTATTATATATACAAAAACAAAAAAGTGCAGCCCGGGCTCCGACACGCCGAGCTGCTGTTCCATTACCCAATGACTACTCCTCACACCGTGAGGTGAGCAATCACTGGGTCCGCGAATCGTGCGCCCTAAGTAGACGAAGGGACCCAAGGATGACTGCCTTCTGCATTCTGGTGTCTAAGATGTGCGCCGCCGCACTGCACACTGGTATTTTGCGCAGTGCAGAGAGCAGCGTATTCCTCATTCATTTTTATTATTATTCTGATTTTTCAAGTTTCTCTCGCATGACTGCGGTGGCAACAAATGTTGACGGGCTGTGCCAAGTCAACACCTGAACTATTACAGATCTGAATTTAGGGAGGATCGAACAATATTACAGGTCTTCGGGATTAAAGACTTTTGGAATATTTTGTGTAACCGTTCGTCCAGGCCTAACTGTATTATTATCATTTACAAAAAACAAAAAAGTGCAGTCCGGGCTCCGACACACCGAGCTGCTGTTCCATTACCCAATGACTACTCCTCACACCGTGAGGTGAGATTATTATTATTATTAGAATACTATCATAAGTAGAGCGAGTAGAGGGCAGAGCGATATAAACTCAAAATGCTAATAACAATTAAATACAATACAAACATAACTAAGCTAAGACACATCACGTACGCATATTGTTCCTGTTATCGACTCTGTTCTTGAACAAGTTTCACTACGCTAGAGGGGAGCTTATTCCACGCATCAAATACTCTATTGGGCAGGACATGCAGTCGAACGGTGGTCTTGAAGGATTCCTTTTTTAATTTCAAAGAATGACCTCGCAGATGGCCAGTATTAAGGCAGAACAGAGATGACAAGTCTACTCCGAAGAGGCCATGTAGTGTACGATATGTAATGATCGAGTCACCTCGGGCACGTCTACTCTCGAAAGTTGTAGATCTAATATTCTTAGCCGCTCCTCATACGATGGACGTCTTACTCCATATATCTAGTGGCACATCGTTGTAAGCATTGACTTTTCCACCAGATAAAAGACTTTTTGGCTTTAGAAGAAACAGGATTGATGTGTTCTTACCAAGATAAATTGTCACATACCGTGACACCTAGGTCGCAGTCGCTTATGTGGGAAGGGACTGTATGACCATCGATGAAGTAAGTATACCTAGGATTGTTTTTACCGATGTGAATAATACACTTACTTGAGTGGTATTGATCAGTCGTGACACCCTTGAGATAGTCTGTTCAGATCACTTTGAATAACAGTGAAGTTGTCAACAGGAGTGTTATATATTTTAGTATCATCGGCATATGAGGAACACGTTGAACTTATGAGATTTGGTAGATCACAGGTATACAGAAGAAACAGGAGCGGGCCCAGGACAGAGCCCTACGGTACGCCACTGAAGACTGGTCTAGGAGATGAAATAGAATCCGAAATCTTCACAAAGTTCCCGTGCACAGAGAAATGCTTGAATCCAAAGTAGCAGATGACCTCTAATACCAAGATGCTCGAGTTTGTGGAGAAGCTTCTTATGAGAAACCCGATCAAAGACTCGATAAATCGAGGTATATTATGTCAACAGGAGTTCCATAGTCATATAGGAGGCTCCAGTCGTTGAAACATTTCAAAAGGCTGATAGTGATGGGGCGGCCAAGTAGAAATCCATGCTGATTTTCATGAAACAGTTTACATGATAAGGCGAAATTGAGAATCTTGCTAACCATAATTTTTTCTGCAATTTTGGCTATAATGGGAACGAGACCAATTGGGCGGTAGTTCTTGGCATCGTGTTTGTCGCCTTTCTTGAAGATGGGGGTCACGGATGCGCGTATCCAACATAAAGGAAGATAATGCTCCCGAAAGGACGAGGTAAATATCAAACTTAGTGGAGTAGAAAGAGAGCTGGCACACTTTTTAGTATGTCAGCTATAATTCCATCTCTGTTAGGGGCAGGTGAAATACTAAGCTCTGAGAGGTGTTTTAGAACCTCATCCGGTGAGAATACTACATTTTTTAATGGTAACTCGTTCCGAGGAAAGGATATTATGGGTAAATAATTGGGTGCAATATGGCTGAGATCGGCAGCAACGTATCCGCAAGTATTTATGTAGATGAGACAGGATCTTCACATATATGGCCATCGGGACTTCTAACGGCAGGAGTAGAAACAGTGGAGCTTAAAGTGGACCTGATATATCTGTACAACCTTTCCTTATTCGTCGATTGTACTAACTGTTTTTCAAAGCAGCTTTTCGCATCTGCAAGTACTTCTGGTATATTTTTGCCATAGGGCCTTCTTATGACGAATCAATCCCAACATGTTCTCATTAATCCATGGTTTGTTTGGTATGTTTGTAATAGTTCTGTACGAGGTACAATTAGAGATGAATAGACGCAGCTTATTGAGAAAAACATCCCACATTGATTGCGTATCGAGGAATTGGAAAAGCAGGTTCCAGGAAACTTCTGAAAGACATCGGTTGAGGCGTAAATAGTCTATGCGTTTGATGGTTTTCATTAGTCGAGAGGGTTGGATCACTATACTGAACTGTAGTTTAGTGTAGAGAGTGCAATGGTCATATTTATCGAATGGCGGCAGATAATCAATATCACCGACGAAATCAGCGTCGTTAACAAATACAAGGTCCAATGTCCGAGGAGTTTGATTATTGCGAAATCTGATGGGACAGTCGATTGTTGCGTGTTGCAAGTGTCATGTGGCAGATCTAAGAAGGAGGCAGAAGATGAATTACAGACAGGAAACACCGTCAGAGACCAAGTTACGTAATGTAGATTGAAGTCACCTGTCATATATAAGTTATTGGTTTGAGTAGACAGGTCACTTATAAGTTTACATAAATTTGCATCAGAAATATCAGGACAAGGCCTGTAAATACAACCAAGAATAAAAGAAAAATGTTGGTGCTTGACTGACAGAAACAGATTGTCTATACCAGGAAGGTCGTCTGAGAATGAAGATATAGTGAAAGTAAATTTAATACTATCTCTGACAAAAACACACACTCCACCGTGACCGGGAGTCGTGATTGAGTCACTGCGATAGATATGGTAACCTGGAATGCTAACTCCTAAATCAGGTAAGCCAGGGTGGGGCCACGTTTCTGTTAAGCATATAAATGTAAGACAGTTGGCGCTGGCGAAGGCAAGTAGTTCAAGAAACTTAGAATTCAGAGATTGTGCATTACTATAGCAGATCGACCATTCGAGGGAGGTTAGTTTTTTGATGATGTGGAATGTTGCGTTGGCAAAGTGATTATCTCCGGAATACCTCCCTCTGACATATTTGATTGTGATGTCTCTCTCAACAGCTGCCTGCCTTCTTCGTAGATGTTCCCGTAGCTGGACGAATTGAGCCATTTGAAGAGGAGTTTTATTATCATCGATTATGAAATGCTTGCAACTAGGATTAGATAACACGAGTTTTCTTACGCCTTATAATGTATTTTACAGTAACAGGATAGGAAAAATATTCTGTCTGAATGTTGTTCTAAGAGTGACTTGCATTCTGCTGTATCGTTAGATAGCCGAGTTTAACAGTTCTTGATGTCCTTTATATCACTAGCTATACTGAGCAATTGATTCACGATGAGTGTCAACTGGTCAGAGGTAACCGGTTGATTTGAAATGCTAGCAGTTACAGAAGATGTAGAACCGCTCCGTGTAGTGCGCCATTGTTTACAGCACACGGGGCAAAGCCATTTCTCGTTATTCTCTGTGAGAAAACTTACTTCATTGGTGGTTAAATTTACACAGGACTTAACACAAGTGGGACATGTCGGAGCCATAACAAAAGGTTAAGTGTATCAAGTAACCAAGATTATACTATTAGTTTGGCACGAGGAAGGGTGAAGGAAGGTACGCATCACTCTCTTGGGTCGTTAAGAGAGACTTTCAAAACAGACTAGTAGACCACGGTGAGGGAACAGGTTGTGAACCAAGGGTAATGCCAAAGTCTGTCCGCGTATTGTGTGCAGCATATCGATAGTGTACAAACCGATATCCGCTCTACGTGGTGACTGAAGAACGAGTAGCGATAACAGATAACGTTGGTACATTCACTTAGAGCTGGAACCGTTGCGTCTTGGAGGGGAGGAAATTCCTCCTATATCGACGTTGTTTATGCAAATAAGTAATGTAATAACTTGTAATTACGCAACCCAGTACTGGTATTCAACTGGCAGTAGATCACGAACACTAATGTCACAGTAATATTTAATAATTATAATTTTTAAAGCACGAGATATCAGTAAATTAGACCTAAACTAGAGGAGATCAAATAAACAAGTCTGCACAGCGCACAGTAGCGTACGAATTTTGTTTTATTTTGATGTAAAATACATACTCTCGTAGATTAATGTTACTGATGTATTAAACATAAGTTTTTAATTTTTTTGGAACATTGTCTCCCTCAAGTTCTTCATAACCAATTCTAACTATTATTTCTAAGCAGCTCAGTTATTTTTATCGTTCCGTGTAGCTGGTTCTTTATTGTTATTTGAATATTATTTGTGTTTAATTATAGTTTTAGTGAACGTTAAGTGGAAGACTAGTTAGATTGAATGAACTTGTCTATGATCGTTATTATGATGATTTTAAGTAATGTTTCGACCTATGTTTGAACTACTAATATTCGGTATCCATTTGTTTCTACATATTTTTGAGACAACTTCGTCAGACTAGTAATCTTATTTAGATTATAAATAGAACTTTAATGCACAAAAGGTAGAGAGTTCGTCCATTTGAAACCATTTTTTTGATTTCAGTGTTTAGATACATGTATTGAAGGAACGTATGGTAACAACTGCAAAGAAACATGCTTATGCAAAAATGGTGCTAAGTGCTCCCACAAAAACGGCAACTGTTTCTGTTCGAAAGGGTGGAAGGGTAAATACTGCGATAAGAGAATGTGCCCAGATGGATGGTATGGACCCAAGTGTGAAAATCCTTGCCAATGTAGCAAAGATTATACGGAAATGTAAGTGCACATGTGTTTATAATTATGTGAATCATCTGTATATGGATGAGTCAAATAGTGTGTACGTATTATTTACTCGTTTCCTCGTTTGGATACTTTATATTGTGTACAGGGTGATTAAACAATAAATATTTAATTAGCTCGTTAGGCAGGAGAATTACAGAAAAAAAGGATAAAAAGGAAAAGGGCTGCGTGAAGGCTAATTACACTTTATACTCAAAAAACTGTAGGAAAATACGATGATAAGACTAAGCAAATCAAGTAAGCACACATATTCTCAACATTAAAGGCACGGTCAAAGAGAGGGCGTTCTAGAACGCGACGTTGCGGCGTTCTCCAATGCCTCGTTACAGCGTTCCATTGTATTGATAGACAACGCCGTAACGCCGCGTTCTAGAGCGCCCTCTGTTTGACCGGGCCTTCACTACGCCATAAGAATATATGATCATTATGCAAGTTTTAAACTTCATTTTGTGTAACGATTTTGACCCGCTGTGACGAACTCAGTTATTTTTTAAGGTTAGGTCAGCAATAAATCAAAAACTTCTTATTATTCTTTGTCCATGCGACGTTTCGACTGATATATAGTCATCATCAGGCATCTAGAAATAATCGATGGTATAGATTTTATAACGATTAAACTTGAAACAATTCGCATTCAAATTAAAAAAGGCAAACAAATTCAAGCTAGCAACGACTATGTGATAAATAAAGTTAGGTGCCACTTGCCAAAACGCAAAAAACACTAAATTTACTTTGATTAAGTAACTGAATTGTTGCCAAATACATATACATGGAAACAAGAACAATCTAAAAATTATTATTTACACTACACATACCAGAATGTCGAAGTTTTGATCGTATGAAGTAACATGGCAAGAGTATCACTAGATATAGCTGAAAACACTGCCCACAGTAATAAAATTCAACGAAAATTTTTATACAACACAGGCACATACAATTAAAATTTAATTAAAAACGATGAAAAATTTGGTACAGCATACATCTGCACTCCACAGAAGAAGATTGACGAATGAACCTTTGGAAATCATTTGGCGTTTTTCCGTATAAATCATAAGAAAATCTAATGTTTTTCATCTGTAGAACATAGGCGAAATACGGAAATGTGTGAAATAAACTATAGATAATCAATTGGTTCATCTATTAGGTAATTTGTTTTTTAAATTTGGATAAGAATTGCTTAAGGCATTAACATCCTTTTTGTAATTTACTGAATTATTATTATTTTTTTTAATATGGATCGTCTCGCTGATCAATCTTTTGGACAAAATCTACTGGGTACTAAGAATTTTTGTGTTATCAAAATCAAAATGACGATTTTCGTTTCTGACATAATGATTTTGATAACACAAAAATTCTTAGCACCCAAAAGATTTTGTACAAAAGATTGAATCTTATTACTGTAGCTATATCTAGCGATATTCTTGCCATGTTACTTCATACGATGAAAACTTCGACATTCTGGTAATAATAATTTTTAAATTGTTTTTGTTTTCCACGTATATGTATTTGGCAACAAATCACTTACTTAATCAAAGTAAATTTATTGTTTTTGCGTTTTGGCAAGCGGCACTTAACGTTATTTATCAAATAGTCGTAGCTAGCTTATTTTTTTCCTTTTTTTAATTTGAATGCGAATTGTTTCAAGTTTAATCCTCATGAAATCTATACCATCGATTATTTCTAGATGCCTGATGATGACTATGTATTAGCCGAAACGTCGCATGGATAAAGAATAATAAGAAGTTTTTGTTTTATTGCTGACCTTACCCTAAAAAACAACTAAACTCCATTATTATTACAATTATAAGTTATAACTCAGTACGTAATAGAATAATAGGTTAAAAACAAACAACTATATGGAAATTCCAGTTTTTTTAATACTGACAGTACGTAAAAATGCTCTTTTTTCATCTTTAACTAATAGCCTTTTCGACTTACTGCATCGATTTTAACCATGATTTCACTACAGTGCACACTGAAAACTCGCCTGGTGCCCAGAAGTGCATAAATCTGAACTGGTAAGTAGAACATACACTAAAATACAATGACAGTTTGATGAGAGCCCATTTTCGTTCTGTGGTAGTTTTTAAATTTGAATAGTTTGAATCCGCATTGTTCAATAATTTATTAATTTATAGACATAAAACCTAACAGCCTTTTGTGCAATATGGCTTTTGCGCCAGTCTAGGATTTGTCCACTAAAAATATTAAGATTTCTGTAAAAGTAAATATATCTTGTTACACCTCTTCTTCCATCTTCAAACGTTCGTATTTTTGCGTTCGTATGCTTCGACGGCGCATTCAACAGGCACGTGTGGCAATGACAATGCTTACTAAAATATGGCGTGACCGTAACATCACTAAAGCTACCAAGATGTCGCTGGTTCAGTCTCTTGTGTTCTCCATATTTTTGTATGCCTCGGAAACTTGGACTGTTAAAAAGGCAGATCGATCTCGCATAGATGCTTTTGAAATGTAGACGTGGAGGAGAATGCTGAGAGTTCCTTATACCGCCTATCGAACTAATGTTTCCATACTGGATGAGCTCGGTAATCCAAAGAGACTATCCTCCATTTTGTCGACAAGAATGCTTACTTCTTCTTCTTCTTCGTATGACTAGGATTTCTCCTGTTTGTCTGCCTCTTATTCTGTCTCTGTTGTTGACGTTGATGTTGACATCAAATTATCTTCCCATCTTTTCTTTGGCCGCCTGGAGGTCTTCGATTGTATGGTTTGTTATTTTTACATATGTGAGCCAATCTGTTGAGTCTGATTCTATTTACATGTTCGTCCCATTCTTTCTTCCGTGTTTTTTCCATTTATTGATGCTGTTAATGTTGCATTGTTCTCGTATGTTTTTATTTTTTTGTCTGTCCCTGAGAGTTATTCTCATAATTGATCTTGTTTTCATTTCTATGCTGTTGAATATTTGTTTTGTTCCCTTTGTGTCTGCTCGTGTTTCTGCCGCATATGTTAGAATTGGCCGCATCGTTGTTTTATATACTTTAATCTTGCTTCCTGTAAACATATATTTGTTCTTCCATACAGTTTCTCTTAAACATCCACTAACTCTACCTGCTTTTGTCGCCTGTCTTTTAACTTCTGTAATCAAGTTCCTATCACTGGTTATGTCAATGCCCAAGTAAGAATGCTTACATTGTTCGGATATATTCACAGAAGCGATAATATGGAGAAACTTGTAGTTCAGGGTCACGCCCCGAGTGGGCGGCGCCGTGGCCATTCCCTTACACTCTGAGTGGATACGACGAAACAGTTGCTGGATATGAGTATCAAGAGCGCCACTGAACTGACAGTCAATCGCGAACGATGGCGAGCTACAGTTCCCAAAACTATTGATAATATTCGTGTCGGCAATACTCTAGCTCCAACTTAATGCATTTTATGAGTTCACAACATGTCTGTTAAGACATTGTGACTATGATGATGATGTTTCAATTTCCTCATCATCCGAAGATGAACGATGATCGCAGTTCTTCCAACTACACTTTCCGTACCTTCCGTAACCTATCCTATCGTCCATGCTACTATGTATACTACCCCAGTGCCGAGTTCTTCAAAAAATCATTTTTTGACAAATAAAATAGGTTATAATTAATATTTTTATAGATATCAAAAATGCACTAAAATCGCCACGAGCTCAGAGAGTCCATCGCGATAATTTGCACTTAAGTGCATTTAAGCCAATAAGTCGAAAACAAAAAAACTAGACTAGTTTTGGATTCAAATGTAAGATGAACATAATTTTGACACTCAGTTCCTATTAGTGCAGTGATGGGCAATAAGTCGAAAACGCTATAATAATTACTTGAGTGTTATTTGCAATTTGAACATGAAAATGTCACTCATGTTTTTGTTTTTCATGGTAAAGGTACCGCGCTATAAATGCCTGCATATTTAAGCCCAATTCTAAGGATTCATATTGATCAGATAAGGCCTACATGACTTACCGCACTTTGACCGACTTGTTACTTAACTTTAATTGATACTTGAGTTTAGATTGATTTGTACGAACACATTTATTCCAAACTCTAACTCAAGCACCTAAAATGACAGCCATTTTGTATTTCTGTGGGTACCACTTGTAAAATTAGAAATATAATCTCCAAATAATAATCCGTCAATCTGCAATTTCTTTTCATACTATCAGAAGAAGCTGGTTCTTTGGAGAAAGCCTATTACTTCTAAGATGAAATATTTCTTTAGGCAATACCTATCTATACTGTCTACCAAGCATTTTCACAACAGGCTGAACGGTTTGTGCAAATAAGTATTGCATTAGAGGCTGATTATAATACTGGTATATTATACAGGGTGTCCCACGACGATTAAGACAAGAAATATGTCGGAACTCGGCAGTAGTAGCGAATTATACATATAGGGTGTTCCGGTGATCATGTTACAAACTTCTAGGGTAGATAAAACGCATGAAAATAAGAAAAGAAGTTCATATGAGCATGGGTCAGGAAACGCTTCCTCAGGGAGCTAGGGCCCTTCGAAGATGACCTTCAAAAACTACTCTTCGTTTTATAATTTCGGTACTACTGCAGCTAACGCCACCAATTTTGAAACATGAAATGTAGTTGGTAGGTTCATCAATTGAGCCTGCCTACTTTGTCACCTTTAACCAGGGGCATACAAACCAGGGGGGTATTTGGGTAAATTTAACCCTACTCCTCTAAGGCGTCAATTTCTTGTCATTTTTATATATGATTACTATGATTCTCCAATGCCTTTTACATAAAAAAGGTACTCTTAGTAATAGTCGCTATGTCTCACCGTTTCCTCGGAAACCGCCACTAAGTCAGATACATTAATTGATTCCTATTGCACCCCTGCAGTTTGATCGCGTTGGCGTTGGTTTATTAAAATTTATCTAGTTGTCAAAAATCTGTCATTAAAATATTGTGTCGCCAGTGAATCATGGATTATACTTTCGCCGAATATGCCGATATGCTACTAATTTATGGCGAAGTTCATTGCAATGGAAGAGCCGCTTCAAGATTGTATCAGGAGCGGTTTCCTGAGAGGCGTGTACCTGCTCACACGCTGTTCGAGAGGGTAAATCAGCGCATAAGGGAAA
Source organism: Callosobruchus maculatus (assembly GCA_951848785.1). NCBI lineage: Eukaryota > Metazoa > Arthropoda > Insecta > Coleoptera > Chrysomelidae > Callosobruchus > Callosobruchus maculatus. Next base: position 3,320,013 of record CATOUR010000191.1, on the reverse strand, counting down.
CTGGCTCCGTGAAAATAACGAGGCCAGATAATGGCGCTCAAAGAACTGTACGAACTCCAGAATTTGAGGAAGAGGTCCTTCGACAATTGAGGTTTTGAATTAAGAAAAAAATATGTGTTTTTGTGATAAATGGAATTATCATATATAAGTTTTATAACAAAACTGTTTTTGTTTTCTTTTTTTTCGCAATAATTCAAAAGTTATATCAAAATAAAAATGGGTTTTTGAATCGAGTACCGAAAACACGCCGACAGCTCCCGAACCCCTGTGACGTCACCAGGGCGGTCAGGATACTCCTTTGACCAACGACGTCGTACTCCGATATACTATATTCTAGATTGCCGGCCAATCGTGAAAATACTGGCAACTACTGTATATTTGTTGCAACATAGGCGATGAATGAAGTTTGCAGCTCTAGATGAAGTCTATGATCGAAATAAATATGTTTTTGAATGTTTGAAGTAAAATTACAGATTCCAGTAAGTAAGTACCTAATCAAATATGTTTCGTTGAAAAGATCTCCTCAACCGCTGGACGGCCTAGTGGTTAGAGTGTCTGATAGTGAATCTGTGGGTCTTTGGATCGAAACTCAGCACTTCCAACTTTTTTTTTATTTTGATTATTGATGTGCTTTTTGTACTTGTTATAGTAAAGCCCAGAGATATATCATTTGTTTACAAAGTGAGGATCTCCGCAAAAAGTGCCGACAGAGAAAGGGAACGGGGTCGGACTGGGCATTCGAATTCGTTGGAGTGGGCAACGACGAAAATGTTCATTCGATCCAATAAAGTGCTCATACATCAGTTGGTTGAACAAGATGTTTGAAACTTTATTATCTGTTGATAAATATATGGTAGAGACATTTCAATATAATCGTATAAACCATATGGTAAATTATTCCTTTCTACACTCAATTTTAACGGTAATAAAGAGGGGCAACTAATATTGAAAAATGGAAGTTATGTTAGACGTCATCCTCATCGGTAGAGTCATCAAGATTTATTATAAATTCGCTTCCATGATTAACTAAAAATATTCGTCCTCAATAACCCTTACTTTGTTGATGTTGCTAAACCAGTCTTCATTATTCATCATGTCAATCTCAGATTTGATCAAGTCTATAACTTTTTTGTCAAATTTTGGTTCAAAGTTTTTCCTCCGGATTCGATGTTTTAGTTGTCCCAAAATTAATTCTATAGGACTGAAAATGCAAAAATAGGGAGGCAACCTTAATACATCATGACCATACTTTTTGGCTATGCTTTCTATGACATATTGTTTCTCAAACTGTTCAGTTTTTTTTTGTAAATTTCTTTAAAGTACAAATCCTGTTTTATGAGAAAATCTTGTATTGCCGCCTTCGATGACGTTGAATTCGGAATTTTGTACCTTTATCTGGAGTGGAAGGCTTGCACTTCTTTGTACCGTCGGTCCATCTCTTTTCAGCGGTATCATGGGTATCATACCAGGTCTCGTCAATGTAGTATACTGACCTCCCCTCGTTCCGGTATTGCTCTATCTTATGCAAGTAATCGTGCCGCCATCCCACAATCCTTGCACTTTCCATTATAGCCATTCGTTTGTTCACAGTTCTGTACCTAAACCCAATCTTCCTAATCCATCGCTGCAATGTGCTCCTTGGATACTGTTTCCCCATTCTAGCCAATTGTCTTTGAACGGATTCGATTGTGGGTAGTTCATTAATTTTGTACTTTTCGTACACAATATTCCTCAATAATTTTGTGATCGTGTGATCTAGTTCTTTTGAAACACCAGCATCAAACCTACGCTTCCTCTTTTGTGGCCCCTTTCTTAAAATTTCACAACTGTTGGATATGGAACGTGTGTTAGAATTGACGTCTTTTTGATCATACTCCCCTTATTTTCATTCTCCTGATCCTTCCTTAGTTCATTATCATTTAGTACTATTTGTTTTGCATCTGCGCTAAGATGTGACCTTTTGTGAGGTTTTAATTGGTCTACCTCCACCTCCCTCTGTTCAAATTCATTATCAGTGTCCGTACTATAGTCACTACTTTCACCACCGTAATGACAAACCGCCGACTTAGCTTCACTGCTGCAGGGTAATTCACATCGCTGTGAAATCCCATTATCTTCCCAAGGCCGAAACATACTCTAGCTGTCACACTTCCGAAAAAAACGTCCGATTCAGACAGAAAAGTAACGCACAAAAGTAAAATCAGATTGGCATTGTTATCAATAACGGTAGCAATACCTGCCTAAACAATTTGACTAAGTCCGGTCCTCTTCATCGATGGAGTCGCTAATAATCCTGGAATATGTCGGTCTTATCATAGTTCAGTCAAAATATACATCGTGAACGTCATCCGACAGATTTACGTTCAAATACAACTTAGTGTTTCATTTTCACCATTCTAAAATGTTACGTTTTGTTAGAAAATTGGTTAAAAGCACATTCCATGAATTGGCTACGAGTACGGAAGTAAAATAATGGTAACCATTGAATATTATAAAAACTGTATCTATGCCAAATGATGAACTGTACTAAGAGATGGTATGCAGTTTTTATATGGCGCAAAACGTACACAAATGGTATATCTCTGGGCTCGACTATACGCACATTTTTTCTACGATCAACATAAATATGTGTTTGAATCAAATTTTATTAGACATTACTTGCACTACATAGTGCAAAAACTAAGTACAGGAGGCGGTGGACAATTCAAAAAATCAGTGGAAACGAGGTTTGTCCGTCAATATCAATTGCCATTAATTTTTTTCAAATGTAATAGTTGGTTATTAAAACAAAATCCATTCATCCATTCAATCCATTCATTTTTCAAGTTTTTTAATGTAAAAAAGTAACTCAAACTCACATTCTGTTTATCATTATTATTTATTTAAATTGGGGCAATGAAGCTTAACAATTAAATTTTCATAAAAATTTTACAAGCAAAAATGTATAATAAATGCAATAGAAACAAACAAAAATAATTCTTCTATGAATTTCAATGTTATAATTATCTTCTTGACCAGAACTAAAAATAATAATCAATAAATACTTCTACAATAAATAAACTATGAATATAATTATTTTACATGAGAGTTAACACCCCAAGTAAACAAAAATAAAATTATATCTTTTATTTGGTAAATATAAAACTGGATATTCGCCCTCGCGAATTTTGGTAGCAGATATTCGCATTCTCATCCGCGAATGTCAAAAATGTGACATTGACATTCGTTGCATTACTAGAGCACAGTTCCCACAAAACCCCAATTACTTACTACTTGTAGTACTTGTCAAATATGTATTAGAATTTGGTTCAAAAACATATTTATGTCGATCGTAGAAAAAATGTGCGTAACAAGTGCCAAAAGCACATGAATATTTTATTCTGATAAAAAAATAAAAAAAAGTTGGAAGGCCCGTGTAGGACGTCGTTGGTCAAAGGAGCATCCTGACCGCCCTGGTGACGTCACAGGCGTTCGAGAGCTGTCGCCGCGTTTTCGGTACTCGATTCAAAAACCCATTTTCATTTTGATGTAACTTTTGAATTATTGCGAAAAAAACAGTTTATAAAAAACTTATTTATGATCTTTCCATTTATGACAAAAATTTTATTCAAAACCTTAATTCGAGGAAAATCCTGGTGTTAGTACCCGAGCGGTTGCAGAACACATGAATGTAAGTCATATACGTGTATGGGAGATCGTTAATGAACAACTTCTTCATCCTTACCATCGCCAAAAAGTACAGGAATTGGGACCAGATGATTATGCACCCTGCGTAGAGTTTTGCGAGTGGTTTCTTCAGCAGTGTACGCAAGAACCCCAATTTCGGAAATGTGTGCTTTTCTCTGATGAGGCTGTTTTTACGAGAGAAGGTATTTTTAATTCACAGAATAGCCATGTGTGGGCGGAAGAAAACCCTCACGCTCTTCAAATAAGAGGGTACCAACATCGATTCTCGGTGAAAATGTGGGCTGGAATTGTTGGAAAACATCTAATTGGACCAATCATGTTGCCGCCTCGACTAACTAGAACGGTGTACCTCAATTTTTTAAGATACACCTTACCTGAGTTATTGGATGAGCTGCCCTTCGACATACGTCGGAATCTGTGGTTCCAGCATTATGGACCACCCGTTCATTTTTCACATGTCGTACGTGAGCACCTCGATGATCGTTTTAGAGGACGTTGGATTGGACGTGGAAGCGATGTCAACTGGCCAGCCCGGTCCCCAGATTTAACTCCTCTGGATTCCTTTCTTTGAGGACATATGAAAAGCCTTGTATATGAAACTCCAGTTCAGTCGGAGGAAGATTTGGTGGCTAGGATTTCTGTTGCGGCTGAAATGATCCAAACCATGCCTGATGTTTTCACTGACGTCAATTTAAATATTTATTTATTTATTTAATGTTACACCGTACTAACACCCTAGGGGTAGTTACAAAGTAGGGATACATACAGCTAAGCATATATAAGCTAAATAGGAGAAGGTCACAAAGGTATTCTTAAATTCAAAACAACAAACCAACAGACGATGGGCTAGAAGAACAGAGAAGCACCCATAGGATGTTATAGAGCAGTTATTTGTCTGAAAAACAGCTTAATCTCCTTCAAAAGTGTATTGAAGAAGTCGATATTGGTTGTGTCTATAAACAGATCACACTGAAACAGCATAAAATTAATTGGAGAGCTGTCCAGTTGTAAGCAGGTAAATTTTCTATGACTAAACTCAGGTACATGTATGTAATTGTTCTGTACAATACAGTATAATTGTATTATTTTTATTTTTCAATTTTATTTATAATATATTGATACATCTTCACCAAACCCGAAGGTAGTGACAAGTAAAGGTAACACAGAAAACCGCTTGAAACTGACAAAACACTTAAAAGTATAAAAAACATTATATGCGAAGTGGAGGCACACTATAACAATTGGCTTTTTATCTGAGAGAGGGTAATGTTAAATATATCAAAAGGGTTTTCCCTATTGATGATATTGCACAGCTCCATCATTTTATTTAAAGGGGATAACTTATCCTGACTAGTTTTAAACGTATCTACTCTAAGGATCCTTAGGTTAATTCTAAGTACTTTAAAATTAATAAACTCAATTGTTTGTACTTTGCACTATTGACTATATTGTATATAAATATCACAGCTTGGATGTTTCTTCTTTGAACAAGAGAAACTACATTGAACATACCTAGCATCGATTCATATAAGACCATAAATGGGTGTGTCCCGTAGAGAAATCTCAGAAAACGTTTCTGAACCTTTTCAATTCGGTTTTTATGGCACTAGGCCAGGGGCATTAAGATTTAAGCAGCATACTCCAAATGTGGTCTCACTAGAGCATTGAAAAGTTGAATCAATGTTTCGACACTAAGGCTTCTACCATTTCTCAGGATAAAAGCAAGGACCTATACGCCTTGTTCACAATGTGTATATAATGGTTATTGAATTTGAGGTTCGACTGAAAAAAGACACCTAGGTCCTTTGCTTCACTTATCCTATCCGAAACCTTAGCGCCAATGGTATAATCATACTTAGTAGGGTTCAATTTTCTGGTAATAGACATTGTAGAGCACTTTTTCACATTAAGCGACATTTGGTTGCATTTAAACCATTCCCTATATATATATCATCTTGCAACTGCATACAGTCATCAATTGTTTATACTCTTTTAAAAAATTTGAAATCGTCTGCAAATAGCAGGCCGGTAGACCACCTCAGACAATCAGGCAAAGTATTGATAAAGAATGTGAAGAGCAAAGGCCCTAGTATGCTACCCTGGGGAACACCTGATGTAGCCTTAAACCTTCTTGACACTTCACTACCAATTTTTACCATTTGGTATCGATCAGATAAGTAGGACTTCAAAAATAGAAACGCCCCCTCTGACAAACCATAGTTACTCATACGAATTAAAAGTAGCCCATGCGGAACCTTATCAAACGCCTTTTCACAGTCAGTATAGACAACATCAAGCTGAAGCTTGTCCTCAACTGCTTTTGAGGCAAATTCGAAAAATGTGCAAAGATTTGATACAGTTGATCTGTCAGCAATAAACCCATGTTGCAAACTGGAAATTTTGTGTTGTAACTTTTCATTAAGATCATTATAAAGAATGATTTCAAATATTTTCCCAATGACGTTGTTGCCGTTTTTGTGCACAGGTGTAATAATTCCTGTCTTTAAGGCATCAGGAAACTTATTTTCTTTAAGAGCAAGATTAAAAATTATTGCTTAGTGTTTGGCAAAGTATTCAGTTAGGCCCTTGTAAGTGTAGGCTGGAATTTGGTCAGTACCTGAGGTTTTTTTTTGATTTTAGTTGTTTAATACTTTTAATGACAGCTTCCTCAAATATTTCAGAGAAACCAAACACAGTAGTCTCCGAACTACCTAAATAAGTGCTTGTCTCGCTTGGTGTCCCATAAACAGATCCAAAAAACTCAGAGAAGGCATTAGCAATTTCAAAAGTGCCTGAAAATTCACTATCGCCAAGCGACATCTCCTGTGACACACCATGATTGTCCTTTTTATGTTTGAAGCATGACCAAAAAGAAGCCTTAACCACTCTTATATTAGCTTCAATATTATTTATATAATTTTCGTAATCAGATTTTATTTGTATTTTAATTGTTTTTCTTAGGCTTTTATACTGGACATGATCAGCAGGGGATATTTTGTTTTTCCGTATGGTTCTGTGAAGACGATTTTTTTTCCTAATATTACGCACTAACTCCATGGAGTACCAGGAAGGAAATTTAGGCGCTTTCAAAGTCTGTTTAACCAGCCTTCTAGGGATTGATGCGTCTAAAGAAGTATAAATAATGTTATACAAATACTTGAGGCACTCATCCGCATTATCACATGCCAGCAAACCCGACCAGTCACAGGATTTTGCACAGTGGTACAAAGCCGTAAAGTCACCCTTAAGACTTGTTAAAAAGTTCACCTCCAAATGTGGTGGTTTTGTATTTTAAATAAAACTCTAGTGGAGGATGAAATTATCCTCTTTTACTAGTTGACAGTCGCATCTACAGACATGTGAGATATCAACGTCAGTGACTACTAGATCCAAGATTCTATCCATAAAATTTTTAACACTGTTGTCTTGGCCTAAATTATACAGGTTTAAAAATTCAGTTCATACTCGACTATTTTCATTACTACAATCTACATAATTTGGTATATTAAAATCACCCATTATTAGGAACTTACTGTGTTCAACATCTAGCCTCTCAAAGATGCTAAAAAAGTTCTCCACCTTACAAACATCACTATTAGAAGGTAAGTACACAACACATACATATATATAGAGCTACTTTTGCTGTTAATTTTCACTAACACACACTACATCTTCACTGACAACGACGACATACGATCAAATTTAATGTGCTTCTTGAAAGCTAGGACTACACCCCACCTCTGATGTTTCCAGCATGATCTCTTCTATCACATTGTACCTGGGGTCAAATACCTCAGCATCATGTATCCCATCACACAGCCAGGACTCAGTCAAAGCAATCATATCAAAGTCCTCTGCTAAAACACTTGTGTAAAACTCTTGTGTTTTAGTCCGAAGACCTCTTACATTTTGGTAGTACACATTATATTCACCGGTCTTGGGCTAATTAGTTATATTTGTTGAACATGACGCTGGTCCTAACTCTGCAGTTGAGGGTCCACAGTTTTCTGCAGTAGCACCCCCGCCCCCTACCCCCCTCCTCTCGAAAAACTTATTCACTAGAGCACCACTAGGCCAAACTTCTTTGTTCCAAGCTTGTTTTTTTTTTTATTATAGAGGGTTTAGGATATCGGCTTGATCGCAAGGACAGAAGCACTCGCACACCCGAAAGTGTGAGAGAGAGACTGCCCACCCGACGTTGAACCAGCTTGAGTCCTCTGATGTCATGTTCAACGGACGCAAATGCGTCCATTCGACATGTCACCACGGCCCGACCGGCTAAAACCCGTTCCCTCTTTTCTTACCTCTGTTCAATCTCTATCTGCACCGGGCATCATCGTGAACGATATTCTTCGCAGTGCAAGATGAGTTAAGTATGTTTTTGTTCTCCTTCTTACTACATGTCCCTACGTTCCTCTGCCTCTTTCGATTTTAGAATGCCTCGAACCATCTCATGTACGATCTTCCAGCGTTGCTCGCTAGATATCATTATGGGCACCATGTTGTCTGGGGTCAGGTCCTCAGGCAGGTTCGCTCTCGCTTCCTGCCTGTAGCCGGACCATCTGTCACACTCAAATAGGGTGTGCTCGACTGTGTCGCTCTGGCCGCAATGTCGACAACGATCGTCCGTCGCTCGCCCTATTTTGTTCCTGTATGCCCGAAAGGGACCATGGCCCGACAACGCCTGTGTGAGGTAGTAGCAGGTTGTCCTGTGTCTACACTCTGCCCATTCTCGTATATTTGGAATCAGGCGCTTAGTCCACTGCGCCACCTCTGTTGTACTGGACCAGACCCCCTGCCACTCGTCCATTGTTTTCTGCCTGACGGTCCTCCTCCGCTCTGGCAAAGCACCTTTCGCGATATACATATGTCTCCTCTCCTTGGCCAACAAATGCAGTGGCGGTATCGCTGTTATAACCTGCAGCGCTTTGGTGGAGACAGTACGATACGCACTGGCCACCCTCAGCAGCGACTTCCTTTGCACCCTGTCTACGGTTTGCTGGTGCTTTTTCCTCTCCATTGCTTTATACCATACTGGAGCTCCGTATAAGATAACTGAGTGGATAACTCCGTTCAAGAACTGTCTCTTCCTCGTACTTGGGCCGCCAATGTTTGGCATTATACGTGACAGTAATGCCACCTTTCTTTCTGCTTTCACCGCAGTTCTCTTTATATGTTCGTTGAAACATCGTTCGTTGTCTACGGTAATCCCCAAGTACATTATCGATTTGCTGGGTACTATCTGCACCCCTCTAAGACAGAATCTCACTTGGCTTCTAGTGATCCTAGAACCCTGGAGAATGACCGCCTCAGTTTTGTTTGGTGCGAGCTGAAGTTGATGCTTGGACATCCACTCATCTATCCTTTTCAGCGCCTCGTTTGTCGTTTGCATCAAAGTTTTTTCGTCTCTCGTGGATGCTACCAAAGCAAGGTCATCCGCAAATGCCACAGTCTTTGTGTTTCGAGGAAGAGCTATCCTTAAAACCCCATCATACAGGACATTCCAGAGAAGAGGACCTAACGACGATCCCTGTGGAACGCCAGTAGACATCTCCAGCTCTACGTTTGCTATTTTTATAGCTCTGTCACTAATATAGCTGCCGATCAGGTTTCGTAAATACCTCGGTATGCCACGTTTATTCAACTCCTCCATTATGATGCCCCACGACGCCGTGTTAAAGGCATTTTGCACATCAAGTGTCACCAGTGCTCCCCATTTAATGGAGGCTCCTTCTACGGAGCATAGAACTGCCTCCAAGCTTGTTTGTAGTGCTCCTTGAAAATTATTACCTTCATGGACTCCTAAATATCAGGGTGTTTGGATTGAGTAACTCACACCTTACTTCAGGAAATTTACCACGGAGCAACTTTTCCAGCTTCTCAGGCTTCGTACCAGGTTGAAGCCTGGTCACGTGTAAGGATGTGTAATTAGGGATGGCTCGCACTTCCATCGAGCTCTCGCCACGACCCACCATAAACTTTCTTGTGCGACTTCCAAATTTACGCTTGACTGGCTGCCAGACACCATCTCGACCACTATCTTCTTCACGACCAAGTTCATGAATACGGCGGAAAATGTGATCTTGCTGCACCTGTAGCACTGCCATCTGGACTGACTGCGCGTCCGCGACTCTGGAATCACCGCTTTTATTACGTTTAATAGCATTTGTGCTGATTGGTTGTTATAGTTAAGGTTTTCTAACCTGCTATCTCCTAAATCGTCCCCACGGAACAGTCTGTCACAGTAACTGTCACGGGAATTGACGTCGAAACTGGCATTCTTGGGTACCAACTCAAAATTCGAGTCCCCCTGTTATTTCGCGACATTTGGCTTGCGTTGTTGGCAGCCGGAAATATACGCTCCCCACTATCGTTGCATGGAACAGGAACACGAGGAGAGTTCACCTGCCGATTGGAAAAACTGGAATTTCCCTGATTACCCTTTTTTGTAGGTTATTAGTATATTCCATCCCTTCCAACAGTTTATCCACCAGGAACTTCTCTCTTTTGAGACAATCTATCTCTTTTTGTAAAATCTGGACTTCTTGTTTGCTCCTATTACTCACTACTTCGGTGCTCACTACCTTCCATTTGGCTGTTTCTTCTAGGTTAGAACGCCATTCGTTATCGCACATTTTGCAGAACCAATGGAGATTGGTACATTCATTGATTATTTTAAGCCAGGATTCTTTAACACTGACGCACATCAAATGAAACTTGTTTTTACATAGGTCAAATTTCAAATACTTAGAATTTACAATGAAATTATCACTGCAGCTCAGACACACTTCAACATCTGCCGCCATCTTGATATATACTAGGTAGTTTTCGTTGTTCTTAATTAACCTTACCGCTTCGATTAACAAATACGTTGTCAGAACCGCTATTTGACAGATAAATAAATAGTTTTCGGAGCAAGACACCACTGTAAGATGTCTCCTAACCTTATTTTGAGCTACAACTTTGGAGGAACACAAAAAGTTACAAATATTCCCATTAAAAATTTTGAATCGGACGTCACGTGACCAAAAACAAATACCTCATTGGATGACACAATAGTAAGAAAAGATAATATATTTGCTCTAATTTACACCACCAAAATTATATAAATCGTATGTTTAGCTTTGTGAAATGCAACAAAATATTATTTTTACCCCTTTTTAATATAATACAAAGGTATATTGCAGGTACTTATAATTAATATCGATAGTAAATTATTGCTTTATCAAAATAATGCAGTAATTTGAATAACTTGTCATCACTATCATTTGATAGACCAACAATCTGGTGATCAAACGAATTGCTTCTGTGGAATCTGATTGGTTCAGGTTATCAATTGCTAAACTCTGTTAAACAAGAAAATGCAATTTTCCACCCATTTAGGATGGAAAATCATACTGAAAAAGATACTAGCTGGTTCATAATGGTCGATTATATATAAAATGTCATTTTTCACCTTTTTGAGGTAAAGGTCAAAAGAAATCAATAATATCTTCAGAGAACTTTGACAGATGCATATGTTATTGAATGGACTGCCCTGATTCGTCAAATCCTTTGTTAAAATGCTCGCGTTGATAAAATGAGGCCTTATTTTTAGAGATGCGTTGAAATCAAGTCAGTCTAATGACCAAAGAGAGCCTTTCAATACATATCATTAGACCCTCTTGTTCCTACCTCTTGTCATACACAGGAAACGCCAAGAAAGAAATCCGGAAATGGAACTTTTAAAAGACACAAACTAAAAGAAATTACAGTATAAAATTAATTATCATATTTGTTATTATTAAACGTCAATTTGAGCTGATCACAAAGTGTAACATGAACTCCACAAGCAATGATAGTAAGAAAAAATCAATGTGAATAGATCTTAAAAATTAAGACCAATTAAGAGCAAAATAAAGCAAAATAAGATGGTATAACAACAATGATAACAACCAAAAAATACATAAACCTAATCAACATGCGCATGCCATACCTATTGTCAGTGTCGCCTTAGATGTTCAATGGCATCCATCGTTTTAGATGCACTTATGCATCCATTCACGCGTGGATAAACCTGCCTCTGCATCTGGAGCAACACTGAAAATAGGTTTAGTATACGCGTGTGAGTTAGGTTTATGTATTTTATCTGTTAACTTGGTTGTTATATCACGTTACATTGCTTTACTTTCCTGTTAGTTAGCCTTAATTTTTAAAATCTATTCACATTGATTTTTTCTTACTATGTTTACTTGTTCAGTTCATACAACACTTTGTGATCAACTCAAATTCACGTTTAATGATAATTCAAATAATAATCAATTTTATACTGTAATTTTTTTTGTTTCTTTTAAAAGTTCCATTATAATGAAATTAAATACAGCACCTATTGGCAACTACTACGCTACCTGGTAGTTATTTTAGAAAGTCAAAATATGATTTCTAGTAGTTTTACTTGAGTATTATCTACGGATACGATGTGATGAAGGCTATATTTCTATAGGGCAGCAATTGTTTCTGAATTTCACAGCACACTTGTCATCATACTTGTTTTATTGATATCTCCGGTTTGAAAATAGCTAGGAAGTTAAATCTTGCACTGACTTTTTAAGAATTTCGTCCTCTATATATCTATGTTGAAAGATATATAGCATACCATTTAACATTTTCGTAATAATGCGTAATAATTGTTATGATGTCAAATACCGCCCTGTACCTACTAAGTCAAGATAAACTAGGATAATTTTTATACAACAGATTGTTAAGTGTAGTTAGAAGAACTGCGATCATCGTCATCTTTGGATGATGAGCAAATTGAAGCATACGAACGTAAAAATACGAGCGTTTGTTGAAGATGTTGTTCATAAATTGATAAATTGAGGTGTAACAAGACATAAGTATTTACTTTTACAGAAATCTTAATATGATATTCTTTTTAGTGGGAAAATCCTAGGCTGGTGCAAAAGCCATATTGCACAAAAGGCTGTTAGGTTTTATGATAATAAATAATTGAACAAAGCGGATTCAAACTATTCAAATTTAAAGACTACCACAGAATGAAATTGAGCTCTCATCAAACTGTCATTAATATCAGTTGGCTGACAGAACTACTCAATTGCACTTGAATTTTAGTGTATGTTCTACTTACCAGTTCAGATTTATGCACTTCTGGGCACCAGACGAGTTTTCAGTGTGCACTGCAGTAAAATCATGGTTAAAATCGATGCAGTAAGTCGAAAACGCTATATGTTTCTCTTGAGTTTTAAGTTTAACGGACAATTAAGTGGTAAAATTTGACCAGTTTGCTAAGGCCAGCCACAAAATGAGGCGACACAGGGTGTCACTCTAGAACTTTTTTAATCACAAAAAATGTGCAACTGCGCATATTGGCACGCAGTTTGTGCTCACAGTGAGTCTGCGGAAGGCAGTGTCTAAGCCGCAGTTTTGATCAAGAATCACGGCGTCAGTGGCAGTGTGTACGACCTAAAATAGGAGAACAATTGATATAATCATTACGAATCCGAGAAATTTTATATGATACAAGTCAGGTAAAGTTCTTGAAGTCCAAATTAAAGGCTGAAAGGTGGGAGGAAGTTTTAAATTTCTCATCGTCAAATTCTCGACTCTTAAGTTAAGTTGAATTCTCTATGACTTTCTGTTTCTGTGTATTTTTCATGTATTCACTTCTATTTGATCTTTGTTTCATCATCGCAGCGCGATATAGCATATTGTTGCAAATGCAAACTCTGTCTGAATCCGATTCTGAACTCAATTCATATACATATATTCGCTTTTTTGCCTCAACTGTACCTCACAAGTGGAAAACAGCGGTTCGACTTGCGATGTTAGTCATCGTAACATTCTTGCCACGAATATTCACCATCACTCAGCAACAACACTAAGAGTCATTTGATTAATGCTTTAAAGGTATCTCAAGGCCTGGTCAAACACAGGGCATTCTATAACGCGGCGTTACAACGTTCTCTAACGCCGCGTTACAGCATTCCGTTGTTTGTACCAAACAGGTCTGTTTGTCGGGTTGAGCAAAAGCATTACGCCAATTTTTGTCAAGATGTCAAGTGATTCAAGCATAGATGAACTCAACGCCGGGTCAAACAGAGGACATTATAGAACGCGGCGTTACGGCGTTCTCCAACGCCCCGTTAAAACGTTTCGTTGTATTGTTAGAGAACGCCGCAACGCCGCGTTTTAGAACGCCCTCTGTTTGACCGGGCTTTTAAAGGTAGTGCAACACACATAAATCACTAATGGTACTAAAGGACAGCTAGCCTAATGGTCCCTTAGAAAAATTTCCTTGCAAACGGAAGTCAACCAGACAAAAAAGTCCCTTAAGGGGTTAGGCTGTAGTGCGCGAACTTGAGAATCCAAGAAAATACGTATTCTGATGTTAGCGCTTTCTGAACTATGTGTGTCTAAAATAAAATGAAGGGAGGTAAGTCCGTGTGTCATTGGTCCCCTGTTACGACATCCTGGTATTTGTCATCTCTGAGTCCTACCATCCTTGACTTAGATTACGCTGCCCTGATGAGGTCCAATAAGTCCGAAACACGTGTCGGTAGCTATCGTTGTTTCTCTTTGCGTGCTTAGCCAGCTATGTTAAAATTATTTCTTTGGTTTGATAACCCTTATCACGCACTAAATGTTTTTTTTATATATATATGTATAAATGTGTGTACACATGCCCCTTATTTATATATACATTTATTGTACATTTTCACTATTTATAAATATTTCAGGTGTCATCCGTGGACTGGTGAATGTGATTGTAAGTCTGGTTGGAATTCGGCTGACTGCAGCCGGCCTTGTCCATTCCTGACGTATGGAAAAGGATGTCACGGAATATGCAAATGTCTGAATAATGCTCAATGCTCAGCGGCTAACGGTACCTGTATATGTCCACCTGGATTCACAGGCGAATACTGCGAGAAAAATTGTCCTTATGGAAGGTTTGGAGAAGATTGTTCTCATAAATGTGATTGTGAGTAAATTTTAAAAAACTACTACCGATATAATTATGCTGTTGCGAAAAATATTGTCGCTCGAGGGAGGGCGGTGACGCTTTTCGACAAATAGCACCGTTGTGGGAAGTGCTAACGAAAAAAAGTTCAACTGACATATGGAGACAATACAATTTTTGTCCTCACATTTTTCGTGGGCGACCAATAGTTTCCATTCTACAGTGCGCCAAAGTTAGGGGTTGGTTTGTGTTTTTTACTAAAATCAGAATTTTATCGCGGATTAAGTCGCGGAGTAAGCAAGCACCTTTCATCACACGAAATCCTGGCCGACTGAGGAGTCGTAGTTCAGTAGCATAGAGAGCTGTCGTGCAAATAGTGGTGAGAGATTCACACTCACCCAACTGCCGACTAGATGTCTCTTGATGACTGAAATGCATGGTTCGCAGAGAGTTACGGGGGAGTGGTGGGTGTCGGTGGAGTCGACATCAAGTCATAGGCGCTGTATATCGGCTGTGGTGCGGGGCACCGTAGCACAGTTGGTAGGGGGCGGGCCTAGAATGCCGGAGATGCTGGTTCGAATCCAGCCGGTACCCTTTATTCTTCCGTTTTTTCTGTGAACCAAATGATTGGAATTATCTCCCTCTTGCGGATTAAGCAAGCACCTTTCATCACATGAAATCCTGGCCGACTGAGGAATCGTAGTTCAGTAGCATAGAGAGCTGTCGTGCAAATAGTGGTGAGAGATTCACACTCACCCAACTGCCGACTAGATGTCTCTTGATGACTGAAATGCATGGTTCGCAGAGAGATACGGGGGAGTGGTGGGTGTCGGTGGAGTCGACATCAGGTCATGGGCGCTGTATATCGGCTGTGGTGCGGGGCACCGTAGCACAGTTGGTGGGGCGCTGGCCTAGAATGCCGGAGACGCTGGTTCGAATCCAGCCGGTACCCTTCATTCTTCCGATTTTTCTGTGAACCAAATGATTGGAATCATCTCCCTTTTGCGGAGTAAGCAAGCACCTTTCATGACAAACAATCTGCTGTCTTATTCACGGTCGGTTCCTTTGTGATGACATGTTGCAAATATCTGACCTCAGTGACGCCATTTTGGGATAGTTTCATTCGCCCTGACAGGGGCGGAGTAGAAAAAAGTGTACCACAGGGCAAAATTAAGAAATAATAGTCAACCTATGCGGTGTAAAAGGAAGGTAAACATTAAAGATAACATAAAGTTTATGTTTTCCTTAATGTTTACCTCTCATAAATTACTAGATTTGCGCTGTGATCTATATTATTTATCTCTATACTCATATTCTATGTAGATAGCCATGACCCTGCCGTGCCGCCGCTGTTGAAATCTATCTCTCTCTAACCCAAAATATCAATGGCAAAGGGATCGGCGCGAAGCGTCCCCAGACCTTGAGTAAGACAGCTGATTGTTGAGCCGTGGCTGCGTGATGAACAGCGTCTGCCTTCTATAGTGAGGCAGCAGCAGCCTTGTGCAAGGTTAGCGCTTGGGTGGGTGACTGAATGGCACCGAGCGCACGGAAAATTGCGTCAATACCGCGATTTGGAAGTTGACGGCGCAACAATGCACTGCTATTGTGTGGCGCGCATCGCACCGATTGGATAAATTTAAATTCCTTTTTTAAACTTTAAAATGGAATTACATGTAAACAAGACGATGCAGAGAGTAACAAAATGAAACAGTACAGCAATTTTTGAATATACTAAGAGGTTATAATAATTTAATCATTGTTTTCAAACCCATGATACTAGGCCATTGAGTTTGATAGCTTCATTCCAAATTAAATTGTAACAATTGTACTTTCACTAACACTTTCAATACATATATAAATCTTTCGTTGTGTAGAGTTAAAAGTTTGTTTTCAAAAAATGTCCCGCCGAATATCCTTCGGACATTGACAAATGCCTCATAGCTTTCTGAAAAATTACTCAAGCGCATTACTCGGTGACAGCCCGAAGCCGAGCTTCGATTATTAAAAAATTATCTCGTCTATTTGCAATGTCCTGGGAATATTACTACTAATAATTTGTTTACCTCGAAGTTATACGATTAACGGTTGCCGATATATTTCCGGCGTCCGTTCTTAGTTAGCCACCCGGTACAGCGTGAGTTTTATCGCCACTTCAACATTCATCGGAATCGATCTATTCCTACTCGCAGTTTCGAAACACGGTTCTTCATTGGGTTGAAGCACTTCGCACCCGCGGTGTACTGATCAACCACCAGGAGCTTCACGAACGGTTCGAAACCCTGAAAATGTGGAAAGCATTCGACAAACCCTTCGTCGCAGTCCGACTCGATCTGCTGGACAACATGCTGCTAAACCTAGCCTCAGTGTGCGTTCGGATTACAAACAACGAATGAACTTAGCACGTGAGGTGTTATGTCAACTGGTAACAAAATGCTAGAAACTCACAGTTCGCAGAAAGTCCAATGAAGCATCCGGAAAGGCAACTATCGCAAGATATCAGTCGTCACGATCCAGTTCTGGTATGAACCGATGAGATGCTAATGCTGTTGGATAACCACTGGCTTTAGAAAATGGTACAATTTTTTGTGACGTACTATAATTATCTTACTATGTATGCCTATACCCCGCCACAAGGCTCAGCCTTCTAGGGGTGGCATTATTTGTAGTTTTATTGCAAATAAAAATGAAATGAATGAATGGAAGTTACCGCGCCCTCGACCTCTCTCGCCTTGTTAGGGGAAGAGTACTACTTCTGCTAGCCATTTCAAAAACGCCCGTCGTTTATGTATATACAGGATGGCCCAATAAGCGCGCTGTGCTCTCTAGCGGCCTTACCGTTTAAATTAGAAGAAAATGTGCCGAATAAGAGCTTTTATTTTCAAATGATCTACTTGCAAAAAATAATTTCAAAGATGGCGGACTTCCGGATATTCCCGAAGTTGGCATCAATTTACTTATTGTAAATATAACACCCTGCATATTATTACATTTTTGATTTCAGCAGTTTGTTAACCATAGTTTATGTTTACGAAGCATATTTTCGAAGTTATTCAGCAGTCTTTAGTAAAGTAAAAATCATTGTTTCAAAAGAAAATTAAATCAATAGACTAGCAATTTTCACATTTGGATAGTTTAAAACGTTAAAAACTTTTTTATAAATGGGATGGTATGATATGTGGTTCCATAATTGATGGTTTTCGAGATATTTACGATTTTGTAATTATTCCATAATGGCGCGTAGGAATTGGGAAAAACGTAGGTGACGTGGCTCGCAAACGAAACAATTGGCTGGAAACCTTTCATCCAAAGTGTTTCAGCCTCTAATACTACAATAAAATGTGCGACTGCTCCATATAACTGTAACCACATTATTCTTAAAAACTCCAGTGGTAAATTTTCCAGCAGGTTTTCCAAATTTTCATTTAGAAAATTTTTGAAAACATTAGTTTCTTATGCGGATTCCAATAATACCACCCCAAATGTTTAGACTCCACACTGGTTGTCAACAAACTTCTGAAAATTTGGATTAACGTCGGCATAAAATATGAGAGAAAGACACATGTAGTGAATCTGGAAAACCTGCTGGACAATTTACCACTGGAGTTTTTAAGAATACTTTGGTTACAGTTAGATGGAACGGCTGCACATTTTAGTATTAGAGGCCGAAACAGTTTGGATGAAAAGTTTCCAGCCAATTACTTCGTCAGCGAGCCACTCCACCTACGATTTTTCGAATTTCTACGCGCCATTACGGAATAATTACAAAATTGTAAATATCTTAACTATCAAAGACAGAACTGCATATGCAGATAAAAGTGAAAGTTAATTTAATTTCGCGTCCATTGATGAAGTTTTTAACGTTTTATTTTTTTCAAATTTGAAA
This sequence comes from Callosobruchus maculatus, assembly GCA_951848785.1. Classification (NCBI taxonomy): domain Eukaryota; kingdom Metazoa; phylum Arthropoda; class Insecta; order Coleoptera; family Chrysomelidae; genus Callosobruchus; species Callosobruchus maculatus. The sequence continues at coordinate 3,301,486 of CATOUR010000191.1, read as the reverse complement.
ATGGCTAGTCTATTGATTTAATTTGCTTTTGAAACAATGATCTTACTGAAACACAAGCATCTTTCTTACTCGTTTTAAAACCGAAAACCGCAGCTTTGTCGGGCCGAGACATTAACATTTCTTGTAAAATACTACAAACCTCAAATTTTCTAAAGATTGCTGAATAACTTCGAAAATAGACTTCGTAGACATAAACTATGGTTGACAAACTGCACCTAAGAATCAATGCTAAATTCAAAAACGTAATAATATGCAGGATGTTATATTAAGGCCCGATTTTATCAACATGCATATTTTAGCAAAGGCTTTGACAAACCTTTGCTATTGGGTGTTCTTTAGCAAAAGCTTTCTATTGGGCATTGAGGGCTATGCTAATAAGTATCATCGAATGGTATTTTATCAATATTGGAAACAAAACACAAAGCTGAGTGACACTTTTATCAAAAATATTTTAGAATTCATGGATCTAAATCGTAGCAGAAAGTCAGGACAAAGCGATTGATTTGCAAATTAATGCCAGATTTGTCATTTTTACATTATAGTTATTCTTCTTCTTTGGGTGCCATACGCTTTGCAGCGTGTAGGCGGTTATCTGCTCTCGTGACCAACGATGTGTCGAGTGCCGTCTTCTGCTTTTCTCACTATTGTTGAGATGTCGCTGACGTGACACCAGTTTCTGATATCTCGGAGCCATGAGTGTTGTTTGCGACCTGGACCTCTCCTCCCCTCAATTTTACTCATTAAAATTTCTTTTAGCAACCTATATTTGGGGCCTCTAAGCATGTGACCTAAGTAAGCTACCTTGCGTCTTTTTATGATTTCCAGTAACTCTCTTTGAGTGGAGTCTCTATTCAATACATCCTGGTTCGTAACATGGTCTGTCCACGGGATTCTCAAAAACCGACATAACGTCCACATTTCGAAGGCTTCTATTCTATTAATTGACTTGATTTTGAGGGACCAAGTTTCAGCGCCGTACATTAGTATTGGCCATATATAGCATTTTACCACTCGCAGTCTGAGATTTAGTGGCGTTTCTCGGCGTAAAAGAAAGCTGTTAAACTTTATAAAACTAGTCCTGTCCATCGCAATGCGTATTTCGATTTCTTTGTCACAGTCCCATTTTGCATTTAGTGTTGAACCTAGATATTTGAATTTATCTACTTGTTCGATCACTTGGTTGTCTATGAAAAGCTGTTCGTTGGTATGCTCTTTTCTGCTTACAATCATTAATTTAGTTTTTGTTATATTGATCTTCAAGCCATACTCTTTTCCAATTCTATTTATTTTGTTCACCTTAAAATTTAGGTCTTCTATGTTGTCGGCTAGTATTGCGGTGTCATCAGCGTAGCTCAGGTTATTTATAGGGAAGCCATTTATTTTGATGCCTTTCGTTTCGCCTTCAAGTGCTAACTGAAAAATCCTTTCGACGTATACGTTGAATATGAATAACAAGGGTGAGAGAGTACAGCCTTGTCTCACACCTTTTGTGATTGATATTTCATTTGTGCACATTGAGTTATTAATTTTGAGGTCTGCTTTTTGGTTCCAATAGAAGTTGTATATTATTCTTAGATCCTTGTCGTCCAGACCAATGTCTTTTAATATTGGAATAAAAAAATCATGGCGGACATTATCAAATGCTTGTTTGTAGTCAATAAAACATATAAAGACATCTTTCCTTTGGTCGTAACACTTTTGAACTATCAGCTTCATAGACAACAGCGCCTCTCTTGTGCCCAAGCCATTTTTGAAGCCAAACTGGGTTTCTCCAGAACACTCATCGCATTTTCTATATATTCGGTTATGGATGACCCGCAGGAAGGCTTTTAGGGCGTGACTCATCAAACTAATTAATCGGTGATCATCACATGTTTTTGAGTTACTTTTTTTGGGGATAGCTATAAAAGTCGACTTCAACCATTCCGTAGGTATTCTTCCCGTGTCGTATATAGTGTTGAAAAGTCTGCACAATTGTTTTGGGTCTACTAGTTTGAGCATTTTTGAGTGTATATTGTCCTGCCCAGGAGTTCTTTTGTTTTTGGTGTTCGAGAGAGCATACGATACCTCAGACTCAAGTATAGGTGGGCCTGATAATACATCTGCGGACCTATCCATTTCGTAATATCTATCGTCTGTAAATAGTTTGTGTATATGATCCTCCCAAGTTTTTATTATTTGATCGGTGTCAGTTATTATCTTATTATTCGCTGTGATTTTTGAGACATTCCTTTTCTTGAAAGTGTATGTAATTTCTTTTAATTTTTTATGGAAATGAAAAGAGTCGTGTTTGTTATTCAGTTCTTCTGCCTCTTCACACTGTTCAGCTAACCATTTGTTTTTGGCCTCTTTGATTTTATTTTTTATGAGTCTGTCTATTTCTCTGTATTTTCTATCATTCCCTTTGTTCAGTGTTCTCTCGTCCATCATCTTCAATATCTCTGTGGTCATCCATTCTTTCTTTGATTGTTTTGTTTCGTGACCAAGCATCTCTTCTGCGGTTTCTAGTATGACTGTTTTAATGTTGCTCCATTGGACTTCTGGGTCTCTCTGTTCTGTATTTTCACGAGTTGTATACCTTGTAGTTAAGTCTTGTCTCACGTCTTCTTTCTTCTCATTACTTTGAAGTAGGTTTATATTGTATCTTATGTGATTTGTCTTATTAGTGATTTTTTTTTCCAGGAGCCGTCCTACCTTGCTGTCCCCGTCAATACTTAAGCCTTAAGGCCTATTGTATTATTGCTCCTCTCTTTTACAGTATCCACTCCAGCAATCTGGATCCCTGCATAAGTTTATGCAGTTTACTTACTGGTCCTGGTGCTGAGCCGTACTCCATTGGTTCTAGCTTGGTCTTCCCAAAGAGCTGTTGTCTCTTGTGATCTAGCGCTTCGCACTCACAGAGCACATGTAGGGCTGACTCAGTTCCTCTTCCACACAATCTCCTGTTGAGGTCTGCATTGTAGAGTCCCATTTTATTCAGGTGTTCCTTCAGGCCACAATGTCCTGTGAGGAGACCCGTCGTTATTCAGAGCTGATTTCTACTCAAAGAGAGCGGAGTTTCAGCTATTTTCTTGCATGGAGCTCTAATGAATGTTTTTCCATGAACACATCCTGGCAACAAGTTCCACTGCTCCTTGTGCTGATGTTTCATCCACTCTCCCACCTGGTGTCTGATTGTGCTTTTAGGCACCCCCAGGGCGGGTTCTGCTCCAATGTATAGGGCAGACGAGCCTAGTCTTGCTAGCTCGTCCGCCCTTTCATTGCCTCTTATACCAGATTTTTACTCATCTGTAATTTGTTTTTTGTATTTACTTTGTTTTAGTCTGTACCTATTGTAAGTTTAAGATTCTTTTTACAACTATAATGCTATTCAATCATTGGCTTATGCCCAGCACAAGTTTTTACTTTTTGGGCTTCTCCAAGTTTGTTGTGCAGTCTTCCCAGTTCTTGTAAACATTCCCAGACTAGAGCAGACGTAACTTTGGGCGCTTCTAGTGCCCTAAGTGTAGCCTGACTGTCTGTAAGTATTGCGATCCTCTTGTTTCTGTAGGATCGTTCATTATTGATCCTTGCACATTGCAGGATGGCGTACACCTCTGACTGAAATACCGAGGCGTATTTTCCTAGCGGAATGCTCTGTCTAGTTCCTCTTCCAAAGATTCCCGCTCCTGTGCCTTGCTCGGTCTTTGATCCATCTGTGTACCAGACTATTTCCCGATGCAGGTTGTTTACTTCACAGAGTTCTCGATATCTTATTATAGTTTCGAATTTCTTGTTGAAGATGTATTTCGGAGTTATGTGGTCCTTTCTAGCATCCATTATGGTGTGCCCCACATATTCTGCGATTTGGTTGTGTCCAAGATCCTTGTAAATTCCTCTTGGTAGGGTTTGTAGTCTAGAGTAGCCCATTCTCGCCTCGCCCATTATTACAATTTGCAACGGAAGGAGGTCCAGGATGGTCTCTAAGACTGCAGTGGGTGCGCTTTTCATTGCACCTGTTATGGACAGACAAGCAAACCTTTGCACCTTGCTTAGTTTCATGGGTCTTACCACGACGCATATGTAATCATGGGTCTTACCACCATTGTGTATGTCCAATGCACCATGACTGGACTTAGACCCCATGTCTTACTATGCGAGCGCCTCGATAGCACTAATGCCATCTCGGCTCTTCTTTTAACTCTTTTGAGCTGAGGGTTCCAGGTTAGCTTAGAGTCTAGTACTACTCCTAAGTATTTCACCTCCCCTGACAGCTGTATTTGGCTACCCAGAAGTTGTAGAGGTCCTAGTCCCTCAACTTTTTTCCTTCTGGTGAAGGCAATTATGGACGTTTTGGAGGGGCTGACGTTCAGTCCCTCCTTATGGGTCCAGCTTGTAACAGCGTTTAGAGCCCTTTGCATTTTGTCTCTAACCGTGCTGTTGAATTTTCCTTGCTCTAGAATTACCAGATCGTCCGCATATCCTAGAGTCCTGTGTCCATCCTTGTCTAGAAGACTGATTAGCTCGTCAACAACGGGGTTCCAGAGTAATGGCGATAGTACGCCGCCTGGAGGGCATCCCCTCGTGACTGGAGCCATCATAGTCTCTTCCATGATGGTTGTGTATACCAGTCTCCCTTTTAGCATGCAGTCAATCCACCTGCATATAGTGTCTTCGAGCCCTATTCTCCTCGAGGCTCTGGAGATCGAGTTTAGGACCGTATTGTTTCTGTTGATTTTCCTGCTATGTGTGCATACTGGTCTGAATGTAGTGGTCTGTCAACCAGAACATTATCCCTAATATGTCTGTCTAGCAGTTTTTCTAAGGTCTTCAGTACGAAGGACATCAGACTTATTGGTCGAAGTGACTTTGCATCTCCCTGTCCAGTTCTTCCAGGTTTGGGTACAAATATCACCTTTATGAGTCTCCATGGCTTCGCCACATAGCCTAGCGCTAAGCTGGCTCTTAAAATTGCGTCTTCTTACAAAGAGGTCTGAGGCCTCCTGCAGAAGAACCGGATATATGCCGTCTGGTCCTGGCTTATTAGTGATTAATTTTTCCCTGTGAAGGAATCTAGCTATTAGTGGGTTGTGGTCCGAACCTATATCGGCTCCCGGATATGCTGCTACTCTTTTTATGCTATTCTTAAATCTGTTGTTAATTATAATGTAGTCTATTTGATTTCTTATGATGTTTTGAGGGTTATCTTGAGGGGATCCCCATGTATATAATCGTCTGTCAGGTAAATCATAGAATGTATTTTTAATTACTAGGTCTTCTTCTAAACAGAATTGGATTAACATTTCTCCTCTTTCGTTTTGAGTTCCAAGTCCATAGTTTCTCGTAACGCCTTCAACCTTTTCACGTCCAACTTTAGCATTAAAATCTATGATCATATTTATTTCCTGTTTCTTTAATGAGTTTAGTATATCCCTGAGTTCTTCGTAAAATTTTATTGCTTCATTATCAGGTTTGTCAGCTGTAGGTGCATATACCTGAATGATGTTGATGTTTGCTTCAGCATTATTCTGTCTGAGTGAGGGACGTTTTTTATGTATTTCTTTAGAGGATCTTTTATTAACATACCAACTCCATGTCTGTGTTGGGGGTCGTTATTGTCGTTACCAGAATAGTAAAGGGTGGCTCCGTTATACTGACAAGAGCCGTTGTTGGGCCACCTTGTCTCAGTGATTCCGAGTATATCTATGTTTAATCTTTTCATTTCTTTGACGGCGTTTGCTAGCTTTCCTGAGGGAAACAGGGTGCGTACGTTCCAAGTAGCGATTCTACTCTTCAACTTTACTGTGTCCAGCCGGGGGATTCTTAGCACCCTCTGATGATTCAACATCTGCCCGGGACTGAGGGCCATATTTCCATTGTTTTCTGTCATAGTAAAGTTTTAGGGTAGCGATGAACAGATAACTGTCCTGGGAAAGTAAATATCTATATGTTATAGTCGTAGGTTCCCGTTACTTTCGACCCCTGAAAGACATATTCACTTGTCTTTGATTTAGGGTTATACCGCCCATACTCGGTCGTCAGGGCCTCGTTTGTGTTAACAGGATTTACCAGCGAGAAGGTGAGGTTGACAGTTGAGTAGGAGAGGCTTTTTGAGACGCTTCACTACCCCATTAAAATCCCATTATAGTTATTAGTTATAGTTATTGCAAACTGCGATAATTTGTGACAGACTCACAAAAGTAGTATCAATCACAGCAACTACCTTATTTAATAATTAATAATCCCACCTCCGTCAGTCAGATGGATTATAGACAAATACATACTTTTATAAAGAATATTCCATTTACTGGATGCATGTTTGTTATAGACCTTCTTATAAAAATATTCACAGAGGATGTAAAGGTGCAGCAGCGTACACATTGTTGCTTTCTTTCTCCCAAAAGTATATCAAGCACCTGATTCACTTTTGACTATACAAGTCACTGACAATAGATCCACTGAATACAAGTTATACGACAGGTTTTCTTGTTTAGCTGTTTACATACAACTTTAATAAGATTATACGGCTATACGCCAGCTAGTCAGCTTTGCCGTTCATGATAGGCAATCAGTAATGCAGATGCACACTTGGAAAACAACTTGGCTAACAGTTAAATTGTGTGTGTGTGTGTGTGATGGTGTTTATGTACTGCATTTGCTGTGACATCGTGTGCGTGAATAATCGTGGACTGTGACCTCTGCCTTAGCTGTGGCATCTTACACCCCGATGTCACAGCAATACATGCGATAACTCTCTTAATTTATCATCTAATTCCATCCTTTCTACTGTTTCGGGACGACCATTTGGCAACGCCGCCGATGAGTTCATCGATGTTGGTCTACGCTCAATGCTTAATATTTTCCTCGATTGTGTATGTGATGTCACAATTCGGTTTGTAGCACACAGGTTTCATCCTGAATTGTAACATCATTTATAAAGTCTGTTCTGAAGCGCCCTCTACAGAATACACATTTCACTATGAGCGTAAAAGTGTGTAAACGTATCTTTTGCTATCAGCATCACTTTGGTGCCCAAGGGAGAAGCATTGGAGAAGAGCGCGTATTTCAGCCAAAGATAGGTAAATGGTCTTACTTTTAGCAGCGATAGTAATAATAGTAACGATAATCCCTTATTTTAGCGTTTTTATTTTGTTTCACATGGGCGCTGATTGTTATTGAAGTTGTTGGTTTTGGGTCTAATCTGAGTAACCATGAAATGAAATCTTCGAAGCTCATCTCTGGGTTGAGTTGCTGCTCAAGTTCTCTTACTTGCGTGCCCGCATTATCTCCAGCAAATGGAGCCAATCTGTTGAAGTGCACGATATTAGGTTTTCCACCGTTGGCATTCTGGATTCGATGGATTACATCGTTGATTTTTTTGACGACTTCATACGGGCCCTCCCAGGAGCTCTGGAGTTTCGGTGACAGGCGTCGGTCTTTCTGAGGGTTGTACAGCCAGACGAGGACTCCGGATTGGTATGCTGTTTCGCTGGACCCTACGTCGTACGTCACCTTCATCCGATCGCTTGCGGTGCGAGTATTGTGCCGAACTTACTCATGGACCTCGGCCATTCTTCTGTGAAGGTTGGCAACGTAGCCTTCGCCTGCCACATCGGCCCCTGATTTGCTGCCAAACATGAGGTCATACATGATATCCTAGCCGGAGTTCTCGCCCAAACACAATACTGGCTGGTATCTCTCCCGTGGTATCATGAACTGCCGAGGGGTACGCCAATAGGAACAGATGAAGCCAGCTATCCCAGTTTCGTTGGCGGTCCGAGACAACCTCGGCCAAATAGCGATTCACCGTTCTGTTCATCCTCTCCACCATGCCGTCCGACTGAGGATGTAACGCCGTGGTCCGAGTTTTCCTAATCCCCAAAGCTTTGCACAGGTTCCGGAAGGGCGCAGATCCGAAGTTCCTTCCGTGGTCCGAATGCAGCTCGAGCGGGACTCCAAAACGACAAATCCAGTCCTCAACCAGAGCCTCGGCAAGGGTTGCGGCCTCCTGGTTTGGCAGAGCATAAGCTTCGACCCATTTGCTAGTAGTCGATAGCGATCCTCTCGAAGGGACTTCCAACATTGTATTGGTGCGTGGGAGCTTTCGTAAATCTCTCTAGACCATTGATGGCGGCACGTACTGTACAATTCCTGTACCATTTCTTAACGTCTCCCTTGCAACTAAACCAGTAGAACCGTTTCCGAACCTTCTCCAGGATCTTGGCCACGCCCAGATGAGCTCCACTGGTTCCGCTGCGAATCTCCCTTAGTACCATCACGGTCTGTCTTTTTTCTCTGGTCCCTCCTTTGTCCTCCATTGGTTTCAGGATTTCATCCTCCATCACCAGAGTGTCCCACTGAGCCCAGTAGGACTTGACGGTGGGCGAGTAAAGTGAAACTTTAGGTGAAGAACTTGGTCGTTGGTCCTCCCTCTTCCACTCGATGATTGATCATTTGCAGGCTAGAATCCTCCTCTTGGTCTTTCTGGAGATCGATAGGCTGCCAGAGATCATCCACCACGGTGGTTCTTCTTGTCATGGCGTCTTTCATCTGCTGCCCAACGTAGGCCATACGAGCAGTTCTTCCTCCGGCCTTCTGGACGCGGGCGCGGGTTGAGGATTGCCTCTTGTCTTCGACCCGACATAGTTTTTTCCGGTTTCGACAGTGGCTTCTTCTGTAACTTGCAGCGGCTTCTAACATAACCCAGCTCGCCGCAGTTCCAGAACCGGATCTCTCTTTCCTTCTTGGGACGGGCCTCGATAATTACCCGCCGCAGTTCCTCAACTAGGGACAGCACTTCTGTCTCACCTTCACATTCTGGAACTCGGGCCGGGCTTGCTTTTTCACAACCTACAGCCTCATATTCTAAATCTCTGGCTAGTGCGACCACCAGTCGTTCCGAATGTGCCAGAGCTACAGCTTGACGCATTTCGCCATCACGCAGGCCACCCACTAATGCCCTACACAGCTAGTCGCTCCATTGGATCTTCTGGAGCCGTCGCGTCGGATATGTCAGTTGAACAAAGCAGGCCACATCTGCTTCAAATCCTTTCAACGTCTCTTTAATCGTTGGGAGCGATTCTTCAGCTGAGCGTGGAAGACGTGGCCGAATCTGACTTGACCAAATCTCATGTCCAGATGTCTGACTAGCTGTACGTAGTCCCCTCGTTCTGTCAGTGATAGCGTCTGAAGCACATCTGTAGCTTCGCCTCTCAGTGCGGTCGCCTTTTCACCAGATAACCAACCATTAGCGTTTGCCGCCGCATCGAATTAGTGGAGGTAATTCTGCCAGGACGTGTTGCCATCATACTGAGGAAGTTCTAATCTCAGCTTGCTCGAGTCTCCTGCCTTCAGATCACTTAATGTGATTACGCTTGCAACCTGAAGCTGCATTCGCAGGATGTTGTCTCGCAGATCTTCTTTTTGTTTCTCCATTATCGATTCTAAGATGTCGATTCTGACTCCAATCCTTTCTTCGATGTTCTTTGCTACAGTAGTAATCTGTATGGAGCTTGCTTCGTATTTTGATTGGAGTTCTTTGGCGCACTCGAATTCATGTGATTCGAATATAAAGGTAACTGGATCCTCGCCATAATTATATGCCGAAGTCGATCCTGGAGAACGGCCTGCAACCGACTGCTATCAGCACCACGTTTGTCGAGCTCTCGAATTTTGCCATTTTGACAGTTTATTCACTTAGTTGTCCGTACCATGTTGCCCAATCAATCAGTCTACCCCACACCTGACACCACTGTTACAAGTCTTTGATTTTATTGGGCAGGAAGACACTTGGTACAGATTAAACTATTTATTTACACTAACTTTATACACTGGTATGCCTACGCTTAACCTGTCACCTATCAGTCTAATTTATTTACAGTCACTATACTAATTTATGCGTGTCCCTCACTCTAGTTTTTTATTTCACTGACCATTTATTTTACGCACGCGACTGGTAGACCACGGATTGCGACTCGCTGCTTAACTCTGCTGTCCGGTTGCGCTGCTCCTTCTTATATAATGCCTGTCGTCCGCTCTCGAACGTTCTCTCCACGTTCTCGACGCTGGCGGCCACAGCAAGCAGGTTTCTGGAAGTCGGCCCATTTTTGCGAATTCAATCGCTCGAGCGACTATCGCGAGATGGCGGACAGGGCCGAACTGGCACAATATCTTTATTTGCTCTACAGCAATTAGTTGTGAGATGCTAAAGCAGGTCATGTCATTACAACTTTGCTAGGTAGCAACTTTATTATGACATAAGATTTTCAGGATAAAGAGATAAAGATGTTAATAGCCGAGTTGTCCTAGTTGTTCGATACCCTAGTCAATAAAATGTCTCCAAACAAAGCCCTCCGAGACCCGAAAAAAAGGTCGCAGAGGAAAAAAGTGTTAGACTAGATCTAATGATTGCTTAGAAAACAGATTTGACTGTTTGTTTTGTGTTGTATGTTGTACGGTTTTTAAATAAAGCTTTACTTTATTTCTGGTTTCAGCAGTATATTTTGATATTTGCTAGAGTCCGAGTTTCATTACTCCATCTTTAATGATATAAAATTTACAAAAATAAACAAGTGGTTATTGTCTGAAGTCATATTATTAACACAGCTTTTATGCAGCTCGTTATACACACTTCAATTCCGTATTTGCTGTGGCATCCCTTTAAAGATGTCACAACAAATACAGAAGCAGAAAGTTACACACGTGAATTTTATAGTTGCTGTGACATCGATGTCACAAGTCAGGTTCTTGCATGCGAACACAGCTACCTAACCACGGAGTGTAAAAAGAAACGGGAAAGAGTCACGTGATGATAAAATTTTTCTCTCTCTAACAGTTGGTATGTTTTGGATGAGGCCACAATTGAGGATAATTCATGGATGTCACAGCAAATACGAGCACCTGTAATGGTGTGTGTGTGTGTGTGTGCTTTTGAAATGTAACAAAATGCTCTTTTTACCCATTTTTTACTATAATACAAAGATTAATTGCATGTATTTATAATTATTATCGATAGTAAATTATTGTTTTATCCAAATAATGCAGTAATTTGAATTCAATCCAGTGATCAAATGTATCGCCTCTGTGGAATCTGATTGGTTGAGATCAGCAATTGCTAAACTTTTTGTTAAACAAGAAAATGCCATGTTTCACCCATTTAGGATGGAAAATCAGACTGGAAAAGATACTAGATGGTTCACAATGGTCGATTGTATATAAAGTATGTCATTTTTGACCTTTTTGAGATAAACTTCAAGAGAAATCAATGATTTTCAGAGTTCTTGAAAGGGCTGCTCTGATTGGTCAAAGTCTTTGTTAAAATGCCTATGTTGATAAAATCGGGCCCTAAATAAGGAAGTTGATACCTACTTCCGCTACATCCGGATATCCGCCACCTTTGAAATTATTTTCTACAAGTAGACCATTTAAAAAGAATTGTTTTTTATCTGAAACATTTTATATATATATATTATTTCATATTTAGTAAAATATAAGGTATTGTAACATTATACATGGCATTTTAAAAGTTATGACCATTTTTATATCCAAATCGAGCTCAAATGAACGTACTGTATATTGAAAATTAGCGAATCAAACATTATTTTTTGTAGGTACCTGAAAAGATAAAAAATATCCTCTAGTTTTAAAGCAGGCTGTAAAAAAGTCTTCGACATATATCTATATCTATAATATACAGGGTCAAGTAGAATACAAAAACTAGATTTCCTTATGTTTTTTAAATGTAACCCCCATATTTTATTATACCAAAAAATTGTTTTCCACAAGCTCTTTCATATTTATATTGCATTTCATATACCTACATTCATCAGTTTCCGAGATATTTCGATTTTTCTGCAAATTTTTATGCTGAGGAAACAATATTATAGATGTTATCCATAATTATCAAACAGATTTATCAGGTAGTCTTTGAAATATTGGCAGTGTTCATAGCCTGCTTAATAATTTCGTACTGTGTGAAAACCGAGCCTTAAAAATAATTTTTTCCATGAAAGAAACAAAGGGTATTTAGGAGAAATTGCCTACATCTCTCTAGAATATATCAACTATCAACAGCGATATCTCGAACGGAGGTACTCTAAAACTGATGCATTTGAAAGATTGAGGAATCGTTTTATTCGGACTGAATATTCAGTTAATATTTCATAGCCTACCTGATAGATCTGATTGATAAATATGTATCACGTCTATAAAATTGTTTCCTCAGCCCACGTGACTTATATTGTCTCGATAATTCAGGGTTTCGACTTTATCAAACACTATTATGGCTTTATATTTTAGTTGTTCGTTAAGCACAAATGAAAATCGATAGGACTTTCTCAAAATAAATAAATTTCAGTACACAAATAGAAGGTATATTTAAAATTTGCAGAAAAATCGAAATATCTCAGAAACTGATTAACGTAAGTATATGAAGTACTATATAAATCTAAAAGAGTATATTGAAGGTATTTTTTTGGTATATATAAAATTTGGGGGCTACATTTAAAAAAACAAGAGAAAATCTAGTTTTTCCATTCTACCTCACTCTGTATATGGATATGTGTCGGCGACTTTTTCTACAGCCTGAGTTAAAACTAGAGGATATTTTTTATCTTTCCATGCACAAAAATTATTTTTGATTCGTTAATTTTCAATATACAATACGTTCATTTGACAGCGATTTGGATATAAAAATGGTCATAACTTTCGAAACACTCTGTATAATGGGAATCATTAGTAGAATATAAATATGGGATAACATATAGGATATGTTTGCATCACCACGTAGTTATAAATCACTCTAATCAAAATATTTTCTGAGCATGGAATACATCCTTGACTCTATCTATCTATCTATCTATCTATCTATCTATCTATCTATCTATCTATCTGTCTGTCTGTCTGTCTGTCTGTCTGTCTGTCTGTCTGTCTGTCTGTCTGTCTGTCTGTCTGTCTGTCTGTCTGTCTGTCTGTCTGTCTGTCTGTCTGTCTGTCTGTCTGTCTGTCTATCTATCTATCTATCTATCTATCTATATATCTATCTCTCTGTCTGTCTATCTATCTATCTATCTATCTATCTATCTATCTATCTATCTATCTATCTGTCTGTCTGTCTGTCTATCTTTTTTTTTGCGGGGAGGTAAAAATCTTCATAGAAAGTATGACCAGAGTGTCATACCCAGATGGATTCATCCCATTGTCTCTCCAAGCAAGATTAATCAGTATATGCATGACATGTATGTACATACCGATAAGTAGAGCCTAGCAACAAACAGGACGCCTACCAGCTAAAAAACCTCCTCTACCCTACCCTTTTACATACCGGAAACCGCTTACGCATTAGCTCGATATGTAAGGTGTTCAAAATTATGTATGCAATCTTTAAATGGTTGTTTATCTGTAGGTTTGATACATACCGAGTCTCTTCAGATTCTTTGGTCTGTATTATTTGACGAACCGTACTGTATACTTGTTGCCAGGTTTCTTGACTACCTACCAGACCTTCTGATAGGTTCGACATGTTCAGTGTCTTGCCGGAATTTCGGAAAAATCACTCACTATTCGGGGATCTCCTACGCTGAAAAAAATATTTACGAAAGCAACCGTGACCTGAAAGAGCTTGGGTCATATAATAATCTATCTCACCACCCTGTCTGTCGATCCACTTCCGTATATTTGGAATTAGTTGATGTGTCCGTCTACCATACGTACCCTCTTCTGTTAACAGGTTGTCTCTTGATGTACTCTTGTTCGTGCCGTTGTTGGCATCCAATCTTTCCCTTATTAGTAACTCTATCGGAGGTACACCTGGTAAAACCCCAACGCCTTCAGCGGAAATGGTTCTATACGCGCTGCATATCCTTATAGATATTTTCCTCTGTACTCTTCCAAGTTTCATTATCTCTTTTTTACTTGCAGTATGCCATATAGGTGCCGCATATAATAATTGAGAATGAACTACACCGGCTAGAGTTCTTCTTTTAGAGGCCTTAGGTCCGCCTACGTTTGGTAATAAACACGCTAGAGCTGATATAGTTTTTTCCACTTTGGCGATGGTTTGACTAATGTGTTCCGAAAAAGTGAGTTTAGTATCCAACCATACTCCCAAGTACTTTATAGCTTTACTTGGTTTAATCACTGTTCCTTGGATGTTGAATACTATCGCTGAGAGTTTTCGCTTGGTCGTTAGTAGTACTGCTTCAGTTTTCTGGGAAGCAAGAGTGAGCTTATTGCTTTCCATCCAGCTAACTACACGATGCATTGACCTGTTTGTGGTCCTCATCAGTTACTCTTGAGTTTTTGCTGTTATAACCATCGCCAAATCATCACCAAATCCAATCAGAGTTACACCTTGTGGCATCTCCATTCTCAGTAGATCATCGTACAAAATGTTCCATAGAGTCGGTCCCATTATGGAACCTTGAGGAACCCCACTGCTGATCTCCATTTTATTTATCAGGCCTTCAGCTTCTAATAAAATATGTCGCTCTGACAAGTAAGCACCTATTAGGGCCACTAGGTTTCGATCAACACCTCTTTTTGTAAGACGATCAAGAATGATTTTCCAAGATGCGCTGTTAAAAGCGTTCCTTACGTCTAACGTGATTACGGCCGTAATCCTACGATGAGCTGCCGAAAATGCCTCTGCCTCCCTAGCTATTTTCAATACCTCTTGTCTAGCATCCGTGGTCTGATGACCCTCTCTAAAGCCAAATTGTCGCGTGGATAGGCCACCAGTTCGTTCAATTTCATCATGAAGTCTTGCCCGTATTAAATGCTCAAACAATTTTCCTTCTACATCAAGCAAACTTAATGGTCTATAGGAACTTGCATCATCTAAAGGTTTATCCCCTTTTTTGAGTAGCACTAATTTAGCGAACTTCCATTCTGCAGGAAACTGTGCGTTGACTGCGAGATTATTGTATAATGATAGCACATACTCCGGCTCCTCCAGGGCAAATAGCTTTAGTACCTCTGGAGGTATGTTAGTTGGTCCTGGTGCTTTATTACTTTTCAGTTTCATACATGCTTGAAATAGCTCATCCGATGTAAAATTTGGAAATGTATAGTCTACATTATAAGTTTCTGTTAAAGATGGATGTATTGGAAAAATATGCCTAAAGACCTTTTCTACGAATTGCATAGTTAGTTTAAGTCTCGGCGGAAAACTGATCATTCGTCGCATAACAATTTTGTACCCATTTCCCCAAATATCGTCATTCAGTTCATCACAAAGTGACTTCCAACTAGACCTTTTAGCTGCTTTTATACTATTTCTGAGTTTCTTTTTGCTCTTGCAATATTCTTCCTAGAGTATCCTTCTCATGCTTCTGGTGTAAATTCGTCTTTTCTTAATACTATCACGACGTAACTCTGCTATGTTTGAATTCCACCAATATGCAGGTCTTCTTCCCTTAATAGTTTTTCTCCTAGGCATCACTGAGTCACAGATTTTTGTGAGGGCTCTTGAAAGTTTTTCAGCCGATTCCGGAATACCTTCTTCTTTAATCATATGCAAGGATTGCTTAAGTTTTTCGGTGTCCAATTTTTTCACTTGCCATCCACTGCTAACATAGGTTCCGAGATTTGATGCAATAGTCTCTGTCATTTCAAATATCTACCTATCTACCTAAGCTAGTTTTGACTCTATTCGGTTGTACTTGGTCGTTTTCTACCATTTACAGCCGTTATCTGCTTGCTTTCTGTTGTTTTGAGCTGTTTTCTGTTCTATTCGGTTGTATTTGGTCGTTTTCTATCGTTTTCAGTTGCTATCTGCTTGCTTTGTGTTGTTTTTAGCTGTTTTCTGTTGCATTCGGCTGTGTTTAGTCGTTTTCTATTGTTTAGCGCTATCTACCTGTCTACCTATCTATCTATCTATCTATCTATCTATGTATCTATATCTATCTATCTATCTATCTATCTATCTATCTATCTATCTATCTATCTATCTATCTATCTATCTATCTATCTATCTATCTATCTATCTATCTATCTATCTATCTATCTATCTATCTATCTATCTATCTATCTATCTATCTATCTATCTATCTATCTTCTACGGTAGTGGAGTTATCGACCGATCCGGTACTAAAAACTCACCCTGCATACATATATAGTATATATACAGGGTCAGTTTTTAATACCGGATCGGTCCATAACTGTAATACTGTAGAAGATAGCGAAAAAAGTTGTACACAGAAGTTGTAGGCAAGGATATGATGATGAAAAAGCATAATAAAAGCAACTTTTTGGTGAAATAAAATATGAGGGTTACATTAAAAAAAAAAGAAAATATCTAGATTTTGCGTTCTAGCTCAATAAGTGTTGTCGAATTTTTGTTATACCAGAGTTTAAATCTAGAGAATATTTTTTTTTCTAGCGATGTACACAAAATAATGTTGATCCATTACTTTTACTTCCCACACCGATAGGTGTATTGTGATTGCGAAAATTATCGATTTTGAGATAATATAATACGCTTTTTGGGCGTTTTATGATGTCTACATTAGTGGTCACTAAACATCGACTATCGGCTATCGATAGTACCCGAAAACATCGGCCGGGCCGATGTGCAAACATGTTTCCGGATAGGTTGCAGTTGCACAGATTGTGTTTGTGTTGGTCGGTTATAAATTAATTTCGTTTGTTTAGCAATTGCTTCGGCAAGTTATATTTATATATCTTTATAATGAATGCATTTTGGGGTAAAGTTTGAGATAAAAAACTCCTTTAGAGTAACACACAAAACATACATTTATTGAAATTGTTTTTATACAGAAGTTGTACATAATACTTATAAAAAATTGTAGAGACATTATTTTACCGAACGTTTGAACTGGAATCTGAAAGAAATCTTGTTCGAATCTTTTTAATGAATTTACATATTTTTATGAAGGAAAAGTTGCATTGCCAAAATGTGTCCACACACTTTCTGTTTCCTTTTCCACAGTGTGATATGAGTTCAATGAAATTACCTTTTTATTGTTTTCATGTACATGTTCTCGATCAAGAAATATACAGTTTGAGAGAAAAAACGTAAACAAATAACGGTACCGGCTGGATTCATTCATGAATCCGAGGGAACTCTATCCAATCTTATACGCCGCAGAAAACATCGATATCGGACTATCGATTGCACAACGATGTTTGGTGAACACTAGTCTACATAACAAAAATCCATGTCTCATTTCCGAGGTCTGTCTGTTGGCGTTTTTCTAGCCTCGTAATCTCAGTAACCGCTGCATGATGAAATTTGGGTAGCTATATGCTGTGAGGCCGTAGTAGGTATTGCTGCTAACGATTTAGAAAATCGGTGCATAGGCGGAGGAGATATCAAAAATAAAAAATATTCCTCAAACTTCGTTTTTATGCGTTTTAGGGGTTCCTGATCATTTTTTACTTTTTTTGAGTAGAGGTGAAATTGGGGTGGTTGGGGGTAGCAAAAGTGAAAAGTTTGTTATATTCATAATAGGTAGTCCATTGAGCTCGGACAGCACTTTCATCGCTTGAATTTTAATCATTTTATGTGATTCTTCTCTCTCTTTCAATATTCTTTTGTTTCTTTGAGTTAGCTCATTCAAATTACTGCCAACTTCACCTTTTTCTACAATAATACCACATTCACCATTACCTGACATGCTATTATTATTGGGCGCAATTTCTGTAAACTCGTTTAGTCCTTTGTTTTGATCAGGGTTTTGATTCTCTGAATCCTCTTGGCAGGAATTTATACTAGTGCTTTCAATGTTATTAACATCTGTTAAGTTTGTTAAATCATCACCGTGCCCGTTTACCATGCTGTTTATTATTTTCCGTGTCTTCTTAATTTTGCAACGTTTCAAGGACATCTTTCGGAAGGTCATCATCCTCTAAACCATTTATTTGTCTACAGTCAAACATAGCCTCATAAGGGCTTCTACCGATGCCTCTATGAAATTATCTGTTTTTTTGACTGTATAAATCTCAACCCTTCGGACCATTTTATACTATTATTTTCATTTACCCAAGTGACCAACATATCTCTGATACCTTGGTTAGCTCTCTCTACAGATCCTTGACTCCAGTGCTTGACTCTGTGAGTCCCTTGGTCGACCGTGAACTATTTTCAGACTAGGCCAAATAGAAGTTAGTTCTGTAATAACAGAGTTGACAAACTCACGTCTGTTGTCACTTTCTAGGATATACGGTGTACCTACTAGACAGGCAATATCCACCAAGTGGTCAGCCACTTCAAGTGCTTTTTTGGTTTTCAGTGGCCTCAGAAATAAAGCTTTTGTTAAATGATCCTGGTAATTTAGAATAAATCTATAATCACCATCCGGCTCGGTCTGCATATCAATCAGGTCAACCTACAATATGATCAGTATTACTTTTTAATCTCTAAAAATTGATCAAGACTTCATTATTACCTGACATGTGCAGTTCATATATTTGAAAATTATAGGCTTGACAACCAATCCTTTTTTTGGCATTTTCTTCAACTGGCGTGATTTGCATTTTCTAAGATACAAGTACTTCTTATCAAACAGCAACATTACGGTTAACAACAGTTCAATGAAGCATAAAGCAAAAACGTTCCTCGATATTTCGTATAAAAAAAATCGGAAATACAACTACAGGATATTATGTTCATGAATATTTGGATACCATAATTTTCTGCTTCTTGAACTGTGGCCAAAGTATTGCAAAAAAATTAAATATCTTTTTCTCTCTTATGACCTGTACTTATGTGGGCTGTATGCACAGTATCAAATAGCTGCTCGCTATTTACGAAGAATTTAATTTCCTATTCAATATTGTATCTTTTAGCTATCAATTGCTCATTTTGTCCAATATTCAATAATTCGTACCGATTCAGCCTTCAATACTGTTTAGATGAAAGGCTCTTGCCTAATTTTCCCAATTCTTGTGATTCTTTAACCTCATTTTTAATTTTTTCATAGTCTCCTAATAGTAGTGTAGACCTATCAGATGACTCTATGTAGAGTTTATTCAAACCATCCTCGAATTCTTTTCGAAGCGTTTCTATCGAGTCACTCATTTTACTAAAAACTATTCTGAAATTAAACTAATAATGGACAAAAAAACAACTGTAGCGATTATGTTAGGTTATCCATTTACACCGCTTTGTGGACATTTCTATTACCCATAGCGCGAAAATGATCGGGTGTTTCCGACCGCATTCGGCGTTTTACATTGTGGGTCTTTGTAATTTACTCACAACGCGTTCTGCGCATACAAAGATTACTCAGAACGCAATGTGAGAAATTAGAGAAATCCACAACGCGTTCTGGGTATAAATTTCGGCCAGTGGCCGAATTTGGTTATTGAGTACAACATATACATATTATACATGCATATGTTGCACTCAATAACCGAATTCGGCCACTGACCGAAATTTATACCCACAACGAGTTGTGGATTTCGAGCTTTAATTTTTTCTTCATTCCTATACCTGTTAGTCAATTATTCATTTTGTTCTATTTTCAATAATTTGTATTGATTCATATTTCGAATTTCGATACTGTTTAGATGAAAGGTTCTTGCCTAATTTGCACAGTTCTTCTGCTTCTTTAACTTCGCCTATGATTTTTTCCTAGTCAAAAGTGTAGACCTAAGATGACTCTATATATAAAGTTTATTCAAGCCATTCCCGAATTATTTTCGAAGTGTTTCTGTCGATTCACTGATTTTACTAAACATTGTTCTGAATAAAGATAAAAAATACTAGTTGTGGTTATGTAAGGTTATTAGATTTCCGCTTTGTGACTGGTTGTATTACCCACAAAGCGAAATGGTCGCGTTCTGCGCATACAAAAATTACGCGGAACGCGATGTGGGAGATCATAGAAATCCACAACGCATTCTGGGTATAAATTTCGCTCAGTTGCCGAATTCGGTTATTGAGTACAACACACAAATCTAACTGTATGTCTAACATTGACAGGTAAAAATGGTGCAACTTGTTCTCCCGAAACGGGTCAGTGCCAATGCTTGGCAGGTTGGGAAGGACAACAGTGCGATCGACCTTGTAGCAACAGCTCTTTCGGCGAACACTGTAATCTGAAGTGTGTGTGTAAAAATGGCGCTTCCTGCAATCCAGTCAATGGTAAATATTAGTTTGTGCACATCTGCTCTCTTGTGGCTTTTTTCATCCCATTTTTTATTTGTAACATGATATGCTGATTGCTGTGTGAACTAATTATAGGTTTCTTATCCATTACATAAAGCTTGCAAATGATGCTAATTGAGCTAATAACCAAATTAGAGTGATTTGTAAAATTGGAATTCATTATTCGTTATGTATGTAAGTAGTCGGAAATGATTATATTAAAATTCAAATCCGTTTCGAGTCCATCAAGCTTAAAGATATTTACTCATGTCATAGTATAAGTACTGATTACTAAATAATTAATTAAAAGAGATTAAATAAATATATGATCCAATTATTGCAAATATGTTTCGCAATAGATATTAATTTTTTTCTTGATCATAAACTAAATGCAAAAAAATACATTTGAAGTATTCAGTGTTGATGTTTGTAGACACTTATGAATATATCTACAAGGCCAGGTTAATATAGCTAGATCAACAACTGCTTGTCTACATCGCCTCTGTATCACACCCCTTTTACCATGCGCGTGCCCCCATCTGATGTGTATATACAGGGTGGGCCAATAGTGAGTGAACGGAAGATTGTGGGCTTACTAAAAAATATTTCAGAAATCTGTCACTTGACCTTGAGGGCTATAACGTAGAAATATTTTCACTTAAATTTTGACGATTATACAGGGTGATTTATATCAAACTTACATTTTTTAATGGAACCCCCTATATATTATTCCATATTTAAATTCCTTGGTGAATTCTGAATTGAAAAATACCGATTTGTCTGAAAATTTGAAATTAAATGAAAATCAAAAAAGATTGAATTGAGAATTCTATATCGTTAGAAAGGTAATCAAATTTTACATTTGATTCTATAAACCAAAATAGGCATTTCTATTTGAAAAAATCAAGTTATATGCGATTGAAGTTTCCTTAATTAATATACTGATTTCTCAAAGTACAAAAGAATTCAAATTTAGCCGTCTGACTTAAGATGACGCATTTCATACTTAGTCGTACCGCAAAGTCACGGTCTTCTGAGTTTTATAATCGCTGCGATATTCAATTTTTTTCTGATACCTGCTTATACCAAAAATGGTGATTTGCGACTAAACGGTTCAATTAAAGTTCCATATATGATACATAAAGTCACACTATAATTCACCAAGGAATCCAAATATGCAATAATATATAGGGGGTTCCATTAAAAAAAAATGAAAAAATGTAAGTTAGATATGACTCAGCCTGTACAAACGTCAAAATTCAAGTGAAATAATGTTTACGTTATGGCCCAACGGTCCCTAGCATCATCAAGTGACAGATTTCAAAAACGTTTTAGTAAGCCCGTCTTCCGTCCACTCACTATTGGTCCACCCTGTATACTACTTTCCTAAAGAATAGGTGAAAACTACTCTGTATAAAATTCAATTGCGAAGTACCTTCAATTGAAGCAAACAGATCTCAGTCTTAGTAAAAGTACAAGGATACTATACTCTTTGAGTGCCAGAAACTCACACTTAACTAATCATATGTCTACAAGATATAAAAAAATCTGGACAACAAAATAAAATGGGTCGAAAATATGATGTAATTAATTCTTAAACTCTCGATTACTTATAGAAGTTTAATTATATTAGCACTTGTAGTGCAATTATATGTTTGTCATTGATTATGATTTTAGTTGAGATGTCATTGAAACGAAGTAATTTTGGTTAGATTTCTTACCCGTATTTCCCGGCGTATGTGAACAAACAAGGTCTAAGAAAGGAGTACCTGGTTGGAGGGATGACATATTGATTGACCGCTGTGTCACTCAGAACTCCGTGAAGTACAAGCGAAACCTTGCTATAACCTGGATGGACTATCGAAAGGCATAAGCGAAACCTTGCTATAACCTGGATGGACTATCGAAAGGCATTCGACACTACGTCTCATGAACTGATTGTGTGGCTCTTGGAATGTCCTTCGTTGGATGATGCCACTTGGTTTTACTATAACTTCGGGCGAAACTGGGGTTTGGACGAAGTTGGTATCATTCAAAAGAGGTGCTTTCCAAGGAGACGCCTTGAGTCCTTGCGGGGATGGGAGAATCTTGCGATAACTGCATGCTGGAGTCACTTGTACCTACCTTGCAATGGGGCAGCGTCATATCCAAGGGGCAACAACGGTCAAAGAGTGTCTTCGCCGCAAGTATTTGCATCGACTCCAGCAGATCTGGTCATCAGAACTGTGCGATAAGAACAAAGTCGCTGCTACAAACATGCTTACTGCCCCATTGTTAATATACACCTTTGATGTTCTTCTGGGTTTTGTTATGGAGTGAGATTATTACTTACGGGTTGTTTCAGGTTGAAATTGTGAAATAAAACACAAATAGGTGCCTAGACGAAACGTCCAAGGAAAGCCAATTTGTGTTTTATTTCACAATAGGGTATTTGCAGAGGTCGCGAAATCGTCTCGGGAGTATACATAGCGTAAAGAAAACCATATCAAGAAGCAGTGAGAAACAAAAAACATGATTTTACTGACGGCCAAAAAAAGATATTTGCAAAATAAAATAAGGATATATTCAAATTTTTCCACGTGACCTAAAACAAGGGCTGACGTCACAGATATCTTATCGATATCGACAATCGATACTGCTAGAGGTGATCTGAATTCTTTAACAACGCGACTCAATTTATTGATACTTAAACATATTTGAAACAGACAATTAACTCACTAGCATTTTCGTTGCAATACATGTTTATATCTGATAGGTATCACAGTTCATCCTGTTTGTGACCAAGATTCGTAAATAATCGAAGCCATCATTTTATTTCGGCGCATCCCATTATGAATGAATCCAAAGATAGAATCTAATTCAAGCCCATCCCTACAAAGTGAATTAGTAATCTAGCCTAACTTTTATTCTTTTGACTTTTGTACTTTTGTGTGTGACTGTGTTTTGTGGTTATAATGATCAATGTCAAAATTTTAGGTTAGCACTGGCTATCGATATCGAATATCAATACTTTACATCCCATCATACACATAGGATATCACTGACGTCAGAGGTTGTTTGCGCGGCATTTTCCGGCATTTGAAATAATTTTTGGAATATCTCTCACAGCCGATTCCAAAAAACCAAACAAGTGATTTTGTCATGTTTACTAAGCTCTAAGGAACGCGTAAACGACATAATATTTTTTTCTGCAAGTACCCTATTTCAACCAGAGGAAGGAATAACCAAGAAACAACACGTAAGTATGCACCTTTGGTACCATCCACTAGACGGTGGACGAGCTGCAACAATTTCACAAAAGGGCAAAAACAATTTAAAAAAAAAATTATGCAATTTTTTGCGTTTTTTACAATGTCGGCCTTTTCAAAACACCTGAGCTGCCAACCTAAATTTTTTTTACTTCTAAGCGATAGTACATGATGTTTCCTAAAAAATAGCTATACATCTTAGCCCTAAGTAAAGTAGTTTAGAATCTATGATGGTTGGAATATGATCCTTTATTGTCTAATCCGGCAGTTGAGAAGGCAATAAAACAAAATACTTACTGGTCACAACATTTATTTTGGGGAAAAAAGAAACAAATGTCATGACCACTGTTCGGAATGTCCTTCTTGCTGTTGCAGACGCCATTATGGAAATATCACTGGCCTATTGGTCAACGATGATTCTCCAACTGGACGGAGCTCCAGCACACGTCGGTTCAAATGTACAAAGTCATTTAAACGAACGATTTTCGCCGCGGAACAATCGCTTGTCCACCGTGTTCACCGGAATTGACCCTACTTGATTTTTTCTTGTGGGGTACCGTGAAATAGAAAATTTAGGCGAAGTGCCAAATACACGCGAGGAACTTATTAGCAAAATTATTCAAGTCGGAAGTGAATTACGGAAAGACAAAGCGGTGATCAGTAGCTCCACGCAACATGTGCCAGTAAGAGTAAGAGCATGTCAGCAACACCAAGGAGGACATTTCGAACAACTGTTGTAACATCTATTTCTTTTGTTTCTTTTTTTTCAAAATACCAGTAAGTACTTTGTTTTTTTGCCTTCTCAACTGCCGGATTAGACAATAAAGGGTCATATTCAAACCATCATAGCTTCTAAACTACTTTACTTAGGGCTAAGATGTCTAGCTTTTTTTAAGAAGCATCATGTACTATCGCTTGGAATTAAAAAAAATGTTAACAGCTTAGATTTTTTGAAAAACCTAAAACTGTAAAAAACGCAAAAAACTACATTATTTTCTTTTAAAAATTTTTTGCCCTGATATGAAATTGAATTTGGAAAATGTTTACCATTAGTTTATAGTTTACATGCTTCGCTATCGAATGAGACTTATTTTGTGTTTGTAGAACCTTTACATAGGTAGCTATGGGATGCACTTGTGCATCAATTAAACAACAAACCAAAATGAATCCATTTAATTATGGTGAGAGAAAAACTGCTTTTGAGGGGTGATTTGTCGATAAAAATTAACGTATTTTACTCCGACACCGATGACAGATACATTGTATAAATTGCTCAACTATAAGGTTAACAAATTCTTGTAATATAAAAATATAATATAAAATACAATAGCCTAATAGGTAGAAGAGTAGAAACTGTCATAGTTCTTTCGGTCACCACAGGGAAGTTTGGTATTAAGCAAGAAATACTTATAGTTATTATAATCATTTTGTTTTACGATTCAAGTTAGTAATTAGTAGCGCGGTAAACTCTTTTACTGAGTGGCATACACTCAGTGTTAGCGACATACAGTCATTCATACCAGGCACAAAAATATTCACGGATCTATTAAACATTTCATTAATGCTTCATTAATCAAAGGTTATCTTACCCCGGTTGACTCCCTTAATTTTTCGTCACATATCAATTAAATCTAGTCTCGTAAAGCGGCGAAGCATTCAATATCCAGGCGCAGGATGCTCAAGCCTCATCTTAAGGGGCGTGGGGTATACACAGTTATACATATGTATAGTTATATTTGCCATGTTAAAATACGGATTCCCATTTCGAACAGAACTCAGTTGTTTTTCAAACTACATACACAGTATTTCAGAAGATGATAGTTAAGACCTTAATGAATGACGACTATTTGCGATTTTCCCCAAAAAAGTTTTTTAGTATGCAAAAAAACTCGCAATGCAAAATCACACATTATTCGAATGTCTGTAATTCAACAACCAAACATCATATTGTAACAGGCCCAAGGTGGAACTAAAAATTAAATTGTAGCGTTATTGATGTTGTTAGATCTTAATTTTAAGAGGCGATTTTGCGACTGCGGAATCGGGTGATATGTGAAAGTGACAGGAGATTTTCGGGGTGTCACTTGAGGCTGTCTAAAAAAATAGATTAGTTTTAGATGTCTGTATGCCATATAACGCGGTTTTACTGTATTTTCTGCTTGCAATATAAAATTTGTGGAACTGTCGCTCGTTAACTCGTGGTCTAACACACAAGACTTCTACCCACACCCTGATTGATAAGAAGAAAAGAGTCTAGGCCTTGCAAATAGTGAGGCCCTTTGCAATATCAAACAAAGGCCAAATAGGTGACAAAGCGCAAGCTTTCTTCTTCAATTTGCCTTTTGAATCATTACTGTAAGTTTAAAGGTAACGTCAGGAGCTTGGAAATGCGAAATTCATTTTTATGGTGACCTTTGGACCTTTTGACCTTGCCTTTGGATTTTTAGACTTATCTCCCCTCATCCTAGACACACACACTGGAGAAAGGGAACAGGCGGCCACGCCTCCTCGCTCCTCGGGAATACGTCTTTTCTTGGATTCTCAATTTCGCGCGCTATACCCTAGACCCTTAACAGAGATGGTAACTGCTTGATGATCCGATAAAAAAGTATAAAATATTTTTGTGGTACAATCGAGTTCATCCTATTCAGATCCTGAAAAATGTACAATTTTAAGTTTTCTTAATCAAAAACTGTTTAATTGCTGTTTGTAACTATTTTTAAGAATTAAACAGCAGATTTCTTATTAGAAGATACCAACGCCGATAACAAAATGTTGTCACTCGCGCTCGTAATATAATGCTAAAATTCAAAATATGGCCACAAAATGGATTGAGATTGTTGTATGCATAAGCTGTGAGGTAATATTCAACAACGTTTCTTTTATTCCGTCTTTAAAAATATTAATTATTTGCATCATCATTGATGATAAATCGTAAATTCAAACTGTTAATTATAATATTAAATCTTGCGGGTCCCGCAAAATTCTTGGAAACATTTGTTTAGTCGGCGCTCTACTAGTAGTATATAATGTTCGATATTCCCATAACGCAACTAGTGAATTTCGATTATTTCTGATGTAACATTCGTAAAGTGTTAACTGTCCATTCACATTCAGTGACAACGCGCACTTTGATAAAAGTCGTCAGGCGCAATATCGATTCGAAATTTAACATGTCTGCCGTCAGTCGAAGCCAACTATAAGTATTTCGAATTTCCGTAAGAGGAGTATCGGGTTGAGTTAAAAGCAAACTATTTGGAACCGACCAACTTTACGTATAGACATGTTTATATGAAAATACAGAGAATTCATCAGATAATCCGACAGTACTAAAATATACAGGGGGTCCGTTCAATCTGCAGTATTTCGAATTTAATTAAGAAAAACATGGCGTTGAATTAAAAAATTCGCGTTTACTTTGACACTGACGGCACGTCGGAGGTTTGCAACATACTAAATATCGCCACATATCGCCTACTGGATGGCAACTCAGTAGGCGCGACGCGTACGTTCGTTTTGCGGTGGAGATTCGCCACTGGTCTAATACATACATTATGGTTAAGACCTTAATGTATGACATCTAAGAGCAGTTTTTTCAAGTTTTTTAGAGTAAAAAAACTCGCAATGAATGTATGTTCAAATGTCTGTAATTTAACAACCAAACACGATATCAGAACAATGACACCGAAGTGACACAGCGCAAGCTTTCTTCTTCAAATAGAAATATATATACAGGGTGTCCCACGACGATTAAGACAAGTAATATATCTTAACTGGGCAGTAGTAGATAATTATAATTTTGGGGTGTAAATTAGAGCAAATGTTGCATATTTCCTTATTATTGCGTTACCCAATGAGGTATTTGTTTGGGTGGTCACGTAGCGTCCGATTCAAAATTTTTAATGATGAAACAATTCCAACAAACTAGCACATTTGGGATCTAAAGTGATTAATTCAAGAGCTACAGGTACTTAAAGGATTGTACGATTACCATTAAGACAAAAAATGAAACGAACACTAACATAGGGGTACATTTTATAATCAATGCTAAATGCTCCACAAATGCATGCAGCGTTTTCTTTGTAATACATCTGTGCTAATGCCTCGAATTTTATATCCCTTATATATTTCATAATATGTATTTAATAAGTTTAATTGATACGGTATTCTGACAATTTTTGGAAGATTTGAAAAATATGCATTAATTTCGTTAGAATTAGAAAGACGATCACTTTTCGATTTCTCTGTCTTACAGAAACGCATTGAACGCCTTTCATTCTTGCTGAATGGCTGATTTCGTATAATTTCTAAGGTCCTTTTAGTAATCCTAATGTTCTGTATGTCGAGTCTTTTTAAACTTGCAATATGCTTTATCACGTAGTTTCATTAATAGTTTTATGTTATCGGTCATTCAGGGAACAATATTTTTAGTAACACTCATTTTATATAAGACAACAAATGTGAAAATGCTGTATTATTTCTAGCAATGCGATATGATACTAGAAAGTGATGGAGTGTATCATGTAGTTCAAAACTTCCTGACAGGCTAAATTGGTCGTTTCACCAAGATAACGAGACCTAACAGTTACCTAAGTCGGAATATTAATAATTTGTATTTGTTTTGAATTTTTTTTATGGTCGGCCTCCCGCAAAGGCTGAAAGCCTATGGCGCTGTAGAAGCGCTGCCAGAGGATAAGTATCGGTTCACGTTAGATTTGAAACGCTGTAGGTTGTAGCCGTCGGGAAACAAATTCGCCGGCAGCTGATTCCAAGCGTCGAAGTTCTCCAAAAGAAGGAATGCTGGAGAAGACTGGTTCGGGGAGTAAGGACTTCGACCTGGTAACGATGAGCTCGCAGAGCTTCTCTAGGGTTCCTGGTTCGGACGGCCTGTGGTGTTATTATCTGAGAGAGCTCACTCGAACATCTTCCGTGGTAGAATCTGTAAAACAGGTCAGCCACCCTCCTTCGATGTTCCAGGCTGTAGAGGTCCTTTGTGAGGTTAGGCGTATCGATTAGTCTAATCGCTCTTTTCTGGATAGTGTCCAGAAGCTTTAGATAGTGCTTCGGAGCGCATCCCCACACATGGGAGCAATACTCCAGCGATGGTCGGATCTGTGCCTTGTAGAGCAGCAGCAGTTGCTTTGGTGTATACAACTTCCTACAGCGGAACAAAACTCTAAGCTTCTGGGATGCCGTTTTAGCAATACTGACGACGTGGTCGTGCCAGGACATGTTATTGTTGATGTTGATTCCCAAAAGCTTGACGGAAGGTGATTCGACTATGGGGTGACCCTCCATTTCCACAGTTGGTAAGCCATCGTGAGACTTCTTTGTAAGTGTTGTGTTGAGTTTTTTGTACGTTGAACTGTACTTTATTTGCTAATCCCCCCTCAACAATTGTTTTGATATCTACGTTGATCTGTGAGGCATGCTGTTGTCGCCGACGTATCGTCTCCTGGGATGATAGTGGCTTGCCTGGTTCCATGCACGACACTAATGTACTGTCATCTGCGAAGCTGTAGATTGGATTGGATGTTATTTCCAGAAGCTCGTTGATGTACAGCAGAAACAGTGTAGGGGATAGGACAGATCCCTGAGGAACACCGGCGTTTATTGAAAATACGTCCGATGAACAGCCCTCGACTAAAAAGCTATTCAGCCACTGGCGCAGGCCAGGTGGTAGTCCATAAGCAGCAAGCTTGACCAGAAGTCCGTCATGCCATACTCTGCCGAAAGCTTTCGATGTATCAAGTGCAACAACACGGGATTCGCCATGATTGTCTATTGCTCTGTTCCACAAGTGAGTGACGTAGGCAAGGAGGTCACCTGTAGACCTGTGCTTACGGAGGCCATACTGGCGATCATTTATGATGTTATTGTTGGCCAGGTATTTTAGGAGCTGTGTATTAATGACAGTCTCCATAACCTTAGACATGATACTGAGAAGAGCCACAGGTCTATTATTGGTCGGATCAGTTTTTTTGCCTTTCTTAGGGATGGGTTGTACGCAGCCAATCTTCCACGAAGCGGGAAACACGCGTTGATACGAAAGTTTGAAGAGCTTGCAAAGAATAGGTGCAAGCTCAGCGGCACAGCGTTTAAGGACAATGGCTGGAATTTGGTCAGGACCAGTAGCTTTATTGGTGTTCAGTTTTTGGAGGATGCTTTTTACATCTCGATGTTGAAATTTGACCCCTGCCATTCTCGAGTTTACGCTTATGGTGGTGGTCGGAGTACTTCCTTGAAATTCTACAATAGAATTGACTGCGAAGAGCTTCCCCAAGATGTCTGCTTTTTCTTTAGGAGCAGAAGCGATGGATTTGTCGTCTCTGGTCAAGGGTGGTATTGACGAATAGGAAAAGTTCTGACTAACAGCCTTAGCTACAGACCAGAATGTTCTAGATGAACTAGGACATGAGAGGAGCTTGTTCTTAATTTTTTGGTTGTGCTCCTCCTTGCTGCTGTCAATCACGCGTTTACAGTGATTTCTGGCGTCGATAAAACTGCGGTGGATCTCAGCATTTGGATTTTTTCTCCATTCTCTGTAATCGATTTTTAGAGGTAACTGCGTCTCTACAACGCTGATTGAACCATTTCAGCGCAGCTAAGAACGAAACGTTAAAACATATCATCCGTTCTGTTAAACAGTACAGTTCCATTTCCTTTAGACGACCTATGAATAATACTGAAGATATGTACTTTGTCATATAGTTCATCTATAACTGAGTTACGTTGCTTTTTAGCTTAAACCGAATGTCGGGAGTGTTAAATGAATGTTCTACAAAAAAGATTCTGTTTTGTGTCGTACCTGCAGGTTTATTTACCTGATGTTTTTAAACGGGTCACATAAACAGTGCTCGGATACTAAAATTATTAAACGCTCAGGTACCGGCTTTGGTGGATAGATAGCGAATCAATCCTTTTTTAAAGTACTGCTTCCCAATATCTATATGTTGGTTCTACTAGTATGAGTTTTTCCAACTAGGCACTACCATGCAATTTCATTTATTCATCTGAGACCTAAATCACACTGACGAGCTTTAATAAGAGCGGAACGACATCGTCTGTGATTGGTTTCGGATGAATTAATGAAATTGCTACCTTTAATAATAATAATAATAATAATAATAAAACGTCTTTATTTTAACCTCAGCGAAGTTCAGCAGCGCTGTTCTACTCAACTGAGGACCTTTAAATGTTACAAAAATCAAAATTAGATCATATGTTACAATAAACGTCTAGAAATGTAAACAATACTCAACAGAAAATAAAAAATAATAAGTTACATAGTTCACAATCACCTCCACAATCTACTGTCTTAAAGATCTGGCTTGTTCATCCAACAAATATCTTTTGTATCTTTTCCTAAAAGCAGAGGGAGCCGATGTACGTTTTATCGAAGTCGGAATTTTATTGTAAAGTTTAGCAGCATTATAAGTAAACGATCGCTCATAAATGGATGTTTTATGCATGGGGATACTTAGAAGTTGAACATTGCGTGTATTGGCACTATGTTCCATATACCTGTATCTTAATTTTGCATGAAGATATTTTGGTATCTTAAGCTCGATTGTTTTGTGTATTAAGCATGCCAGATGCAATAAACGTCTATTTTTGAGATTCAGCCATTCAATTTTATTTATATGAGGGGAACAGTGCGTTCTTCTATCAATACCACAAATAAATCTTACACAAGAGTTTTGAAGAGTTTGTAGCTTTCGACACGATTCTTGGTCCAAGCATGACCCATATACCACATCACCATAGTTTACAAAAGTCAATACTAAACTATCACAGAGCTGTTTCCGAAGTGTTTTGTTTAAAAAAGATCTACTACGATATAAATTTCTTAACGCCATGTATCCCCTCTGCATTATACATCTAACATGCTTTTTAAATCGTAAATCACTATCCATCCAAATTCCCAAATTTTTTACTTCTCTAGAAGCTTCTATGCTCGACCCATTTACTGCCACTCTGAGTTGTAGATCAGGGTTATTACGCTGTGATCCAAAAAATATAACTTGAGTTTTACTGGAATTTAATTTTAAACCATGGTCTGCAGAATATTTCACTATGTCATCAATACAGTTTTGAAGTTTCTCTTGGGCAATGGAGATTTCTGACTTATCATAACTAATATATAACTGTGTGTCATCAGCATATTGTTGAATTTTACATCCTTTAGCAGCTTCACTCACGTCAAAGATATACAGTAAAAACAGTAATGGGCCGAGTATGGACCCTTGTGGAACTCCTTTTTTTAATGACAACGTATCAGATTTATTATTATCATACAAAACATACTGTTTCCTATCAAACAGATAAGTTTCTAATAGTGCACGCGCCGATTGTGAGAAATTCAAATACTTTAACTTGGCACAGAGCAAACGATGATCAACCAAATCGAAAGCTTTGCTAAAATCTAATAGTACAAGTGCAGATAGTCTACCCTCATCGCAACTTTTAAGCAAATCGTCCAAAATATTCACCAAAGCAGTAGATGTACTATGATCCTTTCTAAATCCAGACTGAATTAGAGGATATATTTCACGCACAATCAAGTAATCATTGATTTGAGAATACAAGATTTTCTCAAAGACTTTAGATATAACACACAGAAGACTAATGGGTCTTATATCATTAAAAGTTCGGGGATCTCTGACTTTCGGAAGTGGTATTACCACTGCAGTTTTCCAAGCAACAGGAAAGTAATTAAGTTTAATGCAAGTATTGAAAATATGTACCAAATGCCGAACAACTGCAGGACAGCATTGTTTCAGCATTTGTAGACTGATTCCATCGACACCCGTAGCATTAGATCCCATAGAATGTATAGCTTGAATTACCGTGTGCTCAGAAACCAAGTCAAAATTGAAACTGTTAGGATTTCCTGGCAATCGATGCGTAAGATAAAATTCTTCAGTTTCTGGTGAAATTTTACAAAACATCTGATTTATAGAATTTATAAAATGGCTGTTTATGTTGTTTACATCTTTCAAGTGCTGCGGCAACTGATTTCCAGTACTATTGTGAACATTGAGCTGCTCTAAGGTTTTCCACAAGAGCCTAGTATCCTTCTTAGCGTGTATATAGTTCACATATCCTTCTTTCTCCCTACGCACAGCTTCAGTAACAAAATTCCTCATCTCCCGATATTTCTGCCAATCTGAATCACTCCTACTCTTTTTATACTTAGTCAGTAATTTTCCTCGTTCCTGAATTAACTGTTTGATACAATATGTATACCAAGGAGCTTTAGGCTTAGAAACTCTCCGCGTAACAATGGGTGCATGAACATCAAAGAGATTGAGAACTTTAGTACTGAAGATTTCCAATTTTTTATCAATATTATCATTAAAATATAAATCTCGCCAATCAATACCTTCCAAATCTTCTGTAAAAGCACAAGAGTTGAAATATTTATAATTTCTATAAGTTACAAACTTGGGTGAAGGTTTGGAACATTTGATCTTTAAGTCACAGTATATCATTTGGTGGTCAGATAATTCATGCATGTCGATATGGGAGACAGAAGAAATAACTAGTTCTGCCTTAGATATAGCTAAGATGTCTAACAAATTGTTTTTCCTCGTAGGCTCACTTACAATTTGGCACAAATTATATGTTTCAAAAATATCTTGTAAGCGACAGCTATTTCTATTCAAATTAAGCATGTTAATATTAACATCACCCATGACTACAAATTCATTACTATATGGTACATTATCAGCTAACAATTTATCGAGAATAGATAATGACGCTGGCAGGTTTGTGTGCGGAGGACGGTAAATTACAAGAAGAGTCAGCTTTATATTAGGCAAATGGAGTGTAACACATATATGTTCTAATTGTATGTCAAAGATACACGGTTCAACTACAGCCTTTACCGTAGAACGAACATATACACCGACACCACCCCCTCTACCAACCCGATCACTTCGATAAAACGTATAACCCTCGATTGCTACCAAGCTATTATCAATGTCAGCAGAAAGCCATGTTTCAGTTATTCTGAAACTGAAATATCATGTTGTTTTAGCAAGTCACGAGTTTCATTAACTTTTGGGCACAACGAGCGAATATTCACACTTGCTATTCTTAGATTATTATTTTGGCCCATTGCAATGATAGAAAAATCACTTACAATATAACTTGATCATGATTACTGTTAAAATGTATACACTTCACACACCTTAGGCCAGAAGAGTGTCTACTTGACTGAAAGAGGTAATTTTGATGACACTTCCTCCTTCCTTTTCTCTTGCGTAAACTTGACTGTTCCTGCACCAAACGTATTTGTATCCCTTCATCTTCAGCTCTCTCGCCTTCTTGAACAACTCTCTGATCGGTCTGGGCAGATCTTCATTAACATATATGGGGGATAGATTACCACCTATACCACAAACTTCTGTGTTGAGCCTCAGCGTCTTCCGTTTCTCTAGTAATCTGTCCCTGATCTCAGCAGATGGAAATTTAACCACTATGAGGGGTTTATTGCTATCAGTAGTTGGCAGTGTTAACGTTTCATATTCAGTATTTGTAACTGATAACTTTGATAGAACTTTCTTGAGGTTTGATTTCAGATCACCATCACCTTTCAACCCACTGATAACAATGTTCTTCCTCCGCTCAGCCCTTTCTTCTTTTTCCGCGCTACTTTTAAGTGAGTTGATCTCTTTCTCCATTAATATAATTTTATTTTTCATGGCACTCTGTTCTGCCTTCAACTGTTTGTTCTCTTCTGCTAAGGATTTTATAGTTTTCTGCAAATCCTCCATAATATTACCATTGAAGGTAACAGCAGCCTCGAGCTCTGCAAACTTTTTATTAATGGTCTTTAAAATATCCTTATTTGAGGGATTATTTGAATTTTCATCATCAGAGCAATCTGAACTTGATCCAGAGTTACAGCTCTGACAGACCCACTTGACCTCTGTTTTCCTCTTCTCGAAGGCCAAAAACTCAGTGTCAGTGAGCCCTGTACAGCGCTTATGGTACCAGTTGGCACAGCTACCAGCACACTGCAGGCTATAATGTGTCTTCGTTATTGCGGATTTGCACTTTGGACATATGTGTACTTTTTTCTTCGTCATTTTGCCTAAAATGCTTGTACTATTACAACAGGAATTCGCTGGAATTTCGTATAAAAACCGGCAACAAGATAAAAAACTTTAGTTATGATCGATTAAATCGCTGTAATACGGTGAAAACTGCGACGAGGAAAGTGCAATTCCACACTCACAACCCAGACGATCCAATCAAACAGGCGGAGGCAAAAATCTGCGCCACAGAATGAACAATTACAAAATTCGGCCTGGAGAACAAGCAGCAGACACACCACAAAAAACTGATATCCAAAAACACGTCTTCACTGTTCGGCAGCTAAATAACTACTCATCACTACACTAAATATACTTTTATGCAAAGTAATGTACCATATATAATTTTTATATAAATATATGGTAGTCCTCCCTCCCTTCCGTCTCTGTGGACTCTCTCCACGTGATAATTATTCATTCTTATGGTGCCAGTATCTAATCTAAGTAACCATTTTTTTTATATTTATAAGCAATCGGCGCCCCTTTTGAGAAAACCTGTTATTTTGTCCTCATTTGAGGCAAATATATGCAGCAATCGATTATTTTTAATAGTACTATCAGCTCATTCCCAAATAACGCTGCGTAATTGATAGAACTATTTGATCTGGCCTTTGTGAAACCAGGACCTACTCTGGTTACTTTATGCCTGAAGGCAAACTATTGATTCATATTGTCTAAACCTACCGAGTGGATCATACGTTTTCTCTAGGTATCTTTGTGCTTTGCCAAAACACTACACGGCAATCAGCATTTTTTGTCACTCCGTTTCTGTTTAATTTGCATGTGTGTCGTCTCGTGTGTTGTCAGGTAGTTGTACTTGTGGAGCTGGCTATACAGGCGAGTTTTGCGAAAATAGATGCCAACAGGGTTATTTTGGCATTAATTGCGAGCAGGTCTGTCAGTGCGAAGATGGACATAGCATCGGATGTGACGCTATTACTGGAAAGTGTATTTGCGCAGCTGAATGGAAAGGTATATACATCACAATAATTAATTTTAAGAAACTCGTACTGTTTTACTCCTATTTTCCTGTTGTCAGTGAAAAGTTTATAACTGAAATATTCTAGAATAATAAGGTTTTAAATTAAATTAACAGGTTAACTAGCCTTGAAGCACAGGCAGTAATATGTAGATAGCTGGAATTTCTTATACAATGTTGACAAAAACAAGTGAAAGATCTAATCCCATCTGATCTTGGTTTTTTCGAAGCATTCGAATACTTCAGCCCCATCGAGCCCTAGTTAGTGTTGACAAAGTTTGCCCCTAAGTTTTATTTCCATAAAAGGTTGCAATATTGAAAATAAACATCTTTCACAAGAAGATTCTTGAGTTGTGGCAAAAATAGTCCCATATCATTGAATGGTAATGCACAACACTGATGATTACGGTGCTTCCAGACTTGTCCTTGAAAAAATAGCGATCAGGGAAATAGGGTACAATGTTTCAACAAACAGTCACATTTTCAGGATGCATTGGCAGTTATTGAAATACATACATGTGGATGCTGATTAGCCCAAATGCAACTACAGTAATGTTCGGTTATAACGAACTTCATGGGACCGGCGAAAACGATTCGTAATAAGCGAAGTTCGCTATAAACGATAAATAAAAAAGATATGGTATTTTTATGAATACGTAGATATGAGGGTACATAAAATATATTTTGTAATATAGTAGATACATTAACAACTGTTTGGTTACGATTGGTATTTACCATTTAAAAAATTTTGTATATTCGAATCTCCCGCGTTTTGACTTGCGAGTTTGAAGTCTGACGGTTGACGCGGAAGAAAGAGAGAGTCGTATTTCAACTACCGAGGTGAACGGACGTGTGCGTGATATCCGTCACCCCGTGTGTAGCGGGTACCTCCAATAAGGGCGACCACAGCCTTACATCGCTCAGCTAACTAGGAATCTGGATAGAGCAACGCAGTACCCAGCTGGGGAAGACATCCGGCGCCAACCAACAAGGGGTGAGTCAACCGATGCATGATTAACCTTCAATTCTCGTGAGTCATCTGCGGTTATTTGCCAATTTAGTTGGTCCTTCACAATTGGCTACAATTACTTTATTGATCGAATTGTAACCATTTTTTGGCCCTCCGAGCACGGATAAATAAATCGCGCTATAGTAAAATAGTCTACGTAAAATCTAAATTGGTACGTATCCTTGACAAAAAACGGAGTTTTTTTGTGACATCGGAATTTGTTAGTGTTGCGCGCTGTTTGTAAAAATTGGTTATATTCGAAAACAAGCAACTTTTGGTGTATTGTGTTGGTAATACATATCTGGGGAGTTTTCTGGGCATTTGAAATTGACATTTTGCGAATTGCGTGAGCGCAAAAAGTTGTTTTGATTCAGTTGGTTACATTCGGTTGGGGGTTCGAAAACCGGCGTTTCGACAGTTGGTGTAGTCGACGGAGATTTCGAAAAAGAATAACAACTGAAAATTTTGTGATTTGTGTGTGGTTGCCGTATTGTTTGTGTAAAGAAGTTGTGTTTACTAGCAGATTGATTCTAAATTTGATTATTTTGGTCTTGTGTTTACATTGAATCGTTACCTGATACCTGAACATGCCTAATGCAAATGTTGTGAAGTTGCAACGGCAACGCGCGCTAGTTTTAAAATCTATTAAAAATGTTCTTGAGGCGGCCAAGAAGGCTCGTGATAATGGCGAGTATCGGACGGAGTTTTTTCTCAGGTATGGAGAGCTAGATGGGTATGTAACGAGGTTTGAGAATTTGCAATATGAAATAATAGCCTTGGTAGATGAGTCTGCCTTAGAGGAGGAGGAAGCAGTTCATACAATGTTTGATGATATGAGATATTCAATAAGGGGCATTCATAAAGATCTTTCTGATGAGATGATGGCTCGTAGTGAGCATGAAACATCTGCAGTGGTTGTAAG
The DNA here is from genome assembly GCA_951848785.1 of Callosobruchus maculatus. Lineage (NCBI taxonomy): Eukaryota > Metazoa > Arthropoda > Insecta > Coleoptera > Chrysomelidae > Callosobruchus > Callosobruchus maculatus. The sequence continues at coordinate 3,264,137 of CATOUR010000191.1, read as the reverse complement.
AGAAAATTGTTTGAGGCTTCCCAAAATTGAAATACCGAAGTTTGATGGTGACCTTACAAGGTGGCCTACGTTCATCGACTTATTCAATACTCTTATTCATAGAAATAATTCGCTGTCAAAAATAGAAAAGTTTCAGTTCTTGATTTCTTATTTAGAAAAAGAGGCAGGTCGAATAGTAAGGAATGTGCCCATTACTGAGGATAATTATGAAATAGCCTATAATGCATTAATGAGTCGATATCAGAATGAACGTGTTTTATTGAGCAATTATTGGTTTTCAATTTATAATGCTTCTCCCTCTAGGCATGATTCTGCAGTTGAACTTCGAAAATTGTTGTCAATATTTTCTGAAAATTTGGTGGCTTTAGAGATGAGTAACTTGAACCTATGGGATTTTACCAAATTCAATTTATTGTTGCAGAAATTACCTTCTTCCCTCAAAACGCGATTTGAACTAGAACATAATGGGAATAATGTTCCGGGGTTTGACATGCTTTTTGGATTTGTTGAGAAAACCTGTCGAGCTCTGGAAAATACATCCCTTACTTCCGCATATCAAGGGAGTAATGTGTCTAATGCTAGTGGTGGGTTTAGAAAGAATAATAGTCCTGCTAATCCCAAGGGAAGGCAGACACTTAGTTTTTCGACTGGCACATTAACACAGGAAAAGTGTAATTTTTGCAAGGGTTCACCACATTCGTTGATCAAATGTGATAGATTCTTGCAGGCAGAATGTCGTAAGAGGCATGCCTTTGTCAAGCGGACTAGAATGTGTTTTAATTGTTTGGGAGCTACTCATCTAGTAAATAAATGTAAATCAAAAGAACTTTGTGGGGTTTGTGGTGGAAAACACCATGTACTATTGCATTTTCCGGACACTAAAGTGACAGATTGTGATGTCAGTGGTAGTACCTCTAATGAATCTGAGAGTCATGTTCAAGTCATGGCAAGTAAGTTGTCTGTGCAGCCTAGAATGTTGCTTGCTACTGCACTAGTCTCAATATTGGATTCTGAGGGTAGATCCACCAAATGTCGTGTTTTGTTAGATTCTGCTAGTCAAGCCAATTTTATTAGTGAATCTTGTGTGAGAAGGTTGAATCTTACTCGTAAGGAGTATTCAACCCCTGTTGTTGGCATTAATGGAATGTCATCGAATGTGAGTTCGGGAAAAGTCTCTTGTGTTATCTTTCCCTACAGCAAACCGTATCCTAGCTTCAATTTGGAAGCTATTGTGATACCTCAGATTTGTGAGAAGGTACCTCAAATTCCTGCTGTTGTTCAGAAGTGGAAGTATTTAGAAAATCTTTGCCTCGCAGAGCCTTTGGCTGCACATGATGAAATGGAAATTGATCTGCTTCTAGGGGTAGAAGTATTTGGTGAGATCTTACGTTCCGGTTATGTGAGAGGACAGAATGGTGGGCCACATGCTATTAACACCGTATTTGGGTGGGTGTTAATGGGCAAGTTGGGTGGTGTTTCCACTAATAGTGTGCTGAATTTTCTAACTTCTGTGGGGGAATTGGATTGTACATTGAAAAAGTTTTGGGAAATTGAAAGTATCCCTAAGTGTGTCGCATTGTCTGAAGAGGAACAGCAGGCTGAGGAATTCTTTACGTCATCTTGTTGGCGTATGGACTCAGGAAGATATGTGGTGAAGCTTCCCTTTTCTGAATTCCCCCCAGTTCTGGGTGATTCCTATTCACAGGCTTTACATAGATTTAAGCTGTTGGAAGGACGTTTTCGTCGTGATTCCGTCTTACATGAAGCATATTGTGATTTTATGGCTGACTATTTGGAGCAAGGCCACATGTCTGAAGTTGGGAACCAAGTGGGGTCTAATAGTGAGTATTACATTCCTCATCATGCGGTGGTGAAAAGGAATGCGAATGGTGAAATAAAGCTTCGGACTGTCTTTGATGCTTCAGCTAAAACTACCAATGGAAAGTCCTTGAATGATGTTCTTCTAGCAGGTCCCAAGTTACAAAATGATATCGTCTCAATATTGTTATCTTTCAGGTTGTATTTGTATGTGTTTACCGCGGATATACGGCAAATGTATCGACAGATTTTAGTTGAGGAGTCTCACACTAGTTATCAAACTATTTTGTGGAGACCTAACGGTGACGAGCCTATAAGGAAATATCAGTTGAAGACCGTTACCTATGGAGTAACGTCTAGTCCTTTTCTAGCGATTAGGACGTTGCTGCAACTGTGTAGGGATGAGGGTGAAAGGTTTCCGTTAGCTGTAAATATTTTGGAGAATTTCTGTTATGTTGATGACGCCATTGGAGTAGCAAACTCCAAGGAAATTGCCTTGGATACTCAAAACCAGTTGATTGAATTATTGGCGTTGGGAAAGTTTGAACTGAGGAAATGGGCAAGTAATTGTTCTGAAGTACTTGCTCAGGTACCTGAGGTTCATCAGCAGCCACTTGTATTTGATAAGGATTCTCTTGGAATAAAAGTGTTGGGTTTGCAGTGGTGTCCCACTACGGATTGTTTTTCTTATTCTGTACATCCTCAGATACGGTCCTGTACAAAGAGGAATATTTTGTCAGAAATAGCAAGACTGTATGATCCTCTAGGATTCTTAGCTCCAGTAATCATTGTTCCCAAGCAAATACTTCAGCAATTGTGGGCTTTAGGGATAGGTTGGGATGATGAGCCACCGCTGGAAGTTGCAAACCAGTGGAAAACTTTTGTGGCTGAGTTACCTGAGCTATCTTCGTTGAAAATTCCTAGACATATACTTCATATAGAGGCAAAGTTTACAGAAATTCATGCTTTTTGCGATGCTTCGGAGAAGTCGTATGCAGCTGTAGTTTATCTGAGACAGGTTTCCACGGAGAACAGTATTTCTGTACATTTGGTGTGTGCCAAAACTCGAGTGGCGCCTTTGAAAAGACTGTCGATTCCACGACTGGAATTGTGTGCAGCCTTATTAGCCGCAGAGCTGATTGATTGTGTATCCCATATAATGGTAACACAGAAAATAGATAATGTTTGTGCTTGGACGGATTCGAAGGTAGTTGTGACGTGGGTCAAATCTTCTCCGCATAGGTGGCGGAGCTTTGTAGCCAATCGTGTAGCTATAATCCAGGAGAAGGTAGCTCCTGATTCATGGTATCATGTGGTTGGGAAAGAGAATCCTAGTGACTGTGCTTCTAGGGGGACTTTTCCTCGGCAATTTCTAGAACAACCCTTGTGGTGGGAGGGGCCAACTTGGCTTAAGCTTCCTCGGGATGATTGGCCTGTAACTTGTGTAGGTGAGCCTTCCTGTACAGATGTACAAGAAGAAGCAAAGGTTGTTTGTATTACTATTCACGGCTCTAGTATTGTTTCAGAATTGTTGAATAGATATTCTTCCTTACGCAAAATTGAGCGTGTTGTTGCTTATTGTTTGAGATTTCGTAAAAATTGTTTGTGTCGAAAAAGGGGTTACCCGCGTGAGATAGGTAATTTATCCGAGGCTGAATTGTATGAGGCTATGGTGGTTCTGGTCAAAGACGTGCAAAGAGTTGAATTGGATAATGAACTGCGGAAAGTTCGTCGAGCGGAGGTCTGTCCCAAAGCTATACAGAAGTTAGCTCCTTTCATTGATTCCCAGGGTGTCCTGAGGGTGGGCGGTCGCTTGAGACAGTCTAGTCTAAGCTATGATCGGAAGCATCCAATTCTGCTCCCTAGGAAGCATCGATTGACTTATCTCATTATCCAAAGTGTGCACAATAGGAGTTGTCATCCTGGACCACAAACTTTGCATTATCTGTTAAGGCAGAGATATTGGATACTATCTGCCAAACGGGCTATAGCTTCAGTGTTATCTCGTTGCATAAAATGCTTTAGAGTTAAGCCTCCTCCAGTGGTCCCCATAATGAGTGATTTACCTTCCGTTAGAATTTCGGAAGTCAAACCTTTTTCCCATAGTGGCGTAGACCTTTTTGGTCCTTTGAGGATGTCTTTAGGTAAAAGACGAGGCATTAGTTCTCAAAGGGTGTATGTGTGTCTTTTCGTGTGTATGGCTACTAAAGCAATACATTTAGAAGTTGTGTCAGATCTAACTAGTGAAGCTGTTCTTGCAGCACTTAGGCGTTTTATAGGGCGGCGAGGACGTTGCAGTGATATTTATAGTGATCAAGGTACGAATTTTGTTGGTGCTTATAAAACTTTACAGTTATTGGGTGCTAAAGCTTCTGAAGCTTTGCAAATTAAGTGGCATTTTAATCCTCCAGCTAGTCCTTCCTTTGGAGGTATATGGGAGTCCGGAGTGAAATCTGTGAAAACTCACTTGCGGCGGGTGATAGGTGCGCAAGTGTTGACTTATGAGGAATTGAGCACCACTTTAATCCAAATTGAGGCAATGTTAAATTCGAGACCCTTGTGTAGTTTGAGTTCTGATCCTAACGATGTAGGCAGCTTGACTCCGGGTCATTTCTTGACATTAGAGCCCCTGAATGCTCCGCCTGACGAAGATTTGTTGTGTGTGAAACATAGTCGGTTGAACAGGTGGCAGTTAGTGCAACAGATGCAGCAACATTTTTGGCGGCGCTGGCATATGGAGTACCTCCACACCCTTCAGCAACGACATAAGTGGAATACACCACATAATCCTCCCTCGGTCGGCCAGTTGGTTCTTCTCAAGGATGAAAATACCCGTCCTTTACAGTGGCCATTAGGCAGGATTATTAAGTTATATCCCGGTACGGGAAACATTTCGAGAGTCGCCCAAGTTAAGACGAGTAAAGGGCTGTTAGACCGTCCTTTATTGAAACTGTGCCCTTTGCCGGCACAATAGGCCATGATTTGCTTGTATATGATAATTTGTTTTTTTTTCTTTTCGTGTTGTGTTATGGGTGGGATAATTCCACTAATTTTCTTTTGTGGGTAATATAGGAATTACTATGATTGGAAAAAATATTTTTTTTTTTTTTATATTTTTTGGTGGGCGGAAAATGGTTACGATTGGTATTTACCATTTAAAAAATTTTGTATATTCGAATCTCCCGCGTTTTGACTTGCGAGTTTGAAGTCTGACGGTTGACGCGGAAGAAAGAGAGAGTCGTATTTCAACTACCGAGGTGAACGGACGTGTGCGTGATATCCGTCACCCCGTGTGTAGCGGGTACCTCCAATAAGGGCGACCACAGCCTTACATCGCTCAGCTAACTAGGAATCTGGATAGAGCAACGCAGTACCCAGCTGGGGAAGACATCCGGCGCCAACCAACAAGGGGTGAGTCAACCGATGCATGATTAACCTTCAATTCTCGTGAGTCATCTGCGGTTATTTGCCAATTTAGTTGGTCCTTCACAATTGGCTACAATTACTTTATTGATCGAATTGTAACCACTGTTCTTAAGTCTAATTTAAAAAAATCTTTAATTTTAGTTTGTTTTATTTTTGTAAAATGAGTATTACTAATATGTAATTCTACTTCGGCTAATTAATTAAAAAACACTTTGCGGAGTATTTCGTGAGTGAAGAAAATAACGAACATTATCAATATGTTCAAGTGCCTCTGATGTGATTGGAACTGGTCTAAATTCTGTACTCACAGGTTCTTCATCTTCTGCCTCTTCATCGTTATCAATATAAACTGAAGAAGATACAGAAGCGACAATCATCATCCAAGTATTTAACACTTACAAGATTACCATCAATACGGACAAATTCATAGAACTCATTTTCAGAACAAGGAAGATTGTCTAGAATATTGTTATCATCTTCCTGTTCAACTTTTTTCAGCCATTCAAGTCCATGTCAAGTCATCGTCTGAATCCAAATCATTTTCCACTTCCAGGAAACCACCGTGTTGAAAACAATTAAAAATTGTTTGTTTTGATACCCTCTGCTGTGCCATATAAAGAAAGTTTATTCCATCTAAGAGGTTGATAGAAAAATTTTCACCCCCACTGTTAATAAAAAGTACCATTTTTGAAAGAAGAAGTCGACGGTAATGGATCTTTAAGGTATGGATGACAGCCTGATCCATAGGCTGTAGTTTGGAACTGGTGTTTGGTGGCATGAACACTAACTTGATGCAGCTAAATTTCCCCAGCGATAAAATCCCGTTTTAGGTTCGTTATAAAAGACAGATCTTAGGACAATATCAAAGTTTAAGGTTCATTTTATCCGAAAGTTCGTTATAAAAGGGTTCCTTATTTGCGAAAAAATTAACACACATTTAGTAATACCGAAGTTTCGTACCTCTAGATTTGGTTTTTGGTTCGTTTTAAACAAAAGTTCACAAAAACCGGGTTCATTATAGGCGGACATTACTGTATTTTGTTTGTCCCAATCAATGTGAAATGCGCTTATCGATAAACATGATTTTTGAAGAGAAATCAGCATCGAATTTACGGTGTTCGGTAATCCAATCTGAGAACATACTGCATGAAAAATATTCAATTAGCTTGAGCTGTTGAACTAATACTTTTAACCTGTAGGCGTGTAAGCTCAAATCTTTGTGGAGAGACAGTTGCAAACTAGCTCTAGAAGTATCCAATTCAAGTCATCTACAGGTTTTTTGTTTGGTCATCCTCTCGCAAAGTCTGAAAAATTATGGCGCTTTAGAAGCGCTACAAGAGAATAAGTGTCTGTGCACGTTAGATTTGAAACGTTGCAGGTTGTAACCGTCGAAGAAAAAATTGCCTAGCTCATTTCCACAGCGTCGGAGTTCTATAAAAAAGGAATGCTAGAGGAGACTGGTTCTGATAGTAGACACCTCGACCTGGTAAGGATGAGCTTGCAGAACCTCTGTAGTGTTTCTCGTTGGGACGGCCTTCGGTGTTATTATCTGGGAATGATCACTCGAACATCTTCCGTGATAGAATGTGTGAAACAGGGACAGGTCAACCACCCTTCTTCGATGTTCCAGGCTGTTGAGGTCCCATGTGAGGTTAGGCGTATCAATTAGACTAATTGCTCTCTTCTGGATAGTGTCCAGAAGCTTTAGATGGTGCTTCGGAGCGCATCCCCACACATGGTAGTAATACTCCAACGTTGATGGGATCTGAGCCTTGTAAAGCAGCAGTAGTTGCTCTGGTGTATAGAACTTCCTACATCAGAACAAAACTCCAAGCTTCTGGGATGCTGTTTTAGATAGATAGATATTTATTAAGTAGTGTTTACATTAAAAATGCTTTTACACGTCAAGCTAAAATACAATACAAAGCGATAAAATACAATATTCAAAGCGAATAAACGCACAGCCATTCATTCACCATTACAATAATTACATTACATTTAAAAGTATACACTGAGACGATTTAAAATCCATTGAACAAAATAACAATTTCACAGCATTTGAATACAGTCAGAAAATATAATACATAAGGTGTAAAGCAGAGACACACATTAATAGATCATCACAGATAAAGGAAAGAAAGAAACGCGTAAGTAAGATCTCGGAAATTGTTGCTCGTAAATTCATCATAACCATAAAAAGCCTTTCTAAGGAGGTAGTTTTTTATTTTGGCATAAAACAACAGCTCGTCCGGTAAACCTCTGACATTTTCTGGCAACACATTAAACAACTTAACACAGTGATAGACTGTACCCCTTGTGGTTCTCGAAAGTCTGTGAAATCCAGGAAGAACATCTCCACAATTTCGGGTGGGGTAGTTGTGCATATCAGAGCGGTAAGTGAAAAGACTGAAAAGACTTTTACCAATACTGACGACGTGGTCGTGCCAGGGCATATTATTTTTTATGTTGATTATCAAAAGCCTGACGGAAGGTGGTTCGACTATTGGGTGACCTTACCCATTTCCACATTTGGTAAGCCAACGTGACACTTTTCTGTCAGTGTTGTTCCGTGAGTTTTCTGTACGTAAAAATGTATTTTATTTACTAATCCCTACTCGACAACTGATTTGATACCTACGTTGATCTGTGAGGCATGGTGCTGTCGCTGACGTACCGTCTGCTGGGATGATAGTGGCTTGCCTGGTTCCATGCACGATATTAATGTACTGTCGTCTGCGAAGCTGTAGATAGTGGATTTGATGTTATTTCTAGCAGCTCGTTGATGTACAGCAGAAACAGTGTAGGGGATAGGACAGATCCCTGAGGAATAGCGGCGTTTATTAAAAATACGCCTGATGAACAGCCTTCGACTACAACAAACAGAGATCATTCGTTCAAAAATCTATTCAGCCGCTGGCGCAGGCCACAAGCAGCAGGCTTGACCAGAAGTCCCTCATGCCACACTCTTTCGAAGGTTTTCGATATGTCAATTGCAACAACACAGGATTCAACATGATTTCCAATTATTGCTCTGTTCCACAAGTGAGTGACGTAAGCCAGGAGGTCACCTGTAGACATATGCTTACGGATGCCATACTGGAATGTATCATGTTATTACGAGTATTGTCCAGGTATTTCAGAAGCTGTGTGTTAATGACAGTCTCCATAAGAGTCACAAGTCGGATCGGTTTTTTGCCTTTCTTAGGAATGGGTGGTAAGCAGCCAATCTTGCATGCAGCGGAAAACACGCGTCGCTGATACGATAGCTTCAAGAGCTTGCAAGAATAGGTGCTTGCTCAGTGGCACATCGTTTAAGAACAATGGCTGGAATTTGGTCAGAACCAGTAGCTTTCTTCGTGTTTAGTTTTTGGATAATGCTTTGTACATCTCGATGTTGAAATTTGACATCTGCCATTCTAAAGTTCACGTTATGGTGGTAGGAGAGAGGAGAGGAGAGGAGCTTGTTCTTAATTTTTTGGTTGTATTCCTCTTTGCTGCTGTCAGTCACGCGTTTACAGTGCTTTCTGGCGTCGATAAAATTGCGGTGGTTCTCGGCATTGGATTGTTCCTCCATCCTTTGTGTTGTTGGTTTTTAGAAATAACTCCATCTCTACAACGCTGATTAAACCATGGTTTGTTTTTGGAGGGACGCCTGACGACATGTGGAATATAGGCTTCCATTCCGGATATTAATACATCGGTTACTTCTTGCGCGCAAATTGATGTGTCTCATGACTTGAAGCAGACGTCGTTTCAGGGAAAGTAGTAGTCTCTTAGGTCGTCCCACTTTGCTGATCCGTAATGTCAGAGCCGGCGAGGCTTTGTATGGTGGATATCTGGAGAATGCATCCTGCATAGCATTGAAACAGTGTTATGGTCAGACGATCCTAATGGAGCGGTTACTTTCATTGTGTAAATTGTTGGAGAAGTTGTAAGATACAGGGCTAGCAAAATCTCCGTGGCGGCTGGGGATCCTTGTTGGTTTTTTGACTATCTGCTCCAAGCAGCAACTAATAGCGAAGGCTTCAGCTTCACGCCCCTCGTCGTCTGTTTTATTTGAGTGATCAGGTATGAGTTTTGAACATTGGATCATCAGTATCTCTGAATTAGGGTGACAGCGCGTCCCCAGTGTCTGAAAGATTCCCGAAGAGCTCTTTGCAGTTGTTAGCACTTGGTGACCTATAGATGCAGAATATGAATTGGAATGACAATAGAAATATATTTTAAGCCATATGATATGATGCCAAATCCTTTCAGTTCGAGCTATGTAAAGTAGTTATCCATTGTTGAAGAGCCGACTTGAGTTCCAGTGCCAATATGTGTGACTTCTCTGCCTGAAGATGTTGATGGACAGAGTTTATGTTGGGGGCAAGACCTCGTATATTTGTAAAATCGGCTATAAGCACGTTTTTCTGGCGTTTGGACCTGTCGTCAGTGCAAAGTTGCTATGAAGGACGGCTTCTGTTGTTAGCCTGACGATGAGTAGCAGTACAATTATTTATTCTAATTTCGCTTAATATTCAGTGTTCTTCTCGGCCCACCTAGCACCCGGAGATTCGAACGGCCAGGTATTTTACCTCGGGAATCTTTTGGTCCTGGAAGAGCCATTGAGAATTTTTAATTTCAGTTAATTCAATTTGTCACTTATGAGTAACCGGGGTCATCGACCCAGCGCCTATTTCCAGTTTCCCGGAAATATTCCAGTGTGGAAGAGATTGCACCGCGGATGAAGCGTAAGTGACTGCACTTCTCCCCCCTGCTGCTGACAGCAGAGCTAATAGTAGACGATGCACCGTCGTTCCTGGGCTAACCTAACGACGCAAGGTGCACCATCACCTCTGGGCAATGGGGTCGCCACATCTCTACGCCCTAAACATTGTTGTCTGTATCGGATTATCATTTACGCTTTACTTCACACAAGCGATATTTATTGGTGTACGAACGCTGTTTGGTCTTTCAGTGTTTGGCGAATCACTAATGGGACCCGTTGCTTTGAATTGTCACACCAAACGATCGATGTTGCTCACGCTCCACGCTTTTTTCACAATAACATTAGTATTTTTTAGTTTTTTTAAATATTTGTATATTATATATTCTAATATGAACGCGGAACATATTTCTGATTGTAGTTTTTGGGACGCCATTTTTATGTTGCATTTAAATAACTTTAATGAGGTCTTCAATTGAATATAGCTTCTATTGCTTCTATTAGACAACCCTTTATTATATATCTTATATTACCTTTAATTGAAGGTGGGTATCTGTATTGTAGGGGTAAGATGTGAGTCCAAATGTCCGAAAGGCAAGTATGGTCCAGACTGTAAGCAAAACTGCATTTGCCAGAACAACAGTTCATGCGATCCGGAAACAGGCCTATGCTACTGTGCCAGAGGATGGCAAGGAGACGATTGCAGCCAGCCCTGTAAAGAAGGTTATTACGGCATAGGATGTAGGCAAAAATGTCCTGATGTATCAGTAGGTAATGTTAATGTTAACAATGACAGCCCGCGGAGTAACACTAAGTGCTAAAGAAGCTGAGTAATTCCTGTTTCCGTAAGCTTTGTCGCTACAGCAATCCCCTACGCTTGAGGCTCCTTTATAGATTTACCATATCGTAGAATCGAAATTGCGAAAAACTATTTAGTCCACAGAGTTACTAGCAACAATAATAACAATCCTTGGGTCCCTTCATGTACTTAGAGTGAACGATCCGCGTACACAGTGATTGCTCACTTCACGGTATGAAGGGTAATGGAACAGCAGCGCGATGTGTCGGAGCCCGGGTTGCTCCCTTTTTGTTTAATTTTAATAATAATAATACACTGGAGGAGTAAAGTATGGATGATTTAAAACCATATGCCCCTACTGAAGTGCAACTGTGAGAATTACTCACAAAACACAGTATGTCATAGACATACACTTCACACAAGACAAATAAAAACTATGCACCACTCATCCTCTCTCGACCAGATCACACGGCAGACGCACACAACCACATACAATCACAACAAGAAAAAACATTAAACAACATCAGCACACGAAAGCAATCAATACAAACCATACTGGGACGTTGAAATACATACAGACAAAAATATACCAGCTTATAGACCAGATATACTTTTTTAATCAAGGCAGACAAAATTACCTATTTAATAGATACTGGTATTCCGAATGATAAGAATATTAAAAACGCCTACACTGGTAAGATATATCTAAATACACAGACCTTGCCACAGAAATAAAGCGACTCTGATAACAAAACACATTATGACACTCATTTTTTAGCTTATATGTATATCACAAACATTAAAAGGAGCACGGTTACGCTGATGACTGCGCTGCAGTAAAATGCATACCATTTAATGCAACAGAGGAGATCCTGGCAGCCGACCCGGAGAACCTGGGAAGGTTGCGCCAGCAAAACGGAAGTCAATTGCTTCCAGATAAACAACGAATTCGCTAAAAGGAAGCTCCGAATACATTTTGAGAGTACGTGGCTCTCTCACAACAAAACACTAAAAAAGCTAAGCGTGATATTCGGTAGAACTTTCTCATTTAAAGAGCACATGTTGAAAACAGCAGTAAAAATAAAAACTAGAAACAATATTCAAAAGCTCTGAGCCTCGTTTTTTTAACTGCTAAATATTGCGCGCTAATGTGTAAGTCCTCACGCCAACACAATTGATGCGCAACTCAATAATACATTGAAAAGTTATCAAATCTACCCCGACGAAATGGCTCCCAATACTGAGTCATATGCCACCCCTAAATCTGTGTAGTATAAAGGCCCTCACGAGAGAGTACAAAACGATCCTGAACAACCAAAACAGAAAACCACCTCTCAAAACAGCAATCACTGCCACATCGAAGAGTTCAGCCTTACTAATGTCTGGCACCAAGAATAGACCGATAAGCAAGTTAATCAAATCCCATGTATATCCCAAAACTTACTTATGGTGAAAACCAGACTGTGAAACGTATTATAGGAGACTGCCCTAGAACAGCTTTTGGAAGATCACCTGAAGACTTCCTGATGGCGATCCCAGAGTTAATAGCATACATAAAAGTGTTAAATGTTTGCTTGTTACTATAATTGTGATGTAATTCTATTTTGATATATCATGATTATGATTAGAACCGATGGTAATGTGACCTAATGTGATATGCTTAATAATACGAAACACATTTACACTACACCTTCATCAGTTGAAGACAAACAGTTACACAGAATATTTCAAAAGTCTGTAGTCCTGACGTACATGTCTTCAGAACACATAAATTCATACACCAAGTGTTAAATGTTTGCTTGTTACTATAATTGTGATGTAATTCTATTTTGATATATCATGATTATGATTAGAACCGATGGTAATGTGACCTAATGTGATATGCTTAATAATACCAAACACATTTACACTACACCTTCATCAGTTGAAGACAAACAGTTACACAGAATATTTCAAAAGTCTGTAGTCCTGACGTACATGTCTTCAGAACACATAAAGTCATACACCAAGTACTATCCACAACAAACAAACTAATAGAACACACAGATCCATATACTCTAATAGCCCGGTAAGTTTTTCTACCTTGAAGCGACCGACACTTTTCAAATCACGTAAGCGATTTGTCATGGAAAGACGTTTTCAAAGTGCCTGTTTCAATGTTGTCGGGGGGCTTGCCACTCGATAGGTGAGAGGGTGAAAACTCTGCTTCGCGACGATTTTCGAAAAATAGCGTGGTTTTGGTAAGCGATATTGAAAAAAGCTTCAAACGATTTATGGAGAGAACAAAATTCTGCATAATTTTGGTCTTTACATTTTTCGTGTGCGACCAATAGTCTCCATCCTACAGTACGACAAAGTTAGGGGTTGATTTGTGATTTTCAATAATATCAGAATTCCATCGTGGATTTAGACGAAGAGCTTCATCAAAAAGTCGTGAAACATTTTTGTTTCCCTAAAAAATTATATCTTCTCATATCTGTTATATCTGCAGATACCTAAACTCACATATTTGGAAAAAAAATCGACATTTAGGAACACACCGCTACCTACTGCCGATATGTGCTGTTGCGAAAAATATCTTATTTGTGCATGCTTTTAGTGAAAATAATACTACCTTGCCGTTGTTTAATTAACATAAGATTCACTTTGCGACCTATTGGGGTTGCCGCTCGAGAGTGGGGTTGAGGGGGGTGAAAACGGTTTCGTGACGCTATTCGACAAATAGCGCCGTTGTGGTAAGTGCTATTGAAAAACAGTTCAAATTATATATGGAGACAACAAAATTCTTCACAATTTTGGTCTTCACATTTTTCGTGTGCGACCAAAAGTTTCTCCATCCTTAGTGCCCCAAAGTTAGGGGGTGGTTTGTGATTTTTACTAAGATCAGAATTTTATCGCATATTAAGTCGAAGAACGCTATGAAAAAGTTCCGTAACACTTTTTTCTGCTAATAACATTTATCGTATCTCTATTATCTGCAGCTGCCGAAATAACACATTTACGCTTAAAAAACTACGACATTTAGGAATACATCGCTACCTACTACCGATATTAGCCAATCGTTAAGTCCAACAAAAGTCTGTTGAGCGCAAAAGGTCCGAAAGAAATGAAATTTGGTGGAGTTGAAGACATTGGTCCCCTAAACGTACACCTAAGTTTGCGACCTCGGGGGTTGAAGCTTTAGCTTTAGCTTTTAAAAAAATAGCGTTGTTTTGGTAAGCGCTATCGAAAAAAGGTTTAAATGATTTTCGGAAAGAAAAAAATTCACCTCTCTCCCCCCCCCCCACCCTCGAGCGACAACTCCCAGAGGTCTCAAATCGAATTATCTCATTTGAACCTTGAAGCAGAGTTTTCACCCCTGGTGTAGGTTCAGGGGAGCAATGTCTACCGTCCTACGAAATTTAATTTCCTTCCGACCTTTTGCACTCCAAATACTTTGGTAGGACTTAATGATTGGCTAATATCAGTAGTAGGTAGCGATTTGTTCCTAAATGTCGTACTTTTTTTAAGCACAAATGTGTTATTTAGGCACCTGCAGATGAGAAATGTTATTCTCTTAGGAGAAAAAGTGTTACAGAACTTTTTGATAGCGTTCTTTGACTTAATACGGGATAAAATCATGAGTTTAGTAAAAATCACAAACTACTCCCTAACTTTGAGGCACTATAGTATGGGAACTATTGGTCCCACACGAAAAATGTAAAGATCAAAGTTGTGAAGAATTTTGTTGTCTCTAGATATCATATGACCTGTTTTTCGACAGCACTTACCACAACAGCGCTATTTGTCGAATAGCGTCACGAAACAGTTTTCATCCCCCTCTACCCCACCCTCAAGCGGCAACCCCTAGAGGTCGCAAATTGAATCTTATCTGAGTTAAACAACGTCGAGGTAGTATCATTTTCACTAAAATCATGCACAAATAATAACAGCAGGTATCGGTATTAGATAGCAGTGTGTTCCTAAATATTGTAACTTGTTTTAAAAAACCAAGTGCGTAAATGTAGGTAGCTGCAGATAATAGAGATATGAGAAGATGTAAATCTTTTATGGAAACAAAAAAGTTACACGACTTTTTAATAAAGTTCTTCGTCTAAATCCACTATGGAATTCTGAATGAATTTTCCAAAAATACTTTAATTTTGTAATATAGTTAATTTGACATTGTTTTATAGTTTTTTTACTTTGTATCAGATTGATTTGTTCAATGCGTTTCATCTTGGATTTTCTAAACTTCTGAAGCATGCAACATTTAAAATATTGAACTCTGCCTTGCAAATATGTTACGCTTTCTTCGTCTGAACTATTTTGGCTTACTAAATTAGCCACATATACACTCAAACTTTTCAAACCAGCTTTGCTGCTTTACTGGCTCATTATTAGCTCATCTGTTGAAATATAAACTTTAATAATGTTTGACATAATAATTTCGAAAAGATAACGTTTACGTCACTTATTCCAATCTAATGGAGTACGCTATCTTGCCAGATTGTATCTAAATTACTAGACGATCATAAATTAATCGAGTAAGACAGAAGGAATTCTGCCGGTGTCTTACTCGTACATCTTTCACATGTTTATTAAACATGGAAAAAAATTGATGCTCTCTACTTCCGTCAATCGACCTATGGCGCACTGATGATCGCTAATAAGCGTGAAACAGCTGTCTGCGTACTGGTGGATTGACGGAGGTATAGAGCAACCCTCGCATGAATTAATCGTTGATGTACACCAACGAATTCGAATAGGTTAGAAGAAGTAAACAAGGATTTTGTTTGTCTGCACAATCCTAGAAGTAGTAATTCACCGGCAGCTTGTTGTTGGTGGCAGGTTGGACACTCGCGGCTGATATCATCCAGGAGGTGGCGTCAAATTTCACCGGACCACCACTATTGAGGCTGGATTTATTAGTGTAGGCCTTCTTGATGTTGGTGAAAAAAGATTTCTATGTTAGCGGGTCCAGACCCGTGACCTAAGATTTTGTGATCCTGCGTAAGTCGCAAAAAAAATTTCAGGGTATTTTATTGAATTAGTTACTTCATGAAATTTTCATCATGAAAAAATATACGTGCTGCAAACTTTTTGTGACTTAACACATGTTAGTTGCGCGCATAATCACGTAGAGTGTATATCAACGATGTGTGAGCGGACGATAGCTACTTCCCTATTTGCGGTAGCAAATGATGTCTCAAATAAAACATTTAGAGGGCAATAAAATCTATGTTACAAAAATATTTACCATTATAAAGTGTGTCCATTGAATTTCTGACCTGTCAAAGGTACATTTTACTACTACATACTATCAAAATGTTCGAGGGCTAAGGACAAAAACCAACTCCCTTTACGGCAGTGTTTTGTCGGAGGACTACAACATTATAGCCCTAACAGAAACATGGCTGTGTGATCAAGAGTTATTCGACAGAAGATACACTGTATTAAAGAAAGATGGGGATAGTGTAGAACATACTAGAGGAGGAGGTGTTCTGTTGGCTATCAAAAATGATATAGATCACGAGGTGATTAAAACTAACTGTGCTAGTGATTGTTTATCCGTTAAGATTAAAATTATAAAGGCTGTTATACAGGGTGCCCACAACTATTAAGTTAAGCATTATATCGGAACTGGGCAGTAGTAGATGATTACAATTTTAGGGGTGTAAATTAGAGCAAATTTTCTATATTTTCTTGTTATTGTGTTACCCAATGAGGTATTTGTTTTTGCTGTTCTTTCTGAGCATATTTCAGATGCAGTGTCAAAGAAACAGCAACTTAGCAACTTGATGTTATCTATATGGACTGTTCAAAGGCTTTCGACAAGGTTAATCATAATATCTTGATACAAAAGTTGGAAGGTTTTGGATTCTCTGGTGGGTTTCTATTTAGGTGGACGACCTAGTCTATAGCTACCATGTGGCAGCTGCGTCGGGTAGTCGGCGGGACCTGGGGCCTCAAACCAAAGGTCCTAAACTGGCTATATACGGCAGTGGTCAGAACTAGGATCCAGTATGGCTGCTTGGTCTGGTGGCCGAGCGTAGAGAAGGTCTCTGTTAGGCTCAAGCTCGCAAAGATTCAGAGGCTTGCAGCAATGAGCATTACAGGTGCCACGGGGACAACACCCACTGCTGCCCTGGAGGTACTCTTGGGCTTGCTGCCTCTGCACCTCGGATAAAAAGCGAGGCGATGTCGGCCTGCCTGAGAATGCGTGACGGGGGAACGTGGACGGCACGAAAACCATTAGTTGGCCACACCAGTATAGAGCGATTCGCGGAGAGTAATATCCCGATATCGTCATTCAGGGTGGAAAAAGTCAAAGATATATTAAATTTAGATAATAGATTCTCACTAGCCATCCCGGAAAGAGACGATTGGATTGGATGGATTGGATTGGATGAGAGGGAAAGTCATGTTTTCGCCCAATAGACCGGTACGCTTCACTGACGGATCGCTCTTAAAGGAGTCAGGATCCGGGGGAGCGGGCTTCTGCCTGGCGGCAGTGTTCTGAACAGAGCATATATATATAAAACAAAACAAAAAAGGTGCAACCCGGGCTCCGACACACCGGGCTGCTGTTCCATTTCCCAGCGACTACTCCTCACACAGCGAGGTGAGCAATCACTGGGTCCGCGAATCGTGCGTCCTAAGCAGACGAAGGGACCCATGGATGACTGCCTTCTGCATTCTGGCGGCTAAGATGTGCGCCGCCACACGGCACACCGGTATTTTGCGCAGTGCAGAGAGCAGCGTATCCCTCATACCACCTAGGGATCCAATGACCATTACTAGCAGACTCACAGTGTAGTCCAGCCAGAGCCTGCGAAGTTGTCTGAGCAGCTCCTGATACTTGGTCCGCTTTTCCTCCTCCTTAGAGACGATGTTCCCCTCGGCAGGTGCCGAGAACTCGATAACGAACATCGTCTATCGTTGGTAGTCGAGGAAGACTATGTCGGGCTTATTTGCATGTATAAGCTCGAGCGTGGAGAATGAATAGTTCCAGTAAATTCGGCACCTCTCGTTCTCCACAACGGACTCGATGTCCCCTGGAGCGTATGGCAGCACCGGTGTCTCATCTATACCGTATGAGTGACTTAAATGGTAGTATAGCACTCGTAGAGCCGCGTTGTGCCGATAGACGTAGGCTGTGCCAGCCATTATAGAGCTCTCAGTCTCCGACTTCAACCCACTAGACCTTAGAAAGGAGAAGGTCAACTGCTCAGATAAACCATGCTCTTCTAGACGTTTGTAGAAGATTCCGTGCAGTGGTTTATCTTTGTGAAGTCTTAAAAGCAATTGGACTTCAGCAGTTTTAATCCGGGTTTTTAATTGTGCGGGAGCAAGTTCCGTAACGGACTGCTGACACCTCCGCGTGAAGTCGAGCGTGAGACTAAGTACTTCGGCTGCCCGTGTTGCTGCTCTAAAAAGGAAGGCTCCTTTACCCGCAACCTCGTGCTCTCGCACAAAGCGGATCAGGCGATCGGTGCTCGTCGTAACATAGCAGGCAGTGGCCAGTACTACTCTGTTGTGCAGACGCTCCAAACTCAATAGTACACGCCCTCCCAGGTGTCGCGGGAGGTATATTCGCGCGACAGAGGATCTAGGATGTAGACTTCCCTCCATATTCATCCTTTTGCGGGTCTTTATGTCGATTTGTCGCAGCTCTTCCACTTTCCAGTGGATAGCACCAAAGCTGTATAACAACAATGGGACCGCAAGCATGTTTGTGGCAGCGACTTTGTTCTTGCCGGACAGTTCTGACGACCAGATCTGCCGGAGTCGGTGCAAATACTTGCGGCGGAGACACTCTTTGACCAATTCTGCCTCTTAGATGTGACGCTGTGCCACTCCAAAGTAGGTATAAGTATCTCCGCCATGCAGTTGTTAAGACTCCACGGAGCAACGAAGTGATGCCATCCGGCGGTTCCGCTGCTCAATGTGGACAGCTTTTAGCTGAGGAAGGAAAAAAAACTACTACTAGGTGAACGACCACACAGGGTTAAAGTAGAGCATGTATACACTGAGGAGTACATTGCTCCCTCAGGAATAGCACAAGGTAGCAATTTAGGTCCCCTTCTCTTTGTAATTTTCATCAACAACTTACCAGAGTGTCTTATGAATTCCACAAGGTCAACGTTTGCCGATTATTTAAGTTATTAAGGCCAATACATGGCAAGAATGATTCTGTACTGTGTAAGGCTTTTGCCGCCATCGTCCAATGAATTTGCGGTTCTTGGGTTTTTAGGCCGGTGTCGTATAGCGTTCAGGCTTAACGTTTCGCCACCACGAGTGGATGGCATCTTCAGAAACTATTTCACTTCGGCGACTTCCAAAATACTGACGGCTGGTGGATCTGCACCTGTATTTATACCTGTCAACGGTGGCGTGGCCCAACCAGTTAGCGTTGGTAGCCCCGCCCCCTTGCGATAGGCAGTGTCTTCAGGTCCTTTGGTCCTTTAGGATGGGTACCCATGTCCGGTTAATTTTCTGTATCTCCTCTTTTCTATTAAAATGATTGTGGTGTTTTTGTATTTCGATGGCTTCTCTGTTAAGTCTGGCAGAGTATGAAGACGTTGCGGCAAGAACCTGAGTTTCTTCAAACTTGATGCTATGGCTTCCTTCCTTAATCGCATGTTCGACTACCGCTGATTTGTTCGTATAACCTAGCTAGCCTTATGCTCTGCAATCCTTGTGTTTATCGATCGCTTCGTTGTTCCTATGTATATACTCCCACATGTGCATGGTATGCGATAAACCCCCGGTGTTGTGAGTGGGTCTCTTTTATCCTTCACCGTTCTCAAATAGGCTTGTAGATGGTTTTGACGTTTTCCTTTCGTAACATGTTTCCTATTATGACTGTTATTCCGAGCACATAGGGTAGAAAAGCTTTTGCTATCGGTTCAGGTTGTGGTTTTGCCCTATTTCTCATTGTTCTCGTTATTTCTTTTTCTGTATAACCGTCTGCCTTAAGAGCGTTCTTTAGGGGTCCTAGTTCGGTGTCGACTTCCCCTGGTTACGCTAAACGACGCCGGCCTAAAAACCCAAGAACCGCAAATTCAAAGAATGATTCTGTTGCTCTTCAAAATGACTTTAACTTATTGATGAACTGGCTTACAGATAACAAAATGTATGTTGGTATTAAAAAGTGCTGTGAAGTTTCATATTCTTGGAAGGTAAATTTACCTATAGAAGACTGTTAAATTGGAAACAGTAAACTAAAGAGGTGTCAAGAAGTCAAAGATTTGGGAGTGATATTCCACGAAAAGTTCAGATTTATCAGTCATTATAATCACATTGTTTAAAAAGCTTATAGAATTCTTGGCTTTGTTATGCGTAATAGCAAAGATATGAAGATCCAAACAACTATACGACTGTACACTTCCACTTTTGTCAGTAGCAATGAAATCGAAAAGGTTCAAAAAGATTTTTAAGATACCTCTAAATTGAAAAGTACAATGTATATCCATTTATGATTTCCTACAGCTCAATGCTAAAGAGTTTTAACCTGTGTATGTTATCTGTTAGAAGGAAGACTAAGGCTGTGTCGTTTATCTATAATATTGTCAATAATTCAAAGTATTCAGACTGTGATCTTGTTTAACTATATTATGTTTAATGTTCCTAAAATAAATTTAAGAATATTGTCGCATGATCTCTTCTATGTAGATAATAAGAGTCTGTCACCCCTAGGTAACATGGTCTCTATATGTAATGAAATGCTATGAAATAGCACAATATGTGATATGTTTAGTATTACTCTTAAGGAACTGAAACGCACTCTCTTGATGCATCAGTACATAGCTTATACCTAGATAGTTGTTTTTTTCTTGTCCATTGTTATTGTTACTGTAGTTTATTTATTGTTATTGATTTTAGATGTTAACTTGCCTTTACATGTAGTTACCATTAAAGTGTTTGTAAAGTGTACCATTAAAGTAAATATAATAAAATAATTTTGTTAGATAGAATCCCCTGGATATGTGACGATTATAGTGTCGCATTATGTATCACACATGATACACTACCTAAATGAACCGTTTAGCACAAATAACCATATTTGATATAAGTAGATCTTATAGAAAAAATTGAATATCGCATCGTGTATAAAACTTGAAAGGCCGTGATTTTGCGGTGTAACAAAGCATGAAATGTGTCAGCTTACGGAGTACTGTCAAATTTGAATTCTTTTTGTACTTGGTGAAATCGTAGAATAATTAAGGAAACTTCAATCTTAGTTAACTTGATTTCTTCAAATAGGAATACCTAATTTTGTTGATACGGTTCAATGTAAAATTTGATAACCTTCCTATTGATGTAGGATTGTCGATATCAGTCTCTTGTAGTTTCCATTTTATTTCCTATTTTCAGTCAAATCGGTTTTTTTGGAATAAAATGGAAACTACAAGAGATTAATATCAATAATCCTATACCGTTAGAAAAGTTATCAAATTTACGTCACACATTTATTGGACATCCTGTATAATGGTAAATATTTTGTAACATAGATTTTATTGACCTGTATATTTTTTTTAAGACATTCTTTCCTATCTCAAATAGGGAAGTAGCTATCGTCCACCCACACATCGTTGATACACCCTCTGCATGATCATGCGCGCAGCTAACATGTTAAGTCACAAAAATGCTGCATCTAACATATTTTTTCGTGATGAAAATTTCATCAAATATCTGAAAATTTTCAACTTCGGAAAAATACCCCGGAAGACGTTTTTTTGCTAATATCATCTTCATCTTTATACGGAAAACTAATCGACACGAAACTAAATTCTCAGTATAATCACAGTGAAAATGTTACGCTACCTCCCGACTAATAAACCCGTTTATATGTTCCTATTACGTTAATCAGCCATTACCAAACTACTTCTGAACAGGTTATACTACCTATAGAGAAACAGCGTGGATTATAGTCCATAACTCACGGTTCAGCCATGCGTGGGTTATGAATACCGCCTACTGGATACCAGTACTGATCTCTTGGAAATGCATAGGGTTAAATAGACGCTGTACAACTGCAAATGTCGCTATGAAAAGTCAAACGCTAATGCGAACCCTGACAGTATTTATTTGACAGAGAAGTGAGATTAAGTTGTTAATATTGTGTAATTACTATGCATTTAAATCGTACTATTCATATATTCGGTCGTAAAGAGTAGTATTCAACTCGCGGTAATGGTAATAACTGACTTGTTGATTTAAACTTCAACGCGTGTTATTGCCGTCATTACCGCATCGTTGAATAATATACTATTATTCTCCATGAGCTAGCAGGTAAAGGTAGATAAAGTAAAAAAGTAAAAATAACATCATGAATAGTGGCATAATATAAATCCAACTTTTTTTTTTGGTTGATTGTTTCGGATTTATTGTTATAATTATGAGTGAATTTTGGATTTTAACAGTGGATAAGACTACTTTAAATAATTTCACAAGATTTAAATCCTACGGATTTCTGTAAAAAATAACGTGTTTGTGAACACATGGTAAATAATAACAATGGGATCTTGCAAACACTAACATGCCTGTTAGAGCATGGGCGTTGCTTTTTCTAACTATTCGAATTCGTTGGTGCACACGGTGTCTGGCTTTCTAACATGCCCATTCCGACAACAGCGTATAAATGTTGGCCTGAACTTTTTTATGTAAATTGTCTATTCGTATTGACCGTCGGTGTTCACGACAGAGATGAATAGAGCTTTTGTAACTAGACAGAAAATATCCATGGCTCAAAGTAATACTGTCTGGATCAGTTAATTCAGCATTAAGATGGCAGCAACTGAATAACACACGCTAACTCGAGCTCCCGATATTTGTTCATTTTTTGCTGGAAAAACAGTTATATAAATTTTCTGCAAAGGCCACGGGTGAAAATAGCATACGAGCAAGTGACTGTGAAATTTGAGTGCATTCTAAATTGCAGAATTAGTGACTTTGATTAGTATGGTTTTTGTGATATACCAATAGATCAGTCAATATAGTGTGATGCCGCAGTCTGGTGCAAAAGTACAAACAAGAGCTATGTCGTTGGATGAAAGGCAAGTGGAAGAAATTGTTAGTCGAATATGTAATACAATGTTTGATAAAATTTCTGGAAAACTGCAGAGCATGGAACAGAAGTTGCATCAGTCCAAAAAATTAAGTCTGAAGTTGAAGCAAATCATCTGAAGTATATCAAGTATATCTGAATTAGAAGACCGCATAGCAATCTTAGAGGACTCTGGCCGAAAAAACACACTAAGACTAGACGGTATTGCAGAAACTCCCCAAGAAAATCTTGCTAAGGTGACATTAACACTGATCAATGACAAATTGGGTATCAAGTGCACTGAAGATGACCTCAATGATGTCTACAGGATCGGAAGGCCTAACAGCAGCAAACCAAGGACCGTAATAGTCAAGTTTGTCAGCTTTTTAAAGAAATCTGCTATATACAAGTCTAAGAGCTTGCTCAAGAATACTGGCATTTATATCAATGAGGATCTGGGAAAAACGAAATACGAGGCATTCAAGTCAACAAGAATCAAGTATAGTGTGAAGAATGTTTGGACGATCAACGGTAGAATTTATTTCAAAAACAACGGAAATATCAGTATTTTGAGGTAGAGATACAATGTCATAATACTACATATTTTCACTGGACTATGTATAAGTGATTCTGGTATGCCAAGGATTTGTTTTTTTTTCTGTTCATTTGTTATAATACATGTATATTTTTATCTTTGACTGAAACTTAGTTATGGAAATGGTATTTCTTTTGCTAGGCAGATAGGAAACAATTATGTATTTTTGTTGACCAGTTTCTGCTTGATAAATTTGTTTCAGATTTATATTCTATTTAAGGTTAAAATGCTTTTTTCATCATAGGTCAAAAATAATAATTATACTGATTTCTTTCTTAAAATTATTGAAAAGGCTTTTTTATTGTATTCTACTTTTTGACTCATCTTGGGATCTCGAGTGTTGTATATTCAATAAATCTTGTTTTTAGTTTGAAATACATAATATATGATGGATATGTGTATATATTATCAAAATTGTAGGAGTCTGAGGAACAAATTGAGAGATTTTTACATTAATTCTATGGAATCTGGAAATGATATAATAATTGCTAGTGAAACGTGGCTTACAGATGATGTATTTGATGCAGAGATTCTGAACTCCGAAAAATATACAATCTATAGAGCAGATAGGGATTTGTCTAAGAGTGCGTCATATGAAGTCATTATTCTGGTGCGAATTTTGAAAATCGATATGACTTTAGAAAGACGGACTTTGATAGATTGGTAGCAAAAATGTCACATGTCGACTGGCACACAGTGATGCAGCATAAAAATGCCGATGAAGCACTGAAATCATTTTAAGATATATTTTATAACGTACTGGACGAATGTGTACCTAAATTCAAAGCAAAGTCAAAACATAAGCAATATCCAAGTTGGCATAGTAGGGAAATAATAGACTTAATAAAATTGAAAAATACTTTACATAGACAAAGAGATTTGTCTCAAGAACACTTGCATTATTATTATCATATACGCGAACAGTTAAAGATTAAAATAAAAGAAGCACACAAAGCATTTTTAGTTAATATTGAGAATGAAATTGATAGTAATATAAATATTTTTTGGAACTACGTCAATAAAAAAAGAACTACTAATAATGCAAGTGAATTCTTGGATGCTAATGGTGAGCCAATAGAAAACAGTGGAGTAGCTGAATGTTTCGCGCAATACTTTTCGTCAGTTTTTAGTCCTTATAAAGCTAAATATGTTACACAATCTCTTGCACCAAACATATCCCCACTAATATTCCAACCGATTGATCAGTCTGAATACACCCAAGCTGTGAGGAAACTAAAACCAAAAAAATCTGCTGGTACTGATGGAATACCTCCATATATCATTAAGGGCTGTAGTGAATGGTTAACAGTTCCTCTTTTGCATATTTTTAATGTATCTCTGGAAATCGGAATTTTTCCTTCTCACTGGAAGATTTCACTGTGTACTCCTATTCATAAGGATGGAGACAAATCTAGTATTGAGAACTATCGCTGCATATCCATTTTATGTGCTCCTGCTAAACTCTATGAGCAAATAATATATAACAGGGTATACAGGCATGTGGAACTCATAATAAATAATTCTCAACATGGTTTTATCAGCAAAAAATCCATCAATACCAATTTAGTTCTATTTTCCAACGAGATATTTGAGACATTTGAAACGAAAACTCAACTTGACACTATCTACACTGACTTTAGTAAAGCTTTCGACAAAGTAAATCATGACATTCTTTTAGCTAAATTGGCAGATTTTGGGATAGATCACAACATATTCCAAAGCTATCTAGGTAATAGACAATTTATTGTACGTTATAATGGACAACTCTCACAAAAACACAGTATTACTTCAGGGGTTCCTCAAGGATCCAACTTGGGACCCTTGCTTTTTTTACTTTTTATCAACGACTTGCCTAATGTTTTAGAACACTCTGATTGCTTATTATATGCAGACGATTTCAAAATATTTCGGAAAGTTTCCACAGTTAGAGACTGCATTAAGTTACAAAAAGACATTGACAATATATACGAATGGAGTATTAAGAATCAGTTGCTGTTCAATTTGAAAAAATGTCTGATCGTTAGTTTTACATTGAATAAAACTGTGATCACTTTCATTTACCTTATGGCAAATGTAGATTTAGTTCGAAATCAGTCAGTTAAAGATTTAGGAGTGACATACAACAGTAAATTTTCTTTTACATTACATATTGAAAAAACTGTGAGTTCTGCAATCAAAATGTTAGGTTTTCTTATAAGGACTACTTATTATTTTAAAAATATGAATACTATCAAGCTGTTATACAACTCTTTGGTTGGGTCAAAATTAGATTATGCTGCTATTATTTGGGCAAATCAACCCCAAACATATATGCAAGATGTTGAAAAAGTTCAAAACAGATTTCTGAGGTATTTGTATTTCAAAGAATTTGGTAGATGGCCAGATTTCCATTCTATAAGGACCGGTTATCTCAGAACACGTTACAATTTATTACCTATGTGTAGTAGATATAAGATATCTGCGCTTAAGTTTCTTTACAAACTTTTAAATCAAAATATCGCAAGTTCAGAAATTCTAGCACTAATTAATCTTAATGTCCCTCCACGTTTTACACGCTCTCCTCTGCTCTTTAAAGTACCCGTCTGTTCCACTACTTCATCGCGACTTCCATTGATATCGATGTTTAGGTTAGCAAACCAAATAAATGTTTCATGTGACTTGGATTTTTCTGTTTGCGAGAATCAATTTATTAAGAAAGTTGTACACCATATTACAAATTTAATGGTTTGAGCTCTTGATGTCTCCTCAGATTCCTCTTGCAGTATTTTCTTTTCCTCTTTATATTGTATATAAATTTTGTCAGTTCTGTCATATTACTTAGTTTTATTTGTAAGTTTACATCCATGTAATTAGACTTAGGTCTGTTTGGATGATAATAAATAAATAAATAAATAACCATATATTTGGTTTACAATTCTTGTTAATGTATACACTTAATTGTTTTCTTAGGAAACAAGACATGTGACCACGTTACTGGAGAATACGTGTGCCCACCTGGCTACTTAGGACTGACCTGTGAACACCCTTGCCCCATTGGGAAGTACGGGAAAAATTGCATTCAAGATTGCTCTTGCAAGAATGGAGGAGACTGTCATCACGTCACAGGTAGGATACGAGTATAATGACACGATCTTAAAATATGCGCTTTAATGTATTGAAGAGTTCTGCACAGAGACGAGCGCCGCACTGATGTTTTTCATTTATTAATAAGTATACATTTCCATGATTGCAACGCTATCTATTCAATAGCAGCGCCGTAGTCAAGTGGTTAAATCGATACTCAATAGATGACAGCTGACTATCGTTTTTATTCATAAACATATATTCATTTAAGTGGAGGTTATAGTAAACTGCTGGCGGACAACACATTTGCGGGTAAGCGGGGTAAGGGGAGAGGTAAAAAGTCGAGCTACAGTGGGCGTGGCCTATTTACTATAGTTTATTCTACAAGTCATAAAAAATATTTACAGGCGCCGCTCTCTTTTGCTTAAATACCGAGGGATCTGTGACGGTGATGCCGAACCGAGCTCCCGCTGACCCTAGACCCGTTGGTTACCGGCGTGCAAAGAGTATTCAGACCTTTTTTGATCGTCAGTCGTTGAGAAATAGACATTGTATAATTTATACCTGGCATCACAGTTGATCCCTTTTCTGTGTATTTCAGACATACACATAATAATAAATACAATATAAGTATAAAGAGTTGTTCATAAGTGCAACTGAGTTCTCACACAAACAATAAATTTATCGTATGTACAAGAGCGAAAATAAGACGGAAAATAAGGTGAAAATATGAAAAATCAGCTAGAGGTACCAATGACAATATTATGCGCGTATTAAGTTATTTGTAAAGCAGCTAAATTCAGTGACGTTCAATTTACATTGAGCAGTTCTTTAGACATGCCAATGCCGTTGAAAAACTGGGGGGACGTGGGGACCCTTTCGAACTATAAATTTAAGAAAACTATCATGTCTCATACTTTTTGCCTATAGCACCCCCAAGAAGGCGCCAGCAAAATTATTGTTGGATTCACAACAAACTTCAGAAAAACAAACCAAATTATGCCTGCCCCCCTCCCCCCGCCAGCGCCGGTAGGCCTCCAAAAATATATCCCCCCATAGTAAAACTATATCTACCTGCATTCTGAATTACAGCCACCAAATTCGGTATTTCGATGAAGTATTCAAAAAGAGGACGCATTATAACAACATTGTGAAATCTATAACACCTCCAACACAGATATACCTATGCACCTATGCCAAGACGATTATGTACTCTGAAGAAAAAGAAAAATTTGCTTTCTCTGGTGTTGAGCTATTAATAAAAAAATGCGAGAATTAATTGCGGACTATAATAGATGCCTATCTGACCTCTAAGATGGTGTCCTTATTTACCTGATATATGACACCTGATTAAGGAGATATTCAGAGAAGAAAAGTGACTTTTTGGATGAAAAATGGTGCGTTAAAGAGAAACCACAATTGGTTTTATCAAGCTCAGTGGCAGTTCCATGTCACAAAAGGTTACTATTGCTACTTTGGCGTCTGAACACAAAAAATCGAGAAAGTCGAGAAGAACTCAGCAAAGGAACATGACTTCTGGAATGAATAAATGTTGAATAAATACAAGGTTTTTATCAGTTTGTTTCAAAGTAAAAAATGTAATTTCTATTCGCGCAAAAAAGTGTGAGCCCAGACTCTAGACTTCTCGCCTGCTGGGCCTGCTAACAATTTAAATTCTAATTACTTACAAATCTGGTTGAAAATTGTGTGATTTCGCAGTAAGCCTGAAAATGATAACTGCTCAAAACCAATTACCGCGATTTGTTTAAATTTTAGTAGTTCCTAACTTTTGGCCTGCAGTGTATATGAATAAGTCACCCAAACCCACCGACTACAGATTTAGTTGATGCCCAGAACAATATCTATCTCATTCCAGGAATGAATGAACTTCAGCTCATTCATAAACAGTAGTTTACATACTTTTGTATTGGTGGCGCCTTCGTCAGTGTCCCAATAGGCGCGCGATCGTTCAATGCAGGGCTCTAGCTGTAACCATATTTGACTATGTATATTAATAATTTTTGGCACAAAAACCTGATTTGCGTTTTCTTAAAACTTCAATCTGGAGAAATGTCGATCCAGATTTTAGAGTAAGGTGATACGGGGTGATTAACGAGACCGTGAATTTAGTCAAAAAAATGTCAATTTTGGCATTTTTTAATAATTGCCTATTAGCAAATTTCATAAAATACGTCGGCATTCTCTAGAAACGTCCTTTTTCTTCGTGCCCATATTTTTTCAGTTCAGAAATCTCAAAATTAATATAATAATAATAATAATAATAATAATCCAGGAGGCGCCACTAAGGGGATCCCCCTAGTGGCGCCTCCCCAAGGTGGGAAGTGGGAAATCAAATACCCGGGGCGGACCAAAACTAGCACGGAGGAATAGCGTCTGCATCCAGAGGATCGGCTATTCCTCAATAACTAGGACACGACGAATCTCCTGTGAGGAGCGGTACTCCGACAGCGTCTGACTCCATGTTAGGGGCGGCTGATAACACACCCGCAGGAAGCCACCCAACATCAGTAGGCTATCCGGTGCGTGGCGACACCGCAGGGTATACCGAAGCCCAAGGATGTAATCCAGCCGGCAACCTTCACAGGTGCATCCTCAGGAGGCAATTTGGACGGCTGCCTCCGGAAATGTCGTCTGGGGGCCCTAAGGCCAACCACCTGACGGGCCCTATCTTCGGGTTCGACCACCCCGCAAGAAAAGCACCCACACCGAGCCGGTTTCGGAAGCCGGCGTTGGGCAAGGTGGCGGTGCTTCGAATTGCCCTGTTGACGACCCCCGCAATGACATGGATGGTTTTAGGTGAACGATGGAGCTCAGGGATGACCTGCTGAGCTGCTACGAGAGCAGTAGCCCGCGCCGTAGGGGATACATGTCCCGCATGTATGAGAGGTGGTGTGAAATGCACCCAGAGCATAGCACACTTACCTCTCAGAATCTGCGAGATTATGTCGATACATACCTCCGGAGGCAGGGATATGTTCGTGCTCCAGCTCAGCCTGCCCCTTCGGCGGACGGAAGGCCTGTTAACCAGGCTGAAAGTTCGCCGGTAAGGCCCGCTGAGAGGGAAATCGACCAAGTCGTCTCACCTGGGGATTTCAGAGACCGAAGGGCCTTGCATAACAACGGAAGGTCCTTGAAGCTGGCAGATTTGAAGAGAGAGGATGAGGTTGTAGGTGAACGTCTATCGGAGGCCTCTGACATTTGGAGCATCAATTGTGAAATTTACGCTGCGGCTCTGAGGCTAGCTAGACAGGGGAGAGTGAGAGAGTCTCCTGTTGAGAGAGTACAGAGCCGGGTGCCCAAAATGGAAGCGAAAATCCAGTTGGATCGCCAGGAAGCATCCCGTATCCAGTATGTGATGGAATATAGATCGGCTGGGAAGCCTTTTACGTGCCGAGTGCGCCAGATAGCCTACGGGTTGAGGCGCGACCATCATACACTCAGTCAAGCGGTACTAGTTGTTGTCAAGCAACACTGCCTTAACAGGATACGGATGCTAATCGCTGCTAAACAAACGTTGGTGGCGCGGGCGAGGGGTCTGGAGCAAAACAGAATGTTCTATGAAAGACGCCTTACGAGGCGCAAAGAATTTCGCAGCTCCTGGCCCGGATGGCATAAACACCTACTGGTGGAAAAAATTCCCCAGTTGCCACCGGCATTTAGCTAGAGTTTTTAACTCGTGGCTAAATCAGTAGCAGCCAATTCCGGCTTGGTTTGTCGAGGGTCGAACCGTGCTTCTCCCGAAGACCGGAGATTTGTCTGATCCCAAAAAGTACAGGCCAATAACATGTCTGATAGCATGTTACAAGCTCTTCACCAGAATCTTGTACCTGCGTCTCCTTCAAGCTGTGAATCCTGTATTTTTCTACGTGTCTGAACAGAGAGGGTCGAAGAAAGGAGTAGCTGGCTGCAAGGAGAACTTGTTGATTGACCGATGTGTCGCGCAGGACTCCGTGCAGTACAAGCGAAACCTTTCTATGGCCTGGATTGACTATCGCAAGGCATTCGACAGCACGTCTCATGAACTCATTGTGCGGCTGTTGGAATGTCTTTCGGTGGATAATTAGATAGTGGGATGCATCAAACAACTGATGCCACTCTGGAAGACCCGGTTCACTATAACATCAGGTGAAACTCGGGTTCAGACAGAGTTGGTGTCATTAAAAAGAGGTGTCTTCCAAGGAGACTCCTTGAGTCCCTTGCTCTTTTGCATCTCACTTTTGCCTCTGTCCATAGCGCTGAGAAATACTAAAGGATACAGCAGTGGCACGCCCAATAACCGGAGGCACAAGGTCACCCATCTGTTTTATATGGATGACCTAAAACTTTATGCCTCCGGCCAACGCGAACTACAATAATCGCGAGGGTGGTGCAGGATTACAGTCATGCTATCGGAATGGAGTTCGGGACAGGCAAATGTGCATTGGTTCATCTCAAGAAAGGACGAAGCGGAGATAGTGGAGATGAGGAACAGCTCGTTGATGGGAGCATCTTGTGACAACTGCGTGCCGGAGACACTTATACCTACCTTGGAGTGGCGCAGCGTCATGTCCAAGAGGCAGAATTGGTCAAAGAGTGTCTCCGCCGCAAGTATTTGCACCGACTCCGGCAGATCTGGTCGTCAGAACTGTCCGGCAAAAACAAAGTCGCTGCCACAAACATGCTTGCGGTCCCATTGTTATTATACAACTTTGGTGCTATACACTGGAAAGTGAATGAGCTGAAGGAAATCGACACGAAGATCCGCAAAAGAATGAATATGGAGCGAAGTCTGCATCCTAAGTCCTCTGTCCCGCGAATATACCTCCCGCGACACCTGGGAGGGCGTGGACTATTGAGTTTGGAGCGTCTGCACAACAGGGTAGTATTGGCCACTGCCTGCTATGTAACGAACAGCACCGATCCCCATGCATGCGGGTAAAGGAGCCTTTCTTTTTAGCGCAGCGAAACGAGCAGCCGAGGAGCTCAGCCTCACACTCGACTTCAAGCGGAGGTGTCAGCAGTCCATTACGGAACTCGCTCCCGCAGAATTAAAATCCCACATTAAAACTGCCGAAGTCGACTTCCTTTTAAGACTTCATAAAGATAAGCCAATGCATGGAATCTTTTACAAACATCTGGAAGAGCATGGCTTGTCTGAGCAGTTGACTTTCTCTTTCCTAAGGTCTAGTGGGTTGAAGTCGGAGACTGAGGGCTTTATAATGGCTTGCCAAGACGGTGTCTTCAACACCTTGGTGTACCGTAAAAGGGTTATGGGTGTAGATGTACCCGACACCCTTTGTAGAGCTTGCCGGGAGGCGCCAGAGACGCTTATGCATCTCTTGTCGGCGTGTAAGACGTACGTTGGGACGGCTTACGTCCATCGGCACAACGCGGCTCTACGAGTGCTCTATTATCATTTAAGGCACTCATACGGTATCGATGAGACACCGGTGCTGCCATACGCTCCAGGGAATATAGAGTTGTGGAGAACGAGAGATGCCGGATTTACTGAAACTACTCGTTCCCCACGCTCGAGCTTGTACAGGCAAACATGCCCGACATAGTCCTTCTCGACCACCAACAGAAGACGATGTTCGTTATTGAGTTTTCGGCGCCTGCCGAGGTGAACATCGTCTCTAAGGAGGAGGAAAAGCGGACCAAATATCAGGAGTTGCTCGGACAACTTCGCAGACTCTGGCCAGACTACACTGCAAGTCTGCTGGTTATGGTCATTGGATCCCTAGGTGGAATGAGGAATACGCTGCTCTCTGCACTGCGTAAAATACCGGTGTGCCGTGCGGCGGCGCACATCTTAGCCGCCAGAATGCAGAAGGCAGTCATCCTTGGGTCCCTTCGTCTACTTAGGGCGCACGATTCGCGGACCCAGTAATTGCTCACCTCACGGTTTGTTTTTTTTTTAAATAATAATAATAATAACGACGGCCTAGGGTACATCGATTAAACTCACCTGAACCCCAAAACCAGACACCACAAACAATAGCACACAACCCAACTGCGGATGTTTTGCCGGTACAGCCGGCAACCACCAAAGCTGGTAAACCAAGACAGCGCTTACAGTAGACTACTGAGATGAACAAATCTGTAATGCACTGTTACTATACCGCCACAAAACTGTAAACCATCACTACAGGCCTCAGACATGAGCTGTACAGGCTGTTTACAGCGCAATACCCACACCTCTCAACACGTGTAACCGAACAAAGACTGATTGATCAAAAACGAGTCATAATCAAAAACAACCGTCTTACCCCGCAAGAACTACAAGCTATAAAGAGCCTTGTATCCAACAAAATAAATACTGTCCCACCAAATGATTCGTTAGCCGATGAATCAACCACAGAAAGGTAAAATATTCATTCCCGAAATAGCCAGACTCCAAACACAGACACAACCAATGACACCAGCATACATTCAGATATGGACTCAGAACATGAGCACATACCAGATACACCAGACCAGACATCCATTAACTTAACTCTCACAGCCACACAAAGCCAAACGATTACGCGACCGCCTTCCATCATACAATCCACAGAACAGGTGTTGAACATACAATATAACAAATGGTATGGCACCAATCCTGCGCTGCGAGATCCTTTGCCCAGACTGAGTTTTAAAAACAATACCCAACAAATATTACACACAATAAATTCCAACATAATACCACAATTCTTAACAAACGTCAGTAACCTAGAGGACATCCATACCGTTATATATGCTGCAGCAGCAACTACACTCACAGTAACCGGCCAAAAACTTCCGAAACGGTCTCAGGACCACACAAGCAACAGGTCTAAACCTAAATGGCAAATACGAATCGAAAATAAAATTTCCGCAATCAGAAAGGATTTAGCACACCTCGCACAATACACTAACAACAACAACCGTTCAAGACGCATACAGACAACAATAGATATACTCAAATCCAAGTCACTCCAAAAATCGATAACAGAAATAGCTGATACACTGAAACAGAAACTTGCAGTTTAGGCAGCTCGACCAGAAAATAACTGCAAACAACCAGGAAGCAACCATAGAACCGCCAAGTAGACAAGACTTAACTGAGTTTTGGAGTAGCTTATGGTCATAGCCCAAAACACATAATCAAGACGCTCCATGGATCAGACAAGAAGAGGAGAAACACCAACATATAATGGAACAGGGTGACGTTATTCTTACACCAGAGGAAATAGCGGAAACAATAAAACATACTCACAATTGGAAGTGCCCAGGCGTGGATAATATACAAAATTTTTGGTACAAGCAATTCACTTCAACATACGAAGTGCTCACAGATCAAATCAATAAAGCCATACTACAACCTAATAGGCTTCCTAAATTTCTCACACAAGGAATAACGTATATGAAACCTAAAAACGCAGATACCAAGAACCCTGCCAATTACCGTCCAATCACTTGTCTCCCCACCTTGTACAAGATCATCACCGCAACAATATGTAGAAGGATTGAACAACACCTTACACAAAATAACATCCTCACTGAAGAACAAAAAGGATGTAGAAAACAAAGTCAAGGCTGCTAGGAACAGCTTATAATTGACAGTGTGATCATGGAGCAGAATAGAAAAGAACACAGGAACTTTCACACCTATTTTATAGATTATAAAAGATCCATTGACTCTGTGCCCCACAGCTGGCTAAAGAAAACTTTACAAATATATAAAATCAACTCAGGTCTTCGTCAGTTTCTTACAGGAATCATGGAAACATGGCGCACCAACATACACCTCAAAACTCAGCACGGCCATATCCAGACGGATGAGCTACACATAAGACGCGGTATCTTCCAGGGAGACTCTCTCAGTTCACTGTGGTTCTGCCTCTGTTTAAATCCTCTCTCCAATGCACTCAACAATACAAACTGTGGTTTCAACATTAGACACGAGAAAGCTAATCAATATAAAATCAATCATCTCCTCTACTTGATAATATAAAACTATATGCAGCAACTGAAGTACAACTGAGAGAATTGCTCAAAATAACGGAAGTTTGCACGTCAGACGTAAGGATGGAATTCGGAATGAGTAAGTGCAAGGTGCTCCACATCAACAAAGGTCAGTGGAAGAGCCATCAAGAACGGGAAACATTAACTGGCCAAACACTGGACAACATGGACAAGAGCGAAACATACAAGTACCTGGGTTTCAATCAAAGTGTTAAGATAGACCACTCACAAGTCAAAGAAGAACTAATACAAGAGTTTAGAGACCGCCTTACTAAGCTATTAAAAACAAAACTAAATTCCAGAAATCTTACAAAAGCCATTAACACATTCGCGATACCGGTCCTCACATACTCCTTCGGCATCATCAAGTGGTCGCACACTGGCATAGAGAACATCCAAACTCTCGCTGGAACTGAGTACACGGCTAGACATAACTCGGCAGCCAAAATCATACATCAAGCATTAGCCACAAAAAACAAACTAATCGACAACTCAGATCCATATTACAAGTATACACCAACATCATTACTCGATAGTGAGCACTACAAACTATACTGGGACGTTGAAATACACACACACAAAACCATCAATGCAAACAGACCAGATATAGTATTTCAGACAAAGGCAGACAAAGTTACCTACTTAATAGATATTGCTATTCCCAATGATGTGAATGTTCAAAACACCTACGCTGGGAAAATATCTAAATAAAGTTATTATTGTCCCCCTCATTATGTCGGTCTCAGGCCTCACACCGACCACATTTACACTACACCTACAACAGTAGGCCTGGACGAAAGGTTACACAAACTATTCCAAAAGTCTGTAATCCTTAAGACCTGTAATATAGTACGATCTTTCCTAAATTCCGATCAGTAATAGTTCAGGTGTTGACTTGGCCTAGCCCGTCAACATTTGTCGTCACCGCAGTCATGCGAGAGAGGTTTGAAAAAACATGATAATAATAATAATAATAATAAAAGGCCTTTATTTTACCCTCAGCGAAGTCAAGCTGCAGCTTTTCTACTTAACTGAGGACCCAACCGTACAAGAACAATATAATAGTATTATAATAATTATACATAATAAAAAATAGAAGATAAATTACAAATACAAGATAAAAGACAAATACAATATACAAGATAAAATGCAAATGCAAAATACAAGATAAAATACAAAAGTGGTATACATTCATTTTCAAAATAATATAAAACTAACACAGTTAAAACAAAATTCAAGGGACTAGAAAACAATAAGCTAGATTAAATAGAAAAAAAACAGTTATGCTTCAGAAATTTGGCGGTGTAACAAGTAAGTTTTGAGGTGTCTTTTGAACAGATTGCCTTTACTCTTTATTTCAGGAGGAATAGCATTATAGATATTAACAGAATTGAGAGCAGACAGAAACAATTCTGCCGGTGCGCCATCTAGTACCCGAAGGTAACGGCAAACGAAGGAAACCGCTGCTGAACAGCAGTAGACTTCCTGGTGGGACGCCAAGGCGCATCCGCTTGGCCACCAGAGAGCGCGGGTTCTATACGACATATCTAGACATATGCTAACTCTCAATAATATCGCGGTGGAAACAATAATGTATGCAGACGACACGACCTTCAGCCTTAGTATAGATAGAGAGGAAATAATCAGTAAAGATTT
Source organism: Callosobruchus maculatus (assembly GCA_951848785.1). NCBI lineage: Eukaryota > Metazoa > Arthropoda > Insecta > Coleoptera > Chrysomelidae > Callosobruchus > Callosobruchus maculatus. The sequence goes on along the minus strand of CATOUR010000191.1, from coordinate 3,228,055 downwards.
CTATGTAGCAAAAATAATCAGGCATGCCAGCCTATGGTTTAATTCAAATGAATTGTTTCTAAATAACGAAAAAACAGAGATATGTACATTCTGTTTGAGCAATAGGGAAGAAAGAACCGAAGCAAGATTTCTGGGCATTGATCTTGACTCTCATCTACCGTGGACAGCACAAATCGACAATCTGTGCAGTAAACTCTCGAGGGCAGTGTTTGCCATAAGAAAAACATCATCTATGGTTGACAGTGAAGCTGCATTAATCGCTTACTACGGAATTTTCCATTCTGTTTTAAGCTACGGTATTCTCATTTGGGGAAATGCATCTGCAACACAGCTTCAGAAAATTTTTCTGGTACAGAAGGCTGCAGTACGCAGTATAATAAAAGCCAAAAACACCGAGCATTGTAAGCCAATATTCAAGAAATTCAAAATAATGACAGTCTATGGGCAAATTATTTATGAAAATTTAGTATATATTAAAAATAACATCAACAAATATCAAACATTAGAGAGCATACATAGCCACAATACACGAGGGAAATATAAATTAATCCAGCCTCGTTCACGAATATCCAAGTCCAGAGTTATTGGAATAGACTCTTTTAACTTATTACCTCCAAGTATTACGTCCCTTCCAATGAGCGGCTTCAAACGAAAACTCAAACATCTTTGTATTGACATGGCGCCATACAGTTTTGATGAATTTAAGCAGCAGCTGCTAATACTTATATTTTAATTGACTTTTAATTAATCAATAACTTGTAATTATTTATTATTAATGTTTAATTTCTTGTCTGTTCGTTACGTGTATGTATCAAGTTGTACGTGTTTTACATCTGCATGTTTACTGTATATCTAAATTTTATGTACTGGAACTTATGACTTGACACGCTAAAAATGTATTGACATTCTCTAGCTTAATAAATTTCTATTCTATTCTATTCTACGCCGCTGCGTATGAAAGCCGATATACGAGGGCCGCTCTATACCTCCGTCAATCCACCAGTACGCAGATAGCTGTTTCACGCTTATTAGCGATCATCAGTGCGCCATAGGTCGATTGACGGAAATAGAGAGCATCAATTTTTCCATGTTTACCAAACATGTGAAACATGAACAATGGACAAAGAGTCAATTGGTGATCACTTATCTCATGCATATCAACATGTACAACATTTGATTGCATCATCTCAGTATTTGATACAGAAATTATATCAAGTAAACTAGTTTTCCTAGTAGGATTAATAACTATTTGAGAGAGGTGGTATGTTTCCAATAAGTTATTCAACATTTGGCTAGGATTACTCTGATTGAGCAAATTGATGTTCAAGTCAACTAAAAGTATTACCTCATCACATTTAGGCCTGACCTCTTGCATAAAACTATCGATCATGTTGATACTGGTATGTAAATTTTTATAATTTGGGGGTCAGTACAATATTCCAACAATGATTTTTAAGCCTGAAATATTTATTGATACCCATAAACTCTAAGCTCGCTTGCTGGTTGATCTAGTCTTATACATGAAGCTTTAAGGGATGATCGAACGTAGGCTCCACCGCCACCCCCCCCCCCCCCGACTGCCCCGATCAGCTCTGAAAAAATCGAAATCTGGTATATTTAATAAACTTTCATCCACGCGATTTGATAACCATGTTTCAGTTATACCCAAAATTGAAATTCGTTCTTTCTCAATAAGGGACTTCAATTCATTAACCTTGGGGCACAAGGAACAGATGTTAACATGTGCAATGTTCATATTTTCAGACGCCATTGTGAATGTATGATATTACTGTTACAAGGTAAATACATTATAACTTACAATAATTGCTGTACATCCGCCAAAGAACTGATTCTAACTGCTTGTTCGCCCTCCTTTTTCCTAACATACACTTGCTCATTTTTACGCAATACATATTTGTACCCCTTCTGTCTCAGCTCCCTAGCTTTTTTGAATAACTCCCTGGTTGGTCTTGAAAGGTCTTCATTGATGAATAGTCTGGTCTTCAGATCATCAATATTACAGTTTTCGCTGTCTAAGAAAATACCTTTTCTTTTCTCCAGAACTCTATTTCTCAAATCTTCATTACTGAATTTCACGACAATAATGGATTCACTAGTGTCGGTACTGGGTAAGACGAAAATTTTGTAGTCCTCCATCTCATTTTCTTCAACATTTAATCTTGTAAGGACCTTTTTTACATTTCTATGCATTTTTGTCGCCCCTCAGGCCAGTTATAATAATATTTTTTCTTCTTCCCTCTAGCCCTTCTTTATCCATTTTCTTTTGCATAATATTTACTTGTTTTTCCAATTCATTCACTCGTCCCTTCAGCTTTTCATGTTCTTTTTTAATGTTTTTATTTTCTTCAGTCAAAATCTTAATGGTATTTTTGAGTTCTTCCATTATTTCTCCGTTGAACGTTATTGCGTGTTCAAGATCTGTGAATCTACGATTCGTTGCTTTCAGAATATCCTTGTTACTTGGATTTTTCGTGCTACAAATCTCGGAGTCCTCCGGTTCACTTTCGCTTCCTTCAATTGTCCCAATGCATTTGCTGCACATCCATTTTTCATCACAAGTCCTTTTCTCGTAAGCTAGGAATTGGTCGTTTGTGAGACCCGTGCATTTTTTGTGGAACCATTTTGCACACTCACCGGCACACCTAATACTATATTGTGATTTTGCTATATTTCCTTTGCATTTTCCACATTCATAAGTAGTCGCCGCCTTCACTTTGCTCATTTTGTCGTAAAATGCCTGGGCTATATCTTTGTTTACAAACTTCTTGGAATTTGGTATGTATACAAAAAACCGCCTGGTACACATTTTTCGCCGATGTTACTGCTTTTGATTGAATTTTATGATGCTGTGCAGTACCTCTCCAAAAATCTAATGCCGCTGGATGCAACTGCTGGAAATTCTGTACACTTTGATACCACTTTTGCCTAATTATTGAACTCGTCCAAAATTTATTAATTGGTCAGGGAAAATGCAGCACAGGTATTCTCACACGAAACGAAATGAACAACAATCAATAGTTCAAAAATGGTTACAGCTGAACCATTGCAAACAGCTCTCATGTACGTACTGTAACCTTTGAAAAATAAACTATGTCTCAGCTTTTTGCCTATAGCACCCCCAGAAGGCGCCAGCAAAATTACTGTTGGATTCGCAACAGACTTCAGAAAAATAAACCAAACTATATCTACCTGCATTTTGAACTACAACCGCCAAATTCGGTATTTCGATGAAGTATAAGTAAGAGGACGCATTTTAACAACTTTGTGAAATCTATAACACCTCCAACACAGATATAACTATGCACCTATGCCAAGACGATTATGTACTCTGAAGAAAAATAAAAATTTGCTTTCTCTGGTGTTGAGCGATTAACAAAAAAATGCGAGTATTAATTGCGGACTATAATAGATGCCTATCTGACCTCTAATGCTGCCACACCAAGATAGTGTCCTTATTTTTTTACCTGATATGTGACACCTGATGAAGAAGGTATTCAGAGAAGAAAAATTACTTTTTTGATGAAAAATGGTGCGTTAAAGAGAAACCACAACTGGTTTTATCAAGTTCAGTGGCAGTTCCATGTCACAAAAAGTTACTATTGCTACTTTACCGTCTGAACACAAAAAATCGTGAAAGTGGAGAACTTAGCAAAGGAACAAGCGATGGAACATGACTTCTGGAATGAATAAATGTTGATTAAAATACAAGGTTTTTATCAGTTTATGTTACAAAGTAAAAAAGGTAATTTCTATTCGCGACGCAAAAAAGAGTGAGTCCAAGACCCTAGACTTCTCGGTCTGGGCCTGCCAGCAATTTAAATTCTAATTACTTAAAATCTGGTTGAAAATGATAACTGCTGAAAACCAATTACCGCGATTTGTTTAAATTTTAGTAGTTCCTAACTTTTGGCCTTCAGTGTATATGAATAATTATACAGGGTGGTTAACGAAACCGTGAATTTAGTGAAAAAAACCTCAATTTTGGCAACTTTTTAATAATTGTCTATCAGGAAATTTCAAAAGATACGTCGACATTTCTCTAAAACGATCCTTTTTCTTCACGTTCATATTTTTTTCAGTTCAGAAATCTCAAAATTAATAGTCCAAAAATGGTTACAGCTGAACCATTGCAAACAGCTCTCATGTACGTACTATAACCTCCTCTTAAATGGGATTTTATCGATTGTGCTGCGATATATATGGTAGGTTTTTAATATCTTCCGGTCATTCATTTGTCTGTTATTTACCAGAATAGATCGACTGCCCTTTTCCCAAAAATGACTGAGGTTTTAATTGGCAGAAGAGCAAGTATCTGTAAGCAGTGTTTTGAAAAAAGATAGTGTATGATAAAAGTTATGAAAGTATACGTTACAGTACAAATATATGAAAAATAGATAAATATAAAATGGATAATGAGGTACATATAGTTGAGTGTATATTAGGTGTTATAGTGCCTGTCTAATTTAATTTTCTAACAGAAACACCAATCAAAAGAACACAGTATTTGCATTGCACAAAAAACAAAAGCTGCTGACACAGCAGTCAAACAATGTCACTTATTCCAATTTAATTGTTTGTCTATTTTGTACTTTGAGGTTCAGAGGTTTGAAACATCAATATCTTCCAGAATATGTGGTTTTATGGATGGGCCTATAAGGCGTGATGGATCGGTGAGACAGAAACATAAGTTACATAGTCCAGTAAAATCTCTGGAAGTTCGCATTGTGGCTAATGAGGTTAAATTTTATATATTCTGTTTGTCATGATGTGACAAACAAATGCCTATAGCTGCAAATCGATATTTTTTGCAGGGGGGTTGAAAATCACCAAAAACCACCCCCAATTATCGTTTTTGCACTTTTACGGCGAAGTCGCATATTTTACAAAAAAAAGTTTTGAATATAAGTTGTTGAGAATTTTTTTATCGTATTTTGACACCGGTTACATTTAATTCCCACAAACGAGTGATTTTCGGAACGCAAAGTTTTTTTAAGGATACTGCGCGCACATCTTATTTCGAACGTCTATAACTTTGTCACCTCTTAACCGATTTTTATCAGTTTTCTTTTAAATTGCAGCAAATTACATGGGCTATAATATTGTAGTAGCCACTCAAAAAGTTTTTTCTTTCTACGAGTTTTCACATTTTTTTGTCAGAAACTATGAGAAACTTAAAAAAATACTGTTGCATTCTCCTTTAATTTCTAAGTAAAAAAGTTATTTGGCATTTTTTGATACGATGTCGTTATCATATCGAAAAAAAATCTAAAAGAAATTATCTGCTCCGAAGCATGGAGGGTCACCGTGTATGTCGGCTGAGCGAAAGAGAAGCGCTGTCGCTTTGTCGAACGCCGGCCGCCGCGCCAAGACAGCCAGACTCATAAATCATTCCATGTAGACTAATAGTCCAGTAGCTAGCATCGAATTTGATCGAATTTTAGCATAGCCCAGTAGCTAGCATCAAATTTGATCGTAGAATTTAAGCACAGCTGATTCTTCTTTATATAGTGTAGTTGATCCAAATATTATTTTAAATGAGCGGTCAACTGGCCCAAAAACCTTGACAGAACGGTGGGGAGAGGGACAAAGGGCACATTTTTGGATTTTCCAAGCTATATCTCAAAAAACGGTGCCTCGCAAGTGGAAAATTCCTTATTAGACCAGTGCCGAAGCCTTTAAAAATAATACAAAGTGAAAAAAAATTACAGTAGGATGAAACTCATTAGAAAAGGAGGGGAATATGATAAGAATAAAAGGAAAAATAAATTACGGTCGATTCGAGATCGGGAAGTGGGAGGGGGTGAGTTTTTAAGGGTAGAAAATGGTTTATCTTGATTTCTGGCAAAACTACAAGTCCTATGGGGAAAAGTTCAATGGCAAATATGTAGGTAATAAAAAGATCTACAACTATTGTATTCTCAATTTTTTCACATGACCTCAAAATTTTGGTGAAAAATTCAAAAAACCAAGTTTTTGGTCTTTTATTTTTATCTTTTTAAAAAAAAATAATTTTTTCACGAAATTTGGTAAAAACTTACCTTATTATGTCCCAAATACACTGTAATTTATTTGATTCAAAATATTTATTTTTTCGCCTTATTTGACCTTAAGATCAAAAATGCACCCCAATTTTCAATCGAAAAATCTCACGTCAAAATATCAGCTTTTTTCAAAAAGTTTGGGAGCCTTTCGTTCGTTGAAATCTCTATCTTCTGATGGTGTAAAAAATATATATACATTACTATAGAAAATCTTCTCAAAAAATGCAAAAAACTGAAAAAAACTCAAATTCGAAAATTTTTTTTTACTCACTATGTACAAGTTTGTGCTATTCATTAAAATTTACACTTATTTACTTAAAAAACGTGAGATTTCATGTTACATTGATAAACGAAAAAATTGCAAGTTGGAATATCCTACTATAATTTAACAAACAAATACGTTAATATTTAATAAAACATCTACAATATTTTGAAAAAGTTGTAGAATCTTCTTTAAATAATATTTGTAGATGCCTATTTATTGCTGTTGTAAGATAATTTATATACCTGAGTGACATACGGTAAATCTTAGCCCATTGTAAGGTATTTCATGGAGAAGTGGGGACGGATTTAGCAGGGTCTGGGCCTTACTACATACCTGCTATTTCGTAGCAGCTGTAAAACCGATAGTCAGTGGTCATGGGTAACGCAGACAAATTAAATACGCTGATACTATAACGCTGGCACACTTCCTTGTATCAACGCAATGCGTTAACTCAAATGCGCTATGATACACGATACAGTTGAGAGCCAGAAGTAGATCCCTTACAAATATTCATGTCTTCGACGGTGGATTTTTACTGCACAAAGTAATTTGGGATAAAAATGAAACGGTGGAAGAGATCATCAATAAACATTTGCGCTATGTACCCCGAAATTAAAAAATCAGTTACTGTCACAACAGTACCAGCAGAAACTTCACTAAAAGAGGAGAACGTAATCGTAGAAAAACCTCCGAAAATATTCCAGAGTTTGATCATCAAAACCGTACAAAAATACCATTTTTGCAAGGAAAATTTCTATCTAACGAGAAAAACAAGGACAAAATAATAAAAACTGTGATGAAAAGATTGCAGTCACAAGGGTTTTTCTGTCAACAAGTTGAAGAAGATGCTGATGCTGACATAATTAAGACCTCGATAGAAGTTGCCAGAGATACTAATAAAACTGTCATAGTTGTGGGTCAAGATATTGATCTTTTGGTCCTTTTAAATCAATTAAATTCAAATAATGATGATATTTATTTTCTTAAATCAGGCTCTGGAAATGGAAAGGATCTATTTTTCACGTCTAATAGTTTCAAACATGAATCCTTCAAAAATATTGTTGCATTTCTGCATTGTTTTTCTGGTTACGATACAACATCTGGATTTGCCGGAAAAGGAAAGAAAAGTGTCGTTAATTCATTATTAGACGCGAAAAATTTGTCAAATTTGGCCGATGTTTTTTATAAGAAAGATGCAAGGAAAGAAAATATAAAAAGATGGATTACAATTAATCAAGTCTATTTATAAATATAAAAAAGAAAAAATAACACTGAATCAACTAAGGTTTCAAAAAATATCAATTGTCAAAAATTAAATCATCCTTCATTTTGGCAAACCTCCCACCGACAGAAGGAGCAACAGAACAACATTGTTGCAGAGCATATTATCAGCTTCAAACTTGGTTGGGTAACGAATTGACAGCAACAGATTTGGGTTGGAAGCAACATCAACGTGGCAATATGCCCAAATTTACAGAAAAAGATTCAATTCCGGAAGTATTGCTCAAAACTATCTGCTGCAGCTGTGAAACTGTATGTAACAGTTTAAAATGTGGCTGCCGAAAACATGGTTTAAAATGCACAAATTTATGCACTAATTGCCATGGTTCTGAAAATTGCTCCAATATGGAAGAAGAAATCTACGAGAGAATAAATGATTCAGATGAAATTGTGGATGAAGAACCAATGCAGACTGGAAATAATGTTGGAGACGAAGATGATTGTCTTGAAGATTTCGACGATCAACTAGAGATAGAAAGGTTTATCGAATCTAACGATGAAGAAATGCTTTCAAAGAGACAAAAACTAATGAATAACTAATGAAAATTTCAGATAAGATATTTATAAATGACAAGATTAACGTATTCGAAAAAAAAATATAATGAATAACGTAATCAGAATTAAGTATCTAAATTCAATAGTACGATTTACATGTATATTTATATTTTTTGAAATTTTCTATGACATGAATGTAATTCGAATTTAATTAGTAAACCTTTCAACTAAAAAAAATTGCAGCAATCACATTTTTTTGATGAAATTGTACATAGTGAGTAAAAAAAATTACGAATTTGAGTTTTTTTCATTTTTTTGCATTTTCTGAGAAGATTTTCCATAGTAATGTATATTTTTTTTACACCATCAGAAAATAGAGATACCAACAAATAAAAAGCTCCCAAACTTTTTGAAAAAAGCTGATATTTTGACGCGAGAATTTTCGATTGAAAATTGGGGTGCATTTTTGATGTTAAGTTAAAATAAGGCGAAAAAATGAATATTTTAGAACAAATAAATTACAGTGTATCTGGGACATAATAAGGTAAGTTTTCACCAAATTTCGTAGAAATTTTTTTTGTTTGAAAAAGATAAAAATAAAAAACCGAAAACTTGGTTTTTTGAATTTTTTACCAAAATTTTGAGGTATGTGAAAAAATTGAAAATACAGAACTTGTAGACCTTTTTATTACCTACAACTTTGCCATTTAACTTTTTTCCACAGGACTCGTAGTTTTGCCAGAAATCAATATAAACCATTTTCTACCCTTTAAAACTCACCCCCTCCCACTTCCCGATCTCGAATCGACCGTAATTTATTTTCCCTTTCATTCTTATCATATTCCCCTCTTTTTCTAATGGGTTTCATCCTACTGTAATTTTTTTTGGTTTCAAAAATTATCGACCCTGGTCTATATAATAAATAAAAGCCCATAAAAATAAATACAATTTTTATTATATTCGTCATTTCTAAACTCTCAATCCAATAGACCTTAGGACGATAATTATGATGAATCGGCCCCCGTCAGATATTTAGAACATTTTCTATGCAAATAATAATAAACACATTTATTCAGATAAATCTCAAAAGGATAGGGTACTGTACAAACATTTTTCAACCCCCACCTGTGCAACAGTATATAATTGATTTCAATAGAGATAAACTTTATTATATATGTTGATTTATTACTATACTGATTGTGTTATGTTAATTTTACAAAAAGATCGAGATAAAATATTCCACCTAGACAATTAGTGTAGAAAAATTGTTGTTTCATATGTAACAATAATTATTAAAAATTATAATGATATAAAACTTCAAATTGTTAGCTGGGTATTGGTTGTTGGAAAGTTGGTTTACAGCCATAGAGATCTGTCAGTTCTTCGCTTCTTATGATATATGAGTTTCATATCGAATGAAAAAGAACTTTCATAAAATGTATGTATGTATGTACTGATCCATCTATACTCTTGTTAAAAAGCAGTTAGAAGAGAACAACGGGTGAGAACAAGGTTTTAATGAAATTTGTATTTAGTATTAAACTGTTCTGGCTGATATAATTATGTCTTTCAACGGCATAATATTGAACAGCTAAAAAAAATGCTCCGGCTTCTTTGAATCATCGTAATTCGGAGGTTTTACCTTCAATGGAAATATTTGCACCTTTTTGGATATAAACTTAGTGGCGTTAAAGCGAGAAAATGAAGGGTGAAATAGTTTTCTCGCATAGAATCCAATGAATTAAGCATAACGATACTTAACAAACAGAATTAGCGAAAATATACATTGACACTAGAAAAAAAGTTGGTAGTAAGCTTTAAGGGTTGAAGTAAAAATAAAATGTTTTGGAAGAATGTTTTAATAGATACTATCAAAAATTCTACTCAGTTTCCATTTAAACTTTTTTTTGTTACGAATATAATACAGCTCCTATATCCTCTGTTGCTACTACTACTATTACTGCACTCATGACAGCTATAATAATGACTGTGTACATCATTTTGTTAATAATAGATAATTTTATACCATTTGGGTGCATTTAGGTCCAACTTTTAAACGGGTAGCAACTGTTACGTGACGATTTTCGACAAATAGCACTCTTGTGGTAAATGCTATCGAAAAAAATTCAAATAATATATGAAGACAATAGAATTCTCCTCTATTCTGGTCTTTACATTTTTCTTGTGCAACTGCTTCCATTCTACGATGCCCCAAAGTTAGGAGGTGGTTTTTGATTTTACTAAAATCACAAATTTATCGCGTATGAAGTCGAGGAACGCTATCAAAATGTTGTGTAAAACTTTTTCTCCTAACATAATAACATATCTCATATCTTTATTATCTGTAGTTGTCTAAATAACACATTATTTGGGCTTAAAAAAAGGTACGGCATTTAGGAACACATCCGCTACCTACTCTTGATATTAGCCAATCGTTATGTCTTCAGTTAGGTGTAAGCTTAGGGGACCAATGTCTACCATCCCACCAAATTTCATTTTGTCCGACCTTCTGCTGTCAAAAAGCCCCTACCGCCTGGACTAGTTCGGATGGACTTAGAAAAGTGTCTATTGCCGTAAGTCTCTATTTCACATGCCAGCCTATTAGGGATATACGAATTTTTTCAGTTTTACAACCCCCCCCCCCCACCCTCCAATTTCACCTCCACCCAATAAAAATTAAAAAACGATGAACCCCTGAAATTCCTTAAACCAAGTATGAGGAATATTTGCGAATTTCAATTTTTTTCTGTGAATTACGCCGCGCGCATACACCGATTTCTAAAATTATAGCAGCATTACCCAACCCTATAGCATAGTGCTACCCAAATTTCATTTCTATCTATGTAGCGGTTACTGAGATTAGCGAGATTACGAGGCTAGAGAAACGCTAACAAACAAGTATTTATCAAAATAAATTCATAGAATGTGTCCTAAAATCACCGTAAAAATTTGACATCAGCTTCCAGTCTATGAGAGCGCGTTTGGACCTTAATAATAATTATATTTTAATTACTGTTCATTTTTTGTAAAAAAACAATACCTACCTCCACTTTCTCCAACAAGGTACGGTAATAAAATGAATACTTAATCGAAAAATCTTTACAACTGTGATGAACGGTCAATCGAAATCAGTGTACCTAAATTTAAGTACACTAGACAAATTTTGACAAATGCATGACGGGTCTCGGGCGTTGCGAAACTCCTGGAAAAAAAAAACCGATTCCTTGCTTCCACCCAGTGTTGCCAACTAGATTTTATCGTTTTCAGTTGATGATGCTAACGAAAATCAGTAGAATTCAGTAGAATTCTCATGATTAAGAAATCAACGCTTTTTCAGAGCGCTTCAGCGCCAGCCAACATGACTGGTGACTTCCGCTTTTGTGCTAACTACCTAGTTATTCATTGGTGTTTTCAGCGGAGAAGCGTTTTTCAAGCGTCACTCAAAAGGCTTTGGACACCATATTCCTATTTTGCCTGGCTTTAGACTATTTTAGGACCTCCTTTGGGTGAAGTTGCTCTAGGAATTTTTTGTTTATGAAAATAATAATGAAACAGAAATAAATCTTTATTTTTTAGAAATTAATATCACTCAACCACTCTGTTTTAAAATTCTGAGCATATTTTATCTTCTTGCTGAGTGACGATAGATTCTTTTCATTTTCAGAATCGCTGTCATCATAATTATTTCTCTTTTCACAACTGTAATTAGCTATTCGGATATAGCATACATTTTACAAATCTTACCTGATTCTGTTTGATAGTGATTCGTGAACAGAACACACACACAAGTAAAGATAACAAAAACAACCAACAACCCCTGTTTACAAACGTGAGATGTTAAAACACGAAACATGTGATAGCGTTACCGTATCTGTGTGTGGCTGGCCTCAGATGCTCCAAGAAAACCGAACTCTGTTCCTAGTATTCTGTACACTACCAAGTCAAGTGTTACAGTGGCTCGCTACTTGATGGCGCTGCCTGCCAAATTGTAGACGGGACGAATGAAGGTGTCAGAACAATTACATACATATTTCAGTAGATTTATAAATGAAGCCATTGGAAAAATCAGTAGTGACGCGGTTCTTCAGTGACTTTGAAAATGGTATTCCATATATCAGTAGATTTCCAACACAAATCAGTAGATCAGTAGACTAAGGGTGAATTCAGTAGATCTACTGATTTTTCAGTAGGGTTGGCATCACTGCTCCACCTTCCACGTGTTCCTCCGGCGCGACAGAGCCAGAGCGCTTCTCTCTCTCGCAGCCTTTATACACGGTGACTCTCGATGTTTCGCAGCAGATAATTTCTTTTAGAATGTTTTTCACTATGATAACGGCATCGTATCAAAAAATCCCAAATAACTTTTTTACTTAGAAATTAAAGGAGAATGCAACGGTATTTTTTTCAAGTCGCTAAATATATTATTTCTCAAAGTTTTTCACAAAAAATTGAAAAAAGTTGTAGAAAGATAAAACTTTTTGAGTTGCTACTTCTATAAAATTGGAGCCCGTGCAATTTACTGCAATTTAAAAGAAAACCGATGAAAATCGGTTGAGAGTCGACAAAGCTATAGACGTTCGAAGTAAGAAGTGCGCGCAGTACCCTTAAAAAAACTTTGATTGCTCGTCGAAAATCACTCGGTTATGCGAATTAAACGCAGCTGGTGTCAAAATACGCTAAAAAAAATCTCAACAACTTTTATTAAAAAATTTTTTTGTAAAATATGCGCCCTCGGCGTAAAAGTGCAAAAACGATAATTGGGGGTAGTTTTTGGTGATTTTCAACCCCCCCTGCAAAAAATGTAGATTTGCTTTAGGCATTTGTTTGTCACATCATGACAAACAAAATATATAAAATTTAACCTCATTAGCCACAATGCGAACTTCCAGAGATTTTACTAGACTATACATAACCAATAAGAGTTGTGTTCTGCGATCCTTTAATTTCTGAACCGTGCTGATAGAGCAAAACATTATGATCTGGTTTACTGAGCAATAGTATGGTCGGATCTCTAAAACATAAATAAGGTGTAGAGATGGTTATTACTCGTCTAAACTACCATTTGATCTGTACAATTATTGTTTCAGGTGAATGTCAGTGTTTGCCCGGTTGGATTGGTAGCAACTGTACCACACCGTGTCCAACAGGAAGATTTGGAATGAACTGCAGTCAACATTGTAAGTGTTTGAACGCTGGAGAATGCAGGAGGAATGATGGTGTATGCAGATGCAAGCCCGGATGGACTGGCACCCAATGTACTGAGCGTGAGTAGTCACCATCAGTGCACTGCATTGCTAGAATATATTAAATAGTAGTGAATATTAAATACTAATGGAATAACAGAATGTACTCCATTCATGTGCAAGGCAAAAATATTCAAAGACTAATGTAGATATTCTCCAACCTATAGGCGATTTTCGGCAAAGCTTCCACATCTAGTTACTCTTCGAATTTCAGTGATAAATTGCTGTTGCTGTTCAACATCTGCTTGAAACACATATTCGAAGCTGTAGAATTAGGGCGACCATAATCCATGTGTTGAAACTCCAAAAAATTATAGATGGGGGATTTTGTTGACATTCGTAGGCAGAAACTGGGCCTATCTGAAGAGTGATCTTTCGCAAGCTTCTTCAAAAAATTCTTTATAAAGGGATGTCTTGCTGGGATGAAAACGATTTCAATGATTAGATTTTGCTTTGTAGGAGTAACGCTAATCAGTGTTAAAATGCATCCACTTCCTAAATGACGTGCTCTTCATACTTGATGATAACTGCGCTTCTGCATTTTACTGGATTGCCCGGTTAAAAATTGTGGCAGATTTTGTATCATTGTATCTTAAGGTATTACTTTTTGGTAGTGGGGTCCTGATAATACATTGATCTACACCAAAGTTTTTATTATTGCTTCCAACAAGACCTAGGAGTTATCTTTCAGAGGGATATGAGATTCAATTCCCATTATATCCAAATCCTAAACAATGCCTATAAATATTTGGGTTTTATCATAAGAAATAGTAAATCTTTTGCACTAGAAACAGTCATAAGGCTCTACCATACACTAGTGAGACCGCATCTAGAGTATGCTGCAGAAATTTGGAGGCCATCAGCAGTTACTCGTATTGACCATATTGAAAAAGTGCAAAAGAAATTCCTTAGATATCTCTAAGCTAGAAAAAATAACTGTTATCCCCATATGGTGTCATATAAAAGCCAACTTACTAGCTTTGGCTTCAAGAGTCTATTAGCAAGAAGAGACAAACAGGCTGTGATATTTATTATCCATCTGATTAATGGTACTAAATATAAGGCCTGTGATCTAGTTGAATTTATAAACATCAATGTTCCTAAAATAAGCCTTGGGAATTTAAATTAGTAGTGCTGTGTATAAATGTAAACTATAAATAAATAAATAAACTTTGCTCTTTTGTTTAGAGTTACTCCCTAGAAAAGACGTTAATATATTAAGATCTCACTTCCGGTCTTTAACAAGGACGAAAAAGCCGATGGCTCATGACAGGTACATTGATAGATCTTCTAGCAAGCAAGTTGCAATGTGGAATATTATCAATAGTAATAGTGAAGTTAAAAATTTTAACCCGACCACATAGAAGGTATATGATTTCAACAATTTTGTCAGTAGTATTGCTGATAATCTCGTAGAATAAGTACCTAAAGTGCAAGTAGAGCCATTACACTTCATCAATTTATCAAATACAGACAAATCTAGTTTCAAGAGTCAGACATGCTATTAACGGCTTAAAAAATCCAAAATCTATCGATCCTTTTGAGATCAATGTGAAAATTTTATAAACAGTGCCTAATTTAATAATTTATCCATTAACTAAGTTAATCAACATGTAATATACTTCCTGACCTTCTAAAATTAACTAAGTGAGTCCCAATTTTCAAAGTAGGTTCAGTCAATGACTCCTATAATTCCAGAGCAATATCGATTATCTCTGCTTTTGAGATTTTATTAAAAGATCGGTTAAACGTGTACTTTGAATTCAATAATTTTTTGCAGTAGCCAATTTTGGTTTTGAAGATAGGATCTTTATTGTAGCCGACTTTTATGAACTGGCAAAGGCCTTAAGCATTAACGCTAAACGACGCCGGCCTAAAAACCCAAGAACGAAAAATTCGTTGGGCGATAGCCGCGGAAGTCTTGCACAGTACGCTGACCAGTGGCGGCTCTAGGTGGTTCAGATAGGGGGTGCATAATTGCAAAAATAGGTGAAAGCGATATAAAGAAACACTTATCCAATCCTTAAGTATAATTTATATGATTCGTCGACAACCTATTCGTTTTACAGTTTATTTTAAATAGTTTTAAATGTTGCACTTCACATTCCAATTATATATATATATGTCAGCAGTCCGTTACGGAACTTGCTCCCGCACAATTAAAAACCCGGATTAAAACTGCTGAAGTCCAATTGCTTTTAAGACTTCACAAAGATAAACCAATGCACGGAATCTTCTACAAACATCTAGAAGAGCATGGTTTATCTGAGCAGTTGACCTTCTCCTTCCTAAGGTCTAATGGGTTGAAGTCGGAGACTGAGAGCTCTATAATGGCTTGCCAAGACGGTGTCTTCAACACCTTAGTATACCGTAGCCGGATTATGGGTATGGATGTGCCCGATATCCGCTGTAGAGCCTGCCTGCAGGCGCCAGAGACCCTTACGCACCTCTTGTCGGCGTGTAAGGTGTACGCTGGCACAGCCTACGTCTATCGGCACAATGCGGCTCTACGAGTGCTATACTACCATTTAAGGCACTCATACGGTATAGATGAGACACCGGTACTGCCGTATGCTCCAGGGGACATTGAGTCCGTTGTGGAGAACGAGAGGTGCCGAATTTACTGGAACTACTCATTCTCCACGCTCGAGCTTATACATGCAAATAAGCCCGACATAGTCCTCCTCGACTACCAACAAAAGACGATGTTCGTTATCGAGTTCTCGGCGCCTGCCGAGGGGAACATCGTCTCTAAGGAGGAGGAAAAGCGGACCAAGTATCAGGAGCTCCTCGGACAACTTCGCAGGCTCTGGCCGGACTACACTGTGAGTCTGCTAGTAATGGTCATTGGATCCCTAGGTGGTATGAGGGATACGCTGCTCTCTGCACTGCGCAAAATGCCGGTGTGCCGTGCGGCGGCGCACATCTTAGCCGCCAGAATGCAGAAGGCAGTCATCCATGGGTCCCTTCGTCTGCTTAGGACGCACGATTCGTGGACCCAGTGATTGCTCACCTCACGGTGTGAGGAGTAGTCGCTGGGAAATGGAACAGCGGCCCGGTGTGTCGGAGCCCGGGTTGCACCTTTTTTGTTTTTGTTTTGTTTATATATATATATATATTTTGTTTTGTTTATATATATATATACCCGTCTGGGTCCGGGTTTAGAATGTTCCCAGGGTTTAATCTGCCTGTCGTAAGAGGCGACTAAAAGATTGGTAGTCCTTGCCTTAAAAGGGCCTATGGTGGTCACCGGCTGTGAAAGCAGGCGTATGAACCACCATAGTGAGGAAGCGGCTGCACCTATGTTAAGGACGGCTTCCCGACAGCGTCTGACCCCAGGTTAGGGGCGGCTGATAGCAAACCTGGCAGTAGGTATAAAATGCGCCCCCAGGAAGCCGACCAACATCAAACGGCTATTCGGTGCGTGGCGACACTGTGGGGATAACCCAAGCCAGGGATGAAAGCCGGCCGGCAACCTGTACAGGTCATCCCTAGGAGGCAATGTGGTCGGCTGCCTCCGAAATGTCGGCTGGGGGCCCTAAGGCTAACCACCGGACGGGCCCTACCTTCTGGTTCGACCGCCCCAGAAGAAGAGCACCCACACCAGGCCGGTATCGGAAGCCGGCTCTGGGCAAGGTGGCGGTGCCTCGGATCGCCCTGACGACGACACACGCAACGACATGGACCGTTTTAGGTGGACGACGGAACTGAAGGATGACCTGCTGAGCTGCTACGAGAGCAGTAGCCCGCGCCGTAGGGGATACATGTCCCGCATGCATGGGAGGTGGTGTGAAATGCATCCAGAGCATAGCACAATTACCTCCCAGAGCTTGCGGAACCAGGTATTTTACCTTCGGGGGCAGGGATACGTTCGTGCTCCAGCTCAGCCTGCCCCTCCGGCGACTGAAAGGCCTGTTAACCAGGCTGAAAGGTCGCCGATGAGGCCCGCTGAGAGGGAAATCGACGAAGCCGTCTCACCTGGAGATTTCAGTGACCGAAGGGCCTTGCATAACAACAAGAGGTCCTTCAAGCTGGCAGATTTAAAGAGAGAGGATGAGGCGTTGAGTGAACGTCTATCGGAGGTCTCTGACATTTGGAGCATCAATTGCGAAATTTACGCTGCGGCTCTGAGGCTGGCTGGACAGGGGAGAGTGAGAGACTCTCCTGTCGAGAGAGCACAGAGGCGGGTGCGCCAGATGGAAGCGAAAATCCAGTTGGCTCGCCAAGAAGCATCCCGTATCCAGTGTGTGATGGAATATAGAGCGGCCGGTAGGCCTTTTACGCGCCGCGTGCGCCAGATAGCCCGAGAGCTAAGGCGCGACCATCACACGCTCAGTCAAGCGGTACTGGTTGTTGTCAAGCAGCATTGTCTTGACAGGATACGGACGCTAATCGCTGCTAAACGATCACTGGTGACGCGGGCGAGAGGTTTGGAGGAAAACAGATTGTTTTCCGAAAAGCCTGCTCGTCTCTTCCAACAGCGACCACCAGTCATAGAGCAGCCGCCAACTGCTGATCGCGTGGAGACTTTCTGGAGGGGCATTTACGAACACCCCAAACCTCTCCAAGCAGACACTCCGGCCTTGGCGCAGTTCGAGTCCGTTTGTAGGAGGACTCCAAACCTGAATGTACTGCGTCACCCGATAAACACGGAAGAAATTCTTGGTGCCTTACGAGGCGCAAAGAATTTCGCAGCTCCTGGCCCGGATGGCATAAACACCTACTGGTTGAAAAAGTTTCCCAGTTGCCACCGGCATTTAGCTAGAGTTTTTAACTCGTGGCTAAATCAGGAGCAGCCAATTCCGGCTTGGTTTGTCGAGGGTCGAACCGTGCTTCTCCCGAAGACCGGAGATTTGTCTGATCCTAAAAACTACAGGCCAATAACATGTCTGAACGCATGTTACAAGCTCTTCACCAGAATCTTGTACATGCGTATCCTTCAAGCTGTAAATCCCGTATTTCTCAGCGTATATGAACAAAGAGGGTCTAAGAAAGGAGTAGCTGGCTGCAGGGATAACCTGTTGATTGACCGCTGTGTCACACAGGACTCCGTGCATTACCTGCGAAACCTTTCTATGGCCTGGATCGACTATCGGAAGGCATTCGACACTACGTCTCATGAACTGATTGTGCGGCTGTTGGAATGTCTTTCGGTAGATGATCAAATAGTGGGATGCATCAAACAACTGATGCCGCTCTGGAAGACTCGGTTCACTATAACATCGGGTGAAACCAGGGTTCGAACAGAGTTGGTATCATTTAAAAGAGGGGTCTTCCAAGGAGACTCCTTGAGTCCCTTGCTCTTTTGCATCTCGCTACTGCCTTTGTCCATAGCGCTGAAAAATACTAAGGGATACAGCTGTGGCAAGCCCAATTACCGGAGGCACAAGGTCACCCACTTATTTTACATGGATGACCTGAAACTCTATGCCTCCGGACAACGCGATTTAGAGCAGTCGCTGAGGGTAGTGCAGGATTACAGTCAAGCTATTGGTATGGAGTTCGGGATAGACAAATGTGCCATGGTTCATCTCAAAAGAGGACGTTGCGGAGATAGTGAAGATGAGGAGCAGCTCGTTGATGGGAGCATCTTGCGACAACTGCATGCCGGAGATACCTATACCTACCTTGGAGTGGCGCAGCGTCACATCCAAGAGGCAGAATTGGTCAAAGAGTGTCTCCGCCGCAAGTATTTGCACCGACTCCGGCAGATCTGGTCGTCAGAACTGTCCGGCAAAAACAAAGTCGCTGCCACAAACATGCTTGCGGTCCCATTGTTGCTATACAGCTTTGGTGCTGTCCACTGGAACGTGGAAGAGCTGCGACAAATCGACATAAAGACCCGCAAAAGGATGAATATGGAGGGAAGTCTACATCCTAGATCCTCTGTCCCGCGAATATACCTCCCGCGACACCTGGGAGGGCGTGGACTATTGAGTTTGGAGCATCTGCACAACAGAGTAGTACTGGCCACTGCCTGCTATGTTACGACGAGCACCGATCCCCTGATCCGCTTTGTGCGAGAGCACGAGATTGCGGGTAAAGGAGCCTTCCTTTTTAAAGCAGCAACACGGGCAGCCGAAGAACTTAGTCTCACGCTCGACTTCACGCGGAGGTGTCAGCAGTCCGTTACGGAACTTGCTCCCGCACAGTTAAAAACCCGGATTAAAACTGCTGAAGTCCAATTGCTTTTAAGACTTCACAAAGATAAACCAATGCACGGAATCTTCTACAAACATCTAGAAGAGCATGGTTTATCTGAGCAGTTGACCTTCTCCTTCCTAAGGTCTAATGGGTTGAAGTCGGAGACTGAGAGCTCTATAATGGCTTGCCAAGACGGTGTCTTCAACACCTTAGTATACCGTAGCCGGATTATGGGTATGGATGTGCCCGATATCCGCTGTAGAGCCTGCCTGCAGGCGCCAGAGACCCTTACGCACCTCTTGTCGGCGTGTAAGGTGTACGCTGGCACAGCCTACGTCTATCGGCACAACGCGGCTCTACGAGTGCTATACTATCATTTAAGGCACTCATACGGTATAGATGAGACACCGGTGCTGCCATACGCTCCAGGGGACATTGAGTCCGTTGTGGAGAACGAGAGGTGCCGAATTTACTGGAACTACTCATTCTCCACGCTCGAGCTTATACATGCAAATAAGCCCGACATAGTCCTCCTCGACTACCAACAAAAGACGATGTTCGTTATCGAGTTCTCGGCACCCGCCGAGGGGAACATCGTCTCTAAGGAGGAGGAAAAGCGGACCAAGTATCAGGAGCTCCTCGGACAACTTCGCAGGCTCTGGCCGGACTACACTGTGAGTCTGCTAGTAATGGTCATTGGATCCCTAGGTGGTATGAGGGATACGCTGCTCTCTGCACTGCGCAAAATGCCGGTGTGCCGTGCGGCGGCGCACATCTTAGCCGCCAGAATGCAGAAGGCAGTCATCCATGGGTCCCTTCGTCTGCTTAGGACGCACGATACGCGGACCCAGTGATTGCTCACCTCACGGTGTGAGGAGTAGTCGCTGGGGAATGGAACAGCAGCCCGGTGTGTCGGAGCCCGGGTTGCACCTTTTTTGTTTTTGTTTTGTTTATATATACAGTTCATCTACTAGACAACATATTTACCTGTTTTTATAATTCTTTATAGACACCTGACGATGGTTTGGATATAATAAACCGAAACGTCGTGGAAAGGAAAATTGTTTCATTTAATTGACCGCAATACCACTAGAAAAAACCAAGTTTGAAATCTACGGTTACGAAAATATAAAATCATTTAATGAAGCAGATATACTGTATTTTCAAAATATGTTTGTATTTTCCGATTTGTCAAAAGTGAGATCCTGGAAAATTATCTGTATGTTGGCTCCGCACTCCGCATCACTAAAATGAGCAGTTTCTTACTCGAATCCTTGTTTTGACCTTTATAGAGAATTATGTTATAATTTAGCTATATATATTTTCAGTATGTCCGGAAGGCTACTATGGTGACCATTGTATGACTCCCTGCGAATGCGAAAACGATAACTTCATGTGCCATGCGGCCCAAGGCTGCGTATGTAAACATGGATTTGGTGGAAAACATTGTGAAGAGTCCAACTTACTGCCAAGAACTAGCGAGGTGATGGAACGTGGCACAGGGTATGGAGTGATTGTAGCTGTCATCATGATCACCATCATCGTTTTCACTATTTTCACATTGGTTGTGTTTTACTATAGAAGAAGGGTTACAAATTTACAGACAGAAATGGCACATGTTCAATATACGGCGGATCCAAATGGTTATGGTCAAGGTAAGCTTATATACACATTCCCATTGCTCTAGTAATAATTCATTGTGTTTCTTTTAGTTAGCTATAGATGATAGTGACTTAGATTATTGTGCTTATGCCAAGTTTCATGCTTTTTTGATATTGTAAAAATTCTTGCTTCAAGATTGTTTTTGAGAAATATTTTTTCCTCGGATAATAACCTACGTAAACAGAGTAGTTGTGGCTTTTGCCAACCAAATTTTGAGTGTTCATTTCGAGGTTATTAGGTAATATTTCTTTTAATCGCCATAATAAAAGTTTTATGAGGATTTTCTAAAAAACACAGTTTTCTTTAAAATGCTCCTTGTTTTTCCGTTAAGATATCTATGTAACCAGAGGATCAATCATTTGTTTTTTTATTTTAATAAATGAAATAACCTTTGCCGGATTTTTTTGGCACACAGGTGACAAACAGAGAATATAAATTTCCACAAAAAAGTTGAAAACCTGAAATAATATTAACTCATATGATACAGCCTAGAATTTGTATGAGTCTGCACCAATTAGAAACTATTAGTTTAATTTGTATGTAATAACATTCGAATTATGTAGGGTGGGCCAGTAATGAGTAGACGGAGGATTGTGGGCTTACTAAAACGAATTTCAAAAATCTGTCACCTGATGATGGTAGTGGGCCTTGAGGGCTACAACCTCAAAGTATTTTCACTCAAATTTTGACGTCTATACAGAGTGATTCATATCAAACATAAATTTTTATTAATAAAACCCCCTATATATTATTACATATTTGGATTTATTGGTGTGTTTCAGTGTGACTTTATGTATCATATATGGAGCTTTAAACGAACCGTTTAGGCGCAAATCACTATTTTTTGTATAAGTAGTTATCAGAAAAAATATTGAATATTACAGTGATTATAAAACTTAGAAGGCCGTGACATTGTGGTGCAACTAAGCATGAAATTGGTCATCTTAGGTCAGACGGTCAAATTTGAATTCTTGTTGTACTTGAAGACATCAGTAAATCAATTAAGGAAATTTCAGTCACAGGTAACTTGATTATTCTAAATGGGAATGCCTATTTTTATACCATAAAATGTAGAATCTGCTAACCTTTCCAACCATGTAGGATTGTCAATATCGAATCTTTTTTAGTTCAGATTTTATTTTAAATTTTCAGTCAAATCGGTGTTTTTCATTTTTCCAACCTATAAGCAACCTAGCATGCCATGAAAAATAAACAAAACTGTACAAACTTAGCAGAAAGATGCAAACAAATTAGAGTAATGAGGCAAGATTATAAAAATTCCTTACAACATATCAGCTCTAACCAGAAACAACAGCGGCAACAAGAATGCTTATTTTTCACAGCCCACTAGCCATTGGCAAAATTCCAAAATCAGTAAAAAAAATGCGTATGAAAGGAAAACTACCAGCGATCGTTGCTATCAGTAGAGTACCTATATCTTCAGAATAAATGTTCACATTAAGGCCCAGTTTCACAATCGGTAGTTAACTAGTTAAAAGAAAACTAGTGGTTAACGAACACTTTACGTTTCATAAACGGCTTTGGTTATCCAGGTCAGAGATAACCCATACTTTATCCATGATAAAGTATGGGTTATCTCTGACGTTTGTTGTCGTCACATAAGCTTGTTTTGGAGGTTATAAAAACATGCATTTTGACATTGACGTCTAAAAGGTACACGTACGAGCAAGTACGCGTGCTTATGGCTCGACGACCTTTTTCGCCTGTGTGTCACCGTAACGTACTTTAAAACCGTCGCGCAAACCGCCGGCGATCCAACTGGTTTGATATCTTGCTCGTAGCTTGTCTCGGCTCGTACTGCGAGCAGCGAGCCTCCACTTTATTTCGGCAGGCCATTGATGCGCAACGCTTGTTGTGCTTAGCGTTTGTTAAAAATTTTGTTTATTTAGAAAAATTATCAAAATGAGTGATTTCAGCTTCACGTGTGTTACCGCGTCGAGCCGTGTAAGTTCGCGAACTTAAAAACCGCGTACTTAAAGTTCGTACGTGTGTCACCCCTTTAAGACGTCGATGGATTTTGATTATAGTCTGTTGTGACACAAGTCAAAAATATGAATACAAGTGTTAGGTTTATTTGTCAAAGGGTTAGGCTGTACTCACATAACACAATTATGACAATTATGACAGTGCTCTGAGACCCATCCGTGCTGCAACTATGATTTATAAGGTTTCAGGTTAACTATATTAAACAACCCCCTTACCACACCTGTCTGCGGATTTTCCAGGAGGTACGCATTATGCCCTGCGATTTCCTTGATTCGGTATGGCCCTTCATATAGAAGGAATAATTTTTTTATCTCATGATTGTCTGCTGATGACATATTGTTACTTTTCAGCCAGACCAATTGATGAACCTCAATTTTTTTTAATTTTTGTTTATTGTCATGTTTGTTTTGTCTTTTTGCCGCCTTTGACAGTAACTGTTGTCTTACTATCTGAAAATTTACCGCATTATCACCATCATCTGGTATTTTTAACAGCTTTCGAACCTCAAACTCGGGGTGGATATTTTTCTCTAGAACTATTGGTTCGAGCTCCGTGCTTTCGCTTGTTGCGCAATTAATCAATAACTCTATCCTTTTGATAAATTTCGCCCATGTTGAATGTTTTGTGGAACAAAAAACTCTAAGTAATCTACCTAGTTCGCGCATGACTCGTTCGCTAGGAGTCTAATGCTACAGTGTAGGTTTCTAATGTATGATGTTGCAGGAATTTTGACCATAGTTTTGACATAAACTGTGTACCATTATCTTACAATATACTAGCTGGTTTTCTTGTCTTGATATGCGCTATAAACGGTATCGCATGGTTTTACAAAATAAGTTTTTTCTCTGTAAAATTTATCGTACCTCCCATTTGATATAAACCGTCAATGCCGAAAATTACATTGTGTATCAAATTTTGCACAACGAGACATACTAAGTGAAAGATATGATTATCGATATTACATTTCAGATAAACTTGTAATCTTATATTTTTACTTTTACCTCCTGCCGCGCCTACGATATTGACACCTGTAACTGGTAGTGACATAATGGCTGAGTTTTTAGTTTTTAAATTTTCAAAAAATTCGTGTGATATGCAAGATATCTGGCAACCTGTATCTATTAGAATTTTTGTTGGAATATCGTTGACTCTAGCATTGATGAAGGGTACCGTCGTTTTATTTGTTTCTGCTTCTTCCTCCGAATCAACGAAGATAGTATGACATTGTGGTTCAGATCTTTTGATGGTAAGTTGATGCACGTCTGCTGTAACTGTGATCTTACTTAAGTTGTACTGTTGTTGTACTGGTAGCTATGGCTTTTGGTTTGTGTCGTGTTGTTCATCCTCTTGATGTCTCGGTTTAAAATAGGCTTCAAAATTGTCTTCCAATGACTCCATGTTATCTCTGTAATCGCTCTCCTTTTGTATCGTGCTTACATTGTATGCTTGCCTTGGTTTACTGTACCTTTCTTGATATCCATTTTCTCTTGTGTTTGTAGGTTTTGCAGGCGTGTAATTATCTTTTCTTTTGCTGGAGGCAGGTGTTGTTCTGTACTGTTCGTGGCTTCTGTTTTCCTGGTACTTGTCCCGTCTGTGTGGTTGTTTTCTCCTTGGATACGTCTCTTGGCTTCTGGGAGAATTTCGAGCTTCTTGCGGCGTTTTCCATTCTCTGTCTCTCCTTAATTTCTTTGTTCTGGTAGCATGTCGCCGGGTCCTCTATATCCCTGTGGTCTCTCTAACTTAGAACGATGATTGTCTTCTAGCATGTCAAAATCTTCCAGGACTTCAAATATCTTCTCCGGCGTTTTGGGGTGCACTGTTGCTAGTAATCTTGATATATGTAGTGGAAAATGTTTAATGATCAAGTTGACTCTTTCTTCTAAAGTAAGTACTTCAATTTCTTTTATTTGCTTGAGCATCTTGAGAAAATATGCTGACATGTTCATGTTGGCTGATGCTAAAAATCTTCCATTATAAATTTTGAAGAGTGCTTCTTGTTGTTTTTCGCGGCTCCAGTATTTTTGAAGAAATTTTGCCTTAAAATTACTGTACGTGTACAAATTGCTGCATAATACTTCCATCCACAGTTTTGCCGATCCTCTGAGGCTTCTTTTGGCATAATTTAAATATTCGTGAGGTTGTATGTTCTGATCTTCCATCCAGGTTTCCAGTCTTTTGACAAACTCCAGAGACAAGTAGTCTGTACAAAACAGGATATTGATGTTGTCCCGATCTTTCTTCGGATGTTTGCTGTTCAGTTCGATGTTCTATTTCCTGTGGTGCTGGGTGTGAATACAGACTTCTTCTACATCGCGGTGATGTTATAGATTTCCTTTGTTGTCTTCTTACTGTTGACTTGTCCTCTTCGTCGTGGCTTGATACCTCCCCAAGTGATCGGTGGTTGCTCATGACATTTTTGGGTGTAGTCAGCTTCCTTGCATCTTCTTCGCTGTCTGTGCTGTTTTGTTCTGATAATTCTGTAACCTGAATGTTTCTCATTTTGTCCAGTTCTGCATGTCTATGTTCTTTGTACCTAAGTTCATACCTCTTATCTTTAGGAATGGTACCTGTTTTGGATTGTAAAAGCGATCTTTGTTTTTCACCTATACTGGCGTTATCGCTGTGCTTAGCAGTTCCCTCGTTGTTCGACATAGTAATAAATTCGAAGCAAGAAAAAAAAATTCCGCAGATTTCACCAGAAACTGAATAAAATTTATCTAAGTGCTAGCAGAGGCAATGAATGGTTAAACTAATTTACTGTGTATACCCAAAGAAAAATATATCCTTTCTATGTGTTTATAAATGTATAGAAATAATGACCTCCTTTTTTTGTCAATCGTAGTTTCCAGAGCAGGTAAATTTATGTGACCCCCTTTTTTTACTGATGGCTTTGTCCGAGAAATATATTTATATGGATTTATCCGAGAAATTTCGGAAAATTGAATATCTATACTGAGGTATATGTTGAGAGCAAAAAATGTGTCTATGTATATAACGTTTCTGAAATGAATGTTGTGGTAAGAACTTGCTAAATCTGCTATTATCTGATATATACTTTAGCTGACGCAAATTAGATATGTATAGGAAACAAATTGGATAATTAATTTGTAAATTTTGTTTTTATATATCAGTGAACTTGGAAATTGTAGGTAAATGCTAATTGAAATTTGTTATGTGTAAATTAATAATAGCGTGGTGGTGCAATTTAAGTGGGCCTTAAAATGAAATGGAGCTACAAAAAAAATCAACCTCCTCACCAATATCTCCTCTGACAGCTGTTGACGGGTGGAAACGGGGCCAATGTCACCCAGGGCTTATGGGTTGAGTGGGCTGGGAAGAGTTGCACGCCAGGACCTGTACTGGCAGCAGTTCGTAGATGTTTGCCGATTTTAGGAATGTGTTACCTGGAATGTTTTTTTTATATATTCAAGTCCTATGCTGTGGTTTCCTTTACAGAACTTTTTTTTTACAAGCGACGCCAATTAAACATACAAACAATAAATCTTACACAAATCAAGTAAACAGAATTAACATTTTTTTTTAAGATTTACGCTTTACAAATCTTTTTTATATAAACGTCACCAATTAACACAAACAATAAATGTTACACACAAATCTCATAAACGATATTCAATAATTTTTTTTTAAATGTCCAACTATTAATCTACATGCGTATCAACGCACACACGCAATGACCTTAGAACAAGTTTTTTTTTTATATAAGTACCGAGACCAACCTTACACAAAAGGAAACAACAATTACATAAAGTTATATCCGCAACGGGCCCCACTAAATCCCTATTTATGCGAGTAAGAAAATTCAATAAATTGAAAAAGGAAGAGAAAGATTAAAATGTACCAGATCGGTTGACTGAGAAAAATGACAATTGAAATTCACAAAATCTTTGCCAATGAACGATAGGAAAAATAAGCAGTAATAAATAGTAGTAGCACTGTACCAAAATGGTTATCGTGAAATAAGTTGAAATGTAACGTTAACTATAATGGGCAAAGGTGAAAAAAATATATATTTTTTATGCTCGGGCGCCAGCTGTGACGGGCCGAGATTGTGCTAGAAGAGCACCTCGGGTCCGTGAATCCAATGGATTAAATGAGGAATAAAACGTGACATATATTTGTTTCACCTTTTAATAAATTGTTCTAAATTGTAAATATGTGGACATAAATGAGGTATAAAATCGACAAAATATGTATATATTTTTTCACCTTTTAATAAATTACTTAAATTGTAAATATATACGAATACGGGAATAAAGTATAAAACAGCAAAAAATAGACCATATGAATTCACAAACTATCTGTAGCGATAACATACAAGTTATAAGGACGTTTATTCCAAAATTAGGAAACCACTAACAGCTAAATGAAAAGGATAACTTAACTTTTGGAAAAAAATCAGATGAATGCGGCAGCCTCCCTGGCTACAGTGGATACAGCCCCCGTGGGATTGTGGACACAGCAGCGCCTCTGCGTCAGCTGCCTCCTTGCAGAGAGTTAATACAGCAGCCCCTTGCTACTGCCCCCGTAGGATTTCGGACAGCGTCTCAGCGACAGCTGTCTCTTGCGTTTATTACAGTAGCCCCTTTTGCTACTACCCCCGTAGGATCGTTATTTAGTCGCCGGAACGGGAAGGTGGACCTCGGCAGTCAAGATGGCCGAGTGTTGCGTGGCGTCGTGAGTAGTAAAACGCCAAAAACGGGAAACCAGGCTGCAAGCATTATAGCTCATTTAATATCGCCCGATTCAGAGCAAAGCCCCATCCCCTTTGTTTGACTACCCCAAGAAAGGAAAAGTTACCGAGGTTCAGCAACTGCTATATGTTAAGCCAGGTCCCAGGGATGGTCACTAGTCACTACTAGGCAGCCAGCTCGGTGGTGGATGGTCGGTTGGTCAATCGGAAACTGACTCCAGCTCCGGTTATGTGAACAAAAGAAGACTCTCTGTCTCCACCGAAAACCGTTGGATTCAAAGCGTCCAATCGACGCTCGCCGACGAGTGATTTATAGACCAGTCGATGTGGTCTTCCAGCGTTGGGAAAAACCAGCCGCTGCTAGACAAATTATAGGCTTGGGGACAAGTCTGCCGTTGCAGCCTTAATGGCATAAAAAGGTGTCATTTTCGTAAGTCAAAAGTAACGATACCTCTTACGTAGCTCTTCAAATTTTTTAGTAGATACTTCTACTTATTAGCAAACTCGCAGAAAATGAAAATGATACTCCAGTTAGAGATATCTTTACTTTTGACTTAACGGAAATGACTACTTTTTAATCTCATTAAATGTAAAATTTAATTCTGAAGATGTTAAACTATCAGCAAATATCGCTGGTAGTTTTCCTTTTGTTTCAAAATTCTTAATCGTTTTTGGAGAGTTGTCATCTAGTAGATCTCAATAGCTAGTAGTAGTAGTAGTAGTAGTAGTAGTAGTAGTAGTAGTAGTAGTTTATTGTGACAAATAATCAATACACAGATACTAAAAAATATGTGGAAAGTTTCAAAATAAATTTGAAAAATGTCCAAGAAGAAAACTCTTGTGCTGGGCATCAAACCAATGCATAGTGACAAAAAATGTAATATACAGGGTGGGCCAATAGTGCGTGGACGGAGGATTGTGGGCTTACTAAAAAATATTTCAAAAATCTGTCACTTGACCATGGTACGGACCCTTGAGGGCTATAACGTAAAAATATTTTCACTTAAATTTTGACGTTTATATAGGGTGATTCATATCAAACTTACATTTTTTTGAATGGAACTCCCTATATATTATTACATATTTGGATTCCTTGGTCAATTCTAGTGTGACTTTATGTTTCACACATGGAACTTTAAACGAACCGTTTAGGCGCAAATCACCATTTTTGGTATAAGTAGGTATCAGAAAAAAATTGAATATCGCAGCGATTATAAAACTTAGAATGCCTTGACTTTGCGGTATGACTAAGCATGAAATGCGTCACCTTAGATCAGACGGCTAAATTTGAATTCTTTTTGTACTCGGAGAAATCAGAGGATAAATTAAGGAAACTTCAATCACAGATAACTTGATTTTTTCAAATGGGAATGCCTATTTTGGTTCAAAGAATCAAATGTAAAATTTGATTACCTTTCTAACGATATAGCATTATTGATATCAATCTTTTTTGGTTTTCATTTTATTTCAAATTTTCAGTCAAATCGGTGTTTTTCAACTTTCCTGCATGCAAGCAACCTAGCAGGCCATGAAAAATAAACAAAAGCTCGTTAATATGGAAGAAAGCAACTAGCTTAGTAGAAAAATGCAAACTAACTAGAGCAGCGAGGCAAGATTACGAAAATTCCTTACAACATATTAGCTCTAACCAGAAACAATAGCGGTAACAGGAACGCTCATTTTTCACAGCCTACTAGCTATTAGCCAATTTCCAAAGTCAGTAAAAATATCTAATCAAAGGAAAACTACTAGTGATTGTTGCTGGCAGTAGAATATCTATGTCTTCTGAATAAATTTGAATAAATTTTCACACTTAATGCTATAAAAAAGTAGCCATTTCCGTAAGTCAAAAGTAATGATACCTCTGACTGGAACCCTTCAAATTCTTCAGTAGGTACTTCTACTTATTAGCAAAATCGCGGAAAATGAAAATGAATTGCAGTCTGTCTGAATTGTAAAACATAAATTAGTTTGCAAAAAACTACATGAAATAATCACAATTACAACATAGCGTAATTAAAAAGTTCTAGCAATTATTTCAATAGATGTTCAGAATGCTCTAGTTGAAGATATCTTTACTTTTGACTTAAGTAAACGGAAATGACTATTTTTTATCCCATTAAATGTGAAATTTCATTCTAAACATGTTAGACTGTAAGCAAAAATCGCTGATAGTTTTCCTTTTGTTTCAAAATTTTTAATCGTTTTGGAAAGTTGTCAAGCTCTAGTAGACCTCAATAGCTAGTGGGCTGTGAAAAACAAACACTTCTGTCATACCCCAGCTACTCATTGACTTAGATATCTTGCCGCTGTTGTTTCCGGTTAGAGCTGATGTGTTGTAAGGAGTTTTCATGTTCTTGCCTCGCTACTCGAGTTCGTTTGCATTTTTCTACTAAGTTAGTTGTTTTCTTCCATATTAACGAGCTTTTGTTTATTTTTCATGGCCTACTAGGTTGCTTGCGCGAAGGAAAATTCAAAAACACCGATTTGACTGAAAATTTGAAATAAAATGAAACCCCAAAAAGATTGATATCAAGAATGCTATATCGTTAGGAAGGTAATCAAATTTTACATTTGATTCTTTAAACTAAAATAGGCATTCCCATTTGAAAAAATAAAGTTATCTGTGATTGAAGTTTCCTTAATTAATCTACTGATTTCTCCAAGTACAAAAAGAATTCAAATTTAGCCGCCTGACCTTAGGTGACGCATTTCATGCTTAGTCGTACCGCAAAGTCACGGCCTTCTAAGTTTTACAATCGCTGCGATATTCAATTTTTTCCTGATACCTACTTATACCAAAAATGGTGATTTGCGCCTAAACGGTTCGTTTAAAGTTCCATGTATGATACATAAAGTCACATTAGAATTGACCAAGGAATCCAAATATGCAATAATATATAGGATGTTCCATTCAAAAAAATGCAAGTTTGATATGAATCACCCTGTATAGACGTCAAAATTTAAGTGAAAATATTTTTACGTTATAGCCCTCAAGGGTCTTAACCATGATCAAGTGACAGATTTTTGAAATATTTTTTAGTAAGCCCACAACCCTCCGTCCACGCACTATTGGCCCACCCTGTATAGATAATAAGGTAGTTAGGAGTGTAAGAAAGAAATAACTCATAATATAGTAACAAAAAGTAGAATTAAAAATACTACTGCTATAAAACCCTAAAAAATACATAATAACTAAGCTCAGTAAGTTTTGAGTACTATACATAAAATATAAACAAAATCTTGGATGTTTTCATACTACACGTAATACATATTAAATAGAAAGCAGGATCAATTTTAGTCTCAACAGAAAAAATACAAAATATAATGGATGCTAGTTTGAGTGTATGGTACTACAAATAAAAAAAATAGGCATAGCCTTCTGCAATAAATATTTAAACAAAAAAAAATATTTATGTAGTGTGATATGCCTCTGAGGTCGTTGCTAGATAGGACTCAAGCGTAGTGATGGGAGAATAAGTTTAAGTATTTACGCACTTTTATTTCACTACGAGGTAGGTAGTACCGTTTGCAACCAAACTTTCATTTTATAAATATGTCATGTTGTTCATTTGTCTTAGGGGAGGAGGTATCAGGTCGTATAATTTCGGCGCTAGATACTTTTGGATGGTTTGGGTACATACTGCGAGTATAATTATTTATATCTGTTGTCACTTAAGCATGTTTATATAGGCTTGTGTTTATTTTTACTTTTTTGGTAGAATGTTACAATATGCAGGAAATACAATCTAGGATTGTGGAATAAAGTTTTAAGTACATGTTGGTGTACGACGTCGAGATTATGGATGTGTATTGTATTTGAATTTATAAATAACGCATATTCATTTTTATAGTCAATGTGAATATTGCAGATTACACATAAGGTAATACCATCTATCAGTCAAGTCTCTGTTAGTACCAGTATGTCAATCATGTTAGATTACTAATGAATCTAAGTTTTGATTTAAACTCCTTATGTTCATTAAGTAAAATTCTTGAATATATGTTTGGGTTATTATCCATCAAGGTAGTTAATTTATTGATGTCATTTAAATAAGTTGTTGCAATCCTATCATTGTGAAATTCAGTTATATAATAATTATCCATCATCAAAAATAGAAAGAAAAAACTATTCTATTTTAAAACTGTTAGGATATTTTTTCGCTCCTTTTTTATGTTTATGTATATAAAAGAAAAGACATTGGAAATTACTTACAGCGATAGCCTCGTTATATCAGCATTTAGTTTTTATTAGTAAAACGGGTTCTAGGTTTTTCTTGTGCTATTTTGCTTAATAACACTGTAGGTGTCTCCCTCGCTGGATTCTTTGGAGTGGATAGTCCTTGTTTTAGAGCGGGAAAAACCTCTGGCGCCTCTACTGTAGGGGTATGAGGTGCGCTGTTTGTTCTGGTTTCTTGATATTCGCCTACTTCTAGTTCATCTGCTGTCTATGTGGTTCCATTAACAATTAGTCTCCTTGCTTAACTAATGATGGAAAAGTATACAATTTTAGGAAAGCCAACTTTCAAGCACTGTATACCGAGCTCATCGAAGTAAACTGGGTTGACTTATTCATATCTTCCGATGTCAACATAGTTTTGGAACTTATTTACGATAAAATATATAGCCTCTTTGATAAGCATATACCCATCTATAGAAGTTTTAGTCATAAATATCCACCTTGGTATGATAGTATTATTATTAGGAATATCAAGTTAAAAGCGAAATATAGGTCCAAGTTCAAGTAAACCGGCAATGCTGCAGATTTACTTGAATTTAAGCGCTTGAGAACATCATCTAAATATCTTGTAAAAGTAGCCTACGATAATTATCTTGACGATGTGCAGATGTCGGTATCACAAAATGCAAAACTGTTTTGGTCTTATGTCCATTCTAAGAATAATACCTCAAGAATTCCAGGCAACAGGTCTTACAATGCTGCTGACCTTACTGGTCCTCAACAAATTGTCGATGCATTTGCTGACTATTTCAAAAGTGTCTACCTGCAGTCCAATTTAAGTAATTCGTTAGGCTACTTCAGCAACTTTCATAATGAAATTGTTGATTTCTACCCTATTCACGAAGAGGAGGTAATTTCTGCTATAAGGAAGCTTAAAAACAAAATGACAGCTGGACCGGATATAATTCCATCTTTTTTAGTCAGGGACTGCTCATGGTGGTTTGTTTCGCCTCTTACTATTTTATATAATATGTGTTTATTGAATGGTAAATTTCCAGATATTTGGAAGACTGTAAAAGTATGCCCTATATATATAAAAATGGGTCCAAAGCTCAGATTGAGAACTATAGGCCAATTTCAATTCTGTGCTCATTTTCAAAGGTCTTTGAGATAGTTATATACCAACGTATATATACTTCAATAAGAAGGCAATTATCACTCCACGAACATGGCTTTGTAAGCAATAAATCAACTGTTACTAATCTTGTAGTTATGACTCAGTATATATCTGACATACTAGATAACGCCGGTCAAGTTGATGTATTGTACACCGACTTCTCAAAGGCCTTTGATAAGATTGACCACGGTATTTTAATTGATAAATTGCATAGCTATGGTCTCTCCAATAGACCCATTAACTTAATAAAATCTTACCTGATTAACCGGAAACAGTTTGTGTCATACAATGGCTACAAATCAGAATTGTATCTAGCCTCTTCCGGAGTTCCTCAAGGCTCCAACTTAGGACCTCTACTCTTTTTGCTATTTATAAATGATCTCTGTGAGGGTGTGGATGGTGAAAGGCTATGTTTCGCAGATGACCTTAAGTTATACTCTGCAGTTAGTAGCTTACAAGATTGTTATGCGCTTCAGTCTCCAGTAGACTTTGTTCACTTGTGGTGTATTAAGAATAAATTACAATTCAATTCAAAACAATGCAAAATCGTAAGTTACACTAGGAAAAAGAGTACATTCGAATTTAATTATAGTATTGAAAGTCAGCTGCTAGAAAGATGCAGTACTGTCAACGATCTGGGTGTAATATTTGATAAAAAACTAACCTTCACCGATCACATTTCAAAAATGGTATCTGAGGCGATGAAATTTTATGGTTTCATTGTCCGAAATTGCAGAAACTTCCACAGTGTTGAAGCAATCAAGCTGTTGTACTTTACTTATGTACGTTCGAAGCTTGAATATGCAAATATCGTTTAGTGTCCTTTCTATGACTGCCATAAGGGCATGATTGAGAGAGTGCAGAGAAGGCTGCTGAAATTTTTGGTGTACAAAATTGACGGGATTTATCCAGAGAGAGGTTTTGACTACAGTTGTTTGTGCAATCGTTTGAATGTAGAATCTTTAGATCTACGTCGCAATACCGCACATTTGATATTTCTGTTTAAATTATGAAATGACTTAATTGACTGCCCTACTCTACTCAGACAAACCTCCTTCAATGCACCAAATTTCGCTTTACGTAATAATATGACCTTCAGGCTTCCTACTGCACGAACGAACTTTTATTAAAATCACCTATTTTTAAAATGTGCAATAGTTATAACAGCATATGTTCACAATGGGACCTATTTCATTGTACAATTAGTGAATTAATTAGAGTGGCTAGTGTCCACATGAATGTATAGTTTTAGGTATATATTGGTTTTTATCGAACTTTAATTCTTGAACTCTGTTGCTATTTTCAAATATTGTTTTATTGTAATTATCCTATAAATGGGAAACTGTTGGATAATAAAGCCATTATTATTATTATCATGTTTTTTCAAAGTTCTCTCGCATGACTGCGGTGACGACAAATGTTGACGGGCTAGGCCAAGCCAACACCTGAACTATTACTGATCGGAATTTAGGAAAGATCGTACTATATTACAGGTCTTAAGGATTACAGATTTTTGGAATATTTTATGTGACCCTTCGTCCAGGCCCAACTGTTGTAGATGTTGTGTAAATGTATTCGGTGTGAGGCCCGAGACCGACATAATGAGGGGGGCAATAATAACTTTATCTTGTTTCCAGAGTCGCTTCACTTCTATGGGCAAGGTCAGTGTATTTAGATATTTTCCCAGCATAGGTGTTTTGAACATTCACATCATTGGGAATAGCAATATCTATTAAGTAGGTAACTTTGTCTGCCTTTGTCTGAAATACTATATCTGGTCTGTTTCCATTGATGGTTTTGTCTGTACTTGCAATATGGATCTGAGTTGTCGATTAGTCTGTTTTTTGTGGCTAATGCTTGATGTATGTTTTTGGCTGCCGAGTTATGTCTAGCCGTGTACTCAGTTCCACGAGAGTTTTGCATGCGCTGGTTATGTGGTCTATTGTTTCGTTCTGTTGGTGACATTTTCTGCAATTATCGTTGGTTATAGATGGATCTTTAATTACGTATTTCTTGTAGTTTCTCGTCGCAATAACTTGGTCCTGGATAGCAAGCATAAATCCCTCAGTTTCTGGAAATAGTTGGCCATCCTGCAGCCAAGTATATGACTGTTTTTCGTTTATCTGATCTTGCGTAATACGGTATCTATGTTTGCCATGGAGTGGTTTCTGCGACCAGATGTTTATTTTTTCCTGTTGTGATTGTATGGGATTGTCTGTGTCTGCGGCGTGGTCTGGAGATGATAGGTTGAGTGGTGTATAGCTTTTGTCTGCTTTTGTTATTGCTCGATGTAAATTTGTTTGTTTGCTTTGGAAGAAATGCCTGAGTGTTTTTATCTGTCTTGCGCGGAGTGACTGTATATCTATGATCCCTCTGCCTTCCTGTTTCCTGTCTATGGTGAGCCTTTCTTATTATTATTATTATTATCATGTTCTTTCAAACTTCTCTCGCATGACTGCGGTGACGACAAATGTTGACGGGCTAGGCCAAGTGAACACCTGAAGTATTACTGATCGGAATTTAGGAAAGATCGTACTATATTACAGGTCTTAAGGATTACAGACTTTTGGAATATTTTATGTAACCCTTCGTCCAGGCCCAACTGTTGTAGATGTTGTGTAAATGTGTTCGGTGTGAGGCCTGAGACCGACATAATGAGGGGGACAATAATAACTTTATCTTGTTTCCAGAGTCGCTTCACTTCTATGGCAAGGTCAGTGTATTTAGATATTTTCCCAGCGTAGGTGTTTTGAACATTTATATCATTGGGAATAGCAATATCTATTAAGTAGGTAACTTTGTCTGCCTTTGTCTGAAATACTATATCTGGTCTGTTTGCATTGATGGTTTTGTCTGTGTGTATTTCAACGTCCCAGTATAGTTTGTAATGGTCACTATCGAGTACTGATGTTGGTGTATACTTGTAATATGGATCCGAGTTGTCGATTAGTTTGTTTTTTGTGGCTAATGCTTGATGTATTATTTTGGCTGCCGAGTTATGTCTAGCCGTGTACTCAGTTCCAACGAGAGTTTTGCATGCGCTGGTTATGTGGTCTATTGTTTCCTTCTCTTGGTGACATTTTCTGCAGTTATCGTTGGTTATGGATGGATCTTTAATTACGTATTTCTTATAGTTTCTCGTCGCAATAACTTGGTCCTGGATAGCAAGCATAAATCCCTCAGTTTCTGGAAAGAGTTGGCCATCCTGCAGCCAGGTATATGACTGTTTTTCATTTATCTGATCTTGCGTAATACGGTATCTATGTTTGCCATGGAGTGGTTTCTGCGACCAGGTGTTTATTTTTTCCTGTTGTGATTGTATGGGGTTGTGTATGTCTGCGGCGTGGTCTAGACATGATAGGTTAAGTGGTGTATAGCTTTTGTCTGCTTTTGCTATTGCTCGATGTAAATTTGTTTGTTTGCTTTGGAAGAATTGCCTGAGCGTTTTTATCTGTCTTACGCGGAGTGACTGTATATCTATGATCCCTCTGCCTCCCTGTTTCCTGTCTATGGTGAGCCTTTCTTTGCATGCGTTTGGATGTGACATTTGGTGTTTCGTAAGTTCTGTCCGTATGAGGATATGGATGTTTTCTATATCAGTGTGTGACCACTTGATGATGCCGAAGGAGTATGTGAGGACCGGTATCGCAAATGTGTTAATTGCTTTTGTAAGATTTTTGGAATTCAATTTTGATTTTAGAAGCTTAACGAGGCGGTCTCTGAACTCTTGTGTTAGTTGAGCTTTGACTTGTGTGTGGTCGATCTTAATGTTCTGATTGAAGCCCAGATACTTGTACGTTTCGTCCTTGTCCATGTTATCCAGCGTTTGGCCAGTTAATATTTCCTGTTCGGCTTGGTTCTTCCATTGGCCTTTATTGATGTGGAGCACCTTGCATTTGCTCATACCGAATTCCATCCGGACGTCTGACGTACAAACTTCTGTTATTCTGAGTAATTCTTTTAGTTGCACTTCTGTGGCTGCATATAGTTTTATATCATCCATGTAGAGAAGATGATTTATTCTGTGCTGATTGACTTTCTGGTGCCTGATGTTGAAACCATAATTTGTGTTGTTAAGTGCGTTAGAGAGTGGATTTAAGCAAAGGCAAAACCACAGTGAACTAAGCGAATCACCCTGGAAGATACCGCGTCGTATGAGTAGCTCCTCTGTTTGGATATGGCCGTCCTGAGTTTTAAGATGTATGTTGGTTCGCCATGTCTCCATGGTTCTTGTAAGGAACTGGCGAAGGACTGGGTTAATTTTGTATATTTGAAGAGTTTTCTTTAGCCAGCTATGGGGTACAGAGTCAAAAGCTTTTTTATAATCGATGAAGCAGGTATGAAGATTTCTGTGTTCTTTCTGGTTTGCTCCATGATGACACTATCGATTATGAGTTGTTCTTTGCATCCTTGGCTTTGTTTTCTACATCCTTTTTGCTCTTCAGTCAGGATGTTGCTTTGGGTGAGGTGTTGTTCAATCCTTTTGCCTATTGTTGCGGTGATGATCTTGTACAAGGTTGGGAGACAAGTGATCGGGCGGTAGTTGGCAGGGTTTCTGGTATCTGCGTTTTTTGGTTTTATATAAGTTATTCCTTGTGTGAGGAATTTGGAAAGCCTATTAGGTTGTAGTATGGCTTTATTGATTTGCTCTGTTAGCATTTCATACATTGCACTGAACTGCTTGTACCAGAAGTTTTGCACGTTATCTACGCCTGGGCACTTCCAGTTGTGAGTGTGTTTTATTGTCTCGGCTATTTCCTCTGGTGTAAGAACAATGTGTCCCTGCTCCGCTATGTGTTGATGTTTTTCCTCTTCTTGTCTGATCCATGCAGCGTTTTCGTTATGTGTTTTTGGTTCTGACCATAGGCTTCCCCACAACTCGGTTAACTCTTGTCTACTTGGAGGTTCCGTTGTTGTTATCTGATTATTTGATGTCTTTTGGTAAAACTGTTTTTCACTTCTCTGAAAAAGATTGTTGGCATCTTTTCTGTCGTTGGATTCGTTGTATCTGCGGAGTCTAGCTGCATTATTATTATTATTATTGCCTCCTTTAAAATAACAGTCATTGTGTGCGTTTGCCTGTTTTGCAAGGGATAGATGTTCCCTTATAATTTTGTTGTCATTTCTTTGTTTCTTTGTTAGGTGGTGAACTATACGTATATTCCGTCTCTCTTTTTCTTCAAGTTTGATATGAACTCTATTTTTATTGGGCAACCTTTAGATTTACCCAAGGGGTAGATGTCACTGATGTTATTTTCAGGTATATCTGCCCCAATTAAGTTTTTCAGATCTGAACACAAATTTTCTGCATTTACCTCATCAATTTTCTTTTCAAGACCGAATGTGATTATATTTTTCTTTATTTGCTCTCTTCTGAGGAATTCTACTTCTTCTTTGGTGGTATAATTTTCTTGCTGTAAAGTGGCCACTATAGTTTTGAGCTCTTCAATTTTCAAGAGGAGTCGCGCCTCGGTTGCGTGGATGAAATTTTTCATTCCATTGCGGTTCCTGATAATCTCATCAATCAATTCTGCCATTTTAAGTGGGACGAATATTGAAAGTGTATGGTCCCCTTTACTATCTGTCAGTATAGTTGTGTATTGCAATGTGCCGATGTTTACCCTGCTGTTTTCTGATGTTTTTGTATATTATGCTGGAACTACAAAATACCGCGATGCAGCGTTCAGAATTTTTGATTGCACAACTTATTTAACTATTTTGCTCGCTCGAAAGACTAAACACTCCGAACCATCTTATTTTACGTCTGCACTGCTTGACCGATTTACTAATACTCATGTAGGCTGTGAAAAAAAACACTTCTGTCATTCTCCAGCTTCTCATTGGCATTAGATATCTTACCGCTGTTGTCTCCGGTTAGAGATGATGTGTTGTAAGGAATTTTAATAATTTTGCCTGGTTGTTCTAGTTCATTTGTATCTTTCTACTAAGTTAGTTGGTTGCTTCCATCTTAATGGGGTTTTGTTTATTTTTCATGGCCTGCTGGATTGCTAATACGTAGGATAATTGAAAAACACCGATTTGACTGAAAATTTGAAATAAAATGAAAACTAAAAAACATTGATATCGACAATCTTATATTGTTGGAAAGGGTATCAGATTTTACATTTGATGGTATAAAAAAATAAGGGGTATAAAAATGGGAATTTAAAATAATCAAGTTACCTGTTACTGAAATTTCCTTAATTAATCTACGAATTTCTCCAAGTACAAAAAGAATTCAAATTTGATCCTCTGACCCTAGGTGACGCAGTCCATGCTTAGTCGCTCCTCAAAGTCACGGCCTTCTAAGTTTTATAATACCTGCGATATTTATTTTTTTCGTGATACCTACCTATACCAAAAATAGTGATTTGCACCTAAACGGTTCGTTATAAAGTCATAAAGTCACACTAGAATTCACCAAGGAATCCAAATATCCAATAATATATAGGGGTTTCTATTAAAAAAAAATGTAGGTTTGATATGAGTCACCCTGTATAAACGTCAAGATTTAACTGAAAATATTTTAAGGTTATATGATTAGGTGACATATTTTTGAAATTATTTTTAGTAAGCCCACAATCATTCGTCCACTCAATATTCGGTTTTTTATAAATCATGATTTAAGTTGTAAAAGTCAATATTTTGCTCGTAGCATCTTTCGATTAAGTTTTTGAATAAAATTGCTAAAATTAAAGTTGTAGGTACTAAAAAGACAGTTAATTTGATTTTTTATCCAATAAAATCCATCGATAAATTTTCGAGAAAATTGGAAATAACGACGTAATTTGCCTAATTTAATGATTGTTATTATCTTTAAAAGTTGGAATTATAAATAACGATTAATACCTGGCAAATAACGTCATTATAAGTCTTCATAATTGTAAAAAAGTTCAGCCAGATCGGTTCTTTAGTTTACGAAATATTATTTGTTTGTCCCAGGGACTAATTGTCTGAACATCCACTCTTGCTCAACCGATGGCGATATTGATGGCGGCATACTCGACGGAAGTCGAACACTGCTCTGAACAGAGTATATATGTATGCTCTGACAGCCAATCAGCTCTGAAAGCGGTGGCAGCTCCGAGGGCCAGATCAGCTCTGGCTCAGGAATGCTCGGCCGCCCCTCAGAAATTAGCAAGCCATAAGAAGGTGACCCTGCTGTGGGTCACCGGACACATTGGTGTACCGGGTAACGAGAGAGCGGAGCGACTAGCTAGGGTAGGGGCCAGCAGCCCCTGCATCGGCCCAGAACCTATGCTGGGAATTAGTAGACGCCAGGTCAATATGGCCCTGAACAACAGGGCCTACAAGGAACTGGCGAAAGCCTGGTTAGAGAGAGATGACTGCAGGCAAGCCAAAAGATTCATAGCAGGCCCTGATAAGGGCCGAACGCTATGGCTTTTGAATAAAGGCAGAAAGACGCTCAACCTTCTGGTGGGGGTTCTTGCTGGCCATTGCCGGCTGAATAGACATTTGTCACTTATGAGAGTGGTAGGGGACCCCATTTGCTCCAGATGCTGGGAGGAGGACGAGACTGCGTTCCACTTCCTGAGCAGATGTGCAGTTTATCGCAACCTTAGGGTTCAGATATTCGGCACGACGGAGTTTGGGGAGGAGCCACTACATTCAGCGAAATGGTCGGACATAATGACTTCCGTCAGGAGGTCTGGTAGGTTCGACAAGGAGCTTTCTAGGGCTAACTTTTAACAAACGCCAAACACAACAAGCGCTGCGCATCGATGGCCTGCCGAAACAAAGTGGTGGCTCGCTGCTCGCAGTACGAGCCGAGACAAGCTACGAGCAAGATTTCAAACCAGTTGGATCGCCGGCGATTTGCGCGACGGTTTTAAAGTACGCGTACTTACGGTGACACACAGACGAAAAAGGCCGTCGAGCCATAAGTACGCGTACTTGCTCGTACGTGTATCACCCCTTTAAGATAAAATTGGTGCAACATAAAGCCGTATAAAAAGGACTCGCTTATTTGCTAATAAAGAAATTCAGTAACTTTTACGTTTATTGTCACATCTCTTTGCGATAAAGCCCTTTAAAAACTTTGAAATATTAATAAAAAAGTGTGACTTTACGACCAATAAGAACAAAGATAACATTTTTTGTTTCTAAAATCATATCTCGGCTACTTATAAACATTTGGAATTGAAATTTGCTACATAAATAAACAAAGAACTATATTTTGTAATACGATTTAAAAATTTATGAAAGTAAAAGTATTTTTACAAGTGAGCGGTGGCGCGGTGGTGGTGATGTCATGTCGAGCTGTTTCGCTTTTTGGAATCGGACCTCAAATTGGAGCGCGCTGCAAAAATTTGCAATATCTTCGGTTCTAGACAATGTAGAACCTTCATGTTTTATTTAATCTGGGTATCTCGTCGAGATATGAACGTCTGGGTCATTTCCACTTTCCTAGAAAAGTTATGAAAAAACTTTTCCTATTCAAAAATATGTGAAAACAAACCCCCAGTTAGATAGTGTGACAATAATCTTCTAGAAATGAAATATACCGCGATAAAAGATGTTTATAATATTACTAAAAACTATCATTCCATCATTATAGAATATATGAAAATTATGAATCGAAATTGACATCAATCATCAGTACAGTTGATTATTTATTTTATTAAAATTCAGCAATACAACATAGGCCTCGGATAAAGAATAATTCGGTAAACTAAATATTGATTTCGCCTTCTATCAGCTAAAGTTAGTACTGAGGTACTAAATATTTCTATATCTATAAATTTCAAACAACAGTCGGTACTGAGTGTTTTATACTATAGGTATTTGTTTCTGATACTAGTTATACCAAAAATGGTAATTTACACCTAAAAGGTTCGCTTTGAGTCCCATGTGTGATATATAAAGTCACACTATATTTAAAAAATATAACTTCGATACGTATCGTGTTTTGAGGACACGCTGAATCATGAAAATATTTTAAAAATGTAGCCTTAATGTCTACTCATCCATCCGAAATTATTATGATGTTTTTTATCAGATCCTTTAGCCATAATGCTGCGTATCGGATAACGTGAAAAACCCAGTATATGGCGAAATCAATATTTGGTTAATAATACAATCTTCAACTATGAAAGGTGAGCATTGAACTAAGAGTTTGCTGATTAGCTACTAAATGGTAGTTTTATATATTCATATGAGTAGTAGTAGTAGTAGTAGTAATGAGTTTTAGCAAAAGCGACTTATTTTAGCTGAATAAATGAAGTTACAAATATTTAATATATACTATTTTGTCTTCTAACATATCATCTGTCAGGAGTGATGAAAGAGCTGCTAAATTAGGCCGTCACTATCACCTACCCTACAGTTTTACCTTTGTATTTCTACCTTGTATCTATAAAAAGATTCACAATGATGTAAAACGGTCTTTAGTAACTTTTGGTGTTAGATAGAAAATCACTATATCTCATTTTGGATGTTGCGTATTACCAGTAGTTTTAATAATAAGATACTGAAACGGTATATCAAATTGTCCATTTTACGAGTTCTATTTCTAGGTAAAAATTTACCTAATTTGGATTATCGTCATTGTTGTTTAAAGTCAATGTCTATATTATTGATTTGTCAAGTGCAATCCTTTCTAGGTATAGGGTGATTCCAATTATCGGATTCTTGATGTCCAATGTTCCTACCAAGAGGGTATGAAGTGGTTATGCGTCAATACATGCTTAATTCGCTTGATTTCCCTCTTCATCATTGATCTTATCAAATTCCTTCCCTCCTCTAATCTGCCAAGATCCGATCATTGATTTTTCTCTCGATCCAGCTTGTCCTCGTCATTCTTCTGTACAGTCTCTAATGCTTCTATTTCCTCGCATTTCCAGTTTCACAGACGTCTATGCCATAGATAGGTGTCAATAAATCTCCTTATAGTTGTCACACTTTTTTATTTTTAAATTTAACGTTGGCAGTTATTTGTCTAAAATAAATATTATGTCTCTCAATTTTGAATTATATTTAGCGATAAATTAAATTTTAATCTCTGGTTCTGTTTTAGATCGCAATCACTTCGATAATCCAGTGTATTCATATCAGGGTGGTGGCAAACGGGACAACGAGCATCTGTTGAACAATACCAACAAAATCTTTAATAATCTGCATAAACCGACGAATACAAACTTGGAAAGGGCTCGTCTAGGCATCGCCTGTTGTTCCACCGATGAAGACGATACTGTCAAGGGTTCGTATCTTAATAACACATACCTCGCTCAAAAAGTTTTTGATATGAAAATGAATGATGCGTAACAGATTTCCAGTTGCGCTATATACTAGGTCCTCTTAATTTTCCTCTGTTGCCCTACCAGCGACTTGAAGAAAACTCTTTTTGCTCCTAGAAATGCAGGGAGTCTTCATTGACATGGATCACTAACAGCTGTTCTTCTGGCGTAGTGCTACCGCCCACAACAGTTCAGTGCTACCGCCAACAACAGCTCAGAGATCCCTGTCGAGCCCTTTTTGGATCTTAAGACCAAGCATCAGATCTTCCATGGTCTCCGCTCCTGTGGTGCGTGTTACAAAAGTTGGGATTTTGCATCTACTCAGCAGGCTTCTGGCTGGCCCAGTCTCAGCTAAATTCCTTCAGCCTAGCGCAGCCCACGACTATGGCGCCATTTTCCGGAAGGCAGCTGGGTATCCGGACGTCTTTGCCTCGAAGGGCACATCTCCCCAGTTCCATCTTGATTTTCATGTCTATGTCATTGTCCAACCTCGTTTCAGGATGGTTTATCTAGACTATAGCATCTTCTGCTCCACGCCTCTGTCTTTGACCTTCTGGTCATCCTGGCAGCTTCCTTCGGATTCAGTTTCTAGCGCAACCTCTTTCCTTCCTGACTCTCCTGTCCAGTAGTTGACGTCTGTGTTTAGGGAGCGGACCCGCTAGAGGAAGGGTTTCTTCTCACCCCCTGCCTATCTCCCCACGCAGATAGACAGGGGGTGAGAACATAGACAACTGGAGAGAATCTTCTCGCCTCCGGCGAGAGCCTCTTCTCTCCTCTTTCTTCTCAACTCGCCACGCGAGAGCCTTTTATTGAGACTTTCCGATGGCAGCTGACTTCCTGGTGGATTCGCGGTGTTATCCTCCTCTCCAGATTTCAGCAGCTCGTCCTCTTCCATAATGGCAGGGTGCAAGACGCCGAGACTATGGATCGGAATGGCATCGGTCACAGAACCACACTCCGCTCCAGTATCCTTTTTCTGTTTCTTCTGGCTATCATC
This sequence comes from Callosobruchus maculatus, assembly GCA_951848785.1. Classification (NCBI taxonomy): domain Eukaryota; kingdom Metazoa; phylum Arthropoda; class Insecta; order Coleoptera; family Chrysomelidae; genus Callosobruchus; species Callosobruchus maculatus. The sequence goes on along the minus strand of CATOUR010000191.1, from coordinate 3,183,575 downwards.
CTTAATTGATCCCACGAGTACTAGGTTGCTACAGTTCATCCTTCCAGTTACCCGCTTGTGAGGATAAAGGGAAAATACAATTGGGTGCCCCCCTGTTCCCAGAAGGCCCCCGGTGTCACTCAACCCTTGGCACGGATCGCATTGCACTTTGCCTTGGGCTCCCTCCTTCTTTCTCAACCGGGCTTGAAGCCGGCTTTGGCGGAGTACAGGTCGCTTTGGTCAAGGCTTTAGTTAATTGAAGCTGCCACAAAAGCCACGCGAATAACAAGAGGGGTGAGCTTTGTAAAACAAGATGATTAAGTAGAAGTCGGGCCCACATCGTTCATTCTAAGAACAAGAGGTAGTATCTTCCAAAGAAACCCAGTTCGCACAAATCTGGAAGAAGCTGAGAAGTTTACGCTTTCGAGATTTGGGCAGAAGCGACCCCTTAGGGTAGACTGCCGCATGCATGTGACACAGATGTCAATACTGGCAATGAGTCGGAAAACCAGAGCCGGCTAGTTTTAGGGGGCAAAATCTGGCTGGCCATTATGACGAAAGCCCTGTGGTCATCGAGATTGAGGTTATATAATTGAGAATAGTCCAGTAGTTAAAGGTTACATAGAAAATATACCATGCTTGACGTTAGTCGATACTGGAGCAAATGTGACTATAAGCCGTGACACCAAGGAATTCGAAGGAAGTATCAGCAGTTTCGATACGAAGCAGAGTTTTGGCTGCGTAATAAACGTTACCGGCAATACCTTAAATGTTCAGCTGCTAAACTGTTCAGCTAGAGGAACTGAACGTTGTGTCACTAAGAAATTTTACAATTTCACCACAAAAAGAAACACACAAGGCACATGAATATAATCTTACTCCATACATTTTTGAACCAGAGCCTATGCTAGGTTGGAAAAAACTTATTTTATTAGCTAGAATAATAACGGATTCTTCAAGTATGCTAATAAGGGCCGTGACTGTATCTAGAAATTCAATACAAATCAAGAAATTCACGCCATTGGGTAGACTAGAATCAGTAGCTAGAGATGTGTAGAATGGTTCATTGATCCGGATATTTAAGGTCATCTAACTGAACCGAAATTTAAACACAATGGGTCAGAAATCCGGCGGCTTGTTCATTCAGAATCAGAAAGCAGGATGGTGCGTGCCACGGCGATATAAGGTGCTTTCCTTTTGCATGCTTTATCTGATAATTCTTACTTGTGACGTCATGACTCATCATGACTCATTTCAATGTTTTCTGAATCTGAGTCTAAAGTGAGATATTTTATCCCCACCATCTGCACTAGCTCGAAAGGTAGATCAGTTGTCTCAGATCATTCAGATGTCAAATAAATCAGGTTAGGATTTTTTGTAAGTTTGAATTTCAGCGGGTTTTGTCGTTTTGTGATGTATGGATAGTCCATAGTGTATGGTGAACGACGATCTCCTCCAAAAACGCCATCTTTTCAGTCGCCTGTTTACGATTTCCGATTTACAATTTCAGTATGCCGTTGCCGTTGCAACTAGGACAACAACTTTTTATTTGGTAAAGGTAAAGAAAGCGAAGTCTGTGTATGTGGGGTGTGCGCAAAAACGTTAAAAAACTTCGTTATGGAAAAGATCGACAGCATATTACAAAATTTGGAGGAACGGCACTTAACTGCACAAACACGTTCCTTTAACTCATCTGAGCTATGAGATTTCCAACTGAGCTGAGCCGTCTCATTTTTAAATGATCTGAGTTAGTGCAGATATAAAGGGAAAGCACCTATAATGTCGGTCAGTCGATCTGATGATTGGCGGTATGGCGATTGGCGATGTGTCCAGTTTTCGGTTCAGTGTTCTGCTGCAGGTAAATGATGTTCTGGGATCTGAATTTAAAGAGGGTATCTAGATACATATTTTAGGCGCAATTATTGAAATTAATGTTTTTCGTGTATGATGTGTTGTGGCTATTTATAGTAGAGACAAAAAATTACTTTTACGTGCGAGCAGCATATTTCAATAAATACAAGGAACTCAAAACTGAATAATTATTTATTAAATGAAATAAAATCTAAACGTAAAAAATGGAGTCAAGTTGATTGACTCAGTACTTCCCACACATTACGGTGATACCAGTTTATTATTTTCCCATAGCATGAAGCTTTAGTCTGAGATCCCTTGCAACCAAATAATCGCCACAGCCCCCCCCCCCCCCCCATAAATGGTCTTATGCCGGTAGGTCTTTCCTTCACAGATCAATGGACAGCCTATTATCAATACTACAAACTTTTCAGTTTTACAACGCCCCACCCCCCAACCACCCCAATTTCACCCCCTCCCAAAAAAAGCTAGGAAATGATAACAAACCCCTAAGACATTTAAAAACGAAGTTTGAATTGTTTTCATACTTTTAGTTTTTTGATTATTGCTACGCTGCCACTGACGATTTTTAACAAACATACTCATTTTGCATCCTCACCTCGGTAGTAATACTGTGTCAAAATTTCATTAGAATCAATTTAGTGGTGTCCACGTTACAAAATACTAAACGATCTAAAGCAATAATTACTCGTATGTATACAGAAGTCCCTTAGTTTCCGTGATGGGCTAGGCAATCTTTGGACCTAAAAAGGTGATTTATGTCGCTAGGTCTTCATTCATAGGTCAGTGGACAGTCTATTATGAAAGCAACAAATTTTTCAATTTTACAACCCTCCACCCCCAACCACCCCAATTTCACCCGCACCCCAAAAAAAAGTAGAAAATCATCAGGAACCCCTAAAACGCCTAAAAACGAAGTTTGAGCAATATTTAATTTTATTGTTTTTTGCTAATTACTCCGCGGCCCATGCACCGAGTTTCAAAATTATAGGAACATTACCTACTACGACCCCACAGCATATCGCTGCCCAAATTTCATCACAATCCATACAGAGGCTAGGAAAAAGCGACAGTCAGACAGACAGACCGACGGAAATGAGTGACGTGGATTTTCGTTATGTAGGCATCATAAAACGCCTAGAAAGCGTATTCTCTCAAAATCGAAAATTTTCGCGATCACAATACTCCCCTCACCTATCGGTGTGGGAAGTAAAAATACATAGTATGAATGCATGTATGTGCATACCGAGCGCCGACAGTGCCGACACTACACTTATACCTTTACAACACGCCCGAAGAGTCGGATGTCCGTTATTCCTTGCGGCATTTTTACGGGGCTGGTTAGGGGGCTGGCACGGTCATTAGTGTAGTCAAAATTGTATATTGTCTGTGTAAACTCAGATGCCAATATACAATAAATTTATTTTTTTTATTTTAATTTTCTTGCAAAATGGTTTTTTTCGATTATTTTGATCTCCTACCCCTTTCTGAATTATTATAATATATATTTTACATAGATAATTACGTTTTTGTCATTACTCAGGTCTACATAATAACGTAACTGCACTATAGAAGTATCGACACTGATTGAGACCTGAAAGAAATGTAAACAACTCATATATTTCTGACTTCATCTATACATATTTATAAAGAAAATGCATATCTGATATAAAAATAAAACAAATTATAAATCAAGTGCATACTGTACTGGCTCATTTTGGTCTACACCGACAAACTAGATTGGGCGGTTCCCCTCGTATTTCGATCAAGAGCGAAGGTGAACTGGTGTACAATTCGCTAGTCGGGACTGTCGGGCTCCGACTGACCCGTGAACCGGATCCATGCTTCGGATATTTGCGGTGATCCAGATCCGCTGATCCGCAACTTAAAAAAGACCCGATATGCCCATCTCATTTCATCCGATTTTCCCTAGGGCGAACCCATCTGGTCATGAAATGAATGCAGGAGATGCCCAGCCAGTCAGGCAGTCTCAAGAAGAATTCCATTATCTAGCTTTGATGAAGTACAAAATATGGTAAAACATGCAGAAACGCGGAGTGTTTGAGCCATCAACTAGCCCTTGTGCCTCTCCGATAGTTCTTGTTAGAAAGAAAGAAGGTTCAGCGAGGTTTTATGTGGATTACGATTTGACCAAAAAAGGATTCATACCCCGTTACCAAGAATCGACTATACTTTGGATGCAGTTGTACATTCTTCATGGTGCTTCACCTTGGACCTGCAAAGTGGATACTGGCAGGTTGAAATGGACGAAAAAGATAAAGAGAAAACGGCATTTACATCGTGTCCTGGACGATGGCAATTTAAAGTAACGCCTTTTGGTCTGTGCAGTACCAAAACCTTCGAAAGACTTGCTTTACTATAAGGTTTGTCTGATATATGTCGATGATGTCATTGTGTTTGGAAAACGTTTTGAAGAAGAGCTACTCCGACTAAGACAAGTTTTCCAGCGGCTTAAAGCTAAATCCCAAGAAATGCCATCTTTTCAAAAGGGAAGAAGGAAGAAGACGGAATCCAGATGGATCCAGAGAAGGTGCAGGCTGTAAAGGAATGAAAAGTACCGTCCAGCACTTATGAGGTACAAAGCTTTTTGGGACTATGCAGTTATTATCGCAGATTTGTAAAAGATTTCTCCACTATCGCCAAACCACTATTTGCCTTAACTGAAAATGAGAATAAGATTTATTGGGACTCCATCTGCCAAGAAGCCTTCGACGCATTGAAAACAGCTTTGACCTCTTCACCGATAGTAGCAGATCCCACAGGCGATGGAACTTTCTTTTTGGACGCAGATGCCAGCCATTATGGAGCTGTCTTATCTCAAAATCAAGATGGCGTCGAAAGAGTAATCGGATACTATAGTAAAGCTTCGCACAGATCCCAGAAAAACTGTTGTGTTACACGAAAGTAGTTGTACAGTGTTTTGAAAGGAATCGGAAATTTCCTCAACTCATTATACAGAAGAAGGTTTGTCGTGAGAATCGATCATTCAGCTTAGCAGTGGTTGATAAAATTCAAGAATCGAGAAGGTCAGCTTGCTCGATTGATTGAATAAGATTAATTTTCCAGTACTCATTGGTTGTTGTTTAATTAGAAAATTGAAGATATCACTAATTTCGAAACAAAAAAAACTTGGGCATATTGGAATAATAATAATATTCGTATAATAATGTGTAATGGAGAAGTTTCCAAAAAAATAAAATTTGGAAAATTCATTATTATCTGATAGTCTATTTCTTCACTTGAAGAACGTCGAAAAAATCATCTGAATATTCCGAAAAACGGCAAAGTTATGCAATTTTATATTTGCGTAAAGCGACCGCGGAGGCGAAAACCGGTTTGACGTCACATCACATGTTCTGGTCGGGACTCGGCTATGCATATTGGATAGGCTGCGCTGTACAGTATGCGACATTTAGACTTGAGTCGAACGGCGAAGGTGTTTGTTGTACCGGGCAGACGCCAGTATATTTTTGAAGTATGGAGGAAGGTTACGATCGTGGTGATTCTAGTAATCTTCCTACAGTGGATAAGGGTAAGGAGAGTGCCTATTGTGATCGTGAAAATTTTCGATTTCGATTTGGGTGTTTTATGATGTCTACATTTACCGAAAATCCACACAACTTATTTCCGTCGGTTTGTCGGTCTGTCTGTCCGCGTTTTTCTAGCCACGTAATCTCAGTAACCGCTGCATGGATTGTTATGAAATTTGGCAGCGATATCCTGTGGGGGTAGTTGTAGTTAATGTTCAGTTTGAAAATCGGTGCATGGGCGGTGGAGTTATAAGAAAAAAAACCTTAAATTTTAAATATTCCTCAAACTTTGTTTTTAGGCGTTTTAGAGGTCCCTGATCATTTTCTACTCTTTTGGATGGGGGTGATATTGGGGTAGTTGGGGGGTGGGGGGGTTGTAAAACTGAAAAATTATTGTATTCATAACAGGCCGTCCACTAACCTGTGAAAGAAAGGCCTAGCGTCATAATACACTTTTTTAGGTGCATCCGAACATAACCTTGGCTATTACGGATCGTCGACTTAAAATTTTCTGATGTATACATGCGAGAGTATTGCTTCTGATCATTCTGTATGGTGTAACTAGGAAACTATAGGATTGATTTCAATTAAATTTTCACACAGTATTACTACCGCTGCGAGGATTTTTAAAAATCGTGTCAGCGACGGCGCAGCAATAAAAAAAAAAACTAAAAATATAGAAACAGCTCAAACTTCGTTTTTAGGCGTTTTAGGGGTTTCGTGATCATTTTCTACTCTTTTGGGTGGGGGTGAAATTGGGGTAGTTGGGGGGGTGGGGGGTCATAAAACTCAATTTTTTTGTATTCATAATAGGCTATCCATTGAAATATTTGTTTGGTGTTTTTATGGTGGTGTTAGTACACCTGAGTACAATTCAATATTTATAGTTTCTCGGTCTGCTAGACATATTCTAATAATACGAGTACCAATGAACTGCAATGTATTGTTTTGTCACCGTCGGCGTCGCCTACTCTACTGAAAACAAGGAATAACAACATGAACGAGGAGGCCGGCGCCGGCGGCGGCGTGGTGGCTTGCGGGACCAGCATCCTCGACAGGGCATACACAGGCGTGCGTTGTGTCGTGTGACGTGTGACGTCACAGCGGCTTCGCGGGGAGGATACGGCAATTCAAACTTTGAAGGACTGTGACATTTCTGTTAATGGAGATAATTACAACATTTTTTCGCCGTTGTTCTCTAACTCTTTAGGACTATCTGATTAACTAAAATTTGACAAAAAGGGAAACTTCCTCATTCTTTGATATCTCGAGCAAATGTTAAACATAAAAAATATTTGGTTGCTGAAAACGCATAACCTAAACATGTTTTAAAATATACATAGTGTTGCGGGAAAGCAGGATAGTGATCAACTTTATTTATATAAAACCACAACCTTTTCTAACCTCATTTAGTTTCCATCATTGATCTCTATTTAACCCCAAGATATTTCTGGGGTCGAGTCGGTTGCAACCTTGCCAAGTTATAATTTATTTACAATTAATTTCTGGATCTGCAACGTCGTAAGTAATACGTCCAAATGGATATATTCCTTTAACTGTTCTCAATATTAGCTAGTTACTTGAATGGTAAGTGAATAGGTATTATTTTGGATGTTACTATTTGCATCTACAGGGCGTTTTCGGGAGAATTTTAAATTGTAATTTGAAACTAATTTTACTTTGTTTTTTTAAACGCAACAGCCTGTATGTTTTATTTAAAATCGATGTATCCATTAATACGCTATCTCGATTTGTAATATTTTTTTTTCGAGTTTGCGGCGTTGCCAAGTTGTAAATTATTTTTCCAAAATATCAAACAAACATATCCCCGAATCTTATTAATAGAACGCACTGTATATTTTATTTAACATGGAAGTACTCCCTAGTAATGGTTTACGTTGTGAACAAGTTTTAACTGGTGTCCATAAAATAATTAAACCGTTTCGCATGATCATATGCTAACTGTTTTGAATAGCAGGCCGTGAAATATATCCATTTCTGGCGTACGCAAGGTTCTCTTTGACTTTAGATATGTTACCGTCGTTGTTTTTGCTTATGTCGGCTACACACGTTCCGGCAGGCCTGTGAGTTCAAACTGAACGCTCTGCCTGAAGACCGGTCGCCTGATGGACTGACGACCCTCCACACGTTCAGGCAGGCCTGTCAGTTCAAACTGAACAAGGCCGCCTAAAGACCGGTCGCCTCTGATTGGCTGACGCCCCTCCACACGTTCAGGCGAATGTGAAATATATCAGTTACTACGTTTCCACGGGCTTTTAAAACATTTTGTGTGTGTGTGTGTGTACCTGATAGAAGAAAATATATTTAATATTTATTATATTATATTTTTGGGATCGGTTGCGACGTTGCCAAGTTATTATTTATTTTCTCTCAATTTCCGGATTTGCAAGGTCGCAAGTAATACGTCCAAATTGATATATTCCTTCACCTTTTCTCAATATTATTATACAGCGAGTTACTTGAATATTAAATGAATATTATTTTGGATGTTATCAGCAATGTGCATCTACAGGGTGGTTTTGGCAGAATTTTAAATGACGGCAATTTGATGGTCATTTTACGTTGTTTTTTTTTAATGTAACAATGTATGTTTTGTTTTAAATCAAAATATCCACTAATAACCTATCTCGCCTTGTAATATTTTCTTCGTGTTTGCGACGTTGCCGAGTTATAAATTATTTTTCCAAATTTTCAAACAAATATCTCCGATTTTTCTTAATAGAACACACTGTATATTTTATTTAACATGGAAGTACTCCCTAGTAATGGTTTACGTTGTGAACAAGTTTTAACTGGTGTCCATAAAATAATTAAACCGTTTCGCATGATCATATGCTAACTGTTTTGAATAGCAGGCCGTGAAATATATCCATTTCTGGCGTACGCAAGGTTCTCTTTGACTTTAGATATGTTACCGTCGTTGTTTTTGCTTATGTCGGCTACACACGTTCCGGCAGGCCTGTGAGTTCAAACTGAACGCTCTGCCTGAAGACCGGTCGCCTGATGGACTGACGACCCTCCACACGTTCAGGCAGGCCTGTCAGTTCAAACTGAACAAGGCCGCCTAAAGACCGGTCGCCTCTGATTGGCTGACGCCCCTCCACACGTTCAGGCGAATGTGAAATATATCAGTTACTACGTTTCCACGGGCTTTTAAAACATTTTGTGTGTGTGTGTTTACCTGATAGAAGAAAATATATTTAATATTTATTATATTATATTTTTGGGATCGGTTGCGACGTTGCCAAGTTATTATTTATTTTCTCTCAATTTCCGGATTTGCAAGGTCGCAAGTAATACGTCCAAATTGATATATTCCTTCACCTTTTCTCAATATTATTATACAGCGAGTTACTTGAATATTAAATGAATATTATTTTGGATGTTATCAGCAATGTGCATCTACAGGGTGGTTTTGGCAGAATTTTAAATTACGGCAATTTGATGGTCATTTTACGTTGTTTTTTTAATGTAACAATGTATGTTTTGTTTTAAATCAAAATATCCACTAATAACCTATCTCGCCTTGTAATATTTTCTTCGTGTTTGCAACGTTGCCGAGTTATAAATTATTTTTCCAAATTTTCAAACAAATATCTCCGATTTTTCTTAATAGAACACACTGTATATTTTATTTAACATAGAAGTACTCCCTAGTAATGGTCTATAGCGTGAACAAGTTTTAACTGGTGTTCCTAAAATAATAAAACCGTTTTCCTTGCACATACTAATATTTCGAATACCAGGTCAGTAAAAGGTACAGGATCGCTTAAATATATTCAAAACTGGCACAGCCGGAACGAGAAAATCAATAACTGCAGGTTTTTGAACATGCAGAATTCAAAAATTCTAACAGCAGCGTTGCCAGATTTTACCATTTTTACGTTACTCGTCATAATTTTGTTATTTTCACTAGAATCCTCTACTTATCTTTATTGCAATTAATTGCGTATGTTGAATTTAGTAAAGTCTCACAATTTCAAAAGTTTTGTTTCTATTAATTACTGAGATACGGCAACACCGCTTTTCAGTAAACACTTCCGGAACGCTTGAATATTTCCAAAACTGCCACAGCTGGAGCGATGAAATTCAATACTTAGGAGTTTTTGAACTTTTGAACATACAGAATTCATAAATACTAACATCGGCGTTGTCAGATTTTCCAATTTTACCTTTCACGTCATTACTTTGAATGAAATGCCCTATTTATGAAGTCTAACGTAAAAGTGGTAAATCTGACAACACTGATATGTTAGTATTTTTTAATTTTGCTGTAAAAAACTCTCCGATATTGATAATTTTCGCTTCAGCGGTGGCAGTTTTGGATATTCAAGCGTTCCGGTACTTTTTACTGAAAAAGCGGTGTTGCCGTATCTCAGTAATCAATAGAAACAAAATTTTGAAGTTATGAAATCCTACTAAATTCGATATGCGCAATTCATTGCAATAAATATAAGTAGAGGATTTTATTGAAAATAACAAAATTATGAGGCCGTCTGGCCACTAGGGGGAACATGTTCTGTAGCATTGCTACAGTGGATGATCTCTTTGTGCTGCGGTATCGTCGTAGACCCTACAGCCAGCGCCCGACGGGGTGGGTTGGGGGAGGCGGGGATGGGGACACCTTTTTCAGATCTCACTTAGGGAGCGGGAGAGGTGGGGTGCTTTGCCTGCTTCTCTCTAACCGCCCCACAGGAGTAAACCTGTGAAAAATCCGTAACCTAAAGTGTTGGCCGTGCTGAGTGGTGAATGGCTCTACGTCAGTGAGTCGCTAACGGCTGCCTCCGGATACTAGGCGACCTCCGGTTGTAATATAGCCCTACCGTGGTAAGCCTGCTCTGCTGCGGTCGAATTTCAGTTTCAGAGCATACTCGTGGGAACTAATGACTAGTACCGCAAATAAACCCAAGGAGGCGCCCGCCCTCCCCAAAACGGGTAGTGTTGAGGGGGCACTAATAAATCCCTCAACAGGCACGGAGACGGTGGAACATTTTCCCCGGTTCCTGCTGGTTACGAGAGAGAATGGTAACTTCGATAAGGTTAGTCCTTTTGTAATTTCCAAGGTACTGTATGGTCTAATAGGAGAGGTAAAATCTGTGAGGAAAAGTAAAGAAGGTCTTGTTGTTGAGGTCAGATCAAATAATCAGTCTAAGCGTCTATTGATGACAAAGAAATTTGGAGAATTCGAAGTGGAAGTTGTTGCGCATAGGTCGCTCAACTTTTCTAGAGGGGTTGTCTATTGTCGTGACTTTATGAATTGTTCCATTGAGGAAATTTGCGAAGGTTTGAAAGATCAGGGTGTTTTTGAAGTTAGAAGGTTGAAAACAAAAAAGGATGGAGTTCTGGTAGACATTCCTAACCATGTACTCACCTTTAATAAGACAGATATTCCTAGAGAGGTGAAAGCCGCCTACTATATATTGAAAGTGAGACCGTTTATCACAGCACCTATTAGGTGCTTCAATTGCCAGTCGTTAGGTCACGGAGCTATTAAATGTACTAAACAAAAACTGTGCACATGTGGACAACCTCCACATGATGAATCGCCATGTAAAGGCCCAAAGAAGTGTGTGAACTTTGGAGGTAATCACTCCTCCGGCATATAAAGCCTGTCCCCAATATAAAATTGAAGCAGCAATACAAAAGGTAAAGGTTGTGGAAAAAATCCCGTATCCTGAGGCAAAAGGAAAGTTATAGCCAACACACCAACTCCTAACTTAACGTACGCTGCATCAGTTGCTAAGCCAGTACAGGATAACACACAATCTATGGTAAAAACATTAATCCCAGTCATAGAAAACTTTATAATGGCATATCTGTCTGAAGTAATTCCGATTCCTACAGACTATTTCAAAGCTCCCGCCGGCGTTAGCCAAAGTGCATTTTCCAGTAGAGAACGAACAGATTCGGTCTCTACTAATCCATCAATGACCTCTGAAAAGAGAAAAAAACAAGAATAGTGATACAATACGACCTGTGATATAAACTGTGATAACTTTACATTTATGTGATGTTTTTAATTATATAGATATTTAATTTACGCTTTAATTTACGTGTGTGTGAAAATTTTCGTTTATTTATCTACGTCTTCGTCCTTTTTCCTTTATGTAAATCGTTGTCGTTTGTTCTATTTATTATTATTTATTTTTTTATTTTAATATGTATCATTTTATTTATTCTCTGATTGATTACACTTTAGATGTAACTTAAACATTTACCTCAATGCAAAGTATCCTCCAATGGAACTGCAATGGTTGCATGTCTCATATCAACGAGCTAAGAATAATGATCAGAGAATATGAACCTTTTTGTATTGCGTTACAAGAAACTCATTTCAAACCAGGATCTAATTTCTCCCTCAGGGGGTATGAAATATTTCGAAAAGATGTCATTCCTGACCATAGAGCAAGAGGAGGTGTAGGCATATTCATCAAGAACAGTATTACAGCGTCTCTTCAAAATCTGAATACGGAGCTGCAGGCAGTTGCTGTAAGAATCGAATCTCCTATTAAGCTCACCATCTGCAGCCTATATCTTCCTGACGGAAACTGGCATATCGATCAGCTGAACGATCTAATCTCCAATCTACCCAGGCCGTATGTTCTATTAGGAGACTTCAATGCTCATTCACCGCTATGGGGCTCCTCTTGCCGAGACATGCGAGGTAGAACAATTGAATCCCTTTTAGAGACTACTGATCTCACCCTATTAAATACAGGTCAACCTACCCACTTTGACCTTCGTTCACACAGATTGACCTGGAATGCACTAGACGACCTGAACTTTAGTGATCACTTCCCGATCATTATCTCGACAGAGAAAAACTATTTTATCCATCCCATAAGAAATGGTTAGTTAATCGGGCAAACTGGGAAAAGTTTTCGGAGATCATGATAGTCCCACAGCTACCAGATGACACCAACACCGCTGTTAGTATCTTTACTAATTGCATTAAAACTGCAGCAGAACAAAGCATTCCTATGTCTTCTGGTTCCGCATCGAATAAGGCAGTACCCTGGTGGAATGACGACATCAAGATAGCAATAAGAGACAAGAAATCAGCTCTCAATAGATTCCGACGAAATCCTACAAAGGAAAACATGATCGTTTTTAAAAAACTCAGGGCCAAGGCTCGTCGGAAAATAAATGATGCCCAGAAAAAGTCCTGGCAAGAATACATATCATCAATTACAACTGAGGCATCTGTAAAAGAAGTTTGGAGAAAAATTAATATTATTTCCGGGAACAAGTCATACAGAGAACCATGTGCACTGAAAGATGGAAATTCATTGGTAGAAGATATCGAGGAGATATGTAATACTCTAGCCAAACAGTTTGAAACAACTAGTAATACTGCCAACTACAGTGAATCTTTCCAAAGGGTAAAAGAAGTCTGTGAAACTCAACCACTAGATTTTTCGACTACCGAAGAATTTCTACAATACCCCCTTTTTGTCCACAGAACTTGAAAGTGCTCTTGATGGCTGCCATGAAGCTGTTCCAGGCCCCGATGATATTCCCTATAGTATGATACGCCAACTATCATCTGAGGCAAATCATTTCCTATTAGAAATTTTCAACAAAGCATGGACAAGAGGTGTATATCCGGACGCCTGGAAAAAAGCGGTAGTGATACCTGTACTTAAACATGGTAAACATCCCTCGCTACCCGCTAGTTACCGACCAATATCCCTAACCTGCTGTCTAGGCAAAGTTTTCGAGAGGATCATCAACTACGGACTAGGAGGGTATCTGGAAAACCGTAGCCTGATATCACAAAACCAAGTTGAGTTCAGGCAAAATCATTCATCTGTTGATGCTCTTGTTCATATTGAAAATACAATTCAAGAAGCTTTCCTTGATCGGCGACATGTTGTTGCTATAATGTTCGACATCGAAAAAGCTTTCGATATGACTTGGAGATTCGGCATTTTGGAGCAATTGCACAAATGGGGCTTCCGCGGAAACTTACCCATGATTATTAAAAACTTTCTCGAGAACAGAAGCTTCGAGGTACGCATTCCGGATAAAAGGACGTCAGTCAGACAACTACAAAATGGTGTTCCCCAAGGATCAGTGCTCAGTGTGACCTTATTTGCCATTGCGATCAATTTTTTGATAGAAAGCGTGCCCAATAACATCAGAGCTGTTCTTTACGTCGACGATCTCATGATTCTACACACCTCAAACCGAAATGATGGCTACTCTGCTATACAAAATGAAATCGATAGGCTACATGATTTAGCAGCGTCTAAAGGATATAGATTCTCACCAACGAAGACATGCTGTGTACACTTCTGCAGATTACGATCGGTGCATGCAGATCCCCACCTCTCATTAGGTGGACACCGTATAGCTGTCAAGCCAACAGTCAAACTATTAGGAATCAACTTTGACTGCAAACTAAACTGGAAACATCACATAGATGACTTAGTAATCCGCTGCAGGAAGGTGTTGAATCTAATTAAATGTATGGCACGAATCCGTTGGGGTGCTGATAGAGAGATTCTGATAAGAATATATCAGGCTCTTATAGAGTCCCGCATTAGCTACGCCAGTATCGTGTATGGTTCTGCTAGACGTAGCAAAATCAACGAATTAGAACGCCTCCAACTGGCAGCAGTACGTGCAGCTACAGGAGCTTTTCGAACTAGTCCGACAGTCACAGTATTGTGGGAAGCATCTATCATGCCTCTGTATCTTAAAATTGTCAGCAAACGCTTATGTATGAGGCAAAAATTAAACATTTACCTCAACATATGAACTCTGATATTTTCAATTACACTAATGAATTTGCAGAACGGCCAGCCGCAACTAGACCAGCCCGAGTGCGAAGCCTCGAGTTTGCTGAGAAGTGTGGTATCTCCACTGAGAACATTTTACAAAAACTTCCAGCAATATATCCTCCGTGGTCTATTTCTCAGCTCAGAATTGATATAAGTTTGTCTGAATTGCATAGAGACACAACACCCAATACAGTTTACATATCCCACTTTATGCGGGCGCTTCATGATTTTCAAAATGACCTAATAATATATACGGACGGTTCGAAAACTCAAAATGGTGTTGGAGCAGGAATTGTACCAGAAAATAGAGAATTTACATGGACAATCGATAAAACAGCAAGCATATCTTCCTCGGATTCTCCAGTAAAGAAAGATGCGTCATAGCTACTGACTCCCTCAGTGTGCTACATGCAATCATGAACAGATTCACTAAGGATCCATGTATTCTGAGGATCATAGAGCAGTGTGTTTCGCTACAATCAAGAAATAAGCAAGTCCATTTCATCTGGGTACCAAGTCATAAAGGCATATCAGGAAATGAGAGGGCAGACCTGCTTGCCAGACAAGCATCTGAGTGTAGAACTGTTGATGAGGGTATACCAATTCCACTGTACGATAAAATCAAAGCCATCAAACTAGCGGCTGAGCAGATCTGGCAGAATGAATGGAATCAGTATGGTGGCCACCTGAAGCAAATTAAAACTCAGGTAGCCAAATGCGGGTATCCGAAAAACCTGACTAGACACGAGCAAGTTGTTTTATGTAGATTGAGGAACGGACATACAAACCTGACTCATCTGTATATCCTCAGTGGCGATGAAGCACCAAATTGTGAGACATGTAGAGGACGTTTAACAGTTAAACATATTATTCTGTCTTGCCCTGCCTTCCAGATGCATAGGCACAGGTTACAGTTTGGAACAAACCTTGAAACTGTCTTGTCGACCAACCCTGCGGAAGTTAAAAAGCTGCTGCTTTTTCTCAGAAATATTAAAATACACCTGAAAATCTGAATCATTCAGTTTATCAATAAAATTTATCAAAGCAGCCAATGACCCTAGCAGTCGACGCTGCCTAAACAAAAAAAAAAAATTATGACGTGTAACGTAAAAGTGGTAAGCCTGGTAACGCTGCTGTTAGAATTTTTGAATTCTGCATGTTCGAAAACCTGCAGATATAGATTTTCTCGTTCCAGCTAAGGAAGTTTTGGAGATATTTAAGCGTTCGTGTACCTTTTACTGACCTGGTATTCGAAATAGGTAGTATGTGTAAGGAAAACGGTTTTATTACTTTAGGAATACCAGTTAAAACTTGTTCACGCCGTAAACCATTATTAGGGAGTATTTCTATGTTAAATAAAATATACAGTGTGTTCTATTAATAAAAATCATAGATATTTGTTTGAAAATTTGGTAAAATAATTTATAACTTGGCAACGTCGCAAACGCGAAAAAAAAAATCACAAAGCGAGATAGGGTATTAGTAGATATTTCGATTTAGAATAAAACATACATTTAAAAAAACACCCTGTAGATGCGCATTGCTGATAACATCCAAAATAATATCCACTTAATATTCAAGTACCACGCTGTATAATATTACTGAGAAAAGTTAAAGGAATATATCAATTTGGACGTATTACTTGCGACCTTGCAAATCCGGAAATTAATAGAAAATAAATTATAACTTGGCAACGTTGCAATCGATCCCAAAAATATTTTAGGGTAGAATAGAGATTAATGATGGGCACTAGAAGATTTTAAGAAAAAGTTGTAGTTCCATATAAAAAAATTAAGTTGATCACTATCCTACTTTCCCGCAACACCCTGTATATTTCAAAATATTTTTAGAGTATCCGTCTTAAGTAACCAAATAACTTTTGTATTTGACATTTTCTTTTATCAGGTATACCTTGCGAGATATCGAAGAATTACACACTAACTGGACACCCTGTATAGTGGAAACATCAGTTGGATACGTTTTCAAAACGTTTCCTGTTCAAGGTCGATTCGCTATTTTTTGGGATCGTATCGAGATCCAAATGTCGTGGAAACACCAGCTGTCACTTTCTTTTTGAATGGACGAATCGTAGTGCGTCAGGTCGGCCGGATGGACGAACATATATGTGATTCTTCTCCGGCCGCCTGAACAGTCGTAACTGACAGGTCGACCAGACCATACACACGCTCAGGCGACCGGACGTCAGGCCGGACGGATGGACGAACATATATGTGATTTTTCTCCGGCCGCCTGAACAGTCTTAACTGACAGGTCGACCGGAACATACACACGCTCTGGCGACCGGACGTCAGGCGGACCATTCAGTTCGAACTGACAGGCCTGCCGGAACGTGTGTAGCCGACATTAGAGTTGATTTGTTGTAAGTAATTTTTATAATCTTGTCTCTTTAGTCTAGTCTCCTTAGTCTGTCTAGTTCCCCTGTATTTTTCTGCTAAGTCTGTTGTTTTCTTCTAGCTGAACAGGTTTTTGATTATATTTCACGGTCTGCTAGGTTGCTTATAGGTAGGTATACATCGGCGTAGCTAGCCTCAGTTTGCAGGGGGGAGGGGGCGTGGCCCGAGGTGCAACTTCTCTAGCTCTAGCTACGCCAATGGGTAGGAAAAGTGAAAAACACCGATTTAATTAAAAATTTGAAATTAAATGAAAACTACCAGAGATTGATATTCACCACTTGATATCATTAGAAAGGCTAACAAATTTTACATTTAATCATATAAAAAAATAGGTATTCCCATTTGAAAAAATCAAGTTATCTCTGATTGATGCTTCCTTAAATAATCTAACGATTTCTCCAAGCACAAACGTAATTCAAATTTAACCGTCTAACCTAAGCTGACGCATTTCATGCTTAGTAATATGCCAAAGCCACAACCGACACAATTTTATAATCCCTGAGATATTCAATTTTTATCTGACATATACTGAAAATGGTGATTTAGACCTAAACGGTTTGGTTTAAGTCCCATGTTTGATACATAAAGTCACATTAGAATTCACCAAGGATGATATGTAGGGTGTTCTATTTGAAAAAACAAATTTGACACGTTTCTTGTTTTGGGGACGTGAAAATATTTTTAAATGTAGCCTTAATGAGTACCTATCTATCCGAAATGATTATTTTCTTTTTCATCACATACTTTAGCCATAATGCTCCTTGTCGAATGACGTGAATAACCCGGTATAATTAAAAAAAACCAACCGTTAGAAAGGAACTAAAACTCAATATTTTAACCGGAACTTGCTAATGAAATGAATACCGTTAAAAAAACTAAATACACGATGTTTTAAAGAACATCGGAATGATAAATTAAAAATAATTTTTAATAAAGCGTGTTTTTCAGTTTTTTTAAAATGGATTTTTTTGTTGACTTTTAGCACTAAAGCGTGTTTTTTAGGTTTTTAAACTGTACTTGTCTAATGAAGATGAAAAATTTATTTTGATCGATATTCATAGCATAATCATTACCATTACTGCTAAAATAATAAAAATGTCGACTTCCCTGAATAAATTTCACAAAGTACCAACTCCCAAACAGTTGAATGTCACGCCTTTAAGCTCTCGTCGCTACGCCTCTAGTCAGCGGATACGACCGCTGGCGCTGGTCCGACGGGTTTGACGCCGTCGAAATCATTTTCGCAGCAAAGTTAGAGCGTTCTATGTTCGGTCTATGTTAATCCAAAGGAGAGTTACTCACAAACGTCACAAACAAACAGGTGAATAATAAAAGCGTGTTAATAAAAAATGACCTTCACTGCTTTAAAAAAATCGTAAGAGTATTAAAAGAACAAGTACAGTCTTGAACAAAACCTAATTTATGAACAAAACATACATGCGACCACAGTTTTATTGTTAACACTTTGTTCTCTAAAGTATTCCCAAACAGAACCTTTATAATTCGTCATGTTTTAATAAGTATTTATGCCCCATTATTTTATCATTAAAAATTCAACAGGAATTGTATGCAACGTGCAAGCGAGAATTCTCAAATGCCACACTAAATAATAGAAAAAAGATTCTTCTCAACATTCCCCGAATGGGAACTTTCGCTTCAACAATAGCATAACGTAAATTACGGAATTTATGGGAACGTTCACTCGGTAAAGTTCGCTTGTCCCAACACTAGTCCCACCACACTCTAGCTTTGTTCCGAAGGAGTCTTACATACAACGAAGTAAACACCACAAACCCTCTAACCCCCGCACATAAATTATCTTTCATGTAAAATAATTTCAAGCTATTATTAAAGAAACATCAGCTGCTGATTAGTTAAATTAATTTTTAGTTTTAATTATGTAGATGAGGTTAAGTACTCGTAAATGGCCTACAACCAGACTTCGCCATTGTACTGTGTTTTATATGTATTTATAACAATTTATTATAGTACAATGAAGTCATTATTATTTATATCCTGATTTTCCAAGATTCTCTCGCATGACTGCGGTAGCAACAGGTGTTGACGGGCTGTGCCAAGTCAGCACCTGAACTATTACGGATCGGAATTTAGGAAAGATCGAACTATATTGCAGGTTTTCAGGATTACAGACTTCTGAAATATTTTGTGTAACCTTTCGTCCAGGCCTAACTGTTGTAGGTGTGGTGTAAATGTGTTTGGTGTGAGGCCTGAGACAGACATAATTAGGGGGACAATGGTAACCTTGTTTTGCTTCCAGAGTCGTTTTATTTCTATCGCAAGGTCCGTGTATTTAGATATCTTCCCAGCGTAGGCGTTTTGGATATTCGTATCGTTGGGAATAGCAATATCTATCAAATAGGTGACTTTGTCTGCCTTCGACTGGAAAACTATATCTGGCCGATTTGCCGGGATAGTCTTATCGGTATGTATTTCAACGTCCCAGTACAGTTTATATTCATTGTTTTCGAGTACTGATGTCGGTGTGTAATTGTAATATGGATCTGTGTTTTCTATTAGCTTGTTTGTTGTGGCTAGTGCTTGGTGAATGACTTTGGCTGCAGAGTTATGTCTAGCTGTGTACTCGGTTCCAGCTAGAGTTTTGCATGCGCTTGTTATGTGGTCTATTGTTTCTTTTTGTTGGTGGCACTTTCTGCAATTGTCGTCGGTTATGGAGGTATCTTTAATTATGTATTTCATGTAGTTCCTTGTCGCAATCACTTGGTCCTGGATAGCAAGCATAAAACCCTCGGTTTCTGGAAACAGTTGGCCATCCTGCAGCCAGGTGTATGATTGTCTTTCATTAATGTGGTCTTGTGTAACGCGGTATCTGTGCTTGCCATGAAGTGCTTTTTGTGACCAGGTGTTTATTTTTTCTTGTTGTAATTCTATGTGATTGTGTGCGTCTGCTGGGTGATCTGGGCGGGATAGGGTGAGTGGGGTATAGTTTTTGTCTGCTTTTACTATTGATCTATGTAAGTTTGTCTCTTTGCTTTGGAAAAAGTCTCTGAGTGTTTTTATTTGTCTTGTGTGGAGTGACTGTATGTCTATAATTCCTCTGCCCCCATGTTTCCTGTCTATCGTAAGCCTTTCCTTGCACGCCTTCGGATGAGACATTCTGTGCTTTGTGAGTTCCGTTCGTATGAGTATGTTGATGTTTTCAATATCAGTGTGCGACCACTTGATGATACCAAAGGAGTATGTGAGAACCGGTATCGCAAATGTGTTAATTGCTTTCGTAAGATTTTTGGAGTTCAATTTTGTTTTCAGAAGTGTAATGAGACGGTCTCTAAACTCTTGTTTTAGTTGAGCCTTAACCTCTGAGTGGTCAATCTTAATGTTCTGATTGAAGCCTAGGTACTTGTACGTTTCGTCCTTCTCCATGTTATCCAGAGTCTCGCCAGTTAATATTTCCTGTTCGGAATGGTTCTTCCATTGGCCCTTATGGATGTGGAGCACCTTGCATTTGCTCATTCCGAATTCCATCCGGACGTCTGACGTACAAACTTCTGTTATTTTGAGTAATTCCTTCAGTTGCACTTCAGTGGCTGCGTACAGTTTTATATCATCCATGTAGAGAAGATGACTGATTCTGTGTTGGTTAACTTTCTGGTGTCTGATGTTGAAGCCATAATTTGTGTTGTTAAGTGCGTTGGAGAGTGGATTTAAACAAAGGCAGAACCACAGTGAACTGAGTGAATCACCCTGGAATATACCGCGTCTTATGTATAGCTCCTCCGTTTGGATATGACCGTCCTGAGTTTTAAGATGTATGTTGGTTCTCCATGTCTCCATGATTCTTGTAAGGAACTGACGAAGGGTTGGATTAATTTTATATATTTGAAGAGTTTTCGTTAGCCAGCTATGGGGTACAGAGTCAAAAGCTTTTTTATAATCGATGAAACAGGTATGGAGGTTCCTGTGTTCTTTTCTAGTTTGCTCCATGATCACACTATCAATTACTAGTTGTTCTTTGCAACCTTGGCTTTGTTTCCTACATCCTTTCTGTTCTTCGGTCAGGATGTTGTTTTGAGTAAGGTGCTGTTCAATCCTTTTGCCTATTGTTGCGGTGATGATCTTGTACAAGGTGGGGAGACAAGTGATCGGACGGTAATTGGCAGGGTTCTTGGTGTCTGCGTTTTTTGGTTTTATATATGTTACTCCTTGTGTGAGGAATTTGGGTAGCCTGTTGGGTTGGAGTATGGCTTTATTGATTTGGTCTGTGAGCATTTCATATGTTGCACTGAATTGTTTGTACCAGAAATTTTGCACGTTGTCTACGCCCGGGCACTTCCAATTGTGGGTGTGTTTTATTGTTTCTTCTATTTCCTGTGGTGTAAGAATTACGTCTCCCTGTTCCGGTATGTGTTGTTGTTTTTCCTCTTCTTGTCTAATCCATGGAGCGTTTTCATTATGGGTTTTGGGCTCTGACCATAAGCTTCCCCAGAAGTCGGTTAGCTCTTTTCTACTTGGAGGTTCTATTGTTGTTATCTGATTATTTGATGTGATCTTTTGGTAGAACTGCCTCTCACTTTTCTGAAAAAGGTTGTTAGTATCCTTTCTGTCGTTGGACTCATTATATCTGCGGAGTCTAGCTGCGTAGACTGCAAGTTTCTGTTTTAGCGTATCATATATTTCGGATATTGTTTGTTGTGGTGATCTAGATTTGAGTCTACTTATTGTTGTTTGGATGCGTTTCGAGAGGTTGTTCTTGTGGATATATTGAGTGACGTGTGCGAGATCTTTTCTGATTGTGCTAATTTTATTTTCGATTCTAATTTGCCATTTAGGTTTAGATCTTTTGCTTGTGTGGTCTTTCGATCGTTTTGGAAGTTTTTGGCCGTTAACTATGAGGGTGGTTGCTGCAGCAGCATATATAACAGTATGGATGTCTTCTAGGTTACTGTCCTTTGTTAAGAATTGTGGTATTATGTTGGAATTTACTGTCTGTAATATTTGTCGAGTGTTGTTTTTAAAAATCAGTCTAGGCAAGGGATCTCGTAGTGTAGGATTTGTGCCACACCATTTGTTATATTGTGTGTTCATCACTTGTTCTGTAGATTGTGTGATACAAGGTGGTGGCGTAACGTTTTGGCTTTGCGTGGCTGTGGTAGGTAAGTTAATGGATGTTTGGTCTGGTGTATCTGGTATGTGCTCATGTTCTGACTCCACATCTAAGTGTATGCTGGTGTTATTGGTTGTATCTGTGTTTGGAGTCTGGTTACTTCCGGTATGATTATTTTGTCTTTCTGTGATCGATTCATCGGCTAACGAGTCATTTGGTGCGACAGTATTTATTTCGTTGGATACAAGGCTCTTTATAGCTTGTAGTTCTTGTGGGGTAAGACGGTTGTTTTTTGTTATGACTCGTTTTTGATCAATAAGTCTTTGTTCGGTTACACGTGTTGAGAGGTGTGGGTATTGTGCTATAAACAGCCTATACAGCTCATGTCTGTAGCCTGTAGAGATGGTTTCAAGTCTTGTGGCGGTATAGTAACAGTGCATTACAGATTTGTTCATCTCAGTAGTCCACTGTAAGCGCTGTCTTGGTTTACCAGCTTTGGTGGTTGCCGGCTGTACCGGCAAAACATCCGCAGTTGGATTGTGTGCTATTGGTTGTTGTGTTTGGCTTTGGGGTTCAGGTGAGTTTAATCGACGTACCCTAGGCCGTCGTTGGTTGTTTGAAAAACTAACTTTATCCATCGCGTTCCCACGAGTAGGGACGATCTAAATATCGCTCTCCCGGGTGACGCCCATTCCAGGAGAGAGGGGACTTATATTTACTCCGAAGTTGGCCCAAGGTGCTCCGGAGGATTTGCGACTTTACTGTCGGGTTTTGTTGAGGCTTTCTCCTCACGGGCCGGCCGGTTAAGGCAAGCCCCCCGGTTGCTTACCCCTCACAACGTTCCCCAGCCACGCCTTGCGGAGGTCGTTGAAGTGTGGGGCGCAATAACGGTGTGTGACAGAAGGACCGGCGCTCAGCCCTCTGTGGCATTTCTCCCCGGATTCGCCACATCCCTATCTGACCGAGGCCAGGATAGCTTGGGGGAAGGAGCTTTGTGCTTGGTGGGGTATGTAAAACTACCAAGCCCACAGCTTGCTGAGTGTGCTAGCCTTGGTTGAAGTGACTTTTTAATCTCGAGCCCTGCCGGCATGACAACTCCGGGTGGTATCAAAGCCTCCGATGAACCATCAACCGACATAGCTTGACCATCAAAAGGTCACTTTCTAAGCCCCCAAACGAGCGTCAACGTTCTAGCACCTGATGGGGGAAGTCATTATTATCATTATTATTATTATATCTGACTTTTTAAGTTCCTCTCGCATAATTGCGGTAGCAACAAGTGTTGACGGGCTGTGCCAAGTCAACACTCGGACTATTATTGATCGGAATTTAGGAAAGATCGCACAATATTACAGGTCTTCAGGATTACAGACTTTTGGAATACTTTGTGTAACTTTTCGTCCAGGCCCAACTGTTGAAGGTGTTGTGTAAACGTGTTTGGTGTAAGGCCTGAGACAGACATAATGAGGGGGACAATAGTGACTTTGTTTTGTTTCCAAAGTCGTTTTATTTCCATGGCAAGGTCCGTGTATTTAGATATCTTCCCAGCGTAGGTGTTTTGGATGTTCACATCATTGGGAATGGCAATATCTATCAAATAGGTAATTTTGTCGGCCTTTGACTGGAAAACTATATCTGGTCTATTGGCTGGGATAGTCTTGTCTGTATGTATTTCAACATCCCAGTATAGTTTGTATTGATCGTTTTCGAGTACTGATGTCGGAGTGTAATTGTAATACGGATCTGTGTTTTCTATTAGTCTGCTTGTTGTGGCCAATGCTTGGTGTATGACCTTGGCCGCAGAGTTATGTCTGGCTGTGTATTCGGTACCGGCAAGAGTTTTGCACCCGCTTGTTATGTGATCTACTGTTTCTTTTTGTTGTTGACATTTTCTGCAATTATCGTCTGTTATGGATGGATCTTTAATTATATATTTTTTGTAGTTTCGTGTTGCAATCACTTGGTCCTGGATAGCAAGCATGAAACCCTCCGTTTCTGGGAACAGCTGGCCATACTGCAACCAGGTGTATGACTGTTTTTGGTTAATGTGGTCTTGGGTGACACGGTATCTATGTTTGCCGTGCAGTGCTTTCTGCGACCAGGTGTTTATTTTTTCTTGTTGTGATTGGATATGATCGTATTTGTCTGCTGCGTGATCTGGACTAGAGAGGTTAAGTGGTGTATAGTTTTTGTCTGCTTTTACTATTGCCTTATGTAAGTTAGTTTGTTTGGTGTGGAAGAAATGTCTGAGTGTTTGTATTTGTGTTGTGCGAAGTGACTGTATGTCTATAAATCCTCTGCCCCCTAGCTTTCTGTCTATGGTAAGCCTCTCCTTGCACGTGTTCGGATGTGACATTCTGTGTTTTGTGAGTTCTGTTCTTATAAGTATATGGATGTTTTCTATGTCCGTGTGTGACCACTTGATGATGCCAAAGGAGTATGTGAGTACCGGTATCGCAAATGTATTAATGGCTTTTGTGAGATTCTTAGAATTCAATTTTGTTTTTAATAGTTTAATGAGGCGGTCTTTAAACTCTTGTGTTAGTTGTGCCTTGACTTGTGTATGGTCTATCTTAACGTTCTGATTGAAGCCCAGGTACTTGTACGTTTCGTCTTTATCCATGTTGTCCAGCGGTTGGCCAGATACTACTTCCTTTTCGGGTTGGTTTTTCCATTGGCCTTTATTGATGTGGAGCACCTTGCATTTACTCATTCCGAATTCCATCCTGATGTCTGATGTATAAACTTCTGTTATTTTGAGTAATTCTCTCAGTTGCACTTCTGTGGCGGCATACAGTTTTATATCATCCATGTACAGGAGATGATTGATTTTGTGTTGATCTGCTTTATGGTGTCTGATGTTGAAGCCATGGTTTGTGCTGTTAAGTGTGTTGGAGAGCGGATTTAGACAGAGGCAGAACCATAGTGAACTAAGAGAGTCACCCTGGAAGATGCCGCGTCGTATGTGTAGCTCATCCGTTTGAATATGGCCATCGTGAGTTTGAAGGTGTATGTTTGTTCGCCATGATTCCATGGTGCTCTTAAGAAACTGACGAAGTCCTGGGTTTATTTTATATATTTGAAGTGTTTTCATTAGCCAGCTGTGGGGTACAGAGTCGAATGCTTTTTTGTAATCTATGAAACAGGTATGGAGGTTCCTATGCTCTTTCCTAGTTTGCTCCATGATCACACTATCAATTATAAGTTGTTCTTTGCAACCCTGGCTGTGTTTTCTACATCCTTTTTGTTCTTCAGCCAGGATGTTATTTTGCATCAGGTGTTGTTCAATCCTTCTACATATTGTTGCAGTGATAATTTTGTACAAGGTGGGGAGACAAGTGATTGGGCGGTAGTTGGCAGGGTTCTTGGTATCTGAATTTTTGGGTTTTATGTACGTTATTCCTTGTGTGAGGAATTTGGGAAGCCTGATAGGTTGGAGTATGGCTTTATTGATTTGGTCTGTGAGCATTTCGTATGTTGAACTGAATTGTTTGTACCAAAAGTTTTGCACATTATCCACGCCTGGACACTTCCAATTGTGGGTATGTTTTATCGTTTCAGCTATTTCTTCAGTTGTAAGAATAACGTTTCCCTGCTCCGTTATGTGTTGATGTTTTGCCTCTTCTTGTCTGATCCATGGAGCATTTTCATTATGGGTTTTGGGTTCTGACCATAGGCTTCTCCAAAATGCAGTTAATTCTTTTCTGCTTGGAGGTTCTATTGTTGTTATCTGATTGTTTGATGTTCTTTTTTGATAAAACTGCTTTTCACTTTTCTGAAATAGATTGTTAGCATTCTTTCTGTCGTTGGATTCGTTGTATCTGCGGAGTCTAGCAGCATAAACTGCAAGTTTTTGTTTAAGTGTGTCGGCTATTTCTGGTATTGTTTTTTGTGGTGACTTTGATTTCAGTATATTTATTGTTCTTTGTATGTGTTTTGAAGGGTGGTTGTTATTGTTGGAGTATTGCGCGAGGTGTGCCAGATCCTTTCTGAGTGTGCTGATTTTGTTTTCGATTCTTATTTGCCATTTAGGTTTAGGTCTATTGCTTCGTTGGTCTTTAGAACGTTTTTGAAGTTTTTGGCCGTTAACTATGTTAAGCCATTTTCTACACACACTGTTGCTGCGGCAGCATATATAACGGTATGGATGTCCTCTAGGTTACTGTTGTTTGTTATGAATTTTGGTATTAGGTTAGTATTTATTGTGTGTAGTATCTGCTGAGTGTTGTTTTTGAAAATTAGTCTGGGCAGGGGATCTCGCAGCGCCGGATTGGTGCCACACCATTTGTTAAATTGTGTGTTCATCACCTGTTCCGCAGTTTGCGTGATGGAAGGTGATCGAGCAATGTTTTGGTTTTGGCTCTGTGTGGTTGTGTTGCATCGTTTGTTAGATTGCGTTGTTCGTGAGTTCGTCATTTGTTTCGGTTCGCCCGAGATGGAAGGCTGTTGAGCGGTATTCGCTGCTTCGGTAGGTTGTGTGACTGACGGTGGCTGAGAAATTTGCTGGCTTTGTGTGGTCGTGGCGGGTAAGTTAGTTAATGTTATGTCAGGTGTATTTGGTGTATGTTCATGCTCTGAAACTATTTCTGACTGTGTGCTAATGTTGTTGGTTGTGGCTGTGTTTGTAGTTTGGTTATTTTGTGTCTCCGTGATTGATTCAGTAGCAAGCGAATCATTCGGATGGACAGTCTTTATTTCGTTGGCTACAAGTTTTTTTATAGCTTGTAGTTCTTGAGGCGTAAGGCGGTTGTTTTTTATTATGACTCGTTTTTGGTCAATGAGTCTTTGTTCAGTTACACGTTCTGCGAGGTGTGGGTATTGTGCTATAAATAGCCTGTGCAGCTCATGTCTGTAGCCTGTAGCGATGGCTTCTAGTTTCGTAGCGGTATAGTAACAGCGCATTACAGATCTGTTCATTTCAGTAGTCCACTGTAAGCGCTGTCGCGGTTTGCCAGCTTTGGTGGTTGCCGGCTGTGTCGGCAAAACATCCGCAGCTGGGTTGTGTGCTATTGGTTGTTGTGTTTGGGTTTGACATTCGGGTGAGTTTAATCGACGTACCCTAGGCCGTCGTAGGTTATTTATGAGATTAACTTCATCCATCGTGTTCCCACGAGTAGGGACGATCTAAATGTCGCTCTCCCAGGTGACGCCCATTCCAGGAGAGAAGGGACTTATATTTACTCCGAAGTTGGCCCATTATTATTATTATTATTATTATTATATCTACTACGAATGTAATTTAAATTTATTCAAATTCACAAAGTATTTTTTAATCGCCATTATTGAAAATCATTTTTAAATGTTACAGGTGCTTACGAACCAAGCGTGGATGAATTGAAGAGTTTGAAGAACAGAGACGCCGATGCGACAAATCCGAATATTTATCACAGTATTGAGAAACTAGATCATCTCTATGATGAGATTAAGCAAAACGACATGAAGGATTTAGGTAGGTAGATACATTTTTTATTTTGATCTCATCCATAATCTCAGGAAAAGAGAACACACCTCATAGTATTTTTTGAACTCACTTATGGTCGATTTAAGAGTAATTGTTTTTCTCAGAATTACCTCATCTCCCTAGACCGGTGAGAAGTTAGCAGCCGTTTCTTAGTAGCATAGATATTTTATAATAGAAACATAGCCGATCGGTAATGTATTAGGTATATATCGCGTTTTCTTTACAGGCCCGCTCAGATTTTTAAATTTTGGTGTGGTTTTCCACTTGTCATAAAATAATGTAAGACAAGGATAGGGGCGTTTTTTATCAGTCAGCAGAAGGTATAATTTCAGTTATGAAGTTCATAATAAGACCGATTTTTAATCGTTAATAACTTTCTGAAATGATCGATAAGTTTTCAATTTTTGAGGGTACCTATGTGATTAAAATATGGTACAAACGCTACGTTTCCCATCACGTTTTGTCTGTGCAGTTTCAAAACTGAATGAAAACGTTGCAAAAATAGAGCGTCCACATGGTGCTATTTTGTATTCAGTTTTACGCAGTCTTGTTGACATCGATCATTGAGAAAGTACTACGCTGGTCAATTTTTGCATGTTGTCCTGTGAAGAAGGGGAAACAGATGGGCTATTTAAAAAGTATCCGGCATTCAAGGTGGTCGAGGTAATGGCTCCTTAAGAATACAACACTTTACCCACGTCAAATTACTGCGTGAATTACATGATGAATCTAATGATTGGCAAAACTATTTAATCGTTTAAGAAATACAACAAAACGAAATAGCACAAATATGGCTTGTACTAGTAGTAGATGTTGTACTGTCAAGTCCCAAATCGACGAGATTTATTTTTGCTATTTTACTTAAACACTCCATTAAAAATAAATTTTCTATCTGCGGTCAAAATTTTCTTTGACTTTTTCTAACAAAATCTAATATGCCTGCTTCTTTTTGTCTGTTACTGTATTTGTTGAATTTGATATGCCAAATTCATTGGAAACTTCCATATAACGCGATAAACTCAGTCAAAAGCTCCCAGGAAATTTTCGAAGGCGAACAGAATGTATCGAAAGACGGAGCCATTTTCTACACACACTGACTTGTTTGCGCAGTTCATGGATAACTATGCTCACCAGCTCAGTTATCTCTGCAACTGTACCGTCTCCGCGCAGTTGTCAAAAATGCACCGTTTTTCTATCCACACGCAACGTTTTGTCTGCGACATTTTGAACTACACAGACGAAACCGTGGAAAACGTAGCATCTGGACCAGGCTTAACTGATTAAACTTATCAAAACTGGAAAAAAAATTAATTTCATCTGCCAACGTCTCTCGTGAACGAACGCCCAAGAAATTTCCAGGTCGAATATAGTGTTTTTTTTGCTTGGAATAACAATTTCCTGTTTGGACCCCATGCCTTACAAAAAATCGTGAATGGTAAAACTTTTTTGCCACACCGATAGGTGTGATCACGAAAATTTTCGATTTTGAGGTAATACGCTTTTTGGGCGTCTTATGATGTCTACATAACGAAAATCCACGTCACTCATTTCCGTCGGTCTGTCTGTCTGTCGGTCTGTCTGTCGGTCTGTCTGTCTGTCGGTCTGTCTGTCTGTCTGTCGGTCTGTCTGTCGGTCTGTCTGTCGGTCTGTCTGTCGGTCTGTCTGTCGGTCTGTCTGTCGGTCTGTCTGTCGGTCTGTCTGTCTGTCGGTCTGTCTGTCGGTCTGTCTGTCTGTCGGTCTGTCTGTCGGTCTGTCTGTCGGTCTGTCTGTCGGTCTGTCTGTCGGTCTGTCTGTCGGTCTGTCTGTCGGTCTGTCTGTCGGTCTGTCTGTCGGTCTGTCTGTCGGTCTGTCTGTCGGTCTGTCTGTCGGTCTGTCTGTCGGTCTGTCTGTCGGTCTGTCTGTCGGTCTGTCTGTCGGTCTGTCTGTCGGTCTGTCTGTCGGTCTGTCTGTCGGTCTGTCTGTCGGTCTGTCTGTCGGTCTGTCTGTCGGTCTGTCTGTCGGTCTGTCTGTCGGTCTGTCTGTCGGTCTGTCTGTCGGTCTGTCTGTCGATCTGTCTGTCGGTCTGTCTGTCGGTCTGTCTGTCGGTCTGTCTGTCTGTCTGTCGGTCTGTCTGTCGGTCTGTTGTCGGTCTGTCTGTCGGTCTGTCTGTCGGTCTGTCTGTCGGTCTGTCTGTCGGTCTGTCTGTCGGTCTGTCTGTCGGTCTGTCTGTCGGTCTGTCTGTCGGTCTGTCTGTCGGTCTGTCTGTCGGTCTGTCTGTCGGTCTGTCTGTCGGTCTGTCTGTCGGTCTGTCTGTCGGTCTGTCTGTCGGTCTGTCTGTCGGTCTGTCTGTCGGTCTGTCTGTCGGTCTGTC
The DNA here is from genome assembly GCA_951848785.1 of Callosobruchus maculatus. Lineage (NCBI taxonomy): Eukaryota > Metazoa > Arthropoda > Insecta > Coleoptera > Chrysomelidae > Callosobruchus > Callosobruchus maculatus. The sequence goes on along the minus strand of CATOUR010000191.1, from coordinate 3,154,058 downwards.
TGTCGGTCTGTCTGTCTGTCGGTCTGTCTGTCGGTCTGTCTGTCGGTCTGTCTGTCTGTCGGTCTGTCTGTCGGTCTGTCTGTCGGTCTGTCTGTCGGTCTGTCTGTCGGTCTGTCTGTCTGTCGGTCTGTCTGTCTGTCGGTCTGTCTGTCGGTCTGTCTGTCGGTCTGTCTGTCGGTCTGGCTGTCGGTCTGTCTGTCGGTCTGTCTGTCGGTCTGTCTGTCGGTCTGTCTGTCGGTCTGTCGGTCTGTCTGTCGGTCTGTCTGTCGGTCTGTCTGTCGGTCGGTCTGCCTGTCGGTCTGTCTGTCGGTCTGTCTGTCGGTCTGTCTGTCGGTCTGTCTGTCTGTCGGTCTGTCTGTCTGTCTGTCGGTTTGTCGGTCTGTCGGTCTGTCTGTCTGTCTGTCTGTCGGTCTGTCTATCGGTCTGTCTGTCTATCTGTTGGCGTTTTTCTAGCCTCGTAATCTCAGTAACCGCTGCATGGATTGTGATGAAATTTGGGCAGCGTTATGCTGTATGGTCGTAGTAGGTAATATTGCTATAATTTTGAAAATCTGCATGGGCGGCGGAGTAATTAGCAAGAAACAAAAAAATTCAAATAGGGGTCCCTGATCATTTTCTACTTTTTTTTGGGTGGGGGTGAAATTGGGGTGGTTGGGAGGTGGGGGGTTGTAATAGTGAAAAATTTGTTGCTTTCGTAATAGACTCCCCACTGACCTGTGAAGGAAGACCTAGCGACATAAATCACCTTTTTAGGTCCATCCGAACATTGCCTTGTCTATTACGGAAACTAAGCGACTTAGAATTTTCTGTATACATACGAGTATTTATTGCTTTAGATCGTTTTGTATTTTGTAACGTGGAAGCTCTTAAATTGATTCTGATGAAACTTTGACACAGTATTATTCCTATGGTGAGGATGGAAAAGGCGTATGGCTGTTAGAAATCCTGCCAGTTGCGGCGTAGCAATAATCAAAAAACTAAAAATATGAAAACAGGTCAAACTTTGTTTTTAGATGTTTTAGAGATTCCTGACCGTTTTCTACTTTTTTTTGGGTGGGGTGAAATAGGGGTGTTTGGGGGGTGGGGGGTTGTAAAACTGAAAAGTTTGTATTATTGATAATAGGCTATCCATTGACCTGTAAAGGAGAGACCTAGCGGCATAAGACAAGGGGATCTCAGACTAAAGGTTCATGCATGGGAAAATAATAAACTGATATTACCGTAATGTGTGGGAAGTACTGAGTCAATCAACTTGACTTCATTTTTTATTTAAATACTGTAGTTAGTATGTAGGATGAAGCTCTACTAAATTTAATATTATTAGCTTGGTTGCAACTTTTTCATAACAGTTTGGATTATAATCTCCAGAAGATGGACCGAGCATAGGCATGGTATTGCCACGGCTCAACAAATAATCAGCTGTCTTACTCACGGTCGTTCCTTTGTGATGACATGTTGCAAATATCTGACGTCAGCGATGCCATTTTGGGATAGTTTCATTCGTCCTAACAGGGGCGGAGTAGAAAAAAGTGTACAACAGGGCAGAATTAAGAAATAATATGCTCAACCCGTGCGGTGTAAAACGAAGGTAAACATTAAATACACCATAAAGTTTATGTTATCCTTAATGTTTACCTCCCATAAAGTACTAGATTTGCGCTGAGATTTATATTATTTATCTCTATACTCATATTCTATGTAGATAGCCATGACCCTGCCGTGCCGCTGCTGTTGAAATCTATCTCTCTCTAATCCAAAATATCGATGCGCAAAGGGATTGGCGCAAAGCATCCCCCAGACCTTGAGTAAGAATAAGCTGATTGTTTGTTGAGCCGTGGTATTGCGTTTTAGTTGTCAAAACCATAGGTTAGATTTGTGATGTGTAAAGGGTCAAATTACATTTCTAAAGCGTCAATTGTAAATTCAAATAGTTTAATTTCCAAAGCGTCAAATGTATATTCAAATAGTCAAGTGAATTTTCTAAAGCATCAAATGTCATTTCAAATAATCAATTTTAAATTCAAATTCGTCAATTGTAGTTTCAAACAATCAATTATTGAGTATTCAAAAACATCAGATCAAGTTTCAAAAAAGTAAAAATGAAAGTTCTAAGTCATCAATTGTAATTTCTAAAGGGCCAATTGTACCTATATTCTAACGTGTCTGAGGTCCGCGTAGATCATAATACCTTATGATAAAACGTAAAAAAAGTATTTCGTATTCCTGTATTGATTTTTCAAAAGCTATATTTTTACTTCATAGTGGGTAGATACCTCTACAAAAATGAATAACAGCACGCGACAGCCGGCGAGCTTGAAATAGTGGAGCAAAATTCTCTCAAGAGCAGTTATCCACGATTACGTTACATCATTTCTTTATTGGTACACTTTGAAATCATAAATAGCATTACAAAATATGGAAATAGATAGGTATTATAATTATCTATAATGTAAAATGGCTACAACCGCAGTGCGACATAACATGTCATCATGGATATTAATATTACCGTTTTAAGAAAATAAAATTCTAAGGCTCTTTGGTTCAGTCAAAGATTACAGAATAAAATGGTTCAGTGGTTAAGGCACTGTCCTTCTAATCTATAAGTCCGGGGATCGGTTCTCGGTTCTCTACTTTTTTTCTTTATTACACGGTATAAATTCGATCGCCCAAATATGTTGTTTGGTTTCCATGATAATTTTGTAGGCACTTATTTGCAGTACTTACTGCAAAAAGTAAGTAGCTTGCATACAAAAGTCCTCAAGCCCACTTGACAATTGATACGTATGATGTTTCCTTCGGCCATCTATTGGGCAATAGCGGAATTAAAGAACTATAAGATTGAATAGTGTGAGACCTGTAAAATAGTCACATAAAAACACATTTATTTCGATCGTAGAAAAAAAATTATGTAGCATGTGCATATCAATCATTTTTTTTGTAAAAAAAAAGATGTTATGCCCTGGGCTTGAACTAAGTACGAACCCGACCATTTTTAATAGAAGGCTAGCGTCTTTAACCGTTGAGCTATCATCGCACCAAATGAATTGTTTTGCTACAAATTATATTAACTTACTTTATTCCGGGAATATGACGTGATTTACGTAATTTCAAATCTAATATTATACATGCTGAGGTCGCACTATTTATGTAGGTATGTAGTGTCTACAATGTCTGACACAACATAAAAAAATGGAGTCAAGTTGATTGACTCAGTACTTCCTACACATAGCATTTTATTATTTTCCGATTGCACGTAACTATAGTCTGAGAGTCCCAACCAAATCATCGCCCTCCGACCCTCAAAAAACCTCCACCACAAAAACTGCAGTAAATAGTTTCTTGCATCTCTCTCCGTAGGAACTAGAACGACACAGTTTTTATCCTAAGAGCTCCCACTGGATGAAACGAAACGATCAGGAACCCCCAAATTGCCTAAAAACGAAGTTTGAGCTATTTTTATATTATTAGTTTTTTTTTTGTTGCGCCGTGCCGCCACTGATATGATTTCTAAAAACCGTCCGTATTTTCAATCCTTGGCACGGTCATAACACTTTTGCAGAGTTTCATTAAAATCAGTTTCATAATTTCTACGTTACCCAAAACAGAACGATCTAAAGCAATATTCGTATGTATACCTATATCAGAAAATTCTAAGACCCTTGGTTTCTGTAATAGGTAAGGCGGATGGACCTAAAAAATGTATTATGACACAGGTCGTACAACAATTTTTTCAGTTTTACAACCCACCACCCCCCACCACCCCAATTTCAACCCCACCAAAAAAAAGTAGAAAATGATCAGGAACCCTTAAAACGCCTAAAAACGAAGTTTGAGGAATATTTGAATTTTTTTGTTTTTTGCTAATTAGTCCGCCGCCCATACACCGATTTTCAAATTTATAGGAACATTACCTACTATGACCCCACAGCATATTGCTTTCCAAATTTCATCACAATCCATGCAGCGGTTACTGATATTACGTAGCTAGAATAACACTAACAGACAGACAGACAGATAGACAGACCGACAGAAAGACCAAAGACAGAGAGACCGACGGAGATCAGTGACGTGGATTTTCGTTATGTAGACATCATAAAACGCCCAAAAAGCGTATTGTCTCAAAATCGAAAATTTTCGCGATTACAATACATCCCTTACCTGTGGAATGTAAAATGTATAAATACTGGATTCCGCAGACAAAATTCTAAAAACGATCCCTTGTAATTTACTATTGATGCTTTTGAATATTCAAATGATACTTTAGAATTTAGAACTGACTATTCTGGAACTGGAAACTACATTTGACGCTTTTGAATATTCGATTGACGATTTGAAACTACAATTGACGTATTGGAATTAACAACTGACTATTTGAAATTACAATTGACGAATTGGAAAATTAACGTGACCGTTTTGAATTGGCTTGACGCTTTAGAAACTACATCTGGAAAAGGTGTAGGAATGATGACGAATGGATATACATACCTGTATATAAAGCGTCATTGACGTAGTAGTAGTTGTCGAGGTTGAGATAAGGTAAAGTGATTTTGTGTTCAGTTGTGAAGTAAAAAGGTGAAATTTCGAGACTGCGTATTGGTCACACACTTCTGACACACCAGCATCTATTTAACAACGCAGAACCACCAACCTGTTCCACGTGCAACACCTCGTTGACAATCAAACACATCCTCCTTGAATGCCCCAGATATGAACCTGCAAGACGAGCCAACCACCTTCAGCATAGTTTACAAGATATACTAACTTCAAATATTGATATTTTTTTTTTTATGGTCGGCCTCCCGCAAAGGCTGAAAGCCTATGGCGCTTTAGAAGCGCTGCGAGAGGATAAGTATCGGTTCACGTTAGATTTGAAACGCTGCAGGTTGTAGCCGTCGGGAAACAAATTTCCCGGCAGCTGATTCCACAGCGTCGAAGTTCTCCAAAAGAAGGAATGCTGGAGGAGACTGGTTCGGGGAGTAAGGACCTCGACCTGGTAAGGATGAGCTCGAAGAGCTTCTCTAGTGGTCCTGGTTCGGACGGCCTGTGGTGTTATTATCTGAGAGAGCTCACTCGAACATCTTCCGTGATAGAATCTGTAAAACAGGGATAGGTCAGCCACCCTCCTTCGATGTTCCAGGCTGTGGAGGTCCTTTGTGAGTTTAGGCGTATCGATCAGTCTAATCGCTCTTTTCTGGATAGTGTCCAGAAGCTTTAGAGAGTGCTTCGGAGCGCATCCCCACACATGGGAGCAATACTCCAGCGATGGTCGGATCTGTGCCTTGTAGAGCAGCAGCAGTTGCTCTGGTGTATACAACTTCCTACAGCGGAACAAAACTCCAAGCTTCTGGGATGCCGTTTTAGCAATACTGACGACGTGGTCGTGCCAGGACATGTTATTGTTGATGTTGATTCCCAAAAGCTTGACGGAAAGTGATTCGACTATGGGGTGACCTTCCATTTCCAAGGTTGGTAAGCCATTGTGAGACTTCTTTGTAAGTGTTGTTGCCTGAGTTTTTTGTACGTTGAACTGTACTTTATTTGCTAATCCCCACTCGACAATTGTTTTGATATCTGCGTTGATCTGTGCGGCATGCTGCTGTCGCCGACGTACCGTCTCCTGGGATGATAGTGGCTTGCCTGGTTCCATGCACGACACTAATGTACTGTCATCTGCGAAGCTGTAGATTGGATTGGATGTTATTTCCAGCAGCTCGTTGATGTACAGCAGAAATAGTGTAGGGGATAGGACCGATCCCTGAGGAACACCGGCGTTTATTGAAAATACGTCTGATGAACAGCCCTCGACTACAACGAACAGAGATCGGACTTTCAAAAAGCTATTCAGCCACTGGCGCAGACCAGGTGGTAGTCCATAAGCAGCAAGCTTGACCAGAAGTCCGTCATGCCATACTCTGTCGAAAGCTTTGGATATATCAAGTGCAACAACACGGGATTCGCCATGGTTGTCTATTGCTCTGTTCCACAAGTGAGTGACGTAGGCAAGGAGGTCACCTGTAGACCTGTGCTTACGGAAGCCATACTGGCGATCATTTATGATGTTATTGTTGTCCAGGTATTTCAGGAGCTGTGTGTTAATGACAGTCTCCATAACCTTAGACATGATGCTGAGAAGAGCCACAGGTCTATAATTGGTGGGATCAGTTTTTTTGCCTTTCTTAGGGATGGGTTGCACGCAGCCAATCTTCCACGAAGCGGGAAACACGCCTCGTTGATACGAAAGTTTGAAGAGCTTGCAAAGGATAGGTGCAAGCTCAGCGGCACAGCGTTTAAGGACAATGGCTGGAATTTGGTCAGGGCCAGTAGCTTTATTGGTGTTCAGTTTTTGGAGGATGCTTTTTACATCTCGATGTTGAAATTTGACCTCTGCCATTCTCGAGTTCACGCTTATGGTGGTGGTCGGAGTACTTCCTTGAAAGTCTACAGTAGAATTGGCTGCGAAGAGCTTCCCCAAGATGTCTGCTTTTTCTTTAGGAGCAGAAGCGATGGATTTGTCCTCTCTGGTCAAGGGTGGTATTGACGAATAGGAAAAGTTCTGACTAACAGCCTTAGCTACAGACCAGAATGTTCTGGACGAACTAGGACATGAGAGGAGCTTGTTCTTAATTTTTTGGTTGTGTTCCTCCTTGCTGCTGTCAATCACGCGTTTACAGTGATTTCTGGCGTCGATAAAACTGCGGTGGCTCTCAGCATTTGGATTTTTCCTCCATTCTCTGTAGTGTTGGTTTTTAGAGATAACTGCATCTCTACAACGCTTATTGAACCATGGCTTATTTTTGGAGGGATGCTTGACGACATGAGGAATATAGGCTTCCATGCCGGATATTAATACCTCTGTTATTTCTTGGGCGCAGGCTGATGGGTCTCGTGACTTGAAGCAGACGTCGTTCCAGGGAAAGGACTGGTAGTATTCCCTTAGGTCGTCCCACTTGGCTGATCCGTAATGCCAGACCCGACGAGGCTTTGCATGGTAGAGATCTGGAGAATGCATTTTGCACAGCGTCGAGACGGTGTTGTGGTCAGACGATCCCAGTGGGGCGGTTACCTTCACTGTGTAGACCGTTGGAGCAGTTGTGAGATATAGGTCCAACAGACTAGCAAAATCTCCGTGGCGGCTGGGAATCCTTGTTGGTTCTTTGACTATCTGCTCCAAGCCGCAGCTGATAGCGAAGGCTTCAGCTTCACGTCCCTCGTCGTCCGTTTTGTTTGAGTGTGTCAGCCAGTATGAGTTGTGAACGTTGAAGTCACCCAGAAAGACTATCTCTGAATGAGGGTGATCTGATTGCAGCGCGTCCACAGTGGCTGAAAGTTTCTCGAAGAGCTCTTTGCAGTTGTTACTGCTTGGTGGCCTATAAATGCAGCATATAAATTTGGAATGATTTTGGAAGGATATTTTGAGCCATATGATGTCAAATCCTTCCAGTTCGAGCTCTTCTTCTCGATGACAAGAAAGCCCAGATTTAACGTACACGCATACGCCAAACCTACGTCTAATAGCCTTCTAAAATTTATAAGAGACATTAACCTTTATTTTTCAATATGATACCTGTGCAATATTACAATTGACAATTATTGTATTTTTGAGTTGTGCCGTCCACCGCTAATAACCCTGCGTGGTTGATGCGGTTATATGTTAATAAAAAAAAAGGGTGAAAAGTACGCCTAGTTTGAATCCCTGGAGTGAGCGGCCTTCGTGACAATGTCTAAGGTCAACGAGCTAATATATTGTAATGAATTTTGCGAAACACAAACATAGATCCGAATTTGAAAAAATATGTCATACCACAACTATCTAACCCAAACTAGAACTGAGCTAAGAGACCGTAGATTCAGGCTGGTAAGGTCTGCTGAAAACTATCAATATTAAGTTGTATACTCACCTACCAAACTGTTTAAAAAATTTGTACTATTACGACTTTAAGAAACCGTTGTAGGAGTCTATATCTAGCGCACAGAAAGTTGATCACGTTTATACCTGCGCAGGCCTTATTTGTCATGATATTTCCATGTTTCTTGTTTGTATATGTATATACAGGGTGAGTTTTTATTACCGGCTCGATAATACCACTACTATAGAGCGAAAAAAGTTGTATATAAAAGTTGTAGCCACAGATATGCTCCTTGCTCAGAAAATGTTTTGATTTATACAGACTGATCCATAACTACGTGGTGATGTAAACATGCATTTTTTTAAATGAGATACCCTATATATCATTCTGTATTCAAATTTTACTAATGATTTCCGTTCTTCCAATATAGGGTATTGTTACATTATACAGGGTATTTCAAAAGTTATGACCATTTTTATATCCAAATCGCTGTAAAATAAACGTACAGTATATCAAAAAGTGGTGAATCAAAAATCAGTTTTTTACACGGATGGATGAAAAATATCCTCTAGTTTTAAAATCGGCTATAAAAAATCCCGCGGCGCATATTCGTATACAGGGTGATGTAGAATGCAAAATCTAGATTTTCTCTTTTTTTAAATGTAACCCCCAATATTTTAATACACCAGAAAATTGCTTTTAATATGCTCTTTCATCTTTGTATAGCACTTGTTATGGCTGTATTCAATAGTCTCTGAGATATTTCGATTTTTCTACAAATTTTAAATATAATACCTTCTATTTGTTTAATAACAAATTTTTATTTTGAGAAAATACTATCAAATTTTATTTTTGCTTAACAAACAACTAAAATATATGACCATAATAGTACTTGATCAAGTCAAAACACTATATTAACGAGATAATATAGGTCAAGTGTGCTGAGGAAACAATTTTATAGACGTCATGCATAATTATCAAGCAGATCTATCAGGTAGGCATTGAAATATTAAACGACACGGTCCAAATAAAACGATTCTTCAATCTTTCAAATGCATTAGTTTTAGAGTGCCTCCGTTCTGGATATTGCTGTTCATAGTTGATATATTCTAGAGGCAAGTAGGCAATTTCTCAAAAATTCTCCTAATTACCCTCAATGAAAAAATTAATGTTTAAAGCTTGTTTTTCACACAGTACGGAATTTTTGAGCAGGTTATGAAAACCGTCAATTTTTCAAAGCATACCTGACAGATGTGCTTGATAATTATGCATCACGCCTACAAAATTGTTTCCTCAGCATACTTGACTTTATTATCTCGATGATTCAGGGTTTTGACTTCAGCAAATACTACCATGACCTTATAATTTAGTTGTTCGTTAATTAAAAAACAAATTCGACAGTACTTTCTTAAAATAAATAAATTTCGGTTCACAAATAGAAGTTATATTTTAAATGTACCGAAAAATCGAAATATCTCGAAAACTGATGGACGCAGGTACAACCAGTGCTATACAAAGATAAGAGCATATTAAAATCAATTCTTTGGTATAATAAAATATTGGGGGTTACATTTGAAAAAAAGAGAAAATCTGGATTTTGCATTCTACATCAGCCTGTATACGGATATGCGTCACGGGCTTTTTATAGCCGATTTTAAAACTAGATGATATTTTTTATCCACCCGTGTAAAAAAAAGATTTTTGATTCATCACTTTTTGATACACAGTACGTTCATTTGACAGCGACTTGGAGATAAAAATGATCATAACTTTTGAAATACCCTGTATAATGTAACAATACCCTATATTGGCAGAACGAAAATCATTAGTGGAATTTGAATATGGAATAATATATAGTCTCATTTAAAAAAATGCATGTTTGCATCACCTCGTAGGTATGGATCACACTGTATAAATCAAAATATTTTCTGAGCAAGGGGCATATCCGTGGCTACAACTATTATATACAACTTTTTTCGTTATTCTTTACAGTAGTGGAGTTATCGACCTAGCCGGTTCTAAAAACTCACCCTGTATGTGTTTGTTATGTATCTTTTGATTTATATTACTGTTTTATTTGATTTTGTCAGATATTTCTTTTTTACTTGCTACATTGTCTGAGAACATTTTAGTAGCCAATAAATGCCTATTCTACTCTATTCTAATAGCTGTTAATTCATTCCAGAAATGCAGTATGATCATTTGGACTACACAAGACCGCTCAGCACTCTAAAACCGCATTACCAACGAATGGCTAGTCCTATTAGTTCAAGAAGTCTGAATCAGGACGATAAATCTGGGAGTGACGAATAATTTTTTTAATATCTTATTTATATATAATTTCTTGACTTTTTAAATTTGATTCTTACGTTATTGAACATATCAAATGTTTAAAGTTTGGAACACATGCAATAATTTTTAGAATGTTGATTCTTGGCTGGAAAAGTGTTGAAATTCGCACTTGGCAACGACTTCTCTCAGGATATTTTTAACTGAAAGTGACCGTAGACCGTAGAAAAAGGGGTGATCTTTTACGTATTTACAATTAATACCTTTGTTCTGCAAAGATAATTATGTAGTATTTTGGTTATTCTTGAACATGTCTTACGAAATACAGTTGGTTGACTTTTCAACCACAGGAGAGAAATTTTAGGAAATAATGTCCTCTATTTTCGTACTACAAAATGTCAATAAAATAAAATTGACAACTTTTTATTGGCATAAAACTTGCTAGCAGTAGATAATAGTAAATAAAATCGAATTAGTTGTATATATTTCCCGTTAATATGAAAAAATTAATTATTCAAAATTTTCGGTTGTAAGATTTCACTTCTATATTAGTGTAGTTCATCAACCAATTGTTTTTAGTAAATTGATAGCACATTTATTGTTTTCAGAATTAACGTGAAATCAGCCTGTAAAATCTCAATGAATTTTTACTATGTTCAGTTATCATATGTAAGGATTATTTTATGTTCACGTATCATAATAATAATTATAATAACAGAATCTCTCTCCAGCCTTTAGTTTATCAACATACAAAAGGACAATAATAAACCTAGATATACCGATTGTTTGACCGACAACGCTTGGCAGGTGATAGACCTAACATTTTTATGGAGATTGAGATAGAAACATGAAGCCTTGAAATGCTTAATTTTCAAGATACAGAGTGTAAAGGTTTCACTTTTATTTTCGCTTTTTCTCTATTATTCCGCAATAAAATGGCACATCGTACTAAAATTGCGTATCGGGAGCTTTTTTTAAGGCCAGAAATCCGAATTCAGCCACGGTTTTGCTAGCATTCATGATGAGGGTGCCACCACCGAATGAATATTAAGCTCATACTTTTACATTCCATTTACGAAGTAGTCTTAAACTTCACCACCACCTATTTTAAAAATTAAATATGTTTAATACATTTTTTATCTATTATTAATTCGTGCGAGAATACCGAATTCTTTCACATTCAACAACTAATTGGGGTGCCTTAGAAATTTCAATAATGGATTTCTCGAAAACTGTTACCTCTAGGGACTTTTACGTAAAGCATATTGAGGAAACGTTTTTTTAATAATCGCATTCATACGCCAAACCGGAAAAAAGTTTTCTTAATTTAAAAATAGTTTGCCGGCTTAACTCAAGCTTTGTTAAACCTAAGCTTAGGCTTAACGTTGACATCCGTTGTACAATTGTCGGCTTAGCTGGTTGACAACAAAAATTTAATACGGTTAGCACTAATGAAGCAATGTCATAATAATATAAAAAAAACCTCTTCTGGTTTGTCAGTGTGACGGCTTGTGTCAAATTCGGGCAACGGCCGTTTCTGTCTCTGTTATTTTATTTGCTCTCTTTGTTAAATTAGACACAAATCTTTCCAAAATATAACCTAATAAACATATAAGTGAAAAAATAACGAATCCTACTATTAGCATAAAATCTAGGTTTGCGGCATGACTTAGAGTCAGACTAGCCTGTAAACCATCGAATGAGCTGGCGAATTGTCTGAACAGTTAAACGCCATAAACAATCGAAGAAGAAGAAGAAGAATAACTTAATAAACTGACAAGCAACTTGAAGGTTCCTCCTTGATACGTCATGTTATTGTATTTATACGACTGACAATAGATCAAGCTTAGCAATATAAGCTCGGGTTAAGCTTTGGTTTACGTAAGCTCGTGTTAAGCTTGAAATGAGGGGCTAAGCCAGCATTGTACAACGCATCTTTTGCAAACCGAAGCTTAAGCTTGCATTGTACAACCGGCCCTAAGGCTTCATGTTCCTATCTCAATGTTCATAAGATCTATCACCTTTCAAGCGTTGTCGGCCGAATATCCAGAGACCCTGTATAAGTATTTGATATTTACATGATAAAAAATTCTTCTTGGTTCTATGATACACATATTTTAGGCGCTTGCTGCCTAGTAACATGGCAAAATTAGCACGATTTTAAAAGTGCTTCTAATACTTTGAATTGTGTTAAATATCTTGATTGCTCTCGAAATCCACGAACCAGATAGTTCAAAAATTTTGGTTTTTGAATATGCAATGCAGTAATGGTATTTTTTAAATGAATTGCCAATTTTTACAGTTTTTTCTTCAATGCACTTCTAATTAAAGATATCCACAAAACCTGACCTTTTCGTTTGCCAATATTTATATTTCATAAGAGATACGTATCATAATTATTTATTGCTTGTTTTTATTTTCACGCTCATGATATTGCTCACATGGAAGTGGTGCTATGGGTATTATGAAATTAATGACTATTCCAACTTATTGACCCGTTCAGTTTTGCAGCAATTACCGACTGCTATTTACTCTGATATTACCTTGAAATCCTCAACAGCTAATAATAAACTTTTCTTGCAATATAAATCAGAATGATATTTGTACGTAAACATAGAAACTACTGTACCGTCTGTTGCATCGCGTTCACTGGCCCTTCAATAAAGACACACATGATGAACTGGGAAAGCGCGATGGAACTACACGATAAGTTTCAGAAATTACATTACTGTACCTTCTTTACTTGTAAAATACTGTGTTCCGAAATACTTGCTTGGATTCATGAAGCAAAAAGTATAAAATGGTCATCTGTAGGTATTGATATTTAAATAGGCCTAAGCCTATTTTATATTTCTCAAGTAAATACTTACTACTACAGTTATTCGTTAGGTAAAATTTACCTAGAACGAAAGGCACATTATATGCCATCATATTAACCGGTTTTTATGTTCAAAGTTTAGAGCTAAGCGGAATAAATGAAGGGTTAAGGTTCCATCACCACATTTTGTACATTTGGGTAAATCATCTTTATATTTCAAAAGGAATGTTTAAATTATCAGAACTATTTGAGCTTGGTTTTTTGTCTCATGTTCATCATGTTTATATTTCAGAAGGAATTTTTAAATTATCAGAACTATAGGTGCTTTGTTTTTTGTTGAATTACTAATCGTGCATTTACAAGCACTTTTGCATCTAGTGCAATGTTTTACATGATAAAAGTCTGGATAGTCATTATTTGAATCATTTTTAACAATGTATCTTTTTTATAAATGTATATAAGATATAATTTAATACATTAATGTTTTCTGTGATTTTTAAGTATAGAAATTATTTTATGAATATTGTATATGGTCAATCTTGGGTTTTTATTAATAAATATGATATATCATATTATGTATATATATACACTGAAATTACAAAAATTTTACTTACAGCCGAAGCGTCCGATATGATGACTAACTATTTAAAAATTCCAGTTGGTATTTGAAACTAGTTGCAGCTCAAATTTCTGATTTAACTTTGCATCGTATGTTTCATCTGAATGGGAATGCTTTAGTGGGCTACACGAATACCAGTGAACGTACATTCGTTTGTTCCCTATTTCGAAATTTCATAATTTTAGGTGTATTAAATATTTTTGTAACCTCCATAACATTTATTTTGGTTTCTATTTAGTTTCTAGATGTTCGTAAAGGCAAATGAACTAATTTTACTAAAATCAACACATTGATCACATGGTGTCAGGTCGTTCTGTGGGCGTTTGCCCTTTAGCAAGTCTGTTTGCCTTATCGGTTATCAGGTCTAGAAAACCAAGAATCATTATCAGTGGAATGAAGGGCTCTTGCCCGCTATCTTTGAAGGCAGGAAGAAATAAAAGAGTGAAGAAAAGGAATAGGATCAGTTCAAGAAGAAAATCCTATGAAATGATTAATTTGATATATGAATTGTAAAATTTATTTTTGATCAGGAAAGTAAAGTTCAGATAGGCAGGAAATAGTATTGTGTTACAAGGAAACACTCGTGGTGACTTTTAGTATTCCTGTGTATTGAATGTTCAAATCAGTTACATGCATATCGGTATGGATATTATGCTGATACAACACAATTGCAATAATTAAACATAACACCGCTGTTATTTTCCATAATTTCTATCGTATAAGTATTGGCGCTATCCCTCATAGAAAAAGGTCTTTCACTAGGCCACTTGTGACAGACTTTTTTGAAAACAATGGGATATAATTGGTGTGCAGTAGGTAATGGAGAAAAATACAAAAAAATCGATATAAAAATCTAAATAGAAAACTCATCTGTATCAATGTTGTCCTATACACCTAATACTAAAAAAAATCAGTCTGCATCAGTGGAAAAGCCTGTCGATTAATGGATTTGGGATATAACCTCTGTCAGTACATATAGCAGCTACAGCAAAATTACAATTATATCTAAAAATAACAATATGATAATGAATGCTTACCAATCTTACATTTTCTGACTAAACCATAGGTCTGCGTTAATTACAATGCAAATAGTACAGTTAACTTAGCAAGTCATTTGGTATATATTTTTTTAGTCTGTTTTTATGAACAGTTTTTCGACCACCCCAGAAGAAGAGCACCCACACCAGGCCGGTATCGGAAGCCGGCTCTGGGCAAGGTGGCGGTGCCTCGGATCGCCCTGACAACAACATACGCAACGACATGGACCGTTTTAGGTGGACGACGGAACTGAAGGATGACCTGCTGAGCTGCTACGAGAGCAGTAGCCCGCGCCGTAGGGGATACATGTCCCGCATGCATGGGGTGTGAAATGCATCCAGAGCATAGCACAATTACCTCCCAGAGCTTGCGGAACCAGGTGTTTTACCTTCGGGGGCAGGGATACGTTCGTGCTCCAGCTCAGCCTGCCCCTCCGGCGACTGAAAGGCCTGTTAACCAAGCTGAAAGGTCGCCGATGAGGAATGCTGAGAGGGAAATCGACGAAGCCGTCTCACCTGGAGATTTCAGTGACCGAAGGGCCTTGCATAACAACAAGAGGTCCTTCAAGCTGGCAGATTTAAAGAGAAAGGAGTTTTTAACTCGTGGCTAAATCAGGAGCAGCCAATTCCGGCTTGGTTTGTCGAGGGTCGAACCGTGCTTCTCCCGAAGACCGGAGATTTGTCTGATCATGAAAACTACAGGCCAATAACATGTCTGCCGCATGTTACAAGCTCTTCACCAGAATCTTGTACATGCGTATGCTTCAAGCTGTAAATCCCTTATTTCTCAGCGTATATGAACAAAGAGGGTCTAAGAAAGGAGTAGCTGGCTGCGGGGATAACCTGTTGAGTGACCGCTGTGTCACACAGGACTCCGTGCAGTACCTGCGAAACCTTTCTATGGCCTGGATCGACTATCGGAAGGCATTCAACACTACGTCTCATGAACTGATTGTGCGGCTGTTGGAATGTCTTTCGGTAGATGATCAAATAGTGGGATGCATCAAACAACTGATGCCACACTGGAAGACTCGGTTCATTATAACATCGGGTGAAACCAGGGTTCGAACAGAGTTGGTATCATTTAAAAGAGATGTATTCCAAGGAGACTCCTTGAGTCCCTTGCTCTTTTGCATCTCGCTACTGCCTTTGTCCATAGCGCTGAAAAATACTAAGGGATACAGCTGTGGCATGCCCAATTACCGGAGGCACAAGGACACCAACTTGTTTTACATGGATGACCTGAAACTCTATGCCTCCGGACAACGCGATTTAGAGCAGTCGCTGAGGGTAGTGCAGGATTACAGTCAAGCTATTGGTATGGAGTTCGGGATAGACAAATGTGCCATGGTTCATCTCAAAAGAGGACGTTGCGGAGATAGTGGAGATGAGGAGCAGCTCGTTGATGGGAGCATCTTGCGACAACTGCATGCCGGAGATACTTATACCTACCTTGGAGTGGCGCAGCGTCACATCCAAGAGGCAGAATTGGTCAAAGAGTGTCTCCGCCGCAAGTATTTGCACCGACTCGGGCAGATCTGGTCATCAGAACTGTCCGGCAAGAACAAAGTCGCTGCCACAAACATGCTTGCGGTCCCATTGTTGTTATACAGCTTTGGTGCTATTCAGTGGAAAGTGGAAGAGCTGCGACAAATCGACATAAAGACCCGCAAAAGGATGAATATGGAGGGAAGTCTCCTAGATCCTCTGTCCCGCGAATATACCTTCCGCGACACCTGGGAGGGCGTGGACTATTGAGTTTGGAGCGTCTGCACAACAGAGTAGTACTGGCCACTGCCTGCTATGTTACGACGAGCACCGATACCCTGATCCGCTTTGTGCGAGAGCACGAGATTGCGGGTAAAGGAGCCTTCCTTTTTAGAGCAGCAACACGGGCAGCCGAAGAACTTAGTCTCACGCTCGACTTCACGCGGAGGTGTCAGCAGTCCGTTACGGAACTTACTCCCGCACAATTAAAAACCCTTATTAAAACTGCTGAAGTCCAATTGCTTTTAAGACTTCACAAAGATAAACCAATGCACGGAACCTTCTACAAACATCTAGAAGAGCATGGTTTATCTGAGCAGTTGACCTTCTGCTTCCTAAGGTCTAATGGGTTGGTAGTCGGAGACTGAGAGCTCTATAATGGCTTGCCAAGACGGCGTCTTCAACACCTTAGTATACCGTAGCCGGATTATGGGTATGAATGTGCCCGATATCCGCTGTAGAGCTGGCCTGCAGGCGCCAGAGACCCTTACGCTCCTCTTGTCGGCGTGTAAGGTGTACGCTGGCACAGCCTACGTCTATCGGCACAACGCGGCTCTACGAGTGCTATACTACCATTTAAGGCACTCATACGGTATAGATGAGACACCGGTGCTGGGGAGTGCCGGGGACATTGAGTCCGTTGTGGAGAACGAGATATGCCGAATTTACTGGAACTACTCATTCTCCACGCTCGAGCTTATACATGCAAATAAGCCCGACATAGTCCTCCTCGACAACCAACAGAAGACGATGTTCGTTATCGAGTTCTCGGCACCTGCTGAGGGGAACATCGTCTCTAAAGAGGAGGAAAAGCGGACCAAGTATCAGGAGCTCCTCGGACAATTTCGCAGGCTCTGGCCGGACTACACTGTGAGTCTGCTAGTAATGGTCATTGGATCCCTAGGTGGTATGAGGGATACGCTCTATGCACTGCGCAAAATGCCGGTGTGCCGTGCGGCGGCGCACATCTTAGCCGCCAGAATGCAGAAGGCAGTCGTCCATAGGTCCCTTCGTCTGCTTAGGACGCACGATTCGCGGACCCAGTGATTGCTCACCTCACGGTGTGAGGAGTAGTCGCTGGGAAATGGAACAGCAGCCCGGTGTGTCGGAGCCCGGGTTGCACCTTTTTTGTTTTTGTTTTGTTTTATATATATATGTATGTTAAGCCAATTCTATTCTTCGCTCTTCCTTTCCCTTTGCAGATAGTAATTTCCTTGCCATTTCATGCAGGGCTTTCCATTTTTCAACACTTGATAGCATAAGTGGGACCATTGTTTCTGGGATCAATTCACTCTCCACTTTTCTAGTTGCCTCCTGCCTGTACGGCATCTATCACACTGAAACAGGACATGCTCAACCGTATCTTCTGCTTCACAATGTAGGTATTTTCCATCTAATATCTTCCCTATCCTTTTTCTGTATGCCCGAAAAGGCCCATGCCTGCGTTAAAAAGTAGGATGTCTGTCTATGCTTGCATTCGACCCATTCTTTTAACGTGGGTATGAGCCGTTTGGTCCACTGGGCCACTTCCGTAGTGTCATTCCAGATCTGTTGCCATCTCTCCATGATCGCACTTTTAGCGGCGTTTCTCCTCTCTGCCAGCTCTCCTTCTGAGTAATATGTCAGCTCTTTACTCGGCCAGCAAATGCAGGGGTGGAGTCGCTGTGATCACCTGCAGTGCCCTGGTAGATATTGTGCGATAGGCACTTGCAACCCTATACTGTATTCACAGCCAAGCTAGACCAAATGAAAACAAGCCTGCGTGCGTGATCGGCTCGTGTCGGTGGGGTCCCTAATAGTCCAGTACATTATGTGTAAATTGTGTGTTATAATCTGGCAAGTCAAAATCTCCAAGGCTGACTGGAAAGTAGATCCAAATATGCAATGTCAAGTATTATTGCCTAATGACCATTTCAAACTGGCAACTGGCTACCTTTGAGTTGCAATGGGCTCATAGGGCAACTCTTTTAAATAGTCGTATAAAATTCCATAATTGCACTGGACTATGGCTGGCGTGTTCGCAGACGTTAGCGGACAGTAACCACGCGAATGTTGCATGCGACTGTTTATTTGTTGTCTATCTTGGGATTGAATATACGGTAAGTAGGCATTTTATTTTTCTTTATCCAAGGTGTCACGGTGCCTCTGCTTTTTGAGCGCTCTGCGCCACATTGGAGCTCCCTTTGCCTTATTAGTGACTCTTGGATGTGGTCCCGAAAACACCTTTCACTATCGATTGTTATGCCCAGGCAAATGACCGTTTTCTTCGGATAGATACGTCTCGAATTTCGAAGCTCACCAGCCTCCTTTTTATTCGCGATCCGCGCAGTATCACAGCCTCTGTTTTTTCAGGTGCCAATTCTAGTTGGTTCTCTACCATCCATCTATCAATTTTTTTGAGAGAACTGTTAACTTTGCTGATCAGCTCCCTCTCATCTTTTGCTGCAACGATCAAGGCCAGGTCGTCCGCAAAAGCCACTGTTAAACAGTTGTAAGGTAAAGTTATCCTCAAAACCCCATCGTAGAGTACGTTCCACAGAAGCGGCCCCAGCGCGGACCCCTGCGGAACGCCCGTAGTCATTTGCAGCTCTCTGTTTGCAACTTCAATGAGCCTGTTCTTGAAATAGCTGGTATATTACGGCGCCTCAGTTCAGACATAATCCTGCTCCACGAGGCCGTATTGAAAGCGTTACGCACGTCAAGCGTGACCAACACGCTCCACTTCCCTGCAGATTTTTCTACAAATTTCAGGACTTTGTTGACGGCATCCATCGTTGATCTTGCTTGCCGAAAGCCGAACTGATTTTCTGATAGCTTTGTAGTTTTTTCCAGCTCCAGTTCCAGTCTCCTGCGGATCATGACCTCAAACAATTTCCCTATTGTGTCTAAAACACATATGGGTCTATAGGATGATGCCATTTCTGGAGGTCTTCCACCTTTGCCGATTAACACTACTTTGGCCTTTTTCCACTTATCTGGAAAAGTTTGCGTTTTCAGCAGAGTATTTAGCATCCCTAATATTACACTGGGTGCTATAGATACCAGTTCCTTAACCATTTCTGGGAGGACTCCATCTAGGCCTGGTGCTTTGCGGTTTTTCAGGCCTCTTTGAGCTCCTCCACTGTGAACAGTGGGCAGTTGCTGACTTTTGGTTCCTCAGTCCAGTGGTCCTGACGATGTGGAAATAATTGTTGCACAATCTCTACCTTCCTTTCAGGCTCCATGTTGTGTGATGACGCAGTTGCCGCGAGCTTTTTTGTGACTATTCGTCGACAGATGTCGTTTTCTAGGTCATCGCACAATTCCTGCCACCGCATTTTTTTAGCTCTGACTATTAACCTATGGAGATGCTTCTTATTTCTGGTCTATTCATCGTGCAATATGTTACCTTCGGTTTGGGAACCCCTTTCTCTACGTCTTGCTCGCTGTGTGTCCCGTCTACTGGAGATGCATATCCGCCTTGCCTCCTCTATCTCGTCCGCCCACCAATAAGGGATACTGGCTATCCTTTTGCCTCTTCTGACGGTGCATTCCTTGATTATGTCGTCCATAAATGCGCTGTACTGGTCCACTGAGATCTCTTTATCGACCTCTAATGTAGCTAACCTCTGCGCCAGCATACTCTTTGCCTTACTCACGTGAATGAAGGGCATGTGGCATTCACTTACTGATCTCCTGCCTTTTGCTTTAGTTGTTATTTCGAAACAGATGTATCTGTGATCACTCATAGACTCCGTTTCCAACACTTCCCAATTGTGTATTCCGACATTCCTGGTTTGATCTAAATTTCTGATATATGCCAGACAACGTCTTATTGCAGACCTTGTTTCTATGCAGAACAACCCTCTCGTAACATGAGCTAAACTTCCATGTTCGAGCAGAAATACTCTGAGACTTTCTTTTTCGTAATATGCCACAGGCAACAATTCCCCCTTAATATGCTTTTTCTATCGATACTTAATAATAATGTTCCCTCCTTAAGATTAATGTGAATAATAAATTCATACACTTATTCATGTGCTGGTGGCGCATACGTTTGTTGATTGAAACTTAGGTCTAGTGGGTATCGAGCTGTTCGCAGGGAGCTGGCTTCGCCAACACCTTCAAGGAGGTCGCACTTTGGGGGCTGCAACTTGGCCAGTTAATTTATCTCGAGGGAGGTTAACGCCAGTGTCGGGTTGCACTACTGAGTTGTGGCTAAACCTTGTTGTGTGGTACCTCTTGTGAAGATTCCGGGCAGTACTCCTCCATAAGTACTCCGTAGTTTACTGGTGTACAACCGTCAATTCGGCGGCTAGTACTTTAAGCAGGTAACGCGATAGTTTACCCCTGGTATATGGTGGACATCAGGCTATCCCTATCTTCTTCCGGTTATCTTTCTTCTTTTTTGTTCAACCACCCATACTGGCCGTTCGCTGCCCTTGTTATCGCACCTCGCTGTTTTGCAAAAGGCTCGCAGGGTTTCTTTTGGAGTACGTTTTGTTGTGTTAGGTGACTATTCAGGCGTGGTATGATCACGGCGCAGCCTATCCATCTCGCAGCGAAGATCTACCACGGCCTGCGTGCTAGTTGCGGGACTTCGAGAGTGTGGTGCTCTGGTATGTGGAAGGCAGTTCAGCACGTTTTTTTGTTTAGGATATACACTCCATCTGCATTCTATCTCAGCTCCTTTGTCCAGGTTGTAGCGGAAGATTGCCAGCAACATTGTTGGACTGAGACCGCGTCATTGTCTGTGGAGGCAGGTTTTTGGTTAGTACCCTTCAGACTCTCTTTAAACCTGTTCTCTTTTTAGTCTAGTGAATACTACAATTCACCAAATTACAGTCAGACTGCAAGAGTTTTTTTGTCTTTTTTTTGCCGGCAAGATCTTGAAACCAAAGAACCCTTGGCTGGTGTGTTGTTCCCTTCGAGTCCCTGCGCCAATAGACGACTGGTGAGAAGGTGGAACCAAGCCTACGGCGCTGATTTGAGATCTTCCAGCGAAATCGTTTGTTCCAGTTGGGTAGTGACTCGAGGGTGGTGACTCTCCTCCCCTGGTCTATTTGACTGGAGAGATCCTCTGTGGTATTTAGGTTAAGCTATTTTAGGTTATTTTCAGTTAATATTATTGACCTTCTCACTTTAGTTGTACTTAGGTTAGTGTTTAATGTAATGATTGTGGATCCAGCTTTATAATACATATTTATTGGAAGATTCATATAGATTTAACATCGATACATCAATGTGCATATATTTGATCAAGATGCTAAGTTGACAAGTGACAACCTAATAATCTAATGTCATCTATGATAGATTGAGGGTAGGTTTACATTACACAACTAAGGGTACATTCACATTAAACACCTTCCCCTCAAAGATTGGTACGTCTAGGGATTTTGATACGTCTCCCATATCTGGAGTATACATTTTGGTTGCTATTCATAGGTTCGCTTAAAGTCTGTGGTGTAGACATGGTTGGTTCACTCTGATTATTGGTAGTCACTTCAGTATTGTTACTACTATACCTAGATACATTTCTAGAGTTATTTATATGGGAAACAGAAGGAGATTCGATATCAGTGGGATACAGTTCAGGTTCACTAATAAACGAATAATCAGATCTGGAGTATGAGTATTTCATTTGACTTGTGTTCCGGCGTACTATTTTCTTGTTATTTTCCTTTTTAACCCAGTATGACCTTGGTTCTATTGCTTTTTCAATAACTATAGCTTTTTCCCACACTTTATCTTTTTCTGTCTTTATTACTACTCTATCCCCCTTTTTGTAGTCTACAGTTTTCTTACGGGCCACTTTATCATGATTTAATTTCATACTCTCCTTTTGTTTGTACAATTTTTGATAAACATCTTTTTGGATTTTAGATTCTAGGAGTGTATCACTAACAGGTAGTTCAGTTCTCAACATTCTACTTTGTAGAATTTGTGCAGGACTTGCATCCAAACTAATAATAGGAGCATTATTGTATTCCAACACAAATTCCCTATAGTCACAATTATTTTCATAACTTTTCCTCAAAATCTGTTTTGCTAAACTTACAGCTTTCTCTGCCATACCGTTACTTCTGTGATAATGTGGTGAACATGTTACTATTTCTATGTCCTTACTTCTATAATACCTTTTACAACGGTTTGATATGAATGGTAAATTATCAGCAACTATGTTTTGTGGGTATCCAAATCTTGTGAAAATTTCTTGGAAACAATTTATGACAGATTCTGAAGTTTTGTCTTTCATAGGTAATAGCTCAAGCCAGTGAGAAAAATGGTCTATGACTACTAGATAATTCTTACCTGCAAATTCTGCAATGTCGGTAGCAATTTTACTGAATCTATGTTTTGGTACAGAATGTGGTAGTAAGGGTTCTTTAAAATTTGCTGGCATGTATTTTTCACAAGTTCGACATTTTTTAATATACGAGATAACATCTTTTGACAAATTTGGCCAATAAAATAGTTTACGAGCCTTATTGATTGTTTTGCTAATTCCAATGTGTCCTTTATGTAGTAATTTCATCATTTCTACCCTAAGTTTATCTGGCACTATGATTTTGTCATTTAAGAATAAGATTCCAGCTTCACTATAAATTGAATCTCTTAAATGGTAAAAATGTTTACAATCAGAATCTATTTGACTGTATTCTGGCCAGTTATTGTAATAATATTCAGAAATTTTTGCCAAAGTTACATCTTTACTTGTTTCCTCCCTGAATTGATCTTTTTTGTCTTGACTCATTGGAAGATATTTTGATACTAAATGTACCATTTCTAACATTTCGGGGTCATTATGTTTTTCTGAGCTAAATTTAGATCTAGATAGCATGTCGGCAAATTGTACATGTTTTCCAGGTATGTAATATACATTTAGTGAGTATTTTAGTAACTTAAGTTTTAATCTTTGCAGTCTAACAGCACCTATCTTATGAATTGGTTTTTTCATGATTGACACAATTGGCAGGTGATCAGTTTGTACATCTAAATCACATCTATAAATAAAGTCATGAAATTTTTGAGTGCCAAAGTATATAGACAATAATTCTTTCTCTGTCTGACTGTAATTCAGTTCGTGGTCATTCATAGATCTGGATGCACACGCAACTAATTTCAAGACATTATTTTCATGTTGTTGGAACATACAACAACCTATACCATTTTTAGAAGCATCACATTGCAATACAGTTTTCTTGGTGGGATCGAACGGAACAAGAGCTGGAGACTTACTTACAATTTCTTTAAGTTTGTCAAATACTTCTTGATGTTTTGGTAACCACGACCACTCGACATCATTTTTCAATAGTTCATATAAGGGATGCATCAATTCTGACATACTTTTCACATACCTTCGTACATAATTAAAGGATCCAAGAATTCTCTGTAATTCAACTTTATCTTGGGGACTTTTCAACTTACATAAAGATTCAACTCTTTCAGGGTCAATCATCATACCTTGCTCCGAAAACATATGTCCCATAAATTTAACTGTGGTTTGGAAATATTGAAACTTGTCTTTGTTAAATTTAGCTTTAACTTCTCTGGCTTTTTTTACAACTTCATTTACAGCTTCATCATGCTCTTGTTTCGTCGAACCTGATACAATCATATCGTCATGACATACTTGTACATTTTTTATACCTGAGAAATGTTTCTCAACCTCATCCTGGAACAAGTCTTGAGAGTTTGCTAGTCCATAAGGTAACACAATAAATCTGTAAACGCCAAAAGGGGTTGCGAAACAACATTTCCAGGATGATTCCTCATTCAAACGTAAATGATGGTAGCCTTCAGCAAGGTCAAACACAGTAAAATACTTTTTAGAATTAAGTCTAGAACAGATTTCATCAATATTTAGACCTAGTTTTGGTTTCCTAATAATTTGGGTATTGAGATCAGAAGGGTCTAAACACAGTCTTATACTTCCATTGGTTTTTTCTACTATGACAATCCTGTTCAGACTTGCTCGAGGTGAGATTTTATCAACTTTGACAATAGCCTTCCTAGCCACTAATCTATCTAGTTCAGATTTTAAATTTTTACGTATAGCAAAAGGTACTTTGGTAGGTGGATGACTAACTGATTCAAAATTTTCTTTTGTCGGTATATTGTGTATGCCTGGAAAGCATCCATAACCACTAAAAATGTCTAAATTTGCTTTAATAAATTCAGTTTTAGCCTTACAATTGGGTTCATCTATTTTTTTACAGATATCAATTCTTTTTATCAAATTTAGCTTCACACAAGCCTGACCACCTAAAAGAATTTGATTTGCACCATCGATAATCACAAAATCATCATAAATTTCCTGATTTTTGAACGTACAGTGTAGGTTACTGACTCCAATAGGTTTAGAACTACTGCCTTCAAAACCTCGCAAAATATATTCTGTAGGCCTAACCTTAAACTGCCTGTTTATAGATTTAAATACTTTAAGAGGTATTACGTTGACATCTGCACCAGTGTCTAGTCTTACCTTAAATTTTCTATTTTCTAGTGAAATTATCTCCTCCCACATATTTTTTGGTTTACCATCAGATTCTACTCTGTTTACAAAGATTTCGACACTGTTAATACTTGCATTCTCATATTGTTCCTGTTCAATATTTCGTACATTTTTCACCCTACATGAGATAGCAAAGTGATTTTCCAGTCCACACTTTCTGCACTTTTTTCCAAACGCTGGACATTCTCTTGCACTATGTACCGTCTGGCATCTCCTACATTTGAAGGTTTCTCTTTTTTCTTCTTTGTTCTCCCTCTTGCCTTGATACTTGATATTTTTCCCTTGTCTGCTTTGGTTGAAATTTTTCTTTTTTCTTTCGGTGTAGTTTACCTCAAGCTGTTGCTCCTGGAATCTGAGACTTTGATGTTTTGACTGCTCTGACGTTCTACAGAAATTTATGGCTTTAACTAAAGTCAGGTCATCAATTCTTAGTAGAGCTTCCCTAGTTGTGGGGTCTCTTATACCCATGACAATTTTATCTCTCAGAGCTTTATCTTCTGCACTCTGATTTATGTCTATCTGGTTGAAATTACAGCTCTTGATTAAGTGTTTGCAGTCTGTTAAAAAATGTTCAAAGGACTCACCCTCCTTTTGTGACCTTTTTGAGAACGTATATCGTTCAAAACATTCGTTGACTCTGGGATTTACGTATTTCTCAATTAAATTCAATGTAAATTCATACTTGTTTTCTTCCCCCTCGGGTACTTCAAAAGTTGCCATGATTCTTGCAGAGTCTGTTCCAATTATATTTCTGAGGACAGACAATTTGACCGAATCAGCAGCCTCGTGTTGCCCAGTTGCAACCAAGTAGTCTTGGAAAGCCGTTCGCCAAAATTTCCATTCCGCAGCGGCATTCTGGCCTTGCAAGTCAAAATCTGGAGGAAGTTTTACGGGACCGCCTTGCATGTTGCTCATATTTCAGCTTCTTTTAGCAAATTCACACACGAGTTATTGGCCTAACCTCACTAACCTGGTAAACTTCAGGATACTTTACACCTCTCGCTGGATCAAAAATTTCTGTCACCACTGAATGACTGCGCCATGTTTAATGTAATGATTGTGGATCCAGCATATTTATTGGAAGATTCATATAGATTTAACATCGATACATCAATGTGCATATATTTGATCAAGATGCTAAGTTGACAAGTGACAACCTAATAATCTAATGTCATCTATGATGGATTGAGGGTAGGTTTACATTACACAACTAAGGGTACATTCACATTAAACAGTTAGTGTCGGTTGTCATAATGCTTATGTATAGCCCTTGCAAGGTTATTAGTCATCTTCTTTGTCCTCATACTGTGGTGTTTTCCAGTTTCCCATCAATTACTACCTTCATCTGCAGTTTAGCATCATCTAGTTTGAAAATTCTCGAATGACTTCTCGAATTTTTTCCTGGTGGGAGGGATGTTTTTTTTTATTATTGTTTATTGTTCATTGATAATAATATAAAGATACATTATTAGCTAGATACATAAATAATATACAGGTTACATATAAGTTAAAAAAAATACCCTACCAAACAGCAGCTGACGCTAGGCCACGAGGCCTGTCTTGTGAGCCGCAGTTCCAGCAGAGCATTTAACTGATATAACAAGAAACCTATTGGTGTAATAAGTAATTCTGGATGGAAGTAGGCAGCAGTTCGAGCATGTCTATGAGCCAATAGAAACAAAATAAATAAAATATATAAAAAAATCGGTTTAATTAGAAAAGCACTTGGAATAGAATAATTAGAATTGATTTGGATGGTCTTTTATATATTGTTTAACTTCCTTTTTGAAGTTGTTGTAGTTCGAAATTTCCTTCAATCTTTTTGGAATACTATTAAAAAATTTGGGACCATAAAAAAGAAAAGAATTTTGAGTGGTAGATTTACTAAAAAAGTCAACTTTAATGTTCATATTTTCATTGGCCCTTGTTCTTAGGATGTGTACTTGCGAAAAATTTATTTTCTCACTGTACATTCTTTTTAAGCAGCTAAAGATATATATTGAGCGAACGTTGAACAATTCGTTTTCTTCATATAATTGGCGAGTAGGGAATAGTCGACTTTTCTTGAATATTATCTTTAATATAGTATTCTCTGTAACTTGTAAAGGATGCATGGATATTTTGAATGCAGCTCCCCACACAGGAATGCAATACCTAATTATTGATTCCGCAAATTTTTGTTAATTTCGTTACACGTCGTCTGTGACTCCTTTTATAGATCCATCCTTCTAGAATAAAATTTGGTTGAGAGGTAAATATAATATGTTCCTCCCTTATGCTTTACCTTTACGCTATTAAAAGAACCACTTTTCCGAACCTATGGATACCCATAATACTCTTGGTATTTGCTCTCTAGCCTAACCGGACTATAACTGGTTCGGCGACTACGACGTGTTACTACGACGCGGTAATAAGGGTTGCCAACGTATGAGAAATTAGTAAATACGACTATTACGTTATTTGTACAATTTAACCTTGCAAAGTTGTTTTATTCATTCTTTAGAAATATACATAAATAGGTCATTATTTTCGGTAGAATCTTATGTTAGACCTAATGTTGAGTTTTTGCAGTCAACACGGGATATTTTTGTAAATAATACAATTACATATGGTAAATTTGACTTTGTGATTTTTATGGCAAGTACACAAGACATTGACAATACACTCTGACCAAAGGTTTAAATAACCTTCTATCCGTAAGGGCCGGTTGTACAAATGCGGGTTTAACACAAGCTTTGTGCCTAAGCTTAGCTAAGCTCAGGCTTAAAGTCGACATGCGTTGTACAATCGTCGGCTTAGTTAAACCTGGTTGATGATGAAATTCACTACAGTTGGCATCAATGAAGCAATACGTACTGGATGATCTGAAAAATTACCTTTTTTGGTTAGGCACTTATGACAGTTTGGCCAAATTTCGGCTACGACCGTTTCCGTCTCTCTTCTTTCATTTGCTCTCTTTGTTAAACTAGACACAAATCTTTCAAAAAATATGACCTACTAAAGTGACAAGCAATTTGAAGGTTCCTCCTTGACATATCATGCTACTTTTATGAGGTTAGGTTTAAACCTCAGCTAAGCTCGCGTTAAGCTTCGGCTTACGTAAGCTCGTGTTAAGCTTGGAGTGGGGGGCTAAGGCCCATTTGCACCGCTCACTCTTAAATCTGCAGTTTAGCTATAGTGTACTTTAGAGTTAATCTGCACCTTAGATTAAAGCGGTTTGCTGAGGTTCCTTCTAACGTAGACTTAGCTAAGCGAGCTTACAATTTGGCATCGCCGCAATTATAGGGAATTTTAATTTGTACTTCCGAAATTTGACTTTTATGATTTAACATATGACGCAGGTCCATCCATGTTTTATGATTCCGTCCTCTCTGCAATCTCTGAATCTTGTCTTCTCACAAATTCAAATTAACCCTTAACCGGTAACGTGCAAATTCGGGGCATAGCTGGTAACGTGCAGTCTGTGAGACTGTAACGTCTTTGAAGCTCAAAAAATCAAACTCTCCTAATTATTTTTTGGTAAACATGCATGAAGATTTGTTGGGTATATATCCTTTAATAATAATTTTGTATAAAGTAGCAGAACATGTGATGTAAAGGAAAAAAAATTATGATAATTATTAACTAGAACACAAATTAGCAGCACAAATTTGTAGGATCAAGATAATAAAAAAAACTTTGACCACACTCAAATCTATAAATTTTGTGATTGATGATAAGTAAAGCAATACACCTATAAAAATTTTTTGGTAAAAAATGACGGACCTGCCATGACTACCAGTGGAGAAAAATTATAACGTAAACCGTAACGTTCCGTCTCACAGACTGAACCGAACTAACAACTAAGCACATCTGGAATGTTGTTTACGCAAACTTATTGATAAACGGGATATAAAAGGGATACCAATGGCAGATAGATTAGATGGGGTCATTTACCAGAAATGCGGTAAGGTTTTGTGGTAGGGTCGAATTTAAGATTGCTTGCAGTCTCACAGACGGCACGTTACCAGTTAAGGGTTAAAAAAATAGATACTTACAAATCATAGTGGTACTCAATTTCATTTTCAATCAACTCCAAAATATTCATGGCAGTTAGCTTCGTCACTCTGAACCTTTGAAAAAAAGTTAATTCATCGAGCATATTGAAATGATGCAGTCGGTCTTTAATTTGTCGGTATCCCTGAAATAATTAAATTAACTTCCACCCACTCATATCATCATACATTAACGAATGAGTTCTCAATAAATCCATTTTTTAATTTTGCCTTGCGAATATTGAAAACAATGAAAACAAATAAGCTGGAAGCTGTCAATTTTTCAGGTTATGTCACTAAGTATCACTTTAAGCCGAAGAAATCTTCGGCTTAGTTTAATGTCACTCTAAGTAAGGCTTAAAACAGATTTTGTGGACTATGCAAACGAATTTGACAGTTTAAGTGCTACTTAAAGTTAAGGTTCACCTAAGTATCACCGGTGCAAACGGGCCAAAGCCAGCATTGTACAACGGACATTTTGCAACTGACGTGGTTTAACGTCGGCTTACCCTAAGCCGAAGCTTAAGCTTGCATTGTACAATCGACCCTAAGTCCAAAGACTACTAAAAAATATGTAAGTCGCACCACCAACTTATTGTTTGAATTAAGTACCTATTCGGATAAAATCCTCAGAGAAAAGATAAATACTAAAATTAACATGTACAGGAAATTTAACAGAAACACTTCATTATCGTGCCGTTATGACAGTCGGGTAAAAGGATCTAAACAAACCATTGTTGAACATACATTTTAGTATACTTACCAGAAACCCGGGAATTAATATTACGTTAAAAACTATCTGCCTTGTTCAAGATAAGGGATCTCAGTTTTTTCGTGCATGAGGAATATGACTACTTTACAAGTTGTGTTAGTGATACACCAAAACTGTCATCCCATGTAGGCAGAAATAAAGGGCGGATTTAGAGTGCTGTAAGGTAAGAGGTAACGTAAGACGTAAGAAAATAAACCTGTGGAATCAGATGAGAGTGTTTATAGTCGTAACGTAAGAAGTAACGCAAGACGTAAGAAATTCATTTCTAAAAGTGACGAGACATAAAATGAGAAGATTGAGAAGCGATTTCGGGTGGAAATCGGCCAGGATTGCTAGACCTCGTGCATAAAACACGCGGGAATTTAGAAATTTGCTCGTGAAATACTGCTTACCTCGGAAATAAACCAAATTCATTTTTCTCACGGCATCGGGTGAATTCCGGTGAATTCGGCTATGGTCGCCAAAATGAATGCAATCGCCATAGGCTGGAGTTGGACATGTGATCAAAGATTTGAATCACCGACGGGTGATTTGAATCGACTTTTTGCAAAAAACGTTTGCACACCAAGGCGTGCAGGCCCGGACCAAGTCGTGCAGGACCGGCCTATACATTATTACATGAACAACGAAAGGAATGATTACACGTTACACCAGGCAGACTATGCACTAGAGAGGCTGTTTCACAGCTATAACATGATTTGCAGTATTAGAAAATATTATCTTTAAAAAATACATGGAACCAACATATAGGTAGTCCCACAATTCTCTAGTCATGATTTTGCTGAGATTTTTTATATTCTGTGTATACATGAAGAGGATTTTGAGGAGTTCGTCCTTCCCTAATGATGTAGAGTTAAGTACTCCATTGACATGAGTATATATATGTAGACATAAAAGCTCATTTCGTCTAACAAAACGCAGAGCCCTTAGTACAGTTTTAGTATGATGCTAGGTATACTTTTTACTATGCAACCTTTAACTGATTATATAATGGAATCATATACAATTTTTTAAACTGCGAAAATACTGCAGTCAGCCCAACTTAATAGTGAACTAAACTGAACTAATAAGTTAGTTGTTGCTGAATAGCAGGTATTATCAAAAGTATAAGTATTATGTATCAGAAATCGATTTTTTGTCAATAACTCACCTGCAATGCATGCTTGTTCAAATTAAATTTTGCCAGAGCAACCTATATTTGAATCAACGCAACAACTACACAGTTTGCTTTTGGGTTTACAGTGTAGTGAACATATTTTGGGCATATCTCTTGCACAATAATATGGTAAAGTGTCAAAATATCATTGCAGTCAAGTAAGCATGTTCGAGTTTGTAAGAATATCATATATTAGTCCAAGAGCCCAGTCGAAAATCGTATTGTGAGGGGCCAGAACCTTCTCATTATCATCATTGGATTCTTTTTTAAATGGTGTATCCACTATCGTAACTGTGCTAGCGCAAATAATGCCGTAAAATATCGAAAATTAATTAAATAAGTACTTTTTTGACACGAAAACCTATACATTGTATCAGAAGATTGAAAAATACGTAGAAGCGTTGATTCGTGTGCGTACATGTAGAAAAAGTCACTGTGTCACGTCACATCCTGCCGGAACCTATGGCACAGCGTCTATTTTCCGAGGGGTGAATCGGGATAATCAATTTTTTTCTCCCACACGAAAAAGTCCTTGATGAATTGTAGAAAATGACTATGAAAACTCGAAAAACCAACTGTGCCGACACTCAGATTCCCGAAAGTCCTCGGCACAGTGAATTTAATCCGAGCCCGTGCACACGTCTACTCCGTATGTTTTTGCGTCGAGTGTACGCCCATGGTCGGAAACTTTTGGAGCTGACTGTACCGATTTAACCTTGACCATGCACGCATTGAAAAATAAAAAGGCTGTACTTAAACTGCCGTTCAACGGCAGCCTACTAAAATGCCGTTAACAGATGTGACGTCATTGAAGTGACGTATTTGACGGCTTTGTAATCGCTGTACTTAAACTGCCGTCAAACGGTAGCCCACTAAAGTGCCGTTTGCAGCTGTGGCATCATTGAAGTGACGTATTTGATGGTCTTATATTCGCCGTTATTAAACTGCCGTCAAACGGTAGCCCACTGGAATGCTGCTGATAGCATATTCGAATTGTTTTAAAAATCGCTATATTTTATTATCGGTTATATTGTTTTTGACTTGTTTGCATTATAGTTGTGACAATTTTTGCTGAATTATGGGAATTCAGATATTATTGGCATTGACTGGAGTAAGCTTTTCGATTAGTACCTGTTTTTTGAGCAAGGACCTGATGTATTGAAAAATCTTAAAACGCTATGGGCAAATGATACTGACGCTATGATAATTACAATTATTGTAAATGTAAACAATAGTGGCGAGAATCAGACTCGGCTTTTCATTGTGAGCAATGATGAAGTGTTTTTTATAACTGGGCAGACCGCGTAGGCAGAACCTAAACACCAGAGTACCGCGGTTGCTGTGAAAAGACTATGTTCGGTACACAACTGGTACAGCAATACCAAATCATAGAGAAAACATATTTGGGATAATATACTCATATGGGGTCTATGGAATTCACTCGCGAAACTTGGTACAAGAAGTTGAAAAACAACTTGTAAAAATAAAAAAAAAGACTGTTGGACATAATGCAGTATGTGTAAATGATTATTAATTTTTTTAATAAAATCATTTTGATTATCTTCAGCGCAATCAGAAACATATAGTTCCTTTCTAGTTCCATACTTCACTAGCTTGGCACAGTTTTTCCACGTATTGCGGCTATTATTTCAGCTTCCGAAAGAACAATAACGAAAATTAAATCGCAATCTAAATGCATTTTATCCATGGACTTCAGTCAAATCAGTTTAAATCTAAGTATGATTTCCTACCGAATAGCACATAGACTAAATGCATCTTGTCTATCTTACTGCTCATAAAGAGTAGGTAATTGATCATAGGAATACTGATGAAGCCACTGGCGCCGCCAGAAGATTGTGCAGGGGGGGGGGCGACTTACTTAAATTGAGTGCTGAAATCGGGGCAGAGGAGACAAATTCGGTTTTTGATTATACAAGTTTTTTATCTCCGCTGCTTCAGGGGGGGCCACAGACCCCCCTGCGCCCCTCTGCTGGCGGCGACCATGGATAAAGCTGTTGGAACATCATTTCAGTGGGCTTTCGTTTGACGGCAGTTAAGTACAGCCTACAGCGATTACAAAGCCGTCAAATACGTCACTTCAATGACGTCACATCTGTTAACGCATGGCCGTTAACGGCATTTTAGTAGGCTGCCGTTGAAAGACAGTTTAAGTACAGCCTTTTTATTTTTCGCTGCGTGCATGGTCAAGGTTAAATCGGTACAGTTAGCTCCAAAGTTTCCGATCATGGGCGTACACTCGACGCAAAAACCTACGGAATAGACGTGTGCACGGGCTCGGACTAAATTCACTGTGCCGAGGACTTTCGGCAATCTGAGAGTCGGCACAGTTGGTTTTTCGAGTTTTCATAGTCATTTTCTACAATTTTCATCAGGGACTTTTTCGTGTGGGAGAAAAAAGTAGATTATCCCGATTTACCCCTCGGAAAATAGACGTTGTGCCATAGGTTGCGGCAGGATATGACGTGGCACAGTGACTTTTCCTACATGTACGCACACGAATGAACGCTCCTACGTATTTTTCAATCTTCTGATACAATGTATAGGTTTTCGTGTCAAAAAAGTACTTATTTAATTAATTTTCGATATTTTACGGCATTATTTGCGCTAGCACAGTTACGATAATGGATACATCATTTAAAAAGGAATCCAATGGTCATAATGAGAAGATTCTGGCCCCTCACAATGGGATTTTCGACTGGGCTCTTGGACTATATGAACAATGTTATAACTTCATAGGTATGACTTCAAAGTTACTGTTCAGGAAGGTCTGAAAACCTTACTCAGGCCATCGCAAAAGTTTTATAGACACAAACGTTTTTAGGATTCTCCCATATGTTAATGTTTTCCTACAAGTTGTAAGGTGTTACATATATAACAGGCCACCTGTTTCCAATTCAGCTGTTCAAGAATAACTTGCCAGCTGCACCTCACACTTTAAAGTCTTGACATACTCTATAAAAGTTGTATGTTCTATTACAATTAATAATGTAATGTGTATGTTGTTATGAATATGGAATATGTGTTCATTTCAGAGCATTATGTGGTTCTAAAGCTGACAAACAGGGATATGTATTTTATATAATCTCTTCAGAGATAATCAAGGGTGTATCAATAAATCATCAGCTGCACTGTACACTTGTTCAGATTCAATATTGCCACAACAAAATACTTAAACCAACTCAACAACTACACAATTTTGTTTTGAGTGTTAGTTATCACCTTTGTAATTTGAAAACTATCATATAGCTAAGCAATATGCTGACTTCATCGGTATGACTTCAAAGCGAGTGTTCTGAATGGGTTGAAAACCTTACTCAGGCCACAGCAAAACTTTTATGGACACAAACATTTTAGGATTCTCCCATATGTTACTTTCGCTTGTTTCTGATTCAGCTTTTCAAGAATAGCTTTACAAAATTGCCAGCTACATCTCACAGTTCAAAATTTTGACATACCTTTTGTATCTGTAAAAGCTGTGTGCTATTACAGTTAAATGAGTATTTGTTCATTTAAAAGTTGTATGGTGTTATGAATATGGAATATTTGATCATTTGAGAGCATTATGTGGTTCTAAATTTGACAAACAGGGATATGTATGTTATTGCATCTGTTCAAAGATAAATGAATCTCAAAGTTGGCTTTGTAGCGACAGCAACCAACTAGTTATTTTATTGTAAATGTTAAGAAATATATAAGTAGATTTTCGGCTCTGTAGCAACAGCAACCAAGTGTTTTGGTCAACATTCACTTATTCACTAGCACACTAAGCTGCCCAGGCCAACCTATAACAATACCCAAGTTTGACTAGAATATTTTCAATAGTTTTCTATTTCATGACATGGCAAAAACAATAGTTTTAGAAATGGTAGTTTTGACCTTTTTATTATAAAACTAAAAAGTTTGTCATACAGAGAAGCAGTGGCGTATATAGAAATCGACTTCGGGGGAGGCCCCATCGGAAAAATTAAAGTTTATCTCATACGTTATAATATTGGCGTATTATAATCCTAACCTCAATATAAAATAAAAATGTACTAATATTAACGAAAATAATTATACAGGGTGAGTTTTTAGTACCGGCACGGTCGATAACTCCACTACTGTAGAAGATATGCTCCTTGCTCAGAAAATATTTCAATTTATAGAGGGTGATCCATAACTACGTGGAGATTCTGCTAATAATTTCTGTTCTAACGATATAAGATAACATTATACAGGGTATTTCAAAAGTTATAACCATTTTTATATTCAAATCGCTGTCAAACGAACGTACTGTATATCAAAAAGTAATGAATCAAAAATTATTTTTTTTTACACGAAAAGATTAAAAATATCCTCTAATTTTAAAATCGGCTATAAAAAGCGCCCGCGTCGCATACTCGTATATAGGGTGATGTAGAATGCAAAATCCAGATTTTCTCTTTTTTTAAATGTAACCCCCAATATTTTATTATGCCAAAGAATTGCTTTCAATATGCTCATTCATCTTTGTATATTGTACCTACGTCCATCACTTTCCGAGATATTTCGATTTTTCGGTAAATTTAAAATATAGCCTCCAATTATTGTGTACTGAAATTTATTTATTTTGAGAAAGTACAATCGAATTTGTTTTTTATTTAACGAACAACTAAATTATAAGGTCATCATAGTATTTGATGAAGTCAAAACCCTGAATCATCGAGATCATAAAGTCAAGTATGCTGAGGAAACGATTTTGTAGGCGTGATGCATAATTATCAAGCAGATTTATCAGGTAGACTTTGAAAAATTGGCAGTTTTTATAACCTAGTCAATAATTCCGTACTGTGTGAAAAACGAGCTTTAAAAATTAATTTTTCCATTGAGGGTATTTAGGGTATTTGAGAAATTACCTACTTGCCTCTAGAATAGATCAACTATGAACAGCAATATCCAGAATGAAGGCACTCTAATACCTCGTTAATTCAGTGTTTTGACTTGATCAAGTACTATTATGGCCTTATATTTTAGTTGTTTGGTAAGCAAAAATAAAATTTGATAGTATTTTCTCAAAAAAAAAATATAAATTTTAGTAAACAAATAGAAGGTATATTCAAAATTTGTAGAAAAATCGAAATATCTAAGAAACTAATGAATGCAGCCATAACAAGTGCTATGCAAATATGAAAGGGCATATTAAAAGCAATTCTTTGGTATAATAAAATATTGGGGGTTATATTTAAAAGAAGAGATAAAATCTAGATTTTGCATTCTATATCACCCTGT
This sequence comes from Callosobruchus maculatus, assembly GCA_951848785.1. Classification (NCBI taxonomy): domain Eukaryota; kingdom Metazoa; phylum Arthropoda; class Insecta; order Coleoptera; family Chrysomelidae; genus Callosobruchus; species Callosobruchus maculatus. The sequence goes on along the minus strand of CATOUR010000191.1, from coordinate 3,117,957 downwards.
ATACGAACATGCGTCGCGGGATTTTTTTATAGCCGATTTTAAAACTAGAGAGTATTTTTTTATTCATCCGTGTACAAAATATGATTTTTGATTCTACACTTTTTGATATACAGTACGTTTATTTGACAGCGATTTGGATATAAAAATGGTCATAACTTTTGAAATACCCTGTATAATGTAACAATGCATGATATTGGAAGAACGGAAATCATTAGTAGAATTTGAATATGGAATAATATATAGGGTATCTCATTTAAAAAAATGCATGTTTGCATCACCACGCAGTTATGGATCACCCTGTATAAATCTAAATATTTTCTGAGCAAGGAGCATATCCGTGGCTACAACTTTTATATATAACTTTTTTCGCTATCTTCTACAGTAGTGGAGTTATCGACCGAGCCGGTACTAAAAACTCACCCTGTTTATGACACATATGGATATTAGAAATGTAAATTTCTATTTTTATAGATAATAATTCTAAATTGAAGCAAAGAAACCAAGGTGTACTTCCTAATCGGACATCTATCATCATTAAAGTTGCCCTATTTGCTTTATCATTAGATTACATTTTGATGTCGCTGCTAATTTTATTCAGTACTATATTTTTGACAACTACTTCATGTAGGCACTATAGCATACCCACTTTTTTTTTCTTATTCTTACCTTACCGCACTCTAAATAATACTTAAGTAGAGTTTAGAGTGCGGTAAGGTAAGAGGTAACGTAAGACGTAAGAATAAGAAAAAAGTGGGTATGCTATAGTGCCGTAAGCGGCTTACGGCTTAAGTGACAGACAGGTGACAAGGGTAGCCAAGTTTGGTATGTGACTCATAGATGGGGCTATATGTTTTAAGCTTCTTCTTGGAGAGATGTTTTATGATTGCTTTGTTTTTTTAAAATTTTTATTGTTATGTATAATGTCAATGACCCTAGGGCAATATTCTTAATTGTTTAAAGTTATCTCTGATTGTTTATTGTAACTTGTTTACTACTGAAACTTTGTTGAAAGTCTGACGATCAATACGGTACCAGTGCATAGGGGTTTTGGATAGAGGTAAGGCGCTATAGTCTGAAATACAATGAATTTCTGGATTCTAAAGAAAACAGCTTTTTACAGGTGGCAATGGGTGCTGACTAGTGTATTTTTCGAAGAGCTATACATGTCTCATAGGAGTCATAGGGCTGCAATACTATAGGTGCGCAAGGTCTGGCTTGAATGGATTGGGAAAGGATGCATTAAAAAACATGGACAAGAAAAAGTTGTACAATGTATTTGCGAAAAACATTTCTACCAACGTTGTATTCAACCTTGGATGCGAAGGAGACTGCATAATATTGCGTTACCGATATACTATCTAAAAGGTAACATTTTAGAGTACCTATTACCTTACTTTCAGTATTCAATTTCACAACCTCGCAAGATGAAAATTATTACGAACATTAGACTTTTTATTAGGAATTGATTATTCAGGTATTTAATATTTATTTGACATTGAACCATATGCCATAACCAAATTTGTTAACATAGAATTAAGTTGTTTGTAGTACAGTGCATTTTAAGTTATGTACAACTACTAGCTTAAGCAGATATTTGTAGACTTTTTTCAAATTTGTATATATGTATACAATTATATCGAAATAGAACATATCTATATATAGATGTATACAATTCTTAATAAATACACTTTTAGCATTTATTGTTTTTCATTTCATTTATTACCGCAAAAAAATATGTCACGTTATAAGGCAACATATAACTTTGACATATACTCAACTGTTATAGTGTATTTCAAAGTTAAATGTGGCTTTATATAGAGATTATAAACTAAATTCGAGGCTATTCCTGGCAACTGCATTACGAATCCCCGATTAAAAATTACGCCTAAATTTTAGTAGCGACACCAACCGATCAAATGGCGCAGAAATCAGTTCAAATGTTTTAACACTAGAGAAGAGGGTCTATATTATACGAGAAAGTCGACGAGTTTTGTCTATGATTCAAAATTGTTGTAATTTATTTCAATACGACAATTGCTTAAATAAAATCAGCTACAGAAGGCACAAAAACAATTCATATAAAAGTAAAGCATGATTTATTCACTAGAATCACTATTTCATGATAATTACAATCCTTTGATGGCATATAATTTGAAGAGTAAAGAGGTAATATGCCTTAACTATTCATATTGATGCAGGCAAGATGTTTGTATATTTGTAGGTTTGGGTTGCCAATCCGTTCTAACTAGCGTCTCTGTATACGCTGATCAGATGGGATTTAATGTCTGAAATAAAAAAAAATGTATTTTTAGACCATCGGACCTCACCTTCAATGCAATGGTTTGCCAAACAGAGGGAATGCTGCACACCTTTATGGCAGCGTATGTGATTGTGAACAGTAATACAAGTTATATGAGTATGAGTAGTAGTGTTTAGTAATGAATTCAAATGATATATGTATATTTCATGTAGAAATGATCAATCTTGTATTAATTTTGCATCAAAATTCACAATACAGAAATGAGGTGAGCGGTATAAATCAGGCAAATCACTTACCTTCGCGCATCCACATTCTTGCAATTTGGCGCAAGACAACGGCGTAAATATTTAGAACCCATTCCTAAATACATATAGACAACAAATAGGCAGACAAAAATCTCAAAAGTATGCAAAATTGCAAAAAGACGCCAATCGACAAAAGCGAGCAACGATATGTCAGTTACGACAATGGCTGTCAAAATGACGTTAGGCGTAACAATTGGGCCACTTCCACTTCTATTGATGCATCTAAAAATCTGTTTGAAACAGAGTTGGCTGATCAATAGTTCACGCAACCCCGCTAGGTGTGCTAGGTGGCTAGCGCTAACGCCGCTACACAGGGTCCTCATTTTAGTTTCACACCCCTGAATGTCAGTTACGACAATGGCTGTCAAAATGACGTTAGGCGTCACAATTGGGCCACTTCTATTGATGCATCTAGGAATCTGTTTGAAACAGAATTGGCTGATCAATAATTCACGCAACCCCGCTAGGTGTGCTCGGTGGCTAGCGCTAACCCCGCTACACAGGGTCCTCATTTGAGTTTCACACCCTTGCTTCAGCCTCTTCCCAGACGTCAAAACTGAATGCGTAGCTGGTTTCGGGGGGGGGGGGGCACTTAAGCCCCCGGGCCCCCCCTTATATACGCCACTGCAGAGAAGGATACATACTTGATTTACAAACATATACATTTGGGCTAAATACTCTTAAAAAAAATCACATCACAATATGTACAAAGTCCTTTATAAACAGTCAAAACTCGAATTGTAGATTCTATTTCTATAGATGCTTCATGAAATTTGTTTTAAGTCACTGCAACAGTCACTGTCCTCACATTTTACACTGATGGACAGCGATAGATATGTACACTTTCTACTTGGGAAGAAATATATTCACAATTGCCTATTTTGTAATTTTATTGGAAAACTGCCTTAACATTCCAGGTATGTGTATGCGTCAATATCTTCTATGGAGTACACTTGATTAAACAAAGTACATCGCTACATCCTATAAACAGCTGCACTGTCCACTAAATATACAGGGCACGCCCTATGACTCCTATGAGACATGTATAGCTCTTCGAAATATACACTAGTGAGCACCCATTGCCACCTGTAAAAAGCGGTTTTCTTTAGAATCCAGAAATTCATTGTATTTCAGACTATAGCGCCTTACCTCTATCCGAAACCCCTATGCACTGGTACCGTATTGATCGTCAGACCTTCAACAAAGTTCCAGTAGTAAACAAGTTACAATAAACAATCAGAGATAACTTTAAACAATTAACAATATTGCCCTAGGGTCATTGACATTCGACATAACCATAAAAATAAAAAAAAACAAAACAATCATAAAACATCTCTCCAAGAAGAAGCTTAAAACATATAGCCCCATCTATGAGGCACATGCCAAACTTGGGTACCCTTGTCACCTGACTGTCACTTAAGCCGTAAGCCGCTTACGGCACTATAGCATACCCACTTTTTTCTTATTCTTACGTCTTACGTTACCTCTTACCTTACCGCACTCTAAATAATACTTTAGTTTCTAAAAGTGACATGAAATGAGAAGATTGAGAAGCGATTTCGGGTGGAATCGCTAGACATAAAACACGCGGGAATTTAGAAATATGCTCGTGAAATACTGCTCCTCGGAAATAAACCAAATTCATTTTTCTTACGGCATCGGGTGAATTCCGGTGAATTCGGCATTGGTCGCCGAAATGAATGCAATCTCCATAGGCTGGAGTTGGACATGTGATCAAAGATTTGAATCACCGACGGGTGATTTAAACCGACTTTTTGCAAAAAACGTTTGCACACCAAGGCGTGCAGGCCCGGACCAAGTCGTGCAGGACCGGCCTATACATTATTACATGAACAACGAAAGGAATGATTACACAGTGTATATGTTTTGTGGATTACACGTTAGTCACGTTACACCAGGCAGACTATGCACTAGAGAGGCTGTTTCACAGCTATAACATGATTTGCAGTATTAGAAAATATTATCTTTAAAAAATACATGGAACCAACATATAGTCCCACAATATTCTAGTCATGATTTTGCTGAGGTTTTTTATATTCTGTGTATACATGAAGAGGATTTTGAGGAGTTCCTCCTTCCCTAATGATGTAGAGTTAAGTACTCCATTGATATGTATATATATATATACACGAAACCCTATAAACATAGGGCTCCTGACGGAAGCCACAAATGTGCTGGTTTGGCTCCTGTTGGTGGCTTCTGGTTATTTGTTTTCCATCCTTGCTCCTCAGGTTACACCGGCCTGATGAAGCCAATGAGCAGAAACACGTGTCGCCGGTTACTGCTCCTAGATCATTTCCTTTATTGCGTACATGCCCAATAACTTTTCCTACGGTTTTATCCTTATCTACGCACTACACTCCTCTTTTTGTAGTTTCCTCTGTAGTTTCCTCTGGGCTTGAAGTACCACGACAGGTAGCTTTTGCTGCCCTCCGTGGCTATAACGTTGGGCGAAACCCTATAAACATAGGGCTCCTGACGGAAGCCACAAATGTGCTGGTTTGGCTCCTGTTGGTGGCTTCTGGTTATTTGTTTTCCATCCTTGCTCCTCAGGTTACACCGGCCTGATGAAGCCAATGAGCAGAAACACGTGTCGCCGGTTACTGCTCCTAGATCATTTCCTTTATTGCGTACATGCCCAATAACTTTTCCTACGGTTTTATCCTTATCTACGCACTACACTCCTCTTTTTGTAGTTTCCTCTGGGCTTGAAGTACCACGACAGGTAGGTTTTGCTGGCCTCCGTGGCTATAACGTTGGGCGAAACCCTATGAACATAGGGCTCCTGACGGAAGCCACAAATGTGCTGGTTTGGCTCCTGTTGGTGGCTTCTGGTTATTTGTTTTCCATCCTTGCTCCTCAGGTTACACCGGCCTGATGAAGCCAATGAGCAGAAACACGTGTCGCCGGTTACTGCTCCTAGATCATTTCCTTTATTGCGTACATGCCCAATAACTTTTCCTACGGTTTTATCCTTATCTACGCACTACACTCCTCTTTTTGTAGTTTCCTCTGGGCTTGAAGTACCACGACAGGTAGCTTTTGCTGGCCTCCGTGGCTATAACGTTGGGCGAAACCCTATAAACATAGGGCTCCTGACGGAAGCCACAAATGTGCTGGTTTGGCTCCTGTTGGTGGCTTCTGGTTATTTGTTTTCCATCCTTGCTCCTCAGGTTACACCGGCCTGATGAAGCCAATGAGCAGAAACACGTGTCGCCGGTTACTGCTCCTAGATCATTTCCTTTATTGCGTACATGCCCAATAACTTTTCCTACGGTTTTATCCTTATCTACGCACTACACTCCTCTTTTTGTAGTTTCCTCTGGGCTTGAAGTACCACGACAGGTAGCTTTTGCTGGCCTCCGTGGCTATAACGTTGGGCGAAACCCTATAAACATAGGGCTCCTGACGGAAGCCACAAATGTGCTGGTTTGGCTCCTGTTGGTGGCTTCTGGTTATTTGTTTTCCATCCTTGCTCCTCAGGTTACACCGGCCTGATGAAGCCAATGAGCAGAAACACGTGTCGCCGGTTACTGCTCCTAGATCATTTCCTTTATTGCGTACATGCCCAGTAACTTTTCCTACGGTTTTATCCTTATCTACGCACTACACTCCTCTTTTTATATATATATATATATATATATATATATATATATATATATATATATATATCTACACGGTACGACTGTGCGTCTCCAATGCAAAATCTTAGGTTCACCCGGCGTCCGAGGTCACTGGGCGTCCGGATATACGGACGCCCAGTAACCACCCCCTTAAAACCTTGTTTTCGATACTTATAACATGTGTAGATTCCAAAACCGTTAAAATCGGCTGGACGCCCACTGGCACCTAATACTGATTTGCGTACAAAATCGAAGTTCAAGCTTCTACCACCTGCTGCGCTGGGGGTCCTCATTTATATACTTACCGTATACAGAATCCAGTGCAGGGGTTTACCCGGCGCCGTATACAGAATCCAGTGCACGGGTTTACCCGGCGCCAATTTTTTATATTAATCTATTTTTAGAATAACTATACTACATACACTGCAGCGGTTTACTCGGCGACTGTCGTCGTTTGTTGTCATTGAATATTGTCTCTTCTAATACATTGGAGGATTGTTTTGGATTTAATTCAGCAGCTACCGTTGGAGCTAAACTCTAGGTTTACTCTAAAGTCGGAATAATAACGAACAAATGTGCATAGATAACAGTTTTATGTTTTACTTCTATGAAGTTTAAAAGAGAAATGTAGTTCGACTCATTGATTTATGCAACTACAGTGCCTGCAACTAATATTGCTATTCTTGTGCTCGGATATGAGATTTTTGAAAATTGGTTACTACGATTATCAGTAGCTTTCAAATATTTCATCTAGTCGAAATAATTCTCTAAGGGCGAGATGCAATCTTCCAAAAATTTTATTCCAAAATCTAATGTTTTGAAGTCTGAATTTTTCAAAAATTTCATCATTTTTCTTAAACGTCCCATTGTTTACACAAAATGTTTCTTAACATCGGTTATTTCCGAGAGTATCACAGACTAGTAAACTTTCAAAATGTTTATTGCATCTTGAAGTTTCTCAAATTTCCAAAATTGGTCGAAAAGTTCATTCATTCAAAAAACCTCATTTTTCGAATAAATCCTGCATCTTTGGTTGTTTTCGTTATAAATATCTCGGAATTTTCCAAAAAGCTTTGAATTTTATCGCAAGGGTCATTGCTTTGAAAAAGTAAAAATTTTTAATATAAATAATACAAAATACAAAAAATAATCAATATGTGAGTAATTTTCGACAATATCATAATCTGGTGTAATTTAAAATGTTTGTTTTTCAAAGTTTCAAAGTTGCAAAATTGGTCGAAAATTTCACTTGTTTTGGAATCATCTCGTTTACCAAAATCATAATTTTCTTAAGGTTTCTGTTGAAGATCCAAATCTTTCCAGGAAACTAAAATTTCACGTGATTATCTTGAAGTCGGATATCTCAAAATTTTTATATTTTTTTGAAAATTTCATAGTTTTTTAGGAAGGCAAATCTTTTTCGAAAATTTCATAATTATTCCACAAAGTTTCAAAACTTTACGTTTTTTTCAGAAGTTCTCAATTTTTGTCAAAAGGAAACTATTTTAAAAGTTTGAATTTTTCTTAGAGACTTCCATATGATATGGGAGCGAAATAGACCAAACTCCAGTTTTCATGTTTTACGTGGAAATCAGTAATGATCGATAGCTGTTTATCCAACCCAATTGAAATATCCTCAGGTGTTCCTCAAGGGTCAGTCCTGGGACCACTCTTGTATTTAATTTACACAATTGATATGTCCAACTCCGTAGAAAACTCGTCAGTAATGTATTATGCTGACGATACACAAATTTACAAAAGCTTCAGCACCAACTCCATGGATAGTGCACTCCTTCAGATTAATAATCATCTAAATGCCATTGCAAGCTACTCTCAAAATAATAATTTGAAACTTAATAAAGACAAGTGTTCTGTAATGTTATTTTGCCCAGGCCCTAAACATCATTTTATAACCAATCACTTTGATGTCAAAATTAACAACGACTCTTTGAATATGGTAAATACTGCCAAAAATTTGGGATTGACCATCGATACTGATACTCTGCGTTTCAAAGAACATGTGTCAAATGTTTTGGAAAAATGTTATATTAATTTGAAGTCTTTATATGTGAATCGTTCAATTTTGAATTTTAAAATAAGAAAAAACTATGTGAGTCTCTCATATTTCCTAGCATATTTTATTGTAGCAGTGTATACTATTTTTGTTTAGATTCGGTTACTAAGAACATATTACAAAAACTGCAAAACATGTGTTGTATTTTCTTTGAAAAACTACGATCATATCTCTTTGAAGAGAAATCAGCATGGTTGGTTAGGCATATAAAATGCGTGTAAATATTACTTAGCAACATTTACACATAAAATTGTTTCTTCTCGCTCCCCCCCTTTACGAAAAATTTGTATTTAGACGTAGTAATTTAGACATCAATTTTAGAGATCCCATGTATAAAACTGTACTATATCGCAGATCATACACCTACAATGCCATCAAGATTTACAATGATTTAGATGATACATACAGGGTGGGCCAATAGTGCGTGGACGGAGAATTGCGGGCTTACTAAAAAATATTTCAAAAATCTGTCACTTGATCATGGTAGGGATCCTTAAGGGCTATAACGTAAAAATATTTTCACTTGAATTTTGACGTTTATACAGGGTGATTCATATCAAACCTACATTTTTTTGAATGGAACCCCCTATATATTATTGCATATTTGGATTCCTTGGTCAATTCTAATGTGACTTTATGTAAACCGTTTAGGCGCAAATCACCATTTTTGGTATAAGTAGGTATCAGAAAAAAAATGAATATCGCAGCGATTATAATACCTAGAAGGCCCTGACCTCGCGGTACGATTAAGCATGAAATGCGTCACCTTAGGTTAGACGGCTAAATTTGAATTCTTTTTGTACTTTGAGAAATCAGAGGATAAATTAAGGAAACTTCAATCACAGATAACTTGATTTTTTCAAATGGGAATGCCTATTTTGGTTTAAATAACCAAATCTAAAATTTGATTACCTTTCTAATGATATAGCATTCTTGACATCAATCTTTTTTCGTTTTCATTTTATTTCAAATTTTCAGTCAAATCGGCGTTTTTCAATTTTCCTGCGTGCAAGCAACCTAGCAGGCCATGAAAAATAAACAAAAGCTCGTTAATATGGAAGAAAGCAACTAACTTAGTAAAAAGCTGCAGACTAGTAAAATTTCAAAATATTTATTGCATCTTGAAGTTTCTCAAATTTCCAAAATTGGTCTAAAAATTAATTCATTCTAAAAACCTCATTTTTCGAATAAATCCTGCTTCTTTGTTTGTTTTTGTTATAAATATCTCGGAATTTTCCAAAAAGTTTTGAATCTTATAGAAAGGGTCATTGGTTTGAAAAAGTAAACATTTTTAAAATACAAAAAATAATCAAAATGTGAGTAATTTTTGACAATATCGTTAGGGTACTTGCAGAGGTCGTGAAATCGCCTCGGGAGTATACATAGCGTAAAGAAAACCATATCAAGAAGCAGTAGGAAACAAAAAACATGATTTTACGGACGGCCAAAAAAAGATATTTGCAAAATAAAATAAGGATATATTAAAATTTTTCCACGTGACTTAAAACAAGAGCTGACGTCACAGGTATCTTATCGATATCGACAATCGATACTGCTACAGCGCAGGTCAGTGAGATTCAACTGCAAACTATTTCTGATGTTGCCAAATTTCTTTTTAAATATTTACGTTGGCCATATATCAATGATTTAATTTACGAGCGAGTTTTGTTATATGGGTATACATATTCCCAAATGAAATAAGACTTCTCTTTTATCCTACTACAGCCGTAGTTCCTCATTGAGCAATACTGCGAGATGCAAAATGCAAAACGAAATCATATCAGCTGTTCGAACGCAACCATATTTCCTTTGTGGTTTGCCAACTGCGCATTCGACTAGAGATGAAACAATGCGACTCAATTTATTGATACTTAAACATATTTGAAACAGGCAATTAACCCACTAGCATTTTTGTTGCAATACATTTTTATATCTGATAGGTATCACAGTTCATCCTGTTTGTGACCGAGATTCGCAACTAATCGAAGCCATCACCTTATTTCGACGCATCCCATTATGGATGAATTCAAAGATAGAATCTAATTCAAGCCCATCCCTACAAGGTGAATTAGTAATCTAGCCTAACTTTTATTCTTTTGACTTTTGTACTTTTGTGTGTGCCTGTTTTGTGATTATAATGATCAATGTCAAAATGTTAGGTTAGCATTGGCTATCGATATCGAATATCAATACTTTACATCCCATCACTATAGGATATCACTGACGTCAGAGGTTGTTTGCGCGGCATTTTCCGGCATTTGAAATAATTTTTGGAATATCTCTCACAGCCGACACCAAAAAACCAAACAAGTGATTTTGTCATGTTTACTAGGCTCTAAGGAACGCGTAAATGACATAATATTTTTTTCTGCAAGTACCCTAGTAATTTAAAATGTTTATTTTTCAAAATTTCGAAAAGTTGCTAAATTGGTCGAAAATTTCACTTGTTTTGGAATCATCTCGTTTATTAAGATCATAATTTTCTTAAGGTTTCTGTTTTGAATATCCAACTCTTTCCAAAAAACTCAAATTTCACGTGATTATCTTGAAGTCGGATATCTCAAAATTTTTATATTTTTTTTGAAAATTTTATAGTTCTTTAGGAAGTCAAATTTTTTTCGAAAATTTCATAATTATTTCACAAAGTTTCTAAACTTTACGTTTTTTTCAGAAGTTCTCAGTTTTTGTCAAAAAGAAACTATTTTAAAAGTTTGAATTTTTCTTAGAGATTTTCATATGATCTGGGAGCGAAATAGGCAAAATCCAGTCTTCATGTTTTACGTGAAAATCAGTAATATGCGGCTTGATTCATGTAACAAATACAACTTTGGTTTGCCGAATTTATGGAGTCACTGTGTATAATTAAAAATGAGACTGCTGATGACTGCTCCTACAAACCCTTGTTAAACTTTTTTCGATACATTTCTAGTTTACCCAACTATCGACCACCTCTGAAAAATTTGATAACGCCACATATTAAGATTATACTGTAAATATAAAATAATATAATGGTATGAAATTATCCAGGGCAGCGCACCTAAAGAATCTGTTTTAGTTGCGCCCCACTTTCCTGTACATGCTGTAATTTTGTTTTGTTCACCCTCGACATCCATATAAATAATCATTCAACTCTCATAAGCCTTTTTGTGAACATAAAATAATTTGTGAGATAAATGGGGGGTGTCCAGAAGGGAAATCCATATAAAATGTTAAAGGTCATTGTTTATTTCATAAGAAATCCAGTGTACAGGTTTACTATGCTCCCCTGTTGTAAAGTAAATCTATTTTTAGTATCATCATATTCTTTGTGTTTTGCAGCGGTTTACCCAGCGTCTGTCGCTAAATCTTGCCCTTGAAATGTGCAAAGTACCGAAATTCCTTGAGATAATAGCGTCTTTCCCAGCTATCAAATATTCTCTGCTCACGACGTACTTGCAGATTTGTGTTTCTTGCATGGGTACAGTACTTAATAGCATGCTAATAACTTAGGAGTTGAGCGTTTAGGCTATACCGAAAAGCCTATGAACACATTTCCTCCATAATATGCTAATGCAATTCTTCAGTATATTCCATTTCCGTGTAAGCGTAGTGTACCAACAATATAATACACTCAAAGGCAATTTTTGGGCTATAGTGACTGTATTTTAAGTTGCAGTACGCGATGAAAAGTTCTCTACATATTCTGTGCTCAAATCTCCGTAACCATATACAGGGTGTCTCAAAAGGACCCGACTATTTGAGGTAGGGAAAAACCAAATGGAGAAATAAAAGAAGAAATTTTACTTTTTTTACTTTTTCAAAATAACATTCTTAAAATGACGTCCATTTTGTTGATGGTATTCTTCAAAGCGTTTATGCACATTATCAAAACGGTCCAACTACTTAGAGTGCACGAGACGCAAATAAAGCGTGGTGGAGGGAGTAAGCCCGCACCGCTCGCTCGGTAAGAACACTGGTTAGATATTGCACTTTTAGTTGCCAGGATGCATGTTTAGTTGCCACAATATTGAAGAAAGCATCAGATCGATAGCAACTCAGCAACTCCTTGGAAGAGTTTTTGATAAAATGTGCAGAAACGGTTTGAAAAACGCCTTCAACAAAATGGGCATCATTTAAAGAATGTTATTTTGAAAAAGTAAAATTTCTTCCTTCATCTCTCCATTGGCACTAATCAATGGTATTTACGATAAGCCGGTTTTGGTTTTTCCCTACCTCAAACAGTCGGGTCGTTTTGAGACACCCTGTAGTATTGTACCACTATAACTGCATAGCTGTATCATAGTTCTTGGGCAGTGACTCTTCTCTCATTAGCCATTACGCTTCTAATCAACACGCTCAAAGTTCCACTCATTCTAACGGCTCTCAGAACCCTTGCCTCGTGGCAATAAGCCATTCAAGGGTGGACGCCTAGTAACATCAACGCTGAATTTACAAAAAGTCTGTATATAAATTCTATTAATAGACAGGCATAAAAAATATGGACGCCCAGTGGAGCTAACGGTGAACTATGACGCCAAGCGACCTGTTTCTGAAACTTACTTATATACAGTTATATACGCCAGACGCTGGGTAAAACGCTTTTGGTCCGGACGCTGGGTGATCCGCTGTAAATAAATATATATATATATATATATATATATATATATATATATATATATATATATATATATATATATATATACTTGGCTGGCGCACCAAGTGAGGACAGTACATATTAGTGACCAAGTGAGGACAACGAGATAATGGCATCATTTTATGATAGATATTACGAAGATGTGCCATTTGATAAGAAACATTCAAATATACACATGAAAGCTATTTTACCGATGAGAAAATTGATACGTGTATATCGAGACAAGTGAGGACCTTTCAATGAAAGAATTAAGTGAGCCACGATATACCCGCTTTTTATCCCAGAGAACAACGGAGGTCCGAAATCGGTATACAACGCACCAAGCGAGGTCATAGCTGTGTTGCCAAAATGACACCGCAATATAAGCCGTTCTACGACTTTTACTGAATAGGTGTTTTTTAAATTACACTTTACAACAACTACCCTGTTGTTGTAACGTGTAACCTGATGGACTTCAATGATGTGTGAATTCACAAATGCTTTGACATCATGTTCTGCTTCCATAGACATATGGTCATGAATCCTCCAAATAATTGATTTAGAATCAGTGTTATATAGATCTTTGTAACTATATTGTTTTTCCATTTATAGGCGAATAGACTTTGCTTTTGTTGTTTTTGTGTGAATTTTAAGAATATCTGATTAATATTTTTCCTTTTAGTAAGGAGCTTTACGCTGCTTGCGTCAAAATCCGTGCCTCTAGTGGCAAAAAGCGAACGAGCCTTGTCGTTCCACCAAGGAGAGTTTACTGCAGCTAGTAGCGTTCCTCTTTGGTTGCCGTTACCTTCGGGTACTAGATGGCGCACAGGCAGAATTCCTTCTGTCTACTCGCACATCTTTCACATGTTTATTAAACATGGAAAAATTGATGCTCTCTATTTCCGTCAATCGACCTATGGCGCACTGATGATCGCTAATAAGCGTGAAACAGCTGTCTGCGTACTGGTGGATTGACGGAGGTATAAAGCAACCCTCGTATAGCGGCTTTACGCTGCTTGCGTCAAAATCCGTGCCTCTAGTGGCAAAAAGCGAACGAGCCTTGTCGTTCCACCAAGGAGAGTTTACTGCTGCTAGTAGCGTTCCTCTTTGGTTGCCGTCACCTTCGGGTACTAGATGCCGCACAGGCAGAATTCCTTCTGTCTACTCGCACTCTGTCGAGATTGCATCAAAATCAGTTCAATATTTTCCACGCTACAGAACAATCTAGAGCAATGCCATTATTACGTATACATCAGGAAATTCTTGGTTTCTGCAATAGGCTAGACAGTGTTCGGATGGATCTAAAAAAATGTCACAGGTCAATGGACAGCCTATTATGAATACAATAAGCTTTTCAGTTTTACAACCCATCACCCCCCAACGATCCCAATTTCTCCCTTACCAAAAAAGTAGAAAATGATCAGTCACGTCTCAAACGCCTAAAAACGATGTTTGAGATGTTTTTATATTTTTAGTTTTTTTCATTATTGCTGCGCCGCCACTGATACGATTTCTAAAAACCATACGCATTTCCATTCTCGACACAGTAATAATACTATGTCAAAATTTCATTAAAATCGAACAAAAGTTTCCACCAAATACAGAACGACCTAAAGCAAAACTCGTATTCGAAGTCCCTTGTTTTCTGCAATACGCAAGGCACTGTTAGGATGGACCTAAAAAAGTGTATTATGCCGCTGGGTCTTTCTCTCACAGGTCAGTGTGTTTGCGTGTAGTCTGTATGTGTGTGTGTAATGGCTTTACTTTTAGCATTTAGATTTTACATTACATTATTAAATGTTACATCATTATGCGGAATTAACCCAAGATTGACAAGTTTCATATATTTGGCCATTTTTTGATAAGCTTTAGACAGCCTATTATGAATACAACAATTTTTTCATTTTCATAGCTAGAGATGTGTAGAACGGTTCTGATCCGGTTCATTGATCCGGATCTTTAAGGTGACCTAACTGAACCGAATCCTAAATTTAATCTCAACGGGTCAGTCGGGTCACAAATTCGGCGGCTTGTTCATCAGAATCACAAAGCAGGATGGTGCGTGCCACGGCGATATATGTCGGTCAGTCGATCTGACGATTGGCGATGTTCAGTTTTCGGTTCAGTGTTCTGCTTAAGCTACAGGATAGCCATAATGCTCAATGTTCTGGGATCTGAATTTAAAAGAATATTTAGATAGATATTTTAGGGCGAATAATAAATGAATATTTTTCTTGTATGATGAGTTGTGGCTGTTTATAGTAGAGACAAAAAATTCCTTTTACGTGCTAGGAGTGTATTTTAACAAATACGAGAAACTCAAAGCTGAATAATTATTTACTCAAATCGAAATTTATAAAGAATAGTATTAATACATATACATCTTCTAGGTACATATTTATAAAAAAATAAAGATGATCTGATATAAAGATAAAACAAATTAATAAATTATACATGAAGTGTACTGTACTGTACTGGCTCATTTCTGTCTGCACCGAGTACCCAGATTGGGCGGTTCCTTCGTGCTTCGGTTGACCAATCGTTCACCTTCGATCTTGAGATCTTGAGATCGAAGGTGAACGATTGCATTCGCTAGTCGGGATCCGACTGACCCGTGAACCGGATCACTGTTCCGGATCTTTGAGGTGTTCTAGATCCGGTGATCCGCATCTTAAAAATGACCCGATATGCCCATCTCTATTCATAGCTCTCCACCATCTATCCTGTAGTACAAAATGATTAGGAACCCCCAAAAATCCTAAAAACGAAGTTTGAGGAATATTTGACTTTTTTTGTTTATGCTAATTCCTTCATCGCCCATGCACGGATTTTCAAAATTATAGCAGTATACTACCTATTACGACCCCACAGTATATCGCTCCGTGCAAACGTTACTGAGATTATGAGGATAGAAAAACGCCAACAGGCAGATAAACCGACAGACCGATAGCCTACATGTCCGATAATGCCATATAAATATTACGGGCCTATCTGACAGATACGCTATCTGAAACTTATCAGAGACCGATGAAACCGGTTCTAAGTGTAACAGACAGACAAACCGACAGACCGAAAGCCTATCTGTCATATAAATGATATGGGCCTATGTGACAGATACGCTATCCGAAACTTATCAGAGACGAGTGAAACTGGCCCTAAGTGTAATGAATGGGTATCAAAAAAGAATGTAGGTAAGTCTTCACGGACAGTTTTCGTGTAGGTCTAAAAAGCATAGAATTTAATATTTTTTAGGGCAATGGAGGGTACTTTATGTTAACAACAATTTTTCGAGATTTCATCTCCCTCTCTCCCCATCTTCCCTATTTCATCCCCTCCTAAAAAATAACAGATAATTGAAAACTCATAAAAAGCTTGAAACAAAGGCCGAGGGGTTTTATCTTTCACTACGCCTACGCCCAGCTTTTCATAAAGTGCAGCTTTACCTACTACTACCCAGCAACATACTGCTATCCAAATTTCATCCATTTAAAAAATGCAAAATGCAACGTAGGTGCACCTAAGCTATACGACCAGCTCTGTCTAATTAAAATTTTCACTATTCCTTTAGATCGAGAACTCATTTCGTTTTTACATTATTTCCAACGTTCAGCATGCGCACAGGTCATTTTAAGGTTATACAGGGTGACTCAAGCTCAACGCCTCGGACTCTTGTGACCAAATGATACTACTTTTCGGAAAATCGACTTTGCAAGTGTATGTAGGTCGAGTTGGGCTACATTTTAAAAATAATGACTTTCATACAGGGTGTCTAATATAAGCGTGACATATCAAACTTATGTTTTTTTCAAATGGAACACCCTGTATATTATTGCATATTTAGATTCCTGGGTGAATGTTAGTGGGACTTTATGTATCACACATGGGACTTTAAGCGAACCGTTTAGTATATAGGGTATAGGTGGATGTCAGAAAAAAATTGAATATCGCAGCTATTATAAATCTTAGAGGGCTGTGACGTTGCCATGTTACTAAGCATGAAATGTATCAGCTTACGTTAGACGGTCGAGTTCGAATTACATTTGTACTTGGACAAATCGGTAGATCAATTAAGGAAACTTCAATCAAAGGTAACTTGACTTTTTCAAAGGGAATGCATAATTTCTTTTATACGATCAAATGTGCAATTTGATAGGCTTTCTAATTATATCAGGTTGTGAATATCAATCTGTGGTAGTTTTTATTAAATTTCGAGATTTCAATCAAATCAGTGTCTTTCAATTTCCCTACCTATAAACAAACTAGCAGGCCATGAAATATAAACAAAATCGTGTTCAGATGGAAGAAAATAACTAACTTCGCAAAAAGATCCAGCAGAACTAGAGTAAAAGAAAAAGATTATAAAAATTCCCTACAACAAATCAACTCTAACCAGAAACAACGGCGGTAACATGTCTAAGGTTAAAGAGAAGCTGAAGTATGACAGAAATGGATAATTTTTACAGCCTACTAGCGACTGCAATGTACTACAGATTAAAAATTTCCAAAATCACTAAACACTTTGAAATGAAAGCAAAACTTTCAGCGATCGTTGCCGTCAGTCTAATATCTTCAGAGCGCAATTTCACATTTAGTGGCATAAATCAGTAGTCATTTCCGTCAAAGGCAAAAGTAATGATACCTCTCACTGTCGTCCTTTGAACTTTTCAGTATCTATTAGCAAGATCACAAAAAAGGAATACTGACAAATCATATTTTAATTTTCTGTCAGATAAATTATGTTTAATAATTAGAGCAGATTTTTAATTTATTCTTCATTTTCGGCGATCTTGCTTATGAGTATTGAAAAATTTGCAGAACTCCAGTCAGAGGTATCGGTTACTATTTTTTAAATCATGAAATGTGAGATTGTATTCTGAAGCTATTAAGCTGCCAGCAACATTTCAAAATTCACAATGGTTTTGTGACTCTTCAATCTTTAGAATATTGTAGTAGCCGGTATGCTGTAAAAAATACCTATTTCTGTCATACTCCAGCTGCTTTTTGACCTTAGATGTGTTATGTCTGCTATTTCTGGTTAGAATTGATTTGTTGTAAGTCATGTTTATAATTATGTCCTTTTACTTTAGTTCGTCCATAACTATCTGCTAAGTTAGTTGTTTTGTTCCATCTGAACAGTTTTTTGCTCATATTTCATGGCCTGCTAACTTGCTTATAGGTAGGAGAATTGAAAAACACCGGTTTTACTGAAAGTTTGAAATTAAATCAAAACTACCAGAGATTTATATTTACAACCGCATATGGTTAGAAAGCTTATCAAATTGCACATTCGATGGTATAAAAAAAATTATGCATTTCCATTTGAAAAAATCAGGTTACCTTTGATTGGAGTTTACTTAATTGATCTACCGATTTCTCCAAGTACAAATGTAATTCGAACCCGACCGTCTAACGTAAGCTGACACATTTCATGCTTAGTAACACGGCAAAGTCACAGCCCTCTAAGATTTATAATAGCCGCGATATTCAATTTTCTTCTGACATCTACCTATACCCAAAATTGTGATTTGTACCTAAACGGTTCGCTTAAAGTCCCATGTGTGATACATAAAGTCACACTAAAATGCACTGGAGTCTAAATATGCAATAATGTACAGGGTATTCCATTTAAAAAAACAGCTTTGATATGTCACGCTTTTATTAGACGCCCTGTAGAAAGGTCATTATTTTTTAAATGTAGTCCAACTCGACCTACATACACTCGCAAAGTCGATTTTTCGAAAAGTGGTATCGTTTGGTCACAAGAGTCCGAAGCGTTGAGCTTGACTCACCCTGTATATGCGTTGTGCGGCCGATTCGGGTTCAGTACGGTTGACGGTTACATGAATTTCAGATCGATCCGAAAATATACCTACTTGAAGATCAATAATAGTAAAAGGGCAAGAAGGACGCTTACAAAAAATACTCAGGTGGTCCTCTGTCGTCTATATCACCCGGTCCTCGTTTATCACTTCTAATAGTATAAACACGTAAACACTGTATATTATACATAACAGGTAGAAAATGCGAAATTTGCTTAACAATCCTAATATCTTCGAGTGATTCACCACCGCCTACCGGTCCTCACTTATTCCACCTATTCGTATAGAGGTATACTAATTCAACGTTCATGCAGTAAAATAACATTCATTAATATGTGCTAGTACGGATTTCAGTTGAGTGAAAATAAATACAACTTAATGTAAAATTAACCTTTGCAGGGATGTAGGTAATTTGGTATCTTAGATAAGAACTCTGTTAAAATTTGACCATTCTAGGGAAAAAAATCAAATTATCTGTGACCGAGGTTTCTTTAATTAATCTACTGATTTTTCCAAGTTCAAAAAGATTTCAAATTTAACCGTCTGACGCACCTTATGCTCAGCCGTACCGAAAAGTCGTGGCCTTCTAAGATTAGTAGTCACTGTGATACTCAATTTTTTTCTGATACCTACTTATACCAAGAATGGTGATTTGCACCTAAACAGTTCGTTTAAGGTTCCATATAAAATACATGGGGTCAAACTAGAATTTACCAAGCAATCTAAATACGCAATAATATATTCCACTCCATTCATTTAAAAATGTAATTTTATTATGAATCACCCTGTATAAACTTAAAAATTCAAGTGAAAATATTTTAACGTTATAGCAGTCAAGGGTTCCCACCCCCCACCAAGTGACAGACTTTTTAAATATGTGTTAGTAAGTCAACAATCCTCCGTCCGCCCAGTGTTGGCCCACCCTGTATAGGTAAATAAACGTATCAAATGTCTCCTAGGTCAGTATTCGGATAAGTCTGAAAAGTCTAGAATTTCATATTTTTTAGGGAAATCGAGGGTATTTTATGTTTACAAGAAATTTTCGGGATTTCGACCCCCCATCCCCACCTTCCCAATTTCATCCCCTCCCAAAAACGGTAGATGATTGGTAACTTATAAAAATAATTCTGAGGGGTTTTGTCTCTCACTACACCAACGCGAAGCTTTTTATAAAATGAATTTTTACTTCCCACACGATAGGTGAGGGGAGTATTGCGATCGCGAAAATTTTCGATTTTGAGATAATACGCTTCTTGGGCGTTTTATGATGTGTACATAACGAAAATCCACGTCACTCATTTCCGTCGATCTGTCTGTCGGTCTGTCTGTCTGTCGGTCTGTCGGTCTGTCGGTCTGTCGGTCTGTCGGTCTGTCGGTCTGTCGGTCTGTCGGTCTGTCGGTCTGTCGGTCTGTCGGTCTGTCGGTCTGTCGGTCTGTCGGTCTGTCGGTCTGTCGGTCTGTCGGTCTGTCGGTCTGTCGGTCTGTCGGTCTGTCGGTCTGTCGGTCTGTCGGTCTGTCGGTCTGTCGGTCTGTCGGTCTGTCGGTCTGTCGGTCTGTCGGTCTGTCGGTCTGTCGGTCTGTCGGTCTGTCGGTCTGTCGGTCTGTCGGTCTGTCGGTCTGTCGGTCTGTCGGTCTGTCGGTCTGTCGGTCTGTCGGTCTGTGGGTCTGTCGGTCTGTCGGTCTGTCTGTCTGTCTGTCTGTCTGTCGCGTTTTTCTACCCTCGTAATCTCAATAACCGCTGCATGGATTGTGATGAAATTTGGGCAGCGTTATGCTGTGGGGTCGTAGTAGGTAATGTTCCTATAATTTTGAAAATCGTTATACGGGGGGCGGAGTAATTAGCAAAAAACGAAAAATGTCAAATATGCCTCAAACTTCGTTTTTAAGCGTTTTAGGGGTTCCTGATCATTTTCCACTTTTTCTTGGGTGGGGGTGAATTTGGGATGGTTGGGGGGTGGGGGGTTGTAATACTGATTTTCAGTTTTTTTCAATTTGTTTTATTCGCAATGGGCTGTCCATTAATATGTGAATGAAAAGCCTAGCGGCATGATACACTTTTTTAGGTTCATCCGAACGTTGCATGCTTATTATAGAAACCACGGGACTTTGAGAATTTTCCGATGTATACATATTAGATAGTTTTGTATTTTATAATGTTGAAATTACTGAATTGATGTTCATCAGAATTTATGATGTACACATACGGGTATTGTTTTAGATCGTTCGATAACGCGAAAATTGTTCAATTGATTTTAATGAAATTTTGACATAGTATTACTCCCAAGTCGAGGATGAAAAACGCGTATGTTTTGGAAAAATAGTGTCAGTGGCGGCGCAGCAATAATAAAAAAACTAAAAATATAAAAACAGCTCATTGTTTTTAGGCGTTTTACGGGTTCCTGATCATTTTCAAATTTTTTTGGGTGGGGTGAAATCGGGGCAGTTGGGGGGTGGGGGGTAGTAAAACTGAAAAATTTGTTGTATTCATAATAGTCCGTCTATTGACCTGAAGAAGAAATACCTAGCGGCATATTGCACTTTTTTATGTCCGTCCGAACTTTGGCTTGCCTATTACAGAAACCAATTTTGTGATCTGCACATACGAGTTTTGCTTTATTTCGTTCTATGTATATTGCGTAAAGCGAAAATTATTGAATTGATTTTAATAAAATTTTGACACAGAATTACCGCTGCGAGAATGGAAAACGACTCTGTTTTTGAAAAACCATGTCAGAGGCGGCGCAGCAATAATCAAAAAACCAAAAACATAAAATCAGCTCAAACTTCGTTTTTAGACGGGTTGGAGGCTCTTGATCGTTTCGCATTGTCCAGTTCAAGCATGTAGAAAAAAACTATGGCGCCCTAGTTCCTAAGAAGGGAGACGCAAGAAACTATTTACGAGGGTTTTTGTGTTGGATGTTGTTTTTGGAGGCGGATGGGCGATAATTCAGTTGCAAGGGAATTTTAGGCTATAGCTTCATGCAATGGGAAATAATAAAATGGTATCATCATTATGTGTGGGAAGTACTGAGTCAATCAACTTGACTCCATTTTTACCTATTACTACCCAGCACCATGCTGCTATGTATAAAAATATCGTCCTCTTAAAAACGCAACTTTCGGCATGCACACATGTGATGTATTCGTTGTGCGGCCGATTTGGTTTTAATGCAGTTGTCGTTTACATGAGAAGAGCAGGAAAGACGTTTACAAAAAATACTCAGGTGGTTCTCAGTTTGTCGTGCATGTCAGCCGGTCCTCGTTTATCAGTTCTAATAGCATAATCACGTAAACACTGGAAACATGACATGCAGAAAAGTCGAAATTAGCTTAACAATACTAATATCTACGAGTGAGTCACCACCGCCAGCGGTCCTCACTTATTTCTCCTATTCGTAAAGAGATATACTAATTCAGCTTTCATGGAGTAAAATAACATTCATTAACATGTGCTACTACGGATTTCAACTAAGTGAAAATAAATGCAACTAAATGTAAAATTAACCTTTTCCTTTGTTAAAATTCGACTACAGGGATGTAGATACCGCGTGGCACATATAGCGAAAAATTCGACCCCTCTAATTACCAAAATTTTGCTAATAATCCGAACATGTCAATAACGGCGAATTCAGGTAACTTAGTTCAACGGATCTATTTTGAACGTTTATTGACTAGTCTAGGCACTGCGACTACAGGAGCCAGACTTTTTCAATCAGACCAACTGAAATAGGACATGACTCACTTGCTAAATCGCTGATGTTGAAAATTGTATCGCCCTTCGTTATTAAAAACAAGTATTCCTGAGAAGAACTGAATCAATAAACTTGACTTCTATTTTTTTAATATCTGACCATGTTTTGGGAATTATTCAATATTTGTAGACGCGTAATTCGAAAATTGATTTAATCTAACGCGTGAATCAGTTGACTGCACTTTCGGTTGGCATTTGGCGTCATAAAACGTGTCTATGCCTGTGATACAATAAAGTTAGCTAGAAAGGCAACAAATCTGTAACGAGAATATACTGTTAGATAAGGGTAGATATGCTTGACAGGGGTACAACATTTATGAATTCAGAAATTTGTACTGTACAGTTATACATGAGGTTCAATCAATATGAACGATAATTGACTAACTTAGTACTTCCCACACATTAAAGTGATATCAGTTTATTATTTTCCCTTTGCATTAAGCTATAGTCTGAGATCCCCTTGCAACCAAATCATCACCCTCCTGCCCTCAAAAAACATCCAACACAAAAACTCTAGTAAACAGTTTCTTGATACTCCTCTCCATAGGAACTAGATCGACACTGGTTTTATTCTGCGAGCTTTAATTGGATGAAACGAAACGACCAGGAACACCCAAATCGCCTAAAAACGAAGTTTGAGTTATTTTTATATTTTTAGTTCTGACACGATTTTTAAAGACCATACGCATTTTCCATCATCGTCACGGTAATACTACTGTGTCTAAATGTAATTAAAATCAATTTCAGGTTACATAATACAGAACTATGTAAAGCAATACTCGTATACAACATACGTCAGAGAAAATCCCTCAGTTTCTGTAACAATCAAGGCAACGTTCTGATAAACCTAAAAAGTGTATTATGTCGCTAGGTCCTTTTTTTGTAGGTCAATGGAGAGCGTGTAATGCATACAAAACCTTTATTAGTTTTGCAACCCTCCAACCCAACCACCTCAATTTCACCCTCACTCAAAAAACAGAAAATGATCAGGAACCCCCAAAAGGCCTAAAAACTGGTTTGAGTTGTTTTTATATTTTTAGCTTTTTTATTGTCGCTGCGCCGTAGTGACGGCACGATTTCTAAAAAGCATACCCATTTTCCATGCTTGGCATGGTAATAATACTGTGGCAAAGTTTCATTAACGATCTAAAACAATTTTCGTATGTATGCATATATCCGAAAATTCCAAGGCCATTGGTTTCTGTAGTAGGCAAGGTAATGATCGGATGGACCTATGGGGCCGCCGCGCCGCTAGCACCCTTTCACAGGTCAATGGACGAATGGAAAATACTTTAGGAGAAGTCTTATTTCCAACAAAAAAGTCATATAAAGTAGAGTCCGATTTTCAACTGTTTCAGAGATACCTAAATTTGATTTTCATTGAAATGCAGACCTCCAAACGAAAACCATAATCAAACAAAATTTTACCGTCGGATTTTGGAATTTTTAGTATTAGTGATTAGAAAAGACGATGTCACGTCATTGTTTACTAAAAGAAAGTGATCATGTATCAAACACTCAAACTCGAGATAGTATCAAAATCAGCATGTTTTGAAAAGTGACATCAAGAAACATTACAAAAAAGGAATTTATCTTAAAAGATCGCCAAATAGTTAACCACGTACTTTACGGTAAATACATGCCCATCTTTCTAGTTATCCATTGGTACCACAAACTTCTTATAAATGTGGCAAACATAGGCAACAAAATTGCATTTAAGCTCTAGAGGTGTATTGGATCTCGGGGACCGCAAAATTTCAACAACCGTATGCAAAAACGTGTCATCGGATTTCTAATTTTTATGTACTTTAATAATGTTCTATTACATCATAAAAAAGAGATCTATCAACTAAAACTTCAGTATAGGGTCTACAAATTGTATGATATTAGAAGAAAACTTCAAGTTTTAACTTAAAATCGAATCGTCTTAAAAAGTCGCTAGGTAATTTCTTAAAAGATGGTAGATAATCAAGCAGAACATGCAAGCCACTTTATAAAGTATCGTGTATCCATAGATTTTCACTGGTGTATAAATGAGAGGTTGTAAATAATCCAGAACGAAGTAGTAGAAAATTAAGCATGATATCTTTAGGGAACAACCTCGTATTATGGATCAGTCATGAACATACATACGCTAAAGCTGAAACTGTAGATTTTGTGCTGTGGATCAACAGTAATGAACGCACGCCTGCGCAAATTAAGATACAGTGGGTTGTGACAGCTGCGTCTCTACTTTTAGAGCGGGCAACGGCGTTGGTGTTCACGCATACACGGAAATCATCCTGCAGCTCCACCTACGCTGTTGCTGGTATTTCTTAGCGGAAGATGTGGTTCACTGCGAAAACAACTGGTATGTATCCGTACATCCGTACCATGCCAGTACACATTTTGGAGGAAGGCGATCCTGTCAGAAGAATGGATTTTTGTCGACTTATGCTTCATGTGGATGCCGGAGATGCAACTTTTTTAAGTAGGATTGATTCATGAATGATGAATTCATACATAACTAAAAATCTACGGTTACAAGACACTTTATAACGTGGTCTGCATGTTCTGTTTGCTTGCCTAACTTCTTAAGACGAATCTATTTTAAATCGCAACTTGAAGTTATCTAAAATTATAGTTTTGAGACCATATCTTTTTAAAAAAATTAAGTTCCGAACTGATGTCCACAATCTAAACTTACGTTTTCGTGGTTATATTTCTCCTCCCGCCCATAGCACAACATTTTTCCAAAGATCTTTTAGCTATAACATTTGCAAGATATACAATAATATTCCAGAGTTTTTCAAATTATATCATCCAAACCAGTTCAAATTAGAATTCAAAAAATACATAAAGCAAACAAGTGATCTTTAAGACATAATTTTTATAAATTTCTTCACCCTTCACTTACTAATTACCAAAAACACAATATTTTCATTCCAACATGTTCTTTTCTTGTAGTTATCTAATTTGGCTTTATCAGGCAATTATGAATTTGTTTTTTCTATTCACAGGGCTGGACTAGATCATTCTAAGAATGTTTCCAGTCCTTTTTGCAGCACATTTATGTAATAATTAAGCAGATATCGTTGATATGACATGTATGTTGCTGTAAATAAATAGATATTATTATTATTATTATTATTATTATTATTATATACCGAAGTTTTGGTCAACTGATCACTTTTTATGACTAATCGTGATGTGATAGCACATTATTCAAGTAACCATAACAAAAATTAAAAATCTGATGACAAGCTTTTGCCAAACCGTCTGTTGAAATTTTGCACTCTTAGCGATCCAATATGCCTTTAGAGTTTAAATCTCTTACTGCATATGTACACATTTACAACAAGCTTATGGTACCAATGAACAACTAGAAAGGCATGTGTTTACCTTAAAGTGCACGGTTAATTATTTGGTGATATTTTAAAGATTCCTCTTTTTGTAACGTTTTTGAAGTCACTTTTCAAAGCATGCTAATCTTGACACTATCAAGAGTGTTATACCTGATCCCTTTTTTTAGTTGGTAATGACGTGATAGCATATTTTCTAAGGACTAATACCAAAAATTTCGAAATCCGACAATACAATTTTGTTTTATTAGGGTTTTAGTTTGGAGGCCTGCATTTTAATGAAAATCTCTATAATGAATACAACAAATTTTTGAGTTTTACAACCCTCCGCCCCCCCAACGACCCCAATCACACTCTCACCCAAAAAAGTAGAAAATTATCATCAAATCCTAAAACGCCCAAAAACGAGGTTTTTGTTTTTTGCAAATTACTCCGCTGCCAATGCACCGATTTTTAAAATTATAGGAGCAATACCTACTAGGACCCCATAGGATACCGGTACCCAAATTTTATCACAATCCACGGTTACTGATGTGACTAGCCTAGAAAAACACGCAAAGACAGACAGACCGACGTTATATAGACATCATAAAACGCCCAAAAAAGCGTATTATCTCAAAATCGAAAATTTTCGCGATCACAATACCTATCACAATTTCCTATCAGTGTGGGAAATAAAATTAACTAAAAAGAAGCAGAGGTCATAAAAAGGCGCGAAAGGCATTTCAGATGGTAGGGTGGTATCGATTAATTAATATGCATGTGGACCTCGGTTATTGCCTTATACATTACCGGTCCTCTCATATTTGTTCTAATCGTAGAGATATACAGAGAATGTGGAAAAAGTGCAACTATTTTTTAAATACTAAGACTGTCAGATCGTTTTGTACCGGTGATCACTTGTTCTCTCCTATTAGTACAGAGATATACTCAGGGCCGTAGCTAGGCGTTGACCATGGAGGGGGTTCATGGTGACCTTAGGAGGGGTTCATGTATAAAAGAATATGTAATGTCTTAATTTGTTAAACATCTGTATAGATTGTATCGCTGCTTATGTGTCATGAGCACCGAGGGATTGGTTGGTAGTAGAATAAATCACTAAGCTTGGAGAAAGCATCCTTGATTATCTTTATTTTGTATTATTTTAGTAGTTATTTCATTCATGGGAATACTCATGCGGGGGTTTGAACCGGCCCTGGATATGCTTGCTGATTGCTTATTCCGTCTAAGCTACCATTCATTGGTCCTCCTGTTCGATTAGTTTAGATGAAATACTACCGTTGCGGTCAATGAACTTTGTTATTTATCTGCACAGCGTCCTAAAACGTGTCTCCAGGTAAATCGATCCATAAGGTCGATATTATTTATAGTACTTCTATTTACTATAAGATTTTCAAGTATCATGATGTGTCGATTGATCCGTTGTCTTCAATTATCTTCTTGAAATGTATAGGCAATGACATCTGAAACAGATATTACGAAACATCTGCCGACACGTTCCAAATAAATCTGTTACTTTGAGACCTTTTCTGTGCCTACCTATTCCTTGACAAATAAAATCAAATGAAAATTTGTCCTCAGTAACGTAATCTGAAGGCTTGATACCTCGGTGACTACACATCTGCTGCTCACGTAGAACTGCCGTTTCTACTAGCAAAATCGATGTAACAGCTAAATACTACTGGAGTTCAGCTTTAAAGGTGGACAGAGAATGTCTTTTAAACTGTGGAACAGCAGCGGTTCCTGAATTTTCGAAAGGGGGCGCACAAAAGTTTAAATAAAAAAATACACAAAAATCCTACCAGAGATTATTTAGGCCGCAGCTGCACTCTGCACATAAGTATACATAAGTATCTTTATACAAGTAGGAGGAATAAGCGAGGGCAAGTGGCGGCCGTAAAGGACTCAAACATCAGTATTGTTATGCTAATTTCGACTTTTTCACGTCATGTGTGCAGTATATACCTGTTCATACTATTAAAACTGATAAACGAGGACCGGGTGATATACGCGGCAAACTGAGGACGACCCGAGTATTTTTTTATCGATCTAAAAGAATAGTTCATTTTAATTAAACAGAGTTGGTCATATGGTTTAGGTGTACCTAAGTGGCGTTTTTTAAGTGGATGAAATTTGAAAAGCGGCATGCTGCTGGGTGGTAATAGGTAAAGCTTCATTTCATGAAAGCTGTGCGTTGACGTAGTAAAAGGCAAAACCCCTCAGACTTCTGTTTGAGCGTTTTATGAGTTAATCATCTACCATTTCTGGGAGGGGCTGAAATTGTTAAGGTGGGGAGGGGGGAAACCTTGAAAATTTGTTGTAAACATAAAATACCCTCCATTGGCCTAAAAATATGAAATTATATACTTTTTCAACTTATTCGGTTACTGACCCAGGAGACATTTGATACGTTCATTCACATATACAGGGTGGACCAATAGTGAGCAGATGGAGCATTGTTGACTTACTAAAACATATTTCAGAAATCTGTCACTTGGTCATGGTAGGGACCTTTGAGTGATATAACGTTGAATATTTTCACTTAAATTTTGATGTCTATATAGGGTGGTTCATATCAAACTTACATTTTTTTGAAGGCGACTCCCTATACATTATTGCATATTTGAATTCCTTGGTGAATTCTAGTGTGACTCAATGTATCTTATATTAAACTTTAACGAACCGTTTAGGCACAAATCAGCATTCTTGATATAAGTAGGTATCAGAAAAAATTTAAATATCGCAGTGATTATAAATCTTAGAAGGCCGTGACATTGCGGTACGACTAAGCATGAGATGCGTCACCTTAGGTCAGACGGTTAAATTTAATTTTTTTTGTACTTGAAATCAGTAGATTAATTAAGGAAACTTCAGTCACAGAGAACTTGATTTGTTCAAATAAGAATACCCATTTTTGTTTACAGAATCAAATGCAGAATTTGATTACCTCGATCTCAATCTTTTTAGTTTCCATTTTATTTAAAATTTTCAGTCAAATCAGTGTTTTTCAGTTTTCCTACTTATAAGAAATCTAGCAAGTCATGAAAAACAAACAAAAGCCCGTTAAGATGGAAGAAACCAACTAACTTAGTAGAAAGACACAAACAAACTAAACAACACAACAAACGGAAATTCCTTACAACACATAATCTCTAACAACAGCGGTAAGAAATCTAATGACAATGACCAGCTGGCGTATGACAGAAGTGTTATTTTTCCACAGCCTACCAGCTATTGAGATCTACTAGAGCTTGATAACAAAAAACCATTAAAAATATTGAAACAAAAAAAAAACTACCAATGATTGCTGCTGACAGTTTAGCATCGTCAGAATGAAATTTCACATTTAATGGGATAGAAAAGTAGTCATCTCTGTTAAGTCAAAAGTAAAGATACCTCTAACTGGAGCACTCTGAGCATCTATTGATGTGATTGTTAGATTTTTTTATTACTCCATGTTGTAACTGTGTTTATTTCATGTATGTTCCTACCAAGTAAATAATGTTTTATCATATAACATACTGCAATTCAGTTTTCATTTTTTGCGATTTTGCTAATAAGTAGAAGTACCAGTGAAGAATTTGAAGGGCTCCAGGCTTTTGACTTACGGCTATTTTATGGAACTAAATGTGAAAATTTATTCTGAAAATATAGATACTCCCCTGCCAGTAACGATCGCTGGTATTTTGTCTTTTATTTAATTTTTTTTGTACTGATTTTGGATATCTGCGTATAGCTAATAGGCTGTGAAAAGTAAGCCTTCTTGTTGCCGCTGTCGTTTCTGGTTAGAGCTGATATCTTGTAAGACATTTTTATAATCTTACCTCACTAATCTAGTTTGTTTGCGTTTTTATGCCAAGTTAGTTGGTTTCTTCCATCTGAACAGGTTTTTGTTTATTTTTCATGGACTGCTAGATTACTTAGAAGCTGGGAAAGTGTAAAACACCGATTTGACTTAAAATTTGGAATAAAATGAAAATTAAAAAAGATTGATTCCAACAATCCTACATTGCTGGAAAGGTTATCAAGTTTTAGATTCGATGGTGTAAGAAAAATTAGGCATTCCCATTTGAAATAATCAAGGTACATGTGATTGAAATTTCCTTAATTATTCTACTGATTTCTCCAAGTATGACACGTTTTATGCTTAGTCACACCGTAAAGTCACGGCCTTCTAAGTTTTATGATCGCTGCGATATTCAATTTTTCTCTTATACCCACTTATATCAAAAAAAAGTGATTTGCGCCTAAACGGTCCGTTTAAAGTTCCATATAAGATACATGAAGTCACACTAGAATTCACTAAGCAATTCAAATATGCAATAATATATAGGCGGTTCTATTAAAAAAATGTTAGTTTGATAATCAGCCTATATAAACGTTAAAGTTTGAGTGAAAGTATTTTAACGTTATAACCTTCAGGGGCCCTACCATGATCAAGTAACAGATTTTTGAAATATCCTTCTAAGTCAACAATCCTCCGTCTACTCACTATTGGCCCACCCTGTATTGCATCTATCACATAATAATATGTACTCTGAGAGGAATTCACATATTTTGTTGGAATGTTTGAAAAGAAAAGTATTTTATAACTTATCGAATTTTTAAAGCTGAGGCTGGATTGACATGAAACGAGTGAAATCGGGTCAAGCCAGACCAAAAACTCTTAAGATGCTTATCGGAGCAGCTAAAATCTGACGAACTTGGAACGATTTGACTCGGATAGCACTCTACTCTCTCAGACACTCTCTCCCATTTTTTACCTAAGTCTAAAATATGCTTCTCAGTTGTACAAAAATGAGCTTTAACAATTTCAAAAGGCATATCACACGGTATCTAAAACGTCAGTTGAATTGACCATCTTAGATTCCAAACGAAAATTGTATCACTCGATATTAAACTAATTGAAACACCTGCTGGTTCTCACGCATAAGGGCATGGTTCATGATTTCAGAACTGTCTAGTAATCGCTATACCGAAGATCCTACTCCTAAACCCTTCATGCATAGAGCGATGACCTGCAATCTAAAACTTTTCTGCCATAAAAGCCGCTTAGATCTCATTCCAAAAGTTCCTCATGATGGGGCACTTGTGAACAAAATTATGAGTCGCAACACCTAATTTTCTTCGCAACGACAGCAACGTGTAATATGGGAAGCTAAACAATCAAGTACACAAAGAAAAGGCGAAATATCGTGAGAGGCATTAGTCTGCCGGTATTTCAGCGTTGCCGAATTTCAGGACCTCACTTGTCGCATGCACTGGTATGTAACGTATATGGGGTGGCGGTATACAAACTCGAGAAACCATCTGGTGCCAAAGCGGTGAACTAAAATGTATACATTTACCATAAAACGAAAAAAATGAGGACCAGCTGAAATTTTCAAATTTGACTCAAGACCATATCCGCAACTCACCACAAAAATTTCAAGCGAAGTCCTTGTGAGGTCCGTATATTGGTCCTCACTTGGTCGCGGTCCTCACTTGTTATGCAGATTTTGCACGGGCTAGCCTCACTTGTACCACGGGCCAAAAATATATATATATATATATATATATATATATATATATTTTTGGCCCGTGGTACAAGTGAGGCTAACCCGTGCAAAATCTGCATAACAAGTGAGGACCGCGACCAAGTGAGGACCAATATACGGACCTCACAAGGACTTCGCTTGAAATTTTTGTGGTGAGTTGCGGACATGGTCTTGAGTCAAATTTGAAAATTTCAGCTGGTCCTCATTTTTTTCGTTTTATGGTAAATGTATACATTTTAGTTCACCGCATTGGCACCAGATGGTTTCTCGAGTTTGTATACCGCCACCCCATATACGTTACATACCAGTGCATGCAACAAGTGAGGTCCTGAAATTCGGCAACGATGAAACACCGGCAGACTAATGCCTCTCACGATATTTCGCCTTCTCTTTGTGTACTTGATTGTTTAGCTTCTCATATTGCACGTTGCTGTCTTTGAGAAAAAAATTAGGTGTTGCGAGTCATAATTTTGTTCACAAGTGCCCCATCATGAGCAACTTTTGGAATGAGATCTAAGCGGCTTTTATGGCAGAAAAGTTTTAGATTGCAGGTCATCGCTCTGTGCGTGAAGGGTTTAATTCTTAAAAGGAGTAGGATCTTCGGTATAGCGATTACTAGACAGTTCTGAAATCATGAACCATGCCCTTATGCGTAAGAACTAGCAGGTGTTTCAATTAGTTTAATATCGAGTGATACAATTTTCGTTTGGAATCTAAGATGGTCAATTCAACTGACGTTTTAGATACCGTGTGTTATGCCTTCTGAAATTGTTAAAACTCATTTTTGTACAACTGAGAAGCATATTTTAGACTTAGGTAAAAAATGGGAGAGAGTGTCTGAGAGAGTAGAGTGCTATCCGAGTCAAATAGTTCCAAGTTCGTCAGATTTTAGCTGCTCCGATAAGCATCCTAAGAGTTTTTAGTCTGGCTTGACCCGATTTTACTCGTTTCATGTCAATCCAGCTTCAGCTTTAAAAATTCGATAAGTTATAAAATACTTTTCTTTTCAAACATTCCAACAAAATATGTGAATTCCTCTCAGAGTACATATTATTATGTGATGTGTAGATGCAATACAGGGTGGGCCAATAGTGAGTAGACGGAGGATGGTTGACTTAGAAGGATATTTCAAAAATCTGTTACTTGATCATGGTAGGGCCCCTGAAGGCTGTAACGTTAAAATACTTTCACTCAAACTTTATCGTTTATATAGGCTGATTATAAAACTAACATTTTTTTAATAGAACCGCCTATATATTATTGCATATTTGAATTGAATTCTAATGTGACTTCATGTATCTTATATGGAACTTTAAACGGACCGTTTAGGCGCAAATCACTTTTTTTGGTATAAGTAGGTATAAGAGAAGAATTGAATATCGCAGCGATCATAAAACTTAGAAGGCCGTGACTTTACGGTGTGACTGAGCATGAAACGTGTCATCTTAGGTCATACGATCAAATTTGAATTCTTTTTGTACTTGGAGAAATCAGTAGAATAATTAAGGAAATTTCAATCACAGGTACCTTGGTTATTTCAAATGGGAATGCCTAATTTTTCTTATACCATCGAATCTAAAACCTGATAACCTTTCCAACAATGTAGGATTGTTGGAATCAATCTTTTTTAATTTTCATTTTATTTCAAATTTTAAGTCAAATCGGTGTTTTACACTTTCCCAGCTTATAAGCAATCTAGCGGTCCATGAAAAATAAACAAAAACCTGTTCAGATGGAAGAAACCAACTAACTTGGCATAAAAACGCAAACAAACTAGATTAGTGAGGTAAGATTATAAAAATGTCTTACAAGATATCAGCTCTAACCAGAAACGACAGCGGCAACAAGAAGGCTTACTTTTCACAGCCTATACGCAAGTATCCAAAATCAGTACAAAAAAATTAAATAAAAGACAAAATACAAGCGATCGTTACTGGCAGGAGAGTATCTATATTTTCAGAATTTAGTTCCATAAAATAGCCGTAAGTCAAAAGTGACGATGCCCTTGACTGGAGCCCTTCAAATTCTTCACTGGAACTTCTACTTATTAGCAAAATCGCAAAAAATGAAAACTGAATTGCGGTATGTTATATGATAAAACATTATTTACTTGATAGGAACATACATGAAATAAACACAGTTACAACATGGAATAATAAAAAAATCTAACAATCACATCAATAGATGCACAGAGTGCTACAGTTAGAGATATCTTTACTTTTGACTTAACAGAAATGACTACTTTTCTATCCCACTAAATGTGAAATTTCATTCTGACGATGTTAAACTGTCAGCGGCAATCATTGGTAGTTTTTTATGTTTCAATATTTTTAATCGTTTTTTGTTATCAAGCTGTAGTAGATCTCAATAGCTGGTAGGCTGTGGAAAAATAACACTTCTGTCATACGCCAGCTGATCATTGTCATTAGATTTCTTACCGCTGTTGTTAGAGATTATGTGTTGTAAGGAATTTTCGTTTGTTGTGTTGTTTAGTTTGTTTGTGTCTTTCTACTAAGTTAGTTGGTTTCTTCCATCTTAACGGGCTTTTGTTTGTTTTTCATGACTTGCTAGATTTCTTATAAGTAGGAAAACTGAAAAACACTGATTTGACTGAAAATTTTAAATGAAATGGAAACTAAAAAGATTGAGATCGAGGTAATCAAATTCTGCATTTGATTCTGTAAACAAAAATGGGTATTCTTATTTGAACAAATCAAGTTCTCTGTGACTGAAGTTTCCTTAATTAATCTACTGATTTCAAGTACAAAAAAAATTAAATTTAACCGTCTGACCTAAGGTGACGCATCTCATGCTTAGTCGTACCGCAATGTCACGGCCTTCTAAGATTTATAATCACTGCGATATTTAAATTTTTTCTGATACCTACTTATACCAAGAATGCTGATTTGTACCTAAACGGTTCGTTAAAGTTCAATATAAGATACATTGAGTCACACTAGAATTCACCAAGCAATTCAAATATGCAATAATGTATAGGGAGTCGCCTTCAAAAAAATGTAAGTTTGATATGAACCACCCTATATAAACATCAAAATTTAAGTGAAAATATTTAACGTTATATCACTCAAAGGTCCCTTCCATGACCAAGTGACAGATTTCTGAAATATGTTTTAGTAAGTCAACAATCCTCCATCTGCTCACTATTGGCCCACCCTGTATATGTGAATGAACGTATCAAATGTCTCCTGGGTCAGTAACCGAATAAGTTGAAAAAGTATATAATTTCATATGTTTAGGCCAATGGAGGGTATTTTATGTTTACAACAAATTTTCAAGGTTTCCCCCCTCCCCACCTTAACAATTTCAGCCCCTCCCAGAAATAGTAGATGATTAACTCATAAAACGCTCAAAACGAAGTCTGAGCGGTTTTGCCTTTTACTACGCCAACGCACAGCTTTTCATGAAATGAAGCTTTACCTATTACCACCCAGCAGCATGCCGCTTTTCAAATTTCATCCACTTAAAAAACGCAACTTAGGTACACCTAAACCATATGACCAACTCTGTTTAATTAAAATGAACTATTCTTTTAGATCGATAAAAAATACTCGGGTGGTCCTCAGTTTGCCGTGTATATCACCCGGTCCTCGTTTATCAGTTCTAATAGTATGAACAGGTATACACTGCACACATTACGTGACAAAGTCGAAATTAGCATAACAATACTGATATTTGAGTCCTTTACGGCCGCCACTTGCCCTCGCTTATTACTCCTACTCGTATAAAGATACATATGTATACTTATGTGCAGAGTGCAGCTGCGGCCTAAATAATCTCTGGCAGGATTTTTGTGTATTTTTTAAATAAACTTTTGTGCGCCCCCTTTCAAAAATTCAGGAACCGCTGCTGTTCCACAGTTTAAAAAACATTCTCTGTCAACCTTTAAAGCAGAACTGCAGTAGTAATTAGTTGTTACATCGATTTTGCTAGTAGAAACGGCAGTTCTACGTGAACAGCAGATGTGTAGTCACCGAGGTATCAAGCCTTCAGATTACGTTACTGAGGACAAATTTTCATTTGATTTTATTTGTCAAGGAATAGGTAGGTATAAGGTAGGCACAGAAAAGGTCTTAAAGTAACAGATTTATTTGGAACGTGTCGGCAGATGTTTCGTAATATCTGTTTCAGATGTCATTGCCTATACATTTCAAGAAGATAATTGAAGACAGCGAATCAATCGACACATCATGGTACCTGAAAATCTTATAGTAAATAGAAGTCTATAATCGACCTTATGGATCGATTTACCTGGAGACACGTTTTAGGACGCGGTGCAGATAAATAACAAAGTTCATTGACCGCAGCGGTAGTATTTCATCTAGACTTATCGAACAGGAGGACCAATGAATGGTAGCTTAGACGGAATAAGCAATCAGCAAGTATATCCAGGGCCGTATATAAGGGGGAGGGTTTGGGGATTCAAACCCCCCATGAGTATTCCCATGAATGAAATAACTACTAAAATAATACAAAATAAAGATAATCAAGGATGCTTTCTCCAAGCTTAGTGATTTATTCTACTACTAACCAATCCCTCGGTGCTCACAACACATCAGCAGCGATACAATCCATACAGATGTTTAACAAATTAAGACATTACATATTCTTTTATACATGAACCCCTCCTAAGGTCACCATGAACCCCCTCCATGGTCAACGCCTAGCTACGGCCCTGAGTATATCTCTGTACTAATAGGAGAGAACAAGTGATCACCGGTACAGAACGATCTGACCATCTTAGTATCTAAAAAATAGTTGCACTTTTTCCATATTCTCTGCATATCTCTACGATTAGAACAAATATGCGAGGACCGTTAATGTATAAGGCAATAACCGAGGTCCACATGCATATTAATTAATCGATACTACCCTACCATCTGAAATGCCTTTCGCGCCTTTTTATGACCTCTGCTTCTTTTTAGTTAATTTTATTTCCCACACCGATAGGAAATTGTGATAGGGTATTGTGATCGCGAAAATTTTCGATTTTGAGATAATACGCTTTTTTGGGCGTTTTATGATGTCTATATAACGTCGATCTGTCTGTCTTTGCGTGTTTTTCTAGGCTAGTCACATCAGTAACCGTGGATTGTGATAAAATTTGGGTACCGGTATCCTATGGGGTCCTAGTATGTATTGCTCCTATAATTTTAAAAGTCGGTGCATTGGCAGCGGAGTAATTTGGAAAAAAACAAAAAGAATTGAATATTCCTCAAACCTCGTTTTTGGGCGTTTTAAGATTTGATGATAATTTTCTACTTTTTTGGGTGAGAGTGTGATTGGGGTCGTGGGGGGGGGGGCGGAAGGTTGTAAAACTCAAAAATTTGTTGTATTCATTATAGAGATTTTCATTAAAATGCAGGCCTCCAAACTAAAACCCTAATAAAACAAAATTGTATTGTCGGATTTCGAAATTTTTGGTATTAGTCCTTAGAAAATATGCTATCACGTCATTACCAACTAAAAAAAGGGATCAGGT
The DNA here is from genome assembly GCA_951848785.1 of Callosobruchus maculatus. Classification (NCBI taxonomy): domain Eukaryota; kingdom Metazoa; phylum Arthropoda; class Insecta; order Coleoptera; family Chrysomelidae; genus Callosobruchus; species Callosobruchus maculatus. Next base: position 3,081,114 of record CATOUR010000191.1, on the reverse strand, counting down.
ATAACACTCTTGATAGTGTCAATATTAGCATGCTTTGAAAAGTGACTTCAAAAACGTTACAAAAAGAGGAATCTTTAAAATATCAACAAATAATTAACCGTGCACTTTAAAGGTAAACACATGCCTTTCTAGTTATTCATTGGCACCATAAGCTTGTTGTAAATGTGGTAAAACATATGCAGTAAGAGATTTAAACTCTAAAGGCATATTGGATCGCTAAGAGTGCAAAATTTCAACAGACGGTTTGGCAAAAGCTTGTCATCAGATTTTTAATTTTTGTTATGGTTACTTGAATAATGATTGCGATGATGATTACGATTAGTCATAAAAAGTGATCAATTGACCAAAACTTCGGTATATGGTCTCAAAACTGTATAATTTTAGATAACTTCAAGTTGCGATTCGTCTTAAGAAGTTAGGCAAGCAAACAGAACATGCAGACTTCGTTACAAAGTGTTTTTTAACCGTAGATTTTCAGTTATGTATGAATTCATCCGTCCAAAGAATCCTACTTAAAAAAGTTGCATCTCCGGCATCCACATGAAGCATAAGTCGAAAAAAATCCATTCATCTGACAGGATCGCCTTACTCCAAAATGTGTAATGGTACGGATGTACGGATACATACCAGTTGTTTGCGCAGTGAACCACATCTTCCGCTAAGAAATACCAGCAACAGCGTAGGTGGAGCTGTAGGATGATTTCCGTGTATGCGTGAACACCAACGCCGTTGCCCGTTCTAAAAGTAGAGACGCAGCTGTCACAACCCACTGTATCTTAATTTGCGCAGGCGTGCGTTCATTACTGTCGATCCACAGCACAAAATCTAGTTTCAGCTTTAGCGTATGTATGGTCATGACTGATCCATAATACGAGGTTGTTCCCTAAAGATATCATGCTTAATTTTAGCCCTACTTCGTTCTGGATTATTTACAACCTCTCATTTATACACCAGTGAAAATCTATGGATACACGATACTTTATAAAGTGGCTTGCATGTTGTGCTTGATTATCTACCATCTTTTAAGAAATTACCTAGCGAATTTTTAAGACGATTCGATTTTAAGTTAAAACTTGAAGTTTTCTTCTAATATCATAAAATTTGTAGACCCTATACTGAAGTTTTAGTTGATAGATCTCTTTTTTATGATGTAATAGAACATTATTAAAGTACACAAAAATTAAAAATCCGATGACACGTTTTTGCATACGGTTGTTGAAATTTTGCGGTCCCCGAGATCCAATATACCTCTAGAGCTTAAATACAATTTTGTTGCCTATGTTTACCACATTTATAAGAAGTTTGTGATACCAATGGATAACTAGAAAGATGGGCATGTATTTACCGTAAAGTACGTGGTTAACTATTAGGTGATCTTTTAAGATAAATTCCTTTTTTGTAATGTTTCTTGATGTCACTTTTCAAAACATGCTGATTTTGATACTATCTCGAGTTTGAGTGTTTGATACATGATCACTTTCTTTTAGTAAATAATGACGTGACATCGTCTTTTCTAATCACTAATACTAAAAATTCCAAAATCCGACGATAAAATTTTGTTTTATTATGGTTTTCGTTTGGAGGTCTGCATTTCAATGAAAATCAATTTAGGTATCTCTGAAACAGTTGAAAATCGGACCCTACTTTATATGACTTTTTTGTTGGAAATAAGCTATACAGCCTTCTCCTAAAGTATTTTCCATTCGTGCATTGACCTGTGAAAGAGTGCTAGCGGCGCGGCGGCTCTTTAGGTCCATCCTATCATTACCTTGCCTACTACAGAAACCAATGGACTTGGAATTTTCGGATATATGCACACATACGAAAATTGTTTTAGATCGTTAATGAAACTTTGCCACAGTATTGTTACCGTGCGAAGCATGGAAAATGGGTATGCTTTTTAGAAATCGTGATGTCACTACGGCGCAGCGACAATAAAAAAGCTAAAAATATAAAAACAACTCAAACCAGTTTTTAGGCCTTTTGGGGGTTCCTGATCATTTTCTGTTTTTTGAGTGGGGGTGAAATTGGGGTGGTTGGGTTGGGAGGTGGAGGGTTGCAAAACTAATAAAGTTTTGTATGCATAATACGCTCCCCATTGACCTACAAAAAAAGGACCTAGCGACATTATACACTTTTTAGGTTTATCAGAACGTTGCCTTGATTGTTACAGAAACTGAGGGATTTTTTCTGACGTATGTTGCATACGAGTATTGCTTTACATAGTTCTGTATTGTGTAACCTGAAATTGATTTTAATTACAATTCGACGCAGTAGTATTACCGTGACGAGGATGGAAAATGCGTATGGTTTTTAAAAATCATGTCAGAACTAAAAATATAAAAATAACTCAAACTTCTTTTTAAGGCGATTTGGGTGTTCCTGGTCGTTTCGTTTCATCCAATTAAAGCTCGCAGAATAAAATTAGTGTCGATCTAGTTCCTACGGAGAGGAGTATCAAGAAACTATTTACTAGAGTTTTTGTGTTGGATGTTTTTTGAGGGCAGGAGGGTGATGATTTGGTTGCAAGGGGATCTCAGACTATAGATTAATGCAAAGGGAAAATAATAAACTGATATCACTTTAATATGTGGGAAGTACTAAGTTAGTCAATTATCGTTCATATTGATTGAACCTCATATATAACTGTACAGTACAAATTCCTGAATTCATAAATGTTGTACCCCTGTCAAGCATATCTACCCTTATCTAACAGTATATTCTCGTTACAGATTTGTTGCCTTTCTAGCTAACTTTATTGTATCACAGACATAAACACGTTTTATGACGCCAAATGCCAACCGAAAGTGGAGTCAACTGATTCACGCGTTAAATTAAATCAATTTTCGAATTACGCGTCTACAAGTATTGAATAATTCCCAAAACATGGTCAGATATTAAAAAATAGAAGTCAAGTTTATTGGTTCAGTTCTTCTCAGGAATACTTGTTTTTCATAACAAAGGGCGATACCATTTTCAACATCAGCGATTTAGCAATTACGACTGTGAAGCAAAGTGAGTCGTGTCCTATTTCAGTTGGTCCGATTGAAAAAGTCTTGCTCCTGTAGTCGCAGTGCCTATAAGTTTGAGAACCCCTCGACTAGTCAATAGACGTTCAAAATAGATCCGTTGAACTAAGTTACCTGAATTCGCCGTTATTGACATGTTCAGATTATTAGCAAAATTTTGGTAATTAGAGGGGTCGAATTTTTCGCTATATGTGCCACGCGGTATCTGCATCGCTATAGTCGAGTTTTAACAAAGGAAAAGGTTAATTTTACATTTAGTTGCATTTATTTTCACTTAGTTGAATTCCGTAGTAGCACATGTTAATGAATGTTATTTTACTGCATGAAAGCTGAATTAGTATATCTCTATACGAATAGGAGGAATAAGTGAGGACCGCTGGCGGTGGTGAATCACTCGTACATATTAGTATTGTTAAGCTAATTTCGACCTTTCTGCATGTCATGTTTACCGTGTTTACGTGTTTATGCTATTAGAACTGATAAACGAGGACCGGCTGATATGCACGACGAACTGAGAACCACCTGAGTATTTTTTGTAAACGTCTTTCCTGCTCTTCTCATGTTAACGACAACTGCATTAAAACCAAATCGGCCGCACAACGAATACATCACATGAAAGTCACCTGTGCGCATGCCGAAAGCTGCGTTTTTAAGAGGACGATATTTTTATACATAGCAGCATGGTGCTGGGTAGTAATAGGTAAAAATGGAGTCAAGTCGATTGACTCAGTACTTCCCACATATAATGATGATACCATTTTATTATTTCCCATTGCATGAAGTTATAGCCTAAAATCCCCTTGCAACTAAATTACCGCCCATCCGCCTCCAAAAACAACATCCAACACAAAAACCCTCGTAAATAGTTTCTTGCGTCTCCCTTCTTAGGAACTAGGACGCCACAGTTTTTTTCTACATGCTTGAACTGGACAATGCGAAACGATCAAGAGCCTCCAACCCGTCTAAAAACGAAGTTTGAGCTGATTTCATGTTTTTGGTCTTTTGATTATTGCTGCGCCGCCTCTGACATGGTTCTTCAAAAACAGAGTCGTTTTTCATTCTCGCAGCGGTAATTCTGTGTCAAAATTTTATTAAAATCCATTCAATAATTTTCGCTTTACGCAATACACATACAACGAAATAAAGCAAGACTCGTATGTGCAGATCACAAAATTGGTTTCTGTAATAGGCAAGCCAATGTTCGGATGGACCTAAAAAAGTGCAATATGCCGCTAGGTATTTCTTCTTCAGGTTAATAGACGGACCATTATGAATACAACAAATTTTTCAGTTTTACTACCTCCCACCCCCCAACCGCCCCGATTTCACCCCATCCAAAAAAAATTGAAAATGATCAGGAACCCATAAAACGCATAAAAACAATGTTTGAGCTATTTTTATATTTTTAGTTTTTTTATTATTGCTGCGCCGCCACTGACACTATTTTTCCAAAACATCCGCGTTTTTCATCTTCGGCTTGGGAGTAATACTATGTCAAAATTTCATTAAAATCAATTGAACAATTTTCGCGTTACGCGATATCGAACGATCTAAAACAATACTCGTATGTGTACATCATAAATTCTGATGAACATCAATTCAGTAATTTCAACATTATAAAATACAGAACGAACTAATATGTATACATCGGAAAATTCTCAAAGTCCCGTGGTTTCTATAATAAGCATGCAACGTTCGGATGGACCTAAAAAAGTGTATCATGCCGCTAGGCCTTTCATTCACACATTAATGGACAACTCATTGCGAATAAAACAAATTTTTCAGTATTACAACCCCCCACGCCCCAACCACCCCAAATTCACCCCCACCCAAGAAAAAGTGGAAAATGATCAGGAACCCCTAAAACGCTTAAAAACGAAGTTTGAGGCATATTTGACATTTTTCGTTTTTTGCTAATTACTCCGCCCCCGTATAACGGTTTTTAAAATTATAGGAACATTACCTACTAAGACCCCACAGCATAACGCTGCCCAAATTTCATCACAATCCATGCAGTGGTTATTGAGATTACGAGGGTAGAAAAACGCGACAGACAGACAGACCGGCGTCTGTGTCTACACCGACAGACAGACCGACGGAAATGAGTGACGTGGATTTCCGTTATGTACACATCATAAAACGCCCAAGAAGCGTACTATCTCAAAATCGAAAATTTTTGCGATCGCAATACTCCCATCACCTATCGTGTGGGAAGTAAAAATTCATTTTATAAAAAGCTTCGCGTTGGTGCAGTGAGAGACAAAAGCCCTCAGACTTATTTCAATAAGTTACCAATCATCTACCATTTTTGGGAGGGGATGAAATTGGGAAGGTGGGGATGGGGGAGTCGAAATCCCGAAAATTTGTTGTAAACATAAAATACCCTCGATTGCCCTAAAGAATATGAGATTCTAGACTTTTCAGACTTATCCGAATACTGACTTGAGAGACATTTGATACGTTTATTTACCTATACAGGGTGGGCCAACACTGGGCGGACGGAGGATTGTTGACTTACTAACACATATTTAAAAAGTCTGTCACTTGGTGGGGGGTGGGAACCCTTGACTGCTATAACGTTAAAATATTTTCACTTAAAATTTTAAGTTTGTACAGGGTGATTCATAATAAAATTACATTTTTTAAATGAATGGAATGGAATATATTATTGCATATTTAGATTGCTTGGTAAATTCTAGTTTGACCCCATGCAAATCACCATTCTTGGTATAAGTAGGTATCAGAAAAAAATTGAGTATCACAGTGATTACTAATCTTAGAAGGCCACGACTTTTCGGTACGGCTGAGCATAAGGTGCGTCAGACGGTTAAATTTGAAAACTTTTTGAACTTGGAAAAATCAGTAGATTAATTAAAGAAACCTCAGTCACAGATAATTTGATTTTTTCCCTATAATGGTCAAATTTTAGCAGAGTTCTTATCTAAGATACCAAATTACCTACATCCCTGCAAAGGTTAATTTTACATTCAGTTGTATTTATTTTCACTCAACTGAAATCCGTACTAGCACATATTAATGAATGTTATTTTACTGCATGAACGTTTAATTAGTATACCTCTATACGAATAGGTGGAATAAGTGAGGACCGGTAGGCGGTGGTGAATCACTCGAAGATAGGATTGTTAAGCAAATTTCGCATTTTCTACCTGTTATGTATAATATACAGTGTTTACGTGTTTATACTATTAGAAGTGATAAACGAGGACCGGGTGATATAGACGACAGAGGACCACCTGAGTATTTTTTGTGAGCGTCTTTCTTGCCCTTTTACTATTATTGTTCTTCAAGTAGGTATATTTTCGGATCGATCTGAAATTCATGTAACCGTCAACCGTACTGAACCCGAGTCGGCCGCACAACGCATATACAGGGTGAGTCAGGCTCAACGCCTCGGACTCTTGTGACCAAACGATACCACTTTTCGAAAAATGGACTTTGCGAGTATATGTAGGTCGAGTTGGTCTACATTTAAAAAATAATGACCTTTATACAGGGTGTCTAATAAAAGCGTGACATTTCAAAGCTGTTTTTTTTTTAATGGAATACCCTGTACATTATTGCATATTTAGACTCCAGTGCATTTTAGTGTGACTTTATGTATCACACATGGGACTTTAAGCGAACCGTTTAGGTACAAATCACAATTTTGGGTATAGGTAGATGTCTGAAAAAAATTGAATATCGCAGCTATTGTAAATCTTAGAGGGCTGTGACTTTGCCGTGTTACTAAGCATGAAATGTGTCAGCTTACGTTAGACGGTCGAGTTCGAATTACATTTGTACTTGGAGAAATCGGTAGATCGATTAAGTAAACTCCAATCAAAGGTAACTCCATTTTTTTAAATGGGAATGCATAATTTTTTTATACCATCAAATGTGCAATTTGATAAGCTTTCTAATGATATGCGGTTGTAAATATCAATCTCTGGTAGTTTTGATTTAATTTCAAACTTTCAGTAAAACCGGTGTTTTTCAATTCTCCTACCTATAAGCAACTTAGCAGGCCATGAAATATGAGCAAAAAACTGTTCAGATGGAACAAAACAACTAACTTAGCAGATAGTTACGGAAGAACTAAAGTAAAAGGACAAAGTTATAAAAACGACTTACAACAAATCAATTCTAACCAGAAATAGCAGACATAACACATCTAAGGTCAAAAAACAGCTGAAGTATGACAGAAATGGGTATTTTTTACAGCATACCGGCTACTACAATATTCTAAAGATTGAAGATTCACAAAACCATTGTGAATTTTGAAATCAAAGGAAATCTACTACGTAATGTTGCTGGCAGCTTAATAGCTTCATCAGAATAATATCTCACATTTCATGATTTAAAAAAATAGTAACCGATACCTCTGACTGGAGTTCTGCAAATTTTTCAATACTCATAAGCAGGATCGCCGAAAATGAAGAATAAATTAAAAATCTGCTCAAATTATTAAACATAATTTGCCTGGCAGAAAATTAAAATATGATTTGTCAGTATTCCTTTTTTGTGATCCTGCTAATAGATACTGAAAAATTCAAAGGACGACAGTGAGAGGTATCATTACTTTTGCCTTTGACGGAAATGACTACTGTTTTATGCCATTAAATGTGAAATTGCGCTCTGAAGATATTAGACTGACGGCAACGATCGCTGAAAGTTTTGCTTTCATTTCAAAGTGTTTAGTGATTTTGGAAATTTTTAATCTCTAGTACATTGCAGTCGCTAGTAGGCTGTAAAAATTATCCATTTCTGTCGTACTCCAGCTTCTCTTTAACCTTAGACAGGTTACCGCCGTTGTTTCTGGTTACAGTTGATTTGTTGCAGGGAATTTTTATAATCTTGTTCTTTTACTCTAGTTCTGCTGGATCTTTTTGCTAAGTTAGTTGTTTTCTTCCATCTGAATATGATTTTGTTTATATTTCATGGCCTGCTAGTTTGTTTATAGGTAGGGAAATTGCAAGACACTGATTTGATTGAAATCTCGAAATTTAATAAAAACTACCATAGATTGAAATTCACAACCTGATATAATTAGAAAGGCCATCAAATTGCACATTTGATCGTATAAAAAAAATTATGCATTCCCTTTGAAAAAAATCAAGTTACCTTTGATTGAAGTTTCCTTAACTGATCTACCGATTTGTCCAAGTAAAAATGTAATTTGAACTCGACCGTCTAACGTAAGCTGATACATTTCATGCTTAGTATAATATGGCAAAGTCACTGCCCTCTAAGATTTATAATAGCTGCGATATTCAATTTTTTTCTGACATCGACCTATACCCAAAATTGCAATTCGCTTAAAGTCCCATGTGTGATACATAAAGTCACACTAACATTCACCCAGGAATCTAAATATGCAATAATATACAGGGTGCTCCATTTGAAAAAACATAACTTTGATATGTCACGATTATATTAGACACCCTGTATAAAAGTCATTATTTTTAAAATATAGCCCAACTCGACCTACATACACTTGCAAAGTCGATTTTCCGAAAAGTAGTATCGTTTGGTCACAAGAGTCCGAGGCGTTGAGCTTGACTCACCCTGTATAGCCTTAAAATGACCTGTGCGCATGCTGAAAGTTGGAAATAATATAAAAACGAAATGAGTTCTCGATCTAAAAGAATAGTGAAAATTTTAATTAAACAGAGCTGGTCACATAGCTTAGGTGCACCTACGTTGCATTTTGCATTTTTTAAATGGATGAAATTTGGATAGCAGTAGTAGTAGGTAAAGCTGCACTTTATGAAAAGCTGGGCGTAGGCGTAGTGAAAGATAAAACCCCTCGGCCTTTGTTTCAAGCTTTTTACGAGTTTTCAATTATCTGTTATTTTTTAGGAGGGGATGAAATAGGGAAGGTGGGGAGAGAGGGAGATGAAATCTCGAAAAATTGTTGTTAACATAAAGTACCCTCCATTGCCCTAAAAAATATTAAATTCTATGCTTTTCAGACCTACACGAAAACTGTCCTTGAAGACTTACCTACATTCTTTTTTGATACCCATTCATTACACTTAGGGCCAGTTTCAGTCGTCTCTGATAAGTTTCGGATAGCGTATCTGTCACATAGGCCCATATCCTTTATATGACAGATAGGCTTTCGGTCTGTCGGTTTGTCTTTCTGTTATACTTAGAACCGGTTTCACCGGTCTCTGATAAGTTTCAGATAGCGTATCTATCAGATAGGCCCATAATATTTATATGGCATTATCGGACATATAGGCTATCGGTCTGTCGGTTTATCTGCCTGTTGGAGTTTTTCTATCCTCATAATCTCAGCAACCTTTGCACGGAGCGATATACTGTGGGGTCGTAATAGGTAGTATACTGCTATAATTTTGAAAATCCGTGCATGGGCGGTGAAGGAATTAGCAAAAAACAAAAAAAAGTCAAATATTCCTCAAACTTCGTTTTTAGGATTTTTGGGGGTTCCTAATCATTTTGTACTACAGGATGGATGGTGGAGGGCTATGAATAGAGATGGGCATATCGGGTCATTTTTAAGATGCGGATCAACGGATCTAGAACACCTCAAAGATCCGGAACAGTGATCCGGTTCACGGGTCAGTCGGATCCCGACTAGCGAATGCAATCGTCCACCTTCGATCTCAAGATCTCAAGATCGAAGGTGAACGATTGGTCAACCGAAGCACAAGGGAACCGCCCAATCTGGGTACTCGGTGCAGACAGAAATGAGCCGGTACAGTACAGTACACTTCATGTATAATTTATTAATTTGTTTTATCCTTATATCAGATGATATTTATTTTTTATAATTATGTACCTAGAAGATGTATATGTATTAATACTATTCTTTATAAATTTCGATTTGAGTAAATAATTATTCAGTTTTGAGTTTCTCGTATTTGTTAAAATACACTCCTAGCACGTAAAAGGAATTCTTTGTCTCTACTATAAACAGCCACAACTCATCATACAAGAAAAATATTCATTTATTATTCGCCCTAAAATATCTATCTAAATATTCTTTTAAATTCAGATCCCAGAACATTGAGCATTATGGCTATCCAGTAGCTTAAGCAGAACACTGAACCGAAAACTGAACTGACCGACATATATTGCCGTGGCACGCACCATCCTGCTTTGTGATTCTGATGAACAAGCCGCCGAATTTGTGACCCGACGGACCCGTTGAGATTAAATTTAGGATTCGGTTCAGTTAGGTCACCTTAAAGATCCGGATCAATGAACCGGATCGGAACCGTTCTACACATCTCTAGCTATGAAAATGAAAAAATTGTTGTATTCATAATAGCCTGTCTAAAGCTTATCAAAAAATGGCCAAATATATGAAACTTGTCAATCTTGGGTTAATTCCGCATAATGATGTAACATTTAATAATATAATTAAAATCTCAATGCTAAAAGTAAAGCCATTACACACACACACATACAGACCTACACGCAAACACAATGACCTGTGAGAGCAAGACCCAGCGGCATAATACACTTTTTTAGGTCCATCCTAACAGTGCCTTGCGTATTGCAGAAAACAAGGGACTTCGAATACGAGTTTTGCTTTAGGTCGTTCTGTATTCTGTGGAAACTTTTGTTTGATTTTAATGAAATTTTGACATAGTATTATTACTGTGTCGAGAATGGAAATGCGTATGGTTTTTAGAAATCGTATCAGTGGCGGCGCAGCAATAATAAAAAAAACTAAAAATATAAAAACATCTCAAACGTCGTTTTTAAGCGTTTGAGACGTGACTGATCATTTTCTACTTTTTTGGTAAGGGAGAAATTGGGATCGTTGGGGGGTGAGGGGTTGTAAAACTGAAAAGCTTATTGTATTCATAATAGGCTGTCATTGACCTGTGACACTTTTTTAGATCCATCCGAACATTGTCTAGCCTATTGCAGAAACCAAGAGTTTTCTGGTATATACGTAATAATGGCATTGCTCTAGATCGTTCTGTATTCTATAGCGTGGAAAATATTGAACTGATTTTGATGAAATCTCGACACAGTATTACTAGCAAATACTATTAGCTTAGCGAGGAGGGTAAACGCGTTTGGCTTTTAATTGAAAACCCCAATTTTCTGTTGTATACATAAGGGTATTGCTTTAGACCGTTCTGTACTATATAACACAGTGTTATTTCCGTTGCAAGGTTGGAAAGCGCGTAAGGTTTTTAGAAATCGTGTCAGTAGCGGTGCAGCGTGTATTTGGTTGCAAAATGATCTCAGATTATAGCTTCACGGTATGGGAAAACAATAAATTGGTTTCACCGCAATGTGTGGGAAGTACTAACCCACTCAACTTGACTTAATTTTTTGTTCATAAATCCGCCATCACAAAGATGATATTTCAAAAGCATGCACCTTTTTCGACCCCGCCGTGGTAATAATAATCTGTCAAAGTTTTATTGCTAATGTTAGATACACACGTTAGATAAAAACCTTGAGTCCTCAAACTATGTAAAGGCAAGCCAAGTACAAAACATTACAACGACCAAGTTTATTCAGTATCACGGAAAGTCCATCACCCAAATTTTAGCACCTTACTAAAAGGAAAAATATTAATCAGATATTCTTAAAATTCACACAAAAATAACAAAAGCAAAGTCTATTCGCCTATAAATAGAAAAACAATGTAGTTACAAAGATCTATATAACACTGATTCTAAATCAATTATTTGGAGGATTCATGACCATATGTCTATGGGAGCAGAACATGATGTCAAAGCATTTGTGAATTCACACATAATTGAAGTCCATCAGGTTACACGTTACAACAACAGGGTAGTTGTTGTGAAGTGTAATTTAAAAAACACCTATTCAGTAAAAGTCGTAGAACGGCTTATATTGCGGTGTCATTTTGGCAACACAGCTATGACCTCGCTTGGTGCGTTGTATACCGATTTCGGACCTCCGCTGTTCTCTGGGATAAAAAGCGGGTATATCGTGGCTCACTTAATTCTTTCATTGAAAGGTCCTCACTTGTCTCGATATACACGTATCAATTTTCTCATCGGTAAAATAGCTTTCATGTGTATATTTGAATGTTTCTTATCAAATGGCACATCTTCGTAATATCTATCATAAAATGATGCCATTATCTCGTTGTCCTCACTTGGTCACTAATATGTACTGTCCTCACTTGGTGCGCCAGCCAAGTATATATATATATATATATATATATATATATATATATATATATATATATATATATATATATATATATAGACAAAACAAAAACAAAAAAGGTGCAGCCCGGGCTCCGACACACCGGGCTGCTGTTCCATTCCCCAGCGACTACTCCTCACACCGTGAGGTGAGCAATCACTGGGTCCGCGTATCGTGCGTCCTAAGCAGACGAAGGGACCCATGGATGACTGCCTTCTGCATTCTGGCGGCTAAGATGTGCGCCGCCGCACGGCACACCGGCATTTTGCGCAGTGCAGAGAGCAGCGTATCCCTCATACCACCTAGGGATCCAATGACCATTACTAGCAGACTCACAGTGTAGTCCGGCCAGAGCCTGCGAAGTTGTCCGAGGAGCTCCTGATACTTGGTCCGCTTTTCCTCCTCCTTAGAGACGATGTTCCCCTCGGCAGGTGCCGAGAACTCGATAACGAACATCGTCTTTTGTTGGTAGTCGAGGAGGACTATGTCGGGCTTATTTGCATGTATGAGCTCGAGCGTGGAGAATGAGTAGTTCCAGTAAATTCGGCACCTCTCGTTCTCCACAACGGACTCAATGTCCCCTGGAGCGTATGGCAGCACCGGTGTCTCATCTCATATATATATATATATATATATATATATATATCAGGAGCTCCTCGGACAACTTCGCAGGCTCTGGCCGGACTACACTGTGAGTCTGCTAGTAATGGTCATTGGATCCCTAGGTGGTATGAGGGATACGCTGCTCTCTGCACTGCGCAAAATGCCGGTGTGCCGTGCGGCGGCGCACATCTTAGCCGCCAGAATGCAGAAGGCAGTCATCCATGGGTCCCTTCGTCTGCTTAGGACGCACGATACGCGGACCCAGTGATTGCTCACCTCACGGTGTGAGGAGTAGTCGCTGGGGAATGGAACAGCAGCCCGGTGTGTCGGAGCCCGGGTTGCACCTTTTTTGTTTTTGTTTTGTTTATATATATATATATATATATATATATATATATATATATATATAGGAAGGGAAGTTCATGGGCATGTCCGCATGAAGGATCAATAAGAGGAGCAGTAACCGGCGATGCGCGCGCATTTCTGCTTATTGGCTTCATCAGGCCGGTGCAACCTGAAGAAGGATGGAAAAGGAAGAAACTCCAGAAGCCACCAACAGGAGCCAAACCAGCACATTTGTGGCGTACAGTCAAGAGCCCCATGTTTATGGGGTTTCGCTTAACTTTGTAGCCACGGAGGCCAGCCAAAGCTACCTGCCGTGATACTTCAAGCCCAGAGAGATAACATGATGGAGGATGTTATTGCGGAAACAATGGAAAAAGGAAGGGAAGTTCATGGGCATGTCCGCATGAAGGATCAATAAGAGGAGCAGTAACCGGCGATGCGCGCGCATTTCTGCTTATTGGCTTCATCAGGCCGGTGCAACCTGAAGAAGGATGGAAAAGGAAGAAACTCCAGAAGCCACCAACAGGAGCCAAACCAGCACATTTGTGGCGTACAGTCAAGAGCCCCATGTTTATGGGGTTTCGCTTAACTTTGTAGCCACGGAGGCCAGCCAAAGCTACCTGCCGTGATACTTCAAGCCCAGAGAGATAACATGATGGAGGATGTTATTGCGGAAACAATGGAAAAAGGAAGGGAAGTTCATGGGCATGTCCGCATGAAGGATCAATAAGAGGAGCAGTAACCGGCGATGCGCGCGCATTTCTGCTTATTGGCTTCATCAGGCCGGTGCAACCTGAAGAAGGATGGAAAAGGAAGAAACTCCAGAAGCCACCAACAGGAGCCAAACCAGCACATTTGTGGCGTACAGTCAAGAGCCCCATGTTTATGGGGTTTCGCTTAACTTTGTAGCCACGGAGGCCAGCCAAAGCTACCTGCCGTGATACTTCAAGCCCAGAGAGATAACATGATGGAGGATGTTATTGCGGAAACAATGGAAAAAGGAAGGGAAGTTCATGGGCATGTCCGCATGAAGGATCAATAAGAGGAGCAGTAACCGGCGATGCGCGCGCATTTCTGCTTATTGGCTTCATCAGGCCGGTGCAACCTGAAGAAGGATGGAAAAGGAAGAAACTCCAGAAGCCACCAACAGGAGCCAAACCAGCACATTTGTGGCGTACAGTCAAGAGCCCCATGTTTATGGGGTTTCGCTTAACTTTGTAGCCACGGAGGCCAGCCAAAGCTACCTGCCGTGATACTTCAAGCCCAGAGAGATAACATGATGGAGGATGTTATTGCGGAAACAATGGAAAAAGGAAGGGAAGTTCATGGGCATGTCCGCATGAAGGATCAATAAGAGGAGCAGTAACCGGCGATGCGCGCGCATTTCTGCTTATTGGCTTCATCAGGCCGGTGCAACCTGAAGAAGGATGGAAAAGGAAGAAACTCCAGAAGCCACCAACAGGAGCCAAACCAGCACATTTGTGGCGTACAGTCAAGAGCCCCATGTTTATGGGGTTTCGCTTAACTTTGTAGCCACGGAGGCCAGCCAAAGCTACCTGCCGTGATACTTCAAGCCCAGAGAGATAACATGATGGAGGATGTTATTGCGGAAACAATGGAAAAAGGAAGGGAAGTTCATGGGCATGTCCGCATGAAGGATCAATAAGAGGAGCAGTAACCGGCGATGCGCGCGCATTTCTGCTTATTGGCTTCATCAGGCCGGTGCAACCTGAAGAAGGATGGAAAAGGAAGAAACTCCAGAAGCCACCAACAGGAGCCAAACCAGCACATTTGTGGCGTACAGTCAAGAGCCCCATGTTTATGGGGTTTCGCTTAACTTTGTAGCCACGGAGGCCAGCCAAAGCTACCTGCCGTGATACTTCAAGCCCAGAGAGATAACATGATGGAGGATGTTATTGCGGAAACAATGGAAAAAGGAAGGGAAGTTCATGGGCATGTCCGCATGAAGGATCAATAAGAGGAGCAGTAACCGGCGATGCGCGCGCATTTCTGCTTATTGGCTTCATCAGGCCGGTGCAACCTGAAGAAGGATGGAAAAGGAAGAAACTCCAGAAGCCACCAACAGGAGCCAAACCAGCACATTTGTGGCGTACAGTCAAGAGCCCCATGTTTATGGGGTTTCGCTTAACTTTGTAGCCACGGAGGCCAGCCAAAGCTACCTGCCGTGATACTTCAAGCCCAGAGAGATAACATGATGGAGGATGTTATTGCGGAAACAATGGAAAAAGGAAGGGAAGTTCATGGGCATGTCCGCATGAAGGATCAATAAGAGGAGCAGTAACCGGCGATGCGCGCGCATTTCTGCTTATTGGCTTCATCAGGCCGGTGCAACCTGAAGAAGGATGGAAAAGGAAGAAACTCCAGAAGCCACCAACAGGAGCCAAACCAGCACATTTGTGGCGTACAGTCAAGAGCCCCATGTTTATGGGGTTTCGCTTAACTTTGTAGCCACGGAGGCCAGCCAAAGCTACCTGCCGTGATACTTCAAGCCCAGAGAGATAACATGATGGAGGATGTTATTGCGGAAACAATGGAAAAAGGAAGGGAAGTTCATGGGCATGTCCGCATGAAGGATCAATAAGAGGAGCAGTAACCGGCGATGCGCGCGCATTTCTGCTTATTGGCTTCATCAGGCCGGTGCAACCTGAAGAAGGATGGAAAAGGAAGAAACTCCAGAAGCCACCAACAGGAGCCAAACCAGCACATTTGTGGCGTACAGTCAAGAGCCCCATGTTTATGGGGTTTCGCTTAACTTTGTAGCCACGGAGGCCAGCCAAAGCTACCTGCCGTGATACTTCAAGCCCAGAGAGATAACATGATGGAGGATGTTATTGCGGAAACAATGGAAAAAGGAAGGGAAGTTCATGGGCATGTCCGCATGAAGGATCAATAAGAGGAGCAGTAACCGGCGATGCGCGCGCATTTCTGCTTATTGGCTTCATCAGGCCGGTGCAACCTGAAGAAGGATGGAAAAGGAAGAAACTCCAGAAGCCACCAACAGGAGCCAAACCAGCACATTTGTGGCGTACAGTCAAGAGCCCCATGTTTATGGGGTTTCGCTTAACTTTGTAGCCACGGAGGCCAGCCAAAGCTACCTGCCGTGATACTTCAAGCCCAGAGAGATAACATGATGGAGGATGTTATTGCGGAAACAATGGAAAAAGGAAGGGAAGTTCATGGGCATGTCCGCATGAAGGATCAATAAGAGGAGCAGTAACCGGCGATGCGCGCGCATTTCTGCTTATTGGCTTCATCAGGCCGGTGCAACCTGAAGAAGGATGGAAAAGGAAGAAACTCCAGAAGCCACCAACAGGAGCCAAACCAGCACATTTGTGGCGTACAGTCAAGAGCCCCATGTTTATGGGGTTTCGCTTAACTTTGTAGCCACGGAGGCCAGCCAAAGCTACCTGCCGTGATACTTCAAGCCCAGAGAGATAACATGATGGAGGATGTTATTGCGGAAACAATGGAAAAAGGAAGGGAAGTTCATGGGCATGTCCGCATGAAGGATCAATAAGAGGAGCAGTAACCGGCGATGCGCGCGCATTTCTGCTTATTGGCTTCATCAGGCCGGTGCAACCTGAAGAAGGATGGAAAAGGAAGAAACTCCAGAAGCCACCAACAGGAGCCAAACCAGCACATTTGTGGCGTACAGTCAAGAGCCCCATGTTTATGGGGTTTCGCTTAACTTTGTAGCCACGGAGGCCAGCCAAAGCTACCTGCCGTGATACTTCAAGCCCAGAGAGATAACATGATGGAGGATGTTATTGCGGAAACAATGGAAAAAGGAAGGGAAGTTCATGGGCATGTCCGCATGAAGGATCAATAAGAGGAGCAGTAACCGGCGATGCGCGCGCATTTCTGCTTATTGGCTTCATCAGGCCGGTGCAACCTGAAGAAGGATGGAAAAGGAAGAAACTCCAGAAGCCACCAACAGGAGCCAAACCAGCACATTTGTGGCGTACAGTCAAGAGCCCCATGTTTATGGGGTTTCGCTTAACTTTGTAGCCACGGAGGCCAGCCAAAGCTACCTGCCGTGATACTTCAAACCCAGAGAGATAACATGATGGAGGATGTTATTGCGGAAACAATGGAAAAAGGAAGGGAAGTTCATGGGCATGTCCGCATGAAGGATCAATAAGAGGAGCAGTAACCGGCGATGCGCGCGCATTTCTGCTTATTGGCTTCATCAGGCCGGTGCAACCTGAAGAAGGATGGAAAAGGAAGAAACTCCAGAAGCCACCAACAGGAGCCAAACCAGCACATTTGTGGCGTACAGTCAAGAGCCCCATGTTTATGGGGTTTCGCTTAACTTTGTAGCCACGGAGGCCAGCCAAAGCTACCTGCCGTGATACTTCAAGCCCAGAGAGATAACATGATGGAGGATGTTATTGCGGAAACAATGGAAAAAGGAAGGGAAGTTCATGGGCATGTCCGCATGAAGGATCAATAAGAGGAGCAGTAACCGGCGATGCGCGCGCATTTCTGCTTATTGGCTTCATCAGGCCGGTGCAACCTGAAGAAGGATGGAAAAGGAAGAAACTCCAGAAGCCACCAACAGGAGCCAAACCAGCACATTTGTGGCGTACAGTCAAGAGCCCCATGTTTATGGGGTTTCGCTTAACTTTGTAGCCACGGAGGCCAGCCAAAGCTACCTGCCGTGATACTTCAAGCCCAGAGAGATAACATGATGGAGGATGTTATTGCGGAAACAATGGAAAAAGGAAGGGAAGTTCATGGGCATGTCCGCATGAAGGATCAATAAGAGGAGCAGTAACCGGCGATGCGCGCGCATTTCTGCTTATTGGCTTCATCAGGCCGGTGCAACCTGAAGAAGGATGGAAAAGGAAGAAACTCCAGAAGCCACCAACAGGAGCCAAACCAGCACATTTGTGGCGTACAGTCAAGAGCCCCATGTTTATGGGGTTTCGCTTAACTTTGTAGCCACGGAGGCCAGCCAAAGCTACCTGCCGTGATACTTCAAGCCCAGAGAGATAACATGATGGAGGATGTTATTGCGGAAACAATGGAAAAAGGAAGGGAAGTTCATGGGCATGTCCGCATGAAGGATCAATAAGAGGAGCAGTAACCGGCGATGCGCGCGCATTTCTGCTTATTGGCTTCATCAGGCCGGTGCAACCTGAAGAAGGATGGAAAAGGAAGAAACTCCAGAAGCCACCAACAGGAGCCAAACCAGCACATTTGTGGCGTACAGTCAAGAGCCCCATGTTTATGGGGTTTCGCTTAACTTTGTAGCCACGGAGGCCAGCCAAAGCTACCTGCCGTGATACTTCAAGCCCAGAGAGATAACATGATGGAGGATGTTATTGCGGAAACAATGGAAAAAGGAAGGGAAGTTCATGGGCATGTCCGCATGAAGGATCAATAAGAGGAGCAGTAACCGGCGATGCGCGCGCATTTCTGCTTATTGGCTTCATCAGGCCGGTGCAACCTGAAGAAGGATGGAAAAGGAAGAAACTCCAGAAGCCACCAACAGGAGCCAAACCAGCACATTTGTGGCGTACAGTCAAGAGCCCCATGTTTATGGGGTTTCGCTTAACTTTGTAGCCACGGAGGCCAGCCAAAGCTACCTGCCGTGATACTTCAAGCCCAGAGAGATAACATGATGGAGGATGTTATTGCGGAAACAATGGAAAAAGGAAGGGAAGTTCATGGGCATGTCCGCATGAAGGATCAATAAGAGGAGCAGTAACCGGCGATGCGCGCGCATTTCTGCTTATTGGCTTCATCAGGCCGGTGCAACCTGAAGAAGGATGGAAAAGGAAGAAACTCCAGAAGCCACCAACAGGAGCCAAACCAGCACATTTGTGGCGTACAGTCAAGAGCCCCATGTTTATGGGGTTTCGCTTAACTTTGTAGCCACGGAGGCCAGCCAAAGCTACCTGCCGTGATACTTCAAGCCCAGAGAGATAACATGATGGAGGATGTTATTGCGGAAACAATGGAAAAAGGAAGGGAAGTTCATGGGCATGTCCGCATGAAGGATCAATAAGAGGAGCAGTAACCGGCGATGCGCGCGCATTTCTGCTTATTGGCTTCATCAGGCCGGTGCAACCTGAAGAAGGATGGAAAAGGAAGAAACTCCAGAAGCCACCAACAGGAGCCAAACCAGCACATTTGTGGCGTACAGTCAAGAGCCCCATGTTTATGGGGTTTCGCTTAACTTTGTAGCCACGGAGGCCAGCCAAAGCTACCTGCCGTGATACTTCAAGCCCAGAGAGATAACATGATGGAGGATGTTATTGCGGAAACAATGGAAAAAGGAAGGGAAGTTCATGGGCATGTCCGCATGAAGGATCAATAAGAGGAGCAGTAACCGGCGATGCGCGCGCATTTCTGCTTATTGGCTTCATCAGGCCGGCGCAACCTGAAGAAGGATGGAAAAGGAAGAAACTCCAGAAGCCACCAACAGGAGCCAAACCAGCACATTTGTGGCGTACAGTCAAGAGCCCCATGTTTATGGGGTTTCGCTTAACTTTGTAGCCACGGAGGCCAGCCAAAGCTACCTGCCGTGATACTTCAAGCCCAGAGAGATAACATGATGGAGGATGTTATTGCGGAAACAATGGAAAAAGGAAGGGAAGTTCATGGGCATGTCCGCATGAAGGATCAATAAGAGGAGCAGTAACCGGCGATGCGCGCGCATTTCTGCTTATTGGCTTCATCAGGCCGGTGCAACCTGAAGAAGGATGGAAAAGGAAGAAACTCCAGAAGCCACCAACAGGAGCCAAACCAGCACATTTGTGGCGTACAGTCAAGAGCCCCATGTTTATGGGGTTTCGCTTAACTTTGTAGCCACGGAGGCCAGCCAAAGCTACCTGCCGTGATACTTCAAGCCCAGAGAGATAACATGATGGAGGATGTTATTGCGGAAACAATGGAAAAAGGAAGGGAAGTTCATCATGTTATCTCTCTGGGCTTGAAGTATCACGGCAGGTAGCTTTGGCTGGCCTCCGTGGCTACAAAGTTAAGCGAAACCCCATAAACATGGGGCTCTTGACTGTACGCCACAAATGTGCTGGTTTGGCTCCTGTTGGTGGCTTCTGGAGTTTCTTCCTTTTCCATCCTTCTTCAGGTTGCACCGGCCTGATGAAGCCAATAAGCAGAAATGCGCGCGCATCGCCGGTTACTGCTCCTCTTATTGATCCTTCATGCGGACATGCCCATGAACTTCCCTTCCTTTTTCCATTGTTTCCGCAATAACATCCTCCATCATGTTATCTCTCTGGGCTTGAAGTATCACGGCAGGTAGCTTTGGCTGGCCTCCGTGGCTACAAAGTTAAGCGAAACCCCATAAACATGGGGCTCTTGACTGTACGCCACAAATGTGCTGGTTTGGCTCCTGTTGGTGGCTTCTGGAGTTTCTTCCTTTTCCATCCTTCTTCAGGTTGCACCGGCCTGATGAAGCCAATAAGCAGAAATGCGCGCGCATCGCCGGTTACTGCTCCTCTTATTGATCCTTCATGCGGACATGCCCATGAACTTCCCTTCCTTTTTCCATTGTTTCCGCAATAACATCCTCCATCATGTTATCTCTCTGGGCTTGAAGTATCACGGCAGGTAGCTTTGGCTGGCCTCCGTGGCTACAAAGTTAAGCGAAACCCCATAAACATGGGGCTCTTGACTGTACGCCACAAATGTGCTGGTTTGGCTCCTGTTGGTGGCTTCTGGAGTTTCTTCCTTTTCCATCCTTCTTCAGGTTGCACCGGCCTGATGAAGCCAATAAGCAGAAATGCGCGCGCATCGCCGGTTACTGCTCCTCTTATTGATCCTTCATGCGGACATGCCCATGAACTTCCCTTCCTTTTTCCATTGTTTCCGCAATAACATCCTCCATCATGTTATCTCTCTGGGCTTGAAGTATCACGGCAGGTAGCTTTGGCTGGCCTCCGTGGCTACAAAGTTAAGCGAAACCCCATAAACATGGGGCTCTTGACTGTACGCCACAAATGTGCTGGTTTGGCTCCTGTTGGTGGCTTCTGGAGTTTCTTCCTTTTCCATCCTTCTTCAGGTTGCACCGGCCTGATGAAGCCAATAAGCAGAAATGCGCGCGCATCGCCGGTTACTGCTCCTCTTATTGATCCTTCATGCGGACATGCCCATGAACTTCCCTTCCTTTTTCCATTGTTTCCGCAATAACATCCTCCATCATGTTATCTCTCTGGGCTTGAAGTATCACGGCAGGTAGCTTTGGCTGGCCTCCGTGGCTACAAAGTTAAGCGAAACCCCATAAACATGGGGCTCTTGACTGTACGCCACAAATGTGCTGGTTTGGCTCCTGTTGGTGGCTTCTGGAGTTTCTTCCTTTTCCATCCTTCTTCAGGTTGCACCGGCCTGATGAAGCCAATAAGCAGAAATGCGCGCGCATCGCCGGTTACTGCTCCTCTTATTGATCCTTCATGCGGACATGCCCATGAACTTCCCTTCCTTTTTCCATTGTTTCCGCAATAACATCCTCCATCATGTTATCTCTCTGGGCTTGAAGTATCACGGCAGGTAGCTTTGGCTGGCCTCCGTGGCTACAAAGTTAAGCGAAACCCCATAAACATGGGGCTCTTGACTGTACGCCACAAATGTGCTGGTTTGGCTCCTGTTGGTGGCTTCTGGAGTTTCTTCCTTTTCCATCCTTCTTCAGGTTGCACCGGCCTGATGAAGCCAATAAGCAGAAATGCGCGCGCATCGCCGGTTACTGCTCCTCTTATTGATCCTTCATGCGGACATGCCCATGAACTTCCCTTCCTTTTTCCATTGTTTCCGCAATAACATCCTCCATCATGTTATCTCTCTGGGCTTGAAGTATCACGGCAGGTAGCTTTGGCTGGCCTCCGTGGCTACAAAGTTAAGCGAAACCCCATAAACATGGGGCTCTTGACTGTACGCCACAAATGTGCTGGTTTGGCTCCTGTTGGTGGCTTCTGGAGTT
Source organism: Callosobruchus maculatus (assembly GCA_951848785.1). Lineage (NCBI taxonomy): Eukaryota > Metazoa > Arthropoda > Insecta > Coleoptera > Chrysomelidae > Callosobruchus > Callosobruchus maculatus. The sequence continues at coordinate 3,059,001 of CATOUR010000191.1, read as the reverse complement.
TCTTCCTTTTCCATCCTTCTTCAGGTTGCACCGGCCTGATGAAGCCAATAAGCAGAAATGCGCGCGCATCGCCGGTTACTGCTCCTCTTATTGATCCTTCATGCGGACATGCCCATGAACTTCCCTTCCTTTTTCCATTGTTTCCGCAATAACATCCTCCATCATGTTATCTCTCTGGGCTTGAAGTATCACGGCAGGTAGCTTTGGCTGGCCTCCGTGGCTACAAAGTTAAGCGAAACCCCATAAACATGGGGCTCTTGACTGTACGCCACAAATGTGCTGGTTTGGCTCCTGTTGGTGGCTTCTGGAGTTTCTTCCTTTTCCATCCTTCTTCAGGTTGCACCGGCCTGATGAAGCCAATAAGCAGAAATGCGCGCGCATCGCCGGTTACTGCTCCTCTTATTGATCCTTCATGCGGACATGCCCATGAACTTCCCTTCCTTTTTCCATTGTTTCCGCAATAACATCCTCCATCATGTTATCTCTCTGGGCTTGAAGTATCACGGCAGGTAGCTTTGGCTGGCCTCCGTGGCTACAAAGTTAAGCGAAACCCCATAAACATGGGGCTCTTGACTGTACGCCACAAATGTGCTGGTTTGGCTCCTGTTGGTGGCTTCTGGAGTTTCTTCCTTTTCCATCCTTCTTCAGGTTGCACCGGCCTGATGAAGCCAATAAGCAGAAATGCGCGCGCATCGCCGGTTACTGCTCCTCTTATTGATCCTTCATGCGGACATGCCCATGAACTTCCCTTCCTTTTTCCATTGTTTCCGCAATAACATCCTCCATCATGTTATCTCTCTGGGCTTGAAGTATCACGGCAGGTAGCTTTGGCTGGCCTCCGTGGCTACAAAGTTAAGCGAAACCCCATAAACATGGGGCTCTTGACTGTACGCCACAAATGTGCTGGTTTGGCTCCTGTTGGTGGCTTCTGGAGTTTCTTCCTTTTCCATCCTTCTTCAGGTTGCACCGGCCTGATGAAGCCAATAAGCAGAAATGCGCGCGCATCGCCGGTTACTGCTCCTCTTATTGATCCTTCATGCGGACATGCCCATGAACTTCCCTTCCTTTTTCCATTGTTTCCGCAATAACATCCTCCATCATGTTATCTCTCTGGGCTTGAAGTATCACGGCAGGTAGCTTTGGCTGGCCTCCGTGGCTACAAAGTTAAGCGAAACCCCATAAACATGGGGCTCTTGACTGTACGCCACAAATGTGCTGGTTTGGCTCCTGTTGGTGGCTTCTGGAGTTTCTTCCTTTTCCATCCTTCTTCAGGTTGCACCGGCCTGATGAAGCCAATAAGCAGAAATGCGCGCGCATCGCCGGTTACTGCTCCTCTTATTGATCCTTCATGCGGACATGCCCATGAACTTCCCTTCCTTTTTCCATTGTTTCCGCAATAACATCCTCCATCATGTTATCTCTCTGGGCTTGAAGTATCACGGCAGGTAGCTTTGGCTGGCCTCCGTGGCTACAAAGTTAAGCGAAACCCCATAAACATGGGGCTCTTGACTGTACGCCACAAATGTGCTGGTTTGGCTCCTGTTGGTGGCTTCTGGAGTTTCTTCCTTTTCCATCCTTCTTCAGGTTGCACCGGCCTGATGAAGCCAATAAGCAGAAATGCGCGCGCATCGCCGGTTACTGCTCCTCTTATTGATCCTTCATGCGGACATGCCCATGAACTTCCCTTCCTTTTTCCATTGTTTCCGCAATAACATCCTCCATCATGTTATCTCTCTGGGCTTGAAGTATCACGGCAGGTAGCTTTGGCTGGCCTCCGTGGCTACAAAGTTAAGCGAAACCCCATAAACATGGGGCTCTTGACTGTACGCCACAAATGTGCTGGTTTGGCTCCTGTTGGTGGCTTCTGGAGTTTCTTCCTTTTCCATCCTTCTTCAGGTTGCACCGGCCTGATGAAGCCAATAAGCAGAAATGCGCGCGCATCGCCGGTTACTGCTCCTCTTATTGATCCTTCATGCGGACATGCCCATGAACTTCCCTTCCTTTTTCCATTGTTTCCGCAATAACATCCTCCATCATGTTATCTCTCTGGGCTTGAAGTATCACGGCAGGTAGCTTTGGCTGGCCTCCGTGGCTACAAAGTTAAGCGAAACCCCATAAACATGGGGCTCTTGACTGTACGCCACAAATGTGCTGGTTTGGCTCCTGTTGGTGGCTTCTGGAGTTTCTTCCTTTTCCATCCTTCTTCAGGTTGCACCGGCCTGATGAAGCCAATAAGCAGAAATGCGCGCGCATCGCCGGTTACTGCTCCTCTTATTGATCCTTCATGCGGACATGCCCATGAACTTCCCTTCCTTTTTCCATTGTTTCCGCAATAACATCCTCCATCATGTTATCTCTCTGGGCTTGAAGTATCACGGCAGGTAGCTTTGGCTGGCCTCCGTGGCTACAAAGTTAAGCGAAACCCCATAAACATGGGGCTCTTGACTGTACGCCACAAATGTGCTGGTTTGGCTCCTGTTGGTGGCTTCTGGAGTTTCTTCCTTTTCCATCCTTCTTCAGGTTGCACCGGCCTGATGAAGCCAATAAGCAGAAATGCGCGCGCATCGCCGGTTACTGCTCCTCTTATTGATCCTTCATGCGGACATGCCCATGAACTTCCCTTCCTTTTTCCATTGTTTCCGCAATAACATCCTCCATCATGTTATCTCTCTGGGCTTGAAGTATCACGGCAGGTAGCTTTGGCTGGCCTCCGTGGCTACAAAGTTAAGCGAAACCCCATAAACATGGGGCTCTTGACTGTACGCCACAAATGTGCTGGTTTGGCTCCTGTTGGTGGCTTCTGGAGTTTCTTCCTTTTCCATCCTTCTTCAGGTTGCACCGGCCTGATGAAGCCAATAAGCAGAAATGCGCGCGCATCGCCGGTTACTGCTCCTCTTATTGATCCTTCATGCGGACATGCCCATGAACTTCCCTTCCTTTTTCCATTGTTTCCGCAATAACATCCTCCATCATGTTATCTCTCTGGGCTTGAAGTATCACGGCAGGTAGCTTTGGCTGGCCTCCGTGGCTACAAAGTTAAGCGAAACCCCATAAACATGGGGCTCTTGACTGTACGCCACAAATGTGCTGGTTTGGCTCCTGTTGGTGGCTTCTGGAGTTTCTTCCTTTTCCATCCTTCTTCAGGTTGCACCGGCCTGATGAAGCCAATAAGCAGAAATGCGCGCGCATCGCCGGTTACTGCTCCTCTTATTGATCCTTCATGCGGACATGCCCATGAACTTCCCTTCCTTTTTCCATTGTTTCCGCAATAACATCCTCCATCATGTTATCTCTCTGGGCTTGAAGTATCACGGCAGGTAGCTTTGGCTGGCCTCCGTGGCTACAAAGTTAAGCGAAACCCCATAAACATGGGGCTCTTGACTGTACGCCACAAATGTGCTGGTTTGGCTCCTGTTGGTGGCTTCTGGAGTTTCTTCCTTTTCCATCCTTCTTCAGGTTGCACCGGCCTGATGAAGCCAATAAGCAGAAATGCGCGCGCATCGCCGGTTACTGCTCCTCTTATTGATCCTTCATGCGGACATGCCCATGAACTTCCCTTCCTTTTTCCATTGTTTCCGCAATAACATCCTCCATCATGTTATCTCTCTGGGCTTGAAGTATCACGGCAGGTAGCTTTGGCTGGCCTCCGTGGCTACAAAGTTAAGCGAAACCCCATAAACATGGGGCTCTTGACTGTACGCCACAAATGTGCTGGTTTGGCTCCTGTTGGTGGCTTCTGGAGTTTCTTCCTTTTCCATCCTTCTTCAGGTTGCACCGGCCTGATGAAGCCAATAAGCAGAAATGCGCGCGCATCGCCGGTTACTGCTCCTCTTATTGATCCTTCATGCGGACATGCCCATGAACTTCCCTTCCTTTTTCCATTGTTTCCGCAATAACATCCTCCATCATGTTATCTCTCTGGGCTTGAAGTATCACGGCAGGTAGCTTTGGCTGGCCTCCGTGGCTACAAAGTTAAGCGAAACCCCATAAACATGGGGCTCTTGACTGTACGCCACAAATGTGCTGGTTTGGCTCCTGTTGGTGGCTTCTGGAGTTTCTTCCTTTTCCATCCTTCTTCAGGTTGCACCGGCCTGATGAAGCCAATAAGCAGAAATGCGCGCGCATCGCCGGTTACTGCTCCTCTTATTGATCCTTCATGCGGACATGCCCATGAACTTCCCTTCCTTTTTCCATTGTTTCCGCAATAACATCCTCCATCATATATATATATATATATATATATATATTTATTTACAGCGGATCACCCAGCGTCCGGACCAAAAGCGTTTTACCCAGCGTCTGGCGTATATAACTGTATATAAGTAAGTTTCAGAAACAGGTCGCTTGGCGTCATAGTTCACCGTTAGCTCCACTGGGCGTCCATATTTTTTATGCCTGTCTATTAATAGAATTTATATACAGACTTTTTGTAAATTCAGCGCTGATGTTACTAGGCGTCCACCCTTGAATGGCTTATTGCCACGAGGCAAGGGTTCTGAGAGCCGTTAGAATAAGTGGAACTTTGAGCGTGTTGATTAGAAGCGTAATGGCTAATGAGAGAAGAGTCACTGCCCAAGAACTATGATACAGCTATGCAGTTATTGTGGTACAATACTACAGGGTGTCTCAAAACGACCCGACTGTTTGAGGTAGGGAAAAACCAAAACCGGCTTATTGTAAATACCATTGATTAGTGCCAATGAAGAGATGAAGGAAGAAATTTTACTTTTTCAAAATAACATTCTTTAAATGACGCCCATTTTTTTGAAGGCGTTTTTCAAACCGTTTGTGCACATTTTATCAAAAACTGTTCCAGGGAGTTGCTGAGTTGCTATCGATCTGATGCATTCTTCAATATTGTGGCAACTAAACATGCATCCTGGCAACTAAAAGTGCAATATCTAACCAGTGTTCTTACCGAGCGAGCGGTGCGGGCTTACTCCCTCCACCACGCTTTATGTGCGTCTCGTGCACTCTAAGTAGTTGGACCGTTTTGATAATGTGCATAAACGCTTTGAAGAATACTGTCAACAAAATGGGCGTCATTTTAAGAATGTTATTTTGAAAAAGTAAAAAACGTAAAATTTCTTCCTTTATCTCTCCATTTGGTTTCTCCCTACCTCAAATAGTCGGGTCCTTTCGAGACACCCTGTATATGGTTACGGAGATTTGAGCACAGAATATGTATAGAACTTTTCATCGCGTACTGCAACTTAAAATAAAGTCACTATAGCCCAAAAATTGCCTTTGAGTGTATTATATTGTTGGTACACTACGCTTACACGGAAATGGAATATACTGAAGAATTGCATTAGCATATTATGGAGGAAATGTGTTCATAGGCTTTTCGGTATAGCCTAAACGCTCAACTCCTAAGTTCTTAGCATGCTATTAAGTACTGTACCCATGCAAGAAACACAAATCTGCAAGTACGTCGTGAGCAGAGAATATTTGATAGCTGGGAAAGACGCTATTATCTCAAGGAATTTCGGTACTTTGCACATTTCAGGGGCAAGATTCAGCGACAGACGCTGGGTAAACCGCTGCAAAACACAAAGAATATGATGATACTAAAAATAGATTTACTTTACAATAGGGGAGCATAGTAAACCTGTACACTGGATTTTTTATGAAATAAACAATGACCTTTAACATTTTATATGGATTTCCCTTCTGGACACCCCCCATTTATCTCACAAATTATTTTATGTTCACAAAAAAGCTTATGAGAGTTGAATGATTATTTATATGGATGTCGAGGGTGAACAAAACAAAATTACAGCATGTACAGGAAAGTGGGGCGCAACTAAAACAGATTCTTTAGGTGCGCTGCCCTGGATAATTTCATACCATTATATTATTTTATATTTACAGTATAATCTTAATATGTGGCGTTATCAAATTTTTCAGAGGTGGTCGATAGTTGGGTAAACTAGAAAGGTATCGAAAAAAGTTTAACAAGGGTTTGTAGGAGCAGTCATCAGCAGTCTCATTTTTAATTATACACAGTGACTCCATAAATTCGGCAAACCAAAGTTGTACCTGTTACATGAATCAAGCTGCATATAACTGATTTTCACGTAAAACATGAAGACTGGATTTTGCCTATTTCGCTCCCAGATCATATGAAAATCTCTAAGAAAAATTCAAACTTTTAAAATAGTTTCTTTTTGACAAAAACTGAGAACTTCTGAAAAAAACGTAAAGTTTAGAAACTTTGTGAAATAATTATGAAATTTTCGAAAAAAATTTGACTTCCTAAAGAACTATAAAATTTTCAAAAAAAAAATATAAAAATTTTGAGATATCCGACTTCAAGATAATCACGTGAAATTTGAGTTTTTTGGAAAGAGTTGGATATTCAAAACAGAAACCTCAAGAAAATTATGATCTTAATAAACGAGATGATTCCAAAACAAGTGAAATTTTCCACCAACTTCGCAACTTTTCGAAATTTTGAAAAATAAACATTTTAAATTACTAGGGTACTTGCAGAAAAAAATATTATGTCATTTACGCGTTCCTTAGAGCCTAGTAAACATGACAAAATCACTTGTTTGGTTTTTTGGTGTCGGATGTGAGAGATATTCCAAAAATTATTTCAAATGCCGGAAAATGCCGCGCAAACAACCTCTGACGTCAGTGATATCCTATAGTGATGGGACGTAAAGTATTGATATTCGATATCGATAGCCAATGCTAACCTAACATTTTGACATTGATCATTATAATCACAAAACAGGCACACACAAAAGTACAAAAGTCAAAAGAATAAAAGTTGGGCTAGATTACTAATTCACCTTGTAGGGATGGGCTTGAATTAGATTCTATCTTTGAATTCATTCATAATGGGATGCGTCGAAATAAGATGATGGCTTCGATTAGTTGCGAATCTCGGTCACAAAGAGGATGAACTGTGATACCTATCAGATATAAAAATGTATTGCAACAAAAATGCTAGTGGGTTAATTGCCTGTTTCAAATATGTTTAAGTATCAATAAATTGAGTCGCATTGTTTCATCTCTAGTCGAATGCGCAGTTGGCAAACCACAAAGAAAATGTGGTTGCGTTCGAACAGCTGATATGATTTCGTTTTGCATTTTGCATCTCGCAGTATTACTCAACGAGGAACTACGGCTGTAGTAGGATAAAAGAGAAGTCTTATTTAATTTGGGAATATGTATACCCATATAACAAAACTCGCTCGTAAATTAAATTATCGATATATGGCCAACGTAAATATTTAAAAAGAAATTTGGCAACATCAGAAATAGTTTGCAGTTGAATCTCACTGACCTGCGCTGTAGCAGTATCGATTGTCGATATCGATAAGATACCTGTGACGTCAGCCCTTGTTTTAAGTCACGAGGAAAAATTTGAATATATCCTTATTTTATTTTGCAAATATCTTTTTTGGCCGTCCGTAAAATCATGTTTTTTGTTTCCTACTGCTTCTTGATATGGTTTTCTTTACGCTATGTATACTCCCGAGGCGATTTCACGACCTCTGCAAGTACCCTAACGATATTGTCAAAAATTACTCACATTTTGATTATTTTTTGTATTTTAAAAATGTTTACTTTTTCAAACCAATGACCCTTTCGATAAAATTCAAAACTTTTTGGAAAATTCCGAGATATTTATAACAAAAACAAACAAAGAAGCAGGATTTATTCGAAAAATGAGGTTTTTAGAACGAATTAATTTTTAGACCAATTTTGGAAATTTGAGAAACTTCAAGATGCAATAAATATTTTGAAATTTTACTAGTTTGCATCTTTTTACTAAGTTAGTTGCTTTCTTCCATATTAACGAGCTTTTGTTTATTTTTCATGGCCTGCTAGGTTGCTTGCACGCAGGAAAATTGAAAAACGCCGATTTGACTGAAAATTTGAAATAAAATGAAAACGAAAAAAGATTGATGTCAAGAATGCTATATCATTAGAAAGGTAATCAAATTTTAGATTTGATTATTTAAACCAAAATAGGCATTCCCATTTGAAAAAATCAAGTTATCTGTGATTGAAGTTTCCTTAATTTATCCTCTGATTTCTCAAAGTACAAAAAGAATTCAAATTTAGCCGTCTAACCTAAGGTGACGCATTTCATGCTTAATCGTACCGCGAGGTCAGGGCCTTCTAGGTATTATAATCGCTGCGATATTCAATTTTTTTCTGATACCTACTTATACCAAAAATGGTGATTTGCGCCTAAACGGTTTAAAGTTCCATGTGTGATACATAAAGTCACATTAGAATTGACCAAGGAATCCAAATATGCAATAATATATAGGGGGTTCCATTCAAAAAAATGTAGGTTTGATATGAATCACCCTGTATAAACGTCAAAATTCAAGTGAAAGTATTTTAACGTTATAGCCCTTAAGGATCCCTACCATGATCAAGTGACAGATTTTTGAAATATTTTTTAGTAAGCCCGCAATTCTCCGTCCACGCACTATTAGCCCACCCTGTATGTATCATCTAAATCATTGTAAATCTTGATGGCATTGTAGGTGTATGATCTGCGATATAGAACAGTTTTATACATGGGATCTCTAAAATTGATGTCTAAATTACTACGTCTAAATACAAATTTTTCGTAAAGGGGGGAGCGAGAAGAAACATTTTATGTGTAAATGTTGCTAAGTAATATTTACACGCATTTTATATGCCTAACCAACCATGCTGATTTCTCTTCAAAGAGATATGATCGTATTTTTTCAAAGAAAATACAACACGTTTTGCAGTTTTTGTAATATGTTCTTAGTAACCGAATCTAAACAAAAATAGTATACACTGCTACAATAAAATATGCTAGGAAATATGAGAGACTCACATAGTTTTTTCTTATTTTAAAATTCAAAATTGAACGATTCACATATAAAGACTTCAAATTAATATAACATTTTTTCAAAACATTTGAAATTTCTTTGAAACGCAGAGTATCAGTATCAATGGTCAATCCCAAATTTTTGGCAGTATTTACCATATTCAAAGAGTCGTTGTTAATTTTGACATCAAAGTGATTGGTTATAAAATGATGTTTAGGGCCGGGGCAAAATAACATTACAGAACACTTGTCTTTATTAAGTTTCAAATTATTATTTTGAGAGTAGTTTGCAATGGCATTTAGATCATTATTAATCTGAAGGAGTGCACTATCCATGGAGTTGGTGCTGAAGCTTTTGTAAATTTGTGTATCGTCAGCATAACACATTACTGACGAGTTTTCTACGGAGTTGGACATATCAATTGTGTAAATTAAATACAAGAGTGGTCCCAGGACTGACCCTTGAGGAACACCTGAGGATATTTCAATTGGGTTGGATAAACAGCTATCGATCATTACTGATTTCCACATAAAACATGAAAACTGGAGTTTGGTCTATTTCGCTCCCATATCATATGGAAGTCTCTAAGAAAAGTTCAAACTTTTAAAATAGTTTCCTTTTGACAAAAACTGAGGTCTTCTGAAAAAACGTAAAGTTTTGAAACTCTGTGGAATAATTATGATATTTTCGAAAAAGATTTGCCTTCCTAAAAAGCTATAAAATTTTCAAAAAAATATAAATATTTTGAGATATCCGACTTCAAGATAATCACGTGAAATTTTAGTTTCCTGGAAAGATTTGGATCTTCAACAGAAACCTTAAGAAAATTATGATGGTATAATATTTCATCTAGTCGAAATAATTCTCTAAGGGCGAGACGCAATCTTCCAAAAATTTTATTCCAAAATCTAATGTTTTGAAGTCTGAATTTTTCAAAAATTTCATAATTTTTCACGAAACGTCCCATTGTTTACACAAAATGTTTCTTAACATCGGTTATTTCCGAGAGTATCACAGACTAGTAAAATTTCAAAATGTTTATTGCATCTTGAAGTTTCTCAAATTTCCAAAATTGGTCGAAAAGTTCATTCATTCAAAAAACCTCATTTTTCGAATAAATCCTGCTTCTTTGGTTGTTTTGGTTATAAATATCTCGGAATTTTCTAAAAAGTTTTGAATTTTATCGCAAGGGTCATTGCTTTGAAAAAGTAAAAATTTTTAAAATACAAAAAATAACCAATATGTGAGTAATTTTCGACAATATCATAATTTGGTGTAATTTAAAATGTTTATTTTTCAAAATTCCGAAAAGTTGCAAAATTGGTCGAAAATTTCACTTGTTTTGGAATCATCTCGTTTACCAAAATCATAATTTTCCTAAGGTTTCTGTTTTAAAGATCCAAATCTTTCCAGGAAACTAAAATTTCACGTGATTATCTATAATTTTATAGTTTTTTAGGAAGGCAAATCGTTTTCGAAAATTTCATAATTATTCCACAAAGTTTCAAAACTTTACGTTTTTTCAAAAGTTCTCAGTTTTTATCAAAAGGAAACTATTTTAAAAGTTTGAATTTTTCTTAGTGACTTTCATATGATATGGGAGCGAAATAGACCAAACTCCAGTTTTCATGTTTTACGTGGAAATCAGTAATGATTGATAGCTGTTTATCTAACCCAATTGAAATATCCTCAGGTGTTCCTCAAGGGTTAGTCCTGGGACCACTCTTGTATTTAATTTACACAATTGATATGTCCAACTCCGTAGAAAATTCGTCAGTAATGTGTTATGCTGACGATACACAAATTTACAAAAGCGTCAACACCAACTCCATGGATAGTGCACTCCTTCAGATTAATAATGATCTAAATGCCATTGCAAACTACTCTCAAAATAATAATTTGAAACTTAATAAAGACAAGTGTTCTGTAATGTTATTTTGCCCAGGCCCTGAACATTTTATAACCAATCACTTTGATGTCAAAATTAACAACGACTCCTTGAATATGGTAAATACTGCCAAAAATTTGGGATTGACCATTGATACTGATACTCTGCGTTTCAAAGAAGATGTGTCAAATGTTTTGAAAAAATGTTATATTAATTTGAAGTCTTTATATGTAAATCGTTCAATTTTGAATTTTAAAATAAGAAAAAACTATGTGAGTCTCTCATATTTCCTAGCATATTTTATTGTAGCAGTGTATACTATTTTTGTTTAGATTCGGTTACTAAGAACAGATTACAAAAACTGCAAAACATGTGTTGTATTTTCAGCATGGTTGGTTAGGCATAGAAAATGCGTGTAAATATTACTTAGCAACATTTACACATAAAATTGTTTCTTCTCGCTCCCCCCCTTTACGAAAAATTTGTATTTAGACGTAGTAATTTAGACATCAATTTTAGAGATGCCCATGTATAAAACTGTGCTATATCGCAGATCATACACCTACAATGCCATCAAGATTTACAATGATTTAGATGATACATACAGGGTGGGCCAATAGACGCAGAATTGCGGGCTTACTAAAAAATATTTCAAAAATCTGTCACTTGATCATGGTAGGGATCCTTAAGGGCTATAACGTAAAAATATTTTCACTTGAATTTTGACGTTTATACAGGGTGATTCATATCAAACCTACATTTTTTTGAATGGAACCCCCTATATATTATTGCATATTTGGATTCCTTGGTCAATTCTAATGTGACTTTATGTATCACACATGGAACTTTAAACCGTTTAGGCGCAAATCACCATTTTTGGTATAAGTAGGTATCAGAAAAAAATTGAATATCGCAGCGATTATAATACCTAGAAGGCCCTGACTTCGCGGTACGATTAAGCATGAAATGCGTCACCTTAGGTCAGACGGCTAAATTTGAATTCTTTTTGTACTTGGAGAAATCAGAGGATAAATTAAGGAAATTTCAAACACAGATAACTTGATTTTTTCAAATGGGAATGCCTATTTTGGTTTAAATAATCAAATCTAAAATTTTATTACCTTTCTAACGATATAGCATTCTTGACATCAATCTTTTTTCGTTTTCATTTTATTCCAAATTTTCAGTCAAATCGGCGTTTTTCAATTTTCCTGCGTGCAAGCAACCTAGCAGGCCATGAAAAATAAACAAAAGCTCGTTAATATGGAAGAAAGCAACTAACTTAGTAAAAAGATGCAGACTAGTAAAATTTCAAAATATTTATTGCATCTTGAAGTTTCTCAAATTTCCAAAATTGGTCTAGAAACTCATTCATTCTAAAAACCTCATTTTTCGAATAAATCCTGCTTCTTTGTTTGTTTTTGTTATAAATATCTAGGAATTTTCCAAAAGGTTTGAATTTTATCGAAAGGGTCATTGGTTTGAAAAAGTAAACATTTTTAAAATACAAAAAACAATCAAAATGTGAGTAATTTTTGACAATATCGTTAGGGTACTTACAGAGGTCGTGAAATCGCCTCGGGAGTATGCATAGCATAAATAAAACCATATCAAGAAGCAGTAGGAAACAAAAAACATGATTTTACGGACGGCCAAAAAAAGATATTTGCAAAATGAAATAAGGATATATTCAAATTTTTCCACGTGACTTAAAACAAGGGCTGACGTCACAGGTATCTTATCGATATCGACAATCGATACTGCTACAGCGCAGGTCAGTGAGATTCAACTGCAAACTATTTCTGATGTTGCCAAATTTCTTTTTAAATATTTACGTTGCCCATATATCAATAATTCAATTTACGAGCGAGTTTTGTTATATGGGTATACATATTCCCAAATGAAATAAGACTTCCCTTTTATCCTACTACAGCCGTAGTTCCTCATTGAATAATACTGCGAGATGCAAAATGCAAAACGAAATCATATCAGCTGCTCGAACGCAACCATATTTTCTTTGTGGTTTGCCAACTGCGCATTCGACTAGAGATGAAACAATGCGACTCAATTTATTGATACTTAAACATATTTGAAAGAGGCAATTAACCCACTAGCATTTTTGTTGCAACACATTTTTATATCTGATAGGTATCACAGTTCATCCTGTTTGTGACCGAGATTCGCAACTAATCGAAGCCATCATTTTATTTCGACGCATCCCATTATGAATGAATTCAAAGATAGAATCTAAATCAAGCCCATCCCTACAAGGTCAATTAGTAATCTAGCCTAACTTTTATTCTTTTGACTTTTGTACTTTTGTGTGTGCCTCTTTTGTGGTTATAATGATCAATGTCAAAATGTTAGGTTAGCATTGGCTATCGATATCGAATATCAATACTTTACATCCCATCACTATACGATATAACTGACGTCAGAGGTTGTTTGCGCGGCATTTTCCGGCATTTGAAATAATTTTTGGAATATCTCTCACAGCCGATACCAAAAAACCAAACAAGTTATTTTGTCATGTTTACTAGGCTCTAAGGAACGCGTAAACGACATAACACTTTTTTCTGCAAGTACCCTAGTAATTTAAAATGTTTATTTTTCAAAATTTCGAAAAGTTGCAAAATTGGTCGAAAATTTCACTTGTTTTTTAATCATCTCGTTTATGAAGATTATAATTTTCTTAAGGTTTCTGTTTTGAATATCCAACTCTTTCCAAAAAACTCAAATTTCACGTGATTACCTTGAAGTCGGATATCTCAAAATTTTTATATTTTTTTTTGAAAATTTTATAGTTCTTTAGAAAGTCAAATTTTTTTCGAAAATTTCATAATAATTATTTCACAAAGTTTCTAAACTTTACGTTTTTTTCAGAAGTTCTCAGTTTTTGTCAAAAAGAAACTATTTTAAAAGTTTGATTTTTTCTTAAAGATTTTCATATGATCTGGGAGCGAAATAGACAAACTCCAGTCTTCATGTTTTACGTGAAAATCAGTAATATGCAGCTTGATTCATGTAACAAATACAACTTTGGTTTGCCGAATTTATGGAGTCACTGTGTATAATTATTAAAAATGAGACTGCTGATGACTGCTCCTACAAACCCCTGTTAAACTTTTTTGGATACCTCTCTAGTTTACCTAACTATCCACCACCTCTAAAAAATTTGATAACGCCACATGTTAAGATTATACTGTAAATATAAAATAATATAATTGTATGAAATTGTCCAGGGCAGCGCACCCAAAGAAGCTGTTTTAATTGCGCCCCACTTTCCTGTACATGCTGTAATTTTGTTTTGTTCACCCTCGACATCCATATAAATAATCATTCAACTCTCATAAGCCTTTTTGTGAACATAAAATAATTTGTGAGATAAATGGGGGGTGTCCAGAAGGGAAGACCATATAAAATGTTAAAGGTCATTGTTTATTTCATAAAAAATCCAGTGTACAGGTTTACTATGCTCCCCTATTGTAAAGCAAATCTATTTTTAGTATCATCATATTCTTTGTGTTTTGCAGCGGTTTACCCAGCGTCTGTCGCCGAATCTTGCCCTTGAAATGTGCATAGTACCGAAATTCCTTGAGATAACAGCGTCTTTCCCAGCTATCAAATATTCTCTGCTCACGACGTACTTGCAGATTAGTGTTTCTTGCATGGGTACAGTATTTAATAGCATGCTAAGAACAGAACAGGAGTTGAGCGTTTAGGCTATACCAAAAAGCCTATGGACACATTTCCTCCATAATATGCTAATGCAATTCTTCAGTATACTCCATTTCCGTGTAAGCGTAGTGTACCCACATTATAATACACTCAAAGGCAATTTTTGGGCTATAGTGACTTTATTTTAAGTTGCAGTACGCGATGAAAAGTTCTATACATATTCTGTGCTCAAATCTCCGTAACCATATACAGGGTGTCTCAAAAGGACCCGACTATTTGAGGTAGGGAAAAACCAAATGGAGAGATAAAGGAAGAAATTTTACTTTTTTTACTTTTTCAAAATAACATTCTTTAAATGACGCCCATTTTGTTGATGGTATTCTTCAAAGCGTTTATGCACATTATCAAAACGGTCCAACTACTTAGAGTGCACGAGACGCAAATAAAGCGTGGGGGAGGGAGTAAGCCCGCACCGCTCGCTCGGTAAGGACACTGGTTAGATATTGCACTTTTAGTTGCCAGGATGCATGTTTAGTTGCTACAATATTGAAGAAAGGATCAGATCGATAGCAACTCAGCAACTCCTTGGAATAGTTTTTGATAAAATGTGCACACACGGTTTGAAAAACGCCTTCAACAAAATGGGCGTCATTTAAAGAATGTTATTTTGAAAAAGTAAAATTTCTTCCTTCATCTCTCCATTGGCACTAATCAATGGTATTTACAATAAGCCGGTTTTGGTTTTTCCCTACCTCAAATAGTCGGGTCGTTTTGAGACACCCTGTAGTATTGTACCACTATAACTGCATAGCTGTATCATAGTTCTTGGGCAGTGACTCTTCTCTCATTAGCCATTACGCTTCTAATCAACACGCTCAAAGTTCCACTCATTCTAACGGCTATTTCAGAACCCTTGCCTCGTGGAACAAACATTAAAATAAGCCATTTAAGGGTGGACGCCTAGTAACAGCAACGCTGAATTTACAAAAAGTCTGTATATAAATTCTATTAATAGACAGGCATAAAAAATATGGACGCCCAGTGGAGCTAACGGTGAACTATGACGCCAAGCGACCTGTTTCTGAAACTTACTTATATACAGTTATATACGCCAGACGCTGGGTAAAACGCTTTTGGTCCGGACGCTGGGTGATCCGCTGTAAATAAATATATATATATATATATATATATATATATTTTCCTCTTTGATACTAACCTGATCCACTAATAGGAACTTGAGCGTATTAACCTGAGCCACTTTGACGGATGTGAGCCATATAGACGGCTCAGGTCCGTTTGCCTTTGTTTCTCGGTACATTTGGCCTACTACAGTCAATTTCAGACAAAGCTTTGGTAGATCAAATGTCACAGATTGTAAATAACGAAAACATGTTCCGTGCTCTAATGTCAGAAAGGTAATAAACGTCATAATGTGGTGGCTCAGGTTAATACCATTGCTAGGAAATATAGTTCACAGAATTTCCACAAATGGCGCTGCGATTTCATAATTTATATACAAGTATATACCGGAAATTGTTATAAACATGAGCCAGAGGATTTGGCAACACCGATCATCAGGTCCATGCTATTTTATCAGGGCTAGATGCTCCGCTGTCCGGTTTTTCGCCTGCTGTGCGCATGACGTCACCTCCGAGTGATTCTCATTAGGGATATATGGGTATTATAGTTATTTTCTTTTTACCGCGCTTATTTTCACATTTAGCTTTCTATTGGGTATCGAGAGATAAGTTAATAAATATCATCCAATAGCATTTTATTAATATTGGGAACAAACGTCAAAGCTGGATGTCACTTTTGATCATATCATATATAAGTTTTGTATCAAAACTATTTTCGTTTTCTTTTTTTTCGCAATAATTAAAAAGTTGTAACAAAACAAAAATGGGCTTTTCAGTCCAGTACCGAAAACACTCCGATGGCTCCCGAACCCATGTGAAGTCAATATGTTTCGTTGAAGCGATCCGCTCAGCAGTGGTGGGTCGGGTGGCGTAGTGGTATAGTGTTATGCAGCAAATTGCTGTGTTCAAGCGGGTGTTGGCTCGAAACACACGCTTGCAACTTTTTTTTATTTTTTTTTAACCAAAAAATATATTGATATGCTTTTCACTCATGTTACACACATTTTGTTTTGTACCATCGACATGAATATGTTTTTGAATCAAATTTTACCACTACGTCATGTGACCCTCTGCAGAACGGATCGCTTCAACGAACCATACTTGACGACACGTGGGTTCGGGAGCTTTGGGCGTGTTTTCGGTACTGGATACAAAAGCCCATTTTTATTTTGAAATAACTTTTGAATTATTGTGAAAAAAACAAAAATAGTTTTGTTCTAAAACTTGAATGTTATTTCCATGTATCACTAAAAAATGTATTCAATTCAAAACCCTAATTTCTTGTCATCATTATATCATTATCAAATAATCCAGTGATCAAATGTTCCGCTTCTGTGGAATCTGATTGGTTGAGATTAGCAATTGTTAAACTCTTTGTTAAACAAAAAAAATGGAGTCAAGTTGATTGACTCAGTACTTCCCACACATAACAGTTGCAACCAAATCATCGCCCGCCTGTCGTCAAAAAACATCCAACACAAAAACTAGTAAATAGTTTCCTAAATCTCTCCGTAGGCGACACAATTCAGTCCCAACTGGACGAAACGAAACAATCAGGAACCCCCAAATTGCTTAAAAACGAAGTTTGAGCTATTTTTATATTTTTAGTTTTTTTATTATTGCTGCGCCGCCACTGACACGATTTTTGAAAACCATACGCATTTTTCATCCTTGCCGCGGTAATAATACTGTGTCTAAATTTCATTAAAATTAATTCCATAATTTCCATGTTACTAAATTCAGAACGACCTAAATCAATACCTACCCCTACCAATACCAAATCCCTTGATTTCTGTAATAGCCAAGGCAATGTTCGGATGGACCTAACAAACGTCTATTATGCCGCTAGGTATTTCTGTGACAGGTCAATGGACACTGTTATAAATGGAATAAATTTTTGAGTTTTACAACCCCCCACCCACTAACCACCCCAATTTCACCCCCACCCAAAAAAAGTAAAAAATGATCAGAAACCCCTAAAATGCCGAAAAACAAAGTTTGAGCTATTTTTACATTTTTAGTTTTTTTATTGTTGCTGCGCCGCCACTGACACGATTTTTCCAAAACATGCGCGTTTTCCATCCTCGCCGTGGCAGTAATACTGTGTCAAAATTTAATTAAAATCCATTCGATAATTTTGGCGTTATGCAATAAAGAACGATCTAAAACTAAAACAACACTCGGATATATACATCACAAATTATTCCAAGTCCCTTAGTTTCTATTATAAGGAAGGCAATGTTTGGATGGACCTAAAAAATTGTATTATGGCGCTAGGTCTTTCATTTACAGGTCATTAGAGAGCCCATTGTGAATACAACAAATTTTTCAGTATTACAACCCCCCACCCCCCAATCACCCCAAATTCACCCCCACCCAAAAAAAAGTAGAAAATGATCAGGAACCCCTAAAACGCCTAAAAACGAAGTTTGAGGCGTATTTGAAATTTTTCGTTTTTTGCTAATTACTCCGCCCCCCGTATAACGACTTTCAAAATTATAGAAACATTACCTACTACGACCCCACAGCATAATGCTGCCCAAATTTCATCACAATCCATGTAGCGGTTACTGAGATTGGGAGGCTAGAAAAACGCCAACAGACAGACATTTCAGAGATTTCTACGTACAAATGGTTTTTTGGTACATCTCGATAGGGCTAACCATTTTCGAGAAAAATGCAAAGCATTGAATCGATGCAGGCTATTGTAAATAAATAAATATTCATTTATTTAATAAGTGTGCTGTGAAAAACAATTGAAATAATTGATAAGCAACTTAAGAACTGTCAGTTTATTCAGTTTAGAGTTATTGCAAAACATTTAGGTATTATTTTTAAAGTAACATTATTTAATAAGAGTTTGAACAAATAAGAAATAAAATACTAATACAAATAGAGAATGTTTTCTTAAAGTGGAAGTGACCGCCACCAGCTGAATACCAGTACACTTCTACTTGACAACAAACTCTGAAACACCATATTCTAAAATCAAAATGTCAAAAAATTACCATTTAGAAAATGGGGTTATTTTTACCCCTAACTCCTCCCGTATGATACGCCTCTGATTAAAATTATGAAATTCTGAATTCAGAATCAGATTCAGCGTCAAAAGTTTACCCATCGTACCTAATTTCGTAATTTTGTTATGAATGGTTTCGAGAATATCGAGGGAAAACCGTCTTCAGGGTGCCCCATGCAAAGGAGCGTAGCTCCCTTAGGAAGCATTTCCGGACCCATGTTCATATGACATTTTCTTTCTATTTTTCAGAGTACTATTCGTGGTTAAAGTTTGTTAACATACTTAATTAACACCCTGAATAAAAAATGGAGTCAAGTTGATTGACTCAGTACTTCCCACACATAACGATGATACCATTTTATTATTTCCCATTGCATGAAGGCCATGAAGCTATAGTCTGAAATCTCCTTGCAACTATATCATCGCCCACCCGCCCGCAAAAAAAAAACATCCAACACAACAACCCTTGTAAATAGTTTCTTACGTCTCCCTCTTCAGGAGATATGCATTAAAAATCAATTGAACAATTTTCACGTTACGCAATCTAGATCGATCTAAAACAATACTTGTATGTATACATCACAAATACTCGTGGTCCCGTGGGTTCTATAATAAGCATGCAACGTTCGGATGGACCTAAAAAGTGTATCACGCCGCTAGGTTTTTCATTCGCATATCAATGGACAGCCCATTACGAATACAACAAATTTCCAGTTTTACAACCCCCCAACCACCCTAAATTCACCCCCACCCAAAAAAGTATAAAGTGATCAGGACCCCTAAAACGTCTAAAAACGAAGTTTGAGCTGTTTTCATATTTTTAGTTTTTTTAATATTGTTGCGCCGCCACTGAGACGATTTCTAAAAATGATACGCGTTTTCCATCCTTGCCAAAGTAGTAATACTGTGACGAAATTTCATTAACATCAATTCAGTGGTTTCCACATTATAAAATACAGAACGATCTAAAGCAATACTCGTATGTATACATCACAAATACTAAGTCCCGTGGTTTCTATAATAAGCATGCAGCGTTCGGATGGACCTAAAAAGTGTATCATGCCGCTAGGTTTTCTATTCGCATATCAATGGACACCCCATTACGAATACAACAAATTTTCCAGTTTTACAACCCCCCACCCCCCAACCACCCTAAATTCACCCCCACCCAAAAAACAGTATAAAATGATCAGGAACCCCTAAAACGTCTAAAAACGAAGTTTGAGCTGTTTTCATACTTTTAGTTTTTTTAATATTGCTGCGCCGCCACTGAGACAATTTCCAAAAATCAGACGCGTTTTCCATCCTCGCCAAACTAGTAATACTGTGCCGAGATTTCATTAAAATCAATTCAGTTATTTCAACATTATAAAATACAGAACGATCTAAAGCAATACTCGTATGTATATGTTAGGCGCAAACACCGATTTCGGCCAATGGACGGAAAATATGGTCAAAACGCGTTTTGGCTGCTATCATTTTGCCAATCTCCGAATTAGCGCTTTCCGGCTGTTTAATGTAGCCCAGAACGCGTTTTGGACCAACTACGATTATCAAAACGCGTTCTGTTTTACTACGATTGCCATAACGCCTCGTCGATTTTGTGAGTGTCTCAGCTTGTAAACAATAGCAATCGTCAATGCCAAAAAAAATGTTTTTATTTGTTATGTCAATACGACATACAGGCTTCAAGATTAACATTATTTTTAAAAGAAACTGAAAACATTAAAATGCGAAACAAAAAAGAACAACTTTGATCTTATCTATACCTACTTATTTTTACATGAACTATTGTTATGACGTTTACTGTTACATAATATTTTCTTCGCCCTACACCCGCATTTCTTGTTGTCCTTCTTTCAATTAGCTTTTCAATTTCGCCAATTTTTAAAATATCATACCTTTTCAATCGTCGTCTTTGTTTCGAAAATACTGTCACCGTTAGTTTTACAAGCTATTGCCGCCTCTACCTCTGTGAGTATTTGGTCGTACCTTTCTCTTGTAAAAATATTACTACGATCATTGCTACCACTTATGACTATTTGCAGTTCATCGTTAAAACGTAACCTTAGGTCTTCCATGGAACTCTCTAGCTACTGTCTAACCCACACAAAATCGATGACGCGTCATGGCAATCGTAGTAGAAAAGAACGCGTTCTGGCAGTCGTTGTTGGTCCAGAACGCGTTCTGAGCTACATTAAACAGCCGGAAAGCGATAATTCTGACATTGGCAAAATGATAGCAGCCAAAACGCGTTTTGACCATATTTTCCGTCCATTGGCCGAAATCGGTGTTTGCTCCTAACATATACATCGGAAAATTCTCTAAGTCCCTTGGTTCCTGTAATACAAAAGGCAATGTTCGGATGGACCTAAAAAAGTGTATTATACCGCTAGGTCTTTCTCTCTCAGGTCAGTAGACAGCCCATTATAAGTACAACAATTTTTTTAGATTTACAACCCCCCACCCTCCCAACCACCCCAATTTCACCCCCACCCAAAAAAAAGTAGAAAATGATCAGGAACCCCTAAAACACCTAAAAACGAAGTTTGAGACATATTTGAAATTTTTCGTTTTTTGCTAATTACTCCGCCGCCTATGCACCGATTTTCAAAATTGTAGCAACATTACCTACTACGACCCTACACCATATCACTACCTAAATTTCATCAAAATCTATGCAGCGGTTACTGAGATTAGGAGGCTAGAAAAACGCCAACAGACAGACAGACCGACAGACCGACAGACAGACCGACAGACCGACAGACCGACGGACCGACAGACAGACCGACAGACCGACAGACAGACCGACGGAAATGAGTGACGTGGATTTTCGTTATGTAGGCATCATAAAACGCCCAAAAAGCGTGTTATCTCAAAATCGAAAATTTTCGCGATCACAATACTCCCCTCACCTATCGGTGTGGGAAGTAAAATGAATCCCTTTTCCCTTGGTCACGGCATCACGTGAGAATGACTTGACCATATTGACCAATACAAATTACAGTATCCAAAATCCAAATTACAGTATTTTGGAAGTCGCCAAAGTGAAATAGATTCTGAATATGCCATCCACTCGTGGTGGCGAAACGTCAAGCCTTAACGCTAAACGACGCCGGCTTAACAACCCAAGAACCACAAATTCACTCGACGGTGGCCGGGAAAGCCTCACACAGTACATCAGGAGTAATAATTCCACCCAGTCAAGGTCAAGTGGGCGTGTTATTTGTATATATTTGATTGCTAACTATTCTGAGCCTAAACCCAGCTGTAATCTTGGCAACATTGCTTGGCTCAGGAAGATACGATAATTTACATAAACTTGTATATCAAAGGCTCACAATGGTATTAAATGTATGCATGGCTCATGTATGTACTATAAATATGAATATATGAGCATTTTCAAAAATATTTATTTTAAATAATTTCTTATGTATATTACGGTTTTTAGATACAACACAATATATCTGGAGATGAAAATAAAACTATTATTTATCTAGCACATCTCTAAGTAGGTGGCTCAGTATATGGTCAATTTCCAATTGGCTCAGGTTTGTTATAATGATGTATATATATATATATATATATATATATATATATATATATATATATATATCTACACGGTACAACTGTGCGTCTCCAATGCAAAATCTTAGGTTCACTCGGCGTCCGAGGTCACTGGGCGTCCGGATATACGGACGCCCAGTAACCACCCCCTTACAACCTTGTTTTCGATACTTATAACATGTGTAGATTCCAAAACCGTTAAAATCGGCTGGACGCCCGCTGGCACCTAATACTGATTTGCGTACAAAATCGAAGTTCAAGCTTCTACCACCTGCTGCGCTGGGGGTCCTCATTTATATACTTACCGTATACAGAATCCAGTGCAAGGGTTTACCCGGCGCCGTATACAGAATCCAGTGCACGGGTTTGCCCGGCGCCAATTTTTTATATTAATCTACTTTTAGAATAACTACACTACGTACACTGCAGCGGTTTACTCGGCGACTGCCGTCGTTTGTTGTCATTGAATATTGTCTCTCCTAATTCATTGGAGGATTGTTTTGGATTTAATTCAGTAGCTACCGTTGGAGCTAAACTCTAGGTTTACTCTAAAGTCGGAATAATAACGAAAAAATGTGCATAGATAACAGTTTTATGTTTTACTTCTATGAAGTTTAAAAGAGAAATGTAGTTCGATTCATTGATTTATGCAACTACAGTGCCTGTAACTAATATTGCTATTCTTGTGCTCGGATATGAGATTTTTGAAAATTGGTTACTACGATTATCAGTAGCTTTCAAATATTTCATCTAGTCGAAATAATTCTCTAAAGGCGAGACGCAATCTTCCAAAAATTTTATTCCAAAATCTAATGTTTTGAAGTCTGAATTTTTCAAAAATTTCATAATTTTTCACGAAACGTCCCATTGTTTACACAAAATGTTTCTTAGCATCGGTTATTTCCGAGAGTATCACAGGCTAGTGAAATTTCAAAATGTTTATTGCATCTTGAAGTTTCTCAAATTTCCAAAATTGGTCGAAAAGTTCATTCATTCAAAAAACCTCATTTTTCGAATAAATCCTGCTTCTTTGGTTGTTTTCGTTATAAATATCTCGGAATTTTCCAAAAAGTTTTGAATTTTATCGCAAGGGTCATTGCTTTGAAAAAGTAAAAATTTTTAAAATACAAAAAATAATCAATATGTGAGTAATTTTTGACAATATCATAATTTGGTGTAATTTAAAATGTTTATTATGTTGTATGTTTTTCAAAATTTCGAAAAGTTGCAAAATTGGTCGGAAATTTCACTTGTTTTGGAATCATCTCGTTTACCAAAATCATAATTTTCTTAAGGTTTCTGTTTTGAAGGTCCAAATCTTTCCAGGAAACTAAAATTTCACGTGATTATCTTGAAGTCGGATATCTCAAAATTTTTATATTTTTCTGAAAATTTTATAGTTTTTTAGGAAGGCAAATCTTTTTCGAAAATTTCATAATTATTCCACAAAGTTTCAAAACTTTACGTTTTTTCAGAAGTTCTCAGTTTTTGTCAAAAGGAAACTATTTTAAAAGTTTGAATTTTTCTTAGAGACTTTCATATGATATGGGAGCGAAATAGACAAACTCCAGTCTTCATGTTTTACGTGAAAATCAGTAATATGCAGCTTGATTCATGTAACAAATACAACTTTGGTTTGCCGAATTTATGGAGTCACTGTGTATAATTAAAAATGAGACTGCTGATGACTGCTCCTACAAACCCCCGTTAAACTTTTTTCGATACCTTACTAGTTTACCCAACTATCGACCACCTCTAAAAAATTTGATAACGCCACATATTAAGATTATACTGTAAATATAAAATAATATAATGGTATGAAATTATCCAGGGCAGCGCACCTAAAGAATCTGTTTTAATTGCGCCCCACTTTCCTGTACATGCTGTAATTTTGTTTTGTTCACCCTCGACATCCATATAAATAATCATTCAACTCTCATAAGCCTTTTTGTGAACATAAAATAATTTGTGAGATAAATGGGGGGTGTCCAGAAGGGAAGACCATATAAAATGTTAAAGGTCATTGTTTATTTCATAAAAAATCCAGTGTACAGGTTTACTATGCTCCCCTATTGTAAAGTAAATCTATTTTTAGTATCATCATATTCTTTGTGTTTTGCAGCGGTTTGCCCAGCGTCTGTCGCCGAACCTTGCCCTTGAAATGTGCATAGTACCGAAATTCCTTGAGATAACAGCGTCTTTCCCAGCTATCAAATATTCTCTGCTCACGACGTACTTGCAGATTTGTGTTTCTTGCATGGGTACAGTACTTAATAGCATGCTAAGAACAGAACAGGAGTTGAGCGTCTAGGCTATACCGAAAAGCCTATGAACACATTTCCTCCATAATATGCTAATGCGATTCTTCAGTATATTCCATTTCCGTGTAAGAGTAGTGTACCCACTCAAAGGCAATTTTTGGGCTATAATAACTTTATTTTAAGTTGCAGTACGCGATGAAAAGTTCTATACATATTCTGTGCTCAAATCTCCGTAACCATATACAGGGTGTCTCAAAAGGACCCGACTACTTGAGAGGGAAAAACCAAATGGAGAGATAAAGGAAGAAATTTTACTTTTTTTACTTTTTCAAAATAACATCCTTTAAATGACGCCCATTTTGTTGATAGTATTCTTCAAAGCGTTTATGCACATTATCAAAACGGTCCAACTACTTAGAGTGCACGAGACGCAAATAAAGCGTGGTGGAGGGAGTAAGCCCGCACCGCTCGCTCGGTAAGGGCACTGGTTAGATATTGCACTTTTAGTTGCCAGGATGCATGTTTAGTTGCCACAATATTGAAGAAAGCATCAGATCGATAGCAACTCAGCAACTCATTGGAACAGTTTTTGATAAAATGTGCACACACGGCTTGAAAAACGCCTTCAACAAAATGGGCGTCATTTAAAGAATGTTATTTTGAAAAAGTAAAATTTCTTCCTTCATCTCTCCATTGGCACTAATCAATGGTATTTACAATAAGCCGGTTTTGGTTTTTCCCTACCTCAAATAGTCGGGTCGTTTTGAGACACCCTGTAGTATTGTACCACTATAACTGCATAGCTGTATCATAGTTCTTGGGCAGTGACTCTTCTCTCATTAGCCATTACGCTTCTAATCAACACGCTCAAAGTCCCACTCATTCTAACGGCTATCTCAGAACCCTTGCCTCGTGGCAATAAGCCATTTAAGGGTGGACGCCTAGTAACGTCAACGCTGAATTTACAAAAAGTCTGTATATAAATTCTATTAATAGACAGCCATAAAAAATATGGGCGCCCAGTGGAGCTAACGGTGAACTATGACGCCAAGCGACCTGTTTCTGAAACTTACTTATATACAGTTATATACGCCAGACGCTGGGTAAAACGCTTTTGGTCCGGACGCTGGGTGATCCGCTGTAAATAAATATATATATATATATATATATATATATAGACAAAACAAAAACAAAAAAGGTGCAGCCCGGGCTCCGACACACCGGGCTGCTGTTCCATTCCCCAGCGACTACTCCTCACACCGTGAGGTGAGCAATCACTGGGTCCGCGTATCGTGCGTCCTAAGCAGACGAAGGGACCCATGGATGACTGCCTTCTGCATTCTGGCGGCTAAGATGTGCGCCGCCGCACGGCACACCGGCATTTTGCGCAGTGCAGAGAGCAGCGTATCCCTCATACCACCTAGGGATCCAATGACCATTACTAGCAGACTCACAGTGTAGTCCGGCCAGAGCCTGCGAAGTTGTCCGAGGAGCTCCTGATACTTGGTCCGCTTTTCCTCCTCCTTAGAGACGATGTTCCCCTCGGCAGGTGCCGAGAACTCGATAACGAACATCGTCTTTTGTTGGTAGTCGAGGAGGACTATGTCGGGCTTATTTGCATGTATAAGCTCGAGCGTGGAGAATGTATATATATATATATATATATGTAGATATAAAAGCTCATTCCGCCTAACAAAACGCAGAGCCCTTAGTACAGTTTTAGTATGATGCTAGGTATACTTTTTACTATGCAGCCTGCTTTAACTGGTTGTATATTGGAATCATATACAATTTTTTAAACTGTGAAAATATTGCAGTCAGCCCAACTTAATAGTGAACTAATAAGTTAGTTGTTGCTGAATAGCAGGTATTATCAAAGGTATAAGTATTATGTATCAGAAATCGATTTTTTGTCAGTAACTCACCTACACTTCATGCTTGTACACATTCAATTTTGCCAGAGCAACCTATATTTGAATCAACCCAACAACTACACAGTTTGCTTTTGGGTTTACAATGTAGTGAACATATTTTGGGCATATCTCTTGCACAATAATATGGTAAAGTGTCAAAATATCATTGCAGTCAAGTAAGAATGTTCAAGTTTGTAAGAATATCATATATGAACAATACTATAACTTCAAAGTGACTGTTCAGGAAGGTCTGAAAACCTTACTCAGGCCATCGCAAAATTTTTATAGACACAAACGTTTTTTAGTATCCCCCCATATGTTGATGTTTTCCTACAAGTTGTAAGGTGTTACATGTATAACAGGCCACTTGTTTCCAATTCAGCTGTTCAAGAATAACTTACTAACTTGCCAGCTGCACCTCACACTTTAAAGTCTTGACATACTCTATAAAAGTTGTATGCTCTGTTACAATTAATAATGTAATGTAATGTATTGTGTATGGTGTTATGAATATGGAATATGTGTTCATTTGAGAGCATTCTGTGGTTCTAAAGCTGACAAACAGGGATATGTATGTTACTGCATCTGTTCAAAGATAAATGAATCTCGAAGTTGGCTTTGTAGCGACAGCAACCAACTAGTTATTTTATTGTACAAGTTAAGAAATATATAAGTAAATTTTAGGCTCTGTAGCAACAGCAACCAAGTGTTTTTGGTCAACATTCACTTATTCACTAGCATACTAAGCTGCCCCAGGCCAACCTATAACAATACCCAAGAATGACTAGAATATTTTCTATAGTTTTCTATTGCCTCTTTTCTGAGTCACAATATTTTAATATTTACATGACATGGCAAAAACAATAGTTTTAGAAATGGTAGTTTTGACCTGTTTATCATAAAACTAAAAAGTTTGTCATACAGAGAAGGATACATACTTGGTTTACAAACAAATACATTTGGGCCAAATACTCTTAAAAAAATCACATCACAGTGTGTACAAAGTCCTTTATAAACAGTCACAACTCGAATTGTATATGCTATTTCTATAGATGCTTCATGAAATTTGTTTTAAGTCACTGCAACAGTCACTGTCCTCACATTTTACACTGATGGACAGCGATAGATATACGTACACTTCCTACTTGAGAAGAAATATATCCACAATTGCTTATTTTGTAATTTTATTGGAAAACTGCCCCACTAATTTCACATAAATATATCTTCGTCACACAACCTGCTTTATTAACATTCCAGGTATGTGTATACGTCAATTTCTTCTATGGAGTACACTTGATTAAACAAAGTACATCGCTACATCCTATAAACAACTGCACTATCCATTAAATATACAGGGCACGCCTCACGAGGGACAGTCATTCAAAATTGTTGAACTAGATATTGCAGCCCTATGACTCCTATGAGACATGTATAGCTCTTCGAAATATACACTAGTCAGCACCCATTGCCTTCTGTAAAAAGCGGTTTTCTTTAGAATCCAGAAATTCATTGTATTTCAGACTATAGCGCCTTACCTCTATCCAAAACCCCTATGCACTGGTACCGTATTGATCGTCAGACCTTCAACAAAGTTCCAGTAGTAAACAAGTTACAGTAAACAATCAGAGATAACTTTAAACAATTAACAATATTGCCCTAGGGTCATTGACATTCGACATAACCATAAAAATAAAAAAAAACAAAACAATCATAAAACATCTCTCCGAGAAGAAGCTTAAAACGTATAGCCCCATCTATGAGTCACATACCAAACTTGGCTACCCTTTTCACTTTGTGCTTGTCACTTGTCTGTCACTTAAGCCGTAAGCCATGGATTCTGTGGCCATGGCCGTCTCTACTCACTAGGCCGGAGCATTGAAATATGGCAACGTTGGAGATCAGGCCGTGTTTTCATTTGTTGTTATGTCATGTGTATTCTTCCAGGTGCAGAAAATATGGTTGGAAGGTGATTATTAATTCGTTTCTAATTATTTACCTGCACAAACGAAACTATAAAGATAACAAGATGCCTGCAAAGCGTGTAGTACCAGGTTGCAGCCCAGTAGAGGACTACCAAACCATGGCCCAGTAGTAGTAGTAGTAGTAGTGATGGGGAGGCGAAGCCAGGCAAGTAGGCCACCTTTGGCCCTTTTTGCCAACCCCACTGAACCAATCACTGAAAACACTAAAATTCTACACCCTAGAAAGCTCCTTGTCGAACCTACCAGACCTCCTGACGAAAGTCAGTATGTCCGACCATTTCGCTGAATATAGTGGCTCCTCCCCAAACTCCGTCGTGCCGAATATCTCAACCCTAAGGTTGCGATAAACTGCACATCTGCCCAGGAAGTGGAACGCTGTCTCGTCCTCCTCCCAGCATCTGGAGCAAATGGGGTCCTTACCACTCTCATAAGTGACAAATGTCTATTCAGCAGGCAATGGCCAGTAAGAACCCCCACCAGAAGGTTGAGCGTCTTTCTGCCTTTATTCAAAAGCCATAGCGTTCGGCCCTTATCAGGGCCTGCTATGAATCTCTTGGCTTGCCTGCAGTCGTCTCTCTCTAACCAGGCTTTCGCCAGTTCCTTGTAGGCCCACTTGTCCAGGGCCACATTGACCTGGCGTCTACTAATTCCCAGCATAGGTTCTGGGCCCATGCAGGGACTGCTGGCCCCTATCCTAGCTAATCGGTCCGCTCTCTCGTTACCCGGTATACCAATGTGTCCGGTGACCCACAGCAGGGTCACCTTCTTATGGCTTGCTAATTTCTGAAGGGCGGCCGAGCATTCTTGAGCCAGAGCTGATCTGGCCCTCGGAGCTGCCACCGCTTTCAGAGCTGATTGGCTGTCAGAGCATATATATATGCTCTGTTCAGAGCACTGTTCGACTTCCGTCGAGTATGCCACCATCAGTATCGCATACACTTCCGCCTGGAAGACAGTCGTGCAGGTTCCCAGCGCGAAGCTCCGCCGCACTTCTTTACCCTCCAGACAGAAGCCCGCTCCCCCGGATCCTGACTCCTTTAAGAGCGATCCGTCCGTGTAGCATACCAGACTATTGGGCGGAAACTTGACTTTCCCTCTCATCCAGTCATCTCTTTCCGGGATGACTAGTGAGAATCCCTTATCTAAATTTAAGATATCTTTGGCTTTTTCCACCCTAAATGACGATATCGGGATATTACTCTCCGCGAATCGCTCTATTCTGGTGTGGCCAACTAATGGTTCTCGTGCTACCCACGTTCCCCCGTCACGCGTTCTCAGGCAGGCCGCCTCTCTCTTTATCCAGAGGTGCAGAGGCGGCAAGCCCAAGAGTACCTCCAGGGCAGCAGTGGGTGTTGTCCTCGTGGCACCTGTTATGCTCATTGCTGCCAGTCTCTGAATCTTTGCGAGCTTGAGCCTGACAGAGACCTTCTCCACGCTCGGCCACCAGACCGAGCTGCCATACTGGATCCTAGATCTTACTACTGCCGTATACAGGGTGGTCCAATAAGCGCGCGGTGCTCTCTAGCGGCCATACCATTTAAATTAGACGAAAATGTTTCAAATAAAAAACGTTTCTTTTCAAATGTTCTACATTAAGAAAATAATTTCAAAGATGGCGGACTTCCGGATATACCGGAAGTAGGTATCAACTTCCTTATTTTAAATGGAACACCCTGTATGTTATTACGATTTTGAATTGAGCATCGATTTTTAGGTCCAGTTTGTTAACCATTATTTATGTCTACGAAGCCTATTTTCGGAGTTATTCAGCAATTTTTACAAAATTTGACGTTTGTACTACTTTACAAGAAACGTTAATATCTCGGAAACTAAACGTGATAGACAGATGAGGTTTTAGGTTTTGAAACAAGCAAGGAACGTACTTGTGTTTCAGTAAGATCGTTGTTTCAAAAGAACATTAAATCAATAGACTAGCAATTTTCGAATTTGAAAAGTTAAGAACGTTAAAAACTTTTTTTTTCAAATGGGATGGTATGATAGGTTTCACATCGGCGGATGTGAAATTAAATTCTCCTTCACTTTTGTCTAGGCACATGTGGTTCTATTTTTGATGGTTTTTAAGATATTTACGGTTCTGTAATTATTGCGTAGGAATTGGAAAAATCGTAGGTGGCGTGGCTCGCAGACGAAACAATTGGCAGAAGACCTTTCATCCAAAGTGTTTCGACCTCTAATACTAAAATATGCTTTTGCTCCATCTAACTGTAACCACATTATTCTCAAAAACTCCAGTGGTGAATTTTTCAACAGGTTTTCCAAATTTTCATTTAAAAAGCGTTGGAAAACATTAGTTTATTTATGCGGTGTCCAATAATACCACCCCAAATGCTTAGACTCTATGCTGGTTGTCAACAAACTTCTCAAAATTTGGATTTACGTCGGTATAAAAATGTAAATTATGCCAGTTACATGGCCGTTAATGATAACGTTGTAGCTACATTTCATAAAAAAGAAAATGAAAGAATTTCATAAGAAATGTAGCTTCATTCGTAAACAACACACTGTTGAAAAGGAGTGCATCTTCTTGGACTTGAGCACGACTCCAGTTACAGAAGTTCATTCATTTTTCAAAGTCTTTCAATTGCTTGATGTAGCGGCACGTGATAAGGATGCTAAATGTACTCTGTTAAGATCATGTTCACAGATGTTTGACCAATGCCCAAATAGCGACTAATTTCTGCTGTAGCACTGCTATGTGGATCTTCAACTACAACTGCGAGAATCTTCATGTATTACTATTACATGTTTCCTTCTCTCATATTTTACGTACACGTAAATCCAAATTTTGAGAAGTTTGTTGACAACCCGCATAGAGTCTAAGCATTTGGGGTGGTATTATTGGAAACCGCATAAATAAACTAATGTTCTCCAACGCTTTTTAAATGAAAATTTGGAAAACCTGTTGAAAAATTCACCACTGGAGTTTTTGAGAATAATGTGGTTACAGTTACATGGAGCAAACGCATATTTTAGTATTAGAGGTCGAAACACTTTGGATGAAAGGTCTCCTGCCAATTGTTTCGTCTGCGAGCCACGCCACCTACAATTTTTCGAATTCCTACGCAATAATTACAAAACCGTAAATATCTTAAAAACCATCAAAGATAGAACCACATGTGCTTAGACAAAAGTGAAAGAGAATTTAATTTCGCATCCGCCGATGTGAAACTTGTCATACCATCCCATTTGAAAAAAAAAAGTTTTTAACGTTTTTAACTTTTCAAATTCGAAAATTGCTAGTCTATTGATTTAATCTTCTTTTGAAACAACGATCTTACTGAAACACAAGTACGTTCCTTGCTTGTTTCAAAACCGAAAACCTCATCTTTCTATCACGTTTAGTTTCCAAAATATTAACATTTCTTGTAAAGTACTACAAATGTCAAATTTTGTAAAAATTGCTGAATAACTCCGAAAATAGGCTTCGTAGACATAAAGAATGGTTAACAAACTGGACCTCAAAATCGATGCTGAATTCAAAAACGTAATAATATACAGGGTGTTCCATTTAAAATAAGGAAGTTGATACCTACTTCCGGTATATCCGGAAGTCCGCCATCTTTGAAAGTATTTTCTTAATGTAGAACATTTGAAAAGAAACGTTTTTTATTTGAAACATTTTCGTCTAATTCAAACAGTATGGCTGCTAGAAAGCACCGCGCGCTTATTGGACCACCCTGTATAGCCAGTTTAGGACCTTGGGTTTGAGGCCCCAGGTTCCGCCGACTACCCGACGCAACTGCCACATGGTAGCTATAGACTTTTTATACACATAGTCGATATGCTGTGCCCATGTGAGTTTATTATCAAATATCACCCCCAGGTACTTGACCTCCCGTGTTAGGGTCAGTGGTACACCATGGAGGGTGGGGGCTTTGAAATCATCTATTTTCTTCCTGTGAGTGAATAGGACCAGCTCAGTCTTCACTGGGTTGATTGAGAGTCCTGATTCGCCACACCATCTATCCAAAATGTTGCACGCCATCTGCATCCTATCGCAGACGACGCCCAGGAATCTACCAGAGACTAACACCAGGCCGTCATCTGCGTAGGCCTGCGTATAGAAGCCGGCCGAGCTAAGTCTCGCAAGGAGGCCATCCATAACAAGGCACCAGAGGCGCGGGGAGAGGCAGCTGCCCTGCGGGCAACCCCCACTCACCCCAACCTCGAGCTGAACCTCGCCTAATGTTGCACTAGCCTTGCGATTCTGAAGTGCCGACCTTACCCAGCAGACCAGAGTGGGTGGAACACCCCTGGTCTGAAGGGCGGTGGATATATTCGCTGTTCGTGCTTTATCAAAAGCTCCCTGTACGTCGAAGAATACTCCCAGAGCCACTTCTCTGTGAGAGAGGGCTCTTTCTACTTTTCCTACTATAGCATGCAGGGCTGTTTCCGTGGAGCGGCCCTGCCTATAGGCATGCTGATTATCATGGAGGGGATAGGTAACGAGGATTTCCTCCACCAAGTATCTGTCCACGATCTTCTCCAATGCTTTCATAAGAAAGGAGGTAAGACTGATTGGTCTGTAAGATTTTGCTGAAGAGTAGTCGATCTTCCCTGGTTTAGGGATGAACACTACTCTTGCTGCTTTCCAGGACGACGGTATGTATCCTAGCGCTATGGAGCTCCGGAAGGCTGCCACTATATGTGGCAGCAACTCCTCCAGACCTCTTTGTAGCAGCGCGGGGAATATACCATCAGGTCCGGCTGATTTAAACGGACTAAACTCGTTTATTGCCCAGGAGACCGAGCCGTCGGTTATCATCCTCTCGGCCAGGCCGGCGTCCCCTATCAAGAGAGCCGACTCAGCTTCTGGAGACAGTTCGCCGGATTCTCCCGGGAAATGCGAGTCGAGGAGGTATTGGAGAGATTCCTCCACCGATGTAGTCCATGTACCATCCTCTTTCTTGAATGAACTAATGGCTTGTCTCTTCTCGCAGCTGAGCAATTTCATTAGTCTGGCGGATTCTGAAAGAGACTCCAATTCTCCACAGTAGTTCCGCCAGCTTGCTCTTTTGTTGCTGCGTAGCTCTTTTTTGTACTTTCTCCTTGTCTCTCTAAAGGCATCCCAGGAGGCTCCATCGCCTCTCTTTGTAGCCCTGTTAAGAGCCCTCCTTGCGGCCCCTCGGAGTTTATTTAACGTCCCGGACCACCAGGGTACTCTCCCAGGAGCCACAGCCCTCAGTGGGCAAGATGCCTCAAGTGCAGTGCGGATAGTGTCCTCCAAGTTGGAGACACCGCGCTCCACTTCTTCTATTGTGTTATAGCGTCCAGCCGGTTCCCTAAGGTTAGCAGCCAGGGAGGCCTTGTAGGTCTCCCAATCGGTTGCTCTAGGGTTCCGGCATTGGGCTACCTCGCTGTGTACTGAATCTATCTCAAACCTAATCATCCTGTGATCAGACAGAGATATGTCATCTGTTACTCTCCAGTCTGTTACTACGCGAACCAGATCCGGAGAAGCTACCGTGATATCGATAACCTCTTTCCTGATCCGATTCGCGAATGTGGCTTCTGTGCCTTTGTTAAGAATCTCTAAATTACGATATGCTATGAACTCCAATAGGGCTTCGCCTCGACTGTTTATGTCCGAGCTACCCCATACTAAATGATGCGCATTAGCGTCCATTCCAATAAGGAGAGGCAGCCCATTGCTGTTCGCGAAATCTATTATATTAACTAGGTCTGTAGTCGGGGGTAGACTCGCGATATCGTACGGAAGGTACACGCTGCCTACGACTATCTTAAACCTAGAGTCACTAACCTTGAATTCCAGTACGGCGACCGCCGCATCTCTGGTCCCTAGCTGAGGCAATGGCGTCACCTGCAGGTCCCTAGACGCGAGGATGGCCGCCCTGGGGGAGTCTAAGTTGCCTGACACAAGGTTGACGGTACTGACCTCCAACCCGCGTATTTGCTTCCTGTAACAATAGGGCTCTTGAATTAATATAATCTCTTTAGTCCTTCCAGCAACGATGGCCAGCAGTTCGGCCGCGGCATCGTTGCTGCGGTGGAGATTAATTTGACTTACCCGCAGCTGTGTCATAGTTCCTGCGGTATGCTGGGGAAGCATCGGCACGGCCTATTTCGCTTTCCTGGAGGCGCCTTTGCCACCAGATGGACCCTGCCAGGCACCCCTCCCACGAGCAGCCACCCTGTGGACGGCCACAGTGCAGAGCTCGTAGAAGAGGGACCAACCAGCCCGTTCTAGCAGCTTGGCCTCCTCGTTACTAATCGAGAAGGTGATAACGTGGTCACCCTCTCTTCCCTCGCTCATTGTCTCCAGATGCCTCCAATCTCTTATATTGAGATCAGGGTTCTGGAGACTAAGAGTCCTAACCAGCCGCTCTAAATTTGGCTGTCCCTGACTCTTGACCCGGACGCCCACCGTGACCGGCCATGGAGCGTCCGCAGACCGTACAGGCCTGAAGACATGGTCTCCAATGTCCAGGGGGGGCAGTCGGTTCAGGAGCCAGTCATGAGACGTCTCATCGTAGGCTGTGACTACGAACCAGCCCATGTCATACAGCCCCGAATTCAGGAAACGGAGGATAGGGGCTCCTTCTTCCTCCATTGCCTGGATTGCTCTTCCTACGACGTAGGACCTAATTTGCTCCGCCTCGTCCGGGAGCACCAGTCCGTCAGGTCTGTCAGACCTTATGACGATCTGTAGCTCTCTACGGACTGCAGAGCTGTAAGAGGTCGGTTGTGATGACCCAGCAGCCGGCCGCGAAGACCTACCGGCAGATTCCCTCAAAAGAGGGGATATGCCAGATGAAGTCGACGCCCCCTGCGCTGGCGGGTACTCGCCCCTGACCTTCTTATTCGCCCTCTCCGGCGGTGTCGTCAGGTCCTGTCGCGATCGCTTGGCGCTCTCCGGTGGCCGTCCGACCGCTGCTGCCTTAGGGGCGCGGGCGCCCTGCGGCTGCGGATCTGCAGGCCCACCGGTGCCGCCTTTCTTGCCCTGGGCGCTGCTCGATCCCCCTCTCCCCACTATCGCTCCGCCGGGCGCCACCCTGGGGTTTGTTGCACCCCCGCGAAGCGCCCGCCCGGACCGCGAAGAGGTTTGAGGAGTCGCGGCCACAGGATCTCCTCTCTTTAATGCCGGCTCAGTTGGCAGCACGAAGGGCTGCTTATTCGCCGCCCGGTCCGCTGCCCTCTTCACCGGCCCTCTACTGTAAGAGGAAGCCGGCCTATGGCCCCCTCGGCTTGAGATATAGATGGTACTTCCGGGACCCCTTTGTTGACCGAAGTTCCATCTAGAGTGACCGGGGGCTGCCGGGGCTAGAGATGTACTTGTCATCTCCGCCTCCACGGCTACCGCGCCGGCTGCTCTCTTCTTTTTCCTCTGTCTGCTCTTCCAGTTCCTCCTTGCTTTGCCCCGTAGGTGCGCCGGAACGAACCCCTCCTCGTCACTCGAGAGTGGAGGCAGAGATGTCGGACCAGCAGCACCAGCCGGTGACCGCAGGAGGTCATCTTCTTTATCTGAAGGGACACAGGGGGAGCTCCCGCTAATTATAGGCTCCTCTGTGCCCTCCATCAACTCAACAGTGGAGGTAAGGTCCTCCATTGGGGGTTGTGGGGTTGGGACTTGGGATGGGGGTGGGGATGGTAGTTTGGGTGGCACATTACTCGTTTCTTCATTTGCTTCTGTGTTCATTTTAGTATTTTCAGGTTTGGTTGTGTGTGTGTGTGTGTGTGATGGTGTTCACGTACGACCCCAATTGTGACCTATTCGGTGTGCATAGTACTGGATTGTGACCTAACCAGAAATTGTGACCTATTTTTCGTTAGGTCACAATTTTCTAACAGCGGATTCGTAATCTACGGCCTCTGCTTATTATAAAAAACATTACTTCCCAAATTCGTCTTTTTTCAGCCACAATGAGGTTTTGAGCATATTGTGTAAAATACCTGTACGTACCCATATTGTGGCCTATGGAAAAAATAATTAGCAGCGCCCTCTATGTGTGTATTCTGATGAAAATGTGACCTATCTGGTGACGTCACCTATAGGTCACAATTTCAGAACAGTGACAAATTATATTCAATACACACATTTTTTAGCTTTGGGAGCTCTGTGTATCAGTAAATTGTGGAATATTAGCGATTAACCTTGAATAGGTCAGAATTTATAAAAGGAGATATTTTATATGTTTTACACATATTTGTAGCTTTCAACTGTGAGTGTAATATGTACGAATTGTAGCATAATGTAGGAAGTCGAATTAGATATGAGTTTTGAATTGAAACATATCAATCATAATTTCCTGCATAGTTTTCTAGGAGGACTAAACCAAAATTGAGCATAAATACAATCATCAATTTTGAGCCGGTGGACCAGTTCATCCACACAATGGAAAGCAATTCATTTACTCTATGACCCTCAAGTTTATTGAATCAATGAACAATATACATGAATTTGGATAACGAGTTTTCATCGAAATCATGTAAATATTGCGATTTGCGTGAAGATAATCATTTTATTGTGACAATGAACTTTAACAAGGGTTTGAGGGATGTAGGTTCATTATTGTTATAAACACAGTCCTTGTTCCAATGAATAGGTACTACTATCATCCAAATATCTCAGAACACTGCTGAATTTGAATCTAATGTCACAGAATATTAAACATACATCTTCAATGGAAAATATGTCTTTTCCGTTACAGTATACAAAAGGTTGGGTTGAAACATTTGCTTTTTTGAAGCGATTGAATATATCTTTAATGTCCTGCTGATTTTGACCAAGTAAGAATAGTGACTCTTTCATAGTGAACTTGGTTTGCGTCTTCTGGCCGGTCACCATATCATGTTCCACAATTTCGTTAGTAGGTACGAGATAGCCACTTAACATCCAAAATTGGGGCACGTTACGACAATCTGTGGAAAAATGATCACACTTCACATAACATAATCGAAAGTTCTTGCGATCACAATACTCCCCTCACCTATGGTATGGGAGTTAGAAGTACCTATTTGCCAACTTTTCTCAGGTTATGATCTTCACTAGTATCTATTATTTCTCAAGATTTGTTACCTAACACGAACAAAATTTTTTTTCGTGCAACTTCTGGAATACAGGCCAAAAAATTGTCCTTACGCACATGGTGACCTAAATCTATAACGCAATCGAAAATACTCACAACTACAATCAAAAGACAGGCCTGGGAAGTAGAAATGGCGTCTAGTAGATTCTAAAAAATGAAGTCAAGTTGATGACTCAGTACTTCCCACACATCACGCTGATGCCAGTTTATTATTTTCCCATAGCATGAAGCTTTAGTCTGAGATCTCTTCCAACCAACTAATCGCCAGCCCCCCCCCCAAAATTGTCTTATGCCGCTAAGTCTTTCCTTCACAGGTTAATGGACAGCCCATTATCGATACTACAAACTTCTCAGTTTTACAACCCCTCACCCCCCAACCACCTCACTTTCACCCCCACACAAAGAACTGGTAGGAAATGATCAGGAACCCCTAAAACATCTAAAAACCGAATTTGAGTTGTTTTCATACTTTTCGTTCTTTGATTATTGCTACGCTGCCACTGACACGATTCTTAACAAACATATGCGTTTTCCATTCTCACCACGGTAACAGTATACTGTGTCAAAATATCAATAGAATCAATTTAATAGTGTCCACGTTACAAAACAAAACGATTTAAACCAATAAAATCAATAAAGTCCCTTAGTTTCCGTAATAGGCTGGGCAATGTTTGCATGGACCTAAAAAGGTGATTTGTGTCGCTAGATCTTCCTTCACAGGTTAGTGAACAGCCTATTATGAGTACAAAAAATTTTTTAGTTTTTCAACCCCCAACCCCCTAACCACCCCAATTTCATCCCCACCCGAAAAAACGCATAATCAGGAACCTTTAAAACGCTTAAAAACGAAGTAATAATAATGTATCAAAATTTCATTAGAATCAGTTTAATAGTTTCCACGTTACAAAATACAAAACGATCTAAAGCAATAAATACTCGTATTTATACAGAAAATTCTAAGTCCCTTAGTTTCGGTAATAGGCAAGGCAATGTTCAAATGGACCTAAAAAGCTGATCTATGTCACTAGGTCTTCCTTCACAGGTCAGTGGACAGCCTATTGTTAATATAGCAAATTTTTCAGTTTTTCAACCCCCCATCCCCCAACCACCCCAATTTCACCCCCACCCAAAAAAACTCAGAAAATGATCAGGAACCTCTAAAACACTTAAAAGCGAAGTTTGAGCTGTTTTTATATTTTTAGTTTTTCTATTATTTCTGCGCCGCCACTGGCACGATTTAGAAAAACAATACGCGTTTTCTATCTTCGCCACGGTAGTAATACTGTGTCAAAATTTCACTAAAATCAATCCAACAGTTTCCTCGTTACACAATATAGAACAATCTAAAGCAATACTCTCGTATGTTTACATCAGAAAAAAAAGTCCTTTGCTTTCTGTAATAGGCAAGGCAATGTTCGGATGGACATAAAATAGTTATTTATGTCGCCAGGTCTTCCTTCACAGGTCAGTGGACAGTCTATTATGAAAGCAACAAACTTTTCAATTTTACAACCCCCACCTCCCAACCACCCCAATTTCACCCGCACCCAAAAAAAAGTAGATAATGATCAAGGACCCCTAAAACGCCTAAAAACGAAGTTTCAGCAATATTTAATTTTTTTTGTTTTTTGTCAATTACTCCGCCGCCTATGCAAAATTAAGGTAGGAACATTACCTACTACGACCCCACAGCATACCGCTGCCCAAATGTAATCACAATCCATGCAGCGGCAGACAGACAGACCGACGGAAATGAGTGACGTGGATTTTCGTTATCTAGACATCATAAAACGCCCAAAAAGTGCATTATCTTAAAAAACGAAAATTTTCGCGATCACAATACTCCCCTCACCTATCGGTGCGGGAAGTAAAATGTTGTCACAGTCACGATGAGAAGATATCATAATCCCGTTAGTAGCAAGCAACTAGTTTCCAAGTTATTCATATGGTTGCACCAGAATTGTGACGCGTTGTATTTGCGCACCCCATTGTTCCGCCGCATATATTGGAGGTAAATATTCACCTAAGTTTGAAACGTATAGTATATAACCAGGATCAAAAATATTCATCGAGTAATAAGAAATATTGAATGAACACAAAAAAATTTAGTACTTCCACATACCCACTCTATTAGCTACCCAATTTCAGTCCCTTTCCTCGAAAAATTCAAAAATTGAAACAGTCAGACCTCTTAAACACCCGTTTTTGAAACGTTCACACATGAACCTTCTTGTAATTACAAATATAGTCTGGTTAAAGATTTTGCGCCGGTACTCTGTAACTTAGAAACGTGTTTCCATGCACTACGTGCTGTGGGATCGGGTGGCCTCGTAAATATGACAGCGTGCCATGACAGCGTAGTAGACACGTGATAGGCACCCGAAACTGCCCGATCGTCATGGTCGTCATGGTGATAGAAACATGTTTCTATCTCTTAAGTTAGAGAGTACCTACGCTGTAGTTTTGTTTTCAGATAACTATTGAAATTGACTTCTGCTTTTTATTTGTGAATTGTCAATTGTGATAGCCATGAATTCAATTTGATTTTCACACAAAAGTGGCCATATCTCTGAAAATACCCTGTATAACCTGATGAAACCCTTTATTGCCGGAATAGGGAAAACGAGCGCAGTCCAAAAATTGGGGTAATATACAGGGTGTTCCATAAAAAACATAACTTTGGTATGCAGTGCCTTTATGAAACGCCCTGTATGTTACAAAATAATCTTAAAATGTAGACCTAGCTTTACCTATAACTTTTATCCGAAAGTTTTTCTTGTATCATGATAACGGAGGGACCAAACTTTGGAATATAGGTTGATCGCCCTGCATATATGGTTCTACAAGAATTGCGGTATGATGTAAGAAGTGCATAATTGCGCAGCGTTTCGTTTCGCATATATTAGAGGCGAATATGCACCTAAGTTTGAAACGTACAGTATGTAACCATGATCAAATATTCATCGAGTGACAAGAAATATTCAATGAACACAAAAAAATCAGTTCCTCCACATCCTCACTCTATTTACTACTCCCTCCCCCAGACAAATCAAAACAATCAGACCTCTAAGGTTCGATCGTGTTCCAAAAATACTTTTTTTCCTTAATTACTATTCTCCGGTAAAACATTCTCTTAAAATTGTCGTACTACTATGACCCGATATCATATCGCTTCCCAGACATATCAAAATCTGTGCAGCCGTTACTGAGACTAAGCGGATAGGAGAACACCGAGAGACCGACAGCCAGACAGCCTTTGACAATGTCATAGTTTTACATCATGTTGTCACTATGAAACGGCCATAAATCATATAATCTCAAAATCGAAAGTGATCGCGGTTACAATACTGTCCAGCTACCTTTCGTTGTGGAAAGTCAAAAATCATGTGAAAGTTCACTAGAAAAGTTAAAAAAGTGATATGTTGCTTTGAATGTTCAGTAAGCGCCAAACAGTATTCACAACTTAAATGCAATAGACCACAATTATCTGATGCGCATGGGCGCTAGGTCAGTATTTTCCTGTGTATTAGGTCACAATTCCGTAGCCTTGCGGAGGCACAGTGTGTGAAGCTTTTATCCTGACTTCATAAATAGGGCATTCCATTCAAAATTATGACATAAAATTGGTAAATCTGATAACACTGATGTTATCGTTTTTGAATTTTGTATGTTCAAAAACCCCCAAGTATTGAATTTCACCGTTCCGGCTGTGGCAGTTTTGGAAATATTTAAGCGTTCTGGTACAGTTTACTGAAAAAGAGGTGTTGCCGTATCTCAATAATTAACAGAAACAAAATTTTGAAATTGTGACATCTTACTAAGTTCGACATGTGCAATTCATTGCAATAAAAATAAGCAGAGGATTCTATTTAAAATAAATTAAAATCGGGGATATTTGTTTAAAAATTTGGAAAAATAATGTACAACTTGGCAACGTCGCAAACGCGAAAAAAAATATTACAAGACTATATAGGGTATTAGTAGATATTTCTATTTAAAATAAAACATACAGGGTGTTACGTTTAAAAAAACAAAGTAAAATGACCTTCAAATTGCCGTAATTTAAAATTCTGCCAAAAACACCCTTCAGATACAAATTGCTGGTAACGTACAAAATAGTATCCACTCAATATTCAGATAACTCGCTGTATAATATTATTTAGGAAAGTTAAAAGAGTGTATTAATTTGGACGTATTACGTGGGACCTTGCAAATCCGGAAATTAATAGAAAACAAATTATAACTTCATCGCAACCGATCCAAAAAATATTTTAGGGTTGAATAGAGATCAATGATGGAAACTAGAAGAGGTTAAGAAAAAGTTATAGTTCTATATAAAAAAATCAAGTTGATCACTATCCTATTTTCCCGCAACACCCTGTATATCTCAAAATATTTTTAGAATATGCGCCTTAAGTAACCAAATAACTTTTGTATTTGACATTTTCTTCTATCCGGTATACCTTGCGATATATCGAAGAATTACACACTAACTGGACACCCTATAGTGCTTTAAACAGACACTGTGCTTATACGGTTGTTTTTAGATTATGAACATTTCTTCCAGCGAGACAAGAGTAACTGATTTTGTCTGTTTGTACATGATGAAATACATAATCTAAATCAATGCTTAGCTCATGGAATATTGCAATAATAGGCAGTTTCATGCTTTGACAATTTTCGTAGATCTGATCCTATTCTCTTTTCGTTTTGTCCTCTCTTGAAGTCATGATCACACAGCTTTCGCTTATTTTATTGTGCAGAATTTCTTTATCACATTATTGTCTTTATAATTTATCAGCCACTAGACAACTTGATGGATGAAGCTTTTTCTAGTTGTAAGTATTGCCACATCAGGCGCGTGACGCACTGGTCACTGGTGGAACAATTGTCGTGATAGTTGCTCTATGAAACACAAAACTTGTTTGATCATTTGCATATCCCATTGATTTAAATGAGGCATGACACACTGGTGAACGAGCACTGTTCATGAAACAAATCTAATGAAAAAGTACATACCTACCTTGCCAAATTCCATGTGATTTACTGAAACTCTAACAACTTATGTGATTTGTTAACAAAAAGAGCGTGTCTGTGTTTATTAAATTCACGGTATGAATCCAAAACAGCGCTTGTATTTTTACTTTAAGCTTTTTCAGCAAAGCACTCACCATAACATGATAATGTCTTCGTCTGATGACAATGTTATAAGATAAAATATCTGTATATGTTATGATTGGAAACACATATTCCATGTTGATTGTTCCTCAAGCAAGTTTCATAGGATTTGTTCCACCAGAAGCTGTGTTCTTGGAGAAAATCCGAGGACATCCCGAACATGTGCAGGATTGGATTTGTTAGGTGCATGTTCTTTTCAGGATACATTCAGTATTCTTTGTCCTCCGCGAATGATAATTAAACATACCATCTCGACTCTCAGCTGCCTGGCCAACTTAATTTTTAGTTTCTTACATTGGTGATGCTTTTATCGCCACTATAAATCACTTTTTTATATACAGGTGATGAAGAAGAAAAGGAAGAAAAACAAACTCCTCCAAAGAGAGTAAAAAAAATAAAAAACAAAGGAAAAATTAAACAGAGAGCGCCTTGTAAAAAAAAGTGAAGTCAAGTTGATTGACTCGGTACTTTCCACACATTCCGATGATACCAGTTTCATTATTTTCCCACAGCATGAAACTGTAGTCTAGATGCCCCTGCAACCAAATCATCGCTCGCCCGACCGCAAAAAAGTGTTTCATTCCCTTAGGTGCTTGTTCCACAGGTCAATGGACAATCTATCATGAATACAACAATTTTTTTTGTTTTACATGCTCCCACTCGCGAACCACCTCAATTTCACCCCCAACCAAAAAAAAAAAACATTTAAAATGAAAAAAAAGTGAAGTCAAGTTGATTGACTCAGTACTTTCCACACATTCCGATGATACCAGTTTCATTATTTTCCCACAGCATGAAACTGTAGTCTAGATGCCCCTGCAACCAAATCGGCGCTCGCCCGACCGCAAAAAAGTGTTTCATTCCACTAGGTGCTTGTTCCACAGGTCAATGGACAATCTATCATGAATACAACAATTTTTTTTGTTTTACATGCTCCCACTCGCGAACCACCCCAATTTCACTCCCAACCAAAAAAAAACATTTAAAATGATCAGGAACCCCTAAAACATCTAAAACGAAGTTTGAGGTGTTTTTTATATTTTTAGTGTTTTTATTATTACCGCGCCGCCACTGAAACGCTTTCTAAAAACCATACTTGCTTTCCATACTTGTCGCGGTAATAAATCTGTATCAAAATGTCACTAAAGTCAATTCAAAAGTTTCCACGTACACAATACAGAACGATCTAAAGTAATACCCGTATGTATTTTGTATGCATCAGAAAGTTTTAAGTCCCTTGGTTTCTGTAATCGGCAAGGGAATGTTCGAATTAACCTAAAACGTGAAATATGCCGGTAGGGCTTTTTTTCACAGGTCAACGGGCAGCCTATTATGAATATAAAAAATTTCAGTTTTACAGCCCCTTAATCATCCCAATTTCACTCCCACCCCGAAAAAGTAGAAAATGATCAGGAACCCCTAAAACACCTAAAAACGAGGTTGAGCTGTTTTCATATTTTTAGTTTTTTTAATATTGTTGCGCCGCCACTGAGACGATTTCTAAAAATCAGACGCGTTTTCCATCTTTGCCACACTTCCCACGCCTATCGGTGTGGGAAGTAAAAAACAAATCGAGTGCGGAAGAAACCGAAGCCGTGCTGACATTTTTTAAGCAGATATAAAAAAAATGACAATACCAGGAAGAGAAAAATGTGAGAAGTGTATCAGTATCAACAGTGGGCTCAAAAATTGTTCGTGGAAAGATATCATATATCATGTGAAGAATTACATTACAAAAATATTAAAAAAAAAAACAACCAATGCCAATACTTCATCCAACTCTTTTGTTATAATAAGAAAAATAGTAATGCCTATGATTGGTTTAATACATTGGAGGGAAATATTATTATTTGAAAAGTTTCCGAAATGAGATACTACTCTTTTCGCCTGTACCCCTCTTTCAAATGGCGCTTTAGAAACCTGATGTCTCCTTTATTATGACGTTTGATGATCTGGTAATTACCAAATTGACTAGACTGTAACTCTGACACCTTGTTACTACGTAGGTGGATGGGAATAAAGATTTTTGGAAATTGCGGCATAATATACAACCAATTGTGATCAATACGTTCAAGAATAGCCCAAAAATTGTAACATAATACTCCTAGATTGTGGACTAATACACTCAAAAATAATGGTATGATACTCTCATGATCTGTGACCTAATATCTTCGCTTGAGAATTGTGACCTACTAGTTCCAAAAAGTTTAGGTCGAGTGTAAATATATTTCGGAGGAGTGTATCGAAAAATGACAAAAACTGGCATATTCAACTTGTGTTCTTGTACAGTTTCAGCAAAAAATTTTTAGATAGGCTACAATCGGGTGCTGAGGTACATAGGTCAC
The DNA here is from genome assembly GCA_951848785.1 of Callosobruchus maculatus. Lineage (NCBI taxonomy): Eukaryota > Metazoa > Arthropoda > Insecta > Coleoptera > Chrysomelidae > Callosobruchus > Callosobruchus maculatus. The sequence continues at coordinate 3,014,129 of CATOUR010000191.1, read as the reverse complement.
AATCGACCCAATACGTGTAAGGGTGTGTGTGTGTGTGTGTGTGTAGGTGTGTGTGTGTGTGTGTGTGTGTGTATGTATGTATGTATGTATGTATGTATGTATGTATGTGTGTGTGTGTGTGTGTGTGTGTGTGTGTATGTGTGTGGGGGTGTGTCTGTGTGTGTGTGTGATTTCGCGCACGCGAGAGAGAGAGCTTCTTATCAGCTGTTTATTATGCTCGAGTCGAATCAATTACTAGAACAAGCTAGTTAGCCTAATGGATATGGCGACTGGTTAATAACACAGAAGTTGCGGGTTCGAGGCCCGCCGCAGCAGCTCTCTAAGTTTTTTTTCATTTAAATACGCATCACACACTGCAAGAAACATGGAGGATGGTAACATTGGTGACTTCTTCTTCTTCTTCTTCTTCTTTATCTTCTTCTTCTTATTCTTCTTCTTCTTCTTCTTGGACGGAATAGGTGACAGGTGAGAAATGACAGGTGACAGATGACAAATGACAGGTGGCAGATGATAGGTGACAAATGCGCACTCTGGCGTCACGAACGCCCTTCTACGGCCATCGCAAACCACTTCTTTAATTACTTCTTGCAGACGGTCACGTGACCGACCACGCCCTACAGGTACGCCTGCCTACGTCATTGGCCACCACCTCTTCAGTCTCCGGTCATTGTCGATCACTTCTTCAGATCAATTCTTGGAAATCTGCACAAAATCCAACATGACCGCCATCCTCAGCCATCCTACACAGAGAACTGGATGGCGGGGTTACCAAACTGTCCCAGAACCCCGTTTGCTATACTACTCTTGATGCCTTACGAGGCGCAAAGAATTTTGCAGCTCCTGGCCCGCATGGCATAAACACCTACTGGTGGAAAAAATTTCCCAGTTTTTAACTCGTGGCTAAATCAGGAGCAGCCAATTCCAGCCTGGTTTGTCGAGGGTCGAACCGGTCGATAAATCTCAGTCTTCTCCCGAAGACCGGAGATTTGTCTGATCCTAAAAACTACAGGCCGATAACATGTCTGAACGCCTATTACAAGCTCTTCACCAGGATCTTGTACATGCGTATCCTTCAAGCTGTGAATCCTGTATTTCTCGACGTGTATGAACAGAGAGGGTCAAAGAAAGGAGTAGCTGGCTGCAAGGAGAACCTGTTGATTGCCCGATGTGTCACGCAGGACTCCGTGCAGTACAAGCGAAACCATTCTATGGCCTGGATTGACTATCGCAAGGCATTCGACACCACGTCTCATCAGCTCATTGTGCGGCTGTTGGAATGTCTTTCGGTGGATATTCAGATAGCGGGATGTAACAAACAACTGATGCTGCTCTGGAAGACCCGGTTCGCTATAACATTAGGTGAAACTCGGGTTCAGACAGAGTTGGTGTCATTCAAAAGAGGTATCTTCCAAGGGGACTCCTTGAGTCCCTTGCTCTTTTGCATCTCACTTTTGCCTCTGTCCATAGCGCTGAGAAATACGCACGCCCAATAGCACGCCCAATAACCCTGAGGCACAGGGTCACCCATCTGTTTTATATGGATGACCTAAAACTTTATGCCTCCGGCCAACGCGAACTACAACAATCGCTGAGGGTGGTTCAGGATTACAGTCATGCTATAGGAGTGGAGTTCGGAACAGACAAATGTGTATTGGTTCATCTCAAGAAAGGACGAAGCAGAGATAATGTAGATGAGGAACAGCTCGTTGATGGGAGCATCTTGCGACAACTGCATCCTGGAGACACCTATACCTACCTTGGAGTGGCACAGCGTCATGTCCAAGAGGCAGAATTGGTCAAAGAGTGTCTTCGCTGCAAGTATTTGCACCGACTCTGGCAGATCTGGTCTACAGAACTGTCCGGCAAGAACAAAGTCGCTGCCACAAACATGCTTGCGGTTCCATTGTTATTATACACCTTTGGTGCTATACACTGGAAAGTGAACGAGCTGAAGGAAATCGACATGAAGATCCGCAAAAGAATGAATATGGAGAGAAGTCTGCATCCTAAGTCCTCTGTCACGCGAATATACCTCCCGCGACACCTGTGAGGGCGTGGACTATTGAATTTGGAGCGTCTGCACGACAGGGTAGTATATTGGCCACTGCCTGCTATGTAACGAACAGTACCGATCCCCTGATCCGCTTTGTGCGAGAGCACGAGAATGCGGGTAAAGGAGCATTTCTTTTTTGGCGCAGCGAAACGAGCAGCCGAGGGGCTCAGCCTTACACTCGAATTCAAGCGGAGGTGTCCGCAGTCCATTAGGGAACTTGCTCCCGCAGAATTAAAATCCCACATTAAAACTGCCGAAGTCGACTTCCTTTTAAGACTTCATGAAGATAAGCCAATGCATGGAATCTTCTACAAACATTTAGAAGAGCATGGCTTGTCTGAGCAGTTGACGTTCTCTTTCCTAAGGTCTAGTGGGTTGAAGTCGGAGACTGAAGGCTTTATAATGGATTGCCAAGACGGTGTCTTCAACACCTTGGTGTACCATAAAAGGGTTATGGGTGTAGATGTACTCGACACCCGTTGTAGAGCTTGCCGACAGGCGCCAGAGACGCTTATGCATCTCTTGTCGGCGTGTAAGACATACGCTGGGACGGCTTACGTCCATCGGCACAACGCGGCTCTACGGGTGCTCTACTATCATTTAAGGCACTCATACGGTATCGATGAGACACCGGTGCTGCCATACGCTCCAGGGGATATAGAGTCCGTTGTGGAGAACGAGAGATGCCGGATTTACTGGAACTGCTCGTTCCCCACGCTCGAGCTTGTACAGACAAGCAAGCCCGACATAGTCCTTCTCGACCACCAACAGAAGACGATGTTCGTTATTGAGTTTTCGGCCCCTGCCGAGGTGAACAACGTTTCTAAGGAGGAGGAAAAGTGGACCAAATATCAGGAGTTGCTCGGACAACTTCGCAGGCTCTGACTCGACTACACTGTAAGTCGGCTGGTTATGGCCATTGGATCCCTAGGTGGAATGAGGAATACGTTGCTCTCTGCACTACGCAAAATACCGGTGTGCTGTGCGGCGGCGCACATCTTAGCCGCCAGAATGCAGAAGGCAGTCATCCTTGGGTCCCTTCGTCTACTTAGGGCGCACGATTCGCGGACCCAGTGATTGCTCACCTCCGAGTGTGAGAAGTAGTCATTGGGTAATGGAATAGCAGCTCGGTGTGTCGGAGCCCGGGCTGCACTTTTTTATTTTTGTAAGTAATAATAATAATTAGAGTAAAAAGACAAGATTATAAAAACGCTGTGACTATTCTCCCGGCTCTGGGAAGTGCCAATCCCGGCTGACGTCAGAGACAACCGGGATTGGCACCGACCACGGTTGATATTTGCCGTTTCTTATCGATGACGTCGACAGTAACCGGGAAAGAGATGAATCCCGGCATGGCGATTTTCAAATGAGACTTCATTCACGCTCATCATCAGTTGTACCAATTCATAAATAATGTTCATGTAATTAGTAATACATATATTTAATGGAAAATGCTGCATTGAAATAAAGGTTATAGATACACAGGTAAGGCATTTTATAGGAATGAAAATCACTAGGGCATCCTGCACTGAGAGAAAATCCATTTGCTAATATACTTCGGAAGATTTTTCACTGTAGCGGATAGCTCCAAAGAAGACATGCTGCACATCTTATGAAACTGGCATTGTTTTTGTCGACTTTGTGTTGGTTTTCTGCTCACGGGATTTTGCCAGCCTGCCTTTTCTTATTGACGTTAACATTTCGATCGACTTCCACGCGTCGTCCATGAAGTAATTACTAAAAAATGATATATCATTTGCAAAACAGAAACCTACCAAAATTGTTTTACGTATTTTCTTACTGAATCAAATTAATATTTACGTCTTCATGTAATAGCCTCATTTTCGCTATAACTTCGCCGCCTATAGCCAATGATGCGATCTCTTCATCAACAAACTAGTTTAACATTGCTTTTTGTAGCTGTAAATATGGAAATCTCACGAAACCTACCGCTGTTCCATTTTTTCGCTTTGGTACTCCAATCAACTCTGATCAGAAACAACGATGTAATATATCTAAAAAGAAGCTGGAATACTCCAGCTTCTATCATACGACAGAAATAGATTTTTTTCACAGCCTACTGGCTACTGCAATCTACTTATAAGAAGTTAAAAATTTCCAAAACAATTAAAAACCCTGAAATGAAAGAAAAACTTCCAGCGATTGTTGCTCCAGCACGCAATTATCAATCACATGCAATGGTATATAAAAAAAATAATATGACTGGAGCCCTACTATTTTTTCAGTATCTACTAGCAAGATCGCAAAAAGGAATACTGACAGATCAGATTTAAATTTTCTATCAGGTAAATTATGTTTTATAAGAGTTTGAACAAATTATAATTCATTCTTCTTTTTCTGTGGTCTTGCTATTAGGTGCTGAAGATTTTTCAAAACTTCAGTCAGTCCAGTCCAATCATATCATTGAATGTGAAATCTTATTCTGAAGTTAATAAACTGCCTACAACATTCGCTAGTAAGCTGTCTATTCATTTAAAAAAATTTAATCATTTTGGAAACTTGTTACGGTCCAAGCAAATTCAGACCCCTTAAGACCTAGTATTTAACGTTTGTGTGGAAAACTTTTTAAATATTTAGTGAATAAGTACAATATCTTACCTGATTCTTTGTATAGGTTGTACATTTCTAAATAGCTACAAAAAAGATTGTAAGACTGAAGTGCTGCAGACCACTTTATTTAATTGTAACGTACAATTGTTCTCACTTAAGCGTACTACATCTTATATTCTGTTGCACCTGTCGAACTTCTTCGTCCCAGTCAGCGACCATCTACTGACTGAAATAGTAAACAACATATAGTAACCTTAATTATAGGGGATTTTACATACATCATTGCAGTCTAAGCTATATCTTGTCTTTGTTTTCAAAATTAGAAACCATTTGATTCAGACTTCTCATTGTTTACAATGTGTTGCTATCTGACAATCTGACAGATAAGAATGAGGTTGGGTAATGGGTACACGAAACATTAATATTCCTATGTACAGTTGAAGGAAAGCTAACAGAGTTTGGCTACCTGTCAATTGCCTGGAGATGGAAGTGATGGGTCTGTGATCATTCCTCTCCATCTTCTTTTCCGGATAAGGTCAGACGACCACGCTTTACGCGGATTTTTCGGAAAAGAAAAAGTAGCTAAAACCGACGATTTAGCAATTGCATGGCTTTGCATTACCACATTGGTGGGATCTAGCTAAATCTGAAAGGTTCTCTACGAGGGAAATCTCCATAAGGCCACTCAACATCCAAGGTGGGTACCCTAACCTCAACACAGTTCATTCTAACAGCTTTACTGCTTACCTGCTTCTAATGCTTGACTTTGTTTGCAGGCCTTTTTCTTTACTTTCCCTTTTTCTGCCACTTCCTTCTTACGCTTGAGTCCAATTACTGCTTTTGCTTCTACTATAACGCTGCATGACTGCTATATAGCTATCGCTTTCACCTGCCTGGTAGCCACCTAGCTGCAGGACTGGGTTTAAGGACGACCGGTCTGCTTGCATGACTGCTTAAGCTATGCTAATAGACGTTTGACCATTGGGACTTCCACGCATGCAGCCCAGGACGCAACAGACAAAGGTGGGATAGTTAGCGTTAAGTTTCATAGATATTAAGTGCTGCCAGACTTTAGTCAGAGAACACCTGTAAGAAAGGTATATTTATTAGTTATTTGTATAGTAACATCGTAAGCTACTACTTACCTTTTGTATTTGAATCCACCCCTTCAGGGTGAATGAAGCTTCACACCTCAAGATCTTAAGTATTCGCTAAATACTGAATTTATACATTGCCCATATCTCTTCTACATTCTAATACATGGCGTAATAGCACTAAATTAAAGTTAAGAACCACACCCTGAGTTGTTTTATTTGGGGGGTACAAGAAACCACCCAACGTTTCCTCTTACCATATCTATGGCATAGAGACCTTCTCCCCTTTACGTAACATTTGGCGCCCCAACTGGTTTTTAGTGCCATTATTGCCATTGTTTGTGTTCATGCCGTGATTGATATCTATTTCAATTTTTAATTGATATCTATCAGATAATTATAGGTTATCTTTCATCTTTGTTATCGATCTTTGACATTGATCATAGAACCATAGATCACAGAACAGAGACGTGCACAGAACAGGTTAGGCACAAAACAGGTACGGTTAGGTTAGATTTCAATTGTCATTGTCGAATTGAGTAGAGATGGGACATCGACCCAATCGATTATTGCGTTTGACGTCTCGTGACTAATTGTATAGAGATGGGCGTTTCCATCTAGTGAACTGATTACGTATGAACGTTTGTGATATTATTTATAGGTGATTAGCAGTATGATAGTTACTTGTTATTTTCATATTTAAGGTTTAGTAGAAGAGATTAGTACTTTTTACAGTTGAGCGATTGGACTTAGTCAATCCTTTCTTTTTTTGCGCTTCACGACCTTTTGTGTTTTCAGTGGTTGAACCCAGTACTGTTTTTTTACGCTTCGCTCTTTCTTGGGTGAGGTGGGGGTTAAATAAGCGATTTATTAGTTAGATTTCTTTTATTAACTATTAACTGATCTACTTTACCGTAATAGCATATTATACCGTATGTTATTTGATATTAGTTATCATGATGGAGGTGAATCGATTATTGTCAGATGAGCTGACATATGAATTGGAGATAAGAAACTTGCCAATTGGAAATACTGCTAACGAAAAACGAATACTTTTAAGAGATGCTTTTCGTAAGGAAAGATTAAAGTTAGCAGAGCCCCCGCTTAAATGTGATAAACTTGCCGAATTTGAGTTACCTATCTGTGAAAGTAAACTTGCAGATCTCAGACAATCTATCGCCAATTTTGATCACGGCAATAGGGAAAACGAGTTCCGTAGAATTTATACGCGGTTAACCCATGTTTCAGGTAGACTGTCTCGCCTCGTGTGTAACCCTGAGCAGTCTAGTCAAAAATCTGCTCTCTACCATAGTGTAACACAATTGATTTGCGAATTGAATAGAGTGTATATGGAAAGCTCAGATACTGATGTTGCTACATCAGGCGACACTGTCCAGAAGGACCTACATACTCTTAAAGAGGGACCTTCCTTGGAGACTTCGTTGATCGATGCTCCAATTGAACTTTTGCCGGAAGTGCTCTCTCATCCGAATCAGAATAGATCGGAGAATCAGCCAAGAGGAACATTATGTTCACAGTTTGAAAACTTGGACATGTCCTCTCGTCAAGAGTCCCAAGTAAAGGCTCGTTCAAGTTCAGCTCCACTTCCTATGGGGATAACAGATCATGGTTTTGCTCATATGCAACCGCCAAGTTCTTTCCCTAGTGGTCATATGGCACTCACATCATTGCCAAGTACAAGTATTAAGCAAGGTAGTGTGCCGGTAGTTCCTTCAACTGCCCCTCCATTTGCACATACCTCGGCTCGGGGAAATTATTTTGAGAAACCGGTAGGTTTACAGGATCTTAGAGATCAGCAGACTGCGGAGCAGTCATGCTTTCCCTCTTATTTGCCTTACCGAGAAGCAATGTTCCAAGCACATGGATGTCGGTTGTCTCATGTAGAGGTGGGTAAGTGGAACGTAAGGTTTGATGGACGTGGAAGTGTAACAGAGTTCTTGGAACGGATTGAAGAGTTACGGGTGTCCCGCGGTGTCTCCAAGGAGCGCCTTTTGCAATCCGCCGTTGAGCTATTCACTCGCGAAGCACTTTTATGGTTCCGTACGGCCCGTTTCACCTCTTGGGATGACCTGTGCACTCAGTTGCGAGAAACTTTTCAGCCTTATGACTATGAATACGAGTTGTGGGATGAAATCCGACGTCGTACTCAAGGGTCACAAGAAAAGGTGGTAACTTATGTGATTGTCATGGAAAATCTTTTCCGTAAACTTTCAAGTCCGGTAGCAGTGTCTACTAAAGTAAACCTGATTTTACGTAACTTTCTGCCTTATATCCAGACGCAGTTAGCATTGCACCAAGTCACTTCGGTTTCCCAGCTAATGACTCTAGCAAGGGCTATCGAAGAGGCACACTTAAGGGCTCAAAAATACCAACCGCCCACGACTAATGCGCGTGGATTGATGGAACCTGAATTAAGGTACAGAAAGCACGACAGCAGAGACCTTCAGGTCAACGCAATTAATGTCGGCGTGTCTAATCCGAGACCTACGCAAGTGCATGGCTCTCATATCAACCCTACAGGTGTCAGAGAAGCAATGCCACCTGCCTCGAGCTCTAACAGAGATTCTGAACGTGAGCTTGAGATAATGACACCAAATATTGCTACCTGTTGGAACTGTGATGGTACTGATCACAAGTTTCGTAAATGTACGCAACCTAGACGGGAACTTTTTTGTTTTAAGTGTGGACGACGTAATGTTTCGTCATCAACATGTCCCCGCTGTGGTTCAAAAAAACCGTCATCCGCCCGGAAAGCAGACCAACTCCCCGAGAGGCGAATAGACAGCGAATCTTTGGTCGATTGTAAATATTTTAAAGATCAGGTTTTGCTAGATTACGTGCTAGCTCACGCTGAAAACGATCAGCGACCCTACTTGAATGTAAATATTTTAGGATTAACTATATTAGGTCTTTTAGATAGTGGTGCTACGAGGACAGTTATTGGTGGTCCCGGCTGGGATGAAATAAAGCCATTGTTTCCCTTAACCAAGACGTCCAATAAATACTGTATAGTAGCTAACGGTCAATCTTGTGAGGTATTAGGAGAGATTTCCTTACCTATACAGCTACGCGATAGGGTTAGGATTCTCAACGTTCTTGTCATACCCTCACTGCCTCATCGACTAATCTTGGGAATTGATTTCTGGGTACAGATGGGAATAGTTCCAGACATGAAACATGGAGAATGGACGTTCCAAACAGAGGAGTCTATCCAAGCAATCAAAGTTTGTGGTATTCAGGATATGCACTCATTGTCTGATCGCCAACAGGACGAACTTAACCAAGTTATCGAAGATGCTTTTGCAAAGATGGGAAATCGGTTAGGCTGTACGCATTTGGTTGAGCATGTAATAAAGACAACATCTCCTCCCATAAAACAAAGATATTATCCTTTGTCACCTGCGCTTCAAAAGGTAGTGAACGCAGAGTTGGACGACATGTTGAAGAAGGGTATTGTCGAGCCCTCGTCTTCTGCTTGGTCTTCTCCCATAGTGATGGTGCAGAAGAAAGACAAAAGCTGGAGGTTTTGCGTCAACTTTAAGCGCCTCAATGCGGTAAGCTGTCCCGACGCATATCCACTCCCGTACATCAGCTCAATCTTAGACAAGTTGAGAGATGCTAGGTATATATCCAGCCTGGATATAAAAAGTGCTTTTCATCAGATCAAGTTGTCTGAGGAGTCAAAACCTTTGACTGCATTTACCGTTCCTAATCGAGGACTTTTTCAATTTACCAGGATGCCTTTCGGTCTCCATTCAGCACCTGCTACGTGGCAAAGACTTATTGACAAGGTCCTTGGTGCCGACCTTGATGAGCATACATTCGTTTACTTGGACGATATTATTATTTGTACACCAACGTTTGAAAAACATATCGAGGTTTTGCGGAACGTCCTGAAAAGGATTGTAGACGCTGGTCTTGTGCTTAATCGCGAGAAAAGCCAGTTTTGTAGATCGGAGCTACGATACCTCGGCTATGTAGTGAATGGCTCTGGACTCTTAGTTGATCCTTCCAAGGTAGAAGCCATTCTACGCATGGAACCACCTAAGAATGTAACTGAGGTTAGAAGAATAATTGGTTTAGCCTCATGGTACCGTCGCTTTGTACCGTCTTTCAGTGTGGTTGTTGCACCTTTGACACGACTCACTGAAAAGAATCGTCCTTTTGTTTGGAGTGAGGAATGCGACAAAGCTTTAGCTACGCTCAAACAGACTTTGGTCTCCGCGCCAATTCTGTCATGTCCAGACTTCAACCTTCCGTTTTTCGTGGAAACAGATGCTTCATCTTACGGTCTAGGAGTTGTTTTAACTCAGAGACAAAATGGCGAAGAAAAGGTCATCTGTTACTTAAGCAGATCCCTTACGAAAGCTGAGAGAAAATACTCTGTTACAGAAAAAGAGTTGCTTGCAGTACTATTTGGAGTTGAAAAACTAAGACCATATCTTGAAGGCACTCATTTTACGGTGATTACAGATCACTATAGTTTGAAGTGGCTCTTTAGCATTAAAGAACCAACTGGACGAATTGCTCGCTGGCAATTGAGACTTCAAGCTTATGATTTTGATGTGATACATCGTAAGGGCAAGGATCACATTGTCCCAGACGCTTTGTCACGAAGTGTCCCTATAATAGACACTATAGATGAAGCTTTGGTCCATGATTATGATGACACTGTACGTGATCCATGGTATCTGAGCATGATCAAAAAGGTAAATTCGTATCCCGACAAGTATCCACTCTGGCAAGTTCGAGGCAAACAGCTTTATAAGCATGTCAATGCGCAGTATCCAGATTTGGCTCAGCACCATGATTACTGGCTACTAGTGGTACCGCGTAATGAGCGGCTAAATATCATTAGAGAGCACCATAATCCCCCGACCTGTGCACATCTTGGTATTTACAAAACTCACGCAAGAATAAGCCAGAAGTATTATTGGCCTAAGATGCGTGCGGACATAGCACGATATGTCAATGCTTGTTCGACCTGTCTGAAGACAAAACCCGAGCAAAAACAACCTATTGGGCAAATGCTCAGTGCAACCCCTGCAACCTCAAGACCGTGGCAGTCTTTGAGTGTTGATATAGTTGGACCGCTACCAAGATCCAGCCAAGGATACAGTTATATCCTTTCGGTCCTCGATGTCTTTTCAAAGTTTGTTTTACTGTTTCCTATACGTAGGGCAACCGCTGCAACAATCTCAAAGTTGATTGAAGAGCAAGTATTTCTTGTTTATGGCGTACCAGCTCGCTTGATAACTGATAATGGAGCTCACTTTAAGAACAAGCTGATAGCAGATCTATTCAAGAAGTATGAAGTCGAACATCGCTTCACGGCTCATTATCATGCGCAAGCAAACGCTGTTGAAAGACACCATCGTGTGTTGAAGACCGCATTGACTTCTTATGTAGCAGACAATCAACGACAGTGGGATAAGTACATACCCCATGTCGCTGCAGCTGTCCGTTCTGCTAAACATGAGGTGACCCAAGTCACGCCAAATTTTGTAATGTTTGGTAGAGAAATTGTTTTGTCAGGGAAAGATCATCATGTTAGTCAAGACGATGTCTTTCAGCCAGTTCAACGACATGAAGCCCTTAAAGAAGTATTTAAGGACGTACAGAATCGCCTAAAACAGGCTTATGTTCGTAGCAGTAACCGTTACAACTTAAGACGCCGTCCAGATACATTTGTAGTTAACCAAATGGTTTGGAGACGGAATTACTCGGTGTCAGATGCGAGTAAAGGTGTCACTGCTAAGTTATGTAATAAATTTGAAGGACCTTTCAAAATTGTTAGAATCGTATCTCCGTGGGTTTACGAGCTAACAGATGAGTACGGCAGAAATAAAGGTATTTGGGCAGCCAAAGACCTGAAGGCGCATCCACCCGACGTGAACAGCGAGTAGAATTTCATTTAGTTTTTAGGGTTGTTGTATATATTGAAATTGGCTCATTTTTATTTTAAATACTTGCATTATAGTTCGATAATACTCCACCATCATGGTAAACAATTAGTTTTAAGGCATTTGTAATTTAGTATTTAAGTGTACATACATATTGTTACTCTATCGAGAAGTTTTTCTTAGGGAAAAACTTTCCCGAGAAGAGGGGGTGTTGTTACGGTCCAAGCAAATTCAGACCCCTTAAGACCTAGTATTTAACGTTTGTGTGGAAAACTTTTTAAATATTTAGTGAATAAGTACAATATCTTACCTGATTCTTTGTATAGGTTGTACATTTCTAAATAGCTACAAAAAAGATTGTAAGACTGAAGTGCTGCAGACCACTTTATTTAATTGTAACGTACAATTGTTCTCACTTAAGCGTACTACATCTTATATTCTGTTGCACCTGTCGAACTTCTTCGTCCCAGTCAGCGACCATCTACTGACTGAAATAGTAAACAACATATAGTAACCTTAATTATAGGGGATTTTACATACATCATTGCAGTCTAAGCTATATCTTGTCTTTGTTTTCAAAATTAGAAACCATTTGATTCAGACTTCTCATTGTTTACAATGTGTTGCTATCTGACAATCTGACAGATAAGAATGAGGTTGGGTAATGGGTACACGAAACATTAATATTCCTATGTACAGTTGAAGGAAAGCTAACAGAGTTTGGCTACCTGTCAATTGCCTGGAGATGGAAGTGATGGGTCTGTGATCATTCCTCTCCATCTTCTTTTCCGGATAAGGTCAGACGACCACGCTTTACGCGGATTTTTCGGAAAAGAAAAAGTAGCTAAAACCGACGATTTAGCAATTGCATGGCTTTGCATTACCACATTGGTGGGATCTAGCTAAATCTGAAAGGTTCTCTACGAGGGAAATCTCCATAAGGCCACTCAACATCCAAGGTGGGTACCCTAACCTCAACACAGTTCATTCTAACAGCTTTACTGCTTACCTGCTTCTAATGCTTGACTTTGTTTGCAGGCCTTTTTCTTTACTTACCCTTTTTCTGCCACTTCCTTCTTACGCTTGAGTCCAATTACTGCTTTTGCTTCTACTATAACGCTGCATGACTGCTATATAGCTATCGCTTTCACCTGCCTGGTAGCCACCTAGCTGCAGGACTGGGTTTAAGGACGACCGGTCTGCTTGCATGACTGCTTAAGCTATGCTAATAGACGTTTGACCATTGGGACTTCCACGCATGCAGCCCAGGACGCAACAGACAAAGGTGGGATAGTTAGCGTTAAGTTTCATAGATATTAAGTGCTGCCAGACTTTAGTCAGAGAACACCTGTAAGAAAGGTATATTTATTAGTTATTTGTATAGTAACATCGTAAGCTACTACTTACCTTTTGTATTTGAATCCACCCCTTCAGGGTGAATGAAGCTTCACACCTCAAGATCTTAAGTATTCGCTAAATACTGAATTTATACATTGCCCATATCTCTTCTACATTCTAATACATGGCGTAATAGCACTAAATTAAAGTTAAGAACCACACCCTGAGTTGTTTTATTTGGGGGGTACAAGAAACCACCCAACGTTTCCTCTTACCATATCTATGGCATAGAGACCTTCTCCCCTTTACGTAACAAACTGGCTACATTGCAGTAGCATAACAGGCCTTGAAAAATATCCATTTCTGTCGTACTCCAGCTTCTCTTTAACCTTAGATATGTTACCGTGTTATGTTTCTGGTTAGAGTTGATTTGTTGTACGTAATTTTTATAATATTGTCTCTTTAGTACTAACTAGTAGTAATAATAAATATGTGGAGTATATAATTGGGGTATTGAATAAATTTTTTTCTGTGATAAAAGGGAAGATCGTAGTTTTATTTTTTTTCGCAATAATTCAAAAGTTATATCAAAATGAAAATGGATATTTGAATCCAGCACCGAAGATACGCCGACAGCTCCCGAACCAGTGTGACGTCGCTACGGTGGTCAGGATGGTCCTGACCAACGAGGTGCTACTCCAATATAGTAGATTCTAGATTCCCAGTCAATCGTGAAAATAGTTAATTGTAACCAGTGAATAATGTTGCAACATAGACGATAAATGAAGTTTTCAGCTCGAGACGAAGTCTACGATCGAAATAAATATATTTTTGAATGTCTGAAATTAAATGACAAATTCCAGTAATAAAGTACCTAATCAAATATGTTTTGTTTAAGCATCCGTTTCCACAAAGCTGTCATTGCGCAGTGTCTTAGAGTGTCAGATTGTCGATCTGTGTTGGTTCAAAGCCCAGGCCTTACAATCTTTTTTTTATTTTTTTTTACCAAAAAATTTATTGATATGTTTTTTGCTCATTTTAGCATTTTTTTTTCTACCATCAACATGAATATCTTTTTGAATCAAATTTTACTAGAACATTTCACTTGCACTACATAGTGCAAAAACTAAGTACCGGAGGCGGTGGTCAATTCAAAAAATCAGTGGAAATGAAGTTTGTCCGTCAATATCAATCGCCAATTGCTTTGATATCAAAATTGAAGTTGATTCAAAAAAGTAAAATTATTAGTAATTTTTGTTGCACTTGTAAAAAAATGCAAAAAGCATATCAATACATTTTTTGGTACAAAAAAAAATTGACAAAAGACTACAAGGCCTGGGCCACATCTCAACAAACAATCAGCTGTCTTACTTAAGATCTGCGGATGCTTTGCGCCGATCCCTTTGCGTATTGATATTTTGGGTTAGAGAGAGATAGAGTTCAATACGGCAGGGTTATGGATATCTACATATAAGGATAAATAATATAGATCAGAGCGAACGGTACTAACTTTATGGGAGGTAAACAATAACGACAACATAAACTTTATGTTATCTCTAATGTTTACCTTCCTTTTACATCGCATAGGTTGAATATTATTTCTTAACTCTGCCCTGTTGTACACTTTTTCTACTCCGCCCCTGACGCCCCTGTCAGGGCGAATGAAACTATAGCAAAATGGCGTCGCTGACGCCAGATATTTGCAACACGTCATCACAAAGGAACCGACCGTGAGTAAGACAGCTGAGTTAAGCCGTCGCCTGGGCTTTGAACCAACACCCCGCGTGCACAGATCAACTATCTAACACTCTAAGGCACTGTGCCAAGACAGGGTTGTGGAAACGGGTGCTTAAACAAAACATATATTTGATTAGGTTTGCTTATATTAGGATGTGTTCTGCAGCTCTTATGTACCAGCCACCACTGCGTATAACCGTAATAAGGCTGAATATCAAGATGCTACGATTTTCTGGCAGCATGATGATTTGAGAGCCGACATGTGGGCAATAGCATGAAATATTATATAACAAGACTGAATATTTTTCAAAAATATAAATGAGTAATAATAAGAAAGTCGATAAAATTCAGTTTATTCAGGAGTAAATATTTATAAATGAGTATTTCAGAAACTACATATAACTTAAATTATTACCAATTTTTCTTAGCTCTGTAGTTTGACGAGATTCGAGTTTGTAACAAAAAATAAATAACGGCTATACCTTACACAAAATAACTATCTTAAGCATGTCTTTATATAAAATACTTTTAAAGTACCGCACAACTTTTACACTGCTAGTAAAATTACAATATTTTATGAATTCTGATCGTACACCAGATCTACTGGAATGTAAAAATATTAATCTAAAAGATTTTCTATTACATAATCCTGTTGAAGTTTAACTACATAACACCTATCATAAGAACTGAGATCCTTCATATTTATATTAAATAGATTTGATTTCATGAAAAATATTCTTTTTAAAAAGGCTGCAGGCACATTTTTGCGGTTTTCCAAATATATCACTGTATAGATGAGATGAAATGAGATGTAATCGAATGAAAATCCGCTATTTAAAAACCAGTCTCGCAACTTAAATATAATCTTAGAGACGAACACTAATATTTCATTTAAAATAGTAATACGCTATCATCTTGTATTGAGGTCAAGAAACCTGGAACGTGGCAGAAATTATGGCAACTTTCAAAACTAGTTTAGCGGCCATACCGTTTAAATTAAACGAAAATATTTTAAATAAAAAACCTTTCTTTTCAAATGCTCTACATTTAGAAAACAATTTCAAAGATGGCGGACTTTGGATTATACCGGAAGTAGGCATCAAATTCTTTATTTTAAATGGAACACCCTGTATATTATGACGTGTTTGAATTCTGCATCGATTTTTAGGTCTAGTTTGCAGGGGCGTAGCGTGGCGTCTATACAAGGGGATATAATAAGTAAATGCAATTTACATTTTACCAACACCAAATATTTTTTATTTTTTATTGAAGTGTTTAATTTTGAAGTCACAATAATAAAATATACAATGTAATAAGTTAAAAACATGATCAAAGCGATTTAAAAAAAGAACTAAATCTACTTAAAAAAAGAAAGTAGTGAACGTATCTGTTAGATCTTAAATTTTAAAATCAAGATCGATTCTTCTAGTCGCACTCAGAATCGTTCATCGCGACGCGCAACGGTATCTTATTTTATACCACGAATGACATGCGTTTAGGAAACCGCATCACCCACCGACATAAAACAGCTATCTAGATAGACACAGTGGAGACGTTAATCACAGCTCTAAAGTTCGTTGACGTCGAATCGCGTTCGGCGGTGTTCAAGATGTGACCAGGACAGTAGCAAAATCGCGCTGACGAGATATTTTTATTTATAGCGTTTAGCGGCATAGCTCTTAGCATTATCTATAAATAATTGAAATTAAACTTAATTATTTGAATACATTTTCTCATAATTTTAATTTATTATAGGAGATCCTAGTGATTTTTTTAAATAAAAACGGTATTACAATACTTTGAAGGGATGCGACGCATGACCCGCATCTATGGAAGCTACGCCGCTGCTAGTTTGTCTAAGAGGTCTATTTTCGAAGTTATTCAGCAACGATACGGTTTTTAGTTTTGAAACAAGCAAGAAACGTACTGTTTCAAAAGCACATTAAATCAATAGACTAGCAATTTTCAAATTTGAAAAGTTTAGAACGTTAAAAACTGTTTTTTCAAATGGGATGGTATGATAAGTTTCACATCAGTGGATGCGAAATTAAATTCTCTTTCACTTTTATCAAGGCATATGTGGACACAGACGAAACAATTGCTAACTTACACAAAATTATCTGTCAGATTTCTTCAGACATAGAGCGTGTGGTTATAAGGGTATAAGGTATAAGAAACATAATTACATAACACATAACAGGGTCGGATTAGTTAAGTGCGAAAAGCATGAGAAAGGAAATATGTAATTCATTAGATAATGAGTTTGATGTTCTCACAACTGTAATTGAAGATCCGCATAGCAGTACAGCAGAAATTAGTCGCGACTTTGGCATTGGTCAAACATCTGTGAAAAGGATTTTAACAAAGAACAACTATCATCCTTATCACGTGCAGCTAAATCAAGCACTTGAAAGAAAGAAACTTTGAAAACAGAATGAGTTTCTGTAATTGGGGTCGTGCTCGAATCCAAGAAGATGCATTCTTTTTTAACAGTGTGTCGTTTAAGGATGAAGCTACATTTCATAATAATGACCATGTAAACCGGCATAATTTACATATTCACGACGTTAATTAAAATTTTGAGAGGTTTGTCGACAACCAGCATTGATGGAGTCTTAAACGTTTGGGGTAGTATCACAAAATCGTAAATATCTTGAAAATCATCAATGATAGAACCACATATGGCTCGATAAAAGTGGAAGACAATTTAATTTCGCATCCACTGATGTGAAACTTATCATACCATCCCACTTAAAGAAAAAAATTTTCACGTTTTAAACTTTTCAAATTTGTAAACTGTTAGTTCATTGATTTAATGAGCTTTGAAAACATAGTACACTTCTTGCTCGTTTTAAGCCTGAAAACCGCAGTTTCTGTCGGGGTTAGTTTCCGAGATATTAACATTTTTTGTAAAGTACTTCAAACGTCAAATTGTCTAAAGATCGCTGAATACCTCCGAAAATAGGCTTCGTAGACATAAACTATGGTTACAAACTGGACCTCAAAATCGATGCTGAATTCAGAAATGTAATAACATATATTTAATATTTAAAATAAGGAAATTGATGCTAGGTATCAAACTACTGTTTATGAAAATAGGTCGAATATTGAAATATTGCACTTTACGAATGAAACATTTCAAATCTGTGATTCAAGAACTGTTTTGTTTAAGAATGATAATAATAAATACGATATTTTTTAATATACCACATTTTTATAATAAAACAAAAAAAAGGGAAAACAAGTATCATGAATGCCTAGTTTGACAAATTACCTCTGCCGACTTTTACGCATATATGGATTGTTTTGTTTTTGTTGTAGTAGCTTGATACATTGCCAGTTTTTTTTAGGTTCAGAAAACTTATAATTTCAACTTATTGTGTCAATCAGGATTGACTTTAGATCATTTTAAACGTACAAATTATAATATTTAATTAGATAAAAAAGAGTTTATAAGAGTACATGTCAGCAATTAGCGATTTTTCAATTTTTAGACATTTACGGGACACTATAAAAATTAATGATCACACTAGTATACATATTCTCAAAAACCATGCATGCTTACAAAAGCCAACAAATATTCAGCACTTATCAAACAATTGCTAAAAATTGCGCAACAAAATAGTTAATCATGATTACTTTTTCTATGTTCCCCATCCAATGATTTTTGCAATGATCTCGGTTCTTTTTTATTGAAAACTGCATGCCATTGAAGGTGATCAGCATTGGTGTTAAACCATTAGATTGTGTAATGCTGAATTAGAAGCCATTTTCAGATTTACATATTGTTGAGCGTACCGCTATAGTAAACGCTAATATATTTTTCTAAAACCTATGTAAAATGTCTATAAATCACCACTCCTTACATCATGTAAAATGGCAAAAATATTGTACAACATTTATTGGTTCAAATATTTATTACCTATAGGGGTGCTTCAATGTAATATTTTACCTCTTTTAACGCAGTCTTACTGGAATGTCATTGTCGCAAATTATCATATGTCTTGATACATATAGGGTGAGTTTTTAGTACCGGCTCGGTCGATAACTCCACTACTGTAGAAGATAGCGAAAAAATTTGTATATAAAAGTTGTAGCCACGGATATGCTCCTTGCTCAGAAAATATTTTGATTTATACAGGGTGATCCATAACTAGGTGGTGATGCAAACATATATTTTTTTAAATGAGACCATTTTTATATCCAAATCGCTGTCAAACGAACGTATGTATATCAAAAAGTAATAAATCAAAAATTATGTTTTTTACATGAAAAGATTAAAAATATCTTCTAGTTTTAAAATCGGCTATAAAAAAAACCCGCGACGCATATTCGTATACAGGGTGATGTAGAATAAAAAATCCAGATTTTCTCTTTTTTTTAAATGTAACCCCCAATATTGTATTATACCAAAGAATTGCTTTTAATATGCTCTTTCATCTTTGTATAGCACTTGTAGTACCTACGTCCATCAGTTTCCGAGACATTTCGATTTTTCGGTGAATTTGAAATATAGCTTCTATTTGTGTACTGAAACTTATTTATTTTGAGAAAGTACTCTCTAATTTGTTTTTTATTTAACGAACAACTAGATTATAAAGTCATGATAGTATTTCATGAAGTCAAAACCCTGAATCATCGAGATAATAGAGTCAAGTATGCTGAGGAAACAATTTTGTAGGCGTGATACATAATTATCAAGCGGATTTATCAGGTAGGCTTTGAAAAATTGACAGTTTTCATAACCTGCTCAATAATTCCGTACTGTGTGAAAAACGAGCTTTAAAAATTATATTTTCCATTGAGGGTATTTAGAAGAATCTTTGAGGAATTGCCTACTTGCCTCTAGAATATATCAACTATGAACAGCAATATCCTGAACGGAGGCACTCTAAAACTAATGCGTTTGAAAGATTGAAGAATCGTTTTATTTGGACTGTGTCGTTTAATGTTTCATAGCCTACCTGATAGATCTGCTTGATAATTATGCATGACGTCCATAAAATTGTTTCCTCAGCACACTTGACCTATAATATCTCGTTAATTCAGTGTTTTGACTTGAAAAAGTACTGTTGTGGCCTTATATTTTAGTTGTTTGTTAAGAAAAAATAAAATTTGATAGTATTTTCTCAAAATAAATAAATTTTAGTGAACAAATAGAACGTATATTTAAAATTTTTAGAAAAATCGAAATATCTCAGAAACTAATGAATGCAGCCATAACAAGTGCTATACAAAGATGAAAGGGCATATTAAAAGCAATTCTTTGGTATAATAAAATATTGGGGGTTACATTTAAAAAAAAAGAGAGAAAATCTAGATTTTTGCATTCCACATCACCCTGTATACGAATATGCGTCGCAGGCTTTTTTTATAGCCGATTTCCAAACTAGAGAATATTTTTTATTCATCCGTGTAAAAAAAATGATTTTTGATTCATCACTTTTTGATATATATGTACGTTCATTTGACAGCGATTTGGATATAAAAATGGTCATAACTTTTGAAATACCCTGTATAATGTAACAATACCCTATATTGAAAGAACGGAAATCATTAGTAGAATTTGAATATGGAATAAATAATATATAGGATGTCTCACTTAAAAAAATGCATGTTTGCATCACCACGTAGCTATGGATCACCCTGTATAAATCTAAATATTTTCTGAGTAAGGAGCACATCCGTAGCTACAACTTTTATATACAACTTTTTTCACTATCTTCTACAGTAGTGGAGTTATCGACCGAGATGGTACTAAAAACTCACTCTGTATACTAGTATATAATATATACATATTATGTTCCAAGACAATTTTGTTTTAAATGTACTTATAATCTATCCTATATACAGGGTTTCCACTATGTATGGAATACATGTGTCTCAGTAAATAATGATTGTATAAAAAATGTTTAATATAATAATTGTTTAATATTATATTCCGCATAATACGGCAGTATTCAGTTGTTTTTGTTTCATTTGATAGATATTTTTTCAATGACATAACATGTTGGTACCCAAATACAGGAAAATGTTAAAAAAATTAAATACTTTATCAAGTTTATTACATCACAAACCTTAATCTAGATATCTGAGATATGTTAGTAGGCCGGTAAATGTGACAGAAACTTATGACATACCAGAATTTGAATGAATTAGAACAAATAATATAAGTCGAAGCTGCAGTAAAATTCCTCCCAGAATGACCAGAAATTCTGTTCAAGCTTTTCGTGATAAGCTAGGGATCTATCTTGGTTTGATAAGGAACGTACATGCTCATATGTTTTATTCTGATGTAACATACTAGATTAATGTTATTGATGTAATAAACTTGATAATGTAATTTTTACTTCCCACACCGATAGGTGAGGGGAGTATTGTGATCGCGAAAATTTTCGAATTGGGGCGCTTTATGACATCACATAACGAAAATCCACATCACTCATTTCCGTCGGTCTGTCTGTGTCTGTCGGTCTGTTGGCGTTTTTCTAGCCTCGTAATCTCAGCAACCGCTGCATGGATTTTGATGAAATTTGGGCAGCAATATGGTGAGGGGTCGTAGTAGGTAATGCTGCTATAATTTTGAAAATCGGTGCATGAGCGGTGGAGTAATTAGCAAAAAACGAAAAAATTCAAATATTCCCCAAACTTCGTTTTCAGGCGTTTTAGGTGTTCCTGACCATTTTCTACTTTTTTTGGTGGGGGTGAAATTTGGGATGGTTGGGGGGTGGGGGGTTGTAAAATTGAAAAAAATTGTTGTATTCGTAATACACTGTCCACTGACCTGTGAAGGAAGACCTAGTGACAAAAGCAGCAACTCCATCCGAACATTGCCTTTCCTATTACAGAAACCAGAGGAGCTTTTTCTGATATAAACATAAGAGTATTGCTTTAGATCGTTCTGTATTGTGTACTGTGGAAACTGTTGAATTGATTTTAATGAAATTTTGACATAGTATTACCGTGGCGAGGATGGAAATGCGTATGGTTATTAAAAATCGTGCCAGTAACGGCGCAGAACTAATAAAAAAACTAAAAATATAAAAACAGCTCAAACTTCGTTTTTAAGCATTTTGGAGGATCCTGATCATTTTCTACTTTTTTTGGGTGGGGGTGAAATGGGGGTGGTTGGGGGGTGGGGGGTTGAAAAGTGAAAAATGTACTGTGTTGTAGGCTGTCCATTGCCTGTGAAAGATAGACCTAGCGGTATAATCTACTTTTTTAGGTCCTTCCTAACGTTTCCTTCCCTATTATCTGACAAGGGACTTGGAACTTTGTGATGCAGATACATATACGAGTATTGCTTTAGATCGTTCTGTATCTCTATCTGTTCTGTGTAACTTGGAAATGACCGAATTGATTTTAATGAAATTTCGACACAGTATTATTACCTTGGCGAGGCAGGAAAACACATATGGTTTTTAGAAATCGTGTCAGTGGTGGCGCTGCAATAACCAAAAATACTAAAAATACAAAAACAGATCAACTTCGTTTCTAGAGGTTTTAACGGTCCCTGATCATTGTCCTATTTTTTTGGATGTAGGTGAAAGTGGGGTGGGGTGGTTGGGGCTGGGGGGTTGTAAAACTGAAAAATTTGTTGTATTGATAATAGACATTGACATGTGAAGAAAAGACCTATGGGGATAACACAATTTTGGGAGGGGGGGGGGGGAGGTGGCGAGGATTTGGTTACAAGGAGATCTCATGCTTTGGGAAAATAATAAACTGGTATAACCGTAATGCGTGGAAAGTTCCGAGTCAATCAACTTGACTTCATTTTTTTGTATTTGGGTCCTGACAACATGTTATGTGATTGAAAAGGGAAAAAATCTATCAAATGAGCCTAATGAAAGGGTACATTGCTATAAATAAATCAATTGTTGTTGAACTGGATACTGCCATACGGCATGTACTATGGGAAATACGATAAAACAACCTTTATAGGAGTGAGTCAAGCTCAACGCCTAGGAATCTGTCTCTGTCAAATTAGATTACATTATAAAAATGAGTTTTATACATGGTGTTTGATAAGTTATTTTTTTAACCGAACAAACCCTATGTAAACCTACATATTTGTATTCCTTGGTTCATTCTAGTTTGTTTTTATGAATGGGCATTAAAACGAACCGTTTAGGCGCAAATCACCATTTTTGCTAGGAGTAGATATCAGGAAAAAATTGATTATCTCAGCGATTATAAAACTTAGAAGGCTATGACTTCACAATACGACCAAGCATGAAATGCGTCAGAATAGGCTGAATGGTCAAATTTGAATTATTTTTGGTACTTGGAGGAATCGGTAGATTAATTATAAAAGAAACTTCAATCACCGATAACTTGATTTTTTCAAATGAGAATTTAATTTTTTTATACGATCCCAATGTAAAATTTGATATTCTAACGATATAGGATTGTTTTGTTTCGAATTGTCAATTAAACCAGTATTTTTCAATTTTCAACCTATTAGCAACCTAGAAGGCCATGGAAACTAAACTATAAATATGTTCAGATGGAAGAAAACAACTAATTTAGCAAAAAGATTCAAACGAACTATACCATTTCTAGCAGTAGTTACAAAAGAATCAACTCAAAATTTCTAAAACGTCAAACCAAATACTGCTCGAACGAGCCGAGATCATAAAACTTCCTTACCACAGATCAGCTCTAATCACAAACAACAGCAAATGTAATGTCAAAGAGAAACTGGTGCACAACAGAAATGGTAATTTTTCCCAGCCTACTAGCTACTGAGATACTAGAGATTGACAATTTCTTAAATACCAAAATGATGAAGAAATTGGAATTGAGCGGAAAACTATTAGCGATTGTAGCTCGCTTCGGAATGAAATTTCACATTTAATGATATAAAAAAGTAGTCATTTCCGTCAAGTCAAAAGTAACGAATCCTCTAGACTGCAGCCCTTCAAATTCTTAAGTATGCCTATTAGAAAGATCACAAAGAATGACCTAAAATCTGTTTAAATTATAAAACAATTTACCTGCATGAAAGTGAAATTTTTTTTCAGTTTTCATTTCATGTGACCTTGCTAATAGATACTGAAGAATTTGAAGGGCTTCAGTTAGAGGTATTTAAGTTTTGACCTGACGAAAATACTTCTATTAATAAATGTGAAATTGCAATTTGAAGATATTAACGCCCAGATATCATCGCTGGTGGTTTACATTTCATTTACATTTTTTTATCGTCTTTGAAAATGCCGACGTCTACTACATTTCAACAGCTAGTAGATTGTAAAAAGTAACTATTTTATAATCTTTTCTAGTTACTTTAGTTCGTTTGCACCTTTCTGCCAAGTCAGTTTTTGTTTGTTTTTCCATCATCGGCTAGGTGACTCATAGGCAAGAAAATTGAAAAACACTGGTTTGAATGAAATTTGGGAATAAAATGAAAACTGATATTCACAATCTTATATCGTTAAGACGACTATCAAATTTTACATTTAAGAGAGATGTCGTTTGGTCTCAAGACTCCGAGGCGTTGCGCTTGTCTCACCCCGGTATATAGGGTGGTCCAATAGGCGCGCGGTGCTCTCTAGCGGCCATACCGTTTAAATTGCGCGAAAATGGTTTAGATAAAAAACCTTTCTTTTCAAATGCTCTACATTTAGAAAATAATTTTAAAGATGGCGGACTTCCGGATATAACGGAAGTAGGTATCAACTTCCTTATTTAGAATGGAACACCCTGTATATTATTACGTTTTTGAATTCAGCATCGATTTCTAGGTCCAGTTTGTTAACCATTGTTTATGTCTACGAAGCCTATTTTTGGAGTTATTCAGTAATTTTTACAAAACTTGACGTTTGTAGTACTTTACAAGAAAAGTTAGTATCTCGGAAACTAAACGCGATAGAAAGATGCGGTTTTCAGCTTTGAAACAAGCAAGAAGGGTACTTATGTTTTAGTAAGATCATTGTTTCTAAAGAACATTAAATCAGTAGACTAGCAATTTTCAAATTTGGAAAGCCAAAAACGTTAAAAACTTTTTTCAAATGGGATAGTATGATAAGTTTCACATCGGTGGATACGACATTAAATTCTCTTTCACTTTTATCAAGACATATGTGGTTCTATCTTTGATAGTTTTCAAGATATTTATGATTTTGTAATTATTGCGTAGGAATTGGAGGAATCGTAGGTGGCATGGCTCGTAGACGAAACAATTGGCAAGAAACCTTTCATCCAAAGTGTTTCGACCTCTAATACTAAAATGTGCTTTCGCTCCATCTAACTGTAACCACATTATTCTTAAAAACTCCAGTGGTGAATTTTCCAACAGGTTTTTCAAATTTTAATTTAGAAAATTTAGGAAAACATTAGTTTATTACAATGCGGTTTCCAATAATACCACCCCAAATGCTTAGACTCCATGCTGGTTGTCAACACTTTGGCTGAAAGGTTTCCTGCCAATTGTTTCATCTGCGAGCCACGCCACCTACGATTTTTCCAATTCCTACGCAATAATTACAAAGTCATAAATATCTTGAAAACCATTAAATATAGAACCACATGTGTCTAGATAAAAGTGAAAGAGAATTTAATTTCGCATCCACCGATGTGAAACTTATCATACCATCCCATTTCCAAATTTGAAAATCGCTAGTCTATAGATTTAATGTTCTTTTGAAACAATGATCTTACTAAAACATAAGTACGCTTCTTGCTTGTTTCAAAACTGAAAACCGCATCTTTCTATCGCGTTTAGTTTCCGAGATATTAACTTTTCTTGTAAAGTACTACAAACGTCAAATTTTGTAAAAATTGCTGAATAACTCCGAAAACAGGCTTCGTAGACATAAACAATGGTTAACAAACTGGACCTAGAAATCGATGCTAACTTCAAAAACGTAATAATATACAGGGTGTTCCATTTAAAATAAGGTATATCCGGAAGTCCGCCATCTTTGAAATTATTTTTTTAATGTAGAGCATTTAAAAAGAAAGGTTTTTTATTTAAAACATCTTCGTCTAATTTAAATGGTATGGCCGCTAGAGGTGAGTTTTTTGGTATCGGCTCGGTCGATAACTCCACTACTGCAGAAGATAGCGAAAAAAGTTGTACATAAAAGTCGTAGCCACAAATATGCTCCTTTCTCAGAAAATATTTTGATTTATACAGGGTGATCCATAACTACGTGGCGATGCAAACATGTATTTTCTTAAATGTAACCTCCAATATTTTATTATACCAAAGAATTGCTTTTAATATGCTTTTTTATCTTTGTATAGCACTGGTTGTACCTACGTCCATCAGTTTCCAAAATATTTCGATTTTTCGGTAAATTTAAAATATAGCTCCTATTTGTGTACTGAAATTTATTTATTTTGAGAAAGTACTATCGAATTTGTTTTTTATTTAACGAACAACTAAATTATATCATTTGATGAAGTCAAAACCCTAAATCATCGAGATAATAAAGTCAAGTATGCTGAGGAAACAATTCTGTAGGCGTAACGAGATTCTTCGAGAAATTGCCTATTTGCCTCTAGAATATATCAACTATAAACAGCAATATCCAGAACGGAGGCACTCTGAAACTAATGCGTTTGAAAGACTGAAGAATCGTTTTATTTGGACTGTGTCGTTTAATATTTCATAGCCTACCTGATAGATCTGCTTGATAATTATGCATGACGTCTATAAAATTGTTTTCTCAGCACCCTTGACCTACATTATCTCGTTAATTCAGTGTTTTGACTTGATTAAGTACTATTATGGCCTTATATTTTAGTTGTTTGTTAAGCAAAAATAAAATTTGATAGTATTTTCTCGAAATAAATAAATTTTAGTAAACAAATAGAAGGTATACTTAAAATTTGTAGAAAATCGAAATATCTCAGAAAATAATAAATGCAGCCATAACAAGTGCTATACAAAGATGAAAGGGCATATTAAAAGCAATTCTTTGGTATAATAAAATATTGGGGGTTACATTTAAAAAAAAGAGAGAGAAAATCGAGATTTTGCATTCTACATCACCCTGTATACGAATATGCGTCGCGGGATTTTTTTATAGCCGACTTTAAGTGCGTTCATTTGACAGCCATTTGTATATAAAAATGGTCATAACTTTTGAAATACCGTATATAATGTAACAATACTCTATATTGGAAGAACGAAAATCATTAGTAGAATTTGAATATGGGTATCTCATTTAAAAAAATGCATGTTTGCAACACCACGTAGTTATGGATCACCCTGTATAAATCAAAATCTTTTCTGAGGAAGGAGCATATCCGTGGCTTCAACTTTTATATACAACTTTTTTCACTATCTTCTACAGTAGTCGCTTTTACAGTAGTGGAGTTATCGACCGAGCCGGTACTAAAAACTCACCCTGTATATATAAATTTTAATTTTAGCTTATTCATTACTTAAATATTTACATAAACCGAAATACAATAGAATGCACGTGATAAAAAAAAAATAAATGAATGAATGAACTGTCAATCACCAATCGTAACCTCGCAACAATGACGTATTATAATTATTTATAATATAATATTCTTTACTACTCAATATGATAAGGCATAACATGAGTATTATTCTCAGGTTTCTTTATTACGGATACGGAATTCGAAAACAAGGCAATATTGAATCTTTCCCACCAAAAGCATATGAGGATCTACAAAAATTATTGGAAAAAGTTCAAAACTAGCAAATTTACTGGTCAAGAGTTCAAACCTCGGTAATAGTGTATATCATTATTTTCATATCTAAACGTCCATATATCTTTTTATTTCTTTGCCTACTGTTGCTGGACAATCTGAAGTCCACTTTGGTGTATAAACCGAGTTCTCTCGACTGATTCAAATAACAATTATGAAAAAACGACGTGCTGAGATGCCGGCATCGCATACTAAATTTGTATTTTCTAAAGCAAAAGAATGGGTTAATTCAAAAAGTAAAATAACAAACTTAATATAAAATACATGTCTTTTATCCACATATGTATACCTCATATCTACACACATAATTATATTGATAAGACTTTGTTCTGCTGGTCTATAATTATCAGCCAAAAAATCTATTAAACAAATTTTATAATTTAATAAAAACAGCATATGCTTGAGGCAAGACTTTCGTTTCGGCTGCCTCTCAAGTAAATATGTGGTTTATGGATGTGTACAATACATTTAACATGTTTCTTATATGAAAATACGATTTTATTGCTATTATCGAATCAGGAAGTAAATCATATATGCAACAATATAAGAATTGTGGGAAGTTCCGTGTTCGTGGAGCACGCCCCTTGACGTTTGAACACGTTCGTAACGCGTTCAACGGCTTCTGGAAACCAGGCAAGGACATTTAGTTCTGAAATCAAGATAACATCCATTCTCCTGGTCTGAAGTACTTATTTTGTGGTAATCCCTATTTTGCAGAGTTTGTGGTTTATGTTCTAAGTCTATGCTTTAGAAACTTATGTTTACAACCTCTTTTCCCATAGAACTTAGACAAGCATTCAAGCTTTGGTAGATGTCTGTTTACTGAGTGAGCACAAATCTACCTTTCAAATATGAACAAAGTATTCTATCATACTATTATTGAAATATCGCTAAATATTCCTCGTTTCAGATACTCTTGTAGGCTAAGTAATGCTATGGAAAGTAGTTAATGTTTGCGATTATTTCTATCCATATGACTGAATGAAAGAGGGAGAGAAGCTTTCTGTGGCCAGAACAACCAGTCTCCCAAGTTCCCAAGTCCAGCCCTCATCACAAAGGTGAGGATGGCCTTCTGTCCTGCTCATCTTATATCATCAGGTTCAAGAACCTTTGAACCTAGTAAGGTATACCTGTGATACCCAAGGGCTTCACAACGACATTGAATGTGTGCCGAGGACTCTGCCTCCTAGCCACAGCGTGTGCACGTCGGTGGCCTGTCACGTACAAGTGCCTTGCGAGTGCATCCGTCATTTCATTACCGCCAACTCCAGCATTACTCGGAACCCACATAAGTGACACCTGATGTTTTGCCGAAATGCCATCCAAGACCTTTCTGCATTGCAGAACGAGCCTTGATGTCCATAAACCTACAAGCATTTAATGCTTTTAATGCTACCTGTCTGTCAGAGCAGATGGTGATAACTTGCTAGTATTATATATCTGGAATACCGTGGTGTTTCCCCCAAGAGAGAGGGAGAGCTTTCTTTTTGGCCCATCGTAGACGTCAGCGCCGGAGCCTTCGTCAGTGAGCGAGCCGTCCCTGTACCAGACTGGCCCTCCTCCCTCAAAAGGCCGTCTGCCGCTTGGCCCCCAATCTTCCCTTGTAGGATACTTCACCGTAAATTTGCAGTCAAAGCGACATGTAGGAGAAATTATTCACTCCTCATATGTAGGATAGGAGCATCCCTTTGCAGTTCTAAGAGGATAGCCAGTGTCCCCTGCCAGGATTAACAAAGGACTGTCGACTCCACACTTGTAACGCCTTGTCCTTGCCTTCCCTTGAACTACCAAGTCGAATGGACGAAGATTTAGCAGTGCTTCTAGCGCGCTCAACGAAGTCGTGCATACTGCACTTGTTATACTATTTCTATCCATCATCCACATCCACATTTCTAAACTAAGGATCGCAGTATTTGTTATTTTAGTTTGAATTAAAAATAGAAAAAAGACGCATTCACTTGATTTCTCCATTTACATTTTCTATATCTTTTAACTTATCACAAGGATATTCAATATAGATATTATCAGTTTGATATCTGCGTGTGTGTGAAAAAAACTACAGTTTGATCATAGCTTCATAAATAACAATTTCATCTAAACAATATACAGGGTGTCCCACGACGACTAAGACAATCAATATATCGGAACTGGGCAGCAGTAGCGAATTATAGTTTTGGGGGTGTAAATTAGAGCAAATATTGTATCTTTTTTATTCTTGTGTCACCCAATGAGGTATTTGTTTTTGGCCACGTGACGTCCGATTAAAAAATTTTACAGGGACACCCTGTATATTTGTGACTCCATCTGTTCCTCTCGATAATACAGGTACTTGGAGGACTGTACCACTACCATTATGAAACACTACCAAAATAATTTACGCTGTACTTAAACTGCCGTTCGACGGCAGCCTACTAAGATGCCGTTAACAGGTGTGACGTCAGACGTCACTGAAGTGACGTATTTGACGGCTTTGTAACCGCTGTACTTACTTAAACTGCCATCAAACGGCAGCCCACTAAAATGCTGCTAATAGCATATTGTATTTCTTTTAAAAATTGCTACTACTACTTTAGACACCAAGTGTGCTAGTTTGTTGGAATTGTTTTATCGGGAGGAACACAAAAAGTCACAAATATACAGGGTGTCCCATTAAAAATTTTAAATCGGACGTCACGTGATCAAAAACAAATGTCTCATTGGGTGACACAATAATAGGAATAGATGTTACATTTGCTCTAACTTACACACCTAAAATTATAATTCACTACTACTGTCCAGTTCCGATATATATTGCTTGTCTTAATTGTGGTGGGACACCCTGTATTTATATATTTCGAGAAATTACATATCCTAAATAAAATATCCACGTTAATATGATTCTAATTTTCATGTGGAATTGAGAAAACGCCGTAAAGTTGTAATACAAATTAGCAGAACTCTCATGATGGAAACGATTGTATGATAGTATAATTGAGGTAAAAAACGATTTTCCAATGTAAACTGATTATATGTAGTATAGGCATAGTATTCGGAGGTGCACGATTGGTGATAGATGCTACGAGCGAGTATCATTGGGCTGTTCGTTCATCCTCAGCTACATAAGGGACTATGAAATCGAATTAGTATTACTCAATTATACTACTCGTATTACAATACATAAATATTTTCTTTCAACAAAGGTGCAAGGGGGCGCTGCATCTACTACAACATGGAGAAATAAATTAAATTGTATAAATAATACATCCTTAAAATATGATTAGTGCCTCCACTAATCACAATAAGTACAATTAGTTTTTTACTGGCCCATAATTAACACCAGATCTGTTAAAGATCAAATTTTTATTAACGCTTCCATTTCAGTAGCATTCACAAAGTCCAAAATGGGCCAGTAAAGCGTCATCGACTTTATTTCGAAACAGAATGTCAGAAACGCTGCGGCACTTTAATGGTGAACTGAACCGATTTTTTGTTGTTGTCCAAATTAAAATTACGCAAAAAGTAAGGCTTTATTATGAGAAAGTTTAAAAATGGGTGTCATCATACACACATGTGTGATGTCACTCTCACACGTTTGTACATACAGTATGTCCCAGCTAAAATTTGCCATCCACCTTATCTCTGAAGTGAAGAAAAAGAAAATAAAAATCGCCGTGACACGTCGATTTTCATTCCGAGGGGGAACGCTTCCTCCGAGTACGTCATGATTATCCCATCAACCCCCTCACCCCCAGCAACCCATACTTCAAAATCTTAAGTGAGACTACCATATTTGTGATATATCACATACAAAGGAATTTATTGACAAATACAACAGTGTGTTCCATATATGTAATAAATTAAATAAACATCGAAAGCCGCAGAAGGTGGAACACCTTGAATGCAGCAAACATGTAAATTGATAATACTATGTAAGTATACAATTAAAATTTTGAGGGATACTTAATCCGAATACATTTTAGTATAAAACATAAGCTAAACTGTAATTTTGACGGATGATTATTTTTCATTGAGTTCAATAAATTATATTGCTACTATACAGGGTGGGCCAATAGTGCGTGGACGGAGGATTGTAGGCTTACGGAAAAATATTTCTAAAATCTGTCACTGGATCATGGTAGGAACCCTTGAGAGCTATAACGTAAAAATATGTTCACTTAAGTTTTGCCGTTTATACAGGGTGATTCAGATCAAACTTACATTTTTTTGAATGGAACCCGCTATAAATTATTGCATATTTGGATTCCTTGGTCAATTCTAGTGTGACTTTATGTATCACACATGGAACTTTAAACGAACCGTTTAGACACAAATCACCATTTTTGGTACAAGTAGGTATCAGAAAAAAATTGAATATCTCAGAGATTATAAAACCTAGAAGGCCGTGACTTTTCGGTACGACTAAGCGTGAAATGCGTCACCTTAGGTCAGACGGCTAAAGTTGAATTCTTTTTGTACTTGGAGAAATCAGTAGATTAATTAAGGAAACTTCAATCACAGATAACTTTTTTCAAATGGGAATGCCTATTTTGGTTTAAAGAATCAAATGTAAAATTTGATTACGTTTCTAACGATATAGCATTCTCGATATAAGGTCACACTAGAATTAACCAAGGAATCCAAATATGCAATAATATATAGGGGGTTCCATTAAAAAATGTAAGTTTGATATGAATCACCCTGTATAAACGTCAACATTTGAGTGAGAATATTTTTACGTTATAGCCCTTAAGGGTACCTACCATGATCAAGTGACAGATTTTTGAAACATTTTTTATTAAGCCCACCATCCTCCGTCCACGCACTATTGGCCCACCCTGTATAAGCTCAA
This sequence comes from Callosobruchus maculatus, assembly GCA_951848785.1. Classification (NCBI taxonomy): domain Eukaryota; kingdom Metazoa; phylum Arthropoda; class Insecta; order Coleoptera; family Chrysomelidae; genus Callosobruchus; species Callosobruchus maculatus. Next base: position 2,981,894 of record CATOUR010000191.1, on the reverse strand, counting down.
TATATTTGTGTATTTGAAAGCGGGGTAGTTAATGAATCCAATTTTTTATTTGTTTTTTGAAATGGCTTAACCTTCGAATTTCTTTAATAATTAATGGTAATATATTGTATAGCTTTGAGGACAGGTAAATATATAACCTAAGCATTATGCTTTTATGCGGTTTGAAAACAAGATTGGGGGATAATTTATACCTTGTTTCATAGGTGCGTATAATTTTTTATCGATCATACTTATTCTTATAATAATGTAAATTGCATTGTAAGAAATACAGCTGTCAGACGTCATATATCTTGGTGTCCTCATAGAGAGCTGTTGTGGGATAAAGTCTTGGTTTATGAAATATCATCTTAATTATATGTCTTTGTATAATATCTAATTCATCCCATATGTCATATGACTTTCTATTAAAGCAAAATATAATATACGTAAATAATTTTCAGGAAGAACATTCGATATATATTTTAGTTTGTGTAAAATGAATCTCAGTTTTTTTTACAACGTATTTAATATGTATATCCCATTTCATGTGTTCATCAACATATATTCTTAAATATTTGGTATTGGGTGATCTTTGAATTTCTATATGTTCTCTACCGATATTAAACGAAAGCGAAGTATAATTTGGTAAATATTTTGCATATGAATTGAATGCGACAAAGTGGGTTTTATTGTAGTTTATAGTTAGTCATCTGCTGCTAAACCATTGTGATATTAGTCTCAAGTCTTTTTCTATGTCATGTATCTAATTTATCCAATTACTTGATTGGTATAATATCACAGTGTCATCAGCAAAGCTAACTATTTTACCCTCACTTTTTAATTTAAATAAGTCAATCAAATATATATTAAAAAATAACGGTCCAAAAACTGTGTCTTTAGGACGCCGTATTTGACAATTCGTTCATGACTATGTATTTCTGATAGTTTAACAAGTTGTTCGCGGTTTGATAGATAATTTTTTATTAATTTATATGACGTTTCTCTGAATCCAGCACTTTCTAATACACTTAATAACTGCACATAACTAACAGTGTCAAATGCCTTTGCAAGATCAACAAATACGCAAAATGTCGGAATTTTTTAATCAATGTTTTTATTTATATTATTGATAAAATAGCATCTGTTGTTGATTTGCTTTTTGAGAAACTATATTGATTTTTTGATAACACATTATATTTTTCTAAATAATTGTTCATCCTTTTTTTCTAACAATTTCTCAAAGACTTTCGCTAAATTAGATATTACTGAAATAGGTCGATAGTTAGTCACATTTAACTTATCAGCTGTTTTAAAAACTGGTATTATAAGTGCTTTTTTGAATGCTATAGTATATTCGTCTGATGAAAAACTTATGTTTATAATATGCGGTAAAGGCTTAGCAATGTATCGTGCAATAATTTTTAAATGTTCTGCTTTCAATCCATCATGTCCTGGACTTCTTATTATTTTTAAGCTACATGATAGTCTCTTTAACCTCATTTATTGCCACTTTATATAAAATAAAGGATTTGAGTATATTTGTTGTTGGAAACTGTTTAGATGTTGGGCTCTTAAGTACCTTGTTTGCTAAATTTTCCCCAATTTCTGTAAAAAAATCAATAAACGTATTAGCTATTTCTTTTTTGTCTTTTGTTGTTTGCTGGTTGTCAAGTTTTATTTCATTTATGAGATTACTTGAACCGTAAGATTTGTTAACCATTGCGTTAACTGTGGACCATAGTTTGCTGGAATTTGGTTTGTTGGTGTCTATGTTTCTTAAGTAATCCATTTGTTTAGCTGTCTGTATTAATTTTGAAAATATACTCTTGTAATTTTTAAAGTTATCAATGTTATGCTGACTGGGTGACGTTTTCATTAGTCTGTATAATCTTTCTTTTTCGTTGGCTGGTTTTACTAATCCTTTCGTGATCCAACATTTCCTAGCCTTCTCATTACGTTTAATTTTAAATTAAACTAAATTTGTACTTCTCTCTATAATTTCTTGTATTTTTTTTTTAATAATAGGTCAGTAGCTTGATCCACCTTATAAGTGGAGCATACATCTAACCAATTTTAGCATAGTTGACTAATTTATTATTATTAACAAACTTTTTGTAATTTAGTTGTTGGCAACGATTATCTTGATATCCATTTTTTTAAATCTTATTGATTACTAAAATCGTGAAAAATTATTTGCTATTTCACTTTCTAGTACTAAAGGAATATAGTCATAGTATATAGGACCGTGTAGGATTTTTTATAAAACAGTGGTCGATACAAGAAGCAAACTTTTTGGATACACGAGTAGGTTTATTAATGTATGAAAAGAATCCCTTTCTATATAAAACATTAAGATAGTTATTTGTAACTCTATTGTTATCATGAATATTTATATTCAGGTCATCAATAATTATATGTTGAGCTGTTGGTACATTTTCATTATCTAAGTACATTTCAAAACACTCAATAAATTCATCCACATTTGTCGATGGTGGCCGGTAGATTGCTGATATTTTTATCTTGCCTATTTCTAAAGTAACAAAGAGGTCTATTATTTGATTGAACATTGTCTCACTATTTTGGAAGTTAATAAAAGATACGGTGATTATCAAAATGAACTATTATTTTCATTACCTGAAATATTATCGTAAGAAAGGTTACAAATTGAAGCCATTTTGTTGGATACAGGCGATATTCAAAAATGTCTTCGACTTTTTGATGGAGACGTTTGAAATCCAAAGTTTATATTACTCTGCCCGGTCTTATAGCAGAGGTGTCTCGTCCATAAAAGCACATGACCACGTGTGCCCCCAAAATAACTTTAAAAATGAAACAATCAATATTTATTTTTTATCGTGCCTGAACCTTCCTAATATTTTGCTGACGCTTACGGTAATTAGGGTTCGCCGTTCCCCGGCAACCGCTGGCTGTGTAGCCCGAGTACAGCCGACCATCCAGCCGCCCGACGGCCGCTCGGCAATCGCACGTGCGGTATTGAAAGCGTGGTACCAGCGCCAGCGGGGGAAGAAGGTAGTATCGCAAATTTTCCTTGTGTTCCGTTGTCTGATTTTCAAGTAATCCTAGTGCCGTTTGCATGGTCTTACGTTGCACTATTCGAATAGGTATATTATTAAATATTAAACGTTTAAACAATGTAATAAACGTTTAAGCAGTAATAAATAATCAACACGCTTTTATTTTATTTCAGATCTAAATATAATTTCAATAAAAATGTTATCATATTCTATTTCTGATTTATATCTACCTTTTTAAAGCCAACAGGTTTTTGTTTATATTTCATGGTCTGCTACGTTGCTTATAGGTAGAAAAACTGAAAAACGCCGATTTGTTTGAAAATTTAAAATCAAATGAAAACTACCAGAGATTGATATTCACAACCTTATATAATTAGAAAGGTTATCAAATTCTACGTTTAACCGCATAAAAAAAATTAGGCATTCCCATCTGAAAAAATCAAGTTATCGCTGATCGAAGTTTCCGTAATTAATCGACCGATTACTCCAAGCATAAACCTAATTTAAATTTGACAGTTTCATCAAAGCTGACGCATTTTATGCTTAGTAATACGGCAAAGTCGCAGCCTTCCAAATTTTATAGTCTCTGGGATATTCAATTTTTTCCTGATATCCACTTATACCGAAAATGGTGATTTACACCTAAACGGTTCACTTTAAGTCCCATGTATGATACATAAAGTCAATCTAGAATTTACCAAGGAATCTGAATATGCAATAATATACAGGGTGTTGCATTTAAAAAAACATAACTTTGATTTTCGTGCTTTTGGGATACCCTGTATAACATGAAAATATTTTTAAAACGTAGCCTTTATGGGTCTCTATCCATCGGAAATTATTATTTTCTTTTTTATCAAATACTTTAGCCATAATGCTCCGTGTCGAATAACGTGAATAACCCTGTATAAAATATACATAAAAGTCGACCTGTCACGGCGATTTTTATTTAGGAGGGAAGAAGGCTAATCAAACTCATATATAAGTATTTTTAAACTTACCGGGTGCAATTTTGTAAATCGGCGGTGACGGTATACGGTTTTTAAACATACCATAATACAAATTTCGTTGGCATTTACCATTCAATCCACGGGATGTGTCTTTTACCGCATATCAGTTTTGGTGTAGCACAGGATACTTAAACCAGTGGACTTTTTTTTCTAAAAGTTTTAATAATTGCATAAAATATGATAGCAAAACCTTTTCTAAATACTGAGAATACAAAAATTTTGTAATACAAAACTGTCATGCAATAAAAAATTTTGGAAAACCCCTTTTATCTGTGCTTACTTTTTATTGTAATCTATCCCACACCAATGTTAGGCGAAAATCGCCAGTCACTGTAATGTATACCATTATAACCCGCTGCCAGACATTTGTGATGTTGATACGAGTATTTCCACTGAAAACCAGCTATTCAAACAACCATTGGCTCACACTCGATAACATGTAGGTTATTTCAGTCATCTCTGCTAGATCCTCCGCACAGCCATGTTTTTGTATTTGTATTATTGTAATGTATAGCATTTTCGATGCCCTAGGCCTTCATGGCCTATTGTGCAAACTAATAATAAATAATAGCATTTTCGTGTAATTGACTAATTTTAACTATTGAAAATATATCTTTCTATCTAAAAGTAGTATTTTAGTGGGTGACAAAATGTTTGTTCGACTTTCACGAAATAAATCGAATTACACAAAATTTTCATATTCATAATCAAGGTCAAAAATGAACCCAAGTACAAGAACTTGCATGCTGATATATTTAAAATTCTTTATTTGATTTCTGATTTTGTAAGGTTAGAATAAAAAGAGATAGCTATTATATTTTATAAGCGAGTTTTGTGGAAACAACTGTTTTGCAAATTGTCTTCGCTATATCAGGTTTATAATACTGAATAATTTTTATAAAATACCATAAGGCACCAAAACTTGTAAATCAAAAAAACATGCCAAGTATTCCAGGTAACTTTAAAAACAGTTCTTAGAATCAAATCGAAAGACTTTTCAAAAGTACCTGAAATACATGTAATCTGAAATACATATCGATTAATCTTTCTGATTAAAGTAATATTTGCAGTCAATGCGGTGGTGGTTCAGTTCCCCATTAGGTTAGTGTCTTTAGCACAAAACTGATTTCTAGATCAGAAAATCCTATATACGGTGTGCCCGAATTTACTTGACACGTGATATTCTCGTAGCAAAAAAAAAAAGTTAAAACGACAACCGAGTGGAATTTTGGAAAGTACATTGCTTCCATGACATTTCTTTTCTACTTCAACCCTCAAAACTCACCCCCAATTTTTTTTTCATATAGCACCCAGTTTTTCCTACACAAATTGAGACCTTATTTGAATTAAAATCTTGTAGTGCCTTTGATTTTATACACAATCTTATTTTTTTCGTAAAGTCATGTGATTAATATAAATAAATTGAGATTTTTTGACGCGTAATATTGTCATAAGCAAAACAGATAAAAAATAAATCTAAATGGGCCTTTCAAGGGTACCAATGACCTATCATACCATGCTTTTCAAACATTTTTTTTACTGCAACCCCTAGAATTCACCCCCAACTTCTTTTCAAATAGCTCCCCACAGCTTTTCCTATATTATTTTATTTATAATCTTGTAGTGCTTTATATTTCATACACAACACGATTGTTTTCGTAAAGTCATAGGCATAAGTTAATTAAATTAAGGATTTTATTGAGGCTTAATATTTTCGTAATAAAAGAGAATAAGAAAGATATTGGTTTTCGAAAGCATGCATGATAGACCATTCAGTATCATTAAAAATACATTTGGTTTTCTTTTTTATGCGTTTTTGCGTCAAAAAAATTCTTATTTTATTTATATTGTGCTTAAGATTCATCAACATCAACGGTACCACAAGATTTTAAATAAAATAGGGATATTATATATGCAGAAACCTATGGGGTGCTATTTAAAAACAACAAGTTGGGGGTGACTTTTCGTGGATTACGTACAAAAAAAACTGTTTTGGATGCATGTTATGATAGACCCTATAGTTCCTTTAGAATAATAATTCAGTTCCTGCCTGAACCTATTTCGTTACGAAAATATCACGTGTCAAGGAAAATATAGGGACACTCTGTATATCTCCCCTACTGCTTTCAACATTTGCCCATCTGTGATAGGGGGCACTAATACGTAAGCTAATTCCTTCAATACAGCTCCACCTCGTTGTTTGTACCACATTTCTTTCACTTATTACATCTACATTTGGGAGCTCCTTCCTACACAGAGGTTTCTTCGTTATTTTCCGGAATGTTCCTGGAAGATGAAAGATTATATTTAAGGATTATTCATGCTTCAATATTTATAAACAGACTACAAAAAACTCATGCAAACTAACTGAGACATTCACAACTAATAAATCTTTTATTATTTCTTCTCGTGGCGACAACTTTCAATGTGTTGCATAAGACATTAGAATGAACTTTCCGAGAATAATTGAAATGTTAGATTAATTATTACGATCAATGCCTTGTTGTCGTACAGCTTTTTTTGCAACCATGGTATTTTGATATTTGGCCAAAATATGATGAAAATGAAAAAATAATTGCTAAACTAATATAAATGCCTAAAAACTGAGGCAAGAACTGATTTACTTATCAGGCTTATAACGGTTCAAATGTATTATACAGCCTGTTACTTCAAAGATGTGAAAGATACTCGAACAAAAATAGGGTTGAATATTTGCCAAAAACACTGCAGTCTGTGCATCGCCTCGGTCGCATCGACTTTAGTTACGCCACTGTAATTTTTGAATAAACGCACATGACACTTTTACTTACAATTAGATTCAGATGCGAGTAAACATATGCCGCCGAATGAAGAGTGGTTTGGAAAGACTTCGCAGTTACGAGTCAGTGACATAGCTGTGGCAAATAAAAAAGAATGTGCTGTAAAATATTCTGGAAATATAAATGTAATCGTCTATTTCAATGGAGAGGGCTTGGTTTTATAACCAAGTGACATGTTTTATGTTTTGTGAAAATGAAATTCTCCACTCTGTAAGCGAGCTATTTTCTAAAATAACTAGAATTTCGTGTCGATATGATAACATAGAAAACTTGGTCAAGATGTAAAAATAACAAGACTAAAATCACTTTAAAAAGCAAATGTTATATTGACAAGACTAAATTTGCACTTGTTGTAACGAGAGAAAGTGATCGAGATTTCTTAATATAAAGTCCAAAGCGTACATGTTATTTGATCGATAATGAAAATTCAGAAAAACTAGGGAGTATCCGAGAACTCTTAGGGACGTTCATTCGCTATGCTAAAGACAAATGAGTATTATTCTTTTATGAAATTTATTCGGCACTTTAGAAAAGTTGCAAGGTATATTAATAATCTTGCAATTATTTAAAAATTCAGTTTATATAGTAGTAGTAGTAGAAGTAGTATAGATTTATTTAGCATGACTGCTACAATATAACTGTTACCAAGAATACAAACTAACTTAATTCGCTTGAGTTTTGAACTTTTGGAACAGGAGTAATGGTATAACATTTCAGTTTAGATGGAAATTTGCCATATATCAAGTAGTGATTCAACAGTAGAAGTAATTTATCTCCAATTGTATCAAAACATTCGTTGAAAATATTTTTTGATAAATTTTCACTAGGATTTCCATTTGATTTCAATTTTAAGATGGATTTTTGAAGATAACATATATTTAATGAAATTGAAATGATCGATAGTTTGGTTGTATTTATAAGACCTTTCTCAAATAAATCAAAAGATAAAGGCAGGACCACATTGCTAGGAGACCCCGTCACGTCACGGGATGCCACGTCAAAAGGACCTGGGACTGTAGATTCTTACGTAAGCGTGCACCCTTGCCCAACGTGGCGTCGTCTGGCATTACGTATGGTAAGTGTGCATGCATATTATAATTATAATAATCTACAGTGAAATATATCATCACTCCTTTCGCGCTAAGTTCAAAAATGAGATGCTGCGGCCTTTGATGCCAAAGTGAGTTATCGACAAAGAATCCCTTATTAAGACATTAGCAACTTGAGTTTTGAAATTTTTGCAGCAAGAAAAAAACAGCAAAGAGCTCACGCACCCTTTACAATCAAAATAAAGTACAATGTAAAAGGCTAAGCTATTTTTTGAAGCCGATTGTTAAATTGGTAAACAGATTATTGTCGAATTGACCATTAAATGTTGCTGGTCGCAGAACAAATTACTACTTTTACTTCCAACACCGATATGTGACGGTGATCGCGAAATTTTTCGATTTTGAGATAATATGCTTTTTGGGTTGCGGTGATCGGGAACGCGCTCCTGGATCACGGAACGCGTTGGTAAGATTGACATTGACGTTCAGATAAGTAATGTATTTGCTTACTACTACATCATATGTTATTCCACTATTTTGCTATTTGTAAGATCATGAGTGACTTTTTATGATTAATGCAATTCCGTAATAGTTCCTTCTTTGGCCTATAGTTCATTCCATGACTCCAAGCTAAAGGTGTTGTTACATGTTTATACTTTGTTGGACCTACAAACTGGTGAATGTTGTGGAATATTTCCAACTTGAAGTTTTTCAATCGAATGATTGTTTGGATTCTTATCAAGTATTGTAGTTTAAAAGAAATATTTGCATGTTCTGTGAAGTTCATTTGGTTGTTTATAATTTCTAGTTTTGGAAGATAATTTACAGTTTGAATTCAATAAATCTGCTGGGTGAATTTTTTTTGTCTCATGTATCCATACGGCGGTACTCCTGATGACCTACTAACTACTTGTGAGAGGCCATGGAACTACAAGGAAATTTTCCAGCCAGGAAGTAAGGAATTTTGGTAAGCTATGCAGCCTCCTTCGTCATTGGATACCTTTCCAAAGGAGCGTTTGTGGTGATCCGGCACGCGCTCCCGGCTGTCACGCGTTGGTTAGATTCACATTGATGTATGATAAAAAAACCTTAAACAAAATGCTAGAACATGACAGCCTAAGAGTGTAATCGTTCGATGCAGTTCAGATAAGTAATGTATTTGCTTACTATTACATCATATGTTATTCTACTATTTTGGTATTTGTAAGATCATGATGACCTTTAATAGATTATTGCAATTCCTTGATAGTTCCTTGTTTGGCCTGGCCCATTCCATGAATCTAAGCTAAAGGTTGTTCTGTGATGAGCCTTTGTTACCTTGGATACCCGCAGTCATGGTAATTTGTTTTATTATTACGATAAGGGGTTGTTTTGAAAAAAAGGTAGGAAAAGAAAAGCAGAAAAAGGTCTTCACGGGTATTTACAGGTATGTTGCTTTTTGACCTTGTATTATTAACTAATGTGGTGTGACTAGAATATTGAATGTATGTTTTATAAGATATGCGATATATCTGGCAGTTAAAACGATATTGCTTGGCGCTGGGTCTGATTTCTGTCTACTCTAGATATATTATGTCCTGAGATATTGTAGCCTGGTGGTGAGCAGAGACACCTGCGGTAGTGTTTAGGTGTATCTATTTCTCGGCTATTTCCTGTGGTGTAAGGATAACGTCTCCCTGCTCCGCTATATGTTGATGTTTTTCCACGCCTCATAAGGCACCAAGAATTTCTTCCGTGTTTATCGGATGACGCAGCACATTTAAGTTAGGAGTCCTCCTACAAACGGACTCGAACTGCGCCAAGGCCGGAGTGTCTGCTGAGAGAGGTTTGGGTTGTTCGTAAATGTCCCTCCAAAAGGCCTCCATGCGATCAGCAGTTGGCGGCTGCTCTATGGCTGGTGGCGGTGGTTGGAAAAGGCGAGAAGGTCTTTCGCAGAACATTCTGCTCTGCTCCAGGCCCCTCGCCCGCGCCACCAACGATCGCTTAGCAGCGATTAGCATCCGTATCCTGTCAAGACAGTGTTGCTTGACAACAACCAGTACCGCTTGACTGAGTGTATGATGGTCGCGCCTCAACCCGTAGGCTATCTGGCCCACTCGGCGCGTAAAAGGCTTCCCAGCCGCTCTATATTCCATCACACACTGGATACGGGATGCTTCCTGGCGAGCCAACTGGATTTTCGCTTCCATTTGGCGCACCCGTCTCTGTGCTCTCTCAACAGGAGAGTCTCTCACTCTCCCCTGTCTAGCTAGCCTCAGAGCCGCAGCGTAAATTTCGCAATTGATGCTCCAAATGTCAGAGGCCTCCCTCACCCACAGCCTCATCCTCTCCCTTCAAATCTGCCAGCTTGAAGGACCTTTCGTTGTTATGCAAGGCCCTTCGGTCTCTGAAATCCCCAGGTGAGACAACTTGGTCAATTTCCCTCTCAGCGGGCCTTACCGGCGAACTTTCAGCCTGGTTAACAGGCCTTCCGTCCGCCAAAGGAGCAGGCTGAGCTGGAGCACGAACATATCCCTGCCTCCGAAGGTACGATACATAATCTCGCAAATTCTGAGACGTAAGCGTGGAATGCTCTGGGTGCATTTCACACCACCTCTCATACATGCGGGACATGTATCCCCTACGGCGCGGGCTACTGCTATCGTAGCAGCTCAGCAGGTCATCCCTGAGCTCCGTCGTCCACCTAAAACGGTCCATGTCATTGCGGGGGTCGTCAATAGGGCGATCCGGAGCACCGCCACATTGCCCAACGCCGGCTTCCGAAACCGGCTCGGTGTGGGTGCTTTTCTTCCGGGGTGGTCGAACCCGAAGATAGGGCCCGTAAGGTGGTTAGCCTTAGGGCCCCCAGACGACATTTCCGGAGGCAGCCGTCCAAATTGCCTCCTGAGGATGTACCTGCGAAGGTTGCCCACTGGCTTACATCCTTGGGCTTGGTATACCCCTCGGTGTCGCCACGCACCGAATAGCCTCTTGATGTTGGGCGGCTTCCTGGGGGTTTATGAAAACAGCCGCTTCTAACATGAAGAACAGACGCCGTCGGAATACCGCTCCTCACATGGAGATCCGTCGTGTCCTATTTATTGAGGAATAGCCGATCCTCTGGATGCAGACGCTATTCCACTGTGCTAGTTTTGGTCCGCCCCGGGTATTTCATTTCCCCCGTACCACCCATATCTGGGAGGCATTCCCCTATCCGCCACCTAGGGGAGGCGCCACTGAGGGGATCTAGCGGGGTTATTATTAAAAAAAAAACAAAAAAGTGCAGCCCGAGCTCCGACACACCGAGCTGCTGTTCCATTACCCAATTACTACTCCTCACACCGTGAGGTGGGCAATCACTGGGTCCGCGAATCGTGCGTCCTAAGTAGACGAAGGGACCCAAGGATGACTGCCTTCTGCATTCTGGCGGCTAAGATGTGCGCCGCCGCACGGCACACCGGTATTTTGCGCAGTGCAGAGAGCAGCGTATTCCACCTAGGGATCTAATGACCATAACCAGCAGACTTAGTGTAGTCTGGTCAGAGCCTGCGAAGTTGTCCGAGCAACTCCTGATATTTGGTCCGCTTTTCCGCCTCCTTAGAGACGATGTTCACCTCGCCGAAAACTCAATAACGAACATCGTCTTCTGTTGGTGGTCGAGAAGGACTATGTCGGGCTTATTATTATTATTATTATTTTCCGACTTTCTAAGTTCCTCTCGCATAATTACGGTAGCGACAAGTGTTGACGGGCTGTGCCAAGTCAACACCCTGACTATTGATTATTATTATTACGTTTTTTCAAGCTTCTCTCGCATGACTGCGGTGACGACAAATGTTGACGGGCTAGGCCAAGTCAACACCTGAACTATTACTGATCGGGATTTAGGAAAGATCGTACTATATTACAGGTCTTAAGGATTGGAATATTTTGTGTAAACTTTCGTCCAGGCCTAACTGTTGTAGGTAAATGTGTTCTGTGTGAGGCCTGAGACCGACATAATGAGGGGTACAATAATAACTTTATCTTGTTTCCAAATTCGCTTCACTGCTATGGCAAGGTCACTGTATTTAGATATTTTCCCAGCGTAGGTGTTTTGAACAATCACATCATTGGGAATAGCAATATCTATTAAGTGGTAACTTTGTCTGCCTTTATCTGAAATACTCTATCTGGTCTGTTTGCATTGATGGTTTTGTCTGTGTGTATTTCAACATCCCAGTATAGTTTGTAGTGATCGTTATCGAGTACTGATGTTGGTGTATACTTGTAATATGGATCGGAGTTTTCGATTAGTTTGTTTTTTTTGTGGCTAATGCTTGATGTATGATTTTGGCTGCTGAGTTATGTCTAGCCGTGTCCTTAGTTCCAGCGAGAGTTTTGCATGCCCTTGTTATGTGGTCTATTGTTTCCTTCTGTTGGTGACACTTTCTGCAATTCTCGTTGGTTATGGATGGATCTTTAATTACGTATTTCTTGTAGTTTCTCGTCGCAATAACTTGGTCCTGGATAGCAAGCATAAATCCCTCAGTTTCTGGAAAGAGCTGGCCATCCTGTAGCCAGGTGTATGACTGTTTTTCGTTTATTTAGTCTTGCGTAATACGGTATCTATGTTTGCCATGGAGTGGTTTCTGCGACCAGGTGTTTATCTTTTCTTGTTGCGATTGTGTGGGATTGTGTGTGTCTGCGGCGTGGCTTGGACATTCTGTCTGCTTTTACTATTGCTTGATGTAAATTTGTTTGTTTGTTTTGGAAGAAATGTCTGAGTGTCTTTATGCGGAGCGACTGTATATCTATAATCCCTCTGCCTCCTTGTTTCTTATCTATGGTGAGCCTTTCTTTGCATGCGTTTGGATGTGACATTCGGTGTTTCGTGAGTTCTGTCCGTATGAGGGTGTGGATGTTTTCTATATCAGTGTGTGACCACTTGATAATGCCGAAAGAGTATGTGAGGACTGGTATCGCAAATGTGTTAATGGCTTTTGTAAGGTTTCTGGAATTCAATTTGGTTTTTAGTAGCTTAATAAGGCGAACCCTGAACTCTTGGGTTAGTTATGCCTTGACTTTTGTGTGGTCTATTTTAACGTTCTGATTGAAACCCAGGTACTTGTATGTTTCGTCCTTGTTCATGTTGCTTAGTGTTTGGCCAGTTACTGTTTCCTGTTCGGGGTGGTCCTTCCATTGGCCTTTGCTAATGTGGAGAACCTTGCATTTACTCATAACGTATTCCATCCTGACGTCTGACGAGCAAACTTCTGTTATTCTGATTAACTCTCTCAGTTGTACTTCATTGGCGGCATATAGTTTTATATCATCCATGTAGAGGAGATGATTTATTTTGTGTTGATTTAATTTCTCGTGTCTAATGTTGAAACAACAATTTGTGTTGTTAAGTTGGAGAGCGGATTCAGATAGAGACAGAACCACAGTGAACTGAGAGAGTCACCCTGGAAGATGCCGCGCCTTATGTGTAGCTCATTCGTCTTGATATGGGCGTCCTGGGTTTTGAGATGTATGTTGGTTCGCCATGTCTCCATGGTTCTTGTAAGAAACTGACGTAGCCCCAGGTTGATTTTATATATTTGAAGTGTTTTCATTAGCCAGCTATGGGGTACAGAGTCGAAAGCTTTTTTATAGTCGATGAAACAGGTATGAAGGTTCCTATGTTCTTTACTGGTTTGCTCCATGATCACACTATCAATTATAAGTTATTCCTTGCAACCTTGACTTTGCTTTCGACATTCTTTCTGTTCTTCAGTCAGGATGTTGTTTTGCGTGAGGTGTTGTTCGATCCTTCTGCATATTGTTGCGGTGATGATCTTGTACAAGGTGGGAAGACAAGTGATTGGGCGATAGTGTCCGCGTTTTTAGGTTTTATATACGTTATTCCTTGCGTGAGGAATTTGGGAAGCCTATTCGGTTGGAGTATGGCTTTATTGATTTGGTCCGTAAGCATTTCGTATGTAGCACTGAATTGCTTGTACCAGAAATTTTGCACATTATCCACGCCTGGGCACTTCCAATTGTGGGTATGCTTTATGGTTTCAGCTATTTCCTCTGGTGTAACGATAACGTCTTCCTGCTCCGCTATGTTTTGATGTTTTTCCTCTTCTTGTCTGATCCATGGAGTGTTTTCATTATGTGTTTTGGGTTCTGACCATATGCTTCCCCAAAACTCAGTTAACCCTTGTTTACTAGGAGGTTCTATTGCTGTTATCTGGTTGTCGGCTGTTATCTTTTGGTAGAACTGTTTTTCATTTTTATGAAAAAGATTGTTAGCATCCTTTCTGGCATTGGACTCGTTATATCTGCGGAGTCTAGCTGCATAGACTGCAAGCTTCTGTTTTAGGGTATCAGCTATTTCTGGTATTGTCTGTTGTGGTGACTTGGATTTGAGTATATTAATTGTTGCCTGCACGCGCTTCGAGTGGTTGTTATTGTTGGTGTATTGCGCGAGGTGTGCCAGATCCTTTCTGATTGTGCTAATTTTATTTTCAATTCTCATTTGCCATTTAGGCTTAGATCTTTCAGTTGTGCGGGCTATAATAGATCGTTTTGGGAGTTTCTGGCCGTTAAGTATGAGTGTTGTTACTGCGGCAGCATATATAACAGTGTGGATGTCTTCTAGGTCACTGTCTTTGGTTAAAAATTGTGGTATTGTGTTGACATTTATTGTGTGTAATATTTGTCGAGTGTTGTTTTTAAAAATTAGTCTGGGCAGGGGATCTCGCAATGTAGGATTGGTGCCACACCATTTGTTGTACTGTGTGTTCACCACTTGTTCGGCAGATTGTGTGATGGCAGGTGGTATAGTAACGTTTTGGCTCCGTGTGGCTGTGGAAGGTAAGTTAGTGCATGTTGTTTCTGGTGTACCTGGTGTATGATCATGTTCTGGATCCAATTCTAAGTGTATGATGGTGTTATTCGTTGTCCCTGTGTTTGGAGGTTGGTCATTTCGGGTATGAATGGCATGTCCTTCTGTGATTGATTCAGTAGCTAACCAATCATTAGGTTGGGCAGCGGTATCTGGTACATGTTGTGTATGCTCATGTTCTGAATCTGTCTCTGAGTGTATGCTAGTGTTGTAGATTGTGGTTTTGTTTGAGGTCTGCGGGTGATTTTGGTGGGCAGTGTTTATTTCATTGGATACAGAATTTTTATAGCTTGTAGTTCTTCGGGTGTAAGGCGGTTGTTTTTTGTTACGACTCGTTTTTGGTCAATGAGACGCTGTTCAGTTACACGTTCTGCGAGGTGTGGGTATTGTGCTATGAATAACCTGTGCAGCTCATGTCTGTAGCCTGTAGAGATCGTTTCTAGTTTTGTGGCGGTGTAGTAACAGTGCATTACATATTTGTTGATTTCAGTGGCGCTGTTTGGGTTTACCAGCTTTGGTGGTTGCCGGCTGTGCTGGCGCACCTTGCATTTGCTCATTCCGAATTCCATCCGGACGTCTGACGTACAAACTTCTGTTATGCTAAGTAATTCCTTCAGTTGCACTTCAGTGGCTGGATATAGTTTTATATCATCCATGTAGAGAAGATGATTTATTCTGTGTTGATTAACTTTCTGGTGTCTGATGTTGGTTACGATTGGTATTTACCATTTAAATAATTTTGTATATTCGAATCTCCCGCGTTTTGACTTGCGAGTTTGAAGTCTGACGGTTGACGCGGAAGAAAGGTAGAGTCGTACTTCAACTACCGAGGTGAACGGAAGTGTGCGTGATATCCGTCACCACGTGTGTAGCGGGTACCTCCAATAAGGGCGACCACAGCCTTACATCGCTCAGCTAACTAGGAATCTGGATAGAGCAACGCAGTACCCAGCTGGGGAAGACATCCGACGCCAACCAACAAGGGGTGAGTCAACCGATGCATGATTAACCTTCGATTCTCGTAAGTCATTTGCGGTTATTTGCCAATTTAGTTGGTCCTTCACAATTGGCTACAATTACTTTATGGATCGAATTGTAACCATTTTTTGGCCCTCCGAGCACGGATAAATAAATCGCGCTATAGTAAAATAGTCTACGTAAAATCTAAATTGGTACGTATCCTTGACAAAAAAACGGAGTTTTTTTGTGACATCGGAATTTGTTAGTGTTGCGCGCTGTTTGTAAAAATTGGTTATATTCGAAAACAAGCAACTTTTGGTGTATTGTGTTGGTAATACATATCTGGGGAGTTTTCTGGGCATTTGAAATTGACATTTTGCGAATTGCGTGAGCGCAAAAGTTGTTTTGATTCAGTTGGTTACATTCGGTTGGGGGTTCGAAAACCGGCGTTTCGACAATTGGTGTAGTCGACGGAGATTTCGAAAAAGAATAACAACTGAAAATTTTGTGATTTGTGTGTGGTTGCCGTATTGTTTGTGTAAAGAAGTTGTGTTTACTAGCAGATTGATTCTAAATTTGATTATTTTGGTCTTGTGTTTACATTGAATCGTTACCTGATACCTGAACATGCCTAATGCAAATGTTGTGAAGTTGCAACGGCAACGCGCGCTAGTTTTAAAATCTATTAAAAATGTTCTTGAGGCGGCCAAGAAGGCTCGTGATAATGGCGAGTATCGGACGGAGTTTTTTCTCAGGTATGGAGAGCTGGATGGGTATGTAACGAGGTTTGAGAATTTGCAATATGAAATAATAGCCTTGGTAGATGAGTCTGCCTTAGAGGAGGAGGAAGCAGTTCATACAATGTTTGATGATATGAGATATTCAATAAGGGGCATTCATAAAGATCTTTCTGATGAGATGATGGCTCGTAGTGAGCATGAAACATCTGCAGTGGTCGTAAGAGAAAATTGTTTGAGGCTTCCCAAAATTGAAATACCGAAGTTTGATGGTGACCTTACAAGGTGGCCTACGTTCATCGACTTATTCAATACTCTTATTCATAGAAATAATTCGCTGTCAAAAATAGAAAAGTTTCAGTTCTTGATTTCTTATTTAGAAAAAGAGGCAGGTCTAATAGTAAGGAATGTGCCCATTACTGAGGATAATTATGAAATAGCCTATAATGCATTAATGAGTCGATATCAGAATGAACGTGTTTTATTGAGCAATTATTGGTTTTCAATTTATAATGCTTCTCCCTCTAGGCATGATTCTGCAGTTGAACTTCGAAAATTGTTGTCAATATTTTCTGAAAATTTGGTGGCTTTAGAGATGAGTAACTTGAACCTATGGGATTTTACCAAATTCAATTTATTGTTGCAGAAATTACCTTCTTCCCTTAAAACGCGATTTGAACTAGAACATAATGGGAATAATGTTCCGGGGTTTGACATGCTTTTTGGATTTGTTGAGAAAACCTGTCGAGCTCTGGAAAATACATCCCTTACTTCCGCATATCAAGGGAGTAATGTGTCTAATGCTAGTGGTGGGTTTAGAAAGAATAATAGTCCTGCTAATCCCAAGGGAAGGCAGACACTTAGTTTTTCGACTGGCACATTAACACAGGAAAAGTGTAATTTTTGCAAGGGTTCACCACATTCGTTGATCAAATGTGATAGATTCTTGCAGGCAGAATGTCGTAAGAGGCATGCCTTTGTCAAGCGGACTAGAATGTGTTTTAATTGTTTGGGAGCTACTCATCTAGTAAATAAATGTAAATCAAAAGAACTTTGTGGGGTTTGTGGTGGAAAACACCATGTACTATTGCATTTTCCGGACACTAAAGTGACAGATTGTGATGTCAGTGGTAGTACCTCTAATGAATCTGAGAGTCATGTTCAAGTCATGGCAAGTAAGTTGTCTGTGCAGCCTAGAATGTTGCTTGCTACTGCACTAGTCTCAATATTGGATTCTGAGGGTAGATCCACCAAATGTCGTGTTTTGTTAGATTCTGCTAGTCAAGGCAATTTTATTAGTGAATCTTGTGTGAGAAGGTTGAATCTTACTCGTAAGGAGTATTCAACCCCTGTTGTTGGCATTAATGGAATGTCATCGAATGTGAGTTCGGGAAAAGTCTCTTGTGTTATCTTTCCCTACAGCAAACCGTATCCTAGCTTCAATTTGGAAGCTATTGTGATACCTCAGATTTGTGAGAAGGTACCTCAAATTCCTGCTGTTGTTCAGAAGTGGAAGTATTTAGAAAATCTTTGCCTCGCAGAGCCTTTGGCTGCACATGATGAAATGGAAATTGATCTGCTTCTAGGGGTAGAAGTATTTGGTGAGATCTTACGTTCCGGTTATGTGAGAGGACAGAATGGTGGGCCACATGCTATTAACACCGTATTTGGGTGGGTGTTAATGGGCAAGTTGGGTGGTGTTTCCACTAATAGTGTACTGAATTTTCTAACTTCTGTGGGGGAATTGGATTGTACATTGAAAAAGTTTTGGGAAATTGAAAGTATCCCTAAGTGTGTCGCATTGTCTGAAGAGGAACAGCAGGCTGAGGAATTCTTTACGTCATCTTGTTGGCGTATGGACTCAGGAAGATATGTGGTGAAGCTTCCCTTTTCTGAATTCCCCCCAGTTCTGGGTGATTCCTATTCACAGACTTTACATAGATTTAAGCTGTTGGAAGGACGTTTTCGTCGTGATTCCGTCTTACATGAAGCATATTGTGATTTTATGGCTGACTATTTGGAGCAAGGCCACATGTCTGAAGTTGGGAACCAAGTGGGGTCTAATAGTGAGTATTACATTCCTCATCATGCGGTGGTGAAAAGGAATGCGAATGGTGAAATAAAGCTTCGGACTGTCTTTGATGCTTCAGCTAAAACTACCAATGGAAAGTCCTTGAATGATGTTCTTCTAGCAGGTCCCAAGTTACAAAATGATATCGTCTCAATATTGTTATCTTTCAGGTTGTATTTGTATGTGTTTACCGCGGATATACGGCAAATGTATCGACAGATTTTAGTTGAGGAGTCTCACACTAGTTATCAAACTATTTTGTGGAGACCTAACGGTGACGAGCCTATAAGGAAATATCAGTTGAAGACCGTTACCTATGGAGTAACGTCTAGTCCTTTTCTAGCGATTAGGACGTTGCTGCAACTGTGTAGGGATGAGGGTGAAAGGTTTCCGTTAGCTGTAAATATTTTGGAGAATTTCTGTTATGTTGATGACGCCATTGGAGTAGCAAACTCCAAGGAAATTGCCTTGGATACTCAAAACCAGTTGATTGAATTATTGGCGTTGGGAAAGTTTGAACTGAGGAAATGGGCAAGTAATTGTTCTGAAGTACTTGCTCAGGTACCTGAGGTTCATCAGCAGCCACTTGTATTTGATAAGGATTCTCTTGGAATAAAAGTGTTGGGTTTGCAGTGGTGTCCCACTACGGATTGTTTTTCTTATTCTGTACATCCTCAGATACGGTCCTGTACAAAGAGGAATATTTTGTCAGAAATAGCAAGACTGTATGATCCTCTAGGATTCTTAGCTCCAGTAATCATTGTTCCCAAGCAAATACTTCAGCAATTGTGGGCTTTAGGGATAGGTTGGGATGATGAGCCACCGCTGGAAGTTGCAAACCAGTGGAAAACTTTTGTGGCTGAGTTACCTGAGCTATCTTCGTTGAAAATTCCTAGACATATACTTCATATAGAGGCAAAGTTTACAGAAATTCATGCTTTTTGCGATGCTTCGGAGAAGTCGTATGCAGCTGTAGTTTATCTGAGACAGGTTTCCACGGAGAACAGTATTTCTGTACATTTGGTGTGTGCCAAAACTCGAGTGGCGCCTTTGAAAAGACTGTCGATTCCACGACTGGAATTGTGTGCAGCCTTATTAGCCGCAGAGCTGATTGATTGTGTATCCCATATAATGGTAACACAGAAAATAGATAATGTTTGTGCTTGGACGGATTCGAAGGTAGTTGTGACGTGGGTCAAATCTTCTCCGCATAGGTGGCGGAGCTTTGTAGCCAATCGTGTAGCTATAATCCAGGAGAAGGTAGCTCCTGATTCATGGTATCATGTGGTTGGGAAAGAGAATCCTAGTGACTGTGCTTCTAGGGGGACTTTTCCTCGGCAATTTCTAGAACAACCCTTGTGGTGGGAGGGGCCAACTTGGCTTAAGCTTCCTCGGGATGATTGGCCTGTAACTTGTGTAGGTGAGCCTTCCTGTACAGATGTACAAGAAGAAGCAAAGGTTGTTTGTATTACTATTCACGGCTCTAGTATTGTTTCAGAATTGTTGAATAGATATTCTTCCTTACGCAAAATTGAGCGTGTTGTTGCTTATTGTTTGAGATTTCGTAAAAATTGTTTGTGTCGAAAAAGGGGTTACCCGCGTGAGATAGGTAATTTATCCGAGGCTGAATTGTATGAGGCTATGGTGGTTCTGGTCAAAGACGTGCAAAGAGTTGAATTGGATAATGAACTGCGGAAAGTTCGTCGAGCGGAGGTCTGTCCCAAAGCTATACAGAAGTTAGCTCCTTTCATTGATTCCCAGGGTGTCCTGAGGGTGGGCGGTCGCTTGAGACAGTCTAGTCTAAGCTATGATCGGAAGCATCCAATTCTGCTCCCTAGGAAGCATCGATTGACTTATCTCATTATCCAAAGTGTACACAATAGGAGTTGTCATCCTGGACCACAAACTTTGCATTATCTGTTAAGGCAGAGATATTGGATACTATCTGCCAAACGGGCTATAGCTTCAGTGTTATCTCGTTGCATAAAATGCTTTAGAGTTAAGCCTCCTCCAGTGGTCCCCATAATGAGTGATTTACCTTCCGTTAGAATTTCGGAAGTCAAACCTTTTTCCCATAGTGGCGTAGACCTTTTTGGTCCTTTGAGGATGTCTTTAGGTAACAGACGAGGCATTAGTTCTCAAAAGGTGTATGTGTGTCTTTTCGTGTGTATGGCTACTAAAGCCATACATTTAGAAGTTGTGTCAGATCTAACTAGTGAAGCTGTTCTTGCAGCACTTAGGCGTTTTATAGGGCGGCGAGGACGTTGCAGTGATATTTATAGTGATCAAGGTACGAATTTTGTTGGTGCTTATAAAACTTTACAGTTGTTGGGTGCTAAAGCTTCTGAAGCTTTGCAAATTAAGTGGCATTTTAATCCTCCAGCTAGTCCTTCCTTTGGAGGTATATGGGAGTCCGGAGTGAAATCTGTGAAAACTCACTTGCGGCGGGTGATAGGTGCGCAAGTGTTGACTTATGAGGAATTGAGCACCACTTTAATCCAAATTGAGGCAATGTTAAATTCGAGACCCTTGTGTAGTTTGAGTTCTGATCCTAACGATGTAGGCAGCTTGACTCCGGGTCATTTCTTGACATTAGAGCCCCTGAATGCTCCGCCTGACGAAGATTTGTTGTGTGTGAAACATAGTCGGTTGAACAGGTGGCAGTTAGTGCAACAGATGCAGCAACATTTTTGGCGGCGCTGGCATATGGAGTACCTCCACACCCTTCAGCAACGACATAAGTGGAATACACCACATAATCCTCCCTCGGTCGGCCAGTTGGTTCTTCTCAAGGATGAAAATACCCGTCCTTTACAGTGGCCATTAGGCAGGATTATTAAGTTATATCCCGGTACGGGAAACATTTCGAGAGTCGCCCAAGTTAAGACGAGTAAAGGGCTGTTAGACCGTCCTTTATTGAAACTGTGCCCTTTGCCGGCACAATAGGCCATGATTTGCTTGTATATGATAATTTGTTTTTTTTTTCTTTTCGTGTTGTGTTATGGGTGGGATAATTCCACTAATTTTCTTTTGTGGGTAATATAGGAATTACTATGATTGGAAAAAATATTTTTTTTTTATATTTTTTGGTGGGCGGAAAATGGTTACGATTGGTATTTACCATTTAAATAATTTTGTATATTCGAATCTCCCGCGTTTTGACTTGCGAGTTTGAAGTCTGACGGTTGACGCGGAAGAAAGGTAGAGTCGTACTTCAACTACCGAGGTGAACGGACGTGTGCGTGATATCCGTCACCACGTGTGTAGCGGGTACCTCCAATAAGGGCGACCACAGCCTTACATCGCTCAGCTAACTAGGAATCTGGATAGAGCAACGCAGTACCCAGCTGGGGAAGACATCCGACGCCAACCAACAAGGGGTGAGTCAACCGATGCATGATTAACCTTCGATTCTCGTAAGTCATTTGCGGTTATTTGCCAATTTAGTTGGTCCTTCACAATTGGCTACAATTACTTTATGGATCGAATTGTAACCAGATGTTGAAACCATAATTTGTGTTGTTAAGTGCGTTAGAGAGCGGATTTAAACAAAGACAGAACCACAGTAAACTGAGTGAATCACCCTGGAAGATACCGCGTCTTATGTGTAGCTCCTCCGTTTGGATATGGCCGTCCTGAGTTTTAAAATGTATGTTGGTTCGCCATTTCTCCATGGTTCTTGAAAGGAACTGACGAAGGGCTGGGTTAATTTTGTATATTTGAAGAGTTTTCATTAGCCAGCTATGGGGTACAGAGTCAAAAGCTTTTTTATAATCGATGAAACAGGTATGAAGATTTCTGTGTTCTTTTCTAGCCTGCTCCATTATCACACTATCAATTATAAGCTGCTCTTTGCAACCTTGACTTTGTTTTCTACATCCTTTTTGCTCTTCGGTCAGAATATTGTTTTGATTGAGGTGTTGTTCAATCCTTTTGCCTATTGTTGCGGTAATGATCTTGTACAAGGTTGGGAGACAAGTGATCGGGCGGTAATTGGCAGGGTTCTTGGTATCTGCGTTTTTTGGTTTTATATACGATATTCCTTGCGTGAGGAATTTGGGAAGCCTATTAGGTTGGAGTATGGCTTTATTGATTTGGTCCGTAAGCATTTGGTATGTTGCACTGAATTGCTTGTACCAGAAATTTTGCACACTATCCACGCCTGGGCACTTCCAATTGTGGGTATGCTTTATGGTTTCAGCTATTTCCTCTGGTGTAAGGATAACGTCTCCCTGCTCCGCTATATGTTGATGTTTTTCCTCTTCTTGTCTGATCCATGGAGCGTTTCCATTATGTGTTTTTGGTTCTGACCATAGGCTTCCCCAAAACTCTGTTAACTCTTGTTTACTAGGAGGTTCTATTATTATTCTGATTTCCCAAGTTTCTCTCGCATGACTGCGGTAACAACAAATGTTGACAGGCTATGCCAACTCAACACCTGAACCATTACGAATCGGAATTTAGGAAGGATCGTACAATATTGCAGGTCTTCAGGATTACAGATTTTTGAAATATTTTGTGTAACTTTTCGTCTAGGCCTAACTGTTGTAGGTGTGGTGTAAAAGTGTTTGGCGATATCTATCAAATAGGTAACTTTGTCTGCCTTCGACTGGAAAACTATATCTGGCCGATTTGCCGGGATAGTCTTATCTGCATGTATTTCAACGTCCCAATACAGTTTGTATTCATTGTTTTCGAGTACTGATGTCGGTGTGTAATTGTAATATGGATCTGTGTTTTCTATTAGCTTGTTTGTTGTGGCTAGTGCTTGGTGAATGACCTTGGCTGCAGCGTTATGTCTAGCTGTGTACTCGGTTCCAGCGAGAGTTTTGCATCCGCTTGTTATGTGGTCTATTGTTTCCTTTTGTTGGTGGCACTTTCTGCAATTGTCGTCGGTTATGGATGTATCTTTAATTATGTATTTCATGTAGTTCCTTGTCGCAATCACTTGGTCCTGTATAGCAAGCATAAAACCCTCAGTTTCTGGAAAGAGTTGGCCATCCTGCAGCCAGGTGTATGATTGTCTTTCATTAATGTGCTCTTGTGTGACGCGGTATCTGTGCTTGCCATGGAGTGCTTTTTGTGACCAGGTATTTATTTTTTCTTGTTGTAATTCTATGTGATTGTGTCCGTCTGCTGAGTGATCTGTGCGGGATAGGTTTAGTGGAGTATAGTTGTTGTCTGCCTTTACTATCGACCTATGCAAGTTTGTCTGTTTGCTTTGGAAAAAGTCTCTGAGCGTTTTTATTTGTCTTGTGTGAAGTGACTGTATATCTATAATCCCCCTGCCTCCTTGTTTTCTGTCAATGGTGAGCCTTTCTTTGCACGCGTTTGGATGTGACATTCGATGTTTCCTAAGTTCTGTCCGTATGAGGATGTGGATGTTTTCTATATCAGTGTGTGACCACTTGATGATGCCGAAGGAGTATGTGAGGACCGGTATCGCAAATGTGTTAATTGCTTTTGTAAGATTTTTGGAATTCAATTTCGATTTTAGTAGTTTAAGGAGGCGGTTTCTGAACTCTTGTGTTAGTTGAGCCTTGACTTGTATGTGGTCGATCTTAATGTTCTGATTGAAGCCCAGATACTTGTACGTTTCGTCCTTGTCCATGTTACCCAGCGTTTCGCCAGTTAATATTTCCTGTTCGGATATTATTATTATTGTTATTATTTAGACTGTGAATGTTTATAACCATTACTTTATACAAATGTCAACAATAAGAGACAGTTAAACACTTAATCCAGGCATTTTTAAATCGTATATTTCAACATATAAATATAAATTCTTCACCAGTAAAATATATGAAATACAAAGCACTCATAATTAATAAATACAAAACCAATGTAAAAATTAAGTGATAAAACAATTTCATAACATTTATCTGTTTTGATTTCATTATCTCTGAGTTAGTACACATGCATGCAAAAAAATCTGGTTATTACGGACTCACAAAATTGCGTTCTGAATTTCATCACTAGACATCTTGATCACGACAAATATTTCAAAATATGGCATTCAATCTTGAACAGTGACCTCTTGCTCACTACAGGGGGTTTTATTATATCTGTTACGCTCAATACCCGAATTCGGGCAATGCCCAAAAAAAGTATGCAGAACTAGTTTTGAGCAAGGAATATTTCCCAAACCCGAAATATGGATTTTATACGGCTATTGAGCATTACCAAATAGGCAGAACGAGTTTTGTGCATCTTGAAATACACAGAACTAGTTTTGCGCAACTTGAAATGCACAGGGCTAGTTCTGTATATTTTCTGAATGACGAGCACAAATTCTGCTTCTTCCATTTAATCAGCGCCAGCGACGGACTCAAATAAATATAAAGTTGGAGAAGTTAAAGATATTTTAATGAATACCAACAAATAATAAATCGCCAACTGCGGCTGGTTTAAATTTTTTATTTGATTGTGTGAGCATCAAATTGGTTTGTGCTTCCAAACCTCTTTTTGCGTTTTCACGATTCGTACTTATATTGCCGGAACGTTGGCAAAGAAACCTAACCTAACAATGCATACGAATGTTCACTTTGGTTGTCATTCCGTACCACAGAACTAGTTCTGTGCATTTTAAGTTGCGCAAAACTAGTTCTGTGCATTTCAAGATGCGCAAAACTAGTTCTGCCTATTTGGTAATGCTCAATAGCCGTATAAAATCAATATTTCAGGTTTGGGAAATATTCCTTGCTCAAAACTAGTTCTGCGTATTTTTTCGGGCATTGCCCGAATTCGGGTATTGAGTGTAACATATCTACATAACTAAATCCACGTCACTCATTTCCGTCGGTCTGTCAGTTTGTCTGTGTGTGGGTGTTTTTCTAGTCTCACAATCTCAGTAACCGGTGCATGGATTGTGATGAAATTTGGATAGCGATATGCCTTGGGGTTGTAGTAGGTAATACTGTTAGAATTTATAAAATCGGTGCATGGGAGACGGAGCAATTAGTTTTTTTATTATAGAGGGTTTAGGAAATCGGATTGATCGCCAGAACAGAAGCACTCGGACACCCGAAAGTGCAAGAGAGAGTCTGCCCGCCCGACGTTGAACCAGCTTGAGCCCTCTGATCACATGCTCCACAGATGCAAACGCGTAAATCCGACATGCCACCACAGCCCGACCGGCTAAAACCCATTCCGCTTTCTTACCTCTGCTCTATCTCCACCTGCACTGGGCATCTTCGCAGTGCGAGATGAGATAATGATTAGGAACATCTTCATATCTTCATCTTGTGTTGGGATCGTTCCTCCTTCTCCTTTGCAGAGAGTATTTTGTTTATCATCCCATGTATAATGTTCCATGCCTCTACGCTCGATAACATTAGCGGGACCATAGTCTCTGAGGTTAGCTCACCCTCCAGTTTTTGACTTTTTTCTGTATAGCCCCCATCTTTCGCGCGGAAACAGGGCATGCTTGACCGTGTCTTCAGCCTCTTAGTGCAGGCATCTTTCGTCCATTACCTGTCCTATCCTTTTCGTATACACTCGAAAAGGCCCATGCCCGGACAGTGCCTGAGTTAGGAAATTGGATGTCAATCGATGACTGCATTCCGCCCATTCTTTTTTGACGGTATTAGGCGTTTCGTCCACTGTGTGACATCAGTGCTCTCGTTCCATATGCTTTGCCACTTACATGCTGTCAGTCTTTTAGCTTCAGGCGGGCATATCGCATTGCCTGCTTGACCATGGCAGATCAGTGTCCTCTCTTGGTGGTATCGCCATTATAGCTTGCAAGGCTCGACAGAGTAATTAGTAAAAAAACAGAAATTTAACAAGAAATTCCAAATATTCCACAAATTTCGTTTTTAGGTGTTTTGGGAGTTTTTTTATGGTCAGCCTCCCGCAAAGGCTGAAAGCCTATGGCGCTGTAGAAGCGCTGCGAGAGGATAAGTGACAGTCCACATTAGATTTGAAACGCTGCAGGTTGTAGCCGTCAGAAAACATATTCCCTGGCAGCTCATTCCACAGCGTCGAAGTTCTCCAAAAGAAGGAAGGCTGGAGGAGACTTGTTCGGTGAGTAGGGACCTCGACCTAGTAAGGATGAGCTCGCAGAGCCTCACTAGTGTTCCTGGTTCGGATGACCTTTCATGCTATTATCTAGGAGAGCTCACTCGAACATCTTCCGTGATAGAATCTGTAAAACAGGGATAGGCCACCCTTCTTCGATGTTCCAGGTTGTCTAGGTCCTTTGTGAGGTTAGGCGCAACGATTAATCTAATTGCTCACTTCTGGATAGTGTCCAGAAGCTTTAGAGAGTGATTCGGAGCGCATCCCCACACATGGGAGCAATACTCCTGCGATGGTCGAATCTTGCCTTGTAGAGCAGCAGTAGTTGTTCTGTTGTATACAGCTTCCTACATCGGAACAAAACTCCAAGCTTCTGGGATGCTGTTTTAGCAATACTGACGACGTGGTCGTGCCAGGACATGTTATTGTTGATGTTGATGCCCAAAAGCTTGACGGAAGGTGACTCGACTATGGGGTGGCCCTCCATTCCCACATAAGCCATCGTGAGACTTCTTTGTAAGTGTTGTTGCTGAGTTTTATGTACGTTGAAATGTACTTTATTTACTAAATCCCACTCGAAAAATTTTGATATTTACGTTGATCTGGTCGTTTTCTACTTTTTTAGATGGGTGTGAAATTTGGGAGGGGGGGATGTGGGGGGTATAAAACCGAAAAATTTGTTGTATTCATAATGGACTCTCCAGAAAGAAAGACCTAGCGGCACGATGCAGTTTTTGAGGTCCCTACGAACATTGCCTTCACTATTACAAAAATCACAGAAACAGAATCCAAGGGAAAGGGACCGAGGGATTACAGTTGACACAGTATTATTACCGTGGCGAGAATAGAAAACAAGTATGATTTTCAGAAATCGTGTCAGTAGCCGCGCAGCAATTATCAACTAAAACTAAAAATATAAATACACCTCTAACTTCGTTTTTAGATGATTTAGGAGTGCCTCGTCGTTTTCCATATTTATTAGAAAAGGGTAAATTTGGAGTAGTTTTGGAGGTGGAGGGTTGTGAAACTGAAAAATTTATTTTATTCGTAGTGGACTCTTCATTGCCTGTAAAGGAACGACATAACGACATAATATACTTTTCAGTTTTTTCCGAAAATTTTGTAAGCAGCATGATGTAAGTATATCATATTTAGTTTCGTATTTAAATAATTACATATAGCATTTTTGAAGAATTCATTTTCAATAGCAATAATACAATCATATGGAACACATAAAAAATTCTTCATTTTTAAATATATGTAAGTAGTTTATTATCAAAATCGATCCTATTTAAAACTGACTATAACAACCATGTTTGTTTATTTCAAACTAGGTCTCAAGCAATTTTCGACCGGTCAAGTACTATTTTTATAATACACAAAATACAAAGCATTTTCCATCCTGTTTTACAAAGCAGTTTTCGGGTACTCATCTACCTCCCGTCATCAATGTCTGTCGCATGGAGTTGTGAGCGCAACGCATCTCTGACTCTCACCGCTTGCGTTTAATATGTGCATCTAATATCTAGGCAACCATGGACTCGACCAATCTTTTGATAAGACAACCCAATACAGTTAAATTGAGAATAAAATACGCTTTCATTTGATATTATATACGATTAAATAAATAACTCATGAGGGTGAATAAACCACAATTAGGCGTAGCTGCACCATCGTTAGTTAACTAATGGTTAGAAGAAAACTAGTATTTAGCGAAAACAATCTATTTCATAATTGGCGGTTTACGTCAAAAGCTCAGGTTAACCAGTAGTTATGTTCACCCAAGGATAGAGTATGGGTTATCTTGACATTTGTTTTTGACTATAGTCTGTGGTAACATGAATCAAAAATATAAAGACAAAGGTTAGGTTTCTTTGAAAAAAGGTTAGTTTGTATTCACAGAACACAATTATAGCAGTGGTCTGAGATCCGACTTAAAGATAAATAAGTTCAACCACCGGTTTTCTTTGTGAAACAGAGCTTCGTGATAACTGCTAGTTAAATTAATCTGTCGGTTAAGTGACTACCAGAGGTTACCAATGACTGTGAAAGTTGGCCTTACTCAGTTGTATACATCTCGCAACCCCACGATTGCGCAGGGAGAAAAGAAAGCAACCTTTACTTTCTTGAGCCTGTCGGATATGTTCTCTTAATTAGTGTACGATTTTTTTAAATAGCCAATGAGGAAAGTAGAAAGTAGGATCTTAAACTAAGAGGCGTCAAAAAGCACATCTTGTCCGACAAAAAGGTATTTTAATATACTACGCATGATCATCGCATTGCATAAATTTGCGTTAATAATCTACATATGAAATTTTAGAACATGACTAAACAATAAAATATGCACACCCATGGACCAAAAATCTATGTTTTAAAAATTGTTTTAAAAATAAATATCTAGAGGATTGACTTAACATTCTCGATACTAACAAGGCATCCAAATTTGCTTACAATGCGTTAGGGATTTCCAAAATACAGGTTAGATAAGGTACGAGCTTAGAAGGACGAGTTTTGTAAAAACATGTCTTAGGGACATAAAACCGAAATTTATATCAAGATTCATCATAAAGGGCATTATGTTCATCTTTGCGTCAAAAAATTAAAAAGCTGCTTATATTAAAAATATGAGCTATAAAATGTTTCACGGATTACGAATTACAGCTCAGAAAAAAAACTCAAATATCATGAGGACAATACTCACTGATGGTTGTATATGTGATGCGGATGATGCACTATGGGGAGCTGTTGTGGGACCGGCGATTCACTGATACTGCTCACTTTGCTGTCTAAAGGCGAAACTACACGGTTGCCCATCGTCAAGGCCGGTGCGGTCAGGAGGGTAGGACAATCGGAAGGTGGAATCGACACATGGTCTTCTTCAGCTGCAAGTATTAGCTTATAAATAGGCATCTATACTAAATTGCAACGGTGCATATGTCGCCAATAAGTAATAAATGTGATTAAATGTATCTCGCAGTACCTACTTGTGTTAAATATTCCACATAAGATTCCTATTAAATAGTGCTCATAAGTTCGATATAATTATGTGTGTACATATCATTCAGATATTCTTGGCAAATTAATTTAAATATTGTTTTTTCATGTACGACCGAAATGTCTTGTTTACCTTGGAAAACTCGAAAGTCTAACTAATAACGATTTTTACATTGAAAGATTAAACACTTTTACCATAATATTAGTGGTCAGAAAAATCACATCTTTGCATGCTTTATCAAGTCTGCGGACAACAAGAAGTTACGGATATGACATCTATGGTGATAACCAGGTGGGTATCAATTTGTATTTCATTTTTGAAACTTTTTGACTATTGATATTAATATTTTTACTCATATCCGATTCCTTAGACCTAAATCTAAAGTTGCAATTAAGATTTATTAAGCAAGAGCATTATCTAAAAAAATAATCAGACTGTTGAACAAGTAAACCTCACGTCATAAATGTATATTTTCTGTACTTTACATACAACGTCACTCATTATGAGCAATTTGCAACTCTTAAAAAAATTGTCTTTGTATTTTGTGTATCTATATCAAATACTGGTAGCCCAAACAGTTTCATTTATTAGAAATTCAAATTACAGCCTGGAGGTTGTAAATTTTGTTACACTGATATTTGTAATTACTTTGAAAATATGATAGATCACTTAAACATTGCCGATTCTAGGTGATTGTGACATTATGTTGAAAAAAGGTTCCGCTATCTTGAGATCTGCAAAATATTACTCAATCGTAATATTACTGACATGAGTTTTGTGTCTCAACCTCTAAATCATTTATATAGATAACATTCCGTGTATATCATATCAAAGAGAGTCAAATAAGTCACAGCTGAGAAAAGCTAGGCTTCACATATTTGTACAGATTGTTACACGCAGCCACATAATGGCAATACTGCTGATAATACGGTACCAGTTATCTGTCTTAAAGGAAATGTGTCATGTATTTGCGCTTTCTCTACACATTTTTTCATAATCGTAATCTTTCTCATTTGTCTTATGCCTACTTCTAAATGATGAAGAGGATAGATTCTTGGCAATACCGATAACCAAGATAACAAGATGAATACGTGCATATCTGGATGGTGTTCTATTCAACAAGCGCAACTGATCGTTGCACACATTCTGATGCCACCTATCCTTACACGGATTCTTGGTGGGTTCTAGACTAGTTTCCAATTTTCTACATATTATGTATAGAAATAAGTTTTAAAATTGGTTGGAAAAACCGGGTCTCACAAAGCAACAATAGCAACATTATATACAAACCTCTCAAAAATGTCTCTGTGCAATGCAGCATTAAATGAAAAACATTCAATTAATAAGATATTCTGTCCATCAATATACAAATATAAAGTCTAAAAAAAATTAGGCCCTGGCGATCCAATTTTACATGCAAACTGTGTTTATCTGACCCCTGGCTAATAAATTGTTGCTTGACTGGGTTGACATATTCGCTGAAGAAGTGCTCGGTATTTCGTTGGACGTTGCGTTAGTCAGTAGTCAAGTAGTCTGGATCACACATTGATGTTTCATGGTTGGCTGAACACAATGAATAATTCACTCGTACCTTACATTTTCTAGATCCATGATTTGCTTTTGTACAACGATCCCATCGATTTTGAGACTTTAAAATACACCTTGTCTCAGCCAAAGCAACATTACTATTGCAATGTTGTTGTTCCTGAGATTTGCAAAATAAACATGATTCCTTAATTACTGACGTAAATAATCCTACTGCAGTACGAACTTTATTCCGTGAATATTCTTTTTCGTTCCATAATTCGGAAACCTTTGAGTTCATTGAATCCCCATGCTCAACAGAAGCTACTGTCTTTAAAAAGTTCAAAAAAAAATCATTCACGCCATCATTATTAAATGCTACCGACGTATTGACCCGTCTTTTGTTAAACTCAGTTCTTAACGTGAATGGTAAAGATTTCATGAATACTGCTTTTATCATTAATCCATAATTTTCCAGACATGCCAGATATCTCCAACAAGCGACCGAGTTATACAGTTTCCTATTTTTGACTGGATCTAGCCTAAACGTATCTGTTGTACATAAAAGTCAATTTTTTTTATTACCGAACTGTTCTTTCAGCATGTCTATAGCATAGTTATAACTAGATGTTAGCCCTTGAATAGTTACTGCAACATTTCCGGTTAAAACAGACTTCAAATAAGTGAATTCGTTTGATTCATCTAATTTATCGTTGCTATGAATCGCTGTATTGAACTGTTCCCAAAATGCAGGCCATGTGTTATAATCTCCATTAAATTTTAATAACTGTTGTTTGTGCGCAACCTATCAATCGAAGTAGTACTATCAATTCTAAACATTAAGATTAGTGTCAACCAAAAAGCAACACTCACGATAAACCTGTTTTAATTAGCGGCGCATTTGGCCCCCACTTAAGGTGAAAAAACTGTAGTTTTCTAGTGTTACATTAATATCCCTTTTTGAAATTCAATAATGATAATCACAGTGATTATACCTCAGTTGTAGTTCATATTGTAATTTCAAATTATACAGGGTATTTCCTAATTGAATGTCAATATTTATGAGGGCGATTTTTGGGTTCATTTTAAGAATAAAACTTCATATGAACGTATGTCCTAAACGTCTTACCTTTTGAGATACAGGGCGGTAAAGTTTTCAAAAGTAAGTAATTTATTATTA
Organism: Callosobruchus maculatus; assembly: GCA_951848785.1. Classification (NCBI taxonomy): domain Eukaryota; kingdom Metazoa; phylum Arthropoda; class Insecta; order Coleoptera; family Chrysomelidae; genus Callosobruchus; species Callosobruchus maculatus. Next base: position 2,949,663 of record CATOUR010000191.1, on the reverse strand, counting down.
ATATCTACAATACCACTTCAGATATTTTAATGAAATTCGTCATACATGCACTATGAATCAAGAGGCATTTTTAATGTATCACTTTTCCTTAAATTATTTTTCAAAATAACACTGCTCGTATAACACCAAATTAATAAATCGCTAAGAACTGAATTTGAAGACTGATGAAGTCTCAAACAAAATAATGACAACCGCCTTGACAACAGAATTCAGAATCACGCCGCTTCTAGTGTCTTAATCGCAAAAATGTGACGTTTTATTGAAAAACTTCCGAAATGCGAAGTACGTATACTGTGATGTGTACTTTTTAAATCTGTATTCAATTATGAGCAGATTTGATCTCTTGAATTTGTTTAGTCCAACGCATGGGTTTCATCTAAAAAAATAAAAACTACAATATATGTTTCTGCATGGTGATATTGTCATATTAACGGTTTTTATTTTTTTAAGCGAAAACCGTGCATCGGATTGAAAAAAACAAAGTGTTCAACTTTGGTTAGAAATGAATAGGGATTTCAAAAATAATCTTTATTTTAGGAGAAATCAGTGGCGTACCATCAATGTCTGCCAAAATGGGCAGGTCAAATTACGTACGAACGCCACTAGTGGAAATTTAAGAAAAAGTGACATTAAAAAATGCCTCTTGATTCATAGTATATATGTTACGGATAAAGTGTGTACTTTGATAGTTTATATACTAGCTGGATAGTATACAAACTATCCAAATGTCTCGTTATTTTGATGGAAAATCATATCTCTACTAAAATAGCTATGAATATTGGTTGGTTTGTATACTATCCAGCTAGTTTAAAAACTATACGAGACATGCCGCTAAAGTATTATACCACAAAGATATCACACATATTAACCAGTGTTTCTGGTCAGTTTACAAACTATCCACATCATTTGGATAAAGTCTGCACATAATATCTCTAGTACCACATAATATCCAACTCGTTGGTTAGTATGTAAACTAACCAATCCTCTTTGGTTACTTTAGTTTAGAAAAACAATTTTTAATCAAAAGCAAAGTTTATTCATAGATATAACATACAATTGCTATAATTACCTAAAAATAAGCAAGACAAACGGAAATACTATTTGTGTAACAAAATATTCATAAAAAATTTCTAGACCCTGGGCAGCTTTAATGGCATTATAGGTTTCACTAAAACGTAAAATAATCTTTCCAGATCTTTTATATAAGATTACATAAGATGATTCGATTATCTGTATATCATAAGTATTCAGTGGCGTATATAAGGGGGGGCCCTGCCCCCCCCCCACCCCGAGACCAGCCACGCATTTAGTTTTGACGTCTGGAAGAGGCTGATTATAATATGCCTATATTATAACGTATGCAAATTTTTCCGATTGCCCCCCCCCCCCCCCCGAAATCGATTTCTATATACGCCACTGTAAGTATTCATTGCATGATAATCAATCTTGTTATTCGTGTTAGGTCCTTGCAGAAGTACATTATAATCACTGTCGTTCATTAATTTTGAATTTTGGGACTTCTAATAGTAACTTTTCAAATTGCTGTTGCTGATCCATTTTTGGTAACTAAATACCTGTTCTTAACCAAATTTTACAAGGCACGACAGTTAACAATACCAACACGTCACACTTGCACTTGCCATAAACATAACCTCACTTTTCTGTTAACTGACCAAAGAAAATTAGTTAGTTTACATACTAACCAAAGAGGATTGGTCAGTTTACATACTAACCAAAGAGGATTGGTTAGTTTACATACTAACCAACGAGTTGGTTATTATGTATTACTAGAGGTATTAGGTGTATACCTTATCCAAATGATGTGGATAGTTTGTTGTTTGGATAGTATACAAACTATCCAAATTTCTCGTTATTTTGATGGAAACTCATATTTCAACTAAAATAGCTATGAATATTGGTTGGTTTGTATACTAGCCAGCTAGTTTATAAACTATACAAGATATGCCGCTATAGTATATACCACAAAGGTATCACACATATTAACCAGTGTTTCTGGTCAGTTTACAAACTATCCACATGATTTGGATAAGGTATACACCTAATATCTCTAGTAATACATAATAAGTTAGTATGTAAATTAACCAATCCTCTTTGGTTAGTATGTAAACTAACTAATTTTTCTTTGGTCAATTTAACAGAAAAGTGAGGTTATGTTTATGGCAAGTGCAAGTGTGACGTGTTGGTATTGTTTACTGTCGTGCTTTCTGAAATTTGTTTAAGAACAGTTATCTAGTTACCAAAAATTGATCAGCACCAGCAATTTGAAAAGTTACTATTAGAATGTTACGAGAAAAAGTCCCAAAATTCAAAATTAATGAACGACAGTAATGTACTTCTGTAACATATAAAGAGAATACGCAAACAAGGACCTAACACTAATAACAAGATTAATTATCATGTAATGAATACTTATGATTTACAGAGAACCGAATCATCTTATGTAATCTTATATAAAAGATCTGGAAAGATTATTTTACGTTTGATAGAAACCTATGATGCCATATTAATGCTGCCCAGGGTCTAGAGATTTATTTTATATGAATATTTTGTTACACAAATAGTATTTCCGTTTGTCTTACTTATTTTTACTGACTTTACTTTTAATTAAAATTTGTTTTTCTAAGCTAAAGTAACCAAAGAGGATTGGTTAGTTTACATACTAACCAACGAGTTGGATATTATGTAGTACTAGAGATATTAGGTGTAACTTTATCCAAATGATGTGGATAGTTTGTAAACTGACCAGAAACACTGCTTAATATGTGTGATATTTTTGTGGTATAATACTTTAGCGGCATATCCTGTACAGTTTATAAACTAGCTGGATAGTATACAAACCAACCAATATTCATAGCTATTTTAGTAGAGATATGATTTTCCATCAAAATAACGAGACATTTGGATAGTTTGTATACTATCCAGCTAGTATATAAACTATCAAAGTAAACACTATAACCGTAACATATACTTTAGCGGCATATCTTGTTTAGTTTATAAACTAACTGGCTAGTATACAAACCAACCAATATTCATAGCTATTTTAGTTGAAATATGATTGTTCATCAAAATAACGAGACATTTGGATAGTTTGTATAATATCCAGCTAGTATATAAACTATCAAAGTAAACACTTTGACCGTAACATATATATGACGAATTTCATTAAAATATCTGAAAAGGTATTGTAGATATTAATAAATTATTGATTTTTGAAAACTTTACCACGCTGTATCTCAAAAGGGAAGACATTTAGGACATACGTTCATGTGAAGTTTTCTTCTTAAAATGGAACCAAAAATTGCCCCCGTAAATATTGACATTCAATTAGGAAACACCCTGTATATCAGTACATTAAACTATACACTTTTAAAAAGGCTACATACATTTTATAATCACCCATGAAAGGTAAAACATTTTTTTTACTATTAATTCAGGATTTAAATCTGTAGTTTTTACAGGTTCATCCAGATGAATCCTTATTGGGCGGGTCGAGAAGCCTCAGTCGCGAGTGGTCGAGAGAACTCAGTAAAAACATCTATACATTTTAAAAAGGTACATATATTAAGAAATACTAACAAAATAATACTCGCTACATTATTTATACAGACACAAACCGCTCTTCGAGGACTCTTCATTTTAATGAGAAGGTTGCTTTCGAGTTTGTTCAATCAATTACGAGTACTTCTATCGCAGATCCGTTTTTGCAACATATTAAAAGTATCAAATCGTTTTCCAAATTTAGGCGATTTCATAGTTTATTTTTTATTACAAGGTAGAAAATGGAATGAAACACTTCAAAGCCTCGGTTGTTAATTCCGGATATTCTGTTTCTCTTTTTAACCAAAAGGTATCACATTTTCAGACTTGATCTCCAAGCGTAACATTCCATCGGCAGATGATTCCAGCAGATTCTAATAACGGAAACGCTTAAAAGTTTTGTATGGATTAAATATTTTTAACATACATGAAAAAAATGTAGTCAAGTTGATTGACTTAATACTTCCCACACATTACGGTGATACCAGTTTAATTATTTTCCCATAGCGTTAAGCTATACAGGGTGGGCCAATAGTGCGTGGACGGAGGATTGTAGGCTTACTGAAAAATATTCCAAAAATCTGTCACTTGATCATGGTAGGGACCCTTGAGGGCTATTACGTTAAAATATTTTCACTTAAATTCTGACGTTTATACAGGGTGATTCATATCAAACTTTTTAATGGAACCCCCTATATGTTATTGCATATTTGGGTTCCTTGGTCAATTCTAGTGTGACTTTATGTATCACACATGGAACTTTAAACGAACCGTTTAGGCGCCAATCACCATTTTTGGTATAAGTAGGTATCAGAGAAAAATTGACTATCGCAGCGATTATAAAACTTAGAGGGCCTTGACTTTGCAGTACGACTAAGCATGAAACGCGTCACCTTAAGTCAAATGGCTAAATTTGAATTCTTTTTGTACTTGAAGAAATCAGAGGATAAATTAAGGAAACTTCAATCACAGATAACTTAATTTTTTCAAATGGGAATGCCTATTTTGGTTGAAAGAATCAAATGTAAAATTTGATTACCTTTCTAACGATATAGCATTCTTGATATCAATCTTTTTTTGTTTTCATTTTATTTCAAATTTTCAGTCAAATCGGCGTTTTTCAATTTTCCTGCATGCAAGCAACCTAGCAGGCCATGAAAAATAAACAAAAGCTTGTTAATATGGGAGAAAGCAACTAACAGAAAGATGCAAACTAACCTGAGCAACGAGGCAAGATTACCAAAATTCCTTACAACATATTTGCTCTAACCAGAAACAATAGCGGTAACAAGAACACACATTTTTCACAGCCTACTAGCTATTATCCAATTTCCAAAGTCAGTAAAAAAATATTTAATCAAAGAAAAACTACTAGTGATTGTTGCTGGCAGTAGAACATCTATGTCTTCTGAATAAATTTTCACATTTAATGCTATGAAAAAGTAGCCATTTCCATAAGTCAAAAGTAATGATACCTCTGACTGGAACCCTTCAAATTCTTCTACTTATTAGAAAAATCGTGGAAAATGAAACTTGATTTGCAGTCTGTTTGAATTGTAAAACATAATTTAGTTTGTAGAAAACTACATGAAATAATCGCAATTACAACATAGCGTAATTAAAAAATTCTAGCAATTATTTCAATAGATATTCAGAATGCTCCAGTTGGAGATATCTTCACTTTTGACTTAACTAAACGGAAATGACTAATTTTTTTATCCCATTAAATGTGAAATTTCATTCACATGTTAGACTCTAAGCAAAAATCGCTGGTAGTTTTCCTTTTGTTTCAAAATTTTTAATCGTTTTGGAAAGTTGTCGAGCTCTAGTAGATCTCAATAGTTAGTAGGCTGTGAAAAACAAGCACTTCTGTCATACCCCAGCTACTCATTGACATTCGATATCTTGCCGTTGCTGTATCCGGTTAGAGCTAATATGTTGTAAGAAATTTTCATAATCTTGCCTCGCTGCTCTAGTTAGTTTGCATCTTTCTACTAAGTTAGTTGGTTTCTTACATACTAACGAACTTTTGTTTATTTTTCATGGCCTGCTAGGTTGCTGGCACCCAGGAAAATTTGAAAAACACCGATTTGACTAAAAATTTGAAATAAAATGAATACCAAGAAAGATTGATATCAAGAATGCTATATCGTTAGGAAGGTAATCAAATTTTACATTTGATTCTTTAAACCAAAATAGGCATTCCCATTTGAAAAAATCAAGTTATCTGTGACTGAAGCTTCCTTAATTAATCTACTGATTTCTCCAAGTACAAAAAGAATTCAAATTGAGCGAATCACTGATAAATAATTTTTACGATAGAGTCAATAGCAATAATTTTCAGAATATTTATATATTGAATTCTATACTTTCAAAACTGAAAGGAAATGCGCGTACCTTAGTCAATATCCAATCAGTTCCAACCTAGGATCAATTAAAAACTTTGTTAACAACAAATTTTGCTGATCAAAGTGACGAAGTCTGCCTAAATAGGGACCTTGTTATGTTGAGGCAAGCTCAAAATGAAAGCCCTCAAAGATTTCATGATCGCGTTTTACACATATTAAATCTTTTATGCAGTTTTGTCAATTTACACGAAATATCAGAAGATTCCAAAATTTTGAAAAAGGATCTTTATCAAAAATTAGCATTAAAAACATTCCTTTCAGGCTTGAAAGAGCCTTTAGGCACCAACATCAGGTGCATGAGGCCAAGTTCGTTGAATGAAGCTTTTCAATTAGTAATAGAGGAGGAAAATACGCATTATTTTCAAAATGTTTCATACAGATCTACACCTAAGCCAAACCAAATTTCTACTAGGCCAAATTTTCAAAATTTTCATAAATTTCAAAATTCTCAATATAGGCCAGCACGTCCAAATTTTAATCCGCCTCACAACTTCAATTCCCAGACATCCAATAATTTTTTCCGTGCTCAAAATCAATTCCCATCCTAGCCCATTCCGATTCAACCTAGGCCAAATTTTAATCAGCGTTTTCCAACGGACTCTGAAGTCTTCGGTCCCCAGCAACAAATAAACTCGAATAGTAATGTTTTCAAGCCAAATTCTGCGAATGCTAGAATGCTTCCGCGGCCTACACCGATGAGGGTCTCAACACGAAGTTCAACACGTCCGCCCTTGGCAACTGCAACAGCAAGTGCGCCACGTTCTCAACCTCAGCAAAATTTTATCGTAGAAGAGTTGTAACACTGAGCTAGATAATAACATTGCAACTGGTGTACCATATGATACTTATAGTACAGCCGATTACGGTATTAATTTCGATTATAATAATATGTTTAACAATCAAAATTATTATGAACCCAGTTCGAATACTAATCAATGTGACCAAGACATTGATGTTCAGAATAAGGCAAATTTCGTAGAAGAAATCGAAAATTTTCGTTCAGCCCGTCCCACTTCCGAACCAACGTAGTTCCAGAAAATATATACTTTAACGCTAGTGACACAAGTGGTCTAAATTATGTCATTTTCCCAGAATATAACATCAAAATTTTAATAGATTCAGGTTCCCCTAGATCTTTTATAGATCCCGAGATTGCTTTCGAATTTTTCCCAAATCAAATCAGAAACGAACCTTTCGTTGTTTCACCATATTTCAAAAATCCGCCCACAAATCTAGTGTCCCAGTGCCAGCTTCCAAAATTTTCAATCTTTCTCAACCAAAACAGTTGAAGTTTTACGTTTTCAAGTTTCATGATGTTTTCAATGGTTTAATTGGTCTCGACAATCTTAAATGATTAGAGGCTAGTTTAAACTATAGTGACGGCTTTCTTGTTACACCCCATATAAAATTGCTTTACCAAAAGACCAAAAATAATTTAAATTTTATTTCTATTGAGCCACGTACAGAACGGGTCATTAAAGTAAGAACATCCATTCCGCAAGGTGAAATTATTACCCCACATCAAAAAATTAACAATTGTGAAATGACAGAATGCTTGACTATTGCTAAAAATGGTTACGCCTTAACAACCATTCTCAACAACACAACAGAAACAGTAACACTTGACCTTTCCGAGCCTTTTTCTGTAGAATCATTAGATCAATGCATAGCTTCTGAATTTGAAATGAATCATATAAACGACCCCCAGCGAAAAAATTGAACTTTAGGGTTGACCATTTAAATCCCGAAGAAAAATCGGCAATTCTTAATCTCTGCCAAGAATTTTCTGATATTTTTTATAACGAAAACGAAACCCTAACTTTCACCAACAAGGTAAAACACCGCATACGTACCGCTGACGAAACCCCGATTTATTCCAAGCCCTACCGCTATCGTTTTTCCATCGGCAAGAAGAAAGAATCAAGTTCAAAAAATGCTTAACTCCAACATCATCAGGGAAAGCATTTCACCATTCAATTCACCTCTGTGGATAGTTGCAAAAAAGATGGATGCCTCAGGCAAACAAAAATGGAGAGTAGTCATCGATTATCGTAACCTCAACAATAAAACGATAGACGACCGTTATCCACTTCCAAACATTAACGACTTACTCGATAAGCTTGGTAGATGCCAATATTTTAGTACTTTGGATCTTGCCAGCGGATTCCACCAGATAGAAATGGAAGAAAGAGACATCGAAAAGACAGCGTTCAGTACGGAACGAGGTCATTGGGAATTCTTAAGAATGCCTTTTGGACTTAAGAACGCACCAGCCACATTCCAAAGAGTGATGGACAATATCCACAAAACGAGAAATGTCTCGTTTATCTTGACGACGTCATAGTCTTCAGTAGGTCTCTGCAAGAACACCTAGAAATACTCCGATTCGTCTTTAAGGGACACCGTGAATCTAACTTCAAAATACAGTTAGATAAATCCGATCTTCCTACGAAAGGAAGTCGCATACCTGGGTCACATTGTGACACCGGAAGATGTAAAACCAAACCCCCATAAAGTCAGTGTAATACAAAATTTTCCGATACCCAAGACTACTAAACAAATCAAACGCTTTCTAGGACTCCTAGGCTATTATCGTCGTTTCATTCCAAATTTCCCTCATTTCACCTCAAAAAAGGTGCAAAGATTATTCATGATGATGAATTGGTATCCTGTTTTCAGAACTGTAAAAAATTGCTCACGAACGATCCTATGCTCCAATACCCAGATTTCAGTAAACCTTTCAATTTAACTACAGATGCGAGTAATGTAGCATTAGGAGCAATATTGAGTTAAGGGCCAATAGGCAGTGATCTACCTATCGCTTTTGCCTCACGGACTTTGAATGACTCCGAAAGAAACTACAGCACAATCGAAAAGTCGTAGTTTGGGCTACATAATACTTCCGCCCTTACCTCTTTGGTCAAAAATTCAACATTATTACTGAGCATAAGCCATTACATGGCATTTTAGGCGAAGCGTCAAACTATCAAAATCAAAAGGTAACATTTGTAGATCCAAATCTGAATACCCCTCCTATGCAAGCAGGCCTCACATCACCTCCTGTCATTCAAAATATTAGCTATCCTAACCTGAATCCTGAACATGACGACATATCAATGATAGTTAATTTAGATAATGAAGCTAACTCAACCGAATATCAAGAACCTTTGAACGCTATAAATGACACAAACAACGAGCAATATAACCATATTAACCAAGATGACGAAACTAGTCATTCTAATGCCGATCAGCACCCCATTGTGGAAATACCTATATCAGAGCAACCCTTAAATTTTGGACAAAATCGAATTGTAATCAGTTTTCAGTTCTACACTCTCCTACAAAACCTAAAATTGTTATCCTGTCTGAGAAAAAGAAAGGCTTCTAGTACAAATTTCAAAAAATAACCTCGAATCCGATGTTGTAAATTTTGTTAAAGGATATATAGTGCCCGATGTATTATACTACATATACTTTGAGAACCCTGACTTTTATGAACCTTTTTCTGTAGCTTTACAAAAATATTTTAAATTTCCCTCTATTAAATTTAGATGTCTTGAGAAGCTCCTGGTCATCACCGATAAAGATGAAGTAAAAAGACTAATACAAAATTACCACGAAGGAAAATCGAACCATCTAGGTTAAAACAAAAATACTATTGGCCAAATTTGAAAAATTCTGTGTAGACATATATTAATGAATGCAAAGTTTGTCAACAAGCCAAATACGAAAGGCGCCCTATTAACGCACAAATGAATATTACTCCTACCGCAGTAAAGCCATTCGAAATAATCCATATGGATACAACTATCATTGACAGTTTTTCAAAGTATGCCCAAGCATATTACCTTAATTCGATGTCGGTACAGAAATAGCCGATAATTTACTTCGTTATTTTTCACATCATGGAATCCCTACACAAATTATAACCGACAATGGCACCGAATTCAAAAACTCAGTAATATCTGAACTTTTAGGCTTACACAACATCAAAATTCATTTCTGTTCTCCAAATCATCCACAATCAAATGGCGTGGTTGAGAGATTCCATTCGACATTATCTGAACATCTTCGTATTTTGAACACCAAAGGTTTCCAAGAAACACCTGTAAATATGAAAATGATTTATGCTGTTTTGGCTTATAATAACTCGGTCCACTCTGTAACCAAGTTGAATCCTATAAATGTAATAAATGGCCATTTTACAGATAAGGATTCATTTGTTATCACTTTAGTCCAAATTTTACTAAACGATTATGTAGAACAACATAAAGCCCGCAGTAAATTGTTATACTCCAAAATTAATGAAGCACTGAATGAAAACAAAGAAAAAGTGAGTAGCAAGGCAAACGAATCACGCGATAGTCCTGAAGTATTTAAACCCGGACAAAAAGCGTTTGTTAAGAAACATGTTCGTCAGAAAAATGCTAACAAATTTCAAAAATCCTGTACTCTAAAAACAGTTAACGCGGATAAAAAGTTTGCCACCACTTATAAAAATAATAAAGTGCATTTGGATAATTTAAAACGCCCTCTCCGCAAAACGTATTCTTTTAGCAAATAAATATTATTTCCCGGTATTATTTGCAGATTCCTGGCGGTAACTATTGGACTGCAAGCTAGAATATCAATGCGCAACCTTGGTAGTAATCCAGGACTACTCCCATTGGAAATTGGTGAAGCAAAACTTAAAGACCACGATTTCTCGCTCATACATTATTATGACATAAATCCTTTAATTCATGAAATTAATAACCTCTCAGCGTTTTCTGCTCGTATGGTGAAGACCATATCGTTAAACTCCAACGTTAGCAACTATTTGTCAAGTAATTTGAATACACTGAAATTTGTCCAACAGCAGGTTGAAGAAAAATTATATAAGATATTTCCCCAAATAAAAAGAGCGAAAAGAGGCATATTAAATGGTATTGGATCGATATTTAAATCTATAACAGGAAATCTGGATGCTAATTAAAGAGCTTCAAGACAATGAAAAGCAATTGTCAGATACTATTACACAGAATAATGCTTTGTCGGTGTCGCTTATTGACAGGTTCAACAAAACCATTCGGCAAGTTTTGCTATAACGAGAAACTGCTAAACGAAAAAAATTAATAGAATTTATGTACTTGTGCATCATAACACAATGTATTCCGAACATAACAAATTCTTCATTGACACGCTCTTTGAGATTATAAACATTTACGAAACTATTTTATCCATATTGAAAGACATTGAAAATGCTATCATTTTTGCGCGAATTGGAATAGTTCACTCTAGTATAATTAAAAGCGAGGAACCATTTGGAGAGCTGAAGTTGTTACACTCAAAATTAGGGAATGATAAATTTGTAGTACCAATCACTCTAGAAAATATGTCCATTTTTGAGAAAACAATCAAAATCAAAAGTTACACTGTAAGTAACAAAATAACTTTCATATTATCGGTTCCGCTTGTGAATTCTCAGTCATTTAATTTATTCCGCCTCAACCCAGTTCCCATATATTTAAGATGCGAATTCAAAACAATTATTCCAAAAGAAACATATCTGATAAGGAATGAATTGTACTTCGCACTTTTTAACGATTCTTGCGCCGATATTGCTCCTAAAAGGTTCCTTTGCGAGAAGACCGACTTGCAAGAGACTACCAGCCAGATGCCCTGTGAGCTACAGTTACTCCATGGACAAGACGCTACCTCTTGTGCTCAAACATCAGTCACAATCAGTCGAGCAACCGTTGAAAGAATCGATACTACCAACCAATGGATATTAATCTTGCCACTAGAAGAAGTCATCACGACAGAGTGCCACGAAGAAAAAAATATGGCAAGGGATAGGAACCTACCTCCAAAATATTCCTGTCAACTGTCAAGCAGCAATTGGTCAGTTCGTTATCAAAAATGGAGTTGACGAAATTATTCCAATTCATCCCATACTATTCCCTGAGCTAAACTTAGAAGTTAGCAAAATGGAAGAAACAAATTTCAGTCTACATTTGGACAAAGTGCAGCTGGATGAATTCAGCAAGAACAAATCTGGCTTTGTCCATAATAAGCCGCACCTCAAGCAAACTTCGCATTTTCTCATACCTAGTGCATGGACAATGGAATTTATGGATGACTAACATTCCTTGGCATCTATGCATTTTGGAAGAAAATTCTTAGAAGGTCTGTGATCAACAACACTCGCCAACCCGACATCGAGATGCAGCATATTCAACTTCCGTGAAGTAAAATCTTTGGGGGAAGAAGTTACATCAGCCTAGACCGCTGATGAACGAAGAATAACGCCAACGTTTCAGCTGATTTCCAGAGAAGAGATAAAGTTTTCCTTGTCACGTTCATATCATTTTATCGTCAGTCAGAGTTTAACCATGGTATTGTAAAGACCTAATTTCCATAATTTCCATTGTATAATTTTTGAGTTTGTAAAGAAAATAAATCTTTTTTTAAAAGCGATTTCGTGGCATCAAACTTATAACTTATAACTCGTATGTACATGTTGTAGACTAATGCCGAATTTGACCCGAGGCCGAAATAATTAGACATTTCGCGATCTGTCCAAACTAGATTTGCCAGATGCCAAAACAATGATATCTGAATAATTAACAGAAACAAAATTTTGAAATTGTGAGATCTCACTGAGTTCGACATGTGCAATTCATTGCAATAAAAATAAGTAGAGGATTCTATTTAAAATAAATTAAATTCAGGGATATTTGTTTAAAAATTTGGAAAAATAATTTATAACTTGGCAACGCCGCAAACGCGAAAAAAATATTACAAGACGAGATACCATATTAGTAGATATTTCGAAGTAAAATAAAACTGGGTGTTACATTTAAAAAAACAAAGTAAAATGACCTTCAAATTGCCGTAATTTAAAATTCTGCCAAAAACACCCTATAGATACAAATTGCTGGTAACATCCAAAATAATATCCACTTAATATTCAAGTAACTCGCTGTATAATATTATTGAGAAAAGTTAAAAGTATTGCTTGCGACCTTGCAAATCCGGAAATTAATAGAAAATAATTTATAACTTGGCAACGTCGCAACCGATCCCATAAATATTGTAGGGTTGAATAGAGATCAATGATGGAAACTGGAACAATTTAAGAAAAAGTTATAGTTCCATATAAAAAAATCAAGTTGATCACTATCCTACTGTCCCGCAACACCCTGTATATTTCAAAATATTTTTAGAATATGCGTCTTGAGTAACCAAATAACTTTTGTATTTGACATTTTCTTTTATCAGGTATACCTTGCGAGATATCGAAGAATTACACACTAACTGGATACCCTGTATAATTTGAGAAATATGTATGGCTCATGTTATCGTCTATATAGCTAGTACATCAATATGATGATGGGTTAGTAATGATTCTATTTGCAGAAACTTGTTAAATATTCCTTGGACATTTATATGACAAATTTTGATATTACTGTCTTGAGGATTGCTTTCACTTATATGAACAGTTTCACAATGACGCAGATTCAGATCGAAAAAATCTATAGGGTTTGACTGAGGTACCTTGTGGCCAAATAGTGCCATCCAAAAGTTTATCAAGCAGCTGATAATCGGCTCCCACCTTGAAAGACTCCGTTGAAGAATTTTTCCAGCGTGGTAATTTTTCTACATCAAAGTTGTTGTTCGAAAATCTACGTTTTAAGAATGCCTTGACGTCACCCTCAGAAGTCTCAGAAGCTGCTCTGCCTACGTAAATCCAAGTTCGTCTTGGCATAGCCGCAAAAGCGTTTTCCGCTTCCGCAGACCCATAGACTGCACTCTGTCTACGCTTATGGCTTGGACGAAGAGATATAGTGTGTCCAATGTTCCTTGTAGCTCCTTCTATTGTGTTTCTATCTAATTGGCTTAACACCTGACTCGCAGATTTAATTCTGGCAATCCTTACATGGGCTTCTTCAGGATCAGTGTTCGACGTTAGCGATTCGTTGCCTTGATTTATGAACCTCGTTAGTTGAGCACGGTATGTTTTCCTTAGGGCACTGCTCATGTTCGTTATCGTCAGTAGTTAAATCTTCCACAACTACGACCAAAAACGTAAACTGTCGTATACTTGTTACAGCTTTGTCCCGACAACTTCACGGATCCCAGGTTTCGGTGTCAAACGTGGGGACGTTAATTTTCACTGATAAGGAATGCTATTCAGGACCATGTTAATACACTTACTACAAAATATATAAAACTTTAAATTCTCTTAACACGTTTCTTTACTCTTTATTTGTCAATATGACCATATGATACTCAAACTTTTTTTACATTACAGGGTGATCAAAAATTTTCAGAATTCTCAACATTCATGGATTTCATTCATTCATTCATGGATTTGTCCGATATCCGCTGTAGAGGTTGCCTATAGGCACCAGAGACCCTTACTAACCTCTTGTTGGTGTGTAAATTGTATGTTGCCACTGCCTACGTCCATCGACACAATGCGGCTCTACGAGAGCTGTACTACGTTCAATGGCCAGTTATAAATCCAATCAACTTTCGTATTTCCTTCCTGTTCAATCTGAGAGCGTCTGGGGTATTAGAGTACAAGGATTCCCTCAGCATCCTCTTAGACTGGCTATTCCCCACAACTCTGTCTAGCGCTTCTGATGCTCCTTTGAAACCCATCTGGTGACAGCTGTCCATACCACGTTGTATGCTACATGCTGGTTCTGTTACAAGATACCTTGTTGAGCTTCGCCAGAGCCTTTAGGGTATTATGGCAGACCCACACTATTTTTGAAGTCTAGTTTGTACTTGCCAAGGCCAACAGAGCCGCCCGACTGTCTGTGTTTATATAGATAGTCTTCCTACTGTGTTCTTTATCTATCCATATTCTACCGCATCCCATATTTGGAGCCATCAGTGTATCAGGCGATACCATTCCACATATGTCGAGGTTCTCCTAGAGCATATTCCGATTTGTAAGTCAAGTTGATTTTGTATGGGATCTCAGTGTCTGCGATTCTTGGCATTCTGTCGGTTGGATCTCAAGTATGTCGCATCGCAGGTTGTCAAGTAGTTGTGATGTGTTTCATAGCGTGGTGGTAAAACCAGCTGCCAGTGCATTGTGTATGCAGCCATTATTGTCTCACCCTCTATATAAATATCAAGACATGGGATATTCAGCAGTACCAGTTGCCATAACACTGCATTCTGGACGCAGCCATTATTGTCTCTCTCTCTCTACGTAAATACCAAGAGGTGGGATATTTAGCAGTACCTCCAATGGTGCAGTTCGTCTACCCTTCATGGCGCCCATTATGCTATTACATACACTTGTGAGCGCTTCAGATGCTGTGCTTTGATGAACCTTTCACCTTAAAATAGCACTGTACACCATCAGGTAAGGTATCATCTTTCCTATTTTAATTGTTTTACCCAGTTGCATGTTGTAAAAAAATGTTTAAATCTTTTAAATGTTAATTGTGAATTTTTTGTATTAATATTTTAATTTTTTTGTAAGACTGAATTGTTAAAAATAATGCTTAACGCTTTCAATTCATATTTTTTTTTATCTTCATATGAATTTTAACCCTGAAGGAGGCGTGAAATAAACGGAAAAACGTCAGCTTTTTGAGAAAAATGTTAACAATATTTTATCCCTACATGGGATGACAATTACATTCTACAGCATTAATAAATGTAACCTGTTAGTGTGTTAAAAAAGTTGTGTGAATTGCCTACGAGTTTGTTTTATTCACCAGTGTAGGGAAAGAGATATTTGTCATTTCCACCACCGACGAGACCGTTTAATAGAACATAGAAATCTAATGCGGGAGTTTTGTAGTTCTTGAATTTTGTACGAATCGCCTTTCACCAGGCTTGGACGATATATACTGAATCTCCATAGTTTGCATAGCTCTGTCACACAACATTTTTTTAACTTGGTATCTAGTAATTTTTTACTTCTATATGGCTTACGCAGTGCAGTGTAGCCTCTTTGAATTATTATTGATGTGTTTACCAAATCTCATGCGACTATCCCTAATAGAACCGAGGTTTCTACAGTATCGCTGTATTCATTTTGCACTGAGATCTTGAACAATTCTCCTATAGTTTCATGTGAATGACCAACGAAAATTAATTGTGATTTGTTAGAGTTAAGCTTTAAACCATGATTTGAGGAATATTCTGCTGTCTTATTTACTTAATTTTGTAAAATAGTTTGAGCTTCATAAAATTTGTCCGATGTAAGGTTTATGTATACTTGAGTGTCATCCGCATATTGATGTTCAACAGAAGTTTCTAGCAATGCATGCATACAATAGTATATAACACATATAACAAGGGTCTCAAAACAGACCCCTACGATTCAACTTTTGTCGTACTCACCAGTGTAGGGAAAGAGATATTTGTCATTTCCACCATCGACGAGATCGTGATGTTTATCGTCAAGGGCCGCATCACTGTAGTGGTACTTTCCAGTTGCGTAGTGCTGCGCAATGGCTGCGTTGACCGCAGAGCCGTAGTGTGCTGTCCCAGCTTGAACCACGTACTGTTCTTGCCCATCCAAGCTCTCCGATTGTGTCATCTGCTGTTGTTGGCGAGAACAGTCTGGATGTGGTAAAGGGTTGAGTGAACCCTCTTTTGAGATCATTTGGCCCGCGCATAGCTCGTTGTCTGATCCGGTGTCCACTGACCAACGACCCACATCTGCAACGAGCAAAATGATGTATATCTTTCGTCAGTGCATGTGGAAAATATGCGTTTCTGTTGTATACAGTGGTCTCAGCTTAAGGGCGAGTAATATTCTATAGAATGGAAAATGTATCCGTACATTGTCCTTCTGTGATCGCCCGGCTAAAACCAAGCAGTTGCCATTCTTCTTGTGTGTGTAAAAAGTGTGTTCTCACAAACAAGACGATTTTGACATGTTCTAATTTGAAATAAATGTTTCAAACAAGATAACAATGTAAGTAAGCCCCTGACCTCGGTACCATTAAAAGAAAATTGTACCTACAATAGTGAGTTGCAAGTAAATGTGCATATTTCCTTATAATATAACAAAGCAAATTATTATTTACTCTGTGAACAAAAAAGAACCATATTCCTTTCCTGAAATAGAGAAATTCTTCGCAGCTATATCGATAGTAAAGGTGACCATATACTCAAAATATTGAAATCTTTGGGAGCTGAGTTATTAATTGCTGCTGCAAAACTCGCACCAAAACAACCACTGCTAGGAAGAGTGCATGTGATAATATAAAGGAAGGTATATCAGACGATATTAAGACGTTCATATCGACTATTATCAATTAACAAGCTTCAATGCTGCTAAAGGAAATTCAAAACTTAAAAACAGATGTCCACGAATTAAAAAGCAAACTGATGGAGGCAAATAGCAAACTGAATAATGCACAATCTGAATGTACTGTCGATGGTATAGAGGAAACACATAATAACCCACAAATATCTGATGAATTAAATAAATCTACAGACACTGTTGTGGAAACATAGCAGCAAAGAAGTGGAATAAGAAAGTCCCAAAATGAATCAAACAATAAAAATCATAATACATTATGGAAACGCCGTCAGCGTAACAGTGGAAGGAATCGGACTAGCCATATCATGGACACATCCAGCGCGAATGCCGAAAATGGCTTTGAAGGAGCTGATAGGCGTTTATGGATCTACGTTGGAAGATGTAAGCCAAACTCGACCGAAGCGACAGATCAAGAGTATCTTCAAAAGAAGTCACCAGGTTACAATTTCTACTGTAGTAAAACTAAACACTAAAGGATATCGCCACTCTTATCGTGTTGAAGCGGATATTCACAATGGTGACTACTGGCCGAAAGGTGTGTTAGTCAAGAAGTTCCAGTTTCCGAGAAATAAGAAAAACCTCCCGTCTACCGAGCAGCAGGATGAAAATCGGCCTTTTTAGTCAGAAAAGTTTCATGTCAACAAACAGCCAGTAACAAGCAGCAGCAAGGTAATCATGTTGAACTTAAGGTATGTCATAGCATAGGAAATAACGTGCCTGAGTTGAGGAGCTCTTGCAGTCATTAAATCATCCAGATATTGTGTTTTTCTGAAACTTGGTGTAATGAATCAGAAATTAGTGGATTAAGCTTGAATTCCTATGAACTTTCAGACTATTTCTGTAGGGCAAGTAATAAGGGCGGACGTGTAGTTATTTTTGTTAAAACTTGTCTTTCATTTATGATAAAATCGACAAAATCATACAACAAAGGATCTGCATACAAACACGCGCTTGTAGATATTCACCTAAATGACAAAATATTTCAGTCGGTTGTTTCTATAGACTTCTCAATTCTGAACCGACTATATTTATCAATGAGCTAGAATCTCTTTTACATGATATTAGTAAGAGCAGTATACTCGGATTCATAATGATACTGCATGAGAACGATAGATAATATGTTCGCTAATATTGACAAAAGCTATGTGAGGTCTGAAACTATAACTGTGTGTATTTCAGATCACAATTTACAACTTGTCGGTTCTGCCTTCATAGACGGAGAGCTCACTATGTAAGAAAGGCACCAAAAATGCACCACAGCGCTATTAAATTTACCTGTGATACGTGATCCCTGACTCCTTCCTGCTGCTGTGGCTTTTACAACCGTAAGCTGCACAACCTACCATTATGCACACCACAATATTTTGCAATGATTGGTCTTGAAAACGCTAAATATCATAAAAAAATATTTTGACAGCTGTCAAATAGCTATTCATTTTCGGTCACAGCTAATTCATATAGCATCAAATGGGCGTGCGGTATCCCCTCTCTTTCCTTATCTAAGGCCGTTTCTGACTCTGTTTTTTTTTATTTGCTCTTTTTGTTAAACTTCACACAAATCTTTCAAAAAATATAACCTAATAAATTGACCAGAAATTTGAAGGTTCCTGTCTGATGCATCATGTCATTTGTTCATATTAGGTTTGGTTTAAACCTCAGCTAAGCTCGGGTTAAGCTTTGGCTTTCGTAAGCTCGTGTTAAGTTGGGAGTGGGGGGTTAAGCCAGCACTGTACAACGGACACTTTGCAACTGGCGTGGTTTAACGTCGGCTTACCTTAAACCGAAGCTTAAGCTTGCTTTGTACAACCGGCCCTAAATGTAAAATTTGATAGCCTCTCTAATGATATAAAGTTGTGAATATCAATCCTTGGTAGTTTTCATTTATTAATTTTCCTACCTATAAGCAACCTAGCGGACTGTGAAATATAAATAAAAATCTGTTCAGATAGAAGAAAACTACTAACTTAGCAGAAAAATATAAAAGAACTAGACTAAAAAGACAAAAATAAAAATTACTTACAACAAATCACCTCTGTGCAAAAACAACGGCGGTAACATATCTAAGGTCAAAGAGAAGCTGGAGTATGACAGAAATGGATATATTTCACAGCCTACTAGTTACGGCAATGTACTAGAGATTGCCAATTTCCAAAATTAAAAAGTTTGGAAAGAAAACTACTTGCGATTGTTATAGGCAGTTTATTATCTTTAGAACAAAATTTCATATTTAATGGTATAAAATTGTATTCAATCCTGTCAGGTCAAAAGTAACGATACCTCGACTGGAGTTCTGGAAATTCTTCAGTACCTATTAGCAAGATCGCAGAAAATGGAGAATGAATTAAAATTTGTTCAATTGACAATCGTAATTTACCTGACAGAAAATTTAAATTTGATTTGTAAGTATTCCTTTTTTGCGATCTTACTGATAGTGAAAAAAATAGAAGAGCTCCAGTCAGAGGTATCGTTACTTTGACGCAAATTACTAATATTTTATACCGTTACATGTGATTGATAATTGATTTTGTTTTGGAAATCTTTAATCTCTAGATCCAGATTCTTTTTGATCTTAACGGTAACATTACCGTCGTTGTTTCTGGTTAGACTTGTTTTGTTTTAAGAAATTGTTATAATCTTGTCTATTATATCATTAGAAAAGCTGTCAAATTTCACATTTAATCGTATAAAAAAATTGGGCATTCCCATTTGAAAACATCAAGTTATCTCTGTTACCTTAAATAATCGATAATCGACGATTTCTCCAAGCATAAACGTAATTCAAATTTGACCGTCTAACCTAAGCTGACGCATTTCATGTTTAGTAATTCAGCAAAGTCAGAGCCTTCTAAATTTTATAGTCTCTGAGATATTCAAGTTTTTTAGTTTTTTTTTCTGACATCTACTTATACCGAAAATGGTGATTTACACCTGAACGGTTCACTTTAAGTCCCATGTGTGATACATAAAGTCACACCAGAATTTACCAAGGATTCTGAACATACAATCATATATAGGATCTATTTAAAAAAACATAACTTTGACACGTTTCGTATTTTGGGGACACCCTGTATAACATGAAAATATTTTTAAAATGTAGCCTTAATGGGTACCTATTACACTGAAATGATTATTTTCTTTTTCATCGGGATACATTAGCCATAATGCTCCGTGTCGAATAAGATAATGATAAATTGAGTGGAGAACCGACGTTCTTACTATAGATAATATTTCCGATATTCTTCCATCTAGCCTTCTGATGATTTGTAATTAGATATTAGATTCATTTTGACCCATAGAATCAGTGTGTAAATTGTCAGAAGTGTACCGAGTCACCGAGTGACATAATTGCTGCAAAATGTTTCGCAACTTCAGCGCCCTCTGACGGCTTTTTACCTTTCGCCTACACTTCTGACAATTTTTTCCCCACTTTCTTACAATACTTCCGTTTGTATTGCAAATTTTCAGAGCTGTACTTCATCATTTATCATGCGAGAAAAATAGCATATTTAAATATTTAACCCCCCACCCTTACTTTATCCGCCCACATCGCGTACTGACGACCCACCTCTCACTATGTTGATACCTACCGAATCTGTAAATGACAAAATTTTGACTTTACCGAGTGACCTTTTTTTTACGTAGCGAGCTCTTAGATCTTCACATCTACACCTGAGCATTCCAATCTCTATACATCGAAAAGGTTTTTTAATTCTGAATCAAATTTGTAACATTTTAAATACCTAATTGCTCAAGAAAGTTGGTATTTTTTAGGTGACACGTCAGACTGCGATGATAAGTTTTTTTCATTTTATACTAAGTTCTCAAAAATTATTGATATGGCATTTCCAGTTGCATATTGCAAGGCCAAGCATCCAAAACAAATCAAAAATCCATGGTTGACTTCAGATATTATAAATGACCGTATTCTATTGAGAGATATTTATAAGCTGTGTAAGCATAGAGATGATGACAATTTTCGAAAACAATACCAGTTACTAAAAATAAAGCATACCAATAATATAAAGAACGCAAAAAGAAGTTATTTTGGTACAAAATTTCCAAACGCCTGAAATATGTCCAAAACTGCTTGGAACATTTTCAGTCGACAAACAAGTCGCAAAAATTGCAACCTCTCGGCGAAGCTGCTGAATATTGATGGTAGAGTCATAGCAAAGTAAAGTTCAGCAGATGCTTTTAATCGAGTCTCTAAAATCATTAGAGCATATCATCTCTCTTCATCCCGATTATAGGAAAATCAGTGCTTTAACAATTCTATTTTTCTAAAGCCAGTGACTGACGGAGAGATTTTATTTTACTTAAAAGAAATATCTGCAACAGGTTCAAGTGATGACGACGAGATACCATGTTCTCTACTTGTCAAAGTAGCTGAGCTTATAGTTAACCTCTAAAGATCCTGATAAATATGTCCTTCACTGAACGGGTTTTCCCATCTGTGTTGAAAAAGGGCCTTGTTCACCCCATTGACAAAATAAATCATAAACATAAACATAAATCACATATATCAAATTATCGAGGTATGGTGATCATCGCTGCTTTTTCAAAAATCTATGAAAAAGCTTTTAGTTGTAGATTAGTTGGTGTTGCAAATGATAATGAAATCATCATTCCGTCTCAATTTGGATTTAGATCAGGACACCTTACAGAGGATATTATTCTATTATTACTATATCGACTTGTAATGGAGAATTTCGAAGGAAAGAATCAAACTGCAGGTATATTTTATGACCTTATCAGAGCTCATTTTTGGCAAACAGAACTCAAATTGTGTAAATCAGAATTGATCAGGAAAAAATTAAATCACATAACAAGACAATCTCGACAGGCGTTCCGCAGGAAAGCGTTTTAGGTCCTGCACAGTTTTTATTTTTTATTAATGATTTGGTATCCTACTGCCCGGATATATTCTCAGTATTGTTTGCAGATGATACTACACTCATCATTAGTTCAAAAAGCTACAACTACTTGAGTATTAAATCAACCACAGCAAGGGCAAACATTCAGTCTTGTCCGTACGCTGGTACCGAGAGGTTGTTTCCTAGTGTAGTGACAAAAACCACATTCCGGATCGATAAGTATCTATTGTCTTCATTATTTTTGTATATTTTCATATTTGTTTGAATATTCCCTAACATTTAATATAACTAAAACTAGATATAAGTTATAAATAATATGAGTGATACCGCGGGCGGCGGACCGCCGCCCTTAGACGACAACTCTCCAGGTTCTCAAAGCAACAATAATAACCCTCAGGAACCTAATGCATATGATCTGACTAACAGATATCACAAAAACGATATTGGTCCATACTATGTTATGATCGAGCATAAAGAAAAACACATTGGCAGGTTATTCCCGGTGAGAATAGGTTACTTTCTGCAAGGGGTAGATCTCTTCAAAAAAGATGTAATTGACTAAACAGGGTTAAAATCATATTCAGAAGTCTTGAAGTAGCAAACAAACTAATTAATCATGAAGTTATAACCAACAATAGTCTATTTGCTTATATTCCAAATTTCTTTAATCACAGGAAAGGGATGGTAGATACTTTTCTTTTCAGACGAATACTTATTGAGCGCTATAGAAAGCAGCGTAAAAGTTTCTGAAGTTAGACGTATGCGACGCCGAATCCATGATAGTGACCCTAGTAAGGTTAAACTAGTGGGCAGACAGACAGTTGTAGTTACATTTGAAAGCAATACTTTCCCGCAATCAGTCAAAATAAATATGGTAAATTTTCCTGTAGAGCCGTACATATTCCCGGTGGTTCAATGCTTCTCTCTCCGCTACGGACACGTGAACAAACAATATAAGGGAAAGCAAAGATGCATCTAGTGTGGGCAGGAAAGCTGCGAAAGAGAACCTTGTGTCGGAGATGAGGTTGTTTGTGTACATTGCAATAGCCATGAACACAAATCCATCGACAAAAAGTGCCCCATATATAAAAAACAACAAGCGATTAAGAAAATTATGGCAACCGAAAATCTATCATTTAAAGATGCAGACATTATAGCAAAGAACCCTTCCTATGCTAAAATAACCAACAACAATAGGTTTGATCTTTTAAATAACTTAGATAACTTTCCCAGCTTACCCGAACCAAAAAACACTAATATATTCCTTCGGAAACCAATACCTAAAGCAAACACTCAACTAGCAAACAATACATCAACCAGACCAATAAAACGTAAAAAAACATAGAAAATTCTCCTCCTATTTCACTCACACCTTCCACCAACTTCACCAGGCAGCACTCTAGCCAATCAATTCTACCCAACCCCCACCGTGACGACTTCATGCGATATAAAGAATAATTAGTTAACCAGATGTTTACTTTTAAACAATATAGTCCAAAATAATCAGATTTTCAATCAAGACTCTGTGAGAAGCTTCGTAAATTGCATGCTAGAAATCACTAACTCCACTTTACATAACACAGATACCATTGAAGGATTAGACGATGACGACGCGGACTGAGTTGAAAACACTACAGTGGAATATCAGATCATTAACATCCAGAAAAGCATCTTTGACATACATAATTGAAAAATACGGAACAAATATTATTTTATCAGAACATGGCTTAAGATTCGACATTTTAATATTAAAGGTTTCAATCTCATAAATAAACCATGAGCTGATGGATATGGTGATGTAGCCATTTTCATAGCTGAAGGAATCAAGCACAAACAAAAGGACATTGTCTCAACATTTGATACAGGTATTGAGGCATGTGCCGTAGAGATTAACGGAAGGGAATACCATCTGGTTTCCATATACAGGGTGGGCCAATAGTGCGTGGACGGAAGATTGTGGGCTAACTAAAAAATATTTCAAAAATCTGTCACTGGATCATGACAGAGACCCTTGAGGGCTATAATGTAAAAATATTTTGAATTAAATTTTGACGTTTATACAAGGTCATTCATATCAAACTTACATTTTTTTGAATGGAACCCCCTATACACGGTTATTTACGTTATTCGACACGGAGCATTATTGCTAAAGTATTTGATAAAAAAGAAAATAATAATTTCGGATGGATAGAGACCCATAAAGGCTACATTTCAAAAATATGTTCATGTTATACAGGGTGTCCCAAAAACACGAAATGTATCAAAGTTATGTTTTTTTAAATGGAACACCCCGTATATTATTGCATATTCTGATTCCTTGGTGTATTTTAGTGTGACTTTATGTATCATATACATAAGACTTAAAGCGAACCGTTTAGGTGTAAATCACCATTTTCGGTATAAGTAGATATCAGGAAAAAATTGAATATCGCAGCGATTATAAAATTTGGAAGGCTGTGACTTTGCCATGTTACTAAGCATAAAATGCGTCAGCTTTGATGAGACTGTCAAATCTAAATTACGTTTATGCTTTCAGAAATCGGTAGATTAATTAAAGAAACTTCGATCAGCGATAACTTGATTTTTTCAAATGGGAATGCCTTATTTTTTTTAACGGTTGAATTTGATAACCTTTCTAATGATATGAGGTTGTGACTATCAATCTCTGGTAGTTTTAATTTAATTTCAAATTTTCAAACAAACCGGCGTTTTTCAATTTTCCTACCTATAAACAACGTAGAAGGCCATGAAATATAAACAAAAACCTGTTCAGATAGCATGAAATGCGTCACCTTAGGTCAGACGGCTGAATTGGTATAAGTAGGTATCAGAAAAAAATTGAATATCGCAGCGATTATAAAACTTAGGCCCTGACTTTGCGGTACGGCTAAACAACAATTCTAGCAATTATTTCAATAGATGCTCAGAATTCTTCAGTTAGAGATATCTTCACTTTTGACTTAACTAAACGAAAATGACTAATTTTTTTATTCCATTAAATGTGAAATTTCATTCTAAAGATGTGATACTTTTTTTATTTTTATTTATTTTGTAATGTAATACAAAGCAAAAATCGCTGGCAGTTTTCCTTTGTTTTTAATCGTTTTGGAAAGTTTTCAAGCTCTAGTAGACCTCAATAGCTAGTAGGCTGCGAAAAACAAAGACTGTCATACCCCAGCTTCTCATTGACATTAGATATCTTGCCGCTGTCGTTTCCGGTTAGAACTGCTGTGTTGTAAGAAATTTTCATGATCGAACACCGGTTTGACTGAAAATTTGAAATAAAATGAAAACCAAAAAAGATTGATATTGAGAATCCTATATCGTTAGAAAGGTAATCAAATTTTACATTTGATTCTTTAAACCAAACTAAGGTGACACCATTTCATGCTTAGTCGTATCGCAAAGTCACGGTCTTCTAAGTTTTATAATCGCTAGGATATTCATTTTTTTCTGATACCTACTTATACCAAAAATGGTGATTTGCGCCTAAACAGTTCGTTTAAAGTTCCATGTATGATACATAAAGACACACTGGAATTGGCCAAGGAATCCAAATATGCAATAATATATAGGAGGTTCCATTCAAAAAAATGTAAGTTTGATATGAATCACCCTGTATAAACGTCAAAATTTGAGTGAAAATATTTTTACGTTATAGCCCTCAAGAGTCCCTACCATAGTCAAGTGACAGATTTTTGAAATATAAAAATATTAATATACTAAAAATAGTAAGCCCACAATCTTCCTTCCACGCACTATTGGCTCACCCTGTATAAGCCTCCTCTAATCTCACCGCCAACAACAATGATTGGGGCAACCTGCTTTCACAATTCAATAACAAAACCATATTCTGCGGTGATTTCAACTGTCAAAACAGCATGTGGGGCAGCTCCACAAACTCCACGCAGGGCAACGTGCTGCTTGAGGCATTAGACGATTTTGATTTAGTATGTGTAAATGACGGTTCCCCTACTAGAATCTCTCTACCCAATCAAAGGCAGTCGGCAGTTGACCTTACTATATTGTCTCCTATCATTTCTGACAAAGTGGACTGGAAGGTTCTTCCGGACAACTTTGGCTCTGATCATTTTCCGGTACTGATATCAGTGGAAAGTAACTGTAATTTAAAAAAAATAAATCCTGCAACTACTTGGAACGACTCCCGAGTAGCAACACAATAGATGCTTTTATGCGTAACCTAAATACGAGTAATCTATCTGGCACCGATAAAACAAAATAATTTCTTGAAACTCTAATACAGCAAATGATACCATGTACGTGAGTAAACCTTTCATACCATCCACCACCACTCCAATTTGGTTTGATGGGGAATGCGGTGCACAAGTTCAGTTACGTAAAAGTGCCCTATTTGAATACTAACGGCTTTCTAATTGGGATAACTACATTAAATATTCTAACATCCCGGCTGATACCGTCTGAAGTTTGGAGAATTGTCAGGTCTCTTAATAATAGAAGCCAATCTAATAAAACTCATATCAGTAAAGACATAGTCAATTCAGTATTGAGTGACTACTCACCACCTACAGCGGAGAGATTACTGTCTTTAGACGATTTTTTGTGTTCACAAAAGTGTGGATTAGAAAAACCGTTTACCATAGATGAACTTACGCATCAATGAAGCGCTCACGGAATACTTCTCCTGGTTTAGATGGCTTTACATACAAAATGCTTGATAAATAGGGTACTTGCAGAAAAAATATTATGTCGTTTACGCGTTCCTTAGAGCCTAGTAAACATGACAAAATCACTTGTTTGGTTTTTTGGAATCGGCTGTGAGAGATATTCCAAAAATTATTTCAAATGCCGGAAAATGCCGCGCAAACAACCTCTGACGTCAGTGATATCCTATAGTGATGGGATGTAAAGTATTGATATTCGATATCGATAGCCAGTGCTAACCTAACATTATGACACTGATCATTATAACCACAAAACACAGTCACACATAAAAGTACAAAAGTCAAAAGAATAAAAGTTAGGCTAGATTACTAATTCACTTTGTAGGGATGGGCTTGAATTAGACTCTATCTTTGAATTCATTCATAATGGGATGCGTTGAAATAAAATGATGGCTTTGATTAGTTGCGAATCTCGGTCACAAACAGGATGAACTGTGATACCTATCAGATATAAAAATGTATTGCAACGAACATGCTAGTGGGTTAATTGCCTGTTTCAAATATGTTTAGGTATCAATAAATTGAGTCGCATTGTTAAAGAATTCAGATCATCTCTAGTTTGCAGTTGAATCTCACTGACCGCCGCTATAGCAGTATCGATTGTCGATATCGATAAGATACCTGTGACGTCAGCCCTTGTTTTAAGTCACGTGGAAAAATTTGAATATATCCTTATTTTATTTTGCAAATATCTTTTTTTGGCCGTCAGTAAAATCATGTCTACTCTGCAAGTACCCTATTGCCTCTATCGGCAAATACACAACGTTCTAAAGTGTGCCTCTAAAAAGACATGGGGTGCCGATCCCTCTACAGCATGAATGTTCTATAGATCATTTATCCGCGCCATAATATAATAGATTATGGTTGTATCTTCTATGGCTCTGCGTCAAACACCAATCTCCTAAAAATCAATCGGATACAATTCCAAGCGATCAGAATATGTCTTGGCATCATGAAGTCATCCCCTTGCACTGCAAATCTGGCAGAGGCACATGAACCACCCTTACAGCTGAGAAGAGACCTTTTGGCCGGTAGACAAATTGTCAAATTTAAGGCTCATAATTTGTCACTGTACAGTAAGATAAACGAGTTAAATAGCGAAGACTTAGTTAATCCCTATTGAAAAGAAATCAGCACCTTTAGTTAAAGCTTTCAGATCTTTAAATAGTTATTCAGATATTATCAAAAGTTTCGATAAACTACCTTTGTACTGTTTTAAATTTCGAATGTTTTATTGCTGAAATACATGTACTTTTCCCTCAATACAGTGAATATCCGATACAAAACCAGGAAATCATTCAAGGCATTCTACACAGAGCTAAACCAGAACACGCCATCTTTTGCGATAGTGTTCAAAAACCCTAGACGGGGTAGGGTGTGCCTTTTATACTCCTGAAGGAGAATTCTTTGGCAGTTATAAGCTTCGTGATATTTGTAGTATCTTCACTGCAGAAGCAGTTGCCATCGCTTCTGCGTTGGGGTGGTGCATCAACCACAATGTCAAGCGTATCGCCGTCCTATCAGATTCCAAGACAGTTCTCCAATCACTCAGCAGAACAGACACTCGATTATACACCGCTATCATTTGCGACATTAAATCACTTGAGTACACTCTATCTAGTAATGGGGCCAAGGTCTTATTTATATGAGTCAAAGGACACATGGGTATCATGGGAAATGAAAAAGCTGATACAGAGGCCAAAAGAGCTATAACCTCTGGTTAAGCTATACAGGTCCCAATTTATAAAGATGTTTTTTCATTATTTAGAAAGAAAATGGAATCGGAGTGGGAACAACAGTGAGCCGATATGCGTTTGAACAAAACTAACCACTATTATGTTATCAACACAAAATTGCCCAAAAAACCGCATCATATATATTATTACAACATGAGCAAAATGCATGCCTCAACTATTTCCCGCTTGAGATTAAATCACGGAAGATTTCCCTCACACCTATACAAAATCGGGGTCATTGATTCCCCCTACTGTCCAGAAGACCAAGCTGTGTGTGATCTTAATCATATTTTCTTCGGCTGCCGCAAATACAAACACCACATAGATACCTTTATAAATAAGCTCTCCGCGTTGGGCTTCCAACTTCCCTTAAACATTAGCACATTGTTATCAGAGGAAAGTATGAAAGTATACCATGTCATGTTTGAACAGTTACAAAGCATTAAATTATATATCTAGTTCATCCTAGCTTAATAAATAATCTGTGACAAATGGACTGTCTGATGTCAGCTTTCTCAGAAAAAAAGGGCAAACAATCAAAATTATTGTGAGAAACATGGACTCATCATTAATACTGCGAAGACGGAAATGCTGTTATTTAACACCAGAGGGAGAGAAGGAGAGAGGGAGAGAGGGAGAGAGGGAGAGAGGAGAGAGGGAGAGAGGGAGAGAGGGAGAGAGGGAGAGAGGGAGAGAGGGAGAGAGGCAGAGAGGCAGAGAGGCAGAGAGGCAGAGAGGCAGAGAGGGAGAGAGGGAGAGAGGGAGAGAGGGAGAGAGGGAGAGAGGGAGAGAGGGAGAGAGGGAGAGAGGGAGACAGGGGAGAGAGGGAGAGAGGGAGAGAGGGAGAGAGGGAGAGAGGGAGAGAGGGAGAGAGGGAGAGAGGGAGAGAGGGAGAGAGGGAGAGAGGGAGAGAGGGAGAGAGGGAGAGAGGGAGAGAGGGAGAGAGGGAGAGAGGGAGAGAGGGAGAGAGGGAGAGAGGGAGAGAGGGAGAGAGGGAGAGAGGGAGAGAGGGAGAGAGAGGGAGAGAGGGAGAGAGGGAGAGAGGGAGAGAGGGAGAGAGGGAGAGAGGGAGAGAGGGAGAGAGGGAGAGAGGGAGAGAGGGAGAGAGGGAGAGAGGGAGAGAGGGAGAGAGGGAGAGAGGGAGAGAGGGAGAGAGGGAGAGAGGGAGAGAGGGAGAGAGGGAGAGAGGGAGAGAGGGAGAGAGGGAGAGAGGGAGAGAGGGAGAGAGGGAGAGAGGGAGAGAGGGAGAGAGGGAGAGAGGGAGAGAGGGAGAGAGGGAGAGAGGGAGAGAGGGAGAGAGGGAGAGAGGGAGAGAGGGAGAGAGGGAGAGAGGGAGAGAGGGAGAGAGGGAGAGAGGGAGAGAGGGAGAGAGGGAGAGAGGGAGAGAGGGAGAGAGGGAGAGAGGGAGAGAGGGAGAGAGGGAGAGAGGAGAGAGGGAGAGGGGGAAAGGGGGAGAGAGGGAGAGAGGGAGAGAGGGAGAGAGAGGGAGAGAGAGGGAGAGAGAGGGAGAGAGAGAGGGTGAGAGAGGGAGAGAGAGGGAGAGAGAGGGAGAGAGAGGGAGAGAGGGAGAGAGGGAGAGAGGGAGAGAGGGAGAGAGGGAGAGAGAGAGAGAAACAGCAACATACCTCTAATTAATAAAAACAAAATGAGTTTGTACTCTGCACTTTGGTGTAAATGTAATTGTCCTAGATATAAAAAGTAAAATATAGCTAAATAAACTAACAATGATCGGAGAACGCAACGAAACAAAATCGTTCATTATCAAAAAACAACCAGAGTGTGAAGTTCAAATGGACAATGACCCTTCAGATGTGTTTCGGTACTGCCATCTAGTTCTAGTTCTACGACTGTCCTATAGATGGTGCAGCCCTCGCGTCGGTCGGTCTGTTTAAATTTCGTTCGCGATCGCGGGTCATAAGACCCGTTAGGATCATTACACATGGTCGATCGGGTCACAGACCTTTGGAAAGATTCGGTCTTTATGAACGAATCGGTCATGAACGACACATCCCTATTTTGTTCTATATTTTCTATACCAAGTATTTTATTTGTTTAACTTTTTCCTGGAGGTTTTCACCTAAAATAAAGTATAAAGAGTTCACTTTTGCGTTACATTGTCGCATTCTCAATTATTAGAGTTTTTTGTGATCTAACTAATTTTTGTTTCGGTAACGACTACTCTAGTTGTAAAGAAAAGGAAAGGAATCTGCCTACATAAAGTTGAATCACAATTACATTTCTAATTCATCAGCTGACTGTGACTCTGTATGATTCAAAGCAAAAATCTAATCAATAATTTCCAATCTAAAGAGTGAGCCATACATTTTTCCAGGTTCCCTTAGGGTTCGTTAATGGATCCTGAATGAGATGAGGTATTGTCTCATCTTGAAGTTGCAGCTTGTGTCACATTTTTCACTCAAAGGCAGACAGCATCGTGATCTAAAGTTGCAGTTGTATTAGTGGCTGTCATTTTGGATTTATCAACACTGTGAAAATATCACAGTTATTTAAGTTAGTTCACAAAAAAATCAAAGCTGTTTTCTGACATAGCTATCAAATAATGCTACTTTTTCCAAATTTGCGTTGTGTCCAATTTTGTTTGATAAAGGCCACAAATCTAGCCGAAACTGCAATAAAGTTCCAGCATACGAGTATGTGGTTTTTTATTGATTGGCCAGTGAAGTGCGATGGAAGATAGAGACAACCACCAGATAAGTTTCAGAAATTACATTATACATTTATAATCTAAACAATGAGTTTCATCAAATCAGAATGTATATTTTCTACAATATCTGGAAAAACATCATACCGTTAGCACTGGAAAGGTATGCTTCAGGCAGTTGGCTAGACCACCTGGGTCCATAGCAAGAGGTCAGCTGAACAGCAGGAAATAGCTGCGAGTTGGTAACAATATTCAAAGAAGGAGGCGTACCGCACCGTGACGCCACATGTTCTGTGATATTCGGCAGGTAACAGTCAGACGCTGTTGTGGGGATTGCTGATCCGTTTCCATTGCGATGTTGGTGCCCTACAGGATCTGGAAGATATTCAGGATGTGTCACTAATACTCCGGAGGATATCGGCTGGTGATCTCGGATTTGGTCTTGATAATTACATGCTATAATAATAGGACAACAATTTCGCCCTCAAAGATCACCTTAAAACCGAATAGTAAAATACAATTTTTTTAAACTGCTGCAAAATAAAAAAAAATGTACACTTCATGTATGAAAAAATTATACAGGGTGGGCCAATAGTGAGTGGACGGAAGATTGCTGGCTTACTAAAAAATATTTCAGCAATCATCAAATGTCATCTGATTATGGTAGGAACCCTTGAGGGCTATAACGTAAACATATTTTCACTTAAATTTTGACGTTTATACAGGGTGATTCAAATCAAACTTACATTTTTTTGAATGGAACCCCCTATATATTTTTGCATATTTGGATTCCTTGGTTAATTCTAGTGTGACTTTATGTATCATACCTGAAACTTAAAACGAACAGTTTAGGCGCAAATCACCATTTTTGGTATGAGTAGGTATCAGAAAAAAAATGAATATCGCAGCGATTATAAAACTCAGAAGGCCGTGAGTTTACGGTACGACTAAGCATAAAATGTGTCACCTTAGGTCAGACGGCTAAATTTGAATTCTTTTTGTACTTGGAAATCAGTAGATTATTAAGGGCCGGTTGTACAATGCAAGCTTAAGCTTCGGCTTAAGGTAAGCCGACGTTAAACCACGTCAGTTGCAAAATGTCCGTTGTACAATGCTGGCTTAGCCCCCCAATCCAAGCTTAACACGAGCTTACGTAAGCCGAAGCTTAGCGCGAGCTTAGCTGAGGTTTAAACCTAACCTGATAAAAGTGACATGATATGTCAAGGAGGAACCTTCAAATTGCTTGTCACTTTATTAGGTCATATTTTTTGAAAGATTTGTGTCCAATTTAACAAGGAAAGCACATGAAAGAACAGAGACAGAAACGGTCGTTGCCGAAATCTGACACAAACTGTCATAAGTACCTAACCAAAAAAGGTAATTTTTCAGGTGATTATGTCAGTACGTATTGCTTCATTGATGCCAACTGTAGTGAATTTCATTATCAACCAGGTTTAACTGAGCCGACGATTGTACAACGGGTGTCGACTTTAAGCCCGAGCTTAGCTAAGCTTAGGCTTAACAAAGCTCGTATTAAACCCGCATTTGTACAATCGGCCCTAAGGAAACTTCATTCACAGATAACTTTTTTTTCAAATAGGAATACCTATTTTTGTTTATAGAATCAAATGTAAAATTTGATTACCTTTCTAACGATATCAATATTTTCTAGTTTTCATTTTATTTCAAATTTTCAGTCAAATCCGTGTTTATAAATTTTCCTACCTGTAAGCAACATAGCAGGCTATGGAGAATAAACAAAAGCCCGTTAAAATGGAAGAAACTAACTAACTTAATAGAAAGATGCAAACAAACTAGAGTAACGAGGCAAGATTATGAAAGTTACTTACAACACATTACCTCTAACCAGAAACAATAGCGGTAACAAGAAGGCTCATTTTTCACAGCCTACTAGCCATTAGTCAATTTCCAAAGTCAGTAAACACATATCTAATCAAAGGAAAACGACCAGCGATTGTTGCTGGCAGTAGAACATATATGTCTGCGTACTGGTGGATTGACAGAGATATAGAGCAACCCTCATGTATCGACTCTCATATGCAGTTGGCATAGAAGCGCGCCTATGTGGTCAGGCCAAACGAACGCGCTTTTACGTTCTACCAAGAAGTTTGCTGCTGTTTAGCAGCGACTTTCTTTGGTTTGCCGTTACCTTCGGGTAACAGATGACGCCCAGGCAGATCTTTTCTGCCGCCTACTCTCAAACACAATTACAACATGGAGTAAGTAAAAGTAAAAAATTCTAGCAATCATTTCAATAGACCCTCAGAATGCTCCAATTAGAGATATCTTTACTTTGGACTTAACGGAACTGGAATTACTAATTTTTTTAACCCATTAAATGTGAAATTTCAATTTGAAGATGTTAGGCTGTGAGCAAAAATCGCTGGTAGTTTTCCTTATGTTTCAAAATTTTTAATCGTTTTGGAAAGTTGGAAAGCTTGGAAAGCTCTAGTAGACCTAAATAGCTAGTAGTCTGTGAAAAACAAACACTTCTGTCATACCCCAGCTACTCATTGACCATATAATATATCTTGCCGCTGTTGTATCCGGTTACAGCTGATGTGTTGTAAGAAATTTTCATAATCTTGCCTCGCTACTCTAGTTTGTTTGCACCTTACTACTAAGTTAGTTTGTTTGTTCCATCTTAACGGGCTTTTGTTTATTTTTCATGGCTAGGTTACTTACACGCAGGAAAGTTGAAAAACACTGATCAGACTGGAAATTTGAAATAAAATTAAAACCAAAAAAAGATTGATATTAAGAATCCTATATCGCTAACGTAAAAATGTAATCAAATTTTACATTTGATTCTATAAGCAAAATAGGTACTCCTATTTGCGATTGAAGTTTCCTTAATTAATCTATCAATTTCTCCAACTACAAAAAGAATTCAAGTTTAACCGTCTGACCTAAGGTGATGTGTTTCATGCTTGGTCATATCACAAAGTCACGGCCTTCTAGGTTTTATAATCGCTACGATATTCAATTTTTTTCGAATACCTACTTATACTAAAAATGGTGATTTGCACCTAAACGGTTCGTTTTAAGTTTCAGGTATGATACATAAAATCACACTAGAATTAACCAAGGAACTGAACTGAACTGCCACGCTACCCGTGGGGCCTAATATACACTTCATCCAACCATCTAGAGAATTCGATGACATTCTAGAATCCATCCGTCATTCCCGAAAACTCTAGACGATTCGATGACGTTTAAACTTCAAAGATCTAACCTAACACTTTGACTTTACATCATGCATGACAACTAATACACAATACACGAATACCATAATATACAGTATGTTACATTCTTCCCCCCTTAGCGTTCGGCGTCCTGGACGAACAACTTCGATTCTTGTATCACCACCATAGTCGACCTAGTCGGTTTTTCACTTCCCGTACATAACCTGTAGACCAAATCATTGAGGCGGTTCGTCTACAAGTAGGGTCCTTCCAAGTGATGCTGAAGTTTCGGACATCTACCCTTCCTTCCGTCGTGTTTTGTAAGACCATACCAGATCACCTTGCAACTGCGATATTCTTTGCCCAACTTGCGATTCTCATATTCAGCTCCAGCAGGATTCTCTTTTCCTAGCTCTGTTATCATTCTCTTCAGTTGCACCTTTTCGTCTTGTCGGTTGTCCACTCTCGACACTCCCTTCTCGTTGCTCAGGTTGCTCTCCAGTTCCTCAGTGAGTCTGCTGAGTTTGTCTTCCAGTTGCGTAATCCTGATCTCCTGCTTACCATTCTCGCTCCTGAGTTGCGCCGCTTGATCAGATCCCCATGACACGCCCTTGAGCGCAACGTTAAGCTCGGTTCCTATCTTCGCGTTTTCTCTCTCCAGCTGCGCCAATATTTGCTTCCAATCTACATTGTAATTTTGCATCGCTGATATTTCGTACACACCTTTGTTTGCATTTTCAATGACTTTGTTCGGATTCTTCTTTAGCCTATCGCTATCGACCTCGCTTTCCATCCGCGCAATCTTCTGCTTTATCTTATTAAGCCCGTATTTCAATTGTCTCATCCCAGAACTATCAGCCTGCGCTGCAACCAAAGCGTCTTCCAGCTCCTTTTTCAGTCGAACGTTCTCATCTTCCAAATTCGCCAGTTGATCTTTCATCTTATTGTCAACGTCTTTTGCTTTATACAAGTCTTCCATGACCTTTCTCACACTACCAAGCGCATCTGTCATATCTGATTTCATATTCTTGATTTCCGCTTCATGATGCACCAACCTTTCTCTCAACCTTGACTCGTCTTCCTTGACCCCGGTCTTTTTGGCTTGCACAATCGCGTGGTCAGGTATTTCCTTAAGGATGCGTTCTTAGCCTCCAGCTGGGTAATCTTATGTTTGAGCATTGCATTTTCGTCCTTAACTTGGTCACACCTATCCCCCGCTTTCTTCGGCTGATCCAAAGCCTTCAATCTCTTGATTTCATTTTTCAAAGCAGAAACTTCTCTGTCGTGAGCTTTCTCAAGGCTGCCTCGTGTTGGTCATTCTTCTTCAACAGATTCTTTTTGTCCCTTTCAAAGTTGCTCTGCAACTGATTTAGCCAATCCCGGTCTGCTGTAAGTTCCCTCATGGCTACTCTATGTTGTCCTTGAAGCTTAGCGATAGTTTCCTCGTTCTTCTTCAGCAAATTCTTCGTGTCTCTGTCAAACTGCTCTTTCATTGAGTTGATCGTGCCTTGCATAGATTTCATTTTGCTTGCATATTCATCTAGTTTTTCTACATCCATCTGCATCTTATCTACCTGTATGCGGCAGCCTACCCTAAGGTGCCCCTTCTGCCCACATCTCCAACACGTAAACTTCTCAGCTCCTTCTAGATTTCTACGAACTGAGCTTCTTTGGAAGGTACCACCTCTTCTTCTTAGAACGAACGATGTGGCCCTGACCTTTACTTCACCATCTTGATCTACAGAGCGCACCCTCCGTGTCATTTGCGTAGTTTTTGTGGCAGTTTCAATTTCTAGACCTTTGACCAAAGCGTCTTGTAAGGTTCTGGGACTGGATAGTCTTACGATTCGCTGAACGTCTAGGTCCGCAATGCCTTCCACAAACTGACGAGCAGCAACGTATTCCATTTCGATGGGGCTGTTGACGAATGTTCGTTTAGCTAAGATTTGGACTTCATATGCAAACGTGTTGAGATCCTCTTTGGATAGCTGTGTTCGGTGATGCAGCTGGCCATGTAATAGCTCTGTTAACAAATATGGCAATAGATAATACAGATATGGCCCTCAGTCCCCGGCAGCCATTAGATGGGCAGAGGTTGCTAAGAATCACCGGGAGGAAAATGAGAATATCGACTTGGAATTTTACTAGTTTATTTGAGTCGGGAAAGTTGGGCAATGTCCTACAAGAGATGGATAGGCTTCAATTGGAAATACTTGGAATAAGCGAGATGAGATGCCCAGAGTGGGGAAACTCATAAAAGTTAATAAAGCGGTATACTTCTCTGGTAACAATAAACCACATCATAGAAATGGAGTAGGCTTTATAATAAAGATCTAAATCAGTATGTAGAGGGTGTCGTTCCTATATCTGATCGAATTATAATGTTGCAGTTCTGTGGAAGCCTATGAGCATTAATGTCATTCAAGTTTATGCCCCCACAGCTGATAAAGAAGACCAAATAATGGAAGAATTTTACGAGGATATTCACAAGCTTCTAAAATCCTTAAAAAAGTCAGATCTAACTATAGTAATGGGAGACTTCAACTCAAAAGTGGGAAAGGGAAATGAAGAACCCTATGTTGGAGGTTACGGACTGGGACAAAGAAATGAGAGGGGAGATAGGTTGGTGCAATTTTGTGCTGAGAATAATTTTATCATTTCAAATACCTTCTTTAAACATCATAAAAGAAGATTATACACGTGGTCGTCCCCAGGTGATTCCCCAGAAAAAATTGTAAGGAATCAGATAGACTTCTTCTTGATAAAGGAGAGATATAAGAACTGTGTCAAAAACGTCAAAACATATCCGGGTGCTGACGTTAACTCAAATCATAACCCATTAGTAGCCACCATCAACCTAAGACTTAGACGATTAATAAAGCCCATGAGAAAACAGCGAATAAACGTAGGTGTATTGAGGGAAGCTGATATTAGAGAAATAGTCACAAGATTAATAGAGAATTAAATAATAAACGGAAAAACACACAATCAAATGATGTTGATAATAAGTGGTCGGTGCTCCAAGAGACTCTGAAGCCAATAAGCCGAGAATACTTAAGGCCTCTTAGCAACCAACCAAAGAAGAAATGGATGACTTCCGAAATACTTATCTTGATGGAAGACAGACGGCAACTCAAAAATAATCCTAACGCATATAAGGAGAAAAATAACCTTATTAGGAAAAATTTAAAGAAGCCAAAGAGATATGGATCACTAAAGAATGTGAGGAAATCGAAGAACTAGATAGAAAGTATGACAGTCGGAATGTACACAAAAAAATAAAGGAAATGAGCGGCAACTATAAAGACAACACTACGGGAGCTTAGTCGATGACACAGGACAACATATAACCACGCAAGAGCGCCTCCTCCACTGGAAAAATCACATTCGGGAACTCTTTCAGGACCAGAGAGCGGATATAAATACCACTTACAAAGAAACAGCACCTTCTATAACTAAAGACGAAGTGATGTATGCAGTCAAGCTAGCAAAAAATAATAAAGCTGCTGGACCCGATGAAATTCCTTCGAAACTCATAAAACTTATAGAGGAAGATAATATCCAAATACTTGTAGATTTGTTTAATGCAATCTATCAGTCTGGTTATATTCCTACAGAATGGCTTAAATCAACATTTGTGGCTATACCTAAAACAGTCCATCCAAAAAGTTGTGACGACTATCGAATTATTAGTTTGATGAGTCAAACTCTGAAGATCTTTTTAGAAGTCATCCAAAACAGAATATATAGGAAATGCGAGGAAGCCCTAACTAACTCGCAATTTGGTTTCCGGGACGGGATGGGAACCAGAAAGGCTTTATTCGCCGTAAATGCCCTCATTCAGCGCTGTAGAGATATCAATAAAGACGTTTACAT
Source organism: Callosobruchus maculatus (assembly GCA_951848785.1). Taxonomy (NCBI): domain Eukaryota; kingdom Metazoa; phylum Arthropoda; class Insecta; order Coleoptera; family Chrysomelidae; genus Callosobruchus; species Callosobruchus maculatus. Next base: position 2,911,353 of record CATOUR010000191.1, on the reverse strand, counting down.
CGGATTTATCGACTACCGAAAAGCGTTTGACACAGTAAAACATGATATACTTATACAGATTTTAAATGAGCTATGTCTAGACCAGCAGGATATAAATGTAATTGCTAATCTGTATTGGAAACAGCGAGCTAATATAGCAATAGAGTCTCAAGTAACAGAGGATATAGAAATACAGCGCGGAACTCCGCGCTAGCGCTAACTAGACAAGGATGCATCATCTCTTCCATTCTCTTCAACCTCTACTCTGAAAGGATTTTTGGGGGGGCACTGCAAAATAGAAAACAAGGAATTTCGATTAACGGCATATTAATTAATAACATCCGATATGCCGATGATACTCTTTTATTAGCCGAAAGCATAGAGGACCTACAAAGCCTATTTGATAGTGTGTGTGCACATAGCAGTACATATGGCCTAGCAGTGAACCCCTTGAAGATCAAGTATATGGTGGTTGGACGGAGACAACAACAAGTAACAAAAATAAAAGTAGATAACGAGGAAATCCAGCGGGTCGATAAATATAAATATCTGGGAACAATAATAAGTGCAGACTGGAGACAAGGAACGGAAATTAAAAGCAGAATCGAACAAGCACGTCAAACATTTATAAAGATGAAATCGCTCCTCTGTAACAAGGACTTCAATATTAACCTAATGAAAAGGATACTGAAATGTTACATTTTTCCCATGGCATGGAAGCGTGGACATTGACCGAAGCAACCACAAAACGCATAAATGCATTTGAAATGTGGACGTATAGGCGAATCTGCGTATTTCTTGGGTGGACAGAGTGAGGAACGTAGACGTGCTCGCCAGGGTGGACAGTGAGTTGCAATTAATGCATAACATCAAAACAAGAAAGTTAGAATACCTCGGACATCTCATGCACAACCAAAAATACTCACTGCTGCAGTTAATAATCCAAGGAAAAATCCAAGGAAAGAGAGGTCCTGGACGAAGAAGGGACTCATGGTTGAAAAACCTTAGAAAATGGTATGCCCAGACAACACCACAACTCTTCCGGGCCGCAGTCTCAAAAATTCAAATTGCCCTATTGATCGCCAACCTTCGACGATAGAAGATGGCACCCGAAGAAGAAGAAGAAGAAGAAGTGCGCGTCTCCGAATCGTAACTTTAGTGCAGATGTTATCTTATCATACTCGCGTAAATCTGACGAGCAGAGATTTTCCAAAATAGCTGCTGCAGAATCTGTGAGCATTGATGTCAGCACACAAGCCTTTTCCTCATTCGACCGGTTATTCATACGTGCGATGTTTTCAAATTGCATATGATAAATATCCCATGACGTTTTTCCATTGTATGGATAGGGCTTTGCTACTACGCCACTGTCTGTCATTAAAAGCAGGTGTTGCAGCTGTTAAACTACGCTCACCTGCACTAAACTCTCGCAGCTCCTCTCTGACCATTTCTATGACCTGATCTTTCATTTGCTAAAGCTGTTCCTCAACGTGTTTTTCTGATGTTGCTAGCTGCTCCTCATATGCACTAATACGGTGGTCTTGATTTTCTAATGCTTGACTTACGGCTTGCTTCTGCTCCTTTAACCGAGTCATCACCAGTGCCTGTCCACTCTTCAAGTCTGCGACTGCGTCGTCTTGATGGCGCTTCTGCTCGTCCAACCGAGTCATTACCAGTTCCTGCCCACTCTTCAAACCTGCGACTGCCTCGTCTTGGTGGAGCCTTAGCATTTCTTCCAGGTTCACGGCTGTTTGTTCTACGCTGTTTCTCATGTCTGCCTTCATTTCTTGTATCATAGTCATCAATGCACTCATTTCGGACGCCTTAGCTCTGGTTATTGGCATGGACTAATGCTGTACTCACTTCTTTCCTTTTCCAGGCTTGATTCGATGGATAATCCCACACTTCCGACACCAATTATCACGACGGCCTCTTTTCTGTACTCCATGGAATCAAACTAGATGTAACTTTCACCGTTTTACTTCGCAACTCAATAAGATATCTCTTAACCTTATCTCAACTAGAACTGAACTGAACTGCCACGCTACCCGTGCCGCGTTATATACACTTCATCGAACCATCTAGAGAATTCGATGACATTCTAGAATCCATCCGTCATTCCCGAAAACTCTAAGACGATTCGATGACGTTCAAAAAAATATTAGTGTGATATGAATCACCCTGTATAAAATGAAATCGATAAAATTGAAAATATGTTCAATTATACTTAAAAATATATATTTTCCAGGTTTTGGATCCACTGTCGTTCTAGATAATGTCAAATTAATTCTGAAAAAGCTGATTAAAAATAAAGGCGTCACAATTTTTTTAACTGGGATTTGGCATCAGACATTAGTTCTTTAGCCACAGATAATGAACTTTTGTCTTAGAAGAGTATTTAAACTGACAATTTAGAAAAATGAACAATTATTATACAAAGTCGTATACCTCCTTCTTACCATTTGCCTGAAGGGTATTGGTATTTAACGTATATTGGAATCCAATGGTTTTAACTTTATCGAACAATACTTCAGTTGCATTTTTATTTTGTGTACACATGGAAAACAAATGATTTACATGTTTATTAATTTGGACTCTATAGGCCTATTTTTGCTAAATTACATTTTTATTTATTTCAAAGTTAGATAAAGTTTATTAAAGTACTTATGGTGGAAAAAATATTTTTGCATCCTTTTTTTCGATAGCACTTACCACAACGGCGCTATTTGTCCAAATGTGCCGCAACAGAGTTTTAAACCCCCCCCCCCCCCACCCCTCGAACGGCAACCCCCCGACGTGCCAAACTCAGCCGCAGTTTCAGGGGCCTATGTCTACCATCACACCAAACTTTATTTCTTTCCGACCTTTTGCAAACAAGAAACCTCCACCGTCTGGACCAAAAGGAATACTATAGGAAAAGACATATTGAGTCGTTAAATCTATACCTCTTCTTTCTGACTCGTTCTTTGTAATCAGAAAAGTAGAATTGTTGTTGATAACACTACTTGTCACACAATCGTTTAACTTTAATACGGAGATTAGTTTGTAAGGGTTCTTTCAAGAAATTATATTAATTTTCTTCCAGATATATTTGAAGGGGACATCATGCATCAATGATGTTATATGTACATTCCTGCCAATATTTCTTCTAGGCTTCGTTTATCAGAAAGTATTCCAGATGAATAATCACCACTTTTATTTAAACTTGCGACGATCGTTTCGACACACAGTGTCTTTTTCAAACAATGACTCTAAACTTACAATACTAGGCTATTTATACAGGGTGGGCCAATAGTGCGTGGACGGAGGATTGTGGGCTTACTAAAAAATATTTCAAAAATCTGTCACTTGACCATGGTAGGGACACTTGAGGGCTATAACGTAAAAATATTTTCACTTAAATTTTGACGTTTATACAGGGTGATTCATATCAAACCTACATTTTTTTGAATGGAACTCCCTATATATTATTGCATATTTGGATTCCTTGGTCAATTCTAGTGTGACGTTATGTATCATACATGGAACTTTAAATGAACCGTTTAGGCGCAAATCACCATTTTTGGTATAAGTAGGTATCAGAAAAAAATTGAATATCGCAGCGATTATAAAACTTAGAAGGCCTTGACTTTGTGGTACGACTAAGCATGAAATGCGTCACCTTAGGTCAGACGGCTAAATTTGAATTCTTATTGTACTTGGAGAAATCAGAGGATAAATTAAGGAAACTTCAATCACAGATAAGTTGATTTTTTCAAATGGGAATGCCTATTTTGGTTTAAAGAATCAAATGCAAAATATGATTACCTTTCTAACGATATAGCATTCTTGATATCAGTATCTTTTTGTTTTCATTTTATTTCAAATTTTCAGTAAAATCGGTGTTTTTCAACTTTCCTGCATGCAAGCAACCTAGCAGGCCATGAAAAATAAACAAAAGCTCGTTAATATGGAATAAAGCAACTAACTTAGTAGAAAAATGCAAACTAACTAGAGCAGCGAGGCAAGATTACGAAAACTCCTTACAACATATTAGCTCTAACCAGAAACAATAGCAGTAACAAGAATGCTCATTTTTCACAGCCTACTAGCTATTAGCCAATTTCCAAGGTTAGTAAAAAAATATCTAATCAAAGGAAAACCACTAGTGATTGTTGCTGGCAGTAGAATATCTATGTCTTCTGAATAAATCTGAATAAATTTTCACATTTATTGCTGTAAAAAAGTAGCCATTTCCGTAAGTCAGAAGTAATGATACCTCTGACTGGAACGCTTCAAATTCTTCGGTAGGTACTTCTGCTTATTAGCAGAATCGCGGAAAATGAAACTTGAATTGCAGTCTGTTTGAATTGTAAAACATAAATTAGTTTGCAGAAAACTACAAGAAATAATCACAATTACAACATAGCGTAATAAAAAAATCTAGCAATTATTTCAATAGATGTTCAGAATGCTCCAGTTGGAGATATCTTTACTTTCGACTTATTTTTTTATCTCATTAAATGTGAAATTTCATTCTAAACATGTTCGACTGTAAGCAAAAATCGCTGATAGTTTTCTTTTCGTTTCAAAATTTTTAATCGTTTTGGAAAGTTGCCAAGCTCTAGTAGACCTCAATAGCTAGTAGGCTGTGTAAAACAAACACTTCTGTCATACCCCAGCTACTCATTGACATTAGATATCTTGCCGCTGTTGTTTCCGGTTGGAGCTGATGAGTTGTAAGGAATTTTCATGTTCTTGCCTCGCTACTCGAGTTCGTTTGCATCTTTCTACTAAGTTAGTTGTTTTCTTCCATACTAACGAGCTTTTGTTTATTTTTCATGGCCTACTAGGCTGCTTGCACGCAGGAAAATTGAAAAACACCGATTTGACTTAAAATTTGAAATAAAATGAAAACCAAAGAAGATTGATATCAAGAATGCTATATCGTTAGAAAGGTAATCAAATTTTACATTTGATTCTTTAAACCAAAATAGGCATTCCCATTTGAAAAAATCAAGTTATCTGTGATTTAAGTTTCCTTAATTAATCTACTGATTTCTTCAAGTACAAAAAGAATCCAAATTTAGCCGTCTGACCTTAGGTGACGCATTGCATGCTTAGTCGTACCGCAAAGTTACGGCCTTCTAAGTTTTATAATCGCTGCGATATTCAATTTTCTTCTGATACCTACTTATACCAAAAATGGTGATTTGCGCCTAAACGGTTCGTTTAAAGGTCCATGTATGATACATAAAGTTACATTAGAATTGACCAAGGAATCCAAATATGCAATAATATATAGAGGGTTCCATTCAAAAAAATGTAAGTTTGATATGAATCACCCTGTATAAACGTCAAAATTTAAGTAAAAATATTTTTACGTTATAGCCCTCAAGGGTCCTAACCATGGTCAAGTGACAGATTTTTGAAATATTTTTTAGTAAGCCCACAATCCTCCGTCCACGCACTATTGGCCCACCCTGTATAAAATATACATGCTTAATGGTATAACTATTATGGCTAATCATTTGTTCTCCGAAAACCATGGGACAAATTTAGTAGGGGTGAATTATTTAAATCCGTTTGGTCGTTAAGTAGGTTACCTGAACATTTGAGCTTGTTGATTTCTAATGCTTCTAAAAAATTTAATTTGCGTCCTTTTTGTTCTATGTGTAATATTTGAAAATCTTCGTTAAAATGATGGTTTTCGGAGATCAAATGATTGGCGTAATTTGAATTACAAAGTTCGTTAACAAATGATTTCTTGTGTTCATTGATGCGGGTCTTAAAAGCTCTCCCACTTTGTCCAATATATACTTTAGGGCAATCCACACATTTTAATTTGTAAACACCAGACTTTTCGTTTTTATTTGATTTCGTTTTGTTGTTTTTAATTAAGTTGCCTAGTGTCTCTTTGCATCTGAATGATATATTGCGGTCCAATTTCTTGAGTTTAAGAGCGATGTTTTCCGATAGCTGTCCTGTGTATGTAATTGAGTTATATGCTTTATTAGATAGATTGTCGGTGATCTTAGGGTAAACTAAATTAACTGCTTTTTTGAATTGCTTCTTGCTTACTATAGAATCAATTAGAGAAGGATTATAACCGTTATTGGAGGCAATTTGTTTTATTATATTTAGTTCTTTATTATAATTTTCGTCATTCATGGGCACGTTAATTAGTCTATTGACATAACTGTGATATGCTGCAATTTTATGTGAATATGGGTGGTTGGAACTGCTGTGTATTGTGGTATCTGTGTGTGAGGGTTTATGATAAATTGAATATGTATGTTTGTTTTGTTGTAATTTAATTGTTAAATCTAAGAAGTTAATGGCATGATCTATTTCTTTTTCAAGTGTAAATTTGATTGCAGGATGTAATTTGTTAATTTCGTTCAGGAGATTATGTAGTTGTCTGTCAGTTCCGGTAAAACAGATTATTATGTCGTCTACATAACGATACCAATATATACATTTATTGAAATATGGTAATAGTTGAATCTTTTGTTCAAGGCTGTCCATAAACATTTCCGCGAGCAAAGAACTTAGTGGGTTGCCCATTATTAGTCCTTCTTTGGATATGTAGATTTTTTCGTTAAATTCGAAATAATTTTGATCCAAGCAAACTATTAGTGTATCGAGGATGTCCTGTTTTATTATGGGGTTTGTGTTGTTATTTGATAAATGCTCGTCGACTATATTTATTACGTCTATTGGTGGTATACTGGGAAAAAGGTTTTGTACATCAAATGAGGCTAGGATAGCTTTATTTGGAGTTATAATATCTTTTGTTCTCTTTATAAGTTCTTGGGAGTTGTTTATGCTAAATTTTGGTGTGAATTTGCAGTGCTGTAGTAATAGACTATTTAGTTTCTTTGATAGTTTGTATGCTGGTGCTGTAACGTATGATACTACAGGTCTTATAGGGCGATCAGGTTTGTGCAATTTGATAAGCGAATATAACTTTGGCGTTTGAGGATTCATACTGATAAGGTGGTTGTTATATGTATCTTTGAAGAGGCTATTGTCTCTTATTATTTCTTTGATTTGTTTTTGGAATATGTTTGTTGGGTTTCTGTTGATGATTTTAAATTTGTCGGTGTTTAAGAATTGTGTTGTTTTCTCTATATATTCGGTTGTGTTCATCGCAATCACGGTTTTCCCTTTATCTGCTCGTGTAAATGTTATGTTGTTTGTAGTTGCTTTGTTTTTTATTGATTTAACTAACTTAGCTTCGGTGTCTAGTCGTGATGGATTATTGTGGGAATTTGATTTTATGTATTTTGCAAGAATGTGCTTTTCGGAAATATTATTGTCTACGTTAGTTAGAGCTATTTCGCATTCGACGCCTAGGTAGTCTATTTTTGTCTGATTGTTACTGGTATGTATGGACAGCCTTGAACAAAAGATTCAACTATTACCATATTTCAATAAATGTATATATTGGTATCGTTATGTAGACGACATAATAATCTGTTTTACCGGAACTGACAGACAACTACATAATCTCCTGAACGAAATTAACAAATTACATCCTGCAATCAAATTTACACTTGAAAAAGAAATAGATCATGCCATTAACTTCTTAGATTTAACAATTAAATTACAACAAAACAAACATACATATTCAATTTATCATAAACCCTCACACACAGATACCACAATACACAGCAGTTCCAACCACCCATATTCACATAAAATTGCAGCATATCACAGTTATGTCAATAGACTAATTAACGTGCCCATGAATGACGAAAATTATAATAAAGAACTAAACATAATAAAACAAATTGCCTCCAACAACGGTTATAATCCTTCTCTAATTGATTCTATAGTAAGCAAGAAGCAATTCAAAAAAGCAGTTAATTTAGTTTACCCTAAGATCACCGACAATCTATCTAATAAAGCATATAACTCAATTACATACACAGGGCAGCTATCGGAAAACATCGCTCTTAAACTCAAGAAATTGGACCGCAATATATCATTCAGATGCAAAGAGACACTAGGCAACTTAATTAAAAACAACAAAACGAAATCAAATAAAAACGAAAAGTCTGGTGTTTACAAATTAAAATGTGTGGATTGCCCTAAAGTATATATTGGACAAAGTGGGAGAGCTTTTAAGACCCGCATCAATGAACACAAGAAATCATTTGTTAACGAACTTTGTAATTCAAATTACGCCAATCATTTGATCTCCGAAAACCATCATTTTAACGAAGATTTTCAAATATTACACATAGAACAAAAAGGACGCAAATTAAATTTTTTAGAAGCATTAGAAATCAACAAGCTCAAATGTTCAGGTAACCTACTTAACGACCAAACGGATTTAAATAATTCACCCCTACTAAATTTGTCCCATGGTTTTCGGAGAACAAACGATTAGCCATAATAGTTATACCATTAAGCATGTATATTTTATATAAATAGCCTAGTATTGTAAGTTTAGAGTCATTGTTTGAAAAAGACACTGTGTGTCGAAACGATCGTCGCAAGTTTAAATAAAAGTGGTGATTATTCATCTGGAATACTTTGTGTATCAATGGATCTCCATCAAGTAACGGCCAACTCCATCGACTATTCGTTTATCAGTCTTCGAACTTTAGCTCTGAGTTTTTTTCATGTTAGACATAGTGAAATTTCGTGGTTAGCGAAAACAATCCAATTCATAATCGGCGCCGGCGGTTCACGTCAAATGCTGACTTTCAAGACAGTTTGTATGTTATGGATCAAAGAGTATTTATATATTTTAGATCTTTCAGCATAAAAAAAACAAATATTTTGGAATCGCGACCTATTTTCTTAAAGCTATGTCTTTTAATTAACTGTGTCATACCTATTGAGCCTGACAATTTTTATATAATACATTTTATATTGTTTAAGTCTTTCATGGCTTAGAAACTGACAATCTAATGTACAAAAAACTGAGAGTGACCGTTTTGTGTTGCTGACACATGGCGTCATACATCAGTGTGCATTCAGCAGGTCCATTCTTGTTTTCTATGGCCCGATTTTATCAGCACGCGCATTTTAACAAAGGCTTTGACCAATTAGAGCAGCCCATTCAAAAACATGCATCTGTCAAAGTTCTTTGAAAATTATTGATTTCTCTTGAAATTGACTTCAAAAAATGAAAAAAGACATGCTTTATATATAATCGGCCTTTATGAACCATCTAGTACCTTTTCCAGTCTGATCTTCCATCCTAAATGGCTGAAATTTGCATTTTGCTGTCTGACGGAAGCTTTGACGGAAGCTATGACGGGCCGCTTAGCTCAGCGAATCAGAATCCACAAAAGCAGTACTTTTGATCGCTGGATTGTTGGTCTATCACAAAATAATAATGAAGAGAAGGCATTCAATTACTGCATTATTTTGATAAAAAAATGTTACTAACTAATAATAATTGTAAATACTTGCAATATAATTTTGTATTATAGTAAAAAGGGCCACAAAAGTAGTAAAATTTATGCAGTGCACTTTCATATGAATAATGCTGATGTGAAGAAAATCTAATTACTGCATAATTTTGATAAAACAAGTATGTTACTATCTATACATAATAATTATAAATACCTGCGAGATACCTTTGTATCATAGTAAAAAAGGATATATGGAGGTATTTTACCAATTTCATGTTTTTCCTATTATACCACCTTGGCAGATTCTCCTTTTAATAATAATATTGGTCCTACCTCAAATATTTTAAGAGGGTGTTGATATCCCAAGGTAAACATTTGCATATTAGAAGCCCTACTGGAAACGTAGGTGAATATATAGCTGTTTTTAATTGGAAATGACAACTATTTCAAACACATTTCAAAATTTTGTAAAATACCAGAGCCATTAGCATAGTCTTGAAATCAATAAAATCATATGTTTTTTGTTTTTGTCTGTTAGTGTCTAGAGATGTGACAACATATGAACAGAACTCATGATAACAGAACTCGTTCGCAATCGCTGCGAGTAGTGCCAGTGCCACCGACGGCAAATAGGTGGCTTGCCGCCTTGCCGTGAGTGAAATTCCATATAGAAATTAGACAGTCACTATATTAAAGTCCTGCAGCCTGCATGAAGTTTGTAATTAACACACCTAGCTGCATTCCATTTGAAGAGTACTATATTTGAATTGAAAAAAGTAGTTTCAGTAACAGATAAAACCAGAAGTATCCACCTTGTTTGGAATAATAATAAATTGGTAAACATATATGATTTTATTATACAAAAAGCGTGAGGTGCTCGGCATTAATTGTTATAGATGTGTCATCATTTCATGGGTAGCTATTTGTCGATATTTGTCACACACATACACAACATCAAATTGGTATGCCATATATCACACCAATTTGATAGTAACTGTTCAATCGCATTATTCGATCAACTGAATGGAAATGAATCATTCAGTTCCCTTTTACAATCGGCGTTGAAGTCTGCGCGGTAGAAAGTAAATGAATGAATGCAAAGTTAGGCATCAGCTATCGAAAGATGTGCGCCGGGTTACATACGCGTACAAAATTTTACATATCAGTAGATTAGTAGAATACCTATGATTAGTATGCTATTTATTAGTATATATTCATTCGTTTTAGGCAGTCAAATGAAACTTAATAATTCAGTTTATTTTGCAGTTGGCATTGAAATCTACATAACAGAGAGTAAAAGAATGAATGAAGTTAGACATCAGCTATCGATATGTCTGATTGCATACACAATGTTGCATATTAGTTGATCAATACCTGTGATAAGTACGCTATATTTATATTTGTGCATTTATGATTATGACAGCATGTATTAATTCACATTATTTCAATATATTTTAAATTTTATGTTTGGAGGGATCAGTGAGCTTTGGTGCAATAGCAATATTCTTTTATCTGCGTCGTTTCATGTTTCATCTATGCGAAAAGCGCTGCTGTCAGATCATAATCTCATTACTAGACGGAATGTGTAAAAAATGAAGTCAAGTTAATTGACTCAGTACTTTTCACACATATTAATGATACCATTTTATTATTTTCCCATTGCAAGAAGCTATAGTTTGAAATCCCCTTGCAACCAAATCATCGCCCACCCGCCCGCGAAAAACATCCAACTCACTAAAACTCTCGTAAATAATTTCTTACGCCTCCCTCCTTAGGAACTGGGACGCCATAGTTTTTATTCTGCATGCTTCAACTGGACGATACGTAATGATCAGGAGCCCTCAAACCGTCTAAAAACGCAGTTCGAGCTGTTTTTATATTTTTAGTTTTTTTTATTATCGCTACGCCGCCACTGACACGATTTTTCCAAAACATACGCGTTTTCCATCCTCGCCGCGGTAGCAATACTGTGATAAAATTTCATTAAACTCAATTCAATAATTTTCGCGTTACGCAATATAGAACGATCTAAAGCAATACTCGTATGTATACATCACAAAGTTCTTTCTATAATAAGAAAGGCAATGTTCGGATGAACCTAAAAAGTGTATTAATCCGCTTATTCACAGGTCAATGGATAGCCCATTATGAATACAACGCCTCACCCCCCAACCACCCCAAATTCACCCCACCCAAAAAAAAGTAGAAAATGATCAGGAACCCTTAAAACGCCTTAAAACAAAGTTTGAGCTTTTTTATATTTTTGGTTTTTTATTATTGCTGCTGACACGATTTTTCCAGAACATATGCGTTTTCCATCCTCGCCGCGGTAGCAATACTGTGTCAAAGTGTCATTAAAGTCAATTCAATAATTTTCGCGTTATGCAATATAGAACGATCTAAAACAATACTCGTATATATACATCACAAATTCTAAGTCCCTTGGTTTCTATAATAAGCAAGGCATTGTTCGGATGGACCTAAAAAATAAATTATGCTGCTAGGTTTTTCATTTACAGGTCAATTATGAATACAACAAAATTTTCAGTCTTACAGCCCCCCACCCCCCAACCACCCCAAATTCATCCTCACCAAAAAAAAGTAGAAAACGATCAGGAACCCGTAAAACGCCTAAAAACGAAGTTTGAGGAATATTTGAATTTTTTTATGTTTTGCTAATTACTCCGCCCCCCGTACAACAATTTCCAAAATTATAGGAACATTACCTACTACGACCCTGCAACATATCGCTACCCAAATTTCATCACAATCCATGCAGCAGTTCCTGAGATTACGATGTTAGAAAAACGCCAACAGACCGACAGACCGACAGACAGACAGACCGACCGACAGACAGACTGACCAACAGACAGACCGACCGACCGACCGACAGACAGACCGACAGACATACAGACCGACCGACAGACAGACCGACCGACAGACAGACCGACCGACCGACAGACAGACAGACAGACAGACAGACCGACGGAAATGAGTGAATGAGTGGATTTTCGTCATGTAGACATCATAAAACGCCCAAAAAACGTCTTATCCCAAAATCGAAAATTTTCGCGATCACAATACTCCCCTCATCTATCGGTGTGGGAAGTAAAACACTTCAAGCCGTATTCATATTGATGTTTTTCAAAGATATAGGTTTTCAAAATCCTTAACTACTCTCTCAAATACGACACTTTTCAATAGTTTTTCGTAAAGTCTGGCAATCGGGCAATCGTCGATTCAGTCGCACTCACAGCGCAGGTTGGTTAATCCAGCTGGTAGTCTAGTGAATATTTTTTTTCTCAAATGAATCACTCGGTGGTTGCAACCATTCATTCAATAGTTATTCGATGCCTTATTTCATTTGAGATTGCCCAACACTAAATTATTCTGTGTCGGTTTGACATGCCCGGCAGTGCTGCCATTTTGGTACATTTGTACTATTTCTAGTACATTTTCGTCCGCAAAGTACAAAAGTACATTTCGCTATTATACTGACTAATTCCAGTACATTTTCAAAGTTTTCGAAATGGACCGGAATGTCGTCGCTGCCGCCGGCGCCGGTTCGTGAAACATCTGATCGCTCTGGTTCATAAAAAAATATATCTGGAACGTTCCGGTTTCCAGTCCGTGAAATTATTTGACCAGTCGTGACATAAATGATCTGAGTTGCAAGCTTTTTTTTGCTCGTCAGTTCGTAAATAAGCCCATTCCTGGTCCATTTCCAACTCCTCTGAATGAAATTCACGGATTTTAGTACAAACTAGTCCATTTTATTGCCCTTCTTCAGAAACGCAGCACTGCAGTAATATACATTTGGCAACGCTGGGAAAATTGACTTGTTGACAGATACGAAAATGTACAATAACACTGTGAATATTTACCAATTTTGGAGCAACTTCTTTATGATTTATTGAGATTAATTTCATTATTAGTTTTTCTAGTTACAAGTGTCGGTAAAGCAAAAACCATTCCTCGTTTTGACGCCAACAAATGATTACAGAAAATACACAGCAAATTGAGTTATTTATTAAATTAGACCTTAGCTGGACGAAGGAATAATTTTATATAAAGTGGAAATATAAGATGAAGATCCTCAGCTGCACCCTTACATCTATGTGAATATTTGTATATGAAGTTCCATAACAAACATACATCCAGTAGGTTGGAGTACCTTTATAAAAGTATGTATCTATAATAATCAATTTCTAACTGACTGATATGAGAATGATGGGATTGATAGAGGCCCACTAAGGTGGCTGTGATTGATACTACTTGTATGATTGTGTGACAAACTAGCGCAATTCGGAATTAATAATTGTACAATAATTATATCGTAAAAATGAAAAACTCTTCATTTATCTGCACATCAATCACTTTGTGATACTTTACTGCTATGATTTTAATACATAAATTCTAAAATCTTTTTGACAAAAGTGTCATCTAGCTTTGATGTTTTGTTTTCAATAATGATAAAATACTATTGGATGATACTTATTAACTATAGCCATAAATATCCAATAGAAACCTTCCGTTAAACAACAACCAATAGAATTTTACCGTCAGACTATTCGTCAGAATATGAATGTTGATAAAATCGGGCGTAAGACTATTACTACAAAAACGAAACGTTATAATCTGAATAGTATTTTGCAACGAAAATACAGCACGGCAACTCATCTTACTATAATAACGCCCCTCACCGTGATTCATATGCCTAAACCCACCACGACGCTTGGTGTGACTGCCCTTGTGATGATGCTGTGCCATACTGCTGGCGTCATCCTCATCGCTACTATGGCTGCTGGCTAGATCAAGGCTGCGCCCCTCGGAACCGTCACTATCTTCCTCAGAGTCGCAGCTGTGGCCGGCCCCTATGGCAGGGTTACTCGCATTGTCTCTTGATCGGTGGCCATGTGTTGCTGGTTGGGCTACTGCGCTTCGCAAATACGATGGCACGTCGCTCGCCGAGTTGTAATTCGAAGTTGATGTCGAGGTGTGGCGAAGGTGAGCGTCACTTCTAATAAAGATAAACCGACATTTAATGAAATAAACAAATTATTTATAAATTTTCTAGCTCTAAATGAGAATTTCTATTATTAAAAACGATTATAAATTATTACATTCACAAATGGTTATGGAAAAATTATTTTTTGGCTACGAGAGATGTTGTTTTTTATGGCTCAGCAACTACGAAGGCAAACTCTGAATTCCAGAGTACTGCTATGAAGATGGTAGGTTAGGCGATGTTTGTTGGTGGGCGCTTTGAACGGGCTAATAGCCGCATGGTCAATAAAAACATCTGGCAGTGCGTTTCAAGCCCTGGATATTATGTGAACAAAGTAAATTACCGCCTTAGGATAAGATCCAGCAGCCCTGCGACTGCATCTACCAGTACCGGTGAGCGTAGTGAGCGTAGGAATTACGAAGGATAGCTCAGAGAAACAGGCTCCAGTTGAATATCGGTAAAACTGAAAAAATCAACAACCACACGCCGTAGTGAGAAAGTTACTTGGAGGTGAAGCGTTAAGATCGGCTGACTGATTAGTCGAATTGCTTTTCTCTCCAGATATGTAAGCAATGCTTGACGCCCGGTTCTACCCGAGCTTTATTCAGCGTAGCGTTGCAATTGACGAAATGTGATCATGTTGACTCCTAAAAGCTTAAATGAATGACTTCTTGGTAATACCCGATTTTTCATCAGAACTGAGTGCTATCTTCGATACTCCTTATTTGATAGAGTGCAGTACTGGGTTTTGGAAGCATGATATTTACCATGTCCCTGTTTGATCAGGCGGTAATGGTCTCCATATCTTTTCACGGAGGAGGAAAC
This sequence comes from Callosobruchus maculatus, assembly GCA_951848785.1. Taxonomy (NCBI): domain Eukaryota; kingdom Metazoa; phylum Arthropoda; class Insecta; order Coleoptera; family Chrysomelidae; genus Callosobruchus; species Callosobruchus maculatus. The sequence continues at coordinate 2,896,188 of CATOUR010000191.1, read as the reverse complement.
GCTCCAGCCTTCTGCATTTCAAATTGACCACAAAGATCGGTCTATTGTATAAGTACTTTTATCCTGAAAACTGTGGATCGTATTATTTGTAGTGCTAGAAAGTAGGTCATGAATGTGAAGCAGAAGTAACATTCTCGGAGCCAAGATCAATCCCTGTGAATGTCCCACGCTGATTTTATAGGAGGAAGAGAAGCCATCTACCACAACCAGAGAGGAGGTCGGATAACTATATGTAAAGCTTAACAGTTGAAATACGCGTTAAATCGGTTGTAAATAAGTGAGGAATTTCAGGAATTCAAACAAAGTTATCAGCTGGAACAGCAAAACCTTAACAGTTTATATGCCAAGGGCAGTGCCCCTCCGAGAGGTTAACTCGAGGAATCTGTCTGTCGTGAAAGGAAAGAATAAAAACAAACAATGGATAGTGATGATTATACGACCGATGAAGGGACACGGAAAAACTGTGGGGAAGAAGATATTTTTTACGGGAGTAAGAGAATCATGACCACTCCTATCAACAGTAGAGACAAGGAAGATAAAATGGAAGAAGTGCCAGAAAAGCTACAAAACAAGAAACACAAGAATGAAAGATATGAGTACAGAATCAAGAGAGTACCAAGAAGAAGTAAGAGGAAAGAAAATCAGTAAATAAAGAAAGGAACCTGGGATTGAAACAAAAAATCAAAGAAGTGGAAGAAATAGTGGATTATATGAAAAAAGAGATAAGACGAGGTAACGTCGTCATTCGAGGAATAAACACAGAAAATTCAACAGAACACATATTAAAGGAAAAAATAATGACTTCTTTGAGAAAGCACTAAAAGTGAAAGTAGAGAAAAAAATAATAAGGAAAATGGAAGAGAGAGTGTGTCTTGTTCCATTCAAGAACGCCATGGATAAAAAGAGTATAATGAGCAATAAATACGATCTTAGAGGATTGAAAGGACAAAGACATAAACGATGACATGAGCAAAACAGAACGAGAAATACAAAATTAAGAAACAAGGCACAGAAGCTGAAAATGGAAGGAAAAAAGTAAACATTGGCTACTAAATACTGTTACAAGTCCGATTGGGCAATAGAAACACTTGGTACGGATTTCACTATTTATTTTCACTAACAATGTACACTACGCCTAGCCTAACACTTAACAGTCTAATTTATCTAAAACCACTACACTAATTTATGTTGGTCCTTAACTGCACTAATTTATGTCACAGTTCATTTATTTCGCGCGCGCCACTAAACGTCGTCGCGTATTATTACCGAACACACTGCTGCATTGACTGTAACTGACTCCACTGGTGGCCGGTGCGCGATTTTATAGATGCCTGTGAACGCCCGGAACCCTTGCGTGCCGCTACCGTCGGTTCGGGAAAGATTCTGGACGTCTGAATTCTAGATGTCGTGTAAATGGCCGGCCGTAGAGGGCCGAACTGGCACAATACTATTTGTGGATGACGAGGTATCGTGATGGGATATGGAGAAGGAAGTATTGAAAAAACAAATCGATCGAAAAGGAAGACAAAAAAACCAACTAATATCGCTATCCAAATGGTCACGACCCTGGCAATGAAAAATAAGTCGAGCATGGTAACTCACAAATACATGATAATTCAAGTGGTCAAGAAAACAGCGAAGGAAACCCTGGAAGAAGAGCCAAAACGAAGGAATCAGAAAGAAAACATGAATATTTGAGATTGAAAAATACATGAAAATACGCACCTGGAATGTTAGAGGATTGAACGAAGAAGGAGCACTGAAACATCTAAACAGTGAATGTAACAAATACAATTTCGATATAGTGGCATTACAGGAAACAGAGATGCAGCTGCAAGACTACATTCTTTTGAAATATAGTAATAGGTTCCACGATAAGTAAGAAATTCCAACCAGCAGTGATTGCCTTTAGACCCATTTCAAAACGAATGAGCTACTTAAGATTAAGAAGATAATATCAAAAGATAAGTACCATAAGCGTACATGACCAACAGATAAAAAGCAGCCTGAAATGAAAGAGGAATTTTACGACATTTTGCATAGCGCCTAGTGCCTACGACAATATCCCAAAGCTAAAATAATAGGAAATGAAGAATGCTATACTATAGGAAAATTTAATTTAGTAAACATTCAGTGACAACGAAAAATGGACGATTCCTTATACATTTATCTATGGGAAGAAATATGTTAATTGAAAGCACATACTGACGGAACCAAATCGACCATATTGATAGATTCAACACCTGTAAAGACAAGCTATATATAAGAAAGACTGGAGAATACAAGTGATGTTAAAAAAAGATGGAATTTGATGAAATCAGAAATAAAGGTCTGTACAAATGCATGTATTAGAAAAAAAAAATTCAAGGAAGGGAATGGTTCGACAGAGAATGCCACGAAAGATTGGATCAAAGAGTAAAGGCAAAAAATAAATGTTAATAAAAGGGGATGCAGGAGCGAAAGAAAAATACGACACATAAAGAAAAACATACAAGAAAGTTTTAAAAGGCAAGAAGAAAAAGCATAATTAAGATAGATTGAGCAGCATTTCATAAAAACAAGATGGAGCGAAAGCACATTTTAGTATTAGAGGTCGAAACACTTTGGATGAAAGGTTTCCTGCCAATTGTTTCGTCTGCGAGCCACGCCACCTACGATTTTTCCAATTCCTACGCAATAATTACAAAACCGTAAATATCTTAAAAACCATCATAGATAGAACCACATGTGTTTAGATAAAAGTGAAAAGCGAATTTAATTTTGCATCCACCGATGTGAAACTTATCATATCATCCCATTTGAAAAAAAAAGTTTTTAACGTTTCTAACTTTTCAAATTTGAAAATTGCTAGTCTACTGATTTAATGTTCTTTTGAAACAACGATCTTACTGAAACACAAATACGTTCCTTGCTTGTTTCCAAACCGAAAACCGCATCTTTCTATCGCGTTTAGTTTCCGAGATATTAACGTTTCTTGTAAAGTACTACAAACGACAAATTTTGTGAAAATTGCTGAATAACTCCGAAAATAGGCTTCGTAGACATAAACAATGGTCAACAAACTGGACCTAGAAATCGATGCTGAATTCAAAAACGTAATAATATATAGGGTGTTCCATTTAAAATAAGGAAGTTGATACCTACTTCCTGTATATCCGGAAGTCCGCCATCTTTGAAATTATTTTCTAAATGTAGAGCATTTGAAAAGAAACGTTTTTATTTAAAACATTTTCGTCTAATTTAAACGGTAAGGCCGCTAGAGAGCACCGCGCGCTTATTGGACCACCCTGTATATATATATATATAAACAAAACAAAAACAAAAAGGTGCAACCCGGGCTCCGACACACCGGGCTGCTGTTCCATTTCCCAGCGACTACTCCTCACACCGTGAGGTGAGCAATCACTGGGTCCGCGAATCGTGCGTCCTAAGCAGACGAAGGGACCCATGGATGACTGCCTTCTGCATTCTGGCGGATAAGATGTGCGCCACCGCACGGCACACCGGCATTTTGCGCAGTGCAGAGAGCAGCGTATCCCTCATACCACCTAGGGATCCAATGACCATTACTAGCAGACTCACAGTGTAGTCCGGCCAGAGCCTGCGAAGTTGTCCGAGGAGCTCCTGATACTTGGTCCGCTTTTCCTCCTCCTTAGAGACGATGTTCCCCTCGGCAGGCGCCGAGAACTCGATAACGAACATCGTCTTTTGTTGGTAGTCGAGGAGGACTATGTCGGGCTTATTTGCCTGTATAAGCTCGAGCGTGGAGAATGAGTAGTTCCCGTAAATTCGGCACCTCTCGTTCTCCACAACGGACTCAATGTCCCCTGGAGCATATGGCAGCACCGGTGTCTCATCTATACCGTATGAGTGCCTTAAATGGTAGTATAGCACTCGTAGAGCCGCGTTGTGCCGATAGACGTAGGCTGTGCCAGCGTACACCTTACACGCCGAAAAGAAGTGCGTAAGGGTCTCTGGCGCCTGCAGGCAAGCTCTACAGCGGATATCGGGCACATCCATACCCATAATCCGGCTACGGTATACTAAGGTGTTGAAGACAGCGTCTTGGCAAGCCATTATAGAGCTCTCAGTCTCCGACTTCAACCCATTAGACCTTAGGAAGGAGAAGGTCAACTGCTCAGATAAACCATGCTCTTCTGGATGTTTGTAGAAAGTTCCGTGCATTGGTTTATCTTTGTGAAGTCTTAAAAGCAATTGGACTTCAGCAGTTTTAATCCGGGTTTTTAATTGTGCGGGAGCAAGTTCCGTAACGGACTGCTGACACCTCCGCGTGAAGTCGAGCGTGAGACTAAGTTCTTCGGCTGCCCGTGTTGCTGCTCTAAAAAGGAAGGCTCCTTTACCCGCAATCTCGTGCTCTCGCACAAAGCGGATCAGGGGATCGGTGCTCGTCGTAACATAGCAGGCAGTGGGCAGAACTACTCTGTTGTGCAGAATCTCCAAACTCAATAGTCCACGCCCTCCCAGGTGTCGCGGGAGGTATATTCGCGGGACAGAGGATCTAGGATGTAGACTTCCCTCCATATTCATCCTTTTGCGGATCTTTATGTCGATTTGTCGCAGCTCTTCCACTTTCCAGTGGATAGCACCAAAGCTGTATAACAACAATGGGACCGCAAGCATGTTTGTGGCAGCGACTTTGTTCTTGCCGGACAGTTCTGATGACCAGATCTGCCGGAATCGGTGCAAATACTTGCGGCGGAGACACTCTTTGACCAATTCTGCCCCTTGGATGTGACGCTGCGCCACTCCAAGGTAGGTATAAGTATCTCCGGCATGCAGTTGTCGCAAGATGCTCCTCATCTCCACCATCTCCGCAACGTCCTCTTTTGAGATGAACCATGGCACATTTGTCTATCCCGAACTCCATACCAATAGCTTGACAGTAATGCTGCACTACCCTCAGCGACTGCTCTAAATCGCGTTGTCCGGAGGCATAGACTTTCAGGTCATCCATGTAAAACAAGTGGGTGACCTTGTGTCTCCGGTAATTGGGCGTGCCACAGCTGTATCCCTTAGTATTTTTCTGCGCTTGTAACAATACAAGCGCTGATTGGTGATGAGCCACCAACCAACATATTGCCCATAGCAACCAGCAGCTCAATCGGATTGTATGAGACAAGGGTATGTGGGTGCGTGCGTGTGTGCGTGAGTCCAGCTAGCCGCCAAGAAATGAAAACAGGACAATAATGGTTTAATAAAGATTTATTTCATATATATGAATGCAATACATTTGTATTCTATCTTTTAAAAAAAAACAAGAACTTAGCTTCGGAGGGAAGTCCAGGGAGTAGTTCTCGTGGTGCCCTTCCGAAGAGAAGGTGGTGCTCCAAAGAAGGTGTTACATGCTGCTGGTGGCACCCCAAAGAAGGCTGGCTTCCTTCAAAAGGAGTTCTGGTGGAGCCCCTCCAAAGAAGTGTTCATAGAAGCCCAAAGAAGTGCAGAGCCCCTCCAAAGAAGTGTGGTTTTATGGTGGCACCCCGAAAAAGGGTGGTTTTCCTCGGTTACCACATAATTGCAAAGACACAAAAGATTGTCTTAAAGAGACATAACTATATTAGGTATTAACTGGTTGAGTTCAGAAGTGAAAAAGGGAAGAGGTACGTGTTTCGATGTAAAAGGTAAGATTGCCAGAGAGAGAGTACACTCCCCCACTCATTAGATTTTCCCAAAATTTGTGCGCACTTGCGCAGTTTGCATAATATAATAATATTTCCAGCTGAAAGAAACAGAGATGGGAAAAGGTAGAGGTGAGAAGTAAAACAGTTATAAAAATATGACTAGTATAATGAGGAAGTAGTTGCTAAAAATGGAAGTTGTAAACTATTTGTATATGGTAGCCAAGTAAATAATATAAAAATAATTTTGAAAACGGCTGAACCGTTACACTCGGCCCCACTTAACGAAAAAAAATTTGAGAAGCATTCGAGAATTTTTTAAACAGAAAGTAAAGTTAAAGTTATCACTGAGGGATCAAAATCAATCATTTGTCCTAATAACAATGTCAGATTATGTTTTCGTGCTTCCCCATGCAAATTTCAAGAAATTGTAGTAATCGACAACCTACAAAGTCTATCAAGGTGCATGAAAGAGCAAGAAGACACAGGTAGAAAACAAAAATGTATGAAATGCTAACAGAGCAAATCAATAAAGCCATACTGCAACCTAATAGGCTTCCCAAATTCCTCACACAAGGAATAACTTATATAGAACCAAAAAACGCAGATACCAGAAACCCTGCCAATTACCGCCCGATCACTTGTCTCCCAACCTTGTACAAGATCATCACCGCAACAATAGGCAAAAGGATTGAACAACATCTCACCCAAAACAACATCCTGACTGAAGAGCAAAAAGGATGCAGAAAACAAAGCCAAGGTTGCAAAGAACAACTCATAATTGATAGTGTGATCATGGAGCAAACCAGAAAAGAACACAGAAATCTTCATACCTGCTTCATCGATTATAAAAAAGCTTTTGTACCCTCTGTACCCCATAGCTGGCTAACGAAAACTCTTCAAATCTACAAAATTAACCCAGTCCTTCGCCAGTTCCTCACAAGAACCATGGAGACATGGCGAACCAACATACATCTTAAAACTCAGGACGGCCATATCCAAACAGAGGAGCCAATCATACGACGTGGTATCTTCCAGGGGCATTCGCTTAGTTCACTGTGGTTCTGCCTTTGCTTAAATCCACTCTATAACGCACTTAACAACACAAAATGGTTTCAACATCAGACACCAGAAAATCAATCAGCACAGAATAAATCATCTTCTCTACATGGATGATATAAAACTATATGCAGCCACTGAAATGCAACTAAGAGAATTACTCAGAATAACAGAAGTTTGTACGTCAGACGTCCGGATGGAGTTCGGTATGAGCAAATGTAAGGTGCTCCACATCAATAAAGGCCAATGGAAGAACCAATGCGAACAGGAAATATTAACTGGCGAAACGCTGGATAACATGGACAAGGACGAAACGTACAAGTATCTGGGCTTCAATCAGAACATTAAGATCGACCACACACAAGTCAAGGCTCAACTAACACAACAGTTCAGAGACCGCCTCGTTAAACTTCTAAAATTAAAATTGAATTCCAAAAATTTTACAAAAGCAATTAACACATTTGCGATACCGGTCCTCACATACTCCTTTGGCATCATCAAGTGGTCACACATTGATATAGAAAACATCCACATCCTCATACGGACAGAACTTACGAAACACCAAATGTCACATCCAAACGCGTGCAAAGAAACGCTCACCATAGACAGAAAACAAGGAGGCAGGGGGATTATAGATATACAGTCACTTCACACAGGACCAATAAAAACGCTACGATACTTTTTCCAAAGCAAGCAGACAAACTTGCATAGGTCGATAGTAAAAGCAGACAAAAACTATACTCCACTAAACCTATCCCGCACAGATCACTCAGCAGACGGACACAATCACATTGAATTACAACAAGAAAAAATAAACACCTGGTCACAAAAAGCACTCCATGGCAAGCACAGATACCGCGTTACACAAGAGCACATTAATGAAAGACAATCATACACCTGGCTGAGGATGGCCAACTCTTTCCAGAAACTGAGGGTTTTATGCTTGCTATCCAGGACCAAGTGATTGCGACAAGGAACTACATGAAATACATAATTAAAGATACATCCATAACCGACGACAATTGCAGAAAGTGCCACCAACTAAAGGAAACAATAGACCACTTAACAAGCGTATGCAAAACTCTCGCTGGAACCGGGTACACAGCTAGACATAACTCTGCAGCCAAGGTCATTCACCAAGCACTAGCCACAACAAACAAGGTAATAGAAAACACAGATCCATATTACAGTTACACACCGACATCGGTACTCGAAAACAATTAATACAAACTGTACTGGGACGTTAAGATACATACAGATAAGACTATCCCGGCAAATCGGCCAGATATAGTTTTCCAGTCGAAGGCAGACAGAGTTACCTATTTGATAGATATCGCTTACACCAAACACTTTTACACCACACCTACAACAGTTAGGCATGGACGAAAGGTTACACAAAATATTTCAAAAGTCTGTAATCCTAAAGTCCTGCAATATTGTACGATACTTCCTCAATTCCCATTCGTAATAGTTCAGGTGTTGACTTGGCATAGCCCGTCAACATTTGTTGCTACCGCAGTCATGCGAGAGAAACTTGGAAAATCAGGATAATAATAATAACCCAGACAGCGCTTACAATGGACTACTGAAATCAACAAACATGTAATGCACTGTTACTACACCGCCACAAAACTAGAAACCATCTCTACAGGCTACAGACATGAGCTGCACAGGTTATTTATAGCACAATACCCACACCTCGCAGAACGTGTAACTGAACAGCGACTCATTGACCAAAAACGAGTCATAACAAAAAACAACTGCCTTACACCCGAAGAACTACAAGCTATAAAGATTCTTGTATCCAATGAAATAAATACTGCCTATCCGAATCATCCGCAGACCTCAAACAAAACCACAATCGACAACAGTAGCATACACTCAGAGACAAATCCAGAACATGAGCACACACAACATATACCAGATACCGCTGCCCAACCTAATGATTCGTTAGCTACTGAATCAATCACAGAACGGCATGCCATTCGTACCCGAAATAATCAACCTCCAAACACAGGCACGATCAATAACACCAGCATACACTTAGAATTGGATCTAGAAAATGATCATACACCAGATACACCAGAAATAACATGTACTAACTTACCTTCCACAGCCACACAAAGCCAAAAAATTACTTTACCACCTGCCATCACACAATCTACCGAACAAGTGATGAACACACAGTACAACAAATGGTGTGGCACCAATCCTACATTGCGAGATCCCCTGCCAAGACTAATTTTTAAAAACAAAACTCTACAAATATTACACACAATAAATGTCAACATAATACCACAATTTTTAACCAAAGACAGTGACCTAGAGGACATCCATACTGTTATATATGCTGCCGCAGCAACAACACACTCAACGGCCAAAAACTCCCAAGGCCCGCACTACTGAAAGCTCTAATCCTAAATGGCAAATAAGAATTGAAAATAAAATCAGCACAATCAGAAAGGATCTGGCACACCTCGCGCAATACACCAACAATAACAACCGCTCAAAGCGGGTACAGACAACAATTAATATACTCAAATCCAAGTCACCACAACAGACAATACCAAAAATAGCTGATACCCTTAAACAGAAGCTCGCAGTCTATGCTGCTAGACTCCGCAGATACAACGAGTCCAATGCCAGAAAGGATGCTAACAATCTTTTTCAGAAAAGTGAAAAACAGTTTTACCAAAAAATAACAGCCGACAACCTGATAACAGCAATAGAACCTCCAAGTAAACAAGAGTTAACTGAGTTTTGGGGAAGCCTATGGTCAGAACCCAAAACACATAATGAAAACGCTCCATTCATCAGACAAGAAGAGGAAAAACATCAACATATAGTGGAGCAGGGAGACGTTATCCTTATACCAGAGCAAATAGCTGAAACCATAAAGCATACCCATAATTGGAAGTGCCCAGGCGTGGATAATGTGCAAAATTTTTGGTACAAGCAATTCAGTGCAAGATACGAAATGCTTACGGACCAAATCAATAAAGCCATACTCCAACCGAATAGGCTTCCCAAATTCCTCACGCAAGGAATGACGTATATAAAACCCAAAAACGCAGACACCAAGAACCCTGCCAACTATCGCCCAATCACTTGTCTTCCCACCTTGTACAAGATCATAACCGCAACAATATGCAGAATAATTGAACAACACCTTACCCAAAACAACATCCTGACTGAAGAACAGAAAGGATGTCGAAAGCAAAGCCAAGGTTGCAAGGAACAGCTTATAATTGATACTGTCATCATGGTGCAAACCAGTAAAGAACATAGGAACCTTCATACCTGTTTCATCGACTATAAAAAAGCTTTCGACTCGGTGCCCCATAGCTGGCTAGCAAAAACTCCTCAAATATATAAAATCAACCCGGGGCTACGTGAGTTTCTTACAAGAACCATGGAGACATGGCGAACCGGCATACATCTCAAAACCCAGGACGGCTATATCAAGACGGATGAGCTACACATAAGACGCGGCATCTTCCAGGGTGACTCTCTCAGTTCACTGTGGTTCTGTCTCTGTCTGAATCCGCTCTCCAACGCAGTTAACAACACAAACTGCGGTTTCAACATTAGACACGAAAAATTAAATCAACACAAAATCAATCATCTCCTCTACATGGATGATATAAAACTGTATGCCGCCAATGAAGTACAACTGAGAGAGTTAATCAGAATAACAGAAACTTGCTCGTCAGACATCAAGATGGAATTCGGACTGAGTAAATGCAAGGTTCTCCATATCAACAAAGGCCAATGGAAGGACCACCCCCAGCAGGAAACAGTAACTGGCCAAACACTAATCAACATGAACAAGGACGAAACTTACAAGTACCTGGGCTTCAATCAGAACGTTAAAATAGACCACACACAAGTCAAGGCACAACTAAGCCAAGAGTTCAGAGATCGCCTTATTAAGCTACTAAAAACCAAATTGAATTCCAGAAACCTTACAAAAGCCATTAAGACATTTGCGATACCAGTCCTCACATACTCCTTCGGCATCATCAAGTGGTCACACACTGATATAGAAAACATCCACATCCTCATACGGACAGAATTCACCAAACACCGAATGTCACATCCAAACGCATGCAAAGAAAGGCTCACCATAGACAGGAAACAAGGAGGCAGAGGGATTACAGATATACAGTCGCTTCGCACAAGACAAAAAAAAAGACACTCAGACATTTCTTCCAAAACAAACAAACAAATTAACATCGAGCAATAGTAAAAGCAGACATAAACTATACACCACTCAACCTATCATGCCCAGACCACGTCGCAGACACACACAATCCCACACAATCACAACAAGAAAAAATAAGCACCTGGTCGCAGAAACCACTCCATGGCAAACATAGATACCGTATTACGCAAGACCACATAAATGAAAAACAATCATACGCCTGGCTGCAGGATGGCCAGCTCTTTCCAGAAACTGAGGAATTTATGCTTGCTATCCAGGACCAAGTTATTGCGACGAGAAACAACAAGAAATACGTAATTAAAGATCCATCCATAACAGACGATAACTGCAGAAAATGTCACCAACAAAAAGAAACAATAGATCACATAACAAGCGGGTGCAAAACTCTTGCAGGTACCGAATACACAGCCAGACATAACTCTGCGGCCAAGGCCATACACCAAGACAAAACAAACAAACTAATAGAAAACACAGATCCATATTACAATTACACTCCGACATCAGTACTCGAAAACGATCGGTACAAACTATACTGGGATGTTGAAATACATACAGACAAGACTATCCCAGCCAATAGACCAAATATAGTTTTCCAGTCAAAGGCCGACAAAATTACCTATTTGATAGATATTGCCATTCCAAACGATGTGAATATCCAAAACACCTACGCTGGGAAGATATCTAAATACACGGACCTTGCCCTGGAAATAAAACGACTTTGGAAACAAAACAAAGTCACTATTGTCCCCCTCATTATGTCGGTGTCAGGCCTTACACCAAACACGTTTACACAACACCTTCAACAGCTGGGCCTGGACGAAAAGTTGCAGAAAGTATTCCAAAAGTCTGTGATCCTGAAGACCTGTAATATTGTGCGATCCTTCCTAAATTCCGATCAATAATAGTCCGGGTGTTAACTTGGCACAGCCCGTCAACACTTGTTGCTACCGCAATTATGCGTGAGGAACTTAGAAAGTCAGATAATAATAATAATAACTTTATTTTCCATTTCACTGTAAAAACAGTATGGGAAATTGTCAATAGCAGCAGCAGCTGCTTTACATCTAAAAAGAATTGAAATAAAACAAACAACAGTGGTATATATAAAAAGCAACAAACGTACACATATTAAAATTAAAAGAGAGCCCAAAACTACAAGCGCATTTAATTTTTTTTTCAGGAAATACTCATCCAACGTATAAAAGGCATTTGAAACCAGGAAATCCTTTAAATGTCTTTTAAAAATTTTCACAGACATGCAGTTTTTTATAACAGTAGGTAGATGGTTATATATATAATTGTTTTTGTTTCGAGTATTTCGACAATTAATATCACAGTTTAATTTGTTGCCCTGTTATTGTACACACATATATATATATGTATATATATATAGACAAAACAAAAACAAAAAAGGTGCAGCCCGGGCTCCGACACACCGGGCTGCTGTTCCATTCCCCAGCGACTACTCCTCACACCGTGAGGTGAGCAATCACTGGGTCCGCGTATCGTGCGTCCTAAGCAGACGAAGGGACCCATGGATGACTGCCTTCTGCATTCTGGCGGCTAAGATGTGCGCCGCCGCACGGCACACCGGCATTTTGCGCAGTGCAGAGAGCAGCGTATCCCTCATACCACCTAGGGATCCAATGACCATTACTAGCAGACTCACAGTGTAGTCCGGCCAGAGCCTGCGAAGTTGTCCGAGGAGCTCCTGATACTTGGTCCGCTTTTCCTCCTCCTTAGAGACGATGTTCCCCTCGGCAGGTGCCGAGAACTCGATAACGAACATCGTCTTTTGTTGGTAGTCGAGGAGGACTATGTCGGGCTTATTTGCATGTATAAGCTCGAGCGTGGAGAATGAGTAGTTCCAGTAAATTCGGCACCTCTCGTTCTCCACAACGGACTCAATGTCCCCTGGAGCGTATGGCAGCACCGGTGTCTCATCTATACCGTATGAGTGCCTTAAATGGTAGTATAGCACTCGTAGAGCCGCATTGTGCCGATAGATGTAGGCTGTGCCAGCGTACACCTTACACGCCGACAAGAGGTGCGTAAGGGTCTCTGGCGCCTGCAGGCAGGCTCTACAGCGGATATCGGGCACATCCATACCCATAATCCGGCTACGGTATACTAAGGTGTTGAAGACACCGTCTTGGCAAGCCATTATAGAGCTCTCAGTCTCCGACTTCAACCCATTAGACCTTAGGAAGGAGAAGGTCAACTGCTCAGATAAACCATGCTCTTCTAGATGTTTGTAGAAGATTCCGTGCATTGGTTTATCTTTGTGAAGTCTTAAAAGCAATTGGACTTCAGCAGTTTTAATCCGGGCTTTTAATTGTGCGGGAGCAAGTTCCGTAACGGACTGCTGACACCTCCGCGTGAAGTCGAGCGTGAGACTAAGTTCTTCGGCTGCCCGTGTTGCTGCTCTAAAAAGGAAGGCTCCTTTACCCGCAATCTCGTGCTCTCGCACAAAGCGGATCAGGGGATCGGTGCTCGTCGTAACATAGCAGGCAGTGGCCAGTACTACTCTGTTGTGCAGATGCTCCAAACTCAATAGTCCACGCCCTCCCAGGTGTCGCGGGAGGTATATTCGCGGGACAGAGGATCTAGGATGTAGACTTCCCTCCATATTCATCCTTTTGCGAGTCTTTATGTCGATTTGTCGCAGCTCTTCCACGTTCCAGTGGATAGCACCAAAGCTGTATAGCAACAATGGGACCGCAAGCATGTTTGTGGCAGCGACTTTGTTTTTGCCGGACAGTTCTGACGACCAGATCTGCCGGAGTCGGTGCAAATACTTGCGGCGGAGACACTCTTTGACCAATTCTGCCTCTTGGATGTGACGCTGCGCCACTCCAAGGTAGGTATAAGTATCTCCGGCATGCAGTTGTCGCAAGATGCTCCCATCAACGAGCTGCTCCTCATCTTCACTATCTCCGCAACGTCCTCTTTTGAGATGAACCATGGCACATTTGTCTATCCCGAACTCCATACCAATAGCTTGACTGTAATCCTGCACTACCCTCAGCGACTGCTCTAAATCGCGTTGTCCGGAGGCATAGAGTTTCAGGTCATCCATGTAAAATAAGTGGGTGACCTTGTGCCTCCGGTAATTGGGCTTGCCACAGCTGTATCCCTTAGTATTTTTCAGCGCTATGGACAAAGGCAGTAGCGAGATGCAAAAGAGCAAGGGACTCAAGGAGTCTCCTTGGAAGACCCCTCTTTTAAATGATACCAACTCTGTTCGAACCCTGGTTTCACCCGATGTTATGGTGAACCGAGTCTTCCAGAGCGGCATCAGTTGTTTGATGCATCCCACTATTTGATCATCTACCGAAAGACATTCCAACAGCCGCACAATCAGTTCATGAGACGTAGTGTCGAATGCCTTCCGATAGTCGATCCAGGCCATAGAAAGGTTTCGCAGGTAATGCACGGAGTCCTGTGTGACACAGCGGTCAATCAACAGGTTATCCCTGCAGCCAGCTACTCCTTTCTTAGACCCTCTTTGTTCATATACGCTGAGAAATACGGGATTTACAGCTTGAAGGATACGCATGTACAAGATTCTGGTGAAGAGCTTGTAACATGCGTTCAGACATGTTATTGGCCTGTAGTTTTTAGGATCAGACAAATCTCCGGTCTTCGGGAGAAGCACGGTTCGACCCTCGACAAACCAAGCCGGAATTGGCTGCTCCTGATTTAGCCACGAGTTAAAAACTCTAGCTAAATGCCGGTGGCAACTGGGAAACTTTTTCAACCAGTAGGTGTTTATGCCATCCGGGCCAGGAGCTGCGAAATTCTTTGCGCCTCGTAAGGCACCAAGAATTTCTTCCGTGTTTATCGGGTGACGCAGTACATTCAGGTTTGGAGTCCTCCTACAAACGGACTCGAACTGCGCCAAGGCCGGAGTGTCTGCTTGGAGAGGTTTGGGGTGTTCGTAAATGCCCCTCCAGAAAGTCTCCACGCGATCAGCAGTTGGCGGCTGCTCTATGACTGGTGGTCGCTGTTGGAAGAGACGAGCAGGCTTTTCGGAAAACAATCTGTTTTCCTCCAAACCTCTCGCCCGCGTCACCAGTGATCGTTTAGCAGCGATTAGCGTCCGTATCCTGTCAAGACAATGCTGCTTGACAACAACCAGTACCGCTTGACTGAGCGTGTGATGGTCGCGCCTTAGCTCCCGGGCTATCTGGCGCACGCGGCGCGTAAAAGGCCTACCGGCCGCTCTATATTCCATCACACACTGGATACGGGATGCTTCTTGGCGAGCCAACTGGATTTTCGCTTCCATTTGCCGCCTCTGTGCTCTCTCGACAGGAGAGTCTCTCACTCTCCCCTGTCCAGCCAGCCTCAGAGCCGCAGCGTAAATTTCGCAATTGATGCTCCAAATGTCAGAGACCTCCGATAGACGTTCACTCAGCGCCTCATCCTCTCTCTTTAAATCTGCCAGCTTGAAGGACCTCCTGTTGTTATGCAAGGCCCTTCGGTCACTGAAATCTCCAGGTGAGACGGCTTCGTCGATTTCCCTCTCAGCGGGCCTCATCGGCGACCTTTCAGCCTGGTTAACAGGCCTTTCAGTCGCCGGAGGGGCAGGCTGAGCTGGAGCACGAACGTATCCCTGCCCCCGAAGGTAAAATACCTGGTTCCGCAAGCTCTGGGAGGTAATTGTGCTATGCTCTGGATGCATTTCACACCACCTCCCATGCATGCGGGCCATGTATCCCCTACGGCGCGGGCTACTGCTCTCGTAGCAGCTCAGCAGGTCATCCTTCAGTTCCGTCGTCCACCTAAAACAGTCCATGTCGTTGCGTGTGTCGTCGTCAGGGCGATCCGAGGCACCGCCACCTTGCCCAGAGCCGGCTTCCGATACCGGCCTGGTGTGGGTGCTCTTCTTCTGGGGCGGTCGAACCAGAAGGTAGGGCCCGTCCGGTGGTTAGCCTTAGGGCCCCCAGCCGACATTTCAGAGGCAGCCGACCACATTGCCTCCTAGGGATGACCTGTACAGGTTGCCGGCCGGCTTTCATCCCTGGCTTGGGTTATCCCCGCAGTGTCGCCACGCACCGAATAGCCGTTTGATGTTGGTCGGCTTCCTGGGGGCGCATTTTATACCTACTGCCAGGTTTGCTATCAGCCGCCCCTAACCTGGGGTCAGACGCTGTCGGGAAGCCGTCCTTAACATAGGTGCAGCCGCTTCCTCACTATGGTGGTTCATACGCCTGCTTTCACAGCCGGTGACCACCATAGGCCCTTTTAAGGCAAGGACTACCAATCTTTTAGTCGCCTCTTACGACAGGCAGATTAAACCCTGGGAACATTCTATATGTACAGACAAGTTACAGTGAGAACTTTGAGATTCCTAAATATTTCACGGCATGATGCTGTAGTGGAAATTCCGGCTGTGATTCTGATAATTTTTTTTGTGAGACACATACTGCAGTGGTAGATGACGATAAACCCCATAAACACACACCATACCTTAACCTGCTATCAATTAAGGCATAATACAGATTAACAATTTGGGTACTTTCAAAAATAGTTTTTAGGTTGCAAAACAAGTAAGCATATGAGTTTAAGCTCGCAACAAGTTTTTCACATTGAGGCTTCCAGGTAATACATTCATCAAATAGAATTCCAAGTAGCTTCACAGATTTACTAGTTTCCTTGACATTTCCGTTACACATAATAGATAGATCATCAACCGGGCATTATTATATAATACAAATATTTATAGTTGGAAGTTAAAATTTAAGAAGTCATCTATATTATAAATACATTATATATTAGATTTTTTTACATTCCTTTTTAAACGCCCTCAGAGGCAATGCCCTAATGTTTTTATTATTATGTTAGAAAGCTGACATATTACAGATACTGATTTTTATTCATATGAAAATCAGGGCAAATTTCTCAGAGACCAATTTTCCATAATGTTTGTGCTGCAGGCTTTATATTTGGGATGAATAGTAACAGATTTCGGGAACTTGTTCAATAACCCAACAGGTACTTGAATCTATTGTTGAATGTTGCTGTCTTAGCTTCCCTCTAACTCGAAATGAACTTGAAAATTGGACATGCATATTAGGAAGGCTAAAGAGTCAATATATTATTTTGTTTTCAGACAAGTCACCATGAATATGAGGTTGGTGATGAGGGGGTTCTATCCCTCATGATCTCCACCAGTGAACGATCCTCCTATGGGGCTCGACTTGATTCTTTCCACCCAAATATACCAAGTACAAGTGGTATTCAGAAGCGAAAACGTGAAACGCGTGAAACGGACACAAGCAGATGAAGAAATACAGTTGCTGAAGGATGTGTCAACCAACACAGAAAACTTTACACTAGTATTAACGAAGAGAGACACCTTTGACAGCAGATGACCATATGGGGCTGTTTGTTGCATCGAAATTGAAAAAACTTAAAAATGAAGTCTCAAAATAAGACGTGTAATTTGAACTGCAGAGAGTATTGCGAGATGCAACAAAGAAAGAGAATCAATCATAATTTTTTGCATTTTTATTCTATTCCTCATTTTGCCAAGATTTACTAAGATTCCAAATGTATTCTCAACTGCTGTCCGAGTATTTTGAGATATTGATGGTAAGGTTGCATAACACATTTTAACTTGACCATTTGCACCCACATCAACATAAAAAAATTCATAATTTTCATCAGATAGACCTAGCAGAGCAATGCTGTCTCCCTTTGTAATTATCATTCACTTTCAAATAGTTTATGTATGTATTTGGGAATTCACAGTATTGTTATTTGTGTTATATTTGTCAAGCGCCTCAATAAATTCATCTACCACTTTCGTCACAACATATGTACATGGGATTGCATATATTTATAATAACAAATATTACAATTTTATGGGTGAATGAAATGTCTATGTTTATTAAACCTTTTTTGAATATAATAAGAATAATGTCTTTATTTCCCACAATCCATAACATACAGTAGGAGGGGCGAAGTTTACCTAAAGCTGTTCTTTCACTTACTCCGAGAAAATACTTAAATTATTTAAACATCAAACTTACAAACATAGAAAGTACATATATATCATTAATTATACACTAGCGACACAATTTTTACAAATACTAAAACATTGAACACAAGGAATAGTGTTAATAATACATTTTTTGGATAAATTTGTGTTACACAAAGACGTATGGCATCTTGATAGCAGTTTTTGGTAAGCAGGCATCTTCTGGCAAGCGCAACAGTCTCTGTTCCCTTGCCTTTTTGAGACTGCTTTCCCTAAAAACTCCGCCATCACTAATCCTACCGTTCACCACCTGCATCAACATATAAAAACTTATATTTTACATCACTCAATCCCATCAAAACTATACTACTGTGCCTTTTGTAATTATAATAAAAGCAACCTGCACTTTTAGGAGCCTCAAAGTCTATATGTTTCCCATCTAACGGACCCAAGCATAAAGGAAAGCCCCACATTGTATAGAATTCGTCTGCAACCTTCTTCCAGTCTTTTGCATTGGTTGAAAGCTGAAAAATATCCTTTGTTGCATAAAAGTATATGATATGTTACATCCCAGTTTTGATTTACCTTTATATATGCAGATAGCAATTTTGTTATAATTGCTTCGCACACATCGGGAACAATCACACTTATTGTGCTTTCATGAATTCGAGTGGCAAACATTAAGTCCCTGTATGTGTTTCCACTGGCTAAATAGCGGAGAGTTATGACTAGTCTAAAAATGAAATAGTGATTACTTTTGATTTATAAGGTTTACTGCTAATATTACCTGTTTTCTGCTGTTACGCGTTGTCGTAAATGAGTATCTTGCTTTTCAATAGCTGGTCGAAGCATGCTAAGCAGTTTATTGAGGGAATCATTGTTCATCTTCAAAAAATGTTTGTACTGATCAGGATCTTCTACCAGCAACTCTGATCTCAACATGTGGAGCATACCTCTGCATTCGTCTCTTCTTCTCAGACACTCCTTTTGCCAAGCTTTTCGTTTAGTAGTTAGCCTCTTAAGCCGCCTATCTACGATTTTTTTTGTAACATAGATGAATAGATCCAAGCACGTTTTCACAATCTTGTCTTCCATTGTCGAGAGAGTCAATTGATCAATGAGATATACAGAGAATTTCAATACACAGTACCAGGTTAACTATAAACACATCCAAATCCAAAGCTCCAAAAAACTCCAAAAACTAGGTTATGATTTTTTTCTTCTTCTTCTTCTTATTCTTCTTCGATTTTTTATGACGTTTGGCTGATTTTTTACATGTTCCCACAATCACATAACATGTAATTGCAGCATACGTCTTGTCAGATCTGACAACTTTGACTGTAGGTGACATATACGTTCAGACATTTGACAGATAGGATCTATTCAACAGAATGTAATACGCAGAATCGCGACTCAATTCTTGAACCAAAATTGGTATAGTTTCAAACAGATAAAATGCTCGATCACAATTTTTGAGACCATCTTTCATTTCAATTTTGGTTCAAGAAATGAAATAAAATCTGATCTCAAAAATTAGGTAGTCTAATACAGTCTTAACACAGAACATCTGCAGCCCGGATGGAGTCTCAAACCACTGAATAAAGACCAATTGTATCTTCCCATGCACAATAAAAATTCAACAGTCTTAGTAGTTGGTCATTTCCGATTAATGATTCGAGGTTTCCCAATTCGGCTCGGTTGAGTATTCTATGTGGTGTTCCAGCTATATCAGCTCAGGCTTCAAAAATGAAATATGATGTCCCAATATCTTTATGATTAGTAGAAAATAATCATATATTCGGATTGCGAAAAAAAGTAGATGTTGGCGCTGGCTTAATGATTTGAACAACGGGTGACTTATTTGATGTAATTCGAAATTAAACTTATTTTGTTGGAAAACCCAACAAATATGTGCCATTTACTGCGTGTAAGACTTACTGATATCAATGTACCCAAAAGGGTACTTAATCTTTAAGCAAAAATTTGTACATGTTCGAAATATGCAACATACCATCAATTATTGCAGATCTTGCCTAACTTAAAATAAATCCAGTTAAACTTCCATATTAGTAATACTGCCTAAGTGCCCAAATACAAACCCGTTCTTATTCAAAGAAGAATCTACGTTACAACTTTATTACAGTTTATGAAACGTGAGACACAATATTCATGTTCTATGAAAATACATGAGAATAACACAAAACTTATGAAATCTATGTCCTACCTGTATGGACTTGAACTAGTTTTAGTGGTGGATCTGGAAGTGGTACTGGACGTAGAAATTCCTAAATTTCGCCTATTTGCCTCCAAGCTTGAATGATAGGCCAGAGCAGAGCGCTGAAATATTGAAGTTTACAAGTTAAACCTATATTTAGATCGATTAGATCTGATACGCATAGAAAGGTATGCAAAGGGTAACCGCAGAGTCTTGAAACAAAGAAACATAGTTTTAATTCAACCATATAAAAATGCCATAATATATCCTAAGATGTGCGCCGTCGCATGGCACACCGGTAGCGTATCCCTCATACCATCTAAGAATCTAATGACCATTACAAGTAGACCCACAATGTAGTTCGGCCAGAGCCTGCGAAGTTGTCCGAGCAACTCCTGATATTTGGCCCGCTTTTCCTCCTCCTTAGAGACAATGTTCACCTCGGCAGGCGGCGAGGACTCGATAACGGATATCGCCTTCTGTTGGTAGTCGAGGAGTCGAGCTTATTTGCTTATATAAGCTGGAGCGTGGAGAATGAGTAGTTCCAGTAAATTCGGCACCTCACGTTCTCCACCACGGACTATATGTCACCTGGAGCGTATGGCAGCACTGGCGTCTCATCTATACCGTGTGATTGCCTTAAATGGTAATATAGCACTCGTAGAGCCGCGTTGTGCTGATGGACTTAGGCAGTGCCAGCGTACACCTTACACGCCGAGAGGTACACAAGGATCTCTGGCACCTGTAGGCAAGCTCTACAACGGATATTGGGCACATCCATGGCCATAATCCTGTTTATATTTGTGAAATCCTAAAATAAGTTGGACTTCAGCAGCTTTAATGTTGGTTTTTAATTGTGAGGGAGCACGTTCCGCAACGGCAGTCTTATTACGTATCTTGCGGACGGCAAGCGATAGGCGAAAATCGCTACGGACAATAACTGACAACAACATAACCTACAGTGTGCTAGAACGGTCAGCTTACGAAACAAAAGATTAGTTCTGTCATCTGCTACCCAATCACTAGTGGCGCTAATCTCACTACGAAAAGTGCACTTTTGTAACAGCAGACGACCAGCAAGTGACAGCGCTGGGTAATACAGAATTTTTTGACGGTCCAGTTGCTGTCGCGTCGCTGATGCTCGGCATCTGCTCCGTGACCACTGTCGCGAATTTTTACATACCAAATATATGAAATGCGGCAAAGCACCTGGCCCAGCGTACATCCCCCTTAAATTCTTAAACTAATGGCACAAGAGAAGCCTGAGTATACACTAGCGGTGTTTGACATCATCATAGTCACAATTTCTTAAGGACGTTCGTTCGGTACACCTAGAGTCAAACGAGTGCTATTCATTTATGGAATTTAGAAAAGTTGCAAAGTATATGAATAATCTTGTAATTATTTATAAATTGTACGAGTAAGACAGAAGGAATTCTGCCCGTGCGCCATCTGGTACCCGAAGGTGACGGCAACCAAAGAGAGAAACGCCACTAGAAGCAGTTTACCTCTCCTTGGTGGAACGACAAGGCTCGCTCGCTTTTTGCCACTAGAGGCGCGGATTTTGACGCACGCAGCGTGAAGCCGATATACGAGGGTTGCTCTATACCTCCGTCAATCCACCAGTACGCAGACAGCTGTTTCACGCTTATTAGCGATCATCAGTGCGCCATAGGTCGATTGACGAAAGTAGAGAGCATCAATTTTTCCATGTTTAATAAACATGTGAAAGATGTACGAGTAAGACAGAAGGAATTCTGCCGGTGCGCCATCTAGTACCCGAAGGTGACGGCAACCAAAGAGAGAAACGCCACTAGAAGCAGTTTACCTCTCCTTGGTGGAACGACAAGGCTCGCTCGCTTTTTGCCACTAGAGGCGCGGATTTTGACGCACGCAGCGTGAAGCCGATATACGAGGGTTGCTCTATACCTCCGTCAATCCACCAGTACGCAGACAGCTGTTTCACGCTTATTAGCGATCATCAGTGCGCCATAGGTCGATTGACGAAAGTAGAGAGCATCAATTTTTCCATGTTTAATAAACATGTGAAAGATGTACGAGTAAGACAGAAGGAATTCTGCCGGTGCGCCATCTAGTACCCGAAGGTGACGGCAACCAAAGAGAGAAACGCCACTAGAAGCAGTTTACCTCTCCTTGGTGGAACGACAAGGCTCGCTCGCTTTTTCGTCTGTACTTTGGCGGTAGAGCACAAAATCTTTGCTAACAATTTTGTTGGTACATCGGATTCGCTTCCATTGTTTTGGACAATAATAAATTATTGAGAGCCAGATAATTTGTTTTTCGTATCACCAATACGATTTTGTACTATCCCAAAGTTCATTCTCTGAATAATACTAACGATTTACCTTTTTTGGAACAGAATAAACAGTATGACATATTGAATCACATACGACCTAACTTTATGGTTGTTTTTATGGGTTTCTGTCAATGAATGAAACTATAATTTTTCTCCACTACTACGTTTCGGTTTATTTTAATCTAAACCATCTTCAGGTGTGTTAATTTCAGATGTCGGTTACATTTCTTTTTATTTGTGAAGCAGTCTCTACGGGTTGAGAGAGCTGAACTCATGAAAAACAACCATAACATATAGTGGCGGTTACTAGAAAAACAAACATACGACCTACCATTAGGAAGGTATTAGAAGACACTACTAACGTTTGTATGAAAAGCGGTTGGAAACCTTATCAAAAAAAAAATTATTGCACCACTGTTATTCATGTCCCAGAATTTCCTTGCCACGTGATGATATTTTCGTAACATAAGAATGTTCAAACGAAAACTGAGTGGGATGTTTAAAAATACAACAAACCATGCTTTTAAAACATTTTTCTTGTACTTCAACCCTTAAAACTCACTCCCAATTTTGTTTTTTCAAATATCACATAATAATTTTTTCTACACAAATTAAGTCTTTATTTAAAGTCTGGTAGCACCTTTGATTTTATACATAAACCTCTTTTTTCCTAAAGTCATAAGCATAAAATAAATAAAATAAGGACTTGTTTGAGGCGTAATATTTCCGTAAAAAAAAAAGATAAAAAAGAAGACTAAATGGGCCTTTCAAGGGTACCGAATGACCTATCATACCATGCTTTCGAAACATTTTTTTTTACTTCAACCCCTAACACTCACCCCCTATTTTTTTCCAAACAGCACCTCACAGCTTTTCCTACATTAATGAGGTAATTATTTTATTCAATATTTTGTAGTGCCGTTCACTTCATACACAAACCAATTTGTTTTCGGAAAGTCAAGTTAAATAAAATGAGCATTTGTTTGAGGCGTAATATTTTTGTAATAAAAAACCATAATAAAATACATTTGTTTTCGAAAGCATGTATTATAGGTCATTCAGTACCCTTAAAAATTCAAATAGTTTTATTTTTATGTTTTTTGCGTCAAGTAATTTTATTATTTTATTGATGTTATGCTTATGATTTTACAAAAAAAAAGTTTTCGCATTTTTTTTATTTATGTTATTGCCAAGTTTTCACATAAAATCAAAGGTACTTCAAAACTTTAAATAATATAAGGACTTAATTTTTTCAGTAAAAAATATTTGGCGCCATTTGAAAAACAAAAGTTGAGGCTGAGTTTTAAGGGTTGAAGTTCAAAAAAATATTTTAAGAGCATGGTATGATAGACTCTATGGTACTTTCCAAATGGTACTTTCAAAAATTTTGCTCAGATTTCGTCTGAACTTTTTTTTGTCATGAGAATATCACGTGTCAAGGAAATTCAGGGACTATACGAGTATAAGTTGAGCTTAAATGCCAAAAAGCTAAGCCGAAGATTTCTTTGGCTTGTAGCATAACCTATAACTATTTTAATCACATGTCAGTTTGTAACATTTGCGTTTTAAAAGAAAAAGATTGATGAGCTGATTTTTCGAATGTTATTTCAACTAACATTCATTAAATATGAAATTTCAAAAATAATATATCAAAAATGAAGATAGCATATTTTTTCATGGTTCCGGGTGACCATAGAAACAAACCTAATTATATTTCATCACATGGAAAAAAATCTGGACTATCCCTTCTTTCGTTCGTGGACAACTCTCTGGCGTCCTAGAATTAAACATGTTTGCTATCTAAGAGCCTTAATATTAACTAAGAGTTTTATCTATGCTTTATCTTTTTTTCGCCATGTAACAGCATCCGCTTTTATTTAAAGCGCAGCTAATGGATTCAATCACACTCGCGTATCAGCTAAAAATTATTTTTATACTTTTCATAACAATAATTATCATATAAATGAATTTCAGCCTCAGTAAAATAGTCCGATTTTCCAATTTCTCATACATGATCATGTGCGCATATTAAGACACAGATTTGCAGCTAACATATTTTTTTGTGATGAAAATATCAACTATCTGCAAATGTTTAACTTCAATAAAATACCCCAATCTTTTTTGCGAGATGCGCATACTCAAAATCTTAAGTCAGGAATCAGCACCACCTAACAGATCTTTTTTATCATCAATATCACGAAACAGTATACTAAAAACCAGTCTCAGTATAACGGTCCGGCGAAATTTCACGTCAGCTTCCATACTATAACACACAAACTATGATCAACAAAGTAACCTAACTGACGTTGTATGACACTGTCACTATGGTTACTGTAAAGAGAGGGAAGCGCTGTTGCCAGATGGTAATATGGTAAGAAAAAGTTTTAACTACCATGAAATGAATAACTAATAACTAATTCAAACGATCGTCAACCCTATTTTTTTAATGCAATGATATAAACTACATATTCCAAAGAATATTTCCAAACATTTTTTATTTTTTTGTCTAATCTGAAAATATGTTTATTCTACTTCTAAATACAAAATTTCGCTGCTCTCTCATAAGAGCCCATGTTAAAATTTTGATTTTTAATCGTTAATAACTTTCTCAAATGATCGATAACAGATGTTGATTTTTTTTAGGGTAGATACCTATGTGAATAATCTTATCAAAAATGAAAAAAATTAATTTTATCTAATAACAACTTATGTGAACGAACGTCCTTAACAGACATGTTGTGAACTCGTAAAATGCATTAAGTCGGAGCTAGAGTATTGTCGACACGAATATTATGAATAGTTTTGAGAACTGTAGCTCGCCATCGTTCGTGATCTACTGCCAGTTCAGTGGCGCTCTTGATACTCATATTCAGCAACTGTTCGTCGTATCCACCCACCCTGTAGGGGAACGGCCACGGCGCCGCTCACTCGGAACATGACCCTGAACTACAAATTTCTCCATATTATCCTGTGTATATGTCCGAAGAATATAAGCATTCTCGCCGACACAACGGAGGATAGTCTCTTTGGATTACCGGATTAGCGGTGTATAACAGTCTAGCAGAAAACAAAGAATTCCCGGTTGAGTGGAAGCTTGTCAGACTAATCCTGCAAAGAAGGCGGATAAGTCTTTGGATAATCCTGAGGCGTATAGGCCAATAAGTCTCCTAAATGTCAAAGGCAAGTTGCTGAGTACCTACTTCATACGTGAACGATTGCATCAAGAAATAGATATTACGGGTGGACTCTTTAGATCTCCAGTATGGCTTTAGAAAAGGACGTCAAACACTAGATCCTATAAAAACAGTTATAAGCATTGCAGGAGCACAGCAACATGCCCTGTTCGTCGACGAAAGTTCCTTGGATGTCAAAAATGCATTCAACAGTGCTTCCTGGCAAGTGATCCTAGATGAACTAAATGAAATGGGTATAAACCGAAATCTCTTGGACCTTGTTGCTTCATATTTGTCAAAATAGAGAATAATTCTAGAGGCTGAAGGTCCAATAGAAAACAGGGAAATTACAAAGCGGAGTACCTCAGCGTTCTGTACTGGGTCCAACTTTGTGGAACGTTATGTATGATGACCTACTGCGCTCCAAAATGCCGAATGGAATCACCTTAGTTGGCTTCGCAGATGATCTCGCCATGGTATTGATAGGGAGTTCAGAGGAAAAATTGATGAGCACTGCCAAAACTGGACTAACACGGATTGCGCGTTAGCGCGTTGGATGAACAGGAAGCACCACAGAAGACAGAAGCTGAGCCGGCAAAAGTCACGTTGGCGTCTGTCGCGTCAGAACATCATTTATTGGTTTTACGTGAAAAAAGTGCTTGAAACTATATAATTTGTGTAACTATGACTTCCATCAGTACACAGATGATATTAGAATCAACGGAGCATGGCCGCCGGCGGCAAATCAGCCAGATGATGAAAATCAAGAAAATGCCGATGACGGGGTATTTCTACAGCCAAGGAAGCGCCGCAGGGAAGCTACTAGAAAACGAAAACAGGTACACCTATCATATAGATAGTGATGAAGACGATAATATTTCACTCACAAATCGTTTTAATATGTTAGATTTAACTAGAATAAAACAAAAAATTGGCAATATACCTGTAATAAGTACTAAGAAACTTCTTGAGAATTCTATGGAGCAGGATACCACTATAACCAATACGGTAATACCAAAGGAACAACGTCCACCACCGATAGTCATAACCAGTGAGAACCTTGCCACAGCACAAGAAGAGGAAAGGTACTTAATAAACTTAGCCAAGGAATGCAAATCTAGCAGCACCGACAAACCAAGTACATGGCGTTATGCTAGAATTTTTGAAGAAAGATGACATTTCACATAATACGTATGCTGGTAAAGATCAGATATAACCGAAGAAAAGGATATTGTTGAAAAAAACTTACATACTGCGGGTTCTTCAGAACAAGATATCATATCAGACAATGAAATGACAGAGAAAATTCTAAACGGCAAGAAACAAGAAATATGCACAAATTGAGGAGAATCGGGACATACAGCAAGAAATGCTCAGTGCAAGCTCTTCCAGTGGGAGATCGGAAAAGCAGTACAGCGTAGGGAAAATAGATATTGATCTCAAGTACAATGCTAAGTCAGTAAAAAGCCAGATTTCACTATGGAGGAATACAACTGGCCATCAATGCAACATGGAAGTATTCGTACAAGCGCCCAGCACTAAATCAGCGATCACAGGCCCCAAACGCAGCATCGTACGCAACCGCTGTTGCATCACCTACACCCAAAATCAAGTTAGCATCGTCAGCACTTGCACATTCGATAAAAGAACGTAAGGAATTATTACTTTATGTCCAGCAAGAGGCGAGCACGCTTGAAGATCCAGAGCTCGACGCGAAGGTGTTTCATTTACTTGGCTACAACTTTTATATACAACTTTTTTCACTATCTACCGATCCGGTACTAAAAACTCACCCTGTATATACATACATACATATTTGATGAAAAAGAAAATAATAATTTCGGATGGATAGGGACCCGTTAAGGCTATATTTTAAAAATATGTTCATGTTATACAGGGTGTCCCCAAAACACGAAAACTATCAAAGTTATACTTTTTTAAATGGAACACCCTACATATTATTGCATATTCAGATTTCCTGGTGAATTCTAGTGTGACTTTATGTATCTCACATGGAACTTGAAGTGAACCGTTTAGGTGTAAATCACCGTTTTCGGTATAAGTAGATATCAGAAAAAAAATTAATATCGCAGACATTATAAAACTTAGAAGGTTGCGACTTTGCCGTATTACTAAGCATGAAAGGGGTCAGCTTAGTTAGACGCTCAAATTTGAATTACGTTTCTGCTTGGAGAAATCGGTCGATTAATTAAGGAAACTTCAATCAGATATAACTTGATTTTTTCAAATGGGACTGCCTAGTTTTATTTATACGATTAAATGTAAAATTTGATAGCCTTTCTAATGATATAAGGTTGTGAATATAAATCTCTGGTAGTTTTCATTTATTTTCAAATTTTCAATCAAATCGATGTTTTTCAATGTTCCTACGTATAAGCAACCTAGCAGGCCATGAAATATAAACAAAAACATGTTCAGATGGGAGGAAACAAGTAACTTAGAAGAAACATAAAGATGAATTGGAGTAAAGAGACAAAATTAAAAAAAAGTCCTTACAACAAATTACCTCTAACAGAAACAACGCCGTTAACCTGTCTAAGGTCAAAGAGAATCTGGAGTATGACAGAAATAGATCCATTTCACAACCTACTTTCTACTGCAATGCAAATTGCCGATTTTCAAAACAATTAAAAATTTTGAAATGAAAGGAAAACTACCAGCGGATGGTGTGGGCAGACTATTATCTTCAGAATAAAATTTCACATGCAATTGATATAAAAAAGTATTCAATTCTGTCAAGTCAAAAATAACGATATCTCTGACTGGAGTTCTGAAATTTTTTCAGTACAAGATCATATAAAATGGAGAATGAATTAAAATTGGTTCAAATTATAAAATACAATTCACCTGGCAAACAATTTAAGTCTGATTTGTCAGTATCCTTTTTTGGGAGCTTACTAATAGATACTCAAAAATTAAAAGAGTTTCACTTAGAGGTATCGTTACTTTGACGGATATTACTACTTTTTTACACCATTACATGTGATTGATAATTGCGTGCTGGAGCAGCACCAGTTGCTAGTATTTTTTCTTTAATTATAGGTTTTTTTTAATATTTTGGAAATTTTTAACCTTTAGTACATTGCAGTAGGAAGTAGGCTGTAAAAAATATCTATTTCTGCCAGCCTCCAGATTCTCTTTGACCTTAGATATTTTACCGTCGTTGTTTCTGTTAGAGGCAATTTGTTGTAAGGAATTCTTTTAATCTTGTCTCTTTACTCCAATTAGTCTGTATATTTCTTCTAAGTTACTTGTTTCCTCCCATCCGAACATGTTTTTGTTTATATCTCAGGGCCTGCTAGGTTGCTTTTACATAGGGACATTGAAAAATACGATTTGATTGAAAACTTGAAAATAAACGAAAACTACCAGAGATTTATATTCACAACCTTATATCATCAGAAAAGCAATGAAATTTTACATTTAATCGTATAAAAAAATTAGGCATTCCCATTTGAAAAAATCAAGTTATCTCTAATTGAAGTTTCCTTACTTTCGCGACCTATTTCTCAAGCACAAATGCAACTCAAATTTGACCGTTCAGCTTAAGCTTATCCATTTCATACTTAGTAATCTGGCAAAGTAACAGCCTCCTAATTTTGTAATCTCTGCGAAATTCAATTTTTTTCTGATATCTACGTATACCGAAAATGGTGATTTACACCTAAACAGTTCAGTTTAAGTCCCATGTGAGATAAATAAAGTCACACCAAAATTCTCCAAGGAATTTGAATATGCAAAAATATATAGGGTGTTCCATTTAAAAAAGTATAACTTTAACAGGTTTTGTTTTTATTACATATTTTTTAAATGTAGCCTTAATGGGTCCCTAACCCCACAAAATTATTATTTTATTTCTCATCAAATACTTTAGCCATAAACCTCCGTGTCGAATAACGTGACTAACCCGGTATGGTATTTGCTGAAGTCAAAACACTTGACCACTTGACTTATATTATCTCGATAGCTTAGGGTTTTGACTGCATCAAATACTTTTTATTATGGCCTTATATTTTGTTGTTCGTTAAATACAGATAAAATTCGACAGCACTTTCTCAAATTCAATAAATTTCAGTACACAAATAGAAGGTATATTTAAAATTTGCAGAAGAATCGAATATCTCAGAAACTAATGAGTGTAAGTATATGCAATTCTATATAAATATGAAAGACTATATAAAGGCAATCTTTTGCACATTTTTTTACATTTAAAAAAATAGAAAATCTAGTTTTTGCATTCTACCTCACCCTGTATATGATTATGCGTCGTGGGCTTTTTTACAGCCAGATTTTACTAGAGGATATTTTTAATCTTTCTATCCCAAAAAATATTTTTGCTTAATTAATTTTCAATATACAGTACGTTCATTTGGCAGCGATTTGGATATAAAAATGGGCATAGCTTTTGAAATACCCTGTATAATGTTACAACGTATACACATACATCCTGTATATACATACATAGATACGATGATTTGCATAAACATGCAGTTATACTCGTATTAATGCCAATAAATTACTTTTATTTAAACTATCTGGTTATGCACCTTCAATAATTTCAAAAGTTTCAGTTGATGTTTTATCCAGGTAAACACAAAATTTTATTGCATATCTTTGCTTCAACTTCATTTTTTAAGCAAGTTTGAGCGAAAATACGTTAAAGATAAAGCTTTCATGTACCATTTTGTGTATTATAAAATTGGACCTTTGAAAGCGGTTACTGCACCAGCCGCGTTGTAGACTTATATATACAGGGTGAGTTTTTAGTACCGGCTCGGTCGATAACTCCACTACTGTAGAAGATAGCGAAAAAAGCCCGCGACGCATATTTGTATACAGGGTGATGTAGAATGCAAAATCTAGATTTTCTCTCTTTTTTTAAATATAGCCCCCAATATTTTATTATACCAAAAAATTGCTTTTAATATCCTCTTTCATCTTTGTATAGCACTTATTATGGCTGCATTCATTAGTTTCTGAGATATTTCGATTTTTCTACAAATTTTAAATATACCTCCTAATTATTTAATAAAATTTATTTATTTTGAGAAAATACTACCAAATTTTGTTTTTGCTTAACAAACAACTAAAATATAAGGCGATAATAATACTTGATCAGGACAAAACACTGAACTAACGAGATAATATATAGGTCAAGTGTGCTGAAGAAACAATTTTATAGACGTCATGCATAATTATCAAGCAGATGAATCAGGTAGTCTATGAAATATGAAACGACACAGTCCAAATAAAACGATTCTTCAATCTTTCGAACGCATTAGTTTTAGAGTGCCTCCGTTCTGGATATTGCTATTCATAGTTGATATATTCTAGAGGCAAGTAGACAATTTCTCAAAGATTCTCCTAAATACCCTCAATGGAAAAATTAATTTTCAAAGCTGGTTTTTCACACAGTACGGAATTATTGAGTAGGTTATGAAAACTGTCAATTTTTCAAAGCCTACCTGATAAAACTACTTGATAATTATGCATGACGCCTACAAAATTGTTTCCTCAGCATACTTGACTTTATTATCTCGATGATTTAGGGTTTTGACTTCATCAAATACTATCAAGACCTTATAATTTAGTTGTCCGTTAAATAAAAAACAAATCAGATAGTACTTTCTCAAAATAAATAAATGTCAGTACACAAATAGAAGCTATATTTTAAATTTACCGAAAAATCGAAATATCTCGGAAAATGATGGACGGAAGGATGAAAGAGCATATTGAAAGCAATTCTTTGGGATAATAAAATATTGGGGGATACATTTGAAAAAAAGAGAAAATTTGGATTTTGCATTCTACATCACCCTGTATACGAATTTGCGTCTCGGGCTTTTTTAGAGCCGATTTTAAAACTAGAGGATATTTTTAATCTTCTCATGTAAAAAAAAATAATTTTTGATTCATTACTTTTTGATATACAGTACGTTCATTTGTCTGCGATTTGGATATAAAAATGGTCATAACTTTTAAAACACCCTGTATAATGTAACAATGCCCTATATCGGAAGAACGGAAATAATTAGTAGAATCTGAATATGGAATAATATATAGGGTGTCTCATTTAAAAAAATGCTTGTTTGCATCACCACGTAGTTATGGATCACCCTGTATAAATAAATATTTTCTGAGCAAGGAGCATATCCGTGGCTACAACTTTTATATACAACTTTTTTCGCTATCTTCTATCGTAGTGGAGTTATCGACCGAGCCGGTACTAAAAACTCACCCTGTATATTCTCGCATATATAAATTTTCAAAGACTGTGCCACCACGTAATCGAATATTATCAATTTATTATCTCTTTCTGGCTATTTTACATTAGTAATACCCATAAATATTAATTGTAATGCTACTAGACCTTACCGAATGCGGCGTATGACTGATGTTCTGACTGCTGGTACTGGGAGCTCCTATGACGGATCCAGTGTCCAGCAAAGGAACCTTCTTTCCGATACACCTCATGATTGACCTGGACAAGTTCTGGCGTACTCGATTGTTGGCGAAACAGTAACCAGCCAATGAGAAACCAGCGTGCACCAATACAGCAGCAGACAGCATCGGAGTCAGGAGAGTGTGACGTTCAGAGGCGTTCAACAGAGCTATAGTCCAGGTCGCACCTAACAGGGGCAAGGATACCACCGACACCCACAACAGAGTTCTGCGAAATAACAATGAAATAATATATGAATAATCATATAACTTTTTAAATATGTCTGATTCCTTCATCAGATGACTTTATGCCAAACATTATAAAAATGAACATAACGAAAGAAAAAAAAACTAGACTAGAATAAAACAATGTAGATGGTCCAACAAATGTCCATCCAATAGGTGATGAATCTGGAACGGTCGCTCAAATAAAACAAAAAAACAAAAAAGGTGCAACCCGGGCTTCGACACGCCGAGCTGCTGTTTACTCAGTGACTACTCCTCACATCGTGAGGTGAGCAATCACTGGCACTGGGCCCATGAATCGTGTGTCCCAAGTGGACGAAGACACCCATGGATGACTACATTCTGGATTCTGGCGGCTAAGGTGTGCGCCGCCGCACGGCATACCGGAATTTTGCGCAGTGCAGAGAGCAGCGTATCCCTCATACTACCTAGGAATCCAGCGAAAATTGCTAGGAGTGGAGTCCGACCAGAGCCTTCGAAGTTGTCCGAGGAGCTCCTGATATTTGGTCAGCTTTTCCTCCTCCTTAGAGACGATGTTCCCCCGTCAGGTGCCGACAACTCGATAACGAACATCGTTTTCTGATGGTGGTCAAGGAGGACTATACCGGGCTTATTTGCTCGAGAGTGGAGAATGAGTAGTTTCAGTAAATTCGGCACCGGTGTCTCATTTATACCGTATGTGTGCCTTAAATGATAGACTCGTTGAGCCATTGTTCTGGAAGAAGAAAACTTTCAAAAATATACAGGGTGTAACTTTTAAGGATGTCCACACCTATATTACCGTGTAGATCTTGCTGAGCTGATCATTTTTCAATAAGCAACATGGGTCCGGAAACGAACCGTTTCTGAGATACCGCTACCGGAAGTAGTCCTTTCTGACGCCTGAAGTTAGGCCTTTAATTCGACGCCTTGCGGCCAGTAGCGTGGCCGGCGCGGTCTCCGGTTCTCAATCCCCTGGATTTTTTCCTGTGGGGTCACCTGGAAGCACTTGTCTACCAAGGGGGTGCACCGCACACAGCAAAAGAGCTGAGATTGCACGCATCATTGCAGCAGCTGGAGACGTCAGGGAGCAGCCACAGGTAATCAACGCTGCCACTGCATCGGTCATTCATCAAGCCAGATTGTGCGAGCAAGACGGCGATGGCCACGTGGAGCCTCTCCTTCACTGATTTTTGACTGATCTCGGTGTTTTTTGTTGTTGTTTTTTTGCAATGTTTTTTTTGTTTTGTTTGTTTGGTTTACTTTTGACATTTTGGCCATGACGATTAAATGTTGACAAGCCGAATTTGTCTTAGCAGCTGATCCGTAACCCCCTCTCTCCTCTGCCAATTATTACGAGGCGTTGAATGAATTGCCTAACAACAAGCGTCAGCAAGGATAACTTTCGGTAGCGTTATCTCCGTAACGGTTCGTTTTTGGACCCATGTTGCTTATCGAAAAATGATCAGCTCAGCGAGATCTACATGTTGGTATAGGTGTGGACATCCTTAAAAGTTACACCCTGTAGAAAGCGTAGACGGGTGTGTGTTCATGAAGTATGTCAGAGAAGGGCAGTTTTTTGGAAATGTACATTTATTTCCGGGCTTAATGAATGACGGAAAAAAGTTCTTCAATTACTTCAGAATAACTCGATTTAAATTCTATTCTTTACTGGAGGCCATGACAAAAGCCATTACTGAAGGAAAATCCATCCTGCCCACTTTTTAGGGCAAAAGAAAGGTTGATGATATGCTTAAGTTAAATAGATACTTCCAAAATGCAGACGGCGCCTCGACAATCTCCGATCAGCATCGCACATACGTCCGTATCGGCACGTACGGCACGCGTCGGCCGGCATTTAATCCTAGTTGCTCTATTCTCGCCGGATTTTGAAAATTCGATGCTTACCGTTCGCACATATGTGCGCTGGTCGATTAAATTTTATAGAAAGTATTTTTCTCCGATCCGTACCGTCCGTCCGATGCCGATCTATGTGCGCGTACCTTTAATGCGGGTTTTTAATTGTGCGGGAACAAGTTCCGTAACGAACTGCTGACACCTCCGCGTGAAGTGGAGCGTGAGACTAAGTTCCTCGGCTGCCCGAGTTGCTGCTCTTAAAAGAAAGGCTCCTTTACCAGCAATCTCGTGCTTTCTCACAAAGCGAATCAGGGGATCGGTGCTTGTTGTAACAAAGCAGGCAGTGGCCAGTACTACTCTGTTGTGTACACTCAATAAGCCACGCCCTCCCAGGTGTCGTGGGAGGTATATTCGCGGGACAGGGGACCTAGGATGTAGACTTTTCTCCATATTTTTCCTTTTACGAGTCTTTATATTAATTTGTCGCAGTTCTTCCACTTTCCAGTGGATAGCACCAAAGCTTTATAATAACAATGGCACCGCAAGCATGTTTGTGGCAGCGGCTTCGTTCTTGCCGTACAGTTCTGATGATCAGATCTGCCCGACTCGGTGCAAATACTTGCGGCGCAGACACTCTTTAACTGATTCTGCCTCTTGGACATGACGCTGCGCCACTCGGTAGGTATAAGTAGCGCCGGCATGCAGTTTTCGCAAGATGCTCCCATCAACGAGCTACTTCTCATCTCCACTATCTCCATAGCGTCCTCTTTTGAGGTGAACCATGGCCCATGCGTGGGGGTGAATGCGTCTCATTCATCAAGGTAAGATCGAAGGTGGGAGAAGAGGAATTGCAAGAAAAAAGCTATCATGGCTGAGAAATATCCGTCACTGGACAGGAATAAGCGACTTCCAGGAATTACAGAAGGCTGCAATAAATATGATGATCTGATGAGAGAAAGGATGAACGCCTACGCAGGAATCT
This sequence comes from Callosobruchus maculatus, assembly GCA_951848785.1. NCBI lineage: Eukaryota > Metazoa > Arthropoda > Insecta > Coleoptera > Chrysomelidae > Callosobruchus > Callosobruchus maculatus. The sequence continues at coordinate 2,861,049 of CATOUR010000191.1, read as the reverse complement.
GCATGGCACCCTAAGAAGAAAAAGAATGGCCCATTTGTCTGTCCCGAACTCCATACCAATAGCTTGACTGTAATCCTGCACTACCCTCAGCGACAGCTGTAAATTGCGTTGCCTCTTTTAAATTATATCACCTCTGTCCGAACCCTGGTTTTACCTAATATTATAGTGAACCTGGTCTTCCAGAGCGGCATCAGTTGTTTGACGCATCCCACTATTTGATCATCTACCGAAAGACATTCCATCAGCCGCACATCAGTTCATGAGACGTAGTATGTAATGCCTTCCGATAGTAGATATAGGCCATAGAAAGGTTTCGCAGGTAATGCACAGAGTCCTGTGTGACACAGCGGTCCATCAACAGGTTCTTTCTTGGACCCTCTTTGTTCATACACGCTGAGAAATACGGGATTTACATCCTGTAGGATAGGCATTACAAGATTCTGGTGAAGAGCTTGTAACATGCGTTTAGACATGTTATTGGCCTGTAGTTTTTGGGATCAGCCAAATCTCCGGTCTTTGGGAGAAGCACGGTTCGACCCTCGACAAACCAAGTCTGAATTGGCTGCTCTTGATTTAGCCACGAGTTAAATACTAGCTTAAGGTTGCGTTTCCACCAGAGATGTGCGAGGATGTGTTAAGAGAAATGTGTTTTAACGAACCAATAGAATCAGTTGAATTACAAAACAAGGCATGATGGCGTGGAATGTGTGCTATTAATGTGTTTCGAAACATGTACGCTAGAAATGCGTTGCGAGGGATGTGGGCGAGGGACGTGAGCTGTTGATGTAGGCGAGCAAAAAGAAAACACTGAAAAGAGCCCGCTACACATCCTCGCAACGCTCATCTACACACCGTTTCACAGCAACACCACACATCGTCGCACCGCTCATCTTCCTAGCACATCTCTGGTGGTAACACCCACACCGTTTCACAGGTCTACTACACATCCTCGCTGCGCACATTTTCCTAGCACATCTCTGGTGGAACGAAGCGTAATGCCGGTGGCAACAGATACTTTTTCCATCAGTAGATGTTTATTACCCGAAGACTGGAAAGAAGGACTGATTATCAATTTGCCAAAAAAAAAGGAGACCTCGCGGAATGCAGGAACTGCAGAGGTATAACTCTGCTAAACGCGATGTATAAAATACTACCGATAATAGTACTGGAGCAATTGAAATTTTACATAGAGAATATTTTGAGTATCGAACAAGCTGGCCCTCGCCCAGGTAAATCTTGCATCGACCCAAATAAATACACTGAGAATTATAACAGAGCAAGATTATAAACATCGTGAAAGAGTTATACAAGGATGCCACAAGTCAGGTTCTTTACAAGGGATAGAAAGGTGAAAGAATTAATGTCAAGCCTGGTGTGAAGCAGGCATGTGTACTTTCGCCTTTGCTATTTAACATAGTGCTAGACTGCTTAATGAGAAACGTATATGATGGCCGAGGAGGCATTAGATAGGGACTGGACAGTCTTCAGGATTTGGATTACGCAGATGACATCTGCCTAATATCGCACAATATCCAAGACACGAAAAGAAAGATTAAAGTGCTTAAAACGGAACGGTAAAAATGAGACTAAGGGTAAACGTGAAGACGACAAAAGAAATGCGGATTAATATAGCCAACCAAGAATCTCTTCTGCTATACGACGAAGTGATAGAAAGATTTGACTACTTTGAATATCTAGGCAGTATAGTTAATAACACAGGAGGGACAGATCAATATATTCAGCAGCCTCTACTGAAAGCAAGATGTGAATTTGCCTCCCTTAACAAAGTTTGGAAATCTACCACGTAATCAATCAGAACCAAATTGCGCATTTTCAATAGTAGTAGTGAAATCAGTGTTATTGCATTACTCTAAGAGCCCGGTAAGTTTTTCTACCTTGAAGCGACCGACACTTTTGAAATCAAGTAATCGATTTGTCATCAAAAGACGTTTTCAAAAAGACAACAATGCCAGTGCCAATGTTGTCGGGGGTTGCTGCTAGAGGGGTGAAGGGGTGAAAGCTTCGCGACGATTTTCGAAAAATATCGTCGTTTTGGTAAGCGAAATCGAAAAAAGCTTCAAATGTTTAGTGAAGATGTGTTATTTGGACAGCTGCAGATAATAGGGATATGAGAAATGTTATTATCGTAGGAGAAAAGGTGTTACAGAACTTTTTGATAGCGTTCTTCGACTTAATACGCGATAAAATTATGATTTTAGTAAAAATTACAAACCACCCCCTAACTTTGGGGCACTGTAGAACGGAAAGTACTAGTCCCACATGAAAAATGTACAGACCAAAATTGTGAAAAATTTTGTTGTCTCCATCATTTGAACTTTTTTTTGATAGTACTCACCACAACGGCGCTATTTGTCAGTGTTCACCCCACTCCACCCCACCCTCGCGCGGCAACCCCCAGAGGTCGCAAATTGAATCTTATATTAATTAAACAACGGCGAGGTAGTATCATTTTCACTAAAAGCATGTACAAATAATAAGATATTTTTCGCAACAGCACATATCGGTAGTAGGTAGCGGTATGTTCCTAAATGTCGTAATTTTTTTAACAACCAAACGTGAGTTTAGGTAGCTGCAGATAATAAAGATATGGGGGGATATCACCCTTTTAGGGAAACAAAAATGTCTCACGACATTTTGATAACGTTCTTCGTCTTAATCCGCGATGAAATTCTGATTGTAGTGAAAATCACAAATCAACCCCTAACTTTGGTGCACTGTAGGATAAAAACTATTGGTTGCACGCGGACAATGTAAAAACCAAAATTATATAGAATTTTGTTCTCTCCACTAATCATTTGAAGCTTTTTTTCGATACCGCTTACCAAAGCGACGCGATTTTTCGAAAACCGTCGCGAAGCAGAGTTTTCACCCCTTCACCCCTCAAGTGGAAACCTCCCGAAAACACTGGAGCTGGCGCTGTTGTCTTTTTGAAACCGTCTTTTCATGACAAATCGATTACGTGTTTTAAAAAGTATCCGTCGCTTCAAGCTGGAAAAACTTACCGGGCTCTTAGACTATATGGATGCGAAACATGGAAAAGCACAGAAGCCAATGAGCAAAAACTCCAGGTTTTTATTAATAGATGTCTAAGGAGGGTCTTACGGATTTTTTGGCCAAGGACAATATCGAATGAAGATTTGTGGAAAATATCAGGGTTGACGAAAGTAGGGACGGAGATCAGGCAGAGAAAGTGAAATTGGATAGGTCACATTCTGCGAAGACGAACAGAAGAATCGGTAGCTAAAACGGCGTTAGACTGGAACCCCCAAGAAAGCAGACACATAGGAAGACCAAGAGTGACCTAGAGAAGAACGGTTACAGATACGGCAAGAAGAATGGACAAGACATGAAGAGAGATGAAAGCGGCTTCTGTATCGATAAAATTTGATAAAAATATTAGTGAGAGCAGGCGACAGAAATGATCTGCTTTGTGCGCCATCTGGTACCCAAAGGTAACGGCAAACCGTCAGTGGGTAAACCGAAGAAAATCGCTGCAGACTTCTTAGTGGAACGCAACGGCGCGTCCGCTTGGCCAACCAGAAGAGCGCGGGTTCTATATGCTGCTGCATATGAGAGTCGATACACGAGGGATGCTCTATATCTCCGTCAATCCACTAGTACGCAGACAGCTGTTTCACGCTTATTAGCGATCATCAGTGCGCCATAGGTCGATTGACGGAGATAGCATCAGAATTTTCATGCCTACCAGACATGTGAAGCATATGAGAGCAGGCGACAGAAAAGATCTGCCTTGTGCGCCATTGCTACACAACCTGGACACTACAAACCTTGAAAAGTTGACGGGAACCATTGCGTTACTCGACTTCAAAACGTCAAGTCGACAATCCTCTCCTTTTCTAACAAAAATGGGCGACGCAAATCTCACTAAACGTGATAAATTGCTTATAATTCTTAGCAAAGTTGCTGCACACATTGCTAATGTAGCTAAATCACCTAGTGATAAAACCCTCTCGGCTAAAATAAAACAAAATGAAATCTTAAAGACAGCTGTTTGGGACACCGACCATACCCTCCGTTCTCTGAAGAAGGTAGGAACTAAAATATACGAAGCAAGCAAGTATATACGAGAAGTATTCTTTACAACCGAATCGTCATAAACATTCTGAAAACGACCTATCTAACAAGGTGGTTGTGGTGAGTTGTTTATTCCTACAAAATGACTTACACTGCATTTTTTGTTTACTCTCTCTAACCGTAGTTATTGTTATGAGGATATAACTTCCCTTCCGGCGTTATGAGTCAGGCACTTGTACAGGCCATTAAGATTTTTCAAAAGCTTAAATAATAAAAATAAAAGTAAAAATACCTTAGATTACCGAATCCCAGCACGTGGTCTTGAAGGGTAAAAGCAGCTCGTATGGAGAAAATTAACACGATGAAGTTGATAGAAACTAAGATGCAAATTGGTCCCACTAAACTCCATACAACGCTTTCGTATAATGAAACCCAGCAACTGGAAATATAACAGCATTATTAATTGAAATAGATATTTTATTATTGAATACATACAAATAATAATTTCCGTACTGATGAGCTCTAACACCAACTGACAGTCCGACAACGAGTGCTGGTAGGGCGTAACCCATGCTATAATAGAACCTCATTGGTCCATGGTTGATATCCCTCATCTCTGTCAACATTCGATACAAGTGGACGGCATCCACCAACATCCAACTGAACGATGCTAGCCATAGGTATTGCAAGCCAATCGCACAAATTTTGCAATAGAACTGGAAAATGATAATAGGTTGAAATAATGTCATATGCACTAGTTCTAACATACAAAAACACTAGAGAGTCTAACAACTGACCAAACCGGTTTTTCAAAACTGTACGTAACTTTAAAAATATCCTTAATGCATTTATTCGGGTGACAGCTTCTAACAGTTTTGACAAAAAGATAAGCAAAATAAATAAAAATGCAACTTATTATAAGTCCATTTCGTTTAACAGTGTCAAGATGTTTATAATAAAAATGACAAAATCATATCAGCTCACAAACTTTTTAAAAAGACGAAATGGTAAGAATGTATGAATGTACGAATAACATAAGAATGTGAAATAGTCGTTTGACATACGAGTAGTGCAATAATAAAGTGTATTCAGATACAGTTAACTATAAAAAATCCTTGAAATATTATCATACATCATGAACACAAAATATCATTATAAAAAAATCTATGCATATCATACTGTCTACCAAAACTGTACTACTAAAAAAACAAAAAGGTCAATCAACTTTAGTCCATTTTTTTAAACAAAGTTCCATAAGACTTAAGGGGAAGAACATCTCATTTTTAGTTGCGTAATTTACTGTTAAAAAAAAAACAAAAAAGTTTGCAACCCGAGCTCTGACACACCAGGCTGCCGTTCCATTACCCAATGACTATTCCTCACATCGTGAGAAGAGCAATCACTGGATCCGCGAATCGTGAGCCCTAAGTAGATGAATTACAATAATATTGATGATAATCCGTGGTAAATCTAAGAAAGCTCTGTAGCCATCGTTGGGCAAACATGTTTTTGTTACAATTTGAGACTGTGTTGGTTTATGTTTATTTTTGCAAATTCCTTCATTTAGAGTGGTTTCTTGAGTAGTTTTGGTTAAAAAAATATGCCATATACAATGTATATTATACATGCCTTGTAGTTAGCTGGATTTTATTGGGTTCCTGCCAATACATCTCATCGGTTTGCGACTAACAAAAATGAATGATCCCGAAGATGCAGGAGTTTGTGGATGGTTGCATTTAAACGTAATGATCTCAGACTCAAAACTTAAACATAAAAAAGCTTACAAATCATACGCAAAATGTACAATAAAACAATATAATTTTCACAAACCTTCGATAAACTTCAGGGTTTTCTAATGATAATCGGCTTAGATCCATCTTAAAAGACTAAATTAGAAGGTGAAAACCCACATAAAGTAAAATTCAAATGAAAACATTACGGGCCTGACGACATCAAACTCGTAGATAACTTAGAGTCCATTAGTGATTGGACCTCTTGGGATCTTAGGAACCTCAAACTGACTGTTTGGATCGACTAATTAGCTAAAGCAGGCAGAAAATGAGCATTCAACTATCATCAATTACTCAATTATATACTAGTTACAAGTAACTATTTTAGCGATTGGCTGGGAATCTAGAATCTACTATTGGAGTAGGACGTCATTGGTGAAAGAAATACAACGTGATGTCACACGGGTTAGGTAGCTGCTGGCGTGTTTTCGATACTGGAGATTCACAATTTTAATTTTGATATAGCATTTGAAATACTGCGAAAAAAAGAAAACAAAAATAGTTTCGTCGTAAAGCTTATATAATGTGATCTTTCCAGTATCACAAACATTTTTTTTTTCAATTCAAAACCCCAATTCCCAAATTAAGGCTTGTTTTATAATCAAACTTAATTCTCCAATTAAATTTAATACGGCGCGGCGTTCAGTAACCAAATGGACAGCTCAAATTCTTCAAATGGTTACAGTCATAATTGTCCATTTTCGGTCTGTTAAGTAATCGCAGCTTTTTATATTTAAAAAATAAAAAATAGCTGCTGCTAAAGCGGTCCGACTGATACCTTCAAATTTTGTGATGCAGTTTTAGTAAGAACTATGTCACAGACGAACTGACTTGTAAATGGTCAGGTGGGAGATGAAACTGAAATCACCCCTTACTCCATGGATTCAAACTGACTCGCACTGCCCTAGAGGGTGGACTGGGAGAAGATATAAAGACAATAAAAATCAGCTGCTGCCACACCGATCAGATTGACACTTTCAATATTGGCATATATAAAATCTTCTAAATATATTACTTTGTCACCCCAGCAAAACATAGTCTATGTCTATGCCATAGAGTCAAACTGACTTGCACAGCCGTAAGAGGTGTGCTGGGAGAATCAATATGAACAAAAATCACAGCCGCCAAAACCGGTCCAATAGACATCTTGGAATTTTGATTTTTGCTCCCTTCTAGTATCAGTACTTTACCATTGAGTCAAATTGACTTGCACTGGCACTTGGGATATGACATTGATTACAAAGTAAAAACTGAAATAAATATAGCTTCGCATAGAAAACTAGAATTATAAGTAACAGCAAATATTTATGTAATGTTATTAAGTGTTACATGTAAATTGACAAAAAATCCAAAATTTAATACCATAATTCAAAGTTTTAGTTATTTACAAAATTATATAGATGATCGACTCTATGCAACATTACAGGTTTGAAAACATTATGAACTTACCTCACTTGAGAGCATAGGCCGCCTCGCTTTGAGAGCGATGAAATACAGCAACTCTGCGAGAAAGACGCAGAGCACTAGATGCTTCCGAATGGTATTCGAATTCGTCTGCACGCCGCGAATAAGAGCCAGAATCAAATAGGCTCCGAGAAGCAATGGGAGTGATATAGAAAAGCAACTGTAACTGGACACATTCTCCAGTAGCGATGGCTCTGGGACATACTAGAATAAAGGTTTACAGGTTACAGGTGCAAATATTTATTTCAAAATTATTAAAAATATAGGTGCCATATCCGAATCAGACTCATGTCTCTCACTCTACACCCTAGCCCGATTTTCAGTTTGACTGAGGCTACTAGGGTAACGCGACCAGACAAACAAATGACCTTGAGCACCTTATCCAACTTTAAACGTAAATTTGTAACCCTGTCATTATCAGCAATGCATATTATAACGTGCCAACCGTTATATCTATGTATTTGTATTTATTTTTGTTCTATACTCTGGGAATATATGGACCGTATTCATAGTTGATACTCTTAAGAGTCCCTTAGTACTTGAGTGTCTCGTAATTATGGTTTTGTGTTTCACAGTCACTCGACAGGTACTTGAGTGTCCCTCACGTAAGGCTCACTTGAAAGATACTCAAGTAACAAAATGTCAAGATGACATTTCGTCACCGTCAAGGCGATTTTGCAGGTTAATTTTCACGGAAGGTGCCAGGTGTCAGTTTCTGTCATCCGGAAAAATGTCCGGCAAAAAACACGAAACACTGGCATAAAAAAATCAGATACTGCCATATTTCCAACGTAATGGTTCACATTTGGGTGCTTCGGATTACCTACTTTGCAGCAATTGTCTGCGAGCAGCCAACTCTCCATGATGAATGACGAAGATCGGGTAATGAACCCCGGTGGCGGGAATCACCATGGAGAGACGATGACAGCGTCTGACCCAGCGGGCGGCTGTCAAAGGGGTCAACCCACCCAACTCATAGTGTAAACCTAGACGTGGACTGGGAGTGCGGGCCGCAGAATGGGGACGTGAGGTGATGGGACCTCTATAAAAACCCCTATTGGGCAGATTGGGCGCAACAGCCTCAGTGAAGGCAGCCAGTCTAGGGCGGGAACCGAGAACGCCAAGGGGGCAAAAAGGAAAAATAAATCTGTATGAGCGACAAAACATTGGAACAAGCACCCCAAGTGAGTACCACTGTAAAGGAAAAGCTCACCACCGATTCCGATCGGGTTTCAGCCCCGGTGGTCGGTGCCGGCGTAATGGATTTTTGGGGAGGCCAATCGCACGTTGAGAAGGGCACATATGAAAAAGCCTATTTAACGGTGGGTGGAACATCAAGTTACAACTGGTCAGGGGTGAGTGACCCATTCGCGAGACGTACTTCGCTCGAAGATCACCACCCCGATCCCGTCGAGGCTCTGTAAGTTCTGTGAGTAGTGGTAACAGCACAAGCTCAAAGAGAATGCGAGAAGACTATGAAGAGGGAGAAAGATGGGCAGAAATGAAGAATATGCTAGAGAAACTCCAGATGGTGGCAAAGGAAGCACAAGCGGCAGTGAAAGCAATCCCCGATACAAAGACAGAGATCAAGAAAGCCATCAGCGAATCAGCGAAATGACATGACAAATCATGACCATAAACAGAAAGTATTCTGAATAGGATATAATACCTCCCCAGGTAAAGAAATCTGCCAAAATAGTCGAGAGTCAGAGCATGAGTGTAGAAATACAGACAGATATTATAAAATATGAAAATGCAGCATCCCAAACGTTACCGATGGATGAGAGGAAAAGGGAAGAACAGAAAAGGGAAAAGAAAGCCATAGAAGGGATTCATGGTATAAACGAAGGCAAGAGCTTTGCAGATCTTGGGCAAATACAAGACAAGTACTGGCCCGAACCTGCAAACAGAACGGTAAAGGTTGCATAAAAAAAACAACTAACGGACTCGGAGGTTATTATTAGAAAAGGGGAAAAGGTGCTGCAAATAACCGTTATTGACGCAGTCACATCAAAAGAGGATGTCGCAGAAACGTTACAGAAAGCAGCAGGTGCAAATACCGGACACTTCACAGTAAGCGACCTACGGCCGACAAAGAATGGAAATCTAGTCTGCCACAATAGTTGCACCCAGGACGACAGCGGAGCTACTGATCCGTATAGCCAGAGTCACAATTGGTCCTCGTCTCTTGCCGGATTAGAGAGCGAATAAAGGTCCAGAGATGTCTTCGGTGTTTAGATGTAGGACACTCGACTCAGAACTGTAGTGGTACCGATCTTTTTACAAAGAAAGCACGACGCCTCAGTACGGTGGCAGGGGAGTAGACAAGTAGTAGGGTAGTGGTCCGTCCAGCACCAGAATAATCATCCTGCAGGGTAACCCTGGGAGGTCTAAACTAGCCCATAACTTGCTAGTTCAATTAGCTTATGAGCACTAAGTGGATCTTTTATCTCTGAGTAGCATCAAAACGTAAAAAGCAATCACTTTTACTGAGACTTAGGGGGCACATCAGCTGTATGGGTTAAAAACCCGGAAAGTTCCAAATAACCGAGAGCACCTCTGAAGGTGGTTTTGTTTGGCTGGGTAAGTAAGATTTGATATTCGTCAGCTGTTACTTGTCACCAAATGACCTTCCATCAAAAGATAGAAACGCTCGAAGATTTTCTTCAAAGTAGGGATGAAGAGGTATTAGTAGCAGGCGATTTTAACGCTAAGGCTCCAGATTAGGGAATGGAGAGATACTGCTCTAGAGGGTAGAGCTGTGACCCAGATGGTAGCCAAACTTGATCTGACTGTGCATAACATCGGCACAACCACCACTTTTCAGCGAAGCGGATCCGGGCAAACCATAATTGATCTGACTTTTGCCTCTAGCAACTTGGCAGCACGAATAGACGGATGGGAGGTATTAGAAGAGTTTACTGGTAGCGATCACCAATATATAAAAATGTGTCTTAGGGAAAAGAATCATCTACATTATTCTACATCACCCCACAAAGACGACAACCGTGAATGGCTGGAATGTATCAAAACTTAACCGGGAAATATTTCGTAATAATATCACGAATTTATGTAACCCAACCAAGCCGCTAAGCCGTATACGGCCATCCAAAGAGCAAACGCAAGAGTATGATGCACAGGAAACCAGCGTACTGGTGGTCAGATGAGACCGATGCTCTGCGTAAAGAAGCCCTCAAACTCAGACGTATAGCACAGAGGTTAAGAAGAAGAACGGACGCCAATGTAGCTCAAGAACGATACAAAGACAGCCAAGAAAAAACTTAGAGCCGAAATTGACAAAAGTAAGAGAAGGTGTTGGATTAATCTGTGCGAAGAGGTAGATCAATATCTATGGGGCCTTGGATACAAAATCGTAATGCAGCGATTAGGAAGTCAGTCACGAGTTGCACCGGGTGACCGTACTTTATGAAAGAAATTGTCGATACCCTGTTTCGGAGGTACCCGGAAATATTCAGACCTGACATCATAGTTCGAGAGGAAATTCCCTTGTTCACCAAAGAAGAACTAGTAATTGCAGCTGGGTCGATGAAATGCCGTAAAGCGCCTAGACCTGACGGAATACCTGTAGAAATAGTTAAACTGGTTGCTAGTGAATGCCCAACTATGCTTCTCGATATGTATAATGCATGTTTATTGAGTGTTTCCAAAGAGGTGGAACGTTCAGAGACTCGTCCTGATGGACAAAGTAAAAGGTCCTCCGATAACTCCCTCATCGTTTAGACCACTTTGTATTTTGGATGAAGCCGGTAAGCTATTTGAAATATTACTGAGGCATCGATTACGTGCAGCAGTAACCGAAAGCGGCAACCTGTCTGATAGACAACATGGGTTCTGATCTGGCCACTCTATGGCAGATGCTATCGAAGATGTTGTCGAGTACACAGAAGCATCGTGACGGGGAAACTACAGAACGAGGAACTCCTGCGTACTAGTTACGCTAGATGTGAAGAACGCCTTCAATTCGGCACGACGAAGTCATATCCTGAAAGCACTTGAATGCAACTTCAAGATACCTGCGTACCTACTAAAGGTCCTTGGTGGTTACTTCCATGATAGAGGGCTGGTTTATGATACAACGGAAGGTCCGCGAAGAAGAACCGTTACAGCAGGAGTAGCGCAAAGCTCGGTACTCGGTCCAGAGCTCTGGAATACCATGTATCATGATATATTGCGGATGGAGATCCGTGATTGAGCTAAACTAATTGGATATGCAGACGATATCTCTGCAGTTATCCATGCGAGAGTCCCGGAAGAAGCGAAGAAAAGAGTTGAGTTTGTTGTATCAGAGGTACATGACTGGCTGAAAAGGCACGGCCTACAACTAGCAGTCGACCAAACAAGGCACGCTGTACTGACAAGACAAAGGAAATTTCCTGATTCCCTCAGAGTTGACTTCAATGGTACGTCAGTGGTAGCTAGGGGTGCAGTCAAGTATCTTGGTGTGATGAACGATGCTAAGCTAACATTTTATAAGCACATTTGCAATGCAGCGAACAAGACAGCCAAACTAGTTGCCTCGCTATACAGGCCTATGCCGAATATCGTGGGACCTCGCCCCAGTAAAAGACATGCCCTTATGAGCAGCACATTCTATCATGCTCTATGGAGCGGAGACCTGGGCAGATGTATCAAGTGCACAAGAAGTAGCGGAAATGTCTAGCATCGGTGCAAAGGACAGCTGCACTGCGAGTCGCTTGCGCTTACCGCACAGTTTCGAAGAGTGCGGTATTGGTAGTGGCTAGCATTCCACCAATCAATTTGTTGGCCCAAAAGAGGAAAATTGCTTACGGAAAACGGAGAGATAGGTACAGCACCTCCAGCACAACGGTCAGAGCTATCACACTTGGGAAATGGCAAGAACGCTGAGAACAAGAGGCGGATGTGGCCAAATGGACTCACAAGCTAGTACCAGAAATTGAACCCTGGTACAGCAGAGCACACGGGTAAGGTGAGTTTCTACCTCTCCCAATTCCTCACAGGGCCCGGGCTCCTTAACAGATACCTGACCCAAGTTAATAATAATAATAATTCTTCTATTTATATCTGTTTCAGGCCTTACACCTAACACATTTACACCACACACCACACCTACAACAGTTAGGCCTGGACGAAAGGTTACAAAAAATATTTCAAAAGTCTGTAATCCTGAAGACCTGCAATATTGTACGATCCTTTCTAAATTCTGATCCGTAATAGTTCAGGTGTTGACTTGGTATAGCCCGTCAACATCTGCTGCAATCGCAGTCATGCGAGAGAAACTTGAAAAATCAGGGGAAGATATCTAAATACACGGATCTTGCCATGGAAATAAAACGAGTCTGGAAACAAAACAAAGTCACTATTGTCCCCCTCATTATGTCGGTGTCAGGCCTTACACCAAACACGTTTACACAACACCTCCAACAGTTGGGCCTGGACGAAAAGTTACAAAAGTCTGTAATCCTGAAGACCTCTATTATTGTGGGATCCTTCCTAAATTCCGATCAATAATAGTCAGGGTGTTGACTTGGCACAGCCCGTCACCACCTGTTACTACCGCAATTATGCGAGAGGAACTTAGAAAGTCAGATAATAATAATAATCGCGAGGGGTTGCTAGATCCCCTCAGTGGCGCCTCCCCAAGGTGGCGGATAGGGGAATGCCTCCCAGAAATTGGTGGTACCGGGAAAATGAAACACTCGAGGCGGACCAAAACTAGCTCAGTAGAATAGCGTCTGCATCCAGAGGATCGGCTATTCTACAATAACTATAGGACACGACGGATCTCCATGTGAGGAGCGGTCTCCGACAGCGTCTGTTCTTCATGTCAGAAGCGGCTCTTTTCATAAACCCCCAGGAACCTGCCCAACATCAAAAGGCTATCCGGTGAGTGGCGACACCGAGAGGTATACCAAACCCCAAGGATGTAAGCCAGCCGGCAACCTTCGCAGGTGCATCATCTGGAAGCAATTTGGACGGCTGCCTCCGGAAATGTCGTCTGGGGGCCCTAAGGCTAACCATCTGACGGGCCCTATCTTCGGGTTCGATCACCCCGGAAGAAAGGCACCCACACCGAGCCGGTTTCGGAAGCCGGCGTTGGGCAAGGTGGCGGTGCTTCGAATTGCCCTATTGACGACCCCCGCCATGACATGGACCGTTTTAGGTGAACGACGGAGCTCAGGGATGACCTGCTGAGCTGCTACGAGAGCAGTAGCCCGCGCCGTAGGATACATGTCCCGCATGTATGGGAGGTGGTACGAAATGCACCCAGAGCATAGCACGCTTACCTCCCAGAATTTACGAAATTATGTATCGCACCTTCCGAGGCAGGGATATGTTCGTGCTCCAGCTCAGCCTGCCCCTTCGGCGGACGGAAGGCCCGTTAACCAGGCAGTTCGCCGATAAGGCCCGCTGAGAGGGAAATCGACGAAGAACACTGTGTATATTATTACGTTTTCGAATTCAGCATCTATTTTTAGGTCCAGTTTGTTAACAATAGTTTATGTCTACGAAGCCTATTTTCGAAGTTATTCAGCAATCTTTAGAAAATTTGACTTTTTAATATCTCGGAAACTAAGTATGACAGAAAGATGCGGTTTTCGGTTCTAAAATGAGCAGGAAACACTTGTTTTTCAGTAAGATCAGTGTTACAAAGGCATATTAAATCAATAGACTAACAATTTTCAAATTTGGAAAGTTTAAAACGTTAAACACTTTTTTTCAAATGGGACGGTATGATAAGTTTCACATCAGTGGATGCAAAACTAAATTCTCTTTCACCTTTATATAGGCATATGTGTTTCTATCTTTGATTGTTTCCAAGATATATATGATTTTGTAGGAATTGGAAAAATCGTAGGTGGCGTGGCTCGCAGACGAAACAATTGACAGGAAACATTTCATCCAAACTGTTTCGGCAACTAATACTAAAATATGCATTCGCGCCATCTGACTGTAACCACATTCTTAAAAACTCCAGTGGTAAATTTTCCAGCAGGTTTTCCAAATTTTCATTTCAAAATTTTCGGAAAACATTTGTTTATTTATGCGGTTTCCAATAATCCCACCACGAATGCCTAAGACTCCATGCTGGTTGTCAACAAATCTGTCAAAATTTGGATTTACGTCGGTGTAAAAATGTAAATTATGCCAGATTACATGGCCGCTAATAATAACGGTGAAGGTGCATTCGTAAACAACACACTGTTTTGAATTGAGTGTATCTTCTTGGACTCGAGTAAGACAATACAGAAATTCATTCTGTTTTGAAAGTCTTGTCTTTCAAGTGCTTAATCTAGCTGCACTTGATAAGAATGCTATATGTCCTTCGTTACGATCATGTTCACAGATGTTTTACCAATGCCCAAATAGCGACTAATTTCTGCTGTAGTATACTACGAAATGGATCTTCAACTACGATTGCAAGAACGTCAAACTCACTATCTTCATTAACTACATGTTTCCTTCTCTTATATTTACGCCGACGTAAATGCAAATTTTAAGAGGTTTGTTGACAACCAGCATGGAGTCTAAACATTTGGGGTGGTGTTATTGGAAACCGTATAATAAACTAATGTTTTCCAAAATTTTCTAAACGAATTTTTAGAAAACTTAACGGAAAATTTTCCACTGGAGTTTTTAAGAATAATGTGGTTACGAATAAATGAAGCGAATACGCGTTTCATATTGGAGGCCGAAACACTTTAGATGAAAGGTTTCCTGCCAATTGTTTTGTCTGCGAGCCACGCTACCTACGATTTTTCCAATTCATACACGCCATCACGGAATGATTAAAAAATCGTAAATATCTTGAAAACCATCAAAGATAGAGCCACATATGCTTAGGTAAAGATGAAAGAGAATTCAATTTCGCATCCACTGATGTGAAACTGATCATACCATACCATTTGCAAAAAATAAGTTTTTAAAGTTTTAAACTTTTCAAAATTTGAAAATTGCTAATCTATTGATTTAATGTTCTTTTGAAACACTGACCTTATTGAAAAACAAGCACGTTTCTTGCTTGTTTAAAACCGAAAAGCGCATCTTTCTGTCGTACTTAGTTTCCGAGATATTAACGTGTTTTGTACAGTACTACAAACGTCAAATTTTCTGAAGATTGCTGAATAACTTCGAAAATAGGCTTCGTAGACATAAACTATTGTGCCAGTCCGGCCCTGGACAGCCGTGTATATTTGTATGAGGTCTAGAAAAATTCCTTCTCGTTCTATCGGTAATGATCGCGAGCTGTCGCGAACGTACCAGAGATGGCGCGGATAGCATAAAGCGCTGTCGCACGAGAGACGGGGGTCAGTTACAGTCAGTGCAGTGTAGCAGTTAGTGTTCGGTAGCAATACGCGACGACGTTCCAGTGGCGCGCGCGAAATAAATGAACTGTGACATAAATTAGTGAAGTTAAGGACCAATATAAATTAGTGTAGTGTCTTTAGATAAATTAGACTGTTAAGTATTAGGCTAGGCGTAGTGTACATAGTTAGTGAAAATAAATAGTGAAATCCGTACCAAGTGTTTTCTTGCCCAATCGGACTAAAGACTTGTAACACTATGGTTAACAAACTAGACCTAAAAATCGATGCTGAATTCAAAAACGTAATAATATATAGGGTGTTCTATTTAAAATAAGGAAGTTGATACCTACTTCCGGTATATTCGGATGTCCGCCATCTTTGAAAATCTTTGAAATTATTTTCTACAAGTCGATCATTTGAAAAGAAACTTTTTTATCCAAGCCATTTTCTTCTAATTTAAACGGTAAGGCCGCTAGAGTACACCGCGCACTTATTAGACCACCCTGTATAATGTGCATATTTAGATTTAGATATATATTTTCATCAAAATTTGTCGACATTATAGTCACATTTGGATTGACACACAGAGTTAACATCTATAGAGGGAGTGTAAACAACAAAATGCACAGGTCGCTGACCAGCCAACATGTAACGGAAATTTTGACAACTTGAGGGCATTACAAGTGGCGTGCGACTTTATATTAAAATTGTAGATAGAATAGATTCAACTATTACTGTGACGTTACAAACTGATACCAATAAGTTGTATTAGTATTTAGCTATACTTAGAGTTACGCTTATTATAATTTCATTGTAATAGTTGATGATTTATTATTACCATGAAGTGTTTCTCAAAACATATCTAACAGTGTTCTGAAAGGTAGCCTGTTGGAATGGCTGCATCGTGTATTTACTTTAGCAATAAAATATAATAATTGCATTAGGTAATATTCAGTTCTATAAAATTCTCATAGATAGATTTTCTGTAAGTAAATGCGGCATACATTTTTTAATTTCACGTCCTCAAATAGTTTAAAAAATGGAATTTGGAAAATTCATACTGATTGACATGAATGCAATGCGTGCACAAAACTTACATTAAACAACCATTATTATTTCTCAAACTGGAGTGAAGTTACTTTTGTTCCCAGTTATCCCCATATTGCGCTACTGAAAACTATAACAAAACCTATACTCACCTATGATAAGAAGTGACCGATTCGTCGCTATTACAGCAAACTATGCACTTTTTATGTTGTCTCATCATGCAATTATGACAATATTGTTCATAAATAATTTAATTCACACCACAAATATTCACAAAGTCAGTCATCACTAAAATCACTAAAATCTCGACACACGCAATAACCACAACTATAATGACAGCCACATGACAGCTTAAGGGCACGCCGATTGTAGGTTGCCCGATTTACGACATATTAGAAGTTACTGCGACATTCCGCTATGAAATTTACCATTTTTGAGATTTCATTAAACCAATACAAATTATCTTCACGTAAATCAGTTACATAGCAAGTATATTGGAATGTATAGTTAAATACCCAGTTAAATACTTTGTGTTCAAACTGCGGAAACTGCCAGATTTTGAAGAAACTGGAAGCGGACGAAGAAGAGAGACAATAGCGCTATAGATGTTGGCTGGCCAATATTCAAATTAGGCTCCCTCTAGAGATGTTAACTCTGTGGATTGATATTTCAAAAATGTTTCTATTACTTCTGCAGATATCCTGACTGATACAAAATGAAGCAGCTAAAACACCAGCGGTAGAGGACATGAGGCGTGGAGTGGCAGCATGTAGGTTACGCACAAATTACAGTTTTACATAAATTCGCCAATACTCTACACAAGGCATAGCCTAGGAGTGGCACTGTTTATATCATTAAATACAAATAAAGTAAGTAAAGCAATTACTACTATTAACTTGAAATTTTGTACTTAATAAAGTAGATAATTTTCGTTGCACCAAATTTGAGGACTATATTTACTTTAACAGATGAGTTAAAGGATATAAGGGTGATAAGTGAACCCCGTGCATTTAACAAGTTTATAGATAAATTCTTACAACTGCATTGCATATATTTCTTTTTCAAAGTATATATTGAATGGTCGATGGACTTAGTTACTTAGTTACTTCTTATTTCATCATACATATGTGATTTATTATCGACTGCATATTTGCAACTATTGTTTTGTATTCTAAATGACACACCGTGATATCAATTCTTTTATCTTGTAATAAAGGGATTTTAACACTTACATATTATTTTCTCATTCGCACGCACTTGATTTGCTGAAGCTTATACAGGGTGGGCCAATAGTGCGTGGACGGAGGATTGTGGGCTTACTAAACAATATTTCAAAAATCTCACTTGATCGTCGTGGAGACCCTTGAGGGCTATAATGTAAAAATATGTTCACTTAAATTTTGACGTTTATACAGGGTGATTCATATCAAACTTACATTTTTTTGAATGGAACCCCCTATATATTATTGCATATATTTGGATTCCTTGGTCAATTCTAGTGTGACTTTCTGTATCACACATGGAACTTTAAACGAACCGTTTAGGCGCAAATCACCATTTTTGGTATAAGTAGTTATCAGAAAAAAATTGAATATCGCAGCGATTATAAAAGCTAGAAGGCCATGACTTTGCGGTACGACTAAGCTGAAATGCGTCACCTTAGGTCAGACGGCTAAATTTGAATTCTTTTTGTGCTTGGAGAAATCAGAGGATAAATTTAGGAAACTTCAATCACAGATAACTTGATTTTTTCAAATGAGAATGCCTATTTTAGTTTCAAGAATCAAATGTCAAATTTTATTACCTTTCTAACGATATAGCATTCTTGATATCAATCTTTTTTGCTTTTCATTTTATTTCAAATTTTCAGTCAAATCGGTGTTTTTCAATCTTCCTGCGTGCAAGCAACCTAGCAGGCCATGAAAAATAAACAAAAGCTCATTAATATGGAAAAAACCAACTTACTTAGTAGAAAGATGCAAACTAACTAGAGCAACGAGGTAAGATTATGAAAATTCCTTACAACATATTAACTCTAACCGGATACAACAGCGGCAAGATATCTAATGTCAATGAGTAGCTGGGGTATGACAGAAGTGTTTGTTTTTCACAGCCTACTAGCTATTGAGGTCTACTAGAGCTTGATAACATTCCAAAACGATTAAAAATTTTGAAACAAAAGGAAATCTACCGGCGATTTTTGCTTACAGTCTAACATGTTTAGAATGAAATTTCACATTTAATGGGATAAAAAATAGTCATTTCCGTTTAGTTAAGTCAAAAGTAAAGATATCTCCAACTGGAGCATTCTGAACATCTATTGAAATAATTGCTAGAAAATTTTAATTCGCTATGTAGTAACTGTGATTATTTCATGTAGTTTTCTGCAAACTAAATTATATTTCACAATTCAAACAGACTGCAATTCAAATTTCATTTTCCGCGATTTTGCTAATAACTAAAATTACCTACTGAAGAATTTGAAGGATTGCAGTGAGGAGTATCATTACTTTTGACTTACGGAAATGGCTATTTTTTTATGGCATTAAATATGGAATTTTATTCAAATTTATTCAGAAGAAATAGATATTCTACTGCCAGTAACAATCACTAGTAGTTTTCCTTTGATTAAATATTTTTTTACTGACTTTGGAAATTGGCTAATAGCTAGTAGGCTATGAAAAATGAGCGTTCCTGTTACCGCTATTGTTTCTGGTTAGAGCTAATATGTTGTAAGAAATTTTAATAAACTTGCCTCACTGCTCTAGTTAGTCTGCATCTTTCTACTAAGTTAATTGCTTTCTTCCATATTAACGAGCTTTTGTTTATTTTTCATGGCTTGCTACGTTGCTTGCATGCAGGAAAATTGAAAAACACCGATTTGACTGGAAATTTGAAATAAAATGAAAACCAAAAAAGATTGCTATCAAGAATGCGATATCGTTAGAAAGGTAATCAAATTTTACATTTGATTCTTTGAATCAAAATAGGCATTCCCATTTGAAAAAATCAAGTTATCTGTGATTAAAGTTTCCTAAATTTATCCTCTGATTTCTCCAAGTACAAAAATCATTCAAATTTAGCCGTCTGACCTAAGATGACGCATTTCATGCTTAGTCGTACCGCAAAGTCAAGGCCTTCTAAGTTTTATAATCGCTGCGATATTCAATTTTTTTTTTGATACCTACTTATACCAAAAATGGTGATTTGCGCCTAAACGGTTCGTTTAAAGTTCCATGTGTGATACAGAAAGTCACACTAGAATTGACCAAGGAATCCAAATATGCAATAATATATAGGGGGTTCCATTCAAAGAAATGTAAGTTTGATATGAATCATCCTGTATAAACGTCAAAATTTAAGTGAAAATATTTTTACGTTATAACCTTCAAAAGTCCCTACCATGATCAAATGACATGAAATATTTTTTAGTAAGCCCACAATCCTCCGTCCACGCACTATTGGCCCACCCTGTATAGGTGGCTTTACACTACCCATAGGTAATTGCTATACACAATAGCAACAACCACCCCTTGAGGTAGATCTTATATACCACAGTTATGTTGCAACAAATTACAACATTTTACACCTTATCAATAAACCCTCCTAACAACAAGTCCAATAAACAGTAGATTATTACTCACCTCTAAATCTACGATATCGACGAGTATAGCGAAAGTTCCAAGATGGTTGCAGGTGCAATTAACCGTAATAGGGGAGTCATCGCTTCTACCAAACCAGTCATCATCCAGTTCTGTACGGCAACCAACACGTGACCATTCGCCCCATCTGTCAACAAAAATTGGTACTGATATTGAATTCCAGCGTGAATAGAAAATATTTAGCTCAGATATGCGCGAATCGAATAAGAAGAATGACATTAATGTATGGAATAGCCTTTAAAACTAAGCGGCTGCTACACCCTAAGAGCTGGCATCATGAAGGAAGGCCGAAAAGCCTTTTGGTATAAAAAATGCACGTTCTACTCATGGGTGGAAAGCCAAACTAGAGCTGCTAAGTATACTCGTAAGTATATTTAATATACTTTGTTCATAAGGTACGCCGAATCTGCGAAATTGTCAAGTCGGTACACTTTTCTACTTCCACTGGACTCTAAAAAAATAAAAAGTCCCCCTCCCCCTTCAAAGTCAGGACGGCCATATCCAAACGGATGAGCTGCATATACGGCGCGGTATCTTTCAGGGTGACTCTCTCAGTTCACTATGGTTCTGCCTCCGTCTCGATCCGCTCTCCAACATACTTAACAGCACAAACTGTGGTTTCATCAGGCACCAGAAAGCAAATCAACACAAAATCAATCATCTCCTCTACATGGATGATATAAAACTATATGCCGCCACAGAAATGCAACTGAGACTATTACTCAGAATAACAGAAGTTTGTATGTCAGATTATCAGGATGGAATTTGGCATGAGTAAATGCAAGGTGCTCCACATAAATAAAGGCCAATGGAAAAACCATCCCGAACAGGAATTAGTAACTGACCAAGCGTTGGACAACATGGACAAGGACGAAACGTACAAGTACCTGGGTATCAGCCAAAACGTTAAAATAGACCACATAAAAATCAGAGGACAACTAACACAAGAGTTTAAAGATCACCTTATCAGACTGTTAAAAACAAAACTGAATTCTAGAAATCTTACAAAAGCTATTAACACATTTGCTATAACAATCCTCACATTATTCATCTGGCATCCTCAAGTGGTTGCACACTGACATAGAAATCATCCATATACTCATCCGAACAGAACTCACGAAACACAGAATGTCACATTCCAACGCATGCAAGGAAAGGCTCACCATACACAGAAAACAAGGGGGAAGAGGAATTATAGATATACAGTCACTTCGTACAAAACAAATAAAATCACTCGGACATTTTTTCCACAGTAAACAAACTTATATAAAGCAATAGTAAAAGCAGACAAAAACTATACACCACTTCTTGTCCAGACCACCGAGCAGACGCGCACAACCACATACAAGCACAACAAGAAAAAAATAAACACCTGGTCGCAGATGCCACTCCATGGCAAACATAGATACCGTGTTACACAAGAACACATGAATGAAAAGCAGTCATATACCAGGCTGCAGGATGGCCAGCTCTTTCCGGAAACGGAGGATTTTATGCTTGCTATTCATGACCAAGTGATTGCGACACGAAATTATAAGAAGTACATAGTTCAAGATCAATGCATCACTGATGATAATTGCATAAAATGCCACCAACAGAAGGAAACAATAACAAGTGCATGCAAAACTCTCGCTGGAACTGAGTATACAGCCAGACATAACTCTGCAGCCAAGCACTAGCCACAACAAACAAGCTAATCGAAAACACAGATCCATATTATAACTACACACCGACCTCAGTATCCGAGAACAATCAATTCAAACTATATTGGGACATTGAAATTCATACAGACAAAACCATCCCATCAAATAGACCAGATATATAGGGTGCCCAAATAAGAACCATAGGAAAGAAAAATTAAATACAACAATAACGGTTTGAGGTATCAAATTGGTTTTGGCTTTGTTTTGAAGCTACATCCAAGACATTATGGAATAGAACATCATTCAAATGTCTGCCTCGGGCTCCCTGGCAGTGCTTCAAGTGGCGTTGTTGGCTACTCGAATATTGTTTTCGAGGGCATCCAAAGTGGCTGGTTTGTTGAAGTAGACCAATGATTTGGCGTATTCCCAAAGAAAATGATCGAGAGGTGTCAAAGCACACGATCGCGTCGGCCAATCAATGAACGATCGTCTGGTGATGATCCAGTCGCCAAACTTCTGTCGAACAACTTCGAGCGTTGCGTCGCTTGTGTGGCTCGTGGCTCCATCCTGTTGGAACCACATGTCGGTAATATCAATATTGTCGATCTCTGGTCACAAAAATTCTTCCAACATCGCTAGATTGCGTGGTCCATTGGTTGTAAGGTCATTTCGAAAGAAATAAGGACCGATTATGCCGCCATGCCACAATCCGCACCACACATTCAATTTTTTCGGATACTGGACCACTTCATCGGTCATTTGTAGATTGTTCACAGCCAGTAACTTTCTGCTTGTACACAGCCACTGAGGTAAAAATTGGCTTCGTCTGAGAAGATGATTTTTTAGCCAATATGAGGATCTTCGCCAAATTTGCGAGCTCACGGCGACGGCCTATGGTCGTCCGGCTTCAATTGTTGCGTTAGCACGATCTTATACGGGTGCAGTCCCAAATCCAAACGTAAAATTCGTCGAGTTGTCTCTTGTGAGAGGCCCAACTCCGCGGCTCGGTGTCGATACAACAAATTTGGGTCATCGTGAATACTGGCCGCTACGGTGGCGATATTTTCTTCACGTCGACCACTTCGCATTCGGGTTGGTTTCCTTTGGTCCAATACAGTGTACTCGTGCTCAAACGTTTTACGGTGCGACGAATTGCCTGCTCACTGAAGCCATGATGAGGGCAGAGTTCACGACGAAATGCGTGTTGCGAATTTAATTTTTTTTTATGGTCAGCCTCCCGCAACGGCTGAAAGCCTATGGCGCTGTAGAAGCGCTGCGAGAAGATAAGTGTCGGTTCACGTTAGATTTGAAACGCTGCAAGTTGTAGCCGTCGGGAAACAAATTCCCCGGCAGCTGATTCCACAGCGCCGAAGTTCTCCAAAAGAAGGAATGTTGGAGGAGACTGGTTCGGGGAGTAAGGACCTCGACCTGGTAAGAATGAGCTCGCAGAGCTTCTCTAGTGTTCCTGGTTCAGACAGCTTTTGGTGCTATTATCTGGGAGAGCTCACTCGAACATCTTCCGTGATAGAATCTGTAAAACAGGGATAGGTCTGCCACCCTCCTTCGATGTTCCAGGCTGTGTAGGTCCTTTGTGAGGTTAGGCGTATCGATTAATCTAATTGCTCTTTTCCGGATAGTGTCCAGAAGCTTAAGAGAGCTTCGGAGCGCATCCCCACACATGGGAGCAATACTCCAGCGATGGTCGGATCTGTGCCTTGTAGAGCAGCAGCAGTTGCTCTGGTGTATACCAGAACAAAACTCCAAGCTTCTGGGATGCCGTTTTAGCAATGCTGACGACGTGACCTTTCGTAGTACTTTTTTATACTTTCCAAATCAAGCGTGAAACGATGCATAATGAATTGTCAAACCTTACTGAATATGTTGACTGCTGGATGACGTTTGTACCTTTAACAGTTGTCTAGATATCCCTACTAGGAAACCTATCACGTCTATCGGGAAGCCCTATAGTTTTCCAGTCAAAGACAGACAAAGTGACCTATTTAATAGATATTGCGATTCCCAATTATATGAACATCCAAAACACCTACGCTGGGAAGATATCTGAATACACAGATCTCGCCATAGAAATAAAACGACTCTGGAAACAAAACAAAGTTGCTATTGTCCCGCTCATTATGTCGGTCTCAGGCCTTACTCCAAATACATTTACAACACATGGAGCAATTGGGCCTGGATGAAAAGTTATATAAAACCTTCCAAAGGTCTGTAATCCTCAAAACCTGCAGCATTGTACGGTGCTTCCTAAATTCATGATAATAATAGGTCACGTGTTGACTTGGCACTGCCCGCAAAAAAAATAAAAATGCAAAATAATAATAATAATAATAATAATAATAATAATAAAAGGCCTTTATTTTACCCTCAGCGAAGTCAAGCTGCGGCTTTTCTAGTAAACTGAGGACCCAATCATAAAAGAACAATATAATAGTAATGATAATAATATACATACATAAATGCACTCTCTAACGCACTCAAAAACACAAATTATGGTTTCAACATCAGACACCAGAAAGTAAATCAACACAGAATCAATCATCTTCTCTACATTGATGATATCAAACTATATGCAGCCACTGAAGTGCAACTGAAGGAATTACTCAGAATAACAGAAGTTTGTACGTCAGACGTCCGGATGGAATTTGGAATGAGCAAATGCAAGGTGCTCCACATCCATAAAGGCCAATGGAAAAGCCATCCCGTAATACCATCAGAGCCAGTGGAATTTGATTTGATAGAGTCTCTCACAGATCCCCCTCATTCACCTTGGTAAAATAGAAGATAGTGGGATTTCCACTTAGGCGTGTAGAACAGTAATTTAATATAATTTAATATAGCTTCATGAACTTCACAACCAATTGATTCCACTGACTGCACAAAAAGTTGATTGACCAAAGATTATTATTAGGTTCAGAATACACATGGAAATCTTGAAGAGTGGACCATAATTTTTTAGAACCATGTCTATCTTTAGAGTACTTAAGATATTGACTCTTTTCTTTTCTGATTGCATCTATAACCAAATTCCTCATTTCTTTGTATGCCATCCAATGTCTCTCCCTTTTTGAATGCTTATATTTTGTCAGTCGTTCGTTTCGCTCCCTAAACATCATTTTGATTATTGTTCGCAATTTCAACTTTATCATCGATATGTTCTGCAATGTACAGATCACTCCAATCGAGCGACAGTAGATCGGCTTGGAAAGCATCTAAATTAAATGAAAATTCCTGAAAGTTTTAAATATAGTGGACTGCTTTTGATATTTTAGTGACAATGCATAAAGAGTGGATTGGTGATCACTTAGCTTACCATCTCTGTATTTAATATAGCAATTATATCGAGTAAACTAGTTTTCCTAGTAGAATTAATAACTATTTGAGTGAGGTGGTACGTTTCCAATAAGTCATTCAACATTCGGCTAGGATTACTCTGATTGAGTAAATTGATGTTCAAGTCACCTAAACCTCATAACATTTAGGCCTAACCTCTTGCAAACTATCGATCATGTTGATGCTGACATGTAAATTTGTATACTTTGGAGGTCTGTACAATTTCCAACAATAATGTTTAACCCTGAAATATTTACTGCCAACCATAAACTCTCAAGCGTGCTTGCCCCCCCCCCCCCCCCCACGACTACGCCTGTCTGCTCTGAAAAAGTCGAAGTATATACTAAACTTTCATCATCGCGATTTGTTAACCATGCTTCAGTTATACCCAAAATTGAAATACGTTCTATCTCAATAAGGGATTTTAATTCATTAACCTTTGGGCACAACAAAAAGATGTTAACATGAACAATGTTCAAATTTTCAGATGCCATTGTGTCTGTATGTTTGTACTATTACAAGATAAATAAATTATAACTTACAATAATTGCTGTACATCCGCCAAATAACTGATTCTAACTGCTTGTTCGCCCACAACGATAGGTGAGGGGAGTATTGTGATCGCGAAAATTTTTGATTTTGAAGTAATACGCTTTTTCGGCGACTTATGATGTCTACATAACGAAAATGCACGTCACTCATTTCTGTCGGTCTGTCTGTCTGTCTGTCTGTCGGTCTGTCGGTCTGTCTGTTGGCGTTTTTCTAGCCTCGTTACCTCAGTAACCACTGCTTGGATTGTGATGAAATTTGGGCAGCGATATACTGTGGGGTCGTAGTAGGTAATGTTCCTATAATTTTAAAAATCGGTGCATGGGCGGCGGAGTAATTAGCAAAAAACTAAAAATTATAAATAATCCTCAAACTTCGTTTTTAGGCATTTTAGGGGTTCCTGATCATTTTCTACTTTTTTGGGTGGGGGTGAAATTGGGGTGGTTGGGGGGTTGGGGTCGTAAAACCCAACAATTTGTTGTATTCATAATAGGCTATCAGTTTGTCCATTCGAACAGTATCTTGCCTTCCACAGAAACCAAGGGACTTAGAATTTTCTGATATATACAAGCCAATGTTGCATTAGATCGTTCTGTACTGATTAACGTGAAAATTATGGAATTGATTTTAATGAAACTTTGCTACAGTATTATTACCGTGACAAGGATAGAAAATGCGTATGATTTTTAGAAATCATGTCAGTGGCAGCGCAGCAACAATAAAAAAATGGAGTCAAGTTGATTGACTCAGTACTTCCCACACACATTGATGATACCATTTTATTATTTCCCATTGCATGAAGCTATAGTCTAAAATCCTTTTGCAGCTAAATTATCGCTCATCCGCCCGCAAAAACAACATCACACACAAAACCCTCGTAAATAGTTTTTTGCGTCTCCCTCCTTTGGAACTAGGACGCCACAGTTTTTTTCTGCGTGCTTCAACTGGACGATGCGAAACGATCAAGAGCCTCCAACCCGTCTAAAAACGAAGTTTGAGCTAATGCTATGTTTTTTTTGTGTCTTTTTTATTATTGCTGCACCTCCACTGATAGTTTTTCAAAAACAGAGGCGTTTTCCATTCTCGCCGCGGTAATAAATTCTGCCACCGACAAATAGGTGGGTGGCTGCCGCCTTGCCGTGACTGAAATTCTATGGTCAAGTAGTCAGTGTCGTAAATTTCCATAGAGCGCTGTAGACTCTATATTAAAGTTCTGCAGAGTGCATGAAGTTTGCAATTAACACACCTAGTTGCATTCCAGTTGAAGATATAATATAGTTATAGTTTCAAAAATATTAATAGTTTTAAAACGTTATAATACCAGATGTTTCCACCTTTTTGAAATAATATTGAAGTGATAAACATAAATGATTTTATTATATAAAAAGCGTGAGGTGCTATAGATATTTTATCATTTAATGACTAGCTAAATAGCTCCGACAAATGTCGGTGTTTGTCATACACAACATCAAATTGATATAAACGCGAAAGTAGCTAGTAACCAATAGTTAGTAATGAATACTCTGTTTAAAAGTAACCAATACATGTTTACGGGTACTGAAGACGTCGTCACACGTCACTCTTACAGCTCTTACGCGGTAGTGATGAGCGTATGTACTTAATAATTCTACTATTATTCTTGAGAAACATTACATATGGAAGTTTTGAAAAACATTGGCCAAAAAAGTATAAAAAACAATTAGAATCGAGATAGAGAAAATCAAGGGTATTTTGCAAAAAATCCTACGTCTTATACACGTGTTGCGAACGGTGAAATTACCATTCCGGAGTCAACCATGCATGGCGCTTTAAAAGGGCCCCAGTATCGTCCATGCAGACCAACCCTTACACGAGCTTAATGAGAATTATTTTCACATAAGACTACAATAATTTTGCGATTGGAAGTTGTTCCACCAAATGATTTCGAACTTGATATTTTTAATAAATAAAAATATTCGACTGCTTGATCATAACGCCGTCAAATATGCTAAGCAGTTCTCGGCGTAGTCGTGACCATGTAAGCAAAAAGTAACTTTTTTTGTTTTTGACAGAAAAATGAAGTATTTTCATGAAATATTTTGAAGTATATTTGACAAAGCAGCAAGCTGGAAACATTGTTCAAGATGATCAATAAACATTTTTTTTAAAGCAAAGTGTTTTACATCATTTTAGAGAGGAAAGAAGTTCCTTCTCAGCGTACTAAAAAAACAAAATGGCATAAGAAAAAAAGAAAATATTTCGGAAACAAAACGTCGAAACTAAAAACTAAATGCAGGAATGCGTTGCTCCTAAAAAGTTTTCCTGAAACGTTTTCAAAGATATTCAAAATATCCTTAATAAAGCACTTTTTCGAAAACAAAAAAGTTCGAATCTTTTTTAAGGCAGGGATGAATTGGCAATTGAATACATTTTGCCATTTAACCATCTTTCGATCTCTTATAGTATCCAAGATTCCAATAAATTCACTACCAGTTTTGAACATACTGTACATTTTTGAAAAACTGATCGTTTTTTATCCTGACATAAACAAATATATTCCTAGGACTCCTTTCTCGTAAATCCATTAGTACTGGGTGTTCTGTTTTCTATGTCACTTACTATCTAATTCCAAGTAATACGATATCAAAAAAGGCAGTAGAGTTTGTAGAGATTAATAAAAATCAAAATAGAAGGAAGGAGAGGTTTTACGACTTTACAAGCTATGCAAGTGTATGATACCATAATAAGCAACGAAAACGTTTTCATTCTCAGGCCACTTGAAAATCGCACACTTATATTCGGAAACAACATTTAGATTCTTCAATTCGAAATTTTACATTTATGAATAAAAAAAATGTAAACAAAAAATTGGAAATAATACATACAGGGTGTTTCATATTGATCTACAAATACAGGTACAGGTACAGATTTCGCAACGGTCGCACGTGTTTCAGCATAGTTAAAATTTTTGTGCATCTTTCGCTATACAAATCCGTTATCATTCTATAGGTTTTCTATTAGTGTCGTGCAATTAATTGTCTATTGGAAAGAAGTGTGCTAATCCATTTTTTGCGATTGTTCGATTCGTTTTTCTTTTCTTCCGCATTATTTACACTG
This sequence comes from Callosobruchus maculatus, assembly GCA_951848785.1. Lineage (NCBI taxonomy): Eukaryota > Metazoa > Arthropoda > Insecta > Coleoptera > Chrysomelidae > Callosobruchus > Callosobruchus maculatus. Next base: position 2,832,085 of record CATOUR010000191.1, on the reverse strand, counting down.
TGTTATCGGGTTGCTCGGTTTGTATACGCAAACGTGCCTTCTCCATCCGCTATTAGCTGTTTGCTGTGTACCTGCGCCTCACACTACAATATTATTTATCTTAGCACTCGACAACCGCGGCTGTTTGCAGTTTGGTCGACGCTCTGAAGCAGTCGAATCTATTCTTCTGCTAAAGCGCGGTTTACACGACTGCACTATCCTTCCTCGTCGTCATCCTTGATCCTTACCGTGGTCTACCTTTTCTGTTTTATTTACATTGTGTTATCGGGTTGGGTTTGTATACGCAAATGTGCCTTCTCCACCCGCTATTCACTGTTTGCTGTATACCTGCGCGTTACAGTACAATATTAGTTTACTCAGCAATCGACAGCCGCGGCTGTTTGCAGTATGGTCGACGCGACGCTCCTAAGCAGTCGAATCTATTCTTCTGCTAAAGCGCGGTTTACACGACTGCACTATCCTTCCTCGTCATCATCCTTGATCCTTACCGTGGTCTACCTTTTCTGTTTTTAAGTCTCACTTACAGACCCAAGTGGAGTGAAGCGTGTCTTTCCTCACCTTGGCCCCTTCCTGCACTATCTGCTCTAAAAGGATAAGTAGCTCCCAGCTATCCATTTGTTGCGCCAATTGCTGCAAAACTTATCATGCAACTTAACTTCGGTTGATGTAAGCTTCCTCAAGGATAGTAGCGAGAAATGGTCTTGCTTCATATGTAGCAAGCAAGGGTGCACCACACGCAGGTCTTCAACATCATCTGCATCTTCCACTAAAGTCGAGGCCTCTGCGGACACAAATTCGCCCATAACGGCTATTCATGCGTCACGTATCAGATATACTCTATCGTCAATTGCTAGAGATATTAAGGATATCAAAGGCAATCATTCTCGTTTGGCGGATGACATGACCTATTGTCAAAATCTTTTAAGCGAACATGCTGAATCCATTTCACGTCTAGACAACAATATGAGAACGCTAAAGATTGTGCAAGATAATACTTCTGCTAACGTTGGGACTGATGATGGTAGATTAAGTGACCGTGAACTGAAGCTAAATACAATTGCCAATAGTTCTACAAGCATTTCACCCACAGTCACAAGCAGAGACTTTCGAGCGGGCACATAATGTCATAATAACAGGTGTCCCTGAAGATTGTGACTCTAATGAAACCACGTTCATTTCGAATGTGTTAAACGTTGTCGATCCCGTTGCTAATTCTCAACATGTTGCTTTCACAATGATTGGAACTGTCAGCTCAGCACCTCGACCCATTAAAGTACATTTCTCCAGTCTCTACACCATCAAATCCATTCTGCGCAACAAAAAGAAACTTTTTAACCATGACGTTTTCAAAACTATCTCTATTTATGACGACAAGACACCATTACAGTTGAACCAACTCAACAATCTTCGTGCAGAGTTAAGACGGAGGCAGAACGAAGGATAAACTGAATTCACAATTAAGTACATCAAGGGTGTTCCGAAAATTGTACGCTCTCCCGTGACTAATGCACCAAAAAAACTAGGCATCCCGACAAATTCTTCTCGCAGAATGGTCTATTTATTATACCAAGACACAATCCCTAAATTTCTAAATTACTTGAGTTACTCGCTTTTGTTGAAGAAGAATGAAGCATTTAGGACGGCAGTACAGCAACACTTTCTACAGAATTTTCGACCGCTGGAATAGCCTACCAGGATTTGTCGTGAACCCCTCTAGTGCGAACAATTTTGAAAACATTTAGAACAAGTTCTTTAAAACATGATATTTTAATTACTACCTTAATACTCTTGTACTGTTATTTTATGTTTTTTGCTTATTCTGAGTTTATAGCCTTCAGGCTTAACTCTTATCTGTTTGTTGATAATAATAATAGATTAAAGGTCTAATAAAAAAAATCTTTTTGTAATAACTTTGGTAACACTTTAGTTTTCTTTATGAAACTTGGTATGATGTCTTCATGTACCAAAAGGTACGATTTGATGAAGAAAATTTTTTTATTTCTACCAGTGACGTTCGTGCGGGACATGATTTCAACATTTTTAACAAAAGAAAAAGTGGTACGCCACTGTTTGATTTTGAATTAAAAGCTTATTTTGAATTCACCTTTCATTTTTCAACAATTTCAGTCCCTTGATTTTTTTCGTCCAAAAAATAAAAAACATTTTCTTGCAGGCCGATATAGCTAATTTCTCATACGGTGCAATTACGCGTGTTTTGCTCGAGATCAAAGTTTATTAGGAAAGTTGCCTCCTTATTTTTGTTTAAGGGCACGAGAGCGTGGGACAGATTCTTTGCATTAATGAATTCATATGAATCGAAAACGAATCGATTTCAAGTGAAACAGATTAATTTTCAAATTAGCGTAGTAGGCTTTTTAATAAAATCTAATTTCATTTAAATGTCACTGAAAGAAAAATAACTGTATGTTTAATGTGTTAAAAGCTTATTGATCTAACGTTTTTGTAAGTTTGCTTTAATTATGGTAAATTATGGTCTTGCTTATGGTAATACAGAAAGGCACTTCTGAAGGTAGGCCTCGTACCACAAGAACGCCTGAAACTGAGGAAGCAGTATTACAAGAGATCGATGAACACCCGGAAACTAGCACTAGAAAGATTGCAAGATTACTCAATATGAGTTACAATGTTGTTTGGAGAATTTTAATAGACTTTTTGCTTTATCCGTACCACATTCAAAGAGTGCAGGCTTTGCTGCCAAGAGATTTTACAAGTCGTTTGAACTTCTGCAATTGGTATACGCGAAAAGTTGCAGAAAATCCTTGGTTTAATAAAAAAGCTCTTTTCAAGGACGAAGCAAACTTCTCTCGAAATTCCATATAACATTTTCACAACAACTATTTGTGGGCGGAAGAAAACTCCTATGCCATAACAGAAACGAACTATCAATACCAATTTTCTGTTAATGTTTGGACTGGTATTATTGGTGATAATCTTATCTTTTTTCTTACCAGGGCGTTTAGATGGTCGGTCTTACCATCGTTTCCTCCTCGAAGATATACTGCTTGCTTTGGTACATGCATGACGTTGCTCCACAGGGGGGAGAAGTGCAGTCACTTACGCTTCGCCCGCGGTGCAATCACCACCACATCTGAATATTTTCGGGAAACTAGAAATAGGTTCCCGGAAATAGACGGCACCAAATGGCCTCACGGCTCATGTTCCGTCGCTGGCCGATGTCCCCGGTTACTCATAAGTGGCAAATTAAATTAATTTGTAGTAAAATATGCTCAATGGCTCTTCCAGGATCAAAAGATTCCGGAGGTAAAATACCTGGCCGTTCGGATCTTCGGTTGCCAGGTGGTCCGGGAGGGACATAAGCGAAGTCTGTTTAAAGAATTGTGCTGCCACTTCTCGTCAGGCTAACAACAGAAGCCGTCCTTCGCAGCACCTTCGCACTGACGACAGGCCCGAAGGCCAGAGAAACTTGTTCAGAGCTGACTTTACAAATATACGAGGTCTTCCCGCCAACATAAACTCTGTTCATCAACACCTTCAGGCAGAGAAGCCACACATTCCGGCTCTTACGGAAACTCAAGTCGGCCCTTCAACAATGGACAACTGCTTCAGGTATCCCGGATATGACTTATACACCCGATTTAGACTTGGCGTATGCGTGTACGTTAAATCTGGGCTTTCTTGTCGTCGAGAAAAAGAGCTCGAACTGGAAGGATTTGACATCATATGGCTTAAAATATCCTTCCAAAATCATTCCAAATTCATATACTGCATTTATAAACCACCAAGTAGTACCAACTGCAAGGAGCTCTTCGAGAACCTTTCAGCCACTGTGGACGCGCTGCAATCAGGTCACCCCAATTCAGAGATAGTCTTTCTGGTTGTCTTCAACGTTCACAACTCATACTGGTACAAACACTGAAACAAAACCGACGACGAGGGACGTGAAGCTGAAGCCTTCGCTATTAGCTGCGGCTTGGAGCATATAGTGAAAGAATCAACAAGGATCCACAACCATCACGGAGATTTTGCTAGTCTGTGGACCTATATCTCACAACTACCCCAACAATTTACACAGTGGAAGTAACCGCTCCACTAGGATCATCTGACCATATAACACCGTCTCAACGCTATGCAGGTTGCATTCTCTAGATCCCCACCAAACCAAGCCTCGCCGGGTCTGGCATTACGGATCAGCAAAGTGGGACGACCTAATGGAATACTACCAGTCCTTCCCTGGGACGACGTCTGCTTCAAGTCACAAAACCCATCAGCTTGCGCCCAAGAAATAACAGAGGTATTAATACCCGGCATGAAAGCCTATATTCCTCATGTCTTCAATCGTCCCTCCAAAAACAAGCCATGGTTTAATCACCGTTGTAGAGATGCAGTTACCTCTAAAAACTAACATTACAAAGAATGGAGGAAAAATCCATATGCCGAGAACCACCGCAATTTTATCGACGCCAGCAATTACTGTAAACGCGTGATTGACAGCAGCAAGGAGGAACACAACCAAAAAATTAAGAACAAGCTCCTTTCATGCCCTAGTTCGTCCAGAACATTCTGGTCTCTAGCTAAGGCTGTTACTCAGAACTTTTCCTATTCGGCGATACCACCCTTGACTAGATAGGATAAGTCCATCGCTTCTACTGCTCAAGAAAAAGCAGACATCTTAGGGAAGCCAATTCTACTGCAGACTGCCAAGGAAGTATTCCGACCACCACCATAAACGTGAACTCGCAAATGGCAGAGGTCAAATTTCAACATCGAGATGTAAAAAGCATCCCCCAAAAACTAAACACGAAGAAAGCTACTGGTCCTGACCAAATTCCAGCCATTGTACTTAAACGCTGTGCCGCTCAGCTTGCACCTATTCTTTGCAAGCTCTTCAAACTATCGTATCAGCGAGGCGCGTTTCCCGCTTCATGGAAGATTGGCTGCGTGCAACCCTAAGAAAGGCAAGAAAACCGATCCCACCAATTATAAACCTGTCGCTCTTCTCAGCATCATGTCTAAGGTTATGGAGACTGTCATCAACACACAGCTCCTGAAATACCTGGAAAACAGTAACATCATAAATGATCGCCAGTATGGCTTCCGTAAGTACAGGTCTACGGGTGACCTCCTTGCCTGCGTCACTCACTTGTGGAACAGAGCAATAGAAAATGATGGCGAATCCCGTGTTGTTGCACTTGACATATCGAAAGCCTTCGACAGAGTGTGGCATGAGGGACTTCTGGCCAAGCGAGCTGCTTATGGACTACCACCTGGCCTGCGCCACTGGCTGAATAGCTTTTTGAACGACCGATCTCTGTTTGTTGTAGTCTAGGGCTGTTCATCAGACGTATTTCCAATAAACGCCTGTGTTCCTCAGGGATCTGTCCTATCCCCTACACTGTTTCTGCTGTACATCAACGAGCTGCTGGAAATAACATCCAATCCAATCTACAGCTTTGCAGACGACAGCACATTAATATAGTGCATGGAACCAGGCAAGCCACTATCATCCCAGGACACGGTACGTCGGCGGCAGCAGCATGCCTCACAGGTCAACGCAGATATCAAAACAATTGTCGAGTGGGCATTAGAAAATAAAGTACAGTTCAAAGTACAAAGAACTCAGGCAACAACACTTACAAAGAAGTCTCACGTTGGCTTACCAACTGTGGAAATGGAGGATCACCCCATAGTCGAGTCATCTTCCGTTAAACTTTTGGGGATCAACATCAACAATAACATGTCCTGGCATGACCACGTCGTCAGTATTGCTAAAACGGCAGCCCAGAAGCTTGGAGTTTTTTCCGTTGTAGAAACTTGTACACACCAGAGCAACTACTGCTGCTCAACAAGGCACAGATCCGACCATCGCTGTAGTATTGCTCCCATATGTGGGAATGCGCTCCAAAGCACTTTCTAAAGCCTCTGGACACTATCCAGAAGAGAGAGTGGCTGACCTATCCCTGTTCTACAAATTCTATCACGGAAGATGTTCGAGTGAGCTCTACCAGATAATAAAACGAAAGGCTCTTCGAATGAGGAACACTAGAGAGGCTCTGCGAGCCCATTTTTATCAGGTCGAGGTCTCTACTCCCCGAACCAGTCTCCTCCAGCATACCTTCTTTTGGAGAACTTCGACGCTGTGGAATGAGCTACCGGGGAATTTGCTTCCCGACGGCTACAACCTGCAGCGTTTCAAATCTAACGTGCACCAATACTTATCCTCTCGCAGCGCTTCTCCAGCGCCATAGGCTTTCAGCCTTTGCGGGAGGCTGACCATAAAAAGGGCGTTTAGACGGTCTTACCATCATTTCCTCCTCGAAGATGTACTGCTTGCTTTAAGGAGTGACATGTGGTACATGCATGACGTTGCTCCTTTCCACTTCACTGCAATGGTGCGCGAGCATTTACATGCACTTTATCCTAACCGTTGGATTGGCCGAGGGGGGCTCTAAGAATGGCCGACAAGGTCTTCCGGTCTGAATAGTTTAGATTTCTATCTGTGGGACATGCTAAAACCCTTGTGTATAAGACTCCCATTCACAGTATGGAAGGGTCAAGAGATCGAATCGTAGCAGCCTTTGAGACAATTCGAAATACCCCAGGGATATTTGAGAGGGTACGTGAAGACGGATAGAATCTTGTATTATGAGTGAAGGAGGCCACTTCCAACAATTTTTGTAGCTAGATATAGTTTTTGTCACGCACACAGTATACGTTAGTTTGTTATTAATAACATGGTTCTCATAAATGAGCAATGTTAAATACCAGTGTACAATTTTGTTACTAAGAAGAAACATTATTCCTAGCATTATTTAATCTTTTGGTACCTAGTTCCTTGTTGTCTTAGTTTAAAAGTTTAGTATTCGTTTAATATTAAATACCTATTAAAATTACTTTTTACCAAAAATAATCTGTTTGATGCATCGTATTACAAATAAGTTATATAGGACTGCAAGAAAATGACTTATTTTTTTAATAAAAAAACCGAGCTACCGAAATTGTTGAAAAATGGTAGGCGAATTCAAAATAAGCTTTTAATTAGAAATCAAACAGTGGCGTACCAATTTGTTTTGTTAAAAATATTGAAATCATGTCCCGCACGAACGCCACTGGTAGAAATCAAAAAAAAGTTTCTCCAACAAAAAGTACCTTTTGGTACATTGACACAAAGTTTCATAAAGAAAACTAAAGCGTTACCAAAGTTATTACAAAAGAGTTTTTTTATTAAAGCTTCAACACCCTATAGCCCGAAAGTTATGACGTGTAGGACATACGTTCATATAAAGTTCTTTTTTACTGAAAATCATCCAGGAAATCACCCCCTGAAATATTTTTACATATATTTGAAACATCATGTAGAAGAGCAGATAGCAAATGTAGGGGCCACCCTCTTGTTCACATTTCTTTGCCAAATAATTTCTTAGAAACATTTTCAGTACCAGATGCAGTTTTCATGAGATAAGAAGTGTAACTTCGTTTCTGCACCATAAAGCGAATAAAAATGTTCCTTTGAAGTATAATCCGAGATTGAGTACTCTAACAATGTTGTCTATCTAAAAAATGATTCAAGAGATTACAAATTTTAATGCATTGGTAATTAAAACATTTTTTCGAAAAAATTATCAATGGACTATGATATATAAAAAATAAAATACATTTATCTAAAGTGTTTGGTCAGCCCAGCGATGAGGAAGGTAACTTGCGTAATTTTGAACTTCTTAAACGTATGTCTTAATTTATATGAAACAATGACCCAAAACGCAACAGATTTTTCTCCTGCGTGGCATTTTTACCTGCAGTGCTATATTTTTGAGTGTGCTATTTTTGTAAACCGCCAAAGTATTAAACAACGTGCTGCTAGTTTAATACGAGAACACTCACCCCCTAACCGTCGTCCAATGAACACATTGCGGATTTGATCGTTCATTGATCGTTGTCCTGTTGTAATCCAGCCAGACATGCAATCGGATGGGGGCAGCAAGGGAGATGCCTGATAGGCTACTGTAAGAAACAGGTCGCTCTCTTCTCGTTCTTCGACGGCTCATGCTCAACTTCTCTTCGTAGCTCTTCGAATCTTCCTCATTTGAATGGTGTGTTGAGGATAGAGGGATGTTATCATCGTGGTATCTATAATAGACAATAATAAAATAATAGTAATTATAATATCTGGTTGGGTAGGTACTGTTGCCAGCAGTGCATTCTACAAGTGGCAATAAACTACAAATACTATTGAATGAAACTTTCCTCATTTATTCGACTTCGTACCTGTTTTAGTTTACGAGATACCCATGTCGGCACCAATTTCGAACACCCTGTATAGCGTAAGATTTAATTTAATTTAAGCCCAGAAACAAACATTACAATAGCCACCATATGCAATGAGCCTATTTTCTCCAATATAAATGAATTACAGTATATGCCGCATAGAACTCTTACCTGGGTACAAGAATGGTGACCGAAATTAAAGGTGAAGCTACTGTGATATCGACGCCCCATCTTCTCGCTACAGAGTCATCATATGCAGCAGGAAATAGAGCTCCTACCCGACGATATTCGGCATAGCTTAATACAGCGCCCTCTTCAGGTAACGAGGACCGGGTTGTAGTCACTTCTCCTATATCCAGCTTTCTTATGCCTAAATAAATATTATTTAAACTGATCGGTTCCTTTTTTTTGCTTTTTAGGCTACCAGGCGGAGGAAATATTGTAATCGTGGAAAATTTTGAATTCATTTTTTGGACGGCCTGTAATAGCCATCGAAAATCGTGAAATTAGTTTCTTAAACTATGTCTTAAGGCAATGTTTGACACTTTTACAGTTCGGCAATTAAGTAGCTCTTTGGTAGACAAGTACTGCATGAATTGGTTGTAACAACAGAGATTTGGATTCATTATGAACATATGCCAAACCACAATAATAAACATTAACGTTAACATAGTATGTCTACAAAGATGCACAACATCTTCGTATTTGTATTTTATAGAAACATCCATAAATAAAATAAAGATGGTTTCATCTCAGTGAGATTTGAAACGAGAAATAATGATCTTTATTTTGTTGAATTAAAACTGTGCGTTTGTGGGGAAAAGAGGAAGAAGCTGCCATATTGTTAAGAAACTCTTAAAAATAATTATTATATTTTAAGAAAATGAGGATAAAGTACAGAAGACTTGAAACCAGATGTGGAAATAACAAGAATCAAAATGAGCAAAACAACATTCTTGAAAATATATAATTCCGATTGCCCAAATTATCGGTGAGCCAAGGTGCTGGTGGTGTGGTAACTCTTTTACAAACAACTGGTGTATGCCCGTCAAAGGCTGACAATATGAAAGAGTTGAATGAATCTACTTTCATATAAATATCCTCGGTGTTAATAATTAAGTCGTGCCATGATAGCCCAGTCAACTCATCCATGAAATCATCCAAGTTAAAATTTCTGAAATCTCGAAAAAGTACAGTATACCTTGTAGTTAACTTCATGGCACTTGAATGTCTTAAAATTTAATCTCCCAAAACTACAGAAAGTCATTTTCTTGAAACAGTGAACTAACTACCTTATAGAGTCAGATAGAACATTACCATGATTAATCCTGATTAATCCTGAAATGTAGTAGTTAAGAAATAGAAAGAATAGAAATTTGAGATTATTGGAAAAAGTGCCAAGCAGTTTGTTTGAAAAATTTGAGAATATTGAATTTCTTACAAAACAGAATATCACAATTTCACCAAAAATCAAAACAAAGAGTGAGTTGTTGCAATTAGCAAAAAGCTACAGCTTCTATAAAAAAGTATACCTTTGATAAAGTGGCGCGAAATAGAGGGTGTGAACGTTTATTAAGACTTCCACTCTATTTTATACTTTTAATCCGATTGAATTAATATTGAACCATCCTTTTTGTTCTTCAGTCAGGATGTTGTTTTGCATCAGGTGTTGTTCAATCCTTCTGCCTATTGTTGCAATGATAATTTTGTACAAGGTGGGGAGACCAGTGATTGGGCGGTAGTTGACAGGGTTCTTGGTATCTGCATTTTTGGGTTGTATATACGTTATTCGTTGTGTGAGGAATTTGGGAAGCCTATTAGGTTGGAGTATGGCTTTATTGATTTGGTCTGTGAGCATTTCGTATGTTGAACTGAATTGTTTGTACCAAAAATTTTGCACATTATCCACGCCTGGACACTTCCAATTGTGGGTATGTTTTATCATTTCAGCTATTTCCTCAGTTGTAAGAATAATGTTTCCCTGCTCCGTTATGTGTTGATGTTTTGTCTCTTCTTGTCTGACCATGGAGCATTTTCATTATGGGTTTTGAGTTCTGAGCATAGGCTTCTCCAAAATGCAGTTAATTCTTTTCTGCTTGGAGGTTCTATTGTTGTTATCTGGTTGTTTGATGTTATTTTTTGGTAGAACTGCTTTTCACTTTTCTGAAATAGATTGTTAGCATCCATTCTGTCGTTGGATTCGTTGTATCTGCGGAGTCTAGCAGCATAAATTGCAAGTTTTTGTTTAAGTGTATCAGCTATTTCTGGTATTGTTTTTTGTGGTGACTTTGATTTCAGTATATTTATTGTTCTTTGTATGTATTTTGAAGGGTGGTTGTTATTGTTGGAATATTGCGCGAGGTGTGCCAGATCCTTTCTGAGTGTACTGAATTTGTTTTCGATTCTTATTTGCCATTTAGGTTTAGGTCTATTGCTTCGCTGGTGTTTAGAACGTTTTTGGCCGTTAACTATGAGTGTTGTTGCTGCGGCAGCATATATAACGGTATGGATGTCCTCTAGGTTACTGTTGTTTGTTATGAATTGTGGTATTAGGTTAGTATTTATTGTGTGTAGTATTTGCTGAGTGTTGTTTTTGAAAATTAGTCTGGGCAGGGGATCTCGTAGTGCAGGATTAGTGCCACACCATTTGTTAAATTGTGTGTTCATCACCTGTTCCGCAGTTTGTGTGATGGAAGGTGATCGAGCAATGTTTTGGTCTTGGCTCTGTGTGATTGTGTTGCACCGTTTGTTAAATTGAGTTGTTCGTGAGTTCGTCATTTGTTCCGGTTCGCCCGAGATGGAAGGCAGTTGAGCAGTGTTCGCTGCTTCGGTAGATTGTGTGACTGAAGGTGGTTGAGAAATTTGCTGGCTTTGTGTGGTCGTGCGGCAGATATACTATGAATAAATATGCCTTTCTGAAACTAACAATAGAAGGTAAACTCGAAGGCAAAAGAGAACTAGAGCGTAAACAAAACTCAGCGGAAAAAAATCAGAGACTGGACGGGACTGAATTCTCATAATCTACTCAGGAGAGCGCAAGCATTTGTCACAATTGTTGCCGGTCTTCACTGGATGGAATTTGTACCTTAAGAAGAAGAATCATGTTATGTTACTTGTTAGAAGACATTGGCGGTTTGGATTTTTGAATATCAGAAACAACTACTATTGTTCTAATTTACTAAAATACTAAGTCACACTTTTATTGAAGAAACTACTCACTAAAATAATAGCTACAGTAAAATCATATTTATAGATTTTTGAAATATGAATTATCTCGTGGTTTTTGTGTCCCAAATTCATACCAATTGATTGCTCGGCACCGATTTCAAGAAATCCCAAGCATGTTGGATGCAGTCAACAGGTTCTTCATGAGTGCCCACAAGCCTTGCATAATGTTTTCAAAAATTTTCCATACAAAAAGTCCAAAGAAGTAAGGTTAGAACACGGAGTGCGACAGAACGGCACGCTAGGTTCAATCCATCTCTCCAAAAAATTGTGGTCCAACCAGTTCCCCAAATTTTACTGGAAATTGACTGAACAGCCATTGAATTGGAATTGAGTGATTAATCTTGAGTTGAGTCGAATTTATTCCAACATACTACCATGTGCTGTCATTAAAAATTAAAAAGACATAGGGTTAAAAAAATAATCCAGGCTAAATTATTCTTCCTCCATGTGCCGTATCAGGTCCTCCTGACGTTGGCGATCACTATGGCTAGGGCGGATCTATCTTCCGCCATACGGAACAGTTGTGCTGCACTGCGTATTTCCGTCCATTCTCGTATATTACGGAGCCAAGATTGTTGTCGTCTCCCAGGTCCCCTTCGACCGTCGATTTTGCCTTTCAATATTAGTTGTAAGAAATGATATTTTTCACCTCTTAGTATGTGGCTAAATATTGACAGTAAATTCTACCTGGTAAATTTTTAACACAAATGATGTTTATGCAACAGAGTCAAGAACCCATTGACTTTGTAGCGCGGTCTGTCAAAGGTATTCTAAACATTCGGTGATACGCCCACACAGAAATTTCAGAAATAATTTTCATTTTCAGAAAGTTCAGCGGTCTTCCATATTTCCTTCAAAATTATCCGAGTAAACTAAAAACAAGGGTTTTCATTATGCAGAAAAGGATAATTAGATCAATTTCTAATTTAAAAAGACAAATAAGTTGCAGGAAGGAATTTGTAAAACTAAAAAAATGACAGTGTTCAGTATCTACATTTTGGAACTTTTAACATACACAATGTCGGAAAAATCTGACTTTACAAAAATAAACTGTCACAATAAGTATTCCACAAGGAACTCACCTATACTTCAAATTCCTTCACATAGGTCATCCATTATAGAAAAGGGCCCTAACACATGGCAATTAGGCTATATAACAAACTCCCTCATAATATGAAAAACATGCAGGTGAACATGTTTAGACAAAAAATGAAAGCGATTCTACTGAAAAAAATGAAGTCAAGTTGATTGACTCAGTACTTCCCACACATAACAATGATTTCGTTTTATTGTTTTTCCATTGCATGAAGCTATAGTCTGAAATCCCCTTGCAACCAAATAATCCAATTTCACCCCCACCCAAAAAGACGCAGAAAATGATCAGGAGCCTCTAAAACGCTTAAAAACGAAGTTTGAGCTGTTTTTATATTTTTAGTTTTTTTATTATTTCTGCGTCGCCACTGACATGATTTATCAAAACCATATGCGTTTTCCATCTTCGCCATGGTAGTAATGCTGTTTCAAAATTTCATTAAAATCAATTAAACAGTTTCCTCGTTACAACGATCTCATGCAATACTCTCGTATGTTTACATCAGAAAAAATTCTAAGTCCTTTGCTTTCTGTAATAGGCAAGGCAATGTTCAGGTGGGCCTAAAAAGGTGATTTATGTCGCTAGGTCTTCCTTCACAGGTCAGCGGACAACCTATTATTAATACAGCAAACTTTTCAGTTTTTCACCCCCCCACCCCCCAACCACCCGAATTTCACCCCCACTCAAAAAAACTCAGTAAATGATCAGGAACCTCTAAAACGCTTAAAAACGAAGTTTGAGCTGTTTTTATATTTTTAGTTTTTTTTATTGTTTCTGCGCCGCCACTGGCACGATTTATAAAAACCATACGCATTTTCCATCCTTGCCACGGTAGTAATACTGTGTCAAAATTTCATTAAAATTAATTGAACAGTTTCGTCGTTACATAATATAGAACGATCTAAAGCAATACTCGTATGTATACATCGGAAAAAATTCTGAGTCCTTTAGTTTCTGTAATAGGCATAAGGCAATGTTCGGATAGACCTAAAAAAGTTATTTATGTCGCTAGGTCTTCCTTCACAGGTCAGTGGGTAGTCTATTATGAATACAACAAATTTTTCAATTTTACAACCCCCCACCCCCCAACCACCCCAATTTCACCCCCACCAAAAAAAAAGTAGAAAATGATCAGGGACCCCTAAAACGCCTAAAAACGAAGTTTCAGCAATATTTAATTTTTTTGTTTTTTGCTAATCACTCCGCCGCCTATGGACCGATTTTCAAAATTATAGGAACATTACCTACTACGACCCCACAGCATACCGCTGCCCAAATTTCATCACAATCCATGCAGCGGTTACTGAGATTACGAGGGTAGAAAAACGCGACAGACAGACCGACAGACAGACAGACAGACAGCCAGACAGGCAGACAGACAGACCGACGGAAATGAGTGACGTGGATTTTCGTTATGTAGACATCATAACATGCCCAAAAAGCGTATTATCTCGAAATCGAAAATTTTCGCGATCACAATACTCCCCTCACCTATCGGTGTGGGAAGTAAAAGCGTATTATTCCGTTGAAGAGTACCTTTCAGACAATAGCATTTGTTAGATGTTATATTATATTACGTACATGTGTTCTTTTTGTATGCTAGTTTTTTTTTATCGACGACATTCTTGTGTGAATGATTTTAATTCTTTTATTTTATTGTCTTTTATTGTCGTGTGTTCTGTATTGTCTTTTTAATTTCATATTTATATTAGTAATATTGTTTTTCATTGCTATACAGCTTATAGTGTATCTATATTACTAGGTACATAATTTAGTTCATGACCCATTCTATGTCATCCTATGATGATTTATTGAATAAAGAATCTTCTTATCTTATCTTATCTATCATATATCCACCTTTGTTTTTTAGGAAACTGTTTTTTTTTTCTCTTAAAAAAATCGTTACATCTATACACGTGCACAGAAGCTCTTAAAGTCGAAGAAAACTGTGCGACAGAGGACAAAATCAGTTGTTAGTAGCAATCTGTCATGTTTACGGACGAACTTTAGAAGCGGAAGATAAACAGTTTGGTGTGGTAATGAGCGAGGAATTACAAATATTTCTGCAAAGGGGGCATCATATCTCGCAGTATTTGTCAATATTCACGACGATTTTGTACTGACAGAACCTGATGAACGGCAAAATACAATAATATCCGACAAGATACATTTATAGGATCTTCGTGAAATTGTTAGGAATAATTAGTCGAATAGCCACTAGCAACCTACATTCTTGCATGATCAAAAGTGTTCTCGTTTAGAAAAGAGATCACTGATACTAAACTGAAAATTGAAGGTAAATTCGAAGGCAAAAGAGAACCGGGGCGTAAAAAAACTCATAGCTGAAAAAGTCAGAGACTGGAGGGGACTAGATTCACATTCTCAACTTAGGAAAGTAAAAGCATTTGCAAAATTGTAGGATTAAACGGTTTTTTAAAGAAAAAAAAACAGTTTCCTAACAAACAGAGGTGGAGATGTGATAGTTAACTCGAATAATTCTGAAATAAATATGGAAGACTGCTGCACTTTCTGAAAATGAAAATTATAGAAATTTCTGAGCAAATTTATCAACCTACCTTTTTTGTGGGATGCACAGTTTTTTAACAAAATAAAGATATTTTTTCGGGCATCAACTCTTCGTACAATGAACCACTTTTATTTTTTAAACAGAATATGTGCGTTTGGCATAAACAAGAAAAAGATCATTCTCATAACAATTACGAAAACGTTATATTTTGAGAAATGCATTTTGCCCTTAAGAACAAGGATTTTGTAATCATGTATATAAAATATGAGTATATAAGATAAATCTTTTTTTTCGTCAACTCAACACTGTATTTTAAAAACGAAACCGTATCGGAAATTTCCCCCGTAAAAATAAATATGTCTATATCATTTTACAGTCGTACTACTAAAATGTGGATCCGATGATCATACAGAGAGTCTTTAAGTATGGAACGCCTCAATTATGGTTTGCACGATTTTTATGAATTTGAGGGTGTGAGGGATTTGATAAAAAATAATGTGTATTTTTCAAGGATTTTGACAATAAAAAAATATACACGGTGATCCAGAGTAGGCGGCAGAAAAAATATGCCTGTGCGCCATCTGGTATCCGGAGGTTACGCCAAACCAAAGGAAGTTGCTGCTAAGCAGCAGCAAACTTCTTGGCGGAACGCAAAGGCGCATTCGCTTCACCTAACCAGATAGGCGCGCTTCTATGCCAACTGCATATGAAAGTCGATATACGAGGGTTGCTCTATATCTCCGTCAATCCACCAGTACGCAGACAGCTGTTTCACGCTTATTAGCGATCATCAGTGCGCCATAGGTCGATTGTAAACCATGTCAGAGTAGGCGGCGGAAAAGATCTGCCTGAGCGCCATCTGGTACCCGGATGTAACGTCAAACCGAAGAAAGTAGCTGCTAAAAAGCAGCCAACTTCTTGACGGAGCGCAAAGGCGCATTCGCTTCAGCCTAACCAGAAGAGCACGCTTCTATGCCAATCAATCCACCAGTATGCAATATATAGAGCAACCCTCGTATATCGACTCTCATATGCAGTTGGCATAGAAGCGCGCTCTTCTGGTTAGGCCCAAGCGAATGTGCCTTTGCGTTCTGCCAAGAAGTCTACTGCTGTTTAGCAGCGAATTACTTTGGTTTGACGTTACCTCCGGGTACCAGATGGTGCACAGGCAGATCTTTTCTGCCGCCTACTCTCGCATGCTTTACATGTCTGATAGAAATGGACATTCTGATGCTCTCTATCTCCGTCAGTCGACCTATGGCGCACTGATGATCGCTAATAAGCATGAAACAGCTGTCTGCGTACTGGTGGATTGACGGAGATATAGAGCAACCCTCGTATTGCAAATGCTGTCATAAGATTGCAAAACTCCCACACCCCAAAATTCATGAAAATCGTGCAAACCGTTTCCGAGATAATTGAGGCGTTCCATACTTAATGGGTCTGGGTACACACATTTATACATATGTATTCGCCATGTAAAACACGGATTTGCATTTCCAACAGAACTCACTTTTTTTCAAACTACATACATAATATTTCAGAAGGTGACAGTTAAGACCTTAATGAATGACAACTTTGAGCGATTTTTTGAAAAAAGTTTTTTAGTGTGCAAAAAAAACTCGCAATGCAAAATCATACATTCTACAAATGCCTGTAATTTAACAACAAAACCCGATACCAAAACAAGGACAATTAAGTGAAATAGTGCAAGCTTCCTTCTTCAATTTGCTCTTTGAGTCATTACTGTAAGTTTAAAGGTGACGTCAGCAGCTTTGAAATGGGAAACTCATTTTTATGGCGACCTTTGGACCCTTTGACCTTAGCTTTGGATTTTTGAACTTTTCTCCCATCATCTTAGACACACATACTGGAGAAAGGGAACAAGCGGCCACGCCTCCTCGCTAACACGTGAATACGTATTTTATTCGATTCTCAAGCTCGCCCGCTATACCCTAGAGCCTAAGCACTCACTATGTACAAAATGGAGATTCCAAACAAAGAATTTCGATTATCTTTTAAACTTTAAGAAATGCCGAAAGTCATTTTTACACATGCTACTCTAAATTTATAATCTTTTCCTCTTATAAACAGACTATTCTTCCGTCTATTCTTAAGAGACATCATAGTAAGTTTAACTGACTGAACTGACTGGAAAACTAAAGACCATCAATCAAGTTTCTTATTTTCCTAACGTTCAAGTATCCTTTGCTAGTAGTGATTACATATATATTATACCTGTTACCGCTGTCATTTTTTCCCAGATGAGAAAAACGTGGACGAAACATCTATACTTGCATAGTTGTAATTAAAATTAACTGACATGATATATCTGTGTAACTTGTGGCTGTCGCCGAACAGGCTGCTTGAGTTCCTACATATCAACTTGCAGATTTTCTTAAAAATGCATGAAACGTTTCTGGGTTGTTTGCAATTATGGTCACACTAGGGTCCAAGCATGAGTGATTCAAAAAACATTATTGAAATTATAATCAATGCAATATGCGATAACTAATACACCAGTAAAAATTTACCTCTTTTGTTTCTTCATAGATTATGACTAATACTTACCCAGCAAAGAAAGAGGTACCGCTATCTTGGTATAGTGATCGAATTTGCTGGCATTCAACAAGTAGTTATTGTACTTTGGAAATATGACGGAGGGGCCGACGGACGAGTATGGAAAAAGGGAGCTTCCGTTTGAGTGTAGTTCTTCCAAGTAGGGGGAGGTATCAGGCAGGATGACACTCTCTATGGAATAAGTATGGCCGGGGTGTAATGGCGGCAGATGTGCTGGCTCCCAGCCGTATACTGATTCAGGAGTCACCACGTCCAAACCCAGCACTGAAATTGGAATAATGTAAAAAATAAGGTCTGTTTTTACAGCAATCACAAACTAGTCAGCGTCAATTTGATTGGCCAGTACTAGTCAGAAATAGTTTGACAACTGCAATGGCGAATACTGATTGGCTCTGACTGGTTTGTGATTCTCTGTAAAAACAGACCTATAGTGTCCAGCATAGTCGCACTACTTTTAAGTAAATGTTCACAGTTAAAATGCATTCTACAAAATATAATAGACATTATAATAGTAAATATAGTATTATAGTCATTATACACTGAATTAAAAAAAGATAATTTCATAGTACAACAATTACCTATTGCATATGTTTAATAAAACCAATTAGAAAACCACCATAGTCGTATCTAAGTATACACCTATATGCGAGTATAAATTCCAGCATGAGTTATAATTTTGATGCCATGAAATCGCTTTTTAAAAAAGATTTATTTTCTTTACAAACTCAAAAACATTCAAAAATTATACAATGAGAATGATGGAAGTTAGGTCTTTACAATACAATGGTTAAACTCTGACTGACTATAAAATTATATGAACGTAATAAGGAGAACTTTGTCTCTTCTCCGGAAACCCGCTGCAACGTCGGCGTTATTCTCGGTTTATCAGCGGTCTAGGCCTAAGATTCAACTTCACGGAAGTTGAATAGGCTGCATCTCGATCGGGTTGGTGAGTGTTGTTGATCACAGACCTTCTAAGAACTTTCTTCCAAAATGCATACATGCCAAGGAATGTTAGGCATCCATAAATTATTAGAGTCCATGCACTGGGTATGAGAAAATGTGAAGTTTGCTTGAGGTGCGGCTTATTATGGACAAAGCCAGATTTAATCTTGCTGAATTCATCCAGCTGCACTTTGTCCAAATGTAGACTGAAATTTGTTGCTTCCATTTTGCTAACTTCTAAGTTCAGCTCAGGGAATCGTTTGGGATGATTTGGAACAATTTCTTCAACTTTGCTGCTCGACAGTTGACAAGAATATTTGGGAGGTAGGTGCCTATCAACTTTGTCATATCTTTTTCTTCGTGGCACTCTGTCGTGACGACTTCTTCTAGTGGCAGGATTAATCTCCATTGGTTGCTTCTATCGATTATTTCTTTTGTTTGAGCACAAGAGGTAGCGTCTTGTCCGTGGAGTAACTGTAGCTCACAGGGTATCTAGCTGGCAGTCTCTTGCAAGTCGGTCTTCTCGCAAAGGAACCTTTTAGGTGCAATTTCGGCGCAAGAATCGTCAAAAAGTGCGAAGTACAATTCATTCTTTATCAAATATGTTTCTTTTGGAATTGGGTAGAGGCGGAATAGGTTAAATGACTGAGAATTCACAAGCGGAACCGATAATATGAAAGTTATTTTGTTACTTACAGTGTCCAAAAATGGGCATATTTTCTAGAGTTATTGGTACTACCAATTTATCATTCCCTAATTTTGAGTTTAACAACTTCAGCTCTCCAAATAGTTCTCCGTTTTTAATTATACTAGAGTAAACTATTCCAATTCGTGCAAAAATAATAGCATTTTCAATGTCTTGTAATATGGATAAGATAGTTTCGTAAATGTTTATAATCTCAAAGAGCGTGTCAATGAAGAATTTGAAATGTTCGGAATACATTGTATTATGATGCAGAAGTACATAAATTCTATTAATTTTTTCGTTTAGCAGTTCCTCGTTATAGCAAACTTGCCGAATGGTTTTGTTGAACCTGTCATTAATAGTTAGAAATTTTGACTGTTCGAATGTATATGTATGTATGTATATGGATTATTTCGAATGACTTTACTGCGGTAGGAGTAGTATTCATTTGTGCGTTAATAGGGCGCCTTTCATATTTGGCTTGTTGACAAACTTCGCATTCATTAATATATGTCTGCACAGAATTTTTCAAATTTGACCAATAATATTTTTGTTTTAACCTAGAATATCTTTTTATTTCATCTTTATCGGTGATAACCAGGAGCTTCTCAAGACATCTAAATTTAATAGAAGGAAATTTAAAATATTTTTGTAAAGCTACAGAAAAAGGTTCATAAAAGTCAAGGTTCTCAAAGTATACATCGGGCACTATATGTCCTTTAACAAAATTTATATCGGATGCGAGGTTATTTTTTGAAATTTGTACTAGAGGCCTTTGCTTTTTCTCAAACAGGATAAAAATTTTAGGTTTTGTAGGAGAGTGTAGAATTGAACTGATTACAATCCGATTTTGTCCAAAATTTAAAGGTTGCTCTAATATAGGTATTTCCACGATGGGGTGCTGATCGGCATTAGAATGCCTAGTTTCGTCATCTTGGTCAATATCGCCTTGCTCGTTGTTTGTGTCATTTATAGCGTTCAAAGGTTCTTGATATTCGGTTGAGTTAGCTTCATTATCTAAATTAACGATCATTGATATGTCGTCAAGTTCAGGATTAAGGTTAGGATAGCTAATATCTTGAATAAAAAGCATCCTCCAAAAACTGAACACCAATAAAGCTACTTGTCCTGACCAAATTCCAGCCATTGTCCTTAAACGCTGTGCCGCTGAGCTTGCACCTATTCTTTGCAAGCTCTTCAAACTTTCGTACCAACGAGGCGTGTTTCCCGCTTCGTGGAAGATTGGCTGCGTACAACCCATCCCTAAAGGTGGGTCCAGATTAGAGCATTTTAGCCCGAACGAACCGAACAAACAAGGCGAACAGCGCGAATTGTTCTAGTGTGGACGTCTCTTCGAGCCGAACCGAACGCGCCGAATGTTTTCGGAGCGTTGTCGGAAAAATGAGATTGCTCAAAAGAATTAAGTGTTCGCCGAATGATCAGTGTGGACGTGATTTGTTTCTGTTTAGACTGTTCGTTCGTCAGTTTCGCAGTTGTAGTTTATGATCGTACGTTCGGGCCAATTTAATTAATTGTAAATCAATAATGGAGTGGGATAAAGAGAAGTCCCTACAGGTAATAGATCTCTATGAGCAACATCCGGTTTTATGGAACCCGAAACATGGATTTTACTACAACAAAATAAAAAAACATGACGCTTGGGTGTCTATAGCAGGAGTAATGGCGTGTGAGACTGCGGAAGTGAAGAAGAAAATGGAAAGTCTGCTAGCCAGTTTTAGACGAGAAAAATTGAAAGGAAGGAAAACTGTTGGAACCGGCAAAGGTAAGTCGTAAACCGTTATTCATGCTCTACCCTGTGTCCATTATTTTATGACTATTTTTTAGGAATCTCTCGTTTACCGAAACGTAATGCTACCGTAGCAATCAGTCAAATCCAGTGATACGTAATCACATGTTAGAAGTTGGTTATTTCAACCTTATTTATATGTTACCCTCATACATCACAAGAGTGAACGCAATAATTCCTTAAACAAAATTTTAATAACTTTTTTTTAATTTTAGTAGCTTTTAATTTGTTTTGAAGTTACAGGTTCTCAAAAACTTGTACTTTTTGGTTGCCCTTCATAACTGCTTTGCTTTTGGATTGATTTTTTGTTTTTACTGACACGTTTTAAGTGATGGGATGTAGAATATACCTGTTGATTCATTATATGAACATTTTTTAGGTACGGATGAAGTCTATGAATCTAAATGGTTTGCTTTTAGAAGATTGGCCTTTTTGCTAGATAGAGACGAACCCACACAGACAATAAATTCCATAGAGGTAAGCATATTTTATTTCTAAATTTATAGTAGTTAATGGAATTAAGTATTTAGAAAGTATGCGGCAAAATTATTTCGTATTTCCTTTGCGTCCATTGAACTTTTTCTTGGTAGGTTTTTTATTGGTAAAAATGAGGATAAATCAGAACTGTTTCCTATTCTCCAGTTACCAGGCACTAAATTACCATCACCATCTTCTTCATCAAACGTTCCGGATGGAGTATAAATATTTCTGGATTGTTTGTTCCTTCTCAGAAAGTTATGCAGACATACTGTGGTCATAACTATATATCGCGCTTTTTCAGGTTCTAGCAAGATCGGTTTCCTTAAAACACGAAAAACTGCTGAAAGAATTCCAAAGGCATTTTCTACTACTCTCCTTGCACGACTAAGGCGGTAATTGAATTTCCTCTGACATGTACCTTTTTCATGCATTCCTGAGTATGGCTTCATTATCCTGTTTGTCAAAGCAAATGCTTCATCTGCTAGAAAAACAAAGGGCATGTTTTTATTTATTGTATGTAAAAGTTGATCTTCTGGTAGACCCAAGGTATTATCCATAATTTTTTTGTAAATTGAAGAATGTTTAAAAACACCGCCGTCTGATATTCTTCCCTGGCAGCCGATATCCACGAAGATAAAATTATAATCAGCGTCTACCACAGCGAAGAGCACAATACTAAAGTTTGACTTATAGTTGTAATACTCGCTTCCACTATTGAAAGGACTCGTGATAACAACATGTTTTCCATCCATGGATCCCAAGCAATGAGGAAATTGCCAGTGCTCAAAAAATTGTTTGGAAACTCGTAGCCATTGTTCAGCATTCGAGGGAATCTGAAATGACAAACATCGATGAAAAAATATCTGTTAAACATAATAATTGGGTTTTTATTTATTCCAGGACGACAAAGAAGATGAGGAGGAAATCGAGGAAACAGATATAAGCGCAGTAGTAGGACCAGAAATAGATACTTTAGAATTGCAACAGAAAGCTCAAAAAGAAACTGATGATACTTCACAAAAGAGAATCATACCTGCTGGGAATCAAATCTCAATATCAAAAAAGCCGAAAACAGTATCTAAAATGAAACAAAATAAAGAAGCGAAAGACAGCACAGTTGACCAGGCTTTTCTCTTGCTTAAAAGCGCAGCAGAAACAAAGAAGAATGATTTATATGATGATTATGGCATATATATCGCCAATAAATTAAGAACTTATTCCGCAAGAACAAAAGCATTTGTGCAGTATCATTTTAATAGTATTCTATTTCAGGCTGATATGGGTCAATTTGAAGTATCTCAGCATTCAAATACACCACTTCCAACGCCATCTACAACATTCACCTTAACTTCCGTGCCACCATATTCTCCAACATCCACTGCAGCATCCACTTCTACAATCGTTTCAGTACCACTCCCAAGCCCACAAATTGATCAAACTCCTACTATTGTTTGTCAAAACCAAACGCATTCTGCTAATGATACTTCAACAGACGCTATTCACATAAATCTGTCAAACCAAGTTGAGCCTTCTCAGGATCAGTCAGGAACAACATTCCATTCGGCGACTAATTTTTTCAAGAATTGGTCCCACGACAATAATTATGAGTAATCATGATGAAAAATCTTCATATGTTTTGTCATGTGTATATTAATAAATACCATTACATGTAAAATAAAATATATTTTCTTACCTTAATATGACCCAGTAAAGTCGTAGTTAATGCCCTGGATGTTTCACCCACAATAACACTAATTGACTGCTTAGAAATTTTGAATAAATACTGAAGACTAGTGAAGGAGTCACCAGAAGCCAAAAATCTCAATGTTAGTGCTAAACGATCTTGAACAGATATCGCCTTTCGCAGGTTTGTATCTTTTTTCATAACTAAAGGTCCTACTAAATTCACCAATATCTCAAAATCTTCAGCAGTCATTCGTGTGAAATTTTTTATGTGTAAGTAATCCATCTCATTTAGCAAACGGCTTTCGTTGCGGTATCTATATAATTTTCGGATCCACTGTTTTCTTGGTTTCCGTCTCTCATTTTTCATCAGTTTAGCTATAACAAAAAACGCACCGAACGCGATCTGCAAGTCGACATCCATCGCTACTTCTTCGCAGAGAATTATTTTCAATTTAATTAGAGGTACACACAAACAGTATGAGCAACTGGGAACACAACAAGCTATGCGAATATAGCAAACATCCCAAACGCAGCAAACATTATTGCTCGCCATGCTCGGTTCGTAGTGTTCGGCTCGTTCTGTTCGTTCGGCTTAAAATGCTCTAATCTGGACCCACCTTAAGAAAGGCAAAAAAACTGATCCCACCAATTATAGACCTGTGGATCTTCTCAGCATCATGTCTAAGGTTATGGAGACTGTCATTAACACACAGCTCCTGAAATACCTGGACAACAATAACATCATAAATGATCGCCAGTATGGCTTCCGTAAGCACAGGTCTACAGGTGACCTCCTTGCCTACGTCACTCACTTGTGGAACAGAGCAATAGACAATCATGGCGAATCCCGTGTTGTTGGACTTGATATATCGAAAGCTTTCGACAGAATATGGCATGACGGACTTCTGGCCAAGCTTGCTGCTTATGGACCACCACCTGGCCTTCGCCAGTGGCTGAATAGCTTTTTGAACGACCGATCTCTGTTTGTTGTAGTCGAGGGCTGTTCATCAGACGTATTTTCAATAAACGCCGGTGTTCCTCAGGGATCTGTCCTATCCCCTACACTGTTTCTGCTGTACATCAACGAGCTGCTGGAAATATCATCCAATCCAATCTACAGCTTCGCAGATGACAGTAAATTAGTGTCGTGCATGGAACCAGGCAAGCCACTATCATCCCAGGAGACGGTACGTCAGCGACAGCAGCATGCCTCACCGCTGCTCAACGCTGATATCAAAACAATTGTCGAGTGGGGATTAGCAAATAAAGTACAGTTCAACGTACAAAACACTCAGGCAACAACACTTACAAAGAAGTCTCACGATGCCTTACCAACCGTGGAAATGGAGGGTCACTCCATAGGCGAATCACCTTCTGTCAAGCTTTTGGGAATCAACATCAACAATAACATGTCCTGGCACGACCACGTCGTCAGTATTGCTAAAACGGCATCCCAGAAGCTTGGAGTTTTGTTCCGCTCTAGGAAGTTGTATACACCAGAGCAACTGCTGCTGCTGTACAAGGCACAGATCCGACCATCGCTGGAGTATTGCTCCCATGTGTGGCGATGCGCTCCGAATCACTCTCTAAAGCTTCTGGACACTATCCAGAAAAGAGCGATTAGACTAATCGATACGCCAAACCTCACAAAGGACCTCCGCAGCCTGGAACATCGAAGGAGGGTGGCTGACCTATTCCTGTTTTACAGATTCTATCACGGAAGATGTTCGATTGAGCTCTCTCAGATAATAACACCACAGGCCGGCCGAACCAGGAAAACTAGAGAAGCTCTGCGAGCTCATCCTTACTAGGTCGAGGTCCTTACTCCCCGAACTAGTCTCCTCCAGCATCCCTTCTTTTGGAGAACTTCGACGCTGTGGGATCAGCTCGATCAACTCTATTATATATTACGTAAATATCGCACCCTCGAAAGGCCAGGCCTTGTATGAGACTTTTACAATAGTTTACATGTTGTATGTATACATTACAATTTAGCTAACCCAACTTGCTGCCGGGGAATTTGTTTCCCGACTGCTACAACCTGCAGCGTTTCAAATCTGACGTGAACCGATACATATCCTCTCGCAGCGCTTCTACAGCGCCATAGGCTTTAAGCCTTTGCGGGAGGCCGACCATAAAAAAAAAAATAACAGGAGGTGATGTGAGGCCGGCTTGTTGCATAGGAGTGGTATTCAAATTTGGATCTACAAATGTTACCTTTTGATTTTGATAGTATGACGCTTGGCCTAAAATGTCGTGAACTTGTTTCCAAAAGTCATCAATTTCTTTTGTGTGAATTTCTATTCTCGATAGAGCATCATTATTCGTATTAAGTTTGCCTTTTTTATAAATAATTTTGAAATTGTACTCGTCAAGTTTTATTCTCCATCTCATTAATTTTGAGGAAGGATCACTTAAGGAATATAGCCATTGTAATGGCTTATCGTCAGTAATAATGTTGAATTTCTCACCAAAGAGGTAAGGGCGGAAGTATTTTGTAGCCCAAACTACGTCTAACAATTCCTTTTCGATTGTGTTGTAGTTTCTTTCGGAGTCATTCAAAGTCCGTGAAGCAAAAGCGATAGGTAGATCACTGCATATTGGCCCTTGACTCAATATTGCTCCTAATGCTACATTACTCGCATCTGTAGTTAAATTGAAAGGTTTACTGAAATTTGGGTTTTGGAGTATAGGATCGTTCGTGAACAATTTTTTACAGTTCTCAAAACAGGATACAAATTCATCATCATGAATAATCTTTGACCCTTTTTTGAGGCATTTGGTGAGAGGTTTGGTGAAATGAGCGAAATTTGGAATGAAACACGATAATAGCCCACGAGTCCTAGGAAGCTTTTGATTTGTTTAGTAGTCTTGGGTATAGAAAAATTTTGTATTACACTGATTTTATCAGGGTTTGGTTTT
This sequence comes from Callosobruchus maculatus, assembly GCA_951848785.1. NCBI lineage: Eukaryota > Metazoa > Arthropoda > Insecta > Coleoptera > Chrysomelidae > Callosobruchus > Callosobruchus maculatus. Next base: position 2,805,888 of record CATOUR010000191.1, on the reverse strand, counting down.
ACATCTTCTGGTGTCACAATGTGACCCAGGTATGCGACTTCCTTTCGTAGGAATTCGAATTTATCTAACTGTATTTTGAAGTTAGATTCACGGAAGTCGGTTAAAGAGGGATCGGAGACTTTCTAGGTGTTCTTGTAGCGACGTACTGAAAACTATGACGTCATCAACATAAACGAGACATTTCTCGTTTTGTATTCCTCTGAGGATGTTGTCCATCACTCTTTGGAATGTGGCTGATGCGTTCTTAAGTCCAAAAGGCATTCTTAAGAATTCCCAATGACCTCGTTCCGTACTGAACGCTGTCTTTTCTATGTTTCTTTCGTCCATTTCTGTTTGTGGAATCCGCTGGCTAGATCCAATGTACTGAAACATTGGCATCTACCAAGCTTATCGAGTAAGTCGTTAATGTTTGGAAGTGGGTCGTCTATCGTTTTATCGTTGAGGTTACGATAATCGATCACTACTCTCCATTTTTGTTTGCCTGAGGTATCCATCTTTTTTGCAACTATCCATAGAGGTGAATTGAATGGTGAGTTGCTTTCCCTTATGATGTTGGAGTTAAGCATTTTTTGAACTTGACTGTTTACTTCTTGTCGATGGACAAAAGGATTGCGGTAGGGCTTGGAATAAATCAGGGTTTCGTCAACGGTACGTGCGGTGCTTTATCTTGTTGGTGAAAGTTAGTGGTTCGTTTTCGTTATAAAAAATATCAGAAAATTCTTGGCAGAGATTAAGAATTGCCGATTTTTCTTCGGAATTTAAATGGTCAACCCTAATTTTTGACAAGTCCAATTTTCTCGCTGGGGAATCGTTTATATTATTCATTTCAAATTCAGAAGCTATGCATTGATCAAATGATTCTACAGAAAATGGCTCGGAAAGGTCAAGTGTTACTGTTTCTGTTGTGTTGTTGAGAATGGTTGTTAAGGCGTAACCATTTTTAGCAATAGTCAAACATTCTGGTATTTCACAATTATGAATTTTTTGATGTGGGATAATAATTTCACAATAGGCCGTTGTGAAGTAGTTCAAAGTTTTGTATACCTCGGTTCTTTGATCGACAATTCGAGTAGCTGTGAAAATGAGATTCGACGGCGCATTCAACAGTCACGTGTGGCCATGACAAAGCTTACTAAAAAATATGGCGTGACCATAACATCACAAAAGCTACAAAAATGTCGCTGGTTCAGTCTCTTGTGTTCTCCATATTTTTGTATGCCTCGGAAACTTGGACTGTTAAAAAGGCAGATCGAGCTCGCATAGATGCTTTTGAAATGTGGACATGGAGGAGAATGCTGAGAGTTCCTTATACCGCCCATCGAACTAACTTTTCCATACTGGATGAGGTCGGTAATCCAAAGAGACTATCCTCCATTGTGTCGACGAGAATGCTTACATTCTTCGGACATATACACAGAAGCGATAATATGGAGAAACTTGTAGTTCAGGGTCATGCCCCGAGTGGGCGGCGCCGTGGCCGTCCCCCTACACGCTGGATGGATACGACGAAACAGTTGCTGGATATGAGTGTCAAGAGCGCCACTAAACTGACAACAAATCGCGAACGAGGCGAGCTACAGTGCTCAAAACTATTGATAATATTCGTGTCGGCAATACTCTAGCTCCGACTTAATGCATTTTACGAGTTCACAACATGTCTGTTATGACATTGTGACTATGATGATGAAAAATGTAAATTATGCTAATTTACATGGCCGTTAATGATAACGTTGTAGCTACATTTCATAAGAAAGAAAATGAAAGAATTTCATAAGAAATGTAGCTTCGTTCGTAAATAAAACACTGTTGAAAAGGAGTGCATCTTCTTGGACTCGAGCACGACCCCAGTTACAGAAATTCATTCAGTTTTCAATGTCTTGTCTTTCAATTGCTTGATTTAGCTGCACGTGATAAGGATGCTATATGTACTCCGTTAAGATCATGTTCACAGATGTTTGACAAATGCCCAAATAGCGACTAATTTCTGCTGTAGCACCGCAATGCGGATCTTCAACTACAATTGCGAGAATGTCAAACTCACTATCTTAATGTATTGCTACTACATGTTTCCTTTTCTCATACTGCACGCCCATGTAAACCCAAATTTTGAGAGGTTTGTTGACAACCACCATGGAGTCTAGCACTTGGGGTGGTATTATTGGAAACCGCATAATAAACTAATGTTTTCCAAAATTTTCTAAATGAAAATCTGGACAATCTGTTGGAAAATTCACCACTGGAGTTTTTAAGAATAATGTGATTACAGTTAGACGGAGCGAAAGCACATTTTAGTATTAGAGGTCGAAACACTTTGGATGAAAGGTTTCCTGCCAATTGTTTCGTGTGCGAGTCACGCCACCCCCGATTTTTCCAATTCCTGCGCAATAATTACAAAACCGTAAATATCTTGAAAACCATCAAAGATCGAACCACATGTGCCTAGATAAAAGTGAAAGAGAATTTAATTTCACATCCACCGATGTGAAATTTGTCAACCACCCTATTTGAAAAAAAAAGTTTATAACGTTTTTAAGTTTTCAAATTTGAAAATTGCTAGTCTATTGATTTAATGTTATTTTGAAACAATGATCTTACTGAAAATACCCTATATTGGAAAAACGGAAATTATTAGTAGAATTTGAATATGGAATAATATGTAGGGTGTCTCATTTAAAAAAATGCATGTTTGCATCACCACGTAGTTATGGATCACCCTGTATAAATCTAGATATTTTCTTAGCAAGGAGCATATCCATGGCTACAACTATTATATACAACTTTTTTCGCTATCTTTTACATTAGTCGAGTTATCGACCGAGCCGGTACTAAAAACTCACCCTGTATATTATTGCCGGTAAAATTTACTGACAGCATAAAGGAAGCATTTCTAAATTAATTTCATCTGCCCCAGTTGCAAAAGATTAATTTGTTAGGTAACCATGGATACAGCGTTTTTAACAAATTTTTAAATTTTCGTTACTCGAACTATGGAGAAGTACCTTCACTTACCTAAGTCTGGCGCAACGATTTCAAAGGGAGTAATGTAAGTGTCCCTTTGACTGTCAGCCAACACCTGCAAATACTGATATATGTCTGCCACAAGATCTTCAGGTCCCTCTCCCGTCAGTTTTCTGATTCGGCTCCAATGCCCAGCATACATTTCGTGCAATACGACAGAGGCTGACTGCACAACATCACCTACGTAGTCTTTATCCTGATTGTGAGACAGCTCTAGGCCGTGACGTGATCGCTCATATTCCACAAGATTCCTGTTAACAGAAATTGAATTAAATTTTAATCTATAAAATTAATGTTTAATTCTCAGCATGGTTTAATATACAGGGTGAGTCCGAGGTTAATACCTTTTTTTAAATGTATATAGAAGTCGTTAAAATAAACAACTTTATCAAATAACTTTTTTCAGAAAACTAAAAAGTAAGATACAGGATAACAAAAGTTGATTCTGTATATCGCTTATTTTTCAGTTTCCTATACACAGTTTAAAAAAAGCATTAACTTGAATCTTAAATAACACCCTAGCCTCGTAAAAAATATTTTACCCGTATGAATTGTCAAATTTGATTTATAATTTGTAGATGTTATTGTTTCTACTCGTCATTTACATTTAACAGATTTTATATATTTTATACACTCCCACGACTTGGCTTGTTAACAATTTTACAATATTTTATAACAATGCAATGTGTCTTCATGTAACTGTAACATCTATGCCTCGTAATATATCGTAAGTAATTTTCACCTTATTTATGGTTGTCTCTTAAATTTGTATTTCATTTTAGCCCTGACGATAGAATCATAAATAAATTTCCGAGAGCTTGGAATAAAGTTTAAAGAGTTCACTTTTGCGTTACTTTGCCATATACAGGGTAAGTCAAGTTCAACGCCTCAAATTCTTGTGACCGAACCATACCACTTTTCAGAAAATTAACTTCACGAGTGTATGTAGGTCGAGTTGGACTACATTTTAAAAATAATGACTTTTATATAGGGTGTCTACATTTTTATAACTGTTTTACTTCTCACCTCTACCTTTTCCGATCTCTATTTCTTTCAGCTGGAAATATTATTAGGTTACACCATTTGCGCATATCTAATGAGTGGGGATATGCGCTCGCTCTCCACCAAGGTTACCTTTTATTTCGAAACACGTACCTCTTCCCTTCTAGTTCTGAACTCAAACAGTTAACACCTAATATAGTTATGTCTCTCTAAGACAATCTTTTGTGTGTGTGCAACATGTCTTGACCGAGGTAAGTGATTCATATTCCCAATGCAAAATCGTAACGATTGGATTGCTATGGTTTCGCATATTTTTATTGCTTCTGCTTTTTATTTTACAGCTATGTGTAGGAATGTGATTTTGCCGATTCATACATTTTTTCCATGAACATGTGATGGCGAACATTTTAATCTTTAAATATCAAGTCAATCATGCACTGTATGTTTATTAATTATCTAACAAAAGAGTCGCTGAACATTATTCTTTGTTTCTAGCCACATATTTTTGTGTTACGATGCCTTATCTTGTGTGTATTTATTGTTTCACATTTTTTTTATAACATTCCTTATGTAAAAATACCTAGCATTCAGATTTGCTAATTAAGAACGCAATGAAAAGATCTGTTGGACATTTTTGTAATTTTGTTTTACGAGGCGTGAGGAAAAAGTTAGTAAATTTTTGAACATACTTTATACATTTTTTTTATTTATCACTATATATCTGAAAAGATCCGGTAGGACTGAAAATACAAAGCATTTAAGAATCATTTTTTTACTATTGTTCTATCTATTCGCTCTTGTAGATAACTATATTTTTTTTAAATCTTTACCATGTGAACATTTGAAAGTTATCTGCTTTTTAGCTTTTTAAATATGCCCATGCTACTTCATAGATTTGTTTCTGAAGTATATGAATGCAATTTTTCAAAATGTAAGAACGCATGAAGATCCATACTTCAGAAACAGATCGTGAAGTCCTGTGAAGTTCTCTACAAGGTGCTAATACCAGCCATAACTCATTCACAGGAAAACCACCTTTTTTGGGGGTGCCACCATCAAGACCACCTTTCCTTTGGAGGGGCTCTGCACCTTTTTCGGGGTGCCACCATCATGAACACTTCTTTGGGGTGACACCACCAGAACCCCTTTCGAAGGAAGCCAGCCTTCTTTGGGGTGCCACCAGCAGCATGTAACACCTTCTTTGGAGCACCACCTTCTCTTCGGAAGGGCACCACGAGAACTACTCTCTGGACTTCCCTCCGAAGTTAAGTGCTTGTTTTTAAAAAAATAGATAGAACACAAATGTACTGCATTCATATATATGAAATAAATCTTTATTAAACCATTGTTGTCTTGTTTTCATTTCATGGCGGCTAGCTAGACTCACGCACACGTGCACGCACCCACATACCCTTGTCTCATACAATCCGATTGGGCTGCTGGTTGCTATGAGCAATATGTTGGTTGGTGGCTCATCACCAATCAGCGCTTGTATTGTTATAATCAGAAACTCTTAAAATGAGTAAATACATTTTACGAGTTCATAACATAAAATATCATCTTCAGTGGAGTAATGTGGTATTATAATAATATATGACGCTTACATAACTTTAAAAAATGTGTACGTATGAATCGGTCCCTATGGTAGGTCTTCACCCACCCTTCATATGTAGACATTTAAAGTAATGTAACCGTCATATATTATTATAATACCACATTACTCCACTGAAGATGATATTTTAATAAATATCGAAACGTATGGAAGAAAAAGTGATTTTATTTTTCGAGAAGTGACCGAAAACTACTAATAATATAATTGATAACCAACACATAAAAGAGTAAATAAATATCATATATATTAATAAATAAAGAGAAACCAGTAAGGATTGAAATAAATATACCTAAACACCACCAAGCTGCAATATTCCAGGACCTAATACCTAAAGTAGACGGAAATTAGAGACGCAACGGCATATATTATTGTTACAATTCTTTAGTTCGATTGGGCAAAAAAACACTTGGTATGGATTTAACTATTTATTTGCAAACTACAGGTTGTCCCACGACGAGGCAAGGCAAGCAATATATCGGAACTGGGCAGTAGTAGCGAATTATAACTTTGGGGGTGTAAATTAGAGCAAATATATATGTTTTCTTATTATTGTGTCACCCAATGAGGTATTTGTTTTGGGTCACGTGACGTCCGATTCAAAATTTTTAATGGGACACCCTGTATATTTGTGACTTTTTGTGTTCCTCCCGATAAAACAATTCCAACAAACTAGCACACTTTTGGTCTAAAGTGATTCATTCAAGAGCTACACGTGATTAAAAACAAATATCTCATTGGTTGACACAATGAAAAGAAAAGATACCATATTTGCTCTAATTTAAACCCCCAAAATTATAACTCTCTACTACTCCCCAGTTCCGATATATTGCTTGTCTTAATCCTCATGGGATACCCTCTCACTACGCCTAAACTAATACTTAACAGTCTAATTTATTTACAGTCACTGAGTCACTACACTAATTTATATTTGTCCTTCACTAATTTATGTCACAGTAGATTTATTTTCGCGCGCCACTGGTATTCGCACCACGTTCGTCGACTTCTTGCAACTGTCTGTCTCTGGCCGTCCGATGCGCATATTTATAAATCGTACGGATCCCTGGCTCTCGAAAAGTTCTCGGCGTTCGCGTCGTCCGCGACCAGCTTCAGGAAGATTGGATTCTAGAATACGCGTCTACGCAAGAGACAGGGCCGGACTGACACACTGCCCCCTCCTTAAGGCCGTTTCATCCCAGAAACGTTCATGTCTGAATGGACACAGAACGCCCTTCTTGCAGCCAGATGTTTGGTAAAAGAAGCAATCCACGGTTCTGTGCTCTGTCGGTCCTCTCGGGTTCCAGCTGCAGACCAGAATTTCGATTCCCGTGAACCTGAAGAGAACTTCTAGCATGTTTCGGATGATCCGCCAATCCAGGCCGTCCCGTCCGCAAGCTAGCTTAGGAATCGCCAGTTTCCTTCGAAATCAAGTAGTAGAGTCGCCTCTGGCCACTTCGTAACTCCAGCACTTGTCCGACTGTTCCACCCTGTCTCTTCAGCTCGTCCACTTGGCCAAACAGACGTTGGAATTCCCCCAGGACATCCGAAGACACAAAGTGCCAACGCATATTCATCCGGCACCGTGAACAGATCTCGATGTTCTTCACGAATCATTTCAAACCTAGCTTTCACTGTACCAGTGTGAGTGGCCATGAAGTCTCCTCGAAGTTCAGCTCTGGGTTGAGTTGCTCAAGTGTACAACTCTGGGTTTTCCACCGTTGTCCTTCTTGATTCGATAGATTACGTCGTTGATCTTCTTGAAGACCTCATACGCCGCCCCAGGAACTCTGGAGCTTCGGTGACACGCCACGGCGTTTCTGAGGGTTGTACAACCAGACCAGGTCTCCGGGTTGGAACGCTGTTTCGCTGGACCCCACGTAGTACGTCATCTTCATGCGTTCGTGTGCGGTGCGAATATTATGCCGAACTTTCTCTGGGCCTCGTCCATCCTTCTACGAAGATTGGCAACGAAATCTTCGCCTGCCACATCATCCCCTGGTTTGCAGCCAAACATGAGGTCACTGGGTAGCCGGAGCTCTCGCCCAAACACAATACTGGCCGGTGTCTCTCCCGTGGTTTCATGGACTGCCGAACGGTACGCCAACAGATGGAGCCAGCTGTCCCAGTCTCGCTGGTGGTCGGAGACAACCTTACACGTTCTGGAAGAGCGCAGACTCGAAGTTCCTTCCCTGGTCCGAATGCAGCTCGAGGGGGACTCCAAAACGACAAATCCAGTCCTTGAACAGAGCGTTAGCAACGGTTGAGGCCTCCTGGTTTGGCAGAGCATAAGCTTCGACCCATTTGCTAAAGTAGTCGATCACCACGACGATGTACTTGTTCCCAGCTTCGCTCTCCGGAAAAGGACCTGCTAGGTCGATAGCGATCCTCTCAAAGGGGCTTCCGACGTTGGATTGGTGCATAGGAGCCTTCGTACGTATCTGTGGACGGTTGCTGGCAGCACAAACTGTACACTTCCTGCATCATTCCTTAACGTCTTCCTTGCACCTAAACCAGTAGAACCGCTCCCGAACCCACTTCAGGGTCTTGGCCACGCCCAGATGAGCAGAAGCAGAAAGAAAGGTGGCATTACTGTTAGGTATAATGCCAAACGTTGGCGGCCCAAGTATGAGAAAGAGACAGATCTTGAACGGAGCTCCAGTATGGTATAAAGCGATGGAGAGGAAAAAACACCAGCAAACCGTAGACAGGGTGCAAAGGAAGTCGCTGCTGAGGGTGGCCAGTGCGTATCGTACCGTCTCCACAAAAGCACTGCAGGTTATAACAACGATATCGCCACTGCATTTGTTGGCCAAGGAGAGGAGATGTATGTATATCGCGGAGGGTGCTTTGCCAGAGCGGCGGAGAACCGCCAGGCAGAAAACAATGGACGAGTGGCAGGGGATCTGGTCCAGTACAACGGAGGTGGCGTAGTGGACTAAGCGCCTGATTCCAAATATAAGAGAGTGAGCAGAGTGTAGACACAGGACAACCTGCTATTACCTAACACAGGCGGCGTTGTCGAGCCACGGTCCCTTTCGGGTATATAGGAACAAAATACGGCGAGCGACGGACGATCGTTGTCGACATTGCGGCCAGAGCGACACAGTCGAGCACACCCTATTTGAGTGTGACAGATGGTCCTGTTACAAGCAGGAAGGGAGAGGCCTGACGACCTGACCCCAGAGAACATGGTGCCCATAATGATATCGAACGAGCAGCGCTGGAAGATCGTACATGAGATGGTTCAAAGAATTTTAAAATCGAAAGAGGCAGAGGAACGTAGGGACATGTAGTAAGAAGGAGAAGAAAAGCATACTTAACTCATCTTGCACTGCGAAGAATATCGTTCACGATGATGCCCGGTGCAGGTGGAGATTGAGCAGAGGTAAGAAAATAGCGAACGGGCTTTAGCCGGTCGGGCCGTGGTGACATGTCGGATGGACGTATTTGCGTCCGTTGGACATGACATCAGAGGACCCAAGCTGGTTCAAGGTCGGGCGGGTAGCCTCTCTCTCACACTTCCGGGTGTGCGAGTGCTTCTGTCCTTGCGATCAAGCCGATTTCCTAAATCCTCTATAATAATAAAAAACGCCCAGATGACCTCCACTGATTCCGCTGTGAATCTCCCTGAGTACCTCCATCACGCGGTTCCTAGGCACCACGGGCTGTCTTCTTTCGTGGGCCCCTCCTTTGTCTTATAGTATTCGTCTGAGCATGCCATCCTCCATCACCAGACTGTCCGACTGAGCCCAATAGGACTTGACGGTAGGCGAGTAAGGTGTAACCTCCTGCCCGCTCGGTCGTTGGTCCACTCGACGATTAGTTCCAGGCTGGGATCCTCCTATCTTCTCTATCGTCTTTCTGGAGTTCGGTAGGCTGTCAGCGATTATCCACAACGGTGATTCTCCTTGTCATGGCGTCCTGCGCCTCAGCTCGGTTGCAGTGAGCACAGTCGTGGGGCACAGTCTCCTTGAAAGTGCATCCGCATTCCCATGAGACTTGCCAGCACGATATTCGATGTCAAAGTCGAATTCCTTATTGAACCGAAGTAGCCATGTCAGAAATTCTCTCCGAGTGACGCAGTAGTTTCTCTCGGGCTTAGATAACGTCTTGCTGAAATAGCCGACAACCACCTCTCGACCATCAGGTAGGCTTCAGTTACCACCTCGCATCTTTCTGGAATGACAGTTTCTTCTGCGAGCACCACCTGGACAGTCTCTTCTTGACGTCGGTGGAGGACTACCTCTGCCTCTTGGACTAGCAGGGTACCATGTCTCAGGTCCAGTGGGAATCCATAAGTGTCCATGATGTCCATTCCAACTATCACCTCGTTCTTGATGTCGGCTACCAAAACTCGATGTTTGATCTTGGCGTTCCCAAACTGGAGCTGTATGTCGGCTTCCCCATGGATGCTTGCGGGCTCTCCGATAACAGTGCGAAGCCGCCATCTTGTTGGCCTTACATCAGCACTCTTCTGTAGCACATCAGGTCGAACGATGGTCTTCGTCGCACCCGTATCCAGAAGCATCAGCTTCTGCCTGCCGTCCACGAAGCCATCCACATACAGACTCGTGGCCTGCTGCGCAACTTAGGCCACACGAGCACTTCTTAAGCTCTTCCAGACGCCCGATTCCGATTGCCTCTTCTCTTCGCCTCGACTTTTCCCGTTTCCCGGCGTCGGTAATGCCTTCGTCACCTCCTTGCAGTGGCTTCTGACATGACCCGTCTCGCCGCAGTTCCAGCATCGGATCTCCTTTCTTCCTGGGACGGGCCTCACTAATAACTCGCCGCAGTTCCTCAACTAGGGCCGCCACATCTGTCCTTCCTTCATACTCCCGTACCCGGGCCTGGTACTGGTAGGTCTTTTTCACGTCCTCAAATTCTAAAGCTGTGGCTAGCGCATCCACCAGACGTTCCGGATGTGCAAGAGCTACAGCTTGACGCATTTCGCCATCACGAAGACCACCCACAAATGCCTCCACAGCTAATCGCTCCATTAGCTCTTCTGGGACCGCCAGATATGCCAGTCGAACAAAGCGGGCTATATCTGCTTCAAATTCCTGCAGCGTCTCGTTTGGTCGTTGGGAGCGATTCTTCAGCTGAGCGTGGAAGACGTGACCGAATCTGGCTTGACCAAACCTCATTTCCAGATGCCTGACTAGCTGTTCGTAGTCCCCTCGTTCTGCCGGTGATAGCGTCTGAAGTACATCTGTAGCTTCGCCTCTCAGTGCTGCCGCCTTCTCACCAGGTAACCAACCATTTGCGTTTGCGGCCACCTCAAACTGGAGGAGGTAATTCTCTCAGGATGTTTTCCCATCATACTGAGGAGGTTTCAATCTCGGCTTGCACCAATCTCCTGCCTTCAGGTCACTTGGTGTGGTTACGCTTGCAGCCTGAATCACCATTCGCAGCTTGTCCAATGTCCATCTCTAGAGTCCAGGCGTCGGATGTTGTCTTCAATTGTCAATGTCTTCAATCATTATTTGTCGGAGTCGATCCTGGAGAACGGCCTTCAGCCCGCTGCTATCGGCACCGCGTTCGTCGAGCTCTCTCCCTAGGTCTGTAACCTTCAGTTCACTGAATTCACCATTTTGGCAGTTTATTCACTTAACTGTCCGTACCACGTTGCCCAATCAATCAGTCTACCCCACACCGGACACCACTGTTACAAGTCTTTAGTTCGATTGGGCAAGAAAACACTTGGTACGGATTTAACTATTTATTTGCACTAACCGAGGCACTAACTATATACACTACGCCTAACCTAATACTTAACAGTCTGAAAACGTCAATTAACAGGCAATAAAATGTGGTTGGTACACCTGAAAGAAGGTTTTATGCCACATTTTGTGCTGTTTGGACGGCTTTATGACATTTCGCTAAACCTATAAAAGTGAATATGTCAGATTGTGAATAGAATTATTACTATTATTATTAGGTAGGGAGTCTGAGACACAAAAAGCAAAACGTGCGTGTGGTAGTAACTTTTTTAAAGAACAGGAGCTACTACTCATTCATACAGTAGCAATATTCAAACGCATTACAGAATGCAAATTTACAGATAAAGTGAACAATCAGGAGAAGGTAGGTAACTGATGAGTGAGGATATAATATAGTCGTCTACAAATACATATAGAGATGAATAAAGGAAAGATTATGCAATTAGATGAATGCTTGCTTTTAATTGTGCTCAAAAGCAGCTATGAATCGATGTAATCTGTGAAATAAATTTTATAAGCACTGATCAAAGTGAACACTAGCTGTCAACTCAACCTTAACCTGATAAAATTCTGACATGTGTCAACTCTTCAACATCGTACAAACGACATGTAGGATTTTTAGGCTGATTTTTCAATTAATGCGCTTTAACTGTCCGAGGGCGGGCCATTAACTTATTGGACAATTATGTCATTTTAATCTGTCAGTTAGCGATTATGAAAACCATTTATTTCCTAATGCTCGGGTTAAACAGAATGGGTGAATTAAGATTGATTATGAAACCGGCCCTGAATATTGTAGCCAGACCACATTACTTAATAATACAAAGTCAAAAGACAACATACCTGCAAATATTCGTGAAAAAGACTCAAAAACCCTTTGTTGAAATTTTGGTCCCTGGATTGTTACGTTTTTCATAAACAATCTCATATCGTAGTCAATAAACAAGCAATCTCCCTGACAACTGTAACCCAAGCAACAAGATTCCATCACAATCCCTTTAGCTTAGATTCGTGGAATAAACGGAATGAACTATGTGCCAAAGATGAAGGAAGTGTTTACTCTATGAAAAGTCACTCATGATCTTACAAATAACAAAATATCGGAACATTCGGAAATCAAATGCATTACTTATTTGAATTTCATCGAATGCTTACACTCATACACTTATGTTACAATTTTTATGAATCATACGTCACTGTCGCTCTTCGTACGTGTGACAGCCGAGAGCGCGTTCTTCTAATGTATGCCAGCCAGGAGCGCCTTCCGGATTACCACAAGAGTTAACTTGATTTTTCAAATGGAAATGCCTGATTATTTTTATACAATCGAATGTAAAATTTTATAGCCTTTCTAATAATACACAGTTATAAATATCAATATCTGGTAGTTTTCATTTGATTTCAAATATTCAACCAAACCGGTGTTTTCAATTTACCCATAAGCCACTTAGCAGGTCATGAAATATAAACAAAAAACTGTTCAAATTGAAGAAAACAACTAGCTTAGCAGAGAGATACAGACGAACTACATTATAGAGTTAAATTATAAAAAAAATGATTTACAAGAAATCAAGTCTAACCAGAAATAACAGAGGTAACACATCTAGGGTCAAAAAGTGGAGTACGACAGAAATTGATATTTTTCACAGCCTACCAGCTACAACACCATACTAAAGATTGAAAATTCACAAATCCATTAAATTGTTTGAAATTAAGGAAATCTACCACCGAATGTTTCTGGCAGTTTAGCTTCAGAATAACATTTCACATTTAATGATTTAAAAAGGTAGTAATTTTCATCAGGTCAAAAATAACGATACCTCTGAATGGAGTTCTGCAAATTCTTCAGTACTCATAAGCAAGATCGCCGAAAACGAAGAATGAATTAAAAATATGTTCAAACGTAAAACCTGATTTACCTGGAAGAAAATTAAAATCCGTTTTGTCAATATTTCTTTTTTACGATCTTGCGAATAGATACTGAAAGATTTTAAGGGCGACAGTCTGGCAGTCAGTCGTACCGTTAGTTTTGAGTTTGACGGAATGACTACTGTTTTATACTTTTAAGTGTAAAATTGCGTGCTGAAAATTTCGAACTGCTAGCATAAAAGATTTTAGTAGTTTTGCAAATTTTTAATCTCTAATTCATTGCAGTAGCTAATAGGCTGTAAAAATTATCCATTTCTGTCGTATTCCAGCTCCTCTTTAACCATAGACATGTTACCGCCGTTGTTTCTAGTGAGAGTTTATTGGTTGTAGGGAATTTATATAATCTTGACCCTTTACTCTAGTTTGTCTGTATCTTTCTGTTAAGTAAGTTTTTTCTTCCATCTGAACACGTTTTTGTTTAGATTTCATAGCTTGCTAGTTTGCTTATAGGTAGGGAAATTGAAAAGCACCGATTTGATTCAAATCTCGAAATTAAATGAAAACTATCAGAGACTGATATTAACAACCAGATACCATTAAAAAGCCTATCAATTTGATCGTATAAAAAAAATTAGCATTCCCATTTGAAAAAATCAAGTTACCACTGATTGAAGTTTCCTTATTTAGTCTACCAATTTCACCAAGTACAAATGTAATTCAAACTTGACCGTCTAACCTACGCTGTCGCATTTCATGCTTAGTGACACGATAAAGTCACAGACCTCGAAGTTTTGTAATCGCTGCTATATTCAATTTTTTCCGATATCTACTTATGCCAAAAATTGTGATTTGCACATAAACGGTTTGCTTTAAGTCCCACGTGTGATATATACAGTCTCACTAAAATTGACGCGGGAATCTAAATATGCAATAATATACAGAGTGTTCCATTCAACGTATGGACCTACGTAGTGATGAAACGGCTAAACCTATGTTAAGGACGGTTTCCCGACAGCGTCTGACTCCATTCTAGGGGTGGCTGATGACACACCTGGCAAGTAGGTATAAAATAAATGCACCCGCAGGAAGCCGCTCAACATCAAAAGGCTATTCGGTGATAGGAAACAGCGCGGGGTTAAGTGAGGCCAGGGATGCAAACTATGCTCGTTGTCAACAAACCTCTCAACATTTAGATTTACGTCAGCGTAAAATATGAGAATGAAACATGTAGTTAATGAAGATAGTGAGTTTGACGCTCTCGCAGTTAAGCGGAAATACTACAGCAGAAATTATCGCTATTGGGCATTGGTCAAACATCTGTGAACTTGATCTTAACGAAGAACATATAGCATCCTTATCACGTGCAGCTAAATCAAGCACTTGTAATACAAGACACTGAAAACAGAATTAATTTCTCTAAATGGGGCATGCTCGAGTCCATGTATATGCACTCCTTCTTAATTAACATTGTGTTGCTTCATTTCTTATGAAATATAGCATTTCTTATGAAATGTAGCTTTACCGTTATTATTAACGACCATGTAAACTGGCATAATTTACATTTTTACAGTGAGGTAAATTCAAATTTTGAGAGCTTTGTTAACAACCAGCATGGAGTCTAAACATTTGGGGTGGTTTTACTAGAAACCGCATAATAAACTTATGTTTTCCAAACTTTTCTAAATGAAAATTTAGGTAACCAGTTGGAAAATTTACCACTGGAGTTTTTAAGAATAATGTGGTTACAGTTAGATGGAGCGAATACACATTTTAGTATTAGAGGCCGAAACACTTTGGATGAAAAGTTTTCTGTCAATTGTTTCGTCTGCGAGCCACGCCACCTACGATTTTTCCATCATTACGGAATAATTACAAAATCGTAAATATCTTGAAAACCATCAAAGATAGAACCACATATGTTTTGATAAAAGTGAAAGAGAATTTAATTTTGCATCCAATGATGTGAAAATTATCATACGTCCCATTTAAAAAAAGGTTTTTAGCTTTCTAAACTTTGAAATCTAAAAAATGTTTTTGTGCTTTTGAAACAATGATCTTCCTAAAACACAAGTATGTTTCTTGCTCGTTTTAAGACAGAAAACTGCATCTTTCTTTCACCTAGTTTCCAAGATATTAACGTTTTACTGCCCACACCGATAGGTCTGTCGGTCGGTCTGTCCGTCGGTCCGTCCGTCGGTCCGTCCGTCGGTCCGTCCGTCGGTCCGTCCGTCGGTCCGTCCGTCCGTCGGTCGGTCCGGTCCGTCCGTCGGTCCGTCCTTCGGTCCGTCCGTCGGTCCGTCCGTCCGTCGGTCCGTCCGTCCGTCCGTCGGTCCGTCCGTCCGTCGGTCCGTCCGTCCGTCGGTCCGTCCGTCCGTCGGTCCGTCCGTCCGTCGGTCCGTCCGTCCGTCCGTCGGTCCGTCCGTCCGTCCGTCCGTCGGTCCGTCCGTCCGTCCGTCCGTCGGTCCGTCGGTCCGTCCGTCCGTCCGTCCGTCGGTCCGTCCGTCCGTCCGTCCGTCGGTCCGTCCGTCCGTCGGTCCGTCCGTCCGTCGGTCCGTCCGTCCGTCGGTCCGTCCGTCCGTCGGTCCGTCCGTCCGTCGGTCCGTCCGTCCGTCGGTCCGTCCGTCCGTCCGTCCGTCCGTCCGTCGGTCCGTCCGTCGGTCCGTCCGTCCGTACGTCGGTCCGTCCGTCGGCCCGTCCGTCGGTCCGTCCTTCGGTCCGTCCGTCGGTCGGTCCGTCGGTCCGTCCGTCGGTCCGTCCGTCGGTCCGTCCGTCCGTCCGTCCGTCCGTCCGTCCGTCCGTCCGTACGTCGGTCCGTCCGTCGGTCCGTCTGTCGGTCCGTCCGTCCGTCCGTCCGTCGGTTCGTCCGTCCGTCCGTCGGTCCGTCCGTCGGTCCGTCCGTCCGTCCGTCCGTCCGTCCGTACGTCGGTCCGTCCGTCCGTCCGTCCGTCGGTCCGTCCTTCGGTCCGTCCGCGGTCCGTCCGTCGGTCCGTCCGTCGGTCCGTCCGTCGGTCCGTCGGTCCGTCCGTCCGTCCGTCGGTCCGTCCGTCGGTCCGTCCGTCCGTCCGTCCGTCCGTCCGTACGTCGGTCCGTCCGTCCGTCCGTCTGTCGGTCCGTCCGTCCGTCCGTCCGTCGGTCCGTCCGTCCGTCCGTCGGTCCGTCCGTCGGCCCGTCCGTCGGTCCGTCCTTCGGTCCGTCCGTCGGTCCGTCTGTCCGTCGGTCCGTCTGTCCGTCCGTCGGTCCGTCCGTCCGTCCGTCGGTCCGTCGGTCCGTCGGTCCGTCCGTCGGTCCGTCGGTCCGTCGGTCCGTCCGTCCGTCCGTCCGTCCGTCCGTCCGTCCGTCCGTCCGTCCGTCCGTCGGTCCGTCCGTCCGTCCGTCGGTCCGTCCGTCGGCCCGTCCGTCGGTCCGTCCTTCGGTCCGTCCGTCGGTCCGTCCGTACGTCGGTCCGTCCGTCGGCCCGTCCGTCGGTCCGTCCTTCGGTCCGTCCGTCGGTCGGTCCGTCGGTCCGTCCGTCGGTCCGTCCGTCGGTCCGTCCGTCCGTCCGTCCGTCCGTCCGTCCGTCCGTCCGTCCGTCCGTCCGTCCGTACGTCGGTCCGTCCGTCGGTCCGTCTGTCGGTCCGTCCGTCCGTCCGTCCGTCGGTCCGTCCGTCCGTCCGTCGGTCCGTCCGTCGGTCCGTCCGTCCGTCCGTCCGTACGTCGGTCCGTCCGTCCGTCCGTCCGTCGGTCCGTCCTTCGGTCCGTCCGCGGTCCGTCCGTCGGTCCGTCCGTCGGTCCGTCCGTCGGTCCGTCCGTCGGTCCGTCGGTCCGTCCGTCCGTCCGTCGGTCCGTCCGTCGGTCCGTCCGTCCGTCCGTCCGTCCGTCCGTACGTCGGTCCGTCCGTCCGTCCGTCTGTCGGTCCGTCCGTCCGTCCGTCCGTCGGTCCGTCCGTCCGTCCGTCGGTCCGTCCGTCCGTCGGCCCGTCCGTCGGTCCGTCCTTCGGTCCGTCCGTCGGTCCGTCTGTCCGTCGGTCCGTCTGTCCGTCCGTCGGTCCGTCCGTCCGTCCGTCGGTCCGTCGGTCCGTCGGTCCGTCCGTCGGTCCGTCGGTCCGTCGGTCCGTCCGTCCGTCCGTCCGTCCGTCCGTCCGTCCGTCCGTCCGTCGGTCCGTCCGTCCGTCCGTCCGTCCGTCCGTCGGTCCGTCCGTCCTTCGGTCCGTCCGTCGGTCCGTCCGTCGGTCCGTCTGTCCGTCTGTCCGTCTGTCCGTCTGTCCGTCTGTCCGTCTGTCCGTCTGTCCGTCTGTCCGTCTGTCCGTCTGTCCGTCTGTCCGTCTGTCCGTCTGTCCGTCTGTCCGTCTGTCCGTCGGTCCGTCCGTCGGTCCGTCCGTCGGTCCGTCCGTCGGTCCGTCCGTCGGTCCGTCCGTCGGTCCGTCCGTCGGTCCGTCCGTCGGTCCGTCCGTCGGTCCGTCCGTCGGTCCGTCCGTCGGTCCGTCCGTCGGTCCGTCCGTCGGTCCGTCCGTCGGTCCGTCCGTCGGTCCGTCCGTCGGTCCGTTCGTCGGTCCGTCCGTCGGTCCGTCCGTCCGTCGGTCCGTCCGTCGGTCCGTCTGTCCGTGTTTCCGTCTGTCCGTCTGTCCGTCTGTCCGTCTGTCCGTCTGTCCGTCTGTCCGTCTGTCCATCTGTCCGTCTGTCCGTCTGTCCGTCTGTCCGTCTGTCTGTCGGTCGGTCTGTCTGACGGTCTGTCTGTCGATCTGTCTGTCGGTCTGTCTGTCGGTCTGTCTGTCGGTCTGTCTGTCTGTCGGTCGGTCTGTCTGTCCGTCTGTCGGTCTGTCTGTCGGTCTGTCTGTCGGTCTGTCTGTCAGTCTGTCGGTCTGTCGGTCTGTCGGTCTGTCTGTCTGTCTGTCTGTCGGTCTGTCTGTCGGTCTGTCTGTAGGTCTGTCTGTCGGTCTGTCTGTCGGTCTCTCTGTCTGTCTGTCTGTCGGTCTGTCTGTCTGTCGGTCTGTCTGTCTGTCTGTCTGTCTGTCTGTCTGTCTGTCGGTCTGTCTGTCTGTCTGTCGGTCAGTCTGTCTGTCGGTCTGTCTGTCGGTCTGTCTGTCGGTCTGTCTGTCGGTCTGTCTGTCGGTATCTCTGTCTGTCTGTCGGTCTGTCTGTCTGTCGGGCTGTCTGTCTGTCGGTCAGTCTGTCTGTCGGTCTGTCTGTCGGTCTGTCTGTCGGTCTGTCTGTCGGTCTATCTGTCGGTCTGTCTGTCGGTCTGTCTGTCGGTCTGTCTGTCGGTCTGTCGGTCTGTCTGTCGGTCTGTCTGTCGGTCTGTCGGTCTGTCTGTCTGTCTCTCTGTCTGTCTGTCTGTCTATCTGTCTGTCGGTCTGTCTGTCTGTCTGTTGTCGGTCTGTCTGTCTATCGGTCTGTCTGTCTGTCTGTCTGTCTGTCGGTCTGTCTGTCTGTCGGTCTGTCTGTCTGTCGGTCTGTCTGTCGGTCTGTCCGTCGGTCTGTCCGTCGGTCTGTCGGTCTGTGTGTCGGTCTGTCGGCGTTTTTCTAGCCTCCTAATCTCAGTCACCGCTGCATAGATTTTGATGAAATTTGGGTGGTGATATGATGTAGGGTCAGAGTAGGTAATGTTGCTACAATTTTGAAAATCGGTACATGGCAGCGGAGTAATTAGCAAAAAAAAGAAAAATTTGAAATATTCCTCAAACTTCTTTTTTAGGCGTTTTAGGGGTTCCTGATCATTTTCTACTTTTTTTGGGTGGGGGTGAACTTGGGGTGGTTGGCGGGTGGGGGGTTGTAAAACTGAAAAATTTTTTGTATTTATGATAGTCTGTCCATTGACCTGTGAATGAAAAACCTAGCGGCATAATACACTGTTTCAGGTCGATCCGAACATTGCCTTGCTTATTATATAAACCAAAGGACTTAGAATTTGTGATGTATACATACGAGTATTGCTTTAGATCCTTCTATATTGCGTAATGCAAAAAGTATTGAAGTAATATTAATGAAATTTTGACACAGTATTACTACTGCGGCGAGGATGGAAAACACGTATGTTTTGGAAAAATCAGGTCAGTGGCGGCGCAGCATTAATAAAAACACCAAAAATGTAAAAACAGCTCAAACCTTGTTTTTAGGCGTTTTAGGGGTTCCTGGTCATTTTCTACTTTTTTTGGGTGGGGGTGAATAAGGGGTGGTTGGGGGGTGGGGGGTTGTAAAACTGAAAGATTTGATGTATTTATAATAGGCTATCCGACCTGTGTGGAAGAGATACCTAGCGGCATAATAAACTTTTCTAGGTCCATCTGAACATTGGCTTGCCTATTACAGAAACCAATTTTGTGATGTATACATACGAGTTTTGCTTTATTTCGTTATATGTATATTACGTAAAGCGAAAATTATGGAATTGATTATCATTGATCATTATGTGTGGGAAGTACTGAGTCAATCAACTTGACTCCATTTTTTTGTAAAGTACTACAAACGTCAAATTTTCTAAAGATTGCTGAATAACTTCGAAAATATGCTTCGTAGACATAAACTATGCTTATCAAATTGGAACTGAAAATAGATGCTGAGTTCAAAAACGTAATAATATACAGGGTGTTCTATTTAAAATAAGGGAATTGATACCTACTTCCGGTATATCTGGATGTCCGCCATCTTTGAAATTATTTTCTACAAGTAGACCATTTGAAAAGAAAAGTTTTTTATCCAAGCCCTTTTCTTCTAATTTAAACGGTAAGGCCGCTAGAGAGCACCGCGCGCTTGTTGGACCACCCTGTATAATGAACAATTTGCCTCTATTATATTAGATGCTAGCTGACCCGACAGACGCTGTCCTATCTTAGCTATCAATATTGAAATTGAACTTAAATCTGCAATAAATAATAATTACCTATCTGAAGAGCATAGCGATCATTGAAATACTTTTTGATATTCAACATGTTTTGTTTCGTTTTCGGGCCCATAAATAAATAATGATGATTTTAACACGGAACTGGCTACAATGACCATGTGAAAAATATGCATTATCAAGATTGATCCCACAAATGTTCAACGACTGTCCTTGCTATTTAGTTATCGTCATGCAAATGCAAGCCGCACTGAAAATTGCAACCGCTTAAAGTCCAATGGCATGTTGTTTAAAATCATAGGGATGCGTGGAATTAAGACGTCTTCGCTTTTGTATTCCCCTGTATTTTTAATCAATTTTACGTTTTTTCTCTGAACGTATTTCCGACCCAAATTCAAGTAGAAAAGTTCACTTAAACATCTGCCTAAAGTCTGGTCTCCAAATTTTGGAAAATATAGAATGTATGCCACTGACCTTAAAAAAATAGATATTATTTTTCAGACGAAACAGATGAAAATATAACTTTTCTGTCTTTTGATGTCTCTTCGTATCCCACTTTGTTTTGGAGGAAAAAAATAAAAACCACTTCATAGCCCGTCGAAAAAGTGGAGCTATAAAATGAAGTGGTTTTTATTTATTTGTTCCAAAACAAAGTGAGATACGAAGTGAAATTAAAAGAAAAGAAATGGTATTTTTATCAGTTTAATTTGAAAAACAGCATTTAATTTTTTCAAAGTTAGAACGTACACCTTTTTGCTAATATTCTCGTGGGACTGCCCCCCGACCCCCGACACGCCACTGGAAAGGATAATTATCTTCTAGTCAGTGGTGACTTAGATTCTTAATGCAGTAAAAGACTACAGATAAAAAAACGGCTCATTAATGTTTAAGTCATTGATATAAAAACAATTTCATTTCCAATCTTTCGCACCCTGTATCTTGAAATCCAGAATCTTCAAGCTACATGTCGATCCATTGTTTATTCAGGGTGACTTCACATTATCATGGACATTCAGATAGGGACGTGAAGCCTTAATATCCAAAATTTTCAAGATACAGGGTGTCAATGTTTCCTTTTATTTCGGTTTTATCTCAACTATCCCGCAATAAAATGGCACAACGTATCTAAAATTATGTATCGGAAATTCAACCACGGTTTTGCTAACATGAATAGAGGCGTCACCTACGGCACATTGAACTCTTTTAAATTAAGGAAACTTTTTTCCGTTTTGGAGCATCAACCTGAATATTAAAAACATCGTTTCCCCAATATGTGTTACGAAAAAAAGGTATATTTTGTTTAAGTCCCTAGAGGTAACAGTTTTCGAAATAACCTTTACTATAATCTCCAAGGCAGCCCAATTACTTGTAAAACGTGATCAAAGAATTATCGGTTTTGTGGCACGAATTAATATTAGGTAGATCTGAAAACATGTTTCAAATATATCTAGTTTTTAAAATAGGTGGTGTTGAAATTTGGGAATACTTCCGTGAATGGTATTTAAAACTTTGAGCCTAAGCCTGATGTTCATTCGTGCGGAAATACCGATAATCCTTTGGATCGCAATTTACAATTCAGTCGCATTGAAAATTTCAATGAAGATTATCTCGAAAACAGTTACTTCTAGAGACTCAAACAAATCATACCTTTTTCATGTAAAACATATTGAGGATTTTTTTGATACATTGATGCATCAAACCGGAAAAAAAGGTTTGATAATTTAAATCCGTTCAATGTTTCTTGATGGCGTCCTCTATTCATGATAGCAAAACGATGGTTGAATTTGGATTTTTCACCTTAATAAACCCCCGATACGTAATTTTATATCGTTGTGCCATTTTATTGCGAAAGAATTGAGAAAAAACGAAAATAAAAGAAAACATTTTGACACCCCGTATCTTGAAAATTAAGCATTGTAAGGCTTCATGTTCCTATCTCAACGTTCATAGAAATGTGGGGTCTATCACCTGTCAAGCGTTGTCGATCGAGTATACGGACACCCTGTATGAGCTTTTTTTATTTGAATTTGAGTCATAAATATGCCTTTGAAATTACGGTCTATCAATAATTAACACTCTGTATATGCATTTGTCATTATTTATACGACGCACAATTGACGTTTAAACATCTATACCTTATCCACCGAACAAACGGAGTAACCATGCACAATATATGTAAATTTTTACTGTATGGTCAAGGGTTATATGCACACTGTCTACAAAACTGCATACTGAGAGCAGTGATGTTATTATAAACAGAAAAATTAAGTTCGATATATTTGAGTAAAGCCCCAAAATATTGGTTTGAAATAATTTTTTACTCCTTTTCTTCAGTGGACAGACTATAACACCTAACCGGTATTTTTGACAGCAACGTCACACATGACAACAATAACAAACAAATCACTAACACTACACACTCTTTGTAGTTGTCAAGTTTTCTCACATTTTTTCAAATTTTCTAATGTTCTGAATAATTTTCCTTAGATTTCTTCCCGTCAGAACCTTCTACGAAGTAATAGCAAACTTATAAAAAAACGATGGATGAAATTGGTAAAGCCGTTCTCACGTGATGCCGTGACCAAGGGAAAAATGGACTCATTTTTATATATAGAGATAGAATACAATGAAAACTGTTATAAGAACATTTGATAATCAGATTTTTTTTCATTTTCTACCATTATCAAAAAGACAAGACAAGACGTCCTGTTTACAGATGTCCATTTATTTTTTTGTTACAACAGATTTAAAATATTTTTTTATCTACAACAATCAAACTCTATAGCTACTGATTTTTGTCCAAATAATTTTCACCTTGTACGAGTTGTAACAATATCCTTAACATCAACAAATTTAAATCACTATAAATGGGCCACCCTATAAAGTTTACTTTTTGAGTTCATGGCATAAAGGAAAACATGAATATTTATCATCTTCTTATAGATTGCTTAAAAAACCGTTTTTGATTTATGCTGTTCCTATTTTGGTGGCATGCTTCTAAGTAGTTGTTTTTCATAAACATTTTTGTATATTCATCACTTTTCATGGTTTATTTATTGGCGATAAATTATAAGATATCATCCATAAGTCACACTAATATTCATTCACCATACTTTTTTCAGCAAATAAATGGTTTGTTACACCACAATGAATTGATATAAGGTTTATATCTCAAGCAAAAAACACATTAAAAAGATTCATTTTATTTGTTATTGCCCGGACTGCAGACATCTTTTGGTTCTGCCTTGCAATTTTACTTTTCATCAATCTGTTATTTTCATCTCCAATTTATAGTCTTTGTACCTAATACTGCCTTATGTAACTTCGAATTTCTTTTAACTATATTTCAATCCTTGGTTTGGATGTTTTCTTGGCTTCAAAGGAATATGCTGAGTAGTAAGTGATTGCTGTCTGGGTGATGATGTGTATTATGTATTTTTTAGGTTGATATTTTTCATGCAGTATATATTTCTGCATATTCACTGCCCATTTGTTGTCACAACATTTTTTATACTTCTTTTTTCAGGCGTAATTTTCTTTTGTGACCAACTGTTATTTTTTATATAGATCTAGAAGCAGTGAAGGTATTTTGGTGGGTCCACTTGCACCTGCACTCCACACTAATAGAATTAAACTGTGGCTGATTTGCATAATTACTGCTTCTTTAGGTAATGACGATTGATGAAGTATCAGCTTAAGTATGGAACAGTTTTGATTTGTTGTGTGTTTCAGAATTCTCACTATCATAGGTATACATATGTATATTTTTGCTACCCCCGTTTAGAAGTTATCTGCACAAAATAGGTTATCTGTCAACGTGTAAACAGTCTCAATTATAATTATTATCGTGGAACGTCATTTTCAGCTCGCGACAAAAGGCGCTCACGGTGTCCAACAATCCTGAACTAATACCGAATCACGCATGCGCATTCAAAATAATTCTGATAATCCTGAACTAGTCAGAGACTGATCCCGGATTTGTACCGCGAAAATAGTGCTTTATGCAAACTCAACTTTATTCAAAATATGTTCAATCAGCAATACGAAAAAGAACAAGATTGCTGTATATCTTACGTGATTCAGCGTGATTCGATGAATAATTCATAAATTTCAGTTTACCCTAGACCCAGATCTTAATGTTATTTAATAATTACACGTAGAGCACCTGGACACCATAAACTTCTTTCTGTATATTATTTAATAATTACACTTCCGTGTATATAATCCTCCTATATATACAGGGTTATTCACGTTATTCGACACGGAGCATTATGGCTAAAGTATGTGATAAAAAAGAAAATAATAATTTCGGAAGGATAGAGACCCATAAGGGCTACATTTTAAAAATATTTTCATGTTATACAGACGAACACGAAACGAAACACGAAATGTATCAAAGTTACGTTTTTTTAAATGGAACACCCCGTATATTATTGCATATTCAGATTCCTTGGTGAATTCTAGTGTGACTTTATGCATCACACATGGGACTTAAAGCAAACCGTTTAGGTGTAAATCACCATTTTCGGTATAAGTAGTAGTATAGCAGCTTTGATGAGACTGTCAAATTTAAATTACGTTTATGCTTGGAGAAATCGGTCTATTAATTAAGGAAACTTCGATCAGCGATAACTTGATTTTTTTAAACGGAATGCCTAATTATTTTTATACGGTTGAATGTAGAATTTGATAACCTTCCTAATGATATAAGGTTGTGATTATCAATCTCTGATAGTTTTTATTTAATTTCAAATTTTCACCCAAATCGGTATTTTTCGACTTTCCAACCTATAAGCAACCTAGCAGACCATAAAATATAAACAAAAACCTGTTCATGTAGAAGAAAACAACTAACTTAGCAGAAAAATACACACGAACTAGACTAAAGGGACAAGATTATAAAAATTACTCACAACAAACAAAGTCTAACCAGAAACAACGGCGGTAACATATCTTTGACTGCCATACTCCAGCTTCTCTTTGACCTTAGAGATGTTATCGCAGTTGTTTCTGGAAGAGTTGATTTGTTGTAAGGAATTTTCATCATCTTGTCTCTTTATTCTATTTCGTCTGTACCTTTTACTTGTTTTATTCCATCTGAATGATTAATATTCACATCCTTATATCATTAGAAAGGTTATCAAATTCTACGTTCAACCGCATACAAAAAATTAGGCATTTCCATTTGAAAAAACCAAGTAATCGCTGATCGAAGTTTCCTTAATTAATCGACCGATTTCTCCAAGCATAAACGTAATTTAAATTTGACAGTCTCATCAAAGCTGACGCATTTTATGCTTACTAATACGACAGTCACAGCCTTCCAAATTTTATAATCTCTGCGATATTCGATTTTTTCCTGATATCTACTTATACCGAAAATGGTGATTTACACTTAAACGGTTCGCTTTAAGTCCTATGTGTGATACATAAAGTCACTCTAGAATTCACCGAGAAATCTGAATATGCCATGATATATGGGGTGTTCCATTTAAAAAAACATAACTTTGATACATTTCGTGATTTTGGGACACTCTGTATAACATGAAAATATTTTTAAAATGTAGCCTTTATGGGTCTCTATCCATACGAAATTATTATTTTCTTTTTTATCGAATACTTTAGCCATAATGCTCCGTGTCGAATAACGTGAATAACCCTGTATATAGCATGGTGAGGTTGGTTGCACATGGTGGATATAAAAAGTAATAACTATGTGTTAAGGTAGCCGTCGGATATCTAAAGCCGCGACCCAGCGGTACCGACTCGTCAGTGGTGACGTGGTCGCGACACACCGCTGACTATGCATTCATATGGAGAACTTTCAGGCGCAAGCGACTGTGTCTTCTTCCCCGATGTTTCGGTTTATTATACTTACACCATAGAAATTAAACAAATTTTTCTAATGATCGTGACTATAAATTATGGCTGCTTTACATGGATTTCAGTCAGTAATTCAAACTATACTCTTCCTCACGACGTTTTGGTTTATGATACTCAAACCATCATCAGTTGTAATTGGACGAGATTTCATTTCTGTAAATTTGTTTGAAGCTGAATTTAGCTCTCTCAACCCGTAGAGGCTGTATTATACTTGAACCATCATCAGTTGTAATTATACAAATGTTGGTTACATTTCTGTAAATTTGTTTGAAGCTGAATTCAGCTCTCTCAACCCGTAGAGGTTGTTTCACAAAAAGAATCTTACATAAATGTAACCGACATCTCATATAATTATACCTGATGATGGTTTAAAGTATAAGACCGAAACCTCGTGAAGAAGAGTGCAGTTTGAATTATTGACCGAAATCCACGAAAAGCAGTCATAATCTTAATACAAATCTAAACTGTTTTTGATTCAATCGACAGTACTGCCTGAATTTGCTTTTCGCTACCATTCAAGTTTATTTTTATCAATATCTGGAAGCAGCTTTTGTCAGCCTTCGATTGGATTTATTTTATTCCTTTTGTAAAATTAACACCATCGTAATATCATCGTCCTATTTTTATTCCTCCAGAAGCCGCTTCTTGAGTTTCCGTTTTGATGTATTCAAATCAGCAGTCATAATATTGGTCAATTAAAAAAAATATATATCCCACAATACCACCGTAATATGACTACTGTTCTCAGTTGCGAATACCGTTCATGCTCGCGACCTTTATCGCGGACAGTGCTATCCGAATGCTCCTAGTCGCGCGCCAGGACAGCCGTATATGACAACAAAAAGTCAGTCGCGCTGCCAGGTTGCGGCTTCCGAGATCCGACGGCTACCTTTGAACTTAAATCTTCCACTGAAGATGCCAACACTTATGTCAACATTAATCAAATCGGTTTAGCGAGTTGTTCAGTTGTTGTTAGTATAGGATTTACCATCAAAATCATAAAATATATGAGCTGAACTAACCTTAGCAACTCGAAAGTGACAAGTACGTCGGCTCCATATAACCGCCCGACGAGCTTTGGATCGGTGGCAGCTCTTCTCAAATCTGCTGCCAATTTGACAGCCACAAAAGTGGTCACCTGCAACTGGCCGCGTTTGATGTTTCCCAGCTGCTCTCGCAGCTCCACAAATTTCTCCGACGTGCAGTTGAAGAGGTCCGGCTGTTGCCAGCCGCCTAGTTTGTCATCGCATCGTCTGGATGCTCTGCCGTGGGCGCCTTTGGGACATGCCTCGGTTGCCTCTGAGTCAAACGCTGTACGTGGCCACCATATGTCGGCAGCGGCGCTACGAGGACACCCATCATATACCACTGCAAATATAGTTACGAATTGGCTTCGCCTAAAAAAGGTATGATTTGACCGATTTCACATATCTCTTTCTCCATCGCCCCTGAGAGGTGCACTGTATTGTAGTTTTGGAACAACAAAAATGCAGAACTTCCATTTTATAATTATTTCCGTATCTGCTTGTTACGTTTTACATACCGACGCCTCTCTTAACAATACGCTCACGGACTTCAGTTTCACAAATAGCCCTTTAAAGCTCTCAAGCATTTTTTAAACCTTTTTAAGTGTTTCTATAATGACGTTTTTATGACATATATAACAAAGCGCTTCATATCAATATTCGTGTAAATCTTTTTAAAACTGGAAGCATGAATTAATCGAAATTCAAGATTTCAATTCTTTTAATTTAACTATTGCGTGCTTTTGATCTGGACACATATTTTAATTTAAAGATGAAAAGTCTACAATTGTTTGAAAACCGAAACGTAATTTGTAACTAGTACCAAGTTAATTCGGAATTAAATTTGGCAAAATGGCATCAGTTGCTAAAGTTATAACGCCTTTTTACTGATAATTTTCATGTCTAGAGGATTAAAGAACTATCAAAGGTTTTGCGAATTAGAAGTTTAATAGTTTTTTGTTTATCGCTTGTTAAAGATTTCCCAAATAGTTACCTTGATATATCTAGCCCGCATTCTGTATTAGGTATGAATTGTGTCGAGTTATCTAAGACATTTGCTAACTATTCTAATGTGGTGACCATGTGTTGCAATAGGAATACTCAGGAAATTGGAGACCTTCAATATATCCTCTTTTACTACAATACAAATAATCTCACAACATTCTTGTTTTCTCAAAAAAGAAACGCGGTAATCCGAATTCCTTTTAATAAGAATCAGCTTCAGTGGATATATTCAAAATTCAGTGATCAAATGCTACTGCTTTTATGCGCTTTGAATGTAAGAATGGCCTAGCTGAACAGCGTGTTGAACTTTGCGAAATGCAACAAAATGCTAGTTTACCCATTTAGGGTGGAAAATTAGACTCGGGAAGATACAATATGGTTCATAATATGCCCTTGTATATGAAACTTTTTCACCTTTTGCAAGTAAATTTCAACAGAAATCAATGATTGTCAGACAATTTTGATAGAAGAATAATATATCCTAAAAAGGGCTGTTCTCATTGGTCAAAGTTCGTCTAACTCTAAACTCGGTCTCTAATAATATAAACAAAACACCAACTAAAAGACACATAGATTATTAACAGTCACAACATGAACGTTTGTATGCAAGCTGTAGTAAACAGTATCGCTGCTATTTTGATTGAATCTTGCATCACATTAATGCCATTCAAACTTCATAATAAACTTTTGTCTTATGGAAGTGCAAGTTATTACCGGAAGAAATATGGGTCCAGTGGAGCTCAAGTCTTTCGCCAGAAAATCGGTGCTGTATACAGTCATCGACGCCCAAGAGTACACAGAAAAACAAACGTTTGTCATGTGAAAGCGTATAATGTTGGAAGAAATATGGATCCAGTGAGACCCAAGTCTGTAATAATTCGCTCTCGCCCGAAAACTGGTCTTAAGATGGTTGTATACAGTCATCGACGCCTTAGAGTACACAGAAAAACAAACTCTTGTCATGTGGAAGCGTATAGTATTGGAAGAAATGTGACCAGTGAATCTCAAGTCGCTCAGTATCTTAAGCCAATACCTCATACAAGGCTTTCGCGGGCTTTCGAGGTGGCCATATTTGTTAGTACAAAAAATAAATATTCGCTTGATCTTTAGAAGACTTTATATGGTCATCGACGCCTTGAGTACCCGCCAAAAGATTGGGTATAGTCAAGGAACTATGACATAACAGGAAGGATCACTCTAAGCTCTCCCTCGGTGCTGCATTTCTCCTCGCTCTCTAATGATACTCCTCCTCAGCAAATGTTGGCTCACATACAGTATACAGGTTTACTTACCCCTCTGTCCTAGGTGAACACGGCTGCAGCGGTGCGATGCGTTTTTTATAACTGAGCAAACCGCGTAGGCGTGGTCTAAATACCAGTACCGTGGCTGTTTAGAAAAGGTTAGGTTAGGGGAAGTTTGTTAACGCGAGACTTATATAGGCCAACACTCGAAGGCCCAATAAACACATCTTCTGGAAGTCCATTCCAAGCCTTGGACACCCTAGGAATAAATATGCGATCGTATCGCAAGGTTCTTGATGAAGGACGATCGCCCTAGGATGAGATACAGCGGTCGCGTGGGTGCATCTGGTAGGAGCGGTGACCGGCGGAACTACAGATGATAGCGCAAAGGAGCAGACTCCGTTTGAATATCGGTAGAAGTGTGAGAGGTCACCAACTGCACGCTAGTGAGAAAGTGGCTGGAGGTGGAGTGTTAAGGCCAAGTCGCCAATTAATCGAATTGCCCTTCTCAGGATGGCGTTTAGTGTGGCCAGGGTAGTAGGAGCAGCAGGAGAGCGATACTCCAGGCCAGGCCTTATCTGGGCCTTATATAACGTGAGGAGGTTAGATGGTGAGAAGTACTTTCTGGTTATGAACAGGTATCCAAGCTTTTTACCAGCAGCTGTTGTAATTGACGCAACATGTTCGGCCAGATCAGATTTTCTGTAATGTTGACTCCCAAGAACTTGATTGAGTTACTCCTTGGCAGAGCCTGACTGTTCATAAGAACTGGGTGCTGGCTTGGGCACTTCTTGTTTGATAGCGTACAATACTGGGTCTTGGAAGCATTAAATTTTACCATATTCTTGAGTTCTCAAGAGGAAATGGTTTCCAGATCCTTTGAAAGCGAAGCAGCCGCTTCCAGTCTTCTGCGTTTCAGCTCGACAACAGGGATAGGTCTATTGCTCATGATGCTGGCATGCAAACTACTGTCATCCGCAAAACTGTAGATTGGGTTTGTAGTGCTAGAGAGTAGATCATTGATGTGAAGCAGAAACAATGTCGGCGACAATACCGATCCCTGAGGAACCACAGCGTTGATGCTATAGAAGGAAGAGGAAAAGCCGTCTAGCACGACAGAGATCTTTCGACTTGAGAGGAAGTCTGCAAGCCAACCACAAAGCTTAACAGGGAGGCCGTAGGACGGAAGCTTGTTTAGGAGAGTTGCATACCAGCTGATCGAATGCCTTTGAAATATCAAAGGCAACGACGTGAGACTCGCCAAACGAATGGATGAGTTTGCTCCACAAATGTATGTCGTAAGCCAGGAGATCCCCAGTTGATCTTTGATGTTGGAGTCCATACTGTCTAAGGTTAATTAAGTGATGGAGCTCAAGGTTTCATGAGATCTTGGTTGACGCATCTTTCCAACACTTTGTTGACCACAGAGACCAGAGCTATAGGTCTGTAGTTGGTTGGATCAGCTTTAGAACCCTTTTTTGGCACCGGCTGGATGCAAGCTGTTTTCCAGTCTTTTGGGAAGATGCTGGAATCGTAAGTCATCCGAAAGAGGCGGGAATATGGGATCGAGCTCACGTGCGCACTTCTTCACAACAACAGAGCATGCGTGCGTTGCGAGGAACGTTTACGACAAACGATGCGAATAAAATGGATAGGTCCAGCGTAAACACGTGGCGCATTAAGTTCGCCCGCTTTGGGTGACGCATTGTTCTTAATTTAAAACGTGTTTTACTTTCACCGCAGTCATCGTCCGATGTCCGCCATGAATGCACAGATTTGTGAAGTACAAAGGAGAAATACTTTGTGGAATAATATAAAAAAAATCCACGGACAAGGATCGGTTGCTTCTTGAGAAAGAATTTGATGCGTGTAGCTTACAGTACGGGATTTTAAAAAAACATTGTCATCTCCTAACTCAAGGTAAAGATGATCTTCACTCTAAACTAATCTATTTCTATAGATACTATGAGTGATTTTTATACTTTCACATCTATTTTTGAGTTTCTGTACTACTCTTAATTTCAATTAACTGTCCATAAGTAATATAGAACATGCCAGCAATAGTTTCTAAAGCGTCAAGTGATAATGCAAACGGTCAGGTTAATTTTCCAACTCATCACATGTAATTTCAAATAGTCAGTTGAATATTCTAAAGCATCAAATATAAATTCAAATAGTTATATACAGGAATGATGAATTTGTGGTTCTTGGGTTTTTAGGCCGGCGTCGTTTAGTGTTAAAGCTTGACGTTTCGTCACCACTAGTGAATGGCGTCTTCAGAAGCTAGTTCACTTCGGCGACTTCAAAAATACTGACGGCTGGTGGATGTGCACCTGTATTTATACCTGTTAATGGTGACGTGACCCAACCAAGTAGCGTTGGTAGCCCCGCCCCTTCGCGATATGGTAGTGTCTTCAGGTCCTTTAGGATGGGTACCCTGTCCGGTTGACTTTCTGTGTTTCTTCTTTCCTATTGAAATTATTATGATGTTTTTGTATTTCGATGTGTGAAGTCTGGCATGGTATGAAGACGTTGCGGCGAGAACCTGAGTTTCTCCAAACTTGATCCTGTGACTTCCCTCCTTAACCGCATGTTCGGCTACCGCTGATTTGTCCGTATGGCCTAGTCGACAGCTAGCCTCATGTTCTGCAATTCTTGTGCTTATAGACCGCTTTGTTGTTCCTATGTATACACTCCCACATCTGCATGGTATGCGAAATCCCCGGTGTTGTAAGTGGGTCTCTTTTATCCTTCACCGTTCTCAAATATTCCTGTATCTTTCTTGTGGGCTTGTAGATGGTCTTGACGTTTTCCTTTCGTAACATTTTTCCTATTATGTCTGTTATTCCAGGCACATAGCGTAGAAAAGCTTTTGCTATCGGTTTAGGTTGTGGTTTTCAAATCAAAATATTGTAAAAAAGGAATACTGACAAATCATGATATATTATGAAAATAATAAACTGCCTACAACATTGTCTAGTAGTTTTCGTTTCATTTCACATTTTTTAATGGTTTTGGAAATTGCCAATCTCTGGTACATTGCAATAGCTAGTAGGCCGTGAAAAAAAATCCATTTCTGCCATACTCTAGCGTCTCTTTGACCAAAGATATGTTACCATCGTTGTTTCTGGGTAGACTTTGTTTGTTGTGAGTAATTTTTATAATCTTGTCCCTTTAGTCTAGTTCGTGTGTATTTTTCAGCTAAGTTAGTTGTTTTCTTCTACTTTCTAATAGGTTTTTGTTTATATTTTATGGTCTGCTAGGTTGCTTATAGGTTTGAAAATCGAAAAACACCGATTTGGTGGAAAATTTGAAATTAAATAAAAACTATCAGAGATTGATATTCACAACCTTATATCATTAGAAAGGTTATCAAATTCTACATCTAACCGTATAAAAGAATTAGACATTCCTATTTGAAAAAATCAAGTTATCGCTGATCGAAGTTTCCTTAATTAATCAACCGATTTCTCCAAGCATAAACGTAATTTAAATTTGACAGTCTCATCAAAGCTGATGCATTTTATGCTTAGAAATACGGCAAAGTCACAGCCTTCCAAATTTTATAATCTCTGCGATATTCTACTTATACCGAAAATGGTTCGCTTTAAGTCCCATGTATGGTACATAAAGTCACACTAGAATTCACCAAGGAATCTGAATATGCAATAATATACGAGGTGTTCCATTTAAAAAAACATAACTTTGATACATTTCGTGTTTTTGGGACACCCTGTATAACATGAAAATATTTTTAAAATGTAGCCTTTATGGGTCCGTATCCATCCGAAGAACCAAACTACTGTCGGTATAAACAGTAACCTCTTCTCACCCAACAGCTTTGGGTAGACGAATTGAGAAGAGTCAGGACACCTTTTTGTCCTTGAGGTGAGAAATTGCCCCTAAAGGCGGATGAACCGGTAGCTACCATCTGGTCAACGGCATGAAGATGCAGAAAGCATGGGAAACTACTGCATTAAAGATCTTAAGGATATCCCAAGAGAAACTCGTAAAATGAGTAAATGCATTTTACGAGTTCACAACATGTCTGTTAAGACATTGTGACTATGATGATGATCCATCCGAAATTATTATTTTCTTTTTTATCAAATACTTTAGCCATAATGCTCCGTGTCGAATAACGTGAATAACCCTGTATATTGTCTTGAGCCCCTTCTACCATCAAATGGTATAGGGTTGTTCAAATAGTTTTAAATTCCAATATGTCAATTGTAGTTTCAAATCGTCAAATGAATATTCAAAAGCGTCAAATATAATTTCCAATAGTCAGTTGTAAATTCTAAAGTATAATTTGAATATTCAAAAGCGTTAATTGTAAATTACAAGGTACCGTTTTTAGAATTTTATCTTTGTAATCCAGTAACCATACATTTTTTATGTTGTGTCAAATATTGGAGACACTATACATATATAAATAGTGTGACCTTAGCACGTATAATATTATATTTGAAATTAAACAAATCAGAAATTCCAGTAATAAAGTAACGCAATATAATTTGTAGCAAAACTATTTCCTTGGTGCCACGATAGTTTAACGGTTGGAGGCGCTAGCCTCCTACCAAAAATGGTCGGGTTCGAGGTTGGTTGGAGCCCAGGGCGTAACATCTTTTTTTTGAATTTCCTTTACAAAAAATTAATTGATATGCTTAAAGCAGATGCTGAACAATTTTTTTCCACGATCGAAATAAATGTGTTTTTAAATCGAATTTTAGTTAGACTATTTTACAAGTCTGGCACTCTTATTAAATCTTATAATTCTTTAATGCCGCTATTGCCTAATAGATGGCGAAAGGTAACTTCATACATATCAATTGTCAAGTGGGCTTGAAGCATTTTTTATGTAAGCTTCTTACTGTTTGCACTATGTACTGCAATAAAGTACCTATACAGTCATCGTGGTAACCAATCCCGGGAAAAATGAATGAGTGGCAGTGAATTTATACAGTGTAAAGAAAAATTAGTACCCCACCTGGGAACCGATCCTGGTACCTATGGATTCGAACGGTGTACCGTAACCTACTGAACCAACGAGCATTTCAGCTTCACTTTCGCAAAACCGTAATATCAATATCCATGATATATTGATATTTTTTCAATGCTATTTATGATTTCAAAGTGTAACAATAAAAAAATAGCGTAAACCGTAAAGTAATAGTGAATAACTGCTCTCTAAAGAATTCGTTGTTCGCATGCTACCTACCTACTAGAATAATTAAATTACAAGGGCCTATAAACGCATTTTGTCCCACCTTTCTGTCATTGTGCAATTATACAGATATTACCGTGTGTGTCTGTCGAACGTCTATGCGGACATCAGGCACGTTAGAATGTTGAATTAACACTTCAGAAACTACAATTGATGACCTAAAAATTTGATCTGACTGTTTTGAAAATGAATACGCTGGTGTTGAATATTTAATTGATTATTTGAAACTACAGTTGACGCATTAGCATTTCCAATTGATTGAAAATAAATTGATGCTTTAGAAAATTCACCTATTTGAATTTGCAATTGATGTTTTTGAAATTACAGCTGACTATTTGAATTTACAATTGACGCTTTAGGAATGTAATTTGATCGTTTAGAAACTATTGCTGGAAATGGTGTAGTCTGACGCACAGTAATTTGCCACCTATGTTTAAATCGCAGGCACCGCAATACGTGCGATGCATGCGTTTTATCGGACCGCAGCTCTCGTGTTAACCTAGGACATAGCATTACGTATCGCACAAGACCATCGGAGGTCAGATATATCGAGGTTATTGAATACAACAGTTATATTAAGTTAAGCGTTATTTGCGAACTTCGTAGATGAAATATAATACTTAGGGTAGATTTGTATAAATCCGGAAATAGCGAGTTACTCAGTTCTATGTGATCCATTTAAATGTCCGACGCCAAGTGTTTATATTCGGTGGTACAGTGCAGTATACTAAGCCTATGAAAAATACATTCACTTGTTCCAGTAATAGAAATGAAGAAATTTAGAGGTCATGATTTGTTCGTTACCTTTACATCCGCTAAGGGTAACTTCTGCATAGGCATTAGGACAAGTGTCGCACTTAAGTCCAATAACCCCCTCCCGGCAGCGGCACTGCCCTGTCTCGTGATCACACTGCGAACCGCGTGACCCTACATGGTAGCAGTCGCACGGCAGACACACCTCCAGCAAACTACCACCACCGATGGTGTCACTAATGGCCGGTCGGTAGTGGTTCTCTCTGCACCTGCATTTTCCAGTCTTCTTGTCACAATCGGGATTATATCCAGCGAGCACGTTGCACTTGCAAGGGCCACACACCGGTTCCCCCCACCAGCCTGCGGGACAGGGTTGGGAGCGGGCTTGCTCACAGTGCCGGCCGGTGTACTCGGTCGAATTGCAGACGCATCGGTATCTGTAAGGTAATTGCATCAATTGCATATAAAAAACTAATATACTTTCGGTTCAATATCTCAAAACCATTTGTCTATTTGGTATTTTTTAGTAGTACCTCCAGTTTAGCATTTAAAATTGCATAAATTAGAATCTATTCCGTTATTTACAACATTTTCAAGAAACCAATGGCGACTCTCCTCGCAGTGTCGAGTTCACACAAAAAACAAAAAAACCTGCTAATAAGTTGATAAATCCCAGCTCTTCAATATAATTGATATCATTCATAAAAAGTATGAACAATAATGGTCAAAGTATACTATCTTGTGGTGTGGTACCCCATATTTGCTTTCTTTGTTTAAAGATTTACTCTTACCCACCAGGACATCCTTAAATCTGTTTGTTAAATATTCCCCAAGCCATTTTATAACATTTTTTCCAAAACCATAATATTTTAGTATTTGTAACAATAAAATCTCTATTACTTCAAAAGCTTTTCTCAAATTTAAAAAAATAGCAACTACAAATTCATTCATTCATTATTGTCTACCATTTGTTTCCATTTTGAAATTGTAAGCTGGACTGCTGTTTCCCAGGAGTGGCCCTTTCAAAAACCAGACTGGTTTCCAAGAAAAAGACTATCTTTATTCATTATGAGATTATTTGATTATAGATTACTTTTTCCAATTTTTTTAATAAAGGAGATGCGTTAATTGGTGGATATGTAGACACATCAGATTTGTCTCGATTTTTTGCAACAGGAATATTGGCAGTAGTCTTTTCATCAGAAAAACTACCCCTTTTAAACAAAGAATTTATAAAATTAAAAACTGCTATCCAGTTGTATCAAAAATTGTTTTTCAGAAATTAAGAATTTAGCACATTATCTTGGTTTCTGCATGTTTTTAATGAAAACATAATTTGTTTTAACTCCATTATTCTTAGAGGCTGAAATTCATCAATTCTGCAATCAATTACTGGTAAATTACTCTAATCAGATCAATCAGAAATTTGATTAACACTAGATATTACACCCTCGATAGTTGCTATCATAGTATTCTTTCTTTTTGCTTTAAAAGATCTACACTTAAGTTCCTCTTTATTTTATAACTATTCCATAGCTATATATTAATACCATTACTATAGTTAATACAATATTTATATGCCCTATCAAACACCCAAGGCTAATTCCCTAATTTCATTATCATGCCAAGGAACATTATCAGTCTTACAGTTTATTTCCATAATCAGATATTTGTTATTCATCACAGCAGTACATTTTTTATTTAGATCATCAAATCAGTATCAATAGAATCAAAATTCCAATCACATGGTAACAGGTCAACCATTAGTTGTATATATAAGAATTAAATTATATTCTTACATAAAAGACCCAATCCTGTATTACTTGCAGGTATTAAATCTTTCGCTAAATCATCTCTGTTTAATGATTTGTGAATAAAACTACATTATTTGGTATCAAAACTGTTTATTAACATTTTGGCTGCCTTTCAAGTCTTGCTTAAAATACAAAAATTATTGTTGTATTTGTATCTTTGTATTTTATATGAATATATTATTGTTGCTCTATTGGATATTGTGTATTAATTTTATTTTGTGTTACTTGCAAAACTAAGCAAAACTATAGATAAGACATCATTAAGGATACTATACTTTTGTCAGTATTCCAATAATGCGATCTGCATGGATTCTGCAGTGTGCCAGAGCTCGTGTTTTATCAAGTTCTATGCAGTTGCTTATGGCCACAGGTGAATGCAGGTATTGTAACAGTTGCCCTATAGAGCTCTACAAACTCCTTCAATAGAAAACTTCTATCAACCACATCTGGAATAAAATTTTTGCGAAATTCTGAATTCTCTGTCACACACTTATCTGAAACTCGCCCACCTCATCCTTTACTGGTAAAACATATTGATCAGTGTAATTCCAATTAAATACTTGATTGTTTGGCCACGTTTATAATGTGAATGAGACTGTGCAGCTGCCAATATAAGTGATGGTTTTTTATTTTTATCTCAAAACAGTCTATAATAACAGTTGTTTTTTCCTGGATGGTTTCTTTAACGAAGATGGGATTGTTTTTTTGAGTTGCTCTCTAGAAATACAAAATTCTTCATCTGCATGCACATTATGTTTATATTTTAAGAATAAGTTGACACAGTAGTTGGACTTATCCCAAATCAGAAAGCCAAACTTCATAGGAGTCAACTGAATATGCTGCTCTATTGGCAGCAAAGTTTGAATTTACAGTAATGTAGGGTTCTACAAGGCATGATAGTCTCTAAGTTTATAAGGTCTATACAGGTCTGGTATGAATCGACTTCCCATGTGTGCGAGATCCATGAATAAGAGAGAAAACAAAATAGAGACGAACGTACATCGCGTCCACGCGAAGATCTCACAGCTTCGCAATTGCATAGCAGGGGCTGGCTCGGCGGCCGCAGCCGTCACGATTTTGGAGGTGTTGCCGCGCATTGAACATTTTGTTTGAAATAGGATTCTCCGTTTTAGATCAGTATTTAAAAACACTAGCAACAGAATGAAATGCGTGAACATGAACTCATCATTGTAAAAATAATTATTGTTCTATAGGTGGCACCATTCCGTCGACCATATACTTCAAATACGTATTTTTTAAACCACAGACTATTTTTTTTTAATTACTAGTCTGTGTTTGATACCATACGTCTGATGCATCTGATATACCTCTTGCGGATTAGAAGAAAAATTCAAATCATCCATCCACAAATTTTATTCCACCTGCCACCGAAATCGAAGCACGAATTGAGGTTACAAGATTTTTCGAATCCGAAAAACCAAAAAATACTATAAACCAAGGGCGTTCATACTAAGGTCAAACATCTAGGATCAGTTTCCGTTTGAAGGCATAATCTGTGCAAAATATTCATAGAGTGGGAGTATGTATGTGTGTTTTATAAATAGAATTGTTCGATGAGTTACAAGTAATTGCTGGCCGCCCGCATTTACTTCGTAATATCGAATTTCAGATTTGGTATGACAGCAGACGTAAAATACTGATAAATTTGGAAAATTATGTTTATGTTTGTCGAATATCATTCAAGTTTCTTTCACTATGTTTGATTAAGCATCTTTGTGATACAAACTAGAGACAAACAGTCGCAAAGTAGAGACACTAATGAAATTCTTTCTTGTAAAACTGACAATTTAGATTTGTGAATTTTTTTGAATAATTTTAGAACAATCGTTATCACAACACATCCTCCACTTATTCATGAAAACAAAATTATATTCTGCAAAACTACATGTGAATCCGGTTCTTCCCATTGTTTGCCATCGTTCACACACGGTACCACGATGAAACCTTGATCTACTAATCAAACTCCTTAAGTCCAGAAGAATTAACAATAATTTCCTGGGCGAAAGGGTTTGGCAACAGTGCCAACTCATTCCCCACCGAGCTACCGTTGGTGAGGGACAGAGATACTTCCAACGACGGCGACGTAGCCACAAAGGGTAATGGGTGGTTTTACGTACACGCATGACAAAAAGCAACCATTGTACTATGGCACAGCAAGGCATCAGGTGCAGATGCCGTCGTTTCGCAGTTTCTATTTACATACCCTGATCAACCGTTGCCAACAGCTAAGATCGTCAGGTCTATTTTTCAAAACTTCATCAACCGTGGCTGCATCAATAACCCACCCAACCATAGATCATGCCAAAATGATGATGCAGAAAAACCGTAGCCTGAGGCAAAGGTTGCCATGGGTTTAAATGTGTGTGGTTATGCTAAAGTTGCACTTGTAGCGAAGGACCCATCCTTAGAACCAAGATATCTGAAGTAGTTGGTGTTCCGGATTGTACAGTCAGGGCTGTTTTGAGGGCAAGTGATGACAAGTCAATTAAGTTGCGAACAATGCAAGATATTGTGGCCGACGATCCTACCAGGCGAACGGAGCTTTGTGAAGCTAAAAAAAAAGTGAACAGGGACGAGCAGTTTTTCTAGAAAACACCTTGTTCACTGATGAATCACGTTCTTTTCCCAATGGCCATCAATTCTCAAGTCAACCGGTACTGGTCTAGGGAGAACAAACATTTAAGTCTACCATTGAAAACCCAGTACCCCAAATAACTTAATGTTTGGGTAGGTATTTTAGGAGACAACATTGTTGGACCATTTTTCATCAATGGTACCTTAATTGCGTTATTACAACTACTCCAGGAAGAAATTATCTCGGCTGTACGAGACCTGAACATCATTTTGCCGAAATTTGGTTTCAGCAAAGTTGTCTTGGGCATAATGGAAGCCATGGTCAGGAATTTTTGGAGACAAATTTTCTTGGACGATTAATTGATACACATGCCATCATAAAATGGCCCGCCCACTTGATAGTGCCATCTTCATTCATAATATGGTATAAGCTGCAAGCTGGCCACCGTGTCGGTGCGGTGTGGGAGCCACATACTCGAAACCTGAGTTTAAGTGGTAGAGTACCTAGCTATGAAAGGTAATCTCCGGCCATTTATGTACTCAGTCTACACAGAAAATAAAGACCTTTAAATACATGCAAAAAAATAAAAGCGAAAACCACGGTGATCAGGACAAACTTGTCACTAGCATAAAAATCTCAAATATGTTAATAAAATTTTAGATTGAATAGGGAGTTATTGAAATAGTGCCATCCACTAATGTGTGCCGTCCTTACACTAATAGTGACAGGCCCTGCCTGATCTTAAAATTGTCTCTGAAACAGAATTACAGCAACAATAAAGACTTTTAAAAACTATTATTGACCTACTTTCACCTATTTAC
Source organism: Callosobruchus maculatus (assembly GCA_951848785.1). Taxonomy (NCBI): domain Eukaryota; kingdom Metazoa; phylum Arthropoda; class Insecta; order Coleoptera; family Chrysomelidae; genus Callosobruchus; species Callosobruchus maculatus. Next base: position 2,765,492 of record CATOUR010000191.1, on the reverse strand, counting down.
ATGGTTTATTTTTAATCTTATTGTGCCAGTCCGGCCCTGGACGGCCGGCCATTTACGCGACATCTAGAATTCAGACGTCCAGAATCTCTCTAGAACAGACGGTAGCGGCGCGCTAGGGTTCTCTGCGTCGGCAGGCATCTATATAAGCCGCCGCCAGGCAGCAAGGGTTACAGTTACTGTCAATAGAGCGCAGCAGGCAGTGTTCCGTAGTCTTGTGGATACGCGACGTTCCAGTGGCGCGCGCGAAATAAATGAACTGTGACATAAATTAGTGAACTTAAGGACCAATATAAATTAGTGTAGTGACTTTAGATAAATTAGACTGTCAAGCATTAGGCTAGGCGTAGTGTAGTAGGTTAGTAAAAATAAATAGTGAAATCCGTACCAAGTGTTTCCTTGCCCAATCGGACTAAAGACTTGTAACAGTGGTGTCAGGTGTGGGGTAGACTGATTGATTTGGCAACGTGGTACGGACAATTAAGTGAATAAACTGTCAAGATGGTGAAATTCAGTGAACTAAAGGTTGCGGATTTAAGGAGAGAGCTCAATGAACGCGGTGTCGATAGCAGCGGGCTGAAGGCCGTTCTCCAAGATCGACTCCGACAAATAATGATAGAAGAGGGTGAGGATCCAGATACCTTCGAATTCGAGTCACCTGAATTCGAGTGGGCCAAGAAGCTCGAAGCAAAAATCGAAGCAAGCTCCAAATCTGCTCGACTATCGCTCGAAGCAAAAATCGAAGAAAGCCTCAAACAGTCGGAATCTGCTTGACTGTCGCTCCAGTAAAAAATCGAAGCAATCTCCAAACAGTCGGTATCGTTCCAATCAAAAATCGAACATTCTCTCAGCGAGATTACTGCTTTTAAAAACGACATTGAAGAAAGAATCGGCACCAGAATTGACATCTTAGAATCCAAAATGGTAGAGGAAAGAGAAGATCTTAAGAGGGGATTGGAAGAACAAAAAGAAGATATACGAGACAACATCCGACGCCTGGACTCACGAGATGGACAAGCTGCGAATGGAGCTTCAGGCTGCAAGCGTAACCACACCAAGTGACCTGAAGGCAGGCGATTGGTGCAAGTCGAGTTTGAAACCTCCTCAGTACGATGGGAAAATATCCTGGGAGAACTACCTCCTCCAGTTTGAAGCGGCCGCAAACGCAAATGGTTGGTTACCTGGTGAGAAGGTGAGATGCCGACAGCTTTGACGTTAGCACTGAGAGGCGAAGCTACAGATGTTCTTCAGACGCTATCATCGACAGAACGAGGGGACTACGAACAGCTAGTCACGACACCTGGAAATAAGGTTTGGTCAAGCCAGATTCGGTCACGTCTTCCACGCTCAGCTGAAGAATCGCTCCCAACGACCAAACGAGACGCTGCAGGAATTTGAAACAGATATAGCCTGATTGGTGCGACTGACATATCCGACGGCTCAGGAAGATCTAATGGAGTGGTTAGCTGTAGAGGCATTTGTGAGTGGTCTTCGTGATGCCGAAATGCGTCAAGCTGTGGCCCTTGCACATTCGGAATGTCTCGTGGATGCTCTAGCCAAAGCTTTAGAATTCGAGGCTGTGAAAAAGACTTACCAGTGCCAGGCCCGAGTTCGGGAGTGTGAAGGTGAGACAGGAGTGTGAAGGTGAGACAGAAGTGCCGGCCCTAGTTGAGGAACTGCGGCTGGTAATTAGCGAGGCCCGTTCCAAGAAGAAGAAAGAAGATCCGATGCTAAGTCGGGTCGAAGAGCAGAGGCGATGCTCCACCCGTGTCCGGAAGAGCTTAAGAGGAACTGCGCGTGTGGCCTACGATGGGCAGCAGGCGACCAGTCTCTATGTAGATGGCTTCATGGACGGTAGGCAGAAGCTGATGCTTCTGGATACGGGTGCGACGAAGACCATCGTTCGACCTGATGTGCTCCAGAAAAGTGCTGATGTAAGACCAACAAGACAGCGGCTGTGCACAGCTACCGGAGAGCCCGCAAGCATCCATGGGGAAGCCGACATACAGCTCCAGTTTGGGAACACCAAGATCAAACATCGAGTTTTGGTAGCCGACATCGATAACGAAGTGATAGATATAGATAGGTGATAGATAGATTCCAACTGGACCTGAGACATGGTACCCTGCTAGTCCAAGAGGAAGAGGTAGTCCTCCACCGACGTCAAGAAGAGGCTGTCGAGGTGGTGCTCTCGGCAGAAACTGTCATCCCAGGGAGATGCGAGGTGGTAATTGAAGCCTGCCTGATTGATGACGCTGATCGAGGGAGCGTCATACTGTTTGAACCTCAACCGGATGATGAGCTGACTGGCCGTGGAAATCTTTGACCGATCACCTCAATAACTTGGAACAAGTATTTAAGAGGCTGCGCCAATCAGGCCTCAAGCTGAGCCCCAAGAAGTGCCACTTGTTCCAGAAGAAGGTGCAATATCTAGGACATGTGGTTTCCCAAGAAGGCATAGCAGTGGATCCTCAGAAGATAGAAGCAGTAAAAGGATGGCCGGTACCTAAAAACAAATACGACGTAAGAAGCTTCCTAGGTCTGTGTACGTACTACCGTCGATACGTGGGTGGATTTGCTACCATCGCCAAGCCGCTGATTAGGCTTACGGAGGAAGGCCGCAGGTTCCAGTGGGGAAATGACTGCCAGCAAGCTTTCGACCTGCTGAAGAAGGTTCTCTCGACGGCTCCAGTGCTAAGCTATCCCCTACCTACTGGCAAATTTGTGTTAGACACCGATGCGAGCAACGTAGGGATAGGCTCAGTTCTGTCGCAGATACAAGATGGTCGAGAGGTGGTGATCGGCTATTTCAGCAAGACGCTATCTAAGCCCGAGAAAAACTATTGCGTCACTCGGAGAGAATTGCTGGCCATCGTCAAGTCCGTGGAGCACTTTTACAAGTTCTTGTACGGGAGAAAGTTCCTGCTGAGTTCATGCATCCCTGACAGGGCTACTTCGGTTCAAGAGGGACAGGTAGCCAGGCGGATCGAGAGGCTGCAGGAATTCGACTTTGACATCGAACACCGTGCTGGCAAGTGTTATGGGAATGCGGATGCACTTTCGAGGAGACCGTATCCCGACGACTGCGCTCACTGCAACCGAGCCGAGACGAAGGACGCCATAACAAGGAGAACCACCGTTGTGGATGATCGCTGGCAGCCTACCGAACTCCAGAAAGATCAAGAGGAGGATCCCAGCCTGAAGCTGATCATCGAGTGGAAGAGGGAGGATCGACGACCGAGTTGGCAGGAGGTTTCACCTTATTCGCCTACCGTCAAGTCCTACTGGGCTCAGTGGGACATTCTGGTGATGGAGGATGGCATCCTGAGACGAATCCTGAAAGACACGAAAGGGGTCCAGGAAAGAAAACAGACCGTGGTGCCTAGTAACCGCGTGGCCGAGGTACTCGGGGAGATTCACAGCGGAACCAGTGGAGGTCATCTGGGCGTGGCCAAGACCCTGGAGAAGGTTCGGGAGCGGTTCTACTGGTTTAGGTGCAAGGAAGACGTCAAGGAATGGTATAGGAAGTGCACAGTTTGTGCGGCCAGCAATGGTCCACAGAGACGTAAGAAGGCTGCTATGCGCCATTACAACGTAGGAAGCCCCTTCGAGAGGATCGCTACCGACGTAGCAGGACCTTTTCCGGAGAGCGAAGCTGGGAACAAGTACATCGTCGTGGTGATCGACTACTTTAGCAGATGAGTGGAAGCTTACGCTCTGCCAAACCAGGAGGCCGCAACCGTTGCTGACGCTCTGGTCTAGAACTGGATTTGCCGTTTTGGAGTTCCGCTCGAGCTGCATTCGGACCAGGGAAGGAACTTGGAGTCTGCGCTCTTGCAGAACGTGTGCAAAACATTGGGGATTAGGAAGACTCGGACCACGGAGTTACATCTTCAGTCGGACGGCATGGTGGAAAGAATGAACAGGACGGTGAACCGCTATTTGGCCAAGGTTGTGTCCGACCACCAACGAGACTGGGACAGCTGGCTCCATCTGTTCTTGTTGGCGTACCGCTCGGCAGTCCATGAAACCACGGGAGAGACACCGGCCAGTATTGTGTTTGGGCGAGAGCTCCGGCTACCCTGTGACCTCATGTTTGGCTGCAAACCAGGAGACGATGTGGCAGGCGACGACGTTGCCAACCTTCGCAGGAGAATGGACGAGGCCCATGAGAAAGTTCGCCATAATATTCACACCGCAAGCGACCGAAGCTCCAGAGTTCCTGGGAGATGAGATTCGTCAAGAAGATCACCGACTTAGTCTATCGAATCAAGAAGGCCAACTGTGGAAAACCCAGAGTCGTACACTTCAACATGTTGGCTCCGTTTGCTGGAGATAATGCCGAGGCGCAAGTTAGAGAACTTGAGCAACTCCACCCAGAGCTGAACTTCGAAGATTTCATGGCCGCTCACACTGGTACAGCGAAGGCTAGGTTTGGCGTGACTCGTGAGGAACAGCGAGATTTGTTCACGGTGCCGGATGAGTACGCGTTGGCACATTGTGTCGCAAGAGATCTTCGGATGTCCCGAGGGATTGCCAGTGAAGTCCAACGTCTGTTTGGCCAGGTGGACGAGCTGAAGAGACAGGGAGGACGAGTCGGACAAGTGCTGGAGTTACGAAGTGACCAGAGGCGACTCTACTACTTGATTTCGAAGGTGAAGTCCTATCAGAAACCGACGTGTCGGATTGTATGGAAGGCACTCCTGGACCTCAGAGAGAAGCTGCTGACCGCAAATGTTTTGAAGCTGGCGATTCCTCAGCTAGCTTGCGGACGGGACGGCCTGGATTGGCGGATCTTCCGAAACATGCTAGAAGTTCTCTACAGGTTCACGGGAATCGAAATTTTGGTCTGCAGCTGGAACCCGAGAGGACCGACAGAACACAGAACCGTGGATTGCTTCTTTTACCAAACGTCTGGCTGCAAGAAGGGTGTACTGTGTCCATTCAGACATGAACGTTTCGGGGACGCAACGGCCTAAGGGGGCAGTGTGCCAGTCCGGCCCTGGACGGCCGGCCATTTACGCGACATCTAGAATTCAGACGTCCAGAGTCTCTCTAGAACCGACGACAGCGGCGCGCTAGGGTTCTCTGCGTCGGCAGGCATCTATATAAGCCGTAGCCAGGCAGCGAGAGTTACAGTTAGTGTCAATAGAGCGCAGCAGGCAGTGTTCCGTAGTCTTGTGGATACGCGACGGTCTAGGGGCGCGCGCGAAATAAATGAACTGTGACATAAATTAGTGAAGTTAAGGACCAATATAAATTAGTGTAGTGACTTTAGATAAATTAGACTGTTAAGTATTAGGCTAGGCGTAGTTAGTAAAAATAAATAGTGAAATCCGTACCAAGTGTTTCCTTGCCCAATCGGACTAAAGACTTGTAACATTATCATCATCATCAATCATCAATATACTTATTTGTAAAGTTTATAAATAAATATTAGTCCTAGTTCTCAAAAAGATTATCCATTATGGTTATGCCCACGAGTCACATCTATAAAATATTGAATACCGCATCTCAAAACAATGAATAGAGTCATATGTCTAAATAGTGCCTTGGAAGTGCCGCGACACAAGGCGTCCATAAATAGTGGCAGGCACTAACTTCATGCACATGCTTAGATGTCAAATACGGCCAGAAATTATTAGTGCCTTGTTGCATTGCGTCTTCAATAACTCATTAATAGGGCAATCATGTTTTCAACTCAGCTTCACCTTGATCGCAATCCAAAGCAAAATTTCCTGCTCTATGCGCAAGTTATCAAAAGATGGAACGATTTTTCATTGGAGGAATTTATTGTTGATTTTTCCGAACTTATGGAGTTTGGTTAATCGATCAAGGTTTTATCGCAATACAGCGTGTGAACGATGGCAAACAATGGGAAGAACCGGATTCACATGTAATTTTGCAGAATATTAATTTAATTATGCTTTCACGAGTAAGTGGGGGACATATTGTGATAACGATTGTTCTAAAATTATTCAAAAAATTTACAAATCTAAATTGTCAGTTTTACAAGAACGAATTTCATTAGTGTCTCTACTTTCCGACTGTTTGTCTCTAGTTTGTGTCACACAGATGTTCAATCAAACACAGTGAAAGAAACTTGAATTACATTCGACAAACATTTTCAACTTTTAGAAAATCTAATTAATAAATATAATTCTCAAAATTTATCAGTATCTTACGTCTGTAGTCATACCCAATCTGATATTCGATGTTACACATACGTACTCCCACTGTATGAATATTTTGGACAGGTTATGCCTTCAAATCGAAGCTGCTCCTAGTGTTAACGCCCTTGTTTGATATTGGTATTTTTGTTTTTTTTATTCGGAAAATTTTATAATCGCAATTCGTGCCATGATTCGGTAGTCAGAGGTAAAGTGAAATTTGTGGATGGATGATTTGAATTTTTTCCCATACAACAATTATTATTTTTACAATGATGAGTTCACGTTCACGCAATCCATTCGGTTTCTAATTTTTTCCAAATCCTATTTCAAACAAAATGTTCAATGCGCGGCAACATCTCAAAAATTGCGGCGGCCGCAGAGCTAGGCCTGCTTACTAGCAAGGCAATCAGGCCGGCCGATTGCTGAAGCGGTGATATTTGCCTTTTCTCTCTAACGTTCGTCACTATCTTGTTGTCTCTCTTACTCATGGATCTCGCACACATGGGGAGTCGATTCACACCAGACCTGAATAACATTTTAGGTGAATCTGACCATATTTGAGAAATTTGCATGAACACGTCTTTCTAAATTGTGGATGTTCGAAGTACGCATGTGCTCCAAATTAAGTTTTGTGATGTCATTGCAGGTCATCTTAGTTTGCACAATTTTAACGGTTTTTCTTTCCTCTGGAAGGTTACAAGTGTCCACATCCACAATATTTACACTGTTGTTGTTTCCTATTCTGACTTGTATTGGGTTCATTCTTCTGCTAAAAGTTTTGAAACTCATTGTTTTGAAATCAATAAAGCTAAATATTATTTTATCTGTGCTCTGTAGCGTTTCCGTTCATATCTTTCGAGCTTCACACCTGTTAAACTTCTGCTTTTTGGTTGCAAACCCATAAGAGAAGGTATTCAGTAAGGATTCAACTGATCTGTTAAGTAGAACAGGTTCGCCTAAAACATCAGTTTATTAGTGTGTATGTGTTAGGAGCAAACACCGATTTCGGCCAATGGACGAAAAATATGGCCAAAACGCGTTTTGGCTGCTACCATTTTACCAATGTCCGAATTATCGCTTTGATAGCTTCACTGACCTGTTATGGAATGTCAAAGATACATAAGCATATTCCAGTTTCAAATCATCCAAATCTGCCCGCATTATGGCGCCTCCAACTAGTCTATAAAAACGATAAATCTTCGCGGGATATTCTAACGTTTTTACCACGGATTTTAAGTTTAACAAAAAAAGGTATGTAGATAAGTGGAATCATATATTATGCTATCGATTGTAAACACAAAAGATAAATATTTATAGGTTGTTAGCACAATGGGAATAGGTTAGTTTGAAATGTCAAAGAATCGTCGAACCGCCAGATTTTCTGCGCGCCAGTCCTAGGCACAGCCGCCTTTATTTCCTCGCAGTTCTTACTTGATTTTCACTTCCAAGCTAGTATCGCATTTGCAGTAATAAAACGATCCCAGTACCAGTTCTAGAACTGATGGGTTGAAACGCTTTGAGGATCGTTTTAGAACTGTTTTCCATATAGTTAACATTGGAGTGGGCGGGGCTTAGACGGTTCTGTCACCGTTCTGTTGATTCTCCGGATTTGGTATAAGACTACAATGAAACTCCGGCAACGAGAACGGGAGCAAGCCCGGTAACGTGAACGGAAAGCTTGGACAAGATTCAACTTTCCCGTTCCCGGGTCCAATAGAATCGTCGGATTCCTGGAGAAAGCCATTAGCTAGCTACCACGCGTCATTGTCAACCAGACTTTTCTTTTCGTAACCTGACAATTGACACAGACGGTAAATGCTCATGATGTCAGTTGTGCAAGATATACAGGCGTTGACTCTACGAAAGACGTCGCATTCTAAGAACGATATACTTGACTTATTAATAAAATATACTGATGACTGAAACAACATTTTCTTTGATATACACGGTTAGATTTAGCTCAACCAATTCCTCACAAGGGGAGAGAGAGGGCCTCAAATGTGATGAATTTCATCCCATCTATATGTATCCAAAAACTTATAGCTTTCGAAGTAACAAAAATTGAACGTGTTTTAGTGAAATTTTTACATTGAATCCTGAATTGGAAGGAAAACTATTGTTGACCGTTGATTTTTTACATGACATACAAAATAAATAAGCGGTAAAATGTGGGAAAATACGAACAGCTTGTATTGGCAAATTATACAAAACACAGTCCTAACTTCAAAATCAATCTTATTATTCAAGGTTTTCAAATTATCAAATGGACAGTATGAATACGATAATCGAACACAGTGTCAACAAATCAAAATTTCAACCAAATCTCTCAACCTCCAAAACCTCAACATTCATCCTAATTAGATGTTTTGTGCTGATCAATATTCAATGTTTCGTAGTTCATACGTTTTTATTGTGCATCTAGATTATCTTCCCGCTCTCGTTACTATTTCCGTTCACGCGCAATTGTGCCTATAACGGGATAGGCCCAAAACTGATCAAACTGTTTAAAAGGAAACTGTTTCAAAGTAAAATATTTTCTGGTAGAGTTGCAATACGTTCATTCAGCACGCTTCACCGACTCATAATATTAAAACCAGACCTACTGAAATATGCATTCTTTATTAACGTTTTGGTTACCTCTATAGTCATTATCAAAATACATAATGACAAAAAATAATGTGTATAAGTGATAAATACTACTGAGGTGGCCAAAACGGGATGAAGAGAGACATATGATATAATTCAAAAATTAAATTAATCCCAGCAGGAAGCCGCCCAACACAAAAAGATTAGATTAGATTTTTCTAAATATACATCAAAATCAAACATATTTTAATGAACTGTTTATTTTTGAAGTATCTTTTTGTATCGTCTATCTTAGAAGTCACTTTATTTATTCATATAATACGCTGAATTCACACTTTGTTTTCAATACTATTTGTAACACGCAGAATAAGTACAACTGACCGTCGAATAACACTCGATGAAAGGTAACGTGATCTGAAACAACGCTGACAAATTTCAAATCTAAGATACTTTTTGGCTAGAATTTGGGGGTCCTTGCACCACAATGCGTCGGTGCGGCCGCCTTCCAAATTTGGCCGCCCACGCCCGGGACACGTTTTTGCCCGTCACCAGGATCGTCCCTGACTGTGTAGTATTTGTAACAAATTATGTACTCACCCTTTTTCATCCATCTGATCTTCGACGCACCTGCCTCCATTAATGCATGGATCCAACTCGCAGACCGGTTGACACAAATGACCCACACGGCCTACGGTACATTCGCACTTTGCTCCACCACCCCATTTCGGTTGACAGACTGCTGCAGGAGGTGACGGACAACCACCTTCAGCGGGACACTCTCCGTCCGAGTCAAGACCTGGGCAACCGTCTAAAACGGACTCTCTGGAAGTGGGCCGTGACAGACTTGCTGCCGCGCTACCACCGCCTACACGAACATCCTCTACGCAACCTGAAGCAAAATCATATCGCTCGATAAAATATCTGTGTTTTTAATCAAATATGTTTTTAAACTTATATCGCATTATTAAAAGACAGTGTAGCTTTTGGCTATTTAAATCTATACTTTTTACTGAAGTAATCATTAAATGTTTTAGTTTGAGTTTCTGTTGATTTCGGGCAGAGAGTAACACGTTAATTTGCGCTCCGCAAAAAATTAGTCTGAAACCCAGTTTAAATAACAGTATTTTTGTTGTTCTTTCTCCTGTTGTGTAGAATAACAAGTGCAGTGTACAACATGCCATACACCAGACAAGAAATTGGAGATAACGGTTCGCCCGTTTTCAAAATTATTTTTATGTTATTTGCTTGGCTATCATACACAAATAGTTTATGACTTCCATTTTTAGCAACTATTTCCTCATTATACTAGTAACGTTTTCATAACTGTTCGATTGCACGACTTTCTACTTCTTCCTTTTCCCATCTCTATTTCTTTCAGCTCGAAATATAATTATATTATACAATCTGCGCACACATTTTGGGAAAATCTAATGAGCGGGGATGTGCTCTCTCTCTCTCTCTACCAATCTTTCCTTTTGTATCGAAACACATACCTCTTTCCTTTTGATTTTTGAAACTCTAGCAGTCAACACCTAAAACAGCTATGCCTCTCTAAGACAATTTTTGGTGTGTGTGCAATTATGTTGTAACCCAGGTAAGGAATTTACGTTCCCAATGCAAAATCATAATGATTTGATTGATATGGTTTCGCATATTTTTATTGCTTCTGCTTTTTATTTTACAGCTATGTGTACTGTGTAGGATTGCGATTTTTACAATTTGCAAACTTTTTTCTATCAACATGTGATGGCGAACACTTTAATCTTTAAATATCAAGTTGATCATGCACTGTATATTTATTAATTATCTAACAAAAGAGTCGCTGGGCATCATTATTTGTTTCTAGCCATATATTTTTGTGTTAAAATGGCTTATTTTATGTGTACTTTATGTTTCATTTTTTCATAACAATCCTTACGTAAAAATACCTAGCAGTCAGATTTGCTAATAAAGAACGCAATGGAAATATCTGTTGGACATTTATGTGATTTCGTTTTACAAGGGGTGAGAAAAAAGTTGTAAATTCTCAAACATATTCTATATTTTTTTATCACTATATACCTGAAAAGATCCGGTAGGACTGCAAATACAAAGCATTTATAAATATTTTTTTAACTATTATTCTACCTGTACGCTCTTGTATATATCTATTTTTTTAACTTTTACCATGTGAACATATGAAAGTTGTCTGCTTTTTGGCTTTTTAATATGCCCATGTTACTTCACAGATTTGTTTCTGAAGTATATGAACGCAATTTTTCAAAATGTAAGAACACATGAGGATCCATCCTTCAGAAACAGATCGTGAAGTCCTGTGAAGTTCTCTACAAGATGCTAATACCAGCCGTAACTGATTCACAAGAAACCACCCTTCTCTGGAGCACCATCCTTCTTCGGGGTGCCACCACCATTTCTCCGGAGCACCACCCTGCTTGGGTTCTCTTATCGCGACTGGCGAGTTACCACTATACTTCAAAAATAGTGTGGGACTACCATAATACCCTGACGATGGCGAAGACCAACAAGGTAATATTATATTTGGTGCCTAGTCACATAGGAGTGGGTGGTAATGGTAGGGCCGACATAAAAGCGCATCACTGCCTCTCATGGGACCAGAACCAGCATGTGGTATATCATACAATATGGTACGGACAGGTATCAGCAGTTGGGTGTCAAATGCACACCGGAAGTGCTGGGACAGAGTGGTGGGGATTGTTCAGTCTAAGAGGATGCTGAGGGGACCCTGGTGTTATAATACCGCAGACGCTCTCAGATTGTGCAGAAAGAAACTTCGAAAGGTCCATTGGACGTTCAGTGCACAGTGCACACCTGCAAAAGCTGGGGATTGAAGTGGCAAACCCGTTACGCAGGAAGCGCGATGAGGCAAAAGAAACAGCTAAGCATGTTATCTTCGACTGTCCTGTCTTAAGTGAAAGCAGGAACTCCTATATGAATGTAAGCCAGAAGGGAAGACAGGAGAGCTTAATCCAATCCATCTCAAAGTGCGCAAAAAACCTAGGATGGGACTCTGTTTGTTCACTTTGACTAGGGGTGCACAATAAGTCTTAAGGCTGAGCGGAAACTATTAGGGCAACTGAACCCTAACCCCTCACTACCAAAAAAAATGCCCGCCCCTTCTGTTCCAAATTCCTCATTGACTTTTAAAAATGTGGATCTAGCAACAGCACTAAGCTCGTTACACCTAATAATATAATTGGTCATACTCGGGCATTGCCGCCAATCTTTCATCAGGTACAGCAATGCACACTGTAGACAACCTGCCTTCATCCAGATTCTCTTTTGCAATTATTGTTTAGGTCTAAAGGGTATTTTGAAAAAACAGCAATTTCATCAAGACGTAGCTCTGCTGCATAAGACATTGCTAAATCCTAGAATATCATAGAAGTACCAGCGCTAAAATGCAAACCATTGAAGCGGCTTCTGTTGCAGTAAATATGGCGGGAGGCATCCAATGGAAAATCACATCGGCATATGTCAGGGGTGGTTCCAGTCTGAGGGAGACTGACTTTGAAGTCCTTTTAGACTGCTTGGGTTCTCTCATCGCGATTGGAGATTTCAAGAGCAAACATCGAGCATGGTATTCAAGGCTTAACTCCACTTGAGGTATCCGCCTGTACAACCATGTGATATCAAATGGGCGCCTCATACACAGCGCTGAGGGGACTACGGTTCATCCCTCCAATCACTTGCAAGCACATGATTTCATAGATTCCGAAATATCTAGAAATGGTAGATTAAGTGTCACTTCTACAACCATGTATCACATTTCAAGCTACTCGCCGTCACCTTGAAGGTGAGGATAGAGTATGCCAAGGAAACGCGTTGATTGGGAGCTAAATAAGCGTCTTTCCTCAAAGAGTCTAGTATCCCGATCATACATACCGCTCAACCGTACTGTAGAAGTTTCGTATAAAAAGGTCTCCGGCATACAGAGGTACACCCTCTGCAGCGACCGGGTAGATCTTTCCTTGCTGCAGATATCCGTTAATAAATGTTTAAGTAAAAAGGTCTTGTAATCCTAGTGACATCCGTAGAGCGACGAATCTGGTCCATAAAGTAAAAACTCGTTTCACAGCTACGAGCTATGGAGGGAATACTCGATTCAAGTGTTCCGTTTTGGACAGCCGCCAAATCTCTCAAAAATGATAAGCGGGAAAAAATGCCCATATCTATGCCCTTACGATTAGGGATAGAGGGGAGGTTGTTGTTGATGCTGTGGAAAATCAGTTCTCGTCAAACTATGATTTTGATAATGACCTAGACGAGGAGCGACAATTTGCAAGACGAGTCAGGAGATACTTCAGGACCAATGGTGTGAGCGGTAGCAATACTTCTTGATACTTTTTCGGAAGATTCTCCGGCAGAAGCTCTGCACAACTCAACCGGGAATCGTTTGATAAGAATCTCCCTGAATAAACGCGCAAATTTAAGTGAAAATATTTTAAAGTTGTAGTCCTTAAGGCTTCCTGCCCTGATCAAGTACATATTTCTGAAATATGTTTTAGTAAGCCTACTATTTTCCGCCCACGTACTGTTGGCCCACCTTGTATTATTGATATAAAAAAATCGGCAAATTCCCTATTACAAGCAGAATCCGGAAATAACTGAATTCCTAGACTCTTGCAAATTTCCACTTGCAAATAATTTTCATGAAGCGTTTTTTTACCTTCGTAATTGTCGTGCTCCTGCTGTGATGTGTCGGGAGCACCGATGACTATCTTTCCGATATACATGCCTTGTATTTTCTCATGAAAGGGTACTGTATCAGCGCCTCCGTCTCCATAATCTACAGACAGCTTGATCTCTGCTCCCATCCACGCAGCTTCCAATCGATGCCACTCTCCATCGTTCAACGGTGTAGATGAAGCCAAAACTAGTGATTCTCCATCGTAGGTGTATCGTAGACGACCTTCAGAAATCGAAAGGACTGCTGTGCTATTCTGACCAACCTGTTGTACAAGTATACAGCTTATGAGATAACAAAAAAATAGAATATAACATTGTTTAAGAAAATTGAGCAATTATAGTAGATATTGTAAATTTCATATTTGTCAAAACGGTGATAAGGAGCAGCAAGGAAGCATGCTAACAATTAAAACATGAATAGTGGTGAGGTGGCGTACTGCATAGGTTCATCAACACATATTAAACATATGGTGTCTGAATGTTGTAAAATTGTGTATGTTAGTCTTCGCCATTCAAGTCAAAATAAAGTATCTGCAGTTACATCTCACAGATTAATGCTGAACCCAACAGATTTCCTCGATGCACTGACACGAGCCGCTCCGTGCTACCAGAAGTTGGCGGGGCTAGAACCGTCAGTCTGCGTGAAGAGAAATCGATGCTTCTTGGGATCGCTTCGCCAGCTGGATTGCCATTGCTGCCATGGCTCAGCTGGCCGGAGGCGCGAGTTAGAATCCCTCTGGCAGTAGGTTCTTTTTCCGACGTTTTCTGGTAGCACCTTTATTTGAAATGTCATCCGTTTTAAACAATATTGACAATTTTTTAACGATTTTTAACGAAAATGACGTGAAAAACGAACTTGCAGCTCAAATTTTTCATAAACTGCCTAGCAGAAACGGATGACAGTATTTTTTGTGTTATCTACAAAAAAAAATAAAGAACTTTGCATCACGTTCCGACAAGTTCCTCTAGAACTCAAATACCAAGCGTCATCCGGTTTCTTTCTCAACACTAAAATTACGAGCAATCGCTCTGAATATATTCTAAACATCACTATTGATGTATTTTTTTACAATCAAATAATGAAAATAATCACTTACTATATACCCTTATGTGGATCATAGGCTGAAAATTATTATTGTAGAATTGTAAAGGCTGAAGGACCTTGGTCGATTGCCATTTGGTTATTTATATTGCTACCGGTATGGCATTTTATTATTATTTTTTTGTTTTTCTAAACTTCTCCCCCATGGTTGCGGTAACAACAAGTATAGGCGGGCTGTGCCAAGTCAAGACATTAACTATTTTTATTATTCTGATTCTTCAAATTTGTCTCGTATGACTGCGGTAGCAACAAATGTTGACGGGCTGTGCCAAGTCAATGCCTGAACTATTATTGATCGGAGTTTAGGAAGCATCTTACAATATTACAGATCTTCAGAATTACGGACTTTTGAAATATTTTGTGTAACCTTTCGTCCAGGCCTAACTGTTGTAGGTGTGGTGTAAAATTGTTTGGCGTAAGGCCTGAGACCGACATAATTAGGTGGACAATAGTAACTTTGTTTTGCTTCCAGAGTCGCGTAATTATAATATGGATCTGTGTTTATTCGTTGTGGCTAGAGCTTGGTGTATGACCTTGGCTGCATAATAGTTTTTCATATGCCGTAAATTTTCGTTGGTCCAAATGGGAAAAAACAGAGAAAAAAATAAAAAAAAATCCATATAACGAAATGTAAGGTGAAACTCATCATGACATTTTTTATAAGGCATTTAGATAGTTTATTACGGAACTGGCCAGTAGTAGCGAATTATAATTTTGGGGGTGTAAATTAGAGCAAATATAGCATTTTTTCTTATTATTGTGGCACCCAATGAGGTATTTGTTTTTGGTCACGTGACATCAAAAGTTTTAATGGGACACCCTGTATATTTGTGACTTTTTGTGTTCCTACCAATAAAACAATTCCAACAAACTAGGACACTTGGGGTATAAAGTGATTAAACTTAAAACTATATATGGTCTATTGGCTGGGATAGTCTTGTTTGTATGTATTTCAACGTCCCAGTATAGTTTATATTGATTTTTCTGTCAGTGTGCGACCACTTGATGATGCCAAAGGAATACGTGAGGATTGGTATTGCAAATGTGTTAATTGCTTTTGTGAGGTTTCTAGAATTCAACTTCTTTTTCAGTAGCCTAATGGTCAGCCACTCGCAAAGGCTGAAAGCCTATGGCGCTGTAGGAGCGCTGCGAGAGGATAAGTATCGGTTCACGTTAAATTTGATACGCTGCAGGTTGTAGCCATCGGGAAACAAATTCCCCGGCAGCTGATTCCACAGCGTCGAAGTTCTCCAAAAGAAGGAATGCTGGAGGAGACTGGTTCGGGGAGTAAGGACCTCGACCTGGTAAGGATGAGCTCGCAGAGCTTCTCTAGTGTTCCTGGTTCGGATGGCCTTTGGTGTTACTATCTGAGAGAGCTCACTCGAACATCTTCCGTGATAGAATCTGTAGAACAGGGATAGGTCAGCCACCCTCCTTCGATGTTCCAGGCTGTGGAGATCCTTTGTGAGGCTAGGCGCATCGACCAATCTAACTGCTCTTTTCTGGATAGTGTCCAGAAGCTTTTGAGAGTGTTTCGGAGCGCATCCCCACACATGGGAGCAATACTCCAGCGATGGTTGGATCTGTGCCTTGTAGAGCAGCAGCAGTTGCTCTGGTGTATACAACTTCCTACAGCAGAACAAAACTCCAAGCCTCTGGGATGCCGTTTTAGCAATACTGACGACGTGGTCGTGCCAGGACATGTTATTGTTGATGTTGATCCCCAAAAGCTTGACGGAAGGTGATTCGACTATGGGGTGGCCCTCAATTTCCACGGTTGGTAAGCCATCGTGAGACTTCTTTGTAAGTGTTGTTGCCTGAGTTTTTTGTACGTTAAACTGTACTTTATTTGCTAATCCTCACTCGACAATTGTTTTGATATCTGCGTTGATCTGTGAGGCATGCTGCTGTCGCCGACGTACCGTCTCCTGGGATAATAGTGGCTTGCCTGGTTCCATGCACGACACTAATGTACTGTCATCTGCGAAGCTGTAAATTGGATTGGATGTTATTTCCAACAGCTCGTTGATGTACAGCAGAAACAGTGTAGGTGATAGGACAGATCCCTGAGGAACACCGGCATTTATTGAAGTCTCTCATGCCACACTCTGTCGAAAGCTTTCGATATGTCAAGTGCAACAACACGGGATTCGCCATGATTTTCTATTGCTGTGTTCCACAAGTGAGTGACGTAGGCAAGGAGGTCACCTGTAGACCTGTGCTTACGGAAGCCATACTGGCGATCATTTATGGTGTTACTGTTGTCCAGGTATTTCAGGAGCTGTGTGTTAATGACAGTCTCCATAACCTTATACATGATGCTGAGAAAAGCCACAGGTCTATAATTGGTGGGATCAGTTTTTTTTGCCTTTCTTAGGGATGGGTTGTACGCAGCCAATCTTCCACGAAGCGGGAAACACGCCTCGTTGATACGAAAGTTTGAAGAGCTTGCAAAGAATAGGTGCAAGCTCAGCGGCACAGCGTTTAAGGACAATGGCTGGAATTTGGTCAGGACCAGTAGCTTTATTCGTGTTCAGTTTTGGAGGATGCTTTTTACATCTCGATGTTAAAATTTGACCTCTGCCATTCTCGAGTTCACGCTTATGGTGGTGGTCGGAGTACTTCCTTGAAAGCCTACAGTAGAATTGGCTGCGAAGAGCTTCCCCAAGATGTCTGCTTTTTCTTTAGGAGCAGAAGCGATGGACTTGTCCTCTCTGGTTCTCTGGTCAAGGGTGGTATTGACGAATAAGAAAAGTTCTGACTAACAGCCTTAGCTACAGGCCAGAATGTTCTGGACGAACTAGGACTTGTTCTTAATTTCTTGGTTGTGTTCCTCCTTGCTGCTGTCAATCACGCGTTTACAATGGTTTCTGGCGTCGATAAAACGGCGGTGGTTCTCGGCATTTGGATTTTTCCTACATTCTTTGTAATGTTGGTTTTTAGAGGTGACTGCATCTCTACAACGCTAATTGAACCATGGTTTGTTTTTGGAGGGATGCTTGACAACATAAGGAATATAGGCTTCCATGCCAGATATTAATACCTCTGTTATTTCTTGGGCGCAAGCTGATGGGTCTCGTGACTTGAAGCAGACATCGTTCCAGGGAAAGGACTGGTAGTATTCCCTTAGGTCGTCCCACTTTGCTGATCCGTAATGCCAGACCCGGCGAGGCTGTGTAAGGTGGAGATCTGGAGAATGCGTTCTGCATAGCATTGAGACGGTGTTATGGTCAGACGTTCCCAGTGAGGCGGTTACTTTCACTGTGTAGATTGTTGGAGTAGTTGTGAGATATAGGTCCAACAGACTAGCAAAATCTCCGTGGCGGCTGGCGATCCTTGTTGGTTCTTTGACTATCTGCTCCAAGCCGCAGCTAATAGCGAAGGCTTCAGCTTCACGTCCCTCCGTCCCGTCCGTTTTGTTTGAGTGTTTGAGCCAGTATGAGTTGTGAACAATGAAGTCACCCAGAAAGACTATCTCTGAAAGAGGGTGATCTGATTGCAGCGCGTCCACAGTGGCTGAAAGCTTCTCGAAGAGCTCTTTGCAGTTGTTACTGCTTGGTGGACTATAAATGCAGCATATAAATTTGGAATGATTTTGGAAGGATATTTTTAGCCTTATGATGTCAAATCCTTCCAGTTTGAGCTCTTCTTCTCGATGACAAGAAAGCCCAGATTTAACGCACACGCATACGCCAAACCTACGTCTAAATCGGGTGTATAAGTCATATCCGGGCTATCTGAAGCAGTTATCCATTGTTGAAGAGCCGACTTGAGTTTCCGTAAGAGCCAGTATATGTGGCTTTTCTGCCTGAAGGTGTTGATGGACAGAGTTTATGTTGGAGGCAAGACCTCGTATATTTGTAAAGTCGGCTCTGAACAAGTTTCTCTGGCCTTCGGGCCTGTCGTCAGTGCGAAGTTGCTGCGAAGGACGGCTTCTGTTGTTAGCCTGACAAGGTGTGGCAGCACAATTCTTTAAACAAACTTCGCTTAATGTTCCCCCCGGACCACCTGGCACCCGGAGATCCGAACGGCCAGGTATTTTACCTCCGGAATCTTTTGATTCTGGAAGAGCCATTGAGCATTTTTTACTTTTGATTAATCCAATTTGTCACTTATGACAGAATTTTGGAAGGTTTTATGTAACTTTTCATCCAGACCCAATTGTTGCAGGTGTGGTGTAAATGTATTTGAAGTAAGGCCTGAGACAGACATAATGAAGGGGACAATGACAACTTTGTTTTGTTTCCATAGTCGTTTTATTTCTATGGCGAGATCGGTGTATTTAGATATGTTCCCAGCGTAGGTGTTTTGGATGTTCATATCACTGGAAATCGCAATATCTATTAAGTAGGTCACTTTGTCTCTCTTTGACTGCAAAACTATACCTGGCCTATTTGCTGGGATGGTTTTGTATTTCAATGTCCCAGTATAGTTTGAATTGATTGTTCTTGAGTACTGAGGTCGGTGTGTAGTTTTAATATGGATCTGTTTTCAATTAGCTGGTTTGTTATGGCTAGTGCTTGGTATATGACTTTGGCTGCAGAATTATGTCTGGCTGTATACTCGGTTCCAGCTAGAGTTTTGCATGCACTAGTTATGTGTTCTATTGCTTCCTTTTGTTGGTGACATTTTCTGCAATTATCATCAGAGATGGATGGATCTTTAATTATGTACTTCTTGTAATTTCGTGTCGCAATCACTTGGTCCTGGATAACAAGCATAAAACCTTCCGTTTCCGGAAAGAGCTGGCCATCCTGCAGCCAGGTGTATGACTGTTTTTCATTAATGTGGTCTTGTGCAACACGGTATCTATGTTTGCCATGGAGTGCCTTCTGCTACCAGGTGTTTACTTTTTCTTGCTGTGCTTGTATGTAGTTCTGTGCGTCTGCTGCATGGTCTGGACAAGAAAGGGCGAGTGTTGTGTAGTTTTTGTCTGCTTTTACTATTGCTTCATGCAAGTTAGTTTGTTTGTTTACCGTGGAAAAAATGTCTGAGTGATTTTATTTGTTTTGTATGAAGTGACTGTATATCTACAGGGTGAGTCAAGCTCAACGCCTCGGTCTCTTGTGGCCAAATGATGCCACTTTTCGAAAAGTCAACGTGCGAGTGTGTTTAGGTCGAGTTGGACTATATTTTAAAAATAATGACTTTTATACAGGGTGTCTAACAAAAGCGTGACATCAAAGTTATGTTTTTTGAATGGAACACCCTGTATATTATTACATATTTAGATTTCCGGGTAAATTTTAGTGTGACTTTATGTATCACACATAGGACTTTAAGCGAACCGTTTAGGTGCAAATCACAATTTTTGGTGAAAGTAGATATCAGAAAAAATTCTAATATCGCAGCAATTATAAAACATAGAGGGCTGTGACTTTGCCTTGTCACTAACTATGGAATGTGTCAGCTTAGGTTAGGCGGTCAAGTTTGAACTACATTTGTAATTTGAGAAATCGGTAGATTAATTAAAAAACTTCAATCAGTGGTAACTTGATTTTTTCAAATGGGAATCTTAATTTTTTTTATACGATCAAATGTGGAATTTGATAGGCTTTCTAATGATATCAGGTTGTGAATATCAGTCTCTGGTAGTTTTCATTTAATTTCGAGGTTTCTAACAAATCGGTGTTTTTCAATGTCCCCACCTATAAACAAACTAGCAGGCCATGAAATGTACACAAAAACGTGTTCAGATGTAAGAAAACAACTAACTTAGCAAAAAAATCCAAAAGAGTTAGAGTAAAAGGACAAGATTATAAGAATTTCCTACAACAAATCAACTCTAACCAGAAACAATGGAGATAACACGTCCAAGGTCAAAGAGAAGCCGGAGCACGGCAGTAATGGATAATTTTCACAGCCTATTAGCTACTGCAATGTACTAGAGACTAAAAATTTCCAAAATCACTAAAAATTTTGAAATGAAGGCAAAACTTACAGCAATTTTTGTCTTCAGTTTAAGATCTTCAGAACGCAATTTCACATTCAATGGTATAAAACAGTAGTCATTTCCGTCTAAGTCAAAAGTAACAATACCCTTGACTGTTTGACTGTAGTTCTTTAAATTTTTCAGTATCTATTATCAAGATCGCAAAAAAAGGAATACTGACAAATCATATTTTAGTTTTCTGCCAGGTAAATAATTTTTAATAATTTGAGCATATTTTTAATTAGTTCTTCAATTTCGACGATCTTGCTTGTGGGTACTAAAGAATTTGTAGAACTCCAGTCAGAGCTATTGGTTACTACTTTCTTAAATCATTAAATGTGAAATTTTATTCTGAAACTACTAAAATTCGGTGGTAGATTTCCTTTCAATTCAAAATTCTTAATGGTTTTGGGAATTGTCAATCTTTAGAATATTGTAATAGCTGGTATGCTGTGAAAAATATCGCTTTCTGTCGTACTCCAGCTGCTTTTTGGCCTTAGATGTGTTACCCATGTTATTTCTGGTTGGACCTGATTTGTTATAAGTCATTTTTATAATTTTGTCTCTTTACTCTAGTCCGTCCGCATTTATCTGCAAAGTTAGTTGTTTTCATCCATCTGAACAGTTTTTTGTTTATATTTTATGGCCTGCTAAGTTGCTTATAGGTAGGAAAATTGAAAAACACCGGTTTGATTGAAAATTTTAAATTAAATCAAAACTACCAGAGATTGATATCTACAACCGCATATCATTAGAAAGGCTGTCAAATTTTACATTTGACTGTATAAAAAAAGTTTGGCATTCCTGTTTGAAAAAATCAAGTTATCTCTGATTGAAGTTTCCTTAACTGATCTATCGATTTCTCCAAGTACAAATGTACTTCAAACTCTACCGTCTAACATAAGCTCACGCATTTCATGCTTAGTGACACGGCAAACTCCCAGCCCTCGATATTTTATAATAGCTGCGATATTCAATTTTTTTCTGACATCTGCTTAAACCAAAAATTGTGATTTGCACCAAAACGGTTTTATTTAAGCCCTTAGTGTGATACATAAAGTCACACTAAAATTCACCCGGGAATCTAAATATGCAATAATATACAGGGTATTCCATTTAAAAAAACATATGTTACGCTTTTATTAGACACCCTGTATAAAAGTCATTCTTTTTAAAATGTAGTGCAACCCGCCTACATACACTCGCAAAGTTGTTTTTTTGAAAAGTGGTATCCTTTGGCCACAAGAGACCGAGGCGTTGAGCTTGACTCACCCTGTATAATTCCTCTGCCCCCTTGTTTTCTTTCTATGGTGAGCCTTTCCTTGCATGCGTTGGGATGTGACATTCTGTGTTTTGTGAGTTCTGTTCGGATGAGTATATGGATGTTTTCTATGTCAGTGTGCGACCACTTGATAATGCCAAATGAATATGTTAGGATTGGTATAGCAAATGTGTTAATAGCTTTTGTAAGATTTCTAGAATTCAGTTTTGTTTTTAGCAGTCTAATAAGGCGGTCTTTAAACTCTTGTGTTAGTTGTGATTTGATTTTTTTGTGTGGTCTATCTTAAAGTTTTGATTGATACCCAGATACTTGTACATTTCGTCCTTGTCCATGTTCCAAATTCCATCTTGATATCTGACGTACAAACTTCTGTTATTTTGAGTAATTCTCTCAGTTGCACTTCTGTGGCGGCATATAGTTTTATATCATCCATTCATCCATGTAGAGGAGATGATTGAATTTTTGTTGATTTGCTTTCTGGTGCCTGATGGTGAAACCTCAGTTTGTGCTGTTAAGTGTGTTGGAAAGCGGATTGAGACAGAGACAGAACCATAGTGAACTGAGAGAGTCACCCTGGAAGATACCACGATGTATGTGTAGCTCATCCGTTTGCATATAGCCGTCCTGAGTTTGAAGGTGTACATTTATTCGCCATGTCTCCATCGTTCTTGTAAGAAACTGACGAAGCCCTGGGTTGATTTTATAAAATTTAAAGAGTTTTCGTTAGCCAGCTATGGGGTACAGAGTCGAAAGCTTTTTTATAGTCGATGAAGTAGGTATGAAGGTTCCTGTGTTCTTTTCTGGTTTGCTCCATGATCCCACTATCAATTATGAGTTGTTCTTTGCATCCTTGGCTTTGTTTTCTACATCCTTTTTGTTCTTCAGTCAGGATGTTGTTGTCCGTGAGCTGTTGTTCAATTCTTCTGTATATTGTTGCGGTGATGATCTTGTACAAGGTGGGAAGACAAGTGATTGGGCGATATTGGCAGGGTTCTTGGTGTCTGCGTTTTTGGGTTTTATATACGTTATTCCTTGCGTGAGGAATTTGGGAAGCCTACTCGGTTAGAGTATGGCTTTATTGATTTGGTCTGTGAGCACTTCGTATACTGAGCTGACCTGCATGTACCAAAAATTTTGTATATTATCCACGCCTGCCCAACTAACAATTATCTGTTCTTTTAGAGTGGTAAGAACGTTTACACAGCATTTCTTTCACAGCACCGTTTGCTGCAAGAACGTTTGCAAAATGTTCTCACAAAAGTTATACAGGCAAAATGGGCACAACATATAGAGCAGTTCAATCACTTAAGATGTTCTATAAACATTGCCTGTAACTGTTAAGCAACAGTTGTATAAACGTTCTTGCAGTTGCTAAAGAATCCTTACATCACTACTACATGACAGCTGCTCAGGAGCTGTATAGTGCTTGGGTACATCAATAATGCGACAACAAAACCTCTCTTTTACAACATCTACACGATTGTTTTGTTGCATGAATCAACTTTAGTGTAATTAAATGATTCTCTAAATATTGCATAAATGAAGTAGAAATATTTTATACAGTAGTTAAATTATTCTAGCTTCTAATGGCATGTCATATCTTATGAATCCATCTTGTTTGTGGATATATCGGCCATTAATAATCTTGAATAGTATATCCTTAACAAATTCGATAGCATGCATCCAGAAGGCTTGATTTAGTTGCACACGAAATTTTACTGCGCATTTTGCATAAAATAATGACGAATTTTTCACACGCTCGATATTTGATGGATTTTTCAACATTGCTCTATATTAAATTTCAATTTTAAACTACAATATTGTCTTTATTACATTGGAATCATCACAATTGCTACATTTGAACGCATTTATATAAAAATATATAGCTTGCGGTTATTGAAACAAAATTAAATGACTTCCAGAGCATTATCCATTGATCGATTGATTAGTTGACCAATATGGCCCCTGGTTATGATATTCATGAGTGTGAAAGTATCATCCATATTGATTGTCGTCTTATAGGATAGGATGATGTAATCGGCAGTTATTATACAGCAATTTGGGGTAGCTCCAACGACGATTTTGATCGTCGCTGGGTAGCTCTGAATTCGCAGCTGCCAGTCGGCTGCCATGTACTTAGGCTAGATCCGTCACCGACGAGTCGAGCCATATGTTACTGAGTTGCGATTTCACTCCATTCGCAGTAGATATAGAGCAGATATACAACATTTACTCCTTTAACTTACTTAAATAACGCTGTTATAGTGTAGCATTGTTTTTATGGATGTCTTACAGTACTAATCTGTTGGGCTATGCGGTTGGAGTGCTTTCATGAAATATAGTTTATATATAGAAAACGTTGTTCAATGGGTTCCAAATCTTCGCGCTGTGCATTATTAATATAAACGCTTATACAGGGTTATTCACGTTATTCTACATTATGGCTAAAGTATCTAATGAAAATAAAAATAATAATTTCGGATGGATAGGGACCCATTAAGATTACATTTTAATAATATTTTCATGTTATACAGGGTGTTCCCAAAACACGAAACGTATCAAAGTTATGTTTTTTTAAATGGAACACGCCATATATTATTGCATATTCGTATTCCTTAGTAAATTCTAGTGTGACTTTATGTATCATACATGGAGTCCAAAGCGAACCATTTAGGTGTAAATCACCAATATTCGGTATAAGTAGATGTCAGAAAAAAATTGAATATCATAGAGATTATAAAACTTAGAAGGCTATGAATTTTCCGAATTACTAAGCATGAAATGCGTCAGCCTAGGTTAGACGTTCAAATGTGAACTTTGTTTATGCTTGGAGAAATCGGTCGATTAATTAAGGAAACTTCGATCAGGGATAACTTGATTTTTGCAAATGGGAATGCCTAATTTTCTTTATACGGTTTTATATAGAATTTGATAACCTTCCTAATGATATAAGGTTGTGAATAATAATCTCTGGTAGTTTTTATTTAATTTAAAATTTTCAACCAAATCGGTGTTTATTGATTTTCCACCTATAAGCAACCTAACAGACCATGAAATATAAACAAAAACCTGTTCAGGTAGAAGAAAACAACTAACTTTGCCGAAAAATACACACGAACTAGACTAAAGGGACAAGAATTTAAAAATTACTCACAACAAACTCTAACCAGAAATAACGGCGGTAACATATCTTTGGTTAAAGAGACGACAGAAATGGATCTTTTTCACGGCCTACTAGCTACTGCAATAGACTATGATAGAGATTGACAATTTCCAAAACCATTAAAAATTTTGAAATGAAACGAAATCTACTAGATAATGTTGTAGGCAGTTCTGAAATTTCTTCAGTACTTGTTAGCAAGATCGCAGAAAATGAAGAATGAATTAAAATTTGTTCAAATTATAAAACATAACTTAAATGGCAGAAAATTTAAATCTGATTTGTTAGTATTCCTTTTTTTGCAATACTGCTAATAGATATTGAAAAAATAGAAGGGTTCCAGTCAGAGGTATCGTTCTTTCGATGCAAATTATTACTTTTTACAGCATTACATGTGACTGATAATTGCGTGCTGGAGCAACAATCGCTGGTTGTTTTTGTTTCATTTCAGGGTTTTTAATAGTCTTGGAATTTTTTAACCTCTAATACATTGCGGTAACCAGAGGCTGTACAAAATATCTATTACTGTCATACTCCAGCTTCTCTTTGACCTTAGAGATGTTATCGCCGTTGTTTCTGGGAGAGTTGATTTGCTGTAAGAAATTTTTATAAACTTGTTTCTTTATTCTAAGTCGTCTGTATCTTTTTTCTAAGTTACTTGTTTTCTTCCATCTGAACATGTTTTTGTTTATATTTCGTGGCATGCTAGGTTTTTTATAGGCAGGAAAATTGAAAAACACCGATTTGATAGAAACCTCGAAATTAAATGAAAACTACCAGAGATTGACATTCAAATCGAATCAAGTTATCTCTGATCGAAGTTTCCTCAATTAATCGACTGATTTCTCCAAGCATAAACGTAATTCAAATTTGACAGTCTCATCAAAGCTGATGCATTTTATGCTTAGTAATATGGCAAAGTCACAGCCTTCCAAATTTTATAGTCTCTGCGATATTCAATTTTTTCCTGATATCTACTTATACAGAAAATGATTTACACCTAAACGGTTCGCTTCAAGTCCCATGTATGATACATAAAGTCACACTAGAATTCAACAAGGAATCTGAGTATTGTTCACATTTGAACGTCTAACCTAGGCTGACGCATTTCATGCTTAGTAATACGGCAAAGTCACAGCCTTCTAAGTTTTATAATCTCTATGATATTCAATTTTTTTCTGACATCTACTTATACCGAAAAAGGTGATTTACACCTAAACGGTTCGCTTTAAGTCCCATGTGTGATACATAAAGTCACACTAGAATTCACCAAGGAATCTGAATATGCAATAATATACAGGGTGTTCAATTTGAAAAAATACAACTTTCATACGTTTCGTGTTTGGGGACACCCTGTATAACATGAAAATATTTTTAAAATGTAGCCTTAATGGGTCCCTATCCATTCGAAATTATTATTTTCTTTTTTATCAAATACTTTAGCCATAATGCTCTGTGTCGAATAACGTGAATAACCCTGTAGATGTTTTATTACTATGTATGTACATTGTTTAAATGTCTAACATTCTAACGGAACGGTCTGTTTAAGTCCATACTTCTATTTTTATTTGGAGCAAATTTGTCAAATCAGCTTCATTAAAGTTTGGAACTCCGTAAAACGGTTCATATTTAATAATATACTTATTCGAATAAATAGTACAACGTAAAACCCTGCAAACGGCACTGATATTACTTGAAAAGCAGACAGCAGAGCACAAGAAAAGTGTGCGCTTCATCCTATTAAAATTTGCGATACCCCCTTTCCTTGCTGGTACGAATACATACCTAGAAAATGGGTAAACCACGCTGTCAATACCGCAAGTGCGACTGCCGAACGACCGTCGCATCGGCTGGATAGTCGGCCGTATTCGGGTCACACAGCCTCCGATTCTCGGCGAACTCGAATTGCCTTTAGCGTCCAAAAAAATATTGGGAAGGTTCAGGCACGATAAAAAATAAATATTAATTTATTTATTATTTAAATTTTTTGGAGGTGCACGTGCTCATGTGCTCCACGGACGAGTCGCCTCTGGTTGTTACAGAATGTATGATATCAATAACTGACAAAACCTATAAAATAATATTTTTAAAGCTATTAGTATTTATCACATACCTGCACAGACATTAGAAATGCATTGGATTGCAATGTACGTATTGAAAGTGCATTGATCCACGGCAGTTGGATGGGCCTCAGAAGAGGATTGAAGGTCAGTCTCCCATTTCCCTCAAATCTCCAAGGTGCACTGATAGAATCTGAGCAGTCTCTACCACCCCAACCAGATGGACAGTGACATCTAAAAAAATCCTTCAAATATACTGACAGAAACAAGACATGCGCTTTGAATTAATTTAATTTCTAAAACATATCTCTGTTACGTCGCGTGTTTCAATTAGAACGGATTTCAAAATGGAATCAGATATCTGTATTACCCAGGAAAGATAATAATAATTATAAAAGAAGAAAAGTTTAACCACGATTTCATTTATTATTCATCCGTTGACTGTGGCTAAGTATGATTGGATCTACTCTAAGAAAAGATCTGAGCAATGTTGGGAGCAATGTTGGGTCTTAACTTTTTCCATCTTTACACATGGTTATTCATTCATAAGACAGGCAGTATCGTGATCCTAAGACGCTGATATATTACTGGCTCTAATTTTGGATTTGTAACAATGCGTATGCATTGATTTCTACCGTTAGTTATTGGAAGTTAAAAAAGAAAGCCTACTTCACTTATCCAAAAATAAATGTTTATCAAATTTTGTACTTTCACATTTTCTTTCTTATAACGCAACATTATTCGTCGCGCACTAGTGTATGAGTGTACGATGATAGCTCACGATTTTAAACCAGATCAACCCATAATGGAACGCAACAAATGCAATGCAATCTCTTTTCAATGTCGCAAGACCAAAGAGCTTCTGAATTATATACAGGGTGTCCCATGACTATTAAGACAAACAATATATCGGAACTGGGCAGTAGTAGCGAATTATAATTTTGGGGGTTGAACTTAGAGCAAATATAGTATCTTTTCTTATTACTGAGTCACCCAATGAGGTATTTGTTTTTGATCACGTGACGTCCGATCCAAAAATTTTAATGCGACACCCTGTATATTTGTAACTTTTTGTTTTCCTCTCGATAAGACTATTCCAACAAACTAGCACACTTGGGGTCTAAAGTGATTAGTTCAAGAGCTACAGGTACTTAAAGGATTGCAAAACTACCATTGATTATAACATGTACCCCTACAGTTAAATTTGGTAGTGTTTCATAATGGTAGTGGTACAGTCCTTTAAATCCCTGTAGCTCTTGAACTAATCACTTTAGACGCCAAATGTGCTAGTTTGTTGGAATAGTCTTATCGAGAGGAACACAAAAAGTTACAAATATACAGGGTGTCCCATTAAACATTTTGAATCGGACGTCACGTGACCAAAAACAAATACCTCGTTGGGCGACACAATAATAAGAAGAGATACTACTGCCCAGTTCCGATATATTGCTTGTCTTAATCGTCGTGGGACACCCTGTATATACGTGTAGGAGTGTTTATCACAAACGCTGTAGTACAAGGAAGAAATACCTAGGGCCAGTTTCACCGGTCCCTGATGAGTGTCAGAAAGCCTATCTGTCAGATAGGCCTATTTAGATGGCGTTATCTGACATATGCTATCTGACACAATCAGGGACCGGTGAGACCGGCCCTTGAAATGTTAAATAATGCATTCGAGGATGACGTCATAGACATTGAAAACAGCTCTAGGGAAGAAATAAACCAAACAATTATTAATAATCTGATTGATAAGCTCCCACAAGCTGGCATCAGGCATTAGTCAGAAAGATTCATCAAACAAACAAAGAAATAGGACACCAGTTAATAATAAGAAAAAAAAAAGAAAACAAAGATTTAAGAACAAATACTTATGATAATACAGGGTTGGGATAAAGTATGGAACCAAGCAAATAACTTTGGAACGGAAAGAGTGATATTGCTGAAAATTTGCAGGCAAGTGTAGTGACGTCTATTGCATCCGAAGACATTATGTTAGCTATTAATGTACTTCCGGTTTAACCGGAAGTACCGTCAACTTTTTTAATTTAAATGGGACACCCTGTATATTTTTGCAGATTTTAATTCATCTTTTTTTCCGTATACGTCCATAGTGGGTTTAGCATTAGTTTCTGTAAAAACGGGAAAGATAAAGCTTCTTTATCATTTCAGGTGTTTAAAATGCCGGTCATTCAAAGTCGGTTTTGGCGATCGCGTGAGAACTCACAAAGAAGTGTGTCAACTTTTAATGATTTACGTCCCGACAGGGGTCCTATAACACGTTTGACGGTGACTAAAAAATGAAGAGTTGTGGAAGATATCAACGCTGAAGAGAGTAGGGACGGAGATCAGACAGGGAAAGTGGAATTGGACATTCTGCGAAGAGAGAGACACATAGGACGTGACCTGGAGAAGCCAGTTAAAGACGAGGCAAGAAGAATAGGCAAGACATGGAGAGAGATAAAGCGCTTGCGAAGAATAGATGAGACTTGCGTCAGCTTGTAGAGGCCCTATGTTCCTTAATGGAATGATGGGACTATGTATGTAAAATAACAAAGCTCATATTCTTAAGTGAAAGGAATAAGACAGCCCATAAAATTCTTATTAATAATATACGTAAGCGAATGATCAGATACAAAAGAACTAGTAGAAATTGTTCATTGTACATTGACTACGACCGTACGCCAGATGTACAAATGAAGATTGTTAAACATACATTGTGAATTACTGGCGGTGTCCTCAATAATTGAGGACAACTATTGTCTCAAAAAGACCCTATGTCAGTCAGTATTTTCTCGAGGGACAACATCAAGCACTGATACCATGACCCGAAGCAGGTTAGCTACTTTTAAAGATACACATAACTTGTGTTCAACTTGCCGATATTTAGCTAAACAAATACAAATATAAATATCCATATTAGAAACGATACTACTACTAAGAAATCCGCCAAGAATAACACTTCGAAATTATTACATCTAACATACAGTTCTCAGGGAATAATGCTAGTAAAATTGAGCTGCTTCGCAATGAATGTACTTACGACTTCGTCTCTTTGAATGAACACTGGCTAACAACAGACGAGTTACAGACTTTCATCATTTGTTGATCTTCTGCAGTATTTAGCTTTTGTAGATCTGATAAGTTTCATGTTCATCCTAACTTTGTTAGTAACAAACAAAAATTGTTACAGTTTAAACTATTTTGCTACAGTAAAAGTAATATTACGTAAAACCAAATAAATGATACCTCCCTAGCTACAATTCACTACTTATCACCCAAGGGCCATTGATTATGGAAATTGGGACTATTGAACAATACGTGCTTCAAATTGAATTGTGCATCAGTAGCTGTAGACAAAAAAGGCCTGTTTGTTGCATACAAACAAATTTCTCAGAGTTGTTTCATGTTAAATATTATGCAGCATTTGCAGCATTGTTTTAATAACTGTTCATTCTGTTGACAATGGCAGCATTGTAGTGAAATGACGTTCTTTTCTCACTTTTTCGTGAACGATTCTAGAGTGATTATATCTTTAATGAGCAATATCCAAGAGATAATTTTAGTACAAGCCGCTAATTATGTCAACTACTGTATCAACGTGATGAAATGATACCTTTATACCAAAATACAGTAAAATAGAAAAGTTTGAGGTCATAAAACACTACGTTATGTCTAAAATATTTGATGGCAACTTCCAGTGGTTGCTGAAAATATTTTACCAAAGTAGGTAGTCATGGACTGAGGATTGCCGAACTTTAACATTCCTAACTTCTTCCAAAGATGAAAAACATCTAATGTGCCAATTAAACAATATCACCTTGTAGATATTTGACCAATGTAACAGTTGGAGGCTAAATGTGGTGCTAACCAAACCTCAATGTATTTGGTATATTCTTATTCCTTACCTCCTGTATTTTAGCAATTCCTTTAAAATATGCTGTAATATTTTTAATAATATGCTTTCAAAAAAGTATGTTTTGTGTATGTATCAACGGTATCTCAAAATACTGTTCAATGATCCTATCATATGCTTTCCACACATGCCCCTATGATGACATACACATATTATCATTGTATATTGTTATTTTTTTATCGTATTTCCCAATAAGATTTGAATTTTGTACAAATAAATCCGATAAATTAGCTTTCCTCATGAAAACCAGAGTGGACTTGTAAAGTAAATATTGTAATATACTGTATATAGTTTACTGATTTGTACTATTGTTGACATTTCTTTCGAAATATTAGGTCAGAGTTTTGATGTGTAAATGTCATCGAATCATCTGGAATTTTCGAGACTGACAGATGGGCGTTATACAATGTCATCTGAAGATATCAAATTTTCTGAATGGTTCGATGAAGTATATACAGGGGCGTGAATGTCAATTTGGGCCAATGAATACGCAATACCGTCACGCCATATATCAATGTCACACAGTACTATTTGTTAGTCACGACGTCAGTTGGTATCACGGAATTGGTACCATCCTTACCAATGTTTCATTGTCCTCTGCCATTTTCATTGTCATTTTCATGCCAAAAGCCAATAGCCATTCTTTGTGACACTACCAAGAGTACCAAGCCATTTTCCTAGTTTTCTCAAATGTTTTCGTATGTGATCGGCTGCTGCTGCACTTTACGTTATGGAGATTGAGAAAGGATGCATTGCCAACCAGAAATCTTCCGAGTCAGTTTACTTTTTTATAACGTATTTACTATAATCAGTTGAAATGAAAGGCAATAGTCACCAACCATGGCCACCAAGGTGACTATTGCCAAGATCCCAAGGTTTGTACATACATACATACATACATGTATCGCTTCCAATATCTCTGTTCTATAAGTCTAGTAAAAAGAAATTTTTTCAGGTACACACAATGTGCCATCCGATTTATGCAATCACTAAATGGAACTTTACAAAATGTCGAGCGAGATCTTTTATCAGGTAAGTTTAATGCCATGTATAAATAACTTTTGATACTATGAAAAACAAAAGGAGAGTGAGATTTTGGTTGACGAGTCATGTTCAAATTCAGGTAATTAGTAGTTACAAATTAAAACACAATTCTAATGAACATTAGGGAAATATGAAATAGTATCCTTCACCTCCGAGGTACAGAATTGTGACTAATATCATGTTTGGTTTTTGTCACATTTTGTTGTGTGGTTTTGACGCTCATGCAATACTTGATTGCATAAAAATTTGTTGTATTTGACTCTAATGAAATACTAGTTTATGTTTTTATTTATACAATGTTTTGTAGAAAGTAGCAAGTTATTTTTTATGTTCTGCTGTAGTCCATGCCAGGCACCCGTGCAGTGTCATCTGTCTTTGTTTTCCTATCTTATATAATTATTATTAATAACATTATTTATTAAAACATATGGTTGTAGTAACATTAAGATTATAAACGACTGAATTGTCGAACATAGATTGATGTTGATCTCAAAAATAT
Organism: Callosobruchus maculatus; assembly: GCA_951848785.1. NCBI lineage: Eukaryota > Metazoa > Arthropoda > Insecta > Coleoptera > Chrysomelidae > Callosobruchus > Callosobruchus maculatus. Next base: position 2,733,037 of record CATOUR010000191.1, on the reverse strand, counting down.
ATTGTTTCATTGCTTTTGTAATTAGATTTGTTTCCTGCTTTTACTATTGTTTCTCAATAATACAAATGTTTTGCAAATAAATGAAGTATTATCTCAGAAACATGCGTTTCAGTTCTTTTATTATAAGAAAATGGTATTTTATAATGGAGCATCCTGGAATGCTGTCAACGTCTTTCTTCTTCAATTACCAATCATGTTTAGATGTCAGCAGATAGTAAAAAAGTATTGTTTCCAACATTCTGAAGTGTAAAATGCTGATGCTGATGCTATGAAAAACAAAACGTGTACTAGTAATTAAATAAAGAAAAAATTAGTTGTCTGCGCAGAAGATGTTTTATCACAAAAATAAGAAATCCCAGTAAGGTATTGAATCTTTGGATACCGCCATCTATTGATAGGCGACTAATAAAATCTGACCGGGGAGGAAACCATCGCGGCAGTAATATAACCCGTCTGGGTCCGGGTTTAGAATGTTCCCAGGGTTTAATCTGCCTGTCGTAAGAGGCGACTAAAAGATTGGTAGTCCTTGCCTTAAAAGGGCCTATGGTGGTCACCGGCTGTGAAAGCAGGCGTATGAACCACCATAGTGAGGAAGCGGCTGCACCTATGTTAAGGACGGCTTCCCGACAGCGTCTGACCCCAGGTTAGGGGCGGCTGATAGCAAACCTGGCAGTAGGTATAAAATGCGCCCCCAGGAAGCCGACCAACATCAAACGGCTATTCGGTGCGTGGCGACACTGCGGGGATAACCCAAGCCAGGGATGAAAGCCGGCCGGCAACCTGTACAGGTCATCCCTAGGAGGCAATGTGGTCGGCTGCCTCTGAAATGTCGGCTGGGGGCCCTAAGGCTAACCACCGGACGGGCCCTACCTTCTGGTTCGACCGCCCCAGAAGAAGAGCACCCACACCAGACCGGTATCGGAAGCCGGCTCTGGGCAAGGTGGCGGTGCCTCGGATCGCCCTGACGACGACACGCGCAACGACATGGACTGTTTTAGGTGGACGACGGAACTGAAGGATGACCTGCTGAGCTGCTACGAGAGCAGTAGCCCGCGCCGTAGGGGATACATGGCCCGCATGCATGGGAGGTGGTGTGAAATGCATCCAGAGCATAGCACAATTACCTCCCAGAGCTTGCGGAACCAGGTATTTTACCTTCGGGGGCAGGGATACGTTCGTGCTCCAGCTCAGCCTACCCCTCCGCCGACTGAAAGGCCTGTTAACCAGGCTGAAAGGTCGCCGATGAGGCCCGCTGAGAGGGAAATCGACGAAGCCGTCTCACCTGGAGATTTCAGTGACCGAAGGGCCTTGCATAACAACAAGAGGTCCTTCAAGCTGGCAGATTTAAAGAGAGAGGATGAGGCGTTGAGTGAACGTCTATCGGAGGTCTCTGACATTTGGAGCATCAATTGCGAAATTTACGCTGCGGCTCTGAGGCTGGCTGGACAGGGGAGAGTGAGAGACTCTCCTGTCGAGAGAGCACAGAGGCGGGTGCGCCAGATGGAAGCGAAAATCCAGTTGGCTCGCCAAGAAGCATCCCGTATCCAGTGTGTGATGGAATATAGAGCGGCCGGTAGGCCTTTTACGCGCCGCGTGCGCCAGATAGCCCGAGAGCTAAGGCGCGACCATCACACGCTCAGTCAAGTGGTACTGGTTGTTGTCAAGCAGCATTGTCTTGACAGGATACGGACGCTAATCGCTGCTAAACGATCACTGGTGACGCGGGCGAGAGGTTTGGAGGAAAACAGAATGTTTTCCGAAAAGCCTGCTCGTCTCTTCCAACAGCGACCACCAGTTATAGAGCAGCCGCCAACTGCTGATCGCGTGGAGACTTTCTGGAGGGGCATTTACGAACAGCCCAAACCTCTCCAAGCAGACACTCCGGCCTTGGCGCAGTTCGAGTCCGTTTGTAGGAGGACTCCAAACTTGAATGTACTGCGTCACCCGATAAACACGGAAGAAATTCTTGGTGCCTTACGAGGCGCAAAGAATTTCGCAGCTCCTGGCCCGGATGGCATAAACACCTACTGGTTGAAAAAGTTTCCCAGTTGCCACCGGCATTTAGCTAGAATTTTTAACTCGTGGCTAAATCAGGAGCAGCCAATTCCGGCTTGGTTTGTCGAGGGTCGAACCGTGCTTCTCCCGATGACCGGAGATTTGTCTGATCCTAAAAACAACAGGCCAATAACATGTCTGAACGCATGTTACAAGCTCTTCAGCAGAATCTTGTACATGCGTATCCTTCAAGCTGTAAATCCCGTATTTCTCGGCGTATATGAACAAAGAGGGTCTAAGAAAGGAGTAGCTGGCTGCAGGGATAACCTGTTGATTGACCGCTGTGTCACACAGGACTCCGTGCAGTACCTGCGAAACCTTTCTATGGCCTGGATCGACTATCGGAAGGCATTCGACACTACGTCTCATGAACTGATTGTGCGGCTGTTGGAATGTCTTTCGGTAGATGATCAAATAGTGGGATGCATCAAACAACTGATGCCGCTCTGGAAGACTCGGTTCACTATAACATCGGGTGAAACCAGGGTTCGGACAGAGTTGGTATCATTTAAAAGAGGGGTCTTCCAAGGAGACTCCTTGAGTCCCTTGCTCTTTTGCATCTCGCTACTGCCTTTGTCCATAGCGCTGAAAAATACTAAGGGATACAGCTGTGGCAAGCCCAATTACCGGAGGCACAAGGTCACCCACTTATTTTACATGGATGACCTGAAACTCTATGCCTCCGGACAACGCGATTTAGAGCAGTCGCTGAGGGTAGTGCAGGATTACAGTCAAGCTATTGGTATGGAGTTCGGGATAGACAAATGTGCCATGGTTCATCTCAAAAGAGGACGTTGCGGAGATAGTGAAGATGAGGAGCAGCTCGTTGATGGGAGCATCTTGCGACAACTGCATGCCGGAGATACTTATACCTACCTTGGAGTGGCGCAGCGTCACATCCAAGAGGCAGAATTGGTCAAAGAGTGTCTCCGCCGCAAGTATTTGCACCGACTCCGGCAGATCTGGTCGTCAGAACTGTCCGGCAAAAACAAAGTCGCTGCCACAAACATGCTTGCGGTCCCATTGTTGTTATACAGCTTTGGTGCTATCCACTGGAAAGTGGAAGAGCTGCGACAAATCGACATAAAGACCCGCAAAAGGATGAATATGGAGGGAAGTCTACATCCTAGATCCTCTGTCCCGCGAATATACCTCCCGCGACACCTGGGAGGGCGTGGACTATTGAGTTTGGAGCGTCTGCACAACAGAGTAGTACTGGCCACTGCCTGCTATGTTACGACGAGCACCGATCCCCTGATCCGCTTTGTGCGAGAGCACGAGATTGCGGGTAAAGGAGCCTTCCTTTTTAGAGCAGCAACACGGGCAGCCGAAGAACTTAGTCTCACGCTCGACTTCACGCGGAGGTGTCAGCAGTCCGTCACGGAACTTGCTCCCGCACAATTAAAAACCCGGATTAAAACTGCTGAAGTCCAATTGCTTTTAAGACTTCACAAAGATAAACCAATGCACGGAATCTTCTACAAACATCTAGAAGAGCATGGTTTATCTGAGCAGTTGACCTTCTCCTTCCTAAGGTCTAATGGGTTGAAGTCGGAGACTGAGAGCTCTATAATGGCTTGCCAAGACGGTGTCTTCAACACCTTAGTATATCGTAGCCGGATTATGGGTATGGATGTGCCCGATATCCGCTGTAGAGCCTGCCTGCAGGCGCCAGAGACCCTTACGCACCTCTTGTCGGCGTGTAAGGTGTACGCTGGCACAGCCTACGTCTATCGGCACAACGCGGCTCTACGAGTGCTATACTACCATTTAAGGCACTCATACGGTATAGATGAGACACCGGTGCTGCCGTATGCTCCAGGGGACATTGAGTCCGCTGTGGAGAACGAGAGGTGCCGAATTTACTGGAACTACTCATTCTCCACGCTCGAGCTTATACATGCAAATAAGCCCGACATAGTCCTCCTCGACTACCAACAAAAGACGATGTTCGTTATCGAGTTCTCGGCGCCTGCCGAGGGGAACATCGTCTCTAAGGAGGAGGAAAAGCGGACCAAGTATCAGGAGCTCCTCGGACAACTTCGCAGGCTCTGGCCGGACTACACTGTGAGTCTGCTAGTAATGGTCATTGGATCCCTAGGTGGTATGAGGGATACGCTGCTCTCTGCACTGCGCAAAATGCCAGTGTGCCGTGCGGCGGCGCACATCTTAGCCAAAAAATACTTTTTAGAACTACTACTACTAATACCACTTACATCTGATGTCTGGTTCATCACAGTCAGACACTACAAAATAAAAATAAATGCAACCAGTTTCCTGCTGCCACTTCCACTTCCACTTAAATGAACACTCAATTTACTTTGTAAATTGTCACTTGAGCTAGAAAAATTCACTATTAGGTCACTGTGAAGCCATTCTTGCTGGTCTTGATTCCCTTTCACTATCAAATCTTTTCGTAGGTATGCCCAGATGCATGCCCTTGTTGGCATGCCCAGATGAGTTCTATTAACTGTCTTTTTCTGTGATATTTGGGAGGTCCAGAAAACATTGTAGGTACCACATTGTGGTTTAAAATAGGTCTTATCCTTTGAAATGTTTGTAAATTATTGTCTTTATTCTTATAAATATAACCAGCCCTTATGAGGAATACCTTTCCCCCACTTCTGTTTATGTCCTTCATTGGAAGCACTAATTGCTAGTGCAACCTGGTACTACACACTTTGCAGGCATCTGTTTATCTTTACAGTTTCGTTTGTGCAGGTAAATAATTAGAAACACATTAAAAATCACCTTCCACTCTTCGTTGTTACTCTGGAAGGTTATGTTGGTATGTCCTTGTTTGGAAGCCCCAGTTGCTATTGCAACCTGGTACTACACACTTTACAGGCATCTTTTTATCTTTATAGTTTCGTTTGTGCAGGTAAATAATTAGAAACACATTAAAAATCACCTTCCACTCTTCGTTGTTACTCTGGAAGGTTATGTTGGTGTGTCCTTCTTTGGAAGCACCAATTGCTACTGCAACCTGGTACTACATACCTTGCAGGCATCTTTTTATCTTTATAGTTTCGTTTGTGCAGGTAAATAATTAGAACACCAAATACAACCGAATAGAGTCAAAACCAGCTAAAAACGACAGAAAGCAAGCAGATAACAGCGGGAAAAATGAGCAGAAAACAGCTAAAAACAAGAGAAAGCGAGCAGATAACGACTGCAAGAGATAGGAGACGTCAAAATACAACCGAATAGAACAAAAAACAGCGCATAACAGCAGAAAGCAAGCAGATAACAGGTATATAAATAAACACAGCCGAATACAACCGAAAATAACAGAAAACAGCTCGCAAAACAACAGAAATCAAGCAGATAACGGCTGTAAACGATAGAAAACGACCGAATAAACCAAATAGAACAGAAAACAGAGCATAACAGCAGAAAGCAAGCAGATAACAGCGCTAAACAACAGAAAACGACTAAACACAGCGGAATACAACCGAAAATAACAGAAAACAGCTCTTAGAACAACAGAAAGCAAGCAGATAACGGCTGTAAACGGTAGAAAACGACCGTATATAACCAAATAGAACAGAAAACAGAGCATAACAACAGAAAGCAGGCAGATAACAGCGGGAAGCAGCAGAAAACGACTAAACACAGCCGAATACAACCAAAATGAGCAGAAAACAGCTAAAAACAACAGAGAGCTGGCAGATAACAACTGTAAACGGTAGAAAACGACCAAATATAACCGAATAGAGTCAAAACTAACTCAAAACGACACAAAGCAAGCAGATAACAGCGGGAAACAATAGGAAACGACTAAGCACAGCCGAATACAAACGAATTGAGCAGAAAACAGCTCAAAACAACAGAGAGCAGGCAGATAACAACGGTAGAAAATTACCAAATACAACCGACTAGAGTCAAAACCAGCTAAAAACGACAGAAAGCAAGCAGATAACCGCGCTAAACAGCAGAAAACGACTAAACACAGCCGAATACAACCGAAAATAACAGAAAACAGCTCTCAAAACAACAGAAAGCCAGAATAGCCAGAATGCAGAAGGCAGTCATCCATGGGTCCCTTCGTCTGCTTAGGACGCACGATTCGCGGACCCAGTGATTGCTCACCTCACGGTGTGAGGAGTAGTCGCTGGGAAATGGAACAGCAGCCCGGTGTGTCGGAGCCCGGGTTGCACCTTATTTGTTTTTGTTTCGTTTATATATATATATATATATATATATATATATATATATATATATATATATATATATATATATATATATATATATATATATATATATATATATATATATATATATATATAGAAATACAAGGCACCCTATCAGGTATACGACGAGCTCGCGTTGTCTAAAAAAGATGCGGCACATTAGCGTAGGCCCGAGCCGACATTTTTTTGTTAGCTGACAGTATATCTTTCTAGCAGAGACTAGAGTAAATTGGCTATGCCCTGTGTAACCTGTAACCTGGAATTATTACTTCCCTCTTTATACCGCAAATATGTTGCCTTCTAGACGTTTATTGTAACCTCCTCTTAGTGGAGACGTCGAATACAGCCTCATAATAGACTTAGTAATCCATGCAATCCTACGGCACGTTAGTATAAAATGATACCATTGATATGATCAATCGGATGTTAGATTTTTCGACTTATGCATTATTCCCTACAAATAACAATTTGATTCTGTCCTACGGGTTAGGAAGCAAATAAGCTTTGATATTAAAACACCTTGTTCATTATCTTATGCTAATTGGTAGAAAATTCAAGTTGCATTTTCACAAACTTTTGTGAATAAGATCATATAAAAATCTGGAAAGCGCCAGTTGCTTCCGCTATAATGTTTTACCTCTAAAATTTGAAGTTTCAGAATTTCTGACGATGATCCTTAAAAGAACAAAACATGCCTAATAAAGGTGATGCTGACTGACAGTTTGACTTCCCCATCATTATCAAAAGACATAAAATTCCCAATGAAAATCGATCGCAAATCGGTAAATCTAATTACCTAAAGGCATTCCACCCGTCCACGCAAACTCCGCCATTGCGACAAGGTCTAGCAGAACATCTGGGTCTCTTCTGTGGACATCCCGGTATAGTGCCGTTGTCAGATACGTAAGCAGCCAGGTTCAACGGGCGGTTATCTATTTTAACTTCAGAGATGCAGCCGTCGAAATAATGAGCACTGATTTGCCCTTCCCCAGAGTAGCCTGCAGGCACGCCACCTATCTGCAAAGGACCTGTAAATTAAAGCAAACAACTATTATTTTTCTCGTTCATCTTCAATTAAATGGGCTGAATAATTTAGGCCCGATTTTATCAACATGCGCATTTTAACAAAGGCTTTGACCGATCAGAGCAGCCCTTTCAAGAACATGCACCTGTCAAACTACTCTGAAAATTGTTGATTTGTCTTGAAGTTTACCTCAAAAGGTCAAAACAATCGACCATTGTGAACCATCTAGTATCTTTTCCAGTCTGATTTTCCATCTTAAATGGGTGAAAAATTGCATTTTCTTGTTTAACAAAAAAATTTAGCAAGTGCATTTGTTCACTGGTTTGTTCGTCTATAAAATGATAAGGATGACAAGAAATTCAAAGTTCTGCATTATTTGGATAAAACAATAATTTACTATCGATAATAATTATAAATACATGCAATATATCTTTGTTTTATAGTAAAAAAGGGTAAAAATAGCATTTTGTTGCATTTCAAAAGCTAGACACACCATTTAACAGCCAAGAAACCTGTCGTATAACTTGTATAGTCACGTGAATCAGGTGCTTGATATACTTTTGAGAGAAAGGGAGCAACTAGCAGGAGGGATTTTCATTCCTATGTATGCCTTAGAATGTTTAGCTGCACCTTTACATCCTCTGTGAATATTTCTATAAGAAGGTCTATAACATGCATCCAGTAAATGGAAGTTTCTCCATAAAAGTATGTATCTATCTATAATCAATCTGACTGACTGAGGTGGTATTATTAATTGTTAATTATTAAGGTGGCTGTGATTGATACTACTTCTATGATTCTGTCACAAACTATCGCAGTTTGCAATTAGTAATTATACAATAATTATAAGGTAAATATGAAAAATCTGGCATTAATTTCCAAGTCAATCTCTTTCATTTTCAGCAATGATTTTGATCCACGAATTCTAAAACCTCTTTGACAAAGGTGTTATCCAGCTTTGACGTTTTGTTTTCAATATTGATAAAATTAGGGTGACCATAGCTCATAGATCAATTCCAGACGCTTGGCATACCGTGGGAGGGTGGGGTGCTGTAAGAGAATGAAGAGAGATGGGGCTTCAAGCGACGGTTGTACCTTTTTTTGCCTGTCCGTTAACTGTATTTGTTTATTTTGGTGTATGTTGTGCCAACAATTTTCGATTGGGGTTCAAATTCTAGACATTTTATCGATTATTGTGATTTTTTGGAATGCCTATTAGCTGTATTTGTTCATTTTGCTGTATGTTGTGCCAACTATTTTCGATTGCGGCTCAAAATCCGGACATTTCACCGATTTTTGTAATTCCGTCTGGACACGACATTTAGCTCCAAATTTCCGGACATGTCCGGGATTTTCCGGACGGATGGTCACCCTAGATAAAATACTATTGGATGATACTTATTAACATAGCCATTCATACCCAGAAGCTTTTGCTAAATAGCATCCAATAGAAAAGCTTTGTCAAAGCTTTTGTTAAAATATAAATGTTGATAAAATCGGCCCTTAATCTGGTATTTGATCTTTGTTAACGAATTGGTATAACTAAAATTGATTTGCACACAATGCTTAAAAAATAAAAACTTTCGTTGCGATGCAGTTGCAGGTCTCGAGGGTGAGAAGTTTGGAGGAGCTCTGATTGCTTTCTAAAAGCCTTCATTCCTTTTTTAAACAGCGAGTACTAGATATACAGCCAGCCATCTAGTGCTGAGCGTGTGAAAGCCCTCTTTCGAGCAAACATTTTGGCCTTGGCCAAGTTTGTGTCCCTTTATAGGATAACTCCTATATGTAGTACATTCGATAAACACGAAAGAAGTTCTTCAAGATTTTTTTTTATTATGTTATTGGCTCTGATCTGAGATCAACTCTTTAAGATTTAAAGCCTTTAAAGGCGCAAATAATCTTCCACTGAATCATATTTTGATCGTCACTATGTGTCATGTCATAAACTGCAATTTTTAAAGCGCTATCACCTTTATCGGATGAACTGGGGCCTCCCACCCTCATCCCACCTGGACTCATCAGTAAACAAAATAGGCCCCCATTTATTTTCACTCCAGTGTTTATGATTCCTCGCAAATTAAAGTCGGGCCACACGATGGCGTCTAATAAGCTCTGAACCTGTAGCGGGTCTATGTCTACCAAGACTGGTTTCACCAAGTTTTCGTCTAACGATCCGTTCGCTTACACTAGTATTTCGGACGTGATTCGTCGATTTCTGATTTCTATAGCTGTAACACGACGACCTAGTAGACTTTGTAAGACGATGAAGCGATCATCATGAGCGTCAGCCCTTTGTTGGGCGTCAGTGCCAAGTCGTCTAGTGTAACATCCAGTTTCCAAAAAACGTGTATAAATACCGTGCACAGTGCTATTTGATACGGGATGATAACGTTGGGCAACATATTGCTCACTTTTTCCGTCTTGAATCAACGCAACCATAGAAGCCGGGGTTTGGCGACTAACAGCAGGCATTTTGAGCTCAAATAAACGCAGCAAAACTTTATACGACTAGCTAAATACAGACAACAAGAACGAGTTTTTATTTTGCAATCTTTAACTGATATCCTAATCACAAGCATGCAGATTTTCCGGCAGACAAGACAAGATTATATTATCAGTATCAATCTTTAAGGGCAGTGAAAAGTATTCCGGAGTTTCTCAACCACCTTATCCGGGACCATATCCTACCTCGGCTCATTATAACAAAAAAAGTAGAAAATGATTAGATATCCTTAGGCCCGATTTTATCAACATGCATATTCTAACAAAGGCTATGACAAAGCTTTTCAATTGGATGTTATTTAGCAAAAGCTTATCAAAAAAAAATTAGTCTAAACCCTAATTTCTGGTCATCATTATCATTTGATAGACCAATAATCCAGTGATCAAACATATTGCTTTTGTGGAATCTGATTGGTTCAGACTAACAATTGCTAAACTCTTTGTTAAACAAGAAAATACAATTTTTCACCCATTTAGGATGGAAAATCAATCTGGAAAACATACTAGATGGTTCATAATGGTCGATTGTATATAAAGCATTCACCGTTTTGGAGTAAACTTAAAGAGAAATTAATAATTTTCAGAGAATTTTGGCAGATATTCTTGAATGGGCTGCTCCGATTGTTAAAAACCTTTGTTAACATGCGCCTGTTGATAAAATCGGGCCTTAGAGTATTCAAAAACAGAGTTTGAACGGCGACTATATTGAAGTGTTCCTTTTCCCACGCCGATAGGTGGCAGGAATATTGTGGTCGCGAAAATTTTCCATTTTGGTATAATACGCGTTTTGAGCGTTTTATGATATATATGTTGTACCCAATTTAGCCACGTCGCGAAATGCGCGTTTGTGCATTACGCCATTGCAAATCGAAACGTAATAAACCTAATTCTTGATGTGGACAGAGGACGCTTAGCTCCTCGTAATATTTTGGGAGTTGCTTTATCAGAGAAAGATGGTATGTACCAACTTGGTACATCAACTGGCGTTTTAAAAAAACTATACGCAAAAAATGGATCAATATCAATAATAGAGTTGGACTTATATTTTTTAAATATTTTTTTTTATTGCGACCTCCTCAGATATATCAGTTAATACAAAATTCCGATTGGGGAGAATTGCAGCAAAGGAATCTGATTCTTCTCAAGGTTTTATTCGATGTAACTGTCGTAGTAAACAATGTGGTAACAAAAAATGCAAATGTGTAATGAATAAGATAAAATGTAATAATGTCATTCGAGTACTTCTTGTCGGCGTAGTGTAGAAATGAGCATTTCGCGTCATGGCCAAAATATGTTGGTCGTATGCCTATATGTATCATTGCTTCGGCATCTGGCAAATCTAGTTTCGACAGATCGCGAAATGTCTAATTATTTCGGCCTCGGGTCAAATTCGGTATCGGTCTACAACATATACATAACGAAAACCCACTCATTTCCGTCGGTCTGATCTGTTGACGTTTTTATAGCCTCGTAATCTCAGTAACTGCTGCTTGGGTTGTGATGAAATTTGGGTAGTGGTATACTGCGTCGTAGTAGGTAATGCCTAAAAGCCATACGCGCTTTCCATCCTCGCTACGGTAATAATACTGTGTCAAAATTCCATTCAAATCAATTCAGTAATGACCACATAGATCCAAAGCAATACTTATACAAGGCTGATATAAATCGACTTCCCATGTGTGCGAGATCCATGAGTAAGAGAGACAACAAGATAGTGATGAACGTACGAGAGAGCGCGCAAATATCACCGCTTCAGCAATCAGCAATCGGCCGGCCAGACCGCCCGCTAGTAAGCAGGGCCGGCTCTGCGGCCGCCACAATTTTTGAGATGTTGCCGCACATTGAACATTTTGTTTGAAATAGGATTTTGCGATTTGGAAAAAATTGGAAAGCGAATAGATTGTGTGAACGTGAACTCATCATTGTAAAAATAATAATTGTTTTATCATCCATCCACAAATTTCATTATACCTCTGATTGCCGAATCATGGCACGAATTGCGATTATAAAATTTTTCGAATCCGAAAAAACAAAAAACTCCAAAATAAACCAAATTCATTCATACAAAATTTTTCAAATCTGAAAAACCAAAAATACCAATATAAAACAAGGGCGTTAATACCAGGAGCAGCTTCGATTTGAAGGCATAACCTGTCCAAAATATTCATTCAGTGGGAGTACATATGTGTAACATCGAATATCAGATTTGGTATGACTGCTACATAAGATAATGAAAAATTTGGAGAATTATATTTACGGCGACAGATTTCCTAAAAGTTGAAAATGTTTGTCGAATATAATTCAAGTTTATTTCACTGTGTTTGATTAAACATCTGTTTGACACAAACTAGAGACAAACAGTCGGAAAGTAGAGACACTAATGAAATTCGTTCTTGTAAAACTGACAATTTAGATTTGTGAATTTTTTGAATAACTTTAGAACAATCGTTATCACAATATATCCCCCACTTATTCGTGAAAACATAATTAAATTAATATTCTGCAAAATTACATGTGAATCCGGTTCTTCCCATTGTTTGCCATCGTTCACACGTGGTATTGCGATAAAACCTTGATCAATTAACCATAATTTCGAAAAAATCATCAATAAATTCCTCCAATGGAAAATCGTTCCAACTTTTGATAACTGAATGATATTTTATGCTAGATTTGTGTATCATTTAACATCGCGTAGCGACCGCGCAGAGAGCTGATTTAGTGTAGATTTGTAGACAAGGTAGATGTTTCAAAACGTCTATTTCGGACTTCCATTGTCTATACAATTTTAGATTACAAAGTTTCGATTGATGTGGTATCTTCATTCGTCTTCAGGTAAACTGACGAACATTTTCCTTTCATTGCTATCTATTCTCGTCTAGCTGACGTGTAGTTTTTCGTGGCTTGTTCTGATCTGCTGAGCTGATTTAGGCCCGATTTTATCAACATGAATATTCTGACGAAGGGTTTGACGGGGGTTTTCTATTGGGCATTGAGGTCTATAGTTAATAAGTAACATCCAATAGTATTTTATCAATATTGAAAACAAAACGTCAAAGCTGGATGACACTTTTGTCAAAAATATTTTAGAATTCATGTATCAAAATCATAGCACAGAATCAAAACATAGCGACTGATTTGCAAATGCCAGATTTTTCATTTTTTCCTTATAATTATTGTATAATTACTAATTGCGAACTGCGCTGGTATGTAACACAATCATAGAGGTGGTATCATCACAGCCACCTTAATTAATAATCAATAATACCACCTCAGTCAGAAACTGATTATACAGTTATACACAGATAAATACCTTTATAGAGATTTATTTCAATCTACTGCATGCATGTTTGTTATAGACCCTCATATCCTCATATAGAAATAATTCACAGAGGCTGTAAATGTGCAGCTGATGTTCAACCCATATTTCCACACTATATCAAATTGTTGCTTCCTCCAACTAAGGTCTAATTAATAAATAACTCAATTTCCTGTGTATTTTTCGTAACCATCTGTCCGCGTCCAAACGAGGAACGGTTTTTCGCTTTATCCACACTTGTATCTGGAAAATTTATTAATAACAATATTAAACTCGCATTGTTGTTTTTTTATAATGTTGTTTCTCTTTTCAATTTCATTTGCGATATTCGGATTCTGTCTGGTGTCAAGTCAAATTAACAGTGCTGTGTTGCCACTTCCAGATAAATATTTTACTCGTAGAACAGAGCAGCAGTGCTGCCGCATCAAGTTTCTGAAATGTACTGGATGAAAGTAATAAAATGTACTAGATTGTAGTAAATTATACTAAAACCCGTGAATTTCATTATGAGCTGGCAATTGACACCACATTGACTCTTTATAATTTTGTGAACAGCAAAAAAACAAAAAAAAATCATACTTATACCTCTGCATTCTTGCATTATACATCCATTTGAGACGGTACAACGTATGAAATGAAGAAAATCTACTAGAATTCAGCCTTCATGTAATGTACTTTTGACGTCGAAAATGTACTAGAAATTGGAAATAGTACAAATGAACTAAAACGGCAGCAGTGCAGAGCAGATAAAAACAAGAGATTTGTTGATCTCAACCATCTCAATAGCAGTTTTTATTGAATGTGTTTATTCCAGATGCAGACAAAGTATAACACAACAATAATCACATAAAATATTACCATTAAAACAAGTGCGGCTATATACAAATCAAATCAACTGTGGTAATAAAACTATATACGATCTTTATTATTTCGATTCTGAATCCGTTAGGTCTGAATTTTTCTAGTACATTTTTGAATTATGTAGCTTAAACAACTTTGTGGAATCGAAAGAATGGCATACCTACGTAATTTTTCTTACGAGGGCAAACAAAAGCCTTACTATGAAGCAAAGCAACAGTGCAGTACTGCAAAACGTGTTAACCAATTCCGCTGGTGCGTTTACAACAACTTCATTTGAGCAAACGAATGAAGCAAGTGTGTAATAAAAAATCAGACAAATTTAGGATCATATGAGACTTGCTTGTTTCAAAACGGTGAAAGGTGTAGAAGCATAGAATGAAGACAATATTTAATAGGTAGGTAGTTGCGACAAAAAATTTCAGTACAAAAAGCTGGGTGCTAAAAATAGCAGATACCCCTTGAAACGGCATATCAGGCAACGCTGCGAGCACTGAGCCGGCACAAAACAGGTACGGTTATGAGCTGGTGTTAGTGGTGGTACACGATCACCGAGAAACAGCTGATAGCAGTAGTGATAGGCTTAAGAAATAAGTTCCTAATTGGTAGCATGATTATTCTTTCGTATTTTTTATTGTGCAACGATCTAGTTAGGTGAAGTGTTTGAAACCAATATATACCTAGCATGTCATATCTATAGCGGAAGCATGGCTGCGTTAGTAATATTATTATGCAGATGTTCTAAATTTTATTTTTCAGGTTTCATTATTTACTTGCTTCAGAATAATTATTTTTATTAGTAGTTATTTATTCCCTACTCACCTAATATAAACTATATTGTAACTACTTTTTCATATAATTATATTTTATGGAATAATAATAATAATAATAATAATAAGAGGAATTATAGATATACAGTCACTTCATGCAAAACAAATAAAATCACTCAGACATTTTTTCCACAGTAAGCAAACAAACTTGCATAAAGCGATAGTAAAAGCAGACAAAAACTACACACCACTCGCCCTGTCTTGTCCAGACCACGCAGCAGACGCACACAACCACATAAAAGCACAACAAGAAAAAATAAACACCTGGTCGCAGAAGGCACTCCACGGCAAACATAGATACCGTGCTACACAAGACCACATTAATGAAAAGCAGTCATACACCTGGCTGCAGGATGGCCAGCTCTTTCCGGAAACGGAAGGTTTTATGCTTGCTATCCAGGACCAAGTGATTGCGACACGAAATTACAGGAAGTACATAATGAAAGATCCATCCATCTCTGATGACAATTGCAGAAAATGCCACCAACAGAAGGAAACAATAGAACACATAACTAGTGGATGCAAAACTCTCGCTGGAACTGAGTATACAGCCAGACATAACTCTGCAGCCAAAGTCATACACCAAGCACTAGCCACAACAAACAAGCTAATTGAAAACACAGATCCATATTATAACTACACACCGACCTCAGTACTAGAGAACAATCAATTCAAACTATACTGGGACATTGAAATACATACGGATAAAACCATCCCAGCAAACAGGCCAGATATAGTATTCCAGTCAAAGACAGACAAAGTGACCTACTTAATAGATATTGCGATTCCCAATGATATGAACATCCAAAACACCTACGCTGGGAAGATATCTAAATACACCGACCTCGCCATAGAAATAAAACGACTATGGAAACAAAACAAAGTTGTCATTGTCCCTCTCATTATGTCGGTCTCAGGCCTTACCCCAAATACATTTACGCCACACCTGCAACAATTGGGCCTGGATGAAAAGTTACATAAAACCTTCCAAAAGTCTGTAATCCTCAAGACCTGTAGCATTGTACGGTCCTTCCTGAATTCAGAATAATAATAGGTCAGGTATTGACTTGGCACAGCCCGTCAATGCTTGTTACTACCGCAACCATGCGAGAAAAAATAAGACATGCATAATAATAATAATAGCGTTTATTGTAAATATAAAATAAATAATACAATAAACAACACCTGCCCCAAAAAAGTTAAAAACTTGTGCTTGGGTATAAGGTAATTATTATAAAATAGAAGCAACAGATAAGGGCTAATTCAGGAATATTTATATTTAAATATTATCTATTCTATAATGTGGGTCAAAATATATGTGTTCGTCGTGCCCTATTTGTGGTTCATGTTTTATATACAAAATATAATTATGACTCAGTGTGATGATCGAAAAATATATAGTAGGTACATGTTATATATAAGATTAAAATATCAAATTCATTTAGCACATACACTCATCACTACTAATTAAATTTTGTATCTACTAGGTCAGATCTGTAAATAAGTAACGTATACAATATATTCTTTAATTCTCTTCGGAATATTCATTACCAACTCTGTGATATATGGATTTGCTGTTTATGACAAATAATTTCGATCATCTCACTGAGCTATAATTATATTTCATATATAAAATAGGAACCACAAATAGGGCACGACGAACCTTATACTCTACAACATCCCATCTCTAGTAAAAAAACTTTTGCGATCTGAGACAAGTACCTATTTAGTATTTTGTGGAGGCAGGTGGCACTGACGTATTCATTTGTTTACGTTGAACATTGCATTTATAGATTTTTGTATATTGTCTTGCTTGTTTTTATATTTTTCATTGAAATAGTTATTTATCAAATTAAAAACAGCTATTAGGTTTTCAGCAGGGCTTTGCATATCCACGGATTACCTATTGAGATGTCAACACCCTCTAAACATAAATATTATTTTGGGTAAAGGGGGTAAACCTGTACATTTATGGTACAAAAGTAGGCTATTAGATATAATACGAAAAACGGGAACTGGTGAACTACCTCCATATATATCCTTTTTTATTATAATACAAAGGTATTGTATATCACAGGTATTTATAATTATTTTTATAATTATTATAGATACTAACAGTCTTGTTTTTGTCAGGATGGTGCAGTAATTATTGTTCATATGAAAGTTATATCAAATTGTACTACTTTTCTGGGCCGGCAAACAGTTAAGTCATGTGTTTGGCTTTGTGAAGTGCAACAAAATGTTATTTTTACCCCTTTTTACAAGGTTATATTGCAAGCATTTATAACTATTATAGTTATTAATATGTTTTTATCAAAATAATGCAGTAATTGAATGCCTTCTCTTCATTATTATTTGTTTAATACATCATCAAACCACTGATCAAAAGTTCTGGTTTCCTGCATTCTGATTCGCTGTGCTAAACGGGCCGTTTGACTCATCGTCACGTACCGAAATGCAATTTTTCACCCATTTAGGATGGAAAATCGGACTAGAAGGTATACTAGATGGTTCATAATGGTCGATTGCATATAAAGCATGTTTTTTTCACCTTTTTGCGGTAAATTTCAAGAGAAATCAATAATATTCAGAGAACTGTGACAGATACATGTTTTTAAATGGGCTGCTCTGATTAGTCAAAGCCTTTGTTAGAATGCGCGTGTTGATAATATCGGGCCTTAGTGTTGCGCATAGAGCAGAAAATTTTGTTATGGATTACGACCAAGGTGAAGCTGAGTTGAAAACATGATTGCCCTATTAGGGAGTTATTAAAGACGCAATGCAACAATGCACTAATAATTTCTGGTCGTATTTGACATTTAAGCTTGCGCGCTAAGACAAAAATACTGCCTGGCATTAATAAAGTGCCTGTCACTATTTATGGACGCCTTGTGTCGCGGCACTGCCAAGGCACTATTTTGACATATGACTCACTTCATTGTTTTGAGATGCGGTAATCAATATTTTATAGATGTGACTCGTGGACATACCCATAAAATGGATAAGCTTTTTGAGAACTAGGTCTCATATTTATTTATAAAGTTGACAAATAAGTATATTGATGATTGATGATGATGATAAGATTAAAAAAATACCATGTAAATAGGTAAAAGTAGGTCAATAATAGTTTTTAAAAGTCTTTATTGTTGCTGTGTGATTGTAACGCACGTGAAAATCATGGACTTCTGTGTAAAAAAAACAGCACAAAAAAATAAAATCGACTCTTTTTGGGTTGGAATTAAATCCGCGCTCGACAGAACACAGAACCCATCAATAACTCTGTTTCAAAGACAATTTTGAAGGTCAGGCAGTGCCTGTCACTATTAGAGCAGGGACGGCACTATTAGTGGATGGCACTATTTCGATAACTCCATATTCAATCTAAAATTTTATAGAACATATGTGAGAATTTTATGCTAGTGACAAGTTTGTCCTGATCACCGTGGTTTTCGCTTTTATTTGTATGTATGTATTTAAATGTCTTTATTTTCTATGTACACAAATGGCCCGAGTTTACCTTTCATAGCTAAGTATTCTACCACTTCAACTCAGATTTCGAGTACGTGGCTCATCCGCGTCCCACACCGCGCCGACACAACGGCCAGCTTGCAGCTTATACCATGTTATGAATGAAGATGGCACTATCAAGTGAGCGGGCCATTTTATGATGGCATGTGTAACAATTAATCGTTCAGGAAAATTTGTCTCCAAAAATTCCTGACGATGCCTTCCATTATGCTCAAGACAACCATCTTGCTGAAACCAATTTCGTCAAAATAATGTTCAGGTCTCGTACAGCCGAGATAATTTTTTCCTGGAGTAGTTGTAAATAACGCAAGGAATTTAAGGTACCATTGATGAAAAATGGACTAACAATGTTGTCTCCTAAAACACCTATCCAAACATTTAGTTGTTTGGGTTATTGGGTTCTCAATGGTAGACTTAAATGTTTGTTCTCCCTAGACCAGTACCGGTTGACTTGAGAATTGACGGCCATTGGGAAAAACACGTGATTCATCAGAGAACAAGATGTTTTCTAGAAACTGCTCGTCACTGTTCACCTTTTTCTTTAGCTTCACAAAGCTCAATTCGCCTGGGAGGGTCGTCGGCCACAATATCTTGCATTGTTTGCAACTTAAATGACTTGTAGTCACTTACCCTCAAAACAGCCCTGACTGTACGATCCGGAATACCAACTACTTCAGAAATCTTGGTTCTAAGGATGGGTTCCTTTGCTACAAGTACAACTTTAGCATAACCACACCCATTTACACCCCTTGCAACCTTTGCCTCAGGCTACGGTTTTTCTACATCATCATTTTGGCATGATCTGTGGTTGGGTGGGTTATTGATGCAGCCATGGATGATGGAAGTTTTGAAAAATAGACCTGACGATCTTAGCTGTTGGCAACGGTTGATCAGGGTATGTAAATAGAAACTGCGAAACGACGGCATCTGCACCTGACGCCTTGCTGTGCCATAGTACAATGGTTGCTTTTTGTCATGCGTGTACGTAAAACCACCCATTACCCTTTGTGGCTACGTCGCCGTCGTTGGAAGTATCTCTGTCCCTCACCAACGATAGCTCGGTAGGGAATGAGTTTGCACTGTTGCCAAACCCGTTCGCCCAGGAAATTATTGTTAATTCTTCTGGACTTGACGAGTTCGGTTAGTAGATCAAGGTTTCATCGTGGTACCGTGTGTGAACGATGGCAAACAATGGGAAGAACCGGATTCACATGTCATTTTGCAGAATATCATTTTGTTTTCATGAGTAAGTGGAGGATGTATTGTGATGACGATTGTTATAAAATTATTCAAAAAAAATTCACAAATATAAATTGTCAGTTTTACTAGAAAGAATTTCATTAGTGTCTCTACTTTGCGACTGTTTGTCTCTAGTTTGTATCACGAAGATATTTAATCAAACATAGTGAAAGAAACTTGAATGATATTCGACAAACATAAATATAATTTTCCAAATTTATCAGTATTTTACGTGTGCTGTCATACCAAATCTGAATTTCGATATTACGAAATAAATGCGGGCGGCCAGCAATTACTTGTAACTCATCGAACAGTTCTATTTTTAAAACTACACATACATACTCCCACTGTATAAATATTTTGCACAGATTATGCCTTCAAACGGAAACTGATCCTAGATGTTTGACCTTAGTATGAACGCCCTTGGTTTATAGTATTTTTTGGTTTTTCGGATTCGAAAAATTTGGTAACCGCAATTCGTGCTTTGATTTCGGTGGCTGATGAAATAAAATTTGTGGATGGATGATTTGAATGTCTCTTCTAATCCGCAAGAGGTATATCAGATGCATCAAACGTATGGTATCAAACACAGACTAGTAGTCTGTGGTTTAAAAAATACGTATTTGAAGTATATGATCGACGGAATCGTGTCACCTATACAACAATAATTATTTTTACAATGATGAGTTCATGTTCACGCATTTCATTCTGTTGCTAGTGTTTTTAAATACTGATGATCCAAAACGGAGAATCCTATTTCAAACCTAATGTTCAATGCGCGGCAACACCTCCAAAATCGTGGCGGCTGCGGCCGCCGAGCCAGCCCTGCTGGTAGACCAATTGCCGAAGCGGTGAGATCTTCGCGTGGACGCGCTTTCTTTCTAATATCTACGTTCGTCCCTATCTTGTTGTCTCCCTTACTCATGGATCTCGCATACATGGGGAGTCGATTCATAGCAGACCTGTATGTATAAATAAAAAAATTCTGAGGCCCGATTTTATCAACACGCGCATTTTAACAAAGGCTTTGACCAATCAGAACTGCCCATGCAAGAACATGCATCTGTAAAAGTTCTCTGAAAATGATGGATTTCTCTTGAAATTTACTTTAAAAAGGTGAAAAAAGGCATGTTTTATATATAATCGACCATTATGAACCCTCTAGTATCTTATCTTGTCTGACTTTTCTTCCTAAATGGGTGAAAATTGCATTTTCTTGTCCAACGAACCGTTGAACCGCTCGTTGATCTAGACCAATCAGATTCCACAAAGCAATACATTTGTTCACTGGATCGTTGGTATATCAACAAATAATAATAAAGAGAAGGAATTCAATTACTGCATTATTTTGATAAAAAAATGTTATTAACTATAATAACTATAAATACTTGCATATATCTTTGTATTATAGTGAAAACACACTATTTAACTGCTGGCCAATCGCAGGCCTCAAAAGTAGTAAAAGTTATGCAGTGCACTTTAATATGAATATGCTGATGTGAAGAAAATATAATTACCGCATAATTCAGAGAAAACAAGACTAACTGCTGGCCAATCGCAGGCCTCAAAAGTAGTAAAATTTATGCAGTGTACTTTCATATGAATAAGCTGATGTGAACAAAATATAATTACTGCATGATTCTAAGAAAACAAGAATGTTGCTATCTATAATAATTATAAATACCTGCGAGATATCGTTGTATCATAGTAAGAAAGGATATATGGAGGTACTTCACCAATTTCATGTTTTTTGCTATTATACAATCTTGGCAGATTCTCTTTTTAATAATAATATTGGTCCTACCTGAAATATCTTAAAAGGGTGTTGAGCCGTTGATATTCCAAGGTGAATATTTGCATATTTGAAGCGCTACTGGAAACAGGTACATATTGTAACATTCTGTATATTATGGTATTCGTGTATTGTGTATTAGTTGTGATGCTTGATGTAAATTCAAAGTGTTAGGTTAGATCTTTGAAGTGTAAACGTCATCGAATCGTCTAGAGTTTTCTAGAATGACGGATGGGCATTCTCGAATGTCATCGAAATCTCTAGATGGTTCGATGAAGTATATATAAGGCGCCACGGGTAGCGTGGTAGTTCAGTTGAGTTGAGTTGAGTTGTAGATGAGATAAGGTTAAAAGATATTGTATTGAGTTGAGAAGTAAAACGGTGAAAGTTACGTCCTATTTGATTCCTGGTATAAAGAAAAAGAGGCCGTCGTGACAATATTATATCGGTGTTTTTAATTGGAAAAGACAACTTCATATTTTGAAAAATACCAGAGAAATAAGCATAGCCTTGAAATCATATGATTTTCGTTTTTGTCTGTTAGTGTCTAGGGATGTGACAACAGAACTCGTTTCGCAATCTGACCAGTGCTGCCACCGAGGACGAATTTAAAAGAGGTGGCTTACCGCGTTGACGTGACTGAAATTCTTAATATTTAGTTAATTAGTCAGTCACTATATTGAAGTTCTGCAGCTTGCATGAAGTTTGTAATAATTAACACACCTAGCTGCATTCCATTTGAAGAATGCTATATTTAAATTGAATAAAAGTAGTTTCCGTAACACATAAAACTAGAAGTATTCATCTTGTTTGAAATAATAATAAAGTGGTAAACATGTATGATTTTATCATACAAAAAGCGTGAGGTGCTCGGCATTAATTTTTATAGGTGTTTCATCATGTCACGATTAGCTATTTGTCATACACAACATCAAATTGGTATATATTATGTATAACACCAATTCCATAGTTACTATTAAATCGCATTATTCGATCGACCAAATTAAAATGAATCATTCAGTTCCTTTTTACGATCGGCCTTGAAGTTTGCGTGGTAGAAAGTGGGTTCGATTCTCGTTAGAGGCGGAAATTTATTTCTGGTTTTTCAACCAAAAATAAATATCCATAAAAAAAAGCTCAGCGAGAATCCCCACCTGAGCATTCACTGTTGGCTTCTAATTAACAGTGCTGTTCCTAAGTGGCGCCGGGAAACAGTAACAAAGCCTACACAGAACACGAGGCTAATGACCAAAGTAGTCGATGCCGATGACACAGAAGTAAAAAAAAAATGAATGAATGCAAAGTTACGCATCAGCTATCGAAAGGTGTGCGCCGGGTTGCATACGCAAACAAATTTTTACATAGTATATTAGTATAATACGTATAATACATATGGTTAGTGCTATTTATTAGTATAATGGGAAGGGAACTATCAAATAAAAACTATCGAAACATTCCATACACAGTTGAAAAAAAGTATCAACTTAGGACCCTGTATAAAACTTTCCAGAAAATTCAATAGCATGAAAAAGTTGTTATAATGTAGTTTATGGTGTAGAAAAGATGAGTAGGGTATAAATAACTAATAATAACAATAATTATTCTGAAGCAATTAAATAGTGAGACGTAAAAATAAAAATTAGAAAAACACTCTCATAATAACACTACTACCGCAGTTAGTGCCACCACTATGACTATCGCAAGTTCGCAAGTAGGTATATATTAGTTTCAAACACTGCTTGACCTAGACCGTTGCACAATAATACGAAAGAATATCGATGCTACCAATTTCTAGAGCCCATCATTACCCTCAACATCGTTTAACTGCAATCAGCTGTTATTCTTGTGGTGTTTGTGCGCCTGCCCATCACTAAATTCTCTGCCGGATTGACGTCTGGTCAGCTGTTCGCAGCGTTACCAGATCTCCTGTTGTTTTAAAGGGGATCTGCTATTTCTAACCCCGAACTTTTTACACTGAAATTTCCTTACGCAACTATCTGTTACGTAATGTTTCTATTATAAGAATTTACACCTTGCACCCACATCACCCCTGGACGAAAAATACTTTGGGATTACTGCAAAAAATAGCATTTTTGAAACAAATCCCACATGTTTCCAATTTTGTGTTTTTTGATTATGCCTGTTTCATTGTTTTGCAAACTTTTAATATATACAGGGTTATTCATGTTATTTGACACGGAGCACTATGGCTAAAGTATTTGATAAAAAAGAAAATAATAATTTCGGATGGATAGAGACCCATAAAGGCTACATTTAAAAAATATTTTCATGTTATACAGGGTGTCCCAAAAACACGAAATGTATCAAAGTTATGTTTTTTCAAATGGAACACCCCGTATATTATTGCATATTCAGATTCCTTGGTGAATTCTAGTGTGACTTTATGTATCATATATGGGACTTAAAGCGAACCGTTTAGGTGTAAATCACCATTTTCGGTATAAGTAGATATCAGGAAAAAATTGAATATAGCAGAGATTATAAAATTTGGAAGGCTGTGACTTTGCCGTATTACTAAGCATAAAATGCGTCAGCTTTGATGAGACTATCAAATTTAAATTACGTTTATGCTTGGAGAAATCGGTCGATTAATTAAGGAAACTTCGATCAGCGATAACTTGATTTTTTCAAATGGGAATGCTTAATTCTTTTTATACGGTTAAACGTCGAATTTGATAACCTCTCTAATGATATAAGGTTGTGAATATCAATCTCTGGTAGTTTTCATTTAATTTTAAATTTTCAAACAAATCGGCGTTTTTCAATTTTCCTACCTATAAGCAACGTAGCAGGCCATGGAATATAAACAAAAATCTTTTCAGGTAGAAGAAAACAACTAACTTAGCAGAAAAATACAAACGAACTAGAGTAAAGGGACAAGATTATAAAAATTACTCACAACAAACAAAGTCTAACCAGAAACAACGGCGGTAACATCTCTAAGGTCAAAGAGAAGCTGGAGTATGGCAGTAATAGATATTTTTTACAGTCTACTGGCTACCGCAATTTACTAGAGGTTAAAAATTTCCAAGGCAATTAAAAACCCTGATATGAAACAAAAACATCCAGCGACTGTTGCTCCAGCGCGCAATTATCAATCATTGTAATGGTGTAAAAAAGTAGTAATTTGCGTTGAAGTCGATACCTCTGAATGGAGCCCCTCTATTTTTCAATATCTATTAGCAGTATTGCAAAAAAGTAATATTGACAAATCAGATTTAAGTTTTCTGCCATTGAAGTTATGTTTTTAATTTGAACAAATTTTAATTCATTTTTCGTTTTCTGCGGTCTTGCTAACAGATACTGAAGAATTTTCAGAACTCCAGTCAGAGGTACTTTTGACTTGAGTTTTGACAG
Source organism: Callosobruchus maculatus (assembly GCA_951848785.1). Taxonomy (NCBI): domain Eukaryota; kingdom Metazoa; phylum Arthropoda; class Insecta; order Coleoptera; family Chrysomelidae; genus Callosobruchus; species Callosobruchus maculatus. The sequence goes on along the minus strand of CATOUR010000191.1, from coordinate 2,708,322 downwards.
AATTGCATACTTGTTTATATCATTAAATGTGAAATTTTATTATGAAAATAATAAAGTGCCTACAACATTGTCTAGTAGTTTTCGTTTCATTTCAAAATTTTTAATGGTTTTGGAAATTGCCAATCTCTAGTACATTGCAGTAGCTAGTAAGCCGCGAAAAAATCCATTTCTGCCATACTCCAGCTTCTCTTTCACCAAAGATATATTACCGCCGTTGTTTCTGATTAGACTTTGTTTGTTGTGAGTAATTTTTATGATCTTGCCCCTTTAGTCTAGTTCGTTTGTATTTTTCTGCTAAGTTAGTTGTTTTCTTCTACATGAACAGGTTTTTGTTTATATTTTATGGTCTGCTAGGTTGCTTATAGGTTGGAAAGTCGAAAAATACCGATTTGGTTGAAAATTTGAAATTAAATAAAAACTATCAGAGATTGATATTCACAACCTTATACAGGGTGTCCCAAAAAATAGTGTCAAGCGGAAGCCCAGAGACAGAGCACACCTAGAAGTATCTGAATCACCCCCATATATATTATGCAATTTTTTGTAGTTTCCGAGTTATGAATTTTTTTCTGAATTTTAGAGAATTCTCTACCTTGACAACTTAAAATTGTTCCAAAAGAAAAACCAAAAGACTTTTCCAAATTATCTTTTTTGGTAATTCATCTCCAAGGGTTTACTGTTCATACATAAAATAATCGGCTTCCAAACTTTGATGAAAGTCTTAAAGATTTTAGTCTAAAGTGAAAAATGTATCATCTGATAATTATGACTTAAATATTCGACTCGCAATTAAAAATCCAAAGAGGTGATTTCAGGATTTCTAAGCACGTCTAAAAACTTCTTCAGACTCTCAGCTATCACAATCATTGAAAAAAAAAAGCTCCAATTGACCTTCAAACACAAGAGGCGATGTGTTTTTCAATTCATCAATAACTTATGTTAACGCGTTAATAGCAGATTGATTGTCAGTACCGCAATAATAAACATTAAAAACGTTGTATAAATTAAACATTTATTTAAAAAAATCCTATTTCTTGCTAAAAAACCACAAGGAGCATTCTTCAAAACAGGTTTTTACCTGAGCGCCAACAAAAAGGGCTAACGCTAACGCAGTAAACGATGGCAATGTTAGAAAGAGATAGCTATGATATTGTTGTGATGTCTTTTCAAAATGTGAAATTGCATAGGTTGTTTTCGTTATCTTTATTCAGTCGTCTGTCTGTCTTTGCGGCTTTAAAACGATACGCTTTTGTTTGGATTGGTGTTGTTTCTGTTGTCTGACTACTTGGCTATTCCTACGGACCTTGAGTGCACGACAACTGAATTTAACGATACTGTTTTCTGCAAGAGACTATGCAACAGATGGATAGGTCGTGGTGGACCCACTGAATGGCCGCCACGGTCACCTCACTTAAATCCGATAGAGTTTTTTGTTTGGGACTACTATAAAAAACTAGTTTATGCTAAAGAGTGTCGAAACATCAGCGAAATACGCAACAAATTAACAGAGGATGAAGAAACAATAAACAACAATCGAACAGCTTTTGTTAATTTAAAAAACAATTTTTTTTTAGAAGATGTAGATTATGCATCGAATTAGAAGGTAGACATTTTGAAAATTTCTTGGGAAATTTAATAAACTCATTGAAGAAATTTCATAATTTCGTTTCATTTCACAATTTCCCACTTACAAAAAAGAAATCGTACATGTAAAAAAAAATCTTAGCAAAGTGACACAGGTGGTCATCTATCGATATTCTGGTCGCACTGAATGTTTTTTATTGCGGCACTGACAATCATTCGGCTATTAGCGCCCTAAACTTAGTTATCGTTTCATTTAAAATCCCATCGCTAATTTCAAGAAATCTCCACCTCTTGTCGTTGAAGGTCGATTGGAGACAAAGTAGCCACATTAAGTACTCCTTTTTTTGATGATTGATACTAAGCCTAAGCCTTTATGTATGAACAGTAAACTCTTAAAAATTAATTAGCAAAAAAGAGAATTTGGAAAAGTCTTTTAATTTTTCTTTTGGAACAGTTTTAAGTTGTCGAGGTAGATAATTCTCTAAAATTTAGAAAAAAAAATTATAACTCGGAAACTACAAAAAATTGCATAACATATATGGGGGTGATTCAGATACTTCTAGGTGTGCTCTATCTCTGGACTTCCGCTTGACACTATTTTTTGGGACACCCTGTATGTACGACATGTTTCACACAAAAAATCATATCTCGAAAACTATCAATAATCGGTATACATACATGGGGGTGTTTTGAATAGGTCTCGGTACGGGCTATCTAAAAAAAAAATATTATCGTCACCCGATTGGCCACCTTGTATGAAGTTCCATGTATGTATCTAAAATAAGCAATTTCTGTCTGATATGGGAATGATAGGATACTTTTATGGTTGTGTCACAAACTAGCGCAGTTCGCAATTAATAATTATATAATAATTATAAGCTAAAAATGAAAAATCTGGCATTAATTTGCAAATCAATCGCTTTGTTCTGATTTTCTGCTATGGTTTTGATACATGAACTCTAAAATATTTTTGTCATCCAGCTTTGACGTTTTGTTTCATTATTGATAACATACTACTGGATGACACTTATTAACTATAGACCTCCATGCCCAATAGAAAGTGTTCGTTAAACACCAGTCGATAGAATCCGTTCGTTGAACTGTTCCTCTGAATATGCATATTAATAAAATCGGGCCTAAGTTCCTTGGTTTCTACTCGTATAATAGGCAATGTTCAGGTGGGCCTAAAAGAGTGTATTATGCCGCTAGGTCTTTCTTCCACAAGTCAGGCCTATTATGAAAACAACAAACTTTTCAGTTTTACAACCTCCCACCTACCAACCACCTCAATTTCACTCTCACCCAAAAAACGTAGAAAAACCCCTAAAATGCCTAAAAAGGAAATTTAAGAAATATTAGATTTTTCTTGTTTTTCGCTAATTTATCACAATCCATGCAGCGGCTACTGAGATTAAGAGGCTATGAACGAAAATGAGTGGAGTGTGGGAAGTAAAAAATCGATATATCTATCCATCTATATAAATTAAGTTATTTTACATACATTATATGTAAAGTATATGAATTTACAAAAAAAAAAAATTACAGTAATGTATGGATAGGATCCTACTTTGTAAGTTATATTCGAAAGGTTGCACTAAGTTTTGTCAAGTGCCAGTTTTTTTGATTTGATCTTAGTTTTAAGCAAAATTATGATTATTGAATATAATTTTTGCTCACCGGTAAGGTCCAAAAATCGATGGCACGTTTCCTGTGGCCTATCACATCTGGGCTCAAGCTGTTTCATTATTCTTGCTGCGCAATCCCATTTTTCTCCAAGCCGTTTTCCGTGCTCTAACGCCAATCTAAAAAAGGCAAGACAGATTATCGATTAACGGTGCCATTAGTTTGGAGGATACCTATAGTTCTATATACCCGCGATATGCGGCTTATTTTTAGTGCTATCACATCTTTCACAGTTCGCGGGCTGTTGGGCCGCTGTTTGAAAAACATATCGCTCTAAGATAGGTTTGGGATAAAGGAATCTACACGCCACACCTAGTTTAGACGATGCACGCGTCACGAACACTTAAGGGCCTACGCTACGGTATAGCGCGCGACCCACATTTATTCATATGTATTTGCCATGTAAAACACGTTCGCATTTCGAACAGAACCCACTTGTCTTCATACATAAAATTTGGGAAGGTGAAGTTAAGACTTTAGTAAAGGGAAGTACGGACCAATTTTTTCAAAAATGTTTTTTAGTGTGCAAAAAACTCGCCATGCATTTTTCAAATATCTGTAATTTAACAACCAAACATGATATCAAAAATGACCCGTGTTTCCCTAGAACAAGCTTTCTTCTTCAATATGCTTTATGAATTATTACTGTAACTTTAAAGCTAACGTGAGGATCTTCTAAATGCGAAATGCATTTTTATGCGATTTTTCATTCGATGTCCCAGCCAACCAGGATATTTCCCCACCACCTTTTGACGGCCAGACGCCTAAGCCACCGCTCAACAAACAATCAGCTGCCTTACACAAGGTCTGGGGATGCTTTGCGCCGATCCCTTTGCGCATCGGGATTTTGGGTTAGAGAGAGATAGATTTCAACAGTGGCGGCACGGAAGGGTCACGGCTATCTACATAGAATATGAGTATAGAGATAAATAATATAGATCACAGCGCAAATCTAGTACTTCATGGAAGGTAATCATCAAGGACAACATAAACTTTATGTTATCTTTAATGTTTACTTTCCTTTTACACCGCATAGGTTGAGTATTGTTTCTTAATTCTGCCCTGTTGTACACTTTTTTCTACTCCGCCCCTGTCAGGGAGAATGGAACTATCCCAAAATGGCATCGCTGACGTCAGATATTTGCAACACGTCATCACAAAGGAACCGACCGTGAGTAAGACAGCTGATTATTTGTTGAGCCGTGCCTAAGCCGTACACAAGCAATATCTTCCCCTCACCGACTTTTTATAATCATTGTTATTTGTCGCATACGCATAAGAATAGGGCAGGGTACGCAGTAGTTGTAACTCAGTCCTACAGGGCGATTCTGGCCGTCTAAGAGATTAACATCTGAAACTTAAAAAAGCCGTACAAGTCAAACGTAACCGTTAGTTGTACCATCAACGAGCTACAGACTTCATAAACATCTAGAAGGGGTACATAGCTGTGCTATAAATTTACAAAAAATCAGGGTGAATGTCACCACCAAAAAGATTTTGATACTTGACATTTAAAGAAATCGTATAAGCCAAATGGAAATTTGTACCACCAATAAACTTATACACTTTATAGACACATAGTTGTGATATAGATTTGCAAAAATTCATCTACAGGGCAAAATATAAACATCAAACGGAAATGTATACCACTAACAAAATTTCACTTCTTATTAATATCTAGAAGGGGTGTGCTATAGATGTGTAAAAAATCAAAGTCCTACAGGGTGAATCTTACCACCCAGTAAATTGACACCTTGAAGGGGTACAAAAATCGGGGGCGTTTAGGACACAAGTCTACTAATAAAATATCGTCAAAATGGGGCTTGTCTATACGCCCACGAAGTTTGGCTAACCTTCTGCCAAACACCCTGTATATAGATATCTCAATAATTCCCTATATTGGGCATGAACACTTAATATAAAGCCTTGATTTATTTGTTAAAAAAAAACAATGTACAAGTAATTCAAAATCAGTGAACATAAAGATGTTGTTCACTGATTGAACAACAAATTTCCGTCAAATAATGACCAAAAGGCTTCTGATTATTCTAGTTATAAAATTTTTTCAATGTGTATCAGATTTAACTTAATTAGTGAGTGCCTCAGCGGTTTTTAATGGCACCAACTTGTCTTCTAAGAAGTTAAACTTTCATATACACGCGCAATGCGTCAATCAATTTGTACGAATACGTATCGAGTAATAGTAGCCTATTTGGCTTCCCTTTTTGTTTATTTTGTAAAATACCATATTATAAAATAAATGTGCTTACCTAACATCACAACCATCAATGGCGACCGTAGCAGTTCTATTGTGATATGTCAAATACACAGAGTGCCATCTCCCATCCGAGACTCCACCTGGAACGTGCGCCAGCACCCTGGCAACTTTTTCATCTCCCAATGAGAAAGAGAAACGAATATCTGACTCCCAGATCTCCAAGGCAAGGAAGTCGTGCCGTTCATTGTAACGTCCGTTGTACAACAGCAAACCGCTAAGGGGATAAACAGCAAAATCCAGTAAATATTCCCACAAGAAGGCGGAAAAATATCGTTGATTTAAATTTTTTTATGGTTAATTAGATTTTTCGATCAAATTTAAATTGGACTAACTTCGATACGTGAGATCATCCCGCCAGCGACAACTCTCTTCAAGGTTGAGTTGACAGGCGACCGTAGCTTAACTGGCGAGGGCGCCGGAGTACCAATCTGGAGATGGTGGGTTCAAATCCCGCCGACCGCCGACTTTTTCCGACATTCTCTGGTACGAATTTAAATTGAGAAATCCACATGCGTATGAAGCATAAAAATATAAACAATTCAACCCCTCATACAGCTAGCCCAGCGCGAACGAGTCGAATGCGGTCGGAGATTAATACTGACCCATAGATCACTTTTGATGTCATAGATGCGGGCCGTTGGTAGTACCAGAGGATGACGCAAGTTGTCGGGTGGCAGAATGATTCCTAAATACGTCTAGTCGGCGCTTTCGAGATTGAGTTGACGGGCGACCGTAGCTTAACTGGAGAGAGCGCCGGAGTACTCTGGAGGTTGTGAGTTCGAGTCCCGCCGGCCGCCGACTTTTCCGACATTCTCTGGTACGAATTTAAATTTTTGAAATTCACATGCGAATGTAAGAATAAAATTAAATAGAACACTATGGATCAATCATGAACGTATGTACGCTAAAGCTGAAACTGTACATATTGTGCTGTAGATCAACAATAATGAATGCACGCCTGCGTAAGTTAAGATCCAGTGGGCTGCGACAGCGGCTTCACTACTTTTAGAACAGTCAACGGCGCCGGTGGTCACGCGTGCCCGGAAATCTTAAAAAAAGGGGAGAACACGGACAAAACCTCTAGAGTCCATACCGACAGAGGGCAATCCCTCGGACTGCGAGCCAGAAATTACGGAGCAATAAATGGTTATAATACTAAAAGCAAAAAACAACATTAACTTAATATTGGTATCGGAGCCAAATCGAAAGATAACAACAACGAGGTAGCAGCGGATATTTCAAATAAAAATAGTGTCCTAAAGTCGGTAGTTAATGGAGATGGATATATTCGCCTAAACCTCCGTAAACTTAAGGTCTTCAGTTGTTCTGGGCCGGTATTCTTGACCCCTTGCGTGGAGTGATAACGCTGACTTTGAATGCGAGGGGAGCGAAAATCACTGCTGTTTAGATTCTCGCATCCTTTCCCCACAATTGCAACGCACGCGTCAAAGGGTGGTGTTTTCTGTCGCTCGTGTCACTGGTATATCAATGTAGAAAGGTTATCACCGACGATTAGGGTGCGTTAAATTAAGATTTGTGTTATTTATAATTATTGTGATTTATAGTGGACGATCCTGTGTGTGTTGGATTGTTAGGCCTAGAAGAAGCGTAAGAACATGTTCCAGAGTTCCATCGGGTTGTTTTAAGAGACCCTCTAACGCAGTTTTTTTTTCACCTATTTCATGACACGACCCCCCTAGTATCAAAAAATATTTCGTGACTCTCGACCCTTCTTTTCATGTATGTTAAAAATATTTAAATCGAACAAAACTTTTAGCCGTTTGCGTTATTAGAATTCGCTGGAATTATCTGCCGATGGGATGTTACGCTGGGAGTTCTAGTCTGAAAATGTTTGATACCTTTTGGTTAAAAAGTGAAACAAATACTTTGAAGTATTTCATTTTATTTTCTACTTTGTAATTGTGCGGGTTGGCAATTTCATCAATGGCCCAAATAAGAAGTTAACCAAAAATCGCCTAAATTTAGAAAACGATGCAATACTTAATGTTGCCCGATGGGAGAAACTGATTCAACAAACTCAAGCGCAATCTTCACATTAAAATGCTTGAGTCCTCGAAGATCCGTTTGTGTTTGTACAAATAATATAGCGCGTATTATTTTGTTAATTTTTTCTTAATATATGTGCCTTTTTAAAATATACATATTTGTTTACTGACTTCTCACTCACCCCCTCCAGGGGTCGTGACCCACAGGTTAAAAAACACTACTCTGAAAACTAATTCAACAGGTTATTTAGATTAACCAAACAAATTTTTTGGTATCATGTACACAACTAGAATGTATCTGGATGCACCTGTAAAAACTACAGATTCATATTCTGAACCGATAGTAAAAATTTTTGTTTTCCTTTGTTTCGATGTTTTGTAAAAAATATGTAAGCTATTAAAAGTTTATAGTTTAATGTACTGATATATGATTCGAATTTATGATATGAGCTACAACTGATGTATAATCACTGTTTGATCTTGTTTCAAACAAGATTATTGTTATCATACCACAAAACTAAAATTTTTTTCACATGAAATGGGGGCCAAATTCGCCGCTAATCAAATCAGGTTTATCCTGAGTGTTGCTTTTTGTTGACACTAAACATGTTTAGAATAGCTACATCTACTTTGATCTATGTAAACCACCGATGAGCATTATTTATCGTAGGTGATGTATACCGTACTTTATGAAACGGGTTATGTTTTGACACCTTGAGGTTTTGTTCGGACATTTTACATCAGTAAGCAATGTTGCCGTATCTTAATGTTCGCTTACCAAATTTGCGAGGGGAGCGGTAGGTCAAATCTAGAAATGCCATATCACTGCAAATCATATCGCTCCTTTGACGGATCGCTCCCTTGCAAGGGGAGCGAGTTGAGAATACCGGCCCTGTTCTGTTCTCCATACATAAGTATAGAAAAATTCGAAAAATATATGGAGACGCTCTGGGACGATATAGCTACGGCGAGCCGAGATGTTCTTGTTCTTGGCGATTTAAGAGCCAAGGCTGCAGATTGAGGGTCGCCATCCACAGAGAAAAGGGGGGAGTGCTATGTGGGTGGATAGCGGAAATGAACATGGTAGTGTTGAAAGACGGCCTTGTTACCCACTTTCTGCAGAAGCGCTTCGTGTTCGTTCATCGACGTCACTCTATCATCGCAAGAGGTAGCTAAGTGCATCAAAAAGTAGGAGGTCTTGCAAAATGAAACACTGAATGACCATAGAAACATCTGTTTTGAGATGGGCACGGAACACAAGGCGGTACACGAGGCTGATACAAGTCGTATTGAAAGAAAGTACCAAAAGAAGGAGCGTAAAGGCCGTTAAAAGTCCCATACTGGTGGAACTCGAAAATCGACGTACCATACTTGGTGTAACTCAGAAATCGAATCTGCTAGAGCGTGATCAGTCGCGCCCACGAAGCGGAAACCAGTAGCCTCAGGTATCCACAAATGCGCAGAAGGATAAATACGCAACCAAGAAAAGGCTGCCGCCAGTATTGATCTGTACCTCAAAATCCAAACACTGGAAAGTATTGTAGGAAGACCTAGAGCATAACATTTAAGGTGATGGGTACAAGTTGATCACCGAGAAGATCAAACAATCATCAGCGTGTCTTCTAAATAAAGACAGAAGGGTAGGGATAGTAAGAGAACTATTCCCAAGTAGTTCAGAAGTTTGGAAGACGGACAGCACCGAAGAGAATCCAGAGATCTTTACGAAGGAAGAGATCAAGAAGGCTACCAGGAAGATGACAAATGGTAAAGCTCCTGGGCCAGATGGAGTCCCTACGCAAGTCATCAAAGCGATAGCATCTACAGCACCACAGTTGATATCAGTGCTATTCAATCATCTTCTAAGTATGCAAACCGTAACAAATGCGTGGAAAAGGGTAAACGTAGTACGGCTAAGCAAGATCGGCAAACCGTCAGAGCATTTCTCTTCATACAGGCAGATTTGACTATTAGATATCAACGATACGAAATCCGGATAAGATAGAGGCTTGAGAAAGATATCCAAAATACAGAAGGGCTCTCGGCACGCCAATTCGGTTTCAGTACGGGGAGGTCCACCATCGATGTCCTGGAAACTGTAATGAAAACTGCGGAAGAAACTAAGAAGAAATTGTGTGTGTTGGTGACGCTGAATGTCCGCAATGCTTTTAATACAGCCTCATGGAGCATGATAATGGAAGAACTAGCAAAGCTGATTTCAAAATATCTAAAAAATCTTAGTCCTAGACTCTAGATCAATTTGCAAAGCCGGAACCGAAATTTCTATGATAACAGGGGTGCCTCAATGATCTACTGTAGGGCAGTTACTCTGTACTCTGTACAACTGTGGCATATTATGCTGACGATCTGGTACTGTTATCGTGGCAAATGAAGAGACAGAGCTGGCCAATATCGCAAACACATCACTGGGCAAGATAGACAGGTGGATGTGCGGTCACTAGCTTGAGTTAGCTCCTAGGAAAACACAGGTAATTATAATGCACGGCCTAAGGAGCAAGAGAGCAAACGTATTCTTCGAATTAGAAAAGTCCGAGTCTCAACAATCAGGTCCGTAGTGTACCTTGGTATCACACCGGATAACGAAAGGTGTTACGGAGGACACCTTAAATGAATAGTGGCAAATACAGAGAAGAAGGCGGCAATACTGTCACGATTGATGCCACATATAGGTAGGCTCAGTAGCAAAAAAGGGCACTACTATGCTAGGAACAAGTACTAGAAGGTCCTAGACAACTTGCAGAGAAAATCTCTGCTGAGGGTGGCCAGCACTTATCCTACGATTTCGACAAAAGTCTTGCAAGCGATAATGGCAATACTGAAAAGAGGACACTGTTTCCACGATCAAGCAGGAAATATGATATGCCGTACTGAAGCTAAAAGACTGACAGCAAGTAAGAGACAAAGCATATAGAAAGAGACCACTAATATCGCTCAGTGGACGAAACGATTAACACCGTCGAGAAAAAATGGGCGAAAAGAGTCATCAAGAAACATCCTGAAACATCCTATTTCTTAATGCAGACACTGTCTGAACATGAGCATTTTCGGGTGTATAGCAATAGGATGGGTGATGGAAGAGAGATGCCTGCACTGCGAGGAGGAAGAAGGATGAAGGCAAGTCAAAAACTATCTACAAGAGCCTTGCAAGTTATAACGGCGATACCATCATTATACTTGCTGGCTGAAGAGAGGGCATTGAGCCGCCATGGTCAAGCAGGCAATGCGGTAAGCCGCGCTGAGGCTACAAGGCTGACAGCAAGTAAGTTGCAAAGCATGTGGAACGAGGCCACTGATGTCGGACGGTGGACGAAACGACTAATACCGTCGATAAAAGAATGGGCGGAATGCAGTCATCGGCAGACGTCCTATTTCCTAACGCAGGCACTGTCTGGGCACGGGTCTTTTCGAGTGTATAGGAAATGGATAGGACGGGTGATGGACGAAAGATGCTTGCACTGCGAGGCGGAAGATACGGCCGAGAATGCCCTGTTTCTGTGCGACCGAATGGGGGGCGTACAGTCAGGAGGCAAGTCAAAAATTGGATGGGGAGCTGACCCCAGGACTACGGTCCCGCTGATGATGTCTAGTGGAGGGGCATGGAAAATCATACATGGGATGGTCAACAAAATACTATCTGCAAAGGAGAAGGAAGAACGACTACAAGATTAAATGAAGATCAGAAGGTATTCCTGAACCGTATAATCACAACCTCTCAATGACTTAGAAAATATAGCGTGTGTTACAAATAAAAATAATATTATTTAATGCTTGATGCTTTTTAAAACAAAAAAAGCAGGAAAGAATTTAATTGAGTAAATTCAAACAGCGCCCTCACTGGAATTTGTTGGCATAGAAATTTAATTAACATTTAATCTTAAAAAAAGAAAAAAAGCTGTTGACCGCGGTAAGATTCGAAATAACGCCCTTTCAGACTGGGACCTACCGTCTTAACAACCGCTCGGCCACACTACCTGTGCTTCAGGAATATCAATACACCGTACATTATACGTCGTCAGTTTTACCTGTCGTGCTTTAATTCAATTTTTTTAAAACCGGAAGCGATATATTACTGCAAAATAAAAAATTAATGAATTTTTATTATTTTTTGTTAAATTAGGTTAAAAAATAGAGTGAATTCATCAAACTCTTAGCGAATGCACTCGGCGGTAGCCCGTCCGGAAAGTGGCGTCACTTCCGGGCAGTAGGCGACTTTCCGTGTCGATTCGCGCGGGACGAGAGATAGCACTGACTTGTGCACTTGTGCTTAAAAAATGCGCCATAGACAGCAGTGCAGAGTAACTGCCATCTAAGGTCAACCTAAGTCACAGGTTGATCTTAAGTATTACCAGTGCAAATAGCTGTAAATCAAATAGCCCAACACATAACCTAACCAATACAAAGTTCTTATCCATTCTTGTTAAATACATACCTCGTTTGAATTCATCCTTACAAATAAAATGTGCAATCACACTACATTCACAACGTAGCAATTTCGCTTCCCGCCTTCACTTCTTCCGAACACTACAAGCATACTCATTACAAGATGACAGACTAACCACGAAAACGGAAACAGAAAGCCTTCAGAGACGCTTAGCGAATGCACTCAGCCGAGTCGATCCACGCGGATCGGCGGCGGGTGGCAGACGGCGGTATGGGAGCGGGAGAAGCGAGATCGACAAAGTTAGCGAATAGGGTCCCAGGACACAGCTACGACAAAGTGATAAACTGACACTTTAGGTTCAGATATCCAGAAATCGTGACCCTGGGAGAAGAGGAAGGTGGGGCCGACGATTTTTTGGGATCTAGGAGAATTCCCCGACAACAGTTCATCGACGGAAAATTCCCCGACAACAATTCATCGACAAGAAAATTTATCGACAAGAAAATTTCCCGACAAGAAAATTCCCCGACAAACATTTCATCGAATGGACAATTCCCCGACAATAGCAAACTTAACATTTTATCTCAAATATAAAGTTTTTTGGAGATGTGATTATTATTACAAAATCAAGTGCAATGCTCGAGTTACAACGCTCGGAAACTCTGTTTTAAAAAAAAATGGGAGCCATAACCACACTGCAGACGCTAGAGAAGTGGAGAAAACAAAATTCTATAATAAGATGCGTAAAGACGCAATCAATACGCAAGAGGCTCCACATCATGTCATCTCTACGGCATCTAGTGAACTTAGCCAAGCTACTGCAGCATATTTGCCAAAAGTTTCAAGTTTGAAGAGAACTATAAGAAATATCCGTACAAAAGAAGAAGCTGCTCCTGCTTTGCCACTCCATCGAAGAGATATCGTTTTTCCGCAAGAATATCAAGTAACGATAAAAGGAGAAGACTTTTTACTCTATGATTCTGGACCCAGTGATGACAGAATGCTGGTTTTTAGCACGAGAAGAAATATTTCACTCTTAGCTCAAAGTGCACATTGGTACGCGGACGGGACATTTAAAACGGTTCCACATTTATTTTGCCAACTGTTCACGGTGCACGGATTAAAAAACAATATTTCAATCCCATTAGTGTATGTGCTATTGCCAGACAAAACCAAGAATACGTACACTCGTTTACTGCAAAAATTAAAAGAATTTATGCCTGGAGTGTCGCCGATTACCATCCTCACGGATTTCGAAACTGCTTTGGTACAGGCTTGTGTAGAAGAATTTCCTGCCTCAAAACATCGTGGATGCTTTTTTCATTTTTCGCAGTGTATCCTAAGGAAAATTCAGACTGAAGGTCTAATCAAGAAGTACGAAACTGAGCCGGAATTCGCCTTAAAAATGAAGTTTCTGTCAGCCTTGGCATTTGTACCTACAACAGATGTAGTCGAGGCGTTTGAAATCCTCTGCGATGAAAATATGCTACCAGAAGATGCCCAGCCAATTCTAGATTATTTTGAAGACACGTGGATTGGTCGACCACAAAGACGTCAACATCGCCGCTCACCACGTTTTTCCCATAGCATGTGGAATTGTTTCAATACTGTTGTTGAAGGACTGCCAAAAACGAACAATTCGATAGAAGGATGGCATCGAGCGTTTGAAGCGCAGATCTCAGCAGACCATCCCAACATATGGAAGTTCGTGAAAGCTATACAACGAGAGCAAAGTTTGCATGAGCTTCAAATAGAGCAATATGTTGGAGGCGCTGCAGGTCCCCCTGCTCGTAAAAAATATCGCAATTGTGCTAAAAGAATAGAAATTCTTATAAGCCACTATGGCGAAGAACCACTTTGTACTTACTTGCGCGGCATAGCCCACAATCTAAGTTATTAAAAGGAAATATTTTTAAATGTATAAAACACCTTTCAAAAAATAAAAAAAAAACTAAAAAATGCAAAAAAATAAAAAAAACTAAAAAATGCAAAAACACAAAAAAAAACTAAAAAATGCAAAAAAATAAAAAAAAAACTGTTAAACACGCCAGCACTCTGCTGCTCGTCCTAAGCCGAGATAAAGTGTGAAGGGAAGTTTGTTCTTGTCGGGGAATTTTCTATTCGATGAATTGTTTATCGAGGAATTTTCCAGTCGTTGAATTTTCTTGTCGATAAATTTTCTTGTCGATGAATTGTTGTCGGGGAATTTTCCGTCGATGAACTGTTGTCGGGGAATTTTCCGGTTCCCGATTTTTTGTACCTAAAGTACGAAACATGCGTCGCCAAAAGTAAAGGGCCGCAGCAGATAAGCAAGAAGTACGTCTATAAAGTACTTATGGACGACGATGAGCGTAAAACGTTCCATAACTTTATGGAATTGGGGGATTTCACCACTAAATGAAAAGCGGCTAGATATTGCGATTCCAGCCCCAGACCTCCCAACGGCGAGCAGATTCTGAAAGCTCCTTGAGTTTGTTTTCGCGGGAACGAACGTGAATATAGAAATATATTCACCCCCAAGAAGACAGGCCAATGAAGCCAAGCAATCATCGCAAACGATCGATAGTAACAGGCAGGGGAGCAATACCGAAGCTGTAATAGTCTCTGCGAAAGACATGAATTACTTGCAGCTGCTGAGGAAAGTGAAAGAGGAGGCGAAGAAAAGCGGCCTCCAGATGACTGTTCACACCATCAGGCAAACGAAAAATGGAGAACTATTGCTCACGGTTCCGAAGACGGGTGGGGGAGCTGAGAAACTAAGGGACGCTATTGGAAAACTTCCAATAGAAGGAATCCACACCAGGCATTCCGGAAGGGTTGCCCTGCATGTGCGAGGCATAGATGGTGCGACCTCCGGAGCCGAAGTGGAAAGCGCGCTTCGCGAGATAGTTAACGGCGGAAGCGACGAATTATAGGTAAAAGCCTTGAGGCCTACAAGAAATGGCACTCAGGTAGCCACTGTCCTCGCTTCAAGGAAACTGACTGATGAATTAACCAGTAAGGGTCCTTTCAAGCTGGGGATCGTGATGTGCACAGTCCATGAAAGAGTCTCTATCGAAAAGTGCAGAAAGTGCTGGGGCGTCGGGCACAAAGCCAACACATGCAGGGGAGAAAATGGGCAGAATGTATGCCTAAATTGCGGCAAGACGGGGCACAAGAAGGCCGAATGTAAAAGCCCGGCATTCTGCCAGACATGTGCTGTCGAAGAATACAGAGCAGGTTCTTTTGCCTGCCCTGTATACAAAAAGGCATTAAAAGCCATACAAAAGAGAAAAACGCGGACGAAACCTCTGGAGTCCGTAGCGACCGAAGGCGATCCCTCGGACTGCGAGGTAGAAACTATGGAACAGTAAATAGTGACGTTACTTCAAGCTTACTTAAACAGGTCAGTATGGGAGCCAAATCGGAAAATCTGCAGTCAATCCAGATGGTACAGAGACAACAACAACGACGGAGTGGCGTATATTCCACATAGGAATATCGTCGTAAATTCGGTAGTTAGTGGAGATGGCTATATACGCCTAAGCCTCGATAAACTGACGATATTCCGTTAGTACTGCTCTCCAAATATAAGTATGGAGTCATAAGAAAAGTATATGCAGACGCTCTAGCTACGGCGGGCCGAGACGTTCTTGCCCTTGGCGATTTAAATGCTGAAGCTGCAGATTGGGGATCACCAATCACAGATAAAAGGGGAAGAGTCCTATGCGAGTGGATAGCGGCGATGGACATGGTAGTGTTGAATGATGGCTTGCTGCCTACCTTGTGCAGAAGAGATTCGTATTCGTTCATCGATGTCACTCTAGCATCGCAGGAGGTAGCTAAGATTCAAAGGTGGAAGGTCTTGGACGACGAAACTTTGAGTGACCATAGGTACATCTATGTTTAGATGGACATAAAACTCAAAGTTAAAAGGAGATCCACGGAGCGCCACACGCCTTTCGTTGATCTCAGCAAATTCCAAGAGGCACTTGACGTCATGTAGACTTGAGTCCTTGCATACCAGGGAAAGCGTCACGAACGGCGGTACACAAGGCTTATACAAGCCGTTCTGAAAGAAAGTGCCATCAAAAGGGGAGCAAAGACCGCTAAGGTACCGTACTGGTGTAACTCGGAAATCGAATCTGCAAGGGCGGACTGCCTTAAAGTACGGCGTAAGCTGTCGCGCACACGACGTGGAAACCACCAGCCTCAAGCAGCCATAAATGCACTACAGGAGGAATACGCCGCCAAGAAGAAGCTGATAAAAGGTCTGATCTGTACCTCAAAATCCAAACACTGGAAAGAACTATGCGATGACTTAGAACATGACATCTGGGGTGAAGGGTCCAAGTTGGTCACCAAAAGGATGATCAAAGCAATCGGCACCGTGTCTACTAAGTAACGACAGAAGGGTAGAGATAGTGATAGAACTCTTCCCAAGGATTTCAGAAGCATGGGAGACGCACAACACCGAAAATAATCCGGAGATCTTTACGGTGGAAGAAATTAAGGCGGCTGCGGGGAAGATGAAAAATGGTAAAGCTGGGCCAGATGGTGTCCCTCCTGAGGCCATCAAGGTGATAGCATCTACAGCACCACAGCTGCTATCAGGTCTATTCAACAACCTTCTGAGTACGCAAACCGTACCAAATACGTGGAAAAGGGCTAACGTGCTATTGCTTAGCAAGATCGGAAAACCGCCAGAGCTTTCCTCTTCATACAGGCCAATTCGCCTGCTAGGTAGCATCGGAAAGCTTTGCGGAATCCTGGTAAGGCAGAGACTCGAGAAAGAGATCGAAACGCAGGAGGACTCTCGCCATGCCAATTCGGTTTCTGCTCGGGGAGGTCCACCATCGATGCCCTACAAACGGTAACGAGGATTGCGGAAGATACCAAGAAGAAATGGTGTGCGTTGGTGACGCTGGATGTCCGCAATGCTTTTAATACAGCCTCGTGGAGCATGATTATGGAGGAACTAGGAATGCTGAAGATTTCAAAATACTTAAGGAATCTTATAAGCAGTTACCTAGATCAATTTGCATTGCCGGAAGCGAAATCTCTATGACAACAGGGTCCCTCAAGGATCTGCTTTAGGGCCATTACTATGGAACATCCTGTATGATGGGGTACTGAAGCTTTCGCTGCCCAGCGGCGTAAAGACGGTAGCATACGACGACGATCTCGCACTAGTTATCGTGGCAAATGAACAGGCAGAACTGGTTCATACCATGATACTACGACTTTAGAAGGTATGCTCACGCGCATGATGTCTTCAGCCTCGCTTACACCTGTGACGTCAGCGTGTGACAAACGGGGTTTGTTTACTTATTTAGTTACAGGTTATAGCCGAACATTTTCAGTTTATTTTCTTGAGTTTACTCGTTTACCGTAGTAAAGTTTGATAAAACATTAATTATTTGCGATTCTGGAGTTTAACACATATTTTAACAATGGTTTATTCTGCGGTTGTGGGATGTAATAATGAAAAAGTAAAAACTATTCGTCACACTACCGCTACTTGGGATGGTTTCGAAATTTTGGCAGGCTTCATTGCATTTAAGTTGAAAAATAAGGAGAAACTGGGTTGTATCCCAGATTGCATAGATACTTCTCTCACCTGGGCAAACCATTTAACAGAAGGTGGACTATAAAAACATACAGATGAGTTCTTGGCAAAATGTAATGTTTTCTAGATGTAAAATGTATTTCAGAATACGAATTCTTGATAGGGGAATTAGAGAGACCTCGAATATTAGAAAAACTGAAATTCACTAAGACTGTAAAATAGTATAAAGTAATAAGTATACAGGGTCCTGCGACGGTGCATCCAGCTTTCCTAGCGCCTTTCCTATTTGGAATAAAAAAAATGCTACATAAAATAAAAATGCGCTAAAAGATGGTTGGAGATTTACCGGTTGCAGAACGTATTTTTTTGATACTTCATTTTCAGTTCATATAGAGAAAGGCTAGTTCTATATGCTCGTATTCACCCCTTTTTCAGTTCTTATTGTCTGTCCAAAATATATTTCCCCATAGACCCATATATACAGAATCAATACCTAACTACAACACAGGAGCGCAACTAATAATGTGCCCTATACCCAGGCCATCAGAAACCATCACTAAAGTGCATCAAACAAACATATTATTAAGCAGATACAGTGTGTGAAAACATTTTGAAAAAAATTGAGGAAAAACTTGTTATTACTAGGAATCTTTAGCATACGAGAATTCACCTGTACTAGTTAAATACAATGCCCAGAAAGATATTGTATTGTTGTATTGTGATATGTTTTTATTTTATGTTTAACATATACGCGGTTGTGACATATATCTGAATAAATGAAAAATAATAAAGTTTGGTAGTGTATTTTTTCCACCAATCATTAGCAGAAAAAAGTCAATATTCATTCGCCATAAACATAATGCCATTATGCCTGTTCATGATTTTTAAAAACCTCTAATGACAAAATCATGTTATTTATTTCTTGTCTACCTTTTATTAAGAGAATTGTACAGTAAATACATATGCAAATTGGCTTGAGGAACTGGTGACGCAGCATCATAATCTATATATAAAAAATAAGAACGGTAATCAAACCCCCTACCCGAGAAATTTTCCCACAGAAAGATGGTTTCACTAGGCACTCCAATCGACCTCTTATAGAGATTTCAGAAAAATACGTCCAGACCGCTCTGGCTCTGTGCTTTTGCCACAATGTAATTTTTTTTAAGTACATACATTCCAATTTTTTGTATCTGAAATTCAGAACGCTCGGAACTACTGCAAACGGGTCAGGCGTCGAGTAATATCAATTCTCTGTATAACTATTTCACCAATTTTTTATTCAGATACAGAACAAAATGTATCGTTTATATTATACTGTGCATGAGCTATTTTCATTTTGTATGAATATGAATAACAAGAAACGAAAGTACATGCATTCAAATTTTTGTATCTGAAATTCAGAACGCTCGGAACTACTGCAAACGGGTCAGGCGTCGAGTAATATCAATTCTCTGTATAACTATTTCACCAATCTTTTATTCAGATACAGAGCAATACGTATCGTTTATATTATACTGTGCATGAGCTATTTTCATTTTGTATGACTATGAATAACAAGAAACGAAATAAAACATTCAAAAATCAATGCTTTGGCGCCATGTGCTTGTACACTTTTGTCACGCGGTGACGTCATGCGCAGACCGGTTCGAAATCTGTCCGCCAAGTGATCATATCTGTGTCGTAGTATCATGGGTTCATACAGCCAATGCATCGCTGTGCAAGATTGACAGGTAGATGTGCGATCACAAGCTTAAGTTGGCTCCTGAGAAAACAGCGGCAATTACAGGGTGTCCAGTTAGTGGGTAATTCTTCGATATCTCGCAAAGTATACCTCATAGAAGAAAATGTCAAATACAAAATTTATTTGGTTACTTAAGACGCATATTGTAAAAATATCTTGAAATATACAGGGTGTTGCGGGACAGTAGGATAGTGACCAACTTAATTTTTTTATATGGAACTATAACTTTTTTAAATTCCTTTAGTTTCCATCATTGATCTCTATTTAACCGTAAAATATTTTTGGAATAGGTTGCGACGTTGCCAAGTTATAATTTATTTTCTATTAATTTCCGGATTTGCAAGGTCGCAAGAAATACGTCAAAATTGATATATTCCTTCAACTATTCTTAATAATCTTATACAGCGAGTTACTTAAATATGATATGGATATTAGTTTGGATGGTACCAGCAATTTGTATCTACAGGGTGTTTTTGACAGAATTTTAAATTACAGCAACTTTAAGTTCATTTAACTTTGTTTTTTTTTAAATGTAACACCCTGTATTTTTTATTTAAAATCGAAATATCTACTAATACACTATCTCGCCTTGTAATATTTTTTTTTGCGTTTGCGACGTTGCCAAGTTATAAATTATTTTTCCAAATTTTTAAACAAATATCCCCGATTTTAATTTATTTTAAATAGAACCCTCTACCCTATTTTTATTCAAATGAATTGCGCATGTCGAATTTGGTAAGATCTCACAATTTCAAAATTTTGTTTCCATTAATTACTGGGATACCGCAACACCCCTTTTTCAGTAAACGGTACCGGAACGCTTAAATATTTCCAAAACCGCCACAGCTGGAGAGGTGAAATTCAATACTTGGGGGTTTTTGAACATACAGAATTCAAAAATGGTAACATAGGTGTTGTCAGATTTACTACTCTTACGTTAGACTTCATAAATAGGGCATTCCATTCCAAATTATGACGTAAAATTGGTAGATCTGACAACACTGCTGCTAGCGTTTTTGAACTCTGTATGTTCAAGGACCCCCAAGTATTGATTTTCACTTCTCCAGCTGTGGCGGTTTTGGAAATATTCAAGCGTTCCGGTACCGTTTACTGAAAAAGCGGTGTTGCCTATCTCAGTAATTATTAGAAACAAAATTTTTAAATGTTGAGATCTTACTAAGTTCGACATGTGCAATTCATTGCAATAAAAACAAGTGGAGGATTCTATTTAAAATAAATCAAAATCGGGGATATTTGTTTAAAAATTTGGAAAAATTATTCATAACTTGGCAACGTCGCAAACGCGAAAAAAAAATTACAAGGCGAGATAGGGTATTAGTAGATATTTGGATTTAAAATAAAACATACAGGGTATTTCATTTAAAAAAAACAAAGTAAAATGACCTTGAAATTGCCGTAATTTAAAATTCTGCCAAAAACACCGTGTAGATACAAATTGCTGGTAACATCCAAAATAATATCCACTTAATATTCAAATAACCCGCTATATAATATTATTGAGAAAAGTTAAAGGAATATATCAATTTGGACGTATTACTTGCGACCTTGCAAATCTGGAAATTAATAGAAAATAAATTATAACTTGGCAACGTCGCAACTGATCCCAAAAATATTTTAGGGTTGAATAGAGATCAATGATGGAAACTAGAAGAATTTAAGAAAAAGTTATAGTTCCATATAAAAAAATCAAGTTCATCACTATCCTACTTTCCCGCAATACCCTGTATATTTCAAAATATTTTTAGAATATGCGTCTTTTGTAACCAAATAACTTTTGTATTTGACATTTTCTTCTATCAGGTATACCTTGCGAGATATCGAAGAATTACACACTAACTGGACACCCTGTATAAAGCGCGGCCCAAGGAGCAAAAGAGCTAACGTGGTTTTCCAACTAAAGGGAGTGCAGGTCCCACCAAGCAAGTCCATAGTGTACCTCGGAGTTACACTGGATAACGAGAGGTGTTATGGAGAACACCTTAAACGAGTAGTGACAAAGGCTGAGAAGGCGGCAATACTGTCGCGACTGATGCCAAATGTAGGAGGGCCCAGTAGCAACAAAAGGGCACTACTGTGCCAGGTTATACAGTCGGTCGTCCTATACGGAGCTCCTGTGTGATGTAAAGCCACGAAAAGGAAAAGGTATCAGAAGGTCTTACACAGCTTGCAGACAAAGTCTCTGCTAAGGATGGCCAGTGCTTATCGCACGGTATCAGAGCCTTGCAAGTTATAACGGCGATACCACCATTATACTTGCTGGCCGAAGAGAGGACACTGATCCGCCATGGTCAAGCAGGCAATGTGATAAGCCGCGCTGAGGCTAAAAGGCTGACAGCAAGTAAGTGGCAAAGCATATGGAACGAGACCACTGATGTCGGACAGTGGACGAAACGACTAATACCGTCGATAAAAGAATGGGCGGAATGCAGTCATCGGCAGACGTCCTATTTTCTAACGCAGGCACTGTCTGGGCACGGGTCTTTTCGATTGTACATGAAACGGATAGGACCGGTGATGGACGAAAGATGCTTGCACTGCGAGGCGGAAGATACGGCCGAGCATGCCCTGTTTCTGTGCGACCGATGGGGGCGTACAGACAGAAGGCAAGTCAAAATCTGGATGGGGAGCTGACCCCAGAGACTATGGCCCCGCTGATGTTGTCCAGCGTAGAGGCATGGAACATCATACATGAGATGGTCAACAAAATACTCTCTGTAAAAGAGAAAGAGAAGCGGCTTCTAGGATAATTGAGGATTGGGAGTTATTCATAAATGGGTTTTAATCATTACCTCATCTTGCACTGCGAAGAATATCGTTCACGATGATGCCCGGTGCAGATGGTGATATAGCATCAGAGGTAAGAAAGGAGGAACGGGTCGGGCCGTGATGACATGATGGATGGACGTGGTTGCGTCCATTGGACATGTGATCACAGGACTCAAGTTGGTTCAACGTCGGGCGGGCAGACTCTCTCTCACACTTCCGGATGTGAGTGTTTTCTGTCCTTGCGATCTAGCCGATTTCCTAATTCCTCTATATTAAAAAAAACCGGCAACCCTGAGGCTGCGACTGACTGAGAGCTGACAACCATTCCTGTTTCAATTCTTTGCATGATTTTCTTTCAAATGACGTAAAATTGACTATTATATGCATATTATATTAGGAAAATTAATTACACTAAAATTAATAACGTCGTTAATCGTTAATCCATTCTATACTATCTCAAGATTCATTTAAAATGAATTTCAATATTAATATCAAAAGAAAAACAAGATACCTGCTTAAACAAAAAAACTGCTACCACTACTAGTAGCCAAATGTTGAAAACTACAGGGGAGGCAACTAGAACACTGTTTTAACTAGTAGGTGCTTATGACATCCGGACCGACAGCTGCGAAATTATTTGCGCCTCGTAAGATTTTGTAGGGTGTATGAAATTGCTTCCGTATTTATCAGGTGATGTAGTACATTAGGTCAACAGTCCTCCTACAAACCCAGTCGAACTACGCCAAGGCAGGAGTGCTTGCTGGAAGATGTGTTTGCTGCCCTCGATGCTACCACTACCTTGGAGCATGTATCTTACATGCATGTATTGTTATCATAAATAAAGAACCTTACCTTTGTGCTTGAGTAGCAAACTTGAGACTAACTGTAAGTCTATGTCTCTGCTTTAGACTGGGAAATGTTAGAAAGGCACCTTTCATGAAGCTCCTTGTCTTCAGTTCGCACAACGGTGTATAATGTTCGTCATCTGTCACCGTGTCACATTCTTCGCATATCAAGTTTGGCTGACCTATGAAAACAATATAATTTTAATAAAATCATTGATTTAGTAGATATACAATACCAATCATATTCTAATGGCCATAAATTGTCAAAGTTGGGACAATTTGTATACAATGCATTATTGTTTATGATCTGTTCCTACTTTGAAAGGTTAAAAAATTGATTTTGATATTGTCATTACATGGTCTTGTCAAAAATTAATTCTATTTTCTATTTTATTTGAGTAAGGGCCGATTTTATCAACAGGCGCATTTTAACAAAGGCTTTGACCAATCAGAGCAGCCCGTTCAAGAACATGCATCTGTCAAAGTACTCTGAAAACTATTGATTTCTCTTGAAGTTTACCTCAAAAAGGTTAAAAATGACATGTTTTATATACAATCGACCATTATGAACCACATAGTATCTTTTCCAGTCTGATTTTCAATCCTAAATGGGTGAAAAATTGCATTTTCTTGTTTAACAAAAAGTTTAGCAATTGCTAATTTCAACCAATCAGATTCCGCAAAAACTATACATTTGATCGCTGGTTTTTTCCTCTGCTAAATGATGACAAAAAATTAGGGTTTTGAATAATTTTTTTTGTGGTAAATGGAGAGATCAAATATAAGTTTTACAACAAAACTGTTTGTTTTCTTTTTTTCACAGTAATTCAAAGGTTATATCAAAATAAAAATGGGTTCTTGAATCCAGAACCGAAAACACGCCGACGGCTCCCGAACCCGTGTGACGCACTTCGTGAAGATACTTGTAACAGTTGTAACTAAAATGTATATTTGTTGCAACATAGGCGATGAATGAAGTTTGCAGCTCGAGACGAAGTCAACGATCGAAATAAATATCTTTTTGAATGGTTGAAATCTCAGTAAAAAAGTACCTAATCCCAAATCAAATATGTACCGTTGAGGCGATCCCTTTGCCGAGATGGCGGGTGGCCGAGTGGTATGATGTTCGAGAACGGCTTCCTGTTTTAGTGGGTGGTGCTGGTGGGTGTTGGTTAGAGACCCAGCCCGTGCAACTACTTTTTTTTATTTTTTTTATCCAAAATATTAATTGATATGCTTTTTACTCATGTTAAACACATTTTTTTGTACCATCGACATAAATGTGTTTTTGAATCAAATTTTATTAGATGTTTTAGTAGTACAACAAACATTTTTTGGAATAATTACCGCTATCAGAGCAATTGGCGGTTGATATTGACGGATAAACTTCACTTCGACCGACTGAATTCTCCACCACCTCCGGTACTTAGCTTTTGCAATATGTCAAGTAAAATGAAAAAAACACCACCCAGGAAAACAGGAAGGCGTTGTCGGACATCATACCACTCGGCCACCCGCCATCTCGGCGAAGGGATCGCCTCAGCGGTACATATTTGATTTGGGATTAGGTACTTTTTTTACTGGGATTTCAACCATTCAAAAAGATATTTATTTCGATCGTTGACTTCGTCTCGAGCTGCAAACTTCATTCATCGACTATGTTGCAACAAATATACACTTGTTACAACAATAGTTTTGTTATAAAACTTATATACGATATGATGAAAAGTGTCATCCAACTTTAACGTTTTGTTTTCAATATTGATAAAATACTATTGGACGATATTTATTAACCTAGCCCGCAATACCCAATAGAAAGCTTTTGCTAAATAACATCCAATAGAAAAGCTTTGTCAAATTCTTTGTTAAATATGCATGTTGATAAAATCGGGCCTAAATCTTACACTAATACCACTGGATAAACATCACCGTACTTCAGGATAAATAAAACCGTGTTCGTTGAAATTCTAAAATGTAATGGCTTGATTAGCTGTGAAAGAATTATTAGACTAAGGCCCGGTTTCATAATCAAACTTAATTCACCCATTATATTTACATAATTCGAGCATTAGGAAATAAATGGTTTTCATAATCTCTAACTGACAGATTAAAATGACATAATTGTCTAATAAGTTAATGGATCGCCCTCGGCCAGTTAAAGCGCATTAATTGAAAAATATACTTATAAATCTGACATGTCGTTTATATGACATTTAAGAGTTGACACACATATCAGAATTTCATTAAGTTAAGGTTGAGTTGAGAATGGTGGGTGTTCACTTTTATGAGTGTTTATAAAATTTATTTCAGATTACATCGATTCATAGCTGCTTTCGAGCACAAATAAAAGCAAGTATTCATCTAATTGCATAATCTTTTCTTTATTAATCTCTATATGTATTTGTAGACGAGTATATTATATCCTCACTCATCAGGTACCTACATTTTCCTGAATATTCACTTTATCTGTAAACTTTCATTTTGTAATGCTTTTGAATATTGCTACTGTACGAATGAGTAGCAGCTTCTCTTCTTTAGTAAAGTTACTACCACGCGCACGTTTTGCTTTTTGTGGCCTTGATCCCATACCTTTCTAATAAGAGTAATAATTCTATAATAATATTAACAGAATCGCAAACACGGAAACTTATATCACAATCTGACACATTCACTTTTATAGGTTAATCGAAATGTCATAATGTCGTTCAAACAGCACAAAATGTGGCATAAAACCCAGTGGCGGCTCGTGGACTTTGAGAGTGGGTGGGCAAACACTTTCTAATAATTTCCATCAATTGATCGACTTGGATAGCACCCCAGTTGGTCTATTTACTTTTGGAAACGAACAAGTGAACTTCGCTGAGAAAAAAAAATATCATTTTTTTAAATCTATTTAGTACTTACTCAACAGAACCTCAAGACACAAGATCAAAAAACGAAACCAGACACAACAATCAAACATAACCTCACCTGTTCAAATACCGGCAAATGCCACTGCATGCCACACGCACACGCCGCATACGGGCACACAGCCTCTCCCGTCACCGCTCGCCTCTCCGCAAACGCATGCCAAAAGCCGAAAGACAGCGAGGAGTTGAGGACACACGATGGGCTGGCCCATTTCTCTCCTTTTTAAGGCTCGCGCGCATTAGACGGGGCCAGTCGGCAACGGACCACATAGGAACGGAACGGGAATTTATTTTTCTCTGGTACGTAAACGAAACAGCGCGCACTACTCGGCGACAGAACGAAACGCCGCGGCCGCCGGGCGAGAATACTTTTGCCGGTAGGACAGGTACGTTCGTTGCATTCCGCCGTGAGATGAAGTAGTGCGCGCTGCTTTGTGACGACGAAAATGGATGAGGAAAGATTAATAATGCTTGTTAGCGGGTACATGGAATTGTATGATCTTCAATTCACTTTCGATTTTCCTCTTTTTACAGTGTTCGTGTACCCATTTTCGCTTTGTTTTTTGTTTAACTGCTGTATTTTGTTTTTCCTCTTCCCCATACAGTAAACTAATAATTATAGTCTTTGGATCCATCGTATCTGAGTGACAAGCGGCCGGTGACTGCCAAAAATTATTACCGACTAGTCCGCTTTACCTAAAAAAATTGCCGGCCGCCGTCGCGTGTTCCTCTCCGGGCTGTTGCCGACTAATGCGCGCGAGCCTTTAGACGGAATATTCAGGGGTAAGCGCTGCAACTTACGTTCGCAAAAGGACGTCTCTTAATAGAATCTTGAACGCTGGAACGTATGGCGAATATTAATCAGTACTCTGGGCCAGCCCGTCGCCGCGCCGCGCGGATTATAGCTGAATGGAATTGGAATTGTAAACGATAAGAGATGGCTCACAGCATTACCTTTAAATTCAATAATGGTATAAGTAAGTAAGTGCTCGTATTCATTAATAATAATTAACCAGATATATGTGAATAATAAATATATTAATAATTCAAAATTTAAATATATTTTTTCTTGTGAAATGCAAAAGAATTATCATGAATTCTAGGGTAGGCAATGCCCACCTTGCCCACCTCGACCAGCCGCCACTGATAAAACCTTCTTTCAGGTGTACCAACCACATTTTATTACCTGTCAATTAATTGACGTTTCCAAATGCATTATGAAACGCGCATCACTTTAATGGAATGATTAAGTTAATAGCTACATTTGTTAATCAACGCATTAGTGAAGTGATTATGAAACCGGGCCTAGCGATACATGTTACTAGAAATAACTTACTAAACAAACTATGTGGTCTATTCTGTAATTTTCTGGTTATTTTAGACAGGGTTGTTAAAAAGTTAATTATAACAGCCAGGTTAAAAATTTAATTATCATTGATATTCGATAAACATAAAATTTAAACGGGCGCTTATGCAATAAGTTTTAACTGGTGCAGTTAAAAATTAGTATACAAGCAACCAAGCTATGCATGCGATGTTGTCATGCCTCATGTTCACACTGTTCACAGACAGTGTGAAATCTGATGAAACCTTAGACAAGGAAAGAGAGAGGACATAACGCACGGCCGACATCTCTGAGCAAAAGGTACCAAAGCGCTAGTCCCAGTGCCGTATCTAATCGGATTAACGTTATGGTTAAGCTATTTGGAGAAATAATCTATTTTCAAATAAAATTTATTAAAATATTTTTATTTACGGGTTCTGTATGGCCAATTTCACCATTCACAGTTCAAATTTAACATTAACTTAACCGTGAACTTCCATTTGACCGATATCTTGTCTTGCAAAATGTAAGCTATAACATATACGTCACTGGAAAACTGATTGTATTTGCTCAAAAATATTATGATTCGCATGTTAGTGGTACATTTGAAATTATATTTTGGATACATAGGAACTAGATGTTTGCATAAACTTCGAATGCACCAAAAAATATTTACCTGTGAAAAGTGATTCCTGGCTCCTTCCTATTGCTGTGGCTTTTACAACCGTAAGCTGCACACGCAACCATTATGCACACCACAACATTTTACAAGTATTGTGTTTAAAAACGCTAAATATTAGAAAAAAAATACTACCGTATCAAATTATTTGTTTTCTACCACAATTTTGACAGCTAATCCTTTTCTGTCACAGCTAATTCATATATCAACAGACTGGCGCGCGGCTCTGTTTCCTTATCTAAGGATGAAACAGTATTACTTC
Source organism: Callosobruchus maculatus (assembly GCA_951848785.1). Taxonomy (NCBI): domain Eukaryota; kingdom Metazoa; phylum Arthropoda; class Insecta; order Coleoptera; family Chrysomelidae; genus Callosobruchus; species Callosobruchus maculatus. Next base: position 2,680,274 of record CATOUR010000191.1, on the reverse strand, counting down.
ACTAAAACCTCAAACGGTAACTATGCAGGTGGGAAAAATAGAGCTGGTGTAATCTCTATTGTATATGAAATAATTTAAATATAGTAGAAATCATATTCTGCAGTGATGTTTGCTAAATGTCTGGCAACATTGGAAGTTTTGGCAAGGCATCCCCGTTGAATTGACATTTCATTGAAGGCAAGTGATGTGAGGTTGTGTTTTTGTTTTTTTGCTGAAATTTTTAAATGCTAAAAAGCGGGATCGCTCAACAATAATCAAAAAAACAAGTAGCAGCAATGATTTCATTTATTTAAGCCCACCCGCAAAGTGAGATATTGTTCCAGTGTCTAGTGGGTAGCAACCATGTCCGAAAAAATTAAGCGCGCAGAGTAGTCGTAAACACTTGAGCATTGCAGTTACCTCTCGCACCTTCCATGCATATGCGGAAGTGAAGTTTGAATAGAAACTGTGCAGCTTCTTTGTTGAGATGAAACAATTTCAAAAATGTGTTTTCAGGGAGTTGAAAAACGTCACTGGTATATCTCAAGTTGCGGTTTGCCAGCATTCCATCAACAAATAATTTACCTCATAGTTGAATCCGTTGCAAACCAACTTACCCTTGCTTTCGTTGAATAACCGCTTCAGCAGCCGTTCCGATCAATTTTTCTTCTAGGTTAGGTCACCGTACATTAACAAAGACAAGTAGGGTCACTCTAAGCTCCGCCCCCAATGTTGTCTTTCCCGCTGTGCTCTCGGATACTATGCAAGCTGGCGAATCCTGGCAACCGGTGATCTCAAACAGTAGCCGAACGCTAACAGCTGTGGTTTACAGGGTCATTTCACCTAACACGCGACACAATCGGTCGGATCTACCGGGGTGCCTAAATAAGTCGTGTTTGTGTATATATTGAGCGTACTGCGCGTAAACATTCCGGCGACATGTTCTGTATACAGGGTTGGGATAAAGTATGGAACCAAGCAAATAACTTTGGAACGGAAAGAGTGATATTGCTGAAAATTTGCAGGCAAGTGTAGTGACGTTTAGTGCATCCGAAGACATTATGTTAGCTATTCATGTACTTCCGGTTTAACCGGAAGTACCGTCAACTTTTTTAATTTAAATGGGACACCCTGTATATTTTTGCAGATTTTAATTCATCTTTTTTTCCGAATACGTCCATAGTGGGTTTAGCATTAGTTTCTGTAAAAACGGGAAAGATAGAGCTTCTTTATCATTTCAGGTGTTTAAAATACCGGTCATTGAAAGTCGGTTTTGGCGATCGCGTGAGAACTCACAAAGAAGTGTGTCAACTTTTAATGATTTACGTCCCGACAGGGGTCCTACAACACGTTTGACGGTGACTAAAAAAGAATACAAAAAAAATTACCTCAAACGGGAAGACCACAGACCGCCACGGACGAATTTGAGAGACAAATTTTTTAAGAAACAAATACTAAACCCACTATGGACGTATTCGGAAAAAAAGATGAATTAAAATCTGCAAAAATATACAGGGTGTCCCATTTAAATTGAAAAAGTTGACGGTACTTCCGGTTAAACCGAAAGAGGAAACTGGGTAAGATAGTTTATTAACTTATACTGGCAGATTTGTCTCAATAAAATTTAAAAAATAAATATTGTTTTTAAATAAATATGACAACCTTACATTAAAATACATATAAGTATATTATAACGTCAGACATCTTTTCTGTTCAGAAGACGTTATAAAAAATATGGAAGCATGCTGTACAAATAGGACATGTTCACAGGAAAATCACAGCAATCACACGATATAAGTTATCGGTACACAAAGAAACCAGACACACCTATTTTTAGGGTTTGTAACCCCATGGTATTGAAATCATTCATAAATTAATAATGGCGTTGGCCAGCAACAAGGTCTTCTGTACTCTTCAATGACCAGGATGAAAATGACGGACGAAATCACTAAAGAACGCAGAGCGCATACCTAGCTTAGCTTAGGTGACTCTATGAATATTTTGTATTCCTATATTATATTAGAGTGCGAATATATTTAGCGACCAAATTTACTATTGTTGACATTAAATAATAATCAAGACAGAAAATAAAACCAAATATAAAATGTATAAAAACGTGTCTGTTATGTATCTTCCAGTATTTGTATTCTTTTTTGTCTTATTGCCGTTTTCTTTGTTTTTTAAGGAGGTTGTTAAGTTTTGTATATAATTTATTCGATATAGACAAAATATGTTGTTATTCCCTTTCATTATTTTATCATTTATATTTCAAGGAACTAATGGTATGTATTTTCAACTCAGTTGAATGGTTTATTGAATAATCAATTATATTCTATCTATACCATAGAATTCATTTCTATTGACCCACGTATAAGAAGTTAAGTGAACGTCGACAATATATCGCACAGCCCAACGCACAGCCTCGGATTCCCTGTAACTAAACGAGACGGCACGAATGGATCCCCTCTAAAATCGAGGCGGCTCGCGTTTGTGAAACTCACATCAAAGTCGGCACGCCGAGTGACCCTACTTATCTTTGTTAATGTACGGTGGTTAGGTGTATAACGCTACCCAAATGCCCTGCCGTTATACATACAATTTTAACTGCTGATTTTAACCACTGGCGGTTATAATTTTAACCAGGTCTCTGTGTACAGAATACCTATGATGGTTATAATGGGCCTTAGATAATTTAACCACATGTTATATTTAACCATGCTGTTACAGAATAGACACCTAATTCCAGGTGTTTATAGCATAACGCAATATTTTAAAGGTCATGTAAGTCTTCCATATTGCCAAGTGGTACTTTTACTTCCCATACTACAAGTGACGGGAGTTTTATATATTTGATGTCCCGACTGCAGTTTCGGGTACCGCAATCTAATTCTCGTCAACATGCCACCTTCTATCAAGCAACCCCCAAAACCAATGCTGTAATTAAATCTCCGATGTACTCTATTTGCACCAACTTCAATCTGATATCTGATGTTTGTGACATTAATAATTCTAGTCTAAATGAAATAATAGAAAAGTCATGTGAGAAGTATTATGCAATTCACAGGATTCAATGAGATTGGTCTTGCCGTTTTGCGACTTTAAATTTAGCTTATCTAATACCATTGTCACTTTTATATATATTTTTTGTATCTTAGGTAGTCTTATGATACTGAGTATGTATTGTCCTCTTATTGGAATTATCTGTTGGGCAATAAATAAATAAACATAGACGATGAATGAAGCTTGCAGCTCGAGACGAAGTCTACGATCGACATAAATATGTTTTTGATGTTTTTGAATCAAATTCTATTTCAGATTTTACAAGTACTAAATTGGGGTTTTGTGGGAACTGTGATCTAGTAATGTAACGAATGTCAATGACATTTTTGACATTCGCGGATGCGAATGCGAATATCTGCTACCAACATTCGCTAATGCGAATATCCAGTTTTATATTTATCAAAATAAAAGACAGAATTTTATTTTCGTTTACTTGATCTGTTAACTCTTACGTAAAATAATGATATTATTCACAGTTTATTTATTGTAGAAGTATCTATTGATTATTATTTTTAGTTCTGGTCAAGAAGATAATTATAACATTGAAATGCATAGAAGAATATATTTTGTTTGTTTCTATTGCATTTATTTTTGCTTGTTAAATTTTTATGAAAATTTACTTGTTAAGCTTCATTGCCCAAAGTTAAATAAATAATAATACCAAGTTATAAACAGAATGTGATTACGAGTTTGAGTTACTTTTTTACATTAAAAAATGAATGGATTGAATGGATGAAGGGATTTTGTTTTATTAACCAACTATTACATTTAAAAAAATTAATGGCGCTTGATATTGACGGACAAACCCCATTTCCACTGATTTTTTGAATTGTCCACCGCCTCATGTACTTAGTTTTTGCACTGTGCAGTGCAAGTATTATGTGTAACAAAATTTGATTCAAACACATATTTATGTTAATCGTTAAAAAAATGTGCGTAAGAAGTGCAAAAAGCATATCAATAAATGTTTTGATAAAAAAAAATAAAAAAGAGTTGGAAGGCCTGGGTTTCGATCCAAAGACCCTGAGATTCACTATCGGACACTCTAATCACTAGGCCATCCTTCGATTGAGGAGATCTTTTCAACGAAACATATTTGATTAGGTACTTACTTATTGGAATCTGTAATCTGACTTCAACTTCAAACATTCAAAAACATTTATTTCGATCGTAGACTTCGCCTCGAGCTGCAAACTTCATTCATCGACTGTGTTGCAACGAATATACACTAGTTACCAGTTTACCAGTATGTATTTCCACGATTGGCTGGGAATCTAGAATCTAGTATCGGAGTAGGATCGTTGGTCAAAGGAGCATCCTGACCACCATGGTGACGTCACACGGGTTCGGGAGCCGTCGGCGTGTTTTCGGTACTCAATTCAAAAACCCATTTTTATTTTGATATAACTTTTGAATTATTGCGAAAACGAATAAAAGAAAAACAGTTTTGTTATAAAACACATATGATCTTTCCATTTATCACAAAAAAAAAATATTTTTTTTCTTAATTCAAAACCTCAATTTCACTCCGTTCCACCTCTTTGGAAACGTTTTCGGCACAAGCAATGCAACTCATCTTGTAGTGGTCTCTCTATTCAATCGTGAAAATAAACTATATTAACGTTTCGGCCACTTTTGGGGCTTTTATGAAAGTACCAAATACGACAATACATTAATTTGGAATGAACGCCATTGACAGTTGTGCCACGAAACAGCTTTTATTTTATTGCTGAACAACACAATATTTGGGTATTTTATTACCTGTTTTTTGTATGCACGTCCTTATCGCATCAAAGGAACAAGGCGGATTGGATTTGCAAGTATCTCGTTCGCTTTTCAAGTCTGTCTCACACTGCTCTCCAAGATATCCTTCAGGACAAAAACATGTATAACCACCTTCTCTTATTTCGCACGTGCCATTATTATGACATGGAGATGAGTAGCATAAATTAACTTCAGTATCACAGAGGTAGTGTTCTTTGGATCCTGTAATATAATAATAGACATTAATTTTGTTTTCGTGTCCAAAGGAAACTTGTTTCAAAGTTGACATTAAAGCGATAAATTTAAATAAGTACAATTTTTTATGGATGTTATTCCGGACATTAGGAAAGTTGCAAAATGTATTGGTAACCTTGCAATGATTTATAATTTATTTTACATGAACTAAATATTTTTAAAACATTTATAAAAAAAAATAATTACTCCAAATTAGGCCGGTTGTACAACTGCCTTTTTAACACACGCTTACCCCCACGGCCGGACCGTGAGTTATGAAAAAAAATTCACGCTGTTTAATTACAGGTAGTATAACCTGTTCAGAAGTAATTTGGCAATGGCTGTTTAGCTTGTTGGGGGTAGATGAAAATTTTAAATTAACTGTCAATATAGAATGACAATTACTTTTGCCCTGTCCTACCGTCAAGGGGCGTACATTACTTTCTTGTTGCAAGGAAATATATTTTAATATCTTTTTATTGCATTTCATGATTAGTTTTACGATTTTGGCAAAACTATTCATTTGAAAAAAAATCAATTTAAATTTGTACCAGAAAATGTCAGAAAAAGACGGTGGCTTGCGAGACTCGAATCAACGACCTCCAGATTTGTACACCGGCGCTCTCACCAGTTAAGCTACGGTCGCCCGTCACCACAACCTCGAAAGCGTCGACTAGATATACACGAGACCATCTCGCCAGCCGACAACTCTCTCGCGCCGTGAAAAATCACTCCTTATTAAAACAACAGATGTGCTTGTGGTAACAGAAAATAGTATGAGCCTTGTATTGGTTTCAGATTTCCAAGAAATGCAGAAAAAATTATGAAAAGCCTCTTTATATAAAGACTTAATGTTATATGATACATATTATTATGAGTTAGATTCTTTAATGAAACTTCCTTTTTGAAACATTGCAAATAATATATTTTATTTTATTATCGGCAGTAAAAAGACGCCCCACAGAAAGGAAAAATAAATGAAAAAAATGAACAAAACTGAATTTTGTGAAAATGTAAAGAAGTACAATAATGTTTTATTGCATTGAAGAACATTGTTTTAATTTCCTAAAAGATCATACACTCTACCTTTATTTAATGATCAAGCATATTTTTCAAATGAAAATCTATCATTAAAAAATATTTACATGTCAGTATCCATTTTATAACCAAAAGGCGATCTCAAGTGACAGATCAAATTCGAATTCAGTTGACAAAATTGATTTTTTTAAGGACCAATAATGACATACATACTTCTAATTGAATTAGAAAAATTAGGGTACCATAAAAGTAGTGGTTAATCCTACTATGTTTCAGTTTTTTTTTTTTTGGTAAAATAGTCTGAACAAACTAATACAATTTTTCATTTATGGTAGCATTTTATGCATACTTTCTTTTGCACACAATTTATTCACTAATCACATCATCTTAACGACAACATTTCAAAACCTAGAATCCTATCTTCCAGACGCTGGTCGCAGACGACGGGAACGCAGAGAACTTTTCGCGGCGTCAGCATGCATCTCTATAAGGCACATGGGAGTTCACGAAGACAGTCAACAGAGTGCAGTGCAGTGCAAAGTAATACGCGATATACCTGCGGCGCGCGGAAATAAATGAACTGTGACCTGAATTAGTGAAGTGAAGGTCAAATATAAATTAGTGTAGTGACTCAGTGCTGTAAATAAATTAGACTGTTAAGTATTAGGTTAGGCGTAGTTAGTTCAAATAAATGGTTAAATCCGTACCAAGTGTTTTCTTACCCAATCGAACTAAAAACTTGTAACACTGGTGTCAGGTGTCGGGTAGACTGATGATCGGGCAACGCGGTACTGACAGTTAGTAAATAAACTGTCAAAATGGTGAAATTCAGTGAACTGAAGGTTGCAGACTTAAGGAGGGAGTTAGATGAACGCGGTGCCGATAGCAGCGGGCTGAAGGCCGTTCTACAGGATCGACTCCGGCAAATAATGATTGAAGAGGGCGAGGATCCCGATACCTTCGAATTCGAATCACCCGAATTCGAGAGGGCCAAGAAACTTGAAGCAAAAATCGAAGCAAGCTCCAAACAGTCGGAATCTGCTCGATTGTCACTGGAAGCAAAAATTGAAGCAATCTCCAAACAATCTGAATCTGCCCTGAAGATGAAGACTCCTGCTTTAGAAAAGAACATCGAAGAAAGAACTGGAGCCATAATCAACATCTTAGAATCGAAAATGGAGAAACAAAAAGAAGATTTGCGAGACAACATCCGACGCCTGGACTCAGAGATGAACAAGCGGCGAATGGAGCTTCAGGCTGCAAGCGTAACCACACCAAGTGACCCGAAGGCAGAAGATTCGTGCAAGCCGAGATTGAAACCTCCTCAGTATGATGGGAACACATTCTGGGAGAATTACCTCCTCCAGTTTGAAGCGGCCGCAAACGGAAATGGTTGGTTACCTGGTGAGAAGGCGACCGCTTTGACGCTAGCACTAAGAGGTGAAGCTAAGGATGTGCTTCAGACACTATCACCGGCAGAACGAGGGGACTACGAACAGCTAGACAGACATCTGGAAATCAGGTTTGGTCAAGCCAGATTCGGTCACGTTTTCCACGCTCAGCTGAAGAATCGCTCCCAACGACCAAATGAGACGCTGCAAGAATTTGAGGCAGATATAGCCCGCTTGGTTCGACTGACATATCCGACGGCTCCGGAAGATCTAATGGAGCGATTAGCAGTGGAGGCATTTGTGGGTGGTCTTCGTGATACCAAAATGCGTCAAGCTGTGGCCCTCGCACATTCGGAACGTCTGGTAGATGCTCTAGCCAGAGCTTTAGAATTTGCGGCTGTAAAAACGACTTACCAGTGCCAGGCCCGAGTTCGGGAGTGTGAAGGTGAGACAGAAAAGCCGGCCCTAGTTGAGGAACTGCGGAGGGTAATTAGCGAGACCCGTTCCAAGAAGAAGATAGAGATCCGGTGCTGGAATTGCGGCGAGCTGGGTCATGTCAGAAGCCGCTGCAAGGTGGTAAAGAAGCCACTGCCGACGCCGAAAAACTAAGGCGGGCCGAAGAGAAGAGGCGATCCTCGACCCGCATGCAGAAGGCCTCAGGAAGAACTGCTCGTGTGGCTTACGTCTGTATGTGGCTGGCTTCGTGAACGGCAGGCAGAAGCTGATGCTTCTGGATACGGGTGCGACGAAGACTATCGTTTCAGCAGAATGGCGATGTAAGACCAACAAGATGGCGGCTTCGCACTGCTACCGGAGAGCCCGCAAGTATTCATGGGGAAGCCGACATACAGCTCCAGTTTGGGAACACCAAGATCAGACATCAGGTTTTGGTAGCCGACATCGAGATCGAGGTGATAGTTGGAATGGACGTCATGGACACCTATGGATTCCAACTGGACCTGAGATATGGTACCTCTGCTAGTCCAAGAGGAAGAGGTAGTCCTCCACCGACGTCAAGAAGAGGCTGTCTAGGTGGTGCTCTCAGAAGAAACTGTCATCCCAGAAAGATGTGAGGTGGTAACTGAAGCCTACCTGATTGATGGCGCTGATCGAGGGAGCGTCATATTGTTAGAACCTAAACCGGATGATGAGCTGATTGGCCGTGGCATCGCCATTGGAAAATGCCTGGTACGAGCTAATGATGCAGTTTCGGTGAGGTTGCTGAACGCGAATGGCTTTCCGGTACACCTCAAGAAAGGAACACCACTGGGTCGTTGTTCTCCAGTCTCATCAATGGTGAGGAGTGTAAACGCATCAGACCAACGGAATGAGTGGCTGCATGAGCAGCTGACTGAGTTGGTGGCTGATTCGTCGAAAGGCCTGTGTAGGGAACAACAGATGAGGCTGAGGGTATTCATCTCAGAATATCAGGGTATCTTCGATGTTGGTACTGGAAAGAAAGGGAGGACGAATGTGGTCCGACACAAGATCCATACGGGCGATGTACCACCTATTCGGCAACCACCAAGGAAGCTACCACTGGCCAAACGAGAAGAAGAGGATAGGATCATCAAGGAAAGGGAAGAAGAGGGGGCGATCGAGCAATCAGTGAGTCCTTGGTCGTCGCCGGTCGAACTCGTGAAGAAGAAGGTCGGGTCGATACGATTCTGCGTGGACTATCGGCAGCTCAATAACGTCGTGAAGAAAGACAGCTACCCTCTGCCAAGAATTGATGACACCTTAGACACTTTGGCGGGTTCTAAAGTGTTCTCCGCGCTTGATCTGAAGAGTGGCTACTGGCAAGTCTTGAACGGGTTGTTTTGGGAAACCTGCTTGGTCTACCTAGATGACATCATCGTGGTTGAGAAATCGTTCGAGGATCACCTCAAGAACTAGGAACAAGTATTTAAGAGGATGCGCCAATCAGGCCTCAAGTTGAGCCCCAAGAAGTGCCACCTCTTCCAGAAGAAGGTGCAATATCTAGGACATGTGGTTTCCCAAGAAGGCATAGCAGTGGATCCTCAAAAGATCGAAGCAGTAAAATGGTGGCCTGTTCCCAAGAACAAACACGACGTAAGAAACTTCCTCGGTCTGTGTACATACTACCGTCGATACGTGGCTGGATTTGCTAACATCGCGAAGCCGCTGACTAGGCTTACGGAGGAAGGCCGCAGGTTCCAGTGGGGAAATGACTGCCAGCAGGCTTTCGACCTACTGAAGAAGGCTTTCCCTACGGCTCCAGTGCTAAGCTATCCCCTACCTACTGGAAAATTTATGTTAGACACCGATGCGAGCAACGTAGGGATAGGTTCAGTTCTGTCGCAGATACAAGACGGTCGAGAGGTGGTGATCGGCTATTTCAGCAAGACGTTTTCTACGCCCGAGAGAAACTATTGCGTCACTCGAAGAGAATTGCTGGCCATCGTCAAGTCCGTGGAGCACTTTTAAGTACTTGTACGGGAGGTAGTTCCTGCTTAGGACGGACCATGCATCCCTGACGTGGCTACTTCGGTTCAAGAACCCAGATGGGCAGGTGGCAAGGTGGATCGAGAGGCTGCAGGAATTCGACTTTGACATCGAACATCGTGCTGGCAAGACTCATGGGAATGCGGACGCACTTTCAAGGAGACCGTGCCCCGACGACTGTGCTCACTGCAACCGAGCTGAGACGAAGGACGCCATGACAAGAAGAACCACCGTCGTGCATGATCGCTGGTAGCCTACCGAGCGCCAGAAAGACCAAGAGGAGGATCCCAGCCTGAAACTGATGATCGAGTGGGAAGAGGGTGAATCGACGACCGAGTTGGCAGGAGGTTTCACCTTACTCGCCCACCGTCAAGTCCTACTGGGGGACAGTCTGGTGATGGAGGATGGCATTCTGAGACGAATCCTGGAGGACAAAGAAGGGACCCAGGAAAGAAGACAAACCGTGGTGCCTAGGAATCGCGTGACAGAGGTACTCGGAGAGATTCACAGCGGAACCAGTGGAGGTCATCTGGGCGTGGCCAAGGCCCTGAAGGAGGTTCGGGAGCGGTTCTACTGGTTAGATGCAAGGAAGACGTTAAGGAATAGTGCAGGAAGTGTACAGTTTGTGCCGCCAGCAATGATCCATAGAGACGTAAGAAAGCTCCTATGCGCCAATACAACGTGGGAAGTCCCTTCGAGAGGATCGCTATTGACGTAGCAGGACCTTTTCCGGAGAGCGAAGCTGGGAAAAAGTACATCGTCGTGGTGATCGATTACTTTAGCAAATGGGTCGAAGCCTATGCTCTGCCAAACCAGGAGGCCGCAACCGTTGCTGACGCTCTGGTCAAGGACTGGATTTGCAGTCCCCCTCGAGATGCATTCGGACCAGGGAAGGAACTTCGAGTCTGCGCTCTTCCAGAACGTGTGAAAAACTTTGGGGATTAGGAAGACTCGGACCACGGCGTTACATCCTCAGTCGGACGGCATGGTGGAGAGGATGAACAGGACGGTGAACCGCTATTTGGCCAAGGTTGTTTCCGACCACCAACGAGACTAGGACAGCTAGCTTCATCTTTTCCTATTGGCGTACCGCTCGGCAGTCCATGAAACCACGGGAGAGACACCGGCCAGTATTCTGTTTGGGCGAGAGCTCCGGCTACCCTGTGACTCATGTTTGGCTGCAAACCAGAGGACGATGTGGCAGGCGAAGACTACGTTGCCAACCTTCGCAGAAGAATGGACGAGGCTCATAAGAAATTTCGGCATAATATTCGCACTGCAAGCGATTGCATGAAGATGACGTATGACGTAGGGTCCAGCGAACCAGCATACCAATGCGGAGACCTAGTCTGGCTGTACAACCCTCAGAAGCGCCGTGGCTTGTCGCCGAAGCTCCAGAGTTCCTGGAAGGGCCCGTATGAGGTCGTCAAGAAGATCAACGACGTAATCTATCGTATCAAGAAGGCCAACAGTGGAAAACCTAGAGTCGTACACTTCAACAGGTTGGCTCCGTTTGATGGAGATAATGCCGCGCAAGTTAGAGAACTTGAGCAACTCCACCCAGAGCTGAACTTCGAGGATTTCATGGCCACTCACACTGGTACAGCGAAGGCTAGGTTTGGCGTGACTCGTGAGGAATATCGAGATATGTTCACGGTGCCGGATGAGTACGCGTTGGCTCATTGTGTCGCAAGAAATCTTCGGATGTCCCGAGGGATTGCCAGTGAATTCTAACGTCTGTTTGGCCAAGTGGACGAGCTGAAGAGACAGGGTGGACGAGTCGGACAAGTGCTGGGGTTACGAAGTGACCGGAGAAGACACTACTACTTGATTTCGAAGGAGAAGTATTATCAGAAACGGGGAGGCACTCCTGAACCTCAGAGAGAAGCTGCTAACCGCAAATGTTTTGAAACTGGCGATTCCTAAGATAGGTTGCCGACGGGACGGCCTGGATTGGCGGATCATCCGAAATATGCTAAAGTCCTTTTCAGGTTCACGGGAATCGAAATTCTGGTATGCAGCTGGAACCCGAGAGGACCGACAGAACACAGAACGATGGACTGCTTCTTTTACCAAACTTCTGGCTGCAAGAAGGGCGTTCTGTGTCCATTCAGACATGAACGTTTCGGGGACGAAACGGCCTTAAGGAGGGGGCAGTGTGCCAGTTCGGCCTTGTCTCTTACGTAGACAGGTAATCTAGAATCCAAGCTTTCAGAAGCTGGTCGCGGACGACGGGAACGCCGAAAACTTTTCGCGGCGTCAGCAGGCATCTATATAAGGCGCATGGGAGTTCACGGAGACAGTCAACAGAGTGCAGTGCAGTGAAAAGTAATAGGCGGTATACCGGTACGCGCGGAAATAAATGAACTGTGACATAAATTAGTGAAGTGACGGACAAATATAAATTAGTGTAGTGACTCAGTGACTGACATTAGACTGTTAAGGGGCCTGGATACACACATTTATACATACGTATTTGCCATGTAAAACACGGACTCACAATTTCTCGCATAACTCACTCTATTTTCAAACTACATATATAATATTTCAGAAGGCGATAGTTAAGACCTTAATGAATGACAACTATTTTCTCGAAAAAGTTTTTTTATGCGCAAAAAAACTCGCAATGCAAAATCATACATTCTATAAATGCCTGTAATTTAGCAACCAAACGCGATATCAAAAAAGGCTAAATAGTTGAACAAGCGGCAAGCTTTCTTCTTCAATTTGCTCTTTGAGTCATTACTGTACGTTTAAAGGTAACGTCAGGAGCTTGGAAATGCGAAATTAATTTTTATGGTGACCTTTGGACCTTTTGACCTTACTTTTGGATTTTTGAACTTATCTCCCCTCATTTTAGACACACACTGGAGAAAGGAAACAGGCGGCCACGCTTCCTCGCTAACACGGGAATACGTCTTTTCTTGGATTCTCAATTTCGCACGCTATACCCTACACCCTTAAGTATTAGGCTAGACGTACTATACATAGTTAGTGCAAATAAATAATTAAATCCGTACTAAGTGTTTTCTTGCCCAATCGGACTAAAAACTTGTAACAATAGTAGTTATAAAAATATGTTTTGTTTGTATTCACATTCCATTAAAAGTACCTTTCTTTCCATGTGATTGCTTGCTGGGATGTCTATTAAAATGTTCATGAAACGCCAATGATCCCGTAACCCGGCTACTTCCAAATGAAGTCATTGGAAGTAGTAGTATCAAAATTACCAACATTATAAGATCAAAATTACTAATAATTCCATAGTACTGGCAACCTCGAGGATCTTTCAAGCAGAAGGTCAGATTCCGGAATCTCGCAATATTGATTACCGATAACAGGGCATTACTAGGGTTGTATGGTCCTCAAGGTAACATCTGTATATTTTGACGTAGATAAGACGCAGGCATTTATCATTGCAAGAAATTGAACTTGTTGGTAGCAAATGCGGTGCAACGAAAAGCGATGTTTATGTAGAGATTTCTAGAAAAAATGTGGCACTAACCATCTGTTACCGCGGACTTGATGGGAACCAAAGGGTAAATAAATCATAGTGAAACGACCTTTTATATATCCGCTTACCTGTAAATCCTTGTGGACACCTGCAGGCGAACGTCGTTACAGGATATATGGGTCTGAAGAGGACGGTATCACTAGCGATAAATCCAGATGAAGCATTACCAAACTTCAGGACAGTCACACACCTTTGGATAAATAAACATATTAACAAAATGGACATATTTAGACAGAAACTTATATTAACGGAAACAGCATCATCTACTTCAAATACAGCTCCAGATGAAACTGTAAAGTTACCGCAATCATAACTACATCTATAACCACAACCATTACTACAAAGATAGCTACAGTTACAATAGCAACTACAACTTCATCAGTTCAAGTTCATCAGAACGGGTTATAATTTATTACAAGTGAATGGGAAATAATGAAATCATAACACATTTTCATACAAACATAACCCAAGCCATAGCATTGAGGGATGCAATAGATGACCTTGAGACCTGTGAGCCAATTATCAATATTTTTCGGGTGCTCAATTAAATTATTGATATAAAAATGGATGCAGCTGTATTTTACAAGAGGTGCATTGTAGTGCGAAGCATGTGACAAGAGGAAGTCTATGAGTGCGAGCAGTTGGAGAGCGGTGTCTTGTATTGTGAATATTGATTATGGAAGCTGCAAATAGATAAATTACGCGAGGGGATCTAAATATGGAATCGTGGTATTATTTGGAAGCATTGCTGGTATTATATTAAATTACTCTAAAGAATCCGGTCCATATAATTTTTATACGAGTGATTGTAAGAGATCATGGATTGTGGACATTTACCTACCAGATTTTTTCAATGTATTCTAGCTGTAGTCACATAGCGGCACCGCTTCTAATGAAACGAAAGCTTTACAGAGGAAAATCGCATGAATACTATCAAAGGAGTTTCAAAACAGTCTATTCCATCAAAACGGTGCATTACAAAGAACAGATTAGGCTCTAAGGTGGAAGGGTATTGACAAAATGGTTACAACAATAACGGAGGCAAAGCACAAAAAAACAAAGTCAGTAAATCCGAACTTCAAACCATTGCATTAATAGAGGAGGGGAAACTAGGGACCAACACAAATATCCAGGAAGATACTTCTAATTTGTATGGCCGACGATTCTTCAGGTTGCGGCCAAACTACACTACATCAAAAACTACTGGCACTACTACTAGTAGGCTCAGACCCACCAGGCGCGACCCGATGGCTGATGGGGAATATCCAGGTGGTCAGCAGTGGTGCTCCTGATCGGTGCGCGGATCCCACCTCGTGGATAGACAATTAGTAGGGAGTTTGTTTATTATAGAGGGTTTAGGAAATCGGCTTGATCGTAAAGACAGAAAACACTCGCACACCCGGAAGTGTGTGTGTGAGAGAGAGAGAATTTTTGACTTGCCTCCTGTCTGTATGGCCCCGTCTGTCGCACAGAAACAGGACAAGCTCGGCCGTATCTTCCGCCTCGCATTGCAGGCATTTTTCGTCCATCACCCGTCCTATCCCTTTCCTATACACTCGAAAAGTCCCATGCCCAGATCCTGCGTTAAGAAATAGTAGGATGTCTGTTGATGACTTCATTCCGCCCATTTTTTTACTGACGATATAAGTTGTTTCATCCACTGTGCGACATCAGAGGTCTCATTCCAGCCACTCACTTGCTGGTATATTTTAGCTTCAGGGTGGCATATCGCATTCCTTGCTTGATCATAGCGGATCAGTGTCCTCTCTTCGGCCAGCAAGTGTAATGGTGGTATCACCGTTATAACTTGCACGGCTTTCGTAGATACCATGCGATAAGCACTGGCCACCCTTAGCAGATACTTTCTCTGAAGCTGTCTAAGATCTTCTGATAAATTTTCATTTTTGTGGCTTTACAGCACACAGGAGATCCGTAGAGGACGACCGACTGTACAACTTGGCACTGTAGTGCCCTTTTGTTGCTACAACTTTTGCCACTACTCTTTTAAGGTGTTCTCCGCAACTCCTCTCGTTATCCAGTGTAACTCCGAGGTTCACTATGGACTTGCTTGTTGGGACCTGCACTCCCTTTAGTTGCTAGACCAAGTTAGCTCTATTGCTCTTTGGGCCGCGCATTATAATAGGGTACTTGCAGTGATCGTAATTTTGGATTATGGATATGTTTAGACGAAAAAAAAAAACGTATTCAAAGGCTGTCTATAACAAAGCTTCCACTCTTGATGCTGTTCAGATGAAGAAATTTGTAATTATAATTTACGGGTTTTTCAAATTTTTCCACGTGACTAAAAACGGGTGCTGACGTCACAAGACAGTACAATAATCGACATTATTAAACCCATCTCTAACTATGAATGACAACACCAAAAAGCACAAAACAACATGTTGTCACACAGAAACATAAGGTAAGTTTTGTTTACGTCAATCTTGTGCCAATCTTCCATTTTGATTTGGGATTTCTGATTTGGACTTGTTGCTTGTTGACGCCAAGGTCGTCAAGTGTCGTAACCAAAATTATCGACCAAGAAATGTTTATGATACCTCAAATCGTGTGACGTCAGAGGTGGTTTTCGCGCCATTTTCACTAGTTCAAATTTATGTATATTTGGAATACGTCTCACAAGCAACTTAAAAAATCAAAAATTTCTATTTTATGATGTTTAATACATTATAATGGATGCTTTAAGGCAATATTTTTTTGGGTGCAAGACCTTATTGCCTCTGTTTTTTCAGGAGCCAACTCAAGCTTGTGATCGCACATCCACCTGTCGATCTTGCACAGCGATGCGTTGGCTTTATAAACCAGCTGCCTCTTCATTTGCCATGATAACTAGTGCCAGATCGTCGGCGTATGCTACCCAGTCTAAGATCCCGCTAATTTTTTCTACCTTTAAGCGACTCAGACGTTTTCTAAATGACAACAGTGCCTGTTTTAATGTTGTCGGAGGGTTGCCGCTCGAGGTATGTGGGGGTGAAAACTTTGCTTCGCGACGATTTTCGAAAAATAGCGTCGTTTTGGTAAGTGCTATCGAAAAAAAGGTTCAAATATCTTTTGGAGAGAACAAAATTCTGCTTAATTCGAGTCATCTCATTGTTCCTGTCCGACCAATAGTTTCCGTCCTCCAGTGCGCCAAAGTTAGGGGTTGGTTTGTGATTTTCACTAAAATCAGAATTTCATCGCGGATTAAGACGAAGAACTTTTATCAAATAGTCGCGTAACATTTTTGTTTCCCTAAAAAAAATATATCTTTTCACTTATTTATTATCTGCAGCTGCCTAATTTCGCGCATTTGGTTTAAGACAGTGCTATCAAAAAAGGGTTCGAATGAGATATTCAATTTGCGACCTCTGGGGGCTGTTGCTCGAAGGTAGGAGGGGGGGGGGGGGGTGATTTTTTCTCTCCATAAATAATTTGGATCTTTTTTTCGACGCTATTTTGGAACATTATCGCGAAGCAGAGTTTTCACCCCCCTCCCGGCGTGCTGAAACCCCCCGAGGTCGAAAACTTAGGGGTACATTCAGAGAAACAATGTCTACCATGCCACCAAATTTCATTTCTTTCCGAACTTTTGCCCTCAAAAGACTTTTGTAGGACTTGACGATTGACTAATATCGGTAGTACGTAGCGATGTGTTCCTAAATGTCGTACTTTTTTTAAGCCCAAATGTGTTATTTAGACAGCTGCAGATAATAGAGATATAAGAAATGTTATTCTCTTAGGAGAAAAAGTATTACAGAACTTTTTGATAGCGCTCTTTGACTTAATACGCGATACAATTCTGATTTTAAAGTAAAAATCACAAACCACTCTCTTACTTTGGGGCAATGTAGAATGGAAACTATTGGCCACACACAAAAAATGTAAATACCAGAATATTGAATAATTTTGTTGTATCCATATATCTTTTGAACTTCTTTTTCGAAGGCACTTAACACAACGGCCCTATTTGTCGAAAAGCGTCACAAAACAGTTTTCATCCTCTCGAACGGCGATTCAACATTGTACTGCTGCATATGCGATCGTTGACGAACACTTGGACCTTTTCTTGTGTTGCAGACATCGCATGTGGAACAGTTATTTTTCACATCTTCTCGACAGCCAACCCAGTAAAATCTCTCCTTTATTCTCTCCAGGGTCTTTCTGATACCAAAGTGACCTCCACTGCTACTGTCATGTCATTTTTCCATAATTGCTTTTCGTAGTTTCCTTGGTACTACAAGATTTTCTTTAGCGTGTCTGCCATCAGTGTCCTCCCAGATTCGATACAAGAGGTTACACCTAACCTTCAGTGAGTCCCATTGTGCGAGGTAGGCTTTAGTGATGGGACTCATGGCACTTATTTCCTGTTGACACGGCTTGTTTCCATTTAATAGCAACTGAATAACTAACCCTAGCTCAACGTCTTGTGATTGCGCTTGCTTGAAGGTCTCTAGTGAAATCTTCGTTCCTCCCAATTCAAATTCTTCTATTCTTATTCTGTCGAATTCTCGTTGTTCTTCTTTCCAGCAGTGTTTACAGTCTTCATTACAGGGTCTGCGTGACATAGACTCGGCATTTCCGTGTTGCTTTCCTGGACGATGACGAATTTCAAAGTCATAGCTTTGGAGGTATTCAATCCATCGAACAAGCCTTCTGGATTCTTGAACTTCATTAACCACTGTAAAGCTGTGGGGGATGTGCTAGTATCGGTGAGGAGGTCAAAGCTGTCTTCAATGCGTCGAAGGCTTCTTGGCAAATTGAGTCCCAATAAAACTTATTCCCATTTTCAGTTAAGGCAAATAAAGGTTTAGCGATGGTGGAGAAGTCTTTTACAAATCTACGATAATAACTGCACAGTCCCAAAAAGCCTCGTACCTCATGAGTGTTGGACGGTACTTTCCACTCCTTCACAGCCTGTACCTTCTCTGGATCCGTCCGGATTCCGTCTTTGGTCAACAGATGTCCGAGGTATTTTACTTCCCTCTTAAAAAGATGACACTTCTTAGGATTTAGCTTCAGGTTCGCTTCCTTAAGTCGCTGGAAAACTTGTCTTAGTCGGGCTAGCTCTTCTTCAAAATCTTTTCCAAATACAATGACGTCATCGAGATATATCAATGCTGTCTTCCAAGATATACCTTGTAGTACAACATCCACTAGTCTTTCGAAGGTGCTAGGTGCATTGCATAGACCGAAAGGCATTACTGTAAACTGCCATAGTCCAGCACACGATGTAAATGCCGTTTTCTCTTTATCTTTTTCATCCATTTCAACCTGCCAGTATCCACTTTGCAGGTCCAAGGTGGAGAATCATGAAGAACTTCCAACTGCAAAGTGTCATCAATTCTTGGTAAAGGGAATGAATCCTTTTTGGTCAAATCGTTGAGCCGCCTTTAGTCCACATAAAACCTCGTTGATCCGTCCTTCTTCCCAACAAGGACTATCGGGGAGGCCCAAGGGCTAGATGATGGCTCGATCACTCCTCGTTTCTGCACATCTTTTACCATATTTTGTACTTCATCAATCTTAGATAATGGAATTCTTCTTGGAGGCTGCTTGACTGGCTGGGCATTTCCTACGTTAATTTTATGACGTACCAGATGGGTTTGCCCTAGGTCATCATTGTTTCTAGCGAAAATCGAATGAAATTCTCTTAGTAGCTTCAGGACCTTCCGTTGCTGATCGGGTCGCAAATTCTCACAGCTTCTATAATACAAATCTCGAAGACTATATGAGATTTCGGTGAAGTCATCATCATCGTCTTCCTCCGTGCCATCTAACCTTCGGATCCATGCTACTGGTTCTAGTCTACCGAATGGCGTACCTTTCTTGATTTGTATTGCATTCCTGGATACATTCACGGCCCTTATTCACATATTTGAAGAATATGTTATTGTTCTGGCTAATAGAGTACTGGTATACGGTCTCCATTAGTGGTCTTCAGCAACATTCTATCCGTTTGCGTGGTTCTGCTTGGCGACTTTCTTCGAATTTCTTGGTATATGTTAGGGCTTATTATAGTCACATTTGCTCCGGTATCGACTAACATCTCGCATGGTATATTTTCTATGTAACCTTTAACTACTGGACTCTTCTCAACTTTATTAACCTCAATGTCCATGACCACGGGGCTTTCGTCATGATGGCCAGCCAGTTTTTGCCCCTAAAACTGGCCGGCTTTAGTTTTCCAACTCATTGTCAGTATTAGTACTAGCCTCTCTTGACTTCTCCGTCATCTGCATGCGACAGCCTACTCGAAGGTGCCCCTTCTGCCCACATCTCCAGAACGTAAACTTCTCAGCTCCTTCTAGATTTCTGCGAACTGGATTTCTTTGGAAGGCACCACCTCTTCTTGTTGGAACGAACTGACTTCTGCTTCATCATCTTGTTCTACAGAGCGCAACCTTCGTGTCATTCGCGTGGCTTTTGTGGCAGCTTCAATTTCTAGAGCCTTGACCAAAGCGTGTTATAAGGTTCTGGGACTGGATAGTCTTACGATTCGCTGAACGTCCAGGTCCGCAATGCCTTCGACAAACTAACGAGCAGCAACGTATTCCTGTGTCTCGACGGGGCTGTTGACGAATGCTCGTTTAGCTAAGTTTTGGACCTCATACATATTAACTTTGTAGATGTACTATGGTCACTGAAAGTTTCATCTTCCAAGACCTCCCACCTTTTAATGCACTTAACTACCTCCTACAATGTTAGAGATACGTCAAGGTGGGAATTAATAGGGAGTGGCACCAAATAGTTGGCCGCAGATCATGTAGGGATGAGGAGGTATCGGTTCCAGGTACCTCTGGAGTTTTCCATTACCTCCCCACTTACCTAATAATCCTTTGTAAACATATCGTTACCCCAAAAGACCTATCCTCAGGACTGGAGACGATGACAACCGGGAAATGAACATGGTGTGCGATTTTGTATTGCTCGAGGACACCTGCCAATCCATCGTCGCTCAGGCCTCTTATCGTATTGGATGATGCAGGCAAACTTTTGGAGAAGCTAATCCGGGGTCCATTAAGAGCAGTAGTAGCGGATTTTGGTGGTCTCTCTGATAAAAAACATGGCTTTAGATGGGGCCACTCGACTATTGGTGCAATACAGGAGGTAATAGACTACACACGTGATTCCTGGATACTGGTTGCTCTGGACGCCTTCAACACTGCAAGGTGGAGTAATACTCGACCGCCACTGGAGTATGACCTCAAGTGCTCAGTTATCGGCCTAGTATGATAAAAACGATTATCTCAATGATAGAGAGCTACAGCGTGTTAGAAAGAAAATGTGCTGGCGTCGCGTAGGGCCCGGAACTTGATCCAGACATATCAAATATCATGTATAATGGGATTCTAAGGATACGCGGATCATATCGTTTGAGGTTGTTAGAGATAGAGATCCAGTACGAGCAAAAAGGTAGAATACGGTTTGCGGCAGTTTCACGAATAGCTTACAGTGAATGGACTCCAATTAGTCGTCAGAAAAGATATAGTAGTGATGACACGGGCGATTTGATTCACTGAAGCCCTCTGGAGTCTCCCTCGATGCCAATACTGTAGAGGCCAAATATGATGTCAAGTATCTTGCGAAGGTTATAGACGCTAAAGTAACACATTTTAACCACAGCTGCGTTGCTGCTTATAAGGCATACAAAATGATAGCTTCATTATCGAGATTAGACGTACATACACTTATGAGCTTGACCCGTTCGATAATACTCTACTCAGCGGAGATTTGGACAGATGCTTTGATGGTACAGAAGTACAGAACGTACTCATCCGCGGTTCAGAGAGCAGTTTGTACTTCGAGTAGCATGCGCCTATCATAGCGCCTATCATCTCTGTAATTATAGCTATAGAGAGAAAGAGACATAGGAAAGGCAAAGATGTGGCGAGATAATCAGCACGCAAGTGAGAGCCACGTTACCAAAATGGCAGGTAATAGAACCTTCGTACAGCAAAAAACTCAAGTAGTGAACTATCACATATTCCAGATCCTAACAGGACATGGGTTATTCAACGCAAATCATAATTGCGTCATTAAGGTTATGATGATTACACACATTTTCTTCGAATATGAAAGATGGGACGCTAAAAGCCAAATTCTGGAGCTATAACCTTCAATAAGATTCAACCCAGAGGGTCTCATGACAGATACTATCAGATGCGAGGAGTCTTTGAAACATGGACAAACATGCGTAGAAGGCCTACTAAGAAAAAAGAAAGTAGAACATATTTCGTAAAAAATCTAGCACCCCTCAACTTCCACCGTGGCAATGGGTTATAACAGGCTGGATCTCTCATGCTAAGCCTTGCGGTCGTTCCTGTGGGATATGGGGGATGTCGGGATGTTTGAGGGCCAGTTGTACAATGCAAGCTTAAGCTTGGGTTTAAAGTAAGCCGCCGTTAAGCCACAGAAGCTGCAAAATGTCGGTTATATAATGCTGGCTCAACACCCCACACCAAGCTTAACACGAGCTTACCGTAAACCGACAGATCATGTAACTTAACCAGAGCTTAACTGTAGCAGTAATCTTCAAATTGATTGCTATTTTATATTGGAAAGATGTACGTAATTCAAAAGTAAAAGCAAATAAAAAACAGAGAGAAGCAAGTGTGCCTGAATTCGACACAAACTGTCACAAGTGACAAACCAGAAAAGGTTATTTTTTGATATAATTATAACAGTGTGCATGCTTCATTAGTGGCAACCATAGTGAATTTCATTATCAACCAGGTTTATCTAAGCCGGCGATTATTTCCGCTTGTACAACTGATGTCAGCTGTAAGCCGGCCTAGCTAATGTTTTATAAAGCTTGTGTTAAACCGGCATTTGTACAACCGGCCCTACATCGGGGGTTCCCAACCACCCTCTTAGGTGTGGTAGCGACTCTGTCCAATGGGAATGCTAATTTACTAAACCCCCTAAGAAAAACACTACAACAACTATTAACACCACTACTACTACTACTACTACTACTACTACACAAAACTTTAGAAGTATTGCTCAATAAATTAAAATTTGCCTGAAGACATAGTGAGCTCAATTACTCATGAAACCTCATGAAATTCTAAGTTTAAGTGCTTTTGTTTGTAAGAGCAGTCTATAACTTGAAACTATTTACATTTTCTAAAGCTCTTTAAATACATAGCGGAAACAACCTGATACCTGATATATCTCGCATATACGTTTATACCTGCCATAAATTCCGTCAATCAATAAGTAGTTTAGACAGTATCTGTTTGTTCATATTAAATTCACCAGATACCGTGAAAAACTGAATTTCATTTTTTGCAACCAGCCCTATTTAACCTTTTTTTCAGATTTTGAATTTGGAACTGATACATCAACAAGTTTCATTTGTTTTGAATTTTTTCTAAAATTTCTCAACTTGCAATAAATAAAATTACTTTCAGTATATCAAATAACAGTACTGTAGATTTCACGCTAGTTCGTCAGCCGTCCCTGCGTCCATTCGACTCGCAGCAAACGACTAGAATGAGCAAGCACTTGCATTACTTTTACAAATGGGTTCCATCAAGTCAGTTTCACAATCATTTCTCTCTTCGAAAGTTTTACTAGCCGCGCCTATGATTGTAAACATCTACTTTTGTGGGAACCTAGCTGTTTCTCTTGAGTCATGATTCTGAATTTCCTTGACACGTGATATTCTCGTAACAAAAAAAGGTTCAAACGAAAACTGAGTGAATTTTAACATAGTACTATCATAACATGCTTTTAAAACATTTTTTGTACTTCAACCCTTAAAACGCACCCTCAACTTTTGTTTTTTACATAGCACCAAATAGTTTTCCGACATAAATTAAATCCTTATTTTATTTAAAATCTTGTAGTACCTTTGATTCTATATTCAAGCTTAGTTATTTCGTAAAATCATAAGCATAACATAAATAACATAAGAATTTTCTTGACGCAAGAAAACGAATAAAAATTAAACTAACTTGGCTTTGAAGGCTACTGAATGACCTATAAAAACATGCTTTCAAAAACAAATGTCTTTTTTATTCGTTTTTGTTACGAAAATATTACATCTCAATGTTGTGTTAATGACTACAAAAAAAAATTGTGTATGAAGCCAAAGGCACTACAAGATTCTAAATAAAATAATGACCTCATTAATGTAGGAAAAGTTGTGGGTTACTATTTGAAAGAAAAGTTGTGGGTGAGTTTAGGGGTTAAATAAAAAAAAATGTTATCCAAAAACATGGCCATTCAGTACACTTGAAAGGCCCACTTAGTTTCCTGTTTTATCTGGTTTTGTTGCGGATATATTACACCTCAAACAAATCCGTATTTTATTTATTTTATGCTTATGACTTCACGAAAAAAAAAATACGTTTTTGTATAAAATCAAAGTAGGCCAATAAAATTAAGTCGAAAAAGCCGAATTCTGGAATTAATTCCCAGCAGGCTGGAAATCATCTCAATACCTTTATTGGGTCCTAGATACGTGTCACCTGAGTTTGCACCATCATCGATCACAGGTGGTGAGCTCAACTTTTGACAGCCCAAAAACTGTCAAGTTTTTGCCGGTTTTTTTTTGTTTTTTGCTTGTAGCTGGAAAATGGTGCACGGACGGAAAATTTTGTTCGATTCAATAATAAAGAAGAATAAATTCTGCGTCAAATGGTATATAAAACATTACCTTTGGTTTAGTGGTTTAGCCGAAATCTAATGCTAAAAATGATAATCATGGAAAGGTCTACAAGTTGGTGAGTGCACGAGAAGTAGGAGCATATGAACTTAAATTCTAGTTTTTCTATACCGGGGCATGTTCACGCACAAGGCAGTGCCTTCTGTGTATGACCTTCATTTATTCATGTGGCTTTTAAAATGAATAAATAATAATAGAAGTGAAGCGGCTATGGAAACAAGATAAAGTTATTATTGTCCCTCTCATTATGTCGGTCTCAGGCCTCACACCGAACACATTTACACAACACCTACAACAGTTAGGCCTGGATGAAAGGTTACACAAAATATTCCAAAAGTCTGTAATTCTGAAGACCTGTAATATCGTAACATCCTTCCTAAATTCAGATCAATAATAGTCCGGGTGTTGACTTGGCACAGTCCTTCAACACTTGTTGCTACCGCAGTCATGCGAGGGAAACTTGGAAAATCAGCATAATAATAATAAAAAAATCGTATTTCAGTGCAACCTTACATTTTGCGGTTTTCCAAGACCACACATCTTAAATTCGCTAAAAATAAATGAAATAAAAGTTGTAGAGAATGGAATTTCACGTTAAATAGATACCTTAGGGCCGGTTTCACAATGATGGGTTAACTCAAGGTTGTGTGTTGACCGGAGGTTAACCCTAGATGTCATGTTTCACAAATGGTGGTTTTCGATTTTACTTGAGGTTAACTCTGAGTTAACCTGATCCCAAGAAATTCTTGAGTTAACCCCAGGTTTGCGATGACGCATGCGCATTAGGTTATGTCACTTTGGTTTTGCTACTTGCTAGGCGTTTGAAGTTTGATATTTTATCGTTTACCTTAACGCTTTCCATCGTTCTTTTTATTTGAAATGGATGGTTATGATATAAATGCGTCTAGCAGTGATGAAGAAGCAATGAGACCCAGAATATTTCGACCTAGAGACAATTATGTTGAGGAATATGATGACTATGACTTCTTGGTCTTTTATAAATTTTTGTATTTTTCTTTTAGCACCTTTACAGATCTGCGGCTATTATTTGCACATTTGCAATTAAATTCTTTTCCCAGGCGTTGCCTTTTTGCGCCATGTTGCACCTTTTGTTTTGCATTCTATTACATGCCTGTACTTTTCTACTAACAAAATGAACAGATATTCTTCTTCTTCTGAAAAGTTGTTAGCTCTTTTTGGTTTTTCCATGCTGAAGGCCCTAACAACTACAACGCCAAGCAGTCCAAACACCAACCCAACCTAAAAATCTTTTATCTATTCCAAACACCAAATAACTGCGAATGAAATGAAAAAACGTCACTGGAAAAAACCAAAATGAGGTTGGAAATCGCATGGAACTGACAGCTCAACGAACTTCATCACGAAACAATATATTAGCTGCAAAACCTATGTGACTTAACATGTTAGTTACGCGCATGGTCATTTATGGGAAATTGGAAAGCGGACCATTTTACTGAAGTTGAAATTAATTTGTATGACAATTAATAGTATAACAATTATAAAAATAATTGTTCGGTTGATTTGGATGCAGATTGTCTGTACTTTGGCGGTAGAGAACAAAATATTTGGTAACAATTTTGTTGGAAATCGGATTCGCTTCCAGTGTTTTTGACATATAATTGAGAGCCAGATAATTTGTTTTTCGTATCACCAATGCAGTTTTGTACTATCCCAAAGTTAATTCGCTGAATAATACTAATGGTTTACTTTATTTGGAACAGAATAAACAGGATGACATTTTAAATACGACCTAACCTTCGGAAGGTATTAGAAGACACTACTAACGTTTGTAGTTTGTATAAAAAGCGATTGGAAACCTTATCAAAAAAAAAAAAATAATAATAATACTAAATAAATAAATAATAATTGCACCGCTGTTATTCTAGTCTAACTCAACATATACAGGGTGAGTTTTTAGTACCGGCTCGGTCGATAACCCCACTACTGTAGAAGTTAGCGAAAAAAGTTGTATATAAAAGTTGTAGTCACGGATATGCTCCTCGCTTCGAAAATATTTAGATTTGTACAGGGTGATCCATAACTACGTGGTGATGCAAACATGCATTTTTTTAAATGAGATACCCTATATATTATTCCGTATTCAAATTCTACTAATGATTTCCATTCTTCCAATATAGGGCATTGTTACATTATACAGAGTATTTCAAACGTTATGGCCATTTTCATCTCCAAATCGCTGTCAAACGAACGTATGTATATCAAAAAGTAATAAATCAGAAATGATTTTTTTTTACATGAAAAGATTAAAAATATCTTCTAGTTTTAAAATCGGCTGTAAAAAAAGCCCACGACGCATATTCGTATACAGGGTGATGTTGAATGCAAAATCCAGATTTTCTCTTTTTTTCAAATGTAACCCCCAAAATTGTATTACAGCAAAGAATTACTTTTAATATGCTCTTTCATCTGTGTATAGCACATGTACCTACGTCCATCAGTTTCCGAGATATTTCGATTTCGATAAATTTAAAATATAGCTTCTATTTCTGTACTGAAATTTATTTATTTTGAGAAAGTACTATCGAATTTGATTTTTATTTAACGACCAACTAAATTATAAGGTCATGATAGTATTTGATGAAGTCAAAATCCTGAGTCATCGAGATAATAAAGTCAAGTATGATGAGGAAACAATTTTGTAGGCGTGATGCATAATTATCAAGCAGATTTCTCAGGTAGGCTTTGAAAAATTCACAGTTTTCATAACCTGCTCAATAATTCCGTACTGTGTGAAAAACGAGCTTTAAAAATTAATTTTTCCATTGTATTTAGGAGAATCTTGCCTACTTGCCTCTAGAATATATCAACTATGAACACCAATATCCAGAACGGAGGCACTCTAAAACTGATGCGCTTGAAGAATTGAAGAATCGTTTTATTTGGACTGTGGCGTTTAATATTTAATAGCCTACCTGATAGATCTGCTTGATAATTATGCACGACGTCTATAAAACTGTTTCCTCAGCACACTTGACCTATAATATCTCGTTAATTCGGTGTTTTGACTTGATCAAGTACTATTATGGCCTTATGTTTTAGTCATTTGTTAAAAGCAAAAATAAAATTTGATAGTATTTTCTCAAAATAAATAAATTTTAGATTACAAATAGAAGGTATATTTAAAATTAGTAGAAAAATCGAAATATCCCAGAAACTAATAGACGCAGCCATAACAAGTGCTGTACAAAGATGAAAGAGCATATTAAAAGCAATTTTTTGGTATAATAAAATATTGGGGGTTACGTTTAAAAAAAAGAGAAAAGCTGGATTTTGCATTCTACATCACCTTGTGTACGAATATGCGTCGCGGACTTTTTTTAAAGTCAATTTTAAAACTAGGGGATATTTTTAATCCATCCGTGTAAAAAAAATATTTTTGATTCATTACTTTTTGATATACAGTACGTTCATTTGACAGCGATTTGGGTATAAAAAAATGAAGTCGAGTTGATTGACTCAGTACTTCCCACACATTACGCAGATACCAGTTTATTATTTTCCCATAGCATGAAGTTTTAGTCTAAGATCACTTGCAACCAAATAATCGCCAGCCCCCCCCCCCCCCCCAAAATTGTCTTATGCCGCTAGGTCTTTCCCTTACAGGTCAATGGACAGCCTATTATCGATGCTACAAACTTCTCAGTTTTACAACCCCCCACCCCTCAACCACCTCACTTTCACCCCCACCCAAAAACTGGTAGGAAATGATCAGGAACCCCTAAAACATCTAAAAACCGAATTTGAGTTATTTTAATACTCTTCGTTCTTTGATTATTGCTACGCTGCCACTGACACGATTTTTAACAAACATGAGCGTTTTCCATTCTCAGCACGGAAACAATATACTGTGTCAAAATTTCATTGAAATCAATTTAATGGTGTCCACGTTACAAAATAGAAAACGATTTAAACCAATAAATTCTCGTATGTATACAGAAAATTCTTAGTCCCTTGGTTTCCGTAATCGGCTAGGCAATGTTCGGATGGACCTCAAAAGATGATTTGTGTCCCTACATCTTCCTTCACAGGTTAGTGGACAGCCTATTATAAGTACAATAAATTTTTTAATTTTTCAACCCCCAACCACCCCAATTTCACCCCCACCCAAAAAATGCAGAAAATGATCAGGAACTTCTAAAACGCTTAAAAACGAAGTTTGAGCTGTTTTTATATTTTTAGTTTTCTTATTATTTCTGCGCCGCCACTGGCACGATTTATCAAAGCCATACGTGTTTTCCATCTTCGCCATGGTAGTAATGCTGTGTCAAAATTTCATTAAAATCAATTCAACAGTTTCCTCGTTACACAATATAAAACGATCTAAAGCAATACTCTGCTATGTTTACATTAGAAAAAATTCTAAGTCGTTTGCTTTCTGTAATAGGCAAGGCAATGTTCGGATGGACCTAAAAAAGTTATTTATGTCGCCAGGTCTTCCTTCACAGGTCAGTGGACAGTCTATTATGAAAGCAACAATTTTTTCAATTTTACAACCCCCCACCCCCCAACCACCCCAATTTCACTCCCACCCAAAAAAAAAAGTAGAAAATGATCAGGGACCCCTAAAACGCCTAAAAACGGAGTTTCAGCAATATATTTTTTCTTTTTTTGCTAATTACTCCGCCGCCTATGCACCGATTTTCAAAATTATAGGAACATTACCCACTACGACCCCACAGCATACCGCTGCCCAAATTTCATCACAATCCATGCAGCGGTTGCTGAGATTACGAGGCTAGAAAAAAGCGACAGACAGACAGACAGGCAGGCCGACAGACAGACAGACAGACAGACAGACAGACCGACGGAAATGAGTGACGTGGATTTTCGTTATGTAGACATCATAAAACGCCCAAAAAGCGTATTATCTCAAAATCGAAAATTTTCTCGATCACAATACTCCCCTCACCTATCGGTGTGGGAAGTAAAAGGTCATAACTTTTGAAATACCCTGTATAGTGTAACAATACCCTATATTGGAAGAACAGAAATCATTAGTAGAATTTGAAAATAGAATAATATATAGGGTGTCTCATTTACAAAAATGCATGTTTGCATCACCACGCAGTTCTGGATCACCCTGTATAAATCAAAATGTTTTCTGAGCAAGGAACATATCCGTGGCTACAACTTTTATGTACAACTTTTTTAGCTATCTTCTATAGTAGTGGTGTTATCGACCGAGCCGGTACTAAAAACTCACCCTGTATATATACGAGTAGTATAGCTTGAGCTTAAATGCCAAAAAGCAAAGCCGAATATTAAGGGAAAAAGATTGATAAGCGGATTTTCGAAGATTATTTTAACTAAAATTCATTAAATAATGGGATTTCAAAAATAATATACCAAAAATGAAGACTGCATATTTTTTCACCGTTCGGGATGACTATAACAACAAACCTATTATTGAATTATATACTTATATATCCGTCCTTTCGTTCTTGGACAACTCTCTCGTATTCTAGAGTTAGTATAGTATAGTATATTTTCATCCAAAGATCAAAATTCATAGATATAGGACAAGTCAAAATACAAGTAAAGAATAAAACAAATAAATAAATGAGCACAACATTAAAAAATATATAGTATTACGTCACATTCAGATTTGTGAATCAAAAAATTCTTTTAAGGAATAAAAGGGATTTTCAGTCAGTAAGTATTTAAAGTCTCTTCTAAATTGCTTCTGGTTTCTGGTTTTAAGATGCGCGTTCTTTAAGTGGTTATAAAGTTTAATTCCCATTATGGTAGAACCATCGCTCTTTAATTTAAGTTATGTTTGGGAAGAATTTTTGAACATTGTTTTTGTCTGATACCATACTTATGCTCACTGGGATTAATGTAAAGGTGCTTGTTTTGATGTACAAGACATGCCACTTCTAAAATATATAGGTTAATGACGGTTAAAATGTTTAGTTTTTTAAACAGCGGTTTACATTCTGCTATATATTTCGCCCCTAACATATTACGAAGTATCATTTTTTGTTTCAAAAGAACTTTCTCACAGTGAACAGAAGCTTCCCAAAATTGGATTCCATACCGTAATCATGATTCAATATCTCCATAGTAGTATTGTTTTAAGGAATGTATACCTATTTAAATATAATTTCAACGTTCTTATCAGATATCCTTTTTTATTGAGTCTATTGTTAAGGCTAATACAATGCACTTACCAAGAAAGAGTTTCGTTTAGGGTTAAGCCGAGTATTTTAACGTTGGACGAGCGCCCAATATGCACTTCATTAATGTCAAGATCAGGGATATCATCGATGTTTTTTTTTGATATGGATGGAAAACTGTGAATTTAGTTTTAGAAGAATTGAGAAACAATTTATTTCCAGAGAACCAGGTATGTATGTTTTCAGTGCATCTGTGGCTTTTTGATACTTAACTGTTTCGTCTTTGTCAGATACTATCACCGTTGAGCCATCTGCAAATGATGTAATATCATGAATAAAATTGGGAAGATCATTTGTATAGATTGCAAATATAATAGGTCCCAAGATAGACCCCTGGGGAACTCCTACATTATTGTTTATATTCTCTGACCTCACCATCCTTTGAGTATTGTTTTCAAAATATGAAATATATGTTTGCTATCTTCTCCCAAAATTTATCTAACAGCCGCTAAACTTTAGAGAAGAACGGATTTAATAATACTCGCGTATCAGCTATATAATTATTTTTATACTTTTCATACTATCAATTATCATATAAATGGATTTCAGCCTCAGTAAAATAGTCCGATTTTTCCAATTTCTCATACATGATCATGTGCGCAGCTAAACATATTAATTCACAGATTTTGCAACTAAATTTTTTTTATTATGAAAATATCAACTATCTGTAAATTTTCAACTTGAATAAAATACCCCGATTTTTTTTTGCGAGATGCGCACACTCTCAAAATCTCAAATAGGAATCAGGACCAGCTAACGTAGACCTTTTTTTATCATCAACATCACGAAACCGTATACTAAAAAACCAGTCACAGTACAATCGTCAGGCGAAATTTCACGTCAGCTTCCACATTATAACACACAAACCATAATCAACAAAGTAACTTAACCGACGTTGTATGACGCTGTCACAGTGGTTACTGTAAAGAGAGGGAAGCGCTGTTACCAGATGGCAATATGGTACGAAACAGTTTTAACTACCATAACTAAAATAATTAATAACGAACTCAAACGATCGTCAACCCTATTTTTTTAATCCAATAATATAAACTACATATTTCAAAGAATATTCCTAAATGTTTTATATTTTTTGTCTTATCTTGAAATATGTTTATTCTACGTTTAAATACAAAAATTCGCTGCTCTCTCATAAGAGCCCATATTAAAATTCTGATTTTTAATCATTAATAACTTCCTGAAATGATCAATAATAGGTGTTGATTTTTTTAGGGTAGATACCTACGTGATTAAACTTATCAAAAAATGGAAAAAAATGAATTTCATCTAATAATCACTTATGTGAACGAACGTCCTTAAGCAAAGCATATAATATGATTAATATAAAAAATTATTCTTACAATAGCATTTCTTGAAAATTAGTTAAATAAAAAGGTTAATCTTGTCTAAAAGGCAACTATAATAGACACAACAACTCATGCCTTTACCACATTGTCTATGCTATTTGAGACATAAGTAAGCAGTATTTAAACTAAAAGTATCTTATATTGAATTCAATGTTCCTTGTCTTTGGCTCAACTTCTCTGTACTCGTCTGAATCAATACTGGGATTGAAGGAGTCCTTGTTAGCATCATGTCGTTGGCACAGTTTACGTATTGCTAATTTTGGACAATTCTTAATGTTAATCTCAAATAACGAATTTACAATAAGGTTATTTATTTACTCTGATGTGACAGAATCGGAATTTATGTGTAAATATGTAATGTTTTTCCGAATTTCACAAGAATTGGTTTGTTAAAAAGTATAGAACTTACTGATATGGTAATGACCCAATCTGATTGAGCTGCTGGTTGATATGGGCAATATGTTGGTTGGTGGTTCATCACCAATCAGCGCATTTATTGTTACATTGGACAGAACGACATTTTCCATCCAATGCACCATTTTCCAGCTACAAACAAAAAACTAAAAAAAATGCAAAAATTTGGTAGTTTCTAGGCTGTCAAACTATTGATTTAGGATCTACCGCTAAACCGATCTTAAAGTTTTATATGCCATCCGACGCAAAATTTAGTCCTGTTTAATATTACACAGAACGACATTTTCCGTCCGACGCTTCATTTTCCAGCTACAACTAAAAAACTCAAAAAAGTGCAAACATTTGGCAGTTTTAGTTAAGCTCACCACCTGGAATGGTGCAAACTTAGATTACTCGCATTTAGGAACAAACAGAGGTAATAAAATGGTTTCCAGCTTGCTGGGAATTAATTCCAGAAAAATCTTAATTTGATTGGCGTAAAGGTATTACAAGATTTTAAAGGTTGGGGGTGAGTTTTTAGGGTTGAAGTACAAAAAAATGTTTGGAAAGTATGGTTTGATAGACCCTGTAATACTTTCAAAAATTCCACCCTGCATACGTATGATACCTCTGTCCCTAAGTGACCATGCACACAATATTATTTCTTGTATTTTTGATCCAATTACGCAAATTTCAACTTTTTAACTATGACGGATAAACATATAGGTAATTTAAACATATTCTATAACATCGCGCTTGTAATCATCCCTTAAAGTTTTCGGGATTCGTCCTGGGACGGACGTATATATACACGTCAGACTTCATAAATAGGGCATTCCATTCAAAATTATGATGTGAAAGTTAATATTTGTAAATCTGACAACACCGATGTTAGCATTTTTGAATTCTGTATGTTCAAACACCCCCAAGTATTGAATTTCATTGCTCCAGCTGTGGCAATTTTGGTACTCTTTATTGAAAAAGCGGTGTTGCCGTATCTCAGTAATTAATAGAAACAAAATCTTGAAATTGTGAGATCTTATTAAATTCGACATGCGCAATTCATTGCAATAAAAATAAGTAGAGGATTCTATTTACTCGTAAAATAACAAAATTCTGACGTGTAACGTAAAAGTTGTAAACACTGCTGTAAGAATTTTTGAATTCAGCATGTTCGAAAACCTGCAGGTATTGATTTTATCGTTCCAGCTGTGCAAGTTTTGGAGAGATTTAAGCGTTCTTGTACCTTTTACTGACCTGATATTCGAAACAGATAGTATCAGCAAGGAAAACGGTTTTATTATTTTGGGGACACCAGTTAAAACTTGTTCACGCCATAAACCATTACTAGGGAGTACTTCTACGTTAAATAAAATATACAGTGCGTTCTATTAATAAAAATTGGGGATATGTTTGTTTGAAATTTTGGAAAAATAATTTATAACTTGGCAACGTCGCAAACGCGAAAAAAATATTTCAAAGCGAGATAGGATATTAGTAGATATTTCGATATAAAATAAAACATACAGGGTGTTACATTTAAAAACATGCACATAGTAACATCCAAAATAGTATTCATTTAATATTCACGTAACTCGCTGTATATTATTGAGAAAAGTTAAAGGAATATATCAATTTGGACGTATTACTTGCGACCTTGCAAATCCGGAAATTAACAGAAAATAAATTCTAACTTGGCAACGTCGCAACCGATTCCAAAAATATTTTAGGGTTAAATATAGATCAATGATGGAATCTAGAGGAATTAAAAAAAAAGTTAGTTCCATATAAAAAATCAAGTTGATCACTATCCTACTTTCACGCATCACCCTATATATTTCAAAATATTTTAGGATATGCATCTTAAGTAACCAAATAACTTTTGTATTTGACATTTTCTTGTATCAGGTATACCTTGCGAGATATCGAAGAATTACACAATAAATGGACACCCTGTATGTATACAATTTTTGCTGATTTACTATTACTATTTTAGCACTTATCGCATCTTTTGTGATATTTAAAAGCAGCACACATCGCTTTATTGTAGTAGGCATAGGATAACGAGCGCTTAAAATATATGAATACAGAGATGTATATAAATTTGTGTTTTAACACAGTATTTCCTCATTCTCTTTAACAAAATAAAATTAACTTGTGAACGCATTTATGTATAAAAGGGATTCAGGCTATTTTAAAGTAGGCCTAGTACTTTCAACGTGCTTCAAACTACCTGAAGTTCTGTAAATCGTTCAAAATTAACTGAAGCACATACAATACTTTTTCAAATTAGACATTACCAAGTACTCTTTTGAAGCAATTGACGTGGCAATCCCGAAGTATATAAGAAGGCTTCGGGCACAGGGTTTTTAAGCCATTCTACAAGCACAAATAAATCATGCCCTGCCCAGATTAGTTTCAGATAAAACATTTACCGTTCATAGTTCAGACAGGGTTCTCTGACACAGAGATCATCTTCAAAAGGTAGTATCTGTACAGTCGCTAGCTTAGTAAGCGTTTCCCTATTAAGGTAGACTCGCTCTCTAAGAACGTCCGGATGGTAGAAGCCTGTTCCGTCAACATGAGCCACCGAGAAGGAAACGTTGAGCACTTTGGATGTGCCATCGGCATCATCCTGCAGGCTGAATAGGTAAACGTTCTCTTTGGGACAAGGAATCACTGCTGCCAAAGCATCTATGAAGTACGACATAATAGGGGAAAGGAAAGAGCGTTCGGTCATGCGGTCCAAACGAACGGTGATCGAGTTGAACAACATTTCATCAGTCACTAGTCGTACCTAGAAAAAAAAAGATTAATATCAATTAGTCCTACAGTTTAATATGGAAATAATTTGATACAGAATACTAAACCATGTTCGAAATTCCTATTCAATTTGGAAAAACTTGATTTTATGAAACAAAAAGCTTTGATTGATGGGGAAATTTCCAAAATTATGATAAAAATATTAGACCTTAGAAAAGCTTCGAATAATGTTTATAAAGTTTTTATTGACAAACAGTAAAGGTCAATTCCGTAAAAAATGTAGATGTGTCTTCCACGCAGACCACTCACAATATTTAGTCGTATCTATGAATTAGTCGAAGGCTGGTCCAATTGTTCTTTACACGATAGTTATAATCAATCAATTGTCAGATTAGAGAAAGTCCCAAATGCACCTAACATACGGGAAGGACCGTGGAAATTCACGTCTCGCGGAGAGACGGTACGCTAACCGACTTTCCGAACAAGTACTCCAATATCACTCGATGTTGTCACGTGTACAACGTCAACTTATGGAGATGGGTTCTGTCGTTACAAGGAAAACGTCTTTTGTTATTTGCCGTTACCACCGACTTATATATTTTTAAACTGATTTTTATTTCCACCGGTAAGGGGTGATTTATCAAAAGTGGATACTACAGGTCGATTTTATCAACATGAACGTTTTGACTAAGAGTTAGAGCAATGAACATTCTTTGGAAATTATTGATTTTTCTCGAAATTTACCTCGAAAAGGTGTTGGTTGGGGAACTCTTTGATTATTCGTTTAGCTCAGCCAATCAGATGACACAAAAGCAGCAGATGATGTTTCACCAGTTTCATGTATTTCCTATTATATATCGTTTGGCCGATTTTCTTTGTATTAACGATAGAAAATAATAGTAGTTTCTGTTGTTTTCTGTTGTTTCTGGTGATTCTCTGTTGTTTTCCGTTGTTTACTGTTACTCTCCGTTGTCTTCTGTTGTTTTTATGTTATTTTATGTTGTATTCTATTGTTTTCTGTTTTGTTCTGTTATTTTCTGTTATCTGTTTCCGATTGTTTTATACTGTGTGCTCTTGTTTTCCGTTGTTTTCTGTTGTTTTCCCTTGTTTTCGGTTGTTTTCTGTTGTTGTCTGTTGTTTTCGGATATTTTCTATTGTCCTCTGTTGTTTTCGGCTGTTTTCTGTTATTTTCTGTTGTATTCGGTTGCTATCTGTTGTTTTCAGTTGTTTCCTGTTATTTTCTGTGTTTCTTGTTGAAAAATGTTGCGTGAATGAATTGAGTAGTGGGCTGTATCTTTGCGTGATATGCGAGTTGCCAATATGCGGTACAAAATATATGTTCGCCGTTGCAGCAGCGATGAAGATCGGAATGTAGCCTCGTGGGGGCGCCCCTTTGCTCTTCAAAATGCACTTTTCCGATACCGTGTGTATCGTTAAGTGGTACGATTGCGAGAGTTCGGTTTCTTCTGGTTTTCTGCTTGTCGTACCTCTTCGATACTACTCGTAGCAAGGCGAACAAAAGACCAGTCGAGCTTGAGCTGGCTCGCAAATTGGCAACATTCCGCGGTACATTTAAATTTGAAAAATAAATGAATCCTGAACATATTCCCCCCAAACAAATATGTGTAGGTATAGTGGAGTACCCTGGGAGTTTAACATCGAACTCCGAAAACTGTCCATGTATTAATATAAATCATTATGAATTACATTAAATGCGTTTCTAATAAAAATCACAGATCAATACATATACTACATAATAATATATTTCTATTTTAGCACTGTACACTAGTTTTCACTTTCCTCGTATTTTGAACAACTCTTTCTAAACAAATTATATGAATTCAACTGAAAATGAAATTCTGCAAACCTTGCGATAACATAAAAGCGACTGCAAATCTATTGTACGATTTCCGAAAACCCATTACGTGACTAGAAGGAAAAACATTGATTATCGTATTAACTACTTGTTTCATATATGAAATATAAATATTGTCACATTATTAATATTTAAGCCGAAACGCTCAGGCTACTTGACTGTCTAGTTTTTATGATCATTTAGTTGCTTCTGCTGTACTAATAAAATGGTTACGCTAATACGTACTATATTTTTGTTTTGTATTTCATCGAATTAGCATTGATCATTACGTCAACCGATGTTTTTTTTTCATCTTCCTAAAGTGCCAAAGACACGACTGTTTCAGTTGTTTCTTATTTTCTTCTTCTTTATTATAATAGGTATTCGCATATTCCTTTCTGCTGCTTCAGCTGCCGCGACGAAGGTATTACAGAAAATGAGGAAAGCATACACAAACCTCAATCCCTGCTACCCCCTGAGGGGGAAGGGAGACTGATGTCTGGATACGCTCATGGTAGCACGTTATCCTCTTGCTCTCATTGACATTGGGCAGATGCGGAAAACCAATCAATCAACATTATATCAATTAATTCCGAAAATCTTGACAACCGTCCATAATATAAAATATTTCTATTAATTGGGGTTATTCACGTTATTCGACACGGAGCATTATGGCTATTTTATAAAAAAGAAAACAATAATTTCGGATGGATAGGTATAGGAATAGAATAGCTGTGAATCCTGTATTTCTCGACGTGTCTGAACAGAGAGGGTCAAAGAAAGGAGAAGCTGGCTGCAAGGAGAACCAGTTGATTGACCGATGTGTCACGCAGGACTCCGTGCAGTACAAGCGAAACCTTTCTATGGCCTGGATTGACTATCGCAAGGCATTCGACAGCACGTCTCATGAGCTCATTGTGCGACCGTTGGAATGTCTTTCGGTGGATAATCAGATAGTGGGATGCATCAAACAACTGATGCCACTGTGGAAGACCCGGTTCACTATAACATCAGGTAAAACTCGGGTTCAGACAGAGTTGGTGTCATTGAAAAGAGGTGTCTTCCAAGAAGACTCCTTGAGTCCCTTGCTCTTTTGCATCTCACTTTTGCCTCTGTCCATAGCGCTGAGAAATACTAAAGGATACAGCTGTGGCACGCCCAATAACCGGAGGCACAAGGTCACCCATCTGTTTTATATGGATGACCAAAAACTTTATGCCTCCGGCCAACGCAAACTACAACAATCGCTGAGGGTGGTGCAGGAGTACAGTCATGCTATCGGAATGGAGTTCGGGACAGACAAATGTGCATTGGTTCATCTCAAGAAAGGACGAAGCGGAAATAGTGGAGATGAGGAACAGCTCGTTGATGGGAGCATCTTGTAACAGCTGCATGCCGGAGATACCTATACCTATCTTGGAGTGGCACAGCATCATGTCCTAGAGGCAGAATTGGTTAAAGAGTATCTCCGCCGCAAGTATTTGCACCGACTCCGGCAGATCTGGTCGTCAGAACTGTCCGGCAAGAACAAAGTCGCTGCCACAAACATGCTTGCGGTCCCATTGTTATTACACACCTTTGGTGCTATACACTGGAAAGTGAACGAGCTGAAGGAAATCGACACGAAGACCCGCAAAAGGATGAATATGGAGAGAAGCCTGCATCCTAAGTCCTCTGTCCCGCGAATATACCTCCCGCGACACCTGGGAGGGCGTGGACTATTGAGTTTGGAGCGTCTGCACAACAGAGTAGTACTGGCCACTGCCTGCTATGTAACGAACGGCACCGATCCCCTGATCCGCTTTGTGCGAGAGCACGAGAATGCGGGAAAAGGAGCCTTTCTTTTTAGCGCAGCGAAACGAGCAGCCGAGGAGCTCAGCCTCACACTCGACTTCAAGCGGAGGTGTCAGCAGTCCATTACGGAACTTGCTCCCGCAGAATTAAAATCCCACATTAAAACTGCCGAAGTCGACTTCCTCTTAAGACTTCATAAAGATAAGCCAATGCATGAAATCTTCTACAAACATCTAGAAGAGCATGGCTTGGCTGAGCAGTTGACCTTCTCTTTCCTAAGGTCTAGTGGGTTGAAGTCGCAGACTAAGGGCTTTATAATGGCTTGCCAAGACGGTGTCTTCAACACCTTAGTGTACCGTAAAAGCGTTATGGGTGTGGATGTACCAGACACCCATTGTAGAGCTTGCCGACAGGCGCCAGAGACGCTTATACATCTCTTGTCGGTGTGCAAGGCGTACGCTGAGACGGCTTACGTCCATCGGCACAACGCGGCTCTACGAGTGCTCTACTATCATTTAAGGCACTCATACGGTATCGATGAGACACCGGTGCTGCCATAAGCTCCAGGGGATATAGAGTCCGTTGTGGAGAACGAGAGATGCCGGATTTACTGGAATTACTCG
Source organism: Callosobruchus maculatus (assembly GCA_951848785.1). Lineage (NCBI taxonomy): Eukaryota > Metazoa > Arthropoda > Insecta > Coleoptera > Chrysomelidae > Callosobruchus > Callosobruchus maculatus. The sequence goes on along the minus strand of CATOUR010000191.1, from coordinate 2,641,149 downwards.
TTCCCCACGCTCGAGCTTGTACAGGCAAACAAGCCCGACATAGTCCTTCTCGACCACCAACAGAAGACGATGTTCGTTATTGAGTTTTCGGCGCCTGCCGAGGTGAACATCGCCTCCAAGGAGGAGGAAAAGCGGACCAAATATCAGGAGTTGCTCGAACAACTTCGCAGGCTCTGGCCAGACTACACTGTAAGTCTGCTGGTTATGGTCATTGGATCCCTAGGAGGAATGAGGAATAGGTTGCTCTCTGCACTGCGCAAAATACCGGTGTGCCGTGCGGCGGCGCACATCTTAGCCGCCAGAATGCAGAAGGAAGTCATCCTTGGGTCCCTTCGTCTACTTAGGGCGCACGATTCGCGGACCCAGTGATTGCTCACCTCACGGTGTGAGGAGTAGTCATTGGGTAATGGAACAGCAGCTCGATGTGTCGGAGCCCGAACTGCACTTTTTTTGTTTTTTTTAATAATAATAATTAGAATTAATTAGACTGTTAAAAACAAAACTGAATTCTGGAAATCTAACAAAAGCTATTAACACATTATACCAATCCTAACATATTCATTTGGCATTATCAAGTGGTCGCACACTGACATAGAAAACATCCATATACTCATCCGAACAGAACTCACAAAACACAGAATGTCACATCCCAACGCGTGCAAGGAAAGGCTCACCATAGACAGAAAACAAGGAGGCAGAGGAATTACAGATATATAGTCACTTCATACAAAACAAATAAAATCACTCAGACATTTTTTCTACAGTAAACAAACAAAATTGCATAAAGCAGTAGTAAAAGCAGACAAAAACTACACACCACTCGCCCTTTGTTGTCCCGACCGCGCAGCAGACGCACACAACCACATACAAGCAAAACAAGAAAAAATAAAAACCTGGTCGCAGAAGGCACTCCATGGCAAACATAGATACCGTGTCACACAAGACCACATTAATGAAAAGCAGTCATACACCTGGCTGCAGGATGGCCAGCTCTTTCCGAAACGGAAGGTTATATGCTTGCTATCCAGGACCAAATGATTGCAACACGAAATTACAAGAAGTACATAATTAAATATTCATCCATCACTGATGATAATTGCAGAAAATGCCATCAACAGAAGGAAACAATAGAACACATAACAAGTGCGTGCAAAACTCTCGCTGGAACTGAGCATACAGCCAGACATAACTCTGCAGCCAAAGTCATACACCAAGCACTAGCCATAACAAACAAGCTATTCGAAAACACAGGTTCATATTATAACTACACACCGACCTCAGTACTCGAGAACAATCAATTCAAACTATACTGGGACATTGAAATACATACAAACTCAGGACGGCCATATCCAAACGGACGAGCTACATATACGTCGCGGTATCTTTCAGGGTGACTCTCTCAGCTCACTGAGGTTCTGTCTCTGTCTCAATCCGCTTTCCAACACACTTAACAGCACAAACTGTGGTTTCACAACCAGGGACCAGAAAGAAAATCAACAGAAAATCAATTATCTCCTCTACATTGATGATATAAAACTATATGCCGCCGCAGAAGTGCAACTGAGAGAATTACACAGAATAACAGAAGTTTGTACGTCAGATATCAAGATGGAATTTCGAATAAAGGCCAATGGAAAAACCATCCCGAACAGGAAGTAACTGGCCAAGCGCTAGACAACATGGACAAGGACGAAACGTACAAGTACCTGGGTATCAATCAACACGTTAAGATAGACCACACAAAAATCAAATCACAACTAACACAAGAGTTTAAAGACCGCCTTATTAGACTGCTAAAGCAAAAACTAAATTCTAGAAATTTAACAAAAGCTATTAACACATTTGCTATACCAATCCTAACATATTCATTTGGCATTATCAAGTGGTCGCACACTGACATAGAAAACATCCATATACTCATCCGAATAGAACTTACAAAACACAGAATGTCACATCCCAACGCATGCAAGGAAAGGCTCACCATAGACAGAAAACAAGGGGGCAGAGGAATTATAGATATACAGTCACTTCATACAAAACAAATAAAATCACTCAGACAATTTTTCCACAGTAAACAAACAAACTTGCATAAAGCAATATTAAAGGCAGACAAAAACTACACACCACTCGCCCTTTCCTGTCCAGACCACGCAGCAGACGCACACAACCACATACAAGCACAACAAGAAAAAATGAATACCTGGTCGCAGAAGGCACTCCACTGCAAACACAGATACCGTGTTACACACGACCACGTTAATCAAAAACAGTCATACACCTGGCTGCAGGATGGCCAGCTCTTTCCGGAAACGGAAGGTTTTATGCTTGCTATCCAGGACCAAGTGATTGCGACACGAAATTACAAGAAGTACATAATTAAAGATCCATCCATCTCTGATGATAATTGCAGAAAATGCCAGCAACAGAAGGAAACAATAGAACACATAACTAGTCTCGGTGGAACTGAGTATACAGCCAGACATAACGCTGCAGCCAAAGTCATACACCAAGCACTAGCCACAACAAACAAGCTAATTGAAAACACAGATCCATATTATAACTACACGCCGACCTCAGTACTCGAGAACAATCAATTCAAACTATACTGGGACATTGAAATGCATACAGACAAAACCATCCCAGAAAATAGGCCAGATATAGTTTTCCAGTCAAAGTCAGACAAAGTGACCTACTTAATAGATATTGCGATTCCCAATGATATGAACATCCAAAACACCTACGCTGGGAAGATATCTAAATACACCGATCTCGCCATAGAAATAAAACGATTATGGAAACAAAACAAAGTTGTCATTGTCCCTCTCATTATGTTGGTTGAGGCCTTACTCCAAATACATTTACACCACACCTGCAACAATTGGCCCTGGATGAAAGGTTACATAAAACCTTCAAAAAAGTCTGTAATCCTCAAGACCTGCAGCATTGTACGGTCCTTCCTCAATTCAGAATAATAGGTCAGGTGTTGACTTGGCACAGCCCGTCAATACTTGTTACTACCGCAACCATGCGAGAAAAAATAAGAAATGCAAAATAATGTTTATTGCTTTCCAGTATAAAAGAATAAAGTATATAGCCGCGAGGGGTTGCTAGATCCCCTCAGTGGCGCCTCCCCAAGGTGGCGGATAGGGGAACGCTTCCCAGATATGGGTGGTACCGGGGAAATCAAATACCCGGGGCGGACCAAAACTAGCACGGTGGAATAGCGTCTGCATCCAGAGGATCGGCTATTCATCAACAACTAGGACGCGACGGATCTCCATGTGAGGAGCGTTACTCCGACAGCGTCTGACTCCATGTTAGGGGCGGCTGATAACACACCCGCAGGAAGCCACCCAACATCAGTAGGTTATCCGGTGCGTGGCGACACCGCAGGGTATACCTAAGCCCAAGGACGTAATCCAGCCGGCAACCTTCGCAGGTGCATCCTCAGGAGGCAATTTGGGCGGCTGCCTCCGGAAATGTCGTCTGGGGGCCCTAAGGCCAACCACCTGACGGGCCCTATCTTCGGGTTCGACCACCCCGGAAGAAAAGCACCCACACCGAGCCGGTTTCGGAAGCCGGCGTTGGGCAAGGTGGCGGTGCTTCGAATTGCCCTGTTGACGACCCCCGCAATGACATGGACCGTTTTAGGTGGACGACGGAGCTCAGGGATGACCTGCTGAGCTGCTACGAGAGCAGTAGCCCGCGCCGTAGGGGATACATGTCCCGCATGTATGAGAGGTGGTGCGAAATGCACCCAGAGCATAGCACGCTTACCTCTCAGAATTTGCGAGATTATATATCGTACCTCCGGAGGCAGGGATATGTTCGTGCTCCAGCTCAGCCTGCCCCTTCGGCGGACGGAAGGCCTGTTAACAAGACTGAAAGTTTGCCGGTAAGGCCCGCTGAGAGGGAAATCGACCAAGTCGTCTCACCTGGGGATTTCAGAGACCGAAGGGCCTTGCATAACAACGGAAGGTCCTTGAAGCTGGCAGATTTGAAGAGAGAGGATGAGGTTGTGGGTGAACGTCTATCGGAGGCCTCTGACATTTGGAGCATCAATTGCGAAATTTACGCTGCGGCTCTGAGGCTAGCTAGACAGGGGAGAGTGAGAGACTCTCCTGTTGAGAGAGCACAGAGACGGGTGCGCCAAATGGAAGCGAAAATCCAGTTGGCTCGCCAGGAAGCATCCCGTATCTAGTGTGTGATGGAATATAGAGCGGCTGGGAAGCCTTTTACGCGCCGAGTGCGCCAGATAGCCTACGGGTTGAGGCGCGACCATCATTCACTCAGTCAAGCGGTACTGGTTGTTGTCAAGCAACACTGTCTTGACAGGATACGGATGCTAATCGCTGCTAAGCGATCGTTGGTGGCGCGGGCGAGAGGTCTGGAGCAGAACAGAATGTTCTACGAAAGACCTTCTCGCCTTTTCCAACAGCCGCCTCCAGCCATAGAGCAGCCGCCAACTGCTGATCGCGTGGAGGCCTTTTGGAGGGACATTTACGAACAACCCAAACCTCTCTCAGCAGACACTCCGGCCTTGGCGCAGTTCGAGTCCGTTTGTAGGAGGACTCCTAACTTGAATGTACTGCGTCACCCGATAAACACGGAAGAAATTCTTGACGCCTTACGAGGCGCAAAGAATTTCGCAGCTCCTGGCCCGGATGGCATAAACACCTACTGGTGGAAAAAATTCCCCAGTTGCCACCGGCATTTAGCTAGAGCTTTTAACTCGTGGCTAAATCAGGAGCAGCCAATTCCGGCTTGGTTTGTCGAGGGTCGAACCGTGCTTCTCCCGAAGACCGGAGATTTGTCTGATCCCAAAAACTAAAGGCCAATAACATGTCTGAACGCGTGTTACAAGCTCTTCACCAGAATCTTATACATGCCTCTCCTTCAAGCTGTGAATCCTGTATTTCTCGACGTGTATGAACAGAGAGGGTCAAAGAAAGGTGTAGCTGGCTGCAAAGAGAACCTGTTGATTGACCGATGTGTCACGCAGGACTCCGTGCAGTACAAGCGAAACCTTTCTATGGCCTGGATTGACTATCGCAAGGCATTCGACAGCACGTCTCATGAGCTCATTGTGCGGCTGTTGGAATGTCTTTCGGTGGATAATCAGATAGTGGGATGCATCAAACAACTGATGCCACTCTGGAAGACCCGGTTCACTATAACATCAGTTGAAACCTGGGTTCAGACAGAGTTGGTGTCATTGAAAAGAGGTGTCTTCCAAGGAGACTCCTTGAGTCCCTTGCTCTTTTGCATCTCACTTTTGCCTCTGTCCATAGCGCTGAGAAATACTAAAGGATACAGCTGTGGCACGCCCAATAACCGGAGGCACAAGGTCACCCATCTGTTTTATATGGATGACCTAAAACTTTATGCCTTCGGCCAACGCGAACTACAACAATCGCTGAGGGTGGTGCAGGAGTACAGTCATGCTATCGGAGTGGAGTTCGGGACAGACAAATGTGCATTGGTTCATCTCAAGACAGGACGAAGCGGAGATAGTGGAGATGAGGAACAGCTCGTTGATGGGAGCATCTTGCGACAACTGCATGCCGGAGATACTTATACCTACCTTGGAGTGGCGCAGCGTCATGTCCAAGAGGCAGAATTGGTTAAAGAGTGTCTCCGCCGCAAGTATTTGCACCGACTCCGGCAGATCTGGTCGTCAGAACTGTCCGGCAAGAACAAAGTCGCTGCCACAAACATGCTTGCGGTCCCATTGTTATTATACACCTTTGGTGCTATACACTGGAAAGTGAACGAGCTGAAGGAAATCGACACGAAGACCCGCAAAAGGATGAATATGGCGAGAAGCCTGCATCCTAAGTCCTCTGTCCCGCGAATATACCTCCCGCGACACCTGGGAGGGCGTGGACTATTCAGTTTGGAGCGTCTGCACAACAGAGTAGTACTGGCCACTGCCTGCTATGTAACGAACAGCACCGATCCCCTGATCCGCTTTGTGCGAGAGCACGAGAATGCGGGAAAAGGAGCCTTTCTTTTTAGCGCAGCGAAACGAGCAGCCGAGGAGCTCAGCCTCACACTCGACTTCAAGCGGAGGTGTCAGCAGTCCATTACGGAACTTGCTCCCGCAGAATTAAAATCCCACATTAAAACTGCCGAAGTCGACTTCCTCTTAAGACTTCATAAAGATAAGCCAATGCATGGAGTCTTCTACAAACATCTAGAAGAGCATGGTTTGTCTGAGCAGTTGACCTTCTCTTTCCTAAGGTCTAGTGGGTTGAAGTCGGAGACTGAGGGCTTTATAATGGCTTGCCAACACGGTGTCTTCAACACCCTGGTGTACCGTAAAAGGGTTATGGGTGTAGATGTACCCGACACCCATTGTAGAGCTTGCCGACAGGCGCCAGAGACGCTTATGCATCTCTTGTCGGCGTGTAAGGCGTACGCTGGGACGGCTTACGTCCATCGGCACAACGGGGCTCTACGAGTGCTCTACTATCATTTAAGGCACTCATACGGTATCGATGAGAAACCGGTGCTGCCTTACGCTCCAGGGGATATAGAGTCCGTTGTGGAGAACGAGAGATGCCGGATTTACTGGAACTACTCGTTCCCCACGCTCGAGCTTGTACAGGCAAACAAGCCCGACATAGTCCTTCTCGACCACCAACAGAAGACGATGTTCGTTATAGAGTTTTTGGCGCCTGCCGAGGTGAACATCGTCTCTAAGGAGGAGGAAAAGCGGACCAAATATCAGGAGTTGCTCGGACAACTTCGCAGGCTCTGGCCAGACTACACTGTAAGTCTGCTGGTTATGGTCATTGGATCCCTAGGTGGAATGAGGAATACGCTGCCCTCTGCACTGCGCAAGATACCGGTGTGCCGTGCGGCGGCGCACATCTTAGCCGCCAGAATGCAGAAGGCAGTCATCCTTGGGTCCCTTCGTCTACTTAGGGTGCACGATTCGCGGACCCAGTGATTGCTCACCTCACGGTGTGAGGGGTAGTCATTGGGTAATGGAACAGCAGCTCGGTGTGTCGGAGCCCGGGCTGCACTTTTTTGTTTTTAAAATAATTATATAGTAAACATTAACAATAAAAAACAATAAACAGAGAGAATGCCCAAAAAAGTAAAATACTTGTGCTTGGGCTTATACTAATTTGTCTGTTGACAAATAAATATCACACTTAATAAAAAAAATGCCAGTGCATCATACGCTTCAATATGTGTATGTATATCTATCTATTAAAGGTTACATACTCGCACAGAAATACAATTATACATACAGAGATATTACACAAATTTATCTGACAAGTCTTAATAGGTGAATAGACAATAATAGGTAAGAAATTCCATAATCGGTAACTGGTCGTAATTAGTGAGAAAATATTATCAGTTTATTAGTTCAGTATATACTCGTTTTTTATATCTATTATCTTGTGTATTTCTTGCCTTGGTTGTTGAAAAATCCAATTCTTGAGGTCTTTTTTAAGTTTTGCCGTGGAGTTTATTTGTTTGAGGATATCCGGGATGGCATTGTAGATTTTGGGCCCAAATATGAAACGCAACGTTGTCCCACTGTCTTTGATGTTTTTGGTACACTGACTGAAGAAGCCTTGGCTCTGTTGTGATAATTATGTTCTATTGGATTACCTTGTTTATGTTTAATTTGATATAACACTACACTGCTGAAATATAACTGCCTACAGTCAAGTAGCTTTGACTCTTTGTATAAGTTTTCGGTTGAATCTGACATATGTTTATTTAGAATTAACTTCAATATCCACTTTTGGGCAATTTACATTTTTTTATAATAGCAGTTCAACACTGAATGAATAATAATATATAATATAAATAAATAATAAAATAATAAAATTGTACTTAACCCTAAATTACGATTTTTATGTAATCATCCACCCGATAGTAGCATTTTTGTAACAAAAAATGTTTTAAATTGAATTTAAATTGACTGAAGCTACTACATGCTTTAATATGGTCGGGAAGATTATTAAATAAAAGAGGGCCGAGATTATTAGGTGATCGAAATGTAACTTTCGATGTACTTATGCTTGTATGCAGATTCTTTCTATGTCTAGTATTAAAATCATTTATATCGCAGTTTCGTTTGAAATTCTTACTGTTCTTATACACGTAAACACATATTTCAAATATAAATAGAGACGGGACAGTTAAAATGTTGAATCTTTGAAATACATCTTTGCAGGTGTGTGTTGAAGAGATACCTGCCATAGCACGGATACATCTTTTCTGGGCTAAAAAAATATCTTCAGAAAGTGTTGACCAACCCCAGAAACATATGATATAGCGTAGTCTAGATTCCACATTAGCGGAATAAACCTGTTTTAATTGTTCACCAGTTAAGGTAGTTTTTAACTGTCTTAGCACATAACTTTGAGAGTTTATTTTAGGTGTAAGAAACTCACAATGGGCTTTCCAGTTGAGGTGTGGATCAATATAAAGTACAAGAAATTTAATATTTTCACTAAAAGAAAGTTTATCATTGTTCAACGCTACCTCTAAGTCGTGAACAGTTTTTTGTGCATGATGGAATCGAATAAGTGTTGTTTTAGAAGGATTAAGGTATAGAGAGTGTTGAGAAAACCAAACATTAATTTTCTCGACCAAATCATTACAATCATTTTGTAGAACTGGGTCAGATTTATTTGAGGTTAAAGCAGATATATCAACAAATCCCACAAAATGGGATCCTGGATATATGCTGTCAAATTGATTGATATATAAAAGAAGAAAGATTGGGCCCAGAACCGAACCTTGGGGGACTCCAGTGGTGATATCTAAAGTATTTGATGTAAAGCTGTTCAAATTGTTCATTGAACCAGTATGTTGAACAATAACATACTGCTTTCTTTCAACCAAAAAGGATCTGGACCACCGATAAGATTGCTCAGCAAAGCCATATTTTTCAATGATTGTTAAAAACTTGTTATGATCCACACAGTCAAATGCCCTGCTGAGATGGCAGAATATCCCAACAGGGCACTCGCCAGCGTCAATAAGTTCTATAAGTCTACCGTAAAAGGAATGTATCGCTGACATCGTGCTCTTGTTCTGAGTAAAGCGATGTTGATTTTTGGACAATATATTATTATTTTTGAGATGAAGAAGGAGTCTATTTAAATATGCGTGTTCAAATATTTTTGAAAACACGGAGGGCACAGTAATAGACCTGAAGTTTTCAACCTTAAACTCATCTCCTTTTTTAAAGATGGGGATAACTTTACCAATTTTAATTCTGCTAGGGAATGCTCCACAAAAAAATGATATATTAACAAGACTGGTGAGTGGTTTTATCATAAAGACTAGCACTTCTTTAACCAGGAATTTTGGAATCTCATCGAATCCACACGATTTTGTATTTTTTAGCTTATTCAAAGTTCATTCTCTGTGAAAGGACAGTGTTTAAAATTATCATTAACATTAAATTTAAAATCAGGTGCACTATCTACGAGTTTAATATTTCATTTGGCCAATAACATGTCTGAACGCATGTTACAAGCTCTTCACCAGAATCTTGTACTGCGTATCCCTCAAGCTGTAAATCCCGTATTTCTCAGCGTATATGAACAAAGAGGGTCTAAGAAAGGAGTAGCTGGCTGCAGCTGGCTGTGTCACACAGGACTCCGTGCAGTACCTGCGAAACCTTTCTATGGCCTGGATTGACTATCGGACAAATTTACGCTGCGGCTCTGAGGCTGGCTGGACAGGGGAGAGTGAGAGACTCTCCTGTCGAGAGAGCACAGAGGCGGGTGCGCCAAATTTCCTTTTTTTTCATTTATTTGTACTGTGTAATGCAAATATTGCCACCTCAAAGGCTACGCCTTGTGCGAGGCATTGGCATTGAAATATCCGAAAATCCAGTTGGCTCGCCAAGAAGCATCCCGTATCCAGTGTGTGATGGAATATAGAGCGGCTGATAGGCCTTTTACACGCCGCGTGCGCCAGATAGCTCGAGAACTAAGGCGCGACCATCACACGCTCAGTCAAGCGGTACTGGTTGTTGTCAAGCAGCATTGTCTTGACAGGATACGGATGCTAATCGCTGCTAAACGGTCACTGGTGACGCGGGCGAGAGGTTTGGAGGAAAACAGAATGTTTTCCGAAAAGCCTGCTCATCTCTTCCAACAGCGACCACCATAGAGCAGCCGCCAACTGCTGATCGCGTGGAGGCTTTCTGGAGGGGCATTTACGAACAGCCTCAACCTCTCCAAGCAGACACTCCGGCCTTGGCGCAGTTCGAGTCCGTTTGTAAGAGGACTCCAAACTTTAATGTACTGCGTCACCCGATAAACACGGAAGAAATTCTTGGTGCCTTACGAGGCGCAAAGAATTTCGCAGCTCCTGGCCCGGATGGCATAAACACCTACTGGTTGAAGAAATTTCCCAGTTGCCACCGGTTTTTTTAACTCGTGGCTAAATCAGGAGCAGTCAATTCCGGGTTGGTTTGTCGAGGGTCGAACCGTGCTTCTCCCGGAGACCGGAGATTTGTCTGATCCTAAAAACTACAGGCCAATAACATGTCTGAACGCATGTTACAAGCTCTTCACCAGAATCTTGTACTTGCGTATCCTTCAAGCTGTAAATCCCGTTTTCTCAGCGTATATGAACAAAGAGGGATAACCTGTTGATTGACCGCTGTGTCACACAGGACTCCGTGCAGTACTTGCGAAAGCTTTCTATGGCCTGGATCGACTATCGGAAGGCATTCGGCACTACGTCTCATGAACTGATTGTTCCGACGACGCAGCGCAATGGAGCAATGAAGCCGCCCGGTAAGAAGAAAAATGCGAATCATCCATCCACAAATTTTATTCCACCTGCCACCAAAATCAAAGCAGGAATAGCAGTTACAACATTTGGAAAATTATGTTTATGTTTTTCGAATATCATTCAAGTTTCTTTCACAAATTCTTTCTTGTAAAACTGACAATTTAGATTTGTGAATTATTTGAATAATTCTAGAACAATCGTTATCACAATTCATTCCCCACTTACTCATGAAAACAAAATTATATTAACATTCTGCAAAATTACATGTGAATCCGGTTCTTCCCATTGTTTGCCATCGCTAACACACGGTATTACGATGAAACCTTGATCGATTAATCAAACTCCTCAAGTCCAGAAGAATTAACAGTAATTTCCTGGTCGAACGGGTTTGGCAACAGTGTAAATTCATTCGCTACCGAGCTACCGTTGGTGACGGACAGAGATACTTTCAACGACGGCGACGTAGCGACAATGGGTAATGGGTAGTTTTACGTACACGTATGAACAAAAAGCAACCATTGTACTATGGTACAGCAAGGCGTCAGGTGCAGATGCCGTCGTTTCGCAGTTTCTGTTTACATACCCTGATCAACCGTTGCCAACAGCTAAGATCGTCAGGTCTATTTTTCAAAACTTCATCAACCGTGGCTGCATCAATAACCCACCTAACCACAGATCATGCCAAAATGGTGATGCAGAAAAACCGTAGCCTGAGGAAAAGGTTGCCAGGGGTGTAAATGTGTGTGGTTATGCTAAAACCACATTGGCGGGGACAATAATAAATTATTATTATTTACAAAGAAGTTATAAATTTGCGAGTACAAAAATTTCTCAAAAATCTTTGAAAGAGTTGGGAGGATGCTAATTATCCTCAGATCTGAAAAATCTTTAGGATTATTACATTTAGGTATAGGAACACCAATAGCAACCCTCCAAGAATCTGGAAAGTATGAACACTCAATGCAAACATTAATTATATGAACAATGTATTTCTCAATGAAAGGACTACAAAACATTCTATTACTTGAACGATCTGCTCCAAATGCGTTTGTATTGTGCCAGTCCGGCCCTGGACGGCCGAGCATATTTACGTGAATTCTAGAAGAGTTCCTTCTCGATTCGTGTTGTTATGATCGCAAGCTGTCGCGAACGTTCCAGAGGCAGTGTTAATACGCGGTAGTAATACGCGACGTTCCAGTGGTGCGCGCGAAATAAATGAACTGTGACATGAATTAGTGAAGTGTAGGACCAATATAAATTAGTGTAGTCGGACTAAGGACTTGTAACAGTATGAATTGTATTCAAAATGTCAGTTACCTCACCAACTGTAACTAACCGAAATGAAAATTTTCAATGATTATACTGTGTAAGGCTTTCGCGGCCATCGTCCAATGAATTTGTGGTTCTTGGGTTTTTAGGCCGGCGTCGTTTAGCGTTAAAGCTTGACGTTTCGCCACCACGAGTGGATGGCATCTTCAGAAGCTATTTCACTTCGGCGACTTCCAAAATACTGTATTTTACTGTACTTTTTACTGTATTTTGGAAGTCGCCGAAGTGAAATAGCTTCTGAAGATGCCATCCACTCGTGGTGGCGAAACGTCAAGCTTTAACGCTAAACGACGCCGGCCTAAAAACCCAAGAACCACAAATTCATTTTCAATGATTGTTTTGAACCCTATCGTTATAATATTTAATATTCTGATCACAGTTGTTGGTAACACTTTGCAGGTACCTTGCAAAATAATTGTTGAGAGAGTTGGGGGTCACATAAATTGTGTGGTAGTTGTGAGATACGATTTGGGGTAACGCAGAAATCTTTCAATGCCTTCCAGGTTATTTTAGAATTATTTTGCTTGAGCACATGATCTTTCTTCTCATTCCTAGTTACAGTGAGCGTATAATTTTTGAGCTCTTTGTATCGAGCAAAATCTAAATCACTACGTGTTGTCTTAAATTTCTGAAGGGCTTTATCCCTCTCCCTTTTTAGCAACAGGTACTTACAGGATGGTACCACTACCATTGATTATAACATGTACCCCTACAGCTAAATTATTTTGTAACTCCTGAATTAATCACTTTAGACCCCAAGTGTGCTAGTTTGTTGGAATTGTTTTATCGGGAGGAATGCAAAAAGTCACAAATATACAGGGTGTACCATTAAACATTTTGAATCGGACGTCACGTGATCAAAAACAAATACCTCATTATGAGACACAATAATAGGAACAGATACAACATTTGCTCTAATTTACACCCCCAAAATTATAATTCGCTACTACTGTCCAGTTCCGATATATTGCTTGTCTTAATAGTCGTATATACTCATCTTCAATGACAAATTAGATAATTTCAGCAAAATGCCTCTCGGCTTACTGTTATTTTGCCTTCCTATTCTCTTACAGAAGAAAATATCTTCGTTTCTTAAAGCTGTTCCTAACTTGCTTTTAAAAAGGCTTATTACTTTCTCATTTACATTTTCTCTTTCTCTCCTCTCCAGTTTGAAAATTCTTAAATTATTAAGCTTAGTGTCTTGCTCCATATCATTATTTTTTTCAAATCATTTTCTGATTTCCACATCGCAGTTTTATCCTTCACGTCAGCTAGTACATTATTATTAGACAAATTTATTTCTTTAACTTTCCGCTTGAGGCTGGATATTCTTTTCTCTAGAGTTTTTATCACACTGACCGTGACTTTTTGTGCGATACGTTGAAAGAAATCGTCTCCCTTTAGTAGCGAGGCAATGCATCTACTTTCGGAATTAATAATTTCATCCCATAACTCTCTTGTGGTAACCATATCGATGATGAAATCACTCACACAGGAAGTACTATTCACTATACACGAACTGTTCAAGTTTCGAAGTAATTGTAATTTAACTACTTATTTTAGATGTTTAAGTAGGAGCTCACAACAAACGTGTGCACTCTATGCCATACATTACTTATTTTCATCATCATATCATCATTAATTTTCAACTTAGCTGTTATGGTTCTATGAAAACTTCACTGAGTATATGCCTTGCTTCTAGATAATTCTTTTTTGGGACATATTTTTGAAATAATATATAACAAATTTATGCCTGACAACTGGATTTCTAATTTTTGGTAAGCGCACCCCAGCTGTGTTCTCAAAGCAGTCATCAAGAATATAAGTTGTTATTTCTATGAACATTAGATAGGTAAAAGCTTCCGGGTTTACCAGTTATGAGTTGAATATTACTTGAGGATGTCATCATAAATTTCTGCTTACTAAAAGGGGTGATACACGTACGAACTTTAAGTACGCGGTTTTTAAGTTCGCGAACTTACTCGGCTCGACGCGGTGACACACGTGAAGCTGAAGTCACGCATTTTGATGATTTTCCTAAATAAACAAAACTTTTAACAAACTCCAAACACAACAAGCGTTGCGGATCGATGGCCTGCAGAAGCAGAGTGGTGGCTCGCGGCTCGCAGTACGAGACGAGACAAGCTACGAGCAAGATTTCAAACCAGTTGGCTCGCCGGCGGTTTGCGCGACGGTTTTAAAGTACGCGTACTTACGGTGACACACAGGCGAAAAAGGTCGTCGAGCCATAAGTACGCGTACTTGCTCGTACGTGTATCAGCCCTTTAAGCTTTCGTATGATCAATTGTCAATGTTTATCAAAATTTTGATCTCAATCAATTTACTGAATGTTGCACTTTACCCTCCATATTACTTCCACTGTACATATAAACCTGCCCATTCCAACTGCTTTAGACCTCTTTCAAAATCTTCACAATTAAACGATTTAAATTCAGGTCACGATTCGACATTGATCAGAAGTTTCTTAACGTTTATAACATAAAAAAGTTAATATTAGCTGGTTGTCAGTAATTCCCTGGCTATCAAACCAAATAACTTCGAAATTTACTAGATCTATATTAAATATGGCAGTTATTTTAAGTAATTTATTACTTGTTGGATCATGCAGAAAATCTTATAACAAATCAGGAACACTACGTTGCTGTAACAAAGATTTATGTTAAACTCGCCAAAAACTATAATATCATCAGTTTGGTTTGATATCTGCTAAAAAAGTATCCAGAATATGTATTCATTCACTAAGATTAGTAAGGTGGTTGTACATGTTATTAATTTTCTTCTCTGCGTTGACACTATTAGCACAAAAGCAACGACGGTTACTTTGTGGTGACCAGTCTGAACTGCAAGTAGTAAAAGACGATCCTGCCAAGCTAACAATTCATAACTACGTTACTTTTACCTGAAGCTGCATGACGGCTTTGGCTTCGTTGACTCCATCAGAGACTGATATTTCCATGGATGCTTGACGTGGCACGTTGGTGTTCAGTTGGGGGGATAACGTTAGTTCACCCGTGGTGCCATTTAAAGCTATCAGATTGGCATTGTTTCCTGATAGAATTGTGTACATCAATTTGTCAGAGACATCGGCATCGAAAGCTGGTATGCGGCCAACCGGTCCTGTTGGGAAACAGTCTTGGAAGTTGTTGAACACTACCTGTTGAGAAGACACACACACACATGTAATAAACTGATTCGAATAAAATGAAGTATGTTGTCCATAGTTCGAATTGATACATTTCTCACAGTAAACTACGCAACTATTTCTAGATTTTCATCCGACGTTCCTATAAATATTTTTATCTAGTATATTGTCATTGCTATAACACTTATTTTTTATACTCAACCAAGACGATAAGACGGTTGAGTGATCAGTTCGATGGAACCATTGATTTTCTTATGAAAATTCTCAGAAACACATCTTTATAACCCAAGCAGTGGAGTATGTCCTTTAAATAACACCGTATAAATTAATTTTGAATTAATAGGCAGCAATAATATTTATTTATTTATTTATTTATTTACAATTTGGGATGCTAACAGATAAATCCAAAATGCACCCACTAATTACAAATAATTTTCCCAGAAATATAGTGCAACAATTAAATCCTAAGGCTATAGTTAACAATAATAAAACTTACTTAAATATTGTGTTCATTGAAGATCATGAGCAGAAAAGACTAGAAATAGATTCCTTTTTAAGAGGAAAGTTGTAATATGAAGTCTTTTTTCATTACCTTTTTCAACAAATTCAAACTCACATGAAAAATATCTAGCTTACAAAATTCATTATATGATCGTTGAGCTCTATATAAAGGCGAATTCATACCAACATTGGTACGGCGATATGGCAACTTAAAGAGAGTATAATTTCTGTATCTTCTATCAGGGACATTTAGTTGGAGGCTAGATGACATGGAACTACAGTCGACGAGATTGTGTATGACCTTGTACAAACAGCACACATCAGAGATAATTCTTCTGTCCTTCAAAGGAATGATATTATGTTCTTTCATTATATGATCATAAGTGCTATTCCCAATTGGTTGTCCTGTTTTTAAAGCTATCAGGCGCAGAAATTTGTGTTGAACCCTCTCTATGCGCGCTGAGTGTACTGCATAGCAAGGATTCCATATTATAGAGCCAAACATAAGCTGACTGTGTATGAAAGCATAATACAGGGAGATCAAGGCCTTCGGATTCTTGAAATTTCTGCAGGTTCTATATATAAATCCAAGTAATTTGTTTGCTGCATTTACTGTTTTTTCTATATGTAAAGAATAAGATAATTTTTCATCAATGAAAATACCTAAGTCCTTTGTTACATTTAACTGTTCCAGCTCCACATTGTTAACGGAATATCTATAATGCGTGACTCTCTTCACTTGTTTTGTGAACCTTATGTAGTTACATTTATCAAAGTTTAAAAAAAGGCTGTTTTTAATGCAATATGAGTGTAACATCGTGAGATCTTCTTGTATACCTAAACAGTCATTAATGTTATTTACCACAGAAAAAAATTTCAAGTCATCTGCATAGAGAAGGCAATTTGTATTTTTCAGTGCACTTTTTATATCGTTTATATAGATAATGAAAAACAGAGGGCCCAAATGACTTCCCTGTGGTACGCCTGACGTTACTTTGAATACCTCAGAAGAAAATCCATTAACTGTTACTGTTTGATGCCTGTTGCTTATGTATGACTCTATCCAACGGCACAATCTATTATCTACACCCACCTCAGCAAGTTTAGCCATCAAAATAGAATGGTCTATCCTATCGAAGGCCTTACTGAAGTCAGTGTAGACAACATCGACTTGCAGTCCGTCATCTAAGGCTTGCGAAACAAATTCTGTAAAACACACTAAATTTGTGTCAACTGATCGTCCAGGGAAAAATCCGTGTTGTTCATTAATTATTAGACCTTTTACAGTTCCCAATACAACATTGTAAATTATACGCTCAAATATTTTTGAAAAAACTGTGAGCTTGCTTATTGGTCGATAGTTTTTAATGATATGCCTTTCCCCTCCCTTGTGAATTGGCAGAACATTTGCCTGTTTCCATTTCACAGGGAAGACACATTCCGTTAACGACAATTTGAAAATATAATGCAGTGGCAAGCAGATACTACTAACACATTTTTTTATAAATAAAGGTGAGATTTTATCAGGTCCTGCGCATTTGTTCGTATGCAGCGCATTCACTATTATTGAAATTTTTTCAGGAAGAATCAAACTCTCATCAATGCAGTTATCACGATTCTGAGGTATAGAGCTTTGAAGTGGCTGAGATTTGATGTAAATACTCGCAAAGTACTTTGCAAACAAATTACACACATCAGTACCATTTTTGGCTTCATGTTCTCCATCTGACATAATGCCTGGTATATGGTTCTTTAAGTTTCATTTGGTGGCTTCCCATACACGAGGACATGATAAAACTCAAAAACAAATTCATCTCGAGCAACATGCTCTTAATTAATGCGTTCAATAGATTTTCCAACATTCTGACGGTAATTATTTCAGACTTTAGTTTGTAATTTTACCAATTCTCGCAAGGTATACGTGATAGAAGAAAATGTCAAATACAAAAGTTATTTGGTTACTTAAGAAGCATATCCTTAAAATATTTTGAAATATAAAGGGTGCTGCGAGAAAGTAGGATAGTGATTAACTTGTTTTTTTTATACGCAACTGTAACTTTTTTTTAATTTTTCTAGTTTTCGTCATTGATTTCTATTTAACCCTAAAACATTTTTGGGATCGGTTGCGACGTTGCGAAAGTCATAATTTATTTTCTATTAATTTCCGGATTTGCAAGGTCGCACGTAATACGTCCAAATTGATATATTCCTTTAACTTTTTTCAATAATATTGTAACATACTGTATATTATGGTATTCGTGTTATATTTGTATTAGTTGTCATGCATGATGTAATGTCAAAGTATTAGGTTAATCTTTGAAGTGTAAACGTCATCGAATCGTCTAGAGTTTTCGAGAATGACGGATGGATTCTAGAAATGTCATCGAATTCTCTAGATGATTCGATGAAGTGTATATAAGGCGCCACGAGTAGCGTGGCAGGAGTTCAGATGAGTTGAGTTGTACCTGAGATAAGGTTAAGAGATATTGTATCGAGTTGTGAAGTACAACGGTGAAAGTTACGTCGAGTTTGACTCCCTGGGCGAAGAAAAAGAGGCCGTCGTGACAATTACAGCGAGTTACTTGAATATTAAATGTATATTACTTTACATGCTTCAAACTATGTTCGTCTAAAGGGTGTTTTTGGCAGAATTTTTAATTACGGCAACTTGAAACTCATTTTACTTTGTTTTTTAAATGTAACACCATGAATGTTTTATTTTGGATCGCAGTATCTACTAATACCCTATCTCACCTTGTTAACCTTGTAATATTTTTTTTCGGGTTTGCGACGTTGCCAAGATATAAATTATTTTTCCAAAGTTTCAAACAAACATATCCCGATTTTTTTTAATAGAACACACTGTATATTTTATTTAACATAGAAGTACTCCCTTGCGTTTTTTGAATATCTAAATCGGGAAGCGGTCTTCCCAATTCCTTGATTTAAGTTTTCTCCTCAATCAAGTATGTGGAAAACGGGTTTAAAAAAGGATTGCTAATACTATTCATTTTGGCAATAGTCCCTCACTCATTACGAGTCACCACTAAATATTATCCGTATATACGTATATATCCCATCGACAATGACAATATGGTCTTTCTTGGTGAGCCACCGGCCCTTTTCCTATTAAAATCGCGCTCTGCGCATAACGTTAATATGACCTCATTTAACCTTTCGGCCTCAATTATATAGCAGCATTGGTGCCGTTGCCTGTTTGGCTTCGACACCGCACGCCATGGCGCCGTGCTTTCATAGCAATAGTCTGGGCGTATTTGGCGAAACATTAGGATAACATATTGGAATTTTGTGAATGTTTAATTTTTGCTAAATAATTTAAAAAAAGGATGTAATATAATACTTAAAAGTAGCACAAAAAAGTCGATTTATTGTCGTGGTACCATGGCTCCTTGGCTCTTAGGGCGAGCTGCCACTACTGTACATAATTATCTAAACTTTCAAGTTTGTGTTTTTTTCTAACCTAATATTCGTGGTTGTCTGGAAATTTTCTTTCGAATATAACTGCAGCGGCAGCTGCAGCGCTAGCAGCAAGTATAGGTATAAAAAAGCGTCAACAAAGGAAACGAAAGATGTGTAGGCAATCGATTGATGCCAGATCACACGGCAAAAGCCCTTTAACAACGCTTAATAAAGAGCTGCTACCCGAGAATCCAACAGCCTATCGAAATTTCTTACGGGTGGACAGAGAGCAGTTCAACCATTTATCGCTTGTTGAAGGCAGAATATCTAAGGAAAACACTGTAATGCGAGAATGCATTTCGGCAAGAAATAGGTATGTTGTATGTTAGTTTTCATTCAGAGTTCAAAGTGTACGTTTTTTATATAATAATAATAATAATATCCTTTATTCCACCGTTATACATTTTTTAAATAAAGCAAAATATGAGTGATGAACAAAAAGTCACGGTAAGGAAGGGCGAAGTTCAGCATGTAAGAGTGAAACCCCTACGGCTGTTCTACCACTTAACCCATTACACAACATGATGAGCTAATATTCGAGTACAACAAAACCTTATAATTAGGAAGTAAAAAAAGATAGTTGAATTAAATGCAGGTACACATATACAGTGCGCTATTTTGCAGTTGGTAGTAATCAATAAATTACAATACAACAAATATATACATACATATGTAAACACACATATCTACACAGGCTATATATACGATATAGATACTTCAAAGCTTGCGAACATATTCCTTACATTTTCTACTGAAGGTAGTGATAGAAGATGACGACATCGAAGAAGGGAGAGAATTATATAATTTGGCTATACAATAGGAAAATGACCTCTCAAACATAGCTGTCTTATGGATAGGAGGAGTTAGTTTACCTCTAAACCTTAGATTCAAATTATGAATATCTGTTCTGAAACTTAATTTCCTGTAAAGATATGAAGGTTTTTGGAATTCAATTATTTTATTATATAGGTTTATAGAATGATAAATTCGTCTTTGTTTCATATTTAACCACTGACAGTCTTGCAACTTATGACTTACAGGATTTCTCCTTCGAATACCATAGATAAACCTCAGGCATACGTTTTGAGTACGCTGGATCTTCTGTGAGGTCGCAGCTGTTAAACAAGGACCATACACAACATCACAGTAGTTAAATATTGACAACACTAACGAATCACACAACACACGCTTCAAATTTTGACTCAAATAGTCTTTATGGGAGTAGAGCTGTTTCAGCCTGAAAATCGCTTTTCTTACGCACAGAGATATATGTTTCTCAAATCTTAGTGAAGAGTCAAGGACAAGGCCTAGATTTTTTGCTTCATCAGTTTTTGTTAAAGTAGTGCCATTAATGCTTATGATGACATTGTTATTAATTTTTTGAATATCGGACTTTTTACCAAACAACATCAAAACCGATTTCTTAGGATTGAGATATAATGAATGTTCTAAAGATACAAGATATAAACTACTTAGATCGCTATTTACCTTATGGCAGGCTTCATCTACTTGACTAGGAAAGAAGGAATACATGAGCTGGGTGTCATCAGCATACATTTGATATTTACAATAGGAAATGTGGGTCATCAGCTTCGACGTGTATACAGTGTACAAGAGGGGTCCGAGCACAGAGCCTTGTGGGACACCAGCAACTACATTTAGGGTGCTGGATTGATTCGCATCTAGTATGACCTTCTGTCTCCTATTAGTCAAATAGCTCTTCACTAAACATACAGCCGATATATCTAGGCCAATAAAATTCAAGATTTGTAATAATATTCTGTGATTTACAGTGTCAAATGCTTTTGAATAATCTAATAAAACTAAAATTGTACATTTTCCTTCATCACTGGCCCTCAATATATCGTCCGTAACATTTAGGAGCGCTGTAGCACAACTATGAGCTGGCCTGAATCCTGACTGATTCACTGGTAAAATGGAGCTACTTTCAACATATTCAAGTAACTGCACTTTCATAACTTTCTCAAGAATTTTGGAAAGTACAGGCAATATAGTAATAGGTCTTAAATCAGAAAGAGATGTAACATTACAAGATTTGGGAAGTGGTAAAACATTTCCTATTTTCCATGCATCAGGAAACACTGAAAATTGAATGCAATAATTTATAATATGTGCTAGATATTTTAGAATGAAAGGGCAGCAAGCTATTAGAAAATTAATGTGGATGCCATCGTCACCTATTGCAGTTGAAGCAATCGAAAAAAGAATTTTACCAATTTGAACCTCATCCACTACTTTAAATTTGAAACTGGAATTCACGTAATTAGCGTTATGTGCGTAATAGCTGAGGTCACCTTGTAAAACGTTTTGCGGAACAGAATTAATAAAATGATTGTTTATAGCATTTACATCCTTCATATCAGGAGGTATAGAGTACTTTTCTTTATGCAGAATGTTCAAGTCAGAAAATGCTTTCCACACCCCCTTTCTATCCGTTTTACTCACAAATTTTATATAAGCTTTTTTTTCTCTACGTATTGCAGATGTCACACTATTTCTTATATCCTTGTAGTTTTTCCAATGAGTAGGATTTCTACTTCTTTTGAATTTAGCCAGAGCACTGTCCTGCAGTTGAATCATGCACTTGATATTATCAGTGATCCAAGGTTTATACGGTTTTTTGAAAATACAAGTTTTCAATGGCGCATGCAAATTCATTAAAACAGAAATATTATCATTAAAAAATCTAATCTTGTCATCTATGTCATATTTATCATAAATGTTATACCAAGGAATGCTTCTCAGATGACCATCAAGGAGTTCAAGATCAATATTTTTTATATCCCTGTACGTAGAAACATTATGCGATTCATTTTTGTGAGAAATGAGAATGTCTGCGTATACTAATTCATGATCTGACATATTATATACAGGAATAGTACCAACTCGTGTAGCTTGTATATTCTCAGTTACTAATATTAAATCTAGTAAAGTTGCACTGTTACTGGTAACACGAGTAGGACTATCTATAATCTGCGTTATTCCACAGCTATCAATTAAATTATTGAACATTGCTGAAGCATTTGAAATACTCAATAGGTCTATATTGAAATCGCCTAAACAGATCAGCTTTTCACAAAGTGGTAAATAGTTAACAAGGAGTTCCTCATATGATGTGAAAAAATCTTTAACATTCGTATTAGGAGCTCTATAAACGCACCCGATGATATACTTTTCATTATTTAACTTAATACTCACCCATAAGTCTTCTATATCTCTACTCCATCCGATTATATTATACCTAATTGCATTTTTAATATATATATACCAACACCTCCTCCTCTGCCGCCATCAACTCTATCTTTTCTAACAGAATTGTAGTTAGCAATATGTACTTCTGCATCATCAACGTTACTAGTCAGCCATGTTTCGCTCAGAGCAATAATATCATAGTTTCCAGCTGATACAATGTCCAAAAAATCTGCAAATTTATGTGTAAGTGACCTAATATTTAAGTGACAAATTTTCAATTTTTTTTCCACCATACAACTGCAAAAAACAAATGTATATGTGTACCAATATTAATACAAGTATGTTCACAAAACAATAATTATAATATATTCCAGATATTATCCAGAGAACAACCAATAATAGTCTATACTGAATACTACCCACCCCCAGCAATATTAATAGTCTATGACAAACACTATTATGACATTAACATGTCATGTAACCATCAAATTACTTTATATTCATGGCATACATATATGAGAATACGAGTACGAGTAATCAGTCTATGTTGCCAAAGCAAAATTTCAGATAGGCGGAATATAAAATCAAAGCTATAACAGGCATCTTAATGATTTTACAAGTAATACTAATTACTAACCAAATATATAAGAGTACTTATCATAGTTTACTAAGGTCCTCTTCACAACTTATCATTATTTTCACATCACCCTTCACTGCAAAAACGTTTCCTCTACTGCTCCACACATTCCTCAGGGATGTCTTCTTTATTGCAGCCTCCATCAATTTAAGTTGCGCTTCAGCAAGGTCCTCCTTGATTACTACACCAGTGCCCTTTAGTAGACGCTTGGAATTATAGATTTTATCTTTAATGTACAAACTCTTTAGTTTGACCAGTACTCCTCTTGGACCCTTGGCTGATTTTTTTCCAACTCGTTGACATACCAGGATGTCATCCATCCCTAGATTTAACGACATTTTAGAGTTCACTAACTTGAGAACTACTGCTGAAGTATTCTCTCCATCAGTTTCAGCCAAGTTAAATATTCTCAGGTTACACATTTTAAATTCACGCTCCAGAACATATAGTTTTTTCGTAGTACTCATTTGGTCGGTTTTCAGCATTCTAATTTCACTTTTTAAGGCATCAATAATTACCTCATTTTCTTGTTTTTCATGATCAACACGTTTGTGTATCTCGTCCATCTTTTTCTCTAAGTTAGCAACTCTTTCCTTGAGCGTTTTTGCTACACATTCCGACACCTTTTCGACAATCGTTTTTACAAATGCCTCATCCGTCAACACAGCGGTGATTGCACTACTAACGGACAATTTAATTTCGTCCTTAATTTCTCGCGTAATCACCATTTTCCGTAATTGCGTTTTCTCTCACTGGAAGATAACACCTTAAGATTTGAATATCCGATTGACTCGTTTTTTATTTGTTAGTTTTTTAGATTTTATTTATGATTTTGCCAGGAGCGTACGCGGACACGACTACTCGCTTGCCATGTTGCCGTAACCATATAATGTATGATCTTTCTATTGGTGTCTCATAGAGTAGAGTAGATACTTTTAATTTTGTAGTTGTGATCTATTGTTGGTATAACCACAAACATAACCATAGATACTATAATGTGAAAAAGTATTTCAGTATGAAACAAGCATGATAGTTTTCATTCACAGCTCAAAAAGAGTCAAATGTGATTTTTGAAAGCGAACATTTTTTGATATAATTCATGTTTTTTCTGATGTCTTAGGGCCGGTTTCTCAATGTCCAGTTAAAAGTGTCAGATAGGTAGCTGCCAGTTAGCGTGTCTATGGATGCAACTGTCAGGTAAGATTTACGCGAATTCGTAAGTATCACCTTCAACTGTTTAAACAATTTATCTGACAGATAATCATTATCTTCCAGATACATATTTAACTGGACATTGAGAAACCGGTGCCTTAGTCTTATAGAGTATAGAATGTTTGTAGTCTTGTAATTGTAATTTATCTTTGCTATAATCACAAATAGGGCTGTTTCATAATTTGCTGTAATATAAACTTGTCAATAACAATGAAATGAATGTATTCTAGATACAACATTATTTTGTTTTAGACTGGAGATAACCTTTAGATTTATTGAAACAGGGGAATGTTTCCGATCACTGATGTATTCCAGCCGAATACATGAAACTACCATTTCACGCATCATACCTGAAGTATGCACTGCACTGATCGATGTTTTGCAACCCGTACACTTAGAGGTATGTAATAAATTGATTATATTGTAATTCATTAGAAGTCACAATGATAACCTATAGTTGTCATAATTTCCTCTTAAAATTATTTAATGTCAGTAGTGTACATTCCAACTTTCTTAGCTAGTTCATATGTAATCTGATGGCTATCATAAACAAGCAGTTTGACAATTGAAGTGAGCTTCAGAACACTGAACTATGTTATATAATCCATATATCTAACATAGTTTGTTGTTCCAGAGCATATTGCAGATTTAAATAATGTGCAATTTGTTATATGGATTATAAAGCTTATTTGGTTTTTGCAGATACCTAATGAATCAGAGGAATGGAAGAAAATTTAGAGTTTATGAAGATGTGACACTTTCCATTATGTCTGGGAGCTTTGGATGGCAGACACATATCATTTCGAGCACCTGGGTTTTCAGGATCATATTATTATAATTATAAAGGCACTAATAGCCTCATTCTGATGGGCTTAGTGGATGCAAAATATCAATTTATATATGTGAATATTGGTTTGAATGGCAGGATAAGTGATGGTGGTATGTTTCGTCGGAGTAGATTGGCAGATGCTGTCTACAATAATATTTTGAATTTCCCAGAACCCAAACTATTACTAGAGCTCAGACAGAGGCTTCCATATGTAATCGTAGCGGACGAGGCTTTTCCTTTATCAATGCATTTAATGAAGCCATATTCATAACGTGGCCTGGATACTGAGGAACGGGTTTTCAATCGTAGGTTATTCCGAGCCAGAAGAATAGTGGAAAATGCTTTTGGTATTTTGGCAAATCGTTTTAGAGTGCTGTTAACATCAATAGCTTTAAATGTAGATAAAGTTCAAATGCATCCTTCAGATCAGGGCCAATCGGGTGACGATAATCATTTTTTTTAGATAGCCCGTACCGAGACCTATCCAAAACACCCCCATGTATGTGTACCGATTATTGATAGTTTTCGAGTTATGATTTTTTTTTTGAAAACTTGAGATTTTCCAGTTTTTCCAAGAAATCGTCAAAAACAAAATCAAGAATGGTTTTTGGCTTTCATTTTTTCAGCAATTATACTCAGTATTAAGCCTATTTTAATGTTCAATAAAGAGAATCTGTACATTCGAACAATAGTTAAGTACACTTTGGGCCCAAAGTTTGAAATCTCTGTTTTTAGTCAGGAGACCAAAACCTTCAAAATAAAATTAAAAATACTTATACCTGGTTCTGGAGCTCCAATCTAATCTTAAAAACTCTGCAAGACATTGCAGTTTCGAAATTATAATGAAAAAATAGCACTTATGGGGGCACTTTGCGACGCACGTGACTGTTAAAGGTAATAATTCACGAATTTCCAAAATGATTTAAAAAACCATTATTTTACTTTATTATGACAAATTAAAGAAAAAAAACTCATAACAACTAATAAACATGATAATCATTGATGTTTTAATCACTTTTTATAATATATACCTGTGCTTTTTGCTATGTACTATTGAACTTCTGCTAAATTAAGTTTTATGGAAAGTTAACAAAGGAAAAGGGCAGTAACGCCATACATGGGAACAACAACAAATAAATCAGCAGTACTATAATAGTGTATTACAAGACCATTACCATCTGCCTTCTGACAAACATGGCTGCCATGACCAATACAACCATCATTTTAGGTGCGTCATAGAATTGGATGTAAACAAACCCGAGATCCATTTAAAATCTCCATAAGAGAACATTTAAAGTAAATTTATACTACAACAGAAAAATAAGTATACTAATACTTTAACACCTTGATAATGCACAATCACCATTTAAGGTTGGGATCTTTGTAATTATCGGTATATTCGGGCGAACTTTCAGTTATGTGTCAGTCTGTATGCCTAAATATGTTTAAGTGGACGTGTTTCGATTTTAAGTAGGTACACACTTTGCAGTGTCTTTATCCTATTCCACTACTGGGGAACTGACAATGAGAACTTGTACCTACCTGGAAATCGCTGAGTTGAGGTGCATTATCGTTCACATCTGTCACCAGCACATCGACGTGAGCATCTGTTCTAAGTGGAGGACTTGCAGCTCTTACTACCAGCTCATACCTGTCACATGATATATAAAAACATATGAAATACAACTTGGCCGTGGAGAGAATAGTTTGTTGTGGATCGAGTATGGCAACTTGGCATTGTAATGAAAGGTACTTGCTTACTCCGCAAGATGGAGATGATTCCAATTCTGTGAACCAAATGATTGGCATTGTAAGATACGCTCCTCCTTTACGTCGGTACTGTCACTAGGAGGTCTATTTTAAACATTCGTTTTGTTGTTGTGCCATATTTTCTGTATATCTTATAACTTTTGTATATATTTTTTAGCTTTTTGCTGCTAAATATATTCCGATGCTGTTATGTATGTAAAATATTTAGCCACCAGCCCCAATCGTAGAGCTTATTGTTTCATAGGTAAGCAACTTGTCTTGTGTAAACAAATAATTTTAAATTTACGGCTATAGCTTGAAGTCTGTCTAATGCAGCCGCCATTTTTTCCACCCAATCGTCCATGCTCCCTTACCCACAAGCAACGTTGGAAGATGCATGGAAGAGGTGCCTGTCTTATTTATCGTCGATGGTCCGACCAATAACATACCGTCCAATAATTTTTTACTTCCCACACCGATAGGTGAGGGGAGTATTGTGATCGCGAACATTTTCGAATTTTTAAATAATAAGTTTTTGGGGCGTTTTATGATATCTACATAACGAACATCCACGTCACTCATTTCCGTCGGTGTATCTGTCGGTCTGTTGGCGTTTTTATAACCTCGCAATCTCCGTAACCCTGATATGCTATGGGGTCGTAGATGGTAATGCTGCTATAATTTTGAAAATCGGTGAATGGACGGCGCAGTAATTAGCAAAAAACAAAAAATCGGATAACCTTTAAACTGCGTTTTTAGGTGTTTTAGGGGTTGCTGATCATTTTCTACCTTTTTTTGGGTGGAGATAAAATTGGTTGGTGGTTGGTTGGGGGGTGGCGAGTTGTAAAACTAAAAAATTAGTTCTATTTATAATAGGCTAACCATTAACCTAGGTGAAAGCAAGACCTAGCGGCATAATACACTTTTTTAGGTCAATCCGAACATTGCCTTGCATATTACAGAAACCAAGACAGTTCGAATTTTCTGATGTAAGCATATGAATATCGCTTTAGATCGTGTTGTTTTGTGTAATGGAGATTATTGAATTGATTTTTAATGCATTTTTGACACAGCACTATTACTGTAGCGAGGATGGAAAACGCGTATGCTTTTTAGAAATCGTGTCAGCTGCGATCCAGCAGTAATAAAAAAATGTAAAAACAGCTCAAACTTCGTTTTTAGGCATTTTAGGGGTTCCATCGTTCTTCACATTTTTTTAGAGAGGGTAAAATTGGGTTAGTTTGGGGGTGGGGGTAGTGAAACTGAAAAATTGTCTGTATTTGTAGTGGGTTCTTTATTGCGATGTGAAAATATGATATAATATACTTTATCCGAGTAGTGTACTATTTTTGAGTGGTTAAAATGAGTCGAGGTAGGATG
This sequence comes from Callosobruchus maculatus, assembly GCA_951848785.1. Lineage (NCBI taxonomy): Eukaryota > Metazoa > Arthropoda > Insecta > Coleoptera > Chrysomelidae > Callosobruchus > Callosobruchus maculatus. Next base: position 2,612,871 of record CATOUR010000191.1, on the reverse strand, counting down.
AGGTCCCGGATACGGGACTCCATTTTTTCGATATTTGTCATTCGACAGGCGTGATTTCTATAAAAGCTGAACGGCCCAAGCATCATGACGCATTCGTGGAAGATTCAGGGCCGTATTCATAGTTGATACTTAAAGAGTCCCTTAAAACTTGAGTGTCCCTTAAGTATGGCTTTGTACGTTTCGACAGCTACTTGAGCCCTCACGTAAGGCTCACTTGAGTAATACTCATGTAACGAAATGTCAACATGACATTTCGTTGCTGTCAAGGCGGGTTTTTAGGTTAATTTTGGAGTAAGGTGTTGTTAGTTTCTGTCACATCCGGAAAATGTGCCAGACAAACTGGCACAAAATAAAAAGGGAACAGGCCCTCGATTCTTGAGTTCGATAGAGTAGAACGCTCCCTGGGGAGCATTCCCTCATTTGTTTCTACTCCCTCGTTTCAAAACGAGACGTCCGTATTTTTGAGCAGAAAGAAAGGAGCCAAATGATATATCTCGTTATGCGGGGTTGCCAAATGTAACAGCCAATTAGAAACGATTATGATTTGACACTTGAAACATAGCATACCCTAGTTTGGAATATCATGTGTTTTGTCTATGCGAGCTTCTTCTTTCGATATTGTTGAAGTGTTATGTTTATACTAATGAAACAAATGAGATGTCTTATCAAGTATTTTCTTAGTCGAAACATTTTAAATAATTTTCTGTCAGAGAGGAATTATGTAGAACATCCACACCAACATTCAATCGTTTTTCAGAATCGAGAATGTCTTCATTTATTTGGTCTCCAACTTTTGCATTTGCCATGTCCAGGTTTAAAAATTATAAAATACAAATACATTCAACGTTCAACTAGGTATTTGAGACTCTGCGTGGCTAATGCATTACAAATCATCATTTGGAATTGGAAATAACAGACCAATAGACCTGTTATGTCATTTTACTAAAAACAAGTGGGAGGGAGCCAATCATATGCCTTCCTCATTTTGTTCTATTGAAAATTGTGAGAGATGTATTACTGACTCCCTGGGGACCACTGTTCACCTGTCATTCATTTCAAGAATACAGTTTACTTAACACCCCAGCGGACACGCCCACTTTCTCTTAGTTGTTCTACTCCCCGTATTTCAAGAATAAGGGTCCAGAAGTCATCAAAACCCTAGGCATAGGCAACAATATGACAGCGTTGCCAAATCTTTTCCCGCCGTCTCGTAGATGTTCACTAGGAAACAGATGCACAAGAAGCCCACATTTGAGTATTACTCAAGTGGACCTTCAGTATCTCTGAAGAGACGACTATAACTTCCTTTGCCGGTTATTGGACGTTTTATTTCAATTCCTTGATTCAAACGTATCAATTTTTCACGGTTGCCGACGTCAGTTGTTTGTTTCAGAAGTTCATATCAGAACCCACCTTATATAGGGTGATTCACTTTTTAGTAGCAGGACTAACATTCGACCGAAAAACTTATTTCATGGTGCACATTTTATATATAAATGGTTCCGCAACAGCTTCATTTTTAAGATAAAGGTTGGTGAAGTTTAGAAAAAAATCGATTTGTTGTTGTTCACTGCAATAAGATTAATATTAGCAAAAAAATGTACGCTACTGACCTTAAAAACAACTAAATGTTGTTTTTCAGATTAGACACATAACAGCACAACCTTTTTGTCTCCTGATATCTTTTCGTATGTCACTATGTTTTCGAGGAAAAAATAAAAAACTTCATAGCCTGTCGAAAAAAAATTTGTTAAAACTAAACAAGTTAACTTGACCAGACTCTTTTCTTTAGCCCACATGTTTATATGAAATTTTCTACTTGAATTTGGAAGTTAACTTGTTTTAAATTTTTCTAAAGACTATGAACTGATTTGTATTTTTTTCTCGAAAACAAAGTGAAATACGAAGAGACATCAAGAGACAAAAAAAATTGTATTTTCAGTCAGTGGCGTACATTGTTTTGTTAAAATTAATTGTGGGACTGCCCCCGAGACGCTACTGAAAATGATAATTAAACTTGTAATCAGTGCTCACATATTGCCTTATTGTAGTGAACAACACCGCCAGATTATAAAAAAATGGATCAATGAAATTAATAAAAAATAATTTTTTTCACCAAACTTTGACACCATGTATCTTAAAAACGAAGCTGTTACGCAGCCATGTTTATATGAAATTTCCACATTAAATATGTTTTTCAATCGAGTGTTAAAGTTCTGCTAAAAAACAAAAAAGTGGACCACCATGTATATACCCTAAACTTGTTAAAGTGAATATTTCCCTTTGGAAGCGATGTTGTCCGCTGACCGGAGTCAATAAAATTAAGTTTTTTTCACTTTAAACTATATCAATTTTTACTCGCTAATCAAAATTCTCTATAGTTTCTATTATGCTTAAGTGATCCAAACATTTATCTAGGCAGCTATTTCATTATTATTACATAATTTTAAGATTATGTTGACAACTACTTTGTTACAATACAATACATTACATAATAGGGTTTATTTTATTCAAGTCAGAAGTATCCTACACACGTTTATAGCGCACATATATCAAACTACAAATAAGATGAAATAAAAATGATGCATATAGGACAAGTACCTTACACCTGTGTATATTACAGGTGCACAATTTTGGATAACAGGGGGTACGATGTCATGAGGGGTAAATTTGGATTCTGTTGTAACGCTTTAAATGTTTCAAAACTCTTTGTTTTTTTTACTGTCTGTGCGTTCGTCCGTCCGTCTGTCCGTACACAAAAGATAGCCAAAACTACAGGTGCTAGAGAAAAACTAAATACAGATTCGGAAACAGCATGAAAAAACTAGTCCGGCAAAAATCCGGTTCTGTCAGTATCGCTTCCGGTTTAAAAAAACGTTAATTTTTTATACAAACAAAGGCCTGCGGACTTTATGAACTGTGATAGTTTGTTACACATTTCCTGATTGTTAAAACATTCACGAAGAGTCTGCAGTATTTCCATGCTTAATACTTTAATATGACGCGCATAATTCTGTGATGGGAGTAACATAAAAACTACATATTTAATGTTTAAAAATCTGAAAGATATTTAATAAATGGGCCTAAGAAATGTTCATGTAAATGTCCATTAGAATCGTTTTTTAAATTAGCATTTGAATCACTCATCTCATTTCTATCCAATTTACAGATCATATTTTTTGTTAAGTTACAGGCTCTGCTTTCCACTTACAGGCATGTTTTCGATCGAACAGTATTTGAAAGACGGGTAATGTTAAGCTGTTTTTTTAATTTATTCAAGAGTAACAATTCCGTACTAACCGTTTCTTCGCAGATTCGTAATCCAATTCGACCATAGTGACTAAGGCAGCTGTTGCGTCAGCACCTGCTCTGGTGATCAATGAGAAACAGGCAGCATCTTCACCGCCTACTATGCTGTACTGCACTGCTGCATTCTGACCTTCATCAGGATCATGCGCTCGTAATTCAGCAACCTGGAAAACAATTTTTATTGCCAAACATATACTTCCATTATAATACAAAGTATTTTAAGATTAATGCAATAGCCGTTTAGATGGTGGACACTTTTACTTGACGAAACTGGGCCATTTATGGAACTTGCCTTATACAGGGTGGTCCAATAAGCGCGCGGAGTTCTCTAGCGGCCTTACTGTTTAAAAGAAGAATGTGTTAAACGTTAAAAAACGTTTCTTTTCAGATAGTCTACTTGCAAAAAATAATTTCGAAGATGGCGGACATCCGGATATACTGGAAGTAGGCATCAACTTCGTTATCTTAAATTGAACACCCTGAATATTATTACGTTTTTGAATTCAGCATCGATTTTTAGGTCCAGTTTGTTAACTATAGTTCTACGAAGCCTTTTTCGGAGTTATCCAACAATCTTTAGGAAATTCGACGTTTGTAATAATTTACAAAAAGTGTTAATACTTCGGAAACCAGGCGCGACAGAAAGATGCGGTTTCTGGTGTTAAAACGAGCAAGTAACGTACTTGTGTTTCAATAAGATCATTGTTTCAAAAGCACATTAAATCAATAGACTAGCAATTTTAAAAGATTTTATTTAACTTGCAATGTATGTACGCTTGTTCGGGTGGAATCTTGCAACTCAATTTTGAAGCAGATATCTTCATCCAATCGGATGAAAGCTGAAATTCTGTATACACGTTTAGTTTGGATGACAATGTACGATAAGCTGTATGACGTCGTTCTAAATCCAATAGTGGAATAGTTATTTAATACATTTCTACAATATGGGTATGGAATTAATATTAGAACGCCTAGTAGATGGTAAGGGGAATGACAATCAATGAGAGGGATGTCATCACTGACAATAGAGCCACTGATGTCATTTTACTTCCCACACCGATAGGTGAGGGGAGTATTGTGATCGCGAAAATTTTCGATTTTGAGATAATACGCTTTTTGGGCGTTTTATCATGTCTACATAACGAAAATCCACGTCTCTCATTTCCGTCGATCTGTCTGTCGGTCTGTCTGTCTACGCGTTTTTCTAGCCACGTAATCTCAGTAACCGCTGCATAGATTGTGATGAAATTTGGGCAGCGATATGCTGTGGGGTCGTAGTAGGTAATGTTCCTATAATTTTAGAAATCGCTGTACGGGGGGCGGAGTAATTAGCAAAAAACAAAAAAATTCAGATATTCCTCAAACTTCGTTTTTAGGCGTTTTAAGAGTTCCTGATTATTTTATACTTTTTCTTTGGGTGGGGGTGAATTTGGGGTGGTTGGGGGGTGGGGGGTTGTAAAACTGAAAAATTTGTTGCATTCGTAATGAGCTGTCCATTGATATGTGAATGAAAAATTTGTGATGTATACATACGAGTACTGTTTAAATCGTTCTATATCGCGTAACGCGAAAATTGTTCAATTGATTTTAATGAAATTTTGACACAGTATTACTACCGTGGTGAGGATGGAAAACGCGTATGTTTTGGAAAAATCGTCAGTGGCGGCGCTGCAATAATAAAAAAAATTAAAAATATATTATAAAAGCAGCTCAAACTTTGTTTTTAGGCGTTTTAGGGGTTCCTGATCATTTTCTACTTTTTCTGGGTGGGGGTGAATTTGGGGTGGTTGGAGGGTGGGGGGTTGTAAAACCGAAAAATTTGTTGTATTCACATTGGGGTGTCCATTGATCTTTGAATGAAAAACCTAGCGGTATAATACACTTTTTACGTCCATCCGAACACTGCCTTGCTTATTATAAAAATCAATGGGCGATGATTTAGTTGCAAGGGGATTTCAGACTATAGCTTCATGCAATGGGAAATAATAAAATGGTATGATCATTACGTGTGGGAAGTACTGAGTCGATCAACTTGACTCCATTTTTTAGTTAAACGATTAATTTTGTTGCGAGACTGGGGAAAATATACTATTCAAAGTCGGTGAGTTGTTTTATCACAACATGAACCTTACGACCTGAGAGAAGATGGTCTTTCCATTTGGAGCCGAACTAGAGGCTTGCGGTGCGAGCAATAATCTGGCAGCAGTCACGGGATTCTGGATCGAATTGTACGAGTTCCTTCATACAACCTAGGTTGTATCGATGACGGCGGCGAGATTGACGTGAGATTAGGGGGTAGCTCACGAAGTCACGAACCGCTGGGGACCGGACAGCCGCAGCCGGTGTGTCGCAGTGCAGAGGGTACATGAATGACTGTACCGAATACTGGTAAAGAAGCGGTAGACTGTGACGCGGTGTAAGTGGTAAAGAAGATCCGCGGTAAGGATTTTCCTATAAGAAGTTGTAAAGGGACATTTGGGGTACTGGACTGACTTTGGGAAGGTAATAGGGATAAACGCGTATTGTTAGTGAACTCCCAATACAGTTAACGTTATGTCTAGAGTAGGTCTATATTTTTAGTTGGCTAGACTTCGTTTGGCTAGAGTTCGTTTTAGCGAAACTCGAAATGAGGGTCGAGAGGGGTCTCAATCGACGCGGATGGACGCCCTGAGTCGAACGATACCACTCGTAGACCGAGGGAACGTCCCGGTAAAATTCTATGACTCTTTACGTTTCAGTACCTAACCTAGCTTACGCCAAATGGTCAACTTATTGAGGCCAAATTCCGTTTAATTGGTGTTTAAGTAAGTATTAATCGATTCTACTTCATGTCCTGAGTCGAATTAGACCTCTCCCAGATTGAGGAAACGCTCCGATGAAAATCTGCGCCACTTTAAAATTTCAAACCTAACCTCAAACTGATTTCGATATTTCGATGATTTTTCATGATATATGTGGTCATTTCGCATGATGTAGTACAGCATGCGAAAGCACTAGATGAGTATAGCACAATAACACCAGTCTCAACATCCTAAAATGGAAAATAAAAAAGTTATGATACTTTAAATGTTTAATGTTAAAGCTATTGAGGAAATATGAATAACTGAAAACCAGGTTAGTTTATGTTGAATTAGGTTTGTGCAGACGTATAACGGGGGCCTGGGGGGGGGCGCCCCCGCAGACGTCACTGTCTTCGAATATTTTGAATAGTCTAAGCAACAGGTTCCTCAGGTAGGGTTCTCACCTGTTCGGTTTTGTCCAGGGCGTGCAGAGGTAGGCCCCAGGATGCCTTGTTTTGGTTAATTTCCAATTGAGAATCAAAATGAATGGTTGTAAAGTCTAGATTTGATTCATTTGAGTTAAGACATCAAGCCGAGTCGCTTGACCATTTCTATGTTAGGTAAGATATAGGAATTTGCGAATTTCAAAGTAGCGTAGATTTTCACCAGAATGTTTCCTCACGCTGGTAATGGTCTGGTTTGACTCGGGACTTCAAGCTGAGTTGATCAGAATCCATTTACCCATTTCAGCTTCAATCATCAACATCAACTAGTTTGGTCAAGTTAGGTTAGGTTCGAAATCTTCAAAACGCTGTAATTTTTCACCGGAGCGTTTCCTCAGTCTGGCAGTGGTATCGTTCGACTCAGAATGTTAATCCGCGTCGATTGACACCAATCTCAACCCCCATTTCGAGTTTCGCTAAAACGAACCCTTACCCTTCGTTTTAGCGGAAACCGATTTGAGGCTTGAGAGTAGCGTCAATCGACTCAGTTTGACGTCCTGAGTAAAACGAGACCACTCCCAGACCGAGGAAACGCTCCGGTGAAAGACTACGACAAGTTTCAGTACCTAAGCTCTAACTTAACCCGACCGGTCAAGCTGTTGAGGTCAAAATAGGTTAAATAGGGTTTAAAGGACTGTTAATTGACTCGAATTGATGCCTTGAGTGGGACTAGACCATACCCAGCGTAAGAAAACGGCCCGATAAAAATCTATGCCTCTTTGAAATTTCAAACCTAACCTAAAAACGACTTCGAAATTTCTATATTTTTTCCACGAAATATATGATCAATTCGAAAGTACTTGACGAGTAGGGTACAACACCAGAAGCAACACTAAGAAATGGGAAATAAAAAAGTTATGATACTTTGAATTCTTAATGTTGCTAGAAATTATGTAGGTTTAAGTTGGCTTAGGTTTATTCCGAGGTTTGTTCACTTGTATAGATAGGCTGGCCCCCCAGACGTTACTAATTTTGTAGATTTTGAATAATCCATGTAACATACTCCCAGGTAAGTAGGGTAGGTCACCTGTTCAGTTTTTTCAGTCTGCTGGAATAGGCCCCAGGTGCAGACCCTCGAAGACCTTTTTTGGCTTAATTTCCTGAACTGAGCATCAAAATAAACGTTTTTTCAGTCTACTAATTGATACAATTCGAGTCAGGACGTCAAATCGAGTTGATTGACACCCTTTTTTAGCCCGACCGTATTAGTTTGGTTATATCAGGTAAGATATTGAAATTGCCAAGTTTTAAAGTGGCGTAGATTTTCACTGGAATGTTTCCTCACTCTGGAAGTGTTCAAGTTCGAGTCACGATGTCCAGCCACATCGATTAACACTCATTTTGAGCTCAACAAGTATTTTTTTTTGATAAGTTAGGTTAAGTAACCAAACTTCAAAATGCCGTAGTTCTTCATCAGTCTGGGAGTGGTCTCGTTCGATTCAGGACATCAAACCGCGTCGTTTGACACCACTCTCGACCCCCATTTCGGTTTCCGCTAAAACGAAGTCTTACCTTTTAATGTAGTTTAAGGTTTTTGTGATGTCTCTAAATGGAAATATGCGAAAATGAGTGAAAACCATGATAACGCCAATTACAAACTTTATTTATATAAAGGTCTGGAGAAAATATACTATTCTAAGTTGGTGAGTTGTTTTATCAATGCATGAACCTTCCTTAGTACCTGAGAGAAGAAAGTCCTTTCAACAATGAAAGGGCTTGTTGAGGGTAACTCGAATAACGTGACGTCATTCTAAATCCAATATGGCGGCAAAGTTTTTAAAAGCTTATTTAACCTGCAATGTATGAACCGATTGAGCTGAAATTTTGTATACACGTTTAGTTTGGATGGCAATGCACGATAAGCTTTATAACGTCGTTCTAAATCCAATAGTGGAATAGCTATTTAATGCATTTCTACAATATAATAATAATAATAATATCGAATTGCCTTATTGATGACCCGCGCCATGACATGGACCGTTTTAGGTGGACGACGGAGCTCAGGGATGACCTGCTGATCTGCTACGAGAGGAGTAGCCCGCGCCGTAGGGGATACATGTCCCGCATGTTTGAGAGGTGGTGTGAAATGCACCCTGAGCATAGCACGCTTATCTCTCAGAATTTGCGAGATTATGTATCGTACCTCCGGAGGCTGGGATATGTTCGTGCTCCAGCTCAGCCTCCTCCTTCGGCGGACGGAAGGCCTGTTAACCAGGCTGAAAGTTCGCGGATAAGGCCTGCTGAGAGGGAAATCGACCAAGTTGTCTCACCTGGGGATTTCAGAGACCGAAGGGCCTTGCACAACAACGAAAGGTCCTTCAAGCTGGCAGATTTGAAGAGAGAGGATGAGGCTGTGGGTGAACGTCTATCGGAGGCCTCTGACATTTGGAGCATCAATTACGAAATTTACTCTGAGGCTAGCTAGACAGGGGAGAGTGAGAGACTCTCCTGTTGAGAGAGCACAGAGACGGGTGCGCCAAATGGAAGCGAAAATCCAGTTGGCTCGATAGGAAGCATCCCGTATCCAGTGTGTGATGGAATATACAGCGGCTGGACACTCAGTTAAGCGGTATTGGTTGTTGTCAAACAACACTGTCTTAATAGGACACGGATGCTAATCGCTGCGAAACGATCGTTGGTGGCGCGGGCGAGGGGTCTGGAGCAGAACAGAATGTTCTATGAAAGACCTTCTCGCGTTTTCCAACAGCCGCCACCAGCCATAGAGCAGCCGCCAACTGCTGATCGCGTGGAGGTTTTTTGGAGGCATATTAAAAGCAATTCTTTGGTATAATAAAACATTGGGGGTTACATTTAAAAAAAATGGAGTCAAGTTGATTGACTCAGTACTTCCTACAAATAATGATGATAACATTTTATTATTTCCCATTGCATGAAGGTATAGTCTAAAATCTCCTTGCAACTAAATTATCGCCCATCCGCCCGCAAAAACAACATCCATCACAAAAACCCTCGTAAATAGTTTCTTGCGTCTCCCTCCTTAGGAACTAGGGCGCCACAGTTTTTTCTGCATGCTTGAACGGGACGCTGCGAAACGATCAAGAGCCTCCAATCCGTCTAAAAACGAGGTTTGAGCTGATTTTATGTTTTTGGTTTTTTGATTATTGCTGCGCCGCCACTGACACGGTTTTTCAAAAACAGAGTCGTTTTCCATTCTAGCAGCGGTAATAAATTCTGTGTCAAAATTTTATTAACATCAATTCAATAATTTTCGTTTTACGCAATATACATAGAACGAAATAAAGCAAAACTCGTATGTACAGATCACAAAAATTGGTATCTGTAATAGGCAAGCCAATGTTCGGATGGACCTAAAAAAGTAATATGCCGCTAGGTATTTCTTCTACAGGTCAATAGACGGACTATTATGAATACAACAAATTTATCAGTTTTACTACCCCCCACCCCCCAACCGCCTCGATTTCACCCCACCCAAAATAAAAATTGAAAATGATGAGGAACCCGTAAAACGCCTAAAAACAAGCCTTGAGCTGTTTTCATATTTGTAGTTTTTTTATTATTGCTGCGCCGCCACTGACACTATTTTTCCAAAACATAGGTGTTTTCCATCCTCGCTGCGGTAGTAATACTGTGACAAAATTTGATTAAAATCAATTCAATAATTTTCGCGTTACGCAATATAGAACGATCTAAAACAATACTCGTATGTATACATCACAAATTCTAAATCCCTTGGTTTTTATAGTAAGCAAGGCAATGTTCGGATGTACGTAACAAGTGTATTATGCTGCTAGGTTTTTCATTCAAAGATCAATGGACAACCCAATATGAGTACAACAAATTTTTCAGTTTTACAACCCCCCACCCTCCAACCACCCGAAATTGACCCTCACCCAAAAAAACGTAGAAAATGATCAGAAACCCCTAAAACGCCTAAAAACAAAGTTTGAGCTGTTTTTATATTTTTAGTTTTATTATTATTGCCGTGCTGCCGCTGACCTGATTTTTCCAAAACATACGCGCTTTCCATCCTCGCCTTGGGAGTAATACTATGTCAAAATTTCATTAAAAACAATTGAGCAATACTTGTATGTATACATCACAAGTTCTAAGTCCCGTGGTATCTATAATAAGCATGCAACGTTAGGACGGACCTAAAAAAGTGTATCATGCCGCTAGGTTTTTCATTCACATATCAATGGACAGCCCATTACGAATACAACAAATTTTTCAGTATTACAACCCCCCACCCCCCAACCACCCCAAATTCACCCCCGCCCAAGAAAAAGTAGAAAATGATCAGGAACCCCTAAAACAGGTACCCATACATAATTGAAATTTTTCGTTTTTTGCTCATTACTCCGCCCCACGTAACGATTTTCAAAATTATAGGAACATTACCTACTACGACTCCACATCATAACGCTGCCCAAATTCCATCATAATCCATGCAGCGGTTACCGAAATTACGAGAGAGAGAGAGAGAGAGAGAGAGAGAGAGAGAGAGACAGAGAGAGAGACAGAGAGAGAGAGAGAGAGAGAGAGAGAGAGAGAGAGAGAGGCAGAGAGGCAGAGAGACAGAGAAACAGAGAAACAGAGAGACAGAGAGACAGAGAGACAGAGAGACAGAGAGACAGAGAGACAGAGAGACAGAGAGACAGAGAGACAGAGAGACAGAGAGTACTAAAAAATCACCCTGTATATCCCGCTATATAGGAGCAATTCAACACTGCCCCCTTGAGAACGGTCGTGTATTAGTGTAGTGTAATTTTTTACCAGTTTTATACTTACCGTGGAACCTATTGGACTATTCTCGGCTATGTAAAGTACGATTTTGTCGGAATCGAAAGCAGGCGGAGAGTCGTTGACGTCTTCCACCCTTATAACGACTGGTACGGAACTGCTCAATGTTGGGGAACCTCTATCTATGGCATATGCTTCCAATTCGTAAGAAGCCGTGGACTCCCTGTATGATGCATAAAAAGGAAATATATAATTTTTGATTCAAATAAACTCACATTACAATTATCATTATTCATCCAAAACTCCCAAACGTCACTCTGGTGTTTGCATCTGATATTAAATACATAGGTCACACCGACATTTTTTTAAAACCTGATAAATAAAAAGACAATAGCAGCTAATAACCATAATAGTCGGTGCTGCTATACAAAAAAAAGATAATAATGAGAAAAAACTTATAGTTTTTCAAAGTATAGAAGGATATATTTCATCCTATGAAATCAGTCATTTAAACAGGAATACCACTGCTCTCGCGCCACTTCATAAAGCACGTTTCCGTTTGAAAAACGCTCACCACGCATTTTATCTTTCAACTTTGGGAAGTTGCATGGTAAAAGTCGGGTTTGTTGGGCAGACGAGTTTTACTTTTGATTATTCCAAAAACTGTTTGTTGCGTTGTATGGGATGAACCATTGTCATAATGCAAACCAATGTTTTTTCGTAGACTTTGTAAGCGCGCTTTTCAAATACTGGCAAACAAACTATGATGTGATGAGCACTCACTGTTCGTTGAGCCTCCAAAGGAACCGAGGTAACAAGTTCACTTTTTCAAAAAAAAAATACGTGATCATTTTTTCCCGACCTTCCTGCTTCACTTTCACTGGCTGCAGATCAGTTGGAAACAACCATTTAGCTGATTGGCGTATTTGATTCAGGTTCAAATGCATATATCCATGCTTCGTTGACACCTATAATATCATACACTACCTAGATCTACCAAAACCGTACTTCTTGCGCGTTTGTTGGCATTCAACACGATGTTGTTTTTGGGCTTCTGAGAGATTATGGGGAACCTAAGGTACTCCGAGACGGTGATGTAAGATCTTTTTAACTGCAGTCGTAACGGTTCATCCGTTTTGAAAATTATTTCTATATTATTTACTTGGCTGTCATAGATAAATAGTTTATATCCTCCATATTCAGCAACTATTTCATTATTATACTAGTAATGTTTTCATAATCGTTGGATTGTACCACTTTTTATTTCTTCGTTTTCCCTTTTCTATTTATTCCTTTCAGCAAGAATTGACATCGTATCATATAATATACGCATACAGGAGCAGGCTTCGGGGTATACTCCAGAAGTCTCCACATCAACATCAAGTAGCCCATGCCAGCATAACTGAGCACGAGCTGGCGGGCATTACTAGTATTCAATTATTTATGCATAATTGAACTTTCACTATCCGAATCACAGGAAAAATCGTACACCGCCAAATCTAGTTGCTCTGTTACTCTCCTCATGGTTGACTTGTATATTATACCTATCCGTATTTTATAATTTACTTGAAAAAAAAAATGCACTTAATTTCCTGACCTGTCGAGTCCTTTATTGGTTCTAATAACACCAGAAGTGGGATCAATCACGAAACTGCCGTCTTGCTGATCTTTTTCCGATAGCTGGTAGCGTACACGTCCATTCAAGCCAGCGTCAGCATCTGTAGCAGACACTTGTACCACTGCAGTGCCCACGAGAGCATCTTCGGCGATACTGGCTGAGTAGGCAGGTTGGCTAAATATCTAAGACAAAAAATTAAAATTCGTAGTTTAAAGCCAAAGAAAGAATCTTTCTTAACTAGGGAAGGTGGTTTGCTATCCCACTGTCATATATATATGATTGTACCCAGGCACATAGATAGGTTGATGCAACTGGGCACCGTCCCAAGAGGAAACAAAACATTTAGGGACGGTTACACCGGTCTCTAATAAGTGCCTGATAGCTTATCTGTCGGATAACGCCATATAAATAACATAGGCCTATCTGATACTTATCAGGAGCCGGTGAAACCGGCCCTTAGTGTCTTAATAAATTGATTTTGAAATTCGAAAGAAAAGGATTTAGTAGGTACTGCCAGAAGTAACCAGTCGCCCAGCAAGCTCATTGTAGCCACACTGTTACGAATTGACTGGAAAAAATATATATTTCGGATCTACTATAAGTATATATATACATATATACAGGGTGCGCGCGGTGCTCTCTAGCGGCCATACCGTTTAAATGAAAATGTTTTAAATAAAAAACGTCTCTTTTCAAATGCCCTACATTTAAAAAATAATTTCAAAGATGACGGACTTCCGGATATACCGGAAGTAGGCATCAACTTCCTTATTTTAAATAGAATACCCTATATTTTATTACGTTTTTGAATCCAACATTGATTTTTAGGTCCAGTTTTTTATCAATAGTTTATGTCTACGAAGCGAAGAGTTATTCAGCAATTTTTACAAAATTTGGCGTTTGTGGTACTTTACAAAAAAAGTTAATACCTCGGAAACTAAACGGGATAGAAAGATGCGGTCTTCGGTTTTGAAACAAGCAAGAAACGTACTTGTCTTTCAGTAAGATTATTGTTTTTAAAAAAAAAACATTAAATCAATAGACTAGCGATTTTCAAATTTGGAAAGTTAAAAACGTTAAAAACTTTTTTCAAATAGGATGGTATGACAAGATTCACATCAGTGGATGCGAAATTAAATTCTCTTTCACTTTTATCTAGACACATGTGGTTTTCAAGACATTTACGGTTTTGCAATTATGGCATAGGAATCGGAAAAATCGTAGGTGGCGTGGCTCACAAACGGAACAATTGACAGGAAACCTTTCATCCAAAGTGTTTCGACCTCTAGTACTAAAATGTGCTTTTGCTTAAAAACTCCAGTGGTAAATTTTCCAACAGGTTTTCCAAATTTTCATTTAGAACATTTTGGAAAACATTAGTTCATTACGCGGTTTCCAATAGTTCCACCCCAAAAGCTTAGACTCCATGCTGGTTGTCAACAAACCTCTCAAAATTTGGATTTGGAAAGATAAAAAATATCCTCTAGTTTTAAAATCGGCTATAAAAAAGCTGACGACGCATATTCGTATACAGGGTGATGTAGAATGCAAAATTTAAATTTTCTCTTTTTTTTTTCATGTAACCCCTAATATTTTATTATTATACCAAAGAATTGCTTCTAATATGCTCTTTCATCTCTGTATAGCATTTGTTATACCTACATCCATCAGTTTCCGAGATATTTCGATTTTTCTGCAAATTTCAAATATGTACCTCCTATTTGTGTACTGAAATTTATTTATTTGGAGAAAAAGTTATCGAATTTTATTTGTACTTAACGAACAACTAAAGTACAAGGCTATAATAGTATTTTATCTAGTCAAAATACTAAATTAACGGGATAATAATTAGTCAAGTATGCTAAGGAAACAATTTTATAGGCGTCATGCATAATTCTCAAGCAGATCTTTCAGGTAGGCTATAAAATATTAACCCACACAGTTCGAATAAAACGATTCTTCTAGCACTTGTTATACCTACATCCATCTGTGTCCGAGATATTTCGATTTTTCTGAAAATTTTAAATTTACCTCCTATTTGTGTACTGAAATTTATTTATTTTGAGAAAAAGTTATCGAATTTTATTTGTACTTAACGAACAACTAAAGTACAAGGTCATAATAGTATTTTATCTAGTCAAAATACCGAACGAGATAAAAATAAGTCAAGTATGTTGAGGAAACAATTTTATAGGCGTCATGCATAATTACCAAGCAGATCATTCAGGTAGGCTATCAAATATTGACCGACACAGTTCGAATAACACGATTCTTTAGTCTTTCAAATGGATCAGTCTTAGGCTGTCTCCGTTCTGGATATTGCTGTTGTTAGTTGATATATTCTAGAGGCACGTAGGCAATTTGTCAAAGATTATCCTAAACATCCTTTATTCATTTTTAAAGATCGTTGTTCACACAGTATGAAATTATTGATTATGAAAACTGCCAATATTTCAAAGCCTAGCTGATAAATCTGCTTGATAATTATGCATCACGTCTGAAAAATTGTTTCCTCAGCATACTCTACTTTATTATCTCGATAATTCAGGGTTTTAACTTCATCAAATACTATTATGGCCTTATAACTTAGTTATAAATAAATAACTTTCAGTACACAAATAGGAGGTATATTTGAAATTTGCAGAAAAATCGAAATATCTCGAAAACTGATGGATGAAACAAAGATGAAACAGTATATTAAAAGAAATTCTTTGGTATAATAAAATATTAGGGGTTACATTAAAAAAAGAGAAAATCTAGATTTTGCATTCTACATCACCTTGTATACGAATATGCGTCGTTCGCTTATTTATAGCCGCATTTAAAACTAGAGGATATTTCTTATCTTTCATGTGAAAAAAAATGTTTGATTCATCCCTTTTTGATATATATCATAACTTTTGAAATACCCTGTATAATGTTACAATACCTTATATTTTAAGAAGGAGGAATATTAGTAGCATCTAAATATGGAATAATACCAGATACATAGGGTGTCTCATTTAAAAAATGTATGTTTGCATCACCACGTAGTTATGGATCACCCTGTATAATTGAAAATACTTTCTGAGCAAGTAGCATATCCTTAGCAACAACTCTTATACACAACTTTTTTTGCTATCCTTTATAGTAGTGGAGTTATCGACCGATCCGGTACTAAAAACTCATCCTGTATATTATGACAACACTGGTGTTAGCATTTTTAAATTCTGTATGTTCAAAAAACCCCAAGTATTGAATTTTACCGTTCCAGCTGTGGCAGTTTTGGAAATATTTAAGCGTTCCGGTACTGTTTACTGAAAAAGCGGTGTTACCGTATCTCAATAATTAACAGAAACAAAATTTTGAAATTGTGAGATCTTACTAAGTTTGACATGTGCAATTCATTGCAATAAAAATAAGTAGAGATCAATGATGGAAACTAGAAGCATTTAAGAAAAAGTTATAGTTCCATATAAAAAAATTAAGTTGATCACAATCCTACTTTCTCGCAACACCCCGTATATTTCAAAATATTTTTAGACACATAGACGTCATATTGCTCTTAGTCACGTATTGGAAAAACTATAATATTGACGGTTTAGTACACGTGACGTAACTGTGGCGGATTTCTGGTTAATTTGCAGTACAATTTTGTTTATAGTGTTCGCTGCTTTAGACTACACTATTTCTTGAAATGGAATCAGAATGAAAAATGATGCACAAAACAGATGGTGAAGTTTCAACAACCAAAACAGCTGTATTTGAATTTGTATGTTGTGGCTTTTGTAATATTTGTTATTACTCTATGATTGTTAATCTAGAAATTTGTACCATGTAGAGAAATATTGCATTAGCATGTACGAGTACATCTTCATGTACATTGTACACATACGTGAAGAAAGTGGCAGATGTATCCCATGCGCTTTGTCAAACCATTTTGTGCCTTTCTCTGTTTACCTATTCCATTGTTCATGCTAGAGTATTTTGCATTATGGTGGTCACGCTGTTCAATTGACCAGACGACAGATGAGCATGCGCTCAGCTTAAAAATTGAATGGAAATAGAACATGTTCCACTTTTAACTTCTAATTTACGCTTTTGAAACAATTTATAGTAGCTAATTTATATTGTTCAAGAAATTGAACTACATCTTGTCAAAGAAATGGTGTAGTCTAAAGAAGTCGTTACTTGGTTCCACTTCTCTGCTTTATTTTTTTAGAAATCGTTGCTATTTTTCATCGAACATGATATCATACTAAATGAACTGATCAGTATAAGATATCAGCATAGGTACTAAGTGTAGTCTTATCTATGTATACCGGATAGTTGTCGTTGATATCAGCTACCGATATTTCTACATCTGTGGTATCTGAAAGTGGCGGTTGGCCGCCATCCTTAGCAGTGACGGTGAGCAAATATCCAGCAGCCGTTTCTCTGTCCAGCTGCTTCAAAGTCACCACAGCACCGGTTTGGGCATTGATAGAAAACGGCGGTGGGGCGTTCCCGTCGTCCGGTCCGGCGTCCAACGAGTACGTGATTTGGGCGTTCGCCCCCACATCGTTGTCGGTTGCGGACACCACCAGCACCGTTGTGCCTACCACGGCGTCCTGTTTTAGAGAAATGTTATGCGAGAGAATAGATGTAGGTAAATGAATAAAACAACTCTCTTTGGCACGACCACCGGATTTAATAGTCGGTAGTCACGACGTTTCGTTTTACTCTATTTAAACAGTGTTCAGGTGTCTGTGAAGATGAATGTTCACGGTACCAATAACAAAAAATAAGATCAGCTGAATTTACACGTAGAAATTATAACCTATACATGTACCTATACACAATTTTTCTATATAAATCCAATATGGCGGAAAAAAACAAAGAATATATACTAGTTAAAATTGCTATGTGATAAATAGTAATATTAACAAACCTATTAAAATTATGAAAGTATGTTAGGCTACACAGCTGTTAATTTTGGTGTATGTATGAAACAGCTTCTTCAGGTTGAGTGACGTTCGAAATGTGGACGAGAATGCTGTGAGTGTCTTGGGTCGATCATGTGAGAAATGAGAACATTCTCTAGAGCTGGTTTAGTAGATCCAGAACTTTTTGAGGTTATAAGAAAGACGAAAATATGTTAGCTAGGACATATACCTTGAGGAACGCTATCACCTCCTACGTCTCATTCTTCAAGGAAAGGTCGAAAGAGGGAGAAAAGGAATTGGAAGGAAAAAGCTATCCTGGCAGAGAAACATAATTCACTGGACTAAGCAGCTTCCAAGAATTACATAGGGCTGCAATTAATAGGGCCATTTGATGAAAGAAAGAATGGGCGCCTACGCAGGAATCTGCATGGCATCTTAAGCATTGCGTTTTTAGGAGTGTATGAAGTTATGAAAAACAGATGTCCTTAGAACAAAGTGGTAGCAGATTACAGAAGAAATGAGATGAAAATTTCTATATTTAGCTAAATACAGTAATCTTACTTTCTCAAGTAACAATTTAGGATCTCAATAGGTTATAAATAGCTCCTAGAATCTGTTTTGAAGATATTTTCGCCAGTGCCATTTAGCACAAACAACTTTATCTACCGGGCTACAGAACCTCCTGTAGTTCAAAAAGTCCTAGCCTTGAAGACGTTGTCGTTGCCAAAAGGCACCGACAAATATGAAACCAAATTGCATGTTGCAAAACTTGTTAGCAAACAAAATAACCTTCATTTAACCAAAAAATGCTTTAAAATGACCTTTATAGAACCTAAGCTCCTACGCCAGCCTATGTAGAACCTAAGTGTTATCCTTACGTGGTTATAGTTTGACCTGAAAAAAGCTTGTTTGCCGGCTGTTGGCACTCCATGAAAAACTTAAGTATAAATTGGGGACCATTTATTTGTGAACAGAGTATAAATAAGTTTTCAAGATGGTTATTCTCACAAAGTTATAGATTCTGCAAAACGAATAGGAATAAAACGCAGCATTGCGACATTTTAGATGTGAATTCATTTCAGAAATCGAGTACGATGGTACCTATGGCTGATTTTCTATGCGCATGCCACATTTTCGTTAAAGTTGGGTGTAATTTAGCTGTAAAAAACACGCGCATTTGATATCTTACGAAATAATTCTAAATTTGTGTTAGAAAAATATTACTTTTAGTCTTATACAGGGCGGGCCAATAGTGCGTGGACGGAGGATTGTGGGCTTACTAAAAAATATTTCAAAAATCTGTCACTTGATCATGGTAGAGACCCTTAAGTGCTATAACGTAAAAATATTTTCACTCAAATTTCGACGTTTATACAGGGTGATTCATATCAAACTTACATTTCTTTGAATAGAACCCCTATATATTATTGCATATTTGGATTCCTTGGTCAATTCTAGTGTGACTTTATGTATCACACATGTAACTTTAAACGAACCGTTTGGGCGCAAATCACCTTTTTTGGTATAACTAGGTGTCAGAAAAAAATTGAATATCACAGCGGTTATACAACTTAGAAGGCCGTGACTTTGCGGTACCACTAAGCATGAAATGCGTCACCTTAGGTCAGACGGCTAAATTTGAATTCTTTTTGTACTTGGAGAAATCAGAGGATAAATTAAGGAAACTTCAATCACAGATAACTTGATTTTTTCAAATGGGAATACCTATGTTGGTTTAAAGAATCAAATGTAAAATTTGATTACATTTCTAACGATATATCATTCTCGATATCAATCTTTTTTTGTTTTCATTTTATTTCAAACTTTCAGCCAAAGCGGTGTTTTTCAATTTCCCTGCATGCAAGCAACCTAGCAGGCCATGAAAAATAAACAAAAGCTCGTTAATATGGAAGAAACCAACTAACTTAGTAGAAAGATGCAAACTAACTAGAGCAACGAGGCAAGATTACGAAAATTCCTTACAACATATTAGCTCTAACCAGAAACAATAGTGGTAACAAGAACGCTCATTTTTCACAGCCTACTAGCTATTAGCCAATTTCCAAAGTCAGTAAAAAAATATTTAATCAAAGGAAAACGACTAGTGATTGTTGCTAGCAGTAGAATATCTATGTCTTCTGAATAAATTTTCACATTTAATGCTATAAAAAAGTAGCAATTTCCGTAAGTCAAAAGTAATGGTACCTCTGACTGGAACGCTTCAAATTCTTCAGTAGGTACTTCTACTTATTAGCAAAATCGCAGAAAATAAAACTTGAATTGCAGTTTGTAAAACATAATTTAGTTTGCAGAAGACTACATAAAATAAACACAATTACAAAATAGTGTTCAGAATACAAGAGATATCTTCACTTTTGACTTAACTGAACGGAAATGACTAATTTTTTATCCCATTAAATGTGAAATTTCATTCTAAACATGTCAGACTGTAAGCAAAAATTGCTGGCAGTTTTCCTTTTGTTTCAAAATTTTTAATCGTTTTGGAAAGTTGTCAAGTTCTAGTCGACCTCAATAGCTAGTAGGCTGTGAAAAATAAACACTTCTGTCATAGCCCAGCTACTTATTGATATTAGATATCTTGCCGCTGTTGTATCCGGTTAGAGTTAATATGTTGGAATTTTCATAATCTTACCTCGTTGCTCTAGTTAGTTTGCATCTTTCTATTAAGTTAGTTGGTTTCTTCCATATTAACGAGCTTTTGTTTATTTTTCATGGCCTGCTAGGTTGCTTGCACGCAGGAAAATTGAAAAACACCGATTTGACTGAAAATTTGAAATAAAATGAAAACCAAAAAAGTTTGATATCGAGAATGCGATATCGTTAGAAAGGTAATCAAATTCTTCATTTGATTCTTTAAACCAAAATAGGCATTTCCATTTGAAAAAATCAAGTTATCTGTGATTGAAGTTTCCTTAATTAATCTACTGATTTCTCCAAGTACGAAAAGAATTCAAATTTAGCCGTCTCACCTAAGGTGACGCATTTCATGCTTAGTCGTACCGCAAAGTCACGGCCTTCTAAGTTTTATAACCGCTGCCATATTCAATTTTTTTCTGATATGTACCTACTTATACCAAAAAAGGTGATTTGCGCCTAAACGGTTCGTTTAAAGTTCCATGTATGATACATAAAATCACACTAGAATTGACCAAGGAATCCAAATATGCAATAATATATAGGGGGTTCCATTAAAAAAAATGTAAGTTTGATATGAATCACCCTGTATAAACGTCAAAATTTGAGTGAAAATATTTTTACGTTATAGCCCGCAAGGGTCCCTATCATGATCGAGTGACAGATTTTCAAAATATTTTTTAGTACGTCCACAATCCTCCGTCCATGCACTATTGGCCCACCCTGTATACAATGTCTCCGTTCATCGGTGTCGGAGCCTTTAGGGGATAAAATACGTTAATTTTTATCGACAAATCGGCCCTTAAAAGGTGTTTTTCTCCCACCATAATAAAATGACTGTGAGGTGAATAAAACGAGTGTTGTACTAATTTAGGCATAGCTACTTAAGTAGAGGTTCTACAAACCCAGACTGAGTCTCATTCGATAGCAACCATGCAGACCATAATTTCATTTCAGATCAGGACACAAAAATTGTAAAAAGGAAAATAATTATGTAATTTTGAGTTTTTTTTAAATTTTAGTTTTTTCAAAAAAATATAAGGTGGATACCTACATTTTTTGTATTGCTAAGCGATGATTTTGTTGCAAGGGGATAGACGATAGCCTCATGCTATGGCAAAATAATAAAACTGGTATCATCTGAATGTGTGGGAAGTACTGAGTCATTCAATTTGCCTACATTTTTTATTCCTAGTACATGGTGTTTCCTAAAAAATAAATCCATACATCTTATCCCTAAGTGAAGTAGTTTAGAAGCTATGATGGTTTGAATACGACCCTTTATTGTCTTCCGACAGGTGGAGGCAATTAAAAAAAATACTTAGTGGTCAAGACATTTATTTTGGGAAAAAAGGGACAAATGTTACAACCATTGTCCGAAATGTCATCCTTGGTGTTGCAGACATGCTGTTGTACTGATACATGTTGCGTAGTCCGAACTAAAAATAGTATTTGAAGAGAGTAGTTGTGTTGTTGTAGTGACAAATGAAATTATATACAGGATTGTTCGAAGCGTTTTTTTTTACTTTTTGCTTAAAATGCCCACGTCTGCCAAAACGGTTCTGTATATTTGTTAGATTTACGCAGGTTATAAACTAATTCTGAATTGGCACGTGAAGTTGTTTGATAGTTGCGACAGTGACTGAATCGTCTTGTATCATATTAGTTGGTTATATCCCATCTCATAATGGCATTATATTATTCCAGTTGGTTTTAAGCATGATCTCTAGGTTTCAATACATGCTACATCTCTCAGAATAGACAGTATGTATGTAATGCCAAACCGTTTCAAGACCGTATGGCTCTGAGTACGCATTTTCTGTCAAAATGGTAATATTTTTGGATTCTGATTGCCAAATTATGGCCTAAATATAACCTTTGCAGAACCTGCTGGTCTGAACTCCCATTTAGCCCTGGTATAAGGCTACAACGTTATTGTTGCCTCTTCTCTATGGCTAATAAGATTTTCATATTACTTGTAGCTCCTAGTTCCTATTGGCAAACAATTCAACTTGAATATGACTATTAAGCAAACCAATAACTATTACAGAATCCTTATATGTCTAAAAGGTCATTATTAAAACCAACAGCTGGATGAAATGTAAGTTGCGTTATTATGTATTACGCAAAAAAAAGTAACACCCGGGATGCGACACACCGGGCTGTTGTTCACGGTGAGGTAAGCAATCACTGGGATCGCGAATCGTGTGTCCTAAGTAGACGAAACTCACACTAAAAGCATAATAAAAAATGTTTATGCACTGTGTAAGACTTTCGCGCCCATCGTTCCAAAATTTTGGAAGTCGCCGAAGTGAAATAGCTTCTGAAGATGCCATCCACTCGTGGTGGTGAAACGTCAAGCTTTGACGCTAAACGACGCCGGCCTAAAAACCCAAGAACCACAAATTCAATATTTACGCATTTATAAGTATACTTTCTATGTAAAGAAAAAATTAAATAAACCGAAACGTCTTGACGAAGATGGTTGTTTTAATCATTTACCAACATTCATGAAAAACACCTGTAAGAAATAAACGTAAATATGACTGATCCATTTTCAAATGAAGTGGCCCAATTCAGATTTTATGTGTTATATTTATAAAGTAGGTTAGAGTGCTAACTTCGATAGCTTATAGACTATCCAAAACCCTGGCTATTTACATGAAAAATCATATTTCAAGTAGTCTTACCAGATAAGTATACTAATACAATTCGCACAATGATACTGTTCCGTGATTATGATATTATTTATTTATTAATATCTAAAAGAAAAGAAAAATTTCATTGAACTACGGAGACCTAGGATAATTTTCCAGTTTTCACTAATAGTTAATAGCGTAATATATAACATCCAGAAGCGGCCCTTAGTGATGTTGTTTTGCAATAACTATTATACCTGAGGCGTTTTGTAGGAAAATTCATAAAGTAAACTCAAACGGTAAATAGTTTTTTGTGTCAGTGCCTCAACGGGATTCAAAATTTCAAAAGGCAGTTTATTCTATGCCAGTGTAGCACAACTTTATTTCTAATTTATTTATATTAAAACAAATTATAACTAGTTCAGTGTTGTAATTTATTATTGAATCAATCCACTGATACATTTTTCGATGTTTTTAAAAGGTCTGGCGTAAAACAGAAACCGAGGAACAAACATGCTTTTATTTCCGGACCCCTATCAGAGCTACTCTCCCCTCACTATCCTCCTATAGATTTTCATCTGATTCGGTGCCGAACGGTTGTCTTTGTCTGAATGAAAACACCATCAACAATTATTTGAAAATATCCTAAATCAGAGTATACGAAAATCCAATTTCAATAAACAAACAGAATTTTGCGGATACTGTTGTTTGGGAAAATGGAATTTTTTAAATATTTTCAGAGATACTATACAGGGTGGGCCAATAGTGCGTGGACGGAGGATTGTGGGCTTCCTAAAAAATATTTCAAAAATCTGTCACTTGACCATGGTAGGGACTCTTGAGGGCTATAACGTAAAAATATTTTCACTTAAATTTTGACGTTTATACAGGGTGATTCATATCAAACTTACATTTTTTTGAATGGAACTCCCTATATATTATTGCATATTTGGATTCCTTGGGGTGGCAACGTAGCACTGAATGTGTAAACACGCATCTAATTTTTGCCTACAATCAAACTCAAAAACTGGGAGTTGTAGCAGGGATTATTTGTGGAAAAGTGTGCGTAAAGGTGAAATAAACAGAGTACATCCAGTGCAGTGCGGTATATGGGACTATAAACTTCTGAACCAGAGCAGCATACTTGAACCGAAAGTGAGGTTATGAGTTGAGGTCACTTTGAGGTTGAATTGGAGGGAAGTCGTACCAGTTTATCTTGCGGTGTTGCCGCTCATTGCCGAATATCGGAGATCTAGTGGAGCAGGCGCAATCGGTGACAGCAGGAAAAGAACAGGACCGGACTAAGTAAATATGGACAGCGACGATTATTCCACGGATGAAAGCAAAAGAAAAAGGGATACGAACGGAGAAGATCTGATATTTGTTAGGAGTAAAAAAATATACAGAACACCGGATAAGAAACAGCCAGCAAAAGAAGACATGTTAGAAAAGACGATGGGAATGATGGAAAATATGCAAAAATCCATAGTAAATATGTCAGATGAATTGAAGGACTTCAGAAAGCATCAGCAAGATATGTCAGATGAATTGAGGGATGTGAGAAGGGATCAGCAAGATTATATAAATGAAGTAAAAGACTTGAAACAAAAAATCATTGAATTAAACATAGAAAAGCAGGAACTAAGTAATAAAATGTACACAATGGAAGAAAGGCTGGAGAAATTGGAAAATGAAAAAAGACGAAAAAATATAGTGCTGCAGGGTATAAAATTAGATACTCAGGACCAGGATGTACTAAGAAACAAAATGGAAAACTTGATAGAACAACACTTAGAACTAAAAGTTAAAGTAGAATCAGCAATAAAACTAGGGGAAAACACTTGCTTGATTAGAATGGAAACAGAAAGCGAAAAGTACCTGGTTATGAAGAACAAAAGTAAACTGAGAAAAATTAGGAATGAGAAGATATTCATTAATGATGATTTATCCAAATCAGAAAGGGACATTCAAAAGGTGATTAGGCGAAAATCAAATGAAGAGAGAATGAAAGGCAGGATTACCAGAATAGGCTACAAAAAATTAATAATAGATGGAGTGACATGGAAGTGGGACAATAGACTAAAGAGTCTGATAAAAGCTCATAGTCCAAATGTTGGCGATCCGCCAAAAAACTAGCTGCAAGGGAAGATTGTGAAACTACTATGATGGACCAGGCAAGGAATAGGAATACGAGTAATGATAACATAGTTATTAACATGGCAACAAGGATGGCAAGACATGAGCAAGAGTATTCGAAGAGAGGGCAAAGAATTATCCAGAAATTAAAAGCTAACCAAATTAAAATTGCAACGTGGAATGTAAGAAGTATCTATGAAGAAGGTGCAGTGAAAAACTTAGTCAATATAATGAAAAGGTACAGATTGGATCTTCTTGCGCTTCAGGAGACGAAATTAAAGCAAACTGGAATATCAGAATGTGAAAAATTTGTCCTTTGTAATAGTGGTGGAACAAATAGAATGTTGGGAACGGGTTTTTTAATGAACGTAAACATTAAAGAGGTCATGGTAGAATTTAAACCAATTTCGGAGAGGATATGCTGGTTACGGCTAAGAGGAAGATACAGGAAAATAACTATCCTTAATATACATGCACCAAGTGAAGACAAGGACATAGATACCAAGGGCGAGTTTTACCAGCAGTTGGAAGATCTGATAGATAGTCTGCCAAAATATGATGTAAAAATAGTACTAGGCGACTGTAATGCAAAAGTGGGACGAGAGGACATTTACAAAAAAGTCACAGGAGGAAAAAGTAAACATGAATTCTCTAACGAAAATGGCAAACTACTTATCAATTTCGCAATCGAGCAAAACTTCAAAGTTATGAGTACCCGTTTTGACAGAAAAGACATTTATAAGACAACGTGGATCTCACCAGATGGTAGAACTGCTAACCAAATTGATCACGTATTGATAGAAAATAAACATGCCTGTGCTGTGCAGAACATCAGAAGCTATAGAGGAGCAGATAGTAACACAGCCCACTTCATGGTGGTAGCAACCCTCAAACAGCAGCTCCCAAAACACCAGAAGCTCAAACATAAAGCAATTAGGAGGTATGAATCAAGTCTATTGAAGAACGATCAAATTAGGCGACAATATGAGGAGTTAGTAACAACAGGACTCCAGAATACGCCAGTAATGGATGATGTTGCACAGGAATGGAGTCAAATCCAGACCATAATGACCAGGTCAGCAGAACAAATGTTGAGAAATAGCTGGACGACTAGAAAAGATAATCACTGGTTTGATGAAGAGTGTGAACGTGCGTTAGAGAATAGGAGAAGAGCAAAACTATTTTTGAACATGTCAAACACGGAAGAGGCGAGAGCCTGCTATGAACAAGCTAGACGTAAAGTAAAAAATATATGTAGGAAGAAGAAACGAGAGCACTGGACAAGGAGACTACAGGCGTTAGAGAACCATATGATCAACAAGGACATCAGGAACTTCTATCAAGACGTGAAAAGAAACAAATCTGGAGGGCCAAGGGGTACATGCTTTATTAGAAATAATGAAGGAAACTTAATAGGGGACTTGCCAGGAAAATTAGAAAGATGGGCTGATTACTTTGAGGTGCTTTTGAGTGTATGCGACGAATCGAGGGACCACCAGGGGAACGTACCAGTAGCATTATCAATAGACGATGAAAAAGACTTGTGTGAACCAACAGAGCAGGAAATCGGAGAGGCATTAAAAGAGTTAAAAAATAATAAAAGCCCAGGGGAAAATTGTATATCAGCAGAAATGTTGAAGGCAGGAGGAGAGCACCTACACAAACGTATCATCAGTTCAATCAAAGATATATGGAGACAAGAGAAAATGCCAGATACGTGGAAAAACGCAGTGATTTGCCCGATACATAAAAAAGGTGACAAAACACAATGTGGAAATTACAGAGGTATTGCACTATTAGACACAACATACAAGACATTAGCCACCTTATTAAGAAATAGATTAAGAGATTATGAAGACGAGGTAGTGGGAGAATACCAAGGAGGTTTTAGAAGAGGCAGGTCAACAATAGATCAAATGTTTACGATGAAGCAGTTACTCCATAATAGTTATGAGCAAAATCTTAGTCTGCATGTACTTTTTATTGACTTTAAACAGGCATATGATTCTATTGACAGGGACAAGCAATGTGAAGCCCTGATATTGCTGAAAATACCAATGAAGTTGATCAGGTTAGTTGAAATGACGATGAATGAAACGATGAATCGAGTCGCAGTGGAAGGTAACTTGTCGAGGGCTTTTAAAGTAAGAAGGGGGCTGAGACAGGGAGATCCACTCTCAACAACTTTGTTCAACTTTAGCTTGGAAGCAATCTTACAAAAGAGTGGCATACAAGCTGAAGGAATAATATACCACAAAAAGCAGCAAGTTCTTGCATATGCTGATGACATAGCTATAATTACTAGGTCTAAAATGGAACTAGAGAAGATGTTCAAGAGACTGGAAGAAACTGCTAAACAATTTGGACTCCACATAAACGAGGACAAAACAAAATATTTGGAGATGAGAGGAAGTGAAACAGCTACAGGAACAAAAGTAAAATTAAGGAGCCGAAGTGGCAGAGAATACCTGTTTGAGAAAGTAAATTATTTCGAATATTTGGGGGTTACACTCACAGATAAGGCAGATGAAGACATGGAAATTGAAAAAAGAATGATGAAAGGAAGTAAAGCCATGGGGAGTTTGACTAAGATGATGAGGTCCAAGCTAATTTCTAGAGCTACAAAAATAAAGATATACAAAACAGTAATTCAGCCATCGGTAACATATGGTAGTGAAACGTGGGTGTTAAGCCAAAAAAATATACAAAGGTTAGAACGATGGGAGAGGAGGATATTAAGAAAAATATTCGGCGGCATAAAAAATAAGGAAGGTGTATGGAGGAGAAGGACCAATAAAGATGTGATGGAGTTATATAACCAGCCCAGTATAGTGCAAAAAATCCGTGCTCAAAGGGTACGCTGGCTAGGACACGTCTACCGCATGGCTCCATGTAGAACGGCCAAAAAAGTATTGCTAGGAGGAGAAGGCAGTAGAAGAAGAAGAGGAAGACCCAAGAAAAAATGGTTCGGATGTGTCAAGGAGGATATACCTGTACTGAATCTACCAGATTGGGAAAAAACCACACAAGACAGAAATATAGGGAGAGACGTGGTCAAGAAAGTTGAAGCCATGGGCCTCCAGGCCTGAAGTGCTGTTATTGGATTCCTTGGTCAATTCTAGTGTGACTTTATGTATCACACATGGAAGTTTAAACAAACCGTTTAGGCGCAAATCACCATTTTTGGTATAAGCAGGTATCAGAAAAAATTGAATATCGCAGCGATTATAAAACTTAGAAGGCCTTGACTTTGCGGTATGACTAAGCATGGAATGCATCATCTTAGATCGGACGGCTAAATTTGAACTCTTTTTTTACTTGGAGAAATCAGAGGATAAATTAAGGAAACTTCAATCACAAATAACTTGATTTTTTCAAATGGGAATGCCTATTTTGGTTTAAAGAATCAAATGTAAAATTTGATTACTTTTCTAACGATATAGCATTCTTGATATCAATCTTTTTTGGTTTACATTTTATTTCAAATTTTCAGTCAAATCGGTGTTTTTCGATTTTCCTGCATGCAAGCATCCTAGCAGGCCATGAAAAATAAACAAAAGCTCGTCAATATGGAAGAAAGCAACTAACTCAGTAGAAAGATGCAAACTAACTAGAGCAACGGGGCAAGATTATGAAAATTCCTTACAACATGTTAGCTCTAACCAGAAACAATAGCGGTAACAAGAACGCTCATTTTTCACATCCTACTAGCTATTAACCAATATCCAAAGTCAGTAAAAAAATATTTAATCAAAGGAAAACTACTAGTGATTGTTGCTGGCAGTAGAATATCTATGTCTTCTGAATAAATTTTCACATTTAATGCTATAAAGAAGTAGCCATTTCCGTAAGTCAAAAGTAATGATACCTCTGACTGAAACCCTTCAAGTTCTTCAGTAGGTACTTCTACTTATTAGGAAAACCACGGAAAATGAAACTTGAATTGCAGTGTGTTTGAATTGTAAAACATAATTTAGTTTGCAGAAAACTACATGAAATAAAGACAATTACAACATAGCGTATTTAAAAAATTCTAGCAATTATTTCGATAGATGTTCAGAATGGTCCAGTTGGAGATATCTTCACTTTTGATTAAATGGAAATGACTATTTTTTTTATACCATTAAATGTGAAATTTTATTCTAAACATGTTAGACTGTAAGCAAAAATCGCTGGTAGTTTTCCTTTTGTTTCAAAATTTTTAATCGTTTTGGAACGTTGTCAAACTCTGATAGACCTCAATAGCTAGTAGTAGGCTGTGAAAAACAAACACTTCTGTCATAGCCCAGCTACTCATTGACATTAGATATCTTGCGGCTGTTGTATCCGGTTAGAGCTAATTATGTTGTAACTAATTTTCATAATCTTGCCTCGTTGCTCTAGTTAGTTTGCATCTTTCTACTGAGTTAGTTGGTTTCTTCCATATTAGCGAGCTTTTGTTTATTTTTCACGGCCCGCCAGGTTGCTTGCACTTAGGAAAATAGAAAAACACCGATTTGACTGAAAATTTGAAATAAAATGAAAACTAAAAAAGATTGATATCAAGAATGCTATATCGTTAGAAAGGTAATCAAATTTTACATTTGATTCTTTAAACCAAAATAGGCATTCCTATTTGAAAAAATAAAGTTATCTGTAATTGAAGTTTCCTTAATTAATCTACTGATTTCTCCAAGTACAAAAAGAATTAAAATTTAGCCGTCTGACCTAAGGTGACGCATTTCATGCTTAGTCGTACAGCAAAGTCACGGCCTCCTAAGTTTTATAATCGCTGCGGTATTCATTTTTTTTCTAATACCTACTTATACCAAAAATGGTGATTTGCGCCTAAACGGTTCGTTTAAGGTTCCATGTGTGATACATAAAGTCACTAGAATTGACCAAGGAATCCAAATATGCAATAATATATAACGGGTTCCATTTAAAAAAATGTATGTTTGATATGAATCACCCTGTATAAACATCAAAATTTAAGTGAATATATTTTTACGTTATAGCCCTCAAAGGTCCCTACCATAGTTAAGTGACAGATTTTTGAAATATTTTTTAGTAAGCCCACAATCCTCCGTCCACGCACTATTGGCCCACCCTGTATAATAACCACTCATTCCCTCAATTTTTATTAAAGTATATTAAATTTACCAATCTTTCATTTTTTGTGGTAGCTACAATGTGCACGAAGCTTAAAGCTATGATTAATTGTTCACTTGCCTCGAAAACAGTGGCGGTATAAGGTGCATTCTCGAAGGCTGGAGCGTAGTTGTTGGCGTCTGTAACATTCACAAAGACTGACGCCGTATCAGATCGTCCGCCTGAGTCTGTAGCTTGAACGGTCAATACGAAACGCCTCTCCTATATGGACAAAATTAGATTTAATTAGATTAGTTAACTACTTCCTCAAAAAATCATATTTAATCGAAATAGCACAATGAAAATTATGTTTTCTAGTTTCCAATCAAATTAGGATTTTTTCTGGAATTAATTCCCAGCAGGCTGGAAACCGTCTTAATACGTGTAGATACGTGTAATCTGAGTTTGCACTGTCGCAGGTGGTGAGCTTAACTTTTGACAGCCCAAAAACTGTCAAATGCTTGCACTTTTTTTAGTTTTTTGGTTATAGCTGGAAAATGATGCGTCGGACGGAAAATATCTTAATAATATTATTAATGATATTAAAGAGGACTAAATTTTGCATCGAATTACATCTATAACTTTTAAGTATGTTCAGCAGTAGAGCCTATATCAATAGTTAGAAGCGGTGAATGTATTTCATTTCGGTGCAAACTAACATTTTGCGGCTATCTAAGACTACATATCTTCAAAGCTGATACTCCTATTGAAAAAACTCATGGAATAAAAGATATAGTAAATAGAATTTTACGTTATATAAATACCCCAGTCTTAAAAATCGATCATTTTGACATACAATATTTTGCACCAATTTAAAATCAGTTTGCTTTTACTTTACCCTCTGGACTTCATTTTACCCCTACTATTTATGGCCAAGCTATATATCATCCGAAAGCATTTAATGAGTATAGCACAATAATGAAAAATGAAAAAGTTATGCTACTTTGAATTTCTAAATATTTACTTTACTGCTAACTCACACATATCTATGGAAAAGATAAGGAACGACACCAGTCGCAACTCCCGGACATGAAAGAAGAAGAAGAAAATTATGATACCTCCAATTTTTTATGTTAAGTCTATTGAGGAAATTTAGATAACCAGGTTAGTTTAGGTTTAATGTGGCTCATGCAGGCGCACTTACTAAATGCCTGGGTGGTCCAGGCGTCATGAAGATGAGGATCCCGAGGTTCTCATTTCAGCAGGTCATTTGCCCTTGACAGCCCTCTATTGGCCTAAGGTAGATGTGACCTTCTTGGATCAAATCCGTTACGAGATATTTTCACAATTTCTAACAAAGCCAACTTTCGAACTGGCTTCCCTACCTCCAACAAATGCAGCTGTCGCTCAACATATTCTGCGGGTATACATTCAAATCCAGTGCTGGTATGATAGACCTAAGGATCCTCTTAGCTGGGTTTGGCCTTATCCCCATCACAAATACGAAGGAGCCAGCTCCAGCTGAAATTCTTAATACTGTGTCCTGCAAATGTACAAAGGAGTGTACAGGGAAGTGCAGCTGCCGAAAAGTAGGCATAAAATGCTCAGTAATATGCCTCAATTACAACGGCCAATCATGCTCTAATTCAGCACCCTTTGAGGTTGACTTCCTGTAGAACCAGAAAAAGTTGAAAAGAGTTCCTTCGAAGCTGATCCAGCTGAAGAGGACCTCAATATACAACCGCGCTTTCCGAGCTTTTCAGATGAAGGACCATCAACGTCTGAGAAAATAGGAATATGGATGCTGCCACAGAAACATCTGTCGTGTCATCAAATACTTACACTTTGATTCAATGAGATCTCACATTCAGTATCCCTTATAATACAACAATGTTTTATCCAATGGGAAGAGTATTTGATAACTAACTATAGCCTGTTGTCGATCCAACGACAAGGATCATTGAATGCAGTATAAGATACTTTTAGTTCAAATGCTGCTTACTAATTTCTCAAATAGCATAGATAGTGTGATAAAAGGCATGAGTTGTTGTGTCTATTAAAATCGGCAGTCGGTGTGAGCCGATGAAACGACCCACCAACAATGCTATCCGTCCTATAAGAGCTGCAGTGCTGACGGCTCTCGGGGGTTTAAGAAAAAAATAATTATCCGGACTCACCTGTTTTTTCAAGTTCATACAAAATAAGGCCAGATACATGATATTCAAAAAGCAATATTCAGCAAAACAAATTAAGGAAAATTTGTTAAAGAAATTCATCCATTCGATTCGAAATTAATTCCAGCCTGTTTGAACTCGTTATAGCACAGAGTTAACATCTCTATAGGGAGCCTAATTTGAATATTGGCCAGCCAACATCTATAGCGCTATTGCCACTCTTCCACTTAAGTACCTTCCAGTTTCTTCAAAATCTGGCAGTTTCCGCAGTTTGAACACATGTTCCTCAAAGCATTTAACTGGGTATTTAACTATACATTAAAATATACTTGTAATGTAACTGATTTATGTGAAGATAATTTGTATTGATTTAACGAAATCTCAAAAATGGTAAATTTCTTAGCGGAATGTCGCAATAACTTCTAATATGTCGTAAATCTGGCAACCTACAATCGGCGTCCCCTAAAGCTGTCATGTGGCTGTCATTATAGTTGTGGTTATTGCGTATGTTGAGATTTTTGCTATTTTAGTGTATATTTGAGTGACTTTGTGACTATTTGTGGTGTGAATTGAATTATTTATGAACAATATTGTCATAATTGCATGATGGGACGAAATAAAAAGTGCATAGTTTGCTGCAATAGCGATGAATCGGTGACCACTTATCATAGGTTAGTATAGGTTTTGTTTTGGTTTTCAGTAGTGTAAAATATGGGTAAACACTTCATGGTAATAATAAATTATCACCTGTTACAATCAAGTTGTAATAAGAGTAACTCTCTAAGTATAGCTAAATACTAATACAACTTATTGTATCAGTTTGTAACATCACAGTAAGAATTGAACCTGAATTGAACATCCAATTTTAATATAAAATCGTACGCCACTGGTAATGCCCTCAAGCTGTAAAAATTTCCGTTACATGTTGGCTGGTCAGCGACCTGTGCATTTTGTTGTTTACATTCCCTCTAGAAATGTTAACTCTGTGCGTTATAGCAAAAAATGTTGAGAACCATTTTCATAAATTGCATGTGGCAAAATGCAAGTGAGCCAAGTTGTATCACCTTGAATCCAGAAGACTACAACCAAGTAAGTCACTAACTGATGGAAATTTGAAACCAACGTGGTTCACTGGTGATCCAACACCAACAAGACATGTTAGAAAACAAAGAAACAGACAATGGGTCCAATGATTCCGATGACAATGACAGTGATACAGACATTGAAAAAGACAAATAAAAGACGTATACAATTATAAGATTTCTTAGAATAAGTATAATGTTGAATAAATAATTTGTAAAAAAAATTAATTTCTACTTTCACAATATAAAAACGGAAATTACAAGAACTGTTCAACGAATTTTTTTGTGCCACCTTGCTTTGACTGACCAATAAAATACGATAGTATTGATGGAAAGTATGAATTCTATAACTATTTATGTTGCATTTAAGAACACCTGATTATCCGACCAATAATGAATTGATTTGCAGTCATGCAGTCTCACTAAACTTGTTTACCCTCAATAAAACTGTTTTGTTTATTTGTAAGGTGATTTAGTAATTTGTTATGTCCTTTTAAATTAAAATGATTAAATAGTACGTAACGGCGTATTAATTCTAAAAATAGTTCAAATTTTCTCAAAAATGTTATTATAAAAAAAACAGATATCTATAGGATCGAGCAGTCGGATATAGACTCGGAAGTATTAAATTGGTGAAAACTCAATATCTACTTCCAGATTATTTTTTGATGTCAGTAGTCCTACATAACCGGAGAAAATCGCGAATATATCGAGAACCGTACGTTGTACGAAAAAAAGTAAGAACACTTTTTTGTTTTGAAAAGCATCAAGCATGGAATAATATAATTTAGATCTTAACAATGTCAGTGGTGTAGGAGTTTTTGGAAAAAAAGGTTTATTGTATACCCATGTTAATTGAATACCCATATCTCCACCACTGGTTTTGGTAATTTATCGCTATATACTCTAAATCATGGAGAATCCGTAGCTTATCATGTGCGCTAAATGTAAAATTTCTGTAAGCAGCCGTTTAGGGAATATTCAAAATAAAAGACACTCACCTGGAGCGAAAATCGCTGATAAAAATCATGACAACCTCTGTTTGCGGCAATTTTCCAACTGTAATTAATATGGATGAAACTTTAATTTCGTTTTAAATTTTTTTTTGTTCACACATGTCAACCCTGAGGATGCGGCAGACTGAGACCCGCTAAGCACCTTCAATTCTTCACATAATTTTATTTCAAATGACGTAAAAATGAACAAAACACCACATAGCGGCAAGTTATGTCATCGAATTAACTACTCCAAAATTAATTGTGGCTGATTTTTAAAAGGTAACATATCGTTACTTTCTCAAGAATCAAGAATCATTTAAAATTAATTTTATAAAAAAATATACCTGCAGTATCGAGCAGTGGGCTATAGTGAACCGTCGGAAGTATTACATTGTTGAAAACGTCAATATCTACTTTCCCAGCGGCGAAGTTTCCCCCACAGGAGGCAGGCGCAGCCCAAATCCTGTGACGAAGGCTTCGGCGGAGGTCTGTCCACGATCTACCTGGCGCGTCCCAATGGCTGATAGGATGTCCCCAGCGGTGCGAGGTAACTCTTGGGCCAGTAAAATGCCGACCGGGGTTGACCTCGCCCGTCTGGGTAGGTAAATACTGCCCGTGGATCATATGGAAACCAAAGAGGGCACTGGCCTTCGGAGCGCAGGGGAGGAAGAGGATGAGGCAGACGGTTTTTCGTATTTCAAGTACGAAACATGCGTCGCCAAAAGTAAAGGGCCGCAAGAGACTAAAACGAATTACTTCTATAAAATAATCTTAGACGAGGACGAACTAAATACTTTCCATAACTTAATACAACTTCGGGATTTCGCTACTAAGGCGGAGCGACTAGTCATTGCGGTACCAACACCAGATCTTCTAAATGCGAGCAGGTTCAGAAAGCTCCTAGAGTTCATTTTCTCGGCATCAAAAGCCAATGTAAAGATATATCTGCCCCCAGTAAGGCAGGTCAAAGAAGGCAAGAGATCATTACAAACAAATGACAAGAGCTCTAGGGACAGCAGACAGAGACGAAACACCGAAGCCGTAATAGTGTCTGCAAAAGACCTGGATTACTTGCAGGTTCTCAGAAAAGTCAAAGAGTAGGCAAAGACAATTCTAAAGTGACAGTCAAAAATATAAGACGAACGAAAAATGGAGAACTGCTGTTGGTGCCAAAGGAGGGTGGAGGAGCTGAACAATTGAAGAACACAATCAGCAAACTCCAGATAGAAGGAATCTGTAATAGAACTACTGGTAGGGTTACACTGAATATGCGAGGTATTGACGGCGATACCTCGGAAGTGGGTGTAAAAAGAGAACTTCTCAATGTCGTGTCAGGCGGAGGTGATGACCTGCAAGTCAAAGCTCTGAGGCCTACAAGAAACGGAAACCAGGTAGCTACTATCCTCGCGTCAAGGAGAGTGGCACACGAACTAACGGGAAGGGCCGTGTTAAGGAAGAGATCGTGATGTGCACTGTCCAGGAAAGGGTGACAATTGAGAAATGCAGAAAATGCTGGGGTATAGGGCACAAAATCAACATGTGGTGCGAATAGGCAAAACTTATGTCTAAACTGCGCCAAAGAGGGGTATGAGAAGTTGGAGTGCCAAAACACGGCTTTCTGCCCAATATGGTCGATCGAAGGGCATATAGCAGGTACATATGCCTGTCCAGTATATGCGAAGGCACTACGATCTAAGCAAAAGGGGAGAATGCGGACGAAACCTCTGGAGTCCGTGACGACGGAGGGTGAGCACTCAAACTGTGAGGCAGAAATTATGGAGCAATAATGGTTAAGATACTCCAAGCAAACTTGAACAGGTCTCAGGCTGCGCATGATATGGCTCATGCGCAGCTAAAAGAGGGCAACATAGATTTGCTCTTGGTATCGGAACCAAACCGTAAACTCTGTTCCCAGTCGCCAAATTGGTACACCGACCTAAATCTGGACGTTGCTGCCTACTCCACAACAAAAACATGCAAATAAGATAAGAAAAATGGTTATCTGCGCCTAACTCTCGGAAAAATAAAGATCTACTGCTGCTACTTTTCCCCGAACTCTACTGTAGAATAGTTCAGCGAGTATATGGAAATGCTCTGGGATGACCTAGCGACAGCAGGACGGGAAGTCATAGTATTGGGCGACTTAAATGCAAAAGCAGGGGGATCTCCCACCAGTGGCGAGTGGCTCGCCGCGTACAACATGGTGGTATTAAACGATGGTCTTCATCCTACTTTCTGCAGGAGAGATTCCCAACCCTACATTGATGTCACCATTGCATTACAGGAGCTAGCAGGTAATATACGTACCTGGGAGGTTGTTCGGGAATGTTTATTCCTATTAAATATTATTGTTTCTCCTTGTTGTAACAACTGTCTGTCAGAGAGACAACTATCAATCATGTCAGTCATCATCAAAGTCAGTCGCCAATAAAGTATTGTACTAGGAAGGTCGTCAGTATTATTGTTGATCCTACCAGTCCTAAATTATAAAGCAGGGAAGCCGTAAGAAGCTCATCGAGATACAAGGTAATCCCCACATATTTTTGGTCCAATCGAGCGCGGATACTAGTGGATCTACACTCCTTGTTGCGATTGACAGGAATATTGGCATATAGGGCACCTAAGGATGACAGTAAAAATCAGAGTTGAAGTATCGGAGTCAGGGTATCAGGCAACAGAAGTCTATTCCACCACCTGGCGTACCTTTCCTTGATTTGCGTCAGTTACGCGAGAATGAAAGTATTTTGGCGTCAGTTAAATACGCAAAGGTTAATCCAATAATTTAAGTAAATTTAGTAAAGATAAGCGAGATTGATTTACTTAAAAATCGTTGGAAGTCATTAAAAGGCTGGTGGACACGCTCAATGAACTTTTTCAATTCATTAGATAAAGCAAACGTTGATGACGAAAAGTATAATGAAGTTGTCAGTAGGCTTTTAAAGATTGAACCCATGTGGGAGGAGTTCAATGAAATTCAAAGTAAAATTGAGGAATTGGAACTTTCTCAAGACGATGAACTTCAGAGACAACATTTGATGACAGTTATTTCAAATTAGTAGGACAGATGAAAGCATTCATCAAGAAGTGGGAAAATGCCTCTGATGTAGCAAGTAATAGATCATCGGCATCGGTAGTTAGGTCAGTATCGCATAATAGTAATGTGAATAATAACAATCTCGTGAAATTGCCATCTATAAAGATACCTTCCTTTGACGGTCATTACCATAATTGGCTACAGTTTAAGGATTCATTTTTATCATTAATAGATAGAAATGAGCATTTGTCAGGCATTCAAACATTGTCCTAAAAACTTGTTTAGAAAGGAATGTCCTTGATACGATATAATTCATTGAGGTTACTGCTGACAATTATCAAAGTGCTTGGCAGTTCTTAGTAGAAAGGTATGAAAATAAAAGATTGATTGTATTCAACTATATTAAAGCTATTATAGAACATTCAGCGGTCAGTAAAGAAAATCATATGGAGCTAAGGAATTTATATGATAGCGTCATGAAACATCTTAGATCGTTGAAAAGTTTAGGAGAAACAACGGATGAGTGGGATAGCCTCATTATATACATCATGAGTACAAAGTTTGACTCAATCACTAGGAGAGATTGGGAGAATTTTAAGTATAATGGGGATCTTCCTACAATGGCGGATTTACATATGTTTTTAAAGAAAAGATGTGAAGTTTTGGAAAAATTAGAATTGGTGAAGAGAGATGCCAAGCACTCGAATAAAGGGAAGTTTCACCCAACGTCGAGTCATAAAAGGTCACAGATAAGTAGTAGCTTCGCAGCTACAGAGTCTGTTATTGAATGTTTTGATCGCAACGGCCCGCACTCAATATTCAAGTGCACAACGTTTCTATCACTTCCAGTTTAGTGACCGTATTTCTACTGTTAAGAGATAATCATCCTACTTGGAAGTGTAAATTAAGTAAATGCAAATACTGTAGGTTATCACATAACGCATTGCTTCATCTAAGTTCTCGCGAAGAAACGACCGTTGGTGATAAGAATCATCATTGTCCAAACGCGGAACGGCCGGCAGTCGGTTCAGCGCATGCACAAGCGCAAACGATAGCGATACAGGGTGAAGCGGTGTTGCCGTCATTGCCGCCGGCGCGGTCTACTACTGCGAATGGTTTCACTTGCGCTAACGTCCGGACAGATAGTTCTCAGATTTTGCTATCTACAGCTTTAGTACAGGTAAAAGATGCTGAATGTCAATCAGTAATCGTTAGGGCACTGTTAGATTCAAGTAGTCAAAGCAATTTTATCTCTGAAAGGCTTTGTCAAAGGCTTAATTTAAAAATGAGAAAAATGAATCATTCTATTAAGGGTGTGGGACAAACGCTAACTAATATTAACAGAAAGGTTGAAATATCCATCAAATCGAATGGGAATGAGTTTTCCATAGGTATTTAACCTGCTTGGTAATTCCTCGCATAAATGATAAATTACCGATAGTTTCATTTGACAGCTCTAGTCTTGATATACCAAGTTATATAGAATCCACCGACCCTCAGTTTAATGTTTCTGGTGACGTGGATTTATTATTACGTTCTGAAGTGCTTTGGTCAATAATGGTACCAGACCTGAAATCACATAAACGTCTGATAATTTGGTTACAAAATCCGAAGTTGGGATGGTTAGTTGCAGGCAATTTAACTTGGATAAGTATAAATAATAAGTAATAATACTACGATTAGTTGTTTGAGTTTAAGTTACTGTAGTAGTACAAAATGTAGTATTGATAATAAGCTAGAGAAGTTTTGGCGGTTAGAGGAAGTATCGAATGAAAAAAATTATAAAATCAGATGTAGATAGTTATTGTGGAGATTATTTCAAGGAGACTACAAAGCAAAAAGAGAACGGTCAGTTTGTAGTTAGAATCCCATTGAAAGAAAATGTTAAACAGTTAGGAGAGTCACGCGAAATGGCGCTTTATAGATATCAGTCACTAGAGAGAAGACTAGTTAAAAATCCAAATTTGAGATTAGAGTATATTGCGTTTATGACAGAATATCGCGATATGAATCATATGGAAGTATTCAACGATAGTTCCGAACATAATAAGTTACTATCTGCCTCACAATGCAGTTATAAAGTCATCAAGTATAACTACTAAGTGTAGAGTGGTTTTTGACGCTTCACCTAAAACTAGTCCAGAATTATCGCTTAATGATACCCAATTTGTGGGACCTAAGTTACAGAATGACCTGTTTGATATTTTAGTTCGATTTAGAAAACATAAATTAGTTATGACAGGGGATATCTCTAAAATGTATAGGAGAATTTGGATTGCTGAAGATCAAATACTTTACCAGAAAATGTTGTGGCGTTTTGAAGCTACTGACTGTATTAAATGCTACAAGTTAAAAACTGTCACCTACGGTACTGCATCAGTGCCATATCTTGCTGTAAGGTGTCTAATTGAAGTAGCAAATAGGTATGAAAATGAATTTCCAGAAGCTTGTAAGATTATCAAACGGGATTTTTATATGGATGATTTATTGACAGGTTCAGAATCGGCTGTAGATCTATTAAAAATACAGGGTGATGTATATGACATTTTAAACAGTGTTGGTTTACCATTGAGAAAGTGGTTATGTAATGATAAAGAAGTTTTGAATAATTTTAAAACACATGGTGAGTCAGATGTTAGTATTTTGGAATTTGGTGAAGATGAACAAAATAAAACGCTCGGTGTGTTCTGGAATGCATATAGTGATATAATTCAGTATAAAGTTGATTTAGATATTCTGTCTAACAATCGCATGACGAAAAGACGTGTATTATCCACCATCTATCAGATCTATGATCCGTTGTGCTTAGTAAGCTGTGTGACCATAGTAGCTAAATTAATGATACAGGAAATGTAGATTAGGGAATTGGAATGGGATGACAAGTTGCCTAACGTTTTGCAAAGTAAATGGATTCTAGAGGATCTAAAGTGTATAACAGAACTCAGGATACCGCGACCGGCCGTTTTATCAGAATACATGAGTATTGAAATACATGGATTTTGTGAAGCGAGTGAGAAGGCATACGTAGCATGTGTATATATTAGATGCACATTTAGCACAAAGGCCCCGATGTCACATTTGGTATGTGCAAAATCGAGAGTTGCCTCAGTTAAACAAATAAGCCTACCACGTTTAGAATTATGCGGCGCGGTTATAGTAGCGAACCTAATCAGTAAAACTATGAGTGTTATAGAAATTAAGTTTAATAAATGTTATCTATGCACCGATTCCATGATAACTCTCGCTTGGATACGAGGGGACACCAAGAGGTGGGAAATCTTCGTAACCAATCGCGTAAGTGAAATTCAGTCCCTCACTAAGGTATTAGATTGGCGGCACATCAACTCTGCCGACAACCCAGCAGATATCTCCAATATTTGCAGCGTGAGAACAATCAAAAAGAGTTTTGGAAAACCTTGAAGGCCATGAAAATACAACAGCAAGCTAGTGTAACCTTACCCCTAAATTTACAAGATGCGGATCAAATAAATGATTATTTCACTTCAGTATACAATATTAGTGATAATTGTAGGGAAGCTATCAATTATTATAAGAATAATTTGCACTCTGCATTTACTTTTTCATTAAAGCCAGTTGACACCAAAACAGTTGCTGGCGTGCTGAGTTCGCTTAAATCTAATGTGTCTGGCATAGATGGCATTACATTGCGTATGCTAAAATTGTGTCTACCCGAAATTTTTCCACATATAACGCACATCGTCAGTTGTTGCCTAGAGGTGGGCTATTTCCCAGAAAATTGGAAGACATCCGTAATAAATCCTATGCCTAAAGTTAATAATCCGACTAATGTAAAAGACTTGAGACCTATACGTATTTTATGTGTTCTTTCAAAAGTTCTTGAGAAAGTAGTATACCAACAGATCATGGAGTATGTTAATGATCTAAATATTATACCGGATTCCCAGTCAGGTTTTCGAAAGGGATATAGCAATACATCTGCTCTATTAAATTTAACAGATAACATCTTAAGAGCCCGTGATAAAAAGATGGCTTCTGTTTAAATATCTTTGGATTATGCAAAAGCGTTTGATTGTCTAGATCACGACCTCATTCTTGCTAAATTACAATATTATGGTTTTGATAGCAAGTCAATAGCCTTTTTCAACTTCTATCTTAAGAACAGACATCAAGTTGTTACTGTTAATGGTGCATATTCTTCGCCTACGAACATCACATCTGGTGTGCCACAGGGTTCCGTACTAGGCCCTCTTCTATTTTTACTATACACGGCAGATCTGAGTAAAAATATAACGTTCTGTAACGTACAAACATATGCAGATGATACTCAAGTGACTCATCATTTTCCTCCAGAGACTGTGCAAAATGCATCTCAGGCAATTAATAGGGACCTTGATATAATTAATAACTACTCTTCGGAATACAATCTCAGACTGAACCCTGAAAAGTGTACGGCTGTCCTGTTCTCGTCAGAAAATAAGAAAACTAAACTTAAAACCAATTTGAACCTACACATTTGTGGTAGCACGTTGCAGTTTCAAAACGCTTCTAAAAATTTAGGTTTGATTATTGATGATCAACTAAGATTTAGAGAGCATGTAAGTTCTTTGATTCAACGTGCATATATGCGTCTTAGGCTGTTATATAGCAATGAACACATTCTGAACAAAATATTGAAGAAAAAACTCTGCGAAACTCTAGTTCTCTCTATTTTCCAGTATTGTTCCATAGTTTATTTTCCATGTTTAGATTATAATACTGCGCATAGGTTACAGAAGATCCAGAATACTTGTTGTCGGTACATTTGTAATTTGAGGAAATATGACCATGTTTCAGCGAAAATTAAAGAGCTAAATTGGCTAAGAATGGATCAGAAATTTAAATACAATCTTCTTATCTTTATTCAAAAGCTACTCAACACCTCACAACCGTCATATCTTCGTAAAAAACTGATTTTTAGACACAATATTCACAATGTCGATATTAGACATAGCCTAACCCTTACCATGCCACTGCATCTGACTGCTTTATTCAACCCAAGTTTTACGCATAGCGCTGTTACAACTTATAACTCCTTACCTGATAGTTATAAAAACTTACCTTCGAGACGTTTTCCGAAAGACGTTTTCAATT
The DNA here is from genome assembly GCA_951848785.1 of Callosobruchus maculatus. NCBI lineage: Eukaryota > Metazoa > Arthropoda > Insecta > Coleoptera > Chrysomelidae > Callosobruchus > Callosobruchus maculatus. The sequence continues at coordinate 2,570,135 of CATOUR010000191.1, read as the reverse complement.
ATTTATTGTCAAAATTTTAGATTTTTAATCGGAATCAACTATTGCTGGTTCTATTATTCGTTTAAGTTATATTATTTAAGACATAAAAGGTTGTAATGTAAATAAATGTTCCTTAATGTATCCTTAATTACCATACGTGTACTGTAATTCCGGTTTAGTCTACATTAGGTTAAGTGTAAGAATAGCTGAGCTAAACTTCGCCTATTGTAGATTGAAGAAATAAAGACGATTTATTATTATTATTATTATTATTTGTTGTCTAGAGGAACGACAGTTGAAACATTGCGGGATTGTCCACTGTGGTGGCATGATCCTTTCTTTTTGGAATTAGATATCCCCCCTATCCCCCACTGAGTGGGATAGGGAAAATTTTGTAATAAATTTCGAATCAGAAATACCAGAAAAACGGAGTACTTTTTCATTAGTGTCAAGTAACGATAAAAATGACTTATCGGAATTAATTTATATGTTTTCAAGATTAAATAAGATTGTCGAAGTAATATGTTATGTGAATAGATTTGTTAATCACTCTCTCCAAAGACAGAGAAATGATGGAGCTTTGACCCCTATAGAGCTAAAAAACTCTTTACATTTTTTGATTAAGCTTGTACAAAATACATGTTTTTCGGCAGAATATAAGGCTTTTATTGAATAATGAAGAATTAAACAGTAAAAGCAAGTTGCTTTCTTTCAGACCATTTCTAGAAAATGGCATCATGCGAGTTGGTGGTAGAATACGAAACGCTAAACAGGATTACGATAAAAGACATGCGATAATTATACCCAAAAGGCATGCGCTCACCTATTTGATATTAAGAGATAGTCATGAAAGGCTACTACATTGTGGAGTCCAAACACTGTTATGTTCAGTAAGAGATAAATGTTGGCCTATTTCTGGAAGAGCCGGTACCCTTCATTTTTCCGATTTTTCTGTGAACCAAATGATTGGAATCATCTCCCTCTTGCGGAGTAAGCAAGCACCTTTCATCTCACAATATTACGTTCAAGGACGTTCGTTCGGTACACCTAGAGTCAAATGAGTGCTATTCATTTATGAAACTTATTCGGGACTTTAGAAAATTTGCAAAGTATATGAACAATCTTGAAAGTATTTATAAGCTCTCTTTCAAAATATCAGTTATCTAAATTAGTTATTATTTTGACTCCATTGTAATTACTTAATCGATGTGTCAACAGCGCGTTTCTCAGCATTGACGTCCTAGACGTCAGTGGCTTTTAGATACGTCAAAAGATAATAGTTGGGGAGCTGGCGGCAAATTTTCATGGGTTATTATACTGATAATTTTCAGTTTCTTGTAGAATAGCTTTTTGTAGGAAAACGCAAAAAAGACGTATGTTAGTTGACGCGACTCCGTGACCTGAAATTTTGAGAGTATGCGTATCTCGCAAAAAATTTCTGGGTATTTCACTAAAGTTGAAAATTTGCAAATAGTTAGTTGATGGACGTTCATTGCGAAAAAAATCTTAGCTGCAAGATCTGTGTGACTTAACATGTTAGCTGCGCCTATGGTCATTTATGGGAAATTGGAAAAGCGGATTGTTTTACTGAAGCTGAAATTAATTTGTGACAATTAATAGTATGAAAACTATAAAAATAATAATGGATCGGTTGGTGTGGATGCATATTGTCTGTACTTTGGCGGTAGAGCACAAAATCTTTGGTAACAATTTTGTTGAACGTCGGATTCGCTTCTAGTGTTTTTGACAATAATACATTATTGAGAGCCAGATAATTTCTTTTTCGTGTCACCAATACAGTTCTGGTTGAGGTTAAATGCCAAAAAACTGAGTCAAAGATTTCTTTGGCTTAAGCTTACATAAGGAAAGAGAGGGGATACCGCACGCCCGTTTGATACTATATGAATTAGCTGTGACCGAAAATGAATAGTTATTTGACAGCTGCCAAAATATTTTTTATGATGTTTAGCGTTTTTAAGACCAATCATTGTAAAATATTGTGGTGTGCATAATGGTAGGGTGTGCACCTTACAGATGTAAAAGCCACAGCAGCAGGAAGGAGCCAAGAATCACGTATCACAGGTAAATTTAATAGCGATTTGGTGTATTTTGGTGCCATTTGGTAACACAAATATCAGTCGCGCGTTCCGTCCTCTCTCTTTCCTTGTCTAAGGGCTTAAGTAACATAACCTATAATTATTTTATTCGCCTGTCAGTTTGTGACGTTTGTGTTTGAAGAGAAAAATATTGATAAGCTGATTTTTCTAATGTTATTTTAACTAAAATTCATTAGATATGGGATTTCAAAATTAATATACCAAAAATGATGACTGCATATTTTTTTCACTGTTCGGGGTGACTATAGGAACAAACGTAATTATATTGCATCACATAGAAAAAAATCTTTAACAACCGTTCGTTCGCTATCTTCTCCCAAAATTTACCTCACAGCCGTAACTACTAAGAGTTTTATCTATGCTTTATCTGTTTTTCGCCATGTAACAGCATCCGTTTTTATTTAAAGCAAAGTTAACGGATTCAATCACACTCGCGTATCAGCTAACAATTGTTTTTTATACTTTCCATACCATTAATTGTCATATAAATGAATTTCAGCCTCAGTAAAATAGTCCGATTTTTCCAATTTCTCATACATGATCATGTGCGCAACTAAACATATTAAGTCACAGATTTTGCGGCTAACATATTTTTTTGTGATGAAAACATTAACTATCTAACTGCAGATTTTCAACTTCAATAAAATACACCGATTTTTTTGCGCGATCCGCACACTCAAAATCTCAAGTCAGGAATCAGGGCCAGCTGACATAGACCTTTTTATCATCAACATCAAGAAACCGTATACTAAAAAACCAGTCTCAGTATAATGGTCCGGCGAAATTTCACGTCAGCTCCCAGACTATAACACACAAACGGTAATCAACAAATACTACGTTCCAAAATGCCATCTATCCAGTGAGCAGATGAATTTTCGAGGATAGTCACGTGATTCCAGATGTTAGGGATGTTGGAATATTTATGAAACGGCAAAGATCTTTTTTGACAATTTTGACATATCACATAACCTGTGCTGTTTTCTCAGAGTCAGAGTATCAGAGTAGTCGTACCCGTTAGAATGTCAATACATACAAATAAAGCAGAATAGGTTATGTTAAGTTGTTAGCTGTCAAGTGAAAAATATCTCTTGACAGTCTCGACACAAAGGTCGCTAAAATCTCAATTTGATTTCCGAGTAAAACGATGACATCCATGACCTCGGAAATGCAATAACGGAACACAGATTTTTGTTGACAGTTTGATATTGAGTGAATACTGAAACGCTACGGAGCAAATCGAGGTCTTTGATGGGATTTTGGAACGTAGTAAAGTAACCTAACCGACGTTGTATGACGTTGTCGCTATGGTTACTCTAAAGAGAGGGAAGCGCTGTTGCCAGATGGCAATATGGTAAAAAACAGTTTTAACTATCATGACCAAAATAATTAATAATTAATAACTAATTCAAACGATCGTCAACACTATAAACTACATATTCCAAAGAATATTTCTAAACGTTTTTTTATTTTTTTGTCTAATCTTGAAATATGTTTATTCTATCTTTAAATACAAAAATTCGCTGCTCTCTCATAAGAGCCCATGTTAAAAGTCTGATTTTTAATCGTTAATAACTTTCTGAAATGATCGATAACAGGTGTTGATTTTTTTAGGGTAGATACCTACGTGATTAAACTTATCAAAAATGCAAAAAAATTAATTTCATCTAATAAACACTTATTTGAACGAACGTCCTTAAAACTATCAATTTGTCAGGCATACTAGCATATTATTTCAATTTGTCAATTCAAGTGACATCGCCAATTTTGTTAATAGTGCATAATGTTTCACCACTGTTAGCTAGTTTAGGTAAACTAATGTATTAAAAAATTACTTGCACCTACTTGTTTGTAATCAAGTGGCTGTGCAATTGTGACAAGTCCCCTACCACCTTGCGAGGTGATAGCGAATCTGCCCCTCTGATTCCCAGCCGTGATTTCATAATGCAGTCTTCCATCCTCGTCGGGATCAGAGGCTGAGACGGTGGCTACTGGGGTCCCTGGTGCGTCTGCTTCAGAGACCGCACTTTCGTACATTTTGGGAGAGAACACTGGATCATTGTCATTCACGTCTTGGACAGTTATCGCTACGCTCGCTTCGGCTGTTTGCGGCGGTTTGCCTTGGTCGGCAGCTATCACCTAGAAGAAAGATTTCAATTCACAATCTAGTCATTTCAAGTCTTCTTGTCAATTATTTGTTAAAAAATTGCCCAATTAAGGGCCGGCTTCACCGGTCCCTGATAAGTGTCAGATAGCGTTTCAGTCAGATAACGCCGTACAAATATATAGGCCTATCTGATACTTATCAGGGACCGGTGAAACCGGCCCTTAGTATTTATTATACTGCGCAGTATGGCCAATAAAATAGACGTCAAACATTTAACTCTGGTCGTACAATATAGACTTATATTCCTATTACTTTAGATTTTTTGTATATCTGATATTAATTTTTGGATTTTGCAATAGGTACCTACTGATTAATAAATCTGAACGAAACAGAACCTTCGCTCTAACTGGTAGCTCGAAGCGGATGTGCAGAACGTGTAGATGTGTGCTTTGATCGAAAGAATTTAATTTAAGAAAATCTGCTGTCTTTTTTATTGTCGGGCGTTCAAAAGTTTTAAAATTTATATTTGTTTGATACGGTAGACTAGTCTAACTCTCCTGTCTACCTGCTTTTGTGGATAGGTAATAAACTTCACTTTTCTGCAACTTAACTCCGGGTGCAGCTTCCCTATCGGTGGTATTTGACCAACACTTCACACTTTTCTTTCTCAGAAGCTTCCTTTACCTCTCTCACTTATACAAGACTAGGCATTACGGTCGGAGTTCAGACAAATTGGAGAGCTGTCAAGAACGAGCAGGAAATTTTAGCGGAAAAATGAAGGCAGGAAGTACTATCCATACTTTCATTACCAGAAGGGCTTGGAGGACTGGAAAAGATCATAGATAGGACATGGCCGGAGGAGGCCTTTACAAGCACTTGCTTTGAGATAGCAAGTTTAGACACAGTTGCTATGGAAGGAGATGCCAACTAGAGTATGAGACAGTCAACACAGTCAGTCAACAGTAGAGGGGAAAACAGGCAAGTCGTATACCCTCTATGCTCTTCCTCTAGTTATGGATAAAACATGAATGACGAACGTTCAGACCCCCTTTGAAAACTGCACCCGTCTAAGGATAGAGCCCAAACCGCTGAAATTAATCGCTACTGGCAATATAGATATGAACTACCTCAGAAAATGCCTGGAGTATGTACTTAAAGATACGCAGAATAAAGTCTTGTTGACTATAACAAGGAGAAGTATAAAGAAACGAAATTCGGCAGTAGCACATGCAAAAAGACAGAGGTCACCAGACCTGTACAAAATTATAGTAAAACCCAACGGGAAATCGTATGCAGACCTCTTAAGGGACGTAAAGAATGGTGTGGATATAGAGGCTGAACAGATAATGGTAAAGAGGGTTGAAAAACAGCTAAAGGAGACCTATTGATGGAGGTCGTGGGCAATGGTAATTCGCAGCGCATAAAAACTACATCAAATAAAAAATGGCCGATGCTGGAACCTTTCACCAGGCAAACGAGATGGTGCTCCATCTAACGGACATAGACGCCGATGTAGGTGAAACAAAGGTAAAAAAAGGCAAACGAGAAAGTCTTCCCAGGAATGGCTATGAATGTGGAAGTATCCGCAATAAGGCCGATAAAAAATGGAAATCTGGCGACGACTATAAGGGTTAATAAAGAGGTGCGTGAGAAGCTAGCACGGGCAGGCAAGTTACTAATCGGGTGGACTCGATGCAATATCCACAAAAGGGTACACATTCCGAGATGTTTCCGGTGCCTTATGTTTGAACACCGGAGGGGAGAATTCACCTAAGAGGATAAGTCGTCTCTCTGCATAAACCCGCGAGGGGTTGCTAGATCCCTTCAGTGGCGCCTCCCCAAGGTGATAGGGGAATGCCTCCCAGATATGGTGGTACCGGGGAAATGAAATACCCGGGGCGGACCAAAACTAGCACGTCGGAATAGCGTCTGCATCCAGAGGATCGGCTATTCTTCATTAACTAGGACACGATGTGAGGAGCGGTACTCCGACAGCGTCTGACTCCACGTTAGGGGGGGCTGATAACAGACACCCGCAGGAAGCCACCCAACATCAGTAGGCTACCCGGCGCGTGACGAAACCGCAGCGTATATCAAAGCCAAAGGATGTAAGCCAACCGGCAACCTTCACAGGTCCATCCGCAGGAGGCAATTTGGATGGCTGTCTTCGGAAATCTCGGCTGCGGGCCCTAAGGCTAACTACCTGACGGGCCCTATCTTCGGGCTCGACAACCTAGGAGGAAAAGCACCCACACCGAGCCGGTTTCGGAAGTCGGCGTTGGGCAAGGTGGCGGTGCTTCGGATCGCCCTGTTGACGACCCCAGCTATGACACAGACCATTTTATGTGGACGACGGAGCTTAGGGATGACCTACTGAGCTGCTACGACAGCAGTAGCCCGCGCCGTAGGGGATACATGTCCCGCATGTATGGGAGGTGGTGTGAAATGCACCCAGAGCATAGCACGCTTACGTCCCAGAATTTGCGAGATTATGTATCGTACCTTCGGAGGCAGGGATATGTTCGTGCTCTAGCTCAGCCTGCCTCTTCGGCGGACGGAAGGCCTGTTAACCAGGCTGAAAGTTCGCCGGTAAGGCCCGCTGAGAGGGAAATCGACCAAGTCGTCTCACCTGGGGATTTCAGAGACCGAAGGGCCTTGCATAACAACGAAAGGTCCTTGAAGCTGGCAGATCTTAAGAGAGAGGATGAGGTTGTGGGTGAACGTCTATCGGAGGCCTCTGATATTTGGAGCATCAATTGCGAAATTTACGCTGCGGCTCTGAGGCTAGCTAGACAGGGGAGAGTGAGAGACTCTCCTGTTGAGAGAGCACAGAGACGGGTGCGCCAAATAGAAGCGAAAATCCAGTTGGCTAGCCAGGAAGCATCCCGTATCCAGTGTGTGATGGAATATAGAGCGGCTGGGAAGCCTTTTACGCGCCGAGTACGCCAGATAGCCCACGGGCTGAGGCGCGACCATCATACACTCAGTCAAGCGGTACTGTTGTCAAGCAACACTGTCTTGACAGGATACGGATGCTAATCGCTGCTAAACGATCGTTGGGAGGGCGTGGACTATTGAGTTTGGAGCGACTGCAAAACAGGGTAGTAATGGCCACTGCCTGCTATGTAACGAACAGCATCGATCCCCTGATCCGCTTTGTGCGAGAGCACGAGAATGCTGGTAAAGGAGCCTTTCTTTTTAGCGGAGCGAAACGAGCAGCCGAGGAGCTCAGCCTCACACTCGACTTCAAGCGAAGGTGTCAGCAGTCCATTACGGAACTTGCTCCCGCACAATTAAAATCCCACATTAAAACTGCCGCAGTCGACTTCCTTTTAAGACTTCATAAAGATAAGCCAATGCATGGAATCTTCTGCAAACATCTGGAAGAGCATGGCTTGTCTGAGCAGTTGACCTTCTCTTTCCTAAGGTCTAGTGGGTTGAAGTCGGAGACTAACGGCTTTATAATGGCTTGCCAGGACGGTGTCTTCAACACCTTGGTATACCGTAAAAGGGTTATGGGTGTACATGTACCCGACACCCATTGTAGAGCTTGCCGACAGGCTCATGCATCTCTTGTCGGCGTGTAAGACGTACGCTGGGACGGCTTACGTCCATCGGCACAACGCGGCTCTACGAGTGCTCTATTATCATTTAAGGCACTCATACGGCATCGATGAGACAACGGTGCTGCCATACGCTCCAGGGGATATAGAGTCCGTTGTGGAGAACGAAAGATGCCGGATTTACTGGAACTACTCGTTCCCCACGCTCGAGCTTATACAGGCAAACAAGCCCGACATAGTTCTTCTCGACCACCAACAGAAGACGATGTCCGTTATAGTTTTCGGCGCCTGCCGAGGTGAGCATCGTCTCTAAGGAAGAGGAAAAGCGGACCAAAGATCAGGAGTTGCTTGGACAACTTCGCAGGCTCTGGCCAGACTACACTGTAAGTCTGCTGATTATGGTCATTGGATCCCTAGGTGGAATGAAGAATACGCTGCGCAAAATACCGGTATGCCGTGCGGCAGTGCACATCTTAGCCACCAGAATGCAGAAGGCAGTCATCCTTGGGTCCTTTCGTCTACTTAGGGCGCACGATTCGCGGACCCAGTGATTGCTCACATCACGGTGTGAGGAGTAGTCACTGGGTAATGGAACAGCAGCTCGGTGTGTCGGAGCCCGGGCTGCACTTTTTTGTTTTGTTTTTGTTTTGTAATAATAATAATGGTGGTGTGAAATGCACCCAGAGCATAGCACGCTAACCTCTCAGAATTTGCGAGATTATGTATCGTACTTCCGGAGGCAGGGATATGTTCGTGCTCCAGCTCAGCCTGCCCCTCCGGCAGATCTGGTCATCAGAACTGTCCGGCAAGAACAAAGTCGCTGCCACAAACATGCTTGCGGTCCCATTGTTATTATACACCTTTGGTGCTATACACTGGAAAGTGAACGAGCTGAAGCAAATCGAAATCTCAAATGCATGATTAGTAGTGCTATTTAAAAAAAAAAACAAGTTTGCCTTCGTCTTGAGAATTGTGAATAGACTGACTGAAGATACTTTCATCCAAATACGCATTCCAAATTTCATGTCAATCTGCCAAGTTCTTTTGATAATATTCATCCGGTTCCATCAATAATTTTTAGGTTTTCTCGTCTATTTTGCAACGTTTTGAAACAAATGAATGCAAAATAAAATAAGCCTCCGAAGGACGCCAATTTTGATTAGTAGTGTCACAGATGAACAATCGAAATGTCATGACTGACAGACGTTACTTGCAGCTAAATTCACATTTCAAATGCTATGTTAATCTGACAAGTACTTTTCGAGATATTGAGCCGGTTCCATTCATAATAAAATCAGTTATAGATTTGAGTGTGAAGCGTGTTTGAGTGAGTTCAAGGGGACGATCTATAATTTATTCGAAGATCGTTGTTCCAGTTTAGAAATTGTTATAGGAGCCGGCCAAATCATATAACATCAAAAACAGTGGACTAAATACGGCATTGGTTTCTGGTTTTAAAGATCGATATAATTATTTTATCGACAAGTAGGTGAAAATGCCTGCCCGTTGGTGTGTTCCGGATTCGCATGGTAATTATTATAACTCATCCCTCAATACCTTGCAGAAATTGAAGAATAGCGTCTTGCAGGTTTTCCAAAAAATGAAGTCAAGTTGATTGACTCAGTACTTCCCACACATTACGGTGATACCAGTTTATTATTTCCACATAGCATGAAGCTATAATCTGAGTTCCCCTTGCAACCAAATCAACCCCCCCCCAAAAATTGTGTTATGCCGATATGTCTTTTCTCCACATGTCAATGGACAGCCAATACAACAAATTTTTCAGTTTTACAACCCCCCCACCCCCCAACCATACCAATTTCACCTACATCCAAAAAAGTAGGAAAATGATTCGGGACCCCTTAAACGCCCAGAAACGAAGTTTGATATGTTTTTGTATTTTTAGTTATTTGGTCATTGAAGCGTCACCACTGACACGATTTCTAAAAGCCATACGAGTTTTCCATCAGAAATTTAATTAAAATCAATTCAATAGTTTCCACGTTACACAATACATAACGATCTAAAGCAATACTCGTATGTATGGTTGCATCAGAAAAATTCGAAGTCCTTTAGTTTTTGCCATAGGCAAGGCAATGTTCAGATGGACTTAAAAAAGCTCTTTATGTCCCTAGGTCTTTCTCCACAGGTCAGTGGACAGTCTATTACGAATACAACAAATATGTCAATTTTACAACCCCCACCCCACTACAGACTGACAGACAGACCGACGGAAATGAGTGACGTGGATTTTCGTTATGTAGATATCATAAAACGCCCAAACGCCCAAAAATCGAAAATTTTCGCCTATCGGTGTGGGAAGTAAAACGATGGAAGATAGCAAGCAGGTCTGGGTAAAACCGGGACCATCGAGAGCTATCGGGCCTGATGGTGTATGCCCACCACAGCGTCTACGCCACGCAAGGCGCCGGGCGACTGTCTAGTCGCGTTTGTAATCGTCGAATACCCCCAAGGATTTTTTATTAGGTTTTTTGATTTTATGTGTATCTAGCCAAGAATACCGTCTATAGTTGCTGTGCACCCTTCTGCAATAGTATATATATGGAAACAGGGCGCATACCTGTCTTCTATTTCCAAAAGATGTAATGAAACGGAGTCAGTGGTAACGCGCTATACATCGAGATAACTTCACGATGAAGGATTCTTCTGTAATATGCATCAAACACTTCGTAGGGAGATTTGTGATTCGTACTGATACTGCTATAAGGCCCGATTATACAGCTTTAATAGTTCCCCGAGCTAAGATTAAATTGTGTATTCACAGATTTTGTAAAATACGGCTTAACAATGATTATTGTAAAGTAATGCGTTCAAAACATTTTTTTGTGCATCACCTCCGAAACTGGCCTCCAAATTTTTGTTTTCGTATAGCATCCCATAAGTTTTCCTACATTAACGATATTCCTATTTTATTTAAAATCTTGCGGTACCTTGATTTTATACGCAAACCTATTTTTTTCGTAAAATTATAAGCATAATATAAATAAAATAATAATTTGGTTGACACAAAAAACTGATGAAAAAGGAAAGTAAGCGGGTTTTTAAGGCTACTGAATGACCTATCATACATGCTTTTATAACAAATTTAGTATATTAGAAAATATGTTAAGAATTGGTTGCCTAAAAAAATCCTGGACAGACTATTGTTAATTATTTTAAAAAAATATTTTTGATTAAATGTTTGACCATCACGATAATAGGAAAATGTTTACCCAGATTTAAAGTATCAGACGTACAGAATATGCAGCCGTTGGGTTGCCTATTATTTGCCCCTACAAACTACTCGGTTGCCAGGTATTAGCAGGTACGTCGATTCCAGTTATCTTCACTTGCTTGATGATAGAAAAAAATGTATATCATATAAGCGTTGTTTTATGGCAAACACCTTCATACAGGGTTGCCTGCAAAAAAAAACTTGGACCTAATGGGGGTTTAGAAATTTTAAAGCCTAAATTCTAACGCGAGTGGAACTGTGTGTTATTTTGGAGCAGCTGACATTTGAGATGCAAAAAGAATAAACAATTAAATACTTATAATTAGACAAATATCTTAATTATAATACTTTCATATTAAACAATATAAAATCAATTAAATGACCACAAAATATAATAACGTTAATAATAAAAATATCAATACTTACTCTGAATTTGTTTTTCTCTTTCTGGAAAAAATTAATGAGAAACAGAGTGGTCAGTTGAAAATTCAAATTAAAAAGAAAGATAGACTAAAGATCTTGTATTACGTTTAAAAATTTTATTACAAAACAGCATAAATACAAAAATAATTTCAATGAAAAATAAAAAATAAAAAAATTCCTTTCGAATTCATCTGAGTTATTAGTAGTTTCTTCCTCATTTTCTTCCATTTCGACCATGTTCTGAATTTTCAAGGGAGTTTGATCTCCGATGAAACCTGTGTGTGGGTTTTAAAAAAATCGTCCAAATACCAACCGCAGGCTTTCAGGGTTTAATTTTGCACATACAGAATCAGTTGCACTAAACCACATAGAATTGACATATAGTTCTTAAAATTTTTTGTAATAATGAAATCCGACGTGTCGGTATACAGTTGGAATCAAAGCTTTTTATGTTCTTTAAAAAATGTTCGCTGTCTTCTTTTGCGCCGTACTTCTTCATAAAAATACGAAATCTTGCATCATTAACTATCTGGCAGTGATTCACGCCATACATTTTTTCTCCAAACTCCTGAACAGCTTTCATTTTTTCACTAATAAAAACATCAGCTTCATCACTTAATGAAGGAAAAATAGTTTGATACATTTCTTGCTTAGAAAATATTTCAAATGATCTAATTCTTTAATTATAAAATGCCACAGTGTAGTCACTACCTGTGAATGCGCGGAAAGCAGGTAGACTTTACATAATTTGGGTCCCAACTCCAAGGCTAAATCGATACAGTTAATGCAATCGAACGGGTTCGACTGCTTCTTAGTCGCTGAAGTAGCTAGAAAAATTGTAGATTGTGACAGTCTGTGCATATTTCCGAGTAAAATTACAAGAACATCAGTTTCAGAAGCTTTTATTAGATTTCTGCAGCCTGGTGTTACTTCATTCAATCACCTTCAATTCAATTCAACTTCTTCGACTATTTTTAATACAATTTTCCTCAGCTTGGTACGAGTAACACAGATGTTCAACAGTTAAAAGTATTCTCTTGTTTTGTATTATTGACAGCAAATTTTTGTTTCCCCAATAATCAGCCAAAAAGTGTACCAAAGCATCTTTGAGACGATAGTTTTTAAAGCTTTGCTCAAAATCTTTGGGTCTGATTTGTTGAGGTCCTGTAATTTTATATGGGATATCCAAATCTTCTCGACTTTGGCGTTCGGAATCCTTGATGGAAGGAGACAAATATCATATCGGGGGAATATTAAATGGATTGCTTTAGCTTGTAATGCACAAATTTTCATCAGTATTGACTCCGCAACTTTTTCAAATGTTTGTGGCAACGAGTTTCCAATTGAGTGCAAATACTAAAAACCATCTATTACTTCAACGTTAATATTTGTGGGCTCAACCATTTCGAATTGAGATTTTAAACTGTTCGCAAATTTTGATTTAGGATATGAGAAAAGTACAGGCGGCAGTGGTCCCAGTGGAAAGCTCAAACAATATTCTGGATGAATTTTCTTCTTTATACTAATAGCCAGGAGTCTTCCAAAAATATATCGATCCATTTTTAGCAAAACTTTTTTATTTCTGTCTTTAGTCTTTACGGCGTAGGGATGTGGCGACTCCACCGCCCAGGTAATTTTTTTTGCAACAATTGTCTGCAATCAGCCAGCTCTCCGTGGTGAATGAACAAGATCGGGGAACCAACCCCGGTGGCGGGAATCACCACGGAGAGACCATGACAGCGGCGGCTGTCAAAGGGGTGGACCGGACTCCTGAGGCCGTAGAGAAGGCATCCGGCCTAGGGATGCGGACACGAAGAAAGAAGCAAGGGGCGGACTGGGCTCTGGAGCTGTAGTGGAAGCAGCCAGTCTAGGGAAGGATAACCGAACAAACCATAGATGGTGACGGTATCCCCGTTGATCGTGCACTGGGAAGTACCAAACTGCACTTCTGGTAAGGTGAAATGTCCGCATGTTTCCTCACCTTAGTTGCGGGGCAGACACCCCCTTTACCCTTTACCCCACCGCTTTTCTTTAGATTAATAATAATGGTGATGAACCCTTCGAGTGCAAAAATTTTGACCGGACATAAAGCCCCTTCTCATTCGGAAAGTCCGGGAGGAGGGTGTTCTCGGGGAAAATTATCGATATGAAACTCGCAAACATTTGCGGGATCAACAGCAATATCAATGCTGTCCACCACTACCTGCAGTCTAATAGACCCGCCATACTATTCCTGGTGGAAACAAAAATTTCCGGCTCGGCGTCAACAAACCACCTGAAACTTCCTAACTACGAGTGACACTCCTGTCTGAGGAAAAATGGAGGAGTACTTGCCTTTGCGCGAAGCAACTTGTCCTGCTCGAGAGCTCCCGCACTAGAATCCGGTAGAAAGGATATCTTGTGGCTCAAGCTTAACCTCAAACCATTCCCCAAGTTCATTTGCTGCCTCTACCGCTCACCCTCGGACAACTGTACTGACCTTCTTGATTACCTGTCCGAAAAGATCGACTTTCTGAACACTAATTATCCATCTTCAGAGGTAGTTCTCTTGAGGGATTTCAACGTTCACAATGAAGCCTGGTTGGGCTCCAACAAAACTGACGCAGCGAGGCGCGCCATCGAAGATTCGCCATAAGCCAAGGTCTGACACAGCTAGTGAAAGAACCCACTTTTTTTCCTCGCGCGTCCTCTCACTCCACTAGCCTGCTGGATCTTTTTCTGACTACTCACCCTGTCCCCTACGAGATCGACATACAGTCTCTTATAGGCAACTCCGATCATGGCTTAGTCGAAGTTACGTTCCCCTCTGCGACAGATGTGTCCTCGGAAATTCGCCCAAGCCGCAAAATCTGGCACTACGACCATGCTGACTGGAATGGTCTGAGAGACTTTTTTCCAGTTTTCCCTGGAGCGAGGTTTGCTTTGCAAAACATGATGTATGAAATGTCTGCTCGGAAATCACAGAAGTTATTCATGTCGGCATGGAAGCATACATCCCGCATACAACCAAATCATGCAAACCATATTCCAACGGCTGGTTCAACAAGTCCTGTAACACAGCTCGTCTGCAAAAAGTTCTGGCCCACCGAACTTACTTACACAACCCCACTGTCAAAAACAGACAGGCTGATATTGAGTCCAGGAACAGATACAATGAAATCATCCGACATGCAAAAAGCCAATACGATGCCAAAATAAAAAAGAAGGTTATGTCACACCCCAATGGCAGCCGCTCCTTCTGGACTCTGGTCAAACAAATAGAGGGTAACTTCTCGAGGAGTAGCTTCCCACCGATCACATGTGCGGATGGAACAGTAGCAACTGCTTCCAAGGACAAGGCCAAAATATTTGCCAAGACATCTGCAGCAAACTCCACTGTGAAAATCCCACCCAGTGCCCAGTTACCATCCATACCGAGAGTACCCCAAGCCATGGACGAAATAACGTTCAAAACAAAAATAGTTCGGAAGGTGCTGCAGTCACTTGACATTAATAAGGCGAATGGGCACGACATGATCCCCTCCATTGTTGCGAAGAAGTGCGCACCGGAGCTCGCTCCCATATTTACCCGCCTCTTTCGGATGTCTTACGATTCCGGCATTTTCCCAAAAGACTGGAAAACAGCTTGCATCCAGCCGGTGCCAAAAAAGGGATCAAAAACTGATCCGACCAACTACAGACCTATAGCTCTGCTTTCTGTAATCAGTAAAGTGATGGAGAAATGCGTCAACCAAGAGCTCATTAAATATCTAGACCTCCATCACTTAATCAACGACAGACGATATGGATTCCGACACCAAAGATCAACTGGAGATCTCCTGGCTTACGTCACACATGTGTGGAGCAAGCTCATCCAGTCATTTGGCGAGGCTCACGTCTTTGCTCTCAATATTTCAAAGGCATTTGATCAACTGTGGCATGCAGCGCCGGTACTCTGTAACGGAGAAATGTGTTTCTATGCACTATGTGCTAAGGGATCGGGTGGCCTCGTAAATATGACAGCGTGCCGTGACAGCGTAGTAGACACGTGATAGGCACCCGAAACTGCCCGATCGTCATGGTCGTCATGGTGATAGAAACATGTTTCTATCTCTTAAGTTAGAGAGTACCGACGCTGCTCTCTTAAACAAGGTCCCGTCTTATGGGCTCCCTGTTAAGCTTTGCGGTTGGCTCGTAGACTTCCTCTCAAGTCGGAAAATCTCTGTCGTGGTAGACGGCTTTTCCTCTTCTTTCCATAGCATGAATGCCGGGGTTCCGCAGGGATCGGTATTGGCTCCGACACTGTTTCTGCTTCACATTAATGATCTACTCTCTAGCACTACAAACCCAATCCACAGTTTTGCGGATGACAGTACGCTGCATGCAGGCATCATGAGCAATAGACCGATCTCTGTGGTCGAGCTGGAACGCAGAAGACTGGCAGTGGCGGCATCACTTGTAAAGGATCCCGATACCATTACCGCTTGGTGGCTTAAGAATATGGTTAAATTTAGTGCCTCCAAGACCCAGTATTGTGCGCTATCAAACAAGAAGTGCCCAAGCCAACACCAGGTTCTAATGAACAACCGGGCTCTGCCAAGGACTCACTTACTCAAGCTGTTATGAGTCAACATTACAGGAAATCTGATCTGGCACGAACACGTCGCGTCAATCGCAACAGCTGCTGGTAAAAAGCTTGGGTACCTATTTAGAGCCAGAAAGTGTTTCTCACCATATAACCTCCTCACGCTATATAAAGCCCAGATAAGACCTTGCCTGGAGTATTGCTCTCATGTCTGGGGAGCTGCTGCCCCTAATACCCTATCTATACTAGATGATGCCGCCCAGAGAAGGGCAATTCAACTAATTGGCGACCCAGCCTTAACGCGCCACCTCCAGCCACTTTCTCGAACCAACACCCACCAACACCACCCACGAAAACAGGAAGGCGTTGTCGGACATCATACCACTCGGCCACTTGCCATCTCGGCGAAGGGATTGCCTCAACGGTACATATTTGATTTGGGATTAGATACTTTTTTACGGGGATTTCAACCATTCAAAAAGATATTTATTTCGATCGTTGACTTCGTCTCGAGCTGCAAACTTTATTCGTCGACTATGTTGCAACAAATATAATTTGTTACAAGAACAGTTTTGTTATAAAACTTATATACGATATGATGAAAAGTGTCATCCAACTTTGACGTTTTGTTTTCAATATTGATGAAATACTATTGGACGATATTTATTAACCTAGCTTGCAATACCCAATAGAAAGCTTTTGCTAAATAACATCCAATAGAAAAGCTTTGTCAAATTCTTTGTTAAATATGCATGTTGATAAAATCGGGCCTAAGTATATCTTTTTAATTTGAATTTTCAGCTGTCCACTGTGTTTCTCATTAATTTTTTCCAGAAAGAGAAAAACAAAGTCAGAGTAAGTATTGATATTTTTATTATTAACATCATCATATTTTGTGGTCATTTAATTGATTTTATATTGTTTAATATTTTAGTATTCCGAGTTTTTTGCAGGCAACCCTGTATGGAGGTGTTTGCCATAAAACAACGCTTATATTGATATCAATTTTTTTCTAACATCAAGCAAGCGAAGATAACTGGAATCGACGTATCTGCTTATACCTGGCGACCGAGTAGTTTGTCCAGGCAAATAATAGGCAACCCAATGGTTGCACATTCTATACGTCTGATACTTTAAATCGGGGTAAAAGTTTTCCTATTATCTTGATTTTGCAAATTTTAATTAATTTTTTTTAAGTAGTCTGTCCAGGATTTTTTAGACAACCCATTCTTGACATATTTTCTAGTATACTAAATTTGTTATAAAATATGTTTCATTCTATTATCAGCTCGGTGAAGGTCTTTAAGTTCGTATCTTATTTTATTACGAAAATTTTACGTCTCAAAAAATCCTTAATTTACCTATCTTATGCTCTGACTTTACGAAAAAACCTGTTTTGTGTATCAAATCAAAGGCACTACAAACAAAATAATGACCTCATTTATGTAGGAAAAGCTGTGGTCAGCTATTTGAAAAATAATGTTGGGGGTTTTAGGGGTTCAAGTACAGACATTTGTTTTCAAAGTATGTTATGTCTTTCAGTACCCTTGAAACATCCACTTAGTCATCATTTTCATCTGTTTTTGTTACGAAAAAGTTACGCCTCAAACAAATCCTGATTTTATTCATATAATGCTTATGTCTACGCCAAAAATACGTTTATGTATAAAATCAGAGCTACCACAACATTTTTAATAAAATAAAAGATTTGTGTAACACTATTGGGTGAGTTTTAAGGGTTGAAGTACAAAGAAAATGTTTTGAACGCATGGTATGATAGACCCTATAGTACTTGCAAAAATTCCACTCAGTTTTCGTTTGAACTTTTTCTGTTAAAGAATACCATGTGTCAAGCAAATTTTGGAACATATACTGTGTAAGGCTTTCGCGGCCGTCGTCCAATGGGTTCTTGGGTTTTTAGGCCGGCGTCGTTTAGCGTTAAAGCTTGACGTTTCGCCACCACGAGTGGATGGCATCTTCAGAAGCTATTTCACTTCGGCGACTTTCAAAATACTTTGTATGAGTATTTTGAAAGTCGCCGAAGTGAAATAGCTTCTGAAGATGCCATCCACTCGTGGTGGCGAAACGTCAAGCTTTAACGCTAAACGACGCCGGCCTAAAAACCCAAGAACCACAAATTCAAATTTTGGAACATCCTGTATACTACAGCTCCTATATCCTCTTTTGCTGCTACTGCTACTACATTCATGCCAGCTATAATATGGCTGTGTACATCATTTTGTGAATAATAGATCCTATAAATTCATTCCTATACATTACTTTTGTATTTTTGACAGTTTTCTCTGTATTTCAAGAATATGCTCGTGGCGCCGGAATTTCTCTATTAATCCCTGCATATACGTGCGGCGAATAGTGTGACGTCACACGCAGCAGCATCGAGCCCGATAGCTCTCGACGGTCCCGGTAAAGCCAATACGTCAGGAAGACTGTCGCCATCATCAAAAGTGGTTTGTAAAATACCGGGTGGCCAACTAAGAATGACGCCCACAGTATCTCGGTAGCCGTTAATCGTATAACTTCGAGCTACAAGAATTATTAGGTAGTCGGCTAAAAGAAATCGCTGAAAATGAATCTCAAGTTTCGCGGCTGACCGCTAGGGGCGCAATCATGACCGTCAATCGGAAAAAAATACTTTTTCTCAAAAAATATACACATAAAGGTATATTATACATATTGGGTGTAACATTTATCATTTTTTTGGCAATCGAATTTTGATCTATCTTATGAAATTTAGTGGTGGGGGAACGTCAAACGAATTTTTATTTAAATGGCGATAACTTTGCTCTAAGATAACGGAATTAAATATGTAAGTTCGGTCTTGTTTGAAAGAACCTTTCTTTCCTAACGATCTGTTGCAGAAAAGCTATTCGAGTTCACTTTTCCGTGGTTGTGGTTACTAAAGCGCGCTACTTGACATCAAAACAATTATTACGCGTTAGGACGGTAGACTGATGTCCTTTAACATTTAACAGTTGAACAGAGAACAAAATTAGTGGCCTATAGGGATATATGGTCTATGGATGGTTGTGTAGTACGAAATAGTCTTCATCAAAAATTCCGTAATACTGCAGTTAGTTGTTGTAAATAAATTTGGAGCCCTACTGTGCAGTGAGTTAACGGTGCATAAATCGCTATACATTGGAGATAAGCTGTATACTCCAATAGTTTTTCAAATATTGCAACATAAACAACAAGACAAATGAAGAATCGAATCAAGATATACCGTAAAAACTTCCCAATTTTTGTGAGACGAGGACCATAGACTTTGAAGAATATTAACCAGATTGTAAATATTTGAAGAAATGGTTGGAGAAGTTAAATGTGTCTGTTGCAATCGCTTAACTGAAGAACACAAAATGATTTCTTGTTCAATGTGCAAGAAGGGATTTTTCCACCAGTGCTTGGAACTGACTACATCTGAGCTGAGGACAATAAAGCGAAAAAAGATCTGATGTGGTCATGTACTGAGTGTGCGTTTACTTCTTCCAATGGAGTTGACGAGTTAAAATTACTAATTATGTCCCTTCAAAGTCAACTGAAGGAACTGAGGTCTGTTACTGACAAGCAAAAAGGTCACATCTGAAACCTTAAATTTCGAAGAGGTGCTGCAAGAGGTCTTCGATCGAGAACAGCGGAAAAATAATTTGATAATATATGGAATTAAAGAAAATAATTCGATACAGATTCCAACGGAGCGACAAAATTTCGACAAAAACAAGACCAGGCGCGCTTTGGAGGT
This sequence comes from Callosobruchus maculatus, assembly GCA_951848785.1. Taxonomy (NCBI): domain Eukaryota; kingdom Metazoa; phylum Arthropoda; class Insecta; order Coleoptera; family Chrysomelidae; genus Callosobruchus; species Callosobruchus maculatus. The sequence continues at coordinate 2,550,387 of CATOUR010000191.1, read as the reverse complement.
GCTGTCATGTGGCGGCGACACCGCGCTGATAAAGCGTATCCGACTAGGTAGATATGATCCGACAAAGTCCGCACCTCGTCCAATAAAAATAAGGCTTGAAGATGAAAGAGCAGTTCACGGATTAATAAAACATGCCAAGGGTTTGAAGAATTACGCAGATCTCGCTGCAGTAAGCATTTCGCCAGACAGAACACCAATACAAGTTGCTTACTACCGTCAACTGAAAAAAGAGCTCAACAGAAGAGTCGCTGATGGTGAATCAGGTCTTAGGATTAAGTATTTTAAAGGAATGAATGGCCTTAGGCCAGACTTCGCCATTTGTATTTTTTACAATAAAGTCGTTATTATTATTATTATTATTATTAATTCCTAAGATTGTTCAGGAAAACTAACTGCGTCCAACATATATGAAATCAATATATATTTCCAGACTGTGCGAGGATGGAATACCAAATTGACAACTCTGAAATGCAACTGGTGATACAGAATATGATGTTATAGCACTAGTTGAGACTGATAGAGACCTTGTTACGACACAAACTGTTCGTGGTGGAGGTGTATTGTTGGCGTGTCGTTCATATATTCCTTGTATGTCGTTAGATTTTTTTTTTTTATGGTCGGCCTCCCGCAAAGGCTGATAGCCTATGGCGCTTTAGAAGCGCTGCGAGAGGATAAGTACCGGTTCACGTTAGATTTGAAACGCTGCAGGTTGTAGCCGTCGGGAAACAAATTCCCCGGCAGCTGATTCCACAGCGTCGAAGTTCTCCAAAAGAAGGAATGCTGGAGGAGACTGGTTCGGGGAGTAAGGACCTCGACCTGGTAAGGATGAGCTCGAAGAGCTTCTCTAGTGGTCCTGGTTCGGACGGCCTGTGGTGTTATTATCTGAGAGAGCTCACTCGAACATCTTCCGTGATAGAATCTGTAAAACAGGGATAGGTCAGCCACCCTCCTTCGATGTTCCAGGCTGTGGAGGTCCTTTGTGAGGTTAGGCGTATCGACCAGTCTAATCGCTCTTTTCTGGATAGTGTCCAGAAGCTTTAGAGAGTGCTTCGGAGCACATCCCCACACATGGGAGCAATACTCCAGTGATGGTCGGATCTGTGCCTTGTAGAGCAGCAGCAGTTGCTCTGGTGTATACAACTTCCTACAGCGGAACAAAACTCCAAGCTTCTGGGATGCCGTTTTTGCAATACTGACGACGTGGTCGTGCCAGGACATGTTATTGTTGATGTTGATTCCCAAAAGCTTGACGGAAGGTGATTCGACTATGGGGTGACCCTCCATTTCCACGGTTGGTAAGCCATTGTGAGACTCCTTTGTAAGTGTTGTTGCCTGAGTTTTTTGTACGTTGAACTGTACTTTATTTGCTAATCCCCACTCGACAATTGTTTTGATATCTGTGTTGATCTGTGAGGCATGCTGCTGTCGCCGACGTACCGTCTCCTGGGATGATAGTGGCTTGCCTGGTTCCATGCACGACACTAATGTACTGTCATCTGCGAAGCTGTAGATTGGATTGGATGTTATTTCCAGCAGCTCGTTGATGTACAGCAGAAATAGTGTAGGGGATAGGACAGATCCCTGAGGAACACCGGCGTTTATTGAAAATACGTCTGATGAACAGCCCTCGACTACAACGAACAGAGATCGGACTTTCAAAAAGCTATTCAGCCACTGGCGCAGACCAGGTGGTAGTCCATAAGCAGCAAGCTTGACCAGAAGTCCGTCATGCCATACTCTGTCGAAAGCTTTGGATATATCAAGTGCAACAACACGGGATTCGCCATGGTTGTCTATTGCTCTGTTCCACAAGTGAGTGATGTAGGCAAGGAGATCACCTGTAGACCTGTGCTTACGGAAGCCATACTGGCGATCATTTATGATGTTATTGTTGTCCAGGTATTTCAGGAGCTGTGTGTTAATGACAGTCTCCATAACCTTAGACATGATGCTGAGAAGAGCCACAGGTCTATAATTGGTGGGATCAGTTTTTTTGCCTTTCTTAGGGATGGGTTGTACGCAGCCAATCTTCCACGAAGCGGGAAACATGCCTCGTTGATACGAAAGTTTGAAGAGCTTGCAAAGAATAGGTGCAAGCTCAGCGGCACAACGTTTAAGGACAATGGCTGGAATTTGGTCAGGGCCAGTAGCTTTATTGGTGTTCAGTTTTTGGAGGATGCTTTTTACATCTCGATGTTGAAATTTGACCTCTGCCATTCTCGAGTTCACGCTTATGGTGGTGGTCGGAGTACTTCCTTGAAAGTCTACGGTAGAATTGGCTGCGAAGAGTTTCCCCAAGATGTCTGCTTTTTCTTTAGGAGCAGAAGCGATGGATTTATCCTCTCTGGTCAAGGGTGGTATTGACGAGTAAGAAAAGTTCTGACTAACAGCCTTAGCTACAGACCAGAATGTTCTGGACGAACTAGGACATGAGAGGAGCTTGTTCTTAATTTTTTGGTTGTGTTCCTCCTTGCTGCTGTCAATCACGCGTTTACAGTGATTTCTGGCGTCGATAAAACTGCGGTGGCTCTCAGCATTTGGATTTTTCCTCCATTCTCTGTAGTGTTGGTTTTTGGAGGTAACTGCATCTCTACAACGCTTATTGAACCATGGCTTATTTTTGGAGGGATGCTTGACGACATGAGGAATATAGGCTTCCATGCCGGATATTAATACCTCTGTTATTTCTTGGGCGCAAGCGGATGGGTCTCGTGACTTGAAGCAGACGTCGTTCCAGGGAAAGGAGTGGTAGTATTCCCTTAGGTCGTCCCACTTGGCTGATCCGTAATGCCAGACCCGACGAGGCTTTGCATGGTAGAGATCTGGAGAATGCATTCTGCATAGCGTCGAGACGGTGTTGTGGTCAGACGATCCCAGTGGGGCAATTACCTTCACTGTGTAGACCGTTGGAGCAGTTGTGAGATATAGGTCCAACAGACTAGCAAAATCTCCGTGGCGGCTGGGAATCCTTGTTGGTTCTTTGACTATCTGCTCCAAGCCGCAGCTGATAGCGAAGGCTTCAGCTTCACGTCCCTCGTCGTCCGTTTTGTTTGAGTGTGTCAGCCAGTATGAGTTGTGAACGTTGAAGTCACCCAGAAAGACTATCTCTGAATGAGGGTGATCTGATTGCAGCGCGTCCACAGTGGCTGAAAGCTTCTCGAAGAGCTCTTTGCAGTTGTTACTGCTTGGTGGCCTATAAATGCAGCATATAAATTTGGAATGATTTTGGAAGGATATTTTGAGCCATATGATGTCAAATCCTTCCAGTTCGAGCTCTTCTTCTCGATGACAAGAAAGCCCAGATTTAACGTACACGCATACGCCAAACCTACGTCTAAATCGGGTGTATAAGTCATATCCGGGATATCTAAAGCAGTTATCCATTGTTGAAGAGCCGACTTGAGTTTCCGTAAGAGCCAGAATGTGTGGCTTCTCTGCCTGAAGGTGTTGATGGACAGAGTTTATGTTGGAGGCAAGACCTCGTATATTTGTAAAGTCGGCTCTGAATAAGTTTCTCTGGCCTTCGGGCCCGTCGTCAGTGCGAAGTTGCTGCGAAGGACGGCTTCTGTTGTTAGCCCGACGAGGAGTGGCAGCACAATTCTTTAAACAATCTTCGCTTAATGTTCCCCCCGGACCACCTGGCACCCGGAGATCCGAACGACCAGGTATTTTACCTCCGGAATCTTTTGATCCTGGAAGAGCCATTGAGCATTTTTTACTTTTAATTGTAAGATGTAAGTTATTTGAATAATTTAGTAGCATTCATTGATATAGTAGCATGCAAATGTCAGTTTTATCACTCCTGTATGTATATTACGTGGTTTACGTGCCGCCTCAAGTGACCGCTTCTCAGCTAGGAACGTTATCTGTGTGGCTCTGTCTGATCAAGAAAACGTGGTAATACTAGATGACTTTAATATTGCAAGTTTTGGTCTATACTTCTAGCATGGAGTCCAAAAATGTCTGTTTCAAGAGTTTTCTCGATGTTATTGGATTTAGTCAGTACAATCATATTCTCAACTCACCACAAAGGTTACTGGATCTGATAGTTAGTGATAAGGTAATTCATGTAAGACGTGATGACCTACCGCTGGTTGCTGAAGATGCATACCATCCCGTTTTGGAAATCAGTGTTTGCGCCAATCAGCCTAAAAGAAGATACTCCTAATACAAAACATACTACTTCATATAATTTTCGTCAGGCTGACATTGTATCTCTATATCAAGCCTTGTTAGTATGTGATTGGAGCTTTCTAGACAGCACGCTGGAGCCAAATGCTTTACTTGAAGCCTTTTATAATAAACTGTACTCTATCTTAGATTTATTTGTATCGCGCCTCAAGCACGACAATAGAAAATATCCATGTTGGTTTAGCTGAGATCATTCATGGTCTAAAAGCTCGCTACGTAAAAAAAGGTCTCGGTGTAGTCAAAATTTTGTCATTTACAGATTCGGTAGGTATCAATATAGGGATAGGTCGGTCAGGTCGTCAGAATGCGATGTGAACGGATAAAGTAAGGGTGGGGGGTTAAATATTTAAATATGCTATATTTTTTTCGCATAATAAATGATGAAGTAGAAAATTTGCAATACAAACGGAAATATTATAAAAAAGTAGGGAACATTTTTTCAGAAGTGTAGGCGAAAGGTAAAGCCGTCAGAGGGCGCTGAAGTTGGGAAACACTTTGCAGCAATTATGTAACTCGGAGACTCGGTACACTTCTGACAAATCACATACTCATTCTATGAGTCAAATTGAACCTAATTACAAATCGTCAGAAGGCTAGACGGAATAATATCGGAGATTATTTATAGTAAGAGCGTCGGTTCTCCACTCAATTTATCATTATATCTTATTCGACGTGGAGCATTATCGTTACAGTATCCGATGAAAAAGAAAATAATCATTTCGGATGGATAGGTATATATATATCTATTAAGGCTACATTTTAAACATATTTTTATGTTATAGTGTGTCCCCAACATACGAAACGTGTCAAAGTTATGTTTTTTTAAATAGAACATTCTATATATTATTGCATATTCAGAGTCCTTGGAGAAATCATTCGATTATTTAAGGAAGCATCAATCAGAGATAACTTGATTTTTTCAAATGGGAATACCTATTTTTTTATACGATCAAATGTAAAATTCGATAGCCTTTCTAATGACATAAAGTTGTGAATATCAATCTCTGGTAGTTTTCATTTATTAATTTTCCTACCTATAAGCAACTTAGCAGAATATGAAATATAAACAAAAACCTGTTCAAATCTGGGTCCGTTGCTGTTTCTCATTTTTATCAATGACCTGACGACCTCACTCTCTTGTCATAGCCTGCTATTTGCAGACGACTTAAAGATATGTTCAAATATATCAAGCATGGAGGATTGTCATTTCTTGCAATTGCAAATTTCAATCATTGAAGCCTGGTGTAATGACAATAAACTATATCTAAACGCCGACAAGTGTAAGGTATGTTCATTTACACTAAACCAGAAAAAGATGTTGTTTAATTATACTATCAATAGTATAGTTCTTTTCAGAGAGACGACAGTCAACGATCTTGGAGTATTGTTTGATGAATTTCTATCTTTTCGTCAGCACATAGATCAATTAATTGCATCTGCTTCTAAAATGCTTGGTTTTGTCATCAGAAATTGTCGTAACTTCAGCAGTATGAAAGCCATCCGTTAGTCCAGTCAAAACTTGAATACTGTTCTCTGATTTGGTTTCCGCTCTACGATATGCATATCCAAAGAATTGAAAATGCACAAAGGTGATTTCTGAAGTATATTTCATTTAGAACTGACAGTACACCCAGTCAGAGGTTGTGAACACTCCTTACTGCTTGCTAGGTTCGGTATAGAAAGCTTACAAGTACAATTTAACACGCGTCAAAATGTAACAATTTATTCTGGAAACGCTAGGACAAACGTTATGATGAGGTCTCCAGTTAATGTAATGCTATCTAATTATGATAAATACTTTTCCCTTTATGACATCAACCAGGCTTCTTTGCGGTTCTTGATAGATTCCTTAGGTCTTGTTAGCCTTGTTATACCACCTTATTTTGCTTTATTGGGCTGTAAGTTTTTTCTCACTATTTTTGCTTGTTGAGCACTTTGCACTTTGCGACCAACTAAAATTGACGTTTAATATCACTAACAATAATAATCAATTAAATTTAATTTATCAATTTATGTTTGTTTGTGTTAAAAATTCCATTATTATTAAAATTGGTTACAGAACTTATTGGCGTCTATTGGGTCTGTTGGTTATTTCAGAAAGTCAGTATATAGTTTCTAGTGGTTTTACTTGAGTATAATCTGTGGAATTATTACTAAAGCGTTATGACGGAGGCTATATCTCAGGTTGGAAATAATTTAAAACGTTGAATTTTGCGGCGACTTTTCAGAATTTTGTCCTCTATTAAACTATGCTAAAATAGATATGTAGATAGGTACCGTTTAAAACTCATTATTATGAGTAATAATACAAAACGCTAGGACAAACGTTATGATGAGGTCTCCAGTTAATGTAATGCCATCTAATTATGATAAATACTTTTCCCTTTATGACATCAACCAGGCTTCTTTGCGGTTCTTGATAGATTCCTTAGGTCTTGTTAGCCTTGTTATACCACCTTATTTTGCTTTATTGGGCTGTAAGTTTTTTCTCACTGTTTTTGCTTGTTGAGCACTTTGCACTTTGCGACCAACTAAAATTGACGTTTAATATCACTAACAATAATAATCAATTAAATTTAATTTATGTTTGTTTTTGTTAAAAATTCCATTATTATTAAAATTGGTTACAGAACTTATTGGCGTCTATTGGGTCTGTTGGTTATTTCAGAAAGTCAGTATATAGTTTCTAGTGGTTTTACTTGAGTATAATCTGTGGAATTATTACTAAAGCGTTATGACGGAGGCTATATCTCCGGTTGGAAATAATTTAAAACGTTGAATTTTGCGGCGACTTTTCAGAATTTTGTCCTCTATTAAACTATGCTAAAATAGATATGTAGATAGGTACCGTTTAAAACTCATTATTATGAGTAATAATTGTCATGACGTCGTGTAGCGCCCCCTAGGCACCACGGTAAAAATCAACTCGGATAATTTTTATGGAAAAAAAAAACATTAAGCAGGAACAGCTCCTTCAAATGAGACCTAGCTTATTCATTTCTGTTAAGTTATACCAAAGTTATTGCCATTTAAATAGAAACTTGTTATATTTATTTATTTATTTAAGCTTTTATCCATACACGCCCTATAAGGGATATGGAAAGTCATACAATATAGTAGAAATAGAATATAAAAGTAATATAAAATTAGTATGTAAAATTATTAAAGCTATGAGTAAAACCACAGACAACAAATCACATAATAAAGTGGTAAGGACCTATATTACCTATTATAAAATTCTACTAAATTATAGAAGCAATTATCTATGAGGAATATTCTTAAAGATTTTTTGAAGCGATGAATGCTATTTATGTTTTTGATAGTTGTTGGCAAATGGTTATATATATTGGCACATACATAGTAAGGACTTTTTTTAAATGTAGATAGGTTAAAATTTTTTATGTGTAATGTTGAGCTGCTGTTACGAGTTTGATGATCGTGGATGTTGCTGACTGGTGTAAATTGTTCTGGATGCAGTTTTACAAATAAAGCGGACTCTAATATTAAAATTGAAGTAAATGTTAGTATTCTTTTGCTTTTAAATACCGTACGGCAACTCTCGAGAGGGTTTAGGTGAAATATTAATCTAATTAGCCTTTTTTGAAGAATGAAGATTCTTTGCCACTCGGATGATATGCCCCAGTATAATATGAGGTACTTAATGTGCGGAAACGCTAAAGCATAGTACACATTGAGCAAATAACTTTGGTGCACCACATTTCTCAAGTTCCTCATAGCAAAATAGGCTGTGCTAAGTTTGCTCGCAACATGATCAATGTGGTCGTGCCAAAGTAATTTGCTGTCTATCTTAAGTCCCAAAAACTTGGCACTCTCTGCTTTCTTTATAGCTGTGTTGTTAATTGTTATTGAAATGTGCTCCGCTTTGCGATTAGAAATTAGTAAGAAGTGTGATTTGTTGATATTGACTAGCAGTTTATTACCACTTATCCACTGCTGAAATTTATATAAGATGAGATTGGCCTTGGTTTCTAACACTTGAATAGAGTTAGATCTCAAGGATATGGTGGTGTCATCTGCATCAAGAGTTAACAGTACATCCTCTCCTTGCAAGTAATCACCTAAATCATTAATAAAGAGTAAGAAAAGCAAAGGCGATAGTATACTTCCTTGCGGAAGACCAATATTCACTTTTTGTGCTTCAGAAGTGCAGTTTGCTATCCTAACCATAACCCTTCTATTGGATAGAAACGAATGTATCCAGTCATTTAGTGGATATCTTATGCCTAATTGCCTGACTTTTTCTACCAAAAGCTTTGACGAGACACAATCAAAAGCTCGACTAAGATCTAAAAATAATATTAGTGTATATTTACCTTTGTCAAGAGAATCATATGTGAAGTTGAGCAACTTGAAAGCTGCAGTACTGGTAGAGTGATTTTTGCGGAAACCGTGTTGATCTGTTGCTAGGATGCGATGCTCATTTAAGAAGTGATTGATTCTATCATGAACTAATTTCTCAAAAATCTTGGAAAATGTGGATAGCAATGTTATCGGTCTGTGATTCTCGATTAACCCAATGTCTCCTCCTTTATGTATCGGAACAATTGTTCCGAGTTTTAAGAACTCTGGAAATTGTCCTTTCTTCAAAGAAATATTGAAAATATGACAGAGTGGGTAAACTATATATTGAGAAATTTGCTTCAGGACTTTTAAGGGGATACCATCTGGGCCGCTGGATTTGTCGTTTGTTAGCTCAAACAGTTTACTAAGAACTTCGTTTGCTGTGATATCATAAAAAAATAGTGATTGGGGTACGTTATTGTCTATTGTTCCAGAACAGTCTACACCATCATAGGCTAACCTCAGAGAGTTTTCTGCTACATTAGTAGTATGGATATGCCGGTTCTGATCCTCCCTGAAGGTCATTCAAATGGGGTGGGGATGACCTTGGTTTCCATATTTCATGAGGTGTATTGACGTGGGTTTTTCTTATAGGTGCCGGTTCTGATCCTCCCTGAAGGTCATTTTGTAACGTTGTCTTTCCAAAAGTGATCGTATCTTAATGGGGCTTTTTAAATGGGGTGTTGGGTAACCTTGAGAGTTCCAGTTCACATTGACTGATTGTGAAATATTTGTTATTAGTGTTTGTATTGGTTGTTTGTATAACCTTGAAATTAGTTGTATGATTTTCCTATGAGGATCGATAGTGATCCTCCCTGAATGTTATTAAAATGGGGTGGGGATAGCCTTGAGCTTGGCCTTACAAAAGAACGTGTTTTGCTAACGTCGGGCCTTGCATGATAAGCGAATGAGTGGAGGTGGGGGTACGATGCCCTTGAGTATCTAGCTATAAATCGAGGAGGCTCGATCATCGATGCTACAGTTGCTTGACAGACAGTGATCAAGATATAGTCTAATAAGATGCATACATGTAGTGATTGCGGTGATAATTTTACGCGTTCGGACAATTTGCGTCGACATCAGAGAAATGTTTGCAGTGGCAGTTCCACAAGTGGACCACAAGCTAAAAAAATTAAATTGGATAGTACACCTCCGAATATGATGTGTCCTTGCTGCAATGTTTCACTTCCGAAAAATCGAATGACTGCCCACGCAAGGACATTACAACATAGAACAAATTCATCGATCCCGATCACTGATGGTGTGAGACTTATAAAAAGTGCATTCAAATGTAGAATTGCCAGCTATAGATTTAGCCCATCAGAATTGTATACCGACTTTAAAGAGTTTTTCGATAACATCAAGCAAAATACTCTAGATGTAATAGAAGAGAAACTTCGAGTGCACAGAGCCCTGAAAGTGAACATGGAAGTATTCGGGAAGTATGTATTACAAACGAGTGATGTGGCAGACGTCAAATCCTTCAATACGGTTAATAAAGTAATAGACGAGAGCACAGACCTATCTGATGTTTATCAACGGTTTGCTGATGAAATTACATCCCAATCATCTGAGTTTGAGGAGAAGGATTCTGGTATGTTAGATATTTAGAGAAGTGCATAAATTGAGATAGTAACCTTTGTTGTTTTATTTTCAGGGTGGGCGATCGAATGTATCCTTTATGCTGAAGTGAACATTAACAAGTTTTCACCATTGGGTGGATCGTCTTATATAAAGTTACCATACTTTATAGAGAAAAAGAAGGCAGTGGTAAATGTGCGAAATCAAGACCAGTGTTGCTTTGCTTGGGCCGTCACATCAGCGCTACTACCAGCAAGCACCCGAGTAGCGGAAGTGTCATCCTACCCGCATTTTTCAACCATATTGAATGTCCACGGTATGAACTTTCCTATTACTTTTAAAGATATCTCATTGTTCGAGAGAAACAATAATATATCTATAAACGTGTACGGAATTGAAAAAATAATCAAAGATGGTAATATCACATACGAAATAGTTGGTCCATTGAGATATGCTCAGAAGAAATTAGCTTTACATGTCAATCTGCTCTATTTAACGGATGATAAGGGGAATGGTCACTATTGTTGGATAAGAGATCTTTCACGGTTAGTTGCACATCAGTTAAGTTCAAACGAGCATAAGCGGTACTTTTGTGACGGTTGTTTGTTATATTTTTCAACTAAGGCGTATCTAGATATTCACCAAAGGAACGATTGCAATCATATATTCACGATAACACCCACAGAAAAATTACGAATTGATAAGTTTGGTAATCAGGTTCCAGAAAACATACTTAAATTCGAGAATTTTGAAAAGCAAATGCCGGTCCCCTTTGTTGTGTATGCGGATTTTGAGTCATTATTAAAACCAATCGATAACTGTGAACCCAACCCAGAATATTCGTATACAAACGAAACCCACACACATGAACCATATTCATTTTCATATTTTATTAAATCTTCATTTGATTCTGACTTATCCAAATTTGTCTTGTATCGAGGTAAAGACGCGGCGAAAGAATTCGTGACAAGGCTAGAAGCTGATCTTAAAGAACTATATTTCAAATATTTGAAAGATGTAACTCCCATGATCCCTTTAACGCCGGAAGAGCAGATTGAATTTGATACTTCAACGAAATGTAACATCTGTGAGAAACCATTTTCAGGATCCGATATTAAAGTTCGCGATCATTGCCACATAACTGGTAAAGTTAGATTCGGGGCTGCACATTCGAAATGTAATTTAAATTTCAAATTACCAAATTTTATACCAATTATAACGCACAATTTAAGTGGGTACGATTGTCACCTATTTATCAAACAACTATCTTCTCATGGAGATAAGATAGACGTGGTAGCCCAGAATAAGGAAAAATACATTTCATTTACAAAAAGTCTGTATATGCATGACTATGTGGACCGAACCGGTAGAATAAGGAGGAAGTTTTTACAAATGAGATTTATCGATAGTTGTCGTTTTCTACCTGGATCTTTACAAGCATTATCAGACAGTTTGACTAGTAGGGATTTTCTGGAGAGTAAAAAGTATTTTTCAGACCCTAGAGTCTTTAATTTAATTAGACAGAAAGGTGTATTTCCTTACAATTATGTGGATGATGTAAAGAAATTGGATCAAGAATATTTACCGTCAAAGGCAGAGTTTTATGATAAGTTGAATGAGAAAGATATATCTGAGGAGGAATATTCGAGGGCAATAACTGTATGGAGAACGTTCAACTGTAGGAATCTAGGTGAATATTCTGATATTTATTTACGGACAGACGTGCTTCTCTTGTGTGATGTCTTTGAAAGGTTTAGGAGAAATAGTATGAATATTTACAAATTGGATCCAGCACACTATTTTACATCTCCTGGATTGTCTTGGGATGCCATGTTAAAGTATACCAAAGTTAATCTCCAGCTCCTTACGGACATAGATATGATTGGGTTCTTTAAGAATGGTATTCGCGGGGGGATAAGTCAATGCAGCGATAGAATGCACGAAGCAAATAATAAATATTTACCAAATTATGATCCATCTAAAGAATCGACATTTATATCATATCTCGATGCCACGAATCTTTACGGGCATGCAATGTCGTCACCTCTTCCTACGGGAGGTTTTGAATGGATGGGGGATTCAGAAATATCTACATTCGATTTAGAAAATGCCAAAATAGACGGTGAGAATGGCTATGTCTTGGAAGTTGATGTGCGATATCCTGAAGGGTTACACGATTCACATAGCGACCTTCCGTTTTTGGTGGAAAGTATGATCCCACCAAATGCCAAGACAAAGATTCCGAAATTAATCCCAAATCTGTACGACAAGAAAAAATATATTGTACATTATCGCGTACTACAACAAGCTGTACGGTATGGTTTGCAAGTAACCAAGGTTCACAGGATCCTTAAGTTCAAACAATCGTTCTGGTTGAAGGAATATATCGATCTCAATACGGCAATGCGTAATAAAGCAAACAATAAATTTGAAAGGGACTTTTATAAGCTTCTAAATAATGCAATTTTTGGAAAAACTATGGAAAATGTAGATAATAGAAGAGATATAAAGTTGGTCACACATTGGGAAAATCTTCGTAATAGCATCGGTGTCGGAGCACTAGTAGCTCGTCCAAATTTCAAGAGTTGTTCCATATTCAACGAAAATCTTGCAGCTATCCATTTAGGAAAAGTTAGAGTACATTATTTTAAGCCAATATACGTGGGATTCTGTATACTGGACATATCTAAAATAGTAATGTATGATTTTTTTTATGGGTTTCTTAAAAAGCAGTTCAACGATAAAGTATCTATGCTTTACTGTGATACAGATTCGCAAATTTTGAAAACTCATACAGATGACTTCTATGAATTTATGAGAAATAATATTAGCGAGTTTGATACTTCAAATTATAAACAAAACAATGAGTTCAACATTCCAGTCAATGACTCTATTCTGGGTAAAATGAAAGACGAATTTCCAGAAGATCCTATAATAAGTTTTTACGGAACAGGTGCGAAGGCATACTATATCAAGTCAGTTAAGGGAGAAATGAAAAAAGCAAAGGGTGTTAAAAAAGCAGTAATACAAAATCAGTTATGTGGTAATGATTATAAGCATATACTAGAGAATGGTGGTCTGATTTTAAGAAAAATGAATACATTCAAAAGCAGGTTGCATGATGTATATACAGAAGTCAAAAATAAAGTAGCTTTAGCACACAACGATGATAAAAGGTTTATAATTCCAAATACAACAAAAACTTTACCCTGGGGGCACTCTGACATTCAATTTTACCAAACAGACCCCGCATCGAATGTAAAATATGCTATCGATGCCATTAATCAGATCACCGCGCGAGATGAGGCTCCTGAAGATGGTAATTTAGATCTACTTATACAATTAATGTTAGCCGAAGTTTCTAAATATTAGATTTAAGTTACTGTAAGCTTGTAAAGTGTGATAGTATTAAATATATGTTTGCAGAATAAAGTTGGCACATTTTATTTAACCTAAACTCAGACTACCCACAATCTACATCAGATTCATTGTGAGACTTCAAAAATGACTATAGTTGTTCTAGATATCCAAGGATATAATATCCAGTCTACGTTTGTTCCAAAAGAGATAGGGTTTAAGAAAAGTGGAAGTTTATTTCATTGTGTGCTTAAACCCGTCATTAAATTCAATGAACTGAGCGTAAAAGATCAAAGAAGCGTCAAGTTTTTGGAAAAATATAATCATGGCATCAGATACAGTAGTGGAAATACAAATGCGCAACAAATCATGAAAATAATTAAACAACATATCAGGAACAGCGATAAAATCTTTCTTAAGGGCCATCAGAAGTATGAGTATGTAGTGAGAGCTGTAGCTATGTTAAACTTGAAAAACATACAGATAGTGAACATTGAGGCTATAGATCATAGTATCTGTCTTAACGTGGGCATGAGCAGAGCAGAGCAGAGTGTTCATAGCAAAAAGTGTGACTACCATTCCGAAAACACGAATGGGAGATGTGCATTGAGAGTTTGTGAGGCTATTGATTCGTGGATTAGGACACCGCCTCCGTCACATCCGCAACCACATATGAAAGTTCTGAAAGACGAGTCGTTAGCCGAAAGAGCAGATCATAATTTTCATTAATACATAGAGTGTCTTTCTTTTAGATTCATAGTTTTAGATTCAAGTTGTCTGTTCATAATTTTTTGGTTGTTGCAGAATTTAATATCTTAAATAGTTGTTAGTGGAGTCTTGGAATTTTAAGTTGCTTTCAACGTATTATATTTGTAGTTTTAGAATTGATATTTAAATCTTTGTGTATTGCAGTTACTTTTATTTGGTATGTTAATATATACATAAGAAAATTTCAAATTGTATTAATCAATAAATATATCCACAAGAAAGCTTTGAGATATTTATTTAAACGAGTATAATTATAGAAAAGGCGAGCTGTCCCTAGCAGTCGGAGTGTTTCGGGGAATGAGACCCTTTGGGTCTCGTAAACTCATAATACAGTTTATTTCTTTAATCCCTAAGTCCATAACAAACTTTATTACCACCCCATGTTTAAGATTAGGTTATTCCACGAAGAGAGGTAAGCCTCTATATAATCCCTAAGCCATTAACAAAATTTTTTATTGCCACCTCATCTTTAAGATTAGATTATTCCACGAAGAGAGGTAAGCCTCTATATAATCCCTAAGCCATTAACAAAATTTGTTATTGCCACCCCATCTTTAAGATTAGGTTATTCCATGAAGAAAGGTAAGCCTCTATAAATACCCATTTAAAATTTAATGGTGCCCCATGGCTACCCTCTTTAAGGCATACACATCTATTAATACATACTTAAAAAATCATTACCGCTCCAGGTATTCAAACTCATGAAATATTTCATAAGTTCTAAATACACATTGATGTAGAAAGAGACAAAAAAAACATGGCGACATTGGAGTTGATAGGGTAGGGATGTGGGCTGTCTTTCATCCCCATTGGAGGAGTGGGCGTACACCTCTGCCTCTACCCCTACTCTCGAACTATCTGATTGGTGGATTGAGGTCTTAAAAGTGCAGGCGAGGACAGGTAGAAATCATTCTGTCCAGCTTTTGCCGCCAGAATACATCTCACTACCAGCCACCAACTAACCAGCTACGAACCATGTCTCTGAAGAGAAGTGTAAGTAAAAATAATTTTATCCTAACTTGGGAGACCGCTCTACCAACTACCCTCATGGATATGTTTCTAAATATGGTTTTCTCTTTATTGTTACAGATGCCCATCGAATACGACTCAGAAGATGAGTTTCAAAGCTCACCGAAGCGATCGACGCTGCTATCGCGATCGCCTGTTGCCAAGGCTGGTCCCTCGCAAGTACGCGCAAGTCCTACCACCAGGAAAAGGACGGCGCCTATGAAGATGATGACGGGTACCAAACGCCCCAAGAAGGTAGATGGTGATGAATCGCAAAAAAAAGTGGTTGCGATGCAAAAAGAGCCGCGAAAGAAGGTTGTAAGAGTACCGTCGAGTTCGGCAACGCAGCGGAAGCGAAATGAGGGTGCCAAATTTAAGCTGTGTAAGTCGGCATGCAAGACTTACACAGCTCGATTTCGGCAACCTGTACCCCAGTTTGCCACTTCCGCTGCTGTACCGGAGTCGACGGTAGACTTCTCCGTATTGCACGAGGCTCCGACTGTAACGGAACCACCTTTTTTGCGAGAGTCACCCGTCCGGACTTCGGCGGTTGTTGAGGAAGCTACCCCGACATTGCCGTTGTCGATTACTCCACCGGATCAGAATCAAGCACACAAAATTATAGTGCATCAGAATGTGCTTGTTACTGCTCCAGTGGAGTCATCGACGACGACATCTTCGGAGCTTCATCAGGCAAGTCGAAGCCCGGAACCTCTTGCGGTTAATGATGCCCAGTCATCATTTTCACCGGCACCGGCTGACATCCTGGAGGCCTTGCCGCGTACACCCAGGACACCGCGGATATCAGCGACTCAATCGTCCCTCGAGTCGCTGACATCGCACGAGGCCAGTCAACGTAGCAGCGGTAGCGGAAGCAGTGGCGGAAGCAGTAGCGGAAGCAGTGGCGGCAGCAGCAGCCAGACCAGTAGTGGGAGCAGCCAGACTGTGGAGGAGGATCCTGGCTCGCTGCTTGCCAAGGCGACTGCTAAGATGAGAAAGGAACTGCAGGACGCAAGGGTGAGGGTGCAGGAACTGACGGAGGACCAGTTCCCGCAGATCTTATCGGCCGCCAGGGAGGAGAAGCGAACCGCCGAAGAGTCGAGCCGGCAACTTTGGGGCGACGTTCTGCTGCAGGAGGTGGAGTTGCAGCAACTTCGGGAGGAAGTACTGTCGAGGGAATCGAAGTTGCAGCAACGTCGGAAAGAAGCTCAGCAGCAGGACGTGAAGTTGCGGCAAGCCGGCGGTAAGCTTGAAGGCCTGGAGGAGAGAGCCTCCAAGATAGAAAATTATGAGGCGAAGATAGCAAAGCTGGAGGGACAGATAGCGACGATCGAATCCGTGGATTACCATCCGATCTGTCTGTCCCAAAACCAGAAGGGTGTGTAGTATATATATATATATATAGTATATATATAGATATATACTACACTTTCCCTTATAGTTAGAATTAGGGTTTTATATGTATATATTTAGAGTTAGATATTTGTATAGCATCTTTATTTTATAATTATAGTATTGTATAAATGTATATTTTAACTAATAAATTTTTCATGTATATATAATTGTTATTAAATATATATTTTTTAATTTTAACAAATTTTCATTGAATATATAAAAATCTTATTATATAAATGTATTTTTTAATTTTAATAAAATTTCATGTGTATATAAAAATATTACTGTTTAAATGTATATTTTATTTTTTTATAAATCTTCATGTACAATAATTACAAAAAATGTATTACTCAATTTTAATAAAATTTCATGTATGTATAAAAATATTATTGTTAAAATATATATTTTATAATTAATAACTTTTCATGTATAATAATTACAGAAAATAAATTATACTTGTTCTCAAATTTAGTGTTTCAGTTAATAATATTTTTATAGAATAGTAGCAATGTACAAATGTAATTTTATGTATATCTTATAATTGAAAAAAAATATATAAATATATCGATTATGAGATTATTTAATAAATGAGTAACAAAAAAAATATGTGAACAAAAACTTTTAATTTTGTATTTATTTGTATGCAGGTGTTAGATATTTGTGTAAAATTTTCTAAGATAGTAGTAATGTACAAATGTGTTTTTTTATTACAATATTTTTTATGTATGTCTTATAATTAAAAATAAATAAATTCAAATATATATATATCGATTTTGAAATCTAGTTCTTTTCTGGTTAATAAAATGAGAAATAAAAAAAATATGAAAAAAAAGTTTAGTCTATAAAAAATATCTGCGAAAAAAAACTATAGGTTGGTCTCCAAGACAACAGGATAGTGCATAGTGTCCAACTACACATAGTGCTTACTGGTTCGTGATAAGTATCGATAAAGGCAGAGACTAGGTCGACGGCTGCGCCGTCGACTACCCGACTGCCCGAAACCCCGGGTGAAAAAAATTATAGGTTGGTTTCTAAGACAACAGGATAGTGCATAGTCTCCAATTACACATAGTGCTTACTGGGTCGTGCTAAGTTTCGGTAAAGGTGGAGGTTAGGTCGACTGCTGCGCCGTCGACTAACATCGACACCTTATCTCGCCGCGCATACAAAGGCTCGGCGGAGGCCCATTTTGACGCATTTTGAGGGCCAAATGTGATCTTCAACGGTCCTTCAAAACGGTGGTTTTTCAGAAAAAAGAGTGAAAAAAAACGTTAGAAGCATGAAAAAATCGAGATAGACAAAATTGGAAGACTGATAAAAAATGAGAAAATAAAGTACACCACTGAATAAAATTTTTAGAAAGATCGTTTGTTGGCAAAGCCGCCCACGCTCGATGAATTTTTTTCTGTCACGATGGTAAGGTTTTTTGAAAAAAGGTACGATTTAAAAAAACAAGTTTATTGGTTAATACAAAAAAAAATCTCTTTATAATTTAATAATAGCACCTCATGTCTCCTCCTCGCTATCTATGAGAAAAGGCAGTTCTATCCGCGCACCTCTAAGGTTTGATGGACCATCTGGACGATAAGGATCAGCATCATCATCATCATCGCTGTTATCTGATGAGCTGTCTATAGTAGACAACAGGAACCCCAGCGGCTGTACTGTGGAGTCGCATGGTCCATGGTCCATCGGTGGTCTCGCCACCGCCCAATGAGATTGGTCGGGTGTCTCATCATCCGGTACCGCAGTCTCCATACTCCATATGCTGGAACTGTCCTCTTGATCCTGCATCCAAGACGTGGAGTCGCAAGGTCCGTTTGACTCTGTAGTGAAGTCCATTTCGCTGCTAGTTGTATTACTGTACCAGTTGACTCTGCACTATGTTTTTCATTGACAAGAACTCTGCCTTTTATGTTCTAAGCTCCCCACACTAAAGCCCCCTCCATACCTCCCCACCTCTTCATTTTATTTGTGGAACATCGGTGGCGTTGGGTGGTGGGTACTGTAAAGCCACACCCTAATCCACAAGGTATATTTACCGTTTCTGTTAGCCCACTGGTACTTACACAATATACCATCATCAAATAAAAGATCATACCTTTTTTTTATTTTTATTCAATATTCGTAATATGAGGCAAATCGATACATATAATGTATATAAATATATATATAATATTTTGCTGTTTATTTTACAACTCAAAGAAAGATATAATACGTTCCTTCTCTTCAGTCAGCTTGCATCTTTTTTGAGTTGATGTCACTCGTAGGGTGTCGATTCTCTTCTTGCAATCATCCAACTGTCGCTTTCTCCTCGTCTTGGTTTCTTTTACACGCTTCCTTTCATCGTCTAGCTGTTTCAACTTTTGCTCATCGATAACTTGTGCTGCTTGGAGACTATCGTTCAGTGCCAGCTCCTCTACCAGTTGCCGCTCATTATTTGCTATTTCATCCTTGATGCGTTGAACAGTACTCCTCAACGCTTCCGTCTGGTCTTCGATCTCTGTTTTTGGAGGTTTATTTGATTTTTCCAATGTCTGCCGCAATAATGCTCCAAAAGGCTTGGAAGGTGCCTTTTTTATTTTTCTACTCGTTATCGCAGGCACTGTACTTGTGGACGCTTGCATCGCATCCACGCCAGCTCCTATAGCTACAGGAGTATTCACACTGGTTGCCAGGGCAGGCACTGCACTTGCGGCTGCTTGCGTTGCATCCACGCCAGCTCCTATTGCTGCAGGGGTGTTCACACTGGTGTTGTTTTCAGCTGGTGGGTTCACATGGACGAATTCTTCAAGTTCTTCTTGGACATCTGCAGCCAGCTGCGTAAAAGGCAACCCCTCATCTTCGAACTCCTGCAGGATGGCCCGTAAGTCGTCCCCGACGACTATAACATCTTGATTATTGGTTGCGGCCATAATGTTGGTGATATAGGTATGATATACAATATTTTTCTGCGGAACGGTACGATTTTCTGAAGAACGTAGAACTGAAAAGCCTTACAGAATGAAGCTGTATTTATACCCAAAAATTCACAACATAATTCAGTTGTAAAATCAGAGCGGAGCGGACGAATACTTGGATGGGGAGGATGGGCGAAACAATCACAACCAATAAGCTTTAGATGGGTGGGTTGGGTGAAACTATCGCATCCAATAAGGTTATATTGGTGGGAGCATCCACAATTCTTGTTGGTTTCAGATATCGATATAGTGGTACACAGATCTAAATTAGCATGGTTGGGGTTGGGCGACAAAGTATTTCAGGAGCAGGTGATGACGTGCGAATGTGTTGCCAAAGCATATAACATTTCCACCAATAGGGATTTATGGTCTATACGCCGATTGGCTGGTGGGTTGGTCGTTCTATATTCCCGTTTCAATAGCAGTTGGTGACGTACGAATGCGTTGCCAAAGCATATAACATTTCCACCAATAGGGATTTATGGTCTATACGCCGATTGGCTGGTGGGTTGAACTTTCTATATTCCCGTTTCAATAGCAGTTGATGACGTGCGAATGCGTTGCCAAAGCATATAACGTACTTAATGGTCTATACGCCGATTGGCTGGTGGGTTGGTCTTTCTATATTCCTGAAACGACGTACCCTAAGAGAGGATTGAAGCGGAGGAGGGGAAGCGTTAGTCCCCTAATATCGTATAAATACGGTGGCTGAACGAGAATTACTTAGTGAAGTTCGTGATTCAGTTCTTCAGTTATAGCAAGATTACAGCAAGATAATCAAGAGGAAGAACGAGAATGGAAGCCATAGGATTCAACATCTTGGACCTGGAGCACCTGAGTCAAGGTAAACATTATTCTGCCATTGTATACATTGCGTACAAGTAACAAGTCAAAATACAGCAAGTCTGTTTTCGCTAGTATCCACTCATATGTATTTCTACAATGTACTCTTCTTTTCTTTTCAGCACCAGAGGTCATTCCGGGTGATAGCCGATACAGCGGCTTCACAGAGGTGGCGAGGCGGCTGCGGGAGACAGCATGTCAGGGTGGTGTGGCAGCAGCGACCACAGATCACCGGACATTTGGTCTGCGGCAATGTCCGCTGATCGCGGACCATCTAGTGAAGCCGTCGTCGATGGCGAATCACCTGGTGCGGTGTCGGCGAAGATTGGCAGAGGGTCATGCACCATCTGAAGGTACCTATGTAGTTTGTTTATGAGTAATTATTTCCGAGTTTATGAAATGCTACCTTTATTGATGACACTAAAAATTTATCAAAAACAGTTTATCTTTCTATGTTTTTACTTTTTTTTGCGAAGCAAACGTATTCTATTACAAACTAACCATATACTCATCGATAATTCTTTCTTTTTACAGCTTCTGACAACCGTGGGGTAAAAGGAAGAGAGCAGGGTGATGAAGTCGCCACCACCAATGTAGAGGTGCAGATTGAAGGTATAAAATGTGTTCATTAAATGCGAAAAAATCAAACCACCACCAACTTAGCATCTTTTTTTTGTTTTGTACCAATCCTATGATATTGATACTTTCAACATGCGCCAACATAGCAATTTTTTATTATTTTTTGTTGTGTATTGATAATATGATATTGATACTTTCAACGTGTGTACCCATCATTCCTGAAAAATCTAAATTTAATGAAACCTCGTAAGATTTAGCAATATATCCTTATACACCTTTCACCTTTTGCATCTTGCAATCTTCGCACGCATTACAAAACAACACTTTTTTGTTTCAGAAAACTGGGATAGCGATAACTACCAGAGCTATAAACCGAACTTAGAAAACAGGGCGGTCCTGCGGATGCCCCCACCGTTCTTGTCCAAGAAGGAGAGACGCAGGTGGAGAGCGAGCGAGGTCGCCCGATTTAATAATCTAACAAATTAATGAATGATTATTATTGTAAATATATATATATGCGAAAAAATAAAACTACAGTTAGTCCAAACAACTGTTTTATTTATAAACGAATCTAAAAATCATCCAAACAAAAAATAATGAAATAAGTTTACACAGTTATCGAGAAACCATTCAAATATATTATTGAATCATTACAATACATCTTTTACGTCTATCCACGAATTTTTTTCTTTCGGGAAACCTAACCACTTAACGAAGAGCTTGGTTCCTCTTTTCTTCAAGACCCTTTCAATCAGATACTCATCTGGAAACTGCGTCTTTTTTAGCTCAGCTTCGTAGAAACAGCCGCTTATCGGTTGCCCATCCATATCATCTAACATATATGTGACTGGATTTGTAATGTTAACGTTGCGTATTTTAAACAATTCCGTAGAATAGTTGGGGGTGTAACCTTTTTCAAATACACCTTTATATCTGCTTACTCTCACAATGTCCCCAAGTTTAAGCTTACTTCTGCCTGCTACCTTTGGATTGCGATACACATTCAATCGTGTATGAAAATCGACTTCAATGGGGGCCAATCCTGTTGTTCGATGTTTCCTGTTGTTATAGAAGTTAGTGACATTTTGCAGAATTGTAATCCATTTGTAACTACCTCTTGCAGAAAATTCCTTGTACAACAAGTGTTTCAGTGAACGAATAGCTCTTTCGGCAATTGCTGCTTTTTTCGTAGAGAACGTGGAGTAATGGTTAATTCCATACCTTTGCATCAGATCAAAAAATTTGCGATTGTAAAACTCAGATCCGTTATCTGTTTGCAGATTGGTTGGATGATAGCTAGCGTCCTGCAGGATATCATGCATTGCAGCCGTCACGTTTTGCATATCTTTATTCTTAATTGCTCTACACCATAAGAACTTAGAGTAGCAGTCAATGACTACCAATATGTATCTATAGCCATTATTTTCCTTATGAAAAGGTTGCATTTCCGCTAAATCGGCTTGCCATAAGTCAGCGAAACCTTTTATGATAGTTTTTCGACGGCGAAAGTTCTTCCGAACTGCCTTGTGTAATTCTTCTGCTATGCCACGTTTTGTTGCGCTGTTAACTGACATATCTACATGTAGAGGTCTGACTCAGGTGATTGTAGAAAAGAAACTGATCATTAATCATGAAAAATCAACCGATCTATGGTCTGAGTTGATTTAAAGTGTAGCCTGCAAGCCACGCTGGTAAAACAGGGCCACCTTCAGCATCGAATTCCCTGTTGACTCCACTAGCTAATTTCTGGCAAAAATTATATAGAACCTCTAGTTGCTCTAAAATGGATATCAAATTGGTTGTTAATACATCAATCTTTTTCTCAAGGCCATCACTCAATTCTAGCGTTTTGCTATTCACTATACTTTCAAGCATATCAGCGGTACTTTTTAGTTTTTTTTCAACATACTTTATATGAACAGAGTCATTTTCATCTGTAGGATCACCAACATTCTTTAACTGCTTTCCATTGATATCATAATTTCCAGTTTGTGTAAGTTTAAAACCAATACCTGGAATACCACGTACAGTTGTATGCTTAGAACTGCGACGACCAAACTTATCTATCGTATTGTGCATCGCTACGAAAGCGTTATACTATTAGTGGGATCTTTCAACTCGCAAATATATATACCCCAAATTAGCGTATTACGCCCTCTTCACGCAATTCTTCTATTATAGATAAAATTTCGTTGTCGTGGTTTGTATGACCAGCTGATTTTGAGCTGTATAGCAATTTCAATCGATCAATCAGCTCGTTGATGTCGTTCCAGTACACAAAGTCGCGTTTATTAGTGTTAAATATCTTATACTTAGGTATCTTCATTTGTGTATGTCCCCTACCAACTCTGGCTCTCAAATGCATGGGGGATGATGTAGATAGGATATTAAATAATTTATTGAAATACTCAGATCCGTCGACATTGTAAATATTAAGAGGTGTGTAATCTTTGCGAAGTACATTAGTTAGATTCAATATGGACCTGAATGTGTGTAGAGTTTTTGAGTTGGAGTTTCGTGTATCTCCTACAAACATCATATCTAGTAAGTCTGGGGATAGTTTGAATTTAGTAGTCTTATCACCCGACGATAAATAAACCGCCTTATCATCAAATTCCACTTCATGTACACCCATTAACAGCTTCTGTGATTGTGGGTTGATCCTCACATTATAAACACTTCCATAGGCCGGATGTCCTGCTCTCAAATTATCTATATGACTTTTCAGCACCTCAGCAACTGCCTCTCTGTCCACACTTGAATTAGCTGTAGATACATACTGAGTAACTGAATCTCTTTCCCTCTCATTAATTGATGATGGTGTATCAGGTAACTCCTTTATTGGTGTTATACCGGAAAAAGCAGCGGAAGTCAATTCTTCGAATCTCGCCCCTTTTGGTGTACTAGTAGAGGGAAGGGTTTGATTTGGATATGTAGATTGTGGTCTTTTAGGAGTGCTTGTATGACCAACGTTTTGCATTGGTTGTTTCGATTGTGTATGAACTGATGCATTCGCTATTGTCTTCAGCTGTTTCGTAATAGGTTCATATATCCGTTCCAATGCTGTGTTATCGATGTCGCGACCTTTCTTTACAGCATTAAATTTTTTTTGGACAGACTCTGTTGCTTCCACTAATTCTTTTTTGAGAGCAATCTCAATGCTGCTCTGTTGCTGCTTCATACTTGTTATGGTAATGCTACAGCTGCGATGTACATTGATTGCAGTCTCACATTCAATTGATGATATTCCTAGTCCACCAGTGGATTTATGAAACTATCCAATCCTTTCCTGTACCGACCATCTTTTAGTTCTCTATCTTTATCAATTACTAGAAACCCATATTTCTCCCTCCAGCACATTGCACACATATCTTGGAACTGCTTAAAGGTTACGTCGGGTGCCACATGATCTGAAAAAACATGTGAGAGGTTAGTGTTGTCAACTTTGAACAACACAATCAGATTTGCGTTATGTCTAATCACCCTTTTTGGTATCCAACTGTAGCTTTGCACGCAATAAAAGCAATCCACACCTTTGTGTCGACCCATACTGAAGTATTCTCGGATAACATTTTGATTTTCACATATAACGTCATCGAAAATGAAAACTGAATTTGGTTTGGCTTCTGATGGTGGTAGAATATCAGAGTTATTGGTAAATGCATGATATCCCAATCCATCAATCGACTTCATTACTTTTTCTATGAATGTATACTTGGGTTGATTAAGCGATTTTGAAAATATATAGATATTTTCGAAGAAAAGCCCATCAGGATGCAACAACAAAGATATCAGCACATTGGTTTTTCCGCAGTTTGATGGGCCAACAATAATACAACGAATCGTGGATGGTAGTAGTATACCATGTCGATGATGAGAAGTATTATTTTCCAAATCCGTGACCTTTACATCAATATTGCTAATACTTAATTCCTGATCTTGTTTTGTCACCTTCATCGTGCAACGACTTAACCGTATATAAGCCGCAGTTGTTTATATATGTTTTATTTAAATGCCGATACTTCTTGGGAGAAGGTGTAGCAGCATTTCCAAAACTGGTGGTGGAATTGTTAACAAGTTGATAGATAAGTTGCCATTCGAAGCACATTTACCCTTTTATCAGTTTTGTGGGCCGGGCACGCGCGTGGAGGAAAGGCTAGCTCTTGGCCAAAAAGGAATCAATAAATTAGACGCGGCTTGCTTACAGCACGACCTTGCATACCGCAAATCTGACTTGGCTACAAGACACTCGGCTGACTACCTGCTTCAACAAGAAGCCTGGAAACGAGTCAAATCAGCTGATGCAAACTTCGGAGAAAAAGCAGCTGCCTGGTTAGTTACAAATATTATGAAAGTAAAACGTCACACTGGAATGGGTCTTGCATCACGACGTGGGCGCAGTAGGAAAAAATGCATGCGTAAAAAATTGTGGAATGCATTACGTGTAAAACATCATGCGGGAATGGGTTATGGATCACGACGTAGAAGGAATAAGAAAAAATGTGTGCGTAGGAAAATGAGGAAGGCTACAAAGAAGGTGCATTTTGGTTCAGGGATACTAAACAGAGTTCGCAAAAATATGAATAGATTTTCGAACCATAAGCAAGATAATAACGTGCTACGAAAAGCAACTTCTGCAGCATTATTAGCCGCCCGGAAGCATATCAAGTCTCTGGGAGGGAAACGACGTATTCGCCTTCCGCGAGTTATACCTATTCCAAAAGTAGGTGGAATTCTACCCTTGATACCAATTTTTGCAGGTCTCTCAGCATTAGGCAGTCTCGCTGGGGGTATTGCAAATATTGTTAGGACCTCTAAAGCAATAAATTCAGCACGAGAAAAAAATTCTACATCTATCTCCGGTATGAATAAAATTGGCAGTGGTTTATATTTGAAACCATACCGCAAAGGATTGGGTTTGTTTATCAAAGCTCGGACTTCAAAAAACTTTTAAAAACCCTACCCCAACGACCGCTGACAGACAACGACCTTGTTTATTATGCCAAACAGCTAAAAATACCGTATTTCAGAGGAGTTTTTATGCGTGATGATCTACCTAAACAAGGTCCATTCTGGAATGAGTCAGCCATTATCAACTTAGATAGCAAGAGTGGGGGTGGGTCACATTGGGTATCATATATAAAACGGGGAATGGTGGTGTTGTATTATGATAGTTTCGGCAACCTACCACCAACGAACGAGCTAGTGAAGTATTTATTCGATCAATCAAGGAAAATTAAGATCTTGTATAATCTCAGACGACAGCAGAACTTCAATACTTTTTGGTGTGGACATTTGTGTCTACGATTCCTTTCCGAGGAAAAGCAGAAAGCTAATAAAAATGGATCGTGAAACAATTAGAAAAATGAGTTATTCCCTGAAAGCATTCTCAAAGGAAAGAAGTCTGTTGAACATGACAGAAGAGGAACTTGCTCACATACCAAAAGAAGTACTCATAGCATGCGCACCTAATGAAATAGCACATGTATGGTACAAACTACCATTACACTTGAAGGAAGACCCGGACATGCAGCGATTCCAATTCTGCTGGGAGCATTATGATACACATCAGAGTGGCGATCAAGCAGATGGGCCGCCGCCAAGAAAAATATTTTGTTGTTATTGTAATTTACATGATATTACTTTAAAGAATAATAATCAAAAAAACAATTGCTGTTTTCAATAAATGTTGCTGTTTGGATATATAAAGTGTTACCTTTTTTTGCACTCCATCAGTCATGTCTTACACACTTACGTTGACGGGTTATGACAGCGAGTTGTCGGCTAATTTCTATCCACCAATTGAGCTAGATACTAGCGCCCAGTATGGTTTGGGTCTAATAGGTTTTTACTCCTACAACTCAATATTCAACGTACACGAAGAAAATAATCTAATCGCTTTGAGGTATCCAACAGATAACACCAAATTCAAAATTATATATATTCCGCCAGGTACCTACGAAATCGATGAACTAAATAAATATTTACAAAGGACAATAAAGCCCATCAGTATACACCCACCTAAGCCCACAACTGATGAGTTGTTCTCTCTCAAAGCTAACAACAATACATTAAAGTGTGAGCTATACTCAGCGTATGATGTTGACTTATCTTTTCCTAACTCAATCGCATCTTTGATTGGGTTTGAACCGAAGATTTTTGGACATGACGAAATACATGTGTCAACTTTACCGGTTAATATAACTACAGTTAGATTGATAAGAATCGACTGTGGACTGATATCTGGCGCGTACCACAATGGAAATGAAATGCACACTCTTTACGAGTTTGACATAGACGTCGAGCCAGGATTCAAACTAACAAAGGAGCCACAGAATGTAATATATATGAGCGTAAAGCCAAGCGGACGTCAGTTTATCGACAACATCACACTTAAAATTTTGGATGACGATGGGAATCTAATCAACTTCCGTGGTGAAAAAGTAATCGTTAAATTGGAATTGCGACGTTTAACTTAAAACAAGCTTCATAATTCAGCAAGATGGGTTTTTTGTACAACGTAGGTTCATACCAATTGAAAAATGTCAAGAAAGTTCACACAAGTAGACATAAAATACGACGAAATCAGAGAATTGACGTTATTCGTCGTTCGTCTGCCGCCAAGGATACAGCATCGAAAATTTCTCTACTGAATCGTAAGTTCCTCGAATCTATAGGACTGCAACTTACCAAAAAAAATGGTTCTGCACGTATCAAGTGAGACGTTGGATGTTTTTGAGGAACCTATCATGGACCGTTCCTTAGCCAGCCTTCATGAATACACATACAAGCCGTACGGTTCGCCGTATTTCAAGAACTCCGATATTGTTCATATACCGATAAATTTCCAAGATCTCATTTTAAATATTGCTGACAGTTACATTTACATTGAAGGAACGTTTACCCCAGCAGATGCAACGAAGACGTGCTACCTATCTAATAATGCTCTATCCTTTTTATTTGATGAAATTTCTCTGCATATGGGTGGTGAAAAAGTTGTTGTTGTGCGGAATCCTGGAATAACTTCAACAATGAAAACAATGATTTCACATGGTAAAAGTGCAGCCCATACACTTTTATGTACCGGATGGGGCCTGAATGCTGATAATTTAGCGATATGGGATTTAAACAGCAAAGTATTCAGTGGTAGGATACCTCTAAAGCATATAATGGGATTCGCAGAGGACTACAAAAAAGGAATTCTGAATATAAAACAAGAGCTCGTCTTGGTAATTGCAAGATCTTTCAAAAACTGCTTTGTTGGTGAATGTGACGCTCAGTTAACAATATCGAAGATTGAATGGAAGGTTCAACATATTGTTCCTGAAGATCGATACAAGGTAAAACTTCTACAGCGATTGAATAAAAACAGTCTCAATTCAAGGATTAAGGTAGCATTTCGCTCTTGGGATTTGTATGAACTGCCATCACTTCGCTCAACATCATCAGACGTCTGGGCAATTCGAACAACCAACAAACTGGAGAGGCCTTTGTTTGTTATCGTTGGATTTCAAGACTCAAAATTAGCAGAAAATCCTAAAGAGGATATCACTAAGTTCATTCATGCCAACATAAATTCAATTCGATTAAAGTTGAATAATCAGGTATATCCGTATGAACGATGGAACCTAGATTTCAACAGAAAGCTAAATACTGCAGCTTACTATGCATTTGAGAGCTTCCAAAGAACATTTTATAACAAGGACATTCCAGAACCAATTCTTAACATAAAGGAGTTTAGTGACAATCCTCTATTTGTGATTGACTGCAGTCATCAACCCGATAACCTTCAGCTCTCAACTGTGGATATATCATTGGAATTTGAAACCAGATCTTCTTTCCCAGCGAATACGAAGGTGTATGCATTGATAATTCATGATTCGTGCATTAGTTACAACGCCTTTGATGGATCTATTCAAAATGGACTTATTCATTCCTACTAAGTGTCTCTGATTTTTTATTATATCTAACTCGCAGAAATAAAACAGCTTTTTAGTACATTTAGTTTTTTATTTATACATATAAAACGACACACGGTGTATACAGTTATCATTCCTTATCTAGAAGGCGATATTTGATAATAATATCTTGAGGTAAGTATTTAACTATTTCGTACAAAAATGGTTTGAGTTGATTATTAATCATTCCATCACATAGTTGGTCGACGGTACATTCTTCACGTAAGTACTGTCTGCATAACTTTTCCCCTGCTTCATATTTCCTTATTAGTATCCTCTTTCGTTCGACCTCTTCATCATCCCAGCAGATACTTAAGTCATACGCTGTGGAATGTTCCTCATCGAAAATCAAATCCACCAACTGGCATGCAATTCTCTGGATGGCACTACGTAGATCTTTTGCTTCAGGCCACCCCATTGCCGAATACTGCATCCACATTATATAATGGGAATGGAGAGTTAGTCTGCTTCTGAAACAAACGGAACGTCTAATATCAGCTACAAACAAATGTTTTTTTTTTATCTCGAATTTACCTTCCATATATCGGGGTCCAATACATGGGAGTAACCATTATATTATTTATACCCAACACAATCTGTACTACCTCATCACCAAATATATTATTGTTGAATATAATCAAATTTCATCAAACATTTGGAGCGAGTGCCTGGTGTTTTAGGTGAACTTTGACCTATATATGATAGTGAATATTTATTTTGTGATTCATTTATCTCTTTGATCACCGCTTCAGACATATGTTCCGTTACTCTTTTCGGTAACCATACTTTGAACTCATCAGCATTATCTTCTAATAGTGTTGCTACTAGACATTCACCAAATTTTGATTTGACTGGTGACAGATTCTTAATTGTATGGGCTTTGTTTACAGTTAATGAAGATAAAGTTCTGAACGGTATTTTGTTATTTAGTTCACAGTTGATTTTATTGTTAATTTCATGCAATTCAGAGGTAGTGACAGACATTGTTTAAAGAAAAACAAATAATGTTACTGTTGGATAAATAATATAAAAGGGTGCTCACCAATTTATATCTGTACACAATATACTTCGGGAATATACTCCGATCGTCTCTCGACTTTTACTGATCACTAGCACCGTTAGTACACTATTTATACAGATACCATCAAGGTGAAGATACGTCACCGTGCATTCTTCTCAAAACCGCAAAGAAATATCAGTCTCAATAATCACATTCAAGGACGTTCAAAATAAGCAGCTATACAATAACACAAAAAAACCTCAAGGTTACGCAAATAACCAATACAAACACTAATGACAAATATTTCAAAATCAGTGTCTATAAGCACAATGTGAACTGGAACTCTCAAGGTTACCCAACACCCCATTTAAAAAGCCCCATTAAGATACGATCACTTTTGGAAAGACAACGTTACAAAATGACCTTCAGGGAGGATCAGAACCGGCACCTATAAGAAAAACCCACGTCAATACACCTCATGAAATATGGAAACCAAGGTCATCCCCACCCCATTTGAATGACCTTCAGGGAGGATCAGAACCGGCATATCCATACTACTTACATTAGCAAAAAACTTGCAGAAGTGGTTGCAAATTTCTGAAAGGCTATTAATTTCCTCACCATTTACCTGAATTCGCGTACTATTCTTAATTTTACTTCGAGTATTTCTACCAAGGTTTATATTTACGATATTCCAAATTTCGCGAGTTGCGTTAGGAGATTCCAATATCCGTCGTTGATAGAACTCTTGTTTTTTTATCTGAATTTTGTTAGCATAAACTTTTTTTGCTTCTCTATACGTGTTGACTAGATCATAGTTTTCGGTGTTTTTGCACAGCCAATGTAGGTTTTTCAAGTTGTTGCTCTCTTCCACGATGTCACTGTCGATCCAACTATTACTTGTTGCTGTGTAATGCATTTTTGTTCTGGTGAGAGGGCACGCTCGGTCCAGACATTGTAAAAAATTTTCCCAGAAAACCGACCATGCTGGTTCTACATCATTGTAATCATATAAGTTACTCATATCCGTGTTTGAGAGAAACAACTTGAGGTTCCTGATATTGGCTTCAGAGAAGAATCTTCTATAAACGTAGACTGGTCTTTCGATATTTGTAGTAACTAGGTCGACTATATTTGCATAAAATAACTGTGCTTTATGATCTGAAATATCTAAATCTAAATTTGTTGCAGACATGTCTGTAATGTTGGACATTACGTAATCCAAAGCAGATTTTGCATTGTTGTATTCCCTTGTGGGTTCATCTGGCAGCATGGAGCGCAGCTCCATACTTTCACAGATGTCCTTCAAAATACGAGGGTTGCGGCAGAATTCCTTCTGTCTTACTAGTCCTTCAAAATAGTTTTGTTATAGTTATCGGTTAACCAGTCTATATTTATATCTCCACTGACAATTATATTTTTTGAATTTTGCATTACCTTAGTTAGTATAGCGTTAAACATTTTAAAAAATACATGAATATTTGCACTCGGAGATCTGTAGAACGTTAAAAGGGCGCACGATTCACTGCCGATATTCACATTAATAGCACAACATTCACAATCGCGTTCTTGTATGAACTGATCAATGTTCTTGATGAGCTTGAATGATGTTTCTTGACGGATGTAGATAGCTACCCCCCATGAACGTGATTCTTTCTGCAAAAGGCTGTTGCCAGAGTATAACCTGGGAACGCGGTGGCTGCCACTTGCTCAGCTGTCATCCAATGTTCTGTAATCATCAAAACGTCTGGGGATTCCTCTGATAGCAGAACCTCTAACTGCTGTATTTTGTTGCTCAATCCTTGTATATTGATGTGAATACCTTTAAGGCTGTTGACTTTGCAGCCCGAAGGATTAGGTGGTGACACTGTTGGTGTACTGGATTTGAGTACTGTTTCTTTTGGAACGAAAAAAGTCGAATTCAGATACTGTTATACCTCGACTCCATGAGTCAGGGTTAAGCAAAATGCTCTTTAGCGTGTGAGGTGCACCTATTTTGAATGAACTAAATTTTGGATCTGAGTGCTTAGGTATAATTCTGTAACACGTAAAATCATCAGATTTGAATTTATCACGTAGATGATTTTTTAATTCTTCTGCTGTGAGATCTAGTCGAAAGTGGGATGCATGTATCCAGACTTTTTTCCCCAATACTACGGCACAAAATTCATTATTCTCAGGATCAGCTGTTCCGATAACTGGTGTTTTTCTTTTTGTTTTATAGTGTACCGGCAAAAAATCGTCGGGGTTATTGGCCTCTGCTGTTTGCACAACATCTACCTTCGAGGAATTATATACAAGTATTTTGCCATTACAACTTTTTCAATCATACCTTTATAAAAAAGCAATATGTAAATGAGAATATCGAAAAAACTGAAACGCCGACATTAGGATCGATCTTGGCGCCTTTTCGGTTTCTGATATATCCAGATGATCTAATTCCTCTGAAAAATGTAAAATATCGTATGCAAATATTTTGGTGACCAGGTCTAGTATAACAGATCTCTCTCTCTCTCTCTCTCTCTCTCTCTCTCTCTCTCTCTCTCTCTCTCTCTCTTAAAACGGAATTAATCTATGATAGATGCAAAATTGCATGCAAATGCCAAAAGAATTAGATAATCTAATCTACCTCCACTAACCTTGAACACGTATTTAGTCTGCTTCTCTCTATCCAGTTCTTTGATAGTATAGATCCAGCCGCTGTGTTGGTCCACAGCCAAGGGCATGTCTTGAGTGCTACCACCTTGCGAGTCTCTTTGTGCCAAAGAGTACATAATGTCTGCATTAGCTCCTTCATCTGCGTCGTATGCTTGCACTTTGACCACGCTATATCCCACAGGGACGTTCTCTAGGACGCTCTCTTGGAACAGAGAGGCGTAGAAGCGAGGGGCGTTGTCATTACAATCTTTCACGTTCACCAGGAGCTGCAGTAAGATATCAGGTAAAACAAACTAGAGGACTTTAACAAAACCGAAGTTGTTATTAAATTGTATTCCTATTGCAACTGCATAAAGGTTTCTTAAAAATTACTTGTCAATTGACATCGATAATTTTGTTTTTATTCTTGTTTATGACATGTCAATAAAAAATGTGCCGGTGGTCTGAGCCCAAATGTATGTGTGAACATTAGAAGTATATATCAAAATTTTGGTCAATTTTTGGTTTTTTTGGAAACAGCACATGAACTCTTTGATGTCATAGTTATGTCAGAAACACATTTCATCCAGAACACAGATGACTGACATTCCAGGATATGTTAACTTCTTTAATGAAAGTAATTTAAATAAATGTGATGGGTGTGCTATTTATGTCAAAAATAACTGGTTTGTAAGTTATCATGTTCTAGTAGAAAATACCCTAAGGATTAATAAAATATTGCTGGAAAAAAATGGCAAACAAGTAGAAGTCTTGGCAGCATATAGAGGTTTTGGAGAGACCAAAGAAGCCTTTATAAATAACTTGAATAGTATCCTTGAAAAAGAAAGCAGGTCCATAACAAAATACAAATATTCACTGGAGACATAAATATTGATCTTCTGTCATTGGAAGAAGGGGCAACTAATAATCACTTATCAATGATGCAGAGGCATGGGTTTGTAAGCATTATAAGTAAACCAACGAGAAAGACAAATGATACAGTCATGCCCCGATCATTTCTTTGTAAAGTGCAAAAATAGCGAGTTTCAGAATATAAGGGGTACTATCCTGGAATGTGGATTAACGGATCATGATGCCATTCTGCTCCACATTGCTCCTAAAAAGCATACTGTTGTCAACAAAAAGTATACCTACAAGAGCACTAACAACAGTAAGTTAAATTAACTAGTACAGGCAGCAGAATGGGATGATGTTCTAGCTAATAATAATGTTAATATGTGTACTGATATTTTTATTAATAAATTAAAAACTATAATAACAAATTCAACCATCACAAAAGATATAACCTGTAAAAAGAAAAGACTGAAACCTTGGATCTCGGCTGGGCTACTGGTCTCTATTAGAAATATGGATCAATATGGATCACTTAAAGAAAGAAAGCACATTAAATCAGAATAATTTGATACTCTTGCAGAAATACCGAGATTATAGAAACACGTTATCTAAATTAATAAAAAAGCAAAGTATGCTTATTATAAAGCTCAAACACTAATAAGCGCAAAAGATAAAAAGAGAACCTGGAAAATAATTGAAGAAGCCACAAATGACAAAGTAGCCGCTGCAGAGATACGAGATATATTGGACTCAGATAAAAAAGTATGAACGAAAAAAAAAGAGATAGCAAATGAATTCAATAACTACTTTTCAAATATCGGAAAGAGATTGTCAAATAATATCGGGAGGGCTGGAATTCAGCTTGCCAGGGGGCAGAGGGGTAAGGTAAATTCATTTTTTTTTGACACCTGTCACTGAGTTAGAGCTATGCAGAGAAATACAAAGTCTGAAAGAAGGTGTTTTACGCGATTGCGATGCTATTTACACTACCGTTTAAATAAATCTCAGGGCTACATTCACGTTTAAACCGTAATTTCATTGCAAACAAGAGACAGGAGGAGAAAAAATTATCCAAAAAAAGTTCCTTCAAGTTGAGCAGTTCACATTATATAATATCAATAATACCTGTACCGTTAAGTGAAACACCTATTAATAGTGTTCGAAAATATGGCGATTTTTTAAAAACCAGTGAAGCTGACATTTATTTGGGAAACAATGTGACACTGAATGCTAATTTTGATTATCAGCGAGCATTAAAAATACATACAAAAAAAATCAATAATAAGTATACCATCATTTTCTTTCAATCATTTTTAAGCTATAGTACATAAAATATCAGAAATCAATAAAACGTGGTAGATTCGCACCGTCACAGTAATCCTTTTAATAATAATGCATTAGCGGATCGTACAATTTTCAAGTCTTACCTGTGTTGTATTGGACCTGGGGGGTTGACCGCCATCTTGAGCCCTGATTACCAGTCGGTAGCTGCGAGCCGTTTCATAGTCCAAAGGTTTTTGCAGTGAAATCGCTCCGGTAGCACTGTCTATTGCGAACTGTGCCTGAGAATTCCCACCAATTATGGCGTAACGCACAGCGGCATTTGTTCCCTATTTAGAGAAATCGAAGCTAATAAAATGATAATCCTTGTGTTTAATACAAGATTTATTCATATCTGATATAATAACAGTACATTTTTTGATGATGTACGATTTTCTTGCTAATTAGAGAATATGAAAACAGCATGTACTTATAAAAAAAATATCTTGTTGGTTGCACACACATACGACACTACAGAATATTAATAATAATGTATTACATTTTATTGACCATCGTTATCAATGGCCGCCTAATACCTCCTTCTATACTTGAAACAGGCTTCACTTATGTTTCGGCAACTCTGTAGCCTTTATCAAAGTAAACAAATTTGGGAAAATGTAATTTTTAATTAACCGTGCGACAGCTGTTCCATGAGACAGGTTTTTGTTTTTTGGGTGACTAATTTCCTAACTAAGTGACGGTGTAATACATCATCACTAGGATCACGATACTGATGCCTATCTTCTGATTAATAATGTGGCATAAATTTTTTAAAACATAGAATAGAGTCTCGTTTATAAAAAGTAAATCAATGGAGACAAATAGATAGGTCCAAAGGAAACAGCAAGAACATGCGGAGAACCTTAGACAACATCAAAAACGAGAGATATAGTTATGTTTCCTGATAAATATCTAATTATAACACACCGTTCAAAATAAACTTAATTTTTTAGTGGATAGAATAAATACATTGAATTCAGCAGGAGTTTTCCGAAGATGAGTCTAAATAGACAAGTAAAATAATCATGCAGTCAAAATAAATTCACCGCAAAATGGCACATTAACATCGATGATGAGTGCACTTTTATACCTTTTCCCCAAATCGGAAATCCTAGCAGTAAGTGGCTGCAGATAGCCAATAAATCTCACGCCAATGGTGGTTTAGCAAACAGTATGTCCAATGACTGTATTTTGAATACAGGGTGTTTCCTAATTGAATGTCTATATTTATGGGGGCGATTTTTGGGTCCATTTTAAGAAAAGTTCATATGAACGGATACCCTAAACGTCTGTAGATTTTATTTATTTAGATGAAACCCGTGCGACGAACTAAAAAAAATCAAGAGATCAAATCTGCTCATAATTGAATACAGACTTAAAAAAGGACACTTCAGAGTTTACATACTTCGCATTTCGGAAGTTTTTCAATAAAACAACGGAAAAAATGACATAAGAAAGAATTATTATTCATCGTAGTGGGCTTGAGTCATATTTTTGCGATTAAGACACTAGAAGCGGCGTGATTCTGAATTCTGTTGTCAAGGCGGTTGTCATTACTTTGTTTGAGAGTTCATCAGTCTTTAAATTCAGTTCTTCGGGATTTATTAATTTGGTGTTATACGAGCAGTGTTATTTGAAAAATAATGGTAGAGTTTACTAATGAGCAGTTGGCATATATGCATTCCATGTATGGTTTGGCTGGTGGCAGATTGCCGGAAGCAAGGGGATTGTATCAAGAGCGGTTTCCTAATAGAGTCATACCAGATAGGCGAACATTTGCAAATGTTCATCGAAGGTTGACTGAAACAGGTACTTTGAAGCCAAACAATCAATTAAAAGGAGCCCATCGGACTGTAAGAACTCCAGAAACTGAAGATGCAGTTTTAAATTCGATTGATGAAAATCTTGAACTTAGTACTCGAAAAATTGGAAATAATCTGAATATCTCGTACGTCCTGGTTTGGAAATTTTGCACGATTTTCTATTATACATGTATCATATTCAGCGGATCCAAGCGTTACTTCCTCGAGACTTTCCATAGCGCGTTAATTTTTGTCAATGGTTTTTGGGCAAAATTACGCATAATCCTTTGTTTGACCGTGACATAATGTTCACAGATGAAGCTAACTTTCCCAGAAATGCAATCAGAAATTTCCACAACAACCATATTTGGGCCGACGAAAACTCTCACGTAGTTGTGGAATTTAACCATCAAGAACAATTTTCGTGAAATGTCTGGGCTGGAATTGTTGACAATTACTCAATTGGACCAGAAAGGCTAAATGGTCATAATTATCGCTGGTTTCTAGAGGATTTGCCCACATTGCTAGAAGAAGTTCCAATTTCCATTAGAAACAGAATGTGTTTCATGCATGACGGCGCGCCCGCTCACTTTAGTGATACAGCAAGAGAATATTTAAATCACGCATATAATAACCGATGGGTAGCTCGTGGCGGACAACAACCATGGCTCCCTAGGTCCCCAGATTTAATTAGTTTGGACTTTTTCTTATGGGGGCATCTTAAAAGTCTGGTTTACCGCACCCCCGCTAACACTATAGAAGAGCTGAAGGATCGTATAAAAGCTTCCTGCGATTTAATAAGAAATACTGAAGGTATACTTCAAGGAGTGCGCGACAATATGAGGAAAAGAGCGGAAGCGTGTATCCTTCAAGGTGGGGGGCACTTTCAACAACATATCTAGTTTCTATGTTTCTATGTATTTTTTTCACAACTTCATTTAATAGCAGACGAATTATGTATAATTTTCTTAAAATGATTAATAGTATGTATTGTTTTTTTAAATAAGATTCGTTTATTAGTTATCTTGTTTTTGTTGTTGTTGTTAAAGAATGTTATGTTATTTCATTAAAAATGTAAACGTAAAATTATTTAAAACAGAACAGTCTTCTAACAACATTATTTACATCCTGTGATTGTGGCCAGTGACTGATAACTAAAGACTAGACTTTTTGACATCTTTCACAAAAAAACTCTCGATTTTAACCAGTGCCGA
The DNA here is from genome assembly GCA_951848785.1 of Callosobruchus maculatus. Taxonomy (NCBI): domain Eukaryota; kingdom Metazoa; phylum Arthropoda; class Insecta; order Coleoptera; family Chrysomelidae; genus Callosobruchus; species Callosobruchus maculatus. The sequence continues at coordinate 2,512,557 of CATOUR010000191.1, read as the reverse complement.
CCCAATTAACATAGTCCCAAATATTATTTAGACAGTCAGTGACACGCCACTGACTTTTTTTAAAATAAAAAAAATTGAAAGCTGTATTCAATTATGTGCAGATTTGATCTCTTAAATTTTTTTAGTCCGACGCACGGGTTCCATCTTAAAAAATAAAATCTAATAATAATAATAAAATCTAATATGTCTGTGCATGGTGATATTTTCATATTAACGATATTGTTGCGATTATGCAGAGAAACCATAACCATTGTTAATAATAAAGTACCCAGAGTATTGAAAAACATAAAGATTTTATTTAACTATAAAATATTAACTTTATAACTTAAACACAGATCACAATGACAACTGACAATTCAGACAGGGTTGCCAAGCTTCTACTCTCTACACCAGCTCTCAAACCTGACTGAATTGTTACAAAAACAATGTTATATAACTAAATTAATTTTCTTAACAAAACAACTGAATTTTCCAAATGTCAATGCTTTAGTAAAAATATCAGCTAGCTGTTCACTTGATTTTAAATATTATAATTATAATATCCTTAGATATGAGATCAGTTACAAAATGAAAATTAACTTCTGTGTTTACACCTTTTGTTATTCTCAAAATTTTGCAATAGTTTCATTGTACTCTGATCACCTTCATAGAGAACCATAGGTAAAATAAATGGTATTTGAAAATCATCCAATAAATTTTTGATATACAAAAGCTCACAACTAGCCATGCATAAAGCTACAAATTCTGACTGTGCTTGAAAGTGCTGCATTGTCACATTTTATTTTTGCTATTTTAATTCCACAGAATAACGCTGTTACTTTAGCCTCATAATTTTGAAACAGTCTAGAACTTCATCTTTTCTTTTAATCATATAATACATTACAAATCTTGAATTATCATCTACAAATGTTACAAAGTATCTATTTTCATTGTCCGACATAGGTGTAATAGGCCCACATACATCTGTATGAACTAACTGTAAAGGTCTCCTTGATATTGAAGTTCCTTGAAAATAAGGTAAACTTTTCTGCTTGGCTTTTACATATACCTCACATACACCATTTTTACAACCTTAAATTCAAACCTTTGAAAAAATTCAATGTTTTTATTTTTGATAATGAATCATAATTCAAGTGACCGTACCTTTGATGCCACAATACAATATCTAAGGGCCTCATTGAAATATTTGCTGCAGTGGCTCTATTCTTAGTTTTTTACATAAATTTCCATCACGCTTATCTTGAGCATATGTTACTTTATTTTTCATTATTAGAATAGTTCCAGCAGCGCATAAGATTTCAAAGCCTGCCTTTTCTATTGCTGGTATTGATAATAAATTTACTCTCAAATCAGGCACACAATAGACATCTTTTAATGTTATTGGAATTTCTTCTATCTACAATACTCACAACTTTCACTTCACCAACACACACGGCAACCATAGATTTCCCTTTTTCAGCAAGTTGTATTTCCTTAGGTTCAGTAAAACTTCCTACATTAGTCAGCAGTCGGTTATCTTTAATATAGTGATGAGTCGCTCCAGAGTCTGCATACCATTGTATTTCATCGGGAAGGTCTTCATTCTCTGTGGCACAGAAAGCCACCAGCCCTGATTCTTCACATTCTGCTTCATTTGCATAATTTGTCCTTGATTTTTCTTGACATCTTTGATGAGTCTTTTTTCTGACACAATTGTTACATTGATGTCCAAATTTGTAACAAATAAAACATTTTAAACCACATACATTCTTAGTATGTCCAGATTTACCACATTTGTAATATTTTATTTAGTTTTCAGCATGGAACGATGATGACACCTCCGCTTTGTTCGGGTTCTTGTTCGCTTAAACTCTAACAGCCTACTTTTAACAAACTCCATTCGTAGGTCCTTTTCAGAGAGCGTCCTTATTGCAGTCACCACACTCTCAAACTCACTCGGTATGGACAGAGAAGAAAGCATGACATATCTGATTTTTCAAACTTACTCCCTAAACTTTTCAGTACTCGAAATATCTGATCACACTTTGCAACATTTCAAGATTTAGCTACTGATGAACATTTTAAGCACCTGTTACGAGTTATAAAATATTTAAAAGGTACACTAAATTGAACATTAATATTTCGTTGTTCTAATGAGAGTTTGGTTGGATTTACAGATGCAGATTGGGCAAATGACCCAAATGATCGTAGGTCAATTAGTGGTTTTTGTTGTAAGCTTTTTGACAACATGATATCATGGGCTTATAAGAAACATTTCAGTTATTTTTTGTAGGATAAGGTCATTTAAACAAAAACTCCTTATTTTTGTATATGCGATGTTTCGACTTATATTAAGTCATCCTCAGTCAACAGAAAAACGAAGTTTTCATCGTTGGTATGACAATAATCATGAGAGTTTAACTAGATAAAAATACTGGAATAATGAGACACTACCAACGGTTTTAAAATATAACGTCACAAAACAGGCACAATAAAAACGAATAAAAATAAACAGGAACAGAATATAATCAGTAATGTGCCTGCACACCAAAGACGGGTAGGTGGATGATCCACCCACCTACCCGTTGTAAGTTATAGTTAAATCAAATCTTTATGCTTTTCAATGTTCTGGTTACTTTATTATTAACACAACATTGGTTAGAAATGAGTGGGGATTTCAAAAATAATCTTTTATTTTAGGCGAAATCGGTGGCGTACCATCAATGTCTGCCAAAATAGGCAGGTCAAAAATCGCCCCCCATAATTATTGACATTCAATTAGGAAGCACCCTGTATGTACAAAAAGAAACACCAAGTGGTAAACATAATGCACTTGCGTTCAAAAAAATATTTACACACGAACGGCAAATAATCTTTTTTCTACTACCCAGTAAGCCTAAAAGGAAGTTAATAGCGTTACGCATAACTGTAGATACATAATGTTTAAATTTAATGCTATATACAAGCGTTTACTTATTTTAATAACAGAAAACTGTAAATCTGGAGCTTGTCGGGACTTAAATTAAAATTTCTTGTAAAAAATTTAAGATAACATTAAATTTGTTTACCGAGTGAGAAGTTACGCATAAAAATGACCATATAACATGGTTTGTCAAAAAAAAAACCATAATAAGTATTTATTTTAATGATTTATTTGTAACTGTTTTAAAAATTGCGAACCCTTATAGACACTTTTTTGGAACTATTCACCTCGTTAAACAAATGTATTACAAAGATGTGCTGTAATATACCTCATGTATAAAAACTATAAACACGCCAGCGAAGTCATAGTTACGTAGGTGCGTAGCATAATCAGCCGGTCGGCTGGGTTAGATTGATTTGCGAAACATCGTTTAGTAATCGTTTGTGCGCGCGTTGTCTTGTGCGGTTTGTTTTTGATTTTTCGTGGTTTTACAATTTACTAAAGTCCAATGTCGCCGAAAAGTTGTTGTGAAGAAACGCACTTATGTTTTGCATTATACTATTACTCAAATTCGAATTGAGAAACGACTGTTACGCTTCTGACTGTAAGCAATGTCATCTGCCATATTATTTATGCCAGTACGTCATCAATTGTGTGACGTCACTGTTATGTTCTTACGTTAAATGAAGTGTACAGTTAATAATAAAGAATTGTAGTTTTTAAGAATTAGTTATCCAAATAGTCTCATTTCATCAGCATCTGACAATATTGTCACGTCACCCCACAGACGGAAATTCTATCTCAAATGGTGGAGCACCATTAGTCCTTTGAGGGGCGTATGACAGTTGGCACTTATATCTTCCTTTATACTTGAGTGTCCATCAAGTAGTGTTTTGTGTTTCACAGTCGTTAAATGCTCAAGTACCAAAATGTCAACATAACATTGCGTTGCAGTCAAGGCGATTTTTTAGGTTCATTTTGGAATAAGGCGTTGTCAGTTTTTATCACAACCTGAAAAATGTCAGGCAAAAAACAATGGCACAAAACAAAAACAGATAATAAAAATCTTCAAAATGCGTAGGCATGTGAATAGCTCATTGACTTATACTTGACATATGACGTCGCCGAATGTTTTTGTTATTGGCTATGTGTTAAACCGCTGAACCAACTTTGTGAAATATGTATCGAAGATAGAAGAAACACTTTTCCCATTCTTGAGAATCGGAAATATTTTGCTGGTTACAGTAGTCAGAAATCATATTAACTTACTTCGTCAGCATCAGTAGCAGTAACTTGGGCGACAGTAGGGGTATCAGAAACATCGGTATCTTCATTCAGAGTTATAGCGTAGGCCCTTTCAAGAAACTGCGGGTAGTTGTCATTGTCATCTATCACATTCACCACTACTGTTGCCGTGGCCGTTTTGCGAGCAGATTGGGGGCTCGCTTGGTCAGCTGCCCGCACAATCAATGTGTACACCTATGCACAAATAATGGTAAACGTCTGTTAAATTCTGATATTAAAAGTATGACTTACAAGATTTTAACTTCAAATGGAATTTGTGTCAATAATATCTGAATTGATCGCTATGTTTGAAATAACGAAACATGGCTATAACCTGACAGATCCAAAGTTAGCATATGGGAGTTCGTAAACATACAGCATTACACTATAAAACAACTCGTCCCGACTGTTATATACCATCTCGTAGAAAAGGTTCTTCGGGTTTTGGGATAAACATACTGCAGAGGTTCTTTCTCAGAAAACCGAGGTTCGGCGTTTATTTTACGCCTTATTCAGGGCTAAAACATCATATGAAGATGAACATATATAAGTAAAGATATAAATTATAGTATTAGCTTTAAGGGGCCTGGGTAGACACATTTATACGTATGTATTTGCCATTTAAAACACGGACTCACAATTTCCCGCACAACTCACTTTATTTTCAAACTACATATATAATATTTCAGAAGGCGATAGTTAAGACCTTAATGAATGACAACTATTTCCGATTATCTCAAAAAAGTTTTTTAATGTGCAAAAAAACTCGCAGTGCAGAATCATACATTCAATAAATGCCTGTAATTCAACAAACAAACACGGTATCAAAAAAGGAAAACTAAATGCATTCATACATTCGACAGCCAAGCCGGTTGAGATTATTCCCCCACCACCTTTTTACGTACAGATCGACGTATCAGCAAGCCCGACCGGCGACGGTGCCACGACTGTCACGTATCGGCACCTTCCCCTCCACTGCTTTTCATTATTTCATCGTCCCTCTCTCTGTTTAGATCTAACAATGATACATGCACAGCAATTGCCAATCGAGTACGCACACACGCAGTATTTATAGTTGTAGCAAAGAATTTACTTTATAGCCAGTTGTCTACGATGCTTTGACCCTTGTGACGAATCGGAAGTGTATTTTTACATAGGTCATTTAATTATTCATTGTTTGTATGAGGTGATAACATCTTTAATTTAGGATTTATTTATTATTGAGTGTTGTAAAGACAATTATTTAGTTTTTTTACAATAACGTGGCTGAAGTTATCTTCAGATTCAGATCGAAAATCGCGAAATTACAGTCGACCAGTTCAGTAGAACAAGCAAATGAAAAATACCTCTAAATTCCAAATGATCGTAACTGATGTTGATTTACGTATCGTAAATGGATAATAATTGGCCGAAAATATGCATAATAACTACAAACTTAGTTATACAAGGTGATTCCGGCCCCATGGAATGGGTTGATACTAGGAAAATTCGTATAAAGTAAATCAAAATTCGTACCACCAACAAACCTTTATAATTTATACGAGCTGTGACAGCGATTTGTAGAATTTCAGAGGCCTACCGGGTGATTGTGGCCGCCCAAGAGATAGGCACCTGAAACTAAAATAAGTCGTACAAGCCAAACGGAAACTTGTACCACCAACAAACCTTTACAATTTATAGCCACTTAGGAAAACTGCATAGCTGTGATTCAGATTTGCAAACATTCAGAGGCCTACAGGGTTATTCTGGACGCCCAAGAGATAGGCACCTAAAACTAAAATAAGTCGTACAAGCCAAACGGAAACTTGCACCACCAACAAACCTTTACAATTTATAACCACTTAGGAAAACTACATAGTTGTGATACAAATTTGCAAAAATTCAGAGGCCTACAGGGTGACTCAGGCCGCCCAAGAGATAGGCACCTGAAACTAAAGTAAGTCGTACAAGCCAAACGGAAATTTTTACCACCAACAAACATTTACAATTTATACGCACTTAGGGGAGTTACATAGCTGTGATACAGATTTGCAAAAATTCAGAGGCCTACAGGGTGACTCTGGCCGCCCAAGAGATAGGCACCTAAAACTAAAATAAGTCGCAACACCAAAACGGAAATTTCTACCACCACCAAACTTTTAAAATGTACAGCCACTTAGGAGAACTACATAGCTGTGGCACAGATTTGCAAAAATTCAGAGGCCTACAGTGTGATTCTGGCTGCCCAAGAGATAGGCACCTAAAACTAAGCTAAGTCGTACAAGCCAAACGGAAATTTGTACCACCAGGCAACCCTGAAATCCCTAAAAACGATGTTTGGAGGAGTTCTGATAATGTTTTGTTTTTTAACAATTTCTCCAGCCCCAATGCATCGGTTTTCAAAATTATAGCAGCAGTACCTGCTACGATCCCACAGCACACCAAATTTCATCACAATCCAAGCAGCGGTGGCCGAGATAAGGCGGCTAGAAAAAACACCAAACGCCGCAAAAAAAAACAGACCGACGGAAATGAATGACGTGGATATTCGTTATGTAGGTATCATGAAACACCCAAAAAGCGTACTATCTCAAAACCTCTAAAACACCTAAAAACGAAGTTTAAGCAGTTTTTATATTTTTAGTTTATTCAGTTTTTTGCCGTCAATGACATGATTTCTAAAAGTCATACGCGTTTTCCATCTTCGCCACGGTAATAATACTGTGTCAAAATTGCGTTACAAGTAATTCATTAATTTCTAGGTTACACAATACGGAACAGTCTAAAGCAATACTTATAATGTATAAATGTATACAACTCCATGAGCAAATTCTAAGTCGCTTGATGTTTGTAATAGACACGGCAATGTTCGGATTTACCTAAAAAAATGGAGTTAAGTTGATTGACTCAGTACTTCCCACAAAATGATGATACCATTTTATTATTTTCCCACTGCATGAAGCTATATTCTAAAATCCCCTTGCCACCATATCATCTCGCTCACCCGCCCCCAACAAAACATCTAACACAAAACTCTCGTAAATAGTTTCTTGCGTCTCCCTCATTAAGAACATGTTTCAACTGGACGATGCGAACCGATCAGGAGCCTCCAAACCATCTAAAAGCGAAGTTTGAGCTGTTTTTATATTATTAGTTTTTTATTATTGCTGACACTGACACGATTTTCAAAAACAGACGCGTTTTCCATTCTCGCCGCGGTAGTAAATTCTGTGTCAAAGTTTAATTAAAATCAATTCAATAATTTTCGCGTCACGCAATATAGAACGATCCCGTATATATACATCACAAATTATAAATCCCTTGGTTCCTATAACAAGCAAAGCAATGTTCAGATGAACCTAAAAAAGTGTATTATGATGCTAGGTTTTTCATTCACAAGTCAATGGATAGCCTATTATGAATACAACAAATTTTTCAACGTTACAACCCCCCAACTCCCAACCACCCCAAATTCACCCCCACCCAAAAAAGTAGAAAATGATCAGCAACCCCTAAAACGCCTAAAAACGAAGTTTGAGGCATGTCTGAATTTTTTTTGTGTTTTGCTAACTATTCCGCCGCCCATGTACCGATTTTCAAAATTATAAAAGCATTACCTACTACGACCCCACAGCATGTCGCTACCCAAATTTCATCACAATCCATGCAGCGGTTACTGAGATTACGAGGCTAGAAAAACGCCAACAGACAGACCGACAGACAGACAGACCAACTAGCCCAATTTCACCCCCACCTAAAAAAAGGTAGAAAAAGGTCAGGAACCCCTAAAACATCTAAAAACGAAGTTTGAGTTGTTTTCATTCTTTTAATTTTTTGATTATTGCTACGCTGCCACTGACACGATTTTTAACAAACATACGCGTTTTTCATCCTCACTACGGTAATAATACTGTGTCAAAATTTCATTAGAATCAATTTAATAGTGTCCACGTTAAATTCTAACTCCCTTAGTTTCCGTAATAGGCTAGGCAATGTTCGGATGGACCTAAAAAGGTGATTTATGTCGCTAGGTCTCTTTCACAAGTTAGTGGACAGCCTATTACGAATACAAGAAATTTTTCAGTTTTTCAGCCCCCCACCCTCCAACCACCCCAATTTCACCCCCACACAAAAAAACGCAGAAAACGATCAGGAACCGCTAAAACGCCTAAAAACGAAGTTTGAGCTGTTTTTATATTTTTAGGTTTTTTATTATTTCTGCGCCGCCACTGGCAGGATTTATAAAAACTATGCGCGTTTTCCATCCTCGCTACGGTAGTAATACTGTGTCAAAATTTCATTAAGTCAATTCAACAGTTTCCTCGTAACACAATATAGAACGATCTAAAGCAATACTCTCGGTATGTTTACACCAGAAAAATTCTAAGTCCTTTGGTTTCTGTAATAGGCAAGACAATGTTCGGATGGACCTAAAAAAGTTATATATGTTGCTATGTCTTCCTTCATAGGTCCGTGGACAGTGTATTATGAAAGCAGCAAATTTTTCAATTTTACAACCCCCCACCCCCAACCACCTCAATTTCACCCCCATCCAAAATAAAGTAGAAAATGATCAGGAACCCCTAAAACGCCTAAAAACGAAGTTTAGCAATATAGTAATATTTAATTTTTTTTGTTTTTTGCTAATTATTACTCCGCCGCCTATGCACCAATTTTCAAAATTATAGCAAAATTACCTATTACAACCCCACACCATATCGCTGCCCAAATTTCATCACAATCCATGCAGCGGTTGCTGAGATTACGAGGCTAGAAAAAAGCGACAGACACTCAGACCGACAGACAGACAGACAGACCGACGGAAATGAGTGACGTCGATTTTCATTATGTAGACATTATAAAACGCCCAAAAAGCGTATTATCTCAAAATCGACAATTTTCGCGATCACAATATTCCCATCACCTATCGGTGTGGGAAGTAAAAGTGTAGTATGCCGCTAGGTCTTTCTTTCACAAGTCAATGGACAGCCTATTACTATAAAGAAAACAAATGTTTCATCTTCACTATCCTCCACCCCTCAACCACCCCATTCCTCCCCCACTGAAAAAGCTATATAATGATCAGAAACCCCTAAATCGCCTAAAACCGAACTTTGGGGAATATTTGAAATGTTATTGTTGTTTGCTAATTACTCCTCCGCCCTTGCACCTACTGGCCTACTACGGCCACACGACATATCGCTACTCAAATTTCATCACAGTCCATGCAGCGGTTACTGAAATTACGCGGGTAGACGAACGTCATCAGACAGACCGATGGAAATGAGTGACGTGGATCGTTATGTGGATATCATAAAAAGCGTATTATCTCAAAAGTGAATATCTTCGCGATCACAATACTGCCCTCACCTATCGCTGTGGAAAGTAAAATGACTATCTCAACTTCGAAATATATTTCGTAATTCTCATACCTCGCCAAATTACTTGTGAAGTAAATGGAAAATAATTATTTTATTATATTTTGGTGCACAGGCAGACGGCGGCAGATATAAAACATTCACGTGGACTACCTAGTCGGTCCCGGCCAACGAACTCGTTGGTCTCGGCCGGCTGCCGCCTTGTGGCTTCCCTTGTCCCCTTGATCAGAAATCGTCTTCGTGGCGCGGCTGCGGCGCTCAGTCGTCAATACTAACGAGTACGTTAGTATTATCGCAAGACGACCTTCGGACCTACCTCCCCTCATTTCATTTTTAGACACACACTAGAGAAAGGGAACAGGCGGCCACGCCTCCTCGCTAACACAGGAACAAGTATTTTCTTGGTTTGCCAAATTCGCCGGCTATACCCCAGAGCCTTAAGAGTTCAGTCTTACAAACAAATTTGGAAAAATTCACATAAAATTCACAATTAACATGTAAGATTTGAACAATTTTTTTTAAAATGCAACTCGATGAAACAATCAAAATGGAAACCAGTACATTGAACTATTGATCAGATGCATAAAAATATAAAAATTAAAACATAAAACAATTTTTCAATCAGCGTAAAGCGTAAAACCTTTGTACCTTGGAAGATGGTTAAAAACAATAACGAATGCTGTTTGTCAACACCTGATTTTTCGTATTTGCTGCTGTACACTGAAGCCAGCGTGAGAAAAATATGAATATTTAATTACATATTATTTAATAGATATACCGGGTTCAGTCATAAAGACATGTAAATATTTGATTATGTTGTTTTATTATGGTTTAAGTTTAACGTAATTAGCAATCAATACATTATAAATCTGACTAAGATCGAGAGTGTCAGTTTTCTTATTGACAGCCTTATCATGCTTGGAAATGTAAATCATTTCGCTGATCAGTCATTTCTTGTAATTAATCTCGTTATCCAGTATAGTGACAGAATCAAAGTTAAAATTATGATTATACTTAAAATGACGAGATGCTAAGGCTGTATGATCATTTGTATGTCTATCTTTACATGATGACTTACGGGCAGAAATCCTGTTTTTCAAATTTTGTTAGGTTTGCCCTATACAGGGTGGTCCAATAGGCGCGCGGTGCTCTCTAGCGGCCATGCCGTTTAAATTAGACGAAAATGTTTTAAATAAAAAACGTTTCTTTTCAAATGCTCTACATTTAGAAAATCATTTCAAAGATGGCGGACTTCCGGATATACCGGAAGTGGCATCAACTACCTTATTTTAAATGGAACACCCTGTATATTATTACGGTTTTGAATTCAGCATCAATGTTTAGGTCCAGTTAGTTAACCACTGTTTATGTCTACGAAGCCTATTTTCGGAGTTATTCAGCAATTTTTACAAAATTTGACGTTTGTAGTACTTTACAAGAAACGTTAATATCTCGGAAACTAAACGAGATAGAAAGATGCAGTTTTCGGTTTTAAAACAATTTTTGAATGGAACACCCTGTATATTATTACTTTTTTGAATTCAGCAACGATTTTTAGGTTTAGTTTATTAACCATTGTTTATGCCTACAAAACCTGTTTTTGGAGTACAGCAATTTTTACAAAACTTGACGTTTGTAGTACTTTACAAGAAACGTTAATATCTGGGAAACTAAACGCGATAGAAAGATGCGGTTTTCGGTTTTGAAACAAGCTAGGAACGTACTTGTGTTTCAGTAAGATCATTGTTTCAAAAGAACATTAAATCAATAGACTAGCAATTTTCAAATCTGAGAAGTTAAAAACATTAAAAATTTTTTTTTTCAAATGGGACGGTATGATAATTTTCACATCGGTGGATACTAAATTAAACTCTCTTTTACTTTTATCCAGGTATATGTGGTTCTATCTTTGATGGTTTTTAAGATATTTACGGTTTTGTTGTTAAGGCGTAGGAATTGAAAAAATCGTAGGTGGCGTGGCTCGCAGACGAAACAATTGGCAGGAAACCTTTCATCCAAAGTGTTTCGGTCTCTGATACTAAAATGTGCTTTCGCTCCATCTACCTGTAACCACATTATTCTTAAAAACTCCAGTGGTAAATTTTCCAACAGGTTTTCCAAATTTTCATTTAGAAAATTTTGGAAAACATCAATTTAATATGCCGTTTCCCCAAATGCTTAGACTCCATGCTGGTTGTCAACAAACCTCTCAAAATTTGGATTTACGTCGGTATAAAAATGTAAATTATGCCAGTTTACATGGTCGTTAATATAACGCTGTAGCTACATTTCATAAAAAAATGTAGCTTCATTCGTAAACAACACTGTTGAAAAGGAGTGCATCTTCTTGGACTCGAGCACGACCCCAGTTACAGAAATTCATTCAGTTTTCAAAGTCTTTCAATTGAGGTTTTGAATCAATTTTTTTTTTGTCATAAATCGAGAGATCATATATAAGTTTTATAATAAAACTGTTTTTGTTTTCTTTTTTTTCGCAATAATTCAAAAGTTATATCAAAATAAAAATGGGTTTTTGAATCGAGTACCGAAAACACGCCGACGGCTCCCGAACCCGTGTGACGTAATGATGGCGGTTAAGATGCTCCTTTGACCAACGACATCCTACATCGATACTAGATTCTAGATTCCCAGCCAAACGTGAAAATACTTGCTAGTAACTAGTGTATATTTGTTGCAATATAGCCGATGAATGAAGTTTGCAGCTCAGGACGACCTCTACGATCGAAATAAATATCTTTTTGAATGTTTGAAATCAGATTACAGATTCCAGTAAGTAAGTAAGTACCTAATCAAATATGTCTTATTGAAACTATCTGGTGCATGTTCGGCTGGCCTAGTGGTTAGAGTATTGGCTAATGGATCCGTTGGTCTGGGTTCAAAGCTCAGCCTGTCCAATTTTTTTATTTTTTTTTATCAAATAATTCATTCATGTGCTTTTTGCACTTGTTATGTACATTTTTTTCTACGATCAACATAAATATGTTTTTGAAACAAATTCTATCAGACATATTACTTGCACTGCATAGTGCAAAAACTAAGTACAGGACGACGCGGTGGACAATTCAAAAAATCAGTTCAAATGGTGTTTGTCCGTCAATATCAACCGCCAATATTTTTTTTAAATGTAATAGTTGGTTAATAAAACAAAATCCATTCATTTTTTAAGTTTTTAATATAAACATAAAGTAAGTCAAACTCACAACAGTCTTCTGTTTATCACTTGGTATCTTTATTTATTTAGCTTTGAGCAATGAAGCTTAATAATTAAATTTTCATAAAGATTTAACAAATAAAAATATAAAAATGCAATGCAAACAAACAAAGCTTATTTTTCTATGAGTTTCAATGTTATAATTACCTTCTTGACCAAAACTTAAAATAATTATTTTATTATTTAATATTATTATTGATAATAAATACTTATACGATAAATAAACTATAATTATAATTATTTTACATAAGAGCTAGAACTTCAAGTAAACAAAAATAAAACTATATTTTTTAGTCCCGAACATAGAAAAAAGTATAAAGTATCTAGGAATATATTTAGACTCACACTTACGTTGGGATGTACATATTAATAATTTATTAAAAAAAATTGGATTCATTTCATATATGATGAAATTACTAACAAATATTTTAACAGAAAAGCATCTACGTACAGTAAAGATAATTATAACACTGAAACTCATAGAAGAATAAGTTTTCTTTGTTTGCATTGCGTTTATATATTTTTGTTTGTTAAATTTTTATGAAAATTTAATTATTAAGCTACGTTGCTCAAAGTTAAATAAATAAAAATACCAAGTGATAAACAGAAGACTGTTGTGATTACGAGTTTTATTTTATGTTTATATTAAAAACTTAAAAAATGAATGGATTTTGTTTTATTAACCAACTATTACATTTAAAAAAATTATTGGCGGTTGATATTGACGGACAAACACCAATTGAACTGATTTTTTGAATTGTCCACCGCGTCCTGTACTTAGTTGATGTCTGATAGAATTTGTTTCAAAAACATATTTATGTTGATCGTAGAAAAAAATGTACATAACAAGTGCAAAAAGCAAATGAATGAATTATTTGATAAAAAAAAAAATAAAAAAAAATTGGACAGGCGAGCTTTGAACCCAGACCAACGGATCCATTAGCCAATACTCTAGCCACTAGGCCAGCCGAACATGCACCAGATAGTTTCAATAAGACATATTTGATTAGGTACTTACTTACTTACTGGAATCTGTAATCTGATTTCAAACATTCAAAAAGATATTTATTTCGATCGTAGAGGTCGTCCTGAGCTGCAAACTTCATTCATCGGCTATATTGCAACAAATATACACTAGTTACTAGCAAGTATTTTCACGTTTGGCTGGGAATCTAGAATCTAGTATCGATGTAGGATGTCGTTGGTCAAAGGAGCATCTTAACCGCCATCATTACGTCACACGGGTTCGGGAGCCGTCGGCGTGTTTTCGGTACTCGATTCAAAAACCCATTTTTATTTTGATATAACTTTTGAATTATTGCGAAAAAAAAGAAAACAAAAACGGTTTTGTTATAAAACTTATATATGATCTTTCGATTTATCACAAAAAAAATATATTTTTTTCTTTATTCAAAACCTCAATTGCTTGATTTAGTTTAGCTGCATGTGATAAGGATGATGTATGTACTTCGTTAAGATCATGTTCAGAGATGTTTAACCAATGCCCAAATAGTGACTAATTTCTGCTGTAGCACTGCTATGCGGATCTTCAACTACAATTGCAAGAATTTCAAACTCACTATCTTCATGTATTACTAATGTTTCCTTCTCTCATTTCCTTCTCTCATATTTTACGCCCACGTAAATCCAAATTTTGAGAGGTTTGTTGACAACCAGCATGGAGTCTAAGCATTTGGGGCGGTATTATTGGAAACCGCATAATAAATGTTTTCCAAAATTTTTTTAAATGAACATTTGGAAAACCTGTTGGAAAATTCACCACTGGAGTTTTTAAGAATAATGTGGTTACAGATAGATGGAGCGAAAGCACACTTTAGTATTAGAGACCGAAGCACTCTGGATGAAAGGTTTCCTGCCAATTGTTTCGTCTGCGAGCCACGCCACCTACGATTTTTCCAATTCCTACGCAATAATTACAAAACCGTAAATATCTTAAAAACCATCAATGATAGAACCACACGTGCCTAGATAAAAGTGAAAGATAATTTAATTTCGCATCCACCGATGTGAAACTTATCATACCATCCCATTTGAAAAAAAAGTTTTTAACGTTTTCAACTTTTCAAATTTGAAAATTGCTAGTCTATTGATTTAACATTCTTTTGAAACAATGATCTTACTGAAACACAAGTACGTTCCTTGCTTGTTTGAAAACCGAAAACCGCATCTTTCTATCGCGTTTAGTTTCCCAGATATTCTTGTAAAGTACTACAAACGTCAAATTTTGTAAAAATTGGTGTACTCCAAAAATAGGTTTTGTAGGCATAAACAATGGTTAATAAACTAAACCTAAAAATCGATGCTGAATTCAAAAAAGTAATAATATACAGGGTGTTCCATTCAAAATAAGGAAGTTGATGCCTGCTTCCTGTATATCCGGAAGTCCGCCATCTTTGAAATTATTTTCTAAATGTAGAGCATTTGAAAAGAAATGTTTTTTATTTGAAACATTTTCGTCTAATTTAAACGGTATGGCCGCTACAGAGCACCGCGCGCTTATTGGACCACCCTGTATATACAGCATCACATTCATTGCAAGGTATTTTACTACTACATTAGATTTATATTTGATATCTAGTTAAGGACGTTCGTTCACATACGTGTTTATTAGATGAAATTAATTTTCTTGCATTTTTGATAAGTAATCACATAGGTATCTACCCTAAGAAATCAACACCTATTATCGATCATTTCAGAAAGTTATTAACGATTAAAAATCAGACTTTTAACATGGGCTCTTATATGAGAGAGCAGCGAATTTTTGTATTTAAAGGTAGAACAAACATATTTTAAGATTACACAAAAAAATAAAAAAAACATTTAGAAATATTCTTTGGAATATGTAGTTTATATTATTGCATTAAAAAATAGGGTTTACCATCGTTTGAATTAGTTATTCACTATTTTACTCATGATAGTTAAAACTGTTTTTTACCATATTGCCATCTGGCAACAGCGCTTCCCTCTCTTTACAGTAACCATAGCGACAGCGTCATACAACGTTGGTTAGGTTGCTTTGTTGATCACCGTTTGTGTGTTATACTCTGGGAGCTGACGTGAAATTTCGTCAGACCATTATGCTGAGACTGGTTTTTTAGTATACGCTTTCGTGATGTTGATGATAAAAAAGGCCTATGTTAGCTGGTTGCCTGGCTTGAGATTTCGAGTCTGCGCATTTCGCAAAAGAATTGGGGTATTTTATTGAAGTTGAAAATTTGCGGATAGATAGTTGATGTTTTCATCACAAAAAAATATGTTAGGTACAAAATCTGTGACTTAATATGTTTAGTTGCGCACATGATCATTTATGAGAAATTGGAAAAATCGGACTATTTTACTGAGGCTATATGACAATTAATGGTATGAAAAGTATAAAAATAATTGTTAGCTGATACGAGAGTGTGATTGAATCCGTTAGCTGTGCTTTAAATAAAAAATGAAGTCAAGCTGACTGATTCAGTACTTCCTACACAGTACCAGTTTATTATTTTCCCATAGAACGCAGCTATAGTCTGATGTCTCCTTGCAACCAAATCATCGCCAGCCCTCCCCGCCCCCAAAACTGTGCTATGCCGCTAGGTCTTTCCTTCAAAGGTCAATGGATAGCCTATGATCAATACAACAATGTTTTCAGTTCCAAAAGCCCCCACCCCAAGATTTTTAGTTTTTGATTATTGCAGCGCTACCACTGACGCGATTTCTAAAAACTATATGCTTTTTCCATGCTCCTCAAGGTAATAATACTGTGTCGAAATTTCATTAAAATCAATTCGGTCATTTCCAGGCTACACAATACAGAACGATCTAAAGCAATACTTGTATATTTGTACATAAAAAAATAAGTCCTTTGGTTTCTGTAATAGGCAAGGATGCGTTAGGCAGGAAAGGAAAGGAAAGAGAAATGTATTATGCCGCTAGGTCTTTCTTTCATAGCCAATGGTCAGTCTATTATGCATACAAACAATTTTTCACTTTTGCAACCCCCCACCCCTAAACCATCCCAATTTCTCCCCCACCCAAAAAAGGTAAAAAAATGATGACGAACCCCTAAAACACCTATAAACGAAGTTTGAGCTGTTTTTATATTTTTAGTTTTTTGATTATTGTAACTGTAATAATACTGTGTCAAAATTTCAATAGAATCAATTTAATAGTTTCCACGATATAAAAAACGATCCGAAGCAATAAATACTCGTATGCACACAGAAAGTCCTTTAGTTTCGGTAATAGGTAAGGCAATGTTCGGATGCACCCAAAAAGGTGATTTATGACGCTAGGACTTCCATCACATGTCAGTGGACAGCGTATTATGAATACAAAAAATTTGTTAGTTTTTGAACCCCTCACCCCCAAACCATCTCAATTTCACCCAAAAAAACGTAGAAAATGACCAGGAACCTCTAAAACGAAGTTTGAGCCGATTTTATATTTTTAGTCTTTTTATTATTTCTGCGCCGCCACTGACACGTTTTACAAAAACCATACGCATTTTCTATTCCTGCCACGGTAGTGTGTCAAAGTATTTTTAAAATCAATTCAACAGTTTTGAAGCAATACCGGCATGTTTCCACCAGAAAAAATTCTATGTCCCGTGGTTTCTGTCATAGGCTAAACAATGTTCGAATGTACCTAAAAAAGTGTATTATGATGCTAGATCTTTCTTTCACAGGTCAGTGGATAGCCTATTATGAATATCACAAATTTTTCAGTTTTACAAGCCCCACCCCCCAACCACCCCAATTTCACCTCCACCCAAAAAAGTAGAAAATGATCACGAACCCCTAAAACGAAGTTGCACCGATTTTAAGAATTATTGGAGCATTACCTACTACGACCCCACAGCATATCGCTGCCCAAATTTCATCGCAATCCATGCAGCGGTAACTGAGATTACGAGGGTAGAAAAACGCCAACAGACAGACAGACAGACCGACGGAAATGAGTGACGTCATAAAACGACCAAAAAATTTTCGCGATCACAATACTCCCCTCACCTATCGGTATGGGAAATAAAACGGATGCTGTTACATGCCGAAAAACAGATAAAGCATAGATAAAACTCTTAGTAGTTAGGCCTTCTCATCGAAAGATATTAAGGGTCTCCTCTAATGTTAAACGGCTGTGTGTTTTTTAGTAATGAACGTCCATCAACTAACTACATATTTGCAAATCTCCAACTTCAGTGAAATACCCCGAATTTTTTTGCGAGATACGCATACTCTCAAAATTTCAGGTCACAAAGTCGCATCAACTAACATACGTCTTTTTGCGTTTTCGTATAAAAAACTAATCTACAAGAAACTGGAAATTATCAGTATAATAACCCATGAAAATTTGCTGCTAGCTCCCCAACTATTATCTTTTCACTTATCTGAAAGCCACTGACGTCTAGGAACGTCAATGCTAAGAAACGCGCTGTTGACACATTGATTAATTATTTACAATGGAGTCAAAATAATAACCAATATTTTAAAATAAACAGCTTATAAATACCTAATGCATGTAATAATAATTTATAAATAATTTCAAGATTATTTATATACTTTGCAACTTTTCTAAAGTCCCGAATAAATTTCATAAATGAATAGCACTCATTTGACTCTAGGTGTACCGAACGAACGTCCTTAAAAGTTTTGTGAAGAGGAAAGAGAAAATACTGTGGTAAAAAACGATCTTACGTCGATCATCAGCAAGATGATGTCTGATTCTCTCTGAAAGTTCCTTGACATATGGATTTTTTGCAAGTTACGTTATTGGAGCTAGTTTGGTTTGTGCGTGAAAGAAGATCGTCTGAACTAAGTTTAGGTTTTTCGTTAAATCTGGATATATTTTGTTGAACAAACTCTGGGTTGCTTAACTTGATAATTTTATTCATCAAGGACACATAATATCACCCTTCTGTCTAATGGATGGTAGGAATAAAAAAAGCCTCCCTGAACTAATTGGTTTTTCGTACCAGCTAAATAGAACTGTACCTTCATTAGTTCTAGTCAAACAGATATATAAGAATGGAATAGAACGGCTACTGTTTCCATATTCAATAGTGAACTGTATTTTTTGATGATAAGAGTTAAAAGAATTCATAACCTGTTCCAGCTTACCTGCAGGAATAGCTAATATAGTATCTTCTACGTAAAGTTTAATTAGTGGAACCTCAAAATCAAAAGATTGAATAACAGTATGAATCAGTTCTTCCACAACTAGGTTAGCCAGCACGGGACTACAAGGATTACCCATTGCTATGGTGAACTGTATTTTTTTATGACAAGAGTTAAAAGAATTAAAAACCTGTTCCACCTTATCTGCAGGCATTGCTAATATTGTATCATCTACGTAAAGTTGGATTTACTTTCTACTGTGTTATATACTATTACCTGAAAGTTGAAAGTTTGTTTGCAACCATTCGCAAAGTGTGTCGTATTTTATTTGTTGTCAAAAGAATAATCCAATGATTTTATTATACGGGTTCAGTAAGTGTTGCGCGCCATGAAACAGGAATATGTAAAGATCGTTCTCAACAAAACATAACGGCAGTTCGCGAAAGTGTGTTTCAAGGACCAGAGACGTCGTCGATTCCTTATCGCGGACATAAATTGAACATTACAACAGCCACCTTTTAGCGTATTTTCAGTCAAAAATTTGCATCTACAGGCCAACTAGGTACTAAATTTTATTTTGGCGGGTTTATATAATTTCTATTAAGCAATTTAGCATTAAGTGGAGGTTTGTAATCAATGTATTTCAAATGTTCCATAATTCATCTAAATAATCCCCTGTCATTTTATTCCAAGGAACACGTTGTTATAGGTCAAACTGAATTTTATAATTTCAGTGGAGTCCATTAATAAGGCATACGATATGTTTATATGCCATCTTGTGTATCCCACAGTGTTGCGTCTTTTATGTTCATTTTAAAAATACCGAACGTGAATTAATGAGATAATATATGTCATGGTGGGCCTTGGAGAGCTCAGTCGATGCAAATTGATCATAAAAAGTGGGAGTAATCGCTTGGAAAGCAGACGTGTTACAAAATCTGGCAGATAATTTCTTTTACCCCAGCGGTTTCCCTGTCTAGAGCTGTCCTAGTTGTGATGGCCCCTGTTTTCGGATCTATCTTAAAAGCACGTTCATCTTCGATAGCTGTGGATGTTCCACCTCCAGCTACACTTGCCAGAGAGTACTCCACCTCTGCATTTTTACCGGAGTCCTGAAAAAAAAATAGAATCAAGTAAGTTGCCTCCTCTCTACCAGTGCAAGTAAATAAAAAAATTATTAATTTCACACATCACATAATGAACCATTCTTAATATGTAACTGAAAACTCAAATATCTAATTATTAGATTATGACAATTTTTAATAAAGAATAACTGTATGTTGACTATTCCTAAGAACAAGTAAATTCAAACGATTTTTTTCTTACATGTCAGCAAATATTTTCAACAGTGTAGCTATTGATCTGTTAGAAAAGTAATGCACGTTCAAAAAGATTTACAATCAACGATTTTTCCAGCAACAATTCAGCAAAGTTTGTTTATTCAATTTGGTAGTGTTGTATTTGTGTAGCATGAAAAATAATATAATAGCAGTTTTATTATTATTACTAATGTAATTAATGCAACATGCCTGTATTGGTCCTCAGTTGAGTAGAAAAGCTTTGCTTCGCTTCTATGACGTTAAAATAAAGTCCTTTATTATTATTATTAATTCAAGTATACCTGGTCAGTAGCCTTAACAGTAACGACTGCAGTTCCAATCCCCACTCCTTCTCGGATTGAGGCCTCGTATTCGGCCATTTCAAAAACTGGAGCGTGGTCGTTAGCATCCAGGACGTTAATCTGGAGCATTGTGGTGCCGCTACGTGGAGGGAAGCTGTCGTCTGTGGCGGTCACTCGGAAATAGTGAACATCAACCAATTCACGATCCAGCTGAACCCGAGTACTCACGAGGCCGGTGCGAGAATCGATGTCAAACATTGCCTAAGGGGAAAATGAAGCACCTGTGAGTAGCTATTTAGACCAATTTCGAAAACATATAATCTCCAGGGTGTCCATTTAGTGTGCAATTCTTTGCTCTATCGTAAGGCGTGCCTTGTAGAAGAAAATTTTTTTAAAATCAACTTGCAAATCTTTGCAAATTTTGAAGTAGATATCTTCAAACGATTGAGCTGAGATTTTGTATACACGTTTAGTTTGGATGACAATACACGATAATCTGTATGACGTTGTTCTAAATCCAATAGTGGAATAGTTATTTAATGTATTTCTACAATATCGGTGTCCATATTTATATGAGAAAGCCCAGTAGATGGTAAGGAGAATGACAATCTAATGAGAGGGATGTCATCGCTGACTATAGATCCACTGATGTCATTTTTAGCCAAAACGATGAATTTTGTTTAAGAGTTTGGACAAAATATACTATTCAAAGTCGGCAAGTTGTTTTATCACTGCATGAACCTTCCTGAGAGAGTTTTTGCATTTGGCGCCCAACTAGAGGCTTGCAGTGTGAGCAAGAATCTGGCAGCAGGAGATTTTGGATCGAATTGTATAAGTTCCTTTATACAACCTACGCAGTGGTCATCAACAGGTTTTTATTATTATTGTTATGTTTTTTCAGGCTTCCCTCGCATGACTGTGGTAGCAACAAATGTTGACGGGCTGTGCGAAGTCAACAACTGAACTATTACTGATCGGAATTTAAGAAAGATCGTACCTAAAGACCATGGCGCTGTTTGATGTAGACGTGTTGTACTCTGAGCTAAATAAGTTGCGAAAATCTGACTTGGTTGATATTATTATTAACTTTAGACTGCCTGATGGTGTAAATAGTGACGCTCTGAAAAGTTACATTAACAGTTTGAGTGATTCTAGAGCTGGAAAATGCTCTAATTGTGATGAAGAAGACATTCACGAGAAAACAGTCTTATCGTTGAACAGTGGCTGCAGTCCATGCACAGTACGGAGAAGTACGTCGTTGGTAGAAGTAAGTTACCTCAAAGAACTTGCTAAACAAAAAGATGAAGTAATTCTCAATCAGAAAGTTACTATTGAATCGTTGCAGAATCATAATAAGTTGTTAGAAAGGTTATTAGACAGTACACAAATTGCTGTATCGCCATCTACAGCGTCTCGTCTTAATGATCATAATGCTAGTAGTTCTAACAATGATCTACAAAAGTTGGCTAAGATTCCTACACCAAACAACGGCAGGAACCATGCGATAACTCGGATTCCAAACCAGCAGATAGCAGCATCCATACATGAAGTGTCTACAGCACGAAAATGCGAGGAGCTAATTGCTCTAGGTGGAAATTCACCAGTTTGTCCGGCATCGAAGTCGAGCAACGCCGAGGCAGTAGCCAGCGCCAGCGGATGGAATGAAGTGCGTAGCCGTAGACGCGGCACTACAAGACTTGTTGTGGGTTCTGGGGCGGCAGCTAATCTACCGGCGGCAGCTGTCACGGTCGATATGGTTTACTATCATGTCTTTAACCTGCATCCCTCAGTTAATCAAGAAAATATGGAAAAATATCTAAAACCCAGGTTCCCAGAGGTAAGATGCGAACGCCTGGAGTCCAGAAGACCAGAAGAATATTCATCGTTTAAGGTCGGAATTTTGCAGAAAAATTCTGCAAGCTTCTTAGATTCAAAAACCTGGGCTACGGGCACAAAAATCAATAAATTTTTTTACCCGCGAAGGAAGCCACAAGACCGATTGTAATATCTAAGTCCTCTAATGCTGACGTCAATCCAATTAGGCTTAAGAAAAAATTGACATTACTTCATTTGAACGTTCAAGGATTAAATAATAAAATTGCTAATCTAGAACAATTTTTCAACAATGATTTATATTGTGATATTTTTTGTGTTAGCGAGCATCACGTAACTGAATATGATCACCTATCTTCGATTAATTTACAAACATTTTCATTAATTACGTCATTTTGTCGTACAAATATGCGTAAAGGTGGTGTTGGTATTTTTGCGAGACCTGAGATTGGATGTAAACCAGTTGATACAAGTAGATACACTGTTGAGTGGCACGCTGAGTTCGTTGCTGTCGAAGTAGTAACCGAGAAATTGCTCGTTGTATGCGCATATCGATCTTGTATCAGTAATAATGTCGAGATATTTTTTGAGAAGTTTGAAAATTTGCTGTACGATCTGCATGACAGATACTCCAGAATTTGTGTTATGGGGGATTTTAATATTCATTTTGATTATGACAACGATAAGCTGAAAAGTTTCATTTGTATTTTGGACAGTTTCGGGTTAAGAGTCTCAATTACCGAAAAAACACGGATGACTAAATATTCAGCAAGCTGTATTGATAATATTCTAACAAACATACCGCAAGATGATATTTCTTTTTCTGTATTTGAACCATGTATTTCTGACCACACTTGTCAATCATGTGAAATAATATGCAACCTACCTATAAAAAACCATACTATACAAAGTAGGAAATTTTCTGCTGGGAGAATCGACTCCATTCATAAATCACTTGGGACTCTTAACTGGCTCCCCTATCATCATGATCCACAAAAACTGTCGACCTTTTTGACCGATAGTTGTGTCAGCTTGATTAATTATCACCTGCCCCTTAAAAGTCTAAATTGCAAAAAAACGCCTGTCCGTTGGTTCAACAATGATCTTAAAATAATGCGAAATCAATTATCTGCCATAAAAACCATTAGAGATGTTAGAAAGGATGCCATTTCTTCTCAGGTGTACACAATTATGAATTCTTACTATAAAGAAACTATAAAAAATACTAAGAAGCTGGCATATAATAAGTACATTTCTTCTTCCGATAATAAGTCCAAAGATATCTGGAAATTATTAAATTATGAAAGAAAATCGAGCAGTGTCCAAAAGGTAGAGTCAAGCTTATCAGCTGATCAGCTGAACTTATTTTTTTCCTCTATTGCCGGTGATATTATTACATCTCTAAATATCGATCCTACTGACCATCAAAATATTATTCGAAATATACCATTCTCTGAACAGGTTTTTCACTTTTCGCCTATCTCAGAAGAAGAAGTTTTACGAACTATATATTTGCTCAAGAACTCTCCATGTACTGACTATTACAATATAAGTAGTAACCTGTTAAAAAATATCTCGATTAATCTTATTACACCATTAACCCACCTTTATAACGAAATGATATAAAATGGAATATTTCCAGAAGCATTTAAAATATCCAGGGTTGTACCAATTTTCAAAAAAGGTAATATTAATGATGCTAGCAACTAGAGGCCAATATCCATAGTGCCTATATTTGGGAAGATTTTTGAAATTTTGTTTAAAAATAGACTGGTTGACTTCTTTGAGAGCAACAAGTTAATAAGTTCGAGTCAATTTGGTTTCAGGCACGGGAGATCAACAATACAAGCTGTGTGTCAGGTGGTAAGTGACGTAGTCAACGGCTTAGAATCTGGTAATCTGGTAAATTTAACACTATGCGACTTAAGTAAAGCGTTTGACTGCGTGTCTCATGATTTGCTAGCACAGAAACTTCATAGGTATGGTGTACGTGGTATATACCTGAAGTTGCTTCAGTCATATCTGAGTTGCAGAAAACAATGTGTCAGTTATAACAACGAAGTTTCCTCTATAGCTCAACTGGATTATGGCGTTCCGCAAGGGTCGGTACTAGGCCCCCTTTTATTTGTTATTTACATAAACGACATACATCTGGCCATTTCTCCACACAAGTGTGTCGTGTATTGTGATGACACAACTGGCGCCAGTATTGGAAAATCCAAGGATGAGGTTGAAGAAAAATCAACTGAATTCGAAGCGTTAGCAAATCATTGGTTTACCAGTAATTCACTGCAGTTGAACCTTGATAAAACCCAAAGGTTGACTGTTTCAAGCAACAGATCTATGACAAACGGTAGTTCTGTATATTTGCTGGGTATAGTTGTTGACGATCGTCTAAATTGGTCAGCACATATAAGACAACTCAATAAAAAATTAAGTTCTGGACTATTTGTCATGCGCAGACTGAGAGAAACCATTGATCAGAAGTATTTGACAATGGTTTACCACTCATTGCTCCATTGTCATATTAGTTATGGTGCAATCCTATGGGGTAATTCAACCACCGCCGATTTAATATTTAAGACACAGAAACAGGCTATACGGGTAATGGCAAAAATTGGTTATCGGGATCATTGCCAACCTTGGTTCAAAAAATTTGGAATATTGCCTTTGCCGTGTGTCTGGTTGTATCAACAATTGGTTGAAATACACAAAAATAAGAGCAGCTTTAGAAAGAACTCTGATAATCATAGCTATCATAGTAGACATGGTGATAATTTGCTCAAACCACAATTCAAACTAAAAATATCAACCGACAATTCACTACGTCTCGAATTGTATAATATTTTGGGAAAAAATGTCAAGAACCTCAATGATTTGGCATTTAAGAAAAGGTTAAAAACCTTCTTGCTGTATCATTGTTTTTATACTGTGAACGAATATGTTACTGTTGCTAAAACTAACACAGATCTTATCACATAGGCACTTATTTCTTTCTCTTATCTATATATGTTAATCTTTGTTTGTTTGTTTGTTTTGCATTTTTCTGTTGTTATTTACTATATTGTCTGTTATTTTATAAAATATGTTGTATAGTGTTTCCTACTAAGTGTACTGCTTTTTTTTGACTTGCTACAATTACGATGTAAAATGTAGTCAATAAAAACTTGAACTTGAACTACTATATTACAGGTCTTAAGGATTACAGACTTTTGGAATATTTGTTGTAACCTTTCGTCCAGGCCTATATGTTGTAGGTGTTGTGTAAATGTGTTTGGTGTGAGGCCTGAGACCGACATCATGAGGGGCACAATAATAACTTTATCTTGTTTCCAGAGTCGCTTCACTTCTATGGCAAGGTCAGTGTATTTAGATATTTTCCCAGCGTAGGCGTTTTGAACATTCACATCATTGGGAATAGCAATATTTATTAAGTAGGTAACTTTGTCTGCCTTTGTCTGAAACACTAGATCTGCTTTGTCTGTGTGTATTTCAACGTCCCAGTATAGTTTGTATTGATCGTTATCGAGTACTGATGTTGGTGTATACTTATAATATGGATCTGAGTTTTCGGTTAGTTTGTTTTTGGTGGCTAATGTTTATGTACGATTTTGGCTGCAGTGTTATGTCTAGCCGTGTACTCAGTTCCAACGAGAGGAGTTTTGCATGCGCTTGTTATGTGGCATATTGTTTTCTTCTGTTGGTGACATTTTCTGCAATTATCGTTGGTTATGGATGGATCTTCAATTGCGTATTTCTTGTAATTTCTCGTCGCAATAACCTGGCCCTGGATAGCAAGCATAAATCCCTCAGTTTCTTGAAAGAGTTGGCCAACCCGCAGCCAGATGTATGACTGTTTTTCATTTACGTGGTCTTGCGTAATACGGTATCTATGTTTATTTTTTCCTGTTGTGATTGTATGGGATTTTGTGTGTCTGCGGCGTGGTCTGGACATGATAGGTTGAGTGGTGTATAGCTTTTGTTTGCTTTTGCTCGATGTACATTTGTTTGTTTGCTTTGGAAGATGAGTGTTTTATCTGTCTTGCGCGGAGTGACTGTATATCTATAATCCCCTGCCTCCTTGTTCCCTGTCTATGGTGAGCCTTTCTTTTCATGCGTTTGGATGTGACATTCGGTGTTTCGTAAGTTCTGTCCGTATGAGGATGTGGATGTTTTCTATATCAGTGTGTGACCACTTGATGATGCCGAAGGAGTATGTGAGTATCGAAAATGTGTTAATTGCTTTTGTAAGATTTTTAGAATTCAATTTTGATTTTAGATGTTTAACAAGGCAGTCTCTAAACTCTTGTGTTAGTTGAGCCTTGACTTGTGTGTGGTCGATCTTAATGTTCTGGTTAAAGTCCAGGTACTTGTACGTTTCGTCCTTGTTATTTCCTGTTCGGATTGATTCTCCCATTGGCCTTTATTGATGTGGAACACCTTGCATTTGCTCATACCGAATTCCATCCGGACGTCTGACGTACAAACGTCTGTTATTCTGAGTAATTCTTTTAGTTGCATTTCAGTGGCTGCATATAGTTTTATATCATCCATGTAGAGAAGATTATTTATTCTGTTCTGATTGACTTTTTGGTGTCTGATGTTGAAACCATAGTTTGTGTTGTTAAGTGCGTTAGAGAGTGGATTTAAACAAAGGCAGAACCACAATGAACTAAGCGAATCACCCTGGAAGATACCGCGTCGTATGTGTAGCTCCTCTGTTTGGATATGGCCGTCCTGAGTTTTAAGATGTATGTTGGTTCGCCATGTCTCCATGGTTTACGTAAGGAACTGGCGAAGGACTCTGTTAATTTTGTATATTTGAAGAGTTTTATTATTATTATTGTTGAACAGGCAGGCGGCAAAGCCGATGAAGCTGTTCATTCCTATGCCGTTTATAAAGAAGAAAAAAATATTTAAGATGATAAGCTTATAAAATAGAATAGTGAATAAGACAATAAAATTTAAATTAAAACAGACAATTAAAGGTTGTATCGACGACGGTGACAACATCGACATGAGGTTAGGGGGTAGCCAGCGAACCGCTGGTGCAGCGAGCAACCACGAAGGGTCGACCGGACAGCCGGTGTGTGTGACTGTGATGCGACGTAAGTGGTAAAGAAGATCCGCGGTAACGATTTTCCAATAATAAGTTGTAAAGGAACATTTAGGGTGGACTGACTTTGGGAAAGTAATAGGGATAAACTCGTGTTGTTAGTGGACTCATCACCAACACAGTTTTAAGGTTATGTCTAGAGTAGGTCTGTATTTTTAGTTTAGTTTAAGGTTTTCGTGACGTCTAATAAAAGGAAATCTACGAAAATGAGTGGATATCAGGACAGCGCTAATTCTGAATACAAACTATCGTTCAAATGAAGGCAAATAATATGTATTTTTAGATATAATACGATGTATTTTGTTGTAAGAGTTTGGGGAAAATATACTATTCAAAGTCCGTGAGTTGCTTTATCACTGCATGAACCTTGCTTACGACTTGAGAGACGAAAGTCGTTGCACAGTGAAAGGGATTGTTGTGAGTTACTCAAAAAATAATGTGACGTCATTTTAAATCAAATATGGCGGACCATCCAAGATGGCGGAATAGTTATTTTTTATGCAGTTCTGCAATATGGATATCAAATAAAAGGGCTTGCCGAGAATAAGTAAAAAAATTGATATAAATGCAACTTAATAAGTTAATAACATCAATAACAGCAGAATAAAAAGTGGAACAACCTTGTTAGGTTAACAGTGTCAACGAACAAATCCAAACCAACAACAAATTAATGAACGGGCCATAGTAAACATTTCCTAAAGAACACTTACCGACATGGAAACCAGACTACTAGAAAAAGGCCTTACTTTCGCCTGTAGATGCACATCGTTAGTAACATCCAAAATAATATTCACTTAACATTCAAGTAACCAGCTGAATAATATTATTGAGAAAAGTTAAAAGAATATTTGGACGTATTACTTGCGAACTTGCAAATCCAGAAATTAATTGAAAATAAATTATAACTTGGAACGTCGCAACCAATCCCAGAAATATCTTAGGGTTAAATAAAGATCAATGATGAAAACTAAACGAGGTTAAAAAACGTTGTCGTTGCATATAAAAAAATCAAGTCGATCACTATCCTGTTTTCCCACAATACCCTGTATATTTCAAAACATTAATAGAATATGAGTCTTGAGCAACGAAATAACTTTTGTATTTGCCTTTTCTTCTTGTAAGGTATCAAACCTTGTATAATATAATAATTGTTATTTTCATAATTATTTCATTTCACATATATTTGTTTTAGTAATTATTTTATTGCACTTTAGCAACATACGATTACTAAATAATCCTTTTACATTTTTAAGGCATGTTATTTTGTATTAGGAAAGCATGGTATTTCGGTTCTGTGCTCCGCTTGACCCATATGAGATTACCTTGCACCTTTCCGAACAGTTCAGGGTGTGTGTCGCCATCTATCGGTCCAGCAGCTCTTACCACGCTCTTGCCTATCTTTAAACTCCACCGTCCGACGTGCGTATTGCCGGCAAGTGCGAAGGATTCCTCAGGTCGCTTTTGTTTTTCCGTAGATAAAGGTGTGTGTGTGTGTGTCCGCAGTTAAATAAACAGCGCCTGCTGTTCGATATGAGTAGTGATAAATATTTCTGAAGTAAGGTATGCAAAGTACTGTGTACATAGCTGTAGATTCAAGTTATATCTAACTTCCATAAAATTCTTAAATTGATTATAATAATCAATCTTCTTATACGTATTATAATATTTAGGCAGAGGGTCACTCGCCACATTATTATTTGACCAATAATTTCCGCTGGAAACCACTTCCTCTTTTCATTTCAGCATGTGTAGTATAATTCAAAGTATTATATAATTTTTGAGCTGGCGTCTCAATTCTGAGCCGCGACGGCTCATTTGGTGAGCAGTGACGGCTCGATTTTCGAGCCGCGACGGCTCGTTTAGTGAGCAGTGGCGGCTCGATCTTCGAGCTGCGACGGCTCGATGGGTAAGCCGTGGCGGCGCTATTGGGAGTTCTGACGACTCGATTCGTGAGCTGTACCGACCAATAATCTAAGCAGATAGGTCGGAACTTCCAGCCACATGGGGGATATGTCTAGCCACCTTAAAGCTCATCTTGAGACCATAACACTTAAATATTGGCTACATCAGAAAGGTAGAGAGACAAGACTCTGGCGGCTAGTGCCACAAAGTGCAATATGCTAACGGATTGGAGGCCCCGTCATGGACTCCAATCATCTTAAGGTTAGTGAGCCGCGCTTTTTGTTTTCATTCGCGCTAGCAAAGTGCTGCGGCATTGCAACTTTGGTAATTACACTATGCCGTTATATCTAGGAACTGTACACATACATAACTTCTCTAAAGGAATCTTTTTCGTTATCTTCAGATAGCAATCTTGTCGTCTCTTACCACTCTGGGAGAATTGTTCGACGATAACTCCACTAAAAACGACATTCTTTCACGCCTAAAGCTACTGGCCCAACAACGGTTACCCAACGGGTGGAGAGATTGGCCAGTAGAACAAGATACTGGTGACGAGCAGGTACAGGTAGACCATCAAACTCTTAAACCAACTATCGGAATAGCAAAAGCTTTCAATCTCGAGGCGAGCATCCTCAAAGAGAAACCATACCGGGATATGAAGGCCCAGATGCTACAATGGGCTTTCTATAGGGGCTTAGTGGTTGGCCTCCCGGAGCTGTCAGCACGAATAAGGGGATCTATGCTGCAGCATGAATTCATAATTCAGTCTATAGCACCTATCCGACATCTATTCCTGTCGAGGAAGGAGGCGTGCGACAACTTAGAGGGGCAAATAAATGATGAAGAGTCAGAGCAGTGTTCGAGAAAACGTCAGCTTTCTCCATGCCCCTCCGCATCCTCCAAGAAATCAAGGCTGGATGACTTAGAAAGTAGGCAGAGCAGAATAGAAGAAATGCTTCAAGATATCTTGGAGAATTTGCAGCCGACAGACGAAGCCTGAACGGACGACGATGAAGACTACGGCGGGCGAGATGATGGTAATGACTCAGGTCTCTTTGCCCAACACTCAGACTTCTACTGGGTTAGAGTGGAGCGCACCTGCGTTATTAGAGGAAAAAGAAAATGTACTTTTCCAGTTCCACCCGCTAATAAAGGAGCAAGCCCCGAATATTCCAGAGCCCCTGCCAGAAATTAACCAACAAGGCATGAAGGCATCTACTGTCAGGGGTTAGGTTCGACTGAGTGGAATAAAATCCGCTACTTGGATGCCCAAAAGAGCCTTCATGCCAGTGGAGTATGTGCGCCACTGGCGGCTAACCCTCAACTGTGTGAGAAACTACTTCTCCCTTACAGCCGGAAATGGAGGCATCCTTGGGAATTATATCTCATGGTTTGCTTATGCAGAGAAAACACTTTGCAGAGGGGATCCAGCAAGTTATGTCTAGTCACCTGGGCGCATCAGAAGGTCTCACGAAGGTCTTCTCAGTAGCGGACTCAAATATCAAGGATATCTCCGATGATCTGCTGCAATATATAGGCGGAAAGCGAGCGGAGATAATAGATGCAAGACGAAGTCTGTGTGAGGTTGGAAAAGGTTTTAGACCACAAATGATGAGGGACATTCCCCCGTCAGAAAAATTTCTGTACGATGAAATACGCCTGTCAGAGCTCAAACAGGATGCGTGGTCACATAAGAATGCATACTATAGACCTGCAACAAGTTTTTCACCAAGGTTTAAGGAGGGTAAAAGAAGTCCTAAAGTTGCTAGGACTTTTAAAGCACAGCACAGGTCCTATGTCCCTCCTCAAAAGTCAGGCAAATCACAAACGACCCAATCACAAGAAAGAGCAATAGAGGAGGCAAGAAAGCGGATTATATCGGTGAGAAAAGGTCTTATAAACAAAGGAAGCGGTTTTGACAACAAAGCTCAGTCAAAACAGTCCGCCAGAGGTTTCCGCGCAGGGTGCCTAAAATGGTATGCCCAGCGATGGATATCACTAGGAGCACCACCCGGTCTAGTGAAGGTAATTTCTACTACTTACGAAGTCAAGGCATAAGAATCGTTGTATACCTGGACGATTTCCTGATTGCACATCAAGATCAGGAGACAGCAAAAATCCATGCACGTCGAGCGGTTCAAGTCCTAGAATATTTAGGGTGAACAATAAATTTCGAAAAATCCAGACTAGATCCACAATCAGAAATAGAATTCTTAGGTATAGTCTGGAACCCTACTCTGAACGCGAAAAGAACTGCTTGTGTGAGTAGGCGAAAGAGGTGGAGCTGGCAGCAGACAAAATCTTTGCTAGGAAGCCTAAATTTTGCAGTCTTTGTAGTCCCTTTCGGAAGAGTTCATTGCAGGCAAATGCAACGCGAGAGCACTCGGTTACCAGGAAAACTTCCGACTACAAGGTTCCCCATTTCTCCGCTTGCTCTACGAGAAATAACTTGACGGATAGAAGAGGCGCATTGGCAATCCGAAATATTCATCCGCCACCCCCAAGTTTTCATTTCAACCGACGCTTCGAACAGCGAAGCAAAAAAGCTGGCATATAAACAGAAAAGGATTATTTGCAGTGCAGGAAGCAATTACACAAAACATATCTGCTAAAATACAAGATTGTTCTAGTCCAATCAGACAATATGACAGTAGTAGCCTACATAAGGAAGCAGGGGGCACAAGATCGCTTGTGCTATTCGACCTAGCACGGGAGTTCAAGTTTCATCTAACTGCCAGATACGTACCAGGAAAATACAACGGGATAGCAGACCGTCCTTCACGACAGGAAAGCCTTCCCGATTGACACCTGTCAACATAACTAACGCCCACGATATTCACGAAGTGGGGACGACCAACCATAGACCTGTTTGCAACCAGGCTCTCAGCTGTAGTCCCACTATATGCTGCTCAATCAAGAGAAGACCACAGGCCGCTGTTTGTAGATGCATTCAGTAGACAATGGGATTACCACTTAGGGTGGGTTTTTCCACCTCCAACGCTGATGCCTAGAGTACTGCAACATCTCAACACGGCAAAGGGATCTTACATAGTAGTAGCTCAGCGCTGAAGGAAAGTTTTCATGAGATCAGATCTGAAATCCAGAGCAACAGCCCCTCCTTTCTACATTCGCAACCTTCAGATGAACTTAGTGGATCTAAGCATGAGTCGTCCACCGAACAACGCAAGTTCGCTTGTTTTGGAGGCCTGGAGGATTCAGGGTGGCTTGACGAGATGCCAGGTTGGTTCATCGAAAAGAATGATTTGTTAAGGTCGGCATGGCGCAAATCGAGACTGAAAACATACATATTGTAACATACTGTATATTATGGTATTCGTGTATTTGTATTAGTTGTCATTGATTGTCATACGTGATGTAAAGTCAAAGTGCTAGGTTAGATCTTTTGAAGTGTAAACGTCATCGAATCGTCTATTTATAGAGTTTTCGAGAATGACGGATGGATTCTAGAAATGTCATCGAATTCTCTAGATGGTTCGATAAAGTATATATAAGGTGCTACGGGTAGCGTAGGGGGTCAGTCGAGTTGAGTTGTACTTGAGATAAGGTTAAGAGATATTATATCCAGTTGTGAAGTAAAACGGTGAAAGTTACGTCGAGTTTGATTCCCTGGGTGAAGAAAAAGAGGCCGTCGTGACAATTGGTGTCAGAAGTGTGGGATTAGCCATCGAATCAACCCAGGAAAGGAGACAAGGAGTGAGTGCAGTGTCCATTAACGCCAGTAACCAGAACTATGTCGTCGGAAATGAGTGCAGTGATGAATTTGGTACAAGAGATGCTACAGGAAATGAGGGAAGGAAAGAGAACCAGGTTAGAACAAACTGCGGCTAAAACGAGAGCAAATACACAAGAGACCATAGTGGACCCTGAAAAAAAGTTGAAGCATCACCAGGACGAGGCAATGGCAGGTTCGAAAGGTGACTTGAAGAGTGAACAGAAATTGGTGGTGACTAGACTGGAGGAACAGAGACAATCCGTAAGCCACGCATTAAATAATCAAGACCAGTGTATTAGTGAAATAGATACATCACAAAAGAACGCTGAGGTGCAGCTAGCGACATTACATAAACACGTTAAGGAACAGCAAGTGAAATATCATGTCAAGACAATGGCCAGAGAGGAGTTGCAAGTACATAGTGAAGGTAAGCGTGGTTTAGCAGCTGTAGCACCCGCTTTACTTGATAAACGCAGTTTGCTAGTAGCAGAGCCCTACCCATATGATGGCAAGATATCATGGGACGTTTATTTTATGCAATTTGAAAACATCGCACGAATGAATAACTGGTCGAATGAGGAAAAAGCTTTTGCGCTCACATCAATGCTCAAAGACTCTGCAGCAGGTA
Source organism: Callosobruchus maculatus (assembly GCA_951848785.1). NCBI lineage: Eukaryota > Metazoa > Arthropoda > Insecta > Coleoptera > Chrysomelidae > Callosobruchus > Callosobruchus maculatus. The sequence continues at coordinate 2,478,830 of CATOUR010000191.1, read as the reverse complement.
TTTTGGAAAGTCTCTCCTCTTCAGAACTACGTGACTATGATAAAATGGCATCGGCATTAAAGTTACGCTTTGAAGATGCACACTTGAACGAGTTGTTATATGGCCAATTGCATAACCGGACACAGAAAGCCAAGGAGGATTTGACGACGTTTGCATACGAAGTCCAAAGCTTAGCCAAAGAAGTATTCGTCAACAGTCCCATCGAGACACAGGAATACGTCGCTACTCGCCAGTTTGTCGAAGGCATTGCGGACGCGGAAGTTCAACGAATGGTAAAACTGTCCAGTCCCATAAATTTACAAAATGCTGTGATCAAGGCTTTGCAAATTGAAGCCGACATAAAAGCCACGCGAATGACAAGGAGGGTGCGCGCTGTCGTGCAAGATACAGAAGGAGAAATCAGGGCCACATCGTTTATTTCAGGAAGAAGAGGTGCTAGCTTCCAAAGAAACCCGGTTCGCACAAGCCTAGAAGGAGCTGAGAAGTTTACATGCTGGAGATGTGGACAGAAGGGGCATCTTAGGGTAGGCTGCCGCACCCAGGCTGATAAGATACAAGCGGATGTAGAAAAAGCAGATGAATATGCGAACAAAATGAAATCTATGCAAGACACGATAAACTCAATGAAGGAGCAGTTTGACAGAGACATAAAGAATTTAGTAAAGGAGAACGAAGAAAGTATTGCCAAGCTTCAACAACAACACGGAGTAGCCATGAGGGAACTTAGAGCAGACAGGGATAGGATGAAGCATTTGCTTGCCTCTCAGGAATGGAGAAGTATGCATATTAAAAGCAAGTTTGAAACGAATAGAAAGAATCTGCTGAAGAAGGACGAACAACACGAAGTAGCCTTGAGGAAGCTCAATAAAGAAGTTTCTGCTTTGAAGGGCGAAATCGAGAGATTGAAAGCTTTGAATCAGTTGAAGAAAGCAGATAGTGAATGCGACCAAGTTAAAGATGAAAATGCAATGCTCAAACAGAAGATAAATCAGATGGAGGCTGAGTATGCATTCTGTAAAAAGAACTTGAACAACGCGATTGATAAAGCCAAAAGGGTCGGTATCAAGAAGAATAAGTTGAGAGAAAGGTTGGCGCAACTTGAAGCAGAAAACAAGAAGCTGAAAACAGATTTGAGGGGCGAGGTCGATAATGCGAAAAAGCGAAAGGAAGACTTGTCTCAAGCAAGAGAAGTTGATAGTAAGACTAAACAGCGACTGGTGATTTTGAAAAACGAGAATTCTCGATTGAAAGAGGAGCTGGAAAACGCATTGGCTGAAGCAGAGTACGGTAGCTCCAGGATGAAGCATATGAAGAATGAAAACAGTAACGTGAAGCAGAAGATTACTCAGCTGGAAGTTGAGATCGATAAGAAGAGAGAACTGAATAAGGTCACTGAGGATACAAAGAAGGGTGTGCCGGCAGTATTAGCGAAGCCATTTTACGATGCAGAGTTAGAACAGAGATTGGCGCAACTGAAGAAAGAAAACCCGAAGATAGGAGCAGAGCTTGGCGCTGCACTCAAGGACTCATCATGGGATTTTGAACAGACCACGCAACTCAGAAGCGAGAATGTTAAGCAAAAGAACAGGATTTCGCAGGTGGAAGACGAACCCAGCAGGTTCAGAGAGGAAGTGGAGAATAGCCTGAGTAATGGGAAGAAGGAAGTGTCGAGAGGTGACAGTCGTCGAGGCAAAAAGGTGCAACTGAAGAGAATGATAACAGAGCTAGGAAAAGAGAATCCTGCTGTAGCTGAAAATGAGAATCGCAAGTTGGGCAAAGAATATCACAGTTACGAGGTGATCTGGTATGGTCTTGCAACACACGATGCAAGGAAGGGTAGATGTCCGGAGCTACAACGCCATGGGGAGGGACCCTACGTGGTGATGAAGCGCCTCAACGACGTAGTCTACAGGTTATGTACGGAAAGTGGAAAACCGAAGGTCGACTATGCTGATGTCTATGGTGATACAAGAATCGAAGAGAAGAAGAAGTTGTTCGTCGAGGACGCCGAACGCTAAGGGGGGAAGAATGTAACATACTGTATATTATGGTATTCGTGTATTTGTATTAGTTGTCATTGATTGTCATACGTGATGTAAAGTCAAAGTGCTAGGTTAGATCTTTTGAAGTGTAAACGTCATCGAATCGTCTAGAGTTTTCGAGAATGACGGATGGATTCTAGAAATGTCATCGAATTCCCTAGATGGTTCGATAAAGTATATATAAGGTGCTACGGGTAGCGTAGGGGGTCAGTCGAGTTGAGTTGTACTTGAGATAAGGTTAAGAGATATTATATCCAGTTGTGAAGTAAAACGGTGAAAGTTACGTCGAGTTTGATTCCCTGGGTGAAGAAAAAGAGGCCGTCGTGACAATATTATCCTGGAAACGATGGGTCGAATGGGCACGTCACAAAGGTATTGACATCAACAATACAATGCCCCAACAACTTGCTCAATAACTTAGCTATCTACAAATGGTGGTCAAGTTGTGCCATAGTACGATTTGTGTCCATAAATCAGTGGTATGTAGTTTTGCAAATTCTTCGCGGGGTTCCGAATTGAGCTCTCACCCAGTCGTCCGACAAATGTTGAAAGCAACTAGCCTTCAGTAACCGGGCAAACAGAGAACGATTTGGGATATAGGCCAGCTAGTCTCTTGAATCAACAGTTGCCACCGAAAGTTTCTTCCAGGTGTCGAGGCATGCAGCAGTACTTCTACTGCTTGCATCGGGAAAACGAATTCATGACCTAACCCTCCTTTCTATCGATGAAAAGAATTTCCAAGATCTAAGTGATCGTTTAATCTTGTGGCCCAAATTTGGGTTAAAAAACGGATAACCACGTATCTCAACGATCCGGTTGAGAATTACGTAGTAACACAAAAAACATGCTTTTTGACACAAAAATTTGGTTAAAGAAATTATTAAGGTTATTAGAAAGTCGAAAAGGCTCAAAAATTATAGATTCACTGTTCATTACATCTAGGGAAGAGGTGAAGGCAGCCTCCCGAACAGCGATTGCCGGTTGGGTGAAATCAGCCCTCACGGCTGCTGGAACAAATGCCTCTGCAGGGAGCACTAGATCTGCACTTGGATCTTTCTGCTTTAATTTAGATACTCCTTTTTTGGATAGTGTTCTTAAACAAGAAGACTGGAAAGGCAGAACAAACTTCTTTAAGCATTACTATAAAGAGATATCTAGACCAACTACCGAAGTCTCGCGTATTTTCTTTCAGTTAGGAATCTCAAGTTATATACTCCTGTTTTCTCCTCTTTAGCAGATTGTGTGTTTATGTTAACTTTTGTATCTCATGGTCACCTGAGTAAGAGTAATATTTTTTTGTTAAAGTTCCTAGTTAGGAATCTCAAGTTTTAAACCTGTATTTTTCCTCTTTAGCAGAGACTGTGAATTTATTTTAACCCTTTGGATCTCATTTTGACCTGAGCAGAAGTAATATATTTTTATTTTTTGTCTATGTTCCTAGATAAAGTATTTATCTGGTAAAGTAGTGATAAATAAAGTTTTGAAAGCTACCTATTGTGTGTACATACATTTATTGTCTCATATGGGTCAAGCGAAGCACAGAACCGAAATAGAACAGTTTTCCCCCCGAAGGGGTAGACAACTATTATTTCGGGTGTTGCTGAAGCTTGACCCATGGATTGAAGACCTAGCCGGCTTCATCACGGTACTGAAGAATGCTTCGCACTTGCCGCCAATACGCACGTCGGACGGAGGAGGAGCTTAAAGATAGGTAAGAGCTCACCGCCATGGAGAGCTACTGGACCGATAGATGGCGACACACACCCTGAACTGGTCGGAAAGGCACAAGGTAATCTCATATGGCTCAAGCTTCAGCAAGACCCGAAATAATAGTTTTCTACCCTTCAAGGAGAAAACTGTTCTATTAGATTATATCCGCCTCAAAACAAATGAGTAGATAAATAAGCTATATTGATCATGGATAATGAATTAAGGTTTTCAAAACAGATTGACAAATGTATCAGTCGGTGTTACAGCGCGGTGAAAATATTGTATCCTTATCGCCATATTTATTCTGTCAAGCTAAAAACGTTACTTTGCGATGCTTACGTTCTGTCTTTATTTAACTATTGTTATGGCTCTTGACTAAAGAAGCATGACAGAGATCGGATACAAAAAGTACAAAAGTCTTGTCTTAGATACATATTTGGTGTGAGAAAATATGAGCCTATATCGCTTAAGTTGTCACAAGCAGGGTGGCTTAATATGCAAGCTAGAAGAGATCTGCATTCTGCAGTTATTTTCCCATAAGATAATTTTATACAAAACACCACCTTATCTCTACAATAAAATTACTTTCCGTTACTCACAGCCCTCTCATCGATCAGCTATGTTCACTAGGTGTTTCTCCTATAATGTATGTCGATTGTACAACAAATTTCCCACAAACCTCAAATATTTACCTATATCAGCTTTCAAAATCCGTCTTAGAGAATTCAGGTCTTCCATTTGAAAACTCTTCGGTTTTTTCTTGCTTTTAGTGTCATATTTTTTGTTTAGATGTGTAGATGATCTAATTATACTGATGCATTTTTTTTATCAAATGTCACAATCAAACTCAGAGTTTCAATTTCTTCCAATTGATAACTGAGTTTTTTTTTGGGTCACATTTTTGGTTTAGTTGGTTAGATGTTTTGGCCGACATGTTTACTGAACAATATGTTTCAACTTAATTTGTTATTTGTTGTAATTCATACTGCAAATAAATTATTATTATTATTATTATTACATTGTTATGTGTTGCTCATCGAGGTAGTGTATCATACGTTTGACAGAAACAGAAACAGAAAAAATATTAGACAACAATCCCAAAAATATACGAGATTTTTTACCGATTTACGCAGTGGTCTAACGTTGGTGAATGATTTCGTATTCATTATGTCCTCACATTGATTTTACAAATATAATAGCATACATGGTAGTACCAAAAATTAAAGTTTATCTTTTGAACGTCGAGCGTCATTTCTCTCCAAGTCCAATGTGATATGTATATATGTAAATTTTTAATAGATTAAGGGTTGTGTTGTAGATTAGTAAAATGAAGGGAACTGGTAACACCCAGTATATTGTATTGCTCCAATTAGTAAGGAGGTTACCAGTTCGGGACGTGAGATATTGGAAAATAAGCGTATATTTGTTGAACTGAGATTGTTTATAAACAGAGTGAGTGTGTTAAGTATGTCAATAGGATGTAGGTTGGATATAAGATACATCTGTAGTTTGTAACGAGAAATATACACTAAACTTCAAGTGTGAAGTAGTTTTACTCAGGGCTCCCCTAAGCCTCCAGTTTGGTACAGCGGGTAACAGGAAAATATATTACATGGCGACCCTGCCAGGATGAACTACTGCCGTACTAGATTGGGACGTGAAGTAGTGAATTTTCTAAGTCCTGATATGTCCGTCCATTCTGCCGAAGAACTAAGTCCAAGCCAAATACAAGAGTAAAACCAAGAGCCAAAATGAGGGAAAAAAGAAGGAAAAAGCTATTCAATCAAGCACGAGGTTAGTGTAGTCCGAAGCTGTAAATAATGCAGTGTTCATCCAACTGGCTAGCGAGGAGCTTTGGTCCTGAACATTGAAGCCACTGCTGGACTTGGCTCCTGTTACCGATGGAGAATACCGAAAATGGAGGCGATGATAGAAGGTTATCAGAACCAGACAACTTCTTACACCTGTTGGAGGAAGCTCGAAAATTTTGGAGAAAGACAGTATAGTGAGGAAGTAACAGTGACAGAAGTGTTAATAGTAAGGTGATTAGATGTTAAAAATAAACTAAAAAAACAAGCTTGATTATAATAATTTGGCGTAGCAGTAGTTTCCCAGCTGTTACGAAGAGTTATTGCGATATTAAAGACCAAACATTAAGGCCTTAACTTTTTTTTTGAAAATGTTCAACGACATTTCTTTATACTGGGCACTAACCGAGTTATAAACAATAGCAGCGTTATACGAGAAGCTACGTTGAAAAAGTGTGGTAACATGGTAGGGTATAGTAAGACTGGAACCATGTCTTATATTTAGATTGTGCGCATCCGCCCGTAGTAATAACTTTTCCCTCAGATACTGTGGTTTTGAGGTCGTAATAACCTTATGAACAAATACGAGATAATGGAATTTAATTAACTGAGACATTTTCAGCCATTTAATAATAGGGTACTTTTCTGAAATATGATCGTAACGCCTTAAGCTAAAAATTAACCTAACACAATTATTTTGAACAATTTGTATGCGATTTCTAGTCACCTGATCAAGACATGGATAAAATAATACATCACAGTAGTTAAAAATTGACATTACTAGAGATTCACAAAGTTTTTTCTTTGTTTTAAAGTTTAAAATGAATTTATGGGCATAAAGTGTACGTAATCTTAAGTAAGTTTTCTTCAAGAGATTTTTAACATGGTTAGTAAATCTTAGCTTCTCATCAAATGTAACCCCGAGAATTTTGACACTTTCGGAGAATTTTAAATTCTCTGTGCTGATCTTGACATTAAGGTGTGATTTAATAAATTCTCTTCTAGCATCAGGACAGAACAAAATAAGACTAGATGGTTAAGTGTAAGAATAGCACTTTGCTAAACTTCGCCACCGATGCCCTATCCTGATGTAAGCTATCTTACATGATATGTTTATTTTCAATAAAGACGATTATTATTATTATTATTATTATTAACTTTAATATAGAGGTCGACATGATCACAAATTAGTATTTATTTTTTGAGAGACTATGTTCAGAAAATAGAAAGAATCTTGGGTTTGAATCAGAGTACATTAGAGATAGAAGTAAACATAGGTATTTTTTTATGTGTTAATGAACTTGAAAATGTGGGTTACTCAAATCACTTTAGAATACACGGAATCTCAGGTCAACAGTTTCGCAAGGTTGTGTGAGTATTAAGTTGCAAATAAATAATAATGGTATAGAAGTATGATACGGGTTTTTGCTGATAGAGCCTTTCGAAAGTGATTTTAACGGAGTGCTGGGATCCAATTTCTTTATACAGTATTCAACAAAAATTGACTTCGAAATCCAAAGAAGCATGATTTGATAATTAATTTTCCAGTATCTAGAGCCCCTCTCATAAAGCAAATTTTGAGTCTTGTGTTTTTTATTCACAACATTCTACTAGTCTCCCGTCAGAAATCGTTTTCTATGATACTTGCGACGGTGTGTTGACTTAAAAGTTTCTTCCAAATAGATAGTGGACATTTTATCTCAGGAGCGTGCATGATATTGCATTAATATTTTGTATTTTTATTTGACTCGATGAAGAAAATTTATTATTTATACAGACCACCGCCATTTACTTTATTTGTTCGGTATGTATAGCCCTTCCAGCCGATTAACAAAGTTCCGATTGCTTTTAGAGGAATACAATTTTGAGGTACGACATTTAAAAAGTAAAGCGAATGCGGCAGCCGACGCTTTGTCGCGTGTCACAATCTCATCAGATGAGTTAAAAAATATGTCGAGCAGTGTAGATTAGATTAGATTAGATTTATTTGTCAAATAGATCAAAAGATATATGACACGTCACAAAAAAAAATATAAGCACATTATAGAACACAAACAAACACATAAGTATATGGACAGAATAAAACATCTAGACCTAGAGATGGTAGGCTCTAAACAAACTTGTATACTATAAACATAAATAACTGTAATAAGAAACAAACTAACGGACGTAAGTATAAAGACGTCTAAACTCAGGTAAGGTTGGAACCGAAATACTCTTCAGTACTATAGAAGATATTTTCTATAGGTATTCTCCTAATAGTGCATTTAAATTTGTTCATTGACAGACACTTATACTTTGAGGGCAAGTGGTTATATATTTTAATGCACTGGTATGCAGGACTTCTTTGAAATGTTGCTGTGCGATGCCTAGGTATTTTTAGTACAGTAGTATTTCTTGTTGTATGTGAGCTATTGCTGCCTAATGTTTCAAGTTTGGTCTTGTTCTTATGGGCGTAGAGTAAACATTGATAAATGAATATGCTTGGCAATGTCATAATATTCAGTGCTTTATAAGCATCTTTGCATGATGCTCTTTGAGGAAGTTTTTTGATTATCCTCAGTGCCCTTTTCTAGCACTATTTGGCTGTCACTTGCAATGCCCACATCTACAATGTGTAGATATTGTGTTCGCGATTACAAGGCAACAAGCACGACTCGCTGACGAAAGCAGTTTTAATGATACTTTCCACGATAGGCTTGATCACCCTGGTGTGGTAGAAATATTAAAACCGCCTAGAAGGTGTGTTGAGGCTTACATGAAAATTCAAGTATGAAGTGGTTTTACTCAGGGCTCCCCTAAGCCTCCAGTTTGGTGCAGCGGATAACCGGAAGATATATTACGCCAAAAATAATTCAAATTTGACCGTCTAAACTAAGCTGATGCATTTCATGCTTACCTAAAAGTTAGAGCCTTCAATTCTGCTCGTCTTACCTGCGTTCTGGAATCCAAAAGTGACGTCATAGAATACGTAACCGGTCCGTTCTCCGGATCCCTCGCTTTGACAGTAGTGACGGCAACGGGCGGCGAGCATTCCTCTAGCACTCCAGCAACATACAGGTGCTGTTCGAAGAACGGAGATCGGTTTCTGAGCTCTCGTCGTACCCTACGCGCTATCTCATCAGCGTCAGCACCGTCGGCATCCAAACGTTGCCGCCTGTATGCAATCTTCAAACGATGCTCCGTATCCTGCAAGCCTGTTAGGCTAGTCGTGTCCACGGGACATGATATAGATAATAATATAGACACCTAAGGAAGAGAAGTCATTTAATGATTCCACTATTAATTTAGTGTATGGCGGGCTCGAAGATTATTTTGATATATCTCGAAAAGTAACAAAATCAACCAATTCTGCAAAATATAAATATTATAGGTTTTTTATAGCCTAAGACTTTTTCGTTTAATATTCGTCGATCATAGATCACAGGAAGGCACGCACTTAATAACTTTTATGTTTAGCAGCGTAATTTCATAACATTCAGTATCGATCAGCCCATCGATATAACATTTGCTTACAAAATGAATATTTGCAAAAAAATCAGAATTTATGTAACAATTACAAATAAATAAATATATAAATAAAATAAAAACTTATGTTCTTTTCGAGAGGCCATATTGTATGGTTATCTTTATGTGCATCTTTTCACTCGATAAACAAATGTTATATCGTTGGGAGGTACTATATACTAATAAATATATAATAATAATAACCACCAACAGAAGACGATGTTTTCGGCACCTGCCGAGGTGAACATCGTCTCAAAGGAGGAGGAGAAGCGGACTAAATATCAGGAGTTGCTCGGACAACTTCGCAGGCTCTGGCTAGACTACACTGTAGGTCTGCTGCTTATGGTCATTGGATCCCTAGGTGGAATGAGGAATACGCTGCTCTCTGCATTGCGCAAAATATCGGTGTGCCGTGCGGCGGCGCACATATTAGCCGCCAGAATGTAGAAGGCAGTCATCCTTGGGTCCTTCGTCTACTTAAGGCGCACGTTTCGCGGACCCAGTGATAGCTCACCTCACGGTGTCACTGGGTAATGGTACAGCAGCTCGGTGTGTCGGAGCCCGGGCTGCACTTTTTTGTTTTTTATATGATAATAATAACATCGACCCTTTTAGGTGGGCGACGGAGCTTAGAGAACTTTCTGAGCTGCTACAAGGGGAGTAGCCCGCGCCGTAGGGGATACATGTCCCGCATGTGTGACATGCACCCTGAGCATAGCACTGTTACCTCTCAGAATTTGCGAGATTATGTATCGTACCTCCGGAGGCAGGGATATGTTAATGCTCCAGCTCAGCCTACCTCTTCGGCGGACGAAGGTCTGTTAACTAGGTTGAAAGGTCGCCGATAAGGCCCGCTGAGAGGGAAATTGACGAAATCGTCTCACCTGCGGATTTCAGAGACCGAAGGACCTTGAAGAACAACAAGAAGTCATTCAAGCTGGCAGATTTGAAGAGGCCGAGGATGAGGTAGTAAGTGAACGTCTATCGGAGGCCTCTGATATTTGGCGCATCAATTGCGAAATATATGCTGCGGCTCTGAGGCTAGCTAGATAGGGGAGAGTGGGAGACTCTCCTGATGAGAGAGCACAGAAACGGGTGCGGCAAATGGAAGCGAAAATCCAGTTGGCTGGTTAGAGCGGCTGGGAAGCCTCTTACGTGCCGAGTGCGCGAGATAACCTACGGGTTGAGGCGCGACCATCATACACTCAGTCAAGCGGTACTGGTTGTTGTCAATCAATATTATGTTGACAGGATACGGATGCTAATCGCTGCTAAGCGATCGGTGGTGGCGCGGACGAGGGGTCTGGAGGAGAACGGAATGTTCTACGAACTCGTGGCTAAATCAAGCGCAGCCAATTCTGGCTTGGTTTGTCGAGGGTCGAACCGTGCTTCTCCCGAAGACCGGAGATTTAACTGATCCCAAGAACTACAGGCCAATAACATGTCTGAAAGCATGTTATAAACTCTTCACCAGAATCTTGTACATGCGTATCCTTCAAGCTGTGAATCCTGTATTTCTCGACGTGTATGAACAGAGAGGGTCAAAGACAGGAGTAGCTGGCTGCAAGGAGAACCTGGTGATTGACCGATGTGTCACGCAAGACTCCGTGCAGTACAAGCGAAACCTTTCTATGGCCTGGATTGACTATCGCAAGGCATTCGACACCACGTCTCATGAGCTCATTGTGCGGCTGTTAGAATGTCTTTCGGTGGATAATCAGATAGTGGGATGTATCAACCAACTGATGCCACTCTGGAGGACCCGGTTCACCATAACATCAGGTGAAACTCGGGTTCGGACAGAGTTGGCGTCATTCAAAAGAGGTGTCTTCCAAGGAGACTCCTTGAGTCCCTTGCTCTTTTGCATCTCACTTTTGCCTTTGTCCATAGCCCTGAGAAATACTAAAGGATACAGCTGTGGCACGCCCAATAACCGGAGGCACAAGGTCACCCATCTGTTTTATATGGATGACCTAAAACTTTATGCCTCCGGTCAATGCGAACTACAACAATCGCTAAGAGTGGTGCAGGATTACAGTCATGCTATCGGAATGGAGTTCGGAACAGACAACTGTGCATTGGTTCATCTCAAGAAAGGACGAAGCGGAGATAGTGGAGATGAGGAACAGCTCGTTGATGGGACCATCGTGCGATAACTGCATGCCGGAGATACTTATACCTACTTTGGAGTGGCCCAGCGTCATGTCCAAGAGACAGAATTGGTCAAAGAGTGTCTCCGCCGTAAGTATGTGCACCGACTCCAGTAGATCTGGTCTTCAGAACTGTCCGGCAAAAACAAAGTCGCTGCCACAAACATGCTTGCGGTCCCATTATTATTATACACCTTTGGTGCTATACACTGAAAAGTGAATGAGCTGAAGGAAATCGACACGAATACCCGTAAGAGGATGAATATGGAGAGAAGTCTGCATCCTAAGTCCTCTGTCCCCCGAATATACCTCCCGCGACACCTGGGAGGGCGTGAACTATTGAGTTCGGAGCGTCTGCACAACAGGGTAGTAATGGCCACTGCCTGTTATGTAACGAACAGCACCGATCCCCTGATCCGCTTTGCGCGAGAACACGAGAATGCGGGTAAAGGAGCCTTTCTTTTTAGCGCAGCGAAAAGAGCAGCCGAGGAGCTCAGCCTCACACTCGACTTCAAGCGGAAGTGTCAGCAGTCCATTACGGAACTTGCTCCCGCACAATTAAAATCCCAAATTAAAACTGCCGGAGTAAACTTCCTTTTAAGACTTCATAAAGATAAGCTAGTGCGTGGAGGCTTCTACAAACATCTGGAAGAGCATGGCTTGTCTGAGCAGTTGACCTTCTCTTTCCTAAGGTCTAGTGGGTTGAATTCGGAGACTGAGGGCTTTATAATGGCTTGCCACGACGGTGTCTTCATCATCTTGGTATACCGAAAAAGGGTTATGGGTGCAAATGTACCCGGTACCCGTTGTAGAGCTTGCCGACAGACGCCAGAGACGCTTATGCATCTCTTGTCGGCGTGTAAGACGTACGCTGGGACGGCTTACGTCCACCGGCACAACGCGGCTCTACGAGTGATCTATTATCATTTAAAGCACTCATACGGTATCGATGAGACACCGGTGCTGCCATACGTTCCACGGGAGCGTTGTGGAGAACGAGAGATGTCGGATTTACTGGAACTACTCCTTCCCCACGCTCGAGGTTGTTCAGGCAAACAAGCCCGACATAGTCCTTAGTTATCTCAGAACATCTTTTCCAGATCATCCCGCTCTAAATGTCAATCCGTTTCTAACCTCATTGTCGGTAATTGAACCCACAGAACGTCTAATTAGCACTCCACGAACTCCTGTTGCGGATTGTTGTTGAAAATCTGGCAACATGTCTTCTAACAATAAATACCTCATCTTGTGCGGAGAGAAATGTCTGGCGATGATACCCGGTGCAGGTTTCGAGATGGAGCAAATGAGAGGAGCAGAGTTTTTTTTATTGGGTAGGACCCGCAGTTGCTGCAATGAGCGGTGCGCGCGACAAGGCTATAAAATATACAGAACAACCATCACGTTTATCCTCTGCTGAAGACAAAAACAAAGAACTAAACCTTGGTGCTCTTCAAAAGGTACTTCAGACCACTCAGGCAGTGAGATAGTGATGTAAACTTTGGCTACATTGAAGGACTTGTAACGATTCGTTACTTTCCACTTCGGGATTCGTTACTCTGAATTCGTTACTCGTTACCTTAGTTACTTTTTAGATACGTATGTTCAAGGGTATTATTTTAAACGGTTCAACACGCTACTTTTGACTTAGTTTAGCCATTTTTTAGAATATTAGGATCGGTAAGTATATTTAGTAGGTGTTTATAATACAGATATATGTGCATATTTTATTAAAAAACAAGATATTTGAAGACATTTTTTCGAAAGCAAGGACAACAAAACATAATGTGTATTAACTTCGAACAATACAAACATGACAAAACAAAAATGATTAGGACATCTCTGACAAATAACATACAATAAATAAAATAATTCATTAAATACTTAAATAAAATAAATAAAACAATATAATTAACAAAAAAAAATATTTTAAATCAAACTAAAGATTATTATTATTATAATGTAAAAATAAATTTTGTTCGACGTTTTTAAGCTTCAATTTATTTCCACAAGTTATAATGACTTTAAAATACTGTAGTGACTTCGCTCGGACTCTGGACTGTGTTTCGGACTCCGAGTAACGAAAGCGAAAGTAACGAGTCTTTCCGAAATGGAAGACTCGTTACCTTTAGTTACCCATTAGTAACGATTACTTTGCAATAGTTACTTGATCATTTTGCATCACTACTACTGAGAGTATCTGAGACGGAGTCACTAGACACTCTATAGAGCGAATAAGATGAGCGTCCGATGGCTGAATGTACGCAAACGAGTTATTTTAACCATAATTCTTGTTCAAACCCACTCTTTTAGGTACTCGTAAATACTTGATACTTTGTTAATAATAAGACAACTTGAGATAGTTACAAAGGTCTTAAGGGCGACAGCCTTCTGTATTATATGTAAACAAATAAATAATATATTGTGTAGACACTTACTTTCCAAATAGGTTCAGTGATACAAACATCATCCGCAGCCACCAGATCTCCGTTTCTTTTCTCTATCCTAAACCTTTGGTCGCTCACATGTCTATATTCTACAGTACAGTTTCTCTTGATAGAAAAGGGCAAAAATACATCTGCTAGGGATCCTACTAGCTGACTCCGGCGTAAACACAGTCTGGAAGTGAAACAGAAGATGTGAAATCCCGTTGAGTACAGAAATATCGTAGTGATTTAGCAAGCAAAGAAATCGACGAATATCGTATTTTCGCACGAGTCCAAGAAAATTCAAAAATCAAGGTTCTGCTTAATGCGGAACAATTTTTTATAGTAATGAGGAATATGTATTTTAGATAAAAAAAATTGGATAAATTAAAATGACCTATTATTTATTATGGATAATAAAGAATAGTATTTTATATAGGTAATACAAATATTGCAATATAGTGTACAGGTATCCCAAATTAATTTAATCAGGCTCTAGTCGCCTAAAATAACTGAGGTATTAAGCAGCAATAAGACCAACAGCTTTTAGGTTTGAAGATACTTAATCCTGTATCAAAATTTAGATAGAACATACCGACATTTATATGGTACCTACTAGCACCGAACAGCATAGATTGAAAACTTGTTGACGCTGAGTGAACAAAAATCCAATGTACTCGCCATTAAAGATTTAAATAATTTAGTTGATTAATTTTGACTTTGAAATCAAAATTTAAAGGAGACTTTTGGAGTTATGTGAAATATCTATCACCAATAAACTCTTTGAAGCTCCTAGTACGTGGAAGGCCCTTGGAGTTAAAACCGATATTCGTTTTTGATAAAATATAAATAAATTGTATTTTGTATTGTAAATGTTTGGACGGTGATGATAGAAAGTAGGACATGTTTGAAGTTAATACCTAGTTTATAAATATATACAAATCCACATCCGTCATACATGCCTACTGTGAATTTGTACATATTTATTTGCTTGTTACCCAACAATTCGTATTTATGGTGAATAAATGTTATTTTAGTGTTATGTAAGAAAATATGTAAAAAACCTGGGTGTGATGTCCAAATCCGAAGCAGTAGGTACAGCAAAAGAGGCGTAGCTCTCAGATATCCATCGCCTAGCCTCCATCAATCGGACTTTCGATGAACCATGTGGAGAACCGAATGGATTCAGGTCGTTAAAGTTGTCCTCCATATGCTCCGTCTGAAGCTACAAATGCGTCAAACTGTATTAATACATTATGACTCATATTATACTTTTCTATATCCTATAGCTTTTTCTCTAAAATATTGTTTAATTATAGGTTATAGAAAGCGATATGTCATTTTTTCTTGATTATACTTGCGTATGTTTCACTCCTCTCGCAACGAATAAAATAATATGCCATTGATCAAAAAATTGAAAGCTAAAGTTAAAAAAGATCAAAATCGGTATAATTGGGCTTAGTGTAATTGCAATCAAATCTGTTATCAGAGGTATAATATGAAAAAATATATAGAAAAAAAAATCGGAACATTGCAATGAAGCTAAGGAAATTACTATTTTTGCAAGGTACTCTTGCAGAAACATGTGTAGCATATAATCGTGCACATGTACACAATAAAAATAGGTGAAAGAGAAGAACAGAATAACGAATGATGGTAAGGTTGCCATCCTTCGTATCAGCGTCGTCAGGCCCAAATGAAGGATACCTATACTCGTATGCACTCATCCAGATGGGGACGCAAACCACAACATTTGGTTCCGGGTTCAACTCAAGCAGACAAGAATAGAAAGAAAAACAATTAAAATATAATTATAACGTCTATCTGACGGCAGCTTGATGGATTAATCAGCAGAAAAATAATTTCTTTCCTATACTAACTAGAATTGCCAACTCAATACAGCCATGACTGTGAGCATACCCTGGGGCATACAGTGTTCTGATTCGTGACTTACCTGTTGCATCCAAAGTTGGTTATTCTGTTCCCTGTCGCAGTCCTTCCCAAAGACGACCACCTTGATGGGCATGCTGTAGTACTCCGGTTGGCCGAGCCGATCTGAGGTCGACTCTATATATACGGTAAACGTGTCTGGATAGTACAGATTGTCGCAGTGCAACCCCTCCAACAGGGTTAGGCTACCAGCTTTGGGGTGCACACGCATCAGAGATTTTACATAGAGCGGGGATCTTCGTTCGTCCAATCGGTAGTACCTGACATCCTCTGCCACCGCTGCCTCGAAGATCAATTCACCCGGCTGACGACTCGTGTCCACAGCAACCAGATATCTACGTTTCAAGAGAGTGATATAGGATGATAATACGAGAGTGTTTTGATAGATAGGTAACGTTTAAATAAAAGTATCGTTTTTCCAACAAAAAGCATTTACATTTTCTGAGTAACCTCTTTTTAACTCGATACATTTCGAATCTCCTAGCACCTAGTTATTTCTGCAGCGCGATGCGTACCCCAACCTTAACTGTCAACACAACAGGAGGTTAGCTAATTAAATACAAGATGACATAAATACACAAAACTTATTAAACCTCCTAAACCTATGATAGGCCAACCTATGACACAATGCACTAACGATAATTAACTCCAAGGTTGGAGCGCCTCACATGAATCTCCCAAAATCATCGCATAATATAATGGCTGGAATCTTTTTGTAATGATGCTAGTGTAGTTCTTAATTTTAATGCATATACTGTAGCTGACTTGTATATTAGAAAAACACACATTCTCGGCGGAAGTCATTTTAATTCGTAATACTGTTGCATTTCGTATAGTATCATATGCAGACAATCTCTCGGATGATATTTACTTTGAATGTTGTGGCATGACAGTAAATATTAATAAATCTAAATATTGCATTGTGACAATTTATTTAAGTAAATATGTACATTGTAATGATGCAATAATTAACCCTCTACTAGAATGGTAATGAAGGGTACGGTTTGTTGCATTATTTTTGTCATATTACAATGGTTGCGTTCTGTGAACCTGAGCGCTCTTCTGGAGCGCTTTGCATAGAACGCTGTTAGAGCGAAATACTGAATTATTGTTACATTAAATTGAAAGTAAAGGCTTGGATTTCCATTTCCTGTGAAGTCGGTGAATCTTACTGCCGTTTGTCAAGCCAAAAAGCAGATGGGTTCAGGTTATGTTTCCAAAATAATTCTGCTACATAAAATGACGCCCGCTCCATAAGTTGCGAAATGAGTAGCTGGGACGTTTAGTGACTCTACTATTTAAGCGCTCAGGTTCGCTGAACGCAACCGTTATAGCAACTTAATACAGAGCGCCCCTTTTCATCGGCTGATGAAGAAAATATATGAATGCATTTGTCTCACCCATTGCAGGGTCCGAAGATATATATAAGCGTCCACCAAGTTAGGAAGAAGCCTAATAAATATTTTTCGCCACGATCAATAATCATGGGCTTAAAAGGTAGTCTCATGTTTCCCGGTTTCTTCTCCTTTTTCATGTTGCATATTTTACACACGTGTGCCTTTCAAACGATTTGCGGCGTTCATCTTCTTGTATCTGTAATGAAATACACTGTTACTTATAAGTAGACTACATACTTAGAGGTTGTTTAAAATTTGGATTCAAGGAACCTTGTAGTTATGAGGACATTCAAAAATCATAAATAATTGTTAAATGATCAATCAACACAACTAAGAATTACAGAGTTACAAAAAATTGGTGATGAAAAATTCTTGACGCTAGGAATTTTTCAATACGATACTGATGGGAAACGTAAAACAAACTACAGGGAAAACATAAATAAACATTAGAACCTCACATTTTTCCACATGGTGTAAAATCAAGACTATTATTACAGATTTCGCTGAAAATTGAAATTGTTTCATAAGAATAATTATGATTTTTACAGTCTGATGTGAAGATCATTAAAATGGGCTGAAAGTAAAATAATGTAAGCAATATAGGTAAAATCCAAATTACAGAGTTCATACTTCATCACCGAGCTCAGTGCAAGTGTTTCCTGTTCCTAAAAACATCTTGTTGAGGCATCCTCCCATCCACGCAAATATTGGTTGGAAAACACCTACCATATTGGCCACAATACGGCTCATAAAGTTTATTCCCCTTACACATTCGATGGCTTATTCATTGATTTAAAATCTATTGGTTTGAACTTCTCCTCAATTTCACCACCTTCCGAAAAAAAATGGAACATGATCGTGGACCCCTAAAAAGGAAGTTCAAAAGAGTTCTGAGAATTAACATGTTTTACCAATTAGGTAAAGCAACACGGATTTTTTCAAAAACACGGAACATTCTCCTGGACAATTAAAAGCTCATTAAAGCTTCTGCGGTCAACTTTCGTTTTAGACTTCATAAAAATAAGCCAATACATGCAATGCAGTTGATCTGCTCTTTCCTAAAGTCGAACGAGTTGAAGCCTGGGACTAAGCGCTTTATAGTGGCTGCCAACATGGTGTGTTTAACACATTGGTATACCGACGCACGTCTCCGCCGCCAGAAGGCAGTCATCGTTGAACCCCTCGTCTACTCAGAAGCCTCGGTTCAGGGACTCAGTGATTTCTCACCTCACGGTATGAGTAGTAGTCACTGGGTAATGGAACAGCAGCCCGGTGTATCGGAGCCCGAGTAACATCTTTTGTTTTTTTTAAATAACAGTAAGCCAATAGTAACAATAATACCAAGCCCGACATAGCCCTCCTCGACCACCAACAGAAGACTATGTTCGTTATAGTTTTCGGCACGTGGCAGATGAACATCGTCTCTAAGGAGAAGGAAAAGCGTACCAAGTATCAGGAGTTACTCGAACAACTATGCAATCTCTGGCCGACTACACTGCAAGTCTGCTGGTTATGGTGTTTAGATCCCTAGGTGAAATGAGGAATACACTGCTCTCTGCACTGCTCACAATGTCGTTATGCTGAGCACCAGTATACCAGTACTAAATAAAAGTAACGTAAATTTACATAATTGAAGATTCATTCATAACCGACGATAATTGCAGATAATGTAAGCAACAGAAGGAAACATAGAACATATAACAAGTGCATGCAAAAGATTCGATTGAAGCGAGTACACTGCCAGATATAACTCTGTAGCTAGTCCACAAATTACTAAACATAATAAACAAACTAAAAGAAAATTCAGATGCATATTGTGATTACACACCGAGATTAGTACTCGAGAATGATAAAACTATTCTGGGACGTTTAAATACATACAAACAAAACTGTCCCAGCCAATAGACCAGATATAGTTTGTCAGTCAAAGTCAGATAAAGTTATCTATTTAATAGATATTGTTATTCCCAATAATAGGAAAAATCTAAACCAAGCTCAAAACACTTACGCTGAGAAGATGTCTAACCATAGAAATAAAACGACTGGAAAGCAAACAAAGTTATTATTGTCAGCCTTAGGAATTACACCAAACACATTTATACGTTTACCCACCTGAATTCGATTTTGGTACTGAATACTGCATGTAAACACTACAAAATTAGGATCGAAAGTGAACTAAGTCACAAGGTCGATACCGCTCTTTTGAGATCGAATGTGGATCGTATCGAACTGAAATCCATGTAAATCTGTAATCTGTAATATCATTTCTAAACGAGAAAACAACAAGAAAAATAATATCGTGAATGCACAAAGCATCAAAAGTTCGGGACCTCAAAAAAGAATAACACAAAAGAGGTACGACAAATACTAGGCTAAGTTGTAGTTTGTAGGTTATGTGAGATTTGTAGGTTAGGATAGCTTTAATAACTTGCTCGCCTCCCCACGAAACGGATTCAAATCAATCTGAAAACAAAAACTCTTATGTAAACTTAGTAATAGTTGGACCTGAACAAAGAGGTCGAAAAGTTACACAAAATAAACCAAAAGTCTGAAATCCAGACTATTGGTACATCCAGAGGACCCGTAGTACTGTACAGCCCGACAATATATTTCACTAGAATCTTGTACAGGTGTATCTTTCAAGATGTGCAACCAGTATGTCTCAACATGTATGTATGAACAGAGAGGGTCAATGGAAGGAGCTGGCTGCAGGGAGAACCTGTTGTTTGACCGATGTGTCACGCAGGACTCCATGCAGTGTGCAGAACAAGCAGTACTTTTCTATGGTCTGGACTGATTATCGGAGCACATTCGACACCACGTCTCAATAACTGATTTTGCGGTTGATGGAGTGTATTTCGGTGGATGATCAAACAGTGAGATGGTTCAAACAAGTGATGCCACTCTGGAAGACCAGGTTCGCTATGTTATAGTGTAGATAATGTCATTCAAAAGAGGTGTCTTCTGAGGAGACTCGAGTCCCTTGCTCTCTTGCCTCTCTTTCCGTCAAAAATACTAAAGCTATGACGTGCCCAACCACCGAAGACACAAGGTCACTCATCTGTTTTAAACCTTTATGCCTCCGACCAACTCGATGTAGAGGGTGGGCTAATAAGAATGGACGCCGGCAATATCCCGGTAATCGTTAATCATATAACTACGAGCAAAAAATATTATTAGGTAAATTCGCTAAGCGAAATCGCTGCAAATTATTTTCAAATTCCGCAAGTAGCCGCTGGGGGCGCAACTGTTACGATCAATTGAACAAATGGCTTTTCCTCAAAAACTATGCAAATAAAAGTATACACCGTGTTCAAAAACTACCGGACCAAACGAATAACTAGGGAAGTAGGGGTCGCAAAAAATGGTGAAGACAAAAGTCGTAAGAAATTTTCCTGGCTGTACGATGGCGCCCTTCATGGCGACCTTGACCTTGAAATCAAGGTCCTACCAAGGTCAAATCGATTTTCTTAAATGGAAACCCTTACTTTTGACGTCGAAGAAGAAAAGCACGGAAAATTCCACATCCAGATATAAACTTGACCTTTTGAAACATTTGATCTTGAATTAAGTCAAGGTCAAAATGTGAGCAGCAGAGTACCTTAAGTAGTAGAGGTTGCAAAGAGATAGTCAAGACAAATGTCGTAGGAACATTTCCTGGCTCTGTGATGACGACCTTTATGGTGGCCTTGACCATGACATACAGCTCACACCAAGGACAAATCGATTTTCTTTAATGGAAACCTGTACTACTGACGGAAATTAAAAGCATAGAAAATTTTACGTCTACTTATGAGCTTGACCAACAGGGTCAAATTTTTCAAAAGATCAAGGTCATATCTGAACGTAAAAATTTCCGTATTTTCATTTCCTGTCTGAAAAGTAGGGGTTTCCATTTAAGAAAACTAACTTGACGCTGAAATGTCCTTAAAGGGCAAGGCCACGGTCACGATAAAGGTCACCATTGTATAGCCAGGAAAATTTCTTCAATATTTGTCTCGACCATTTTTTTGTGCGACCTCTACTTCCCAAATACCCTGCTTCACACTTTGACCTCAACGCAATCATCCAAGGTCAAACTTTAATAATGGTCAAGCTCATATCTGGATGTAAAATTATCTGTGGTTTTCATTTCCGGAATCAAAAGTAGGGGTTTCCATTTAAGAAAATCGATTAGACTTTGATGTGACCTTGAATATCAAGGTCACCATCGGGTAGCCAGGAAATGTTCCTACGACATTTGTCTTGACTATCTTTTTGTGCAACCTCTACTAAATACTCTGCTGGTCACTTTTTGACCTTGAATTAATCATCAAAGATCGAATATTTCAAAAGGTCAAGTTCATATCTGGATGTTGAATTTTCCGTGCTTTTCATTTCCGGCGGGCAGTTGCAAAAACATGTTGTGGTATATCATGTCAGCTTTCGATAATGTGTCGACGAAGGTCATCCAAACTGTCCGTCAGGAATTTGAAAGTGGCCTTGTTTGGCCAATAACAGGCAACATTTGACCACTTATTGCAATAAAAGTGATATTTTCATGTTTTTTTATTCTATTTGTTAAAAGTTAAAATACATAAAGATTCTAATTTTCTCCAATACGAACCGACCGAATTTAAAAAATTGAACCTCACAATAAAGGACTTCGAAATACCTTTGAAACAAGACATTGCTCAATACTCCTTGCGATTTAAATTTTATGAGGTGATGATACTGAGGGGCAGAGGGTACAAGGGGGGTGAAGTAGTTTTTGGTTAAAAAGTTGTCCCCCTTGACAAATCTTTTGACGTGTCTCGGCGTTTTTTCTTTTAATCAGCGGTTTTCGAGAAATCCGGGCTGGGAAGTTTTCAAACACCCTATATACAACATATTGTGCCAGTCCGGCCCTGTCCGCCATCTCGCCAGGTAGTCGCGAGTTCGATAAAACCGATTTCCAGAACCAGCGCCAGCGTCGCGAATGCGGAGAGAACCTTCCAGACAGCGAGACAGGTATAAGGAGAAGCGGAACAGCCGGACGGAGAGTTAACAGAGACAAAAGCCAGTCGCGACACGTCTATCAGTGGCGTGCGCAAAATGAATTGATAGTGAAATAAATTAGTGGAGTGAAGGACAACCATGAATAATAATTATACTTCATTAAACCCATTCGGAACACAATGATTCGTAATAACTGACAGTTCGTGGGACGGAACATTATTACGAATCATGGGTTTAAATCGTATAATTAGGATTGATCATCCTTACTCTTTTACAGGTAAGTCGTTTAATCGTTAATTAGTATAGTGACTGTTAATAAATTAGACTGATAAGTGATAGTTTAGGCGTAGTGAATAACGTTAGTGTAAATAAATAGTTGAATCCGTTCCAAGCGTTTTCATCAAACTAAAGACTTGTAAGAGTGGTGTCAGGTGTGGGGTACGCTGATTGATTGGGCAACGTGGTACGGACAGTTAAGTGAATAAACTGTCAAAATTGTGAAATTCAGTAAACTGAAGGTTGCAGACTTAAGGAGAGGCCTCGACGAACGCGGTGCCGATAGCAGCGGGCTGAAGCCGTTCTCCAGAATCGACTCAGGCAAATAATGATGGAAGACGGCGAGGATCCAGATACCTTCGAATCCCCTGAATTCGAGTGGACCAAGAAGCTCAAATATACCTTGAAGATGGAGGTTACTGCTTTAAAAAAGAACATCGAAGATAGAATCGGCACCAGAATTGACATCTTAGAATCGAAAATGGAAGAGCAAAGAGAAAGTCTCAAGAGGGGTGTTAGATATTCCATGTTTATTATGTTCGATGTACCAGTATGATGGGAAAACATCCTGGGAGAGTTACCTCCTCCAATTTGAAGCGGCCGCAAACGTAAACTGTTGGTTACCTAGTGAAAAGGCGACAGCTCTACGTTAGCACTGAGAGGCGAAGCTACAAATGTGCTCGCATCACCGGCAGAACGAGAAAACTACGAACAGCTAATCAGACACCTGGAGGTTTGGTCAAGCCAGATTCGGTCACGTCTTCCAAGCTCAGCTGAACAGTTGCTCCCAACGACCAAACGAGACGCTGGCGTTGCTTGCATTTGAAGCAAATATATCCCGCTTGGAAGCATTTGTGGGTGGTCTTCGTGATGGCGAAATGAGTCAAGCTGTAGCTCTCGCACACTCGGAACGTCTGGTGGATGCTCTAGCCAGAGCTTTAGAGTTTGAAGCTGTAAAAAAACCCACCAGTACCAGGCCCGAATTCGGGAATGTGAAGGTGAGACAGAAGTGTCGGCCCTAGTTGAGGAACTGTGGCGGGTAATTAGAGTGGCCCGTCTCAAGAAGAAAAGAGAGATCCGATGCTGGAAAGTCGGGTCGAAGAGAAGAGGCGATCCTCGACCCGCATCCAGAAGGCCTCAGGAAGAACTGCTCGTGTGGCCTACGTTGGGCGGCAGGCGAACAGTCTGTATGTAGATGACTTTGTGGACGGCAGGCAGAAGCTCATGCTTCTGGATACGGGTGCGGCGAGGACCATTGTTCGACCTGATGTGCTCCAGAAGAGTGCTGATGTAACGCCAACAAGATGGCGTCGAACTATATGGTTCTCCAAGCGCACATAGAGCTATAACCTCCTTTTCCCAGGCAGGGACGAATGGAGGATGGATGGCTTCATATCTCCCTCTGATCTTGCGCTATTTACTGATGGCTCCAAGTCTAAACTGGGGGCAGGAGCGGGAGTAGTTGGTACCAATCCAAGCGTTGAAATTTCAGTAAACCTTGGGAGGTATACCACAGTCTTCCAAGCAGAAATGATTGCCATAGAGCTGGCAGTCAGGGACCTAATCAAAAGGCCCCTGACAAACAGATCTATAAAAATCTTTTCAGACAGCTAGGCCGCATTGAAAGCACTGTGCTCCAGTCGAATTGATTCAAGACCGGTATGGAACTGCATGCACCTCCTCAACAAACTCGGAACGGGGAACAGGGTAACCTTGATTTGGGTTCCGGGTCACAGCGGAGTGGAAGGCAATGTATTGGCCGACGCGCTCGCAAGAGGAGAAACTGAATCTGTGTTCATAGGACCAGAACCATTTGCGGGCATTGCGAAAAGCACCGCTAAAAAGACCATCTCGGACTGGGCAGAGAGGAAAGCACTCCTGAACTGGCGAGATAAACTAGGGCTACTACACTCGAAGGCGTTCATAAGATACCCCTCGAGTCAGGCCCCCCCGAGGATCATGGAATGTAACAGAAACGATCTCCGTATTCTGGTTGGTCTGCTGACGGGACATGGTCGTCTGAGGAACCATATGCGGAAGTTGGGTCTTGAACAAACTTCAAACTGTCGCTTCTGCTACTTGGAGGACGAAACAGCGGAGCATATTCTTTGCTCCTGTCGAGAACTGGATAACGCTAGGTTTCAGACATTTGGATTTGCCCAACTGGAAGTTTCACCCTTCACGTTGATCGCCTTCGCGAAGAGGTGCGGACTGTACGGTGAATTCTAAAAAGGTGTGAGCCACAATAGACACAACTGAGTCGCAGTGAAAGGAGGCAGCGCTGCCCCACTCACTTTCAACCTAACCTGATGTGCTCCAGAAGAGTGCTGATGTAAGACCAACAAGATAGTGGCTTCGATCTGCTACAGGAGAGCCCTCAAGTAACCTTGGGGGAGCCGAGATACTCTCCATTTGGGAACACCAAGATCAGACATCGAGCATTGGTAGCTGACATCGAGAACGAGGTGATAGTTGGAATGGACATCATGGACACCTATGGATTCCAACTGGACTTGAGACATGGTACCCTGCTAGTCAAAGAGGAAGAGGTAGACCTCCAGCGACGTCAAGAAGAGGCTGTCCAGGTGGTGCTTTCAAAAGAAACTGTCATTCCAGAAAGATGCGAGGTGGTAACTGAAGCCTGCCTGATTGATGGCGCTGATCGAGGGAGCGTTATGTTGTTTGAACATCAACCGTATGATGAGCTGATTGGCCGTGGAAAATGCCTAGTACGAGCTGATGATGAAATTCCGGTGAGGTTGCAGCACGCGAATAGTTTGCCGGTATACCTCAAGAAAGAAACTCCACTGGGTCGTTGTTCTCCAGTGCCATCAGTGGTGAGGAGTGTAAACGCTACAGACCAACGGAATGAGCGTTTGCATGAGAAGCTAACTCAGTTAGTGGCTGCTTTGTCGAAAGGCCTGAATATGAAACAACAGAAGAGGCTGAGGGTATTCATCACAGAATATCAGGATATCTTCGATGTTGGTATTGAAAAGAAAGGGAGGACGAGTGTGGTCCGACACAAGATCGAGCAATCGGTGACTCCTTGGTCATCGCCGGTCGTACTCGTGAAGAAAAAGGACGGGTCAACACGATTCTGCGTGGACTATCAGCAGCTCAATAATGTCATGAAGAAAGAAAGCCACCCTCTTCAAGAATTAACGACAACCTAGACACTTTGGCAGGTTCTAAGGTGTTCTCTACGCTTAATCTGAAGAGCGGCTATTGCCAAGTCAAGATGGATCCAGGGGATAAGGAGAAGACTGCGTTCACAGTCGGCTCGGGTCTATGGCAGATTACGGTTATGCCGTTTGGATGGTGTAATGCGCCAGCTATATTTGAAAGGCTCATGGAGACTGTCTTGAAGGGGTTGACTCGTGAAGATAAAGAGCGGGTCAATACGATTCTGCGTGGACTATCGGCAGCTCAATAGTGTCACGAAGAAAGACAGCTAGCCTCTGCCAAGAATTGATGACACCCTAGACACTTTGGCGGGTTCCAAGGTGTTCTTTACGCGCGATAAAGAGAAGACTGCGTTCACAGTCAGCTCGGGGTTATGGCAGTTTACACTTATGCCGTTTGGGTTGTGCTATATTTGAGAGGCTCATGAAGGCTGTCTTGACGGGGTTGTCTTGGGAAACTTGCTTGGTCTACCTTGATGGCATCATCGTGGTTGGAGAATCGTTCGAGGATCACCTCAAGAACTTGGAACAAGTACTTAAGAGGCTGCGCCAAGCAGGCCTCAAGTTGAGCCCCAAGAAGTGCCACCTCTTCCAGAAGAAGACGCAATATTTAGGACATGCGGTTTCCCAAGAAGGCATAGCAGTGTATCCTTAGAAGATTGAAGCAGTAAGAGGATGGCCTGTACCCAAGAACAAACACGACGTAAGAAGCTTCCTAGGTCTGTGTACATACTACCGTCGATAGGTGGTTGGATTTGCTAACATCGCCAAACCGTTGACTAAGCTTATGGAGGAAGGCCGCAGCTTCCAGAGGGAAAATGACTGCCAGCAACCTTCCGACCTACTGAAGAAGGCTCTCTCGACAGCTCCAGTGCTAAGCTTTTCCCTACCTAATGGCAAATTCGCGTTAGACACCGATGCGAGCAATGTAGGAATAGGTTCGGTTCTGTCGCAGATGCAAGATGGTCGAGAGGTGGTGATCGACTATTTCAGCAAGACGTTATCTAAGCCCAAGAGAAACTATTGCGTCACTCGGAGAGAATTGCTGGCCGTCGTAGCCCGTGGAGCGCTTTTACAAGTACTTGTACGGGAGGAAGTTCCTGCTGAAGACGGACCATGCATCCCTGACACGGCTACTTCGGTTGCTGGATATAATGCGGATGCGCAAGTTAGAGAATTGAGCAACTCAACCCGGCGCCGAATTTCGAGGATTTCATGGCCACTCACACTGATACAGCGAAGGCTGAGTTTGGCGTGATTCGCGAAGAGCATCGAGATATATCCTCAGTGCCGGATGAATACGCGTTGGCACTCTGTGTTGAAAGAGATCTACAGATGTCCCGAGGGATTGCCAGTGAATTCCAACGTCTGTTTGGCCAAGTGGACGAGCTCAAGAGACAGAATGGACGAGTCGGACAAGTTCTGGAGTTTCGAAGTGACCAAAGGCGAGTATATTACTTGATTTCAAAGGAGAAGTCCTGTCAGAAACCAACGTACCGGCTGTATTGGAGACACTCCTGAACCTCAGAAAGAAGCTGCTAACCGCAAATGTTTTGAAACTGACGATTCGTAAGCTAGCTTGCGGACGGGATGGACTGGATTGGCGGGTCATTCGAAACATGCTAGAAGTCCTTTTCAGGTTCACGAGAATCGAAATTCTGGTCTGCAGCTGGAATCCGAGAGCGTGGATTGCTACTTTTACCAGACTTCTGGCTGCAAGAAGAGCGTTCTGTATCCATTCAGACATGATCGTTTCGGGGTTGAAATGGCCCTAAGGAGGGGGCAGTGTGCCGGCCCTGTCCGCCGTCTCGCCAGATAGTTGCGAGTTTGAGAAAACCGACTTCAAGAACCAGCGCCAGCGTCGCGAATGCAGAGAGAACCTTCCAGAGAGCGAGACAGGTACAATATAAGGAGAAGCGGAACAGCTGGGCGGAGAGTTAACAGATACAGCAGCCAGTCGCGATCCGTCTACCAGTGGCGCGCGCAAAATAAATGGACAGTGAAATAAATTAGCGGAGTGAAGATAAATTAGACTGATAAGTGATAAGTTGGGTGTAGTGTATAAAGTTAGTGTAAATAAATAGTTGAATCCGTACCAAGTATTTTCCTGTCCAATCAAACTAAAGACTTGTAACAATATCTAGGAACCATGTGTGCTGGTATGTCGATTACTTAAGGTCTTTTGTGGGCATGTAAGCTTCACATGCAAACACCCACTGTGTACCTTCCAAATCTATTATATTGTATCGGACTGAGCTTGAATCGACAGCCAGAAACCCTAGAGCACTAAAGTGATTAACCCTAGAGTTGTAAAGCTGAATTATACTTCTATTTGGTCACTAGAATTTATAATGTTTATAAAATATTTTTAATATAATAAGATAATGATAACGAAAATTTTAAATTATGATTTTACTGCATAAATTACAAAATACAGCAACACACACAACGTTCTGCATAGATGCTGGATGATAGTGGTTGGAATGACAGATGGTTCTCAGGAGGATGTTCGCTGATAGGCTCTTCTGAAGGAACATTAATTATATTGCAAATAAGTTGCAAAAAAAGGTATAGGAAAATTCTTTCTATGCATGCTGATTCAAGTTGTGGCTAAAAACTCTTTATAAAATAAGTACAATGCAATGGATTTCGGCACAGATCTTTTTAAGTTGTGATTGTCAGTTATTCAGGAAATTATGCAGATATTAAGTATCCCGTAAAAACACAGTTTTTTGGGGGTAGCCTCAGTGATCACATATTTCTTCAAATGTGCCTACTCCACCCTTATCCTGGTTATAATGGAAAATAACTTTAGGCTTTTTACTGGTTGGACATGCATTTTGCATTTTTTGTTTTAGTTTTATATGACACTTGTTTTCTCTTAAACTTCAGACTTCTCAGTTTAGTTGGTTACTGGTGTGAATATTGTCTGTCAACTATGTAACAAAGTATTTACCAAAAGGTCAAGCACAGATCCAGGATTTAATTTCGGGGCCTGTGGAAAGTTGGCCTATGCACTATGCAGTGCATTTTTGCACATATTTTACTTACTTTTCTTGCTTTATAAATCATGGCGAGAGATGATTCGACTTTTTTTGTACCAGAAAATACTAAGAGCCTAATGAGAGCTTATAACTTATCCATGGTTGTGACAGAATTGGTAGATGTAGCAGCTAGTTTTCAGATTTTAGGCTCATCTGCACATTTAATTTGTGTGTTTAAAAGCTTTGTTCACTATGGAAGAAGTTATTACACGCTTCATCTAAAGGAGTTTGGAATATTTTGCTTGCCTAGTAGGCTACATGTTTCCCTATATTCAAGACTATACAAGCAGTGACCATTTTTGTCTCTTAGATTAGACTGACAGACTTTTGCTTCTAATGCATGAGCAATATCTACGTTTTCTCCAAATTATGTTTCAGTTTGAGAGGGCTCCTACATATTGCTTTTCCATAACTAATACCTTCTTTTTCATGAAGGTAAGTTACAGTTTGCCAATGTTTTTGCTGTGCCTCAATTATTTTCTTAGCATGGGATCTACCTGACAAATAAACTTCTGTTTACATACTCTTAACTCTTGTCTAAACTTTTTTCTTTAAGTTAGATGCTATGCTTTGAAATTGCTGCATTTCATGCTGATCGTGTCAGGTTCAAACTCTGACCCAGAAGGACTAAAGTAAAGTAAATTTGTCCTTAGTTTCCATATCCAAACCAGTGGAAACTGCTACACAGGACTCCTAGGTTTTTTCTATCTCAAATTTTAATTCAAATCTTGTTAGAGCAAGGGCGTTGCTAGGAATTCATTTAGGGGGAGTGTAGCGGGGGTTATTAATAACATAAAGGGCGTAGCGAAGGCGTTGTTTGAGGGGTCTGAACCCCCCCTCCCCAATGAAGAATTTTTTGGCCCTTTTTTTTAAATAAGTGTGCAAGTTAATGTCCGTAATAGTTGATATTGACAGGGGAAAAAAAGGAGACTTCATTTGCATTTGAAAGACCTTTTTTTATTTGCTCCTCAAAAGTGTTGACAGTTCAGTCCAAAGGTTGTACGGTACAAAAACGTTTATTATGGAAAAGTGGTATTTTTTACAGTATCAGACATTTTCGAGGCTCTTTGCAAAACTATTTCAATATTTCACCTACAATTTTATCTCCATTTTTGGTAGCATCTTTCTATGTACATTGAAAAGTGTAGCGAAAGATCTCTTCTACTTGTTGTGCAAGGCTATGGTAAAGAAATTAGTATTGCTTTTCTGGTTACAGAAAAGAATATGTCTGCTTCGCTTAAGTTCTAGTTTCCTAAAGTCACACCTTCGTTCTTCCAGAGGTTATACCGGGTAACAAAACAATGTTCAAACGAAAACTGAGTGGAATATTTGAAAATACTACAGGGTCTATCATAGCATGCTTTCAAAACATTTTTTTGTACTTCAACCCTTAAAACTCACCCCTAACTTTGTTTTTTCAAATAGCACCTAATAGTTTTTCCTAGACAAATTAAGTCCTTATTTTATTTAAAATCTTGTAGTAGGTACCTTTGATTTTATACAGAAACGTATTTTTTCGTAATGTCATAAGCATAAAATAAATAAAATAAGGATTTGTTTGGGTACCGTAATATTTTCAAAACAAAAAAAGGAAAAAAGCAAACTATAGCCTGTTTATCCAAGAAAGAAAGTAAACCCAGACATAAAGACGCACACTTGGCGTGATCGTACTTCAGAAGCCAAGAAATATGCAACGTTACTCAGGCAGTGTGTTATAATATAAATATACTAAATAATATTACATAATAATTAAAAAACAAATAAGTATCTTACTCAGAAAACTGTATACAATACAAAACATATATGTGAAAATAACACAACCCTGATTTCTCAAGCTAATTTATTAAGTTTTTTTTATTCTGCTGAGGCTGTTGAACTTTCACTGTCATCAAGATTTATAATTAAGGGGTCAATCTGCCTATCAATGATGCCATCCAATTTCTACGTTCTGGATCCAACCTTTTCTTTCACATGTTTAATACATTTTTTCCACTTATCTAGTGTAATTCTTTTTATTGTGACGTAAAAATATTTTTTATATCAGAAAATTTGTTTTCTGCTGTAACGTATTGTTTTATATCTGCCCAAATCAGTTCAATTGGGTTGAGCTCATAGTCATGATAGGGAGGCAATCTTAAAAATGGGTTAATTTTGTTTTCTGGCCATGTCGTCAATTATGTTGAGGTTATATTTATTTTTATGCTCTTTGACAATTTGTAATAGTTCTGCCTTGACCATCGTACCATCGAAGTCAATGTGTTTATTACTGAGCCATTCTTAAATTCCCAGTTTTTTTGTTGACATTATTGGGGTTTTTCTATTTCCCTTGTGGTATGCGGCATTATCTAATATAATAAAACAGCAAATTTTGATGATCTCACAGCTATATCAGTAGAAAGGCGATGTCACCCCTGGAATAACTCGACTAACTGCAAGCACAGCCGGGACGTCTCCCACTCCATCTATCTTTTTCTGCATTGGTCCTGTATATGAGCTCGACTGATTTCGGCCAATAACAGTTACGCTCTTCCACCTTGGAATATATTCACACGGTGATCACACACTGATCACGCGGTGGGAACTGTTTTGGTCTCCTGTCTTACTTCGAGAAATAGACTATAAGTGGGCTTTGCAGGGGTACCAAGTGACCTATCATACCATGATTTCGAAACATTTCTTTACTTCAACCCTAAAACTTACCCCCTACTTTTTTCCAAATAGCACCACACAGCTTTTCTTATATTAATGAGGTCATTACCTATTTCATTTAATATCTTATAGTGCCTTTGACTTCATACACAAACCATTTTTTTTCCTAAAGTCATTAATATAAGATGAATAAAATGAACATTCGTTTGATGTTTAAAAACATCTATTATGTTCATTCAGTACCCCTAAAAACCCAATTAGTTTTATTTTTATCCGTTTTTTGCGTCAAACAAATTCTTATTTTATTATATAAAAATCAAAGGTGCTGCAAGATTTTAAATAATAGAAGGACCTAATTTGTGTAGAAAAAACTATTTGGTGCTAATTGAAATACAAAAGTTGAGGGTGAGTTTTAAGGATTGAAGTGCAAAAAATGTGACGAAAGCATTGTATGATAGACTCTATAGTACTTTCCAAATTCCTCTCAGTTTATGTTTGAACTTTTTTTTGTTGCGAGAATATGACATGTCAAGGAAATTTTCGGACACCCTGTATATACCATATTTCGGCTTCATTATCCAAATAGTGGAATTGACAAAAAATTTGTGATTTCTATTTTATATCATACAGTGATATATTCAACATTACACTGGCACATAGTAAGATCAAACTAAAATCAGGCAAATTTTTATCAGCAAACGCTGGTCCAGTGTGTACTCGTATACAGGGTGTTTCCGAATTAAATGTCAATATTTATGGGGGCGATTTTTTGGTCCATTTTAAGAAGAAAACTTCATACGGACGTATGTCCTAAACGCCCGACCTTTTGAGATACAGGGTGGTAAAGTATTCAAAAATAAATAATTTATTATTAATATCTACAATACCACTTCAGATATTTTAATGAAATTCGTTACACATGTACTATGAATCAAGAGGCATTTTTTAGTGTATCACTTTTTCTTAAATTTCAACCAGTGGCGTTCGTACGTAATTTGACTTGCCTATTTTGGCAGACATTGATGATACGCAGCTGATTTCTCCTAAAATAAAGATTATTATTTTTGAAAATCCCCATTCATTTCTAACCAAAGTTGCACACTTGTTTTTATTAAATTCTATACACGGTTTTCGCTTAAAAAAATAAAAACCGTTTCTCTGCATGATAGCAACATTATCGTTAATATGACAATATCACCATGCAGAGATTTTATCGTTTTAGATGAAACCCGTGCGTCGGACTAAAAAAATTCAAGAGATAAATCTGCTCATAATTGAATACAGTTTTAAAAAGTACACAACAGAGTTTACGTAGTTGCCATTTCGGAAGTTTTTCAATAAAACATTGAAAAAAATTACATAAGTAAGAAAGAATTATCACTTACCGTAGTAGACTTGAGTCATATTTTTGCGTTTAAGACACTACTCGTAGAAGCGGCGTGATTCTGAATTCTATTGTCAAGGCGGTTGTCAATATTTTGTTTGAGAGTTCATCAGTCTTTAAATTCAGATCTTCGCCATTTATTATTTTGGTGTTATACGAGCAGTGTTATTTTGAAAAATAACGGTTTACTAATTGAGGAGTTGGCAGAGATGCATTCCATGTATGGTTTGGCTGATGGCAGATCGCCGGAAGCTGGGCGATTGTAGAGCGGCTTCCTAATAGAGTCATACCAGATAGGCGAACATTTGCAAATGTACATAGAAGGTACTTTGAGGCCAAACAATCAATTAAAAGGAGCTCATCGGACTGTAAGAACTCCAGAAATTGAAGAAGCAGTTTTAAATTCGATTGATGAAAATCGTGAGCTTAGTACTCGAAAAATTGGAAATAATCTGAATATCTCGCACGTCCTGGTTTGGAAAATATTGCACGATTTTTTATAGTACCCGTATCATATTCAACGGATCCAAGCGTTACTTCCTCGAGATTTTCCCAAGCGTCTTAATTATTGTCTCGATTATTGTCAATGGTTTTTGGACAAAATTGCGCATAATCCTCTGACCGTGACATATTGTTCACAGCTGAAGCTAACTTTTCCAGAAATGCAATCAGAAATTTCCATAACAACCATATTTGGGCCGACGAAAGCCCTCACACAGTTGTGGAATTTAACCATCAAGAACAATTTTCGGTGAACGTCTGGGCTGGAATTGTTGACAATTATTTAATTCAACCTTTTTTCTTGCCAGAAAGGCTAAACGGCCATAATTATCGCCGGTTTCTAGAGGAGGATTTGCCCATATTGCTAGAAGTACCAATTTCCATTAGAAACAGAATGTGGTTCATGCATGACGGTGCGCCCGCTCACTTTAGTGTTACAGCAAGATAATATATTTAAATCACGCATTTAACAACCGATGACTGTGGACACTGATTGATAACTAAAGACTAGATTTTTTTGACATCTTTCACAAAAAACTCTCGATTTTAACCAGTGCCGACCCAATTACATAGCCCCAAATATTATTTGGACAGTCAGTGGCACGCCACTGACTTTTCTTAAAGTAAAAAATTGTAATCTGTATCAATTATGTGCAGATTTAATCTCTTGATTTTTTTAGTCCGACGCATGGGTTTCATCTAAAAAAATAAAATCTACGTATGTCTGCTGATATTGTCATATTAACGATATTGTTGCGATCATGCAGATAAACGGTTTTTATTTTTTTTAAGCAAAAACCGAGCATCGGATTTAAAAAAATCAAGTGTTCAACTTCTGTTAGAAATGAGTGGGAATTTCAAAAATAATCTTTATTTTAAGGGAAATCAGTGGCGTACCATCAATGTCTGCCAAAGTAGGCAGGTCAAATTACATACGAATGACGCTGGTGGAAATTTAAGAAAAAGTGATACATTAAATATGCCTCTTGATTCATAGTACATGATGAATTTTATTAAAATATCTGAAGTAGTATTGTAGATATTAATAATAAATTAAACTGCTCATCTTAATTAAAGGAACGCTCTTTTGGATGTTTTTTTCTCCACCTGTATGTTCTCGATGAAATTACGGTTTAAACGTGAATTTAGCCCTGAGTTTTCTCTAAACAGTAGTGTGATTTGCGTCGCGATAGCGTATACAGGGTGGGCCAATAGTGCGTGGACCTAAGATTGTGGACTTACTAAAATATATTTCAAAAATCTGTCACTTGATTATGGTAGAGACCCTTGACGGCTATAAGGTAAAAATATTTTCACTTAAATGTTGACGTTTATACAGGGTGATTCATATCAAACTTACATTTTTTTGAATGGAACCCTCTATATATTATTGCATATTTGGATTACTTGGTCAATTCTAGTGTGACTTTATGAATAATACATGCAACTTTAAACGAACCGTTTAGGCGCAAATCACCATTTTTTGTGTAAGTAGGTATCAGAAAAAAATTGAATATCGCAGCGATTATAAAACTTAGAAGGCCGTGACTTTGCGGTACGACTAAGCATGGAATGCGTCACATTCGGTCGGACGGCTAAATTTGAATTCTTTTTGTAGGTACTTCGAGAAATCAGTAGATTAATTATTAAGGAAACTTCAATCACAGATAACTTGATTTTTTCAAATGGGAATGCCTATTTTGGTTTATAAAATCAAATGTAAAATTTGATTAGCTTTCTAACGAGATAGCATTCTCAATATCAATCTTGTTTGGTTTTCATTATATTTCAAATTTTCAGTCAAATCGGTGTTTTCCGATTTTTCTGCGTGCAAGCGTCCTGGCAGGCCATGAAAAATAAAGAAAAGCCCAATAATATGGAAGAAACCAACTAACTTAGTAGACAGATGCAAACGAACTAGAGTATCGAGGCAAGATCATGAAAATTCCTTACAACACATCAGCTCTAAAGCTACATTTACATTCACTCCCATTAGCAATTTGACAGCAAATTCATGTGCTTAACCTATGCCAACACTGTGCTGACATTTACATTGCACAAAATTTGAAGTTCACTTCGAATTGCAATTTGGATAAGCCATGGCCACAGGCGCAAGCAGCTTGCATAAGCCAAACAGAAATAAAATTTTTAGGTTAGAAAAGTCGTGGATCTGTCATTCTGTGATTTTAAATCACTTCGCTATCAATATTATCAATTAGTATTATGAATTCACGATGGAGATGATACCGCCAGGTATCCACATCCTCCTATTTCTTTTTTTTTTACTCCACATTTTATACCTCGCCAAAGTAGCCAACGATGCGACAGTGCCCAGTAAGACAATTAACTGATAGTCCATTATTTGAATTTAATTTCTACTTTGGTTCTAGGTTGTAGTAGTTTCTTTCAGTTTGTTTACACGTTTTTTTAACCTCTAAATTTGGTAATGTAAATGGAGAGAAATGAAATGTCAATTTCAACTTCAAGTTGAAAGTCAATGTAAATGTAGCTTAACCGGATACAACAGCGGCAAGATAATATCTATCAGCTGGGGTATGACAGAAGTGTTTGTTTTTCACAGCCTACTAGCTATTGAGGTCTACTAGAGCTTGACAACTTTTCAAAGCGATTAAAAATTTTGAAACAAAACGAAAACTACCAGCGATTTTTGCTTACAGTCTAGCATGTTTAGAATGACATTTCACATTTAATAGGATAAAAAAATTGTTCATTTCCGTTTAGTTAAGTCAAAAGTGATATGTGTCTAACTGGGGCATTCTGAATATCTACTGAAATAATTGTTAGAATTTTTTTAGTTACGCTATGTTGTAAATGTGTTTATCTCACGTAGTGTTCTACAAACTAAATTATGTTTTACAATGCAAACAGACTGCAATTCAAGTTTCATTTTTCCGCGATTTTGCTAATAAGTAGAAGTATCTACTGAAGAAATTGAAGGGTTCAGGTCAGAGGTATCATTACTTTTGACTTACGGCTACTTTTTGATAGCATTAAATGTGAAAATTTATTCAGGGGGGCGCACCATTGAAATCCCCGTGAATTGTCTAAATAGCTGAAACTGACATACAAGAAATGTTAGATGTCTAGCCCAATACCTCTGTACCAGCGTTTAAGTTTCCTCTTCACTCCATTGTTACATTTCACGTCTTCTTGGTGGAAAGGTTTACAACACCTCCGTGACGTCATACTACCACGCAACATACAGGGTGAGTTTTTAGTACCGGCTCGGTCGATAACTCCACTACTGTAGAAGGTAGCGAAAAAAGTTGTACATAAAAGTTGTAGCCACGGATTTGCTCCTTACTCAGAAAATATTCTGATTTATACAGGGTGATCCATAACTACGTGGTGACGCAAACATGTATTTTTTTAATATATATTATCCAATTTTTAAATTCCACTAATAATAATTTCTCTTCTGACAATATAAGGTATTATAACATTATAACATTATACAGGGTATTTCAAAAGTTATAACCATTTTTATAATCCAAATCGCTGTCAAACGAACGTACTGTAATTAAAAAGTAATGAATCAAAAATTACTTTTTTTACATGAAAAGATTGAAAATATCCTCTAGTTTTAAAATCGGCTATAAAAAAGCCCGCGACGCATATTCGTATACAGGGTGATGTAGAATGCAAAATCTAGATTTTCTTTTTAAATGTAACGCCCAATATTTTATTATACCAAAGAATTGCTTTTAATATGCTCTTTCATCTTTGTACATAGCACTTGTTGTACCTACATCCATCAGTTTCCGAGATATTTGGATTTTTCGGTAAATTTAAAATATAGCTCCTGTTTGTGTACCGAAATTTATCTATTTTGAGAAAGTACTATCGAATTTGTTTTTTATTTAACGAACAACTAAATTATAAGGTCATGATAGTATTTGACGAAGTCAAAACCCTAAATCATCGAGATAATAAAGTCAAGTTTTTTTTTATGGTCGGCCTCCCGCAAAGGCTTAAAAGCCTATGGCGCTGTAGACGCGCTGCGAGAGGATAAGTATCAGTTCACGTTAGATTTGAAACGCTGCAGGTTGTAGCCGTCGGGAAACAAATTCCCAGGCAGCTGATTCCACAGCGTCGAAGTTCTCCAAAAGAAGGAATGCTGGAGGAGACTAGTTCGGGGAGTAAGGACCTCGACCTGGTAAGGATGAGCTCGCAGAGCTTCTCTAGTTTTCCTGGTTCGGACGGCCTGTGGTGTTATTATCTGAGAGAGCTCAATCGAACATCTTCCGTGATAGAATCTGTAAAACAGGGATAGGTCAGCCACCCTCCTTCGATGTTCCAGGCTGTGGAGGTCCTTTGTGAGGTTTGGCGTATCGATTAGTCTAATCGCTCTTTTCTGGATAGTGTCCAGAAGCTTTAGAGAGTGCTTCGGAGCGCATCCCCACACATGGGAGCAATACTCCAGCGATGGTCGGATCTGTGCCTTGTACAGCAGCAGCAGTTGCTCTGGTGTATACAACTTCCTACAGCGGAACAAAACTCCAAGCTTCTGGGATGCCGTTTTAGCAATACTGACGACGTGGTCGTGCCAGGACATGTTATTGTTGATGTTGATTCCCAAAAGCTTGACAGAAGGTGATTCGACTATGGGGCGACCCTCCATTTCCACGGTTGGTAAGCCATCGTGAGACTTCTTTGTAAGTGTTGTTACCTGAGTTTTTTGTATGTTGAACTGTACTTTATTTGCTAATCCCCACTCGACAATTGTTTTGATATCAGCGTTGATCTGTGAGGCATGCTGCTATCGCAGTGCAGTATGCAGAAGAAACAATTTTGTAGGCGTGATGCATAATTATCAAGCAGATTTATCAGGTAGGCTTTCAAAAATCGGCAGTTTTCATCACCTGCTCAATAATTCTGTACTGTGTGAAAAACCAGCTTTGAAAATTAATTCTTCCATTGAGGGTATTTAGGAGAATCTCTGAGAAATTGCCTACTTGCCTCTAGAATATATCAACTATGAACACCAATATCCAGAACAGAGGCACTTCAAAACTTAATGCATTGGAAAGATTGACGAATCGTTTTATTTGGACTGTGTCGTTTAATATTTCATAGCCTACCTGATAGATGTGTTTGACAATTATTGATGACGTCCATAAAATTGTTTCCTCAGCACACTTGTCCTATATTATCTCGTTAATTCAGTGTTTTGACTTGATCAAGTACTATTATGGCCTTATATTTTAGTTGTTTGTTAAGCAAAAATAAAATTTGATAGTATTTTCTCAAAATGAATAAATTTTAGTAGACAAATAGAGGGTATATTTAAAATTTGTAGAAAAATCGAAATATCTCAGAAACTAATGAATGCAGCCATAACAAGTGCTATACAAAGATGAAAGAGCAATTAAAAGCAATTCTTTGATATAATAAAATATTGGGGGTTACATTTAAAAAAAGAGAAAATCTAGATTTTGCTTTCTACATCACCCTGTATACGAATATGCGTCGCGGGCTTTTTTTATAGCCGATTTTAAAACTAGAGGATATTTTTTTATCCATCCGTGTAAAAAAATGTTTATTGATTCATCACTTTTTGATGATAGATATGTTCTTTTGATAGCGATTTGGATATGGTCATCACTTTTGAAATACCCTGTATAATATAACAATACCCTATATTGGAAGTAGTAGAATACAAATAATACGAGATATATAGGGTGTCTCATTTAAAAAAATGCATGTTTGCATCCCCACCTAGTTATGGATCACCCTGTATAAATCTAAGTATTTTCTGAGCAATAGCGTATCCGTGGCTACAAGTTTTATATACAACTTTTTTCGCTATCTTCTACAGTAGTGGAGTTATCGAAAAAACTCACCCTGTATGACGCTCTAGTGCTTTCACCTTTATTTTGACTGAGGATAGCCACTTGACAAGCCTCGCAACTGTTAAATATTGAGGGGGCCCGTTTTAGCAATGCACTAAAACTTCCAGCACGAAGTTTACAATACTGTAACTTTTTTGCTGGAGCTCAGGCAGAGTCAAAATTCATAGTGCATAATAGCACAAGCTTTCGTCTACAAAGTATCGGAACGACAAGAACTTTGGTACATCTTAACATAGTCAAAAAAGCTCCTTCATCCCCCCTTGCCCCCTCCCCGTCTGGGACTCGGACGGCACAAGGAGTATGCAGTGTGGACTAACGAACTTGCCACCTGTGTGATCGCTTGTCTTGTCATGTTGATTGTTCAAGTTGGCATGACATTTTGGGTAAGCCTTATTCTAGAGGTAGTGGGATCTTATTCTCCAGCGTCCATTTAAACGCGCCGCCTTTCGGTCGGATTTGGTCAGTATAGAGGAGGTAGACGTAAGACTTTTGCGGGTTTGAATGTTTCAAAAATTTTAATCCATAATTAAAGTTTATGTCAGTTTCAGCTATTTAGACAATTCACAGGGATTCCAATAGTGCCCAATCATAAGGGAGTAGTGGTGATGCGTGAAGTTTACCCACTTCGCAGATGGTGGTGGATATTTTTCACATCAAAATGTAAAGTATCATCTCTTGCATTGCCTTTTTCTGAATAATGTCCCGTTCCGCACACACACTAAGTGAGATTTTTCTGTTTAAATTCGAAAATATAGGGTTGCAGAGGTAGAGGTGGGTCAGAGCCCTGAGGGTCATATATGGCGCTATGATGAATCGAACAATTGTGGGAGACTAGCGTCCATTTAAACGCGCCGCCTTTCGGTCGGATTTGGTCAGTATAGAGGAGGTAGACGTAAGACTTTTGCGGGTTTGAATGTTTCAAAAATTTTAATCCATAATTAAAGTTTATGTCAGTTTCAGCTATTTAGACAATTCACAGGGATTCCAATAGTGCCCAATCATAAGGGAGTAGTGGTGATGCGTGAAGTTTACCCACTTCGCAGATGGTGGTGGATATTTTTCACATCAAAATGTAAAGTATCATCTCTTGCATTGCCTTTTTCTGAATAATGTCCCGTTCCGCACACACACTAAGTGAGATTTTTCTGTTTAAATTCGAAAATATAGGGTTGCAGAGGTAGAGGTGGGTCAGAGCCCTGAGGGTCATATATGGCGCTATGATGAATCGAACAATTGTGGGAGACTTCAAGCAATATGCGCATTACAAAAGAATCATGAAAGTGGCTCATAACTCAGTGAATTTGATGGTCAAACTTGCAGCAAAAATCTTGCAACTTTTATTATGGAGACCTAGTAACTCTACTTGTCTTAGCAGCGGCACATTCACCCAACTGTTTAGAGAAAACTCACGACTATATCCACATTTAAACAATAATTTTATCTAGCACATACAGGTGGAGAGAAAAAAACATCCAAAGAAGCATTCCTTAATTAAGTTGAGCAGTTTATCTATTTTTGAAACTTTACCACCCTGTATCTCAAAAAGGTAAGATGTTTAGGGCATACATTCATATGCAGTCTTCTTCTTAAAATGTACCCAAAAATCGCCCCCATAAATATTGACATTCAGTTAGGAATCACCCTGTATAACACACTGAATAAAGAAGAAAAATTGATTGCTTCCATAACTCTCCTGGAGACTCACATCTAAAATCAATAAAAGCTATAATATAAGGGATAATCTTTTATGCAAATTATGATGCAATATGTACTTATATCGTGAAATGACACAAAGAAACACAGTGAAACATTCTGTAAATTAAAAATTATTTTTTTAACAC
This sequence comes from Callosobruchus maculatus, assembly GCA_951848785.1. NCBI lineage: Eukaryota > Metazoa > Arthropoda > Insecta > Coleoptera > Chrysomelidae > Callosobruchus > Callosobruchus maculatus. The sequence continues at coordinate 2,438,113 of CATOUR010000191.1, read as the reverse complement.
TGGTATTTTTTTAAAATAAGCCTAAACGAAAAAAAATTTAACAGTAATCTAACACTATAAAAAACAAACATATTTGCAAGACATGCAACATGTAATTAAATACATTTTTTAAAGTGTATACAAAAAGGAGAAAGATGTAAAATCTAAAACAGTGTACAAATTTTAGCAAACCAATCAACTCCAAGCGACTTCAATGAAGCATTTTATTAAAAAATACCGGATTTTCATTGTTTTGTATTCAGTACTTGAGAATAATGTTTCAGTTCTAATATTCTTATACTTTGATCTGCAAATTTCAACTAAGTATATAGAAAAACACAAAAGCAAGAAATCCTTAAAATTTCAGTGTTGTCTTTATTTAATTCTGGTTAATAGGGATAATGTCCTAATTGCTTGTATTTTCAATTCTTTTATAAAACTGCTACATATTTCTGTTCATATATATAACATATAGTATCTGGCCTGTTTAAAAGGGTAGGTAAAACGTAAGAATTGTTATCCTGGTTCAAAATAGCATTTCATAACTTTGCAAGAGGGTAACGCAACAAAACAACCTCCAGGTCATTTAAACAATTTACCTGTTTCAACCTTGGAAGACGCGTTTCAAGTGCATTGACACAGTCCACTCAATCCTTCGATCCTAAACTTTTTAAAGCTACCGCTATATATAAAATGGTGAATAAAATAGTACACAAAAACTTCCTCTGTTCATTCGGGAACTGAGAGTTATTGTCGGAATTGTGTTCGAGTTTGAGCCCCATAAGAATAAAAGTTCCGACTTTGTTTATAAGAAAGCAAAATACGCGACTTGCCGCATCTCCCGTCAGACCGTCAGACGCACAAAACGTATACACTGAGTCAGACGCATAGACAAAACCACAAAACAGGTAGACAAAACTCGTCGTCGTCGACTTTTCTTGTATAATAGGCAGACCGTCAGACGTCACGGCCGCCAGAACATCTCAACCAAACATGGCCGCCTCTGCACCCACTAGGCCGGAGCCTTAGATGTGGCAACGTGGCTTAGCTGTCAAATAGTGGACCTATAGTTTCAGAATAATTATTACATTTTATATGTATTAGAGTTCATCTCGGTTAATAAATTAAGAAAAATACTATTTAGAACTACTACTACTAATACCACTTACATCTGAGGCCTTTACGGAAACACTGATCTGGATCCGGATAGATCAGTTATATGTCAAACAGCTGTCAATGCCTGCCAAGTGGGATTTATGATTCCATGAATTTAACGGACATCGAACAACGAAAAAGTTGGTTTAACAATAAAAAATTGATGGTTAAGTAAAGCAGCTACTGATCTGAATCATCCGATCGCAATCACTTACTGTACAAGAGTGAACTACCCTATTTCTGACAGATCCCAGATCACTTTCCGAACGTTAGGATCAGTGATCGAACTGATCGGGTTAACCCGATCACAGTTTCCGTAAAGGCCTCTGATGTTTGGTTCATCGTAGTCAAAGACTACAAAATAAAAGTAAACGCAACCTGTTTCCTGCTGTCACTTTCACTTAAATGAACACTCAATTTACTTTGTAAATTGTCACCTGAGCTAGAAAAATTCACTATTAGGTCACTGTGAAGCCATTCTTGCTGGTCTTGATTCCCTTTCACTATCAAATCTTTTCGTAGGTATGCCCCCATGACTCTACACTAGGCCGGAGCCTTAGATGTGGCAACGTCGCTTAGCTGTCAAATAGTGGGCCGGCTACAGTGGGCCGAACGGCTGGCATTCCGCGGAAAATTTAAATTGTTTCATAGTTTCAGAATAATTATTACATTTTATTTATGTATTATGTGTTCATCTCGGTTGATAAATTAAGAAAAATACTTTTTGAAAAAATAAGAAAGGTGAAAAAGGCCAGTGGTATCAGTACAAAAATGTAACATGTATTGGGACTAGGAGCTTAATTTAGAGATTTTCCTTGCTGTTGGACATTTCTCATTTTCCTTAGACTTGCTCTTTTTATTTTTGTCAGTCTGTATTCTATCTTGAACTGTTTTTGTGTAATTATTAATAAAAATATTTGCAAAAACCGGCAACATTAATTCAAGCAGCATTTCAGTTTGGGGTTGATTACATGAACAAGTGTCTCTAAAACTAAACTCATCTCTATGTATTCCTTTGCAATTTTAATTGATTGATTTGTGGAATTTACATCCTAAAAGCTTGCTTTCATATTGGTCTGAAATCAACATTTTAATTATATTGTGCATAAGGACTGTTATTTGAACTGTAAACTCTGATGGATGGGTTAAGCCGTCTCTGTTTAATATATTAAAGTAATTTTGTTCTTCATATTTTATTATTTCTGTATTGACAAGAACATTTATACAGGCTGTACATTGCATTTTGGCTGAAACTTTAAAACTAACGTAACCTGCTATATATTGAATTGCTGAATCTGAAATTTGTTGAGGTTGATTCCTTAAATTATTGCCTAAAATATCTCTAAAACTGTCAATACCTATTTCTCCATGATCTACTGTACAAGTGTGTAATTTTGCTAAATTGGAGACATTAAATTTAACTTGTCCATATTGAGCAGAATGTAAGTCGAAGACACCCTTGATTCTAATCTTTTTTTCAGATTCATAAATTTGCCTTAAGCTTACATGATAATTGCCACCAGATATCTGCCTGTAACATCCAAAACGAGATTCTAAATTGTCAGTTTGAAATTTTCCTGTAAGCAAATATTTGCAAGGAGTTTCTGATACACAGTGTTTAATTAACATAATAATGGCAGTTGTTGAATGATGCAGTGCATTGTGTGTATCAGCAGATAAAGAAGAGTCAGGGTATCCCAAAGCTTTCCATTTATCAAGCTAAATTGAAAATTTTTCTAAAAACTCTATTCGATCATCTGTTATGTCCTGGAAAGGTTTTAAGAAGTCATTTCTCTTCAGTTTATATAAAATTGGGTTTTTTATATTAACTATAGACCACCATTTTATAATGATATTTAAAGAGTCAGCAGTACTTTCACTGTAATTCAATAAGGCAGCATGTGTCTTTTTATCAAAAATATTACACACTGCTTTATAATTTAACTTAGGAGCTGCTTTAACCAACAAATTCGCTTCAAGTTTATAGAAGTTTCTGATATCTACAAAATTTGCTTTCCTTACCAGCTTGTTGTTATCAAAATCAGCAAATATGGAAGTTTTCGTAATATTTTTCAAATTTAGCCAATTATTTCGAATATTCTTCAGAAGATGAACTGTATCAAACATTACAAACGTTGGATAGTCTGGACTTAAATGAAAGTATTGTTTATCAGCTGAACCCTCTGTAAGTTTCATTAACATATTTTGATTCACTCTAACATTATCGGTAACTACAGCAACTACAATAAAACCATAGCCAAGCAAAACTTTCAAAATAGATAAAACCATTTCATGTAACTGATCCCCACTAATATTTCTTACAGGTTGAAGTGAAACAACTTCCTTCATACTACCAAATACAGAGGATATCAAAAATGCTTGTACCGCTTTAGCTTGGGATAATATATCATTTTCAGCAAAACCAACTAAATTACCATTCTTGTAGTCCAACGTTTCTTTAATGTATATTTCATCAATTTGCAAAACAATGTATTTCTCCAAGTCTGATAAACCCTCTGAAATAGTTTTAATGTAATGCTTGTTTTCTGATGTACTGTCAGGTGCAATTTTTAGAGAACCGCAAAGTTTTGTTAAATACTTGGGAGGTGGCAAAGTTAGCAATTTATTCTCCCTCACAATACTGTAAACTTTTTTTGAGTGAACATATAAAAGAAAAGACTTTAATATTAAATCGGCAGAAAACCTATTATGATTTGAAAATAGTATATTGAATTGTTCTGCCAAGAAGTCAATCTGTTCTACTTTTTCATTCTCATCATTCTGCATAAGCTTATTTTTTAGTATTTGTACAATAGAATTAAAATTGTTTAGTGTTGCATTCAAACTAAGACTTTCACTGTGATCCTCTGAGTAGCGTGCCAAAATATTTTCTATTTGTGACCAACGGGATATTTGTAATGACAGTGGTAAAATCCAACTCAAATCATCTTTCACCAACAAATTATGATTAATGCGAACCTCTACCTTCATTGATTCTAACATTTTCATACTACACCTGATATCTGGTTCATCATGACCAAACACTACCAAATAAAAATAAATACAACCTGTTTCCTACTGCCACTTTCACTTCTTTAAATGCATACTCAGTTTACTCTGGAAATTTTCACATAAGCTTGAAAAATTTAGTATCAGGTCACTCTCAAGCCATTCTTCTTTGTTGGTCTTCCTGCCTTTTCACTATGAAATCTTTTCGTATATCCGGATTTCTTCTAACTGAATTTTTTTGTGACGAAAGATATTTTGGAAGTCCAGGAAGTATTGTAGGTACGACATTCTCCTTTAAAATGGGTCTTATCCTGGGAACTGTTTTTAAATTATTGTCTTTATCCGTATACACATCACTGAAAGATATATCACCGTCATGGAAATGTTTAATACACACTACTGAATTTTGAGATGGTAACCAGTCTTTACGAGGAATACTTTTCACCCACTTCTGTTTCAAATGGACGTCTCGCGGAAACCTGAACACCGTAATATATCCTTCTTTATAATTGCTAGTGCAACCTGGTACTACGCACTTTGGAGGCATCTTTTCACAATTTCGTTTATGTAGGAGTGCAGATAATAGGTAAAAGATCTATTAATAACCGATATAATGTCGGCCATGCTATAATAAAACACGGCCCGATCTTCAAGGTTGCCATATTTCAATGCTCCGGCCTAGTGAGTAGAGACGGCCATGTATGCCCAGATCCATGCCCAGATGAGTTCTATTAACTGTATTTTTCTGTGATATTTGGGAGGTCCAGAAAACATTGTACTTTAAAATAGGTCTTATTCTTTGAAATGTTTGTAATTACTCCGATGAATACCTTTCACCCACTTCTGTTTATGTCCCTTATTGGAAGCACAATTGCTAGTGCAACCTGGTACTACACACTTTGCAGGCATCTTTTTATCTTTATAGTTTCGTTTGTGCAGGTATATAATTAGAAACACATTAAAAATCACCTTCCAATCTTATTTTTTGCTCTGGAAGATTACACTAATGATTTAACAACAAATAAAAGCTCGGCCTCCGATTCAGTGTTGCCATATTTCAATGCTCCGGCCTAGTGAGTAGAGTCGGCCATGCAACCAAAGTAACAAAACACGAAAAAACAAAGTGTCTTATGAACACGGAATAGGTGCGGTTAAGAACACTCCATACATAGAACAAAAATTCTAAGAATGTCCACGTTGTGGTCTTGAGTCTTGACGTAAATAAATGTAAGCTGTCCGGGAAACAAAATGTCCTTTGCTTTGAACTTAAATCCAATGGCAAAAAATGCAAAATGTGCCTATACCCTGATCTCAGATTGATCTATTGCGGTATCATTTGTGATGATACATAGGACCATGGCCGACTCTACTCTAGGCCGGAGCATTGAAATGTGGCAACACTGAATAGCGGGCCGAGTAGGGCCAAGCTTTTATTTGTTTTTAAATCATTAATGTAAATCTTCCAGAGTAAAAAAGGAGATTAGAAGGTGATTTTTGATGTGTTTTTAATTATTTACCTGCACAAACGAAACTATAAAGATAAAAAGATGCCTGCAAAGTGTGTAGTACCAGGTTGCACTAGCAATTTTATTGTGCTTCCAATAAAGGACATATTAGGGAGTTCAATTTTCCTCAAGATGAGCATTTGAAACAGAAGTGGGTGAAAGGTATTCCTCGAAAAGCTGGTTATATTAATAAGAATAAAAACAATAATTTACAAACATTTCCAAGGATAAGACCTATTTTAAAGCACAATGTTCTCCCAAATATCACAGAAAAATACAGTTAATAGAACTCATCTGGGCATGCATCTGGGAATACCTACGAAAAGATTTGATAGTGAAGGGGAATGAAGACCAGCAAGAATGACTTCAAAGTGACCTAATAGTGAATTTTTCTAGCTTAAGTGAAAATTTACAAAGTAAATTGAGTGTTCATTTGATGAAGTGGAAATGGCAGCAGCAAACAAGTTGCGTTTATTTTTATTTTGTAGTGCTTGACCACAATGAACCAGACATCAGATGTAGGTGGTATTATTATGGATGAATATAGACATTCCTTTAAATCAATAAATCATAATTTGTTGGTGATTTGAGTTAGATTTTACCACTGTCATTAAGAATATCCTGTTGGTCTCAAATAGAAAATACAGGGTTACTGGTAACTCGACCACTTTCCTGCAGGAAGTGATAGAGAGACTCAAATGCAACAGATTTAACCCCCCGTATGTAATTTCGAAAACCGATAATTAACATTTAATGTTTTTCAACGATGTCCAAATTTCCACACTACATCCCAAATTGAGAAAAAACCCTGCTGTCGATTTTAGTAACTTCCAATTTAGTTTTTTACTGAAACATACGCAAATCTAATTTAGTATTTATATGTGTAAAAATAAAAACTACATACATTTATTTAAAAAATAAAGAACAAAATTTTTTCATTCACCGCGAAAGAAAATTGTCTAGCTCAAAAAAGATACACAACCAGTTAAACAAATTATTATAAAAACTTCCTTATCTGATGGCCTATTCCAAGGACAAGAATGACAGCACAACCACAAGTAACTATTTAACAAAATTTATCAACATAATACAGAATCATCAACAACATGATATTCCAGCATGATGCTTGTCCAGCACATTACCGTATCACAATTCGGCAGTTGTTGGACAACACATACCCGAACAAATGGATAGGGAGGGGTGAACCCATTCCATGGCCTGCGCGGAGCCCAGATCTGACACCTCTTGATTGTTACGTCTGGGGTCACATGAAGGCATTGGTTTACGAGAATACTGCTGACGAATTAAGGCAAAAAATTATCAGTGCGGCGAAGGAGATGAAACGTACTTTTTCAACACGAGTTACAGAAACCAAAGTGAGGAAGCGGATCCGTACTTGTATCCGAAATCAAGGGCAACACATTGAGCAAGATCTCTAGAAACTTTTGAGTGGATTTAATTTGTTTTACTTGGATAAAATCATCGACCGCATTTGCAAACATTCTAATATGTAACTGAGTTATCAATAATGATTGTACTGTCATTCGTTCTTTTTGAATAGGTGATCTTTATTCATTGCTATTTATAATCTTTCTGAAAAGGTTATTAGGTAGGAAAGTTTTTTTAGCGATTTGTTCAACCGTTTGTATAATTTTTTTGAGCTAGATAATTTTCTTTCACGGTGAATGTAAAAATTTTGTTGATTATTTTTTAAATACTTCTATTTAGTTTGGAATTGTTTATTATTTTGAAACATTTTAATACTGTGTGTTGTGTATGTGTTAGTTAAATTATAATAATAGTAAAGGCTTTTATTGGCAACATAAATACATTGTACATATAAAAATAATAATCGGCTGAGTTGCCAAAAGGCAGAGTTTGGGAAACCCCATTCTTCCACTCAACCTGACAAGTTATATAGGCTACAATAACTAATGCTGAACATTTTCTTTATTTGTGATTCGTACAATAGTATTTGTAATTATTGTGACATAAATGCTGATAGCTTGAGAAGTATTTTGGAGGTAGCTGTAATCTATTGTAGTGACGTGTGATTTTTTTTTATCTCTTGGGCATATATATATATATATATATATATATATTTTTTTTGGATTAAGTGAACGTAAAGTTCAATTTATTTCTGGTATCTCAGTGTTTTTTTATCTTCTCATTTTAAGATTGTCCTGTAAATGGTTTCTTTATAACTGTTGGGCAATATATGCTATTTATTATTATTATTATTATTATTATTATTATATTAAAAAACCTAGAAATAAAAGTAAAAACTAAAATATAGTACAACACATTACGAGAAACAATACATGGACATATCAAATTTATTATGGATCACAGTTCAATATTGCTGGTATCATATCCATAGTGCTAGATCTGACTGAATTAGTAGACTGTCACTCAAATAGTGTTTGGTTAATTAGCATAAGTTCTTTCAGTTTCATCTTAAAACGAGTCATTGAAAGACTCTTGAGACAATCTGGAATTTTATTGTAGATTTTAGCCGTGGTATATGTAAACGATTTTTGGAATATAGACGTGCGGTGGGGTGGTGTAGATAAGAACTGCTTACGTCTAATGCTAAAACAGGTACTTTGTATAGAATAATTTTATGTGTGTTACAGGCTATATGAAACTGTATCCTCTGCTTTACTTTCAGCCACTTCAATTCCATAAAACTACTAGATATGTGGTCATATTTTCTAATTCCACAGATCAACCTGACGCATGAACTTTGGATCCGTTGTAAATACTAAAATAAAAATTATCAGAATCAATAACAGGTTTTTTTTTAGTTTAGGATCTAGTGTGGAAATTTGAACATTTGGTTGAAAAACATTAAATGATAATTATCTCGAAAACTATCGGTTTTCGGAATTACCAATGGGGGGTTAAATCTATTACATTTGAGTCCCTCTATCACCTCTTGCAGGAAAGTGGTCGAGTTACCAGTAACCCTGTATATTTGCACACTATTTTCAAATAGGTTTTCTGTTGATTTAATTATAAAACCTTTTCTATGTCCAGCCATAGAAAGTTTACAATTTTGTGAGAGAAGTACATTGTTTTACAAATTGATGAAATATCAGCCTGTATAAATGTTCTTGTCATTACAAAAATAATAGGTAGAACACGAAGGACAAAATTATTTTATAGGTATATTAAATACATACCGCTTATAGTTGGTAGGCATAACCCTTCCATCAGAGTATACAGTTAAAATTACAGTCCTTATTCACAATAGGTATTGTTAAAATTTTGATTTCAGGCCAATAGGTATAAAAGTAAGTTTTTGGGCAATTGCACAAAGCAGTTTTAATGAAAATTGCAAAAGAATACATCAATATACATATAGATGAGTTTGTTTTAGACACATTTGTTCATGTAATCAACCCCAAACTGATGAAATTCTGCTTGAATTTATGTTGTTAATGTAGCAAATATTTTTATGAATAATTACACTGAAACAGTTCAAGACAAAATACAGACTGACAAAACTAAAAAGAGGAAATCTAATGGAAATAAGAAATGTCCGGAAGGGAAAATCTCTAAATCTAAATACATGTACATTTTTGTAGTGATACTACTGGCATTTTTCACCATTCTTATTTTTTCAAAAAGTATTTTTCTTAATTTATCAATCGAGATGAACTCTAATACATATGAAATGTAATAATTATTCTGAAACTATAAAACAATTTAAATTTTTCGCGGAATGCCCGCCGTTCGGCCCACGGTAACCGGCCCACTATTTGACAGCTAAGCGACGTTGCCACGTCTAAGGCTCCGGCCTAGTGTAGAGTCGGCCATGATAGGACCGTTTACTATAAAAAGTTAGCAGAATAACTTGAGTCAAATGAAAATAACTCTAAAAAGAAAATTGTACTATAATTTGAAATAGCCGATGGTGATGTCACCGGGTGGCGACCAATAAGAAGCATTGAAGCAACCTTTCATGTTCCTTTCGCAGTAAATAATTTGCGACAATGTGTCACTCTGAGCAGCCTTCCTTTCTTTGCTCAGAATGACTGAGAACATAAAAGGCGCTTTCCTTTTACCTGATTTATCTGATAAATCTCACTTGTGACGTCATGACTCAGTTCGATGTACGTTCCTTTTGTTTTCTGAAACTGAGACTAAAGTGAGATATTTTACCCCCACTTAAGCCCATCTGCACAAGCTCGAAAGGTAGATCCAGGTAGATCACTTGTCTCAGATCATTTAGATGTCAAATAAATGAGGTTAGGGTTGCATGTAAGTTTGAATTTCAGCAGGTTTTTCCGGTTTTATGGTGTACGGATGGTCGATAGTGTAAGGTGAGTGACGAAAAACGTAAAAAACTAGGTTATGGAAAGGATCGACAGATAATAGAACCATAGCATGTTTCAAAATGTTGAGGAATGACATTTAACTGCACAAATACGTTCCTTTAACGCATCTGAGCATCTGAGGTTTCCAACTGAGCTGAGCCAACTCATTTTTAAGTGATCTGAGTAAGTGCACATGTAAAAGGAAAGCACCTAAAGTACACTCGATGGTAGCAGAACATTTTTTTGACAGTTTGCATGCTTGAAACGTCATACTGACAAATCTTTACAATCATCGGACTTCGAACCGTTTTTGGTTTATAGTAGGGCTGTTCCAAGTTACACTTCTATCACCGCCCCAGAACTGTTTTCATCGTGCCCCGCCCATTTTGTGATTCTAGAATCGATGATTGGTTGGTACGCTGGTGGACCAACCAATCACCGTTTTTAGAACTGTAAAATGAGCCGGGCATTATGAAAACGGTTCTAGGACGGAGATAGAACCTTAATTTGGAACAGCCTTTTTATAATGTTTACATCATGGCCGACTCTACTCACTAGGCCGGAGCATTGAAATATGGCAACACTGAATAGCGGGCCAAGCTGGGCCGAGCTTTTATTTTTTTTTAAGTCATTAGTGTAATCTTCCAGAGTAAAAAAGAAGATTGGAAGGTGATTTTTAATGTATTTCTAATTATTTACCTGCACAAACGATTTTCCTCAAGATGAGCATTTCAAACAGAAGTGGGTGAAACGTATTCCTCGTAAGAGCTGGTTATATTTATAAGAATAAAGACAATAATTTACAAACATTCTCAAGGATAAGACCTATTTTAAAGCACAATGTGGTACCTACAATGTTTTCTGGACCTCCGAAATATCACAGAAAAATACAGTTCTAATAGAACACATCTGGGCACGCCTACGAAAGGATTTGATAGTGAAGGGGAATCAGGACCAGCAAGAATGGCTTCAAAGTGACCTAATAGTGAATTTTTCTAGCTTAAGTGAAAATTTACAAAGTAAATTGAGTGTTCATTTAAGTGGAAGTGGAAGTGGCAGCAGAAAATAGGCTGCATTTATTTTTATTTTGTAGTGTTTCACTACGATGAACCAGACATCAGATGTAGGTGGTATTAATATCAATGAATATAGACATTCCTTTAAATCAATAAATTATAATTTGTTGGTGGTTCGAGTTAGGTTTTACCACTGTCATTAAGAATATCCTATTGGTCTCAAATTGGCACAATATTTTCAAATAGGTTTTCTGTTGATTTAATGTTAAAACCTTGTCCAGCCAAAGAAAGTTTACAATTTTGTGAGAGATAATAAGTCGCCAATTTTACCACCATCCTAAATATTCCTTAAAACTTTGCAGTTCTTTAAAAATTGCACCTGACAGAGAATATGCCTTACATTAAAACTGTTGCAGAGGGTTTATTATTCTCGGAGAAGTACATTGTTTCACAAATTGATGAAATATCAGCCTGTATAAATGTTCTTGTCATTACAAAAATGATAAGTGGAAGATAGAGGACAAAATTATTTGACAGATATATTAAATACATACAGATTATAGTTGGTAGGCGTAACCCGTCCATCAGAGTATACAGCTCATATTATAGCCCTTATTCACAATAGGTATTGTTAAGATTTTGATTTCAGGCCAATAGGCATAAAAGTAAGTTTTTAGGCAATTGCACAAAGCAGTTTTAATCAAAATTGCAAAAGAATACATCAATATACATATAGATGAGATTGTTTTAGACACATTTGTTCATGTAATCAACCCCAAACTGATGAAATTCTGCTTGAATTAATGTTGTTAATGTAGCAAATATGTTTATTAATAATTACACTGAAACAGTTCAAGACAAAATACAGACAGACAAAACTAAAAAGAGGAAATCTAATGGAAATAAGAAATGTCTAACAGAAGGGAAAATCTCTAAATCTAAATACATGTACATTTTTGTACTGTTACTACTGGCATTTTTCACCATTCTTATTTTTTCAAAAAGTATTTTTCTTAATTTATCAACCGAGTTGAACTCTAATACATATAAAATGTAATAATTATTTTAAAACTTAAAACAATTTAAATTTTCCGCGGAATGCCCGCCGTGCGGCCCACGGTAACCGGCCCACTATTTGGCAGCTAAGCGACGTTGCCACATCTATGGCTCCGGCCTAGTGTAGAGTCGGCCATGGCCCACGGCATGGCCGACTTTTTTCACTAGACCGGAGCATGAAATATGGCAACACTGAATCAGCGGGCCGAGTTTTTATTTGTTGTTAAGTCATGTGTATTCTTACAGAGCAGAAAATAGGGTTGGAAGGTGATTATTAATGTGTTTCTAATTATTTACCTGCACAAATGAAACTATAAAGATAAAAAGATGCCTGCAAAGTATGTAGTACCAGGAATAGAGGACATACCAAACCATGGCCGAACATAACCTTCCAGAGTTAAAAGAACATTACAAGGTGATTTTTAATGTGTTTCTAATCATTTACCTGCACAAACGAAACTATAAAGATAAACAGATGCCTGCAAAGTACCAGGTTGTACTAGCAATTGTGCTTCCAGTAAAGGACATAAACAGAAGTGGGTGAACAGCACAAGTGAACAGTATTCCTCGTAAGGGCTGGTTATATTTATAAGAATAAAGACAATACTTTACAAACATTTCAAAGGATAAGACCTATTTTAAAGCACAATGTGGTACCTACAAAAAAAATACAGTTAGTAGAACTCATCTAGGCATGCATCTGGGCATACCTACGAAAAGATTTTTTGATAGTGAAAGGGAATCAAGACCAGCAAGAATGGCTTCACAGTGACCTAATAGTGAATTTTTCTAGCTCAAGTGACAATTTACAAAGTAAATTGAGTGTTCATTTAAGTGGAAGTGGAAGTGGCAGCAGGAAACAGGTTGAGTTTATTTTTATTTTGTAGTGTCTGACTACGATGAACCAGACATCAGATGTAAGTGGTATTAGTAGTAGTAGTTCTAAAAAGTATTTTTCTTAACTTATTAACCGAGATGAACTCTAATACATATAAAATGTAATAATTATTCTGAAACTATAGGCCCACTATTTGACAGTTAAGCCACGTTGCCACATCTAAGGCTCCGGCCTAGTGTAGAGTCGGCCATGCCCACGGTAACCGGACCACTATTTGACAGCTAAGCGACGTTGCCACATCTAAGGCTCCGGCCTAGTGTAGAGTCGGCCATGTTTACATGTAATCACCCATGCCAGTAGTAACAGTACAAAAATGTACATGTATTTAGATTTAGAGATTCTCCCTTCTGTTAGACATTTCTTATTTCCATTAGATTTCCTCTTTTTAGTTTTGTCAGTCTGTATTTTGTCTTGAACTGTTTCAGTGTAATTATTAATAAAAATATTTTCTACATTAACAACATTAATTCAAGCAGTATTTCATCAGTTTGGGGTTGATTACATGAACAAATGTGTCTAAAGCAAACTTATCTATATGTATTTTGATGTATTCTTTTTTAATTTTCATTAAAACTGCTTTGTGCAATTGCCCAAAAATTGGCAACTTATTCTCTCTCACAAAATTGTAAAATTTCTTTGGCTAGATATAGAAAAGGTTTTAACATTAAATCAACAGAAAACCTATTTGAAAATATTATGCCAATTTGAGACCAATAGGATATTCTTAATGACAGTGGTAAAACCTAGCTCGAACCACCAACAAATTATGATTTATTGATTTAAAGGAATGTCCATATTCATTGATACTAATACCACCGACATCTGATGTCTGGTTCATCGTAGTCAAACGCTACAAAATAAAAATAAACGCAACCTGTTTTCTGCTGCCACTTCCACTTCCACTTAAATGAACACTCAATTTACTTTGTAAATTTTCACTTAAGCTAGAAAAATTCACTATTAGGTCACTTTGAAGACATTCTTGCTGGTATTGATTCCCCTTCACTATCAAATCCTGTAGGTGTGCCCAGATGTGTTCTATTAGAACTGTATTCTTCTGTGATATTTCGGAGGTCCAGAAAACATTGTAGGTATGGTTTAACTATTCTGAATTGAATCACATTTTACTCAAGCTGTTATACAGGGGGCATTAATTGTATGCGAAATCACGTAACAAATAAACGCAAAACATCCCCGAAAATCATCTGAAAGCCCCCGATACTCAAATATAATCGACCAAAGAAATTACTGCTTGACGGCGATACGCCACACAAGCGGCTAGTCTTTAATATTCAGCCGATCGACTTTGGACACACGACGCACCGGCACCGGCGGATAGAAGACCCTTTTTTGCTACCGTTTTTTTCACGGCGTGGAGACTATCACTTATTTGTAGGAAATACATTAGCGGCGCGAATATTGTCCCATCAGGTAGGGAATTTATTGAAATTAAAGTATTTGATATGTGTAGTACGCGTCAGAAAAGTAAGAGAAGTTTACATTTTTTGTCCTCCTACCGAGTGCCGACACTACAAAGGATCCTTTAATCCTTCAAAAGAAGCCCGACGAGTGGGGTGACCGTTATCCCTTGCGGCATGCTTTATTGCCCCGACGATAAAGCTGGCACCGTCATTAGTGTAGTCAAAATTGTATATGTCTGTGTACAATCAGATGTTAATATACAATAAATAGATCAATTTATTTTGTTTTTATCTATTGCAAATTGGTATTTTCGATTATTTCGATCTCCTATCACTTTCTGAATTGTTATAATATATATTTTGTATAGATAATAACGGTTTTATCATTACTCATGTCTACATAATGTCGTAACTGCACTATAGAAGTGTCGACACTGATTGAGACCTGAAAGAAATATAAACAGCTCATATATATCTGAGTTCTACAATATCAAAATAGCGTTTTGGAGAATGCGATTAGGGAGATACAAACAATGTTGAAGATGAATTTGCAGGGTTCAAAAACAAAGATTTACATGTGCTTTGCCAACGCGTTGTCTTGAAGAGGTACATACAGGTATATCACTTGTTAGCGTAATCGATAATTATATTTTTATATTTGTAGGTAGGCATGTCGAATTCTATCATAAATATGCATTATGGGTAGTATAATTTTGTGCTGTCTTATAAAAACTTCAACAACAACAAGTTGATCGTTTAAAATGTCGAGTAGCTATAGTTATTTGAGCTAATGTTAACAGTTTCAACTTCTATGCATAACAATATAACAATATATCGCTCATGACTAGTGTCGGTGTAACACAATTTATTTTTATTGCATTTATGTATTCAGCTAGTTTTCAAATACATTTTTTGTTGTAACATGATGCAGAAAATAGTTGAATATCAGATCAAATAATGTCTTGCAGACTATATATAGTGTTTTTATATAAGTGCTACAATATGGTATAACCTAAATTCTT
Organism: Callosobruchus maculatus; assembly: GCA_951848785.1. Classification (NCBI taxonomy): domain Eukaryota; kingdom Metazoa; phylum Arthropoda; class Insecta; order Coleoptera; family Chrysomelidae; genus Callosobruchus; species Callosobruchus maculatus. The sequence goes on along the minus strand of CATOUR010000191.1, from coordinate 2,422,730 downwards.
CAAATTGTTGGAATGTCAATGTGACAACTGACAGGACGTAAAGCCGCTTGTTTGAGGAAACTGGTAATTTTTATGTTATTTTTAACAGCCATTTGATGACAGTTTATCGTATCTGTTATTGTGGCATTCATGAATTGTTATTCTGATTGCAGTACTGTCATTTGCAACAAGTTGAATACCACTTTACATATCCTAGAACATGAAATATTTAAAAACCCTTTGTAAATAAGTGGCATGTACAGTGTTGCCAACTGGATTTTACCGTTTTTAGTAGATGACGCTAACGAAAATCAGTATAGAAATCAGTAGAATTTTCAACGCTTTTTCAGAGCGCTTCAGCGCCAGTCAACATGACTGGTTACTTCCGCTTTTGGGCTAACTAGTTATTCGTTGGTGTATTCAGCGAAGAAGCGTCTTTCAAGCGTCACTCAAACCCGTTTGGACACCATATTCCTATTATGCCTGGTTTTAGACTATTTTAGGACCTCTTTGGGTGAAGCTGCTCTAGGAATTTTTTGTTTATGAATATAATACAATGAAACAGAAATACATCTTTATTTTTTAGAAAATAATATCACTCAACCACTCTGTTTTAAATTTTTGAGCATATTTTATCTTCTTGCTGAGGGACAATAGATTCTTTTCATTTTCAGAATCGCTTTCATCATAATTAATTCTCTTTTCACTTAAAGAAATAAAACTGTAATTAGCTATTCGGATATAGCATACATTTTACAAATCTGACCTCATTCTGTTTGATCGTGATTCGTGAACGGAACACTTGAACACTTTTAAAGTAAAGATAACAAAAATAACCGACAACCCCTGTTTACAAACGTAAAATGTTAAAATACGAAACACGCGATAGCGTTACCGTATCTGTGTGTGGCTGGCCTCAGATGCTCCAAGAAAACCGAGCCCTGTTCCCTGTAGTACACTACCAAGTCAAGCGTTACAGTGGCTCGCTACTTAATGGCGCTGCCTGCCAAATAGTAGACGGGACGAATGGAGGTGTCAGAACAATTACATACAGATTTCAGTAGATTTATAAATGAAACCAGTGGGAAAATCAGTAGTGACGCGGTTATTCAGTGAATTTGAAAATGTTATTCCATATATCAGTAGATTTCTAACACAAATCAGTAGATCAGTAGACTAAGTGTGAATTCAGTAGATCTACTGATTTTCCAGTAGGGTTGGCATCACTGGGCATGTATACTGATCGTATCTATCTGCTTGTTAAACGATGAAAAGATAAATACATTAAAAGCCTTTTAGAGGCGTAAAGTGAGCATGCGTATTGGAAAAAGTAAATGTGAAATTCTAATAAATATTTTCTCCTAACGAAAACAAAATATATCTGTCCCGCCGCCCATGCATTTCAAAGAGGACGCCGCCGGTTTGCCGGCGAGGACTTTTTTAGGTGATTCAATTCACAATAGTTAAACCATACCACATATATTGTGCTTTAAAATAGTTCTTATAATCAGTCCTTACGAGGAATACCTTTCATCCACTTCTGTTTGAAATGCTCGTCTTGAGGAAAATTAAACACCCTAATATGTCCTTTATTGGAAGCACAACCTAGTACTACACACTTTGCAGGCATCTTTTTATCTTTATAGTTTCGTTTGTGCAGGTAAATAATTAGAAACACATTAAAAATCACCTTCCAATCTCCTTTTTTACTCTGGAAGATTACACTAATGACTTAAAAACAAATAAAAGCTCGGCCCGCTATTCAGTGTTGCCATATTTCAATGCTCCGGCCTAGTGAGTAGAGTCGGCCATGGTTATACAGATCAGTAGCTATATTCTTGACCATATTTTTTTATTAGAGAGATATTGCCAACCACAGATACAGCACACGTTGCGGTATTTGCGCAGCGGTATTGTAGATAGCGCGGCGTTATCGTGCTTGCAAAATTGATAGTAGAGAGATATTAGAGAGATATTGCTGTGACCAGATGTGCCAAGCGGTAATACCGCACGCGCTATTTTGACATCTAAGCATGCGCAGATGCGTTGGAGGTGTACGTTGCGCTATTTGGAAATAGCGCCTCGCGGTAGTTACGAAAAATAACTAACGTGCGGTATTGTCGCGGTATCCCCGGTCGGGAAGTAATCGTCACCGCTCGTGACGATTCGTAGTTAAACTGTCACAGGGCCACGGACCACAAAACATGTATTTGATGGTCTGGGCCATGTCTGGGCGCAGGATCAAGGTAAAATGCCAAAGTAAAAGTAAAGTGATGTGCTTTATGCCATTTTATGTGTTGTTTGCTGTTTAGTTTTTCCTATTTTTTTTTGGCGTTTGAATAAATTAAAAATAACATTTTCGATATCCCTATCACAGCCAAGACTAACGTTTCTAAATCTTGATCCATTATTTTTGCAGATAGCAGTCGAAAAACCAACTAATACAGCTAATAACAAATAGACAAACTCCACAACACAAAGGAAAATGAGAAATGAAAGCAAAGTGCAAACAGAAAACAAAAACATAAATGTGGTTAGGGCGTTGGCACTTGTCTCTTTCACACGCTTGATGTCTTGACAGACATCAAAGCTAAATAACGCAGCGGAACCAAATCTGTGGCAATAACTGTCAATTTTGCAAGGACGATAACGCTGCGCTATCTACAATACCGCTGCGCAAATGCCGCAACGTATGCGGTATCTGTGGTTGGCAATATCTCTCTATTGCTGTGACCAGATGTGCCAAGCGGTAATACCGCACGCGCTATTTTGACATCTAACCATGCGCAGATGCGTTGGAGGTGTACGTTGCGCTATTTGGAAATAGCGCCTGACGGTAGTTACGAAAAATAACTAACGTGCGGTATTGTCGCGGTATCTCTGGTCGGGAAGTAATCGTCACCGCTCGTGACGATTCGTAGTTAAACTGTCACAGGGCCACGGACCACAAAACATGTATTTGATGGTCTGGGCACAGGATCAAGGCAAAATGCCAAAGTAAAAGTAAAGTGATGTGCTTTACGCCATTTTATATTTGATGTGCGTCGGTGTTGTTTGCTGTTTAGTTTTTCCTGTGTTTTTTTTGGGCTGTTGAATAAATTGAAGATAACATTTTCGATATCCCTATCACAGCCAAGACTAACGTTTCTAAATTTTGATCCATTATTTTTGCAGATAGTAGTCGAAAAACCAACTAATACAGCTAATAACAAATAGACAAACTCCACAACACAAAGGAAACTGAGAAATGAAAGCAAAGTGCAAACAGGAAACAAAAACACAAATGTGGTTAGGGCGTTGGCACTCTTTCACACGCTTGACGTCTTGACTTGACAGACGTCAAAGCTAAATAACGCAGCGGGACCAAATCTGTGGCAATAACTGTCAATTTTGCAAGGACGATAACGCTGCGCTATCTACAATACCGCTGCGCAAATACCGCAACGTATGCGGTATCTGTGGTTGGCTATCTCTCTAGTTATTCCCATACATACGTTGCGCTGCCGTATTTTGCTTTGAAGTTTGTCAAGAGTGTCAAGAATCAAGTGACAATTCTCAAAAATAATTTTTTTTCAGTTTACACTGCTTTGGTTTGTTGTTTGCACTATGGTTTACATATTGTTCCTCACTATCGTAGTTGATTTTGCTATTTCTATCGTACAGAAGATTAAGATCTAGGAACATTAGTTTTGACTAGAGCCAACGATAGGGATGTATTCATATTTTAATTCACTCGAATTTGTGAAGAAGCAGATACAACAGTCCATAACCGGTGTAATCAACAAATTAAACAGAAATTTTTCAGCACAAAATAGGTACGGTATTACAACAACAAATATAAAACCACCATAAAAGCATAAAATGCTTTATTTTGGCTTGGCTCAATGACAATCAAACTACGAATCGTCGCGAGTGTTGACGATTACTTCCCGAATGGCGATACCGCGACAATACCGCACGGTAGTTATCTTCCGTAGGCGCTATTCCCAAATAGCGCAACGTACGCCTCCAACGCATCTGCGCATGCTTAGATGTCAAAATAGCGCGTGCGATGTTACCGCTTGACACATCTGGTTACAGCAATTAACTCTCTATTCTTAAAACAAGTTTTTCGTTGTTCGATATCCGTTAAATCCATGGAATCATAAGTCCCACTTGACAGCTGTTTGACAGATAACTGATCGATCCGGATCCAGATCACTATTTCCGTATAGGCCTATGGACTTGGTATTGCAAACGCTCAGAATGGAACAAGCTTTCTTGTTTAGAGGCGTCGTCGGCATATTGGATGTGATCATAGACAAATAAACACCTAACCTGACAATTATTGGTTTTGCAGGACCACCGAAGCATGACATTTCGCTTTCATGGTTCAGTCCGAGAATAGCCACCACAGAGAAGCGACACAGCAAGGACCGATTTTCATAACGCATGCGCGGGGTTATTGTGGACAAATGTCAAACTCCACGATACAGAAAAAGTTACATTTCCTGAAAGTATGTGTTATGAAGTATGTGATATTTTTTTAAGTTTAATATTGTGGATACACAATAAATACACATCACAACTCATAATAAATTGTTATAAAATTTATTATTTTTTTTCGTGTAACAAATTATTAAATTGACGAAAATATTTTTCTCGGTGTAATATGGTGGATGTGAGTCAGTTCAAGCCGATTCAAGGTTATTAAATAATTTTTTATTTATTTTAACTCTCAATTGATTTGCTAATTTGCTATTTGTAAAACTAGTCACAATGAGCAAATAGTTTGTTGCACTAACACTAAAATGTAGGGAACAATTCAGTAACTATTTCTTCTTACATCTTTGCACATACACAGAGTTCAGCACTGGGAACTACACACCACACATTCACTCAAATCTTTCTGGAAGATCACTTGGGATGTCTTCTCAACCTGCGGCTGCCCTGATGCTGCATAAGGTGTCTGGCTAATGGGTTGGGATGCTCTTGAAGACGAGTTCTGTACCTCTCGCAGATGTTTGACACTTCTTCTTTCACTGATTGGATCTGCAAGTCGCACCCGATAAATTAATTTGGGACATACCATGGAGCTTTGGTTAGGAGTCGTAATGTTTTGGCTTGGAACCTTGCCAGTATTTCGATATTAGAATTCGAGGCCGATCCCCATAGTTGTATACCATAACACCAAATGGGTTTTATTATGGCCTTATATATCAAGACTTTGTTGCTCAACGATAGAGAGGATCTGTGACCTATCAACCAATATAGGTTTTGAAGTTTCAGCCCTAGCTGTCCGTTTAGTAAAGATGTGTTTCTTCCATGTCAGTCTTCGATCAAGGTGCATGCCTAGATATCCTAGATATTCTTGTTGTTGTAGATTCTGGCCATTTAGAGATACAGTCGAACAGTTGTTCCTCCTGTTAGTAAACGTTACATGGACGGATTTTGATTCGTTCGCTTTGATACGCCACCTCCTGAGCCAAGTTTCTGAGTGGTCAAGGCTTTTTTGTAGCTGATTTGATGCCTCCATGTGGTTAGGATGCACTGATAGTACTGCAGTATCATCAGCATAAGTAGCTATAGTGACGTTATCCTTTGTGGATAGGTCAGCCGTGAAGAGAATAATACAGTAAGGGTCCTAATACGCTACCCTGTGGAACCCCGGAAATTATTGGAAAAAGTGATGTTTGCGCTTCTCGATGTTGCACGAAGAAGTGTCTAGCAGTGTTACTAGATTTAAATTGAACAATATGCTAAACGGCTCGCTTAAGTTCTGCTAGTCTGCTAACTTTTATTTTTTTTATGCCAAAATTCTGCTGACTTATTAAGTCACTTATTCGTATGAATAGTCGGTTATCCTGCACTTTAGGGGCACCACGTACCAAAATATGTGACCATTATGCCATTATCTGACTTCTGCGCCGACGTTCGCGCACGACCGATCTCTCCAATTTGGAGGCGTCGTTGCCACGTTTTTTTCTAATTGATATTGTTCATATTCGATATTCGATATATGGCGAATATCTGAATCTTGCGCAAACCATTGGTCCTTACGTGGGGTTCAAGCGGTGCCCCTAAACTACAGGATAACCGAATATTTGTATAAAAAAACAAGAATATTATTGTAAAATATTTATTAACAATTCACACAAAATAATAAACTACTTTTCTATGGCGTCCTTATTTTTATATAAAACCGTCGAGCTTTGAGCGCCTCTTATCATACTATTTGATGGAATAGAATTTACACATCCACCCTGTTCTTTTACTGCCTGTCTCACATGTAAAATGGCAGCAACATGTTCATTTTTAAATTTGTTCCGCAGGTCAGTTTTAATATTATTCATTTGTGAAAATAGACGCTCACAAGCCGTATTTGACATAGGCAGAATCGTTATGGCCATTGCAAAAACAACTAAATTTGGATACTTTTTAGTTCCATCAGCATTGTTCATTTTAGAAATGTGAACCCAAAATTTTTCTGTATTGATTGGTGAAGGATTGGAACTTCCTTCCGATTCTAACAGATCGGCTACTGCTTTACTCAATTTAAGCTCCCTATATTCGGAGTCAATACATTATTTTAAATCCCTTTTAGACCTTCTAAAAAGTATGCCCTCATGGAGGGGGGCGGCAGTCTGATTAAAGTAAATGAAGTGCTAAATGCAAATATTTACCGCAACGAAATATTTCCTGTACTATAGCATCGCCGAGTTCCGGAATCTATTTATAGGCGATTCCGATTCCCCTGAATGGTACTGAAAGTTGCCAGCATAGCAAGAAGGAATCATACATTATTTATGAATGGTAGAGTTTTTTTATCATTTCTGGCGTGACTACCCAAGTGAAACGCAGATAATTTGTTAATGTCTAATCCTGCTAATTTTCTGCGGAGATACAATACAATTCTGCTAAAATCTGCTATATTTTCAATTCTGCAAAACAATCTGCTAGACCCTAAATATTGGACCTAATTCTGTTAAAATCGCAGAATTCTGCTAAATCGGGTAACACTGGTGTCTAGTGTCTGTCATGTAGATATGACTCAAGGATAAGGAAGTAGTGGTAGGGAAGATTCATTCTAATTTTGTTGAGTAGACGTGGCTTAGCTGTCAAATAGTTGGCCTATAGTTTCAGAATAATTATTACATGTTATATGTATTAGAGTTCATCTCGGTTAATAAATTAAGAAAAATACTTTTAAGAACTACTACTACTAATACCACTTACATCTGTTGTCTGGTTCATCATAGTCAGACACTACAAAATAAAAATAAACGCAACCTGTTTCCTGCTGCCACTTCCACTTTCACTTAAATGAACACTCAATTTACTTTGTAAATTGTCACTTGAGCTAGAAAAATTCACTATTAGATCACTGTGAAGCCATTCTTGCTGGTCTTGATTCCCTTTCACTATCAAATCTTTTCGTAGGTATGCCCAGATGCATGCCCTCGTTGGCATGCCCAGATGAGTTCTATTAACTGTCTTTTTCTGTAATATTTGGGAGGTCCAGAAAACATTGTAGGCACCACATTGTGGTTTAAAATAGGTCTTATCCTTTGAAATGTTTGTAAATTATTGTCTTTATTCTTATAAATATAACCAGCCCTCATGAGAAATACCTATCACCCACTTCTGTTTATGTCCTTCATTGGAAGCACTAATTGCTAGTGCAACCTGGTACTACACACTTTGCAGGCATCTTTTTATCTTTATAGTTTCGTTTGTGCAGGTAAATAATTAGAAACACATTAAAAATCACCTTCCAATCTTATTTTTCACTCTGGAACATTACACTAATGACTTAACAAACAAAAGCTCGGCCCGATATGCCGGCGAGGACTTTTTTAGGTGATTCAATTCACAATAGTTAAACCATACCACATATATTGTGCTTTAAAATAGTTCTTATCCTTGGAAATGTTTGTAAATTATTGTCTTTATTCTTATAAATATAATCAGCCCTTACGAGGAATACCTTTCATCCACTTCTGTTTGAAATGCTCGTCTTGAGGAAAATTAAACACCCTAATATGTCCTTTATTGGAAGCACAACCTAGTACTACACACTTTGCAGGCATCTTTTTATCTTTATAGTTTCGTTTGTGCAGGTAAATAATTAGAAACACATTAAAGATCACCTTCCAATCTCCTTTTTTACTCTGGAAGATTACACTAATGACTTAAATGTGAGTAGAGACGGCCATGCTTAAAAACAAATAAAAGCTCGACCCGCTATTCAGTGTTGCCATATTCCAATGCTCCGGCCTAGTGAGTAAAGTCGGCCATGGTAGACCAGTATGCCAAACTTTGTCAAATGCCTGAGATATGTCTAGACAGTAAATAAGGACCCGTCGAGGCGTCGACCATCCAGGTGCCGACAGGTTTTGTCGCTTCTCTGTGATGGCTATTCTCGGGTTCAGTTCCGTGATGCTAACGCGATGTTGCCGGTAACGGCGGAAACGACTAATTTTGTAGCTTTTATTGGAAAATGCTGTCAAATAAAAACTGACGGAAGAAAACATCCTTTTCTACAATGATAAACCGCAAAGTAAGTATTATTGCTATGAAAATCATCACGGTTCTGCTCTCATTGCCGCATAGTGGTTTTTAAGCTACATTTACATTGACTTTCAACTTGAAGTTGAAATTGACATTTCATTTTTCTCCATTTACATTACCAAATTTAGAGGTTAAACAAACGTGTAAACAAACTGAAAGAAACTACTAGAACCATGAACCAAAGTAGAAATAGGGCATTCTGGGTAAACGTCACTAATTTGCGCTCCAGAAAGTTTTTACAATAGTATTGAGAAAACTAGCTTTTTTGAATGGAGATCGACTCTGATGGATCAACTGGGGATCCCACCATCCATCCCAGTACAGAACACCCGGCAAACATCCAAATAAGCAACAAAAATGAAGCAAATCCACCAGCTGTCAAAACCGACGATGAAAAGTCACTGCTGTACAAAATCATCCAGGACCAGGCGAAGCAGATTGCTGAACAAACTACTCAAATTACCACCTTACAAAAACAGATTGAGAAACCGACCACCCAGGTGAGCCTTCTTACTTCCCAACAAAGTCCTTCCTTTCCACTTGACAGCTCAAACACAAAAAGAAAACTTGACAGCCAAACGCCAACAAATAACTCTACTGCCACAGAGGACGAAAACAGCACTCAAGATGACGGATTTGCCACCGTTCGACGTCGTAAACGACGAACAGTACGTTCTCTAGACGACTATCCGCATTTACCTTCAAAACCTGCTACTCCTTCTGATTCTCTATGTCCTACAACTAAACAGTCTCTTTTGCAACCTTCTGCTTCTATAAAACAAAGCCATCCAGTCACACCTCCATTACATATGCAAAGTACTGACGTGAATACTCATTTGGCTGGTGATATTACGTCTACACCATCTACACCAACCTGCGCAACTCAAGTGACACCGGAGCTGTCATCCAAACAACGTCGTGTCACTCCGATAGTCCTACGAGAGGTGACTGGTTGGCGGACACTTAATGGCAAATTTGTTAGTCTTGGCATCAAAATAGAACGTGCAGTAGCCGTCGATGCGGGGATTCGCATTCTTCCTAAGTCAGAAGATGACTACAGGAAAATCATTCGTTTGTTCAAAGAGGAAAACGTTCCACATCATACGTTTCCTCTTCCCTCTGAAAGAAATATCCACGCAGTTATCAGAGGGATCCCCGCATCCTTTTCAGAACATGATATCAAGGAGGAATTAGAGCAGAAAGGCTATTCCCCTCACCATATTATCCGCCTCAAACGTAGCGGAGGCGTGCCTATGCCTTTGGCGGTGGTGATACTGCCAAAGATAGAGAAGTCCCAGCAAGTATTCAATGAACACGAACTGCTGGGCCTAGCGATAAGAGTCGAAGTTCAAAAGAATTCTCGACTCATTGGACAGTGCCATCGCTGCCAGAAATATGGACATGCGCAGTCATATTGTACTGCGTCTCCTAAGTGTGTCAAATGTGCTCAGGACCATATGACACATTTGTGCCCTCTAACAGAGCAAGAGGCGCGCAAATGTGCAAACTGTGGTGAGGGGCATTCAGCGAATAGCCCGACATGTAGGTATACTCCTCGAAGGAACATCCAGGTTATCACTGAAAGGCGTAATAAATCCTATGCAGAAGCGGCCAATGTCACACCCTTGTCCGCCCCTCCTGCTCAAAGTTCCTCCTTGACTTCTCAAAACGTGGACCTAGCAACAGCGCTAAGGTCGCTACAGCAAATAATCAGTCCCCTGATTAGCGCCACTCAGGCATTGCAGGCGATCTTTCCTCAGCCACTAAATGGCTAGGTATAGCAGTAGACAGCCTGCATTCATCAAAATTCTCTTTTGGAATTGCTTGGGCCTAAAGGACATCCCCAAAAGACGGGAATTTCATCAAGCTCTTTTGGATGAATGCATAGACGTAGCTCTGTTGCAGGAGACATTGCTAAATCCTGGAGACCGCTTAGTTTTCCCGAATTACGATGTCATACGCGCTGACAGATTAACTGGACGCGGCGGCGGCTTGGCCGTGCTGGTGAAACGTGGTATTGATTATCATAGAAGCAGCAACGCTGAGATGCAAAGCATTGAAGCGGCTTCTGTTGTAATAAATATGGCTGGAGGTATCCCATTGAAAATCACATCGGTGTATGTCAGGTGTGGTTCCAGGCTGCGAGAGGCTGACCTTGAAGTTCTATTGGACTGCTCGGGTCCTCTTATCGCTGCTGGGGACTACAACTGCAAACATCGCGCATGGCACTCAAGGCTTAACTCTACTTGCGGTGTTCGCCTATACAATCATGTGATGCGAAATGGGTGCCTCATCCACAGCACTGAGGAGCCTACGCATCATCCTTTTAACCACTTGCAAGCACCTGATGTTATAGATTTCGCAATATCTAGAAATTGTAGATTCCGTGTTACTTCTAGGGGCATGTATGATATTTCAAGCGATCATCTGCCTGTCATCTTGGAGGTGGGGAATGAACATAACTTGGAGGAGCAAACTCCTTCAAGACAACGCGTTGATTGGGAGCTATACAAGTCTCTCCTCAGAGAGTTTCCCAGTATCCCGATCATAATTGATGAGAATGGAATTGATGCCGCTCAAGCGCAGTGGACAAGTTTCGTTCAAAACGCTCTACAACGCGCAGCGGTGCATCCTGTGCAGCGCCCAGGTAGACCTTTCCTTCCAGCTGATATTCGACAAAAAATTTCGGATAAAAGATCTGCTATCAAGCAAGCAAAGAGGTCCTGTCATCCTGATGACATCCGTAGAGCGACGAATCTTGTCCATGAAGTGAGAAACGCACTCCACGAATTGCGCAACGAGCAATGGAACGAGTTTCTAATGGGAATGCTTGACGCAAGTGCTCCCCTATGGAAAGTCGCGAAAGCGCTCAGAAATGGCAAACGGGAAAAACTTCCCCATATTCATGGTCCTAGAGGCGTGGCCTTTACGACTAGTGATAAGGTGGAGGTTTTTGCTGATGCTATGGAAAATCAGTTCTCACCCAATTATGATCTTGATAATGACCTCGATGAGGAGCGACAAATTGTAAGATCTGTCAGGAGGTACTTCAGGGCCAATGGTGGGGTCGGTGACAATGCTTCTGTTGGTGGATCCTCTTTCGAAGATACTTCTTCGGAAGATTCCTCCACAGAAGCTCTGCATAGCACAACAGAGGAATTACCAATGATTCCTCACTGTACACCAGCAGAGCTTCTCGGCCATATTAAAGACCTCAAGGTACGGAAAGCACCTGGAGAGGATCAGATCACTAACAAGGCGTTGAAGCTACTCCCGCCAAAAGCCGTGACATATCTGGTGGCAATAATTAACGCTATGCTCAGGACTCAATACTTCCCCAAGGCTTGGAAGGTTGCTGAAGTCATTATGATCCCAAAGAAAGCGGGTTCGATATTTCCCCAGGATTATCGTCCCATTAGTTTGCTGTCAGCACCTTCAAAGCTCGCCGAGAAAGTGATTCTCCGTCACCTTGAGAATTTTTCGTCGGATCATAACGTGATTCCTGACGTCCAGTTCGGATTTCGGTCTGAACATAGCACTGAGCTACAGGCAGTCAGACTGGTGGAGCGTATAACCGGGGGATTTTCCGAAGACAAGAGCACTGGTGTCTTACTTCTAGATGTATCGAAAGCCTTTGACAAAGTATGGCATGAGGGCCTCCTCTATAAGTTAATCCAAAAGGGCTTTCCTTTTTGGCTCCTAAAACTGTTGAAATCCTTTCTAGAAGGAAGGAAATTTCGGATCAAAATTGACAATGTATTGTCGACAATACGGCCTGTCAAGGCCGGTGTTCCTCAGGGTTCGGTCCTTGGACCAATACTTTACTCTTTTTTCATTCATGACGTCCCTAGTCCCAGCAACTGTGAAGTTTATCTCTATGCTGACGACACTGCACTAGTGGCCCAGTCATGGTCTAGCAACCTAGTCCATGACAGGCTACAGACAGCGGTGGATGAAGTATTAGAGTGGGCGGATCGGTGGCTTATCAAAATCAACCATTCCAAAACGCAGGCTATCTACTGTACCAAAAAGCGTCGCGGCACCCCGCCAGAGGTCTCTATTAACGGTACTCTATTACGGTGGAGCTCTTCCGTCAAGTACCTTGGTGTCACCCTAGACAATGGTATGACATGGCGAAACCATACTGAGATGTTAAAAACAAAATTCCAAATTACATTTCGACAGTTTTATCCCTTGCTATGTAGAACTTCAAAATTAAGTCTGGTTAACAAAATTCGGCTGTACAAAATTATTATCAGACCTGCAATTACTTACGCATGTGCGGCTTGGTGTTTCATAGCTAAGACGCACATGCGAGCTTTGCAGGTACTCCAAAGTAGGATCCTGAGAACTATCACAAATGCCCCTTGGTATGTTTCAAACGAGACCCTGCATCAAGATCTTGATATTCCTTACTTAAAGGACTATATCAAAACACAGGCGCAGCGGCGCTATGAACAAGCGGAATCGCATAGCAACCCTTTGCTGCGTGACTCAGTGGACTACACGGTCGAGCAAGTCCGCAAACATTCCAGGCCGCGGCTCGCACTGTAATCAAAATTAAGTCGTGGAATTTTAGATCATATAAATTCCCTTTTTAGCAATATCCGATCCCAACAAAATTGCGTTTAGAGCATCAAAATTAATTATCCTATTTATTCTAACGATGCCTATTTTAACAGTTGCACTTCTCTCTTTGCTCTATTTCTTTCTTCCTCTCTTTCTTCCTCCCTTTCTTTTTTTTCTCTATAACATTGTCTGGTTTCTGGGTGACCAGGCCGACAGGATGACAAGCTGACTGACGAACTATGACATAAAGGCAAAGGTCCTCCGGACCGCCTTGACAGTTAACGACGAGTAGTAGTACCAAAGTAGAAATTAAATTCAAATAATGGACTATCAGTTAATTGTCCTACTGGGCACTGCCGCATCGTTGGCTACTTTGGCGAGGTATAAAGTGTGGAGTAAAAAAATAAGAGATAGGACGATGTCGATACCTGGCGGTATCATCTCCATCGTGAATTCATAATACTTTTGATAAATATTGACGGCGAAGTGATTTAAAATCACAGAATGACAGATCCACGACTTTTCTAACCTAAAAATTTTATTTCTGCTTGGCTTTTGCAAGCTGCTTGCGCCTGTTCAAATTGCAATTCGAAGTGACCTTCAAATTCTGTGCAACGTAAACGTCAGCACAGTGTTGACATAGGTTAAGCCATGGCCGTCTCTACTCACTAGGCCGGAGCATTGAAATATGGCAACACTGAATAGCGGGCCGAGCTGAGCCCAGCTTTTATTTGTTTTTAAGCCATTAGTGTAATCTTTCAGAGTAAAAAAGAAGATTGGAAGGTGATTTTTAAAGTGTTTCTAATTATTTACCTGCATAAACGAAACTATAAAGATAAGATGCCTGCAAAGTGTGTAGTACCAGGTTGCACTAGCAATTGTGCTTCCAATAAAGGACATATTAAGGTGTTCAATTTTCCTCGAGCATTTCAAACAGAAGTGGGTGAAAGGTATTCCTCGTAAGGGCTGGTTATATTTATAAGAATAAAGACAATAATTTACAAACATTTCCAAGGATAAGACCTATTTGAAAGCACAATGTGGTACCTAGGTACAATGTTTTCTGGACCTCCGAAATATCACAGAAAAATACAATTCTAATAGAACACATCTGGGCACACCTACGAAAAGATTTGATAGTGAAGGCGAATCAAGACCAGCAAGAATGGCTTCAAAGTGACCTAATAGTGAGTTTTTCTAGCTTAAGTGAAAATTTACAAAGTAAATTGTGTGTTCATTTAAGTGGAAGTGGCAGCAAGAAATAGGTTGCGTTTATTTTTATTTTGTAGTGTTTGACTACAATGAACCAGACAGCAGATGTAGGTGGCATTAATATCAATGAATATAGACATTCCTTTAAATCCATCATAATTCGTTGGTGATTTGAGTTAGATTTTACCACTGTCATTAAGAATATCCTCTTGGTCTCAAATAGAAAATATTTTGGCACACTATTTTCAAACAGGTTTTCTGTTGATTTAATGTTAAAACTTTTTCTATGTCCAGCCAAAGGAAGTTTACAATTTTGTGAGAGAAAATAAGTTGCCAATTTTACCACCATCCTAAATATTCCTCAAAACTTTGCAGTTCTTTAAAAATTGCACCTGACAGAAAGTATGCCTTACATTAAAACTGTTGCAGAGGGTTTATTATTCTCGGAGAAGTACATTGTTTTACAAATTGATGAAATATGAGCCTGTATAAAAATGTTCTTGTCATTACAAAAATTATAGGTAGAACATGAAGGACAAAATTATTTGTTAGGTATACTACATACATACAGCTTATACCTAGTTGGTAGGCGTAACCCTTCCATCAGAGTATACAGCTCAAATTACAGTCCTAATTCACAATAGGTATTGTTAAAATTTTGATTCGAGGCCAATAGTTTTAATGGAAATTGCAAAAGAATACATCAATATACATATAGATGAGTTTGTTTTAGACACATTTGTTCATGTAGTCAACCCCAAACTGATGAAATTCAGCTTGAATTAATGTTGTTAATGTAGCAAATATTTTTATTAATAATTACACTGAAACAGTTCAAGACATAATACAGACTGACAAAACTAAAAAGAGGAAATCTAATGGAAATAAGAAATATCCAACAGAAGGGAAGATCTCTAAATCTAAATACATGTACATTTTTGTACTGTGGATACTACTGGCATTTTTCACCATTGTTATTTTTTCAAAAAGTATTTTTCTTAATTTATCAACCGAGATGAAATCTAATACATATAAAATGTAACAATTATACTGAAATTATAAAACAATTTAAATTTTCCGCGGAATGCCCTCTGTTCGGCCCACGGTAACCGGCCCACTATTTGACAGCTGAGCGACGTTGCCACATTTAAGGCTCCGGCCTAGTGTAGAGTCGGCCATGCATTGCCGCATAGTGGTTTTTAGACCTGGCAACATCCAACGTAATAATATTGTACCGTAATCTTTCGTAGAGAGCGTACAACTTTATCGGTTATTCGCCGACTCGGTTATTTCGGGAGAACTGCGCAAGCCACAAATAGCCGATAACGTTAAATAACGTCAGGCAACGGATGTGCACAAGGTCCCTATAAACCGTTAACATTTTACTACTGACCACGATACCCGGATACACGTACAGGGTGAGCTAATAAGAATGGACGTCGGCAATATCTCGGTAACCGTTAATCATATAACTTCGAGCAAAAAATATTATTAGGTAAATCGGCTGAAGGAAGTCGCTGGAAATTATTTTCAAATTCCGCAAGTGGCCGCTAGGGGGCGCAACTGTTACGATCAATCAGAAAAACGGATTTTTCTCAAAAAATGTGCAAGCAAAGGTATATTATAAATTCTACAATCATGTAGACAGGACAATTTCTGATTTTTTCTGTTAACAGTTTTTTGCTCTATCTTTTAAAATGTCGTAGTGGGGGAATGCCGAAGTTTTTATCCAAATGGCCATAACTTTGGAATAAGTTGGCAGAATTAAGCGTTAGGTCTTTTTTGAATGAGCTGTTCTTACCTAATAATCTGTTGTATAAAAATTATCCAAGTTTATCTTGATTTAGTAGCTACAGGGAGGTATTTGACATCATAACAATTATTATGCATTATTACGAAAATTTTAAATAGTATGCTACATATATTTTAACACACAAGTATATAGAGAGCGAAATTCTTAAAAAGTTAGTGCAAGATTCAACTTCCTATCTGGAGAGTATTATGACAAGTGTGCTATGAGATTCAGAAGCAATTGCTGCTCTATAGGAATATAGCCTTCGTCACAACGTTTTAGAATCATTCCATAAATAATACTCAAGTACAACTACTGGAAATAATATTTTACTTTCTAAAATAACCACCAGGTGGCGTAGTAGTCGCCAATAAGTGCATTCAATTTTCATAATAATGGAACTTTTAAAAGAAACAAATAAAAACTATACTGGACGTCTCGTCCTCAATGATCACGTATGTAGTACCACAACTTCCCGCATGATGTCGCCACAAATTTTAAAGCTAAGCCTGAAGCGGCTCTCTGCTTCTCTCTGCACCTATGCTCCATGACCACAGCACCACGAACACGTGGGGGCAACTAGCATTATAGAATGGGAAACAGGGCGGGACCAATGCGACGGACATATTGCAACCCAAAATAATGGCGGCCCAGACCACAGAAACACTGATCAGCCCGCATTTCTGTGATCCGTGGTTGACAGTGGCGCGAAATTCAATCGTCTTCTCTAGCTGTTCTTCATGATGTCTTTAGTTTTTAAAAGCGACACATTAACTTTAACCAATTAAAAATTGACTGTAATAATGCATAATGACAAAAATTTAGCAGCCACACCAAACGAGTCGACCAGTTGCCCTCATAGATCAAATACGAACATGTTTTGTGTCAAATACCGTATAACTCAGAAGAAGAACATTCGGATTTCCCTCCAACCGCCGTCGACATTAACCTCGTTTTTATTTGAGTGTTATTGTTTTGGCTTGCTAAACACATTGCTTTTTGAAACTGTTAATGGAAAACTGTTGATGGAAAATTTGTTTAAGCATTATTTTTTATACTCGAATGTGTGAATGAACTTGCTAGGGAGTTTGAACTGTTTAAAGACTTCAAACTTTACAACCACAAAGTAGGTATGAAGTACAGCCAGCAAGCAAGAAATAAATAGGGCTCAAACACTATATAACTCCTGATGAAGTGCAACTTTAGTTAAATGAGCGAGTACAAAGCGTAAGTGTATTTATTACTGCATTTCTGTGCAATACCTTACACTATTTATTAGTCATTCAAACACTCTCACTAGGTAGTTTAATTTTCTATTCTTCTATTTTAGATCATACACAACCATAGACTTTAAAATTTAAAGTCGATGTACACAACCATATCTGAGTTATAGGTTGTAGGATGCTGTGTTGTCTGCAGTGTCTACCTTCATGTTAATAATTTCATGAATATTACTGCAATGAGAGACGAGCTGTTCAGTGGACGAGCTTATACATACAAGTGACCAACAAAGATGGAGAAACCAATGTTAAGCAGTGCCTTCTCAGTTATGGATTTGACAGATTGGCAATAGGATGCTCAACACAGATGAAAATAGAAAATAATACTTGCAGAGGCTAGGGGGCTTGAAGTATTCTACAGCAAAGCTAAGTAAGTACATCCTGTTTACTTCAAGAAAAAGCCAGTGATGTTATATACAGCTGATAATCAGCCTGAAGACTAACTGTACAAAGTGAGAGGTACAATTAAAAGATTAAATTTTTATAACTAATTCATTTTTATTATGTCTCGTACCTATTTGCTGTATTTCATATTTATACTCTCAAAATTTGCAATTCAAAGTTTTCCTCATAAGCATTTCTGTGATTTGACTAGGATGTGAAATTGTGGATATTGATAAAATTTCAAATAATTCTAATCTCTCTGTGACAACTATTATATACTATTGTTTTTATGATCAATAAAAAGTATTTATTTTCACTTATTTTGGTTGGTATTCATAAATACAGATGTTCATTTTTATAAAGTAGAAGATATAGCTGAGATTTTCATTTATTTATTTATTGTTCAGTTAGTTTCATATTAACTTTTTTTTTACTTGGCATACCACCACTTAAAATAAAGGGTAATGTGGTGGTGTGGAAATTTTTATATATTAGGGTAATCAGGTGCAAGATTAAAAAGCATGGACCTTGAATACACTAGTTTAGTAGCATATTACATTTCTTGCTAATATTTTTACTCTGTTTCATGTGGTTACTTTATTCACTGTAGGTCAAACTGAGATGAGGCGAGGAATGAAAACATAAACCATATGCTTGATGGAACTTCAATAAAGAAGATTATTATTGTTGTTATACTTGAATATATTCTGTGAAAATTTGTATTATATTATTTATAAATTACACATACAATAATCATATTTAATATTCTCTTGCAAATAAATGAATTAATGAATAGGTATTTTAATTTTTTGCTCCAATTTTAAAATTTTTGAGTCAATCACTATTTGATTGATTGAAATCAAAAATCAATCAATCAGTCAATGATTGGCTATCATCAAAAATTATGATAATTTTGATATAAAAAGGTAGAGCATCTACAGATTTGCCCAACGATGTGGCAACATCGCCTCGAATTCTTGATACATCTGGCAACCCTGCGGCGGCCATGTTGCAACCCAAAATAATGGCCGCTGACATTGACATAAGTCATTCGTGTTTCCAGTCAAATAGCACGGAATTGTGCCTTCTTAACCGTACCTGTTTTGTGACCACAAACGTCATTACTCATCTTGGTGCATGTGTAAACTGGCATCCAGCGACACCGTTTCCACTTTGGCTTCAGCATTGCCACGCTGTCAACTGTCGTTTTTTTCACGCGTTATTTGAAAATATCCATATCGTAATATCATTACTATGGAATATGGTTATGGATTGATATTGAGTTCTAATCTAGAAACTAATTTTAGGTAAACATTAATTGGTTTGAAATTTTATTTAGCAATTTAATTAATTAAATACGTAATATTTGTAGAACTGAATTTATTTAGGCATTGAGAAATGAATAAAATATTAAACTGTATGTTCATTTGCCCCGGACTTTTTTCCTTGTTTTTTATTATTTGGCTTGTATAGGGATTGAATATTGAATTACCTAATGGTGGGTTCATAGTTCAAATCAAGATTTGTCAACTCCTGAATCTTCTCACTGAATTTGTCATTATTAACAATACAACTATTAATTTAAACTATGAACCAACCATTAAAGTAGGAGTAGGAGATTTTTATTATAAATTAACACTATGCTGCATTACACCACGGTTTAATGAATTAAAAAATACACACATATCTCGTATATAAAAACAAAGTTTATTAATTTCTAAAAATGTACATGTACATGCTAATAAAGTATAATATTAACATTCAATTTTACATTATCATAATTAAAGCTATCTAATTTTCTTCTTGACTGTCAGGCTTTGATAAGTGAGGTTTCTTTTTATAGACTGATTTTTTTGTTTTAAGTACCTAGTCGTCTTTGTTGGATGATGTTTTATTACGGGGAGTAGTATTATCTATATTCTGATAATTCATATTATCCAGAAATGAATAAAAGGTATGTCCAGCTGCCCCTGAATTTTTTCTTTGTTTTTTATTATTTGGTTTAAATAGGGGTTGAATCTTGAATTACCTAATAGTGGGTTCATAGTTCAAATCAAGATTTGTCAACTCCTGAATCTTCTCATTGAATTTCGACATTGTTGGACTATAAAAATTAAATCAAACTATCATAGTCGCACTAGAATTGGTATATTTTCAATGATTAATAAAAATCAACATTTATGTAATTGGCTGTTGCAGAAATACACACCAAACACCTTAAACCAATGGCGCTCCCAGTGGGAAGGTTTTGCGGAACAGCACTCGCGATGCGCATTTATGGGAGCAGCCTTACTTCCAGGGTCAGAACTACCCCGGAAAGAGTGGGTAAAACTTAATAGAGTCCGAACAGGCCACGGCAGATGTGCCGACTCCCTTTACAAGTGGGGCTATGTGCAATCTCCCTTATGTGACTGTGGCGCGCCCCGCCAAACTATAAACCATATGACGAGCGAATGTGAACTGCGTGCGTTTCAGGGATCGCGAGAAGAGTTCTTCACAGCTACACCGTTGGCGCTGCAGTGGTTGAAAGAACTGGATATCAACCTGTAAATACCAAAGACTATGTATCTTAGTTTGTAGCTGTATCTGTTTTATTTTAGTATAGGTTATAATAGTTTTTTCTATCTATATTTACTATTGTCATGTTTTTGAGCCATACGATAAATAAAAATAAATAACACACCAAACAAACACAGAATATACGAGTAAAATAACCTAAAAAAACGACAGTTGACAGCGTGGCAATGCTGAAGCCAAAGTGGAAACGGTGTCGCTAGACGCCAGTCATGTGTAAGCCACACGCGTATTTGCGTTCCAGTGTTTTTATTTTAGGTTTCAAGTTATTTTCTGGGCCGTCATCGATTTACGATAGAAAAACCATAACGAATATCTGAATCCTCAGATACGAATAGATCGAGTGAGGATAAAACGCGATATTTGCGCCGAAACGTGAAGAAACTGCAGAAGTAATGGTGGAAACAAGCGGCGAAAAGGCCACTTAAGTGATTGACCCCTATGGACGAGCAGGGATATTATGGTAGCAACGAAGGGGTGGACGACGATATTGCTGTGGAACAATCATTTCTTTTATACCAGTAGATGATGGGACCACCAATCACTGCGGAATTTCTCCTGTGGAGAGATTTCCCAAAGCCCTCCTGTGGAGCCAAGAAGTCGTTCTGCGAATGCAAAAGTCCTCCTGTGGAGGCAAAACGCCCTTCTGTGAAGGCAGGATAGAAGAATAAGGCAAAGCCCTCCTGTGGAGGCAGAAAGCACTTCTGCAAATACAAAAACCCTCCTGTGGAGGCAATAACGCCCTTCTGTGAAGACAGGATAGAAGAAGATACTTTTTTATGACCTTTTTTTTTTGTGCTATACAGGGTGGTCCAATAAGCGCGCGGTGCTCCCTAGCGGCCATACCGTTTAAATTAGACGAACATGTTTGAAATAAAAAACGTTTCATTCCAAATGCTCTACATTTAGAAAATAATTTCAAAGATGGAGGACTTCCGGATATACCGGAAGTAGGTATCCACTTCCTTATTTTGAATGGGACACCCTGTATATTATTACGTTTTTTAATTCAGCATCGATTTTTAGGTCCAGTTTGTTAACCATTATTTATGTCTACGAAGCCTGTTTTCGGAGTTATTCAGCAATTTTTAGAAAATTTGACGTTTGTAGTACTTTACAAGAAACGTTAGTATCTCGGAAACTAAACGCGATAGAAAGATCCGGTTTTCGGTTTTGAAACAAGCAAGGAACGTGCTTGTGTTTAGGAAGATCGTTGTTTCAAAAGAACATTAAATCAATAGACTAGCAATTTTCAATTTTGAAAAGTTAAAAACGTTAAAAACTTTTTTTTTTCAAATGGGATAGTATCATAAGTTTCACATCAGTGGATGCGAAATTAAATTCTCTTTTACTTTTATCTAGACACATATGTAGTTCTATCTTTGATGGTTTTCAAGATATTTACGGTTTTGTAATTATGGCGTAGGAATTGGAAAAATCGTAGGTGGCGTGGCTCGCAGACGAAATAATTGGCGGGAAACCTTTCACCCAAAGTGCTTCGGTCTCTAATACTAAAATGTGTTTTCTCTCCATCTATCTGTAACGACATTATTCTTAAAAACTCCAGTGGTAAATTTTCCAACAGGTTTTCCAAATTTTCATTTAAAAAATTTTAGAAAACGTTAGTTTAATATGCGGTTTCCAATAGTACCACCCCAAATGCTTAGACTCCATGGTGGTTGTCAACAAACCTCTCAAAATTTGGATTTACGTCGGTATAAAAATGTAAATTGCCTATGCCAGTTTACATGGCCGTTAATGATAACGCTGTAGCTACATTTCATAAAAAAGAAGATGGAAAAATTTCATAAGAAATGTAGCTTCATTCGTAAACAACACACTGTTGAAGAAGTGCATCTTCTTGGACTCGAGCACGACTCCAGTTACAGAAATTCATTCAGTTTTCAAAGTGTTGTCTTTCAGTTGCTTGATTCAGCTGCATGTGATAAGGATGCTATATGTACTACGTTAAGATTATGTTCACAGATGTTTGACCAAAGTTTGTTGACAACCAGCATGGAGTCTAAGCATTTGGGGTGATATTATTGGAAACCGCATAATAAACTAATGGAAAACCTGTTGAAAATTCACCACTGGAGTTTTTAAAAATAATGTGGTTACAGTTAGATGGAGCGAAAGCACGTTTTAGTATTAGAGGTCGAAACACTTTGGATGAAAGGTTTCCTACCAATTGTTTTGTCTGCGAGCCACGCCACCTACGATTTTTCCAATTCCTACGCAATTATTACAAAACCGTAAATATCTTAAAAACCATCAAAGATAGAACCACATGTGCCTAAGTAAAAATGAAAGAGAATTTAATTTCGCATCCACCGATGTGAAAGTTATCATACCATCCCATTTGAAAAAAAAAGTTTTTAACGTTTTTAACTTTTCAAAATTGAAAATTGCTAGTCCATTGATTTACTGTTCCTTTGAAACAACGATCTTCCTAAACACAAGTACGTTCCTTGCTTGTTTCAAAACCGAAAACCGCATCTTTCTATCGCATTTAGTTTCCGGGATCTTAACGTTTCTTGTAAAGTATTACAAACGTCAAATTTTTTAAAAATTGCTGAATAACTCCGAAAATGGGCTTCGTAGACATAAATAATGGTTAACAAACTGGACCTATAAATCGATGCTGAATTCAAAAACGTAATAACATACAGGTTATTCCATTCTAAATAAGGAAGTTGATACCTACTTCCGGTATATCCGGAAGTGCGCCATCTTTGAAATTATTTTCTAAATGTAGAGCATTTGAAAAGAAACGTTTTTTATTTAAAACATTTTCATCTAATTTAAATGGTATGGCCTCTAGAGAGCACCGCGCGCTTATTGGACCAGCCTGTATAACCATATGCTACATAAATAAACAGAAGAAAAATGCCTCCTGTGGAGGCAAAAAGCCCTTCTGTGAAGGCACAAAGCCCTCCTGTGGAGGCAACAAAAACCCTCCTGTGGAGGTAACTCAGGTAACGACTCTCCTGTGCAGCTGCCAATTGTAGGCAGAGGCTTCTGTTCTATGTTAGACCCTCCTGTGGAGGCCTATGTGTTTTATGTGTTACACTCTCCTGTGGAGGCTTACGTGTTACACTCTCCTGTGGAGGCTAAGCGTTACATTCTCCTGTAGAGGCTTACGTGTTACACTCTCCTGTGGAGGCTTATATGTTACATCCTCCTGTGGAGGTATTCTATACTTGCTGCTGTGGAAATAATATGAAAAATCCATCTTATCCTTTTATGTATTGTACACACAGACATTACAACTGCACAGGAGCTGAGGGAGCATTGCTTCATGGCAGACTTTCCTGTGACTGGGTGCTCTGCACGAAATATAATTTCCATCTATTTTTAGAGAACACTTCTGTTGGTGCTTAAGAGCACACTGATACACTTCAAGGGATATGATTCCCAAACATCTGGGATCAGATGATGCACCAATATGACAGGGCGAAGCTATTCATCCAGACTTAGCAACACAAAACAGGTACGGTTAAGAAGGCACAATTCCGTACTATTTGACTGGAAACACGAATGACTTATGTCAATGTCAGCGGCCATTATTTTGGGTTGCAACATGGCCGCCGCAGGGTTGCCAGATGTAGTAAGAATTCGAAGCAATGTTGCCACATCATTGGGCAAATCTGTAGATGCTCTACCTTTTTATATCAAAATTATCATTTATTGAATATAGCCAATCATTGACTGATTGATTGATTTTTTAATTCAATCAATCAATCAGTGATTGGCTCAAAAATTTAAAAATTGGAGCAAAAAAATGAAAATACCTATATTAAATATGATTATTGTATGTGTAATTTATAAATACTATAATACAAATTGTCACAAAATACATTTGTATAACAATAATAATAGTAATCTTCTTTGTTGAAGTTCCATCAAGCATATGGTTTATGTTTTCATTCCTCACCTCGTCTCAGTTTGACCTACAGTGAATAAAATAACCACATGAAACAGAGTAAAAAATATTGGCAAGAAATGCAATATGCTACTAAGCTAGAGTATTCAAGGTCCATGCTTTTTAATCTTGCACCTCCACCACCTCAGAGGTATTCTTCTGGCACATTACCCTTTATTTTATGTGGTGGTATGCAAAGTAAATAAAAAAAAGGAAACTAACAATCAATAAATAAATGAAAATCTCAGCTATATCTTCCACTTTATAAAAATGAACATCTGTATTTATGAATACCAACCAAAATAAGTCAAAATAAACTTTTTATTGATCATTAAAACAATAGTATATAATAGTTGTCACAGATAGAAGATTAGAATTAATTGAAATGAAATAAATATCCACAATTTCGCAGCCTAGCAAACCTGCAGCGTAACCTATTGAACCATATCGAGCCTTAGCATTTAACTTTGTCAAAACTATGGGGTTAAAACAGGAACACATGATATAATTTTGTGTTATTTACGATTTCAAATTGTACAATCAATAAATAAATAAATGAAAACCCCACCCATATCTGCCACTTTATAAAAAGGAACATCTGCACATTTATGAATAACAACCAAAATAAATCAAAATAAATACTTTTTATTGATCATAAAAACAATAGTAATAGTTGTCACAGATAGAAGATTAGAATTAATTGAAATGTAATTAATCAATATCCACAATTTCACATCCTAGTCAAATCACAGAAATGCTTATGAGGAAAACTTAGATTCGAGACATAATAAAAATTAATTAGTTATAAAAGTTTAAACTTTTAATTGTACCTCGCACTTTGTACAGTTAGTCAGGTTAGTCTTTAGGTTAATCAACTTTATAACATCACTGGCTTTTTCTTAAAGTAAACAGGGTGTACTTACTTAGCTTTGCTGTAGAATACTTCAAGCGTCCTAGCCTCTGAGAGTATTATTTTCTATTTTCATCTGTGTTGAGCATCCTATTGCCAATCTGTCAAATCCATAACTGAGAAGGCACTGCTTAACATTGGTTTCTACATCTTTGTTGGTCACTTGTATGTATAAGCTCGTCCACTGAATAGCTTGTCTCTCATTGCAATAATATTATTAACATGAAGGTAGACACTGCAGACAATGCAGCATCCTACAACTCAGATGTGGTTGTGTATGATCTAAAATAGAAGAATAGAAAATTAAAGTAGTAAGAGTGTATGAATGAGTAACAAATAGTGTAAGGTATTGCACAGAAATGCAGTAATAAATATACCTACGCTTTGTACTCGCTCATTTAACATTTAACTAGAGTTGCACTTCATCAGGAGTTATATAGTGTTTGAGCCCCATTTATTTCTTGCTTGCTGGCTGGCTGTACTTCTCATACCTGCTTTGTAGTTGTAAAGTTTGAAGCCTTCAGACAGTTCAAACTCCCTAACAAATTCATTCACATATGAAATGGTTTCGAATATAAAAAATAATGTTTAAACAAATTTTCCATCAACAGTTTCCCATTTGTGTGGAGCAAACCAAAATAACGAAAATAACACTCAAAGAAAAAACGAGGTTAATGTCGGCGGCGCTTGGGGGGAAATTCGAATGTTCTTCTGAGTTATACGATATTTGCCACAAAATATGTTCGTATTTGATCTATGAGGGCAGCTGGTCGACACGATTGGTGTGGCTGCTTAATTTTTGTCATTATGCATTATTACAGTCACTTTTTAATTGGTTAAAGTTAATGTGTCGCTTTTAAAAGCTGAAGACATCATGTAGAACAGCTAGAGAAGACCATTGAATTTCGCGCCGTTGTCAACCACGGATCACATAAATGCGGGCTGATCAGTGTTTCTGTGGTCTGGGCCGCCATTATTTTGGGTTGCAATATGTCCTCCACAATGGCCCCGCCCTGTTTCCCATTCTGTAATGCTAGTTGCCCCCACGTGCTTAGCAAGCACCAGTCAGTGAACTGAACTAACAAAGAAGTCAAGGTAGCAGTGAATGACTCAAGGCCTTTACGGAAACACTGATCTGGATCCGGATAGATCAGTTATACGTCAAACAGCTGATGAGGGCTGTTCCAAATTACGGTTCTATCACCGTCCCAGAACTGATTTCATCATGCCCCGCCCATTTTACAGTTCTAAAAACACACAAAATGGGCGGAGGATGATGAAAACAGTTCTGGGACGGTGATAGTACCGTAGCTTGGAACAGCCCTCAACAGCTGTTTGACGTATAACTGATCTATCCGGATCCAGATCAGTGTTTCCGTAAAGGCCTCTAGTCTCCGTTTTTGAAATGGAATGAAATTCCATAAAACAAATTGTCACATAGAATGTCAATTGTCACACTTCACAAATGTCATAGAGCCACAGACCCTAAAACAAAGGCATAGAGCAGAACAGAAAACAAGTAGACTTTGTGAAGTAGACGTGATCCAACCTAAAAATCTTTTATCTATGGACGTGATATAATTGTTCACCATCACAATGTTTTGTGGTCACAATTATTGTCGCTGCCACTACCTCGTAATCGGCGTAGCCTTCGAGGTGGCAGTCATTGTCTGTAACTGTACAGTACAAATCAATGATAGGCAAGGCCAAAAATTTCCTAATCAAAGATAGGAAGAGGAAGATAGTTTACATCTACAACTGCTTGAATTGCTACATGGATGCTACTAGATGCCCGTTATCAGGAATCTGAATTTAGGCAAAACATAATCAGTGTGAATTTAAAGATGAATCTTTTGGGCATCTTGTCTGATCGAGTTGAAGGCTAACAAACCTGTCAAACCCAGACCTCTCACCATAGCTGGAGTCAAACCCAGAACTGTGATAGCTTCAGGGTTACCCTCAAAAGAGGGGGGGACAGGTTATAAATGAGGTAGATTATGGGGCTCGAATCTCTAACTTTGTTAACAGTTGGATAAATATAATTCACAATGAAGTAGCTCTACCCTGGATAGAAGGTTGTAAAACTCCTGTTCTAGACAGTATTGCCAGAAGCAGACCTCCCACAGCATCTAATTGGTCAGCTTCAGAACGACACTTCATCGATATAGAAATCGATTACTTCAAATAGGTGCTATCGAACCTTGTAAGCCCTGTGAGGGCCAGTTTGTGTCCAATTGAATGACAGTGCCTGAATCTAGTGGTTTTTAGGGATTAATATTAATTTGAAAAAGGTTAATGGATTTCAAGTAAGCAGATAGGTAGACTGGTTCTGGGCTTTTACCACACAATAGGGGGTAGACCCAGAGTCTAGGCAGTACCTAAGATTTTGTTTGGAAGGGAAGGTGTACATACCTATATACAATGTTTTTTTGATTTGGCTACTAGCCCATATATGTATGTGTATGCTAAAGTAATGAAGCTGGTAATGGATCATCCAAAAGCACAAGCGTTTCTCTCTGCACATTTACCTGGATGACATATTGTTGCTAGATCAGTCTAGAGAATGGTGTGCATATGACATTACAGCTCATGGTAAACTATGATATGGTTGTGCCTCTTCTAGCCTATATATCATTTAGGCAGTGGTCAGAGTATATTTTAGGAGGGCAAGAGGACATTCGGATTATGAACATCAACGGATGTAGCTCACAATATAAATTAGCTTGACCTATTTCTGCATTTTTGGGTTTGAAATGTTGAGGCAGACTCTGAGTCGAGCAGACTAGCGATTGAAACAATATGAGTTGAGTGCTGCATATTACTAAAGCTTTGGCATTTCAGTATTGACCTTTTTACATTACGGATTAATGCTAAATGTGACAGGTACATGTCATGGGAAAGAGAGAATTGATTGAGGTTATTCCATTAATTCTGCACCCTAAGGGAAACATGTTATTGCCTCTTAACCGGGAGCTATATTCTCTATAGAAGAAACTCAGCCTGGTGGGCGTAGTGGTTTGGAGCAACTATTCAGGTTAAGAGCATGAATACCAGAAATCTCCATCTAAATTTTGATTGCTTCTTCACTCACTCAGCACAATCAGAGTTTTAGTTATGGTGGCGTTTCTACAACACATCCAAGCTGAATCCCATTAGTGAGGATATCACTACAGTTCCTTTCATAAATCTTCTGGTACAGTCAATTCAGTAGGATCTGCCTTGCTTGTCACTACTGTTGTCTCCTACGGTAGGTAATGGCTTTTAAAGTTTCTTCTTCTTTTGAGGTTTCTTAAGGGGGACAAAGGTTGTCCCCACTAACTCTTAAACATAATACTACTTGGCAAGCCTGCACCGGTTCTTCTTTTCTTTTATTATAGAGGGTTTAAAAAATCGGCTTGACCGCAAGGACAGAAGTCAATCACACACCTGGAAGTGTGTGAGAGAGTCTGCTCGCCCGACGTTGAACCAGCTTGAGTCCTCTGATCACATGTCCAATGGACGCAACCACGTCCATCCGACATGTCATCACGGCCCGACCCGTTCCCTCTTCCTTACCTCTGATGTTATATCTCCATATGCACCGGGCATCATCGTGGACGATATTCTTCGCAGTGCAAGATGAGGTAATGATTAAAACACATTTATGAATAACTTCCAATCCTCATTTATCCTTGAAGCCGCTCCTCTTTCTCCTTTACAGAGAATATTTTGTTGATCATCTCATGTATGATGTTCCATGCCTCTATGCTGGACAACATCAGCGGGATCATGGTCTCTGGGGTCAGCTCCCCATCCAGTTTTTGACTTGCCTCCTCTCTGTACGCCCCCCATCGATCGCACAGAAACAGGGCATGCTCGGCCGTATCTTCCGTCTCGCAGTGCAAGCATCTTTCGTTCATCACCAGTTCTATCCGTTTCCTATAAACTCGAAAAGGCCCGTGCCCAGACAGTGCCTGCGTTAGGAAATAGGACGTCTGCCGATGACTGCATTCCGTCCTCTCTTCGGCCAGCAAGTATAATGGTGATATCTCCGTTATAACTTGCAAGGCTCTTGTAGATACCGTGCGATAAGCACTGGCCACCGTCAGCAGAGACTTTCTTTGCAAGCTGTCTATAAGAACTTCTGATATCTTTTCCTTTTCGTGGCTTTACACCACACAGGAGCTCCGTATAGGACGACCGACTGTACAACCTGGCACAGTAGTCCCCTTTTGTTGCTACTGGACCCTCCTACATTTGGCATCAGTCGCGACAGTATTGCCGCCTTCTTCTCAGCCTTTGTCACTACTCGTTTAAGCTGTTCTCCATAACACCTCTCGTTATCCAGTGTGACTCCGAGGTACAATATGGACTTGCTTGGTGGGACCTGCACCCCCTTTAGTTGGAAGACCACGTTAGCTCTCTTGCTCCTTGGGCCGCGCGTTATAAGTGCCTCTGTTTTCTCAGGAGCCAACTTAAGTTTGTGATCACACATCCACCTGTCAATCTTGCACAGCGATGCATTGGCTTTATGGACCAGCTCTGCCTGTTCATTTGCCACGATAACTAGTGCCAGATCGTCGGCGTATGCTACCGTCTTTACGCCGCTGGGCAGCGAAAGCTTCAGCACCCCATCATACAGGATGTTCCAGAGTAACGGCCCTAAAGCAGGTCCTTGAGGCACCCCTGTTGTCATAGAGATTTCGGCTCCGGCCATGCAAATTGATCTGGAGTCTAGGTAGCTGCTTATTAGATTCCTTAGGTATTTTGAAATCTTCAGCTTTCCTAGTTCCTCCATAATCATGCTCCACGAGGCTGTATTAAAAGCATTGCGGACATCCAGCGTTACCAACGCACACCATTTCTTCTTGGTATCTTCCGCAATCCTCGTTACCGTTTCCAGGGCATTGATGGTGGACCTCCCCGAGCGGAAACCGAATTGGCATGGCGAGAGTCCTCCTGCCTTTTCGATCTCTTTCTCGAGCCTCTGCCTTATGAGGATTTCGTACAGCTTTCAGATGGTATCTAGCAGGCAAATTGGCCTGTATGAAGAGAAAAGCTCTGGTGGTTTTCCGATCTTGCTAAGCAATACCACGTTTGCCCTTTTCCACGCCTTGGTATGGAAGTCTACGGATAAGTGCCTCTTGGAATTTGCTGATATCAACGAAAGGCGTGTGGCGCTCCGTTGATCTCCTTTTAACTTCGCGTTTCATGTCCATCTCAACATAGATGTACCTATGTTCACTCAAAGTTTCGTTTTCCAAGACCTTCCACATTTGAATGCACTTAGCTACCTCCTGCGATGCTAGAGTGATGTCGATAAATGAACACGAATCTCTTCTGCAGAAGGTAGGCAGCAAGCCATCATTCAACATTGCCATGTCCATCGTCGCTATCCACTCGCATAGGACTCTCCCCCTTTTATCTGTGATTGGTGACCCCCCCTTTAGCATTTAAATCGCCAAGAACAAGAACGTCTCGGCCCGCCGTAGCTACATCGTCCCAGAGCGTCTGCATTTACTTTTCGTATGTCTCCATACTTATACTTGGAGAGCAGTAACAACAGAAGATCGTCAGTTTATCGAGGTTTAGGCGTATATAGCCATCTCCACTAACCACCGAAGTTACGACGATATTCCTATTTCGAATATACGCCGCTACGTCGTTGTTGTTGTCGGTGTACCACCTTGATTGACTGCAGATTTTTCGATTTGTTTCCGATACTAATATTAGGTCAATGTTCTTCTCCATGGCCAGCGCATGAGCTATGGCATGCGCTGCACGTGACCTGTTTAAGTTAGCTTGAAGTATCGTCACCATTTACTGTTCCATAGTTTCTACCTCGCAGTCCGAGAGATCGCCTTCGGTCGCTACGGACTCCAGAGGTTTCGTCCGCGGTTTTCTCTTTTGTTTGGCTTTTAATGCCTTTTTGTATACAGGGCAGGCAGAAGAACCTGCTCTGTGTCCTTCGACAGCACATATTGGGCAGAATGCCGGGCTTTTGCATTCGGCTTTCTTGTGCCCCGTCTTGCCGCAATTTAGACATAAATTCTGCCTATTTTCTCCCCTGCATGTGCTGGCCTTGTGCCCGACGCCCCAGCACTTTCTGCACTTTTCGATAGACTCTTTCCTGGATCATGCAATCACGATCCCCAGCTTGAAACGACCCTTACTGGTCAATTCATCAGCCAGTTTCCTTGAAGCGAGGACAGTGGCTATCTGATTGCATTTCTTGTAGGCCTCAAGGCTTTTACCTGTAAGTCGTCGCTTCCGCAGTTAGCTATCTCGCGAAGCGCGCTTTCCACTTCTGCTTCGGAAGTAGCACCATCTATGCCTCGCACATGCAGGGCAACCCTCCCGGAATGCCTGGTGTGGATTCCTTCTATTGGAAGTTTTCCAATAGCTCTCTTAGTTTCTCAGCTCCCCCACCCGTCTTCGGAACCGTGAGCAGTTCTCCATTTTTCGTTTGCCTGATGGTTTGAACAGTCATCTGGAGGTCGCTTTTCTTCGCCTCCTCTTTGACTTTCCTCAGCAGCAGCAAGTAATTCATGTCTTTCGCAGAGATTATTACAGCTACTGTATTGCTCCTCTGCCTGTTCCTATCGTTCGTTTGCGATGATTCCTTGGCTTCATTGGCCCGTCTTCTTGGGTGTGAATATATGCCTATATTCACGTTCGTTCCCGCAAAAACAAACTCGACGAGCATTCGGAATCTGCTCGCTGTTGAGAGGTCGGGTAGATATTGCGATCGCAGTATCTAGCCGCTGCTCTTTAGTGGCGAAATCCCTCAATTCCATAGTTATGGAACGTTTTACGCTCATCGTCGTCCATAAGTAACTTTACAGACGTACTTCTTGTTTATCTGCCGCGGCCCTTCACGTTTGGCGACGCATGTTTCGTACTTCAGGTACGAAAACCCGTCGGCCCCACCTTCCTCTTCTCCAAGGGTCATGATTTCTGCGCCGGTTCTGGGATATCTAGAGCAGTTCATTCCAAATGACACCCTGCCTTGCAGGCTTTGTTATCCAAGTTAGTCACATTGTTGCTATTGATTTCAGCCCATAGAGCTTCAGACTTTGGCTCCATCATAATGTATATGAAGCTGATGAGGGGAGAGATTTTAATCTTGGATAGACTTAAAACTACTAACAGGGTTAAATGACCAGTCTAAATTTTGCCAAGATTTCAAGAAAACCGGACAGTATGTGTAGTTTCTGATTAGCAATCTATTCAAAGAAAACAATAATCTCGTCAGTTGCAAGATTTTTGTACAAAACTATTATCTCGGTCGAAAAACTTCACCAGGAAGTAAAGCTGGTGGATAAAGATCACTCTTACTGATAGTGGTATTGATACTAGTGCCTTTTCGGTCATAGTACTTTTGCGGCTAGCGAGGGTGTCGATAGACATTGTTAGAACCACAGCAAGGTGGTCATAAGAATCTGACAGTTTCTTAAAGCTTTATAGTCGGCCTCTATACAATAGGAACTGTCTTGCGCAGGGTGTATTAGACTCTGTTTAATATTCAACGTTGGTACTATAAATTGCTTACTTTCATCATATTTGTATATTATATGAATCAAGAATGGCAGTATCGCAACCTCTTTAAACATCTACATACGTGATCATTGAGGACGAGACGTGCAGTATAATTGAATGATCAAACGAACTTACCTGTAAGTGATGCTCGATCATAATTATACGAAGCGTCTCGCGCCTCGACCGAAGATGATCATGCCCTCCCTTTTATTCATTTTCCCTCCCTTTCGTGATCATCTGGTTGCGATAAATGTTGCGTTAAAGAAATGACGTTCGTCGGTGCTGTGGTCATGGAGCATAGGTGCAGTGAGGAGCAGAGAGCAGCTTCAGGTGTAGCTTTAAAATTTGTGGCGACATCATGCGGGAAGTTGGGGTACTACATACGTGATCATCTTTAGGGTACTTGCAGAAAAAAATATTAGGTCGTTTACGCGTTCCTTAGAGCCTAGTAAGCATGACAAAATCACTTGTTTGGTTTTTTGGAATCGGCTGTGAGAGATATTCCAAAAATTATTTCAAATGCCGGAAAATGCCGCGCAAACAACCTCTGATGTCAGTGATATCCTCTTAGATAAGGAAAGAGAGGGGATACCGCACGCCCATTTGATGCTATATGGATTAGCTGATACCGAAAATGAATAGCTGTCAAAATGCTGGTGGAAAACTGACGGTAGTGTCAAGGTGGTGTTTTTTGCGATATTTAACGTTTTTAAGACCAATAATTGTGAAATATTGTGGTGAGCGTAATGGTGGGGTGTGCAGCTTACCGTTGTAAAAGCCACAGCAGCAGGAAGGAGCCAGGAATCACTTTTCACAGGTAAATTTATGATCTTATTTTTTTGGTGTATCCGAAATTCATGCAAATATCTCGATATCTAGTTCAAAGATATATGTGTATCCGAAATATAATTTGGAATGTACCACTAACATGCGAATCATAATGTTTTTGAGCACGTAAAGTCTAAAAATTATGTTTTTAAGGGATTTTTTGGTTCAAATACAATCAGTTTTCCAGTGGCGTATCTATTATAGCTTACATTTTGAATAGAAATATTATGACTTTGCATTGTAATATATAATATACCAATACCCTTATACAAGGTGTGCATTTCAAGGGTGGCCTTTATTTGTAGTTGTATGAATAATAAAATTAATTTTCTTTCTTCCTCGACAGGTTTCCTAAAGATCTTCCTAGACATGATTTATGGATCAAAAATATGAGGATCGAAGGTTGGAAGCCTACAAGCAACGATAGGCTTTGTTCTAAGCATTTTGAACAGAATTTCCTTCATCAAACAAATCAAAAAGTATATCTTCTGAAAGGAGCAGTCCCCACCATATTTGACGAGCTTCCGGAATACTTACGTCCAAAAATTGTAAGTTATAATTCCTAGCTTACATTGTCTACGCTTAATCAATATTAAAATAATAAACATTCTAGGATTATGATAGATGGATAGATGGATAGATGGATAGATGGATAGATGGATAGATGGATAGATGGATAGATGGATAGATGGATAGATGGATAGATGGATAGATGGATAGATGGATAGATGGATAGATGGATAGATGGATAGATGGATAGATGGATAGATGGATAGATGGATAGATGGATAGATGGATAGATGGATAGTTGGATAGATGGATAGATAGATAGATCGATATACTTTATAGTCTAAGAATTTACAAGATTCTTATTGACAAAGCTATATAATAACAAACAAAACTTTTGGGATATTCACTAAAACCTGTGAGGAGGAAGTTTGTTATAAATCTTCACTCCATTGTATATAATTGGATCATTAATGAGTTATGATTTGGGTGTGATATTAATTTAAAGTCATTCTTATGCCTTATGCCTATATTCTATATTTATGGTCTCAAATTTGGTTTTATATTTGAGTATTAGTGATGACGTTTCCAAAATAAACAGTGCAATAAAGTAAGGAGAAATACGATTACGAATGGCTGAATAACCATTTAAAAATTGATAGCTATGAAAATCAAAAGGCAGCTAACCTCAAAAATGTAATAATTTCTTGTGTTACAGTTACATTATTAAACAACTATATTTAGGTGTGTTTACTCGATACGAAATCAAAACAAAATGTTACTGTCACTTTTCCTATAAGATTCAGTCACTCATTCACATCTACTTAAATCATAAATTAATTTGTTCTGTCTTTCTTTCGGAAATAATGTTTCAAACATTGTCTAATATACAGCTCTGTTATTTTAGGCAAAAGAAAGAAAAAGACCCCGTGAACGCGATGTTCATCCAGAACCATCGCCATCAACCTCAGCTCTGGCTGCACAGGACGACTCTCCCCGGAAAAAGAAACTTAGAAGAGAACTGCTGCTGCAAAAAGATTTTTTTTTTTTTTTTTTTTTGGCTCTGGAGCAGGAAAGCTCATTTTAGCCAGTAACTATGTTAATGTCTTCAATAAAAAAATTAATTACACCTAGAGCTTTAACCTATGATATACACCTAACATCTAACCTAATCGAACCTTGAGATATATTTTGGAAGATCACGAAGGGGAACGGATAAGGAGGACACGCTTCACACCCAGGGGTCTGCCAGGGTGACTTTTGTTACACAGATTGAGTAGACCACGGTTCAAAAGGATATACACAGAAGGATAAAAACATAGGAAATCAAAGCTAACCTATTCTATAGCCTTAAACCACTAGATTTCACAAACCCTAACAGAGCATCGTATATTTCTTTCTTGTTCATAGCTAACAGCGACATTAGATTAAATGGTGGTGGCACTTTATGTTCTATTAGGTTTGCGTATAGTTGATTAGTTTCTCTGTTGTATTTGCTACATTCGAAGAATATATGGTCTAAGTCGCCTACAGTGTTACAGGAGTCACATAGGTTACTGTTCTGGATACCAATCTTTTGCAGATGATGAGGATAGCAAGCATGCCCAAACTTTAGTCTGCTTATGGTGACAATATCACCACGTGTATAATTAAAACTTTTATGCCATACATCGTTAGGAATTGCTGGATGTAGTTGCGTGTAGCGAGTTGGCCTCTGAATGCAGTACTGTTTCCAGGCATCATTCCAATCTTGCTTCATTTTGTTTTTGCATATGTTGATGCATTCCTGTACACTGATATCATGTGATATTTCCACCCCGCTATTTATGCTTTCTTTGGCTAGTCTATCGACCACTTCGTTAGCCCTTAATCCCAAATGTGCTTTAACCCATAAGAATTTGATTTCAACTCCTGCATTCTTTGTTTTATGAATTTGTGATTTCATTTGTTGTACTACTGGATTCATATATGTTTGGTTAATATCTGTGCGGTTTGAAATGTTTTGGAGCACAGACAACGAGTCTGATAAAATAACAGCTTTGTTAATTGATTCTTGCTCTATATACTCTAATGCTTTGCTAATGCCAACTGCTTCTGCTGTAAAAATTGATGTTAATTTATTGAGCTTAAAGAGGCGCTGTGTATTTGGGTTTTCAATAAAGAATGCGCATCCAACTCCTTCATTTTGTTTTGAGGCATCTGTATAAATGTGCGTGTGATCCGGATACTTGGCAAGACATTGATTCAGAACACTTTTAGCTATTGTAGGGTTTTCGCTGTAGTTAGGAATAGATACATTTGTTTGTCTTATTGTGTCTAGATATACAGGTACTTCAGGAGTGCTATTTTTAGAAAGTAAGTGAAGTAGGCTGCTGACATTTCTATAGGCTTCACAAATTAGGGGAGATTTCTTTTTAGCCCAATACTTAGAGGTGAGATCTAGGGTATTTAGATAAGATATCTTGTTAAGGTTTGTCGGATCCTTATAATATGATCTAATTACAAACTTTTCAGCTAGGAACGTTCTCCTTAGTTCTAATGGGGGCTCTAGACATTCTGTTCTCAGTGGTTCGACTGGTGTTGAACACATGGCTCCTATGCAGAGTCTAAGAGCTGAATTTTGTATAATTTCAATGCGTTTAATAATATGTTGACTAGCTGACGCGTAGAATATACATCCATAATCTATTATAGATCTTATATATGTTCTATAAAAGGTCAAGCAGGTCTGTGGATCTGCGCCCCACCATGTTCTTCTTATCATTTTTAGGAAATTTATAGCTTTGTTGCATTTAGTCACTACGTTGTTGATAAACGGTTTCCAGCACAGCCTCCTATCCAGAGTTATTCCTAGATAGGTAACTGTATCCGAAACTGGAAATGCTATGTTATTTATCATAACACTCTGAAGGTTCTGCACTCTATGTCTGCTGAAAAAGACTACTGTTGATTTTTCTGGCGAAAGGCTGAATCCCATATTGTCTAGCTTAGTAGATATGTTGCTTATAGATGCTTTGACCGATGTTAAACAATCTTCCCATTTCTTACTAGTTCCGTAAATGACAAAATCGTCAGCATATTGTATAATATTATAACTGTTTCCCTCGCTATGCAAGTCCTGTGTGTAGATATTAAATAAAAGAGGAGATAGTACTGATCCTTGGGGTAATCCTGCGGATATGTGTCGAGGTCCTATCAGTGTGTTATTTGTTGATCGTACGTAAATTTTCCTATCTAGAAATAATTTACAAAGGATATTAGATACTCGAGAGGGCAGAGACTTTTTCAGTAATTTGTTTCTCAGAAGTGATATATCGACGGAGTCGTATGCACCCCTTAGATCTAGGAATGCGGCGCCTGTATAGTCATTATTTGAAAAGCATATTTGTATATCTGTAATCAAGTGTGAAACTGCATCCAATGTGCTATAACCTTTTTTAAAACCATATTGGTTAGGAGGGAGTTTAGAGAAGTGTTTCATGAAGAATTCTAGTCTGTTCTTTACTATCCTCTCAAATGTTTTCAGTACACAAGATAATAGTGTTATGGGACGGTACGAGTCAGCACAATCAGGGTTTTTTCCTGGCTTTAAAATTGGTAATACAATTGAGTTTTTCCAAGCGTCTATCTCACCTCCTTATAACCATACTTCGTTGTATATTTCAGTGAGAAACACTTTGGCATTGGCAGATAAGTTCCATAGCATATCATACGTAACATGATCATATCCAGGCGAGGTGTTCGCTGTATTTCTTAATACAGATTCAAGTTCGTCATATGTTATTGGCGTAACAAAGAGGTTATTAGTTGATGGGCAGTCAGTAGTGTCCTGATTCCAACTGTTGGGCGCAGAAGCGGGTGCGATTTTATCTATGAAGTCGTTAACCCAATCAGTGTACTCGCAGGTGCGGCCTGTAGTAGTTCTCTGCATTTTCTTGGCTTGTTGCCATAGGTCCTTAGAAGGGGTATTTTTATTTAGTTGACTGCAAAATCGAATCCAGTAAGCTTTTGCTTTCGTTTTTAGAACCTTTTTGGATTTTGCCAACTCTTTTTTAACTTTAATATAGTTTTCGAGTGTTCCCTGATTCTTGTAACTAATTAAGGCTTGCTTTCTCAGTTCGATTACATTATTACACTCGCCATCCCACCAGGGTGGAGGGGGAGGTTTATTAGGTTTAAATGGTTTCTTTACGGGTATGGATGATTTAGCAGCATATTCAATTCCTGCCATGAAGTGATTGTACTTTTCATTTAAACTATCAAAATTCGTGTGACTATTATTAAAATATGTTTCCGTTAGTATTTCGAACTTTGTCCAGTCTGCCTTGGTAGTATTCCATTTGGTTTTTGGTAATATCGTGTATGGGGTTCTTTGGTTTTCAAAGTCCAAAGTAAGTAATATAGCGAAGTGATCAGAGCCTAGCGTATCAGGTAATACATTCCATGAGATTTTATTGGATATGTCGGGGGAAGCCAATGTTAAGTCTATAGCCGAATTTTTTCCTGATCTAGAAATTTTCGTTTGTGATCCATCATTGAGTAGAACTAAGTCTATTTGATTAAGCACGTTGACGATGTTGGATCCTGATGAATTGACTTTATAAGAACCCCAAAGGTCATGATGTGCATTAAAGTCTCCTCCGATTATCACACTTCCATTAAAATTATTTATAAGATTGAGATAACATTGCGAAGACATTCTAATATCAGGTGGACAATATATTGAGCAAATTGCAAAAGGCGGATTCGTACTAGAGATCTGAACTGCACATGCTTGCATATATTCTGGAATGTTATGTAAATCTATATTACGAAATTTGATAGTATTTTTGACAAGAATGGCTACTCCGGTAGTACCATCCTGTCGGTCTTGTCGAATTACTTTATAGCCTTTGAAATTGTAGTGGACGTCTGGTTTAAACCATGTTTCTGACAGTAAGGCAATGTCAACATCAAATTCAGATAGCGCTTTTATCAAACTATTTTTATTGCTAACAGCAGAACGTGCGTTCCACTGCATTATGTGTATTTGCTTATTAATATTCGTCATCTTCGATTATATGCACAGGTTCTTGATTTGAATACAAAATTTCTTTAATTTTTCTAGGATCTATGTTCGATAGTTCATCGAATGAACGAACTTCGCTAATGATTTTTTGAAAAACATTAAGGAAGGATCTGACAAACTCATCATTTGAATCACTTTCGTGTGATTCTACTCTCTGGGAAGAGTAAACAGGATTTGAGGGTCCAAAATTAAATGGGAACATTGGTGCAACTACTACCGGGGAGGAAGATTTCCTTTTTTTGTTAGGATTACTAACTTGTGTTTGTGCTCTATTTGCATTCGGTGCTGGATTTGTCATTCGCGATGTACTGGGCTGAGAAAGCTGTTGTATTTGATGACGATTTGGTTTTGGGTTGCGAATGTGTGGAAATTCTTGTTCACTATGAATGTTGAAACCTTCAAAGCGATTCTGAGTTTTTACTGAAGCTACATAAGAGGAGTTCTTTTGGGATATTACTTCCATATAGGTTAAATTTTCTTCCGCCATTTTTTTCTTAATGTCTTGTTGTTTGATATTGGTTGGGCAAGTTCTTGATATAGATTTATGTGTATTATCCTTACAATATATACAACAGTTATCTTGGGGATCTCGGCAGTTATGAGTATCAAGCTTTTCTTTTCCACAATTGATGCAAAGGGTGACAGTGCTTCTACATTGTCTCGCTACGTGACCGTATCTGAGACATCGATAACATTGTGTTACCTTGTAAACGTAAGGTTCGACTCTACATGCGACGGAATTGATGTAAATCATATTCGGTAGCATATTTCCTTCAAAAGTAAGAATAACAACTTGTCTTGGTATTTCTTTGGTTTCCCCATTGTTGGTTATTCTTCTTTTAACCCTAGTTACCTCTGTAATAGTTACAGGAGACATAAAGTTACTGAATAGATACTCTTCATCAAAAGAAGTATCGACATGTTTAATAACGCCTTTCCTAGATAATAGATTATTTGGTATATATGCTCGCAAATTTTCTTTTTTAAGATTTTCATTAGTAACTAATTTATTAGCATCACTTAAATTCTTTAGTTGAACTCTAATCCTATTTTTAACTACGTGGTCTATTTTAACTATATTACGAATCTGTAATTTCTTGTGTAATATATGGCCTACTGCCATAGGATGTAATTTGCCTATATTATCACTATTTACCTTCTCGACGAATACATAAACAGTGTCGGAATAC
The DNA here is from genome assembly GCA_951848785.1 of Callosobruchus maculatus. Classification (NCBI taxonomy): domain Eukaryota; kingdom Metazoa; phylum Arthropoda; class Insecta; order Coleoptera; family Chrysomelidae; genus Callosobruchus; species Callosobruchus maculatus. The sequence goes on along the minus strand of CATOUR010000191.1, from coordinate 2,382,444 downwards.
TGATTTGGTTTTTGCAAATTAAAGACCTTACTTTTTGTCTGACCATTTTCGGTACTTTTTTTACCAGCTGATTGGCCAGGTGTTGTATCCACATTTTCGGCCGAATCGGTGCAGTCCTGTGTAGCATCATCGGTATTCTCTCCCCCCTCATCAGGGGGAGACGTGTTTGGCATTATCACCACTTCACCTTGCACCTATACACAATTATTCCACAAGCAGTAATCACAATTGTTTTTTATATTCTACTTTATTCCAAATAAATGAAATAAATACACTGTCGAACCAAGCGGGCGACAAAAACGATGTTTACCGTACGAGGAACGAAAGTGAACTGCTGCAAAAAGATAAGAATAAGGAAAAAACGAAAAAAATCCGTGCCCTTGGTCAATCACTGAAAAGAGCACACAAAAAAGTAGCCTCTTTAAAAATAATTGCTGAGGAATTAGAGCGACAAAATTTACTATCTCAAGAAAATTTAGTTTTAGTTCAAAATATGAGCAAGGTTAACATAGAAATATTGAACAGAAAAATGGGGAGAAATGTTCAATATTCACCTGAACTTAGGAAATTTGCCCTGACATTAAATTTTTTTTCACCAAAGGCATACAACTATGTGAGAGATGTTTTTGACACTTGTCTCCCGCATAGCAAAACTATTGCTAAATGGTTTCAGAATGTGGATGCTGAGCCTGGTTTTACCAAGGAATCAATAAATACCTTAAGAAATAAGGTTCAATCATCTGACAGACCAATAATTTGTTCATTAATTATCGATGAAATAGCCATACGGAAACATTTAGAATGGGATGGAAAAAAAATCCATGGTTATGTGAACTGTGGTACAAATTTAAACGATGACTCTAATGCTTTAGCCAAAGAAGCTTTTGTTATAATGTTGGTTTGCATCAATGGAACTTGGAAATTACCTGTCGGTTACTTTCTTACAGATTCTTTGAATGGCAGTCAAATACATTCAATTGTATCTCAATGCATCCATCTGATTGAAGATACGGGAGCCAAAGTTATGTCAATCACATTCGATGGTGCTCCATCTAATACCGCTATGTGTCATAACTTTGGATTCTTATTTAACATTTCAAATATACAGACAAGTTTCAGAGTTACAGATCACAATGTATATATTTTTTATGATCCATGTCATATGATAAAACTTGTTCGCAATGCATTTGGTGAAAAGAAAATCCTAATTGATTGTGATAACAATTTTATTCAATGGAAATACATAGCGCTTCTAGAGAAGCTGCAAACTAGCGAGGGCTTACATTTAGGGAATAAGTTACGTCGCGCTCATATTATTTTTTTCAAACAAAAAATGAAGGTTCGGCTTGCAGTTCAGTTACTTAGTGCATCAGTAGCCGATGCTATTGAGTATTGCGAAAAAAAGCTGAATCTTGAGGATTTTAAAGGTAGTCAGGCAACAGTTAAATTTATTAGAATTGTAAATAGCATTTTCGATATTTTAAACAGCAGAACCCTAGTAGCACCAGGTTATAAAAAAGCATTATGTCAAAAAAATATAGATCGATCTGCGGAATTTATCAATAGTGCAATTTTTTATCTTTCAAAGTTGAAATTATCTAATAATGAGCAAGTAATCATGTCTAACAGAAAAACTGGGTTTATTGGATTAATAATTTCATTATCAAGTTCTTTAGGATTGTACAAAGAACTTGTTTCTGAGAGAAAAACATTACTGTACCTTCCGTTGTATAAGATTAGTCAAGGTCATTTAGAATTATTCTTTTCGTCAATTAGATCAAGAGGTGGCTGGAATAATAACCCAACCGCTCGACAGTTTCTAGCTGCTTACAAAAGGCTTCTGGTTCGAGCAGAAATTAGAGAGGGCGGTATGGGTAACTGTATTCCATTAGATCAAATCCCTATTCTAAGTAGTTCTACAAAAAATGTAAGGTCTGAAGATGTAATTAATAGTAGTTTATCTAACCATAGTTTAATAGACATAAATGAGCCTTCTGATGATCTAGAAACTATTTGGAAGGATCATGACTACATCATGAATGCACCTGTGATAAGTGAATGTTCATCCCAAATTGTGCAATATATTGCTGGTTATGTTTCGCACCAATTACAAAAAACAATAAAATGTGAAACATGTGTCACAGCATTGATTGGTACTAGAGATCGGTTTCTCAATTCCCTAATTGAATTTAAAAGCCACGGCGGTCTGACTTACCCATCAAATGATGTTATCAAGATATGTTTGAAATCGGAACATTTTCTGAGAGTTAATGAAAATTGTATTCACACCAAACATTTTGTACCTTTGCTGATAAGCAAAATAATATCAAGTTTTCTAGGCACCCCTATTTTCAGCTGCTTAGAACGTCACGTATTAGAAAAAGATGTAAATCATATATATTTTTTAATAAAAGCTGTATGCACAAAATACTTAAATATCAGAATCCATTTTATTGTAAAATCTCGATCACAACAGGACAATCCAGTTCGGAGCCAATTAACAAAAATGATTCTGTTTAAAGGGCAGTAAAATATTGGTAGTTTTTGACCTTCGTGACTGTAATATTGACTGCCATCAATTGTAGGAGCAAGCGAAATGCCACGTTCCTACAAAAAAATTATTTTTGTTGAAGCACACAATACTGAGTTTCACCCAAACTTCCCCATAAGTAAATACATAACTGCAATAAATTAGAACTTACTGGAAGCAAGGGGTTAAGTGATAAAATAGAGTTGTAATTTCTATGTAAGTTATAGGACCTCACCTATATTGAATGAATTGTTCGTTTTTATTTACTACTAGCTAATCTAGGAGTCATTTTCTAATTTTGTAAATGTTTTGATTTTGGATAAGATTAAAGGACCTTTGTATTTCTAGCCCAAAACTTACTTTATTTCATGTCTGAGATAATTTTTATGTTTAACCCCCCAGCTTTTTCATTAATTATTGCCACCGTCGCAAAAAGAAGTTATGTATAAAAAAGCCTCGTTGGAGTAATTAAAAATACTGCTCTTCATTACACACTACAAACAGCAAGTAACAGCGTAACAGCAAGTAGATTTTTTTACTGCATATGGGGACTCCGAGATTGAAGGCATCAAATTCCTCAATCTCGTAAGCTAATCTATAATAACAAAAATGTTTTATTGCTGCTTCTGTTTACAGTATGTAATAGACAGTATTTTATATATAAACATAATGTCAATAAATATAAATATACTATAGGTATTATGTGTTCTTTAATAATAAAAAATTGATTTACTACAAACTACAAGCAGTTTTTTTCTTTCTGGGTAGAAGTATAATCGTGTCTTCCATCAGTCATATACTGCAAATGAACATAACATGTTCATGACTGAATAAAATATATACATTATCAATGTTTATATATTATTGGCCACAAAACAGCAGTCGAATGAAAATCACGGTTACGGTAATGTTAGTCACTTAAGTTTTAATTGTGGATGGCGAAATTGGCCATATAGAAACCCTGAATAACAATATTTCATTAAATTTTATTTGAAAAAGATTATTTCTACAAATAGCTCAACCAGAACGTTAATCCCATTAGTTACGCCACTGGGAATAGCGCTTTGGTGCCATTTGGTATCAGAAATGTCAGTCGCGGGTTCCGTCCTCTCTCTTTCCTTGTCTAAGGATATCCTATAGTGATGGGATGTGCTAACCTAACATTTTGACATTGATCATTATAACCACAAACCACAGTCACACACAAAAGTACAAAAGTCAAAAGAATAAAGGCCTTTACGGAAACACTGATCTGGATCCGGATAGATCAGTTATATGTCAATTGGGATTTATGATTCCATAATTTAACGGACATCGAACAACGAAAAAGTTGGTTTAACAATAAAAAACAGATGGTAAAGTAAAGCAGCTACTGATCTGAATCATCCGATCGTAATCACTTACTGTACAAGAGTGAACTACCCTATTTCTGACAGATCCCAGATCACCTTCCGAACGTCATGATCAGTGATCCAACTGATCGGGTTAACCCGATCATAGTTTCCGTAAAGGCCTTAAAAGTTAGGCTAGATTACTGATTCACTTTGTAGGGATGGGCTTGAATTAGATTCTATCTTTGGATTCATTCATAATGGGATGCGCCGAAATAAAATGATTGCTTCGACTAGTAGCGGATCTCGGTCACAAACAGGATGAACTGTGATACCTATCAGATATAAAAATGTATTGCAACGAAAACGCTAGTGGGTTAATTGCCTGTTTCAACATATTTAGGTATCAATAAATTGAGTCGCATTGTTAAAGAATTCAGATCATCTCTAGTTTGCAGTTGAATCTCACTGACCTGCGCTGTGGCAGTATCGATTGTCGATATCCATAAGATACCTGTGACGTCAGCCCTTGTTTTAAGTCACGTGGAAAAATATATCCTTATTTTATTTTGCAAATATCTTTTTTTGGCCGTCAGTAAAATCATGTTTTTTGTTTCCTACTGCTTCTTGATATGGTTTTCTTTACGCTATGCATGCTCCAAAGACGATTTCACGACCTCTGCAAGTACCCTGTAAGTTCGTTTGATCATCCAATAAGTTACAGTATAAAATTGATTACTATTTTTTTTATTATCATTAAACGTCAATTTGAGTTGATCACAAAGTGTTATATGAACTCAACATGTAAACATAGTAAGAAAAAAACAATATAGATAAATTTTAAAAATTAAGGCTAAGTAACAGGAAAATAAAGCAAAGTAATGTGGTATAACAACAAAGTTAACAGATAAAATGCCTAGCTTACACTCGTATACTAAACCTAGTTTCAGTGTTTATATGCTCAAACTGGCAGGTTTATCCACGCGTGAATATATGCATAAGTGCATCTAAGACGATGGATGCCACTGAACATCTAAGGCAACACTGACAATAGGTATGGTTATGCGCATGTTAATCAGGCTTATGTATTTTTGTTTGTTATCGTTGTTATTATACCATCTTATTTTGCTGTTAATTGGTCTTAATATTTAAGATCTATTGACATTGACTTTTTCTTACTATCATTGCTTGTGGAGTTCATGTAACACTTTGTGATCAGCTCAAATTGACGTTTAATAATAACAAATATGATAATCAATTATATACTGTAATTTCTTTTTGTTTATTTCTTTTAAAAGTTCCTTTATTTTGAAAATGGAATATAGCACTTATTGGCGACTACTACGCCACCTGTAGGTTATTTCGAAAAGTTAAAGTATGATTTATAGTGGTTCTACTTGAGTATTATCTATAGAATGATTATTAAAACGATGTGACGGAGGCTATATTCTTATAGGGCAGCAATTGTTTCTGAACTTCACAGCACACTTGTCATAATACTTGTTTTCTTGATATCTCCGGTTGGAAAATAGTTAGGAAGTTAAAGACTTACTGCACTGACTTTTTAAGAACTTCGTCCTCTACATGTCTATATTGAAATATATATAGTATCCCATTTAAAATTTTCGTAATAATGCGTAATAATTGTTATGATGACAAATACCGCCCTGTAGCTACTAAGTCAAGATAAAATTTTTATATAACAGTTCATTAGATAAGAAAAGCTCTTCCAAACGAGACCTAGCTTGTTCAATTCCGTTAACTCATACCAAAGTTATTGCCATTAGAATAAAAACTTCTTTGACATTCCCCTACCACTACATCTTACAAGATGAAGAAAAGAGCAAAAAACTATTAACAAAGAAAATCAGAAATTGTCCTGTCTACATGATGGTAGAATTTATAATATACCTTTACTTGCATATTTTTCGAAAAAAGCCGTTTTTCTGATTGATCGTAACAGTTGCGCCCCCTAGCGGCTACTTGCGGAATTTGAAAATAATTTCCAGCGATTTACCTTAACCGATTTAACTAATTCTATTTTTTGCTCGAAGTTATATGATTAACGGTTACCGAGTTATTGCCGGCGTCCATTCTTATTAGGTCACCCTGTACAACGGTATGCTATAGAGCAATTCGATGATGACGCAACGCGGCGTGCTGTCAGGATCAGATCAGGTGATATTGGGCAAACATGGCTTGTTTTACGTATACCGCCATGTAAAATTGAGGACTTTTATTTGTGTTTTTTACAATTTTTTGGACATTTTCACGATAATTGTTGTTGTGTTGTGTTTTTCAAGGAACCCTTTTTTGTCAGGTAAGCACATCTGTCAATTAAAATGATGTAATTTATGAGATAATGCATGATAAAAACTTGAATGCATATTGAAAACTGCAAAGAAAAAAAAACGTTTATTCGCAAATTACAGTTATCACCTTCACCAGGGCGATAGTTGTTATAGTCATACTGCATCTCTGTCACTTGATACTCGAAAGTAATGCATTTCTTTACTTTAATTTTTTTTTTGTGAAGCAGAAGTAGTGAAGTAGTTCATTGCAGTGGCCAACCCTTTGGTGAATTATATTAAAGTAGCAAAAAGGTCCATTCGTAGGTAATAATTGCTAGTTTTATATGTACATATAGGCAAGTCCAAGAAATGGATCAGTTAAAACATTAATCTTTTGACATCACCTAAAGGTTGAGTTTTTGAGTTTTAAAAGAATGGTGCTTATATTATGACTATTCACTTCTCTATTAAAATAATATGTGCACTACTTCAAAATACTTCATTTTTGTCATTATAGGTGTGGAAAAAATTCTTCAGCTTCCCAAGTGTTCGAGACAGAAGAGGCAGACCGATACCAGAAGGCGAAGAATGTGATGACGTTCTAGAAAGTAGATCCTGATATATTCCACATACTGTGTATACTAACAGCACCAATAAATGCTCATGTTATCTATCTATATATTTTTTAATAAATGGTGGAGAAAAATGAATTATTTATCATTGTAGGGTATTATAGGGCATGCTTCGCACATAATCTAATTGAACATATTTAATAACAGCATTGGCTTATATATACATTGATACTTTATTTCCAAATATGTAACATGAAATGGTGTCTAGCTACAGCAAGGTGAAAATATGTATTTTAAATGGCACTTTGCTTAACATAGCGTAATTAATTTGTACCTTATCAAAGGGTGACTATCTAAAAACACTCATTGGGTGACTGTGGGGTTGCACACACCAGGAGCTAAAGGATTATTACTTGAATAAAAAACTATTAGTTATATTTTCCTATGTATTTATTATATATATTTTCCTTCGATGTATCGGGGCTTGTTCCGAACATATAGTATAACAGTGTATTGAAGGGCGATGAGTGAAACACCATTCAGTGATGTGCTGCTGCAGTCCTGTCACACAGTATGGGCCCATATTATTGATACTATTGAGTTTATGCCTATAAACATAAAGATGTTTTAGGTTTTGCTCAGTTCCTTGAAGTAGTTATTCACTTCCATCTGACGTCCTGAAATAAATCATATTTTTAACAAAAATGAAAAATAGAAGAAAGCTAACTGATGAGTGATTAAAATGCATTGAACATAGTGCAAGTAAGAACTTTCATTCTAATATTTTCAATACTGATTACTACTGTAAGAGCTACTCATATGCCTATTATATGCACCTTGTTAAATACAAAATAATTGACACAGCTCGATTTATTTTCTTGATCGGGTAAAGATTGGATGACAAAGATGCAGTATGACTATAACAACTGTCGCCCTATGAAATGAGATGACGGTAAAGTGCGAATGTTTTTTTCTTTGCTGTTTTCCATATGCATTCAAGTTTTCATCATGCATTATTTCATAAATTACATCATTTTAATTGACATAGCTGCTTACCTGCTAAAAAGGGTTCCTTGAAAAACACAACACAACCACAATTATGGTAAAATTGTCCAAAAAAACTGTAAAAAACACAAATAGGCCAATCAAAGAGTCGAAAAAAACCGGATTCTGGAATTAATTCCCAGCAAGCCTGAAATTGTCTTAATACTTTTATTGGGTACTATATACGTGTAATCTGAATTTGTAGCGTCACAGATGGTGAGCTTAACTTTTGACAGTCCAAAAACTGTCAAGTTTTTGCACTTTTTTTCTGTTTTTTGCTTGTAGCTGGAAAATGGTTTATCGGGCGGAAAATTTCGTTCTATTCAATAATAAATAAGACTAAATTATGCGTCAAATGGTATATAAAACATCAAATTTGGTTCAGTGGTATTGCCGAAATCTAATGCTGAAGGTGATTAAAAAAATCGTATTTTAGTGCAAACTTAGATTTTGCGGCTTTCTAAGACCACACATCTTGAAAAGAGATACTCCCATCAAAAGATACATATAATCAAAGTTGTAGAGAATGGAATTTCACGTTAAATAGATACCATCGAAATGAAATTTAGTCATTTATAATTACAAATATGGAATTAAATTAAAATCTTTTTTTACTTCCCTCACCGATAGGTGAGGGGAGTATTGTGATCGCGAAAATTTTCGATTTTGAGATAATACGCTTTTTGGGCGTTTTATGATGTCTACATAACGAAAATCCACGTCACTCATTTCCGTCGGTCTGTCGGTCTGTCTGTCTGTCTGTCTGTCGCTTTTTTCTAGCCTCGTAATCTCAGCAACCGCTGCATGGATTGTGATGAAATTTGGGCAGCGGTATGGTGTGGGGTCGTAGTAGGTAATGTTCCTATAATTTTGAAAATCGGTGCATAGGCAGCGGAGTAATTAGCAAAAAACCAAAAAAAATAAATATTGCTGAAACTTCGTTTTTAGACATTTTAGGGGTCCCTGATCATTTCATTTTCTACTTTTTTTGGGGTGTGGGTGAAATTGGGGTGGTTGGGGGGTGGGGGTTGTAAAATGGAAAAATTTGTTACTTTTATAATAGACTGTCCACTGACCTGTGAAGGAAGACCTGGCGACATAAATAACTTTTTTAGGTCCATCCGAACATTGCCTTGCCTATTACAGAAAGACTTAGAATTTTTTCTGATGTAAACATACGAGAGTATTGCTTTAGATCGTTCTATATTCTGTAACGAGGAAACTGTTGAATTGATTTTAATGAAATTTTGACACAGTATTACTACCGTGGCGGAGATGAAAAACGCGTATGGTTTTTATCAATCGTGCCAGTGGCGGTGCAGAAATAATAAAAAAATTAAAAATATAAAAACAACTCAAACTTCGTTTTTAAGCGTTTTAGAGGTTCCTGATCATTTTCTGCGTTTTTTTGGGTGGGGGTGAAATTGGGGAGGTTGGTGGGTTGGGGGTTGGAGAACTAAAAATTTCTTGTACTCATAATAGGCTGTTCACTAACCTGTGAAGGAAGATCTAGCGACACAAATCACCTTTTTAGGTCCATCCGAACATTGCCTAGCCCATTACGGAAACTGCATACATACGAGAATGTATTGTTTTAAATCGTTTTGTATTTTGTAACGTGGACACTATTAAACTGATTCTAGTGAAATTTTGACATAGTATACAGGGTGGGCCAATAGTGCGTGGACGGGGGATTGTGGGTTTACTAAAAAATATTTCAAAAATCTGTCACTTGATCATGGTGGGGACCTTCGAGGGCTATAACGTAAAAATATTTTCACTTAAATTTTGACGTTTATACATTGTGATTCATATCAAACTTACATTTTTTTGAATGGAACCCCCTATATATTATTGCACATTCGGATTCCTTGGTCAATTCTAGTGTGACTTTCTGTATCACACATGGAACTTTAAACGAACCGTTTAGGCACAATTCACCATTTTTGGTATAAGTAGGTATCAGAAAAAAATTGAATATCGCAGCGATTATAAAAGTTAGAAGGCCATGACTTTGCGGTATGACTAAGCATGAAATGCGTCACCTTAGGTCAGACGGCTAAATTTGAATTCTTTTTGTGCTTGGAGAAATTAGAGGATAAATTTAGGAAACCTCAATCACAGATAACCTGATTTTTTCAAATGAGAATGCCTATTTTAGTTTCAAGAATCAAATGTAAAATTTGATTACCTTTCTAACGATATAGCATTTTTGGTATCAATCTTTTTTGGTTTTCATTTTATTTCAAATTTTCAGTCAAATCGGTGTTTTTCAATTTTCCTGCGTGCAAGCAACCTAGCAGGCCATGAAAAATAAACAGAAGCTCGTTAATATGGAGGAAACCAACTTACTTAGTAGAAAGACGCAAACTAACTAGAGCAACGAGGCAAGATTATGAAAATTCCTTATAACATATTAGCTCTAACCGGATGCAACAGCGGCAAGATATCTAATGTCAATGAGTAGCTGGGGTATGACAGAAGTGTTTGTTTTTCACAGCCTACTAGCTATTGAGGTCTACTAGAGCTTGACAACTTTCCAAAACGATTAAAAATTTTGAAACAAAAGGAAAACTACCGGCGATTTTTGCTTAAAGTCTAACATGTTTAGAATGAAATTTCGCATTTAATGGGATAAAAAAATAGTCATTTCCGTTTAGTTAAGTCAAAACTAAAGATATCCTCAACTGGAGCATTCTGAACATCTATTGAAATAATTGCTAGAAAATTTTAATTCGCTATGTTGTAATTGTGATTATTTCATGTAGTTTTCTGCAAACTAAATTATGTTTTACAATTCAAACAGACTGCAATTCAAATTTCATTTTCCGCGATTTTGCTAATAAGTAAAAGTACCTACTAAAGAATTTGAAGGGTTGCAGTCAGGAGTAACATTACTTTTGACTTACGGAAATGGCTACTTTTTTATGGCATTAAATGTGGAATTTTATTCAAATTTATTCAGAAGAAATAGATATTCTACTGCCAGTAACAATCACTAGTAGTTTTCCTTTGATCAAATATTTTTTTACTGACTTTGGAAATTGGCTAATAACTAGTAGGCTATGAATAATGAGCGTTCCTGTTACCGCTATTGTTTCTGGTTGGAGCTAATATGTTGTAAGGAATTTTCATAATCTTGCCTCGCTGCTCTAGTTAGTTTGGATCTTTCTACTAAGTTAGTTGCTTTCTTCCATATTAACGAGCTTTTGTTTATTTTTCATGGCTTGCTATGTTGCTTGCATGCAGGAAAATTGAAAAACACCGATTTGACTGAAAATTTGAAATAATATGAAAACCAAAAAAGATTGGTATCAAGAATGCTATATCGGTAATCAAATTTTACATTTGATTCTTTGAATCAAAATAGGCTTTCCCATTTGAAAAAATCAAGTTATCTGTGATTAAAGTTTCCTAAATTTATCCTCTGATTTCTCCAAGTACAAAAAGAATTCAAATTTAGCCGTCTGACCTAAGATGACGCATTTCAGGCTTAGTTGTACCGCAAAGTCAAGGCCTTCTAAGTTTTGTAATCGCTGCGATATTCATTTTTTTTCTGATACCTGCTCATACCAAAAATGGTGATTTGCGCCTAAACGGTTCATTTAAAGTTCCATGTGTGATACATAAAGTCACACTAGAATTGACCAAGGAACTCAAATATGCAATAATATATAGGGGGTTCCATTAAAAAAATGTAGGTTTGATATGAATCACCCTGTATAAACGTCAAAATTTAAGTGGAAATATTTTTACGTTATAACCCTCTAGGGTCCCTACCATGATCAAGCGACACGTTTGTACGTACGTTTGTTAAAAATCGTGTCAGTGGCAGCGTAGCAATAATCAATGAACGAAAAGTATGAAAACAACTCAAATTCGGTTTTTAGATGTTTTAGGGGTTCCTGATCATTTCCTAACAATTTTTTGGGTGGGGCTGAGAGTGAGGTGGTTGTGGGGGTGGGGGGTTGTAAAACTGAGAAGTTTGTAGTATCGATAATAGGCTGTCCATTGACCTGTGAAGGAAATACATAGTGGCATAAGACAATTTTAGGGGGGGGGGCTGGCGATTATTTGGTTAGAAGGGATCTCAGACTAAAGCTTCATGCTATGGGAAAATAATAAACTGGTATCACCGTAATGTGTGGGAAGTACTGAGTCAATCAACTTGACTTCATTTTTTTCATCGTTTCGAATCATTTGATGTCATATAAGGTAAAATCATATCAAAATTTTGTACCAAAATAGCACATCGTGACTCAGTTTATTAAGTTTATTAATGTATTGTACTACCATTGAATCTCTAAAGTATTAAAGAATTATTACCTTAACAATATCACTTACAAGTTTATTAATGAAATATAAATGTGAACACAATATAAATAAATAAATATATAAATAAATAAGTGAATAAATAACTAAACAGGACTAGCGGCAAAAGCTGATATTAATACCAGCCAGGGCCAGAAATCCGTGGACACACAGATAAAAATGTTGTTGTGCTTTCAATTAATAATTGTTACTATTTGGATGCCTTTCTGTCACTTCAACTATATTTACAGTTGTTTCAAAACCGTAACATTTAAACAATTTACTTTTCAGGATTGAGGCAATTGCAGGTAAGCTAGTAATTTCAAAATAGGTTATATTCGTTCTTTTGATATCTATCATTCCAATAGTAATAATAGCGTATGAAGCATTTAAAGCATTCTTTTTTTTCAATATACACCTTAAAATTATTGTTACAATAGCATTTCTTGATAATTAGTTCAATAAAAAGGTTCATCTTGTCTAAAAGTCAACTTTAATAGACACAACAACTCATGCCTTTACCACATTGTCTATGCTATTTAAGACATTAGTAAGAAGTATTTGAACTAAAAGCATCTTATACGGAATTCAATGATCCTTGTCGTTGGATCCACAATAGGCTACAGTTAGTTATCATACTCTTCCCATTGGATAAAACATTGTTGTATTTTATATTTTAAGAAATACTGAATGTGAGATCTCATTGAATAAACGGGTGAGTATTTGACGACACGACAGATGTTTCTGTGGCAGCATTCATATTCATATTATCTTAGACGTTAATGGTCCTTCATCTGAAAAGCTCGGAAAGCGCGATTGCATACAGAGGTCCTCTTCATCTGGATCAGACGCCAAAGATCAACTGGAGATCTCCTAGCTTACATCACACATGTGTGGAGCAAACTCATCCAGTCATTTGGCGAGGCTCACGTCGTTGCTCTCGATATTTCAAAGGCATTCGATCAACTGTGGCATGCAGCTCTCCTAAACAAGCTCCCGTCTTATGGGCTCCCTGTTAAGCTCTGCGGTTGGCTCGCAGACTTCCTCTCAGGTCGGAAAATCTCTGTCGTGGTAGACGGCTTTTCCTCTTCTTTCCATAGCATCAATGCCGGGGTTCCGCAGGGATCGGTATTGGCCTCGACATTGTTTCTGCTTCATATTGATGATCTACTCTCTAGCACTACAACCCAATCCATAAAATACATATTTTCACCTTGCTGTAGCTAGACACCATTTCATGTTTCATATTTGGAAAAAAAGTATCAATGTGTGTATAAGCCAATGCTGTTATTAAACATGTTCAATTAGATTATGTGAGAAGCATACCCTTGTAATAATAAAAATGTTGCTGTAGCAACCAGTAGCTCAGTCGGTTTGCATGAGACTAGGGTATGTAGGTGCGTGCGTGTGTGCGTGAATGCGTGAGTCTAGTTAGCCGCCAAGAAATGAAAAATAGGACAACAATGGTTTAATAAAGATTTATTTTAGTATATATATGAATGCAGTACATTCTATTTTTTTTTAAACAAGTACTCATCTCGGAGGGAAGTCCTGGTAGTGCCCTCCCGAAAAGAAGGTGGTGCTCCAAAGGGCTGGCTTCTTCGGAAGGAGTTCAGGTGGTGCTCCAAAGGTGTCTTGATGTTGGCACCCCGAGAAAAGGAAGGTGGCTTTGGTGGTGGCACCCCGAAAAAGATGTTGATGGTGGCACCCCGAGAAAAAGTTGCCTTCATGTTGGCACCCAAAAAAAAGTTAGGTCTTCATGGTGGCACCCCGACAAATGGGTGGTTTTCCTGTGAAAGAGTTATGGCTGGTATTAGCACCTTGTGGAGAACTTCACAGGACTTCACGATCTGTTTCTGAAGTATGGATCTTCATGCGTTCTTACATTTTGATAAATTGCATTCATATACTTCAGAAACAAATCTATAAAGTAGCATGGGGGTATTAAAAAGCCAAAAAGCAGATAACTTTCAAATGTTCACATGGTAAAGATTAAAAAAAATATAGATATATACAAGAGCGAATAGATAGAACAATGGTAAAAAAAATATTCTTAAATGCTTTATATTTTCAGTCCTACCGGATCTTTTCAGATATATAGTGATAAATAAAAAAATGTACAAAGTATGTTCAAAAATTTACAAACTTTTTCCTCGCGCCTTGTAAAACAAAATTACAAAAATGTCCAACAGATCTTTTCATTGCGTTCTCAATTAGCAAATCTGAGGGCTAGGTATTTTTACGTAAAGAATGTCAAAAAAAAATGTGAATACACATAAGATAAGGCATCGTAACACAAAAATATATGGCTAGAAACAAAGAATAATGTTCAGCAACTCTTTTGTTAGATAATTGATAGATATACAGTGTATGATTGATTTGATATTTAAAGATTAAAATGTTCGCCATCACATGTTCATGAAAAAAAAAATGTATAAATAGGAAAAATCACATTCCTACACATAGCTGTAAAATAAATATGCAGAAGCAAGGAAAATATGGGAAACCATAGCAATCAAATCGTTATCGTTACCTTGATTATCACATTATGGCACAGACACAAAAATTATCTCAGAGAGACATAATTATATTAGGTGTCAACTGCTTGAGTTCAGAAAGCAAAAGGAATAAACCATTACATTTAATCTAGAAGCTAACTTCGGTAGACAGAGAGAGCATACCCCCCACTCATTAGATTTTCCCAAAATTTGGCGCACTTGCGCAGTGTGTATAATTAACAATATTTGCAGCTCAAGGGAGTAGAGATGGGAAAAAGGTAGAGGTGAGAAGCAAAATAGTTATAAAAATGTACTAGTATAATGAGGAAGTAGTTGCTAAAAATGGAAGTTGTAAACTATTTGTATATGGTAGCCAAGTAAATAATATAAAAACAATTTTGAAAACGGGTGAACCGTTACACCCTATAATACCCTACAATAATAAATAATTTATTTTTCTCCACCATTTATTAAAAAATATATAGATAGATAACATGAGCATTTATTGGTGCTGTTAGTATACACAGTATGTGGAATATATCAGGATCTACTTTCTGGAAAGTCATCACATTCTTCGCCTCCTGGTATCGGTCTGCCTCTTCTGTCTCGAACACTTAGGAAGCTGAAGAACTTTTTCCACACCTATAATGACAAAAATGAAGTATTTTGAAGTAGTGCACATATTATTTTAATAGAGAACTGAATAGTCATAACATATGCACCATTTTTTTAAAACTCAAAAACTCAACTTTTACGTTATGTCAAAAGAGTAATGTTTTAACTCATCCATTCCTTGGACTTGCCTATATGTACATATAAAACTAGCAATTATTACCTACGAATGGACCTTTTTGCTACTTTAATATAATTCACCAAAGGGTTGGCCACTGCAATGAACTACTTCACTACTTCTGCTTCACAAAAAAAAATTCAAGTAAAGAAATGCATTACTTTCGAGTATCAAGTGACAGAGATGCAGTATGACTATAACAACTATCGCCCTAGTCAAGGTGATAACTGTAATTTGGGAATAAACGTTTTTTTTCTTTGCAGTTTTCAATATGCCTTCAAGTTTTCATCATGCATTATCTCATAGATTACATCATTTTAATTGACAGATGTGCTTACCTGACAGAAAATGTTCCTTGAAAAACACAACACAACAACAATTATCGTGAAAATGTCCAAAAAATTGTAAAAAACACAAATAAAAGTCCTCAATTTTACATGGCGGTATACGGAAAACAAGCCATGTTTGCCCAATATCACCTGATCTGATCCTGACAGCACGCCGCGTTGCGTCATCATCGAATTGCTCTATAGCATACCGTTGTACAGGGTGACCTAATAAGAATGGATGCCGGCAATATCTTGGTAACCGTTAATCATATAACTTCGAGCAAAAAATAGTATAAGTTAAATGAGCTAAGATAAATCGCTGGAAATTATTTTCAAATTCCGCAGTAGCCGCTAGGGGGCGCAACTGTTACGATCAATCAGAAAAACGCCTTTTTTTCGAAAAATATGCAAGTAAAGGTATATTATAAATTCTACTATCATGTAGACAGGACAATTTCTGATTTTCTTTGATAATAGTTTTTTGCTCTTTTCTTCATCTTGTAAGGATGTAGTGGTAGGGGAATGTCAAAGAAGTTTTTATTCTAATGGCCATAACTTTGGTATGAGTTAATGGAATTGAACACGCTAGGTCTCGTTTGGAAGAGCTTTTCTCATCTAATGAACTGTTGTATAAAAATTTTCCAAGTTTATCTTGACTTAGTAGCTACAGGGCGGTATTTGTCATCATAACAATTATTACGCATTATTACGAAAATTTTAAATGGGATGCTATATATCTTTCAATATAGACATGTAGAGGACGAAATTCTTAAAAAGTCAGTGCAAGACTTAACTTCCTAGCTATTTTCAAACCGGAGATATCAATAAAACAAGTATTATGACAAGTGTGCTGTGAAATTCAGAAGCAATTGCTGCCCTATAAGAATATAGCCTCCGTCACATCGTTTTAATAATCATTCTATAGATAATACTCAAGTGGAACCACTATAAATCATACTTTAACTTTTCGAAATAACCTACAGGTGGCGTAGTAGTCGCCAATAAGTGCTATATTCCATTTTCAAAATAATGGATCTTTTAAAAGAAATAAACAAAAAGAAATTACAGTATAAAATTGATTATCATATTTGTTATTATTAAACGTCAATTTAAGCTGATCACAAAGTGTTACATGAACTCCACAAGCAGTGATAGTAAGAAAAAATCAATGTGAATAGATCTTAAATATTAAGATCAATTAACAGCAAAATAAGATGGTGTAATAACAACGATAACAAACAAAAATACATAAGCCTGATTAACATGCGCATAACCATACCTATTGTCAGTGTTGCCTTAGATGTTCAATGGCATCCATCGTTTTAGATGCACTTATGCATATATTCACGCGTGGATAAACCTGCCAGTTTGAGCATCTAGACACTGAAACTAGGTTTAGTATACGCGTGTAAGCTAGGTTTATGTATTTTATTTGTTAACTTTGTTGTTGTACCACATTACTTTGCTTTATTTTCCTGTTACTTAGCCTTAATTTTTAAAATTTATCCACATTATTTTTTTCTTACTATGTTTACATGTTGAGTTCATATAACACTTTGTGGTCAACTCAAATTGACGCTTAATGATAATAAAAAAATAGTAATCAATTTTATACTGTAACTTATTGAATGATCAAATGAACTTACAGGGTACCTGCAGAGGTCGTGAAATTGTCTTGGGAGCATGCATAGCGTAAAGAAAACCATATCAAGAAGCAGTAGGAAACAAAAAACATGATTTTACTGACGGCCAAAAAAAGATATTTGCAAAATAAAATAAGGATATATTTTTCCACGTGACTTAAAACAAGGGCTGACGTCACAGGTATCTGATCGATATCGACAATCGATACTACCACAGCGCAGGTCAGTGAGATTCAACTGCAAACTAGAGATGATGTGAATTCTTTAACAATGCGACTCAATTTATTGATACTTAAATATGTTGAAACAGGCAATTAACCCACTAGCGTTTTCGTTTCAATACATTTTTATATCTGATAGGTATCACAGTTCATCCTGTTTGTGACCGAGATTCGCTACTAATCGAAGCAATCATTTTATTTCGGCGCATCCCATTATGAATGAATCCAAAGATAGAATAGATAGACGTTCACAACTCATACTGGCTCAAACACTCAAACAAAACGGGCGACGAGTGACGTGAAGCTGAAGCCGTCGCAATAGCGTCAGCACCTAATAAGCTGCGGCTTGGAGCAGATAGCTAAAGAACCAACAAGGGTCCCCAGCCGCCACGGAGATTTTGCTAGTCTGTTGGACCTATATCTCACAACTACTCCAACAATCTACACAGTGAAAGTAACCGCCCCACTGGGATCGTCTGACCATAACACCGTCTCAACGCTATGCAGAATGCATTCTCCAGGTCTACACCATACAAAGCCTCAGCCCGGGTCTGGCATTACAGATCAGCAAAGTGGGCGAGCTGAGGGAATACTACCAGTCCTCTCCCTTCAAATCACGAGACCCATCAGCTTGCGTCCAAGAAATAACAGAGGTATTAATATCCGGCATGGAAGCCTACATTCCTCATATCGTCAAGCATCCCTCCAAAAACAAGTCATGGTTCAATCAGCGTTGTAGAGATGCAGTTACCTCCAAAAACCATCATTACAAAGAATGGAGGAAAAATCGAAATGCCGAGAACAACAGCAGTTCTATCGACTCCACAAATCACTGTGAACGCGTGACTGACAGCAGCAAGGAGGAACACAACCAAAAAATTAAGAACAAGTCCTAGTTCGTCCAGAACATTCTGGTCTGTAGCTAAGGCTGTTAGTCAGAACTTTTCTTATTCGTCAATACCACCTTTGATCAGAGAGGACAAGTGTCAATCGCTTCTGCTCCTAAAGAAAAAGCAGACATCTTAGGGAAGCTCTTCGCAGCCAATTCTACTGTAGACTATCAAGGAAGTACTCCGAGCACCACCATAAGCGTGAACTCGAGAATGGCAGAGGTCAAATTTCAACATCGAGCTGTAAAAAGCATCCTCCAAAAACTGAACACGAATAAAGCTACTGGTCCTGACCAAATTCCAGCCATTGTCCTTAAATGCTGTGCCGCTGAGCTTGCACCTATTCTTTGCAAGCTCTTCAAACTTTCGTATCAACAAGGCGTGTTTCCCGCTTCGTGGAAGAATGGCTGCGTACAACCCATCCCTAAGAAAGGCAAAAAAACTGATCCCACCAATTATAGACCTGTGGCTCTTCTCAGCATCATGTCTAAGGTTATGGAGACTGTCATTAACACACAGCTTCTGAAATACATGGATAACAATAACACCATAATTGATTGCCACTATGGCTTCCATAAGCACAGGTCTACAGGTGACCTCCTCGCCTACGTTACTCACTTGTGGAACAGAGCAATAGACAATCATGGCGAATCCTGTGTTGTTGCACTTGATATATCGATGACATATCGAAAGCTTTCAACAGAGTGTGGCATGAGGGACTTCTGGTCAAGCTTGCTGCCTATGGACTACCACCTGGCCTGCGCGAGTGGCTGAATAGCTTTTTGAACGACCGATCTCTGTTGTAGCCGAGGGCCGTTCATCAAACGTATTTTCAATAAACGCCGGTGTTCCTCAGGGATCTGTCCTATCCCCTACACAGTTTCTGCTGTACATCAACGTGCTGCTGGAAATACCATCCAATCCAATCTACAGCTTCGCAGATGACACTACATTAGTGTCGTGCATGGAACCAGGCAAGCCACTATCATCTCAGGAGACGGTACGTCAGCAACGTCAGCATGCCTCACACATCAACGCTGATATCAAAACAATTGTCGAGTGGGGATTAGCAAATAAAGTACAGTTCAACGTCCAAAAAACTCAGGGAACACACAAAGAAGTCTCACGATGGCTTACCAACCGTGGGAATGGAGGGTCACCCCATAGTCGAATCACCTTCCGTCAAGATTTTGGGGATAACATCAACAATAACATGTCCTGGCACGACCACGTCGTCAGTATTGCTGAAACGGCATCCCAGAAGCTTGGATTTTGGTCCGCTGTAGGAAGTTGTATACACCAGAGCAACTGCTGCTGCTCTACACGGCACATATCCGACCATCGCTGAAGTATTGCTCCCATGTGAGGGGATGCGCCTCGAAGCACTCCCTAAAGCTTCTGGACACCATCCAGTAAAGAGCAATTAGATTAATCGATGCGCCTAACCTCACAAAGGACCTCCACAGCCTGGAACATCGAAGGAGGGTGGCTGCCCTATCCCTGTTTTACAGAGTCTATCACGGAAGATGTTCGAGTGAGCTCTCCCAGATAATAACATCAAAGGCCGTCCGAACGAGGAACACTAGAGAAGCTCTGCGAGCTCATCCTTACCAGGTCGAGGTCCCCGAACCATTTTTCTCCAACAATCCTTCTTTTGGAGAACTTCGACGCTGTGGAATCAGCTGCCGGGGAATTTGTTTCCCGACGGCTACAACCTGCAGCGTTTCAAATCTAACATGAACCGACCGTTATCCTCTCGCAGCGCTTCTACAGCGCTATAGGCTTTCAGCCTTTGCGGGAGGCTGACCATAAAAAAAACGGCAGAAAAGGAGAATATATCTGAAATAGCATCGGAAATGATGGGCAAGACGCCGACGCCGCCAGGAAAGTTATTTCAGAAAGACTAACATGATCATAACATTATATGGCTGGAAAGGAGGGGACGCAGAACAGTGGCTAAGCCAGACTATGCTCAAGCTAGCCGCTCTCGTACTATTAAGAAACAAAACCTTGGCTCCGGGAAATTTGATGGAAAACAATACTCAGCTCTACTAAAAGGAGAGGTAAAAAATCAAATACTCAGCAAACGATACGGGCGATTGGGAAGACGTAGTGGAGTAATTAAATACTAACTGTGGAAGACGGGTATAAGGCGGCTTTGGCGCTAAAGGAAGTACTAAGCAAGGGGCTAGCAGGTCGGCTCGTAGAAACTAGGGGGAATAGGTACACCAAGATTCTACACATCATGGGAACAGATGGCGATACCAAAAAAGGCGACATCATCGCTGTTGTGATAAAGAGAGCTCGAGGCATTAGTGACGACGATTTCACCGTCCGTTCATCGAAACCTGCCTACGGTGGAAATTAGGACTTCACCATAAAAATGGAGAAAAACAAGACCCGTGAACTCCTATCCAGGGGAAGGCGAAAGGTGGAGTGGCTCAGCTGCTCAGTGATAGAGAGGGTCCAGGTGCTTTAAGTGCAAGGAATTTGGACATAAGCGGAGCGAATGTAAGAGACCAAAAAGAAAGGACAAATCGGGCAAAATAACTATACAAGGCAGCCAAGAAATCTCCCCAAGAAAAAATTCTAGTAGCCATGAAAGCGTTATGTAACTCGTTGTCCTAGGAACTTGTTCAAGACATATGGGGCCAGGGCTATAAAATTGTCATGAAAAAGTTGAACATGTTCCGCCCTTATGAAATGGATACGGCGACGAAAAGGAGGATTGCCAGAGAACTCTTTCCGGCCGCTCCATGCCAACTCGCGAAAGTCTCTACCGAACAGGAGGTCCATCCTTTCACACTGGACGAGCTAGGCGCAGTTGTGGCGAAGTTCAGAAGCGGAAAAGCGTCAGGATCTGACAACATCCCATGTGAAGGTGTCATAGAGGCTGCAAAGGTATCTCCTTCGTGGATGGTAAACATGCTTAACGGATTGCTGGCAAAGCAAAAACCACCCAAAAACTGGGAAGTCTCCAAGCTCATCTTACTACCTGAAAACGTCGGCAAACAAACAGCTACCAAGTTCAGACCCATATATCTAATTGACATCACGTGCAAGGTTTTCGAATACCCCACCAAGGTAAGACTAGAAGACAAATTGATGAAAACTGGAGGGCCAGCTGACTCTCAGTTCGGATTTAGAATAGGACGCTCAACCATGCAGGCTGTCAAAAAAAGTTATGGAGCTAACAGAGGGAAATAGAAGCAACCCATGGGTGATCCTAATAACACTAGACGTCCGGAACGCCTTCAACGCAGCAAGGTGGGGACTGATATTAGTTAAAGAGAAGGGGAATTTCACAGTACCTCATCAATATATTGACAGACTATTTCTCAGGAAGGAAAATTATGTTGGAGAAAGACGAGACCATGGATATATCTAGGGGAGTACCGCCAGGGTCTGTGGAATATCTTGTACGTTGGGGTACTAAACTCGAATTTCCCGAAGGCGCTGCTACGGTAGGATTTGCGGATGATCTAACAGTGGTTGTTATCGCAAGAAACAAGCAGGAGCTGGTTGATAGATCTCAAAACGCATTGTTTCTGATCGACCAATTGCTGAAAAAGCACGGCCTTGAGCTTGCACCTGAGAAAATAGAAGCTGTTGTCATTAGAGGCTCTGGGGCTCTAAATCACAGACTATAACTGAAGCTTAGTAACTTCCAAATGTATTTTACTAAGAGCGTGAAATACCTGGGTATTACTTTGGATGATAGCAAGTCCTTTGGCGAGCATGTGAAAAGAGTGGTAACGAAGACTGAGAAAATAGTATCTGCTCTCTCTAGAATCCTAAATGTGGGAGGACCGAGGAGTTCAAAGCTACTCCTCCTATACAATGTAGTTCAGTCAATTTTGACTTGGAGCTCCGGTACGGCATGAGGCGATCAAGAAGGCAAAGTATAAGGACATGTTGTTGCGGGTACAGAGGAAGATGCTACTGCGAGTAACAAATGGCTACAGAACCACCTCGACGAAGGCGCTACAAGTCAGCATTAGGCATACTTGTCGACGAAAGGGCAAGACTGTATGGTAGAACCGACGGAAACACAGACGCAGCCAGACGGGAAGAGAGGATTAAATACGTGAGAGTGTGGCAGGAGGAATAAAACGCAAATGAGAGCGTCGCACAGTGGACACCACCTGTCAAAAATTCCTAAGTGGGAAGGTGCTTTTAAAACCTACACTAAAAGAATTTGCAAGACCAGAGACGACATATGCGTATACTGCGGGCACCTGGACAATACGGAGCATACTGTTCTCAAGTGCCCCAGGTTGTCAACTCCAAGAAGGGCAGCCTCAGTGCAGTTACATATGGACTTGGAAGAAGTAGCGCTAGCCAAACTAGTACAGAAAATGATGCAAGGCATGCATTACATTGTGAAGTCACCTCAAGGTCACTTTTCCTTGCATCGTCTTTGACTTTTTTTAGGAGCTGCAGGTAATCTAGGTCTTTAGCGGAAACTGTTACAGCTTCCGTATTCCTCTTCTGTCTGCTCGTAATATTTGTTTGGGATGATCCCTTAGCTTCATTGGCCTGCCTTCTTGGGGGTAACTATATCCCCATATTCATATTTCTTTCCACGAAAACAAACTCTATGAGCTTCTCTCCTCGTTAGTAGCGAAATCCCGCAGTTCCATTAAGTTATGGAATGTCTTTCATTGATCTCCGTCCATAATCACTTTATATACTAACTTCTTATTGTTATGTTGCGGCCCTTTACTTTTGGCTACGTAAGATTCGTACTTTATGTACGAAACATCATCCGCCTCCATTTCTTCTTCTTCTAGGGTTACGATTTCACGGTATCTTGACCTAAAATGCTAGTTTCTACCCTTTTCATACATTTGCCTTGCCTTTGTACATAATACTAGGTCACTTTGGCAAGTGAGGCCCAATACCGGGTTACCTACTACCTGTGTGGTCTTTTGATAAGTCTTTTCTGCACACTGTTTCTCCGCGACTTCCACGGAAACGTCGTAGTCATCGCTATTTTTCATTATGGTGGATCTCATCTGCTCCGCCAGTTCGTCGTCGCTGTTCTTTCTATCGTGACACACACCCTCCGTCGGTGTGGCCACAAATGCCGTTGCACATGCTGTAGTCTAGGTCTCCTGTGTTTTTTCTACCGGTAGCTTTATTAAGCCAGCTTTCGGGTCAGTGGTCTTCAGTTTTTGGACTAGCCTGCTGACTTCGTCAACACCTCTCTTAATTGAGATTTTAGTGTTGACGTTAACCTTCAAGATAGCATTTAATTTCCTAAACTTCTCGACAGCTTCCTTATAATCGGAGAGTAGCAGTCACTGCCTTCAGCTAGTGTCTGCTCTTCTGTTTTCCGTTTTACTGGTTTCTCCAGTGACTCCTCATGGCGTCCTAGATCCAGTTGTGGTACCGAAATTGATTTAGGTATACCTTTTCCAGCTGTAGTTTCAAAAGCATCAAATTACATT
Organism: Callosobruchus maculatus; assembly: GCA_951848785.1. Classification (NCBI taxonomy): domain Eukaryota; kingdom Metazoa; phylum Arthropoda; class Insecta; order Coleoptera; family Chrysomelidae; genus Callosobruchus; species Callosobruchus maculatus. The sequence goes on along the minus strand of CATOUR010000191.1, from coordinate 2,358,541 downwards.
TCTAAAGCGTCAATTGTAAATTAAAACCGTCAGGTGTAACTTATACCTGTCAGTAGACAGTAAACATTCGGGTGATTCATCTATATTCATGTAACTAGTACTTGTGTGGTAAGTGGTACAGATACTTGATCTCGTTTGACACTGGCTCCCAAACCTGTTCGCCGAAGGTTGATTTTGTTGCTGTTGTTTTGTTATGTAACAATGATGTTCTCAAATTCTATATTGAAGAGGCCTTGAAAACTCACTAATATGTATATTTACCACAAAAATGGTCTATTCTGAATATGATGATTTTTTCATTAATACCCATTTTAATAGTTGACTTTGTGCGACAGCACACTGATCTTAGCGTTTGTTTTGTTCTAAATACGATTCCGATACATCTATTACAAATATTTTCCAATATTTCAGATAATAATTTTACATAATATGATATACCTACTTATAAAGTATGCTGTTATAGGTGATTAGCAGCTGCTCAAGTTTGATCTGGACCTTGAGGAAGGATCAACATCGATGTGTACTGGTATTTCTAATTGATTATTGGTAGATTTTGTTTTAATAATGAGATATAGGGATAGGGCTTATGTATTGAATAAAAATATATTACATGTAAATACATAACACTTAACCTTAAAATATAAATTAATAGTAATGTACTGGTACCAAATATAATACATTGTACGGCAAAGTCTTTTAAAATTGTAAGAGGCCTACTAAATACAAATTTGGCATATTTGTATAAATTGCACATTCAAGTGAACATTCCAAAATTGTTACATTTATCGGCACAAATTATATGTGCCTCCAAAATTTGGCATTTTTTGTTTGGAAATTACGCTTGACATATTCTTTTTATTCACTCGCGCACAGAAAACGCAAAACATGGGCACATTAAAACGATAATAAATTAAGATTTTGTCCATAATCCAGAAAGTATCATCATAACAGAGACTCTATGACGTGGATCACACCGTTCGTCGAAGGAATGTTCTGGGTGGAGATGGGAACGTTGTTCACCTTCACCTTCCCTGAAATTGTAGTACAATTTTACATAAAAAAATGTCCATAATGAAAATCACAGTTAAAGTAAACGCTAGGGGGGGGGGGGGGTGGCTCAGTGGTTAGAGCCAAGGGCTCGTGACCGGAGGGTCTCGGGTTCGATTCCCGTTAGAGGCGGACATTTATTTCTGGTTTTTTCAATCAGAAATAAATGTCCATAAAAAAGCTCAGCGAGAATCCCCACCTGAGCCTTCACTGTTGGCTTCTAATCAACAGTGATGTTCCTGGAGTGGCGCCAGGAAACAGTAACAAAGTCTACACAGAACACGAGGCTAATGACTACAGCAGTCGATGCCGTTGACACAAAAGTAAAAAAAAAGTAAACGTTGGTTTTGCCATTATGTAAGTAAAAGACAAGTGGCGCAATTGTCAAGTAAATCGAATATTATTCTTGCACAAAACTTCCATAATTCCAGTGATTAACCTATAAATTTATATTTGAACAAAGAACAGCTGTTCCGCTAGCTTTTAACTGATGAAAGTAGGGTTTATGTTCGAAAATACTTTGTTTTCCGTGTAGAACTATACCAGAGAGTGTTTCTGTTGTCTTTTAGTTATATTTAATAAAGCTACCAACAAATCATTTACAGGGTGTCCGGATATTCGACCGACAACGCTTGACAGGTGATAGATCTCACATTTTTATGATAGGAACATTGAAGTCTTAAAATGGTTAATTTTTAAGACACAGGGTGTCAAACTTCTTTTATTGTTTTTCTCAATTATTCCGCAACAAAATGGCACAACGATTTATAATTACGTATGTATCAGTTTTTTTAAGGCTAGAAATCAAAATTCAACCACTTTTTTGCTATAGTTTTGCTATCATGGAATAGAGGGCGCCATCTACGGCAATTCGAACTTTTTATTTTTTTCCGGTTTGGTGCATCAATGTGAGTATCAAAAAAATGGAGTCAAGTTGATTGACTCAGTACTTCCCATACATAATAATGATTTCATTTTAATGTTTTCTCATTGCATGAAGTCCCCTTGCAACCAAATCATCGCCCACCCTCCCGCAAAAAACGTCCGACACAAAAATCTCGTAAATAGTTTCTTGCGTCTTCCTCCTTAGAAACTAGGACGCTACAGTTTTCATTCTACATGCTTCAACTGAACGATGCAAAACGATCAGGAGCCTCTAAATCATCTAAAAGCGAAGCATGAGCTGTTTTCATGTTTTTAGTTTTTTAATTATTGTTGCGCCGCCACTGACACGATTTTTCATACACTGGCGCGTTTTCCACTCTCGCCGCGATAGTCAATTCTGTGTCGAAATTTCATTAAAATCAATTTAATAATTTTTGCTTCACGCAATATACATAGAACGAAATTAAGTCCCTTGGTTTCTGTAATAGGCAAGGAAATGTTCACATGCGCCGGTAAGTATTTGTTCCATAGGCCAATGGTCAAACTATTATGAATACAACAAATCTTTCAGTTTTACAACCCCCCACCCCCTAACCACCCCAATTTCACCCCCACCCAATAAAACGTAGAAAATGATCAGGAACCCCTAAAACGTCTAAAAACAAGGTTTGAGCTGTTTTTATATTTTTAGTTTTTTTATTATTGACACGATTTTTCCAAAACATACACGTTTTCCATCCCCACCGCGATAGTAATACTGTATCAAAATTTCTTTAAAATAAATTCAATAAATTTTGCGTTACGCAATATAGAACGATCTAAAACAATACTCGTATGTCTGTATACATCACAAATTCTAAGTTCCTTGGTTTCTATAATGAGCAAGGCAATGTTCAAATGGACCTAAAAAATGTATTATGCCGCTAGGTTTTTCATTCACAGGTCAATGGACAGCCCATTATGAATACAACAAATTTTTCAGTTTTCCAACCCCCCACCCCCCAACCAGCCCAAATTCACCCCTACTCAAAAAAGGTAGAAAATGATCACGAACCCCTAAAACGCCTAAAAACAAAGTTTGAGGCGTTTTTCTTTTTTTGGTTTTTTTTATTATTGCTGCGCCGCCACTGACACGATTTTTCCAAAACATACGCGTTTTCCATCCTCGCCGCTGTAATAATACTATGACAAAGTTTTATTCAAATCCATTCCATAACTTCTACGTTACTCAATACATAACGATCTAAAGCAATATTCCTATGTATTTATCAGAAAATTCTGTCACTTGGTTTCTGGAATAGGCAAGGCAATTTTCGGATGGGCCTAAAAAACTATATTATGCCGCTAGGTCTTTCTTTTACAGGTCAATGGATAGCCTATTATGAGTACAACACATTTTTGAGATTTACAACCCCCCACCCCCCAACTACCCCAATTTCACCCCCACCCAAAAAAAGTAGAGAATGATAAGGAACCCCTAAACACCTAAAAACGAAGTTTGAGGAATATTTAATTTTTTTTGTTTTTTGCTAATTACTCCGCCGCCCCTGCATTCAAAATTATAAGAACATTACCTACTACGACCCCCAGCTAGTGCTGCCCAAATTTCATCACAATCCATGCAGCGGTTACTGAGATTACGAGGCTAGAAAAACGCGCACAGACAGACAGACCGACAAACAGACAGACAGACCGACAGACAGACACACCGACGGAAATGAGGGACATGGATTTTCGTTATTTAGACATCATAAAACGCCCAAAAAGCGTGTTATCCCAAAATCGAAAATTTTCGTGATCACAATACTCCCCTCACCTGTCGGTGTGGGAAGTAAAAATAGTTTCTCAACATGTTTTATCTGAAAAAGGTATATTTTGTTTAAGTCTCTAGTCTCTTTTCGAGATAACCTTCATTGAAATTTCCAATGCGACGGAATTATCAGAATTCCCGCACTAATCAATATTAGGCTCATACTTTCACATACCATTTACGAAGTATTATTAAACTTCAATACCACCTATTATAGGAATTAGATATATTTAAAACGTGTTTTGATGTAATCTTAATTCGTGCGAGAATACTGATAATCCTTTCGGTCAGATTTTACAACTAATTGAGGTGACTTGGAAATTTCAGTTATCCCGAAAACGGTTACCTCTAGGAGCTTGAACAACTTCGCCTTTAGATGGTTTGGAGGCTCCTGATCGTTTCGCATCGTCCAGTTGAAGCATGCAGAAAAAACTGTGGCGTCCTAGTTCCCAAGGAGGGAGACGCAAGAAACTATTTACGAGAGTTTTGTGTTGGATGTTTTTTTGCGGGCGGGTGAGCAATGATTTGGTTGCAAGAGGATTTTAGACTATAGCTCCATGCAATGGGAAAATAATAAAATGGTATCATCATTGTGTGGGAAATACTGAGTCAACCAACTTGACTCCATTACGTTAAACATTGAGGAAACGATTTTTATAATATTCACATTGATGCACCAAACCCGGAAAAAGTTTTGTTAATTTAAAAGAGTTTGATGTGCCGTAGGTCACGCTCTCTATTGATAATAGCAAATCCGTGATTGAATTTCTCGCCTTAAAAAAATCCTATTCGTAATTCTAGATCGTTGTGTCATTTTAGCAAAATAATTGAGAAAAAACGAAAATAAAAGTGTAACTTTTATACCCTGTATCTTGAAAATGTGAGGTGTATCACCCGTCAAGCGTTGTCGGTCGAATATTCGGACACCCTTGTATATCTTTGCCATTTCAATTCATTAGAATTTTGGATCCTAGAAAATTGGTTGAAACCAAACTTTTTTGATAAATTATTTATCTCCTAATGTCAAGGATGAAAGAATGAATGGTTTTAAATGACCTGCAAAAATCCAGGGTTAAAAATCTATCTTAGATACTTTGAGTGTATTAGATAACTAGGGTTTACAAGGATTTTTGTGGTCACTCCATCTGAATATCAGGTTAATGCGTCGCTACTAGGTCACGTAGAGATTCTTGTATGTGATGCCAATACTAAAAACAGAGTGAAGGATTTTATTGAAATCAGCATGACGATGTGTCAAAATTTTTATAGCAAAGCTGTTATATACCAAAAAAATATAATGGTAGTAAATAATTTTGCACGCCACTTTTTGAAAACGAAAGTCTTTCTCTGTTGTAAGTGGCTTCTCTAATATAAATAATTTGCTTAAAGCTGTGAAAAGGCCCATTATACCCTAAGCTCATTTTCAGGTGGTCAGAAAGGAAAAAGGTGCATAAGATTTGTGGAACTGCATAACACACGTAATTTGAGAAATTCGAATTTTTGTTATATTTTTTTATAGAATAAATTAATGCGAGAAGAATAAGTTAACGATAATTATTTCTTCAACAGCCAAAAATACTAGTTTCATGCTAGTTTCATGGTCTGCAAATTTCTAACGGAGACCGGTCGCCCTCGAACTCAATACCTGGGCGCACAAATGATTTTTGAACTAAGTGTCTGATTGGTCAAGGGCTGCATATGGCTTATTGAAGATTTATAGTGATGGAACTGTGATTCAACTGGTTATGAAAATCGCGAATCACTGAACTATTTGAAAATACAGTTAATAATAATGCAACTTGAGACTCATAGCAAATAAATAGTTCGAAGAAATTCTGGACTAGATCAAGCAAACAAAAATAAATGGTACATTAGAGTGCCAATTAAATAACCAGGAGAAACATTAGTTATCCATCGAAAGACCATGATGCCAAGTTTGCTGGGTTAGGAATGCCATTTTAATTTCAACGTCTTGTTAAAAATATATTCAGAAATACATTCTAGTACTATGTTTTCAGTATACTAGGAAACTAGAGGTGATATAGTTTTGCTCCTTAAAAATATGACGATTTTAAATTTAGCCAAAATAGAAGTGTCCAAACACAGATCAACCAAATGGCTATTTCATAACGCTCAAAGTCAGCAACAAATAAATTAGTACCCAACTAGTACACATGCACTATAAGCCGCGAGCAAAAGGACTATTCAGTTGTAAAGTTGTTGTACTTTTGTTTCATAAACACTAATTTAATTAGTAATAATTGGTTTGAAGATTTGGAACCCTTTGAAGAAGGTTTTGTATAAATTTACACGCAATATTTCATAAAAGAACTCCAACCGCAAAACATATTAGTACTGTCCATAAAAATAATGTTACTGTAAAACACCATTACGTAAGTAAGTTAAGTTAAAAGAGTACATATTGTATAACAGCTCTATTACTGCTGCGAGTGGAGTGAAATGGTAATTTGGTGACGTACGGCTCGACTCGTCTGTGATCGATCTAGCCTAGTACATGGCGGCCGGGGTAGGGCGACTTGCGGTTGTGAATTCATAGCTACGCCAAATTGCTGTATAATAACTGCCGACAACATAATTTCGTCCTATAAGAGGACAATCAATATTGTGCCAGTCCAGCCCTGTCCACCACACGTTAACGCGAGTTCTCGAATACCCACATCTAGAGCTGCTGGAAACCGACTAGAAGCGGATATAATGCTCGAGAACCAGGGACGCGATGATATATAGGCGCATCGGACGGCCAGACGGACAGAGTTCACGGAGAGTTAACAGTTCGATTCGCGGCGCGCGCGAAATAAATGTACTGTGACATAAATTAGTGAAGGACAAATATAAATTAGTGTAGTGACTCAGTGACTGTTGATTAATTAGACTGTTAAGTACTAGGTTAAACGTAGTGTATATAATAGTTAGTGTAAATAAATACTTGAATCCGTTCTAAGTGTTTTCTGCCCAATCGAACTAAGGACTTGTAACAGTGGTGTCAGGTGTGGGGTAGACTGATTGATTGGGCAACGTGGTACGGACAGACTGTCAAGATGGTGAAATTCAGTGAACTGAAGGTTGCGGATTTAAGGAGAGAGCCCGATGAACGCGGTGCCGAAAGCAGCGGGCTGAAGGCCGTTCTCCAGGATCGACTCCGGCAAATAATGATTGAAGAGGGCGAGGATCCAGTTACTTTCGAATTCGAATCACCTGAATTCAAGAAGCTTGAATCAAAAATCGAAGCAAGCTTCAAACAGATAAGAAAAGAACATCGAAGAAGGAATTGAAGCCAGAATTGACCTCTTAGAATCGAAAATGGAAGAGCAAAGAGTAGACCTTAAGAGAGGATTGGAAAAAGAAAGATCTGCGAGACAACATCCGACGCCTGGACGCAGAGATGGACAAACTGCGGATGGAGTTTCAGGCTGCAAGCGTAACCACACCAAGTGACCTGAAGGCAGGGGATTCATGCAAGTCGAGATTGAAACCTCCACAGTATGATGGGAAAACATCCTGGGAGAATTATCTCCTCCAGTTTGAAGCGACCGCGACCGCAAACGCAAATGGTTGGTTACCTGGTGAGAAGGCGACAGCTTTGACGTTAGCAATGAGAGGCGAAGCTACGGATGTGCTTCAGATACTATCACCGGTAGAACGAGGGGACTACGAACAGTTAGACAGACATCTGGAAATGAGGAAAATGAGGATTGGTAAAGTCACATTCGGTCACGTCTTCCACATCAGCTGAAGAATCGCTCCCAACGACCAAACGAGACGCTGCAAAGATTTGAAGCAGATATAGCTCGCGTGGTTCGACTGACATATCCGACGGCTCCGGAAGATCTAATGGAGCAATTAGCTATGGAGGCATTTGTGGGTGGTCTTCGTGATACCGAAATGCGTCAAGCTGCACATTCGGAACATCTGGTGGATACCCTAGCCAGAGCCTTAGAATTTGAGGCTGTGAAAAACACTTACCAGTGCTAGGCCCGAGTTCGGGGTGTGAAGGTGAGACAGAAGTGTAGGCCCTAGTTAAGAAACTGCGGCGGGTCATTAGCCAGGCCCGTTCCAAGAAGAAGAGAGAGATCCGATGCTGGAATTGCGGCGAGGTGTCTCATGTCAGAAGCCGCTGCAAGGAGGAAAAGAAGCCACTGTCGACGTTGAAAAACTAAGTCGGGTCGAAGAGAATAGGCGATCCTCGACCCGCATCCAGAAGGCCTCAGGAAGAACTGCTCGTGTGGCCTACGTTGGGCAGCAGGCGAACAGTCTGTATGTGAGTGGCTTCGTGAACGGCAGACAGAAGCTGATGCTTCCAGATACGGGTGCGACGAAGACCATCGTTCGACCTGATGTGCTCCAGAAGAGTGCTGATGTAAGACCAACAAGATGACGGCTTCGCACTGCTATTGGAGAGCCGCAAGTATACATGGGGAAGCCGACATTCAGCTCCAGTTTGGGAACACCAAGATCACACATCGAGCATTGGTAACTGACATCGATAACGAGGTGATAGTTGGAATGGACATCATGGACACCTATGGATCCCAACTGGACCTAAGACATGGTACCCTGCTAGTCCAAGACGAAGGGGTAGTCCTCCACCGTCGTCAAGGAGAGGCTGTCCAGGTGGTGCTCTCAGAAGAAACTGTCATCCTAGAAAGATGCCAGGTGGTAATTAGAGCCTGCCTGATTAATGGCGCTGATCGAGGAAGCGTCATGTTGTTTGAACCTCGACCGGATGATGAGCTGATTGGCCGTGGAATCGCCATTGGAAAATGCCTGGTACGAGATTATGACGAAATTCCGGTAAGGTTGATGAACGCTTTCCGGTATACCACTGGGTCGTTATTCTCCAGTCTCATCTGTGGGGAGGAGTTTAAACGCATCAAACCAATGGAATGAGCGGTTGCATGAGAAGCTGACTGAGTTGGTGGCTGCTTCGTCGAAAGGCCTGAACAGGGAACAGAAGAGGCTGAGGGTATTCATCAAAGTATATCAGGATATCTTAGATGATGGTATTGGAAAGAAAGGGAGGACGAATATGGTCCGACAAAGAATCCATACGGGCGATGTACCACCTATTCGGCAATCATCAAGGAATCTACCATTGGTCAAACGAGAAGAACCGGATAGGATCATCAAGGAAATGGAAGAAGAAGGGGTGATTGAGCAATCAGTGAGTCCTTGCTCATGGCCGGTCGTACTCGTGAAGAAAACGGAAGGGTCGACACGATTCTGCGTGGACTATCGGCAGCTCAATAATGTCACGAAGAAAGACAGCTACCTTCCGCCAAGAATTGACGACGCTCTTAGACACTTTGTCGGGTTCTAAGGTGTTCTCTACGCTTGATCTGAAGAGCGGCTGCTGGCAAGTCGAGATGGATCCAGGGGGTAAGGGGAAGACTGCGTTCACCATCTGCTCGGGGTTATGGCAGTTTACGGTTATGCCGTTTGGGTAAGTCGTTAAGTCTGTAGAGAATTTTTACAAGTACTTGTATGGGAGGAAGTTCCAGCTAAGGACGGGTAGCCAGATGCATCGAGAAGTTGCAGGAATTCGACTTTGACATCGAGCATGAAAAGTCTCATGGAAATGCGGATGCACTTTCACTGAGACCGTACTCCGACGACGAAAGACGCTATGACAAGAAGAACCACCGTTGTGGATGATCGCTGGCAGCCTACCGAACTTCAGAAAGACCAAGAGGAGGATCCCAGCCTGAAACTGATCATCGAGTGGAAGGGGGAGGACCAACGACTGAGTTGGCAGGAGGTTTCACCTTACTCGCCTACCGTCACGTCTTACTGGGCTCAGTGGGACACTCTGGTGATGGAGGATAGCATACTGAGACGAATACTGGAGGACAAAGAAGAGAACCAGGAAAGAAGACAGACCGTGGTGCCAAGGAACTGTGTGACCGAGGTACTCAGAGAAATTCACAGCGGAACCAGTGGAGGTCATCTGGGCCTGGCCAAAACCCTGGAGAAGGTTCGGAAACAGTTCTACTGGTTTAGGTGTAAGGAACACGTTAAGGAATGGTGCAGGAAGTGTAGAGTTTGTGGCGCCAGCAATGGTCCACAGACACGTAAAAAGGCTCCGATGCGCCAATACATCGTCGTAAGTCCCTTCAAGAGATCGCTAGCGACGCAGTAGAACCTTTTCCGGAGAGCGAAGCTGGGATCAAGTACATCGTCATTGTGATCGACTACTTTAGCAAATGGGCCGAAGCTTATGCTCTGCCAAAACAGCAGGCCGCAACCGTTGCCGACGCTCTGGTCAGGGACTGGATTTGTCGTTTTGGAGTTTCCCTCGATCTGAAATCGGACCAGGGAACTTCGAGTCTGCGCTCTTCCAGAACGCGTGCAAAACCTTGGGGGTTAGGAAGACTCGGACCACGGCGTTACATCCTCAGTCAGACGGCATGGTGGAGAGGATGAACAGGACTGTGAACCGCTATTTGGCCAAGGTTGTCTCCGACCACCAACGAGACTGGGACAGCTGGCTCCATCTGTTCCTATTGGCATACCGTTCGGCAGTACATGAAACCACGGGAGAGACACCGGCCAGTATTGTGTTTGGGCGAGAGCTCCGGCTACCCTGTGATCTCATGTTTGAATGCAAACTAGGGGAGGATGTGGCAGGCGGAGACTACGTTGCCAACCTTCGCAGGCATAGTATTCGCACCGCAAGCGATCGCATGAAGAATGACGTACGACGTAGGGTCTAGCGAAACAGCATACCAATCCGAAGACCTGATCTGGCTGTACAACACTCAGAAGCGCCGTGGTTTGTCACCGAAACTCCAGAGCGTCTGGAAGGGCCCGTATGAGGTCGTCAAGAAGATCAACGACGTAATACATCGAATTAAGAAGGCCAACGGTGGAAACCCAGAGTCGTACACTTCAACAGGTTGGCTCCATTTGCTGGAGATAACGCGGAGGCGCAAGTTAGGGAACATAAGCAACTCAACCCGGAACTGAACTTCGAGGATTTCATGGCCACTCACACTGGTACAGCGAAGGCTAGGTTTGGAGTGACTCGTGAGGAACATCGAGATTTGTTCACGGTGCCGGATGAACACGCGTGGCACATTGTGTTGCAAGAGACCTTCGCATGTCCCCAGGGATTGCCAGTGAATTTCAACGTCTGTTTGATCAAGTAGATGAGCTCAAGAGACAGGTTGGACGAGTCGGACAAGTGCTGGAGTTACAAAGTGACCAGAGACTTGATTTCGAAGAAGAAGTCCTATCAGAAACGCACATACCGGACTGTGTGGGAGGCACTCCTGAACCTGAGAGAGAAGCTGCTAACCGCAAATGTTTTGAAACTGGCGATTCCTAAGCTTGCTTGCGGACCAGACGGCCTGGATTGGCGGATCATCCGAAACATGCTAGAAGTTCTCTTCAGACTCAAGGGAATCGAAATTCTGGTCTGCAGCTGGAATCTGAGAGGACCGACAGAACAGAGAACCGTGGATTGCTTCTTTTACCAAACTTCTAGCTGCAAGAAGGGCGTACTGTGTCCATTCAGACATGAACGTTTCGGGGACGAAACGGCCTTAAGGAGGGGGCAGCGTGCCAGTCCATCCCTGTCTGCCGCGTGCTGTCGAATACCTACATCGAGAACCCGACTAGAAGCGGACTGAATGCTCGAGAACCAGGGACGCGGCTTTTACAGGGTGTCCATTTAGTGTGTAGTTCTTCTCTCTTGCAAGGTGTACCTGATAGAAGAAAATGTCAAATACAAAAGTTATTTGGTTGGTTAAGACACATATTCCAAAAATATTTTGAAATAAACAGGGTGTTTCGGGAAAGTAGGATAGTGATAAACTTGATTTTTTATATGGAACTATAACTTTTTCTTGAATTCTTCTAGTTTCCATCATTGATCTCTATTCAACCCTAAAATATTACAAGGTGAGATAGGGTGTCAGTAGATATTTCGATTTAAAATAAAACACACACGGTGTTACATTAAAAAAAACAAAGTAAAATGACCTTCAAATTGCCGTAATTAAAAATTCTGCCAAAAACACCCTGTAGATACAAATTGCTGGTAACATCCAAAATAATATCCACTCAATGTTCAGGTAACTCGCTGTATAATATTATTGAGAAAAGTTAAAGGAATATGTATATCAATTTGGACGTATTACTTGCGACCTTGCAAATCCGGAAATTAATAGAAAATAAATTATAACTTGGCAGCGTCGCGACTGATACTAAAAATATTTTAGGGTCGAATAGAGATCAATGATGGAAACTAGAAGAATTTAAGAAAAAGTTATAGTTCCATATAAAAAAATCAAGTTGATCACTATCCTACTTTCCCGCAACACCCTGTATATTTCAAAATATTTTTAGAACATGCGTCTTAAGTAATCAAATAACTTTTAATTTTTGTATTTGATATTTTCTCCTATCAGGTATACCTTGAGAGATATCGAAGAATTACACACTAACTGGACACCCTGTATATCTGTTTTAGGTATAACAGTAACAAAGAAAGGGAGACACCCGAACCACTTAAGCCAAAAGTGCTGAGCCTTCAAGGATATCTAAATTGAATGGTATTAAATCTACGATGGACGCTCCTTTGAGGTATCATTATGGGCAAGATTGAAGAAACAATCCAGAACTGAAATTTTATAAAATACTGGATGGCAGATACACTGAATCAGAAGAAAACTACAGAGATGAATTTAAAAGTGAGGATTAAATGCAAGTTTCTTTTATTGAATAAGGAATTTTATTTCTAACGATCTTTGTTTTAATAATATGTTTACAAGGTTCAGATGCAGAACTGAGTTAAATAAAATATCAACTACAAAACTCCGTCTACTAATACTTCTAATTTTTATCTCAATATACGACATATCAAAGCCATGTATGTCTATTGGTACATATACTTGTGACTGAAATTATTTCCCTCTGCTTTATGATATTAAAACGCAAAAAACTGTCTAGGGCTAAATTATAAATCATCAAATACGGAGCTTTGAGTTTAGTGGGCTCATTTTATGATAATTTGTTAATAAACACGTGCAAACCCTCCTTACCTCCCTGTTTACTGAAGGTAAGAATTTTCTCATCGAGCATACTATTCCTGATCTGGTAATATCTCATACCAGCCGTGTAGAGCGTGCCTGCCAACAGATGGCGCAGAACCATCTCGCGAGCGGCACGCTTGTCTTCCACCAGTTTTGCCACATCGGTTGCTGACATCGTCGAAAACGCACGTTCCGTGGGAGCGAACAATGTGAATGTTTTTGAACCTGTCGTTAAAAGAAGGATTGTTTTAAGTTCAAATATTACCTCTTTAAACATTTACATTTACTACTGCCGGAGCTATATACTATGGATAACACTTAGACAATTTAAGCTGATTTGAAATTAAGGGTTCGTTTTGGAGAAACTCGAAATGGGGGTCGAGAGGGGTATCGATTGACGTGGATTAATTTCCTCAGTCGAACGACATCACTCCCAACTCCCAGACTGAGGAAACGCTCTGGTGAAAGACTACAGCTTTTTGAAGTATCATTACCTGACCTTATTTAACCAAACCGGTTGAGTTTTGAGGTCAAAATGGGTGTTAGTCGACTCGGCTTGACATTCTGACCTGAGTCGAACTAGTCTAATACCAGACCGGTAAAACATTCCGGTGAAAACCCGCACTGCTTTGGAATTTTTAAATTTCGATGTAAAAATGGGTATCAATCGACTCGGCTTGAATTCTTGACTCGAATTATATCAAACGTAGACTAAAGAAACGTTTATTTTTATTCTCAATAGGAAATTTAAAAAAGGTTTCCTGATACCTATCACGGCATGCTATGGAAAAAAAAACCGAACAGGTGACAACCCTATCTATTATAGGGAGTCTGATGCTTAGAATATTCAGATTCAGATTTTTCCAGGCACGCCTAGTTACAATAACCCAACCGGTTAGGGAAGAACGTATCCAGACATCCGTCTTGGGTGGTGGGGAGCAGGGAATACGGACTGAGGTTTGCGTATTTTCATCGAAGTAGTTGAGGAATGTATATATTATGAATAGTACCTATACAGGGTGAGTTTTTAGTACCGGCTCGGTCGATAACTCCACTATTGTGAAAGATAGCGAAAAAAATTGTATATAAAAGTTGTAGCCACGGTTATGCTCCTTGCTCAAAAAATATTTAGATTTATACAGGGTGATCCATAACTACGTGGTGATGCAAACATGCATTTTTTTAAATGAGACACCCTATATATTATTCCATATTCAAATTCTACTAATGATATCCGTTCTTCCAATATAGGGTATTGTTACATTATACAGGGTATTTCAAAAGTTATGACCATTTTTATATCCAAATCGCGGTCAAATGAACATACTGTATGTCAAAAAGTTATGAATCAAAAATTATTTTTTTTTACATGAAAAGATTAAAAGTATGAACGCAAAATCCAGGTTTTCTCTCTTTTTTTTAAAGTGTAACCCCCAATATTTTATTATCCCAAAGAACTGCTTTTAATATACTCTTTCTTCTTTGTATAGCACTTGTTGTACCTATGTCCATCAGTTTCCGAAATATTTCGATTTTTCGGTAAGTTTAAAATATAGCTTCTGTTTGTGTACTGAAATTTATTTATTTTGAGAAAGTACTATCGAACTTGTTTTTTATTTAACGAACAACTAAATTATAAGGTCACGATACTGTTTAATGAAGTCAAAACCCTAAATGATCAAGATAATAGAGTCAAGTATGCTGAGGAAACAATTTTGTAGGCGTGATGCATAATTATCAAGCAGATTTATCAGGTAGGCTTTGAAAAATTGACAGTTATCATAACCTGCTCAATAATTCCATACTGTGTGAAAAACCGGCTTTAAAAATTAATTTTTTCATTGAGGGTATTCAGGAGAATCTCTGAGAAATTGTCTACTTGCCTCTAGAATATATCAACTATCAACATCATCAACGAACGATCCAGAACGGAGGTACTCTTCAAACTAATGCGTTCGAAATATTGAAGAATCGTTTTATTTGGCCTGCGTCGTTTAATATTTCATAGCCTACCTGATAGATTTGCTTGATAATTATGCATGACGCCTATAAAATTGTTTCCTCAGCACACTTGACCTATAATATCTCGTTAATTCAGTGTTTTGACTTGATAAAGTACTATTATGGCCTTATATTTTAGTTGTTCCTTAAGCAGAAATAAAATTTGATAGTATTTTCTCAAAGTCAATCAAATTTTAGTAAACAAATAGAAGGTATATTTAAAATTTGTAGAAAAATCGAAATATCTCAGAAACGAAAGAATGCAGCCATAACAACTGCTATACAAAGATGAAAGAGCATATTAAAAGCAATTCTTTGGCATAATAAACTATTGGGGGTTACATTTAAGAAAAGAGAGAAAATCTAGATTTTGCATTCTACATCACTCTGTAAACGAATATGCGTCGCGGGCTTTTTTTAAAGCCGATTTTAAAACTAGAGGATATTTTTAATCTTTTTGTGTAAAAAATAGCTTTTATTCATTACTTTTTGATATACAGTGCGTTCATTTGACCGCGATTTGTATATAAAAAGGATCGTAACTTTTGAAGTACCCTGTATAATGTAACAATACCCTATATTGGAAAAATGGAAATCATTAATAGAATTTGAATATGGAATAATATATAGGATGTCTCATTTAAAAAAATGCATGTTTGCACCACCACGTAGTTATGGCTCACCCTGTATAAATGTAAATATTTTCCGAGCAAGGAGCATATCCGTGGATACAACTTTTATATATGTTACGGTTAAAGTGTTTACTTTGATAGTTTATATACTAGCTGGATAGTATACAAACTATCCAAATGTCTCGTTATTTTGATGGAAAATCATATTTCAACTAAAATACCTATGAATATTGGTCGGTTTGTATACTAGCCAGCTGGTTTATAAACTATACAAGATATGCCGCTAAATTATATACCACAAAGATATCACACATATTAACCAGTGTTTCTGGTCAGTTTACAAACTATCCACATCATTTGGATAAGGTATGCACCTAATATTTCTAGTAATACATAATAACCAACTCGTTGGTTAGTATGCAAACTAACCAATCCTCTTTGGTTAGTATGTAAGCCAACTAATTTTCTTTGGTCAGAACAGGTATAGATTATTTTATACGTTTGAGTGAAACCTATGATGTCATTAAAGCTGCCCAGGGTCTAGAGATTTATTTTATATGAATAATTTATTACACAAATAGTATTTCCGTTTGTTTTACTTATTTTTAGGTAATTATAGTAATTGTATGTTGTGTCTATAAATAAACTTTACTATTGATTAAAAATTGTTTTTCTAAACTAAAGTAACCAAAGAGGATTGGTTAGTTTACCTACTAGAGTTGGATATTATGTAGTACTAGAGATATTAGGTGCATACTTTATCCAAATGATGTGGATAGTTTGTAAGCTAACCAGAAACACTGGTTAATATGTGTGATATCTTTGTGGTATAATACTTTAGCGGCATATCTTGTATAGTGTATAAACTAGCTGGATAGTATACAAACCAACCAATATTCATAGCTATTTTAGTAGAAATATGATTTTCCATCAAAATAACGAGACATTTGGATAGTTTATATACTATCCAGCTAGTATATAAACTATCAAAGTAAACACTTTAACCGTAACATATACAAGTTTTTTCGCTATCTTCTACAGTAGTTGAGTTATCGACCGTGCCGGTACTAAATACTCACCCTGTATATATATTATAATAAAAAAGGAGAATATAAGCAGCAACTGAAACAGTGGAGTCTTAGGCATTTTAGGAAGATGAAAAATGAAAAAAAGCATCAACTGATGTAAAACATTAAATTAAAGAAATACAAAATAAAAATGTAGCACGTATTAGCTAGCGTAAACATTTTTATCAGCAGGTAGCCTGTGCATTTTGACTGAAGATGATTTGCGAACTTTATGGGCCGCACAAATATTCTCAAGTGGCGCGCACGCCGCTCTCACACCGCACGCCACGATCCACCACCTGTCGGTTTTTCAACGAATGCTTTGTATGTTCACCGCACAGATTTGGACGAGAGCGTGATATGATTGGGTTTTTGGGCGTGTGTATTGCATAAGGTTCGGCAAACTGGAAAATTTCAACGATCGCCTGACGCGCAGATTTGTACCTACCTTTATGGAAACAACCAGCAGAAGGTAAGCGCGCACTTTTAGCATGGGTAGGGTAATACATTGTTAATCAGTGCTTTTAGTTCCAGGGCGTTATCGGAAATCGTACAACGCAAGGTATATGAAAGGTACCGAATTTGCAGTAATACGTTTTTATAAAGATACGTAACTTAAATTTAGATAATATGAACCATTCATTCCTTGGCAAAGAAAATGAAATACATTTTTGGACAAAAGTCTTGGGGGAGAGGCGGTGTAATTATACCTGTTATTTCCCCTTTTTATACGCCTATGCGGTTTGGTTAAGTTAGGTTAGGTAATGATATTTCAAAACGCTGTAGTTTTTTAGACCAGAGCCTGGGAGTGGTGTTGCTTGACTCAGGGCGTCAATCCGCGTCGATTGACACCCCTCTTGACCCCATTTCGAGTTTCGCTATAACGAACTCAAGCTAATTTAAAAGCATCGTAATAGCTACATTGATTGAATGTGTTTTAATATTTAACAATAGTGAACTACCAAGACGCCATTCTACGTTGGCAGGCTATTTCTAAATAGCTATTTCTAAATAGCCTGCCAACGTAGTTATGCGCTCTAGCACATAAGTCCTCTCTTTCCTGAGGCAAGTCTAGGCTTGACACTTATATAAAATGTGCACTATGCATACTACAGGGTGGGCCAATAGTGAGTGGACGGAGGATTGTGGGCTTACTAAAACATATTTTAGAAATCTGTCACTTGATTATGGTAGGGACCCTTGAGGGATATAACGTAAATATATTTTCACAAATATTTACGTTTATACAGGGTGATTCATATCAAACATAACATTTTTTTGAATGTAACCCTCTACATATTCTTACCTATTTGAATTCTCTGGTGAATTCTAGTATGATTTTACGTATCATACATGGAACTTTAAACGAACCTTTTAGGCGCAAATCACCATTTTTGGTATAAGTAGGTTTCAGAAAAAAATTGAATATCGCAGCGACTATAAAACCTAGAAGGCCGCGCCTTTGCGGTATCACCAAGCATGAAACGCGTCACCTTAGGTCGGACGGCTAAACTTTAATTCTTATTGTACTTGGAGGAATGAGCAGATTAATTAAGGAAAATTCAATCGCAGATAACTTGATTTTTTCAAATGGCAATGCTTATTTTGGTTTATAGAATCAAATGAAAAATTTGATTACCGTTCTAACGATATAGGATTCTCACTATCAATCTTTTTTGGTTTTCATTTTATTTCAACTAATCAGTCAAATCGGTGTTTTTCAATTTTCCTGCGTCTAAGCAACCTAGCAGGCTATGAAAAATAAACAAAAGCCCGTTAAAAATGGAAAAAACCAACTAACTTAGTAGAAAGAGACAAACGAACTAGAGTAGCGAGGCAAGATTATGAAAATTCCTTACAACACATCGGCTCTAACCGGATACAACAGCGGCAAAATGTCTAATGTCAATGGGAAGCTGGGATATGATAGAAGTATTTGTTTTTCACAGCCTACCAGCTATTGAAGTCTACTAGAGCTTCACAACTTTTCAAAACGATTAAAAATTTTGGAACATAAGGAAAACTGCCAGCGATTTTTACTCACAGTCTAACAACTTTAGAATGAAATTTCACATTTAATGGGATAAAAATTAGTCATTTCCACTCCGTTGAGTCAAAAATAAAGATATCTCTAACTGAAGCACTCTTAGCATCTATTGAAATGATTGCTAGAATTTTTTATTACCCCATGTCGTAATTGTGCTTATTTCATGTATTTTTCTACAAACTAAGTTATGCTTTTTAAATGACTATATTTTTATGGCATTAAATGTGAAAATTTATTCAGAAGACATAGATATCCTACTGACAGCAACAATCGCTGGTAGTTTTCCTTTGATTAAATATTTTTTATTGACTTTGAAAGTTGTGATAGCTAGTAGGCTGTGAAAAATGAGCCCTCTTGTTACCGTTATTGTTTCTGGTTAGAGCTAATGTGTTGTAATGAATTTTCACAACCTAGTCTCGTTACTCTAGTTAGTTTGCATCTTTCTACTAAGTTAGTTTGTTTCTTCCATCTTAACCAGCTTTTGTTTATTTTTCATGGCCTGCTAGATTGCTTACACGTAGGAAAATTGAAAAACACCGATTTGCTGGAAAATTGAAATAAAGTGAAATCTAAAAGATATTGACAGTGAGAATACTATATCGTTAGAAGGGTAATCAAATCTTACATTTGATTCTATAAACAAAAATACGCATTCCTATATTTGAAAACATCAAGTTATATTTGTGATTGAAGTTTCCTTAATTAATCTAGGTACTGATTTCTCCAATAACGAAAAGAATTCAAATTTAGCCGTTTGAACTAAGGTGACACATTTCATACTTAATCGTACCGGAAAGTCACAGCCTTTTATGTTTTATAATCGCTGCGATATTCAATTTCCTTCTGATACTTACTTATCTAAAAAATGGTGATTTGCGCCTAAACGGTTTGTTTAAAGTTCCATGTACGGTACATAAAGTCACACTAAAATTCACCAAGGATTCCAAATATGCAATAATATATAGGGAGTTCCATTCGAAAAAATACAAGTTTGAAATGAATCACCCTGTATAAACGTCAAAATTTAAGCGACAATATTTTTACGTTATAGCCCTCACGAGTCCCTACCATAATCAAGGGACAGATTTCTAAAATATTCTTTAGTAAGTCCACAATCTTCCGTCCACTCACTATTGGCCCACCCTGTATATATGATTCACAGTGCTGCACGCTTTGATAATATATCGACCATCATTTCGAAAATAAATAATTTGCAACCCTGGCTCTATCTGCTGAGAAAAATTTCATTATTAGAATGACTAACAGTTAGATCAATTTTATCTACGGAAAAATTTAACAATGCCTAGTTTCAAATATCTTATGATGGACATTATTTTAGCGTATTATCGAATAATAATTGAATTTCCTGTTGTCGGACGACATACTTAAACATGGGATATTATTTGTTGGTAATATTTAGGAACTATAATATGTAACGATATCTATGGATACCGTGTGGACGGTGATGGAAG
The DNA here is from genome assembly GCA_951848785.1 of Callosobruchus maculatus. NCBI lineage: Eukaryota > Metazoa > Arthropoda > Insecta > Coleoptera > Chrysomelidae > Callosobruchus > Callosobruchus maculatus. Next base: position 2,338,527 of record CATOUR010000191.1, on the reverse strand, counting down.
GATCCAAATTATAGCCTACCTTGTAAAGTTTCAGCCATTCCAGCACCAAAGATGAGTCTAAGAAATGTTGTGAACTTCCTTTCCCTGTCAGATTGCAATGTTTGTACTATATCACCTACTGGCAATGGAAACATTACCCTGTCTATTCCATGAGCTATACCCTGGCGAATCCAGATATCCTTCTTATCACCAGTCACCTTTGCGCCATTTATTGTCGTTATCTGTTATAGAAAAGTATATAAGTAGTTTCAAGTACATAACAATGATGCATTTCTTGTATTATTCAACCAATATTTCTGACATCGAGAAAAAAAGATAATCTGACACGATGCACAAATAATATCAACGAGAAGGAGCAACTAGGATAATAGGTCAGAGGAATAATAGGTATCGAGTTACAGTCAAGTTTAAAAGCTCTATTTTGTCCTTTTACAAACAATATAGCATGTTGAACTCCATGGGACGAACGAATTGTATAAGCATTTCGCGGCCATGATCTGATGAACTGTTTGTTCATGGGCTGTTCGGCGGACGTCGACACGCTCCGCCGCCTTGGCGTCGTCGCGCTTCGCTGCTTGACGTTTCGCCAACACGAGTAGTCGATCGGCATTACAACTGGAACCACCATCCATGCCAGAAATTTGGAAGCATCAAAACACTGACAGAACGGGCAAGAAGAGTGTGTGAACCAGCCGAACTAGGTGCCGAGCTCGAACATCTGAAGAATACGTTGAAGGCAAACGGCTACTTAGAAAAGTAAATAATAAGATCGCGATGCGAGCTGGTAGAGTAGAAAAGCAACCACAACCCCCACCAGTAGCCAAATCTGTCCTACCTTATGCTCCCCGAGACAAAGACAGAATTGGGAGGTTGGTGCAGAAGGAGAATATTAAGACGATATACAAACCAACTGGGCAAATACAACAGCATTAAAGAGCAGCCAAGGAGAAAAGGCATCCGTACTAATGGAAGTGTATACCTATATCGGAACAGCAAAGAGATCGGTACAAAGTAGAATTTTGGAGCACAAATTAAATTGCCGATTAGGTCAGACATAAAAATCTGCAGTAGTTAAGCACGCACATCAAGAAAGCGGTAACCACAAGATAAAGTTTAACGAGACACAGGTTCTGGTTACCACCTCCTCTTATTACACCAGATTGTACAGGGAGTCCTTTGAGATTTATGAACATAAAAACAACTTCAACAATAAAGAAGAAGCAGATAAGCTCAACAGAATATGGATACCCGCATTAAAAGACGCAAAGATTCTGGGATGCGCAGGAGTTCCGCAGGCATTGGTGGAATATACAGGGTGAGTTTTTAGTACCGGCCCGGTTGATAACTCCACTACTGTAGAAGATAGCGAAAAAAGTTGTACAAGTTGTAGCCACGGATATGCTCCTTGCTTAGAAAATATTTTGATTTATACACGGTGATCCATAACTACGTGGTGATGCAAACATATATTTTTTTAAATGAGATACCCCATATATTATCCCATTTTTAGAATCTACTAATAATTTCTCTTCTCACAATATAAGGTACTATAACATTATACAGGGTATTTCAAAAGTTATGACCATTTCTATATTAAAATCGCTGTCAAACGAACGTACCGAATATCAAAGAACAATGAATCAAAAATTATTTTTCTTACATGGAATGATTAAAAATATTCTCTAGTTTTAAAATCGGCTATAATAAAAGCCCGCGACGCATGTTCGTATACAGGGTGATGTAGAATGCAAAATCCAGATTTTCTCTTTTTTTTAAATGTAACCCCCAACATTTTATTATACCAAAGAATTGCTTTTAATATTCTCTTTCATTTTTGTAAAGCACTTGTTGTGCCTACGTCCATCAGTTTCCGAAATATTTCGATTTTTCGGTAAATTTAAAATATAGCTTCTATTCGTGTACTGAAATTTATTTATTTTGAGAAAGTACTATCTAATTTGTTTTTTATTTAACGAACAACTAAATTATAAGGTCATGTTAGTATTTAGTAGTGTAGTTAGTCAAAACCCTGAATGATCGAGATAATAAAGTCAAGTATGCTGAGGAAACAATTTTGTAGGCGTGATGCGTGAATTATCAAGCAGATTTATCAGGTAGGCTTTGAAAAATTGACAGTTTCCATAATCTGCTCAATTATTCCGTACTGTGTGAAAATCGGGCTTTAAAATTAATCTTTCCATTGAGGGTATTTAGGAGTATCTAGGAGAATCTAGAATATATCAACTATGAACAGCAGTATCTAGAACGGAAGCACTTTAAAACGAATGCGTTTGAAAAATTGAAGAATCGTTTTATTTGGACTGTGGTGTTTAGAGCTGCTTGATAATTATGCATGACGTCTATAAAATTGTTTTCTCAGCACACTTGACCTATAATATCTCGTTAATTCAATGTTTTGACTTGATCAAGTACTATTATGGCCTTATATTTTAGATGTTTGTTAAGCCAAAATGAAATTTGATAGTATTTTCTCAAAATGAATAAATGTAAATAGTAATAAATAGTAAATAAATAGAAGGTATATTTAAAATTTGTAGAAAAATCGAAATATCTCAAAAGCTAATGCAGCCATAACAAGTGCTATGCAAAGATGAAAGAGCATGTTAAAAGCAATTCTATGGTATAATCAAATATTGGGGGTTACATTTGAAAAAAGAGAGGAAATCTAGATTTTGCATTCGACATCACCCTGTATACGAATATGCGTCGCGCGCTTTTTTTATAGCCGACTTCAAAACTAGAGAATATTTTTTATTCATCCGTGTAAAAAAATGATTTTTGATTCATCACTTTTTGATATACAGTACGTTCATTTGACAGTGGTTTGGATATAAGAATGGTCATAACTTTTGAAATACCCTATATAATGTAACAAACCCTATTTTGCAAGAACGGAAATTATTAGTAGAATTTGAATATGGAATAATAAAATAATATAATAATAAAAAATGAATGTTTGCATCACCACGAAGTTATGGATCACCCTGTATAAATCTAAATATTTTCTAAACAAGCAGGATATCGGTGGCTACAACCCTTATGTACAACTTTTTTCGCTATCTTCTACAGTAGTAGAGTTATCGACCGAGCCGGTACTAAAAACTCATCCTGTGACGTGGTCTCAGTCTCTCGGAACACGCCGAACAGATGACATCAGCTTATGAGGATGCCGACCTCTCGTGGTGACGAAACGTCAGGCAGCGAAGCGCGCCGACGCCAAGGCTGCGGAGCGTGTCTACGTCGGCCGAACAAATCGAAGAACTAATAATTCATCCATGGGGCGAGCTGGTCGCGTTACCGTGGTGACACCGTGAGGAGCAGCCCTAAAGGTAAAAACGTATAAACTAGACGTCCATTAACAGTGGTTATGAAAAGTGAACCACTTCGTTTGTATTGTGCCAGTCCGGCCCTGTACGCCGCGCGTTAGACGCGAGTTCTCGAACACCGACTCCGCGAGCCGCTAGAATCCGTCTAGAAAGCGGACAGAACTCTCCAGACAGTGAGACACGTATATAAGCGGCATCAGCACAGGCAGACAGTGAGTTAACAGTGAACCATCGAGAGGCAATCCGTGATATACCGGTGGCACGTGAAAAATAAATGGACGGTGAAATAAATTAGTGAAGTGAAGGGCAAATATAAATTAGTGTAGTGACTGTAAATAAATTAGACTGATAAGTAATAGCTTAGGCGTAGTATATATTGTTCGTGTAAATAAATAGTTGAATCCGTACCAAGTATTTTCCTGCCCAATCAAACAGAAGACTTGTAACAGTGGTGTCAGGTGTGACGTAGACTGATTAGGCAACAAGGTATGGACAGTTAAGTGAATAAACTGTCAAAATGGTGAGATTCAGTGAACTAAAGGTTGCAGACTTAAGGAGAGAGCTCGACGAACGCGGTGCCGATAGCAACAGGCTGAAAACCGTTCTCCAGGATCGACTCCGGCAAATAATGATGGAAGAGGGCGAGAATCCAGATGCCTTCGAATTCGAATCACCCGAGTTCAAGTGGGCCAAGAAGCTCGTATTAAAAATCGAAGCAAGCTCCAAACAGTCGGAATCTGCTCGATTGTCGCTAGAATCAAATATCGAAGCAAGCTCCAAACAGTCGGAATCGCTCCAATCAAAAATCGAACATTCTCTCCGCGAGATTACGCTTTAAAAAAGTAGGAAAGAATTTACTTGAGTAAATTCAAATGGTGCTCTCACTGTGGAATTTGTTGGTATAACAATTTAAAGCTTTTTAAGCCGGAAGCGATATTGGCGAAACCGGATTTTTCCCGGTCTAGTTTTTTCATGGTGATTCCGAATCCGTATTTAGTTTTTCTCTAGCACCTGTAGTTTTGGCTATCTTTTGTATACGGACAGACGGACGGACGGACAGACAGAGGCTCTGCATAAGCTCTCTTCAGTGACTTCAGTGAGTTAGTGAGAGCTAAAAGGACATCGAAGAAAGAATCGGCACCAGAATTGACATCTTAGAATCGAAAATGGTAGAGCAATGAGAAGATATCAAGAGGGGCTCGTGAAAACATAAAGAAGATCCGCGAGACAACGTTCGACGCCTGGACTCAGAGATGGACAAGCTGCAAATGGAGCTTCAGGCTGCAAGCGTAACCATACCAAGTGACCAGAAGGCAGAAGATTCGGGCAAGCTGAGATTAAAACCTCCTCAGTATGATGGGAAAACATCCTTGGAGAATTACCTCCTCCAATTTTGAAGCGGCCGCAAATGCAAATGGTTGGTTACCTTATCAGAAGGCGACAGCTTTGACCTAAGCCCTGAGGGGTGAAGCTACAGATGTGCTTCAGACGCTATCACCGGCAGAACGAGGGGACTACGAACAGCTAGTCACATACCTGGAATTGAGGTTTGGTCAAGCCATATACGGTCACGTCTTCCACGCTCAGCTGAAGAATCGCTCCCAACGACCAAACGAGACGCTGCAAGAATTTAAAGCGGATATAGCCCGCTTGGTTCAACTGACATATCTGATGGCTCCAGAAGATCTAAGGAGCGGTTAGCATTGGAAGGTATTCGTGATAGCAGAATGCGTCAAGCTGTGTAGTTCTTGCACATTCGGAATGTCTGGTGCTCTAGTCAGAGCTTTAGAATTTGAGGCTGTGAAAAAGAATTACCAGTGCCAGGCCTGAGTTTGGGCGTGTGAAGGTGAGACAGAAGTGCCGGCCTTAGTTGAGGAACTGCGACGGGTAATTAGCGAGGCCCGTTCCAAGAAGAAGAGTGAGCTCCGGTGCTGGATGCAGAAGGTCTCAGGAAGAACTGCTCGTGTGGCCTACGTTGGGCAGCAAGCGAACAGTCTGTACGTGGATGGCTTCGTGAACGGTAGATAGAAGCTGATGCTTCCGGATACGGGTGCGACAAAGACCATCCTTCGACCTTATATGCTCCAGAAGAGTGCTGATGTAAGACCAACTAGATGGTGGCTTCGCCCTGCTACCGAAGAGCCCGCAAGTATCCACGGGGAAGCCGACATTCAGCTCCAGTTTGGGAACACCAATATCACACATCGAGCATTGGTAGCTGACATCGAGAACGAGATGATAGTTGGAATGCACATCATGGACACCTACGGATTCTAGCTGGACCTGAGACATGGTACCCTGCTAGTCCAAGAGGCAGAGGTAGTCCTCCACCGACGTCAAAAACAGGCTGACGAGGTGGTGCTCTCAGAAGATACTGCGATTCCAGAAAGATGCGAGGTGGTAATTGAAGCCTGTCTGATCGATGGCACTGATCGAGGGAGTGTCATGTTGTTTGACCCTCTACCGGATGATGAGCTGATTGTCCGTGGAATCGCCATTGGAAAATGCCTGGTACGAGCTGATGATGAAATTTCGGTGAGGTTTCTGAACGCGAATGGTTTTTCGATATACCTCAAGAAAGGAACACCACTGGGCCGTTGTTCTCCAGTCTCATTAGTGGTGAGGAGTGTAAACGCATCACACCAACGAAATGAGCGCTTGCATGAGAAGCTGACTGACTTGGTGGCTGCTTCGTCGAAAGGCCTGAATAGGGAATAACAGAAGCGGCTGATGGTATTCATCACAGAATTCGATTATGGTATTGGAAAGAAAGGGAGGACGAATGTGGTCCGACACAAGATCCACACGGGCGATGTATCACCTATTCAGCAACCACCAAGGAAGCTACCATTGATCTGTTGGTTCCTGGGCCGTTCGGCCGGCGTCGGCGCGCTTCGCTGCTTGACGTTTCGCCAATACGAGCGGTCGGCATCCTCAGAAGCCGATGTCACCTGTTCGGCGTGTTCCGAGAGATCAAACAGGTGACATCGGCTTCTGAGTATGCCGACTGCTCGTGTTGACGAAGCATCAAACAGCGAAGGCGGCGGAGCGTGTCGACGTCGGCCGAACTGCCCAAAAACCAACAGTTCAACGGATCATGGCCGCGAAATTCTTACACAATATATTAAGCTACCATTGGGCAAACGGAAAGAAGAAGATAGAATCACCAAGAAAATGGAAGGAGAGGAGGTGATCGAACAATCAGTGAGTCCTTGGTCATCGCCGGTTGTACTCGTGAAGAAAAAGAGCGGGTCAATACGATTCTGCGTGGACTATCGGCAGCTCAATAGTTTCACGAAGAATTGATGACACCCTAGACACTTTGGCGGGTTTCAAGGTGTCTATACGCGATAAGGAGAAGACTGCATCCACAGTCAGCTCGGCGTATGGCGGTTTACTCTTATGCCGTTTGAGTTGTGCTATATTTGAGAAGCTCATGAAAGCTGTCTTGACGAGGTTGTCTTGAGAAACCTGCTAGGTCTACTTGGATGACCTCATCGTGATTGGAAAATCGTTCGAGGATCACCTCAAGAACTTGGAACAAGTATTTAAGAAGCTGTACCAATCAGGCCTCAAGCTAAGCCCCAAAAAGTGCCACCTCTTCCAGAAGAAGGTACAATATTTAGGACATGTGGTTTCCCAAAAAGGCATAGCAGTAGATCCCCAGAAGATTGATGTAGTAAAAGTACCTGTACCCAAGAACAAACACGACGTAAGAGCTGCCTAGGTCTGTGTCCATGCTACCGTCGATACGTGGCCGGATTTGCTAACATCACCAAGCCGTTGACTAAGCTTATGGAGGAATGCCGCAGGTTGCAGTGGGGAAATGACTGCCAGCAAGCTTTCGACCTACTGAAGAAAGCTCTCTCGACAAGTTAGAGAACTTGGGCAGCTCAACCCAGAGCTGAACTTCGAGGACTTCATGGCCACTCACACTGGTACAACGAAGGCTAGGTCTGGCGTGACTCATGAGACGTCTCTTTGGCAAAGTAGACGAGCTCAAGAGACAGGATGAACAAGTCGGCAAAGTGCTGGAGTTGCGAAGTGACCATAGGCGGGTATACTACTTGATTTCGAAGGAGAAGTCCTATCAGCAACCAACGTACCGGACTGTATGGGAAGCACTCTTGAATCGCACAGAGAATCTGCTAATCGCAGATGTTTTAAAACTTGTGATTCCTAAGCTAGCTTGCGGACGGGACGGCCTGGATTGGCAGATCATCCGAAACATGCTAGAAGTCCTTTTCAGGTTAACGGGAATCGAAATTCTGGTCTACAGCTGGAATCCGAGAGGACCGACAGAACACAGAACTGTGGATTGCTTCTTTTACCAAACTTCTGGCTGCAAGAAGGGCGTTCTGTGTCTATTCAGACATGAACGTTTCGAGGACGAAATGGCCTTAAGGAGGGCCCAGTGAGCCAGTTCGGCTCTGCCCGCCGCGCGTTACACGCGCCGACTTAGCGAGCCGCTAGAACCCGTCTAGAAATCGGACAAAACTCTCCAGACAGCGAGACGCGTATATAGGCGGCATCACCACAGGCAGACAGAGAGATAACAGTAAACCAGCGAGAGGCAATGCGTGGTATACCGGTGGCGCGTGCAAAATAAATGGACAGTGAAATAAATTACTAGAGCGAAGGACAAAGGACTAAAAGTCAATCTGTGGTGTTTTCTTCACTTTCAAGCCTTTTGGATCCACACGTCAAAGCAGCAATAGGTACTTTCTTTGACACACAACTGCTCCTAAAAATGTAAAATCAACTGAGGTTCTGTTTACTGAACTATTTTTTGTTTGTCAGACACATTTTTTTTACTAATTATTCGAGTCAGTTATCGGTTAAACTAGCAGTTCGGTCTTTTAAAAGTAACCTTGTTTCAGGATAAACTATTATGCAATAGCAAAACTAATAAAGACATCCGTTCAGTTCATCCCAGTAAACCATACAAGTATTGTGCAAAAATGGCTCGTAGCTGTTATAAGTGTATCTGGAACTCTGACTCACTGTAGTTGTGTTCAGTGGCGTATATAGAAATCGATTTCGGGGGGGCCCAATTGGAAAAAATTTCATACGTTATAATATTGGCGTATTATAATCCTAACTTCAGCCTCTTCCAGACGTCAAAATTGAATGCGTGGCTGGTTTCGGGGGGGGGGGCACCTTATATACGCCACTGGTTGTGTTCAACAACTAAAAAACGTTGATATTGTTAGTAAAACTGAGAAAACTATCATATTTTGCGACAACAATGACGCATTGGAGCTATCCAATGCAAATGAGGTCGACATCGAAACTAAACCTTTCAGACAAGATTTGATAGATTCCCTAAGGAAACAAATAAGCCTATTATAGTAAATATATCCCGCAGCAATCAGATAGTGTCGCTGCGCAGAAACAAATTACGCGTTCGAACGGGAGTTTTGGATTACTTATTGACAACTAAACCACTGTTTTCACAAAAGTTACCGTCAGTTCGATGACCGTCCAAACAATCATCAGATTATCAGCTAGTAAAATATCAGAGGATGCGCACTACTTACATCCGAGTTGTTCAGATGGCGATGTGACAATTAAAAATAAAATAGGGTTAATAAGTGGAGAGCATTTCATTGAAATCAAGATACGTCATCACATTATTTAGAAATCTCCGCATGTTCTTCTGAAGATGAGATAAAAACCCACATTTTTTAGAGGAGCTGATAATATCGAGTTGGTGAAACATCTTAGGGTCAGCAGAAAAGTAGCAAACAGGATTGCGGTGAAATTCGGCTAATCGGATACCAAATCTGTTAAATAATTGGCTGCTTGATTCCAGTGCAGTTTTAACATATTGATTCTAACCTTACGCTGATAGGTGATGACTAGAATAGATAAGTGATGACTATTCATCAGTTGTTCAAAAAGTGGTAGTAAATCGTCACGGACTTGTACATGACATATCACCATTACAACCCGTCGCCGACTATCGGTGTGCCGACTGAAAGCAAATGGGTTGTACGAACCAGCTCTTAGAATACAATACTCTATTAGCAACAAGAGATATGCCGCCAGCTACAGAGCAAAGCCTAGCTACTTCAGATAACCCCATAATATCAGTTGATGCTAACGAACTCACTCATCCTTTAAGAGTGTACAAGATCCGATGGCACCTTCGACATCAGAACATTAACAAACAAAGAAAAGTCTAACAAAACTAAAATAAATGGAGATAGCCAGCAGTCACAACTACAAGCATCGTGCAGGTCAATGAAGAAAAATACACCAAACACAAAAATGTTTCAGGTCGATAACGGGAACCGCCGATCAAATTTTCGTCAGTCATACTTTCAGAGCGATTTTGACTGTACGCTAACAATCCTAACAAAGACCTTACCTCGGACGAGGTATATCTGAATAAAAAATATGATGGAATGGATTTCATCATCATAGTCACAACGTCTTAACAGACATGCTGTGAGCTCGTAAAATGCATTAAGTCGGAGCCAGAGTAGTGCCGACACGAATATTATCAACAGTTTTGAGAACTGTAGCTCGCCATCTTTCGCGATTTATTGTCAGTTCAGTAGCGCTCTTGATACTCATATTCAGCAACTGTTTCGTCGTATCCACCCACATGTAGGGGAACGGTCACGGCGCCGCCTACTCGAGGCATGACCTGAACTACAAGATTCTCCATATTATCGCTTATGTGTATACATATGTCCGAAAAATTCTCGACGACACGACACGATGGATGATAGTCTTTTTGGATTACCGCGCTCATCCAGTATGAAAACGTTAGTTCGATGGGCGGAAGAAGGGGCTCTTAGCATTCTCTTCCACGTCCTCATTTCAAAAGCATCTATGCGTCTCGACCTGCCTTTTTAATAGTCCAAGTTTCCGAGGCATAGATAAATATGGAGAACACGAGACTGAACCAGCGACATTTTGGTAGCTTTAGTGATGTTATGGTCACGTTATATTTTAGTAATCTTTGTCATGGCCACACGTGCCCGTTGAATGCGCCGTCGAATCTCATTCTAACAGCCACCCGAATTGTCGATCAAAGAACTGAGGTACACAAAACTTTGAACTACTTCACAACGGCCTACTGAATATATTGCTCGATGATTATCGTGCTCTCTATCTACGATCATAACCTTGGTCTTGTTGTAGTTAATACCAAGACCATAAGCTGCACTGTGTTGTTCTAAGATATTTAATTGAGCTACTAGTTCTTCCTGAGAAGCAGAAATAAGGGTTGTATCGTCAGCAAATATCAAGTTGGATATTTTGCTTCCGCCAATAGTTATACTGGACTCAGTTGTCCAGTACATGTCTCATCACAAATTCAGAGTAAATGTTGAATAACATCGGAGATAATACTCATCCCTAACGAACTCCTTTTCTGGTTGCAGTTTAACCAGACAGGTTACCATCAATAATTCTTACACGAGCCGAATTAGACTCATAGAGTTGCTGTATGAGAAACACCAGGTGATAAGGAACTCTCATGGAGATGAGGATTTCCCACAGTTTAGGCCACTTTACGTTATCAAACGCCTTAGAATAGTCCACAAAGCAGATAAAAACTGGAAAATAATGAAAATGAAAAAAAGTAATTGCACGGGCAGGGTCTCGAACCAACACCCATCAACACCTCCCACAAAACAGGCACGCGTTGTCGGCCACCATACCACTCGGCCACCCGCTATCTCGGCGTCGGGATCGCCTCAACGGTACATATTTGATTTGGGATTCGGTACTTTTTTACCGGGAATTATGATCTAATTTCAACCATTCAAAAAGATATTTATGTCGATCATTGACTTCGTCTCAAGCTCCAAACTTCATTCATCGCCTATGTTGCAAAAATATACAACAATAGTTTGATGAAAAGTGTCATTCAGCTTTGACGTTTTGCTTTCAATATTGATAAAATACGATTGGACGATATTTATTAACCTAGCCCGCAATACCCAATAGAACGCTTTTGCTGAATAACAACCAATAGAAAAGCTTTGTTAAATTCTTTGTTAAACATGTATGTTGATAAAATCGGGCCTAAGAATATCACAAAAGCCATTAATACATTTGCGGTACCGGTACTCACATACTCCTTTAGCATCATCAAGTGGTCACACACGAACATAGAAAACATCCATGTACTTACATGAACAGAACTCACAAAATACAGAATGTCACATCCGAACGCGTGCAAGGAGAGGCTTACCATAAACAGAAAACTAGGAGGCAGAGGAATTATAGACATAAAGTCACTTCGCGCAACACAAATACAAACACTCAGACATTTCTTCCTCACCAAACAAACTAACTTACATAAGGCAATAGTAAAAGCAGACAAAAACTATACACCACTTAACCTCTGTAGTCCAGATCACATAGCAGATACATACAATCATATCCAATCACAACAAGGACATATAAACACCTGGTCGCAGAAAGCACTGCACGGAAAACATAGATCCCGTGTCACCCAAGACCACATTAACAAAAAACAGTCATACACCTGATTGCAGGATGGCCAGCTGTTCCCAGAAACGGAGGGTTTCATGCTTGCTACCCAGGACCAAGTGATTGCAACCCGAAACTACAAAAAATATATAATTAAAGATCCATCCATAACAGACGATAATTGAAGAAGATGTCACCAACAAAAAAAAACAATAGATCACATAACAAGCGGGTGCAAAACTCTTGACGGTACCGAATACACAGCCAGACATAACTCTGCGGCCAAGGTCATACACCAAGCACTAGCCAAAACAAACAAACTAATATAAGACAAAGATCCATATTACAATTACACTCCGACATCATTACTCGAAATTGATTGATACAAACTAAACTGGGACGTTGAAATACTTACAGACAAGACTATCCCAGCCAATAGACCAGATATAGTTTTCCAGTCGAAGGTCGACAAAATTACTTATTTGATAGATATTGCCATTCCCAATGATGAGAATATCCAAAACACCTACGCTGGGAAGCTATCTAAATACACGGATCTTGCCATGGAAATAAAACGACTGTGGAAACAAAACAAAGTCACTCAGGCCTTACACCTGACACGTTTACACAATACCTTCAACAGTTGGGCTGGGACGAAAAGTTACATAAAGTATTCCAAAAATCTGTAATCCTGAAGAGTTGTAATATTGTGCGATCGTTCCCAAATTCCGTTCAATAATAGTCCGGGTGTTGACTTGGCACAGCCCGTCAACACTTGTTGCTACCGCAATCATGCGCGAGGAACTTAGAAAGTCAGGTAATAATAATAATAATGCATCTCTTGTCGGCGTGTAAGACGTACGCGAGGAGAAAGCCTCAACAAAACCCGACAGTAAAGTCGCAAATCCTCCGGAGCACCTTGGGCCAACTTCGGAGTAAATATAAGTCCCTTCTCTCCTGGAATGGAACGATGGACAGAGTTAATGTCATAAATAATCAACGACGGCCTATGGTACGTCGATTAAACTCACCTGAACCCCAAACCGAAAAAGAACAACCAATATCAGATAACCCAGTTGCGGATGTTTTGCCGGTAGAACTGGCAGCTACCAAAGCTGGTAAATCAAGACAGCGCTTACAGTGGACTACTGGGATGAACAAATCTGTAATGCACTGTTACCACCACAAAACTAGAAACCATCTCCACAGGCTACACGCATGAATTACACAGGCTATTTACAGCATGATACCCACACCTCTCAGCACGGGTAACTGAACAAAGACTTATTGACCAAAAACGTGTCATCACCAAAAACAACCGACTTACACCCCAATAACTACAAGTTATAAAGAATCTTGTAGCGGACGAAATAAATACAGCTGAAACGAATGATTCTCTAGTCAATGAATCAATCACGGAAAAACAACACAATCATATCCTAAACAATAAGACACCAAACACAAACACAACCAACACCACCAGCACACACTAAAAAGTAAACCCAGAACATGAGTTTATACCAGATGCCCCAGACACAGCATGCACTGACCTGTCTCACAATTTAACAAATGGTGTGGCACTAACCCTGCACTGCGAGATCCCCTGCCCAGACTAATTTTCAACAGCAACACCCAAAAAATATTACATACAATAACTACCAACGTAATACCACAATACTTAACACGCGATAGTAACCTATAGGACATCCATATCGTCATATATGCTGCCGCAGCAGCCACACTTATAGTTAACGGCCAAAAACTTCCGAAACGGTCTAATAACCATACAAGCAAAAGGTCAAAACCTAAATGGCAAATACGAATCGAAAACAAAATTACCACAATCAGAACCCAGACAGCACAATATATTCTAGGAACATTCTTAGAATCACCATTTTGGAACATTGTATCATTCCATGAACAGTTCATGGATATATAGATGATCTGATGAACATTCCAGGAATGTGAAAATGGGAATCCAAAAAACGTGCATAGGTTATTCCCTCAGAATATTCTACGATTATTATTAAGATGTATGGAATATTGTAGGAAGATTCCTGGTATATCTTTGAAGAAACACAGATAGGTTATTCCCTCAGAATATTCTACGGTTGTTATTAAGATGTATCAAATATTGTAGGAGGATTCCTGGTATATCTTTGAAGAATATATGTTGGAAAGAAACTAATGCCTTTTATCACTTCATTTCATTTATGTGTAAGTCTTGTTGTCTGTCTAGGTACCTAACACAAAATCAATCATCTCCTCTACGTGGATGATATAAAACTATATTATGCCGCCACAGAAGTGCAACTGAGAGAATTACTTAGAACAACAGAAGTTTGTACGTCAGATATCAAGATGGAATTTGGCATGAGTAAATGCAAGCTGCTTCACATCAATAAAGGCCAATGGAAAAACCATCCCGAACAGGAAGTAGTTACTGGCCAAGCGCTAGACAACATGGACAAGGACGAAACGTACAAGTACCTGGGTATCATTCAAGACGTTAAGGTAGACCACACAAAAATCAAATCACAACTAACACACGAGTTTAAAGATCGCCTTATTAGACTGTTAAAAACAAAACTGAATTCTAGAAATCTTACAAAAGCTATTAACACATTTACAATACCAGTCCTAACATATTCATTTGGCATTATCAAGTGGTCGCACACTGATATAGAAAACATCCATATACTCATCCGAATAGAACTGAGAAAACACAGAATGTCACATCCCAACGCATGCAAGGAAAGGCTAACTATAGACAGAAAACAAGGAGGCAGAGAAATTATAGATATACAGTCACTTCATACAAAACAAATAAAACCACTCAGACATTTTTTCCACTCGCCCTTTCTTGTCCAGATCATGCAGCAGACCCACACAACCACATACAAGCACAGCAAGAAAAAATAAACACCTGGTCGCAGAAGGTACTCCATGGCAAACATAGATACCGTGTTACACAAGACCACATTAATGAAAAATAGTCAATAGAACACATAACTAGTGCATGCAAAACTCTCGCCGGAACTGAGTATACAGCCAGACATACCTCTGCAGCCAAAGTCATACACCAAACACTAGCCACAACAAACAAGCTAATCGAAAACACAGATCCATATTATAACTACACACCGGCCTCAGTACTCGAGAACAATCAATTCAAACTATACTGGGACATACATACAGACAAAACCATCCCAGCAAATAGACCAGATATAGTTTTCCAGTCAAAGACAGACAAAGTGACCTACTTAATAGATATTGCGATTCCCAATGATATGAACATCCAAAACACCTACGCTGGGAAGATATCTCAATACACCGATCTCGCCATAGAAATAAAACGACTATGGAAACAAAACAAAGTTGTTATTGCCCCCCTCATTATGTCGGTCTCAGGCCTTACTCCAAATACACTTACAGCACACCTGCAATAATTGGGCCTGGATGAAAAGTTACATAAAACCTTCCAAAAGTCTGTAATTTCTAAGACCTGCAGCATTGTACGGTCCTTCCTGAATTCAGAATAATAATAGGTCAGGTGTTGACTTGGCACAGCCCGTCCATTCTTGTTGCTACCGCAACCATGCGAGAAAAAATAAGAAATGCATCTCTTGTCGGCGTATAAGACGTACGCTGGGACGGCTTACGTCCATCGGCACAACGCGGCTCTACGAGTGTTCTACTATCATTTAAGGCACCCATACGGTATCGAAAGACACCGGTGCTGCCATACGCTCCAGGGGATATAGAGTCCGTTGTGGAAAATGAGAGATACCGGATTTACTGGTACCGCTCGTTCCCCTTGCTAGAGCTTGTACAGGCAAACAAGCCCGACATAGTCCTTCTCGAAGACCAACAGAAGACGATGTTCGTTATAGAGTTTTTGGCACCTGCCGAGGTGAACATTGTCTAGAGAAGGAGGAGGAAGAGTGGACCAAAGATCAGGAGTTGCTCGGACAACTTCGCAGGCTCTGGCCAGACTACACTGTAAGTCTGCTGGTTATGGTTAGTGGATCCCTAGGCGTAATGAGGAATACGCTGCTCTCTGCACTGCGCAAAATACCGGTGTGCTCACCTCACAGTGTGAGGAGTAGTCACTGGGTAATGGAACAGCAGCTCGGTGTGTCGGAGCCCGGGCTGCACTTTTTTGTTTTTTTAATGTATTTTATAATAATTATTATTATTATTTATTTACCAACAATACAGAGGGGGGGGGGGGGTAAGTCAATTGATTGACTCACACAAGGTGCTGACCTTGTGGGTGAGCTTTGTATATCCTACTCACATTGCAAATATATACATACATATACCTATTTTACACATAATATATTAAATCTAATACTAACTATATTAAAGACTTCTAAATGTGTCAGTTCAAAAACCTGTTAAAAATATTTGAAAAAAAATATCTCTGAGTGTTTGCCTTTTTTTGTATAAGATATGAGATTTTATAGTTTTCAATGAAGCAGGAAGTAAATCGTATATTCAACAACATAAATATATTAAACCTTTTTGGCATATTGACTAGGAGGTCTTAAGGTCCTATTCTTCGTTCGTGTATCATGTTCATGGCTATTGAAGTTGATATAATTTTTATGTTTGTGAACGAAATTCAATATGTTATGGCTGTATAGTTGTCGGATATCAAATTTCTGGGATTCCTTAATAATTTTTAAAACACATCTTTGCAAGGAACTGATACTCTTCAAATGAATTTGATGCACTTCTCCCCAATCTAAGATGCCATAATTTAGCTGGGACTGCAAAAGAGAGTAGGTAATACAATGTTTTTAAACAGCGTGTGTTTAGAAATTGTCTAAGAAATTTGAATTTAGGTAAT
The DNA here is from genome assembly GCA_951848785.1 of Callosobruchus maculatus. NCBI lineage: Eukaryota > Metazoa > Arthropoda > Insecta > Coleoptera > Chrysomelidae > Callosobruchus > Callosobruchus maculatus. The sequence continues at coordinate 2,321,871 of CATOUR010000191.1, read as the reverse complement.
AGTTGTCTGGCTTTTCGCGGAGGAAATTTTATTTGTAAATCCCATTTCAAATGTTTGTCAATTATTATACCTAAGTATTTGACACTATCAACCTCAAAATTTTGCTTTTGTCTATTTCAATAGATCCAAAATTCGGTAACGTATTTTTATATGACGAAAAAGGTAAATAGTAAGATTTATCAAAACTTAGCGTAAGGAGATTGCTATCAAACTAATGTTTAATAATTATTATATCATACCTGATTATTTCTTGGATTTTTTCAGCTTGATGCCTAATACATTATCACTGTATCATCTGCAAAGCAGTGTATCATTGATTTTGTGGCAATATTAAGTAGGTCGTTTATATAAATATTAAATAAGAGTGGTCCTAAGACGGTTCCTTATGGTACGCCGTACTCAAATCTTCTGCACTCACTTACCTATTTCGACATAATTTGTGCGATTGTTTATATAGCTTTCCATTAGCCTGAATGATACTCCACGAAAGCCGATATGCTCTATGCTATGCTGACCGTGTCAAATGCTTTAGCTAGATCAATAAATACAGGTACGGCTGGTATTTCTTTACCTAACGATTAGTAAGGTATAACGTGGCATCTTGAGTGGAAACTCCTTTTTTAAATCCAAATTGGTTCTCAGACAAAATTTTACTTTTTCTATGAAGGATTCAATCCTACTTCTTAATACTTTTTCAAATACCTTAGCTAAACTTGATATAAGTGTAATAGGTCTATAATTTATCATTTATGTTTTTTTGGCAGATTTGTAGATAGGTTTGATTACTCCCATTTTAAAAGCAGATGGGTATATTCCGAACTCAAAAATTGTATTAATTTATTAAATAGGTTATAGGTGTTGAAACTATAATGACGATTGTTTTTAAAACTTCAGTTGTTATTCCATCAGTTCCTGGCGATTTATGCGTTTCAAGATTATTTATTATAAACTCAACTTCCTTGAGATCAGTGTCTTCAATAAAAAATGATTTCAAACTCCTAGGTGCGAAAATTTTGTAGTTATTATTACCTGAAAATTTAGGTGCCTATTTACTGTCATCGTTTGAGAAATAATCTACAAACATGTTTGATATGTTATTTTTATCATCTTCCATTGTACCACTTGCCGTTATCATGTGATTTATCGTATTTTTATCTTTATTTTCATTACACAAATTTTTAATACAATTCCATAATTTTCTAGTTGAACTGCTGTTCTTATTCGTTCCAGTTTTGAAATAGTCCTTTTTTGCCTCATTTATGATCGTTGTGAGTCTGTTTTTATACTTTTTGTAATCATTTTGTAGCTGCTGGTTGTGTTACAGTCTTTTGATAATAGTCCATTCATGTCATTTTTCTTATTAATTGAATTGAGAACATCTATTGTTATCCAGTCCTTTCTTTTCCTATGTTTTTTTGTTGTTTTAACTTTGATGATGCTTTTTGTTATGCTATTTTGAATTTTTTCTATTAGATTATGTGCAATATGATTGGGGTGATCTAATTTAAAAAAATCATTCTAAAGCTCATTGGAAAAATGTTTATATGTGGTTAGTTACGTTATGCTTGTAAATAATAGGCTTAAATGCATACGCATTTTCTGAGCTTTTGATGAATATGTGGTGAATACAAGAGTTCTGATTCTTAAACCGCCTTGACAAACCTAAAGACCTAAAACTATTGCTATATAATATATTTAAATAGCCATGAGCATAATCAAAATCTGCAAGAATGTCAATATTTATGTCGCCAATGATGGATGTTTGATTTGCTGCATATTTACTTTTGTGTAAAAAATCATCAAGTTGCCTGTTAAACGTATATGGAGATGTTGATGGTATCCTATAAATTGCTAAAATATTTAGTATCTTCAAATTGGTAAGTATAATTTTCACGCTTATAACTTTGAGTCCTTCAAATCTTATTATTTTATAACTGTAATTATAATTATTCTTTATAAAAACTACAACACCATCGTTTTGATTAATATCTCCATTGTTATATATTTGTGCATATCCTGAAATTTTGTATAACTCGGGATATTTTATCTGCCAAGTTTCTGTGAAAATCGACAAGTCAAATTTTTCCTTTAACTCATCGATAAACATCAACATTTCATCAAAGTTTTTCGAGATACTTCTTATGTTATTATAAAAGATTTTAAAGCTATTTTGAGAAGATGAACTGACATTCTTATATTCTTGAACATTATTTATAGCTAGTGTTTCAATACAAGTTTGTTCTAATTCCTTGATATACTGATCCATAAATAAACATAAAAATAAATATACTAAGTTTTATTCGTGATATGCGTTCTTGTTGAAAAAATTTAAACACAGGACAAGTTCTATCTGCTGGAGAGTGGTTAATACCATAACTCCTGTGATATTTTTCGTTAGAATATAAACAATTACAACATGTATGTGTAATCATGCTGCATGACGTATTGTCGTGGTTCTGTCCACATTTTATGCATACTGTTTGGTTGCTGCATTTTTTCCCTGAATGGTTGAATTTTAAACAATTTTTACATTGAGAAATTTCGTTGTTAGGTTAGACCGACAAGTTTTGAAAACCAGTTAAAATTTTGCTATTATTATTATTTTGCATTTCTTATTTTTTCTCGCATGGTTGCGGTAGTAACAAGTATTGACGGGTTGTGCCAACACCTGACCTATTATTATTATTCTGAATTCAGGAAGGACCGTACGATGCTGCAGGTCTTGAGGATTACGGACTTTTGGAAGGTTCTATGTAACTTTTCATCCAGGCTCAATTGTTGCTGGTGTGGTGTAAATTTATTTGGAGTAATTTAATATTATTATATCTAAAACACAAAAAAATGCAGCCTGGGCTCCGACACACCGAGCTGCTGTTCTATTACCCAATGACTACTCCTCACACCGTGAGGTGAGCAATCACTGCGTCCGCGAATCGTGCGCCCTAAGTAGACGAAGGGACCCAAGGACTGCCTTCTGCATTCTGGCGGCTAAGTTGTGCGCCGCCGCTCGGCACACCGGTATTTTGCGCAATGCAGAGAGCAACGTATTCCTCATTCCACCTAGGGATCTAATGACCATAAGCAGCAGACTTACAGTGTAGTCTCGACAAAGCCTGCAAAGTGGTCCGAGCAACTCTTGATATTTGGTCCGCTTTTCCTCCTCCTTAGAGACGATGTTCACCTCGGCAGGTGCCGAAAACTCAATAACGAGCATCGTCTTCTGCTGTTGGTCGAGAAGGACTATGTCGGGCTTGTTTGCCTGTACAAGCTCGAGCGTGGGGAACGAGTAGTTCCAGTAAATCCGGCATCTCTCGTTCTCCACAAGGGACTCTATATCCCCTGGAGCGTATGGTAGCACCGGTGTCTCATCGACACCGTATGAGTGCCTTAAATGATAGTAGAGCACTCGTAGAGCCGCGTTGTGCCGATGGACGTAAGGCGTCCCAGCGTACGTCTTACACGCTGACAAGAGATGCATAAGCGTCTCTGGCGCCTGTCGGCAAGCTCTACAAAGGGTGTCGGGTACATCAACGCCCATAACCGTTTTACAGTACGCCAAGGTATTGAAGACACCGTCCTGGAAAGCCATTATGAAGCCCTCAGTCTCCGACTTCAACCCACTAGACCTTAGGAAAGAGAAGGTCAACTGCTCAGACAAGCCATGCTCTTCTAGATGTTTGTAGAAGATTCCATGAATTGGCTTATCTTTATGAAGCCTTAAGAGAAAGTCGACTTCAGCAGTTTTAATGTGGGATTTTAATTCTGCGGGAACAAGTTCCGTAATGGACTGCTGACACCTCCGCTTGAAGTCGAGTGTGAGGCTGAGCTCCTCGGCTGCTCGTTTCGCTGCGCTAAAAAGAAAGGCTCCTTTACCCGCAATCTCGTGCTCTCGCACAAAGCGGATCAGGGGATCGGTGCTGTTCGTAACATAGCAGGCAGTGGCCAATACGACCCTGTTGTGCAGACGCTCCAAACTAAATAGTCCACGCCCTCCCAGGTGTCGCGGGAGGTATATTCGCGGGACAGAGGACTTAGGATGCAGACTTCTCTCCATATTTATCCTTTTGCGGGTCTTCGTGTCGATTTCCTTCAGCTCGTTCACTTTCCACGGTATAGCACCAAAGGTGTATAATAACAATGGGACCGCAAGCATGTTTGTGGCAGCGACTTTGTTCTTGCCGGACAGCTCTGATGACCAGATCTGCCGAAGTAGGTGCAAATACTTACGGTGGAGACACTACTTGACCAATTCTGTCTCTTGGACATGACGCTGCGCCACTCCAAGGTAGGTATAGGTATCTCCGGCATGCATTTGTCGCAAGATGCTCCCATCAACGAGCTGTTCCTCATCTCCACTATCTTCGCTTCGTCCTTTCTTGAGATGAACCAATGCACATTTGTCTGTCCCGAACTCCATTCCGATAGCATGACTGTAATCCTGCACCACCCTCAGCGATTGTTGTAGTTCGCGTTGGCCGGAGGCATAAAGTTTTAGGTCATCCATATAAAACAGATCGGTGACCTTGTGCCTCCGGTTATTGGGCGCGCCACAGCTGTATCGTTTAGTATGTCTCAGCGCTATGGACAGAGGCAAAAGTGAGATGCAAAAGAGCAAGGGACTCAAGGAGTCTCCTTGGAAGACACCTCTTTTGAATGACACCAACTTTGTCTGAACCTGAGTTTCACTTGATATTATAGTGAACCGGGTCTTCCAGAGTGGCATCAGTTGTTTGATGCATCCCACTATCTGATTATCTACCGAAAGAAATTCCAACAGCCGCACAATGAACTCATGAGACGTGCTGTCGAATGCCTTGCGATAGTCAACCCAGGCCATAGAAAGGTTTCGCTTCTACTGCACGGAGTCCTGCGTGACACATCGGTCAATCAACAGATTCTCCTTGCAGCCAGCTACTCCTTTCTTTGACCCTCTCTGTTCATACACGTCTAGAAGTACAGGATTCACAGCTTGAAGGATACGCATGTACAAGATTCTGGTGAAGAGCTTGTAACATTCGTTCAGACATGTTATTGGCCTGTAGCTTTTGGGATCAGACAAATCTCCGGTCTTCGGGAAAAGCATGGTTCGACCCTCGACAAACCAAGCCGGAATTGGCTGCTCCTGATATAGCTACGAGTTAAAAACTCTAGCCAAATGCCGGTGGCAACTGGGAATTTTTTTCCACCAGTAGGTGTTTATGCCATGCGGGCCAGGAGCTGCGAAATTCTTTGCACCTCGTAAGGCATCAATAATTTCTTCCGTGTTTATCGGATGACTCAGTACATTCAAGTTAGGAGTCCTCCTACAAACGGACTCGAACTGCGCCAAGGCCGGAGTGTCTGCTGGGCTGTTCGTAAATGTCCCTCCAGAAGGCTTCCACGCGATCAGCAGTTGGCGGCTGCTCTATGGCTGGTGGCGGCTGCTGGAAAAGGCGAGAAGGTCTTTCATAGAACATTCTGTTCTGCTCCAGACCCCTCGCCTGCGCCACCAACCATCGTTCAGCAGCGATTAGCATCCGTATCCTATCAAGACAGTGTTGTTTGACAACAACCAATACCGCTTGACTGAGTGTATGATGGTTGCGTCTCAACCCGTAGGCTATCTGGCGCACTCGGTGCGTAAAAGGCTTCCCAGCCGCTCTACATATATTCCATCACACACTGGATACGGGATGCTTCCTGGCGAGCTAACTGGGTTTTCGCTTCCATTTGACGCACTCGTCTCTGTGGTCTCTCAATAGGAGAATCTCTCACTCTCCCCTATCAAGCTAGCCTCAGAGCCGCAGCGTAAATTTCGCAATTGATGCTCCAAATGTCAGAGGCCTCCGATAGATGTTCACCCACAGCCTCATCCTCTCTCTTCAAATCTGCCAGCTTGAAGGATCTTTCGTTGTTATGCAAGGCCCTTTGGCCTCTGAAATCCCTAGGTGAGACAACTTTGTCGATTTCCCTCTCAGCGGGCCTTACCAGCGAACTTTCAGCCTGGTTAACAGGCCTTCCGTCCGCCGAAGGGGCAGGCTGAGCTGGAGCGCGAACATATCCCTGCCTCCGGAGGTACGATACATAATCTCGCAAATTCTGAGAGGTAAGCGTGCTATGCTCTGGGTGCATTCCACACCACCTCTCATACATGCGTGACATGTATCCCCTACGGCGCGGGCTACTGCTCTCGTAGCAGCTCAGCAGGTCATCCCTGAGCTCCGTCGTCCACCTAAAACGGTCCATGTCATTGTGGGGGTCATCAACAGGGCAATTCGAAGCACCGCCACCTTGCCCAACGCCGGATTCCGAAACCGGCTCGGTGTGGGTGCTTTTCCTTCGAGATGGTCGAACCCAAAAATAGGGCCCGTCAGGTGATTAGCCTTAGGGCCCGCAGCCGACATTTCCGGAGGCAGCCGTCCAAATTGCCTCCTGAGGATGGACCTGTGAAGGTTGCCGGCCGGCTTACATCCTTGGCTTCGGTATATCCTGCGGTGTCGCCACGCACCGGATAGCCTACTGATGTTGGGTGGCTTCCTGCGGGTATCTGGTATTAGCCGCCCCTAACGTGGAGTCAGACGCTGTCGGAGTACCGCTCGACACATGGAGATCCGTCGTGTCCTATTTATTGTGGAATAGCCGATCCTCTGGATGCAGACGCTATTCCACCGTGCTAGTTTTGGTCCGCCCCGGATATGTCATTTTCCCCGTACCACCCACATCTGGGAGGCATTCCCCTACCCGCCATCTTGAGGAGATCTAGCGACCCCTCGCGGATTATTATTATTATTATCATCAAAAATTTGACTATATAATTCACCTGAAACTTCTGCGTATATTATATAAAATTTTTTCTGACTTATGTAGGTACCTAATATATGTGACGTGTAAATCTTCTTCGTGATTTTCGCGAATAATGTCTTCTTCTACATCCTTCTCGGTGATTTTATCATCGGAGCGGTAGCCAACAATTTTAGTTCTTGGTTTGATCTTCTACGTTCAACTCTAGTCCACTATTCTTCAAGGATTTAATATTTTCGATTTTTATATCAAGTTTTGACAAATTTACATTTCTACTAAGGTCTCTTCTAGTAAGGTGGTTGGACTGCAGCTATTCAGGGGTGATTATTATATTTATATATGTTATATTTATTTTTCCTATTCTTTCTATTCTTGCATTTAATTTTTGGAGCGTTGTCACAACAGAGTCTTTTTCTACAATGTTTGAGCTTATGAGGTCATATTGTTCTTGAAGCCTACGATTTGCGTTTGTTATTTGATTATATACCTAATTAATTTGTCCTTTTCAAGAAGTATTGAACGATGAAGCTCAAGCTCCTATTTTGTTTTTGTATCAGTTCTCGTTGTAGTCGTTCGTTATTTAATCTGAAATACAGGGTGTAACTTTTAAGGATGTCCACACCTATATTACCGTGTAAATCTCGCTGAGCTGATCATTTTTTAATAAGCAACATGGGCCGGAAACGAACCGTTTCGGAAATAGCGCTACCGGAAGTAGTCCTTTCTGACGCCTGAAATTAGGCAATTAATTCGACGTCTTGCGGCCAGTGGCGTGGCCGGCACTGTCTCCGGATCTCAATCCCCTGGATTTTTTCTTGTGGGGTCACCTGGAAGCACTTGTCTACCAAGGGGGTGCACCCATCGAGGTAGAGTCCCATGGAGGCGCGATAATGTGGCTGAAAGCAGGTGCAGGTTGGCCATATTGATTCGGCACTTATGTCAAACAGCTGACGTTTCTTTGACAATTTCGTGTTTGCTTTTTTTGAGTGTTTTTACTGAGATTTTTAGTTATTTTTAAGTGATATTCTAGTGAATTCATGAAGGAAATAATGGTTTCATGTGCTTATCGTAGTTGCTCTAGCAGAGATGGCATGGATAAGAAGAAATCGACAGGAATTACATCTCATAGGTGTATGTATGCAAAAAAATAACAATGTACAGGACCGCATTTGTAATCTTTATCTCAATAAAGTGTAACATATCGCAGCAACAATACAGTTGTATTATTCAATTGATGATGAATGTCGTCTCTACAAAGCCTGTTTTTTCATATACTTAACTATGAATTTCGCATTAGATTGAAAAATCAACCCAATACTTCATATTTAAATCATTATTGTAATGAATTTTCAAAATTATTTACATAAGAAAATGATCCGGCTCTGGCGAGGCGTCCATATTGTTACCACACTTGGCCACGCCTCCTGCTACCGTTTTTGTTATGCGAAATTGAACCTTATAGCGTCTCCTTGGGATTCTACCTCGATGGGGTGCACCGCACACAGCAGAAGACCTGATTGCACGCATCATTGCAGCAGCTGGAGACGTCAGCGAGCAGCCACAGGTAATCAACGCTGCCACTGCATCGGTCATCCATCGAGCCAGATTGTGCGTGCAAGAAGGCGATGGCCACGTGGAGCCTCTCCTTCACTGATTTTTGACTGATCTCGGTATTTTTTGTTGTTGTTTTTTTTGCAATGTTTTTTTTTTGTTTTGTTTGTTTGATTTACTTTTGACATTTTGGCCATGACAATTAAATGTTGACAAGCCGAATCTGTCTTAGCAGCTGATCCGTAACCCCCTATCTCCTCTGCCAATTACGAGGCGTTGAATGAATTGCCTAACTTCAAGCGTCAGCAAGGATAACTTTCGGTAGCGTTATCTCCGTAACGGTTCGTTTTTGGACCCATGTTGCTTATCGAAAAATGATCAGCTCAGCGAGATCTACATGGTGGTATAGGTGTGGACATCCTTAAAAGTTACACCCTGTATTCATTAACTTCTTGAGATAAAGTTATGTTAGTTTCTTCGGATAAAGAGTCACTGGTAATTTTCCTATCCTTTTTGCTTATTGCAATCTTCAAACATTCAGTAATTCTATGCCCTATGTCATTAGTCCTTGCTATGACGTGTAAGTCATACAAAAGTACCAAAATTTTAATCAAAATATGACCGAAGGTCGCTCTTCCTTGCAACACTGGTATACCTGTACGTAGATAATTCCAGGAAAACCTCAGGAACACTTGCAGCAATAGTAGGGAATTAATAAGGCTTAGGAAAACTGATTATTTAGAATACGTTCAGGTACGATATTATTATTAAAATAAAGCAATAATTCAACTTTTCTCTCAACAGCATTGTTTTTTACATACCAAAAATCTATTGATCAATATTGCTATTATGCGCTGTGATTGGCCTAGTTAAACAATGTCCAAAAATGTGAACGTTGAACGGGGTAGATCTCGTTCTAGGAACATCCCCGATTGTTTTGAGGTAGAAGTTATTTACTACTGAGTAATATCAAACAATTCAGTGAATAAATACAAGAGGTAATGACATTTGAGTATTTAATTCATTTAATTGTTTTAGCCTTCATTTCAGAAAAAAGCATGTGATATAAACTAATAAAAATATCGGCTTAGACATACACGTTCTTTTTCAACTGGCGCTATCAAACTTATATGCTGTATTACATTTTTTGTGCACCCCCCACCCTTTTCCACTCCCATTGATATGTATTTAGCTATTCGAACGTGCGGTCGATAAATAAGCACGCTCTGCAAAACATCGTTCTCTAGAGGGAAATAATAAAATTATTTGCATACAAGTGCGTCCAAAATGTAGCTAGAGTGAAGCTACACGCGATAGAAACAGTTATTCCTCCAATAGTGCAGTGTACATGTACAACTCGAAATTTGATAAAAACTGATGAAAATTTCTCACCTGTTTTGCTAATTGCCGCAGATTATTGTTTTTATGTTGAATTCCGTAACCGGCCACCATATGCGGTATGAATAATTTTCTCAAGAGGGACATCAACGATAAATCGCTACTGTAAAACATGGTTTGCTCAATTTGTAAAAATTCGTTATCTGCGGCAGAGGCTGACAAAAAAATTAAATGTGACCATTGTGGAGCCCAGCTATGCCAAGGTTGCTCGGGTCTTACTGCAACTGAAGTTTGAGTCATGCAAATGTCAAAACGTTTACTGAACTACAAATGTCCTAATTGCTTGCAAAACAAAGATGACAATACTAAAGCGATGTTTCAGTTAGAATCCCAACTACAAGCTAAACTCCAACACCTGGAAGATAAGATAATACATGTCATGAATTTGAGCAAAGATGAAACCAAGAAAGAAATAACCATATTGAAGGAAAGTAACATTGACTTGATAAATTTACTTACAAATATAGAAGCACCTAAGAATAAATATTCGGTGGCGTTGAAGAGTCCATCATTCCGGATGCCTAATAATAGCAACGGTTCTAGCGCTACAGAACACTCGAAGCAAAATAACCGACATCTGAGTCCTGTTACAAGACAATCTGTCATAACCAATCATGACCCAACACCTACCCCATCAGAAGTCAACAACCCTAGAGGACAGGAAAATGACTTCACCGAAGTTGTCCGCAGACCTAGAAAGCGAAAGCCTGAAATGATCGGTACAAATGTAGAAAATGGAGATAATATGGAATTCTCTGGTACAAGCCAATGTCTCCAAACCTGATTTCTGGCATCGTGGTGTTGTGTATGAGAGGTTCAATTTCAAACAGGGCCAAAAATTCCTGGATAACTAAAAACCACGTCCCAAGGAGACGGAGAATGGGGATTTTTAAATACTTCATCACTGCCTACCAAGCCACATAGTGTCTGTGTTGAACCCTGTACAAGAATCAAAGACTCAAGGAGTGTCAGCAGTGCATCGTCTAATAGTGCCATCCACGACCAAGGACTCAAATTCGAAAACAATCAATCGAAATGCGAATCTTACACAACGGACCAAGCAGCATCAAAGATGGGTAAAGTTGATCAGAAATCATGTAGAACCGACTCAAGTTTGACTTTAATGCATTTTAACATCCAAGGACTTTCTAAAAAAGTAAATAGCTTAGAAATTGTGCTTGATCAGTACAAACCTGATTTTTTATCACTGAGCACTGGCTCAAGTCGCTCGAAATAGATGTGATAAATATCCAAAATTATAAAAGGGTAAACAGCTTCTGTAGGAAAACTTATGATAGAGGAGGAGTGTGTATATTTTCGAAAATAGGCTTAGGGTTGCAGCCGATAGTTTTCGATAAATGCATTGAAAAGGAATTTGAAGTATCACTATCGGTTTTAAATTGTATAGGTCAGATTAGTTATAAATTGTACATAGTTGTATTAAATGTAAGAATAGCCTTAGGTTGAATATCGCCCAAATAAAGTCGTTAAAATAAAATAAATAAATAAAATAAATAAATATAGAAGTCCCAGCAGTAACTTTGATGTTTTGATTAACAAGGTTTATGACCTACTCTACATGTATTATAACAAAGACAGCTTTTATATAGTTTGTGGAGATCTGAATACAGATTTGCTTTGTGATAGCCATGATTCTAGAAAGCTGATGTATTTATTTGAAGAATTTGGTATGCGCGCCCATGTACAGGGTGGCCTAATAAGAATGGACGCCGGCAATATCTCGGTAACCGTTAATCGTATAACTTCGAGCAAAAAATATTCTTAGGTAAATCGGCTAAGAGAAATGGCTGGAAATTATTTTTAAGTTCCGCAATTAGCCGCTAGGGGGCGCAACTGTTACGGTCAACCAGAAAAACGGCTTTTTCTCAAAAAATATGCAAATAAAGGTATACTATAAATTCTACCGTCATGTAGACTGAACAATTTTCGATTTTTTTTGTTAACAGTTTTTTGTTCTATCTTGTAAGATGTAGTGGTGGGGGAATGTAATAAAGCTTTTTGTTTAAATGGCCATAACTTTGTTATAAGTTAACGGAATTAAACAAGCTAGGTCTCGTTTGAAAGAGCTGTTCTTGCCTAACAACACATTGTATGAAAATTGTACAAGTTTGTTTTGACTTAGTAGCTATAGGGTGATATTTGGCATAATAACAATTATTACGCATTATTACGAAAATTTTAAATGGTATGCTATTTATCTTTCAACATAGGTATATAGAGGATAAAATTCTTAAAAAATCAGTGAAAGATTCAACCTCCTAGCTATTTTCAAGCCGGAGATATCAGTAAAACAAGTATTCTGACAAGTGTGCTGTGAGTTTCAGAAACAATTGCCGCCCTATAGGGATATAGCCTCCGTCTAATCGTTTTAGTAATCATTTTATAGATAATACTCAAGTAAAATCACTAAATACCATATTTTGACTTTCTGAAAAAACCACCAGGTGGCGTAGTAGGCGTCAATAAGTGCTGTATACAATGTTCATGATAATGAAACAGAAACTTCCAAAAGGAACAAACAGAAATAAGTTACAGTATAAAATTCATTATTAGTTTAGTCATTATTAAAATTTGAGCTGATCACAAAGTGTTATATGAAATCAACAAGCAAGGATACTAAATAAAAAATCAGTGTGAATAGATCTTAAAAATTGAGACCAATTAACAGCAAAATAAAGCAAAATAAGATGACATAATAACAAGGATAACAAACAAGTGATACAGAAAGGTAATTCACATGTGCATACCATACCTATTGTCAGTGTTGCCAGTGTTCGATGGCGTCTTTCGTGTTAGATGCACTTATGCATCCATTCTAGCGTAGATAAACCTGCCAGTTTAGGCATCTAGAGCAACACTGAAAATAGGTATAGTGTACGCATGTGATTTAGGTTTATGTACTTTATGTATTAAAATTGTAGTTATACCACGTTATTTTGCTTCATTTTGCTGTTAATCGGCCTTCATTTTTAAGATCTATTCACATTGATTTTTTTCTTAGTATCCTTGCTTGTTGAGTTCATGTAACACTTTGTGATCAGCTCAAATTAACTTTTAATAATGACTAAACTAATAATCAATTTTATACTGTAATTTATTTTTGTTTGTTCCTTTTGAAAGTTCCATTATCATGAAAATTGTATACAGCACTTATTGGCGCCTACTACGCCACCTGGTGGTTATTTCAGAAAGTCAAAATATGATTTTTAGTGTTTTTACTTGAGTATTATCTATAAAATAATTACTAAAACGATTAGACGGAGGCTATATCCCTATAGGGCGGCAATTGTTTCTGAAACTCACAGCACACTTGTCAGAATACCTATTTTACTGATATCTCCGGTTTGAAAATAGCTAGGAAGTTGAATCTTTCGCTGACTTTTTAAGAATTTTATCCTCTATATACCTGTGTTGAAAGATATATAGCATACCATTTAGAATTTCCGTAACAATGCGTAATAATTGTTATTATGTCAAATATCACCCTGTAGCTACTAAGGCAAAACAAACTTGTACAATTTTTATACAACATGCTGTTAGGCAAGAACAGCTCTTTCAAACGAGACCAGCTTGTTTAATTCCGTTAACTTATACCAAAGTTATGGCCATTTAAACAAAAAGCTTTATTACATTCCCCCACCACTACATCTTACAAGATAGAGCAAAAAACGATTAACAAAAAAAAATCGAGAATTGTTAAGTCTACATGACGGTAGAATTTATAATATACCCTTATTCACATATTTTTTGAGAAAAAGCCGTTTTTCTGGTTGACCGTAACAGTTGCGCCCCCTAGCGGCTAATTGCGGAACTTAAAAATAATTTCCAGCGATTTCTCTTAGCCGATTTACCTTATAATATTTTTTGTTCGAAGTTATACGATTAACGGTTACCGAGGTATTGCCGGCGTCCATTCTTATTAGGTCACCCTGTACATCAGCCAACACGTATAACGCACAGTTCAGTGTAGTTGTAGTGTGATTTTTTCAAACATGAATATTGTCCGATCACACTTTCCAAATATGCACTTTTATATCGCCGATGAATCCTTGTGATGGTAAAAAAGAGTCTATATACGGGCGTGATTTCTCGGAGGATCACATGTTGACCTTTAGATTGAAACTATGTGCTCAAGATTGGTCGGAAATATATCTATTGGATAATTTTCAAGAAAAATTTTCCTGGTTCTATACGACTTTACTTCATCTGTTTGATAATGTATTCAGTCACAAAAAAACTAGAAGGAAGGCTGGTAAAAATACAGGGTTTTCTCCAGAAATCAAACAACTGCATGATACCTTATGTGAACTTTTTGAAATATCAAAACAACTAACAACGTATATATTAAGGAAAGATATAAAAGTCTGAAAAAAATATATCAAAACAAGATAAAAACTGCTAAAAAGAATTATAACAACAAAAGGCTCAGTGATACGAATAATGTTATGAAGGAGAGTTGGAAAATAATAAATGAGCACAAAGGATGTAGACATAAGCCACTGCCTTCCAATTTTCGTCATAACAATAAAACCATAACAGGTACACAATCTGACGTGACATATTTTTTAACTCCAACCACACCTCAAGAAATACAGGATATTCTTAGCAAAACCATTTCCAAGCCTGCTGCAGGTATAGATGAGATATGTAGTGCGGTAATAAAATCAGTTAGTGATATAATTGCTGAACCATTATATTATCTGATCTTATCTGATAAATGAATCTTTCTTAAATGACGAATATCCCAAAGAAATGGAAGTTTCGAAGGTTGCACCGATTTTTAAAAAATAAGGATCTAAAGATAAAATTGCCAATTACAGAAATATATGCCTTCCTAATCAAGTAGCTAAAATTATTGATATGTGTTACTACACCAGGCTTTGTAAATTTATAGACAACAATAATTTATTGAATAACTCTCAGCATGGCTTCCGCCCTAGAAGATCAATAGAAAGTGCTTTGGCTCAGTTATGTCAATTTGTGTACAAAGTCCTAAATGATCAAGAACAATCAATAGCTATAATGTTTGACTTAAGTAGAGCTTTCGACACTATTGATCATAAATTATTGAAAAAACTTCAAAGGATAGGAGTGCGCGGCATTACAAATAAGTGAGTATCGTCGTATTTAGAAAAAAGGACACAAATAGTAGTACTTAAAGCTGTAAATCAGAATCAAACGAAGTAACAACAGGGGTTCCACAAGGATCTGTGGGCCCGTTATTTTTCATAATATTTATGAATGATATGTCACTTTCATGTAAAATACCTGACAAAACATTGATTTATGCTGATGATACAAACTTCTTTGTTTCTTCTAAAATAGTCGAGGATGTCATTGGCAAAGCCAATCACCTTGCTGAACAATGTCAAACTTGGTGTACTAACAATGGTCTGACGTTTAACAGCAACAAAACAAAATATATCTTATTTTTTCCCAAAAATATATAAAGCCTGGTTTTTCTGCTTGGTTCTAGCAAGTTCTTAGGTGTGATTATAGACCAAAAAATGACATGGGAGGCACATGTTAGCTATGTAAATGCTAGGTTGAGTACAATTTCTTTCATAACTAGACAGCTTCATGGTACGGTATCTTTCGATGTACCGACGAAACTATACTTTGGACTAGTACAATCAGCTCTCTCATTTGGACTAACATTCTGGGGTAACTCTGCTCATGCCCATAATGTGTTCACTACCCAAAAAAGAATTATGAGATGCATAGCAGGTGTTCATCCAAGACCGCATTGCAAACAACTTTTTATTCATTTTAAAGTTTTAACTTTGCCATGCCTGTATATATATATATATCTCTTGATTATGAACATAAAAAAACATGAGGAACAATATTTACGCAACAATATGGTACATGGATATGTTATAAGGTCTGCTCACAACATACGTCAGGATTATTCAAGGCTCAGTGTGTGTCAAAATTCTCACATATATATATGGATCTAACATGCTATAACAAAATTTAAAATTCACAGATAAATTCATCCAACTTTAGTAATATAATATAGGATTCTCTTTTGAAAAAATAAGTCAGGAGGTGATTTTAACTTGGAAAACACACCTAGCACGTTGATTTCAGTAAAATTTGCGAAAACGGGCCGATTCTAACAACATATCCCACCTTTGTCGGAGAAGTTAACAATGTAGTAAACTTTGAAACGCAACAAAAACTTATTCTTTTTTGCTATGATACAAAGCTATCTCACAGGTACTAACGATGATTACCGGTAGGAAGCATTCATTTTGTATCAAAATGATGAAGTACCTAATTTGAATTTCTTCTCACTATGATAATTTAACCACTGCTAGTGCTTTTCTGCCACTTGATTGGCTAAGCTAAACGAATTTAATTAAAAAGTGAGTTATACAACAAAATGCTATTTTTGCTTATTTACAATGGGATTATACTGAATGGTTCATAACTTGCCCTTGTATATATAAAATATGTCTTTCCTCTTTCAACAGAAATAAATTATTTTCAGAAAATTTCGTCGAAGCGTTTCCTGAAATGGGCTGTTCTCATTGTCAAACTCTAGACTCTAGAGATATGTTGCCATTATACAAATTTCCTTGCTGAGTGTTGTCTTCAGACAAAAATAAAAATATATAAACAATGCCAATTTCACTTGTAAATTCATAAGGTGGTTTTAACCGAGTTGGCTAAGGTGCTGACAATCGGAATTAGGGAGTCGCGAGACTCGTAGATTTGATTGCCGGCAGTGACGGCACCTGTAAAGCATTCTATGCTATAACCTGATTTGATTTAAAAAAATTCATACCTTAATATCATTCCATTCTTCGTCATGCATGTTGTACTGATTGACCCTCAATTGTGTGCCAGCCAGCGAAACTCCAGTCATTTCGTCTTGCAGCGATTCGACCTTGAATGTACCCGGTATCACGTGATGCAACAGCAGCTATGAAATTAATTCATCTATAAAAAACTTGGTCGATCTGAGGTAAATACATATACACGATTGGCAAGCTGGAAGCTAGAATGCCGATATGAATGCATCGATCGCAGATAGCCGAGAATATAACTTATCCTTTAACTTAACAGGCTAAAAAGGGCACAGAATATCCCCTACCCGCCACCTTGCCAGGTGTGCCGATTTTCCGCCAAAGTGGCACTTTTAAAATCGAGTTGGCGACCAAAAATCGTAACTGGGTGATTGGCAACATGTTATGGCGCTAAACTTACAATGAGTTGATGAGTTTTAGCTATTTCTAACTTCCACTTCATTGGTGCCCCCCCTAAAATAAAGTGCAAGCCACATGAAGCGGCATTATTGCCGGTTGTTTTACAATGGACACTTTGACCATAGTGACTCTTCAAGCAGAGATGGCAGGCAAGTAAAATTGGTCGACCTTCATTATCGTTATTGGGAATCATTTGCCTTTTCCTTATTACTGAACATGCTGAAAATAACGACAGTCACAAAATTTGTTATGTCTGAAAAGATGGAGTTGATTCGGAATTAGGAAACCGAGTTGCGTGAAGCTAGTATGCTGGCAGCGTTGAAACCGTCCCCTACCAGTTTTGATATAATATCCCCGAAGTGCAAGGCCTTTTAAGCGGCTTGGAAGTCTGAGAGGATTACAATAGCCCTTAGTTTCTACAATAAATATAACCTCATCTACAGGCTGATCATAGGATAATTTCAGTTTGACGTATTTTTTGCAGTTCCGTAGGCCAGAGGTCACCCTCACCCATAGAGTATGTCATACTGACCGTTTTTGCTTTAACAATTCTGTTATTTATAACCTAGAAGGCTCCATTTCTGGCGATGTTAATGCCAACAGCTGACTACAAACATACTGATAACCTGGCAACATGCGATATTCGCTTTGGGTAAGACGTCAATGTGTTGCACCGAAACTGCTTACTGCGCCTGGTTGTGAATGTAGTGGGAATGTAGGATGTATGAGGCGTTAGGTGTGTCTCTTTTTAACTGATGGCTTTGCAAGTATGTACCTTCTCTCCTAGTTGCATTGAAGATTTCGCACTCTAGATGCAACCTTGCCAATCGTGTATAGAGTAGTTCCGGTCCATAGCCAGGATTTCACTTCGGAGGGGGCTCAATAGCTTAATAAATCACCTGACCCTCCGGGGGAGGGGCGGGGGGGCTTCAGGAGCAGTCAGGTATCACCAACGACGTTCTACTGAAGGACATCTTGGGCATCCGCAGTAGGACGTCGTTTGGTATCACTATTTTTGGTGAGCAAAAAGCGGGGTGGTTAGGTTCCGTTTCACAAACATCTTGGAGTTGCAGTAAAGAAGCGTCACCGCTAGAGCAAAAGATGATTTTATGGCCCCTACTCGCTATGAAAGAACCGAAAAGGTGACGGCCCTACCTAGGGGGGACGTGTTGGGTATTCGAAATAGTCAAAATCTATTTTTATCTACGTACCCCCCCTCCCCCCAGCACCGGACTTCAGGTCAATATTTTTTTGCTAACTATTATCTATCCTATGACATCAAAATACATACTATATCCAATAAAAAATAAACAAACGATACGAATATAATGTTGCATGTTTTAATCGTGTTTATATTTTACATTATCCAGAACTATTAAGCTCAAAAAATATTCATTATACTCTACTTGGGTGTAAAGATGAAACATAAAAATGATTTCTTCTCTGAATTCCGAGCAAAAACTGTATTCAGAATTTTCTTATTTCCATCAACACAAAAACTAGGAAATTTGGCATAAACTGCAAATTGGTACATTTATCTTTTCAAAGATGTATGTATAAGGTAGTACTACTATTAGAAATAGTTGTTAATATTGTTATTTGTCAATCATTTTATGAGCTACACTCAGAACTTAGATAGTCGATACCTAGAAACCCTAAAATTTTTGTTTAAATTTGTTTAGAAAAAACATCCCACACAAAAATTCTCGTACACCTATAGTTTCTTGCAAACGAAATGTTATATTAGTTTTTATACTTTTTGCTTTTTTATTATTGCAGCGCCGCCGCTGTCACAATTTCTAAAAACCATAAGCATTTTGCAACCCCGTGGTAATAATGGTTTATTGAAATTTAATTAAAATCAACAAAAACATTTTTTCAATCCTCCACTGTCCAACCACCCCAATTTCACCCCCACCCAAAAAGGTGGAAAATGATCAGGAACCCCTAAAGCGTCTAAAAACGCAGTTTGAGCTGTTTTTATATTTTAAGTTTTTTAATTATTGCTGCGTTGCCACTAACACAACTTCTAAACAAACATACGGGTTTTTCATCCTCTCTGCGGTAATAATAATGTGTCGAAATTTCATTAAAATGAATTGATCGGTTTCCTTGCTATACAATACAGAACCATCTGAAGCAATACGTCAAAAATTTCTGTTATAGGCAAAGCAATGTTCGGATGAACCTAAAGAAGTGTATCATGCCGCTAGGTCTTTCTTTCACAGGTCAATGAAGCCTATTATAAAGACAATAAACTGTTCGATTTTACAACCCCCCACCCCTACCACCCCAATTTCACCCTCACCAAAAAAAAAAAACGTAATTTGTATAATATTTTAAATTTTTTGTTTTTTGCTAATTACTCCGCCGTCCATGCACCGATTTTCAAAATCATAGTAACAATATCTACCACGACCCCACAGAATATCGCTGCCGAAATTTCATCATAATCTATGAAGCGATTGCTGAGATTAGGAGTCTGAAAATACTCCCAACAGACAGACCAAAAATCGTAATATCTCAACGTCGGAAATTTTCTTGATCACAATACTCCCCTTACCTATAATAGGTGTGGGAAGTAAAATGATAAGTTTTGATATATGGCAGCAAAACTAGGTGTGTAGTGCAATAGTGAAGATAATTATAAATTCAGTGTCAAGAGACTGCCCATCTCCAAAGTTAAAGAAAGTACCTAGTGATAGTTTTGGGAACTTAATCATCACTCAAAAAAATTGCATTACTTCATTATAAAGTGTTGTTTCGAACACAGGGACAAGAAAACATAGCTCATACACTTAATAGGGATAGTAGTAGTAGTAGTAGCTATGGGGTGGCCGCGCCTGGAAGGTAAGCCCCAGTAGGTCATTTTTGCCATCTCCGAATACCAAACCCTCAGCCACCACTGCCTACCTCCTCCCTGCAAAACCTTCCTGACCTTTTAACAACGGCCAGTATGACGGCAAAGCTTAAGGAGGATGATTCCTCTGACTGGAGTCTATCGGATCCAAAGATTTCGTATCTCAGCCCACCTAGCAACTCACATTCCTCGAGGAAGTGGTTCGCAGCCTATTCATAGTGAGTCTGCGGTGCCCCGACAGAACGCCCACGAGGTTTCTAATTGCTCATCGACGGTGCCGAGTTTGGTCAGCCTATCGGCTTCCTTATTACCAGTTTGACCCAGGAACCATATCGCGGTAACTTCTTACAGCCCCGCCAGCTCTTTCAGTCTCTCCGCGCACTCTTGAACCAGGGGTGTCTTGATTCTGGGCCTGCAGATGACTTTCAGTGCAGCCTGACTGTCAGAGGAGATATAAACCTTCTGCTCCTTGCTCTTTCTAACCTCCTCATTGCATGCAGCTGATACATTCTGATTGTGAAATCGTGGCGTTCGTGCCTGAATAGTAGCTTTCCCGTACTCCTGGATTGTCTAGATGATAGAGATATCAGAGAATTGCACACTAAATGGACACCCGTATACATCTCTGCTCTTGAGGCCAGTCCACTAGCTAGTCGGGAGCAGTCCGTGTCTCTCCGGGAAACTGGTATATGGTTTGCCTCGACAACTCTGTAGATCTGTAGGCAGAGATAGGCATTGCTTCATCCGCCAGCTCGGCTTTCTTTGCCTGGCCAACCGCCTATCCCTTTTATATCTGCCAATTACACGAGTCCCGTAATCTCAGATGTGCTGGCAGATCGGCAGCCCGAGAAGGACCTCCAGTGCTGCAGTTGGGGGTCGTCTTCATTGCTCCTGTGACGCCCATGCAGGCAAGCCTTGGTTTTCGTCCTAGGCTCCGGACTCCCGCTATATGATCACTTTTATTCGATTGAATTTTCCTAGAGCTGCTAAAAATATGTCGAAATACATAATCTAGCGAGTGCGCCAACAAAGTAGTACAGAATAAACCTTTCTCACCCCACTGAGAAGTCTAGGGTTCTCTCGAAACTTTTCTTCGGCTCTTTCCGGTCCTCCCAGTTGTACAAGAAGTGTTCTGAAGGCCTTATCTGTGGGCACGAATACAGTATATGGTCCAGTTTCATTCAAAATGGTATGCAGACCAGATTGCCTCAGAAACTTGGCCATTGCAAACATTTCGTTACGTTTAAGTACTTCAGGAAGGTCTCCAGCCATATCTGCTGATATGTGATCACTTCCGCTTTCAATCACCGTTGAATTTTCTCTGAAATAAAAATATAAACTTTAAAAGACAGTTTTTTAATACAATACAATAATATTCTTATATTGAGAAAAAGTAAACCAAACAAGCCGAATTTGTACCTCATAAAATTAGTAGCAGTTTACGAATTCACATAATTCTGATTTCATTATGATGAAATTATTTTCCGTTAACAAAGCTCCTTGGGATATGCAATCACGAGGTTTCCGTACACGATTAGGTGATTTGAAAACATGTAAAAATGGAGTAGACCTTTTTAATTTTTTTATTATCACTCAATAAAATGATTAAATATAAAGACTTTTATGCTCTTGCTCCTGTAATAATCTCTCAAACGAAGTTCTCGATAGAAAGTCAATTTTTGGCCAAAGCTGAAGTTTGGTAACTATACAAGCCTTCAGCCGAAGTCAATAGCTAGAGCACGAGGAGAAAGTTTATTAGTACTATCTGTTGCGATATATGTGGGGTGAGTTTCGAGTGTAGGAATGGTTCTTGCTATGATGAATTTAAAAAATCCTCAATCAAAGTTATACAGGTGGTTGGAATGAATAATTAAAAATGATTTGAATTATTCAGTGTTCCTTAAATACACATATGAAATATTCTAAGCGCCCCCTTAGCTTTTATCAAGCGCTTCATATATAGCTAGTTTGAGCAGTTATTGAGATACCTGAAGACGCAGCTCTAGGTGTATGAGAAGATTTATAAAGTTATCATTGATGAATGGTGATTAGGAACTGAGGGATGGTGGGGGTTGTGAAAGTTAAAAACTTATTGTATTCATAATAGGCTCTCTACTGATCTTTGAAAGAAATATCTAGCGACATAATGCACTTTTTAGGTCCATACCACCATTGCCTTGTCTATTTATGTATACAATTTTCTGGGGTGCATTATACTATACATACGAGTATTGGTTTAGACAGTTCAGTATTGCGTAACCTGGTAATTACTGAATCGATTTAAATGAAGTTTTGACATAGTAGTTAGCGAGGATGTAAAACGCGTATGATTTTTAGAAATCATGGCAATGGCGGCACAGCAATAATCCAAAAACTATATAGATAAAAACAGCTGAAACTTTATTTTAGACGATTTGGAGGTTCCTCATCGTTTTAGAGGGTGGTGTAATTGGGCTAGTTTGGGGGTGAGGGGTTGTGAACCTGAAAAATATCTTGTATTCGTAGTGGGCTCTTCATTGCCATCTAAAGGACCGACAAAATATACTTTTCAACTTAAACCTAACGCTGAGCTACCATAGACAAAACATCGTTTTCGAAATTATGTTGTCGATAGTTCTGTAATGTGTGTTTGGGGGTCGAGAGGGTTTAATTTAAAAAAATTATTGTATTCACAATATGCTCTTCATTGCCCTGTAAAGGAACAACATAGTATACTATCCAGCTTTGTCCGAATGTTGCCCTACAAAATTTATCGTTCTCTGATATACGCCTATTAAGATAAGCAATATATCGGAACTGAGAATTAGAATTTTGGGAGTGTAAATAGAGCAAATGTTGTATCTTCTCCTATTATTGTGTTACCCAATGAGGTATTTGTTTTTGGTTAGTGACGTCCGATTCAAAATTATTAATGGGACACCCTCTATATTATTTGCGCCTTTCTGTGTTCCACCCGATAAGACAATTCCAACAAACCAGCACACTTGTTGTCTAAAATTATTAATTCAAGAGCTACAGGTACTTAAAGGATGGTACCACTACCATTATGAAATACTAGCAAAATAGTTTAACCGTAGGGGTACATGTTATAATCAATCGTAGTTGTACAATCCTTTAAGTACCTGTTCTTTTTATTACAGAGGGTTTAGAAAATCGGCTTGATCGCAAGGACAGAAAACATTCACACACCCAGAAGTGTGTGAGAGAGAGAGAGAGTCTGCCCACCCGACATTGAACCAGCTTGAGTCATCTGATCTCATGTCCAATGGACGCAACCACGTCCATCCGCCATGTCATCACTGCCCGACCGGCTAAAACCCGTTCCCTCTTTCTTACCTCTGATGCTATATATCCCCATCTGCACCGGGTATCACCGTGAACGATATTCTTTGCAGTGCAAGGTGAGGTAATGATTAAAACCCATTTATGAATAACTCCCAATCCTAATTTATCCTTGAAGCCGCTCCTCTTTCTCCTTTACAGAGAGTATTTTGTTGACCATCTCATGTATGATGTTCCATGCCTCTACGCTTGACAACATGAGCGGGATCATAGTCTCTGGGGTCAGCTCCCCATCCAGTTTCTGACTTACCTCCTGTCTGTACGCCTCCCATCGGTCGCACAGAAACAGGGCATGCTCGACCGTATCTTCCGCCTCGCAGTGCAAGCATCTTTCGTTCATCACCCGTCCTGTATGTTTCCTATACACTCGAAAAGGCCCGTGCCCAGACAGTGCCTGCGTTAGGAAATAGGACGTCTGCCGATGACTGCATTCCGCCCATTCTTTTATCGACGGTATTAGTCGTTTCGTCCACTGTCCGACATCAGTGGTCTCGTTCCATATGCTTTGCCACTTACTTGCTGTCAGCCTTTTAGCCTCAGCGTGGCTTATCGCATTGCCTGCTTGACCATGGCGGATCAGTGTCCTCTCTTCGGCCAGCAAGTATAATGGTGGTATCGCCGTTATAACTTGCAAGGCTCTTGTAGATACCGTGCGATATGCACTGGCCACCCTTAGCAGATACTTTCTCTGCAAGCTGTCTACGACCTTCTGATACCTTTTCCTTTTCGTGACTTTACACCACACAGGAGCTCCGTATAGGACGACCGACAGTACAACCTGGCACAGTAGTGTCCTTTTGTTGCTACTGGGCTTTCCTACGTTTGGCATCAGTCTCGACAGTATTGCCGCCTTCTTCTCAGCTTTTGTCACTACTCGTTTAAGGTGTTCTCCAGGTTATGCAGAACACGTTTAAGTACCTGTAGCACTTAAATTAATCACTTTAGACCCCAAGTATTTAGTTTGTTGGAATTGTTTTATCGGGAGGAACACAGTAAGGTACTAATATACAGGGTATCCCATTAATAATTCTGAATGGGACGTCACGTGACCAAAAACAAATACCTCAGTGGGTAACACAATGACAAGAAAAGACACAACATTTGCTCTAATTTACATCCCCAAAATTATAATTCTCTACTACCGCCCAGTTCCGATATATTGCTTGTCTTAATCGTCGTGGGACACCCTGTACATAAATAAGAAATCAATAAAGATATTAACAGAAACGTTACACAAAAAATTATTCAGTGCATTATGGCCACATATAACAGTCCTCTGTGAATAGAGTTCAAGAAGGTTGATGCTTCAGGCCAAACATTATGGATTACCTACTGTTTTTTGAGAGGTTTGAGATATTACAACAGATATATAATTTCTGATGGGAAACGTTTCTGAAATATGTCGCAGCAAGTCAGTTATAGATCGTACCTACACTAAAAGCTCAGCCTGTATATCAAAATATGTATGAGTATATTATCTGTATATTGACCCACCTTGCAGTACTAGAAGAAGTTGATGAGGAAGGAACTGTTTTATATTGTTGATGATAGGGTTCTGCCACAGAGTTTTGACTGACTGACGCCTGTCTGGATAAATCACTAGACTGTTGATTTTGCGGATACAGCTGATTCAAAATGTGCGGCATCCGTGAGTATTTTGCAGCTGCTGCAGTTGTTCCTAAAAATTTTTACATTACATTAAAACAAAAATAGAAAAAAGGTGCAGCCCGGGCTCCGACACACCGGGCTACTGTTCCATTACCAATGACCTTAAGTGAAGTGAGAAATCACGTGGTCCGCGAGTCGTAAGTAGACAAAGGGAACCATGGATGACTGCATCCTGCATTCTGGGGGCTAGGATGTGTGCCGCCGAGGGGTAGAAGATTCAATGCGTTGGCTTATCTTTGAGAAGTCTTAAAAGAAATTGGTCTTCAGCTTCTTTAATTCGGGTTTTTAATTGTGCGGGAGCAAATTCCGTAACGGACTGCTGACACCTCCGCGTGAAGTCGAGTGTGAAGCTGGGTTTCTCGGCTGGCGTGTTGGTGCTCAAAAAAGAAAGGCTCTTCTACCCGTATTCTCGCACTCTCGCACAAAGCGGATCAGGGTATATTCGCGAGACAGAGGACCTAGGTTGTAAAATTCTCTTCATATTCATCCTTTTGCGGAATTGGTCGCAGCTCTGTCACTTTCCAGTGGATAGCACCAAGGCTGTATAATAACAGTGGTACCGCAAGCATGTCTGTTGCATTAACTTTGTTTTGCCGGACAGTTTTCAATACCAGATATGTAGGAGGTCGCTACAAATACTTGCGACGGAGTGGCGGAGACACTCTTTCACCAATACTGCCTCTTGGAAAGATGCTGCGCCACTTCTACGTGGATATAAGAGTCTCCGGCATAAAGCTTTTTTCAACCAGTAGGGGTTTATGCCATCCGGGGAGCTGCGAAATTCTTTGCGCTTCGTAAAACGCGAAGAATTTCTCCCGTGTTTATCGGCTTATGCAATACATTTAAGTTAAGAGTCTTCCTATAAACAGACTTGAACAGCGGCCGAGATGGCTGCTTGGAGAGGTTTGGGCTGTTCGTAAATGTTCCTCCAAAAAGCCTCCACGCGATCAGCAGTTGGCGGCTGCTCTATGACTGGTGGTCGCTGTTTGAAGAGACGAGAAGGCCTCTCAGAAAACATTCTGTTTTTAAAAAGACCTCTCGCCCGTGCCGCTTACCATCCGTCTCCTGTCAAGACAATTTTGCTTGACGACAACCAGTACCGCTTGACTGAGCGTGTGATGGTCGTGCCTTCAACGTACACTTACACAAGATGTGCGTAAGGGTTATGTAATGTTTTTGTTATCCTTGTTGTTATACCACCTTATTTTGCTTTATTTGGCTATTAATTGGTCTGAATTTTTGAGATCTATTCATATTAATTTTTTCTTACTATACTTGCTTGTTGAGTCTATATAGCTCTTTATGATCAAATCAAATTCACGTTTAATAATAGTAAAAAGAATAATCAATTTCATAATGTAATTTATTTTTGTTTCTTTTAAAAAATTCCATTATCATGAAAATTGTATACAGCACCTATTGGCGCCTACTGCTCCACCTGGTGGTTATTTCAGAAAATCAAAATATAATTTTTCGTGGGTGTGCTTGAGTATAATCTGTATAATTATTAGTAAGACTGCTGCTAGCATAACCTAACCTTTATAAATAAGGATACCTACCTGCTGTCTCAGTGACCTTGTTAATCAATAAACTGGTAGCTGTAGACGATGGTACAATCTGTGTACCGATATTAGTCTTCAGTATTGGAATATCTACTGGGTCCACTTGTGATAAGTTCTCTTTATTGTCCTTAAAACAAGAAATATGTTATTTGTAATTGAACTTCCTGCTTACACAGTGATTGATTTACCCCAATAGCGCACACGTTGACAAATACAAAAATATATACATATGGCCAGACTTCGCCGTTGTACTATAGTTTTATTATGTATTTAAAACAATTATTATACTACAATAAAGTCGTTACTATTATTTCTATTTTTGAAATTTAACTTAAAACTGGTATCAAGTTAGTGGAATTAAAATGGTGATAATTTTAGAGAATTCTGGGTAAGCCCAGAAGCTAAAACTTAATACAAGGTAACAAATGATACAGATTCCATGCATTGGCTTATATTTGTGAAGTCTTAGAAGAAAATCGAGTTCAAAAGATTTAGTGGGGGTTTTTAAGAATAGGGAAGCGTGAGATTGAGTTCCTTGGCTGCCCATGCTGTTTCTCAAAAAAAAAGGAAGGCTCTTTTGCCCACATCATCATGCTCTCGCACAAAGCGGATCAAGGGATCGGTGTTACTCGTTATATAGCAGATAGTGGCCAGTACTACTCTGTCGTGCAGATGCTCCAAACTCAATGGTTCGCGCCATCCCAAGTATTGTGGAAGGTATATTCGCGGAACAGGGGGCTTAGGATATAAACTTCTCTCCATATTCGTCCTTTTGCGGGTCTTTGTGTCGACTTGTCGCAGCTCGTCCACCACCAAAGGTGTATAATAACAATGGGGCCACAAGTATGTTTCTGGCAGTGACTTTCGCATTGTCCTTATTGGACAGCTCTGATGATCAGATCTGCCGGGGCCAGTGCAAATACTTACGGAGGTACTCTTCGACTAGTTGCCTCCTGAATATGACGCTGCGTCACTCCAAAGTAGGTATAAGAAGTATCTCGGGCATGCATTTGTCGCAAGATGATCCAACCCACGAGTTGTTATTCCTCTTCGCTAACTCCGTATTGTGCTTTTTTGTGCTAAACCTTGGCACATTTGTTCCAAAATTCATTCCAATAGCGTGACTGTACTTCTGCACTACCCTCATCAACTATTTTAGATCACGTTGCCTGGAGACGTGCAGTTCCAGATCATCTATAATTTATATAAAACAGATTGGTGACCTTTTGCCTCCGTCAGTTGGGCGTGCCACAGCTGTATCCTTTACTTATAGCATGAACAGACAGCGAAGTGCAAAAGAGCAAGAGTCTCAAAGTGTCTCCTTGGAAGATGCCTCTATTGAATGATATTAACTCTGTCCGAACCCAAGTTTCACCTGATGTTGTAGTGAACTGGGTCTTCCAAAGTGATATAAGTTGCTTGACGGATCCCACTATTTGATCATCTACCGCAACATATTCCAACAGCCGCACTATCAGTTGATGAGACGTGGTGCCGAATATCTTCCGATGATAATATTATTATTAAATGTATCTTGCATGATTGCGGTAACGACAGGTATTGATGGGCGGTTCCCAGTCAACACCTGAACTAGCATTATTCTGAATTTAGAAAGGACGGTACACTACAGGTCTTCAGGATTTTACACTTTTGGAATACTTTGTATAACTGTTCGTGTGGGTCCAACTATTGCAGGTGTGGTGTAAATGTGTTTGGTGTAAGTCTTAAAGCCGACCTAATGAAAGGGACATTAGTAACTTTATTTTGTTTTCAAGTATGTGTTTTTAGATATCTTCTCAGTGTAGGCGTTTTGAATATTGTTCTCATTGGGAGTATCTTTTGACTTTGTCTGCCTTTAATTAAAAAAACTACGGAAATCCGAAGCCACGGAAGGTTATGCTATGTCCGTAGCATTTCATATCCACATAAATTCTGATATAGTGAAAGCTCACCTCGTTCCCAGTAGAGAAAGAGTTTGGTGTGACAGTAGCAAACACCGGCCTGAAAGTAGTAGCTGTAACACGATTTGTTGTTTTTTCGGTATTGGTACTTGAGCTTGAGCTAATTGGTGTCAGATGTTTAATATCCCCTTGCTTGATCTTCTTTAAGATAGAGTCCACGTCTAGATCTTGCTTGTCCTTCCCACCATTACCTTTGATGCCTTGTACCTTTAGGGTTCCGTCGCTCTGTTCTTCCAACAGTACAAAAGTTACCTTTTTCTGATGGGGCAACTTTTTTCCCACTGATTCTAATTCACCACTGGCACCAGTTTTCAGAATCTCGTATTGTGTGCTGGGTATCTAGAACAAACCAATGTCATACAACAAAATTTGTGATATGTACCGTATATAACTTGTAGTTGCGTTTGTTCAAGGTATTAAGTATTATATGTATAGTTATAATCATAAGATTTTCTTCATAGCCCTTTGTAACTAGCGTATAATTATAGCTAGTTAATCAACCAATGCCACTGTAATTCCGAATTTATTATGTTGTCACTCGAATTGTACTATAAAAATGCTACAAGTGTAGTTGAAATGTCAGGAAAATCTTTTTTTGGATCGGAATGAATCAATGGTTTTTATTTACTGACCTCTGAATTACTACTACTAGTAGTTGGCTTATCTATGCTGTTTGATTCAGCTAGCATAAGTATATTATGTATGTTATATACATATGTATATTGCATAATGAAAGTATAGAAGCATTCTTCATTTTTTTTGTTTTGATAAGTGACTGTCACTGTTGTATGTTCTTTTAGGTCCATGATAGAATTTTTTACAGAAGGAAAAAATCAAAAAAGGTTTGCAACCTCGGAACAGCAATCATGTGAATTCATAATATAGACACATGACTTATACAGGCTGGCGCAGAAGGAACACATGTCTTTCACGTAAGCGTAACATTTTGCATATTTAATGTTTTAATTGTAGACAAAGGAAGTAATAATAGTACACTTTTAAACTAATGATGGAAAATAATGTCAGTCAAGTGCTAAAGTGTAGTCCTGCTTCACGGTTGAACATCTCCAACTGCTCTCGAAAGTTGTGTATCGCTCGTAAAATCGTTTCTTCTGGTACTCTTGCCATTTTTTGAGGAATAGCAGTTTTCACTTCTTGTAACGTATTGAGGTTTTAGCATACACTTTAGACTTAAAGTAACACCAAAAAGGGAAGAAGTTGCATGTAGCCAAGAGGCCTGCCAGCGTAGGGGGTCAAGGGAGATCTCCGAAACGGGAAATCACATGCGGTTGGAGATGTGCAATCCCGAAGCAGGATGACACACGACGATCTGAAACATTATTTTCCGTCATTGATTTAAACGTGCTTTGTTATTATTTAATGTAGTAATGTGTAATATAGTGTAATTACAATATGTATATCTTCAATATTCAAAATGTTATGCTTACCTGAAAAACATCCGTTTACTCTGCGCTACCCCGTTTATATGTTTTTTGTCGTTTTGTCCACGCAAGTATTTTGTACTGAAGAAACTGTATTTTTTTAAATTACTGCCAAAAATACTGTTAGGATTAACGTGTCAAACATCCCTAATTAACTTATTCCTTTGTGTCTTGTCATATGCGTTTCAAGCAACATGTACTTTGAGGATGGGTGGTATATAACAGTATCAATTTCCAAATTTTTAATAATGAATGCAGGTTTTGTTTAATTCTACATATAAAATTCAGGATGCAAATCAAGTTTTAGAAAGGAAGATGCCATTATGAAAATCAACAAAAATATAAATAAATAAAATCTGGAATAATGTATAGAGAGGAACAATGGTTTTTTATTAATAAAACTTAGCCTTACGTGGCTCTAGCTTGCCAGTTATCAAGTCATGTGAATGATTTTTATCACTACCGGTTCTCTTGTCTTCTTAAACATTCAAGAAACTAACTATTGCTTCTTTGCGACTTTCACGGAAACGTCGCACTCGTCACGATTTTCCTTTATTGTCGAGCGTACCTGCTTTGCCAATTCGTCGAGGCCATTCTTTCTACTGTGGCACCACACCCTACGTCTGTGTGGTCACACATGCCGTAGCACGTGCTGCAATCTGGTTATGGGTCCCCTGCGTCGTTCTTTTTCTACAGGGTTTTTTATGAAGTGAGCCATCGGGGCTACACCCTTCGGTTTCTTGACTTATAATTGGCATTGACTCCTCCAGGCGCCTTAGGTCCAGCTCCGACACAGAAGTTGATCTACCTGTCGGAGGACTTTTTGGAACAAGGTCCTTTCTCTTGAAGGGATTCACGCCTAGCGGGTCCTCTCTTTCAGTATCTTTGGTGGTCTGGTCGCCTACCACAGAAATCTTTTGTCAGAATTTCAGCAGCAATTCCCTGCACTTCGGTCTGCGATTCCGACCGGAACTGGGGATCTGACCCCCTGTTCCGTAACTTTGTTTTTGTATCGTGTGCCTTCCATATTTAATAGTTTGGTCCGTATTCATAGCCGTGTCATTATTGTACCAGGTCGATGTGTGTTCCATTCCATACTCATCTCTGTCTCCTCGCCAGGTCGCCTCATAGCACTACCGTTGATTACCAAAGAGGCAAGCCCGGACTTAGCTATCCCAGCTAGCAGAACGCGGGAGCCCTCGGCTCACCGACGCCAAACAAGCCACCCTACACGCATTGTCGGCGTCGCGTCGCCATCACGAAAGCCTGCTCCGGTTTCCATTATCATCCGTGATCAATATATTGTCTACCCAGACTCCATAGTTCCGTACAGCATTTCACTGATCGAGAGCCACCTCGCATCTCTGGGGGATACCCAATCAGCCGTCGGGACGCGCCAGGCCAGGTAGATCGTGGAAAAACCTCCGCCCAGTGTTGCCAGATGAAGTGGAGAGAAAATCGTGCAACTAAACTTCTGAAAGTCGTGTAGTCTTAAAAAATATTAGGTAAATAATTTAAAAGCTACCAAACTAAGTAAATGCTAACATACCATGCATAATTGCATACACTGGTCCTTTTTTGCTTGCCTAGACTCGCTTCCATTCTTTTTCCCCACTCTCTTTTACATTTCTGTGCTTTTTTGGAAGCGTGCAAGGGTATCATTTTTCTGAAGAATCACTATCAGGTATCATTTATCAGCAGACTGAACGAGAAGGACTCAGAAGGAACAGAATGGTGCTGGTAATCGAACTACGCACGATGAAATTATTGGCATTGGGTTCCCTAGTATTGACAAATTATTTGTGCGAAAAGTTTTTCATAATCGATATCGATATGAATAACAGGGACGGGGGGTTAGGTTAGGTAATTTAAGTAAAATTAACTGACTCTTTCTTACAGTCTAGCTTACTAGTTTTAAATTTTTATTAAAAATAGCTATTCTTTTGACGAACGATAAATATCGTGAGAATTTGCCCTCTATTCGTGTAATCGTGTAATAGGGACCAAAATCGTGTAATTACACGATTAATCGTGTAATCTGGCAAAACTGCCTCCGCCACAGGATTTGGTCTGCGCCTGCGTCATGTGGGGGGAAACTACGCTGCTGGCAAGGATGGTAGTGACAAAATTCTTTGATTAGCTCAAGAGCTCTTACGTTCAATGTCGGATAATCATTTTACTGGTATGCATAGATCTGTCATATGTTGTACGATTTAGCAATTTCAAGTCACTTGCAGTCTCAAAGTAGAAAATACAAAGTAAAAGTATTAACACTTACAATACCCTTGGTTAATTCCTCAAGAACTGCCTCTGGTGGCCTTACAGTTGTGGTAGTGGTAGTTATTGAAAGTACCAATTTTTCCAGATCACTCCCCGACTCTATCTTCACTCCATTCGGTACAAGGCTTGGATTGTTAGTTTTGACCACTTCTATCTTCTCTCCGTTAGGTAAGGTGATCTCTTCAGACTTGTATATCGATTTGGAGTCACTGGGTAATAAAACACAAATTACAAGTATTCAGCGTTGATACGTAATTGATTAGAACTAAAAATTCAAGAAGCCGCGGATATTAGATTTCTTCGATGGTAGCAATTTCTTATTTTGATAACAAAAAACGTAAAAAGGCCATCCTAAAATCATTTCCGCCTACTTATTTCTGTGTTGCTATTTTTTTTAGTAATAACCTTAGAAGACACAATGAGAAATGGCAAGCAACAAGGAACAAAATACTAGCCATACTAATGTCAACACACGATAGAATGACATATACCTACAAGATTTAATCCAATCAAATTACATAACGTCAGATACAAGAAGATACTCTCACCATACCCTGGTCTTAATACTACCATTGTATTGTCTTATTTAGGAATTATAATTCAATAAATACGTATAGGTAATCGGTATACCGAAAACAAAGCAGCAAAGATTAGACAGCTAAAAGCAGGTATTGTTGATCACTTGTCAATCATGAACGACATTGCGTTCGGCTTGTGATTGGTCAGTTACAAGTTACAAGAAACAGAATTTCACATTTCGGAATTCTTGTTTATAGTAACTTGTAACTGTATTTCATAAATGTCACAAAAAGTTACAGCATTTGATTCCATGGAACGAGGCATCTTGTCATCTGTAACTTTTCATTGTGTCTTCACCGATGAAATTTGCTCAAGTGAGCATGTTTCAACAGTAATGCAGAAAGTATTTGCTTTCGCCATGGAAATGTGAATGAGAAAATCACATCTCTTAAGAAAGTGATTCTCATCACGTGATTATTTCTTCAATAAATTTAAGGAGCGGATGTTGCTATTTATTATTTAACCGTCGAAAACTGCCAAATTGAGACCTTGAGATATTTAGAGTTTTCATCTTTTTATGGAAAAATGTTGCAATGGGGCAGAGCTTTTGACGATTCATCCTGTCCCTCATAACATCGATATACAGTCTCCCTTAGGCAACTCGCATCGAATCATGGCTTAGTTTTAGTTAAACTGAGGTTCTCTTCCGTAATGGATGTTTTAGCGGAAACTCACCCAAATCGCAAAATTGGAATAAGGGGCGTGCTGACTAGGATAGTCTGAGATAGTTTTTTGTAGCTTTCCCTGAAGGCTGCTTTGCAAAAAATATATATCAAAAATGTGCTCGGAAATCACAGACGTTATTCATGTCGGTATGAAGACGTCCATCCCGCATACAATCAACACCTAAATTAGGATCCAACTCCAAGTTTGGCAAGTCCTGTGATACAGCCCGTCGGGAAAAATTTCTGGCACACCGAATTTACTTACAGAACCTCACCGTCGAAAAAAGACAGGCTAATATTGAGTCCAAGAACAAATAATACAATTAAACCGTTCGACATGCAAAAACTCAACAGGATGCTGAAATAAGAGAGAAGCCCAAATAAGAAAACCCTAGCGAGCAGCCGGTTTTAATGAACAATCAGGCTCTGCCAAGAAGTCATTCATTTAAGCTTTTTAGGAGTCAACATTACAGAATACATGACCTGGCACCAACACGTTCCGTCAATTGCAACAGCTCCTGGGGCAAATATCTATTGTCAGCTAGAAAATAGTTTCCACTATCCAATCTTCTTACATTGTATAAAGCCTGGCTCGAATGCTGACCACATATCTGGTGAGCTGCTGCCAATATTACTTTATCTATTTTTAATGCAGTCCAGAGAAGAGCAATCCAATTAATCGGTGACCCGGCCTTAACGCGTTATCTACAGCCGTTTTCTCACCGGTTGATGACCCCAGGGTGGTCGTTATTCATACATCAAGGACCAAGCGGTACAACCGTAGGCCGGTTGCCAGGGTGTCCAGGACTTGGAATTAACTGCCAGGAGATATATTTATTTATATAGGAATCATTGAGTTTTTGCCTGTTCAAATTCCGGTAAACAAACTTCCCCTAACCTGACCTCTTCATAGTAGCCGCGG
This sequence comes from Callosobruchus maculatus, assembly GCA_951848785.1. NCBI lineage: Eukaryota > Metazoa > Arthropoda > Insecta > Coleoptera > Chrysomelidae > Callosobruchus > Callosobruchus maculatus. The sequence goes on along the minus strand of CATOUR010000191.1, from coordinate 2,287,626 downwards.
TACTCAATAATACATCCGATACTGTCCACTGGACGGTGGAAGAGCTGCGACAAAGACCCGCAAAAGGATGAATATACAGAGAAGTCTGTATAATGGTCCTCTGTTTCACAAATACACCTTCCACGACACCTGGGGAGGGCGGGTATTCTACTGAGTTTGGATCGTCTGCAGTTTGAGCGAGAGCACGAGAATGCGGATGAAGGAACCTTCCTTTTCAGAGCAGCAACACGGGCAGCCGAGGAACTCAGCCTCGTCAGCCGCTCGACCTCATGCAGATGTGTCAGCACTCCGTTACGAAACTTGCTCATGCACAATAAAAAACTTAAATTAAAGCTGCTGAAATCTAATTTCTTTTAAGACTTCACAAACATAAGTCAATACACCGAATCTTCTGCAAACATCTAAAAGAGTATGGTTTGTCTGAGCAGTTGAATTTCTCCTTCCTAGTGTCTAGTGGGTTGACGTCCGAGACTGAGACCTCTATATGGCTTGCCACGATTGTGACTGCAACACCCTAGTATGCCATAGCAAGATTATGGGCATGGATGTGCCCGATATCCATTGCAGAGCTCGCCTACAGGCGCCAGAGACGCTTAGGCACCTCTTGTGGGCGTGTAAAGTGTACGCCGGTACTGCCTACATCCACCGGCACAACGTGGCTCGATGACTGCCATACTACATTTAAGGCACCAGTAAAGACTGAGCTGGTCCTATTCACTCACAGGAAGAAGTTAGATGATTTTAAAGCCCCCACTCTCCACGGTGTACCGCTGACCCTAACACGGGAGGTCAAGTACCTGGGGGTGTTAATTGATTATAAACTCACATGGTCACAACATATCGACTATGTGTATAAAACGTCTATAGCTACCATGTGGCAGTTACGTCGGGTAGTCGGCGGAACCTGGGGCCTCAAACCCAAGGTTCTCAACTGGCTATATACGGTAGTCAGATCTAGGATCCAGTATGGCTGCTCGGTCTGGTGGCCGAGCGTAGAGAAGGTCTCTGTTAGGCTCAAGCTCGCAAAGATTCAGAGGCTTGCAGCAGTGAGCATAACAGGTGCCATGAGGCAACACCCACTGCTGCCCTGGAGGTACTGTTGGGCTTGCCGCCTCTGCACCTCTGGATAAAGAGAGGGGCGATGTCGGCCTGCCTGAGAATGCGTGACGGGGAAACGTGGGTAGCACGAGAACCATTAGTTGGCCACACCAGAATAGAGCGATTCGCGGAGAGTAATATCGTCATTCAGGGTGGAAAAAGCTAAAGACATCTTAAATTTAGATAATGGATTCTCACTAGTCATCCCGGAAAGAGACGACTGGATGAGAGGGAAAGTCAAGTTTCCGCCCAATAGTCTCGTATGCTTCGCTGACGGATCGCTCTTAAAGGAGTCAGGATCCGGGAGAGCGGGCTTCTGTCTGGAGGGTAAAGAAGTGCGGCGGAGCTTCGCTCTGGGAACCTGCACGACTGTCTTCCAGGCGGAAGTGTATGCGATATTGATGGTGGCATACTCGACCGAAGTCGAAAAGTGTTCTGAACAGAGCATATATATATGCTCCGACAGCCAATCAGCTCTGAAAGCGGTGGCAGCTTCGAGGGCCAGATCAGCTCTGGCACAAGAATGCTCTGCCGCCCTTCAGAAGTTGGCAAGACATAAGAAGGTGACCCTACTGTGGGTCCCCGGACATATTGGTATGCCGGGTAACGAGAGAGCGGACCGATTAGCTAGGATAGGGGCCAACAGCCCCTGCATTGGCCCAGAATCTATGTTGGGAATTAGTAGACGCCAGGTCAATGTGGCCCTGGATAACTGGGCCTACAAGGAACTGGCGAAAGCCTGGTTAGAGAGAGACGATTGCAGGCAAGCCAAAAGATTCATAGCAGGCCCTGATAGGGGCCGAACGCAATGGCTTTTGAGTAAAGGCAGAGAGACGCTCAACCTTCTGGTGGGGGTTCTCACTGGCCATTGCCGGCTGAATAGACATCTGTCACTTATGAGAGTGGTAGGGGACCCCATTTGCTCCAGATGCTGGGAGGAGGACGAGACCGCGTTCCACTTCCTGGGCAGATGTGCAGTTTATCGCAACCTTAGGGTTCAGATATTCGGCACGACGGAGTTTGGGGAGGAGCCACTATATTCAGCGAAATGGTCGGACATACTGACTTTCGTCAGGAGGTCTGGTAGGTTCGACAAGGAACTTTCTAGGGTGTAGAATTTTAGTGTCTTCAATGATTAGTTCAGTGGGGTTGGCAAAAAGGGCCAAAGGTGGCCTACTTGCCTGGCTTCGCCTCCCCATCACTACTACTACTACTACAAGGCACTCATACGGTAAAGGTGAGGCACTGGTGCTATCATACGTTCCATGGGACATAGTCGGATCATCGCCGCGAAAGTCTTTACACAATAGGGGCAGGTAACCGGCTTTGGCCAACGCCGAGCCCGCAAGTAGGTAGAAGCAGGCGAAGCGAGAACCTGCCCCGGCCGGCGCCGCTTCCGCACGTAGGTAAGCACACCAGTGCATTGTACAGTGAAAGCAGGTAAGAAATATAGTATAAAGAAAATATAGTATAAAGATCGCATCTAGACACGGTATATACTCTGTTACCAGATACTTTAAACTGGCTTGACGTCTATTCGATTGGTATCAGCTGACGAAGAAGTGTATCTCAAATTTAATTTTTTACTAGTGGTGTTGATTGGCAATCCTGCGATCAGGACCGTATTAGTAATATTCTTACTGAATATCTCATTGCCAAAAAGGAATGGCAATTTTTTGTAAACAAGAAATTGTTTCAGTGTCCAGAAATTTGCAGCAAATATGGTAGCTTGAAAGAAATAGATTATTTTATTGATTTGTATAATAAAATGTTTATACATTTTCATAAAAATGTTTCTAATTAAACTACTAATTATTTGGTACCTCAGTAATGTTCAGTTCTAATTCAGGAAATCGATCCTGTGTCAACTTTCTCCACACATTTTTTACTATTTGTATAGCCATTGCGTTGCCCTTCAACGTTATATTTTTCTTCCATTGCTGTGAAAAGAAATGTTGCTTGCGTATGGTGAAGCTCAAAATGCTTTTATCTTCATTCTTACCTCATTTAAAGCGTAATCATCATCATTCAGACCAACCATACTGATATACTGAAAGAAACCCCGGATTTTCCGAGAAAATGTAAAATAAGCATTGACCCCAGAGCATAGACGAAAACGTCACCATGCGACAATTACTTGTCATTATTTGCCTGCACTCAGTACTGCCCTGTATGCCTTCGAGGCTTAAAATTTTTAGTTGTCACTAGCCGAACAGCTGTTCTCTGTTGACACGGCTGACAGTTTAAAGTATCGGGTAACAGGGTATAGGTAACATGCAATAAGCGTTCAAAATGTTGCCCATTATTGGCCAAACGATGGTGATGTTCAAATTCCTAACGGACAGCTGCAAAAACACCAGAAATGATTCCCCCGAGGAGCCAGAGGGTACAATGGGGTGAAATCTAAGGGTGAAATAGTTTTTGGTTAAAAAGTTGTCGCCTTTGACAACTATTTTGACGTGTCTTGGAGTTTTTTCGTTTAATCAGCGGCTTCTGATAAATCCGTGGTGGGAAGTTTTCAAATGAACTACTACAATAAGTCCGTGTCCGTATGCATACACATTAGAACCATTTATAGGCCAATATAATTAAGTCGAAAGAAAAAACGGATTTTTAGATTAATTCCCAGCAGCCTGATAATCATCCTAATATCTTTACTGGGCCCTAGATACGTGTAATCTGAGTTTGCACCATCGCAGGTGGTGAGCTTAACTTTCGACAGCCCAAAAACTATCAAATTTTTGCCCCTTTTTTAGTTTTTTGCTTGTAAGTGGGAAACGGTACTTCGGACGGAAAATTACGTTCCATTTAATAACAAAGGAAACTAAATTATGCGTCATATGGTATACAAAACATCAAAAAAAAAAAATCGTATTTCAGTACAAACTTACATTTTGCGGCTTTCCAAGACCACATATCTTAAAAAGAGATACTCTTTTTAAAAAAATACATGGAATAAAAGTTGTAGAGAATAAAATTTCACGTTAAATAGATACCTTAGCTATTAAATTTAGTCATTTATAAATTTCGAAATATGGCATGAATTCAAAATTGTTTTTTTCGTCGTTTCCAGTAATTCGAAGTCATATAAGGTAAAATCGTATCAAAATTTTGTACCAAAACAGCACAACGTGACTAAGATTATTAAGTTTGTGAAAGTGTTGTATTACCATTAAATATTTAATAAATATTATTAATGGCAATTCAGTAATAAGTGAATGAATCATATTTCTTAACAGTTTAGGTGCAATGAATTAACAATATCACTTGCAAGTTTATCAAGGTAGTATAAATATAAACACGGTATGAATAAATGAATAAATATATAAATAAATAACGTAACTAAACAGGACTAGGGGCAAAAGCTGATATTAGTATCAACCAGGACTATAAATTCGTAGACACACAGAAAAAAATGTTGTTGTACTTTCAATTAATTGCTGGTATTTGGATGTCTTTCTATTCACAGTTGTTTCAAAACCATGTCGTTCAAACAATTTCCTCCTCAGGTTTGAGGCAATTGCAGGTAAGCTAATGATTTCAAAATGGGTTATCTTCGTTCTAATGATATCTACTATCATTCCAATACTAATATTAGCGTATAATGCATTTAAAGCATTATTTTTTTTTAATATACACCCTAGGTTTTCATCGAATGAAGGTGCTTGCTTACTCCGCAAGAGGGAGATAAATTTAATCATTTAGTTCACAGAAGAATCGGAAAGATGAAGGGTACCGGCTAGATTCGAACCAGCGTCTCCGGCATTCTAGGCGTTACCAACTATACTACGGTGACCCGTAATATAGCCGATACACAGCGCCAACGACGTGGTATCGAATCCGTCAACCCCCACCACTCCCCGTATCTCTCTGCGAACCATGCATTTGAGTCATCCAGCCGGTACCCTTCATTTTTCCGATTTTTCTGTGAACCAAATCATTGAATGTATCTCCCTCTTGCGGAGTAAGCAAGCACCTTCATTCCATGAAATCCTGGCCGACTGAGAATCGTTGTTCAGTAAGAAGGAGAGCTGCCGTGCAAATAGCGGTGGAAGATTCACACTCACCCAACAGTCGACTAGACCTCTCTGGATGACTGAAGTGCATGGTTCGCAGAGAGATACGGGGGAGCGGTAGGGGTCGACGGATTTGATAATATGTCGTTGGCGCTGTGTATCGGCTATATTACGGGTCACCGTGTATCGTGGGGTCACCGTAGTATAGTTGGTAACGCGTCGGCCTAGAATGCTGGAGACGCTGTATCGAATCCAGCCGGTACCCTTCATTTTTCCGTTTTTTTCTGTGAACCAAATGATTGAACCCTAGGTTTTGTTTAAGCAAAGCATATAATTTGATTGATATAGAAAATATTCTTACAATATCATTCGTTGATAATTAATTCAATAAAAAAGTTCATCTTGTCTAAAAGGCAACTATAACGGACAGAACAACTCATGCCTCTACCACAGTGTCTATGCTGTTTGAGACATGAGTAAGCAGTATTTGAAGTAAAAGTATCTTATATATAATTCAATGATCCTTGTCATTGGCTCAGCTTATCTGTACTCGGCTGAATTAATACCGAGATTAAAGAAGTGGCAAAAAGAAGGGGTCGCTGTTAGCATCATGTCGTTGCCACAGTTTACGTATTGTATAATTATCGTTTTCCCGATTGCACGACCCATTCAAAGTACACTTTTTGCTGCCATCTACCCAAAGGTATTGCACAAAATCATGTATGTCGAACCATGTTTCGTCTAGATAAATCAGAGTTGTTTGTTCGTCTCTGCATTTTTTAATTTTGAGCAAATATTCTTGCCGAATTTGAACAAGACGCGCTGACTCTATAATTACCATCCGCTTGTCGATTTTTCCATATCGAAATCCACATCGTTTCACAAGATGCTGTATAGAGTGTCCAAGGATCTGTAACTATAGGCATACCTTGGGAAATCCCGTAATTTATGTCTAATCATTTCTGACGTTGGCACCACATTGTCACTTTTAAATGTGTAAAGGCTGTTGCTGACTAGAGCACCCCGCGCGAAAGCGCACGGTAGTGCGCAGGAAAGACTTTTTTATAACACGTAGTTTTAAATGGGAGTGCGCTTACTTGTCGAAACGCAGCGGGGCTGCTGGAATTCTGTGATAGAAATATTTTGGCGCTTCGGTCCGCTACCGTTTGTGGCGCTCCACCGCGTTTCGGCTTGATGCGCGATAGCCAGGCACCCTATAAGTAATATTTTTGCAAGAGAGATATTTGATTTAGTACAGTGTCTTGTAGTTAATGAGCCAATTCATGTTAGAATGTCAGCCGAAGAAGAAAAACTCGTGCTTTTAGTGTCGAAATACGATGTCACATACGATATGTCAAATAAAAATTCTTCCAATAATGAAATTAAAGAGAATATTTGGAAACTGATAGGAGAAGAAGTGAATTGGCCCGATTTGTGAAACCTGTCGTACATATAAGCATTTATTACAAATTACAATTGCATTGTAGATATTATTTTCTGCAAATTACTATATTCGCCCTCAGTTTATTATTGCATTTTGCCAATAAACTACACCTTCAGGTGAATAATAATAAAATTGCAAATGATAGACATGACCTCCTCTGTAGCATTTTCTCCAACCCGTCGTAAACTTTGAAGGTTCTCATTATTAATGAATTAATGGAAATAAAGGCGGCACAGACCAGCGCCAGTGCCCCGTTGCAGCAAGGAGCGTTATAATGTGCATATGGATGAGAAAATGTGCGCCGCTGTGTTGCCGTGCGCTTCAGCGCGCGGCGCTCTAGTCAGCGACAACCTTAAATGATTCTTTGGATATCTTCCCGCAAAGCCACATCCATTTTTTGTAAGTTTTGTCCTACTCTTTTTCTCTTTAAAGAATGATTAATTGTATTGCCCTCATTTATAACTCTGTAAACACTGGAACGACAAATTTTTGTCAAGACACAAATTCTGTTCACTATCTGATTTGTTGAGGCATCACTATTTTCATTGTTTAGACAACCGTAAATATTTAATTCACTCTTTGTGTCTGTTCTTCTAAGTCCCTGTGAAAAAAGTCTCCTCGAATAGAATCTGCACCCACATCTGCCACACTATTACGTGCATTTTCCCAGGGTCCTCAAATGGCCATGGTTACGTATTTTCCAACAATATCTGTAAGTAACTGCCACATAGTGAAAATTCGCAAAATAAAGGGAGCAAAATTATACAATCCGCCTGGTAAGACCGGCAACTGGCCGACTGTGACACATAATGGATATTTGCTGATAATAATTGGGCTGATTTGCGAATGTGGCGCTACTTTGCACGACAGGTCTCTTCAAGTCCACGTTGACTGTTATGTCGGTATTTTAAAAGGATAGCACGGCAAAAACCGGGGAATCGATAGCACCTCGTATATCTTCGTGTTCCAAGTGATTTCTCGCATAGACAAACTAAATTTCCGTTACTATAAAACCGTTCACGCGAGCTTCCGGCGCTTTATACCTGCGTGTGAATTGCCTGCTTAGCGGTTTCCGGCTTTAGGTTCCTGAACAGCGTCGCGCGTTACTTAACACCAAGCGAAGCGCCACGCTCTCGAACCGATCACATCAGACGCGTTTTGCTGCTCGCTCAGTCCCCGCTTCATCAAGGCACCATCATAACTTGTCAGCAAAAAGTTGTTGGAAAATTCGATTTAGCTTACAAGCATAAAGCTTAGTTCAGATGACGCGCGTCGACGTGGGGCACGTTTGTTGTAGCATATAGAAGAAGGATACGACGTAGGAGGGAAAGGACATACTGGGTTCACCCAATTTTAAGGAATAGACTTTCTACAAGTTTATACTTTACACTGCATCCCAGCCTGCGAAATCATGAACCAAAATTTTTATCATCGGATTTGCAAAGCATTAGGACCAGTTCCTCCCAGGCGCTCTTTTTTGCCGTCTTATTTGAATACAATTTGGCATGCATGTCCCAAATCGTAGGCCTCTTCTCAATTTCATCAATGAAAACATCTGTATTGAATTCTTCTGTTTTCATTTCAGTAGCATACGTCATAAATAAATTTTTGCAAAGAAACACCAGGTATGTCGACTGAACGCCACAAAAGACGTCGACTGAACAGGCAATGTGAACGTCTAGTACTTAAATACGCGCGTCGCCGCTGACCGATACGCGTATCGAGATTCTCTGTGTCTTGTGGCATCGTACTCGCGTACAATTTGTCGTGCGCGCGTCCATGTGAACAGATTGAATTAATTATGTGTATTTTCAAAACGAGCATCAAGGGAACGCGCGTCGGACGCGCTTCATCTGAACTAAGCCTTACAAAAACACGTGAAAAACATGTGTGGATGCATGGAATCAATATGTGCACCGAGATGCCCAAAAAATTTTAATAATATTTAAATTTCAAAAGAATCTTTCGACCTGCTTCTTCACCAACCGAAACGCAAATTAAATGGTTATGAGACCAACTTTTGAGACGGAATTTCAGCGGAGCAGCGAGTAATGATAACATTGAGGTAAATAAAAGGTACTACCTAATTTTAAAAGTAAAAATCTGATTATTCCCACCACAACTAATCAATTTGACCAATGAAATCTTTCGAACAAATGAAGGCAAGCGTCCAAGAACCGACACTGCGCGTTACCTGGCGCTTCGCATGGCATAGCGCTACGAATACTGCTAAGCGCTATGCGCCCAATGTGAATGGCTGCATCTAAGTGTATTGGTTTGTTTCTCTTCTCCACAGCATAAAGAGTAAACGAGCACCGCACCTCTTCAAATTGATCCGAGAAACATGCACACACTTTTTTGGCTACTTCCCGATGCAGAGCGATAGGTCAATCTCAGTATACGCTTTGCCGTTGACGAGTGTACGTCGTGAATTGCAGGGCCGTATTGAGTTGTACTAACACATCAAGAAACTGTAGATTCAGCTTTTTTGAGTTTCCGTCAGACGTTGAAAGGTAAGTAAGAACTGCTTTAGTAAAAATAATGTGTTAATTATTGTTTCATCCAATATTAATTGTTTGATTGTTTACTATGCTCTTTAATTGTATATATAAAAAACCTTCTCAGACCTTAAACATGCATTTAGATCACAATATAATGTTATACATTTGTAAGTTTTGTTTTATATTTAACGATATACACTTACGGATATTTTATTGATATTAGAATGCTGGGATAAGGTTATTCACCCATCAATGGCATATGATATTTTATTATCTAACGATTTGCAGTTTAATCATCCATGTGATAACTGCCCACTAAATTATATTTTAAGACTATATGCCAGGATACGCCTGTATTATACAATAAAAAATATTAATAGGAATTTTAAAATACCTAATCAAAATAGGAAATTAATTATATGGGGAAAACGAGTAAAAAAATTGTAAATCGTTTAAATTGTAAATGTCTATTATAGATACGAATTTTGCTGGTTATAAAATCAAATTATGTGCTAACTTTACAGCAATTTTGTAATTTTATCATTCAGTATTTACTTACTGATTATAAATCATATTATACATATATATGATATTATATCGAAATTGTATAATAATAAAGACTGTTACTTTTGGAGAAATCTAAAATACCATCATTATTCATTAATGATTCCTTTCCTCTCCTTTTTTGACCAGCCTTTTGTCCTTTTAATTTCGTTATTTGCCGCCTACATAATTCGAAAAGAGGCATTCCGAAAATATATTCATACCTTGCACAATGGTGTTTTTCCGTGCTATTACCTCAACAGATTATTTGTACATAATCTTTTCATGGTTGTCTTTTAAACGAAATGCCGACCATTGTTCCCGAGCGTGCATATAATCATCACTATGGGATTTTTGCGGATATAATATTCTCGCTCAGGTCCTGTACCAATCGCTTCTCTAACGTGATTTGAACGCGATAGTCAGAGTGAGACCCGAAAAGGTCATCAAAACGTCCTGAAAGATTCGGTTTGAGTTTCGCTGCTGGTTTACTCTTTATGCTGTGTCTTCGCGCTAGGCTGTAAGCAAAGCGCGATACTCCAAGTGAGGCGCGTCCGATGTGAATGCGGGCTTAGTCTGCTAGTAATTGCCTTTGGGTTCCTAGGTGTTATGAGGGATACGATGCCCTCTGCACGGCCATGCGGGGTCGCACATCTCAGCCGCCAGAATGCAGAAGGCAATCGTCCATGGGTGCCTTCGTCTACTTAGAATGCACGATTCCCGGGCCCAGTTATTGCTCACCTCATGGCACAGCATACCAAACAATCAGCACAATATCTCAGGTTGGCGGCAATAGGGTCTATCATGCCAACATTTTTTTTGTACGTGAATGCTTAAAACTAATTTTCAACTTTTTTTTCAAACAGCGCTCCATAGGTTTTCTTACATATATGATATCCCTATTTCCTTTAAAATCTGTGATACCTTTGATTTTATACGCAAACTTATTTTTTGCGTGAAATAATATAAGAATTTTTTTGACGCAAAATATGGATTAAAAAAACAAAGTAGGTTTTAATGGGTATTTGATACATACTTTAGAAAACAAATGCCCTTTTTGCCCTTATTTATTACGAAAATATTACGCTTCAAATAAACTCTTATTTTATTTATCTTGTATGCTTATGAAATTGTGAAAAAGTTGGTTTGTGTATGAAATAAAGGCACCGCCAGATTTTAAATAAAATAATGTAGGAAAAGCTGTGGGTGCTATTTGAAAAAAAAGTTGGGGGGCTGTAGTACAAAAGAATATTTCCAAAGCATTGTACGATAGGTCATTCAGTACACTTGAAAAACCCAAAACCCACCTAGTTTTCTTTTTAACTACGATAATATTACGCCTCAAACAAATCCTTATTTTATTTACCCTATGCATATAACTTTACGAAAAAAAAAATAGGTTTTTGTATAAAACCAAAGGTGCTACAAGATTTTAAATAAAATAATGACGTAATTTGTGTAAAAAAAACTATTGGATACTATTTGAAAAGAAAAGTTGGGGGTGAGTTATAAGAGTTGAAGTACAAAAAAGAACGTTTTGTATGCATGGTATGGTAGACCGATAGCAATTTCAAAAATTCCACTCAGTTTTCGTTTGAACTTTTTTTGTTACGCAAATATCACGTGTCAAGGTAATTCAGGGGCACCCTGTATGAACAAAAAAAATGTATTTGTTTCGGTCAAGCATTTCTGCTGTGAATTCTTAGAGAGTGAATCAATTTCTTGTTGACAAAAATAGTCATTATTTTTTGGCAATGAGATATTCAGTAAAAATATTACTAAAGCGGTCTTGACTTGCAGAATTGCCAACTCAGCCCACTACTAAAAAAATAAATGGGAGATGCACTTCTTCGTCAGCTGATATCTATCAAAAAGACGTCAAGCCAGTTTAAAGTATCAGGTAATAGAGTATATTTTTATTTGTTTTTTTTTCGCAATAATTCAAGTTATATCAAAATAACAACGGGCTTTTGAATCCAGTACCGAAAACACGCCGACAGCTCCCAACCCGCGTGACGTCACTATTGTGGTCACAATGCTCCTTTCACAAACGACGTCCTGCTCCTATAGCTGATGTAGATCCTACATGCCCAGCCAATCGTCACTCAAAATAGTCACTAGTGCAGATTTGTTGCAATATAGACAGTGAATGAAGCTTGCAGCTCGAGACGAAGTCTACGATCGAAATAAATATGTAGTCCAAGTAAAATGTCTAATAAAATTAGATTCAAAAACATAGTTATGTCGATCAGAAAAAAAATGTGTGTAACATGTGTAAAAAGCATATCAAAAATTTTGGCTACACATGAAAAACATAGTTCTAATATAAAATGTGCGTAACTAATCGTTGAAATGTGAGAACTGCAGAGCGATAAGGGAATAACTTAGCGCAGCGCAGGCATAACGCAGGAGTCTCGTGGTGATGGCCCTTTAAAGAGCGTTACATAAAGACGAATCGCTTGAATTTCTTACTTAACAAGGCGTCGCATCGCCCAAGTGTCATTTTCCGTCTTGTTTTATATATAATTGCATGACGTCGGTCACAGTCACGTTACTTCTCATACAATGCTTAACAACAGTATGTACAACACATATTTAATGTACCAGTTTCACACACTACGCTTAAGCCTGTACTTAGTGTACTTCTACCCTGTATAGTACATGTAAGCAGAACTCTGATAAAATTACCGGGAGAGAATACTATCGGGGAGCAAGCGAGAAAGGCAAGAATAAGGGCTGATTCTAAACTTACCCTTCTTGTTATGTCTATGTTCGATGCCACTGTATGCCACACATTCAATGTCCTATTTGATCAACTCACCTGGACGTAACAGATACGTTAGAGGCTCCAGTGGTAGCGGGCTTCAGCAAGTTGGCTTTTTGTCCATTGGGCAACGTAATTTCCTCTAGTATAGATTTGGGATCGGTAGTCCTAATGATCTGCACTTGATGACCACTGGGGAGTAATACTTCTTCGGGAAGAGTAACTTCTTCTTCTCGACCATGGAGAATGTGCTTGGAGTCGCTTGCTACCAGTTGCACGTGTTTACCATTTTCCAGCGATACTTCCCTGATGGTTAAATGTAAAAGGTTTCTTTAGAAATATAGTAATCAAGAAATCTCAATGGGTCTTGTGACTACCGCATGACAAGAAAATGGCTACAATGCGCGAACTAGATGGGCTTACTAAACCGAGACCGTATTCCAATTGTTAATCTGTATGTCCTGTGGCGGGTAGACTGAATAATGTTGCTAAGCCTGCGACAATCCACTAGACTCAGAAAGTGTTCCGTCAAGCGGATAAATAAGAAACAATGTATCCACTGAAACAAGTTTTTACTGTATTACAGTTATTAGGAAAATAATAAATTAATAAATTGACTGACTTTCTGGAAACAGATATACTCAAAGCTATCACTTGCATGCCATCACTTCGGGTACCTGTTACCAAATAGTCGCAGTGTTTAAGTTCGAAGATGAGCTCTTATCCCAATTTTGTTTTTTTTGCTTAAAGTAACCCTTATATCGTATAGATGGTATACATGGTTTTACGTACATTTTAGATTGTATTCGTAATAAAATAAAACAAATTTAAATAATATGTTTTAAATATACAGGGTGGTCCAATAAACGATTAGTGCTTTCTAGCGGCCTTACCGTTTAAATTAGAAGAAAATGGCTTGGATAAGAAACTTTTCTTTTCAGATGGTCTACTAAGTAGGTATCAACTTCCTTATTTTTAATAGAACACCCCATATATTATTACGTTTTTCAATTTAACATTGATTTTTAGGTCCGGTTTGTTAACCATAGTTCATGCCTGCGAAGCCTATTTTCGAAGTTATTCAGCAATCTTTAGGAAGTTTGATGTTTGTAGTACTTTACAAAAATTTTAATCTCACGGAAACTAAGTACGACAGAAAAAAGCTGTTTTCAGTTTTGAAACGAGCATGAAACGCTCCGTGTTTTAGTAAGGTTGTTGTTTCAAAAGCACACTAAATCAATGGATTAGCAATTTTTAAATTTGAAAAGTTTGAAACGTTAAAACCTTTTTAAATGGGTATGGTATGATTAGTTTCACATCGGTGGATTCGAAATTACATTCTCTTTCGATTTCATCTAGGCATATGTGGTTCTATCATTGACGGCTTTCAAGATATTTATGATTTTGTAATTATGTGTGGCTAGTAAATGAAACAATTGGCAAGAAACCTTTCATCTAAAGTGTTTTGGTCTCTAATACTAAAATGTGCATTCGCTCTATCCTCGGCTCTATCTAACTGTAACCACATATTATTTTTAACAACTGCAGTGGTAAATTCTCCAGCAGGTTTTCCAAATTTTGATTTAGAAATTTTTGGGAAAATTTATTTTATTATGCGGTTTCTAATAATACCACCCCAAATGTCTAGACCCTATGGTAGTTGTCTACAAACCTCTCAAAATTTGGATTTACATCGACGTAAAAGAGACAGAAGGAAACATCTAGTAAATAAAGGTAGTGCAATTTCCAAAAGTCCAAAATCCAGTCTCCAAAATTTTCTAAATGAACATTTGGAAAACCTGCTAGAAAATTTACCATTGGAGTTTTTTAGGAATAATAATTATGTTAGATGGAGCGAATGCACATTTTAGTGTTAGAGACCGAAATACTTTGGATGAAAGGTTTCCTGCCAATTGTTTCCTCTGCGAGCCACCTTACCTACGATTTTTCCAATTCTTACGCGCCATTACGGAATAATTACTCAATCGTAAATATCTTGAAAACCATCAAACATAGAATCACATATGCAAAAATAAAAGTGACAGGGAACTTGATTTTACGATTTTACATACAGCGATGTAAAACTGATAATAACATCCTGCTTGACAAAAAAAGTTTTTGACGTTTTAAACTTTTCAAATTCGAAAATGGCTAGTCTATTGATTTAACGTGCGTTTAAAAAAGGATCATACTGAACCACAGCACGTTCCTTGTCCGTTTCAAAACTGAAAATCGCATCTTTCTGTCGTACCTAGCTTCCGAGATATTAACATTTTTTTGTAAAGTACTACAAAAGTCAAATTTTTTAAAGATTGCTGAATAACTTCGAAAATGGGCTCCGTAGACATAATCTATGGTTAACAAACTGGATAAAAAATCAAGGCTGGATTCAAAAACGTAATAATATACAGGGTGTTCTATCCAAAATAAGAAAGTTGATACCTACTTCCGGTATACCCGGATGTCCGCCAACTTTGGAATTATTTTCCGCAGGCAGACCATTTGGAAAGGGACGTTTTTTAATTAAAACTTATTCTTTTAATTTAAACGGTAAGACCGCTAGAGAGCACCGCACGCTTATTGGACCACCCTGCATATGTTTAACGCCAAATCAGTGAAGGCACGTACACTCAACCAATAAGAACTATAATATACTATTGATCGGTTTACGTTTTATTCTTGACACATCAACAGCTGATCTTTCAGATTGCCAGTCTCACACACAATTTTTTCTCGGTTATTTCGCAATAAAATGGTACAATGGTACAAATTGTTAGAACTGTTTGCCGGTTTGGTGCATCAATGTGATTTTCAAAAAAATCGTTTCCTCTATATGCTTTACGTGAAAAAGGTATAATTTGTTTCAGTCCCCAGAGTTAATCGTTTTTGAGATAACCTTCATTGAAATTTCTAATGTGACTGAATTGTAAATTGCGATCGGTAGAATCATCGTTATTCCCGCACAAATTAATATTAGGCCTAAGCTCATACTTTTACATACGATTTACGAAGTATTCGGAAACTTCAGCATCACTTATTTTGAAAATTAGATATATTTGAAACATGTTTTTTGATCTACCTAATATTAATTCGTGCCATAGAACCGATAATTATTTCGATCACATTATACAAGTACTTAGGGTGCCTTCGAAATTTTAATAAAGGTTATCTCGGAAACGGTTACCTCTAGGGACTTGAACAAAGTATATCTACCTTTTTTACGAAACACATATTGAGGAAATGATTTTTTTTTATTTAATAGAGTTTGATGTGCCGTAGGTGGCGCCCTCTATTCACGTTAGCAAAACCGTAGTTGAATTTGGATTTCTCGCCTTAAAAACCCCCCTAAGCGTAATTTTAGATCGTTGTGCAATTAAGCATATTAACGCTTCATATTCCTATCTCAATGTCCATAATAATGTGAGGTCACCCTAAATAAACAATGAATAAGCATGTATCTTGAAGATTTTGGATTTCATACGAAAATATTAGCAAAAAGATGTACGCCAGTGACCTTGAAAGTATTAAATGCTGTTTTTAGCGTCGATGACATGGGGTTAGTTTACGAGCTGCTAGTCGGCGAGTTTAAAAGCTAGCGAGTGAGCGAGTGACGATGACACACAGAACTTTCCACTCGCACATCCGATGACACAGGGCTAGTTTACAAGCTGCTAGCAAACTAGCTGGCTTGCAGCTCGTGAACTAGCCCCGTGTCATCGATGCTTAACAGATAAAAGCATCTTTTTTTTCGTTTAAATGTCTCTTATCTCACTTTGTTTTGGAACAAATAAATAAAAACCACTTTTGCGACGGGCTATGAAGTGGTTTTTATTTGTTTCCTTCCTCCAGAACAAGGATGGATATGAAGAAACTTGAAGAGACAAAAAGGTTGGGTTTTCATTTGTTTCGTCTGAAAAACAATATATTTTTTTAAGATCAGTGGCATACATTCAATATTTTCCAAACTTTGACACCATGTATCTTGTGTAAGCACCAGTTCAGGTTAAGGGAGTTTTAAATAATAGAAAGCTGATTAATGACCACACCTTTACTGCAACGCTTTTACAGTGTATATTTTAACAGTATACGGTTCCAATCAATAAATCAGTGTGTACTTACTGCAATTCTGGGTTACAGCCAACAATATACAATAATTGCACACCCAAAAATACCTTCACCCTCCACGCCTAAACATAAACATCCAAAAACTCTTCAAACGGTTCGTCCTATACGACGTCTCCAAACAATCTGCCCACCGCCGCAACTATCACCCGATAGCGGACAGTACACAAAAGAATAGCTCGCCCAAAGACGTTAGACGTCAGGAATAGACGACTGAATGACCGAACATCTGGATAAACGGTTTAAAGCTAACACTTGAACACCAGACTTTAGGACACATGTTTAAGTGAAGTTTGTTACTTAAATTTGGGTCAGAAATACGCCCTTGAAATTACGACCTATCATTAATTAATAGTCGATGATAACATTCAGAGAAGAAAATTGATTAGAAAACAGGTGTATACAAGAGCGTAGACATTTGATTCTACGCATCCCTATGATTCCAAACAACATGCCATTCGACTTTAAACGGTTGCAATTTTTAATGCGACTTGCATTTGCATTGGCGATTCGTAAATCGCAAGGACAGTCGTTGAACGTCTGCGTGATTAATATTGATAATTTATGTTTTCGACATAGTAATGTCGCCTGTTCCGTGTTGACAAAATCATCATTTCTATTTATGCGCCAGAAAACAAAACATGACATGTTTGATATCAAAAAGTATTTCAAAGAACACTATGCTTTCCAGATAATTATTATTTATTGCAGATTTATGTTCAATTTCAATATTCAGAGCTCTAAGACAGGACAGCATCTGTCGGGTCAGCTAGTAGTTAAATAAAATGACAGATACTGACGTCACCTTAGCTGTTACGTATTGAGGTCTTTCAAAGAGCTGGGCAAGACTTAGGCCTGTGCTTGGGTTGGGTTCAATTCAATAATCGACATGGGATATAAAGGAGGGGCATTATGCGATACAAAATAGGCACAAGCCCGCTATACTAGTTTGTGTTTGTGAAATTTTGACAGCTCTGGAATTGAGTGACCTCTTGAGTGAATTTCTTCAATTCAGTCTTGCTTGTCGTGCCTTTTTTTATGAATGTTCACTTTTTAACTTCCCGACAAAGGAGGGGTAAGTTATTAGAATGGGCCCATTTTTCCAAATTTCACCGAATTCAATGTTCGAGGTATCATTCCCAAGTTAAAATCAGCTCCTGACTCATTTTCTGAAAAGCAAATGCTATGTTATAATATTATTTTTCCGAGTAACCCCCACCACCCCCCACCATTAAATCATAGATTTGCACTAAAAGTAGACCAAAAGATAGAAAACAAAGACATCTTTATGACAGTAAGTTTGAAATTAATTGGCTCATTTTTGTGACAGTTGCTGGCATTTTAAATTTCGAAAATTTGCTACTTTTTATGAATTTTTATTCCGCCACCCCAAAGATTTTGCTGCAGGCGCGGTAGCGCTTTCAACATAAGAAGACATGGTCTTTATTGTGGTACCATTAGAACCTCTTGTTATGACATTAATTTTTGAGTTACCCCCACCCCCACTCATTTTTTTTCATCGCAGTGGATCAAAAACTAGATTTTATTTCTAACGATAATCTTTTTATAGTGACCAAGTTTCAAGTAAATCCGAAAGTTTTGGTTTTTTGATGTCCGTCTGTGTGTGTCTGTACGTCCGCGATTACTTAAAAACGCCTCAAGCGATTACTCTCAAATTCGGTCAACTTGAGTTAATTAAAGTCCTTTCGCGTTGAAATGCTTTTGGTGTCGATTAGACGATGGAGGGTGGAATAGGGTAAGGGGGCACAAAAAAATGGAATACAACATATAAATTCGATAGTACCAGTTGAAGTGCCTCTATATCTAAAACGATATATCACATCTTAGTTTTTCTGAAATGGAGACCAAAAGAATTAAACACATTGAAATATTCATATGTCATAAATTGCTGTATTTGTGCACTGAATCGTATGATATAAATAACTTAAAGATGCCTACCTCAAGCTGATATTGCTGTTCGATTGGATTCATAAGAGTTAAAGGGAGTGGGGGATACACGAAAAAAATGTCATATAACACATTGGTACCACTTGGTCAGGGAAGTTCCTAGAACAAGGTCTACCTCGTTTAGTTTAAAGGACAGTAAATATAACACTTATTGTGTTTCGTTAAACTAAAATATACCTAGATTACCGAGGTACACTGCAACATGCACTTAGCTGTGACTGTTTTTCAATTGGACACAGTCTAACATCAAATTGATCACTGTCTAGTTGGGAAAAATCAGCCTCACAGTGCTTTTTTCTAAGTTTTGTGTAAACATCTTATATGATTCTTATTCTCATTAAATTTAGCAAAGTATATTGTATCATCAACATGAATATAAGCAAACTGAGCCGTTGAATAATAATGTGAGATTTCTGAAACATTTTTATAGAATCAGGTCTCTCCCGGTCATATTACTACTACCATGGACTTCATTTTGATAATTTACATCCATCTATAAGCATTCGCTATGGTAATAATTTATTAGTCATCTTTTTTGACTACCCTTTACATGAGGGGTGTATATTGTTCAACGATGAAGTAATGATGGTAATAACTGACGCGTTGTAGCTTGCGGCACGAACTTCCGGCTCGAGTTATTATTATTACCACGAGTTAAATACTATACTTTATCTACGACCTAATCTATCTACGATTTAAATACCTACAATAATTACGGTGCATAAACCCAACTAAACAGCTGATTGACGTAATAGTAGTCGATCGATCCGGATCCAGATCACTATTTCTGTAAAGGCCTATGAATTACTGATCTTGACATTCGAAAAGTGATCAGTGGTGTATGGGTGTATGGAAGGTGATCGCGATCGGGTTATATGCTGTCTTTGCGTCTTCACGGAAACAGTGATCCGGATCCAGATCGATCAGTTATATGTCAATCAGTTGTTTAGTGGGATTTATGATTCCGTGGATTAAACGAATCTCGAACAACGAATAAGTTGGTTTAAGAATACAAAACAGATGGCTAAGAAGAACAGCTACCGATCTGAATAACCTGATCGCGATCACTTACCGTAAAAGAGTGAATTGACCCTATTTCTGACTGATCCACTTTCCGAACGTCAGGATCAATGATCAGGTTAATCCAATCACAGTTTCCTTAAAAGCCTTTTCTTAACCATCTGTTTTGAGAACTGTTGGTTCTTGTGCTGTTCCAGGAAAATGCACTTCTTGGTATGATTTGTTTGCTAGTACATAATCGTTAATGTAGGGTTAACGGACCTTTTTGCTTGAAATTTTTGCCCTGACGTCTCCTGTTTCCAGTAACACAACGCCCGAAACAGTGACTTTATTGATGAAAAATTTTGAACAGTTACTTTTGCGTTTTGGACTTTCCTTTCAGGATCGCGTTATATTTTTGAGCTTTTTTAGTCGGGGTTATGTGAAATCTTTGTCGATGCTAAGATTCAACAATTGGATCCCAGTCTACAGCGTAGTCATGATCATACTTCTAAAAATGTATCCTTAAGCAATGTGTCCGGTCATCGGTGTCGGAGCCTTTAGGGAGATAAAATAGGTTAATTTTTATCGACAAATCACCCCACAAATGTAGTTTTTCTCCCACCATAATAAAATGGCAGCCACTTTGGTTTTTTGTTTAATTGATGCACGAGTGATGCACGTTGCCGAGTGGGTACTAATTTAGGCATAGGCAAGTAGAGGTCCTACAAACGCAAAATAATTCCTATTCGATAGCGAAACATGTAGACCATAAACTAATGGTAAACATTTTCCAAATTTCATTTCATATTAGGACAAAGAAATTGCAAAAGTAAAATAATTATGTAATTTTTTGCGTGTTTTTACAATTTCAGTTTTTTCAAAAAATCTAAGCTGTTAACCTACAGTTTTTTTATTTCTAAGCTGCAGTACATGGTGTTTCCTAAAAAATACACCGCGTCCAATCCACAGCGAATGTTGTTCATTTAAATGGCGTTCACCAGACTTGATCCCACTTGATATTTGCTAGTGGGGTACAATGAAACGCAAGGAGCTTATTAGCAAAATGATTCAACTCGGAAATCAATTGCGGAATGATACAGCGATGATCAGTCGTGCTACGCAACATGTGTCTGTAAGAGCGACAGCATGCCTGCAACACCAAGGAGGGCATTTCGAACAATGGCTGTAGCATTTGTGTCTACTTTTTCCCAAAATAAATGTCGTGATCACTAAGTATTTTGTTTAGTTGCCTTCTCTACCACCGGATTAGACAATAGAGGGTCATATTCAAACCATAATAGCTTGTAAACTTCTTCACTTAGGGCTAAGATCTATAGAGCTATATTTTTAGGAAACACCACGTACTATCGTTTAGAATAAAAAAATGTAGGTTAACAGCTTGTATGTTTAAAAAACTAAAACTGTAAAAAAACGTAAAAAATTACATATTTATTTTCTTTCAACATTTTTTTGCCCTAATATGAAATGAAATTTGGAAAATGTTTACCATTAGTTTATGGTCTACATGTTTCGCTATCCAATGAGACTTATTTTATGTTTGTAGAACCTCTACTTAGGAAGCTATCTCTAAATTAGTATAACACTCGTGCATCAACTATATAAAAAACAAAATGGCTGCCATTTTTTTAACGTGGGAGAAAAACTACATTTGAGGAGTGATCTGTCGATAAAATTTCACGCCTCTAAAGGCTCCGAGACCGATGACCGGACACATTGCATATTGTTAAAAAACCCATATATAAGGCAGATTCCTTTATTTTTCTTTTTTAACGATTATCCCTTTTAGGTAGTATAGAGACTTGGACATATACAGGGTGTCCCACGATATTAAGACAAGCAATATATTGGAACTGGGTAGCACTAGAGAATTATAATTTTGGGGATATAAATTGGAACAAATGTTGTGTCTTTTCTTACTACCCAATCAGATATTTGTTTTTGGTCTCGTGGCGATTCAAAATTCAAAATTCTTAATGCGACACCCTGTATATTAGTACCTTTCTGTGTTCCTCCCGATAAAGCAGTTTCAACAACCTACAGTATATTTAATCCCAAGACAGACTTCACATAAGCAGTCGCATGCAGCATTAGCGTGGTTACTGTCCGCTGCCATCTGCGAACGCGCCTGCTATAGTCCAGTGCAATAGGGTCGTTCAGTGAAATTCCAATAACCATATTTATGCACATTTTCATGAAGTATTACTTACATATAACATACAAAAAAAATTTCAACTTAATTGGATCAGAATTGAAAAAGTTACGCGCCTTGAAAGATTAAAATATTTCATGCGCTCAAAATTCATCGTTGTGACGTCATTGGGTCTGTCGGCGAGCCCAGACCGGCTGGCGGCTGTACAGCGACAGCGCCCAGCATACGTTTATAATACGTTCAAGTGCTTTGGTTGACGCTATGTTTTGTTTGATCGGGTGGTTTTTTCTAACATATTCAAAAATCCAGATTCTTTTACAGTCATTTTATCGGTAGTTCTCAAAACTCAAAATGAGTGACTGGGTATTCCGATATAAATTTTCGGATTATTTTGTATAAGAAAAGCAGTTCGCCTTTCTACAAGTTCCTTGTTGGATGATCCGAACTCGAACCACTGGTTAAGGAGTAACATTATTTTGGGATATGTTTTAATGGCATTTGTTTCTGCCTTCCCTTAGTGGCTGCCTTAGTATATTGCACTCAACATATTTTGATATAACTTTGGCCTTTATATTGACTTGGACTCACTTATCTATCTTCCAACGTTCCCTCTCTCGTTGTCTTCAGTACATTCTAGTTCTACTTGCGAAACATTGGTGCTATAATAGATTCGCTGCTTGGTGACGAACATCGAATTTTTTTTGTGCTGGTACTAGGTTCATCTAAATCTCATTTTCGTTGTCTTAAGGAAAACATTCCGAGGATCTCTAGCGTGTAAGGCTTGTTGGTCTTTTTGACAAACAAAAATGTGCGGAACTACTTCCGGTTTCATCTTGAGTTTTACATCTTTCATTAATTTGTAACACATGTAATTTTCAACATCTTCCTCAAATTTAAACAAAATATACAAGAGTGAGATACACATTTGAAGTAGGGATATTTTGTAGTCTAAGTATCCACAATTTTCTACCCAAAATACAGAAATGTGAGATACAAAGAACTAGATAATATAATATAAAACATTTTTTTCTACTTAATCAAAATACATATGAATTTTGGTTACATCAAAGGACTGAAAACAGCCTTTTACGCGTTCTACATATCAATGAGAATTGATTTCTCCAATGCTTTTATAATTGTTAGGTATATGATTAGTTCAGTATTTGGATTAAAAAAATCTACTTGTATCTCTTACGTTTTAGTGTACCAGTACCAGCAAAATCTGCTAACAACTGACGTCAACATACCTTTAGAATGGCATTCACAAATGCGGATTCTTGATAATAATACAATTTACTTAGTTATAAAAATACTTATATTAAAATGGTCCTCACAGAGTACTTTGTTGACCTATCGCTCACAAATTCATTCCTATGCATAGCTCTCTGCCACAATTTCCTGATTTTTATATTCCGTGGCAAACCAATAAAAAATTCATCAGGAGTGGTCACTGTCGTATTTTCACATTGGGGAATATTTATAATTTTTCTTCATCTGTCCTGCTTCCATTATTATACTCAGTATCAACGAATTCAAATAGCTTGGTAAGTATTCAGTGTCGATGAAACTATTAAATAAATTATCCAATAGACGCGTATGCAGTTCACAAATCTTGCATAGCAAGTAGGATGCGCCGCAGCGCTATTATTTACCAAGCACCCGTACAATGCGTGGCCAAGATGCCGCGCCGCGCCGGTCGGAGAGGTGTAGTGACGTCACCGTCGCACACTCGCAAGTGCCGCGCGTTTTCAATTTGCAGCACTTTGATAATTTATTAGAATATGAAATCGAGCTCAGAAAATTCTGGAATTTTGCACAGCTGCTAAACTCAATACGCCCTTTTAGAATATGCAATAAAAAAAATATGCTGAACGAGCCTATTATGGAGTTTTATATTACTATTTAAAAGAGTTGCCCTATTAACCCATTGCAACTTAAAAGTAGCCAGTTGCCAGTTTGAAATGATCATTTAGGCAATGAACACTTGACATCGCATATTTGGATCTGATTTCCAGTCAGTCTTGGGGGTTTTTACTTGCCGGATTATAACATACAATTCACACATAGTATACTGGACTATTAGGGACCCTACCGACATGAGCCGATCACGCACGCGGGCTTGTTTTCATTTGGTCTGGCTTGGCTGTGAATTCAGTATAGCACACTTGCTGTCTAAAGTGATTCATTCAAGAGCTAGGATTGTACGACTACGACTTATTATAACATTTACCCCTGCAGTTAAATTAATTTTACAGTGTTCGTTTCATGGTACTGGTACAATTCTTTAAGTACCTGTAGCTCTTGAATTAATCACTTTAGATCCCAAGTGTGCTAGATTGTTAGAATTTTTATATCGGTAGGAAAACAGAAAGGCACCAATATACAGGGTGTTCCATTGATAATTTTGAATCGGACGTTACGTGACCAAAAACAGATACCTCATTGAGTAACAGAATAATAAAAAAAAGATACTACATTTACGCTAATTTACACCTCCAAAATTATAATTCTCTACTACTGCATGAGGGCTGATTTTGATGTTTCCCCTTCAGTTTTTTTTTTATATCTTTATCTCTATATTGGAGAGATCATGCTTTGACAAAGGCTACAGAGGTGGCCGAAAGATCAGTAAAGTTTATCTTGCAGTATATGTGGTTTTTCAGTCATGCTCAATGAAGTATTTTGCGACTGGTGATTGAAGTAATATTCTTACCTGGAAGTCAGGTTCTTTTGATCAGTTCCGCTATTGCTAATTGCCAGCCTCAACTGCTCAAGCAAATCATCTTTCCTGATCTTCTGCATTTTGTACTGCTTCTGCAACTGATCCAAATCCTCAAAGGACTGGATGGTCTTCACTTTACTCGCTTGGGGCAGAGCTGTAGGCAGAAATATTCCACGAGTTGCTCCTGAGGTGTGAGATGAATTCGGTTCCTTAGAAGTCGATGGTTTTGCAGTGGTCGGAGATGGAGTCGTAGTGGTAGTGGTGGGGTGCTCAGCATAGTACTGCCTGACCACTTGCTCGAAAAGTGGTATTTCTTCAGGGTAGATTACACGTGGTGCAGGAGCTGGGGAATAAGGAACTTGTTCGCTGCTCGTTACTTTGTACAGACGCTGGTACAGTTTCTTCTTTTGTTCCTTTAGAAAGATAAATGTTAGTAATAGGTTCATGTGTATTTTAAAAAAATCATTTTAAACGGAGCTGCTGATTTTTATCTATGATACCCCATTCCTTCTATCATTGCATTTTACAAAACATTATACTCTATGAGGTCAGCTTTTCGTCAATAAATGAGATTACTTTAACATGCTCTAAAGTAATTCTCGAAAATATAAAGAAGATTGCGATTATTTTGCAGATATTCCGTAGATTTACTGCTACTTTGCCGAGCTTAGTGCTGAAAAATTTGTTCAACCCCCTCACTGTAAGTTACATGGTAGGTATGTATATTTAAAAAATAGTATTCTCGTAAAATATCAAGAAGGTTGAGGTTGGAACTCGCTATGAATTTTGTAGGACTTTGTGTGTCCTTCAATCAATTAATACTCTTATTTTTTATATCTAATTTGGTAACTCAAGAGTAAATAAATTACTATTATTAACAAAAAAACTGATATCACAAAAAGAAAACGTCTGTTCTCAGTATTGGCCACTCCGGGCGAGAATTTTCTTGAAGAGAAAAGTGACCTTTCCGTCAAATTAAAGATACCCACATAACCACATCTTGATCCTAATAAAATGGGTACTGTATCCCAAACTATGGTGATAAAGTAAAATTGGCTACATAATATTCAAAAAGCTGACAACTTATCGTGCGCCATTATGATAAATATACCTTCTGCTGTTCAAGAAAGTCGTGGTGGTCTTGCTGAGCTTTTTTCAATGCCTTTTCATATTGTTTCTCCACAAACTGATTATGCTTTTCAATAATGGACTGCTTTTCTTTTAACTCCTTGATTTTTTGCTTATGTTTCTCAGGATGTAAAGACTTGATCTGCTGCTCAATCAATTGCAATGGATCCTGTAAAAAAATATGCTAGAACGAAGGCACCAAGTTTTGAATTGGTATTGTATATTTTTACACAATCTTTCTAAACAGCATTAGTGGTCATCTAAGCTGGGCTACTATTTGCGTTAGTTTTTGTCACGTCAAATATATGTGGAAGCAATGAGAACAGCCAAAAGCCTCAGTCGATGGATTAATAGACACGTTCAATGTGATTTGCGTTAGCTTTTGTCACATTTTCAAATATAGGGAAGCAGTGAGAACAGTTAAAAGCCTCAGCCGATGGATTAATAGACATGTTCAAGGTGGAGACAGAATGATTAGATTGTGTAAGTAACTAATACTATAGCACAGTCGTCTCTAACTACTAGTTTTTTTATTATAGAGGATATAGCGAATCTGCTTGATCGCAAGGACAGAAGCATTCGCACACCCGGAAGTGTGAGAAAGAGTCTGCCCGCTCGACGATGAACCAGCTTGAGTTCATTGGTGTCATGTCCAATGGATGCAACCGCGTCCATTTGATATGTCACTACTTCCAGACCGGCCAAAACCCGTTCCCTCTCTCCTTATCTCCTCTATCTCCTCCGCCTCTCGTTACCTCGGAACTGTCAAAGGGTTGACACATCTTCATGGCAACGGACTGTCTTCACTTCTTATCCATGTCTTCTCTCTACTTTTGTCGCGGGAATTAGATGTTCTGTAACCTATTTTTCCAGGTTCTACTTCTTATTAGCTGGATGCCACCTTCCTTAACCTGTCTTCGTCTCACGAAGGATTTTGCTCTGGTCCATTTGTGTTTATTACTCGCCGTTTCTCCGACCAGGTTTTGCGTGTTTAGGTTGTGTTCAAAATGATCCTGCAGTTCAGCTCTTCATGCCTCCCACCTCTCGTATATCAGTATAGTATGCTCTGGGGTATCTTCAGCCCCAGAATAACTATATGACGTTAATTATTTTAGTATAGGTCCCGAAGTAACCATAACTAGTCAAGAACTGCGTCAAGAAGTCATTCAGGGTCCAGTAAAGTGTTCTTGTTCACGTTGCCGAGTGGGTATGGTTTTTCCAAGTGTCTTGCCACATGCTTAGCGTCCCTTTCTCTTACTTTTTAGGTAAGCGGTTCTATAGAGTCGGCTTCTCTCGTCCGCGGGTAGTTTTATAGGAGGAGTACCAGTTACAACTTATATAGTTTCCGTGGATACCATACGATATCCACTTGCTACTTTCAGGAGAGCATTATATGGGAACTGCATATAGAACTATAGAGTGTATTACTTCACAAAGCACTGTCATTTTGGTACTGCTAGGACCGCCTACGTTTGGTAGGATTCGCGTTAGGGCTCCCACCTTCCTTTCCGCCCTCGAGACCACATGTTTAATGTGGGGTCCGAATGTTCTATTATCTAAAATAACCTTAAGCTTGTTATTTTCCATCCAGATGACTATCTTGGCTAGGGCTTCATTCGCAATGATTTCCAACAGATGTTCATTTTTGGCTTCCGCAAATCCGACCAGATCATCTGCGGAAGCTATGGTTCTTGCTCCATCACGCAGTTCCAATTCCAATACGCTATCATACGGCACGTTTCAATAAGTGACCCGAGAACCGATCCTTGGGGGTACCCGGCTGTTATTTCTCTGATGCAGTTTCGCGAGACAGAGATAGTTCACTCCGAGAAGTAGCTCTCTACCATATTTATGAGATAGTGTGAGATGCCTTTCTCACGCAGTTCTCTCAGTTGATAAGGCTCCACGTGGCGGCGTTGAAAGCATTTGCCACATCCAGGGTTATTAGTAGACACCACTTATTTTGCGTGTTTTCGGCCCACTTCATTACAGCATCCACTGCATGAACAGAGAGGGTCCCTTCCTGAATCCAAATTGCCTGTCCAATAATCCCCCCTTTTTCTCTTCTCTTCTTCAATTCTTGATTTTTACATCCATTCGAGAAGGTTTCCAACCATACTTAGCATGCAGATAAGCCTGAACGCTGAGGGATTCTCTAACGGTTTTCCTTTCCAGATGAGGGCTACCGACTCCTGTTTCCATACCTTTGGGAACTTTTGACGTCTAAGTTGTTGATTGAAGATGTTCAGAATTGGATCTGGAATTATTTTTACTGCCACCTTGATGAATCCTGGAGCCATGTGGTCTGGCCCAGGTGATTTTCCGGTCTTTATGTGTATAGCCGCTTCAGCTACTACACACCTTCTCTGCCAGCCATCCTTAGTTGTTGGGTAAAGGTTCCTTATTATTTCCGCACACTGTCCTCGAGTCAATTCGAATGGGAGAAATTTTTCCTTCAGATGTCGCATTACAATCTTGTGGTAGGTACCCTAGACGTCATTTTCGAGCTCTAGATACAGTTTTTTTTCATTGTTCTCGTTTGGACTGTGCTATAAGATTATTTAGTTCCTTCCAACTTGGCTTATACTGCTGATTAATGTCTGCTATACCCACTTCTTGCCGATTCCGTCGTCCGCTAACTTTCGTCAGTTCTCTTTTGCGTTTGAGGCGAAGTTTCCTTTATTGCTCAATATTGACATTCTATCAATACGGCAGTTGTCTATTATTGACCTCTAACTCTAGTTGCGCTGTTTTCTCCAGCCTCACTTATGACTGAAGCTATGTGATCTAGGTCTTGAATCTCACTGTTTTCCCTGACTCCCTGAATCTCGATCCCGAACATATCCACATGGAGGAAGCTACTGATGCAACCCATTTTATGCCGATTTTCACGAAGGTCGACTTCAAAATAGATGTCGTTACGGTGCGTCAGTACCTATCCCTCCGGGACTTCCCATTTGCCAACCTTTCTAGCGATATTAGTTGTTGCACCAGTGACATCTATATATGAGGCACTGTTTCCTCTTTCAAAAGTTGGAGTGCTTCCTGTATATATAATGACCAAGCTCAATGTGGCCACCGACTCTTCGATGTATTTACCTCTCTGGTGGGTAACTGGTGAACATCAAGAGGCTCGATTTTGCATTTAGATATCCAGCGAACATTGCTTCCATGCTTCCGTCCATTATTTCAGACATAAAGGTGCCCGCCACCGTTATCTAACTCTTATAAATCAATCGAACCTCTCAGATTTCGTAATCCCTACTGATCTATTCACAACCTGAATAGCAACAGCCTTTCTAGTATCTGATATGTAGCTCGGACTGTTTGTCATCGAAAGGATCAGGCTCACTGATTATCAGATCTACCGCTTTTTCTTGGGCTACATTTGGGGCAAAGTCATGGGCAGCTCCCTCTCTCTTCCTGAGTTAAGTCTGTAAAAATTTCATCGTCATCGGAACATGATTTCGTATAGCTACGAATGGTGTTCCTACGTTTTGAATGCCTTTCATCTTCTCTGATCAGGCACGTATCCAGGATTTGGTTTTAGGGGAGGTCCAGATTATGGGTGTCCCATTCTAGGGGGGGGTTCAGATTAGAGTTGCCACCTTAAATTTGCTCTCGTCGAGGGGGTGGGGGTGCAAAAATGTGTGTCCTCGCTATACGAGTTTGACCTAGTCAGTTCACTGCAGGAGATACCTACCTCTCTTCTATTTTTCCTCTATATTGAGCCTGGGGATCTCCCGATCGAAGCTCGCGAGCGAGTCGATGTTGCAGATACCTTTTCAGATTGTCCCCCGCCAGTAGCAATTTCCTGTACCTCAGTCTGGCTATCCACCGGGCACCGAGAGTGCTGAGCAGTCGCTTGCTAACACTTCGGGCGGGCCTGCTCGCTCACCAGCGACTCCAAACGGAACTGGACATCCGAGACCCCCTGCTCCCTAACTTCATTCCCGTTCTGTAGGTATTCCATATTTTAATTAAGGTTACGTCCATATCTTCGCCGTGTCGTCATCATCTGGTGCCAGGTCGCTGTGTGTTCCTTTCCATAGTCAACTTCGCTTCCTCGCCGGGTCGTCTTCGTCCCCGTAGCACTACCAAAGAGGCAAGCTCGGACTTAACTATCCCAGCCAGCAGGAGGCGGAAGCCCTCAGCTCTCCGACGCCAACTGAATGCGTTACGTGCGTTGTCGGCGTCGGCATGACGAGAGCTCCATCCGCTCCGAAGGAAAGGGCTCTCTTTAGTTCCACATGATCCACAGGCAATATTTACTATTGCCTACCCAGAAGGGCTCAGCATTTCACTAGTAAAGAGTCACCCCGCCCTCTGGGATAGCCAATCAGCCATCGCGACGCGCCAGGTAGGTCATGTTCAGACCTACACCGACGCTTCCGCCACAGGATTTGGGCTGCGCCTGCCTCATGCGGGGGAAACTTGGCCGCTGGACTAACTACTAGTTAATTAGATGGCCGTGGCTGTAGCGCTGAGATCCATGATAAGTTATTCCACTCGCCATTTGAATACGAAAATTCAACATCTTTGCTCGCAGACACGGAGAATTATGGCTAAAGTATCTGATGAAAAAGAAAATAATAATTTCGTATGTATAGGTACCCATTAAGGCTACATTTTAAAAATATTTTCATGTTATACAGAGTGTCCCAAAACACGAAGATATAAGAATATTAAATGTAAAATTTGATAGCCTTTCTGATGTTATAAATTTGTGAATATCAATCTCTGGTAACTTCCATTCAATTCCAAATTTTCAATCAAATCGGTGTTTTTCAATTTTTCTACCAACAAGTAACCTAGAAGACCGTGAAATATAAACAAAGACCTGTTCAGGTATATAGAAGAAAACAACTATCTTAGCAGAAAAATATAGAAGAACTAGACTAAAGGGGCAGGACTATACAAATTACTTATAAAAAATCGCCTCTAAGCAAGAATAAAAGCGGTAACATATCTAAGGTCAAAGAGAAGTAGGAGTACGACAGAAATGGATATATTTCACGGCTACTAGTTACAATAATGATTGCCAATTTCTAAAACTAAAAAGTTTGAAATGAAAAGAAAACTACTAGCGATTGTTGTAGACAGTTTATTATTATCTTCTGAATAAAATTGCACATTTAATGGTATATTCAATCTCGTCAGGTCAAGTAACGATACCTCTGACTGGAGTTAAGGAAATTCATATGTACCTATTAGCAAGATCGCAGAAAATGAAAAATGAATTAAAATGTGTTCAAATTATAAAGCATAATTTACCTGGCAGCAAAATTAAATCTGCTTTGTATGTATTCCTTTCCTGCGATTTCACTCATAGTGAAAGAAATAGAAGGGCCCCAGTCAGAGGTATCGCTACCTTGATGCAAATTACTAATATTTTATATCGTTACATGTGATTGATAATTGCGTGCTGGGCAAAAATCGCTGGTAGTTTTTCTTTCATTTCAGTGTTCAGTCAATTATTTTGAAAACTTTTAATTTCTAGTACATTGCAGTAGTCAGTAGGCTGTGAAAAATATCTAATTCTGTCACGCTATAGCTTTTCTTTGATATGTTATCGCCGTTGTTTCTGGTTAGAGTTGATTTGTTGTAAGGAATTTTTATAATAATAAACTGACAACACTGACGTTAGCGTTTTTGAATTCTGTATGTACAAAAACCCCTAAGTGTTGAATTTCACCTCTCCAGCTGTGGCAGTTTTCGAAATATTTGTTGCGTATCTCAGTGCTTAATAGAAAAAAAAATTGAAATTGTGAGATCTTACTGAATTCGACATGCGCAATTCATTGCAATAAAAATATGTAGAGGATTCTATTTAAAATAAATTAAAATCGGGGATACTTGTTTAAAAATTTGGAAAAGTAATTTATAACTTGGCAACGTTGCAAACACGAAGAAAAATATTACAAGGCGAGATAGGGTATTAGTAGGTATTACGATTTAAAATAAAACATTTAAAAAAACAAAAATGACCTTCAAGTTGTCGTAATTTAAAATTCTGCCAAAAACACCCTGTATAAACAAATTGCTGGTAACATCCAAAATAATATCCACTCAATATTCAAGTAACTCGGTGTTTAATATTATTGAGAAAAGTTAAAGGAACATATCAACTTGGACGTATTAATTGCGACCTTGCAAATCCGGAAATTAATAGAAAATAAATTATAACTTGGTAACATTGCAACCGATCCCAAAAATATTTTTGGGTTAAATAGAGATCAATGATGGAAGCTAGAAGAATTAAAAAAAAATGTATAGTTCCGTATAAAAAAATTAAGTTGATCACTATCCTACTTTCCCGCAACAACTGTATATTTCAAAATATCTTTAGAATAAGCGTCTTGAGTAACCAAATAACTTTTGTATTTAATATTTTTCTCAATCAGGTATACCTTGCGAGATATCGAAGAATTACGCACTAACCGCACACCACAACGGCGCTATTTGACGAAAACCGTCACGAAACAGTTTTCACCATCCTCGATCCAACCCTCTAGCGGAAACCCCCAGAGGTCGCAAAATGAATCTTATCTTAATTAAACAACGCCGAGGTAGTATCATTTCGACTAAAAGTATGTATAAATAAGATATTTTCCGCAACAGAACATATAGGTAGTAGGTAGCGGTGTGTTCCTAAATGTATTTTTTTTAAATCAAATGCGCGAGTTTAGGCAGCTGGTGATAATAAATAAATGAAATAAATATCATTCTTTTATAGGGAAAGAAAGTATTACACAGCTTTTTGATAAAGTTCTTCTGCTTAATCCGCGATGAAGTTCTGATTTTAGTGAAGATCATAAACCAACCCCTGACTTTGGCACACTGTTGGACGGAAACTGTTGATCGCACAAAAAAAATGTGAAGACCAGAATTGTGCAGAATTTTGTTTTTCCCATAAATCATTTGAACATTTTTTTCGATAGCACTTACCAAAACGACGCTATTCTTCGAAAATCGTCGCGAAGCAGAGTTTTCACCCCCTCACCCCCCGAGCGGCAACCCCCCGACAACATAGAAACTGGCACTGTTATCAGTTTGAAAACGTTCTTTTATGACAAATCAATTACGTGATCGTGTCGGTCGTTTCAAGGTAGAAAAACTTAGCGAGCTGTAATATTAGAGTGTGAATGTATGAACTGTATTCTTTCAAAGCTGAAAGGGAGTGCTAAATCACTTAGAACTATCCACTCTGCCAGTACTAGGAGTGAACTTAAAGCCTTATTAGTTACCAGCTTTCCTGATCAACGTGATGGAGCTTGTTTAAACAAAGACCTTATCATGTTGCTGTAGTATCCCAATGAAAATCCTCAAAAAATCCTTACAAGGTATTTACATACGTTGAATACTTTATGCAGTACAAATAAATGAATGAATCTATGAACGTATTGAAGACACTAAAGCTGTCAAGCGCGACTTTTGCCATAAACATACCGAATTTTGCCATGTCAGATTTGAAAAAGCCTCTTACAACCTGTGTGAGGTACATGAGACCCAGCACATTGAATGAAGCGGTCCAATTTGTAATTCAGGAAGAGAATGCTCACTACCTTTAAAATACTAGATCAGTCACTACACCCAACTTTGCGCCCAGACAATATACATAATCTATTACAAAGATTTCCTAATTCGCCCTAGCCCAGTTGAAATTTCAATGGTTTTCATGCAAACATACCCTACAATTATTTCAGAAACCAAAATTCATTTCAATTCCGACCGATATTCTGCATTATAACAATAAACATATTCTATTGGCGGAGCCGAGCGATCAAGAAGCGTAGCGCCTGAAATATTCTCCGTGGACATTGCCAACATAAGCGAACTTAGTTTTCTTGAGTATAATATCAAAATTATGTTAGGTCCAGGCTTAATAAAATCCTTTATTGAACCAGATATC
Organism: Callosobruchus maculatus; assembly: GCA_951848785.1. Lineage (NCBI taxonomy): Eukaryota > Metazoa > Arthropoda > Insecta > Coleoptera > Chrysomelidae > Callosobruchus > Callosobruchus maculatus. The sequence continues at coordinate 2,254,236 of CATOUR010000191.1, read as the reverse complement.
ACTTAAACGTATTTTCTTATTTTCCAAATTTAATTCAGCATGATCCATTTATAATATCTACGATGTTTAAGATCACAAATACAGCGCCTTTTTGCGCCCACGAATGATATTTAATTTGCCATATCCTCAAAATATTAAGTTTTACCTTTTTAAATTGCATAACATATTCCATAGTCTAATTGGTACAGATTACATAAAGTCTTTGCAAGAAGACTTAAATCACAATTATGCTTTCTTGGTTACAGCTTATGTCAAAATCAAACCACAGCATAGTAAACAACCAACATAATATCTCAGGTTGGCGGCAATTACACGCTCATCCCCCCTTTTGGATGATTAATTGTAGGGTTGCTAACGATACTTCGATACTTGTACTTCTGCACTAATATCGAGTATTTTTATCTTAGATACTTTTTGAGCGATTCCAAGCTGGTATCGCTACTTTTGTAGCGGTATCGCTATCGAAACTAGTTATATAATTATTATTGAGGGGTATAATCAATTGCACAAAATTCTCTGTACGCAAAAATGTGCCTACTTGGCTAAAAAAATCGAATTGGTACCGGTATCGATATTTTCATTTTCGCATCTCTACCCAAACATTCACACCCGTAAAATCATCCTAAGGTCAAATTCTGTGGGAACCATTTTTATATAGGAAATCCTCAGAGATATTATGCTGGTTGTTTACTATGCTATGATCAAACTATTATATCAGCGGGCAAAAGGCAGTACAAATTTTATTTCAGTTGAACCCAGTTCCAAAAATATAATAGAGGTAGCAACGTCAATAGTGGAGTACCCAGGGAGTTTGACCTCAGACTCCGAAACCTGTCCATGTATTAAAGCAAATCCTCCGAATTACATTAAATACATAAAATACTAAAATTTTTAACATTTTTTTTTCAGTCGTGAGTGAACGCTCGGCAGGGTCAGACCTCTTTTTTGTGCGAACTAAGAAAAAGCGGTTGGCTAAATACGAGTGAATAGTGTTACAAATTAGTGATATATTTCTGAAATCAATATCGCTCTGGTAAGGTATCAGGAGGCATGAGTGAAACAACGGGCGGCTCTGGGGAGCCGCCCCCTAATGTAAGTAATGAAAATTCCAATAATAATGAAAACGAAGTCGATCTTTCAAGGTACGATTTTGATAACAAATATACAGCTACAGATTCAGGTCCATTTTTTGTATATATAGAACACAAAACAAAAAACATTGGAAGATTATTTCCTATTCGGGTTGGCCACTACTTCAACAAGTAACAATTTTTAGAACAGACATCATTGATATTAAAGCAATAGGTAAAACAAGAGTGAAAGTAATTTTTAAAACATTTACAGTTGCAAATTCGCTCATAAATCATCCTTGCATAATTAATAACCAACTTTTCGCTTATATACCAAACTTCTTCACACACAAAAGAGGAGTCGTTAGAATGGTAGACACATATTTCACAGAGGAATTCTTGAAAGAAAACATCATCTCAAATTTTAAAGTCGCCGATGTCAGGCGAATGAAAAGGAAAAAAATGAACCCAGATAACAGTTTGGAATATGTTGATCGACAGATGATAGTGGTTACCTTCTTGGGGAATAACCTTCCTCAAACTATAAAAATGAACATGTGCATTTTTGCAGTAGAGCCCTATGTATATCCGGTTGTGCAGTGCTTTCACTGTTTGAGATTTGGCCACAGTGCTAAGATTTGTAATGGAAAACAACGTTGCCGAAAGTGCAGCGGAGACCATAATGAGAATCAATGCACATATGACAACTTTTGTGTCCATTGTCAGAATACAAGTAATTCCACTGTCTCTAGAACTTGCCCAGCATATAAAAAACAGTTAGACATAAAAAAAGTGATGGCAAAAAATAATATTTCGTTCAAAGATGCGGAGTCATTAGTAGGAAATCCATCATACGCCAAGATAGTCACAAATAATAGATTCGCTCTTTTGGACACTTTAGAAAATTTTCCTGAACTCCATCCAAATATTTCATCAAATAACACGTTTTTAAGCAAACCTAAAAGACAAAGTTTATCCCAAGGAAATCCGCCTAAAAAAAGGAAAACAGCATCTCCTCCCTCTACCCCCACTACTTCCTCAAATCCCACTCAACCCCCTTCACAACACACAACCTAAAAAAACGGCAAGGCCTATAATACCAAACCCGCATCCTGACGATTTTATTGAATTTAAAAATAACTTAATACACCAAATTACTAGTTTGGTGAATTCAATAAAACATAATCCCCAATCAGTTAACGAACTTTCAGTTGACAATATAATTAGCCATATTTTTCCAGAACCAACAGTAACTGAGTATATAGATATAAGTGACGATATAGATTCAACATAATAGGGATGGTCCTAATTCTTCAATGGAATGCTAGATCAATTGTATCAAAAAAGGGCGCACTGCTACAGTTTTTGGAAAATGCCAATCCTGCCATAATAGCAATTTCTGAAACATGGCTAAAACCTCAGCAGATATTCAATATTAAAGGGTTTAATGTTGTCAGAGTATGTAGACATGATGGTTATGGTGGAGTAGCACTATTTATCAAGCACTGTTTTAGCTTTATAGAAATTACGATAAGTCCAAATAAATATAATTCAAATCTTCAAATTTGCGGTGTGTTTTTAAATGAAATTGATTTAAATATCGTATCGGTATATAAACCCCCAGATAAAAAACTATCTCGCCCTGAATGGGAAACCTTTCTCAGTAACTTCCCAGCCTCTAACACAATTTTGTGTGGTGACTTCAATGCACACCACTCATCATGGGGTTGTACATATGATAACTGTCAAGGTCGGGCATTGGATAATTTTAATTTTTTTGTAACCAACGATAGAAGCCCAACTAGGGTAGCTACTCCAATGATCGCTCCATCTGCGGAGGATTTAACCTTAGTTTCCTCAAATTTAGTAGACAAAGTCACTTGGTCAGTGGAACAAGATCCGATGGGATCCGACCACCTGCCTATCCTAATAGAATTTCAGACTGATAAAAATATCTTTAATATCACACCAACGACAAGATGGAATGATAGAAAAGCAGACTGGCACGTCTATCAAGACGTTATAGAAAAAAGCCTTACAACAAATGGCTGCATAAACAGCACAAATAAATTCATGGCTCTTTGTCATGCAGTCAATATAGGTGCAGATGCATCTATGCCTATCAAAAGACCATTCCAACCAAATATTATGATGCCCATTTGGTGGGATGATGAGTACTCTAAAGCTGTTGATTTGCGAAAGCTGGCTCTTAGAGACTACACACGTTTATCAAACTATGATAACTGTTTGAAGTACAAAAACCTAGATGCCAAAGCTAAATTGTTGTTCAATAAAAAGAAACGCGAAAATTGGAAGACTTTTGTCAGTACCCTCAATAAAAGCACCCCGGTCTCGGAAATTTGGAAACGCATTAAAGCAATAAGAAACTCATCAATAGAATTCAAAAAAACAATTCTATCGAATGAAATGATCGATAAATTGTTGGACTTTTTTGCTCCACCGTCAACAAGCTTTAATTTTTTTTCAAGAAATAATATAACGTTTGCCCACCCAAAAGATGATATTGACCAACCATTTTCTATTGATGAGTTAGAAATTGCACTGAAAAGCACAGCTAACACATCCCCAGGATTGGACAGTTTCACTTATCAAATTATTAAAACTTGGCCTCCCTCTGCTAAAATTCTAGAAATATATAATGATTGGTGGGTGAAAAAGGATTTTGTGGAGAACATGAGTGAAATGGTTCTATGTCTTTTTCATAAAGTAACAAAAAATCCTGAGTTGGTTGATTCATATAGACCCATCTCTCTGATGTCCTGCCTCACGAAGACATTTGAGAGAATGATTAAGCTGCGCCTTGAATGGTATCTTGAATATAACTGTTTATTACCAAAAACTTAATATGGCTTTAGAAAAGGTCAAGGTACCATGGATGCTATTATACATTTAGTATCTGATATACATAAAAGCTTTTCTAGCAAAGAGTATGTAGCATGTTTATTTATTGATATCAAAGGCGTCTACAATGACGTCAAACTAGATATCTTGTACAAGTAACTCAAGCTTATAGGTATCAGTGATGGAGCTGCTGCCTCTATCCTTGCTCTTTATACGAATCGGAGAATCTTTATTCGTAATCATAAAAATGAACTACATGGACCACGTATTGCTAGGGATGGTATCCCTCAGGGCTCAATTCTCTCACCTACACTATTCAACATATACACTGCTGATTTGCATGACCTAATGGACGACGGCATCAATGTGATTCAATCCATACCTCAATGGAGCAATGTACTAAAAAACTAAAACACGCAGTGGTATGTATTCAAAACTGGCTAAGAGAATTGGGACTCACTATGTCTGCAGAAAAATCTGCCATCGTGTTCTTCACACGACGCAGGTTAAATAATGTAGGCACTGAGTTAAAAATTCGAGATATCAACTTTCGAGTGGTTGACCACATCAAGTACTTGGGAGTTGTTCTCGATTCTAAACTGCTATGGAATAAATACATCCACTACGTAAAGACCCGTTGTGAAAAAGGAATGCAAATGCTTCGATACGTTACAAGATCTAAATGGGGAGCAGATCCATTTACGGCCCTCCAGTTCTATAAAACTTACATTAGGTCCATTTTGGATTATGGATGTGTGCTCTATGGATCAGCATCAAACACTAATCTAAAGATTATAGACAGAATTCAGTTCAAGTCCTTGCGTATGTGCATCAGAGCAATGAGGTCGTCTCCATGTCCTGCACTTCTAGCAGAGTGCAATGAACCTCCTCTCGATATAAGGCGGCAATACCTGGCTCAGAAGTTAGTCATCAATTATAGATCATTTGCTCCACATATAATACAAAAAATTTCTTCTGTTAGTATACAAGACCTTTGCCACCCATATTGGCGTAACAAGAAATCTCCAATTTTTGCACAGCCTTCACTGATACCTGTAATTTTCAGCAGCATATCAAAGAATCAAAAAGACTTCCCATTTTTGATCATTCTCTCAAAGTCGTAACATCTACCATCGAGGTTATTTACCCTAATTATACAGAGCACGACACACTAAATAATCACATATTATCCATTACACTTGAGCGTATTTCATCTTCGATTCAAATATACACAGATGGATCTAAATGCTCAAACAACACAGCATATGCTTTTTTTGTTCCTAATCCTTCACATAAAAATATATATAAATATCGCATCCCGGAGTTCTGTTCAGTTTTTACCGCGGAAAGTTTAGCCATAAAATCTGCCCTGGAATGGGCAATGGGCAATATTAAAGAATCTGCCAAAGTGACCATAATTTCAGATTCCCAGTCGGTGCTTAGATGCTTAGAGAAACCTGCTAGTCAACATTCTGATAACGCAATTTTAATGCAAATAAGGGCTGCTTTGTGCAAATTAGCAAGCAAAAATATAGTGACTGTTTTTGTTTGGTCGAAAGCACACTCTGGTGTGTGGGGAAACGAAATAGTCGACAAAGCTGCTAAAACAGCTTGTCTACGAGATGATGTTGATTATAGCCATTCTGTATTATTGAGTGATGTGAAAAATGTCTTCAAAAACAATGCGATCACTGCATGGAATCAACGTTGGACTGAGTATTGCGCTAGGTCGAAAAACCCCTATGTTGAAATAAATCCTTCCCTACCAGTCTATTCCCCCCATATTTTTGAATACCAAGTAAGTAGGGCTTACTCATCCATAATAACGAGGTTAAGGCTAAACCACGGTCGTTTTAGGTCTCATTTGTACAAAATTGGTGTTGCTGACAGTAATGTATGTACCTGTGATAACACCAAAATAGCAGACTTGAATCATATCTTCTTTGAGTGTACTAACAATGAACCCCATGTAACGAATTTCATTAGAAGATTAACTCTGGAGGATCATATACCATTACCTATCCAGTTGTCAACATTATTAATTTCTAACAGAAAATCTATCCTCGACAAAATTGTTGAATTCACCAAACAAAGACTGATATACATATAAGATGTAAGAAAATGTATTAAACATGTATGTGTGGCTAATGGACGACGTCCGAAGCCAACCCCCCTCTTCCACACACACACACACACACAACATTTTTTTTCTACCACTTTTGATTATTTATAGTTTTTTTAATGACTTTAATTGATTTTTAATTTTTCCCCTCAAATGAAAATCTATTTTGATATTCTTTAATAAATTAAAATATATTTCAATATTTTCATAGTATATCCATAACTAATTGAAAATTGATATTAAGCATCGTCTTCTACAAATGGTTAGCTCCAAAAACATGTATATTAGCAGGTGTAAGTAGAAGAAAATGGAGGGGAGCAGGCACGTATCCAGGATTTGGTTTTGGGGGGGTCCAGATTATGGGTGTCACAACGCTTGACCTTTCGGGGGGGGGGGGTCCAGATTAGAGTTGCCACCTTAAATTTGTTAGGAATAAAGATGATGAAACAAACTGAGAATCAAACTTTAAAACAACTCAAATAATCATACAAAAATAAAGTTACCTCCTTGCTAATGAAAAATGAGATTAAAAAAACGATGATATTTGTTGCAGTTGATATTCTACCGTATTTGTGTTTCGAAAAAAGCTGATGAAGAACTGGAAAACTATATGAATTATTAGGTAGCGTGCACAAGTGCATACAAGGGGGGGGGGGTAACAAAGGTAAGATTTTTGACCAAAATGTATTTCATTGTTTTCCTAATAAAAATCACAGATCAATGCGTATAATGCATAACGTATTTTTATTTTCGTATATTTTGCATACTAGTTTCAATTTTCCTCGTATTTTTGAACAATTCTGGTTTCCTAAATATATGAGTCAGGTATCATTCAATTGACAATAAAATTCTGCAAACCGATAACTTGAAATCCACTGCAAATTTCTTGTACGAGTTCCAAAAACCCATCACGTGACTGAAACGAAAAACATTAACTAGCGGATTAACTCTTTGTTTCAGATACATAATATTATACAGGCTACCTGACTGTTTAGTGTTTATGATCATTTAGTTCCTTGTGCTGTACTAATAAAATGCTTACGCTAATATGTACTATATTTTTGTTTTGTATTTCATCAAATTAAGATTGATTATTGCATCAACCGATATTTTTTCAGCCTTTCTAAAGTGCCAAAGACACGACTGTTTCAGGTGCTGCTTAATTTCTTCTTATTTATTATAATAGTATTCGAATATTCCTTTTTGCTGCTTCAACTGCCGCGACGAAGGTATTACTGAAAATGGGGCAAGCATACACAAATCTCATTCCCTACTACCCTCCGCCCCCAAACCCAAGACTGATGTCTGGATACGCCCTTGGTAGCACGTTATCTTCTTGCTCTCTCTGAAGATGGACAGATGCGGAAAACCAATCCAACATTATATCAATTACTTCCGAAAGTCTTGATAACTCTCCATCATATACGATATTTCTATTATGTAATTGTAGTTATGCACCGATGTAATAGGCAAGTTGTAACTAGAAGTAAAAATGGGAGCAATATCTGATCACTGTGTTAGCGCATAAATAATTACTATTGCAAAAATATGTATGCGGCTTTTGATGGGTATCAGAAAGTTAGTGTCAAGTCAGCAAAAAGAAATTGCCATGTACTAAAGAATACATGTACAGCAGATGTAGAATTTAATGAAGATACATCCCTTACACAGTATCCGACTAGGGGGGGAGGTTAGGAGGCTAGAGCTCCCTCTGGCATATTTTATGGATATACATAATTTCTTTAGCACATTTGTAATAAAACCCTAAGCAAATACTGTTTTTAGTTCATTGTTTACCAAAAGAATGTTTATGTTACTTAAGATCTACATAATGCGTTATTAAGCCAACCCACTTGTTCTTACAGGAATGTGAATATTATATTTTTAAATTATACTTTACTTTGTGTAACACCTTTTAATAATAAAACATTGCTGTTTTATCCCCTATTTTTAACCTACATCTGTAATGTGAGTGGCGTATTCAGGAAGTTACTCAAGGGTGGTTTAATGGGGTGGATCCTGAAGAGCAAAAACAATTTTTTTCTCACAAATTTGGTCGAGAAAAAAGGTACCTATTATGAGACATGCAAGGAGGGCGATGTTAATGAGAAGCCACCTTACTTAAAAAATAAAGAAACTATAACTCTATTTTTCTCTGAGTTTTCTGTCCAAAGTGGCATGAGTGAGACAATTACCATGAGACATGTATATATGTATATGTTTGCTCCTCTCCTCCCCCGGGATTACTCAAAGTCTGAGCCTATGACTCTAATTGGCCAAGTGAAATCTCTGGAAACAGCAATAATAAAAGCCGACTCATAGAAATGCTGAGAAATGAGTTCATATAATACACAGTAATAATATAAGTCAACAAATTATAGACAGTGCACTGGCAATAGCTGTTTAAATGAATCTCCTATTATAAGTGTAAATGAAATGGAAGCTGATAAAAGAGAAATAATGTAATGATTTAAAATTTAAGGTATTCACGATAATTGAAAGAAAAGAAATAATTATTATAGACTTTTTCACTTTTTTACTATTAAAGTTTGATATATATTATTCCAGAAATATATTAATAAAACATTCCTGCTCATAAGTGTCTCAAAAGCGCCTCATCATGCATCCGATTACATGCAAAAAATTTATTTTTTTATTTATAATTATTTATTTTATATAAAATAAAAAGCGGCAAATTTTAAATTATGAACTTCGTAACATACCATGTTAAGAATGCAATTCAATAGGTTTTACAATTATTCGTTGCCAGTTTACCTATCTTTGCATTTCAGGCGCTTCAGGTACTGTACTACAATACCTAATGGCAGATTATCATACCCACCAAAAATTTTACAGTTGCGAGATTCCATTATGGTTAACTATTTCGAGAAACAGAGAAGCCTTTGATTTGATTTCAATAATGGTTCCCTCGTGACCGGACTATGAGACGACGATTTTCGTATCTTGTAGATAGAGGCAGCTGGATCAAATCACGGGACAAATAAATAGAAGGATCGGTGTGTATAGCAAAACCATCTTATTATTGCAAAAAACGTTCATTGGTTGTTTAAGCCGAACCGGAGAGTTTTTTTGTTAGAATATTAATGTGCAATATCGTTCACCGGTTTGGAATCAATTGTTAGATCAGTATCGGACTAGTGTCGGACCTATAAGCAACAAAAAATGATACCTAGTTCTACCTGGCAAAGTTCTTTTCATTCTAATTTGGGGTTTTTGTCATTATGGTCTAAAACAAAATGTTCCTAGCCGTTACTAATTGCGATAACCGATCGTTATTGAGAACCTTTTTGTTTTCCTTCTCGTCCGCTACGTCTATTCGATTTCAACTAGTATGATCACTGCGTCCATATCAGTAATTTGACCAAGAGGACACTGAAGAGCACAGTGGTTGTCATTTTGGGATAAATCGGAATGGGAAATAGAGGCGGGTATACCATTTTTAGCATCTAAAGAGCTCTGAAGTACCCATATACTTCAAAATAGTATGGGAATGCGATAATACCCTAAAGACACTGGCGAACACCAATAAGGTAACATTATTTTGGCTGCCTAGTCTCATAGTAGTGAGGGAAATGAGAAGGCCGATAGGTGTGCCAAATAAGGTGCAGAACTCCCTCTCATCGGGCCAGAACCATCATGTGGTATGCCATACTACATGGTATGGACAGGTCTTACCAGATGGGTGTCAAATGACAACCATAAGCAATGGGATAGGGTGGTGAGGAAAGTTTAGTGTAAGAGGATGCTGAGAGGACCCCCGTGTTCTAATACCGCAGACGCTCTCTGATTGAACAGGAAGGTGTGGTGCAATTAAGCCTTTATATTTTTTTATATTTCAATCAAAACATCAACTACGCTTTGAGTATGATACATGTGCATTTTTTGTACATTATCGTAGACCCATCGATATTTTACTAGCATAGCAACGCATGTATTGCTGTTTATTCAATTCCAACGGCGATACCAATATAATAATAATTACCTGTATCGTTGTGTCGAATATATTTTTGCAAAAGACTTGCGTGTTTTACTCACTAGAAGAACCTACCTCCTTATAATGTTTCTAGACTCGCAGAGGGACACCGCAGGACATTACAAAGGAACTACGAACGGTGCCAAAGGTGGTTGGTTTTATGACTCGCCATTGGATGTTCACTGCGCGCCTGCAAAAGCTGGGGATTGATGTGGCAAATCCATTATGCAGAAACTGTGGCGAGGCAGAGTAAACAGCTAAACATTACATTATCTTCGACTGTCCTGCCCTGAGGGAAAGCAGGAACTCCTTTCTGAATGTAGGACAGGAGGAAAGACAGGACATAGTCCAATGCAAGTCAAAGTTCGCAAAGGACTTAGGATCGATCTGTTTCATGCCTTTGACTTGGTGTGTACAAAAAGCCGTAAGGCTATTAGGGTAACTGAATCCTAATCCCCTAACTACTAGAAAAAATCTCCAGAAAGTTGGGGGATTTCGCAGATCATCGGACTTGGAAACATAGGCATCCAGCTAGTAACCAATGGACGACACCAAAATTGCCGAAGAAAAGATAAGTTGTGTACATTTTTTTATAGTGTTTCAGTTAGTTTTTACTAGCAAAGAAGAAGCAACTAAAGTTGTAGGTATCTTGGCACTGATATAACTCAATCATGATTCTATTCACAGCGTCAACGCGCCGGTTGATAGAAGAGAGTTTTTGGACGTCCGTTTCCTGACGTTATTGCACGTTATCGGCTATTTGTGGCTTGCGCAGTTCTCCCGAAATAACCGAATCGGCGAATAACCGATAAAGTCGTACGATCGCTACGGAAGTTTACGGTACAACATGATTACGTGCGGTATTGCCAGGTCTAAACCACTATGCAGCAATGAGAAAAGAACTGTGATGATTTGAAGCAAAAATACTTATTTTGTGGTTTATCATTGTACAAAAGGATCAGGTTTTCTTCCGTCAATTTTATTTGACAGTATTATCTAATAAAAGTTACAAAGTTAGGCCACTAGTTAGGCGTCTCCGCTAACAGCGTGTGTTTATCACGGGACTGCGAACCATGGTAGTGAAGTCTGAAATGTCATGCTTCGGGGATCCTGCATAACATATTTTCTATTTTACTTGTGATGTGATCTATTTTTTGCTTGTGGTGTTCACTTGTTGCACGTTTCTTGGACATTTCCGACCAAATCGATCATAATGAGAGGTTAAGTTAAAATCAAATAGGTCCAATAATTGGTAATGTCAATTGTCAAATAACGCAACGATACAAGTCACAGATTTCGGTTACAAAAACTGTATACAAGGCACACGCTTATCCGTTATTCGAAACACATTATGCATGCTCAGAATAATGTTTTACGGATAGCGTCGTCCCAATTTTTAGTGGCTCAAAATCTATCTATTTTCGATGGCAATAGTCAGGTAGGTACATACATATCTGTGCATTTATCTCAAAAAGAGTTGTTATTAAGTCTTGGATGTTAGATGGCTCATTATCGTAGGATTGTCCCTTCAAAATATTTACATTAAAAGTCTAATAGGGTCAAATTATATGATCAGGCAGGCCAATTACGAGAAATTAAACGTTGACCGAAAAACGACCTACATCGCTTTATCGCTAAAGATGACTGCTGAGAAAACAGCTCCACAGTTTCAGTGTCAAATAAGTAAATCTGAAAATACACGGCGTGAAAAATGCTCAACTGACTGCAATTGCTAGTCCAATTGAGTCTTGTAATAATAATAATAATACCCCTCGCGGGGTTGCTAGATCCTCTCAGTGGCGCCTCCCCAAGGTGGCGGATAGGGGAATGCCTCCCAGATATGGGTGGTACCGGGGAAATGAAATACCCGGGGCGGACCAAGCACAGTGGAATAGCGTCTGCATCCAAAGGATCGGCTATGCCACAATTAATAGGACACGACGGATCTCCATGTGAGGAGCGGTACTCCGACAGCGTCTGTTCCTCATGTTAGCGGCTGTTTTCATAAACCCCCAGGAAGCCGCCCAACATCAACAGGCTATTCGGTGCGTGGCGACACCGAGGGGTATACCGAAGCCAAAGGATGTAAGTCGGTCGGCAACCTTCACAGGTCCATCCTCTGGAGGCAATTTGGACGGCTGCCTCCGGAAATGTCGGCTGCGGGCCCTAAGGCTAACCACCTGACGGGCCCTATCTTCGGGTTCGACCTAGGCCGCACAGTAAGACAGGCCGGCAGGCAGCTTGCGTGACGTCACAAACTTCGACCGACTTTTATATGTGTTGATATGGGGCGCGCGGTATTTTTATTATATCAGCTTGCCATAAATCGATTTTTTGGCATAGTTGCATATATAATTTACTCATCAGGAGTTCTGCTATATTGTAAAGTATAAAAGAAAATAAAGATACCTACCCATAATTCTTAATTGGCTATTATAAAACAATGAAAATGCCGATATTCAGTTAAAATAAGGCATTTCCCATTCTGGTTCAAACTATTTTATTGAGTAGGTGATATAAAAAAATAAAAAACTACACTAATAGAAAAATAAATGTTTAGGTGTTGAAAAACAGGAACAAAGATACAAATCAAATAGTAATACAAAATAGGAACAAAAAATAAATAGGTTATATTTTCAGGTCATATAAAAATAACAATAACAGGAAAATAACTCTCAGCTACTAGCAAATATAGGAATAAACATGTAAATCACAAAGTAATACGAACTAAAAACGAAAAATAAAAACATTTTCGGGTCATATAAAATAAATAAGAAACTATAAAATAAAAATTAACGACTCTTCTGGTATTAAAAAATATAGGAACAATCATATGAATCACGAAGGAATACAAAATATGAACAAAAATAAAAAAATATGTAGGTCATATAAATTAAAGTAAGAAACAACAATAACAGAAACATAAGTCTTTAGGTAACACAAAATATGGGAACAAACATATAAATCACAAAGTAATAGAAAATGGGAACGAAAGGATAAATAGTATTTTAGTTTTCGGAAGAACTAAGTACTGGACAGCTTATCAGTTTTTCTTTTCTTATTAGATTTCACACAATTTTCATTCATGGCATTATTGTATAGTTTCTCTATATAAGCCTAAAATTCCGGAAATAATAAAAACAAGATCAAACCAGAATATCAAATAAAACTTTCACCTTACTGATATAATAAGATAACACGTGTTGCTCAAATCTACTCAAGTGCACACTCGTCTGCTGTCTGCACAGGAATACAACGTGCGAGTTACAAGTGCCAGTACTGCCACTACTGCCAGTGTTATCCCGCGGCGGACGGCTTAGGTCGATATTTGTGACGTAGGCGACGACAGAGATAGATATATATGCCGGCCTGTCTTACTGTGCGGCCTAGGTTCGACCACCTCAAAGGAAAAGCACCCACACCGAGCCGGTTTCGGAAGCCGGCGTTGGGCAAGGTGGCGGTGCTTCGATTTGCCCTGATGACGACCCCCGCAATGACATGGACCGTTTTAGGTGGACGACGGAGCTCAAGGATGACCTGCTGAGCTGCTACGAGAACAGTAGCCCGCGCCGTAGGGGATACATGTCCCGCATGTATGAGAGGTGGTGTGAAATGCACCCAGAGCATAGCACGCTTACCCCTCAGAATTTGCGAGATTATGTATCCCACCTCCGGAGGCAGGGATATGTTCGTGCTCCAGCTCAGCCTGCCCCTTCGGCGGACGGAAGGCCTGTTAACCAGGCTGAAAGTTCGCCGGTAAGGCCCGCTGAGAGGGAAATCGACCAAGTCGTCTCACCTGGGGATTTCAGAGACCGAAGGGCCTTGCATAACAACGGAAGGTCCTTGAAGCTGGCAGATTTGAAGAGAGAGGATGAGGTTGTGGGTGAACGTCTATCGGAGGCCTCTGACATTTGGAGCATCAATTGCGAAATTTACGCTGCGGCTCTGAGGCTAGCTAGACAGGGGAGAGTGAGAGACTCCCCTGTTGAGAGAGCGCAGAGACGGGTGCGCCAAATGGAAGCGAAAATCCAGTTGGCTCGCCAGGAAGCATCCCGTATCCAGTGTGTGATGGAATATAGAGCGGCTGGGAAGCCTTTTACGCGCCGAGTGCGCCAGATAGCCTACGGGTTGAGGCGCGACCATCATACACTCAGTCAAGTGGTACTGGTTGTTGTCAAGCAACACTGTCTTGACAGGATACGGATGCTAATCGCTGCTAAGCGATCGTTGGTGGCGCGGGCGAGAGGTCTGGAGCAGAACAGAATGTTCTATGAAAGACCTTCTCGCCTTTTCCAACAGCCGCCTCCAGCCATAGAGCAGCCGCCAACTGCTGATCGCGTGGAGGCCTTTTGGAGGGACATTTACGAACAACCCAAATCTCTCTCAGCAGACACTCCGGCCTTGGCGCAGTTTGAGTCCGTTTGTAGGAGGACTCCTAACTTGAATGTACTGCGTCACCCGATAAACACGGAAGAAATTCTTGACGCCTCACGAGGCGCAAAGAATTTCGCAGCTCCTGGCCCGGATGGCATAAACACCTACTGGTGGAAAAAATTCCCCAGTTGCCACCGGCATTTAGCTAGAGTTTTTAACTCGTGGCTAAATCAGGAGCAGCCAATTCCGGCTTGGTTTGTCGAGGGTCGAACCGTGCTTCTCCCGAAGACCGGAGATTTGTCTGATCCCAAAAACTACAGGCCAATAACATGTCTGAATGCGTGTTACAAGCTCTTCACCAGAATCTTGTACATGCGTATCCTTCAAGCTGTGAATCCTGTATTTCTCGACGTGTATGAACAGAGAGGGTCAAAGAAAGGAGTAGCTGGCTGCAAGGAGAACCTGTTGATTGACCGATGAGTCACGCAGGACTCTGTGCAGTACAAGCGAAAGCTTTCTATGGCCTGGATTGACTATCGCAAGGCATTCGACAGCACGTCTCATGACCTCATTGTGAGGCTGTTGGAATGTCTTTCGGTGGATAATCAGACAGTGGGGTGCATCAAACAACTGATGCCACTCTGGAAGACTCGGTTCACCATAACATCAGGTGAAACTCGGGTTCAGACAGAGTTGGTGTCATTGAAAAGAGGTGTCTTCCAAGGAGACTCCTTGAGTCCCTTGCTCTTTTGCATCTCACTTTTGCCTCTGTCCATAGCGCTGAGAAATACTAAAGGATACAGCTGTGGCACGCCCAATAACCGGAGGCACAAGGTCACCCATCTGTTTTATATGGATGACCTAAAACTTTATGCCTCCGGCCAACGCGAACTACAACAATCGCTGAGGGTGGTGCAGGAGTACAGTCATGCTATCGGAATGGAGTTCGGGACAGACAAATGTGCATTGGTTCATCTCAAGAAAGGACGAAGCGGAGATAGTGGAGATGAGGAACAGCTCGTTGATGGGAGCATCTTGCGACAACTGCATGCCGGAGATACTTATACCTACCTTGGAGTGGCGCAGCGCCATCTCCAAGAGGCAACATTGGTTAAAGAGTGTCTCCGCCGCAAGTATTTGCACCGACTCCGGCAGATCTGGTCGTCGGAACTGTCCGGGAAGAACAAAGTCGCTGCCACAAACATGCTTGCGGTCCCATTGTTATTATACACCTTTGGTGCTATACACTGGAAAGTGAACGAGCTAAAGGAAATCGACACGAAGACCCGCAAAAGGATGAATATGGAGAGAAGCATCCTAAGTCCTCCGTCCCGCGAATATACCTCCCGCGACACCTGGGAGGGCGTGGACTATTGAGTTTGGAGCGTCTGCACAACAGAGTAGTACTGGCCACTGCCTGCTATGTAATGAACAGCACCGATCCCCTGATCCGCTTCGTGCGAGAGCACGAGAATGCGGGAAAAGGAGCCTTTCTTTTTAGCGCAGCGAAACGAGCAGCCGAGGAGCTCAGCCTCACACTCGACTTCAAGCGGAGGTGTCAGCAGTCCATTACGGAACTTGCTCCCGCAGAATTAAAAGCCCACATTAAAACTGCCGAAGCCGACTTCCTCTTAAGACTTCATAAAGATAAGCCAATGCATGGAATCTTCTACAAACATCTAGAAGAGCATGGCTTGTCTGAGCAGTTGACCTTCTCTTTCCTAAGGTCTAGTGGGTTGAAGTCGGAGACTGAGGGCTCTATAATGGCTTGCCAAGACGGTGTCTTCAACACCTTGGTATACCGTAAAAGGGTTATGGGTGTAGATATACCCGACACCCATTGTAGAGCTTGCCGACAGGCGCCAGAGACGCTTATGCATCTCTTGTCGGCGTGTAAGACGTACGCTGGGACGGCTTACGTCCATCGGCACAACGCGGCTCTACGAGTGCTCTACTATCATTTAAGGCACTCATACGGTATCGATGAGACACCGGTGCTGCCATACGCTCCAAGGGATATAGAGTCCGTTGTGGAGAACGAGAGATGCCGGATTTACTGGAACTACTCGTTCCCCACGCTCGAGCTTTTACAGGCAAACAAGCCCGACATAGTCCTTCTCGACCACCAACAGAAGACGATGTTCGTTATTGAGTTTTCGGCGCCTGCCGAAGTGAACATTGTCTCTAAGGGGGAGGAAAAGCGGACCAAATATCAGGAGTTGCTCGGACAACTTCGCAGGCTCTGGCCAGACTACACTGTAAGTCTGGTGGTTATGGTCATTGGATCCCTAGGTGGAATGAGGAATACGCTGCTCTCTGCACTGCGCAAAATACCGGTGTGCCGTGCGGCGGCGCAGAGGGCAGTCATCCTTGGGTCCCTTCGTCTACTTAGGGCGCACGATTCGCGGACCCAGTGATTGCTCACCTCACGGTGTGAGGAGTAGTCATTGGGTAATGGAACAGCAGCTCGGTGTGTCGGAGCCCGAGCTGCAATTTTTTGTTTTTAATAATAATAATTTATTCACCAACAATACAGGGCAAATAAATTGTTTGACCCACAGGCATGTAAACTGAAGTTCTTGTAGCTAACTTTGCAAATTGGCTTTTGAAATACGAAATTCAAGTGAGAGACACGTTGTTGACTATTGCGTATAATATTTTATCCGACACAGAAGCGATATTTTCTGGCGTGAAAATGCTTTTTGGAGTTTTTGGCCTGCCAGTTTAGCTGAATCCAAAAACCCATTGTTTCAAATTTACGTGTAAATGACACATTTATTGTTTGCTGATTTTGATGGTTATGACGATTAAAAGTATCGCGCGAAAGTAAATTTTTATAGCGGATTTAAATAACTTTAGTGCAGTCTTCTGACTGATCAGTGCCGGATCTAGGGGGGGGCAAGCCGGGGCCTATGCCCCGGGCGGCAATTTAAGAGGGCGGCAAACTCAACTCATCATTTAGGTAATTAACTTTGACAAATTTTGTGCAAAAGGGATGAAGCTATATTTGGAATCTCTCTTGCCAGTCGTAGAACATAGAAAATCGAACTGCACACGAGATAAATTATGAGGAGGCCATAGATTTATTTGCTGAGCAAAAAGCTCGAAGAGTAAAATTGTAACTGCAATTCACAATACAAATAATATAAATGATTTTTATTTGAATCATACATATTTTTATTTCAAATCCCATCCTATGGTATATATGAAATTTACATTCTACACGATCATGTCTATTAGAAAGAATGGCGCTGGATGCAAGGGCGTAGCGAAGGGGGGGGATTTGGGGGTTCAACCCCCCCCCCGAAATGTTCAAAATACATATTAGGCGAAATAATAATCCTGTATTTTTTGCCTAGTTGTCATATAGAAACAGTTTTTTTTGCTCTTCAAAATTGTGAACCCCCCCCCCCCCCGAAAATACTTGGCGAAATAATAATCCTGTATTTTTTGCCTAGTTGTTATATAGAAAGAGTTTTTTTTTTGCTCTTCAAAATTGTGCAGGCAACCAAAACCCCCCCGAAAATACTTTCTGGCTACGCCCGTGGCTGGATCCATGCTTTCCTGGATGTCTTATGTCTATCAGTTAGTGGACATCTGATTGCTGAAATGATGGAGATGATAAAGGTAAAGATAAATATTGATGAGCGAGGGGGGGCGGCATTTTTCAGTTTTTGCCCCGCCTAAAAAAAAGTGAAGATCCGGGGCTGTGACTGATCTCTGTCGGATACAAGACCATAACGAGAAATGACAAACATTCGACTTACAAAGCAAAACATCGATGGTAGAAAACAAAACATAACGATGACGTCTACTTTCCTGCACCTCTATTGAACAACCCATTATACAATACCTGTGTAGGCCTCGGCTGGGTAAACTGCTCATGGAATGGCTCTTGAGCAAAGTTGGGAGTAAAGCTAGTCTGGGTATGATGTTGGACCACCTTGTTTGTTGTAGCAGTTACCAAAGGCTGTAGTGTGGGGCCGGAAAAGACCTGAGATAATTGTGTAGGCAGTGCTGCGCCCTGAGGTAAAGAGTTCACCAAAGGTAGAGTGTTGAGGAATTCATGCTGACCAAAAGCTTCCTGAAAAAATGAAGTCAGTTGATTGACTCAGTACTTTCCACGCATTACGGAGATACCACTGACAGGATTTCTAAAAATCATTTTCCATCCACGCTATGATAGTAATATTGTGTTAAAACTTCATTAAAATCAATTCAAAAGCCTCCACGTTTACAATACAGCACCATCTCAAGCAACACTCGTATGTATACATCAGAAAATTCGAAGTCGCTTGGTTTCTATAATAGGCAAGGCATTGTTCGGAGAGACATAAAAATGTGCATTATGTCGATAGGTCTTTCTTTCACAGACCAATAGACATCCTATTATGAATACAACAAATTTTTATTTTTTGTCACCCCCCACCCCTGAACCACCGCAATTTCATCCCTACCCAAAAAAGTAGAAAACAATCAGAAACCCCTAAAACGTCTAAAAACGGAGTTTGAGCCTGTTTTTGAGTGTTTAGTTTTTGAATTATTGCTGCGCCGCCACTGACACGATCCCTAAAAACTATACGCGTTTGCCATTCTCGCCAAGGTAATAATACTGTGTCTACGTTTCATCAAAATCAATTTAATAGTTTCCACGTTACACAATACGGAACTATCTGAAGCAATACTTGTATACATTGTATACATAAGTCAATGGACAGCCTAAAAAGAATTCAACAAATTTTTGAGTTTTACAACCCCCCACTCCCCAACCACCCCAATTCCACCACCACCCAAAAAAGTAGAAAATGATCCGGAACGCCTAAAAACGAAGTTTGAGGAATATTTTTTATGTTTTTTGCTAATCACTCCGCCGCCCCTACACTGATCTTCAAAATTAGGATTACCTATTATGATCCAACAGCATATCGGTACCCAAATTTCATCACAAGTCATGCAGCGGTTTCTCGGATTACGAGGGCAGGAAAACGCGAACAGACAGACAGACCAACCGAAATGAGTGGCGTGGAATTTCGTTATGTAGACATCATAAAACGCCCAAAAAGCATATTATCTCAAAATCAAAAATGTTCGCAATCACAATCTTCCCCTCACCTATCGGTGAGGGAAGTAACATGGCGTCAGGTATGCTTGGTGCGTTGTTGATTTAGCTTTGATTGTTGATTAATTACTCACTCGTGTATTATATACAGGGTGAGTCGAGCTTAACGCCTCGAACCTTGTGACCAAACGATACCTGTTTTCATGAAATTAACTTTGCGAGTGTATGTAGGGCGAGCTAGACTACATTTTAAAAACAATGAATGTTATACAAGGTGTCTAGTAAAAGCGTGACATACCAAAGTTAAGTTTTTTTAATTGGATCACCCTGTATATTATTGCATGTTTAGATTTCTGAATCAACTCTAGTGTGATTTATGTATCATATATACAGGGTGAGTTTTTAGTACCGGCTCGGTCGATAACTGCACTACTGTAGAAGATAGTGAAAAAAGTTGTACATAAAAGTTGTAGCCACGGATATGCTCCTTGCTCAGAAAACATTTAGATTTATAAAGGGTGATACATAACTACGTGGTGATGCAAACATGCATTTTTTTAATTATAATATTATTCCATATTCAAATTCTACTAATGATTCCCGTTTTTCCAATATAGGGTACTGTTACATTATACAGGGTATTTCAAAAGTTATGACGATTTTTATATCCAAATCGCTGTCAAATGTACGTACTGTATATCAAAAATTGATGAATCACAAATCATTTTTTAGATGGATGGATAAAAGATATCCCCTAGTTCTAAAATCGGCTATAAGCAAAGCCCACGACGCACATTCGTATACAGGTTGATGTAGAAAGCAAAATCTAGATTTTCTCTCTTTTTTTAGATGTAACCCCCAATATTTTATTATACTGAAGAATTGCTTTTAATATGCTCTTTCGTCTTTGTACTGCACTTGTTATGGTTGCATTCATTATTTTCCGAGATATTTCGATTTTTCTACATATTTTAAATATACTTTCTATTTGTTTACTAAAATTTATTTATTTTGAGAAAATACTATCATATTTAATTTTTGCTCAACAAACAACTTGTTCGAGTCAAAACGCTGAATTAACGAGATAATATAGGTCGTGTGCTGAGGAAACAATTTTATAGACGTCATGCATAATTATCAAGCAGATCTATCAGGTAGGCTATGAAATATTAAACGATACAGTTCAAATAAAACGATTCTTCAATCTTTCAAACGCATTAGTTTTAAGGTGCCCCCGTTCTGGATATTGCTGTTTACAGTTGATATATTCTAGAGGCACGCAGGCATAACTAGGCATAACTGTAGGCATTTTCTCAAAGATTCTCCTAAATACACTCAATGGAAAAATTAATTTTCAAGGCTCGCTTTTCACACAGTACGGAATTATTGAGCAGGTTATGAAAACTCTCAACTTTTCAAAGCCTACCTGATAAATCTGCTTGATAATTATGCATTACGCCTACAAAATTGTTTCCTCAGCATACTTGACTTTATTTTCTCGATGATTCAGGGTTTTGACCACCAAATACTATCATGACCTTATAATTCAGTTGTTCATTAAATAGAAAACAAATGCAATAGTACTTTCTCAAACTAATTAAATTTCAGTACACAAATAGAAGCTATATTTTAAATTTACCGAAAAATCAAAATATCTCGGAAACCGATGGACGTAGGTACAACAAATGCTATGGTTAGGTTAGGTTGAAAGAGCATATTAAAAGCAATTCATTGGTATAATAAAATATTGGGGGTTACATTTAAAAAAAAAGAGAAAATCTGGATTTTGCATTCTACGTCACCCTGTATACGAATATGCGTCGCGGGCTTTTTTTTAGCCGATTTTAAAACTAGAAGATATTTTTAATCTATCCATGTAAAAAAATAATTTTTGATTCATTACTCTTTGATATACAGTACAGTAGAATCTAAAAATGGGATAATATATAGGGTGTCTCATTTAAAACATACATGTTTGCATCACCACGTAGTTATGGATCATCCTGTATAAATCAAAATATTTTGCTGAGCAAGGACCATAGTCGTGGCTACAACTTTTATGTGCAACTTTTTCCGCTATCTTCTACAGTAGTGAAGTTATCGAACGAGCCGGTACTAAAAACTCACCCTGTATATGAGACTTAAAACGAAACGTTTAGCTGCAAATCAACATTTTTTGTATTAGTAGATATCAGAAAAAAATTGAATATCCCAGCGATTATAAAACTTAGAAGGCTGTGGCTTTTCCATTGTCTAAGCATGAAACGAGACAGCTTAGGTTGGACGGTAAAATTTGTATAATTTTTGTACTTGGAGAAATCTGTTAATTAATTAATGAAGATCGCAGATAAGTTGATTTTTTCAAATGGGAATGCCCATTTTTTTATATGAACTAATGTAAAATTTGATAGCCTTTCCTATGATATAATGTTCTGAATATCAGTCTCTGGTAGTTTTCATTTAATTTCAAATTTTCAATCAAATCGGTATAATTCAATATTACTACCAATAAACAGCCTAGCATGCCATGAAATATAAACAAAAATTCGTTCAGGTGAAAGAAAACAACTAACTTATCAGAAAGATACAAACGAACTATAGTTAAAGTGACAAGATTCTAAAAAGAACTTGCAACACATCAACTCTAACCAGAAACAAGAGCGGTAACATATCTAATGTCAATGAGGAGCTGAAGTATGACAGGAATAGATATTTTGTACAGCATTCTACCTGCTGCAATGTCCTAGAGATTGACAGTTTCCATAACCATTGAAAATTTTGAAAAGAACTAAAAATTACCATCGTATGTAATAAAAGGGTAGTAATTTCGGTTAAAGTCGTTAGTAGTGATGACTCTGACTGACACCCTTCAAATTTTTTCGTACATATTTACATATTTATTAGAAAGATAGTGACAAATCATAATTTAATTTTCCGCTAGGTAAATTATATTTTATAATTTGAACAGAATTTAATTTATTATTCATTTTCCGCGATCTTGCTAATAGGTACTGAAGAAACTGCTGAACTCCAGTCAGAGCCGTCAGACGTTTTTTCCTATTTACTCTGTCGCCCATACACCGATTTTTAAATTATAGTAGCATTACCTACTACGACCCCCTCTGTCCAAAATTCATCACATCACCGGTCACTGAGATAATGAAGTTAGAAAAATGCCAAAAGACCGACAGTCAGACAGACCGACGGAAATGGGTGACGTGGATTTTCATTATGTGAATACTATAAAACGCCCAAAAGCATAATCTCCTTATCTATCGGTGTGAGAAGTAAAAAATGAAGTCAAGTTGATTGACTCAGTACTTCCCACACATTACGCTGATACCAGTTTATTATTTTCCAATAGCATGAAGCTTTAGTCTAAGATTCCTTGCAACCAAATAATTGCCAACCCCCCCCCCCTAAAATTGCCTTATGCCGCTAGGTCTTTCCTTCACAGGTCAATGGACAGCCTATTATCGATACTACAAACTTCTCAGTTTTACAACCTCCGCCCCCCCCCCCCCAACCACCTCACTTTCACCCCCACCCAAAAAACTGGTAGGAAATGATCAGGAACCCCTAAAACATCTAAAAACCGAATTTGAGGTGCTTTCATACTTGTCGAGTTCTTTGATTATTGCTACGCTGCCACTGACAAGATTTTTAACAAACATACACGTTTTCCATTCTCACCACGGTAACAATATACTGGGTCAAAATTTCATTAGAGTCAATTAAATAGTGTCCACGTTACAAAATGCAAAATGATTTAGACCAATAAATTCTCGTACAGAAAATTCTAAATCCCTTAGTTTCTGTAATAGGCTAGGCAATGTTCGGATGCACCTAAAAAGGTGATTTGTGTCGCTAGATCTTCCTTCACAGGTTAGTGGACAGTCTATTATGAGTACAAGAATATTTTAAATTTTTCAAGCCCCAACCCCCCAACCACCCCAATTTCACCCCCACCCAAAAAAGCGCAGAAAATGATCAGGAACCTCTAAAACGCTTAAAAACGAAGTTTGAGCTGTTTTTATATTTTTAGTTTTTTATTATTTCTGCGCCGCCACTGGCACGATTTATCAAAACCATACGCGTTTTCCATCTTCGCCATGGTAGTAATGCCGATTCAAAATTTCATTAACATCAATTCAACAGTTTCCTCGTTACAACGATCTGACGCAATACTCTCGTATGTTTACATCAAAAAAAAATTCTAAGTCCTTTGCTTTCTGTAATAGGCAAAGGCAATGTTCGGATGGACCTAAAAAAGTTATTTATGTCGCCAGGTCTTCCTTCACAGGTCAGTGGACAGTCTATTATGAAAGCAACAAATTTTTCAATTTTACAACCCCCCACCCCCCAACCACCCCAATTTCACCCCCACCCAAAAAAAAAGTAGAAAATGATCAGGGACCCCTAAAACGCCTAAAAACGAAGTTTCAGCAATATTTAATTTTTTTTGTTTTTTGCTAATTACTCCGCCGCCTATGCACCGATTTTCAAAATTATAGGAACATTACCTACTACGACCCCACAGCATACCGCTGCCCAAATTTCATCATAATCCATGCAGCGGTTACTGAGATTACGAGGGTAGAAAAACGCGACAGACAGACAGACAGACCGACAGACAGACCGACAGACAGACCGACGGAAATGAGTGACGTGGATTTTCGTTATGTACACATCATAAAACGCCCAAAAAACGTATTATCTCAAAATCGAAAATTTTCGCGATCACAATACTCCCCTCACCTATCGGTGTGGGAAGTAAAAATCTATTATTATTTTGAATATTTCCTAAACCGTTACTTAGAAAAATTAGAAATTTGCTACACAGGATACGCTAAAGATCCTCCATGACCTAAGGGATCTGATAATAGATTACAAAAATGAAGTCAAGTTGATTGACTCAGTACTTCCCACACATTACGCTGATACCACTTTATTATTTTTCCATAGCATGAAGCTTTGCAACCAAATAATCGCCAGCCCCCCCCCCCCCAAAAATTGTCTTATGCCGCTAGGTCTTTCCTTCACAGGTCAATGGACAGCCAATTATCGATACTACAAACTTCTCAGTTTTACAACCCCCCACCCCTCAACCACCTCACTTTCACCCCCACCCACAAAATTGGTAGGAAATGACCAGGAACCCCTAAAACATCTAAAAACCGAATTTGAGTTGTTTTCATACTTTTCGTTCTTTGATTATTGCTACGCTGACACTGACACAATTTTTAACAAACATGCGCGTTTTCCATTCTCACCACGGTAACAATATACTGTGTCAAAATTTCATTAGAATCAATTTAATAGTGTCCACGTTACAAAATACAAAACGATTTAAACCAATAAATTCTCGTATAGTATACAGAAAATTCTAAGTTCCTTAGTTTCCGTAATAGGCTAGGCAATGTTCGGATGGAGCTAAAAAGGTGATTTGTGTCGCTAGGTCTTCCTTCAGAGCCCCTACCCTACACCCTATTATGAATACAAGAAATTTCTCAGTTTTTCAACCCCCCACCCCCTAACCACCCCAATTTCACCCCACCCAAAAAAAACGCAGAAAATGATCAGGAACCTCTAAAACGCTTAAAAACGAAGTTTGAGCTGTTTTTATATTTTTACTTTTTTTTATTATTTCTGCGCCGCCACTGGCACGATTTATAAAAACCATACGCGTTTTCCATCCTCGCCACGGTAGTAATACTGTGTCAAAATTTCATTAACATCAATTCAACAGTTTCCTTGTAACACAATATAGAAGGATCTAAAGCAATACTCTCGTATGTTTACACCAGAAAAAATTCTAAGTCCTTTGGTTTCTGTAATAGGCAAGGCAATGTTCGGATGGACCTAAAAAAGTTATTTATGTTGCTAGGTCTTCCTTCATGGGTCAGTGGGCAGTCTATTATGAAAGCAACAAATTTTTCAATTTTACAACCCCCCACCCCCCAACCACCCCAATTTCACCCCCACCCAAAAAAAAGTAAAAAATGATCAGGAACCTCTAAAATGCCTAAAAACGAAGTTTGAGGAATATTTAATTTTTTTTGTTTTTTGCTAATTACTCCGCCGCCCCTGCACCGATTTTCAAAATTGTAAGAACATTACCTACTACGACCCCCCAGCATATCGCTGCCCAAATTTCATCACAATCCATGCAGCGGTTACTGAGATTACGAGGACACAAAAACGCGTACAGACAGACCGACAGACCGACAGACCGACAGACAGACAGACCGACGGAAATGAGTGACATGGATTTTCGTTATGTAGACATCATGAAACGCCCAAAAAGTGTATTATCTCAAAATCGAAAATTTTCGCGATCACAATACTCCCCTCACCTATCGGTGTGGGAAGTAAAAACCAATGGCGGAGATATGGCTATACAATTAACCTTTATGTAAAAAACTCCTACGCCATTAGCTTTGTTGCAAATACCAACAATATTGTTCGATGATCCATGCCTTTTAAAATAAAAAAATGTCGTTCCTTTTTCCTTACAGTGGACCATTTTCGAGAGATTATTGAGGTATGGAAAACTTATTGCTAAAATATGTACACTTAAAAAGTTATTTGTAAACGAACTCTGAAATTCTAATTACGCCAATCGTTCGATCTTCGAAAACCATCATTTCAACGAAGATTTTAAACTATTGCACATAGAACAGAAGGGACGCAAATTAATTTTTTTAGAAGCATTACAAATCAATAAGCTCAAATTCTCAGGTAACCTCCTTAATCCTTAATGAACAAACGGATTTAAATAATTCACCCTTACTAAATCTTTCCGATGGATTTCGGAGAACAAACGATTAGCCATAATAGTTACCCCATTAATGTGTATATCTTATATAAATAGCCTAGTACTGTAAGTTTAAAATCATTGTTTGATAAAGACATTGTGTGACGAAACGATCATCACAAGTATTAAATAAAAGTGGTGATCATTTATCAGAAATAATTTGTGTACTATTTTTATATTTTTAGTTTCTTTATTGTTGCTGCGCCGCAATGACACGATTTTTGAAAACCATGCGCACTTTTCATCCTTGCCACGGTAATAATACTGTATCTAAATTTCATTAAAATCAATTCCATAATTTCCATGTTACTAAATTCATAACGGTCTAAAGCATTACCTACTCGTATGTACATACATCAGAAAATTCCCTTGGTTTCTGTAATAGCCAAGGCAATGTTCGGATGGATCTAAAAAAGGGTATTATGCCGCTAGGTCATTCTTTCACAGGTCCTATGTTATGAATAGAACAAAGTTTTGAGTTTTACAACCCCCAACCCCTAACCACCCCAATTTCACCCCCACCCAAAAAAACTAAAAAATGATCAGGAACCACTAGAACGCATAAAAACGAAGTTTGAGGGATATTTAATTTTTTTGTTTTTTGCTCATTACTCCTCCGCCCCTGCACCGATTTTCAAAACTATAGCAGCATTATCTACTATGACCTCACAGCATATCGGCACCCAAATTTCATCACCATCCTTGCAGCGGTTACTGAGATTACGAGGGTAGAAGAACACGAACAGACAGACAGACCGATGGAAATTAGTGACGTGGAATTTCGTTATGTAGACATCATAAAACGCCCAAAAAGCGTATTATCTCAAAATCGAAAATTTTCGCGATCACAATACTCCCCTCACCTGTCGGTGTGGGAAGTAAAAGGGATCTCCAACAAATCCAGGCATTTATCGCATACTTTCATTAATCTCTCATGAAAGCAAGGTTCTACTATACATTTTACAATCTCATTTGGAGGGTTTTATTGGTTGGCAAATTTCTCAGGCGCAAGCAGGTTTTGTAAAAGGTCGCGGGACGTGTGAACAGATCTTAAACTTAAGACAAATTATTGAAAAAGCCAGAGAGTAATATTTTCCAGTTTTTATCTACTCTGTGGACTATTCTAAGGCATTTGATAACGTAAATTGTACTAAACTGTGGGAAATTCTTATCTCTATGGGAGTTCCTTACCACTTAGTATTTCTCATACAGCAGCTGTATGTGTTTAGCTCGGCTGGTGTAAGAATTGATGGTAACCTGTCTGGTCAAACAGCAACCAGAAAAGGAGTTCGTCAGGGACGTGTTAATACACATTATCTCCGATGTTTTTTAGCTACTGGTGGGAGCAAAATATCCAACTTAAGATTTGTTGACGATACAACCCTTATTGCTGCTTTTCAGGAAGAACTAATAGCTCTATTAAACATTTTAGAACAACACAGTGCAGCATAAGGTCTTGACCAAGGTAATGATCGTAGATGATAGAGATCACGATAATCATCGAGAAATAAAGTCAGTAGGCCGTTGTGAAGTAGTTCAAAGTTTTGTGTACCTCGGTTCTTTGATCGACAATTCGGGTAGCTGTGAAAATGAGATTCGACGGCGCATTCAACAGGCACGTGTGACTATGACAAAACTTACTAAAATAGGGCGTGACCATAACATCACTAAAGCTACCAAAATGTCGCTGGTTCAGTCTCTTGTGTTCTCCATATTTTTGTATGTCTCGGAAACTTGAACTGTTAAAAAGGCAGATCGAGCTCGCATACATGCTTTTGAAATGCGGACGAGGAGGAAAATGCTGAGAGTTCCTCATACCGCCCATCGAACTAACGTTTGCATACTGGATGAGCTCGGTAATCCAAAGAGACTATCCTCCATTGTGTCGACGAGAATGCTTACATACTTCGGACATATTCACAGAAGCGATAGTATGGAGAAACTTGTAGTTCAAGGTCGTGCCCTGAGTGGGTGGCGCCGTGCCCATTCCCCTACACGCTGGGTGGATACGACGAAACAGTTGCTGGATATGAGTATCAAGAGCGCCACTGAACTGACAGTAAATCGGGTAGGGTGGCGAGCTACGGTTTTCAAAACTATTGATAATATTCGTGTTGGCAATACTATAGCTCCGGCTTAATGCATTTTACGAGTTCAGAACATGTCTGTTAAGACATTGTAACTATGATGATGATTTTCGGGATATTTGCCGATTTCCTCAGGTGCTGTTAGTAATGGTTATATAGGGTAATTGATAATTCGATACAGATAATTTGGGCAGGCGATCGTGGAGGTAATGAGCTATAAAATTGATCATATAATACCATGTCCAATTCCTAATAGTTTCCGATATTTTCATTGAAATGCAGACCGCCAAACGAAAACCCTAATAAAACCAAATGTTACTGTCAGATTTTGGAACTTTGCTATTAGTTTTTAGAAAATATGCTATTACATCAAAATCTATTAAAATGAAGTGATTATGTATCAAGCACTTTGCGAGATGGTGTCAAAATCAGCATGTGCTCGAAGCGACTTTAGAAGCGTTACAAAAAAATTAATTTATCTTAAAAAGTCAACAAATAATTAACCGTGCGCTTTGTGGTGAAACGTGCCCATCTTTCTAGTTACCCATTGGTACCATAAACGTGTTGTAAATGTCGTAAACACAGGCAATAAAATTGCATTTGAGCTCTAAAAGCATGATGGATCTCCGCGTGCCCCAAGTTTCTTCAGGCCGCTTAGCAAAAACTTGTTATCGGATTCCTAATTTTTGTTATCGGGTACTTGAATAATGTGCTTTTGCATCATGAGTAATAGAGTAGTCATAAAAAGTGATCGGTTAACAAAAAATTCGTTATGGAGTTTTAAAATTGTATAGTTCTAGAAGAAAACTTCAAGTTGTAATTTAAAATGGACTCGCCTTAAAAAGTCGATAGGCAAGCAAGCAAACAGGCAGGTGACGTTATAAAATATCTTGTATCCATAGATTTTCAGTGTATGGACCGGTTCCGTCCAAAAGTGTCTACTTAAAAAAGTTGCATCGCATGAAGCATAAATCGACAAAAATCCATTCTTCTGACAGGAAGCTTTTTTCAAAATATGTGCTGGCATGTAATGATACGGATACAGACCAGTCGGTAGTCGTGTGCCCGGTGAACCACACCTTCCACTGCGAAATACCGCATTGAGGCGATTTGCAATAGTGTTGTTGGATGCTGTAGGATCTCGTTTACCATTTCGAAGAATTTGATCCTCATCTTTGGGATCATATAGACGAGGCCTACCGGCATCAGTGGGGTGTCCTAGAAAGGTTCCTGTCTCGTGTAGACATCTAAAAGTTCCAGAACAGATTCTTTGGTTGGGTTGACTGAGCTTAGGGTATCACCGTCTGTATTCCGCGCGACCTGCCGCCGCACTTCAGCTGCATAAACCGCATATGAACACAGCGTCAGCATGTTCTTCATTTGTAAACATAATGATCGTTAGCGTAGAATGATCATAAACGTACATACGTACGCTAAAGCTGAAACTCTGGATGATTTCCGTGCCCGCGTGAACACCCGCGGCGCGGCGTTGCCCGGTTCTAAGCGTAGATACGCAGCTGTCACAGTTCACTGGATCTTAACTTGCACAGCCGTACGTTCATTATTGACAATCTACAGCACAAAGTCTACAGTTTCAGCTTTAGTGTACGTACGTTAATGTTCGATCCATAATGTGTTCACAACAGATATCATGCTTAATTTTAGACCTACCTTGCGCTGGATGATTTACGACCTCTCATTTGTATATGAGTAAAAGGCTACAAAAGTAAATAAATTAAAAGCAAAAAAAACCTTTTCAAAAAAGCTTTTATTTAAATGGTTTAAAAAGAAAGAAATAAAACATGAATTATCAACTTATAGC
This sequence comes from Callosobruchus maculatus, assembly GCA_951848785.1. Taxonomy (NCBI): domain Eukaryota; kingdom Metazoa; phylum Arthropoda; class Insecta; order Coleoptera; family Chrysomelidae; genus Callosobruchus; species Callosobruchus maculatus. The sequence goes on along the minus strand of CATOUR010000191.1, from coordinate 2,224,029 downwards.
CTCATTATACACAATTTATATGATCATAAAAGCTTACCACGAGGTTTGCGTAAGTATAGGTACCTATAATTAATTAAGTGGAGGTTATAGTAAACTACTTGTGGACAACACATTTGCGGGGTAAGGGCAGAGGTAAGAAGTCGAGCAAGAAGGCGCCGTGGCCTATTTACTGTAATTCCTACTACAAAGATATATCGCCAAGGCAACAAGCAGAAAGTTCTGCCGGTGCGCCATCTAGTATCTGAAGGTTTGTTGCCTACACATGTTTCACATGTTTTGTTAACATGAAATCCTGATGCTCTCTATTTCCGTCAATCGACCTATGGCGCACTGATGATCGCAAATAAGCGTGAAACAGCTGTCTGCGTACTGGTGGATTGACGGAGGTATAGAGCAACCCTCGTATATAGGCTTTAATACGCTGCTTGCGTACAAAATCCGTGCCTCTGGTGGCAAAAGCGAGCGAGCCTTGTCGTTCCACCAAAGAGTTTACTGCTGTTAGTATCGTTTCTCTTTGGTTGCCGTTACCTTCGGGTACTAGATGGCGCACCGGCAGAACTTTCTGTTTGTTGCATACACATGTTTCACATGTTTTGTTAACATGAAATCCTGATGCTCTCTATTTCCGTCAATCGACCTATGGCGCACTGATGGTCGCAAATAAGCGTGAAACAGCTGTCTGCGTACTGGTGGATTGACGGAGGTATAGAGCAACCCTCGTATATACCGCCAAGTCACAAAAAATATTTGTAGACGCCTCTCTCTTTTGCTTAAATGCAGAGGGGTCTGTGATGGTGATGCCGAACCGTGTCCCGCTGACCCTAGATCCCTTTTCTGTGTATTTCGAGTATATACATAATAATAAATACAATATGAGTATAGAGTTGTTTATGAATGCAAGTGAATTGTCACACTAAAAATGAATTTATCGTATGTATGTACAAGAGCGAAAATAAAACGGAAAATAAGGTGAAAATATGAAAAACCAACAAGAAGTATCAAAACAATATTATGCGTGTATATGTTATTTGTAAAGTAGCTAAATTCAGAGAAGTTCACCTCTCACTGAGCAGATTAGACATGCCAACGCCGTTGGAAAACTGAAAGATGTAAACGTATTTCAGAATTGGCGTAAATACGGGGGGATAGGGGCGACATGTCCCCCCCCACTTGGAACTAGAAATAAAAAAAACTATTAGGTCTCATACTTTTTGCCTATAGCACCCCCAAAGGGCGTCAGCAAAATTATTGTTGGATTCACGACAACCTTCAGAAAAATAAATTAAATTATGCCTGCCCCCCTCCCCCTCCCGGTAGGCCCGCAAAAATATATCCCCCCATAGTGAGACTATATCTGTACCTACATTCTAAATTACAGCCGCCAAATTCGGTATTTCGATGAAGTATCCGAAAAGAGGACGCATTTTAACAACTTTGTGAAATCTATAACACCTCCAACTCCAACACAGATATACCTATGCCAAGACGATTATGTACTCTGAAGAAAAATAAAAACTTGCTCTCTCTGATGTTGAGTGATTATTAAAAAAATGCGAGTATTAGTTGCGGACTATAATAGATGCCTCATCATCATCGTCATAGTCACAATGTCTTAACAGACATGTTGTGAACTCGTAAAATGCATTAAGTCGGAGCTAGAGTATTGCCGACACGATTATTATCAATAGTATTGAGAGCTGTAGCTCGCCATCTTTCGCGATTTACTGTAAGTTTAGTGGCGCTATTGATACTCATATCCAGCAACTGTTTCGTCGTATCCACCCAGCATGTAGGGGACGGCCACGGCGCCGCCCACTCGGGGCATGACCCTGAACTACAAGTTTCTCCATATTATCGCTTCTGTGTATATGTCTGAATAATGTAAGCATTCTCGTCGACACAATAGAGGATTGTCTCTTTGTATTACCGAGCTCATCCAGTATGGAAACGTTAGTTCGATGGGCGGTATAAGGAACTCTCAGCATTCTCCTCCATGTCCACATTTCAAAAGCATCTATGCGAGCTCGATCTGCCTTTCTAACAGTCCAAGTTTCCGAGGTATACAAAACTATGGAGAACACAAGACCTCTAATGCTGCCAAACCAAGATGGTGTCCTTATTTCACCTGATATATGACACCTGGTGAATAAGGTATTAAGAAAAGTGACTTTTTGACGAAAAATGGTGCGTTAAACAGAAACCGTAAGTGGTTTTATCAAGTTCAGTGGCAGTTCCATGTCACAAAAAGTAACTATTGCTACTTTGCCGTCTGAACACTCGTGAAAATGGAGAACTTAGCAGAGGAAAATGACTTCTGGAATGAATAAATGTTAATTAAAATACAAGGTTTTTGTCAGTTTATGTTACAAAGTAAAATATGTAATTTCTATTCGCGAGGCAAAAAAGTGTGAGCCCAAGTCTCTAGGCTTGGACCTGCCAGCAATTTAAATTTTAATTACTTACAAATGTGGTTGAAAATCATAAGATTTCTCTTTTGGCCTGCAGTTTATATGAATGTCATCCAAATCGACCGACTACAAATTTAGTAGATGCCTAAAACAATAACTATCTCGCCCCAAAAATGAATGAACTTCAGCTCATTCATAATACTGTAGTTTGCATACATACTTTTGTATTGGTGCAGCCTTTATCAGTGTCCCAATAGGCGCGCGATTGTTCAATGCAAGGCTCTGGCTATAACCATTTTTGACCCTATATGTTAATAATTTTTGGCACAAAAACGTGATTTGCGTTTTCCTAAAATTTCAACATAGAGAAATGTCGATATAGATTTTAGAATAAGTTTATACAGCGTGACTAACGAGACCGTGAATTTAGTCAAAAAAACGTCAATTTTGGCAATTTTTTAATAATTGTCTATTAGGAAATTTCAAAATATGTCGACGTTTATCTAGAACCGTCCTTTTCCTTCATACTCATATTTTTTGAGTTCAGAAATCTCAAAATTAATAGTCCAAAAATGGTTACAGCTGAACCATTGCAAACAGCTCTCATGTACGGTACTATAACTCTCTCATAAACAGAATTTAAAAAAAATAAATTAGCAGATTAAGTTACCCAATTAAATAGGTACTAGTTTATTTTCACAAGTAAATCGCGAAAAAAGTTTTTTTTATCGTATATATGGTGTCTGATGGGGCTATAAGATGATAGTTCAAATTTTAAAGAAAAAATGTATTTTGTTCTTTTAGAGCATTTAAATAAAAGGTTCAATTAATTAATTATTATTAATACATTGATTAATTTTTTACTTTTTAGCTACCGCTAGCTAGGGTTCTGAGTCTGTTTATATCATTCAACGCATCATTGTTGCAAGGTCATTTGCCTGCTAATTTTGAACAGTATAACTCTTCAATAAGGAGACCTTCTAATGATTTTACTCTACATATAATCGAGATCTCTCTCAAAATCTCTTTTTAACCTGCATTTTTTTTCAACCAACTCTTTCATTTAATACTCATACTATAGGAAAACATTAAAAACTTCAAAAGTCCGCTATATTAGATTAAGAGTGATGTCAGAATATTTTACTAATTATTCTCGGCAAGCCCTTTCATTTGATACCCATGTTACAGAACTGCATGCATTAAAACTAACTATTCCTCCATTCTGGGTGGTCCACCATATTAGATTTAGTATGACGTCACATAGCTTGTCGTGTATTGTCATCCAAACTAAACATCTCTTCCACTTTAAGAGCCGTCTCTTCTAAGAAGGTTGGCTATCATCATGGCGATTCTTGCATTAGATGCGGCTGCTCGGAATAATTCTATCGATGTACAGTGGTACCATTTTCAGCCACGAAGGGGGTCTTCTCCCCGCACTGCTTTTTCCTTGTATTTTCCTTGTATTATCAGTTGTAGAATATGGTATCTTTCTCCACGCATAACTTGACCCAGGTAAGAAAGTTTCCCCATTTTGACAGTTTCTACTGTTTCAGTTTCTTTATTCATACGCCTCAAGATTTCAACATTTGTGACCCTTTCCAGAAACTCTGAGTATGCATCTATTCACCCACATCTCGAAAGCCTCAAGTCTTCTCAGATCAACTTTGTTCGTTGTCCACGACTCCATCCCATAGAGAAGGATCGAGAAAACGTAACATCTGACCAATCTGATCTCAAGTTTAATATTCACATCTCTTGAGCAGAATACTCTCCGCATATTTATAAATGTAGCCCCATCAGCTTGACCTATTCTAGATCCTATTTCTCGAGAGAATCCTCCAGTCTCGGTCAAAATGGTACCCAGGTATTTGTAGTCTCGTACTCTCTCCACTGCCTCATTGCGAACATACAATCTTCCTTTCCTTCCGTTTTGCTGATTATCGTGAATTTTGTCTTTTTGATGTTGAGGTTGAGTGAAAGACCTGCTTCTTCACTGTTGTTTACGATCTTGTCCTTTATTCTTTGTAGGTCCGCGCAGCTCTGGGCTATAACCAAGTTATCATCGGCAAAATTAATTGTGTCGCTGTTAACCTGTATTCCCGCAGTTTTTCCAGATATAGCCTCCTGCATAATTTTCGAAAAGTATCGAAGATAGTACGCATCCCTGTCTCACTTCTCTTTCGATTGTTATCTCGTCTGACGTTTTCTCGCCTTCTCTAAAAACAGCTCTTTGATTATAATACAGGTTGCTGATGATTCGCATGTCGTTGAAATTAGTACGCTTGTCACTCAGAATTTTCATGAGTTGTCGTGTCTTACACGATCAAATGCTTTGTTGTAATCGAGAAAGCATACGGAAAGACCTTAGTTCACATCTAAGACATTTAGAGCAAATAAAGCTTCCCGTATCCCCAATGCATTTCAGAACCCAAATTGGCTTTCACTGATATCTTCTTCAAGCTTATTATGTACACGTTTATGGATAATTTTAAGGAATATCTTCAGAATGTGAAACATGAGACCTATGGTTCGATGATCGCTGCACTCTCTGGCGTTTGGATTTTTCCGGATAGCTACAAATGTTGAAAGAGGCTATTCTTTTGGTATTATGCCCGTTCTGTAAACAACATTAAGAAGATTTGTTGTTATGGGCCATATACATGGTGAGTTTTTAGCACCGGCTCGGTCAATAACACCACTACTATAGAAGATATCGAAAATAGTTGTATAAAAAAGTTGTAGCCACGGATATGCTCCTTGCTCAGAAAATATTTTCATACAGGGTGATCCATAACTACATGGTGATTCAGACATGCATTTTTTTAAATAAGATATCACATATATTATTCCATATTCAAATTCTGCTAATGATTTCCGTTCTTCCAATATGAGGTATTGTTACATTATACAGGGTATTTCAAAAGTTATGACCATTTTTATATCCAAATCGCTGTCAAATGAACGTAGTGTATATCAAAAAGAGTTGAAACGTAAATCATTTTTTTACACGGATGGATAAAAAATATCATCTAGTTTTAAATTCGGCTATCTAAAAGCCCGTGACGCATATTCGTATACAGGGTGATGTAGAATGCAAAATCTAGATTTTCTCTCTTTTTTTAAATGTAACCCCCAATATTTTATTATACTAAAGAATTGCTTTTGATATGCTCTTTTATCTTTGTGTAGCACTTGTTATGGCCGAATTCATTAGTTTCTGAGATATTTCGATTTCTCTACAAATTTTAAATATATCCTCTACTTGTTTACTAAAATTTATTTATTTTGAGGAAATACCATCAAATTTTATTTTTGCTTAACAAGCAACTAAAATATAAGGCCATAATAGTACTTGATCAAGTGAAAGCACTGGATTAACGAGATAATATAGGTCAAGTGTGCTGAGGAAACAATTTTATAGACGTCATGCATTATTATCAAGCATATCTATCAAGTAGGCTATGAAATATTAAACGACACGGTCCATATAAAACGATTCTTCATTATTTCAAACGCATTAGTTTTAGAGTGCCTCCGTTCTGAATATTGCTGTTCATAGTTTATATATTCTAGAGGCAAGTAGGCAATTTCTCAAAGATTCACCTAAGTACCCTCAACAGAAAAATTAATTCTTGAAGCTCGTTTTTCACACAGTACGGAATTATTGAGAAGGTTATGAAAACCGTCATTTTTTTAAAGCATACCCGATAAATCTGCTTGATAATTATGCATCACGCCTACAAAATCGTTTCCTCAGCATACTTGACTTTGTTATCTCGATGATTCAGGGTTTTGACTTCATCAAATACTATCATCACCTTATAATTTAGTTTTTCGTTAAACAAAAAACAAATTCGATAGTACTTTCTCAAAATATATAAATTTCAGTACACAAAGAGGAGCTATATTTTAAATCTACCGAAAAATCGAAATATCTCGGAAACTGATGGGCGTATGTACAAGTGCTATACGAAGATGAAAGAGCATATTAAAAGCAATTCTCTGGTATAATAAAATATTGGGGGTTATATTTGAAAAAAAAAGAGAAAATCTGGATTTTGCATTCCAAATCACCCTGTATACGAAGATGCGTCGCAGGCTTTTTTATAGCCGATTTTAAAACTAGATGATATTTTTTATCCACCCGTGTAAAAAATATGATTTTTGATTCATCAAAACTATCCGGCAAGAACAAGGTTTCTGCCACAGACATGCTTGCGGTCCCATTGTTATACAGCTTTGGTGATATTAACTGGAAAGTGGAAGAGCTGCGACAAATCTCCATAAATACCCGTAAAAGGATGAATATGGAGAGATGTCTACATCCTAGATCCTCTGTCCCGCGAATATACCTGCCGCGACACCTGGGAGGGTGTCGACTATTGAGTTTGGAGCGTCTGCAGGACAGAGTAGTACTAGCCACTGCCCGCTATGTTACGACGAGCACCCGATTCCCTGATCCGCTTTTTGCGAGAGCACGAGATTGCGGGTAAAGGAGCCTTCCTTTTTAGAGCAGCAACACGGGCAGAAGAAGAACTTAGTCTCACGCTCGACTTCACGAGGAGGTATTAGCAGTCCGTTACGGAACTTGCTCCCGCACAATTAAAAACCCGCATTAAAGCTGCTGAAGTCCAATTGCTTCACACATGCACGCAACCTTCTGCAAGCATCTAGAAGAGCATGGTTTATCTGAGCAGTTGACCTTCTCCTTCCTAAGGTCTAATGGATTGAAGTCGGAGACTGAGAGCTCTATAATGGCTTACCAAGACGGTGTTTTTAACACCTTAGTATACCGTAGCCAGATTATGCCACTGTAGAGAGCTTGCCTGCAGGCGCCAGAGATCCTTACGCAGCTCTTGTCGGCGTGTAAGGTGTGCGCTGGCACTGCCTACGTCTATCGACACAACGTGGCTCTACGAGTGCTATACTACCATTTAAGGCACTCATACGGTATAGATGAGACACCGGTGCTGCCATACGCTCCAGGGGACATAGAGTCCGTGATGGAAAACGAGAGGTGCTGGATTCACTGGAACTACTCATTCTCCACGCTCGAGCATATACAAGCAAGTAAGCCCGACATAGTCCTCCTCGACTACGAACAGAAGTCCATGTTCGTTATCGAGTTCTCGGCACGCACCTGTCGAGGGGAACATCGTTTCCAAGGAGGAGGAAAAGCGGACCAAGTATCAGGAGCTCCTCGGACAACTTTGCAGACTCTGGCCGGACTACACTGTGAGTCTGATAGAAATGGTCATTGGATCCCTAGGTGGTATGAGGGATACGCTGCTCTCTGCTCTGCGCAAAATGCCGGTGTGCCGTGCGGCTCCACCAGAATGCAGAAGGCAGTCATCCGTGGGTCTCTTCGTCTACTTAAGCCGGCGCCACATATGCGGGTATTTGCCGAATATCAATATTCGCCGTTTTTTCAACCTTGCTCGTCGAATAGCAAGCACGTATCGTCCTTTAGCTGAATAGAATATAATCGGGGTTCGTTGCTCGCCAAATACAGCATATGTGGCGGCGGCTTTATTAGCCGAATAGCAAATAATCGGGGTTCGTTGCTCGCCGAATACCGCATATGCGGCGCCGGCTTTAGGACGCACGATTCGTGGACCCAGTGTTCGATCACCGGTGCGAGGAATTGTCGCTGGGTAATGGAACAGTAGCCCGGTGTGTCAGAGCCCGGGTTACACCTTTTTTGTTCATCTAGAAGTTGTTCGTTTAGCAACTTTAAACAACATAAATTACTGCCACAGCTTTCATAGGTCATAGGTCAATAGAATACGCACCAACCATGGCATATGCTCGAACTCATTACACAAATGAGTTCGACATATGGTGATGGAATGCCCAAATACAGCATATGGGGGAAACTTTAATGACTTCCTAATGGCAACTGACGCCTCGATTGAGTATTTGCCTAGATTAAATGTGTATTTGTGAATTGGACTAACTTGTAATTTCCTTTATGTAGCTTTATGTATTTTGTATCATATGAATCCATACGATAAATAAACAAGTAAGTGAGTCATGTTCCACTGGTTAAAACCACCGACTATTAAACCAAATTTGATAGATGGTGGCTAAAATGCAATAATTTAGAACGATACATATCGATAATATAGATATATCATACCGATTGTTGCTGTTGTGGTTTAGGCACGAAATGCTGAGGTTGAAACGATCCAAGTGGTTGTTGGTTGAACCTCTGTTGGTGCTGTTGAATATCAGTAAGGATTTGGCCTTGCTGTTGTGGTGATAACAGGGATTGAGGCTGTCCGTTCACAAACTGTTGCTGCTGCTGAAACAAAAATATGTAGATAGCAATGTAAATTTTGATTGGGTAGTTCGTCGACGATGTTGACTTAAGCGAGTCGGGTTACAACCTCTCCCAGCTTCACCGGGAGTCTCTTAATTTCGGCACCCTACACAGTAAAAAATGAGTGGAATAATAGGTCTTCAGTATCTGTAAGGGAATTAAAAATGTCGACTGCTCCCATTAAGTTATACAGCGATTACCAAACTACTTTTGAACAGATTATACTAAGTATAAACAATCAACGTGAATTATTTCTCATAACTCACGCTCCAGCCGTGGGTTATGAACAACGGATATTAGATACCAGTACCGATTTCTTAGAAACGCATATGATACTTGTAAACTTGGCCATGTCATGAGACGTCAAACGCGAATTCGACGGTGTGCATAGTAGAGAAACGTCGCCTAAATATCGGGTAGGTTCCTAATATCGAGCCCTGTAAGCCATATTACTGCTTGTACACCTGTCGCGTAGCAGTTTCACTGTAGCAAGGAGTTCATAATATTGAAGCTGTCTCGTCGCCCCTGACAACTACTTATTGCAGCAATAGATATTACATTCTCACTGATAATTCCGATATTCAAAAATATATTTCCGGTATGTCCTAAATAAGTACAATGATACTATTCAAATTTTCTTCTTCTGTACTAAACGTGTACATGACATAGAAGACTCCGAAGCCCAAATTCAATGTGTTAAAAATTATCATAGCAAAAATCACAACGGCATTGTCGAAACTCAATCCGTTGAAACTTAAACATTACTGGCCAAATATGCGCTGCACCATATGAAATTTCTTTAAGTAATTAGTAACATATCTGTCTACGCAATAAATATGAAAGACATTTGTATAAGCTTCGTCTTCTAGGACAAAAGCATTTTGACATGTTACATATGGATACTTTTTCATGTTCCAAAGATAATTTTCTGACTGATGCAATATTTTTCTCATCACAACTATTCTAGAAAAATTGTTTGTGATGCAGGTACTGAATTGTCTAATAATATTTTCAAGGAATTCATGTAACTTAATTGCATAGAACTCCACTATATCACGGTGAATAATCCAAATTCTAATAGCCCCATTGAAAGGTTTTATTCAACTTTCATCGAAAAGTTCCGTGTTATTCCAGATGAACGTCCCAGAGAATATTTCAACAATCTAGCAACACATTGTGTTCTAATCTACAATCCATTCTACTACTGGTTATTCCCCATTTTCCATTCTTTATCGTCTAAAGAAGAAGAAGAAGTTTAATTTGACGACGCTATGCCTGTATGCGAAGACGTCACAAAGACGATATTCGTTCTTTTATCGACTCCCTTTATCGAAAACTGCTGCGCCGCCGCTGACACGATTTCTAAAAATCACAAAGATTTTCCATCCTCGCGGAGGTAGTAATACTGTGTGAAAATTTAATTGAAATCAATCCAATAGTTTCCTAGTTACACCAGACAGAATGATCAGAAGCAATACTCTCGCAAAGTAGAAAATAATCAGGAACCTCTAAAACGCCTAAAAATAAAGTTTGAGGAATATTTAAAATTTTTGATCTTTTGCTGATTACTCCGCCGCACATGCACCGATTTTAAAAATTATAGGAACATTACCTACTACTGCCCAAATTTCATCACAATCCATGCAGCGGTTACTGAGATTACGTGGCTAGAAAAACGCGTACATACAGACCGATAGAAAGACAGACCGACGGAAATGAGTTGTGTGGATTTTCGTTATGTAGACATCATAAAATTTTCGCGATCACATTACTCCCCTCACCTATCGCTGTGGGAAGTAAAAGTCCATAATGTCGAGATCCACTTTAGGCAGATTACTAGATTCACCACGAACGTAAACTTCCTCCATACTTCGAAAATATACTGGCGTCAACAACAAACACCTTCGCCGTTCCACTCAAGTCTAAATGTCGCACACTGTACAGGGCAGCGTATGCATAGCGGAGTCCCGACCCAACCTCTCGACTGTGGCTGCCGCGAACGATTCATGACATGTGACGTCACAAGGCATTCCACCACCGCGGTCGCTTTACGCAAATATAAAATTAAATAACTCTGCCGTTTTTTTGGAATCTTCAAATGATTTTTTTGACATTCTTCAAGTGAAGAAATAGACTATCAGATAATAATGAATTTTCCAAATTTTATTTTTTAGGAAACTTCTCCATTGTCACCACATCCCTACGCCCCAGATCCTAACCAACATGCCTATCAAAGTGGAAAATCCTGTGAGACAGCCTTACACAATCTTGTAGGAAGGATCGAGCATGCCATTACATACAAAGAAGTGTCACTGGCAGTGTTCCTGGACATCGAGGGAGCATTTGATAACACGAGCACTGGCTCGATAGTGGCAAAGCTGGCGTCCACGGGTACTGAAAGGACAATCACGAGATGAGGGTAGGCGGCAGAAAAGATCTGCCTGTGCGCTATCTGGTACCCGGAGGTAACGGCAAACCAAAGAAAGTCACTGCAGCAAACTTCTTGGCGAAACGCAAAGGCGCATTCGCTTACCTAACCAGATAGGCGCGCTTCTATGCCAACTGCATATGAGAGTCGATATACGAGTGCTGGTACTGCTGAATATCCTACCTCTTGATATTTACAAAGAGGGAGAGGCAAAAATGGCTGCATATAGAACGCCATGGCAACTGGTTTTACCGCCCTGCCATGAAACACACCGCGATACTTGACAATCTGCGGTGCGACATACTTGAGATTGCACCTGACAGAATGTCAAAAACCGTGGACACCGAGATCCCGTATAAAGTCAACCTAAATGACAGATCCGAATGGGCTCTATAAGAACCTCTATACATGTCGAATGGTCTTACCTGGTACAGTGATGGCTCCAAGAATTCATCAGGTGTAGAAGGAGGAATATACGGTGGTTGGCCTGGGCGGAACGTAAGCATCCGCCTATGTAAACTGGCTACCGTTCTCCAGGCAGAAATAGCCGCAATTCTGGAATGCGGCAGAATATGCATAGATAAAGGATACTGCAAAAAGACTATATATATATATATGTAAATACGGACAGCCGGGCGACTCTAATGGCCTTGGCGAGTAACCATTATACTTTAAAAATAGTGTGGGACTGCCACAAGATACTGGCGAAGACCAACAAGGTAACATCATCTTGGGTGCCTAGTCACATAAGAGTGGGTGGTAATGGGAGGGCCGATAGGTGTGCCAAGGAAGGCGCTCTCATCGGGCCAGAACCAGCATGTGTTATATCATACAACATGATTCGGACAGCTGTTCCGATGCTGAAGGGACCCTCGTGTTCCAATACCGCAGACGCAAACGCTCTCAGACTGAGCAGGAAAGAACTACGAACGGTGGTTGGATCTATAACTGGCCATTGGACGTTCAGTGCATATCTGAAAAAGCTGGGGATTGAAGTGGCAAACCCATTATGCAGGAAGTGCGGTGAGGCAGAAATAACAGCTAAGCACATTATCTTCGACTATACTGTCTTAATTAAAGCTGAGCTTAATTGAAAGCTGAGAACTCCTATCTGAAGGTAGGCCAGAGAGGAAGAGAGTATAGTCCAATGCATCTCAAAGTTCGCAAAGAACTTAGGATGGGACACTGTTTGATCCCCTTGTCTGGTGCACGATAAGCCTTAAGGCTGCGCGGCAACTATTAGGGAAACTGAATCCTGACCCCCTCACTATGAAAAAAAGTAATAGATTTCATAGAATTCATATCCTAAAAGAACGTGTTTCTACTGGCACTAGGTATTTCAGTGCCCGTAAACATTACATATTTGATTATGTACTTTTTATTTTTTGATTATGTAATTTTACATATCATACATATAATCACAGTCTAGTATTTATATGGACTTCTTTGTCATGTTTAATGCAATTTTACAGAATTGATTACTGTATTATGAAAGCTTTTCTCAATGTCACAATGTATTTCTACATAATTAATCATGAACATATTCCATGTTTCATCCTGGAAATTTATTTATTTATTTATTTATTTATTAACAGGTCAAGCCCACTTGTCCAATACAATGGAGCAAAAGTTCTAAAAAATTTTAAAATTCACAATATAAACCAAAATATATAAATTAAATACTACCTACAATGTCTTACAATATCAAAGTAACACTATACAAAGATAATACAATCATAATCAATACATAAAAGAAATAAATAGATGTCAGGAACAACCGAACAACAATACTTTTTGGTTTTTTATAAAGTTAGGCCTTTAACAGTTCTCACAAATGGTTCGCAAGGAGCAAAGAAATCTAAATCAGATAACTCATTGCACAGCCGCAGGGCTCAAGAAATGAAAGAGTGATAAGCATAGTTAGTTCTATGAAATTCTTGATGGAAAGCTTGAGTTGTACGAATGTTTCGGTATGGAACATGTAATCCAATTCTGGAAGTTAAATGGGGACAATCACTGATACAGTTTATGACTTTTTAAACAAGTACCCGGTCTCTCTGTTTTCTTCTACAAAAGAGAGTTGCTAAGTGTATTGATGTGCATAAGTCAGAATCATGAAATTCATTGTTGTTGTAAAATTTGAAGTGAATATATCTGCAGAATCTTCTTACTGATTCGATCCGATGGATATGACATACATAATTAGGACACCATACAGAAGTAGCATATTCAAGGTGTGATCTGAGATAGGAATAATACAGAGTTCTAATGGCATTGATGGTTGAGAAGCCCCTGGGGCTACGTTTCACAAAACCAAGCATGCGTAATGCTGTATTGATTATGTTATTAATATGAGGTGAAAAATCAAGATTGTAGGTTATTAGCACACCTAGGTCATTGATTTGATCCGCGCAGCTCAATGGACTGCCATTAATATGATACTGATGTTTTTAGATTTTTGGAATTTGATAACTCTGCATTTGAGAGCATTAACATCCATGCCATTGGCATGGCACCATTGAGTCTGTCTAGATCTTCGTGAAGTGCAAAAGAATCATCTGGGGTGCTTACTTCTAGAAACAAAAGAAAAAGGCTATGCTTAAAACAGGATGAAATGTCATTGATAAAAATATTGAATAGTAGGGGGCCCAGGTGAGAACCCTGGGGAACGCCTGATAATACCGAGAGAGGAGAAGATGAAAAGTTGTTAAAGTGTACCATTTGAGATCTGCCTGTAATATAGCTCTGTAATCATAATAGCAGAGAACCTGAGGCACCCAAGTTTACTAGTTTTTTTATTAAAGCTTTGTGGCACACCCTGTCAAACGCCTTGGAGAAGTCAGTGTAGATAGAATCTCTTCACCCCTCTCCAAGGCGCCCGCCAGGATGTCCACATAAGTAAGAAGATTTAGTTCAGTAGAAGTTAGAAGAGTGTTTTTTGAAGCCAAACTGCTGGGCTATTATTTCTGATCCAAGGCAAGCTATATGGAAGTTAGTAACTAGACTTTCAACTATTTTTGGAATAGCATTGAGGATGCTTATACGGTGATAAATAGTCACACTTGCAGTATCACCTGATTTGTGAATTTGTGAATACTTATTTTCCAGAAGTCTGGAAATATACCATCGTGAAGCGATTTGTTGAAGATTACAATATGTAGTGGACGGGATAGAACAAAACAGCATTTTTTTAAGAATATTGGGTGAACCTTATTAGGTCCAGGTCCTTTGTACTGGTTAATTTTTTCAGTAGTAGTTCAGTATAAATATCAGAAATTGCAATAGTAAGATGACATAGGTTGTGAGGACTTGAAGAAGGATGAACTGGCACATCCAATGAGTTATCTGTATAGACTGAGCCAAAGTACTCGGTAAAGAGTTCAGCTGCTTGTGAGCCCATCGGAGATGATTTTTCATTTAAGATGTAGCTGGGTGGTTGATTGCTAAAGTTTTTTAGGGAACTTGTGTATGACCAGTAAGCTTTGGGTATGTGCCGAAGAGACGACTCTGTTTCTTTGATATAGCTCTGAAAACACTGCTTTGAAAGAAATTTACATTGAGAACGTAAGTTTGAGTGAGATTGGTAATCAAGAGGAAGATGGCTTACCTTAAATTTTTTATGAGCAGCCTTTTTTTGTATTATGAGTGGGTCTTGCGAGAACCAATAGGGAAATTTCCTACTAGCAGTTTTTTTCTTAGGTACAACAATATCAAATGTGTTGTATAAAATGTCATAGAACAGTCTTAACATCTTCTCAACCGTCCTCCCGGAAAGCAGTTCATCCCACAAAAAGAGTCCGAGGTGTTTGTTGATGTCGTTGTTGTTTGCTGATTTGAAGTTATAGCATTAATCTTTGCCCTGGGCACATGGCTTGGTAAGCTTTGGATTTAGATCAATTTTAAGAAGCAATGGTGGGTGGTGTTTGTCCAGAGGAAACAGATGATCTTCAGCGACAGGTTGTGTGATTGGCAGCTTTAAGTGACATAGGACCAGATCAAGTATAACATTGTTAACATTTCGAATGTCGTTTATCTGGTAGAGGTTGTGAAATGAGCAGATCTCTGATAATAGCTGTATTCTATCAGATTCAGCAGGAGACAGGTAGCAGTCTTGTGAACTTTGAGCTGATGAGCAGAGATTTTCCATAGTCCATGTGGCCTTTAGGAGGTTGAAATCCCCCACAATACAGATACTGGTATTGCCAAACTGTTGAGACATTACTTCTAGATTGTTTCCAAAGCTTTCATACTTCTCAATTGGTGAGCACGGTGGTATGTAGCAGCAACCAGCCATTATTATTTGCTTTTTGCCTGAGCCTACAAGAACATAAACTTGTTCAATATCGTCAGTTGAGCGTATTAGACGTGATGGAATAGACTCATGCACTGCAATAAGTGCACCTCCAAACCGTTCTGCTGTTCTTGTACAAGCTGATCCATCACATCGAAAGACATTGTATGAATTAAACCCAAGCTCACTTGTATAAATTTGATCATTTAGCCCAGTCTCTGTAAAAGCAACTATCTGGTAATTATGCACTACAATGCTGCAACGAAGCTGGTCCAACTTGGTTCTGACACCTCGAACATTTTGGTAATAGATGCTAATAAAGTTTAATTGCTTTCTGCTGTAGTGCGTACCCCTGATGTTCGTTGTGCTTGACCCCGCAACGGATTTTTTTGTTCAATTGTGGGTATGCCTTTCACCATTCGCACCTGGATATTCTGCTCCCCCTGCTCACGTCGTTTTTTTAGATCCTCTGTGGCAGCCTTCTCGAGCTCCCGTTGTTTGAGGGTTAGGTTAGGAATATATATGTGTTGAGCTTGTGAACATTTCGTAGTGTGGGTTGTAAGTCAAGAGCAGAGTTTAACACTGCTCTTATGGGACGTGCATTTTTAATGTTAGGTTTACCAAAACGAGTGACTCTGCAAATGGTGGACTGTGTGCCCAATAGCATTTCTTGGACAGAGCATACTTGTTTATAATCATCATCTGACTCAGGTATATTGAAAGAAGTAAGATTGACGATCATGTAGTTCAGCTAAAATGTCAATGTTTGAGGATGCAGGTGTAGTAGTCGTTGTCGTCGACTCTTTATGGGCCGCCGGTGCCGACCGGTCGTAAGTCAAGAGTTTCCATCCGGGTTACCCTTTCATTAAGAGATGTAGTGGCAGCATCGAGTGACTCCTTCACTAGGACTGGTGGGCTTGTTTGCAATTCTTTATCACATCTTTCCAGTTCACATACATGGTCCATTAAGCCTAGAATCTGCTTAACACTTCCCATACAGTCTTTGTAGTAGAATGGAAAGGAACGCTTTGAGAGAACTATAGCACGTATTTCTGTAGGTCCTGTAATATCACTGCATGTTTGACATATTACCCTCTTACAGTTGTCGCAGGGGTATCCAAATACATCATTGCTTTTGATCTTTGGCTCCTTAAAAATTACTGTTCTATTGCAAGTGCTGCAGGTCCCCGTCGTCCCAGACATCTTTGAGGCTATCTTCAAATATCTTTGCAGTCGTCGTACTTTCTGCCAGTTGTATTGATTACGGGTGGATGAGGGCTGTTGCATAGCAGGTCCATAACAATATTTTGATTTCTTATTAGCAGAATAGTGTTAAAAATATCTTTGAAAAATTTAAAACTAATATGTAACCAAACAAACCTAACCTGATATATACCTAAATGATATGATATATCAATCAAAAAGAAATATTGTACATTATTTTTCATATTGTTAAACGTCAATATCTCCCGGTGAAATCATTTACAAACGTAGGCTGAAATAGCAGCAACATAATAAAGACTAAAGGAAGCAATAGATGTAATCCGTATCTAAATAATGGGCTTGATTATGTGGCAAGATCGCAAGGTGGCATAACTCAACCCTACCCCCCCCTACATTACCGACGAAATTAAAAAAAACTGTCATGAGGATTGTCCGGCTATTACCCACACTTTTTCATATGACATAATATGTACATTGTAGAGAAAATTTAATAATGACAACTTTGTCGTATTCACGGCTAAAAAAATATTTCAACTACACTGAAAATAGTAACTCAAGTGCATAAACAAGGGAGTTTTAGAATATTTTGATAGTTTCCCTCCCTCCAAATTACGCAACCTATATCCCAAAGCTAGTCAGGAACCCCTAAAATGCCCAAAAGTGAAGTTTGAGTATTTTTGATTTTTTCTTTGTACATTTATTTTAAAAAACACTAAAGCTTGCTTGTAGTTACCAGAGAAGTAACGTATCAGAAGAAGACAATAGAAATCGAAACTTAGGTCTCAGAGTTATAGAAGAAGCTAAAAGGTATTTTATTTTATTATTGTTCTGTACCCCAAATCAAATCTTACAGCTTGTGCTGCAGTGGCTACCATCTATTAACACTTAATTACTAACGGGCCGTCTGGTGTGTGAGACGGTTAGAAATTGACATCAGCACATTATATATGTTCCCGTCTGATTCTACGCGTCTATCTACCTTAAGTCATTTTAGGAGTAAGGAGACATACGAAAAGTATATGCAGACGCTCTGGGACGATGTAGCTACGGCGGGCCGAGACGTTCTTGTTCTTGGCGATTTAAATGCTAAAGCTGCAGATTGGGGGTCACCAATCACAGATAAAAGGGGGAGAGTCCTATGCGAGTGGATAGCGGCGATGGATATGGTAGTGTTGAATGATGGCTTGCTGCCTACCTTCTGCAGAAGAGATTCGTGTTCGTTCATCGACGTCACTCTAGCATCGCAGGAGGTAGCTAAGTGCATTCAAAGGTGGAAGGTCTTGGAAGACGAAACTTTGAGTGACCATAGGTACATCTATGTTGAGATGGACATGAAACTCAAAGTTAAAAGGAGATCAACGGAGCGCCACACGCCTTTCGTTGATGTCAGCAAATTCCAAGAGGCACTTACCCGTAGACTTGAGTCCTTGCATACCATGAAAAGCGTCACTGAACAGCGGTACACGAGGCTGATACAAGCCGTTCTGAAAGAAAGTACCATAAAAAGGGGTGCAAAGACCGCTAAGGTACCGTACTGGTGGAACTCAGAAATCGAATCTGCTAGGGCGGACTGCCTTCAAGTACGGCGTAAGCTGTCACGCATACGACGTGGAAACCACCAGCCTCAAGCAGCCATAAATGCACTACAGGAAGAATACGCCGCCAAGAAAAAGCTGATTAAAGGTCTGATCTGTACCTCAAAATCCAAACACTGGAAAGAACTATGCGAAGACTTAGAACAGGACATCTGGGGTGAAGGGTACAAGTTGGTCACCAAAAGGATGATCAAGTAATCGTCACCGTGTCTACTAAGTAACAACAGAAGGGTAGAGATAGTGAAAGAGCTCTTCCCACGTATTTCAGAAGCTTGGGAGACGGACAGCACCGAAAAGAATCCGGAGATCTTTACAGTGGAAGAGATTAAGGCGGCTGCGGGGAAGATGAAAAATGGTAAAGCTCCTGGGCCAGATGGTGTCCCTCCGGAGGCCATCAAGGTGGTAGCATCTACAGCACCACAGCTGCTATCAGGTCTATTCAACCACCTTCTGAGTACGCAAACCGTACCAAAGGCGTGGAAAAGGGCCGACGTGGTATTGCTTAGCAAGATCGGAAAACCGCCAGAGCTTTCCTCTTCATACAGGCCAATTTGCCTGCTAGATACCATCGGAAAGCTGTACGAAATCCTGATAAGGCAGAGGCTCGAGAAAGAGATCGAAAAGGCAGGGGGACTCTCGCCATGCCAATTCGGTTTTCGCTCGGGGAGGTCCACCATCGATGCCCTGGAAACGGTAACGAGGATTGCCGAAGATACCAAGAAGAAATGGTGTGCGTTGGTGACGCTGGATGTCCGCAATGCTTTTAATACAGCCTCGTGGAGTATGATTATGGAGGAACTAGGAAAGCTGAAGATTTCAAAATACCTAAGGAATCTTATAAGCAGCTACCTAGACTCCAGATCAATTTGCATTGCCGGAACCGAAATCTCTATGACAACAGGGGTGCCTCAAGGATCTGCTTTAGGGCCGTTACTCTGGAACATCCTGTATGATGGGGTGCTGAAGCTTTCGCTGCCCAGCGGCGTAAAGACGGTAGCATACGCCGACGATCTGGCACTTGTTATCGTGGCAAATGAACAGGCAGAGCTGGTTCATAAAGCCAATGCATCGCTGAGCAAGATTGACAGATGGATGTGCGATCACAAGCTTGAGTTGGCTCCTGAGAAAACAGAGGCAGTTATAATGCGCGGCCCAAGGAGCAAGAGAGCTAACGTGGTCTTCCAACTAAAGGGGGTGCAGGTCACACCAAGCAAGTCCATAGTGTACCTCGGAGTCACACTGGATAACAAGAGGTGTTATGGAGAACACCTTAAACGAGTAGTGACAAAGGCTGAGAAGAAGGCGGCAATACTTTCGCGACTGATGCCAAATGTAGGAGGGCCCAGTAGCAACAAAAGGGCACTACTGTGCCAGGTTGTACAGTCGGTCGTCCTATACGGAGCTCCTGTGTGGTGTAAAGCCACGAAAAGGAAAATGTATCAGAAGGTCTTAGATAGTTTGCAAAGAAAGTCTCTGCTGAGGGTGGCCAGTGCTTATCGCACGGTATCTACAAGAGCCTTGCAAGTTATAACGGCGATACCACCATTATACTTGCTGGCCGAAGAGAGGACACTGATCCGCCATGGTCAAGCAGGCAATGCGATAAGCCGCGCTGAGGCTAAAAGGCTGACAGCAAGTAAGTGGCAAAGCATTTGGAACGAGACCACTGATGTCGGGCAGTGGACGAAACGGCTAATACCGTCGATAAAAGAATGGGCGGAATGCAGTCATCGGCAGACGTCCTATTTCCTAACGCAGGCACTGTCTGGGCACGGGCCTTTTCGAGTGTATAGGAAACGGATAGGACGGGTGATGGACGAGAGATGTTTGCACTGCGAGGCGGAAGATGCGGCCGAGCATGCCCTGTTTCTGTGCGATCGATGGGGGGCATACAGACAGGAGGCAAGTCAAAAACTAGATGGGGAGCTGACCCCAGAGACTATGGTCCCGCTGATGTTGTCCAGCGTAGAGGCGTGGAACATCATACATGAGATGGTTAACAAAATACTCTCTGTAAAGGAGAAAGAGGAGCGGCTTCAAGGATAAATGAGGATTGGAAGTTATTCATAAATGTGTTCTAATCATTGCCTCATCTTGCACTGCGAAGAATATCGTTCACGATGATGCCCGGTGCAGATGGAGATATAACATCAGAGGTAAGGAAGAGGGAACGGGTTTTAGCCGGTCGGGCCGTGATGACATGTCGGATGGACGTGGTTGCGTCCATTGGACATGTGATCAGAGGACTCAAGCTGGTTCAACGTCGGGCGGGCAGACTCTCTCTCACACTTCCGGGTGTGTGAGTGTTTTCTGTCCTTGCGATCAAGCCGATTTCCTAAACCCTCTATAATAAAAAAAAAAAAAAAAAAACAAAAGGAGTAAGTCGGATGTGTGATTAGTAACATTTGAACTCTTTTTATAAGAAAGTTATTTTACGATAAAGTACCGACAGCGTCTCAGAGACAGTAGTGTTAATGTAACTTTTTGAAAAAATATAAATGTAGATATTCGTCCCAGTACTTCAACAAGAGTTTGTTTTGGGAATAATAATTTTGAAGAGCAGCTTTTAGAATGCTACGAAGAAGTTGGTAGGATGATGAAAAGAATAATATCCAAATTTTGCGATAGAAAGTGACACTTACAAAGAAAAGCGGAAAATATGCGTCTATCTCGAAAGCTACAAAAAAAAATAAAAGAGTTTCTGGGTATCTCAGTACATAAATTACTAAAATAAAATCAAAATTGTCATAAAAACGCAAGAATTGCTGCATATTCCCCTCAATCAAGGAAAGAAGAACTGGATTTTTGTGCTATATGTGCCTAAAACCTGTGGGTTTGGAATGCACCAAAAAAAATTGTGAAAATTGCCCATAAAAATGCATGTGAATTTGGTGCATGCGGATTTGATTGCAATAAAGTGGAAATTGCTAGGTTTTGTCTTTAGTATTTGTTTCTATTTTGTCTAGCAGTATTTGCAAATGCAGCTTTTCGTATTAAAATATGAATGAATGAATTGCATGACGTATTAAACTCTAGATATGTTTGTACCTTGTCTTAACCTTAAAAGTGATTAGTAATTACATAACAGAAATACCGCATTAGTAGTTAAGGTTAAGCTTCCCTAAGATTATGTTAATATTTTCCGAGTTATTTAGGTGACAGAAAAGCAACATCTAGTGTCTTCGCAGCTGTATAGCCAGGGCAAGATGAAAATATCTGCAAGTGTTGCATTACTTAGGTTACGACATTATTGGCAAAGCCTAAGTACGAGAGTAGTTTAGCAGTAACTGTTACCGGTTAACTGCGGTCTGCCGGTAGACTATTGTACATTTTTGGCAAGCTGTGCCATTTAGTTTATGTTGACAGTTATGGAAATCCGCAAAACTCATTAATTTACAGAAAAAATCTATTTCAAATCATGCGAAATTAAATCGAACAGTATTTAACGACCGGGAATTATTGTGAGATAGCTGAAGCTGTGGGCATCTCACCTAAGTGAGTGCAACACATTTTGCATTATTATTTGACATGAGAATACTGTTTACGCGGTACAAACCATGATTACCCACCTTTGGTCCCTTACTGCTAGTACATCATGTTCGGCTATATCCCTCATAATTTATGGATGGCACGCCCATGGTTATTTTTAGTGCAGTACTTGATATGCCGAGTGCGCAAGGTTGTCGCCAATTTTCAGAGGTGGGAAATCATTTCCATCTTTTATCCGTCTCTAAAGCATGTGACGAGTAATAATTTTCTAATTGGGTCAATTAGAGATAATACATCGCCCAAGGTTGAATTTTCTTCTTAGACCAGTGAGAGGGTCGACTGTTCGATGGTCCTCTCCTTGATCGGGAGGCCAGAGGTGGAGGTCCTCGTTCAGTCCGCCATGAAGGCGGACACTAGAGTGTTTCTCATTTTCATATTTTGGGTGATATTTCCGTAAATGACTAAGACCCTAATTGTTAATTTTTGGCCCGGTAGTTCAGGTTTGATTACATAATATTTTGTTCGTCCTATTCTTTTCGTATTACACTATGAGCTGTTAGTTTACCGTCAATATGTGTATTTCCGAATTCAGTTTTACCGCAGGTAATGGTGTAAACATCTAAGTAATTTCCTTTCGTTCTATTTAGTTTTGCAGTGAAAAGTAATTGCTTGCCGACGGACACTTTTGTCTCCCCGGCTACCCGCCGTGTATTTAAGGATAATAATAATAATACGGTGTGATTAATGTTAGCCCTGTCTGTCTTTTCATGCAGTGTCTTAAGGAGTGTCTTTCTTATGGAGTAGTCTTCCGTAGGAATGTCTTTTCTTACTCAGTATCCCACGCAGTGTCTTAGCGATGCAACAAGAGCCTCTCAGGAGTGTCTTTCCTAGGAGCCTCTTCCTAGGAAGGTCTTCGGAGTGTCTTAGGACAAATTTTGGACAGCATCTAACATGTTTGGACTTGGTGTCTCCCTTTGGGTTTCTCGCTGTCTGGGGATACACGTCACGTAGTCTGTCTGGCTAACCATCGATGCTGGGGTTGAGTCGCCCTGGACAGGGTGCCGAACTCCCCCAGTATCTCAACACCCACACAGTCCGTGCATTAATGTAAATCCAGCTCAGTTATATGAAAATGTTCACCATTTTTTTCTGCCGCTCTCCATTATTTATTATTTGATGTCATTAATTGATTTTTAATTTTTCCCCTTTAATGAAAATATGTTTTGATATTTTCACAGTATATCCATAACTAAGTGAAAATTGATATTAAGCATCGTCCTCTACAAACGTATAACTCCAAAAACTTGTATATAAGCAGGTGTGAGTAGAAGAAAATGGAGGGAAGGGGGACCGTCAGATGTTAGTTACACCATCCATCGGTGTGAGACATGAATTCTTACAACGCGTCTGAAGCAGGAATAAAGATGATGGAATAAACTAAGAATCAAACTTCAAAATCACTTAAATAATGATACAAAAAAAAGTTACCTCTTTGTTGATGAAAAATAAGATTAAAATAGACGATGATTTTTGTTGCAGTTGATATGCCACCGTATTTCTGTTTTGAAAAAAGCTGATGAAGAACTCTGGAAAATTATATAAATTATTAGGTAGCATGCACGGGCGTATACAAGGGGGGGGGGTGGTAACAGGTAATGAACCCCCGTTCCTAAGGTTTTTGACCAAAAATGTATTTCGTTGTTTTTCTCAAATATTGACTGCTTCATATATGAACTTGAGTTGAGTGACGTAATATACCTTGTCTTCCTAATAAAAAAATCACATATGAATGCACATAATCCATAATGTATTTTCCATTTTCGCATATTTTGTACACTAATTTTCATTTTCTCGTATTTCTGAACAACTCTGGTTTTCTAAATAAATTATATGAGCCAGGTATCATTCAATTGAAAAAAAATTCTGCAAACCTTGCGATAACTTAAAATCCACTGCAAATTTCTTGTATGATTTCCGAAAACCCATTACGTGACTGGAACGAAAAATATTCATTAGTGTACTAACTCCTTGTTTCACATACATATACATATTATCATATTATTAATATTTAAGCCGAAATGCCCAGGCTACCTGACTGTTTAGTGTTTATGATCAGTTAGTTGCTTGTGCTGTACTAATAGAATGTTTACGCTAATACGTATTATATTTTTGTTTTGTATTTCATCAAAATAAGATTGATTATTACATCAACCGGTGTTTTTTTAATCTTCCTAAAGTGACACGACTGTTTCAGTTGTTTCTTATTTTCTTCTTCTTTATTATAATAGTATTCGCATATTCCTTTCTGCTGCTTCTACTGCCGCGACAAAGGTATTACAGAAAATGGGGCAAGCATACACAAATCTCATTCCCTGCTACCCCCAACCCAAAACTGATGTCTGGAGACGCCCTTGGTAGCACGTGCTCTCATTGAAGATGGGCAGGTGCCGAAAACCAATCAACCAACATTATATTATATCAATTACTTCCGAAAGTCTTGATAACTGTCCATAATATAATATATTTCTATTATGTAATTGTAGTTATGGTATTACATCGATGTAACAGGCAAGTGGCAACTAGAAGTAAAAATGGGAGCAATATCTGATCATTGTGTTAGCACATAAATAATTACTATTGCAAAAATATCTACGTAGCTTTTGATGGGTATCAGAAAGTTAGTATAAGGTCAGCAAAAAGAAATCGTCATGCACTAAAGCATAAATGTGCAGCAGATGAATATCATGAAGATACATCCTTTACATAGGCTCCGACTTGGGGGAGGGGATTCGGGAGCTAGAGCTCTATCTGACATATTTTTTGGATATACTAACATAATGCGTTATTAAACCAACCCACTTATTCTTACAAGTATGCGAATACTTTTTATTTTTAAATTATACGTTACTTTGTTCAACACCTTTGAATAATAAAACATTGCTATCTTATCCTCTATTTTTACCTACATCAGTAATATAAGTGGCGTATTCAGGAAGTTACTCAGGGGTGGTTTAACGAGGCGGATTATGAAGAACAAAAAAGAAGATTTTTTTCTCGCAAAGTTGGTCTAGGAAAAATGTACCTATTTTGAGAGAGGGAAGGGGAGGGGTGTTAATGAGGAGCTACCTTACTTGAAAAATAAAGAAACTATAACTCTATCTTTCTCTGAGTTTTCCGTCCAAAGCGGCATAAGTGAGACTATTACCACCACACACACCAAACTTCGTTTTTAGGCATTTTAAGCGTTCCTCATCATTTTCTACTTTTTTCAGTGGGGGTGAAATTGGGGTGGTTGGGGGTGAGGGGTTGAAAAACTCAAAAATTTGTTGTATTCATATAATAGGCTGTCCATTGACTTGTGACAGAAAGACCCAGCGCGATAACACACTTCTTTTCGGTTGGGCGGTCGATGATTTGGTTGCCTGGGGATCTCAGACTGTAGCTTCATGCTATGAAAAAAATGAAGTCAAGTTGATTGACTCAGTACTTCCCCCACATAACGGTGATATTATTGTATGTTTCTCCATTGCATGAAGCTATAGTCTGAGATCCCCCTGCAACCAAATCATCGCCCGCCCGCAAAAAACATGGACACAAAAACTCTCGTAAATAGTTGATTGCATCTCTATACGAATTAGGATAACACAGTTTTTCCTCTGTAATCTTCAACTGGATGAAATGTAATGATCAGGAAACCTCCATATCACCTCAAAACGAAGTTTGAGCTATGTACAAATATTTATATAAGGCAAAAATATAACAGGCTATCGTCCGTAGAAGGTATGATACCTTATGCACGGCCATCAACCAAGTGACATACACGTTGGATTTGGTGTTGAATACATCCCTTGATTACTTTTCTTCATATTTATTTGCTAGGCTGCCTTCATTCATACTGGTAGACGCGATGTTTGCAGACTCCCAAAACTGGTCGTAACGAATTTTCCCCGCAAATCTCCACATTTTTTTTTGCTGCTTTATCAGAACTGACATTTTTATATTTTTTGTTTTTTTATTACTGCGCTGCCACTGATACGATTTCTAGAAACCATAAGCATTTCCCATCCTCGCCACAAAAGTAAAACGGTGTCATTAATTAAAATCAATTCCAGGTTACACAATATAGAACGTTTGGAGGCAATACTCATATGTATGTATACATCAGAAAATTTATTCTACAGCTCCCTCAATTTCTGTAATAGACAAGACAATATTCCGATGGGTCCTTCTTTCATAGGTCACTAGACAGCCCATGGTGAATACAACAAATTTTTCAGTCTGAGATCCCCACGCAACCAAATCATCGACCGCCCAACCGAAAAGAAGTGTGTTATCGCGCTGGGTCTTTCTGTCACAGGTCAATGGACAGCCTATTATGAATACAACAAATTTTTGAGTTTTTCAACCCCCTACCCCCCAACCACCCCAATTTCACCCCACTCAAAAAAGTAGAAAACACCTAAAAGCGAAGTTTGAGCGGTTTTTATATTTTTTGTTTTTTCATTGTTGCTGCGCCGCCAGTGACACGATTTCTAAAAACCATATGCGTGTTCCATCCTCGCAACGGTAGTAACACTGTGGCATAGTTTCATTAAAATCAATATGGTTCACATCAAACCATTCTAAGTCCCTTGATTTCTGGAATAGACATTGCAATGTTTGGATGTACCTAAAAAAGGATATTATGCCGCTGGGTCTGTTTTTTAGAGATCAATGATTTGGTTGCGTGGGGATCTCTCAGCCCATTATGAATACAACAAAATTTTCAGTTTTTTAACCCCCCACCCCCCAAACACTCCAATTTAACCCTCACTCAAGAAAAGTAGAAAACGATCAAGAACCTCTAAAATGTTTAAAGCTGAGCTGTTTTTGTATTTCTAGTTTTTTATTATTACTGCGCCGCTACTGACACCATTCATAAAAGCCATAAGCATTTTTCATCCTCGCCGCGGTAGTAATACTGTGTCAAAATTTCATTGAAATCAATTCAATATTTCGTCGTTACACAATCAGAACTATCTAAAGCAATATTCGTATGTACACATCAAAAGTCCTTTGGTTTCTATAATAGGTAAGGCAATGTTCGGATGGACCTAAAAAAGTTATTTATGCCGCTAGGTCTTCCTTCACAGGTCACTAGACAGTCTATTGTGAAGTCGACAAATTTTTGAGTTTTACAATCCCCCACCCCCAACCACCCCTAATTTCACCTTCGCTCAAGAAAAGTAGAAAACGATCAAGAACCTGTAAAACGTTTAAAGCTGAGCTGTTTTTGTATTTCTAGTTTTACTTCCCACACCGATAGGTGAGGGGAGTATTGTGATCGCGAAAATTTTCGATTTTGAGATAATACACTTTTTGGGCGTTTCATGATGTCTACATAACGAAAATCCATGTCACTCATTTCCGTCGGTCTGTCTGTCTGTCGGTCTGTCGGTCTGTCGGTCTGTCTGTACGCGTTTTTGTGTCCTCGTAATCTCAGTAACCGCTGCATGGATTGTGATGAAATTTGGGCAGCGATATGCTGGGGGGTCGTAGTAGGTAATGTTCTTATAATTTTGAAAATCGGTGCAGGGGCGGCGGAGTAATTAGCAAAAAACAAAAAAAATTAAATATTCCTCAAACTTCGTTTTTAGGCGTTTTAGAGGTTCCTGATCATTTTTTACTTTTTTTTGGGTGGGGGTGAAATTGGGGTGGTTGGGGGGTGGGGGGTTGTAAAATTGAAAAATTTGTTGCTTTCATAATAGACTGTCCACTGACCCATGAAGGAAGACCCAGCAACATAAATAACGTTTTTAGGTCCATGCGAACATTGCCTTGCCTATTGCAGAAACCAAAGGACTTAGAATTTTTTCTGGTGTAAACATACGAGAGTATTGCTTTAGATCCTTCTATATTGTATTACAAGGAAACTGTTGAATTGATGTTAATGAAATTTTGACACAGTATTACTACCGTGGCGAGGATGGAAAACGCGTATGGTTTTTATAAATCGTGCCAGTGGCGGTGCAGAAATAATAAAAAAAGTAAAAGAATAAAAACAGCTCAAACTTCGTTTTTAAACGTTTTAAAGGTTCCTGATCATTTTCTGCGTTTTTTTTGGGTGGGGTGAAATTGGGGTGGTTAGGGGGTGGGGGGTTGAAAAACTGAAAAATTTCTTGTATTCATAATAGGCTGTCCACTAGCCTGTGAAGGAAGAGCTAGCGACATAAATAAACTTTTTAGGTCCATCCGAACATTGCCTAGCGTATTACGGAAACTAAGGGACTTAGAATTTTCTTTATACATACATACGAGTATTTATTGCTTTAGATCTTTTTGTACTTTGTAACGTGGACACTATTAAATTGATTCTAATTAAATTTTGACACAGTATTATTACCGTGGTGAGGATGGAAAACGCCTCGGAAAACGCGTATGTTTGTTAAATATAGTGCCAGTGGCAGCGTATATAGCAATAATCAAAAAACTAAAAGTTTGAAAACAACTCAAACTTCGTTTTTAGATGGTTTAGGCTGTCCATTGACCTCTGAAGGAAAGACTTAGCGGCATAAGACAATTTTAGGGGAGGAAAGGCTGCCGATGATTTGGTTGCAAGGAGATCTCAGACTAAAGCTTCATGCTATGGGAAAATAGTAAACTGATATCACAGTAATGTGTGGGAAGTACTGAGTCAATCAACTTGACTCCATTTTTTTACTTCCCACACCGATAGGTGAGGGGAGTATTGTGATCGCGAAAATTTTCGATTTTGAGATAATACACTTTTTGGGCGTTTCATGATGTCTACATAACGAAAATCCATGTCACTCATTTCCGTCGGTCTGTCTGTCTGTCGGTCTGTCGGTCTGTCGGTCTGTCTGTACGCGTTTTTGTGTCCTCGTAATCTCAGTAACCGCTGCATGGATTGTGATGAAATTTGGGCAGCGATATGCTGGGGGGTCGTAGTAGGTAATGTTCTTACAATTTTGAAAATCGGTGCAGGGGCGGCGGAGTAATTAGCAAAAAACAAAAAAAATTAAATATTCCTCAAACTTCGTTTTTAGGCATTTTAGAGGTTCCTGATCATTTTTTACTTTTTTTTGGGTGGGGGTGAAATTGGGGTGGTTGGGGGGTGGGGGGTTGTAAAATTGAAAAATTTGTTGCTTTCATAATAGACTGCCCACTGACCCATGAAGGAAGACCTAGCAACATAAATAACTTTTTTAGGTCCATCCGAACATTGCCTTGCCTATTACAGAAACCAAAGGACTTAGAATTTTTTCTGGTGTAAACATACGAGAGTATTGCTTTAGATCCTTCTATATTGTGTTACAAGGAAACTGTTGAATTGATGTTAATGAAATTTTGACACAGTATTACTACCGTGGCGAGGATGGAAAACGCGTATGGTTTTTATAAATCGTGCCAGTGGCGGCGCAGAAATAATAAAAAAAAGTAAAAATATAAAAACAGCTCAAACTTCGTTTTTAAGCGTTTTAGAGGTTCCTGATCATTTTCTGCGTTTTTTTTGGGTGGGGTGAAATTGGGGTGGTTAGGGGGTGGGGGGTTGAAAAACTGAGAAATTTCTTGTATTCATAATAGGGTGTAGGGTAGGGGCTCTGAAGGAAGACCTAGCGACACAAATCACCTTTTTAGCTCCATCCGAACATTGCCTAGCCTATTACGGAAACTAAGGAACTTAGAATTTTCTGTATACTATACGAGAATTTATTGGTTTAAATCGTTTTGTATTTTGTAACGTGGACACTATTAAATTGATTCTAATGAAATTTTGACACAGTATATTGTTACCGTGGTGAGAATGGAAAACGCGCATGTTTGTTAAAAATTGTGTCAGTGTCAGCGTAGCAATAATCAAAGAACGAAAAGTATGAAAACAACTCAAATTCGGTTTTTAGATGTTTTAGGGGTTCCTGGTCATTTCCTACCAATTTTGTGGGTGGGGGTGAAAGTGAGGTGGTTGAGGGGTGGGGGGTTGTAAAACTGAGAAGTTTGTAGTATCGATAATTGGCTGTCCATTGACCTGTGAAGGAAAGACCTAGCGGCATAAGACAATTTTTGGGGGGGGGGGGGGCTGGCGATTATTTGGTTGCAAAGCTTCATGCTATGGAAAAATAATAAAGTGGTATCAGCGTAATGTGTGGGAAGTACTGAGTCAATCAACTTGACTTCATTTTTTATTATTACTGCGCCGCTACTGACACCATTCATAAAAGCCATAAGCATTTTTCATCCTCGCCGCGGTAGTAGTACTGTGTCAAAATTTCATTGAAATCAATTCAATGTTTGGTCGTTACACAATCAGAACTATCTAAAGCAATATTCGTATGTACACATCAAAAGTCCTTTGGTTTCTATAATAGGTAAGGCAATGTTCGGATGGACCTAAAAAAGTTATTTATGCCGCTAGGTCTTCCTTCACAGGTCACTAGACAGGCTATTGTGAAGTCGACAAATTTTTCAGTTTTACAATCCCCCACCCCCAACCACCCCTAATTTCACCTTCGCTCAAAAAAATTAGAAAACGATCAGGAACCCCTAAAACGACTAAAAACGGAGTTTGAGGAATATCCGAATTTTTTCATTTTTTGCTAATTACTCTGCCACCCATGCACCGATTTCCAAAATGATAGAAGCATTACCTACTACGAGCCCACAACATATCGCTGCCCAAATTTCGTCACAATCCATGCAGCGGTTACTGAGTCTACGTGGCTAGAAGAAAGCGACAGACTGACAGACAGACAGGCCGACAGACAGACAGAGAGACAGACAGACTGACGGAAATGAGTGACGTGGATTTTCGTTATGTGGATATCATCAAACGCCCAAAGAGCATATTATCTCAAAATCGGAAATTTTCGCGATCACAGTACTCCCCTCACCTACCGATGTGGAAAGTAATAATAATGTAATGTGTGGGAAGTACTGAGTCCAATCAACTTCATTTTTTCTATTTTATTTTAATCACTTGCACTTAATTTAGTAAATATTGAAACTTTATACATTTGTTTACTTTCCCCCACCACCCCTTGCAGTACAGTTACTACATTCAAAGTCACTAAAAAGTGAGTTTTTGCATTTCTGAGACCATCAATTTGTAACGATTAATTTTTTCTTTGATTTTTGACCTGACAGTAGCGTACTATTTTATGTTCGATCAACTTGAATATCGCTAGAGTTATGGAATTATATTAATGCCTATATCCCTCAGGCAGAGGAAACCTTGCCCATGCCTGAATGTGAAAACACGTTAGGGCCTTATCCACAAGCCTTTGCAGCATGTGAACCTGCTGACGCTAGCCGGATGTGTTGTGACGGGTTGACGCCCCATCAATCTCGGGCAAGTCAACAATAACGTAACACCATAATCGACCACATACTCAACCGTGTGAATACTTCAAAGGGGTATTTGAGACTGTTCAGCAGCAATTGGAATTAGATCTTGCAATATATTGTTATCCCGACTATCGGCCAGCTAAGCCAAGGACACAGTTTTCTGAGATTCAGGCAATGTTAGTCATGCCGATTACCTTGAAACAACCACCGATGCATATTATTCACAGCTTTTGGGCAGATTTGAAACAGAAACGACCCCATTTGGCGAAAAAAAAATGCACGGGTAGACACGACGCATGTGGTCACCATGGCAAAACATTATCAATTGATTGACAAGTCCTCAGACAGACACACATACAGTACAGAGTACGATCGATACTCAAACTTAAGATCAAGGTACTGAGAATTTGTAGTTTGTAGGTTAGGATACACCATAGAACCAGGCCTAGCGTCGCTAAGCGGCCATGGTTGATCGCTTAACTTTAAGCGTGCTAAAAGGCTTTCAAACATGCGGTGCATTAATTTGCGACATAAGCGGGATTAAGGCTTAAGCTTGGCCTATAATATATTTACGGGGAATATGGCCCTTTTTCCCTTGGTTTCTGTAATAGGCAAGACAAAGTTCGGATGGACCTAAAATAGTGTATTATGCCTCTAGGTCTTTGTTTCACAGGTCAATAGTCAGCCTATAATGAATACAAAGAATTTTTCAGTTTTCAACCCCCCAACCCCCAACCGCCCCAATTGCACACCCACCCAAAAAAAAAGTAGAAAATGATCAGGAAGCCCTAAAAAGACTAAAAACGAAGTTAGAGCTGTTTTTAATTTTTAGTTTGTTCATTATTTCTGCGCCGCCACTGACCGATTCATAAAAACCATACGCATTTTTCATCTTCGCCACGGTAACAATACTGTCTCAAAATTTCATTAGAATCAATTCAATAGTTTCCGCGTTACATAATACAGAACGATCTAAAGCAATACTCGTATGTTTGGTTTCTATAATAGGAAAGCCAATGTTCGGATGGACCTAAAGAAGTGATCTATGGCGCTAGGTCTTTTTTCACATCACGGGACAGCCTATTGTGGATACAGCAAATGTTTCATTTTTACAGCCCCCCACCCCCCAACCACCCCAATTTCACCTCCACCCAAAAAAAGTAGAAAGTGATCAGGAACCCCTAAGACGCCTAAAAACGAAGTTTGAGGGATATTTGATTTTTTATTGTTTTTTTTTTCTAATTACTGCGCCGCCCATGCACCGATTTTTAAAAGCAGCATTGCCTACTACGACACGACACCATATCGCTACCCAAAATCCATGCAGCGGTTACTGAGATTATGAGGCTAGAAAAACGCGCACAGACAGACAGACCGACGGACAGATCGACAGACAGACAGACATTACACGCCCCAAAAAATACATTATCTCAAAATCGAAAATTTTCGCGATCGCAATACTCCCCTCACCTATCGGTGTGGGAAGTAAAAAGTAAAACACGTTGGACTGAACGTATCCATCTAAAAGCAGGTTATGTCGAGAGAAAAAGTGTATTTTACAATTCACGGACTAATCAAAGCACCGTCGTATATTCGTCTAATCGTCGAGACCTAGGTATAATCGATTACAAAATAATGGCTATTTATCGTTCGATTCGAGCGCAACGATATAATTAACACGCTTCTATGGATCCAGACAGATCGCACTGTTCGTTGACCCGTAATTCTCATTATTGGCATTTGTCATCGTTTCCTAGTTTCCTGTTCTTCTAACGTCTAGCTCATTTGACGTCCCACGCCAATAAGCGAGGTAGTGTCGTAATCGCGAAAAATTTCGAATTTGAGATGACATGTTTTTTTGAATGTTTTACGTCATCTCCATACGCGGACGAAATTGCTCATGCGGTTGGTCTATCTGCTGCCTGCTGCCTCTGCTGGTCGTCTGTCTGTCTATGTGCCTGCCTGTCTGGTCATTGTTGGCATCTTGATAACTCAGAAAACACTGAAGCTCAGAGTAAATGGGGAATTCAAGAGGTAATGTAAACAAAAAAATGCACGCGTTGCTGAACGGACAAAGAAGTAAAATCCCACTTATAGTTCGGTAAGCCATAACGTAAGACGAAACGTAACACAAGGGAAAACGGTGTATGCTATAGCTCCATTAGCGGCTTAAGGCCCACTTATAGTTCTGTAAGAATTAACGTAAGACGTAACGTAAGACTTAAGCGACTGGGTATACTATAGTTCCATAAGCGGCTTACGGCTTATGTGACAAACAGGTGAGAAGGGTAGCAAGTTTGGAATGTGACTCCTAGACGGGACTACGTTTTGTTTCACGTTAAAAGCTTCTTCTTGAAGAGATGTTTTATGACTGTTGTTAGTTTTTGCGTTTTTATGGTTACGCCGACCCTAGGTATGAGGTTAGAAGGTCAATGACCCTAGGGTAATATTGTTAATTGATTATTATTGTAACTTGTTTACTACTAAAACTTTGTTCTGACGATCAATACTGCACCAGTGCATAGGGGTTTTGGATAGAGGTAAGGCGCTATAATCTGTAATACAATGAATTTCTAGATTCTAAAGAAAGCCCCTTTTTAACAGGTGGCGATGGGTGCTGACTAGATATATTTCGAAGAGCTATACAAGTCTCATGGGAGTCATAGGGCTGCAATATCTGTCCAACAATTTTGAATGACTGTCCCTCGTGAGGCGTGCCCTTATATTTTACTAAATATATGACAGTGCAGCTGTTTATAGGATGTAGCGATGTACAGGGTGTCCCATTTTGGACACTTTTACGGGGTATCTCGGTTATTTTTGTAGATAGAGAGTTGCGGTTCTTGCGACAGTGTGCTACTTTTTTGTGAAACTAAAGATGCCGTCAACAAAATTATCATGGCCCTCTTGGTTTTTGAGACTCCGGGTGAAATCGAAAACTATCGATTTTGGAACCATCCTCGTAACTCTGAACAGTACTCTTACGTGCTCGGGTAAGAGCACGTAAGAGTACGCAGTCGAGTACAGTGCCAAAATAACATAGTTGTAATGTCGTCCGATAGGTGTAGTCTACAGTGTAGGTTAGAAGGTCAATGACCCTAGGGTAATATTGTTAATTGATTATTATTGTAACTTGTTTACTACTAAAACTTTGTTCTGACGATCAATACTGCACCAGTGCATAGGGGTTTTGGATAGAGGTAAGGCGCTATAATCTGTAATACAATGAATTTCTAGATTCTAAAGAAAGCCCCTTTTTAACAGGTGGCGATGGGTGCTGACTAGATATATTTCGAAGAGCTATACAAGTCTCATGGGAGTCATAGGGCTGCAATATCTGTCCAACAATTTTGAATGACTGTCCCTCGTGAGGCGTGCCCTTATATTTTACTAAATATATGACAGTGCAGCTGTTTATAGGATGTAGCGATGTACAGGGTGTCCCATTTTGGACACTTTTACGGGGTATCTCGGTTATTTTTGTAGATAGAGAGTTGCGGTTCTTGCGACAGTGTGCTACTTTTTTGTGAAACTAAAGATGCCGTCAACAAAATTATCATGGCCCTCTTGGTTTTTGAGACTCCGGGTGAAATCGAAAACTATCGATTTTGGAACCATCCTCGTAACTCTGAACAGTACTCTTACGTGCTCGGGTAAGAGCACGTAAGAGTACGCAGTCGAGTACAGTGCCAAAATAACATAGTTGTAATGTCGTCCGATAGGTGTAGTCTACAGTGTAGATTAATCTGAAAGAAGGTTATTGTTATACAAAATAAGGCGGTGTTTTGCGAAAAATTATCAGGAAAAAATGTAATAGAAATAATTTGTATATTACTTTATAACTTTTTGCGAGATGACAATAGTCAGTATTTGATCAACATGAAGTTTCATACTGGATTTTGACAACTCGGCGTAATGGCGGTTTTATAGGTTATAAAATCATCCATATGCTTTGTGTAATTGTGGTTGTATATTTTGACGGCATGCTGTTTTTTGTTTCCTTGATCATGTCCCAAAGAGTACGCCCACAAAGAGTACGCGCGTACTCTTTCCGCTCCTTGATTTTTTTATATAATATTTTTATACAAAAATATGTTAACAGAAAAACTAGAGTTAAAAGGAAATATTGTGAAGAAAAAGGTCTTCGGTGAAAAACACAAGGCCTCAGAGGACCACCCAAGAAAAGAATTGAAGCATAAATTATCAGCTTCTAAGGGTTTTACCGACTCTGTAAATAATGTTGTGCAGAGATCATTACAGCACTTCGGAATGGACTAGATGCGACTCTTGTGCTACTTGGTGGCATGAAGAGTGTACCAAATATTCTGGTGAATTTGTATGCAATTTTTGTTGAGCATACCTGCGTACTCTTATTACCAACACTGCGTACTCTTTAAATCCAGAGTCCGCAAGAGTACGCATGTGCGTTTTTTTTAAAGTAGTTGGAATTTGTTTTGTTGATACCAAGAAAAATGTGTTATGTTGTTTTCTGGTGCTTAGTAGAACAAAGAATTGATATTCATGTTGAATAAAAGAATATAAGTATATTGTCAAACTTTAAGTGCATACTCTTGAGTGTCTTTACTCTATCTCGGTTGTCTTTTATCTTACTGAAAAGCTTGAAAAAATGTCTTGTAGAACTTTATCTGTAGAATCCAGTGGTGTAGTTTAATTTTTTCTTGCTCTAACCATTTTTCAATTATGTTATATCATTTTTGAGGTCAATCGGAAATAATTCAAGCTTTTCAAAAATATATATTAGTACTAAGTTGTTCTGAAAATTGCGTTCAAAATGTGATTTTTTCATTTTTTACTTTATTTTCAGCAGTAGGCCATGGTTAATCAACTATAAATAATAAGCATCTAAGCAGTTATTACTCTACAAGAGACCTCCCACTCAAATTCGAAAAAACAGAATCGAAATACCTTTTTTTATATATTAATGTCTCATTAAAATGATGATTGTGTTATTATAATATTGCGTAGATAGTGGGCTGTGACTCATCTATTAAAAACCAAATCTGTAAAAAATTTGCAAAACTGTCAGTTTCTATTTACATTTTTATTAAATATAGCTTTGTTCTTTCTGTGTTTTTATTTTAATTATTGTCAATTTTCTATAATAAGGGCAGCTTAGATACCCAGAGAGACAGCAACCGCTTCCAGATATATTTGCTCGTCTAAAAATAAATATAGTTATAGGTACGAATCCTTTATTCAACCACGTCCTAAAACTTAT
The DNA here is from genome assembly GCA_951848785.1 of Callosobruchus maculatus. Classification (NCBI taxonomy): domain Eukaryota; kingdom Metazoa; phylum Arthropoda; class Insecta; order Coleoptera; family Chrysomelidae; genus Callosobruchus; species Callosobruchus maculatus. The sequence continues at coordinate 2,187,691 of CATOUR010000191.1, read as the reverse complement.
TTCAAGGAGAATAGGGAGCAAAGGAAAACAAAACATAGAAAAAGCTGTAGTATCAACTGCAGAAAGAATTCTAAAAAAAAAATACAAAAATTACCATCCATACAAGTTTAAGATACTTCAACATTTGCACAGGATACAAGTTTGGGAATATTTAATCGCCATAACACGAAGGAGACCAATAATTCTTTTAAATGCCATTAAGGGAATGAGAAATTGTGCCACATTTGCATTCGAGAAAATAGTGTCCAACTTGAACCAACATCTCTAAAAGCTCCCCGATGTTTTTAGTTTTTACTTTGAATATGATTCATATTCAATGGTGTGTTGATATTCTTCAGATATAACGTTGTTTGGCTTTAAGTAATGTAATAATGGACTAAGTAATATTTATCCAACATTATCGCAAACAGTAGTTAATAGCGTATAAAATACAATTAAATAACCGAGTTTAAAAGTATTGAGTATCTTGTATCTTAATAATTGTTTACTTGGATATTGTTTTTAATAGATTGGTCATGGCCCACTACTACAAATAAAGTAAAAAATGGAAAAATCAAATTTTGAGCGTAATTTTCAAAATACCTTAATACTAATATATATTTTTGAAAAACTTGAATTATTTATGATTGACTTCAAAAATAATATACAGGGTGTTCCATTTAAAAAAATACATGTTTGCTTCATAACTGAAAAATGGTTAGAGTAAGAGAAAATAAAACTACACCACTGGATTCTACAGAAAAAATCTATAAGACTGTTTTTAAACTTTTCAATAAGATAAAAGACAACCGAGTTATAAGGGTGGTCCCAAAATCGATAGTTGACTCCATCAGTGTAAAATGTGAGGACAGTGACTTAAAACAAATATCATGAAGTATCTATAGAATATACAATTCGAGTTGTGAGTGTTTATAAAAGACTTTGTATACATTGTGATCTGATTCTTATAAGAGTATTTGGCTCAAATGTATTTGTTTGGAAACCAAGTATGTATACTTCTCTGTATGACAAACTTAATAGTTTTATAATAAACAGGCCAAAAGTACCAATTCTAAAACTATTGTTTTTGGCATGTCATGTAAATATTACAATATTGTGAGTCAGAACAGAGGCAACAACAACAGAAAACTATGAAAATATTCAAGTCAAGCTCAGAATTCCTTCACAAGGCTGTGATGTGCTAGTGAATAAGTGATTGTTGACCAAAAACACCTGGTTGCTGTTGCTACAGAGCCTAAAATTCACTTATCTATTTCTTGACATTTACAATAAAATAACTTTACTTGGTTGCTGTCGTTATAGAGCCAAATTCTAGACTCATTTATCTTTGAACAGTTGCAATAACATACATGTCCATGTTTGTCAAATTTAGAACCACATAATGCTCTCAAATGATCAAATATTCCATACTTATAACAGCATACAACTTTTAAACGAACAAATACTCATTTAATTGTAATAGCACACAGCTTTTACAGATACAAAAAGTATGTCAAGATTTTGAACTGTGAGGTGTAGCTGGCAATTTGGTAACGCTATTCTTGAACAGCTGAATCAGAAACAAGTGGTCTGTTATACATGTAACAAAAAAGTAACATATGGGAGAATTCTAAAATTTTTGTGTCCATAAAAGTTTTGTTGTGGCCTGAGTAAGGTTTCCAGACCATCCAGAACACTCGCTTTGAAGTCATACCTATGAAGTTAGCATATTGCTTAGCTTACCTATATGATAGTCTTCAAACTACAAAGATGATAACTTGATGGCAATTAAATTTTGATTCTACCATATTATTGTGCAAGAGATATTATGCTCAAAATATATGCAATCAAAACAAAATTGTGTAGTTGTTTAGTTGGTTTAAGTATTTTGTTGAGGCAATATTGAATTTGAACAAGCGCACAGTGCAGACTAGCTTCATGCTATGGGAAAATAATAAACTGGTATCACCGTAATGTGTGGAAGTACTGAGTCAATCAACTTGACTTCAGTTTTTTTGAGTGAGTTTTTGCGGGCAAGCGGGCGCTGGTTTGGATCCAAGGGGATCTCAGACTATAGCTTCGTGAATGGGAAAATAACAAAATGGTACCATGTGGGAAGTACTGAGCCAATCAACTTGAGTCCTTTTTCATATTATGCTTACGACTTTAAGAAAAAAATTGGTTTGTGCATGAAATCAAAGGCACTGCAAGTATTTAAATAAAGTAATGTAGTAAAATTTTGGGATGCTAATTAAAAAAAACAAGTTGGAGGTGAGTTTTAGGGTTTTTTTGCTATTATAATAGCTCTGGTCAGAGACCAACAGGCCAGATCATTTTGGCCCATCCTTTCATAAGGAGAAGAAGTTTTAGGGGATGAAGTACAAAAAAATCTTTCGAAAACATGGCATGATAGGTCAATCGGTACCCTTGAAAGACCCACTTTGCTTTTTTCAATCTGTTTTTGTTTAGCAAATAAAAAATACTCTCATTATTTCTTGAATCAGTACCTAGTATAAAATTGAGAGATACATGTCTCGGTAACCTTCAAAATCAAACAAGCGTGTAGAACTCTACCGTTAGAAAAATAAACAATGAGGTTATCCACCATTAAGGTAGCAGGTACCCTAACCCCCTTACTGAAAAAAAAAGAAAAATCGTAGGAACCGTATTTTCTCTTCACGCTGATCTTTATTTTATATTATTAAAATACCGTAGTTCATCCCTCAGGACTAAATCAATTTTTGATCAACCATTGAGATTTTATGTTTCATCAAATATTTCATTTTCTAAAGATAGGTATTCTTGTTTATTCCGATTTGTTGTTTACTAATCATTCACATTCATATTTAATTAGAGATCCTGAGCGGAGATAAAATGACTTCATAACGGCCTTTGTATGTGTTTGTGCAACTAGCTTAATAAACAGAGAGTGTTGGAAGAAAGTGAGCATTTTCAGAGAGAGAAAGTAATCTTCACTGTCGCTTCTCTGAGATACTGCGAGACAATACGCGACCTTTATAGTATGGTATATGTTAAACAATGTTTCAATGTTAAAAGGAGCACAATAGATATTGAAGTGCATCCAAACTTAGAATTTTTTTTATTACATTTTCGTTTAAAACTGCGCCACTGATACGATCGACCGTTTTCAGTAGGTAAGAATAATAGATAATTTCAATTTTACACTGAAAATAATAACATTGAAATCTTCAACTGAATAACCTACCGAAAAGAAAATGCCAGTGAGCTTGTTTGGTTATTCTCAAGGTGGCGGAAAATCACCTTTTAAGGGAGCCTTTAAGATGCTGACAGTATACTAAAGGCGGCAAAACAGTTTAATAAGATATATGTACCTGACAGGTATATCTAGCTGTTTAAGTAGACCTGACAACTTAACCCTTTGATCTGAGCTCGACTTTGATCAAGTATGTAGCAACAAACCTGTGCAAACTGCAAACTCAGTCAATCAAAATATCGGCATTATGATCATTTGATAACGCTAGTAGGTAGAAAAAGAATAAAAATTTCAAAGAATAAAAATATGGCATCTTAATACAAAGTATAATTATAAAATTACTCAACCTTATGTTTGCGTGCACAGGTGACCTGAACAGGAACATCCGTCAGGTATACTTTTCACCATATACAGGCACGTAGCTTCAAAGGCCTGTTAGTGATTTGTTCCTATCCAGGCTGCTTACGCGTCATAAGGTCTTTAATCTAACCTAGAAGCTCTACTGGTGGACAATGAGGAACCATTTGTAAATCTTAGGATGTGTCGCCCAGAGCTTCTAAAAGTCTTTACAAGAGGGGAGAGGATGTACCAACAAGATATTTCTCCTGACGGATGTTACAATTATTTATCGCCCCTCAACTAAATAACTGTATCTAGATCAAAATTCGGTTAGAAGCGAATTTCCGTGATATTAGCAAAAAGCTGAAGTCCAGTGGCGTAACAAAAGGCCCGCAGGGCCCGCGGCTGCTGGGGGGCCCCGTCGTTTTGGGGGCCCCGTAGTCTTGGAGTCCCAGGATCCTCAAGCGCAATCGTTTGTGCAACAAGTAAATACTAAATTAAAAGTCGCTTTCCTTGTTGTTACCATATTTTACAAAAAATACCTTTGAACCCCATGACACATACCTATCATTGAAAAAGTGGGACAGTATTGGATTTTAAACTAAACCCTAAAAAGTATCTGCAGTATCTGCCGTAAATAGAAAAATATGGTAAGACAGCATACTTCAAAATTTTTTTACCTAATTTAACACGATTTTCCACAATGCAGGTCACACAACCAACCAACACATAGGTGCAAAATACAAACTAAACGACCTTCTAAAAAAAAAAAAAATTGAAAATGTGTGTTGTTAAACTACGAATTTTGTAATGTTTCGGGTGGTTTAAACATGTAAAGGTCATTGTTTAGTTTGTATTTTACACCTATGTGTTAGTTGTTTCTGTGACCTGTGTTGTGGAAGACGGCGAGTTAAATTCGCCAAAAATTGTTTGATGTTTTCTTTGTTTGAGAATTGCATTCGAAAAAAAAATTAAAGTTAGAACCACAGCATAATAAACAATCAGCATAATATCTCTGAGGATTTCCTATATAAAAATGGTTCCCACAAAATTTGACCTTGGGAGGGTTTATGGATGATTTTACGGCTGTGAAGTTTGGGTAGAGATGCGAAAATGAAAATATCGATACTGGTACCAACTCGATATTTTTTAGCCTCATAGGCGCGTTTGGTTCGTACAAAGCATTTGTGCAACTGATTACACCCCTCAATAATTATATAATTATTTTCGATACCGATACCCTAAAAAAGTATCCATACCAGCTTGGAATCGCACAGAAAGTATCTAAGATAAAAATACTCGATATTAGTACAGAAGTACAAGTATCGAAGTACCGTTACCATCCCTACAAAAAATCATCCAAAACTGGGGATGCGCGTGTAATTTCCGCCAACTTGAGTTATTGTGCTGGTTGTTTATTATGCTGTGGTTAGAACCCCGAAGATGGCAATAAACATTGCCGAAAGCTTGGCAGTTTCCTTTATGCAGTGACCCGTGTTTCTTTTCAAAATTTTGTCCACAATCCCAAGATTTCCTCTTTGATATATACAGGGTGAGTACTAAGATGATACTTATTTTTAAATGTGTATAGAAGTCGTTTAAATAAACTAGTTTTTCATATGATTCTTTTCAGAGAACTGAAGAATAAGCGAGATCCAAAATAAAAAATGTAAATCTAGGCTTGTGTATCAAGATGCATCTACCCTAGTGTGTTTATGTTTGGCTTTTTGTTCGGATTTTTGTCTTATCTATTGGGCATTGCATGTATCAAATAGTGCATTAATTACAATTTGTTAATTTTAAATTGGTAATTACTAAAAGTGAAAAATTATTATAAACGCAAATTTTAGGATTTACCAATTTAAAACTAACTACGATAAACCGAAAGGGACTAGTGCACCAATTGACAGGTACAATGCCTGATGATAAGACAAAAAATCAAGCAAAAAACTAAACATATAGAGACTAGGTACGTCGTTACGTCTTAATACACAAATCCAGGCCAGGGTTTAGGCTTGCTTTTTCTGATTCTGTATCTCGCTTATTTTGCAGTTTTTGGATAAAAGTTATTTGAAAAAGTTGTTTATTTTAACGACTTCTATACACAGTTTGAAAAAAGGGCTCACCCTGTGTATATACATAAAATATTATGAAAAAAAGGCCACGGAAAATTTCTTGTGGGGGGGCCCCGGGAAGTATCTTGCGGAGGGGCCCCGAATTTGAAGTAACGCTAATGCTGAAGTCGCTTGAGTCAAGCGGCCCTCTTCCAGTGTTCGTTGCACGTATAATATTAACTACAAATCTGTTGACAAAAAGAATTTACAGGATATATATAGGACGTATTTAGTCGTTGATCATAAGCCGAGTCCGTTATATCATTATTTATGATCGATATATTGGCGAAACTCTCCCAACCCAAATACCATGCTGCATTAAGAGAGCTTACTCTTGCAATGTACTCTGATTTACTAACTTTAGAATGCAACCTACCGTTGGAAATGTCAAATTTAATTTTTCAATAATAAAATTAATTAAGGTACCTGTATTCAGAATTTGCTTAATACTTAAACGTAAAAGCAAACATAAAAACTGTGTTGTAATAACTTTGCGGACGACGCAAATTCTAGTATCGTTGGCTCATCATTTTCAATTGATTATACTGTTACTCCTCGCTCTGAAAACTTTCAACTTTTTCAAGGGGTTCAGCTATCGGCATTTCAATGACCGAAATAGTTGGATTGTAGTAATGGCTTACAAGATCCGTGATTGACGACACATTCAGTGAAAGTAACGTCATATGCGTCGTAAAGATGAGTCGATGGCCAAAGGCGATTTGCGATTTTTTGTTGTCGGTGTTGTGATATTATCTGAGCTAATTCATGAGAAATGAATACTGAATTAATTGAAATTAAATACCTACAAATTCACGTATACAATTCCGCAGATAATTGGGGAAATTTTATTAACCGACACGATACAAACAGCAAAACAAAAGATACTATAATTGCTCTAATTTACACTTCCAAAATTATAATTCCCTACTACTACTCAGTTCCGATATATTGCTTGTCTTAATCGTCGTGGTATATAGATGGGAATATAAGATATCGAAAACTCAAGACATTACAACAAGTAATAACGGATAAATATGGTGATGTAAGGCTGTAAATGGCAGAATTCAAAATTTTAACCAAAGAATGGTTAACCCGTGAGGAAGATGTGCATACCGCAAAATAATATGTGCAACGACAGTACACTGCGACCAGATCGTCACTCCTAGTACGATAGAAAGAAGTACAGAAAGAATACCACATAACATTTCAATGCACTTAAATGTATTTTCCACAAAACAACATTATTTCGGTACCATAAATATTTACAAATTTCTCTACTATACATACATTGAGCGAAACCCCGGAGATACTTTTTTTTCCTCTGAGAGCCGTCAGTACTTAAGCTTTTAAGGCCTATTGTACTATAACTTCCCAGAGGGGGGACGGTGCACGGTCAGCACCGTTGGAATGATACCATCATCCCGGACGGTCCGACGGGGGTCCCCCGTCTGGGCCTTCCGGGCGATCATCCGAAGTGCCGGCCGCGTAAGATGCTCCGCTCAGCGCTCGTGTGGGCGACACCGACACCCAGTCCCTGGTGCAATTCAGTCAACCACCCAAGCGCTAACCGCGCACAAGGCTGCTGCTGCCCCACTATCGAAGGCAGACGCTGTTCACCGCGCAGCCACGTGGTTCCCCCCGGAGATACTTTACCAACCGGCAACGTCCGATCGGAGAATCTCCGGAGATTCCGCAGCGTGAGAATGTGTGTGGGAGATTGTATATGCATGCACCGGCCAAATGGTATCCGATATCATGCAGTACAAACCTCCTTTGTCCGCATGTCACCCCGCAAATTCCAAATGCACGGTGCGTACGTCGTACTTATAGATCATACCAAAAGGTAAGGCTACTGCGGTAGCTCTCAAAGCGTTTCATTTTCGGTTAGAAACTGTGCACAGCTCCTTTGTCAATGCATTTTCTTAGACTAGATCCAGTCCGATCATCTCGTCTGCTCAGCTTTACTGGAAAACTCTCACTACAACTTATTTTTGTGTAGTTCAGATCGTTCCTCCAGCAGCAAATCTGTTGCCTGAATCATCGGCGTGGAGTGGACATAAGGACCACCTGAAGGGAACTTGATCAATTCCAGGATATATATTCATGTTCTTTATTAAGACGCTAGAGAACTTATATTTTAGGGCCCCTGGTGAAGATGAGGGAGGCTCTGTCCCTCACTGGACAGCACTGTGGAGCCCTTGGGTATCACAGGTACACTATGCTAGGTTCAATGGACCTTGAACCTGAAGACATAAGATGGGAGGGACTCAAGACCGTCCTCGACTTTGTGATGAGGGCTGGACTTGGGAAATAGCCTGGTTGTAGGCCTATGCACTGGTGGTTCTGGTCACCGGAAAGCCTCTCTCCTTCTTTCATTCCATCATTCATTGATAAGTACGATGTAGAAAATAGGATGCAATTAATAATCAATAGTAACTACATTATGCACATGATGCACATTTGAGTGGAGTTGCAGAGTAGTTATCTACGCAAAATGTACATAGGTATAATAGATATATCGCTGGGAATTATGTAACTGGCCTGCCAACTGACGGCGGCGTGTTAAAATTATGTGTTAAATCAGTCCCTCTCAAATAGAGTGACTATCGTAAAACGCTGAAATATGTGCCACCGCAAATAAACCCGTTTCATCTAAGATATAAATACCACTGCATACTTTTACTTTCCTCAAACATTTTTATGTAAGACTGCTCGTCATTATCGCCAGTGGTTTACCACCTTCAATATATAATGACAAGCTGAAGATTCATTCGTTATGTAATTTATCGAAGCAGCAAATTACAGATTGCGTTCATATTATTTAGAATAATAGACATTACTACCATTAGTACTATGAGCACGAATGTGTATCTTGGAAGATAAAAATATAATACATTATTCAACCACCACCTATCGTATGCATGTTAGCAGAAAAAATGAAGTCAAGTTGATTGACTCAGTACTTGCCCACACCCCAAATCCTTTTCATCCAATGTGTTTCGGCCTCTAATACTAAAATGTGCATTCGCTCCATCTAATTGTAACCACCGTATTTTTAAAAACTCCAGTGGTAAATTTTCCAGCAGGTTTTCCAAATGTTCATTTAGAAATATTTGGAAAAAATTAGTTTATTATGCAGTTTCCAATAATACCACCCCAAATGCTTAGACTCCATGCTGACTGTCAACAAACCTCTCAAAATTTGGATTTACCTCGGCGTAAAATATGAGAGAAGGAAACATGTAGAAGTAATGCATGAAGATAGTGAGTTTGACATTCTCGCAATTGTAGTTGAAGAACCGCATAGCAGTGCTACAGCAGAAATTAGTCGCTATTTGGGCATTGGTCAAACATCTGTGAACATGATCTTAACGGAGTACATATAGCATCCTTATCACGTGCGGCTAAATCAAGCAATTGAAAGACAAGACTTTGAAAACTGAATGAATTTCTGTAACTGGGGTCATGCTCGAGTCCAAGAAGATGCACTCCTTTTCAACAGTGTGTTGTTTACGAATGAAGCTACATTTCTTATGAAACTCTTTCATTTTCTTTCTTATGAAATGTAGCTACAGCGTTATCATTAACGGCCATGTAAACTGGCATAATTTACATTTGTACACCGACGTAAAACCAAATTTTGAGAGGTTTGTTGGCAACCAGCATGGAGTCTAAGCAAACATTTGGGGTGGTATTATTGGAAACCGCATATTAAACTAATGTTTTCCAAAATTTTCTAAATGAAAATTTGGAAAACCGCTGGAGTTTTTAAGAATAATGTGGTTACAGGTAGATGGAGCGAAAGCACATTTTAGTATTAGAAACCGAGACACTTTGGATGAAAGGTTTCCTGCCAATTGTTTCGTCTGCGAGCCACGCCACCTACGATTTTCCAATTCCTACGCCATAATTACAAAATCGTAAATATATTGAAAACCATCAAAGGTAGAACCACATGTGCCTAGATAAAAGTGAAAAAGAATATAATTTCGCATCCACCGATGTGAAACTTATCATACCATCCCATTTGAAAAAAAAGTTTTTGACGTTTTTAACTTTCAAATTTGAAAATTGCTAGTCTATTTATTTAATATTGTTTTGAAACAATGATCTTACTGAAACACAATTACGTTCCATTCTTGTTTCGAAACCGAAAACCGCATCTTTTTGTCGCGTTCAGTTTGCGAGATATTAACCTTTTTGTAAAGTACTACAAACGTCAAATTTTGTAACAATTGCTGAATAACTCCGAAAATAGGCATCGTAGGCATAAACTATGGTTAACAAGCCGGACCTAAAAATCGATTCTGAATTCAAAAACGTAATAATATACAGGGTGTTGCATTTAAAATAAGGAAGTTGATGCCTACTTCTGGTATATCCGGAAGTCCGCCATCTTTGAAATTATTTTTTGAATGTAGAGCATTTGAAAAGAAATGTTTTTTATTAAAAACATTTCCTTATAATTTAAACGGTATGGCCGAGAGCACCCGCGCGCTTATTGGACCACGCTGTAGAATAGACTAGAGCATTCGGTCAATAGTGACTGTACTATATTTATAGTTCAGTTCGAATAGGCAGGTCGAGGCACAATGAGCATTGAGTATGAGCATTCAAACATGGACGAACCACCGAACCTCACGAGGCACTTGAGTGAGCCTGTGTGCTGCTCACGCTCAGCCCGAACGGCAAGTATGTAGGTTGTAGTTGTAGTCTGAGAGCCAGTGATCGGCATACTTAGGTTGCGTTTCCACCAGAGATGTGCTAGGAAAATGCAGTGAGGATGTGTAGCACAGCTGTGTGTTTCTACCAGAGATGTGCTAGGCAGATGAGCGGTGCGAAGATTTGTGGCGGAGCCGTGAAACGGTGTACAGGCGAACGTTGCGAGGATGTGTAGCGGGCTCTCTTCAGACTGCCTACGAGCGGGGTGGATCTGCCCGTTGTTGGCGTCTCAGTCAATGTTGCCGTTTCACGGTATATCTGCCGTTTCAGTCCTCTGGCCGCCGTTCTATCTCAAACACACCTAAATCTACCGTAATATCCAGGACATGCAGAACTATTAGATTTCGGGTACCTACCTATAGAGTTTCTCGATGACGATTGTAGATACAATCTATGAATTCCACAACCATACGATATATGCGCAATTTGGCAAACAATGACAATCTGTTTTGCGTTTCAAGGAACTTGCGGCTGAGGAATGCTTTTTTGTATTAACTCCATTCCTCAATATTATCATATAAGTGTGCAAATTTTTTTTTTGAATATGGGTATCTGTTTTCTACTGTTTTCTAATAGATGGAATAGCCGAGATCGGTATAGGACATATAAATATACGTTTAGTTTTATTTCCCACACCGATAGGTGAGGGGAGTATTGTGATCGCGAACATTTTCGATTTTGAGATAGCACGCTTTTTGGGCGTTTTATGATACCTGCACAATGAAAATCCACGTCGGTCTGTCTGTCGTTCTGTTGGCGTTCTGCTAATCTCAGCAACGGCTGCATGGATTTTGATGAAATTTAGTCAGCAATATGCTGGGGTAATAAGCAACGCTGCTATAATTTTGAAAATTGGTGCATGGATGGTGGAGTAATAAACAAAAAACGAAAAAATTTCAAACATTCCCCAAACTTCGTTTTAGGCGTTTTAGGAGTTTCTGATTATTTCTACTTTTTTTGGTTAGGGGTGAAATTGGGGTGGTTGCAGGGTGGGGGGTTGAAAAACTGAAAAATTTGTTGAGTTGATAACAGGCTGTCCATTGAGTTGTGAAGGAAAGACCTAGCGGCATAACACAATTTGATGCAAGGGGAAAATAATAAACTGGTATCACCGGAATGTGTGGAAAGTACTGAGTCAATCAACTTGAATTCATTTTTTTTAAATACAGGGTGCCACTATGTATAGAATATAGTATATGTCCCAGTATATAATTATTGTATAATTTTTTTAGTATTTCCCACGATACGGCAATATTCAGTTCTTTTTGTTTAAAAAAACAAAAGAGGTTCATTTGACGGAGATTTTTTTCTTGCGATTTTTCAGCCACAAAGTATGATTATTTGCGTTTTACATTTTAATCGTTACTATTTGTTGTACCTGTGCTACTTTTCTTCATTTCTAAAAAATACATTTTTACGTTAGTTTTATTTCACTAACCTTTTTGAAATGTATGAAGCATTGAATTTGTCTACCGAAATCTAGTGTATTATTAACTAGGTACATATTTGCTGAAGAGATGGATATCGAACTCCACATTTCTAGCGCACATCTCTCGAAACTCATTCATAGCACACATTCCCCGCCAACATGCCTTGCTTTGTACGTACAAAAACCTCGCTCCGCTAGGCCGTTTTCACCAGAGCTGTGCTGAGCAAGGCGACGTAATTCAAGCGATTTTATTGGTTCGTTAAAAGCACATTCCTCGTAGTCGTAACACATCCTCGCACATCTCTGGCGGAAACGCAGCCTTACAGCTCGTTTACACGATGCGGTCGAATCACGGTTTCGGTAATTTTAACGAATCGGCGTAAACTGAATGTACGTTCACACAGAAAGCTGTTGTAACCACTTCGTATGCATAGGTACATATTGCCACTAATCACCGATGAGGTCTTATTCGGTTTTCGGAGACAATACGCGACCGAAACGACGAAATTGCCATAGAATCGCCGTGTGAACACTTCCAATCAAATGTATACCTGCCACTGATGCAGTTCACGGGCGCTCTTACGATATTCTAGCAAACCTCATATTGATGCTAGGTATACTATTACATGCCGTATGTGAAATAGGGATCCATTATTCCCAGCGACGGCGACCGTTCCTTTGGGGTAGGCGGGAGTCCAAAAGCGTCAAAAAGTGGGTTCTATTACGCTTTTTCAGCATCTCAGTCATTTAAATATATTGTTGTGAAGTAGTATATACCTTTTCTTATACAAAAACCTAATGGAAGACACCTATTCCGATTCCTAGTGTGTTTTTAAGAACTTCAAAGGTTGAAAATTTTATGGAAACTTACGGTACTTTAGCAAGGATTAAAATCATATATGTGATTCGCATTATTATTATAAATGTAGCTTTTGAATGGCAGACAACTACGTGGGTTCCAACATACTGGCAGACGCTATGTCTCTCTGTCGGCGAACTGAACAGCGACAGAAATAGCTCATAGAACGTTGTCTTAGCAAGTCTGCCGTTTTAATGTATTGTAGCATATACCTTTTCTTATCCAAAACCCAACAGCAGATACCTATTCCGGTTCCTAAAGCGTTTTAAAAAATTTGTTGAAAGTTGAAAATTTTATGAAAAGTTACGGTAAGGATTTATATGTTGTTCACATTATTATTATAAATGTAGTTTTGAATGGAAGACACCTAGGTGGGTTCCAATACACTGGCAGACGCTATAATATCTCTGTGTCTGCTATTAAACAGCATCAAAAGTTACTTCTAAAACGTGATTTTAGCAAGACAGCCCTTTTAATGTAATAAAGTATATACCTTTTGTGTGTAATAGTTAAGCTAGCATCAATATGAAGTTTGCTAAAATACCGTAAGTCTACCGATCACTTGCTCTTAGACTATTGTCGGTCCATCAAAGCGAGGAAATGTGATGCCGATGCGTGCACGCGTGCTGACTCACTCTCAGTGCGTAGATGTGAACGAGCTATTCGGTGTGTCTTGGGCGCGTGCGGTCGCAAGAGTCGCTGAACAAGAAATTGGTAGTTTGAGGGATTCTTATAGACGGGAAAGATCATAAAGTAAAAAGTGCTTTGGTACTGGAAAAGGTAAACAAAAGTCTCATTTGCCAGGTGCGCTCATTATGTGCGACCTTGAAAATTAATCTGCGTGAGCATTCGTTCTACCCCCAGCTGCTCTTTGCAATGCTCTAGTCTATACGCGCCTTTACATATTAGTGTAACAGTGTGCTCCAATAAGCGCGCGGTGCTCTCTAGAGGCCTTACTGTTTAAATTAGAAGAAAATGATTTACATAGAAAAACATTTCTTTTTAAATGGTCTACTTGTATAAAATAATTTCAAAAATGGCGGACATCCGTATATACCGGAAGTACGTATCAACTTCCTTATTTTAAATAGAAAACCCTGTATATTATTATGCTTTTGAATACAGCATCGATTTTTAGGTCCAGTTTGTTAACCATAGTTTACGTCCACGAACCCTATTTTCGAGGTTTAGCAATCTTTAGAAAATTTGTCGTTTGTACTACAAGAAATTTTAATATCTCGGAAACAAAGTATAACAGGAAAATGCGGTTTCCGGCCTTGAAACGAGCAAGAAACATACTTGTGTGTCGGTAAGATCATTGTTTCAAAACCACATTATATCGATAGACTAGCAATTTTCAAATTTGAAAAGTTTAAAATGTTAAACACTCTTTTTTTCAAATGGTATGGTATGATAAGTTTCACATCAGTGGATGCGAAATTAAATTCAATTTCTTTTTTATCTAGGCATATGTCGTTTTATCTTTGATGGTTTTCAAGATACTTACGATTTTGTAATTATTCAGTAATGACGCGTAGGAATTGGAAAAATTGTAGGTGATGTGGTTGATAGCCGAAGCAATTGGCAGGAAACCTTTTCATCCAATGCGTTTCGGCCTCTAATACTAAAATGTGCATTCGCTCCACATAATTGTAACCACCGTATTTTTAAAAACTCCAGTGGTAAATTTTCCAGTAGGTTTTTCAAATTTTAGTTTAGGAATATTTGGAAAACATTACTTTATTATGGGGTTTCCAATAATAACACCCCAGATGTTTAGACTCCATGGTGGTTTTCAACAAACCTCTCAAAATTTGGATTTACGTCGGTGTAAAAATTTAAATTAAGTCAGTTCAAATGGCCGTTAATAATAACGGTGAGGCTACATTACACAATAAATTTCATAAATAAGAAATGAAACGGTATTCCAATCAGAAATATATTGCTTCGATCGCAAATTTACGCTGAAGTATCCTACAAGCGATGAGTGGGGGTCTAGCGGGAGGCGGCCATACGAGGGCGAAGGAGAGAGGACGAAGGCTTAGGAGCTGGGGCCTGCCAGCTAAAAACATAGCTCTCTTCGAATACACCACGGTATTCCAATCAGAAATATATTGCTTCGACCGCAAATTTACGGTGAGGTATCCTACAATGAGTTGGTGTCTAGCGGCAGGCGGCCATACGAGGAGAGAGGATGAAGGCTCAGGAGCGGGGATCTGCCGGCCAAAACTAAAGCTCCTTCGAGGATAATGAATACGATTTCAGCTTATGCCTCTTGTGTTCACGAAATCCAATACCATGGAAGACGAATTACTATCTGCTCTGGCAGTCAGGCAACACTGAGTGCTTGAAGGTTTACATCAAGGCTTGTATTGCAATGTAGAATGGTTTTCGATAACATCTTGGTGTCACTTATGTGGGTGCCGAGTCATGCTGGAATTTGTGGTAATGAAGCGGCGGACCCACTTGCAAGGCGAGGGCTGAGAAATAATTTCCTCGGTCCTGAGCTGACTTTGAGGCTGGCAACAGGTACCATTAAAAGGAAAACAGTCAGCTGGTTCAAAATCAGCATCTTATATGAGATGGAGAGGAATATCTCTGTGAAGCTGGAAACCCATTTTAGGACCTCTGGCTAAGATGGACACTGGAAAGGATTCGATTAAGGCTACTTGTGGGCCTGTTATATGGTCATAATATCTTCTGAAGTCACTTGTGTGTCATAAGGGTGACCAGCGACCCGATATATGTATGCTGTTGCAAGAGGAGGAGGAATTCTCGGCTCACATTAGGTATCACAGGCAGTTAAGCTAGGTTCAAGTGTTTTTGAACCTGAAGATATATGTAAGATGGACCCAAGGTCGTCCTTACCTTTGCGATGAGAGCTGGGAACTAGGGCAAGGCGAGGTGCAGAAGGGCCTGCCTTTAGGCCTATGCACTGGCGGCTCTTGTCACTAGAACGCCTTTCTCCTTGCATTTATTCGTTCATGATGCCTATATAAGTAATCTCCTTTTTGGAATATGAATTGAATGAAACCATTGATTAACTTATTAGTTAATCGATGATGAAACATTATAAATATTTAGCTGCATTTTTTCTGCATTACAATTTTTTCTCACCTTCCGTCTATTTTCTTGTTGTGCCTCTATTGAACAATGCTCACCTTAACTATATTTGGAAAAATAATGATAATCTAGTAAAAATCTGGATACAAAAGATTCTGAATTACAATGATGATCGATTGAATCCATTCTAGTTTTAAAATTAAAATGCAAATAAGTAGCTACCACAACTAAATAAAAAGACAAGGCTCATAGGATCCGTTAAAACTATTGCAACAAAATTGAAGTAAGAAACGAATATGCAAATAGATTGAAGAAACCTGCGCAAGATTATATATGGTATCATGACTAGTCAAAAAGTCTGCATAATTTCTATACAGTCTCGCTGCTGATACATGAATATATTGTGCTGCTGCTGTTGTCGACTAAAACCATGCCAAAATTGCGTAAAACTTGGCGATGGTATAAACACCGTTGGAATAAATGGGGTTACCTATTCACTATCATTCTTCTGCTTCTTAGCAGGCACTCTTGTGCCAAGTATACTAGATTTATTACGAGATGGAAAGGTTCCCACGTTTGCTTGCGTCACTTTCAGATATGCAGTTTGCGTTTCATACACTTCAAAAATCCTTTTTCTTTTAAACTTAAAATATTTCTAATTATTGCATCAAAGAAATATGTTCATTCCCTCAGTCATCTTAAGTAAGGCTACCTAAAATAAAGCATCAATCGAAACGTCGTCTGTAAATTATAAAAATTGTATCTAATGGCCTAACTTAGTACTTCACTCATATTCTGGATACTAACAAAAATAGTTTTATTGTGTTCCACTGATTTAGTCAAAACAATATATACATATTATAAACGTTTGATAAGTTTGACAAAAAAAAATCCTTTTTTTGTGCGTAACATAGGTAAATTTTACGTCATATACAGTGGGTTCTACTAGATGGCCAAACACGATGAAACAAAGAGACAAGAACAGGATGGTTTTAGAAATTACACTACTATTAGGCTATTAGGCTGTGATCAGAGTGCGTCCGCCTTCGACCGATTTTTTACACTGGCGTAAACGTGCGACCTGGTCGGCCGACGAATTTGTGGTCATACTGCACGTATGCATACTACTGCATTGCTGGAAACACCATTGGTGTATATACTATTTAATGACAAAAAGAGTGCATGGGTGAATTCCACTTTTGAAGAGGAAAAGAGGAAGATGGCGAGTTTTACAACTTATTTCCAAGGCTGCTGGATTACTTCAGAAAGCAAACTGATTCATTCTGGTACATACTCAAGAGAATTAGACTGTACATAGAAAAACACAGCAATTTTGTAAACTTAAAGTATGCCACTCAAGATCTGGCACTGGCGTACACGGCCGAAAGAAACAAACTGATTTGTTTTCTACCGACAGTCGGTCGAACAAGTCTGTGCACGTCAGTGCTGGAAGGCGCAACTGTGATCGTTTGCGTTAGATTTCTCGAATTTGTTTTTTCCACCGTTGTCGGCCGTATAAGCCAGTGTTAAAAATCGGTCGAATACGGATGCACTCTGACACTAGCCTTAGTGTATTTATATCTATATATGTATTAACTGATGTTCCTGTAGTGATACATGGAAGGGGTCGGTCTGTCTGTCGGTCCGTCTGTCGGTCCGTCTGTCGGTCCGCTGTCGGTCGGTCTGTCTGTCGGTCGGTCTGTCGGTCGGTCTGTCGGTCTGTCGGTCGGTCTGTCGGTCTGTCGGTCTGTCGGTCTGTCGGTCGGTCTGTCGGTCGGTCTGTCGGTCGGTCTGTCGGTCTGTCGGTCTGTCGGTCGGTCGGTCGGTCTGTCGGTCGGTCTGTCGGTCGGTCTGTCGGTCGGTCTGTCGGTCGGTCTGTCGGTCGGTCTGTCGGTCGGTCTGTCGGTCGGTCTGTCGGTCGGTCTGGCGGTCGGTCTGGCGGTCGATCTGTCGGTCGGTCTGTCGGTCGGTCTGTCGGTCGGTCTGTCGGTCGGTCTGTCGGTCGGTCTGTCGGTCGGTCTGTCGGTCGGTCTGTCGGTCTGTCGGTCGGTCTGTCGGTCGGTCTGTCGGTCGGTCTGTCGGTCGGTCTGTCGGTCGGTCTGTCGGTCGGTCTGTCGGTCGGTCTGTCGGTCGGTCTGTCGGTCGGTCTGTCGGTCGGTCTGTCGGTCGGTCTGTCGGTCGGTCTGTCGGTCGGTCTGTCGGTCGGTCTGTCGGTCGGTCTGTCGGTCGGTCTGTCGGTCGGTCTGTCGGTCGGTCTGTCGGTCGGTCTGTCGGTCGGTCTGTCGGTCGGTCTGTCGGTCGGTCTGTCGGTCGGTCTGTCGGTCGGTCTGTCGGTCTGTCGGTCGGTCTGTCGGTCGGTCTGTCGGTCGGTCTGTCGGTCGGTCTGTCGGTCGGTCTGTCGGTCGGTCTGTCGGTCGGTCTGTCGGTCGGTCTGTCGGTCGGTCTGTCGGTCGGTCTGTCGGTCGGTCTGTCGGTCGGTCTGTCGGTCGGTCTGTCGGTCGGTCTGTCGGTCGGTCTGTCGGTCGGTCTGTCGGTCGGTCTGTCGGTCGGTCTGTCGGTCGGTCTGTCGGTCGGTCTGTCGGTCGGTCTGTCGGTCGGTCTGTCGGTCGGTCTGTCGGTCGGTCTGTCGGTCGGTCTGTCGGTCGGTCTGTCGGTCGGTCTGTCGGTCGGTCTGTCGGTCGGTCTGTCGGTCGGTCTGTCGGTCGGTCTGTCGGTCGGTCTGTCGGTCGGTCTGTCGGTCGGTCTGTCGGTCGGTCTGTCGGTCGGTCTGTCGGTCGGTCTGTCGGTCGGTCTGTCGGTCGGTCTGTCGGTCGGTCTGTCGGTCGGTCTGTCGGTCGGTCTGTCGGTCGGTCTGTCGGTCGGTCTGTCGGTCGGTCTGTCGGTCGGTCTGTCGGTCGGTCTGTCGGTCGGTCTGTCGGTCGGTCTGTCGGTCGGTCTGTCGGTCGGTCTGTCGGTCGGTCTGTCGGTCGGTCTGTCGGTCGGTCTGTCGGTCGGTCTGTCGGTCGGTCTGTCGGTCGGTCTGTCGGTCGGTCTGTCGGTCGGTCTGTCGGTCGGTCTGTCGGTCGGTCTGTCGGTCGGTCTGTCGGTCGGTCTGTCGGTCGGTCTGTCGGTCGGTCTGTCGGTCGGTCTGTCGGTCGGCCTGTCGGTCGGTCTGTCGGTCGGCCTGTCGGTCGGCCTGTCGGTCGGTCTGTCGGTCGGTCTTTCGGTCGGTCTGTCGGTCGGTCTGTCGGTCGGTCTGTCGGTCGGTCTGTCGGTCGGTCTGTCGGTCGGTCTGTCGGTCGGTCTGTCGGTCGGTCTGTCGGTCGGTCTGTCGGTCGGTCTGTCGGTCGGTCTGTCGGTCGGTCTGTCGGTCGGTCTGTCGGTCGGTCTGTCGGTCGGTCTGTCGGTCGGTCTGTCGGTCGGTCTGTCGGTCGGTCTGTCGGTCGGTCTGTCGGTCGGTCTGTCGGTCGGTCTGTCGGTCGGTCTGTCGGTCGGTCTGTCGGTCGGTCTGTCGGTCGGTCTGTCGGTCGGTCTGTCGGTCGGTCTGTCGGTCGGTCTGTCGGTCGGTCTGTCGGTCGGTCTGTCGGTCGGTCTGTCGGTCGGTCTGTCGGTCGGTCTGTCGGTCGGTCTGTCGGTCGGTCTGTCGGTCGGTCTGTCGGTCGGTCTGTCGGTCGGTCTGTCGGTCGGTCTGTCGGTCGGTCTGTCGGTCGGTCTGTCGGTCGGTCTGTCGGTCGGTCTGTCGGTCGGTCTGTCGGTCGGTCTGTCGGTCGGTCTGTCGGTCGGTCTGTCGGTCGGTCTGTCGGTCGGTCTGTCGGTCGGTCTGTCGGTCGGTCTGTCGGTCGGTCTGTCGGTCGGTCTGTCGGTCGGTCTGTCGGTCGGTCTGTCGGTCGGTCTGTCGGTCGGTCTGTCGGTCGGTCTGTCGGTCGGTCTGTCGGTCGGTCTGTCGGTCGGTCTGTCGGTCGGTCTGTCGGTCGGTCTGTCGGTCGGTCTGTCGGTCGGTCTGTCGGTCTGTCGGTCGGTCTGTCGGTCGGTCTGTCGGTCGGTCTGTCGGTCGGTCTGTCGGTCGGTCTGTCGGTCGGTCTGTCGGTCGGTCTGTCGGTCGGTCTGTCGGTCGGTCTGTCGGTCGGTCTGTCGGTCGGTCTGTCGGTCGGTCTGTCGGTCGGTCTGTCGGTCGGTCTGTCGGTCGGTCTGTCGGTCGGTCTGTCGGTCGGTCTGTCGGTCGGTCTGTCGGTCGGTCTGTCGGTCGGTCTGTCGGTCGGTCTGTCGGTCGGTCTGTCGGTCGGTCTGTCGGTCGGTCTGTCGGTCGGTCTGTCGGTCGGTCTGTCGGTCGGTCTGTCGGTCGGTCTGTCGGTCGGTCTGTCGGTCGGTCTGTCGGTCGGTCTGTCGGTCGGTCTGTCGGTCGGTCTGTCGGTCGGTCTGTCGGTCGGTCTGTCGGTCTGTCGGTCTGTCGGTCTGTCGGTCTGTCGGTCTGTCGGTCTGTCGGTCTGTCGGTCTGTCGGTCTGTCGGTCTGTCGGTCTGTCGGTCTGTCGGTCTGTCGGTCTGTCGGTCTGTCGGTCTGTCGGTCTGTCGGTCTGTCGGTCTGTCGGTCTGTCGGTCTGTCGGTCTGTCGGTCTGTCGGTCTGTCGGTCTGTCGGTCTGTCGGTCTGTCGGTCTGTCGGTCTGTCGGTCTGTCGGTCTGTCGGTCTGTCGGTCTGTCGGTCTGTCGGTCTGTCGGTCTGTCGGTCTGTCGGTCTGTCGGTCTGTCGGTCTGTCGGTCTGTCGGTCTGTCGGTCTGTCGGTCTGTCGGTCTGTCGGTCTGTCGGTCTGTCGGTCTGTCGGTCTGTCGGTCTGTCGGTCTGTCGGTCTGTCGGTCTGTCGGTCTGTCGGTCTGTCGGTCTGTCGGTCTGTCGGTCTGTCGGTCTGTCGGTCTGTCGGTCTGTCGGTCTGTCGGTCTGTCGGTCTGTCGGTCTGTCGGTCTGTCGGTCTGTCGGTCTGTCGGTCTGTCGGTCTGTCGGTCTGTCGGTCTGTCGGTCTGTCGGTCTGTCGGTCTGTCGGTCTGTCGGTCTGTCGGTCTGTCGGTCTGTCGGTCTGTCGGTCTGTCGGTCTGTCGGTCTGTCGGTCTGTCGGTCTGTCGGTCTGTCGGTCTGTCGGTCTGTCGGTCTGTCGGTCTGTCGGTCTGTCGGTCTGTCGGTCTGTCGGTCTGTCGGTCTGTCGGTCTGTCGGTCTGTCGGTCTGTCGGTCTGTCGGTCTGTCGGTCTGTCGGTCTGTCGGTCTGTCGGTCTGTCGGTCTGTCGGTCTGTCGGTCTGTCGGTCTGTCGGTCTGTCGGTCTGTCGGTCTGTCGGTCTGTCGGTCTGTCGGTCTGTCGGTCTGTCGGTCTGTCGGTCTGTCGGTCTGTCGGTCTGTCGGTCTGTCGGTCTGTCGGTCTGTCGGTCTGTCGGTCTGTCGGTCTGTCGGTCTGTCGGTCTGTCGGTCTGTCGGTCTGTCGGTCTGTCGGTCTGTCGGTCTGTCGGTCTGTCGGTCTGTCGGTCTGTCGGTCTGTCGGTCTGTCGGTCTGTCGGTCTGTCGGTCTGTCGGTCTGTCGGTCTGTCGGTCTGTCGGTCTGTCGGTCTGTCGGTCTGTCGGTCTGTCGGTCTGTCGGTCTGTCGGTCTGTCGGTCTGTCGGTCTGTCGGTCTGTCGGTCTGTCGGTCTGTCGGTCTGTCGGTCTGTCGGTCTGTCGGTCTGTCGGTCTGTCGGTCTGTCGGTCTGTCGGTCTGTCGGTCTGTCGGTCTGTCGGTCTGTCGGTCTGTCGGTCTGTCGGTCTGTCGGTCTGTCGGTCTGTCGGTCTGTCGGTCTGTCGGTCTGTCGGTCTGTCGGTCTGTCGCTCTGTCGGTCTGTCGGTCTGTCGGTCCGTCGGTCTGTCGGTCTGTCGGTCTGTCGGTCTGTCGGTCTGTCGGTCTGTCGGTCTGTCGGTCTGTCGGTCTGTCGGTCTGTCGGTCTGTCGGTCTGTCGGTCTGTCGGTCTGTCGGTCTGTCGGTCTGTCGGTCTGTCGGTCTGTCTGTCTGTCTGTGCGCGTTATTCTCGTAAACTGAGTAACCGCTCCATGAATTGTGGTGAAATTTTAACAGCGATATGCTGTGGCTTCGTAGTGAGTAATGCTGCTATAATTTTGAAAATCGGTACAAGGGCGGTGGAATAATTTTCGGAAAACCAAAAATTTCAAATATTCCTCAAACTTTGTTTTTAGGCGTTTTAGGTGTTCCTCATCATTTTCTACTTTTTTTGCGAGGGGTGAAATTGGGGTGGTTAGGGGGTGGGGGGTTGTAAAACTGAAAAATGTGTTGTATTCATAATACGCTGTCCTGACCTGTAAACAGAAAGACCTAGCGGCATAATACGCTTGTGATGCCGGCGGGCCGGCGAGGCGTAGGCGCCGGCGGCGGCAGCAGCGCGGCGATTTGGTTGCGAGGGATCTCAGACTATAGCCATGCTATGGAAAAGTACCAAAATGGTATCAATGGAATGTGTGGGAAGTACTGAGTCGATCAACTTGATTTCATTTTTATTTTTTATTAGTATTTTAATTTCCATTACTTCAAACATATTTACAGTTGTTTCAAATCCCTGTCATTTAAACAATTTACTCCTCAGGTGCGAGTAAGACAGAAGGAATTCTGTCGGTGCGCCATCTGGTACCCGAAGGTGATGGCAACCAAAGAGAGAAACGCTACTAGAAGCAGTAAACTCTCCTTGGTGGAACGACAAGGCTCGTTCGCTTTTTGCCACTAGAGGCGCGGATTTTGACGCAAGTAGCGTAAAGCCGATATACGAGGGTTGCTCTATACCTCCGTCAATCCAAGGGTACGCAGACAGCTGTTTCACGCTTATTAGCGATCATCAGTGCGCCATAGGTCGATTGACGCTGCTGGTAGCGTTTCTCTCTCTCTCTCTCTCTCTTTGGTTGCCATCACCTTCGGGTACTAGATGGCGCACCGGCAGAATTCCTTCTGTCTTACTCGCACATCTTTCACATGTTTATTAAACATGGAAAAATTGATGCTCTCTACTTCCGTCAATCGACCTATGGCGCACTGATGATCGCTAATAAGCGTGAAACAGCTATCTGCGTACTGGTGGATTGACGGAGGTATAGAGCAACCCTCGTACATCGGCTTTACGCTGCTTGCGTCAAAATCCGCGCCTCTAGTGGCAAAAAGCAAACGAGCCTTGTCGTTTCACCAAGGAGAGTTTACTGCTGCTAGTAGCGTTTCTCTCTTTGGTTGCCATCACCTTCGGGTACTAGATGGCGCACCGGCAGAATAATTCCTTCTGTCTTACTCGCACATCTTTCACATGTTTATTAAACATGGAAAAATTGATGCTCTCTACTTCCGTCAACCGACCTATGGCGCACTGATGATCGCTAATAAGCGTGAAACAGCTGTCTGCGTACTGGTGTATTGACGGAGGTATAGAGCAACCCTCGTTACTCCTCAGGTGTATGGCAACTACAGGTAGGCTGATTATTTCAAAATAGGTTATATTCGTTCTAATTATATCCACTATCAGTCCAATACTAATATTAGCGCATAATGCAGTTAGATCATTTTTGTTGATAATACACACCTTAGGTGTTATTTAAGTAAAGCCTAGAATTTCATTGATATACAGAAGTATTATTCTTACTTCTTGATAATTAGTTCAATAAAAATTAATCTTAGCTAAAGAGCAACTATAACAGAAAGCATGACTGATGCCTTTAACACATTCTCTGTGCTATCTGAGATATTAGTAAACGGTATTTCACCGAAAAGATCTTATATTGAATTCAATGATCTGTCTCGTTGGCTCAACCACTCTGTACTCGGCTGGACTGATATCGACATTACAGGAGTGTCAAAAAAACCGAGAATATCGTTGTTAGATCGCGTCGCCGGCGCAGTTTACGTACTGCCAGCCATATTTGCATAGGTCTATCCCAATGTTGTGGTCCATCCCTGATTTATGTGTGTGTGTGTTGCGTGTATACTTAGTCATATTCTACGCTATAATTGTATAATTGATACCATATTTGAGGCCATTACCAATTGGTATTTCCTTCAGACAATTTTTAACGTTAATCTCAAATAACGAACTTACAACAACGTAATTTGTTCAGTCTGATGTCACAGAATCGGAATGTATGTGCAAATAAATCTTTTTCCAAATTTCAAAAGAATTTATTTGTTCAAGAACATATAAAAAAAAATTTATCGAAAATTTTTTTTTGATAAATGAAAAGATCATTATGTAAGTTTTATAGCAAAACTATTTTTTTTGCAATGATTCAAAATTATATAAAAAAAATAGGTTTTTGAATCTATTTCCGAAAACACGCCGACTCTCCCGAATCCGTGTGACGTCAAGATTTTGGTCACGATAATTCCTTTCACCAACGACGTCCTACTCCAACAGTAGATTCTAGATTTTCAGCTAATGTTGAAAATAGTTACTTGCAACTGGTGTTTATTTGTTGCAACATAGACTGTGAATGGAGTTTGCAGCTCGATACGAAGTCTACGATCAAAATAAATATCTTTTTGAATGTTTGAAATTGGATTATAAATTCTAGTAATAAACTACCTGACCAAATATGTTTCGTCGAAGAGACCTCTTTCGCAACGCTGTGACGGCGCGGTGTTTTAGAGTATTAAACGGACAATCTGTGTTCGAGCGGGTGTTGGTTCGAATCCCAAGGCCTTGCAACTCTTTTTTTTTAATTTTTTGTAGCAAAAAATGTATTGATATATTTTTTGCACGTGTTACACACAGATTTTTCTACGATCGATATAAACATGTTTTGAATAAAATTTTATTAGAGATTTTACAAGCAAACAAATATACACTAGTTACAAGTAACTATTTCACTATTGGCTGGGAATTCAGAATCTACTTTCCAAGTAGGACGTCGTTGATGAAACACCACAATCGTGACGTCACATCGGTCAGGGAGCTGTCGACGTGTCTTCGGTACTGGATTCAAAAACAACTCATCTTTATTTTGATATTTATAGAAGAAAACAATTAAAATAAGAATGAATGAAGATCCAATGGCCACCGTCAAGTTCGGAAAGAAGAAACGAATGGTTAGTGCAATAGGTTATAACTAAATTACTATTGTAATGTCACAAGGTGTAACCATCGAGGTGTAATATTTGTATTTTGACTAGTACAAATAAAAAAAATTTATATAACATTCGAATTATTGCGAAAAAAAAGAAAACAGAAACAGTTTTTTTATAAAACATATATGATTTTTCCATTTATCACAAAAATTTTTTTTATTCAAATCCCCAGTTATAGCATATGATATAAAGAATACCAATTCTGCTTCAAAAAACAACTTCGTCGTTTTATCAAAAAATACATATCTAGCAAACATTAGTAAGCACTATTAAAAGGAGTCTTTAAGTCAAAAATCACCTTCCATTAAATTTATTTGATTTATCTATTTAGGTAATTATAGTATAAATAAGTTTAGTTTGGATTATCCAGAACATCATTGTAATAAATTCAAACATTTGGTTCACAGAAATATCGGAAAAATGAAGGGTACCGGCTGGATTCGAACCAACGTCTCCGGCTTTCTAGGCCGACGCGTTACCAACTACGCTACGGTTGCCCGTATTGCAGCCGATATACCGCGTCGACGACTTGATATCGAATCCGTCGACCCCTACCACTCCCCCGTATTTCTCTGCGAACCATGCATTTCCGTCATCCAGAGAGATCTAGTCGGCTGTTGGGTGAGTGCGAGTCTCTCACCGCTATTTGCTCGACAGCTCTCTTTCTTACTGAAATAACGACTACTCAGTCGGGCAGGATTTCGTGCAATGAAAGTGCTTGCTTACTCCGCAAGAGGGAGATAAATTCAAACATTTGGTTCACAGAAAAATCGAAAAAATGAAGGGTACCGGCTGGATTCGAACCAGCGTCTCCGGCATTCTAGGCCGACGCGTTACCAACTATACTAGGGTGACCCGTAATATAGCCGATACACAGCGCCAACGACATGGTATCGAATCCGTCAACCCCCACCACTCCCCGTATCTCTCTGCGAACCATGCATTTCAGTCACTCAGCCGGTACCCTTCATTTTTCCGATTTTTCTGTGAACCAAATATTTGAATTTATCTCCCACTTTCATTCTACGAAATCCTGGCCGACTGAGTAGTCGTTGTTTCAGTAAGAAAGAGAGCTGTCGAGCAAATAGTGGTGAGAGATTCACACTCACCCAACAGCCGACTAGATCTCTCTGGATGACTGAAATGCATGGTTCGCAGAGAAATACGGGGGAGTGGTGGGGGTCGACGGATTCGATATCAAGTCGTCGACGCGGTATATTGGCTGCAATACGGGCAACCGTAGCGTAGTTGGTAACGCGTCGGCCTAGAAAGCCGGAGACGCTGGTTCGAATCCAGCCGGTACTCTTCATTTTTCCGTTTTTTCTGTGAACCAAATGTTTGATTCTCCCTCTTGCGGAGTAAGCAAGCACTTTCATTCCATTATTGTGATAATTATGTACCTATTATGGTCCATTGTAATGCAGATGATATTACCGCAAATACAAAAACACAGTACTTCATTGAACAAGATGAGGCATCCTAACAAGTCCTTATTCTGTTTTAACAAAAAAATGTGCTACTTCATGAAAATGAAAGTATTTTTGAATCAATGATAAAACATGGGTTGGATTGGATGGATGAGATATAGTTAATTATCAAATTCAATATACCCTTCCCATTGGATAAAATATTTGATGACACGACAGATTTCTCTGTGTGCATGAATATTTAGATATGAAAGAGCTAACTGTGCGATTGGTGCTGCGATTGCTCATGAGAAAATATAAACGCAACCACTTCAAATGAGCTTTCGCACTTTCGCTACCGTAGATCAAACAAGGATCCATCACGTCACACCAGAGACCAAGAAGCAATTGAAAATAGAAACAGTGTCATAGCCATGCATGCTTTTCAAGCAATTCATGGGTGCACAGGTGTGTAGTCATTATGGCAAACATTAATTCATTGGACTATCAGCTGCTACCACGTCCATCATATTCTCCAGATTTGGTAGGTAGGTGGTAAGAGATTCGGGTCGAATGAAGTGTTTGTCGTTGGAACTTGGAACAAACGCTTATTTTAGGGGCCTCATTATTTAGAAGAAATAAAACATTAAAGTGCGTTGAACTAAATGCAGCAATCAAAAAGTAGATGGTGCTGCAAAAAACCTATTTTTTTCGCATAAATATTTGCCTTTAGTAGTTAAGGACCCCCGTAAATGTAATTTAAAAGCGTTCTATTGACTTTAAGTATCATTTAACATGTCCGTTTATACACTCTGTCCTTTCCTGCTAATACCGATGTGCTTACTTTTCATTACAAATATAATAATAATATTCATTATTCATCAAGTTGTGACGCAAACGAAGTAGGTATCTGGATAAGGTAAACATTATCCGCCACTGGCGAAGCGAAGCAATCTGCTGCCCACCGTCGGCACCGTCAGATCTGATCGAGTGCAGAAGTGAAAGTACCGCTGGGGCTCCTCGGTCGTTGATCGGTTGATTGTCCATACGATGATATATCGAAGGTGGAGATAATTGTAAGGTCAAACAAACTTACCTAAGTGATGTTCGATCTCAATTATATGAAGGCTTCGTCGAACTAAATAAATGTTTCCTGATTATTGGCCACAATGTTTAAAGTAAACAAATACAAACAACCCATACGCTCGGCTGGTACGGTGTTCCTGCTGATGGTTACAGTTTTCAGTCCATGTTGAAAGTAATAAAATCGGTACAACATGTAATTTTTTAGGGGTACGTAGTAAGAGAGATTGGGACTTTATTTAGTTCGACGAAGCCTGCATATAATTCGGATCGAACATCACTTAGGTAAGTTTGTTTGATCCTCCAATTATATTGGGCTTCGTCTTCTAAATAAAGTGATGTAGTACCCTTGTTTCCTGCTTATTGGCCACAATGTTTAAAGTAAACAAATACAAAAAACCCATACACTCGGCTGGTACGATGTACTTGCTGACGGTTACAGTATTCAGTCTTTGTTTTTGTCCGATATTGGCTACACCTTACACACTAGTACCGATATTTTTGTTTTTTCGGCTGTGTTATTGTGGTAGTAACAATGGATTCTTCTCATCGATCAAAGAAGAGATGCAGGAGTGCATCCCCAAGACGGGATGAGCGAGCTGGTCAAGGAGAAGGAGACTTAGCTAGAGTGCTCAAGAAGATAAAGCGCCGTCTAGACGAACTTGAAAGACGAGATTAGAGATCTCGAAGATCCCCATCGAGTTCTGAATACTCGTGTTCATTTTCGTCAGTCAATTGAGTAAGCATAACTTCATTACACGGAGATGAGGTTAAAGGATATGGTAATTTGACTGTTAAGGAAGCAGTGTCTGCAAGAATGGGACATTTAGCATGCACATGATGTTTTTACGGAAATCATTCGATATAAATAATTTGCCTAGGGTGGCATTTTGATATGTGTGATATACTATCTAGGGTGATATTAGTAGTTTTCCACAAACTAGTGACTTATTTATCAGCCTAGGGTGGCTCTACATCAGTACGTTTGTTTTTAGCTGTGCCAAAAGGGTGGTACTTTATTATTATTTTATAAATTGTTATTATCTAGGGTGCTACTAATAATTTTACATTGAACCACTGAAAATAGGCCCTTTTCACCTCTTAGGTTCCTGTCACGTGCCGGACCTCCTTGCTCACCTCAAGAAGCATCAGCACCTCTCGAAAGCTTGGTTTTATCCATGCTCGTTGACGATTGAAGAGAATAACAGTGCCTCGCTGGCCCAATTCAGTCAGCCCTGGCTGCACGTTGGACAAAAATCTTACAGTCGGGGCTGTTAGATGAGCCACGAAGATAGCTCATTAAAAAATAACTACCACCAGAAAATTGTACTGCTTTGAATCCCCCAACAATTAATCTAAATGTTAAAAGAGCTGTTCCCGAGAATACCATTCGGAATGATGCTCGCTTATCACAGCTGCAGAGTCAAGTGGGGGCTGCAAGGTCCGCTGTTGCAGGGTTGCTTACAGAGATGTTAAAAGAAAAAGAGGGGACAAACTTTAAATATGTTGAGTATCTCAATGATATTGGTCGCCTACTGTGTGATCTACACCACTTAGAATCCATTTCTAGAAGAGAGTTGTTGGCGTTAAATATCAACAAGGACCTTAAGGACGCATTGACACAAACATCTATCAGCGATTGGCTGTTTGGAACGGATCTGGATGGTACGATCAAGACAGCTAAGGACCGAGAGAAGTCAAGCAATCAATTAAAGGTCCAAAAGAGGACTGCTGATAGCCAACTTGCGTGTTCTCAGCAGCAGAGGGGGAAAACCTCTCGCACGTCGCTACCTGTCGGCACACCAGTTGAAAAAAAAAACCGAGGCGTTATCACTCTCAGAGGGAGCGCCGCCGTCAAAGGGTTCAGAGGTAAGTGGTACATTATATCCGAATATGGAAAAACTTATCCATCAGCAGCCGAATTGTATCCTATATATGAAAGGCCTAAGTATACCATCTATTAGGAAGCCTAGTCAGCGAATGAGGGCTTCAGAGCCTCATTGTTCAGATATTGAAAGACAAATTATAGGCAACATAATTCAGGAGCTGTTAAAGGAGGGCGTATGTGAGAGTCAATTTATTTCCTCTATATCCATTATTCCGAAACACAATGGAGGCCATCGATTAATATTAAACTTGAGATCTTTAAACGAATTCATACCGGTGTCACATTTCAAGATTGAGGACCACAGAACAGTCTCTCGTCTGATAACGCCCAATTGTTATATGGCGAAGGTAGATATAAAGGATGCTTACTACCATAAACCTATTAAATTAGCTAGTACTTACGATTCAGATTTGATGAGCGTTTATTCAAATATAATGTCTTGCTTTTTGGTTTGAATTGTACTCCATTAATTTTTACGAAAATTTTAAAACACGTTATCGCCATGCTCAGGAAAATAGAGTATTGGTCGGTCGTTTACTTAGATGATATACTTCTTCTAGGAAGGTCATTAGAAGAATGTGAAATAACGTAATGGAAACTGTAAAATTATCAAAACATCTGCGGTTAAGAATCACTAACCTGCTGAGAAAGTTCAGCGTACTTAAAATTTACAGACTCCGTGAATTTTCTAAGTTTATTGATACTTTAGTCTTAGCTAGTCCAGCAATTAAATATAGGTTTTTATATAACAAGTTATTTGGAAGAGAAAAGTATTCAGCGTTATTAAACTCTAATAATAATTATGATGCAAAGATGTATTTACCTGCAACCTTATCTGTAGATTTTTCTTGGTGGATCCGAAACATTTCTGACGGTTGCAATGAAATACGAGCTGATAAATTTCAGGTTGAAACTTACACCGATGCATCGAAAATTGGGTGAGGGAGTTGTTGTAATAACAAGACTACGATGGTTTTTGGTCTGACAATGAATGAGAATACCACATTAATATTTTTGAGTTGTTGGCCGTGTATTTTGGACTGAAGTGCTTGGATCAGGATATTTCTAACTGCAATATTCTTTGTAGGATAGATCACACAACAGCAGCTTCTGTCATTAATCGGATGGGAAGTGTTAGATTTCATGGCCTCAATAAAATAGCACGTTTGATCAGAGAATGGTACCAAAATAAAAATATTTATGTCTTTCCATGATATATTAACACCAAAGATAACATTCATGCTGACCAGGCATCCAGACAAACCCACAGGGAGACCGAGTGGAGTCTTGCTGGTTATGCTTTTCAAACAATATAGCGAAAACTTGGTCATCCTGTTATCGATTTATTCGCGACAAGAAATGATTAAGATTGGTTTCATTGATGAGAGGTCCAGAAGCTTCCAATTTCGATGCATTTACTATCATTTGGGCTGGTTTTTATTTCTATGCATTTCCACCTTTTCCATTATTTCAAGAGTCTTGCAAAAGATCTTCAAGGATAAAGGGGAGGGAATTGTAGTGGTTCCCTTCTGGGTCTCTCAACCTTTATATAAATCTCTGGAGCATTTCCCTGGTAGCAGGGAGGTTATCAGGGAAGCGCTTCTCCGAAGAGACGTCCCGCAAGACTGTGTAGATGTATGCTTATCTTCCATAACAAGTTCAACCTTGAAGCAATATACAATAGGTCTCAAACTTCCATAATAACAGCTGGTAACAAAATGATAGGAAAGGAACTCACGAGTCGAAGGGTAGGTACCTCCCCCACCTCTCGCCACACATTCGCGACACATTCCAAAAACGTCCATCCTTTGTGCCGGAACCTGTATATACAGGGTGTCCCAGAAATAACACGCCAGAGTGACATGGAAGGTAGATTGGCTTTAGACCAATCAGAAAACATCGACATGACCTTAGTAAAAGTCTTCTAGTTTTCGAGATATTGCCACTTTTAAGGTTTTTCAAAAAATTCTTACTTTTGCTCCTTTTGTTGCCTGTTATGGCTATAAGGATTTGCGGACTTATGATCTTTTTTTTCTCGGGCTACTATTAATAGTTGTTTGAGACGACAAGGTATTGACTTCATTGAAAAATATCACGGTATGTTAAAAAAACAACCGAATTCTTAGATTTTGTGTCAATGCGAAAACCTTAACCAAGGTTTAACTGATTACTGTGACAACGAATGAACCAGACTAAATCAGCAAATGCTCTTAAAAACCAACCTACTTAATGCTCTTTCAAAAATAGTATAACATTTATAGGTTCTTTTTACTAAAAATCGAATAGCTCCAAGTTTTGACATAGAAGTCGTAATACTTCTACGTCTAAAACGCCTAGATACATTGTCCTTTTTAATTCGTTGTAGGCATCAAAATAATAAATAGGACATAAAACTGGTTCTTTATTTCCATTTATTTTTAGTCACTATAACAGATTTTCAAAATGTTTACCACCCACTCTTATACACAACCTGCGTCTTCTTAAAAATTGTCCCTTAAAACTCCTCAAATCTAGACAGCAATTTCGCCTGCTGCTTGATGGATTCGTTGTCGCAATTCATCGGCTGATCGAATTGGTTTTCCATACACTTTATCTTTTAAGCATGCTCAGTAAAAAAAACCAGAGGGTTCAGGTCTGGAGAGCGTGAGGGCCAAAAAACTGGTCCTTGCCGGCCAATCAATCTGTTAGCCAAAGATTTACCATAAACTGAAGCTGTGAACGGTCCTCTCTTATTTCATGGGGATTTTCCAACTGCCAGCTGTGGATATTATGCAAGTTAAGATACCCATCTCTTTTACAGGCCGACTCGTCGCTCCACAAAATCCTGTCGAAAAAATTAGGGTCTTCCTGATGCTTCTCCAGCATTGTCCGACAAAACGAAACACGTGTAGCATAATCACTGCTTAATAGCGTTTGAACTCTTTGGATGTGGTACGGGTGGTATTCATATCTCTTCATAATAAGTTGCGCCTGCGATTTAGATACGCCAGTACGTCGTTCGATTAAACGTACTGAAGTTGATGGGTCCTCCGTCACTTGCTCTAATACAACTTCATCCACTTGAGTACTACGGGGTCTTCCCTCAGAACCCTTCCGGCCAGGATTTCTGCCTTCTCGGTAGGAATTGACAGTGCGAAGAATAATCTCATGGGTCGTTCGCCTGCGGTTTGGGTATCTTTCAGAGTACAATCTCGCTGCCAGTCTTGCGTTATACGAGACGTTGCCGCGTGAAGAAACGCTTCTTGTTTCTCCATAAATTAGCACCATGTCTGTGTACTCACTAGAGGTGAAATGCGCAGATTGTTAATTTGCCATCATTGTGTGTGGACTGTTTTTTAAGATGAAGAAGATTATTCTTCGCACTATCAATTCCTACCGGGAAGGCAGAAATCCTGGCCGGAAGGGTTCTGAGGGAAGACCCCGTAGTACTCAAGTGGATGAAGTTGTATTAGAGCAAGTGACGGAGGACCCATCAACTTCAGTACGTTTAATCGAACGACGTACTGGCGTATCTAAATCGCAGGCGCAACTTATTATGAAGAGATATGAATACCACCCGTACCACATCCAAAGAGTTCAAACGCTATTAAGCAGTGATTATGCTACACGTGTTTCGTTTTGTCGGACAATGCTGGAGAAGCATCAGGAAGAGCCTAATTTTTTCGACAGGATTTTGTGGACGAGTCGGCCTGTAAAAGAGATGGGTATCTTAACTTGCATAATATCCACAGCTGGCAGTTGGAAAATCCCCATGAAATAAGAGAGGACCGTTCACAGCTTCAGTTTCTGGTAAATCTTTGGCTAACAGATTGATTGGCCGGCAAGGACCAGTTTTTTGGCCCTCACGCTCTCCAGACCTGAACCCTCTGGTTTTTTTTACTGAGCATGCTTAAAAGATAAAGTGTATGGAAAACCAATTCGATCAGCCGATGAATTGCGACAACGAATCCATCAAGCAGCAGGCGAAATTGCTGATCTAGATTTGAGAAGTTTTAAGGGACAATTTTTAAGAAGACGCAGGTTGTGTATAAGAGTGGGTGGTAAACATTTTGAAAATATGTTATAGTGACTAAAAATAAATGGAAATAAAGAACCAGTTTTATGTCCTATTTATTATTTTGATGCCTACAACGAATTAAAAAGGACAATGTATCTAGGCGTTTTAGACGTAGAAGTATTACGACTTCTATGCCAAAACTTGGAGCTATTCGATTTTTAGTAAAAAGAACCTATAAATGTTATACTATTTTTGAAAGAGCATTAAGTAGTTTGGTTTTTAAGAGCATTTGCTGATTCAGTCTGGTTCATTCATTGTCACAGTAATCAGTTAAACCTTGGTTAAGGTTTTCGCATTGACACAAAATCTAAGAATTCGGTTGTTTTTTTAACATACCGTGATATTTTTCAATGAAGTCAATACCTTGTCGTCTCAAACAACTATTAATAGTAGCCCGAGAAAAAAAAGATCATAAGTCCGCAAATCCTTATAGCCATAACAGGCAACAAAAGGAGCAAAAGTAGGAATTTTTTGAAAAACCTTAAAAGTGGCAATATCTCGAAAACTAGAAGACTTTTACTAAGGTCATGTCGATGTTTTCTGATTGGTCTAAAGCCAATCTACCTTCCATGTCACTCTGGCGTGTTATTTCTGGGACACCCTGTATATATCAAAGCACTTTGGGGCATATGGCTTACTTTTAGTCTGTTACTTCCCACACCGATAGGTGAGGGGAGTATTGTGATCGCGAAAATTTTCGATTTTGAGATAATACGCTTTTTGGGCGTTTCATGATGTCTACATATCGAAAATCCACGTCACTCATTTCCGTCGGTCTGTCTGTCGGTCTGTTCGCGTTTTTGTACCCTCGTAATATCAGTAACCGCTGCATGATGAATGAATGAAAATGAAAAATTTCAAATATGCCTCAAACTTCGTTTTTAGGCGTTTTAGGGGTTCCTGATCGTTTTCTACTTTTTTTTGGGTGGGGGTGAATTTGGGGTGATTGGGGGTGGGGGTGAATTTGGGGTGGTTGGGGGGTGGGGGGTTGTAATACTGAAAAATTTGTTGTATTCGTAATGGGCTGTCCATTGATATGTGAATGAAAAACCCAGCGGCATGATACACTTTTTTTAGGTCCATCCGAACGTTGCGTGCTTAAAATTATAGAAACCACGGGACTTAGAATTTGTGGTGTATACATACGAGTAGTATACTCCCGCGGGGAGGATGGAAAACGAGTATGTTTTGGAAAAATCGGGTCAGTGGCGGCGCGGCAAAATTAAAAAAAATATAAACAGCTCAAACTTTGTTTTTAGGCATTTTAGGGGTTCCTGATCATTTTCTACGTTTCTTTGGGTGAGGGTGAATTTGGGGTGATTGGAGGGTGGGGGGTTTGTAAAACTGAAAAATTTGTTGTACTCATAATGGGTTGTTCATTGATCTTTGAATGAAAAGCCTAGCAGCATAGTACACTTTTTACGTACATCCGAACATTGCCTTGCTTATTATAAAAACCAAGGGACTTAGAATGTGATGTATACATACGAGTAGATATTATTTTAGATCGTTCTATATTGCGTAACGCGAAAATTATTGAATTGATTTTAATGAAATTTTGACACAGTATTACTACCGCAGCGAGGATGGAAAATGTGTATGTTTTGAAAAAACAATGTCAGTGGCGTCGCAGCAATAACAAAAAAACTAAAAATATGAATACTGCTCAAACTTACGGGTTTCTGATCATTTTCATTTTTTTTTGGGTGGTGTGGAATCGGGACGGTTGGGGGGGTGGGAGGTTGTAAAACTGAAAAATTTGTTGTATTCATAATAGTCTTTCCATTGACCTGTAGAAGAAATATCTAGCGGCATATTACACTTTTTTAGGTCCATCCGAACATTGGCTTGCCTATTACAGAAACCAATTTTGTGATCTGTACTACATACAAGTTTTGCTTTATTTCGTTCTATGTATATTGGGTAAAGCGAAAATTATTGAATTGATATTAATAAAATTTTGACACAGACTACATTTATGCGGCGAGAATGGAAAACGACTCTGTTTTTGAAAAACCGTGTCAGTGGCGGCGCAGCAATAATAAAAAACCAGAAACATTAAATTAGCTCAAACTATGTTTTTAGACGGGTTGGAGGTTCTTGATCGTTTCGCATCATCCAGTTGAAGCATGTTGGTTATCTGTACGCGTTTTTCTAGCTACGTAATCTCAGCAACCGCTGCATGGATTGTGACGAAATTTGGGCAGCCATATTCTCTGGTGTCGTAGTAGGTAATGTTCCTAAAATTTTGAAAATCGGTGCATGGGCGGCGGAGTAATTAGCAAAAAACAAAAAAAAATAAATATTACTCAAACTTCGTTTTTAGGCGTTTCAGGGGTTCCTGATCATTTTCTATTTTTTTTTTTTTGGTAGGGGTGAAATTAGGGTGGTTGTGGGGTAGGGGATTGTAAAATTGAAAAATATGTTGCTCTCATAATAGACTGTTCACTAACCTAGTGACATAAATAACTTTTTTAGGTCCATCCGAACATTGCTTATTACAGAAACCAAAGGACTAAACATACGAGTTTTGCTTTAGATCGTTCTATATTATGTAACGAGGAAACTGTTGAATTGATTTTAATGCAATTTTGACACAGTATTACCACCGTGGCGAGGATGGAAAATGCATATGGTTTTTATAAATCGTGCCAGAGGCGGCGCAGGAACAATAAAAAAACTCAAGCTACAAAAACAGCTCAAACTTCGTTTTAGAGGTTCCTGATCATTTTCTGAATTCTTTTGGGTGCGGGTGAAATTGGGATGGTTGGGGGGTGGGGGGCTGAAAAACTGAAAAAATTGTTGTATACATAATAGGCTGTCTACTAACCTGTGAAGGAAGACCTAGCGACATAAATAACCTTTTTAGGTCCATCCAAACATTGCCTAGCCTATTATTGAAACTAAGGGACTTAGAATTTTTTGTATAAATAGGAGTATTTATTGCTTTAGATCGTTTTGTATTTTGTAACATGGGAACTATTAAATTGATTCTATGAAATTTTGACACAGAATTACTACCATGGTGAGGTTGGAAAACGCGTATGGTTGTTAGAAATCGTGTCAGTGGCAGCGTAGCAATAATCAAAAACTAAAAATATGAAAACAGCACAAACTTCGTTTTTAGATGTTTTAGGGATCCTGATCATTTTCTACCTTTTTTGGGTGGGGATGATATTGGGGTGGTTTGGGGGTGGAGGGTTGTAAAACTAAAAAGCCTGTAGCATTGATAATAGGCTGTCCATTGACCTGAGAAGGAAAAACATAAGGCATAAGACAATTTTAGGGGGGGGGCTGCCGATGAATTATTTGCAAGGGGATCTCAGACTAAAGGTTCATGCTATGGGAAAATAATAAACTGGTATCACTGTAATGTGTGGGAAGTACTGAGCCAATCAACTTGACTTCATTTTTTGTATTCATGAAAATAATCCCTATGTGAAACACGTTTGGCAGTCTACTACTACTATTACCTCACAAGGAGGATATTATGCATAAAACAAAAGTTGAAGGCCTATATGAAGTTGAATCACTATTTTATTTCTAATTGATCAGTTTATTTTAATAAACCAAACCATAGAGACAGTACCATGATCCTATGACACTGACCCATCTTGGACTTACCAACAACGCCCAGTAAACACATATACGTTACTTAAACGTAATTTAAACGTGTGAACGGTTGATAAAACGTTTACGTTAGAATGTTAACGGTTTGATTTTGGTGTAAAATTATACCGTTTGATTAAAGCGTCATAATAACGTTTAATTGAATACATAATTTTATGGTGGCTCACTTTCACGTTAGAGTAACGTTGTGTACCACACAAATTAAGTGTGACAAAAAGTATGTATTCAGACGTTAAAATAATGTTCTGATTCATAATCATTCTGCAATCCATAGAGTTTCAATGTTAAACTAACGTTTGGCTAAATCATTTTATTAACCATATGAGCAACTGGTTTTTCAAAAGTTTTTCATTTTTAAATTAGGAGCAAAATCTGGTCAAGCGTCTGACAAAAAAAAAATACATTATTTTGCTAATCCTCTATAAGTTATACAAACCGTTATAATAGCAGATGAAAATAACGTGCATTGCTCGTTCAGATACAACGTTAAAACAACGTAGTTTCTAAACGGAGCAATTTGATTGGTCCGAAGGACCTAGGCTGTGCGTGTATGTCGTAACATCAGTACTGGCGGCGGCCATTTTCACCCGTGTTGTTGTAGAGTCAACAAGTGTTCTCCGCTTCCTAAGTTTTCAGCTGTTTAGTACAGGTCTTGCGTTTGTAAGTACATCTACATGACTAACTAATTTGATGAGATTAAAATGCGAATGTCCCTAATGCTAAAATTTTGCTGTGGACCTCAGAGATGCAAATGATGCTATTACAATTCGTCGCTTGGTGGCGTGCGTTTGTTTAGGCAAATCTGATTTTTCTTCTCAACTCATATGGAGGACCTATAACCGTTTCATAATAGTAGCATTGTAATTATCATGCTTCCTAATTATTATTTGGCTTTTTTACATTTTGTTTCATACTGTTGAAGGAATAAATCTGTATTGGTTTATTTTCATGTATTTATAACGATTTGGATTAACACAGAATTGAAACTGTGATTTCCTAATTTTTATTAACGCCGGACATATTATGGTGGCGGTCATCAAAAATCAATAGCTAGGGTTGTTCTAGATTTAATGAAAATGATCTACTTTTAGGTAATTGTCAATTATGCCACATTTTAAGATTCTCTAGGAACGAAAATTTTACATTGCGTTTTTTATAATTGCCCTTAAAGTTGTGTATGTACTTTATTTTAAGTTATACATTATATTATATGTATATTCCTTTATAAGCGGCCTTCTAATTTGATGTATCCACTTATTAATGCGAGTTCAATAAATACGTTAAAAAACAACCGTTGCGTTTTATTTATGATACCCTTTAAAATTATAAGCATTATTAGTAGCAATTCAAATACTACCTCAGAATAATATTTTAATTGGGGCAAAAATAATGTCTTATTAACGTTGCAAATACACGATTTTTAAACGTTTTCGAAAAGGACACAAATTGAACTTTTTTAAACGTATAATGATCGCTTTTTTGAAACCGGGATAAAACGTATATTTATACGTTACTTGTAACGTTAGAAACCGCGACATTTTTAAGTTGATTGTACGTGAAAAAGTAACGTAAAAATTAAAAAGGTGTCAGGGATTAAATAACGTTTAACTAACGTATGAGTGTTTACTGGGCGATAATCAACACTCTTATTGTATGTTCATTAAGATTTCAGAATCACCGTTGGTTAACTAGTTATTTAAGAAGTTATTTAGCATAAAAATAAAAACTGTTTGTTGGAACAGCTGTCATACAATTTCCTACTACCTAATTTCATACGTTTCAATCATGTGAGCCGTGTTTTAGTCCTCCACTTCTTTCTGATTATGGCCTCTACGCAACTACCATAAAACAATACTATTTACCTACTCAAAATTAATTATTTCTCAAATTTTGTGCTTTCTCGAGACGAATAGAGGTTCCCATTCGTTACTTTGTTCCTTTTATAGTCCGCACTGAGAAGCGCGTTTTTAGTGAATTAATCAAATTTGGTTGGTTATGGCCGACGTCTGCATTTTAAAATGAGTAAAACAACAAAACCAATCATCAAGAAATGCGGATCTCCTATTAGTCTGAGTAGGCTGTAGTCTAGGGCCCCCGGCAAAAAGAGGCGCCGCAGGGCCTGCATGAAAAACTGCACCATGCCGATACCAATCTGGTGATCCAGACTACATTATTTTGGTAAAATTAGATAATTTATTTACTACTTAGCTAAAGAATTATTCTGATAGAAGGCGCCGCGTCAGTATTCTTATTCCAAGGCGTAAGATGTACTACGTATTCGAGCAAGTTCCAAGCACACAGGACCGCGGCACACACTGAGATTAAAATCAAATCGTGCAATTTTGGAAGCAACAAAATTTTTGCCCTTTTAGATATCGAAGCTCAAAATTAACCCTTTTGGTTATACCCAAAAATTACGGAACTCAAATCGACCATGTGAAACTATACCATACCAGCGACGAACTTCCTCCTCTTTGCTCTTCTCATTCCTTCCTTTGTTTTTCTTCCCTTACCTCCCCATGACTTTGTCTGGTCTCTGCGTAACCAGACCTGACAGACTGATCGACCGACACGACCGTAACTAAGTGCAAAGGTCCACCACCTCTCTGACAAGAATTGACGAATAGTAGCGTAAGACGTGCAAAAAACAACTCTTGACCTATATCAATAAAGTCCGTCCCACACATTACTGTGATACCTACCAGATTATTATTTTCCCATAGCATGAAGCTTTGTCTTATGCCTTATGTCTTTCCTTTACAGGTCAATGGACAGCCTATTATCAATACTACAGACTTTTCAGTTTTACAGCCCCCACCCCCGAATCACCCCAATTTCATCCCCACCCAAAAAAGGTAGAAAATAATCAGGAACCCCTAAAACATATAAAAACGAAGTTTGAGCTGTTTTAATATTTTTAGCTTTTTGATTATTGCTACGCTGCCACTGGCACGATTTCTAAAAACCATACGCATCCTTACCACGGTAGTAATACTGTGTCAAAATTTCATTAGAATTAATTTGATAGTTTCCACGTTACAAAATACAAAACTGTCTAAAGCAATAAACACTCGTATGTATACAGAAAATTTAAGTCCCTGAGTTTCGGTAATAGGCTAGGCAACGTTCGGATGGACCTAAAAAAGTTGTTTATGTCACTAGGTCTTCCTTCACAGGTCAGTGGACAGTATATTATTAAAGCAACAAATTTTTCAATTTTTAAACCCCCCACCCCCCAACCACCCCAATTTCACCCTACCCAAAACAAAGTAAAAAACGATCAGGAACCCCTAAAACGCCTAAAAACGAAGTTTGAGCAATATTTATTTCGTTTTGTTTTTTGCTAATTACTCCGCCGCCCATGCACCGACTTCCAAAATTATAGGAAGATTACCTACTACGACCCCACAGCATATCGCTGCCCAAATTTCATTACAATCCATGGAGCGGTTGCTAAGATTACGTGGCTAGAAAGTCGCGTACAGACAGACCGACAGACAGACAGACCGACCGACAGACAGACAGACAGACCGACGGTAATGAGTGACGTGGATTTTCGTTATGTAGACATCATAAAACGCCCAAGAAGTGTATTATCTCAAAATCTAAAATTTTCGCGATCACAATACTCCTTTCACCTATCGGTGTGGGAAGTAAAATTAATGAAAATATTGCGTTTCCATTATATGTGCATGTGAAACTATTTTATGGCTATCCACTTGTAAAGATATACAGATATAAACAGATTTGGATATAATAAACGTCGCGTCGTCCTAAATATCGTAATTTTGTTTATGCCCAGATCTGTTATTTAAAAAATTTAAGGCAATAGTCATATGAGAAATGTTATTCTCTTAAGAGAAAAAGTGACACAGAACTTTTTGATAGCATTCTTCGACTTCATACGCGATAAAATTCTAACAATTACAAACCACCCCCTAACTTTGGGGTACGGTAGAATGGAAACCATTGCTCGCACACGAAAAATGTAAAAACCAAAATTGTGAAGAATTTTTTTGTGTCCATAAATCATTTGATTTTTTTTTGATATCACTTACCAAAACGGCGCTACTTGTCAAAAAGCATCACAAAACAGTTTTCACCCCCCTCCCTCCCACATTCGAGCGGCAACCGCCAGTGATGTCGCAAGTTCAATCTCATCTTAATTAAACAATGCCGGGGTAGTATCATTTCCACTAAGAATATGCACAAAAATACGATATTTTTCGCAACCGCACATATAGGTAGTAGATAGGGGAGCGTCCCTTGCCTTATTTTTGTTTAAACCAAATGCCTGAGTTTAGGCAGCTTCAGATAATAAAAAAAATGGAGTCAAGTTGATTGACTCAGTACTTCCCACACATAATAATGATTTCGTTTTATTGTTTTCCATTGCATGAAGCTATAGTCTGAAATCCCCTTGCAACCAAATCATCGCCCACCCTCCCGCAAAAAAACGTCCAACACAAAAACTCTCGTAAATAGTTTCTTGCGTCTCCCTCCTTAGACACTAGGACGCCACAGTTTTCATTCTGCATGCTTGAACTGTACGATGCAAAACGATAAGGAGCCTCTAAACCGTCTAAAAGCAACGTGTGAGCTGTTCTTTATTTTTAGTTTTTTAATTATTGTTGCG
This sequence comes from Callosobruchus maculatus, assembly GCA_951848785.1. Lineage (NCBI taxonomy): Eukaryota > Metazoa > Arthropoda > Insecta > Coleoptera > Chrysomelidae > Callosobruchus > Callosobruchus maculatus. Next base: position 2,146,150 of record CATOUR010000191.1, on the reverse strand, counting down.
CAACCACTGACACGATTTTTCAGACACTGGTGCGTTTTCCACTCTCGCCGCGATAGTCACTTCTGTGTTGAAATTTCATTAAAATCAATTTAATAATAAGCCCCTTGGTTTCTGTAATAGGCAAGGAAATGTTCACATGGACTTAATAAAAAAATACGCCGGTACGTATTTCTTCCATAGGTCAATGGTCAAACTATTATGAGTACAATAAATCTTTCAGTTTTACAACCCCCCACCCCCCAACCACCCCAATTACAACTCCACCCAAAATAACGTAGAAAATGATCAGGAACCCGTAAAACGCCTAAAAACAAGGTTTGAGCTGTCTTTATATTTTTAGTTTTTTATTATTGCTGCGCCTCCACTGACACGATTTTTCCAAAACATAAACGTTTTCCATCCTCGTCGCGGTAGTAATACTGTGTCAAAGTTTCGTTAAAATCAATTGAATAATTGCGTTACGCAATATAGAACGATCTAAAACAATACTCGTACGTCTGTATACATCACAAATTCTAAGTCCCTTGGTTTCTATACTGACCAAATAGACCTAAAAAAGTGTATTATGCCGCTAGATTTTTCATTCACAGGTCAATGGACAGTCCATTATGAATACAACAAACTTTTCAGTTTTCCAACCCCCCACCCCCCAACCACCCCAAGTTCACCCCTACCCAAAAAAGTAGAAAATTATCAGGAACCCCTAAAACGCCTAAAAACAAGGCTTTAGGCGTTTTTACTTTTATTTATTTTTTATTATTGCTGTGCCGCCACTGACATGATTTTTCCAGAACATACGCGTTTTCCATCCTCGCTGCGGTAATAATACTGTGACCAAGTTTCATTAAAATCCATTCCATAACTTACGTTACTCAATACAGAACGATCTGAAGCAATATTCCTATGTATTTATCAGAAAATTCTAAGTCCCTTGGTTTCTGGAGTAGGCAAGGCAATGTTTAGATGGGCCTAAAAAAGGGTATTATGCCGCTAGGTCTTTCTTTTACAGGTCAATGGATAGCCTATTATGAGTACAACATATTTTTGAGATTTGCAACCCCCCACCCCCCAACTACCCCAATTTCACCCCCACCCAAAAAAAGCAGAAAATGATCAGGAAGCCCTAAAACACCTAAAAACGAAGTTTGAGCAATATTTAACTTTTTGTTTTTTAGTAATTACGCCGCCGCCCCTGTACCGATTTTCAAAATTATAAGAACATTACCTACTACGACCCCCCATCATATGGCTGCCCAAATTTCATCACAATCCATACAGCGGTTACTGAGATTACGAGGCTAGAAAAACGCGCACAGACCGACAGACAGACAGACAGACAGACCGACGAAAATTAGTAACATGGATTTTCGTTATGTAGACACCATAAAACGCCCAAAAAGCGTGTTATCTCAAAATCGAAAATTTTCGCGATCACAATACTCCCCTCATCTATCGGTGTGGGAAGTAAAAATGAGAATGTACCATTCTATTAGGAAAACAAAAATGTTACACCAGTTTTGATAAATTTCTCCGCCTTAATCCGCCCTTAAATTCTGATTTTGATGAAAATCACAAACCAACCCCTAACTTTGACGCAGTGTAGGACAGAAACTGTTGGTCGCACGCGAAAAATGTAAAGACCAAAATTATGCAGAGTTGTGTTCTCTCCAGAAATTATAGGAAGCTTTTTTTCGATATCACCAAAACGGCGCTATGTTTCGAAAATCGTCGCGAAGCTCGATTTGGTTGCAAGGGAATACTATATCATAGTCTTATGCAATGGAAAAGTAATAAAATGATATCACCATTATGTGTGGAAGTACTGAGTCAATCAGCTTGACTCCATTTTTTATTTATCGATCAATAAAGCGTATATAGAACAATAATTGGCATAGTTTAATAATTACACGTCAAAAATATTGAAAAAGTAAACGTAAAGAGAAAAAATCCCGATGCAAATTTAAGGGACAGCCATGCATTCAATTGGGATCCCCAACACTAGTTCCTTTACTTACCGGTAACAGCTGTTGAGTTTCTATTCTCCCAAACTCTAAAACAAACAAAAGTAAAAGCATCTGCAAAATATCCTTCTCGGTTGTTCTTCTTCTGCAGCACCAGCCAGCCATCTTCAGAAGCAAGACACCGTCGAATGCTGAACGCACTTCACTTTTTGTATCGCGATTCAAGACGTTATGGCTACACTCACGCTCGCTCTGTCGCTAATTCTTCCGCAAAAGGATGTTATCGTATTGGCCGAAGGAGAAAGACGGTGATGGGGCCACAGTTGCTCCCTCCTCGATTGGAGAAAGTTAACAATTTATCTCACGCTTACCTTACTGAAAATGAGAATTATTTGATGATTCGTGCGCATAACTGAGGTGATCATACATCTCGCTTTCAGTTCGTTAGTCCTACTCTCAGGCTGACTGTCCCAATGTCCCCAGGGTGATCGAAAATTTCCTATTTTCATATTAATGCCTTTCTGGAAACTATTATAGTACTGCATAAGCTTCATTTGTGCATTGCTGTACCATTAATAAACACATTTGTAGCCGCCCTTCTGGATTTTTTTTATGACCTGGACTCTCGTTATGTTAACGAATGTCGAATGACTTGACACAGTAATTGCCACATTGTCTGCGTAATACACCCTCACCACCATCCCAATTTTGTCCTTATGCCTAGGGACGTGATTTGCAGTAAATAATCAGATGTTATTGGAAAAGTCTACAGACGATGCCTTGAAGTACGATAAAACTCTTTAATTAAGGGGGCTAAATAATATGTATTTTTAAGATTCTGTCAAGAAATTTGCGATAGGGCAAGAGAGAATTGATTATGATGTAATGTGGGATTGTAGTAGATTATGCTGCTTTGCGTTGGTGGAAAGGGTGTAAACTTGAGGTGGCGGGGATGTTTGAGTAAGAGGGAGTTCAATTTAATTCTCTCCCAAAAATAAATTGAATCTCAGGAACTCCTGAAGTAGCTAAAAACGAAGTTTGGAGGGGTTCTGATAATAAATAATAATATTATCAACTAAGCACAAGCACAAATAAAGTTAAAATCAACCACAATGAAATAGGCAGGAGTATGTGGATAACCAAGGGACTTATCAAATCTGCAAATGAAAAAATAGACTAGACTAATTAGACAAACCAAAAGAGAATATTATTTAAAAAAAAATAGATAACAATATCAACGATCCGAAAAAACTTTGGTCAACTATCAACGAAATTTCAAATAAAACAAATCAAATCAAAATACTAGCATTAATGAATGAAAAGCAAGCTCTGGGAAAGTTATAAAAGGTCAACAAATCATAAGTGACGAATTTGTAAAGTTTTTTACTGAAATTGGTGAAAATTTGGCAAACCTTCTACAAACCGTACCGAACATAGAAAAAAGTAACGAAAAAAGATCACTAAATACATTTGTCGTGCAGGAAGTAGACTCCAATGAAGTATTATATATAATATGTCATTAAAAAATCGAAACTGTCCCGGATTTGATGAAATTAGAGCCGAACATGTCAAAATCATAGCACATAAAATAGCTGAACCATTTGCTCATATTATTAATAGCTGCTTTCAGTTAGGAACATATCCTTCACAATTTAAAAAGCTGTAATCATTCATGTTTACAAAGCAGGCGATAAAACAGAGGTTAGCAATTATAGACCAATATCTGTGATATCAAGCTTACCAAAGGTAATTGAAAAACTACTCTCTACTAGGATACAGGAACATCTAACTAAATATAATTTATTACACAAAAATCAATTGGGATTCACAAATGGTAGATCTACATCAGATCCAATTTTGACGGTAGTGAATGAAATCTTTAAACATATTGATAAGAAAACACCCTCCATTTGCATCTTTGTAGATTTGAAAAAAGCTTTTCATGCAGTGAGTCATAAATTACTTTTAAGCACATTAGAAAGACTTGGATTTCGTGGAACAATGCATAATTTGCTTGGAAATTAATAGGCGACAGTATGTGAGGGTAGCGAAATCATTAAGTAAGGAAACGTTTGTTAAGTATGGTGTTCCACAAGGGACAGTTTTGAGACCACTTCTATTTAATATATATTTAAATGATCTTTTCCAAATTGATTGTGTTGGTAGAATAATTAGCTTTGCAGACGATACGGCCATACTATATAAATAAAAAGAATAGAATAAGCTAAAAAACACTATTTAAAACGATTCTATCAAAATTATTTAATGGCTTACTCAAAAAAATTACAATAAACTTTTCTAAAACACACTTTTTACTGTTCACTTCCTATTCTAGATATTTACCTTCTTTCAACAATATTACATTAAACATAAATAATCCTCCATCAGGTGCTAGTACGTTGAGGTCGTTTAGGGGGCTTAATAGGTGCTTCTCGATGATCCAATATGCGAAACCGGAGGAAGCTTGGCTTCCGGTAGAGTCACTCATGCCGGTAAGGATGGAGGGGAGAGAGCATCTAAACCAGAGCTAGCACATCTGGAAACATATTTATGTTGTCACCTTCTGAGGAAGCGGATAAAGTAAAATGTTTCCAGTTAATTTGCCCGAGGCGATGTAGACTTTGGAGGTGGTGGCTGAGCGAGTGTGTATCTCGGCTACCCCCCTGCCTAATCTACCACTGCTGCGTCGACCCGAGTAGATTCCTACCTATTCCAGCCCTTTTTCTCACCCATCCCTACGTTTCATCCCTAACACTCATCACCTCCCGGTAATCCTAAGGTGTTGGCGGTGCTGACAGGATGGATGGCACTACAAAAGTGTCACTAACGGCTCGCATCCTGTTGCGATACTGAGGCGTGTGTCCCCTACGATACAGGGGTAAACATGAAATGTCATGCAAGCCACAGGAAACTGGACCCCAGGCGGGTAGGGCTAATAGCTCACCAACGACGTCCTACTGGACGTCGTTGTAGCTCACAATGGTTTGGCAGTCTGTCCCACGGAATCTGGGGGCGAGCAACTTGGCATCTACCGCGCGAGCGGCTGCGATCAGCCAGGAAAAGGAGGGAAATGTCCCCCGGTTTTTGGTGATCGAACCTTTGGATGGGGGTAACTTTGATAAAGTTAGCCCCTTTGTTGTGTCGAAACTATTGTTTGGACTTGTTGGAAACCTAAAATCTTTTCTGGTTTACTTGTTGAAACCTGTAGTGCAGCACAAGCAACTAGACCATTGAACCTACAAAGAATGGGAGAGTTCAGCATTGAAGTCAAAGCACACAATACAATGAACCACTCTAAGGGTATTGTAACATGCGCCGATCTATTAAATTGCTCTATTGAGGAAATTCTTGAAGGCTTAAAATCAGAAGGGGTTATTGAAGTTGAACGAATGATGCGCAGACAAGATGGCACTCTCAAGGAAACAGCCAACCTGATACTTACATTCGACAAACCAAAATTACCAGAGAAGATTGAAGCTGCCTTTTACGTTCTCAATGTTCGGCCCTATTATCCAAACCCTTTAAAATGCTTTAAGTGCCAGAGATTCGGTCATACATCCCAAAACTACTCCAATCCCGAAACGTGCATTTGCGGCCGTCCTAGTCATCCTGGAGAGTCTTGTAGCTTACCTACGCATTGCGTAAATTGTAAAGGCCAGCATGCTGCCAACTCTTCAGACTGCCCAAAGATGCAGGAAGAGGTTGCAATTCAAAAACTACGGACACTGGAAAAACTTAGCTACCTAGAAGCGAAAAAGAAAGCAATCGGCTCAAGATCTCGTATAACATACTCCCAAGTTGCTGCTGCTCCGAGTTCGACAGTCAACAGTATTACTCAATACCTTCTCCCCCTGCTATCTAAAACTATAGAAACACAGATAAAACGAACTTTCGACAGATTTGTGAACAACTTAAGAATGAATCCAATTCCACATTCGTCTAATCAGGAATTTTTTGATACGTCAACCCAGCCATCCGTATCAGAAAAAAGAAAACGTATAGTAACTAGAAAAGACAATGTAGAAAATCCCGCTGACGAGAGTGATGAGAGCTTCTCATCACAAGCCAGCGAACGGTCTACGATAGTAGAGAAAAGGAAATGATGGCCGAAAGGGAAGCCTAGAAGACCCCCAGACACCGAAGCTCTGTCCCAAGCTCTTTCCCGAGAGCCTACATTCTACCCCCCAAGTGATAATTGAATCTGTGATATTAGTTAATAGTAATATCAAATATCCTATTTTATTTAGTTATCATATATTTTATTTATTTATTTATATTATATTTATATAACTTATTTAACGTTTGATATATAACAATTTGCCCTCTATTTTATCCATTTAAATAACATATACAACAAAATGGACTCCATAATTCAATGGAATATGAACGGGTATAGAACACACCACCCTGAGCCTAAATAACTTCTAGTAAATGAGGCTCCCTTTTCTGTATGCTTACAAAAAACGCATCTAGTCGACGAGGAAAGAAGTTAGCAGAAATACCCGAGCAAGAGGTGTGGCAAACTTGGTAAAAGATAATATTCCAACAAACGAAATTTTAGTTGATTCCCCGCTACAAACAGTCGTAGTGCAAATTTTTCACCTATTCAGAGTAACACTCTGCAATATTCATCTTCCTGATTTTAGCTGGGACTCAAGGCAGTTAAGGCACCTGATATCTCAACTTTCTGCCCCTTGTATCATTCTAGGTGATTTTAATGCCCATAATCCTCTATGGGGATACAATAAATTAGACATGCGAGGCCGTCTCATAGAAAAAATTATCAATTAATACAATTTAACAATTTTGAACACAGGCTCTGGAACATACTTAAATATCCGATCAGCCTCACTCAGTGCCATTGACCTATCAATGTGTAGTTCTGAGATTGCACATTTATTCAGATGGAAAACAATGGATGACTGTTTCTCTGATCATCTTCCAATTAAGATTAAATGTGCTACACGATGCCTAGATTATGACCCTCCACGTAAATGGCAAATTAAATAGGCAAACTGGAATAAATTCAAAGAACAAATCAAACCATTTAAAATCAAAGAATCCATTTAAGGGACCGTAAAACAACACCCAAAATATTCTAGATGCAGCTAAAGCAAGCATACCTATTGAGGACTATAGCTCTTCCATCAGAAAACCTACCGCCCTTTAGTGGAACGAGCAGTTAGCGAATGCCATAAAAGAAAAGCATCATGCTTTAAGCAGATTTAAAAGATATCCCATGCAAGAAAACCTCATTATATTTAAAAAAATGTAGTCAAGTTGATTGACCCAGTATGTCCCACACATTCCGATGATACCAGTTTTATTATTTTCCCATAGCATGAAACTATAGTCTAGAATCAGATGCCCCTGCAACCACATCATCGCTCGCCCGACCGCAAAAAAGTGTTTTATTCTACTAGGTGCTTCTTCCACAGGTCACTGGACAATCTATCATGAATACAATAAATTTTTGAGTTTTACAAACCACCACCCACGAACCACCCCAATTTCACCCCCAACTAAAAACAAATTATAAAATGATCAGGAACCCCTAAAACGCCCAAAACGAAGTTTGAGGTGTTTTTTATAATTACCGCGCCGCCACTGAAATGATTTCTAGAAACCATACGAGCTTTCCATACTCGTCGCGGTAATAAATCTGTATCAAAATGTCACTAAAGTTGATTCAGAAGTTTCCACGTCCACAATACAGAACAATCCAAAGTAATACTCGTATGTATTTTGGATGCATCAGAAAGTTCAAGTCCCTTGGTTTCTGTAATCGGCAAGGCAATGTTCGCATGGATCTATAAAAGTGTATTATGCGGCTAGGTCTTTCTCTCTTAGGTCAGTATTATGAGTACAACAAATTTTTCAGATTTACAACCCCCACCCCCCAACCACCCTAATTTCACCACCACCCCCAAAAAAAAAGTAGAAAATGATCAGGAATCCCTAAAACGCCTAAAAACGAAATTTGAGCTGTTTTTATATTTTTAGTTTTTTTAATATTGCTGCCCCGCCACTGAGACAATTTCTTAAAATCAGACGCGTTTTCTATCCTCGCCAAAGTAGTAATACTGTGCCAAAATTTCATTAACATCAATTCAGTAATTTTAACATCATAAAATACAGAACGATCTAAAGCAATACTCGTATGTATACATTGGAAAATTCTCTAAATCCCGTGGTTCCTGTAATACACAACGCAATGTTCGGATGGACCTAAAAAAGTGTATTATACCGCTGGGTATTTCTCTCTCAGGTCAGTAGACATCCTATTATGAGTACGACAAATTTTTCAGCTTTACAACCCCCCACCCCTCAACCACCCCAATTTTACTCTCACCCAAAAAAAAGTAGAAAATGATCAGGAGCCCCTAAAACGTCTAAAAACGATTTTTTTTGTTTTTTGCTAATTACTCCGCCGCGCATGCACCGATTTTCAAAATTTTAGCAACATTACCTACTATGACCCTACACCATATCACCACCCAAATTTCATCAAAATCTATGCAGCGGTTACTGAGATTAGGAGGCTAGAAGAACGCCAACAGACAGACAGACCGGCAGACAGACAGACAGACAGACAGACAGACAGACAGACCAACAGACAGACAGACAGACAGACAGACAGACAGACAGACAGACAGACAGACAGACAGACAGACAGACAGACAGACAGACAGACAGACCGACAGACAGACCGACGGAAATGAGTGACTTGGATTTTCGTTATGGAGGCATCATAAAACGCCGAAAAAGTATATTATTATCTCAAAATCGAAAATTCTCGCGATCACAATACTCCCCTCTCCTATCGGTGTGGGAGTAAAATGTAAAGCTAAAGTAAGACACATTTTACTCAGTAGCAAAGAAGCATCGTGGAAAAATTATGTCTCCACAATTTCTACCGAAACACCTACCTCTGAAATCTGGGCCAAAATAAGGGCTATATCGGGCAGAGGCTTTTCTTCACCAAGCTCCACCCTTATCGTTAATGATCAAGAAATATCCACTAAGGGTGAGGCCTTGAACACGTTTGCAGAACAGTTTCAAAAAAATAGTGGGAATACAAAATATACCAACAATTTTTTTCAGCTAAAAAACCAAGTGGAAAATGAAAGTTTTAATTTTGATGAGGATATATCTGAATATACAGGGTTATTCACGTTATTCGACACGGAGCATTATGGCTAAAGTATTTAATAAAAAAGAAAATAATAATTTGGGTTGGATAGAGACCCATAAAGGCTACATTCTAAAAATATTTTCATGTTATACAGGGTGTCCCAAAAACACGAAATGTATCAAAGTTATGTTTTTTTAAATGGAACACCCCGTATATTATTGCATACTAAGATTCCTTGGTGAATTCTATTGTGACTTTATGTATCATACATGGGACTTAAAGCGAACCGTTCATGTGTAAATCACCATTTTCGGTATAAGTAGATATCAGGAAAAAATTGAATATCGCAGAGATTATAAAATTTGGAAGGCTGTGACTTTGCCGTATTACTAAGCGTAAAATGCGTCAGCTTTGAGGAGACTGTCAAATTTAAATTACGTTTATGCTTGGAGAAATCGGTCGATGAATTAAGGAAACTTCGATCAGCGATAACTTGATTTTTTCAAATGAGAATGCCTAATTTTTTTTATACGGTTAAAAGTAGAATTTGATAACCTTTCTAATGATATAAGGTTGTGCATATCAGTCTCTGGTAATTTTCATGTAATTTTAAATTTTCAAACAAATCGGCGTTTTTCAATTTGCTATACTACCTATAACCAACGTAGCAGGCCATGAAATATAAACAAAAACCTGTTCAGGTAAAAGAAAACAACTAACTTAGCTGAAAAATACACACGAACTAGACTAAAGGGACAAGATTATAAAAATTACTCACAACAAACAAAGTCTAACCAGAAACAACGGCGGTAACATATCTTTGGTCAAAGAGAAGCTGGAGTATGGCAGAAATGGATTTTTTCACGGCCTACTAGCTACTGCAATGTACTAGAGATGGGCAATTTCCAAAACCGTTAAAAATTTTGAAATAAAGTAAAAACTACTAGAGAATGTTGAAAGCAGTTTATTATTTTCATAATAAAATTTCACATTTAATGATATAAAAAAGTATGCAATTCTGTCAAAACTCAAGTCAAAAGTACGTCTATTCTAAAAATATTTTCATGTTATACAGGGTGTCCCAAAAACACGAAATGTATCAAAGTTATGTTTTTTTAAATGGAACACCCCGTATATTATTGCATATTAAGATTCCTTGGTGAATTCTATTGTGACTTTATGTATCATATATGGGACTTAAAGCGAACCGTTCATGTGTTAATCACCATTTTCGGTATAAGTAGATATCAGGAAAAAATTGAATATCGCAGAGATTATAAAATTTGGAAGGCTGTGACTTTGCCGTATTACTAAGCGTAAAATGCGTCAGCTTTGAGGAGACTGTCAAATTTAAATTACGTTTATGCTTGGAGAAATCGGTCGATGAATTAAGGAAACTTCGATCAGCGATAACTTGATTTTTTCAAATGAGAATGCCTAATTTTTTTTATACGGTTAAAAGTAGAATTTGATAACTTTTCTAATGATATAAGGTTGTGCATATCAGTCTCTGGTAATTTTCATGTAGTTTTAAATTTTCAAACAAATCGGCGTTTTTCAATTTGCCTACCTATAACCAACGTAGCAGGCCATGAAATATAAACAAAAACCTGTTCAGGTAAAAGAAAACAACTAACTTAGCTGAAAAATACACAGAGATGGGCAATTTCCAAAACCGTTAAAAATTTTGAAATAAAGTAAAAACTACTAGAGAATGTTGAAAGCAGTTTATTATTTTCATAATAAAATTTCACATTTAATGATATAAAAAAGTATGCAATTCTGTCAAAACTCAAGCCAAAAGTACCTCTGATTGGAGTTCTGAAAATTCTTCAGTACCTATTAGAATAGAATAGAATAGAATAACTTTATTTGTCCGTTAACCATATGTTAAATGGATTGGATATGTCAGAATAGCATAGATACATAAATATAATATAGATACACACATAATGTATAAAGAACGCACATAATACATATACAAGTATGAACATACAATAAAATTTGCGAAAGACAGTTATACATCATACAACAAATAAGCTATATGCAAACTCAAGGGTACAGAACAAAGGAATCTATACTGTGAGATAGTTTACAAATTCTTTTAAATCGTAAAAACAGTTATTAATCAATAAAGTTTTTAATTTTCTCTTGAATAGGTGTTCACTTACACAGTTTCTCAAATCCTGTGGAAGTAAGTTAAAATAGTGACATCCGGCCAGAATAGGAGACTTTTTGTAAAAACTGTGAGAATGTTTACTAATTACTATATTATTTTTATAACGTGTGTTATATGTGTGCAAGTCATTATGCTTAACATACTTATCCTTATTCCTAAATGTGAATAATAATATTTTGAGTAAGTAAATACATGGAATAGTAAAAATTTTATAATTCCTAAATGCATCTCTACATGAGACACCAAAGGGTAATTTAAAAATCAATCTCAGTATCCTTTTTTGCAGTATAAAAACCCTTTGCATTCCAACTGCCTGACCCCAGACATTTATACAGTAAGAAAGGGTTGGATAGCAGTAAGCGTAGTATACGTCCAGCAACGACCCTGTGTTTAGCATGCTACTGAGGTTATTTAATAGGTAATTAGAGGTTAAACGACTTACCTGTAAGGAAGTTCAATCCTCAATTATACGAGATAGCCCCGTCCGAAAAGATCACCCTGTAGTATACGTTTCTTTTAGCTCGGAGGCGTAATGTTTAGATAAAAAACTGCATAATTATCCTACTTCTGCCGTCGACCCGCCTAGGTCTTCATTACGTTTCGTTTGTTATCAGATCGAGAAATTTTGGGAACAGCGGCGGGCGGGTGGTGATCTTTTCGGACGGGGCTATCTCGTATAATTGAGGATTGAACTTCCTTACAGGTAAGTCGTTTAACCTCTAATTATACTTCGATAGCCCCGTCCTCAAGATCACCCTGTAGATGTTCAGAGATTGTACCTCGATCTGATTTTATTACAGGTTTGTTCCATTTCTAGGAAAAAGATTAATAATAATTTGGCAAAAAAATACCATAATTATTTTCTTTGAATGTTTAACAATTAACATTAGTTATAGTTAGTTATAAAGATTGATATCGTCCTCGAGATCACCCTGTAGATGTTTGAAGATGGTTTCACGATCTGATTATAATTCGAATGAAAGAGAAAGAACAAGTCTGGAAATTGTTCAGCCTTGAAGTTTTTTTTTTCAATAATCTTTCATGCTTGTATTTTAATGTACACCTATGTAATGTGTAAGTTTAGTTTAGTTTAGTTTAGTAGTATCACAATTCATTATCAATTTTTTATTATCAGTGATTTTGCAAAATATAAATCGTCAGTCATATGGGTCTGTTACAAAACATAACAAAAACTTTTGACCTATCACTTCACCCTGCGGTATGTCTAAGGTTTCAACGTGTAAGCCTTCCCTAAAGGCCGCGGAAGTGGAGTCGTGGCCAGTGCTCTGTGCTTTAAATACAGATGTGTCCCAACTCCCAACGCCTTTTTGGTTACAGTTTGTGGTGTGGCTGGGTCGTGATGTTTTTTGGACGTAAGTAAAAGTTGATCAATTCTCTTAAAGTTCTGGTCAACATGTTATTTTATGTAGATGCAGGATAAGGCTCTTCCACAGAGGATGAGGTTTCCTGCAAGGTGGAAGTAAGAGCGATTTGTCGTTAAAAAACAGGTGCGATTTGCTATTTGTTGTTTTCCATACTAAAACCCAGGTTGCGTTTTCCATAACAGGTAGACTGCGATTCCTTGTGCCTTCTCCGCTGTTATTTTCGGTTTCAAATCCTCGGTAGAAGCGAGAAATGTGGGAATGCTTTGAAAAATATTTCTTCCCAGTTAACACATCTATAGCGGAAGATTGAGGATCAAGGTGTCAAGAGACAGACAGTGGACCATTTTTGGCTCTGATGAAAGCAAGTGCATCGATTAGATAGTGCCAAAACCAATTTTTTTGAAAAGTGGTTTGGTGAATGTTGTATTCTAATAATTCTATTGGTATTTAACTTGTTAATGACGTTTCACTTCTTTATGTGAAACACTGCACTTAGCTTAATGCAAGTCATCATCTTTAGAATGCAAATTTATGACCGCTATAACGCTATTGATTTTGGTGTTAAAGCTTTTTCATGTGAGCCCACCTGTATGAAATGGCTGGGAGTGCTGACAATAGGATGACGAGGAACCAGATGGCAAAATCTCTTAATTTTTATATTATTTTTGTTTCTTATTGATTTTTTAGGATTTTTCTAGTGGTACGGACGTGTTATTAGTACTCGTACTAAATGTAAACCTTAGAACTTTTTTTTTTTGTTATAAAGAACCTTAGGGATGCAGGAAGTTGCATCGAATGATTAACATTATTATAGCAGTTTGGTTTGTCTTTTCCAAAGAATAAAACATATTCGGGGTGAAATACATAAAGAAACCCTAGTGACCTTGAATGGTTCTTAATAGGTTAAAAATTTTCTTGAAAATGGATGGCGCAGTGGCTGGCTCCCCTTCCTTTTTGTCGCTCAATTTCGTTCCCTTCCCCTGACAAATTTTATATGTTCAGGAGAAAATTGTCTAAGCCGTTAGATAGATAAGACTGCAATAAGTGCTGTAAGGTCTGGAAATATTTCAGGACCTTCCTACTTTTCGGTTTAGGAAGCGATGCTAACAGCGCTTTCTCCAAACCCGCACTAAGTTGCGGTGCGATGGGTTGAGACCTTCACGGGATGCAGCAGTAGTCTCCCTATTTTGTGTTCACATTGATAAGACAGGGGGATCACTTAACTTCGTAATGTAGATAGGTGTTCCCTTAGCGGACATTGTCTACTAACAGCAAAAATCACATTGAGGAGGTGTTACCTAGGCAATGGGCATGGACAGATAGTATTTCTCTACAGTCTCACTAATAATTACTTAGCAGCGAATATCCAGAGTTATCATCCCACGCGGCCTTGAAGGTTTTGTGAGCGCGTATTTGTATCAGTGTGTCAAGCTTCGGACAGCAAGACACAAACAGGTAATACAACAAATAAGTGTGTTTGTGTAATAGTAATACTTTCATAAATTTTATCTCCTTTTGTTCTTAAGATACAATAATTAAACCATTATTTTTACCCCACGTTTGTGGTACGATATCAACCAAATGGTTGACTTTTGAAATTCCATCCTTTCAGTTTGCTGCATGTGTTTTGAAACCCCATTCAATGCGAACTGGGTGTTTACTAGGATGTGCTGAAATCGTTAGTGTTAGTACCTATGACTTTTCGAATCACTGTCAGCTGAAAGGAGATAAGACTCGCGGACTGAAGAAAGCCATATTTGGCTTGTCTTCAATGTGCGTGAACGAGCTTTCACCACATTGATGACATCACAGCGTGAATATTAGAGATTCTCAACCATATTTTGCTCATATTTAACTACTTCACTGGTAGGGCCACTACTTATCTTTTTTTTTTGTTACTTCAAAGGAAATTGAAGCCAGATATTACCCATGTTTCCATATTCCTGAAGCTTGCCATTTTCGTTAATGTATCAAGCAGATTTTACTCATGATTATAGAAACTGGTGGCATTTACGGTCCCCTTCAGCTGCAGTTTCAGTGTCTCATTGCAGACATTGGTGGGCCCCATTTAGATGTTATTCAGTGTCTCAATCAGATTTTACTCATGATTGTAGAAACTGATGAGCCTCCTCTTGCTGCTGTTTGTGTGTCCCAATCAGATTTTACTTATGATTGTACAAACTATTGGCTCCTTTAGCTGCTGCTTGAGTGTCTCAATCAGATTTTACTCATGATTGTAAAAACAGGTGAACCCCATTTTCTGATGTTTGTCAGTCTCAATCAGATTTTCTCATGATTCTATAAACTGGTGGGTCCCATTTAGCTGATGTTTGTGCGTCTCAATCAGATTTTATGCATGATTGTAGAAACTGGTGGGCCCCTTTTAGCTGCTGTTTGTGTTTCGCAATCAGATTTTACTCATGATTGTAGAAACTGGTGAACCCCATTGAGCTGCTGTTTGTGTGTCGCAATCATATTTTACTCATGATTATAGAAACTGATGGGCCCCATTTAGCTGCTGTTTATGTGTCTCAATCAGATTTTACTCATAATTGTAGAAATTGGTGGGGCCCATTTAGCTGCTGTTTGTGTGTCTCAATCAGATTTTACTCATGATTGTAGAAACTCCGACAGTTGGCCGCTTTAGCTTCTGTTTGTGTGTCTCCATCAGATTTTACTTGATTGTAGAAACTGTGGGCCTCTGTAGCTGCAGTTGCAGGGTCTCAATCAGATTTTACTCATGATTGTGGAAGCAGTTGACGTGTTTGGCCCCATTTAGCTGCTGGTTGAGTGTCTCAATCAGATTTTACTCATGATTGTAGAAACGGTTGGTGTTTATGCCCCATTTTAGCTGCGGCTTCGGTGGAAACATCAGCACTGATATACAGAAATAAAACAAAATTTGAGTCCATGAATATGGATTATATTGTATGATTTTGAATTAATTACCTCGAAATCATCGTTAAAGATTCAATGATATATAATGCAGTGCAGATTCATGGAAAGTGTCCACACTAGTTTTTCAAGTATTTAAAAGTTGTCCGGAAAAAAACTTTTGTTACAAAAGTCTTATTACTGTTAGGATTAATTGACGAATCTAAGTGAGTTTTCTTCTCTGAAGTATTCCAATACTTCGCATAATGTCCCCCACACTGAATTACGAAAATGAGATGAAATTGTCAGTACGTAGATACGAGGGCTTCTAATAAACTAAGTTCGCTATTGGAGAGGTTCCCGGACCCCTAGGAAAAATTGTCATGTAAGCATGTCGTCGTAGTTACTGACGAATCTTTGGGAGCGTTGTATTTAGGAATTAGCACTTACTTTTTGAAAAATCGTGCATTGTCCATTTCCTCAATTTCGGCATTTTGACGAAAGCACAAACAAATCACGACACAATCGTAAACGCATGAGCGGCCCAAGAAAAACGATATTACTGATCTTCTTGAGGCCACTCCTTAATTTATGGTCAATGAAACCATGCAATCAATATCGTTTTTTTTTTGTTTTTTGTTTCTTTTTTTTTTGGCGATGTTGATTGTTGTTTATAGCCCATGTTGACCACTCATTCTCATAATAAGACTCAAGAGAATCGATATTACTCGTATTCTCTACTCGACTACTTGAAAGGCAGTGACATACTATGGTTAAAACAATGTATTAGTCCATCGTTAAAACACTTCAGTTCCGCCATATATGAGATATTGAGGCTCAACAAATGATTTTACGTCTTCACTAATAATGTATTAATCATTGTGAATAAGCAAGGGTGGAAATCCCATACTAGAGAGTGTACGCGAGTAGAAATTACTCATATTCATCAGTACCCTTCTAGCACAACGATATTCAAATTCGTTGTTCTAACACAACAATCTGATGAACAATGGATTAGTCATTGTTGTTGTATATGTCTCTTTCAAAATCATGAAATGAAAAATATGTGTACACCTACTTGATGTGAAGTTGTCCAGCAAGGCATGTAGTTTTTTCATCTTCCGTTTCACTTTTCCTTTGAACCAATTTGAACTCACTCACTCCGTTTTTGGTTCGTCATTTTCGTAAACCTACACCTCACGACGCGTAAAAACGTAATGAAGACCTAGGCAGGTCGACGGCAGAAGTAGGATAATTATGCAGTTTTTTATCTAAACATTACGCCTCCGAGCTAAAAGAAACGTATACTACAGGGTGATCTTGAGGACGGGGCTATCGAAGTATAATAGCTTTTATTGAGTTTGTTACACACATCGTTAATGTGATAACTCCATGATAAATTACCATCAATTTCAACACCTAAAAGTTAGTTCTTTCTGATGCGACTATATTGCGCCCTTGGATACTGGCTTTTGGGTTAAATGGAGATCTTTGTTTACTATGGAATTCTATTAAAACTGTTTTGTCGGGATTGATTATTAATCGATTTTTCTCACACCATACGGTGAACTCATGAATAATGGTTGTGATTTTTACAAGTAGTTGTTCCATTGATATGTCGCTTAAAACTATAGTGGTGTCATCTGCATACAAAAAGGTTTTGGCAGAAGGTGAGAGATGTAGTGGCAGGTCGTTGGCAAAGAGTAAAAAAATAAGAGGGCCTAGAACGCGACCCTGAGGTGTTCCCCACTTACAGTCAAAAATGTCTGACACTATACTATCCAATTTGATGAAGAATTTTCGATTAGTTAGAAAAGATATTATCCAGTCATTAAGTGGTCCACGTAAACCGTACCTTTGATATTTTTTCAGATACAAACTCAGCACTTACGGTGTCTAATGTTCTAGTGAGATCGAACATTATAGTCACTACATAGTTGCCGCTGTCAACTTTATCGTAAATGATCAATATGAATGATACCTGTTTCAGTCGATCTGCCTGCCCTAAAGCCATGTTGGCTATCGCTTATAATACCGACTTTCATTAAGTAATTTTCAATCTGTAACGAAACAACTTTTTAAATGATCTTTGAAAATATGCTGAGTAGGGCTATGGGCCTATAATTTTCAATGTCCAGACAATCTCCTTTCTTGTGTATAACTATAATTGAAGCTAGTTTTAGGGAATCAGGAAATATTCCTTCAGTAACAGATATATTAATTACCGCTGCTATGAGTGGTGCAAGAATGTCTACGTTTTCTTTTATGACTGAGATCGGAACCTGATCAGGGCCAGTAGATTTTTTATTTGGTAGTCCCATAATCACATTGGAAACAGTAATTGCATCAACAGGCATAAAGTACATGGACCGTGGTGTAATGGATCCTGTAGTGCAGTGAGTAGATAAAGTATGGAACTGATTATTTAGCTTCTTCAATAACTGTAGAAATGAAGTTACCGATTGTGTTTGCAATTTCTTGAGGGTTGTTTACTATCACGCCATTGTGTCGGATTTCTCTAATATTGGTGCTTTTTTGACACATTTTACGTTTTTGACTGAATTCCAAAGCGTTTTCACTTTATTTTCAGATTTATTAATGATATTACTGAAATGGTGTGACTTTTCTTGTTTAATACTTGCGGTAACTTCTTTTTTCAGCATTTTATATTTATTATTTAGTTCGTCATCATGCACTCTCTTACGTATCCAGCACAGTTCATTAAGTTGTTTTATTTTGTTATTAAGTTCAATTGAGAATACGATTTTTTTGTTAACATTTTCATCGGCCTTTACTATCTTTGTTTGAACCTGAAATGCTTGGTTGAAGCACCATACAAATGTTTGGAGAAATCTATCAAAGTACAAATCTATGCTGCTGTTAATTTGGGGAAAACCGCTTTGCAACAGAAGATCTCTGAAGTACATGCGAGACTTTTGATTGTATTTTCTATACGTGTAGGTGTATGTCTCATGTGCCGTTTTAGCGGTATCCAAATCACAGGACACAATTTGACTGTGATGATCCGACAATCCAATATCCGTATTCATTACCTTAACTTGATCAGATGTGTTTGTTATGATATAGTCTATACAGGTTGCGCTAGTGCCCACAGACGTT
This sequence comes from Callosobruchus maculatus, assembly GCA_951848785.1. Taxonomy (NCBI): domain Eukaryota; kingdom Metazoa; phylum Arthropoda; class Insecta; order Coleoptera; family Chrysomelidae; genus Callosobruchus; species Callosobruchus maculatus. The sequence goes on along the minus strand of CATOUR010000191.1, from coordinate 2,127,496 downwards.
ATGAACACTCTGGTATAGTCATTAATCAGTGATGATAGCTGAAATGAGTGTAATACGTCAAATAAAAGTTTACTATACAAGCTGTTATCAAATTTATTGATGTTGAGGTCACCTCCTATCAAAACAAATTTGTACCTTGTAGTAGCGATGGACAATATATGAGAAAAAATTTCGAAAAATTGGTTTAATGTATCTTTGTCTTGTGAAGAAGGTCTATAGATATTGATTAAGCAAACATTTTTGTTAAGCACAACAGCGGAGCATTCTATGACCGATTCCGTTGCTAGCCTATTAATGACGTTTTCAGGTAGGCAGTTGTTTGCAAAGGTTTTTTTTACAAATATAGCTGTTCCCCCATGCAAGCGGTGTTTTCGACAAAAACTACTAATTAGTTTGAAGTTATTAATTGACAAAGCCTCAATATGTTCTTCAGTTAACCAGTGCTCACACAATAGTAATATACTGATATTATATTCTTCGACATAGTATTCTAAGATGCTGACTTTACTATTCAATGACTGAACGTTAGAGTGTAGGAAATTAAATTTTAAATTGTCATCGGTATTAACATAATCATGCGATTCTTTATATGTCAAATCAACCATGAAACCATTATCACTGAGCTGATCGAAAAAATTGATAATTTTTTACCAAACATCCTGCTGGCCAATTGTTGGGAGTGAACACCTGGTCTAATATGTTGTTTTCGACCTTTATCTTGTATGACTCAGACGTGCTATTCTTCCATGGTGGTAGCGCCTCTATTTCTACGTTGCTTTCTGGAAAAGTGATGTTGATATGCTCCCTTAGTCCATCTACTCCAGTGCCTGGGGTAATTCTGCCGACATATATCCAGGTTTGCCGAGGAACTGCTGTTATTTGTGTGGTATTGCCACCAGTACCAAAAACTGCATTCCGGTTGTTTGCATATGGTTTTCTGCGCTGTCTGGTTGTTTCTTTTACTTCGCTGGTTGGATTTCCCTGGTGATTGCCTGCCGAGTATTTTTGTGATGACTCAAAATCATTTGTGTAAGAAGTAGAATTCCTATTCGTATTTTTATTCCTATTCCTGTATTTACGAGGTTTTTTCCACATACTGTCTGGCTGATGTGTACCTGTTTTTTGTTCCACTACGGTGTCCATCGAGATATCTGAAGAGGTGCTTAAATTTAATTCGTCATCTTTCAAATCAGACAAATTTACCTTTGTATGTTGTCTGTTCTGCAGTAAGTCATTATTCGCTGTCGTCATACGTTTGATTACATCTTCCAAGGAATTAATTTTCTGGATTAATGGCTTCACCTCTGAAGACACTATTTCCTCCACTATTCTGCGGAACTGATCACTTTTTAAAAAATTAATCACAATATGCTGGTCCACATCTTCTTGACTGGCACCTTTTCTGGTATTCACCATTTTTTTTAAGTATGGTATGGTTACTTTGTTATAACTAGCTATACTGAGAGTAAAAATGCGGAGCGACCAGAAAACACGTCCGCACCGTTCAAGTGTCTCTACTCATGCAAGGTCGCAGAAAATGAAGAATGAATTAAAATTTGTTCAAATTATAAAACATAACTTAAATGGCAGAAAACTTAAATCTGATTTGTCAGTATTCCTTTTTTGCAATATTACTAATAGATATTGTAAAATAGAAGGGCTCCAGTTGGAGGTATCGACTTCGACGCAAATTAGTACTTTTTTACACCATTACATATGATTGATAGTTGCGTGCTGAGCAACAGTCGCTGGTTGTTTCTGTTTAATATGAGGGTTTTTGATTGCCTTAGAAATTTTTAACCTCTAGTAAATTGCGGTAGCCAGTAGACAGTAAAAATATCTATTACTGCCATACTCCAGCTTCTCTTTGACCTTAGAGATGTTATCGCAGTTGTTTCTGGGAGAGTTGATTTGTTGTAAGGAATTTTTATAATCTTGTCCCTTTAGTTTAGTTAGTGTGTATTTTTTAGCTATGTTAGTTGTTTTCTTCTAGCTGAACAGATTTTTGTTCATATTTCATGGCCTGCTACGTTGCTTATAGGTAGGAAAATTGAAAATCGCCGATTTGTTTGAAAATTTAAAATTGAATGAAAACTACGAGGGATTGATATTCATAACCTTATATCATTAGAAAGCTGATCAAATTCTACGTTTAACCGTATAAAAAAAATTAGGCATTCCCATTTGAAAAAATCAAGTTATCGCTGATCGGAGTTTCCTCAATTCATCGACCGATTTCTCCAAGCATAAACGTAATTTAAATTTGACAGTTTTATCAAAGCTGATGCATTTAATTCTTAGTAATACCGCAAAGTCACAGCTTTCCATATGTAGTAATCTCTGCGATATTCAATTTTTTCCTGATATCTACTTATACCGAAAATGATGATTTACACCTTAACGGTTCGCTTTAGGTACCATGTATGATACATAAAGTCACACTAGAATTCACCAAGGAATCTGAATATGCAATAATATATGGGGTATTCCATTTAAAAAAACATATCTTTGATACATTTCGTGTTTTTGGGACACCCTGTATAACATGAAAGTATTTTTAAAATGTAGCCTTTATGGGTCTCTATCCATCCCAAATTATTATTTTCTTTTTTATCGAATACTTTAGCCATAATGCTCCGTGTCGGATAACGTGAATAACCCTGTATAACTTACCTATAACTTTGGATGAATTGGAATACGCACCCTCAGATGTAAATAACTCTTCTCCTGGACCCGACACCATACACTACGAAATGGTGAAGAACCTATCTCGAAAAGAAAAAGAAAGCTTAGTAAATATTTTCAACCATATATGGGTTGAAGGTACTTACCCAAAGCAATGGAAAGAGGCAATAGTTATTCCCATTCCAAAAGTAGGTAAGGACAGTAACGATCCCAATAACTACCGCATAATATCTCTGACATGTTGCCTGAGTAAAATATTGGAAAAAATAGAGAACTGTAGACTCGTATGGTATTCAGAGAGACATAGACTATTATCGAACTACCTAATGGGGTTCCGTAGATACAGATCAACAATAGATCAATTAGTTTATATCGAGGCTGCTATCCAGAGAAGCTTTGCGGAAAGGCAACATACAGTAGCAGTACCTTTCGACATCGAAAAGGCCTATGACACAACATGGCGCTTTGGAATCCTGAAAACTTTACAACTGTGGGAAACAAAAGGATACTTACCAAAATTCATTGCAAGCTTTTTAGAAGATAGATACTTCGGAGTGCGTATCGAAAAGGACTCCTCAGATCTATATTCTCAAGAAAACGGTATACCCCAGGGATCAGCACTAAGCGTAACACTTTTTTTTATAGCCATCAATAAACTTATTGATTTTATTCCAGCAGAAGTGGGGAAATGTATCTACGTAGACGATCTGACGATCTTTTATACTGCAGAAAATATGGAGGATATCGTAAATACCTTGCAGACATCTATAGGCTTCTTGGTTCGTGAGTCCGAAAATATGGGTTTCACTTTTTCCCCAAAACAAACGGGATTTCTGTAGGCTTAGGAGAATCCATGACCACCTAGAGTTAACCATAAGGGGCACGCCAATTGAAATCAAACTGACCATAAAGAGATACTGGGTATAACCCTAGATGATAAGCTCTATTGGAATGATCATACAAATGACGTTGTTAATAAAGGTAAAAAAGCCCTAAATATTATTAAATGTCTCTCAAATATCTGTTGGGGAGCTGAGAGGAAGGTATTCCTTTCTCTTTAAAAATCAACTGTTCTAACTAAAATCGAATATGCTATAACAGTATACTCAGCAGCAAGACATTCTCATCTGAACAAACTAGAACGAATTCACAAAGAAGGTATACGATTGTGTACAGGGGCTTTCCGCACGTCACCAAATTCATCTGTCTTCTGCGAAGCTGGTATTCCTCCCTTAAAATACAGAATTCAACAGTTGCTGATGAACTATACTGCAATCATCTGGGCACAATCGCAACACCCAAATCATAGTATAATATTCGATGAAGAAGAGAATGTAATGTATCGATCTAGGCCTTCCATAACCAAACCTACAGGAGCTCGTATCCATAAAACTTTAGAGGAAATACAAACCGATTTGCCTCCATCCTATAGCCTAACCTACATTAAATGCCCAGTCCGGAACATAACACCTCTACAAATCAACTTCGAAAGCTCTGAGTACAGAAAAGAAAACACCAATGCCACGTTCTACAAACAACAATTCCTTGATATAATCAGCACGTACCAAAACGTTAGCGAAATTAGTTATATCGATGGATCTAAAAGTGAGAACTGTGTGGGCTGTGCAATAACAACCTTAGAACCCGATGTCCTAAATTTTTTCTGCAGAGTTATACGCCATACTACAGGATCTAAAATACGCCCACGAACAGGAGCAAGGGTTATACATAATCTGCAGTGATTCTCTAATAAATACAATAAAAACCCTTTGGTACAAGAGATTCTACACATATCCTATCAGATTCAACAAAAAAAATCACAAATAATATACATATGTTATGGACACCAGCAAACGTAGGAATTCGTGGAAATTATAATCGCAGATATAGCTGCCAAGGAAGCTGCTGAGGAGGAATACGCAAATGTACCAGTTACACCTGATCTAAAAAAATACCTCAAAGCGAAGGTGCTTGACCAATGGCAGCAGGAATGGAACCGTAGCACCAGCCAACTTAGAGCTATCAAACCATTCATACATTCCTGGAAATTACCTTCGAACCTCACCCAAAGGGAACAATGCACAATAACTCGTCTTCGTATAGGGCATACCTTCTTGACACATAGTTTTCTCCTTCTGAGAAATACACCTCCACAGTGCGAATCATGTCAAACCAGTCTCACTCGGACCCATATAATCTTAGACTGCTCTATTTGCTCTCATCCTCGGCAATCACATAACATCCCACAATACATGGAATTATGCCTAACCAATACAGTTTGTATATGTTACGATTAAAGTGTTTATTTTGATAGTTTATATACTAGCTGGATAGTATACAAACTATCCAAATGTCTCGTTATTTTGATGGAAACTCATATTTCAACTAAAATAGCTATGAATATTGGTTGGTTCGTATACTAGCCAGCTAGTTTATAAACTATACAAGATATGCCGCTAAAGTATATGCCACAAAGATGTCACACATATTAACCAGTGTTTCTGGTCAGTTTACAAACTATCCACATCATTTGGATAAGGTATGAACCTAATATCTCTAGTAATACATAATAACCAACTCGTTGGTTAGTATGTAAACTAACCAATCCTCTTTGGTTAGTATGTATCTAACTAATTTTCTTTGGTCAGTTTAACAGAAAAGTGAGGTTATGTTTATGGCAAGTGCAAGTGTGACGTATCGGTATTGTTTACTGTCGTGCCTTGTGAAATTTATTTAAGAACAGGTATCTAGTTACCAAAAATGGATCAACAACAGCAGTTTGAAAAGTTACTATTAGAATGTTACGAGAAAAAGTACCAAAAATCAAAATTAATGAACAACAGTGATTATAATGTACTTCTGCAACATATAAAGAGAATACGCGAACAAGGACCTAACACTAATAACAAGATTGATTATCATGAAATGAATACTTATGATTTACAGAGAATCGAATCATCTTATGTAACCTGTAATATAAAAGATCTGGAAAGATTATTTCACGTTTGAGTGAAACCTATGATGCCATTAAAGCTGCCCAGGGTCTAGAGGTTTATTTTATATAAATATTTTGTTACACAAATAGTATTTCCGTCTGTTTTACTTATTTTTATGTAATTATAGCAATTGTATGTATCTATGAATAAACTTTACTTTTGATTAAAAATTGCTTTTTTAAATTAAAGTAACCAAAGAGGATTGGTTAGTTTACATACTAACCAACGAGTTGGATATTATGTAGTACTAGAGATATTAGGTGCATACTTTATCCAAATGATGTGGATAGTTTGTAAACTAACCAGAAACGTTGGTTAATATGGGTGATATCTTTGTGGTATAATACTTTAGCGGCATATCTTGTATAGTTTATAAACTAGCTGGATAGTATACAAACCAACCAATACTCATCGCTATTTTAGTAGAAATATAATTTTCCAGTAAAATAACGAGACATTTGGATGGTTTATATGAGTTCAGCAACATGGCGGCAACTGACAAGACGTGCTACACAACTGAGAGCACAAAACCGTGCAAAAGATGTAAAACAAACGCGCAAAGTGGTCAAAAGTGTGTTAAGTGCAACGCTGTATCGCACTACAGCTGTGTGAAAAAATCCAAGAACATTATAATTGTTGACAATGAAAGAATTATATGTTGCGGTTCTGAGCAGCCACAAACAAATGACGATGATGGTGCCTTCTTTGATGCCATGGAAAATTTATCCGAAGCAAGTAAGATAGACATAAGCATATTTCATTATTTGATCAAACAAAAAGATCGAATAATAAAGGAGCAGCAAGATAAAATTGATTTGCTTAACACACAAATCAATTTATTAAATCAAATAAGCAATTCTCGTGCATCCATATTACCTGTACGAGCAGCGCAACAAAAACTGGAGCAAAAAAAGCCAGGCACGACCTCGAGTTCTAAAAACAAGAACTCCGATTGTGAAAGTGAAAATACCAAACATACAAATTTGCCGTCACAATCAGCTGTATATGAAAACATAAACAATGATGAACTGCCTGCTGCGACGGTGGCTGCAGCAAATTCAAACAGAAATGATAGTGAGGATATTACTACAGTACATCAGAAGAATAATGAGTGGCAGACGGTGGAGAGAAAAAAGCGGAAGGTGATTATAGGGAGCCACCCTGACAGCAAAACAATTCAAGGTGTCCCTAGACAAACAGCACTTCACGTTTGCCGATTAGCTACGAACACAACAGTCGACTCGCTCGCTAGGCACCTGAAGCCCCAATTTCCTGAAGTAGTTGTGGAGTCAATTACCTCAAAACATCCCCAGATATATTCATCTTTTAAAGTTTGCATTCAAGATAAAGACTTCAACAGAGCGATGGATCCTAGCTTATGGCCAACTGGTGCTTGTGTAAGCCGTTTTTTACACTTGAGAAGAAGGAAGGACCAGGAGACCTAACTACAGTGAGCAGTGACAAAAGTGACGTGAACATAACTCGTAAACAGTTAAAGTTGTTTTTTATTAATATTCAATCATTGAAAAATAAGATAGATCAGTTAGATGCGTACTTGTGTGATAAAAATGTCAACGTGCTATGCTTTAACGAAACGTGGTTAACTGATGTGGAGGTAGAATGCCTGCGTATAGAAAACTTTTTTGTTTCATCGTATTACAGCAGAACCTGCCATAAAGGTGGTGGAACAGCTATTTTGACAGATACAGAGTGTGACTTTGTACCACTGCCACTGATAAATGGTAAGTCAATCGAAAAACTTATTGAACTATGTGCAATTTTTTTTCAGTCTACTGAGACATATTTTATTAACGTCTATCGTCCACCGAAAGGTGACTTTGACCAATTCTTACACGTATTGGATTCTGTGTTGATAGAAGTTAGTAATAGTAACAAAAAGACTGTAGTTATAGGGGACTTTAACGTACACTTCAACGCAGAGCAGAGTGAATGCATGAAGCTATGTAATTTGATGAGAACTTTTGGTTTTGAGAGGATGGTGAATGAGAATACTAGAAATAAAAACTGTTTAGACAATGTATTTATCAATTTTGATGAAAACTTGTGTAAAGTATCAGTTGTTGATTCAAATCTTTCAGATCACAGTGGTGTTTTTGTGGATATATCGTATCCCATCTCAGATGACATCAAAGATACCCGCATAAAACTTTGTAGACCAATAACAGAGGCTGGTAAATATGCCTTTTACAACTTAGTAGAAAATAGTGACTTCTCTTTCGTTACTGACAACAAATTAAGCGCATCCACAAAATTCGATATTTTCTTGCAGGTAGTGAATGGCTGCTACAGTGCAGCGTTCCCCGAAAAGCGATACATAAATCGAGTTACTGCGCAAAGCCACCAACTGTGCTGGTTTGACGAAAAAATAAAAAATATGAGAGAAAGTCTTCGATTTCTTGATTTATGTTATAAACAGAACCCAACTGATGAAAACAAAAAAATTAGGAATAACTTTAGAACTAAATATAAATTAGAAATCAAAAACAGCAAAAGAAGAGCAAATGATGATGCGATTAAATCTTCTGATAACCACATTAAATGTATATGGAATATAATAAACAGTCATCGAAATATTACAAACAAAAACACCTTTAATGCAACTGACATAAGTCCTGACCAATTCAATAAGTATTTCACCACTGCAGCCGAAAATTTGGTGCGACAGCAAAACCATCGGGACAGTAGCGCTAACATAAATATAGAAAGCATAAGACCACCGAACTCAGTAAAGGAATGTCAATTTGAAAAGTTTACTTTCATTGAGGTTAGGGATATAATAACTTCATTAAAAAGTAAATCTAGTAAGGATATATACGGTCTTAACGTAAATCTAATAAAAACTATTAAGGACATAATAGTGATTCCACTAACAAAACTCCTTAATCTTTGCTTGCAAGAAGGTATATTTCCCGACTGCTTAAAATTAGCCTTAGTTAACCCAATATATAAAAAGGGCGACAGAAATGATCCTGCAAACTATCGCCCAATATCTCTCTTACCTATTTTTTCGAAAATTTTTGAGAAAGGCTTATATAACAGGTTGATACATCACTTTGAAGCCAATAATTTTTTTACAAATTGTCAACACGGCTTCCGTAAAGGTCGCGGTACTGTGACAGCTATTCACGATTTTGTGAAGAATGTCATGGATGCATTTGAAAATTATGAATATAATAATACATTGTTTCTTGACCTCAGTAAGGCTTTCGACTGTGTATCACATGTCATGTTATTAAATAAACTACAAAAATATAGTATATCATCTGACAGTTTGACTCTTCTAAGATCATACTTGGAAAATCGAGCCCAGATCATCAAAATCGGACATAAATTGTCTCAAACCGAATACCTGAAGATAGGTGTTCCGCAAGGATCCATCCTTGGGCCTCTGTTGTTCCTTGTTTATATAAATGACTTACCTTGGCTACAAGAGTCAGTATTCCATGTGTTATACGCAGATGATACAACTATATCAGTTAGATGCAAGGATATCAATAATGTCCTAACAATCGCGGATGATGCACGGTCGAAGGCTGAACTCTGGTTCAGGGAAAATGGTCTTGTCTCTAACCCTGAGAAGTCACAGACAATGTTGTTAACCCTACGTGAGGCCGAACGTGATCAAATAAACACTTCCATAAAATTTCTAGGCGTTCACTTAGATCCTCACTTAAAGTTGGACGTGCACGTTAATAAAGTATGTACAAAGCTTTCAAGTAGTGCTTTTATGTTGAGAAATCTAAAAGGCATAGTATCCTCAGATGTACTAAGAACAGCATACTATGCTCTGTGTCACTCTGTACTGAGCTACGCAATTCTTATATGGGGACATGCTTCTGAATCCAGCAAAGCTTTTGCGGTGCAGAGAAGAGTTATTAGAATAATATCTGGTTTGGGATATCGTGAGGATTGTAAGCAAGCTTTCATAGCCCTCAATATTCTAACTGTTCCATCTATATATATCTTAGAATGCCTTACATACATATATACTAACAAAGACACTTTCTTGACATATACTGGTCAGCACAACCATGATACAAGGCACAAAAATAATATCATCACTCCTTACTATCGACTCAAAAAAACCCAAAATGGCCCAAACCATCTAGCAATAAAAATGTTCAATAAGTTGCCAGAAGACTTGAAGAATCTATCAAACATCACACTTTTTAGAAGACAAATAAAAGGATTTCTATCGCAGAAGGCATTCTATCACTACAATGAGTTCTTTGATTGCGTGTTTACATAAATGTCTTAATGTTTGTGAACGATTTTTCTGTTAATTATTGTCTGTTGTATTATACTATTATATGTTATACGTTGGTCGACCTAAATACTTTTTAAATTGTTATTTTTATACTTCTCTTTTTTGACTTGTGAAAGTACAATGTGCATATCACCAATAAATTATCTATCTATCTATCTACTAGCTGGATAGTATATAAACTATCAAAGTAAACACTTTAACCGTAACATATACACAATGTTTCGAACTTTCTGAAAAATGTTAATATTTTCAGAAAAATATAACCGTTTGATAGATACTATGAAGACTTCAAGACGCTGGTAACAAAAACCCCGCCCAACTTCGACACACAGCTAATAAATCCTTGAGTAATACGTAACTGCTGCGGCTAATAACCATAGCAGTTGAGGCAGCGAAACAAAAAAAAAACATAAATAATAAAAAAATTTAAATTGACAGATCAACCAGTATAAAGTATCTAGGAATATATTTAGACACACTTACGTTGGGATGTACAGGGAGGCCGAATAAGAATAGACGCCGGCAATACCTCGGTAACCGTTAATCGTATAACTTCGAGCAAAAAATATTATTAGGTAAATCGGCTAAGAGAAATCGCTGGAAATGATTTTTAAATTCCACAAGTGGCCACTAGGGGGCGTAACTGTTACGATCAATCAGAAAAACGGATTTTTCTCAAAAAATATGCAAGTAAAGGTATATTATAAATTCTACCCTCATGTAGACAGGACAATTTCTGATTTCAAAGAAGTTTTTATTCTAATGGCCATAACATTGGTATGAGTGAATGGAATTAAACAAGCTAGGTCTCGTTTGGAAGAGCTCTTCTCACCTAAATATAAATAACCTGACCTAACCTAACCTAAACCAAAGTAGCTACAGGGCGATATTTGACATCATAACAATTATTAAGTATTATTACGAAAATTTTAAATAGTACGCTATACAAAGTGGTCCAATAAGCTCGCGGTGCCCTCTAGCAGCCATACCGTTTAAATTAGACGAAAATGTTTCGAATAAAAAACGTTTCTTTTCAAATGCTCTACATTAAGAAAATGATTTCAAAGATGGCGGATTTCCGGATATACCGGAAGTAGGCATCAACTTCCTTATTTAAAATGGAGTACTCTGTATATTATTACGTTTTTAAATTCAGCATCGATTTTTAGGTCCAGTTTAATATCCATTGTTTATGTCTACGAAGCCTATTTTCGAAGTTACTCAGCAATTTTTACAAAATTTGACGTTTGTAATACTTTACAAGAAACGTTAATATCTCGGACACCAAACGCGATAGAAAGATGCGGTTTTCGGTTTTGAAACAAGCAAGGAACGTACTTGTGTTTTAGTAAGATCGTTATTTCAGAAGAATATTAAATCAATAAATTAGCAATTTTCAAATTTGAAAAGTTGAAAACGTTAAAAACTTTTTTTTTCAAATGGGATCGTATGATAAGTTTTACATCGGTGGATGCAAAATTAAATTCTCTTTCACGTTTATATAGGCACATGTGGTTGTATCTTTGATGGTTTTCAAGATATTTACGGTTTTATAATTATGGCGTAGATGTTGGAAAAATCGTAGGTGGCGTGGCTCGCAGACGGAACAATTGGTAGGAAACCTTTCATCCAAACTGTTCCGGTCTCTAATACTAAAATATGCTTTCGCTCCATCTACCTGTAACCACATTATTCTTAAAAACTCCAGTGGTAAACTTTTCAACAGGTTTTCCAAATTTTTATTTAGAAAATTTTTGAAAACATTAGTTTAATATGCGGCTTCCAATAATACCATCCCAAATGCATAGACTCCATGCTGGTTGTCAACAAACCTCTCAAAATTTGGATTTACGTCGGTATAAAAATGTAAATTATGTCAGTTTACATGGCCGTTAATAATAACGCTGTAGCTACATTTCATAAAAGAGAAAATGAAAGAATTTCATGATAAATGTAGCTTCATTCGTAAACAACACACTGCTGAAAAGGAGTGCATCTTCTTGGACTCGAGCACGAGCCCAGCTACAGAAATTCATTCAGTTTTCAGTCTTGTCTTTCAATTGCTTGATTTAGCTGCACGTGATAAGGATGCTATATGTACTCCGTTAAGATCATGTTCACAGATTTTTGACCAATGCCCAAATAGTGACTAATTTCTGCTGTAGCTCACTACCTTCATGTGTGACTACTACATGTTTCCTACTCTCATATATTTCGCCCACGTAAATCCAAATTTTGAGAGGTTTGTTGTCAACCACCATGGAGTCTAAGCATTTGCGGTGGTATTATTGGAAACTGCATAATAAACTAATGTTTTCCAAAAATTTTTAAATGAAAATTTGGAAAACCTGTTGGAAAATTCACCACTGAAGTTTTAAGAATAATTTGGTTACAGTTAGATGGAGAGAAAGCACATTTTAGTATTAGAGGTCGGAACACTTTCGATGAAAGGTTTCCTGTCAATTGTTTCGTCTGCGAGCCACGCCACCTACGAGTTTTCCAATTCCTACGCAATAATCACGAACCCGTAAATATCTTAAAAACCCTCAAACATAGAACCACATGTGCCTAGATAAAAGTGAAAGAGAATTTAATTTCGCATTCACCGATGTGAAACACATCATACCATCCCATTTGAAAAAAAAGTTTTTGACATTTTTAACTTTTCAAATTTGAAAATTGCTAGTCTATTGATTTAATGTTCTTTTGAAACAACGATCTTACAGAAACACAAGTATGTTCCTTGCTTGTTTCAAAACCGAAAACCGCAACTTTCTATCGCGTTTAGTTTCCGAGTTACTAACGTTTCTTGTAAAGTACTACAAACGTCAAATTTTGTAACAATTGCTGAATAACTCCGAAAATAGGCTTCGTAGACATAAACAATGGTTAACAAACTGGACCTAAAAATCAATGCTAAATTCAAAAACGTAATAATGTATAGGATGTTCCATTTTAAAATAAGGAAGTTGATGCCTACTTCCGGTATATCCAGAAGTCCCCATCTTTGAAATTATTTTCTGAATATAGAGCATTTCAAAAGAAACGTTTTTTATTTGAACCATTTTCATCTAATTCAAACGGTATGGCTGCAAGAGAGCACCGCGCGCTTGTTGGACCACCCTGTATATCTTTCAACATAGATATATAAAGGACAAAATTCTTAAAAAGTCAGTGCAAGATTTAAGCTCCTAGCTATTTTCAAATCGGAGATGTCAATAAATCAAGTATTATGACAAGTGTGCTGTGAAATTCAGGAACAAGTGTTGCCCTATAGGAATATAGCCTCCGTCACATCGTTTTAGTATCCATTCTATAGATAATACTCAAGTAGAACCACTAGAAATCATATTTTAACTTTTAGAAATAACCTACAGGTGGCGTAGTAGTCACCAATAAATGCTACATTCGATTTTCAAAATAATGGAACTTTTAAAAGAAACAAACAAAAGGAAATTACAGTATAAAATTGATTATCGTACTTGTTATTGTTAAACGTCGATATGAGCTGACCACAAAGTGTTACATGAATTCCACAAGCAATGACAGTAAGAAAAAATCAATGTGAATACATCTTAAGAACCAAGACCAATCAACAGCAAAATAAAGCAAAATAAGATGGTATAACAACAACAACGATAACAAACAAAAAATACATAAACCTAATTAACATGCGCATACCATATCTATCGTCAATGTTGCCTCAGATGTTCTATGGCGACCATCGTTTTAGATGCACTTATGCATCCATTCACGCGTGGATAAACCTGCCAGTTTGAGCATCTAGAGTAACACTGAAAATAGGTTTAGTATACGCGTGTGAGTTAGGTTTATGTATTTTATCTGTTAACTTTGTTGTTGTACCACGTTACTTTGCATTATTTTCCTGTTAGTTAGCCTTAATTTTTAAAATCTATTCACATTGATTTTTCTTACTATGTTTACTTTTCGAGTTCATGTAACATTTTGTGATCAACTTAAATTGACGTTCAATGATAATAAAAATAATAATCAATTTTATACTGTAACTGTATTTGTTTCTTTTAAAAGTTCCATTAATATGAAAATGGGATACAGCACTTATTAGCGACTACTACGCCACCTGGTGATTATTTTAGAAAGCCAAAATATTAATTCTAGTAGTTTTACTTGAGTATTATCTATAGAATGATTACTAAAACGATGTGACGAAGGCTATATTCCTATAGGGCAGCAACTGTTTCTGAATCTCACAGCACACTTATCATAATACTTGTTTTAAAATAGATAGGAAGGTAAATCTTGCACTGGCTTTTTAAGAATTTTATCCTTTATATATTTGTGTTAAAATATATATAGCATACTATTTAAAATTTCCGTAATAATGCATAATCATTGTTATGATGTCAAATACCGCCCTGTAGCTACTAAGTCAAGATAAACTTGGATAATTTTTATACAACGAATTATTAGGTAAGAATATAGCTCCTTCAAAAAGACCTAGCTTGCTTAATTCTGTCAACTTATACCAAAGTTATGGCCATTTGAAAAAAACTTTTTTCCTTGGTGATTCTAGTGTGACTTTATGTTTCACACATGGAACTTTAAACGAACAGTTTCACCTTAGGTCAGACGGCTAAATTTGAATTATTTTTGTACTTGGAGAAATCAGAGGATAAATTACGGAAACTTCAATCTCAGATAACTTGATTTTTTCAAATGGGAATGCATATTTTCTTCTTTGGTTTTCATTTTATTTCAAATTTTCAGCCAAATCGGTGTTTTTCAATTTTCCTGCATGCAAGCAACCTAGCAGGCCATGGAAGATAAACAAAATCTCGTTAATACGGAAGAACCCAACTAACTTAGTAGAAAGATGCAAACTAACTGGAGCAACGAGGCAGGATTATGAAAATTCCTTACAACATATTAGCTCTAACCAGAAACAATAGCGGTAACAAGAACGCTCATCTTTCACAGCCTACTAGCTATTATCCAATTTCCAAAGTCAGTAAAAAAATATTTAATCAAAGGCAAACTAAGTGATTGTTGCTGGGAGTTGAATATCTATGTCTTCTGAATAAATTTTCACATTTAATGCTATAAAAAAGTAGCCATTCCCGTAAGTCAAAATTAATGATATCTCTGACTGGAACCCTTCAAATTCTTCAGCAGGTACTTCTACTTATTAGCAAAATCGCGGAAAATAAAACTTGAATTGCAGTCTGTTTAAATTGTAAAACATAATTCAGTTTGCAGAAAACTACATAAAGTAAACACAATTACAACATAGCGTAATTAAAAAATTCTAGCAATTATTTCAACAGATGTTCAAAATGCTCCAGTAGTAGATATCTTTACTTTTGACTTAACTAAATGGAAATGACCCATTTGTTTATCCCATTAAATGTGAAATTTCATTCTAAACATGTTAGACTGTAAGCAAAAATCGCTGGTAGTTTTCCTTTTGTTTCAAAATTTTTAATCGTTTTGGAAAGTTGTCAAGCTCTAGTAGACCTCAATAGCTAGTAGGCTGTGAAAAACAAACACTTCTGTCATACCCCAGCTACTCATTGACATTAGATATCTTGCCACTGTTGTATCCGGTTAGAGCTAATATGTTGTAAGGAATTTTCATAATATTACCTCGTTGCTCCAGTTAGTTTGCATCTTTCTACTAAGTTAGTTGGTTTCTTCAGTATTATCGAGCTTTTGTTTATTTTTCATGGCCTGCTAGGTTGCTTGCACGCAGGAAAATTGAAAAACACCAATTTGACTGAAAATTTGAAATAAAATGAAAACCAAAAAAGATTGACATCTAGAATGCTACATCGTTGGAAAGGTAATCAAATTTTACATTTGATTCTTTAAACCAAAATAGGCATTCCTATTTGAAAAAATCAAGTTATCTGTGACTGAAGTTTCCTTAATTAATCTACTGATTTCTCCAAGTACAAAAAGAATTCAAACTTAGCCGTCTGACCTAAGGTAACGCATGTCATGCTTAGTCGTACCGCAAAGTCACGGCCTTCTAAGTTTTATAATCGCTGCGATATTCAATTCTTTTCTGATACCTACTCATACCAAAAACGGTGATTTGCGCGTAAACGGTTTAAAGTTCCATGTGTGATACATAAAGTCACACTAGAATTGACCAAGGAATCCAAATATGCAATATAATATATAGGGGATTCTATTCAAAAAAATGTAAGTTTGACATGAATCACCCTGTATAAACGTCAAAATTTAAGTGAAAATATTTTTACGTTATAGCCCTCAAGGGTCCCTACCATGATCAGGTGACAGATTTTTAAAGCATTTTTTAGTAAGCCCACAATCCTCGGTCCACGCACTATTGGCCCACCCTGTATAGGGTGTCTCATTTAAAAAAATGCATGTTTGCATCACCACGTAGTTAGGGATCACCCTGTATAAATCAAAATATTTTCTGAGCAAGGAGCATATCTGTGGCTACAACTTTTATATGCAACTTTTTTCGATATCTTCTATAGTAGTGGTGTTATCGACCGAGCCGGTACTAAGAACTCACCCTGCATAAATGATTTAGATGTCCTCAAAAAATCAAGTCTACTTAGAAGACCAAAACTGTATCCTAGTGACGATTTGTTCAGGGAAGCTCTGATATACGATCTCAGGCAACTTTATTTCTTACATGCTATGACTCGTTACCACAAAAATTCAAATGAAAAAGATAACATCATCAATAAACGCTCCAAAAATGCGAAGGTTGGTAACGTCTCAAAGAATGGTTAAATACAGTAGATAGGAAAGGAATACATAAATTAATAAATAAATCATATGATAACTGAATCCACATGTGATCTGATAATTTTATAACAAAAATTCATGTAAGTTATTCTCATAACTACATTTATCTTATACAATATAACTACGTAAGTATATGTATGTAATATTTATATATGTACATTGTAACACTAATTCAACCATCTGCAGGCCTAGTACTTCTATGGATGTTAACATATTTATTTACTCATTTTTTTTTCAACGATTTTTTTTATGTAATTTGAGAGTAAATAAATATTATTATTCTATCTAAATATTATTATTATATTATTATTAATAATAATAACCTATGAGGAACGGGTGAAAAAAGTACCTGGAGATGTAATGGCAGCACCATGAGAGTCTGATATGATAATATTGTTACAAGTCTTTAGTCCTAATTGGGCAAAGAAACACTTGGTACGAATTTCACTATTTATTTTCACTAACTACGTACACTACGCCTAGCCTAACACATAACAGTCTAATTTATCTAAAGTCACTACACTAATTTATATTGGTCCTTAACTTCACTAATTTATGTCACAGTTCATTTATTTCGCGCGCGCCACTGGATGTCACGTATTGCTTTCCACTGCACGGCACTGTATCGACTGTAACTCTGCTTGCCTCCCCGCATCTATATATACGCATCTCGGCTTCGAGACAAGTCCGTCCCCTTCCCGTCGCCTTCCACCGACCTCTACGCGTTCTGGAAATCTTCTATAACGCTCGCAGCCTCTCGGAAAAAGGACAGGGCCGGATCGGCACACTGCCCCCTCCTTAAGGCCGTTTCTTCCCCGAAACGTTCATGTCCGAATGGGCACAGAACGTCCTTCTTGCAGCCAGAAGTTTAGTAAAAGAAGCAATCCACGGTTCTGTGTTCTGTCGGTCCCCTGGGGTTCCAGCTGCAGACCAGAATTTCGATTCCCGTGAACCTGAAGAGAACTTCTAGCATGTTTCGAATGATCCGCCAATCCAGGCCGTTCCGTCCGCAAGCTAGCTTAGGAATGGCCAGCTTCAAAACATTTGCGGTCAGCAGCTTCTCCCTGAGGTCCAGGAGTGCCACCCATACAGTTCGGTACGTCGGTTTCTGATAGGACTTCTCCTTCGAAATCAAGTAGTAGAGTCGCCTCTGGTCACTTCGTAACTCTAGCACTTGTCCACTTGGCCAAACAGACGTTGAAATTCACTGGCAATCCCTCGGGACATCCGGAGATCTCTTGCGACACAATGAGCCAACGCGTACTCATCCGGCACCGTGAACAAATCTCGATGTTCCTCACGAGTCACGCCAAACGTAGCCTTGGCTGTACCAGTGTGAGTGGCCACGAAGTCCTCGAAGTTCAGCTCTGGGTGGAGTTGCTGGAGTCTAACTTGCGCTTCCGCATTATCTCCAGCAAACGGAGCCAACCTGTTGAAGTGTACGAGTCTGGGCTTTCCACCGTTGGCCTTCTTTGTAACGGTTCACCCGTTTTCAAAATTATTTTTATATTATTTACTTGGCTACCATATACAAATAGTTTACAACTTCCAATTTTAGCAACTGCTTCCTCATTATACTAGTACATTTTTATAACTATTTTGCTTCTCACCTCTACCTTTTTCCCATCTCTACTTCCTTGAGCTGCAAATATTGTTAATTATACACACTGCGCAAGTGCGCCAAATTTTGGGAAAATAATGAGTGGGGGGGTATGCTCTCTCCCTCTTTACCCAGGTTAGCTTCTAGATAAAATGTAATGGTTCATTCCTTTTGCTTTCTGAACTCATACAGTTAACAGCTAATGTAATTATGTCTCTCTAAGACAATCTTTTGTGTCTGTGCCATTATGTCTTAATCAAGGAGAACCACCTTTTTTCGGGGTGCCAACATCACAACCTCCTTTGTCGGGGTGCCACAATGAAGACCACCTTTTTTGCCGGGGTGCCAACATCGAAGCCACCTTTTGTCGGGGTGCCACCATGAAGAACACCTTTTGTCGGGGTGCCACCACCAAAGCCACCTTCTTTTTCTCGGGGTGCCAAAATGAAGACAACTTTTCTTTGGGGGCACCACACCTCTTCCATGCCACCACCTGAACTCCTTCCGAAGAAGCCAGCCCTCTGGAGCACCACCTTCTTTTCAGAAGGGCACTACCAGGACTTCCCTCCGAGCTAAGATCTTTAAAAAAAAAAATAAAATGTGCTGCATTCATATATATACTAAAATAAACCTTTATTAAACCATTGTTGTCCTATTTTTCATTTCTTGGCGGCTAACTAGACTCACGCATTCACCCACACACGCACGCACCTACATACCCTGGTTTCAGGCAAACCTATTGAGCTGCTGGTTGCTATGAGTAGTAAAGGTGTTGCCTGGTGGTTCATGACCAAGCAACATTTTTATTGTTACATCTTGATGCGATAGATTACGTCATTGATCTTCTTGACGACCTCGTAAGGGCCCTCCCAGGAACTCTGGAGCTTCGGTGACAAGCCACGGCGTTTCTGAGGGTTGTACAGCCAGACCAGGTCTCCAGGTTGGTACACTGTTTCGCTGGACCCTACGTCGTACGTCATCTTCATGCTATGGCTTGGGTGCGAATATTATGGCGAACTTTCTCATGGGCCTCGTCCATTATTCTGCGAAGGTTGGTAACGTAATCTTCGCCTGCCACATCTTCCCCTGGTTTGCAGCCAAACATGATGTCACAGGGTAGCCGGAGCTCTCGCCCAAACACAATACTGGCCGGTGTCTCTCCCGTGGTTTCATGGACTGCCGAGCGGTACGCCAATAGGAAGAGATGCAGCCAGCTGTCCCAGTCTCGCTGGTGATGGGAGACAACCTTGGCCAAATAGCGGTTCACCGTCCTGTTCATCCTTTCCACCATGCCGTCCGACTGAGGATGTAATGCCGTGGTCCGAGTCTTCCTAATCCCCCAAGTTTTTCACCAGTTCTGGAAGATCGCAGACTCGAAGTTCCTTCCCTGGTTCGAATGCAGCTCGAACGGAACTCCAAAACGGCAAATCCAGTCCTTGACCAGAGCGTCAGCAACGGTTGCGGCCTTCTGGTTTGGCAGAGCGTAAGCTTCGACCCATTTGCTAAAGTAGTCGATCACCACCACGATGTACTTGTTCCCAGCTTCGCTCTCCGGAAAAGGTCCTGCTACGTTGATAGCGATCCTCTCGAAGGAACTTACGACTTTGTATTGGCGCATAGGAGCTTTCTTACGCCTCTGTGGACCGTTGCTGGCGGCACAAACTGTACACTTCCTGCACCATTCCTTGACGTCTTCCCAGACAGCACAATGTATTCCTGGAACATTCTTATTTCATCCAAAATAGATTGAGAATATTCAGAACATTAACAGACTATTCTATGGATGTTTTTATTGGTTTCATTCCCATGAGGATGTACGAGGAATGTTACGTCATGATTATTCCATGAACGTGTCGATCAAAATATTCTGATAATATTCATAAATTAATATTATCTAAAGAATAGTCTATGAATATGCCTTTTGGTACGATTCTTAATGTAGGCGTGGCACCGTTACAGGTTATGTTAGGCTTGAGAACTTTGAGGTTAGCTTCAATCGTCAGTTCGTCACGGTGGCGGTGGTCGGTGGTGCCTGCTTATGTGCTTGTGCATTTTTCTCCTGTGATAATTGGATAGTTATCTGTGTTCTGGAACATGATTTTCACTTGTTATTTAGTTTACAACTTCATCTAGGAGAGACTAGGGTGAGTGTAACTATTTTGTCTCTGTAAATTATCGACTTTGTAGCACCATGTGGTAGCAACTCTCCTGTTCAGAGTCTAATCTCTATGTTCTAGTCTTTCTTGTCGTAGGTACCCTAATTAATATATAATAGCCACTGTCCCACTGAGCCCAGTAGGACTTGACGGTAGGCGAGTAAGGTGAAACCTCCTGCCAACTCGGTCGTCGATCTTCCCTCTTCCACTCGATGATCAGTCTCAGGCTGGGATCATCTTCTTGGTCTTTCTGGGGTTCGGTAGGCTGCCCGCGGTCATCCACAACGGTGGTTCTTCTGGTGATGGCGTCCTTCGTCTCGGCTCGGTTGCAGTGAGCACAGTCGTCGGGACACGGTCTCCTCGAAAGTGCATCCGCATTCCCATGAGACTTGCCAGCACGGTGTTCAATGTCGAAGTCGAATTCCTGCAGTCTCTCGATCCACCTGGCTACCTGTCCCTCTGGATTCTTGAACCGAAGTAGCCATGTCAGGGATGCATGGTCCATCCTCAGCAGGAACTTCCTCCCGTACAGGTACTCGTAAAAGTGCTCCACGGACTTGACGATGGCCAGCAATTCCCTCCGAGTGACGCAATAGTTTCTCTCAGGCTTAGATAGCGTCTTGCTGAAATAGACGATCACCACCTCTCGGCCATCTTGTATCTGCGACAGAACTGAACCTATCCCCACGTTGCTCGCATCGGCGTCTAACACAAATTTACCGTTAGGTAGGGGATAGCTCAGCACTGGAGCCGTCGAGAGAGCCTTCTTCAGTAGGTCGAAAGCTTGCTGGCAGTCATTTCCCCACTGGAACCTGCGGCCTTCCTCCGTAAGCCTAGTCAGCGGCTTGGCGATGGTAGTAAAACCGGCCACGTATCGACGGTAGTATGTACACAGACCTAGGAAGCTTCTTACGTCAAGTTTGTTCTTGGGTACCGGCCATCCTCTTACTGCTTCGATCTTCTGAGGATCCACGGCTATGCCTTCTTGGGAAACCACATGTCCTAAATATTGCACCTTCTTCTGGAACAGATGGCACTCCTTGGGGCTCAGCTTGAGGCCTGATTGGCGCAGCCTCTTAAAGACTTGTTCCAGGTTCTTGAGGTGATCGTCGAACGCTTTCCCAACCACGTCTAGGTAGACCAAGCACGTTTCCCAAGACAGCCCCTTCAAGACAGTCTCCATGGGCCTCTCAAATGTAGCTGCTGCATTACACAGCCCAAACGGCATGACCGTAAACTGCCATAACCCCGAGCCGACGGTGAACGCAGTCTTCTCCTTATCTCCTGGGTCCATCTCGACTTGCCAGTAGCCGCTCTTCAAATCAAGCGTAGAGAACACCTTAGAACCCGCCAAAGTGTCTAGGGTGTCGTCAATTCTTGGCAGAGGGTAGCTGTCCTTCTTCGTTACATTATTGAGCTGCCGATAGTCCACGCAGGATCGTGTCGACCCGTCCTTCTTCCTCACGAGTACGACCGATGATGACCAAGGACTCGCTGATTGCTCGATCACTCCCTCTTCTTCCATTTCCTTGATGATTCTATCGGCTTCTTCCCGATTAGCCAATTTTAGCTTCCTTGGTGGTTGCCGAATAGGTGGTACATCGCCCGTGTGGATCTTGTGTCGGAACACATTTGTCCGCCCCTTCTTTCCAATGCCAACATCGAAGATATCCTGGTATTCTGTGATGAATACTCTCAGCCTCTTCTGTTGTTCCCTGTTCAAGCCTTTCGACGAATCAGCCACCAGCTCACTCAGCTTCTCATGCAGCCGCTCATTCCGTTGATCTGATGCGTACCGATGAGACTGGAGAACAACAACCCAGTGGTGTTCCCTTCTTGAGGTGTACCGGAAAACCATTCGCGTTCAGCAACCTCACCGGAACTGCGTCATTCGCTCGTACCAGGTGTTTTCCAATAGCGATGCCACGAGCAATCAGCTCATCATCCGGTTTAGGTCCAAACAACATGACGCTCCCTCGATCAGCGTCATCAATCAAGCAGGCTTTGATCACCACCTCGCACCTTCCTGGGATGACAGTTTCTTCTGAGAGCACCACCTGGACAGCCTCTTCTTGACGTCGGTGGAGGACTACCACTTCCTCTTGGACTAGCAAGGTATCATGTCTCAGGTCCAGTTGGAACCCATAGGTGTCCATGATGTCCATTCCAACTATCACCTCGTTCTCGATGTCGGCTACCAAAACTCGATGTTTGATCTTGGTGTTCCAAAAATGGAGCTGTATGTCGGCTTCCTCATGGATGCTTGCGGGCTCTCCGGTAGCAGTGCGAAGCCGCCATCTTGTTGGCCTTACATCAGCGCTCTTCTGGAGTACATCAGGTCGTACGATGGTCTTTGAACTCCTTCGGACGCGGCTGGAGCATCGCCTCTGCTCTTCGAACTCACTTAGCATCGGATCTTCTTTCTTCTTTGGACGGGACTCACTAATAACCCGCCGCAGTTCCTCAACTAGGGCCGCCACATCTGTCCTACCTTCACACTCCCGAACTCGAGCCTGGCACTGGTAAGCCTTTTTCACTGCCTCAAATTCTAAAGCTCTGGCCAGCGCATCCACCAGACGTTCCGGATGTGCGAGAGCTACAGCTTGACGCATTTCGGCATTATGAAGACCACTCACAAATGCCTCCACAGCTAGTCGCTCCATTAGATCTTGTGGAGCCGTCGGATATGCCAGTCGAACTAATCGGGCTATGTCTGCTTCAAATTCTTGCAGCGTCTCATTTGGTCTTTGGGAGCGGTTCTTCAGCTGAGCGTGGAAAACGTGACCGAATCTGGCTTGACCAAACCTCATTTCCAGATGTCTGACTAGCTATTCGTAGTCCCCTCGTTCTGTCAGTAATAGCGTCTGAAGAACATCCGTAGCTTCGCCGCTCAGTGCTAACGTCAAAGCTGTCGCCTTCTCACCAGGTAACCAACCATTTGCGTTTGCGGCCGCCTCAAACTGGAGGATGTAATTCTCCCAGGATGTTTTCCCATCGTACTCAGGAGGTTTCAATCTCGGCACCAATCTCCTGCCTTCAGGTCACTTGATGTGGTTACGCTTGCAGCCTGAAGTTCCACTCGCAGCTTGTCCATCTCTGAATCCAGGCGTCGGATGTTGTCTCGCAGATCTTCTTTCTATTTGTCCAATCCCCTCTTCAGATCCTCTTTTTGTTTTTCCAATCCCCTCTCGAGATCTTCTTTTTGTTTTTCCAATCCCCTCTTGAGATCCTCTCTTTGCTCTTCCATCTTCGATTCTAAGGTGTCAATTCTGGTGCTGATTCTCTCTTCTATGTCCTTTTTTAACGCAGCGATCTCGTGGAGAGACTGCTTAAAGCTTGCTTAGATTTTTGCTTCGAGCGACATTCGAGCAGATTCTGACTGTTTGGAACTTGCTTCGATTTTTGACTCGAGCGACAGTCGAGCAGATTCCGACTGTTTCGAGATTACTTCGAGCTTCTTGGCCCACTCGAATTCAGGTGACTCGAATTCGAATGTATCTGGATCCCCACCCTCTTCAATCATTATTTGTCGGAGTCGATCCTGTAGAACGGCCTTCAGCTCGCTGCTATCGGCACCGCGTTCATCAAGCTCTCTCCTTAAATCCACAACCTTCAGTTCACCGAATCTCACCATCTTGACAGTTTATTCACTTAACTGTCCGTACCACGTTGCCCAATCAATGAGTCTACCCCACACCTGACACCACTGTTACAAGTCTTTAGTTCTGATTGGGCAAAGAAACACCTGGTACGGATTTCACTATTTATTTTCACTAACTATGCAGACTACACCTCGCCTAAGACTTAACGGTCTAATTTATCTAAAGTCACTACACTAATCTATACTGGTCCTTAACTTCACTAATTTATGTCACAGTTCATTTATTTCGCGCGCCACTGGACGTCACGTATGCTTTCCACTGCACGGCACTGTATCGACTGTAACTCTGGTTGCCTGCCCGCATCTATATATACGCATCTCGGCTTCGAGACAAGTCCGTCCCCTTCCCGTCGCCTTACAGCGACTTCTACGCGTTCTGGAAATCTTCTATGACGCTCGCAGCCTCCGCTTCTCGGAAGAAGGACAGGGCCGTATCGGCACAATATTTACAACAGTGGACTTCCAGTTAACCAGAGGGGTGGCTAGACGCTTCAAAAAGCTGCAGAGAAAGGAGCTGCAGAACTTAGAGCCCAGGATGCGAAAACCGGCGAAGTGGCATACCTGATTAATTCCATAACGGTGCCAACGGCAAATGGAACCGAAAAAAAAGGACCGATACATCTGGTACTTGCTGACATAGAAGAGCCCGCTAGAGCTCGATAGAAAATCTCTACAAGGCGGCAGGCAGACTAAAAGAACTCCTCCAAAGGTACGGCAGACACAAAGTAGCAATGCCCTGCATCCCTACCTATAACTGGGATCAAGTCGGCAAGACTTTTACATACGTATGTAAAGATGGTGATATACAGCTTTGTGTCTACGAGTATAAAAAGGCGCAAAAAAGGAGACAGAAGAGGAAATCGACATCAGAAGGAGAACAAGGTAATAAAGCATATCCAAGGAACAGCAAGAGAATAATATAAATAGTCCGTAATAGTGCAAGGTAACGGAATTTCGTACGCAGACCTGGCTAGAGGGATACGGAAAGACGTGAGTGTAAAATCAGTAGATGTTGAACTCTCAAGTGTGAGGAAAACTCAGAAAGGAGATGTTCTCTTGGAAGTGAAACGTGGCAAGACTGGTGACCTACTAACAGCAATAAACTCCTAGGTGAAGGGAGCATACGCAGTTAAGAGAACAAAACAAATAGTGTTGCATCTCAAAGGATTGGACAGCGAAACTAATAAGGATGAGATAGAAGAGGCTGATGTGCTTATGGTCGCGGAGCCAAACAAGGCTATGGTCAACGGAAACGAGTGGTGCACAGAGAATTGCGGACATAGGGGCTGGATCAGGCTTCTGCTGGGTTGAGATGGATAGATGTATACTCTATAGCTGTTACTTCTCACCGAATGCTTGCTGTTGAAAACCTTTGAGTCTCAACTAAGTAAACTCAAACAAAACATACTCCCCAGACACAAAGAGGCGATATTATGTGGCGATTTTAATGCCAAATCCCCAGAGAGGGGCATGTCGTATGAAGATCGCCGTGGTAAAATCACAACCAGCTGGATGACCGAATTACGCTTGGTTGTTGTGAATGAAGGAAGGGAACCTACTTTTGTTGTATCATCGATATAACGCTAGCCACGAAAAGCAAATCAAATGAATACAGCCTCTGGAGAGTACGACAGGATGAAAATATGAGCCTGCATAGGTGCATAACTTTTGAGGTCTTCCGGAGGGCTTCAGCGCCTACCCCAGAACATCTGCACACTGGCTGGAGTCTCAAACTGTTAAATAAAGGCCGATTTGGCGCTGCACTGCAACAAACTCAAGGGAAAAATATATCGACAGCCGACGACCTAATCGAGGAACTGACAATTCTCTGCAACCGATCAATGCCACCAAGGAGATGCACAAACAGGCAAAACCCCATATACTGGTGCTCTCAGGAAATTGCACAATTGAGGCGCGAGTCCCTTAAGGCAAGGCACATGTACATGTTACTTCAGGCGCATGTCAGGGAAATCCGAAGGTTATTTTATGAAACAGCCAAACAGAAGTTGAGGGCAGCTATCAAGTGTTTCAAGTCCAAATGCTGGAAACAGTGGGTAGCGGATATCAAAAATGACATCTGGGGGAAGGTATACATGATTGTATTTTCAGCAATACATGCTGGCACTCCCCTTCCAAGGTTGACACTTCATAGAAAACTTCAGATTGTCCAAACACTGTTTCCTAAACAACAGAGGATAAAAAGCACGATACAACCAAATTCGAATCTGTCACTATTTACAGTAGATGAGCTTCAAAGCGCTGTAGAAAAGCTGAAACCGAAAAAAGCCCCAGGTCCGGACGGAATACCGGTAGAGATCACAAAGTATGCGGTACAAGGAGCACCTGAAATCTTTCTCAGCGTAATGAATGAGGCTCTAAGGACAGGCTGTTTCCCAATGCGATGGAAATGCGCTAACCTGACTCTGATACCCAAAAAGGCCAAGGCAGCATATCATTAACGATCTCAGAAGAATGGTAGTAGAACAGCATATCCTTCGATTGATAGAGAGCTACTTGCAAGATCGCAAGCTGCGACTAGAAAGAACAGACGATTCTCACATGTTCCCTTTAGATTCCGGAGAATCCCAGGGATCAATACTAGGGCCAACCCTGTGTAATGTAGTCCACAACGGCATCTTACAGCTGGACCTTACGGAAAAAGTGACAAGCATCGCATATGCAGACAATCTAGCGGTGGTGGTGGTGGCACAAAACGAAGAAGAGCTGATGGAAAGGGCGAACTGGGCTATTGGCGGAATTAGTGCTAGGCTACCGAACAGATCCTTAATGGTGGAACCAACCAAAATAGAAGCAGTTATGCTAACACCAAGAAGGGGTCTGCTACCGGTAACTTTCTTAGTAGAAAGAGTAACGATAACTCCGCAAAAGGCCATAAAATACTTGGGTGTGTGCCTGGGTTCAAAGCTGACTTTTGCTGAACACATCAGAAAGGCTGCACTGAAGACTGGGAAAATAGTAGCGGCCTTAGCCAGGGTGATGCCTCACGTGGGAGGCCTCACCTCCAGTAAAAGGCAAACATTGAGCGCAGTAGCCTACTCTACAGCACTGTACGCAGCACCTGTTTGGCAAATGGCCATGGGAATACAGAGAAATAGGAGAACGCTTGAATCCGTTTTTAAGGAACTTGCAATAAGAGTGTCCAGCGCCTATTGCACAATATATTTCGACGCGGTGATGGTAATTGCTCGCATGCCACCCATCGATCTCATGGTATGGGAGAGATGCGAAACATGTGGCATCATAGACGAAGTTAGTCAACAAGCAGCCAGATAAAGACCTCTCGAGAAATGACAAGAGTCGGTGGACAAATACTGACAGGGGTGTTTGGACAAGACGCCTCATACCAAATATTGCAGCGTGGCTAAAGCGAGACGATGGTGAAATGGATTTTTACTTGACGCAACTATTGCCTGGTCATGGATGTTTCAAGGCATATCTCAATCGTTTCGGGATAATTGGTGAACCGACATGTTGCTACTGCAATGAGTAAGACGATGTCGAACATACATTTTTCATCTGCGGTAGATAGGAGGAGGAAAGACAGAGATGTTTCAGAATCGGGGCCAAAGAGCAACAGCCGAAACATTAATTGCCTTGATGCTCAAAAACCAGTCAAATTGGTACAGTATAACAAATTTAGCCAGACGGA
Organism: Callosobruchus maculatus; assembly: GCA_951848785.1. Taxonomy (NCBI): domain Eukaryota; kingdom Metazoa; phylum Arthropoda; class Insecta; order Coleoptera; family Chrysomelidae; genus Callosobruchus; species Callosobruchus maculatus. The sequence continues at coordinate 2,099,672 of CATOUR010000191.1, read as the reverse complement.
TTCTTACCCAGAGAGGAACGAAATTCCAGGTCAACAGGATCATAATAGACAATAAAAAATATCTGAAAATTAAGACTCCACGGAGCAACGATGTAATGCCATCCGGCGGTTCCGCTGCTTAATGTGGACAGCTCTAGCTGAGGAAAAAAACTACTACTACTACTACTACTACTACTACGGAAGAGATTAGTCCATAGGATCCCAGCGTACTGGTGGACAAACGAAATTGATGCTCTACGTAAAAATGCCCTAAAACTCAGGCGAATCGCACAGCGGGCAAGAGAAGGGTCTGGAGCCGAGGAAGAGAGAGAAAGATATAGATAAGCCAAGAAACAATTGAGAAAAGAAATCCGCGCAAGTAAAAGGCGCTGCTGGCGGTCACTGTGTAGAGAAGTAAACGAGGATGTGTGGGGATTAGGGTACAAGATAGTGTTACAACGCTTAGGACAGCAGGCACCGGTTCCTCCTCGGGATCCGCAAGCAATGTAAGAAATTCTTCCCTGTTCCTGCAATATCCTCCCACTACAAGATGCACAGTGTCGCTGGAAGGGACCGCTCCTCTATTCACTGTAGAGGAATTGAAAATGCGGCCGCTCCTCTAAAATGTCGCAAAGCCGCTGGCCCAGACGGGATACCTGTTGAAGTAGTTAAACTGTTGCCCCGACCATATTACTAAATATATACAACTTGTGCCTGTTGAGTTGTGTTTTCCCACGAAGGTGGAACATGCAGAGATTAGTACTTCTAGAAAAAGGAAAAGAACTACCTACTAGCCCTTCCTCGTTCAGACCACTTTGTATTCTGGATGACGGGAAACTTTACGAAAGACTGCTCAGGTCTCGACATCGAAGATCAGTGGTATCAGCCAGTAACATCTGGGACTGACAACATGGCTTCAGGCCTGGCCATTCAACGATGGACGCATTCAAGGAAGTTGTGGACTTCACAAATTCAGCGTGGAGTGGCAACCACAGTACGCGGGACTCCTGTGTACTGGTCACACTTGATGTTAAGAACGCTTTCGATTCTGCAAGGTAGAACGACATACTAGAGGCATTGAACATCAATTTCATATTCCTGCGTATCTGTTCAAGATAATAGGCGACTATCTCAATGACAGAGAACTGGTCTATCAAACCACTGCGGGCGTTCGCAGCAGACTGCGCACTGCTGGAGTTGGCCCCGATTCATGGGACATTGTCTATGATGGAGTGCTAAGGATGGATCTACCTGAATGGGCAAAACTCATGGCATATGCGGACGATGTTGTTGCCGTTATATTGGCAAAAGATCCAGAGCAGGCAAAGAATAGGGTGAAACTGATAGTGTCCCGTGTGCTCAACGCTCATGGCCTTCAGCTGGCACTAAGCAAAACAGAAATGGTGGTATTGACAAGGTAGAGAAAATTCCCTGAACCCCTCAATGTTGTCCAAGGAGGAACCCCAGTTGTAGCCAAGGATACTGTCAAATACCTTGGAGTGCTTATCGATACGCGCACTACGAACAACTATGTGCAGCAGCTAACAAAGCAGCAAAAATAGTAGCCGCACTATCCAGACTCATGCCCACTAATGGTAATTCCATAATTCTGAATGGAGCCGAGGTATGGGCAGGTGCACTAGAAATACAAAAATATAGGAACCATCTAGCTTCCGTTCAACGAACTGCAGCACTAAGAGTAGTATGCCCGTATCGAACTGTCCCTCAGGAGGCAGTTCTGGTGGTTGCGGGCATCCCTCCAATACAACTTCTGGTCAAAGAGAGGCAACTCCGGTACGAAAGTCGTAAAAGAGGTGATCCCAAGAGTCCAGAAATATCACTCTCAGTAAGTGGCAATCCCGGATATAGACCCGTAGTTTAATAGAAAATATGGTGAAGTAAATTATTACTTCACCCAGTTTCTTACAGGCCTTTTTAACAGTTACCTGTTGAAAATTGAAGTAAAATATTCGCGGAATTGTGATTACTACCCGGAACAGGAAGATGTGCCTAGACACACCTTTTTTGAATGCTCAAGGTGGGATGATAAAGGACGCGATCTTGAACTGCAGCTTGGCATTGATCTGTCCCCAGAAAAACTGATGAACGAAATCCTCAACAATGAGGATTCCTGGTATCAAGTCTCAGCTTACGTTGCGGAGGTTTTAAGAGAAAAAAAAAATGGACTTCATGATTTAGGTGAAATCAGTCCAGCTATAGAAGCAAATCTTCGTTTTGATGAAATTCGAAAGCGGTACCAAAGCGATGGTGTGGTAAAAAAAAACGTTACGAGTAAAAAAACTACCACTACTACATATAGCAACTGTGGTAGATCGCGTTGACTAAAGGCATAAAGTTTCAGGTCATCCATATAGAACAGATGCTTGACCTTGTGCCTCTGTCGGTTGGACGTGTCACAGCTGTATTCTTTAGTTTTTCTCAGCGCTATGGACAGAGGCAAAAGTGGGATGCAGAAGAGCAAGAAACTCGAGAAGCCTCTTTGGAAGAGGCCTCCTTTTGAATGACACTAACCCGAGTTTCTGCGAGAGTGGCATTAGTTGTCTGATGCATCCCACTATCTTTTTATCCACCGAAAGACATTTCAACAGCCGCACAAGCCGCACATGAGACGTGTTGTCGAATGCCTTTCGATAGTCAATCGAGACCGTGGAAAGATTTCGCTAGTACTGCACGGAGTCTCGCTTGACACGTCGATCAATCAACAGGTGCTACTCGCAGCCAGCCTTCTTTCTTTGACCCTCTCTGTTCATACATTTTGAGATATTCATATTCTGGTGAAGTGCTTGAAAATGCGCTCAACTCAGACATTATATTGGTCTGTAGTTTTTGATATCAGACAAATCTCCAGTCTTCCAGCGAAGCACGGTTTAACCATCGACGGGAATTGGCTGCTCTTGATTTAGCCACGAGTTAAAAACTCTAGCTGAATGCGATGACAATAGTAGGTGTTTATGCCATGCAGGCCAGGAGCTGCGAAATTCTTTGCACCTCATAAGGCGTTAGGAGTCCTCCTACAAATGGACTCGAACTGCGCCAAGGACTTTCCTCAAGAAAAGTTACCATGATAGTATATTCTGTACTTTAAAGATATATCCGAGTATTGCTTTTGAAGGCATTCAAATAGACTTGTATTCTTGTAATAGACTAATGTGCCATGAGTTTGAAAACAATGATTAAATCATTCTCTAAGTGTATACAAAAATAGGTATACTGATGATGAAAAGCTTCTAAATCGATTTTTTTCTGATAGCAGCGACAGGTGCAAAAGTGGATTAAGCACCACAGAGAAGGTGGTAGCTTGGACACTGACCGCAGACGTGCACGTCGGCAGGCTCTGTCGCAAGACGATGTAAGGCGGCTCATAGAATATAACAGTCAACATCGGTTCTCCAGCACAGCAACAATAAGAGCCAGCCTTGGATTGATTTTGCTGCAAGAGAACCGTTGCAAACTATTTGCATAGAAATGGCATCCACAATCGATCACCAGCCAGAAAACCGTTGCTCTGTGAAGACCATAAGAGGAGGAGGCTACAATTCTGTCAGGAGAAGCTTAACAGGGACTGGAGTACTGTAGTCTTCTCCGATGAAAAAACGTTCTCCACCAGCTTGGATCATCGCCCACCGCTGTGGCGACCCAACAATACGAGATATGGTCCAGCCAACGTAATTCCTAACAGACATACCGGTCGGAGTACCATAGGATATTGGGGCTGGATGACTAGTGATGGCCCGGGTGATTTAGTGGAGATAAATGGTAAGAAATAGTTATTATTTTATTATAGGCATTATTTTTCTGAAATCAGAACTGGAAGATCTCTTACATGTGTTTAAGTGTTTAAGACATGATTGTGTTCTGTGGTTGGATTGGTTTATTATAAATCTGGAAATTATTGATAGGTGTTAATCCTCCTTTTTTAAGTTGTATGTTATTCTCCCTGTAACTTGCAAATATGTAATTTGTTTATAAATTTAATATTTATTTAACCATATCATAGCTAATATTTTTTGGCAAAAAACAAATGTTAGAACCGTCACTGTTGGCTCATTTGGAATTATAAATACATTTAACTATGAATTTCGTCAGTTTGATAGAAAATTGCAGTTTTTCATTCATAATAAATGTTGATTGGCGTTATAGAAAATAAATTTGCGAATGAGAATAGTGCTTGGTTTGGAAATTTGTACATGCATTGTCACTAGAAAATTGTTCAATTCCGAATGGAACCTGCGTGGGATATGCGTTAAACGCCGAGCTTTCGTACGCGATTGTTCGGGACATCCTCAGGGCACTAACCACGACTGGGACAGTCTGCAGAGAAGATTGCAAGCCTGCATTGATGCTGAAGGTGGTTATATCAAATACTGGTGAGAATATATATTACATTAAACTACAGCAAACGTGTACACTGTACTTCTATTATTCTAACATGTCTTTTTTGCGAAAATCTACTTCAATCACTAATAGATATGTTTTTTTACAGAGTCTTCGGCTTCTGGAAAAATACGACTTTTTTTGTTTTAATTATTTAATTTAATTTAGTTTTAATTATTATTAGTTTTTTATATTTATATTTTATTGGAAATGATTTATGTATTATTTGTATTTATATCACAGGGTTTATTTTATTTATTTGATATTATTATTCATGTATTTTATATGTACGAAATTTATTTTAATTTGAAAATACACATTCAATTATAGTAGTTATAAATAATTATTATTTTTCTCCCCACACCGATAGGTCAGGGGAATATTGCGATCGCTAAAGTTTCGATTTTGAGATAATACACTTATTGGGAGTTTTATAATGTCTACATAACGAAAATCCACGTCACTCATTTCCGTCGGTCTGTCTGTACACGTTTTTCTACCCACATAATCTCAGTAACCGCTGCAAAATTTTAGTTTTAGGGGTTCCTCATTATTTTCTACTCTTTTTGAATGGGGGTGAAATAGGGGTGGTTGGGTGGGGGGCTGTAAAACTGAAACTTTTGTTGTATTCATAACAGGCTGTCCACTAACCTGTGAAAGAATGATCAAGCTAATACATTTTTACTTCCCACACCGATATAGGTAATAAAAATATTTTAATATGGACAAAAATTGAATGAACACGGTTCACCCCATCGGTTTCATCAACCCCAGCGCATGCTTTGTGAGTTCAAAGTCGGCAGTCCTCGCACATCGCCCAACCGTCATTCGTCATTATACTATGTAGTTCGTTATTGTTTCGAAGCATGAGAACCTCTTCGACGACCTGTCGCATACTTTCCTCATTCCATTACTACGGGATAGTAGTATCCTGATATCCGATTTTATCTGACCGCTTAATGTCCCATTTTACCCGACTGCATACAGTGGCGGCTCGTGACTCACGAGAACGGTGGAGCCAAAATATAAAAAATAACCTACAAATAATTTATCGGCACCTCAAAAAGTATAATAAAACAATAAAAACACTTACCCAAAATTTTATCTGAATATAACCTATGTACAAAAACAAAAAATACAGTTTCAAATTGCCCGGTATGTAAAATCTAATCGTCTTTCCTTAATCTTTGCAAAAGTGTCAATAACTTGTCTGCTAAAATTATCAATGTTTGTTGTTTTGTCAGGAATGATGGCGACAAAGTTAGCTTTATTTAACTCTCTAGTCACCTCTTCATGATAAACTTTAACCATATAGTCCAACAACTCATTTTAAATTGTTTTAGAGGTTCCTCAAAATACGGTCGCTTTGCTAAAATGATCCTTTAAATCCCTATCTAAGTGAGAACTAGAATTTATTAGTTTTCGGAGTACTCATTTGTTTACCGATTCCTCTGTTTCATTATGCCTACGTAATACTAGTTCTAAAGTACCGCAAAATCGAATACAGTTTATTATAATATTTAAAATGTAACGGTATTTCTTAACTTGTTCATTTTGTTTTATTATCGATACTCTATCAGCCGAATTTAATTGAGAAGGTACATTTGATTTTCCAAGCAAAGCAAAGCTAAACGTATTATTTACATGCACCCTGGAATTCTCATGCGTTTTCATTTTCCCATAGATATACACTGAATCGGTTACTCCATTCTTCGTCCAGGTAGGATCGCCACCAAACAAAACACATGGGAAACAAAAAAATGCGTTTTTCTTAAAACATCCACAAATCCAATTGTTTTTATTGTACATATTTCGATTGAACTTCCGTAATCGGCGTTTTTAAAATTCGACGAACTAGACACATTTTGCGTTTTTTGAATATCTAAATCGGGAAGCGGTCTTCCCAATTCCTTGATTTCAATTTTTTCCTCATCGAGTATGTAGAAAACGGCTTTAAAAAAAGATCGCTCATTACTATATATTTTGGCAATAGTCCCTCACTTATTACGAGTCACTACTAAATATTATTAAAGTAACTTGCAACTTTCACGTCAGGGCTCGAAACGACAGCAGAAATTAATCCGAATATTCCCAATCGACAACGACAACAAGATCTACAATAGTCTTCGTGAGCCAGCAGCTGGCTTTTTTCTATTAAAGTCGCGCTCTGCGCATAACGCTAATATAACCTCGTTTAACCTTTCTGCTAGATCTATATAGCAGAATTAATAGTCGGTGAATGGCGCCGCTGGCAGTTTGGCTCCGTTTGAGAATGTTTGCTTTTTGATAAATAATTTTAAAAAATAGGATGTAATATGATATTTAAAAGCAGCACAAAACAAGTTAGGTAGGTACTCGATTTATTGTGGTGGTGCCATGGCTCCTTGGCTCCTTAAGGCGAGCCGCCACTAACTGCATATCTTCAACTGTTTTTCAAAATTTTCATGAAAAGGAAATAGATGCCATATCCACAGATATCACAAACCATAGTCAATTACTTACAAAAGGCAAAAAACGACTCACTTTTATTTAAATTGCTTGTTTTAAGCAAAAATGCGTGACTATCTATCCGCAAAACTAAATAACATAACCTTCCTTTTCAAAATTATCACTTGTAACTCACCACAGCTTAACAATCAATTAGAATAACCACTTGCTACATCTGCACATACTTTATTTACATCGATTACAACCAACAATAATTGTCAGATTGGGCTTCTTATTTAGAAATAAATGCCGGTATCGCGTTTTACCAGCCTATCCCGTTTTGGCTAACCTTCCCCTACATACAAAATGTGTCTTGAAAACTAATAATTTGGTGGCGATGGAAGTCGGACAACCTATTGATGCCACAAGACTCACAAGAGCGATGAGAAGATTGTATAGCTTTCGAAAATCGTGCGGACCAATTTGGAAAAACCATTAGAACTGATCAAAATTTAGTTTAAGCTATACGAGGGTTGATCTAAATCTCCCTCAATCCACCAGTAGGCAGACAGCTGTTTCACGCTTATTAGCGGTCATCAGTGTGCCATATGTCGATTGACGGAGATAGAGAGCATCAGAATTTTCATGTCTACCAGACATGTAAAGCATGTGAGAGTAGGCGACAGAAAAGATCTGTCTGTAAGCCATCTGGTACCCGAAGGCAACAGCAAACCAAAGAAAGTCGCTGCTAGACAGCAGCAAACTTCTTGGAGGAATACAAAGGCGCGGTCGCTTGGCCTGACAAGAAGAGCGCGTTTTGTGAGTAGAAGAAAATTGAGGGGAGAAAGGCCGCCAGATATTAGACCATCCATCGGTGATGAGAATATGAATTGTTAGAGCGCGTCTGAAGAAGGAATAAAGATGATAAAACAAAACTGAGAAACAAACTTTAAAACAGCTCAAATTATCAAACAAAAATAAAGTTACTTCTTCACTGATGAAAAACGAGAAAAAAATAAACGATGGTTTTGTTGCAGTTGATACACTAACGTATTTGTATTTTGGAAAAAGCTGATGAAGAACTGGAATATTATATGAATAATTAAAATTATTAGGTAGCGTGCACAGGCGTATCCAAGACGGGGGTTACAGAGTATTGAATGGTTCATATCTAAACTTGATTTACGTAATATACCTTGCGTTTCTAATAAAAATCGTAGATCAATGCATGTACTGCATCATGTACCTATTTATATTTTCGTATATTTTGTACAATAATTTTCAATTTTGTTGTATTTTTGAACAACTCTGATTTTCCAAATAAATTATATGAGTCAGGTATCATTCAATTGAAAATAAAATTCTACAAACCTTGTAATAACTATAATCCGCCGCGAATTTCATATACAGGGTGTCCCAAAACTCAACATCAAGCCACAACGTGGTGACAGGACTAACTGTAACCATCATGAGAAAAACCAGAAAAAAAATCCATCCCATGCAGTTTGAAAATTATTTGCATTTAAAAGAGTCCTAGAAATTTGATAAATTATAACAGTTTTTCGGTTATTGTGGTTAACTTTTATTATTTTTGTTCATTTAAACTTTGATACCGTAACCCTAAATAACATTTCTAGAAGCACAGTCAAAAATAATGACACAATTGCCCCAAGTTTTCTAGAATGAAGACTATTTGTTAAACTAAAATTTTTAAAGTTTGCCGACATTGAAAGGCCCTCCTTTAAAAAAAATGTACTAAAGTGCCTTGGCAATACTTGTTAGTTTCATACAAAAAAAACGAGTAAAAAAATAAAAACCTCAAGTAACCCGATTTTTGCTTACCCGTTTCACTCAGGTCAGATGTTCTTCATTCGCACGAGCTTTTGGTAGGATCTTAATTTAACGGCAAAATGATGAGAGAGATGGATAGTGAACATGTTTGCCATGAGTGAACGAGACAGACACTTTTAGCAAAATCAACAAAAATAAGTAAAATAACGCAGCTCGGCTAGGCTCTCAATGGGCTTTGAATAAACTTTGAGTTTTGGGACACTCTATAAATATTGTCATATTCATATTTAAGCCAAAATTCTCAGGCTACCTGACTGTTTAGTGTTTATGATCATTTAGTTGTTTGTGTTGTGATAATAAACTGCTTACGCTAATACTTAATATATGTTTATCTTGAATTTCATCAAATTAAGATTTATTTAATAATTATCAAGCGATGTTGTTTTTCCATCTTCCTAAAGTGCCAAATATTCGACTGTTTCAGTTGCTGCTTACCTTTTCCTTCTTTATTATAATAGTATTCACATATTCCTTTCTGCTGTTTCAACTGCCGCGACCAAGGTATTATGAAAATAGGGAAACCATACACAAACCTCATTCACTGCTACCCCCCAACCCAAAACTGATATCTGGATAGGCTCTTAGTAGCACGTTATCCTCTTGCTCTCATCGAAGGCGGGCAGATGCGGAAAATCAATCAACATCATATCAATTACTCCCGAAAGTCTTGATAACTGTCCATAATATAAAATATTTCTATTACCTATGTACCTAATTGAAAATATACTGTTACATCGAATTAACAGGTACGCCATGCCATGCACTAAAAAATAAATGTTCACCAGATGTAGAATTTAATGAAGATACATCCCTTACATAGGACCCGACTAGGGGAGAGGTTCGGGAGCTAGAGCTCCATCCGAGATATTTTCTGGATATACTAATACGTAATTTCATTAGCACAATTGTAATCAAACCCTACTACTATCCTTGGTTCAATATTTACCAAAAGTATTTTTTAAGTTGTACAGGGTGACCTAATAAGAATTGACGCCGGCAATATCTCGGTAGCCGTTAATCGTATAACTTCGAGCAACAAATATTATTAGGTAAATCGGCTAAGAGAAATCGCTGGAAATTATTTTATAATTATTATATAAGTTCCGCAAGTAGCCGCTAGGGGGCGTAACTGTTACGGTCAATCAGAAAAACGGCTTTTTCTTAAAGAATATGCAAATAAAGGTATGTTATAAATTCTACCGTCATGCAGACTGAACAATTCTCGATTGTTTTGTTATTCGTTTTTTGCTCTATCTTGTAAGATGTAGTGGTGGGGGAATGTCATAAAGCATATTATTTGAATGGCCATAACTTTGGTATAAGTTAACGAAATTAAACAAGCTAGGTCTCGTTTGAAGGAGCTGTTTTTACCTAATAATCTGTTGTATAAAGATTTTCCAAGTTTATCTTGACTTAGTAGCTACAGGGCGATATTTTATTTGACATAATAACAACTATTACGCATTATTACGAAAATTTTAAATGGTATGCTATATATCTTTTAACACAGGTATATAGAGGACAAAATTTTTAAAAAGTCAGCGGAAGATTCAACCTCCTAGCTATTTTAAAGCCGGAGATATCAGTAAAACAATTATTCTCACAAGTGTGCTGTGAGTTTCAGAAAAAATTGCCGCCCTATAGGTATATAGCCTCCGTCTAATCGTTTTAGTAATCATTTTATAGATAATACTCAAGTAAAAACACTGAAAATCATATTTTGACTTTCTGAAACAACCACCACCCACATAACACTATATGGATATGTACATCCATAGAATGTACATTAGACATTCCAGTTTGAACATATATATTTTGAATATTCATAGGACGTTAAATGTACATACGAAAAATGATATACATTAGTGTAATATACTATGTATATTCACGTAGGTATATACATACGTGAATATACATAAGTAGTATAGATATGCCGATTCTGATCCTCCCGAGGTCATTTGAAGGTCATTTAAATGGGGTGTGGATAACCTTGAGATGTGACGTGGGCTTTTCTTATAGGTGCCGATTCTGATCCTCCCTGAAGGTCATTTTGTAACGTTGTGTTTTCAAATGTGATCGTATCTGAAGGGCTTGTTTCAGTGGGGTGTTGGGTAACCTTGAGTTTTTTCGGTTTACAATGTGCCTATAGATAACGATTTTGAAATATTTGTTGTTAGTGTTTGAATTGGTTGTTTGTGTAACCTTGAGTTTTTTTTGTGTTAGTGTATAGCTGCTTATTTTGAACGTCCTTAAATGTGACTATTGACTGGATAACCTTGAGATTTGACGTGGTGGATAACCTCGAGATTTGACGTGGGGCCAATTGCAATCCTCCCTGAAGGTCACTCAGATAGGGTGTGGATAGCCTTGAGATCAGTTTTATGATTTTCTTACGAGGCTTGATGGTTTTGAGAAGAATGCACGGTGACGTATTTTGACATTGATGGTATCTGTATAAATAGTGTAATAACGGGCTAGTGATCAGTAAAAGTCGAGAGACGATCAGAGTATAGTCCCGAAGTATATTGTGTACAGATATAACTTGGTGAGCACCCTTTTTATATTATTTATCCAACAGTAACATTATTTGTTTTTTCTTTAAACAATGTCTGTCGCTACCTCTGAATTGCATGAAATTAACAATAAAATCAACTGTGAACTCGATAACAAAATACTGTTCAGAACTTTATCTTCACTAACTGTAAACAAAGCCCATACAATTAAGAATCTGTCACCCGTCAAATCAAAATTTGGTGAATGTCTAGTAGCAACACTATTAGAAGATGATGCTAATGAGTTCAAAGTATGGTTACCTAAAAGAGTATCGGAGCATATGTCTGAAGCAGTGATTAAAGAGATAAATGAATCTCAAAATAAATATTCACTAACATATATTGGTCAAAGTTCACCTAAAACACCAGGCGCGCGCTCCAAATCTTTGATGAAATTTGATTATATTCAACAATAATATATTTGATGATGAGGTAGTACAGATTGTGTTGGGTATAAATAATACAATGGTTACTCCCATGTATTGGACCCGCGATATGTAGAAGGTAAATTCGAGATAAAAACATTTATTTGCACCTAGTTGGTATTAGACGTTCTGTTTGTTTCAGAAGCAGACTAACTTTTCATTCCCATTATACAATGTGGATGCAGTATTCAGCAATGGGGTGGCCTGAAGCAAAAGATCTACGTACAGCCATCCAGAGAATTGCATGTCAATTGGTAGATTTGATTTTCGATGAGGAACATTCCACGGTCTATGACTTGAGTATCTGCTGGGATGATGAAGTGGTCGAACGCAAGAGGATGCTAATCAGGAAATATGAAGAAGGGGAAAAGTTATGCAGACAATATTTACGTGAAGAATGTACCATCGATCAACTATGTGATGGAATGATTAGTAATGAACTCAAACCATTTTTGTATGCAATAGAGGAATATTTACCTCAACATATAATTACCAAATATAGTTTCGTAGATAAAGATTGACATTTGTACGCATCCTGCTCACTTCTGTATCATTTATGCATAAATAAAAAAACAAATGTATTAAAAGTGTTTTATTTTTGCCATGACAGCTATAATAAAAATCAAAATACATTTAATATGAATGAATAAGTCCATTCTGAATAGATCCATCAAAAGCGTTGTAACTAATACAAGAATCGTGAATGATTAATGCAAGTTATGATGCGGCTATGAAGATAGAAGACACCGAGTCAGCACCTTCAAGCGGCGCCTTGCACTTTCCAGAATTGTAATATTATATTTTTGCAGAGTTCACATTAGTTCAAGCTACCATTGTATTTTACATTTTTATTCAGTCTTTGTCCACACTTGAAACTGTCATCACCTGTTTTTGGAAATAAAATATTTTTTAAAAAGGGACTTTACGGTTTCCGAATTATAAGTGGCGCAGCCAATGACGGATGTTAAGGGTAGCCTACGGCTTATAGGACACCCTTTCGGTTCGATTAATAACGTCCGAAAAGAACCAAAGTCTCGCGATCGGTAATTCGGCGGTCTCGAGCGTACTACAGAAGGAATTCCAGCTTGGTGGATTGAGTAGCTAAGCGAGAAGACCAAGGACCAAGGGAACATTGGACCTGGACGAACTCTAAACCTGCGGCTTACAGGGGATGGACCTTCTAGTGGTAACAGTGCTGTAAGTACCTTATGTCTGTTAGAGGGCTAGAAAATATTCATTCAGAAAGCAGCGATAGTGACAGTGCGGATTCTGACTCACAAACTCCTAGAATAAATATTCAATTTTCGGCACCAATTTTAAGACCACCCATTTTAAATTTAGAAAGTATTATCGAAAATCAATCAGATTTCACAATGGCTACTTCTGGTAATTCAAACAATGTACCTGTACTGAAAATTGAGTACTTGAACATGATTCCCGATTTTCATGGTGGACCAGAACTACTCCCCAGATTCTTAGAAATATCAGAAAAATTGGTTACAAAATTTTATAATGTGCATAATACAGATGATTTTCAAAATGAATATTTAATGTCGAGTTTGCTTGCGAAAATCAAAGGAGAAGCTGCTCTTAGTATTTCTTCATGTCATATAAGGACATGGCAAGATCTGAAAGATGCTCTTCTCAATGCATATGCGGATAAGCGTGATCTTTTTACTCTTAATATAGAAATGGCCGAACTTAGGCAAAATCAGAACGAAAACCCATTTGAATTTTACAATAGGATTCAGAAAATATTGAATTTACAAATTTCATATTGTGTATCGCATTTGCCAGAACAGGAAGCTATTATTATAAGTAATTATTGTAGAAACTTGGCTTTAAGGGTATTATTGAGAGGTTTAAGGGAACCTATCGGATCTTTGATGCGTACAAAGAATCCAAGCGATTTAAATAAGGCTTTACATATGCTCACAAACGACTTCCAATTAGAGGGTGTACAGCACAATCAATTTAAGCACAAATTTCCTCAGAAACAGCATACTAAGCATAATCATTTCACTAATAGCCATTTTAAGAGGAATCCACAAAATTTTCAAAATTTTCAACAAAATCAGGTTAGGCCACCTTTGCCTATAGCCAATTTTCCTCATAATCAAAATTCTTATAACCAAAATAATCCAAGACAATTTCGACAACCCAATGTATTCAAGCCAAACCCACGTCGGAACCTTCCTCAACCTACACCTATGTCGGTCTCAACACAAAATACGTTTAGGCCTCGACAGAATCAATCTTTTAACGGAAATTCGAATAATAATTATTTCAAGAATCAGAATAATTCAAGACCTAATTTTGTAGTCGAAGAATTATACAATATAGATCAGGAACCTCAAATTGAACATCCTGATGATAGCAATTATTCCAATCAACATTCAAGTAATTCTGATCAATTTTTTCGTCAAGAAGCCTCGGAAAAGTAGTGCCTCAGTATGAGCTTATGAATACCAATTCTGATAGTGAACTGCCATATATCGTATTTCCTAGAATTAATTTGAAAGTATTTATAGATACAGGTAGTACCAAATCTTTTATACGTCCCGAAATTGCGGATAAGTATTTCAAGAATGCGATTAAGAAGGACCCGTTTCAAATTTCCACGGTTCATGGAAGTTCAACGGAAAATTTCAGTACCACAATACCTTCTGTTGATATGTTTAATACTAAACGAAATGATTTATTGAAGTTCTATCTATTTAATTTCCACAAATATTTTGATTGTTTGATAGGAGTAGATAATTTAAAGCTACTTCAAGCTTTTATTGATTTGAAGGAAGAAGTGATGGTTCTTCCAGACTGTAAGGTCAAAATATGTTTTCACAAAACATTACCTACCTCAAATTTCATTATTGTGGAACCTAGAACTGAGCAAGTTATTGAAGTTCAAACAGATATTGCCAATGGTGATGTAATTATTCCTTATACTAGAATCAATAATTTAGAAATACCTGAGTGTATTGCTACGGTAAAAAATGGAAAGGCCATTTGCACCATTTTGAATCCTAATGATTCAAAAATCAAAATTAGTAACCTAGAACCATTGAAAGTAGGTCCATTCGCGGATTACGAGTTGGCTACTACAATCAATGATAGTAATCTTCATAATTACAATACAGATCTTGTGAAATTTGATTTTTCAAAAATCCGAACGGATCATATGAACGCTGAAGAGAGAAATGTCATTTTGAAGTTAATTGCAGAATACTCAGATATTTTTTATCAAGAAGGAGATAAGTTAACCTTTACTAGTAAAATAAAACATAAGATTAGGACAAAAGATGAGATACCGGTGTATACAAAATCTTATCGGTACCCTGAAGTGCATAGACAGGAAGTTCAAAACCAAATTCAAAAAATGCTAGATCAAAACATAATTCGTCCAAGTACAAGTGCGTATAGCAGCCCAATTTGGGTCATTGCAAAAAAATTGGATGCCTCTGGGCAAAGAAAATGGCGTGTTGTAATTGACTATAGAAAACTTAACGAAAAAACAATCGGAGATCGATACCCTCTTCCTAATATTACTGATTTGTTAGATAAATTAGGGAAGTGTCAATATTTCACAACTCTCGATTTAGCTTCCGGGTTTCATCAAGTTGAAATGGCTGAAGAAGACATCGAGAAAACAGCTTTTAATACGGAAAACGGTCATTGGGAATTTTTGAGAATGCCATTTGGGTTAAAAAATGCGCCCGCTACTTTTCAAAGGGTTATGGACAATATCTTAAGGGGGATCCAAAACGAGAAATGCCTAGTATATCTTGACGACGTCATTATTTACAGTGTCAGTTTACAGGAACATGAGCAAAGATTAAGGGAAGTTTTTGAACGTTTAAGGGAGTCAAATTTCAAAATCCAGTTAGACAAGTCAGAATTTTTGAGAAAAGAAGTGGCATATTTGGGACATATAGTAACCAAGGACGGTGTTAAGCCGAATCCCGACAAAATTATGGCTATTCAAAGATATCCGTTACCAAAAACTGCCAAACAAATCAAGGGATTTTTAGGACTATTGGGATATTACAGAAAATTTATTAAAGATTTCGCTAAATTGACAAAACCTTTGACCCAGTGTTTGAAAAAAGATGCTACGATTAATTATAATGATCCAGAGTACATACAATGTTTTGATATGTGTAGAAATTTACTAATGAACGAGCCTATCTTACAATACCCAAATTTTAGTGAACCATTTATTTTGACCACTGATGCTAGCAATTTTGCTATTGGGGCTGTTCTTTCACAGGGAAAAATTGGATCAGATTTGCCAATTGCATACGCGAGTAGAACCTTGACCTCATCTGAAGTAAATTACAGTACCACGGAAAAAGAGGTCCTTGCAATTGTGTACGGTTGCAAAGTTTTTCGCCCTTATCTCTATGGTCGATATTTTACGATCGTAACTGATCATAAACCGCTTCAATGGCTTTTCAATCATAAAGAACCAAATTCGAAGTTGATTAGGTGGAGATTATCTTTAGAGCAGTACGAGTACAATATTGTCTATAAGAAAGGAAAATTGAATAAAAACGCGGATGCTCTATCTAGAATTGAATTGAATGCTAACGAAACTAAAAATATATCAGACAAACCAGCAATTTTTGATTTTATGGACCAGTTCAATGACCAATTTGCATCTACCTCCGGCATGCAAACACGTAATCAAAATTTAGATAATCAGTCAATGATTGTTGAAGCTAGTGATCGTCAAAATGATGTGAATATTGATGATTCATCTAATCATACCATTCACTCTAGTCATGAGAATCCAATTATAGGTATTCCGATAATTGATACTCCAGTCAATTATGGTAAAAATCAAATAATCATATCACAGGTAAATTTCTCACCTGCTAAGCCATCTATTATAAAATTATTCAAAGACAAGCAGAGAATACATATTCAGCTTTCGAAAGAAAATTACGAGCAAGAAATAGTTAAGTTTGTTAAGGAATATATTGCTCCTAAGGTAAAATATCATATTTATTTTGAAGACCCTATTTATGAACAGTTCTGTACAGTTCTACAAAGATATTTCAAAAATTCGGAAATCAATATGGTCAAATGTACGAAAAAGCTGATTGATATAACAGACAATGATGAAGTCGAATCTATTATTAGAAATCATCACGAAGGAAAAACCAATCACAGAGGTATTGAGGAAACTGAAAAGCGAATCAAAGCGAACTATTATTTTCCCAAACTATATAATACTATCAGGGATTTCATTAATCAATGCGAAACATGTCTCATCACAAAGTATGAGAGACATCCTCTTAAATTGCAATACAACGTAACTCCTACAGGCACAAGACCATTTCAAATTTTACACATAGACAGCATCACATTGGAAAATTGTAAATTTTTGACAATTATCGATTCATTCTCGAGATATGCTCAAGCATATAGATTGAATTCAGCGCAGGCTATAGAAATAGCAAATAAATTGATCAAATATTTTGCACACCATTGTATACCTGACCAAATAATATCAGACAATGGTTTAGAATTTAAAAATTCAGTTATCAAAGAACTTTTGGCTACACACAAAATCAATATTCATTTCATTAGTTCTCAGCACCCCGAATCTAATGGAATTATTGAAAGATTTCACTCTACATTAATAGAGCACATTAGATTGTTGAATAATCAAGATATTTTCAAAAAGGAGCCTATTGAAATTAAAGTGGACTATGCAATTTTAGCGTATAATAACACGATTCACTCTGTTACAAATTTGAAACCTTATGAGATTATTACAGGACATTTAGGCACAGAATCACCTTTTAATATCGAGATAGAAAATCAATTAGTTAATAACTATGTTCAAAATCACAAGGAAAGAATGAGAATATTATATGAAAAACTAAATTCCGATTTACAGAAAAATAAGGAAAAATTAATAAGTAAGTTGAACGAAGACCGAGAACCTTTGCCAACTATTTCAGAAAAAGTTTACGTTAAGAATAAACAAAAACAGAGCAAAACACGGAATAAGTATAAGCCAGAAAGTATTTCTAAGATTGATAGTGAACTCAAAACTGCCAAAATTAAGCCTACTCATGGAAATACCACAGAAAAAATTCATCTGTCAAATATTAAAAGGCCACGTAAGATTTCTAAGACTAAGAAATCCTTTACAGGTTCTTCACCAGCACACAAGCCATCCAAATAAAGGATATCAGCCAAAATTTGGGAATACTTCCGATTAATTTAGGTCCAGCCAAACTTCAAATTTCGGAACATACTTTGGTACACTATTATAGGTTAAGAGAATTATATGATACGTATAATAATTTGAATAATCAATACAATAATTTTAAGTTGAAATATTATAATAATATTATATATATTAGGGAACTGAAGTATTATGATAGAATAATCAATTTTACACAGAAATCTATTTCGAAAAAATCGAAAATATTCGTATTCATAGTGCTGCCAATGATAGATCACGTAGAGGGTTATTCAACGGTATTGGTAGCGTAGTAAAATTTCTCACAGGTAATTTAGATGCAAGTGATGGAGAACAAATTCACAGGATTATCAGTCATATGCAAAATAACGAGAAAAGCATTGAAAACCAGATGAAAATGCAATATTCAGTCAGTCATAAGCTAATTGAGAATTTTAACCTCACTATCCAAAATATTCAACATAACGAAATTTTGTTAAAGTCAAAAATATTGCAGCTGAACGAAATAACGCAGGCAGGCGCTACATCTCAAAATATTCTTTTTGCTAAAGATACATGTCATTCACTTTTACTACTTTATAATTTTATTTTCAACACTTTACAAGATATCGAGAATTCTGTGACATTTTGCAAGATGGGAGTTATGCATCCAAGTATCATTAGACCAGCTGATCTATATAATGAATTGTCCAAATTATCTTCCTATTACAAAAACATGCTTCCATATGAGGTGAAATTCGAGAATATTTTAGAATTTGAATCAATCATTAAGGTACATTGCAAGATTGATTTCCATCAAATAATTTACTTTTTATCGATTCCAATTGAATTAGGTACTATATTTGATTTTTATTATCTTCACCCTATTCCTTCAAAATATGGGTCAGAATTTGTTTCGGTTTTTCCAAATTCTAAATATTTATTAAAATCAATTGACAATGAGTCAATAAAACCTCTAACTGGCATGTGTACGAGAGGCAACATGTACCATTGTCCACGTCAAGCCCAAGCCAACATAAATATGTCCTGTGAGTCAAGTATACTGAAAAATGAAAACGCAAGAAACTGCCACTTCACAAAAGTAACAGTTAAGGAAAACCATATTGATATCATATCAGAAATTAATCAATATCTAGCTGTCTTTCCAATTCAAGAGAAGCTAGAATTCCAATGTCAAAACCACATAGATACAAGAATCTTATCAGGAATATTTTTGCTCGCACAAGATGATTGCAAAATTTTATTCAGAGGTGAACCGCTCACATTTTTGAGCAAAAGCTTTGGCCAGCCTTTAGTCATGGAAACGCCAAATTTTACTTTGATTTCTGAGAACCAGAAACCAAAATTTGAAATTGAATTGAAGAATTTGAAAATGAAAGATATTCCTATTCAATCATTCAGCCCAATCGTAAATGACGAAGCAGATTTCACTACACCCAGTGCCTGGACTATCATTTTGTATATTTTTGGCACAATTTTGGGCATATTCGCTATTTATTGGAAATTCAAGAAGAATGCAGGGAAGAATCCTACTCCCGTTCCAAGGAAGACACCTGTTACGAATCCTGAAGAAGAACTCGAGCTATCTTCCAGAAAACCGAACCTTCCAGGGGAAGCTTCATTCTAGGGGTGGAGGAGTTATGATGCGGCTATGAAGATAGAAGACACCGAGTCAGCACCTTCAAGCGGCGCCTTGCCTTTCCAGAATTGTAATATTATATTTTTGCAGAGTTCACATTAGTTCAAGCTACCATTGTATTTTACATTTTTATTCAGTCTTTGTCCACACTTGAAACTGTCATCACCTGTTTTTGGAAATAAAATATTTTTTAAAAAGGGACTTTACGGTTTCCGAATTATAAGTTGCATACACTTTAGTGTTAGCTGGGAAGATTTTCTGGTTTCAAATTCCAACGATATATCCACAGTTGACAGCTGAAGGTTATCAGGTTGATGACTGCAGTCGATTACAAATAGTGGGTTATCATTGAACTCCTTAATATTGAATAATGGTTCTGCCATTCCCTTGTTGTAATACGCACTTTGGAAGCTCTCAAATGCATAGTAAGCCGCAGTGTTTAGCTTCTTCTCAAAATCCAGGTTCCACCTTTCATATGGGTATACCTGGTTATTCAGCTTCAAAAATTAAATTGGATAGTACACCTCCGAATATGATATGTCCTTGCTGCAATGTTTCGCTTCCGAACAATCGAATGGCTGCTCACGCAAGGACATTACAACATAGAACAAATTCATCGATCCCGATCAGTGATGGTGTGAGACTTATTAAAAGTGCATTCAAATGTAGAATTGCCAGCTATAGATTTAGCACATCAGAATTGTACACCGACTTTAAAGAATTTTTCGAAAATATTAAGCAAAATACGCTAGATGTAATAGAAGAGAAACTTCGAGTGCACAGAGCTCTGAAAGTGAACATGGAAGTATTCGGGAAGTACGTATTACAGACGAGTGATGTAGCAGATATCAAATCCTTCAATACGGTTAATAAAGTAATAGACGAAAGCACAGAGCTCTCTGATGTTTATCAACAATTTGCTGATGAAATTACATCCCAGTCATCTGAGTTTGAGGAGAAGGATTCTGGTATGTTAAATATTTAGAGAAGTGCATAAATTAAGATAGTAACCTTTGTTGTTTTTTTCAGGGTGGGCGATTGAATGTATCCTTTATGCTGAAGTGAACATTAACAAGTTTTCACCATTGGGTGGATCATCTTATATAAAGTTACCATACTTTATAGAGAAGAAGAAGGCAGTGATAAATGTGCGAAATCAAGACCAGTGTTGTTTCGCTTGGGCCGTCACATCAGCGCTACTACCAGCAAGCACCCGAGTAGTGGAAGTGTCGTCCTACCCGCATTTTTCAACCATTTTGAATGTCCATGGTATGAACTTTCCCGTTACTCTTAAAGATATCTCATTGTTCGAGAGAAATAATAATATCTCTATAAATGTGTATGGGATTGAAAAAATAATCAAAGATGGTAACGTCACATATGAAATAGTTGGTCCATTGAGATATGCTCAGAAGAAATTAGCTTTACATGTCAATCTGCTGTATTTAACGGATGATAAAGGGAATGGTCACTATTGTTGGATAAGAGATCTTTCGCGATTAGTTGCAAATCAGTTAAGTTCAAACGGACATAAGCGGTACTTTTGTGACGGTTGTTTGTTATATTTTTCAACTAAGGCATATCTAGATATTCACCAAAGGAACGATTGCAATCATATATTCACAATAACACCCACAGAGAAACTACGAACTGATAAGTTTGGTAATCAGGCTCCAGAAAACATACTTATATTCGAGAATTTTGAAAAGCAAATGCCGGTCCCCTTTGTGGTGTATGCGGATTTTGAGTCATTATTAAAACCAATCGATAGTTGTGAACCCAACCCAGAATATTCGTATACAAACGAAACCCACACACATGAACCATATTCATTTTCATATTTTATTAAATCTTCATTTGATTCTGACTTATCCAAATTCGTCTTGTATCGAGGTAAAGACGCGGCGAAAGAATTCGTGACAAGGCTAGAAGCTGATCTTAAAGAACTATATTTCAAATATTTGAAAGTTGTAACTCCCATGATCCCTTGAACGCCGGAAGAGCAGATTGAGTTTGACACTTCAACGAAATGTAACATCTGTGAGAAGCCATTTTCAGGATCCGATATTAAAGTTCGCGATCACTGCCACATAACTGGTAAAGTTAGATTTGGGGCTGCACATTCGAAATGTAATTTAAATTTCAAATTACCAAATTTTATACCAATTATAACGCACAATTTAAGTGGGTACGATTGTCACCTATTTATCAAACAACTATCTTCTCATGGAGATAAGATAGACGTGGTAGCCCAGAATAAGGAAAAATACATTTCATTTACAAAAAGTCTGTATATGCATGACTATGTGGACCGAACCGGTAGAATAGGGAGGAAGTTTTTACAAATGAGATTTATCGATAGTTGTCGTTTTCTACCTGGATCTTTGCAAGCATTATCAGACAGTTTGACTAATAGGGATTTTCTGGAGAGTAAAAAGTATTTTTCAGATCCTAGGGTTTTTAATTTAATTAGACAGAAAGGTGTATTTCCTTACAATTATGTGGATGATGTAAAGAAACTGGACCAGGAATATTTACCATCAAAAGCAGAGTTTTATGATAAGTTAAATGAGAAAGATATATCTGAGGAGGAATACGCGAGGGCAATAACTGTATGGAGAACGTTTAACTGTAGGAATCTGGGTGAATATTCTGATATTTATTTACGGACTGATGTTCTTCTCTTGTGTGATGTCTTTGAAAGGTTCAGGAGAAATAGTATGAATATTTACAAATTGGATCCAGCACACTACTACACAACCCCTGGATTGTCTTGGGATGCGATGTTAAAGTATACCAAAATTAGCCTTGAGCTCCTTACGGACATAGATATGATTGGGTTCTTTAAGAATGGTATTCGCGGGGGGATAAGTCAATGCAGCGATAGAATGCACGAAGCAAATAATAAATATTTACCAAATTATGATCCATCTAAAGAGTCAACATTTATATCATATCTCGACGCCACGAATCTTTACGGGCATGCTACGTCATCACCTCTTCCAACTGGGGGTTTCGAATGGATGGGGGATTCGGAAATATCTACATTCGATTTAGAAAATGCCAAAATAGACGGTGAGAATGGCTATGTCTTGGAGGTTGACGTGCGATATCCTGAAGGGTTACACGATTCACATAGCGACCTTCCGTTTTTGGTGGAAAGTATTATCCCACCAAACGCCAAGACAAAGATTCCGAAACTAATCCCAAATCTGTACGACAAGAAAAAATATATTGTACATTATCGCGTCCTTCAACAAGCTGTAAGGTATGGTTTGCAAGTAACCAAGGTTCACAGGATCCTTAAGTTCAAACAATCGTTCTGGTTGAAGAAGTATATCGATCTCAATACGACAATGCGTAATAAAGCAAATAATAAATTTGAAAGGGACTTCTACAAGCTTCTAAACAATGCAATCTTTGGAAAAACGATGGAAAATGTAGATAATAGAAGAGATATAAAGTTGGTCACACATTGGGAAAAACATCGTAATAGCATCGGTGTGGGAGCACTAGTAGCTCGTCCAAATTTCAAGAGTTGTTCCATATTTAACGAAAATCTTGCAGCTATCCATTTAGGAAAAGTTAGAGTACATTATTTCAAGCCAATATACGTGGGATTCTGTATACTAGACATATCTAAAATAGTAATGTATGATTTTTTTTATGGTTTTCTTAAAAAGCAGTTCAACGATAAAGTATCTATGCTTTACTGTGATACAGATTCGCAAATTTTGAAAACTCATACAGACGACTTCTATGAATTTATGAGAAATAATATCAGCGAGTTTGATACTTCAAATTATAAACAAAACAATGAGTTCAAAATTCCAGTCAATGACTCTATTCTGGGTAAAATGAAAGACGAATTTCCAGAAGACCCTATAATAGGTTTTTACGGAACAGGTGCGAAAGCATACTATATCAAGTCAGTTAAGGGAGAAATGAAAAAAGCAAAGGGTGTTAAAAAAGCAGTAATACAAAATCAGTTATGTGGTAATGACTATAAGCATATAATAGAGAATGGTGGTCTGATTTTAAGAAAAATGAATACATTCAAAAGTTGCATGATGTATATACAGAAGTCAAAAATAAAGTAGCTTTAGCACACAACGATGACAAAAGGTTTATAATTCCAAATACAACAAAAACTTTACCCTGGGGGCACTCTGACATTGAATTTTACCAAACAGACCCCACAACGAATGTAAAATATGCTATCGATGCTATTAATGAGATGACAACGCGCGAAGCTCCTGAAGATGGTAATTTAGATCTACTTATACAATTAATGTTAGCCGAAGTTTCTAGATATTAGATTTAAGTTACTGTACGCTTGTAAAGTAGGATAGTATTGAATAAATGCTTGAAGAATAAAGTTGGCCATTTTATTTCAACTTTTGCGCCTAAACTGACACTACTCATCACCAACATCATATTCAGTGGCAAACGACATGACTACAGTTGTTGTAGATATTCAAGGATATCATATCGAATCAAAATTTGTTCCAAAAGAGGTAGCATTTAAGAAAGATGGAATATTGTACCATTACATTGTTAAACCTATGGTTCACTTCAGTAGACTGAACGTGAAAGACCAGAGAACTGTTAAGTTTGTGGAAAAGTATAATCATGGTATTAGATACAAAGCAGGAAATACAGATGCTAACCAAATAATGAAAATAATCAAGCATCACGTTAACAACGGTGATATAGTCTTTCTGAAGGGCCATCAAAAATATATCTATCTACTCAAATCTGTTGCTGAGCTGAGCTTAGAAAACGTGGAGATAGTGAATTTGGAGACCGACAGTGATATCCAGCTTAACGTGAACTTGAACAGAGAATCAATATGTGATGATGTAATAAGGTGTAATTATCACTCCCAAAACAGAAACGGTAGGTGTGCCTTGAGTGTTTGCACGATGATTGATTTGTGGATAAGGAGATACCGTTCAACCATCAAAGAGCAGAAAGGAAATCTTCATTTACTACAAGACGACCAATATTTTTGAATTCCAAGTTACATTACTAATGTTATTTTGTTGAATAGGTTGTATTAGTATTCCAATATATTCATCAGAAAAATATCAGACTGTTTCATTTAATACATACCACGATACATGCCAAAGTGTATAGGGTGGCTCATATTGAAGTTTTGTTAGCAAAATTAATTCATTTCTCGAAGTATAAAAATTAACCTTATTCAAGAAATGTTGTTACAGCCAGACGTGTAAGTAAGAAACACAGGGATTACCGAAAACGTCTGGCAACATGGCAGTAGATATGGCAGGGTTTTGGGGGCTGTCCCTCATTCCCTCCACTCAAGCAATTCGACCTATTAAAGTAGTGGGCGGATACCTCTATCCCACTCTTCCTTCTAACCAATCAAAAATGGGGAGAGGGCGATCAGTAAGCGACTAGGGTAGGAGTTTAAGGCATAAAACTGCTGGTCGGACCCAGGAGAGGTCATTCTGTTTAGCTTTCGGGAACAGACAAGCAGCTACAGCCACCTTCCAGCAACAAGCGACTAATTCGAAGATGTCTGCAAAGATGAATGTAAGTATAAATAATTTGGGTATAATTTGAGGGACTGCTCTGCCAACTGTTGGCAATGATATACGTTTCTAAGCATTTTTTTCTTTTATTGTTACAGATGACCACCGATGCCCTGTACCATTCCGACGATGACGACTTCCAACCTTCACCAGCTAAGCGACCAGCACCGCAACCATCCGCCTCCGTGGCGGGGCCAAGCCCGACCACTAGGAAAAGAACGGCGCCGATGAAGGTAACGACTGGCACAAAACGCCAGAAGAGGGACGGTAGCGCTTCCGAAAATAAATTGGTTGCGAAGCAATCAAAGCCTTTGAGGAAGACGAAGGAAAGCCTACCGTCGACTTCGACGCCGCAAAAGAAGCGAAAAGAGGGTGTTAGAATGAAGTCGTGTAAGTCAGCATACAAGACTTACGCGGCTCAATACCAACAATATGAGCCCTTCCTTTTCACTTCAGTTGCTGCACCGGAGTCGACAGTGGATTTCTCGTTTTTTAACGAGGCCCCGATTACGACGGATCCAAGTTGTTTTCGCAAGTCACCTATCCGGGTGTTGGCTGGACTTGAGGAGCCTGGTGTGGTGTCGTCGTCGATAACTCCACCGGAACGGTGTCAAGCAAAAATTGTGGTGCATGAAAATTTGCTAGTCACCGCTCCAGTAGAATTATCAACGAAGGCACCTTCAGAGCCCGATGAAGGACCGTCAACCCCGGAGCGGTATCGTACACCCGCACCGACGCCATCCCGTAAGCTGCCAGCTACACCGAGGACACCGAAGATACTAGCGACCGAACCGTCCCAGGAGACGCTAGCATCTTCGGCATCTAAGGAAAGCGGCAGCTCTAGCAGTAGTGGTTGTAGTGGTAGTAGTAGTAGTAGCAGCAGTAGCAGTGAGAAAGTGGCTACTACTACGAATGAAAGCACTATGCTTGGCCCACTAGAGTCCTTCTATGCTGGCCAACTGCAAAAGGTCGAAAGGGACCTGCAGAAGGCGGAGGCGGACAAGATGGAGTTGTCCGAAGAAGTGCAGTCGCTGCAGACGCTGGTTGACTTAAAACGAAGCGTAGTCGAGGAAAGGCAGCGACTGCAGGACCGTCTCCGGCAGTTGGACCAGCGTTTGGCGGAGATCGATGGTGCGGTGCAAGCTGGTGAAAATATGAAGGAACGGGAGCGGATCGTTGGGGAAAGGGTAGCGCATCTAAAAGAAAAAAAGGAAAAACGGGTGGGACGGATGGCTACGGTCATAGCTTATAAAGATGACCCTATCTGTCTGTCCCAATCCCAGTAGTTTTTTTATGTATATATTTTTTCCTTTGTTTTTCCTTTGTTAACTTGTAGATATTTAGAGTTAGTTGTATGTATGTATATATTTTTCCATTTAGAATTAGCATTATGTATTTATTTTATTTAGTTTGATATTTTTCATAGTTAATAAATTAAAATGTATATTTGTGGAAAAATAAAACAAAAAAAACAATTTAGATTTAAAAAAAATTGTAAAAAAATGTTGAAATTTAGGTATTTATTTGTATATAGGGGTTAGTGATTTGTGTACATTTTTATATAATAGTAGTAATGTGCAAATGTATTTTTATGTATATCTTATAATTGAGAAACTATATAAAAAAGTTTTAGTTGATGAAAAAATATTTGTGAAAAAAAATGTCTTTAAATTTTGTATTCATTTGTATGTAGGTGTTAGATATTTGTGTAAATTTTTCTAGAATAGTAGTAATATACAAATGTATTTTTTGATCATAATAACTTTTATGTATCTTATAATTCAAAAATAAAGAAATTGAAATAGATATATATCGATTCTGAAATATAGTTTATTTCTGATTAATAAATGAGAAAAAAATATGCAAAAAAAAATTGTTTATGAAAAAAAATATTTGTGAAAAAAAGTTCGTAAGTATTTGACAAAAACAAATAGGTTAGTTTATGAGAAATATTTGTGAAAAAAATTATAGGTTGGTTTCGACTGCTGCGCCGTCGACTAACATCGACACGGGCGGTGGGTCGACGGCTCCGCCGCGCATACAAAGGCTCGGCGGACGCCCATTTTGAGGGGCAAATGTGATCTTCAAGGGTCCTTCAAAACGGTAGTTTTTTCAGAAAAAAGACTGAAAAAAAACGTTAGAAGCATGAAAAAATCGAGATAGACAAAATTGTAAGACTGATAAAAAAGTACACCACTAAATAAAATTTTTAGAAAGATCATTCATTGGTGAAGCCGCCCACGCTCGATGAATTTTTTTTCTGTCATGGTGGTAAGGTTTTTGAATAAAGTACGATTTAAAAAAAAACAAGTTTATTGGTTGATACAAACAAAAAATCTCTTTATAATTCACAAAAATAGCGCCTCATATCTCCTCCTCGCTATCTACAGGAAAAGGTAATTCCACTCTCTGGTTTTCTGGACCATCCGGACGATCAGGATCATCATCGTCGCTGTTATCAGATGAGCTGTCAATTGTAAACAGCAGGAACCCCAGTGGCTGTCTTGTGGAGTCGCACGGTCCATCGTCCATCGGTGACCTCGCCACCGCCCAATGTGATTCGTCGGGTAACTCACCATCAGGAACCGCAGTCTCGATACTCCATATGCTGGAGTTATCATTGTCGTCATCTAACCAAGACGTTGAGTCGCAAGGTCCGTTTGACTCTGTAGTCATTTCGCTGCTAAATGTGTTAATTCGTCACTTGATTGTACAGTATGATTTTCATTGACAAGAACTCTCGTTTTTATGTTTCTAGTTCCCCACACTAAAGCCCCCTCCATACCTCCTCCCCTCTTCATCTATACATCTTTAGAAGTAAACTTAGTGTGTTATTGGATGGAACGTCGATGGCATTGTTGGGTGGGTACTATATACGCGTGCCCCAAACCAAGACACAATAATCTCACAAACGCTCAAGGCGCATTTACCGTTTCTGTTAGCACACTGGCACTCATGCTTCATACTATTTTCAAGTGTCACCAATTACTAAGTTACTGAGCGCTTATTGATAGAACAAGTAATTGTATTATTATATGAGGGGATGGATATAGAAAGGAAAAAATATTGCTTCTTTTTTATTTCATTCATTATTTATTTTATTCAAGATGAACATTACTTTATACATCGAAAAAAGATAAAACAGTTTCTTTTTCTTCATTCAATTTTGTCCTTTTCTGTTCAGATTTCATACTAAGAGTATCAATCCTCTTCTGACAATCATCTAACTGTCGCTTCCTTTTATTTCTGCACTCCTTGACACGTTTTCTTTCTTCATCTAACTGCTTTATTCTTTCATCATCCGCTGCCTGGGCTGCCTGAAGCTTGTCACGCATCCCTCTTCTCGTCGAAGTCGTCCATTGGAGGTTGCTTCGATTTAAGTAGTGTTTCTCTTAAAATGTTGCTAACTGGTTTGGATGCTGCCTGTTTCGACTTTCTCACTGCTGGCACTGTTGACGCTGTACCCGTTGATGTTCTCGCTCCATCTCCAACTACTGGCGGCATCGATGCTGCACTTGTTGATGCTATCGCTGCATCTGTTGATGCTCTTGGTACATCCATATCTATTTCTACCACCGCATTAGCATCCTCCGCGATTCTCCGGTCTGGCTGCTCCACATGAATAAACTCGTGAAGTTCATCCTGGACTTCTACTGCCAACTGTGTAAACTGCACCCCGTCACTCTGCAGTTCCTCCAGAATGGCTTGCAAGCAATCGCCACTAATAGCGTCTTCGTTCTTTGTTGGTTGGTTGGCCATGATGATGTACGTAATATGTAGTGTTTTCTACGGAACAGTATGATTCTTTGAAGACTGTAGAACTGATAAACCATGGAAAGTAGACTTGTATTTATACAGAAAACACTCTACACGACAGTAGTAAAATCTAAGAGGGGGAACATTGAAATACTGATATGGGTGGTGTACGTGCAGCTGTTTAACGATGTACACTATAATAGACCAATGAGAGGACTGGTTGAAATGTATCACAACCAATAAGCGTTTATGGGCGGATTCACTTACAGTTCGGTCAATAACGATGTCCGTTAGAAGCCGCCGATATCGATGCTACATGGCAGTAGTAAAATCTGAGAGGGGACCATTGAAATATCAATATGGGTGGTGTAAGTGCAGCTGTTTAGCGATGTACACTGTAATAGACCAATGAGAGGACTGGTTGAAATGTATCACAACCAATAAGCGTTTACGGGCGGATTCACTCACAGTTCGGTCAATCACGATGCGCGTTGGAAGTGGCTGATATCGATGCGCGCATGCGTTGTCGGAGCGTATAGCGAAATGTTCTCTATTTCCACTAATAATCTTACGTACACCAGCTGGCAAGTAGGCGGATCTTCTTTTTTTTGCTTTCTTTAACGATATACACTGATGGGGGAAGACAGTAGAGGAGGGAGGCTTACCTACCTGGAACTGTATAAATATGATGGTGAAATGAGAGTTCTTCAGTGCAGTTCTGCTACCGCTACTACTACTACTACTACTATACTACCGCTACTACTACTATTTTGAAAATGGAGTATTCGAGGAAGTTGATCCCCTGCCCCTACAATGGTGAACATGAGGTGCGGCGTGGGACAATTGGGGACCATTTGCTGGTTTGCCGTTTCCGGGGTTGTGGTCCGGTGAATTGGCCACAATATATTGGTACCTATCTAAGTAAAGGTAAGTTTCCTCATTTCACTATATATCCCTACACGAGCAAGCTATCAAATGACAACTAGTTTATAACAGAATAATCCAAAAGTTACAGTTGTTCTACAAAATATCTCTTTATTTGCAGAGCCACCCACCCAGCCAGGAAGCCATAAGGAAGCCGAGGCCAGCAACCCCACCACGCCACCGCAGGACCCATCGAAGTACGGACTAGTGCAATGTCCGCGTGTTGCAGCGCATTGGGTCAAACCTACGTCGATGGGAATGCACCTCCTGCGGTGTGCCAAGAACGTGCTGCCTACCAAGAACGTGCCTACCACGCCACCCCAGCATCACCTCGCAAGCCGGAGAGATGTGGAGGTTCAGCCTGAAGGTACATAATTCGTTTCTGCGACAAAAACTTTTTTCTTTTTTCATATATCTTGCACATCTTTATCCTAGAAGTCACAGAAAATTGATCTCTACTAAACATCATTGTATTAATTTTGCACTGATACAATCATATTGTATAACTCTAAATTTTAAATAAATCAAGCCACACAAAAATTCTTCAGTACATCCACATAGATTTTCAACCTTCTGAATCTTACCCACATTCACATAAATTACAAAACCTTATTTTCTATTGTTTCAGAAAACTGGGATAATGATGATTATCCCACGTATAGGCCGAATCTCTAGAACAGAGAAGTAATCCGGGATCCTCCCCCTTGCCTCTCCAAGAGGGAGAGAAAGCTGTGGAGAAGAAGCGAGGTGGTGCGCTTCAACAATATAACTAAATAATTTTTATCTTAGGTTAGGTGTATTTTATGTATTAGAGATTAGGGTAGAATTAAATAATAAAAGTAAATTGAAAAAACTGCTATTTTATTTCCAAAAGTATCGAAACAAATATACACATTGAAATTATTACTGCTAAACATAGTCTGCGCTCCGTCATATCAATCATCACAGTACATCTGCTGCGTCTATCCAGGAATTCTTGTTCTTTTGGAAACCTAACCATTTTACAAAGAGCTTGTTTCCTCTCCTTTTTAAGACTTTTTCAATCAAATACTCATTTGGAAACTGTGTTTTTCTTAGCTCAGCTTCATAGAAACAACCGCTTATTGGTCGCCGATCCATATCTTCTAGCATATATGTGACCGGATCTGTAATATTAACTTTGCGTATTTTGAAGAGCTCCGTGGAATAATTCGGAGTGTAACCTTTTTCAAATACACCTTTATATCTGCTTATTCTCACAACGTCTCCAAGATTAAGTTTGCTTTTGCCAGCAACCTTTGGATTGCGATACGCACTCAATCGAGTGTGAACATTAATTTCAATAGGGGCCAATCCAGTTGTTCGATGTATTCTATTGTTATATACGTTAGTGATATCATCCAAAATAGTGATCCATGTGTAACTTCCTCTTGCGGAAAATTCTTTGAACAGAAGGTGCTTTAGCGAACGGATAGCCCTTTCAGCAATTGCGGCCTTCTTTGTACTGTATGTGGAATAATGGTTAATTCCATACTTGTTCATGAGAGAAGAAAATTTTCTGTTGTAAAATTCGGTTCCATTATCTGTTTGTAGATTAATTGGATAATATCCTACGTCCCTTATGATATGGCCCATTGCTGTCGTAACCGTTACCATATCTTTCTTCTTGATTGGTCTACACCATAGGAACTTAGAATAGCAGTCAATGACTACCAATATGTATCTATATCCATTATTTTCTTTATGGAAAGGTTGCATTTCCGCTAAATCAGCTTGCCATAAGTCAGCGAAACCTTTTATGATAGTTTTTCGACGGCGAAAGTTCTTCCGAACTGCCCTGTGTAACTCTTCTGCTATGCCACGTTTTGTTGCGCTGTTAACTGACATATCTACATGTAGAGATCTGACTCAGGTGATTGTAGAACAGAAACTGATCATTAATCATGAAAAATCTACTGATCTATGGTCTGAGTTGATTTAAAGTGTAGCCTGCAAGCCACGCTGGTAAAACAGGGCCACCTTCAACATCGAATTCCCTTTTGACTTCACTAGCTAATTTCTGGCAAAAATTATATAGAACCTCTAGTTGCTCTAAAATTGATATCAAATTGGTTGTTAATACATCAATCTTTTTCTCAAGGCCATCACTCAATTCTAGCGTTTTGCTATTCACCATACTTTCAAGCATATCAGTGGTACTTTTTAGTTTTTTTTCAACATACTTTATATGAACAGAGTCATTTTCATCTGTAGGATCACCAACATTCTTTAACTGCTTTCCATTGATATCATAATTTCCAGTTTGTGTAAGTTTAAAACCAATACCTGGAATACCACGTACAGTTGTATGCTTAGAACTGCGACGACCAAACTTATCTATCGTATTGTGCATCGCTACGAAAGCGTTATACTATTAGTGGGATCTTTCAACTTGCAAATATATACCCCAAAATTAGCGTATTACGCCCTCTTCACGCAATTCTTCTATTATAGATAAAATTTCGTTATCGTGGTTTGTGTGACCAGCTGATTTTGAGCTGTATAGCAATTTCAATCGATCAATCAGCTCGTTGATGTCGTTCCAATACACAAAGTCGCGTTTATTAGTGTTAAATATCTTATACTTAGATATCTTCATTTGTGTATGTCCCCTACCAACTCTGGCTCTCAAATGCATGGGGGATGATGTGGATAGGATATTAAATAATTTATTGAAATACTCAGATCCGTCGACATTGTAAATATTAAGAGGTGTGTAATCTTTGCGAAGTACATTAGTTAGATTCAATATGGACCTGAATGTGTGTAGAGTTTTCGAGTCGGAGTTTCGTGTATCTCCTACAAACATCATATCTAGTAAGTGTGGGGATATTTTGAATTTACTAGTCTTATCACCCGATGATAAATGAACCGCCTTATAATCAAATTCCACTTCATGTACACCCATTAACAGCTTCTGTGATTGTGGGTCGATCCTTACATTATAAACACTTCCATAGGCCGGATGTCCTGCTCTCAAATTATCTATATGACTTTTCAACACCTCAGCAACTGCCTCTCTATCCACACTTGAATTAGCTGTAGATACATACTGAGTGACTGAATCTCTTTCCCTCTCATTAATTGATGATGGTGTATCAGGTAACTCCTTTATTGGTGTTATACCGGAAAAAGCAGCGGAAGTCAAATCTTCGAATCTCGGCCCTTTTGGTGTGCTAGTAGAGGGAAGGGTTTGATTTGGATATGTAGATGGTGGTTTTTTAGGAATGCTCCTAGGACCAACATTTTGAATTGGCTGTTTCGGTAGCGTAGGATTGGATGCATTTGCTATTGTCTTCAACTGTTTTGTAATAGGCTCATATATCTGTTCCAATGAAGTGTTACCGATTTCGCGAGCTTTCCTTACATAGTTGAATTTTCTCCGCACTGACTCTGTTGCATTAACTAATTCTTTTTTTAGAGCTACCTCATCATTGCTCTGTTGTTGTTTCATTCTGGTATATGTAATGTTGCCACTGTGATGTATGCTGATTGCAGTCTCACATTCAATTGATGATATTATTAGTCTTGCAGTGGATTTATGAAGCTATCGAATCCCTTCCGGTACCTGCCGTTTCTTATTTCTCTATCTTTGTCGATAACTAGGAATCCATATTTATCCCTCCAACATATTGCACACATATCTTGAAATTGCTTAAAAGTTACATCGGGAGCCACATGGTCAGAGAAAACATGTGATAAATTTGTATTATCGACCTTAAACAAAACTATCAGGTTTGCGTTGTCTCTAATCACTCTTTTCGGTACCCAACTGTAACTTTGCACACAGTAAAAGCAATCCACACCTTTGTGTCGCCCCATACTGAAGTATTCTCGTATAGCATTTTGATTCTCACATATCACATCATCAAAGATAAAAACTGAGTTTGGTTTGGCTTCTGACGGTGGTGGAACTTCGGAATTATTAGCAAATGCATAATATCCTAGTCCATCTATCAAACTCATTACTTTTTCAATGAATGCGTACTTGGGTTGGTTGAGCGATTTTGAAAAAATATATAAGTTCTCAAAAAACAGCCCATTCGGATGTAACAGGAGAGATACTAGTACATTGGTTTTTCCACAGTTTGATGGTCCAACTATAATACATCGAATTGTTGATGGTAGTAGTACCCCATGTCGACGACGAGAAGTATTATTTTCCGGATCAGTAACATTGACATCTATATTGCTAATGTCTAATTCCTGGTCCTGTTTTGTCACCTTCATCGTTCAACGACTTGACCATATATAAGCTGCAGTTGTTTATATGTGTTTTATTTAAATGCCGCTACTTCTTGAGAGAAGGTGCAGTAGCATCTCCAAAACTGGTGGTGGAATTGTTAATAAGTTGATAAATAAGCTGCCATTCGAAGCACATTTGCCTTTTTATCAGTATTGCGGCCCGGGTACTCGATTGGAAGAAAGGATCGCACTAGGCCAAAAAGGAATAAATAGATTAGACGCGGCCTGCTTACAACACGACCTTGCATACCGCAAATCCGATTTAGCTACAAGACATAAAGCTGACTACCAACTTGAGCAAGAAGCTTGGAAACGAGTCAAATCAGCTGACGCGAACCTTGGAGAAAAAGCAGCTGCTTGGTTAATTACAAATATTATGAAGGTCAAACGACGCACTGGAATGGGTCTTGCAATACTACGTGGACGGAATAAGAAGAAATGCATGCGTGAAAAATCGAGGAAATTAGTAGGTGTGTAAAACATCGTGCAGGAATGGGTTATGCATCACGACGACGAGGGCAGAATAAAAATAATATACGTAGGAAAATGAGGAAGGCTATAAAGAAGGTGCACTTTGGTTCAGGAATACTAAACAGAGTTCGCAAAAATATGAAACATTTTTCGAACCACAAGCAAGATAACAGTGTGCTAAGAAAAGCAACATCTGCTGCATTATTAGCTACCCGGAAGTATATCAAGTCCATTGGGGGCAAACGGCATATTCGTCTTCCGCGAGTTATACCTATCCCCAAAGTAGGTGGAATTCTTCCTTTGATTCCAATTTTTGCCGGTCTCTCAGCATTAGGTAATCTCGCTGGGGGTATTGCAAATATTGTTAGGTCCTCTAAAGCAGTTAATTCAGCACGACAAAGGAATACAACTGATTCAACATCTACTTCTGGTATAAATAAAATTGGAAACGGTATATATTTGAAACCATACCGCAAAGGATTGGGTTTGTTTGTTAAACCTAGGACTTCAAAAAACTTTTAAAAACCCTACCCCAACGATCGCTTACAGATAATGACCTTGTATATTACGCTAAAAAGCTAGAAATACCATATTTCAGAGGAATTTTTATGCGCGATGATCTGCCTAAGCAAGGTCCACTGAGGAATGAGTCAGCCATCATTAATTTAGACAGCAAGAGTGGGGATGGGTCACACTGGGTTTCATATATAAAACGCGGAGTGGTGGTATATTATTATGACAGTTTCGGCAACCTACCGCCAACCAGCGAACTGGTGAAATATTTCCTCAAAAAATCTAAGAAAATTCAGATCCTGTATAATCACAGACGACAGCAGAACTTCAATACCTTTTGGTGCGGGCACCTGTGTCTACGATTTCTTTCTGAAGAGAAGCAAAAATCTGTGAAAAATGGATCGTGAAACACTTAAAAAGATGAGCAATTCCCTTAAAGCATTTTCAAGAGAAAGAAGCCTGTTGAACATGACACAAGAAGAACTTGCCCACATACCCAAAGAAGTACTGATGGTATGTACACCTAACGAAATAGCACTTGTATGGGACAAACTGCCATTGCATTTGAAGGAAGATGTGGATATACAACGATTCCAGTTCTGTTGGGAGCACTATAATACACACCAGAACGGAGATGAAGCAGACGGGCCGCCGCTAAGAAAAATATTTTGTTGTTACTGTAATTTGCAAGATATCTCTATGACAAGCAGTAATGAGTCAAACAAGTGTTGTAATCAATAAAATTTTTAATATATAAAAGTATTATTTTTTTGTATCACCGCAGTCATGTCTTATACATTTACCTTGACGGGTTATGACAGTGTGCTGTCTGCTAGTTTTTATCCGCCAATAGAGCTGGATACCAATGCGCAGTATGGATTGGGGCTAATAGGTTTTTACTCCTACAACTCAATATTCAATGTTCATTTGGGTAATAATCTAATTGTGTTTAAACAACCTTCAGATGATTCTCAGATGAATATTACATATATTCCACCAGGCACCTACGAAATCGATGAACTCAACATATATCTACAAAACATAATAAAGTCCATAGTTCGATACAAACATAATGTTACAACTGACGAGCTGTTTTGTCTGAAGGCCAACAACAATACAATGAAATGTGAATTATATTCAATATATGATGTTAATTTATCTTTCCCTAACTCAATTGCATCTTTGATTGGATTTGAGCCGGAGGTTTTCGAATGCAACAAAAAACATATATCAACCTTACCAGTTAATATAACGACAGTCAGACTAATAAAGGTCGACTGCGGATTGATATCTGGCGCCTACCACAATGGAAGTGAAATGCACACTCTGTATGAATTCGACATAGACGTTGAGCCTGGATTCAAATTAACAAAGGAGCCACAGAATGTAATATATATGAGCGTTATACCTAGTGGTCGTCAGTTTATCGATAACATCACACTGAAAATTTTGGATGACGAGGGAAATCTGATTAACTTCCGTGGTGAAAAAATTATCGTTAAATTGGAATTGCGTCGGTTAGCTTGAGCAAACTCCACAATTGAATAGGATGGGTTTTCTATACAACATAGGTGCACAACAATTGAAAAAAGTCGATAAAGCCCTTACAAACAACCATAAAATACGAAGAACACATAGGAATAACCTTATTCGTCATTCGTCAGCTGCCAAAGGCACAACGTCGAAGCTATCACTACAAAATCGTAAGTTTCTGGAGTCTATAGGACTAAAGCTAACTGAAAAATATGGTTCTGCACGTATCAAGTGAGAAGCTGGATGTTTTTGAGAAACCGATTTTGGATCACTCCTTAGCAAGTTTACATGAATACACATACAAGCCGTATGGTTCACCATATTTCAAGAATTCTGACATTGTTCATATACCAATCAACTTCCAAGATCTCATTTTAAATATTGCTGACAGTTACATTTTCATCGAAGGAACGTTTACTCCAAGTGATGCCACGAAGTCCTGCTATCTATCTAACAATGCTCTGTCTTTTCTGTTTGATGAAATTTCTCTACATATGGGTGGTGAAAAAGTTGTCATTGTACGAAATCCTGGAATAACGTCAACAATGAAAACAATGATCTCTCATGGTAAAAGTGCCGCCCATTCACTATTATGTACAGGATGGGGCTTAAATGAAGACAATTCAGCGATATGGGATTCAACTAGTAAGGTCTTCAGTGGTAGAATACCTCTAAAACATATAATGGGATTTGCTGAGGACTATAAAAAAGGAATTCTAAACATAAAACAAGAGCTTGTATTAGTCATTGCAAGATCCTTTAAGAACTGCTTTGTCGGTGAATGTGATGCAGAGCTATCAATATCAAAGATTGAATGGAAAGTCCAACAGATTGTTCCTGAAGACCGCTACAAGGTCAAACTTCCACAGAGACTGAACAAAAGCAGTTTGAGTTCAAGGATTAAGGTGGCATTTCGCTCTTGGGATTTGTATGAACTACCATCACTTCGCTCAACATCAACAGACGTCTGGGCAATTCGAACAACCAACAAGCTAGAGAGGCCTTTGTTTGTTATCGTTGGATTTCAAGACTTAAAATTAGCAGAAAATCCTAAGAAGGACATCACTAAGTTCATTCATGCCAACATAAACTCGATTCGATTGAAGCTGAATAGCCAGGTATACCCATATGCAAGGTGGAACCTGGATTTTGAGAAGAAGCTAAACACTGCGGCTTACTATGCATTTGAGAGCTTCCAAAGTGCGTATTACAACAAGGGAATGGCAGAACCATTATTCAATATTAAGGAGTTCAATGATAACCCACTATTTGTAATCGACTGCAGTCATCAACCTGATAACCTTCAGCTGTCAACTGTGGATATATCGTTGGAATTTGAAACCAGAAAATCTTCTTTCCCAGCTAACACTAAAGTGTATGCATTAATCATTCACGATTCTTGTATTAGTTACAACGCTTTTGATGGATCTATTCAGAATGGACTTATTCATTCATATTAAATGTATTTTGATTTTTATTATAGCTGTCATGGCAAAAATAAAACACTTTTAATACATTTGTTTTTTTATTTATGCATAAATGATACAGAAGTGAGCAGGATGCGTACAAATGTCAATCTTTATCTACGAAACTATATTTGGTAATTATATGTTGAGGTAAATATTCCTCTATTGCATACAAAAATGGTTTGAGTTCATTACTAATCATTCCATCACATAGTTGATCGATGGTACATTCTTCACGTAAATATTGTCTGCATAACTTTTCCCCTTCTTCATATTTCCTGATTAGCATCATCTTCCGTTCGACCTCTTCATCATCCCAGCAGATACTCAAGTCATAGACCGTGGAATGTTCCTCATCGAAAATCAAAGCTACCAATTGACATGCAATTCTCTGGATGGCTGTACGTAGATCTTTTGCTTCAGGCCACCCCATTGCTGAATACTGCATCCACATTGTATAATGGGAATGAAAAGTTAGTCTGCTTCTGAAACAAACAGAACGTCTAATACCAACTAGGTGCAAATAAATGTTTTTATCTCGAATTTACCTTCTACATATCGCGGGTCCAATACATGGGAGTAACCATTATATTATTTATACCCAACACAATCTGTACTACCTCATCATCAAATATATTATTGTTGAATATAATCAAATTTCATCAAACATTTGGAGCGCGCGCCTGGTGTTTTAGGTGAACTTTGACCAATATATGTTAGTGAATATTTATTTTGAGATTCATTTATCTCTTTAATCACTGCTTCAGACATATGCTCCGATACTCTTTTAGGTAACCATACTTTGAACTCATTAGCATCATCTTCTAATAGTGTTGCTACTAGACATTCACCAAATTTTGATTTGACGGGTGACAGATTCTTAATTGTATGGGCTTTGTTTACAGTTAGTGAAGATAAAGTTCTGAACAGTATTTTGTTATCGAGTTCACAGTTGATTTTATTGTTAATTTCATGCAATTCAGAGGTAGCGACAGACATTGTTTAAAGAAAAAACAAATAATGTTACTGTTGGATAAATAATATAAAAAGGGTGCTCACCAAGTTATATCTGTACACAATATACTTCGGGACTATACTCTGATCGTCTCTCGACTTTTACTGATCACTAGCCCGTTATTACACTATTTATACAGATACCATCAAGGTCAAAATACGTCGCCGTGCATTCTTCTCAAAACCACCAAGCCTCGTAAGAAAATCATACAACTGATCTCAAGGCTATCCACACCCTATCTGAGTGACCCTCAGGGAGGATTGCAATTGGCCCCACGTCAAATCTCGAGGTTATCCACCACGTCAAATCTCAAGGTTATCCAGTCAATAGTCACATTCAAGGACGTTCAAAATAAGCAGCTATACACTAACACAAAAAAAACTCAAGGTTACACAAACAACCAATTCAAACACTAACAACAAATATTTCAAAATCGTTATCTATAGGCACATTGTAAACCGAAAAAACTCAAGGTTACCCAACACCCCACTGAAACAAGCCCTTCAGATACGATCATATTTGAAAACACAACGTTACAAAATGACCTTCAGGGAGGATCAGAATCGGCACCTATAAGAAAAGCCCACGTCACATCTCAAGGTTATCCACACCCCATTTAAATGACCTTCAAATGACCTCGGGAGGATCAGAATCGGCATATCTATACTACTTACATAAGACGTTGGTCCATGTATCATATATACATCTAGTAGTTTACGCCTGCGCGAAGGACAGCTAGTGCCGCCATTGCTGATTTCTAGCTATTCGTCGTAGTTAGCGTGTGTGTGCTGGTGCTGGTTGTGCCTGATTACCTGATCGAGTGTAATATTGTGCAATGTTACTGATCTTCTGGCTAATTATAACACTCGCATCAAGCGTTTGACGGTAAGTCGTAAGCTGAACAAACCACCTACAAAATTTTATAACCTTGATGTCTTTGCGACTTTAGACATGCCATTCAACAGAAAAGAGATGACAATCATAGTAATCGATTTTGCCAAGTATTATTATTCTAACTAGAAACTGAATTAATAACAATACATAATGAAAGTATAAAGTTTGTTTATCTTTCTGCCTCTACATTGAACTTTCATACACTCGCGACAAACGTACATGAAATGCAAATTTGATGTCTATTTTACATCCATTAGACGTTCATGCTCCATTTGTGGATAACATATTCATTGTATGTACATTGTATATACTTTGGTATTTAAGCATATACATGGTATATATTATGAATATACATATACTATGCATGTACATTAGACGTACATATGTACATTCTATGGATATGCCATGGATGTGAAAGTTCGCGACAAACATACATGCAATGTATATTTTTCTGATTTCTTGTTGACATCCACTGGACATTCTTGCTCCATTTGTGGATATACATATCCATTGATTCGATATCCAGTGTATGTACATTGTATAATAAACTTTTGTTATGTGGGCAGGTGGCGTAGTAGACGCCAATAAGTGCTGTAAACAATTTTCATGATAATGGAACTTCTAAAAGGAACAAACAAAAATAAATTACATTATAAAATTGAGTATTAGTTTAGTCATTATTAAAAGTCAATTTGAGCTGATTACAAAGTATTATATGAACTCAACAAGCAAGGATACTAAGAAAAAATCATGTGAATAGATCTTAAAAATTAAGACCAATTAACAGCAAAATAAAGCAAAATAAGGTGGCGTAATAACAAGGATAACAAACAAATGATACACAAACGTAATTTACATGCGCATAGCATACCTATTGTCAGCGTTGCCAGTGTTTGATGGCGTCTATCGTGTTAGATACACTTATGCATCCATTCTAGCGTAGATAAACCTGCCAGTTTAGGCATCTAGAGCAACACTGAAAATAGGTATGGTATACGTATCACAATTGAGGTTTATGTATTTTATCTATTAAAATTGAGAAAAGCTTCGTTTGGTTGTTTTTCTTGTATATTCTGCGACAGGATGGTCCCTTTTAAGCATCCAGCAATAGTCAGCCATAATTTTAACATTTCAACGCCCCTGATACCGCCGTTCCATCTCTTTTATGTCTTGGTGGAAGCGCTCCCCTTGCTCTTCACTAACATCGCCAAGGTTATCCGGAAAATAGTCCAAATGAGCATGTAGGAAATGAACTTTAATGCTCATGTTACAGCCTAACTTTTTGAATTTGTCCAACATATTTTCAACAATACTTTTAAATTCCGGGTCTTTGTAGTTTCCCAAAAACTTATTTACAACTTCTTTAAAAGCCGTCCATGCTTCTTTTTCGTTTTTCTGCATAAC
Source organism: Callosobruchus maculatus (assembly GCA_951848785.1). Taxonomy (NCBI): domain Eukaryota; kingdom Metazoa; phylum Arthropoda; class Insecta; order Coleoptera; family Chrysomelidae; genus Callosobruchus; species Callosobruchus maculatus. Next base: position 2,058,390 of record CATOUR010000191.1, on the reverse strand, counting down.
CATCTCCAATTCATTACTTTTCATCAACCTTCTTATTTGTGGCCCAACAAAGATGCCTTGTTTTAGTTTAGCATCAGAAAGACCCGGAAATGTTCTACACAAATACTCATAACAACCACCATTTTTGTCTAGAGCTTTGACATATTGTTTCATCAGTCCCAATTTTATATGTAGGGGGGTAGTAAAATTTTTTTGGGGTCAACTAGGCTTTCCCGAATTACGTTTTTGGAGCCAGGTGTTAAATTTTTTCTTGGTGGCCAGCTTTTTTTGGTCCAGTGGTCATCTCTTGCTCTGCTGTCCCACTCACATAGAAAACATGGGTATTTCGTGTATCCAGATTGTTGACCTAAAAGCAATGCTAAAATTTTAAGATCCCCGCATAAGACCCAGTTGTGTTGCTTATAGTTTATCCTCAAGAGCAGTTCAAGATTTTCGTAATCTTCTTTGAGCTGAGTAGAATGACCAACAGGAACAGATGCATATAAATTACCATTGTGAAGTAAAACAGCTTTGAGGCTTCTCTTCGAAGAGTCTATGAAAAGTCTCCACTCGGTAGGATTATATTCAGGAGCACCAAGGTGAGTAACCAACTCTGATATGTTTTGGCAATATACAAGTGAACCAGCTGCGGCGAAATAGTCAAGAAATTCAGCCTCACGATTTCTATACCAATAAAATGTAGTACCTGGAGCAAGTAAATTTTTTTCTCTTAACCTGGATCCTAAAATCTCAGAAAGATCTTTTGGAAGTCCTAAATCCCTGACTAAGTCGTTTAGTTCCATTTGAGAAAATAGCTGCGGTTCATTGGTTCCCGAGGCGGTTGGCTCAAAAGTGTCAATCTCTGAATCTGTTGAAGGTTCAGATTCGACGGACTGGAAAACTTTCGGTGGAATAGGTACAGGTATATCAGCACCATGTGGAACTGGTCTTATTGCCGACGGAAGATTGGGATAGTTGATATACTTTGGAAATTTTGTGTTATGACCTTTAGTATCACAAAGACAAAAATAGCAGTCATCGACGTGATTTTTGGGTTCTCTCCAGACTATTGGTACACCAAACGGTAGGGCTTTTCTTGTTCCTTTAAGCCAATGCCTCAAAGCTTCTTCGCAAACTTTGCAGATAACGTGTGGTGCCCAAACTTTATCTTGATCTCCAAGTTTTACTTTAAAATAAGCAAAATATGCATTTTTTACGAAATCAGTAATGTTTCTCTTAAACTTTTTCACTATGAACTGCCCACAAATATAACAGAAGTCATCAGGTCTATTTCTACAACACCTAGTAGACATTTTGCACAATGAAAAGAAAAAGTATACAACAAAACGCCGATAGATTACGGTAGACAACGCCCGAGAAAACGCCTGTATCAATGCCACATTGATACTAAATAATATTGCATGTCTTAACCTAAATGAAACGAGTCTCGGGGAATCCCCACCAGTATTTTAGTAAGGACTGGTACATCCCGCAACCAATCGTTTAATAAACCCGGGGATTTAATGCGTCTCAACGTTTCAAACAATAAAAAGCAATTTTATTTCAATTTTCCTGCAGTCTTGAGAAATAATAACTTGATACTGGTTTACAAAAAAGAAGTATACGTGACAGAGCAAAAAGGGGGTTATTTAAGCTAAATGTAAGTCCCAATTAGGCGAAAAAAATGAAAATGACTTATTCACAAATTTTTCGCAGGCCTGTGTAATGATTGTTCTGCAAACGCATGTTAACCCTCTACAAATACTGCAAACACGGTTTTTTAAAATTATACCTACTCATTAAACCGCCGTTGTATCCCACCGACATGCTTTACAAGGAATGCTGTCTTATGAATGTAAGGAAACTTTATTTCTATAAATGCTGCATCTACCTGTACAGAAATAAACTGCTTCTTACATATTTGAACCATGATTATGCCACTAGAAATTCTCAATGTAACTACATTACCAGTTTTATGTGCAGATCCATAGGTCAAAGAAGTTTGACATTTTTAGGGATAAAACTTCATAATTTATTACCAAACAGCATAAAGCTTTTAAACCCGCAGGCACTTTTCAAAAATAGGTTAAAAAAATATGTGATGAATTTTGACTACATCAGATTACTCCAAATTGTAGAGTGATAAATGATATAGGTTTTCCATTGTGTATATTTTAAAACTTTCTTTTTTTTTGTGTTCTACTGGATGGATAAGTGTATGTGAACATTATGTGTATAGATTTGTGTTAGAGTATTTAAATAACTTGGATGCGATCTTGTAGTGGTTTTTATATATATTTTTTTACTTATTTTTTGTAGTACTCATACTCCAAAAGCGTATGTATTCCCTACTTTATTTCATTGCTTTATTTTTTTATATTTATTTATTTATACATTCGTATAACCACGTACAGTGTTATGCACTCTGCGGATTTTTCCCGTTTATTTGCAGCAAAGATGTCTGCTTCTATAGACTATTTCTGTACATTTTTGTGTCTTTGCCTAATAAACATTATTATTATTATTATCCTGATTTTCCAAGTTTATCTCGCATGACTGCGGTAGCAACAAATGTTGACGGGCTGTGCCAAGTCAACACCTGAACTATTATTAATCGTAGTTTAGGAAGGATCTTACAATGTTACAGGTCTTCAGAATTACAGACTTTTAAAATATTTTGTGCAACCTTTCGCCCAGGCCTAATTGTTTGGTGTAAGGCCTGAGACCGACATAATTAGGGGAACAATGCTAACTTTGTTTTTCTTCCAGAGTCGTTTTATTTCTATCGCAAGGTCAGTGTATTTAGATATCTTTCCAACATAGGTGTTTTGAATATTCGTATGGTTGGGAATAGCAATATCTATTAAATAGGTAACTTTGTCTGTCTTTGACTGAAAAACTATATCTGGCCTATTTGCTGGAATAGTCTTGTCTGTATGTATTTCAACGTCCCAGCATAGTTTGTATTCATTGTTTTCGAGTACTGATGTCGATGTGTAGTTATAATATGGATCTGTGTTTTCAATTAGCTTGTTTGTTGTGGCTAGTGCTTGATGTATGATATATTATTATTCACAAACACAAAAAGTACAGCCCGCGCTCCGACACACCGAGCTGCTGTTCCATTACCCAATGACTACTCCTCACACCGTGAGGTGAGCAATCACTGGGTCCGCGAATCGTGCGCCCTAAGTAGACGAAGGGACCCAAGAATGACTGCCTTCTGCATTCTGGCGGCTAAGATGTGCGCCGCCGCCACGGCACACCGGTATTTTGCGCAGTGCAGAGAGCAGCGTATTCCTCATTCTACCTAGGGATCCAATGACCATAACTAGCAGACTTACAGTGTAGTCTGGCCAGAGCCTGCGAAGTTGTCCGAGCAACTCCTGATATTTGGTCCGCTTTTCCTCCTCCTTAGAGACGATGTTCACCTCGGCAGGCGCCGAAAACTCTATAACGAACATCGTCTTCTGTTGGTGGTCGAGAAGGACTATGTCGGGCTTGTTTGCCTGTACAAGCTCGAGCGTGGGGAACGAGTAGTTCCAGTAAATCCGGCATCTCTCGTTCTCCACAACGGACTCTATATCCCCTGGAGCGTAAGGCAGCACCGGTTCTCATCGATACCGTATGAGTGCCTTAAATGATAGTAGAGCACTCGTAGAGCCGCGTTGTGCCGATGGACGTAAGCCGTCCCAGCGTACGTCTTACACGCCGACAAGAGATGCATAAGTGTCTCTGGCGCCTGTCGGCAAGCTCTACAATGGGTGTCGGGTACATCTACACCCATAACCCTTTTACGGTACACCAAGGTGTTGAAGACACCGTCTTGGCAAGCCATTATAAAGCCCTCAGTCTCCGACTTCAACCCACTAGACCTTAGGAAAGAGAAGGTCAACTGCTCAGACAAACCATGCTCTTCTAGATGTTGTAGAAGATTCCATGCATTGGCTTATCTTTATGAAGTCTTAAGAGGAAGTCGACTTCGGTAGTTTTAATGTGGGATTTTAATTCTGCGGGAGCAAATTCCGTAATGGACTGCTGACACCTCCGCTTGAAGTCGAGTGTGAGGCTGAGCTCCTCGGCTGCTCGTTTCGCTGCGCTAAAAAGAAAGGCTCCTTTTCCCGCATTCTCGTGCTCTCGCACAAAGCGGATCAGGGGATCGGTGCTGTTCGTTACATAGCAGGCAGTGGCCAGTACTACTTTGTTGTGCAGACGCTCCAAACCCAATAGTCCACGCCCTCCCAGGTGTCGCGGGACGTATATTCGCGGGACAGAGGACTTAGTATGCAGGCTTCTCTCCATATTCATCCTTTTGCGGGTCTTCGAGTCGATTTCCTTCAGCTCGTTCACTTTCCAGTGTATAGCACCAAAGGTGTATAATAACAATGGGACCGCAAGCATGTTTGTGGCAGCGACTTTGTTCTTGCCGGACAGTTCTGACGACCAGATCTGCCGGAGTCGGTGCAAATACTTGCGGCGGAGACACTCTTTAACCAATTCTGCCTCTTGGACGTGACGTTGCGCCACTCCAAGGTAGGTATAGGTATCTCCGGCATGCAGTTGTCGCAAGATGCTCCCATCAACGAGCTGTTCCTCATCTCCACTATCTCCGCTTCGTCCTTTCTTGAGATGAACCAATGCACATTTGTCTGTCCCGAACTCCATTCCGATAGCATGACTGTACTCCTGCACCACCCTCAGCGATTGTTGTAGTTCGCGTTGGCCGGAAGCATAAAGTTTTAGTTCATCCATATAAAACAGATGGGTGACCTTGTGCCTCCGGTTATTGGGCGTGCCACAGCTGTATCCTTTAGTATTTCTCAGCGCTATGGACAGAGGCAAAAGTGAGATGCAAAAGAGCAAGGGACTCAAGAAGTCTCCTTGGAAGACACCTCTTTTCAATGACACCAACTCTGTCTGAACCCGCGTTTCACCTAATGTTATAGTGAACCGGGTCTTCCAGAGTGGCATCAGTTGTTTGATGCATCGCACTATCCGATTATCCACCGAAAGACATTCCAACAGCCGCACAATGAGCTCATGAGACGTGCTGTCGAATGCCTTGCGATAGTCAATCCAGGCCATAGAAAGGTTTCGCTTGTACTGCACGGAGTCCTGCGTAACACATCGGTCAATCAACAAATTCTCCTTGCAGCCAGCTACTCCTTTCTTTGACCTTCTCTGTTCATACACGTCGAGAAATACAGGATTCACAGCTTGAAGGAGACGCATGTACAAGATTCTGGTGAAGAGCTTGTAACATGCGTTCAGACATGTTATTGGCCTGTAGTTTTTGGGATCAGACAAATCTCCGGTCTTCGGGAGAAGCACGGTTCGACCCTCGACAAACCTAGCCGGAATTGGCTGCTCCTGATTTAGCCACGAGCTAAAAACTCTAGCTAAATGCCGGTGGCAACTGGGGAATTTTTTTCACCAGTAGGTGTTTATGCCATCCGGGCCAGGAGCTGCGAAATTCTTTGCGCCTCGTAAGGCGTCAAGAATTTCTTCCGTGTTTATCGGGTGACGCAGGACATTCAAGTTAGGAGTCCTCCTACAAACGGACTCGAACTGCGCCAAGGCCGGAGTGTCTGCTGAGAGAGGTTTGGGTTGTTCGTAAATGTCCCTCTAAAAGGCCTCCACGCGATCAGCATTTGACGACTGCTCTATGGCTAGAGGCGGCTGTTGGAAAGGGCGAGAAGGTCTTTCGTAGAACATTCTGTTCTGCTCCAGACCTCTCGCCCGCTCCGGCAACGATCGCTTAGCAGCGATTAGCATCCGTATCCTGTCAAGACAGTGTTGCTTATTATTATTATTTTATTATTATTAATATAGAACGATTTGAAGCAAAACTCGTATGTATACATCACAAATTCTAAGTCCCTTGGTTTCTATAATATAATAAACAAGGCAATGTTCGGATGGACCTAAAGAAGAGTATTATGCCGCTAGGTTTTTCATTCACAGATCAATGGACCGCCCATTATGAATACAACAAATTTTTCAGTTTTTCAACACCCCTCTTCCCACCCCCAGCCACTCCAAATTCACCCCCACCCAAAAAAGTAGAAAATGATCAGGAACCCCTAAAACGTCTAAAAACGAAGTTTGAGGAGTATTTGACTTTCTTTGCTAATTACTCCGCCGCCCGTACAATGATTTCCAAACTTATAGAAACATTACCTACTACGGCCCCACAACATATTGCTACCAAAGTTTCATCACAATCCATGCAGCGGTGACTGAGATTATGACGTTAGAAGAATGACAACAGACAGACAGACAGACAGACCGGCAGACAGACCGACAGACGGTCTTGTGCCTTGGTTTCTCTAATAGGCAAATAAATGTTCGGATGGACCTGAAAAAGTGTATTATGCCGCTAGGTCTTTCTTTTACATGTCAGTCGACAGCTTATTATGAATACTACAAACTTTTCAGATTTACAACCCCTCACCCACCAACCACCCGAATTTCATCCCACACGCAAACAAAAAATTGAAAACGATCAGAAACCCCTAAAACGCCTGGAAATGAAGTTAGGGGTGTTTATATATTTTTAGTTTTTTTGTTATTCTTGCGCCACCACTGACACGATCCCAAAAAACCACACGCGTTTTTCGTCCTTGCCACGAGAATAATCCTGAGTCGAAATTTTATTAAAACCAATTTAATAGTTTCCACATTACAGTACGGTCTGAGGAAATACTCTAATGTTTACATCTGAAAGTTCCCTCGGTTTCTGTAATAGGCAAAGGAATCTTCGGATGGACCTAAAAAAGTGTAAGATGCCGCTAGATCTTTCTTTGATAGGCCAGTGAGCCTTATTATGAATTAATGAATACAACAAATTTTTCGGTTGACAACCCACCGCCCCCCCCCCCCCTCCCGACCACCCCAATTTCATTCCCACTCAAAAGAGAGTAGAAAATGATCAAGAACCCCTAAAACGCCTAAAAACGAAGTTTGAGCTGTTTTTATATTTTTAGTATTTTTATTATTGCTGCGCTGCCACTCATACGATTTCTAAAAATCAAACGTTTTCCATCCTCGCCACGATAGTAATACCGTGTAACAATTTCATTAAAATCAATCTAATAGCTTCCACGATACACAATACAGAACGACCAGAAGCAATAAACGTATGTATACATCAGAAAATTCTCTTGTCTTGAAAAGTCCCTTGCTTTCATAATAGGCAACGCAATGTTGGGATGAAGTTAAAAAAGTGTATTATGATGCTAGGTCCCATAAAAGAAGTAGAAAATGATCAGGAACCCCTAAAAAACCAAAAAACGAAGTTTGAGGAATATTTGATTTTTTTGTTTTTTGCTAATTACTCCGCCGCCCATGCACCGATTTTCAAAATTATAGGAACATTACCTACTACGACCCCATAGCATATCGGTTCCCAAATTTTATTACAATCCATGCAGCGGTTACTAAGATTACGAGGCTAGAAAAACGCCAACAGACAGACAGGCAGACCGACCGACAGACAGACAGACAGACCGACAGAGAGACAGATAGACAGACAGACAGACAGACAGACAGACACACGGACAGACCGACGGAAATAAGTGACGTTGATTTTCGTCACAAAACACCCAAAAAGCGTCCTATCTCAAAATCGAAAATTTTATCGGTGTGGGAAGTAGAACGATACTCTACAGGTTAGAAACGCCCAAAACATTTGAAAAACAAATACAGAATTGAAAATACCCATTTTTGTAAATTCTCAAAAAGATTACATAGGCAATGATATAAAACAATCAGTGATGTATACGTCCACGAAGTTTGGCTAACTCACTGCCAAACACCCTTTATATTGATTTGTAGTTATGTAACTTCGAAATAATAGTATAATACCGGAAACACTTCTTCGAATAATTATTAGGTGGGTTGTAAAGGAGTATGACTATTAAGATCGTTTATTACGTAATTCAATAGAAAAACAAAATATCAATTTGATTTCATAGCGTTTTATTAAAATAGCAAGTAAAGTATTGAAAATACAAGTATACAGTACAAGAGTATAAAGATTTCAAGCTCTATATTGTAAATTTACCTTATCATCTACCATAGTATTGGTATTGTAATAGATAAACAAAGCTTACGTTTGACCAAAATTTAGATATTTTGAGTAATTACATGGTTTGAAGAAATTTTGTATAGAAACAACTATTCATTGAGACTACGACCTATTGTATGTAAGAAAATCTAATATATAGCCAACATAACGCTTAATATATTAAGTGAGCATTTGTTACTTGTATGTTATCAAATGTATCTTTGCACCATCTGCTTAGTACATATATATTCGATGACTCGTACTAGAACGGTACATATCTCAATAGACTCATACCGCGCCGCGCTTAACGACAATGGACCGATTTGGGCAAAAAGTTTTCCCAGCACTTTCTGTCCAAGCCAGTGCAAGATTCTAAGCAACCAAACATACAATCACAGCTCTTCGATTGGTAGTATCAGAAAATATTCCCAGTATTTTTGTTACCACCAAACTTAATTACTTAGATATTAATCAAAAGCATACTAAAAAGTACTTCACAATAAGTCTAAGCCCTGTGCTAATTATATTGTGATATATTTCGTGCTTCCTTTACTAACAAGAAATGGACTAATATATGTCTACGACTCAAACAGAACTTTGAATGAGATGAGAGGTAATTACCAAGTAGGTAATGGATATATAAACGACATTCTAGAATACCTTCAACATAGTTCATCAAGAGCTGCCGTAAATAATATAATGCAAGCTACCAACTTGCTGTCTCTACTCGAGAAGTGCAACATGTCAGCGAAGGATTTTTATTGGTTCTCAATGAAACTATTGTGTTCATCTTGAAAAACCATCGTCGGTGTATGTGTATTGAAAACATTTTTTATTTCTTACTGGATTCAAAATTATAGATATTAAAAATGTAGCCATTTCTAATTATTGCTTTCAACCAAATGTTTAGTTAGGTATTAAAGAATACATCTTACATAAATATAATATGGATGACGTAGAACGTAGACGTATATGCCTGGAGGCGTATAACAAGTTTTTTCATTGGAACCTGAGACAATTGACAACATACGAAAAATACGATATTCTTTAAAAACACTTTAGCTTGAATAATACAACTGGAATTTTTCGGCTCTAATACTTTGCTTTATATGATTTTCAGCGATTTATTTTGGTTATATGAAATACGAAAAGGACGCTATGATATTTTTTGCTTTTTAACCAATGGATCAACGCCTTATTATGTCTACTGATACTGAACAAAAGGTAACATTTTTGGGCGAATACTCACTGCTGTAGTCCATATTTATTCGCATCCCTCTTCTTATAGCAATATCGAATTTTGCTACCATTTTAATCACAAAGTCGCAGAGAACAGATAATCCTAGAAGTTAGGTTATATGACAAAACATAACCACATAAGTTGTGGACATCGTAATTTTTGGGGTCCAAAAGCACTCTACAAAGGACAAACCGTAAGCTACGGGATGTTAGATTACGCATGCTCACAATAACGATTCACATTAAATAAGGCTCAAAATCTCTCTAATGGTTGCAAGAACACAGTGATGCCAGATATAGTAACTTTCGCCTAATTTGACTCAATAGATTACGAAATTGGCTACTGGAAACCTTTTTGGCTACCTAGTATCAATTTGGCTACTCGTGTTGTTTACCAACGCTTCAGCCACTTCTGTAACCTTCCACATTGAAAAACATTGGATCACTGGAACAGTGTTCTTTAAAATGACATATTCAACTACCTTTTTAGTCTCAGTCCTAAAAAAATACAGAAAAAAATAACAGATGCTACCGCATGCAGCTAATTAGTGTAGACAGTGAGAGACAATGGCAGAATAATTTACTGGTATACTATTCTATCCGCATTTTCATGTTACAATTATTCAGAAATTAGAAAACCACTGTAGCTCACTCATGTGTTGCTAATTATGAGGGTAGCTTATTTTTTATCTTGAAACACAAGATTGGTAAAATATAAAAAAATGTAATGAATAAAAATTACAAATAGATCTTTTATTTATCCTGAAGGGTAGGCATCAGATATAAACAGATCGTATAATATTTATGTTCAACTGATATAATTAAGGGCACTTTCGTATACTCGCTTAGAATCAGCTTTGGCATATATTTTAGCCTAGACAAATATGGCGTATGGCGCATACCTGAATCCCCATACTTTCAACTGCACTTTTGTTGTAAAAACAATACATGTAACAATGCGGTAGCTTTGCTTCTGCTCCTAACAGTGCTCTAGTTGAACTATGTTAAAATACTCTTGAAATGTCCATTCAGACTATCTATAGTTATCACCGCACAGTGAGATGTGCACGCTTGTGAAGTGCGAAGATGAGTTGATTGGACAAATTGTTACCGTATGGTCCCTAACATCACTCTTGCTAAAGAAGTCGTTAAAGCAAATAGAACATGCTTACCGCATAGCTATAATAATTAAGGTTATCATATGTACTATGTTCAAGGGTAGGTGGAGAATCCCTCTTTGATATCAGTTTAATACATTATGGAACTGATCATCCAGGACACACTTATAAATCGATGTCAAAAAGACTCAAGCTATTCTTGAAAATAGGTAGCTTGATTGGTATCTCAGTACTTAAGCAACTACTCTATACACTTTCTTAGACAACAGATGGAAGTATCCTAGGTTCACAAATTATAATACATACTATTGCTCCAAAGCCAAAACTTCATTCTTGGGAGCAACCTCAAATATCTAATTACATAGATATCATACACAGCTATGTTTTTATGCAGATTATAGTTGTGTATTGGTTGAAATAATGCAATAAAGTCAAATTTACATCCATCTTACAACTGTTCCGCCTAAAAGCAGTTTTTATGAACAATAAGGACACATGACAGTTTTGTTCCTCTGACAGCAATTTGTTTCAGGTTATTTCAAGTTATTTTTGTAAAGAACTAGGATACTTCCTTAGGAGATGTCCAGTGAAGCGATTATAATAATTGCCCTCTACCCTCGCATTCTTCCTTTAACCCCAAACAAATGTAGATTGACTGGCCTATAGATAATATAAGCAGCACACTAAGCATTGATGTTGCCCTTGGTATCATTGACCTGCTGGATTTCCACGGTAACTGACTCCAACGTAGGAATGGCAGAAAAGTTACTGTTCTGTGGTGGACTTTTAGCAGACCTTGTGGTGGAAGGGATTGAAACGTTGCTACTGGCTCGCGAACCTCGCCTTGAACCTAGAAACAGAGGTCATTGTTAGGGATATCGTAATAGATATTACTTGAGCAAAATGAGGGGTAGGTGGTCTAACTGCAAAGCTACACGAGAACGCTTATTTAGATGAATTAAAAAGTGCTTATTTATAAATTGTCTAAAAATTAGCTCTATATCTTTTATGCTATGAACAAACCACAAAAATGACTCGATTTCTGGTATAATGCCCTAAAAATCAATGAAGTAAATCAATATCAACCCCACCTGCTTGAGTAGTGATCTCGATCACTTGGTGCACTCTGCTCAGACTAACGAGGCTATGACGACCGGGGCATTACGGGCATAAGCAATCCCCCAATCCAAGGTGTTAAGCGACCCGTGCCTAAGAATGCATGCTGGCAAGGGAGTACCGACGCTAACGGAGACTTCGAGAGAATCCAACAAATTTCCTGCCAGAAAAGAGGGCGGGACTGTAAACCTCCCTGGCCTCACCGAACAACGGAAAAAGCGCTTTGCTGGTGCAACCAGGACACGTCTTTCAGAATGGTCAAGACCGAAATCCGGCTTGGCAACTATTCTCAAGGAAATGGAGAACAGATCCTCGGTACTCTCGTCGAGGGATATAACTTCGCTAAACTCCAGAACTAAACGCGTTCGGTCCGATGGAGGCACTCCAAGAACACAAAAACTACACAGACTTAGCCTGCACGCTCGTTCAAGGCGGTGGCGGAAAGTATTCGGGTGGGCAAGCGTGGGCAGAATGCTTCGTTGGGCAAGCTGAGAGTAACCCTTCTTGGCTCGACAAGGAGGCAAGTACCAAGGATAAGAGTAAATTTCCTCCCCCTCCCCCACCTGGAACAACCGCTTGACCTACAGGCAATTATCCATCACGCCAGGGCGCCACCATATGTCGTTAGCAAAATGTTTGCCATGGAGAGACTGGATTTTGCTTTAATCCAAGAATCTTGGGTTTCCAATGAAGGCAGAATATCCGGCCTGAGAAATTTCCCTACGGAGAAACCTAGAGCTTGTTTGCCTATCAAGAAAAACATGAAGTTCGTTCAGGTTACTGCACTCAGAATGTGGTAGCTGTCCAAATCTGGGAACCGGAGGAGACCAACAGTAAGGACGTACCCATCTGCCCTGCCCACTTCCCGGAAGAAACAGTACAAGAAGATCCTGCAGTCCTCCTGAACCTCGTGTTGCGGTGCGACACAAAAGCGCACCATAGTTCCAACATAAACACACGAGGTGAGAAACTTTATAATTATAGTTAAGTAAAGTTAAGTTCTTGACCTAACGATCGGTACACGGTTTAAAGGTACAGGGATATCGGCGAGTTTCCCCAGAACCCTCATGCTCAGATCATAGACATATCCGGTTTGATCTAACATCGAATATGCCCTCTCCTCTCCAATATCTTGACCCAAAGAATACCGACTGGAGATTATACGCCAAATCCCTGCAGTTGCGGGTAATGGGTAATGTTTTGAATAACAAGAAATAGCGCAGAGATTGAAGTGGCGAATGGCCCGATGCAATTAGCCCTCATAACTCCCTATCACGAAAACTGCTCTCTTAAAACAAGAAGAGACAAAAGGGGAGCAGAACATTGGAACTAAAAGGGAAAGAAGCCCGGAGTCTCTTTAATCGGACTGAAGAATCTGGCGACTGGTACACCTACAGCACAGCTTTAATGGAACACAATAAGGCTATCAGGAAGGCCAATAAAGAATATTGGCGAAAGTTCTGCCAGAGTATCTCAGACTTGCCTGCAGGCACTAGAACTCACAAGATTCTCGCCAGAGATCAGGGTCTGGGAGACGGGTCCTTAAAGAGGCCAGACGGTACCTATACGCACTACGGTGAGGAAACGCTAGAGATTCTACTACAGAAACACTTCCCAAGCAGTCAGATTCTCGAAAACAGGCATGCGTACACACTCCCTGAACCGGGACAATGTAATCGCCCCACCAAGGATTAGAAAAATGCAGTAACTATTATTTCCTTGAATCTCGTTGAACTGGGCCATACAATCCTTCTCGCCATACAAATGATCTGGAGAGGATGACGTATTTCCAGCTCTTCCGCAAAGAAGGCAGGACACACTGATACCCTCCCTGGTGAAGATCTTTAGAGCAAGCCTACCTTGGAGTTACATTCCACTAGGGTGGACGTTACGAAGAACTGCGTTCATACCAAAGGCAGGTATAGTAGATACGTCTCTACCTAATTCCTTTCATCCCATCTGCCTAACATTTATCTTCTTGAAAACCCTAGAAAGAATTGTGGATAAGCACATTAGGAAGGGGCAATTACGGGTAATACCGCTGAACCCTCACTAATACGCATACACAGCAGGCAAAGGGACCTTGCCTTGTACAACCTAGTTGGCAAAATCGACCATTCTCTGAAAACAAAAAAATCGCGCTGGATGCCTGTCTAGACACTGAAGGAGCATTCAACAATGCACTCCCTCGCTCCAGCAAGTCGCCCTTGTAAAGAATCTCTGTAGTCCTCTCTCTAGATCTACTTATTCTAGTCTGAGCAAAGTATGAAAAGACTATCTATGACGTTTTCCAATAAGTGTTGTTGTTAATCCGTTTACTAAAATAGGGAAACTATAGGTCTGTTTTTACAGCAATCACAAACTAGTCAGCGTCAATTTGATTGGCCAGTACTAGTCAGAAATAGTTTGACAACTGCAATGGGGAATACTGATTGGCTCTGACTGGTTTGTGATTCTCTGTAAAAACAGACCTTATATAAGCTCCGCCTACCTAGAATAGCGGAAAAGTCAACCCAGCTTGTTATACAGAGTGTCCCCAAAACACGAAACGTATCAAAGTTATGTTTTTTTTTAAATGGAACACCCCGTATGTTATTAGATATTCAGATTCCTTAGTAAATTCTAGTGTGACCTTATGTATTACAAATGGGATCTAAAGCGGATCGTTTAGGTATAAATCACCATTTTCGGTATAAGTAGATATCAGAAAGAAATGGAATATCACAGAGATTATAAAACTTAGAGGGCTGTGACTTTGCCGTATTACTAAGCACATGTCAGCCCAGGTTGGACGGTCAAATTTGAACTACGTTTATGCTTAGAGAAATCGGTCGATTAATTGAGGAAACTTCGATCAGAGATAACTTGATTTTTTCAAATCGGAATGCCTAATTTTTATACGGTTAAATGTAGAACTTGATAAGCTTTCTAATGATATAAGGTTGTGAATATCGATCTCTGGTAAATTTAATTTAATTTTAAATTTTCAACCAAATCGATGTTTTTCGATTTTCCAACCTATAAGCAACCTAGCAGATCATAAAATATTAAAGAAACCTGTTTAAGTAGAAGAAAACAACTAACTAAGCAAAAAAGTACACATGAACTAGACTAAGGCGACAAGATTGTAAAAATTACCCACAACAAACAAACTCTAACCAGAAACAACAACTGTGACATATCTTTGGTCAAAGAGAAGCTGGAGTTCGAAATTCGACAGAAATGGATTTTTTCAGGGCCTACTAGCTACTGCAATGTACTAGTGATCGGCAATTCCCAAAACCATTAAAAATTTTGGAATGAAATGATAACTACTAGAGAATGCTGTAGGCAGTTTATTATTTTAATTATAAAATTTCACATTTAATGATATAAAAAAGTATGCAATTCTGTCAAGTCAAAGGTACCTCTGACTAGAGTTCTGAAAATTCTTCAGTACAGTAGCAAGATCGCAGAAAATGAAGAAAGAATTTGTTCAAATTAGAAAACATAACTTAAATGGCAGAAAAATTAAATCTGATCTGTCAGTATTCCTTCTTTGCAATATTGGTAATGAATATTGAAAATATAGAAGGGCTCCAGTCAGAAGTATCCTTCCTTTGACGCAAATTACTTCTTTTTTACACCATTACATGTGATTGATAATTGCGTGCTGGAGCAACAATCGCTGGTTGTTTTTGTTTCATTTCAGGGTTTTTAATTGTTTTGGAGATTTTTAGCCTCTAGTAAATTGCGGTAGCCAGTAGACTGTAAAGAATATCTGTTACTGTCATATTCCAGCTTCTCTTTGGCCTTAGAGATGTTATCGCTGTTGTTTCTTGGAGAGTTGATTTGTTGTAAGGAATTCTTATAATTTTGGTCTCTTTATTCTAATTCGTCTGTATCTTTTTTATAGATACTTGTTTTCTTCCATCTGAACATATTTTTGTTCATATTTCATGGCCTGCTATGTTGCTTATAGGTAGGATTTTTTTATAACTGAGCAGTTCGCATAGGCAGAGCCTAAATACCAGGTACCGCGGCTGCTGTGAGAGGGTTATGTTAGGTGAAGTTTGTTAACGCGGGATTTGAATGGGCCAATACCCGTAGGCCCAATGAATATATCTCGTGGAAAAAACACCGGTTTTTCTGGAAATTTAAAATTAAATGAAAACTACCAGAGATTGATTTTCACAACCTTATATTATTATCAGGTTAGGTTATCAAATTCTACATTTAGCCGTGTAAAAAATTAGGCATTCCCATTTAAAAAAATCAAGTTATGTCTGATCGAAGTTTTCCTAATTAATCGGCCGATTTCTCCAAGCATACACGTAATTTAAATCTGACAGTCTCATCAAAGCTGACACATTTTGTGCTTGGTAATAGCGCAAAGTCAAAGCCTTTCAGATTTTATAATTTCTGCGATATTGTATTGTATTGTGTGATACATAAAGTCACACTAGAATTCACCAAGGAATCTGAATATGCAATATACGGGGTGTTCCATTTAAAAAATACAACTTTGATACGTTTCTTGTTTTGGAGACACCCTGTATAACATGAAAATATTTCTAAAATGTAGTCTTAATGGGTCCCTATCCATCCGAGATTATCATTTTCTCTTTTATCAAATACTTTAGCCATAATGCTCCGTGTCGAATAACGATAACGTGAATAACCCAGTATATACAAGGTGTCCATTTAGTGTGGAATTCTTCGATATCTCGCAAGGTGTACCTTATAGAAGAAAATGTCAAATACAAAAGTAATTTAGTTACTTGAGACGCCTACCCTAAAAATATTTTGAAATATACAGGGTGCTGCAGAAAAGTAGGATAGTGATCAACTTGATTTTTTTATATGAAACCATAACTTTTTTTTTTATTTTGCTGGTTTCCATCATTGATCTCTATTTAACTCTGAAATATTTTTGGTATCGGTTGCGAAGTTGCCAAGTTATAATTTATTTTCTATTAGTTTCCGGCAAGATAGGGTATTAGTAGATATTTCGAATTAAAATAAAACATACATTTAAAAAAACAAAGTAAAATGACCTTCAAATTTCAGTAATTTAAAATTCTGCAAAAAACGCCCTGTAGGTGCACATTGCTGGTAACATCCAAAATAATATTCATTTAATATTCATGTAACTCGCTGTATAATGTTATTGAAAAAAGTTAAAGGAATATATCAATTTGGACGTATTACTTGCGACCTTGCAAATGCGGAAATTTATAGAAATTAAATTATAACTTGGCAACGTCGCAACGGACCCCAAAAATATTTTAGAGTTAAATAGAGATCGATGATGGAAGCTAGGAAAAATTAAAAAAAAAATTATGGTACAATATAAAAAAAATCAAGTTGATCACTATCCTACTTTCCCGCAACTCCCTGTATATTTCAAAATATTTTTAGGATATACGCCTTAAGTAACCACACAACTTTTGTATTTGGCATTTTCTTCTATCAGGTATACCTTGTTTATGTACACATTTGAGACCGCCAGGATCGAAAGGATTAATAGATCCAAAATAAGAACCAGTGGTACATCGAGGTACATCAGCGTCTTAGTATCACGATGATGTCTGTCTTATGAGTGAATAGTGTGGCACACAAAAGTAGGGGAATAATGTACGTTCTGAAGGAGCAACCTTGAGGAGCAACCTTGACTTTGACATCTGACCTTTAACCTTTGACATCTGACCTCTGACCTTTGACCTCTAACCATTGACCTCTGACCATTGACCTCTGACCATTGACCTCTGACCATTGACCTCTGACCATTGACCTCTGACCATTGACCTCTGACCATTGACCTCTGACCATTGACCTCTGACCATTGACCTCTGACCATTGACCTCTGAACTTTGACCTCGTGACCGACAAAGAAAAAAATTCTCAACTGGGAATCGAACCTGATACCTTCCGTTTCACTAACACGTTCGCTATACAGTTGGTTACAACGCCATGTATATAGTATTTACTATAAGTGGAATAAGCGAGAGAGATGTGGAAATATTTGCATGCCAAATTAATGCTTACGAGTTCGTCATATAACAAAGGTCGTCCAGACGCCTTTTCGCAGTATGCGATCATCCAACTGGTTACGGCGCGGTCGGCTTGAAGAACGAAGACTAATTAAATTTAACTGCTCTCGTATTCGATATGTTATAGTATAGTCGATGTAGGTCTGACATCCTGTAAAGCTGTGTGAATAAAATAGATGCTATTGTTCGGCAAAGTGGGAAAGATACAGGATGGCCTTCAAAGGGTAACACGCTCCAAAGCGGGCTACCTAGTCGAGTTTGGTGGGGGATAGGAGTTATATTCACGTTGTATCCAGCTTTTCGCAGTTCGTTATTCGCACCCAGTAGACATGGACGATCTATATGTGGTAATCGAGGACGGATGTCTGAGCCAGATCTCCTATGACTCTACCCAGAGTACATTGATCTTCCCTACTCAGAATGCTCCTGTACAGGTCGAGAATGCCCTCCTGCACGAACTGGAAGAAGATCTGGCCGACTTGGAGGAGAGTGAGGGAGAGTCAGCTGATACGGACCAGGAAGGGGACACTGACGCGGAAGCGGAAACAGATGAGGAGATCGGAGACCTGCGGGAGGAAAGCAACGATTCGGCTTATTGTAGTGATGAAGGTTTTTCATAATTGTAAATATACTAATTGTAAATACACCAATGTAAATAAACCAATGTAAAGAGATTGCCTGTCATTTATTACTGATATGCTTCAATGCAAGCGGCTTAACAGCGAATTGAAAACAAATTGTGTAATAAAAGGAAATCAATTAAGTTGTGGCAGTGGGACAACAAGTCATAAGTGAGTTTGCTAAGGGGCAGCTGAAAAATAGTACTCATTATAGATCAGAGTTCTGTTGTGATTAGAAATAATAAGTGGGTATATTTCAATGCAAGTAAACAACAGCGAGCAATCAATAAAACCCAATCATGTTACTATTTTGTTTTTATTTCAAATACGGTTTTACTCATATGTTCTCTAACTTACAACCCTTACACAAACACTGAGTTCGGGCGTTTTACGACACGCTTTTACACAATAAAGACATTTTGCCAGCGGCATATCGTGGGCATGGAACTGCTTGGTGTACGCAGTATCTCACAAACTAAATATGGCATATCTTGCTGCTGGTAGACATTGTTCGCACACTATCGAACCTTTATCTCTACTTCCAACAAAGCTATATTCTTGACACATTTCTCGATTCCATTCAATGCCTCTGGAATACGCTTCTACTATAGCAATGCTGTCCACATATACGTTATTCCCATTTACTGTACCACACACACAGTACCTGGGACACATCATGAGAGGGGATAAATATTGTAACATACTGTATATTATGGTATTCTGTATTTGTATTAGTTGTCATTGGTTGTCATACATGATGTAAAGTCAAAGTGCTAGGTTAGATCTTTTGAAGTGTAAACGTCATCGAATCGTCTAGAGTTTTCGAGAATGACGGATGGATTCTAGAAATGTCATCGGATGCTCTAGATGGTTCGATGAAGTATATATAAGGTGCTACGGGTAGCGTAGGGGTTCAGTCAGGTGAGTTGAGATCTAGTTGAGATAAGGTTAAGAGATATTGTATTAAGTTCTGAAGTAAAACGGTGAAAGTTACGTCGAGTTTGATTCCCTGGGTGAAGAAAAAGAGGCCGTCGTGACAATTGGTGTCAGAAGTGGGATCATCCATCGAATCAAGCCAGGAAAAGGAAAGAAGAAGTGAGTACAGTGTCCATTAATGCCAGTAACCAGAGCTATGGCATCCGAAATGAATGCATTGATGGCTATGCTACAAGAAATGGGAAACAAATTAGATCAAAGTGCAGCTCAATCGAGAACAAATATGCAAGACCTAGAAGAGAAGCTAAAGCAACACCAGGACGAGGCTGTCGTGAACCTAGAAGAGAAGCTGAAGTACCACCAAGATGAGGTAGTTGCAGGTTTGAAGAGTGACTTGAAAAGTGGACAGGACCTGGTAATGACTAGATTGGAGGAGCAGAGGCAAGCCGTAAGTCAGGCGTTAGAAAATCAAGACCAGCGTATTAGTGCAGTAGAGACTCAAATAGCGACATCACAAAAGCATGTTGAGGAACAGCTAGCGACATCACAAAGGTACGTTGAAGAACAGCTACATCAAGTGGAGGATCGTGTCAAGGAAATCGTCAGAGAAGAGCTGCGAGACCTTAATGCAGGTGAGCGTTGTTTAAAAGCTGTACCACCCGCTTTTCCTGATAGACACAGTGGCGTAGTAGCAAAGCCCTATCCGTACAATGGCAAAACGTCCTGGGACATTTATTATATGCAATTTGAAAATATCGCACGTATGAATAACTGGTCAAATGAAGAAAAAGCTTGTGTGCTGACATCCATGCTAAGAGACTCTGCCGCAGCTATTTTGGAAAATCTCTGCGCATCAGGCCTACGTGACTATGATAAGATAACATCTGCACTAAAGTTACGCTTTGGAGATGCACACTTAACAGAGCTGTTGCATGGCCAGTTGCATAACCGGACACAACAAGCGAAGGAAGATTTAACCACATTTGCATACGAAGTCCAAAGCTTAGCTAAACGAGCATTCGTCAGCAGTCCTATCGAGACACAGGAATACGTCGCTGTTCGTCAGTTTGTCGAAGGAATTGCAGACCTTGACGTCCAGAGAATCGTAAGACTATCCAGTCCCAGAACCTTACAAGACGCTTTGGTCAAGGCTCTAGAAATTGAAGCTGCCACAAAAGCTACGCGAATGACACGGAGGGTGCACTCTTTAGAACAAGATGATGAAGTAGAAGTCAGGGCAACAGCGTTCATTCCAAGAGGAAGAGGCGGTACCTTCCAGAGAAACCGAGTTCATAGAAATCTAGGAGGAGCTGAGAAGTTTGCGTGCTGGAGATGTGGGCAGAAGGGGCACCTTAGAGTAGGCTGCCGGATACAGGTCGATAAGATGCGGGTGAATGTAGAAAAAGCAGATGAATATGCAAGCAAAATGAATTCTATGCAAGGCACGATAAACTCAATGAAGGAGCAGTTTGATAGAGACATGAAGAATTTGCTGAAGAAGAACGAGGAAACTATCGCTAAGCTTCAAGGACAACACAGAGTAGCCATGAGGGAACTTACAGCAGACCGGGATAGGCTAAAGCAGTTGCTTGACTCTCAGAAGCGAGAATGTATGGGTATTAGGAGCAAGTTTGAAAAGGACAAAAATAATCTGTTGAAGAAGAGTGACCAACACGAGGCAGCCTTGAGAAAGCTCAACGTAAAACACGACAGAGAAATTTCTGCTTTGAAAAATGAAATCAAGAGATTGAAGGATTTGGATCAGCTGAAGAAAGCGGAGGATAGATGTGACCAAGTTAAGAACGAAAATGCAAGGCTCAAACAGAAGATTACCCAGCTGGAGGCTGAGAACGCATCGTTAAAGGAATACCTAGACTACGCGATTGTGCAGGCCAGAAAGACCGCGGTCAAGGAAGACGAGTCAAGGTTGAGAGAAAGGTTAGTGCATCATGAAGCAGAAATCAAGAAGATGAAATCAGATATAACAGATACGCTTGATAGTGTGAGAAAGGTCATGGAAGACTTGTATAAGGCAAGAGATGTTGACAATAATATGAGAGAGCAACTGGCGAATTTGGAAGATGAGAACGTTCGAATGGAAAAAGAGCTGGAAGACGCTTTGGCTGCAGCAAAAGCTGATAGTTCTGGGATGAAACAATTGAAGTACGGACATAATAAGATAAAGCAGAAGATTGCGCAGATGGAAAGCGAGGTCGATAGTGATAGGCTAAAGAAGAATCCGAACAAAGTCATTGAAAATGCAAACAAAGGTGTATAAGAAATATCAGCGATGCAGAACGACGATGTAGATTTGAAGCAGATACCGGCGCAGCTGGAGAGAGAAAACGCGAAGGTAGGAACCAAGCTTAACGTTGCGCTCAAGGACGTGTCATGGGGCTCTGATCAAGCCGCGCACCTCAGGAGCGAGAATGGTAAGCAGAAGATCAGGATTACGCAACTGGAAGACAAACTCAGCAGACTCACTAAGGAACTGGAGAGCAACCTGAGTGACGAGAAGGGAGTGTCGAGAGTGGACAACCGGCAAGACGAAAAGGTGCAACTGAAGAGAATGATAACAGAGCTAGGAAAAGAGAATCCTGCTGGAGCTGAAAATGAGAATCGCAAGTTGGGCAAAGAATATCGCAGTTACGAGGCGATCTGGTATGGTCTTGCAATAGTCGACGGAGGGAAGGGTAGATGTCCGAAGCTACAACGTCATAAGGAGGAGCCCTACGTGGTGATGAAGCGCCTCAACGGCGTAGTCTACAGGTTATGTACGGAAAGTGGAAAACCGAAGGTTGACTATGCTGATGTTTGTGGTGATACAAGAATCGAAGTTGTTCGTCGAGGACGCCGAACGCTAAGGGGGGAAGAATGTAACATACTGTATATTACGGTATTATCTTGGAGGCAAATGGTGTTGCTAACTTTATATAAGCCTCTTGGGAAGGTCTAGATCAATTTTCGCTTGATTTGGATGTTTCACAGGAAAGCAATGATGTATCTCCTCCTATATCACATAAGTCCACTGGCACAGGTGGTGTCGACGTAGTGGCAGCACATGTGGAAAGATGTCCATCACCGCAGGTAGTCTCGCCAATGCGATGTGAGGAAACATATTCACTGATATGTTCAGCACCTTTGCGCTGACATGCACAGGAAGCCTCACCAGATCTGAATGCACCAGTGATGACAGGTCAACGCCATATAGTGGAAGGGCCGAACGAAGATCTTTGCGGTGCTATGTTCCAAGAGCCAGATATGATGGACAATGTACTAGCGGATCTAGCTGACAAACATCTTCGATCCCCCCCCCTCAACCACCCCTACTCACATACATGTTTTCTGTTTTGTAGAGATATAAGGTGAATGTTATGAGCCGTTGCAGCAGTGAGTGACGGAACATGGAGAAATACACCTGCAACCGATGCAACAGCATGTTTACAACTAAGTGGAATCTGAAGCGGCACCAGGCGACTATCTGTAACGTATCAGAGGAGCCGCCATCCAAGAGGACACGTGTGAAGACAACCGCGCGGGTCAAGCAACCAGCAACAAAAGGTAATATACAGGGTGAGTTTTTAGTACCGGCTCGGTCGATAACACCACTACTATAGAAGATATCGAAAAAAGTCGTATATAAAAGTTGTAGCCACGGATATGCTCCTTGGTCAGAAAATATTTTGATTTATACAGGGTGATGCATAACTACGTGGTGATGCAGACATGCATTTTTTTAAATGAGACACCCTATATATTATTCTATATTCAAATTCTACTAATGATTTCCGTTCTTCCAATTTAGGGTATTGTTACATTATACAGGGTATTTCAAAAGTTATGGCCATTTTTATATCCAAATCGCTGTCAATTGAATGTACTGTATATCAGAAAATGATGAATCAAAAATCATTCTTTCACACGGATGGATGAAAAATATCATCTAGTTTTAAGATCGGCTATAAAAAAGGCCCGCGACGCATATTGGTATACAGGGTGATGTAGAATGCAAAATCTCAATTTTCTTTCTTTTTTTAAATGTAACCCCCAATATTTTATTATACCAAAGAATTGCCTTTAATATTCTCTTTCATCTTTGTATAGCACTTGTTATGGCTGAATTCATTAGTTTCTGAGATATTTCGATTTTTCTACAAATTTTAAATATACCTTCTATTTGTTTACTAATATTTATTTATTTTGAGAAAATACCATCAAATTTTATTTTTGATTGACAAACAACTAAAATATAAGGCCATAATAGTACTTGATCAAGTCAAAACACTGGATTAACGAGATAATGTAGGTTAAGTGTGCTGAGGAAACAATTTTATAGACGTCATGTATAATTATCTATCAGGTAGGCTATGAAATATTAAACGACACGGTCCAAATAAAACGATTCTTCAGTCTTTCAAACGCATTAGTTTTAGAGTGGCTTCGTTCTGGATATTGCTGTTCATAGTTGATATATTCTAGAGGCAACTAGGCAATTTCTCAAAGATTGTCCTAAATACCCTCAATGGAAAAATTATTTTTAAAGTTCGTTTTTCACACAGTACGGAACTATTGAGCAGGTTATGAAAACTGTCAAATTTTCAAAGCATACCTGATAAATCTGCTTGATAATTATGCGTCACGCCTACAAAATTGTTTCCTCGGCATACTTGACTTTATTATCTCGATGATTCAGGGTTTTGAGTTCATCAAGTACTATCATGACCTTATAATTTAGTTGTTTGTTAAATGAAAAACAAATTCGACAGAACTTCCTCAAAATAAATAAATTTCAGTACAAATATATATGCTATATTTTAAATTTACCGAAAAATCGAAATATCTCGGAAACTGATGGACGTAGGTACAACAAGTGCTATACAAGGATGAAAGAGCATATTAGAAGCAATACTTTGGTATAATAAAATATTAGGCGTTAGATTTAAAAAAAGAGAGAAAATCGATATTTTGTATTCTACATCACCCTGTATACCAATATGCGTCGCGGGCCTTTTTTATAGCCGATCTTAAAACTAGATGATATTTTTTGTCCATCCGTGTGAAAAAAATTATTTTTGATTCATCATTTTTTGATATACAGTACGTTCAATTGACAGCGATTTGGATATAAAAATGGCCATAACTTTTGAAATACCCTGAATAATGTAACAGTACCCTATATTGGAGGAACGGAAATCATTATTAGAATTTGAATATCGAATAATATATAGGGTGTCTCATTAAAAAAAAATGCATGTTTGCATCACCACGTAGTTATGGATCACCCTGTATAAATCAAAATATTTTCTAAGGAAGGAGCATATCCGTAGCTACAACTTTTATGTACAACTTTTTTCGCTATCTTCTACAGTAGTGGAGTTATCGATCGAGCCGGTACTGAAAACTCACCCTGTATAGGTGTAAACACAATTAAACAACTTTTGCACTTAAACATGAAACACATGTCGATGAGCTGTTGAAAAATCATTGATATACACAGACGCATTTTCTGATATTCTAGGTGCACCAATAGCGCAGCCAGGTCCAAGTGGGTTGGGAGCCACGGATCAGCCAGGCCCAAGCGGGATGCGAGTGGATAGCGGCGATGGACATGGTAGTGTTGAATGATGGCTTGCTGCCTACCTTCTACAGAAGAGATTCGTGTTCGTTCATCGACGTCACTCTAGCATCGCAGGAGGTAGCTAAGCGCATTCAAAGGTGGAAAGTCTTGGAAGACGAAACTTTGAGTGACCATAGGTACATCTATGTTGAGATGGACATGAAACTCAAAGTTAAAAGGAGATCAACGGAGCGCCACACGCCTTTCGTTGATGTCATCAAGTTCCAAGAGGCACTTACCCGTAGACTTGAGTCCTTGCATACCATGGAAAGCGTCTCTGAACAGCGGTACACGAGGCTGATACAAGCCGTAATTAAAGAAAGTACCATCAAAAGGGGTGCCAAGACCGCTATGGTACCGTACTGGTGGAATTCGGAAATCGAATCTGCTAGGGCGGACTGCCTTCAAGTACGGCGTAAGCTGTCGCGCATACGACGTGGAAACCACCAGCCTCAAGCAGCCATAAATGCACTACAGGAGGAATACGCCGCCAAGAAGAAGCTGATAAAAGGTCTGATCTGTACTTCAAAATCCAAACACTGGAAAGAACTATGCGAAGACTTAGAACATGACATCTGGGGTGAAGGGTACAAGTTGGTCACCAAAAGGATGATCAAGCAATCGTCACCGTGTCTACTAAGTAACGACAGAAGGGTAGAGATAGTGAGAGAGCTCTTCCCAAGTACTTCGGAAGCTTGGGAGACGGACAGTACCGAAAAGAATCCGGAGATCTTTACGGTGGAGGAGATTAAGGCGGCTGCGGGGAAGATGAAAAATGGTAAAGCTCCTGGGCCAGATGGTGTCCCTCCTGAGGCCATCAAGGTTATTGCATCTACAGCACCACAGCTGCTATCCGGTCTATTTAACCACCTTCTGAGTACGCAAACCGTACCAAAGGCGTGGAAAAGGGCAAACGTGGTATTGCTTAGCAAGATCGGAAAACCACCAGAGCTTTCCTCTTCATACAGGCCAATTTGCCTGCTAGATACCATCGGAAAGCTGTACGAAATCCTGATAAGACAGAGGCTCGAGAAAGAGATCGAAAAGGCAGGAGGACTCTCGCCATGTCAATTCGGTTTCCGCTCGGGGAGATCCACCATCGATGCCCTGGAAACGGTGACGAGGATTGCGGAAGATACCAAAAAGAAGTGGTGTGCGTTGGTGACGCTTGATGTCCGCAATGCTTTTAATACCGCCTCGTGGAGCATGATTATGGAGGAACTAGGAAAGCTGAAGATTTCAAAATACCTAAGGAATCTTATAAGCAGCTACCTAGACTCCAGATCAATTTGCATTGCCAGAACCGAAATCTCTATGACAACAGGGGTGCCCCAAGGATCTGCTTTAGGGCCGTTACTTTGGAACATCCTGTATGATGGGGTGCTGAAGCTTCCGCTGCCCACCGGCGTAAAGGCGGTAGCATACGCCGATGATCTGGCACTAGTTATCGTGGCAAATGAACAGGCTGAGCTGGTTCATAAAGCCAATGCATCACTGTGCAAGGTTGACAGGTGGATGTGCGATCACAAGCTTAAGTTGGCTCCTGAGAAAACAGAGGCAGTTATAATGCGCGGCCCAAGGAGCAAGAGAGCTAACGTGGTCTTTCAACTAAAGGGAGTGCAGGTCCTGCCAAGCAAGTCCATAGTGTACCTCGGAGTCACACTGGATAACGAGAGGTGTTATGGAGAACACCTTAAACGAGTAGTGACAAAGGCTGAGAAGAAGGCGGCTATACTGTCGCGACTGATGCCAAATGTAGGAGGGCCCAGTAGCAACAAAAGGGCACTACTGTGCCAGGTTGTACAGTCGGTCGTCCTATACGGAGCTCCTGTGTGGTGTAAAGCCACGAAAAGGAAAAGGTATCAGAAGGTCTTAGACAGCTTGCAGAGAAAGTCTCTGCTAAGGGTGGCCAGTGCTTATCGCACGGTATCTACTAGAGCCTTGCAAGTTATAACGGCGATACCACCATTATACTTGCTGGCCGAAGAGAGGACACTGATCCGCCATGGTCAAGCTGGAAATGCGATAAGCCGAGCTGAGGCTAAAAGGCTGACAGCAAGTAAGTGGCAAAGCATATGGAACGAGACCACTGATGTCGGACAGTGGACGAAACGACTAATACCGTCGATAAAAGAATGGGCGGAATGCAGTCATCGGCAGACGTCCTATTTCCTAACGCAGGCACTGTCTGGGCACGGGCCTTTTCGAGTGTATAGGAAACGGATAGGACGGGTAATGGACGAAAGATGCTTGCACTGCGAGGCGGAAGATACGGCCGAGCATGCCCTGTTTCTGTGCGACAGATGGGGGGCGTACAGAGAGGAGGCAAGTCAAAAACTGGATGGGGAGTTGACCCCAGAGACTATGGTCCCGTTGATGTTGTCCAGCGTAGAGGCATGGACCATCATATATGAGATGGTCAACAAAATACTCTCTGCAAAGGAGAAAGAGGAGCGCCTTCAAGGATAAATGATGATTGGAAGTTATTCATAAGTGGGTTTTAATCATTACCTCATCTTGCACTGCGAAGAATATCGTTCACGATGATGCCCGGTGCAGATGGAGATATAGCATCAGAGGTAAGGAAGAGGGAACGGGTTTTAGCCGGTCGGGCCGTGATGACATGTCGGATGGACGTGGTTGCGTCCATTGGACATGTGATCAGAGGACTCAAGCTGGTTCAACGTCGGGCGGGCAGACTCTCTCTCACACTTCCGGGTGTGTGAGTGTTTTCTGTCCTTGCGATCAAGCCGATTTCCTAAACCCTCTATAATAAAAAAAAAAAGAAAAAAAAAAAAAAAAAAAAAAAAAAAAAAAGCGGGATGAAGACTACTGCTCAGGTGGTTGGAAGGTCAACCACTGACCAGCCAGATCCAAGCGGTATGCAGTCTACTGGTCGGATCGGGATGACAACCACTGACCAGGCAGGACCAAGCGGTATGCAGCCTAACACGGATTACACTAGCGCGAAGTATTGTGACAGCTGTTCGCGGTACATTCCAGCCAAGTCGTTTTCTGCACACCTGCGGAGCTTGAAACATAAAGCTTACACATGGAAGCCATTGAATCAAGCGGTAAAAGTCAGTCAAAGTGCGTTTGGCAGTAAAATTGTAAGCTACCAACGTCTGCAGACGTTGAACATTGAAGATTATTTGGAGTCAATTAAATCAAAGAGTATTGAGTTATTAGAACAAGAAGTAATGAAGCATAATGCCGTCAAAGCTAATATAGAACTTTTTGCTGTATATATTTTACCCACTAAAGAAACTAGAGATGTAAAGTCTCACAACACGGCAAATAAGGTTTTCACAGTAGCGTCAGATTTCAGTAAAGAATACGATGCACTTGTTACAGTAATCAGTGATAAGTCAAAAGGGTTTGCAGAACGCGAAAGTGGGTGGGTTTTGGAAAAAATCTTGTATTTGGAAATTAACATTAGTAAATATAAATTGAGAGCATCCTCATACATTCCACTTCCAAAAGAAATAGCAAACAAAAAAGCAGTTGTGAAAATGAACAATCAGGATGAATGCTGCTTCACTTGATCAATTGTAGCTGGCTTATATATACCAAAACAAGTGGTGAGTGATACCAAATCATATCCACATTATTCCACAATACCATTCTTAAATTTTTCGACAATAGATTTTCCAGTATCACTAAAAGCCATCCCGCAGTGGGAGCAAGTGAATACCATTTCATTGAACGTGTATGGTTTGGAACCATTCCTAGTTGATGGTAAATGGAAATACCATGTGGTGGGTCCTTTGCATTACACCGCTAAAAAGCAAGCAGTGCACTTAAATTTACTGCTTATTGATGATTCGAATGGGAAGCAACACTACTGTTGAATTAAAACCTTCTCTCGTTTACTATCGAGTCAAATCTCTGCCAATACTAGAGTAAAATATCTTTGTGACGGGTGTTTGCAGTATTTTCATCTGAGACTCTACGGGACTGGCATATACAACAGAACTGTAAGTTCATTGTTGTGAAATTACCAAAAGGTGAGCTCAGAGTTGATCGACTAGGAAATGTCGTCCCTGATAATGTGTTGAAATTTGAAAATTATCATAAACAAATGGAAGTGCCATTCTGTGTGTATGCAGACTTTGAATGCATTCTTTCACCCATTCCACCTGACTCTACGGATTCATCCAATCGTGAGTCGTATACCATAAAAAAGTATAAACACAGCCCGAGTTCGTTTGCATATTATATCAAATTTACCCATAATGAGGCTGCATCAAAGCTTCAGATATGTCGAGGAGGAGGAGGAGCAGAATTTAGCAAATGCTTACAGGCTGATATGCACGAGTTATATAGCACTTATTTAAAAGATATAGCTCCGATGCATATGACTCAACACGATGTGAGTCAATTTAATGCTGCAACAGAATGTTATATATGCGACAAACCGTTTGAACCCTTGAATCGAAAGGTGAGAGACGACTGTCACGTCACAGGGAGATATCGTGGAGCTGCCCACTCTATCTGTAACTTGAATTTCAAGCTTCTCAACTATGTCCCTATTGCATTTCATAATCACAGTATTGCCACAAACTTTTGAAAAATATATTTCTTTTACCAAGTTGCTCCCCGTAGGTCAGTATAAAGCGCAAAATGGTACAACTAAATCGGTATTACTACAAGTGCGTTTTATTGATTCCTACCAGTTTCTATCGACCAAACTCGAAACCCTTGCTTCACTTTTAGACCCTTGACAATGTTGTGAAGTACGTAGAGCCTTTCCAGATGATATACAATTTGAGTACATGCGACAGAAGGGTGTTTTTCCCTACTCATATCTAACGGATATGGTGAAATTCAGTGAAACATCTTTGCCAGACAAAGTGTGTTTTTATGATGAGTTGCGCGATGCGCACATATCGCAAGAAGATTACAACCGTGCATGTAAGGCATGTAAGGCATGGTCGGCTTTGGGTTGTAAAACGTTGAGCGACTATTCGGACATGTATCTAACCTCCTAACGAGGTGGAGTAAGTACGTGTATTACACGGAAAGCGGAAGCTCCCTACATTTGATCCAAGAAAACCAACATCCTCTATCATGTACCTTGATGCCATGAATTTATATGGGTACAGTGTGTCCCAACATTTACCGCTGGGGCAGTTTGAATGGATGACTTCGGATGAAGTTAAAAACTTTTCCGAAATTCTACCCGAAGTAAGTGACACCTCAAATGTTGATTATGTATTAGAAGTAGACTTTGAGGTGCCACGCGAGCTGCATGATTTCTTTAATGAATATCCGTTTTGTCCAGAGATGATTAGACCTCCTGGTGGGAGGGGTAAAAAATTAATTCCAAATCTGTATAATAAAACAAGATATATAATCCACTATAGAGCATTGCAACAGTGTCTGAAGTATGGAATTGTGTTGAAAAAAATTCACAAGGGACTACGGTTTGCACAAGCTGCATGGCTGGAACCATACATTGCTTTAAATACACAGCTGAGAAATCAGGCTAAGAACAAATTTGAAAACGGGATATACAAAACGATGGTAAATTGTATTTTTGGAAAAACGATTGAAAACGTGGAAAAAAAGAGTGGACATTAAACTAGCAACAACATTTGAAAGCAACAGTTGCAAGCGTGGAGCCTCTAATTATATTAGCAAACCAACATTCAAAAAGTTACGCATTTTCAGTGAAAACTTAGTTGCTATTCAAATGGAAATAACGTTTATTGATTATTGCCGACCGACATATGTTGGATTTTGTAATTTAGATATCGCCAAAATTGTGATCTATGGCTTTGTATATGATTTTTCAAAAGCAGCATATGCTGACAACTGTACAATTTTATATACGGACACTGATAGCTCAATAGTTCATGTAAAAACGTCAAATTTTTATGCGGATATGAAAGCAAACATATCACGCTTTGATACATCGAATTATACCGTTCCAAATTGTCACAACGTACCAAAAAATCAGTCAATCTTAGGAAAAATGAAAGACGAATATGCAGGTAAAGTACTGGCGGCATTCTACGGAACAGGGGCCAAAGCATGCTGCATTGACTCTATCGATGACGTATGCAAAAAAGCTAAAGGAATTACCAAAGCCAGCGTAGACAGTCAGTTAGATGTAATCCACTACAAAACTATTGTCGAAGGCTCCGAAAACCAAGTGTATTGTATGATGTATGTGTTTAAATCTGAATCACATAACATCTATACGAACTATATAAAAAAGTGGCATTAACAAATCGGGATGATAAACGTTACTTAATTCCAGGAGGTCGGCAACGTCGCGTGGTGGTGAATAGTGCGTGTTATAATTTCCTCCTACATTTTGCCAATTTATTGGGTTTGTAGAGGATATTAATTCACGGCAAATAGTTTACCCGCGAGTTAAAGGTATATTGCTGTGTAGCGATTGGAAACTGTAAGTAAAAAGACTTTTTTTTCATAAGTAAACAAGAAGAAATAAATTCCGATCCGTATCTATCCGGGCAATTGGAAGGAATTTACGCTTAGAATTGTGTTCGTAGTAGTGGCTCTGTTGCCAAGTCGAGTGGGAAGTCTGAAACTCTGGGATTGATAAGGTTTAGACCTCCGAACCGTTGAGGTGGGTCTCCCTTTTCGCAGTCCTCCAGTAAAATGGCGTCTGTAACCGATAGCGATGATTATCTGTCTGATGATAGGAAAAGAAAAGGAACTGAGTCGCTTTCGCCATTCAAGGCTACCAAAAAATTGACCAGAACCCCACAAAGGAAAGGTGAGGAAACTGGTGATCAAGATGTTAAAGAAATGCTGAGAACTGTTATCGCAGAGGTCAGAGGCATAAGACTAGAGAATAGAGAGTTCAGGGAGGAGTTATTAGCCCTTCGTAAAGAGAATGAGTGTCTTAGAAATAAGCTAGAGGGGACGGAAAGAAAACTAGAGTGCATGGAAGATAGATTAGAAAAAATGGAAAGAGAATTAAGAAAAAATAATATAGTCATCACGGGTATGAGCATAGACTCGTCTGATGGGACCAAACTTAAGCAAGGGGTACAAGAATTTATAAAACAAGAGTTAAATGAGGATGTTAGGATTGAGAGGGCAGTTAAGTTAGGGAACAAAGCATGCTTGGTGCAACTGAAGGAGGCGGAAAATAAAGCAAAGATTATGCCGAAAAAGAATAAATTAAGGTTGCTGAAAGACGACCGGATCTACATAAACCACGACCTAACAGATGTTGAGAGAGCCATCCAAAAGGATATGAGAAATAAGGTTAAGGAATTGAAGGGTGAAGGGAAGGTGGTGAAAACGAGCTACAAGAGAATTATGGTTGATGGTGAAACCTGGACATGGACTAAAAGTGGTTTTAAGCTAATGCCGGAAAAAAACGACTAGTAACAAGAAATGATGCGGATGTGGATAGGATTCAGACAGAGGCTACGAAGGAGGATATGATTAAGGCTATAGTTAAGCGAAAAGAATGTGATAAACAGAAAGCAACAAAAATGAATAATAAGGAATCAAACAAGGGGAAAGTGAAAAAAGGGGAAGAGGTCGTGCAGAGTGAGAGAGAAAAATATAGACGAGACAAACAACAGAAGTCGCAAATACAAGCTGATTTACTAATGGGAACTTGGAATGTCAGGGGAACGTTCGAGGAAGGAGCGCTGATAAATCTAGTTAAGCAGTGTAAAAAGTATAAATTTGAAATTTTGGCTCTACAGGAAATAAAGCAGCTTACAAAGGAAATGGGTTTTATAGAAAATTACGTTTTTCTGAATAGTCCGGGAAAAAACAGAATGTTGGGGGTGGGATTCATAATTAGCAATAAAGTAAAAGCTTGTATTATGGAGTTTAGACCGATTAATGAAAGAATGTGCTATCTACGTTTACGAGGAAGATATTAAAAAATAAGTATAATCAATTTCCATGCGCCGTCGGAGAATAAGGACAGTGAAACAAAAGAAGAGTTTTATAACCTCTTAGAGACAGAATTTGATAAAATTCCGAGGTATGACCTCAAAATTGTTCTCGGAGATGCAAACGCTAAGATAGGTAGAGAAGCAATCTATGGAACCACTATTGGGAAGCACAGTTTGCACAACGAAACATCAGAAAATGGAGAACTTTTGATAGATTTTGACAAAGAAAGAAATTTGATAATAAAAAGCACATATTTTGAGAGAAAGGACATATATAAGGGTACTTGGAAATCCCCAGATGGAAGAAGACCATGTCCTCATCCAAGAAGAAGAAGAACGAAGCATAAAAAACATTAGAACGTATAGAGGCCCAGACGCCGACTCAGACCACTTTGCAGTAGGAATAAAATTCAAACCAATACTTCCAGTAAAGAGAAATAGAAAGGTAAACAATAAACAAAACCTAGTCAGATTTGTCAGTGAAGGCGATAAACTCAAATATAAAGAACTATTAACTGAGAAGCTTGAGGAAGCTAAGGAGGAAGAAAGAGGTCACATGGTAGAGGACGAATGGAATTTTCTGAAAAACAAGATGGTTGTATGTGCTAAAGAATGTACAAGTGAAGTGAAACATAGGAAAAGATGGTTTGATACAGATTGCGAGAAAGCCTTGGAAGAAAGGAATACAGCAAGATTAGAACTGCTCTCAAATGACAACGAAGAGACGAGAAGAAACTATAGCGAAGCAAGGAGGAAGTGCAAAAGTTTATTTAGATACAAAAAGAGGAAGGCTAAAGAACAGTCGATTAAGGAAATAGAGGAGTTTTACAAAAGTAAAGAAATCAGAAATCTCTACCAAGGAATCAAGAAGGAGAGAGGATCATCGCAAAGCAATAAATTGGGAGTAAAAAGTGAAAATGGAGAGCTTTTAACAGGAGAAGATTTAATACTAGAGAGATGGAGGAGATATTTTAATGAGCTGTTAAATGAAGGACTAACAATCGAAGAAACCAATGAACCAGTTGATGCTGACTCACAAAGAACTGACCACTATGAGGTCCCTAGCATAGAAGACGTAAAGGCAATTATACTGGGTCTCAAATCAAACAAAAGTCCAGGAAGCGATGAAATTATAGCGGAAATGTTGAGGTGGGGGGGTGAACTTCTAGAAGAAGAGCTTTACTCGATAATTAAAAGAATATGGTCAGAGGAAAAAATGCCACAAAGCTGGAATGAAGCCTTGATAAGTCCACTTCATAAAAAAGGAGACAAAACTGTGTGTGCAAATTATAGAGGAATTGCCTTACTCAATGTTGCCTATAAAGTACTTTCTAAATGCATTAAGAACAAATTATCGCTGAACATTGAAGCTCATTTGGGAGAATATCAGAGTGGATTCCGAGCAGGGAGAGGAGTCATTGACCAAATTTTTACTTTAAGAGAGCTACAAGCAGAGAGTTACCAACATCAGAAAGAAATGTATGTGATATTTATTGACTTCAAACAGGCTTATGATACAATTGAAAGACCCGCCCTGTATAGTGCCTTAAGGGAACTGGGAGTATGTGAAAAGTTAATAAGGCTCGTAAGAATGACTCTACAACAAACAGAAAATCAAGTAAAGGTAAACAGGAGGATATCACAGAAATTTACAGTGAAAAGAGGTCTAAGACAGGGTGACCCTTTGTCCCCAATCCTATTCAATGCAGTCCTGGAAAAGATCATAAGAACAGCAAAAATAAACCGGACTGGTTTGCTCTACCACAAGAGACATCAGTGCTTAGCCTTCGCGGACGACATTGTATTATCAGCAAGGAGTAAAACCGAACTGCAGAGAGCAGTAGCAGCTTTAGAAGAAGAGGCGAGGTCCGTAGGGTTAGTAATCAATGAAGAAAAGACCAAATACATGACATGGACAGACAGGGAGTTCAGGAAGGGGAAATCTCTTAAAGTGGAAACAAGTTCTGGAAGAGAGTTAACCTTCGAGGAGGTCGATAGATTCGTATATTTGGGGACGGAATTCTCAAGGAAGCCCGATATGAGAGCAGAAATAAAAGCAAGGCTAATGAAAGGAAACAAATGCCTTTATAGTCTGAACGGTCTTCTGAAGAGTAAGCTTATTTCAAGAAGTTTGAAGGTACATATATATAAAACACTTATTCGTCCAATAGTAACATACGCATCTGAGTTGTGGGTCCTCACGCAGGCGGATATTAATATGCTGAGATATGGGAAAGGAAAGTACTGAGGAAAATTTTTGGAGGAAGAAAAGTGGGTGACTTTTGGGAAAGGAGAACAAATCAAGAACTACAGGCTATGTACAAAGAACGCAAAATAACATTGGTGGTGAAGGAACGGAGAATGAGATGGTTGGGGCATGTCATTAGGATGACCCAGGATAGAGTACCGAGCATGATAATGAACAGAAGCATCGGGGGAAAGAAAAGAAGAGGTCGACCTAAGGAGAGATGGCTGCTTCAGGTAGTCCGGGACATAGAAGCAACAGGAGAGAAGAACTGGAAAGAAGAGGCAAAAGATAGGGCGAGATGGAAGAGAATTATCAACCAAGCCATGGGCCTATTAGGCTCGTAGTGCTCATATATATATGATTCCAGACTCAACAAGTGTATTGGCTTGGGATCATAAAGATATCGCCTTTCACGAAACTCCTTAGGAAGAACGCTTGGAGTTGCTTCTTCGCCTACTCAATGAAGCGATGGCACAAGACAATGATGAACCGCGGTGACCCCTTCCCCACCATGTATTTTCAGTGGTTAGAGAGGAAGGGGCTATAGCTATTTAAGCTCTACGTCAGGCTGAACACAACATAGTTCCAGCCATGGGCGCGCAAATGTATTTCATACTGTTTTCGCAGTTGTGCAGCGCTCAAGTTGCGGTGATCAATAAGTACATACGAACAATTGTGAGAAAAGTTCCCACTGATGATGAAATACACTTATTTACATCGCTGTTGGATAAAGTAGTGGTGCCCGATGAAGCCTTTCAATGGATTGCGGAATCCGACGCTTAAATGTTGAGGTGATGAAAGCGATTATAGTGCGGAAACTTCACTTAGATCATGTAACAAACGATACTATGGCCGCATTGCACGGTGCACACTATACCAACATCAGTTTACATGGTTTGAATAACATATTCACTCAGTTGTTGAATTCTCCGACAATATATGAGCAGAATTATATATTCACTTTATTAAGTGGAAAGGAAAGTGAAGGTATAAATGAAGTTTTTCCTTTTGCAAATATTGAAAACAATTATTGAACAACTTTAACACACGTGGATACAACGATGTGTACACTTGGATATATGGCAGATATGGTATTATTTGAACGTTTTGTTGATGTGATTACGCAGATGGGTATCACATTCGTGTTTGATCTACAAAGCAAAGAGGAACATAAATCGCTAATTCAATGATTACGCAAAAATATTGAAAAGGGTATCAGAGGCGAGGGCTCTTTAGGGTGGACGTCTGGACCGCGTAGTTTGAAATGGTCGTCAACTAACCTGGATGACTATCCTGGGTGGAAAATCTGATTTGCTGTGAATGTGTGCGTGTAACGATATGTATTTCGGTTTATCCTATTAAGGACCGGTTTCTCAATGTCCAGTTAAATATTTATCTACAAGATAACAGCAATTGTCAGATAAATTGTTTAAACAATTGAAGGCTAAACTTACGAAGTCACGTAAATCTTATCTGACAGTTGTATCCATAGCAACGCTATCTGGCAGATACCTATCTGACACTTTAACTGGACATTGAGAAACCGGCCCTTAGTATACCCATGTCAGATATTTCGATTATGTTATTCACAAGTATGTTCAGGTATATTTCAGCTTCATATGTTTACGCAATGTGATGTGTTTTATGTATTACTGCTTGATCTTTGTACACACTGGTTGTCGTTGTGTATCCCCAATAAATCAGAATTAAAAGTTAAAAAATGACTGTGTTTCCTTTCTGTACACATACACATGCGCAGAACCCAAGGTGGAGGGGAGGATATGAAAGGTATAAAGTAGCGCACGCTAAGGTGTACTCCAGTGTAATCAACGTATCTTTGAGCGGTGCGCCATGTTTGCCAAGCAGTTCAGTGCGCCGTCAGTGAGCATAGTGAGAAGAGTGCTTCAGGCCCCAAGCGCCCGAAATCCCTAATCACGATCAATGAACGGTGTTATCCGCTGAATCTATCCAAATCCAAATTTATAAGTGTCGGCTTAGCGTACGAGTGGATCTTTCAACCCATTATTATCGTCAGAGGTTGTAGAAATGATTGTGCAACGTTCACCGAATCTGAGTGGCATGAATTACTGGAATATCAAGGGGTGTTGGTGAACTATTTTCATTGTGTAGAAGAGTTTCAGCCCATTATACATGGCACGTTCACAGTCATGTTCGAAAAGTTCAAAGATATGCGCACAATCAAACTACAAGATCGTTTTAAGGACACTGTTTATCTGGGTTTAGAGAGTGGAGTGGAACATCATTAAAATGACTCAATTGATTGCGTATACAATAAACACCCTCAAAGGTCAAAAATTTGCAACATACTTCAATAGCCTACTTAAAAGTTATGTTACTTCTAACATACTTCAATAGCCTACTGAGTGAAGAGCGAGCTACATCGCTAGATGTACGGGACTTTGTCGCTGAGCATGTGGCTGACATACCAAGGTCCGAAAACGTGCGATCCATGATGGAGCTGGCGTATCGACATCCAGATCTCACAGAGTTTCAGAAAGCCGCTACGTTGTTGTATCATCATCCTACTATTCCACATATACCACACCGCAAATTTTAGGAGTGAACTGGCTAATAAATGATACAAAGATTCAACTGTAGTTCTTTTATTTCTGTTACAAAAACTGCGCTACACTTGTAGATTACACATATAAGTCAGACTTGTTAATCAGGGCATTATGTGTCTTATCTAAGCCTAAAAATTTCACATACACCTTTGAACCTTTACGTCTTAACACTTTTTTCACGAGATATAAATCAGGATATTTAACTTTTTGGAGCTCCTCATTGTAAAAGGTCCCAAAAATCTCTTCACCATTCTGATCTTTCAACAAATAGGTCCTTGGATTCGTCTGCTGCACTTTTCGAATTGTAAAAATTTCATTGGACCAATTTGGTGTATAACCTTTGGAGAAGGCATGTTGGTATTTGCTGATCCTAACGCTGTCACCAGTCTTATACTTTGGCGTCCTAGGATCGACCGTTTTTAAATTACTGTAGTTATGTAGTAGCATCTCATTCCGCAAATTCACATCTTTCGGTTTCAGTCCCGTTGTTCGATGTTTTGTGTTGTTATAATCTTGAACCACTTACTGCAGTAGAGGTAGCCATTTATACGACCCGTGTAAGTTGAATGCTCGCCACATACGATTTTTTAATGTACGATTTAGTCTTTCAATGATACTTGCTTTCAAATTAGAATATGTGCTATAATGATTAATGAGATATTGCATCTGAGATAAAATGGTTTTCATAGCCTCCGCTGCGGCTTTACTAGTTTTTGTTTTTACCGGGCGAGCCCATGCAAATTTACTAAATGCATTAATCACTACCAGAATATAACGGTATCCTATGTTAACTTTTGCATATGGCAACATTTCCACCAGATCGGCCTGTACCAGATCCTTGAGACCTCGAATAATGACTTTGCGTCATTGAAAGTTTCTTCTTGCAGACTTATGAATTTCATTTACTATTACTTTCTTTACCGTACTCATTGCGAGTGCTCGTTAGGGGGCAACGTATGATGATTTCTACAAACAGTGGACTGGTGACACCTGTGTGCGCAACAAATTTTACCCTGTCACCTTTCAACACACTATCTCCCTGTCTTAGATTGCGAGTCATCTTAAACCACACTTTGACACCTTCCGAGCTTCGTATTTCGTCTATAATGCCAGATACAGGAAAGAAATAATCAGTCGTTCCATTTTCCAAAATATAAAAACTAGAGGGATCATTGTGAGACACGGAGCCTCGGATTTGCACTATACATAGAGAGGACAGCTGCCCCACCCATGCGACATCTCTCAGCCACCGCTGTAGATGTCTGTGATGCCTCCCAAATTTATCAATCGGCACATGAGCGGATACACAAACGAAGAGTGACTAAGATATTTTAATATATCGGTCACATTATCAAGCGTCCTTCCTTTAACTCCTCAATAATAGATTGAATTTCGTTGGTATGTCTGCTGTTACTAAAAGTAATCTTAGTCTCCAGATACTCATTATATACTGGAGTATGAATTAAGCGCTGCAAGCTGTCACGACTCGTAGTAATAGTGTCATCTAGTTTTTGATTCTCGCGTTCGACTACTGTAGAGTCACGAGCTTCTTCTTCAATTGTGGAAATGTCCACCGCATTTGAAGTTTGTGGTAGATTGGAATAAGTATCCTCTAAAAAGCTCAGTCCTGAGAGTGGTAAATATTGCTGATAAGGGTTATCTAACTGTTTATACAATGCCCTCTTAGGTGTCGAAGTTGCAGATTCGGACTTTATGGATTCCACTTTTGTCACTGGTTCAACTTTGATTGGTTCTACCCGGTGCAGAAGTTGTTGTAATGGTTCAAAGATGGGTTGCAGTTGCTTGACTAGTATCACCTTTTATACCAATCTCCTTAGAAATAGTTATAGTTATCAAATCCTTTCCGATACCTCCCTTCTTTCTTGGGTAAACCTTTATCGATGACTAAAAAGTCCAAGGGTTTTTGCCAACAAACTGCACAGCTGCTTAAATTCCTGGAATGTCATATACAGACTGCAGTGATCTTCGTATATATGTTTTAAATTTAGGACATCTTGTGGAGGCAGGATGAGTAGGGTTGCATTATCGCGAAGAAGGTGTTTTGGAATTGCGGTATAGGTTTCACATAAATAAAAGCAAGCTGTATTCCGATGCCTACCAAAGCTAAAATATTGTCGTATGATATCTTGGGAGCATGATACTAAGTCATCGAAAATTATAAGTGAATTGGGTGTAATATGGCTCGGAGGTACAATGTTCTTATCATCCGTGTATTTAAAATATCCAATTTCTTTTAGCGGTTCCAACACTTTGCGTAAATATTGGTATTTAGGTTGGTATGGAGATTTACAATAAAGATACACATTCGAAAATCGAATTCCATTTGGATGAGTTATGAGGCTCATCATAATATTGGATTTACCAGATCCGCTTGGTCCTACAATTAGTGCTCGCTTCGATTCATCACCGAATAACGAACCATGCTTTCGAAATGACGTTGCCTCAGCTGGAGCGTCATAATTAATAACTGGTAGCTGTGGACCCGCTGACTCGACCCTCATTCTGGTACGATATATATACCACTGTGCTCTAACGCCCATAGCCATTCTTTTTAAAGTCAATTGTATGCATAAGTATATAGTGCTTGTACATTATTCATCACGTAACAGTATTCGATCAGGGGTGAGTGGTTCTGGGCTTTTTACTAAGCTCCTCGACAGCTTCCCTTTAGAACTACATCTTCCTGGCGAATACCGATATTGTGGACCCTTTGCGCATCTGCAACAGCGAATATCGCGCGGTGACGTTGGAATCAACCCCTTGGCAACTATTGCAAACAACACGATATAGCTTACGCTAACGCCCAGAACAGTAGTGACCGCACAGCCGCAGACGGTGTATTACGACAACAAGCTTGAAGTCGTGTAGTTGATTCTAACCCATCCTTGGGAGAACGTGCTGCCGCACTTGCAGTTGTCGGTGCGATGAAAGCTAAGAAAAAATTATGTTTTGGTTTGCGAAAACCGCGAAAGCAAGGTAAACGGAAACATGACAAAAAAGTTGCATCGTCAACGCTCGAAGCGACTTTTGCCCGTGCCGAAGAAAGGAGGATTCCTTCCCCTGATTCTCCCTCTACTTGACGCTTTTGGAGCTCTTGGTGGTGGAGCCGCATCTATTGCGAAAGCTGTCAACGATGCGAAGGCGTCGCAGGTTCAGCTGGCCGAACATAAACATGATAATATAGCTTTAGAGTCAATGCGGAAAGCAGTCAATGGCAAAGGATTTTACTTAGCTCCGTTTAAAAAACCTCCAATAAGGCTGCCCCGTCATGCAATGACTAACATAGAACTAGAAACGTTTGCT
The DNA here is from genome assembly GCA_951848785.1 of Callosobruchus maculatus. Taxonomy (NCBI): domain Eukaryota; kingdom Metazoa; phylum Arthropoda; class Insecta; order Coleoptera; family Chrysomelidae; genus Callosobruchus; species Callosobruchus maculatus. The sequence goes on along the minus strand of CATOUR010000191.1, from coordinate 2,017,613 downwards.
TTATCTTTAAGGATTCCTTATTTTCGCGGTGTATTTATGCGTAACCAGCTACCGAGGCGTATTCACAAAGATGAGTGTGGTATCATTAATTTGGATCTCTCCTCTGGTCCTGGTACTCACTGGACGGCCTGCATCAAAAATCGCAATGATGTGTCATTTATTTCGCCTCATACGGTAACTTGAGGCCACCATCTGAAGCAGTTCATTACTTTTTGAGCAACAAGGATGTCGATAACATCGTCTACAACTATGACTCCGTACAAAAATTCAACGCTCATAATTGTGCTCAATTGTGTCTGAAACTTCTATTTAAGTTCTCATCCTTTTTTGTATAACTAGATTGATACTACACGTTGTTGAAGCATCATGTCGTTCACGTTTACCTTGTCGGGCAATTCTTCCATCCTTACCGCTGATTTTAACCCCCCTCTGTACCTCCTTGATGCTCTAGGCTATGAAATTGGATTATGCAATTTTGAGAGTTTCAATATGATTCCTAACATTGATGAAAGTAATAATTACTTTCCATAAGGTAACGGCGGTCTCACCATCCCGACAGGTCCCTATGAAATATGGGATTTACAAAAATATCTCCAAACCCATCTTGCACATGATTACACTGTTTCTATTACCTAATCCGAGTACCTCGACTGTTTCTCTTCAGGCAAACTTTCTCACTGATTTTGCTCAACAACGAACTTTTGGACGACTTTTAGGATTCAAACCACGTGTTTTTCATGACTCTGATTTTCGTGTTGAAATTCTCAAAGTGAATGCTGTGTGCATCGATTGTAGCATCGCAACAGGTTCTTATAACAATGGAAAACCTTGTCATATTATCCATCAGTTTTTTCCAACTGTTCCAGCAGGGTATAAAATCGTGGGATCCCCTCAAAACATTTTGTATTTCCCTGTTAGTGCGAAAACAACCACAACGCTTACCGCTCGAGTGCTTGATCAAAACAGAGACCTTGTCAATTTTCCGTAACGAAACTATCACAATTAGACTACATTTACGCGTTGCTAACAATGGGCATTAGATACCACAAGTGCTTTGAGCATCACTCTACTTATTTGTATAAAAAGTCGCAACGAAAGCGTGGCTCTGTCAGTGCATTATACCCCATCGTTGGCAAAGGTCTCACATCTCTTCGACCTCCCACGCTCACAAGTGAGAACAAAACGTTTTTACGGTCACTAGGATTCCAAGTGTATTAATCATGAGTATTTTGAATATCACCCAGCCACCCCTTGTTGACAACTCAATTACTGAAATGGAGATACATACCTACCAGCCGTTCATAAATGCCAAATTTGATCATAACGATGAAATTCGTATAGCGATCCAAGAATTAGATGCGTACACTTTAGCATTTCAAAGCATGTTATATCTTGAGGGAACTTTGACAAAAAGTGATGGATCAAAGACTGAGTCCTTGAAACTCATTAACAATGCTTTCTCCTTTTTATTTCGCGAAATTCGATACGAGTTAAACGGAGTTGTTATCGACTCTGTTCGCAATGTTGGCCTTACATCCATGTTGAAAGGATATATGTCCTACAATGAAAATGAAACCTGCGTCTGCAAAATGCTGGTTGGTTTCCCAAGGATTCCACAATTTCTGATGGTGGAAAGTTTAACGTTTGTATACCACTAACTATGTGGATGGGATTTTTTGAAGATTACTACAAAATTGTACTAAATATGAAACAAGAACTGGTTCTAATATATAGCAACTCAGATCTTGATGCAGTGGTCAGCACTACTGACAAACAACCTAAAAGTACTATTGATAAAATTCAATGGCGACAGCATTAACAAAATTGCTTAATAAAAATGTTGATATCCCCATCTACTTTCGCAGCTGGGAATTAACTGAATACCCCACTCTTTCAGAAACTACCCGTCATATGTGGCCTGTAAAAATGACTACAAAACTTAAAACGCCTCGACATGTTCTAATCGCCTTCCAAACCGATAAGAAAAATAAAGTAACTTGCAATATGTCCACCTTTGATCACTGTCACTTAACTAACATTCAAGTCTTTCTTAATTCAATCGTTTTTCATACAATGATTTATATATGGATTTTGATAACAAATTTGCCACACTCTATGACATGTTTTCCAAATTCCGCGCTACCTATTACAATACAGAAAATGAGCCGCTGTTCACCCCCAAGACCTTCAAGTCGATCGCACCCATAACCCATATTGATTGCTCTAAGAAGAAGGAAAGTATTCAGTCTGCCTCAGTCTTCATGCGTGTAGAATTCGAAACTAGTCAAAATCTTTCCTCGCAAACCACCGCATACTGCTTAATTCTTCACGACCGCGTATTTTCTTACAATCCTCTGACTAAAATTGTTAAACAGCGTTAGCTGGTATGGCAATATAAGCTCAACCGCCACTCATGCACCATCATTTTCACCATGCCTGCCGCCTACAAACGAGCTCTCTTGGAGTATCGTGCAAAACTCAAAGCCTTGCGCCAAGCCCTTGACAGCTACTGCAATAAGATTTCTGTTTTTAGACGATTTAGCTGTCTGCGAGTATGACTCTTGTGCTGGACGTACAAGGATTCAAACTTGAAAACAATAAGTTTACTGTGGAAGAGCTTGCTGCTTTTGATGGTTCGCGGATATTCCATTACGTTTTTAAACCACCTTTTTCCTGGGACCTGCTCCCCCCAGAGCTACAAAAGCAAGCTTCTTGGTTAACAGAATACCACCACTGCATTCCATGGACTTCTGGATTCACACCACTACGTCATGCCTCCCGGATCATCCAAGAACTAACATCACAGGCGGATAGAATTTTTGTAAAAGGGAGAGAAAAGGCGAACTACCTGCGGCAATATTCCTTATCGCCTATCATTGAATTGGATGAGCAGCCGCAGTTAATCGCACATCCTGCGCGCTGTTTTGCTCACACTAAGAAATCTGCATCTGCGCTCTTTCGAATGTTCATTTTTTGTATGATACATTTGTCATGTCATAATTATTTTGTTTTTATTATTTTTGTGTTAATAAACGTAACCATTACTTTTACTTTGTTGTTTTCTTTTACTCATATCAGAACTACGTATTTTTGGTATATATTTTATTTACAACGAATCCATAACTTACAACAAAAACGTTTAGACTTACAATGTGTGATACACTTGTTTACAATTTCTATTATTATTTCCTACATAGCTTCCATTTGATTCATGTTTTGTCAAATCGTTCCCTCCACACCTTTTCCCTATGTTATTCACTTTCCAACACTTGTGCACACTTTTGTATTCGCCTTTGAAATCTGCATCTGTCTGCACCCTCCTTTTGCCAATCGCCTTGACGAGCTGCTTTTGCTGCATACTGCCACATACTGCTGCACCACTAGCTGTTGTTTACTTATACTTGAATTGAAGTGAACCCGCTTCCCATTCATTACGTTTTATTGTTTCACACGCTCCAACGTCCTTCGCTCTAACTTGATTAATCTACTTTTGATTCGCTGTTAATAAGTGAGAACTGCTACCAACCTTTGTACTTGCATTGACATTTATAACTCACAGAAGAACACTAATCGTTTCCCATCCGTTTCCACTACTCTCATGGTCTTCGCACTCTCTTCCGTTGATCGCCTTTGCTGGACTGCCTTCGCCTTCTGCTCCATTAACACATTCCTCAGCACTGGGGGCAACTGGTTCATTATTGGATAAAATAAGTCATACTGTTTGGTATACTCGATGTTGTTCAATAATCCTTTCAACACAACTTTCCATCTTCATAGTCACCTATAGATCTGTGCAACCGTCGGAGTTTTCCCGCTATCGTATATCTTTCCGGTATATCGATTTTCAGCTGCCACTCAGCAAACTCCGTTTTGATTTGTTCTTTCACCGACTCCAACGTACTTCTTTCTAAGTTGGTCAGCTCCATGTTTCGTTGATTTTTTGTTTTCGATTCACTGTAGATAACTGCGAACTGATGAGAAGACATTGTGTTGGTCCTCACTTTATATGCCTCTATCTATTACAAAAACTTGTTTTCCGACTTCCCCACCATTACACTACAAACTGGTTTTTCTTGTTTCCTCACCCCTCATTGACAAGTATTTCAAAGAGAAATTGAGTCTCTTAATCAAGGGGTCAAAGGTTAATGGACTAAAGTTTAGAAGACACGGTTCAAGGCCAGAAGTCATTCCAGGACACCCTGTAATATTTCCCCACTTCTACTTTATTCACACACATTTACGCGGGATATGCAAAGTGGGACCTTCCACGACAATACTATAACTCCATATAGAATTACAATTTAGTTACTGACCGTATGCTACTGATGTCTCATTCAATTTCGTGTTAACACTCTCTCGTTTTGTATAACCCAGGTCATCGTGTAATATTTTCCCACTTTACAGTATTATAGTATTATTCACATGCATTAACACGGCATCTGAAAGGCTAACAGTGACTATACTATAACTGGCATCGAAGAAGGCAGCTGAATATGCACGACCTCCGGCAAACAAGTCGTCGGGACAATAACAACTAATTTACAATTCAGACAAGATCGTCGTCCATATAACCGTGGCGTACATATTGGTAAATATCGCTCGATGCACTGCTTATTCCAGATAGCTACCCAGCGCTAAAAATAAAAAGACGACTTGTCATGTCTCATACTATTTGCCTACAGCACCAGCCCGAAAGACTGCCAAAATTAATATTGACTTCCGCTCCAGACTATATGTATCCCCTATAATGAAACCCTATCTACGCTATTGTAACCTTTGTTATACGACGAACTCGTAAGCATTAATTTGGTCTACCTATCTCTCTTATTCAACTTGTAGTAAACACCACGTAAACACTATGTACATGGCTTTGTAGCCAACTGTATAGCGAACGTGTTAGTGAAACAGAAGGTCTCAGGTTCGATTCCCAGTTGAGAATTTTTTCTTTGTCGAGAGGTCACGAGGTCAAAGTTCAGAGGTCAAAGGTCAGAGGTTAAAGGTCAGAGGTCAAGGTTGCTCCTCAAGGTTGCACCTGCAGAACATACATTATTCCCCTACTTACAAACAGCAATAAACGCTAAGGAGTCCATGAACATTGACAAAACTTTTTCTTAAAGCATAACCAGCTATATTGAGTCACAGTTAACTGATGAACTAGAAATGCAATCGTGATTCAGATTTATACCTATTATCCTATTAGAGGACAGACTTCATTCTATTTTACATTGTGTCCAGTCCAGACTCCCAAACATGTTCGCTGTCTCATCCTGGAGTTGCAGCCTGTGTCACCATTTACGGACAGACAGGTGATATTAAGTTGCTGATGTATTAGTTGCTTTCATTTTGAATTTATCAACAAAACAAAAGCAACGCTTTGTGTTCTATAAGATTAACTTCAGAATCAGCGACTTCGGAAGATATGTGGCCAAAAAAACTGTTTCATGCAACGGCTATAATTACTCATTCCAAATTAATTTTTTTTCAAATTTAGTACTTAAAAAAGGGCCTCAGATGTGCTCGTTCCAATATATTATGGGGTTTGATTCATGGGTCAGTAAATCCTGATGAAACAGAGATACTACCACGAGGTAAGTTCTAGGACATGCAATATTTATGTAATATTGAACTGTATAGTAGGTACTACAAACTACAAGAGGACTAGTAAGACAGAAGGAATTCTGCCGGTGCGCCATCTAGTACCCGAAGGTTTTTTTTTTATTATAGAGGGTTTAGGAAATCGGCTTGATCGCAAGGACAGAAACACTGACACACCTAGAGGTGTGAGAGAGAGTCTGCCCGCCCGACGTTGAACCAGCTTGAGTCCTCTGATGTCATGTCCAACGGACGCGAATGCGTCCATCCGACATGTCACCACGGCCCGACCGGCTAAAACCCATTCCCTCTTTCCTTACCTCTGCTCGATCTCCATCTGCACCGGGCATCATCGTGAACGATATTCTTCACAGTGCAAGATGAGTTAAATATGTTTTTTTTTTCTCCTTCTGTATCTTCTTGTTAGATATCCCGACGTTCCTCTGTCTCTTTCAATTTTAAGATGCCTTGAACCATCTTGTGTACTATCTTCCAGGGTTTCTCGCTCGATATCATGATGGGCACCATGTTTTCTGAGGTCAGGTCCTCAGGCAGGTTCGCTCTCGCTTCCTGCTTGTAACAGGACCATCTGTCGCACTCAAATAGGACGTGCTCGACTGTGTCGCTTTGGCCACAATGTCGACAACGATCGTCCGTCGCTCGTCCTATTTTGTATCTATACACCCGAAAGGGACCGTGGCCCGACAACGCCTGTGTTAGGTAATAGCAGGTTGTCCTGTGTTTACACTCTGCCCACTCTTGTATATTTGGAATCAGACGCTTAGTCCACTGCGCCACCTCCGTTGTACTGGACCAGATCCCCTGCCACTCGTCCATGGTTTTCTGCCTGGCGGTCCTCCGCCGCTCTGGCAGAGCACCTTCCGCGATATACATGTATCTCCTCTCCTTGGCCAACAAATGCAGTGGCGGTATCGCTGTTATAACCTGCAGCGCTTTGGTAGACACAGTACGATACGCACTGGCCACCCTCAGCAACGACTTTCTTTGCACCCTGTCTACTGTTTGCTGGTGCTTTTTCCTCTCCATCGCTTTATACCATATTTGAGCTCCGTATAGCATAACTGAGTGGATAACTCCATTCAAGATCTGTCTTTTTCGCATACTTGGGCCGCCTACGTTTGGCATTATACGTGACAGTAATGCCACCTTTCTTTCTGCTTTCACCGCAGTTCTCTTTATGTGTTCGTTGAAACATCGTTCGTTGTCTACGGTGATCCCCAAGTACACTATCGATTTGCTGGGTACTATTTGCACCCCTCTAAGATGGAAACTCACTTGGTTCCTAGTGATCCTAGAACCTCGGAGAATGACCGCCTCAGTTTTGCTTGGTGCCAGCTGAAGGTGGTGTCTGGACATCCACTCATCTATCCTTCTCAGCGCCTCGTTTGTTGTTTGCACCAAAGTTATCTCGTCTTTGGTGGAGGCTACCAGAGCGAGGTCATCCGCGAACGCCACAGTCTTTGTGTTTCGAGGAAGAACTATCCTTAAAACACCATCATACAGTACATTCCAGAGCAGAGGACCCAAAGCTGATCCCTGTGGAACTCCTGTAGACATCGCTAGCTCTACGTTTGCTATTTTTATAGCTCTGTCACTAAAATAGCTGCCAATCAGATTCCGCAAATACCTCGGTATGCCACGGTTATTCAACTCCTCCATTATAATGCCCCACGACGCCGTATTAAAGGCATTTTGTACGTCAAGTGTCACGAGTGCTCCCCATTTATTGGAGGTTCCTTCTACGGAGCATAGAACGGCCTCCAATGCGTTGTTCGTTGACTTGCCACTGCGGAAGCCAAACTGGTTTGGCGACAAGCCTCCCGCTTTTTCGAGTGCCGCTTCTAACCTCTGCGGATTAGTACTTCGTATAGCTTTCCCACTGTGTTCAGAAGACAAATGGGTCGGTATGACGAAGCAAGCTCTGGGGGTTTACCCCCCTTAGCAATCAACACTACTCTAGCCTTTTTCCAGATGGTCGGGAAAGTTTGTATTTTCAAAAGACGGTTCAGTAGTCCTAGCAGTAGGCTCGGTGCAGTGGCAATCAATTCTTTGATGACCTCCGGGGGAACTCTATCTGGACCCGGTGCTTTTCTGGTCTTAATTTTTTCTCCCGCTACCCGTAGTTCGTCCATTGTAAACGGTTCCACATCCTCGTCCAAGCTGTCATGTTGCCAGACATCTTGCCGGACTGGGAAGAGTTGCCGCACTACCTCGACCTTCCTTTCGACGCTTAAGTTGCACGTGGGCGCCATGCCTGTTATTTTCTTTGTTGCCATTCGGTAGTCTTCACCCCAAATGTCCTCTTCAAGAGAAGAACATAGCTCCTTCCATTTTTCCCTCTTGGCTGCAGGGATGAGGTTTTGCAACCTCTTCCTTCTTTCCTTATACAGGTCGTGGAGGAAATTGACGTTTGGCTCTGCGACGCCTGTTCTGCGCCGAGCGCGTGCTAGGTCGCGTCTTGCTGCATTGCAGACTACTCGTGCCGATTCAATTTCCGAATTCCACCAATAGGGAACCATGGCAGTCCTTGTTCCTCTTTTAATCGTACAGCTTTCGGTCATTTCTTTAATTAGTGCTGTATACTGTTCTACCGTATACTCGACCGAATCTGGGATACCTTCCAAGCGAGACTTCAAAACTTCTCGAAACTTGACCATGTCGACAAAAGGTGTATGGTACTCACAAGTGGCCTTGCGTACCTTGTCTGCAGCCCGAATCTCGAAGTATATGAATCTATGATCGCTCAGTGATTCTGTATCTAAAACTTGCCAACCTCCTATATTCCTGGCTATGTTCTCCGAAGCAATGGTGACGTCGAGATGTGATTGGTAGGCTCTCCTGAAGAAGGTAGGTGTTCCATCATTCAGTACTACCATATTTAAAGCTGCAAGCCATTCGCACAGTAGCCGACCTCTTTTATCCGTATTTGGGGAACCCCAATCTGTCGCTTTTGCGTTTAGATCTCCAAGGACTATGGCTTTGCCTTCTGACGCCTCCACATCAGTCCAAAGTGCTTCCATCTACTTTTCGTATTCTTCATACGGAATATTTGGAGAACAATAGCAACAGTACACAGTTAGTTTGTTGAGATAGATACAGACATATCCCTTTCTCCTTGTAATGGACTTGACCACGATGTTCTGGTTACGGAAGTAGACTGCAACATCGTGATTTAAGTCGGTATGCCATTTGGGATGCATGGACGCCTTTCTATTCGGCTCAGATGTTATAATGATGTCGATATCCTTTTCTAAGGCTACCGCATGAGCCATGTCATGCGCCGCGCGGGATCTATTCAAGTTGATTTGTAAGACCTTAATCATAATCGAGGAGCTTCTACATGTCCGAGACCTCCTTGGCCACTGCTATCTGCTGGCGCCTGCTGTTCCTCTGCAGGTGTCTCAGCATACGACCATAAGCAGGGCAGGAATACGATCCTGCTCTGTGACCCGCCTTTTCACAGATAGGACAGTACTCCTTTTCTTTACACTCGGCCTTTTTATGGCCCTCTTTTCCGCAATTTAAACAGAGCTTTGCCCTATCTAATCCCTGGCAGTTTTTGGCCTGATGGCCAATCTCCCAACACCTCCTGCACTTTTGCATCGTCACACGCTCTTGTATCGTGCACATCACGATACCTATTTTAACCCGGTCCCTGGCCAATAGCCTGCTGGAAGTACCCGAAGGTGACGGCAACCAAAGAGAGAAACGCCACTAGCAGCAGTAAACTCTCCTTGGTGAAACGACAAAGCTCGTTCGCTTTTTGCCACTAGAGGCGCGGATTTTGACGCACGCAGCGTAAAGCCGATATACGAGGGTTGCTCTATACCTCCGTCAATCCACCAGTACGCAGACAGCTGTTTCACGCTTATTAGCGATCATCAGTGCGCCATATGTCTTACTCGTACATCTTTCACATGTTTATTAAACATGGAAAAATTGATGCTCTCTACTTCCGTCAATCGACCTATGGCGCACTGATGATCGCTAATAAGCGTGAAACAGCTGTCTGCGTACTGGTGGATTGACGGAGGTATAGAGCAACCCTCGTACAAGAGGACTTGTTGAACATTCTGAGTTGTTTGCAGAACACTGTACTTTATGTACGATATTACTAGTTAAATTACTCTTCGTTTTTCCTTCTTCCATGACTATTTCCAATTTTCTTCTAAACAACCATTTTAAACTGTACCTATCTATAGAAAATTGTTAGTTAAACTGAAATTAATACCTTGCGAGTTAGGCGAGTGGGGCCGCAGCGAAGCCATACTGGGTTGTCTGCTGAGAACACGACTCACTTTCGATCCTCGCCGTTCGTGGTGCTTTTCTTTTAACAAAGAAGCATTCATCAGACGTGGGTTCGGCGTATTGAAAATTGTTCGGTTTTCTCTCCATCTCGCTCTGAAAATAGAATTTGTACTTAATAATTATCTAGCGCGACCTCATTATTCAATATTAGAATGCACGACGGTGGTTTGGTAAGCCTGTGAGTTTTTCAATTTTCCAGGCAGTAACTTATGGCAATACAGCGCCCGTTAACTTCTAACTGATGGCAGACTAGTTTAAATTTTGATTAAGTTCCATCATTTAGTTTTATTCCTGATAAATACGGGGTTTCTCGTGGCACTCATTCGTCCAGCAGTCTGACAATTTTTTGTGTCACATTTACCTACAGGAACAAAACCCAACTGTTTGCTGTGTGAAACTTTTGGGAAAATGAAAATTGTAGACAAATACAAGACAAAATGGCAAATTTTATCTTAAAGTGGTTATCAGTAAAATGTATTAAATTGTAAGCGTTTTTAAGAAAAACTGTTTTTAAAAACATCAGGTCACCGACTCCGGCAAATCTGGTCATCAGAACTGTCCGGCAAGAACAAAGTCGCTGCCACAAACGTGCTTGCGGTCCCATTGTTATTATACACCTTTGGTACTATCCACTGGAAAGTGAACGAGTGGAAGGAAATCGACACCAAGACCCGCAAAACGATTAATATTTAGAGAAACCTTAACGTGCTCGCCCACTTAGGCGAAGCGTCGCGAACGGAAGCGGCGCGAAGAAGATTATTGATTTGACGCCAGAGAAGTTTACATTATGTTATATGGCAGCCCGCCCACTCAGGCGACGCGAAGCGAAGAGGCGCGTCGTTGGACGCGCGAATTCTCCTCGGACCAACTAGGCGTCGTTTCTCTTGACGCTTCGCTTCGCCTGAATGGGCGGTACCAGGCGGCGCGCCGCGGCGAGAAGATCCAAATATTTTTTGATGCGCCTCTCGCATATTTTCAGTGTTTAGCAGTATTTGGTAGAAAGTGGTGCTAAATTGCAGTCTCTGGCCGTGATACAAAGACATCCATTACAAACGTAATTTAATTATGTCATGAACCCAGATGTTCTTTTGTTTTTGTTGTTTTCTTCTTCTTCCATAGTGGCAATTAAACTCAATACAAAGAGTTCCTCTTCTGACGAACTGCTCATCGTACCTCACTAGACAACGTATCTCGTTCAACTGCTAAAAAAAAATTCGCGTCACGCCGTAAATGACGCGACGCGACGCGACGCTTCGCGCCGCTTCGCCCCAGTGGGCGGACATCGGGTAAATGACGCTTTGCCTCGCGCCGCTTCCTTTCGCGACGCTTCGCTTAAGTGGGCGAGCACTGGGGCGAAGCGGCGAGAGGCGACGCGCGGCTTTCAAGGGCGCGCCGCGAATTTTATTTGTTTTTAAGCAGTTGAACGAGATACGTTGTCTAGTGAGGTACGATGAGCAGTTCGTCAGAAGAGGAACTCTTTGTATTGAGTTTAATTACCACTATGGAAGAAGAAGAAAAGAAACAAAAACAAAATAAAATGCTGGGTAATTAAATTACCTTTGTAATGAATGTCTTTGTATCACGACCAGAGACTGCAATTTAGCACCACATCCTACATAATACTGCTAAACACTGAAAATATGCGAGAGGCAAGAGAAACGACGCCTAGTTGATCCGAAGAGCATTCGCGCGTCAAACGACGCGCCTCTTCGCTTCGCGTCGCCTGAGTGGGTGGGCTGCCATATAACCTAATGTAAACTTCTCTGGCGTCAAATCAATAATTTTCTTCGCGCCGCTTCCATTCGCGACGCTTCATCTGAGTGGGCGGGCACGTAAAGACGCGACGCGCTGCTTCGCGACGCTTCGTCTAAGTAGGCGCGCACGTTAAGTCCTCTGTCCCGCGAATACACCTTCCGCGACACCTGGGAGCGCGTGGACTATTGAATTTGGAGTATTTACATAACAGGGTAGTATTGGCCACTGCCTGATATGTGACAAACAACACCGATCCCCTGATCCGCTTTGTGCGAGAGCATGAGAATGCGGGTAAAGGAGCTTTCGTTTTAGCGCAGCAAAACGTACAGCCGAGGAGCTCAGCCTCACACTCGACTTCAAGCGAAGGTGTCAGCAGATCATTATGGAACTTGCTACCGCACAATTAAAATCCCACATTAAAACTGCTGAAGTCGACTTCCTTTTAAGACTCCACAAAGATAAGCCAATGCATGGAATCTTCCACAAACATCTAGAAAAGCATTGCTTATCTGAGCAGTTGACCTCTTTCCTAAGGCCTTGTGGGCTGAAGTTGGAAACTGAGGGCTTTATAATGGCTTGCCAAATCGGTGTATTCAATACCTTGGTATACCGTAATAGATTTATGGGTGTAGATGTACTCGACGCCAGTTGTAGAGCTTGCCGACAGGCGCTACAGACGCTTATGCATCTCTTGTCGGCGTGTAAGACGTACGCTGGGATGGCTTACGTCTATCGACACAGCGCGGCTGTACGAGTGCTCTGCTACCACCGACGATAAACCTAGGTATCTGCTACCATCTAAAGCACTCATACAGTATCGATGAGACATCGGCGCTGCCATACGCTCCAGGGGATATAGAGTCCGTTGTGGACAAACCAGAGATGCCGGATTAACCGGAACTACTCGTTCCCCATGCTCGAGCTTGTACAGGCCAACAAGCGCGACATAATCCTTCTCTACCAGCAACAGAACCATGTTCGTTATAGAGTTTTCGGCACCTGCCGAGGTGCACATCGTCTCTAAAGAGCAGAAAAAGCGAACCAAATATCAGGAGTTGCTCGCACAACTCCGTAGGCTCTGGTCAGACTACACTGTAAGTCAGTTGATTATGGTCATTGGATCCCTAGGTGGAATGAGGAATACGCTGTAGGTCTTGTGCATGCGCATTCCTTCCATGTAACACTTTGACTCGTCACATTCTGACCCTCTCTTCTGCTGTTTGCACTCGTTCATGATGTTGGTGGTGTTGGTCATGCAGGTTCTGGGTTGTATGTTCTTTGTCGGCGTCACATATAGTTTGATATAAATGTGAAGTGGACTTTCGCTCGTGAAAATGTTTCCTTAGTGACGTTAAAAGTTGTGCAAATCTTCTATGCTTGATATTCCAAGTCCACCAATGTTTCTTGGTTGCATACACTTTTCCATACAGGCGTTTTTGTGGTGCATTCTATACTTGGTCATCCCAGTTCCGATTTTCCTCTCTAGTTGTTGCAGTTTTGTTGAATAGTTTATGATTGCTAAAGAGTATGATATTGTTGGTTACATATGAGTTGATTGCTTTTACAATATTTTTAGTTGTGAGAATAGATCTAAGCCTGTTGGTGAATTGGTAACTCAGTTGTTTTTTGTGGAAGTTTAGTCTGCGATCATCTTTCGGTATACACGCTACATAAATCTAATGTTCAAATTGTATACATAAGTCCGAAGTTTGATTTGTTGATCTGTTGGCTTATTAAAAATAGTAATCCTACTTTTTGCAATGCTATAAGACAGAAAATACTCAAGATTCAACAATTCGAAAAGCATATGATTGCTGATATTTTACGCGCTTATACTTAAGGTTCCTAAAAATAATACCCTATAGATTTCGAAATATCCAGAAATTAGTATAGCTTTGTTGGCGGAGGATTTTTTTCATCCAACATTTTATTTCTTTCCCGTTCATGCCACAATTGTCTCAGATGCCAGCGGGTATCACCAAAGTCCGCTAAATAATATACTTCAGTGGATTTTTCATCCTAAAATGAGCGTGTTACTGCGACGCATCCGAACATGTTTTTGTTCATATTTCATGACCTTCTAGGTTGCGTGTAGCTAGGAAAATTGAAAAACACCAAATTAATTGAAAATTTAAAATGAAATGAAAACTTACCAGAGATTGATATTTACAACCTTATATCATTAGAAGGGCTATACAATTTTACCTTTAATCGTATAAAGAAAATTAGGCATTCCTGTTTGAAAAATCAAGTTATCCCTTATTGAAGTTTCTTCAATTTATCGACCGATATCTCCAAGCACAATCGTAATTCAAATTTGACCTAAGCTAACGCATTTCGTGCTTAGTAATACGGCAAAGTCACAGCCTTCTAAATTTTATGATCTCTGCGATATTCAATTTTTTGTTGACATACCGAACATGGTTATACATCTAAACGGTTCGCTTTAAGTCCAATGTGTGATACATAAAGTCACGCTTGAATTCACCAACGAATCTGAATATGTGTATTGTATTATTTTACAAAGTGGCCAGGACTTGCCAACTTTAAAGGAGTGCATGTCAATTCGTCGACTAAAAACTATAACAGGAAAATAAAATCCAGACTTCGTTATTAGTAACTTTACCCGTTTTAGGGCGGGTTTCTCAATTTCCAGTTAAATATTTATCTGGAAGTTAATGGTTAGATAAATTGCTTAAGCCATAAAAGGTAAATTTTACGAATTCACTTAAATCTTATCTGACAACTAATATCCATAGAAACGCTAACTGGCGTGTCAGCGGTGTTATCTCTGATTAAAATATCATTCTCTTCGGCAATTACCTACGCATAATTATTATGTGGTTGTTGTTTCCTCGACAAAATGCACATGCGAAGCCTGCAGGTTCTCCAGAGCAGGACATTGCACACAATCACTAAGAACCCATGATATATGAGGGCTGCTCTATACCTCCGTCAAGTGAGGTAAGTAGTGTAACACTTAACAGGTACAGAAGGACGCTACGGTAATTCTACGATAGAGTCAGGCATTGTTTCAGGGGTTGGGGATACCAAGCTGTCCACGTTGTGTTCTATATTGTTGACATTCAAGAAGAATATGGCAGACTGTAATGGCAGTGTTGCATGTTTCACACATGGGGGGATCTTGACCAAGAAGGAGGTACGCATGTGTTAGTGCAGTCTGCGCAATTGTCAGACGCTGTAAACGCACCTTTTCATTGCGGGATAGTGCGCTATTAGGGGTTCAGCATCCATTCCTGGGTTTAAGCCTACGTAGCTGGGTGTCCGTTCCCTCCCACAGGCGCTGTCATTTTCTTTTCATTACTGTACTAATCAGTAGTTTCTGTTCTGTTACCTTGATGCAGTCTATATCGGTGGAAGTCATGGACGCAGCACGGCGAGCGGCTTCATCAGCTCTTTCTTTCATTGCCTTATGCCTTCTATGCCGACATGTCCTGGCACCCAAATGACGATTGATTTCCCAGAATCTATAAGTAATTTTAACGTAGCCAGTATCATTTGATTCAGTGGGTCATGACTGTTCCTGTTTTTTAAATTCAATAATGCAGTAGGTGAGTCACTTGCGATCACGACTTCACTGGCATTGACTATCATCTCACAGAACCTCAGGGCTTGCCAGATAGCATATTGTTCTGCTGAAAATATGGATGGGGTGGATGGAAAGGTCCATAAATATGCATTGCTGCTAGATACAAAGGAGGATCCCACACCTAATTCTGTTTTAGATCCGTCCGTATAAAGTATTTCTGCTCCAGGATACCTATGTGAAAGGACGGTAAACTGAGCTTTGAATTGCACAGGTGGTGTGTTTTGCTTCGACAGCCTGGCGAGTTCTGTATTAATTTCTACTATGGGAAGGCACCATGTGGAAGCTCAGACTGGACTGTCCAATAAGTTGGGGTAAAATGGAACCCGACTTCCTCTGCTGTCTCATGCAGCCTAACACATAGAGGTCTTGTGCTTGTGGGCCTGCCAAGGTAACTGTCTCAGCTACTTGAAAGAAATGTACAATTTCTGTGATTTGGCTGAGCCCTGATCCTGCATGCGTACGAGAACGAAAGTTTGGAACGACGGATACAAAGTGGTTCTAGACCAGACTCACAGCACAAACTCATACTAAAGGAAGTTCTAAATGCTCCCAAACAGTACCTTAATCCCAAGTTTTGGACAGTATCTAAGCGCCTCAATAGGGAGGGCCTAGCCGAGGAGTATACCATGCAGCCATAATCGATCCGGGATAATATCAGGCTCTAATAAATTTTCAGAAGCACGTCTGCGTCTGCTCCCCAGTGGGTAGAATACAGATAGACATTTAACAATATTAAGCAGTTGTTTGCACTTAACAATCATATTTTCTATATGTAGTCTCCAATTTAATTTGCTGTCGAATATAAGGCCTAGGAATCTGAGAGATTGTACACTGGGTATAGGCTCACCGTTCAGAGAGAGAAGTGGATCACGGTGAGGCTTCCTCAGTCTACAAAGTGGACGTACTTGGTTTTTTCTTTCGACAGTCGTAGGCCTTCGTTCCTCGCAAATGAGTATCGATGTTATCGATGGCTGGTTGAAATAGCTGTCTGACATTCGCTATGGCCCTATCGCTACTTGGGTAAATGCCAAGTATATACCGAAATATATTACTTTTTCGTTAAGGGTAGGTTATCTTATTAACTATCAGACTATAACAAACCGTTATTATAACAGATTTAATCTGAAAATCAAATGTGACAATGGATCTGAACAAAAACGGCATAATATAAAGGGAGGAAGGTATAAACATATAGTTTTATTATAAACTTACACCATTCCTTTTCACAAAATTACGCCATCATTATTACGAAATTGAGCAGAAGATGAAGACATGGTTTTGATGGCTTTTCCACTTTATTGGATCCTAAATTGATTTTCCAGTTATGGGAGATGTATGTAATCTTACCAACTCTTCCAGTTGTCAATCTATTTCTTCTTTTGGGATGAATAAAGGACAAAGTTTTGAATAAGCTAACGACTTTGCACAGCGTTACCAGTGATCGTGAACTCGTCTCACTCACTGGAACAACATTGCGCAATAGGCAATAGGTAAATACCCTACTTCATGTGGGTATATACAGGGTATGTACCGGGTATATACCCACATTTTATTTACCTACTCGTCGGGTATTTACCCAACACCGAGCAGTGGGTGGGTATATACCGGGTATATACCCAAATTTTATTTACCTACCCGTCGAGTATTTACCCATAATAATCAATCATGCATTAAAATGGCTTCAACTTTAGAAACTAAAAGAACAACGCACATAGAGATGACGTCATTTCATAAGAGATGTGTAACGCAAGGTATGATTCTCTTGAATATATCTCTACTCATGAACAGTTGGTTGATATGTTTACAAAGGCATTAGCCAATAGTACTTTCAAGGCGTTCAGAGAAAAACTCAATGTATGTCCAGTAGAATAATTTTTATATTGGTAATTTCAAGACGATAAATTAATATATTGTGCATGTTTAAAAGAATAACAGAATTAAGGGGAAGTGTTGGAATAGCAATCCTGTGTTGTGTTAGTCTAAGTTGTGGATGTTGTGTTCTGTGATCGGAGTTATGGAACTGACGGTTGATATGAGTCCCTTACGAAAAAAGTGATCTATCCGGATCGATCAGTATGCGTCAATCAGCTGTCTAGTGAAATTTATGGTTCCATGGATTTAAAGGACGTCGGATAATCACGATACACTCACACACGGTATGTCAGCGCGCAGACATTGCCTGTCCTTGTCGCGCTCCGTGACGTCACGTGCGTTGCAAAATACCTGGTGTCGCATGAATTTAAATGGTATTTGATGCTTGTTTTATTATTTTTCTTTTTTTTTTCGTGGCGTATAAGTACCAGTTTAATTTTTGAGTTGTTAAGCATATTGTCTATTATTTCAATTCAGGGTTTATACAATAATTATCAAAGTTAAAAATATAAGAAAAGCTTTATCCATAAATATTATACCAATTCATAATAGAATAAATACAATCCTACGTTTTCAATAACACTGTCTAAAAATCTTGCATATTATGTTTTTTAGAAAAGCTTTATGATTTTTTATAAGAATTTTGTACAGGGTGAGCTTTTTAAAACTCACCACACAAACGTTATCTCTCTAGAGAGAGACACGAATTTGTGAAAATCTCCAAAAACATAAAATCAGGGGGAATGTTTTTTTACAAATAAGGGAATGCACCATTTTGAAGGTGTTTTTATTCTATACATATTTACAGAAAATCATCCCTCAGATCTAAAAAAAATCCTATAAATTTCTATGGGGATTTTTGGAAAAGAAATAGGTACAATTTATATGTTTTAATCTTTTTTATCTTTTCTTATTTTTTTATTTGTTATTTTTGACATTTTCTTTTCTAAGCGCCTTTTACAATTTTGAAAACTAATCCTACGATTTATATCTCGCAGTCTAATGTATGTTCTAGCATTGATTAAGTTCTAGTTCTTGCTAAGCATAAAATGACCTCGTAAGGAATATCTGAAGGATCAGATAGCTTGCTTAGAGTGCGTTCGGCTAGTGTTTTAAATAGATGTTTTCCATTTGATAAGGATGTCCCGTGCATAATATTAAATTCAGAATCCAATATTCTTGTAGCTTGTAGCATGTTTTCATTGGCATTTAAAAGATTTCCTCTTGAAATAAAACTAAGCCAATTTTGGGATTTTCGGTCAATTTAAATGTTTTTTGTTTCCACAAAAGCATAAGAACGTATTTCCTTCATAGACAACTTTGAATAATAAAAACCGTTTAAAAGCTAAATAAAATAGTTGGAGCCAAATGATGTCTCCAACCAAACGATCACTTGTGAAAAATATACTTATTCAAACAATATTTCTTACCATTCTTCAAGTTGATTTTATCCTCTCTACGACATGCAACAACCCATTGTTTGGCGATATCGTCTTGTTTAGGAAACCGAAAGTATTTAATATTGGTTCCTTTTGTTTTTCTCGTATAGTTTGTACAGCCCGCAATCGCACAATTCACCATATTTTGGGATTATTTAAGTACTTATTACACAGACACTTTCAGTATTTAAATGAAATACAGCACAAAACAAAATACTTCCTCAAAAACGCAATTAATAACAACACCAATTCAAATTTCAACGTTAACAACAATAAATGTCCACGCTCTGCATATGAAACCCTTGTTTCCCGCTCGAGCCTGCGACGCACGTGACGTCACTGCGCAATAGAAACGAATTTTGTTCGCGCGGCTGACATACCGTGTGTGAGTGTATCGTGCGGATAATGAGAAAGTTTAAGAATACAAAAAGATGGTTAAGGAAAACAGCTGTTATGCCCCGACCTAGCTCAGCCGTAGATTCGTATAAAGAAACTCGAATTTTAATTACACTATTTGTTCAAGTAAAATACAAAGTATGCCTGCGAACAGACAAAATGCCCGTATATTGAAAATTCGGTCGAGAGGCGGTACGGCTGCTTCTACCTGCCTCCATCGACTGACGCCTCCCGCCTCCCGCCTCCCCGCTTCTTCACCGCGAAAATCGTCCTTATGTCTAACAGTTCACTGCACATGCGCACTAACCCAACGCCCAGTGGCGTACCGTTCTAACACACAGTGGCGAATCACATCACCCCCTTAATAATTCTAAACTTAGCTTTGGAATTATTATTACTACTAACAAAATCCACTAAAATTAAATTTACACACAGTAAAACTTAAGTTGTTGAGCCGTCAAATCTAAGTCGAAAGAACTTGACCTTTTCGGAATTTCATGAGCAACTCTTCCGGTCTGGGTGGGAGAACATGAACATTTTCCATTCTCTTATTGAGCGTCCTAGCATCCAAACAAATATGAACCGTCCTGTCACATTTCTTAACAACAACAAGAGGAGAAACAAATTCGGTTCGATGACATTCCATGCCACCATTTCCTTTACCTGCCTTTACGATACGCTACTGGTATAGGATAAGAACGTTTGAAGAACGAAGTCTTATCCTTCATTTTTATGGCATAACCACTTGGCCAGCGGGCAGCGACTAGCAGCCACCTAGCAGCTCATCAGCCCAAAACAAGCAATAGGTGCTTTCCTTTTACATGGTTTACCTGATAATTCTCACTTGTGACGTCATGACTCATTTCGATGTACGTTCATTTTGTTTTCTGAATCTGAGTCTAAAGTGACATATTTTACCCCCACTTAAGTAACCTGCACTTCCTCGAAAGGTAAATCAGTTGTCTCAGGTCATTTAGATGTCAAATAAATTTGGTTAGGATTTTTTGTAGGTTTGAATTTCAACGGATTTTGTGGTGTATGGATAGTCGATAGTGTATGGTGAGCGACGATCTCTTTCAAAAACGTAAAAAACTAGGTTGTGGAAAGGATCGACAGATCATAGAACCATAGCATATTACAAAAATTTCGAGGAATGACATCTAACTACAGAAACACGTTCCTTTAACTCATCTGAGCTATGAGGTCTCCAACTGAGCTGAGCAGACTCATTTTTTAATGATCTGAGGTAGTGCAGATGTAAAAGGAAAGCACCTGATAAATACGGTTAGGTTAGGTTCATCAGCTGACAGCTGAGAAACAGGCTGTCATGAGTGTCATGTCATGACACTCCTAACAGGATTGCCACCCGCTGAATAGTTCAGTTCTGAAATTGGCGCATGTGTACGAAATGACGTGTTTTTCAGAGGTTATCCAACAATTATCCAACGATCGATCGCATACTGGTTTCGTAAATAACTCTACGGGTTCAGATCACTATTTTCGTAAAAAGCTAATATAAAGCCTACCTGCTGGGGATCGCTTTATCTTCATTGGAGATAAGTATACCCTTTGGTATCGATGGGAAATTACTAACTCAAAGGTTGGAAGTATATTTGCGAATATACCCTTGAATAATTATTCAAAAGTAAACACTGATGATTTCAGAGGAAATATAAACAGTGGGCCTGAGTAGGGAATTATTGTATGTTCTGGAAGAGGAGGAGCCTTGACCTTGAAAGTGGCCTTGACCTTGAATACGACCTTGACATTGACTATGACCTTGAAGGTGACATTGGCTGCGACCGGGACCTTGAATGAGCTTGGCCTTGAATGTGACCTTGAAGGTGGCATTGACCTTGAATGTGACACTGGCCTTGCATGTAACATTGACCTTGAATATGCCCTTAAACATGACATTGACCCTGAATGCGGCCTTGAGATGATATTGACAGTGGATATGACCTTGATCTTAAAGGTGGCGTTGACTATAACCTTGACCTTGAAGGTGAACTTGGCATGGACCAGTACCTTGGCCTTGTCGGAAGGTTGCAGGTCCAAGGTCAACGGGTAATGCTGTTTTTGCGTGGAGGGCTTCAAGTGCCAGCCTTTTTCGCGTCCGACTCAGAGTCCAATTTTGCAGGCCTTATTTGAATGTGCACAAAAGTGCTGTGTAGGACAAAAATAAAGTCAAGTTGATTGACTCAGCAGTTGCCACAAATTACGGTGATACCAGTTTATTATTTCCCCATAGCATGAAGCTACAATCTGAGATTCCCTTGCAACCAAATCATCGCCAGCCCCCCCCCCCCAAATTGTGTTATGCCGCTGGGTCCTTCGGGTCTTTCCTTCACAGGTCAATGGACAGCAGCATATTATGCATACAACAAATTTTTCACTTTTATAACCCCCCAACCCCCCCTATTTCACATCCACCCAAAAAAAATGTAGAAAACTATCAAGAACCCATAAAACACCTGAAAACGAAGTTTGAGCTGTTTTCATATTCTTAGTTTTTTGATCATTACTGCTCTGCCACCGATTTCTAAGAACCATACGCGTTTTCCATCCTCCCCATCCACGGTAACAATACTGTGTCAAAATTGTATTAGAATCAATTTAATAGCTTCCACGTTAAAAAAATGCAGAACGATCAAAAGCAGTAAATACTCGTATGTACACAGAAAATTAGTCCCATAGTTCCGGTAATAGGCATGGCAATGTTCGGATGGACCTAAAAAGGTGATTTATGTCGCTAGGTTTTCCTTCACACAGGTCGGTGGACAGCCTATTATGAGTACCACAAGATTTTAAGTTTTTCAACCAACCACCCCAATTTCAGCCTCACCCAAAAGAGTATAAGATGACCACGAACGTCTAAAACGTTTAAAAACGAAGTTTGAGCTGTTTTCATATGTTTTTATCATTTCCATTTATTCTATATAGGCGTAGGGATGTGGCGACCCCATCGCCCAGAGGTGATGGTACACCTTGCACCGACGACGGTGCATCATGTACTATTATCTCTGCAACCAGCCACAGGGGGGAGAAGTCCAGTCACTTAGCTTCGCCCGCGGTGCAATCACCCCCACATCGGAATATTTCCGGGAAAGTAGAAATAGGTTCCCGGAAATAGGCGGCGCCAAATGGCCTCACGGTTCATGTTCCGTCGCTGGGCTGATCTGGTATTACGGATCAGCAAAGTGGGACGACCTAAGGGAATACTACCAGTCCCTGGAACGACGTCTGCTTCAAGTCACGAGACCCATCAGCTTGCGCCCAAGAAATAACAGAGGCATTAATATCCGGCATGGAAGCCTATATTCCTCATGTCGTCAAGCATCCCTCCAAAAACAAGCCATGATTCAATCAGCGTTGCAGAGATGCAGTTACCTCTAAAAACCAACATTACAGAGAATGGAGGAAAAATCCAAATGCTGAGAGCCACCGCAGTTTTATCGACGCCAGAAGTCACTGTAAGCGCGTGGTTGACAGCAGCAAGGAGGAACATAACCAAAAAATTAAGAACAAGCTCCTCCCATGTCCTAGTTCGTCCAGAACATTCTGGTCTGTAGCTAAGGCTGTTGTTAGTCAGAACTTTTCCTGTTCGTCAATACCACCCTTGACCAGAGAGGATAAATCCATCGCGTTTGCTCCTAAAGAAAAAGCAGACATCTTGGGGAAGCTCTTCGCAGCCAATTCTACTGTAGACTTTCAAGGAAGTACTCCGACCACCACCATAAGCGTGAACTCGAGAATGGCAGAATAACCTATGAATAAGGACCAGAGGCTATCCAGCACGGAATGTGGCTGGTGCATAGGCCACACGATGGGCCCTTTTGCGCCTCTATCCGCGCTAGTTCCTAAGACCTGCCCTTTTGGCAAAGGCAAGTACATTCTTAGGTCCTATCCGTTTTATCTCTATTGGTTCCAAGGTTCTTGAGCCCAGCATAGTCTGCCTGTGATAACCCAGGGTTTCACAGCGACACAGGATGTGTGCCGAGGATTCTTCCTCTTCACCACACCACGTGCACGTTGGGTCGTTGACCACCCTCATCACAAACAAGTGACACCTGAAGGTATTGTGACCCGTTAATAAAGCCTACTAGCAATCTCAAGTTACTCCTATCCAGAGAAAGACAAAATCGTCCTATTCTCTCTGCAGGCCCTGCTAATAGCTCCCGAGCCTGACGGAGATGACCAGAGATGTTGTTCCATCTCAGAGAGTGTTGATTCTGGATCCACTCTCCAGTTGTTTTCCTAATCAAGTTTGCAGACAGTGAGAATAGTAGAGGTCAAATTTCAACATCGAGATGTAAAAAGCATCCTCCAAAAACTGAACACCAATAAAGCTACTGATCCTGACCAAATTCCAGCCATTGTCCTTAAACGCTGTGCCGCTGAGCTTGCACCTATTCTTTGCAAGCTCTTCAAACTTTCGTACCAACGGGACCTGAGGCTCTTCTCAGCATCATGTCTAAGGTTATGGAGACTGTCATTAACACACAGCTCCTGAAATACCTGGACAACAATAACATCATAAATGATCGCCAGTGTGGCTTCCGTAAGCACAGGTCTACAGGTGACCTCCTTGCCTACGTCACTCACTTGTGGAACAGAGCAATAGACAATCATGGCGAATCCCATGTTTTTGCACTTGATATATCGAAAGCTTTCGACAAAGTATGGCATGACGGACTTCCACCAGTGGCTGAATAGCTTTTTGAACGACCGATCTCTGTTTGCTGTAGTCGAGGGCTGTTCATCAGACGTATCTTCAATAAACGCCGGTGTTTCTCAGGGATCTGTCCTATCCCCTACACTGTTTCTGCTGTACATCAATGAGCTGCTGGAAATAACATCCAATCCAATCTACAGCTTCGCAGATGACAGTACATTAGTGTCGTGCATGGAACCAGGCAAGCCACTATCATCCCAGGAGACGGTACGTCAGCGACAGCAGCATGCCTCACAGATCAACGCTGATATCAAAACAATTGTCGAGTGGGGATTAGCAAATAAAGTACACCAACCGTGGAAATGGAGGGTCACCCCATAGTCGAATCACCTTCTGTCAAGCTTTTGGGAATCAATAACAACAACAAGCTTGGAGTTTTGTTCCGCTATAGGAAGTTGTACCAGAGCAACTGCTGATGCTGTACAAGGCACAGATCAGACCATCGCTGGAGTATTGCTCCCATGTGTGGGGATGCGCTCCGAAGCACTCTCCAAAGCTTCTGGACACTATCCAGAAAAGAGCGATTAGACTAATCGATACGCCAAACCTCACAAAGGACCTCCACAGCCTGGAACATCGAAGGAGGGTGGCTGACCTAACCCTGTTTTACAGATTCTATCACGGAAGATGTTCGATTGAGCTCTCTCAGATAATAACACCACAGGCCGTCCGAACCAGGAAAACTAGAGAAGCTCTGCGAGCTCATCCTTACCAGGTCGAGGTTCTTACTGCCCGAACTAGTCTCCTCCAGCATTCCTTCTTTTGGAGAACTTCGACGCTGTGGAATCAGCTGCCGGGGAATTTGTTTCCCGACGGCTACGACCTGCAGCGTTTCAAATCTAACGTGAACCGATACTTATTCTCTCGCAGCGCCATAGGCTTTAAGCCTTTGCGGGAGGGCGACCATAAAAAAAATTCTGCGCTCCACAAAAATCATACGCGTTTTCCATTCTCGCCACGGTAGTAATGCTATGTCAAAATTTCATTAAAATATATTCAATAGTTTTCTCGGTACACAATACAGAACGATATAAAGCAATACTCGTATGTTTACATCAGTCTTTTGGTTTCTGTAATAGGCATTGTTCGGATGGATCTAAAAATATTTATGTCGCTAGGTCTTCCTCGACAGATCATTGGACCGTCTATTATGAATACAATAAGTTTTTCAATTTTACAACCCCCCAAACACCCCAAATTTCACCTCTATCCAAAAAAAAGTAAAAAATGTTCAGAAACACCTAAAACGCCTAAAAACAAAGTTTGGGGAATATTGAAATTTTTCTTTTCAAAATCGACCATTTTCGCGAGCACAATACTCCCCTCACCTATCAGTCTGGGAAGTAAAAAATGGAGTCAAGTTGATTGACTGAGTACTTCCCACACATGGGTGATACTAGCTTATTATTTTCCAATAGCATCAAGCTTTAGTCTGGAATCCCTTGCCCCTCCCCTCCTAAAATTGTCTTATGCCGCTAGGTCTTTCCTTCACAGGTCAATGAACAGCCTATTACCAATACTACAAACTTTTTAGTTTTACAACGCCCCACCCCCCAACCACCCCAATTTCACGTTTTTCATCCTCACCGCGGTAATAATATTGTGTCAAAATTTCATTAGAATCAATTTAATAGTGTCTCTTAGTTTCCGTAATATAGGCTAGGCAATGTTCGGATGGACCTAAAAAGGTGATTTATGTCGCTAGGTCTTCCTTCACAGGTTAGTGGACAGCCTATTATGAATACAAGAAATTTTTCAGATTTCCAACCCCCCACCCTCTAACCACCCCAATTTCACCCCACCCAAAGAAAAAACGCAGAAATTGATCAGGAGCCTCTAAAACGCTTAAAAACTAAGTTTGAGCTGTTTTTATATTTTTAGTTCTTTATTATTTCTGCGCCGCCACTGGCACGATTTATAAAAACCATACGCGTTTTCCATCCTCGCCACAGTAGTAATACTGTGTCAAAATTTCATTAAAAACAATTCATCAGTTCCCCGGTTACATAATATAGAACGGTCTAAAGCAGTACTCTCGTATGTTTACACCAGAAAAAATACTTTTGGTTTCTGTAATAGGCAAAGCAATATTCGGATCGACCTAAAAAGTCATTTATGTGGCTAGGTTTTCCTTCATAAGTCAGTGGACAGTCTATTATAATAGCAACAAATTTTTCAGTTTTACAAGCCCCCACCCCCCAACCACCCCAAATTCACCCCCACCCAAAAAAAAGTAAAAAATGATCAGGAGCCCCTAAAACGCCTAAAACCGAAGTTTGAGCGATATTTAAATTTTTTTTTTGTTAATTACTCCGCCGCCATGCACCGATTTTCAAAATTATATTTCGCAGTCTCGTCTCATATTACAAAACACCCTGTAGTTGCAGTCCGCTGCACGATTTGGTACGACGTTAAAAGGCTGAAAACAAAAACACTCCCCCCGACCCTGCCGCCCATACCATCGTTCCAAATCTCGCTTCAGTGTTGTTTGTCGTACGGTGCAGTCAACATTAATTGTGCTGATTTTGTGTGCAGAGATGGGAAAACACGGTAAAAAGAAGGATAAGAAACGGAAACTTAAGAAACTGTTAAGAGTGTTGTCAAAAGAAATGGATAGTAGCACTTCAAGTAAGTTTAATTGTAGACTTTTTAATCATGTTAGGAATTATTTTAAAAATCTGATATTTATGTATCGATTGATGCTTCATTGCGAACGGAACGAGGATTGTTTTCTTTTTTTGTCAGTTCGGCGAACTTTTTGCCGGCTGGTGTTTATGGATCACAGGTTTTCTACATTGTAAACATGACCGAATGCCCCTTGGATGTAACGTAACTGACACTTAATGTGTCCTTGTAGTTGTACGTTGTTTTTACCGCTTATTGAGGTACCTAATTGTTAATGCTCATCAGGAAGAAAATCTGAGCTACTCATTGTAATGCTCATAAATACTGCATTGCTTATTGAACACTTATTGTGTCGTGTGGTTGCATACGCTAACACTTATTGTGTTAGGTATTATTGCAATAGCAAATTATTATACAATTATTTTGTCACAAAATTAGTTGCGCATTTACTTTTATTAAGTGAGAGGCCATACAGTGGAGTAATTAAGGAGATTATTTCTCTTTAAATAGGTTCATCGTCATCGTCAGCGTCAGATTCAGACTCATCTGCGGATGAGAGGCAAATTGAATCAGAGTTAGCAGCTGAAGAGGAACGGGAGCAAGAACAGGAGGATGTTGTTATGCCGGAGCAGTCTCCACCGGCTTTACAGGTCCCTAGCATTAAAGACATATTAGGGAAAGAACCAGTTGCTTCTATTCAAAAAGGTCCGCCCGTTAACGAGGACACAGCCACTTATTGGGCATCTATTTTGAGAAACGGTCTAGACGCAGAATCCAGGAAAGATCTTATAGGAAAATATCCTATAACTGAAAATTGTGACGCTTTAAGGCCGCCAAAGCTTAACGAGGAAATTCTGGCGGGGCTGCAAGATATATCCGTCAGGCATGACAATTTTTTCGCCCACATTCAAGAGCAGATTGGTGTAGGACTGAGTGCCCTTGTTGCCCCAATCGAGCATCTTATGAAACAAGAAACTGTTAATAAGGAATTATTGCAAAATATTGTGGATTCTAGCAAATTAATGACGGACATTCACCATACGCTATCTATTCACAGAAGGTACATGTTATACAATCACCACTTGAAACCTGGTATAAAAAAGGTAGCGGAAAAGAGTCCCATCGATACTTACCTGTTTGGTGATAGTTTCCAGCAATCGGTGAAAAACTCTCAGGAAATACAAAAAGCGGGACTTGAGCTTACAAAACCAACACCTCGACCAATACCAAATAAGCGTTCATTTAGTGGACGTGCGAGTACCAGTATAGCCAACATGAACAGAAATCAGGATTCTTTAAACTGGAAGCGCCGAAGTCTATGGAAGAAGAGAAAAAGGGAGGAGGAGAGCCCCAGCAAAGGAGCGAAGGGAAACTGGAAGAACAATTACAACCCCAAACGCAGAAAAATCTAGAGGTACGCTATGCGGGCAGGTTATCAAAATTTGTTGAGACTTGGAAGAAGATTACTGTAAATCCATTTATTATTATGTAATTGGATCAAGGGTTATAGGATTAAATTTAATGCCACACCTTATCAGAATCGTCTTCCAAAAAATATTGTTACAAAAGCAGACACACAGAAAGTTGATAAGCAGATCTTTGAGTTATTACAAAGTGGGGTTATTTCCCATTGTAAACATAGGAAGCGAGAATTCTTATCAGATTTCTTTCTAACTAAAAAGAGCGACGGATCTAGTCGTTTCATTTTGAATTTACGAAATTTAAATAAATTTATAGACACTAATCACTTCAAATTAGAAGATTATAGAAGTGTTAAAAATGTATTGTTCCCCAATTATTATATGGTAAAGATTGATCTGAAAAATGCATATTTCTTGGTTAAAGTTGACAACAAATCAAAGAAATTTTTAAGGTTCTTGCATAAAAATACTCTTTATGAATTTAATTGTCTGCCTATGGGCTTATGTACGGCACCATTCATTTTTACTAAGTTAATGAAGCCAGTAATGGGGAAGTTGAGAAGGGAAGGCATCACAAGTATTATCTATTTAGATGATCTGATAATAATATCTAAGAATGAAATAGAGTGTAAACAACAAGCTCTAGGAGTTGTGCAGTTGCTTCAATGTTTAGGTTTCATTATTAACCATAAAAAATCAATATTAATTCCGTCTAGGGAATGTAGGTATCTAGGGTTCATATTTAACTCGAAAAAAATGGAAATGAGCTTGCCATTAGAAAGATCGACACGAATTAAAAACAACTGTGCAAAGGTCCTGGGAATGTTAGTGGGAGCATGCCTCGCAGTCAGATACGGTTGGGCACATACAAAAGTGTTAGAGAGAGCCAAATTTTTAGCCTTAGGAGAGTCGAATGGAAATTATAAAGGGGAAATTTTAATCACTCCAGAGGTAGTCCAGGAGTTACAGTGGTGGAGAGACAGCTTGAGAAACAGCAAATTTTCAATAGCCGAAGTAACTTATGATATGGAGATATTCTCTGATGCCTCTTTACTTGGTTGGGGGGTGTGTGTTTCAATGAGCGAATTAATGATTGTTGGACCCCTGAAGAAATAGGAAAACACATAAATTATTTAGAGCTATTGGGGGCATTTAATTGCCTTAAGCATTTTTCACGCAATAAACGGGACAAGAATATATTATTAAGGATAGATAATACGACGGCCATAAGCTACATAAATCGCATGGGGGGTGTAAAGTTTAGAGATCTGAACGATATAACTAAAAAGATATGGCGCTATTGCGAGGATAGGGATATATATGTGTTTGCTTCGTATATAAGTTCCCAGGAAAATAGTATTGCAGACTATGAATCGAGGCGAGGGTTTAAAGATACTGAATTTGAGTTATCTCAATATTGGTTTCGACAAATCTGTCATAGTTTCTTTCTACCTCATGTAGACCTGTTTGCATCAGATTTAAATAAAAAATGTAAACAGTTTGTATCTCAGCCTCAACCAAATGCGTTCGCAGTAGACGCTTTTACTATCTCTTGGGAGAATATTCAGTTTTACGCGTTTCCGCCCTTTTCTCTTATCGCGAAAGTGTTAAAAAAGGTTAAAAGCGATAAGGCGGAAGGAATTTTGGTCGTGCCAAATTGGCCTGGGCAACCGTGGTATCCGGTGTATAGAAATATGTTAATCAGAGATCCTATCTTTATGGGCCCTAATGAACAACTCTTGACTTCTCCTTCTAGACAACCTCATCATATGTGGAAAACCCTTACCCTGGTGGCCGGAGTTATATCAGGGAGGCATTTATAAGAAGGTCGTTTCCAGAAACCGTCATAACGGGAATTCTTGCTTCAATAAGCGGACAAACACTTAAACAGTACGAGACTGTATATAAAAGTTGGTGGCAATTTTGTTCAATTAGGAAGGCTTGCCCATACATGTATGTACTAAATAACGTTGTAAGTCTTTTAGAAGATAAGTTTAAAAAAGGTTGTTCATATTCTGTCATTAATAGTTATAAGTCAGAACCTTCCTTGGTTTTACCTATTGCTAGTGAGGACGAGTGCATGATCCAAAGATATTTAAAAGGTCTAAGGAACATCAACCCTCCTAAAGCCAGATATTCCAGTACCTGGGACCCCCAACCAGTG
The DNA here is from genome assembly GCA_951848785.1 of Callosobruchus maculatus. NCBI lineage: Eukaryota > Metazoa > Arthropoda > Insecta > Coleoptera > Chrysomelidae > Callosobruchus > Callosobruchus maculatus. The sequence goes on along the minus strand of CATOUR010000191.1, from coordinate 1,987,675 downwards.
CTGGAATATTTGGGTACGTTATATCCTTTAGAGACATTGACCTTGGAAAATTTGACTTTAAAATTGGTTACGTTATTAGCATTGATAACTGCTCATAGGATGCAGACATTATGTAAAATTAAACTTAATAATATTATTCAAACAGACAAAGGTCTTCAAATATATATAGACGAAAAAATTAAAACTTCGGGAAAAAACAGAACACAACCAGTTCTATATGTGCCATATTTTGTGGAAAATCCATCTTTATGCTTGGCGACAGAATTAAATTTTTATATCGAGCGTACAGCGACTACTCGACCAGCTGGCTCAGACCTGTTAATATTGACAATTAAAAAACCCATTCACGCAGCATCCCCACAGACAGTTAGTAGGTGGATTAAGTCGGTCTTAGGTAAATGCGGTATAGATACAAACCTATATACAGGTTACAGCACAAGACATGCAGCGGTGTCTTGTGCTGAAAGGGCGGGAATAAGCATTGAAGTGATCAGGAAGACGGCGGGCTGGTGCGATAGGTCAAATGTTTTTTGTGCATTTTATAAAAGACCAATTCTTTCTGCACCTGATATGTTTGCTAAGACAATTTTGCAAAGAGCTGAGGTGTTGGAAATAGGTAAATACGAATCCTCTAAAAAATAAAAGTTGATGTTTCGTTATATACGCTGTATAATGGAAGGTATTTTATTATTATATATTTCAAAAAACAAAAAGTGCAGCCCGGGCTCCGACACACCGAGCTGCTGTTCCATTACCCAATGACTACTCCTCACACCGTGAGGTGAGCAATCACTGGGCCCGCGAATCGTGCGCCCTAAGTAGACGAAGGGACCCAAGGATGACTGCCTTCTGCATTCTGGCGGCTAAGATCGGCGCCGCCGCACGGCACACCGGTATTTTGCGGAGTGCAGAGAGCAGCGTATTCCTCATTCCACCTAGGGATCCAATGACCCTAACCAGCAGACTTACAGTGTAGTCTGGCCAGAGCCTACGAAGTTGTCCGAGCAACTCCTGATATTTGGTCCGCTTTTCCTCCTCCTTAGAGACGATGTTCACCTCGGCAGGCGCCGAAAACTCAATAACGAACATCGTCTTCTGTTGGTGGTCGAGAAGGACTATGTCGGGCTTGTTTGCCTGTACAAGCTCGAGCGTGGGGAACGAGTAGTTCCAGTAAACCCGGCATCTCTCGTTCTCCACAACGGACTCTATATCCCCTGGAGCGTATGGCAGCACCGGTGTCTCATCGATACCGTATGAGTGCCTTAAATGATAGTAGAGCACCCGTAGAGCCGCGTTGTGCCGATGGACGTAAGCCGTCCCAGCGTACGTCTTACACGCCGACAAGAGATGCATAAGCGTCTCTGGCGCCTGTCGGCAGCTCTACAATGGGTGTCGGGTACATCTACACCCATAACCCTTTTACGGTACACCAAGGTGTTGAAGACACCGTCTTGGCAAGCCATTATAAAGCCCTCAGTCTCCGACTTCAACCCACTAGACCTTAGGAAAGAGAAGGTCAACTGCTCAGACAAGCCATGCTCTTCTAGATGTTTGTAGAAGATTCCATGCATTGGCTTATCTTTATGAAGTCTTAAGCGGAAGTCAACTTCGGCAGTTTTGATGTGGGATTTTAATTCTGCGGGAGCAAGTTCCGTAATGGACTGCTGACACCTCCGCTTGAAGTCGAGTGTGAGGCTGAGCTCCTCGGCTGCTCGTTTCGCTGCGCTAAAAAGAAAGGCTCCTTTTCCCGCATTCTCGTGCTCTCGCAGAAAGCGGATCAGGGGATCGGTGCTGTTCGATACATAGCAGGCAGTGGCCAGTACTACTCTGTTGTGCAGACGCTCCAAACTCAATAGTCCACGCCCTCCCAGGTGTCGCGGGAGGTATATTCGCGGGACAGAGGACTTAGGATGCAGGCTTCTCTCCATATTCATCCTTTTGCGGGTCTCCGTGTCGATTTCCTTCAGCTCGTTCACTTTCCAGTGTATAGCACCAAAGGTGTATAATAACAATGGGACCGCAAGCATGTTTGTGGCAGCGACTTTGTTCTTGCCGGACAGTTCTGACGACCAGATCTGCCGGAGTCGGTGCAAATACTTGCGGCGAAGACACTCTTTAACCAATGCAGCCTCTTGGACATGACGCTGCGCCACTCCAAGGTAGGTATAAGTATCTCCGGCATGCAGTTGTCGCAAGATGCTCCCATCAACGAGCTGTTCCTCATCTCCACTATCTCCGCTTCGTCCTTTCTTGAGATGAACCAATGCACATTTGTCGGTCCCGAACTCCATTCCGATAGCATGACTGTACTCCTGCACCACCATCAGTGATTGTTGTAATTCGCGTTGGCCGGAGGCATAAAGTTTTAGGTCATCCATATAAAACAGATGGGTGACCTTGTGCCTCCGGTTATTGGGCGTGCCACAGCTGTATCCTTTAGTATTTCTCAGCGCTATGGACAGAGGCAAAAGTGAGATGCAAAAGAGCAAGGGACTCAAGGAGTCTCCTTGGAAGACACCTCTTTTCAATGACACCAACTCTGTCTGAACCCGGGTTTCACCTGATGTTATAGTGAACCGGGTCTTCCAGAGTGGCATCAGTTGTTTGATGCATCCCACTATCTGATTATCCAGCGAAAGACATTCCAACAGCCGCACAATGAGGCCATGAGACGTGCTGTCGAATGCCTTGCGATAGTCAATCCAGGCCATAGAAAGGTTTAGCTTGTACTGCACAGAGTCCTGCGTGACACATCGGTCAATCAACAGGTTCTCCTTGCAGCCAGCTACTCCTTTCTTTGACCCTCTCTGTTCATACACGTCGAGAAATACAGGATTCACAGCTTGAAGGATACGCATGTACAAGATTCTGGTGAAGAGCTTGTAACACGGGTTCAGACATCTTATTGGCCTGTAGCTTTTGGGATCAGACAAATCTCCGGTCTTCGGGAGAAGCACGGTTCGACCCTCGACAAACCAAGCCGGAATTGGCTGCTCCTGATTTAGCCACGAGTTAAAACCTCTAGCTAAATGCCGGTGGCAACTGTGGAATTTTTTCCACCAGTAGGTGTTATGCCATCCGGGCCAGGAGCTGCGAAATTCTTTGCGCCTCGTAAGGCGTCAAGAATTTCTTCCGTGTTTATCGGGTGGCGCAGTACATTCAAGTTAGGAGTCCTCCTACAAACGGACTCGAACTGCGCAAGGCCTGAGTGTCTGCTGAGAGAGGTTTGGGTTGTTCGTAAATGTCCCTCCAAAAGGCCTCCACGCGATCAGCAGTTGGCGGCTGCTCTACGGCTGGAGGCGGCGGTTGGGAAAGGCGAGAAGGTCTTTCGTAGAACATTCTGTTCTGCTCCAGACCTCTCGCCCGCGCCACCAACGATCGCTTCGCAGCGATTAGCATCCGTATCCTGTCAAGACAGTGTTGCTTGACAACAACCAGTACCGCTTGACTGAGTGTATGATGGTCGCGCCTCAACCCGTAGGCTATCTGGCGCACTCGGCGCGTAAAAGGCTTCCCAGCCGCTCTATATTCCATCACACACTGGATACGGGATGCTTCCTGGCGAGCCAACTGGATTTTCGCTTCCATTTGGCGCACCCGTCTCTGTGCTCTCTCAACAGGAGAGTCTCTCACTCTCCCCTGTCTAGCTAGCCTCAGAGCCGCAGCGTAAATTTCGCAATTGATGCTCCAAATGTCAAAGGCCTCCGATAGACGTTCACCCACAACCTCGTCCTCTCTCTTCAAATCTGCCAGCTTCAAGGACCTTCCGTTGTTATGCAAGGCCCTTCGGTCCCTGAAATCCCCAGGTGAGACGACTTGGTCGATTTCCCTCTCAGCGGGCCTTACCGGTGAACTTTCAGCCTGGTTAACAGGCCTTCCGTCCGCCGAAGGGGCAGGCTGAGCTGGAGCACGAACATATCCCTGCCTCCGGAGGTACGATACATAATCTCGCAAATTCTGAGAGGTAAGCGTGCTATGCTCTGGGTGCATTTCACACCACCTCTCATACATGCGGGACATGTATCCCCTACGGTGCGGGCTACTGCTCTCGTAGCAGCTCAGTAGGTCATCCCTGAGCTCCGTCGTCCACCTAAAACGGTCCATGTCATTGCGGGGGTCGTCAACAGGGCAATTCGAAGCACCGCCACCTTGCCCAACGCCGGCTTCCGAAACCGGCTCGGTGTGGGTGCTTTTCTTCCGGGGTGGTCGAACCCGAAGATAGGGCCCGTCAGGTGGTTGGCCTTAGGGCCCCCAGACGACATTTCCGGAGGCAGCCGTCCAAATTGCCTCCTGAGGATGCACCTGCGAAGGTTGCCGGCTGGATTACATCCTTGGGCTTCGGTATACCCTGCGGTGTTGCCACGCACCGGATATCCTACGGATGTTGGGTGGCTTCCTGCGGGTGTATTATCAGCCGCCCCTAACATGGAGTCAGACGCTGTCGGAGTACCGCTCCTCACATGGAGATCCGTCGTGTCCTAGTTGTTGAGGAATAGCCGATCCTCTGGATGCAGACGCTATTCCACCGTGCTAGTTTTGGTCCGCCCCGGGTATTTGATTTCCCCGGTACCACCCATATCTGGGAGGCGTTCCCCTATCCGCCACCTCGGGGAGGCGCCACTGAGGGGATCTAGCAACCCCTCGCGGGGTTGGGGAATTGTTGATCAATTTGTAGAACTCAGTTCAGGTTGAACCGCAGGAACTAGTCTCTAAACATCTACAGGGTGTTTTGTAATATGAGACGAGACTGCGAAATATAATTCAAAGATCAATCGACTTACCTGTAAGGATGGTTGATCGGAATTATATGAGCAGTCTCGTCGAAATATCACAAAACTCCCCCCCCCCCCTTGTTGTACCGCAACAATTAAATAATAATCCCTCCCTATACGCGGTCAACCTGATCTCGTACCTTCAACCACTGAAGCGAGATTTGGAACGATGGTATGGGCGGCAGGGTCGGGGGGAGTGTTTTTGTTTTCAGCCTTTTAACGTCGTACCAAATCGTGCAGCGGACTGCAACTACAGGGTGTTTTGTAATATTTCGACGAGACTGCTCATATAATTCCGATCAACCATCCTTACAGGTAAGTCGATTGATCTTTGAATTATAGGAACATTACCTACTACGACCCCACAGCATATTGGCCTGGCCACATTTCCACGTCACGACGTCGTCAACGTGGAACGGAGCGGTGTCGCTGCAGGGTACCGTTGCCACGGACGTGCCACGTCGCCGTGGAACGCTATGTCGAACCTCGTCGCCGACGTGTAGCTAGTAGGCCCTATTCTATCAACAGGCGCATTTTAACAAAGCCTTATGGCCGATCAGAGCAGCCCATTCAAGAACATGCATCTGAATGGGCTGCTCTGATTGGTCAAAGCCTTTGTTAAAATACGCCTCTTGATAAAATCGGGTCTACTAGCCACACGTCGGCGACGACGTTCGACGTGGCATTCCACGGCGACGTTGCACGTCGTGGCAATGGTACCCTGCAGCGGCACCGCACCGTTCCACGTTGACGACGTCGTGACGTGGAGATGTGGCCAGACCCTATCGCTGCCCAAATTTCATCACAATTCATGCAGCGGTTGCTGAGATTACGAGGCTAGGAAAAAGCGACAGACAGACAGACCGACAGACCTATCGGTGCGGGAAGTAAAAGTGAGTGCAGTGTCGGTGAACGATGTCAAACGGTTACAACAAAGAAGTGGTGTTAGCAGGCAGCGCATCAGCCTACTGCGAAATATTCTCATAAGAACTGGGAAATGTGGGAAGCTGATCACGACAGCAGTACAAGATGCAATAATAGAAATTCGTGATTCACAGAATGAGGTAATGGAGAGCTTGGATGCGCAAGCACCGCTTGCTACAGTCATGGCTTCACAGCTCCCTGTATTGGATGCAGAAAGATAGAGATCGATGGGATCAATTTTCATTTGACCGGGATCTTCTGGACGGGAGTGAATCTGTCGTAGCAGAAAGGAGTCAGTCTGTCTCTTCTAAGAGAAGCTTTGCTGAAGGGGTCAAAGCGAAAGGCTGATGCAATTGCAATACTTGTTGTTGAGTCCCCAGCTGCTACCGTGTGTGAGCTCCCTATTCGTCAGATATTGCAGTTGAACGTGCCACCTCAAGAAGTTGCACTCGCAACTTCGGGAGAAGAACAGTCGAAAAGGCTTGAGCCACCATCACAACGGAGTCGACCATCAATCGATCAGTCAGAGGTGGTGCTACACACTCAGCTACCATCTTGCATTACAGAGTCTCTATATGAACAAATTTATTCGCCTCAAATGACTTCACCTATAACCGCGGAGGAACGCCATGCAGTAGAGTGGTCGGAGAAAGAGTTATTTGAAAGAATATCAGTGACACAGATGCTGAAGCGAGGTACTGGTAGCCACTGTACACAGAGATCACCAGTAGATAGCCTGACCCGTTCACCTGTTCCGGTTGATGACCTGCATGTGGTACAGTGGCCGGACGAAGAACTCTTCGAAAATATATTAGTATCACAAATACTTGCCGAGTCGGCTGTACTCGACGCACCGCAGCAAACCCAGTGGTTGGAGGTGAGTGTCCACAATCCCAGGCAAATCTGGAGCGAAGCTTCCACAAGTCGGATGAGATTGACGCGCGACTGGCGGAAATAGCAGATCTGTGGTTGCTCTAATATCACTACTTTTTTTTGAAGCGGATGATATGGCACTGCACTTATTTTAGCGCAAAGTATAGCAGGAATGTAGTCGGTGAAGAAAAGGTTCAGAAACCCAGAAAAAAGGTTAATAAGTAATTGCGCATTTTCGTTGGTTGCAGATTGGCAAAGCGGACTGCCACCTCCTAGTGGTTTTGCTGGGTAACGCCGAGAGCAGTCCAAGTATTGGGTATATATAGACAATGTAATAGGATCATCTGAATTTGTGATCAAGTAAAGTAACATGATTTCTTTTGATTTCAGTAATATAAGGTGTGATAGCAAGATCGTAACAGCAGTAAAGAGGAAGACATGGAACGGTATACCTACACCCAATGCGACAACACGTTTTCAACCAAGTGGAACCTGAAGCGTCACAAAGGATCTATTCGCGATATTGTCGAGGTGCCAAAGTCTCATAACACGATGAATAAAATTCTCACTAGATCGTCAGATCTCAGTAAAGAGTTTAACGCATTTGTCGTAGTGACAAGCGAACAGTATAAGGAATTTGCAGAGCGAGAAAGCAGGTGGTTTCTGGAAAAGATTCTCTACCTAGAAATTAATATAAACAAATACAATTCGCTGAGAGGATGATCATACATTCTACTTCCGAAAGACATAGTTTCCAAAAAGGCAATAGTTAATATTCGTAACGAAGATAAATGTTGCCTTGCGTGGTCAATTGTTGCTGGTTTATATACACCCAATGGAGCGTTTGATGATACGAGATCATACCCTCACTTTTCTACAATACCATCTATAAATTTTTCCACCATCGAATTTCCAGTATCACTTAAAGCCATCGCTCAGTGGGAGAAGGCAAATCATATTTCCCTAAACGGGTATGGTTTAGAACCATTCTTCGTTGATAGACGATGGATAAATCACCTCGTAGGTCAATTACACTACACTGCTAAAAAGCAGTCAGTCCATTTAAATTTGCTGCTGATTGATGACTCGCAAGGAAAACAACACTACTGTTGGATCAAGAACTTTTCGCGCTTGTCGCAGCAAATCTCTGCCAACACTAAAGCAAAATACTTTTGCGATGGATGTTTGCAATAATTTGTGTCTGAGATGACACTGAATCAGCACGTCCAGGAAAATTGTAAACGGATTGTGGTGACAGTACCAGCTCTGGCAACCTGACTTGATCGACTGGGGAACTCGGTCCTAGACAATATTTTGAAATTTGAAAACTATCATAAGCAGCTAAAAGTGCCGTTCTGTGTATACGCAGATTTTGAGTGCATACTTTCCCCATAAAGCCGCACATGATGATGCAGCATCAAAATTTCACATGTATCGCGGGGAAAACGCTGCCGAGGAATTTGTCAAATGCGGATATGCAACGGCTTTATCAGAGATATCTAAAATCTGAATCTTCCATGCGGATGACTCCACAAGATGTGCGTCAATTTGATACTGGTACGGACTGTTATATATGCGATAAACCCTTTGAACTGTTGAATCGAAAGATGAGAGATCACTGTCACATTACAAGGGCATATCGCGGAGCTGCTCATTCAATTTGCAACCCAAGTGACAAAATTCCTAAATATGTACCTATCTTCCTGCACAACCTGCGTAATTATGACGCTCAGCTTTTCATCACCCAGCTCTGAGCAGATAAGGAAGACATAAATGTGCTTCCACAGACATTTCAAAAGTATATCTATTTCAGCAAGCGACTTCCCGTAGATCAGTATACGGATCAGGATGGCAAAACGAAAAATGTGTTACTGCAACTACGTTTTGTCGATTCGTAGTAGTTCCTGCCAGCCAAACTGGATTCGCTAGCTTCCTTATTAGAACCTGTGCAATGTCACGAAGTCCACAGAGCCTTTCCCGATGGCTTGCAGTTCAATCTACTGCGTCAAAAAAGGGTGTTTCCCTATTGCTATCTTAGTGATGTTGAGAAATTATAGGAAACCTCGTTACCAAACAGAAGTGCTTCTACGATGAATTACGTGATGGCGTATTTCTACTTAGGATTATAGCCGCGCATTTACACTGAAGATTATAGCCGCGAATTTCTACTGAGGATTATAGCCGCCCATCTAGCGTATGATCGGCGTTTGGTTGCACAACATTGGGCGACTACTCGGACATTTATTTAACCTTCGATGTCCTGTTACTGGCAAGCGTCTTTAAAAATTATCGATCACTATGCATAGAGACGTATCGCTTAGATCCTGCACATTACTTCACAGCTACTGGACTCAGTTGGGGTGCAAATTAAGGTATCGCCCATGGAGCTTACTCTCCTGTCTGATATCGATATAATTCATTTTTTTAAAAAGGGGATACGTGGTAGAGTGAGCACATGTATTACACGCAAAGCTGAGGCAAATAATCCTTATCTATCTAACTATGATTCATCGAAACCAACATCTTAGGTCATGTACTTGGATAAGACGAACATTTACGGATTTAGTATGTCCCAGTATTTGCTGCTGGGGCAATTTTCACTTTGGACTTTGGAGAAGCTTCAGACCTTCTCACATACTTTTATGAAAGTAAGTGCCTCCTCCCCTATGGGTTATGTAGTCGAAGTCGATCTGGAAGTACCTGAAGAATTACATGATTTCTTTAATGGGTATCCGTTTTGCCCAGGGACGATTACGCCTCCAGGTGGGATCGGTAAAAAGTTAGTCCCGAATCTGTATCATAAACGCAGGCACGTGATCCATTGCCGATCATTACCACAATGTGTAAGACATGGTTCGATCCTTAAAAACATTCATAAAGAGCTTCGGTTTGCACAATCAGCCTGGCTCAAGCCATATATAGACCTCAACACACAATTGTGAAATCAGGCGAAAAACAAGTTTGAAAGCGGTATCAACAAATACAGGGTGTCCCACGACGATTAAGACAAGCAATATATTGGAACTGGGCAGTAGTAGCGAATTATAATTTTGGGGTGTAAATTAGAGCAAATATAGTATCTTTTCTTATTATTGCGTCATCCAATGAGGTATTTGTTTTTGGTCACGTGACGTTCGGTTCAAACATTTTAATGGGACACCCTGTATATTTGTAACTTTTTGTGTTCCTCCCAAGAAAACAATTCCAACAAACTAGCACACTTGGGGTCTAAAGTGATTAATTCAAAAGCTACAGGTACTTAAAGGACTGAATCACTATCATTATGAAACACTAGCAAATAATTTAACTGTAGCGGTACATGTTATTAATCAATGGTAGTGGTACCATGTTACCAACCTTTTTTTTTTTTTTTTTTTTTTTTTTTTTTTTTTTTTTTTTTTTTATTTTTTTATTTTTTTATTTTTTATTTTTTTTATTTTTTTTATTTTTTTTTTTATTTTTTTATTATAGAGGGTTTAGGAAATCGATGTTACCAACCTGTTGTGATGCCAAAAGCCAAAAGTAATCTTAATCGATTAACAAGTTCGTTGGGATCATCATTCCGCTACCGGTGTGTTTGAATGATTGTGTGCATCGCAGGCTTGATTTTGTCGGTAGCGGCTTTTGGAAAGTGACCGAACTGCTTGCACTGGATGTGGGATATTTCAGAATCTTGTGTTTGACTAAATATGGTTTAGCAATTTGCTTATATTTTGCAGACTGTGTACCTTGTATTTGTAAAGCTGGATCAAAATTTCTTCGACATGCATTAGTTCGCCTCAACATCTCCATTTATTGATCCAAATCCGCTTGAGTGTAGGCTACTGGACTTTTTATTTCCCACACCGATAGGTGAGGGGAGTATTGTGACCGCGACAATTTTCGATTTTGAGATAATACGCTTTTTGGGCGTTTTATGGTGTGTACATAATGGACATCCACGTCACTCATTTCCGTCGGTCTGTCTGTCTGTCGGTGTGTCGGTCTGTCTGTCGCGTTTTTCTACCCTCGTGATCTCAGTAACCGCTGCATTCATTGTGATGAAATTTGGGCAGTAGTAGGCAATGTTCCTATAATTTTGAAAATCGTTATACGGGGGGCGGAGTAATTAGCAAAAAACGAAAAATTCCAAATATGCCTCAAACTTCGTTTTTAGGCGTTTTAGGGGTTCCTGATCATTTTCTAATTTTTCTTGGTGAATTTGGGGTGGTTGGAGGGTGGGGGGTTGCAATACTGAAAAGTTTGTTGTATTCGTAATGGGCTGTCCATTGATATGCGAATGAAAAACCTAGCGGCATGATACACTTTTTTAGGTCCATCTGAACGTTGCATGCTTATTATAGAAACCACGGGACTTAGAATTTGTTATGTATACATACAAGTATTGTTTAAGATCGTTCTATATTGTGTAACGCGAAAAGTATTGCATTGATTTTAATGAAATTTTGACATAGTATTACGCCCAAGGCGAGGATGGAAAAATCGGGTCAGTGGCGGCGCGGCAGTAATAAAAAAAACTAAAAATATGAAAACAGCTCAAACTTTGTTTTTAGGCGTTTCACGGGTTCCTGATCATTTTCATTTTTTTTTGGGTGGGGTAAAATCGGGGCGGTTGGGGGGTGGGGGGTAGTAATACTGAAAAATTTGTTGTATTCATAATAGTCCGTCTATTGACGGCATATTACACTTTTTTAGGTCCATCCGAACATTGGCTTGCCTATTACAGAAACCAATTTTGTGATCTGTACATACGAGTTTTGCTTTATTTCGTTCTATGTATATTGCGTAAAGCGAAAATTATTGAATTGATGTTAATAAAATTTTGACACAGAATTTACAGCTGCGAGAATGGAAAACGACTCTGTTTTTGAAAAACCATGTCAGTGGCGGCGCAGCAATAATAAAAAAACATACATAAAATCAGCTCAAACTTCGTTTTTAGACGGGTTGGAGGCTCTTGATCGCTTCGTATCGTCCAGATCAAGCATGCAGAAAAAACTGTGGCGCTCTAGTTCCTAAGGAGGGAGACACGTGGGGGCAACTAGCATTACAGAATGGGAAACAGGGCGGGGCCAATGTGGAGGACATATTGCAACCCAAAAGAATGGCGGCCCAGACCACAGAAACACTGGATCAGCCCGCATTTCAGTGATCCGTGGTTGACAACGGCGCGAAATTCAATGGTCTTCTCTAGCTGTTCTTCATGATGTCTTCAGTTTTTAAAAGTGACACATTAACCTTAAGCAATTAAAAAGTGAGTGTAATAATGCATAATGACAAAAATTTTGCAGCCACACCAAACGCGTCAACCAGTTGCCCTCATAGATCAAATACGAACATATTTTGTGGCAAATACCGTATAGCCAGAAAAAGAAGAAGAAGAACATTCGAATTTCCCTCCAAGCGCCGCCGAAATTAACCTCGTTTTTCTTTGAGTGTTGTTTTGGTTTGCTCCACACTTTTGCTCCACACATTGCTTTATTTGTGAAACTGTTCATGGAAAACATTATTTTTTATACTTCAAACATTACTTTTATAGTCGAATGTGTGAATGAATTTGTTGAATTTGTTAGGGAGTTTGAACTGTTTGAAAGTTTTAAACTTTACAACCACAAAGTAGGCATGAAGTGCAGCCAGCAAGCAAGAAATAATGGGGCTCAAACACTATAAGCTCCTGATGAAGTGCAACTTTAGTTAAATGAGCGAGTACAAAGCGTAAGTATATTTATTACTTAATTTCTGTGCAGTACTATTTATTAGTCATTCATATACTCACTACTTTAATTTTCTATTCTTCTATTTTAGATCATACACAACCACATCTGAGATATAGTTTGTAGGATGCTGCGTTGTCTGCAGTGTCTACTTACATGTTAATAATTTTGATGAATATTGTTGCAATGAGAGACGAGCTATTCAGTGGACGAGCTTATACATACAAGTGACCAACAAAGATGGAGAAACCAATGTTAAGCAGTGCCTTCTCAGTTATGGATTTGACAGATTGGCAATAAGATGCTCAACACAGATGAAAATAGAAAATAATACTTGCAGAGGCTAGGGCGCTTGAAGTATTCTACAACAAAGCTAAGTAAGTACATCTTATTTACTTCAAGAAAAAGCCAGTGATGTTGTACAGTTGATCAGCCTAAAGACTTAACTGTACAAAGGGCCAGGTACAATTAAAAGTTTAAATTTTTATAACTAATTCACCTGTATTATGTCTCGAACCTATTTGCTGTATTTCATATTTATACTCTCAAAATTTGCATTTCAAAGTTTTCCTCATAAGCATTTCTGTGATTTGACTAGGATATGAAATTATGGATATTGATTACATTTCCATTAATTCTAATCTTCTCTCTGTGACAACTATTACTATTGTTTTTATGATCAATAAGAAGTATTTATTTTGATTTATTTTGGTTGTTATCCATAAATGCAGATGTTCCTTTTTATAAAGTGGCAGATATGGGTGGGGTTTTCATTTATTTATTTATTTATTGATTGTACAATTTGAAATCATAAATAACATAAAATTATATCATGTGTTCCTGTTTTAATCCTATAGTTTTGACAAAGTTAAATGCTTCAATAGGTTACACTGCTAGTTTGCGAGGCTGTGAAATTGTGGATATTGATTACATTTCAATTAATTCTAATCTTCTATCTGTGACAACTATTAGGTATATACTATAGTTTTCATGATCAATAAAAAGTATTTATTTTGACTTATCTTGGTTGGTATTCATAAATACAGATGTTAATTTTTATAAAGTGGAAGAGATAGCTGAGATTTTCGTTTATTTATTGACTGTTAGTGTCATATTAATTTTTTTTACTTGGCATACCACCACTTAAAATAAAGGGTAATGTGCCAGAACAATACCTCCGAGGCGGTGTGGAAATTTTTATATACTAGGGTAATCAGGTGCAAGATTAAAAAGCATGGACCTTGAATACTCTAGTTTAGTAGCATATTGCATTTCTTGCTAATACTTTTTACCCTGCTTCATGTGGTTACTTCATTCACTGTAGGTCAAACTGAGACAAGGTGAGGAATGAAAACATAAACCATATGCTTGATGGAACTTCAATAAAGAAGATTATTATTATAATTGTTATACTTGAATGTATTTTAAGACAATTTGTATTATATTATTTATAAATTACACATACAATCATCATATTAATCATATTTAATATTTTCTTGCAAATAAATGAATGAATGAATAGGTATTTTCATTGTTTTGCTCCAATTTTTAAATTTTTAAGCCAATCACTGATTGATTGATCGAAATCAAACATCAATCAATCAGTCAATGATTGGCTAACATCAAAAATTATGATAATTTTGACATAAAAAGGTCGAGCATCTACAGATTTGCGCAACGATGTGGCAACATCGCCTCGAATTCTGGATACATCTGGCAACCCTGCGGCGGCCATGTTGCAACCCAAAATAATGGCCGCTGACATTGACATAAGTCATTCGTGTTTCCAGTCAAATAACACGGAATTGTGCCTTCTTAACCGTACCTGTTTTGTGGAGGGAGACGGAACAAGCTATTTAGGAAGGTTTTTGTGTTGGACGTTGTTTTTGCGGGCGGATGGGCGATCATTTAGTTGCAAGGGGATTTTAGACTATAGCTTCATGCAATGAGAAATAATAAAATGGTATCATCATTATGTGTGGGAAGTACTGAGTCAATCAACTTGACTCCATTTTTTTAAATAGTAACTCATACAATCCTACTGTCCTTGGGTATCGCACATTGTGGATCATTAGGTCCGCTCCCTCAAGTCGTACCGGTGTATTACCTAATGTGAATGCCTCAGTCGTGAAACCATGCCACAACCCATAGTACCTATCAAGGTCCTGCTCGTTTCTTCAAATACTCTCATCAACATATTTTGTTGGTGACGGATGAAACGACTCCAGGTATACGTTATATACTGGAATATGGATTAAAGCAAATTATCCCGACTCGCAGCAATCGCGTCATCAAACGCTTGATTCTCGCGCTCTACTACTGTAGGTTCACAAGCGTCTTCTTCGATTGTGGCAAGATCTGCCATGTTTGACCTTGTGATAGATTAGAATATGTAACCTTCAAACGACTCAATCCTGTGAGTGGTAAATATTGCTGATAATAGTTGTCCGACTCTTTATACCTTTTTGGGTGTCGAGGTCTCAGATTCGGCCTATACGGTGTTCACTTTTGGCGCTGATTCGGTCTTGAGGGATTCTACGTCACACAACAGTTGCTGTAAGGGTTCAGATATGGGTTGCCGATCTGATTGTTTCCTAAGCATACTTACTGATTACTTACTGATTTATTATCTCGATGATTCAGGGTTTTGACTTCATCAAATACTATCATGACCTTATCATTTAGTTGTTCTTTAACAAAAAACAAATTCGATAGTACTTTCTCAAAATACATAAATTTCAGTACACAAATAGGAGCTATATTTTAAATTTACCGAAAAATGAAAATATCTCGAAAACTGATGGACGTAGGTACTACAAGTGCTACACAACGATGAAAGAGCATATTAAAGGCAATTCTTTGGTATAATAAAATATTGCGGGTTACGTTAAAAAAAAAAGAAAATCTGGATTTTGCATTCTGCATACGTCACCCTGTCTACGAGTATGCGTCGCGGGCTCTTTTTATAGCCGATTTTAAAACTAGAGGATATTTTTAATCTTTCTGTGTAAAAAAAATAATATTTATGGTTCATTACTTTTTGATATACAGTACGTTTGTTTGACAGCGATTTGGATATAAAAATGGTAATAACTTTAGAAATACCCTGTATAATGTGACAATGCCCTATATTGGAAGAACAGAAATCATTAGTAGAATTTGAATATAGAATAATATATAGGGTATGTCATTTAAAAAAATGCATGTTTGCATCACCACGTAGCTATGAATCACCCTGTATAAACCTAAATATTTTCTGAGCAATGAGCATATCCGTGGCTGCAACTTTTATACATATACAACTTTTTTCGCTAACCTCTATAGTAGTAGAGTTATCGACCGAGCCGGTACTAAAAACTCACCCCGAATATTAACATATTATATTTTTTGTTCCTCCAGTTTATATCATATCTGTTATAAGCTGTAGTATCTTAAGCAAAACTTATTTCTTACGGATAAGGAAAATTGATCTGCTAGTTAAATTTTGTATCGAAGCGAGAGCTGTAAACAAGTAACAGGATCTTCAGTACCCGTATATATTCTTTACTTCTCTTTGGAATATTCATTACCAACTTTATGGTATATGAATTTGTTGTTTATTACAAATAATACCGTATCTTGATTATGTAACTACATAATTATATTTTATATATAAAATATGAACCACAAATAGGGCACGACGAACACAAATATACCTTGACCCACAGTTCTGATCCTATACCCTATACCGACAACATCCCATCTCTAGTTAAAAAAACTTGCGATCTGAGACAAGTGCCAATTATAGTATTTTGTGGCGGCCCTAACGTATTCATTTGTTTTATGTTTTGCTTACGATGGATAGGGATAGTGTGATGCTGTGATGGATATTCATCTAATGCCTTACTTGATTTTATATTTTTTCATTGAAATAGCTATTTATCAAATTAAAAACAGCTATATAAGTTTTCAGCAGGGCTCTGCATATCCATGGATTACCTATTGAGATGCCAACACCCTCTAAACATAAGTATTATTTTGGGTAAACCAAGAAATTGTACATTTATGGTACAAAAGTAGGCTGTTAGATATAATACGAAAAACGGGAATTGGTGAACTACCTCCATATATCATTTTTTATCATAATATAGCCCCATGTGGGGGCGGGTTAGAATATCTCCCATCGTATGTCCTGCGTGTCGTAAAAGGCGACTAAAAGGACCGAACTACTGCCGGTATAAACAGTAACCTCTTCTCAACCAACAGCTTTGGATGGACGAGTTGAGAAGAGTCAGGACACCTTCTTGTCCTTGGGATGAGCAATTGCTCCTAAAGGCGGATAAACCAGTAGATACCATCTGGTCAACGGCATGAGGATGCAGAAAGCAAATGGGAAACTACTGCATTAAAGATCTTAAAGATATCCCAAGAGAAACTCGTAAAATGAGTAAATGAGTAAATCCACTTTATGAGTTCACAACATGTCTGTTAAGACATTGTGACTATGATGATGATGATCATAATACAAAGGTATTGTATCTCACAGGTATTTATAATTATTTTTGTAATTATTATAGATAGGAACAGTTTTGTTTTTGTCAGGATGGTGGGGTAATTATTGTTCATATGAAAGTTATATCAAATTGTACTACTTTTCTGGGCCGGCAAACAGTTAAATCATGTGTTTAGCTTTGTGAAGTGCAACAAAATGTTCTTTTTACCCTTTTTACTATGATACAAGGGTATATTGCAAACATTTATAATTATTAGAGTTAATAACATATTTTTATCAAAATAATGCAGTAACTGAATGTCTTCTCTTCATTATTATTTGTTTGACACACCATTAAACCAGTGATCAGAAGTTCTGGTTTCCTAGATTCTGATTCGCTGTGCTAAATCAACCGTTAAAGGGTCCTTCAAACACCAATATGCAATTTTTCACCCATTTAGGATGGCAAATCAAACTAGAAAAGATACTAGATGGTTCATAATGGTCGATTGCATATAAAGCATGTTTTTTTTCACCTTTTTGCGGTAAATTTCAAGAGAAATCAATTATTTTCAGAGAAATTTGACAGATGCATGTTTTTGAATGGGCTGCACTGATTGGTCAAAGCCTTTGTTGAAATGCGCGTGTTGATAATATCGGGCCTAAGGATACCTATGTTTGTGCACTTTATCATGTCATAATTATTACAGCTTGTGTCAATAAACATGAGTATTGCTTTTCATTTGATGTTTCATTCCTTCCAGTAGAAAATTACATATGTTCGGAACATATTATTTCATGCACAGTTCACAATGCAAGCATGAAAGAAATGACACAGCTTTGTTTCATACATTTAATGTTGACTAGTCGATACACTTCCTTACACAAGTTACATTTGTTTACACCCCAATTTCAGTTCACAGCGCAAGCATAAAGTAAAAATGCTTACGCACCTTTGTTCCATACATCTATTGTTGACTAGTCTATACACTTTGTTGCACAGTTACATTTGTTTAAGGCCCGGTCAAACAGAGGGCATTCTAGAACGCGGCGGTCCGGCGTTCTCTAACACCGCGTTACCGAATTCCGTTGTTTGTACCAAACAGGCCTGCTTGACGGGTTGAGCAAAAGCGTTACACTAATTTTTGTCAAGATATCTATACTGCATTCACTGAAGAAAAGGAGTAAAAAATTATTTCAAACCCATATTTTGGGGCTTTGCTCGGATAAATCGAACTTAATTTTTCTGTTTATAATAACATCACTGCTCTCAGTATGCAATTTTGTAGACGGAGTGCATATAACCCTTGACCATATAGTAAAAATTTACATATATTGTGCATGGTTACTCCGTTTGTTCGGTGGATAAGGTATAGTGATTCAAACATAGATGAACTCAAGGCCCGGGCAAACAGAGAGCATTCTAGAACGCCGTAACGCCGCGTTTTAGAACCCCGCGTTACAGCTTTCCATTGCATTGTTAGAGAACGCCGGAACGCCGAAACGCCGCGTTCTAGACCGTCCTCTGTTTGACCTGGCCTTTATACCCCAATTTTTAGTTATCTACACATTTTAGTAACAAAATCGTTCTTTATACACTTTAGTCCTTTAGTATTGTACACTTAATACTCGGTCCAGCACTTGCGCACATTGTAATATTCGCCTTTGAAATCTGCATCGGTCAGCAAGTTCTTTCTGCCACACCCCCATTCATGCTACTCGTGATGCATACTGCTACACCGTGAGATACATTATCGCTGTCTTATCGTTGAAGTGTACCTGCTTTCCACCCATTCTCTATAGACCTTTTTGCGCCCGCTTTGACAAGTCTTAAGGGTTTAACTCGATATACATTTTGAGTTGACTGCTACCCGGCATTCTTGTGATGCTCCTTCAGGCGTCTTCCCAGCTCTGCTGGTAATTTGTCCATTATGTGATAGAAGAGCTCACATCATTGAGTGTACCCCATATGGTTTTAAATAATCCTTGTGCACACAGTTTTCCTTCTTCATAGTCCGTTATAGCTATGTGGAGCCGTCGGAGTCTCTTCGCCATGGTGTATCGGTTGATTATGTCTATCTTGAAGCACCAGTCGGCATTCTCACTCTCTATTTGCTGTTTTATTGGCTCCAATACACTTTTCTCTGATTATGACCATGTTGTAATACTGTATAATCTGCTTTACGTTGCACACAACTGTGAGCTAATACAGACTTACACTGCTGGGTACTTTATACCTTCTTGTATAACGGTATATTACAAAACCGGTATTTACCTGTGAAGGTCAAACTTACTTCAAGCTCATTGCTTTTTCAGGGTAAACTACATTCCAAGGATAAAGCTACGCTCAAGGTCACATACAAGGTCGAGGTGACAACTAAGATCACATTCAGTGCCAAGGCCATACTCAGGAACAAGGTCATATTCAAGGCTAAGGTCATAGCCAAGACCAAGATTATATTCAATGTCACGTTCAAGGCCAAGGACATATTTAAGGTCACGTTCAAGGGCAAAGTCATAGTCAAGGCCACGCATAAGGTCAATATCTCATTCAATGTCAATGTCAAGGCCATAGTCAATGACACGTTCAAGGTCAAGGTCATAGCAAAGGTTGCTGTCAAGGTCAGAGTCAATGTCAACTTCAAGGTCAAGGTTATTGTTCAAGGAAATAATCGCCCCTTCGCCAGACGACTAAAAGATTGATAGTCCTTGCCTTAAAAGGGCCTATGGTGGTCACCGGCTGCGAAAGCAGGCATATGAGCCACCATAGTGAGGAAACGGCTGGACCTATGTTAAGGACGGTTTCCCGACAGCGTCTGACTTAAGGTTAGGGGCGGCTGATTCCAAACCTGGTAGTAGGTATAAAATGCGCCCCCAGGAAACAACTGATGGCGCTCTGGAAGACCCGGTTCACTATAACACCGGGTGAAACTAGGGTTCGGGCAGAGTTGGTATCATTTAAAAGAGGCGTCTTCCAATGATATTTCTTGACTCCCTTGCTCTTTTGCATCTCGCTACTGCCTTTGTCCATAGCGCTGAAAAATACTAACGCCCAATTACCGGAGGCACAAGGTCACCCATTTGTTTTACATGGATGACCTGAAACTCTATGCCTCCGGACAACGCGATTTAGAGCCGTCGCTGAGGGTAGTGCAGAATTACAGTCAAGCTCCCAGACAGCACAATATATTCCTGGAACATTCTTATTTCATCCAAAATAGATTGAGAATATTCAGAACATTAACAGAATATTCTATGGATGTTTTTATTGGTTTCCTTCCCATGAGGATATACGAGGAATATTACGTCATTATTATTCCATGAACGTGTCGACCAAATATTCTGATAATATTCATAAATTAATATTATCTAAAGAATAGTCTATGAATATGCCTTTTGCTATGATTCTTAATGTAGGCGTGACACCGTTACAGGTTAGGTTAGGCTTGAGAACTTTGAGGTTAGCTTCATTCGTCACGGTGGCGGTGGTCGGTGGTGCCTTTGTGCTTGCGCATTTTTCTCCTGTGATAATTGGATAGCTATCTGTGTTCTGGAACATGATTTTCACTTGCTAATTAGTTTAAAACTTCATCTAGGAGCGACTAGGGTGAGTGTAACTACTTTGTCTCTGTAAATTATCGACTTTGTAGTACCATGTTGTAGCAACTCTCTTTGTTTAGAGTCTAATCTCTATGTTCTAGTCTTACTTGTCGTAGGTACCCTAATTAATATATAATAACCACTAGCAACACATTTGATATATTTGTGACTATGAATTTCCAGTGTTTATTCTACTAAATTTGATTAAAATACAACGACATTTTGGTGAAAATCTAGCATTGTAGTTAATAAAATGTATTTGAATGTACATCGTATGCTTTAAAATAAAAAGGATTTTTTATTTTGCAGGATAATGCAGGAGGACGATTCCGTGCAATGCAATGTGTTTTTTTAATGTGTACATTAATGCAATTATAAATACAGGTTCCGTGTTCTGTTTTATATATATTTTTTTCATCAATCCCTATAATAATTAGTGTGTGCCTAAATCAATGCTGCCCAAAACACTGTATGAAAGTTGGATACTAGGTTATATATTATGTATACTACTCGCGTTAAGTACCTAGGTAGACAAGACTTACAAATAAATGAAATAAAGTGATAGAAGGTATTAGTTTCTTTCAACATATATTCTTCAAAGATATACCAGGAATCTTCCTACAATATTTGATACATTTTAATAACGATCGTAGAATATTCTGAGGGAATAACCTATGTATGTTTCTTCAAAGATATACCAGGAATCTTCCTACAATATTCCATACATCTTAATAATAATCTTAGAATATTACGAGGGAATAACCTATGCACCTTTTTTGGATTCCCATTTTCACATTCTTGGAATGTTCATCAGATAATCTATATATTCATGGACTTTTCATGGAATTATACAATGTTCCAAAATGGCGATTCTTAGAATGTTCCTAGAATATATTGTGCTGTCTGGGCTATTGGCATGGAGTTCGGGACAGACAAATGTGCCATGGTTCACCTCAAAAGAGGACGTTGCGGAGATAGTGGAGATGAGGAGCAGCTCGTTGATGGGAGCATATTGCGAAAACTGCATGCCGGAGATACCTATACCTACCTTGGAGTGGCGCAATGTCACGTCCAGAATTGGTCAAAGAGTGTCTCCGCCGCAAGTATTTGCACAACCTCCGGCAGATCTGATCATCAGAACTGTTCGGCAAGAACAAAGTCGCTGCCACAAACATGCTTGCCCATTGTTGTTATACAACTTTGGTGGTATCCACTGGAAAGTGGAAAGAGCTGCGACAAATCGATATAAAGACCCGCAAAAGGATGAATGTGGAGGGAAGTCTAGATCCTCTGTCCCGCGAATATACCTCCCGCGACACCTGGGAAGGTGTGGACTATTGAGTTTGGAGCATATGCACAACAGGGTAGTACTGGCCACTGCCTGCTATGTTACGACGAGCACCGACCCCCTGATCCGCTTTGTGCGAGAGGAAGAAAATGCGGGTAAACGAGCCTTTCCTTTTAGCGCAGCGAAACGAGCAGCCGAGGAACTCAGCCTCACACTCGACTTCAAGCATGACCGACTTTACTCACTAGGCCGGAGCATGAAATATGGCAACACTGAATCAGCAGGCCGAGTTTTTATTTGAGGTTATGTCATGTGTATTCTTCCAGAGCAGAAAATATGGTTGGAAGGTGATTTTTAATGTGTTTCTAATTATTTACCTGCACAAACGAAACTATAAAGACAAAAAGATGCCTGCAAAGTGTGTAGTACCAGGTTGCACTAGCAATTAGTGCTTCCAATGGAGGACATAAACAGAAGTGGGTGAGAGGTATTCCTCATCAGGGCTGGTTATGTTTATAAGAATAAAGACAATAATTACAAACATTTTAAAGGATAAGACCTATTTTAAACCACAATGTGGTACCTACAATGTTTTCTGGACCTCCCAAATATCACAGAAAAAGACAGTTAATAGAACTCATCTGGGCATACCTACGAAAAGATTTGATAGTGAAAGGGAATACAAAACCAGCAAGAATGGCTTCAAAGTGACCTAATAGTGAATTTTTCTAGCTCAAGTTAAAATTTACAAAGTAAATTGAGTGTTCATTAGCAATTGTGCTTCCAATAAGGGACATAAACAGAAGTGGGTGAACGGTATTCCTCGTATGGGCTGGTTATATTTATAAGAATAAAGACAATACTTTACAAACATTTCAAAGGATAAGACCTATTTTAGAGCACAATGTGGTACCTACAATGTTTTCTGGACCTCCCAAATATCACAGAAAAAGACAGTTAATAGAACTCATCTGGGCATGCATCGGGGCATACCTACGAAAAGATTTGATATTGAAAGGGAATCAAGACCAGCAAGAATGGCTTCAAAGTGACCTAATAATGAATTTTTCTAGCTCAAGTTAAAATTTACAAAGTAAATTGAGTGTTCATTAGCAATTGTGCTTCCAATAAGGGAGATAAACAGAAGTGGGTGAACGGTATTCCTCGTATGGGCTGGTTATATTTATAAGAATAAAGACAATACTTTACAAACATTTCAAAGGATAAGACCTATTTTAGAGCACAATGTGGTACCTACAATGTTTTCTTGACCTCCCAAATATCACAGAAAAATACAGTTAATAGAACTCATCTGGGCAAGCCAACGAAGGCATGCATCTGGGCATACCTACGAAAAGATTTGATTGTGAAAGGGAATCAAGACCAGCAAGAATGGCTTCACAGTGACCTACTAGTGAATTTTTCTAGCTCAAGTGACATTTTACAAAGTAAATTGAGTGTTCATTTAAGTGGAAGTGGAAATGGCAGTAGGAAACAGGTAGCGTTTATTTTTATTTTGTAGTATCTGACTACGATGAACCAGACATCAGATGTAAGTGGTACTGGTAGTAGTAGTTCTAAAAAGCATTTTTTTCTTAATTTATTAACCCAGATGAACTCTAATACATATAAAATGTAATAATTATTCTGAAACTATAGGCCCACTATTTGACAGCTAAGCCACGTTGCCACATCTAAGGCTCCGGCCTAGTGTAGAGTCGGCCATGCTTCAAGCGAAGGTGTCAGCAGTCCATTACGGAACTTGCTCCCGCACAATTAAAATCCCACATTAAAACTGCCGGAGTCGACTTCCTTTTAAGGCTTCATAAACATATGCCGATGCATGGAGTCTTCTACAAACATCTAGAAGAGCATGGTTTATCTGAGCAGTCGACCTTTTCCTTCCTAAGACCTGATGGGTTGAATTAGGAGACTGAGAGCTCTATAATGACTTGCCAAGATGGTGTCTTTAACACCTTAGTATACCGTAGCCGGATTATGGGTATCGATGTGCCCGATATCCGCTGTAGAGCTTGCCTGCAGGCGCCAGAGACCCTTACGCACCTCTTGTCGGCGTGTAAGGTGTACGCCAGCACTGCCTATGTCTATCGACACAACGCGGCTCTACGAGTACTATACTACCATTTAAGGACCTAATACGGTATAGATGACACAGCTGCCACTATACGCTTCAGGAGACATAGAGTTCGTGGTGGAGAACGAGAAGTGCCGAATATAATGGAACTACTCATTCTCCACGCTCGAGCTTATACATGCAAATAAGCCCGACATAGCCTCCTCGACTACCAACAGAAGACGATGTTCGTTATCGAGTTCTCGGCACCTGCCGAGCGGAACATCGTTTCTAAGGAGGAGGAAAAGCGGACTAAATATCAGGAGCTCCTCGGACAACTTCGCACGCTCTGGCCGGACTACACTGTCAGTCTGCTAGTAATGGTCATTGGATCCCTAGATGGTATGAGGGATACGCTGCTCTGTGCACTGCGCAAAATACCGGTGTGCCGTGCGGCAGCGCACATCTTAGCCACCAGGGTGCAGAGGCAGTCATCCATAGGTCCCTTAGGTCTGCTTACGATTCGCAGACCCAGTGATTGCTCACCTCACGGTGTGAGGAGTAGTCGCTGGGTAATGGAACAGCAGCCCGGTGTGACTGAAAAATTTGTTGTATTTATAATAGACTGGCCATTGTCTGTGAAAGAAAGACCTAACGGCATAATACACTTTTTTAGATCCTTCCTAATTCCCTATAACAGATACCAAGGGACCTAGAATATTGTGATGTAGATACATACGAGTATTGCTTTAGGTCGTTTTGTATAGTGTAAAACGACCGAATTGATTATAATGAAATTTCGACGCAGTGCTATTACCTTAGCGAAAATGGAAAACGTGATGGTTTTTAGAAATCGTATCAGTGGTGCGCAATGACAAAGAACTAAAAATACAAAAATAGATCAAACTTCGTTTCTGCGCGTTTTACGGGTCCGGGATCGTCTATCTACTTTTTTGGAGGATGTAGGTGAAGGTGGCGTGGTTGGGGGTGGGGGGTTGTAAAACTGAAAGTTTTGTTGTATTGATGATAGGCTGTCCATTGACATGTGAAGGAAAGACCTACCGGCGTAACACTATTTTGGGGGAGGGGGGGGTCTGGCGATGATTTGGTTGCAAGGGTAGTTCAGACTATAGCTGCATGCACATAGGCGTAGTTAGGTGGGGGCTTGGAGGCTTAGCTCTCCAAGAATGAAATAAGCCCCCACAAAAATCCAAAAATAATTCGTTCTGTTAGGCTTATTGTATCTAGGACAGGGACTTAAGCCCCCCCAGATTCAGGGGTCTAACTACGCCTATGTGCATGCAATGAAAAAATAATAAAATGGTATCATCATTATGTATGGGAAGTACTGAGTCCATCAACTTGACTCTATTTTTTTATGTCTAGCTGTTTTTTTATATGCCGGGCAAGTTCTAGAGACAATCGAATGACTAGTATCCTGACAATGGACACAAAAGTTGCCATATGTGTATTGATTCTTATTATGGTGACCGCTGCACTTTCGGCAACGTTGTTTTCCATTACAGACCTTAGCACGATGGCCAAATCTCAAACAGTTAAAGCACTGCACAACCGGATATACATAGGGCTCTACAGCAAAAATACACATATTGATTTTTATACTTTGAGGAAGCTTATTCCCCAAGAAGATAACCAATATCATCTGTCGATCAACATATTCCAAACTGCCATTTGGGTTAATTTTTTTCCTTTTCATTCGCCTGACATCGGCGACTTTAAAATTTGAGACAATGTTTCCTTTCAAGAATTCTTCTGTGAAATATGTGTGTATACCATTCTACAGACACCTTTTTTTTGTGTGAAGAAAGTTGGTATATATGCGAAAATTTGGTTATTGATTATGCAAGGATGGTTTATGAGCGAATTTGCAACTGTAAATGTTTTAAAAATTAATTTGGATCTTGTTTTACCTATTGCTTTAATATCAATGATGTCTGTCCTAAAAATTGCTACTTGTTGAAAGTAACGGCTTACCCGAATGGGAAATAATCTTCCAATCTTTTTTGTTTTATGTTCTATATATATATAAAAATCATACCTTGTGAGATCGACGTCGTTTTCATTATTATTGGAATTTCCATTACTTACATTAGGAGGCGGCTCCCCAGAGCCTCCGATTGTTTCACTCATGCCTCCTGATACCTTACCAGAGCGATATTGATTAGAGAAATATACCAGTAATTTATAACACTATCCTTTCGTATTTAGCCAACCGCTTCTTCTTAGCTCGCACAAAAAAGAGGTCTGACCCTGCCGAGCGTTCACTCACGACTGGGGATGGACGATGGACGGTTAAGTCCATTTTCATTCAACTCAACCGTCTCCACGCTATTGGATATTGAGCGGCCGGTTGAAGGTGTGGGCAATGCGCTGCTCCGGGACCTTCTGGAATATCTTGCGGGCATCGAAGCTCCAGAAGAGGTAGCGGAGGATATCTCCGAAACAGAGTCAGATCTAGAGTCTGACGGTGCTAACGGTGACGTGGATGATGACCCTGTCCAATACGAGCCCGACGAGCCTCATGACATCGGCGTAGATGGTAAGCTGGAGGACCAAGAAGCGGTATCTAACGATTCTGCCTACAGCAGCGACTAAGTTGGTTTTTTAGTTTTTAATTTGAGCTATTTTGATTATTAGCAATAAAACACTAGCATATTTTTCTTTTTATCATTTATTTCTATTCTATGCTATTTACATCTATATTCTCTATTACTTTTATACAGACACTCATTTCTGGCATTTTGCGACCTGCTTTTACACACTTTGCTTTCATACGCCAGACGATAGTGCGAGAAAACGCTTGATTATATTTTACTTTTTATGGGTCGTATCTGGAAGATATTTCTGCATATACTTTGTGTTGAGCAACTAAATTTAAATAATTAATATTATTTTAATTTCGAGGCCATAGCCTGGGCTGCTCATTGTTCTTTCAAGGTCAAGCTCTGAGTTACGCTCCAGGCAATTGCCAAGGTCATATTTAAGGCCATACCCAAGGTCGTGCTCAAGGTCAAGGCCATCTTCAAGTCACATTCAATGTTAAGGCTCCTCCTCTTCCAGAACTTACAATAATATGCTACTGTTCTGATTCAAAATGTTCACAGAGGGAAATTCAACCCAATATGCTTCCTTTCTTTTATTCTGTAGTAATTATAATAATTTCATTTCATTTCATTCATTTCTGTAGGCTATTTTTTTAGTTTTAACCCATTCTCATGGTTAACGTCTGCACTGAAATTTTTTAATGAATGTCTGCATGTGCGCGCGTGTATCGTTAAACGTTTATATTTATTCAAATAATTTAGATTTGGGTTTGGTTATTTATACTGAGAATTATTTAACTTATAATTTTAATTATATTTAAAATAAAGTGTTATTACTTTGTTGTATAATATTACTTTTCTTCTTACATCAAACCTAGAGAGATTTTCCAAATTCATAATTTGATAATATTTAAACACATAAAATCATTGCACGCTCCAACGAATTCGACGCTCCATGTGAGCCAGCGTGAAAATCGGTCGGCTCTCGTGACGTCACCCGGTGGGCCTGCCGGCCTGAGTTACTGAGCGGTATAGTATCATCAGAAAACTTCACAAACATTATTATATCTTCAAAGGGAAATGCATGGATAGGTCTGTAAAGTACAGCATATCACGAGGGTTATTTTTTACAGTAATGGACATTAATCTATGAATACAAATATTTTGGAATTTCCCTCTCCCGACCTCCGCAACAACAACTTTGCCCCCTATCTGAAGGAATTAATAATACCCAGGATTCTCTAATACGTATAAAAACGAAGTTTAGAGCACTTCTGTGTCTTAGCTTTTGCTACGTGCTCTGACGTCATTGCACCTATCTCCCAAAAAAAATAGCAGCATTACCTACTATAGCTCGAAACATATCATGCCCTAAATGTTGTCGAGTAAAGCAACATTTAATGATTATAGCACTACGTTGTAGAAACCAAGAATATCCTAATATTTCCAATATAGTATGTTCAAAAATAGATTATTTATTTTGATAGCTCGGCGTTTCAGACGATGGAATGGAGAATCATTATATTGTAAAGTGACGTTAAATATAAATGCTATACTTACTTGCTAAATAATCTAAGTACGACGCATATCGTAATGAACATCAGGAACATGGCGACCAAAATTCCTATCATTGTCGGATCGATATACCTTTCTGGAGTATACGACGTTTGGATTACTGAAAATAAATCAATATACATCAAAAAAGTAGAGACTTATTTTACAAACCACATACTCTAGATTAGGCATTTCATGACGTAATGATGTAAAATTGAGGACCTTCTTTTTTGTTTTTTACAGTTTTTTGGACATTTTAACCATAATTGTTATTGTGCTGTGTTTTTCAAGGAACCTTTTCTGGCAGGTAAGCACATCTGTCAATTAAAATGATGTACTTTATGAGATAATGCATGACGAAAACTTGAATGCATATTGAAAACAGCAAAGAAAAAAAACGTTTATTCGCAAATTAAGGTTATCACATTCACTTGGGCGACAGTTGTTAGTCATAGTGCATCACTTGATACTCGAAGTAATGCATTTCTTTAATTCAAATTTAATTTATGAAGTTCCTAGTTCATTGCAGTGACCAGCCTCTGGTAGATTTTGGGTGCCTAATTCTGGATCCTCTTGTACAGAAATGGCTATAGACATCAGACCGATAACATCTATATTCAATCTGCTTATGGCGAGTAAAAGTATATAGAAAATTGAGTGTTTCCAGAAGTGCAGAGGTCAACTAAACACACCTTTGTTATACCTATAATCCATGTTGAAGTAGCAAAAACGTCCAGTCGTAGGTAATTATTGCTAATTTTATAATATGTACGTACATTATAGGCAAGTTCAAGGAATAAATCAATTAAACCATTAATCTTTTGACATAACCTAAAAGTTGAGTTTCTGGAACAAGTGATATTATGTAATTATGTAACAAAAAATATGTATATTATGACTATTCACTTCTCTAGTAAAATAATTTGTGCACTACTTCAAAATGCTTGCCTTTTGTCATTACAGGTGTGGAAAAACTCCTCATCTTCCCAAGTATTCGAGACAAAAAAGGCAGACTGATACCAGGAGGGGAAGGTTGTTGGATGGATTTAAGACTTCTATCGTGATGACTTTCTAGAAAGTAGATCCTGGCTATTCCACGTACTGTGTATACTATCAGCATCAATAAATGCTAATGTTATCTATCTATATATTTTTTAATAAATCGTGGAGAAAAATGAATTATTTATTATTATATCTGTGCGTCTTACATAATCAAATTGAAAATATTTCATAATATGATTAGCTTATACCCACATTCATACTTTTTTCCAAATATGTAACATGAGATGGTGTCTAGATGCAGCAAGTTACAAAAAATGGCACTTTGACAACGTGATTAATTTGTATCTTATAAAACATGGTGATTATTTGAAAAACACTCGTTGGGTAATTGTAATGTTGCACACACCAGAAGCTAAAGGATTATTAGTTGAATGGAAAACTATTGGTTAAATTTTCCCATATTTTTATTATATACATATATTTTCCTTCGATGTATTAGGGCTTGTTCCGAACAGTATATAATTCAGTGTATCGGGAACACAATTCAGTGATGTGCTGCTGCAGTCCTTCTCAGTTACACAGTATGGGCCAATACTATTGATGCTATTAGGTTTCCTTAAAGTAGCTATTCACTTCCATCTGATATCCTGAAATAAACTATATTTTTTAACAAAAATGAAAAATAGAAAAAATTTAACTGATGAGTAATGAAAATGCATTAAACAAAGTGCAAGCAAGAAGGGGATCACACTTGCATTCTAATATTTTCAATAATGATTACTACTGTGACAGCTATTCACATATGCATCTTGTTAAATAGAAAATAACTAACACAGCTCGATTCATTTTCTTTATCTGGTAAAGAATAGGTGATAAAAATGCAGTATGACTATAACAACTGTCGCCCTAGTGAATGTTATAATTGTAATTTGCGAATAAATGTTTTTTCTTTTCTGGTTTCAATATGCATCCATGTTTTCATCATGCATTATCTCATAAATTACATCATTTTATTTGACAGATGTGCTTACCTGCCAAAAAACGTTCCTTAAAAAACACAACACAATAACAATTATGGGTAAAATGTCCAAAAAACTGTAAAAAAACACAAATGAAAGTCTTCAATTTTACATGGCGGTATACGGAAAACAAGCCATGTTTGTACAATATAAGCTCATCAAGGCGATTGAGGTTATGGTCGTGGAATTGCTCTATTGCGACTCGAGCCTACAAGAACACTCCTATGATTCAGTTCGTCAGTCGCACGTTAGTGAGCGCTCCTATTGATCATTCGCATAACAATCGACTTTGAAAATATCCTTTAGAAACCAAAGGGTTATAATATACCTAAGTGATATAATAATATGGCCAGAAATATCCACGAAGCCACCTCACATACGCGCTTGAGTCATCTTATCTCATTCAAGCCGTTGTTTACATAGGTGGCTCGGTAATGACCCATTATTTAAAATGCATGTTACTTCACGTGAACTTTGGCCAACTTTCCCTAAAGGTCAAAATAACAGTTAAAAAAATCTTAAGAGTACAAAAGATGGAAACAATTAGATACTATATTAATGTAAAATATTTTGACAAAATGAAGTCGAAAGCTGCTTAGTTCGATAGGTTGCGCCGCGATGTTTCAATACAAAGGTCCGGAGATCGATTCACAAGCTAAACGACATTTTCTCCTAATTGCACAGGACGATAAGTAAAAAACTCTTAAGAAATAACTTTTTGTAATGAGTGGAACCTACAAAACTCTTAAGAAATGACTGTTTGTGATACTAGCTAGAGAATTTGGTGGTCGAGGAGAACTATATCGGCTGTCGGGTACATCTGTACCCATTACCCTACTACGGTATACCAAAGTGTTTAAGCACAGTCTTGGCAAACCATTATAAAGCCCTCAGTCTCCAACTTCAACCCAATAGACCTTAGGAAAGAGAGAAAGAGAAAGACAACTGCTCAGACAAACCATACTCTTCTAGATGTTTGCTTCATGCATGAAGTCTTATAAGGAAGTCAACTCCGACAGCTTTAATGTGGGATTTTAATTATGCGGGATCAACTTCCGCACTGCTGACACCTCCACGGAAGTCAAGTGCGACCTGGGTTCCTCACCTGCTCGCGCTGCTGCAAAAAAGGGAAGGCTCCTTTACCCGCACAAAGCGGATCAGGGGATTGGTACTCTCATCACATAGCAGGCAGGGGCCAATACTATACCGTTGTGCAGACGCTCTTAACTCAATAGTCACTCTCCCAGGGGTCGTGGGATGTACATTCTGGGACAGAGGGCTTAGAATGTAGGCTTCTTTCCATATTTATCCTTTTATAGGTATTCGTGTCGATTTCTGGCATCTCGTTCACTGTCCAGTGGATGGCATCAAAGGTATATAGTTCACTGGGACCGGAAGCATGTTTGTTGCAGCGACTTTGTTCTTACCGGACAGTTCTGATTACTAGATCTGCCAGAGTCGGTGCAAGTAGCGCTGCGGCGGAGACACTCTTTGACCATATTTGCTTCCTAGATACGATGCTGCACCACTACAGAGTAGGTATAAGTGGTTTCCGGTATGCAGTTATCGCAAGATGATCCCATCCATAAGCTGTTCCCCCTCTTCACTATCTCCGCTTCGTCCTTTCTTGAGGTGAACCAATGCATATTTGTCTTTTTCGAACTCCAATCCGATAGCATGGCTGTACTCCTGCACTATATAAAACAGATGGATGACCTTGTGTCTCCGGCGATTGGGCTGCCAAGTATTTCTTAACTCTGTGGGCGCAGTACATTTAAGTTAGATGTCACTTTGCAAACACGCTTGAACTGCGGCAAGGCCGTAATGTCTGCTTGGAGAGGTTTGGGCTGTTCAGAAAAGTCCCTTCAAAAGGCCCCCACGCAACTTTAAGTATTTAACTTTTCGTCCAGGCCTAATAGTTGCAGGTGTGGTGAAAATGTGTTTGGTGTAAGGCCTGAGACCGACATAATGAGAGGGGCAATAATAAGTTAGTTTTGTTTTCTGAGTCGATTTCTCTATATGTCAAGGTCTGTGTATTTAGATATTTTCTCAGCGTATCATTAGCGATATCTATAAAGTAGGTAACTTTGTCTGCCTTTGACTGAAAAACTATATCTGGTTTGTTGGCTAGGATAGTTGTGTCTGTGTGTATTTCAACGTCTCAGCATAGTTTGTATTGATTGTTGTCGAGTACCGATGTTGGTGTATAATTATAATATGGATCTGTATTTTAGATTAGATTGTTCGCTCGCTAGTGCTCGATGTATGACTTTGGCTGCAGAGTTATGCCTATGCCTATGTACTCGATTCCAGCGAGAGTTTTGCATGCGTTTGTTATGTGGTGTATTACTTCTTTCTGTTGGTGGTTTTTTCTGCAATTATCGTTGGTTATGGATGGATCTTTAATTTTGTATTTATTTTAGTTTCTCGTCTGAATAGCAAGCATAAAACCCTTCATTTCCGGGAAGAGCTGGCCATCCTGCAGCCAGGTGTACTTCAGAGGCGGTATAACCTATTCTGATAATCTGTGGGCGGCATATAGTTTTATACCATCCATGTAGAGGAGATGATTGATTTTGTGTTGATTTACTCTCTGGTGTCTGATGTTGAAACCACAGCTTACGTTGTTAGTGCATTGGGTAGCGGATTAAGTCACAGGCAGATCCCAGTGAACTGAGAGAGTCACCCTGGAAGATTCCGCGTCGTATGTGTAGCTCCTCCGTTTGGATACGGCTGTCCCGAGTTCTGAGGTGTATGTTGTTTTGCCATGTCTCCATGACTCCATGTAATAAATTGATGCACACCTGGGTTCATTTTATACATTTATTTGTAGAATTTTGGTTAGGCAGCTATTAGGTACATAGTGAAAGCCTTTTCTGTAATCAATGAAACAGTTGAGAAGGATCCTATGTTCTTTTTTAGTTTATTCCATGATCACAGTATCAACTATATGTTGTTCTTTGTAACCTTGGCTTTGTTTTCTATATCCTTTTTGTTCTACATAAGGATGCTGTTTTGTGGGGGGTGTTGTTCAATCCTTCTGCATATTGTTGCGGTGATGATCTTGTACAAGGTGTTATTATTATTATTTAGTAATAATTCACTGTATATTTTCTAATTTAGTTTCACCGACTAACGCAATTTTAAAAAATCATAGACTTCACCAATCTCTACCACAGCCCAGGGTACGGTGTAGAAATTTAATTTCTATCCGTTTAGTGATACCACGGTAAAATGCTATGAAAAAAATTAATAAAATCAATTCAACAACTACCGGGTTACACAATACAGAGTGATCTAAAGCAATACCCTTATACAGGGTGAGTCAAGCTCAATGCCTCGGACTTTTGTGACCAAATCATATCACTTTTTAGAAAATTAACTTGGCGAGTGTATGTAGGTTGGGTTGGACTACATTTTAAATATCATGACTTTTATACTACTCTAATAAGAGCGTGCCATACCAAAATTATGTTTTTTAAAATAAATACACTATATATTATTGCATATTTAGATTCCTGGGTCAATTCCAGTGTGACTTTATGTATCATATAATATATGATATTATCCCATATTATGGGACAAAGTGAACCGTTTAGGTTCGATTCACAATTTTTGGTATAAGTAGATATCAGAAAAAAATCGCAGCGATTATGAAACTTAGAGGGCTCTGACTTTGCGGCCTGACTACATAAGCATGAAATGCGTCAGCTAAGTTAGATGGCTATGTTTGAACTACATTTGTACTTGGAGAAATCGGTAGACTAATTAAGGATACTTCAATCAGATAACTTGATTTTTTCAAATGCGAATGTCTAATTATTTTTATACGGTCGAATGTAAAATTTGATAGCCTTTATAATGATATACGGTTGTAAATATCAATCTCTGACAATTTTCATTTATTTTCAAATTTTGAATCAAACTAGTTTTTTTTCAATTTTCCTACCTATAAGCCACTTAGCAGGCCATGAAATATAAACAAAATTCTTTTCAGATGGAAGAAAACAACTAACTTAGTAGATAGATACAGACGATCTAGAGTAAAGGGTTAAAATTATAACAATAACTTACAACAAATCAAGTCTAACAGGAAATAAAAAAGCAGCTGTATTCCACAACTGAAATGGACATTTTTCATAGCATTTCACAGAACCATTAAAAATTCTGAAATGAAAGGAAATCTACGACCGAATGTTGCTAGCAGTTTCAGAATAAAATTTCACATCTAATGATTCATGGCCGACTTTACTCACTAGGCCGGAGCATTGAAATATTGCAACACTGAATCGGGGGCCGAGCCTTTATTTGTTGTTAAGTCAATAGTGTAATCTTCCGGAGCAAAAAATAAGGTTGGAAGGTGATTGTTAATGTGTTTCTAATAATTTACCTGCACAAACGAAACTATAAAGATAAAAAGATGCCTGCAAAGTGTGTAGTACCAGGTTGCAATAGCAATTGTGCTTCCAATAAAGTACATACCAAACCATGGCCGAACATAACCTTCCAGAATAAAAAGAACATTGCAAGGTGATTTTTAATGTGTTTCTAATTATTTACCTGCACAAACGAAACTATAAAGATAAAACATGCCTTCAAAGTGTGTAGTACCAGGTTGCACTAGCAATTGTGCTTCCAATAAAGGGCATAAACAGAAGTGGGTGAACGGTATTCCTCGTAAGGGCTGGATATATTTATAAGAACAAAGACAATAATTTACAAACATTTCAAAGGATAAGACCTATTTTAAAGCACAATGTGGTACCTACAATGTTTTCTGGACCTCCCAAATATCACAGAAAATACAATTAATGCATCTGGGCATACCTACGAAAAGATTTGATAGTGAAAGGGAATCAAGACCAGCAAGAATAGCTTCACAGTGACCTAATAGTGAATTTTTCTAGCTCAAGTGACAATTTACAAAGCAAATTGAGTGTTCATAAGCAATTGTGCTTCCAATAAAGGACATAAACAGAAGTGGGTGAACGGTATTCCTTGTATGGGCTGGTTATATTTATAAGAATAAAGACAATACTTTACAATCATTTCAAAGGATAAGACCTATTTTAAAGCACAATGTGGTACCTACAATGTTTTCTGGACCTCCCAAATATCACAGAAAATACAATTAATGCATCTGGGCATACCTACGAAAAGATTTGATAGTGAAAGGGAATCAAGACCAGCAAGAATGGCTTCACAGTGACCTAATAGTGAATTTTTCTAGCTCAAGTGACAATTTACAAAGCAAATTGAGTGCTCATAAGCAATTGTGCTTCCAATAAAGGACATAAACAGAAGTGGGTGAACGGTATTCCTTGTATGGGCAGGTTATATTTATAAGAATAAAGACAATACTTTACAATCATTTCAAAGGATAAGACCTATTTTAAAGCACAATGTGGTACCTACAATGTTTTCCGGGCCCTCCCAAATATCACAGAAAAATACAGTTAATAGAACTCATCTGGGCATGCATCTGGGCATACCTACGAAAAGATTTGATAGTGAAAGGGAATCAAGACCAGCAAGAATGGCTTCACAGTGACCTAATAGTGAATTTTTCTAGCTCAAGTGACAATTTACAAAGTAAATCAAGTGTTCATTTAAGTGGAAGTGGAAGTGGCAGCAGGAAACAGGTTGCGTTTATTTTTATTTTGTAGTGTTTGACTACGATGAACCAGACATCGGATGTAAGTGGTATTAGTAGTAGTAGTTCTAAAAAGTAGTTTTTTTAATTTATTAACCGAGATGAACTCTAATACATATAAAATGTAATAATTATTCTGAAACTATAGGCCCACTATTTGACAGCTAAGCCACGTTGCCACATCTAAGGCTCCGGCCTAGTGTAGAGTCGGCCATGAATGATTTAAACAGGTATTTTTTTCCGTCAAGTCAAAAGTAAGGGTACCTCTCACTGGAGTTCTGCAAATCTTCACTGCTAAGCAAGATCGCTGAAAATAAAGAATGAATTAATCTGTTCAAATTATAAAACATAATTTACCTGGACGAAATTAAAATTTGATTTGTCAGTATTCCTTTTTTGGTGATATTGTTAACAGATATTGAAAAATTTGAAAGGATACAGTCGGACACCAAGATGACGCATCGTTACTTTCGACTTTGATGGAAATGACTACTGTTTAATACCGTTAATATTATGTGTAATTGTGTGCTGCAGATATTAGACTGGTAGCAACAATCGCTGGAAGTTTTCCTTCAATTTAATAGTTTTAGTGGTTTTGGAAATTGTTAATCCCTAATACATTAGAGTAAGTTAGTTTTTTTCCATCTGAGCATGTTTTTTTGGTTATATTTCATGGCCTGCTAGTTTGCTCATAGGTAGGAAAATTGAAAAACACCGATTTGATTGATCTCGAAATTAAATAAAACCTACAGAGATTGATATTTGCAACATTATATCATTAGAAAGCCTATTAATTTGCTCACTTGATCGTATAAAAAAAATAAGCTCATTTGAAAAAATCTAATCACTGATTGAAGTTTCCTTATTTAATCTACCGATTTCTCGAGGTACACATGCAATTCAAACTTGACCGTCTAACCTAACTGACGTATTTTTTATGCTTAGTGTACTTTGATATGTCACGCCTTTATTGGGCATGCTGTATAAAAGTCATTATTTTTAAAATGTAGTTCATCTCGACCTACTCCTACATACACTTGCAGAGTTGATTTTCTGAAAAGTAGTATCGTTTGGCCACAAGAGTCCGAGGCGTTGAGCTTGACTCACCCTGTATGCATACATCAGAAAATTCCAAGTCCCTTGGTTTCTGTAACCGGCAAGACGATATTTGGATAGCCCTAAAAAGTGTATTATGCCACTAGGTCTTTCTTTCATAGGTCAATTGACAGCCTATTATGAATACAACACATTTTTCAGTTTTACAACCCCCTCCCCCAACCACCCCAATTCCACCCCCACCCAAAAAAAGTAGAAAATTATCAGGAACCCCTATAACGCTTGAGTTTAACGAATATTTAATTTTTTTGTTTTTGGTAATTACTCTGCATTCCATGCACCGATATCCAAAATTATAGCAGCATTTACCTATTATGATCCCACAGTATATCGCTACCCAAATATCATCTCAATCTATGCAGCGATTCCTAGAAAAACGCTAACAGGCGACAGACCGACAGTCAGACAGACAGACCGACAGACAGACGGACGGACAGCCAGGCCGACAGACAGACCGACGGAAATGAGTGACGTGGATTTTCATTATGTAGATGGGTGCTTTCACAAAAATAGGGTAACTCTGTTTCCGCAGCACATTTCTCTTAAAACAATTAATAATTATTTACTTCTACAATTGCTAAGTAACAGTTCACAATGTGTTTTATTTATCCCCCAAAATATGTTAAAAATGATATTAAATTATACTTCGAAAATCCCTTTTATGGACCCCAAATGTCAGTCCCTAGTCTTGTCCCACCTACGAAATTTTGTGTTTTGGCATCAATATTTAAAAAAATATTAAGTTTATACTTACTTAATTGATATTGATTTTAATGTTTAAGTACTCGCAACTAATTCTGTCAATATTTTGTAGTTTGAATCAACAACAATTATTTTTTCTCAAATGAGTTTAATGTCCTCAACTTTATTCGTCAGGCCGTAGCCAGTTACGAATTTTCAAATTTCGCGGCATAAATCGAATAACCTTGAATAGCTTCTGGTGGATTTCAAAGTATTACATGAAGTTATCCGCAGACAACATTCGCTTTGCGGCGGTCATTTTATAAATCAGTACAAACGCGGCAGTTCTTGTGTCAGTACGTGTCGGATCCAGTCACTTGGTCAGTCCCTAGGTAAGTAAATTCATAATTAACTAATATGAAATTCTTATGAATTAATCATTATATACAATTGATATATCGGCCTCGTTCGGTACATCATATTAGACTTCATAGTATTGTTTGCAGCAAAATTTTATGTTAAATTTTATCCCGAATCGTCAGTCCCTAGACCATCAGGCCCTAGCTTAAAACGGTGCTAGGGACTGATGTGAGTGACTAGGGACTGACATTTATTGTGAGATAACAGTACTAGTTCGAAATATGTTGTTTAACCC
This sequence comes from Callosobruchus maculatus, assembly GCA_951848785.1. Taxonomy (NCBI): domain Eukaryota; kingdom Metazoa; phylum Arthropoda; class Insecta; order Coleoptera; family Chrysomelidae; genus Callosobruchus; species Callosobruchus maculatus. The sequence continues at coordinate 1,949,715 of CATOUR010000191.1, read as the reverse complement.
TTATAAGATATTATTCACATTCATTGGTGAAATCTAATAAATTGTTGTTATCTACTTTATAGCAATATGCGGCCTAAAAAGAAGCCAAAATTGTCGAAAGAGAAATAGCCATTAAAAAATCAGCTGCTGCAAAAGCTCGCTGAGCGAAAATTAAAAGTGATCCAGTTTTATTAGCACAACACAAAGAGAAAGAAGGACTGAAGTATTTAAAAAAGGAGAAGGGTCAGCAAAAGTCTGCTCAGAATATGACCCCACATGAACATAGAAAAGTGAAAAATAAGTGGAAGGAGTACTCATCTGAATCTAGAAAGAACCTAAAACATAAAAAAATGTGTGATAATCATGTTGCTGAAAATACACCACCTTCATCTGACGATGAATCTATTAGAGAACCTGTAGCTCCAGAACTGCCGATCAATAATGAAAATAAGAATGATCATCTTAGACAAGTTGAAGCTAAAAGAAGAAGCCTGCATCAACAGAAGAAAGGAAATAAAATTTTGCAGAAAAAATGAGCCATAATTGCCAATTTGAAAAAGAAGCTTAACACTCAACTGAAGAAATATACTAGACTGAAGAAAAAAAATAGGGAATCGAAGGAATTGCTCACTCCTAAAAGTAAAATTGATCAATTAGCCGAAGATCCTAATCAAAGAAAAGACATTGTGAAAAAGGCTTTGTTTGTCTGGCCCAAATGTTGAAAATTATAAAGTTTGGCGATTCAGTTCTGGCTCTCTAACAAACAAAAAAAGTTTCAGCCCAGTAGTCCTAAGACAGATTTGAGAGGTAAGAAAAACAGAGTTGTCCAGATTGTTTAAAGATTTTACGAAGACGAAAGTAATAGCCGCGCTGCAGCTGGAAAAAAGGAGTGTATTATTCGCAAGAAAATAAAAAAAACAGAAAAGGTCACACTCCTTAAAAAATTTACACCACAAGTTTCTTCAAACAAATGCCCTGAAAATCGGATACACGTTCTTTTGTCAGTTATGTCCATTTTGGGTTGTACCTCCTCAACTCACAGATCGTGATACTTGTGCCTATATTTTACATGAAAATATGAACCTAAGATTATCAGCGTTAAAAAAGGCAAAAATTCTTGGATTCGACAACCATCAATCAGTTTTACAAATACTATGTTGTAATCGCTATTTAGGAACATGTTTATTGAGACAGTGCAATGAATGCTCTACTAAAGTTTTACCATATGCTGAATTCGATAGCAGTCAGGAAATCTTAGTTCAACAGTGGATACACGGAAAAGAAACGATTACAGATACTAAAACAAAAAAGGAACGCGTTGTTTCAAAATACAAAAAAGAGACGACGAGTATGAAGCCGCGAGATTTGATACTAAAACTACAAAAATGATCTGCAAAAACGGTTTCAACATGAAGGTAATATTGTTCACCAGTATAATACTATCAAATCTCTCAAGCAGTCATTAACAGAAAAAGATGTAGTTATATATATGGATTTTTCCGAAAATTTTAGTACTAACTGTAACCAGGAAATTCAAGCATATCATTTTGGCGGTTAATAAGAAAGTGAAACTGTAAAGTACAAAGTCAAGACTGAATGATTTTGTATTACCTTTGTTTTTATTTTATTGCTAAGAATTTTGTTTCTGTTTCTACGAGTATACTTTTAAAATGTTATTTTCTACCTACCTTAATAACTACTTAAAAGTGTTTATGATAAGTGAGTAGTATTAAGTCTAAGAATGCATAAGAATTTGATTTAAAGAATCTTTCCTTACCTAATATCGCGAATTAATCGGAAAGAAGCAATAAATATTCATTTATTTTTGTTACTTTATATGTATTATGATTGTCTTATTACTTATAGAACTGAGGTAACTGATAAGCCTAATGTGTAGAGTGTAAGAATTTGATTTGAAGAAATTCATAAGTATATGACTGATTATTATAAAAATCAAGCTAAGCAGTATTTTTGTTACTTAATAAATACATTTATATATGATTGAACAACAATTTGTAATAAATAAATATGATACTACATGCACAGCTTAATTTATTTATTACAATATCACTATTGTTCATCAGTCCATAACTATACATATCAGTCATTAGATCAACAAATATCAGTCCCTAATCAGAGATGTCAGTCCCTAGATACCTAAATTTGCAAAACTTCAAATATCTCCTAAAATAAGGCATAAAGTGACTGGCCCTTTTAGATAAGACACAATTGATTGATCACCTATCATGTACACTAACAGGGAAACCAATAGCAGATAAAATATAATTGGGACAAATTACTTCCGAAAGTGGCCCGATTTTTGTGAAAGCACCCAGATATCATTGGACGCTCAAAAAGCGTATTATCTCAAAATAGAACATTTTCGCTATGAGAATACTCCCCTCATCAATCGGTGTGGGAAGTAGAAATGGGTCAAGTGTTTTAACTCAGTACGAAAAATTTGGAGTTCCTCTATACCTTCACCAGGCTCATCAAAAAAGTAGACTATGCTTAGTGTGGGAAGTAAATTGAGGCCGGATTCGTTGGAGTTTTGAATAAAAATTTCTTTTGTGATAAATATGGAAAGATCATATACAAGTTTTATAACAATTTCTTTTGTTTTCTTTTTTTTCGCAATAATTCAAAGGTTATATCAAAACAAAAATGAGTTTTTGAATCCAGTACCGAAAACACGCCGACGCGATGGCTCCCGAACCCGTGTGACGTCACCAGGGCGATCAGGATGCTCCTTTGACCAACGACGTCCTACTCGATACTGGATTCAAAAACCCATTTTTATTTTGACATAATTTCTGAATTATTGCAAGAAAAAAGAAATCAAAAACAGTTTTGTTATAAAACATATATGATCTTTCCATTTGTAAAAAAAATATTTTTTTTATTCAAAACCCCAATTTAAGGATGTCAACAAAGAAGTGGTACAGACCATACAAAAAGTGAAAAATCACCTGATTCTGGAGGATGTTGTTTCAGGCAATCCTATTAGAAAGTAATGTAAATATTTATAAGATATAACTGCCCTCACTTTTTGACAAATTACTCTATGAAAACTCACCAACACATTCTACACTGCCATCCGGTTTGAAGATCGGTTGTTCTTGAAATTTACAAACGCATATTCCTTCTTTGCATTCAGTCCGATGATTAACAAATTCACACTGTTCGTTGAAAAAACATGATTGGTTTACTGCAGCAGCTGAAACAAACATTTTTGTTAACATATTTTGCAAGGGTAGAAATCTAGTGATGTGACATCATCCCTACCAAATAAATGTTCGATCCGGATTGTAATAAAGCTTCCCTTATTTTTAAACAAATATTCGACTATAATTCTTCCTTAACCGTGAAGCTGAAGTTAAAATATTCGTTGAACACCGAAGCCACAACTATCGCCATTTGATGTTTTGAGAGTGGAAATTTTAACAATTTCTGCGGCCCATCTCAGAAAAAATGGATGCCTTTAAAATAGCGGCGGCCATCAAAAATAGAAGGGCATCGTTGTCGATGTCATACTGCAAAAGTGGCATAATAACTTAACTTACCACTGCTGTCTTCAAGCAAAAAACAAAATGACTATAAGTAACTTTTTGGTTCTATTTACTTCATGGTAAATTAGGATAGTAATTTTTACTACAAATGGGCTGACTTTTTTCCTTATAAGGTTAAAAGAATATGTGTTTCTTTACATGCGGCCTTCTTAGACGAAGAGAGATTAAATAAATTACCGAATTTCAACGTTAACACAGTAGGTCAAATGTTGGTAATAGGTACGTTTGCTATTTTAAACCTATAGTTCTCCTTCTCTATGTTTAAGTTATTAAGCAAAAGGTAGGACCTTGCAATCTTCTGAATAGCTCCTCACCGTGTCACGTTATGCTAGAGATTTTTACCAAATATTATTTAAATTGAGTGATTTGAAACCAAACGTTATAACTTTTAGGGACATTGTCTTAAACGGTGATATTTGTATATAGGAAAGAAGTTCATAGTTTAGAACGTACAAAAACACTGATGAGGAATTTTCAGTATCAAGACATTTTCATACGAGCATATATTATATTTTATTATTGGGGGTAGAGGTGGTTTGAAATAAATCATCATGGTAGTCCTGAGATTGTGGTCAAAGGTCCAGAGACGTCGATTATATCATCGTGCTTAGGAATTGGACATAACAAGAGCCACCCTTTAGAGTATTCTCACTAAAGAACAAGATCATTCTTAGTGATGAATCCTATTCTCACCTCAATGGCTTCGTCAATCGGAAACTGCTGAATTTGCGAAAATCTACGATTCACCAAAATCTAATGCATCCAAAACGTGTCACAATTTTACGTTTTACGTCATAATTTTGAATGGAATGCCCTATTTATGAAGTTTAACGTAAAAGTGGTAAACCTGACAACACTGATGTTACCATTTTTTAATTTCGTATGTTCAAAAACCGCCAAGTATTGAATTCCACCGCTCCAGCTGTGGCAGTTTTGGCAATATTTAGGCGTTTCGGTACTGTTTACTGAAAAAGCGGTGTTGCCGTATCTCAGTAATTACCAGAAACAAAATTCTGAAATTGTGAGATCTTACTAAATTCGACAGGCGCAATTCATTTCAATAAAAATAAGTAGAGGATTCTATTTAAAATAAACTAAAAACGGGGATATTTGTTTAAAAATTTGAAAAAATAATTTATAACTTGGCCACGTCGCAAACGCGAAAAAAATATTACAAGGCGAGATAGGGTATTAGCAGATATTTTGATTTAAAATAAAACATACAGGGTGTTACATTTAAAAAAACAAAGTAAAATGACCTCCAAGTTGCCGTAATTTAAAATTCTGTCAAAAACACCCTGTAGATACAAATTGCAAAACACCAGTTCTCCACAGCTGCCAAGGCTGATTGCAATGCTCTACAATCGCTTATGTTATTGATGTGATAGAACAAGTTTAAATCCTCTGCAAATAGAAGAGCGTTTTAAATCTAGTTTGAAATGTTTCGTCAACAAATATGGTAAATAACAAGGGTCCTAATACAGATCCCTGGGGCACTCCCGTTTCAACGTAAATTTTGGTTGACTTGAAGCCACGGTAATTCACACATGACTCGCAACTACTTGAATAGGGTTTGAAAAGGGTTATAAGCTGCTAACAGAGACCACCTTTCTATATAACAAGGGTCCTAGTACAGATCCCTGGGGCACCCCTATTGTAACGTGAATTTTAGATGACTAGAAGCCACGGTACTTGAATATGCTTTAGAACTTTATAAGCTGCTGACAGAAACCGTAGTTCATAAATTTCGCAAGTAATATGCCGTGATCAAACCGATCAAAAGACTTGGAAAAGTCTATGTGAATCACATCAATCTAACTCTGTATCCTCCAGACCTTCATATGCAACTTGTGTAGTGACCATTAAACTGGTGGTCGTTGATCTCCCAGGGAAAAATCCATGCTGCTTTCAAGTCAAGGCTCCCTTTACGTGGTTGAATAAAATTTCAAACAGAACTATATACTTCAAATACTTTCGGAATATTGTTAAAATGACCACAGCTCTATAATTCTCTATCTTAGTTTATCGCCCTTTTTGACCATGTCGGCAACCTGCGACACGCGGACCGTATGCGGCTCTGACAACTTTTTGCGCAACCCGTCAAAGCACAAATACAGGGTTACTGGTAACTCGACCACTTTCCTGCAGGAGCTGATAGAGGGACTCAAATGCAATAGATTTAACCCCTCATATGTAATTCCGAAAACCAATAGTTTTCGAGATAATTAACATTTAATGTTTTTCAACCAAATGTCCAAATTTCCACACTAGATCCTAAACTAAGAAAAAACCTGTTGTTGATTCTGATAATTTTTATTCTAGTATTTAACTAACACATACACAAAGCCAACTAAGTATTAAAATGCTTAAAAATACTAAACAGTTACAAACTAAATACAAATATTTAAAAAATAATCAACAAACTTTTTACATTCACCGTGAAACAAAATTATCTAGCTCAAAATAATTATACAAACGGTTGAACAAATCGCTAAAAAAACTTTCCTGCCTAATAACCCTTTCAGAATGATTATAAACAGCATTGACTAAAAATCACCTATTTAAAAAGAACGAATGACAGTACAATCATGATTGATAACTCAGTTACATACTCGAATGTTTGCAAATGCGGTCGATGATTTTATCCAAGTAAAACAAATTAAACACACTCAAAGTTTCTAGAGATCTTGCTACTTGCTATACCTGTGTATCTTTTTTTGAGCTAGATTTTGTTCTTTATTTTTTTAAATAATTGTATGTAGTTTGAAACTGTTTAGTATTTCTACACACTTAAATACTAAATTAGATTTGCGTATTTGTCAGTAAAAAACTAAATTGAAAATTACTAAAATCGACAGCAGGGTTTTTTCTAAATTTGGGATGTAGTGTGGAAATTTGGACATATCGTTGAAAAATATTAAATGTTAATTATCTCAAAAACTATCGGTTTTTGGAATTACGTATGGGGGGTTAAATCTATTGCATTTGAGTCCCTCTATCACTTCCTGCAGGAAAGTGGTCGAGTGACCAGTAACCCTGTATAATGGTAGGAAAAATCACCAAACTAAAGCGTAAGTGCCAATGTCACTGTCATTTTCGTCACTTTCACGCCATATGTCAGTTTTTATATATGTATCTAAACATAATATGTAGTTGGAACTGTATTCTCTTTATCTTTCCTTTTTAAAAATAGTCGATGTGTATCGATGTCGATGAAAAATAGTCTATATTTATTTTTAATAATATTTTTATACTCGTATTATGATAACCACTATTTAAGTTATATTGGAATATGCGGCCCGCCATTCAAAATCTTACTTTGAAAATGGCTGGTCGTCCGAAAAAGGTTGCCGACCCCTTTTCTAGGCAAAGGTTGGAAACCACGGATAGTGGCCTAGCCAATATTATTGCGCAGTCTAAGGAAAAATGACCATCACCATCATATACCATCAGCATCTGCAGTACATTTGATTTCACTATTTTCAACCCACGAATTACATCATCCACCGTAATTTGTGTGATAGACAAGACAGGTATATTATCCGTGCTAACCAGCTTCCCATTCACGAGTATTGTGGAAACCGTGTTAGTCGCCTTAAATCCCAAATACCCCCATGGCTGCTGAGCCAACAGCTGCTCAGCAACAATTTCATTGATGCAGATCAACATCATTTGATAGACAATCCAGTACAACGCGTCCCTGGCTTCAACAGGCTTCAAGGAAAACGTGGTCAACACTTAGCCGGTTCCGAACAAACCGTGTATCTTCCTTTTCTTGGCATTATTTGACTTTACAATAGTATGGCATCTGTGAATTGGGAGCGTAGCTAAATCAAATAACCAAGAAGAGGCAAACTGACTGTCAAAAATCATTTTCTCATGAATCGTCCCTCACCAAAAATTAAAATGACGGAATGACGAAATCAAGTATAACCAAAAATATCTCGTGACATAACTTCACTTTAAGGAAGCTTTTGTGTGAAACCCTTCTGAGGACGGTTGCCGTACTTATACTGCACCCAAGGAGCACATTGATGGCCAGTTGTCGTACTTGTACGACTTTGTGTGCAAAAGCTGTAACTATACGACAGTATCCCGTTCACATAAAGCCGGGGGCCATAAAGGTACGTCTGAAGTATCTGAAATGCATGACTGCCGCCGTACAAGGACATCTGTCGTACGAATTTTATTTTTTTTGTTTGTTTTTACAAACCTGCTGCCATAAATAAGCTAACTTTGGAGGTCAAAAAAACATAAATTTGGATTAGTCTGTGCTGACATAAATCAAAAATATAAAAATGATGGTTGAGCATTCACGGCACACAATTACGAGTATTCCGAGAGTATTCCGGGTTGTTGGAGATAAATAAGCTTAACCCTTGGTTTTTTCTGTGAAAAGAAGCTCCACGATATCTACTGGTTAGCTTCCATCTGTCGCTTACGTGACTACCAGATGTTACCAGTGATTGATGAATTGGGTCTAAAGACATGTGAAGTAAACCCTTTCCAACACAAAATCTAACGTACAATATATTATTGTCATCTGCACTTGCATTTTAATCTCTATATCTGTAAATTCGTCATATTTATGAAGCGACAATACCATACTGAATTCCCGTAGTAGACGCATGGGCATAGGGCGACTCCCATGTCGGGATGGTCTGTGGCGGACCTGAAAAATTAATAAACTGACTAAGCATACTTGCTCCACAAACTTGACAAAACAAATCACATCAAGCATTGACTGTAATAATTATGCCAACCATTAACCAGAACATTCGTGCTAGATTGTTATGCTGCCGCAGTTCTGAGTACTTTCAAACTATAGTGCCTATACAAACGTATCAAGTTGTGCAATAATCAATACAGTACTCAACAGTCTCAACACAGTAGTAGCGAGAACGCTACCAAAATTAACCACAATCTCTCTGGTCTAGAGCACTTGGCAATAAACACTATAACGCTGAGGAAAGCAATGAAGACCAAAACGCGAAAAGCCCCCTGCAGATATACAGAATCTTGAGGAATATCCTATGAGATGAGCAATAGTCCCGGACCTGCTCAAGGTATATCCACAAGAAATAACAAAACCTGCCAAAAACAAACCTCAGGCTAACCACGCAATAATCAATAATAATTTTTTAACTATCAAAGCAGATTATCCCAATATAAATAACTATGAAAATAATAATAACGCCACATACGCAGTTACAAGTAGAGAAGGCTCACTAAGCTCAACACTGGCACAAAACTAACGCCCTGTTTCTCTAAAGTCATCAAAACTCAAATGCTTGCAAATCTTAAAGGCGCTTTGTTTAACACCGTATCAATAGTGCGTCTATGATCGTAATTTGAATAAACCATATTATCCCCTAATTAAGCGTCGGGTCGCCTTTGTGGTAACCTCAAAAGCCTGCTCAGTCCTATTTTCCAATATAAAAGACAGCGCTAAAGTTTTTTCAGCTTAGACAATCTTTGTGTGGAGTTATTTTATCGCTATCGCCTTGTAGAGATATACGGTATAAATAGATCTGGAGTATTATAAATGCTAGAAAATATGCGGGGTCTTACAGTTAGAAGGCTGTTTCTGTAAACCTAGCACCAGTAAAGCATGTGATTGAAAGCAGAATGCAGATTATTGGCCCAGCAGGAACTACCGGAAAGCTGGAAGACATCCAAGCTTATCCTGGTCCCAAAAAACATCGTAGCAAGGTGCAGAAGCTAAGTTAAGACCAATCTGCCTGATTGATACTTCCTGCAAGCTGTTTGAAGCATTGATCGTGGGAAGACTAGAAGCTGAACTATATGAGACCGGAGGGCTAGCTAGTAACCAGTTCGGGTTCAGAAAAGGCCACTCGCCAGTGCAGGCCGTTAATAAGGTGTTGGAGTTAACAGCCGGTAGCAGGCAAGATCCGTGGTCCATTCTGATAACTTTAGACGTTAGGAATGCGTTCAATACGGCTAGATGGGAGCTTATACTGGAAGAGCTGAAACAACGAGGAATAAGGCAATATCTGATCAACATCGTATCAGATTACTTCGTGGGGAGGAAGATATCCATAGAGAAGAATGAAACTATGGAGGTGTTAATGGGCGTCCCACAGGGTTCTGTGTTAGGACCAATGGTGTGGAATCTTCTGTACGACGGGGTGCTGAAACTAGAGTTACCAGAAGGGGCAACCACAGTCGGCTTTGGTGACGATCTTGCACTTGTGGTGGTGGCCAGAAATCTGCAATATCTTGTAGCGAGACCAAAAGCTTTTCTATGGTTGATTAAACAGTGGATGGAAAATCATCAGCTCGAGCTAGCTCCAGAAAAGACTGAAGAGGTTATTGTGAAAGGCTCCAGAGTAAATCACGTATTTGAGATACAGTTCAGGGGCATGCAGGTAAAGCCGACGAAACACGTGAAATATCTCGGCATCACACTAGATGGTGACTGCAAAAGCAGAAAAAACGATTGCCTCATTGACAAAGATACTTCCAAATATAGGAAGCCCTAGAAGCACAAAGCGAACACTTCTTTACAATATTGTGCAGTCAGTAGTGACATACGGTGCACCTGTATGGCATAAAGCAATGAGAAGGGCAAAATATAGAGATATGCTAGTGAGACTGAAGCGTAAAGTACCTCTGACGGTGGTCAGTGGATACCGAACAATATCAGCTATGGCACTCTAGGTTGTTAGAGGCATAATTCCTATAGACCTCCTAGTGACAGAGAGAGCACGCCTCCATGATAGACCGGACGGAGGCACAACGGAAGCCAAGAAATACGAGCGCAGCGAGTCCATTACAGCGTGGCAAGATGAATGGGACTCAACGGTGAACGTTGCACAATGGACAAAAAAGCTGGTGCCAGATATCCGTTCATGGATAGAGTGCACTCATAGAGTCGTGGACTACCACCTGACCCAATTTCTGACTGGGCATGGGTCGTTTAGGCAATACACCAAAAAGGTCGGCAAGACCAGCATCCCTTAGCCTATCTGTAAACTTAAAGGGGTGATACACGTACGAACTTTAAGTACGCGGTTTTTAAGTTCGCGAACTTACTCGGCTCGACGCGGTGACACACGTGAAGCTGAAATCACTCATTTTGATAATTTTCCTAAATAAACAAAACTTTTAACAAACGCCAAACACAACAAGCGTTGCGCATCGATGGCCTGCCAAAACAAAGTGGTGGCTCGCGGCTCGCAGTACGAGCTGAGACAAGCTACGAGCAACATTTCAAACCAGTTGGCTCGCCGGCGGTTTGCGCGACGGTTTTAAAGTACGCGTACTTACGGTGACACACAGGCGAAAAAGGTCGTCGAGCCATAAGTACGCGGACTTGCTCGTACGTGTATCAGCCCTTTTAGAGAACATTGAGCCCACAGCACTGATTCAGATGATGATAGACAGTAAACATGCCTGGGAGACAGCTTGCAGCTTATCAACCGCAGTTATGTCGGCTAAGGAACGGAAGGAACGGCAGCTGCAGGGTCAGTTGCCGTGACAAGATGTTAAACGGCATGATCTATCAGCCACTTCCATATTTAATAGCGAAGAACAGTTGACGCCCTCCGCAATGGAAGCCTGAACTCCTAATCTCCACTCAGGTGGAGGAGGGGAGATTAGTGCGTGAAGAAAGAAGATAGAAATCCGAATAATGAAGAAAAGACAGCCCCCAACTTGACGATATGTCTTCACGACAGTTCCGGGCAAGGCGCGGTTCGACGGGGGCCTCTTGTCTGATGCTTGCATCAGCTACGCCCCTACAGAAAAAAAAGAATGCAGATTATTATTTCCATCCCAATGTAAACATAAGAAATCAGGAGTGCAAACGGCAACTCGCCGCACGTTGCATCAAATTCGGTGAGAAATGGTGCATCAGCAAGTGTCGACTCTACCTCTGAACTTCCAGGTACGCTCAAAGTGTCGAATCTAATCCCGAACTTCCAGAGTGTACTGTGCAGTGGCAAGAAACATTAGTTACTTTAATCGCTACCCAACAACAACAAATTGCTGAGCAAGCCAAACAAACAAAGATGCCTGTATGGCCCCCATCTGTCGCACAAAAACAGGGCATGCTCGACCGTGCCTTCCGTCTCACAGTGCATGCATATCTTGTCCATCACCCGTCCCATCCTTTTCCTATACACTCGAAAAGGCCTATGCCCAGACAGCGCTTGAGTTAGGAAATAGGACGTCTGCCGGTAACTGCATTCCATCCATTCTTTTATCGACAGTATTAGTCGTTTCGTCCACTGTGCAACATCAGTGGTCTCGTTCCATAGGCTTTTGCCACTTGCTCTCTGTCAGTCTTTAAGCTTCAGGGCGGCAAATCGCATTGCCTGCTTGACCATGGCGGATCAGTGCCGTCTCTTCGGCCAGCAAGTATAATGGTGGTATCATCGTTATAACTTACAAGGCTCTTGTAGATACCATGCGATAGGTACTGCTCACCCTTAGCAGAGACTTTCTCTACAAGCCATCTAGAACCTTCTGATTCCTTTTCCTTTCACACCACACAGGATCTTTGTATAGAACGACAGACTAAACAACCTGGCACAGTAGTGCCCTTTTGTTGCTACTGGGCCCTACTACATTTGACATCTATCGCGACAGTATTGCTGCCTTCTTCTCAGCCTTCGTCACTACTCTTATAAGTGTTCTCCGTAACACCTCTTGCTATCCATTGTGACCGTGTGACTCCGAGGTATACTATGGATGCTTGTTGGGACCTACACTCCCTTGAGCTTTAAGCTCACGTTAGCTCTCTTGCTCCTTGAGCCGTACATTATAATTGCCTATGTTATCTCAGGAGCCAACTCAAGCTTGTGATTGCACATTCACCTGTCGATCTTGCACAGCGATGCGTTGGCTTCATATACTAGCTCTGCCTGTTCATTTGTCACGATAACTAGTGCCACATCTTCGGCTAATGCTACCGATTTTACGCCACTGTGCAGCGAAAGCTTCAGCACCCCATCATACAGGGTGTTCCAGAGTAACGATACAAAAGCAGATACATGAGGCACCCCTGTTGTCATAGAAATTTCGGTTTCGGCAATGCTAATTGATCTGGAGTCTAGGTAGCTGCTTATAAAATTCCTTAGGCATTTTGAAATCTTCAGATTCCCGAGTTCTTCAATAATCATGCTCCATGCGGCTGTATTAAAAGCATTGCGGACATCCAGGGTCACCAACGTTCCAACGCACACCATTTCTTCTTGGTTTCTTCCGCAATCCTCGATACCATTTCCAGGGCATCCATGGTGGACATCCCCGAGTGGAAACTGATTTGGCATGGCGAGAGCCCTCTTGTCTTTTCAATCTTTTTCTCTAGCCTCTGTCTTACCAGAATTTAGCTTAGGTTTAGGTGTTAGTTTAGTATGTAGTTTTATATGGGTTAAATGTAAGAATAGCCTTAGGCTAAATTTCGCCCAAATAAAGTCGTTAAATAAATTTCGTAGTTTCCGTATTGCTGCTCTGTCTATTTCTTCTTTTATAACTGAAATTTCAAATAAACATAGGTCCGCAAACACTTTGTTACCGATCTACAGGGTGTTGAAGTTTCAATATCTTTTCAGTTTTTTCATAATAACTCTCTCAATAACTGAACTTTTTTGCCGTGCGCCGCAGGTAGATACAAAAAAAAAACAAAATAACTCTTCCATTTGTTCAGAAACTTTTTCTCCTCTTGTAATTTTTTTATATCTCCGATCTTTATCGAGAAAAAAAAACAAAACAGGATTTTCTGTTATTAGATAGATGAAAATAAGGTATATGATATATATGATCTAGTAGGCCATGGCTTTATTCGGATAACTGTTTTTAATCGTAAGTTGTGTCGTCAACTTCAGAGTTGCAAAGTGTAAAAGTATTCTAAATAAGTATTCTAAGAAGAAGAATAAGAAGTTCAGGGTAAGAGAAGGGGGCATGAAAATATCATCCTGTATATTCCGCCAACCATTTCTCATGTGAAATTATGTAACTTGGGATTGCGTTTCTTATATTCCAAATTCGAGCTGAATACCTCAAAAATTGAGACAGTTATTAAGAAAAAAACTAAAAAGATATTGAAATTTCAACACGCTGTAGATCGGTAACGAATCGTTTGCGTTTGCGGTTTGAAATTTCATTTATAAAAAAACAAAGATTCTCCTCTACTCTTTTCGATTGTGGATGATATTAAGGAATACCCTGTATATATTTGTGCTTAAGGTACGAGCATTCATTATGGCCGGTTTACACGAGTTTAGTAGCTAAGCGCTTAGTACTTGTCACTAATACTAAATCCTCATGTGTAAACACCTTGATTATTGCTTAGTATAAGTGTTTGTAAATAGTGCAAGTGAATAGAAAATGATTCTATTTACTAAGTGACAAGTCGATACCCCCACCACGATTTTCTAAGCACTTGTCGCTTGCTGACCGTGTGTAGACAGCTCGACAAGTTAGTTAGTGACAAGTTGTACTGTGAAAATACGTGTTTATTTACTTATGTACTGTTGTTTATCATGGCTGCGGAAAGGTGGAATTCGGAAACAACAATAAAGTTCATTCAGGAATTTAAATCGTATGAATGTTTGTGGAACCAACAAATCGGTTTTATATAGAATAAACTCGCCAAAGGTGCCGCTTATCAGAAAATCGTTGAAGAGATGAATATTGCTGGTTTTGAAGTGCCTGAGGCGAAAAGAAAATGATAACACTTCGGTCAACCTATTACCAGGAAAAGAAAAAGAATTCAAAATTCAATGCGATCAGGAAGTGGGATTGATACTGTCTATGTGCCAAATCTGCATTGGTACAAAGAAATGGATAGTTTGTTGAAACATATAGACGACAGGCGCGCAACTACTTTTTAATATTTGTCGTTCAAGCTGTTCAATCATGCTTGAAATAATAATGTTTGAATATTACTTAAGCACACTGCGCAAAATCAGGCAACGTCATTCCATTTCGAATTTCTGGTCACTAATAACTTCTATTAGCTCCAACATGTAAACGGTTACTTTTCACTTGTCTTATTGAGGCTTAGTATAGCGACAAGTACTAAGCACTTAGCTACGAAGCCCATGTAAACCAAACATTATTCATCCGTTAGTCATTAGATGTATTAGATCCTTAGTTAGTAGAACTCAGTTGTTTGGCAGTCTTGCTGCTTAAAGCAATTCGTGTAAAGTTTCTTATTAAAAATTTCACCAAGCATTTATGTAGTCTTTTCAAAAAGCGAAACTGAAGTATGTGAACCTTGATTAAACGACTGCTAGTGAAAAGAATAATTATTGATTTTCGAATGTGCGTGGGTGTCCGTGATGTCAACAAAAAAGTAGACAATGAAAGATACCTCATAATCAAGATCAGATCAAAGCTCTCTGCTATGCAAAGCACTTCGTTACATTAGACATGAAGTCCGGCTTCTATCAAATTAAAATTGAGGAAAAGTCAAGACACGTCATAGATTTTATCAGACCAAGGGCACTATGAATTTAATCGTATGCCGTTTGGCTATGTCAATGCTCCGGTGATTATACAGGGTCAGTTTTTAATAACGGATCAGTCTATAACTCCACTACTGTAAAAGGTAGCAAAAAAAGTTGTATATAAAAGTTGTAGCTAAGGATATGATCCTTGCTAAGAAAATATCTCCATTTATACAGGGTGGTCCATCACTATGTTGTGATGCAAACATATATTTTTTTAAATGAGACACCCTATAGATTATCCCACAATTAGATTCCACTAAGAATCCTCCTTCTTAAAATAAAAGATATTGTAATATTATACAGGGTACTTCAAAAGCTATGACCATTTTTATATCCAAATCGCTGTTAAATGAAGGTATAGGTACCAAAAAGTAATGAATCAAAAATTATTTCTTTTACATGTAAAGATAAAAAATATCATCTAGTTTTAAAATCGGCTTAAAAGAAGCCGACGACGCATATTCGTATAAAGGGTGATGTAGAAGGCAAAATCTAAATTTCCATTTTTTTTTTTAATCTAACCCCCAATATTGTATTATACCAAAGCATTGCTTTTGATATGCTCTTTTATCTTTGTGCAGCATGGCTTTGGGATCACTGCACCGGCCCATTCAGCCAAAAATGTGTTATTACCACCGACTATTAAAACAAAGTTATTACCGAGCCCAGTGACAAATTGGTGTACACTCTTGTTATACCTACATCTATCAGTTTCAGAGATATTTCGATTTTTTTTTAAATTTAAAATGTACCTCCTATTTGTGTACAGATTTTTTTTTGAGAAAGTACTGTCGAATTTGTTTTTTATTTAACGAACAACTAAATTATAAGGTCATGTCATAACAGTATGTGATGAATTCGAAACCCTGGATTATCGAGACAATAAAGTCAAGTATGCTGAGGAAACAATTTTATAGACGTGCTGCATAATTGTCAAGCAGATATCAGGTAGGCATTGAAATATTGGCAACTTTTATAACCTGCTCAATAATTTCGTACTGTGTGAAAACAGGGTATTTAGGAGAATCTTTGAGAAACTGCCTACTTGCCTCTAGAATATGCCAACTATCAACAGCAATATCCAGAATGGAGCCAGCCTAAAATTGATGCATTTAAAAGACTGAAGAATCGTTTTATTCGGACTGTATGAGTTAATATTTCATAGCCTACCTGATAGATCTGCTTTGTGATTATTATGCATGAAGTCTATAAATTTGTTTCCTCAGCATACTTGATTTATATTATCTCGTTAATTCAGTGTTTTGACTTAATCAAATATTATTCTGGCCTTATATTTTAGTTGTTCGTTAAGTAGCAATAACATTCAATTGCAGTTTCTCAAAACAGATAAATTTCAGTACACAAATAGGAGTATATTTAAAATTTGCAGAAAAATCGAAATATCTCAGAAACTGATGAATGTAGGTATAACAAGTGCTATACAAAGATGAAAGAGCATATTAAAATAAAGTCTTTGGTATAATAAAATATTAGGGGTTACATTTAAAAGAAGAGAGAAAATCTAGATTTTCCATTCAACGTCGCCCGGTGTATGAATATGCGACTTTGGATTACTTTACACCCAATTTTAAAACCAGAGGATATTTTTTCCTTTTCTATTTTTGATTTATTACTTTTTGATGTACAGTACGTTCATTTGACAGCTATTTGGATATAGAAATGGTCATAACTTTTGAAATGCCCTTAATGTTAAAATACCTCATATTGGAAGCAGGGAGATTATTAGTAGATTCTAAATATGGGATAATATATAGGGCGTCTCATTTGAAAAAATATATGTTTGAATCACCACGTAGTTATGGATCAACCTGTATAAATAAACATATTTTCTGAGCACGGAATAAATCCTTAGCTACAACTTTTATATACCTACAACTTTTTTGCTACCTTTTACAGTAGTGGAGTTATCGACCGATCCGGTACTAAAAAATCACCCTGTATATCAACGGTCCATCGACAAAGCATTGAGTAATTTGAAACGAACAAAAGCTTTTGTTTACTTACATGACGTATTCGTGCTTTCAATCAGTCTCAAGGAAGGATTAGGTACAAGACTTGGAGGAAGTACTTAATGCATTATCCACACGCGTTGAACTACAAAAAATGTAAGTCTTTTCCTTGAGAGACTGAATATCTTGACGTTATTGTGAGTGCAGGTTCAGTGTGACTAAAGACTAAAGTCTAGGCCTTAACACAAGCACCTTCCCCCACGGATGTTAAGAGTGTGCGTCCTTTCTGGAACTTGTCAGTTTTTTTTTGCCGGTTCATTAAAAGATTATCAGAGTCTCAGAGTCTTCTGAGTGCGATTATTCAAGGCATTTAATATTAAATAAGTTGACCGATTCAGCTATCCAACTTTATAAGTAACCAATCTTAGGTTAAGAAGAGGAATATTTAATAGTCTTCGGAAGAGGTATCGGACGACGGAATGAGCATCAAACCACAACCTAATCTTCAATATTAAAATCAGCCGATAAACAGTTCGGGGGCCTGCAGGACCACGATCTATATCAGGCACCTTATTGTCACCAATTTGGGCTGATGTTTTTAATGGCCATAGCTGGACAGACTTGGTTGTATGATGTTGACACACCATTACAAACTTGTACTCGCTACCGCTATCTGCTGGCAAATCTATTAAGTCAACCTCGCATCTAAGATTTCAGATCGGAGCTGACCATTGGTTTCACCACAATTTACTTTCCAGACGCACTGTGTTTCATTTGAAACTTTTAAAAAAAATTGAATATAACAGTATAACTTCATAATAATTTTTTGTGTGTTAAACCTACAGTTCTTCCTCCGTAATCTAAACTTGAGAAATTATATCAAATAACTCTTCATCTGCAACACCATGCTGGACATTTGTTACTACTAGTCTTATGGTACAATTAGAAATGCGCTTACGACAATGTAGGCCTATACGTATAACCTGTTATATGATACTTTGAACTGACTTGACGTCTATTCGACAGGTCACGCCAGTCAGGACCGTCTTAGTGATATTCTTACTAAATATCTCATTCCCAAAAGGTAAAGATTATTAATTTAAACAATAAATTGCTTCAATATCTATTCAGACTAGCCATATCTACTGATGTACTGAAAGAAACGCCGGATTTTCCCAGAAAATGTAAAATAAGCATAGACGAAAACGTTATCAAGTGTCATTTGTTCGTCATTAGCAGTACTTGCACTCAGTACAGCCCTGTATTCCTTCAAAGCTAAAATGGTATGTGTATATCAAGACTCATCCTGGGGTATTTTTAGTTATCACTAGCCGAACGTCTGTTCGCTGTTGACACGGCTGTCCAAACTATCGGGTAACAGGGTATACTTGGAGAAAAGATGAAAAAGCTGAAAATTCCTGATCAACTATCTCACCACCTGGTAGCCCTTTATAACAACAGGAAGATCTATATAAGGACCTGTGATGCATTGGTATGACCCCGAATAACAGCGAAAGGACTTCCGCATGGAAGTATCCTCAGCCAGTTACTGTACATAATGTATTCTCACGACAGAACGACTATTTCATGGAACGGATGCTGTGGATGACTACTCAATCAGCACCAGACAAAAGAGCATCGTACTATGTTAGCGCTAGTACAGAGGCACTAGATACCGCCATGACCATATTATAGATATTGGATTGCTGACTAAGCGTTGTTACTCAAAACACATGTATGTGCTGAGTGGTGAGATTCACGGACACAACAGGGTTAAGACAATTAAGGTAATATACAGATAGTACAAGCCAAGCATATGGTTGTTTTATTTTGAGAACTAACGAACCTTAAAAGTGTTACATGGCGATCCTGCCAGGATGTCCTACAAATTTTAATGGTAGTTCTACCTAAGATTAACTGACAGCAAATCTCGAACGATGGTGAGCTACAGTTCTCAAAACTATTGATAATATTCGCGTCGGCAGTACTCTAGCTCCGACTTAATGCATTTTACGAGTTCACAACATATCTGTTAAGACACTGTGACTATGATGATGACCTAAGAAAACATGGACATCACAAAATCAAAACAAGAAATTCTGGTAACCCAAGCAGCAGCCAACGGTCATGCAACGAGTAACCTGTCAGATGGGATTCCATTATCCGAAGGGTTACGTTACTGATCACCTTAGTGGCGATATAAAAAGGGCTTGAGAAGAACGATACAAAGAGAAATCTCCAAGAATGAGCTGAGGAAGTACCGTGCCAGTGGAATTGACGAACAGCAGGTATAAATTTTAGGTTTTTCAGCAACCCCAAAAATAAAACCTCTAAAAGCGATACCAAGGGAAGATGGATGACACTAAAAATAATGAAAATAAACTTAACCAACGGAAAAAACACAAAAAACGTAGTGGTGGATTAGTGGCGCTGAAACTATTAGAATGGTGTTGAACTATTTGGAATTTGGAATAAAGCATTTAATTAATTAGTAATGTTACAGCAATTGATTTGTTTTACGTCGTTTGCATAATTTGATCCATGGTTTATTTGTTTAATTGTTTTTCCTTTTCTTCATTTTACATAAATATGTTGACCCAAAAAGCAAGCCTAAGTAATAAATAGATTCATGGGGAATAGGCTTAACATAATTTCAAACAAATTATCTCAGATTAAAGTTCATCTAAGCTCAGTTACGAAAGACGCAACAAAAATATTTTGCAAGATAAATTTAACGAGAACTTTCAAAATTATAAAAGGTTTTAAACCTCTGCGGTCCAAAGGTGTACGTACTTCTAGCAGAAATCACTCCAGATACTTCACCCAAATTTTTAATTATCTTCTTTGAGAATAAATAAAAATAATTTTTTTCTCGTTTAATCCCAATTAAGGCATAGTAACTTTTTAAATGACTGATCACGATTCACTGCAGTAGTCAGTAGTCATTATACACAATTAACTACGCCCGTTATGCACGCACGCTATCACAGATTGCATCAAAGTGACGCCAAACGCGAAGCAAACACAGAGGCCAGGCTGAAAAATAATAGTCCGGGATCCCGGGCCCATTTTCACTACTTACTACTAAATCTACTAAAAATCAGGCTGTTAGTAATAAATTTGTATGACCTTGTTATTGGTACATGTTGGATGGAGGGGGACAATGTGATCAAACCATAGATTTTGTAGGACAAACATTTTTTCTAATAAGTTTGATCACATTCTTAAGATTTAGTTGAAAAACTAACTGTTAGTAATTAATTTTTGACACTCGTCAAATAGACATATTTCATCCCTGCTACCCCTGTTAGCTACCACAATCGAGAATTTTTGTAGAGGAAAAAGTTGGGCGTCTCATGAAAATGAAGCTACTCACGTAAAATTAGCTTGTTAGTAGTAAGTAGTGAAAATGGGCCTGGGATCCCGGACTATATCAACACCGTCTCAAATAAGGCCTACTGTCTGAAAGCAAATTTTGCTGTGACGTCACGCATAGTAGTCATAGGTCATTCGGCTCCGAACGTGCCCAACCGTATAGGTTCGGGCGTCCAGCAAACGATGGCCGCCACATTGCCAGACGTTTGCTTTCTTTTGCAGCTATGCGTAAAACGATTGTTTCCAGCCGGTAAAAAATACTACGGTATACGTACTGTATGGAGAAAATCGGTATTTCGGATTTGTCAGCACCTCAGAGTAAAAACTAATTTTTACTCTGAGGTCAGCACATTTCATAGTTCATAAAAAATCATATATTGGTTACTAAGAGAGTCGTTCCATAGTTTTCACTAGGTATAAGACTTGTATGTGTAGAATAATTATGTGACCTGAGAGATTTTTGCATATATTCGTAATATGACAATAATTAATGAACGTGGAAGTATATTTTAATTCTTAATTACTTGCACAGTGAATCGATATTCACACCGACTATGATATTCACAATCCAGTGAATAATCCAGGAAAGGCCGCCGACGCAGTTTGGCAACGTCGCCTTAGTTTCTGTTGTTTTGATTCGGTTTTAAGGTTAGGTAACGCGGTTCGCGGGCTTCGCGGTCAAAAATTGTTCTATTGTTTTGCTTATTTAGGTTGTTATAAAATCGCCATAACAAATTCACTACGCCTCTATTTCCGTGAGAGTAGTGAAAATGCCTTACAGGTGTTGTGTCCCGGGGTGTAACGGAAATTACAGCGCCGCGGAAAAAGTGCACGTTTTCTCGTTTCCCACCGAGGAAGTGCTCAGAAAAAAATGGGTGGTAGTGTGTGAGTGTATCGTGGGTGGTAGCAGTTCATAGGGATAACTTCACTGTAACGAAAAACAGCAGGGTTTGCGAGCGTCATTTTGCACAGGAAAGTATACTTTGGGTGTCTCCTTATTACGATAAATCAACCGGCAAAACCATAACTGTTCCCCTTGCTCGTCCGCGTTTGAAAACTGATGCAGTTCCTACTCTTCTTCCAAATTGTCCGCAGTATTTATCAAAAAATGTTACTCACAGAAAAAGTCGGGATGAAAAACTTTTTGAGATTGAACGGAATAACTTGTTGAAAGCTTTGGCGGAAAGTATTGATGATTTTGCTGTCCAAAGGGAAAAGACGATATTTGAAAACTATACAGAGTTTTTAAATATTCTAAAATCATGGCAATGTCCAGATGGGTGGGTCATGACATGCAGGGACAAAGTTCTTATATTTAAAATAGATTGTACTGATTCCCCAATCATAACCTATTCCATAACAATAGACAAGGATTTAAAGTTAGAAACTTATTTGTATACAAATCGTTTGACACTGAATATTAATCACAATATAAAAACACCTTGTTCACTAAATAACATAAATGATTTGGATGAAATAATTGCATACATAGATGGACACACCAGTGGTTATCAAGTAGATAAAAATTCATTACCATCATTAATTGAATATGTTTGTGACTTACTAAACAGTGTACCCCAAAACGAAGAGAGTAAAATACATGAAACAATACCATTCATTTGTGAACAGCTAAAATTGCATATAACACCAAAAGAACGCTATAGATATTCAAACCAGACTTTAATATTATGTTCAATTATACATACAATTAGCCCGCATGCCTATAAATATTTAAGAAACCATGGACAAATAATTTTACCACATCAGTCTACATTAAAGTCAATATGTAATGCATATCTAACAGATCCAACAGCTGATGAGAGAAATTCCTTTTTAACATATGCTAAAAATGTGATACAATATTTAGAGCCAGATCAAAAACATGTAGTCTTGTTAATGGACGAAATACACATTCAACCCTATTTGGATTATAAAGGCGGAAATATTGTTGGAACTGCCATAAATAATAGTTTGTTAGCTACATCAGCCTTTGTATTTATGGTCAGTAGTATTTATTGTAACTTTAAGGAAGTAGTTCATAGTTCCCTTAAGGAAAATAGACCGTAATTTATTACACACCATAATAAAAAAAGTTATAACAAACCTGGAGGATATAGGATATAAAATATTTTGTGTTGTTAGTGATAACAATGCTGTTAACAGCAAAGCTATGTGCCACTTTGCAAATGATGACAAGCTACATATAGTTTTTCCCCATCCATCAGATAAGTCACGACCACTTTTCTATTTGTTTGATTCAGTTCATCTTTTAAAGTGTATTAGGAACAATTGGTTAAATTCAAAGCCCAGTCAAATATTAACATATCCTGAACTAGAAACTCATGAAATTCGACATGCATCCTTCCAGGCATTAAAGTCTTTGCATCAGCTAGAAAATGATAAATTATTGAAGTATGGCTATGGCTTGAGTTTGAAGGCTTTATTTCCCAGCAACCTTGAACGACAGAATGTCCACCTGACTCTAAAAATAATTAATCAAAATGTAGCTGAAGCTCTCCATAAGTTTGGTAGCAATATTGAATTCTCAAGAGAGACTGCAAACTTCATTGAAATAGTTCTCAAATGGTGGAAAATCGTTAATGTAAAAACACCCTCAAAAGGTAAAAGGTTAAATGACATTTACTGTGAACCGATTATTTGCGAAACAGCAGACACTGACCCCAAAATTATTTACCTAAATAAAATACTAAGCTTTTTGGACACTTGGAATGACTCTGAACGGTTTCCAAACAGATTGACTAGACAGACACATACTGCTTTATACCATACAATATATGGCATGTTAGAAATTATTAACTACTGCAAAACAGAACTGAAAACTAAATATATTTTATTAGGGAAATTTCAAACAGATCCACTTGAAGCCAGATTTGGGAAGTATCGACAACTTTCAGGAGGGCAGTATCATATTTCAATCCGGCAATTGTATGAATCAGAGAAGAAATTAAGGATCCAAACTTTATTGTCATTAAAATCTAAGCATGGTGAGATACCAGTAACAACTTTTTGTGAAAATGAATCCGAGGAATCAATAGCCGCTATTAATTTTAATGATTGTTATCCATTTCCTAGTTTTGAAATATCTGATACAGATATAGAGAACATAAAAGATCAGATGCCTATTATCACCTATTTAGCAGGATATTGTTGTTATGTTCTGCTAAAAAAGTACAAATGTGAGAAATGTAAAACTAATTTAACTTACCCTGATAGTTCAAATGTGGATGATAAACATGATTTGATAAAAAAAATTAGTAGAGGTAAATTATTATATCCTAAAGAAGTAGTATCTAATATAGTAATGTTCGAATATATAATTTTTAATAAAATATTAGAAAACGATGAAGAAAACTTTTTAAATGTATATCATAAGCGTCAAGCAATAATTGCATTAATCAATGATTATTTGAAAGAAAATGATATCATAACCCAAATACCAAAATGTGATTTCCATTCTGAAACAATGATAGCTAATGTTGTTATGAACTGTGTAACAAATACTTTTTTAAAAAATTACTGTACCATGCGAAATGATACTTTAACGTCAAAAACATCAAAAAAACGAAAGTTATGCACTTTAATGTCTAAATAATAATATTGTACTTGTTCCTGTATTGTCAATGTCTTAAACGCGACTTTTTTATCCGATTTATGACACAACACCTCAGATGAGTAAATTCACGAATATATATTTCTTTAGGCATATTACGGAAAAAAGTCCCTCCAAAATCCCCGTGTATTTTGATTTACAGTTTTTTTTTTAAATTTTTTTAGGTTTTTTTTTGTTTTACAGATTTATTCTATGATTCTGTTATGTTGATTAACAATTTATTTATTTAATGCTTTTTAGTTTATTTTTGTTGTTTTTTGCTTATACAAGGTGTCTCACAACGATTAAGACAAGCAATATATCGGAACTGGGCAGTAGCAGAGAATTATAATTTTGGGGGTTTAAATTAGAGCAAATATAGTATCTTTTCTTATTACTGTGTTACCCAATGAGATATTTGTTTTTGATCACGTGACGTCCGATTAAAAATTTTTAATGGGACACCCGGTATATTTGTGACACAACAATAAGAAAAGATAATATATTTGCTCTAATTTACACCCCTAAAATTATAATTCGCTACCACTGCGGCACTGCCCCGTTCCGATATATTGCTTGTCTTAATCGTCGTGGGACACCCTGTAGATGGTTTATTTTTGAGTTATTCTAGAATGCCCCTATACCTCTTAACCTTTTCCTTATCCTAAACATTCCCTTCCAGGCAAGATATAACCCTGGACCTCCTCGTGGTTCTTGCTGGACACAGTTGATTAATATATATATACAGATAGATACATATTATAATTTAAATATATATTCTGTAAATTTTTTATACCTTAAACGCCAGTTTAATCAAATATGCACTAAGATATATAAAGAAAAGTCTCGAGAAAAGTGCTCAACAACAAAGTTAATCAATTAATCTGATATAAGATCTGCAGTAGCCAAGTTGCTATTATCTACTGTTTTTTCTTTCAAAATAGCGTGAATATAAAATAAACAGTCATTCAGAAAAATATCTAAAACTCGTTTCTTTACAACTTTAATAAGTATTATTATCTTTTGTTAAAAGTATTTTGAATATCGAATTATAACATTGGAATGCTCCTTTGTACAGACATGGCACAGAAATACTTATTTTATATTAATCGGCTGTGACTAACACAGGGTATACGTATATATATGATAAACTGTGCTTTATATTACAAATACATCCTCCAGTCAGTCCTCTAGCATGTAATTTTCGTAAAAATGTGAGTTGCAAAAGCGCTGCAATGCTCATTTCACGTGTATATTATACGACCGCGAGCGCCTACTGTTGATGACGTCACAGCTGAGCCGTGAGGCCTTCTGATTTGAGACGGTGTTGACTATATGCCGCCTGAGGTTTCCTCAAACCGCAAACCAATGCGAGACTGCAGGAAATGCGAGCGGAAGCGGGTCAGGCTGGATCAGGCCTAGGAAATTCGCGAAGTGAGACTATCTTGTGCATTCATACTGGTACGTCAAAAGTGATCCGGACAAACGTATTGTCAGGCGATATTTCGCACGTTTATGTAGTATGTCTGTATGCTTATATTTAACGCAGTGTAATTATGTCCCGTGACATTCCGGTCCCTTTCGCACGATCCCGCGTGGGTTTGAGGTAACCTAAAAACAGGACTTTTCTTACATTCACCGAAGATAATTTGTGTTTGTCAACATACACCGATGAAACTCCGAATTAATAATAGAGTACCTATTA
The DNA here is from genome assembly GCA_951848785.1 of Callosobruchus maculatus. Taxonomy (NCBI): domain Eukaryota; kingdom Metazoa; phylum Arthropoda; class Insecta; order Coleoptera; family Chrysomelidae; genus Callosobruchus; species Callosobruchus maculatus. The sequence goes on along the minus strand of CATOUR010000191.1, from coordinate 1,924,027 downwards.
ATAAATATTAGGTCTTTAGCCAAGCCACTTGTTTTTCGACGACGGTCACTGGGAATGTCGGCTTTCGCTAATTTTTCAACATATAAACAGTGAGCATAAACATGCTACATACTTCAAATTGGTGAACCCAATGATGATCAAGAAATTGATCGTCGGTTGAATTACTGACTCGACCGAATAATTATTCTAACCTCTGTAGGCAAAAGTGATGATTAGCTGGAAAATAATAATCATCACACCATTTTTAACAATAGAATATTATGTTCAAAAATCAAAAAGAATCTGATTTACTCTGAAAATTGACAACTAATCGCAAATAAATAATCTAGTTTGTATGCTTGCTCTGTATCCTGAAAACTCTTATGAATATAAAGTTGTCAAGAATACTTACGTGTTCCACATTTATCTAGATGGTTCGTTACAGGTACGGATGCATTGCAGATACATGTCCTTGATAGACTATCGCATATGGATCCTCCGAATCCACATTCGATAGACTGCGTACACTTGTCTCCAAATTTTTTATTTCCTCTAGGTCCAGCTGCAACAAAATTTAATAATGATACAAAAGTATAAATAAAAAGTGGTAGTACTCGACATCGGGCTCGTCTCCCATTTCTGGATATCTCACTTAAACCTTAAGCGAAAGGGTTACAACATAAATATGGATAGTATAAATAATTTTGCATACATTTTCTGCCATAATTATCATGAAATTAAATTTATTTAGGTATTTATTTACACAACACCCGTAGATAAAATTTATTAAAGGATGGGATAAAAAAGGTTTTTATTGAAAAATAATAAAATAAGCAATTGAAGTATTACAAAAATACAAATTGTATAGATAACTCATAGTAATCTGTTTCTGGTATGAAAAAATGACCAACACTGACAGAGCTGATACACCTTAACTACATAAGAGCTTTGACAAATTGGGTTCTTAAACAAACGTTACGCTATATCGTAACTTTCGTAACCAATACAATAACCTGAGTGTCTTATACCTGCACTTACTAGCATGATTGGTCAGAAAACTAAAAAGGCCCACTTGCACTCTCAAACTAAAGGTGCCGTCAACAAAATTATCATGGCCCTCTTGGTTTTTGAGATACAGGGTGGAATCGATAACTATCGTTTTTGAGACCACCCTCATATCTTGGTTGTCTTTTATGTTATTGAAAAGTTAAAAAAGGGCCATATAGAATTTTTTTTCTGGAATTCAGTGGTGTGGTTTGATTTTTTCTTACTCTAACCGTTTTTCAGTTATGAACATATATTTTTTCAAATGGAACACCCTGTATATTATTTTTTACGTCAAAAGGAAATAATTCAAGCTTTTCAAAAATATATATTAGTATGGAATTTTTCTGAAAACTAAGCTCAAAATTTCATTTTTTACTTTATTTGTAGCAGTAGGCTATGACTAATCTATTAAAAAATATCCAAGTAAACAATAATTACTAAGATACAAGATACTCAATACTTAAACACAATTATTTGATTGTATTTTATGCGCTATTAACTACAATATGTGAAAATATTACTTATTGTATTACATCACTTAAAACCAAACATTATATCTGAGGAATATCAACACACTATTAAATTTGAATTTGGATCAAAATAAAAACTAAAAACATCGAGGAGCTTTTAGAGATGTTGGTTCAAGTTGGAGACTATTTTCTCGAATGCAAATCTGGCACAATTTCTTATTCTTTTAACGGCTTTTAATAGAATTATTGGTCTCCTTCGTGTTATGGCGATTAAAAATTCCCAAACTTGGATCCTGTGCAAATGTTGAAGTATCTTAAACTTATATGGATGGTAATTGTATTTTTTAGAATTATTTCTGCAGTTGATTTTTGTACCCCTACACAGCTTCTTCTTTGTGCTTACAGAATGGATGCGTCGCTTCTATGTAACCTAATACGTTTGTTTGCCTTTACTCTACCTAACTATTTTTATTTTTAGACGAGCAAATATATCTGAAAATGGTTGCTGTCTCTCTGGGTATCTAAGCTGCCATTATTATAGAAAATTGATAATAATTAAAATGAAAACACAGAAAGAACAAAGCTATATTTAATGAAAATATAATTAGATCTGACAGTATCGCCGCAAGTTTTTTACAGATTTGCTTTTTTGTTTTTAATAGATAAATCATGGACCACTATCTACTCAATATTATAATAACACAATATTCATCGTTTTAGTGGGACATTATTATTTAAAAAAATGTATTTTGATTCTGTTTTTCCGAATTTGAGTAGGGAGTCTCTTGTAGAGCAATACGTGCTTAGACGCTTATTATTTACTTTAACCATGGCCTAGTACTACAAATAAAATAAAAATTGGAAAAATCAAATTTTGAGCGTAATTTTCAAAATAACTTAGTACTAATATATCAATTTCAATAGCTTGAATTATTTCCGATTGACTTCAAAAATAATATTCAGGGTGTTCCGTTTAAAAAAATATATGTTTGCTTCATAACTGAAAAATGGTTAGAGTAAGAAAAAATCAAACTAAACCACTAGATTCTACAGAAAAAACTCTATCAGGTTCTTTTTTAAACTTTTCAATAAAATAAAAGACAACCAAGATACGAGGGTGGTCCCAAAATCGGTAATTTTCGATTTCACCCTGTATCTCAGAAACCAAGAGAGCCATGATAATTTTGTTGACGGCATCTTTAATTTCACAAAAAAGTAGCAACTGTGGCGAAAACTGCAACTCTCTATCTTCAAAAATAACCGAGATACCCCGTAAAAGTGCCCTAAATGGGACACCCTGTACATTTCACCCTATATAATTTTTTTAGCCGCGTCTTCTGGTTTGATCAGATATATCAATATGATAATTTTTTGTGCACCCCCCACTCCCTTTAACCCTTAACAGTCCAATCGAATAGTAGAGGTAGACATCTTTGTGTTATTTACGACCTTCGATCATATATAACTAGATAAGTAATGGTAGCTATTGAACACCTTGATTGTATGCTTGCATCATCTTAGTGGATTTTGTAAACATACAAGATGTTTACCCTAGACAGGACATAGGCGGGTGCATATACATTTTAAAGGGGGTCACGAACTTCTATCTGAGATTGATATGTAAATATGTTAGGTGTCGTCAGTCCACATTTGAGGAGCATTCACGAAAAAAAGTTCAAATTTTTCTATTTTAAGTTAGACATCGATTCGGCGTCTACTTGCAGCTATCGTTCGTTAATTCCTGTAGAAGTCTTCTTCTTGTGAGTTGTAATAAGAATCAGTCATAAGTTGATAAGTATGCGATGATACGGTGCAAACATGTGTTTTGTTTGACTGAGTTTTGTTTTTGTGCAGAAAATTGGTGTTTTTTGTGTTGTGGTTAAAGAAAATATTATACCTAGTTGTGGATCATAACGAAGGAGACTTAATTTCAGTCGGAAAAAGTAGTACAGGCTCCCGAAAAAGGTCTAAGAAAATTACCAAACGGAAAAAAGAACAAGCCGGTAGGTATGGTATACAGGGTGGTCTTATATGCGCGCGGTGCTCTCTAGACGGTCATACCGTTTAAAATAGACGAAAATGTTTTAAATAAAAAACATTTCTTTTCAAGTGCTCTATATTTAGAAAATAATTTCAAAGATGGCGGACTTCCGGATATACCAGAAGTAGCCATCAACTTCCTTATTTTAAACGTTACACCCTGTATATTATTACGTTTTTGAATTCAGCATCGATTTTTAGGTCCAGTTTGTTAACCATTATTCATGTCTACGAAGCCTATTTTCAGAGTTATTCAGCAATTTTTACAACATTTGACGTTTGTAGTAATTTACAAAGAAAAGTTAATATCTCAGAAACTAAACGCGATAGAAAGATGCAGTTTTCGGTTCTGAAACAAGCATGTAACATACTTGTGTTTCAGTAAGATCATTGTTAAAAACGTTAAAAACTTTTTTTTCAAATGGGATGGGATGATAAGTTTCACATCGGTGGATGCGAAATTAAATTCTCTTTCACTTTTATCTAAAATCTATCTTTGATGGTTTTCAAGATATTTACGGTTTTGTAATTATGGCGTAGGAATTGAAAAAATCGTCGGTGACGTGGGTCGCAGACGGAACAATTGGCAGGAAACCTTTCATCCACATGTGTCTAGATAAAAGTGAAAGAGAATTTAATTTCGCATCCACCGATGTGAAACTTATCATACCATCCCATTTGAAAAAAAAAATTTTTAACGTTTTAACTTTTCAAATTTGAAAATTGCTAGTCTATTGGTTTAATGCTCCTTTGAAACAGTAATCTTACTGAAACACAAGTACGTTTCTTGCTCATTTCAGAACCGAAAACTGCATCTTTCTATCGCGTTTAGTTTCTGAGATATTAACTTTTCTTGTAAAGTAGGTACTACAAACGTCAAATTTTGTAAAAATTGCTGAATAACTCCGAAAATAGGATTCGTAGACATAAACAATGGTTAACAAACTGGACCTAAAAATCGATGCTTAATTCAAAAACGTAAGAATATACAGGGTGTTCCATTTAAAATAAGGAAGTTGATGCCTACTTTTGAATTATCAGGAAGTCCGCCATCTTTGAAATTATTTTCAAAATGTAGGGCATTTGAAAAGACACGTTTTTTATTAAAAGCATTTTCGTCTAATTTAAACGGTATGGCCGCTAGAGAACACCGCGCGCCTATTGGACCACCCTCCTTATTTTAATTGATATAATATAATAACTTAAGAATAAAATTTTTGTAGATGTTTTTCTTAGGTAATAAAATAGCGTTTATTATAAAATATTTCAATATCAAAGCTCAATACCTTCACCAACCTCTTCAAACAGGACTTAATAAATCCATAACATTCAAGCAAAAGTTGGTAACTGAAAATAATAAATTTGTTTTTTAGGATTGTTGTTTATTCAAATTTTAAGCTGATTTTATGTCAGATAAGCAAAGAAAAATACATTTCACAGGTGCTACATAATAATCTTCGGCGACATACTTTGCCAACACTGCATGCCACTTTTGCCTCAGTCAGGCTCGGCGATTTAGGAACTAAAGGAACACATACCGTAAAGTTACGACATTACGTACGTGTGACAAGATCGACCTTAACCCGGTATACATTCCTTTTTACACACAGAACAGGTTCTAACCATGGTTTTTTTAATCACAATTTTCACATTCCATGTCCATTTAGTGTGTAATTCCCTGATATCTCCCAACGCACCTACCTGGTAGAAAGAAAATGTCAAAGTTTTTTGGTTGCTGAAAACGCATATCCTAAAAATATTTTGAAATATACATGGTGTTGCGGAAAAGAAGGATAGTGATTAGCTTGATATTTTTAAACGAAATCATACGCTGGCGGACCAACCAATCACCGTTTTTAGAACTGTAAGATGGGCAGGACATGATGAAAACAGTTCTAGGACGGTGATAGAACCGTAATTTGGAACAGCCCTTTTGTATTGTACCAGTATTTCATGTTCTGTGGCGGACATTTTTCCGGATGTGACATAAACGGACAACACCGTACTCCAAAATTAACCTACAAAATCGACGAAATGTCATGTTGACATTTCGTTAGTTCGTTACTTGAGTATTACTACTATTACTCAAGGAGCCTTACGTAAGAGACCCTCAAATAAGGTTTCGAAACACAAAACCTTAAGTATCGACTATGAATACGACCCTAAATTTGCTTAAATGCTGCTAATGTGTCATGAGCGCCGGGCGATTTGTTAGTAGCAGAATGAATCACTAAGCTTGGAGAAAGCATTTTGATTATTTAATTTTGTATTATTTTAGTAGTTACTTTATACATGGGGGTTTGAACCCCCTAACCCCCCCCTCTTATATATATACGGCCCTGTATGACCCTCTACACATGCTAAAAAATACATAGTTTGATATACAGTGACTGTATGGGGACAGTGGCGACAATATAATGTCTTATTTTTGATTGGTTCGTCCAGCTCCGCTATGCTAAGGCAACTTCAACATTACCAGCATACAACAAAAGCTCAATTTTTACGTAATACAAGTTGAAACAAAGGTATATAATTATCAGTAGGAGCATGTGATTATTTTTATTTTATATAAAAAACAAAAAAAAGAACGGTACGTACCCGAACCAGCAATATATTCTATTTATGCGCCGTTAAAATTAGCCCTCCATGTTCGCGTCCCTAATCGGCTTATATGCGAAGATTGCGAAGTTCCGCAAAACGTTAATACAGCAGGTTGGCGTAGCGGTCGGGGCCGTATATAAGAGGGGTTTAGGGGGTTCAAACCCCTCCATGAGTATCTCCATTAATGAAATAACTACTAAAATAATACAAAGTAAAGATAATCAAAATGCTTTCTCCAAGCTTAGTGATTTATTCTACTAACTACTAACCAATCGCTCAGCGCCCATGACATATTAGCAGTGATACAATCAGTTTTTAAGCAAATTTAGGGTTGTATTTATAGTCGATACTTAAGGTTTTGTGTTTCGAAACCTTACTTAAGGGTCTCTTGAGTAATACTCAAGTAACAAAATGTCAACATGACATTTCGTCGATTTTGTAGGTTAATTTTGGAGTACGGGTCGTCAGTTTCTGTCACATCCGGAAAAATGTCCGCCACAGAACACGAAATACTAATACAGTACAAAAATAGATAACAGAAAACATCAAAATGCGTGGGCATAGCCATAACAAATTGATTTATATTTGCAATATGACAACGTCGCAAAATGAACCCCGCCATCTGGTAGATGTCTAGATACACGAGCAATACATACACAAGGAAAGCCACACTTCTCACACCTTCTCCCTTGAGTAACCCTCAAATAACCCTCACGTATCTCTTGAGTAATGCTCAAGAGATACTTGAGGAACGACTATGAATACGGACCTAAGACATTACAAAGTAGTTTTTTCTTTCATACATGAACCCCCCCCAAGGTCAACATGAACCCTCCCCCCAAGGTCAACATGAACCCTCCCCCCCAAGGTCAACATGAACCCTCCCCCCCAAGGTCAATATGAACCCCCCCATGGTCAACGCCTATCTACAGCCCTGGGACCATATAAAGCTATGCATTGCATATCGGGTACTTAAGTTAGAACGGCAACATGGCACACATACCCATCTTCCGACTGGCTGTTCCCCTATAGTCCCATGACGTCACGCGACTAGAGAAATTCAAAATATATTTTCCTCATTTTCTCGACTTTCCCATGCCCAAAAAAATCGCGCAAACATATGAGAAGGTTGTTATGTCATATTCTATCATATGCAGAGATGAAAAAAATCACGATACTAGTCCATTCGCGTTGCTCAGCGGACACCGACCGACACGCGACGCACATGGGTCGGCTACTCAGTGGACACCATTGGGCGCTCCGGACAAGCTATTAAGTACATATATACCTGACAAAGGGTTCTGGCGGCAAGTCGTAAATTGCTGAGAGAAGCCGACAATTAATTAACTGTCTGGTATTGAACCTCTTGTGATATTTGGGTTGCGTTTACACTGGCGGCAAAATAATGTCCTATGAAATATAATATTTTGTAGCTCGGCTCAAAATTTTTTATCAGAAGGCTATATAAAAACGGTCGCTCCGTCAGAAGTTGCTTAAAACGTCCCATCAGTGTTGAGACATAAATAATATATGAAAAAACAAAATAACAAAAAAAATTAATGAAATGTGAATGTACAAAATAAAATATAAAAATTATAACAATAAAAGAATTTCTATGAAATAAATACAAATAAAACATTAACTATTGCCAATATAGTATAAATGTAACAAAAAAGACCTGATTTCCTAACATACCCAGGGACAGTCAAGCTCAACGCCTCGGAGTATTGAGACCAAACGATAGGTATCTCTTTTCAGTAGAATTGCTACGTGAGTATATGTATGCCGAATTGAAGTTTGACATACCAAAGTTTTTTTTTTAAAATGTATATAATAGCTTATGTAGGTTCGTTGGTCAAATATAGTCGCTTCTTGTATCTCACGTGGAACTTAAAATGGACCGAATAGATATCAGAGAAAACTTAAATATCGCAACGATTATAAAACTTAGAAAGCTGTGATTTTGCCATGTAACTAAGCAATGAAATGCGCATAGCTTGGACGGTAAAATTCGTATTATTTTTTTATTTGGAGAAATCGGCAGATTACGTAAGAAACCTTCAAGCACAGGAAAGTCGTTTTTTTCAAATAGGAATGCCTAATTTTTTACTTCCTACACCGATAGTTGAGGGGTGTATTGTGATAGCGAATATTTTCGAATTTGAGGTAATACGCTTTTTGGGCGTTTTATGATGTCTACATAACGACAATCCATGTCACTCATTTCCGGCGGTCTGTCTGTCGGGCGGTCTGTCGGTGGTCTGTCGATCATCGGTCGGTCATCGGTCTGTCGGACTGTTGGTCTGTTGGTCTGCAGGTCTGTCGGTCTGTCGGTCTGTCGGTCTGTCGGTCTGTCGGTCTGTCGGTCTGTCGGTCGGTCTGACAGTTTACTAACCTCGACCTGCGAGTTAACTCGATGAACGGAACGCCTCTTGTTTCACAATCATAAAATGATGTAGGGTTAATTGACCGCGAGTTGTATTTCATTTTTAGCGGTTGGTGGTACTGTATTATTATTGTTTATTGTTTATTGATAATGATATAAAGATACATAAATAATATACAGGCTACATATAAGTTAAAAAAAAAATACCCTACCAAACAGCAGCTGACGCTAGGCCACGAGGCCTGTCTTGTGAGCCGCAGTTCCAGCAGAGCATTTAACTCATATAACAAGAAACCTATTGGTGTAATAAGTAATAAGTAATTCTGGATGGAAGTAGGCAGCAGTTCGAACATGTCTATGAGCCAATAGAAACAAAATAAGTAAAATATATAAAAAAATCGGTTTAATTAGAAAAGCCCTTCGAATAGAATAATTAGAATTGATTTGGATGGTCTTTTATATATAGTTTAACTTCCTTTTTGAAGTTGTTGTAGTTCGAAATTTCCTTCAATCTTTTTGGAATACTATTAAAAAATTTGGGGCCATAAAAAAGAAAAGAATTTTGAGTGGTAGATTTACTAAAAAAGTCAACTTTAATGTTCATATTTTCATTGGCCCTTGTTCTTACGGTGTGTACTTGCGAAAAATTTATTTTCTCACTGTACATTCTTTTTAAGCAGCTAAAGATATATATTGAGCGAACGTTGAACAATTCGTTTTCTTCATATAATTGACGAGTAGGGAATAGTCGACTTTTCTTGAATATTATCTTTAATATAGTATTCTGTGTAACTTGTAAAGGATGCATGGATGTTTTGAATGCAGCTCCCCACACAGGTATGCAATACCTAATTATTGATTCAGCAAGAGAGGTATAGAGTATAATTAGATTTTTCCTAAATAGAATATCTCTTAATTCGAGGAATGTATGTATTAGAATTCTTAATCGTTTCGCCACATAATTAATATGTTCAGACCACTTCAGGTGTTGGTCAACTACTATACCCAGGTATTTTATACTCGACGTCTTTTCTATTAACCTGCAATCACAGTTATACATGTTGTTACAATGGTGCGTATGTAACTTGATACTCAGATCAGGTTGATCCCTGATTGTAGGGGAGAGAGCCATATATTTAGTTTTATTAACATTCAAAGAGAGCTTGTGATTATTTAACCAGATCAGAATTTTTTTCAGTTCAGTTTCCGCCGTATGCTTGACAGTATCCCATGATGGGCCAGTGAAAATCAGGGCTGTATCGTCTGCATAACTAACTATGTGACCTTTGAAATTATTTATTTTTGTTATGCTGTTTATGTATACAAGGAACAATATTGGCCCTAGTATGGTCCCCTGGGGAACACCGGTCCGTACCACTAATTCAGAACTTAACTCTTGCCCGACTTTGACTCGTTGAATTCTATTTTCTAAGTAGTTTTCTAAAAGATTCAAAGCTATGCCTCTAACGCCGTAATTTTCCAGTTTTTGTATCAATATGTGATGGTTAACCGTGTCGAAAGCCTTGGTTAAATCGAGAAAAGTCGCTATGCATTTAGAAGAATTTTCTAAGGACGTTATTGTTGTGTTAATAAATTTCATAATTGCATTTTCAGTGCTGGAGTTTTTTACAAATCCAAACTGTCTGTCACTTATTATTTGATGCTTGTCAAAGAAGTCATTAAGTCTATTTTTGATACATTGCTCGAAAACTTTTGCCAAACTATTTATAACGGAAATAGGACGATAATTAGTTAACTGTGAACGTTTGCCTGATTTAAATATTGGCGTTACATTTGACATTTTCCATTGATCAGGTATCAAACCAGTTACAAAGCATTGATTGATAATATGAGCAAGCGGTTTGAGTATATTAGTGTGAATTATTTTCAGCGTCTTTGAGGTGATTCTGTCAGGTCCAGGGGCAGAGTTATTTTTTAGTTTAGATATATTTATTACTAATTCATTCTCTGTTACAGGGGCTAGAAAGATTGATTCTTTAACTTTAATATCAGCTAAGAAACTTTCTGACGGAGTTATGTTTATGATATCTTTTGATAGACTCTCCCCCACATTGATAAAAAAGTTGTTGAATTCATTTGCTACATCCCGCTGGTTACTCACTGTGCTATTATTTAATTCTATAATGATATTTCCCACTTTTTGTTTTTCACTATTATTTCGTACCTCCTTGACTATGTTCCAAATTTTTTTGTAGTTATTGCCCGCTTGCTCAATCTGGAGTCTATAGTCCGCAATATTTAAAATTCTTCTTCTTCTTACTTCCTTCGTTAGGTATTTCATGCTTGTGTTTTGTGTACTTTTCTGACAAGACTGACAAAGAATGAGTTCGTTGAATTGTCAGTTCCATGGGATTTCCAACCTCATTTTGGTTTTTGCCACTGACGTTTTGTCATTTCATTCGCAGTTATTTGCCTATTCGGTGTTTGGCATAGATAAACGATTTTTAGGCTGGGTTGGTGTTTGGACTGCTTGACATTGTAGTTCTTTCTGGGGTCTTTTTCAAATAATAGCCGTACATGTACCGTCGCTTTCATTTTAAAGTGAAATAAGTCGTAACAAGGTAGGTGTACTGGAAAGTGTACCCGTGTGGCAGCATGGAAAAGCCAAAAAGAACGAACAACTTTTCAAAAGATAAAGAATATCTGTTCATTTCGTTAGTAGAAAGGTACAGGCATGTAATAGAGTGCAAAATAAAAGGTGCACCAACATGGCGCGAAAAAGACAACGCCTGGGAAAATATGGGAGAAGAATTTAATTCTAAATGTGCAAATAATAGCCTGAGATCTGTAAAGGAGCTGAAAGAAAAATACAGAAATTTAAAAAAGACCAAGGAGTCATGGTCATCATATTCCTCGAAATAATTGACTCTTAGGTTGAAATATTCTTCGCCTCATTGCTTCTTCATCACTCCTATACGCATTTACATCATAACCATTCATTACAAGTAAAAAGAAGGATGGAAAGCGTTAAGGTAAACGATAAAATATGAAACATCAAACGCCTAGCAAGTAGCAAAACCAAAGTGACATAACCTCAAGTAAAATCGAAAACCACCATTTGTGAAGCATGACATCTAGGGTTAACCTCCGGTCAACATACAACCTTGAGTTAACCCATCATTATGAAACCGGCCCTTATCTGAATTTTCTGATGTATACAAACGAATATTACTTTATATTGTGCAAGTAATGTAGAAATTATGGAATTGATTTTAATGAAACTTTGACATAGTAATTACCGTGACAAGGATGGAAAACGCGTAGTGTTTTTATGAATCTTGTCAGTGGCGGCGCAGCAACAATAAAAAAACTAAAAATATAAAAACCGCTCAAACTTCGTTTTTAGGCATTTTAGGGGTTCCTGACCATTTTCTGCTTTTCTTTGGGTGGGGGTGAAATAAGGTCGTTGGGGGGTAGGGGGTTGTAAATCTAAAAAGTTTTTGTATACATAATAGGCTCTCCAATACCTACGAAAGAAGAATCTAGCGGCATAATACACCTTTTTAGGTCCATCAGAACATTGCCTTGCCTATACAGAAACCAAGGATCTTCTGGAGGATTTTTCTGATGACATACGAGTATTGCTTTAGATCGTCCTGTATTGTGTAACTTTAAATTGATTCTAATGAAATTTTGACACAGTATTATTATCATTGCAGCGATGATTTTTAAAAATTGGGTCAGTGGCGGCACAGCTAGAATAAAAAAATGTAGGAAAGAATTTACTTGAATAAAATCAAACGGCGCTCTCACTGTGGAATTTGTTGGTATAAAAATTGAATTTTTTTATTATATCGACAAATCCCGATTTTTCTTGGACTAGTAATCAACAAATTTAACATTTAATTTAAAAAAAAAGAGCGGTGAGATTCAAACCCACGCCCTTTCGGACTGGTGCCTAGCGTCTTAACCGCTCGGCCACTCTGCCTGTGCTTCATAAACATCAATACATCGTAATAATACGTCTTCAGTTACTGTCGTAATTCAATTCAATTTTTTTCAAACCGGAAGCGATATTGACAAAACCGGATTTTTCCCCGGACTAATTTTTTCATGCTGATTCCGAATCTGTATATAGTTTTTCTCTAGCACCTGTAGTTTGGCTATCTTTTGTATACGGACAGACGGACAGACGGACGGAGTCAGTGAGAGCTAAAAACTAAAAACATAAAAATAGCTGAACCTTAGTTTTAGGCAATTTGGTAGTTTCCGACTGTTTCGTTTCAACCAGGTGAAGCTTGCAGAATAGAAATTGCGTCGTCCTGGTTCCTACGGAGCGAGACGCAAGAAACTATTTACGATATTTTTTGTGTTGATTTTTTTTTGAGGGCGGGCGGGCGATGATTTGGTTGCAAGGTGATCTCAGACTATAGCTTCATGCAATGGGAGAAGAATAAAATGATGTCACCATTATGTGTGGGGGAAGTACAGAGTCAATCAACTTGACTTCACTCTTTATACGATTTTATGTATCACTTGATAACATTTCTAGTGATATAAGTTTGTGGATATCAATCTTTGGTAGTTTTCATTTGATTTCAAATTTTCAGTCAAACCGGCGCGCGGCGTTTTCAATTTTCCTACCTATAATATAAGCATCCTAGCAGGCCATGAAAAATAAACAAAAGCCGGTTCAGATGGAAGGACACAACTAACTTAGCAGGATGATGTAAACGAACCAGAGTAATGAGACGAGATTATAAAGATTCCTTACAACTCATTAGTTATAACCAAAAGCAACAGCGGTAACATATGAGGAGCTTTCACGCAAAAGTCAACATGTCCACTTTTAATAATTGTTCAGGAAACGCAATTTTTGAATACCTTTAATAATTATTTATTTGAATCAGTTTTTGTATGATAAATAGTAGCTTAATTTGTTCATATTTTGAGTATGAATCCATATTTTTCAAGAAAAGAGGTTTCGTTTTAAAACACATTTTGTTTTGGACTTGTGCACTTTTGAAAGAACGATACGTACATATTTGTTGAGTTTTGCATGGATTGCATCTTGGACTTGTTCAGTTTTGAATGAAAAGCATTAAAATTTTGATTCTAGGTCAAAGACACAATAAAATACTTTGTGTAAACTATTTTATATTATTTTGTATTATTTTATAATTTGTATTTAACAGTAAAAACTAAAAAATCTAAATATGAACTGCCGGCGTCTCTTCTATCAAGCAATCGCAAACGTAGCCCTTATCATTGTTTTGGTGCACGAGGCGATGATCTGTAGCTATAGTTTCACCAACGCAATGTTTACCGATTAGTTGTTTAAAATAATAATTGTTAAAAATATTTTTTGTTGCGGACTGGTTTATTTTGGGCAAAAAATTCAAGTGACATTTTCTGTTTAGAATGAAACAGGCTCTCGGACACAAATGTTTAAATGGTAAACAAGTAATAAGACAAAAAGTTGCATTCGAAATAAATTTTAGGGGTTGCAACCTTACAACCATGGCATAAACCAAGTAAATTACTAGCTAAGTGTCTTTTTGGTAGTAGAAAATGTCAGGCTAATGACAGTGCTGTGACCTTGGAACATTCATATTTTTGCCTTTACGTCTACAGTTTTTTGGGTTCAAGTTGACATCAGGAATTTTGTACCTATAAAAGGTTAACAAATATTTATCACTCTGACAAACAGAAATCATTTGAAAAGAAACTGAAATAAACCTGTCCCGACATTTGCAACTCCCATTTTGTGTATTTCTCCTGCCTTTTACGAGTTCCCCTCTTACCCTCCCAAACTGATATATCACGTGAATGCATCCTCGAGTTTTCGCAGTAATAAACACAGCCAACAAACAAATCTAAACAACTATAATAACGGTTTGCGGTTTTGTACGAGATCGGAGTTATGCCGCCGTTGACGGTTACCAAGACTACTCAAGTAGTAAAGTGCTTTAAATTCCAGGATTCCTAAAATCGCATGGCCATTTCAGTTAGCGCATAACATACTTAGATGTCTGACTGTTCAGAACTTATACTTGCCTTGCATAAAAGTCGCCACGCAACTACAAAATAAATTTATTATTCCACATAGACAGGCGTGGGTAGACTTGTTGAGTTTTGCATGAATTCCTAGATCTAGCCCAATGATACTATTAGGGACTTGTTAGGTTTTGTTCGATTTTCGATGAAAAAACTCCTGTAGTAGGACTTGTTGCATTTTGTATGAATGTTTAATATTTCCATGCTGTTATATGATTGATTTGTGTAATATTGCACGGAATAGATCGCCAATCCGGTAGATATCATCTTAAACTACATAAATTCGTATATAACTGAATTTGGTATGAAGTTGGACTTGTTCACTTTTGCGTGGAAGCTCCTCATATATAAGGTCAAAGAACAGCTGAAATAGGTCAGAAATGAATGTTTCCATAGCCTCTAGGTACTACTGAAATGTACTAGAGGTCTACAACTTTCAAAACCATTAAACATTTTGAAATGAAAGGAAAATTGCCAGCAAACGGCACTAATACTCTACTTATGCCACGTTATCATAGTAATCCTTTTCCGGCAAAAATAGAACAGTTCAAGTTTGTTCATAACAATGCGCTCCACCAAACAATCCACAACCACTTCCCGGCTAAAATCCATAGACTCCGCAGAGCGAATCACAGAAAGCCTGTATAGCTCCGTCATGAAGCAAACGTTGAGGGAGTGTATGGAAAGGAGAGGAACTAAGCCAGCGAGAGTCCCCTTTTGGTGGAAGTCTGAAATCGAAGAAGAAAGAGCCAACTGCATTGCAGCAGGACGGAAACTAGTGCGCATGCAGCGAAAGAACCCAAGGCCAGAGCAAATCATAGCAGAGCTTCACGATGCCTATAAATTGATAAAGAGAAAGCTTGCAAAACTCATTTACTTTGCTAAGAAGGATCACTGGAGGAAGCTATGCGATAGCCTAGAGAATGATATCTGGGGCGAAGGCTACCGCATAGCCATCAAGCAGCTGCTAGGAAATACACCGGCATATGAATTATGCGACGATAGGAAAGTGGAGATCGTACGTTAACTGTTTCCAACCAGACAGGACACGTGGGAGAAAGAAAGCCCAGACGAGAACGTCATCTTGTTCAGCTTTGAGATGCAGCGGATAGATTGAAAGCAGGAAAGGCACCCGGCCCGGATAACATACCCCGGAGGTCATAAAGTGAATAGTCGACTCTGTTCCCCTTTTCCTGCTAAATCTGTTAAATGGGCTGCTCAAGACGCAGACATTTCCTGAGGCCTGGAAAAGAGCCAAGGTGATATTGCTCGGTAAAGGCGGTAAACCTCCTGGGCTCACATCGTCTCACAGACCTATATGTCTACTGGACACCATAGGTAAGCTGTTCGAGATAATGATCCGTCAGAGGCTAGAGAAAGAAATAGACGAAGGAGAAGGTCTCTCGGAGTACCAGTTCGGCTTTCGTACAGGCAAGTCTACCATCTACGCCCTTGAGACAGTGATGGGCGTAGTAGAAAAGTCCAGGGATAAATGGTGCACACTAGTTACCCTTGACATCAGGAATGCTTCAATACTGCTTCCTGGGGCATCATAATGCGTGAATTGCGAAGGCGAAACATCTCGAAATATCTTCGTAATATAATAAGCAGTTATTTCTAGGAGAGGACCATATCTATATCCAAAGTAGACCTGCCAATGTCTACCGGGGTCCCACAAGGGTCGGCACTAGGACGAACCCTCTGAAACATCCTGTACGATGGGATATTGAAGCTACGGCTACCCGGTAGCGTTAGAACGATAGGCTTCGCAGATGACTTAGCTTTAGTCGTGACAGCCAAGGACGAGGTATCCTCGCATACAAGGTGAACCGGGCCTTGCAAAAGATTGACAACTGGATAGGTGATCGTCACCTAGATTTGGCTCCAGAAAAGACTGAGGCAGTTATACTACGAGGATATAGAATAAAGCGGAAGGACGTGAACTTCCAGCTTAGAGGCAAAACGATAACCTCCAGTAAGTCTGTGAGGTACTTGGGAGTCTATATAGACAACGAGAGGTGCTTCCCAGACAACATAAGGAAGTCAACCCAGAAGGCAGAAACTAGAATAGCAATGCTCTCTAGACTGATGCCGAATATTGGGGGACCCAGCAGTAGAAAAAGGGCACTCCTGAACGGAATCGTCCAGTCGATTGTCCTTTACGGGCGCCTGTTTGGCATAGGGCACTCAAAAGGAAAGAAAACATCAGCAGGAGCTAGATAGGCTCCAGAGAAAGTCACCGCTAAGGGTAGCCAGTGCCTACCGTACAGTATCCAGCAAGGCCTTGCAAGTGGTGACGGGGACACCACCCTTGCATCGGCTAGCTGAAGAGAGAAGAGACATCTACGTCTCACAAGGGGACACAGAGACGAGGCGGAAAGAATGCAGAAAACGGACCATGGAGAAGTGGCAGCAGATATGGTAGCAAACGACTGAGGTTGCGCAGTGGACAAAAAGACTCATACCATTAGTCGGAGAATGGGTAAAATGCGAGCACAGGACTACCTGCTATTTCCTGATGCAGGCTCTCCGGTAATAAGTGTCGAGAGATCTATACCACTGATGTAAACACCACTGCGTCTGCAAGTCTCAGCTTGTCTGAGAGAAATCGCTGTAGTTGAATAGTCGTCTACTTTTGAAGAAGTGTCGGGAGATTTATAGTGGCATTTGAACAAAATGGGTGATAAAAAGGAATGGTTAAAAAGTGAAGTGGACGAATTATCATCAATATCATAATAAACCAGAATTATGGGATGTGAAAAACAAAATTTATAAAAATAGACTGGAGGAACAAGATGCACTGAGTGAGATTGCAGAAAAATTCGAAACTGCGGTTGAAGAGATAACCAGAGAGATCCATAACTGTTCATTAAAATCACAATGACTGCACATTTTCTCTTTGATACTTTCATTGTACAGATATACCATATACTATTCACACAATGAGTACAAATTTAGGACTGTGGCTGTCTTTATACTTATATAAGCTATAAATGTCAAGCAATTTCTATAACAAATGTAAACAGTCAATGCTATTTATGTCAGACATTTGAAATTTATGTTAGGACACAAATGTCAACATGTCTATCAGCTATAAATGTCAAGAAATTTATATCGCTAATGTAAACGATCAATGCTATTTTATATCAGACATCTGACACTTATGTCTCGACAGAAGTGTCAGATGCAAACGTACCTTAACGGCACATGGCCCGTTCCGCGTCTATCGTAAAAGGGTAGGAAGAGCTACAGACGACCAGTGCCGCCATTGTGGACAGCTAGATACGGCGGAACATACGCTCTTCGAGTGTGAGAGGTGGCTCGCATACAGACAAGAAGCCTGTCCAAACCTACCTGAAGATCTGAAGGCAGATAACATGGTGAGACTGATGATCTCCCATAAAGTCTATTGGAAGACCATCCACTGCATGGTGAGGAAAATTCTGAGCGCCAAAGAAATCGAGGAACGCAGAAGTGGTGATTAAACCACAAGATTAAAGATCTCGGACCAGCCCTACACTCATGTTGTTATGTCGTTCGACGAAGGTTCCGTGAGTGGTAGGAGGGCTTGAAGGTAAGAAAAGAGGGAACAGGTTTTAGCCGGTCGGGCCGTGGTGGCATGTCGGATGGACGCGTTTGCGTCCGTTGGACATGCGATCAGAAGACTCAAGCTGGTTCAGCGTCGGGCGGGCAGACTCTCTCTCGCACCTTCGGGTGTGCGAGAGCTTCTGTCCTTGCGATCAAGCCGATTTCATAAATCCTCTATAATAAAAAAAACAACCACTTCGTCACCGACTAGCTATTTAGCAATTAGCTTATCAGCTGAAGGATGAGAAGCAGCCATTCATCCGTCACACACGTGACACACATCCCTAGTTTTGACAGTTCCAGTAGATGGATCGACAGATGGTGGGAAATCGGAATTAATCGGCGCATGCGTCGTAAATTGCAAGTTAGACAGCGACTATTGTGCGATCACTACTGATAAGTTTTTCTGTGATCTGTGGAACTGTGGATCACTCTCGGTCGACGAAGTTAGTGAATACGGTGGCTCGCGGCGGGTGCACGATCCACTGATCTAGTTCTGATGACTAGATCACTCGAAGTCGAAGCAAATACTTGAAGTTGAGACATTCTAAAAACCACATTGCCACCTAGATATGATTGCGCCACTCCAAGATAGGTATAAGTATCTCCAACTAGTGAAGTGTGGCTGTGTCCGGCACGTAATTGTAGCAAGACCATCCACGAGCTGATTCTCCTGGTCACCATCCACGCATCACTGCCACTTGAGTTAAACAATGGCACAATATTTATTATCTATCATGGGATGTAATTATTTCGTACACAGTACAAAAAAAGCAGCAACTAGATAACGGTATTCCCTAGGAAGCTTATCGCTCACTGAAAATTACTCGTCAGCATTGTTCTCCAATTATTATTCGTTCATTTGAATCGGCAAGGGAATAGAATTGGAGGTACGTTTTTAAATAATTTTTTTATCCTATAAAGGTCACATTCAGCGAGAATGACTGGTAGAACGTTTCTGGCTACAAAATGTAGCTTTGCGCTAGTTGCTCCTTCGTGTTATCATACGGAAAAAATACAGCAGTCTGCTAGCTAGGAGAGAATTCACAATTACTGTTGCATGGTTTGTTCAAAGGTGGGTACAAATCAGCGCGTCGCGAACCCGCACCATGTGTGCGCCGCGGGTATGTTGTGCATCAGGTATGTGCACGTCCAAAAACCACAAACATATCACGCTCCCGTCCAAACCTGTACGGCGAACATTCGTTGAAAAAACGGCAGGTGGTGAATCTTGACACGCGGTGTGCGAGTGGCGCACGCGCATATATTTGTACATACCATAACAAAATTAGGGGGTTTATCGACCATGAAAAGTGAGGAGCTAAGGATTAACATAATAAACACTGGGTAAATATTAAACAAATATATTGCTGGTTACAGCCCTATTGCATCTAATTTTACCGTCATTTCATGTTGCAAACTTTGAATTAGCAGAATGAAAAAATAGTGTCAAGTACTCAGTACTCCCCACATGTTTCCAATAATAACAAAAAATGTGTAGTTGCTCAATCTTTCACCACCCAATTTCACCCCTCTGTACTGCCGGACACTATCTGTAATAGGTAATCAAATTTCATTGGACTAACCTGCATACGATATATTGATGTACAGGGTGTCCGATTTTGGGCACTCTTACGGGGTATCTCGGTTATTTTTGAACATAGAGAGTTGCGGTTTTCGCGACAGTGTGCTACTTTTTTTGTGAAACTAAAGATGCCGTCAACCAAATTATCATGGCCCTCTTGGCTCAGGGTAAAATCGAAAACTATCGATTTTGAGACCACCCTCTTATCTCGGTTGTCTTTTATCTTATTGAAAATTTTAGAAAAAGGCCTTATAGAATTTTTTCTGTAAAATCCAGTGGTGTAGTTTAATGTTTTCTTACTATAACCAATTTTCACTTATGAAGCAAACATATATATATTTTTAAATGAAACACCCTGTATATTATTTTTGAAGTCAATCGGAAATAATTCAGGCTTTTCAAAAATATATATAAGTATGATTTTTTTCTGAAAACTAAGCTCAAAATTTCATTTTTCACTTTATTTGTAGCAGTAGGCCATGACTAATCTTCTAAAAACAATATCCAATATTATTAAGATACAAGATACTCAATACTTTTAAACTCAATTATTTAATTGTATTTTATACGCTATTAACTACTATTTGTGATAATGTTGAGTAAATATTACTTATTGTAAAAAAAACATTTAGTGCGTGATAAGGGTTATCAAACCAAGGAAAGAATTTTAACACAGCTGGCTAAGCACGCAAAGAGAAACAACGATGAGGTCCAATAAGTGCGAAACACGTGTCGGCAGCTATCGTTGTTTCTTTTTGCGTGCTTAGCCAGCTATGTTAAAATTACTTATTGTATTACATTACTTAAAACCAAACATTATATCTGAAGAATATCAACACACTATTAAATTTGAATTTGAATCAAAATAAAAACTAAAAACGTCGAGGAGCTTTTAGAGATGTTGGTTCAAGTTGGAGACTATTTTCTCGAATGCAAATCTGGCACAATTGTTTATTCTTTTAATGGCATTTAAAAGAATTATTGCTCTCCTTTGTGTTATGGCGATTAAAAATTCCCAAACTTGGATCCTGTGCAAATGTTAAAGTATCTTAAACTTGCATGAATGGTAATTGTATTTTTTTTTTAGAATTATTTCTGCAGTTGATTTTTGTACCCCTACAGCTTCTTCTTTGGGCCTACAAGATGATGAATGCGTTGCTTCTTTGTAACCTAATACGTTTGTTTCCCTTTGCTCCCTATTCTCCTTGAAATAAGTTTTAGGGCGTGGTTGAATAAAGAATCCGCACCTAACTACTTTTATTTGTAGACGAGCAAATATATCTGAAGACGGTTGCTGTCTCTTTGCGGGTATATAAGCTGCCATTATTATAGAAAATTGACAATTATTAAAATTAAAATACAGAAAGAACAAAGTTATATTTAATAAAAATATTATTAAAAGCTGACAGTCTCGCAGGTTCTTTACAGATTTGCTTTTTTGTTTTTAATAGATGGGTCATAGCACACTATCTACTCAATATTATAATAACACAATATTCATCATTTTAATGAGACATTATTATTTTCCGTTTTTTCGAATTTGAGTAGGAAGTCTCTTGTAGAGTAATAACTGCTTAGATGCTTATTATTTATAGTTGATTAACCATGGCCTACTGCTACAAATAAAGTAAAAATTGGAAAAATCAAATTTTGAGCACAATTTTAAAAATAACTTAATAATAATATATGTTTTTGAAAAGGTTGAATTATTTCCGATTAAAAAATGTTTGCTTCATAACTGAAAAATGGTTAGAGTAACAAAATATCAAACTACACACTGGATTCTACAGAAAAAATTCTATAAAACCCTTTTTTTAAATTTTCAATAAAATAAAAGACTGAGAAACTGAGATACGAGGGTGGTCCCAAAATCGATAATTTTAGATTTCACCCTGTATCTCAAAAACCAAGAGGGACATGATAATTTTGTTGACGGCATCTTTAGATTCACAAAAAAGTAGCACACTGCCCCGCAGGGGGATTTTCTTTTGTAGCCAGAAGTTTATTCTGGATTTAAGAGAAGATACATGGGGAGCGTCGCCCCCACGGCCCCAGGCAGGGAGTTCGGGGTTTGGCAGTTTTAATTATTCTACCAAACACCGAGCTTAATCTTTCCCTTAACCCTCCTATGTCCTATTCCTCCACTCCTCCTCTCTAAAGCCTCCTCCTCTCTAACCCCCAGGCAGCGTTGTGCTTGCTATTACAATTGTACTAGATCTATTACAATTTGCCCATAGCTATTACACTGTTACTACAATAGCAAAAATCCCGAAAATTTATTACATTTTAAAAAATTCACAAATTTCAAAAAATATTTTAAAAATTTTAAAATCAAAATCCTGGCTATAGTCTTGGGTTATGCGACACCTATAACCAGGAAGCGCACGGGACAGGAATTACTGATCTCTCGTGCATTTACACCCAATCTCGCACACTGTTTATTTTATAGTAATTTGTGATTTCTAAATTTCTTGAAAATTAGTTCACTCCCCAATATGGACGAAGCCCGAAAACTTTAAGGGGTGATTTCTGGCACCAACTTATGTTATATGTTTGAATTATATATGGTTACTCTTAATAGCAAAAAAGTTGAAATGCCCTAAATATTAGATTGCAAAATGGTTAATGTGTGGCCGCCCTTACCATATTCGTACGTTACTAAGTCACCTGCGACCTGCTAAAGTAAACAATCGACAAAAACATTAAAAAAAAACGTACTAAACGATATTCGCCCTTTTTTTGCTGTAAAATCGAAAGTGTTATAGAAAGTGAAAGTGATGAAATAAAGTGGGCCAGACACGTTTCAATCATCTTTACAACAAAACTTCAAACGTTGATTTCTCTGTAACAAATGCGAATTTAAGAATAATTGCTTTTGATATCGGCTTCGCATTTCAAAACTGCGATTTCTTTTTTCGGGATTCGTCCTTCACGGTGTATAGTGAATATACAAAAGGTTAGGGTTTGATGCTATCAAGAGCGTCGATAAGGGGGGTAATCACACCCTTCCCCCCAAGAATAATAAATAGTATCTAATCTACTACACTTATGTGCTTCAAGTCTAGCACGTATAGGTAATCCACATATCATATATGCACCCAGCCCCCCCCCCCCCCCCCGCCGCGCGAATAATATTTTTCACATCACTGAAGAAAACTGATACCGTAATAAGTAGTAACTTATGCTTCTCACGGCTAGATAGCACGCAACTTCGGATCTATTACAATTTATTGCAATCTATTACATTTTCTAGTACAATTGTCTTACCCCAAAAGCAAAACGCTGCCCCCAGGAGTAAACCGGCTATAAAAATCCGTAACCTAAGGTGTTTGCCATGCTGAGAGGTGCATGACTCTACGTGAGTGAGTCGCTAACGGCTACCTCCGGATACCTGGCGCCCTCCGGTTGTAATTATAGCCCCTCCGTGGTAAGCCTGCTCCGCCACGGTTGAGATTACTTCAGAGCTTACTCGTGGGACAGATATGAATATATCCCAAAAACAAAAATCACGCGAAGCGCCTGTCCTCCATAAAACGGGCAGAGCTGGAGGAGCACTTTCAAGTCCTTCAACAGGCGTGGAGACGGTGGGAGAATACCCCCGGTTCCTCCTTGTTAAGAGAAACGATGGAAATTTTGACAATGTGAACCCGTTTGTAATTTCAAACACAATGTACAGTATTACAGGAGAGGTTAAGTCTTTAAGAAAAGTTAAGGAAGGATTGCTAGTTGAAACAAAAACAACATCCCAAGCTAAACGTTTATTCAAAACGAACAGATTTGGCAACATGGAAGTCACTGTTGAACCTCATAGAAGTCTTAATTACTCTAAAGGAATTATTTTTTGCAGAGATCTGTTACTTTCAACAGTCGAAGAGATTCGTGATGAGCTTAAGACAGAAGGTGTGGTAGAAGTGAGAAGATTAAAATCAAAAAAGAATGGTGGACTTGTAGATACTCCTAAGCATGTAATCACATTTGCTAAGACTACACTACCCAAAGAAATTAAAGTAGCATACCACAAACTCATAGTTAGACCCTATATACCCTCTCCAACAAGGTGTTTTAATTGTCAAGCTTTTGGACATGCCGCCTCAAGTTGCACAAAAGAAAAACTTTGCCATGTGGTAGCGCACCGCATGAGGGAGTGCCTTGTCAGGATCCAAAAACGTGCGTTAACTGTGGCGGGCCCCATTCCGCAGCATATAGGGAATGTCCGAGTTACAAAACAGAAGCAACAATTCAGAAGGTCAAAGTAATCGAACGTATAAGCTATGTCGAGGCCAAAAGAAAAGTTGTTATTAGTACTCCGAAACAAAATACATCATACGCAACTGCTACGTCTAAAGTACCTGAACTCCCTGTAAAAGATATAATAGCCTCATCCCACATATTGAAACAGCTGTAAGAAATGCTGTCGCATCTTCGGTAATGAAACCTAATGACCTTGGTCCTCCATTACCACCACCATCATTACCACCCCCGAACATTAGCTCAGTTAGAGTTCGCTCTGACTCCGCTTCGACCTCCATTTCTGCTACTTCTGAACAACACAAGAAGCAAGGTGACTCTACCACCGACGAGGATATACCAGCCCTTGGTGAATCCTCAAAGTCTATAAAGAAACGAGGTCGTCCCAAAACCCAATGATTTATAACGGTGATAATTAAGTGCATGTTATTAGCACTTCCAACTGCCTTCTAGTCATATTTCTTATTTATTCGTTTTATATCTACATATTTATTTATTACTATTTTACTGTCTATTTGTGTTTGTATATGTCCATATTCTTGGAATAATTTATTATATGTACCTATAGCATTTATATTTGCGACGACTCTACGTTCAGATTACTATAATACAAAAAAAAATGTCTGCACAAACAATTGTACAATGGAACTGCAATGGAATAATGCAGAGGTACTGTGAACTAAAACTATTAATAAGAGACCTCGAACCGTTGTGCCTATGTATTCAGGAAAGTCATTTGAGACCGGAGAAGCCATACTCGTTGAAGGGATACTCTATCATCAGAAAAGATATACCAGCCGTTGATAGAGCACATGGAGGTGTAGCAATATTACTTAAGGATGATGTCGAATATCAACATTTGCAAATTAATAGCTCTCTACAAGTAGTCGCCGTGCGCATATCAATACCCACGAGGCTAACAGTTTGTAATATATACCTTCCTGATGGTAGTTGGCAACTTGAAGATATTGCGGCTATTATATCACAACTGCCAACCCCATTTCTACTAGTCGGTGACTTCAATGCACACAACCCCTTATGGGGATCCCATACAATGGATGGTCGTTGAAGACTAATTGGTACACTACTTGAAGAACCGGACTTAACGCTACTCAATACAAGAGCACCAACCCATCTTACTGCACGATCCAGTACATTCTCAGCAATAGATATAGCCATCACCATCCTTAGCTGAACGCCTACTTTGGAGGGTACTTGATCATATGTATGGCAGTGACCACTTTCCTTGCGTCACTACAATCAGTACTACTGGATGTAGTGGAACAACACCAAAATACTAGCTAATGTCTAAAGCTAACTGGGAACACTTTGAAAGTATGCTCTCAGCAGAGACAATACTTAATGAAGACACATCAATAGACAATTTCTCCAACGTAATCAAGCAAGCAGCCATTGAAAGCATTCCTCTTGCTGGTGGCACACCGAAAAATCGCAAGCTGCCGTGGTGGAACTCGGAAATAGCTGAAGCGATTAGAATGAAAAAACATGCTTTTAGCGTGTTCAAACGGCACTGCACAATGGTGAACTTAATTACGTTCAAAAAAGCTCGAGCCAAAGCAAGAAGGCTGATGATTAGTGCTAAGAGAGAATCCTGGAGGCAGTATGTCTCCTCAATCACTTCAGAAGCAACATCTGCAGAGGTGTGGGCCAAAGTAAGGACAATAAGTGGTAGAAGCTCTGTACGCCACATAGCGCACCTTCGGGGAAATGACGGAACGGTAACTGACTCGCCTCAAGATATTTCTAACATCTTAGCTGATCAGTTTGAGAGTTTCAGTAAGTAGTACAGACAACTATAGTGTCGAATTTGTAGTATCCAAAAATTTGAGAGAAGTGCCCCTTGACTTCAGTTCAAATATTTCACACCCACATAACCAGCCTTTTAATATGTACGAACTAGAAAATGCCCTTAGTAAGACAAGAAAATCTGCACCGGGTATGGACATGATAAACTATGATATGATAAAGCACCTTCCCATCCATCTAAAATATACACTACTTGATGTCTATAATAGAATATGGTCTGAGGGCTCCTACCCTGAATGCTGGAAGAGAGCTATTGTAGTTCCCATCTTAAAGGAGGGCAAGGATCCTATTAACGCTTCCAGCTATAGACAAATCAGCCTAACGTGCTGCCTTGGCAAAATTTTAGAAAGGATGGTAAATGAACGACTCACTTGGTGTCTCGAATCAGAGGATCGACTAAATGACTGTCAAGCCGGGTTTAGAAAACACAAAAGTACAACAGACCAGCTGGTGTATGTTGAAAATATACTACAAGATAGTTTCAAGGAAAGAAAACATACCATAGCAGTCTTCTTTGACCTCGAAAAAGCCTTCGATATGATGTGGAGATATGAAGTCTTACGCCAGCTCCATAATTGGGGATTCGAGGTAATCTCCCACTCTTTGTGGAGTATTTTCTATCAAATCGGTCTTTTTGTGTTAGAATTGCGAATACTCTATCATCACCCAGAGTTTTAGAAAATGGCATCCCCCTCAGCTGCACACTATTTACTGTAGCAATAAACATGCTCACCAAATCACTCAACGCGAATATCAAAACATGCTTGTATGTTGACGACTTATGTATCCTGGCATCTGGTTATCAAACGGATGATGTTTCACTTCAAGTACAGTCCGCTGTTGAAACTATCTCCAACAACGCAAAACGCTCAGGCTTTATCCTATCAAGAACAAAAACTAAGTCTGTTCATTTCTGTAGGCTTAGAAAGCCACACAATGATCCAGTCCTATATCTCGAAGGTGAACGGATTTCTTGTGAGTCTAACATTAAATTTTTGGGTGTCATACTGGACTCTAAATTAACATGGCGATCACATATTGACAGTTTAATCCACAAGTGCAGATCAATATTAAATTTAATAAAATGCCTATGCTCGACCCGCTGGGGAGCAGAAACGAAAGTTCTGCTGAAAACTTACAGATGTCTCGTTCTCTCTAGAATCGACTATGGCTTCATAGTGTATTCGTTGGCCAGGACTTCTCTTTTGAAGAAAATAGAAGCTGTGCACAATATGGGAATTCGGTATTGTTTAGGTGCGTATAGGACAACACCAACCACTAGTTTATACTGTGAATCTGGGATCCAGCCACTTAACATCAGGCGGAAAAAATTAGGGCTAGCATACAAAACTCGGATTATGGCACAAACTAATAATCGTAATACAGCTATTTTAGCTGTGGACTGTGACGACTACCTGAGAAGAGCAACCATCACAAGACCTCTTAGAGTAAGGCTTCGAGAAAGTGCCCAATAAGCGAATGTCATAGAGAGTCCCCTGTACTCCATAACTTATCCAGAAACACCTCCATGGAATATACCAAGCATCGAGATGAACACGGAGCTAAGTGTACATTCCAAGCAAAACACATCACCCGCATTGTTAAATACCCTTTTTCAAAAAATAACTCGAAGATACCCCGAGGCACACATATTATATACCGATGGCTCCAAAACCGCAACAGGCGTGGAATGTTCTGTGGTAATAGATGGTGTTCAAAGTGCATGGACTTTATCTCCACTTACATCTGTATTTACAGCAGAGCAATATGCCATTTGGCAAGGATTAAAGTTTGTTCAAATATCGGCAATCAATAGAATTACAGTTATTGTAACTGACTCTCTGTCTGCATTAAGAGCACTCAGTAACCGATATTCGCCAGACCCACTTGTTCAGATGTGCCTCCAGACCCTAGTAGATTTAAAGCAGGCTGGTAAAAATGCTATTCTACTGTGGGTACCTAGTCACATAGAAATTCGAGGAAATGAGTTATCAGACGAAGCGGCTAAAATTGCGACGCTTTGTCAAAACAGACGTCCAAACCGTTAAGGTTTGTGATCAACAACTCTACATCTCGCATTGTATAAACAATTTATGGCAACGAGAATGGGACAGAACAGGATCACAACTAAAACAAGTTAAACCCTCTGTAACTCCATGGAACCCAGTTCTTAATGTGAGCAGAAGAGATGCCGTAAAACTACATCGTATGAGGATGGGCCATACAATGCTCACGCACTCATATCTCTTGCTCAGATCACAGCCACCATTATGCCCATCATAGTACTTACAATACCACACATTATTGGTGTCTGTCCTGCACTGATAAATCTTCGTGACTGCTACGAGATGAGTGATAACTGGACGCAAAATCTTAGTGACCCATTGCGAATAGAGAATACTCTTCCTTAAAAGTACAGGTTTCTACTATAAAATTTAGGACAGATGAGTTAATAACAATAACATGCAGCTAATGACCTAGAAGTCGATGCTGCCTAATCACAAAAAAAAAGTAGCACACTGTTGCGAAAACCGCAACTCTCTATCTTCTAAAATAACCGAGATATCCCGTAAAAGTACCCAAAATGGGACACCTTGTATTTACGTTTATTTATTTCTTATTTCAAAGTACGCCACTGAAATTTTGTTCTGTTAGATTTGAAGTGTACACAATTTCACCAGCAACAAATTTGAGTACCGTAAAATATAGCCGTCTATAAGCGAGCGCTCAACCCCGCAAGACCCCATTTCAATTTAACCTCTTCCCAAAAAATAATAGTGATCAGGAAATTCAAAAATACAAAGTCTTAATTTGGAAGGGTTCTTGTTTTCAAAAACGAATGTGGCGACAGAAACATTGTGGCACAGATTGTATACGGACTCTTAATCCCGCACAACTAAAAACCCGCATTAAAGCTGCTGCAGCCCAATTGCTTTTAATACTTCACAAAGATAAGCCAATGCACGAAACCTTCTACAAACATCTAGAAGAGCATGGTTGTCTGAGCAGTTGACCTTCTAGTTCCGAAGGTCTAGTGAGTAACACCTTAGTATACCATAGCTGGATTATGGGCATGGATGTGCCCGATATCTGCTGTAGAGTTAGCCTGCAGACGCCAGAGACCCTTACGCACCTCTTGTCGGCGTGTAAGGTGTGCGCTGGCACAGCCTACGTCTATCGGCAAAACGCGGCTCTACTAGTGCTATACTACCATTTAAGGCACTCCTACGGACTAGTGATCGGATAAACCGGGAAGCCCCCCACCTTGACGGTTTTGGCGTCTGATTATATTACCACTTTCGTTTTTTCCTTTTTTCTGCCCATCTCTTTGTCTGATTTATTTTATTTTTTATATCACTTTTTTTATTTCTCTCCTTTCCTTATTATTATTTTTTTTTCCTTTTTTCAATTTTTCCTACAATCACTTTACATCCCAAAATTGGCCTTTCGGCCCACTATAATGCCTCACGTTAATATCTAAGCCTACACAACAATAACGACATAGTAACAACATAGAAAACGAGAACCTGGAGCTCATTCACACATCCGACACTACCAGTCCTCTCCACTCATTCCAGACTTTCACTCCCCTCTCGTTCGTCCTCCCACTCAACTTCAGCTGCGGTCCGCGTCCTAATCCCAAACACTCTATCCTGACTCTCGCATTTACCCTGTCGGGCCTCTGACACTCATCCCGTATATGCTTTGCGCTCTCGTCCCCTCCTCCGCACCCACAATCCGCTACCTCCGACATCAATCCAAACTTATGTAGGTACGCTAGAAAGTTACCGTGTCCGGTATACGGTATAGATGAGAAGAGGTGCAAAATTTACTGGAACTACTCATCTCCACGGTCGAGCTTATAAAAGCAAATAAGCCCGACATAGTCCTCCTTGACCACCAACAGAAGACGATGTTCGTTATCGAGTTCTCGGCACCTGCCGAGGACAACATCGTCTTTAAAGAGGAAAAAAAGCGGACCAAATATAAAGAGCTCCTCGGACAACTTCGCAGGCTCTGGCCGGACTACACTGTGAGTCTGCTAGTAATGGTCATTGGATCCCTAGGTGGTATGAGGGATACGCTGCTCTCTGCACTGCGTAAAATGCCGGTGTGCCGTGCGGCGGCGCCCATCTTAGCCGCCAGAATGCAGAAGGCAGTCATCCTCTGATTGTTCACCTTACTCACTGGGTAATGGAACAGCCCGGTGTGTTGGAGCCCGGTTGCACTTTTTTTTGTTTTCTGTTTTAATATATAAGAGACAAAATATTATTCGTCGGGGTGGGGGTGAGGTGCAACTATTTGTGAATAACACATTTAGCGGATTTATATGATACGGCATTATATCGGGTTATTCACGTTATTCGACAAGGAGCATCATGCATAAAGTATTTAATAAAAAAGAAAATAGTAACTTCGCATGGATAGGTACCCAGTAAGGATACATTCTAAAAATATTTTCATGTTATACAAGACACGAAACGTATAAAATTATATTTTTTTTAAATGAAACACCCTGGATATTATTGCATATTTATATTCCTTGGTAAATTCTAATGTGACGTTATGTATCACACATGGGACTTAAAGTGTACCGCTTAGGCGTAAATCGCCATTTTCGGTATAAGTAGATATCATAAAAAAATTGAGTATCGCAGAGATTATAAAATTATGATTTATTTAAATTATAAAAGCGTATCCCACACGTCACCCTAGGTTAGGCGGTCAAATTTGAGTTAAGTTTGTGCTTGGAGAAATCGGTCGCTTAATTAAGGAATCTTCAATCAGGCATAATTTGATTTTTTTAAATCGGAATGCCTAATTTTTTTTAACGGTTAAATGTAAAATTTGATGACCTATCTAATGATATGACATTGTGAATATGAAAGTCTGGTAGTTTTTGGTTACGATTGGTATTTACCATTTAAATAATTTTGTATATTCGAATCTCCCGCGTTTTGACTTGCGAGTTTGAAGTCTGACGGTTGACGCGGAAGAAGGGAGAGAAAAGTGAAGCCAGTCGGGTCTGCTCTCTGTTCACTGAGACGGTGAACCGTGGTCGATTTTTCGTGAATATAGCTGTATAGCATCGAAATTCCCGTCTAAAATGGCCGAAGAAGTAACATCCCATTGAGTACAACGCCTTCAAGTACCCAGCTGGGGAAGACATCCGGCGCCAACCAACAAGGGGTGAGTCAACCGATGCATGATTAACTCGTGAGTCATTTGCGGTTATTTGCCAATTTAGTTGGTCCTTCACAATTGGCTACAATTACTTTATGGATCGAATTGTAACCATTTTTTGGCCCTCCGAGCACGGATAAATAAATCGCGCTATAGTAAAATAGTCTACGTAAAATCTAAATTGGTACGTATCCTTGACAAAAAACGGAGTTTTTTTGTGACATCGGAATTTGTTAGTGTTGCGCGCTGTTTGTAAAAATTGGTTATATTCGAAAACAAGCAACTTTTGGTGTATTGTGTTGGTAATACATATCTGGGGAGTTTTCTGGGCATTTGAAATTGACATTTTGCGAATTGCGTGAGCGCAAAAGTTGTTTTGATTCAGTTGGTTACATTCGGTTGGGGGTTCGAAAACCGGCGTTTCGACAATTGGTGTAGTCGACGGAGATTTCGAAAAAGAATAACAACTGAAAATTTTGTGATTTGTGTGTGGTTGCCGTATTGTTTGTGTAAAGAAGTTGTGTTTACTAGCAGATTGATTCTAAATTTGATTATTTTGGTCTTGTGTTTACATTGAATCGTTACCTGATACCTGAACATGCCTAATGCAAATGTTGTGAAGTTGCAACGGCAACGCGCGCTAGTTTTAAAATCTATTAAAAATGTTCTTGAGGCGGCCAAGAAGGCTCGTGATAATGGCGAGTATCGGACGGAGTTTTTTCTCAGGTATGGAGAGCTGGATGGGTATGTAACGAGGTTTGAGAATTTGCAATATGAAATAATAGCCTTGGTAGATGAGTCTGCCTTAGAGGAGGAGGAAGCAGTTCATACAATGTTTGATGATATGAGATATTCAATAAGGGGCATTCATAAAGATCTTTCTGATGAGATGATGGCTCGTAGTGAGCATGAAACATCTGCAGTGGTCGTAAGAGAAAATTGTTTGAGGCTTCCCAAAATTGAAATACCGAAGTTTGATGGTGACCTTACAAGGTGGCCTACGTTCATCGACTTATTCAATACTCTTATTCATAGAAATAATTCGCTGTCAAAAATAGAAAAGTTTCAGTTCTTGATTTCTTATTTAGAAAAAGAGGCAGGTCTAATAGTAAGGAATGTGCCCATTACTGAGGATAATTATGAAATAGCCTATAATGCATTAATGAGTCGATATCAGAATGAACGTGTTTTATTGAGCAATTATTGGTTTTCAATTTATAATGCTTCTCCCTCTAGGCATGATTCTGCAGTTGAACTTCGAAAATTGTTGTCAATATTTTCTGAAAATTTGGTGGCTTTAGAGATGAGTAACTTGAACCTATGGGATTTTACCAAATTCAATTTATTGTTGCAGAAATTACCTTCTTCCCTTAAAACGCGATTTGAACTAGAACATAATGGGAATAATGTTCCGGGGTTTGACATGCTTTTTGGATTTGTTGAGAAAACCTGTCGAGCTCTGGAAAATACATCCCTTACTTCCGCATATCAAGGGAGTAATGTGTCTAATGCTAGTGGTGGGTTTAGAAAGAATAATAGTCCTGCTAATCCCAAGGGAAGGCAGACACTTAGTTTTTCGACTGGCACATTAACACAGGAAAAGTGTAATTTTTGCAAGGGTTCACCACATTCGTTGATCAAATGTGATAGATTCTTGCAGGCAGAATGTCGTAAGAGGCATGCCTTTGTCAAGCGGACTAGAATGTGTTTTAATTGTTTGGGAGCTACTCATCTAGTAAATAAATGTAAATCAAAAGAACTTTGTGGGGTTTGTGGTGGAAAACACCATGTACTATTGCATTTTCCGGACACTAAAGTGACAGATTGTGATGTCAGTGGTAGTACCTCTAATGAATCTGAGAGTCATGTTCAAGTCATGGCAAGTAAGTTGTCTGTGCAGCCTAGAATGTTGCTTGCTACTGCACTAGTCTCAATATTGGATTCTGAGGGTAGATCCACCAAATGTCGTGTTTTGTTAGATTCTGCTAGTCAAGCCAATTTTATTAGTGAATCTTGTGTGAGAAGGTTGAATCTTACTCGTAAGGAGTATTCAACCCCTGTTGTTGGCATTAATGGAATGTCATCGAATGTGAGTTCGGGAAAAGTCTCTTGTGTTATCTTTCCCTACAGCAAACCGTATCCTAGCTTCAATTTGGAAGCTATTGTGATACCTCAGATTTGTGAGAAGGTACCTCAAATTCCTGCTGTTGTTCAGAAGTGGAAGTATTTAGAAAATCTTTGCCTCGCAGAGCCTTTGGCTGCACATGATGAAATGGAAATTGATCTGCTTCTAGGGGTAGAAGTATTTGGTGAGATCTTACGTTCCGGTTATGTGAGAGGACAGAATGGTGGGCCACATGCTATTAACACCGTATTTGGGTGGGTGTTAATGGGCAAGTTGGGTGGTGTTTCCACTAATAGTGTGCTGAATTTTCTAACTTCTGTGGGGGAATTGGATTGTACATTGAAAAAGTTTTGGGAAATTGAAAGTATCCCTAAGTGTGTCGCATTGTCTGAAGAGGAACAGCAGGCTGAGGAATTCTTTACGTCATCTTGTTGGCGTATGGACTCAGGAAGATATGTGGTGAAGCTTCCCTTTTCTGAATTCCCCCCAGTTCTGGGTGATTCCTATTCACAGGCTTTACATAGATTTAAGCTGTTGGAAGGACGTTTTCGTCGTGATTCCGTCTTACATGAAGCATATTGTGATTTTATGGCTGACTATTTGGAGCAAGGCCACATGTCTGAAGTTGGGAACCAAGTGGGGTCTAATAGTGAGTATTACATTCCTCATCATGCGGTGGTGAAAAGGAATGCGAATGGTGAAATAAAGCTTCGGACTGTCTTTGATGCTTCAGCTAAAACTACCAATGGAAAGTCCTTGAATGATGTTCTTCTAGCAGGTCCCAAGTTACAAAATGATATCGTCTCAATATTGTTATCTTTCAGGTTGTATTTGTATGTGTTTACCGCGGATATACGGCAAATGTATCGACAGATTTTAGTTGAGGAGTCTCACACTAGTTATCAAACTATTTTGTGGAGACCTAACGGTGACGAGCCTATAAGGAAATATCAGTTGAAGACCGTTATCTATGGAGTAACGTCTAGTCCTTTTCTAGCGATTAGGACGTTGCTGCAACTGTGTAGGGATGAGGGTGAAAGGTTTCCGTTAGCTGTAAATATTTTGGAGAATTTCTGTTATGTTGATGGCGCCATTGGAGTAGCAAACTCCAAGGAAATTGCCTTGGATACTCAAAACCAGTTGATTGAATTATTGGCGTTGGGAAAGTTTGAACTGAGGAAATGGGCAAGTAATTGTTCTGAAGTACTTGCTCAGGTACCTGAGGTTCATCAGCAGCCACTTATATTTGATAAGGATTCTCTTGGAATAAAAGTGTTGGGTTTGCAGTGGTGTCCCACTACGGATTGTTTTTCTTATTCTGTACATCCTCAGATACGGTCCTGTACAAAGAGGAATATTTTGTCAGAAATAGCAAGACTGTATGATCCTCTAGGATTCTTAGCTC
Organism: Callosobruchus maculatus; assembly: GCA_951848785.1. NCBI lineage: Eukaryota > Metazoa > Arthropoda > Insecta > Coleoptera > Chrysomelidae > Callosobruchus > Callosobruchus maculatus. The sequence goes on along the minus strand of CATOUR010000191.1, from coordinate 1,889,524 downwards.
CAGTAATCATTGTTCCCAAGCAAATACTTCAGCAATTGTGGGCTTTAGGGATAGGTTGGGATGATGAGCCACCGCTGGAAGTTGCAAACCAGTGGAAAACTTTTGTGGCTGAGTTACCTGAGCTATCTTCGTTGAAAATTCCTAGACATATACTTCATATAGAGGCAAAGTTTACAGAAATTCATGCTTTTTGCGATGCTTCGGAGAAGTCGTATGCAGCTGTAGTTTATCTGAAACAGGTTTCCACGGAGAACAGTATTTCTGTACATTTGGTGTGTGCCAAAACTCGAGTGGCGCCTTTGAAAAGACTGTCGATTCCACGACTGGAATTGTGTGCAGCCTTATTAGCCGCAGAGCTGATTGATTGTGTATCCCATATAATGGTAACACAGAAAATAGATAATGTTTGTGCTTGGACGGATTCGAAGGTAGTTGTGACGTGGGTCAAATCTTCTCCGCATAGGTGGCGGAGCTTTGTAGCCAATCGTGTAGCTATAATCCAGGAGAAGGTAGCTCCTGATTCATGGTATCATGTGGTTGGGAAAGAGAATCCTAGTGACTGTGCTTCTAGGGGGACTTTTCCTCGGCAATTTCTAGAACAACCCTTGTGGTGGGAGGGGCCAACTTGGCTTAAGCTTCCTCGGGATGATTGGCCTGTAACTTGTGTAGGTGAGCCTTCCTGTACAGATGTACAAGAAGAAGCAAAGGTTGTTTGTATTACTATTCACGGCTCTAGTATTGTTTCAGAATTGTTGAATAGATATTCTTCCTTACGCAAAATTGAGCGTGTTGTTGCTTATTGTTTGAGATTTCGTAAAAATTGTTTGTGTCGAAAAAGGGGTTACCCGCGTGAGATAGGTAATTTATCCGAGGCTGAATTGTATGAGGCTATGGTGGTTCTGGTCAAAGACGTGCAAAGAGTTGAATTGGATAATGAACTGCGGAAAGTTCGTCGAGCGGAGGTCTGTCCCAAAGCTATACAGAAGTTAGCTCCTTTCATTGATTCCCAGGGTGTCCTGAGGGTGGGCGGTCGCTTGAGACAGTCTAGTCTAAGCTATGATCGGAAGCATCCAATTCTGCTCCCTAGGAAGCATCGATTGACTTATCTCATTATCCAAAGTGTGCACAATAGGAGTTGTCATCCTGGACCACAAACTTTGCATTATCTGTTAAGGCAGAGATATTGGATACTATCTGCCAAACGGGCTATAGCTTCAGTGTTATCTCGTTGCATAAAATGCTTTAGAGTTAAGCCTCCTCCAGTGGTCCCCATAATGAGTGATTTACCTTCCGTTAGAATTTCGGAAGTCAAACCTTTTTCCCATAGTGGCGTAGACCTTTTTGGTCCTTTGAGGATGTCTTTAGGTAAAAGACGAGGCATTAGTTCTCAAAAGGTGTATGTGTGTCTTTTCGTGTGTATGGCTACTAAAGCAATACATTTAGAAGTTGTGTCAGATCTAACTAGTGAAGCTGTTCTTGCAGCACTTAGGCGTTTTATAGGGCGGCGAGGACGTTGCAGTGATATTTATAGTGATCAAGGTACGAATTTTGTTGGTGCTTATAAAACTTTACAGTTATTGGGTGCTAAAGCTTCTGAAGCTTTGCAAATTAAGTGGCATTTTAATCCTCCAGCTAGTCCTTCCTTTGGAGGTATATGGGAGTCCGGAGTGAAATCTGTGAAAACTCACTTGCGGCGGGTGATAGGTGCGCAAGTGTTGACTTATGAGGAATTGAGCACCACTTTAATCCAAATTGAGGCAATGTTAAATTCGAGACCCTTGTGTAGTTTGAGTTCTGATCCTAACGATGTAGGCAGCTTGACTCCGGGTCATTTCTTGACATTAGAGCCCCTGAATGCTCCGCCTGACGAAGATTTGTTGTGTGTGAAACATAGTCGGTTGAACAGGTGGCAGTTAGTGCAACAGATGCAGCAACATTTTTGGCGGCGCTGGCATATGGAGTACCTCCACACCCTTCAGCAACGACATAAGTGGAATACACCACATAATCCTCCCTCGGTCGGCCAGTTGGTTCTTCTCAAGGATGAAAATACCCGTCCTTTACAGTGGCCATTAGGCAGGATTATTAAGTTATATCCCGGTACGGGAAACATTTCGAGAGTCGCCCAAGTTAAGACGAGTAAAGGGCTGTTAGACCGTCCTTTATTGAAACTGTGCCCTTTGCCGGCACAATAGGCCATGATTTGCTTGTATATGATAATTTTTTTTTTTTTTTTCGTGTTGTGTTATGGGTGGGATAATTCCACTAATTTTCTTTTGTGGGTAATATAGGAATTACTATGATTGGAAAAAATATTTTTTTTTTATATTTTTTGGTGGGCGGAAAATGGTTACGATTGGTATTTACCATTTAAATAATTTTGTATATTCGAATCTCCCGCGTTTTGACTTGCGAGTTTGAAGTCTGACGGTTGACGCGGAAGAAGGGAGAGAAAAGTGAAGCCAGTCGGGTCTGCTCTCTGTTCACTGAGACGGTGAACCGTGGTCGATTTTTCGTGAATATAGCTGTATAGCATCGAAATTCCCGTCTAAAATGGCCGAAGAAGTAACATCCCATTGAGTACAACGCCTTCAAGTACCCAGCTGGGGAAGACATCCGGCGCCAACCAACAAGGGGTGAGTCAACCGATGCATGATTAACTCGTGAGTCATTTGCGGTTATTTGCCAATTTAGTTGGTCCTTCACAATTGGCTACAATTACTTTATGGATCGAATTGTAACCATTTTTTGGCCCTCCGAGCACGGATAAATAAATCGCGCTATAGTAAAATAGTCTACGTAAAATCTAAATTGGTACGTATCCTTGACAAAAAACGGAGTTTTTTTGTGACATCGGAATTTGTTAGTGTTGCGCGCTGTTTGTAAAAATTGGTTATATTCGAAAACAAGCAACTTTTGGTGTATTGTGTTGGTAATACATATCTGGGGAGTTTTCTGGGCATTTGAAATTGACATTTTGCGAATTGCGTGAGCGCAAAAGTTGTTTTGATTCAGTTGGTTACATTCGGTTGGGGGTTCGAAAACCGGCGTTTCGACAATTGGTGTAGTCGACGGAGATTTCGAAAAAGAATAACAACTGAAAATTTTGTGATTTGTGTGTGGTTGCCGTATTGTTTGTGTAAAGAAGTTGTGTTTACTAGCAGATTGATTCTAAATTTGATTATTTTGGTCTTGTGTTTACATTGAATCGTTACCTGATACCTGAACATGCCTAATGCAAATGTTGTGAAGTTGCAACGGCAACGCGCGCTAGTTTTAAAATCTATTAAAAATGTTCTTGAGGCGGCCAAGAAGGCTCGTGATAATGGCGAGTATCGGACGGAGTTTTTTCTCAGGTATGGAGAGCTGGATGGGTATGTAACGAGGTTTGAGAATTTGCAATATGAAATAATAGCCTTGGTAGATGAGTCTGCCTTAGAGGAGGAGGAAGCAGTTCATACAATGTTTGATGATATGAGATATTCAATAAGGGGCATTCATAAAGATCTTTCTGATGAGATGATGGCTCGTAGTGAGCATGAAACATCTGCAGTGGTCGTAAGAGAAAATTGTTTGAGGCTTCCCAAAATTGAAATACCGAAGTTTGATGGTGACCTTACAAGGTGGCCTACGTTCATCGACTTATTCAATACTCTTATTCATAGAAATAATTCGCTGTCAAAAATAGAAAAGTTTCAGTTCTTGATTTCTTATTTAGAAAAAGAGGCAGGTCTAATAGTAAGGAATGTGCCCATTACTGAGGATAATTATGAAATAGCCTATAATGCATTAATGAGTCGATATCAGAATGAACGTGTTTTATTGAGCAATTATTGGTTTTCAATTTATAATGCTTCTCCCTCTAGGCATGATTCTGCAGTTGAACTTCGAAAATTGTTGTCAATATTTTCTGAAAATTTGGTGGCTTTAGAGATGAGTAACTTGAACCTATGGGATTTTACCAAATTCAATTTATTGTTGCAGAAATTACCTTCTTCCCTTAAAACGCGATTTGAACTAGAACATAATGGGAATAATGTTCCGGGGTTTGACATGCTTTTTGGATTTGTTGAGAAAACCTGTCGAGCTCTGGAAAATACATCCCTTACTTCCGCATATCAAGGGAGTAATGTGTCTAATGCTAGTGGTGGGTTTAGAAAGAATAATAGTCCTGCTAATCCCAAGGGAAGGCAGACACTTAGTTTTTCGACTGGCACATTAACACAGGAAAAGTGTAATTTTTGCAAGGGTTCACCACATTCGTTGATCAAATGTGATAGATTCTTGCAGGCAGAATGTCGTAAGAGGCATGCCTTTGTCAAGCGGACTAGAATGTGTTTTAATTGTTTGGGAGCTACTCATCTAGTAAATAAATGTAAATCAAAAGAACTTTGTGGGGTTTGTGGTGGAAAACACCATGTACTATTGCATTTTCCGGACACTAAAGTGACAGATTGTGATGTCAGTGGTAGTACCTCTAATGAATCTGAGAGTCATGTTCAAGTCATGGCAAGTAAGTTGTCTGTGCAGCCTAGAATGTTGCTTGCTACTGCACTAGTCTCAATATTGGATTCTGAGGGTAGATCCACCAAATGTCGTGTTTTGTTAGATTCTGCTAGTCAAGCCAATTTTATTAGTGAATCTTGTGTGAGAAGGTTGAATCTTACTCGTAAGGAGTATTCAACCCCTGTTGTTGGCATTAATGGAATGTCATCGAATGTGAGTTCGGGAAAAGTCTCTTGTGTTATCTTTCCCTACAGCAAACCGTATCCTAGCTTCAATTTGGAAGCTATTGTGATACCTCAGATTTGTGAGAAGGTACCTCAAATTCCTGCTGTTGTTCAGAAGTGGAAGTATTTAGAAAATCTTTGCCTCGCAGAGCCTTTGGCTGCACATGATGAAATGGAAATTGATCTGCTTCTAGGGGTAGAAGTATTTGGTGAGATCTTACGTTCCGGTTATGTGAGAGGACAGAATGGTGGGCCACATGCTATTAACACCGTATTTGGGTGGGTGTTAATGGGCAAGTTGGGTGGTGTTTCCACTAATAGTGTGCTGAATTTTCTAACTTCTGTGGGGGAATTGGATTGTACATTGAAAAAGTTTTGGGAAATTGAAAGTATCCCTAAGTGTGTCGCATTGTCTGAAGAGGAACAGCAGGCTGAGGAATTCTTTACGTCATCTTGTTGGCGTATGGACTCAGGAAGATATGTGGTGAAGCTTCCCTTTTCTGAATTCCCCCCAGTTCTGGGTGATTCCTATTCACAGGCTTTACATAGATTTAAGCTGTTGGAAGGACGTTTTCGTCGTGATTCCGTCTTACATGAAGCATATTGTGATTTTATGGCTGACTATTTGGAGCAAGGCCACATGTCTGAAGTTGGGAACCAAGTGGGGTCTAATAGTGAGTATTACATTCCTCATCATGCGGTGGTGAAAAGGAATGCGAATGGTGAAATAAAGCTTCGGACTGTCTTTGATGCTTCAGCTAAAACTACCAATGGAAAGTCCTTGAATGATGTTCTTCTAGCAGGTCCCAAGTTACAAAATGATATCGTCTCAATATTGTTATCTTTCAGGTTGTATTTGTATGTGTTTACCGCGGATATACGGCAAATGTATCGACAGATTTTAGTTGAGGAGTCTCACACTAGTTATCAAACTATTTTGTGGAGACCTAACGGTGACGAGCCTATAAGGAAATATCAGTTGAAGACCGTTATCTATGGAGTAACGTCTAGTCCTTTTCTAGCGATTAGGACGTTGCTGCAACTGTGTAGGGATGAGGGTGAAAGGTTTCCGTTAGCTGTAAATATTTTGGAGAATTTCTGTTATGTTGATGGCGCCATTGGAGTAGCAAACTCCAAGGAAATTGCCTTGGATACTCAAAACCAGTTGATTGAATTATTGGCGTTGGGAAAGTTTGAACTGAGGAAATGGGCAAGTAATTGTTCTGAAGTACTTGCTCAGGTACCTGAGGTTCATCAGCAGCCACTTATATTTGATAAGGATTCTCTTGGAATAAAAGTGTTGGGTTTGCAGTGGTGTCCCACTACGGATTGTTTTTCTTATTCTGTACATCCTCAGATACGGTCCTGTACAAAGAGGAATATTTTGTCAGAAATAGCAAGACTGTATGATCCTCTAGGATTCTTAGCTCCAGTAATCATTGTTCCCAAGCAAATACTTCAGCAATTGTGGGCTTTAGGGATAGGTTGGGATGATGAGCCACCGCTGGAAGTTGCAAACCAGTGGAAAACTTTTGTGGCTGAGTTACCTGAGCTATCTTCGTTGAAAATTCCTAGACATATACTTCATATAGAGGCAAAGTTTACAGAAATTCATGCTTTTTGCGATGCTTCGGAGAAGTCGTATGCAGCTGTAGTTTATCTGAAACAGGTTTCCACGGAGAACAGTATTTCTGTACATTTGGTGTGTGCCAAAACTCGAGTGGCGCCTTTGAAAAGACTGTCGATTCCACGACTGGAATTGTGTGCAGCCTTATTAGCCGCAGAGCTGATTGATTGTGTATCCCATATAATGGTAACACAGAAAATAGATAATGTTTGTGCTTGGACGGATTCGAAGGTAGTTGTGACGTGGGTCAAATCTTCTCCGCATAGGTGGCGGAGCTTTGTAGCCAATCGTGTAGCTATAATCCAGGAGAAGGTAGCTCCTGATTCATGGTATCATGTGGTTGGGAAAGAGAATCCTAGTGACTGTGCTTCTAGGGGGACTTTTCCTCGGCAATTTCTAGAACAACCCTTGTGGTGGGAGGGGCCAACTTGGCTTAAGCTTCCTCGGGATGATTGGCCTGTAACTTGTGTAGGTGAGCCTTCCTGTACAGATGTACAAGAAGAAGCAAAGGTTGTTTGTATTACTATTCACGGCTCTAGTATTGTTTCAGAATTGTTGAATAGATATTCTTCCTTACGCAAAATTGAGCGTGTTGTTGCTTATTGTTTGAGATTTCGTAAAAATTGTTTGTGTCGAAAAAGGGGTTACCCGCGTGAGATAGGTAATTTATCCGAGGCTGAATTGTATGAGGCTATGGTGGTTCTGGTCAAAGACGTGCAAAGAGTTGAATTGGATAATGAACTGCGGAAAGTTCGTCGAGCGGAGGTCTGTCCCAAAGCTATACAGAAGTTAGCTCCTTTCATTGATTCCCAGGGTGTCCTGAGGGTGGGCGGTCGCTTGAGACAGTCTAGTCTAAGCTATGATCGGAAGCATCCAATTCTGCTCCCTAGGAAGCATCGATTGACTTATCTCATTATCCAAAGTGTGCACAATAGGAGTTGTCATCCTGGACCACAAACTTTGCATTATCTGTTAAGGCAGAGATATTGGATACTATCTGCCAAACGGGCTATAGCTTCAGTGTTATCTCGTTGCATAAAATGCTTTAGAGTTAAGCCTCCTCCAGTGGTCCCCATAATGAGTGATTTACCTTCCGTTAGAATTTCGGAAGTCAAACCTTTTTCCCATAGTGGCGTAGACCTTTTTGGTCCTTTGAGGATGTCTTTAGGTAAAAGACGAGGCATTAGTTCTCAAAAGGTGTATGTGTGTCTTTTCGTGTGTATGGCTACTAAAGCAATACATTTAGAAGTTGTGTCAGATCTAACTAGTGAAGCTGTTCTTGCAGCACTTAGGCGTTTTATAGGGCGGCGAGGACGTTGCAGTGATATTTATAGTGATCAAGGTACGAATTTTGTTGGTGCTTATAAAACTTTACAGTTATTGGGTGCTAAAGCTTCTGAAGCTTTGCAAATTAAGTGGCATTTTAATCCTCCAGCTAGTCCTTCCTTTGGAGGTATATGGGAGTCCGGAGTGAAATCTGTGAAAACTCACTTGCGGCGGGTGATAGGTGCGCAAGTGTTGACTTATGAGGAATTGAGCACCACTTTAATCCAAATTGAGGCAATGTTAAATTCGAGACCCTTGTGTAGTTTGAGTTCTGATCCTAACGATGTAGGCAGCTTGACTCCGGGTCATTTCTTGACATTAGAGCCCCTGAATGCTCCGCCTGACGAAGATTTGTTGTGTGTGAAACATAGTCGGTTGAACAGGTGGCAGTTAGTGCAACAGATGCAGCAACATTTTTGGCGGCGCTGGCATATGGAGTACCTCCACACCCTTCAGCAACGACATAAGTGGAATACACCACATAATCCTCCCTCGGTCGGCCAGTTGGTTCTTCTCAAGGATGAAAATACCCGTCCTTTACAGTGGCCATTAGGCAGGATTATTAAGTTATATCCCGGTACGGGAAACATTTCGAGAGTCGCCCAAGTTAAGACGAGTAAAGGGCTGTTAGACCGTCCTTTATTGAAACTGTGCCCTTTGCCGGCACAATAGGCCATGATTTGCTTGTATATGATAATTTTTTTTTTTTTTTTTCGTGTTGTGTTATGGGTGGGATAATTCCACTAATTTTCTTTTGTGGGTAATATAGGAATTACTATGATTGGAAAAAATATTTTTTTTTTATATTTTTTGGTGGGCGGAAAATGGTTACGATTGGTATTTACCATTTAAATAATTTTGTATATTCGAATCTCCCGCGTTTTGACTTGCGAGTTTGAAGTCTGACGGTTGACGCGGAAGAAGGGAGAGAAAAGTGAAGCCAGTCGGGTCTGCTCTCTGTTCACTGAGACGGTGAACCGTGGTCGATTTTTCGTGAATATAGCTGTATAGCATCGAAATTCCCGTCTAAAATGGCCGAAGAAGTAACATCCCATTGAGTACAACGCCTTCAAGTACCCAGCTGGGGAAGACATCCGGCGCCAACCAACAAGGGGTGAGTCAACCGATGCATGATTAACTCGTGAGTCATTTGCGGTTATTTGCCAATTTAGTTGGTCCTTCACAATTGGCTACAATTACTTTATGGATCGAATTGTAACCATTTAATTTGAAATTTACAATCAAACTGATGTTTTTCAATATCCCTACCTATAAGCAACATAGCAGGCCATGAAATACAAAAACATGTTCAGATGGGGAAACAACTAATTTAGAAAAAAAATACAGACGAATTATGGTATAAATGCAAGATTATAAAAATTCCTTACAACAAATTTACTCTAACCAGAAACAACGGTGGTAACATATACAGAGTGTTACCTGCTCCACTATACACCCTTAATGCGGTCCTGGACATGAAATGCTGAATATGGCAACAAGGCTTAGCGACAAAGACAACATATAATCCATTCCCCGCTAGATGGCGCCACCACATTTCACAAGGATGCCACATCTACGCAATAATCTGCAGCTTTGCTAGCTCTGATTCGACCGTTCTATAATTGATAGAGATTAACTGGCAAGGATTGTTCCTTCTTTACATGATCGGTTAGCAGAGCTGACCGTTAGAGCACTGTCATTCATTACGTGAAGAATGTTGATGAATCGTTTATTCATTTATATCAACAAGCATGGAAAATAACGCTAAACACAATACAAATTTCGAGAATAACTCTTCGTGCGTTCCGCTTGTACCTAAAAACTCCATACGTCGTGAACTAAATCTGGTTTTTAGCACTAACCACGAAAGTTACTTTGTCAAATCGCGGCATGCAATGACAATAATCATTGCCGAAGATTGCAGCATAAAATGTGAAGATGTGAAGAATGGCTTGCTAGGGCCCTATCGCTTGATTATCAAATGTAGAAGCTTAACTGTTATCCTGGAGTTAAATCTTTTCGACCAGATGATGTGTGTACTAATACTCCGAACTTGCAGGTAGGTAGGTAGGAGGAGAACCTGCACGGATTAACATAAATGTTATAGTCCCGTAGGTGTAAAATAATTTATATGCTCAAGAAGAACCACAAATAAACTCAACTGGTAGTTGCCGTTGCCTTCAACAGGTTAGCAAACTTATCCATCAAGCTGAGTATGTATTGAGAAACCGGCCCTATTAGCTTTACTTTAACTTTTTTACGAGAGCCGTCAGCACTGCAGCTCTTACGGGCTTATTGTGCTATATAAAACTGTCAGGGGGGGACCATAATGCACGGTCAGCATTGCCGGTGGGTCGTTTCGCTGCCGATCCGCGCTGCTATAAACACTGTCGAGTCCAAAGTGTGACCAAGTGCGACCGAGCGCGGCCGGTGCGACGAGCAAGCAAGAGAAAGATTCACCCCCAATGAGACGCCTGCCGTCCATGAACCAATCGCGTGTGAGGGAAGTTCAAGTTCTGAGCTTCTACGTCTTTCCCCCCACTCAAACGCCAAGCCGTCCATGTCTAACCTCGCCTGACGCTGCTTAGTCTCCGACTCGACAGCTGGCCGCCTTACACGCACTGCTAGCCGGGTCCCCTTATCTTTCACTTACATTCGCATATTGAGTTTGGATCTCAAACGTAGTTTGACCCCACAGATCATAAGACTTTATTTTGGTATCCAACTAAACGCTAAATACTGAAATGGAAATACTACCTTGATATTTTCGGTTTTTTACAACCTTGACCCCAAACCAAACATTATTAGTAACAGCAAGGCGCGTGTGGACATGCTACGAACTTTTGTGATATACATCAGTAAGATTGATTTAGATTTTGTTTTACGAAAAACATACAAATATGAATATTTTCATTACCTGTGATTACGCGGAAAAAACTTGAACATAACCGGCAACACCGTTTAGCGTCGGATGTCCAAAACTTTCACTGTTATCGCAATAGCTAAGCGGTGTTGCCGGTTATGTTCAAGTTTTTTCCGCGTAATCATAGGCAATGAAAATATTCATATTTGTATGTTTTTCATAAAACAAAATTTAAATTAATCTTACTGATGTATATCACAAAATATTACTAATAATGTTTGGCGTGGGGGTTGAGGTTGTAAAAAAGCGAAAATATCAAGGTAGTACATTTATGTTAATCCGTTCAGGTTCTATTCCTACCTGCAAGTTCGGAGTATTACTACAAATAGGTACCATCTGGTTGAAGGGATTTAACTCCAGGATAACAGTTAAGCTTCTACATTCTATAATCAAGCGATAGGGCCCTAGCAAGCCATTCTTCACATCTTCACTTTTTATGCTGCAATCTTCGGCAATGATTATTATCATTGCATGCCGCGATTTGACAAAGTAATTTTTGTGGTTAGTGCTAAAAACCAGCTTTAGTTCACGACGTATGGAGTTTTAGGTAGAAGCGGAACGCACGATTTTCGAAATTTGTATTGTGTTTAGCGTTATCCATGCTTGTTGATATAAAGGAATAAACGATTCATAAATATCACGCAATGAATGACAGTGCTCTAACGGTCAGCTCTGCTAACCGATCATGTAAAGAAGGAACAATCCTTGCCAGTTAATCTCTATCAATTATAGAACTGTCGAATCAGAGCTAGCAAAGCTGCAGATTATTGCGTAGATGTGGCATCCTCGTGAAATGTAGTGACGCCATCTAGCGGGGAATGGATTATATGTTGTCTTTGTCTCTAAGCCTTGTTGCCATATTCAGCATTTCATGTCATTTCATGTTCCAGGGTGTATAGTAGAGTAGGTAATAGTCTGTATAAGGTCAAACAGAAGCTAGAGTACGACAGAAATAGATATTTTTCACAGCCTACTGGCTGCTGCAATGTACTAGAGGTTAAAAATTTCCAAAACATTTAAAATTCTGAAATGAAGTAAAAGCTACCAGCGATTGTTGCTCCAGCACGCAATTATCAATCACATGTAATTTGCGTCAAAGTAACGCAAAAAAGTAATACTGACAAATCAGATTTAAATTTTGTGCCAGGTAATTTGAACAAATTTTAATTCATTCTCCATTTTCTGCGATCTTGTTAATAGATGATTTGAAGAACTTCAGTTAGAGGCATCGTTGCCTTTGACTTGACAGAATTGAATACTTTTTTATATCAATAAATGTGAAATTTTATTCTTGTTATTATTTATTTATTTCAAAATTTTTAATGGTTTTGGGAATTGGAAATCTCTATAAATTTCAGTAGCTGGTAGGCAGTGAAAAATATCCATTTCTGTCGTTCTTCAGCTTCTCTTTGACCCTAGATATGTTACTACCATTGTTTCTGGTTAAAGTTGATTTGTTGTAAGTAATTTTTATAATCTTGTCTCTTTGTCTAGTTCATCTGTATTTTTCTGCTAAGTTAGTTGTTTTCTTCTATCTGAACAGGTTTTTGTTTATATTTCATGGTCTGCTAGGTTGCTTATAGGTAGAGAAATTGAAAAACACCGATTTAATGATTGGAAGCGAGTTTCGCAGATTTATTGACACAGAATCAGAATAGTCATAATGCTGGCAATCAATACAGCTCGTCGACATACGATTCAAGATTGTTCTCAGTTAGCTTGTTTTTTACACACGTCTAAAACTGTTATATGTTTCCGACCATGACATAATTTATTCCCACCTTTCTATTTCCAAGCCCCCGCCAGTTTTTAGATATATGAGAAACTATAAAAATATTAACCATGTTAAATTCTGTTCTGACCTTCATGATAAAAAATTAGAAAACATATATTACTTTAAAGATATTGATGAGAAATTAAAATACTTAAATAACGCTATTTTATCAGTCCTTGATATACATGCACCATATAAGCAGTTCAGATTTACGAAACCTCCGGCACCATGGCTTACGGATGACCTGAGAATGATAATGGATGTAAGGGATGCGGCTAAAAATAAGTATTCAGTATTGAAATCTCCAGATTCCTATGAAAGTTATAAACAAGCCAGAAATTTTGCGACCCAGGCGGTTAAAAATGCTAAGAAGGCGTTCTTTAATCGCCTGAGTAAAAACAGAAATAGCAAGCAGATATGGAAGCACCTGCATAATCTTAATATAGGAAAATCGGAAGTTAAAAAGGAAATACCCGATTGTCTCAAGGATGTAAAAAAGATGAATGAGTATTTTGTTAACAATACGTCCAATCATGATAATAAAGATATAATACATCATTTCAATAACTCAGTCTATGATGGGTTAAATAACAATAACTTTCAATTCATTCTTGTCAGCGAAGAAGAAATTCTGGAAATTATTAACAACATCAAAACAAATGCTGTTGGAGTGGATGATATTAATATCACTATAGTAAAACTATGCTACCCTGTCATTAAGAATGCATTAATTCATATTATTAATAGTTGTATACTTGCTGGATATTTTCCAAATCTTTGGAAGACCGCTATAGTTAAACCTATCCCAAAAAAGCCTATAGTCGAAAATTTTGGGGACATCAGGCCTATTAGTTTGCTTCCAACAATGTCCAAAATTCTAGAGCGCGTTCTTAACCATCAAATCAAGAAGTACTTCTTTGAGAACAATATTTTTCCAACGCATCAGTCGGGTTTCAGGAGTAATCATAGCTGCACTACGGCGTTGCTGAAAGTCACTGATGATATTCTTACAGAATTAGACAGAGGCAATCCAACTATTCTGGTATTATTGGACTATAGTAAAGCCTTTGACTGTATAAATCCAAACATATTAATTTCTTTGCTACATTTTTATGGATTTTCAGAACCAGCAGTAAACACCATTCAAAGTTACTTTACAAATAGGCAGCAGATTGTCCAAATAGATGACTGCAGATCAGATCCCCTCAGAGTACTACGAGGCGTGCCTCAAGGATCCATTTTGGGTCCACTGCTCTTTTGTATATATACCTTTCGGATAAGCGACGTCATTACGTTCTCAAATGTTCATTCGTACGCCGACGATACCCAATTATATGCTTCGTTTAATGTCAATGATACTAATAGGGCAATTGAACAGATCAATGCGGACCTTGATCGCTTATATCAGTGTTCAAAGAAATATGAATTAACCTTAAATCCATTGAAAACTCAAGTTATGCTATTTGCACCAAAGTCTTTATATTTTGATATAAGTGAGCGCATTGCATTAAAAATTAATGGTACGGATCTTAAGTTGGTCACAGAGGCAAAAAATTTAGGTGTTATTTTAGATACCACATTTAGGTATAAAAACCATATCTCCTGTTGTATACAGAAAGCTTACGGAAACTTGAGGCAGCTCTATTCGCATCGTCATTACTTGAGTACCAAAGTCAAGGCAGAATTATGCAATTCTCTTGTTTTAAGCCATTTTTCTCATGGCTCCTGCGTATATGCAGACTCCTTAACATTAGCTGATAGGAATAGAATTCAGAGAGTACAGAATTCATGTTTAAGATTTGTATTTGGCATACGAAAATATGATCATATATCACATACATTACAAAAACTCCAATGGCTTAATATGGAGAATAGATTCATTCTTAGTATGCTGAGCCTTTATAATCGTGTAATATCAAATGAAGAACCTGTGTATCTCTTTAATAAAATTGAATTTAGAAAACAAGCTCATACTGTTCACATAAGAAAAAAATGTCTATTATCCATACCATACCATAAAACTGTGCTATATGAAAGGTCCTTCAGTTATTCGGTGGCACATCATTACAATAAACTACCTAATAAGCTTCAAACACTCAAAGCTCATGCTTTCAAAAGATATACCCGTCTATGGTTATATAACAAGCAATGTAATCCATTTACTGTTTGATATTCCTTCTTAAATGACTTATTATTATACTACTATTTAATATGCTTAACTAGTGTCTCCAGATTCCTATGAAAGTTATAAACAAGCCAGAAATTTTGCGACCCAGGCGGTTAAAAATGCTAAGAAGGCGTTCTTTAATCGCCTGAGTAAAAACAGAAATAGCAAGCAGATATGGAAGCACCTGCATAATCTTAATATAGGAAAATCGGAAGTTAAAAAGGAAATACCCGATTGTCTCAAGGATGTAAAAAAGATGAATGAGTATTTTGTTAACAATACGTCCAATCATGATAATAAAGATATAATACATCATTTCAATAACTCAGTCTATGATGGGTTAAATAACAATAACTTTCAATTCATTCTTGTCAGTGAAGAAGAAATTCTGGAAATTATTAACAACATCAAAACAAATGCTGTTGGAGTGGATGATATTAATATCACTGTAGTAAAACTATGCTACCCTGTCATTAAGAATGCATTAATTCATATTATTAATAGTTGTATACTTGCTGGATATTTTCCAAATCTTTGGAAGACCGCTATAGTTAAACCTATCCCAAAAAAGCCTATAGTCGAAAATTTTGGGGACATCAGGCCTATTAGTTTGCTTCCAACAATGTCCAAAATTCTAGAGCGCGTTCTTAACCATCAAATCAAGAAGTACTTCTTTGAGAACAATATTTTTCCAACGCATCAGTCGGGTTTCAGGAGTAATCATAGCTGCACTACGGCGTTGCTGAAAGTCACTGATGATATTCTTACAGAATTAGACAGAGGCAATCCAACTATTCTGATATTATTGGACTATAGTAAAGCCTTTGACTGTATAAATCCAAACATATTAATTTCTTTGCTACATTTTTATGGATTTTCAGAACCAGCAGTAAACATCATTCAAAGTTACTTTACAAATAGGCAGCAGATTGTCCAAATAGATGACTGCAGATCAGATCCCCTCAGAGTACTACGAGGCGTGCCTCAAGGATCCATTTTGGGTCCACTGCTCTTTTGTATATATACCTTTCGGATAAGCGACGTCATTACGTTCTCAAATGTTCATTCGTACGCCGACGATACCCAATTATATGCTTCGTTTAATGTCAATGATACTAATAGGGCAATTGAACAGATCAATGCGGACCTTGATCGCTTATATCAGTGTTCAAAGAAATATGAATTAACCTTAAATCCATTGAAAACTCAAGTTATGCTATTTGCACCAAAGTCTTTATATTTTGATATAAGTGAGCGCATTGCATTAAAAATTAATGGTACGGATCTTAAGTTGGTCACAGAGGCAAAAAATTTAGGTGTTATTTTAGATACCACATTTAGGTATAAAAACCATATCTCCTGTTGTATACAGAAAGCTTACGGAAACTTGAGGCAGCTCTATTCGCATCGTCATTACTTGAGTACCAAAGTCAAGGCAAAATTATGCAATTCTCTTGTTTTAAGCCATTTTTCTCATGGCTCCTGCGTATATGCAGACTCCTTAACATTAGCTGATAGGAATAGAATTCAGAGAGTACAGAATTCATGTTTAAGATTTGTATTTGGCATACGAAAATATGATCATATATCACATACATTACAAAAACTCCAATGGCTTAATATGGAGAATAGATTCATTCTTAGTATGCTGAGCCTTTATAATCGTGTAATATCAAATGAAGAACCTGTGTATCTCTTTAATAAAATTGAATTTAGAAAACAAGCTCATACTGTTCACATAAGAAAAAAATGTCTATTATCCATACCATACCATAAAACTGTGCTATATGAAAGGTCCTTCAGTTATTCGGTGGCACATCATTACAATAAACTACCTAATAAGCTTCAAACACTCAAAGCTCATGCTTTCAAAAGATATACCCGTCTATGGTTATATAACAAGCAATGTAATCCATTTACTGTTTGATATTCCTTCTTAAATGACTTATTATTATACTACTATTTAATATGCTTAACTAGTGTAAAATTTTTATATATTCTTGATATTTATGATTTCCGTTATAAATTATTTGCTACTATTCTATTTAATATGCTTAACTAGCGAACAAATTCTATACACTTTTTAATGTTTCTACTTCCTTTATTAATAACTGGCTATTATACTAATATTAATATGCTTAACAAGTGCACAACTTTTATACATTTTTTTATATTATGCTTCCCTTATATCTGATTTATTCATACTACCATTTAATATGTTTAACTAGTGTACAATTGTCTATGCAGTGAACTTTCGTTATATATATTTTTACATATATATGTGCAGCTACTCACAATTGGGCAATTTTGATATATTTTTTATTATTGTAAAAGAATTCTATAAGTATGGGAGTTAAATGGAAGAGCAGAGGCAGTGTTTTGGCACCGCATTCTGAATTTCGCTCCCCTGATATAGTAATATTGTTTTATGTAAAATTTATGTTTTTGAAATAAAGATATATATTATTATTATTATTATTATTATTATATACGTCTGTTCGTTCGGTTAACCGTCTACTTCGTATATAAATACGATGAAGTAATAATTACTCTACGGGAGCGAGTTACAACGCTGGCAATCAATATAGCTCTTCCACATACGATTTAAGATTGGCCAGTTGGCTTGTTTTTTACACATGTCTAAAAACGTCAAATACGTCGATGAATATAACGTCTAAACGTCTACTCGTATATAAATACAATGAAGTAATTACTCTACGGGAGCGAGTCACAACGCTGGCAATCAATATAGCTCGTCCACATTGGAGTTCACAGTTGGCTTGGTCTAAAAACGTCAAATGCGTCTGTTCGTCCCTTAGACAAGGAAAGAGGTTCGTCCAAATACGTCAATGAATATAACATCTACTCGTCGTCTGCTCATCTCTAAATTCGATGAAATAATTGATTATATTGATTGATTGATTATAATATGACCAAGTGCATATTTTTTAAAATTTACTGCGCACAAGCAAAGTTCACACTTCTTTCCATCACTAACCGTGAAAACAGGCCCAAGTCGATGATTGAAACCTAATTTGTGCCGCATGAAAAATGTGTATGAAGTGAAATGGGGCCCAAGTTCTGGACTTGGGACCGTTTTATTTTTGACAGTTGCATCACGAGTTTTAGTTAGATTATGTTATCCTTTCGCTGTCACTCTGGTTTACCTCGAAATTGATTCTGATAGCGAAATAACGCGAAAGAAAGCGAATACCCGAAAGTTGGAGTGTTAATATCAGAAAAAAAATATTTTTTGTAGTTTGAAAATAAAATGGGCCCAAGTCCATATTTTAGTTATATTTTTTTGTAGTATTTTGTGAACATATATAATGGCGTGACCTTTCAGTTTTGGTATCTAAAATATCATATATTTGATGTTAGAAAAGTTGGAAAATAATTGATAACAAAAAAATATGGAAGTCAAAAATTGATTTCGTTCATTTCCTTCTTCCTGTTGGACTTTTTCATTCTCATATAACCAATTACTCTACGCTGGCAATCAATAGAGCTCATCCACATGCGATTTAACATTGTTCACAGTCGGCATTTTTTTACGCATGCCTAAAAACGCGAAATACGTCTGTTCATCCAAATACGGCGAAAGATATTCCAACCCTTCTCAAAATCAACCAAGAGGTCTTGTTGAATGTTCTTCATAATTATTCTCGAGCTAAAGACAAATAAATCAATGAGATACTATTCTGGAAAATACGTCTGTAAGGATCTTATGCGAGATCTATGTATTGTGTATATGTATAAAAAACAAAAATTGTTTTTATATCACTTTATTTTGTAAAAAAACCTGGTGAGACTATTCTCATTTTTCATTTTCAATTTATGTTTATTTTTAATACGATAAATTTGAAAAATATCACTTATACTCGCAGGTAAAAAACCATAAAGGCATGAAATCCACGTTCATCTGTGTTTGTATTACAATCTCTTTGGGTTTAATAATTGAATTATGTGGATAACAAACATCATAAACTGAATTGTTTTTTATGAAACTATTTTGTATGGGATATCAAGATTAAAAGATGGGCTACATAAATTACGTAGACAACGCGGCTAAACTCGTCACTCGAATTTCGAATACACGCGATTAAATCGAGGGTTAGCATAGCTGTAATTTTTCAATTCAAGAAATCTTACAAGCATATCCAGTCCCGATGGCCCTACGCGATATAATTTGTTATCGGGTTATAGAACATCCTGCATTTATTGATTAATAACTCCGCCTTGCCGCGATGTTCTATCATTATGCGGATTTGTCTATCAAGGAGCTGCAGGTGCTCGCCCTCTAGAAACCCTAGCATTTTATCAAAAGCCGTTGCAGAAGGAATCGTACTGGAGGAGGATATGGCAACCTGCAGTACCACGCATTGTTGGGAGACAATTTCTCGGAACAACCATCCGGCAGAAAATCCTTTAAGAGTTTTTAGAGAGACCTTAATAATTGTACCATTATAAGTTATAAGTACTATAAGTTCTCGTGAAGTACACTTTGTTGAAGGAAACACGCTTTCAACGCACTCTCTCAACTTCAACAGGAACACATGAAAAAAGTATGTATACGTGGGAAGTATCAAAAGCACTTACGAAACTTTCGTTAAGTTTTAGTATATTCCAAATATAAAAAATGAAATAAAACTTTGGTAACAGTTATGGTAGAACTAAACTAACGTGACTGAGTTGTTATTGTTTAATTGTTGTTGACGACCTGAAAAAAAGCTAAAGTCTTCCTTCTAGAAACCTTTTGGGCTTTCAAAAGTTTTGATTTCCGTTTACCCTACCGTTCACACAGAGGTCCTATAGGAGCCCAAAACTTAGTTATCAAGTACCAAGGTAGAAAATCACCTTAATGGTCTGACACTGATGAGTCCTCGTCGTAAACATATAATAACCAATAACTTATAACTTTATTTTTAATAAACTATAAAAATCTTATAAAGTATATGTCCTCAGAAGATCAACTTTTATAATTAAAATAAAAGACAGTGTATGGTTAAAACCAAAAACAGTTGTATCGTTAACTTATACGTTAATTTGTAACTGTTTTCTTGCCCCTGCACTCCAAGACACCGCTTGAGCAGTGTTGGCGTTACGTACGCCACTGGTGATAGTGCTTGTAGTAACAACAAACTTTGGAAAAGTTGCTTTATCAACAAATATTGCAGAAAATGATAAAGGTGTTCCATTCTGATGTTTATATAGCCCACTGACACCTCTGTAAGCCGATAAAATATCCATCCATTGTTACAAGGCTCAATTTCTTACACTGACCGAGAGAAGTATACATGGTATTAATAAAAAATGGAGTCAAGTTGATTGACTCAGTACTTCCCACACATAATAATGATACAATTTTATTGCTTTCCCATTGCATGAAGTTATAGTCTGAAATCCCCTTGCAACCAAATCATCGCCCACTCGCCCGCAAAAAAACATCCAACACAAAAACTCTCGTAAATAGTTTCTTGCGTCTCCCTCCTTAAGAACTAGGACGCCACAGTTTTGATTCTGCATGCTTCAACTGGACGATGCGACATGATCAGGATCCTCCAAAGCGTCTAAAAGCGAAGCATGAGCTGTTTCTGTATCTTTAGTTTTTTTATTACCGTTGCACCGCCACTGATACGATTTTCCAGTAACTGACGCATTTTCCATTCTCGCCGCGATAGTAAATCCTGTGTCGAAATTTCATTAAAATCAATACAATAATTTTGGCTTTACGCAATATACACAGAACGAAATTAAGCAACACTCGTATATGTAACATCACAAAATTCCAAGTCCCATGGTTTCAGTAATAGGCAAGTCAGTGTTCACATGGACTTAAAAAAGAATATGCCACTAGGTATTTCCTCCATAAGTCAGTGGACAAACTATTATTATGAATACAACAAATTTTTCAGTTTTACAACCCCCCACCACTCAACCACCCCAAATTCACCCCTACCCAAAAAAGTACAAGGTCCTAAGCTGACAACGCTCTTGATATGACTCATATTTGACGCGAACGTACGCCATTGGAGAAAAGCTATACTACCCTTCGATCGGGCGTGAGGGTTTTCCGCGCAGCTAAATGATTCACCGTAGGTCGACGCACCACAGCGTAGCAAAGGCTCAGCTCTAATATTGTCATTGCCACATCGTTGTATTCAAAATGTTGCACTGACATGTAGAAAAAGCGGGGGTAGGGCGAACGGTAAAATCGATAGGTGGAAAACAATGGACAGTCTTTATTATAATAACTGCATTATAGATCTTAATAACCTGATAATAACTCAACAAAACCTTAATATCTGCTTCTGTTACTTGCTACTTGCTGTTAACATAGGTTGTTATTGAAGTTAAATTATTTTGTTAAAAATGGTTTTTAGAAGAAGCTTATTACCCTTCAAATCATTTTTTGTGATGGAGGGTCTTCTGAGTTCGAACCTACTGTCAGAATTGGTTAAAATGATTTAGTTCTATAAGACTGGAAAAATGGTTTTATTCAAGCGGGACGCATACTGTCCCGCTCTTCAATGAACATGAAAAAAATTGACCGTTCAACGCGACTTGAAGAAATATGGAGTTTATATCCCACAGAATGTGCTGTGTTACTGAAAATAAACACATTTTTCCGATAAATTTATTAAGTGTCCCGCTTTTTGTTCTTTTGTCCTGCTTTCGAACTGTTTGAATCCCGCCTAATGCAAGTTTCCGAAAATCGAAACCACACTTACGTTTCGGAATGTGGGAGGATATCGAAGATATGTTCAAACGATTTATGGGGTTTACAACGTTTAATGAAAAGTTCTGTAACACTTTTTTTCCTAAGAGAATAACATTTTTCATATATCTGTTATCTGCAGCTGCCTAAATAACACATTTGAAAAAAGTATGACATTTAGGAACGCATCGCTACCTACTACCGATATTAGCCGATCGTTAAGTCCTACAAAACTCTTTGGAGCGCAAAAGGTCGGAAAGAAATGAAATTTGGTGGGATGGTAGACATTGTTTCCCTAAATGTACACCTAAATTTGTGACCTCGTGGGGTTGTCTCCATATATCATATGTACTGTTTTCCGATGGCACTTACCGCAACAACACTATTTGTTGAAAAGCATTTTCACGATTCCAGTGAAAATCACAAACCAACCCTTAACTTTGGCGCACTGTAGGACGGAAACTATTGGTCTCACAAAACACAAATAAAGTAAAGACATAAAGACAAATTTAGGTATGCAAATCTTTGTTCCCTCAATAAATCATTTAAAGCTTTTTTTATACAAGAAGGGTTTCAACCCCCCCCCCCCCCTTCCGACATTTTGCTGTCAAAAGCAATTTTTTACGACTTAGCTATTGGACTATGAAAGCGTTTCGCTCTCGATTTTACCGCAAAAAACCGTTTGCGCTAACAAGCCTTTTTGATATTTTTGTTATACGAATAAACATATATTTAAACATAAGTTGGTGCCAGCAATAGTTTGTCGGTAATTTTGCCCAGGAAGTTTAATCAGTTTATAGATACTATTGTAGGTCACAAGCCAAGATATAACAGGCGCTAACTGGTTCGCTAGTTTTCGTACCACCGGAATTCTGGACTACAGGAAGAGGTGTACGATAAAAAATGAGACTGTACTAGTCCTATTATCCATGTAATTTGATCATTCCATAGATAACACAGCTGTTATAAAAAGAAACAATGAAATATAGTAATATATTATTATAATAAAGGGTATTTCAATTAGGAGGGGTCGATGTTGGCAGCCTGTGGCGGCCATGTTGTTTGGCAGCGACTGGCTGTTTATTATTAGTCACTGATGCCAAATCACCATGACAAGTTACATAATTGAGTAGCGTGTAAAAATGATAACACTCTATTATCAAAATGAGTGTCCACTAATTCAAACGCAGCGCGCATTGCGCCTATTTTACGGAAGACGCGGTGGTCCTTCAAAGACGACTCTGCAACGTTTGGTTGCGAAATTTGAGACATCCGGTTTAGTCAACATCAACCAACAACCGTATACGTCAAAGGAGTTCCAGATCAGCCAAGAACATCGCTGCTGTCCGTAAAAGTGTCCAGGAGAACCCAAAACAGTCAATTCATCGCCGTGGACAAGACAAGAAATTTGCGCGTAGATTTAGGCCTACATCCATACAAAGTCCAAATTACCCAAGAACGCAAAGATGATGACGACCATGACAACGCCGTTTGTTCGCTGACTGAGCTTCGGGGAGCCCAATTTAGCCCGCAAAAGTATCTTTAGTGACGAGGCGCATTTTTGAATGAATGGCTATATTGACAAACACAATTTCCGTATATAGGACAACGCTAACCCTCATGAGATTCATCAGGTGACAATGCATCCACAAAAAGTTACTGTTTAGTGCGGATTCTAGGCCAGCGGCGTTATTGGTCCGTGCTTTTTCCAAAACGATGCTGGTGAAGCCATCACCGCTGCTAGCGAGCGCTATAGAGCGATAATAACGCATTTCTTTTCTTGTGGGGTTTTCTAAAGACAGAAGTCGATGCCAGTAAGCTGAAAACTACCAATGGCCTTAAAGTCAATATAATCCAGACCATGGCTCAAATTCAGTCGGATTTATACAGCAGAGTCATTCAAAATTGTACCACTCGGATCCATGCCCAAGTAAAAAGCCACGGCTGGTAAATAAACGATATAATATTCCACACGTAATGGCATACATGAAACAAACCTTTCAAATAAAAACAAAAATTATTTGATAACTCACAGACAGCTTGACATGCTAGAAATACAAGTAGCAAGAGATTATGTCGGCTAGCTGTGCCTGATACGAACACTAAGTGATTCCAGAAAAAATGAAGTCAAGTGGATTGACTGAATACTTCCCACACATTACTGTGATACTGTTTATAATTTTCCCGTAGCATGAAGCTTTAGTCTGAGATCCCCTTGCAACCAAATCATTGGCAGTCCTCCCCCTAAAATTGCCTTATGCCTTATGTCTTTCCTTCACAGGTCAATGGACAACCTATTAACAATACTACAAACTGTTCAATTTTACAACCCCCCACCCCACAACCACTCCAATTTTCTCCCCACCCAAAAAAAGGTAGAAAATGATCAGGAACCCCTAAAACATCTAAAAACGAAGCTTGAACTGTTTTCATGTTTTGTGTTTTTTGATTATTGCTGCGCTGCCTCTGACATGATTTCTAACAACCATACGCGTTTTGCATCCTCACCACAGTAGTAATACTGTGTCAAAATTTCATTAGAATCGATTTAATAGTTTTCACGTTACAAAATACAAAACGATCTAAAGCAATGAGGATAACTGTCCCCTACGCAAAGTGGGCGTGGCGGGCAATTCCACCTTCTGGACTAAGAAATTAGAAACCAGGAAAAAGTCCCTGCACAAACTACTCACAAGAGTTAGGTACATGAAAGGTACTCCTGAATGGCAGGAGTATAGGATAAAGCTACAGGAATATAAGAGGGCCTCCAGGGAAGCTTGGAGGAACTTCTGCATGTCCATCAATGATATTCCTGCGATGGCAAGGATGCATAGGATCCTTAGCAAGGACACAAAGTCCAAGTTGGGGACCTTGACGGACTCCAATGGTCATAGAACCAATAACGAGGAGGAAACGCTTGAATTTCTGATGAGTGTGCACTTTCCGGGATCGGTTGCTGCTCAATGGGCAGGTGCACATAGGCCACTTTGTCGTCCTCATAGAGAGGAATGGCAGGTGACAGGAGAAGTCGTCACTTATGACCGCACAAGATGGGCAATAAATACGTTTGCTCCATACAAAAGTCCAGGCAAGGATGGCGTGATTCCAGCCATGCTACAACATGGACAGGATCTGGTACTACCATACCTAGTTAGGATATTGCGCGCCTGTCTGGCTACTGGCTTCACACCAAAGAGCTGGTTGCATTCAAGGGTCGTTTTTATTCCTAAGCCGGGCAGAGGTAGCTATGCTCGTCCGAAGGACTACCCTTTCGTCGTTTTTACGAAAGACACTGGAGAGGTTGGTTGATAGATATATCAGGGATGGGCCCTTACAAAGGGTTGAAATCCATGCCTATTAGTTCGCATACCCTGGCGGGAAAATCAGCTGGCACTTCATCATTTGGTCAGCAGGCTTGAGAAAACGTTAGATCAACAGGAAGTTGCTATGGTAGCATTTCTTGACATCGAGGGTGCGTTCAACTGTACCACTACCAATTCGATAAGACGCGCCCTAGAGAGACATGGAATTGCTCCAATCCTAGTGGAGTGGATTTTTACCACTCTAGAGTGCCGAGTGGCTTCTGCAACGCTTAATGACATAAACTATAGCGTTGCAGTGGCGCGAGGCTGCCCACAAGGCGGTGTTCTTTCACCTATACTATGGTGCTTAGTGGTGAATGACCTACTCGTGAGACTAAGTAACACAGGGGTCTACGTGCAGGCCTATGCCGATGATTTGAGCATAGTGGTCAGGGGTAGATTCATTGATACAGTCTCGGAGGTAATGCAAGGCGCGCTGCGCGTTGTGGTAACGTGGTGTAATGAGGTAGATCTGTCAGTGAACGCCGAAAAGACGGAGCTCGTTATTTTCACTAGGAGAAGGAAGATGGAAGGCCTCGTGAGGCCTACCTTTTTCAGAACGACACTTGAATTGTCTCAGTCAGTAAAGTATCTGGAGTCATACTGGATCACAAGCTGACTTGGAGGCAGCACGTGGATTATAAGGTAAGCAAGGCTCGAAACTCATTATGGGCCTGCAGAAGAGTTGTCGGTAGTAGTTGGGGCCTGAGCCCAAAAATGGTGCACTGGCTCTATACTACAATAGTCAGACCGTCATTAATATATGGCTCCATAGTGTGGTTAGCCTGTATAAGACGGAGGCAATAAGAGCCAAACTTAATAAGGTTCAACGTTTGGCATGTCTTATTATAACCAGTGCAGTGCGCACAACACCTTTGAGTGCCATTGAAACACTATTGAATCTTCCTCCTTTGGATCTGGTAATTCAAGGGGAAGCTAGAAAAACTGGGTTCTGTCTCTGCAGAGCAGAGTTGCATGAGGATAGTCCTATTTTGTTGGCGAGGACCGATATAGTTTCTCCTACGCATCGCTTCAATCGCAAATGTACGGTGGTGTTTCTGTCAAGGGAAGAGTGGGAGTCGCAGGAGGAAGACAGGTCTGGTACACAGACGGTTCACTCGCTAGAGAGTCTACGGACCCCATACAAGACTTTCACTCCCTCTTGCGATACTTGCTTGTGTAAATCGTATTCGGGAAATTGACGGGTCTGGGAGGCGGATTGCTATCTGCTCTGACAATCAGGCAGCTATCAAGGCACTGAGTGCTTGGAAAATAACGTCGGGACTGGTCCAGGAGGGCTCTTGATGACATCTCAGCTAAACACAAGGTATCACTGATGTGGGTACCTGGGCACGCTGGGGTAAAGGGTAACGAAATGACGGATCATCTGGCTAGGATGGGATCCGGCAACAGTTTTGTGGGCCCGGAACCAGCCTTAGGACTATCTGCAAACTTGATTAGGAAAACAACTGGAGAGTGGATCCAGAAACAACACTCCCTGAGATGGAACAACATCTCTGGTCATCTCCGTCAAGCTCGGGAACTATTAGCAGGGCCGGCAGAGAGAATAGGAAGATTTTGTCTCTCTCTGGATAGGAGTAACTTGAGACAGCTAGTAGGCCTATGAACGGGTCACAACACCTTCAGGCGTCACTTGTTCGTGATGAGGGTGGTCAACGACCCAACGTGCACGTGGTGTGGTGAAGAGAAAGAATCCTCGGCACACATCTTGTGTCGCTGTGAAACCCTGGGTTATCACAGGCAGACTATGCTGGGCTCACGAACCTTGGAACCAATAGAGATAAAACGGATTGGACCTAAGAATGCACTTGCCTTTGCCAAAACGGCAGGTCTTAGGAACTAACGCGGATAGAGGCGCAAAAGGGCCCATCGTGTGGCCTATGCACCAGCCACATTCCGTGCTGGATAGCCTCTGGTCCTTATTCATTCATTCATTCATTCAAAGCAATAAATACTCGTATGTATACAGAACATTAGTTTCGGTAATAGGCTAGGCTATGTTCGGATGGATCTAAAAAGGTGATATATGTCGCTAGGTCTTCCTTCGCAGGTTACTGGACAGCCTATTACGATTACAACAAATTTTTCAGTTTTTCAACCCCCCCACCCCTTAACCACCCCAATTTCACCCCCACTAAAAAACGCAGAAAATGATCAGGAACCTCTAAAACGAAGTTTGAGCTGTTTTTCTATTTTTAGTTTTTTTATTATTTCTGCGCCGCCACTGGTACGATTTATAAAAACACACGCATTTTCCATCCTCCCAACGGTGGTAATACTGTGTCAAAATTGCATCAATGGAACCGTTTCCTCGTTACACAATATAGAACGATCTAAAGCAATACTCGTATGTTTACACCAGATAAAATTCTAAGTCCTTTGGTTTCTGTAATAGGTAAGGCAATGTTCGAATGGACCTAAAAAAGTTATTTATGTCACTAGGTCTTCCTTCACAGGTCAGTGGACATTCTATTATGAAAGCAACAAACTTTTCAATTTCACCTCCACCCAAAAAAAAAGTAGAAAATGATCAGGGACGCCTAGAACGCCTAAAAACGAAGTTTGAGCAATATTTAATTTTTTGTTTTTTACTAATTACTCCGCCGCCCATGCCCCGATTTTCAAAATTATAGGAACATTACCTACTACGACCCCACAGCATATCGCTTCCCAAATTTCATCAAAATCCATGCAGCAGTTGCTGAGATTACGTGGCTAGAAAAACGCGTACAGGCAGACCGACAGACAGACCGACGGAAATGAGTGACGTAGATGTTTCGTTATGCAGACATCATAAAGCACCCAAAAAGTGTATTATCTCAAAATCGAAAATTTTCGCGATCACAATACTCACCTCACCTATCGGTGTGGGAAGCAAAAAACTGTGAGATAATTCAAGAGAAAATCGTATAGAATCATACTACCTATAGCTATGGGCCTAAAGAGGTTTAGGCTTTACTAAGGTGCTTTCGCATTGATAATATAGGCGACAGGGAAACCCACAAAGAGATAGCCATGTTTGGTCCTGTACGAGAAGTTTTAGAATTGCCTTTTTAGACAACAAATACTCTTATGTATAAGTTATCCAAGTTCAGGTTGACAGTTTTTTCACTGTGCGATGCTATGCTAGCGTATATAAGCCTTATGTAGCTATGCAGCTTTTCGAGCCATATATGCTATGTTGGTAAGTCTGCCCAATACAAAAACGAAAATACAACAGGCGACTACTGTCCCTAACCTCAAGAATGAAAAGCTTACCCTCGTCGATAAGATGCGAAAAATATACCACCGAACTTCTTACCGAGAATAATTAGAGAAGAAATATCGCCCATTTTTGTATTTCAGGAAGACGCTATGATGGTATTGTTTGAAAAAAAGGCTGTACTGTCACTAAGTCACATCAACAATGCACTTCGATCACGACATAGATAGCACAACTAGTGAAGCAAATAGCGTTAATTGGCTTGACTCAGTACTTCAAAAACATTTTATATATTAATAAAAAAATATTGAAGGTGAAGTCTCCCAATGCTTTACTCTCCCCACAACATGTTTAGTTAGATTTTCAATACTACAGGATTTCACTAGGGTCAAATTCGTATAGGATAAAAAATAGTCAATATAAACTAGCCCCCCAACACTGCTGGCTTACCACAATTTAACATCTTCCCAAAAAGGATTATTGGTTAGAAAACTTTCACTTTCCCACCCTCTCCCAATAAATGGAAAATCATCAGGAACCTCTAAAATATATATGTATATAAACAACGTTTGAAGTACGAGTAAGACAGAAGGAATTCTGCCGGTGCGCCATCTAGTACCCGAAGGTGACGGCAACCAAAGAGAGAAACGCTACTAGCAGCAGTAAACTCTCCTTGGTGAAACGACAAGGCTCGTTCGCTTTTTGCCACTAGAGGCGCGGATTTTGACGCACGCAGCGTAAAGCCGATATACCGGCAGAATTCCTTCTGTCTTACTCGTACATCTTTCACATGTTTATTAAACATGGAAAAATTGATGCTCTCTACTTCCGTCAATCGACCTATGGCGCACTGATGATCGCTAATAAGCGTGAAACAGCTGTCTGCGTACTGATGGATTGACGGAGGTATAGAGCAACCCTCGAACGTTTGAAGTAGTTATGGGGATTTAAATTTCTTTACGCCCTTTGGGGTTGAAACTTATTATGAGGGTAGGAAATGAAACGACATGTTCATTCTTAAAATACCCAGATCAATAGTCAAAACACAGACTCATTTTATTCTCAGACCAAATAAATATATTTCTCTTTATTTTCTTATGTAGTGAATAATCAAGATTTTGTTTTCACACCAACACATCAAGAACAGGTTAAATTACCAGTTAAAGCCATCTTTTGATGGAATTTTGCAAGGCCAACGTTTTACGATATTTACTGTTCTTTGTCTTCATGAGAGGACAACTTTGCCTTTCAATATTCAATCTCGTTTTTAGGAGGCAAATCATTAATTTGATAAAATCGCTACAGATGACTGATACTAATTATTCAATTGTATTCCAAACATTGACAAATAAGTGTTATAATAAAGTGATCATAGCTACAACACAATAGAATGCTGTTACAAGTGTTTCTCAAATGAAATCACTTTTCCAAGGATCTCCGTAATATCTTAGATGTTTTTTCAAAAAAATTAGCTGCACTCAAAATTTTCCAGTTTCCAGTCAATCACTGGTGTTGTTTTATTCAGGATTTTACTTCAATACACTTTTGGAATCATAACTACCTTTGAACTAGAATATGGTGACAAAGAAATTCCACCGCATCAATATTTGAAACATCTTCTAGAGGGACAATACAATGCAAAGCCTTAGAGTATGTTCACTAGGTATATGCCAGCCTGCTAGCTATATAGCTAGCATTTTGTAGTTATACAAAATGGTCCACATAAATGTCACTTGTTCAATAATCAGCCACATCATTTGACAAAATGCCCCTTATTTATCTCAAAAACTCCTTCAGATCGATGATCCTAAATAAAACAAAAAAAATGCTTGTGTAAATTGTCAGCTACAGTTATTGTATCTGTCGTTATAGACATAATGATATGATTCATTTTGCATCTAGCAACAATACTTATCGATCCAATAATAATTCGATCACTCAAAACTCCAACACTTGTCAAAATATGTCGCAGAATCAACATAACGCATCAAACTTCATTCCAAATCATATACCCACAAAGTCATCGTACAATAATACTGCAACTGTACTGCTCTTTCTTCTCATACCCATAGCACAACGGTATGCTTGTCTACGACAAAGGTAGAAGACTAAGGGCCGGTTTCTCAGTGCCCAGTTAAATATTTATCTGGGAGATAACGGTTATCTGTCAGATAAATTGTTTAAACAATTGAAGATTGAACTTACGAATTCAAGTAAATCTTATGTGACAGCTGCATCCATAGAAACGCCAACTGGCAGCTACCTGACACTTAACTGGACATTGAGAAACCGGCCCTTAGACGCTGGAAGAGGCTATCAAAGTGTTCGAGTGATTCTAAGTTTCACCGGCCAAATTTGTTTAAATCGATTAGGAACACCAAGAACAAAATATTCGGTACCGGTTCTTGGTTTAAACCAAAGTTCCTCAGTTACAAATTGCGCAAGCCGCTGTATAATTCGAACTATGAAACGGGCCGAATTTTCTTTTGAAGTTTTTGATTTGCAAAAACTCTGGACGCATATATCGAATTTAATGTTGGGTGTTGAACAATTCCACGGTTCCTTGCCAGTGGACATGCTATTAGGAGTATTAGGTGCGCACACATTCTAAAGGC
The DNA here is from genome assembly GCA_951848785.1 of Callosobruchus maculatus. NCBI lineage: Eukaryota > Metazoa > Arthropoda > Insecta > Coleoptera > Chrysomelidae > Callosobruchus > Callosobruchus maculatus. Next base: position 1,859,059 of record CATOUR010000191.1, on the reverse strand, counting down.
AGGTCGTGTCAATGGCAAGCCCGAACAGCCGATGGCTATCGAAGCCATTTTCGGTTGAGTTCTCTTAGACGAACTGAATTTCTCTTCTTCTTTTCATCCATCAGACTCTCAAGTTATTATGGGTGAAAAAACCCTGGTCTTGTCAACAGTTACTGGACCAAACTTTCTAGGTAATTTTCTAGAGAATATTTCTTCGCTTATAAAAATTCAACAAATTTTTGTCATTTGTCCAATCGTTACGTCGTAAAAAGAGGCTTTTGACAGCAAAAGGTCGTAAAGAAATGAAATTTGGTGGGATGATAGACATTGGTCCCCTGAACCTATACCTAAGTTTGCAACCTCGGGGGACACACAGACACGTGTGCTTGACCGTTTCGATAAAGACGTAATTGCCGGCACGCAAAATAAATTTCTTACGTACATTTTATGATTTTATAAAGATTTTAACTTTTAACAGTAAACTGTGTAATGTTTTTCGTGATTTTCTGTGTCTGTATAAAGTGCTTCATGCAAAATATTTGTCGATTCTTGCTCTTTTGGCTTCTTTTGTAACATCTTCCAGCAACATCCTCACAAACTTTTCCCAGAAGAAGGGATCAAATGATCCCGAAAGCTTGGAAATAGAGTTTTAAGAGTACACTATGCTGTTTATTTGCCGCTACCCAGCCATCTAGCTCGAGTTTTGTTTCTAAACATATACAGGGTGGGCCAATAGTGCGTGGACGGAGGATTGTGGGCTTACTAAAAAATATTTTGAAAATCTGTCACTCGATCATGGTAGAGACCCTTGAGGACTATAACGTAAAAGTATTTTCACTTAAATTTTGAAACTTACATTTTTTAAATGGAACCCCCAATATATATTAGCATATTTGAATTCCTTGGTCAATTCTAGTGTGACGTTATGTATCACACATGGAACTTTAAACGAACCGTTTAGGCGCAAATCACCTTTTTTGGTATAAGTAGGTATCAGAAAAAAATTGAATATCGCAGCGATTATAAAACTTAGAAGGCCGTGACTTTGCGGTATGACTAAGCATAAAATGCGTCACCTTAGGTCAGACGGCTAAATTTGAGTTCTTTTTGTACTTTGAGAAATCAGTAGATTAATTAAGGAAACTTCAATCATGGATAACTTGATTTTTTCAAATGGGAATGCATATTTTGGTTTAAAGAGTCAAATGTAAAATTTTATTACCTTTCTAACGATATAGCATTCTCGATATCAATCTTTTTTGTTTTTATTTTATTTCAAATTTTCAGTCAAATCGGTGTTTTCCAATTTTCCTGCGTGCAAGCAACCTAGCAGGCCATGAAAAATAAACAAAAGCTCGTTAATATTGAAAAAACTAACTAACTTAGTAGAAAGATGCAAACTAACTAGAGCAACGAGGTAAGATTATGAAAATTCCTTACAACATATTAGCTCTAATCGCATACAACAGCGGCAAGACGTCTAATGTCAATGAGAAGCTGGGGTATGACAGAAGTGTTCATTTTTCACAGCCTACTAGCTATTGAGGTCTACTAGAGCTTGACAACTTTCCAAAATGATTAAAAATTTTGAAACAAAAGGAAAACTACCAGCGATTTTTGCTTACAGTCTAACATGTTTAGAATGAAATTTCACATTTAATGGGATAAAAAAATTAGTCATTTCCATTTAGTTAAGTCAAAAGTGAAGATATCTCCAACTGGAGCATTCTGAACATCTATTGAAATAATTCCTAGAATTTTTTAATTACGCTAGGTTGTAATTGAGGTTTTGAATCAATTTTTTTGTCATAAATCGAAAGATCGTATATAAGTTTTATAATAAAACTGTTCTTGTTTTCTTTTTTTTCGCAATAATTCAAAAGTTATATCAAAATAAAAATGGGTTTTTGAATCGAGTACCGAAAACACGCCGACGGCTCCCGAACCCGTGTGACGTAACGATGGCGGCTTTGACCAACAACGTCCTACATCTATACTAGATTCTAGATTCCCAGCCAATCGTGAAAATACTTGCTAGTAACTAGTGTATATTTGTTGCAGTATAACCGATGAATGAAGTTTGCAGCTCGAGACGACCTCTACGATCGAAATAAATATATTTTTGAATGTTTGAAATCAGATTACAGATTCCAGTAAGTAAGTACCTAATCAAATATGTCTTGTTGAAACTATCTGGTGCATATTCGGCTGGCCTAGTGGTTAGAGTGTTGGGTATTAAAGAAAAAATTAAACTCAGAAATAATCTCAGGAAACTATGGCAAAAATTTGGAAATAAGAATGATAAAGATTTATATTTACAATTATCAAAACAAATAAATGATGATATTGCGGAAGAAACATCAGGGAAATGGGAGCAAAAAATAAAAAACCTGAAAAAAGGGGACAGAGAGATATGGAAGATCTCCAAACAGTTAAAAAATAAAGGAAAACAATGGCAAATTCCTGCACTTGAAACAAACGGAAATCAGTATGTCTCAGACGCAGATAAAGGGGAATGTATCGGACTCAATTTGGAAAAAAGGTGGACTACGTTGCCTGACACTCAAGAGGAACATCACAGAGTCTCAAATAAAATTATAGAAATAAGAAACGCTCAAATCAATGCTCACGATATAAAACAGATAGGTAGGTTTATTGTTTCTCCCAAAAGTGTGAAAAATGAGATTGAACGCCTGGCAAACAATAAGGCTCCTGGGGACGACGATATAGATAAAAATATACTAAAGCAATTGTCAAACAAGGCCAGAGCACAACTAACAAACATAATAAATGCGATAATCCGGTTACAATATTATCCGATATGTCTGAAAAAAGCTGTTGTGTGTCCTATCCTAAAACCAAATAAAAATCCACGATTTCCAGATTCATACAGACCAATATCATTATTAAGTGCAGTGGCGAAAGTGATAGATCGATTCATTTTAGAAATTATATTGACAGAAGAAAATAAACTGAAAATACTACCCCCAGAACAATTTGGTTTTAGGGCGGGGCACAGTACAGTCGGACAGGTGGCCAGGGTTGTTCATCACATCAAAGAAGGCTTTAACAACGGGAAAAGCACCGTTATGGCTTTGCTTGACATGGAAAAAGCTTTTGACAAAGTCTGGACTGAAAAACTAGTTGTGAAGTTATCAGAATTTGGATTTCCCTCATTCATAGTACATGTAATAGATTCATATCTATCGCGTAGAACATTTTCTGTGAAAATTAATCAAAAAAACTATGGACAATTTTTTATGAGTGGTGGCGTCCCACAGGGGTCTTCACTATCTCCTGTACTCTTCACGTTATATATGGCTGATATCCCAAAATTCGAAAAAACAGAACTCGCTTCATACGCTGATGATACTTGCGTGTACGCAACAGCTGTCCAAGCAGAGGTTGCATGCAGGCAAGTAGAAATACATATAAATCGGAAAATAGTCCCATACCTGAACGAAAATAAAATCTCCCTGAATACAGAAAAGACACAGGTATTCAGATGCACAAAAAATTTTGCAAGGCGTAAAACCAAAATATTTAGAAAATTAAGAGTGTCTGATTGTGAAATTCAGGAGAGCAAAACAATCAATTATTTGGGCATTACACTGGATGAGCGTTTATCGTTTCATAGGCACATCGCAAAATTACGAGCCAGGTCATCAGCAATGATTAAAACCTTATATCCCCTCATATGCAGGGATAGTAAGCTGCATAGAAACGTAAAATTACTTATTTATAAACAAGTAATAAGACCTGCCTTGACTTACGGCTGTGCAGTTTACAGCTCAGCATCTGATACGCAGATAGGTTTCCTACAAAGGATAGAGAATAAGATTTTAAGATTAATAATGAGCACCGAGCAAAGAGAAACCAATGAACAAATTAAGGAACGACTGCGGATCTATGATAAAAAATTCATAAACATCAGGCAAGTCATACACGAAATTACCCGAAAATTTTACAGATATTCAGTGCAAAATAGCCCACTTACTGCCAATATCCCAATATCCCATCTGGATGGGAAAACCCGGAAACACGGTCTAATCTACGACCTTATTCTTATAGAACCCTCAGTGTAAATATGTATTATATGTTCTGTAAGTAATGTAAATAGTATAAATAACTAGATTTAGGATATAACAGCAAATAATTTTTTTAAGTGGGTTTTTACCATTTTCCCGCAAAAGAATATAACTTTTTTTACCAGAAAAATTGTGCTGAAGGATGAATTGCTTTGGTTAACTAATCATATGGGGTATATCAGACTTATCACATGCCAGGAGGTGATAAAACTTACATTAGAATGTCAAATAGGTATTATTTGTTGTAAATACAGCCTACCACCAGGCACCCGAGGGAGCACAACTGAGTTATGGGCTCAGTTCCCTTGGTTAAAATGTGAGCCCTAGGGCCAATCTCATGTATTATAAATACCACGACAAGTATTGTAATAATAATTAATCAATAAATGTGTTAAAGGTTAAAGGTTAAAGGGTAATGGAACTAATGGATCCGTTGGTCTATGGTTCAAAGCTCAGCCGGTCCATTTTTTTTTTATTTTTTTTTATCATATAATTCATTCATGTGCTTTTTGCACTTTTTACGTACATTTTTTCTACGATCAACGTAAATATGTTTTTGAAACAAATTCTATCAGACCTATTACTTGCACTGCATAGTCCAAAAGCTAAGTACAGGACGCGGTGGACAATCCAAAAAATCAGTGCAAATGGTGTTTGTCCGTCAATATCGATCGCCAATATTTTTTTTTAAATGTAATAGTAATTATTAATATGTACATCCCAACGTAAGTGTGAGTCTAAATATACTCCTAGATACTTTATACTTTTTTCTATGTTCGGGACTAAAAAATATAGTTTTATTTTTGTTTACTTGAAGTGCTAACTCTTATGTAAAATAATTAGACCTATAGTTTATTTATCGTATAAGTATTTATTATCAATAATAATATTAAATAATAAAATAATTATTTTAAGTTTTGGTCAAGAAGATAATTATAACATTGAAACTCATAAAAGAATAAGTTTTGTTTGTTTGCATTGCATTTATATATTTTTGTTTGTTAAATTTTTCACAAAAAAAATATATTTTGTTCTTAATTCAAAACCTCAATTGTGTTTATTTTATGTAGTTTTCTGAAACTAAATTATGTTTTACAAACTGCAATTCAAGTTTCATTTTCTGCGATTTTGCTAATAAGTCGAAGTACCTACCGAAGAATTTGAAGGGTTCCAGTCAGAGGTATCATTACTTTTGACTTACGGAAATGGCTTCTTTTTTATAGCATTAAATGTGAAAATTTATTCAGAAGACATAGATATTCTACTGCCAGCAACAATCACTAGTAGTTTTCCTCTGATTAAATATTTTTTTACTGACTTTGGAAATTGGCTAAAAGCTAGTAGGCTGTGAAAAATGAGCGTTCTTGTTACCGCTATTGTTTCTGGTTAGATCTAATATGTTGTAAGGAATTTTCATAATTTTGCCTGGTTTCTCTAGTTAGTTTGCATCTTTCTACTAAGTTAATTGGTTTCTTCCATATGAACGAGTTTTTGTTTATTTTTTATGGCCTTCTAGGTTGCTTGCATGCAGGAAAATTGAAAAACACCCATTTGGCTGAAAATTTGAAATAAAATGAAAACAAAAAAAGATTGATATCGAGAATGCTACATCGTTAGAAAGGTAATCAAATTTTACATTTGATTCTTTAAACCAACATAGGCATTCCCATTTGAAAAATGAAGTCAAGTTGATTGACTCAGTACTTCCCACACATTACGCTGATACCAGTTTATTATCTTCCCATAGCATGAAGCTTTAGTCTAAGATCCCTTGCAACCAAATAATTGCCCCCCCCCCCTTAAATTGTCTTATGCCGCTAGGTCTTTCCTTCACAGGTCAATGGACAGCCTATTATCAATACTACAAACTTCTCAGTTTTACAACCCCCACCCCCCCAACCACCTCACTTTCACCCCCACCTAAAAAACTGGTAGGAAATGATCAGGAACCCCTAAAACATCTAAAAACCGAATTTGAGTTGCTTTCATACTTGTCATACTTTCATACATACGCGTTTTCCATTCTCACCACGGTAACAATATACTGTGTCAAAATTTCATTAGAATCAATTTAATAGTGTCCACGTTACAAAATACAAAACGATTTAGACCAATAAATTCTCGTATACTATACAGAAAATTCTAAGTCCCTTAGTTTCTGCAATAGGCTAGGCAATGTTCGGATGGACCTAAAAAGGTGATTTGTGTCGCTAGATCTTCCTTCACAGGTTAGTGGACAGCCTATTATGAGTACAAGAATTTTTTTTATTTTTCAACCCCCAACCCCCAACCACCCCAATTTCACCCTCACCCAAAAAAAACGCAGAAAATGATCAGGAACCTCTAAAACGCTTAAAAACGAAGTTTGAGCTGTTTTTATATTTTTAATTTTTTATTATTTCTGCGCCGCCACTAGCACGATTTATCAAAACCATACGCGTTTTCCATCTTCACCATGGTAGTAATGACGTTTCAAAATTTCAGTAAAATCAATTCAACAGTTTCCTCGTTACAACGATCTGACGCAATACTCTCGTATGTTTACATCAAAAAAAATTCTAAGTCCTTTGCTTTCTGTAATAGGCAAAGGCAATGTTCGGATGGACCTAAGAAAGCTATTTATGTCGCCAGGTCTTCCTTCACAGGTCAGTGGACAGTCTATTATGAAAGCAACAATTTTTTCAATTTTACAACCCCCCACCCCCCAACCACCCCAATTTCACCCCCACCAAAAAAAAGTAGAAAATGATCAGGGACCCCTAGAACGCCTAAAAACGAAGTTTCAGCAATATTTAATTTTTTTTGTTTTTTGCTAATTACTCCGCCGCCTATGCACCGATTTTCAAAATTATAGGAACATTACCTACTACGACCCCACAGCATACCGCTGCCCAAATTTCATCACAATCCATGCAGCGGTTACTGAGATTACGAGGGTAGAAAAACGCGACAGACAGACAGACAGAGAGACAGACAGACAGACAGACAGACCGACAGACAGACCGACAGACAGACAGACCGACAGACAGACAGACAGACAGACCGACAGACCGACAGACAGACAGACCGACAGACAGACAGACCGACAGACAGACCGACGGAAATGAGTGACGTGGATTTTCGTTATCATAAAACGCCCAAAAAACGTAATATCTCAAAATCGAAAATTTTCGCGATCACAACACTCCCCTCACCTATCGGTGTGGGAAGTAAAAAATCAAGTTATCTGTGATTGAAGTTTCCTTAATTTATCCTCTGGTTTCTCCAAGTACAAAAAGGATTCAAATTTGGCCGTCTGACCTATGGTGACGCATTTCAAGCTTAATCGTACCGCAAAGTCACGGCCTTCTAAGTTCTATAATCGCTGCGATATTCAATTTTTTTCTGATACCTACTTATACCAAAGAAGGTGATTTGCGCCTAAACGGTTCGTTTAAAGTTCCATGTGTGATACATAAAGTCACACTAGAATTGACCAAGGAATCCAAATATGCAATAATATATAGGGGGTTCCATTTAAAAAATGTAAGTTTGATATGAATCACCCTGTATAAACGTCAAAATTTAAGTGACGTTATAGCCCTTAAGGGTCCCTACCATGATCAAGCGACAGGTTTTTGAAATATTTTTTAGTAAGTTCACAATCCTCCGCCCACGCACTATTGGCCCACCCTGTATGTATATACACACATATACATACTGCTGTATATTGCTAATTATTATCTGACCAGCTTTTAAGTTTGTATAGGCAACGGAGTCTATTTTCGCATTACATTTTCCATGCGATTCCGCCTACTTAGCCACATATAGAAAAATATCGGTAGCTAGAAACGTTTAGGGAACGTGATGCATGAAACACTTTTCCATTTCCTATGCAAGTGTGGCAATGAGTAGTCGCAACAGTATAGGAAACGGAAAAATGCCTACCGATATGTGCTGTTGCAAAAAGTATCGTATCTGTGCATACTTTTAGTGGAAATGATACTACCCCGGCATTGTTTAATTAAGATAAGATTCAATTTGCGACATTTGGGAGGTTATCGGTCGAGGGTGGGGCGAGGAAGGGGTGAACATTCTTTTTGACAAATAGCGCCGTTGTGGTAAGTGCTATCGAAAAATGTTCAAACGATGTATGGAGACAATTAAATTCTTCACAATTTTGGTCTTCATATTTTTCTTGTGCGACCAACAGCTTCCATTCTACAGTGCTCCAAATTTAACGGGTGGTTCGTGATTGTTACTAAAATCAGAATTTTATCGCGTATTAAGTCCAAGAACGCTATCAAAAGGTTTTATAACACTTTTTCTCCTGAGGGAATAACATTTCTCATATCACTATTATCTTCAATTGTTTGAACAACTCATTTGGGCTTAAAGAATACGATATTTAGGACGACATCGCTACCTATTACCGATATTAGTCAATCGTTGTCCTAAAAAATCTTATGAACGCAAAAGGTCGGAAAGAAATGAAATTTGGTGGGATGCCAGACATTGGTCTCTTAAATGTTCACCTAAGTTTGCGACCTTTGGTGGGTTGCCGCTCGAGGCGTAGGAGGGTGAAAACTCTGCTGCGCGATCGGTAGTAGGTAGCGATGTCGTCCCAAATATCGTAATTTTTTAAGCCCAAATGTGTTATTTGAAAAATTGAAGATAATAGTGATATGAGAAATGTTATTCTCTTAGAATAAAAAGTGTTACAGAACTTTTTGATAGCGTGATTCGACTCAATGTGCGATAGAATTCTGATTATAGTAACAATCACAAACTACCCCCTAACATTGGGCTACTGTAGAGTGGAAACCATTGGTCGCGCACGAAAAATTTAAAAACCAAAATTGTGAAGAATTTTGTTGTCTCCATATATAATTTGAACCTTTTTTCGATAGCACTTACCGCAACGGCGCTATTTGTCAAAATCGTGACAAAACACCCCCCTCCCCCCACCCTCGAGCGGCAACCCCAAAATGTCGCAGATTGAATCATATCTTAATTAAACAATGTCGGGGTAGTATCATTTCTACTGAAAGTATGCACAGATACGATATTTTTTCGCAACAGCACATATCTGTAGTCGGTAGGGGTGCGTTTCTAAATGCCTTAATTCTTTTTAACCAAACACGTGAGTTTAGGCAGATGCAGATAATAAAAGAATGAAAAGATATCATTCTTTTAGGGAAACAAAAATGTTGCTCGCCTTTTTGATAAAGTCCTTTGCCTTAATCTACCCTTAAATTCTAATTTTAGTAAAAATTATAAACCAACCCCTAACTTTGACGCAGTATACGATCTTTTGCTGTCAAAAACCCCCTACCGCCTGGACTATACGGTTGCTACACAATTTCAGAACTAACGTTCGATTCTAAACATCCTCTTGTTTTGCTTACAAATAGTGAACTAACCCAGTTGATAATCGTAGATATTCATCAGAGAAACATAAATTCCGGATTAACTACCCTGCAATATTTATTTCGTCAACAGTTTTGGATTCTATCCGCTTTCTATATCCTATATCAATATATCTAAAATCCAATGAATACATATTGGGTTTGCTAAAGGATGAAACCAACGGTTTTTTAACAGATCTGCGACGAACGTACGCCATACCTCCTTGACGCACGGCTGTAATCACCAAATCATACTCAGTAACTGTATAAATCATACAGGTTATTATCAGATATCGTGAGGTATGTTCCAGCACACAATTTGTGCAAGCTCCTATGTAGTTTAGGTGCTCGCAGTGTAACGGATCTGGTCAGTTACTAGTACGATTTATATTTGGTTATACCCTTTCATTTTTTATGGATGTCACGCCCATGGTTATTTTGTAGCGGTGTTTGGTATGCTAGCTGCCTAAGACCGATTTTTAGCAATTGGATATCGATAATTTGCCTATTTTTCATAATACATCACGCAGGTTGACTTTTTCCACAAACCAGAGTGTCGGAAATTGACCTTGCTGGCACGGTCTCGTTTTTGGGTCAAGTGGCCCTGCGTAGGATGGTTGTCATCGATGCTGGGGTTGAGGACACCCTAGACAGATTCCTGAACTCCTCCAGTGTGTGGACACCCTCACGGTGTATACCCCAGCAGCACAGGTTTTGGTTAGGGTAGCGACATTTGATTACTATCAGGGGCTGGAGTCGTTTGTTTTCATTTCAAACGAACATATTCAGCAATATCACCATTCTTTCAATTTTTGTATCTTTACACTGTCAAGTAGATGGGTGAGAAGGTAACCTCTGGATCTACCATTTATGGACCTGTGTCACCTTTTATAGTTCATTTCATCATTTTAACTTCTAACCTACGGTTCATTTTTCTTAGACAATCAGTGGTACATTTTACCATTTTAAGTCATTATATTTTACGAACTGCTGCGCATAACTTTTTTTAACTTAATGAGCTATATTGCGCCACTTATTTTTTTTATATTGTATACGCCATTTTAACCAACCATTACCACCACCATTATCACTCATGAACATATTTTATTTCATTTATTTGCATTTTAGATTAGTAAATATTGAAACTTTATACCTTTGTTTATTTTCCCCCACCACTTCTTCGCTAAAAACTTAAAGTTATTGCCTTTCTGATATTATTCAATTGTGGCGATTAATCGCAAACTACTAATAAACATCACTTCTGCCAGAACAGTGAAACCATTTGAAATGAAAGTGTTTGTTTATTGCAGATTTTCACATGCAGTTGGATTGCTTGATTGTCTTTGAATGCCCCTATGTATTATAGCTCTGATGAAATAAACATGAAGTGAGATTCCTTTATTGGAAACATTACCATTCATAGAATAATCAAATAGTAAGAATCTCATGATTTGATTTCTCAATATCCAACATCAAGGTACCATGTTATGTAACAGTTTTTGCTGGTATGCTTTAAATGATGAATTGAATATGTACCAGAGAAGCAAATGCATCAGAGTATTTTCCTGAGATTTCATTACTTTTATGTTCTATTTTCAATATCATTCCTTTTCGTTTTAATTTATATATTCTAGATAAAATATTAACTACTATGTCAATAATTCCCATATTTTATTTCAAATTCAAAGTTCATAAGTCTGATAAAAATGCTTGTTATGTTTTTATAAAAGTATTTGCCGCATTAAAATAAATGTACATGTAAACCTCATGTCTGTTAATGTCATGTGTGGCTGACCCCAGCAAATGCCAAGTGAGTAAGGCACTATAATCATGCTTTTATTTCCAGACCTCTGACAGTAACTTGAGTTTTGTAATTAAATGCGAACAATAAACAGGTATTTTTATATAACTCAATCAACCTAAATATTTCTTCTGCAACTTTCGGTAGGTCCTATATAATATGGCATGATGTGTGACTAGGGAACTTCAACAAAATAGATCTGATAGAATTATTTACATGTAGGTTTTTATAAGAGCTCGCTAGGTTCAAAGATAGTTTGTTGTATTTATTGATTTTTTACATGTTAAACTATGAATACATGGTATTCGTCATCCATTAGTGGACAATAATTTGTTATATTAAAGTAGAGATACATGTTGTAACCATAATGATGTGTAGTAGCAACATATAGATATTGGGAAGCAGTACTTTGAAAGAGTATTGGTTCGCCATCTATCTACCAAAGCCGGTACCTGAGCGTTTAATTTGAGTATCCGAGAACTATTTATGTGGCCCGTTTAAAAGCATCGGGTTTAGAAACCTGCGGGTACGACAACAAACAGACTCTTTTTTGTGGAACACTCATTTAACACTCCCGACATTTGGTTTATGCTAAAAAGCAGCTTAACTCAATTGAAGAGTAGCAATTTCATTCATTCATCCGAAACCAGTCACAGACGACGTCGTTTCGCTTTTATTAAAGTTCGCCAGTGTGATTTAGGTCTCAGACGAATAAATGAAATTGCAAGTTAGTACCTAGCTGGCAAAACTCCTACTAGTAGTAGCAACATGTAGATATTGGGAAGCAGTACTTTGAAAAATCAGACTGACGAGCTTTAAAAGCAAAACGACGTCGTCTGTGATTGGTTTCAGATGAATGAATGAAATTGCTACTCTTTAATTAACATAATAATATGCTAACGTTGATAGATAATATACCCTGGGAGAGCCCCAGTGCCGCTGTTCGACAGTTGATTGATTATCATAATCCAGAATTATTCGGAGTAGGTACCTACTTTAGGAATTGGAATGACTGGGTATTCAAAAGATCTTACACATGATAGTCGCGGAAAGTTCAACATTGTGTTGAATGGTGCGGATAAGCTTACAAGAAATACGATTATGGTAGATCTAAGGTAGTGTATGATATAACTGGTGATGAAACAAGGATATATGGATTTGAACCTGAATATAAACTCCAATCGGCTCAATGGGTGTTTCCAATTGATCTCAATCTAGTTGAAAGTAAAGTGACATAAGATTCTTTGGCATAGCACTAGAACTAACAAACACTACACAGTCTAACCACTCGCCAAACCGATTATTTCGAACTCGACAAGCATTTCGCTGGCTGTATTAGGAACTTCAAGGGAGGATTTAAACTGGAAGGCGAAGGGCAGGGCAGCTGTAATTCGGAGCGCCAGAATAAGCTCCTGCATCGAGTACTGCCCGGAAACGGGGAAACAAGAAGTCTTGGTGGAATAAGAAGCTGGAAACTCAAAGGAGGAATATCCGCAGACTACACAACCAGTGTAAACATACTGAAAACTGGGATCGCTATAGGAAGACACTCACTAAATACAACAATGAATTTGCTTTTTCAGTAAACAGTTCCGGAATGCTTTGATATCTCCAAAACTGCCACAGCTGAAACGAAAAGCATCAATACCGGAGAGTTTTTCAACATGCAAAATTCAAAAATGCTAACATCATCAGTACTGTCAAATTTACCACTTTTACGTTAGACTTCATGAAAAATAGGGCATTTCATTCAAAATTATGACGTGAAAGGTAAAATTGGTAAATCTGACAGCACCGATGTTAGCAATATTGAATTTTATGTCCAAAAACCCCCAAGTATTGAATTTCATTGCTCCAGCTGCGGCAGTTTTGGAAATATTTTAGCGTTCCGGTACTGCTTACTAAAAAAGCGGTGTTGCCGTATCTCAATAATTGATAGAAACAAAATTTTTAAATTGTGTGATCTTACTAAATTCGACATGGGCAATTCATTGCAATAAAAATAAATAGAGGATTCTATTTAAATTACCAAAATTATGACGTGTAACGTAAAAGTGGTAAATCTGGCAACACTGCTTTTAAAATTTTTGAACTCTGTATCCTCGAAAACCTGCAGGTATTGATTTTCTGGTTCCAGCTGTGTAAGTTTTTGAGATATTTAAGCATTCCTGTACCTTTTACCGACATGGTATTCGAAACAGGTAGTATGAGCAAGGAAAACGGTTTTATAATTTTAGGAATACCAGTTAGAACTTGCTCACGCCGTGAATTATTACTAGGGTGTACTTCTATGTTAAATAAAATATATAGGTATATATATATTAATAAAAATCGGGGATATGTGTGTTTGAAAATTTGGAAAAATAATTTATAACTTGGCAACGTCGCAAACGCAAAAAAATATTACAAAGCGAGATAGGGTATTAGTAGATAGTTCGATTTAAAATAAAACATACAGGGTGTTACATTTAAAAAACAAAGTAAAATTACTTTCAAAATGCCATAATTTAAAATTCTGCCAAAAACACCCTGTAGTAGATGCACATAGTTAGTAACATTCAAAATAATATTCAGTTAGTATTCAAGTAACTCGCTGTATAATCTTATTGAGAAAAGTTAAATGAATATATCAATTTGGAGGTATTACTTGCGACCTTGCAAATCCGGAAATTATTAGAGAATAAATTATAACTTGGCAACGTCGCAACCGATCTCAAAAATATTTCAGGGTTAAATAGAGATCGGTGATGGAAACTAGAAAAATTTTAGAAATTAATAGAAAATAAATTATAACTTGGCAACGTCGCAACCGATCCCTAAGAAATTTCAGGGTTAAATAGAGATCAATGATAGAAACTAAAAGAATTCAATAAAAGTTATAGTTCCATATAAAAAAATTAATTTGATCACTATCCTACTTGCCCGCAACACCCTGAATATTTCAAAATATTTTTAGGATATGCGTCTTAATCTTAAGTAACCAAATAACTTTTGTATTTGACATTTTCTTCTATCAGGTATACCTTGCGAGATATCGAAGAATTAGACACTAAATGGACACCCTGTAGATATAGCATATTATATCATCATCACAGTCATAATGTCATAACAGACATGTTGTGAACTTGTAAAATGTACTCATTTTACGAGCTTCTCTTGGGATATCTTTAAGATCTTTAATGCAATAGTTTCCCATTTGCTTTCTGCATCCTCATGCCGTTGACCAGATGTATCTACTGGTTCATCCGCCTTTAGGAACAATCTCTCACCCCAAGGACAAGAAGGTGTCCTGACTCTTCTCAACCCGTTCACCCAAAGCTGTTGGTTGAGAAGAGGTTACTCCTTATACCGATAGTAGTTCGGTTCCTTTTAGTCGTCTTTTACGACACGCAGGATATACGATGAGAGATATTCTAACCCGCCCCCACACGGTTCAACATAATAGAGGGGATGATATTCTGAGACTACCCGAAATTACAACTTTAGATATTATTTCCTGCACTAAAGCAATTGTTTGCGGTTGGTTTAGGAAGACACACGAGGAGGTGACTTTAAATATATTGCATGGCCTATTTATCTTTATGTCTGTATGAAGCATTCCAATACATAGATCGAATGTCGCTAATTTCTACATAATCGATACGGTGAAGTATACGGAAACAGACTGCGTCAATAAAAAAACCACATTTGCGATATATTGTCTAGTTGTGCGTAAATGGTTGTATGTTTTATTTCCCACACCGATAGGTGTGGGTGGGGGTGAACTTGGCGTGGGTGGGGAGTGGGTGGTTGTAAAACTTAAAAATTTCTTGTATTCATAATAGGCTGTCCATTGACCTGTGAAAAAGAGACCTAGCGGCATAATAACCTTTTTTAGGTTCATCCGATCATTACCTTGCCTACAGCAGAAACCGAGGACTTAGAATAATTTTCTGATATAGATACATACGAATATAGCTTTAGATCGTTCTGTATTCAGTAACGTGGAAATTATGGAATTGATGTTAATGAAACTTTGCCACAGTAATATTGCCGTGCCAAGTGTGGAAAACGCATATGGTTTTTAGAAATCGTGTCAGTGGCGACGCAGCAATAAAAAACTAAAAATATAAAACAACTCAAACTTCGTTTTTAGGGCGTTTTGGGGGTTCCTGATTACTTTGTGTTTTTTATTTGTTGGGGGTGAAATTGGAGTAGTTGGGAAGTGGAGGGTTGCAAAACTGAAAAAGTTTTTGTATGTATAATAGGCTCTCCATTGACCTGCGAAAGGACCTAGCAACATAATACACTTTTTAGGTCCATCGGAACATTGCCTTGCTTATTACAGAAACTAAGGGACTTCGATGTGCATGTTTATACGAGTATTGCGTTACATCGTTCTGTATTGTGTAACCTGGAATTGATTTCAATGAAATTTCGACACAGTACTATTACCGTGGCGAGAATAAAACAACTAAAAATATAAACATAGCTTAAACTTCGCTTTTTGGGAATTTGGGGGCCCCTGATCGTTTCGCTTTATCCAGTTGAAGCTCGGAGAATAAAAACTGTGTCGCTCTAGTTCCTACGGAGAGATTTACTAGTGTTTTTGTACTGGATGTTTTTTGAATGCAGGCCGGCGATGGTTTGGTTGCAAGGGGTTCTCATCATGTAAAGGGAGAATAATAGAATGATATCACAATTAAGTGTGGCAAGTACTGAGTCAGTCAACTTGACTCCATTCTTTGTTGTGTAAACTGGCGCACCAAAAATGTATTAACTCGCTCACTTGCTGACTCCATACCGCAACGATGTTCTGATAACTATAAATTTAAACATCACGTGCATATCTTCGACTAACGAGAGGTAATAAAAACTACAGCGCTATGGCAAGGTTATGTTGCATGTCTGGACTCTTCTTTACATGGTTTATCCATATAAGCAACCGGTTACTTGTTCCTTGTTGCACAATAACAGTGATGGGAGGTGGATAAATATCCGACGGGTAGGTGATTAAAATTTGGGTATATACCCGTCCAGTGCTGGGCGTTGGGTAAATACCCGACGAGTAGGTAAATGTGAGTAGGTATATACCCGCGGTATATACCCACATAGTCGTCTGTTTCTTTTTTTGTGTATTTTTTATTGTTTTTATCATACCCTTTATTTTCTTATGAAAAAGAATGGTATACTTTTATTAAGTTTAAGATTAAACTATATGTTTATACCTTACCTCGTTTTAATTTGCCATTTTCGTTCCCATCCATTGTCACATTTTCAGGCTCAATCTGTTGTAATAACGGTTTGTTATAGTCTTATAGTTAATAAGAGTATCCTTAACGAAAACATAACATACCTACTTGTAACATACTGTATATTATGGTATTCGTGTATTGTTTATTAGTTGTCATGCATGATGTAAATTCAAAGTATAAGGTTAGATATTTGAAGTGTAAACGTCATCGAATCGTCTAGAGTTTTCTAGAATGTCATCGAATTCTCCAGATGGTTCGATGAAGTGTATATAAGGCGCCACGGGTAGCGCGGTAGTTCAGTTGAGTTCAGTTCTAGTTGAGATAAGGTTAAGAGATATTGTATTGAGTTGTGAAGTAAAACGGTGAAAGTTACATCCAGTTTGATTCTTTGCTGAAGAAAAAGAGGCCGTCCTGACAGTTGGTGTCAGAAGTGTGGGATTATCCATCGAATCAAACCAGGAAAAGGAATCAAGAAGTGAGTACAGCGTCAGTCAATGCCAGTAACCAGAGCTATGGCGTCCGATATGAGTACATTGATGACTATGCTACAAGAAATGGGAAACAGGTTAGAAAAAAGTGTAGCCGAAACAAGGGCAGAAATGAGAACCAGCTTAGACAACCAGGCAGCCGTTACGCAAGCAACCGTCGTGAACCTTGAAGAAAAGCTAAAGCACCACCAGGACGAGGCAGTCGTGAACCTAGAAGAGAAGCTAAAGCACCACCAAGACGAGGCAGTCGCAGGTTTGAAGAGTGACTTGAAAAGTGGGCAGGAACTGGTGATGACTAGACTGGAGGAGCAGAAGCAAGTCGTAAGTCTGGCCTTAGAAAATCAAGATCAGCGTATTAGTGCAGCAAGTGGAAGATCGTGTCAAAGAAATATTCAGAGAGGAGCTGCGAGAGTTTAGTGCAGGTGAGCGTAGTTTAACAGCTGCAGCACCTGCTTTTACTGATAGACACAGTGGCGTAGTAGCAAAGCCCTATCCATACAATGGAAAAACGTCATGGGACATTTATCATATGCAACTTGAGAACATCGCACGTATGAATAACTGGTCGAATGAGGAAAAGGCTTGCGTGCTGACATCAATGCTCAGAGATTCTGCAACAGCTATTTTGAAAAATCTCTGCTCGTCAGACTTACGTGACTATGATAAGATAACATCTGCACTAAAGTTACGTTTTGGAGATGCACACTTAACAGAGCTGTTGCATGGCCAGTTGCATAACCGGACACAACAAGCCAAGGAAAATTTAACCACATTTGCATACGAAGTCCAAAGCTTAGCTAAACGAGCATTCGTCAGCAGTCCCACCGAGACACAGGAGTGCGTCGCCGCTCGTCAATTTGTCGAAGACATTGCGGACCTGGACGTTCAGCTAATGGTAAGACTAGCCAGCCCGATAACTTTACAAGATGCTTTGATCAAGGCTCTCCAAATAGAAGCTGCCATAAAAGCCGCGCGAATGACTAGGAGGGTGCGTTCTGGTGAAGAAGATAATGAAGGAGAAGCTAGAGCCGCTACGTTCGTTCTAAGAATAAGAAATTCCTTCCGTGGAAAACCGCCAGTTCGCACAAATGTAGAAAGACCTGACAAGTTTACGTGCTGGAATTGTGGGCAGAAGGGACATCTTAAGGTGGGCTGCCACCGTATACAGGTTAACAAAATGATGGTGGATGTAGAAAAAGCAGATGAGTATACGTACAAAATGAAATCCATGCAAGACAAGATAAACTCAATGAAGGAGCAGTTTGACAGCGATATGAAGAATTTACTAAAGCAGAATGAAGGAAGTATCACCAAACTTCAACAACAACATGAGGTAGCTATGAGGGAACTTACAGCAGACAGGGATAGGTTGAAGCAGTTGCTTGACTCCCAGAAACGGAAAAGTATGAATATTAAGAGTCAATTTGAAAGGGACAGGAAGAGTCTGCTGAAGAAGAATGAACAACACGAGGCGGCTTTAAGGAAGCTCAACGAAAAACACGACAAAGAAATAGCTGCTTTAAAGGATGAAATCAAAAGACTGATGCCTTTGGATGAGCTGAAGAAAGCGGAAATGAGGTATGACCAAGTTAAAGACGAAAACAAACACAATTTAACTCAGACTGAAAATGCATCTTTTGAGAAGAGCTTGAACAACGCAGTTGCTGAAGCCAAAAAGGCAGGCGTCAAGGAGGTCGAGTCAAAATTGAAAGAAAGGTTGGCGCAGCTTGAAGCAGAAAACAAGAAGCTGAAAACAAATTTGAGCGGCGCAGTCGATGATGCGAAAGAGAGCAAGGAACATTTGTCTAAAGCAAGAGACGTTGATGGTAAGATGAATCAGCGACCCGTAAACTCGAAAAATGAAAACGCTCGACTGGAGAACGACGTGAAGAACGCATTGGCTGAAGAACAAGATGGTAGCACTAAGATGAAGCAGAACATTATGCAGTTAGTAATTAGATTTGGTAAAGAAAAAGAGGCCGTCGTGACAATATATTTGGGTATATACCCGGTATTTACCCAAGTAGCAATAGGATATATACCCATTGGGTATATACCGGGTGTAATACTTTGGGTATTTACCCAAATTTCAATACACGGAGTATTTGCCCCTTACTGCACGATAACGATTTCATGTAATAATTGATATTTATAAAATCAAATCTAAATGATATATCTTTGGCGAAATGTATGCTTAACATAATTCTACTGTTCCATTTGAAACAAGGTTATCCCATTTTTGTGTTGGCCTTCTCTTTGTTATTTCTTTATTCTTTTTTATATTCTATACTAAGTATTCTCTGTGTATCTCTTTTTCATAGAGTAGCTTCCACGAATTTCGTGGAGTTTAGCTAAAACTTTAGTCAAGAGTCAAGAGGTGGCTGCTCTATTCTGACTGGAACAGCAACCCGAAAACACTTTCGGATTTATTGGTTATTTTTATTTAGTAATTCCTCCCAGGCAGAGTCAGTAATATGTATTCTCGCATGTTCGTTAACTTTATTTTTATATTTAGGTATACAGATTTAACAAGGTTTATACCTAGGTGCAGTCTAGAGACAGCAACAGGGACTTGAGTAGTCAAAACTTTACATGTACATAGTACATATATCTAATCTTTTGGGGGAGATTGCACCCTGACATTACACCTCTAAATATTACTCTGCACTAGAAGTCTGCTAAGCACCATTCTCATACGCAAAGATTACTTTGCATACATTGCTCGGCTTCCAAAATTTACCTATGAATCATTCCGGCGCAGAGGTGGCCTCTACCAGTTCGAAACGTTTATTTTCAACGAAAATAGGTTGCAGTCGGGCATGAGAACGGAAATACGGTCCGTCAATAAAAAACCCGCACTCAAGATTTGTTTCATAGTTGCTCATAAATGGTTTCATGGTTGCATAAATGGGCGCACCATATAATAAACTCGCTCACTGATTCCGTACCGATCTATAGGGATATTGGCTAAAGCTAAATATGTAAGAGCAGAGCGGGACAGTCGATAGCTTCTAGGCCTGATGGTGCTGCGTACACCAGACGCCGGCCGCACGCATCTGCAGGGATTAATAGAGAAATTCCGGCGCTACGAGCATTTTCTTGAAATACTGAGAAAACGGTCAAATATACAAAAGTAATGAATTTATACGAAATTGAATTTGTGATGAACAGAACCATTCTATCTATTTATTCAACTAGAATCATTTGGACGTGAGACCCACCCAAATGATATAATCTATCTATTGTTATCTATTATTCACAAAATGATGTACATAGTCATATTATAGCTGTCATGATTGCAGTAGCAGTAGTAGCAAAAGAGGATATAGGAGCTGTAGTATACAGGATGTGCCAGAATTTTTGTACTTCAACCGTTAAAACTCCCCCCAACTTTTTTTTCATAAAGCAATCAATTGTGCTACGCAAAAAAAGTCTTTTATTTCATTTAACATCTTATAGTAGCTTTGATTTTATACACAAACCTATTGTTTGCGTAGTCATTATATAAATAAAATAAGGACTTGTCTGAGGCTTAATATTTATTTTTAATAAAACAGATAAAAATTAAAACTAAGTGGGCGTTTCAAGGGTACTGAAGGACATATAGGACATATACTTTGAAAACAAGTTTTTGTACTTGAACCTCTAAAACTCACCTCCAACCTATTTTTCAAATAGTTGTCCACAGCTTTTCCTACATAAATGAGGTCATTGTCTGTAGTGCCTTTGATTTAGTACACAAAACAGTTTTTTCGTAAAGTCAAAGCATAAGATAAATAAAATAAGAGTTTTTTTCAGGCGTAATATTTTCGTAATAAAAAATGATAAAAACACATTTGTTTTCGAAAGCATGTACCTATGATAGGTCATTCAGTACCCTTAAAAATCCCTTAGTTTCCCTTTTCATCAGTTTTTCGTGTCAAAAAAATTCTTATTTTATTTATATATTATGCTTATTATTTTACGAAAAAAATAGGTTTGCGTATAAAATCAAAGTACCACAGGATTTTAAATAAAATAGGAATACCTATCATTTATGTAGGAAAATTTATGGGGTGCTTTTTGAAAACAAGAAGTTGGGGGCGAGTTTTCGGGGTTGACGTGGAAAAAAAATGTTTTGAATCATGCACTTTACAGTAATTTTTAAGAAGTATCCTACAAAATCTGTGAAGACAATTTAATCTTAGCTCGAGGAACTGCGCTAAAACGTGCCCGCACGAGGGCGGCCAAATTTGAAAGGCGGCCGCACCGACCCATTATAGTGTAAGAACCCCTAATGCATTTTAATTGTGACTAAATGTTGTGCTCGATATATTGGCAATATCTCAAATGAACGGAAAACAGCAATAAATTTGAAATTTGTCAGCGTTGTTTCAGATCACATTATTTTTCATTGAGTGTTTTTTGACGGTCATTTGTTCTTATTCAGCAAATTCTGATATATATTTGGAAACATGTAACTGATTGCAGTGTGGATATTTATACATTTTATAAAAACAGAAAATGGTCAGATTGTAAAAAAATTGCTAGCATTTACTGAAATTTATGTATACCTATGTTGGTTCGATACAACCTCCTAAATCACAATCTGTAATATTTACTTGCCCCTGTTTGCGGAACTATGTGCTTCCCAAAATAAGATTCTCTGAAATACTTGAAATGTGAAAATGATGACCCTTCCGAGAATTTTATGCGAGGAACAGAGGAAAGTTAGGAAATTTTGTTCTAATCTCTCATAAAGATGGAAATATAATGATAGAACTCTTTCTTTTACAAAAAACACTAATCTAATTTTCTATGGGTGCGAGTGACTTTTGATAGCTTCTTTTAGCACTACTGTGAGATCGGATTCCTGTTTTTTAAGAACAGCTATGCTAGCTGCCTCAACTAACAACACTGTTCCATGCTGTAGCTTCGAAGACATTATTGAAGCATCTCTTCTTTTCGAAAGCAATCATATATTTCGATATGCTAAGCTCGGCCTTCAAGGTTTTTTGCGATTTCATATACTTTTGGAAGTTTTGAGAAGACAGTTCTTGAGTGCTGCCAAGGTTGGTGCCTTTGTTTAAGCCTGTGAAGAGTTCTGTTACTATCTTTCCAACTTTGCGATATACATAGGCGTAGTTAAGTCCCTAAATCTGGGGGGGCTTAAGTTCCTGCATCTGGCGGGCTCAAATTCCCGCCCTAGATACAAAGATTTAACAGAACGAATTATTTTAATATTTTTGGGGGGGGGGCTAGTTTCATTCTTGGGGGGGCTAAGCCCCCCCGAGCCCCCACCTAACTACGCCTATGGCGATATATAAGAACAGGATTTTTTAACTTTTTCCTCTGGTCGTCTTATAAAATTCCAAGGTAGATCATCATAGTTAAACCTACTAAAAAACAGCAACGTGATCTAACACAACGCTGCTAAATTTTTAAATTTATTGCTGTTTTCAGTTCAAAGGTTTAATAAATGTACCTTTCGAACTATAATAGTTTAAATGTATTTATACCAACTTAACACCTACTCAAACCTCTCCGAAGTACGTGAACAAATAATAATAATATTAGTTGTATTGCATATTAATAAATTAATAATCAGAGTCACCATTATATTATAATACATAGTATGCATGTTAATCGCAAATAGAAAATGAAATTATTACACTTGAGGCGGCCAAAATCGAATTCGCACAAGGGCGGCCACCCACCCGGGATCGGCCCTGTGTAAGAGAGAGGCAGAATGACATTCTAACATCTATGATGAATACTCACCTGTATCAGACGACGCATCGTGTTGTGGCGCCGCAGCTGCCGCCGACGCAAGGAGCATCAACAGCAGCAGCGACGTGGGCCCCCTGGGGGCGGCGGCCGTGTCCCCTGGTGGCCGCATCCTAGTCGGCGGCGGCAGCCTGACCACGGCACCCGCAACAGGGCCGTAGCTTCTTACTGAGTCTTGGACGCAGCTGCTGGCTGCCCACCATGTTGCCGAACACTACGCGTGTGAAGACGCTGGTATGCCGACCGACACAGACGCGCCACCGTCGACAGCCAGCCCCTACAGCGACGCGACGCGCCGTGACGCTATGCGGGCGCGCCAGCGCAATATCATATCAACCAGTGGGGGAGCGTTAGTGGGAGGCTATTCTTGACATCATCCCTATTTTCATATGCTTGCACTGCTTGAAATATACTACTCGCACGTGAAATCCGAACACTTAGAAGAAAGGGATATTTGCATTGAAACTTTGTACACAGCTTAACAGTACCATCTCTAGTTCACATGTAACACTCTTTTTGTTTATTCAGGAGCTATTTACCTACATGTCACCTCTAAAAAACTCGAGAGGTGTAAAAACAAGGCATGGCTTTTTGTCGATTCAAAAACGATGACATCGGTTGCAAATGTGGTGAGATACCAGTTGGTTGTGTAAAAGAGATGAATTGGTTGTGTAGAGATATGCCCCCTAGAACACGACATCCCCAGTTTACGCAGTTAAGCCCCTTTAAATGGGGTCGGATTTTTTTTATCATAGAGGGTTTAGGAAATTTGCTTGATCGCAAGGACAGAAAACACTCACACACCCGGAAGTGTGAGAAAGAGTCTGCTCGCCCGACGTTGAACCAGCTTGAGTCCTCTGATCACATGTCCAATGGACGCAACCACTCCCTCTTCCTTACCTCTAATGTTATATCTCCATCTGCACCGGGCATCATCGTGAACGATATTCTTCGCAGTGCAACATGAGGTAATGATTAAAACACATTTATGAATAACTTCCAATCATCATTTATCCTTGAAGCCGCTCCTATTTCTCCTTTACAGAGAGTATTTTGTTGATTATCTCATGTATGATGCTCCATGCCTCTACGCTGGACAACATCAGTGGGACCATAGTCTCTGAGGTCAGCTCTCCATCCAGTTTTTGACTTGCCACCTGTCTGTACGCCCCCCATCGATCGCACAGAAACAGGGCATGCTCGGCCGTATCTTCCGCCTCGCAGTGCAAGCATCTTTCGTCCATCACCCGTCCTATCCGTTTCCTATACAATCGAAAAGGCCCGTGCCCAGACAGTGCCTGCGTTAGGAAATAGGACGTCTGCCGATGACTGCATTCCGCCCATTCTTTTATCGAAGGTATTAGTCGTTTCGTCCACTGCCCGACATCAGCGGTCTCGTTCCACATGCTTTGCCACTTACTTGCCTTTTAGCCTCAGCGAGGCTTATCGCATTGCCTGCTTCGCCTTGGCGGATCAGTGTCCTCTCTTCGGCCATCAAGTGTAATAGTGGTATCGCCGTTATAACTTGCAAGGCTCTTGTAGATACCGTGCGATAAGCACTGGCCACCCTCAGCAGAGACTTTCTTTGCAAGCTGTCTAAGACCTTCTGATACCTTTTCCTTTTCGTGGCTTTACACCACACAGGAGCTCCGTATAAGACGACCGACTGTACAACCTGGCACAGTAGTGCCCTTTTGTTGCTACTGGGTCCTCCTACATTTGGCATCAGTCGCGACAATATTGCCGCCTTCTTCTCAGCCTTTGTAACTACTCGTTTGAGGTGTTCTCCAAATGGGGTCGGATTGCAGGCCAACAAGAACGTGGTGCTTCTTTCAGAGCAATAGCTCTAACCATGGGGCATAACGTACGCTGGTGGCTACAGTGGTAGCTAGATATTCTTCTAGAGCACGTAGAAGAACTACAGACCGGCAAGATCATCATCTACTTCTGGGCCTTCGAGACAGAATGCGATCCACTCGAGCTGTTGCTGACGCTTGGTATGCAGCTATAGGGAGGCCCATTCGAATCCGCTCAGTGTACCACAGATTGAATGAAATGGGCTTAGGTTCTTAGGATCATCTCGTCCGCATCTAGTGCTACCACTCACTGCAAATCATCGTCGCCAACGGTTTGATTGATGCCAAGAACACAGAAAATGGCATGCTGAGTAGCATCAGATGGTCTTCTCCGACGAGTCCAAATTTTGTCTGGGGGCACATAACGGATCCGAATGCGTAAGCCGACGACGGGGTGAATGACGTGATCTCCAGTTTGCTGTTGTTGAGTGCCATGTACACCGTCCCATTGGTTTGATGGTTTGGGGTGCCATTGCATTCAACAGCAAGTCACCTTTACCTGTAATTTGTGGCACAATAACTGCGTTATGTGAATGAGGTATTAGAACCAATTGTCGTTCCATATGTCCGAGGCGTCGAAGAGGGTTTTGTTCCAGCAACTAGAGCTATGCTAAAGTGTTATTTCGCTGTCACAGTTCCGACTTGTGACTGTTCCATACGTGTCACTGTGATTAAAACCTGTGACTTTGTCACACCAAAAATTAGTATATGTCACAGTCGTCACTTTCAAATGGCGATTCAATCGAATCCACGTTAGTGTGGCCTGTGACTTCTGTCACACCTGCGACTCCGTAGTCACAACTACCTTACGTATGATTTGCGTTTCGTGTTTGTTTGACGAAGTTTTATTTTGGTCTGTACAACGTTTTTTTTTGTATGTTTATTTTAGTCTGAAGTACCTACTAATCGATAATCGTTATACAGAAACGTTATCTTTAGAATAAATATTTAAAACAACCAATTTCTCTCTAAATATTTTTTAAGTAGTTTATTTTTTATTTATCGTATGGCTCAAAAACATAACAATAGTAAATATAGATTAAATAAAATTATAACCTATACTAAAACAAAATAGATACAGCTACAAACTAATAAGACACATAGTCTTTGGTATTTACAGGTTGATATCCAGTTCTTTCAACCACTTCAGCGCCAACGGTGTTACTGTGAAGAACTCTTCTCGCGATCCCTGAAACGCACGCTCGTTAATATGGTTTATAGTTTGGCGAGGCGCGCCACGGTCACATAATCAAGATTGCACATAGCCTCACTTGTAAAGGGAGTCGGTACATCTGCCGTGGCCTGTTCGGACTCTATTGGGTTTTACCCACTCTTTCCGGGGTAGTTCTGATCCTGGAAGTAAGGCTGCCCCCATAAATGCGCATCGTGAGTGGTGTTCTGAAAACCTTCCCACTGGGAGCGCCATTGGATTAAGCAGTCGAGGTTATTGGTTTTAAGCCCTTCTGCATCCCTTATTGGTGGTTGTCGGGTTTTAAGTCTGTTTATCTGCAACGGGGGTATTGCTCGGTAGATGGGCAGTTTGTTGTTGGCCGTAATCTTGTTCTACTCCCTTAGAAGGGCGTCAGTCCTTCGCAGCTGCGGTGGGACTATTCCAGAGAGCACAGGCAGCCATTGAGTTGGGGTTGTCTTTACTGCGCCTTTAATAAGTCTCATAGTGTGATTTAGTTGGACGTCAATTAGTCTGGTATATGATGGCTGTTAATCCAGACAGGCGCACAGTACTCAGCACACGAATAGACAAGAGCTAGCGCGCTGGTTCGTAGAGTTGGAGCCGTGGCACCCCACCTCGTTCCACATAGCTTTTGGATAATGTTGTTGCATGTTCTCAGTTTTCCTGCACTGTTTGCGAGATGTTTCTTATAGCAGAGGGTGCCATCTAACGTTACCCCAAAATATTTTGGGAAATGGTTATGTTTCAGGGGTTCGCCTGAAAAAAGTACCTGCAGTCCATGTTTAGCTAGTTTGTTATTCAGGTGGAAGCAGGAAACTTCAGTTTTGTTGGGGCTCGGTACTAGTCTCCATTTTTTGAAATAGTTGTTTAGAGCTAACAAGTCGTTAGAAAGAGTATGCTCAATGCTCTTGAAGCTCTTGGGTGGGATTCCGTTCTGAATCGAGAAACTCGATCTCGATAGATGATCAACTCGATAGAATTATAAACCCGGATTCTGATACTCGATCTGTTTTGGCTTCGGAAATCTTCGGGGATTCGATAGTTGGAATGACTCATATGAACCATACCTATGACATAATCGTTGTTTTTTGGTCCTAACCTCAAATAATATACCCAGAAAAATTATTTTTTCTTTTTTTTACTTCTGTGTCATCGGCTACGACTGGTCTGGTCATTAGCCTCATTATTTTTTTGTCTCCATCTTTGTAATAATATTCATAGACATAATAATGTTGCCAATTGTGAGAGAGCATCTATTACAACAACAGAGAGAACAGCAACACTTGATTAACATTCCGAGAAGAATGGAAATTAGAGAAAAAAGCAATGGTTTCGAGCTTCTCGACAATAGGTTTATAGGACTGTTTCGATTAAATAAAGAGTACATACATGTATATTTACCAAAATTATATAATAACATAAAGAGAGGGTCCTGTAGGCATATGATTGGGGAAATTCGACCTTTGGTTCAGGATAGATTGTCAAGAAAGGGCATTACTCTGGAGGCTAAGTTCTTTGCTGCCTTAGATTCTACGCCACAGGTTCATATACCAGCGATGTAGGTATTGGACAAGAATATACAGCTGGAATGAGTCAAACATCCATAGTGAAATAAAAGTTTATTTTCTAGTTACTGCAGCCACTAATATTCTCATTATTTCCCTTAAGTTTGAAAAAACTAAAGTACAGAGTTCACTATAAAATTTCAATGTTTATGTAAACAGATGTATAACCTCACTCTTGAGAATCTAAGCATCGAATCGACTGCTCTGCAGCTGTCGCGTATAGATATCGAGTTTATTGTCAAATTGTAGCAAACGGAATCGCTGTCGTTTTTGATATCAAACTGCCCGCTTGCTTTCTCGTTTAGGATTACTTGGAACTTTCTATCGCATAACATGTTGTTTATGAGTCTTTTAGTGGTCTGACAGGGAATCACCTGCAGCAACCTATATAGGAGACCCTCCCTCCAGATCATATCGTATGCGGCAGTGAGGTCAACAAACGCCACTCCCGTCTTCATGTTTTGCTGGTAGCCTGCCTCTATATGCGTTGTGAGGGACAGTACCTGATCACAACAACTGCGACCGGGTCTGAAACCAGCCTGAGTTATCGGGACCCGGTCTAACATAGTCGCGCTCAATCGGTTGTAGACGGCTTTTTCTAGTAATGTATAGCAGCAACTGAAAAAGGCTATAGGTCTGTAGCTGGCGGGTTGATCGGTTTACCGGGTTTTAATATTGATATGACCTTCGTTCTTTTGAATTCCCGTCAGGGGTTTCCCGTATTAAGGAGGTTCGTGAAGAGGAGAGATAGCCACACTCTTGTTTGCTGACCTGCGGGAATGAGAAATTCTGGCAGGACGCCGTCGAAACCAGGAGCCCTTCCAGGCCTAACATCTGATATGGCATTATTAATGTCTTCGATCGAGAAGGGTCGGGAAAACGTTGTTTGGGTAGGAGCGTTCCTCCTCAGTAAAGTCAATTCCATCTTCACGCGTTTTGTATGCTCTCTATCAGAAGGTGCTCTTCACGTTTCTACAATATGCGCAGCAATATTTTCTGGAGTTACTCCCGACGGTGCCCGTGTGGATGGCGTGCTTGAGCCTAGTTTTCTAAGAAGACTCCAGGCCTTTCGACTTGAGTGTTGGAAGTTCATTTCCGACGTAGTCTCCTCCCACTTACGCCTTCGTGAGCTGTCCAGGGCAGAGATGAGTTCGTCGGCAATAGCTGGATTGTTGGTTTCCTGGAAGTCGCCATATAGGAGTTCGCACCGCTCATCCCGCCCAGGGATATATTCCTTCCTGTATCACCTAGGAATGGTCCTTTTTGCAGCGCTCATCATTGCTCCAACGAAACGTTTTTAATTGTTTCATGTTGGCGGTATCCACTGTACCAGCCGGTCCAGCTCTCGTGAGTAGTTATACCAGTCTGCCTTTGCAAGATTCCATCGAGGCCGAGCGATGGATCGTATTAGGGGTATTTGGATTCCCATCTCTAAGAAAACTGGCCTGTGTTGGCTGTGTGGGAAGGCCTCTGCGACTTTTCTGTTAGCTGGTACAGGGATTCCTTTCTGGTTGCAGCTCACAAAGCACAAATCAGGGTTGCTTTCTGAGTTCCAGGCTGCTGATTTGAAAGTGACTTTATCTTTGGCATCAAATACAAGAAAGATATCATTGTCATCAGCCCAGTTAGCCAACCTTGTGCCATTTTCGTCACAGTTGGGGTATCTCCACCGTTGGTGGTGGCTGTTAAAGTTTGCAATATATATAGCTAGATGCTGTTGTACTGGAAGTGATTGTTCAGGCCACTCTGCTGCCGGCGGCTTATACACGTTTACAATTGTGACTTCTCCCACTTTTTCTATTACACTGTGTATATTGTTATTTGTGCCATTGGAAATGAGTTGGGCATTGTTAATATTGTTGCAAATATAAGAAGCTATGCCGTACGTATGGTGGTAAGTGGCTCCCAGTAATGTATAACCAGAAATGTGTCCCCGTCTGGTGAGTGATTCCTCACTGTCGGCGTGAGTTCCTTGGATCGCTATGACATCAACCTTATTGTTCAAAAGTAGTTTGGAGATGCATTCGCTTTTAGCTCTACTTATGCTCTCCACATTTAGCTGACAAATACGAATAAAACTACCGATATTTCTAGTCTGTAAGTTTTTAGCACTTATGTTCGTCATTTTTTAACCAGGAAATCTCAATAAAAGAGTCTGGTTGCCAGATTCGCTCTAGCTCATTTAGCGTAACCCAGGGTGCACGTGTAGCTTCCTGCTACGGACGCGAGCTGGTCTACACCCCTTTTAAGTAGTTAAGGGTATCCTTATAGATCCACGTATATTAGAGTGACTCCAACCTGGCACCTGGGTAACCAACTAATGTAAATGAAAGCCGTACGACGGAAAGGAATCTGGACGGAACAAACAGTAACAGTATCCTGCTTCTGACTCACGAAATGACTTTGAACCGGATAGGCTTTCGCCCTAAGACGTCACTGTCACGACTTTTTTGGTCGAAGCGGAGCAGGGTCGTGACTGTGATGGTCCCGGAGCTGGGACAAAATCACAGGTTGTGAAATCACACCACAGCCCTACCAGCAACATAATGCACGACCTTATATTGCAAGGGTATCGATGAGGTTCCTATAGGACGCTAAGATCAGGGTACTCCCCTGGGCTCCATCATCACCTGATTTATCGCCAATTGGAGAAGTATAGATCACGCTGGATGAACAGGAACATGCTGTGAGGGCAGCTTGGGCGGCTGTACCTCTAGAGTTTATCAACAACCAGATTACGAGTATGCCGCGTAGGCTAGAGGAGTGCATTCGTCAACATGAAGGGCCCACCCATTATTACCTTCTGTATTTTTTTATAAACTAATTATGGCAAATGAGTTCGTTTATTATTGTATTTGGTCCTACTGCATTTCATCAACCGCAATCCTTTTTTCTCAGTGTTCGGATTTCACTTGCAAGTAGTATATTTTGAGCATGATAGACAAAATAGAAAAGAAATATAGAACATAACTATTTAGATTGCAGCTTGGCCTCACAAGTGGAAAAGAGTCCCAATAAACATTTGTAGGTCTGAAGCAGCCACTGATGTAGATGGTTTCCTTTTATGGCACATAAACTGATAATAGTAGCAATTGTGCAATTTGTTACAGCCAATAAATTACCAGCAATAGCTACCTGTATCGTAAACCTATATGCCGGTAACACGTGATCATTAATTGTTATTAGTCTAATCGTTGCGTCGTAGAGAAAGGCTTTTGACAGCAAAAGGTCGGAACGAAATAAAATTTGGTTTTGGTGGGATAGTACACATTAGTCCCTTGAACATATAGCTATGTTTGCTCCCTCAAGGGGTTGCCGCTCGAGGAGTGAGGGGTGAAAACTCTGCTACGCGACGATTCGAGCAGCAACCCCCAGAGGTCGCAAATTGAATTCTCTCATTTGAACCTTTTCCTGATAGCACTTACCGAAACGACGCTATTTTTTCGAACATCGTCGCGAAGCAGAATTTTCACCACCCACCCCTCGAGCGGCAACCCCCTGAAGTCGCAAACTTACGTCTACATTCAGGGAACTAATGTCTACCATCCCACCGAATTTAATTTCTTACCGACTTTTTGGGCTCAAAAGACTTTCGCAGGACTTAACGATTGACTATTTCCCAATAAGCAAGTTGAAATTTTATAAAAGCTGAGACAACGCTTATAAAACATTTTTTATAAAACAGTATTGGTAACAAAAACGTTTTGAAAATGTTTATACAACACTCAACTAACAATTTTTCTTTATAATCTCCAGGTAACCCGGCTATTTGGTTTATAGTTATTGTATTAGTGTTGTGAGAATGCAAATTTGTTTTAATAGGTCTGCGCCAACAGGCATTCGGCTGCCTGCAGCCTAAATATTATATTAGCTAGCTGTAAAAAGAAGAAAGAAATAGGTAACAACTGACACAGTCGTATCTTTAGAACTTTAGGAAGATGAAAAAAATATCGGTTGTTGTAATAATAAATCTTAATTTGATGAAATACAAAATAAAGATATAGTGCGTATTAGTGTACTTCATTACTACAGCACAAGCAACTAAATGATCATAAACATAAGGTCTGTTTTTACAGAGAATCACAAACCAGTCAGAGCCAATCAGTATTCCCCATTGCAGTTGTCAAACTATTTCTGACTAGTACTGGCCAATCAAATTGACGCTGACTAGTTTGTGATTGCTGTAAAAACAGACCTATAAAGACTAAACGGTCAGGTAGCCTGGGGATTTCGGCTTAAATATTAATAATATGACAATATGTATACAATGTATGTTAAACAAGGAATTGATACGTTAATTAATGTTTTTCGTTCCAGTCACATAATGAGTTTTCGGTACAAGAAATTTGCAGTGGATTTTTAGTTATCGCAAGGTTTATAGAATTTTATTTTCAATTGAATGGTAGGTACCTATAATTTACTCAGAAAATCAGAGTTGTTCAAAAATAGGAGAAAAATGAAAATTGTTGTACAAAATATGTGAAAATAGAAATACATTCAGCAGTATATGCATTGATATGTGATTTTTACTAGAATCGCAAGGTATATTACGTAACTCAAGCTCATATATGAACCATGTGTACGGATTTGAAAATGTCAAAAGCATGATTGATTGCAACATAACTAAATGAATGAGAGATTCGAGAGATAATTCTGGCATTGGGAGATTAACCCTCACTTATTTATTTCAAATAATACAGGGTGATGATTGCATTAATATGTTTACATAATACATGGTAATATCTTAAAAAGGACGTTGGATAACCTAATGAAACAATATAATAGTCAAAATAGGAAACGTGACACAACTTAGGAGAGACAGAGTGTTTGACTTCTTAATGACGATGTGCCGTTGCTAATTGTAACTAGCTCTCTTACATGCCTTGAAATATCAGTAAAATTATTTTATCAAATTGTGCTGACGAAGAGTGAGAAAATCTGTTGGTATACTTGAAAATAATATGTAATTTCTTTTTACTTTTTATTTATTGATTCCTATCTTAGATCACTTTATGATACTTACTAGGTAGATAGTAGAAATGAGACAATATGGTATAGGTGTATGTTGTTTATCAGTAGCCTTAGAACCTACAATAATTAATTAAGTGAACTAATATAAACGTTAGATACCTTAAAAAAAGGGTTGCTAATGAAATACACCGTGAAACTGTGAGGAGCGCTTTCAGGCAATAAATAGGAGCAACCCTAAAGTTAATAATTATAACGTTGAATTGTTTTCGATTTCAACACTTTTATACCAACAGTACAATACGTACTTGTTGATTTGCATTACGAGCCATGGTTAGGTTAGGTTGAAAGTGGGTGGGGCAGCGCTGCCTCCTTCCACTGCCACTCATTTGTATCTATTGTGGCTCACACCTTTTTAGAGTTCACCTTAAGGTCCGCACCTCTTAGCGAAGGCGATCAACATGAAGGGTGAAACTTCCGTGAAGTCATGAGGTTCCAGTTGGGGAAATCCAAATGTCTGGAACCTAGCGCTATCCAGTACTGGACAGGAGCAAAGAATATGCTCCGCTGTTTCGTCCTCCACGTAGCAGAAGCGACAGTGTGAAGTTTGTTCAAGACCCAACTTCCGCATAAGGTTCCTCAGACGACCATGCCCGTCAGCAGACCAACCAGAACGGAGACCGTACCTGTTGCATTCCTGTTACATTCCATGATCCTCGAAGGGGGGGCTGACTCGAGGGGATCTTATGAACATCTTCGAGTGCACTAGCCTTGGTGTATCTCACCAGTGCAGGAGTTCTTTCCTCTCTGCCCAGTCTAAGATGGTCTTTTTAGCGGTGCTTTTTGCAATGCCCGCAAATGGTGCTGGTCCTATGAACCCAGATTCAGTTCCTCCTCTTGCGAGCGCGTCG
Source organism: Callosobruchus maculatus (assembly GCA_951848785.1). Classification (NCBI taxonomy): domain Eukaryota; kingdom Metazoa; phylum Arthropoda; class Insecta; order Coleoptera; family Chrysomelidae; genus Callosobruchus; species Callosobruchus maculatus. The sequence goes on along the minus strand of CATOUR010000191.1, from coordinate 1,825,824 downwards.
GCCAATATGTTGCCTTCCACCCCGCTGTGATCCGGAACCCGGAACCCAAATCAAGGTTCCTTGTTTCGATTTTATTGAGGAGTGCATGCAATTCCATACTAGTCTTGAATCAACCCGACTGGAGCACAGTGCTTTCAATGCAGCCTGGCTGTCTGAAAAGGTTTTTATAGATCTGTTTGTCAGGGGCCTTTTTATTAGTTCCCTGACTCCGAGCTCTATGGCAATCATTTCTGCTTGGAACACTGTGGTATACCTCCCAAGGTTTACTGAAATTTTAACTCTTGGATTGGTACCAACTACTCCCGCTCCTGCCCCCAGTTCAGACTTGGAGCCATCAGTAAATAGCGCAAGATCGGAGGGTGATATGAAGCCATCCCTCCTCCTCCATTCGTCCCTGTCTGGGAAAAGTACGTTATAGGATCGCTCTATGTGCGCTTGGGGAACCATATAGTCCTAGACCATTCCAAGTATATGATGATGGATAATTTCACCCATGATACCCGTTGTCTCTGGTCCTAGTTCTATTTTGTCCAGTCTGCAGTTGATAGCAGTCTGTAGGCGACCACGTTTGCAACTCTCTCCACCTCAATCCGTAGAGGTGTTAAGATTAGAAGGGTCTCCATGGCTAGTGTTGGTGTGGTAGACATGGCTCCAGTGATAGCCAAACAGGCGGTGCGTTGCACTGCCGGCAGCCTGACTCTGGCTGTCCGTTGTAAACATTTCTACCGCCAGACAACAGCGCCATATACTACCATGGGTTTAACCACCGTCTGATATATCCAGTAGTCAGTTTAGGACTAACGCCCCAAGATTTGCCGCAAATCCTTCTGAGTGTCCTGAGGGCGAGTCGGGCCTTTTCGGTTCTGTTATCCAGGTGGGAGTTAAATTTGAGTCTTTTGTCCAATATAGGACCAAGATATTTCACCTCCTCTACAAACTGGATTGACTCTCCCGCTATTGTAGGTAAGCAGAGCTTGTCTAGTTTCCGTCTTTTGGTAAACGGAACGACAACTGTTTTATGGGGGTTTATCGACATTTGTTCCCTCCTGCACCAGCTGAGCACTCCTCCCCGGGGACATCTCCTGGCAGGCCTAAACCTAATCGGCTCACCATGCAATTATGTTATGTTAACGTATAGCTGATCCAGTGACAAGTGACCTTCTCAACGCCTGTTTTTGCAAGGGTTTCTTGGAGCGATTGAGGGAGTGCATTGTTGAACGCTCCTTCAATGGCTAGGAAGGCACCCAACGCAGTTTCTGTGTTTCCCAAAGCCTGGTCGATTTTGCCCACTAAGTTGAACAACGCAAGATCAATTGATTTGCCTGCTGTGTATACGCATTGGGGGGATTCAGCGGTATTAGCCGTAATGGTCCCTCCCGAATGTGGTTATCCACAATTATTCTAAAGTTTTCAAAAAGTAGGATTTATGCTGATACGACGAAATAACTGGGTAGAGACGTATCCACTCTACCCGCCTTCTGTATGAAGACAGTTCTTTCTAACGTCCACCCTAGCGGGATATAACTCCAAGCCAGGCTTGCTCTAAAGATCTTCGCCAGGACGGGCCTTATTATGTCCTGCCCTCTTTGCAGAAAAGCAGCGAATATGTCATCCTCTCCAGGTGATTTGAATGGTGAGAAGGACTGTATCGCCCAATTCACTGCATTTGGAGAGACAATTTTGGCTGCATTTTTCCAGTCCTCGCTAGTTGGGTGATTGCGACGTCCCAGTCGAAGAACTGTTTTCCAGAGCCTGGGAAGTGTTTCTGTAATATAATCTCTAACGTTTTCTTGGCAGAGTCCGTATAGGTGCCATCTGTTCTTTTTAGAGACCTGACTTCCCGCCTCGGATTCCTGGCGAGAATCTTGTGAATTCTAGTGCCTGCTGGTAAGTCTGAGATACTCTGACAGAGCTTCCGCCAAGATTCTCCTTTGGCTTTCCTGATGGCCTTACTGTACTCCGTTAGAGCTGTGCGATAGGTGTCCCAGTCGCCAGATTCTTTCGCCTGGTTGAAGAGTCTTCTTTTAAATTCTAGGGTTCTGCTCCACCAGGGTGTACCCCTTTTATCTCTGCTTGTTTTTGTAACAATAAAATGCTGACTGGTGATGAGCCACCAACCAACATATCGCCCATAGCAACCAGCTGCTCAGTACGATTGCATGAAACAAGGGCATGTGGGTGCGTGCATGTGTGTGTGTGAGCTAGCCGTCAAGAAATGAAAACAGGACAACAATGATTTAATAAAGATTTATTTCTGTATACATATGTACATATTATATATTTTTTTAAAAACAAGAACTTAGCTTTGGTGGGAAGTCCATGGAATAACTTTCGTGGTGCCCTCCTGAAGAGAAGATGGTGCCCCAAAGGAGTTTGTTATATCCACAGCATGGTGATCCTCCAAAGAGGTAGGGTTGTCCTTGGAAGAAGTGTTGATGATGGCACCCCGAAGAAGGGTGGTGCTCTAGATAAGTCTACATGGACGGACCCCAAAGAAGGGTCATGCCCCGGAGAAGTGTACGTGGCACCCCAAAGAAGGGTGGTTTTCCTGTGAATGAGTTATGGCTGGTATTAGCACCTCACAGGACTTCACGATCTGTTTTTGATGTTCATGTGTTCTGAGCGAACAGATAGAGTAATAGTTGAAAAAATGGTTTATAAACGCTTTGTATTCACAGTCCTAACAGATCTTTTCAGATATATGGTGATAAAATAAAAATATATATATACACGGTCGCCTGAGCGTGTGTATGTTCCGGTCGACCTGTCAGTTAAGACTGTTCAGGCGGCCGGAGAAGAATCACATATATGTATGTTCGTCCATCCGTCCGGCCTAACGCACTACGATTGGTCCATTGCAAAACGAAAGTGACAGCTGGTGTTTCCATGGCATTTGGATCTCGATACGAAGACGAGATGAAGTAGCGTATCGACCTTGAACAGGAAACGTTTTGGAAAACATATCCAATTGATGTTTCCATTATACAGGGTGTCCAGTTAGATTGTAATTCTCCGATATCTCGCAAGGTATACCTGATAGCAGAAAATGCCAAATACAAAAGTTATTTGGTTACTTAAGACCCATATTCTAAAAATATTTTAAAATATACAGGGTGTTGCGTGGAAGTAGAATAGTGAACAACTTGATTTTTGTATAAGGAACTATAACTTTTTCTTAATTTTTTTAGTTTCCATCATTGATCTCTATTCAACCCTGAAAATTTTTTGGGATCGGTTGCAACGTTGCCAATTTATAATTTATTTTCTATTAATTTCCGGATTTGCAAGGTCGCAAGTAATACGTCCAAATTGATATATTCCTTTAATTTTTCTCGATAATATTATACAGCAAGTTACTTGAACATTACGTGGATATTATTTTGGATGTTACCAGCAATTTGTATCTACAAGGTGTTTTTAGAAGAGTTCTAAATTACGGCAATTTGAAGGTCATTTTACTTTGTTTTTTTAAATGTAACACACTGTATGTTTTATTTTAAATCGAAATATCTACTAATACCCTATCTCGCTCCGTAATTTTTTTCGCGCTTGCGTTGTTGCTAAGTTATAAAATATTTTTCCAAATTTTTAAACAAATATCCCCGATTTTAACGTATTTTAAATGGAATCCTCTATTTATTTTTATTGCAATGAATTGCACATGTCAAACTTAGTAAGATCTCACACTTTCAAAATTTTGTTTCTAATAATTACTGAGATACGGCAACACCGCTTTTTCAGTAAACGGTACCGGAACACTTAAATATTTCCAAAACCGCCACAGCTGGAAAGGTGAAATTCAATACTTGGAGGTTTTTGAACATACAGAATTAAAAAACGCTAACATCAGTGTTGTCAGATTTACCAATTTTGCGTCATAATTTTAAATGGAATGCCCTATATATGAAATATAACGTAAAACTGGTAAATCCGACAACACTGATGTTAGCGTTTTTGAATTCTGTATGTTCAAAAACCCCCAAGTATTGAATTTCACCTCTCCAGCTGTGGCGGTTTTGGAAATATCCAAGCGTTCCGGTACCGTTTACTGAAAAAGCGGTGTTGCCGTATCTCAGTAATTAATAGAAACAAAATTTTGAAATTGTGAGATCTTACTAAGTTCGACATGCGCAATTCATTGCAATAAAAATAAGTAGAGAATTCTATTTAAAATAAATTAAAATCGGGGATATTTGTTTAAAAATTTGGAAAAATAATTTATAACTTGACAACGACGCAAACGCGAAAAAAATATTACAAGGCGAGATAGGGTATTAGTAAATATTTCGATTTAAAATAAAACATTCAGGGTGTTATATTTAAAAAACAAAGTAAAATGGCCTTCAAATTGACGTAATTTAAAATTCTGCCCAAAACACCCTGTAGATGCACATTGCTGGCAACATTCAAAATAATATTTATATGATATTAAAGTAACTCGCTGTATAATATTATTGAGAAAAGTTAAAAGAATATATCAATTTGGACGTATTACTTGCGACCTTGCAAATCCGGAAATTAATAGAAAATAAATTATAACTTTGTAACGTCGCAACCTATCCTAAAAATGTTTTAGGGTTAAATAGAGATCAATGATGGAAACTAAAAGAATTTAAAAAAAAAGTTATAGTTCCATATAAAAAAATTAAGTTGGTCACTATCCTACTTTCCCGCAACACCCTGTATATTTCAAAATATTTTTAGAATATGAGTCTTAAGTAACCAAATAACTTTTGTATTTGACATTTTCTGCTATCAGGTATACTTTGTGAAATATCGAAGAATTACCCACTAACTGAACGCCCTGTATAGTGAGTAATTCTTCGATATCTCGCAAAATGTACCTAATAGAAGAAAATATCAAATACAAAAGTTATTTGGTTAAGACGCACATCCTAAAAATATTTTGAAATATACAGGGTGTTGCAGGAAAGTAGGGTAGTAATCAAATGGATTTTTTTACATGGAACCATAACTTTTTTTAAATTTTTCTAGTTTCCATCATCGATCTCTATTTAACCCTAAAATATTTTTGGGATCGGTTGCGATGTTGCCAAGTTATAATTTATTCTCTAATAATTTCCGGATTTGCAAGGTAGTATAGCGTTTATTGTAAATATAAAATAAATAAAATACAATAAACAACAAGTGACCCAAAAAAAGTTAAAAACTTGTGCTTGGGTATAAGTAATTATTATAAAATGGAAACAACAAATAAGGGCTAATTCAGGAATATTTATATTTAAATATTATGTATTCCATATATATCGGTAATAATAGGTATTGCATATGTCTACAAGTTGGTGAATTTTAATGCGCTTATTATTTACTATCCATTGTTTTAAACCGTACTTGAATGAATTTAAAGGCACTAGACATTTTATGCTTTCTGGTATCTCATTGTATAGTCTTGGAGCAAGAAATGTGTGACATCGTAATAAAGTATTTTTTCTTGCTTTTGGTACAACATTAAATGCATATCTTATGTCATATTTATGTTCGTGTTTTGTCAAGTTCGATTTACTTTTATATTGGTAAATACCTAATGACATGAAAAATGTTTGGCGGATATCTAGAATTTTTGTTTTAGAAAATAACAAGTCACTAGGATATGTACATTTCACTTTATATAAAATTTTTATTAAACGTTTTTGTATAATTTCTATTGCTTTTATATTATTTTTACATGCTGCGCCCCACACCACAATACAATATCGTATATGACTATGAACAGGTGCTTCGTATACAATGATCATCTGTTCATAGGTAAGTATAGTGGAAAGGAGTTTAAATTTGCTTATAACGTAACGAATCTTTTTGACAACATATTCGGTATGCTCTTTCCATTTGATATGGCAATCTAGATATATTCCTAAGTACTTGATACTGGTGACCATTGATATAGAAGCTACCTGTTTACAACTGATTTGTAAGTTGGTGTATTTCGGTAAGCCGTTTGCGTATGATGCGCAAGTAATACGTCCAAATTGATATATTCCTTTCACTTTTCTCAATAATATTATACAGTGAGTTACTTGAATATAAAATGAATACTATTTTGGATTTTATCAGCAATGTGCATCTACAGGGTGTTTTTGGCAGAGTTTTAAATTACGGCAATTTGAAGGTCATTTTATTTTGTTTTTTTAAATATAACACCCTGTATGTTTTATTTTAAATCGCAATATCTACTAATACCCTATCTCGCCTTATAATATTTTTTTGCGTTTGCAACGTTGCCAAGTTACATTATTTTTCCAAATTTTCAAACAAATATCTATAATTTTCATTAATAGAACACACTGTATATTTTATTTAACATAGAAGTACTCCCTAGTAATGGTTTACGGCGTGAACAAGTTTTAACTGGTGTTCCTAAAATAATAGAACCGTTTTCCTTGCACATACTATCTACTTCTAATACCAGGTCTGTAAAACGTACAGAAACGCTTAAATATCTTCAAAACTGGCACAGCTGGAACGAGAAAATCAATACCTGCAGGTTTTTGAACATGCAGAATTAAAAAATTCTAACAGCAGGAGGAGCAGAAGCAAGTCGTAAGCCAGGCATTAGAAAATCAAGATCACCGTATTAGTGCAATTGAAAAGCAGCTAACAGCATCGCAAAGACACGTTGAGGAACAGGTAGCAACATCACAAAAACATCAGAGAGATCAGAGAGGAGCTGCGAGAATTTAGTGCAGGTGAGCGTAGTTTAACAGCTGCAGCACCCGCTTTACCTGATAGACACAGTGGCGTAGTTGCAAAACCATATCCATATAAAGGAAAAACCTCATGGGACATTTATCATATGCAATTTGAAAACATCGCACGTATGAATAACTGGTCGAATGAAGAGAAATCTTGTGTGCTGACATCAATGCACAGAGACTCTGCAGCAGCTATTTTGGAAAATCTCTGTTTCTCAGATCTACGTGACTATGACAACATAACGTCTGCACTAAAGTTACGCTTTGGAGACGCGCACTTAACAGAGCTGTTACATGGTCAACTGCACAACCGGGCACAGCAAGCCAAAGAGGATCTGACCACGTTTGCGTATGAGGTCCAAAGCTTAGCTAAACGGGCATTCGTCAACAGCCCCATCGAATCACAGGAATACGTTGCTGCTCGTCAGTTTGTGGAAGGCATTGCGGACCTGGACGTTCAGTGAATCTATCCGACTATCTAGTCCCAGAACCCTACAAGATGCTTTGGTCAAAGCTCTAGAAATTGAAGCTGCCACAAAAGCCACGCGAATGACACGGAGGGTGCGCTCTGTAGAACAAGATGATGAAGTAGAAGTCGGGGCCACTTCGTTCGTTCCAAGAAGAGGTGGTATTTTCCAGAGAAATTCAGTTCGCAGAAAACTAGAAGGAGCTGAGAAGTTTACGTGTTGCAGATGTGGGCAGAAGGGACACCTTAGAGTAGGCTGCTGCATACAGGTCGATAAGATGCAGGTGGATGTAGAAAAAGCCAGATGAATATGCAAGCAAAATAAAATCTATGCTAGGCACGATAAACTCACTGAAGGAGCAGTTTGACAGAGACACCAAGAATTTGCTGGAGCGGAACGAGAAAACTATCGCTAAGCTTCAAGGACAACACAGTGTAGCCATGAGGGAACTTACAACAAACCGAGATAGGCTAAAACAGTTGCTTGACTCTCAGAAACGGGAATGTATGGCTATTAAGAGCAAGTTTGAAAGGGACAAAAGAAATCTGTTGAAGAAGAATGACCAACACGAGGCAGCCTTGAGAAAGCTCAACGAAAAACACGACAGAGAAGTTTCTGCTTTGAAAAATGAAAAAAAGAGATTGAAGGATTTGGATCAGCTGAAGAAAGCGGAGGATAGATGTGATCAAGTTAAGGACGAAAATGCAATGCTGAAACTGAAGATCACCCAGCTGGAAGCTGAGAACGCATCCTTAAAGAAATACCTGGACCACGTGATTGTGCAAGCCAAAAAGGCCGGGGTCAAGGAAGATGAGTCAAGGTTGAGTGAAAGGTTGGTGCATCATGGAGCAGAAATCAAGAAAATGAAATCAGACATGTCAAATGCGCTTGATAGTGTGAGAAAGGTCATGGAAGACTTGTATAAAGCAAGAGACGTTGACAATAAGATGAAAGAGCAACTGGCGAATTTGGAAGATGAGAACGTTCGACTGAAAAAGAAGCTGGAAGACGCTTTGGCTGCAGCACAGGCTGATAGTTCTGGGATGAAACAATTGAAGTACGGGCATAATAAGATAGAGCAGAAGATTGCGCAGATGGAAAGCGAGGGCGATAGCGATAGGCTAAAGAAGAATTCGAACAAAGTCATTGAAAATGCAAGCAAAGGTGTGTACGAAGTATCAGCAATGCACGATGACGATTTGAAGCAAATACTGGCGCAGCTGGAGAGGGAAAACGCGAAGATAGGAACAGAGCTTAACGTTGCGCTCAAGGACGTGTCATCGTGCTCTGATCAAGCCGCGCAACTAAGGAGCGAGAATGGTAAGCAGAAGAACAGGATTGCGGAACAGGAAGACAAACTGAGCAGACTCACAGAGGAACTGGAGAACAACCTGAGTGACGAGAAGGGAGTGTCGAGAGTTGACAGCAGACAAGACGAAAAGGCCCAACTGAAGAGGATGATAGCGTTTAGGAAAAGAGAACGCTGCCCGAGCTGAAAATGAGAATCACAAGTTGAGCAAAGGGCACCGCAGTTACAAGGTGATCCGGTATGGTCTTACAACACACGATAGGAAGAAGGGTAGATGTCCGAAGCTTCAAGATCATTTGGAGGGACCCTACTTGGAGACGAACCGCCTCAATAACTTGGTCTACAGGTTATGTACGGGAAGTGGAAAACCGAAGGTCGACTATACTGATGTCTGTGGTGATACAAGAACCGAAGTTGTTCGTCGAGGACGCCGAACGCTAAGGGGGGAAGAATGTAACATACTGTATATTGTGGTATTCGTGTATTGTGTATTAGTTGTCATGAATGATGTAAAGTCAACGTGTTAGGTTAGATCTTTGAAGTGTCGAATCGTCTATTATAGAGTTTTCGGGAATGACGGATGGCATTCTAGGACGTCATCGAATCCTCTAGATGGTTCGATGAAGTGTATATAAGGCGCCACGGGTGGCGTGGAGCAGTTCAGTTCAGTTGAGTTGAGTTCTAGTGGAGATAAGGTTAAGAGATATTGTATTGAGTTGTGAAGTAAAACAGTGAAAGTTACGTCCAGTTTGATTCCCTGGGTGAAGAAAAAGAGGCCGTCGTGACAATATGTTCGGAAATTTGCAACTTTTTCCTCACCCCTCGTAAAACGAAATCACACAAATGTCCAACAGATATTTTCATCTTTATTAGCAAACCTGACTGCTAGGTATCTTTACGTAAGAAATGTTATAAAAAAATGTGAAACATTAAATACACACAAAATAAGGCGGTTCGCCGGGGCTTCTATCCCCCTGCGAGGAGGAAGGCCCTTCACTTTGGCCTTAGCCTTCATATCTGAGCGGGCAGGGTTGCTCTCACCCTTGCCCAAAGGAGACTTGTGCCCGCCTCTATAGCTTTTTTTGGCTGACATTGCCTTGGAGGTCCTGGGAGGACGCTCCGTGGAGCCGCCAGCGCTATGAGAAGGCCCTGCTGTTGAGGTGCTCGGCAAGGAGCTAGTTGGGGCGCCACCCGCAGCCCTAGTGCGGTCCTTGAGCCGGAATTGCACCTGCTCAAAGCCGCAGTAGGGCCGGAAGTTTAGCTTCTCCAGCTCCCTTAGCGAGACCTCATCTATTGATAGCGTCCAGGTATGACCTGACGGTCCTGACGCGACCCGTTGGGGGCAGGTCCACACCCCAGTCCGCAGACCGCGGTTCATGGTCCTGAGCCCCTTCTGCCCCTGTTCCCAGGTTAATGCGGCGGTGTTGATATCGTTGAGGTTGTACACCACGAACATATGGGGTTTGGGTAACTCGTCACGTTGGAGGAGTCGCAGCTTGGCGTTCTCGCACGGACGTAATTTATCTAGGTTCTGCCCAAGCCAACTGACCGTCGTATTGTAGGCCCAGTCTAGGATGAGCAGACCTGGTCGAACTGTGCACCCCTGGAAGCGGATTTGGGGACCGTCCACCGAGTGTTCCTCCATGGCCCGCATAATAACGAGCCGTATCGCCTGCACATTCTCGCTTGAGAAATGAGCAATTGGGTGTTCAGGGTGGATAATGCCCACCCAAACAATTTCCGCCACCATCTTGAACGAGGTCAGTTCGTAGTTTTTTGTGCCAGCCCTGGGAGTGCTTCCCTTGGAACGAACACGTTTGGTTCTGGATTCAGGGGAGGATTTATCCCCCGCCGTGGGTACAGATTAAGGAGGGGAACAGTAGCCCCCTTCCCTTTCCTGTCCTCCAATGACTCGAGGACTGTTGCAAAGGCGGTTTTATACGGTATACCGCACTTGATCAATCTGGATAGGCGTTTCCTCCCTGATCCATGGAGTCGGATTATTCGCTGTTCGGAGGGGCCAGGAGGGTTTATATTACTCCCATCTTCTCTGGCCGGAGATGCGAGTAGCGCCTCCTCTTCCTCCTCCGGAATGATGGGTGATGGGGTGATGGCTACCTCCATCGGTTCCAAAAGTACATCGTTTTTTTCCATGATTATCCCACGAGAAGCTAGGGAAAAGACGGTCCACTAGGGCAGAGCCCCGCATGCCGCAGTAAGGCTAGTTACTTCGGGAGGGCGCTACGCATCCTTAGGCACGCGTCACCTAACACTTTGGATTGGGGGATCACATATACCGGTGATCGTTCGGTCGTCATTGCCTCGTCAGTTTAAGCAGGGTGCACCGAGTGAAAACACTAACTAGAGCAGGTGAGGTTGGCATGGGATAGGAGAGGCTATAGTATGACGCAGTCACTGTCCCTTACACCCCATAGGCCATAGGCAAAGTTCAACTGCGTGAGTTATTACCGTTATTAACGATCGTTGAACAATATACTATAATATCTGCAAGTATCTGAGCAATCCGTGTATTTTGTTTACTTAGCAACCCACTACAACTAAAGAAACTATATGGTAGAGACTGATGGCCCGCGTGTGCCCTCCACCCTCGCCCCCTCTTCAATGGATAGTGCCGGCTGCGCCTCTAATATTCTAGAACTCATAACTTTAACAAATATGGTTTTGGTTAGACAAAGAAGACTAGTCTGCAAATCTAAACACCTGTCAAAAAAATGTAGTCAAGTTGATTGACTCAGTACTTCCCACACATTCCGATGATACCAGTTTTATTATTTTCCCACAGCATGACACTATAGTCTAGATGCCCCTGCAATCCATCATTCACCCGATCGCAAAAAAAAGTGATATATTCTACTAGGTGCTTCTTTCACAGGTCAATGGACAATATATCATCAATACAACAAATTTTTGAGTTTTACAAACCCCCACCCCCGAACCACCCCAATTTCACCCCCAACCAAAAAAATTTTTTAAATGATCAGGAACCCCTAAAACGTCTAAAACGAAGTTTGAGGTGTTTTTTATATTTTTAGTTTTTTTATTATTGCCGTGCCGCCACTGAAATGATTTCTAAAAACCATACGCGCTTTCCATACTCGTCGCGGTAATAAATCTGTGTCAAAATGTTATTAAAGTTAATTCAGAAGTTTCCACGTAACACAATACAAAACGATCCAAAGTAATAGTCGTATGTATTTTGTATGCATCAGAAAGTTCAAGTCCTTGGTTTCTGTAATCGGCAAGGCAATGTTTGGATGGACCTAAAAAAGTGTATTATGCCGCTAGGTCTTTCTCTCTCAGGTCAGTAGACAGCCCATTATGAGTACAACAAATTTTTCAGATTCACAACCCCCCACCCCCCAACTACCCCTATTTCACCCCCAACCAAAAAAAAGTAGAAAATGATTAGGAACCCCTAAAATACCTAAAAACGAAGTTTGAGTCATATTTGAAATTTTTTGTTTTTTACTAATTACTCCGCCGCCCATGCACCGATTTTCAAGGTTGTAGTAACATTACCTACTACCACCCTACACCATATCACTACCCAAATTTCATCAAAATCTATGCAGCGGTTACTGAGATTAGGAGGCTAGAAAAACGCCTACAGACAGACAGACCCACAGACCGACAGACCGACAGACCGACAGACCGACAGACCGACAGACCGACAGACCGACAGACCGACAGACCGACAGACCGACAGACCGACAGACCGACAGACCGACAGACCGACAGACCGACAGACCGACAGACCGACAGACCGACAGACCGACAGACCGACAGACCGACAGACCGACAGACCGACAGACCGACAGACCGACAGACCGACAGACCGACAGACCGACAGACCGACAGACCGACAGACCGACAGACCGACAGACCGACAGACCGACAGACCGACAGACCGACAGACCGACAGACCGACAGACCGACAGACCGACAGACCGACAGACCGACAGACCGACAGACCGACAGACCGACAGACCGACAGACCGACAGACCGACAGACCGACAGACCGACAGACCGACAGACCGACAGACCGACAGACCGACAGACCGACAGACCGACAGACCGACAGACCGACAGACCGACAGACCGACAGACCGACAGACCGACAGACCGACAGACCGACAGACCGACAGACCGACAGACCGACAGACCGACAGACCGACAGACCGACAGACCGACAGACCGACAGACCGACAGACCGACAGACCGACAGACCGACAGACCGACAGACCGACAGACCGACAGACCGACAGACCGACAGACCGACAGACCGACAGACCGACAGACCGACAGACCGACAGACCGACAGACCGACAGACCGACAGACCGACAGACCGACAGACCGACAGACCGACAGACCGACAGACCGACAGACCGACAGACCGACAGACCGACAGACCGACAGACCGACAGACCGACAGACCGACGGATGAGTGACGTGGATTTTCGTTATGTAGGCATCATAAAACGCCCAAAAAGTATATTATCTCAAAATCGAAAATTTTCGCGATCACAATACTCCCCTCACCAATCGATGTGGGAAGTAAAAAGCGCGAATGGCATAATGGTAAAAAGATTTGAAGAGGAGATTCCGGAATATAGTGAACAAATTCATACAAACTGAGTGAATTGAATCCAAAATTATTTTTTGTTGAAAATCATCACTGACAACTATCTTAATTTAAAGATACGCACTACCCCGTATAGGTTTGAACTTTTCATCTTGAGACGAGTACAGTTATATCATATTTACACACACGCAGTCTGCAACTTATGTCGTTAAGCACGAGTGAAAGTGGATCATGAAATACAGCGGTACCTCGCAATTATCTGGTCCTGAAGACCGTTCAGTCGATTTGGACCATTTAAAGAGGTACTCGCCAATCTCTGTCTGGTCTGGTATACGTGATACCATGCTCACAAAAATATTGGTAGCGGTTGTTGTAGCCATTACAAGGGTAAGTGGGTTTCCTGATGGAGCTCCAGTTGACACCTGCGTTAGAACCAACCCAAATCAGCCCAATCATGGTCAGAACAGGCCCCAGCCAGCTCACACAAATCCATATCAACTGCTTCAGTCCCATTTGGAATATGGTCCAGGATCTATATGGTCCAGGATCTCAGATTTCAGGTTAGTATAATACTATATACTCTAATCTAGCAGATACTGATCGGCTACAACTTCAAAGTAGAATTGACGAAGTTTGAGCTGCTTTTATATTTTTAGGTTTTTATTATTTTTGCGCCGTCACTGACATGATTTCTAGAAACCATACGCTTTTCCTATCCTCGCCATGGTAATAATATTGTGCCAAAATTTCACCAAAATCAATGCGATAATTTCCACTTAACAATATACAGAGCGATCTAAAGCAATACTCGTACATAAACATCAAAAAATTCCCTTGGTTATGCAATAGGCAAGGTAATGTTCAGATGGACCTAAAAAAGTATATTATGCCCCTAGATCTTTCTTTAACAGACCAATGACAGACAAACTGACTGAAATAAGTGACGTGGATTTTCGTTATGCAGATATCATAGAACGACCAAAAAGCATATTACCTGAAAATCGAAAATTTTCGCGATCACAATACTCTCCTCATCTATCATTATGGGAAGTAAATCAAGTAAAGCAGAAAAAGTAAAATACGTATACTAGCTTGACTCTGTTCAAATGTACATCCCACATACAGAGATAGTCTAAAATATGGAACGCCTTAATTATCTCGGAAACGGTTTGCATGATTTTCATGAATTCTTGATAAATTTTGATTATTTTTTATGTAATATTTCCTATACCTAAACGTCATAATTTCTGAGTTACAACTAAATTTACATTGCATCCGCCCAACTTGAATCAAAATCACGAAGGCGGTTACAGTAGATGCTCAAAATTTTGTCCGTTTACTTCAATTCAACAAGCCATGCGATTCTTGAAACAACGCAGTATATTTTGCGACTTGTCTGAATTTTCAATAGTAATCATAGCCAACTTATTTAGTTATTTTAACTTGGGCGAATGCAATATAAACTTAGTTGGAACTCCGAAATTATGAGGTTTTGGTATATGAAGTATTAATGAAGCCTTACACAGCACATATGAAGTATTATACAAAAAATAATCCGTATTTTTCAAGGATTTGAAAAAGTAGAAATATACTGTGTGAACTATTGGATATAACAAGGTTTATTATATTTCAGGAAAGATGGTATAGATACAACAACACTGTAGATACCATAATAAGATCGATCATATTTCAAAACCTCCATACTCCAAACTTAATGAAAATCGTGCGAATTGTTTCTGAGATAATTGAGGTGTTCCATACTTGAGCCTCACCCTGTATGTAAACATGCTATAGTTCCACCACAAATGAATCTCGCCGCCACCTCAATTTCACCCTATTTCAGAAAAACTGATAATGATTGGGAACGTATAAAATGTCTAAATACGAAGCTTGAGGAACTCTTAGGATATTTGTTTTATGCTAATTACTCCGCTGCCAAGGCACTGATTTATTAATGTTCGTGATCACCGTAAAACTGTCCAAAAAAATGAAGTCAAGTAGATTGATTCAATACCTCCCACGCATTACGTTGATACCAGTTTATTATTTTCCCATAGCATGAAGCATGAAGCATGAACCATATGAGATCCCCTTGCAACCAAATCATCGCCCGCCCGACCAAGAAAAGTGTTATGCCGTTAGGTACACAAATCAGACAAATCCCACTAATAAAGTACCTAACCAAATATGTTTCGTTAAGGCGATCTGCTCCGCAAGATGCTGGGTGGCCTAGCGGTATAGTGTTCGACAGTGAACGTGTTCGAGGTGGTGTTGATTCGAGACCCAGCCCTTGCACAACAACTTTTTTTTTATTTTTTTAACCAAAATATTCATTGATATCGTTTTTACACTCATTTCTTGTACCATCGACATAATATAAATGTTTTTGAATCAAATTTTATTAGACATTTTATTTGACATAGTGCAAAAGCTAAGGACCAGAGGCGGTGGGGGAATTCAAAGTCAGTGGAAGTGAAGTTTATCCGTCAATATTCAGTAGATCTATTGTCAGTGGTCGATATCAATCGCCAATTGCTCTGATTGCGGTATCAAAATGAAATTATTCCAAAAAAGTAAAATTATTTGTAACTTTTTGTTGTACTTGTTGTAAAACATCTAATAAAATTTGAGTCAAAAACACATTTTTGTCGATAGTACAAAAAAAATGTGTGTAACATGAGTAAAAAGCATACCGTAAACGCGGGCTACTTTGGCCCTAACGTCCTTCTTTGGCCCAAATGAAAAAAAAAACAAAATCGTACTCTACAATCATATTTGTGACCGTATTTAAAATACTTCCGGCTCATTCCGGTAGGTAGCCGCACTATACAGGCTGTCTGATAAGTTCAGTGGTTCCTTTGCTGTCCACTAGAAAGCAGCACTTATAGTTGTTTGACTAGTGAAACCAGGTGCAATTTTTACCTCCCAAACTTCCACTTACAAAAAACGTATTTTTTGTTTAACAAATCCGGTAAGTACCCCCTATTAAACAATTTTCCTTTCTTTAAGTCGTACTGTAGTTACAACACTGGTAAACTAAACAAGTTTTTTTATTTTCATGTTTTTTTAAATCAGACCCAATAATCTACGAAAAACGTCCTACTTTGGCCCAACGTTTTTTTTGGCCAAAACCCATAATATTAATTTATGAATTGCTACAAAAACCTTGAAACATTTTATTTTTTCATTTATATTGCATATTATCATAATCAGCTTGTTCAGGATGCCGTAATAAAAGACTTCCTGGAGGCCCAGTATATACTGACTATAGCAATGAAGTGGCAATAAACAACTTCTAACTTGTCTAGAAGCAATCAGATCTGGTGATATGACGCAAAGGCAGGCTGCTGATCATTGCAAGATACCCCTATAAAAAACAAGTTGAAAAGTTTGTTTTCCAGTTCACCAGGCCATGCAACAGTTTTTTCGCAAGAAGAACTAGCATTCTCGATGAACTAGATTTAAGATTCATCATAAAATCTTATTTGACTAGGCAATGGAAGACTATGCAGTGTTTTTGCAACTATGTTCCAGGACGTGAACGGGTCAAATCGTTTCTAAAGAGACACCTTCAACTGACTGTCACGTTTTCGTCGAAGATCAAAATAAATCGTAATCAGATTCATGAACAAATCATCACAGACTATATTGAACATCTGAAAAAGGTGGTCAAAGATGTTTCACCTGATAAAATTCATAATTATGACAAAACTTGGTAACATGTGATAATATAATCTTCGTTGAAGAACCTGTTCTAGTCAATATCCAAGTCCTTCTGTATCCATACCATTTGTATCATGCTTTTAGCGCTAAAAATTGACTTGGGCCAAAGTTACCCTAACCGCAGGGTAACATTGGCCCAAAACTAAAAAAAAATATATTAATTTAATAAACGTTTTGTAAGTAAAAACAGGATTACTGATTAAAATTTAAGATATTATAGTTGTAAAAAAGATTGCCAGAACTTCTGGGCAGTGAAAACAACAATTTCTAGAGAAAAGTACATACAATAATTACTGAAAAGTGGGCCAAAGTAGCCCGCGTTTACGGTACCAATTAATATTTTTATTGAAAAAAATAAAAAAAGTAGTTGGGCCTCGAACCAACACCACCCTCGAACACAGTGATTCACTGTCAAACACTATACCGCTAGGCCACCCAGCATCTTGCGGAGCGAATCGCCTCAACGAAACATTTGGTTAGGTGCTTTATTACTGGCATTTATGATCTATTTTCAAACATTCAAAAAGATATTTATTTCGATCGTTGACTTCGTCCCGAGCTGCAAACTTCATTCATCGCCTATGTTGCAACAAATATACATTTTAGTTACAACTGTTACAAGTATTTTCACGTACTACGTCACACGGGTTCGTCGGCGTGTTTTCAGTTCTGGATTCAAAAACCCATTTTTATTTTGATATAACCTTTGAAATATTGCGAAAAAAAAGGAAACAAAAACAGTTTTGTTGTAAAGCTTATATTTGATCTCTCCATTTATCATAAAAAAAATTATTCAAAACCCTAATTTTTTGTCATCATTATCATTTAGCCGAAGAAAAACTAGCGATCAAATGTACAGTTTTTGCGGAATCTGATTGGTTGAAATTAGCAATTGCTAAACTCTTTGTTAAACAAGAAAATGATGCAAGCTTTCACCCATTTAGGATGGAAAATCAGACTGAAAAAGATATTAGATGGTTCATAATGGTCGATTATACAGGGTGCCCCAGAAAGACGGTCCCATAGAAGAACCCCCATCTCACTGAGTCAAAATATTGCGAATAAACACAACATACCTATATACCAAGTTGCACCGTTTGACCGTGAGAGGGCTTCAAAGTCAAGAATAATTTTTCAATTTTTGTTGATAACTTCACAACGACATTTGCGATTTGAATGAAATTTGGTAAACGTGTAACACCATAAAAATGCCACATTTTAATACTTTTAACTCTAACACTATGGTGTTTTGGAATGGTGAACCGATGTCTTCGCCACTTACATTAACCACTATTTTTCTTATTTTTAGTGCTTTCGTTTAGTGCTTTCGGTTTGCAAAAGATACATCATTGACAAATATTTTTTGACTCTTAGTAAATTTTCGTATCTGTCACGGTTTAACATTAAAAAATAATTCTGTGATACTTTAGTAAAAGCGCACTTCAAAAAATACCGGGGGTCTATTTTACCCGGAAATCAATTGATTGCATTTTGTTCGTCTTTTGCTTGAAAAATTATTGTTATCAGAGTGAAGTGACAATGATGTAGGTGGTTTAAATCTTTTTGTTGGCTTTAATGGTAAAAACAATATTGTTTTTCGTCAGATACAGTTGCGAGCAATAATTTTTGGACGTCATTGGCCGCATTCAGCAGAGCAAGCTGCTACCGTTTGCGCTATGTAGCGGTAGCGTGAATCTGCTGGATGTAACGGTACAAGTTGAGAAATATGACAGTAACTGACAGTTGTTGTCATAATTTGTGGTTAATAAATACTCATTTAATACCTACCGGTTATTCAAATTTAAACGGGTTTGCTGTCAGTTGTGACGTACAGCTGTCAGCTACCAAAAGTGAGCGTAAAAATTTTTCGCTACAAATAATCGCTACCGATTCCCAACATGTTGAGACGTAGCGTAGAGAACAGCAGAAAGATCGGAAACTGTTACGCAACCGGTCCGTCTGCTGAATGCGGCCATTGTCATTTGAAATGTCTAGAGCCTAAAAACAAAACATGAAAAAACGGCACATTTTATTACTTCAACATAGTGACACCACTGTCATTTTTGACTGAATAAGTTTTAAAATGGATAACCAGTACAGTTTTTCTGAGCAAACTGATATGCTGCTAGTTCTGGGGCGCTGCGACGGAAACTACAGAGAAAGTATACGCGTTTACCAAGAAAGGTTTCCCAATCGACGAACACCATGTGCTAAAACGTTTGGCAGAATCGAAAGACGTCTTCGTGAAACAGGATCTTTTCACGGTATGCAAAAACTGTCTGGTCGTAGTAAACATGTGAGAACAGCAGAAGCAGAAGAGAACGTTTTGAATTTAGTGGCAGAAGATCCAAGTACTAGTTCTCGATTAATAGCTACACAACTAGGTATCAGTAAAAGTACTGTGAATAGAGTTACTAGAGAACAACAATTGCATCCGTATCATCTCCAACCAGTTCAAGCACTGTTACCTCCAGATTATGCAGCAAGAGTTCACTTTTGTGAAATTATTCGACACAAAAGGCAAGAAAATTTGTATTTCACTTCAAGAATTCTTTTTACCGACGAAGCTTCTTTTACTAGAAGTGGAGTTACAAATCTTCATAATAGACACGTATATGCAGACGTGAATCCACACGCTATTGTTGAAAGACATTTCCAGCACGAGTTTCGCATTAATGTATGGATGGGAGTTGTTGAAAATATGTTGATAGGACCCTTCCGACTTCCCATACGCCTCAATGGTGAAAACTATCTTTATTTTCTCCAAAACAATTTACCACAACTGTTAGAAAATGTCCCACTGGAGTTACGAAGGAATATGTGGTTTATGCAAGATGGTGCACCTGCACATTTCACACGTGCAGTACGAAATCACTTGCACGAGCATTATCCTGGAAAATGGATTGGAAGAGGTGCAGATGCTCCAATTCAGTGGCCACCGCGCTCGCCAGATCTTACTCCATGCGACTTTTTCCTTTGGGGGGGGGGGGCATAGCTGACAAGGTTTATAAGGAGCGAATAGACACAGAAGAACAGCTATGGAACAGAATTGTAACCGCCGTGCGCCAACTTCAAAATGTCGATTCTCTAAGAAGAATGCAGTTCAATTTTTTAAGGAGAATAAATTTATGCAGAGAAGTGAATGGTGATCATTTTGAACAACTGATGACATAAATAAATAATATGAATCTGCTCTACTCCTACATTTGTTTGGTTTAACGGTTTTACACGATCTCATAACCCGATCACAAAAATTGTTACTCTTCATCTGCGATTTGCTTGTAGATTGATTTGGTACAGTTTGACATTAATGAATTTACTATCCGTTCAATTTTTGATAGCTAATGTTTGTTGAAATTGCGAAATATCAATAACATTTTTTCAATTTATTTACTGTCAATTTGTGCGAAAAAGTACCGAACCGACACATTTAGAAGCATAACTGATTTACCCTGATAACGATAATTTTACAAGCGAAAGACTAACAAAATGCAATCAATTAAATTCCGGATAAAATAGACCAGTGCGCTACTACTGACGTATCACAGAATTATTTAACTGTTAAACCGTGACAGATACGAGAATTTACTGAGAATCAAAAAATATTTGTCAATGATGTATCTTTGTTCTGTGTGTTCAAACCGAAAGCACTAAAAATAAGAAAAATAGTGGTCAATGTAAGTGGCGAAGACATCGGTTCACCATGCTAAAACATCATAGTGTTAGAGTTAAAAGTATTAAAATGTGGCATTTTTATGGTGTTACACGTTTACCAAATTTCATTCAAATCGCAAATGTCGTTGTGAAGTTATCAACAATAATTGAAAAATTATTCTTGACTTTGAAGCCCTCTCACGGTCAAACGGTGCAACTTGGTATATAGGTATGTTGTGTTTATTCGCATTATTTTGACTCAGTGAGATGGGGGTTCTTCTATGGGACCGTCTTTCTGGGACACCCTGTATATAAAGCATGTCATTTTTAACTTTTTTGAGGTAAACAAGAGAAATCAATAGTTTTCAGAGAATTTTGACAAATGCATGTTCTTGAACGGGCTGCTCTGATTGGTCAAAGCCTTTGTTAAAATGCGCCTGTTGATAAAATCGGTCCTAAGTGTACTACTGCATCACAGGAAGAATGCTCAGACTGGTCAAACTGAACTGTATAACACAAACACCAAATATAACAGAAGTGTTAAAGGAGAATCAGAAGTTGAAACAAATACTCGAAACAACAAAAATTTTACTCATTGAGAAATAGAAATTAAGTGAGCAACTAATGTTGGAAAATGAGAGACTAGTTTCGCAGTATAACCTTATAGCTTCTAATATAGTTGAGAAAGTCAGTATTGTTGAAACAATTGACAAAATAATGCAAACTAGAAAACCTAGAGTGCAATGCGACAACAAAAACCTATTCACAAGCAGTAACCGAGAAATCGAAGGCCCATAAACATGAAACATTAAAAAATCTTACCATCAAACCCAAACATAAGCAAAATTGTATAACAACAAAGAAAGACCTTAGTGATAAGATGAATTTATTAAGGCTCCAATTGAAAATTGAAGATTTATTTATTTGTTTATTTCACACAACAGAGAAAATCTCCAAAATGACATCCACATCATAGTTTTTGCACTAAGTTACAAGTATATCTTCATTACAATGTTAACAAGATAGAATGTAAGATGTTAAAGCTGAACAATTTTAAACTACAATAATTGTCACTAGATTACTACCTCGCAGAACAATTTTAGTCAAGACGGAGTTGCGGATAAAAATTTGTTTTTTAGTAAATGCTTAAATGATGAAAGCTGATGGCTAAAAATATCGGCGTCTCTGCCAAAAGTATTCAAATTTCTTTGCATTCTTACAAGTGGAGAATTCAAACCCAAATTTGTTCTGCAGAACGGGATGTTGAAGTATATACAATGTCTAGGATTGGGCCTTGTTGGCACATAAAAATTAATTTTTTTACTCTTCCATCCGCCAGGGGTATAATTTTGAAATGTTTCATCACGTGACTGTAATCATGATTGTTTATTGTAATACCTGACTTATATACAAGAACCCTTAAGAACTTATGTTGGATCGATTCTAACCTTTTAACGTGAACATAGTAATGTGGGCTCCAGATAGTGGACGCAAATGAGATGTTACTATGTACGAAAGCGTAGTAAAGAGATAGAAATGTTGTGGGGCTATTAAAATGTCTTGAGTACCTTCTGATGAAGCCGAGCATTTTATTCGACTGATTGATTATTCTATCTATGTGGCTGTTAAGACTCCATTTAGTATCTAAAATAACACCTAGGTCGCGAACCTCATCAACTGAAGCAATGTTACAATTATTTAACTGGTACGTATGGTGTATAACATGTTTTTTTCTTGTGAAAGTAATTGACTGACATTTATTAATATTGAGTGGTAAATCATTTTTATTACAGTAGTCCGCAAGACCATTGAGATCTAGCTGAATTTGTTTGCAATCGTCTAGGCTTTCTAATGTTTTGTATATTTTTAAGTCGTCTGCGTAAAGCAAAAATTCACTATGATTGAAACATTTTTCTATATCGTTAACATACAGGGTTATTCACGTTATTCGACACGGAGCAGTATGGCTAAAGTATTTGGTAAAAAAGAAAATAATAATTTCGGATGGATAGAGGCCCATTAAACCTACATTTTAAAAATATTTTCATGTTATACAGGGTGTCCCAAAAGCACGAAATGTATCAAAGTTATGTTTTTTTAAATGGAACACCCCGTATATTGTTACATATTCGGATTTCTTGGTGAATTCTAGTGTGACTTTATGTATCATACATGGGACTTAAAGCGAACCGTTTAGGTGTAAATCACCATTTTCGGTATAAGTAGATATCAGGAAAAAATTGAATATCGCAGAGATGATAAAATTTGGAAAGCTGTGACTTTGCCGAATTACTAAGCATAAAATGCGTCAGCTTTGATGAGACTGTCAAATTTAAATTACGTTTATGTTTGGAGAAATCAGTCGATGAATTAAGGAAACTTCGATCAGCGATAACTTGATTTTTTCAAATGGGAATGCCTAATTATTTTTATACGGTTAACCGTAGAATTTGATAACATTTCTAATGATATAAGGTTGTGAATATCAATCTCTTGCAGTTTTCATTTAATTTTAAATTCTCAAACAAATCGGCGTTTTTCAATTTTCCTACCTATAAGCAACGTAGCAGGCCATGAAGTATAAACAAAAATCTGTTCAGGTAGAAGAAAACAACTGACTTAGCAGAAAAATCCATACGAACTAGACTAAAGGGACAAGATTATAAAAATTACTCACAACAAACAAAGTCTAACCAGAAAAAACGGCGGTAACATCTCTAAGGTCAAAGAGAGGTATGGCAGTAATAGATATTTTTTACAGTCTACTGGTTACCGCAATTTACAAGAGGTTAAAAATTAAGACAATTAAAAACCCTGATTTGAAACAAAAACAACCAGCGACTGTTGCTCCAGCGCGCAAATATCAATAATCATATGTAATGGTGTAAAAAAGTAGTAATTTGCGTCGAAGTCGATACCTCTGAATGGAGCCCTTCTATTTTTCAATATCTATTAGCAATATTGCAAAAAAGGAATACTGACAAATCAGATTTAAATATTTTGCCATTTAAGTTATGTTTTATAATTTGAATAAATTTTAATTCATTCTTCATGTTCTGCGATCTTGTTAATAGGTACTGAAGAATTTTCAGAACTCCAGTCAGAGGTACTTTTGACTTGAGTTTTGACAGAATTGCATACCTTTTTATATCATTAAATGTGAAATTTTGTTATGAAAATAATAAACTGCCTACAACATTGTATAGTAGTTTTCGTTTCATTTCAAAATTTTTAATGGTTTTGGAAAGTGCCAATCTCTAATACATTGCAGTAGCTAGTGGGTCGTGAAAAAATCCATTTCTGCCATACTTCAGCTTCTCTTTGACCAAAGATATGTTACCGCCGTTGTTTCTGGTTAGACCTTGTTTGTCGTGAGTAATTTTTATAATCTTGCCCCTTTAGTCAAGTTCGTGTGTATTTTTCTGCTAAGCTAGTTGTTTTCTTCTATCTGAACAGGTTTTTGTTTATATTTCACGGTCTGCTACGTTGCTTATAGGTAGGAAAATTGAAAAACGCCGATTTGTTTGAAAATTTAAAATTAAATGAAAACTGCCAGAGATTGATATTCATAACCTTATATCATTAGAAATGTTATCAAATTCTACGTTTCACCGTATAAAAAAAATTAGGCATTCCCATTTGAAAAAATCAAGTTATCGCTGATCGTAGTTTCCTTAATTAATCGACCGATTTCTCCAAGCATAAACGTAATTTAATTTTGACAGTCTCGTCAATATTTTTAAAATGTAGCCTTTATGGGTATCTATCCATCCGAAATTATTATTTTCTTTTTTATCAAATACTTAATAATGCTCCGTGTGGAATAACGTGAATAACCCTGTATATTAGGAAAAACAGTGGTCCTAGATGACTACCTTGAGGTATTCGCCTGAGAAAGGTGAAACTGTCCTTGACTTGTGTCCATTAATGCATACAAAAAAAGGTTTATTAAGTACGATGGAATCCATGTCACAAGAGAGCTACGAACACCAACCTCAGCAAGCTTTCCTAATAACAAACTATGATTGACTCGATCGAAAGCCTTGCTGAAGTCGGTGTAAACAGCATCCACTTGGATGTTTTTATCAATGGAATCAGACACAAAGTCAGAAAAGCAGAGCAGATTACTATCTACGCATCTTTTTGGCAGAAAGCCATGTTGCTAATCAATGATTATGTTCTTCCCGTCAAACAATATTTCCTTATATATGAATTTTTCAAAAATTTTTGAGAATATGCATAGTTTGCTAATTGGTCTGTAATTGTTTGCCAAGTACCTACCTGTTACCATTTTTATGTATTGGTGTAACAGACGACTTTTTCCATAATTCTGGAAATGTATTTGGCTTGAGGGATGCGTGGAAAATTGCAGTGAGTGGTTTATATAAATTCAATTTGCACTTTTTGATGAAAATGGGTGGTATGTTGTCCGTGCCTGCTGATGTATTGACGTCCAAAAAGTTTATCATTTCTAAAACATGCATCTCCTGAATTGTTGTAAGACCTTTAGGTACTACTTCGGCTAGAGGGTGACCAGTTACAGTATTTCTAGAAAAAACGCTGCTAAAGTAGTCGGCAAACAACTCGCATACCTTGCTGGGCTCACTAGCACTCTGATTGTTGTACGTTATTTCGTTTGGGATGGCTATGTCTGACTTTTGCTGTTCCCGATAAATGTCCAAAACTTTTTCGAATCCACCTGTATCTCAGTTTCAATGTTATTTATATAATTTTGAAAGTCTACTGCAATTAGCTGTTTAGATTTTCTCCTTAACTCGGAATATTTAGCGTATGCGTCTGGATCGTTGTACAGTTTAAATTTTCTATGACATTTTTTCTTTTGTTCAATGGTTCTTATAGTTTCCTGCCTGAAGTAGACAGGATAGTTTCGTTTGAGTATGAATTTGGGTACATAAGTATCAATAACGTCGTTTAGTTTATGAGTGAAAATTTCGACAATCTCATTGACGTCCGCACATTGTTGAAAGAGTTCGTCCCAGTTGAAATTCGACAAAATAACGTAATGTCCATATAACTAACTCTATGAAAATTATGAACAGTTAAGTTTGTTTTGGGTAAAAGATGTATATCAGAAACTTTATAATTAAACTCCAGTGAAGAATGATGAATATTTTCTGGCACCAGGGGGTCAATACAATGACGAACATTTTCAATTTTATCACTATTATTATATAATATTAAGTCAAAAATGCTATTGTTTTGGTTTGGAATGTGATTAAACTGCATCATTTCTAAATATGAGAAGCTATCGGTCATACTTGAGTGTGACTGATCTATTTGAGATGGTTCCAGAAAATTTTCACGTTTTAAAGATTTCTAACAAACGCTTGACATATTGAAATCTCCTAGGACTAATACAGAGTCTGAGCGGGATCCTCTGTTTGACGGCAATCAGTACACCACCACCATCTTTTTTAGAATCACTCGCTCGGTCGCGCCTATATACACTGTAGTCACTACTGAATAATTCACTAGATAATATTGGAGGATTAAGCCAAGTTTCTGTTAGACATATTATGTCGTAGTCACAGGACAGAACATTTTGACGAAACTCAAACGTTTTTGTGCGCAATCCTTGCGCGTTTTGATAATATATAGACAGTTTGTCATGCATGATGATTTCTATGAATAAGTCTGGAGAAACTGGATAGGTGTCCCAACATTACATATTGCTGATGCTGTTGCTATTTCTGATAAGGGTTATTCTAGATGTGTCATCCTTCCGGACAAAAACAGATCCATTCTTTGTACAAACAAATCGGTAGTTCTTATTCAGCTTGTCTGTCATCTCTATAGAGCAGTTTGTTGTTAAGAGTTAGATGCTCATTAATATACACTGCATCTGCTAATCCCTCCAACAGTATTTTTGGTGATCCTGTGGTTGTTCTGATATTTTTCGCTGATGACAGGAATTTTTCTTTGATTTGACGAGAAGTAAATCGAACAATTCTATTCTTGATCTTAGACTTGGAGTTCATATTCAGTTGAGTTCGGTGGATGTAATCGACTTGATTAGGGTCAACTTTAAAACTGATTTTATCGCTGATTTTTTGCAGTATATCTATGAGGTTCTCACTGGCGCTTTCAGGAACGCCTTGTATCTCGATGTTGTTGAGTCGAGACATCTGTTCCATATCATTCAGCCTTGTTTCTTGATTCAGCACATCAGTTTTTAGTTAATTGTGTTCAGCTATCAATTTATCTGGTTTCCTGACGTAATCATCAATTATCGTTAGTTTTGTCTCGAAGTCACTTATCTTGTCACTACAAAAGGAGACACTGCTATGAAGAGATGATTGCTGTTCTCGTAACTGCCTTAATTCACACTTTATTTCTTGCATTGTTGACCACAACAGCTCAGTGGATGGGATGTGATTCAGGGCGTCACCACTTATTGAGCCCAGCGATGTCGATGGAGGAGAAGCTATTGCAGATCCCATAGAATATCTGGAAGAATTATTTCGACAGTCCATACATCTCCAGCTAACTCATTCAGCTCTTAGGCTATCGAGCTGTTTACCGACAATGCCGAGACAACTGCCGTGGTACGACTTCTGGCAAAAACTACTACACTGAATACCATGTTTTTTCCTGTTGACTGGATCCAGACAGATTTTGCATTTATTACCATTCATATTATCGGTAGTGAGTGACGTAATGAATAATTAGTTACGCCTAACAATGCACAACACTTTACAGAATGTCTATGGTAAAAATCAAAAAAAGGTTTTGACTTATAACTTAGCAAAACACTTAATTTGCGGACGGTCTTCAGACGACGTGAAGTCGCTACGACATCCGAACTGTAACTAATACTAAAGGTGGAGGGATAAACAAAGATGCGCAAAGAAAACTACAATAAGTTTAAAAATGAGGTAGAAAATCAACTATCAAAACAGTACGAAGTCATAGAGGAAAAGATGTTGCAACCAAGAATTAAAATTGTGGGGTACACAGAACACACGAAAAACTCAAGAGGCTAATCGTCAAAGAAATTTATTACATTAAGGAAGGAGACATTAAAATTACATCTACAAAATATATAACAGAAAGAAATTATTATACCATATATGCAGAGGTGAGTGGATCAGTTTTTAAACAAATTTTCAGTGACAATGCGGCTAAACATCTTGTCGAGTTTCAAAGTCTCAGAGTATATGAAAATAACTTTATGACACAGTGTAAGAATTGTTATAGATTTAGCCACAGTAGTGGTGTGTAGAATTAAAAAAAATGTTACAAATGTGGTAAAGGACATGACCGTAGAACGTGCACAATTGATGATGTTTCATGTGGAAATTGTGTATATTCTAATCTAAAATATAATAAGACAGACAATATAAACCATTCGATCACAGATAAAAATTGCCCAGTATTTCAATACTTTCAACAAGAGTATTTAACGAAAATACAATACAATTAAAACATACATCAGTTCATATATTTTACTATATAAAATTATATACAGGGTGAGTTTTTAGTACCGGCTCGGTCAATAACTCAACTACTGTTGAAAATAACGAAAAAAGTTGTAAACAAAAGTTGTAGCCACGGATATGCTCCTTGCTCAGGAAATATTTAGATTTATACAGGGTGATCCATAACTACGTGGAGATACAAACATGCATTTTTTTAAATGAGATGCCCTATATGCTATTCCATATCCAAATTCTACTAATGATTTCCGTTCTTTCAGTATAGGGTACTGTTACATTTATGACCATTTTTATATCCAAATTGCTGTCAAATGAACGTAATGTATATCAAAAGGTGATGGATCAAAAACCATTTTTTTACACAGATGGATAAAGAATATCCTCTAGTTTTAAAATCGGCTATAAAAATAAATGTAACCCCCCAATATTTTATTATACCAACGAATTGCTGTTAATATGCTCTTTCATATTTGTATAGCACTTGTTATGGCTGCATTAATTATTTTCTGAGAATCTCAGACTGAGATATTTCAATTTTTCTACAAGTTTTAAGTATACCTTCTATTTGTTTCAGCAGATCTATCAGGTAGGCTATGAAATACTAAACGATACAATCCAAATAAAACGATTCTTCAATCTTTCAAACGCATTAGCTCTAGAGTGCCTCCGTTCTGGATGTTGCTGTCCATAGTTTATATATTCTAGAGGCAAGTAGGCAATTTCTCGAAGATTCTCCTAAATACCTTCAACGGAAAAACTAATTTTTAAAGCTGGTTTTTCACACAGAACAGAATTATTGAGCAGTTTATGAAAACTGTCAATTTTTCAAAGCCGCAAAGGGCAATTCTTTGGTATAATGGAATATTGGGGGTTACATTTAAAAAAAAGAGAAAATCTGGATTTTGCATTCTACATCACCCTGTATACGAATATGCGTTGCGAGCTTTTTTTATAGCCAGTTTTAAAACTAGAGGATATTTTTAATCTTTCCATGTAAAAGAAGTAATTTTTCATTCTTTACTTTTTGATATACAGTACGTTCGTTTGACAGCGATTTGGATACAAAAATGGTCATAACTTTTGAAGTACCCTGTATAATGTTATTTAACCTTATATTGTGAGAAGAGAAATGATTACTAAAATCTGAAAATGGGATAATATATAGGGTGTCTCATTTAAAAAAATATATGTTTGCATCAACCCGTAGTTATGGATCGTCCTGTATAAATGAAAATATTTTCCGAGCAAGGAGCACATCCGTGGCTACAACTTTTATGTACAACTTTTTTCGCTGTCTTCTACAGTAGTGGAGTTATTGACCGAGCCGGTACTAAAAACTCACCCTGTATATTATACAGGGTTATTCATGTTATTCGACACGGAGCATTATGGGTAAAGTAAAACTAGAAAATGATTTGAGGAGCCCCTGAAACGCCTAAAAACGAAGTTTGAGCAATATTTAATTTTTTTTGTTTTCTGCTAATTACTCCGCCGCCCATGCACCGATTTTCAAAATTACCTCCTACGATCCCACAGCATATCGCTGCCCAAATTTCATCACAATCCATGCAGCGGTTGCTGAGATTACGTTGCTAGAAAAACGCGTACAGACAGACCGACAGACAGACAGACCGACGGAATTGAGTGACGTGGATGTTCATTATGTAGACATCATAAAACACTCAAAAAGTGTATTATCTCAAAATCGAAAATTTTCGCGATCACAATACTCCTTCATATGGGGGTTAACTCCCTACCCCCCCCCCCCATCAGCTGCGTCCTCGATCTTATTAATACCCCTGTATGCCCCCCCCCTCTAAATCAAATTCTAGCTAAGCCCTTGAGCCCACCACTACTTACCTGCTGTCATAATTATGGTGTCAAAATTTCATGATAACCACGCTATTAGTTTCCGAGTCGAAGTTTATAGGATTATCAATCAAAGATTCAAACGTTCACAAGAGTGTCTTCAAATGCAGTTTTGGGTAGCTAAAATGTCATCAACTATATTAAAAAAGTTCCCTTCTATCGCCTTCCCCACCACCCTAATTTCACCCCCCTTTTGAAACAAAGCTTAGGGTAGTGATAAGAGTAGAGTAGAGGGAACCTCCAATTTATTGTTTTTGTATGCATAAAGAAATTTCCATCTCCCTAAAAAATGACATTGGTGATATTCTTTACAAATTACCTGATATTCCCTTCGAAGTTATATTGCTGGACCTAGAAATTGTATTCCAATGCCAAAGATGAAGAGGTATTGCACATTCTTGCAGTCGCATTGTCCCAGTAACTGCTGCACCGATTTTGATGCAATTTGGGTTACGGTATATGATGTAGGATCATAGTAGGCAATGCTAT
Organism: Callosobruchus maculatus; assembly: GCA_951848785.1. Taxonomy (NCBI): domain Eukaryota; kingdom Metazoa; phylum Arthropoda; class Insecta; order Coleoptera; family Chrysomelidae; genus Callosobruchus; species Callosobruchus maculatus. Next base: position 1,795,541 of record CATOUR010000191.1, on the reverse strand, counting down.
GATATTTTAATTGGTGCATTGGCGGCGGAGTAATCGGCTAAGAACGAAATTCGTCAAGACCGCTCATTTTAGACATTTTTGGGGGTTCCCTGGTCCCTGGTTATTTTCCATTTTGGGGTGACGGCAGGGTTGTAGAAGATGATGAGGAGAGTGAGGGGAGATAACTCCAAAATGTTTGCTGGTCTGAAGAGCGCCTGGAAAATACTGAGTCACTGGTCGCCAGTTCTTATCGTTTGGAAGTTCGAAAAATTCTGTTTATGCAAACACACCTTTCTTTGTATTCTATTGTAAGGTTAGCCAAGTTTCAATGCATATTTTCAACATGTCAGTGCCAATACCTCATAAAAAGCGTAGCCTTCAAGGTGGCAATATTTGTATTTTTTAGCACAAATAAATGATAAAGATAATATTGAGGTTATCATCTCTCAAACGCATAATGGACTTTGTTTCAGTGCACATCCAAGGTAGCGAGCACTTTAAGGGTTTCTTTATCCAAGCACGAGATGTCGCCACTAACCAATGGCTGGGGGGATGGATCGATACTCCCAACACCAAGACGCATCCTGAATGCAGTGCCATTACGCATGCGGACGCCAAACCAAAATCCAGTGCCGTGCTGACGTGGCAGGCACCGCACAATGTCGGAAGAGGACAGGTGTATTTCACGTAAGTAGCAGTGGATGGAAGATTATCAAGGACTTCCCAACACCCAAAGCCATCGCAATGCGGAGCCGGCGACGCACCGCTTAACCCCCGAGGACCTGCGCGTCGCGACGCAGCAGCTTCTCTAATTTTATTATTTTTTCATAACCCGTAGGTGCATACCGCTAAATTTGAGAAATATTAGAACGGCCACTCCAGATCCAGATAATAGAAGTGAGCCCGAATAGTAGAAGGCGAGGCGTCAGAGATTTTTCACGACTATTTTCGTTAGTATCACAATAAAATTTTGCATTTGAGTAGAATATGCATGACTACGTCACTAAGGACCATTTGTACAAATTCCGGTTTAACTCAAGCTTTATTAATCCAGAGCTTAGCTAAGCTTAGGCTTAACGTTGACATCCGTTGTACAAGGTGTCCCATTTTGGGCACTTTTACGGGGTATCTCGGTTATTTTTGAAGATAGAGACTTGCTGTTTTCGCGACAGTGTGCTACTTTTTTGTGAAACTAAAGATGCCGTCATCAAAATTATCATGACTCTCTTGATTTTTGAGATACAGGGTTAAATCGAAAACTATCGATTTTGGGACCACCCTCGTATCTCGGTTGCCTTTTATCTTATTGAAAAGTTTAAAAAAGGGTCTTATAGAATTTTTCTGTAGAATCTAGTGGTGTAGTTTGATTTGTTCTTGCTCTAACTATTTCTCAGTTAAGAAGCAAACATATATTTTTTTAAATGGAACACCCTGTATATTATTTTTGAGGTCAATCGGAAATAATTCATCCTTTAAAAAATATATATTCGTATGGAGTTATTTTGAAAATTGCGCTCAAAATTTGATTTTTTTATTTTTTACTTTATTTGTAGCAGTAGGCCATGGTTAATCAACTATAAATAATAAGCATATAAGCAGTTATTGCTCTACAAGAGACTTCCTACTCAAATTCGGAAAAACAGAACCAAAATCCTCTTTTGTGGCATTTTATTTGCTTTGTGAGAAATTACCTGATGTTTCGATCTAAATGTTTATTATTTACATATCACTATTGTTCTTCTGATTTTTTCGCATAATTGCAGTAGCAACAAGTGTTGACGGGCTGTGTCAAGCCAACACTCGGACTATTATTGATCGAAATTCAGGAAGGATCGCTCAGTATTACAGGTCTTCAGGATTACAGACTTTTGGAATACTTTATGTAACTTTTCGTCCCGGCCCAACTGTTGGTGGTGTTGTGCAAACGTGTTTGGTGTAAGGCCTGAGGCCGACATAATGAAGGGAACAATTGTGACTTTGTCTTGTTTCCAAAGTCGTTTTATTTCCATGGCAAGGTCCGTGTATTTAGATATCTTCCCAGCATAGGTGTTTTGAATATTCACATCATTGGGAATGGCAATACCTATCAAATAGGTAGTTTTGTGTGTAATTGTAATATGGATCTGTGTTTTCTATTAGTTTGTTGTGGCTAATGATTGGTGTATGATCTTGGCCGCAGAGTTATGTCTGGCTGTGTATTCGGTACCGGCAAGAGTTTTGCATCCGCTTGTTATGTGATCTATTGTTTCTTTTTGTTGGTGACATTTTCTGCAATTATCGTCTGTTATGGATGGATCTTTAATTATATATTTTTTGTAGTTTCGTGTTTCAATCACTTGGTCCTGGATAGCAAGCATGAAACCCTCCGTTTCTGGAAATAGCTGGCCATCCTGCAACTAGGTGTATGACTGTTTTTTGTTAATGTGGTCTTGGGTGACACAGTATCTATGTTTGCCGTGCAGTGCTTTCTGTGACCAGGTGTTTATTTTTCCTTGTTGTGATTGGATATGATTTTATGTGTCTGCTACGTGATCTGGACTAGAGAGGTTAAGTGGTGTATATTTTTTTTCTGCTTTTACTATTGCCTTATATAAGTTAGTTTGTTTAGTGTGGAAGAAATGTCTGAGTGTTTGTATTTGTGTTGTGCGAAGTGACTGTATGTCTATAATTCCTCTGCCTCCTAGTTTTCTGTCTATGGTAAGCCTCTCCTTGCACGCGTTCGGATGTTTGCATTCTGTGTTTTGTGAGTTCTGTTCGTATAAGTATATGGATGTCTTCTATATCCGTGTGTGACCACTTGATGACGCCAGAGGAGTATGTGAGTACCGGTATCGCAAATGTATTAATGGCTTTTGTGAGATTCTTAGAATTCAATTTTGTTCTTAATAGTTTAATGAGGCGGTCTTTAAACTCTTGTGTTAATTGTGCCTTGACTTGTGTATGGTCTATCTTAATGTTCTGATTGAAGCCGAGGTTCTTGTACGTTTCGTCCTTATCCATGTTGTCCAGCGTTTGGCCAGTTAGTACTTCCTTTTAAGGTTGGTTTTTCCACTGGCCTTTATTGATGTGGAGCACCTTACATTTTCTCATTCCGAATTCCATCCTGATGTCTGACGTATAAACTTCTGTTATTTTGAGTAATTTTCTCAGTTGCACTTCTGCGGCGGCATATAGTTTTATATCATCCATGTCCATGTACAGGAGATGATTGATTTTGTGTTGATCTGCTTTATGGTATCTGATGTTGAAACCATGGTTTGTGCTGTTAAGTGTGTTGGAGAGCGGATTTAGACAGAGGCAGAACCATAGTGAACTAAGAGAGTCACCCTGGAAAATGCCGCGTCGTATGTGTAGCTCATCCACGCCTGGGCACTCCCAATTGCGGGTATGTTTTATCGTTTCAGCTATTTCCTCAGTTGTACGAATAACGCTTCCCTGCTCCGTTATGTGTTGATGTTTTGTCTCTTCTTGTCTGATCCATGGAGCATTTTCATTATGGGTTTTGGGTTCTGACCATAGGCTTCTCCAAAACGCAGTTAATTCTTTTCTGCTTGGAGGTTCTATTGTTGTTATCTGGTTGTTTGATGTTATTTTTTGGTAGAACTGCTTTTGACTTTTCTGAAATAGATTGTTAGCATCCTTTCTGTCGTCGGATTCGTTGTATCTGCGGAGTCTAGCAGCATAAACTGCAGGTTTTTTTTAAGTGTATCAGCTATTTCTGGTATTGTGTTTTGTGGTGACTTTGATTTCAGTACGTTTATTGTTGGAGTATTGCGCGACGTGTGCCAGATCCTTTCTGAGTGTACTGATTTTGTTTTCGATTCTTATTTGCCATTTAGGTTTAGGTCTATTGCTTCGCTGGTCTTTAGAACGTTTTTGAAGTTTTTGGCCGTTAACTATGAGGCGGCAGCATATATAACGGTATGGATGCCCTCTAGGTTACTGTTGTTTGTTATAAATTGTGGTATTAGGTTAGTATTTATTGTGTGTAGTATTTTCTGAGTGTTGTTTTTGAAAATTAGTCTGGGCAGGGGATCTCGCCGTGCAGGATTGGTGCCACAGCATTTGTTAAATTGTGTGTTCATCACCTGTTCCGCAGTGTGAGATGGAAGGTGATCGAGCAATGTTTTGGTTTTGGCCTTGTGTGGTTGTGTTGCACCGTTTGTTAAATTGTGAGTTCGTCATTTGTTCCGGTTCGCCCGAGATGGAAGGTGGTTGAGCAGTGTTCACTGCTTCAGCAGAGTTTGTGACGAAAGGTGGTTGAGAAATTTGCTGTCTTTGTGTGGTCGTGGCCGGTAAGTTAATGAATGGTATGTCAGGTGTATTTGGTATATGTTCATGCTCTGAATCTATTTCTGACTGTATGCTGATGTGGTTGGTTGTGGCTGTGTTTGGAGTCTGGTTATTTCGGGTGTGGCTGTTTTGTATCTCCGTGATTGATTCAGTAACAAGCGAATCATTCGGATGAACAGTGTTTATTTCCTTAGCTGCAAGATTTTTTATAGCTTGTAGTTCTTGGGGTGTAAGGCGGTTATTTTTTGTTATGACTCGTTTTTGGTCAATGAGTCTTTGTTCAGTTACACGGTCTGCGAGGTGTGGGTATTGTGCTATAAATAGCCTGTGCAGTGTGCAGCTCATGTCTGTAGCCTATAGAGATGGTTTCTAGTTTCGTAGCGGTATAGTAACAGCGCATTACAGATTTGTTCATTTCAGTAGTCCACTGTAAGTGCTGTCGGGGTTTGCCTGCTTTGGTGGTTGATGGCTGTGCCGGCAAAACATCCGCAGCTGGGTTGTGTATTATTGGTTGTTCTGTTTGGGTTTGACATTCGGGTGAGTTTAATCGACGTACCCTAGGCCGTCGTTGGTTATTTATGAACTTAACTTTATCCATCGTGTTCCGACGAGTAGGGACGATCTAAGTGTCGCTCTCCCGGGTGACGCCCATTCCAGGAGAGAAGGGACTTCTATTTACTCCGAAGTTGGCCCAAGGTGCTCCGGAGGATTTGCGACTTTACTGTCTGGTTTTATTGAGGCTTTCTCCTCGCGAGCCGACCGGTTAAGGCAAGCCCCCCGGTTGCGTACCCCTTACAAAGTTCCCCAGCCACGCCCTGCTAAAGTCGTTGAAGTGTGGGGCGCAATAACAGTGTGTGACAGAGGGACCGGCGCTCAATCCTGTATGGCATCTGTCCCCGGATTTGCCAAACCCCTAACTGAGCGAAGTCAGGATAGCCTGGGAGAAGGAGCTTTGTGCTAGGTAGACTATGTAAGGTCTACCGAGCACCCAGCATCCTGGGTGTGCTAGCCTTGGTTGAAGTGACTTTTAGACCACGAACCCTTCAGGCCTCATAGCTAGCTCTGTGGCAGCATTAAAGCCACCGATGAGCCATCCACCTGCATAGCTCGCTTATCGAAAAGTAACTTTCTAAGCCCCCAAACGGACATCAACGTTCTAGCACCTGATGGGGGTTATATTATATATTATTATTATGATCAATATTGTCAATCACATATGTATTATTATGGGGCAAATACATTTTATGTTATGTTTATGTTATACAGGGAGCTGCGGGAAAGTAGGATAGTGATCAACTTGATTTTGTTAAACGGAATCATAACATTTTTTAACCTCATTTAGTGTCTGTCATTAGTCTCTATCAAACATGAAAATATATAATATGTTTGGGATCGGTTTCGACGTTGCCAAGTTATAATTTATTTTTCATTAATTTCTGGATTTGCAAGGTCGCAAGTAATAGTTCCAAATTGCTATATTCCTTTAACTTTTCTCAATGATATTATGCAACTAGTTACTCGAATGTCAGATGAATATTATTCTGGTTTTTTTAAATGTAACACCCTGTATGTTTTATTTAAATCGTACTATCCACTAATTCCCTATCTTGCCTTGTTTTTCCGAGGTTGCAACGTTGCCAAGTTATAAATTATTTTTCCAAAATATCAAACAAACATATCCCCGATTTTTATTAATAGTACGCACTGTATATCTTATTTAACATAAAAGTACTTGCTACTAATGGTTCACGACGTAAACAAGTGTTCCTACAATAAAATCATTTTCCATGCTCAGAGGTTATCTATTTCTTATGCTGGGTCAGTAAAAAGTACAAGAACGTTTAAATATCTCCAAAACTGCCATAGATGTAACAATAAAATTCAACACCTGGAAGTTTTTGAATATGCAGAATTAAAAAATGCTAGCACCGATGTTTTCAGATTTATCACTTTTACGTTACACGTCATAATTTTGTTACTTTGAATAGGATGCCCTTTTTGTTTTTGTTGCATGCGCATGTCGAATTTAGTAAGTTCTTATAATTTCATAATTTTTGATCTATTAATTACCGAGATACGGCAACATCGTTTTTTCAGTAAACAGTACAGAATCGCTCAAATATCTGCAAAACTGCCACAGCTGGAGCGATAAAATTCAATACTTGGGGGTTTTTGAACATGAATTCAAAAATTCTAACTAATTTTATTAACTCTGTATGTTGAAAAAGCTCCCGATATTGAACTTTTTTATTCCAGCTGTAGCTGTTTTGGAATTATTTAACCATTCCGGTACTGTAAACTGAAAAAGCGGTCTTGCCGTATCTCATTAACTAATAGAAACACAATTTTGAAATTCTGAGACCTTACTAAATTTGACATGCGCAATTCATTTCATCAAAGGTAAGTAGATCATTCTATTTAAAATAATAAAATTATGACGCGAACGTAAAACTGGTAAATCTGGCAACATTGCTGTTGGAATTTTTTAATTCTACATGTTGAAGAACCCCCAAGTATTGAATTGTATCGTTCCAGCTGTGCAAATTTTGGAGATATTGAAGCGTTCCTGTACTTTTTACTAACTCGGTATTCGAAATAGTATATCAGCATTGAAGACGGTTGTATTATTTTAGCGACACAAGTTAAAACTTGTTCACGCCGTAAACTATTACTAGGAAGTACTTTCATGTTAAATAAGATATACAGTGCGTTCTATTAATAAAAATCTGGGATATGTTTGTTTGATATTTTGGAAAAATAATTTATAACTTGGCAACGCCGCAAACTCGAAAAAAATTGTTAAAAGACAAGATAGGGTATTAGTAGATACTTCGAATTAAAATAAAACATACAGGGTATTACTTTTAAAAAACCTAGTAAAATGACTATGAAATTACCATGACTAAAAATTGTCCCAAAAGCACCCTGTAGAGGCATCTAGTTAGTAACATCAAAAATAATATTCACTTAACATTGGAGTAACTAGCCGTATAATATTATTGAGAACAGTTGAAAAAGTATATCAATTTGGACGTATTACTTGCGACCTTGCAAATCCAGAAATTAATAGAAAATAGATTATAAATTGGCAACGCCGCAACTGATACCAGAAATATTTGTGAGTTAAATAGATATTAACAATGGACACTAAACGAGATTAAAAAAATGTTATAGTTCAATTAAAATAAATCAAGTTGATCGCTGCCCTACTTTCCCGCCCACCCTGTATATTTCAAAATGTTATTAGGATATGCGTCTGACTTTTGCTTCTACCAGGTACACCTTGCGAGGTATTAAAGAATTACACACTAAATGAACAGCCTGTATATCAAATAATTCAAACTGCTCCAACCTTTTTCTCAACTTTGATTCGTCTTCCTTGGTCCCGGTCTTTTGGCTTTCACAATAACGTTGTCCAGGTTTTTCTTTAAGCCAGCCTCCAACTGGGTGATCTTTTGTTTGAGCGTTGCATTTCCGTTCTTCACTTGGTCGCATCTCTTCTCCGCCTTCACCGTCGCAGGTGGTGAGCTTAACTTGACCTGTGACTCTTCTCAGCATCATGTCTAAGGTTATGGAGACTGTCATTAACACACAGCTCCTGAAATACCTGGACAACAATAACATCATAAATGATCGCCAGTATGGCTTCCGTAAGCACAGGTCTACAGGTGACCTCCTTGCCTACGTCACTCACCTGTGGAACAGAGCAATAGACAATCATGGCGAATCCCGTATTGTTGCACTTGATATATCGAAAGCTTTCGACAGAGTATGGCATGACGGACTTCTGGTCAAGCTTGCTGCTTATGGACTACCACCTGGCCTGCGCCAGTGGCTGAATAACTTTTTGAACGACCGATCTCTGTTTGTTGTAGTTGAGGGCTGTTCATCAGACGTATTTTCAATAAACGCCGGTGTTCCTCAGGGATCTGTCCTATCCCCTACACTGTTTCTGCTATACATCAACGAGCTGTTGGAAATAACGTCCAATCCAATCTACAGCTTCGCAGATGACAGCACATTAGTGTCGTGCATGGAACCAGGCAAGCCACTATCATCCCAGGAGACGGTACCTCGGCGACAGCAGCATGCCTCACAGATCAACGCAAACAATTGTCGAGTGGGGATTAGCAAATAAAGTACAGTTCAACGTACAAAAAGCTCAGGCAACAACACTTACAAAGAAGTCTGACGATGGCTTACCAACCGTGGAAATAGAGAGTCACCCCATAGTCGAATCACCTTCCGTCAAGCTTTTGGGAATCAACATCAGCATTAACATGTCCTGGCACGACCACGTCGTCAGTATTGCTAAAACGGTATCCCAGAAGCTTGGAGTTTTAGGAAGTTGTCTACACCAGAGCAACTGCTGCTGCTCTACAAGGCACAGATCCGACCATCGCTGGAGTATTGCTCCCATGTGTGGGGATGCGCTCCGAAGCACTCTCTAAAGCTTCTGGACACTATCCAGAAAAGAGCGATTAGACTAATCGATACGCCTAACCTCACAAAGGACCTCCACAGCCTGGAACATCGAAGGAAGGTGGCTGATCTATCCCTGTTTTACAGATTCTATCACGGAAGATGTTCGAGTGAGCTCCCTCAGATAATAACACCACAGGCCGTCCGAACCAGGAACACTAGAGAAGCTCTGCGAGCTCATCCTTACCAGGTCGAGGTCCTTACTCCCTGAACTAGTCTCCTCCAGCATTCCTTCTTTTGAAGAACTTCGACGCTGTGGAATCAGCTGCCGGGGAATTTGTTTCCCGACGGCTACAACCAGCAGCGTTCCAAATCTAACGTGAACCGATACTTATCCTCTCGCAGCGCTTTTACAGCGCCATAGGCTTTCAGCCTTTGCGGGAGGCCGACCATAAAAAAATCTAAGACTGCATATCTTTAAGGCTGATACTCCTGTTGAAAAAACTCATGGAATGAAAGATATAAGGAAATAGAATTTTACGTTATATAGATACCCCAGTCTTTAAAATCGATCATTTTGAGATACAACACTTTGCACCAATTCATAATCAGTTTGCTTTTACTTTACCCTTTTGGCTGGACTTTACTTTATTTTACCCCTTGTATTTATCGTCAAACTTCATATCATTCAAAAGCATTTAATGAGTATAGTACAACAATCACATCTGCAAATGAAAAATGAAAAAGTTATGCTACTTTGAATTTCTAAATGTTTACTTTACCGCACCACTCGTACATATCTATGGAAAAGATAAGGGACGACACCAGTCGCAACTCCCGGACATGAAAGATAAAAAAAATTATGATACTTCCAATTTTTTATGTTAAGTCTATCGAGAAAATTTAGATAACCAATTAGTTTATGTTTAATGTGCCTCATTCAGGCGTAGTTACTAAATGCCTGGGTGGTCCAGGAGTCATTAAGATGAGGATCCTGCGGTTTAGTAGGTCATTTGCCCTTGACAGCCCTCTATTGGCCTAAGGCAGATGTGACCTTCTTGAATCAAATCCGCTACGAGATATTGTTACAATCTCTAATAAAGCCAACTTTCGAACTTCCCTACCTCCAATAAATGCAGCTGCTGCTCAACATATTATGCGGGTGTACCCTCAAATCCAGGGCTGGTATGATAGACCGAAGGATTCTCTTAGCTGGGATTGGAGGAGGACGGATCTTGGCCTTATCCCCATCACAAATACGAAGGAGCCAGCTCCAGCTGAAATTCTTAATATTGTGTCCTGCAAATGTACAAAGGAGTGTACAGGGAAGTGCAGCTGCCGAAAAGTAGCCATAAAATGCTCAGTAATATGCCTCAATTGCAATGGCCAATCATGCTCTAATTCAGCACCCTTTGAGGATGACACTGCCGTAGAACCAGAAAAAGTTGAAAATAGTTCTTTTGAAGATGATCGGCTGAAGAGGTCCTCAATAGTCATTATACAACCGCGCTTTCCAAGACTTTCAGATGAAGGACCATCAACGTTTCAGAAAATACGAATATGAATGCTGCCACAGAAACATCGGTCGTGTCATCAAATACTCACACTTTGATTCAATAAGATCTCACATTCAGTATTCCTTAAAATACAACAATGTTTTATCCAATGGGAAGAGTATTTGATAACTAACTATAGCCTGTTGTCGATCCAACGACAAGGATTATTGAATTCAGTATAAGATACTTTCAGTTCCAATACTGCTTACTAGTATCTCAAATAGCATAGATAAGACAACGTGGTAAAGGCATGAGTTGTTGTGTCTATTAAAGTTGCCTTTTAGACAAGATGAACCCCTTTACTGAACTAATTATCAAGAAATACTATTATAACAATAATTTTTTGTAGCAATAAATTATATGCTTTGCTTAAACAAAACCTAAGTTGTATATTGAAAACAAAAGAATGCTTTAAATGCATTATACGCTAATATTACTATTGGAATGATAGTAGATATCATTAGCACGAATATAACCTATTTTGAAATTATTAGCTTACCTGCAATCACCTCAATCCTGAAAGGTAAATTGTTTAAATGTGACGGTTTTGGAACAACTGTAAATATAGTTAAAGTGACAGAAAGGCATCCAAATACCAACAATTAATTGAAAGCACAACAACATTTTTTTTCTATATGCCCACGGATTTCTGGCCCTGGCTGATATTGATATCAGCTTTAGCCGCTAGTCCTGTTTAGTTATTTATTCATTTATTTATTTATATATATTTATTCATACTGTGTTTACATTTATATTTCATTAATAAACTTGTAAGTGATAGTGTTAATTCATTGCACCTACTGCTGGGAATTAATTCCAGAATCCGGTTTTTTCGACTCTATTTGATTGGCCTATTACTTGTCTATAAGAAATACAAAACTAGTTAAAAAGTATACAAATAAAATATAGAGGATTATGTGACGTTACCTTGGGCAAAATGTTAATCTTGCCACATATTCCAATTCATCGTTAGAAATACATTCACCTAAAGGGTAAAATACAGGATGCATCATTTGGTTTTTTTCAGACTTTTTATGCTAACTGTGAGAATTTCTGAACACCTTATATATAATTTTAGAAAAATGTTCGTTTTAAGAAAACATTATGGGTGGAAAAAGTGACAAAAAAGAACTAAAAAGAACATCATAACATGAGTTTAAACAAATATTAACCGACATTTTTAAGAGCCTCCGGTTATTATACGTTAATGTTTTCAACTTATAGATACCTTGATTCATGTGGTGGCATTTATCGGTAAAAGAAATCGTAAAACTGAATAACTGCTTGGTAATATTTCGGCCTGAAGATCAACCTTGACTAAGCGTATCCTGAAATTTTCTTTTACAAGCACAAAACACCTGAGCCCTAGGAAACTGTGAGAATTAGTTTTAGTAGTACTAGTGATGGTGAGGTGAAGCCAAGCAAGTAGCCCACTTTTTAGCACTTTTTGGTGACCCCACGAAACCAAAATTCCCATGGCCTCCTGGGAAACTCCCAGCCCTACCAGACCTTCTGGTGAAGGCCAGAACCCCTGACCAGTTTATTGAGTGGCTCTGGGAGTGGCTAGCTTCTATTTTAAATTTCAAAGTTCCGTTTCCTCTGATATTGTAAACCACTATTGGTATAATATAGACTTAATATTATTTTATTTTTGTAGGGGCACCGTGCTAAGAGAATATACAACTTTCTGGTCGGACATCGTATCACAGCTTGCTGCCTAGTGAAGGAAGATCTACGTAATCATGAATGTAGACACGCATGTATATCCTATTTAATATGATTGCATTAATTTTATCTTAGCATGAAAAGGATTACGATTTGCAGTGCTAATAATTATAAGATTATGGTTATAATCAAAACTGATAATGCAATCATGTTATGAAAGTAGTAAGCTACTACTTTCGGAGAGTTTAAATAAATGCTATTTTTTCATTCGTGCTTTATTTGATAAAAGAAAACTCAAGAAAGCAATGTAACCACATATTTCCAGTAGGATTAGAAATAGAAATATATATTAAGCTAGTGAATGTCAATACACTTTTAGCGTGTCAAGTAGTCAGTTTCAATACAAACATAAAGTAAACATGCAGATGTAAAAAACATATAACAATTGATACAGACTACTAATTAGTTAATAGTAAATTAAAATACGAGCAGAAGTAGCTGCTGCTTAAAGGCATCAAAATTGTATGGGGCCATGTCAATACAAAAATGTTTGAGTTTTCGTTTGAAGCTTCCTATTGGAAGTGACGTAATATTTGGAGGTAATAGGTTGAAAAAGTCTATTCCGATAACTCTGAACTCCAATATTCGTATACGAGACTGGATTAATTTATATTTCCCTCGTGGATTGTGGCTAAGCATGCTCAATATCAATGGTTGAGATGTGTTAATGTTTTTTTTAATATATACTAAATTTTCTTAAATAATTTGCCCATAACCTGTCATGATTTTGAATTTCTTGAATATTGGTCTGTATGTTTGGCTTTTATTATATTGCATACTTACGTACTGCAGCCTTCTGTACCAGAAATATTTTCTGAAGCTGTGTTGCAGATGCATTTCCCCAAATGAGAATACCGTAGCTTAAAACAGAATGAAAAAATCCGTAGAAATGCCATTAATGCAGCTTCACTGTCAACCATTCTTTTTCTTACCTTACCTTTGAGAGTCTGCTGCACAGATTTTCGATTTGTGCTGCCCAGAATGGATGAGTCAAGGTTAAGGGTCTAGGGTATAGCGCGCGAAATTGAGAATCCAAGAAAAGACGTATTCCGTGTCAGCGAGGAGGCGTGGTCGCCTGTTCCCTTTCTCCAGAGTGTATGTCTAAGATGAGGGGAGATAAGTCCAAAAATCCAAAAGTAAGCCCAAAAGGTCCAAAGGTAAGATCCAAAGGTCACCATAAAAATTAATTTCGCATTTCCAAGCTCCTTTGATATAGTGTTTGGTTGTTAAACTACAGGCATTTATGAAATGTATGATTTTGCATTGCGAGTTTTTTGCACATTAAAAAACTTTTTTGAGAAAATCGAAAATAGTTGTCATTCATTAAGGTCTTAACTATAGCCTTCTGAAATATTATATATGTAGTTTGAAGATAGAGTGAGGTATGCGAGAAATTGTGAGTCCGTGTTTTACATGGCAAATACGTATGTATAAATGTGTGTATCCAGGCCCCTTAATTTCCAGAAATCTTGCTTCGGTGCTTTCCTCCCTATTGCTTAAATACTTCAGTTTTTTCGTTGTTTAAAAATAATTCGTTTGATATATACCATATGCTCTATTATTTTATCTTTACTAATTATTTAATCTCTGTCTATACTAAAACTGAAGGTCGTATCATCTGCATAAATTATAGTTTCCACCGCGTCATTATTGAGAGTAAGCATATGTACATAATAAAATGGAATGGACCAAGTATCGAAACTTGCGGATCTCCCCTTTTAGATGTTAACATTCAACTAGTTTTGCCATTTGCCCAAACCTGCTGCTTTCTGTTACTTAGGTATGACTGTGTTACTTTATTGGCTTGACTCCTTATGCCATAGTGTTCAAGTTTCATTAGCAATATATTGTAACATACTGTATATTATGGTATTGGTGTATTGTGTATTTAGTTGTCATGCATGATGTGAAGTCATAGTGTTAGGTTAGATTTTTGAGATGTAAACGTCATCGAATCATCTGGAATTTTCGGGACTGACTGATGGGCGTTCTAGAATGTCATCTGAATGTCTCGAAATCTCTACACCTTTTCCAGCTATAGTTTCTAGATCATCAAGTGATAATTCAAAACGGTCAAGTTAATTTTCCAACTCGTCATTTGTAATTTCAAGCTGTCAGGTGTAATTTATACCTGTCAGTTTGAATTTACAATTGACGAGTTGGAAAATTAACTTGACCGTTCTGAATTATTATCTTTTGACGCTTTAGAAACTACAGCTGAAAAAGGTGTAGATGGTTCGGAGAAGTATATATGAGGCGCCACGAGTAGCGTGGTAGTAGTTGAGTTGAGTTATAGTTGAAAGAAGTTAAGCTGAGGTAAGGTTAAGTGTTTCTGTATTGAGTAGTGAAGTAAAAACGTGAAAAGTTCCTGCAGTTTGATTCCCTGGAGCAAAAAAAGCGGCCGTCGTGACAATTTGTGTCAAAAGTGTGGGATTAGCCATCGAATCAAACTAGGAAAGGGAAACAAGAGGTGTACAGTGCAGTGTTAGTCCATGCCAGTTACCAGAGCTATGGCGTCTCAATTGAGTTGCTTGAGCAACATGATGCAAGAAATGAAGGCGGAAGTGAGGGCAGAACTGAGAAATCCTCAAACTAGTCAACAACAAGCCGTATCAAATCTTCAAAGTGGCCAAAACAACCAGGCAGCTGTTATGCAAGGGACTGTCGTGGATCTTAAAGAAAAACTAACCACCACCACGAGGAAGTCGTGAACCTTGAAGAAAAACTAAAGCACCACCAGGATGAGGCAGTCGCCGGTTTGAAAAGTGGACATGAGCTGGTAATGACTAGACTGGAGGAGCAGAGACAAGAAGTCCAAAGCTTAGGTAAACGGGCATTCGTCAACAGCCCCGTCGAGACACAGGAATGCGTTGCTGATCGTCAGTTTGTCGAAGTCATTGCGGATCTAAACGTTCAGCGGATCGTAATACTATACAGCCCCGGAACCTTACAGGACGCTTCGGTCAAGGCTTTAGAAATTGAAGCTGCCACAAAAGCCATGCGAATGTCGCGGAGGGTGCGCTCTGCAGAACAAGATCATAAAGTAGAAGTCAGGGCCACATCATCCAAGAAGAAGAGGTGGTACCTTCCAAAGAAACACAGTTCGCAAAAATATAGAAAGAGCTGAAAAGTTTACGTGCTGGAGATGTGGGCAGAAGGGTCACCTTAGGGTAGGATGCCGCATACAGGTCGATAAGATGTAAGTGGATGTAGAAAAAGCAGATGAATATGCAAGCAAAATGAAATGTATGCAAGGGACGATAAACTTAATGAAGGAGCAGTTTGACAGAGACATGAACGAGGAAACTATCGTCAAGCTTCAACAGCAACACAGAGTAGCCATGAGGAAACTCACAGCAGAAGGGTTGATGGTTGAAGCAGTTGCTTGACTGTCAGAAACGGAAATTTATGGATATTAGGAGTCAGTTTGAAAAGGATAGGAAGCATTTGCTGAAGAAGAATGAACAACAGGAAGAAGCCTTGGGGAAGCTCAGCAAAGAAGTTTCTGCTTTGAAGGGTGAAATCAAGAGATTGAAAGCAAAGAAGGAAGGCAACCAAGTTAAAGATGGTTCGGTGAAGTATATACAGGGTGTCCATTTAGTGTGTAATTCTCCGATATCTCGCAAGGTATACCTGATAGAAGAAAATGTCAAATACAAAAGTTGTTTGGTCACTTATGACGCATATCCTAAAAATATTTTGAAATACATAGGGTGTTGCAGAAAAGAAGGATAGTTATCAACTTGATTTTTTTATATGGATCTATAACTTTTAAATTCTTCTAAATTCAATGTTTGATCCCTATTTGACCCTAAAAATTTTTTGAGATCGATTGCGACGTTGCTAAGTCATAATTTATTTTCTACTAATTTCCGGATTTGCAAGGTCGCAAGTAATACGTCCAAATTGATATATTCCTTTAACTTTTCTCAATAATATTATACAGCGAGTCACTTGAATATTAAGTGAACATTATTTTGGATGTTACCAGCAATATGCATCTACAGGGTGTTTTTCGCAGAATTTTAAATTACGGCAATTTGAAGGTCATTTTACTTTGTTTTTTTAAATGTAACATCCTGTATGTTTTATTTTAAATCGAAATGTCTACTAATACCCTATCTCGCCTTGTAATATTTTTTTCGCGTTTGCGACGTTGCCATGTTATAAATGATTTTTCCAAATTTTCAAACAAATATCGCCGATTTTTATTAATAGAACACTGTATATTTTATTTAACATACAAAATGAGGAAAAGGTTGAAGTGTTTGCTGACTTCATGGAACACCAATTTTCATTAAATGAAGACTCTAATGATATAGAAAACACGGAACGAATTAATTATTTAGTGCAAAACTACCTTCAGGCTGAAAATAATGCAGTAGACGCGGTCCATATACCTCCTGTCCTTTTGATGAGTTGACAGGTTATATCAAAGACATTAAGGTCAAAACAGCCCCTGAAGAAGACTACATAACATCAAAAGCCTTGAAACTCTTGCCCAGAATAGGCTTAGAATATTTATTAAATATAGTTAACCCAATCCTAAAATTGCATTATTTCCCAAACCAGTGGAAAGAGGCCCACATAATACTAATTCCCAAAAAGCAAAATTCTATGTCTCCTAAAGACTACAGACCTGTTAGCCTTCTTTCAATAGTTAGTAAAATTGCCGAGAAAGTAATATCGGAAAGACTACAAGATTTTCTTATACAGAAAAACATTGTACCTAATCAACAATTCGGGATTCCGCAAAGAATACAGCACTGAGCTTCAAGCAGTCAGATTAATAGAAATAATTACTAGCGGATTTGTTAACGATGAAAGTTCGGGCGTCATACTATATTAGATATCGCAAAAGCCTTCGATAAGATCTGGCATTATGGTTTAATGTATAAACTTATTCAATTTCAATGTCCATTTTTGTTAGTGAAACTTTTGAAATCCTTCCTTGAGGGTAGGAGAAGTTCAGAATTAACATTGGAACATCAATGCCTTCACTATGCAGTGTCCAAGCTGGCGTACCTCAAGGCTCTGTTTTGACTCCGACATTATAATATATACTGCAGATATTCCTCATACACCCAACACGTTGATATGATGACACAGCATTGGTGGCCAGATCACATTCCAATCGAGAGATTGGTGACTGGCTCCAAGAAGCTGTGGATCACCTTTACCATTGGTGTCTTCGTGGGAAAATCAGATTGAATGCTGGAAAAACGCAGGCTGTTTTAGTGACTAAACGACAACAACCGTTACCTACCGAAATTACTATTTGTGGAGAACGGATTCCATATGGGCATCCCAAGTAAAATATTTAGGATTGACGATTGGTACAACCCTAACTTGGAAACCTCATATATACTCAATCAGGATTAAAACCATGATTATTTTTCGAAATTTATATCCTATGCTAAAAGGAACAACCAAACTCAGTCTAAGAATGGTGACCATCCGTCCGGAAAATCCCAAACATATCTGGAAATTTGGAGCTAAATTTCGTATCCGGACGGAATTACAAAAATCGTTAAAATGTCCGGAATTTGAGCCGCAATCGAAAATAGTTGGCAAACATACAGCAAAATGATCAAATACGCTAATGGGCAGGCAAAAACTCACAAAAATCGGTAAAATGTCTGGAATTTGAACCCCAATTGAAAATAGTTGGCACAACATACAGCGAATGAACAGTTACCGGACAGGCAAAAAAGGCACTACTGTTGCTTAATTTGATGACCCATCTCTCTTCATTCTCTTATCTCTAAACAGTCGCCCCCCCGTTGAGCCACCAAGCGTCCGGAATTGATCTAGGAAGTATATGGTCATCGTAAGTCTAAGTAACAAGTTATATTGTTCTATCAATCGATAATACGTCCAACTATAACTTACGCTTGTGCAGCGTGGTGTTTTGCAGCTAAAACGCACATTACAAAATTGCAGTGCAGTGCAGAGATACAAAGCAAAATTCTTAGAAGAATTTTGAATGCACCTTGGTACGTTTCTAATGCAACCATACATAGAGATCTTGATATTCCTTTCTTGTCAGATTTCATTAAACAAATTGCAAGTAAAAGTTATGAACGTGCAATATCTCATTTAAATCCTCTGAAAAGGGATAATGGCTGCAGTGTCATATTATGACCCTGCATCCATACGGAAACACAAAAGAGCCAGATTGGCAGTTCTATAGTACCTATTTTTTTACTATATTCTTGAACTTTAAATTTACTCTATTCTATCTTCAAATCTCTATACATAAATCTATTTCCATAAAAAAAATTTGTCATGAACTATCTTTTAGAATGTTTGCTTAAAACATTTTTTGAAGGGCCTCGCTCTTCTGCCAGTTAAAACATCCAGAAGTCAAGTTTCTCTTATCTGAAGTTTCTCTCAGTCCAGTCGTCCAGTGTAAATGCAGTTTAACTATCTATTAAAAACATAAAAACGTATCATTACAAATTCGTTTGTGGTGTTGGATTTTGTTCAAAAAATCTTTTATCTATGATTTTGTTCCTGAGTGGTAGAATCAGGGGTGGGCGATAATAATTATCGATGTTTGGAAAAGATTGATGTTTGGCGTTCGATGATCAATGTTTTAACCATCGATGTTGTTAACTTGAACCATCGATGAAAACATCGATGTTTTATAAAAATTTCCAGCGATGTTTTGCTAAAAATTTTAATTACAAATTTAAAATATACAGAAAAGTAAACTTAGCGGGTGTGCAATTTTCTGGTCTTCACTTTTGCTGCATGATTTAAAATACCAATCGAACGCGCTTTGGGTTCCTTTGTAGAGGTGTGCAACCTGCATTCTGCTTCCTTTTAGTGAACTAGTTCATAAACGAACTACAATTCTGTTCGAAAACAACACCGACGCGAAGGGGACCGCGATTGACGTCAATACGAATTTAAGGGATAGGGGGGTATAACCACGAGATTCTAGATTTGACCGATTGATATAGCCACGGCTAACGTCCTTATTTTCTGTGCGAATAGTTTTTTGTCGTGTCCTATTTCAAATTGATTTGGGATGGACATTTCAGTCATTCGACATTAATTGATTTCATCTTCTCAAATTCGCTAAAGTTGAAGAGCAACTTTTAGCTCCATCGATCGGCCACATATTAAAGCTTTGGATTCTAGTCTGATTAGGAGCATTTGAGAAACTATTTTTCAATTCTTTTAAATTAATAAATTTGTAAGTTTAATTAATTTCTGGTAGTTATTATTTACTGTTTACTATGCTGCTTTTTGAAATTTGAAATACTTAATTAATACTAAAATACGTATCATTATTTATTTCTAACATTAAAATTGAATACCAATAACCCAATATCGATGTTTTTGAAATGCTTAATTTAAACATCGATGTTTTGAATACGATATATCGTAGTTATCGATGGCATACCGTTCATGTCGATATCGATGTTTTCTTTCGATGTCCCATGCCTAGGTAGAATCATGACCGTCTCTACTCACTAAGCCGGAGCATTGAAATATGGCAACGTTGGAGACCGGGCCGTGCTTTATTATAGCATGGCCGACATTATTATTTACCTGCACTCCTACATAAACGAAATTGTGAAAAGATGCCTCCAAAATGCGTAGTACCAGTAAAGAAGGATATATTACGGTGTTCAGGTTTCCGCGAGACGACCATTTGAAACAGAAGCGGGTGAAAAGTATTCCTCGTAAAGACTGGTTACCATCTCAAAATTCAGTAGTGTGTATTAAACATTTCCATGACGGTGATATATCTTTCAGTGATGTGTATACGGATAAAGACAATAATTTAAAAACAGTTCCAAGGATAAGACCCATTTTAAAGGACAATGTCGTACCTACAATATTTCCTGGACTTCCAAAATATCTTTCGTCACAAAAAAATTCAGTTAGAAGAAATCCGGACATACGAAAAGATTTCATAGTGAAAAGGCAGGAAGACCAACAAGTGAGCGTGAGTGAGAGTGACCTGATACTAAATTTTTCAAGCTTATGTGAAAATTTCCAGAGTAAACTGAGTATGCATTTAAAGAAGTGGAAGTGGCAGCAGGAAACAGGTTGTCTTTATTTTTATTTGGTAGTGTTTGATCATGATGAACCAGACATCAGGTGTAGTATCAAAATATTAGAATCAATGAAGGTAGAGATTCGCATTAACCATAATTTGTTGGTGAAAGATGATTTGAGTTGGATTTTACCACTGTCATTACAAATATCCCGTTGGTCACAAATAGAAAATATTTTGGCACGCTACTCAGAGGATCACGGTGAAAGTCTTAGTTTGAATGCAACACTAAACAATTTTAATTCTATTCTACAAATACTAAAAAATAAGCTTATGCAGAATGATGAGAATGAAAAAGTAGAACAGATTGACTTCTTGGCAGAACAATTCAATATACTATTTTTCAATCATAATAGGTTTTCTGCCGATTTAATATTAAAGTCTTTTCTTTTATATGTTCACTCAAAAAAAGTTTACAGTATTGTGATGGAGAATAAATTGCTAACTTTGCCACATCCCAAATATTTAACAAAACATTGCGGTTCTCTAAAAATTGCACCTGACAGTACATCAGAAAACAAGCATTACATTAAAACTATTTCAGAGGGTTTATCAGACTTGGAGAAATACATTGTTTTGCAAATTGATGAAATATACATTAAAGAAACGTTGGACTACAAGAATGGTAATTTAGTTGGTTTTGCTGAAAATGATATATTATCCCAAGCTAAAACGGTACAAGCATTTTTGATATCCTCTGTATTTGGTAGTATGAAGGAAGTTGTTTCACTTCAACCTGTAAGAAATATTAGTGGGGATCAGTTACATGAAATGGTTTTATCTATTTTGAAAGTTTTGCTTGGCTATGGTTTTATTGTAGTTGCTGTAGTTACCGATAATGTTAGAGTGAATCAAAATATGTTAATGAAGCTTACAGAGGGTTCAGCTGATAAACATTACTTTCATTTAAGTCCAGACTATCCAACGTTTGTAATATTTGATACAGTTCATCTTCTGAAGAATATTCGAAATAATTGGTTAAATTTGAAAAATATTACGAAAACCTTCATATTTCCTGATTTTGATAACAACAAGCTGGTGAGGAAAGCAAATCTTGTAGATATCAGAAACTTCTATAAACTTGAAGCAAATTTGTTGGTTAAAGCAGCTCCTAAGTTAAATTATAAAACAATGTACCCTTCAAGTATTGAAAGGCAGAATGTTTCCTTAGTGTGTAATATTTTTGATGAAAGTACACAACTTACTCTTTCTGTCGCTCCAGTTTCTGCTGAATTCTACAAGTTACCGGTTCCCAAAAATCTTGCGAGTCGTCCCAGAGGTTCTGGAGGTCAAGAGCTTACGCAGGGGTCGTTGGTGAGGCCATCCAGGTATTTTTGAGAATTTGCGGCCATTTTAACTAAATTGACAAGTTGTTACGCCTGTCAGGTTTGACAAGGTTTCAGATA
Organism: Callosobruchus maculatus; assembly: GCA_951848785.1. NCBI lineage: Eukaryota > Metazoa > Arthropoda > Insecta > Coleoptera > Chrysomelidae > Callosobruchus > Callosobruchus maculatus. Next base: position 1,774,086 of record CATOUR010000191.1, on the reverse strand, counting down.
TAATTTTATATAAAGGGTGTTCTCTTAGTTCTCTATGAATCATGAGCAGAAAGAAAAGGAATAAAAATGATGAAAACTTGGAATCGACGAGTCAAAATATTTTGAGCGATACTAACAATTACTATGATCCAGATGCGGTAAAAGAAATATCCTACTTAAAACAAATAATAGAAGAGAAAGAAAGAATAATATACCATTTAACGAACGAAAATAGAAAACTACAGGAACAATATGATTTAATAACATGAAATATCGTGGAAAAAGATTCAATAGTAACAACTTTAGAAAAGATTACCAATAGACTAGATGCAATAGAAACAAGATCAAATGAAACCAGAAGTTATTCACAAATTTTGAAACAAAACAACTATGAACCCAAAATTAACAGAGAACCACTGAAAAGCATTGTTGTACTACCTGCAACAACACAAAGTTCCAGTGATACCAGGAAAGACCTTTGTAAGAACATCAACTTATCAAATATAGGCGTGAAGGTTGAAAAAGTGCAAAATTCGAGAAATGGAGGAGTTGAAATTAAAGTAACCGAAAATTATTACAATAAACTGAAAAATGAATTAGAACAAAAAATGGCGAACAAATACAATATATCAGGAACAAAACAAATTAAACCAAAAATCAAAATTACTGGTTATAAAAGCAAAGAAAAGCCCACAGAAAAGGAAGTAGAAAACGAACTAATATCCGAGAACCATTTAATCAACAAACATGACATCGAAATTACCTTTATAAGATACATTCAAGACCGACACAGCTACACAATTTTTGCAGAAGTATCCGGTGAGCTATATAGGAATATCTTTCAAAAGATGAACTCTAGGGTACTCCTGGATTGGCAAAATTTAATAGTATATGAAAATAATGAGGTCATGCAGTGCAGAAGATGTTTTAAATTTGGACACACGGAAAGAAGATGCCGAGGTATTGAAACATGTGCTAAGTGCGGCCACGGACATGCCGCTGAAGCATGTGAACTTAACTGTTTTAAATGTGTTAATTGTACAAACGCTAATAGTAAGTACAAAACAAATTATGATATAAATCATTCGCCTACAGACAAAAATTGCCCTACTTATAAGTACTTTCAGGAGCAGTATTTGTCTAAGATAATCTTTTGAGCACATACTGCTCTTGTTACTCATTTTACAATAGTTCTTTTTTACATAATGAATAGTTATATAAACACTTTTCAAAATCATTCTGTTAAAACAAATATCGTTCAAGACGCGAATAAATTTAATGAGTGGTTAGATGTTTCTAATGTAAAGCTTAGCATGTGTAACATGAATATCAGAAGCTTAAAGCATAATTTTGATTATCTTATGATATTTTTGAGGCGCATAAAACGTGATTTTGATGTTATAGTATTAACTGAGACATGGAACATTTCAGATATGTCACTATTTAATTTAAGGGGGTACAATATGATTTATAATAATGCTTCATACAACCAGAATGATGGGATTGTTGTATATATTAGCGATAAATTCAACTATCAATATGATATCATCACGTTGAGTAATAGTGTTACAGCTTTAGATTTAACCGTAACAGTGGATAACAAATCTCTCAAAATTACATGTATATATCGATCACCATCAACGGACTCATATATGTTTGTTCACAGTTTAGAAAAATTTTTACAAAGTAAGAAAATTGCAATCCACAAACACCACATTATTCTAGGTGATATAAACATTAATATATCACGAAATACCAAATTGTCCAATGAATACTTAAATTTAATGGCGAGTATGGGTTTTCTGTCCCATATGAACGAACCAACAAGAATTAGTAATAGTGTAAGTACTTGTATTGATCATTGCTTTATAAAAGATTCTTCAAATAACTTCAAACATATACCTTTTATTATCAAAACTGATATAACCGACCATTTTCCTACAGCCATTCTTCTATGTGCAACACAACTTGATCAAAATCAGTTTTACTCAAGTAATTCTGAAAGGTATAAATATTTTGTAGATAACAAAAAATTAATGTTAAACGTTCTGTTGGAAACATGGACGGAAGTATACTCAACTAATGATATAGACGATGCTACAAATTTACTCATAAAGAAAATTCAGTGTTTGATAGCAGCTAGTACAAACAAAGTCAAAATTAAACGGCATGAAAAAGCTAGAAATCCTTGGATAACAACAGGGCTAATAAAATCTGCGAACAAAAAGGATCACCTCTATAAAATTATGAAAACGTCTCCAACCACGACTAACTCTGATGCCTACAATCAATACAAGAATGTTTTTATTAAATTAACAAGAGAAGCAAAACGGAATTATTATTTAAAAAAAATTACATAACAATAAATCAGATCCAAGAAAACTTTGGTCAGTGGTGGATGATTTGACGAAACAAACTGATAAGAGCAATAACATTTCTGAAATCAGAAACGTTAATGGAACATTAACAAAGGATATGCAAGAAATATCTGATGAGTTTGTTAGTTTTTTTACTAGTGTAGGTGAAAACTTGGCGGATGATATTATAAAAAAGGGAGTCAGGGAAAAGTTTCCACAAAAACGGGTAATGAGCTCCTTTTTTTTAGAAAACGTCAGTTCTTCAGAAGTACAACATGCTATATTTTCTCTAAAAAATAAGAAAAGCCCTGGTTTAGATGGGATTAGAGCTGAACATCTAAAACTTATTGCACAGCATTTGGCAGACCCACTTACATATTTAATAAATCGTTGCTTCCAGCTAGGTAAATGTCCAATAGCATTTAAAACATCAGTCATAACACCTGTATATAAAAATGGAGATAAATTAGACGTATCTAACTACAGACCGATATCTCTGTTATCAAATCTAGGAAAAATTTTTGAAAAACTAATTCATTATAGAATATTACAATTCTTAAATAAAAACAACATTATGAGTTCAAACCAGTATGGATTTACAAGAGGCAAATCAACAACAGACGCAATTTTGTCGGCTACGAATGAAATTATCTCTAATATTGATAGAAAAATGCCTACTATTGGTATCTTTGTTGACTTAAAAAATGCGTTCGATACGGTGAGCCACAGTGAACTTTTAAAGGTGATGGAAAGATTGGGACTTAGAGGAACATCACAATTATTACTAAAAAATTATCTCTCAAACCGTACTCAAATGGTAAGAATCTCGAACAGTTATAGCAAGGAAATGTTGATTAAATATGGTGTCCCACAGGGAACAGTACTGGGCCCGCTTCTATTTAACTTGTACCTGAATGATTTATTTGAAATTGACAGTGTTGGAAAAATAATATGTTTTGCGGATGACACCCTCATACTATATAAAGCTGACGACTGGACAATATTAAAAGAAATTATTGAAAAAGATTTTGTTAAGATTATTCAATGGTTTGATACCAAAATTTTAACAGTAAATTTCAAAAAAACCAATTTCGTTGCCTTCACTTCCTATGCTAGATTTTTACCTTGCTATGAACACCTCTCCATTAAATACCATGCAAAAAAGACTGACATTAGTAGGGTAGATAGTATGAAATATCTTGGAGTATATCTAGATTCACATTTAAAGTGGGATAAGCAAATTTTACATGTGATGAAAAAAATAAGATGTGTAGCATATAAACTAAAAATTCTATCCAATATTCTAACAGATAATTTCCTTAAATTATTATATCATGCTTTAATTGAAACACATCTAACATATGGATTACCAGCTTGGGGATCTGCCTGCAAGACATATATTTCTGAATTAGATATATTACAAAAATATGTGCTGAAATCTATATTTCATAAATCTAAGCTCTATCCGTCAAACGGTTTATACCAAGAAACAAAGATACTCGATACTAGGCAACTTTATTTCTTACATATCAGCAATTTATTCCACAAAATCTGTGTTGATGAAATGAAACATAAGCATATACATGTATATAGCACGAGGCACAAAATATCGTCATCAAACTTAGTTCGACCACACAAAACAATATTCTAACGATCATTTATGTACCTAGCTCCGAAAGTGTATTGTGCAGTACCATCAACCATAAAGTCCCTCAAATTTGGCAAACATTTTAAACAAAAACTCTACTCTGTAGAGCGAATGATTATACATAATATTATTAATCAATAAAAATTGTCCTAGTAATATTGTGATATGTGTATTTGAAAACATTTAATTTTTTTTTATATCATATTGTATATCCACGCACAGGCAACGCCTACTGTGGATTTATTTATATTTATTTACTACACTGTAATTATGGTGAATAAATATTATTATTATTATTATGTTTTTTTCAAGCTTCTCTCGCATGACTGCGGTAGCAACAGATGCTGACGGGTCGTGCCAAGTCAACACCTGATCTATTACTGATCGGAATTTAAGAAGGATCGTACTATATTACAGGTTTTAAGAATTACAGACTTTTGGAATATTTTGTGTAGCTTTTCGTCCAGGCCTAGCTGGTGCAGGTGTGGTGTGAATGTGTTAGGTGTAAGGCCTGAGACCGACATAATTAGGGGTACAATAACAACTTTGTTTTGTTTCCAGAGTTGTTTTACTTCTATGGCAAGGTCTGTGTATTTAGATATCTTCCCAGCGTAGGCGGTTTGAACATTCGTATCATTAGGGATAGCAATATCTATTAAATAGGTGACTTTGTCTGCCTTCGACTGAAAAACTATATCTGGTCTATTGGCTGGGATAGTTTTGTCTGTGTGTATTTCGACGTCCCAGTATAGTTTGTATTGATTGTTGTCAAGTACTGAGGTCGGTGTATAATTATAATATGGAGCTGTGTTTTCGATTAGTTTGTTAGTTGTGGCTAGGGCTTGGTGTATGATTTTGGCTGCAGAGTTATGTCTGGCCGTGTACTCGGTTCCAGCGAGGGTTTTGCATGCACTTGTTATATGATCTATTGTTTCCTTCTGTTGGTGGCATTTTCTGCAATTATCGTTGGTTACGGATGGATCTTTAATTATGTATTTTTTGTAGTTCCTCGTCGCAATTACTTGGTCCTGAATAGCAAGCATAAAACCCTCCGTTTCTGGAAAGAGCTGGCCATCCTGCAGCCAAGTGTATGACTGTTTTTCATTTATGTGATCTTGTGTAATTCGGTATCTATGTTTGCCGTGAAGTGCTTTCTGCGACCATGTGTTTATTTTTTCTTGTTGTAATTCTATGGGATTGTGTGTGTCTGCTGCGTGGTTTGGACTGGAGAGGGTGAGTGGTGTATAGTTCTTGTCTGCTTTGACTATTGCTCTATGCAAATTCGTTTGTTTGCTCTGAAAGAAATGTCTGAGTGTTTTTATTTGTTTTGTGCGGAGTGACTGTATATCTATAATTCCTCTGCCCCCTTGTTTTCTATCTATGGTAAGCCTTTCTTTGCATGCGTTCGGATGTGACATTCTGTGCCTCGTGAGCTCTGTCCTTATGAGGATTTGGATGTTTTCTATGTCAGTGTGCGACCACTTGATGATGCCGAAGGAGTATGTGATGACCGGTATCGCGAATGTGTTAATGGCTTTTGTAAGATTTCTGGAATTTAGTTTTGTTTTTAGTAGCTTAATAAGGCGGTCTCTGAACTCTTGTGTTAGTTGTTCTTTTACTTGTGAGTGGTCTATCTTAACACTTTGATTGAAACCCAGGTACTTGTATGTTTCGCCCTTGTCCATGTTGTCTAGTGTTTGGCCAGTTAATGTTTCCCGTTCTTGATGGCTCTTCCACTGACCTTTGTTGATGTGGAGCACCTTGCACTTACTCATACCGAATTCCATCCTTACGTCTGACGTGCAAACTTCCGTTATTCTGAGCAATTCTCTCAGTTGTACTTCAGTTGCTGCATATAGTTTTATATCATCCATGTAGAGGAGATGATGGATTTTATGTTGATTAACTTTCTCGTGTCTAATGTTGAAACCACAGTTTGTGTTGTTGAGTGCATTGGAGAGCGGATTTAGACAGAGGCAGAACCACAGTGAACTGAGAGAGTCTCCTTGGAAGATACCGCGTCTTATGTGTAGTTCATCCGTCTGGATATAGCCGTGCTGAGTTTTGAGGTGTATGTTGGTGCGCCATGTTTCCATGATTCTTGTAAGAAACTGACGAAGTCCTGGGTTGATTTTATATATTTGTAAAGTTTTCTTTAGCCAGCTGTGGGGTACAGAGTCAAAGGCTTTTTTATAATCTATAAAACAAGTGTGAAGGTTCCTGTGTTCTTTTCTAGTCTGCTCCATGATTACACTGTCAATTATAAGCTGTTCCTTGCAGCCTTGGCTTTGTTTTCTACATCCTTTTTGTTCTTCAGTGAGGATGTTGTTTTGTGTTAGGTGTTGTTCAATCCTTCTACATATTGTTGCAGTGATGATTTTGTACAGGGTGGGGAGACAAGTGATTGGACGGTAATTGGCAGGGTTCTTGGTATCTGTGTTTTTAGGTTTAATATACGTTATTCCTTGTGTGAGGAATTTAGGAAGCCTATTAGGTTGTAGTACGGCTTTATTGATTTGGTCTGTGAGCACTTCGTATGTTGAACTGAATTGCTTGTACCAAAAATTTTGTATATTATCCACGCCTGGGCACTTCCAATTGTGAGTATGTTTTATTGTTTCCGCTATTTCCTCTGGTGTAAGAATAACGTCACCCTGTTCCATTATATGTTGGTGCTTCTCTTCTTCTTGTCTGATCCATGGAGCGTCTTGATTATGCGTTTTGGGCTCTGTCCATAAGTTACTCCAAAACTCAGTTAAGTCTTGTCTACTTGGTGGTTCTATGGTTGCTTCCTGGTTGTTTGCAGTTATTTTCTGGTAGAACTGCTTTTCGCTTTTTTGGAAAAGATTATTAGCGTTCTTTCTCTCGTTGGATTCATTGTATCTGCGTAGTCGAGCTGCGTAAACTGCAAGTTTCTGTTTCAGTGTATCAGCTATTTCTGGTATCGATTTTTGGAGTGACTTGGATTTGAGTATATCTATTGTTGTCTGGATGCGTTTTGAACGGTTGTTGTTGTTAGTGTATTGTGCGAGGTGTGCTAAATCCTTTCTGATTGCGGAAATTTTATTTTCGATTCGTATTTGCCATTTAGGTTTAGGCCTGTTGCTTGTGTGGTCTTTAGACCGTTTCGGAAGTTTTTGGCCGTTTACTGTGAGTGTTGTTGCTGCTGCAGCGTATATAACGGTATGAATGTCCTCTAGGTTACTGACGTTTGTTAAGAATTGTGGTATTATGTTGGAATTTATTGTGTTTAATATTTGTTGGGTGTTGTTTTTAAAAATCAGTCTGGGCAAAGGATCTCGCAGCGTAGGATTGGTGCCACACCATTTGTTATATTGTGTGTCCATCACTTGTTCTGTGGATTGTGTGATGGAAGGCGGTGTCGTAACCTTTTGGCTTTGTGTGGCTGTGAGGGGTAGGTTAATTGATGTCTGGTCTGGTGTATCTGGTATGTGCTCATGTTCTGAGTCCATATCGGAATGTGTGCTGGTGTCATTGGTTGTGTCTGTATTTGGAGTCTGGCTATTTTGGGAATGAACATTTTGCCTTTCTGTGGTTGATTCATCGGCTAACGAGTCATTTGGTGGGACAGTATTTATTTCGTTGGATACAAGGCTCTTTATAGCTTGTAGTTCTTGCGGGGTAAGACGGTTGTTTTTAGTTATGACTCGTTTTTGATCAATCAGTCTTTGTTCGGTTACACGTGTTGAGAGGTGTGGGTATTGTGCTGTAAACAGCCTGTGTAGCTCATGTCTGTAGCCTGTACAGATGGTTTCTAGTTTTGTGGCGGTATAGTAACAGTGCATTACAGATTTGTTCATCTCAGTAGTCCACTGTAAGCGCTGTCTTGGTTTACCAGCTTTGGTGGTTGCCGGCTGTACCGGCAAAACATCCGCAGTTGGGTTGTGTGCTATTGGTTGTGGTGTTTGGTTTTGGGGTTCAGGTGAGTTTAATCGACGTACCCTAGGCCGTCGTTGGTTATTTGAAAAACTAACTTTATCCATCGCGTTCCCACGAGTAGGGACGATCTAAGTGTCGCTCTCCCGGGTGACGCCCATTCCAGGAGAGAAGGGACTTATATTTACTCCGAAGTTGGCACAAGGTGCTCCGGAGGATTTGCGACTTTACTGTCGGATTTTGTTGAGGTTTTCTCCTCACGGGCCGGCCGGTTAAGGCAAGCCCCCCGGTTGCGTATCCCTCACAACGTTCCCCAGCCACGCCTTGCTGAGGTCGTTGAAGTGTGGGGCGCAATAACGGTGTGTGACAGAAGGACCGGCGCTCAGCCTTCTGTGGCATTTCTACCCGGATTTGCCAAATCCCTATCTGACCGAGGTCAGGATAGCTTGGGGAAGGGAGCTTTATGCTTGGTAGGGTACGTAAAGTCTACCTAGCCCACAGCTTTCTGAGTGTGCTAGCCTTGGTTGAAGTGACTTTTTGATCACGAGCCCTGTCGGCATAATTCCGCGGTGGTATCAAAGCCTCCGATGAACCATCAACCGACATAGCTTGCCCATCAAAAAGTCACTTTCTAAGCCCCCAAACGAGCGACAACGTTCTAGCACCTGATGGGTGGCTTTTGTTTAAATGTACTGCTCTTGTATGTGAATTATATGGATGACGAATAAAGACGGTTATTATTATTATTATTATTATTAAAACCACATGCAGATGAAGGTATTAGAATAAAGACAACGAATAATAGTATCATGTGACTAGCTGGAAGAGGGGGGGGGTGGCTTCGGACGTCGTCTATTAGCCACAGATACATGTTCAATACGTTTTCTTACATCTTATAGTCTTTGTTAGTTTGGTGAATTCAACAATTTTGTCGAGGATAGATTTCCTGTTAGAAATTGATAATGTTGACAACTGGGTAGGTAATGATATGATAATGAATGAAATTCTTTACATGGGGTTCATTGTTAGTGCACTCAAAGAAGATATGATTAGTCTGCTATTTTTGTGTTGCCACAGGTACATACATTATTGTCAGCAACACCAATTTTGTACAAATGAGACCTAAAACGACCGTGGTTTAGCCTTATTATTATTATTATTATTATTATTCATCTTTCTAAGTTCCTCTCGCATAATTGCGGTAGCAACAAGTGTTGACGGGCTGAGCCAAGTCAACACCCGGACTATTATTGATCGGAATTTAGGAAGGATCGTACGATGTTACAGGTCTTCAGAATTACAGACTTTTGGAATGTTTTGTGTAACTTTTCGTCTAGGCCTAACTGTTGTAGGTGTGGTGTAAATGTGTTTGGTGTAAGGCCTGAGACTGACATAATGAGGGGAACAATAGTAACTTTGTCCTGCTTCCAAAGGCGTTTTATTTCCATAGCAAGGTCCGTGTACTTAGATATTTTCCCAGCGTAGGTGTTTTGTATATTCACATCATTGGGAATAGCAATGTCTATCAGGTATGTAACTTTGTCGAGCTTTGACTGGAAAACTATATCTGGTCTATTGGCTGGGATAGTCTTGTCTGTATGTATTTGAACGTCCCAGTATAGTTTGTATTGATCGTTTTCGAGTACTGATGTCGGAGTGTAATTGTAATACGGATCTGTGTTTTCTATTAGTTTGTTTGTTGTGGCTAATGCTTGGTGGATGACTTTGGCCGCAGAGTTATGTCTGGCTGTGTATTCGGTACCGGCAAGAGTTTTGCACCCGCTTGTTATGTGATCTATTGTTTCTTTTTGTTGTTGGCATTTTCTGCAATTATCGTCAGTTATGGATGGATCTTTAATTATATATTTTTTGTAGTTTCGTGTTGCAATCACTTGATCCTGGATAGCAAGCATGAAACCCTCCGTTTCTGGGAACAGCTGGCCATCCTGCAACCAGGTGTATGACTGTTTTTTGTTAATGTGGTCTTGGGTGACACGGTATCTATGTTTGCCATGGAGTGGTTTCTGCGACCAGGTGCTTATTTTTTCTTGTTGTGATTGGGTGGGATTGTGTGTGTCTGCGACGTGGTCTGGGCATGATAGGTTGAGTGGTGTATAGTTTTTGTCTGCCTTTACTATCGCTCGGTGTAAATTTGTTTGTTTGTTTTGGAAGAAATGTCTGAGTGTCTTTATCTGTCTTGTGCGAAGCGACTGTATATCTGTAATCCCTCGGCCTCCTTGTGTCCTGTCTATGGTGAGCCTTTCTTTGCATGCGTTTGGATGTGACATTCGGTGTTTCGTGAGTTCTGTCCGTATGAGGATTTGGATGTTTTCTATATCAGTGTGTGACCACTTGATGATGCCAAATGAATACGTGAGGATTGGTATTGCAAATGTATTAATAGCTTTTGTAAGGTTTCTAGAATTCAGTTTTGTTTTCAGAAGCTTAATGAGGCGGTCTCTAAACACTTGTCTAAGTTCTGCTTTGATTTGTGTGTGGTCGATCTTAACACTCTGATTGAAACCCAGGTACTTGTATGTTTCTTCCTTGTCCATGTTATCCAACGTCTGGCCTGTTACTATTTCCTGTTCGGGATGGTTCTTCCATTGGCCTTTGTTTATGTGTAGCACCTTGCATTTGTTCATCCCGAACTCCATCCTGACATCTGACGTATAAACCTCTGTTATTCTGAGTAATTCTCTCAGTTGCACGTCAGTGGCAGCATATAGTTTTATATCGTCCATGTAGAGGAGATGATTGATTCTGTGTTGATTTACTTTCTGATGTCTGATGTTGAAACCATAGTTTGTGTTGTTCAGTGCGTTGGAGAGTGGATTTAGACAGAGGCAGAACCATATTGAACTGAGGGAATCACCCTGGAAGATACCACGTCGTATGTGTAGTTCCTCGGTTTGGATATGGCCGTCCTGAGTTGTAAGGTGTATGTTGGTTCGCCATGTCTTCATGGTTTTTGCAAGAAACTGACGAAGTCCTGGGTTAATTTTATATATTTGCAGAATTTTCGTTAGCCAGCTATGTGGTACAGAATCGAATGCTTTTTTATAATCTATGAAACAGGTATGAAGGTTTCTATGTTCTTTTCTAGTTTGCTCCATGATCACACTATCAATTATAAGTTGTTCCTTGCAACCTTGGCTTTGTTTTCTACATCCTTTCTGTTCTTCAGTGAGGATGTTGTTTTGCGTGAGGTGTTGTTCAATCCTCCTGCATAATGTTGCGGTGATGATCTTATACAAGGTAGGAAGGCAAGTGATTGGGCGGTAATTCGCAGGGTTCTTGGTATCTGCATTTTTGGGTTTTATATACGTTATTCCTTGAGTGAGGAATTTGGGAAGCCTATCAGGTTGACGTATGGCTTTATTGATTTGGTTTGTGAGCACTTGGTATGTTGAGCTGAAATGTTTGTACCAAAAATTTTGCACGTTGTCCACGCCTGGGCACTTCCAGTCGTGGGTGTGTTTTATTATCTCGACTATTTCCTCTTTTGAAAGAACAACGTCTCCCTGTTCTGCTATATGTTGATGTTTTTCCTCTTCCTCTCTGATCCATGGAGCGTCTTCATTATGTGTTTTGGGTTCAGACCACAGGCTTCCCCAAAACTCGGTTAACTCTTGTTTACTGGGAGGTTCTATTGTTGTGATCTGGTTGTCGGCTGTTATCTTTTGATAGAACTGTTTTTCACTTTTCTGAAAAAGGCTGTTAGCATCCTTTCTGGCATTGGACTCGTTGTATCTGCGGAGTCTAGCTGCATAAACTGCAAGTTTCTGTTTAAGTGTATCAGTAATTTCTGGTATTGTTTGTTGTGGTGACTTGGATTTCAGTATATTTATTGTTCTCTGTATGTGCCTTGAAGGATGGTTGTTATTGATGGTGTATTGTGCGAGATTATTATTATTATTATTATTATTTTCCAAAAAACAAAAAGTGCAGCCCGGGCTCCGACACACCGAGCTGCTGTTCCATTACCCAATGACTACTCCTCACACCGTGAGGTGAGCAATCATTGGGTCCGCGAATCGTGCGCCCTAAGTAGACGAAGGGACCCAAGGATGACTGCCTTCTGCATTCTGGCGGCTAAGATGTGCGCCGCCGCACGACACACCGGTATTTTGCGCAGTGCAGAGAGCAGCGTATTCCTCATTCCACCTAGGGATCCAATGACCATAACCAGCAGACTTACAGTGTAGTCTGGCCAGAGCCTGCGAAGTTGTCCGAGCAACTCCTGATATTTGGTCCGCTTTTCCTCCTCCTTAGAGACGATGTTCACTTCGGCAGGCGCCGAAAACTCAATAACAAACATCGTCTTCTGTTGGTGGTCGAGAAGGACTATGTCGGGCTTGTTTGCCTGTACAAGCTCGAGCGTGGGGAACGAGTAGTTCCAGTAAATCCGGCATCTCTCGTTCTCCACAACGGACTCTATATCCCCTGGAGCGTATGGCAGCACCGGTGTCTCATCGATACCGTATGAGTGCCTTAAATGATAGTAGAGCACTCGTAGAGCCGCGTTGTGCCGATGGACGTAAGCCGTCCCAGCGTACGTCTTACACGCCGACAAGAGATGCATAAGCGTCTCTGGCGCCTGTCGGCAAGCTCTACAATGGGTGTCGGGTACAACTACACCCATAACCCTTCTACGGTATACCAAGGTGTTGAAGACACCGTCTTGGCAAGCCATTATAAAGCCCTCAGTCTCCGACTTCAACCCACTAGACCTTAGGAAAGAGAAGGTCAACTGCTCAGACAAGCCATGCTCTTCTAGATGTTTGTAGAAGATTCCATGCATTGGCTTATCTTTATGAAGTCTTAAGAGGAAGTCGACTTCGGCAGTTTTAATGTGGGCTTTTAATTCTGCGGGAGCAAGTTCCGTAATGGACTGCTGACACCTCCGCTTGAAGTCGAGTGTGAGGCTTATTATTATTATTATTATTATTATTATTATTATGCTGCCTTATTGAATTACAGTGAAAGTACTGCTGACTTTTTAAATATCATTATAAAATGGTGGTCTATAGTTAATATAAAAAACCCAATTTTATATAAACTGAAGAGAAATGACTTCTTAAAACCTTTCCAGGACATAACAGAGGATCGAATAGAATTTTTAGAAAAATTTTTAATTTGGCATGATAAATGGAAAGCTTTGGGATACACTGACTCTTCTTTATCTGCTGATACACACAATGCACTGCATCATTCAACAACTGCCATTATTATGTTAATTAAACACTGTGTATCAAAAACTCCTTGCAAATATTTGCTTACAGGAAAATTTCAAACTGACAATTTAGAATCTCGTTTTGGACGTTACAGGCAGTTATCTGGTGGCAATTATCATGTAAGCTTAAGGCAAATTTATGAATCTGAAAAAAAGATTAGGATCAAGGGTGTCTTCGACTTACATTCTGCTCAATATGGACACGTTAAATTTAATGTCTCCAATTTAGCAAAATTACACACTTGTACAGTAGATCCTGGAGAAATAGGTATTGACAGTTTTAGAGATATTTTAGGCAATAATTTAATGAATCAACCTCAACAAATTTCAGATTCAGCAATTCAATATATAGCAGGTTACCTTAGTTTTAAAGTTTCAGCCAAACTGGAATGAACAGCCTGTATAAATGTTCTTGTCAATACAGAAATAATTGAACATGAGGAACAAAATTACTTTGATATATTAAACAGAGACGGCTTAACCCTTCCATCAGAGTTTACAGTTCAAATAACAGTCCTTATGCACAATATAATTAAAATGTTGATTTCAGACCAATATGAAAGCAAGTTTTTGGGATGTAAATTCCACAAATCAGTTTTAATTAAAATTGCAAAGGAATACATCAATATGCATAGAGATGAGTTTAGTTAGAGACACTTGTAAATGTAATCAACCCCAAACTGAAATGCTGCTTGAATTAATGTTGCCTGTTTTTGCAAATATTTTTATTAACAATTACACAAAAACAGTTCAAGATAAAATACAGACTGACAAAAATAAAAAGAGCAAGTCTAAGGAAAATGAGAAATGTCCAACAGCAAGGAAAATCTCTAAATTAAGCTCCTAGTCCCAATACATGTTACATTTTTGTACTGATACCACTGGCCTTTTTCACCATTCTTATTTTTTCAAAAAGTATTTTTCTTAATTTATCAACCGAGATGAACACATAATACATAAATAAAATGTAATAATTATTCTGAAACTGTTTGACATATAACTGTACTATCCGGATCTTAGACAAGGAAAGAGAGAGGACGGAACCCGCGACTGACATTTCTGATACCAAATGGCACCAAAGCGCTATTCCCAGTGGCGTAACTAATGGGATTAACGTTCTGGTTTAGCTATTTGTAGAAATAATCTTTTTCAAATAAAATTTAATGAAATATTGTTATTCAGGGTTTCTATATGGCCAATTTCGCCATCCACAATTAAAACTTAAGTGACTAACATTACCGTAACCGTGATTTTCATTCGACTGCTGTTTTGTGGCCAATAATATATAAAAATTGATAATGTATATATTTTATTCAGTCATGAACATGTTATGTTCATTTGCAGTATATGACTGATGAAAGACACGATTATACTTCTACCCAGAAAGAAAAAAACTGCTTGTAGTTTGTAGTAAATCAATTTTTTATTATTAAAGAACACATAATACCTATAGTATATTTATATTTATTGACATTATGTTTATATATAAAATACTGTCTATTACATACTGTAAACAGAAGCAGCAATAAAACATTTTTATTATTATAGATTAGCTTACGAGATTGAGGAATTTGATGCCTTCAATCTCGAAGTCCCCATATGCAGTGAAAAAATCTACTTGCTGTTACGCTGTTACTTGCTGTTTGTAGTGTGTACTGAAGAGCAGTATTTTTAATTACTCCAACGAGGCTTTTTTATACTTAACTTCTTTTTGCGACGGTGGCAATAATTAATGAAAAAGCTGGAGGGTTAAACATAAAAATTATCTCAGACATGAAATAAAGTAAGTTTTGGGCTAGAAATACAAAGGTCCTTTAATCTTATCCAAAATCAAAACATTTACAAAATTAGAAAATGACCCCTAGATTAGCTAGTAAATAAAAACGAACAATTCATTCAATATAGGTGAGGTCCTATAACTTACATAGAAATTACAACTCTATTTTATCACTTAACCCCTTGCTTCCAGTAAGTTCTAATTTATTGCAGTTATGTATTTACTTATGGGGAAGTTTGGGTGAAACTCAGTATTGTGTGCTTCAACAAAAATAAATTTTTTGTAGGAACGTGGCATTTCGCTTGCTCCTACAATTGATGGCAGTCAATATTACAGTCATGAAGGTCAAAAACTACCAATATTTTACTGCCCTTTAAACAGAATCATTTTTGTTAATTGGCTCCGAACTGGATTGTCCTGTTGTGATCGAGATTTTACAATAAAATGGATTCTGATATTTAAGTATTTTGTGCATACAAATATATGTTGAGCGTTTGATGTGTACGGACGTGTTTGCTTGTTGTTCCAGTATTTATTGTGTTAAATTACTTATCCTAAGTGTTGCTGAGCTGCAAGTCTGTCAGTACATCCATCTAAGTACAGGTAATAGCAGTATCTATCCTGTTCTGCCGTTAATTGCTGGAGTTTGCTGATAGGAAATATTATTTATTTGCATTATAAATCATATTGCTGATTGTCTTCAAACGCTGTTATCACCCTGCCCCCTCCATACTTGTGGGAGGTGTCCGACCTTGCCAGCGTACAGAGCAGACCATTCGTACCAGTCATCAGTCATCACCAGTTGACGCTGTGTTGTCGAGCAGCAGGTGTACTAGCGATTTGGATTTTTCCGAGGATTTTTCACGCTCCATAATCTCGTCGAAGCATTGGCAATGGCGCCAAGCTGTTCAAGGTGCAATAAATCCATGACCTCAGCTCAGCTCATAGTATCATGTTCTCTATGCCTCAAGGGCTACCATGCTCCATGTGTAAACCTAACGACTAATGAAGTTAGTTACTTTAATGAAACTAATGAGCAATGGGTATGTCCTCTATGCACTAAGCAAGGTCGTGTGACACGAAGTAATTCTACATCCTCGACTCGCTCGGATTCTGCTTCTAGCCAACAGCCTAGCATGCTCAACATGTCAGATCAACAGCTGTCGAGTATAATGGACAAACTACTGTCTATAGCAAATGATGTTAAAGAGATTAAAGAGTCACAAGCGCGACTATCTCTAGATGTTGTTCAATGCAAGTCTTTATTAGAAAAACATTCAGATATATTACTGCGTCACGATTCATCAATATTGGCATGTCAATCAAATATTGTACAACTCCAAGATGCGCATACTAATTTCTCGTCTAATCTTTCATCCATCGAAAAAAAGATAGACAAATTGGAATCTCAAATAACAACTGCAACTATCAAACACGCTCCATCCCTTAATGAAACTCTGCCAATTAACGAAACAATAGAGAGATTCAGAAGATCTCATAACATTATTATTCAGAAGCTGCCAGAAATAGATGAAGTTGTAGACACATCTGAAGTTGCTAGTATTATAGCTCAAATTGATTCATCTGCAAATGACCATAGGATTGGAATAACCCGATTAGGTGCAGTTAATCCTTCACGCCCTAGACCTATTAAGGTACATTTTTCGAGCCCTCTTATTGTGCAAAATATTTTACGAAACAAGGCTGCCTTATCGAGACATGAAAAATACAGATCCATAATGATTACTGATGATAAGACGCCATACCAGATATCTCAACTAAATGAGTTACGCGCTGAATTACTACGTAGACAAAAGGGAGGTGAAGGTAACATCACAATCAAATATGTTCGAGGTTCTCCACAGATCGTAACCTTACCTACAAACAACAACATCGCGAAGCCAAAAAATTGAATGATCAACTCGATTACGGAACTACTGAATGTGCGCTGAACATAACCAATAAACGACATGAAATGAGGTGTTGTTACCAAAATGTGCGTGGTCTCAAATCCAAAACAGTCCAGTTCTATAATTCAGTGAGTGATGGTGATTATGACATAATTTGTTTAAGTGAAACTTGGTTAACTGATAGAGTCAGTAGTAGTGAGCTGTTTCCTAACGATTATGTAATATTTAGAGCGGACAGAAATCTGAATGAGACAGGATTGACTACTGGAGGTGGAACATTAGTCGCAGTAAAATGTGATTTTAATCCAGTAGCTGTCAATACAAGTATTCTTAGTGACCAGTTTCCTTTAGTTGATACAGTTGCAGTTAAAATATATTTCCACGATCAAATGTTAATAGTACTCTCAGTATATGTTCCACCCTCCATAACGGTCGATGAGTTTGAATATTATTTGGAAGCATTTGAGGCATTTCTCACGATATATGATAGCAGTCAAATAATTGTGTGCGGAGATTTCAATGTACCCTCCTTTAATTCTAATGGAAGTGACCGTAAGTGTCAAGCTTTAAACCAGTTCTGCTGCTTTTCGAATTTGAATAACTACAATACTGTCATCAATACTAATGGTAGACTACTTGACCTAATCCTATCCAACATTGAAATCTCTGTAAGTAAGGATGCTATACCGCTGGTTATGGAAGACAGTCACCATCCTGCTTTGAAATTTGAATTTAGTGCCAATATCTGCCGTAAGAATTTTTGGTTTTAAAGGTGATTCCAGATATAACTTTCGTAGAGCTAATTATATTGATATGTATAGTGCAATAATGGATGCTGATTGGTCTTCTTTGAGTGGTGTAGGTGATGTCGATAGTGCGTGTGACTTTTTGTATTCAACTCTGAGTAGAATTCTTAATGTATATGTACCTAAGAACAGTCGTCAGCAGAAAAGATATCCACCGTGGTTTAACCGTGAGATAATAGTTAATATACAGAGAAAAGACAGGGCAAGAAGGAACTACAGAAAATACGGCAATAATTTCTATAATGATAAGTTCAAAGCTCTTCGTTCCACAATCAGAAACCAAATTAAAATAGCCTATTCAGCATATGTTCAAAGTATTGAGAATGATATCGCTGCTGATCCGTCTAAATTTTGGCAATTTGTTAATTCTAAAAGAGGATGTTCCAGGATACCTGGAAATATGTCATATGATAACAATACATATAACACACCTAAAGAGATAGTCAACGCATTTGCACAGCACTTTGCAACTGTTTTCGTCCAGTCCGATCCATCAAATTTCAAAAACCTAAATTCATCTGTTATCAAACATATTTCATTAACACACATTACCGAAGAAAATATAATTCAAGCATCCAAAAAACTGAAAAATAAAATGACCTCTGGATATGACAATATTCCTAGTTTCCTGGTGAAAGACTGCATTCATGTTTTTGCAAAACCTTTGTTGACCATTTTCAACTTGATACTGAAAACTTGTACATACCCGACAATTTGGAAAAAGACGAAAATTTGTCCCATTTTTAAGAACGGCGATTCCTCTAAAATCATAAATTATCGTCAAATAGCTATACTTTGCAATTTTGGTAAGTTGTTTGAAATCATCCTATACGATAATATTTATCCGCATGTTGAGAGTAGTATAGTCACGAATCAGCATGGATTCATGGTAGGCAGATCTACTTTAACAAACTTAGCTTGCCTCACTCAATTCCTATCAGATACTTTAGACAACAATGGTCAAGTTGATATTATTTATACAGACATACAAAAAGCATTCGATCAAATAGATTACTACTTGCTCTTGACGAAACTTGGCGAAGCTGGCCTATCTACTGCTCTTCTGAGACTACTAATGTCATATCTCTCTGGAAGACAATTGTATGTAGAATATGGCGGCTATAGATCGGTTCAGTATACTCCTACCTCAGGCGTTCCTCAAGGTTCCAACCTCGGCCCTTTGTTGTTCTTGTTGTACATTAATGATATTTCAAAGGAATTGAGTAGCATGCATTTACTTTTCGCCGATGACTTGAAAATTTTTTCATCTGTAGAATCGGTAGACGACTGTAAACTGCTGCAGGCTAACTTGAACGTGGTTCATTCATGGTGCACCAGAAATGCGCTAAGTCTGAATATACCTAAATGCAAAATTCTAACATTCACTAGAAAACAACATCCTATTTATTACGATGATTATAATATCAACGGAGAGAAAATTCTTAGAGTAGATTCCTTCAAAGACCTAGGCGTAACGTTTAACAATAAATTAAGTTTTAAGGATCATATTTCAAATATAGTAGCATCGGCGTCCAAAAGTCTTGGATATTTAGTTAGAAATTGGTCCAGCTTTACTAATATTGATAGTTTAAGAATTTTATATTTTACCTTCGTTAGAAGTAAACTGGAATATGCGGCGTTAATCTGGTCACCAATTTATGGAAACGCAATTCGTCAAATTGAGTCGGTGCAGCGCAGAGCACTGAAATACTTTTTTCTTAAATGTAACGGATACTATCCTGAACGTGGAATTGACAACAATATATTATTAACCTCATTCCATATGGACTCACTATTATTAAGACGCAACCTTCTTGCTTTGTCCTTTTTATACAAGCTTGTAAACTCAAAGTTAGATTGTCCTGTATTGCTCGGCCAAATAAATTTTAATATACCTAGACTAGGGAATCGGCATCACCTCACCTTTTATTGCAAATCAGGCCGAACGAACTTATCACAAAATTCGCCTGTTAACAGAATGTGTAGAATATTTAATACAATTTGTGATAAATGTGATATATTCAATGACTCCATTAACATAGTGTTAGATTATTATAAAGCAGAATCTCATTAAGCAAATACGTTCGATGTTTTGTAAATTTCCTGTAATTGGGTTATACCTGTTGGGAATAATTGAATAAATAAATAAATAAATACAGCTTTTATTAAAAAATATATATGATTTACATCATTTTCTAATACGTGACGTTCTAAGCAGCTGAAAATAGGGGTGCCTAGAAAACTTGATATTATTTTGCTTATCAGCAAAGGTACAAAATGTTTGGTGTGAATACAATTTTCATTATCTCTCAGAAAATGTTCCGATTTCAAACATATCTTGATAACATCATTTGATGGGTAAGTCAGACCGCCGTGGCTTTTAAATTCAATTAGGGAATTGAGAAACCGATCTCTAGTACCAATCAATGCTGTGACACATGTTTCACATTTTATTGTTTTTTGTAATTGGTGCGAAACATAACCAGCAATATATTGCACAATTTGGGATGAACATTCACTTATCACAGGTGCATTCATGATGTAGTCATGATCCTTCCAAATAGTTTCTAGATCATCAGAAGGCTCATTTATGTCTATTAAACTATGGTTCGATAAACTACTATTAATTACATCTTCAGACCTTACATTTTTTGTAGAACTACTTAGAATAGGGATTTGATCTAATGGAATACAGTTACCCATACCGCCCTCTCTAATTTCTGCTCGAACCAGAAGCCTTTTGTAAGCAGCTAGAAACTGTCGAGCGGTTGGGTTATTATTCCAGCCACCTCTTGATCTAATTGACGAAAAGAATAATTCTAAATGATCTTGACTAATCTTATACAACGGAAGGTACAGTAATGTTTTTCTCTCAGAAATAAGTTCTTTGTACAATCCTAAAGAACTTGATAATGAAATTATTAATCCAATAAACCCAGTTTTTCTGTTAGACATGATTACTTGCTCATTATTAGATAATTTCAACTTTGAAAGATAAAAAATTGCACTATTGATAAATTCCGCAGATCGATCTATATTTTTTTGACATAATGCTTTTTTATAACCTGGTGCTACTAGGTTTCTGCTGTTTAAAATATCGAAAATGCTATTTACAATTCTAATAAATTTAACTGTTGCCTGACTACCTTTAAAATCCTCAAGATTCAGCTTTTTTTCGCAATACTCAATAGCATCGGCTACTGATGCACTAAGTAACTGAACTGCAAGCCGAACCTTCATTTTTTGTTTGACAAAAATAATATGAGCGCGACGTAACTTATTCCCTAAATGTAAGCCCTCGCTAGTTTGCAGCTTCTCTAGAAGCGCTATGTATTTCCATTGAATAAAATTGTTATCACAATCAATTAGGATTTTCTTTTCACCAAATGCATTGCGAACAAGTTTTATCATATGACATGGATCATAAAGATATATACATTGTGATCTGTAACTCTGAAACTTGTCTGTATATTTGAAATGTTAAATAGGAATCCAAAGTTATGACACATAGCGGTATTAGATGGAGCACCATCGAATGTGATTGACATAACTTTGGCTCCCGTATCTTCAATCAGATGGATGCATTGAGATACAATTGAATGTTTTTGACTGCCATTCAAAGAATCTGTAAGAAAGTAACCGACAGGTAATTTCCAAGTTCCATTGATGCAAACCAACATTATAACAAAAGCTTCGTTGGCTAAAGCATTAGAGTCATCGTTTAAATTTGTACCATAGTTCACATAACCATGGAATTTTTTTCCATCCCATTCTAAATGTTTCCGTATGGCTATTTCATCGATAATTAATGAACAAATTATTGGTCTGTCAGATGATTGAACCTTATTTATTAAGGTATTTATTGATTCCTTGGTAAAACCAGGCTCAGCATCCACATTCTGAAACCATTTAGCAATAGTTTTGCTATGCGGGAGACAAGTGTCAAAAACATCTCTCACATAGTTGTATGCCTTTGGTGAAAAAAAATTTAATGTCAGGGCAAATTTCCTAAGTTCAGGTGAATATTGAACATTTCTCCCCATTTTTCTGTTCAATATTTCTATATTAACCTTGCTCATATTTTGAACTAAAACTAAATTTTCTTGAGATAGTAAATTTTGTCGCTCTAATTCCTCAGCAATTATTTTTAAAGAGGCTACTTTTTTGTGTGCTCTTTTCAGTGACTGACCAAGGGCACGGATTTTTTTCGTTTTTTCCTTATTCTTATCTTTTTGCAGCAGCAGTTCTCTTCTTCTAAGTTTCTTTTTCCGGGGAGAGTCGTCCTGTGCAGTCAGAGCTGAGGTTGATGGCGATGGTTCTGGATGAACATCACGTTCACGGGGTCTTTTTCTTTCTTTTGCCTAAAATAACAGAGCTGTATATTAGACAATGTTTGAAACATTATTTCCGAAAGAAAGACAGAACAAATTAATTTATGATTTAAGTAGATGTGAATGAGTGACTGAATCTTATAGGAAAAGTGACAGTAACATTTTGTTTTGATTTCGTATCGAGTAAACACACCTAAATATAGTTGTTTAATAATGTAACTGTAACACAAGAAATTATTACATCTTTGAGGTTAGCTGCCTTTTGATTTTCATAGCTATCAATTTTTAAATGGTTATTCAGCCATTCGTAATCGTATTTCTCCTTACTTTATTGCACTGTTTATTTTGGAAACGTCATCACTAATACTCAAATATAAAACGAAATTTGAGACCATAAATATAGAATATAGGCATAAGGCATAAGAATGATTTTAAATTAATATCACACCCAAATCATAACTCATTAATGATCCAATTATATACAATGGAGTGAAGATTTATAACAAACTTCCTCCTCACAGGTTTTAGTGAATATCCCAAAAGTTTTGTTTGTTATTATATAGCTTTGTCAATAAGAATCTTGTAAATTCTTAGACTATAAAGTATATCTATCTATCTATCTATCCATCTATCCAACTATCCATCTATCCATCTATCCATCTGTCATAGTCCTAGGATGTTTATTATTTTAATATTGATTAAGCGTAGACAATGTAAGCTAGGAATTATAACTTACAATTTTTGGACGTAAGTATTCCGGAAGCTCGTCAAATATGGTGGGGACTGCTCCTTTCAGAAGATATACTTTTTGATTTGTTTGATGAAGGAAATTCTGTTTAAAATGCTTAGAACAAAGCCTATCGTTGCTTGTAGGCTTCCAACCTTCGATCCTCATATTTTTGATCCATAAATCATGTCTAGGAAGATCTTTAGGAAACCTGTCGAGGAAGAAAGAAAATTAATTTTATTATTCATACAACTACAAATAAAGGCCACCCTTAAAATGCACACCTTGTATAAGGGTATTGGTATATTATATATTACAATGCAAAGTCATAATATTTCTATTCAAAATGTAAGCTATAATAGATACGCCACTGGAAAACTGATTGTATTTGAACCAAAAAATCCCTTAAAAACATAATTTTTAGACTTTACGTGCTCAAAAACATTATGATTCGCATGTTAGTGGTACATTCCAAATTATATTTCGGATACACATATATCTTTGAACTAGATATCGAGATATTTGCATGAATTTCGGATACACCAAAAAATAAGATCATAAATTTACCTGTGAAAAGTAATTCCTGGCTCCTTCCTGCTGCTGTGGCTTTTACAACGGTAAGCTGCACACCCCACCATTACGCTCACCACAATATTTCACAATTATTGGTCTTAAAAACGTTAAATATCGCAAAAAACACCACCTTGACACTACCGTCAGTTTTCCACCAGCATTTTGACAGCTATTCATTTTCGGTATCAGCTAATCCATATAGCATCAAATGGGCGTGCGGTATCCCCTCTCTTTCCTTATCTAAGATCCGGATAGATCAGTGTTTCCGTAAAGGCCTCATAAAACACTTTTGTGGCACAGAACTTCGAATATTCTAAGTCACAGACCACAAAATAAGGCACCCGTCGCTTGAGTCATGGCCGACTTTACTCACTAGGCCGGAGCATGAAATATGGCAACACTGAATCAGCCGGCCGAGTTTTTATTTGTGGTTACGTCATGTGTATTCTTCCAGAGCAGAAAATATGGTTGGAAGGTGATTATTAATGTGTTTCTAATTATTTACCTGCACAAACGAAACTATAAAGATGATAACAAGATGCCTGCAAAGCGTGTAGTACCAGGTTGCACTAGCAATTAGTGCTTCCAATGAAGGACATAAACAGAAGTGGGTGAAAGGTATTCCTCATAAGGGTTGGTTATATTTATAAGAATAAAGACAATAATTACAAACATTTCAAAGGATAAGACCTATTTTAAACCACGATGTGGTACCTACAATGTTTTCTGGACCTCCCAAATACCACAGAAAAAGACAGTTAATAGAACTCATCTGGGCATACCTATGAAAAGATTTGATATTGAAAGGGAATCAAGACCAGCAAGAATGGCTTCAAAGTGACCTAATAGTGAATTTTTCTAGCTCAAGTTAAAATTTACAAAGTAAATTGAGTGTTCATTAGCAATTGTGCTTCCAATAAGGGACATAAACAGAAGTGGGTGAACGGTATTCCTCGTATGGGCTGGTTATATTTATAAGAATAAAGACAATACTTTACAAACATTTCAAAGGATAAGACCTATTTTAGAGCACAATGTGGTACCTGCAATGTTTTCTGGACCTCCCAAGTATCACAGAAAAAGACAGTTAATAGAACTCATCTGGGTATGCATCTGGGCATACCTATGAAAAGATTTGATAGTGAAAGGCAATCAAGACCAGCAAGAATGGCTCCACAGTGACCTAATAGTGAATTTTTCTAGCTCAAGTGACAATTTACAAAGTAAATTGAGTGTTCATTTAAGTGGAAGTGGAAGTGGCAGCAGGAAACAGGTTGCTTTATTTTTATTTTGTAGGGTTTGACTACGATGAACCAGACATCAGATGTAAGTGGTATTAGTAGTAGTAGTTCTAAAAAGTATTTTTTTCTTAATTTATTAACCCAGATGAACTCTAATACATATAAAATGTAATAATTATTCTGAAACTATAGGCCCACTATTTGACAGCTAAGCCACGTTGCCACATCTAAGACTCCGGCCTAGTGTAGAGGCGGTCATGCTTGAGTCTTTTGACATATACATTCTCGTCCCCTGTACCACGGCCCATAGTGTAAATAAACAACTCGCACCACGCCACGGCCTTAGATAAGGAAAGAGAGGGTATACCGCACGCCCATTTGATACTATATGAATGATGAGTTAGCTGTTACCGAAAATGAATAGCTGTCAAAATTTCTGTGGAAAACGGACGGTGGTGTGAAGGTGGTGTCTTTTGCGATATTTAACGTTTTTAAGACCAATCATTGTGAAATATTGTGGTATGCGTAAAGGTAGGGTGTGCAGCTTACCGTTGTAAAAGCCACAGCAGCAGGAAAGAGCCAGGAATAACTTTTCACAGGTAAATTTATGTTCATATTTTCTGGTGTATCCGAAATTTATGCAAATATCTCGAGATATATGTATCCGAAATAGAATTTGAAATGTACCACTAATATACGAATCATAATGTTTCTGAGCACGTAAAGTGTAAAAATTATATTTTTTAAGGGATTTTTGGTTCAAATCATGGCCGACTCTACTCACTAGGCCGGAGCATTGAAATATGGCAACACTGAATAGTTGGCCGAGCTTTTGTCATTAGTGTAATTCTTCCAGAGTAAAAAATAAGATTGGAAGGTGATTTTTAATGTGTTTCTAATTATTTACCTGCACAAACGAAACTATAAAGATAAAGAGATGCCTGCAAAGTGTGTATAGTACCAGGTTGCACTAGCAATTGTGTTTCCAATAAAGGACATACCAAACATAACCTTCCAGAGTAAAACGAAGATGCGAAGGTGATTTTTAATGCGTTTCTAATTATTTACCTGCACAAACGAAACTATAAAGATAAAAGGATGCCTGCAAAGTGTGTAGTACCAGGTTGCACTAGCAATTGTGCGTCCAATAAAGGACATACCAAACGTAACCTTCCAGAGTAAAACGAAGATCGGAAGGTGATTTTTAATGTGTTTCTAATTATTTACCTGCACAAACGAAACTGTAAAGATAAAAACATGCCTGCAAAGTGTGTAGTACCAGGTTGCACTAGCAATTATTGTGCTTCCAATAAAGGACATAAACAGAAGTGGGTGAAAGGTATTCCTCGCAAGGGCTGGTTATATTTATAAGAATAAAGACAATAATTTACAAACATTTCAAAGGATAAGACCTATTTTAAAGCACAATGTGGTACCTACAATGTTTTCTGGACCTCCCAAATATTACAGAAAAATACAGTTAATAGAACTCATCCGGGCATGCATCTGGGCATACCTACGAAAAGATTTGATAGTGAAAGGGAATCAAGACCAACAAGAATGGCTTCAAAGTGACCTAATAGTGAATTTGTCTAGCTCAAGTGAAAATTTACAAAGTAAATTGAGTGTTCATTTAAGTGGAAGTGGAAGTGGCAGCAGGAAAAGGGTTGCGTTTATTTTTATTTTGTAGGGTTTGACTACGATGAACCAGACATCAGATGTAAGTGGTATTAGTAATAGTAGTTCTAAAAAGTATTTTTCTTAATTTATCAACCGAGATGAACTCTTAATACATATAAAATGGAATAATTATTATTTCGAAACTATAAAACAATTTACGGTAACCGGACCACTATTTGACAGCTAAGCCACGTTGCCACATCTAAGGCTTCGGCCTAGTGTAGAGTCGGCCATGTTCAAATACAATCAGTTTTCCAGTGACGTATAGCTTACATTTTGCAGGACAAGATGTCGGTCAAATGAAAGTTCACGGTTAAGTTAATGTTAATTACTTAAATTTGAACTGTGGATGGTGAAATTGGCCATACAGAACTCGTGAATAACAATATTTTAATGAATTTTATTTGAAAATAGATTACTTCTCCAAATAGCTTAACGATAATGTTAATCCCATTAGCTACGGCACTGGGACTAGCGCTTTGGTGCCATTTGGTAACAGAAATGTCAGTCGCGCGTTCCGTCCTCTCTTTCTTACCTTGTCTGTGCGTCCCCTCTGTGGTCCCTCAAACATGGCCGGAGCCTTAGATGTGGAAACGTCGCTTAGCTGTCAAATAGTGGGTCGGTTACCGCGGGCCGAACGGCGGGCATCCGGGAAAACTTTAAATTGTTTTTTAGTTTATAATTATTATTACATTTTATATGTACTAGAGTTCATCTCGGTTGATAAATTAAGAAAAATACTTTTTGAAAAATAAGAATGGTGAAAAATGCCAGTAGTAACAGTACAAAAATAAACATGTATTTAGATTTAGAGATTTTCCCTTCGGTTGGACATTTCTTATTTCCATTAGATTTCCGCTTTTTACAATACCTATTGTGAATAAGGACTGTAATTTGAGCTGCATACTCTGATGGAAGGGTTACGCCTACCAACTATGAGCTGTATGTATTTATTATACCTGTCAAATAATTTTGTGCTTCATGTTCTACCTATAATTTTTGTAATGACAAGAATATTTATACAGGCTGATATTTCATCAATTTGTAAAACAATGTACTTCTCCGTGAATAATAAACCCTCTGCAACAGTTTACATGTAAGGCATATTTTCTGTCAGGTGCAATTTTTAAAGTACTGCAAAGTTTTGAGGAATATTTAGGATGGTGGTAAAATTAGCAACTTATTCTCTCTCACAAAATTGTAAACTTTCTTTGGCTGGACATAGAAAAGGTTTTAACATTAAATCAACAGAAAACCTATTTGAAAATGGTGTGCCAAAATATTTTCTATTTGAGACCAACAGGATATTCTTAATGACAGTGGTAAAATCTAACTCAAATCACCAACAAATTATGATTTATTGATTTAAAGGAATGTCTATATTCATTAATAATAATAATAATAATAATCTTTATTCATGTGGAGCATGCGATAGCATATACATACGTCAATGAACTTGGACAAAAGTATCAGTGTATTCATACACCCTTGATACTAGTGAAATAAAACACATATAAGGTGACAAAATAAAACAAACATTAAACATGGATAAAAAACAAACATCAACAGGTTACATGTCAGAAAAATCATTTTCCAGGAATTCATCTACTGAGTAAAACGCTTTCATCTGTAGATATTGTTTCATTTTCCTTTGAAATTAGAGAATCCAAGGCTTTTCACTGAAAAGGGTTATTATACAATTTGATTGCAAAATAGTTAAATCCATCACGAGCTTTTTGCGTTCTATTGTATCCAATTATAATATTATTTCTGTTTCTTGTTGAGTATGAGTGGACAGCATTGTGGGTCGTAAAATTGTCTGTATGAGTGTGGATATAAAGTAGACAGCTTAAAATATATACAGAAGGGAAGGTCAAAATTTTCAAGTCTCGGAAAGCATGTTTGCAACAGTCTTCTCGTTTTAGATTTACTATAGTCCGGATACATCTCCTCTGTGCTGAGAAAACTGAAGAAGCATGTGGTGAATGTCCCCAGCATAGTATTGCGTATGATAAATGCGAATGTACATAAGCATAATAAGCATTAAGGAGAATGTTGACTGATACGTTGTTCACCAAATTTCGAAGCATAAAATTTCCTCTACTGATTTTACCAGCTGTCGCAGCAGCATGGCTAGCCCAGGATAACTTTGGATCTAACATGACCCCAAGAAATTTAACAGGTTTCTGATCCGCCTCCATATGTCTCAAGGAAAAGACTAATGACTGTGTTTTATCCTCATTCATTTTAAGTTTATTCGCATAGAACCATTCTTGCAATTTAACATGACTTTCCTCGGCCCTAGAATGCAAACTAAGGAAATCATTTGATTCAATTAGGCTGGTTGTATCATCTGCAAAAAGGACAATATCACTTCCATCAGATGAACAAACAACAATGTCGTTTATGTACACAATAAAAATTATTGGTCCCAGTATTGAGCCTTGCGGTATTCCATACTCAATGGTGGAACAACTGGACGTCTGCTGGTTATATGTTACATGTTGTTTACGCTTTTGAAGGTATGATTCTATTAAATTGCAACTGCGAATATCAATATTATACGCTTTTAGTTTTCCTATTAATACAGAGTGGGATATACAGTCAAAGGCTTTCGACAAGTCAAAGAATGATGCCATGGCATA
The DNA here is from genome assembly GCA_951848785.1 of Callosobruchus maculatus. Taxonomy (NCBI): domain Eukaryota; kingdom Metazoa; phylum Arthropoda; class Insecta; order Coleoptera; family Chrysomelidae; genus Callosobruchus; species Callosobruchus maculatus. The sequence goes on along the minus strand of CATOUR010000191.1, from coordinate 1,745,279 downwards.
AGATCTGGTCTCAAAACAGTTCTGTATGATACTAATACCACCTACATCCTACATCTGATGTCTGGTTCATCGTAGTCAAACAATACAAAATAAAAATAAACGCAACCTGTTTCCTGCTGCCACTTCCACGTAAACGAACACTCAATTTGCTTTGTAAATTTTCACTTAAGCTAGAAAAATTCACTATTATATCACTTTGAAGCCATTTTGCTGGTCTTGATTCCCCTCCACTATCAAATCTTTCCGTAGGTGTGCCCAGATGTATTCTACTAGAACTATATTTTTCAGTGATATTTCGGAGGTCCAGAAAACATTGTAGGTATCACATTGTGCTTTAAAATAGGTCTTATCCTTGGAAATGTTTGTAAATTATTGTCTTTATTCTTATAAGTATAACCAGCACTTACGAGGAATCCCTTTCACCCACATCTGTTTGAAATACTCGTCTTGAGGAAAATTGAACACCCTAATATGTCCTTTATTGGAAGCACAATTACTAGTGCAACCACTTTGCACGCATCTTTTTATCTTTATAGCTTCGTTTGGGCAGGTAAATAATTAGAAACACATTAAAAATCACCTTCCGATCTACTTTTTTACTCTGGAAGATTACACTAATGTCACTAATGACTTAAAAACAAATAAAAGCTCGACCCAGCTCGGCCCGCTATTCAGTGTTGCCATATTTCAATGCTCTGGCCTAGTGAGTAGAGTCGGCCATTCCTGAAATCAATGTCAAATGTACTTTGTACTTTCTTAAATCTTAACTGTTTAGTGTTTTGTGAATCTTAACCTTTTTTGTTTCGTGGTCTTTCACGTAAACGTCGAAAATTTGCATTTGTTTGTGTTTTTGCAAAAATGGTAATTTTTTTTTCTAATTTAGATTTATCCCAGTAATCACGCAGTTTTCCCTTATTTGTTTGGCTAATAGTTGATAAAATGATGTTTCCAATTGTTGCTTTGTCAATATTTCTACACTTTGCGAACGTACTTTAAAAACGACGATTAACCTAACTTTTTGGATACTCAAAAACTCAAACTGATACATCTTTTTCCAGTCTCTTGTAATACCAGAGAAGTTCCAGCACATTCTCCGTATTCTTGGAACCAACATTGATGGAAAACGCAAAGTAATGTTCGCCCTTACAGCAATCAAAGGTGTTGGAAGACGTTACTCGAACATAGTACTTAAGAAGGTAGGTTAACGAATAGCTACAACTGGGTGTATTTATTATTGAGTAGTTGTGGCACCGCGAAGTCCAATTTTTTTTTTTTATTGGCTTGAGTGATTTATTGGAAACTGCATAATAATGTTTTCCAAAATCTTCTAAATGAATATTTGGAAAACCTGGAAAATTTACCACGGGAGTTTTTAAGAATAATGTGGTTACAGCTCAGGTATGAGCGATATTTCACGACCTGATATTTATTCACTGATATCTAAAAATCACATATAACAGTGGTTCCTCTCTTAGCAAAAGAAGCAGGATTGAAAATACATGATTTTTATAAGAAGCATATCTGAGATCGTGACCAGATTCATTACTGCTCTACCACTCTCGATGTAGCAGAACTAGTAATACTATTATACCAATTATACGAGAAAATTGACGAGTTTTGTCTAGGAACAGAACCAATGTATGCCTGGTTATCTACATATCGCTCATCCAGAGGAAAACTGTCACAACTCAAAAAAAAATTAAAATATACTTTTTCACAGAAAATGATTCCTGATATACTAAGGCCCGATTTTATCAACATGCATATTTAACAAAGAATTTAACAAAACTTTTCTATTGGTTGTTATTTAGCAAAAGCTTTCTATTGGGTATTGCGGGCTAGGTTAATAAATATCGTCCAATAGTATTTTATCAATATTGAAAGCAAAACGTCAAAGCTGGATGACACTTTTCATCAAACTATTGTTGTAACATAGGTGATGAATGCAGTTTGGAGCTTGAGACGAAGTCAACGATCGAAATATCTTTTTGAATGGTTGAAATTAGATCACAAATCCCGGTAAAAAAGTACCGAATCCCAAATCAAATATGTACCGTTGAGGCGATTCCTTCGCTGAGATGGCGGGTGGCCGACCACACGTGCCTGTTTTGTGGGAAGTGCTGATGGCTGTTGGTTCGAGACCTTGCCCGTGCAATTACTTTTTTTCATTTTTTTTTAACCAAAATATTTATTGATAAACGTTTTACTCATATTACACAAATTTTTTTATACTATCGACATAAATGTGTTTAAATCAAATTTTATTAGACATTTTACTTGACATATATTGCAAAAGCTAAGTACCGGAGGTGGTGGAGAATTCAGTCAGTGGAAGTGAAGTTTATTCGTCAATATCAATCGCCAATTATTGCTCTGATAGCGGTATTAAAATGAAATCATTCCAAAAAAAGTATAATAATTCGGAATTTTTGTTGTGCTAGTAAAACATGTAATAAAATTTGATTCAAAAACACATTCACGTCGAAGGTACAAAAAAAATGTGTGTAATATGAGTAAAACATATATCAATAAATATTTTGGTTAAAAAAATGAAAAAAAGTAGTAGCACGGTCAGGGTCTCGAACCAACAGCCATCAGGCACATCCCACAAAACAGGCACGCGTTGTCGGCCACCGTAACCACTCGGCCACCCGCCATCTCGGCGAACGGATCGCCTCAACGGTACATATTTGATTTGTGATTCGGTACCTTCTTACCGGGATTTTTGATCTAATTTCGAACATTCAGAGATATTTATTTCGATCGTTGACTTTGTCTCAAGCTCGAAACTTCATTCATCGCCTATGTTGCAACAAATATACATTTTAGTTACAACTGTTACAAGTATTTTCATGGGGTCAGGTTCATTTTCATACAGGTCGGGAGACGTCTGCGTGTTTTCGGTTCTGGATTCAAAAACTCATTTTTATTTTCATATAACTTTTGGATTATTGCGAAAAGAAACAAAACAAAAACAGTTTTGTTGTAAAACTTATATTTGATCTCTCCATTTATCACAAAAAAATTATTCAAAACCCTAATTTTTTGTCATCATTATCATTTAGCAGAAGAAAAAACCAGCAATCAAATGTACAGTTATGGCGGAATCTGATTGGTTGAAATTAGCAATTGCTAAACTTTTTATTAAACAAGAAAATGCAATTTTTCACCCATTTAGGATGGAACATCAGACTGGAAAAGATACTAGAGACACTTTTCAGTTTTGTTTCAGTTATCGAAGGTGAAGCATATGCCAAATAACAGAAAAATGTCACATTTCAAGTTACAATAGCCAGTGCGAATGTTTTTTTGTGAGAAAACTTTTATTTTGTTTTGTGTCTTTTTTCAGAAGCGAGGTAAGTGATTTAGTGGTAAATATTTGAATTCAACATTGTCACATTTCAATATGTGACAGTTTTCTACTGGATAACTTAAGTTTCATGTTGTAATATTTTAAGTTGTGACACTTTTCTGAAATAATAAAATAAGCAAACTATTCGCTTTTTTCGTATCGTTCCTAAAATTTTCCACTGAATGTTTTCTTTTATATAGTAATAATTCAAGTTGTGGACTGCTTTAAGAGTATATAAAATTATACATAATTTTTTTATACTGGAGTAGAACAAGAAGGATTATGGAACAAGTAGGATTTCTCAAAATACCGCACAGAAACAAAGTATAATAAACAGCATTTGGAACAGTTAAATCTGGTAGATTTTCAAATGCTAGCTGGTAACGAAAACATGAGATATCAATTCGACAATTCAATGAACAAGTTGGAACAAGCACCCAAATACTGGCTTAGTAAGTTGAAGACTAGACTCACTACACACGAAAACGAAAACCTCGAAGCCTCAAGTCAAGGAACATATTAGAACAAGCAGCCAGACACCAGTTTTGCAGGTTGAACAACCAAACCAAGGTACTACAGAAAGAAACCAATGCTTCACTTGGATTATTATAAAAATGTTTAAGATTTAAGTTGAGTGTAATTAATTTTATTGTCATTTATTTGATTACACCAAAAAAAAATCCTTAGGGATGTTAATGCAGAGTCTCAAAGTCTGAGCGCTTGATTTATATTTGATAAATGGCTTTTCATTTATTTTAAGGAATAATAATTCTGTTAATTTCCTTGTTCTTAATAAAACTAGAACCATAATGCAGACTTGTTTTAATGTAGTACCTACTGTTGTGATTAATTGAAATACTCACATAATCTATTTATCAGTACTTTTGTGCAATACTTTGTAAGAAAAGCGACACTTTTATGCGTTTTATTAGTTCAGGCATAGTTTTTTTATTATTAAAGGTGATATAAAGTTATTTCTATAAATCCAAGCATTCAGTACAAGTCCATTTTCCCTGAAAAAAGATCTATTGCAAACACAAAATGGTTAGGACCAAAAATATTGTACTGAAATGTAACTGAAAAACTTCAAGCTTCACTACTGTTAAGCTGCACTTTTTGAGTTATGACTGTATTTCTCTGGATGAGCGATATGAGGTCAAAAGTGACATCCTATATTTACCAAGTCAGAGTTATCGGATTTTTTGATATTTTAATATTACTCGATTACTTGCACTTGGGGTGTCAATTTTGATCTGAACTTCAATATGAATTATACAATGATGTAATTTAGATTTCCCTGCATGATTGTGTCAGGCTACCTACTTGTCAAAGTTGTCTAGTCGCAAATATATAGGTGTCAGAAGTTTAATATTAAAAGGTTAGATTATAAATCTAATTGTATTTTGTATCTCTTTAAACTACTACAGATATTTAACTTTTAGTTATTTATACTGCTAACTGCTCAGAAACTGATCAAATCACTGATATTTTAAAATTACAGTAACAAATATCAGTGTGTCCACTTGACAGTAGATACCTTATGCAAGTAATACTCTAGTGTGTCTTTGGGAATCTGTTTCCTAGGCAACACTCCCGAGAGGGAGGGAAAACATTTGGTGAGGTTGTCCAAAGTCAAATATAAATCAATTTTGTTATATCAAACATTTTTCTGGATGTGACAGAAACTTTTCTCCAAAATTAACCTACAAAATCGCCTCGACTACAGCAAAATGTTATGTTGACATGTTTTTACTTAAACATCAAACAATTGTGAAACACAAAACAGTACTTTCGGGATATTCAAGTATTAAGGAACATTCAAGTAGCTATTATGAATACAGCCCTAATACTCGTGATTATAGATTGCACTGCGAGTCTTTGTGCATTGTAGGTAAACTTGCAACAGTAATAAGATAACTTTATTCATCAGCAAAAATTTATCGAATTTTTATTACACATTTTGTACCAATTTCAGGCAGATGTTGATTTGGATAAGCGAGCTGGAGAATGTACTGATGAAGAAGTGGAAAAAATTATCACTATTATGTCTAATCCAAGACAATACAAGATTCCTGATTGGTTCTTGAATAGGCAGAAGGATATTATTGATGGAAAATACAGTCAGGTAAATAGAAATACTTCGAACAACATGAATATATCTTCCTGGAAAATTGCATTTTTTCTGAAACTAATTGTAATAAGACATCTTTTATTATATTTAATAGAGTGAAATGTGAGCATTAAAAATTCATGCAGAGCAACTAAAGAAATTAGAATCGACAAGGTGACGGCCGGCGAATGTGACCCAAAGGTTCTTCTTGGTTTCAGGTGGAAAACTTTTATGATACACTTTTTTTGGTTCATGGAAAGTCTTGCAGCACTTCTGTGTTTCCCCAAAAAATTATTCCATAGGTAATTCTAAGAATGCACGTAGGCATAGTATGCTGTTAAGGTAGTTGTTGTGTTGACACTCTTGGACAGCATCCCAAGGCATACCTATACTTGGCCAATGATGTAGCATCTTCTGTGTGTACCTTCCAATCAAGACGGTGGTCCAGCTTGACCCTCGGAAATGATAATAATGTTCCAGTTGTAATTTCTGTGTGATTGTAATTAACTGTAAATGTTATTCTTTCATTCCTGCTAAAAGCATGGAATGCTCAATATAAGATTTTATCGGAAAACCAATTATCAAGGATACCAAGATTAGTCACAATCTATTCCTTGCAGCTCTCTACAATTTCTTCACTGAAAATTCCAGAAGTATCATCTGCATACACAAGTGACCTATGAGTAATGTATGGAAGCTTGTTTCTATAGACAATGTAGAGAAGAGGGTCTAGAATAGACCCCTGTGGAACACCCTTTACCTCTTTTTTTTTAATTTGATTTTCCATAATGTACTGTGCATTGTTCTATTTTCCAAATAAGATTTTATTATCTGCAATAGTATACCACTAAACACATAAAATTCCAATTTTTGACACATGATAACATGATCAACACTATCAAAGGCTTTGGACAGGTCAAGGCATATAGCTAAGGTTTTTTTGTTCTCATTTAAAGAACAAAAGTTAGAGCTTGGTATATTGCTCTAATGGTTTTCCTTTTTTTTTTCTAAAGCCATTTTGACATTCCAATAGTAGTGTTTCCTTCAAAAAGCATAACCTTTTCAAATACAGTACTAGGGTTGGGCAACAATGTTATTGGTTTCTGATTTTTAATGGAGTTTGTATCCCCTTTTACCCTTTTACTTCCCACGCCGATAGTTGAGGCAGTATTATTGTGATCACGAAAATTTGCGATTTTGGAGTGTTACACTTTTTAGGCGTTTTATGATGTCTACATAACGAAAATCCACGTCACTCGTTTCCGTCGGTCTATCTGTCGTGTGTGTCTGTCTGTTGACGTTTTTCTAACGTTGTAAGCTCAGTAACCGCTGCATGGATTGTGATGAAATTCAGGTAGCAATATGCTGGGGGATCATAGTAGGTAATCTATATATAAAAATGAAAAGGTATAAATTGTTTGAGTCCCTAGAGGTAACCGTTTTCGGGGTAACCTTCATTGAACTTTCCAATGTGACTGAATTGTAAATTGCAATCGAAAGAATTATTGGTTTTTCTGTACGAATGAATATTAGGCTTAGACTCATACTTTTACATACCATTTGCATTCAAAGTTCAGCACGACTTATTTTAAAAATTAGATATATTTGAAATATATTTTTTGATCTACCTAATATTGTGCCAGGAAAATGATCATCCTTTCGATCACATTTTACAAGTAGTTCCTTGAGAATTTTAATAAAGGTTATCTCGAAAACTCCTCTAGGGACTTAAACAACGTACACCTTTTTTACATAACACATATTGAGGAAACGATTTTTTTATGTTCATGTTGATGCACCAAAACGAAAAAAAACCTTTGCTAATTTCAAAAAGTTCGATGTATCGGAGGTGGCGCCCTCTATTCATGTTAGCAAAACTGTGGTTGAATTTGGATTTCTCGCCTTAAAAAAACTCCGATGCATAATTTTATATCGTTGTGTCATTTTATTGCGGAATAATTGAGAAAAAAACCAAAATAAACGTGAAACTTTGACACCCTGTATCTTGAAAATTAAGCTTATTGAGGCTACTATCTCAATGTCCATAACAATGTGATGTAACCAACAATGCATAAACATGTATCTTGAAGATTATGGATTTCAAGATACAGGGTGACAAAGATTGGAAATAAAATTGATTTTCAATCAATGTCTTAAGCATTACTGAGCCTTTTTTTAATTTTTCAATATTTTTCACTGCATTAAGGATCTAAGTCACCACTGACTATCATCCTTTCCATCGGCGTGTCGGGGGTCGTGGGGCAGTCCCACCAAAATATTAGTAAAGAGATGATTGGTCAGACACATTTTCCTTTGAATGTCTCTTCGTATCTCACTTTGTTTTGAAACAAATAAATAAAAACCACTTTTCATTTCATAGCTCTATGTCTTTTTCGACGGGCTATGAAGCGGTTTTTTTTCCTCCAAAACAAAGTGGGTTACGAAGAGACATCAAAAGAAAAAAAAGTTAGATTTTCATCTGTTTCGCCTGAAAAGAAATATTAATCTTTTCTAAGGTCAGTGGCATACATTCAATATTTTTTAAACTTTGACACCATGTACATGAAGACCAGACTTTAGGACACATGTTTAAGTGAACTTCTCTACTTGAATTTGGGTGAAAAATACACCCTCGAACTTACGACCTATCATTAATTAACCGTCGATGATAACGTTCAGGGAAGACACGTAAAATTGATTAAAAAACGAGGGAATACAAAAGCAAAGTTTAAGGAATACATATAAGTTGGATCACTCCGCAAAAATATCAAAACGGCCTGCCCCTTGCTCCGTCTCCCCGGTACACCGGTAGCAGTGTACCGACGTCAGCCGGGAGATACGGGGCGGCGCAAAGTAGAGGTTAAACGTGTTTAACGCGAAGTCTATACAGTGTCTCGAAAATATCGGATTTTGTTATCTCGGATTTGTTTGCAGGAAATGGTTAATCTTTTTAGAAGTTTGAGAGTAATCAATTTCGCGAGAAAAGATATATATAAGATATCGTATCCCACGACGATTAAGACAAGAAATATGTCAGAACTGGGCAGTAGTAGAGAAATATAATTTTGGGCATGTAAATTAGAGCAGATGTGTCTTTTTTTGTCGTTGTACTACCCAATGAGGTATATGTTTTGGTTACGTGACATTCGATTCAAAATTTTTAATGGGACACCCTGTATATTTGTGCCTGTGTTTCTCCCGATAAAACAAGTCTAACAAACTAGCACACTTGGGGTCTAAAGTGATTAGTTCAAGAGCTACAGGTATTAAAAGGATTGTATCACGCTAAAAGCGTAGAGTGAGACAAAATATTCATTCGGTGGTCTCACCATACCACCCAGGGACATTGTAAATTATATTTTAGAGCTCGAAAATATTTTTATTGATAACGTTAACAATTTACTTTCTACAGTAGCAATTGGAATGACAGTGAAAAGCAAAATGTCAAAAATAATTTATTCACGTCCATGTAAAGCATTTCCACATGATTATCTTTTAAAATTGTACATACGAGTTCTTATATACTATACCATACAATTTATAAACTGTGATCTCAAAAATAAGCCAAATAAACAAAACATTAAGGTAAAAATACTGCAGCACCTTTGAACCATCAGTTTTTACTTGTCTACGAAATATCTACAATATATGAAATCATTTTGAGATTCATTAGTAATAGTTTTACTAGGCTTTATTTTTGATATCCATTTATGTAACTTAGTGCATTAGTAAAATAAAAGTTATATTTGTATTTGTATGTCTAAATCGGCCGTCAATACATAGTTTCTCAATGACCCTCGTATATACGTACAACCCAGGCGTTAGCAAGTCCCCGCTAAAAGACCCTCGTACTTGAGCAAAAACCAACGCAAAAACTAACTGGCGCGTGCGGCCGCGGCATCGCTTTCATGTGAGTTCTTCAAAGTGCCGACGGAGAGTGATCCAACTTATATGTATTCCGTAAACTTTGACAAAAGCAAAGACGTCTTGATTCCACGCATCCCTATGATTCCAAACAGCATGCCATTCGACTTTGAACGGTTGCAATTTTCAGTGCGGCTTGCATTTGCAATGACGATAACTGAATCGCAAGGGCAGTCGTTGAACGTTTCTGAGATCAATATTGATAATCCATGTTTTTCACATGGTCATCTGGCATGTTCCGTGTTGACAAAATCATCATTATTTATTTACGCACTCGAAAACAAAACAAAACATGTTTGATATCAAAAAGTATTTCAATGGACACCTTGCTTTTTATAAAATTATTATTTATTGCAGATTTAAATAAAATTCATTTTCATATTCATAACTAAGACAGGACAGCGTCTGTCGGGTCAGCTAGTGTTGCTATAATTTTGGAAATCGTTGCACAGACGGTGGAGTAATTAGCAAAAAACAAAAGGTCAAATAATCCTCAAACTTCATTTTTAGGCGTTTTAGGGGTTCCTGATCCTTTTCTACTTTGTTGTAAAACTGCAAAATTTGTTGTATTCATAATGGGCTGTCCATTGGCCTTTGAATGAAACACTTAGCGGCATAATACACTTTTTAGGTCCATCCTAACATTACCCTTGCGTATCATAGAAACCAATTTGTGATGTATACGTACGAGTGTTGGCTTTATTGCGTTGCTTATGTATATTGCGTAAAGCGAAAATTATTCAATTGATTTTGATGAAATTTGGAGACAGAATTTACTACCGCGGCGAGAATGGAAAACACGTCTGTTTCTGAAAAATCGTGTCAGTGGCGGCGCAGCAAAAATAGAAAACTAAAAGTATAAAAACAGCTCAAACTTTGTTTTTAGACAGTTTGGAGGCTCCTGATCGTTTCGCATCGTTAGACGGTTTGGAGGCTCCTGATCGGTTCGCATCGTCCAGTTGACGCATGCAGAATAACTGTTCCGTCCTAGTTGTTAGGAGGGAGACGCAAGAAACTTATTTTCTAGAGTTTTGTGTTTGATGTTTTTTTTTGCGGACGGGCGGGCGATGATTTGGTTGCAAGGGGATTTCAGACTATAACTTCATGCAATTGAAAAATAATAAAATAGCAAATTTTTCCACATAATTTGAAGTTATAAATATCGTATACCTAATCGACCGAACTACCTATTCTATAGAGACAACTAAATTGGTGCACATTGAATCAATAAAAGTAAATTGAAAAATATGCACAAGGCGAGGCTAGTAGCATGACATCAAAATATAACTTCCCGCCAGGCAGTTTATAGGTTATGGATAAATGGCTTTGCCTGCCCGCGCCGCCTTATCATGCTTCCGACGTCCCGACGTTTGTAAAACTGGTTACATCTCAGAGTAACAACTGAACATAGAGGTAGTAAACAGACCACTCAAAGCCATCATCTTTGACACTTCAGCCTCCAAACATTGCCAACTAACCTGAAAATTCTTCTAATGCAATCCATGTTGCAAACACTGCTCTGCACTGTCCCATCTCAAAAAACTGTTAAACTACACTCGAATATAGCACAGCAAGTCCGTAAAGCTTCACTACAGTTACCAACAAATAGGGAATTCGATTTTACTGACCAAGCATAAAAGACGCACAAACAAAACAAACGTTTGACAGTCGGAGGTTACCGTAAACAAATCGCAGGAAAATTACATAGGCGTTGCCAGCTCCTCTAAATTTATGTAAGACAGAATTTGCGTTTATGACGAAGAAACATTCAGTAACGCAGTAGAGGTCAACATATCTATTGATTTTGCTGTAATCATTCCTGAAGCATCAAAATACCGTCTTTTTTAACGTAGAATGGAATATTTCTGGATACTATACAACAAAGACGATAGTAAGCAATTATGATTCCCGTATCTGGTGGTCAATATGACAACGTAAGAAAAGATGTTGGCCTATTAGAATTAGTTGTTTACTACCTCTATGTTCAGTTGTTACTCTGAGAGTTACATAATAAGGGTTTATTAAAATTTAGCCCTAGGTTTTCATGGCCTGTTGTGCAAACTAATAATAATTAAAATTTAAATATGTATCGTTTTATTTGCTTTGAAACCGATTATCCGGATTTTCGATTATACGGAATACGCCTGATTCTATTTGATCCAGATAATCGGGATTCTACTGTACAGCAAAATTTTGGCCGCCTTAGGTTGGTTCTGTTATATATACAGGGTGGGCCAATAGTGCGTGGACGGAGGATTGTGGGCTTACTAAAAAATATTTCAAAAATCTGTCACTTGATCATGGTAGGGACCCTTAAGGGGTGTAACGTAAAAATATTTTCACTTAAATTTTGACGTTTATACAGGGTGATTCATATCAAACTTACATTTTTTTGAATGGAACACCCTACATATTATTGGATATTTGGATTCCCTGGTCAATTCTAGTGTGACTTTATGTATCACACATGGAACTTTAAACGAACCATTTAGGCGCAAATCACCATTCTTGGTATAAGCAGGTATCGGAAAAAAATTGAATATCGCAGCGATTATAAAACCTAGAAGGCCGTGACTTTGCGGTACGACTAAGCATGAAATGCGTCACCTTAGGTCAGACGGCTAAATTTGAATTCTTTTTGTAGTTGGAGAAATCAGTAGATTAATTAAGGAAACTTCAATCACAGATAACTTGATTTTTTCAAATGGGAATGCCTATTTTGGTTTAAAGAATCAAATGTAAAATTTGGTTACCTTTCTAACCATATAGCATTCTCGATATCAATCTTTTTTGGTTTTCATTTCATTTCAAATTTTCAGTCAAATCGGTGATTTTCAATTTTCCTGCAGGTAAGCAACTTAGCAGGCCATGAAAAATAAACAAAAGCTGGTTAATATGTAAGAAACCAACTAACTTAGTTGAAATATGCAAACTAACTAGAGCAACGAGGCAAGATTATGAAAATTCCTTACAACATATTAGCTCTAACCAGAAACAATAGCGGTAAAAAGAACGCCCATTTTTCACAGCCTACTAGCTATTAGCATTGATTAACGTATTGTATACTATCAACCAATTTTCAAAGTCAGTAAGAGAATATTTAATCAAAGGAAAACTACTAGTGATTGTTGCTGGCAGTAGAATATCTATGTCTTCAGAACAAATTTTCACATTTAATGCTATAAAAAGGTAGCCATTTCCGTTAGTCAAAAGTAATGATACCTCTGACTGGAACCCTTCAAATTCTTTAGTAGGTACTTCTACTTAGCAAAATCGCGGAAATCAAACTTGAATTGCAGTCTGTTTGAATTGTAAAACGTAATTTAGTTTGCAGAAAACTACATGAAATAAACACAATTACAACATAGCGTAATTAAAAAATTCTGGCAATTATTTCAATAGATGTTCAGAATGTTCCAGTTGGAGCACGGAAATGACTACTTTTTTTATCCCATTAAATGTGAAATTTCATTCTAAACATGTTAGACTGTAAGCAAAAGTCGCTGATAGTTTTCCTTTTGTTTCAATATTTTTAATCGTTTTGGAAAGTTGTCAAGCTCTAGTAGACCTCAATAGCTAGTAGGTAGGCAGTGAAAAACAAACACTTCTTTCGTACACCAGCTACTCATTGACATTAGAGATCTTGCCGCTGTTGTATCCGGTTACACCTAATATATTGTAAGGGATTTTCATAATCTTACCTCGTTGCTCTAGTTAGTTTGCACCTTTCTACTAAGTTAGTTGGTTTCTTCAATATTAACTAGCTTTTGTTTATTTTTCATGGACTGCTAGGTTGCTTGCACGCAGGAAAATTGAAAAACACCGATTTGACTGAAAATTTGAAATAAAATGAAAACCAAAAAAGACTGATATCGAGAATGCCATATCGTTAGAAAGGTAATCAAATTTTACATTTGATTCTTTAACTAAAAATAGGCATTCCCATTTGAAAAAATCAAGTTATCTGTGATTCAAGTTTCCTTAATTAATCTGCTGATTTCTCCAAGTACAAAAAGAATTCAAATTTAGCTGTCTGACGTAAGGTGACGCATATCATGCTTAGTTGTACCGCAAAGTCACGGCCTTCTTAGTTTTATAATCGCTGCGATATTCAATTTTTTTCTGATATCTACTTATACCAAAAATGGTGATTTGCGCCTAAACGGTTCATTCAAGGTTCCATGTATGATACATAAAGTCACACTAGAATTGACCAGGGAATCCAAATATCAAATAATATATAGGGGGTTCCATTCAAAAAAATGTAAGTTTGATATGAATCACCCTGTATATACGTCAAAATTTAAGTGAAAAGATTTTTAGGTTATAGCCCTCAAGGGTCCCTACTATGATCAAGTGACAGATTTTTCAAATATTTTTTAGTAAGCCCACAATCCTCCGTCCACGCACTATTGGCCCACCCTGTATAGAACCCGCTCAACGAGATATATCCAAATTACACAATATTCCAATAATTTGTCGTTGACCTTTCATAAATTGATTGATAATTTACAGTTGACATCATCAACACTGGATTCCAAGTTGCGTGAAGATTTGGAAAGGCTTAAGAAAATCCGTGCTCATAGAGGTATGAGGCATTACTGGGGTCTAAGGGTGAGAGGTCAGCACACAAAGACCACTGGAAGAAGAGGACGTACTGTTGGTGTGTCTAAGAAGAAGTAGAGATGAGTTTGTTACTTTATAAAACCAATAAATATAAAAATAACCTATTATGTATTTTTATTTGTGTACAAACTTTACCATTCATTAACATATGATCGCTAAAAATTAATGTTAGTGGTACAACTAGTAGACGTGTAATAGCATATTGTTCAATGATCTGTAATGACTAATAACTTACACAGTTGAAGTTCGCAGTAAATCACCAAGTCAGTTGTTACCATTACTGCGAGTTGAATACTGTAAGACCGAAGCCATGAATAGTAAGATTTAAATACAGTAAAACAATTTGTTTTAACCTGTTTTTAAATTCAAACGTTTTAGGACCGGTTTCTCAATGTCCAGTTAAATATTTATCTGCAAGATAACAGCAACTGTCAGATAAATTGTTTAAAACAATTGAAGCCTAAACTTACGAAGTCAAGTAAATCTTATCTGACAGTTCATGGCCGACTCTACACTAGGCCGGAGCCTTAGATGTGGCAACGTCGCTTAGCTGTCAAATAGTGGGCCGAACGGCGGGCATTCCGCGGAAAATTTAAATTGTTTCATAGTTTCAGAATAATCATTTTATTTATGTATTGTGTTCATCTCGATTGATAAATTAAGAAAAATACTTTTTGAAAAAATAAGAATGGCGAAAAACGCCAGTGGTATCAGTACAAAAATGTAACATGTATTGGGACTAGGAGCTTAATTTAGAGATCTTCCTTGCTGTCGGACATTTCTCATTTTCGTTAGACTTGCTCTTTTTATTTTTGTCAGTCTGTATTTTATCTTGGAACTTTTTTTGTGTAATTATTAATAAAAAATATTTGCAAAAACAGGCAACATTAATTCAAGCAGCATTTCAGTTTGGGGTTGATTATATAAATAAGTGTCTCTAAAACTAAACTCATCTCTATGCATATTGATGTATTCCTTTGCAATTTTAATTAAAACTGATTTGTGGAATTTACATCCTAAAAACTTGCTTTCATATTGGTCTGAAATCAACATTTTAATTATATTGTGCATAAGGACTGTTATTTGAACTGTAAACTCTGATGGAAGGGTTAAGCCGTCTCTGTTTAATATATCAAAGTAATTTTGTTCCTCATTTTCTATTATTTCTGTGTTGACAAGAACATTTATACAGGCTGTACATTGCAGTTTGGCTGAAGCTTTAAAACTAACGTAACCTGCTATATGAATTGCTGAATCTGAAATTTGTTGAGGTCGATTCATTAAATTATTGCCTTAAATATCTCTAAAACTGTCAATACCGATTTCTCCATGATCTACTGTACAAGTGTGTAATTTTGCTAAATTGGAGACATTAAATTTAACTTGTCCATATTGAGCAGAATGTAAGTCGAAGACACCCTTGATTCTAATCTTTTTTTCAGATTCATAAATTTGCCTTAAGCTTACATGATAATTGCCACCAGATAACTGCCTGTAACATCCAAAACGAGATTCTAAATTGTCAGTTTGAAATTTTCCTGTAAGCAAATATTTGCAAGGAGTTTTTGATACACAGTGTTTAATTAACATAATAATGGCAGTTGTTGAATGATGCAGTGCATTGTGTGTATCAGCAGATAAAGAAGAGTCAGGGTATCCCAAAGCTTTCCATTTATCAAGCCAAATTAAAATTTTTTCTAAAAATTCTATTCGATCATCTGTTATGTCCTGGAAAGGTTTTAAGGAGTCATTTCTCTTCAGTTTATATATAATTCAATAAGGCAGCATGTGTCATTTCATCAAAAATATTATACACTAAGGAAACATTCTGCTTTTCAATACTTGAAGGGTACACTGTTTTATAATTTAACTTAGGAGCTGCTTTAACCAACAAATTCGCTTCAAGTTTATAGAAGTTTCTGATATCTACAAAATTTGCTTGCTTTACCAGCTTGTTGTTATCAAAATCAGGAAATATGAAGGTTTTCGTAATATTTTTCAAATTTAGCCAATTATTTCGAATATTCTTCAGAAGATGAACTGTATCAAACATTACAAACGTTGGATAGTCTGGACTTAAATGAAAGTAATGTTTATCAGCTGAACCCTCTGTAAGTTTCATTAACATATTTTCATTCACTCTAACATTATCGGTAACTACAGCAACTACAATAAAACCATAGCCAAGCAAAACTTTCAAAATAGATAAAACCATTTCATGTAACTGATCCCCACTAATATTTCTTACAGGTTGAAGTGAAACAACTTGCTTCATACTACCAAATACAGAGGATATCAAAAATGCTTGTACCGTTTTAGCTTGGGATAATATATCATTTTCAGCAAAACCAACTAAATTACCATTCTTGTAGTCCAACGTTTCTTTAATGTATATTTCATCAATTTGCAAAACAATGTATTTCTCCAAGTCTGATAAACCCTCTGAAATAGTTTTAATGTAATGCTTGTTTTCTGATGTACTGTCAGGTGCAATTTTTAGAGAACCGCAAAGTTTTGTTAAATCTTTGGGATGTGGCAAAGTTAGCAATTTATTCTCCCTCACAATACTGTAAACTTTTTTTTGAGTGAACATATAAAAAAAAAGACTTTAATATTAAATCGGTAGAAAACTTATTATGATTTGAAAATAGTATATTGAATTGTTCTGCCAAGAAGTCAATGTGTTCTACTTTTTCATTCTCATAATTCTGCATAAGCTTTTTTTTTAGTATTTGTACAATAAAATTAAAATTGTTTAGTGTTGCATTCAAACTAAGACTTTCACTATGATCCTCTGAGTAGCGTGCCAAAATATTTTCTATTTGTGACCAACGGGATATTTGTAATGACAGTGGTAAAATCCAACTCAAATCATCTTTCACCAACAAATTCTGATTAATGCGAACCTCTACCTTCATTGATTCTAATATTTTGATACTACACCTGATATCTGGTGCATCATGATCAAACACTACCAAATAAAGATAAATACAACCTGTTTCCTGCTGCCACTTCCACTTCTTTAAATGCATACTCAGTTTACTCTGGAAATTTTCACATAAGCTTGAAAAATTTAGTATCAGGTCACTCTCAAGCCATTCTTCTTGTTGGTCTTCCTGCCTTTTCACTATGAAATCTTTTCGTATGTCCGGATTTCTTCTAACTGATTTTTTTTGTGACGAAAGATATTTTGGAAGTCCAGGAAATATTGTAGGTACGACATTGTCCTTTAAAATGGGTCTTATCCTGGGTACTGTTTTTAAATTATTGTCTTTATCCGTATACACATCACTGAAAGATATATCACCGTCATGGAAATGTTTAATACACACTACTGAGTTTTGAGATGGTAACCAGTCTTTACGAGGAATACTTTTCACCCACTTCTGTTTCAAATGGTCGTCTCGCGGAAACCTCAACACCGTAATATATCCTTCTTTACTGGTACTACGCACTTTGGAGGCATCTTTTCACAATTTCGTTTATGTAGGAGTGCAGGTAATAGGTAAAAGATCTATTAATAAACTATATAATGTCGGCCGTTCTATAATAAAACACGGCCCGATCTCCAACGTTGCCATATTTCAATGCTCCGGCCTAGTGAGTAGAGACGGCCATGGCCGACTGTACTCACTAGCCGGAGCATGAAATATGGGAACACTGAATCTGGGGGCCGAGTCTGCATTTGTTGTTATGTCATGTGTATTCTTCCAGGTGCATAAAATATGGTTGGAAGGTGATTATTAAAGCGTGTAGTACCAGGTTGCAGCCCAGTAGAGGACTACCAAACCATGGCCCAACATCACCTTATTCCAGATTAAAAAGAACGTTGCAAGGTGATTTTTAATGGGTTTCTACTGATTTACCTGCACAAATGAAACTATAAAGATAAAAAGATGCCTGCAAAGTGTGTAGTGCCAGGTTGCACTAGCAATTGTGCGTCCAATAAGGGACATAAACAGAAGTGGGTGAAAGGTATTCCTCGGAAGGGCTGGTTATATTTATAAGGATAAAGACAATAATTTACAAACATTTCAAAGGATAAGACCTATTTTAAAGCACAATGTGGTACCTATAATGTTTTCTGGACCTCCCAAATATCACAGAAAAATACAGTTAATAGAACTCATCTGGGCATGACCTGGGGCATACCTACGAAAGGATTTGATAATGAAAGGAAAATCAAGACCAGCAAGAATGGCTTCACAGTGACCTAATATGAATTTTTCTAGCTCAAGTGACAATTTACAAAGTAAATTGAGTGTTCATTTAAGTGGAAGTGGCAGCAGGAATCAGGTTGAGTTTATTTTTATTTTGTAGTGTCTGACTGTGATGAAACAGACATCAGATGTAAGTGGTATTGGTAGTAGTAGTTCTAAAAAGTATTTTTCTTAATTTATTAACCGAGATGAACTCTAATACATATAAAATGGAATAATTATTCTGAAACTATAGGGCCACTATTTGACAGCTAAGCCACGTTGCCACATCTAAGGCTCCGGCCTTGTGTAGAGTCGGCCATGATCCATAGCAACGCTATCTGGCAGATACCTATCTGACACTTTAACTGGACATTGAGAAACCGGCCCTTAAAAAAGTTGTTTTTTCAATCCATGTATACCTTTAAAACAGTAGGTCAGAATTCGGCTGCATGATTCTTTTACAATGCTTTTGATACAGACACGCCTAGTGCCATCCTACGGAAATGTAGTAACTTTCTACTCGTACAGTGCCAATAGGAACGAAGCTCCGCCCATTCGTCATGTTTAGGCAACTTTAAGGTGGAGGTTATAGTAAACTGCTTGTGGACAACACATTTGCGGGGTAAGGGCAGAGGTAAGAAGTCGAGCAAGAAGCGGGCGTGGCCTATTTACTATAATTTCTACTACAGAGATATGCTACCAAGTCATAAAAAATGTTTGCAGGCGCCGCTCTCTTTTGCTTAAATGCCGAGGGGTCTGTGGTGGTGATGCCAAACCGTGTCCTGCTGACCCTAGATCCGTTGCCGTCGTGTAAAAAGTATTCAGACCTTTTTTAATCGTCCGTCGTTGAGAAGTAGACGTTGTATAATTTATACCTGGTATTACAGCTGATCCCTTTTCTGTGTATATACATAATAATAAATACAATATGGGCATAAAGAGTTGTTTATAAGTGTAACTGAGTTGTCACACAAAAAATGAACTTATCGTATGTACAAGAGCGAAAATAGGACGGAAAATAAAGTGAAAATATGAAAAATCAACAAGAGTACAACGACAATATTATGCGTGTATATGTTATTTGTAAAGCAGCTAAATTCAGTGAAGTTCACCTCACACTGAGCAGATTAGACATGCCAACGCCGTTGGAAAACTGGATTGGCGTAAATACGTATATGTCCCCCCCCCTTGGAACTAGAAATTAAAAAATGTCTCATACTTTTTGTCTATAGCACCCCCAGAAGGCGTCAGCAAAATTATTGTTGGATTCACAACAAACTGCGGAAAAATAAACCAAATTATGCCTGCCCCCCTCTCTCCACCGGTAGGCCTCCAAAAATATACCCCCCATAGTGACGTTCATTCTGAATTACAGCCGCCAAATTCGGTATTTCGAAGAAGTATTCCAAAAGAGGGCCGCATTTTAACAACTTTGTGAAATCTATAACACCTCCATCTCCAACACATATATACCATATACCTATGCCAAGACTGTTATGTACTCCGTAGAAAAAGAAAAATTTGCTCTCTCTGATGTTGAGTGATTAAAAAAAATTTGAGTATTAATTGCGGACTATTAATAGATGCCCATCTGACCTGTAATGCTGCCAAACCAAGATGATGTCCTTATTTTACCTGATATATGACACCTGATGAAGAAGGTATTCAGAGAAGAAAAATGACTTTTTGGACGAAAAACGGTGCGTTAAACAGAAACCACAATTGGTTTTATCAAGTTCAGTGGCAGTTCCATGTCACAAAAAGTAACTATTGCTACTTTGCCGTCTGAACACAAAAAATCGTGAAAGTGGAGAACATAGTAAAGGAACATGACTTCTGGAATGAATAAATGTTAATTAAAATACAAGGTTTTTATCAGTTTTGTTACAAAGTAAAAATAATGAAGTCAAGTTGATCAACTCAGTACTTCCCACACATTGTGATACTAGTTTATCATTTTCCCATAGCATGAAGCCTGGCTACGATTTACTTTAGGGTACAGCCGCTAGGTGGCGCCCCTATATGTCAATCGAAAGGGCTCGAGGTGGGGAGAAATAATATCCCCAGGCACAACACCCGGAAACGAAAGGCAAAAAAGTTATGGAGAAAACAATTTCCCATGTTAAGTGTATGGGAATTTTTCGAAAATTTAAGGTACAGCCGCTAGGTGGCACCCCTATATGTCAATCGAAAGGGCTCGAGGTGGGGAGCAATAATGTCCATGGGCACAACGCCCGGAAACGGAAGACAAAAAAGTTATGGAGGAAACAATTTCCCATCTTAAGTCAATGGGAATTTTTCTTTCTCGTTAAAAGTGAATGAAATCTTCCACGTAGGTTAGGTTAGGTTTAGGTTAGGTTAAGTTAGGTTAGGTTTAGGTTAGGTTATACATAAAATAAACATGTTCCTTTTGATTCCAATGACTTTTAATGAGAAAAAAATTCGAAAAATTCCCAAATTGTTTCCTACATAACTTTTTTGTCTTTCGTTTCCGGGTGTTGTGCCCATGGACATTATTGCTCCCCACCTCGAGCCCTTTCATTGACATATAGCGGCGCCACCTAGCGGCTGTACCCTAAATTTACGAAAAATTCCCATACACTTACCTAACATGGGAAACTGTTTTCTCCATAACTTGTTTGTCTTTCGTTTCCGGGTGTTGTGCCATTATTGCTCCCCACCACGAGCCCTTTCGATTGACATATAGGGGCGCCACCTAGCGACTGTACCCTAAAGTAAATCCTTACCTGAAGCTTTAGTCTGAGATCCCCCTGCTATCGTCAGCACCCCCCCCCCCCCCCTCCCCCCCAAAAATTGTCTTATGCCGCCAGATCTTTCTTCACAGGTCAGTGGACAGCCTAATAATAATAAGAATACAAGAAATTTTTCAGTTTTTCAACCCCCCAACCCAATTTCACCCCCACACAAAAAAACGCAGGAAATGATCAAGAACCTCTAAAACGCTTCAAAACGAAGTTTGAGCTGGCTTTATATTTTTAGTTTTTAAAATCAATTCAACAGTTTCCTCGTTACACAATATAGAACAATCTAAATCAATATTCGTATGCTTACACCAGAAAAATTCTAAGTCCTTTGTTTTGTGTAATAGGAGAGGCAATGTTCGAATCGACCTAAAAAAGTTATTTATGTCGCTAGGTCTTCCTTTACAGGCCAATGGACAGTCTATTATGAAAGCAACAAATTTTTCAATTTTACCACCCCCCCCCCCCCCACCCTTAAAACGCCTAAAAACGAAGTTTGAGCAATTTTTTGTTTGTTTTATCCTGATTACACTCCGCCACCCATGCACCGATTTTCAAAATTATAGGAACATTACCTCCTACGACCCCACAGCATATCGCTGCACAAATTTCATCACAATCCATGCAGCGATTACTGAGATTACGAGGCTAGAGGAACGCCAACAGACCGACGGAAATAAGTGTCATGGATTTTCGTTATGTAGACATCATAAAACACCCAAAAAGCGTATTATCTGGAAATCGAAAATTTTCGCGATCACAATACTCCCCTCACCTATCGGTGTGGGAAGTAAAAATGTAATTTCTATTCGCGACGCAAAAAAGTGTGAGCCTAAGACTCTAGACTTGGACCTGCCAGCAATTTAAATTTTAATTACTTACAAATCTGGTTGAAAAAGATTTCTCAGTAATCCTGAAAATAATAACTGGTCCAGACCAATTACCCGTGATTTATTTAAATTTTAGTAGTTCCTAACTTTTGGCCTGCAGTGTATATGAATAAGTTACCCAAAACCACCGACTACAAATTTAGACGATGCCCCAAACAATATCTATCTCATTCCAGAAATGAATGAACTTCTGCTCATTCATAAACTGTAGTTTGCATACCATTGTATTGGTATCAGTGTCCCAATAGGCGCGAGATTGTTCAATGCAAGACTCTGGCTGTAACCATTGTTCACCCTATATATTAATAATGTTTGGCACAAAAACGTGATTTGCGTTTTCTTAAAACTTCAGTGAAATGTCGATCCAGATTTTAGAATAAGTTTATACAGGGATTAACGAGACCGTGAATATAGTCAAGAAAACGTCAATTTTGGCATATTTTTAATAATTGTCTATTAGGAAATTTCAAAAAGTACGTCTACATTCCTCTAGTACCGTCCTTTTTTCAGTTTTTTAGTCAGAGGAATAATTAGTAAATGATTAGGAGCATATGATTATTTGTATTCTATATAAAAACAAAAAGAACGCTACCGGAATCAGTAATTTTCTATTTATGCGCCGTTAAAATTGCCTTCTATGTTCGCGTCCCTAATCAACTTATTCAGGGTGTTTACGATCATAGTGCATTAATTTGGAGGAACGATAGATCACGATATTTCGAACCTAAAACTTCGGTACCTACCCCACTAGTTTGCCCAGAGCGCTCCCATTGACCCAGTGACCGACTGTAGTATAGTACCACCCAAGTATTCATCCCAGTCTTTGTCAGGTGTTTTTGCATATCTATGTAAACAAATGCGCGAGTACCGCCGACGAATTACGGGATTTGTTGTTGTCTAACGTGCAATGGAACAATTTACTAGTAGAGACTATGTTGGCATGCTCTTCATTTATGGAGAAGCTCACCAAAACAGTGCCGCAGCTGCTAGGCTTTATGCTAGCTAGATTTCCCAATCGCCGAAGACCACATCCGCGAGGTTTTGTTAACGTGGTGCAACGCGTCTTAGATACGGGTAGCGTGCAACCTAGACGTGGAAGCGACGGGGGCCCCGGAAGACCCATGCGAGTCCTGAACGCTGAAAACCGCATTTTGAAAATGGTGGGTAATGATGCTTCGACAAGTACACGTGTGGTTGGTAGTGCGTTGCACCTGTCGAATCGAATTGTGTGGCGCACCCTAAGAGAAAATCAGCTGTATCCATTCCATGTTCAGCGTGTCCAGGCCCTTGAAGAAGCAGACCATCCCCAGCGCGTGCAGTTTTGCCAGTGACTTTTGGATCAATATGCCGCGAACGAAAATTTTCCACTGCAGATACCCGTAACCGATGAATCACTGTTTACGAGGGATGGAGTCACTAATGTGCATAACATGCATACGTGGGCAGTAGAACATCCGCATGTAGTCCGAAGAAGCCATTTTCAACACAAATTTTCTCTTAGCGTTTGGGCTGGCATAGTAAATGGGTTACTTATAGGCCCTTTTGTTTTGCCGGACAGAATGTCTGGTGCAGATTACCTGTCATTTTTGCAAAATGGACTGCCAGAACTGTTAGAGGACGTTTCCCTGGGAGTACGCCAACACATGTGGTATTTGCATGATGGTGCGCCCCCACATTTCCACCGGCACGTGCGTGAATTTCTCAGTGCAACGTTTGGGCAACGATGGATTGGCCGGGGAGGTCCCGTTCTTTGGCCACCGAGATCTCCGGACTTAAATCCCTTGGATTTCTATCTTTGGGGAGACATGAAACGACGGGTGTACAGCCAAGAAATCCACACGATAGAGGAACTACGTCAACGCATCGACAACGCGGCCATGGAAATCCGGAATGACGTAGGGGCTTTACGTCGAGCATGCTCTGCCTCATGGATAAATCGAGCTAGACTGTGCATAACGGCGATAACTTCTAACAGTTCCTTTCAGTAAGTGATAAATAATAAAATAATGTACAGATTTTAAAATTGCTGCAAAATAGGTATGTTTTGTTACTTGCGTTTGCTTACTCAAAACAGTTCTATGGAATAAGTCCAACAAACGTTTATTTCATACGCCATGATCCTTCTGAAATCTTGTCAAATCAAAACAGCTGCAACAAAAGGTATGTCGACCATGTAGTTACTGACAAAAAATGTCTATTTTTCTTTGCAAAACTTTGGGTCAAAGCCTAAACCCTTTTTTATTTCCACGTCGTAAACAGCAGGTGAATCCGAGGTAGCATTTAAGTGAGCCACACACCCTGAACAGATTTCATTCGGCGATACCATCGTCTCCGATACCTAATTTCTCGGTGTTGGTTAATGTTATCCACTGATACACTGCGATTCTATCATAAGCTGTAGAGTGTACTGAGACGGGATACCGTTTCATACGAGATTTCGCACCATCCAGCCTTTCACTCACAAAACATCCTCCACAGTGCGCAGTGCGTGGGGCGCTTTAGCGATTAGCGAATATGACATGCTCGAATACATTTTTGCCGCATATTCTATGTTATCAGAAAATGTTGCGATCTTTTCGAAACTCCAAACTCGGGATACTCGTATTAAATTTGTGGTACCAGCATTACAATGATGTGTAATATTCGTACTTTACATAACGGCATTAAGATCGTAAACACCCTGTATACAAAACGTTACTACAGGCAGGTTGGCGTTGTGGTAGTAGATATGCCTTCTGTGCAAGGCGTTGCGAGTTCGGGTCTGGATATGTACTTTTGTTTTTTATTTTTAAAAAATTATTTTGACCGGTTTTTAAGATTAGCCGATATGTTGATCTGTAATGGGTTTTCACATATACAAATTTGTGTTGTATTTTTTTTAATACTTTGTACCCGTGTGCGGTGTGTGTTGAAGGGCATGAATAAGGGATTTTATTATTTACTTAAAAAAGTATGCTAATATAATACTGAGTAGCGTGTAGACGCTAATAGAATGGGATACTGGAATACAAAAAACAATACTTAGAATAAAGGAATACTAAAATAATAATGATAAAATAATCAATTCCCACTGTCACTAGAGAGATGATTTCATTTGACATATTTTTAGTTATATCTAACTCCACCGGTTCAGTCTTTTTGAGATGTTCCTGCCCTGCCACAGGCTTTTAAACGAAAAACAAAAGTACCTGTCCAGACTCGAACTCGCAACCTCTTGCACGGAAGGCATATTTACTCATACTCAATTTATTCATGTAACTATACAACAAAGTATTAACACACGCCCAAAATACTAAGTAGCTACATCTCTCTCTTATCACGCACTAAATGTTTTTTTTGTAGTTCGTTCTGGCTAGGATCCGCCATACAGGTGGATTATAGTGATCTCCGCCGCGACGCTGGTACTCTGGCTCTCCAAAGTAGAGGGTGTGTCCAACCGAAGCCGCAAATGTGTCATTAGTCCCCTGTTACGACATCCTGGTATTTGTCATCTCAGAGTCCTAACATCCTTGACTTAAGATTATGCTACCCTGATGAGGTCCGAGCTCGAACTTGATAATTTTAATCGATTAAGATCCTTGTGCTGACATGCTCACAAATAGTTCAAGCTTTTGATTATTGTTATTGTGTTGGCTCATGCAATCTTTAAGAGATTTTCCTGATTAGATCTTAAACTTACACTGATGTTTGAATTTTTTTTTGGAATCAATTTATTAACGAACATTCGATCTGTGATACTTATTTCACATAAGCAATTTTGCCTACTTTGAATTGTCACATAATGTATGAACTTTTCCCTGAATTTATTTTTTTTTTAATCCAATTTGAGGCATACATTTTCCCTGAATTTTCTTTTCAAGTTTAATATGATGTATAAATTTTCCCTGAATTGATTTTTGAATTTGATGTTGTTAAGCCTTTGTGGATTTGTTCTTTCAAATCAATAAGACACAACACTTCTCTGGATTTACTTTGTTGTTTATCATTTGAAAAATTTCATGTAGGTATTTGACTTTGAAATGATATCACTCAAGCACTTAAGCTGTTTGATTACCTTTTTCTTTGTAGTCTCATTTTAGACTGCTGGCGCCCAACATTTTTTTTGTTGATCACTGAATCATAATGCTCTTTATCGAATCAGAACATTACTGGATTATAGTAAGATCTTTTATCGAATCAGAACGTCACTGGATTGCAATTTTTTTTATTGAATCAGAATATTACTGAATTATAGTTAGTACTTAGAAAATATTTTGATCAAGATTTAAATATTTTTTTGAGTTTTCATAGAAGCACTTATGGTGTTACAATTTTTTTTTATTTAATATTTCATAAATGGAAATAGTTTGGTCTTATACTTATGCTTTAGAGATTTGAATTTTCTCTTAAGTCTGTTCAGTGGAATATTTTACAGATTTTAAAATTGCTGCAAAATAGGTATGTTTTGTTACTTGCGTTTGCTTACTCAAAACAGTTCTATGGAATAAGTCCAACAAACGTTTATTTCATACGCCATGATCCTTCTGAAATCTTGTCAAATCAAAACAGCTGCAACAAAAGGTATGTCGACCATGTAGTTACTGACAAAAAATGTCTATTTTTCTTTGCAAAACTTTGGGTCAAAGCCTAAACCCTTTTTTATTTCCACGTCGTAAACAGCAGGTGAATCCGAGGTAGCATTTAAGTGAGCCACACACCCTGAACAGATTTCATTCGGCGATACCATCGTCTCCGATACCTAATTTCTCGGTGTTGGTTAATGTTATCCACTGATACACTGCGATTCTATCATAAGCTGTAGAGTGTACTGAGACGGGATACCGTTTCATACGAGATTTCGCACCATCCAGCCTTTCACTCACAAAACATCCTCCACAGTGCGCAGTGCGTGGGGCGCTTTAGCGATTAGCGAATAT
Source organism: Callosobruchus maculatus (assembly GCA_951848785.1). Taxonomy (NCBI): domain Eukaryota; kingdom Metazoa; phylum Arthropoda; class Insecta; order Coleoptera; family Chrysomelidae; genus Callosobruchus; species Callosobruchus maculatus. The sequence continues at coordinate 1,718,497 of CATOUR010000191.1, read as the reverse complement.
GACATGCTCGAATACATTTTTGCCGCATATTCTATGTTATCAGAAAATGTTGCGATCTTTTCGAAACTCCAAACTCGGGATACTCGTATTAAATTTGTGGTACCAGCATTACAATGATGTGTAATATTCGTACTTTACATAACGGCATTAAGATCGTAAACACCCTGTATACAAAACGTTACTACAGGCAGGTTGGCGTTGTGGTAGTAGATATGCCTTCTGTGCAAGGCGTTGCGAGTTCGGGTCTGGATATGTACTTTTGTTTTTTATTTTTAAAAAATTATTTTGACCGGTTTTTAAGATTAGCCGATATGTTGATCTGTAATGGGTTTTCACATATACAAATTTGTGTTGTATTTTTTTTAATACTTTGTACCCGTGTGCGGTGTGTGTTGAAGGGCATGAATAAGGGATTTTATTATTTACTTAAAAAAGTATGCTAATATAATACTGAGTAGCGTGTAGACGCTAATAGAATGGGATACTGGAATACAAAAAACAATACTTAGAATAAAGGAATACTAAAATAATAATGATAAAATAATCAATTCCCACTGTCACTAGAGAGATGATTTCATTTGACATATTTTTAGTTATATCTAACTCCACCGGTTCAGTCTTTTTGAGATGTTCCTGCCCTGCCACAGGCTTTTAAACGAAAAACAAAAGTACCTGTCCAGACTCGAACTCGCAACCTCTTGCACGGAAGGCATATTTACTCATACTCAATTTATTCATGTAACTATACAACAAAGTATTAACACACGCCCAAAATACTAAGTAGCTACATCTCTCTCTTATCACGCACTAAATGTTTTTTTTGTAGTTCGTTCTGGCTAGGATCCGCCATACAGGTGGATTATAGTGATCTCCGCCGCGACGCTGGTACTCTGGCTCTCCAAAGTAGAGGGTGTGTCCAACCGAAGCCGCAAATGTGTCATTAGTCCCCTGTTACGACATCCTGGTATTTGTCATCTCAGAGTCCTAACATCCTTGACTTAAGATTATGCTACCCTGATGAGGTCCAATAAGTCCGAAATACCTGTCGGCAGCTATCGTTGTTATAAGCCCGTCTGGGTCTCGGGTTTAAATGGTCCCAGAATTTAATCTGCCTGTCGTAAGAGGCGACTAAAAGATGGGTAGATCTTGCCTTAAAAGGGCCTATGGTGGTCACCGGCTGTGAAAGCAGGCGTATGAACCACCATAGTGAGGAAACGGCTAGACATATGTTAAGGACGGTTTCCCGACAGCGTCTGATAACAAACCTGGCAGTAGGTATAAAATGCGCCCCCAGGAAGCCGCCCAACATCAAACGGCTATTCGGTGCGTGGCGACACCGCGGGGTTAACCCAAGCCAGGGATGAAAGCCGGCCGGCAACCTGTTCAGGTCATCCCTAGGAGGCAATTTGGACCACTTTAGGAGGACGACGGAACTGAAGGATGACCTGCTGAGCTGCTACGAGAGCAGTAGCCCGCGCCGTAGGGGATACATGTCCCGCATGCATGGGAGGTGGTGTGAAATGCATCCAGAGCATAGCACAATTACCTCCCAGAGCTTGCGGAACCAGGTATTTTACCTTTGGGGGCAGGGATACGTTCGTGCTCCAGCTCAGCCTGCCCCTTCGGCGACTGAAAGGCCTGTTAACCAGGCTGAAAGGCCGCCGATGAGGCCCGCTGAGAGGGAAATCGACGAAGCCGTCTCACCTGGAGATTTCAGTGCCTTGCATAACAACAAGAGGTCCTTCAAGCTGGCAGATTTAAAGAGAGAGGATGAGGCGGTCAGGTCTCTGACATTTGGAGCATCAATTGCGAAATTTACGCTGCGACTCTGAGGCTGGCTGGACAGGGGAGAGTGAGACTCTCCTGTCGAGAGAGCACAGAGGCGGGTGTGCCAAATGGAAGCGAAAATCCAGTTGGCTCGCCAAGAAACATCCCGTATCCAGTGTGTGATGGAATATAGAGCAGCCGGTAGGTCTTTCACGCGCCGCGTGCGCCAGATAGCTCGAGATCCAAGGCGCGAGCATCACACGCTCAGTCAAGCGGTACTGGTTGTTGTCAAGCAGCATTGTCTTGACAGGATACGGATGCTAATCGCTGCTAAACGATCACTGGTGACGCGGGCGAGAGGTTTGGAGGAAAACAGAATGTTTTCCGAAAAGCCTGCTCGTCTCTTCCAACAGCGACCACCAGTCATAGAGCAGCCGCCAACTGCTGATCGCGTGGAGACTTTCTGGAGGGACATTTACGGACAGCCCAAACCTCTCCAAGCAGACATTCCGGCCTTGGCGCAGTTCGAGTCTGTTTGTAGGAGGACTCCAAACTTGAATGTACTGCGTCGCCCGATAAACGCGGAAGAAATTCTTGGTGCCTTACGAGGCAAGAATTTCGCAGCTCCTGGCCCGGATGGCATAAACACCTACTGGTTGAAAAAGTTTCTTAGTTGCCACCGGCATTTAGCTAGAGTTTTTAACTCGTGGCTAAATCAGGAACAGCCAATTCCGGCTTGGTTTGTCGAGGGTCGAACCGTGCTTCTCCCGAAGACCGGAGATTTGTCTGATCCTAAAAACCGCAGGCCAATAACATGTCTGAACGCATGTTACAAGCTCTTCACCAGAATCTTGTATATGCGTATTCTTCAAGCTGTAAATCCCGTACTTCTCAGCGTATATGAACAAAGAGGGTCTAAGAAAGGAGTAGCTGGCTGCAGGGATAACCTGTTGATTGACCGCTGTGTCACACAGGACTCCGTGCAGTACCTGCGAAACCTTTCTATGGCCTGGATCGACTATCGGAGGGCATTCGACACTACGTCTCATGAACTGATTGTGCGGCTGTTGGAATGTATTTCGCTAGGTGATCAAATAATTGGATGCATCAAACAACTGATGCCGCTCTGGAGGACCCAGTTCACTATAACATCGGGTGAAACTAGGGTCTTCCAAGGAGACTCCCTGAGTCCCTTGCTCTTTTGCATCTCGCTACTACCTTTGTCCATAGCGCTGAAAAATACTACCTGATCGAGCTGTAAATGATACAGCTGTGGCACGTCCAATTACCGGAGGCACAAGATCACCCACTTGTTCTACTTGGATGACTTGAAACTCTATGCCTCCGGACAATGCTGTAACGGTTCACCCGTTTTCAAAATTGTTTTTATATTATTTACTTGGCTACCATATACAAATAGTTTACAACTTCCATTTTTAGCAACTGCTTCCTCATTATACTAGTACATTTTTATAACTATTTTGCTTCTCACCTCTACCTTTTTCCCATCTCTACTTCCTTGAGCTGCAAATATTGTTAATTATACACACTGCGCAAGTGCGCCAAATTTTGGGAAAATCTAATGAGTGGGGGGGGTATGCTCTCTCTCTCTTTACCGAGGTTAGCTTCTAGATAAAATGTAATGGTTCATTCCTTTTGCTTTCTGAACTCATACAGTTAAGACAACCTTTTGTGTGTCTGCAACATGTGATAATCAAGGAAAACCACCCTTTTTCGGGGTGCCACCACCAAAACCACCCTTTTGTCGGGGTGCCACCATGAAGACCACATTTTTTGTCGGGGTGCCACCATGAAGACCTAACCTTTTGTCGGGGTGCCACCACGAAACCACCTTTTTTCTCGGGGTGCCAACATGAAGGCACCTTTTTTTTCGGGGTGCCACCACCAAAGCCACCTTCCTTTTCTCGGGGTGCCACCGTCAAGACCACCAAGACACCTTTGGAGCACCACCTGAACTCCTTCCGAAGAAGCCAGCCCTTTGGAGCACCGCCTTCTTTTGGGAAGGGCACTACCTGGACTTCCCTCCGAAGATGAGTACTTGTTTAAAAAAAAAATAGAATGTACTGCAGTCATATATTCTGAAATAAATCTTTATTAATTCCTATTTTTCATTTCTTGGCGGCTAGCTAGACTCACACACACACGCACGCACCTACATACCCTAGTCTCATGCAAACCAATTGAGCTGCTGGTTGCTATGAGTAATAAAAGTGTTGGCTGGTGGTTCATGACCAAGCAACATTTTTATTGTTACAAATTGGCGCCCAACGTGGGACCAGACATGGGCTATGTCTGGTGTTGTGCGTTGTGAGTCTTGGAGCTGTCTTGAAGTGAAAATTGGACAACTTTTTCAAAATTCCATTTCGGCTCATTGACTCAAAATTCCATTTAACAATTTTTTTTTGATGCAGTACTTTCATTTGGCAAATATATCTTATTATTTAATTTTCTTTAACTATTATCAGCTTATATTTTTTTTTGTAGTTTTCAGGGTGATTGTTGGTCCAAATTTTTTATTTTCAAAATTTTTCTATTGAGGTATATTTGAAGTTCTTTAAATTTTTCTATTGATTTTTGTCTAGTAGTATATTTTATTTATGACTGAGATTTTATTTCCTAATGCATTATTTTTTTGTACTGTCTTGAGACATTTCGCGTATGCGTTAATTTATAAATCTGAGCATATGTTGTAAATGCTTCTCTAAGATATCTGGCGTTTGGATATTATTCACAGGTCATAAACACATACCTACAGTTTTTTGTATGGTTTGCTCTTTTTTTGTAGCTATATATTTTGTGTGGTATTTGGACAACAATTCACTACATTTTTCTTTGGTAATTTCCTATTTAGGTACATTTATTTAGCAACTCATTTATACGTTGAAATTTTTATAAGCTGACTTTAGTTTTTTGCTATTTATAGAAGGGTGGCTATATATGTGCAAATATATACTTGCATATATATTTAATTTTCCTTGGCTATCACATAAATTCATGCACACACACATAGAAAATATATTGATATGTCGCAAATTTTTTTTGGTCCTTTATTAAGTAAATTGTAGGTACTTTGTTAGTGCGATTGTTTTCATTCTGGAGTTTTATTGATGTGTAGCTGTTTTATCTGGCAAATATTTCTGATGTTAGTTAGGGCACTATAGTCTCTATTTTCTTACATTGAAAGACTGATAAGGGCAGCCGTATTTGTTGAGGCCAGATAAATAGTTTTAAAAGTTTTGAGTATTGCTCCAGAATACTAGTTTCTAATGTTTTCAAATACATACATGCTCGAGTCTTTTGATGAAGTGTTTAATATTTTTAGATTGCACTTCTTGTTAGCTTTTGTCTCTCCATTTTCTAGTTGAGGTCTTATTTAAAGGTAACTATGCCTATCACTAAGCGAGTTCAGATTCAAATGGTGATCAGTACTTTTGTTTGTTTCATGTATAGTTTTTGATTATAAGTCCCTGTTACAAAAATTCATACGCCCTGCTGTACTGGGCGAAGATGCGAGACGTCTGAAAGGAAAATGCGCTGTTATTCTCCCTTCAAGCGTCAGTGTCAAAAAAAGAATTAGCCAGCGCCTCTCAGAAATTCTATGCAGCAGTAAGAGTCTGCTAATAGATCTCTTTAGGACACTTAAAACCGTTGTTTATCAACCTTATGTATATCACAGTCCCAATAATTCATACGCCCTGCTGTACTGGGCGAGGATACTTAAATGTCTGAAGGGAAAATGTAATTCTCTCTTCAAGCATTAGCATCCAAAAAGAATTAGCCAGCGCCTCTTAAAAATTCTAGGCAGCACTAAGAGTCTGCTAATAGATCTCTTTAGGACACGTAAAACCGTTGTTTATCAACCTTATGACCTATCACAGTCCCAAAACTTCATACGCCCTGCTGTACTGGGCGCGGATGCTTAATGTTTGAAGGGAAAATTTAATTCTCTCTTCAAGCATTAGTGTCCAAAAGAATAAGCCAGCGCCTCTTAAAAATTCTGGGCGGCAGTAAGAGTCTGCCAATAGATCTCTTTAGGACATTTAAAATCGTTGTTAACCAACCTTATGAACTCATAGTCCCAAAATTCATACGCCCTGCTGTACTGGGCGCGGATGCTTAATGTTTGAAGGGAAAATTTAATTCTCTCCTCAAGCATTAGTGTACAAAAAGAATTAGCCAGCGCCTCTCAAAAATTCTAGGCAGCAGTAAGAGTCTGCTAATAGATCCCTTTAGGACATTTAAAATCGTTGTCAACCAACCCTACGAATTGTCATTGTCCACTCGTGTGACAAAATTGCAGTATAGTTTCGATTCCATCGATTTCCAAATTCTGAGCAAATTTAAAATCCACCATACTGAACATTTGTGAGCACACTTAAATTTTCATTGATATTTTTGATAGTTCTTAACACTTTGATTAATCGATTTAATTTGTAGTATAAATTTGTTGCATTTTGTAGTATATTGTAAATGTTTTCAGAAATATTATTTGAGATGGTATCTTTCCAAATTTTGTGTTATAGAGACCGAGTAAGTCCTATGACGTTTCTTGGATCGAAAGCGTTTTTCTTATATGCATTTTCTGTTCACTTGTCTGTCGTCATATGCATACTTATAAATCTGGCGTATTTCGGGCAGATCTTGAAACCTCTGGCGTATAAGAAACACTTTTGACATGGTACATTGTATTGTACATTGTTGTTGGTAGATTTCTGAAATCCTATGTTCATTTATGCCATGTCATGTCATTTCAACTTTGTGTGAGCTCATAAAACACTCATTCAACTTTTGAATTTTCACTCATGAATAAAATCATCCCTGATTGTTGCTATCCTCTTGACTCTATCGTGGTATGCGTTCCTATGAATCTGCAGCGTATCTGGTGCAGCTTTTGTAGGTTTGCGATTTTCATGTGTGATTTGTTTTCATGGTACTTGTTCAATGTTCATTATAGTAGATTTCTTATGACTTTAAAATCACTTTAAAATTTACGGCTTTAAAAGAAAAATGTCACTTAGTTCTCATGAACGAAATTACCCCTGATTGTCTCTATCCTCTTTAGTTACTTGGAATGACTTTTGTAGGCCTGAGATTTTCATGTTTAATTTTTTTTTCATGTGATCTGCTCATCATAGCTTAGATTTTTTTTAAATCACTTTGAATTTATAACTTAACAATATTCACTTTGCACTCACAACTTGATATGAGTTTGTCACAATTTTAGTAATCTGATATTTGATAGACTGAAATTATGCTTAACATTTCTTGCCATTTTGCATTTAATCTTCGCTATTTGCTTGCTCGAACTTGATAATTTTAATCGATTAAGATCCTTGTGCTGACATGCTCACAAATAGTTCAAGCTTTTGATTATTGTTATTGTGTTGGCTCATGCAATCTTTAAGAGATTTTCCTGATTAGATCTTAAACTTACACTGATGTTTGAATTTTTTTTTGGAATCAATTTATTAACGAACATTCGATCTGTGATACTTATTTCACATAAGCAATTTTGCCTACTTTGAATTGTCACATAATGTATGAACTTTTCCCTGAATTTATTTTTTTTTTAATCCAATTTGAGGCATACATTTTCCCTGAATTTTCTTTTCAAGTTTAATATGATGTATAAATTTTCCCTGAATTGATTTTTGAATTTGATGTTGTTAAGCCTTTGTGGATTTGTTCTTTCAAATCAATAAGACACAACACTTCTCTGGATTTACTTTGTTGTTTATCATTTGAAAAATTTCATGTAGGTATTTGACTTTGAAATGATATCACTCAAGCACTTAAGCTGTTTGATTACCTTTTTCTTTGTAGTCTCATTTTAGACTGCTGGCGCCCAACATTTTTTTTGTTGATCACTGAATCATAATGCTCTTTATCGAATCAGAACATTACTGGATTATAGTAAGATCTTTTATCGAATCAGAACGTCACTGGATTGCAATTTTTTTTATTGAATCAGAATATTACTGAATTATAGTTAGTACTTAGAAAATATTTTGATCAAGATTTAAATATTTTTTTGAGTTTTCATAGAAGCACTTATGGTGTTACAATTTTTTTTTATTTAATATTTCATAAATGGAAATAGTTTGGTCTTATACTTATGCTTTAGAGATTTGAATTTTCTCTTAAGTCTGTTCAGTGGAATATTTTACAATCTTTTGTTGAGAATATTAAGGGTATCCCAGTTTCTTTTGAGTATTATTTACGGTTGCATAGGGTATTTAGATTTTTTATAGGCAACCTTGTAGTTATTTTAGAGGCCGTTTCAATGGTACGTGTTGGCGAGTGTCAATACGACAACCTTTATTGATACTGGGCCTGGAGGATAGTTGTGGGGGGTGACAAAGGGTAGTCAAAATTCTCTGAGGAGACTTGATACACACCTGATGTCACTAATGCAATGTATCTGAGCTCCTTCTTCAGGTCGTATGCGGCAGAGCGCCAGCAGCATTATTGAAATGCTAACCCATTCACTGAGTCGCCTGGAGGCAAGCTTCACTTGTCCTCTTTTCAGTCTAGTGACTACTATAAGTTCACTCTTGCTGTTACAGGCTGCAAGTAAAACTGTGTTTTTTTTTTTCTTTTTTTTTTCCTGCCCTAGAGTCTTCATGACTTGGTTCGCTTGTTGTGGGGGCGTGGTAGCTTCTGCAGTCCTCAGCTGACAGACGACTGGTGGATGTAGGAAGATTCTACGGCGCAGTTTTAAGATCCATCAGCGAAACGAATCTTCCTAGCCAGTTGGGTACTTTGGGTGCTGCTGCATCCTTTACACCTCGTGTAGCCGAGTCTTGAAACTCTTTGTCTTTTGTCAAAGTTTTGACGAGTTTTTTTTTCTTTAAGTCTTAAGTATATTAGGGTTCGATAGGTTGCATACATTTGTCTTTTTTACTTCACAATTTATTATCTTCATTGTGTAGTACATATTCAGTGCAGCTTCACTGTACTTTTAAGCGAGTTGGTGCTATAACCATCCCTCTTGTTTGGTAGACCTGAGGCTATCTCTTTTTCTTCCCATTTCTCTTCCAACATTTTTGTTTTCTACCTGCGTCTTCTTGCTCTTTCATGCACCTTGATAGACTTTGTAGGTTGTAAATTACTGCAATTTCTTGAGATTTGCATGGGAAAGCACGAAAACATAATCTGACTTTGTTATCAGGACAAATGATTGATTTTGATCCCTCAGTGATAACTTTAACTTTACTTTTTGTTTAAAAAAATTCTCGAATGCTTCTCAAATTTTTTTTCGTTAGGTGGGGCCGAGTGTAACGGTTCACCCGTTTTCAAAATTGTTTTTATATTATTTACTTGGCTACCATATACAAATAGTTTACAACTTCTATTTTTAGCAACTGCTTCCTCATTATACTAGTACATTTTTATAACTATTTTGCTTCTCACCTCTACATTTTTCCCATCTCTACTTCCTTGAGCTGCAAATATTGTTAATTATACACACTGCGCAAGTGCGCCAAATTTTGGGAAAATCTAATGAGTGGGGGGGTATGCTCTCTCTCTTTACCGAGGTTAGCTTCTAGATAAAATGTAATGGTTCATTCCTTTTGCTTTCTGAACTTGTACAGTTAACAGCTAATATAATTATGTCTCTCTAAGACAATCTTTTGTGTGTCTGCAACATGTGATGATCAAGGAAAACCACCCTTTTTCGAGGTGCCACCACCAAAACCACCCTTTTGTCGGGGTGCCACCATGAAGACCTAACCTTTTGTCGGGGTGCCACCACGAAACCACCTTTTTTCTCGGGGTGCCAACATGAAGACACCTTTTTTTTTTCGGGGTGCCACCACCAAAGCCACCTTCCTTTTCTCGGGGTGCCACCGTCAAGACCACCAAGACACCTTTGGAGCACCACCTGAGCACGAGAGCACGAGATTGCGGGTAAAGGAGCCTCCGACCGAATACTGTTAAACCAATCATTTGATTGGATTGTGCATTTGTTCTACTAACCTTTATAAAATTTCTAAATCTTCACGAGTAACATACAGATCAGATTTTGAAAGGAAATGGAAAAAATGGAAAATGGTTCTTTTGCAGATCCGACAGAATAGGTTTACGTTTTAGAAAGTTTCTATTTTATTGACAGGGCATGGGAGAAAGTAAACTGTAACCCTTTTCAACACCAAAGGTTTTTAAAAATATGAAGTTCAGGGGTAGATAAACTCCGAATATGGTGAAGACTGTTATAAACCCTTAGCCTCTGTAGCATTCTCTAGCTTCTCTCTCATGTTTGGAGGAATTTCAAGGACACTGGACGTTCTAAAAGCCAAGATTCGTTTGGACTGAAGACTGACAGCTATGAAGTGATTGCAAACAAAAGTAAAGGTGAACAAAATGTGGTTTTGCAAAAAAGTAATGATGAGAGAAACGAATAAGAAGGTTCAGTTCCTACGCCGATGTCTTAAAAACCGTTGGCAGTCTACTGTGATATATGTATATATACTTTTTGTTAGATTTAAGACTTGTGATGTAGTTTATATGGTAGTTTAAATGAAGTGAATTGGTGACACCTGGTATATTAGTGCATTGCGGAATGTTGAAATCTAGAAGTAGGTTACCAGAGCGTTGTTACCTGATATACGCAATGGTTCTGTAATTATTTAGATAACCTATAAAGTTACCTAGACGCTACCGGGGTCTCCCCCAGTTTTTGGTCCCTCATAATGGTTGAATGGTGTCTTAGATGGAGGGGCTTCTCTTCAGGAATAATTTCCCAATCATCTCCGACGGAACCCTCTTATACTACTGCACCATACGGTTGCATATATTACATTACAAAGTTTTCAAAAATTGATTCTGTTGCATTTCAGGAACTAATAATGATTGCATAATTAAAATAATTAACTCATTTTACAAGAAAAGTTCAAAAATGAAGCAGGCGAAAATATCTATTATTTTAAAAAGTTGATTATGTTGATATTATCTTACACGTTACACATACATGTATGTAATAATATAGCGAAACGATATAACTAAATATATAAAACCGTTAAGTTTTGTATTTTTATGATTGCATTTTACTTGTAGGCTTGAAATGAAAACAATAAAAATATCTATAATTTTTTGCGTTATATTTTCATATTTGTATAGTTTTTCCTTTTTGTTGAGTTTTCTCATAAGCGGAATTCTCGAGTAACTGGACAAAATACACAATTTATTCCTGGATTCACCGATTATTCGCTTATAGGCCACATCGACAACCGCGCTGCACTCAATGGTTAATGTGTAGGAGTGAGAAAGTGGAAGAAACATAACATGTTTGTATGTGGGATAATGCCCAACGCGCAACGAGTGACACTGCAAAGAATTTATTTTTTTCTAGGAATTCTGTAAGAAAGCTTGTGAATCTATTGATGTTTTATTTAGCAAATACAAATGCAGAATTCATTTCTGTAACACAAAATATTAAACTTAGATGCAGGGTTTAGTCGGATCCCTGAAATAAAACAAGATGATCATTATAAAATTACAACTAACTTCAATAATTCATACCGTAGGATCACAATCTGCACAATGCCAAGAGTATCCCCTCTTCTTGGGACTTTTCTTTAAAGGTGGATCCAAACAAGAAAAGTGATAATTTTTCTGGCATTCGTCGCACCTGAAAACAAAATCATCATACAATTCTTATAGGGAAACGAATCACCTCCGCATTTAAGCGGTTGGTATCATTAGGAGCGAAACAGAATACTGATTCAGCAGGATACGATTCTTGATCTCATCTTCGTCATTTAGTTTCCGTACAAAAACAGAAACCGAACTATTGCAAGGGCTACGTTATGAATGCTTCGTTATTGGATGGGTGGGAAGCATGTTCGAACTACATTCCTAAAAAATCGAGGTACGAGTATATAGGACCATCCCATATTTGGGTGGATATGGTGATAAATCAGTCAATCAAATCTACAGGATGTGTAAAACATACTTTTAATTTTTGCTGTTTGTAAAGTTCAAAAACGTTCTTCTTCTTTAATGCAACACCCTGTACTTTGACTTTACGACATTTTCCGAAAACTAGTCAAGCTGAAGAATGTTTTCCCACATCCCTCTTAATTCTTTTCCCGATTTTAGCTTGTGTCTTTCGCATTTACGAAATTCAGTGGCCAAGCAGGCGGATCACCATCTGCTCTGACAGCCAGGCAGCATTAAAAGCATTAAGTGCATGCTGGTTTACATCAAGGCTTGTTCTCCAATGTACAAAGGTCTTGGATGACATTTCGGCGAGACATCGGTTGTCACTTATGTGGGTGCCGAGTCATGCTGGAGTTAGTGGTAATGAAATGGCGGACGCTCTCGCAAGGCGAGGGTCGAGGAATAACTTCCTGGGTCCTGAGCCGGCTTTGCAGCAGGCAGCAGGTACCATTAGAAGGAAAATAGAGGGGTGGTTGCAAAATCAACATCTTATCAGATGGAGAGCAATCTCCGGACATCTCCGTCAAGCTAGAAAACTTATTTCAGGACTTCTGGATAAGGTGGGACGGTTCTGTCTCTCGCTAGACAGAAGCCGACCAAGGTTACTTGTCGGCCTGCTATCCGGCCATAACACCTTCAACCGCCTGTTGTATGTGATGGGGGTGGTAAATGATCAGACGTGTACACGCTGTGGCCAGGAGGAAGAATCCTCGGCACATATTCTTTGTCGTTGTGAAGCCCTTGGGTAACACCGGCAGACTAGACTCGGTTCAAGGGTTCTTGAACCTGAGGATATGAGATGGGCAGGAACCAAGGCCATCCTCACCTTTGCGATGAGGCTGAACTTGGGAACTAGGGTAAGGATAGGTGCAAAAGGGCCCGTTGGTAGGCCTATGCACTGGTGGTTCCAGCCACCAGACAGCCTCTCTCCCTCTTTTATTCATTCATTCAATTCCTTTCCCTCCAGTTACTTAGAATAAAATCTGCCAATTTACGTCTTACATACAATACATGTAATGATGACATTTAGTAGTCTACGTAGTCAATGTAGTTTGATAGATTGGCGATATATAAATTCCATGTACACCCACCAATGTATAGTACTTCTAAAACCCATCGCTAATCAGAAGAAGGCTAACATCTTGATCATGACGTATCTATTTTGTATTTTGTGCATGACATGATTGATAGAAACAATAATAATATGCATTTAGTACAAAGTTATGCAAAACCAAAAACCGTTCCTAAGTTTGGCGTGAATAGTTGGCTACAGAAATTTATTAGTTATAACTAGCGAGATACTTGAGGAAGGAATAATGGGATATAAAGTCGGAATATAGGATGAAGCACATCAACACGTCTATATTATCTGCAAATACAGTCAACCTCGGTTATAACAACCCGGGTTATAGCGAACTATCGACTATAACGAACCAAATGAAAAGTCCCGTTCAATCATTCCATAAGTCGAATACAAAAATACCTCGGTTTTAACACACGTGGGTATAACGAACTTTCGAATGTAACGAACGAATTTTGGGTTATTTTTTTACTTGCTCTCCGGTTATAACGAACGTTGACTATTATAGTCAACCTTAACTGCGAAATCAGCAAGAGGGTTCCCATAATTCTGACATAATACAACTTACGCAGTAAGGTGATTAGGTAGTAGTTCTCGCCAGTAAAATGGGTGACAAAGTAAAACTACAATCCTTTACGCTCAAGGATAAAGCGGATATTATTCGTGAAATACAGGATTGAAACAAACAAGCGGAAATTTGCCATGAAAGACGGATCAGCAAATCTACGGTGGCTACAATTTGGAAGAACCGCGATGAAATTTTGCAAGCTTCTGACAACGTGAACATCAAAATGAAGAAATTACGGAAATTTCGATTCAGAGGAGCGAAGTTTAACTGCAACTGAAGCTATGCAAAATTTGCGAAATATTCGAAGTTTCTTGTGTTCAAATTCAACTCCTCTAAGTGTTTTGGACCATTTAGCGGTGTTAGAAACTCATGTCAAAAATATTCGGGGGTAATAATACTGTTACTCAAAGTAAAATAACACCTTTTTACATCATCCAATTAAAAGCAGCCCGCGTTCGTGTTTTGTATCTGTATATGCGCATATGTATTTAACCTACGTTTATTTACATCTACCATCACAATTTTTTAGTTTAGTTTTATTTTTCTTTGTTGGCCTGTCTGTAGACGCCTTTGTTTATACCTTCTTATGGAAATAAAGTTTGTTTTTGAGACACAATTAGTTTCTGTTACATATGTATTCATTCTTACGACTGTTGCGTATTTTTCACGTTTATAACGAACTTCGGTTATAACGAACCACAATCAAAAGTCCCTTGGGGTTCGTTATAGCCGAGGTTGACTGTATTTGTATATGAAGGTGCATGTCTATAACAAGCATGCATCATCAAATTCAAGTATATCTTATAAAAGTATGTATCTATAATGAATTTCTGACTGAGGTGGAGTTGACTCTATTTTTATGATGGTGTATGGCAAGGTAAAACTGAAAAATGTTGCATTTATTTGTACATCAAGTTTTTTCGATCACTGAACTGATTTGGTTGGTATATAAATTCTCAAAAATCTGTTTGACAAAGGTGTCATCAAGTATTGACGTTTTGCTTTCAATAATGATGAACATTGGACATCTTAACAATAGCGAATAGCCAATAGAAACTGTTCGTTAAGGCCTTCGTCAAATGTGCATGTGATAAAATCATCAGGTGTACTTCGAGATGCAGGTTATACCCTTGTACATGTAATTTAATGAATACGGGTAGAGTTAGCCGTTAGGTATGACTTGTTTGTATTATAAAAATACTATTAAATAGAAAAAGACGTTGGAAACTATGAGAGACGTTTGAGTGTTATTTTCATTAAAGGAATTATTTGGATTATGAAAATAATTTTGAATTTGACATTACTTTAGAAATTTCATGACGGAATGTCAAAATAAACGTCTTGCTCGTTTCGATTGGCCTCCCCATATACATATACATGTTTTCTCGTAATCAACAACTCTGAAGGTATACAGACGAAATATACCATAGTTTATAACCCAAATGCGATTATACTGACTTGACGGAATCGTTGGCACTTCCTCCTTCGCCGCAAACATCGCATGTGTCGCCAGTTCCACCTGCCTTCTTAGGCGAGACCTTAGGTCCTGCCCTTGGTGGGCTCCTCATCCCAGTGCTACCTCTACTTATACGCGATGGACGGGACGCTGCTGTGGTGATGGGAGGACCGGCCGTAGTTGTCGTTCCCTCGACACCCTCCTGGGGCACGTAGAACCGCTGTGGGTTGGATTCAGAGGCGACTTCGCCGGCAGGCAATGGAATCGGCTTAATCTGACAGATGGATAACAGTTAATTCTTCGTAGACTTAAAATGTTTGATAGATAGCCTGCTGAGTGGTCACGATATCGCACTAACCAAATAAAAATTCAAATAAACACAAAGGAAAAGAACAAGTAACTGTCAACACCAAAATCAAACGTAAAAAACAAATATAAACATAATAGCTATTTTAAACACCACTCTCAATGAAACTCACCCTTTGGGTAACCATATTATATTACAGGTGTTGCAAAGATCATTAGAAGGCTTATACCGTAAACATTGAGACTTGTTTATAATGTAAGACAACTCGAGATAGTGTTACTGGTCTTAAGGGCGATATCCTTATACATGTTGTCTACAAAGGCATGAACTTCAACTTATGTTTACTGACCTTGGTTCCTCATTTAGATCATAATTTGGGGTGGTGAGTTGTTCACTGAGCATGTTTCTCTATTTTTCCGTACTTCATCATGTGTATAATTTTAATCATTACATTAGAATATAAGTTAGAAAATAGTGCACTCAATAAAGGGATTAAAGAAGTAAATCCGAGACTGGACTGGCCAGAAAAGAACAAAAAGGCTCTGACCGTAGCGCTCAACAGACATTTGAAATCGATCTGATCAATTTCTAGTTCACATAAATAAATATCAGTTTATGCCTAAAAGTGGTTAATCATAGTGCATTAGGACTCAACTTCGTCACAGAAACGACTTGTAAAAGAAATTAAAAAAAAAATGTTATGCCCTAGGCTCGAATATTTTCGGTCGGAGGCTAGCGCTTTAATCATTGAGCTATCATGGCACCAAGAAAATCGTTTGCTACAAAATATATTCATTTACTTTATTACTGGAATTTGTGACCTATATCACATATTTATTTCGAATTTCAATCGTAGTAAAAATGTTGTGTGCAACATTGTGCAAAGAGCATATTTGATGCAATCAGCATGGTTACACATACATAAATAACTACATATTTACGCATGCTAGGGACAATAATATAGTGTAGGTACCAATAAAAAAATCTCTTTCCAACAGAAGCGCTCGAGGTAGCAAACTTAGGTTGTACATGCTGAAATCGCGCTATTTATATATGTATGTAGTGTGCAAAATATCTGACACAACATACAAAATGTATGTTTACTGGATTACAGAGATAAAATTCTAAAAACGATACCTTGTAATTTGCAATTGTCGCTTTTGAATATTTAAATACTTTAGAATTTCCAATTGACCTTTTCGAATTCACAACTGACTATTAGAAATTACATTTGACGCTTTTGGATATTCAACTGACTATTTGAAACTAAAATTGACGTATTGGAATTTACAACTTACTATATGAAACTACAAATAACGAGTTGGAGAATTAACCTGATCGTTTCGGATTACCATTTGGCGCTTTAGGAACTACTGCTTAAAATGGTGTAGAATTAACCAAGGAAACCAAATTAATATGTAATAGTACGTTCCCTTAAAAAATATAACTATGATTTGTCACGCATTTAATAAATATAATAATAAATTATTATTATTAGAACTTATTATTTCTAAAATGGTGTCCAACTCGGAATATACTCAGTTGAAAAGAGATATCGTTTGACCATATCCCATTACAGTTTAACTAAGGTACAACTACTATTCTATAATTTGTATTTTTTTATTTATGTTTCAGCGATCTGCAACAAATCACAGATATAGCTGTTATATGAAACAATGACGGATATGGTACGGGTTATTCACGTAATTCGACACGGAGGATTATGGCTATTGTATCTGATGAAAAAGAAAATAATATTTTCGGATGGATAGGGACCCATTAAAGCTACATTTTAAAAATATTTTCATGGTATACAGGGTGTACCTAAAACACTAAGGCCCGATTTTATCAACATGCGCATTTTAACAAAGACTTTAACCCATCAGAGCAGCCCTTTCAAAAACGTGCATCTGTCAAAGTACTCTGAAAATTATTGATTTCTCTTGAAGTTGACCTCAAAAGCTCAAAAATTACATACTTTATATACAATCGACCATTGTGCTCTAGTATCTTTTCAAGTCTGATTTTCCATCCTAAATGAGTGAAAAATTGCATTTTCATGTTTAACAAAAAGTTTAGCAATTGCTACTCTCAACCAATCAGAAGTGGTACATTTGATCACTGGTTTCTTGGTGTATCAATGATATGATGACAAGAAATTCACTCACTGCATTATTTGGATAAAACAATAATTTACTATCGATAATAATTATAAATACATGCAATATATCTTCGTTTTATAGTAAAAAGTGGTAAAAAATAGCACTTTGTTGCATATCAGAAGTTAAACACAAGATTTAACTGTTAGCCAAGCTATTCAGAACAGCAAAGCTCGCTATTTAGCTGTGTATAACCTTATTTTATGTACAAGGTGTACGCTGCACCTTTACATCCTCTGTGAATATTTCTATAAGAAGGTCTATAACAAGCATGCATCCAGTAAATGAAAGATTGATTCTTCATAAAAGTATGTATTTTTCTATAATCCATCTGACTGACGGAGGTGGGATTTGTAGTTATTAAGTAAGGTAGTTGCTGTGATCGATAGGTACTGCCTTTATAATTCTGTCACAAATTATCGCAGTTTGCAATTAGTAGTTATACAATAATTACAATGTAAACATGAAAAATGTGGCATTAATTTGCAAATCAATGGCTTTGTGCTGATATCCTGCTATGATTTTGATCCATGAATCACCATGAATTTCTAAAATATTTTTGACAACTGTCGTCCAGCTTTGACGTTTTGTTTTCAATATTGATAAAATACTATTGGATGATACTTATTAACATAGCTCTCAATACCCAATAGAAAGCTTTTACTAAATAACATCCAATAGAAAAGCTTTGTCAAAGCCTTTGTTAAAATATGCATGTTGATAAAATCGGGCCTTAACGTATCAAAGTTATATTTTTTTAAATAGAATAAACTGTCTATTATTGCATATTTAGATTCCTAGGTGAATTCTTGTATAACTTTATACATCACGCATGGGACTTACAGCGAACCGTTTAGGTGTATATCAGCATTTTCGGTATAAGTAGTTATCAGAAAAAATTAATATCGTAAAGATTATGAAATTTAGAATGCAGTGGCTTTGGCGTATTACTAAGCATGAAATGCGCCAGCTTAGGTTTGATGATCAAATTTTAATTACGTTTATGCTTGGAGAAATCGGTCGATTAATTAAGGAAAGTTCTATCAGAGATAACTAGATTGTTTTCAAATGGGATTGCCTAATTTTTTCATACGAATAAATTTTAAATTTAATAGCCTTTCTAATCATATAAGGTTGTGAATATCAATCTCTGGTAGTTTTCATTTAATTACAAATTTTCGATCAAATAGGTGTTTATCAATAAATTTTCCTATCTATAAGCAACCTAGCAGGCCAAGAAATATAAACAAAAACATGTTCAGATGAGAGAAAACAAAGAAGATACAGACGAATTAGAGTAAAAGGCCAAGATTATAAAATTCTTTACAACAAATCAACTCTAACCATAATAAACGGTGGCAACATATCTGAGCCAAAAAAAGCTGGAGTATGATAGAAATAAATTTTTTTCACAGCCTACTGGGTACTGCAATGTACTAGAGATCAAAAATTTGCAATACAATTAAAAAACCTAGAATGAAAGTAAAACTACCAGCGATTGTTGCCTCAGCACGCAATTATCAATCACATGTAATGGTGTAAAAAAAATTTTTTTGCAGCCAGTCACAAATAATGAAATCTGAGAAATTCTTGGTTACAAACGGTGCACTCCAACAGACACTGGTCATCTATCATATGACGTTAGTTAGTAGGCCAACTCTTCCCTAGTCAGCGGGTCATCATTGTACTACCAAATAAAACAAAACTCCTTAAAAGATATAACAGGGACACATGCTTCACGCCATTGCGATCAAGGCGACTTTTGACAAGAAAACACAGATAGATCACGGATAGGAGGGATAATCACAAAAGGTTCACACAGAAGAATGAACACAAAACTATATATTTAAGCCAGAACTGTAGATGAACTCTGATAAAGTATCGTATATACTTTTCCGATTTGATGCCAGTAGATATACTATATTGAAAGGTGTATCTATCTTAAGGTTACTCATTCTGTTGAAAAGAGTCTCTGATTGATTATGTATTCTGGAACAGCCAAAAAATATATGATCCAGATCACCGTTCTCATTGCTTTGTGAGCATAAATCTGACGAAGTAACTCCAATATTGAAAAGATATGCTGGGTAGCTGGCATGTCCAAATTTCATCCTTATCAGCGATGTTATGCTTCTTCTTCTATAGTTGTATCCTCTATACCAATGATGTTTGGTATTTCTGGATAGATTACGGCATACATAGTTGTGTGAGTTGATGTGTAAGTCTTCCACAGATTTGTCCAGTTGGCCCTTGCTATCTGTTTATGTTGAGCAATGCAATCGGAAATAGGGACGAGTTCTTTGACAAAATCGCCTGATAATGCGCTTCTTTAAGCCAGACCATCAACAATTTAACTATTTTAAATGCCAATATGGGCCTTCACCCATATAAACTTGATGTCATGGCCTGTTCTTTATAAGTAGTGTAATTTTAAATTATTTTTTTTAAGTAAGGATTTATATACATATTATGTATGCCCATTATGTCAGAAAATGCATTTGAATATTGAGGATGCGTTGTTTAGCTTAAATATATAGGATTCGTCCTTCGAAGGAATGTAGCAAGCGCATCCAGGGTCCATGTTTGTCCTTGGTTGCATCTGTATAGATTATTTTGTAATTTGGATTTTGTGCAAGTTTTTCCGAAAGAATACGATTCGCCAGCTCAGAAACACAATCCTTATATTCCGGAATGATAACTTCCTGTTTGCGCATCATACCGAAGAAACGAGGTATTTTTGGTATTTCGAATTTTGCTAGGTTCTTTACTTGTAGAGATGTTTCTCTCACTGCAGTGCCTAGTGGGGGAGACTGCCTTTTCACCCAATATCTGTTCGTAAGGTCATTAACGTTCAGCTCGGCAAGAGGGGCTAAAAGGGTTTTTTTTGTCTCACAGTGGTTTTTAAGAAAAAATTTGCGGCAATTATATCTCTCCTTATGTTTAGAGGATATACCAAAGACTCAACCCGAAGTGGTTCTATGGGGGCGGATTGTATTGCACCCAGGCATAACCTAAGAGCATTGTTCTGGAGAATGTCCAATTAATACGTGTTTACTTGCTGAGCCATAAGAAAATACACCCATAATCAACAATGGGCCTGATATAAGATCTGTAAAAAGACAGAGCTACTTCTGGATCGTCACCCCACCAGACGCGTCTAATCATCTTTAGAAATTTCAGACCTTTTTGACTTTTTAGAACAATTTTATCGATAAAAGCTGTCCATGATAGCTTTTTGTCAAGCTTTATTCCAAGACCGTCCACTATTTCTGATACATAAAAATGTTTGCACTCATAACCTCTATGTTGTCTATTCGGGGAAGGTTGTGTCTTGAAAAAAAATATGGATAACTTCTCGGGTAACAGACTAAATCCCAGTGATCTCAGCTGATTTGTGACAATACTTATTGAATCAGAAAGCCTTCCTTTACACGTATCGTAATCCTTGCTATCATATATATATATATATATACAAAACAAAAACAAAAAAGGTGCAACCCGGGCTCCGACACACCGGGCTGCTGTTCCATTCCCCAGCGACTACTCCTCACACCGTGAGGTGAGCAATCACTGGGTCCGCGTATCGTGCGTCCTAAGCAGACGAAGGGACCCATGGATGACTGCCTTCTGCATTCTGGCGGCTAAGATGTGCGCCGCCGCACGGCACACCGGCATTTTGCGCAGTGCAGAGAGCAGCGTATCCCTCATACCACCTAGGGATCCAATGACCATTACTAGCAGACTCACAGTGTAGTCCGGCCAGAGCCTGCGAAGTTGTCCGAGGAGCTCCTGATACTTGGTCCGCTTTTCCTCCTCCTTAGAGACGATGTTCCCCTCGGCAGGTGCCGAGAACTCGATAACGAACATCGTCTTTTGTTGGTAGTCGAGGAGGACTATGTCGGGCTTATTTGCATGTATAAGCTCGAGCGTGGAGAATGAGTAGTTCCAGTAAATTCGGCACCTCTCGTTCTCCACAACGGACTCAATGTCCCCTGGAGCGTATGGCAGCACAGGTGTCTCATCTATACCGTATGAGTGCCTTAAATGGTAGTATAGCACTCGTAGAGCCGCGTTGTGCCGATAGACGTAGGCTGTGCCAGCGTACACCTTACACGCCGACAACAGGTGCGTAAGGGTCTCTGGCGCCTGCAGGCAGGCTCTACAGCGGATATCGGGCACATCCATACCCATAATCCGGCTACGGTATACTAAGGTGTTGAAGACACCGTCTTGGCAAGCCATTATAGAGCTCTCAGTCTCCGACTTCAACCCATTAGACCTTAGGAAGGAGAAGGTCAACTGCTCAGATAAACCATGCTCTTCTAGATGTTTGTAGAAGATTCCGTGCATTGGTTTATCTTTGTGAAGTCTTAAAAGCAATTGGACTTCAGCAGTTTTAATCCGGGTTTTTAATTGTGCGGGAGCAAGTTCCGTAACGGACTGCTGACACCTCCGCGTGAAGTCGAGCGTGAGACTAAGTTCTTCGGCTGCCCGTGTTGCTGCTTTAAAAAGGAAGGTTCCTTTACCCGCAATCTCGTGCTCTCGCACAAAGCGGATCAGGGGATCGGTGCTCGTCGTAACATAGCAGGCAGTGGCCAGTACTACTCTGTTGTGCAGATGCTCCAAACTCAATAGCCCACGCCCTCCCAGGTGTCGCGGGAGGTATATTCGCGGGACAGAGGATCTAGGATGTAGACTTCCCTCCATATTCATCCTTTTGCGGGTCTTTATGTCGATTTGTCGCAGCTCTTCCACGTTCCAGTGGATAGCACCAAAGCTGTATAGCAACAATGGGACCGCAAGCATGTTTGTGGCAGCGACTTTGTTTTTGCCGGACAGTTCTGACGACCAGATCTGCCGGAGTCGGTGCAAATACTTGCGGCGGAGACACTCTTTGACCAATTCTGCCTCTTGGATGTGACGCTGCGCCACTCCAAGGTAGGTATAGGTATCTCCGGCATGCAGTTGTCGCAAGATGCTCCCATCAACGAGCTGCTCCTCATCTTCACTATCTCCGCAACGTCCTCTTTTGAGATGTATATATATATATATATATATATATTTATTTACAGCGGATCACTCAGCGTCCGGACCAAAAGCGTTTTACCCAGCGTCTGGCGTATATAACTGTATATAAGTAAGTTTCAGAAACAGGTCGCTTGGCGTCATAGTTCACCGTTAGCTCCACTGGGCGTCCATGTTTTTTATGCTTGTCTATTAATAGAATTTATATACAGACTTTTTGTAAATTCAGCGTTGCTGTTACTAGGCGTCCACCCTTAAATGGTTTATTTTAATGTTTGTTCCACGAGGCAAGGGTTCTGATAGCCGTTAGAATGAGTGGAACTTTGAGCGTGTGGATTAGAAGCGTAATGGCTAATGAGAGAAGAGTCACTGCCCAAGAACTATGATACAGCTATGCAGTTATAGTGGTACAATACTACAGGGTGTCTCAAAACGACGCGACTACTTGAGGTAGGGAAAAACCAAAACCGGCTTATTGTAAATACCATTGATTAGTGCCAATGGAGAGATGAAAGAACAAATTTTACTTTTTCAAAATAACATTCTTTAAATGACGCCCATTTTGTTGAAGGCGTTTTTCAAACCGTGTGTGCACATTTTATCAAAAACTGTTCCAAGGAGTTGCTGAGTTGCTATCGATCTGATGCTTTCTTCAATATTGTGGCAACTAAACATGCATCCTGGCAACTAAAAGTGCAATATCTAACCAGTGTTCTTACCGAGCGAGCGGTGTGGGCTTACTCCCTCCACCACGCTTTATTTGCGTCTCGTGCACTCTAAGTAGTTGGACCGTTTTGATAATGTGCATAAACGCTTTGAAGATACCCGTCAACAAAATGGGCGTCATTTAAAGAATGTTATTTTGAAAAAGTAAAATTTCTTCCCTTATCTCTCCATTGGCAGTAATCAATGGTATTTACAATAACCCGGTTTTGGTTTTTTCCCTACCTCAAATAGTCGGGTCCTTTTGAGACACCCTGTATACGGTTACGGAGATTTGAGCACAGAATATGTATAGAACCTTTCATCGCGTACTGCAACTTAATATAAGGTCACTATAGCCCAAAAATTGTCTTTGAGTGTATTATATTGTGGGTACACTACGCTTACACGGAAATGGAATATACTGAGGAATTGCATTAGCATATTATGGAGGAAATGTGTTCATAGGCTTTTCGGTATAGCCTAAACGCTCAACTCCTAAGTTCTTAGCATGCTACAGAGTACAGTACCCATGCAAGAAACACAAATCTGCAAGTACGTCGTGAGCAGAGAATATTTGATAGCTGGGAAAGTCGCTGTTATCTCAAGAAATTTCGGTACTATGCACATTTCAAGGGTAAGATTCGGCGGCAGACGCTGGGTAAACCGCTGCAAAACACAAAGAATATGATGATACTAAAAATAGATTTACTTTACAATAGGGGAGCATAGTAAACCTGTACACTGGATTTTTTATGAAATAAACAATGACCTTTAACATTTTATATGGACTTCCCTTCTGGACACCCCCCATTTATCTCACAAATTATTTTATGTTCACAAAAAGGCTTATGGGAGTTGAATGATTATTTATATGGATGTCGAGGGTGAACAAAACAAAATTACAGCATGTACAGGAAAGTGGGGCGCAATTAAAACAGATTCTTTAGGTGCGCTGCCCTGGATAATTTCACACCATTATATTATTTTATATTTACTTATCTTAATATGTGGCGTTATAAAATTTTTTAGAGGTGGTCGATAGTTGGGTAAACTAGAAAGGTATCGAAAAAAGTTTAACAAGGGTTTGTTAAATGAAGCAGTCATCAGCAGTCTCATTTTTAATTATACACAGTAACTCCATAAATTCGGCAAACCAAAGTTGTATTTGTTACATGAATCAAGCTGCATATTACTGATTTTCACGTAAAACATGAAGACCGGAGTTTGTCTATTTCGCTCCCAGATCATACGAAAATCTCCAAGAAAAATTCAAACTTTTAAAATAGTTTCTTTTTGACAAAAACTGAGAACTTCTGAAAACACGTAAAGTTTTGAAACTTTGTGAAATAATTATTATGAAATTTTCGAAAAAAATTTGACTTCTTAAAGAACTATAAAATTTTCAAAAAAAAATATAAAAATTTTGAGATATCCGACTTCAAGATAATCACGTGAAATTTGAGTTTTTAACCTTAAGAAAATTATGATCTTGATAAACGAGATGATTCCAAAACAAGTGAAATTTTCGACCAATTTTGCAACTTTTCGAAATTTTGAAAAATAAACATTTTAAATTGCTAGGGTGCTTGCAAAAAAATATTATGTCGTTTACGCGTTCCTTAGAGCCTAGTAAACATGACAAAATCACTTGTTTGGTTTTTTGGTATCGGCTGTGAGAGATATTCCAAAAACTATTTCAAATGCCATCAGTGATATCCTATAGTGATGGGATGTAAAGTATTGATATTCGATATCGATAGCCAGTGCTAACCTAACATTTTGACATTGATCATTATAACCACAAAACAGGCACACACAAAAGTACAAAAGTCAAAAGAATAAAAGTTAGGCTAGGTTACTAATTCACCTTGTAGGGATGGGCTTGAATTAGATTCTATCTTTGAATTCATTCATAATGGGATGCGATCTCGGACCCAAACAGGATGAACTGTGATACCTATCAGATATAAAAATGTATTGCAACAAAAATGCTAGTGGGTTAATTGCCTGTTTCAAATATGTTTAAGTATCAATAAATTGAGTCGCATTGTTAAAGAATTCAGATCATCTCTCTCTCTCGAATGCGCAGTTGGCAAACCACAAAGAAAATATGGTTGCGTTCGAGCAGCTGATATGATTTCGTTTTGCATTTTGCATCTCGCAGTATTACTCATTGAGGAACTACGGCTGTAGTAGGATAAAAGAGAAGTCTTATTTCATTTGGGAATATGTATACCCATATAACAAAACACGCTCGTAAATTAAATTATTGATATATGGACAACGTAAATATTTAAAAAGAAATTTGGCAACATCAGAAATAGTTTGCAGTTGAATCTCACTGACCTGCGCTGTAGCAGTATCGATTGTCGATATCGATAAGATACCTGTGACGTCAGCCCTTGTTTTAAGTCACGTGGAAAAATTTGAATATATCCTTATTTTATTTTGCAAATATCTTTTTTTGGCCGTCCGTAAAATCATGTTTTTTGTTTCCTACTGCTTCTTGATATGGTTTTCTTTACGCTATGTATACTCCCGAGGCGCTTTCACGACCTCTGCAAGTACCCTAATGATATTGTCAAAAATTACTCACATTTTGATTGTTTTTTGTGTTTTAAAAATGTTTACTTTTTCAAACCAATTACCCTTTCGATAAAATTCAAAACTTTTTGGAAAATTCCGAGATATTTATAACAAAACCAAACAAAGAAGCAGGATTTATTCGAAAAATGAGGTTTTTAGAATGAATGAATTTTTCGACCAATTTTGAAAATTTGAGAAACTTCAAGATGCAATAAACACTTTTGAAATTTTACTAGTCTGTGATACTCTCGGAAATAACCGATGTTAAGAAACATTTTGTGTAAACAATAGGACGTTTCGTGAAAAATTATGAAGTTTTTTAAAAATTCAGACTTCAAAGAATTAGATTTTGGAATAAAATTTTTGGAAGACTGCCTCTCGCCTTTAGAGAATTATTTCGACTAGATGAAATATTTGAAAGCTACTGATAATCGTAGTAACTGTAGTAAATGTTGCTAAGTAATATTTACACGCATTTTCTATGCCTAACCAACCATGCTGATTTCTCTTCAAAGAGATATGATCGTATTTTTTCAAAGAAAATACAACACGTTTTGCAGTTTTTGTAATCTGTTCTTAGTAACCGAATCTAAGCAAAAATAGTATACACTGCTACAATAAAATATGCTAGGAAATATGAGAGACTCACATAGTTTTTTCTTATTTTAAAATTCAACGATTGAACGATTACATATAAAGACTTCAAAGTAATATAACATTTTTTCAAAACATTTGACACATGTTCTTTGAAACGCGGAGTATCAGTATCAGTATCAATAGTCAATCACAAATTTTTGGCAGTATTTACCATATTCAAAGACTCGTTGTTAATTTTGATATCAAAGTGATTGGTTATAAAATGATGTTTAGGGCCTGGGCAAAATAACATTACAGAACACTTGTCTTTATTAAGTTTCAAATTATTATTTTGAGAGTAGTTTGCAATGGTATTTAGATCATTATTAATCTGAAGGAGTGCACTATCCATGGAGTTGGTGTTGACGCTTTTGTAAATTTGTGTATCGTCAGCATAACACATTACTGACGAGTTTTCTACGGAGTTGGACATATCAATTGTGTAAATTAAAGACAAGTGTGGTCCCAGGACTGACCCTTGAGGAACACCTGAGGATATTTCAATTGGGTTGGATAAACAGCTATCAATCATTACTGATTTCCACGTAAAACATGAAAACTGGAGTTTGGTCTATTTCGCTCCCAGATCATATAGAAGTCTAAGAAAAAGTCAAACTTTTAAAATAGTTTCCTTTTGACAAAAACTGAGAACTTCTGAAAAAACGTAAAGTTTTGAAACTTTGTGGAATAATTATGAAAATTTCGAAAAAGATTTGCCTTCCTAAAAAACTATAAAATTTTCAAAAAAATATAAAAATTTTGAGATATCAGACTTCGAGATAATCACGTGAAATTTTAGTTTCCTGGAAAGATTTGGATCTTCAAAACAGAAACCTTAAGAAAATTATGATTTTGGTAAACGAGATGATTCCAAAACAAGTGAAATTTTCGACCAATTTTGCAACTTTTCGAAATTTTGAAAAATAAACATTTTAAACTACACCAAATTATGATATTGTCGAAAATTACTCACATTTTGATTATTTTTTGTATTTCAAAAATTTTTACTTTTTCAAAGCAATGACCCTTGCGATAAAATTCAAAACTTTTTGGAAAATTCCGAGATATTTATAACGAAAACAACCAAAGAAGCAGGATTTATTCGAAAAATGAGGAGATTTTGGAAATCTGAGAAACTTCAAGATGCAATAAACATTTTGAAATTTTACTAGTCTGTGATACTCTCGGAAATAACCGATGTTAAGAAACATTTTGTGTAAACGATGGGACGTTTCGTGAAAAATTATGATATTTTTAAAACATTCAGATTTCAAAAAATTAGATTTTGGAATAAAATTTTTGGAAGATTGCGTCTCGCCTTTAGAGAATTATTTCGACTACATGAAATATTTGAAAGCTACTGATAATCGTAGTAACCAATTTTCAAAAATCTCATATCCGAGCACAAGAATAGCAATATTAGTTACAGGCACTGTAGTTGCATAAATCAATGAATCGAACTACATTTCTCTTTTAAACTTCATAGAAGTAAAACATAAAACTGTTATCTATGCACATTTGTTCGTTATTATTCCGACTTTAGAGTAAACCTAGAGTTTAGCTCCAACGGTAGCTACTGAATTGAATCCAAAACAATCCTCCAATGTATTAGGAGAGACAATATTCAATGACAACAAACGACGGCAGTCGCCGAGTAAACCGCTGCAGTGTACGTAGTATAGTTATTCTAAAAATAGATTAATATAAAAAATTGGCGCCGGGTAAACCCGTGCACTGGATTTGGTATACGGCGCCGGGTAAACCCTTGCACTGGATTCTGTATACGGTAAGTATATAAATGAGGACCCCCAGCGCAGCAGGTGGTAGAAGCTTGAACTTCGATTTTGTACGCAAATCAGTATTAGGTGTCAGCGGGCGTCCAGCCGATTTTAACGGTTTTGGAATCTACACATGTTATAAGTATCGAAAACAAGGTTGTAAGGGGGTGGTTACTGGGCGTCCGTATATCCGGACGCCCAGTGACCTCGGACGCCGACTGAACCTAAGATTTTGCATTGGAGACGCACAGTTGTACCGTTGTACCGGTGTATATATATATATATATATATATATATATATATATATATGTCTATATATATATATATATATATATATATATATATATATATATATATCCGTCTGGGTCCGGGTTTAGAATGTTCCCAGGGTTTAATCTGCCTGTCGTAAGAGGCGACTAAAAGATTGGTAGTCCTTGCCTTAAAAGGGCCTATGGTGGTCACCGGCTGTGAAAGCAGGCGTATGAACCACCATAGTGAGGAAGCGGCTGCACCTAGGTTAAGGACGGCTTCCCGACAGCGTCTGACCCCAGGTTAGGGGCGGCTGATAGCAAACCTGGCAGTAGGTATAAAATGCGCCCCCAGGAAGCCGACCAACATCAAACGGCTATTCGGTGCGTGGCGACACTGTGGGGATAACCCAAGCCAGGGATGAAAGCCGGCCGGCAACCTGTACAGGTCATCCCTAGGAGGCAATGTGGTCGGCTGCCTCCGAAATGTCGGCTGGGGGCCCTAAGGCTAACCACCGGACGGGCCCTACCTTCTGGTTCGACCGCCCCAGAAGAAGAGCACCCACACCAGGCCGGTATCGGAAGCCGGCTCTGGGCAAGGTGGCGGTGCCTCGGATCGCCCTGACGACGACACACGCAACGACATGGACCGTTTTAGGTGGACGACGGAACTGAAGGATGACCTGCTGAGCTGCTACGAGAGCAGTAGCCCGCGCCGTAGGGGATACATGTCCCGCATGCATGGGAGGTGGTGTGAAATGCATCCAGAGCATAGCACAATTACCTCCCAGAGCTTGCGGAACCAGGTATTTTACCTTCGGGGGCAGGGATACGTTCGTGCTCCAGCTCAGCCTGCCCCTCCGGCGACTGAAAGGCCTGTTAACCAGGCTGAAAGGTCGCCGATGAGGCCCGCTGAGAGGGAAATCGACGAAGCCGTCTCACCTGGAGATTTCAGTGACCGAAGGGCCTTGCATAACAACAAGAGGTCCTTCAAGCTGGCAGATTTAAAGAGAGAGGATGAGGCGGTGAGTGAACGTCTATCGGAGGTCTCTGACATTTGGAGCATCAATTGCGAAATTTACGCTGCGGCTCTGAGGCTGGCTGGACAGGGGAGAGTGAGAGACTCTCCTGTCGAGAGAGCACAGAGGCGGGTGCGCCAAATGGAAGCGAAAATCCAGTTGGCTCGCCAAGAAGCATCCCGTATCCAGTGTGTGATGGAATATAGAGCGGCCGGTAGGCCTTTTACGCGCCGCGTGCGCCAGATAGCCCGAGATCTAAGGCGCGACCATCACACGCTCAGTCAAGCGGTACTGGTTGTTGTCAAGCAGCATTGTCTTGACAGGATACGGACGCTAATCGCTGCTAAACGATCACTGGTGACGCGGGCGAGAGGTTTGGAGGAAAACAGATTGTTTTCCGAAAAGCCTGCTCGTCTCTTCCAACAGCGACCACCAGTCATAGAGCAGCCGCCAACTGCTGATCGCGTGGAGACTTTCTGGAGGGGCATTTACGAACACCCCAAACCTCTCCAAGCAGACACTCCGGCCTTGGCGCAGTTCGAGTCCGTTTGTAGGAGGACTCCAAACCTGAATGTACTGCGTCACCCGATAAACACGGAAGAAATTCTTGGTGCCTTACGAGGCGCAAAGAATTTCGCAGCTCCTGGCCCGGATGGCATAAACACCTACTGGTTGAAAAAGTTTCCCAGTTGCCACCGGCATTTAGCTAGAGTTTTTAACTCGTGGCTAAATCAGGAGCAGCCAATTCCGGCTTGGTTTGTCGAGGGTCGAACCGTGCTTCTCCCGAAGACCGGAGATTTGTCTGATCCTAAAAACTACAGGCCAATAACATGTCTGAACGCATGTTACAAGCTCTTCACCAGAATCTTGTACATGCGTATCCTTCAAGCTGTAAATCCCGTATTCCTCAGCGTATATGAACAAAGAGGGTCTAAGAAAGGAGTAGCTGGCTGCAGGGATAACCTGTTGATTGACCGCTGTGTCACACAGGACTCCGTGCATTACCTGCGAAACCTTTCTATGGCCTGGATCGACTATCGGAAGGCATTCGACACTACGTCTCATGAACTGATTGTGCGGCTGTTGGAATGTCTTTCGGTAGATGATCAAATAGTGGGATGCATCAAACAACTGATGCCGCTCTGGAAGACTCGGTTCACTATAACATCGGGTGAAACCAGGGTTCGAACAGAGTTGGTATCATTTAAAAGAGGGGTCTTCCAAGGAGACTCCTTGAGTCCCTTGCTCTTTTGCATCTCGCTACTGCCTTTGTCCATAGCGCTGAAAAATACTAAGGGATACAGCTGTGGCAAGCCCAACTACCGGAGGCACAAGGTCACCCACTTATTTTACATGGATGACCTGAAACTCTATGCCTCCGGACAACGCGATTTAGAGCAGTCGCTGAGGGTAGTGCAGGATTACAGTCAAGCTATTGGTATGGAGTTCGGGATAGACAAATGTGCCATGGTTCATCTCAAAAGAGGACGTTGCGGAGATAGTGAAGATGAGGAGCAGCTCGTTGATGGGAGCATCTTGCGACAACTGCACGCCGGAGATACTTATACCTACCTTGGAGTGGCGCAGCGTCACATCCAAGAGGCAGAATTGGTCAAAGAGTGTCTCCGCCGCAAGTATTTGCACCGACTCCGGCAGATCTGGTCGTCAGAACTGTCCGGCAAAAACAAAGTCGCTGCCACAAACATGCTTGCGGTCCCATTGTTGCTATACAGCTTTGGTGCTATCCACTGGAACGTGGAAGAGCTGCGACAAATCGACATAAAGACCCGCAAAAGGATGAATATGGAGGGAAGTCTACATCCTAGATCCTCTGTCCCGCGAATATACCTCCCGCGACACCTGGGAGGGCGTGGACTATTGAGTTTGGAGCATCTGCACAACAGAGTAGTACTGGCCACTGCCTGCTATGTTACGACGAGCACCGATCCCCTGATCCGCTTTGTGCGAGAGCACGAGATTGCGGGTAAAGGGGCCTTCCTTTTTAGAGCAGCAACACGGGCAGCCGAAGAACTTAGTCTCACGCTCGACTTCACGCGGAGGTGTCAGCAGTCCGTTACGGAACTTGCTCCCGCACAATTAAAAACCCGGATTAAAACTGCTGAAGTCCAATTGCTTTTAAGACTTCACACAGATAAACCAATGCACGGAATCTTCTACAAACATCTAGAAGAGCATGGTTTATCTGAGCAGTTGACCTTCTCCTTCCTAAGGTCTAATGGGTTGAAGTCGGAGACTGAGAGCTCTATAATGGCTTGCCAAGACGGTGTCTTCAACACCTTAGTATACCGTAGCCGGATTATGGGTATGGATGTGCCCGATATCCGCTGTAGAGCCTGCCTGCAGGCGCCAGAGACCCTTACGCACCTCTTGTCGGCGTGTAAGGTGTACGCTGGCACAGCCTACGTCTATCGGCACAACGCGGCTCTACGAGTGCTATACTACCATTTAAGGCACTCATACGGTATAGATGAGACACCGGTGCTGCCATACGCTCCAGGGGACATTGAGTCCGTTGTGGAGAACGAGAGGTGCCGAATTTACTGGAACTACTCATTCTCCACGCTCGAGCTTATACATGCAAATAAGCCCGACATAGTCCTCCTCGACTACCAACAAAAGACGATGTTCGTTATCGAGTTCTCGGCACCTGCCGAGGGGAACATCGTCTCTAAGGAGGAGGAAAAGCGGACCAAGTATCAGGAGCTCCTCGGACAACTTCGCAGGCTCTGGCCGGACTACACTGTGAGTCTGCTAGTAATGGTCATTGGATCCCTAGGTGGTATGAGGGATACGCTGCTCTCTGCACTGCGCAAAATGCCGGTGTGCCGTGCGGCGGCGCACATCTTAGCCGCCAGAATGCAGAAGGCAGTCATCCATGGGTCCCTTCGTCTGCTTAGGACGCACGATACGCGGACCCAGTGATTGCTCACCTCACGGTGTGAGGAGCAGTCGCTGGGGAATGGAACAGCGGCCCGGTGTGTCGGAGCCCGGGTTGCACCTTTTTTGTTTTTGTTTTGTCTATATATATATATATAAGATGTGCGCCGCCGCACGGCACACCGGCATTTTGCGCAGTGCAGAGAGCAGCGTATCCCTCATACCACCTAGGGATCCAATGACCATTACTAGCAGACTCACAGTGTAGTCCGGCCAGAGCCTGCGAAGTTGTCCGAGGAGCTCCTGATACTTGGTCCGCTTTTCCTCCTCCTTAGAGACGATGTTCCCCTCGGCAGGTGCCGAGAACTCGATAACGAACATCGTCTTTTGTTGGTAGTCGAGGAGGACTATGTCGGGCTTATTTGCATGTATAAGCTCGAGCGTGGAGAATGAGTAGTTCCAGTAAATTCGGCACCTCTCGTTCTCCACAACGGACTCAATGTCCCCTGGAGCGTATGGCAGCACCGGTGTCTCATCTATACCGTATGAGTGCCTTAAATGGTAGTATAGCACTCGTAGAGCCGCGTTGTGCCGATAGACGTAGGCTGTGCCAGCGTACACCTTACACGCCGACAAGAGGTGCGTAAGGGTCTCTGGCGCCTGCAGGCAGGCTCTACAGCGGATATCGGGCACATCCATACCCATAATCCGGCTACGGTATACTAAGGTGTTGAAGACACCGTCTTGGCAAGCCATTATAGAGCTCTCAGTCTCCGACTTCAACCCATTAGACCTTAGGAAGGAGAAGGTCAACTGCTCAGATAAACCATGCTCTTCTAGATGTTTGTAGAAGATTCCGTGCATTGGTTTATCTTTGTGAAGTCTTAAAAGCAATTGGACTTCAGCAGTTTTAATCCGGGTTTTTAATTGTGCGGGAGCAAGTTCCGTAACGGACTGCTGACACCTCCGCCTGAAGTCGAGCGTGAGACTAAGTTCTTCGGCTGCCCGTGTTGCTGCTTTAAAAAGGAAGGCTCCTTTACCCGCAATCTCGTGCTCTCGCACAAAGCGGATCAGGGGATCGGTGCTCGTCGTAACATAGCAGGCAGTGGCCAGTACTACTCTGTTGTGCAGATGCTCCAAACTCAATAGTCCACGCCCTCCCAGGTGTCGCGGGAGGTATATTCGCGGGACAGAGGATCTAGGATGTAGACTTCCCTCCATATTCATCCTTTTGCGGGTCTTTATGTCGATTTGTCGCAGCTCTTCCACGTTCCAGTGGATAGCACCAAAGCTGTATAGCAACAATGGGACCGCAAGCATGTTTGTGGCAGCGACTTTGTTTTTGCCGGACAGTTCTGACGACCAGATCTGCCGGAGTCGGTGCAAATACTTGCGGCGGAGACACTCTTTGACCAATTCTGCCTCTTGGATGTGACGCTGCGCCACTCCAAGGTAGGTATAGGTATCTCCGGCATGCAGTTGTCGCAAGATGCTCCCATCAACGAGCTGCTCCTCATCTTCACTATCTCCGCAACGTCCTCTTTTGAGATGAACCATGGCACATTTGTCTATCCCGAACTCCATACCAATAGCCTGACTGTAATCCTGCACTACCCTAAGCGACTGCTCTAAATCGCGTTGTCCGGAGGCATAGAGTTTCAGGTCATCCATGTAAAATAAGTGGGTGACCTTGTGCCTCCGGTAATTGGGCTTGCCACAGCTGTATCCCTTAGTATTTTTCAGCGCTATGGACAAAGGCAGTAGCGAGATGCAAAAGAGCAAGGGACTCAAGGAGTCTCCTTGGAAGACCCCTCTTTTAAATGATACCAACTCTGTTCGAACCCTGGTTTCACCCGATGTTATAGTGAACTGAGTCTTCCAGAGCGGCATCAGTTGTTTGATGCATCCCACTATTTGATCATCTACCGAAAGACATTCCAACAGCCGCACAATCAGTTCATGAGACGTAGTGTCGAATGCCTTCCGATAGTCGATCCAGGCCATAGAAAGGTTTCGCAGGTAATGCACGGAGTCCTGTGTGACACAGCGGTCAATCAACAGGTTATCCCTGCAGCCAGCTACTCCTTTCTTAGACCCTCTTTGTTCATATACGCTGAGAAATACGGGATTTACAGCTTGAAGGATACGCATGTACAAGATTCTGGTGAAGAGCTTGTAACATGCGTTCAGACATGTTATTGGCCTGTAGTTTTTAGGATCAGACAAATCTCCGGTCTTCGGGAGAAGCACGGTTCGACCCTCGACAAACCAAGCCGAAATTGGCTGCTCCTGATTTAGCCACGAGTTAAAAACTCTAGCTAAATGCCGGTGGCAACTGGGAAACTTTTTCAACCAGTAGGTGTTTATGCCATCCGGGCCAGGAGCTGCGAAATTCTTTGCGCCTCGTAAGGCACCAAGAATTTCTTCCGTGTTTATCGGGTGACGCAGTACATTCAGGTTTGGAGTCCTCCTACAAACGGACTCGAACTGCGCCAAGGCCGGAGTGTCTGCTTGGAGAGGTTTGGGGTGTTCGTAAATGCCCCTCCAGAAAGTCTCCACGCGATCAGCAGTTGGCGGCTGCTCTATGACTGGTGGTCGCTGTTGGAAGAGACGAGCAGGCTTTTCGGAAAACATTCTGTTTTCCTCCAAACCTCTCGCCCGCGTCACCAGTGATCGTTTAGCAGCGATTAGCGTCCGTATCCTGTCAAGACAATGCTGCTTGACAACAACCAGTACCGCTTGACTGAGCGTGTGATGGTCGCGCCTTAGCTCTCGGGCTATCTGGCGCACGCGGCGCGTAAAAGGCCTACCGGCCGCTCTATATTCCATCACACACTGGATACGGGATGCTTCTTGGCGAGCCAACTGGATTTTCGCTTCCATCTGGCGCACCCGCCTCTGTGCTCTCTCGACAGGAGAGTCTCTCACTCTCCCCTGTCCAGCCAGCCTCAGAGCCGCAGCGTAAATTTCGCAGTTGATGCTCCAAATGTCAGAGACCTCCGATAGACGTTCACTCAACGCCTCATCCTCTCTCTTTAAATCTGCCAGCTTGAAGGACCTCTTGTTGTTATGCAAGGCCCTTCGGTCACTGAAATCTCCAGGTGAGACGGCTTCGTCGATTTCCCTCTCAGCGGGCCTCATCGGCGACCTTCCAGCCTGGTTAACAGGCCTTTCAGTCGCCGGAGGGGCAGGCTGAGCTGGAGCACGAACGTATCCCTGCCCCCGAAGGTAAAATACCTGGTTCCGCAAGCTCTGGGAGGTAATTGTGCTATGCTCTGGATGCATTTCACACCACCTCCCATGCATGCGGGACATGTATCCCCTACGGCGCGGGCTACTGCTCTCGTAGCAGCTCAGCAGGTCATCCTTCAGTTCCGTCGTCCACCTAAAACGGTCCATGTCGATGTTACCCGAGAAGTTATCCATATATATATATATATATATATATATATATATATATATATATATATATATATATATTCCCGTCTGGGTCCGGGTTTAGAATGTTCCCAGGGTTTAATCTGCCTGTCGTAAGAGGCGACTAAAAGATTGGTAGTCCTTGCCTTAAAAGGGCCTATGGTGGTCACCGGCTGTGAAAGCAGGCGTATGAACCACCATAGTGAGGAAGCGGCTGCACCTATGTTAAGGACGGCTTCCCGACAGCGTCTGACCCCAGGTTAGGGGCGGCTGATAGCAAACCTGGCAGTAGGTATAAAATGCGCCCCCAGGAAGCCGACCAACATCAAACGGCTATTCGGTGCGTGGCGACACTGCGGGGATAACCCAAGCCAGGGATGAAAGCCGGCCGGCAACCTGTACAGGTCATCCCTAGGAGGCAATGTGGTCGGCTGCCTCTGAAATGTCGGCTGGGGGCCCTAAGGCTAACCACCGGACGGGCCCTACCTTCTGGTTCGACCGCCCCAGAAGAAGAGCACCCACACCAGGCCGGTATCGGAAGCCGGCTCTGGGCAAGGTGGCGGTGCCTCGGATCGCCCTGACGACGACACACGCAACGACATGGACTGTTTTAGGTGGACGACGGAACTGAAGGATGACTTGCTGAGCTGCTACGAGAGCAGTAGCCCGCGCCGTAGGGGATACATGGCCCGCATGCATGGGAGGTGGTGTGAAATGCATCCAGAGCATAGCACAATTTCCTCCCAGAGCTTGCGGAACCAGGTATTTTACCTTCGGGGGCAGGGATACGTTCGTGCTCCAGCTCAGCCTGCCCCTCCGGCGACTGAAAGGCCTGTTAACCAGGCTGAAAGGTCGCCGATGAGGCCCGCTGAGAGGGAAATCGACGAAGCCGTCTCACCTGGAGATTTCAGTGACCGAAGGGCCTTGCATAACAACAAGAGGTCCTTCAAGCTGGCAGATTTAAAGAGAGAGGATGAGGCGTTGAGTGAACGCCTATCGGAGGTCTCTGACATTTGGAGCATCAATTGCGAAATTTACGCTGCGGCTCTGAGGCTGGCTGGACAGGGGAGAGTGAGAGACTCTCCTGTCGAGAGAGCACAGAGGCGGGTGCGCCAGATGGAAGCGAAAATCCAGTTGGCTCGCCAAGAAGCATCCCGTATCCAGTGTGTGATGGAATATAGAGCGGCCGGTAGGCCTTTTACGCGCCGCGTGCGCCAGATAGCCCGAGAGCTAAGGCGCGACCATCACACGCTCAGTCAAGCGGTACTGGTTGTTGTCAAGCAGCATTGTCTTGACAGGATACGGACGCTAATCGCTGCTAAACGATCACTGGTGACGCGGGCGAGAGGCTTGGAGGAAAACAGATTGTTTTCCGAAAAGCCTGCTCGTCTCTTCCAACAGCGACCACCAGTCATAGAGCAGCCGCCAACTGCTGATCGCGTGGAGACTTTCTGGAGGGGCATTTACGAACACCCCAAACCTCTCCAAGCAGACACTCCGGCCTTGGCGCAGTTCGAGTCCGTTTGTAGGAGGACTCCAAACCTGAATGTACTGCGTCACCCGATAAACACGGAAGAAATTCTTGGTGCCTTACGAGGCGCAAAGAATTTCGCAGCTCCTGGCCCGGATGGCATAAACACCTACTGGTTGAAAAAGTTTCCCAGTTGCCACCGGCATTTAGCTAGAGTTTTTAACTCGTGGCTAAATCAGGAGCAGCCAATTCCGGCTTGGTTTGTCGAGGGTCGAACCGTGCTTCTCCCGAAGACCGGAGATTTGTCTGATCCTAAAAACTACAGGCCAATAACATGTCTGAACGCATGTTACAAGCTCTTCACCAGAATCTTGTACATGCGTATCCTTCAAGCTGTAAATCCCGTATTTCTCAGCGTATATGAACAAAGAGGGTCTAAGAAAGGAGTAGCTGGCTGCAGGGATAACCTGTTGATTGACCGCTGTGTCACACAGGACTCCGTGCATTACCTGCGAAACCTTTCTATGGCCTGGATCGACTATCGGAAGGCATTCGACACTACGTCTCATGAACTGATTGTGCGGCTGTTGGAATGTCTTTCGGTAGATGATCAAATAGTGGGATGCATCAAACAACTGATGCCGCTCTGGAAGACTCGGTTCACTATAACATCGGGTGAAACCAGGGTTCGAACAGAGTTGGTATCATTTAAAAGAGGGGTCTTCCAAGGAGACTCCTTGAGTCCCTTGCTCTTTTGCATCTCGCTACTGCCTTTGTCCATAGCGCTGAAAAATACTAAGGGATACAGCTGTGGCAAGCCCAATTACCGGAGGCACAAGGTCACCCACTTATTTTACATGGATGACCTGAAACTCTATGCCTCCGGACAACGCGATTTAGAGCAGTCGCTGAGGGTAGTGCAGGATTACAGTCAAGCTATTGGTATGGAGTTCGGGATAGACAAATGTGCCATGGTTCATCTCAAAAGAGGACGTTGCGGAGATAGTGAAGATGAGGAGCAGCTCGTTGATGGGAGCATCTTGCGACAACTGCAGGCCGGAGATACTTATACCTACCTTGGAGTGGCGCAGCGTCACATCCAAGAGGCAGAATTGGTCAAAGAGTGTCTCCGCCGCAAGTATTTGCACCGACTCCGGCAGATCTGGTCGTCAGAACTGTCCGGCAAAAACAAAGTCGCTGCCACAAACATGCTTGCGGTCCCATTGTTGCTATACAGCTTTGGTGCTATCCACTGGAACGTGGAAGAGCTGCGACAAATCGACATAAAGACCCGCAAAAGGATGAATATGGAGGGAAGTCTACATCCTAGATCCTCTGTCCCGCGAATATACCTCCCGCGACACCTGGGAGGGCGTGGACTATTGAGTTTGGAGCATCTGCACAACAGAGTAGTACTGGCCACTGCCTGCTATGTTACGACGAGCACCGATCCCCTGATCCGCTTTGTGCGAGAGCACGAGATTGCGGGTAAAGGAGCCTTCCTTTTTAGAGCAGCAACACGGGCAGCCGAAGAACTTAGTCTCACGCTCGACTTCACGCGGAGGTGTCAGCAGTCCGTTACGGAACTTGCTCCCGCACAATTAAAAACCCGGATTAAAACTGCTGAAGTCCAATTGCTTTTAAGACTTCACAAAGATAAACCAATGCACGGAATCTTCTACAAACATCTAGAAGAGCATGGTTTATCTGAGCAGTTGACCTTCTCCTTCCTAAGGTCTAATGGGTTGAAGTCGGAGACTGAGAGCTCTATAATGGCTTGCCAAGACGGTGTCTTCAACACCTTAGTATACCGTAGCCGGATTATGGGTATGGATGTGCCCGATATCCGCTGTAGAGCCTGCCTGCAGGCGCCAGAGACCCTTACGCACCTCTTGTCGGCGTGTAAGGTGTACGCTGGCACAGCCTACGTCTATCGGCGCAACGCGGCTCTACGAGTGCTATACTACCATTTAAGGCACTCATACGGTATAGATGAGACACCGGTGCTGCCGTATGCTCCAGGGGACATTGAGTCCGTTGTGGAGAACGAGAGGTGCCGAATTTACTGGAACTACTCATTCTCCACGCTCGAGCTTATACATGCAAATAAGCCCGACATAGTCCTCCTCGACTACCAACAAAAGACGATGTTCGTTATCGAGTTCTCGGCGCCTGCCGAGGGGAACATCGTCTCTAAGGAGGAGGAAAAGCGGACCAAGTATCAGGAGCTCCTCGGACAACTTCGCAGGCTCTGGCCGGACTACACTGTGAGTCTGCTAATAATGGTCATTGGATCCCTAGGCGGTATGAGGGATACGCTGCTCTCTGCACTGCGCAAAATGCCGGTGTGCCGTGCGGCGGCGCACATCTTAGCCGCCAGAATGCAGAAGGCAGTCATCCATGGGTCCCTTCGTCTGCTTAGGACACACGATTCGCGGACCCAGTGATTGCTCACCTCACGGTGTGAGGAGTAGTCGCTGGGAAATGGAACAGCAGCCCGGTGTGTCGGAGCCCGGGTTGCACCCTTTTTGTTTTTGTTTTGTCTTATATATATATATATATATATATATATAGACAAAACAAAAACAAAAAAGGTGCAACCCGGGCTCCGACACACCGGGCTGCTGTTCCATTCCCCAGCGACTACTCCTCACACCGTGAGGTGAGCAATCACTGGGTCCGCGTATCGTGCGTCCTAAGCAGACGAAGGGACCCATGGATGACTGCCTTCTGCATTCTGGCGGCTAAGATGTGCGCCGCCGCACGGCACACCGGCATTTTGCGCAGTGCAGAGAGCAGCGTATCCCTCATACCACCTAGGGATCCAATGACCATTACTAGCAGACTCACAGTGTAGTCCGGCCAGAGCCTGCGAAGTTGTCCGAGGAGCTCCTGATACTTGGTCCGTTTTTCCTCCTCCTTAGAGACGATGTTCCCCTCGGCGGGTGCCGAGAACTCGATAACGAACATCGTCTTTTGTTGGTAGTCGAGGAGGACTATGTCGGGCTTATTTGCATGTATAAGCTCGAGTGTGGAGAATGAGTAGTTCCAGTAAATTCGGCACCTCTCGTTCTCCACAA
This sequence comes from Callosobruchus maculatus, assembly GCA_951848785.1. Lineage (NCBI taxonomy): Eukaryota > Metazoa > Arthropoda > Insecta > Coleoptera > Chrysomelidae > Callosobruchus > Callosobruchus maculatus. The sequence goes on along the minus strand of CATOUR010000191.1, from coordinate 1,678,333 downwards.
CGGACTCAATGTCCCCTGGAGCGTACGGCAGCACCGGTGTCTCATCTATACCGTATGAGTGCCTTAAATGGTAGTATAGCACTCGTAGAGCCGCGTTGTGCCGATAGACGTAGGCTGTGCCAGCGTACACCTTACACGCCGACAAGAGGTGCGTAAGGGTCTCTGGCGCCTGCAGGCAGGCTCTACAGCGGATATCGGGCACATCCATACCCATAATCCGGCTACGGTATACTAAGGTGTTGAAGACACCGTCTTGGCAAGCCATTATAGAGCTCTCAGTCTCCGACTTCAACCCATTAGACCTTAGGAAGGAGAAGGTCAACTGCTCAGATAAACCATGCTCTTCTAGATGTTTGTAGAAGATTCCGTGCATTGGTTTATCTTTGTGAAGTCTTAAAAGCAATTGGACTTCAGCAGTTTTAATCCGGGTTTTTAATTGTGCGGGAGCAAGTTCCGTAACGGACTGCTGACACCTCCGCGTGAAGTCGAGCGTGAGACTAAGTTCTTCGGCTATATATATATATATAAGACAAAACAAAAACAAAAAGGGTGCAACCCGGGCTCCGACACACCGGGCTGCTGTTCCATTTCCCAGCGACTACTCCTCACACCGTGAGGTGAGCAATCACTGGGTCCGCGAATCGTGCGTCCTAAGCAGACGAAGGGACCCATGGATGACTGCCTTCTGCATTCTGGCGGCTAAGATGTGCGCCGCCGCACGGCACACCGGCATTTTGCGCAGTGCAGAGAGCAGCGTATCCCTCATACCACCTAGGGATCCAATGACCATTACTAGCAGACTCACAGTGTAGTCCGGCCAGAGCCTGCGAAGTTGTCCGAGGAGCTCCTGATACTTGGTCCGCTTTTCCTCCTCCTTAGAGACGATGTTCCCCTCGGCAGGCGCCGAGAACTCGATAACGAACATCGTCTTTTGTTGGTAGTCGAGGAGGACTATGTCGGGCTTATTTGCATGTATAAGCTCGAGCGTGGAGAATGAGTAGTTCCAGTAAATTCGGCACCTCTCGTTCTCCACAACGGACTCAATGTCCCCTGGAGCATACGGCAGCACCGGTGTCTCATCTATACCGTATGAGTGCCTTAAATGGTAGTATAGCACTCGTAGAGCCGCGTTGTGCCGATAGACGTAGGCTGTGCCAGCGTACACCTTACACGCCGACAAGAGGTGCGTAAGGGTCTCTGGCGCCTGCAGGCAGGCTCTACAGCGGATATCGGGCACATCCATACCCATAATCCGGCTACGGTATACTAAGGTGTTGAAGACACCGTCTTGGCAAGCCATTATAGAGCTCTCAGTCTCCGACTTCAACCCATTAGACCTTAGGAAGGAGAAGGTCAACTGCTCAGATAAACCATGCTCTTCTAGATGTTTGTAGAAGATTCCGTGCATTGGTTTATCTTTGTGAAGTCTTAAAAGCAATTGGACTTCAGCAGTTTTAATCCGGGTTTTTAATTGTGCGGGAGCAAGTTCCGTAACGGCTATATATATATATATATATATATATATATATATATATATATATATTTTCCTCTTTGATACTAACCTGATCCACTAATAGGAACTTGAGCGTATTAACCTGAGCCACTTCGACGGATGTGAGCCATATAGACGGCTCAGGTCCGTTTGCCTTTGTTTCTCGGTACATTTGGCCTACTACAGTCAATTTCAGACAAAGCTTTGGTAGATCAAATGTCACAGATTGTAAATAACGAAAACATGTTCCGTGCTCTAATGTCAGAAAGGTAAAAAACGTCATAATGTGGTGGCTCAGGTTAATACCATTGCTAGGAAATATAGTTCACAGAATTTCCACAAATGGCGCTGCGATTTCATAATTTATATACAAGTATATACCGGAAATTGTTATAAACATGAGCCAGAGGATTTGGCAACACCGATCATCAGGTGCATGCTATTTTATCAGGGCTAGATGCTCCGCTGTCCGGTTTTTCGCCTGCTGTGCGCATGACGTCACCTCCGAGTGATTCTCATTAGGGATATATGGGTATTATAGTTATTTTCTTTTTACCGCGCTTATTTTCACATTTAGCTTTCTATTGGGTATCGAGAGATAAGTTAATAAATATCATCCAATAGCATTTTATTAATATTGGGAACAAACGTCAAAGCTGGATGTCACTTTTGATCATATCATATATAAGTTTTGTATCAAAACTATTTTCGTTTTCTTTTTTTCGCAATAATTAAAAAGTTGTAACAAAACAAAAATGGGCTTTTCAGTCCAGTACCGAAAACACTCCGATGGCTCCCGAACCCATGTGAAGTCAATATGTTTCGTTGAAGCGATCCGCTCAGCAGTGGTGGGTCGGGTGGCGTAGTGGTATAGTGTTACGCAGCAAATTGCTGTGTTCAAGCGGGTGTTGGCTCGAAACACACGCTTGCAACTTTTTTTTATTTTTTTTTTAACCAAAAAATATATTGATATGCTTTTCACTCATGTTACACACATTTTGTTTTGTACCATCGACATGAATATGTTTTTGAATCGAATTTTACCACTACGTCATGTGACCCTCTGCAGAACGGATCGCTTCAACGAACCATACTTGACGACACGTGGGTTCGGGAGCTTTGGGCGTGTTTTCGGTACTGGATACAAAAGCCCATTTTTATTTTGAAATAACTTTTGAATTATTGTGAAAAAAACAAAAATAGTTTTGTTATAAAACTTAAATGTTATTTCCATGTATCACTAAAAAATGTATTCAATTCAAAACCCTAATTTCTTGTCATCATTATATCATTATCAAATAATCCAGTGATTAAATGTTCCACTTCTGTGGAATCTGATTGGTTGAGATTAGCAATTGTTAAACTCTTTGTTAAACAAAAAAAATGGAGTCAAGTTGATTGACTCAGTACTTCCCACACATAACAGTTGCAACCAAATCATCGCCCACCTGTCGTCAAAAAACATCCAACACAAAAACTAGTAAATAGTTTCCTAAATCTCTCCGTAGGCGACACAATTCAGCCCCAACTGGACGAAACGAAACAATCAGGAACCCCCAAATTGCTTAAAAACGAAGTTTGAGCTATTTTTATATTTTTAGTTTTTTTATTATTGCTGCGCCGCCACTGACACGATTTTTGAAAACCATACGCATTTTTCATCCTTGCCGCGGTAATAATACTGTGTCTAAATTTCATTAAAATTAATTCCATAATTTCCATGTTACTAAATTCAGAACGACCTAAATCAATACCTACCCCTACCAATACCAAATCCCTTGATTTCTGTAATAGCCAAGGCAATGTTCGGATGGACCTAACAAACGTCTATTATGCCGCTAGGTATTTCTTTCACAGGTCAATGGACACTGTTATAAATGGAATAAATTTTTGAGTTTTACAACCCCCCACCCACTAACCACCCCAATTTCACCCCCACCCAAAAAAAGTAAAAAATGATCAGAAACCCCTAAAACGCCGAAAAACAAAGTTTGAGCTATTTTTACATTTTTAGTTTTTTTATTGTTGCTGCGCCCCCACTGACACGATTTTTCCAAAACATGCGCGTTTTCCATCCTCGCCGTGGCAGTAATACTGTGTCAAAATTTAATTAAAATCCATTCGATAATTTTGGCGTTATGCAATAAAGAACGATCTAAAACTAAAACAACACTCGGATATACAGGGTGGCCAATCGGGTGACAATAATAATTTTTTTTTAGATAGCCCGTACCGAGACCTATCCAAAACACCCCCAGGTATGTGTACCTATTATTGATAGTTTTCGAGTTATGATTTTTTTTTTGAAAACTTAGAGATTTTCCAGTTTTTCCAAGAAGTCGTCAAAAACAAAAACAAGAATGCTTTTTGGCTTTTATTTTTTTCTGCAGTTATACTCAGTATTAAGCCTATTTTAATATTCAATAAAGAGAACCTGTACATCCGAACAATAATTAAGTACATTTTGGGGCCAAAGTTTGAAATTTCTGTTTTTAGTCAGGAGACCAAAACCAGAATAAGATTAAAAATACTTATGTCTGGTTCTGGAGCTTCAAACTAATCTTAAAAACTTTACAGGACATTGCACTTTCGAAATAATGATGAAAAAGTAGCACTTATGGGGACATTTTGCGGCGTACGTGAGTGTTAAAGGTAAAAAGGTGATAATTCACGAATTTCCAAAATGATTTAGAAAACTATTATTTTGCTTTGTTATGACAAATTAACGAAAATAAACTCATAACAACTAATAAATCCGATAATCATTGATGTTTTGATGAGTTTTAATAAAAAAACTAATACCCAAATTGTGATTTTTGAAGTGTCTTTACTAAGGAATATCTAACTAAATATAATTTATTACACGTAAATCAATTTGGATTTACAAATGGTAGATCTACATCAGATGCAATTTTGACGGTAGTGAATGAAATCTATAGAAATATGGATGAGAAAACACCCTCCATTTGCATCTTTGTTGATTTACAAAAAGCCTTTGATACAGTGAATCATAAATTACTTCTAAGCACATTAGAAAGACTTGGATTTCGTGGGATAATGCATAATTTGCTTGAAAATTATCTATCTGATAGGCCACAATCCGTGAGGGTAGCTAAATCATTAAGTAAGGAAATGTTTGTTAAATGTGGTGTTCCACAAGGGACAGTTTTGGGACCACTTCTATTTAATATATATTTAAATGACCTCTTCCAAATTGATTGTGTTGGTAAAATAATCAGCTTTGCAGACGATACGGCCATACTGTATAAAGAAAAAGATTGGGATAAGCTAAAAAACATTATTGAAAACGACTTTATCAAAATTATTCAATGGCTTACTCAAAAAAAATTGACAATAAACTTTTCTAAAACACACTTTTTACCATTTACTTCCTATTCTAGATATTTACCTTCTTTCGACAATATTACATTAAACATAAATAATAAGAGAATAAAAATTGACAGATTAAACAATATAAAATATCTAGGAATATATTTAGACTCACACTTGCGTTGGGATGTACATATTAATAATCTATTAAAAAAAATTAGATTTGTTTCATATAAGATAAAATTACTAACGAACATTTTAACAGAAAAGCATTTACGTACAGTATACTATGCATTAGTTGAAACCCATCTCATTTATGGTATATTGGCATGGGGTGCTGCATGCACAGTATATATGAATGATTTAGATATCCTCCAAAAATCTATTTTAAAATCTATATTTAGAAAACCAAAACTGTATCCTAGTGACGATTTGTTTAGGGAAACTCTGATACACGATGTAAGGCAACTCTATTTCTTACATGCCATCACTCGTTACCACAAAAATTTGAATAAAGAAGATAACATCAAACACAGTCATAATACAAGATATAAATTACACGCAAAAGACATACCCAAAACGAGAAAATCAGTTATGCAGAAATCATATATCTATTTGGCGCCAAAACTTTATCAAAAATTACCTAACGATATAAAGGAATTACAGTCTAATAAACGCTTCAAAAAATGTCTCAAAGAATGGTTAAGTGCAGTAGAGAGGAAAGAAATACATAAGTTAATAAATAAATCGTATTATAACTAAATCCGCATGTAATCTAATAATTTTATTAAAAAAAATCATTTAAGTTATTCATAAACATATTTATCTTGTACATATATGTAAGTATATGTTTATATCATTTATGTACACTAATTTGTCCATGTACAGGCCTAGACCTTCTATGGATGTAAACATTTATTTACTCATTTTTTTTTCTCAATGATTTGTTTTTATATGTAACTTGAGAGTAAATAAATATTATTATTATTATTATTATTATGTACTATTAAACTTCTGCTAAATTAAGTTGTATGGAAGGTTAACAAAGGCAAGGAATAATAAACAATAATCTGACTTCTAATTTCATGGCAGAATTACCTAGGAAGCGATGTCGTAGCATACGCCATCATTTTCTTTCAGAGTAGCTTTTTGCGAGCTCAGGTCGGCGCAGTTGTGTTAATTTTCGGTAATAGGTAAGGCAATGATCGGATGAACCTAAAAAGGTGATTTGTATCGCTAGGTCTTCCTTGACAGGTCAGTAGACAGCCTATCATGAATACAACAAGTTTTTCAGTTTTTCAACCCCCCACCCCCAAACACCAAAATTCCACCCCCACCCAAAAAACACAGAAAATGATCAAGAACCTGTAAAACGCCTAAAAACTAAGTTTGAGGAATATTTGAAATTACCTACCAAGACCCCACAGCATATTGCTGCCCAAATTTCATCACAGTCCATGCAGCGGTTACTGAGATTACGAGGCTAGAAAAACGCGTACAGACAGACAGACCTACAGACAGAACGACAGAAATGAGTGACGCGGATTTTCGTTATGTAGACATTATAAAACGCCCAAAAAACCTATTATCTCAAAATCGAAAATTTTCACGATCACAATCCTCCCCTCACCTATCGGTGAGGGAAGTAAAAGGGATGGCGTATGCTACGATAACGCTTCCCAGGTAATTTCGCCATGGAATTAAAAGTCAGATTGTTGTTTTATTATTCTTTTCCTTTGTTAACTTTCCATACAACTTAATTTAGCAGAAATTCAATAGCACACAGCAAAAAGCACAGGTATTAATTTTTTTTATTAAAAGTGATTAAAACATCAATGATTATCATGTTTATTAGTTGTTATGAGTTTTTTTTCTTTAATTTGTCATAATAAAGTATAATAATAGTTTTTTAAATCATTTTGGAAATTCGTGAGTTATCACCTTTTTACCTTTAATAGTCACGTACGGCGCAAAATGCCCCCATAAGTGCTATTTTTTCGTTATTATTTCGAAAGTGCAATGTCTTGCAGAGTTTTTAAGATTAGATTGGAGCTCCAGAACCAGGCATAAGTATTTTTAATTTTATTTAGAAGGTTTTGGTCTCCTGACAAAAAACAGAGATTTCAAACTTTGGGCCCAAAATGTACTTAATTATTGTTCGGATGTACAGGTTCTCTTTATTGGATATTAAAATAGGCTTAATACTGAGTATAATTGCGGAAAAAAATAAAAGCCAAAAAGCATTTTTGTTTTTGTCTTTGATAATTTCTTGGAAAAACTGGAAAATCTCTAAATCTCTCTGAATTTTCAAAAAAAAAAATCATAACTCGAAAACTATCAATAATCGGTACACATACATAGAGGTGTTTTGGATAGGTCTCGGTACGGGCTATCTAAAAAAAAATTATTATCGTCACCCGATTGGCCACCCTGTATACATCACAAATTATTCCAAGTCCCTTGGTTTCTATTATAAGGAAGGCAATGTTTGGATGGACCTAAAAAATTGTATTATGGCGCTAGGTCTTTCATTTACAGGTCATTAGAGAGCCCATTGTGAATACAACAAATTTCTCAGTATTACAACCCCCCACCCCCCAATCACCCCAAATTCACCCCCACCCAAAAAAAAGTAGAAAATGATCAGGAACCCCTAAAACGCCTAAAGGCGTATTTGAGATTTTTCGTTTTTTGCTAATTACTCCGCCCCCCGTATAACGATTTTCAAAATTATAGAAACATTACCTACTACGACCCCACAGCATAACGCTGCCCAAATTTCATCACAATCCATGCAGCGGTTACTGAGATTGGGAGGCTAGAAAAACGCCAACAGACAGACATTTCAGAGATTTCTACGTACAAATGGTTTTTTGGTACATCTCGAAAGGGCTAACCATTTTCGAGAAAAATGCAAAGCATTGAATCGATGCAGGCTATTGTAAATAAATAAATGTTCATTTATTTAATAAGTGTGCTGTGAAAAACAATTGAAATAATTGATAAACAACTTAAGAACTGTCAGTTTATTCAGTTTAGAGTTATTACAAAACATTTAGGTATTATTTTTAGTAACATTATTTAATAAGAGTTTGAACAAATAAGAAATAAAATACTAAGACAAATAGAGAATGTTTTCTTAAAGTGGAAGTGACCGCCACCAGCTGAATATCAGTACACTTCTACTTGACAACAAACTCTGAAACACCATATTCTAAAATCAAAATGTCAAAAAATTACCATTTAGAAAATGGGGTTATTTTTACCCCTAACTCCTCCCGTATGATACGCCTCTGATTAAAATTATGAAATTCTGAATTCAGAATCAGATTCAGCGTCAAAAGTTTACCCATCGTACCTAATTTCGTAATTTTTGTTATGAATGGTTTCGAGATTTCGAGAATATCGAGGGAAAACCGTCTTCAGGGTGCCCCATGCAAAGGAGCGTAGCTACCTTAGGAAGCATTTCCGGACCCATGTTCATATGACATTTTCTTTCTATTTTTCAGAGTACTATTCGTGGTTAAAATTTGTTAACATACTTAATTAACACCCTGAATAAAAATGAATCCCTTTTCCCTTGGTCACCGCATCACGTGAGAATGACTTGACCATATTGACCAATACAAATTACAGTATCCAAAATCCAAATTACAGTATTTTGGAAGTCGCCAAAGTGAAATAGATTCTGAATATGCCATCCACTCGTGGTGGCGAAACGTCAAGACTTAACGCTAAACGACGCCGGCTTAACAACCCAAGAACCACAAATTCACTCGACGGTGGCCGAGAAAGCCTCACACAGTACATCAGGAGTAATAATTCCACCCAGTCAAGGTCAAGTGGGCGTGTTATTTGTATATATTTGATTGCTAACTATTCTGAGCCGAAACCCAGCTGTAATCTTGGCAACATTGCTTGGCTCAGGAAGATTCGATAATTTACATAAACTTGTATATCAAAGGCTCACAATGGTATTAAATGTATGCATGGCTCATGTATGTACTATAAATATGAATATATAAGCATTTTCAAAAATATTTATTTTAAATAATTTCTTATGTATATTACGGTTTTTAGATACAACACAATATATCTGGAGATGAAAATAAAACTATTATTTATCTAGCACATCTCTAAGTAGGTGGCTCAGTATATGGTCAATTTCCGATTGGCTCAGGTTTGTTATAATGATGTATATATATATATATATATATATATATATATATATATATATATATATATATATATATATATATATATATATATATATATATATATATATATATATATATATATATGGGAGGGCGTGGACTATTGAGTTTGGAGCATCTGCACAACAGAGTAGTACTGGCCACTGCCTGCTATGTTACGACGAGCACCGATCCCCTGATCCGCTTTGTGCGAGAGCACGAGATTGCGGGTAAAGGAGCCTTCCTTTTTAGAGCAGCAACACGGGCAGCCGAAGAACTTAGTCTCACGCTCGACTTCACGCGGAGGTGTCAGCAGTCCGTTACGGAACTTGCTCCCGCACAATTAAAAGCCCGGATTAAAACTGCTGAAGTCCAATTGCTTTTAAGACTTCACAAAGATAAACCAATGCACGGAATCTTCTACAAACATCTAGAAGAGCATGGTTTATCTGAGCAGTTGACCTTCTCCTTCCTAAGGTCTAATGGGTTGAAGTCGGAGACTGAGAGCTCTATAATGGCTTGCCAAGACGGTGTCTTCAACACCTTAGTATACCGTAGCCGGATTATGGGTATGGATGTGCCCGATATCCGCTGTAGAGCCTGCCTGCAGGCGCCAGAGACCCTTACGCACCTCTTGTCGGCGTGTAAGGTGTACGCTGGCACAGCCTACATCTATCGGCACAATGCGGCTCTACGAGTGCTATACTACCATTTAAGGCACTCATACGGTATAGATGAGACACCGGTGCTGCCATACGCTCCAGGGGACATTGAGTCCGTTGTGGAGAACGAGAGGTGCCGAATTTACTGGAACTACTCATTCTCCACGCTCGAGCTTATACATGCAAATAAGCCCGACATAGTCCTCCTCGACTACCAACAAAAGACGATGTTCGTTATCGAGTTCTCGGCACCTGCCGAGGGGAACATCGTCTCTAAGGAGGAGGAAAAGCGGACCAAGTATCAGGAGCTCCTCGGACAACTTCGCAGGCTCTGGCCGGACTACACTGTGAGTCTGCTAGTAATGGTCATTGGATCCCTAGGTGGTATGAGGGATACGCTGCTCTCTGCACTGCGCAAAATGCCGGTGTGCCGTGCGGCGGCGCACATCTTAGCCGCCAGAATGCAGAAGGCAGTCATCCATGGGTCCCTTCGTCTGCTTAGGACGCACGATACGCGGACCCAGTGATTGCTCACCTCACGGTGTGAGGAGTAGTCGCTGGGGAATGGAACAGCAGCCCGGTGTGTCGGAGCCCGGGCTGCACCTTTTTTGTTTTTGTTTTGTCTATATATATATATATAGGACAAAACAAAAACAAAAAGGGTGCAACCCGGGCTCCGACACACCGGGCTGCTGTTCCATTTCCCAGCGACTACTCCTCACACCGTGAGGTGAGCAATCACTGGGTCCGCGAATCGTGCGTCCTAAGCAGACGAAGGGACCCATGGATGACTGCCTTCTGCATTCTGGCGGCTAAGATGTGCGCCGCCGCACGGCACACCGGCATTTTGCGCAGTGCAGAGAGCAGCGTATCCCTCATACCACCTAGGGATCCAATGACCATTACTAGCAGACTCACAGTGTAGTCCGGCCAGAGCCTGCGAAGTTGTCCGAGGAGCTCCTGATACTTGGTCCGCTTTTCCTCCTCCTTAGAGACGATGTTCCCCTCGGCAGGCGCCGAGAACTCGATAACGAACATCGTCTTTTGTTGGTAGTCGAGGAGGACTATGTCTGGCTTATTTGCATGTATAAGCTCGAGCGTGGAGAATGAGTAGTTCCAGTAAATTCTGCACCTCTCGTTCTCCACAACGGACTCAATGTCCCCTGGAGCATACGGCAGCACCGGTGTCTCATCTATACCGTATGAGTGCCTTAAATGGTAGTATAGCACTCGTAGAGCCGCGTTGTGCCGATAGACGTAGGCTGTGCCAGCGTACACCTTACACGCCGACAAGAGGTGCGTAAGGGTCTCTGGCGCCTGCAGGCAGGCTCTACAGCGGATATCGGGCACATCCATACCCATAATCCGGCTACGGTATACTAAGGTGTTGAAGACACCGTCTTGGCAAGCCATTATAGAGCTCTCAGTCTCCGACTTCAACCCATTAGACCTTAGGAAGGAGAAGGTCAACTGCTCAGATAAACCATGCTCTTCTAGATGTTTGTAGAAGATTCCGTGCATTGGTTTATCTTTGTGAAGTCTTAAAAGCAATTGGACTTCAGCAGTTTTAATCCGGGTTTTTAATTGTGCGGGAGCAAGTTCCGTAACGGACTGCTGACACCTCCGCGTGAAGTCGAGCGTGAGACTAAGTTCTTCGGCTGCCCGTGTTGCTGCTCTAAAAAGGAAGGCTCCTTTACCCGCAATCTCGTGCTCTCGCACAAAGCGGATCAGGGGATCGGTGCTCGTCGTAACATAGCAGGCAGTGGCCAGTACTACTCTGTTGTGCAGACGCTCCAAACTCAATAGTCCACGCCCTCCCAGGTGTCGCGGGAGGTATATTCGCGGGACAGAGGATCTAGGATGTAGACTTCCCTCCATATTCATCCTTTTGCGGGTCTTTATGTCGATTTGTCGCAGCTCTTCCACTTTCCAGTGGATAGCACCAAAGCTGTATAACAACAATGGGACCGCAAGCATGTTTGTGGCAGCGACTTTGTTTTTGCCGGACAGTTCTGACGACCAGATCTGCCGGAGTCGGTGCAAATACTTGCGGCGGAGACACTCTTTGACCAATTCTGCCTCTTGGATGTGACGCTGCGCCACTCCAAGGTAGGTATAAGTATCTCCGGCATGCAGTTGTCGCAAGATGCTCCCATCAACGAGCTGCTCCTCATCTTCACTATCTCCGCAACGTCCTCTTTTGAGATGAACCATGGCACATTTGTCTATCCCGAACTCCATACCAATAGCTTGACTGTAATCCTGCACTACCCTCAGCGACTGCTCTAAATCGCGTTGTCCGGAGGCATAGAGTTTCAGGTCATCCATGTAAAATAAGTGGGTGACCTTGTGCCTCCGGTAATTGGGCTTGCCACAGCTATATCCCTTAGTATTTTTCAGCGCTATGGACAAAGGCAGTAGCGAGATGCAGAAGAGCAAGGGACTCAAGGAGTCTCCTTGGAAGACGCCTCTTTTAAATGATACCAACTCTGTCCGAACCCTGGTTTCACCCGATGTTATAGTGAACCGAGTCTTCCAGAGCGGCATCAGTTGTTTGATGCATCCCACTATTTGATCATCTACCGAAAGACATTCCAACAGCCGCACAATCAGTTCATGAGACGTAGTGTCGAATGCCTTCCGATAGTCGATCCAGGCCATAGAAAGGTTTCGCAGGTACTGCACGGAGTCCTGTGTGACACAGCGGTCAATCAACAGGTTATCCCTGCAGCCAGCTACTCCTTTCTTAGACCCTCTTTGTTCATATACGCTGAGAAATACGGGATTTACAGCTTGAAGGATACGCATGTACAAGATTCTGGTGAAGAGCTTGTAACATGCGTTCAGACATGTTATTGGCCTGTAGTTTTTAGGATCAGACAAATCTCCGGTCTTCGGGAGAAGCACGGTTCGACAGTGATTGCTCACCTCACGGTGTGAGGAGTAGTCGCTGGGGAATGGAACAGCAGCCCGGTGTGTCGGAGCCCGGGCTGCACCTTTTTTGTTTTTGTTTTGTCTATATATATATATATATATATATATATATATATATATATATATATATATATATATATATATATATATTCACAAAGATAAACCAATGCACGGAATCTTCTACAAACATCTAGAAGAGCATGGTTTATCTGAGCAGTTGACCTTCTCCTTCCTAAGGTCTAATGGGTTGAAGTCGGAGACTGAGAGCTCTATAATGGCTTGCCAAGACGGTGTCTTCAACACCTTAGTATACCGTAGCCGGATTATGGGTATGGATGTGCCCGATATCCGCTGTAGAGCCTGCCTGCAGGCGCCAGAGACCCTTACGCACCTCTTGTCGGCGTGTAAGGTGTACGCTGGCACAGCCTACGTCTATCGGCACAACGCGGCTCTACGAGTGCTATACTACCATTTAAGGCACTCATACGGTATAGATGAGACACCGGTGCTGCCGTACGCTCCAGGGGACATTGAGTCCGTTGTGGAGAACGAGAGGTGCCGAATTTACTGGAACTACTCATTCTCCACACTCGAGCTTATACATGCAAATAAGCCCGACATAGTCCTCCTCGACTACCAACAAAAGACGATGTTCGTTATCGAGTTCTCGGCACCCGCCGAGGGGAACATCGTCTCTAAGGAGGAGGAAAAACGGACCAAGTATCAGGAGCTCCTCGGACAACTTCGCAGGCTCTGGCCGGACTACACTGTGAGTCTGCTAGTAATGGTCATTGGATCCCTAGGTGGTATGAGGGATACGCTGCTCTCTGCACTGCGCAAAATGCCGGTGTGCCGTGCGGCGGCGCACATCTTAGCCGCCAGAATGCAGAAGGCAGTCATCCATGGGTCCCTTCGTCTGCTTAGGACGCACGATACGCGGACCTAGTGATTGCTCACCTCACGGTGTGAGGAGTAGTCGCTGGGGAATGGAACAGCAGCCCGGTGTGTCGGAGCCCGGGTTGCACCTTTTTTGTTTTTGTTTTGTTTATATATATATATATATATATATATATATATATATATATATATATATATATCGCAAAGTCATCAGCATAATTTATAAGGTTACAATTACTATTATGTGAGTGAATATCCACAGTATAAATGTTGAACAGAACACGTCTTAAGACTGAAGTCTGAGGTAGGCCTATAGAAATATGTCTGGGACCGAGCAGAGCATTAGTTTTTGATCTGAGAAAAATGGTCCTTTTCAGGAAGAATTTGATTATTGTTCTGCAAGTACTAGCTGACAGGGATAGATTTTCTAACTTGTCTTTCAATAGGAACAGATCAACGAAGTCGTAGGCCCCTTTGACATCTAAAAATCCTGCTCCTAGGTAGCCATTTCCCGAAAAACAATTTTCAATATCTGTCACGACACAGGCAACTGTGCCCGCAAGAAGGTAAGTTTGTATTAACTTATTTCTTTTGGGGTTGGACTATTTCTTACTTCTAATGAGCGAAAACACCGACAAGACGCAGTCGAATATAATGCTTAAAAGCCTGCGCCATGACCGCGAATGTTAGCGATATAACATTGAACATAATATTCACTTTACCATAAAAACTTCCACCATACCTTTATTGTTATTCTTGGGTGAGGAAGTTCGTCATCAATGTCAAAACTCTTCTTTTTCCTCTTCCTCTTGTGCTCTTTGAAAGGAAAACCTTCCAATCCTGGAGAATACCTAGTTAGTAAAAGTTATTAATTAATAGTAATAACGACGTGCAAAAGCTTTTAGTGATTGCGCATATAATTATGACCGTTGACTTGTGAAAGATTAAACTGCTATTCACGTTAAATAAGAATTTTAATGAGTTTGGACTCAAGTCTCGCACAGGCAGAGCCACGGAGGGAGGGGGAGAGAGGAATGAAGAACATTTCTGTAACATTTAAAAAAAAGTTAATGTCAGTGGTACTTGAAAGTAAATAGCGTAACCCTGCTGGTTCGCCACCGGTCCGGTTTTTGCTCGGGCAGTCCGGTTTTCCGCGTACGGCCCAGAGACACTATTACCCTCATGGAAGATTCCTGTCTACGCCTGTCCGTATGACGTTCCACGCATTCCTGTATGCGACAATGTATCGGCTACGTTTAGTACCAAAACGATGTTTCAGTCATTTTGTAACAGAATAGGAAAATTCTGAAACAGTTGAATTTATGTACACATCCGAGTATTATGTTGCATATAGTATTTACTCAGAATTCAGAGAAAAAAACTGAAATCCTGACTACGGGCCTGCTAGTCCATTTCCTTTCTATAAGTAAATGGGTGACAAATGTTTGTATATACAGGGTGTTCTATAACGAGTGGAAGATACTTTAGAAGACTGCATTTCCAACAAAAAAAGTCATATAAAGAAGGGTCCGATTTTCAACTGTTTCAGGGATAAATTGAATTTTAGAGATGTTTCATAAAAATGCAGACCTCCAAAAGAAAACCCTAATTAACAATTTTTTTTTTGATATTGGTCTTTTTGGTATTAGTTCGTAGAAAATATATCACGTCATTAAGAAAGACTGAAAGACTTACTCGACTCGAAAACAAAAAGGATTCATTAGCCGATAATAGTACGGTAATTGAAGGCCTAAAAACAGAAATTAGTGTTTTAAAATCTGAAAACGATTACTTGCTGAAAAAGCAGGATGAGTTGGATCAAGATAGAAGGTCTAACAACTTAAGGATTTTCAAAGTAGAGGAAAAGGAAGGCGAAAATTTAATCCTGGATGTGGCTAGGCTTATTGAGTCACACTTAGGGATTAAACTTAGCGATGGTGATATAACTACCTGTTATAGAGTTGGAAAAAAGACCCATAGCAAGTCAAGGGCTATTTTAATTAGATTAGCTAATTCAAGTATAAAACAAAATATATATAATGCAAAGAAGAAGCTGAAAGGTACGGGAATAGTTATCAAGGAGGATTTGACGGAAACCAGACTTAGACTTATGGAGGCTGCAGTCGATAAGAGTACGCTAAAAAGTGTGTGGTCGTATCAGGGCAATGTCTTTGTTCTGAAAAATGGTAAACGGTTTCCTATCTGAAGTGACAGTGACTTGCAAAACTTATGAACAATCTTGGTTCGCTGCTTCTTGTCTGTGAGTAGGATAATTTGTTGTCTTTTTAGTTAATTAGTGTAATATCTCTGTGAGCTGATGATGGTGATATTTTCATTGTAGCTCTCTTTTTTTCTTTGTAATTATTTTTTTACTCCAGGAGTCTGGAAAGTTGGCATGTAGTTTATTTTCTTTGCCATTGATTTGTTTGCGTATGGCACAATTTTTATAATACTTCGTATAGTTTTTAGTTTTTGTCTTTTCCTGGGAACACAGGTGTTTATAAGTATTGTATTATTTGAATAGTATGAAAATTGCTCATTTGAATATACGTTCAATATTTACAGGTTTCAATGATTTTAAAGATGTAGTTCTAGTCAATGATTTTGATATTGTGTGTACTGTCTGAGACATGGTTAAATCAGGACAGTGACTTTAATTATTTCAGTATACCCGGATATGCTTTCTTTCATAGAGAAAGGGATGGAAGAGGAGGTGGAGTAGGAGGTTTTGTCAAAAAGTCACTTACATGTGAGGTTTTGCTTATTGACCAACATGTACATAGCGACCTGGAGTATTTATTATTGAAAATAAAATGTAACCGCCGTACTGGTATTGTCGGCGTTTTCTATAGACCGCCAAATACACGCATCGCTGATACTGTGGATGAGATAGATTACATTTTATCACTGATATATCATACTGTTGATTATATTGCTTTTTTAGGAGATTTCAATATAAACTTTTTTAACAATAATAATGCCTTGATGCAGTGTTTTGAGGGCTATAGTTTGCAAATATGCAATATAGCATCACTGACAGAAATTTTGGCTCGCATTTCCATCCGCAAATTTAGCTTGATCCTCCGAGTATATATAATTCAGTTTAAGAATCCAGAAAATCTAGAATATCCAGTTGTAAGCTATGTCAAATAACTACAACGATACAACTTTGAAGCCGCCGCCGGCCAGAAAAGCACCATGAAAATAACGATTCCATCTCACGTAGGTTATGGGATGCAGACTGTAATGTAAGTATTCCAGTAAAGAATAACAATGTGACATTAATGTATTGTGGATAGAAGAATTGGAACCTCCAGAGACTAAAATTGCTTACGAGACTATAAACAAGTTTAGTTAGAATGCCGTAAGATTGGTTCTTCAATAAACTACTGAATGAAAACAAAGGCAGTCTACAGCAATTATCTTCTATGAAAGCCTCCCTCATATCTTGTCTAGGAGGATTCGAGAAAGAAAAGTGCAGATTGTACTGGATTTACTGTGGCAAATCTGGATATTACTGTTCTACATACAACGGCTGACGCTCAAAAAATTATTTTGTTGTCAAAAAGTGGAACAATAAAACGTTAGTTCAGAGCTTAGACAAGGAAAGAGAGAGGAAGAATGCGCGGCTGACATCTCTGTTACCAAAAAGTACCAAAGCGCTAGTCCCAGTGCCGTAGCTAATGAGGTTACCATTATGGTTGAGCTATTTGGAGAAATAATCTATTTTCAAATAAAATTTATTAAAATATTGTTATTCACGACTTCTGTATGGCAAATTTCACCATCCACAGTTCAAATTTAAGTAATTACACCGTGAACTTCCATTTGACCGATATCTTGTCTTCCAAAATGTAAGCTATAATAGATATGTCACTGGAAAACTGATTGTATTTGAACCAGAACATGCCTAAAGAAATATAATTTTTACACTTTACATGCTCATAAATATTATGATTCGAATGTTAGTGGTACATTTGAAATTATATTTTGGTTACACATATGTCTCTGAACGAGATATCGAGATATTTGCATAAACTTCGAATTCACCAAAAAATACGAACACAAATTTACCTGTGAAAAGTGATTCCTTCCTACTGCTGTGGCTTTTACAACCGTGAGCTGCACTCTCTACCATTATGCACACCACAATATTTTAAAATAATTGGTCTTAAAAACGCTAAATATCACAAAAAAATACTAAGGTATGAAATTATTTGTTTTCCACCAAAATTTTGACAGCTATTCGTTTTCTGTCACAGTTAGTTCATATAGCATCATATAGGCGCACGGTATCCCCTCTCTTTCCTTATCTAAGGTTCAGAGGTTCCGGATATGTTTATCTAGGCTTGGAAACAGATTTACTGGTTAATATGGATTATTCTACTAGGTGGTCTGAAGCAATTTTGTTGCCCAATAAGGGACGAAAGACTAAAATGCAGGTTCGTGTCAAATTCTGATCATGGGCAGAATCCGAGGTCTTCATGGGGGGAAACTCAGATGATTAAGATAAAAGCATTTCGTCCTCAGTCCGATACTCTAAACCACTTAAATAGGTCTAGCGTCCAAATGTAATTATGAGGTACCTAGAACACGCTCAATCTAGGTACGATTGAAAGTTATGAAGAAAAAATGTGTTTTATCGTAGGTATCAGGAGAATTAACGATTGTTATAATTAGTTCGCATACAGCAACGGTACTATGCTGGTACTAGCATTAGATTTTGTTTGCCCGCTCGCTAACCTTCTAGGCTGTATTACATTTCGCACTGTTTATTTTTGTTCTATGTCAATTAAGAAAAGGACACGCGGTATCTTTGTATAGTAGTAGTGTTAGAATTTTTACGTTTATGCTACAAAAACGATCAATGTTTACATTTTCTCTCCCCGATCTACCGTAGAACTTTGTGTCTATAATAGGATCACTAAAGTTTGTAATATCTTGTATTCTCCGCACTTTAGTAACGATAATAATAATGATAGATATTATCTATGTCAACCAAAAAATTTTGTTTGTAATACCCTTCTCCATTGGCGCACCTGTTCCTGTGCTTTTCGCGTCTTCTTTTCTTTGCAGACTTGTGACTACTTACGCCGTCACACAGAATGGAAGGATTCAAAACTACCTAAAAGGAAATAAATGAATAAGTAACTGTAAGAATAAATGATGGATTTAGTAGACATGTTGGCAAACACTTATCAGAATGGAAAATTATTTTAATTGTTATTTGTCTAATTGTGATAAATATGATAGTAGCTGTGAAAAATAAACAAGTCCCCCAATGGCTGATGATGCCGGTTATTAGCTGCCGTTATTTCTTCTGGTTATATCCATGGTTGAGTATAGATATTGAATTGGAAAATGCAAAATTTTTCTCAAAACGAATTGAGCGTATAAAGCAAGGTATCCTGACCATGAAAGCATATTCATTTTCAGCCAAAGTAATAGGGCACTCGGCTGAAGTCGCCTACCGTTGGCAAAATATGATCAAAGTATACTAACGGTGGCAGTTTATGTCCCGTCTGACATAGGTATGCGATAGTTTGATTAGTTTGCATTTTATTCACGCGGTTGATGTTGTAAGCTGTTAAAAATTGAGCCTAATTATTTAGATGTCAGCCCGAGAGAGTTCAGAATCAAAATTAATAATGAAGAAGTAGATATATTAGTTGTCTTTTATTATTAACACAACCTCACTATAGGTGCTTCCCTCCTAAATCTGCACTAACTCAGATCATTTAAAAATGAGACGGCTCAGCTCACTTGGAAATCTCATAGCCCAGATAAGTTAAAGAAACGTGTTTGTGCAGTTAAATGTCATTCCCCGAAATTTTGTAATATGCTATGGTTCTATGATCTGTCGATCCTGAAATTCAAACTTACAAAAAATCCTAGCCTCATTTATTTTACATCTAAATGATCTGAGACAATTGATCTACGTTTTTTTTTTGTTTTGTTTTTGTCTGTTAGTGACGTTAGTGTCTATAGAGATGTGACAACAGAACTCGTTTCGCAATCGCTGCCAGTGGCGCCAATGCTTGTCACCGACGACAAATTAATAGGTGGCTTGCCGCCTTGCCGTGACCGAAATTCTGTATAATAATCAATTAGTCAATCACTATATTCAAGTTCTGCAGCCTGCATGAAGTTTGTGATTAACACACCTAGCTGCAAAACCAGAAGTATTGGGTAACCTTGTTTTAAATAATAATTAGGTGGTAAACATTTATGATTTTATTATACAAAAAGCGTGAGGTGTTCGGCATTAATTGTTATTGTTATCATTTCATGGGTGTTTATTAGTCGGTATTTGTTATACACAACATAAAATTGCCAATTCGTATATCATAAATCAATTCGATGGTTATTTTTTTATTTTATTTATTCGTAGGACAACCGAATAAAAATGGATCATTCAGCTTCCTTTTACAATCGGCATTGAAGTCTGCGCCGTAGAAAGTGAATGAACGAATGCAAAGTTAGTCATCAGCTATCCAAAAGTGTGCGCCTGGTTGCATACCTGTGATTAGTATCATATTTATTAGTACAATGGGAACTATCGAATAAAAACTATCGAAGGCTTCGAAATCGAATCGAATGAAAATTAATAATAATTCAGTTTCTTTTGCAATTGGCTTTGAAATCTACAAAATAGAGAATGAAGTTAGGCATAAGCTATCGATCTGTGTGCGCCCGATTGCATACACAATGTTGGATATTACTTGATTAACCCCTTTGATTAGTACTCTATACTTATATTTATGCATTTATAATTATGACAGCATATATAAATTTACATTATTTCAATATACCTATTTTATGTTTGGAGGAAGCAACGTAAGCTTTGGTCGTAATAATATTCTTGATATTGATATTGATGTTTAATTACCCTCTCAAACATGATATTCGATACTTTTCAATAGTTGTTCAATAACTCTGGCAATCGGGTATTAGTTGATTCAGTCGCGCCCACAGCGCAGGTTGGTTGATTCAACTGGTAGTCTAGTTAATGTTTTTATTCGAATTAATTCATTCACTAGTTGCAACCATTCATTCAGCAGTGATTCGATGCCCTATTTCATATCAAAGTGCCCATCACTAAATCCTGGTCGGATTGATATTCCGTTCGCAGCGTTACCAGATCTCCTCTGTTTTGAGGGGGATTTGCTATTTCAAGCCCCGAACTTTTTACACTGAAATTTCCTGTCGCAACTAGCTATTACATAATGTTTCTATTATACGATCTTACACCTTACACCCACAACACCGTTGGAGGAAAAATACTTTAGTATTACCAAAAAAGGTGCTTTGTAGATAAATCTCCCGTGTTTCGAATTTGCCTGTTTTTCTATTATACCTGATTCAGTCTTTTGCAAACTTTGAATATTCTCTCAAATGAATTTGCTGGAAAAGAGCCATTGGAATATTTTATTTACGTCTTGTTTTGCAGTTTTGCGCTGTATCTTTGCTTCACATCAACCCTTGTTTGAGCTCGAAAGAAGAATTAGGTGCGCCTTTGATTCCACAGAATTGTTGTTGCAACATAGAAAATTCGAAAATGTACGAAAAAATTTCAGAGCTAACAGAATCAGAAACCGAATAAAATTTTTAAAATAAAGTTTTTTTACCACAGTTGATTTTTATTTGTATATAGCATCAAACTCTCTTGTTTGTTTGGTCATATTTTCTGTGTTTATTTTTTGCGTTATATTTTGTCTGCTTTAGGAGAAACCACATACAAGAAAAACTACTGTTGAGATTGACAAAACTCCCATATCTGCCTTATCCTGATGAGTAAAATATACATCTGGCAACGCAGGCCCCAGGCATCCCAACGTCCCAACGATTTTGACTTGACAGAAAACAGATGTGAAAATACAAAATATACAATAACACTTATTGTGAATTTTTACCAACGTATAAGAAACTTCTTTATGCTTTATCATTAGTTTTTTCTAGAAACAAGTGTGGATACAGCCAAAAACCGTTCCTTGTTTTGACGGGAACAGATGGTTACAGAGAATACAGAGGATATTGCATTATTTATAAATTAGACCTTAGATGGGGGAAGGAATCATTTGATATAAATTGGAAATATAGGATAAAGAACATCAGCTGCACCTTTACATCCTTTGTGAATATTTATATATGAAGATCTATAACAAACATGCATCCAGTAGACATAAAAGTATGTATGTGTTTATAATCAATTATTTTTAACTGAGGATGACCTGAGGTGGTATTATTAATTATTAATTAAGGTGGCAGTGATTTATACTACTTTTATTATTGTGTCACAAACTGGCGCAATTCGAAATTAATAATTATACAGTAATTATAAGGCAAAATGAAAAATCTGGCGTCTACTTGCAAATCAATTGCTTTGTTCTGATTTTCTACTATGATTTTGATACATAAATTCTAAAATATTTTTGACAAAAGTGGCATCCAGCTTTGACGTTTGTTTTCAATATTGATAAAATACTATTGGATGATACTTATTAACTATAGACCCCAATACCCAATAGAAAGTGTTCGTTGAACAACAACCAATAGAATCTTTTCGTTGGACTGTTCATTAGAATACGCATATTGATAAAATCGGGCCTAACGTCATTCCATTCATTATTCAGCTAAACCTTTCAACACCTTTTCATGTGTTCAAGCATTTGGTTTCTATGCAGGATAAACTGTCCTTACTATTTTAGTACTTTATGATTTAGCTCATTACCAACTATAGTAAACTGTACGTTTTTAGGTATCGTTAGATCACGGCGTGAACATTCAGTAAGACGAGCTACAGTTTAGGCTAATGTTCTTTCGGCGGGAGCTAAACACATTTACTTTATTGAGTTTATTTGATAAGCATATGTACTAACTTAATGAGCAATATTTAACTTGTAAAAGTTCTATAAAATAATTCGAATCTAAAACAAAACTTTGTCATTCTTGTAGTTAAAATTTGCATTTCGGGAGGTTTGAAACCATTCTTATATCACTTTTTGTTCTTTTTTATCTTCTTTTATATCTGCTGCATGAACAGAAATAAAGTGACAACGTCGGGTTACGATGCTCATAATTTGCTAACGCTTCATGGCTCAAGGGATGAATCTAACCGAAATCGAATTACGTTGGCAGAATATGAATATGCGACCAGGACCGTCATCGAAGGGAAGAACCATTAAGGGCCGATTGTACAAACGCGGGTTTAGCACGAGCTTTGTTAAGCCTAAGCTTAGCTAAGCTCAGGCTTAAAGTCGACACCCGTTGTACAATGGTCGGCTTAGTTAAACCTGGTTGAAAATGAAATTCACTGCATTTGGCATCAATGAAGCAATACGTACTGACATAATCATCCGAAAAATTACGTTTTTTGGTTAGGCACTTATGACAGTTTGTGTCAAATTTCGGCAACGACCGTTTCTGTCTCTGTTCTTTCATTTGCTCTCTTTGTTAAATTAGACACAAATCTTTCAAAAAATATGACCTACTAAAGTGACAAGCAATTTGAGAGTTTCTTTTTGACATATCATGTCACTTGAATCAGGTTAGGTTTAAACCTCAGCTAAGCCAGCGTTAAGTTTCGGCTTACGTAAGCTCGTGCTAAGCTTGGAGTGGGGGGCTAAGCTAGCATTGTACAACGGACGATTTGGAACTGACGTGGTTTAACGTCGGCTTACCTTAAGCTGAAGCTTAAGCTTGCATTATACAACCGGCCCTAAGAAATATTTTCCAAAGATTTAGTGCACCAAGAGTAGGTCCAGATAATATGCTGTGTTCAATCGTCATCATATGCAAAAGCTGATACTACAAACAATGCTGCACATATATGAAATCTCACCGGCCTCTAGAGGAAGCCCTCCGTGACCCCCGTTGTAGAGAAAATAGAACTGGTGCATTTTCTGGGTAATTCCACTAATCTTGACAAAACCATTTGAAATCTTTATAGTATATCTCGCCCGTCGTCTATTCGTCTGTGGGATAATGTCTATCTATCGTGTGTCTGTCTATCGTCTGTACAATTACCGTCTCTCTGTATCGTTAGTTTGTTCGGGAATATATATCTGGGAAGTAATTGGTGTTAGTAAAGTACCCTCCAATCTCTTCTTTCTGCCTACAGAGGTCTAATTTTTTTGAGCGTAACCAAAAAGCTCGTTTGACACCAATTTTTATTTTTAAAGAAAGTGATTTACGTACAGCTACAGATACACGTCAATATCTCCATATTCATATACTTAAACTAAATAAGATGTCGAGAACTTCCAACTGAAAATTATTGTTCTGGTTCCTTTTAATCATGTGAATTTATTGAGATTATATAATTATCTGATTTACCTGTAATTGACTTCCAGTTCCCGTGGAACTGACCTCATTGGCAGTAAGCGACATACGTCGATGTAGGTGATGTGACGATCTGTGGGGCATGCCCTGGTCTTGATTCTCCTCTTCCATCGGCTTGATTTTGAGCTTGGGTGGCGAAGAAGGCAGAGGTATAGGCTCCGCCTCTGCATGCGTAGTTCCACCGCTTCCCAAGGAGAACGACTTAAAACGACCAGTGCGACTGCGACGGGGAGTCTTCACCTAGTAAACGTATATTGAAAACAAT
Source organism: Callosobruchus maculatus (assembly GCA_951848785.1). Lineage (NCBI taxonomy): Eukaryota > Metazoa > Arthropoda > Insecta > Coleoptera > Chrysomelidae > Callosobruchus > Callosobruchus maculatus. The sequence goes on along the minus strand of CATOUR010000191.1, from coordinate 1,654,219 downwards.
CTTTGTGAAAGTCAGAGCAGGGGAGTTTCCAGCAAACGGACTCTATTGCGATTAATGTTTCGAGGAATTCCAAACAGAGATTTCTTGCCGCAAATATGTTATGTAAGTAGCTTCTCCATTTTTTTTTTTCAGCACGCATAGGTTGTAATAAAAGTATCTAGATGAGTATGACTGATATGTGTATGATTTTTCAGTTTTAACAAAAACGCGGAGTGTGCAATATGAATCTCCAAATGATATACTGATATGCAGCATTGAACTGGAATACAATATATGAAAAATAACGCCGAAAGTCACAAAATACTAGATTTTGGAAAATATGACTGAAAATTAACAAAGCTAGAATACTTTGAGTGTTTACAGAATTTTAGATAATTTAGTTTTCGAAAAATAGTTCAGCTAACTTAATCGACCCTGATACGGGTTTATTAGCTAGAGATATGACATTTGCATAATAAAAAGTTTGTGAATTCAGAAAATATGGTATTTTTGTTTTTCGGTGCCTGTTTGTAACGCTTCACAAAAAACAGAAAACTATAATTATATACAGGGTGTTCCGGTGATCATGTTGCAAACTTCTAGGGTAGATAAAACACACGAAAATAAGAAAAAAAAGTTCATATGAACATGGGTCCAGAAACGGCTCCTCACGGAGCTAGGGCCCTTTGAAATGTAGTTGGTAGGTTCATCAATTTGAGCCTTCCGGACTTTGTCACCTTTAACCAGGGGCGTACAAACCAGGGGGGTATTTGGGTAAATTTGACCCTACACCTCTAAGGCGTCAATTTCTTGCCATTTTTATATCTTATTATGATTCTGCAATGCCTTTTACATAAAAAGGTACTCTTAGTAATAGTCGCTATCTGTCACCGTTTCCCTAAATCCAATCAATAATAAATTATTGGTCTTAAACAAATTATTACGTTGAAATATGAAAATGAAGTTCAGTACAGATAGTGAGCATTAAAAGTTAGTCAAATCGTCTTCTTTAATGAAAATAAATTAATTAGAGAGATTTATTGCTTTTTCGAAATTGGGGGTATAAAAAGTAAAAGGGAACGTATACAAAATATTAAAAAAAAACAATTAAATCAAAAAAATCATACTGGAACCACAGATTCCGACGTATATCGAGGGGCAGCTCAGGTAAGGTGTATCTTAAAAAATTAGGTACACCGTCCCAGTTAGTCGAGGAGGCAACATGATTGGTCCAATTAGACGTTCTCCAACAATTCCAGCCCACATGTTCACCGAGAATCGGTGTTGGTACCCTCTTATTTGAAGAGCATGAGGGTTTTTCTCCGCCCACACATGGCGTACCTTTTTTATGCAAAAGGCGTTGGAGAATCATAATCAGATATAAAAATTGCAAGAAATTGACGCTTTAGAGGAGTAGGGTCAAATTTACCCAAATACCCCCCTGGTTTGTACGCCCCTGGTTAAATGTGACAAAGTCCGGAAGGCTCAAATTGACGAACCTACCAAATACATTTCTTGTTTCAAAATTGGTGGCGATAGCTGCAGTAGTACCGAAGCTATAAAACGAAGAGTAGTTTTTGAAGGTCATCTTCAAAGGGCCCTAGCTCCCTGTGGAACCGCTTCCGGACTCATGTTCATATGAACTTTTATTCTTATTTTTTTGTGTTTTATCTACCCTAGAAGTTTGTAACATGATCGCCGGAACACCCTGTATATACAGGGTGATCCAAAAAGCGCGCGGTGCTCTCTAGCGGCCTAACTGTTTAAATTAGAAGAACATATTTTGAACAAAAAACGTTTCTTTTCAAATATTTTAGAAATAATTTCAAAGATGGCGGACAAGTAGGCATCAACTTCGTTATTTTAAATAGAATACCCTGCATATTATTACGTTTTTGAACTCAGCATTCATTTTTAGGTTCAATTTGTTAACCATAGTTTATGTATACGAATCCTATTTTTGGAGATATTCAGCAATATTTAGAAAATTTGACGTTTGTAGTATTTTAGAAAAAATGTTAATATATCTGAAACTAAGCACGACAGAGAGATGTGGTTTTCGGATTTGAAACGAGCAAGAAACGTACTTGTGTTTCTATAAAATCGTCGCTTCAAAAGTACATTAAATCAATAGACTACCAATTTTCAAATTTAAAAAACTTAAAACGTTTAAAACTTTTTTCAATATACAACCACCCCCATAAGTAGTTTTACTCCCATCATAATAAAATGGCAGCCATTTTTTTTTAATCGAAGCATGAGTGTTGTACTAATTTAGCCATAGTTACCCATATAGAGGTCCTAGAAACACAAAATAAGTCTCATTCGATAGCGAAACATGTAGATCATAAACTAGTGTTAAACATTTTCCAAATTTCATTTCATTTCGTATTTTGTGTTTGTAGAACCTCTACATAGGTAGCTATGGTTAAATCAGTACAACACTCGCGCGTAAAAAACAAAATGGCTGTCATTTTATTATGGTGGGAGAAAAACTACTTTTTAGGGGTGATTTGTCGATAAAAATGTTAAAAAAATTAACGTATTTATCGCCTAAATACTCCGACAACGATGACCAGACACATTGTATATACACCTTGTCCCAGGACGAATCCCGAAAACCTTCAAGGGGTGGTTTCTGGCACCGACTTATGTTAAAATATGTTTAAATTATATGTTTATTCTCAATAGCTAAAAAGTTTAAATGTCCTTAATTAGATCGCAAAGTGGTTAATGTGTGGCCTCCCTTATATTCGTACGTCATTCGGTAACCAGCTGAGGTAAATAACTAATAAAAACATTAAAAAGGACCTGTTAGCGTAACCGTACTAACCGACCTTCGCCTTTTTTGCGGTAAAATTGAAAGTGTTTTTACCTGGAAGTGAAAGGAAAATAAGTGGGCCACACCCGATTAGATCATCTTTACAACAAAACTTCAAACGTTGATTTATCCGTAACAAATGCGAATTTAAGAATAATTCCTTCTGATATCGGCTTCACATTCCGAAACCTACATACGATGTTTTTTTTCGGGAGTCGTCCTGGGGCACGGTGTATACACATAAATTGATTTTTTTAATCAGGAATGCCTAATATTTTTTATACAATCAAGTGTAAAATTTGACAGCTTTTCTAATGATGTAAAGTTGTGAGTACCAAATCGGCGTTTTTCATTTTCCCTACCTATCAGCATCCTAGTAGGCCGTGAAATAAAAACAAAAACTTCTTCAGATAGAAGAAGACAACTAACTTAGCAGAAAGATACGGGCGAACTAGGCTAAAGAGACAAGATTATAAAATTTACAACAAACCAACCCTAACCAGAAACAACAGCGGTAACATTTATCTTTCACAGTGCACTAGAGATTGCTAATTTACAAAACCATTAAAAATTTTGAAATGAAAGGAATACTATCAGGCAGTTTAATATATTCAGAATAAAATTTCACATTTAATGATATAAAGAAATATTAATTTCTGTCAAGTCAAAAAGTAACGATATCACTGTCTGTAGTTCTGCAAATTCTTCAGTACCTATAGTTAAGATCAAAGAAAATGAAGAATGAATCAACATCCTTCCTTTATTGCGATCTTACTGAAATACTGAAACATTTTGAAGGGCTCCAGTTAGAAATATTCTTAACTTTTTGACTTTGACAGGAATTACTACTTTTTTATACTATTACATGGGAAATTGCATGCTGAAGATATTATACTGCCAACAACATTAGCTTGTAGTTTTCCTTTCATTTCAGGGTTTTTAATTGCATTGGAAATTTTTAATCTCTAATACATGCAGTAGCAAGTAGGATGTGAAGAATATCCATTTATGTTACATACTCCAACTTCTCTTTGACCTTAGATATGTTACCGCCGTTGTTTCTGGTTATAGTTAATGTCTTGAAAGCAATTTTTATAGTATTGTCCCTTTACTGTAGTTCGTCTGCAACTGTCTGCTAAGTTAATTGTTTTCTCCCATCTGAACCTATAAAAATGTAGCCTTAATGGGTCCCTATCTATTTGTTTCATGCGACAATTTAGCCATAATGCTGCGTGTCGAATAACATGAATAACCCGGTATGTATATATTACCTGTTCAGTTTCGGAATCTGAAGTTTTGTCGCATTCGGAGCACTGCCAACCATATAGTTTGGATTTCTTGGGCAAACGATTCAAAGGCGGATTCAAACAGCTAAGATGGTAGTACAGGTGACAAGTGTCACATTTGGCCATCAGGTGTTGATCGCGGCGTTGCCTGCATATGCCGCAATCATTCAGCATTAAAGTGTTGTCGGCTAAAAGAAACGGCATCAACATAATTCGGGATTATATTGGAGAAATGTTGATCACAACGTACACATCTACCCCAATAAAAATCTGTGAAAATACGTGTATCCCATAGATCTGCTCGTGATCTTTTTTTTGTTCATTTTGTCACAAGCAGTCGTACTTCCAGCCTAGGAATTGGTCGAAATGTGTATGTTTCACATGTTTTTGTTAAGGACGTTCATTCGCTACGCTAGAGTCAAATGAGTATTTTTTTTATGAATGTTTATGTATATTAGTAATCTTGCTATGATTGATAATTTATTTTATATGAACTAAATATTTCAAAGTAGGTGTTTGTTTTAAAAAATCAGTTAATCTCAATTAGTAATTGTATTGTCTCTATTTTAATAACTTAATAAATTTGGCAACAGCTCCCTTGTCAGCTGACAGTATGCATTAAAGTCGCATGGTTAGCTTTTGGCTAAAAATCTAAACAAACATAATTAAATTAAATTAAATAATTAAATGGTGAAAGTTGCGTTTTCCAGTATTGATTATTGAATATTGAAAAAATTAGGCTGTTATGTTAATAATCAGGTATGTAATGAGTGATCCTCTATACCTGGAGCATTTTGCTAATAATTATAGTGCTGTATATTATATTCTAGTCATACTGGGTGCTTGGATATTCGACCGACAACGCTTGACAGGTGATAGACCTCACATTTCTATGAACATTGAAATAGGAACAAAAGCCATACAATGCTTAATTTTTAAGATATAGGGTACCAATGTTTTACTCTTATTCTCGTTTTTTTCTCAATTCTTCGGCAATAAAATGGCACAACGATCTAAAATTACGTATCGGGAGTTTTTTAAGGCGAAGAATCCAAATTCAATAACGGTATTTCTATCATGAATAGAAGGCGCCACCTACGGCACATTGAACTCATTTAAATTATCAAAACTTTTTCCCGTTTTGGTGCATCAATGTGAGTATAAAAAAAATCGTTTACTCGATATGTTTTACGTGGAAAAAGGTATACTTTGTAAGTCGCTAGAGGTAACCGTTTTCGAGATAACCTTCATTTCAATTTCGGTTGCGACTGAATTATCGGTATTTCCGCACCAATGAATATGGGGGTAAAACTCTTAAATACCATTAACGAGGTATTCTCAAACTTCAACATCTCCTATTTTAAAATTAGATATGTTTGAAATATGTTTTTTGATCTTATATTATTCGTTCGAGAATACCAATAATTCTTTCGATCACATTTTACAACTATTTGGGGTACGCGGGAAATTTCAATAAAGGTCATCTCGAAAATGGTTACCTCTAGCGACTTAAACAAGGTATACCTTTTTTACCTAAAACATATTGCGGAAACGATGTTTTTAATATTACTTGGAGTGATCGCCAAATACGAAAAGTAAAAAAATCCGAACTTCGCTTTTGAACGTTTTCGCGATTTAAGGGAGTGGGACTAGTTCGTGGGTTATGTATTTAGATTATTTTGATACAATTTTCTCTCTCCCTTATTCTAAGTATATGTTTATAGTAATTTCTTCAGATTATTTTGGCATTATACCTATAATGACTTTTGGACTAAACTTTGAAATTATTTACTTGTAGCACATCAGCTATCCCCTAATTTTAAAATATTGGATACCGCCTCTGCTGTTTACGCTTGACATTTGTAACCAATCAACAGATGGAGAATATCAGAGCCTGCCCGATCATAAATAGAGAAGCCGTCACATTTTCATTCAATTTTAAGTGGACATTGCTGTTGGGGTTGCCACATTGTGATTAATGAGTTAAAATCTGTTCTATTTCCAACGTTGCCTGAGTGATGAGATATTTAACAGGAAAATCTGACAACATTCACATAATCTGAATGCAAGGACTTTTATATTCGAAGGTTTTCGCAAAAACGAATTCAAACCAAGTGTTTTTGACAAAACGTGAAAACTGGCTGGCAACAAACCGGTCGAGCCTTGACGAGCTAGCAGGTAAAGAACCCTAAATGAACGGTATGATACTGGAATAATATAAATATCAACTTTGTTTTGGTTGATCGTTTCCAGTTTATTGTCATAGATGTGAGTGAATTTTATGTTTTAACAGTGCATAAGGGATAGAAGATCATTTTGAACAATTCCATAGGATATAAGCCCTGTGAATTTCTGTAAAAAATAACATCGTTAACATCGTGTTCATGAACACATGGTAAATAATAACAACGGGGTCTTGCAATCACACTCATGACTATTAGAGCATGGACGTTGCTTCTTCTAACCTATTCGAACTCGTTGATTGTTACAATTTATATAACTTAGTACTGGTAGCTGGTTGGTCGGAGTAAACTTGATAGTCCCTGTGATGAACCTCATTGTTTCATTTAGATGGGTATCCATAATGCTTGTGCAGGTACAGTTTTCATCAGCAGGGCATATTTCGAATTGTTGTATCTCATTTCATTTTGGAGAGTGAAGCTAGTACGGGTCCCTACTAAAACTACAAGTGCTTTCCAGGATACGCTAGATGACGATAAAGTTATACGTTTATGACAATTCACTTAGCAAATCGGCTATATATAATTAATGTATGGCGATATCAAAAAATACTTATTATGAATTTTGTAGCTGTAGTCATGAGCTGCAATAAGTTATTTTGTTACGATATTTAAAAATAGTGAAAAATAACTGACTGCATGCATAATACTGTAAATGTAGAAAACAAATATCAGTGGCATAATAGGTTTACAAAGCTGATTTACTTTTAGCATTCTGCCCACTCAACATCCCTCTAGCTGAAGCCACTCCATGAGGTCTGTGCTGCACCTTCAGAGGAAAACCCACTCCCATCTTGAGCGCAGCTGCTGTCGGAACCATCATTTGGATCGGTTGTTGCTAAACATACAAAAATGATTTATATAAAATGTGGTGTTTCCCGTGTTAAAGTGGTTATGTCGAGGGGTGAACCGGTCATGAAAATTTTGTACACCACAATTCTGACAATTCATATGACTCCTATATAAAACAATTCACATAATTCAAGAAATTGTATGACAATTCATAAAAATACGAAACATTTCATGGCAATTCAACACAATTTATGGCAATTCAAGACAATTCCTGGCACTTCCTGACAATTCATGTCAATTTAGTAATGGTGTTTTTGCACACCAGTCACACCACACTGCACTTATTATCTGAGACACCTACATTACAGTTATATCCTTACTTCTACAATAAAGGCGATTTTTTGAAATGAATTTGTAACCATTTATATCCCAAATTAAAATGTTTCACCTCCTGATTCCTTGTTCATTATCGATTTATACATACATATACACACAGGCAATTTATTTATTTTTATCAAACTATCCGTCCTTCTAAACCATTGCGAGTGAAACTGTAAAGGGCTTGAATTTTAAATTTAGCACTTCATGGTTGTGAATGTTATCATCAGCTTAATCGAAAAACATAAACATGCTAACGCTAGTTGATATTTTACTCTTTATCACATACTTAGGCAAGTATAATGATTAATGAATGTCTTAAAAATTGAAACGCAACCTCACATTTTGCGAACATAAACCTCGACATAAACGAACAATAATAGTATTAGAAAAGTATTATTACTAAGACAATTAAACATATACAGGATGATTCAAGCTCAATGCCTCTCTTGTGACCAAACAATATCCCTTTTCAGGAAAACAACACGATCTGGGTGTGTGTACGTCAAGTTGGACTACATTTTAAAAACAATCATTTTTTATACAGGGTTATTAATAAAGGCGTGACATCAAAGTTGTGTGTGAACATCCTTTATATTATTGTATATTCAGATTCTTTGGTTAATTCTACTGTGACTTTATGTCTTCAGGTGCAAAATACAATTCTTGGTATACGAATATACCAGAAAAGGATTGAATATCGCAGCGATTACTAAGCTTAGAAAGCTGTGACTTTGCCGTATGACTAAGCATGAAAGGCGTCAGCTTAGCTTGGCTGGTCAAATTTTAATTGTTTTTGTACTTTGAGAAATCGGTACCTTAATCAAGGAATCTTAAATCAGTGATGACTTTATTTTTTCACATGGGTATGTCTATTTCTTTCACACAACCAAAAAATGTAAAATTTGATAGCCTTTCTAATCATATAAGGTTTTGAATATCAGTCTCTGGTAGTTTTTATTTAATTTCAAATTTTCAATCATATCAGTGTTATTCAATTTTTCTATCTATAAGCAACCTAGCAGGCCATGATATACAGGGTTATTCACGTTATTCGACACGGAGCATTATGGCTAAAGTATTTGATTAAAAAGAGAATAATAATTTCGAATGGATAGAGACTCATAAAGGCTACATTTTAAAAATATTTTCATGTTATACAGGGTGTCCCAAAAGCACGAGATGTATCAAAGTTATGTTTTTTTAAATGGAACACCCCATATATTATTGCATATTCAGATTCCCTGGTGTATTCTAGTGTGACTTTATGTATCATACATGGGACCTAAAGCGAACCGTTTAGGTGTAAATCGCCATTTTCGGTATAAGTAGATATCAGGAAAAAATTGAATATCGCAGAGATTGTAAAATATGGGAGGCTGTGACTTTGCCGTATCACTAAGCATAAAATGCGTCAGCCTTGATGAGACTTGAATTACGTTTCTGCTTGGAGAAATCGGTCGATTAATTAAGGAAACTTCGATCAGCGATAACTTGATTTTTTCAAATAGGAATGCCTAATTTTTTTTATACGGTTAAACGTAGAATTTGATAACCTTTCTAATGATATAAGGTTGTGAATGTCAATCTCTGGTAGTTTTCATTTAATTTTAAATTTTCAAACAAATCGGTGATTTTCAATTTTCCTACATAATAAGCAACGTAGCAGGCCATGAAATATAAACAAAAACCTGTTCAGGTAGAAGAAAACAACTAACTTAGGTGAAAAATACACACTAACTAGACGCAAGGTTCAAGATTATAAAAATTCCTTACAACAAATCAACTCTCCCAGAAACAACTGCCATAACATTTCTAAGGTCAACGAGAAGCTGGAGTATGGCAGCAATAGATATTTTTTACAGTCTACTGGCTACCGCAATTTACTAGAGATTAAAAACCCTGACATGAAACAAAAACAACCAGCGACTGTTGCTCCAGTATGCAACTATCAATCATATGTAATGGTGTAAAAAAGTACTAATTTGCGTCGAAGTCGATACCTCTGACTGGAGCCCTTCTATTTTTTAATATCTATTAGCAATATTTCAAAAAAAGGAATACTGACAAATCAGATTTAAATTTTCTGCCATTTAAGTTATGTTTTATAATTTGAACAAATTTTAATTCATTCCTCATTTTCTGCGATCTTACTGAAGAATTTTCAGAACTCCGGTCAGAGGTACTTTTGACTTGAGTTTTGACAGAATTGCATACTTTTTTATATCATTAAATGTGAAATATTATTATGAAAATAATAAACTGCTTACAACGTTATCTAGTAGTTTTTATTTTATTTCAAAATTTTTAATGGTTTTGGGAATTGCCAATCTCTAGTACATTGCAGTAGCTAATAGGCCGTGAAAAAATCCATTTCTGCCATACTCCAGCTTCTCTTTGACCAAAGATATGTTACCGCCGTTGTTTCTGGTTAGACTTTGTTTGTTATGAGTAATTTTTATAATTTTGTCCCTTTAGTCTAGTTCATGTGTATTTTTCAGCTAATATAGTTGTTTTCTTCTACCTGAACAGGTTTTTGTTTATAGTTCATGGCCTGCCACGTTGCTTATAGGTAGGAAAATTGAAAAACGCCGATTTGTTTGAAAATTTAAAATAACTACCAGAGATTGATATTCACAATCTTATATCATTAGAAAGGTTATCAAATTCTACGTTTAACCGTATAAAAAAATTAGGCATTCCTATTTGAAAAAATCAAGTTATCGCTGATCGAAGTTTCCTTAATTAATCGACCGATTTCTTCAAGCAGAAACGTAATTCAAATTTGATAGTCTCATCAAGGCTGACGCATTTTATGCTTAGTGATACGGCAAAGTCACAGCCTCCCATATTTTACAATCTCTGCGATATTCAATTTTTTCCTGATATCTACTTATACCGAAAATGGCGATTTACACCTAAACGGTTCACTTTAGGTCCCATGTATGATACATAAAGTCACACTAGAATACACCAGGGAATCTGAATATGCAATAATATATGGGGTGTTCCATTTAAAAAAACATAACTTTGATACATTTCGTGTTTTTGGGACACCCTGTATAACATGAACATATTTTTAAAATGTAGCCTTCATGGGTTTCTATCCATCCGAAATTATTGTTTTCTTTTTTATCAGATACTTTAGCCATAATGCTCCGTGTCGAATAACGTGAATAACCCTGTATAGACTAAAACCTGTTCAGATGAAAGAAAACAGCTAAATTAGTAGAAAGATACAGACAATTCAAGGCAATTCATGACAATTCACAACAATGCCTGGCAAATTCAAGGGAATTCATGACAATTCCTGCAACTTGTACACCACAATTCACGACCGGTTCACCCCTCGCGTGTTATGTATACAATATTTACCACACCACAATATTTATTATTTAATTTGAACAAAAATGGATCTACAGCTTAATGCTGTTTTTTGGCTTAGACGAAACGCAAAAGTGGATAATTTTAAATCCCCTACCCCCTCTCCACGGTGTACCACTGGCCCTAATACGAGAGGTCAAATACCTGATGGTAGTGATAGACTTACTTGGGCACAGGATATTGACTATGTGTATAAAAAGTCAATAGCTACAATGGCAGCTGCGTTGTGAAGATGGTAACACCTGGGGGCTGAAGCCCAAACTTCTAAACTGGTTTTATACGACAGTAATCAGATCTAGGTTCCAGTATAGCTGCTCGGTCTGGTGGCCGAACGTCGATAAGCTCTCTGTTACATGGAAGCTCGCTAAGGTTCAGAGGGTTGCAGAACTGAGCATAACGGGTGCCATGAGGGCAACACCCACTGCTGCCATGGAGGTACTCCTAGACTTGACAGCTATGCATCTCTGGATAAAAAGAGAAGCGGTGTCGGCCTGCATGAAAATGCACGACTGGGGAACGTGGGTGCACGGGAACAGCTACTTGGCCACAGCAGAACTGAGCGATTCGCGGAGATTCCGATATCATCATACAGCCCATTCAGGGTGGAAAGAGCTAAAGTTGCCTTGAGTATAGATAATAAATTCTCACTAACCATTTCGAATAGGGATGACTGAATGAGGGGCAAACTACATTTTCAACCCCATAGTCTGGTGTGCTTTACTGGCGGATCGCGCATGAAGGAGTCTGGATCCAGGTGAGGGGGCTTCTGCCTAGAGGTTAATGATGGAGCGAAGCTTTGCGTTAGGAACCTGCACCGCTGTCTTCCAAGCGGAGGTGAATGCCGCCATATTGATGGTGGCACGCTCGACAGAGTGTTTATAACAGCACTTGCATCGGCCCCGGACCTATGCGTGAAATTGTAGAAAGCCTGGTTACAGACAGATGATTGCAGGCAAGCTCAAGGTTCCTAACGGGCCCTGAGAAGGGCCGTACGCTATGGCTTTTGAACAAAGGCTGAGATACGCTCAAATTTTGGTATGGGTTCATATGCTGTATTGGACATTCTGCACTGTTTCGCTTAAGTCAACCAAGGACGGGGGTCTAGTAGGTTTGACAAGGAGAAGTTTTCTAGGACGTCATGAGGGTTTTTAGCGTTGGGTCCGTGAGGATGGCTAAAAAAGCCAAAGGTGGCCTACTTGCCTGCCTTCGCCTCCCTATCACTACAACTACTACTACTAGTACTACTAAATGAAACCTTACGCCATTTGAAAATTAGTCAAATTCAGGAAATTATATTGTTTAAAAAATATGCTTTTTAAATCTAAACCCGTAACATCAAGTGTAATCAACCACTAAGGGCCAGTTGTACATATAAATGCGGGTTTAACATTAGACACAAATCCTTCAAAAAATATAACTTAGGGTCGTATTCATAGTGGATACTGCAGGGTCCCTTAATACTTGAGGGTCCCTTACGTAAGGCTCCCTTCAGTAATACTCAAGTAACGAAATGTCAACATGACATGTCAACATGATATTTTGTTGCAGTCAAGGCGATTTTGTAGGTTCATTTTGAAGTACGGTGTTATCAGTTTCTGTCACATCCGGAAAAATGTCCAGCACAAAACACGAATTACTGGGACAATACAAAAAGAGATAACATAAAACATCAAAATGCGTAGTCATAGGCATAACAAATATTTGAAATATAGTACGTTAACGTCGCCAAATGAATCCCGCCGTTTCGTAAATATTGTCTAGGAAACAGATGCACAAAGAAATCCACACTTGAGGGTCCCTTAAGTATCACTTGAGTGTTACTTAGAGGAACCTTACGTATTACTCAAGAGATGACTATGAATATGGCCCCTAATAAAGTGACAAGCAATGTGAAGGTTTGACATATCATGTCATTTGTGTCTGGTTAGGTTTAAAATTCAGCTAAGCTCGGATTAAGCTTCGGTTTACGTAAACTCGTGTTAAACTTGGAGTGGGGACTAAGCCAGCATTGTACAACGGACGTTTTACAACTGACGTGATTTAGCGCCGGTGCACACTTGCGGCTGTTTACCGTCCGGCGCCGCAACGGCACCGGAATTGCGGTCTGAAGTACTAAGGAATAGATCAAAAGATGCACATTTGTGTCCGGCGCCGCTGTCAATCTATCGCTTAGTACTTCAGGCCGCAATTCCGGTGCCGTTGCGGCGCCGGACGGTAAACAGCCGCAAGTGTGCACCGGCGCTTAACGTCGGCTTACCTTAAACCGAAGTTTAAGCTTGCATTGTACAACAGGCCGTAAGAGAACAAACTTGACTTCTGTTATTCATCAGGGTAGGCCGATGAACTTTTGCTCAAAAATTACTGATGTTTTAACTGAGAGAAGAGCGAATCTCTTCAAAAAAAGTGTTTGAGCAAACATTCTAGAAGATTCATGAGTTATTTTATGAAAATAGATTCACGTACAAAGGTTTAAAGATAGAATATAGTTTCCATCTGAATGCAGCATATGATACGCCAGCTTTTGTCAGAGGATTTGAATGAGATACTGCACGTTCATTGCACGTATAACTTTTACTTCAATTTAATCTAATTTTCCAACGAAGACACAAATCGTGAAGCTGGTCCACAGTTTCTTGGTGCCAGTGGCCAATCTCTCGATTGGAATGTGTTCTGGTCACAGATGCTGTGTTATCAGCATATAATCCGTATTGGTCGTATGAGTAATACCCACAGTATAAAGGGTCGTTCAATAAGAGCGTGGTGCTCTCTAGCGGCCTTGCCGTTTAAAATAGAAGAAAATCTTTCGAATAAAAAGCGTTTCTTTTCAAATCGTCTACTTCTACAAAATATAAAATAATAATTTCAAACATGGCGAACGTCCGGATATACCAGAAGTAGGTATAAACTTCCTTATTTTAAATAAAACAACAAACTTTTCAAATTTGAAAATTGCTAGTCTATTGATTTAATGTGTCTTTGAAAAAACGGTCTTATTGAAACACAAGTATGGTTCTTGCTCGTTTTAAAACCGAAAACTGCATCTTTCTTTCGTGCTTAGTTTCCGAGATATTAATATTTCTGTAAAGTACTGCAAACGTCAAATTTTCTAAAGATTGTTGAATAACTTCGAAAATAGGCTTCGTGGACATAAACTATGGTTAACAAACTGGACCTAAAAATCGATGCTGAATTCAAAAACGTAATAATATACAGGATGTTTCATTTAAAATAAGGAAGTTGATGCCAACTTCCGGTATATCCGGATGTCCGCCATATTTGAAATTATTTTATACAAGTAGGCCGTTTGAAAATAAAAGTTTTTTATTCGGGACATTTTCTTCTAATTTAAACGATAAGGCCGTTAGAGAGCACCGTGCGCTTATTGAACCACCCTGTATATTATATAACATAGCATCACTAAAGCTAACAAAATGTCGCTTTTTTAGTCTCTTGTGTTCTCCATATTTTTGTATGCCTCGGAAACTTGGACTGTTAAAAAGGTAGATCGAGCTCGCATAGATGCTTTTGAAATGTGCCCCTTATACCGCCCATCGAACTACCGTTTCCATACTGGATGAGCTCGGTAATCCAAAGAGACTCCATTGTGTCGACAAGAATGCATACATTCTTCGGACATATTCACAGAAGCGATAATATGGAGAAACTTGTAGTTCAGGGTCATGCCCCGAGTGAGCGGCACCGTGGCCGTTCCCCTACACGCTGGGAGGATACGACGAAACCATTGCTGGATATAAGTATCAAGAGCGCCACTGAACTAGCAGTAAATCGCGAACGAAAGCGAGCTACGGTTTTCAAAACTATTGATAATATTCGTGTAGGCAATACTCTAGTTCCGACTTATTGCATTTTACGAGACAACACGTCTGTTAAGACATTGTGACTATGATGATGATGTTTATTATACAGGGTTATTCACGTTATTCGACACGGAGCATTATGGCTAAAGTATTTGATAAAAAAGAAAATAATAATTTGGGATGGTTAGAGACCCATAAACACTACATTTAAAAAATATTTTCATGTTATACAGTGTGTCCCAAAAACAAGAAATGTATCAAAGTTATGTTTTTTTTTAAATGGAAGACCCCATATATTATTGCATACTCAGATTCCTTGGTGAATTCTAGTGTGACTTTATGTATCATACATGGTACCTAAAGTGAACCGTTAAGGTGTAAATCACCATTTTCGGTATAAGTAGATATCAGGAAAAAATTGAATATCGCAGAGATTACAAAATATGGAAGGCTGTGACTTTGCCGCATTACTAAGCATAAAATGCATCAGCTTTGATGAGACTGTCAAATTCAAATTACGTTTATGCTTGGAGAAATCGGTCGAAGAATTAAGGAAACTTCAATCAGCGATAACTTGATTTTTTCAAATGGGAATGCCTAATTTTTTTTATACGGTTGAACGTAGAATTTTATGAGCTTTCTAATGATATAAGGTTATGCATATCAATCTCTCGTAGTTTTCATTTAAATTTAAATTTTCAAACAAATCGGCGATTTTCAATTTTCCTACCTATAAACCTGTTCAGCTAGAAGAAAACAACTAACTTAGCTGAAAAATACTCACTAACTAGACTAAAGGGACAGGATTATAAAAATTCCTTACAACAAATCAACTCTCCCAGAAACAACTGCGATAACATCTCTAAGGTCAAAGAGAAGCTGGAGTATGGCAGTAATATTGTTACTGTCTACTGGCTACCGCAATTTACTAGAGGTTAAAAATTTCCAAGGCAATCAAAAACCCTTATATGAAACAGAAACAACTAGCGACTGTTGCTCCAGCACGCAACTATCAATCAATTATGTAATGGTGTAAAAAAGTACTAATTTGCGTCGAAGTCGATACCTCTGACTGGAGCCCTTCTATTTTTCAATAGCTATTAGCAATATTGCAAAAAAGGAATACTGACAAATCAGATTTAAATTTTCTGCCATTTAAGTTATGTTTTATAATTTGAACAAATTTTAATTCATTCTTCATTTTCTGCGACTAATAGGTACTGAAGAATTTTCAGAACTCCAGTCAGAGGTACTTTTGACTTGAGTTTCGACAGAATTGCATACTTTTTTATATCATTAAATGTGAAATTTTATTATGAAAATAATAAACTGCTTACAGCATTCTCTAGTAGTTTTTACATTATTTCAAAATTATTAATGGTTTTGGCCAATCTCTAGTATATTGCAGTAGCTAGTAGGCTGTGAAAAAATCCATTTCTGCCATACCCCAGCTTCTCTTTGACCAAAGGTATGTTACCACCGTTGTTTCGTGTTAGACTTTGTTTGTTGTGAGTCATTTTTATAATCTTGTCCCTATAGTCTAGTTCGTGTGTATTTTTCAGCTAAGTTAGTTGTTTTCTTCTTCCTGAACAGGTTTTTGTTTATATTTCATGGCCTGCTACGTTGCTTATAGGTAAGAAAATTGAAAAACGCCGATTTGTTTGAAAATTTGAAATTAAATGAAAACTACCAGAGATTGATATTCATAACCTTATATCATTAGAAAGGTTATCAAATTCTACGTTTAACCGTATAAAAAAAATTAGGCATTCCCATTTGAAAAAATCAAGTTATCGCTGATTGAAGTTTCCTTAATTAATCGACCGCTTTCTCCAAGCATACACGTAATTGAAATTTGACAGTCTCATCAAAGCTGACGCATTTTATGCTTAGTAATACGGCAAAGTCACAGCCTTCCAAATTTTATAATCTCTGCGATATTCAATTTTTTCCTGATATCTACTTATACCGAAAATGGTGATTTACACCTAAACGGTTCGCTTTAAGTCCCACGTATGATACATAAAGTCACAATAGAATTCAACAAGGAATCTGAATATGCAATAATATATGGGGTGTTCCATTTAAAAAAACATAACTTTGATACATCTCGTGCTTTTGGGACACCCTGTATAACATGAAAATATTTTTAAAATGTAGCCTTTATGAGTCTCTATCCATTCGAAATTATTATTCTCTTTTTAATCAAATACTTTAGCCATAATGCTCCGTGTCGAATAACGTGAATAACCCTGTATATGTATAATGTCGGAGCCAAAACAGAGCTTTGAGGTCCGCCAACTTGGACACTGCGTAGTGAAGACATTGATGTTTTAATTTTAATATCTGACACTTCCTACCCTCAAGGAACTATTTCAAAAGTTTCATTAGCAAAAATGGCCATTGA
This sequence comes from Callosobruchus maculatus, assembly GCA_951848785.1. Taxonomy (NCBI): domain Eukaryota; kingdom Metazoa; phylum Arthropoda; class Insecta; order Coleoptera; family Chrysomelidae; genus Callosobruchus; species Callosobruchus maculatus. The sequence goes on along the minus strand of CATOUR010000191.1, from coordinate 1,637,114 downwards.
AATTGAATAAGTTATACATTAAATCATGATCCCAGACTTTATCAAAGCCTTTTGCAATATCCAATAAAAAAAATTCTGACACAATTGCGTTTTGTCAGAAGCTGTCAACTGTCGTGTAACGTCTATGAATATAATAAATGTTTTTACCGTCGGATGAACTTCATGATCTATTGCCGCCACATTCCCGTTAACCACGTGATGGGAAACTATGATTATTGTTAGTTTATTATACCATATTACAGGATACTTTGTACTGTCAGCCGTGTGAACAGTGAACAGCTGTTCGGCTAGTGATAACTAAAAATACCCCAGATTGCCGAATGAGTGCAGGCGCTAGAGGTAGTTGAGTATGCAAAATCCAAGTGACGGCAACTGTGACTGGATTCTTACTCTTGAGACGCTAAATAATAACACAACACATCCTGCCGTCAGATGTTATGGTCCCTTCCCGCTCCTTTCCCATGCCCCTCTTCGTCCAAGCAGTAAGCATAGCGCGCGTACACGTTCAGTGTGTTTCTACTCCGTTGACGTAAAGACGTCCTTTTTTAAGTCGTGTTTTTGAATAATGATAAAATAATAGTATTTTTGTGAATTTTTAGTGTCTGTTTAAAGTTCAACAAGCTCTCAGCAAGACTTAAATCTAAATACTTCTGAAGTCTATATTATTAATAGAATAGTACTTGTTCACAAAATTCATTTGAATAGGTTCACTACTTCTGGGAATTTTGCAGAGACAATTTTCGAAAAAATGTTGGGTTTTTTACTTTGTCTGGCGATAAGGTGGTTCGTCACATTTTCGTCACGTTTTATAAACGGTTTATATTTCCAGTAATAGCTACTCTTCATTGATGTGATATTGTCATGCCTTCTAAGAGGGTGTATTTTGTTGAATGTATATGGTTTTTTCGAGGATTATGGGTATTTTTTGTACTAGATTTCTTGAATTTTATTTCAATAATATTTCAAAATATAACGATACTATAACTTTCTAATTTTGTTCCTATAATTAGTGACACAATATGTCTCGACCGACGATAAATTTTTTTGAAAAACTTGATTTGACTTGAAAAAGATACTTTGCTTAGTTTTTTAATTTCTTTCTTTTTACGCCATTTTTGACTTAGCTCAATGCAGTCGTAGATATTCAATCAAATAAAAAAACTTTTTTCGATATCTCTAATAATAACGGAAAAATAGATGAAAAACTATCAATAAATCGGTTCCGACACGCGTCCCACTGATCCGTCCTCCTTAGAGTGAGACGGAGAACTTTAGGCTGGCCGATAACAGGAAATAACCGGCCTTGTCGCCAAACTATCAAAGAGAAGGATATTCCACGAAATAGTTACTGGAAACGTGTTTATGAGTTACGCGGATATTTTTGAATAAACGATGTTACCATATATACATTTGTCTGCATAATATATTCACATAGCCATGTACGATTATTTGATCTTTTTTCATATCTGAAAACTGGAAAACACTTATACTTGTGCAACTATCCGCGTGCCATCACGGTATCTTAGATTAATAGGTAAAGCAAATGATATATCGATTCAAAAAATGATACATGAATTAGTTTTAGAATATTATTGTAGCTTCCAAGCAAGTTGAGCGGTGCCCCATGGGTCAAATAATAAGAAATCGTAGTTACTTCCACTTCTTCTTGTTTGACGGATGTCTCGCGTCGCCGCCGCGCGGCGTCGGCACACGTATGGCGTCGAGCGGCACGAGCAGCGACAGCGCGTAGCGGCCGGCGCGGTGGCTTTCGCAAAGCGTTTGGGGTGAAGCCGCTAAGAGCGGCCCGCCCGTATGTAACTGTGGTGGTTACAAATCTGCCGCCGCGGACCCCTTTTTTGTATGTAGAGGTAGTGCTGTATACAACAGAGATAATTCCATTTTTTGATTGCAATTTGTAAATGCTGAGACATATATACATTGTCTTCTACTCTTCTCCAGACTATTTATTTAGTTTTTTAGAGACTGTTCTTCAGAGTGGTTGTTATTAGTGGTTTGTCTACATTTACCCGTAGTTCACCTTCATTGTTTCATTATTGCTTCATTTGTTGATCACTTGTTTTATTTGTTACATACGTTGTGTTGTTGTTGCTGTTATTGTTTTTATTTTTGTTATTGCTGTTGTCTGTTGTTATCATCGGAATGTCAAGAAAGCGCACTTGCCCCTCAAGGGTGCATAAACGCACTTCTCACAAAAGGTGCAAATTCCATCAAACAATTGGGAATCGTCTGATGAGGTAAGTACATATTTTTTCCATTTCTTATCTTTGATCACAAGCGACCAAGCTAGGAATGAAAGGATGCCATCATACGGATTACCAATAATTAGATACTATTGCTAGGTACCTGCTTTTGGTTTTGAGAAAGTGAAAACGCAAAAATTAATTCGAAGCTTTTTATTTGTTTTTCTACTAAGGATGTACTCAAAAGGTATATTGCCAGGATTGCCACACTCTATGGTAAAGTGAAAGCGCGGATAAGATACTGCCGCAAAATCTTACTGATCGCCCTTTATTTTTGATGTCAACTTACTTGTGTATTATAGTTCTATCAAGTATCAAAGTACCTAATGATTTTATACCGATTTACCGATAGGTGGCTGTTGTAATCCTGAACATTTTCGATTGTGATAATATATTTCTTGGACGACTCATACTGTTTATAAATCTACATCGCGGAAATTTATGTCAGTCATTTTTGTTGGTCTGCCTACTTGTTGGCATCTTCTAGCTGGGTGATCTCAGTAACCACTATAACTATTTTTATGAAATTTGGGAAAGGATACGATGATATGGAAATTTATTAAATGTAATAGGTATAAACCTGTAATGATTGTACTGGGATTTGGACATTGCACCTTGACCAGGACATTTTTTTAAATCTAAAAATTGCTAAAATTTCCTACGTTTTTAATATTTGAGAGGGTTTATAATTTATGAAAATATCAAAATTATGACATTTTATAACCTCAAAATTTTCAAATTCATCAGTTATAGGAATTATCAAAAATTGAAAATATGCGTTACAGTTGATCTCAGATCAGAGCCAATAAAATAATTAAAAAAAAATAATATGCATCTGGGAAGTATAGAGCACTGATAATAGATGGTATAGAGTCAATATTATTATACATTATATGTGATATAATTTTGAACAATCTGGGAAATCAACTCTTGATAAATTACGTTTTATTTCTATTATGGTTAGTATGGATCCCAGAGCTACCAGCAGTTTTGGTGACGGTGTCTACCAAAACAATGAAAGTCCCAATGAGCCGACAACTACTGACGTCCCCGACAGTATGGGTTCCACATATGTCGATATAGAAACCAGCGAGACCAACTCACAAAACCATTTTGAACAAATAATGGAAATGGAAGTTGATAAGAATTTCAAACGACCATCGAACTTGTTGCATGGTCGCAGAGTTGTGAATCTTGGCCATATACTGACGGAGTACAAGTCACTTTTAGATCATTCTAAAAAATGGTACAATGGGCAGGATGGATCTGATCAAGGATACCAGATTGGGACATCAGACCAAATTGAATGTTCATTAAGACAATTGCGACAGAAATGCAATAATACAATCTGAGCCTGATTCTGTCCAATGTAAAAATGTGAACAACTTTGTTGTATGGGGAGCAGTGACTACTGGTGTTGGTCATATCCAATACGAGGAATTCATGGGCATCTTGGCTTCACGTACATTCCAAAAGGAGACTTATAAGTTAAACAAGGTGAGTGTATCTGCAGATTTTCAATACCCCAGGTTTTTTTAATTTTTCTCCATTCGAGCACATTGCAAATTATCATTCACAGCTGTCAATAATTGTCAAAAAGTTGAATAAATGTTTCCTAGATTTGGAAAATCATTAGAGATACTAGAGCGAGCATTTAGCGAAGTGCGTGCTGCAGGACGTCTCTGTGGACCTGCGATTGTCGTAGTACATGTACTTGATGTCATTAAGGAATTGTAAAATTATTACAACAGATATGGAAGGAGTACTTGGAAGAGGATATGGAGGAGAATGGCAAACAAGAAAAGCAGATTGCTATTGAAAAAGTCTATATTATGCCTGACGGTACGCCGTACATAACCGTAATTGTTGATGGAGGCTGGAGCAAGAGAACTTATGGTTATGGTTATAATGCGGAATCTGGAGTGGCAAGTTTAGCATCAGGCAATAAAACCGCGGAACATACCTACTGTCGTGCTATTTATCGTGGAAATGAGAATCTGGGAAATGAATCATTTATCATTTTATCATTTATTTGTACCTACTATTATAAGACAAATACTGCCACCTCGAAGGCTACGCCTTATTTGCAGACTTTTCGAGTTTTCTATCCCACAAAATAAGGTCATCATACCTACATATGTGAGGTAATAGCTGATAAAAAAATATATTCTGTATCTATTCACAGGGAATCATTATAGGCGCAGAGACTAAGAAACCTTTGTTTCTTGGTGTAAGGAATAAGGTTTGTTCGTTCTACCTATTCTATCAAGAGAAAGGTCTTACTCCAAAAAACCACGTTTGTTTCAAGAACTTCAGTGGTCCATCTACTGCCATGGAACAAGACATAATTGTTGAAGGTTTTTGTCATATCATTGAGCAGCATGGCTTGATCTATAAACAGCTAATTGGTAATCGTACATTTACAATCGTATACACTGGATTTTATTTGAAATTTTTTTAGGCGATGGCGATTTCAGCATTTACGCCAAAATCGTCGAAAAGGTATCCTGTGGAAGAATAGTGGAAAAAATCGAGTGTGCAAATCACATGACAAGATGCGTTAGTGATAAGTTGCACAAACTAGGGTCAAACACCACCATACCCCTAGGAAAGCGGAAACTCCTAACTGACAAAACCAATGGAATATCCCGTATTGAGAGGCTTGTCAAAGGTGTCAGGACCGCTATAAAAAGGAATGTTGGGAATCCCAACACTTTGCGCGATGAGGTGTCTAACATTCCTAATCATGTTTTTGGACGTCATGCTAACTGGTAATTCAATATATTATGAATATTGCTTCTTTGAAATTCATAATTGCATCATTTCAGTGGCCCCTTCTGTAATAAAAAAGACGAATTTGACGATACCTGCGATTCAAGATACAATTTATTACGAAATATCCTATCCTATCATCGCTAAAGCAGATGGACTCACCTAGAATCAAACAACAAAACAAGCCGAAAGGTAATAATTATGCATATAGGTTTTCAAGGGCTTCAATAATGGGGGTATTTAGCCCAGTGGCGGATTTAGAGGGGGCGAGGGGGGCGTACGCCCTCCTAGACCTCGAATGGAAAATGGAACGTGTAATGGAAATACGAAAGTTGTATTGAAAGCCTTTTTTAATAAATAGTACCTACCTAATACACCATTTATGTTCCAAGTCAGACACGTATACGTAATGTTGTATAATGTAATCCACAAACCCCCCCAGACGGATCTTTTGTTATTGATCATGAAATTTTAATTGAAATACGGTAATAAATTCTCTGATAAAAAATATGTTATTAGTTATTAAAAATTTGCGTCACCCTGAATATCCAGAGAATCCAGAAAGTCGTATTGATGACATTAGGAGAACTTTTTTATAATGTAGTAGCGTAGACATTTTAATTCAAATAGAATAATAAATTCTCTGATAAAAAATATATTAGTTATTCAAAATGTGCGTCACCTTGAGAATATCTTCTGGGTCTTCCATGAAAAGCTGAGTAATTATTATGTTACAGAATATAATAATATAATGATTATAAGAAAATAAGAATTTGATTGATAAATGAGCCTTTTACGAAATAATTTGCTTATATTTTCCTGTAGTGGTTTTTCCGAAGTATTCGAGGTAGTAGGCATTTTGAATTTAATAATATGCAGAATAGATTCTTACAAAAAATAATCTGTCACTTTTCCATCTTTTCAGATACATGTCCTTAGTGGCCAAGTTGACTGGTGGTAAGAGGGTGAACTTCACAAAGCGATGAGCCTATGCTGGTAGGGCTCATGCTGCGGCGATATCGCATTCTTTGGTATGATAAAATATTGGAGGTTACATTTAAAAAAAAAGAGAGAAAATCTAGATTTTGCATTCTACATCACCCTGTATACCAATATGCGTCGCGGGCCTTTTTTATAGCCGATTTTAAAACTAGATGATATTTCTTATCCATCAGTGTAAAAAAAATGATTTTTGATTCATCACTTTTTGATATACAGTACGTTCATTTGACAGCGATTTGGAAATAAAAATGGTCATAATTTTTGAAATACCCTGTATAATGTAACATTACCCTATATTGGAAGAACGGAAATCATTAGTAGAATTTGAATATAAAATGATATTGTATAGGATGTCTCATTAAAAAAAAATGCATGTTTGCATCACTACGTAGTTATGGATTACCCTGTATAAATCAAAATATTTTCTGAGCAAGGAGCATATCCGTGGCTACAACTTTTATACACAACTCTTTTCGCTATCTTCTATAGTAGTGGTGTTATCGATCGAGCCGGTACTAAAAACTCACCCTATCCTGTATATACGAAGTGAAAACTTGCATCGAATGAAAATTCATCAACAGTCAGAAGATTTCACCAGATCGCGAATACCATGGCATTATAAGTAGCATCAGGCGCCCAAATAAACGTCATGCGCCGTAACACTGCGTTATCCAAATATAGATTAAAAATTGATTAATTCACAATCAAAATTATACATAAAAAAACAGCGAATTAGAAGCCTGAACAAAAATAAAAGAACCAAATAAATAAAAAGAAGAACAGCGTCAACAAACATTTGAAGAAGATAAATATCACGTTACCAACAAAAATCGAACAGTATAGTTTATTAGAAATAAATTTTCTTAAGCTTTCAATTGCAGTATACTACTATATACAAGTTGAAAAGATTAAAGGCTTTTAAAAAAAAAGGAAGAAAATGATGAGATGTGGGTGTGTAGGGAAATGTTATGTTAGAAATACAAAAATATCTAGGATGAAATAGGAGAAAGCAGAAAGCTAATTAGAGGAACTTCAAGATAGTTTTGTACCTCCTGAGATAGGAAGGAACGAAAATTGGACAGAAACAGATTAGGAGGAGTCTTATGTCGCCACTAAAAAGAACAAATAGTATTTGTGATACACAGGGTGTAACTAAATAAGTGTAAAACATTTAAGAGGGTGATTCCTCATCGAAAAAAAGATAGGATCTTTCATATAAAGAAACTTCATTGGAGCATCCCCTGTTAAGATACAGCCCCTTAGGTTGAAAGTGAGTGGGGCAGCGCCCCTTTCCACTGCGACTCAGTTGTGTCTATTGTGGCCCCTTTCAAGGGGGTACATAAAATTTGAATAACAATTTTTTTCACAAGCACTAAGAAAGTTACAAGACTGAAATCAACCTGACATTTTCTACTACCTGAAAATGTATTTCCAATAGCCTGTTTCATTCTAAACAAAAAATGTCTCTTGAATTTTCTCCCAAAATGAACCAGTTCGCAGCTAAGAAATTATTTTACTTAAAAATAATCGTAAAATATGTTTTTGATGCGAACTGGTTTATTTTGGGCAAAAAAATCAAGAGACATATCTTGTTTAGAATCAAGACTATCGGAAATACATTTTTAAATGTTAAACAAATAATAAGACAAAAAGTTGCAATGGAAATAAATTTTAGGGATTGCGTTTTCCGCCCCTTACAACCATGGGGTAAGCCAAATAAATTACTGGCAAGTGTCTTTTTGGTAGTAGAAAATGTCAGGTTAAATTTCAATATTGTAACTTTTTTAGTGCTTGTAAAAAAAATTTTAAACAAATTTTATTCTACCCCCTTTAAGGGGCTTTCGATGAGGAATCACCCCCTTAAATGTTTTACACTTATTTAGTTACACCCTGTATATGGTTATAACGACAAGGCATTGCCTTTAGAAAACCATAATGAGTTGATCCAGTACATCAATTAGGTACATCATGTTAATGTGTACCATTTACAGATTACCATTTACAGATTACATATTATGACTTACAATTTGCTGTTGTGCTTGCTGTTTGCCTTTGACCTGAGCTTTCCTGAATATTTCATCTACGTTGGGTAAGCTTTTGTTTGGACAGGCGCTGAGTATGGCGGAGTGATATTTGTGGATTGTCTGCTTCAGATCTGCACCTTTTGCTGTTATGTCGGATTGACGCTTCAGTACCTATTATATATTACATTCGTTAACAAAATATATTGGATGAGTAGTCCATATACAAAATAAACTAGCACGGTTTAACAAACTAATCTAAAAACTTCTTCCAGGGAGAGGTAGTATTAATGAATCTTAATTAGGATATCTTGTATTTGGTATCACTTTAATTTTATATTTAGATGAGAAAATCTTGGGGAGACACTCTTTTTTCAAAACTTTGGCCACAACCCCAAGATTCTCTCATCTAAATTAAGTTTTTGGCCATAAGCTTCCTTCGTATTTAATTTTATATAAATGCTCCCAATATTACAAAAAATTACTAGGGTCTCAGTTGTACACCAAGCCACTATGCCTTATATTTTTTCCTTTTGATAATCATATGTAATCTCCTGTCTCAATATAGAAATCGAGATGATGTACAAATTGCAAATAACTTGTTGTGCTTTCAAGATGACGGACCGTTGAATAGATTTGGCACTGACCACCAACTGTTCCATATTTTGTTCAAATATTATTTTAGCACACCTTTGTCATCTTTTATACTATTTACCCAACTACTGAACTATTGGTATATTCTCTCTTTCGTGTTTTTAATTTTTTTGTGGGTATAATGCTCGTCCCATGATACTACTTACCTCGTCATATTTTATTCTCAGGGTAGTTTCTTCTTCCACCAGATTTTTGTTTTCTTCTTCCAATTTTTCTGCCGTGTCTCTCATTTCCCTCAATCTGCAATAAAGTAATACTTAACATTTCAACTTCCAGATTATACAGAGCTATTCACGTTATTCGACACGAAGAATTATGACTAAATTATTTGATGAAAAATAATCATTTCGGATGGATAGGGACCCATTAAGGCTACATTTTAAAAATATTTTCTGTTATACAGGGTTTTCCCAAAGCACGAAACGTATCAAAGTTATATTTTTTTTTAGTAGTGTAGTAGTAGTAGTAGTGATGGGGAAGCGAAGCCAGGCAAGTAGGCCACCTTTGGCACTTTTTGCCAACCCCACTGAACCAATCACTGAAAACACCAAAATTCTACACCCTAGAAAGCTCCTTGTCGAACCTACCAGATCTCCTGACGAAAGTCAGTATGTCCGACCATTTCGCTGAATATAATGGCTCCTCCCCAAACTCCGTCGTGCCGAATATCTGAACCCTAAGGTTGCGGCAAACTGCATATCTGCCCAGGAAGTGGAACGCTGTCTCGCCCCCCTCCCAGCATCTGGAGCAAATGGGGTCCTTTACCACTCTCATAAGTGACAAATGTCTATTCAGCCGGCAATGGCCAGTAAGAACCCCCACCAGAAGGTTGAGCGTCTCTCTCCCTTTATTCAAAAGCCATAGCGTTCGGCCCTTATCAGGGCCTGCTATGAATCTTTTGGCCTGCCTGCAGTCATCTCTCTCTAACCAGGCTTTCGCCAGTTCCTTGTAGACCCAGTTGTTCGGGGCCACATTGACCTGACGTCTGCTAATTCCCAGTATAGGTTCTGGGCCGATGCAGGGGCTGCTGGCCTCTATCCTAGCTAATCGGTCCGCTCTCTCGTTACCCGGTATACCAATATGTCCGGGGACCCACAGCAGGGTCACCTTCTTATGGCTTGCTAACTTCTGAAGGGCGGCAGAGCATTCTTGAGCCACAGCTGCGGAGCTGCCACCGCTTGCAGAGCTTGGATATATGCTCTGTTCAGAACACTGTTCGACTTCCGTCGTGTATGTCGCCATCAATATCGCATACACTTCCGCCTGGAAGACAGTCGTGCAGGTTCCCAACGCGAAGCTCCGCCGCACTTCTTTACCCTGCAGACAGAAACCTGCTTCCCCGGATCCTGATTCCTTCAAGAGCGATCCGTCAGTGAAACATACCAGACTATTGGGCGGAAACTTGACTTTCCCTCTCATCCAGTCGTCTCTTTCCGGGATGACTAGTGAGAATCCATTATCTAAATTTAAGATGTCTGGCTTTTTCCACCCTGAATGACGATATCGGGATATTAGGTACTCTCCGCGAATCGCTCTATTCTGGTGTGGCCAACTAATGGTTCTCGTGCTACCCACGTTCCCCCGTCACGCATTCCCAGGCAGGCCGACATCGCCTCTCTTTTTATCCAGAGGTGCAGAGGCGGCAAGCCAAACAGTACCTCCAGAGCAGCAATGGGTGTTGTCTTCGTGGCACCTGTTATGCTCATTGCTGCAAGCCTCTGAATCTTTGCGGGCTTGAGCCTAACAGAGACCTTCTCTACGCTCGGCCACCAGACCGAGCAGCCATACTGGATCCTAGATCTGACTACTGCCGTATATAGCCAGTTTAAGACCTTGGGTTTGAGGCCCCAGGTTCCGCCGACTACCCGACGCAACTGCCACATGGTAGCTATATACTTTTTATACTCATAGTCGATATGCTGTGCCCATGTGAGTTTATTATCAATTAATACCCCCAGGTACTTGACCTCCCGTGTTAGGGTCAGTGGTACACCGTGGAGAGTGGGGGCTTTAAAATCATCTATTTTCTTCCTGTTGAGTGAATAGGACCAGCTCAGTCTTCACTGGGTTGATTGAGAGTCCTGATTCGCCGCATCACCTGTCCAAAATGTTGCACGCCATGTGCATCCTATCGCAGACGACGCCCAGGAATCTACCAGAGACTAACACCAGGCCGTCGTCTGCGTAGGCCTGCGTGTAGAAGCCGGCTGAGCTAAGTCTCGCGAGGAGGCCATACATAACAAGACACCAGAGGCGGAGGGAGAGGCAGCTGTCCTACGGGCAACCCCCACTCACCCCAACCTCGAGCTGAACCTCGCCTAATGTTGCACTAGCCTTGCGATTCTGAAGAGCCGACCTTACCCAGCAGACCAGAGCGGGAGGAACACCCCTGGTATGAAGGGCGGTGCATATATTAGCTGTTCGTGCTTTATCAAAAGCTCCCTGTACGTCGAAGAATACTCCCAGAGCCACTTCTCTGTGAGCGGGCTCTTTCTAGTTTTCCTACTATAGCATGCAGGGCCGTTTCCGTGGAGCGGCTCTGCCTATAGGCATGCTGATTATCATGGAGGGGATAGGTAACGAGGGTTTCCTCTGCCAAATATCTGTCCACGATCTTCTCCAATGCTTTCATAAGAAAGGAGGTAAGACTAATTGGTCTATAAGACTTTGCTAAAGAGTAGTCGATCTTCCCTGGTTTAGGGATGAACACTACTCTTGCTGCTTTCCAGGACGACGGTACGTATCCTAGCGCTATGGAGCTCCGGAAAGCTGCCACCATATGTGGCAGCAACTCTTCCAGACCTCTTTGTAGTAGCGCGGGGAATGTACCATCAAGTCCGGCTGATTTAAATGGACTAAACTCGTTTATTGCCCAGGAGACTGATCCGTCGGTTATCATCCTCTCGGCCAGGCCAGGGTCCCCTATCAAGGTAGCCGACTCAGCTTCTGGAGACAGTTCGCCGGACTCTCCCGGGAAATACGAGTCGAGGAGGTATTGGAGATTCCTCTACCGATGTAGTCTATGTACCATCCTCTTTCTTGAATGAACTAATGGTTTGTCTCTTCTCGCAGCTGAGCAATTTCATTAGTCTGGCGGATTCTGAAAACGACTATTTTATATTGTATAATATTACATATTCCTTGGTGATTTCTAGTGTGACCTTATGTGTCACACATGGGACCTAAAGCGAACCGTTCAGGTGTAACTCACCACTTCTATCAGAGATAACTTGATTTTTTCAAATGGGAATGCCTAATTTTTTATACGATTAGATGGAAAATTTGATAGCATTGCTAATAATTTAAGGTTATCAATATCAATCTATGGTAGTTTTCATTTAATTTCAAATTTTCAATGAAATCGGTGTTTTTCAATTTTCCTACCTATAAGCAACCTAGCAGACCGTGAAATATAAACAGAAACCTGTTCAGATAGAAGAAAACAACCAACTTAGCAGAAAAATGCAATACAATATAGATACAATACTAAATAGACAAGATTATAAAAATTACTTACAACAAATCAACTCTAACCAGAAACAAGGTCAAAGAGAAGCTGAGGTACGACAGAAATGGATATTTTTTCACGGCCTACTAGCTACAGTAATGTACTAGAGGTTAAACATTTCCAAAACAATTAAAAACCCTCAAATAAAAAAAAACTAGCAGCTATTGTTGTTCCAGCACGCAATTATCAATCACATGTAATAATGTAAAGAAGTAGTAATTTGCGTCAAAGTAACAATATCTCTGAATGAAATCCCTCTATCTTTTCAGTATCTATTAGCAAGATCGCAAAAAAAGAATACTGACAGATCAGATTTAAATTTTCTGCCAAGTTTTATAATTTAAAAAAATCCTGAAATGAAAGAAAATTTATCAGTGATTGTTGCTCCAGTACGCAATTATCAGTCTCATGTAATTGTGTAAAAAAGTAGTAATTTGCGTCAAAGTAACGATACCTCTTACTGGCGCCCTACTATTTTTTCAGTATCTATTAGCAAGATCGCAAAAAAGGATTATTGATAAATTAGATTTAAATTTTCTGCCAGGTAAATTGTTTTATAATTTGAACAAATTTTAATCCATTCTTCATATTCTGCGATCTTGCTAATAGCTACTGAGGAAGTTTCACAGCTCCAGTCAGAGGTACCGTTACTTTTGACTTGACAAAATTTAATAGCTTTTTGTATCATTAAATATGAAATTTCTAAGGATAACAAACTGCCTACAACATTCGCTAATAGTTTTCCTTTCATTTAAAAATTTTTTAATGGTTTTGGAAATTGGCAATCTATAGTACATTGCAGTAGCGAGTAAGCCGTGAAAAATATCCAATTCTGTCGTACTCCAGCTTCTCTTTGAACTTAGATATGTCACCGCCGTTGTTTCTGGTTAGAGTTGATTTATTGTAAGTAATTTTTATAATCTTGTCACTTTGTCTAGTTCTTCTGTATTTTTCTGCTAAGTTGGTTGTTTTCTTCTATCTGAACAGGTTTCTTTTGATATTTCACGGTCTGCTAGGTTGCTTATAGGTGGGAAAATTGAAAAACACCAATTTCATTGAAAATTTGAGATCAAATGAAAACTATCAGAGATTGATATTCACAATCTTAAATCATTAGAAAGGCTTTCAAATTTTACATTTAATCGTATACAAAAAATTAGGCATTCCCATTTGAAAGAATCAATCTCTGTCTGAAGTTTCCTTAACTCATCGACCGATTTCTGCAAGCACAAAAGTAATTCAAATTTGACCGTCTAACCTAAGCTGACGCATTTCATGCTTAGTAATGCTGACATCTACTTATACCGAAAATGGTGAGTTACACCCAAAGGGTTTACTTTAAGCCCCAAGTGTGATACATAAAGTCACACTAGAATTCACCAAGGAATCTGAATATGCAATAATATACAGGGTGTTCTATTTAAAAATATAACTTTGATACGTTTCGTGTTTTGGGGACAACCCGTGTAACATGAAAATATGTTTTGAATGTAGCCTTAATGGGACCATATCCAGTTATTATTTTCTCTTTTATCTGATACTTTAGCCATAATGCTCCGTGTCGAATACTTCTCACCAGGACATCAAACTAGATTTACTTCTCATGTTTTAACTTACACAACTGAGTACAGCATCACAGCCTTATCTCAACTTAACTTCTCTCAACTACAACAAAGATGTCGCTAAGTCACTAACCTATCATTCCTGTCCAAAAAGTAAGCAATGAACTCGACACTAAAAGCTGGCGGTATGTGCCATTTTCGTCTGATGTCTGCTAAGGCATTGGCGTGTGCTTCGGCCACTTCCAATTGGCTGAGACACGCTCCCGCGAGCTTGGCTTTCTTAAGCAGGCGCCGGCACGCCGACGCAGACGTCGTGAGTAGTCGTGGCATCTTCTGAGTGGGAACTGTGAGAACAAATCGGTTGAATTAGTGAAACTTTCATCTGACGTGGCACAGACAGTGAATACAGAATAAGGGCAACCTCAAAATAAATATTCAAAGCCAAAAAATACATATGTATTACCTTCAACTACATTCTCTTAAATACATCCATTAGTTTCCAAGATATTTTAAATGTACCTTCTATTTATATTTTTTTCATAATTGAAAACTGGCAACTCTTGTCGAATCGCGTCGTGTTTGCTTTGATAAAATTGCTGTTTTCAAGTCGAAATTAATTATAAATTGTATGTGTACATGCTGTCAATTGTGAAATATTGCATGTCAAGTAAAGGCAAACGGGCCAAACTTATTCCTGTGGCGATTCCTGGATTCTAACCGCATCAAAACAATGTACATATCTGTGCCGTGTTGCCGTTCATTGTTAGCATTTAATGGTTAATGCTGAAAAGTGGAAACCATGGAGTGCGATGTCTGCAAGGAGAAAAACAAAGATGTGTTTAAGTGCGATGGGTGCCGTATGGACATTTGCAAGACCTGCGCTTCCTTAACTTCTTCTGAAGTTAAAGTATTGCAACTTAATACCAGGGTTATGATATTTCACTGCAAGAAGTGCCTATCATTCGAGACCTGTACTCTACTGAAAAACACCATCGAGGATAAAACCAATATTATCGTAAGTAAATATGAAATTATCTCACTACTAAAAAAGAAAATCAAGGAACTAGAAGAAACAGTTCAAAATTCAAAACCAAGTATGTCATACAGCGCTGCTTTAGTCAGCTCAGTCAACCAAAGCCAGAACAAATTAGCAAACTATAATATGCCTAGTTTGATAATTAAGCCAAAACACAAACAAAATATAGAAAAAATACAGGCTGACCTAAAACAAAACATTAAACCTTCTGATCTGAAAATAGCTATTAGAGGTACTCATAAAACTGCAAAAGGTCATTTAGTTGTTAAGTGCCAGAATAAGCAAGACCTTGAGACATTAAAAAAAAGAGGCTGATAAAAAATTAAGCGGATATGATATAGAAATACCGAAATTAAGGTATCCTAGAATAAAAATAACTGGATATGAGGGTAATACAGACAAAGAAGAACTGGAAAGGAGTATTAGAGAACAGAATCCCTTCAACCCAGATGATGAATTTAAAATTACATTTGTAAAAAAGGTTAAAGACCACTATACTGTTTTTGGAGAGTGCTCTCCTTCTCTGTTTCACAGATTTATGGCTACGGGAAAGATATTTATTGATTGGGAAAGGTATCCAATCTACGAGCATATTGGTTTCACTCGCTGCTTTAAGTGTCAAGAGCCTTTCCACAAAACTGACAATTGCCCAAACCAACCTGCGTGCGAACACTGTGCAGGACAGCATAGATCTTTAGACTGCAACAACGATACCCTAAAACAATGTAAAAATTGTTTGGCGGCTAATCTTAAATACAAACTCAATTATAAGACAGACCACGAAGCTAGTGACCCAGACTGCCCTTCGTATAACTACCTCGTGACGGTTTTAAGGAGCAAGATTGATTATGGTGCTATAAATGGCTGATATACAAGAAGAAATCGAACTTCTGCAAAGTTTGGACAGTTTGGATAATGACATTAGTGAGGAAATTATTACTGACTCTAATATGTTAGGCAATAGAACTGAACTGAATAATAAAATCCTAGCTGTTTTACATTTAAATATTCGTACTTGAGGTGTATAATCTTAAATTTTGCGATATTATTATTCTTACAGAATCATGGAACCTCGAAAGTGGTGATAACTTCTGCATTGATGGTTACACTATGTACTATGATAAAGCAGACTTTAACAAAAACGATGGCACAGTAATCTACGTGAGATCCAATTTAAAGCATACAGTAGCACACATCAAACTCGAATTATCTAAAGTTTCCCTAACTAAAATAGAACTAAAAGTCAGTGATGTTTCTGTTAGAATCTCTGGTATCTATAGACCTCCTTCCACCAGCACACCAAATTTTCTATCGGACATTGAAGCCTACCTGTCTGATTCACTTGGATCACAGGTTGATGTGTTGTTGGGGGATATAAACCTCAACTTACTTGAAGAGCATAATAACGAAATTGTAAACTATAATGCTATTTTAAACCATTTTGGTTTTATATCTACCATCAACTCTCCTACAAGGGTTACATCTAACTCTTCCACCGTCCTAGATCACATATTTTTAAGGAAAAATGTAAGAGCCAATTTCATTAAGTACTCCTCCTATATAATCCATTCTGCAATAACAGATCACTATCCGACAATGTTCAATATAAGTAGCGATGATAAAAGGTGTAAAAATACTGAGTCGATAAATGACCACACTGTCACTAATACAGATTATATAAGGTTGAACAACCATTTGCAAAATCAGAATTTTGATAGTATTTACGGCAGCCAGGACCCGGAGGTAGCGATGTCAATCTTAAATAATATAATGGCTAATGCCATAAATCAATCTAAATCCCAAAAAACGTATTCTAATAATAAATTTAAAAAAAATGAAACCGTGGATTACTAATGGCATTATTACTAGCATAAAAAGAAGGGACAAAATGAAAAAGCAACTTTTACAACATTATACGTTGGAGAATAAAACAGCTTATACGGCGTATCGTAATAATTTGCACAACTTAATTCAGATCTCTAAACATGACTACTATAAAAAGAAAATACTTAATAGCGGTAATAACCTTAAAAAAATTTTTAAGCTGGTCAATGAAGCTTCAGATTCTATTACAGATCAAAACGACATAAATCTTAGCATAACCCAGAATAATACCAAGTTTAATAACTGTTTAGATATGGCTAATTTTTGCAATGAGTTTTTTGTTAATAATGGTTATAACATGTATAAAGAAATAAAGCCGCCACCAAACCCCATCCGAATAAATTCGACAGCACCTTATTCTATGTTTTTGAGACCAACGGATAAAAATGAAATCATAAAACAAATAGGCTCACTTCAGACGGTATTACTTCTAAAATAGTTAAACATTGTCACATGCATATTGCATCTCCTCTTGCTCACATCATTAATTTAATTTTTCGCACAGCTACAGTTCCTAAATCTTTTAAATTCGCAATTGTCAAACCTATTTTCAAGTCTGGAGACGCGACTAATATAACGAACTATCGACCTATCAGCATCATTAACACCTTTGCTAAGATTTTTGAAAAATGTTTGAAGGATCGTTTAGTAAATTTTCTCGAAAAAAATAAAATTCTATCTGAGCGGCAATTTGGATTTAAGAGCGGTCTTAGTACATCTAATGCTGTCTGCGAGTTATGTGAGCAAGTTACGAACAACCTTGACATCGGAAATAAATGTCTCACTGTTTTTCTTGATCTGGCGAAGGCGTTTGACACTGTGCCCCATTATTTACTTCTTGAGGTGTTAGAATCTTATGGAGTTAGGGGCACAGTGCTGGACATATTCTCTAACTACTTGAGGGACAGAACACAGTCAGTTAAACAGGGACATACGTTAAGCTATCCACTTAATATAAAAATTGGCATTCCACAAGGTACCGTCCTTGGACCCATCCTATTCATTGCATATGTTAATACGCTGACAAATATCTCAATGCAATCATTTCATACGCCGACGACACTGCCGTTGTTTTTTTCGGAGAAACATGGGAACTAGTGAAAGATTATGCAGTCGAAGGCATGAATAAAATAAAATTATGGTTGGACTCTTTCAAATTCACATTAAATATTTCTAAAACTAGCTACATTGCCTTTTCACTTACATCTGCAAATCGACCACTTTATGCTAGTATTTATATAAGCAGCCTAGGTAGTAATATACATCAAGTAGACAGTCTTAAATATTTAGGAATTGTAATTGACAAACACTTAAAATGGGATCATCAGGTTACTAGATTAACAAAGAATATCAGAAAATTAATATATAAATTTGATACACTTAGAGAAATTTTAAGCAAACAGCTCTTAATAATGGTATATAAGGCAATCGTGGAGTCATTACTAAGGTATGGTGTGGTGGTTTGGGGAGGCCTTTATCAAAATGCATTACTACCGTTGAGTGTTGCCCAAAATTATATATTAAAAGTCATTTTTAGAAGAAGCAAACGCTTTTCTACCTCCTTACTCTATTCAAAAGAGATTTTTGATATGCGATCACTGTACTGTCTGTCTATTTGCATATTTGTTCATAAGTCTATTAAATTCAAAAGCTTCATAAGCCATTCATACCAAACTAGAATCAACGTCAATAAACATCTTGAAATTCCTACTGCTTATACAATTACGGTCTATTTTTTATCTTGCACCCAAAATCTATAACTTGTTACCCTCTCAAATAAGACAGCTGATGAGTTTAAAAAAAGTTCGTGTTGAATGTAGGGCCTACATACATTATAATAAAGAGACCTTTAAACAAATTTTTTATACTGTATAAATCTATATATAATTCTGTATTTTGTTTTCATTCCTTGGTTTTAGGATCTATGTGATTCAATTGTATTTCAATATTTTTTATTTTTTACTTTGTATTTTCACATATTCTAGTTATGCACATACAGGTATTCAGTTACCTAGGTGCAACATGGATTACAGTCACATTCATTTTATATACTATTTTCTTGGATATTACCGTCGATTGAAGTATTTTCTTCAATCGACGATATTACATTAATACATTTTAGTATATATTGTACTATTGAGCGCTGTACTTATTTTTAGTTTTTAGCTTACACTCTACATTGTTGTACTTTTCTTAAAGTTAGTTAAAGTTAATAATAAAGTTATTTGTGTAATGAAATTTATTTATTGTGACAAAGTACTAAGGAATTTTATTTTTATTTAATGAACAACTAAAATATAAGACCATAATAGTATTTGATAAATTCAAACCTGTCTCTGATAAATTTTGGATAGCCTACCTCTGAGATATTATTTATTATGTACCATTATCTGACAGATAGGGACCGGTGGAACCAGAACAGATAATCTAGGAAGGACAAAATTTTGCATTATTGATAAACAATTAAATATCATACACCCTTCATCAACTTTTTTTTCAGATAGTAACCCTCATATTTTTCAACTGTTCTGCTGTGACATTCCATTGTCTAAATAAATGAAATGACACATTTTATTAATAAGTCACTGCGATATAAATTGCATGGTTGATGCCGTAAGTACTTAAAAAAAACCGAAATTATCGTTTGGTTGTAACTTTTTGGTCATGATTTAATCCAATTTTTTTGAGGCCTCTCATATTTTTTCAAGTATTTTTCTGGGGCTGTCTGCACAAAGACCTTCAAGCATGCCTGCGTAGGCCTAACAGCAGTGGAAGCCGATATACTGGGTAATTAGGACAAGGGTTGCTCATGGTCATGCGTCAACTGCCGTAATGTTGGGAATCAGACAGATGAGCTGAAGGCTTTGATCTTGTCACTGCAAGAGGACATTAGAACTCTAACACTGAGAACAATGCCATCAGGTCTTCAACTGCAGACGTTTTGCTCGAAAATATAATGCCGAGTTAAATGAACGAAACGCTCGTAAGAAAGAAGAAGATACAGCTGCCGCAAGACAACTGAAAGGCAAATCCGAAGTCGACAAGGTACTCAGAGTGGTTGATCCAGACAGTGAGATTAAAAGTAAGGCATTATTTAGACTTGCCCTTTTTTCCCAGGGCAAGAACATACCCATCAAGTTAGTTCTTCACGATGAATCTCAGATGCTAAATATTATCAGAAATGCAAAGAATCTGAAGAATAGTGCATACAAGGGTATATCTATTTAATTCTAATTCATGATTAAATATACAGGGTGGGCCAATAGTGCGTGGACGGAGGATTGTGGGCTTACTGAAAAATATTCCAAAAATCTGTCACTTGATCATGGTAGGGACCCTTGAGGGCTATAACGTAAACATATTTTCACTTAAATTCTGACGTTTATACAGGGTGATTCATATCAAACTTACATTTTTTTTTAATGGAAACCCCTATATATTATTGCATATTTGGATTCCTTGATCAATTCTAGTGTGACTTTATGTATCACACATGGAACTTTAAACGAACCGTTTAGGCGCAAATCACCATTTTTGGTATAAGTAGGTATCAGAAGAAAATTGAATATCGCAGCGATTATAAAACCTAGAAGGCCGTGACTTTGCGGTACGACTAAACATGAAATGCGTCACCTAAGGTCAGACGGCTAAATTTGAATTTTTTTTCTACTTGGAGAAATCGATAGTTTAATTAAGGAAACTTCAATCACAGATAACTTGATTTTTTCAAATGGGAATGCGTATTTTGGTTTAAAGAATCAATTGTAAAATTTGATTACCTTTCTAACGATATAGCGTTCTTGATATCAGTCTTTCTTGGTTTTCATTTTATTTCAAATTTTTAGTCAAATCGGTGTTTTTCAATTTTCCTACGTGCAAGCAACCTAGCAGGCCATGAAAAATAAACAAAAGCTCGTTAATATGGAAGAAACCAACTAACTTAGTAGAAAGATGCAAACTAACTAGAACAACGAGGCAAGATTATGAAAATTTCTTACAACATATTAGCTCTAACCAGAAACAATAGTGGTAACAAGAACGCTCATTTTTCACAGCCTACTAGCTATTATCCAATTTCCAAAGTCAGCAAAAAAATATTTAATCAAAGGAAAAAAAATTCAAATTTAGCCGTCTGACCTTAGGTGACGCATTTCATGTTTAGTCGTACCGCAAAGTCACGGCCTTCTAGGTTTTATAATCGCTGCGATATTCAATTTTCTTCTGATACCTACTTATACCAAAAATGGTGACTTGCGCCTAAACGGTTCGTTTAAAGTTCCATGTGTGATACATAAAGTCACACTAGAATTGACCAAGGAATCCAAATATGCAATAATATATAGGGGATTCCATTAAAAAAAGTAAGTTTGATATGAATCACCCTGCATAAACGTCAGAATTTAAGTGAAAATATTTTTACGTAATAGCCCTCAAGGGTCCCTACCATGATCAAGTGACAGATTTTTGGAATATTTTTCAGTAAGCCCACAATCCTCCGTCCACGCACTATTGGCCCACCCTGTATAGACGGCGCCCCTAAAATTGTTAAATCTTTGAACTAAATGTGTCCAACAGCTTTAGCAATTGCAGTCGAAGGAATATACAATGCTACTACCAGAACGTCCGAGGATCAATAGCAAGACAACCGCTTTTTATTCTTCTATCAGTAATTGTGAGTTTGGCATTGTAGCGCTGAGTGAGACATGCTTAGTGATAGTGTAGGGAGCTACGAGCTGTTTCCGGATGCTTATATAGTTTTTAAGAAGGATAGAAAATTCCAGACCATTCAAAAATACTCTGGAGGAGAGTTAAGCATTTCATTAAGTGTGAGGTCGTTGGTGTAGATTCATTTGAAATATGCTTCCCTTCTATTGATTTACTAATTGTAAAATGTCGCTTAGAATTTGTTTCCTTTTATGTAGTAGTTTTGTATATACCTGATAAGTTGGGATTTAGTAAATTT
Organism: Callosobruchus maculatus; assembly: GCA_951848785.1. Lineage (NCBI taxonomy): Eukaryota > Metazoa > Arthropoda > Insecta > Coleoptera > Chrysomelidae > Callosobruchus > Callosobruchus maculatus. The sequence continues at coordinate 1,615,451 of CATOUR010000191.1, read as the reverse complement.
GAATCTTTTTTCGAGAACCTTGAGCAGTTGGATTTCCTAAATATTGAGAACTGTGTATTTCTTGGTGATTTCAATGCACCGCACTACGTTGATCACAACATTTATCATGCTAAAACTCCAACGCCTTTAAACGACTTTGATTTCTGTAACCTTGAACAATTATTTAATTATGTAAAGAATCATTCTACTGGTCCTCAAGAAATTATTGATGCATTTGCTGACTATTTTAAAAGCGTGTACCTGCAGTCCAATTTATGTAATTCGATAGGCTACTTCAGCATCTCTCATAATGAAATTGTTGATTTCTACCCTATTCACGAAGAGGAGGTAATTTTATAAGCTTAAAAACAAAATGACAGCTGGCCCGGATATGATTCTTCTTCTTCTAATCTTTTTTAGTCAGGGACTGCTCAGGGTGCTTTGTTTTGCCTCTTACTATTTTATTTAATGTGTTTATTAAACGGTGAGTTTCCAGATATTTGGAAGACTACAAAAGTACGTCCTATACAGGGTGTTCCTTAATGATATGCGAATATTCAAGGGAGTAAATCTACGTGAAAAATTAATGATAGTTTGCTTTATGGTCCAAAAATGTACCGTTACGAAAATACAGGGTGTTAAAGTTTAAGGAAAAAAATGGAATTTAATTAATATTTTTAAAACCGCTGAACATATTTTAATGATATTTGGTACATAGTAATAGTAAACAGAAGTGCACATTTTCCAGTACATAAATAATTTTCAGTTTCAGTAGTGGCGTGCGTACGGGCAACAACTTTGATATTTTTGAGGAAAAAAATGATACGCCAATGGTTTTTTCCGAAATAAAAATTATCTTCGAATTTCCCATTTAATTCGGAAAATAACAGCTCTCTTGAGTTAATTTCCTCCCATGCGCCGTTATTGAGTAAAAAAATAAAAACTCTTGTACGTTGTCCGAGAAAACTAAGGTAATTATTAAAGAATACAATATTTTTCCATAGATCTAGTTGTCATGAAATATGACAATTGTTTATTACACTTATCTTCAAATTTCCCATTTAATTGGGAAAATAACAGCTCTCGTCTGTTCTTTCCTGCGATGCGTCGTTTTGCAATTAAAAAAATTGCAAAATTATTATTAGTTTAATTGGAAAAATTAAACACATATGAATAATAAAAAGTAATCAAATAACATACAACACTAACTAATTACAGAAACTGTTGAAAATGGCCCCCTTCACTTAATATGCAGGCCTCCGCCCTCCTTCTCATGGAACTGCGCACACGGTGAAATATTCCTGGAGTATGTTTTATTCTATTACACGCTACAACTATTCTTCCTCTTAGATCCCCAACAGTGTTAATGGGACTTGTGTATACTAGCGACTTAAGATGACCCCATAAAAAGAAGTCCAAACTGTTGAGGTCGGGGGACCTTGGTGGCCATTCTTGAGGCCCACCGCGACCAATCCAACGATTTGGATAAACAATTTGTAAATAATTACGAACAATGGCACTGAAATGTGCTGGTGCACCATAGTGCATGTACCACATTTGGTTTCTAATTGCAATTGGAACATCTTCAAGAAGCAGAGGTAGTTGTTCTTGAAAGAAATTCAGGTAAGATTGTCCGTCAAGTCGTCCTTGTAGAAAGAATGGGCCAATAAAGTGGTCACCTATAATTCCTGCCCATACGTTAACCGAAAATTCGTTTTTGGAAATGAGTTTCGGTTACGGCATGGGGATTTTCATCCGCCCACAAATGATTGTTGTGGAAATTTTGAATGGCATTTCTTGAAAAATTGGCTTCGTCTGTGAACAGAATGTTTGATTCAATTGTGGATTTTGCGCAATATTTTCTAAATACCACTGACAAAATGTCACACGACGTGGGAAATCGCTGGGAAGTAATGCCTGAACTCCTAAAATATGATACAGATATAACAAAAGATCCACTAGGATTCGCCAAACTATTTGATAGCAAATATTCAAGTTCCTAGCTAGCTTCCTCGTACTCGTTTCAGGATGTTCTTCGACTTCGTGCAGCACCGCATCCTCAATTTCAGGTGTTCTCACATTTCTTGGTCTACCTTCAGATGTGCCTTTTCGGACACTTCCAGTTTCAACAAGACGACGATGGATATTAGAAAAAGTTCGACTGTCTGGCAAATTACGATTAGGATATCTCTCGTGATAAATACGTTTGGCTTCCTCTGCGTTACCGTCAGCGAGGCCATACACGTAATGCATATCCGCCATTTCTGCATTTGAATAATTCACCATTATTAACAAAATTACGAAAATAAGAAATGAAATAAGACTGTAAAAACAAGAAATGAAAAAGATAAATCGCAACGAACAGGTCTCAATTACAAACTGACAGGAAAATGGCAAGTGTAATAAACAATTGTCACATTTCATGGCAACTAGATCTATGGAAAAATATTGTATTCTTTAATAATTGCCTTAGTTTTATCGGACAACGTACAAGAGTTTTAATTTGTTTACTCAATAACGGCGCATGGGAGGAAATTAACTCAAGAGAGCTGTTATTTTCTGAATTAAATGGGAAATTCGAAGATAATTTTTATTTCGGAAAAAACCATTGGCGTATAATTTTTTTCCTCAAAAATATCAAAGTTGTTGCCCGTACGCACGCCACTACTGAAACTGAAAATTATTTATGTACTGGAAAATGTGCACTTCTGTATACTATTACTATGTACCAAATATCATTAAAATATGTTCAGCGGTTTTAAAAATATTAATTAATTTCCATTTTTTTCCTTAAACTTTAACACTCTGTATTTTCGTAACGGTACATTTTTGGACCATACTTTATAAAGCAAACTATCATTAATTTTTCATGTAGATTTACTCTCTTGAATATTCGCATATCATTAAGGAACACCCTGTATATAAAAATGGGTCCAAAGCTCAGATTGAGAACTATAGGCCAATTTCAATTCTGCGCTTATTTTCAAAGGCAATAGATCAACTGTTACTAATCTTGTAGTTATGACTCAGTATATACAGGGTGTCCCACGACGATTAAGACAAGCAATACATCGGAACTGGGCAGTAGTAGACAATTATAATTTTTGGGATGTAAATTAGCAAATGCTGTGTTTTTCTTGTTATTGTGTTATCCAATGAGGTATTTGTTTTTGGTCACGTGACTTCAGATTCAAAATTTTTAATGGGACACCCTGTAATTTATTGTTGTTTATGTTGCTCCCGATGAAACAATTCCAACGATCTAGCACCTTTGGGTTCTAAAGTGATTAATTCAAGAGCTACAGGTACTTAAAGGATTGCACTACCATTGAATTAAACATATACCCCTATGCTAGTGTTCCTTTCATTTTTTGTCTTAATCTTAGACCCCAAGTGTGCTAGTCTGTTGGAATTGTTTCATCGGGAGGAACACAAAAAGGCATTAATATACAGGGTGTCCCATTAAAAATTTTAAACCGGACGTCACGTGACCAAAAACAAATAATTAAAGGTATGTTTTTACACAAAAACAAATACCTCACTGGATAACACAATAATAACAATATATAATAACAATAAGTTGATGTATTGTACACCGACTTCCCAAAGGCCTCTGATAAGATTGACCACGGTATTTTAATTGATAAATTCAGGATGTTGTTTTGTGTGAGGTGTTGTTCAATCCTTTTGCCTATTGTTGCTGTGATGATCTTGTACAAGGTGGGGAGACAAGTGATCGGGCTGTAATTGGCAGGGTTCTTGGTGTCTGTATTATGCTGCTGCTGCCCCACTATCGAAGGCAGACTCTGTTCATCGCGCAGCCAATTATTATTCATGATAATATTATCTGATGAATATGTTTTCAAATCGTTTAAATAGAAAAAACAAATTTAGATTTATCGGTTGCAGGAGCTGTGGGATATCAAATTGATGTTAAGTCTTCGACTTGAAATTGAAATATCAATATTCATCATAATGATAAAGTAAAGATGGTGGCAAAAAAGTTCATAAATACAGGTTGAGTTTTTAGTACCGGATCGGTCGATAACTCCACTACTGTAAAAGATAGAAAAAAAAGTTGTAGCTAAAGATATGCTCCTTGCTCAGAAAATATATTTAATTATACAGGGTGATCCATAACCACGTGGTGATGCGAACATATATTTTTTAAACGTAGGTACAACAAGTGCTATACAAAGATGAAACAGCATAGCATAGCATAGAATAAAATATTGGGGTTGCATTAAAAAAAGAGAAAATCTAGATTTTGCATTCTACATCACCCTGAATACGAATATGCGTTGTCGGCTTTTTTTATAGCTGATTTTAGCACTAGAGAATATTTTTTATCTTTCCATGCAAAAAAAATGTTTTTTGATATACAGTACGTTCATCTGAGAGTGATTTGTATATAAAAATGGTCATAACTTTTGAAATACCCTGTATAATGTTACAATACCTTATAATATGAGAAGGGGAATTATTAGTAGAATCTAAATATAGGATAATATATAGGGCATCTCATTTAAAAAAATATATGTTTGCATCACCACGTAGTTATGGATCACCCTGTATAATTAGAAATATGTTCGGAGCAAGGAGCATGTCCTTAGCTACAACTTTTATATACAACTGTTTTTGCTATCTTTTACAGTAGTGAAGTGACCGACCGATTCGGTACTAAGAACTCACCCTGTACGTATTTCTCACTGTTTAAAATATGATGAATACTTCAGCCCTAAAATGTCAGTGCTTCATCGTCTACTCCCAAATCCCACCTTCGAGCAACTCTCAATATGAGGATGCATTGAAGAGAGTGGTAATAATTGAATTGAATTGAAAAAAATACAAAGATGATATTTCTTCAACAGGCTAAAATTTGATGGAAATATCATCCTACTGGGGCCTTCAAGTGAGTCGCCATCTCTTCCTTATGCAGGAAATTCATCATGTACAGCTAGTGCATCAAAGACTGAAGAAAATCTCTCCTAGGCTATCCCTCATTTATTTAAAATTTTGGAATTTATGGAAGCCCTATGATTTTTTGCAAAGTAGCATGCATTTTTAGATTTAAATACTGTAGGGGTAGGTCAGTTAATCACAATTTCACATTTGCAGTTTCTATATAGGATAATAATAAAATTTTGAAATATACAGGGTGTTCAGAAAAACAGGATAGTGATCAATTAAATTTGTTTATATGGAACTATAACTTTTTTTAAATCTGCTGGTTTCCATCACTGATCTCTATTTAACCCTAAAATATTTCTGGGATCGGTTGCGACGTTGCCAATTTACAATTTATTTTGTATTAATTTATGGATTTGCAAGGTTGCAAGTAATACGTCCAAAATGATATATTCGTTTCTATACGAAAAGGGTCGGGGGTTCTGTGTAGGAAATGGTGACCTACTGTTTCTACTGCTCGCCTAATATACCGTTCTCAGAGTACGAGGAATTTATAGAGGCACTATGGGAAGACCTATTGGTGCAAGGAAGGAAGCCATACTCCTGGGCGATCCGAATGCAAAATCGGTTGATTGGGGCTCTCCAGCTACAGACAGAAGGGGAGCGGCCCTGTGTGAATGGTTGGCTGCCAGTAACATGGTAGTCGTAAATGATGGACTTCAGCCAACTGTCTGCAGGCATAACAGCTGTTCATTCATAGACGTCACTTTTGCAACTCAAAGAGTATTTCCAGACAAATACAGAAATGGCAAGTTCTAGAAACTGAATCAATGAGTGATCATCGGTTCATCTACTTCGAAATAAGAACGAATACAATAAGCAGAAGACCAGGCCACGAACGTCTAACGCCTTTCATAGACATGACGAAAGCGAGAAACATGCTGGCAGATAAATTCGAAGTACTAAGGGCCGATGAACTTACGGTTCACCAATACAGCGAAACTACTAACTCGAAGCGAATGTGTTTCTAGTAGGCGTGCTTTGCAACGAGCAAGAAGGGCAGGAATGAGATCCGAAACTGAATTAAAGTGCCTCTATGATACGTATCATCATCATCATAGTCACAATGTCTTAACAGACATGTTGTGAACTCGTAAAATGCATTAAGTCGGAGCTAGAGTATTGCCGACACGAATATTATCAATAGTTTTGAAAACTGTAGCTCGCCATCGTTCGCGATTTACTGTCATTTCAGTGGCACTCTTGATACTCATATCTAGCAACTATTTCGTCGTATCCACCCAGCGTGTAGGGGAACGGCCACGGCACCGCCCACTCAGGGCGTGACCCTGAACTACAAGTTACTCCATATTATCGCTTCTGTGAATATGTCCGAAGAATGTAAGCATTCTAATCGACACAATGGAGGATAGTCTCTTTGGATTACCGAGCTCATCCAATATGGAAACATTAGTTCGATGGGCGATATAAGGAATTCTCAGCATTCTCCTCCACGTCCACATTTAAAAAGCATCTATCCGAGCTCGATCTGCCTTTTTAACAGTCCAAGTTTGCCCGTGCCCGCTGAATGCGCCGTCGAATCTCATTCTCACAGCTACCTGAATTGTCGATCAAAGAACCGAGGTACACAAAACTTTGAACTACCTCACAACGGCCTATTGACTTTATTTCTCGACTATTGTCATGCTCTCTATCTACGATAATAACCTTGGTCTTGTTGTAGTTAATACCAAGACCATATGCTGCACTGTGTTGTTCTAAAACGTTCAATAGAGCTACTAGTTCTTCCTGAGAAGCAGCAATAAGAGCGAATACAATAAGCAGAAGACCAGGCCACGAACGTCTAACGCCTTTCATAGACATGACGAAAGCGAGAAACATGCTGGCAGATAAATTCGAAGTACTAAGGGCCGATGAACTTACGGTTCACCAATACAGCGAAACTACTAACTCGAAGCGAATGTGTTTCTAGTAGGCGTGCTTTGCAACGAGCAAGAAGGGCAGGAATGAGATCCGAAACTGAATTAAAGTGCCTCTATGATACGTATCATCATCATCATAGTCACAATGTCTTAACAGACATGTTGTGAACTCGTAAAATGCATTAAGTCGGAGCTAGAGTATTGCCGACACGAATATTATCAATAGTTTTGAAAACTGTAGCTCGCCATCGTTCGCGATTTACTGTCATTTCAGTGGCACTCTTGATACTCATATCTAGCAACTATTTCGTCGTATCCACCCAGCGTGTAGGGGAACGGCCACGGCACCGCCCACTCAGGGCGTGACCCTGAACTACAAGTTACTCCATATTATCGCTTCTGTGAATATGTCGGAAGAATGTAAGCATTCTAATCGACACAATGGAGGATAGTCTCTTTGGATTACCGAGCTCATCCAATATGGAAACATTAGTTCGATGGGCGATATAAGGAATTCTCAGCATTCTCCTCCACGCCCACATTTAAAAAGCATCTATCCGAGCTCGATCTGCCTTTTTAACAGTCCAAGTTTGCCCGTGCCCGCTGAATGCGCCGTCGAATCTCATTCTCACAGCTACCTGAATTGTCGATCAAAGAACCGAGGTACACAAAACTTTGAACTACCTCACAACGGCCTATTGACTTTATTTCTCGACTATTGTCATGCTCTCTATCTACGATAATAACCTTGGTCTTGTTGTAGTTAATACCAAGACCATATGCTGCACTGTGTTGTTCTAAAACGTTCAATAGAGCTACTAGTTCTTCCTGAGAAGCAGCAATAAGGGTTGCTAGAAGTAAAATGACCTGTATCTCAATAATGAGTCTCAGGTAATCCAGCAATGGCTATTTGATTTGCTGTAAGCTCTTGTTCGACGATGCTGAGCTTTCCTATAGCTTGAAGACCTCTAACGTTCCAAGTTGCCGGCGATGTTTTCGGCGCGTTGTAAAAATGTCATCAGTAGCTAATTTCGCACAAGAAGCCTGATGGTCGCACTTCTTGTGCCCGGTCACCAACTTCACACTGACCTCCCCGAACGAGGAACAGCGCCGATTGCCAGTCGGACCGCGAGGCATCACACCCGAGGCCTCGCTGATTCTCACGCTCATTTTACAAGTTTCTCTTGGGATATCTTAAAGATCTTTAATTCAGTAGTTTCCCATTTGCTTTCTGCATCCTCATGCCGTTGACCAGATGTATAATTATACAGGTTCATCCGCCTTTAGGGACAATTTCTCACCCCAAGGGCAAGAAGGTGTCCTGACTTTTGTCAACTCGTCCACCCAAAGCTGTTGGTTGAGAAGAGGTTACTGCTTATACCGACAGTAGTTCGGTACCTTTTAGTCGCCTTTTACGACACGCAGGATATACCATGGGAGATATTCTAACCCGCCCCCACACGGGTACATGATACGTATAAGGCTAACAAAAAGCAACTCCATCGGCTAATAATCGATGCCAAGAAACAGCGGTGGAAGGCATTATGCGATGAGCTGGAGAACGACATCTGGGGAGAAGCCTATCGCATAGTGACGAAAAAGCTTACCGGGGTGACATCGACCTGTAACTTGTAACCTGACACGAAACTAGATATAGTGCGCCTACTCTTCCCTAGCCACCAGGACAGCTGGCCCGAGAGACCCGTGGACGAAGACTGCCTGCCGGTCACCCTCGAAGAGCTGACAGAAGCCGGAAGCCGACTAAAAAGTGGTAAGGCGCCGGGCTTGGACGGAGTCACGCCGGATGTGCTGAAATAAGCTATATGCATAGCACCCCAACATCTGCTAGGTTTGCTGAATAGCCTGCTTAGAACCCAAACGTTTCCGGAAGCGTGGAAGAAGGCCAAGGTCGTGATTATCAGCAAAGGGCGCAAGCCACCTGAACTGGCTTCATCGTATAGGCCTATTTGCCTTCTGGATACCATAAGCAAGCTGTTTGAAGCGATGGTACGCAGGAGACTCGAGATCGAACTGGAAACATTGGGGGATTTGTCAGCGAATCAATTCGGCTTCCGACGCGGCAGATCGACTATAGATGCTGTTGAAAAGGTTCTAGAAATAGTGGAAGGAGCAAAAGACAAGTGGTGCGTGCTGGTAACGTTGGATGTAAGCAATGCTTTCAACACAGCCTCATGGGCCGTCATTATTCAGGAGCTAGGACACAGAGGAATCTCAAACTGCCTGATAAACCTCGTTAGCAGCTATTTTAAGGAAAGAACCATACAAATAGTTAAGCAGATACTAGAAATCACCACGGGTGTACCGCAGGAGTCCGCGCTAGGTCCACTTCTGTGGAATATTTTGTACGATGCTAAGATTGGCTCTCCCTAGAAAGGCAGTGACGGTGGGCTTCGCAGATGATCTGGCGCTTGTAGACTGTGCCAACCAGGAAGACGAGCTAATGCGACGGGCGAACGATGCACTCGGGAGGATTGACAAGAGGATGCAGGATCACCACCTCGAACTGGCCCCGGAGAAAACAGAAGCTGTCATCCTGAAGGGGTCACGTAAGAAAAGGGCCTTTGTTAAATTCAACATCAAAGGAATCCTCATCAAACCGAGTAAGTCGCTAGTCTGTCTAGGGATTACCATAGACAACGAAGTGTGTTTTGGAGAGCACATCAAGAGGGTCACAGAGAAGGCACAGAAGAAGGCCATGCTATCCCGGCTAATGCCAAATGTGGGTGGACCTAGTATCAGCAAACGCCAAATGCTGAATAATGTGGTACAATCAACGTTACTATAGGGAGCACCCATATGGTATCGTGCGCTCAAAAGGGAGAAACACAGATAGACGCTAGACCGAGCGCAGAGGAAGACACCATTGCGAGTGGCTAGTGCCTATCGGACTATCTCCAACAGGGCTCTCCAAGTAATAACTGCAACGCCACTCTTGCACTTGCTGGCAGAAGAGCGGAGACATCTATACACCGCCAAGGAAGATACTTCGGAGCGCCTCCATTAGAGACCGAACCATGGAGAAATGGCAGCGTTTGTAGGATGACACGACCGACGTCGCGCAGTGGATCAAACGGCTCATCCCTTCTATAAAAGAATGGGTCGACTGCAAACACAGGAAGACATGCTACTTCTTAACGCAGGCATTGTCTGGCCATGGCCCTTTCAGAGTTTATAGGAGGAAGATAGGGAGAATTGAAGACTCTATATGCCTACATTGCAACGATGAGGATACGCCCGAGCACGTGCTCGTTATATGCAGCAAATGGCGGCCATATAGAGAGAGTGCTGGACCTATGGCAGCAGACTTGACCCCAGGAAGAGGCCTGGAAGGTCGTTCATGAAATGGTGCGAAAAATTCTTTCAGCCAAGGACAGTGAAGGGCGGAGACAGTGACGCCCAATATAAATATGGCAGCCAGATTCAAACGAAGCCCTAAAGAAGACTTACCTCATCTGCACTGTGAAGAATATCCCTACAGATGATCCCCAGTGTAGATGGATCAAAGGCAGATGAGAGGAGCAGAGGTTTTTTACAGGGTAGGGCCCCCAGTCGTCGCAAAGAGCGGTGCGTGCACCGGAACTACAAGAACAATTTTAGAACAAACCATCACGTTTTTCCTCTGCCGAAGACAAAAAAACAACCGAACAATTATTTTTATAGTTTTCATACTATTAATTGACATACAAATTAATTCCAGCTTCAGTAAACAGTCCGATTTTCCAATTTCCTATAAACGACCATGAGCGCATCAAACAAGTTAAGTCACGCAGATTTTGCAGCTAACATCTTTTCGTGGTGAACTTCACGAACATCAATTTACTATCTGCAAATTTTCAACTTCAGTAAAATACCCGGAATTTTTTTTGCGAGATACGCATACTCTCATAATTTCAAGAGTCGCGTCAACTAACATACGTTTTTTCGTTTTGCTACCAAAATCTACAAGAAACTGTAATTTCTCAGTATAATCACCCATGAAAATTTGCCGCCAGCTCCCTAACCATTATCTTTTGACCTATCTCAAAACCACTGACGTCTCTGCCGTCAATGCTGAGAAACGCGCTGTTGACACATTGATTAAGTAATTAAAAGGGAGTCAAAATAATACTAACTAATTTAGACTAACTGATATTTTAAAATAGAGAGCTTAGAAATACCTAGTACATGTAAAAATAATTTATAAATAATTATTCTATACTTTGCAACTTTTCTAAAGCCCCGAATAAATTTCATACATGAATAGCACTGATTTGACTCTAGGCGTACCGAACGAACGTCCTTGACATTTCCTATAGGGCACAATACGTATTTGCATATTATCAAAGTCCGATTTTTATTAAAGTCGTAAGTTCACAATCTTTACATTAACATAATGGTAATAATAACAATAATTTAGAGAATCATGAGAAATGATCTGAACAGCTTGCTTACCCCAAGGGGGAGGTCTGAGTTGTTTTCTCTCCTTGTAGTGCTTCTTCTGCTCGTCCAACTTCCTACACACCCTCCTTAACTCAGCCGACACCTGTTGTCCGTCAGCCATCAAACCGTCTGCAGCCACAGCCATCCAGGCTTCCTCCAACTGACGCCTGCGCAGTTGATGACGCAAGCTCAGTGCCAGGTAGTTTCTGCGCCTCCGCTTCACCAGTGTAGTGTCCGAATGCATCTTGCAATGTGCGTAGAAGGGATCGGCTTGGTCCACCTCTTCCGAATGCGCTTCCGAAAGATACCCTTCACGTTGAGCGCTGAAATAATGTGCATGTTTTAAGCAACAGATGGACATGATTCTAAATATAGAATAGGTGGAGGTAGTTGGGCTTCCTTTTAATAAATATTATATGTAGTTTTGTCCATATCTAATGGAGAAGAAGTCTATTAAAACATTTTTTCTGTACCTGTGCAAAATTAAAATGTCTCATGAACGTAATTTTCACTATTTCTATAAAAAACGCAAAACAGCCTCAGTGTTGTTGGTAACTGTGGTAACTAGTACTGCAGAAGATTAGAAATTCTTAGCATATGATAAAAAAATGAAGTGTTTGTCAGGGTATCTATAGTAGAAACGTTTCACACCCTGATTGCCTTGAAAGAATAAAGCGCTCAAATAAGGACATTTTGAAAATCTAACAATATAATCACTGGGATTGAGGCCGCTACCACTTTTAATGAAAAAGTTACGAAAGAACAACAGAAAGCGTATATTATAATAGATTTATGAACGTGTGATGTAGTTTCCAAGTAAAGTGAAGTGAATTGGTGACACCCGTTATATCTGTGCGGTGGGGCATGTCGAAATCTAGAAATAGGTCACCAGCGCCGGTACTCTGTAACTTTAGAGATAGAAACTTGTTTCTATCACCATGACGACCATGATGATAGGGCAGTTTCGGGTGCCTACCCCAACGGGCCTACTAGGCTCACATATGTACGAAGCCACCCGATCCCATAGTACATTGTGTAATACTTTTACAAACCTTCCAGGTTTCACTACCCTCAAATCAAACATTTATTCTCCTATTGATGCTAGGTGTGGACATGCAAGTGTATAAAGTAGGTCAGTCATTGACATGAACAGATCAGCAACACGCGCCAGCGATATAGTCGTAACGCAAACGTTGCAATAAACATATTAACACCTATTGATACACAGTATTCTCTTACCATACCTCATCTCCACCGATAACGAGAAGAATTTTTCTTTCTTTTTGGAAAGGAAAAATTCTTGACTTGAGAAATTCTATATGATATAAGAATAATATATAAAATAATTACAAAATATAGAGATGGCGTGGAAAATAAATCGAAAAAATATAGACAGAAAAGGTAGTAAAGCAAGAGTAGAATAGTCTAGAATGCAGGATAGGTAGGGCCCTTTAATCTACTTAACTATGTACCAATACTTAGCCTAATTACTGTGTTTACTCGTGACACCTTATGAGAGTTAAAGCTTAGTTCTATTTTTATGTACCAATATCTCCTTATTATAATTTTATCTCAAGTCTCATTCTTAACTAAAATCATATCTCCTTTACTGTAAGTTGTAGGGTTCATTCTCTTATCGTACGTCATCTTTCGCTTCTGTTTGCTTTGTATGAAGTTCACTCTTGCGTGATCGTAGGCTTTTTGAAGTCTGTATTTTAATTCAAGTGGGTAGTTGTCGCAGTTATATATTGGTTCTACCGTGTGGTTCTAATTATTCGGAATTTGACATTCTCTACCAAAAACTAGCTCAAACGGAGTATATTTAGTTTCTGTGTGTACGGTCGTATTGTATGTGAAACACCAATAAGGTATCCATCTACTCCGACCTATATAATTATCATTTGCATCAGTTCTCAGATATGCACCTAAAACCTTATGAGAGTTTTCTAGCGCGCCTATGCTTTCGTGATGTTAAGCAGTTGGAGATGCTGTACTTTGAGAAGTCCAGTGACTTCTGCCATTGTGGATGAGATAAATTCGGTACCCCTGTCAGTAGCAAGTAAAAAAATGCTCAATGGCTCTTCCAGGATCAAAAGATTCCGGAGGTAAAATACCTGGCCGTTCGGATCTCCGGGTGCTAGGTGGTCCGGGGGGAACATTAAGCGAAGTTTGTTTAAAGAATTGTGCTGCCACTCCTCGTCAGGCTAACAACAGAAGCCGTCCTTCGCAGCAACTTCGCACTGACGACAGGCCCGAAGGCCAGAGAAACTTGTTCAGAGCCGACTTTACAAATATACGAGGTCTTGCCTCCAACATAAACTCTGTCCATCAACACCTTCAGGCAGAGAAGCCACACATTCTGGCTCTTACGGAAACTCAAGTCGGCTCTTCAACAATGGATAACTGCTTTAGATATCCCGGATATGACTTATACACCCGATTTAGACGTAGGTTTGGCGTATGCGTGTACGTTAAATCTGGGCTTTCTTGTCATCGAGAAGAAGAGCTCGAACTGGAAGGATTTGGCATCATATGGCTCAAAATATCCTTCCAAAATCATTCCAAATATATATGCTGCATTTATGGGCCACCAAGCAGTAACAACTGCAAAGAGCTCTTCGAGAAGCTTTCAGCCACTGTGGACGCGCTGCAATCAGATCACCCTCATTCAGAGATAGTCTTTCTGGATGACTTCAACGTTCACAACTCATACTGGCTGAAACACTCAAACAAAACGGACGACAAGGGACGTGAAGCTGAAGCCTTCGCTATCAGCTGCGGCTTGGAGCAGATAGTCAAAGAATCAACAAGGATTCCCAGCCGCCACGGAGATTTTTCTAGTCTGTTGGATCTATATCTCACAACTACTCCAACGGTCTACACAGTGAAGGTAACCACCCCACTGGGATCGTCTGACCACAACACCGTCTCGACGCTATGCAGAGTGCATTCTCCAGATCTCTACCATGCAAAGCCTCGTCGGGTCTGGCACGGATCAGCAAAGTGGGACGACCTAAGGGAATACTACCAGTCCTTTCCCTGGAACGACGTCTGCTTCAAGTCACGAGGCCCATCAGCTTGCGCCCAAGAAATAACAGAGGTATTAGTATCCGGCATGGAAGCCTATATTCCTCATGTCGTCAAGCATCCCTCCAAAAACAAGCCACGGTTCAATCAGCGCTGCAGAGATGCAGTTACCTCTAAAAACCAACATTACAGGGAATGGAGGAAAAATCCAAATGCTGAGAGCCACCGCAGTTTTATCGACGCCAGAAATCACTGTAAACGCGTGATTGACAGCAGCAAGGAGGAACACAACAAAAAAATTAAGAACAAGCTCCTCTCATGCCCTAGTTCGTCCAGAACATTCTGGTCTGTAGCTAAGGCTGTTAGTCAGAACTTTTTCTATTCGTCAATACCACCCTTGACCAGAGAGGACAAATCCATCGCTTCTGCTCCTAAAGAAAAGGCAGACATCTTGGGGAAGCTCTTCGCAGCCAATTCTACTGTAGACTTTCAAGGCAGTACTCCGACCACCACCATAAGCGTGAACTCGAGAATGGCAGAGGTCAAATTTCAAGATCGAGATGTAAAAAGCATCCTCCAAAAACTGAACATCAATAAAGCTACTGGTCCTGACCAAATTCCAGCCATTATCCTTAAACGCTTTGCCGCTGAGCTTGCACCTATTCTTTGCAAGCACTTCAAACTTTCGTATCAACAAGGAGTGTTTCCCGCTTCGTGGAAGATTGGCTGCGTACAACCCATCCCTAAGAAAGGCAAAAAAACTGATCCCACCAATTATAGACCTGTGGCTCTTCTCAGCATCATGTCTAAGGTTATGGAGACTGTCATTAACACACAGCTCCTGAAATACCTGGACAACAATAACATCATAAATGATCGCTAGTATGGCTTCCGTAAGCACAGGTCTACAGGTGACCTCCTTGCCTACGTCACCCGCTTGTGGAACAGAGCAATAGACAATCATGGTGAATCCCGTGTTGTTGCACTTGATATATCGAAAGCTTTCGACATAGTATGGTATGACGGACTTCTGGTCAAGCTTGCTGCTTATGGACTACCACCTGGCCTGCGCCAGTGGCTGAATAGCTTTTTGAACGACCGATCTCTGTTTGTTGTAGTCGAGGGCTGTTCATCAGACGTATTTTCAATAAACGCCGGTGTTCCTCAGGGATCTGTCCTGTCCCCTACACTGTTTCTGCTGTACATCAACGAGCTGCTGGAAATAACATCCAATCCAATCTACAGCTTCGCAGATGACAGTACATTAGTGTCGTGCATGGAACCAGGCAAGCCACTATCATCCCAGGAGGCGGTACGTCGGCGACAGCAGCATGCCTCACAGATCAGCGCAGATATCAAAACAATTGTCGAGTGGGGATTAGCAAATAAAGTACAGTTCAACGTACAAAAAACTCAGGCAACAACACTTACCAAGAAGTCTCACGATGGCTTACCAACCGTGGAAATGGAGGGTCACCCCATAGTCGAATCACCTTCCGTCAAGCTTTTGGGAATCAACATCAACAATAACATGTCCTGGCACGACCACGTCGTCAGTATTGCTAAAACGGCATCCCAGAAGCTTGGAGTTTTGTTCCGCTGTAGGAAGTTGTATACACCAGAGCAACTGCTGCTGCTCTGCAAGGCACAGATCCGACCATCGCTGGAGTATTGCTCCCATGTGTGGGGATGCGCTCCGAAGCACTCTTTAAAGCTTCTGGACACTATCCAGAAAAGAGCGATTAGACTAATCGATACGCCTAACCTCACAAAGGACCTCCACAGCCTGGAACATCGAAGAAGGGTGGCTGACATATCCCTGTTTTACCGATTCTATCACGGAAGATGTTCGAGTGAGCTCTCTGAGATAATAACACCACAGGCCGTCCGAACCAGGAACCCTAGAGAAGCTCTGCGAGCTCATCCTTACCAGGTCGATGTCCTTACTCCCCAAACTAGTCTCCTCCAGCATTCCTTCTTTTGGAGAACTTCGACGCTGTGGAATCAGCTGCCGGGGAATTTGTTTCCCGACGGCTACGACCTGCAGCGTTTCAAATCTAACGTGAACCGATACTTATCCTCTCGCAGCGCTTCTACAGCGCCATAGGCTTTCAGCCTTTGCGGGAGGCCGACCATAAAAAAAAATTGTTGGGGAATGCCATATCTTAAAATGAAATTTTCGACGAAGCATTTCGTGACTGTTATTGCATCGTTACCTTTTATAGGATAAGCTTCAACAAATTTACTTATATCGCACTGTAGGGTTAATACATAGTCTGGTGGTAGTGGTCCCACCAGATCCAAATATACTTTTTGAAACGCGTGATTGGCCGTTGAAGTAATGACCATAGGTTCTTTAGTGTAACGATTTGAATGTTTCATCATCTATCGCATCTTTTTATAATCTTTTGTACGTTTTTATCTATACCACACCAATAATAATAACAACGTTTAATATTATTTATCATACTGTTTGCGCCTGCGTGTCCACTAGTTGGTAGTAAATGAAAATCATTTAAGATTATTCATTTCTCGTCATTGTTTAAAAATTTTCTTACACCTTTAACAATACATATACGGGGCCGGCCCAATTATAACTTTTATTTATACTTTTCAATGACCATCTGACAAAACGTACGTTATTTTCGTCCTTCAAAATTACTAACTTTTTTGCTTCACTGCAGATGTCAACCAAATCTCTCAACAATTCGTCTCGCGCCAATGTCGATGGAGAATTTTGGTTTACATACAGTGTACAATGCGAAGAAACGTAATGTAGATCTCCTACGTGTAAAGTAATATTTTCGCTTAATCGCTCAATGGTATTTGCTGACTTTAAATTTAATTCAGTACTATCTCTGGGTTTTTTGAGAAATTCTACTATATCAGGTTGATCATTCCCACTATTTGTAGCTTTCTCGTTGACCTCTTCCGAGTCTCGGTTTTTTATTTTTGTAGATTGAGCTCTAGTCATTGCTGTAATCAATTTTTCGTTCCTGCTTTTTAATTCATCAGATGTTATTATTATTCTGGATAGTGCGTCGGCAGTAACGTAATCACTATCTTTCACATACTCCACATAAGTCATATTCTTCTAACCCTAAACGAAATTTTGTTAGCCAACTAGATGGATCTGTCATATTGAACAGATACATTCGGTGGGTGATCGCTTTTAACCTTGAACCGGCGACCAAATAAATATGGCCTAAAGTACCGAATGCTTCCAATATATACTTAATAGTTCTTTTTTGTCGGGTACAAAATTTCGGCTTTATCCAAGCTTCTGCTCGCATATGCTACCGGCCTACCGTTTTTGTTTGATAAGACTGCTCCAATGACTACATTAGAACTGTCAGTTTGAAGAATAAACTCGTTTTCATCCGAAAAATCTTGATAGTCTAGGACAGGACTTTGAGAAAGTGCATTTTTGAGAAGATTAAATAATTTTTCACCTTGCATACTTCCTACACAACTTATTTAGCGGTACAGTCTTTTCTGCGGACTTCGGAATAAATTTCCTATAATAATTAGCCACAAATATTTTTAATTCTTTTGAGTCCGTAGGTCACGGATAGCTTTGGAGCGCTTTAATTTTTTCGTGAAATTCCGTCTGCTGAGATAGTATGTCCAAGTAAAAGAATCTCTTCCTTCAAAAATTCGCATTTTGACGGGTTTAATTTTAAGTTAACTTGCCGAAGTCTCTTGAAGACACTAACAAGGTTTTTGGTATGTTCAGAACGATTTCTTCCAAAAACTATAAAATCATCAGAATTGGTCAAGGAGTGTCTCCGCCGCAAGTATTTGCACCGACTCCGGCAGATCTGGTCGTCAGAACTGTCCGGCAAAAACATGCTTGCGTCCCATTGTTATTATACACCTTTGGCGCTATACACTGGAAAGTGACCGAGCTGAAAGAAATCGACACGAAGACCCGCAAAAGGATGAATATGGAGAGAAGTCTGCATCCTAAGTCCTCTGTCCCGCGAATATACCTCCCGCGACACCTGGGAGGGCGTGGACTATTGAGTTTGGAGCGTCTGCACAACAGGGTAGTAATGGCCACTGCTTGCTATGTAACGAATAGCACCGATCCCATGATCCGCTTTGTGCGAGAGCACGAGAATGCGGGTAAAGGAGCCTTTCTTTTTAGCGCAGCGAAACGAGCAGCCGAGGAGCTCAGCCTCATACTCGACTTCAAGCGGAGGTGTCAGCAGTCCATTACGGAACTTGCTCCCGCAGAATTAAAATCCCACATTAAAACTGCCGAAGTCGGCTTCCTTTTAAGACTTCATAAAGATAAGCCAATGCATGGAATCTTGTACAAACATCTAGAAGAGGATGGCTTGTCTGAGCAGTTAACCTTCTCTTTCCTAAGGTCTAGTGGGTTGAAGTCGGAGACTGAGGGCTTTATAATGGCTTGCCAAGACAGTGACTTCAACACCTTTGTGTACCGTAAAAGGGTTATGGATGTATAATATGTACCCGACACCCATTGTAGAGCTTGCCAACAGGCGCCAGAGACGCTTATGCATCTCTTGTCGGCATGTAAGACGTACGCTGGGACAGCTTACGTCCATCGGCACAACGCGGCTCTACGAGTGCTCTACTATCATTTAAGGCACTCATACGGTATCGATGAGACACCGGTGCTGCCACACGCTCCAGGGGATATAGAGTCCGTTGTGGAGAACGAGAGATGCCGGATTTACTGGAACTACTCGTTCCCCACGCTCGAGCTTGTACAGGCAAACAAGCCCGACATAGTCCTTCTCGACCACCAACAGAAGACGATGTTCGTTATTGAGTTTTCGGCGCCTGCCGAAGTGAACATCGTCTCTAAGGAGGAGGAAAAGCGGACCAAATATCAGGAGTTGCTCGGTCAACTTCGCAGGCTCTGGCCAGACTACACTGTAAGTCTGCTGGTTATGGTCATTGGATCCCTAGGTGGAATGAGGAATACGCTGCTCTCTGCACTGCGCAAAATACCGGTGTGCCGTGCGGCGGCGCACATCTTAGCCGCCAGAATGCAGAAGGCAGTCATCCTTGGGTCCCTTCGTCTACTTAGGGCGCACGATTCGCGGACCCAGTGATTGCTCACCTCACGGTGTGAGGAGTAGTCATTGGGTAATGGAACAGCAGCTCGGTGTGTCGGAGCCCGGGCTGCACTTTTTTGTTTTTTTTAAATAATAATAATAATAACCACCATCAGGTGCTAGAACGTTGTCGTTCGTTTGGGGGCTTAGTATGTGACTTTTCGATCACAGAGCTACGTAGGTTGATGGCTCAGCGGGGGTTTTAATGCCACCCCAGAGCTACGATGCCCGCGGGGTGCGTGGTCAAAAGGTCACTTCAACCAAGGCAAGCACACCCAGGAAGCTGGGTGCTCGGTAGACTTTACATACCCTACCTAGCACAAAGCTCCTTCCTCCAGGCTATCCTGACTTCGCTCAGATAGGGGTTTGGCTCAGATAGGGGTTTGCCACAGAGGGCTAAGCGCCGGTCCTTCTGTCACACACCGTTATTGCGCCCCACGCTTCAACGACCTCGGCAAGGCGTGGCTGGGGAACGTTGTGAGGATACGCAACCGAGGGGCTTGCCTTAACCGGCCGGCTCGCAAGGCGAAAGCCTCAACAAAACCCGACAGTAAAGTCGCAAATCCTCCGGAGTACCTTGGGCCAACTTCGGAGTAAATATAAGTCCCTTCTCGCTTGGAATGGGCGTCACCCGGGAGAGCGACTTTTAGACCGCCCCCACTCGTGGGAACGCGATGGATAAAGTGACTTTGCAATGAACCAACGACGGCCTAGAGTACGTCGATTAAACTCACCTGAACCTCAAATCCAAACCCCAGATCAACCAATAGCACCCAACCCAGCTGCGGATGTTTTGTCGGTACAGCCGGCAACCACCAAAGCTGGTAAACCAAGACAGTGCTTACAGTGGACCACTGAAATGAACAAATCTGTAATGCACTGTTACTATACCGCCACAAAACTGGAAACCATTTCCACAGACCTGTTAATATACTCAAATCCAAGTCACCATAACAGTCAATACCAGAAATAGCTGATACCCTTAAACAGAAGCTTGCAGTCTATGCAGCTAGACTCCGCCGATACGAGTCCAATGTCAGAAAGGATGCTAACAATCTTTTTCAGAAAAGTGAAAAAAAGTTCTACCAAAAGATAACACCCGACAACCAGATTACAATAATAGAACCTCCTAGTAAACAAGAGTTAACTGAGTTTTGGGGAAGCCTATGATCAGACCCCAAAACACATAATGAAGACGCTCCATGGATCAGACAAAAACAGGAAAAACATCAACATATAGGGAAGCAGGGAGACATTATTCTTACACCAGAGGAAATAGCTCAGACGATAAAACATACCCACAATTATTGGAAGTGCCCAGGCGTGGATAATGTTCAAAATTTCTGGTACAAGCAATTCAGTGCAACATATGAAATGCTTGCGAACCAAATCAATTAAGCCATAATCCAACCCTTCGAATATTAAAGGTGGATAGAATTAAAAATAAACATCTCATGTTTTTCCTCAACACTGAGGGGTAAGGGGAAGGCTGAGAATCTAGACAATACTGATGAATGAAAGCCTTGGATAAGTGTTGTCAGATGCATATTTTAAACACTTGACATCCGAGCCCGTATGCAGGTACAAATAGGGATTGAGAAATAACAAAAAATACTGTTAGCATCTGTAGTATATTTTACCTTGCTCCTATATTGACCTGTGAAGTACCAACACTAAGCCCTAGGCCCTAGAAGCATTATTATATATTATTATATTTATAACTGAGCTCAAAAAGTCTCGACTTACGGGAAAACGCGGATGACATACGGCAACGTCGCTAACGTCCAATGTCCGCAACCAATCGTACATTCTCAAAAACAAAATGGTGGTTATATGTTCTGAAACCTGTTGCTAGTGTGTTGCTACTGACGTTTTAGTGAAAATTTGATTGGATTTTAATCGAAAAACATGCCTAAACGGTGTAACGTGTGTGGAAAATACGGTGGAAGTGATAAACAGCGATCTTTCCATAGGTAAGTGCCATACACTCTTACAATCATACCACCAGAGGCGTCACATCGGTTTGGTATATTATAGCGTCTGTTTGATTGTAAAACTCATGAAACTGTGACGAAACTGTGTACCAAAAAAATGTCACAGAGCAGTTCGATCTTCTAGTTACACAGTTAGTTATTAGGTCTGTTTTTACAGAGAATCACAAACCAGTCAGAGCCAATCAGTATTCCCCATTGCAGTTGTCAAACTATTTCTGACTAGTACTGGCCAATCAAATTGACGCTGACTAGTTTGTGATTGCTGTAAAAACAGACCTTATATCTCTGTTTGACATCTTAATTCCCATTTAGCCTTTAAGAGATATAACAGGCACATTTATCATTTTCATGAAACTTTTATATATATATGCTTGAGTCTCATCACATTTTCAAACTTCAGGTGGCCTAAGACAGTGATTGAAAGGCAGAAATGGGTGGTCAGTTTAGGGATGTCAGACCTGAATATATGACAAACCAATATTTTTATCTGCTCAGATCATTTCTCGATTGAATATTTGTGAAATGGATGTTACTCAATTTTGAGAAATATACTTCTGATCTATATTTTATAATTTCTTATACCTTGTCGTGTCTGAGTGATGCTTGTGATTATGAAATTGTGTGTTTACCTAAGGTATTTAATTTTCAGTTAACGTAAACGTGCACTAATATCTTTGATAAAAGCATTTCTGTATTAATGAGTTTAGACTGGCGAAGTTGGGCATAAACTTAGGATTGAACCTTATAATGAACGACGTTTTTTTAAAAAGCAGTGATTATTTTACTATCAGTTGATCGGTATGTTGTATGCAAATTGTCATTTATAGCAATAGGAATCAACATTATTTATCCAGCTATATTAAAAAAGCAGTTTATTGTACTCTATTTGTGACAAAAAAATGTGATACTACGAGTTAATGTTTTTTGTGATAATTTGTGTCCTGTATGGTTACATATTACTTTAATTCTAATCTAGAAATTTGAAAGAAGGGTAATAAAGTCTACTACCACAATGTTGTAATTTATTTGTGTTTGAATATTTTCCCTCTTCACACTTTCAGTTCTTAGGCCTGCTATTAGATGGCAGTCAGCTGACTGATAAGGTCATTGATGATTACGATGATCCTAGCGTACGAGTACTCGAAATCGGTAAAATACGTGTTTTCGTCCATTTTGCTTTTCCTCAAAAGCTGTCGCGTTATGATAGGGGCAGCGCGATGTATAATAAAAAAGTTTCCAATGATGATGAAATCATGTAAAAAACTGTGGAATCATGTGTTTTTTATTCAGGTGTTTTTTTGCAGGACCCAAAGGCAAACAAAAAAGTTTCACAAATTTGAATAAAATACCTAAATAAAATAATTCCAATACGCTACATAATCAGAAATTTCTAAAAATGGACTACGCCACTGCTATTTACGCTCTGTATATTTGTAACCAATCAGCGG
The DNA here is from genome assembly GCA_951848785.1 of Callosobruchus maculatus. Taxonomy (NCBI): domain Eukaryota; kingdom Metazoa; phylum Arthropoda; class Insecta; order Coleoptera; family Chrysomelidae; genus Callosobruchus; species Callosobruchus maculatus. The sequence continues at coordinate 1,592,619 of CATOUR010000191.1, read as the reverse complement.
ACGGAGCCAGCGAAGTGAAAGGCCAATCGGTAGCCGGAGTCTCGGTCACGTCTCCATTCATGCTCAAATAAACATCACCGCCTGCGTTGCCATACTGTATACAATTCATTGACCTTCGCGGTATTTAAGCAATATCATATGCGCGTTTGTGCAATAGTGATCAGAAATCTTGAGGGGTAATCTGACAACATCTACATAAAGGCTTTGTTAGTTATGCGGAGAAACAATACCCCCTCTGTGCTCCCATACTTTAGCTGAATGCTAATTCTATCCACCTTTAATATTCGAAGATCCAACCTGAAAGGTTTCCCAAATTCCTCACACAGGGCATAACGTATATAAACCAAAAAACGCAGATACCAAGAACCCTGCCAACTACCGCCCAATCACATGTCTCCCCACCTTAAGATCGTCACCGCAACAATATGCAGAAGGATTGAGCAACACCTTACGCAAAACAGCATATTTACTGAAGAACAAAAAGGATGCAGAAAACAACGCCAAGGTTGCATATAACAACTGATAATTGATAGTGTGATCATGGAGCAGACTAGAAAAGAACACAGGAATCTTCATACCTGTTTTATAGATTATAAAAAAGCGTTTGACTCTGTACCCCACAGCTGGCTAAAGAAAACCTTACAAATATATAAAATCAACCCAGGCCTTCGTCAGTTTCTTACAAGAACCATGGAAACATGGCGCACCAATATACACCTCAAAACTCAGCACGGCCATAACCAGACGGATGAGCTACACATAAGACGCGGTATCTTCCAGGGAGATTTTCTCAGTTCACTGTGGTTATGCCTCTGTTTAAATCCGCTCTCCAACGCACTCAACAACACAAACTGTGGTTTCAACATTAGACACGATAAGGTTAATCAACATAAAATTAATGATCTCCTCTACATGGATGATATAAAGCTATATGCAGCCACTGAAGTACAACTGAGAGAATTGCTCAGAATAACAAAGGTCAGTGGAAGAGCCATCAAGAACGGGAAATAGTAACTGGCCAAACACTGGACAACATGGACAAGGACGAAACATACAAGTACCTGGGTTTCAAAGTGTTAAGATAGACCAATCACAAGTCAAAGAACAACTAATACAAGAGTTTAGAGACCGCCTCATTAAGCTACTAAAATCAGAACTAAATTCCAGAAATCTTACAAAAGCAATTAACACATTCGCGATACCGGTCCTCACATACTCCTTCGGCATCATCAAGTGGTCGCACACTGACATAGAAAACATCCAAATCCTCATACGGACAGAACTCACGAGACACAGGATGTCACATCCGAACGCATGCAAAGACAGGCTTACCATAGATAGAAAACAAGGTGGCAGAGGAATTATAGATATACAGTCACTCCGCACAAAACAAATAAAAACACCCAGACATTTCTTTCAAAGCAAACAAACGAATTTACATAGGGCAATAGTCAAAGCAGACAAGAACTATACACCACTTACCCTCTCCAGTCCAGACCACGCAGCAGACACAGACAATCCCATAGAATCACAATAAGAAAAAATAGACACATGGTCGCAGAAAGCACTTCACGGCAAACATAGATACCGAATTACACAAGATCACATAAATGAAAAACAGTCATACACTTGGCTGCAGGATGGCCAGCTCTTTCCAGAAACGGAGGGTGTTATGCTTGCCATTCAGGACCAAGTAATTGCGACGAAAAACTACAAAATATACATAATTAAAGATCCATCCGTAACCAACGATAATTGCAGAAAATGCCACCAACAGAAGGAAACAATAGATCATATAACAAGTGCATGCAAAACCCTCGCTGGAACCGAGTACCCGGCCAGACATAACTCTGCAGCCAAAATCATACACCAAGCCCTAGCCATAACTAATAAACTAATTGAAAACGCAGATCCATATTATAATTATACACCGACCTCAGTACTTGACAACAATCAATACAAACTATACTGGGACGTCGAAATACACACAGACAAAACTATCCCAGCCAATAGACCAGATATAGTTTTTCAGTTGAAGGCAGACAAAGTTACCTATTTAATAGATATTGCTATCCCTAATGATCCGAATGTTCAAACTACCACACCTGCACCAGCTGAGCCTGGAAAAAAAGTTACACAAAACATTCCAAAAGTCTGTAATCCTTAAGACCTGTAATATAGTACGATCTTTCTTAAATTCCGATCAGTAATAGTTCAGATGTTGACTTGGCACGGTCCGTCAGGATTTGTTGCTACCGCAGTCATGCGAGAGAAGCTTGAAAAAACATAATAATAATATAATATCCGCGAGGTGTTGCTAGATCCCCTCAGTGGCGCCTCCTCAAGGTGGCGAATAGGGGAATGCCTCCCAGATATGGGTGGTACCAGGGAAATCAAATACCCGGGGCGGACCAAAACTAGCACGGTGGAATAGCGTCTGCATCCAGAGGATCGGCTATTCCTCAATAACTAGGACACGACGGATCTCCATGTGAGGAGCGGTACTCCGACAGCGTCTGACTCCACGTTAGGGGCGGCTGATAACAGACACCCGCAGGAAGCCATCCAACATCAGTAGGCTATCCGGTGCGTGGCGACACCGCAGGGTATACCGAAGCCCAAGGATGTAATCCAGCCGGCAACCTTCGCAGGTGCATCCTCAGGAGGCAATTTGGACGACTGCCTCGGGAAATGTCGTCTGGGGGCTCTAAGGCTAACTGCCTGACGGGCCCTATCTTCGGGTTCGACCACCCCGGAAGAAAAGCACCCACACCGAGCCGGTTTCGGAAGCCGGCGTTGGGCAAGGTGGCGGTGCTTCGGATCGCCCTGTTGACGACCCCCGCAATGACATGGACCGTTTTAGGTGGACGACGGAGCTCAGGGATGACCTGCTGAGCTGCTACGAGAGCAGTAGCCCACGCCGTAGGGGATACATGTCCCGCATGTATGAGAGGTGGTGTGAAATGCACCCAGAGCATAGCCCTCTTACCTCTCAGAATTTGCGAGATTATGTATCGTACCTCCGGAGGCAGGGATATGTTCGTGCTTCAGCTCAGCCTGCCTCTTCGGCGGACGGAAGGCCTTTTAAGCAGGCTGAAAGCTCGCCGATCAGGCCCTCTGAGAGGGAAACCGACGAAGTCGTCTCACCTGGGGATTTCAGAGACCGAAGGGCCTTGCACAACAACGAAAAGTCCTTCAAGCTGGCAGATTTGAAGAGAGAGGATAAGGCTGTGGGTGAACGTCTATCGGAGGGCTCTGACATTTGGAGCATCAATTGCGAAATTTACGCTGCGGCTCTGAGGCTAGCTAGACAAGGGAGAGTGAGAAACTCTCCTGTTGAGAGAGCACAGAGACGGGTGCGCCAAATGGAAGCGAAAATCCAGTTGGCTCGCCAGGAAGCATCCCGTATCCAATGTGTGATGGAATATAGAGCGGCTGGGAAGCCTTTTACGCGCCGAGTGCGCCAGGTAGACTACGGGTTGAGGCGCGACCATCATACGCTCAGTCAAGCGGTATTGGTTGTTGTCAAACAACACTGTCTTGATAGGATACGGATGCTAATCGCTGCTAAACGATCGTTGGTGGCGCGGGCGAGGGGTCTGGAGCAGAACAGAATGTTCGATGAGAGACCTTCTCGCCTTTTCCAACAGCCGCCACCAGCCATAGAGCAGCCGCTAACTGCTGATCGCGTGGAGGTTTTTTGGAGGGACATCTACGATTTCGGAAGCCGCTGTGATAATATTTTACCTGAGAGAGTGGACAAATGAGTCGATGGACTGCTCCGTGAAATTCGGTCGAATTTTGTCGCGAAAACTATTCCAGTGTGCTCTTTTCATGTTCCACCTCTCTGGTGACTGAAGTGATACATTAGCGACAGAACATTGAATTACTATAGGAATATGATCATTCGCGTAGACACCTATTCCATTCCATTCAAAAAGGTGAGCAATATTTGCGCTACACAAAGATAAATCTATTGCACTTAGACTAGACGATCTGGAGTATATATGTAAGTACCTTCCCCTGTATTAAGAAGACCTAAGTTGGATTCTGATATTAACTCTTCAACTAGTCTACTTCTGTTATCTAGCCTTTCGGATCCCCAAATGGGATTGTGTGCGTTAAAATCTCCCAACAAAACGAAAGGAGTTGGGAGTTGCTCACAAACAGATTTTAACTCGTTATAAGTCCTGTGCGAATCAGGAAGGTATATGTTGCACACGGTATCTTTCATTGGCGAATGAAGCTGTATAGTGACTACTTGTAATTCTGAATTTATTTCAACTACTGAATATGGAAAGAAATCTTTGATAAAAATTGCTATAGCACCTCTAGCTCTTTGGCGTGGAATTGTGTCTTTTCTGACACAGTTAAAGCCACGGAGATTGAATTCTGTGGAAGGTGTAAAGTGTGTCTCCTGAAGGCAGACACAGAAGGGATTATGTCTGGTAACATGGTTTTCAATTCCGGGTAGTGTAGTGCGCAACCATTGATGTTACATTGTATAACCTTATTCAGATTATGAGTAGACACTTAAAAAGACAGATATAAATAAATAAAATAAAAATAACAACTAAATATAAGTATAAATATAGATAAAATAAGATAGAAAATATAAATAAATATCACAGATTATCATTTACTAGTACTAGGGCTTTTTCTCGGTTGGCCTTTTGGCCACCCCTTTTTCTTTTTTTGTTGGCACCCAGCCTGCTGGGAGCTGTCCTCGTCGGAGGTTCATTGTTGTCCCTATATCTTTTACGTTGGTCTGACGTAAATGATACATTTGTTGACAATGAGTCAGATCTTTCTCTGGGTATAGCAGTCATGTACTGCTTTTCAGGTACTTTGAAAGTTCCTTGAGTATTGGCCAGGGACTGTTGCATAGATGCTTCTACAGCCAACATGATTTTAGGGAGGAAGTCATCAATCACCTTTGTGCCATACTCGGTTCTGAAGCTACGGATCTATATGAGACATCTGGTCGAGGGGTATTTATCTGAACTTTCTTATTGACTTCACTATAACTATACTATATACTATATACTACTATATCAAGGTAGTACTCCGACCACCACTATAAGCGTGAACTCGAGAATGGCAGAGGTCAAATTTCAACATCGAGATGTTAAAAACATTCTCCAAAAACTGAACACGAATAAAGCTACTGGTCCTGACCAAATTCCAGCCATTGTCCTTAAACGCTGTGCCGCTGAGCTTGCCCCTATTCTTTGCAAGCTCTTCAAACTTTCGTATCAACGAGGCGTGTTTCCCGCTTCATGGAAGATTGGCTGCGTACAACCCATCCCTAAGAAAGGCAAAAAAACTGATCCCACCAATTATAGACCTGTGGCTCTTCTCAGCATCATGTCCAAGGTTATGGAGACTGTCATTAACGCACAGCTCCTGAAATACCTGGACAACAATAACATCATAAATGATCGCCAGTATGGCTTCCGTAAGCACAGGTCTACAGGTGACCTCCTTGCCTACGTCACTCACTTGTGGAACAAAGCAATAGAAAATCATGGCGAATCCCGTGTTGTTGCACTTGACATATCGAAAGCTTTCGACAGGGTGTGGCATGAGGGACTTCTGGTCAAGCTTGCTGCTTATGGACTACCACCTGGCCTGCGCCAGTGGCTGAATAGCTTTTTGAACGACCGATCTCTGTTTGTTGTAGTCGAGGGCTGTTCATCAGACGTTTTTTCAATAAACGCAGGTGTTCCTCAGGGATCTGTCCTATCCCCTACACTGTTTCTGCTGTACATCAACGAGCTGTTGGAAATAACATCCAATCCAATCTACAGCTTCGCAGATGACAGTACATTAGTGTCGCGCATGGAACCAGGCAAGCCACTATCATCCCAGGAGACGGTACGTCGGCGCCAGCAGCATGCCTCACAGATCAACGCAGATATCAAAACAATTGTCGAGTGGGGATTAGCAAATAAAGTACAGTTCAACGTACAAAAAACTCAGGCAACAACACTTACAAAGAAGTCTCACGATGGCTTACCAACCGTGGAAATGGAGGGCCACCCCATAGTCGAATCACCTTCCCTCAAGCTTTTGGGGATCAACATCAACAATAACATGTCCTGGCACGACCACGTCGTCAGTATTGCTAAAACGGCATCCCAGAAGCTTGGAGTTTTGTTCCGCTCTAGGAAGTTGTATACACCAGAGCAACTGCTGCTACTCTACAAGGCACAGATCCGACCATCGCTGGAGTATTGCTCCCATGTGTGGGGATGCGCTCCGAAACACTCTCTAAAGCTTCTGGACACTATCCAGAAAAGAGCAATTAGATTAATCGATACGCCTAACCTCACAAAGGACCTCCACAGCCTGGAACATCGAAGGAGGGTGGCCGACCTATCCCTCTTTACAGATTCTATCATGGAAGATGTTCGAGTGAGCTCTCCCAGATAATAAGACCAAAGGCCGTCCGAACCAGGAACACTAGAGAAGCTCTGCGGGCTCATCCTTACCAGGTCGAGGTCCTTACTCCCCGAACCAGTCTTCTCCAGCATTCCTTCTTTTGGAGAACTTCGACGCTGTGGAATCAGCTGCCGGGGAATTTGTTTCCCGGCGGCTACAACCTGCAGCGTTTCAAATCTAACGTGAACCGACACTTGTCCTCTCGCAGCGCTTCTTTAGCGCCATAGGCTTTCGGCCTTTGCGGGAGGCTGACCATAAAAAAAAAATATATATAAGGAATTCTTTCAATTACTTTGATTCGTTGGATAGCTGCCTCTTCTTTATATGTTTCACAACCCTTGTAGCCCGCAGAATGAGGGCCAATGCAGTTAACACACTTAATTGGTTGTTCACATTCTACTTCACCATGTGGAGGCTTTCCACAAGCACATTTTTTTTTTTTTATGGACAGCCTCCCGCAAAGGCTAAAAGCCTATGTCGCTGTAGAAGCGCTGCGAGAGGATAAGTGTCGGTGCACGTTACATTTGAAGCGCTGCAGGTTGTAGCCGGCGGGAAACAAATTCCCTGGCAGCTCGTTCCACAGCGTCGAAGTTCTCCAAAAAAAGGAATGCTGGAGGAGACTGGTTCGTGGAGTAGGGACCTCGACCTGGTAAGGGTGAGCTCGCAGAGCCTCTCTAGTGTTCCTCGTTCGGGCGGCCTTTGCTGTTATTACCTGAGAGAGCTCACTCGAACATCTTCCGTGATAGAATCTGTAGAACAGTGACAGGTCAGCCACCCTTCTTCGATGTTCCAGGCTATGGAGGTCCTTTGTGAGGTTAGGTGTACCGATTAGTCTAATTGCTCTCTTCTGGATCGTGTCCAGAAGCTTTAGAGAGTGCTTGGGAGCGCATCCCCACACATGGGAGCAATACTCCAGCGGTGGTCGGATCTGTGCCTTGTAGAGCAGCAGTAATTGCTCTGGTGTGTACAGCTTCCTACAGCGGAACAAAACTCCAAGCTTCTGGGATGCCGTTTTAGCAATACTGACGACGTGGTCGTGCCAAGACATGTTGTTGTTGATGTTGACCCCCAAAAGCTTGACGGAAGGTGACTCGTCTATGGGGTGACCCTCCATTTCCAATGTTGGTAAGCCAGTGTGAGACTTCTTTGTAAGTGTTGTTGCCTGGGTTTTCTGTACGTTGAACTGTACTTTATTTACTAATCCCCACTCGACAATTTTTTCGATATCTGCGTTGATCTGTGAGGCATGCTGCTGTCGTCGACGTACCGTCTCCTGGGATGATAGTGGCTTGCCTGGTTCCATGCACGATATCAATGTACTGTCGTCTGCGAAGCTGTAGATTGGATTGGATGTTATTTCCAGCAGCTCGTTGATGTACAGCAGGAACAGTGTAGGGGATAAAACAGATCCCTGAGGGACACCGGCGTTTATTGAAAATACGTCTGATGAACAGCCTTCGACTACAACGAACAGAGATCGGTCGTTCAAAAAGCTGTTCAGCCACTGGCGCAGACCAGGTGGTAGTCCATAAGCAGCAAGCTTGACTAGAAGTCCCTCATGCCACACTCTATCGAAGGCTTTCGATATGTCAAGCGCAACAACACGGGATTCGCCATGGTTTTCAATGGCTCTGTTCCACAAGTGAGTGACATAGGCCAGAAGGTCACCCGTAGACCTGTGCTTACGGAAGCCATACTGGCGATCATTTATGATGTTATTATTGTCCAGGTATTTCAGGATCTGTGTGTTAATGACAGTCTCCATAACCTTGGACATGATGCTGAGAAGAGCCACAGGTCTATAGTTTGTGGGATCGGTTTTTTTGCCTTTCTTAGGGATGGGTTGTACGCAGCCAATTTTCCATGAAGCGGGAAACACGCCTTGCTGATATGATAGTTTGAAGAGCTTGCAAAGAATAGGTGCAAGCTCAGCGGCACAGCGTTTAAGGACAATGGCTTTCTTCGTGTTTAGCTTCTGGAGGATGCTTTTTACATCTCGATGTTGAAATTTGACCTCTGCCATTCTCGAGCTTACGTTTATGTTGGTGGTCGGTTTGCTTCCTTGGAAGTCTACAGTAGAATTGGCTGCGAAAAGCCTCCCTAAGATGTCTGCTTTTTCTTTAGGAGCAGAAGCGATGGACTTGTCCTCTCTGGTCAAGGGTGGTATTGAGGAATAGGAAAAGTTCTGACTAACAGCCTTAGCTACAGACCAGAATGTTCTGGACGAACTAGGACATGAGAGGAGCTTGTTCTTAATTTTTTGGTTGTGTTTCTCCTTGCAGTTGTCAATCACGCGTTTACAGTGGCTTCTGGCGTCGATAAAACTGCGGTGGTTCTCGGCGTTTGGATTTTTCCTCCATTCCTTGTAATGTTGGTTTTTAGAGGTAACTGCATCTCTGCAACGCTGATTAAACCATGGCTTGTTTTTGGAGGGACGCTTGACGACATGTATACATATACCAGCCTCTTTACAACTTTGTGCTGAATGACCAAATTTTTGACATTTGAAGCACCTTAATGGTGGAGGAATATAAGGCCTGACCTTTACTTTTTGATAAAAAGCGATGTCTATTTCCTTAGGGAGTTCGTGACTATTAAAGGTTAGAACATGGTTGGGTGTGTCAGTTATAGTCCCATTTTTCCTGGTTCCTAAACGTCTCACATCGATTACTCCTTGATTTTCTAGTTCTTCTTTTATTTCATCTATTGAGCAGTTCAACAGATCTCTAAAATAAATAACACCTTTACTGATGTTGAGGGTGTGGTGAGGTGTGACTTCCACTGTCACATCAAGGAATCTATTGACCTGTTGACATGTTGTTATTTTATGATTTCTTCACATAAGCATACAGTCATCAAGTTGTCCATATTATCAATTAGACAAAACAAAATATCTAAAATACAACAAAATCGGAAAGGGAACCGCAAAAAAATAGTGAAAAATCTGGCATGCAGTATTTCATGCAACTTGTGGTGATCCGGAACGCGCCCCTGGCTGCCAGACGTTAGAACGCACCTTTAGCGGTCACGTGATCGAAGTTTGACATTGATGTCATCGACGGATGATATATTAAAAAATGTAATATCTGAGTATGAGTGTAATTAGTCGATGAAGTTAAGATAAGTAATGTATTTGATTATTACTACATCCTATATTGTTCAGATATTTTGATATTTGTCAGATCATGAGTGACTTTTTATAGAGTAAATAGTTCCGTGTTAATTTTCAATCTGTGACTCAAAGCTACACTACAGTTCTGTGATGCTTTTGGGTTTTGTGTTTTGTCACTTGAATAAAGTAGTACTTGGGTTGTGGTAATCGTTGCCATAGTTTTGTTGATAATTTGTTTATTAATTACGAGCGGGGATTGTTTTTGAAAAACGTAACAAGCTGGAGACCAAAATTTCAACAAAAGGGTTTTTGAGTCTTTTTCACGAATATTTGCAGGTATGTTGTCTTTTGAGTTTGTATTATTAACTAATGAGATCTGGCTACAAAATTTAAAGTGTTTCACAAGGTACACTATAACATCATGCTTTTGAGACGATTCTATATGGCGTTGGGTCTCTGATTTACGTCTACTCTAGGTATTAGGTCCTGAGGGATTGCAGGCTTATGGTGAACAGAGACAACTCTGTCTTATTTAGGTGTATCTATTTCAACCTTTACTGATCCTCTTTATGTATATACGATATTTATTTTATGAATGTGGAAACCAAGGTGACTGTCCCCGGGACAAGCCTGTTCACTTACCGTAGGTGGAAGTGGGTTATGCTCACGCGTTCACACGTACCATACGTTTCCTCTAACCAGCCCTTTTATATGTTGTTTATTGTTCAAATTTATTTATTGATCTATTTATGCGCTTAGATACTATGCTTGCTATGCTGCTATGCTTGCGATGCTATGTTTATATTTTATATTCCCTATTCCATTTACCTCCTTTATTTACTCCTTTATATGTTTGATTATATTTATTTATTTATATATGCTGATATTTTACATTTTTCGACATCCTACCCATATTTCCCTCCTTGACGTTGAACAGAGACCTAGCCCACTATGTATTATTATTATTATTATTATTTATCGTTTAGACGTGAATGTTTATAACCATTTCTTTATTATACAATATTAATAACAAGAGTCAGTTTACCACTATTATTAAGACATTTTTGAATCATATATTTCATCATATCAATATAAATACTTCCACCAGTAAAATATATGAAATACAAAGCACTCATGATTTGATACATACAAGAATCAAGTAATAAACCATAACACTCAGCACTCATGATTAATAAATTAATACAAAACAGATGTTAAGAAACAAATAATAAAAAAACAATATAACATTCCTGTGTTTTGATTTCATTCTCTCTGAGTTGGTACACATGCATGCTAAAAGAATCTAGGTTACCACGGGCACACATACAACATTGGATTCTAAATTCCACCACTAGACGTCTTGATCACTTTGCCTATTTCTAAATTTGGTATCGGTTTTGACAGTAGTGACCTGTTGCTCACTTACAAACTTCATCATAGGAAAAAGTGAACATTTATATCATTGGCGGAACTTAGCTGCCCTGACAAAGAGAAATTAATTATTAATATTGACTTGCGGGAAACCGAACAAAAGCAGAAAGCAGCGATAACAAAGGGCTTTTGTTTGTTTTTACTTCTCACGCCGATAGGCGACGGAAGTATTAGAATCGATTGCAGTATACTTTTTCCATATCTGCCATCGTAGTGATATGGTGTCAAAATTTCATCACAATCAAGAAGGTAGTTTCAAAGTTATAAATTACAGGTTACATGCTGTCTGGTTGGAATATGCAGAACTGCTTTATTTTTGGCAATAGCTCACTGGCAGCGGAGCAATTATCGAAAAACGAAAATTCCAGAATTGCATCATCAATGATAACGGAAACATTGCACAGAAATTTGTATTTAGTGTTTGAAGTAGTTGTATGGAAAGTTGCCGATATTTCAGGAGTGAGTTGGTCAAGTGTATACAAGATTATTTAGGAATATAAAAGTAATAAATCACTGTCAGAGCGAGAATCTCTTATCCCAAAAGAAAAAAATGACCGAAGCAATCGATGATTTCGACAGGACTGGTATCAGAAGAAACGTACACTGTTATTTCTTCAACCATCGACAAAATACTGAAAGAAGTGAATGATAATACAGACGTGCCGAATTTTAAGAGAACGACGTTTTACCAGTTACCTAAAGAACAGTATTTTCGGTTCTTAAAACGGCCGTGAAACAGTTTATTGCTTGAGCGAGATGCTTCAAATACTTTGACGCATTTATCCTTTGTTGAGTGCTGTGGAAAATGTTATTTAAGCGTGTACTTTTCTTCTGATCGCAGTCCTGTCGAAATCATCGACTGCTTCGGACATTATTTCTTTTGGGATAAGATTTTGGCTCTGATAGTAAATGATTACATTTATACTCCTTAATGATATACTTGATCGACTCACACCCGAAATCTCAGCTACCTTCAATACAACTTCAATCGCTAAATCGGCGTTTTGTTGCATTTGGTTTTTATAAATAAATATAAATATTCAAAATGATTTGCTTCTCAGCGGCACTGAGATGCAGCCTTGGGCGAATCTAGTATAGATACAAACCCATTATAATATACCATTTGCACTCTGTTGTCCAGATATGATTGAAAAAAACTGAATAAGAGTACCAGAATCCAGCACCAGAATCAAAGCCTTCTGATATGCGCTGTGTGAATTTAGCAAGATTCGTTTCAGTAGACCTACCATTAAAAAAGCCATGTTGTGACGGGACAATAAGTTTTCGGAGTACAGGATTTATGCGACTATAAATAACAATTTCGAATGGCTTGGAGAAATTTGGCAGAATGGATCTAGCTCTATAATTGGAGATCTCAGATCTGTCACGTGCCTTAAAAATTGGTACAATTTTTGCAATTTTTCAGTAATCAGCAAATGTAAAAGTATCTATTGCAAGATTAAACAGTATGCACAAAGGCTTAGCCAGAACATATAGACAATCCTTGACATGAAAGAAGGTATCTTATCAACGCCAGATGTCATTTTATTTTTCAATTTTTCAATCAATTCAATCAATTTTTCAATTTCTGTAATTTTATTTATATGTATAAACTCTGGAATACCATTCAAATCAAAAACCTTGTTATGTTTGCCATTAGGCTTAGACAAATTTACAAAGACATTATTGAAAATTTTTGGCTAGTGGAAGTAGGATGGAAGGCCACAGCGAGGAGGACTCAGACAGCGGGACATTCGAGAGTGGCCGAGTCCTTTAGAGCTCTACCAGGAGCCGCGATAGTCACCGGAGCAGTAGCGAAGGTGAAGGCTGCAGAGAAAAACAGAGTGGGATCTACTATGGTAAGTGAAATTTATTTCATTCAGATTAACTTATGCGGCCTTTCTGTTGTGGAATGTGACTTTTCGCAATAGATGGGGGGAAGAACCAACTGTAATCGTGAAAAAATCTAAAATGAAGACAGAGCTGAGAATGCAATCAAGATATTTGTTTGTTAGTGGTGGGAATTTTGCTTTTCGCGATAGGCGGGGAAAGTTCTGTAATCGCTATAAAAATTAAAAATGATGTTGCTTTTGACTTTCTATATAGTAGCTGAGAATGCAATGTATAGATCTCTGTTTGCGAGTGGTTTGAATTTTACTTTTCGCAATAGGCGCGGGAAGTACTGTAATCGCAAAAAAAATCAAAAATCATGTTGGACAGTTGTGATATAGTAGGTATCGCCCAAACACCCCAATTTCACCCCCACCACAAAAAAAAAGTAGAAAATGCTCAGGAACCCCTAAAACACGTAAAAACGAAGTTTGAGGAATATTTGAAATATTTTGTTTTTGCTAATTACTCCGCCGCGGTGCACCGATTTCCAAAATTATAGCACCCTTACCTACAACGACCCCACAGCATATCGCTGCCCAAATTTCATCACAATCCATGCAGCGGTTACTGAGATCACCAGGCTAGAAGAACATCAAGAGACAGGCAAACATCCGACGGAAATGAGTGACATGGATTTTCGTTATGTAGATATCTTAAAACGTCCAAAAAGCGCATTATCTCAAAATCGAAGATTTTCCCGATCACAATACTCACCACACCTATCGGTGTGGAACTGGAAAGTAAAACGTTAACTTGCGGAAAGTATCGAGTCAATCAACTTGGCTCTATTTTATATTCTACTGTCCTACCGAAGGAAAAGTTATATCGTTTATCCAAACAAACTCGTTCAAACAAACCAACTTCCTGCATATCGCAAAAACTCTAATCCTACTACCTGCTGTCCCGACCAGCGCTAAAGCTAAACGTACTCGTTGCCACAGAATACTTGATGCTCGTATAACCGAAAAAACAAAAAAGCCGCCGCAATGTTTTTGATACTGCCGCTGATTTGGGAGTTGTCGTGGCAATAGTGCTCTGCTGATGTCTAGAGCACATCATACTGATTGACTAAGTTTGAATTCCTTTTGAAATTACTAATAAACAAAATGATGTAAAGAGTAACAAAATGCATCAGAACATCTTTTGTATACACTAAAAGGTCATAATGTTTTAATTATTGTTTGGAAACCCATGATATTAGTCCATTGATGAACGGTATAATAATTATACAATTATTGTATAATAATTGTAAACATGTTTAGATGTTTCGAGTCAAATAGTTTTTTGGGCGTGATACCTATGTCACGAAAGATAATGTTACTTCCTTTTTATCATATTGCACCTTTTAAACCTACTTTGGTTTTGGCAAATTTTACATTCAGGATGGAACCTGTGTATGATTTGAGTTAAACGCCCAGTTTTCATCCACGATTGCACGGGACGTCCTTAGGGCACTAATACGACTAAGAATGTCGTAGTAATCTAAGGGCCGATTTTATCAACATGCATATTTAACAAAGAATTTAACAAAGCTTTTCTATTGGATGTTATTTAGCAAAAGCTTTCTATTGGGTATTGAGGGCTATGTTAATAAGTATCATCCAATAGTATTTTATCAATATTGAAAACAACACGTCAAAGCTGGATGACACTTTTGTCAAAGATATTTTAGAAATTCATGGATCAAAATCATAGCAGGATATCAGAACAAAGCGATTGATTTGCAAATTAATGCCACATTTTCCATGTTTACATTACAATTATTGTATAATTACTAATTGCAAACTGAAATAATTTGTGATAAAAGTAGTAGGTACCTATATCAATCACAGCAACTACCTACCTTATTTAATAATTAAAAATCCCACGTCCGTCAGTCAAATGGATTATATGTAAATACATACTTTTATGAAGAATCAATCTTTCATTTACTGGATGCATGTTTGTTATAGATCTTCTTATAGAAGTATTCACAGGTGCATTGTACAACAAATAGGGGATAGGCAACCAGTAATGCACCTACGTGTGGGAAGTAGCTGTAACCTTTGAAATGTAACAGAATGCTACTTTTTACCTCTTTTTAATATAAAACAAAGATATATTGCAGGTATTCATAATTATTATTGTTTTATCCATAATAATAAATTATTGTTTTATCCAAATAATGCAATGAGTGAATTTCTTGTCATCATAGCATTTAATACAGTATGAAACCAGCGATCAAATGGAAATGGAATCTGGAATCTGATTGGTTGAAATTAGCAATTGCTAAACTTTTGATTAAACAAGAAAATGCTATTTTTCACCGATTTTGGATGGAAAATCAGACTGGAAAAGATGCTAGATGATTTACAATGCGAGCATTGTATATAAAGTATGTCATTTTTGAGCTTTTTGAGGTCAACTTCAAGAGAAATCAATAATTTTCAGAGTACTTTGACAGATGCCTGTTCTTAAAAGGGCTGCTCTGATTGGCCAAAGTCTTTGTTAAAATCTGCATGTTGATAAAATCAGGCCTTAATCTGACGAAAGCACATGATATGTTACGTTCAACATTGACCATATCAATTGCCTTAAACCTAGTCATATTGTAAGCCGTCCAACCGATTCGGTAGTATAAAAGGGCCAAAAAACATACCTTTGACCTTGTCAGCCCGATATTTCATCAAAAATGTTTGCTGAAAATATGATCGGCGAACATCGATTTTCCCCTGGCCACATGAGCGTATTGTGGAAATTGTTGATAACAACTACACGCCAATGACACGAATTTTGAAAAGGCGGCATTGTTTTCGTGTTTCTCCAAAAACGTACCCTGGCAATATAATCTATCCTCCTGTTGCAGGGTTTGTACTCGTTGTACGTGAACAGGTTAAAAAAGGTTTTCACGCTGTGTGCGCCATACTTAACTTACTTAACAATTTGTAGCCACTACTCCTTAACTTGTCCTAGCATCCTCTTCGACGAGGTTCCGCCGCGCTCACCGCGACATGGATACAAATGTCCCGTGATTCTCGCCCTTTGCACGAGGTACACAAATTGGAGGTGAAGGGTTCGCAAGGTGAGGAAAACGATCAGCATGCATTCATATTAGCGATATTTTAACTTCCGCCGCACACTAAAATAATGTCCAGCAGTTCATCATTGCAGTAATACACCCATTTTAGGTTGTACTTTAAATCCTATTTATCTTGTGTAAACAATTGGGGTTCTAAATTTAAAAAAATGTTTTTGTGATAAATGGAAAGATCATAATATATCTGTTTTATAACAAAAATATTTTTGTTTTCTTTTTTTCGCAATACAAAAACTATATCAAAATGAAAATGGGGTTTTTAATCCAGTACCGAAAACACGTCGGCGGCTCCCGAACCCGTGTGACGTCACAAGGGTGGTCATGATGCTCCTCTGGCCAACGACGTCCTACTCCGATAGTAGAAAATACTTACTTATAACTAGTGTTAGACGAAGTCTATGATCCAAATAAATATCTTTTTGAATGTTTGAAATTAGATTACAATTTCCAGTAATAAAGTACCTAATCAAATGTGTTTCGTTGAAGCGATCTCCTCCGCAGAACGCCGGATGGTGCAGTGGTTTAGAGTGTTAGACGGCGAATCTGTGTTCGAGCGGGTGTTTGTTAGAAACTCAGGCCTTGCAACTCTTTTCTTTCTTTTTTTGTACCAAAAAAATTATTGATATGCTCTTTACTCATGTTACACACATTTTTTTCTACCATCGACATAAATATGTTTTTGAATCAAATTTTATTAGATATTTTACAAGTAGAACAAAAAATACGAATAATTTTACTTTCTTGGATCAATTTCATTTTGATATCGCAAACAGAGCAATTTGCGATTGATATTGTCAGACAAACTTCATGTCCACTGACTTTTGAATTCTTCACCGCCTCCGGTACCTAGTTTTTGCACTATGTAGTGCAAGTAAAACGTCTAATGAAATTTGATTCAAAAATATATTTACGGCGATGGTAGAAAGAAATGTGTAACATGAGTAAAAAGCGTATCAATAATTTTTTTGGTAAAAAATTAAAAAAAAAAGAGTTGCAAGGCCTGGATTTCGACCCAACGTCCGCTCGAACACAGATTCACGATCTAACACTCTAAACCACTGCGCCATCCGACGTTCTGCGAAGGAGATCGCCGCAACAAAACATATTTGATTAAGTACTTATATTACTGGAATTTGTAATCCAATTTAAAACATTCGAAAACATATTTATTTCGATTCTAACAAATATACACTAGTTACAAGTATTTTCACGAATGGCTGGAAATCTCGAATCTACTATCGGAGTAGGACGTCGTTTGTCAAAGGAGCATCGATACTGAATTCAGAAACCCATGTTTATTTTGATATTGAACTTTTGAATTATTGCGAAAAAAAAAGAAAACAAAAATTGTTTTGTTACAAAACTTATATATGATCTTTCCGTTTATCACAAAAAAAATTGTATTCAAAACCCCAATTTGATGTACTTCATCAGCGCACCGGCGCTTACTGGCATTCTTTACACATAATAGGCACTCGGGCACAGAGTCGCAATTACTTCTACGAAAAATTTCCTACGTTTCTGGAGAAAAATAGAGAACAACCTAAATACTGTTTCGCATAGAACAGTTTACAACTTCCTTCGTAATCTTAATTTGTATATTCGTTTTACACTTATTATAGTTCACTTACCAAGTGACATGGAAGTATGTACGGCACATCCCAGCGTCACATCCGATACAAACACCTGTTCTAGCAAGCCGGGCGTCATCACACAGACAGCAAACTTTAGCACCCCACTTGCTATAAGGCATCTCGAATAAGGTAACAGCCGCCAGTCTGTCAACCTGCGAAATAGACCAGAGATAAATCCATGCTGCATGAGATATTAATATTTACAAAATTGTTTCAACGTCTGGACCCAGATTGATCTGGATTTATATCCATATTTATATCAAAGATCCAATATCAGGATCTAAGATCTCCTCCTCCTTGTCAGCAGTACTGTTTGTGGCTATTGGTTTACTTCTAGAACACAGGAACATGACCACTCGCTGTACGCGGATATGCTTTGGCAGCATGATTTTACTAATACGCGATGGTATTCCACGTTCTACATTTTCAGGGGAATTGATCCAACAGAACCAGACTAGCATTGCCGTTTCACGGTTGTTCGTTCACGATAGTTGTTGGTAGATGTTATAGATCTTTTTTCAGTTTTGATAAGTGTACTGACAGGGTATCTACTATCAAAAACTGAAAACTTATCGATCACTTCAGAAAGTTATTAACGATTAAAGACCAGAATTTTAACATGGGCCCTTATGACAGATTAGAAATTTTTTGTATGTAAAGGTAGAATAAAAATATTTCAAAGGTATACTATAAAACTAAGTGGGTTTTTAAAGGTACTGAATGATCTATAATACATGCTTTCGAAAACAAATGTCTCTTTTATCCTTTTTTATTACGAAAATATTACTCCTTAAACAAATCCTCATTTTATACATATTTATTTTTTGTTAACGACTACGAGAAAAATTGGTTTGTGTATGAAGTCAAAGGCTCTACAAGATTTTAAATGAAATAATGACCTCATTAATGTGTGAAAAGCTGTAGGGTGCTATTTGGAAGAAAAGTTGAGGGTGAGTTTTAGGGGTTAAAGTGAAAAAAATGTTTCGAAAGCATGGTATGATAGGTCATTCTGTACCCTTGAAGGGCTCACTTACTTTTATTTTTATTTGTTTTTTCCAGCGAATATATCCTACCTCAAACAAATCCTAATTTCATTTATTTTATGCTTATGACTTTACGAAAAAAATACGTTTATGTATAAAATCAAAGGTACTACAAGATTTTGAAGCTATTTGAAAAACAAAAGTTGGGGGTGAGTTTTGAGGGTTGAAGTGCAAAAAAAATGTTTTGAGAGCATAGTATCACAGATCTGTAGTACTTTCAAAAATTCCATCCAGTTTTCGTTTGAACTTCTTTTTTGTAACGAGAATATCACGTGTCAAGCAAATTCAGGGACACCCTGTATACAAATATAAATGATTTTTTAAATATTCTTAGGAATATGTAATATATAATTGTTTCATCGAAAAATAGGGTTGGCGACCATATGAATTAGTTATTAATTATTCCTTCTCTCTCTCTCTCTCTCTCTGTATCTCTCTCGCTCTCTCTCTCTCTCTCTCTCCCTTAGATAAGGAAATAGAGGGGATATTTTTTGGTGTATCCGAAATTCAGGCAAATATCTCGATATTTAGTTTAGTGATAAATATGTATCCAAAATATCATTTGAAATGTACCACTGACATGCAGTTGGGGATCATCTAATTTTATAAACGTTTGATTTTTGGTAAGATTAAAGGAGCTTTCTTTTTCTAGCCCAAAACTTGACATTACTTCATGTGTGAGATAATTTTTAAGCTTAGCCTCCAGCTTTTTCCATTAATTAGTGCCACCGTCGCAGAGGAAAGTTAAGTATAAAAAAGCCTCGTTGGAGTCATTAAAAATACTGCTCTTAATTACACACTAATATACCACAGCATGAAGTAGATTTTTTTGACTGCATATGGGGACTTCAGGATTGAAGGCATCAGATTCCTCAATCTCGTATGCTAATGAATGTAAGATGTTTTTTTGCTGCTTCTGTCTACAGTATCTAATAGACTAAGCATATTTCTTATTTATCTATTTATACATAAGTATGTCTGACAAACATTTTATATACTTCATTAAGTACTACTGCAAACTCCCCAAATTAGTTATCTGACTTTCAATATACATACATCAGTATGTGTGACAAACATTTATATACTTCATCAAGTACTACTGCAAACTCCCCAAATTAGTTATCTGACTTTCAATATAGTGAGTTTTTAGTACCGGCTCGGTCGATAACTCCACTACTGTAGAAGATAGCGAAAAAAGTTGTACATAAAAGTTGTTGCCACGGATATCTCAGAAAATATTTTGATTTATACAGGGTGATCCATAACTACGTGGTAATGCAAACATATGTATATTTTCACCCTATATGTTATCCCATTTTTAGATTCTACTAATAATTTCTCTTCTCACAATATAAGGTATTATAACATTATACAGGGTATTTCAAAAGTTATGACCATTTTTATATCCAAATCGTTATCAAACGAACGTACTGTATATAAAAAAAGTATGGAATCAGCGATTTGGACATAAAAATGGTCATAACTTTTGAAATACCCTGTATAATGTAACAATACCCTATATTGGAAGAACGAAAAGCATTAGCAGAATTTGAATATGGAATAATATATAGGGTGTCTCATTTAAAAAAATGCATGTTTGCATCACCATGTGGTTATGGATCACCCTGTATAAATCTAAATATTTTCTGAGCAAGGAGCATATCCGTGGCTACAACTTTTATATACAACATTTTTCGCTATCTCCTACAGTAGTGGAGTAATCGACCGAGCCGGTACCAAAAACTCACCCTGTATATGTGCGCAGTGTTCATCGGTTAGGTTAGGTTGCTTTGTTGATTATCGTTTGTGTGTTATCCTTTGATTCATCTGAGAACCAAACCATTGACGTCTAGGACGTCAATGTTGAGAAACGCGCTGTTGACGAATTAATCTGTATTCACAATGGAGTCAAAATAATAACTAATTTAGATTAACCGATATTTTACAATAGAGACCTTATGAATATCTAGTTTAAACAGAGTGGTCCACTTTTTAGCAGCAAGACCTGTACTCAACCTAACTAAACCCGACCGGTTAAATTTTATGTCAAAATGGGGTTAGTTTTAAAGGGGTGATACACGTACGAGCAAGTATGCGTACTTATGGCTCGACGACCTTTTTCGCCTGTGTGTCACCGTAAGTACGCGTACTTTAAAACCGTCGCGCAAACCGCCGGCGACCCAACTGGTTTGAAATCTTGCTTGTAGCTTGTCTCGGCTCATACTGCGAGCAGCGAGCCTCCACTTTGTTTCGGCAGGCCATCGATGCGCAACGCTTGTTGTGTTTGGCGTGTGTTAAAGTTTTGTTTATTTAGGAAAATTATCAAAATGAGTGATTTCAGCTTCACGTGTGTCACCGCGTCGAGCCGAGTAAGTTCGCGAACTTAAAAACCACGTACTTAAAGTTCGTACGTGTGTCACCCCTTTTAGTCCGGTCGGCCTGACGCGCTCAGTCGCATTAGACCATTCCCAGACCGATGAAAAGCTACGCCACTTTGGAATGTCAAATCTAACCTAAAAACGACTTCGAAGTTTCGATAGTTTTTCATGAAATATATGATCAAGTACTCGACGAGTATTGCACAACGACACCAGACGCGACACCAGGAAATAAAAACTCAAAAAGTTACGATACTTTCAATGTTTAATGCTGAAGATTGGTGAAATATAATAGATATCTAAAATTTAGGATATTATGGGTTGAATTAGGTTTGCGCACGCGGGTTACTAGGTGGACGAGCCCTCCCAGACGTCACTGATTTCAAATATTTCGAAAATTCTAAGCAACAGATAACAGATCCTCTCAGGTAAGGTTGTCACCTGTTAGGTTTTTTTTTCATATCATGTACGGGTAAGCCCCAGAAGGTCTTTTTTGGCTTAATTTCGTATTGATAATCAAAATAAACGTTTCAAGTCTACGATTGATACAATTCAGGACATCAAGCCGAGTCGATTGAAACACTTTACCTCACCCGATTTGGTTAGGCAAGGTATTGAAATTTCCAAATTTCAAAGTGATGTAGATTTCCACAGGAAAGTTTCCTTAGGGCCGGTGGTACAGTGTATGCCATTTTGGGTACTTTTACGGGTTCTGTCGGTTATTTTTGAAGATAGAGAGTTGCTGTTTCCGCGATAATGTGCTACTTTTTGTGAAACAAAGATACTGTCAACAAAATTATCATGGCCCTCTTGGTTTTTGAGATACACGGTGAAATCGGAAACTATTCATTCTGGGACCCCCTTGGTATTTCGGTTGTTTTTATCTTATTTAAAGGTTTAAAAAATCCTGGTACAGAGTTTTTTCTGTAGAATCCAGTGGTGTAGTTTGATTTTTTCTTACTTTAACCATTTTTTAGCTATGAAGCAAACATATTTTTTAAAAGGAACACCCTGTATATTATTTTTTACGTCAAATGGAAATAATTCAAGCTTTTCAAAAATACAAATATTAAGTTATTTTAAAATTCAAGCTCAATTTTTTTTCATTTTATTTCCCATGTGAGGGGAGTATTGTGATCGCGAAAATTTTCGATTTTGAGTTACTACGCTTTTTGTACGTTTTATGATGTCTACATAACGTCACTCATTTCCGTCGGTCTGTCTGTCTGTCGGTTTGTCTGTCTGTTGGCGTTTTTCTACCCTCGTAATCTCAGTAACCGCTGCATGGATTGTGGTGAAATTTGGGCAGCGCTATGCTGTGGGGTCGTAGGTAATGTTCCTGTAATTTTGAAAATCGGTACATGGGCGGCGGAGTAATTAGCAGAAATCGAAAAAAATTTAATATTGGTCAAACTTCGTTTTTAGGCGTTTTAGGGGTTCCTGATCATTTTCTACTTTTTTTGGGCGGGGTGAAATTGGGGTGGTTGGGGGGTAGGGGGTAGTAAAATTGAAAAATTTGTTGCTTTCATGATAGACTGTCCGCTGACCTGTGAAGGAAGACCTAGTGACATAAGTAAGTTTTTTAGGTCCATCCGAACATTGCCTTGCCTATTACGGAAACCAAAGGAATTTTTTCAGGTGTAAACATACGATCATAGATCGTTCTATATTGTGTAACGAGGAAATTTTGTCAGTGGCAGCGTAGCAATAATAAAAAAAACTAAAAATATGAAAACAG
Source organism: Callosobruchus maculatus (assembly GCA_951848785.1). NCBI lineage: Eukaryota > Metazoa > Arthropoda > Insecta > Coleoptera > Chrysomelidae > Callosobruchus > Callosobruchus maculatus. The sequence continues at coordinate 1,569,870 of CATOUR010000191.1, read as the reverse complement.
CTCAAACTTCTTTTTTAGATGTTTTAGGGGTTTCTGATCATTTCCTACCTTACCTTTTGAGTGGGGGTGAAATTGGGGTGGTTGGGGGGTGGGGGGGTTGTAAAACTGAAAAGTCTGTAGTATTGATAATAGGCTGTACATTGACCTGTGAAGGAAAGACATAAGGCATAAGACAATTTTAGGGGAGGGGGGTTGCCGATGATTGGGTTGCAAGGGGATCTCGGACTAAAGCTTCATGCTACGGGAACTAATAAACTGGTATCACAGTAATGTGTGGGAATCAACTTAACTTCATTTTTTACTTCTCACACCGATAGGTGAGGGGAGTATTGTGATCGTGAAAATTTTCGATTTTGAGATAATACACTTTTTGGGCGTTTCATAATGTCTACATAACGAAAATCCACGTTACTCATTTCCGTCGGTCTGTTTGTCTGTCTGTTGGCGTTTTTCTAACGTTGTAATCTCAGTAACCGCCGCATGGATTGTGATGAAATTTGGGTAGCGAGATGTTGTGGAGTCGTAGTAGGTACTGTTCCTATAATTTTGGAAATCGTTGTACGGGGGGCGGAGTAATTAGCAAAAAACAAAAAATTTCAAATATTCCTCAAACTTTTGTTTTTAGGTGTTTTAGGGGGTCGCTGATCATTTTCTACTTTTTCTGGGTGGAGGTGAATTTGGGGTAGTTGTAAAACTGAAAATTTTGTTGTATTCATAATGGGCTGTCCATTGACCTGTAAATGAAAAACCTAGCGGGATAATACATTTTGTTAGGTCCATCCATGTTTTGGAAAAATCGCGTCAGTGGCGGCTCAGCAATAATAAAAAAACTAAAAATATAAAAACAGCTCAAACTTTCTTTTTAGGCGTTTTGGGGGTTCCTGATCATTTTCTACCTTTTTTGGGTGGGGGTGACTTTGGGGTGGTTGGGGGGTGGGGGGTTGTAAAACTGAAAAAATTGTTGTATTCATAATGGGCTGTCAATTGACCTGTGAATGAAAAACCTAGCAACATAATACCCTTTTTTAGGTCCATCCGAACATTGCCTTGCCTAGTACAGAAACCAAGTGACTTAGAATTTGTGATGTATATATACGAGTATTGTTTCAGATCGTTCTGTATTGCGTAATGCGAAAATTATTGAATTGATTTTAATCAAGTTTTGACAGTATTACTACCGCGGCGAGGATGGAAAACGCGTAACTTTTGGAAAAATCGTGTCAGTGGCGGCGCAGCAATAATAAAAAAACTAAAAATATATAAGAGCTCTAACTTCGTTTTTAGATGGTTTGGAGGCTACTGATCGTTTAGCATCGTCCAGTTGAAGCATGCATAAAAAACTGTGGCATCCAACCTTCTAAGGAGGAAGACGCAAGAAACTATTCACGAGAGTTTTTGTAATGGATGCTTTTTTGCGGGCGGGTGGGCGATGATTTGATTGCAAGGGGATTTCAGATTATAACATCATGCAATGGGAAAATAATAAAATGGTATCATCATTATGTGTGGGAAGTATTGAGTCAATCAACTTGACTCCATTTTTTACTCTATTTGTAGCAGTAGGCCATGACTTATCTATTAAAAAAATATCCAAGTAAACAATTATTATGATACATAGTCAATACTTCGAAATTTAATTATTTAAATGTGCTCTATACGTTATTAACTACTATTTGTGATAATGTTCAATAAATATTACTCATATTAGCCCATTATTACATTAATTAAAACAAAAGAACATTATATCTAAATAATATTAACATAATTTTATAATATTATATCTGAACCTAGAAAAATTGGAAATCATTTTCTCGAATGCAAAACTGACACATTTTCTTATTCTTTTGATGGCATTTTTGAGGAAAGTTGTCATCTAAAAATGGTCTTAGAAGACCAGAGTTATGACTTGGGGCACCATCTTGCTGAAGGTGTATATTATTATAATTTATTAAGAGAATATCTTCGACTAATTCTGGTATAACTTCTTGAAGAACGTCTAGGTATCTATGCGCTGTAAGACCTCCTTCATAAAATTGGTCCTAAAATAAAACAAGATACCCCAACACCAAAACGCCCTTGTTGGGCTCTTTCAAAAAATAAATGGTGATTTTCTGTCGACCAGTTTCTCGTGTTATGGCGATTAAAACTTCCTGAACTTGAAAAATAACATTCGTCTGACCATATCACAAGTCTATCAAAAGAATCGTTGATGCGTATTTGCGGCAAATACCACTGGCAGAACTGCATCCGACGCTCGGCATCGCCAGGATGCAAATGGTGAACTATCTTAAACTTGTATGGATGGTATTTGTATTTTTTTTAAATTCTTTGAGCAGTCGATTTTGGTAACCCTACCGCTTGCAAGATGATGGAGGCGTTGCTTCTATGTAACCTAATACGTTTGTTTCCCTTTGCTTCCTATTCTCCTTGGAAATAAGTTTTAGGACGTAGTTGAATAAAGAATCCGTACCTAACTGGATTTATTTTTAGACGAGCAAATATATCTGAGAATGGTTGCTGTGTCTCTGGGTATCTAAAATAAAGAAAATACATTTCTGTAGTATAAAAATTACTAACTATAGCCCTTTGAAAACCTCACCTGTGGTAATATAATACCGAAGCTCCTTGGGCATTCTCATTGCACTATATAAAACATACTAACATATCATATTTTTCAGAATTCTCATAAACTGCCATTATTATAGAAAATTGACAATAATTAAAATAAAAACCACAGAAAGAATAAAGCTATAGGTGACAAAAATATAATTAAAAACTGACAGTCTCGCAAGTTGTTGACACAATTGCTTTATTGTTTTTAATAGATACGTCATAGCCCACTATCTACTCAATATTATAATAACATAATATTTATCCTTTTAATAAGACATTATTATTTGAAAAAATATATTTTGATCCTGTTTTTTCGAATTTAAGTATAGTATCTTGTAGAGTGATAACTGCTTAGATGTATATTATCTATAGTTGATTAACCATGGCCAACTGCAACAAAGAAAGTAAAAAATGAGCGTAATTTTCAAAATAACTTAATACTAGTACATATTTTTGAAAAGCTTGAATTATTTCCTATTGATGTGAAAAATAATACACAGGGTGTTCCGTTTAAAAAAAATTGTGTTTGATTCATAACTGAAAAATGGTTAGAAGAAAAAATCAAACTGCACCGCTGCCATGATAATTTTTTTGACGGCATCTTTAACAAAAAAGTAGCACAGTATTGCGAAAACTGCAACTCTCTATCCTCAAAAATAACCTAGATACCCCGTAAAAGTGCCCAAAATGGGACAATGCCAGCTTAAGCTTAGGTTTAAGGTTAGCCCACGTTAACCACGTCAATGGCAAAATGTCCGTTGTACGATACTGGCTTAACCCTCTACTCCAAGCTTAACATGCAAGAAAACGCTAATCTGTCATAAGAGCCCATGTTAAATTCTGATTTTTAATCATTAATAAGCTTCTGAAATGATCGATAAGTGCTGAATTTTTAGGGAAGATACCTACATATGTGGTTAAACTTATGAGAAGTGAACAAAAATTAATTTCATCTACCAACCACTCTCGTGAACGAACGTCCTTAAAGTGGGTGACACACGTACGAACTTTAAGTAAGCGGTTTTTAAGTTCGCGAACTTATTCGGCTCGACGTCGGTGACACACGTGAAGCTGAAATCACTCATTATGATAATTTTCCTAAATAAACAAAACTTTTAACAAACTCCAAACACAACAAGCGTTGCGCATCGATGGCCTGCCGAAACAAAGTGGTGGCACGCGGCTCGCAGTACGAGCCAAGACAAGCTACGAGCAAGATTTCAAACCAGTTGGATCGCCGGCGGTTTGCGCGACCGCTTTAAAGTACGCGTACTTACGGTGACACACAGGCGAAAAAGGTCATCGAGCCATAAGTACGCGTACTTGCTCGTACGTGTATCACCCCTTTTAGAACTCCCAAAGTACTCCAGTTGGATTTATATGGTGGCTGTTGCGTGAGCCCTTCAACGGTTTCATGTCTCAGCAAATTATTGAAGGGATAATTTTATGTACTGTATATAGGACAGCCATTAATGAAAGAAAGAATACTTTCTACAGAAATGTATGTCACTATGAAAATTACGAAAAATGTTGAAGAGATGGCCGGTCTGTCAAATAATCCCAATCGGCGAATGGCGACAAAGTACAGATATTTATCAAGTTTAATGTTATTATTTCAACTTTACCAAAGAAATACACGTTCAAAACCCTTATTTAAGTGAGTATGGCAGCTGGTGTATTTGTGGGAGGGGGAAGTGGGGTTGAGGGGTTCGTTTTTCTGATTTGGCCTTGAGAGGGAGAGAATGAAATTGGTAAAATAATTGCATGGCATTTCCTTTGAGGGTCTCAAGATTCTTGTCTGCGATACTAATAAGATTTGAGTGTTGTTCAGGTTATCCAGTGGGACAAGGAAAATTAACGAATAGCAATACAAAAATTTGAAGTCAAGAAAGGCGAGTCAAAGTTGAGAGAAAGGTTGTCGCAGCTTGAAGGTGATCTGGTGTGGCCCTATAACTCATGACGGAGAGAACGATAGTTGCCCGAAGCTTCAACGTCACGAGGAGAGACCCTACTTGGTGACGAAGTGCCTTAGCGACTGGGTCTACACGACATGAACGGGAAGTAGAAAAGTATAGGTTAGATTTTTGATGTGTAAACGTCATCGAATCATCTGGAACTTTCGGGTGTGACAGATGGCGTTCTCGAATTTTATCTGAACGTCTCGAATTCTCTAGATGGTTCGATGAAGTATATATAAGGTGTGGATGAGGAATAGTTGAGCTGTTGTTGAGAGAAGTTAAGTTGAGATAAGGTTAAGAGATTTTGTATTGAGTTGTAAAGTAAAAACGTGAAAAGCGAGTGCAGTTTGATTCCCTGGAGAGCAGAAAAAGCGGCGCCGGGATAGTATTTACAAAACAGCCTACAAAAACTCCAAAGTTCAAATTGGTCAAAACATTCAATTATTATTTCTCAACAGAAAAATACTCAAAAGTCCTTGATGTGCAGTTCTTACAACTGACTGGACCCATTTTTTAAATAAATGATAAATATTAATGCCTAATTTCATAAGGAAATTTTGAAGTTAATGAAGTTAATCAAATTTCAAATTCACTAGCAATAAAAAATGAAACAGTATCCTGTGCCTGATGAAATGAATCAGCGCCCTCACCTCCTTTTGTCAACTGCACACACTCTTATTCGAGCCTACTCTTATACTAAACACGCTATTCATTATCATTATTATTATTGTAAATTTACAATTACTATTCAAAAATCTAGGTGATGATCCCTGATTCAGTCGTCAATATTCTGTAAGACGGTTTACCTTGTATAAGAGATATCTCGCCCATGGCTGTCGCGACTAAGGCTGTCATGTTCAAAGCCTATCATTCTAATGCTACAAGGTAGTGGTAGCTTCAATATCACATCGTGAGAGAGGGTGGGTCCTAGTGTTGACCCTTGTGGAACCCCGGTAGCTGCTTATTATATTACCAAGATATATCGAGAAGCTGCTTCTTCGCATTTCACTCGTTATGATACACCAGAAGGCCGTATTAAAAGCATTCTTGACGTCAAGGGTCTGTAAGACGGTTTACCTTGTATGAAAGATATCTCGCCCATGGCTGTCGCGACTAAGGCTGTCATGTTCAAAGCCTATCATTCTAATGCTACAAGGTAGTGGTAGCTTCAATATCACATCGTATAGGATGCTCCAGAGGGTCGGTCCTAGTGTTGACCCTTGTGGAACCCCGGTAGCTGCTTATTATATTACCAAGATATATCGAGAAGCTGCTTCTTCGCATTTCACCCGTTATGATAGACCAGAAGGCCGTATTAAATGCATTCTTGACGTCAAGGGTGTGGGATATGATTTGGTCAAGTGAATGTGACTCGGTTTTAGTGATGTAATAGGTGTATTACTGAACACTTTAAGCTATAACAATAATTTACGTCGTAATAATATAATGTTCATGAAGATATATCGATCGCGTCGTTGATACCGTCGTCTTGAGCGTCTTTCGTCGTACGTCTTGACACTTCGGCTGACGTCCCGTGACTCGTGACTACTTGATCGCTGGATAGGGATTGGTCGATTGGGCGCTTCCAGAATGTTCGAGAACTTCTGGATGTCCAGGGCCGTATCCCACATCTCGGCCGTCCTGATCATCATTCGACCCGGATGAGGCATCGTCCTCCTTACTCCAGCGTTTCATGTATTTGGCACAGGTCGAAGTTTTACTTGGTCCTTCACCGAATCCGTGCTTCTCCACGTCGTAGGTGTCATTCGTCTTGCAGCGGGTGACACGATAGGGACCTAAAAACTTTGGTTTCAGTTTTAAGCCTGGATCCATCTGCGTTCTTCTTATGGCCACTGAATCTCCGATCTTGTATTTGTTCGCTTTTTTCCTTCGCAGGTTGTACCCTTTCCTGTTTTCCTCTTGGGTCTTCTTTATCTGTTCTCTAGCTTTTCTTCTAAGTTCGTCTCTCCCTCTTCAAACATATGTTTCATTTCTTCTTGAAGTAACTCCTTTTCAATTCTTCGGGTGTCCTCATTCTTGTACCAACCATTAGTTCAAATGGACTGGCGTCTATACTTCTTTGATCAGATGAGTTTATTACTTGTTGCACACGATCAACATGTTTATACCATCTGGTTGGGTTCTCTAACGTCTCTAACGATAGCTTAGTTAGAACGGCAACAATTGTAGAGTTCAACCGCTCAACCTGACCATTCGCGCGTAGTAATCCTGTGGTTACGGCGTGATGCTTCATATTTTGCTCTCGACAATAATCACTAAAATCATGGGAGGTGAAAGCTGAGCCCTTATCACTTATAATGCAGGCTGGGTTACCAAAAATTCTGCTTTGTTGCTGCAACTTACTTATAACTTCTTTGCTGCTGGTAGTCTTTGTTGGGTAGAGCCATACAAACTTTGTAAAAGCATCAATCACTGCAAATAAATATTTATATTGTTTACTAATTGACTCAAGTGGTCCTAGGTGATCAACGTGGTAAGTGTATAAAGGGATATCATCTTTTGGGATTGGACACAGCTCTCCTTCTTGCTTTCCGGTTTTACGATTCGATAGAATGCAAGGAATACAATTCGCTATGTACTGTTTTATTTTGGATTCCAGCTTTGGAATGTAGAATTCTCTCTTCACTATTTCTTGTGTTTTCTTTACGGAAAAGTGTCCTATTTCATGTATTTGTTTAATTATTTCGTTCTGCATTCTTTTGGGTACTACTATTAAATCTTGTCCTTCAATGTTTATGTACAGTATGTTTCCTCTCAAAAAGTAGTTTTCATAAGGCCTTTTTTCAAAATGTCTTTGATTAATCTTAAATTTTCATCAGCTTCTTGGGAATCTTTTAGATTTGTCCTCCTTGGATTGAGATGGTGTTAACTGAATATCTGCTTAAAGCATCTACGTGAGGCATTCTTTTTCCTATTCTATATTGCTCTATAAACATTGCCCATCTTGCGACACGAGGGTTATATCGTTTTTGTTCATCGTCTTCTGGAATGCTGCACAGTCGGTAATGATTTCAAATGATATACCCAGAAGGTAGACTCGTAAACGTTTCAATGCTTCGATAATAGCTAAGACTTCTAACTCATAACTAGAATACTTCTGTTCAGCTTCAGTGGTTATTTTGCTTAAATAGTAAATGATGCACCATATCCATCCTTTGAAGCATCAGTATGTAACTGTGTTTCAGCATCTTGTCGGTAAATTTGCAGTACAGGTTTCTCTGATAATATTCTCTTCAGCTCCGTGAATGCATGTCTTTCCTTCTCAGTGACTTGGTATTTGTGATCTTTTTTCAACAGGTCTGAAAGTGGTTTGGCAACAATGGAGTAAAATGGGATGAACTTCCTGAAGTAGCCTGTTAGTCCGAGAAAAGACTGGATTTGCTTAATAGTCTTTAGTTCAGGAAACTTTTGGACAGCCTTAATCTTACAAAAAAGTATTTCCGATGAACGATCACCACTTTTATTTAAAAAAAAACTTGCGACAATTGTTTCGACACACAGTGTCTTTATCAAACAATGATTTTAAACTTAAAGTACTACACTATTTATACAAGATATACACTTTAATGGGGTAACTATTAGCTAATCGTTTGTTCTCCGAAAACCATCGGACAGATTTAGTAATGGTGAATTATTGAAATTTGTTTGGTCATTAAGGAGGTTACCTGAGAATTTGAGCTTGTTGATTTCTAATGCTTCTAAAAAATTTAATTTGCGTCATTTCTGTTCTATGTGTAATATTTTAAAATCTTCCTAGAAATGATGGTTTTCGGAGATCAAATGATTGGCGTAATTAGAATTATAGAGTTCGTTTATAAATGACTTTTTATGTTCGTTAATACGGTTTTTGAATGCTCTTCCACTTTGTCCAATATAAACTTTAGGGCAATCCACACATTCTAATTTGTAGACACCAGATTTTTCGTTTTTAGTTGATTAAATTTTATTGTTTTTAATTAAATTGCCTAGTGTCTCTTTGCATCTGAAGCATATATTGCGGTCTAGTTTCTTGAGCTTAAGTGCAACGTTTTCTGATAACTGTCCTATGTATGTAATTGAGTTATATGTGTTATTCGATCGATTGTCGATAATTTGAGGGTATACTAAGTTAACTGCTTTTTTGTATTGCTTCTTTTTTATTATAGAATCGATTAGAGTAAGGCGATAGCCATTGTTTGAGGAAATTTGTTTTATTATATTTAGTTCTTTATTATAATTTTCGTTATTCATGGGCACGTTAATTAGTCTATTGACATAACTATGATATGCTGCAATTTTATGTGAGTTTGGGTGGTTAGAACTGCTGTGTATTGTGGTATCTGTGTGCGAGGGTTTATGATAAACTGAATATGTATGTTTGTTTTGTTGTAGTTTAATTGTTAAATCATTAATGGCATGATCTATTTCTTTTTCTAGGGTAAATTTTATTGCAGGGTGTAATTTGTTAATTTCGTTTAAGAGATTATGTAGTTGTCTATCGGTTCCGGTAAAACAAATTATTATGTTGTCTACATAACGATACCAATATATAAATTTACTGAAAGATGGTATTAGTTGGATTTTCTGTTCGAGGTTGTCCATAAACATTTCCGCGAGTAAAGAGCTTAGAGGGTTGCCCATTATTAGTCCTTCTTTTGATATATAGATTTTGTCGTTAAATTCGAAATAATTTTGGTCCAAGCAAACTACTAATGTATCGAGGATATCTTGTTTTATTATGGGGTTTGTGTTGTTTTTTGATAAAAACTGATCGACTATATTTATTACGTCTATCGGTAGTATACTAGGGAAAAAGTTTTATACATCAAATGAGGCTAGGATAGCATTACTAGGGGTTATAATATTTTTTGTTCTTTTTATTAGTTCTTGGGAGTTGTTTTTACTAAATTTTGGTGTGAATTTGCAGTGCTGTAGTAATAGATTATTTAGTTTCTTTGACAATTTATATGCTGGTGCTGTAACGTACGGCACTACAGGTCTTATAGGGCGATCTGGTTTATGCAATTTGATAAGTGAATATAATTTTGGCGTTTGCGGGTTCATTCTAGTAAGGTAGTTGTTATATGTATCTTTGAAGAGGCTATTATCTCTTACTATTTCTTTAATCTGTTTTTGGAATATGTTTGTTGGGTTTTTAATTATGATTTTAAATTTATCAGTGTTTAAAAATTGTGTTGTGTTCTCTGTATATTCGGTTGTGTTCATCGCAATCACGGTTTTCCCTTTATCTGTTCGTGTAAATGTTAGGTTATTTGTAGTTACCTTGTTTTTTATTGATTTAACTAACTTGGATTCGGTGTCTAGTCGTGACGAATTATTATGAGAGTTTGATTTAATATAATTTGCAAGACTATAACGGCCAACTCCATCGACTAGCCTTAATCTTAGACTCTGTTGGAAATATTTTTCCATTTTCAATGTAATGCCCTAAAAATTCTACAGATCGCTTTATTAACTGGCATTTCTTCTTATGGATCTCCAGACCATACTCTTGAGCTGTATTTAAAACCATTTGCAATCTTTCTATAGCTTGCGGCTCACTATCTGCTGGGATGATAAGATAATCAATCTAAGTCATTACTGTGCCTTCATTACGTATCTCTAAAAATGCAGTTAATGTATCTTTGAAAGACAGCTGGGGAGTTGCAGAATCCAAATGGGGTTTTGAGGATCATGAACTGACCATTATGTGTCACATTATGTGTGACAAATGTATACTTTCTGCTACTCCTTTCAACAGGAACATGGTAGAACCCATTCTTCAAATCACTAGCACTCTAGCACTCTGCAATTTATCTAATTGATCTTCAATTACCGGGAGAGGATATCAGTCCTTCACAACCACCTTATTGATTCTTCTATAGTCAATACAAACACTTTTTCTTTGTGACAACAACTTGGCTGACAAATTCTGATGAACACGGTTCCACTACTCCATCGTCTATCCACTGCATAGCTTTCTGGTGCACAATCCCTTTCTACTGGTGGCAATCTTCTAGGGCTACTATAAATAGGAGTTTCAACTTTAAGTATAATCTTCAATTCAACATTCGTCGTCTTCTGCTTTTGCGGCTTATACGTCGTAATCATATTTGTCACTTGCTCTTTCACTTCTTTTGTTACGTCTTCAGCTATGTTTAGTTCGTCTACGTCATTCACTTCAATCTTCATTATCTTCTTATCGTCTTCTATATCTGTGTCGTCTTCAAACTTCTTTATTGTTATTTCCTCTTTATTTATAATAAGCTCTACGTCATCAATGAAGTCACTTCCTAATATTACATCGCTGTTCATGACATCATCTGGTACTATGTAAAAAGTTGTCAAAATAGTCTTCATCTATGTTTAACTTACATTGCATTCGACCAATAGCCTTCGTGGTTGAGTTTCCGAATCCATTCAGGCATACAGATGTTCCCTCTAGTTCAGGATTTCCAATTCGTTTATGCACTTTATGAGCAATAATATTAGCTTGACTTCCTGTGTCAATAAGGGCCATTAATTCAACGTTTTCTATTGAGATCTTTTTACACATCTTCTCTTGGCTGTTAACCTTCTGAGCGAGATTCGTTGAAGCAGTTGATGTTGAGGCCTGGGGTTGTACATTGGGTCTGCACTGGAAACTTTTGTGACCAAACTGATTACACTTGAAACATTTGGCACCCTGGGCCTTCGATTTGCAATCAGCTGATTTATGTCCCCCGATACCTAATTAAAGCAGCGTTATCCACTTTGAAACTGAAGGTCCTGAATGGTTCTAGTCGTAGAGTTGTGATCACCAATGGCAGATCTAAATGATGGTAGATTTCGTGATTGATATGATCCACCATGTTTTGGTTGTGCTTTTGACCTTATATCTTGATAAATCCTCAATTTAGTTTTAAATTCTTTTAATGTAGTTGCTCCATACAAAATCGGTTTATTAGAATGATCTTCAGGTATTCCGTCAATGATATACTGAATCAATGCTTCATGCTCTATATTTCCTCGATTGGCAATTTCTTTCATAACCAAGAAATATTCCTGAATGTCCTCGTTACGTTTCAGTTTTCGATCAGCCAACATCTTATGTAGTTGAGCACTGCACATAGATGATGAAAATTCAGACTTGAGTGCTGCTTTCAGCGTTTTCATTGATTTACACCCGTATGCACCGTAAGTCAATTGCGCGATTAGTTACGTAAACCTAGATTAGATTTCTTGTTGACTATGCACCGCAAACTGACAATTTTGACACTGTCAAATGTGTTTTTCGCAAAAATAAACAGCTGCAGGTGACTCCAAGAAAATAATTCAGCCATATCTTCCAAATCATTACACCATTTTTCTACTGAATATGCCTCCGACCCATTAAATTTTCGGATAGAATCCTCCACGTTCCTAAAGTTCATGACAAAATACGGATTTTGGGCAACTTGTTCTGGTCTAGCGTCTTCATCACTGGGGTTTTCATGAATGGATATGTTGCTAGTTGCCCTAGCTACATTATCCATGTCGTCATCAGAGTCTCCATCGCTCAATTCTTGTAGTCTTCTTAAATCTGACAAAATCCACAATATATTGGAAGCTAACTGCTCTTTCGGCTGGTCGTAGTCCACGTTCAAGATGTTTGCAACAGCTGTTAAATCACTAACTAAGATATTGTCTAGTATATTCCTTAACTTGGTTTCATATTCTTTCATATTTGTTGATATACCGAAGCCACTAAATTCGCGTAATCGTTTGCGGTTGTTACGGTCACCATCTTCATCAAAAATTATTCTATGCAATGTCCTAATAGATTTTACGTTTGATGTTTCAATGCTATTTAATTCAGCAGGGAAGGCACTTAAAGTAGGCATTGTTAATGAATAGATGAAATATATATCACAGAATGATGTCTATGTCCCAACGTATAGTCTTTGTACGTTGCGAAATCAATGTTTATGTCACGCACGACAAGGCAAGCACTGTTTACATATACTAGCTTACAGCAAAACTCGGCGCGGCGGCTTTAGTATTTGGTCTCACAGCTGTGATGCGTAAACACAGTCCATATACACGCACAGGAGAAACCTCAGGAAAAACGGCAAGCGACACCGGCTTGTATCACTGTCAAAATGTATATGCGTACAATAAAGTCACTCAACTCGTATCGGAGTTTATCCTCTTTTTTTTCAATACCTGCTAAACAGTCCAGATGAATGATTGATGTCCTTCTGAGCTATCCACAAAGATGTATCCACAGCCTCTGTACAGTTTCCACTACACACACTGTCTGCAGCAAAATGTTCAGTTCCCCAGTCACAATCAGTCAATCACATCAATTAAAAACCGCAACTATCACTAATCACTTTATGTTTATATCCCGGTTGAGCCCCCAAATTTGTGGGATATGATTTGGTCAAGTGAATGTGACTCGGTTTTAGTGATGTAATAGGTGTATTACTGAACACTTTAAGCTATAACAATAATTTACGTCGTAATAATATAATGCTCATGAAGATATATCGATCGCGTCGTTGATACCGTCGTCTTTAGAGTCTTTCGTCGTACGTCTTGACACTTCGACTGACGTCCCGTAACTCGTGACTACTTGATCGCTCGATAGGGATTGGTCGATTGGGCGCTTCCAGAATGTTCGAGAACTTCTGGATGTCCAGGGCCGTATCCAGAGCCGTATCCCACAAGGGTAACTAGTGTACACCATTTATCTTATTTATCTTTGGAATTTTCTACCACTTTCATCGCTGTCTCGAGAGCGTCGATTGTAGTCCTGATGGTACGAAAACCAAACTGGAACCTCGACAGACCTCCTTCGTCTATTTCTTTCTGTAGCCTCTGACGGACCATTATCTGTAATAGCTGCCTTATAGTATCCAGTAGACATATGGGTCTGTAATATGATGCGAGCCCTGTAGTAGTAGAACTAGTAGTAGTAGTAGTAGTGGAACCAGGCAAGCAGGCCACCTTTGACCTTTTTTGCTAACCCCATATAACACAGACACACATATACCCATTTTCGTGTCATATCATTATAGTATTTATGTCCTTTGTAGTTGTTACTGTTTCCCTACGCCACTTCAGGAACAGCACTGTTATTAGAACCCAACAGTGACTAGTCAGGTGGCGAGTCTTGCTAGGCGCGTACCTGAGCGGGGGGGTTATTGGATTGACCCCTCCTGCCTCCGAAATTTCAAAAAATTTCTATTGAAAATATCAACGGTTCAGTCACACTTTCATGTAGATAATAATATTTAATTGAATATTAGTAACTAAGTATTAGAAAATCACCGCGAAACATTAAACAACATTGCTAGCGCGAAAACGAGCACATGTGCGTCAGCATGGACCTCTAAGCCTATCAGCAGTACGAAGAGAGACTTCAGTGTATATACTGGAGGGAAAAATCAATACAACACATGCATTGATACTCTAATTCTTCATTTCATCAAACCAACAAAACAAAAACAAAACAGCAACTCAATGTTTCCCAACCTTTTGGCAGCGAAACCAAACATTCAGGCAAATATTTTGTTTTGTTGGTGTTTTCAGCAATTTTTCATTTTCATGTGGCCAGTCGGAAAATGTCAAAGTGTTGATGTTTTGTCCGCGTTTCTGGAAAATCTATTGGTCTGATACAGGGTCAAGTAGAGAGAGAGAAAATAAATCCCTGGTTCAGTTTGCCCCGTTATTGATGTGGGCTACGGACTACGTTGTGTGAAGGAATAAAATAGAGTGTTGAAAATACGTGCAAAATAATTGAACTTTATTCAGAAATTAGGTGTTTATGTAATCATTTTAAAATCACTGTAAAAGGGCAGACGCCGTGAAGGAATTAGGAATATTTTGTGATGCTTCTTCAGAGGGTCCGATGATAATTTCATTATCCGTACTATTCGTTCTTATACGGTTTTTAATGCTAGATCGCATTTTTCTACTAATACCAACATTACCGATATCACCTTTTCGTAAACCTTCCAATAATTCCTCAATATAGCTTTTGTGTCGGTTCTTTAGTCTGGGTCTAACCCAAAAGTTTTTCGTCTTTTGGTTTAATAATAGAAAACCTGATTCGCAATTTTGATCAAGCTACGTTTTCTATCGGGGGCCACGAAGTTGAGTAATTGTTGTCTATATGTGGACAGCAGTTGATAATTTGTTTTTGTTTTCGAAAACTTTCAGTTTTGTTGTGTTGCTGTTTTGTTGGCAGTTTTTGTTTTGTTCGCTGGATGTGTCCCTCCATCGACTGACTGGTTTAGCACTGATAACTATCCATTCATATATGTGCTGTGTTGCTTTTTGTTTATTTTGTAGTTATAACAGATATCTCGTTTTTAACCCCCCCCCCCCCCAACGAAAATCCTGTGTACGCGCCTGAGTCTCGCTGTGGTTTATGGAAATTTACTTCTAATTGAAAAACTAGAAAATAATTTCTGCCTCTTGAGAGATTCGAATTCGGGACCTTGCGGTCACGAGTCCTAGGCTTTGCCCAATGACCAATGAGCCACCGGTGTGTTTATGTCATATACAGTCAGTGGTCTTCCTTTAATGTCCCCTTCTCCCCGGGTCAACTAAAAAAACTGCAACATGATATTGATGCATGAATACTATGTTTTGAAGTGAAATTGACAGGTGAAACTTTCAATATGGCGACTGGGACACATCTTTTTAAAGCTCCTACAACCCTAGAATAAAGTCAATATCTTTACCTACTACAAAATGGCGGAATAATTTGAGTTGACCCGTTTAAAAAATAAAAGGGGGACGACATCAAACAAACGCACTATATAAATGAAATAAAGTATAACAATGTCTCTATGTCCCAATATTAAATGGTAAGAGAAAGTGACATTCCCACGCACAAGCATGCTTATATACATAAACTGTTCTACTCATATTATGGGTATCTAGGTTGGCTTACCTCACCGAATGCAACTCCAGGCACGTAGAGGGCACATACCAAGTGAACCCATCGTCCAACATCAGTTTCTTTAAATACTCCACCGCTGTTTGGACATAGCTCACATACTGGATTCTTAACACCTGTCAAATATAAAGCCAGTTAGTTATAGGTAGTTACGTATTAAATAAACATTACTGCGAATATACTTAAATAACTGCAATATAAATTCATGCGAAAAATGTCGAGGGCTAAATTAAGATGGGTCTACCGTATGATTTTTTAGTGAAATACCTCCAAGGTATTATAAACTATCGCGCTGAGACAACTACGGTCTATTCTAACTATACACCGTGTCCCTGGACGAATCCAGAAAACTTTAAGGGATGATTTCTGGCACCGACTTATGTTATCATATGTTTATTCTTAATAGCTAAAAAGTCACATTAGTACGTCACTACGTCACGAACATGTGGTAGTTAAGCTAAATAATCCACAAAAACATTAAAAAAGACATGTTAGCGTAACCGTACTAAGCGATCTTCGGCCTTTTTTGCAGTAAAATCGAAGGTGTTTTACCCAAAAGTGAAATAAGGTGGGCCACACAAGTTTTAATTATCTTTACAACAAAACTTCAAACGTTGCAACAATTGCGAATTTAAGAATAATTCCTTCACATTCCAAAACTTAAGTGCGATTTCTTTTTTCGCGATTCGTGATCACAGAAACAAAGTTTAGATTTGTCACTTTGCCGTTCCCGCCCTGTATTCGATCGTAAACGCCAGATGGCGCGCCGCCATATTTTAACTCTACTACTTTATAAGTCTGCTACTGTCTTAAGTCACAAGCTTACGGCGTGGGATACTTTCAATTGACTTTAACAGATTTAAAATTGTTTGAGCGGTGCGTTTGAATTTTGAATTTGAAAGTGTGCAACGTACGTGAATTTTATATTTTTGAGCGATATCGACAGTACCTATCTACGATATTTATCATTCCTGATGGAAAACTTTGAACCAATGAAGCTCAAAAAGGAAGTGTTGTGTGCCGAGTTGTATTGAAAGCCGGGGTCAACGAAATCGGTTTCCAAAACCAATTAGAGGGCTATTTGACTTGTGGCTGGAGAGGATCAAACCTCATAATTAGCAACAACTTTCAAGGGGGTAAATATATAATCCGTTTTATGTGTGCCACTAACATTTTACACCTAATTGTTTTTTGCCTGGAAGTCTAAAAGGGCTGATATGGAATGCTGTGCCATCGCTTCTTATTCCAAGTATAATTTTTGAATAACGATTTCACATTATTCTTCGTGATCTTTTCTGCAATGTTTGATTACCTACTCTACATATACAGGGTGTTTGAAAAAGATGCGGCAATATTCAAGGGGGTGACTCCTCAGGTCATTCCATGAAAAAAAGTTCATATAAACATATGTCCAAAAATGTATGGTTTCTAAGATACAGCATGTTAATTTTTTTAAATAACGTTTTTTTTTTAAATAATTCTATCATTTTCTAACCGATTCTGTTGAAATTCAGTAGCGTTGTTTTTAGTAGCAAGGGGGTGATTTTGCCCTAACTAGACAAAAGAATTATGTCCAGTGGCGTTAGAGGTGGCAATTATAAGCGGAAAAATGTACGCCACTGACACATTTAATGTTAATATTTCTTTGAGGTAAGCCAACTACAACTACAACTTATTTGTGTGAATTTTTCTCGTATCTTGCTTTGTTTGGGGAATAAAAAATAAAAAAAATTCTATTGCATATCCATTTATCATACGAAAACATCTTTTAAGATTCCAAGAATACTTGGGAATTGCACGTCAGTTTAAAAATCAGATGAAAATAGCTAGGAGGTTGAAACTTTCGCTAACTTTTTAAGAATTGTGTTCTCTATATACCTACGTTAAAATATATATAGCATACCATTTAAATTTTTCGCAATAATGCGTAATAGTTGTTATTATGTCAAATATCGCCCTGTAGCTACTAAGTCAAGATAAACTTGGACAATTTTTATATAACAGATTATTAGGTAAGAATAGCTCTTTCAAACGAGACCTAGCTTGTTTAATTCCGTGAACTTATATCAAAGTTATGGCCATTTAAATAATAAGCTTTTTGACATTCCCCCACCACTACATCTTACAAGATAGAGCAAAAAACGATGAACAAAAAAATCGAGAATTGTTCAGTCTACATAACGGAAGAATTTATAATATATTATATAAAGGTATATACCTTTACTTGCATATTTTTTAAGAAAAAGCCGTATTTCTGATCGACCGTAACAGTTACGCCCCCTAGCGGCTGCTTGCGGAACTTAATAATTTCCAGCGATTGCTCTTAGCCGATTTACCTAATAATATTTTTTGCTCGAAGTTATACGATTAACGGTTACCGAGATATTGTCGGCGTCCATTCTTATTAGGTCACCCTGTACAAATGAGTGGCCCTAGCTAGGATATGTAGTTTAAGAAGCAATGCCCTGTCTGTGTGAATGGTGCCGAAAACCGTGTTCTATCAGATGCTTATTTAAAATTGTCAACCGTAGTTCCAAATTGTATAACGAACCCCTAAAACTGCAACCCACATTGTCATGAATTACATAAATTATATGTTACAGCCTGTAATTAAAATTCTAAGATATCCTACTAAATGTCCTCTTCCCAATTTAATACAACTTATAATATAATTTTATTATAGCATGTATATCGATATACGTAGTTATACTTATTTTCATTTTTAGATATACAAAATCGTCATTCTTATGGGTTCTCAGTTCTGCCAGAAACATAAAGAGGTAAGGTGAAAATTGTGAATTTTATCCAACCTGACGATGATGTCAATAAAATCGACCAGCTACATTATAGTAGAAGATCTGAATATAAGACGACCTTCACCGAACTGGTTAATGGATGAAAACCATTTTATATAAATTTAATATGTTAAAAAACATATCGCGAGTGGGTTGGCTGAAAAATTTCAAAATAGACAAATCACATACCAATCGAAAGTATGAAGCCCGTAGAATATGCAAACGTTAGGTTGGCTACGTTTTTCCCGTCCCAACTATAGGGTAGGCAGGTATAAACAGGTACATCAATAATAGTAATTTGCACCGGTGTGGTTAATGCATGAAACTTATATCAAAATAAAGATAATTTTATTGCAAACCCGTCGATATAGGGTTGTCTGCAAAAAATGAGTCTGGAATTCCGGTTGTCGAATTTTAAAGATCAAAATATTGCTGCCAGTGAATACGTGCGAGGTCCGAGCGAACTATCCCGTGTATTAACAAAGGACGCAGCATAGCAGCTGCGTGTAGCTCGGCCATTGAATGAAAGAGAGTGCGCATGTCATGTGTCCGTGAAATTGAAAAGGATGGCGATACACTCGTAAAAGCTGTGCAATATTTTGGAGCACTAATAATTTATTAATATTTTTGAAGGTGAAATTATTAAATTATTATGCACCGTATTCTCACCAAGAAAGTTAAATAAACTCTTTATATTTTTTACCCAAAGCAGTCACTTTTTTGTAGCACGTGGTATGATAACCAACAAAATCGAGTGATGCATTGGTTAACTCAACGCCACTGTATTTAAAATTTCTCTTTTTACGAAAATTTAATTTCAACGCACAGTTTTTATACATTTCAACGTTAAAATCAAGAACATCATCGTCCGAATTGCATAGAAAACACTTTTTAGCCATGTTTTCACCACAATTTAATGTTTATAAATAACAACAATCAGTATAGTAGTAGTAACACGCTTTTTCAATTCAGAAGAATGAGGCAAACTGTTCCAATACAATGATGCACAGCATTTACGAGTATATCGCTATCCTTTTCAATTTCACGGACACATGACATGCGCACTCTCTTTCATTCAATGGCCGAGCTACACGCAGCTGCTATGCTGCGTCCTTTGTTAATACACAGGATAGTTCGCTCGGACCTCTCTGGCGCACGTATTCACTGGCAGCAATATTTAGATTTTTAAAATTCGACAACCGGAATTCCAGACTGATTTTTTGCAGACAACCCTATATCGACGTGTTTGCAATAAATTTATTTTGATATAAGTTTCATGCATTAATCAAACTGGTGCAAATTACTATTATTGATGTACCTGTTTATACCTGCCTACCCTATAGTTGGGACGGGAAAAACGTAGCCAACCTAACGTTTGCATATTCTATGGGGTTCATACTTTCGATTGGTATGTGATTTGTCTATTAACCAAACCAGTGAAATGTTTAAAAAAAAATTAATTTTTCAAAATTTAATTAATCATATCCTGGACTGAAATTTTTCAGCCAACCCACTCGCGATATGTTTTTTAACATATTTAATTTAATATAAAATAGTTTTCATCCATTAACCAGTTCGGTGAAGGTCGTCTTATATTCGGATCTTAAGACTATTATGTTATCATGGCAGTGGCAGTCGGGGCTAGTGCCCAGGGCGGCATATATTCTAAGGCGGCAAAATTTAAAAAGTGGGAAAAAATTCTAGCGTAATCAAAGTTGCACAATATAATATTTTTTTTATTCAATGGATAATTCAGGAAAATGAACACGATTTGTTAAAATTTCGAAATTGTGTAAATTATAATGTTAGTACATTAAACTTTAAGTGAAAATTGAGGATCAAAATAATTTATTTGTTTCGTTGAAGATTTGAAATTATAATATTTAATAGCCATACCATAGGAAAGCAAAAAATGCAAAAGTTCGCTATATTGGATTAAGGATAGAATTAAAAGCGGGTTCTCACGATTCAGTTTTGCTGAATCAGTTTGACTGATTCAGTGATACTGAACAGATAATGAACGTGGGAACACCTTTCCATTAAAACTGACCAGTGTGTTTGTACTTTCAGACAAAGTGAAAGACAGTCCTACTTTTCATTCATTTTGACTGAATCAGTATTGAAAAATGAATACAAACGTCAAACTGACGTGCGAGAATCTTTTCCGTCATAATGAATCATCAGTTTTAGCACTTCAAGGTTATGAAAACGTCGTTTTCATGAATGCTGAATCAGTTAAAATGATTCATTAAAACTGAACAGTGAGAACAATCGTCGCTTTCATTAATGCTGAATTAGTCAAACTGATTCAGTGAAACTGAACAGTCAGAACCCGCCTTAAGGGTATTTCTGTAATTATTCTCGGCAAGCCCTTTCATTTGTTACGCATACTGAAGAAGTGCATAAAAAATAACTATTCCGCCATCTTGAATGGTCCGCCATATTCGATTTAGAATGACGTCACATTATTTTTCGAGTTACTCCCAACAAACCGTTTCACTTGATAATTATTCCGACGTCTTGGATGGTCCGTTATATTGCATCTAGAACGACGTCGCATTATTTTTCAAGTGACTAGCAAAAAGCCCTTTCATTTGATACCCACGATGTCGAAATGCACTGAAAATAACTATTCTGTCATATTGGATGTTCCGCTACATTCGATTTAGAAGTCACAATACTCTTCGAGTTACTCTCAACAAGCCCTTTCATTTGATACCCATATTGTACTAGTGCATAAAAAATACTAATCCGCCACCTTAGATGTCACATTATTTTTCGAGCTCTTTGGTTTATACTATTATTGTAAAAATGCTTTAAAAATAACTATTCCACCATGTTTAATCTAACTATTCCGCCACGTTGGATGTACCGCCATATTGAATTTAGAATGAAGTCACAATACTCTTCGAGTTACTCTCAACAAGCCCTTTCATTTGATACATATATGGAGAGGACTGAATACGAAAGGATAACTTAGGTCGCATTTAAGATTTTACATTTTTACTCTGTATTAGTGATAAATTCAGTTTATGAAATTTTAATTTACACCACACAATCCTGTATAAAAAAAGTAGTTCCTTTAGTGATCACGTTAGGGCCAAAAATTAAAATTTCTACTTTTACACGCCTACGTAACTCTGGAACCGTTCAGCTTAGCATGATTACGTATAGACCCTTTTTTGTTCTAAATTTGATGTAAATTATTTTTTCATATAACACTTTTTGCGCTAAATTGCATATTTTTGAGATATCTAGGAAAAACTGATAAAAACTACTAATTTTCAACTTCTCCCCCCCCCTCCCCCCTAAACCCGACGCACAAAGTAGTGTAACTTTTTAGTAAATAATATGTGGACCGTATAGAACAAATTACAGCTGGCGAAAGACTTTTACTTTGGATGTTGAGGTTTGGATCTAATAGCACCGTACTACAGGACGCCAACGCGTAAGACATGCGTAAGACGACGACGGGGTGAACGACGTGATCCCCAGTTTGCTGTTGTGCGCCATTCTATTGGTTTGATGGATTTCTTTTGATGGTTTTGGGTGCCATTGCATTCAACAGCAAGTCACCTTTACTTGTGATTCGTGGCACAATGACTGCACATTATGTGAATGAGGTGTTAGAACCAATTATTGCCGTTCCATATGTCCGAGGCCTCGAAAAGGGTTTCTTCAGCAAGATAAAGCACGTCCTCATATTGCAAGGGTATCGATGAAGTTCTTACAGGAAGCTGAGGTCAGGGTGCTACCCTGGCCTCCACGATCACCCGATTTATCGCCAATTGAAAAAGTATGGGATTGGATGGTTTCGGCCGAAACTGAGATGGAAGCCGAAATTCGGTTTCGGCCTGTAAAAGTAGTTTCAGTCGGACACTAATTAGTGTTATGTAAGTTGTAGTAAACCTTTTTGTAAGAGATCTGTCTCTGTTTCGGAAAACGCGGTATCACTCAAATTAATGAATCTATCGGAAAACGTATGGTCTGTAAATTTACTTTATTCTATTATTTTCGGTTTTGCAGTAATTCGTCTATTTAGTTTGTTTTGTTGGGTTTGATATTTATTATGTAATATGCTTTCAATTTGAGATCTAACTTTATAATCAAGGTTGTCGAATTCTAAGTCAGATAATCAGTATGGACTACCTTAAGGTACACGCTCAGAACGACTTTTTTGCTGTACATTGTTCTTTGTTCTTCTAAAATCCATTGCGAGTCCCGTGTCGGATGGCTTTTTTGGAGGCATTGCTTAAGTTGTTAGACTTAAGTTGTATGTGTGAAACCAAATACTTTGCGACGTGGTCCTAACGAGGAGGAGAAGTTGTTTATTTGAAGAATGTGTGGTACACCGAATAGGTATTAAAAAATAAAGTGATGATCAATTTAACATTTAGGCTTTTTAAACCCTAAAATGTTACCATAAGGGGGTTCGAAAACCTATTCTTACATTATTTTTTAATGTGTTTATGAATTCATATCCAATTTTTTCGTATCAATTTATGAATACACAGTATAGAGTTCTAGTTGAAACATGCTGGTGTACATGTATTTGTGTATCTGTTCTTATATGAAAACGGTTTATGCGTCACACCGTCTTTATTTAATAGCTATGAATTTTGACTTGTTTATAGCGGCAAATTGTATTCTGCTTGATTAAACAAATATGGTTATTAATAATAATAGGTGGTCACTCTTCCAAGGTAAGCAAAATTGATTAGTCGTGCCCATACCTGCTTTGCAAGCTTCACAGAACCAAGGCGTAGTGGGGGAGAGCGAGTCAGTACTATCCAGACTCGCTGTATCGCTGATCCCGTAGCAGGCCTCGTGCACAGTTACTCCACAACCATCACATTCAACGATTTCATTGACACCATCACTTTGATCTCCCAAACAACCAGCACAAATCAATACTTGGGCCGCGCTCTGCTCGTCCAGCTAAATAAATAATCATATAATGGGATTTTGATCTTTTTTAAAACATTCTAGAATTTTATACAATGCAGATTCTTTTACTTTGTGATAAATCAATTCGATTGATAAACTACGCCCAACAGTCAGTTAGGCAGCGACCGCTTGAGCATTTTGTAAAGGCTGATTGCATTTTCTCTGTTTTTATAATAGACGTCCTACTTAAAAGGGAACTGAACATCAGCTTTAGTTTTGAGTAATTTAGCTGAAGCAGCCGCACCCTATCACAGTAATACAATAAGGCCAGATTTTATCAACATGCACATTTTAACAAAGTCCTTGACAAATCAGAGCAGTCCATTCAAGAACATGCATCTGTCGAAGTACTCTGAAAATTATTCATTTCTCTTGAAGTTTGCCTCAAAAAGGTCAAAAATTACATGCTTTACATACAATCGACCACTGTGAACCATCTATTATCTTTTCTGATTTTCCATCCTAAATGGGTGAAAAATTGCAGCTTCTTGTTTAACAAAGAGTTTAGTAATTGCTAATCTCAACCAATCGGATTCCACAAAAGCAGTACATTTGATCACTGGATTGTTGGTCTATCAAATGATAATGATGGCAAGAAATTCATGCATTATTTGGATAAAACAATAATTTACTATCTATAATAAATATAAATACATGCAAATATCGTTGTATTATAGTAAAAATGGGTGAAAATAACATTTTCTCACGTTTCACAAAGCTAAACACACGATTTAACTGGTGGCCAAGCTGTTTCCCAAGTGTGCATGTGCATTACTGGTTGCCTATCCTGAATGGCAAAGCTCGTGGACTGGTGTATAACCTTATTTTTTGTAAACAAGGAATCTGTCGTATAACTCGTATAGTCAGAAAGAAACTAGCAGGAAGGATTTTTATTCATATACATGCCTTATAATGTGTACACTGCACCTTTGCATCCTCTGTGAATATTTCTATAAGA
Organism: Callosobruchus maculatus; assembly: GCA_951848785.1. Classification (NCBI taxonomy): domain Eukaryota; kingdom Metazoa; phylum Arthropoda; class Insecta; order Coleoptera; family Chrysomelidae; genus Callosobruchus; species Callosobruchus maculatus. The sequence continues at coordinate 1,545,669 of CATOUR010000191.1, read as the reverse complement.
ATGCCTACAACAAACATGCATCCAGTATATGGAAGATTCTTCATAAAAGTATGTATTTGCCTATAATCCATCTGACTAACCGAGGTGGGATTATTAATTATTAAATAAGGTTTCTGTGATTGATAATACTTTTATGATTCTGTCACAAACTATCGCAGTTTGCAATTACTAATTATGCAATAATTATAAGTTAAACATGAAAAATCTGGCATTCATTTGCAAATCAATCGCTTTGTTCTGATTTTCTGCTATGATTTTGATCCAAGGATTTCTAAAATATGTTTACAAAAGTGTCATCCAGGTTTGACGTTTTGTTTCCAATATTGATAAAACACTATTGGATGATACTTATTAACATAGTCCTCGATACCCAATAGAAAACTTTTGCTAAACATCCAATAGAAAAGCTATGTCAAAGCCTTTGTTAAAATATGCATGTTGATAAAATCGGGCCTAAGTCTGTCTGGAGCCCGACTCTATTTTTTACATCAAATAACGACTATTGGATAAGTAACCCGCTATATCATTAACTGAATTTCAATAAGATTATTTAGGTCCGTATTCATAGTCGTTTCTCAAGTATCCCTTGAGTATTACTCAATACTTGAGTATTCGCACTCGTTTTCGATCGTCCGAGAGTGTAGACGTGCTAACCGTGCTCCTCCATATCATATAAAACTACCAGTTCATTGAAATTCAAATCTAATAAGAATATCAAAATGACCCGCTCAAAGGCGTCTGTTAAATCAGATTTCGGCGATATTAGAAACACGATAAATCTGGAATTTAATCGTGTTATCACGGAAATAGTTCGTGAAAACACTGAGTTACTATTGAAAGAAATTCATGATCTGAAACGTGAAGTGAGTGAATTTAAGCATACGTTAAGTGAGACCAGCATATATCATAAATCAACATCGGACGAGTTCAATCACGATGAGTTAAATTCATCATCTGATACAGTAGTGGATGTAAAAAGTCAAGCAACCACTACTAATACTAAAAACGATCAGAAGAAAGTAAATAATAAAAAAGAAGGCTGTAGGAAGCAGAAGTCGCAGAATCAGCGCGATAGGAGCGATGTGGTTGTTGGAACATCGGCTGTCGACGCAGTCAGTTATTTTGTTGGAGCTCCAAGGAAATTATGGATTTACGTGGGCAGATGCATGCCTGACTCCGCAGAGGACGACGTCAAGAGGTATTTGCAGAACCGATCACCAAGATATGAATTTAATGTAGTGAAACTAAACTCAGTAGGTACCCGTAAATCATATAGAGTTGAGACAGACATGCCATGGCACGACTTACTGTATGCACCTTCGTATTGGCCTGAAGGCGTAATTGTGAAAAGGTTTATTTTTCGTAGAAACTTTCGAAGTGATGAAAAAAGTGAAGACCGACCCCTTTCAGTACGCTCACCACTAATGTCCATAGTTTTGAAGTAATTCATGTAAATTCTCAATATTTTACAAATAAGATCGATCAAACTGAAGTTATTTTAGATACCTACAGACCAGATATTTTTTGTGTGTCTGAATCATGGTGCAATGACCATAGTATAAATACAAACGCACGTAACTATCAAATAGCCAACTACTTTATAAGACGCAATCACCAACACGGACTTAGTACATTCTAGAGTTACTTATGTAGATAACCTGTCAGTAGAATTTGAACTAGAAGTTTATGCAATACAGCTGAATAGTAGCGAAAAATATGTATGTATGGTAGCTATATATAGATCACCAAACGCTGATGTTAAGTTATTTATTGAAAAAATCTCAATGGCACTAACATATTGTGTAAAAAAATTCATCAAGTTGTAGTTTGCGGAGATTTCAATATCAACTATTTAAAACCCTCAAATGATTTAAATCTCCTAAAGGGCCAGATTACACAATCACCCAGTGATTTCTGGGTTAGATAACTCGGCGGTTAACTTTAATCTTCCGGTTAACTGCCGAGCATTTCATAATGCATTTGGAGACGTCGGTTTACCAACCAGCCGTTAAAATAAGTTGGCATTCCTGAAACCCGATTCCAATTGGGGCAATCGCTGTCAAATTGACGGCATCGACGCGTCTTGTTTCATTTGATTGAGTGAACTGAATTGTTGTTTGGAAGTTTGTGTTATTATGGAGTTGAATAAGGGCAAAAGGATACGTGGAAACAATTTCACAAAAGAAGAAGGGTTGTTAATAGTCCGCATAGTCTCACAATCCCAAAACATTGTAGAGTGTAAGGTCAGCGGCAAAGTTAATAAGAAGGATAGGGTAAGGATATTTATATTTATGGTAATTTACAAATAACTGGTTCTAATTCCTTTGTAGAATGATGCTTGCCGAAAGATAACTGAATATTTCAATACGAACAATAGTTGCAAATGAACAACTGAACAACTGAGAATGAAATATGAAAACTTGAATAGAAGAGAAAGGGAGCAAGAGGCACATAAAAGACAAATGGCACTGCTAGAGCTGGAAATTCAATTAAAAAAGAGAATGTTAAATAAATGATTCGTTGTAATTTTCTCCTCTTCCACACTTCATCTTGCCTTTCTAAAGAACAAAAAAATTTAACCCTTCCCTCAATTCTAGTTTACGAATCATGTTTGTTTGTTTGTTTAAGTTAGAACTACCATACAGATAAGTAATTTTAACCTCAGTGTATATAAAAAAAAGTCCTATATACCTATGTAGCACTGTGCAAATAGAGTAACTATAAAAACGTAGTATTTATATTACTATGAATACTTATTTTAAAGTATTATTTTGCTGTTTATATATTCTATATTTCAAAAGAAACCAGGAAAAGCAAAAATAACCAGTTACTACAAAGTACAAACGGGACACGTCTATCTTAACGGGCCAGTAAAGTCGCATAACCGACGAATTACGAGCAGTTAGCCTAACTCCCGGTTAAATAACTTGAACTATCCGGCTAGTGATTATGAAATCCATTCGTTCATTAACAACCCGGTTAAAGATAACCGGGTACTTAAGTTTGATTATGAAACCGGGACTAAGTGATTTAATAGATAGTTTCAACCTGAAAATTGTAAACCTAGAACCAACTAGAGTATTTAAAAATATTAATGGTTATGTAACAAAGACTAAAATTGATTATTTTTTAAGTAACGTAAACAATATCTGCTCAGAAAAAGTTATCAATTTACATCTGGGTGATCATTTAGCACTCATGTTTCTATTTGACTTTGATACATGTTGTATTGATAAAGCAACGACACGTAAAATTACGTTTAGAAGCACGAACCACGAAAATTTGAATAATCTATGCAGCTTATTGCGTAACGAAGACTTTTCTACTGTTTTTGAAACGAAGGATGGTGACACCTGTTTTTCTCATTTCCTAGATATATTAAAATACCACACTGACACGACCTGTCCTTTAACTACAAAAATAGAGATTGTGTAAATAACGAGTTTTGGATAGACCCAGAAATAACTAGCATGGGTATAGAGTTGAAGAATCTTTTTTGATTAAATTCAAATCTAGAGGATCCAGAAATTAACATCAAATATAATTCATTGAAACGAGAGTATGCAAAAAAAGTAGAAAATGCTAAATCTTCTTATTATAGCCACATGTTAGAAAGTAAGGACGCTATACAGAAACAAAAAGTTCTCCAGTTGCCCACAATTAGATAAATAATAAAACTCAAAGGGAAAGCATTCACTGCACTCAACTTCGTACGAGTTAGAAAAACACCTTTATTCCATTAAAACTAATGCTACAGGGATTAATGGCATACATTTGGAAATGTTAAAATATGTAGGTATAGTGAGTGTCGGTGTCGGTCTTAAACTAAATCTGTCAAAAACAATAGCAATTATTGCAGGCTCCAAAGTGCTAGTCAACAAAGCTAAACGTATTAAAAAAATAATTCTAAATAATTCAGTGATCGAAGTGTGTACGGAAGTGAAAAATCTTGGTGTGATAATTGACCAAAATCTTAGTTTTGAATCTCATTTAACAGCAAAGCTGCGCATGTGCTATTTTAAGTTAGGATCTTTATGGCGTTACAAATATATATTATCCTGCGGTATGAGTGGACATTGATTAATTCTTTAATAATTAGTAATACTGATTACTGTAGTGTGGTTTGGTATAACTATCTAACTGAGTTTGGCAAAAACAAGATTCAAAACAGGTGCCTTAGGTATTCTTATCCATACATAACGAGATACGAAAGCATAACTCCCCACTATATCTCACTGGGCATATTGAAATATAGTTGTAAAACAGAAATTTATTACGCTTTCTTGCTGCACAAAATTCTCACTTTTTCAATGCCCACGTATCTTTTAAATTTGTTAGTTAAGCGTAACTATAGCCATAGTGCTATTCTGCGCCACGCTAAATCACTAAATACACCTCAGGATCGCTCTACAAAGTCCAGGTCTTCTTTTTCTATATTGCGTCTGCGTTAGTCAATAACCACACTGAACTGTTTAATTTGGACAGTCTGTCAAAATCTAAAATTAGCTATAGATCGAACTTATTACAGCAAAGCCGATCGATAGAAATTTGAGTTTTTAAATGATATACTGCCACGTTTTGTCTATTTTTATGTTTTCCACATTTGCATTATTGTTATGCGTGACGTATTTTTCATTTATTCGAATTGTGAATTTTAATGTGGGAATTATTTACTGTCCTGTTAGGTAACAAGTATTTTACTTCATAAATGTAGCGACGATAAATGTATTTTATATTAATGTATCCATTATAATATCTCCACTAGTACATCAAATTTAATACTTTTGAGGGTCCGATTGAAAATTGCGTTTTCAACATCGGATCTTTTTGATGCAAACTGACCATTGTTTTTTTTACTTATATTTATACTTATTGTGATCATGTACGGTCTATTTTAGTCAATAAACTATTTATTATACGAAAAACAAAAAAGTGCAGCCCGGGCTCCACCACACCGAGCTGCTGTTCCATTACCCAGTGACTACTCCTCACACCGTGAGGTGAGCAATCACTGGGTTCGCGAATCGTGCGCCCTAAGTAGACGAAGGGACCCAAGGATGACTGCCTTCTGGCGGCTAAGATGTGCGCCGCCGGCACACCGGTATTTTGCGCAGTGCAGAGAGCAGCGTATTCCTCATTCCACCTAGGGATCCAATGACCATCACCAGCGGACTTACAGTGTAGTCTGGCCAGAGCCTGCGAAGCTGTCCGGGCAACTCCTGATATTTGGTCCGCTTTTCCTCCTCCTTAGAGACGATGTTCACCTCGGCAGGTGCCGAAAACTCAATAACGAACATCGTCTTCTGTTGGTGGTCGAGAAGGACTATGTCGGGCTTGTTTGCCTGTACACGCTCGAGCGTGAGGAACGAGTAGTTCCAGTAAATCCGGCATCTCTCGTTCTCCACAGCGGACTCTATATCCCCTGGAGCGTATGGAAGCACCGGTGTCTCATCGATACCGTACGAGTGCCTTAAATAATAGTAGAGCACTCGTAGAGCCGCGTTGTGCCGATGGACGTAAGCCGTCCCAGCGTACGTCTTACACGCCGACAAGAGATGCATAAGCGTCTCTGGCGCCTGTCGGCAAGCTCTACAATGGGTGTCGGGTACATCTACACCCACAACCCTTTTACGGTACACCAAGGTGTTGAAGACACCGTCTTGGCAAGCCATTATGAAGCCCTCAGTCTCCGACTTCAACCCACTAGACCTTAGGAAAGAGAAGATCAACTGCTCAGACAAGCCATGCTCTTCTAGATGTTTGTAGAAGATTCCATGCATTGGCTTATCTTTATGAAGTCTTAAGAGAAAGTCGACTTCGGCAGTTTTAATGTGGGATTTTAATTCTGCGGGAGCAAATTCCGTAATGGACTGCTGACACCTCCGCTTGAAGTCGAGTGTGAGGCTGAGCTCCTCGGCTGCTCGTTTCACTGCGCTAAAAAGAAAGGCTCCTTTTCCCGCATTCTCGTGCTCTCGCACAAAGCGGATCAGGGGATCGGTGCTGTTCGTTACGTAGCAGGCAGTGGCCTATACTACCCTATACCCTACTCAATAGTCCACGCCCTCCCAGGTGTCGCGGGAGGTATATTCGCGGGACAGAGGACTTAGGATGCAGACTTCTCTCCATATTCATCCTTTTGCGGGTCTTCGTGTCGATTTCCTTCAGCTCGTTCGTTCTCCAGTGTATAGCACCAAAGGTGTATAATAACAATGGGACCGCAAGCATGTTTGTGGCAGCGACTTTGTTCTTGCCGGACAGTTCTGATGACCAGATCTGCCGGAGTCGGTGCAAATACTTGCGGCAGAGACACTCTTTGACCAATTCCGCCTCTTGGACATGACGCTGCGCCACTCTAAGGTAGGTATAGGTATCTCCGGCACGCAGTTGTCGCAAGATGCTTCCATCAACGAGCTGTTCCTCATCTCCACTATCTCCGCTTCGTCCTTTCTTGAGATGGACCAATGCACATTTGTCTGTTCCGAACTCCATTCCGATAGCATGACTGTAATCCTACACCACCCTCAGCGATTGTTGTAATTCGCGTTGGCCGGAGGCCAACAGGTGGGTGACCTTGTGCCTCCAGTTATTGGGCGTGCGACAGCTGTATCCTTTAGTATTTCTCAGCGCTATGGACAGAGGCAAAAGTGAGATGCAAAAGAGCAAGGGACTCAAGGAAGACTCCTCTTTTGAATGACAACAACTCTGTCTGAACCCGAGTTTCACCTGATGTTATAGTGAACCGGGTCTTGCAGAGTGGTATCAGTTGTTTGATATATCCCACTGTTTGATTATCCACCGAAAGACATTCCAACAGCCGCACAATCAGACGTGGTGTCGAATGCCTTGCGATAGTCAATCCAGGCCAAAGAAAGGTTTCGCTTGTACTGCACGGAGTCCAGCGTGAGACATCGGTCAATCAACAGATTCTCCTTGCAGCCAGCTACTCCTTTCTTTGACCCTTTCTGTTCATACACCTCGAGAAATACAGGATTCACAGCTTGAAGGATACGCATGTACAAGATTCTGGTGAAGAGCTTGTAACATGCGTTCAGACATGTTATTGGCCTGTAGTTTTTGGGATCAGACAAATCTCCCGTCTTCGTGAGAAGCACGGTTCGATCCTCGACAAACCAAGCCGGAATTAGCTGCTACTGATTTAGCCACGAGTTAAAAACTCTGGCTAAATGCCGGTGGCAACTGGGAAATGTTTACCACCAGTAGGTGTTTATGCAATCCGGGCCAGGAGCTGCGAAATTCTTTGCGCTTTCAAGGCGCCAAGAATTTCTTCCGCGTTTATCGGATGACGCAGTACATTCAAGTTAGGAGTCCTCCTACAAACGGACTCGCACTGCGCCAAGGCCGGAGTGTCGGCTGAGGGAGGTTTCGGCTGTTCGTAGAAGTCTCTCCAAAAGGCCTCCCCGCGATCAGCAGTCGGCGGCTGCTCTATTGCTGGTGGTGCCTGTTGGAAGAGGCGAGAAGGTCTTTCGTAGAACATTCTGTTCTTCTCCAGACCCCTCGCCCGCGCCACCAGCGATCGCTTAGCAGCTGTTAGCAGTCTTCTGTAGGTGGTCGAGAAGGACTATGTCTGGCAACAAGCCCGAGAGGCAAACAATGCCTCTACAAGCTCGAGCGTGAGGAACGAGTAGTTCCAATAAATTTTATTATTATCATTTAGATATCTTCCCAGCGTAGGTGTTTTGGATATTCACATCGTTGGGAATGGCAATATCTATCGAATAGGTAATTTTGTCGGCCTTTGACTTGAAAACTATATTTGGTCTATTGGCTAGGATAGTTTTGTCTTATGTATTTCAACGTCCCAGTATACTTTGTATCGATCGTTTTCGAGTACTGATGTCGGAGTGTTATTATAGTATGGATCTGTGTTTTCTATTAGTTTGTTTGCTGTGGCTAGTGCTTAGTGTATGATCTTGGCCGCAGAGGTATGCCTGGCTGTGTATTCGGAACCGGCAAGAGTTTTGCATCCGCTTGTTATGTGATCTATTGTTGCTTTTTGTTGGTGACATTTTCTGCAATTATCGTCTGTTATGGATGGATCTTTAACTACGTATTTCTTGTAGTTTCTCGTCGCAATAACTTGGTCCTGGATAGCAAGCGCATAAATCCCTCAGTTTCTGGAAAGAGCTGGCCATCCTGCAGCCAGGTGTATGATGTTTTTCATTTATGTGGTCTTGTGTAATACGCTATCTATGTTTGCTATTGTTTGTTATTATTATTATTATTATCTGGAATATTGTTAAACAAAAAAGTGGTAAACGTTGTAATAAAACCCAGCTTAGTATACGAGTGGGTGACGAAATATACAAGGAGTACAGATATTGCAAATCAATTTTGGTAAATACTTTTCAGAGATCGCTAAAAATATCGAAACTGCCTATTTCAATGATACGTCTTTCAATGACTTCACGATGGCACATGCATCCAGCATATTCTGTTTTTATCCCCCCGATAATTGTGATGTAGTAGGTGTTATAAATTCTTTAAAGAACACCAGTACAGTTGGGGTGGACAACATATCAGTAAAATTAATAAAATATATTGCTAACTACGTTGCTACACCACTGGCACATATAATCAACGAGGCTGTAGAGCAAGGTGTTTTGCCTCATAACCTTAAAATTGGAAAAGTGATTCCAATTTTTAAGCAAGGAGACGACAAAGATATAAACAACTATAGACCTATCACTATACCCACAGTTATTGGCAAGATCATTGAAAGAGCAGTATATAATAAGATGATGAGTTTCATAACTAAATATAAGCTAATCACTTCCTGTCAAAATGCATTTTATCCAGCTAGATCAACATAGGATGCGACATACTCGCTTTGCAAGTATATCTATGATTCATTAAATAGGGGCGAATATGTTGGAGTAATTTTCTTCGATCTATCTAAAGCATTTGTTGTTATTGACACCCCCATAATAGTTAGCAAATTAGGACTAGGTTTCCGAGGAAATTTTTTAAAGTGTTATCTGAATGGCAGACGAATTACTGTCAATGTTGAAGATAAACATTCTGATCTATATGATATTGCAACAGGTGTGCCCCAGGGTTCTATCATGGGACGTCTAATTTTCCTCCTTTTTGTCAATGATATGCCAGCTCATATAGGTACTGATAATTTAGTACTGTATGCGGATGATACGACAATTGCCGTACAAGTAGATAATATTTCAGAAATAAATAGCAAATTAAATCTTGTTGCATCAGAATATGTTCACTGATGCAGACGTAACAGTCTGATAGTTAATCCTAATAAAACTGTATTTATGCTATTCCATACAAAAAATTAATTAACACCACAAAAGAATGTCACCGTAGATGGCAATAATATTTATCAACTACTTCCAAATTTCTATTAGACGATATGAGCAACATTAATATCAGTAAAAATAAATAAAAGCTTTTATGTGCTCTTGCAATTAAGATCAACTTTTAACACTTCACAACTTATAAGTGTGTACTTTGCGATAGTCTATTCATATTATATTACGGGGTAATCTTTCTGGAACGAAAATGCTATTTGTGGCGCAAAAAAAGATCATGAGGTTAATTTTTAATTTGAAGCCCAGAGAATCCTGTAGAGTTGTATTTAAAAAGCATAACATTCTTACTCTTCCTTGTATATACATTTTAAAATCAATTATCAGAGTTAAAGAGCATATGGACGATTATCATACAAACTCCGACTTCCATTCATACCCCACTAGAAAAAGAAATTTCTTGAGATCTCCAAAAGATAATACTTCTTTTTTTGAAAATAATCCATACTTCATGGGAATCAAAATGTATAACGCGTTACCCGAGAATATAAGAAGTATTCGCAGCATAAGTAGTTTCAAAAACAGTGTGAAACAGTTTCTGTTAGAGCATTGCTTCTACAGTGTAACTGACTATTTTAATTCTTGTTAAGTGTTACATTGCATTTCTCTATGTTGTGCATGTGTATGTATGTATAAATGTGTTTGTTAAAAATGCTTATGAAATTGTGATATAGTGTTAACGCATGTGATATACAAAAAAAATGTACATTGATATACTAGACTCCAGACATGTCGTATACCATGTAAGATTTGTGGTTTAACAAGATGAAATAAATTATTATTATATATTATTATTACTCAAGGGATATTGGAGGGTTACTCAAGGGACCCTCAAGTGTGGCTTTGCTTTTGTATCTGTTTCCTAAGCAACATCTACCAGACGGCGGTATTCATTTAGCAACGATGTCATATCTCGACTATAAGTCAATTTGTTATGTCTAAGCTTACGCATTTTGATGTTTTCTATTATCTCTTTTTGTTTAGTGCCAGTATTTTTTGTTTTGTGGCGGACATTTTTCCGGATGTGACAGAAACTGACAACACCAAACTCCAAAATAACCTACAAAGTCGCCTTGACTGCAACGAAATGTCATGTTGACATGTCATGTTGCCATTTCGTTACTTGAGGAAGCCTTACGGAACCCTCAAGTATTAAGGGATCCTTAACTATCGACTATGAATATGACCCTAAGAGACCCTTGGGATAAGGCTACCTTCGGACTACCTCAAAAATAGTACAGTAGAACCTCGATTATCCGTGCGCGGGTTATCAGGACTGCGGATTATCCGAAATCGTAAATCACTTGGAGGAAACCTTCTAGCATGCAACAACGCAAACATCACTCGACAAAAACTCTGTGAAAAGCCGTGAGGGCGTCGCATGGCGCAATTTTGATGCTCTGGGATTCCCTGGAAATTACGTATAGTCAAAGTTTACGGAATACATATAAGTTGGATCACTCTCCGTCGGCACCTTGAAGAACTCACCTCAAAGCGATGCCGCGGCCGCACGCGCCAGTTAGTTTTTGCATTAGTTTTTGCCTAAGTATGGGGGTCTTTTAGCGGGAACTTCCTAACGCCTGGGTTTTACGTATATACGAGGGTCATTGAAAGACTAAGTATTGACAGCCGATTTAGACATACAAATACAAATATGACGTTTATTTTGCTAATACACTAAGTTACATAAATGGATATCAAAAATAAAACCTAGTAAAACTATTACTAATGAATTTGAAATGATTTCACATATTGTAGCTGTTTCGTAGATAAGTAAAAATTGGTTCTAAGGTGCTGTAGTATTTTTACTTTAATGTTTTGTTTATTTGGCTGATTTTTGAGACAACAGCTTATAAAATTTATGGTATACGAACTAGTATGTACAATTTTAAATGATAATCATGTAGAAATGCTTTACTTGGATGTGAATAAATTATTTTTGACATTTTGCTTTTCAGTATCATTCCAATTGCTACTGTAGAAACTAAATTGTTAAAGTTATCAATAGAAATATTTCCGAGCTCTAAAATATAATTTAGAATGTCCCTGGGAGGTATGGTAAGACCACCGAATGAATATTTTGTCTCACTATACGCTTTTAGCGTAATACAAGTACCTGTAGGTCTTGAATTAATCACTTTAGACCCCAAGTGTGCTAGTTTGTTTGAATTGTTTTATCGGGATGGACATAGAAAGGCACAAATGTACAGGTTGTCTCATTAATAATTTTGAATCGAATGTCACGTGACCAAGAACAAATACCTCATTGGGTAGTACAATGACAAAGAAAGACACAACATCTGCTCTAATTTACATCCCCAAAATTATAGTTCCCTACTACTGCCCAGTTCCGACATGTTGCTTATCCTAATCGTCGTGAAACACCCTGTATTTATATCCTTTACATTTCAAGGTTTACCATAAAATAAGGATGGATCTGATTGTCATTTTCCATCCGTTAATAAATTTAATTGATAAAATCAAACTTCTAAAAATATTATTCATTTCCTGCAAACAAATCCGAGATAACAAAATCCGATATTTTTGAGACATTGTATACACTTCGCGTTAAACACGTTCAATCTCTACTTTGCGCCGCCCCGTATCTACCGGCTGGCGTCGGTACACTGCTACCGGTGTACCGGGGTGAGGGAGCAAGGGGCAGGCCGTTTTGATATTTTTGCGGAGTGATTCAACTTGTATGTATTCCGTAAACTTTGGTATAGTCCGAAACACGAAAGAAAAGCGGTCTTAGGAATGTTCATTACATTAAACCCTGTAGAGTGTTGCTCTCGCGGGTGATCTATTCGTATGTATATTTATGTTGTAAGTTTATACATATGTAAATACACATACAAATGTACGTATGTATATAAAAATATGAATGTAATTATATAAGAGGAGCACGGATAATCGGGTTCTACTGCACAAACAAAATATTTAACAACTGATAAATTTCAAAAAGAATATATTGTTTCATACTCATTTCGTAAAAACACTGTATCGAAATAATTGTCATATGGAATTAATGAAGACAATACGTTTTTGAAGAATTGATTTCGATCAACCAACCCCCTGATTTTTTTTTGACAAAAATGTAAATAATAAGAATGTTTTATTAAAATCTTACATTGAACTTCTGGTGCATTGCGGCCTGATTTATGATGTCAGCAACAGAAGTCACTTTATGATTAGAGATGCTGTCTCTGAATGCAATCAAATCATCCTCTTCGTCATCCTCATCTTCATCATCGCTGGTCTCGCTTTGTTCCTCTGCGATTAAAATATTATAAAAAAGCTGCTTCCTAGGAAAATGTATATATTGATATTATATAAATGTTTTTATAATGGGATTATGGAACTATTGGGTATTTATCAAACACACTATGCGATATTAGGGTTTCTAGTACCTATAAGTAATGTTGTCATTGAAAATTACAGTTACACTTTAAACCTTTTAAACCATTTAAGATATCATTTTGTTTGAACCACCCGAAAAACGGTATTATAGTAAAAAGATCTCACTTTTCACGTTTCACGACATCAGCAACCGATTAAGGTGAAAACAGTAAGTAATAGAATGATTGTTTTAAATAGACACGCCCGGCACATCAAAGAAAAACCTGACATGGGCGTCACACTTTATACACATAAGGTTGTATATTAAAATTATTTCTCTAATGGATAATTAAGTACCTTTGATGAAGTTTCAAATAAAAGTATTGCAGATTTAACTTTTCTGTAAGTGGTTCTGTAACAAACGGTCCCTAAGTAATAACGATAACGTATGTATATACGACCTACGATTCATCCGGCGCGGCTATCATATGATGGGAACCGCCGGCCGTGAAAAAGTTGTAAAATATTGGACGGTTACTTGGCCGCTTCTTTGGAGAGATGAGGCTTTGCGGCCCTTTGACTGGCAGCATCCTATTCGAATATTTTTTGCTTTTTAACAAGGAAGAAATAGAGATTTAGTAGTTTTTGAGATGGATCGTACCATCTATTCACATAGGATGTTACGATTTATCGAATTGACCTGGTAGTTCGGTTGGTTTCAATTAGGATTAGAAAGACTATAAAACGTTATAGGAGTGCATTCTATATTGGACGGAGGGTGATCCCAGCACTTAGGTCACACTGAACCTCTTGAACATCCTCTCAAGTATCTCTCAGGACTGAGTGCTCGGCCCGCCCAACGTAGTGAGAAGGGTGGTGATGCAGCTCACCGGGATTCTCATTAACCAGGTCATGGAAGGCCAGCGTTTCCTCAGAATGGTTTCTCGATAAGATACAACAGCTGGACAATCGCACAGCAGGTGCTCAACTAACTCATCTTTAACGTTGTAGGATATAGGATAAATAATATTTACCACTGGCATCTTCTTGGCCGGTTCCCGAATCATCGTCGTCGTCATCGCTCGCCTCTGGATGATCTTCAATACGAAAATCGCTGTCATCTGAACTTTCTTCGTCAAAATCCAGCACGCAGGCCTGCTCCACTGGCTTCACACGTCTTTTGTTAGGATCCCTCTCTAATGAGAATATATCAATCAAATATTAATATATTGGATACAGTTGACCGCGCTTATTTGGCAAAAAAATGAAACCACATTAGTGCAAGCGCAGCAGTTTACCGAAGAAACTGCAGACGTTCACCTTTCGTCGGTAATCTCTTTTTCACTGACTGGATGACGGATGATAAATCAACTCCACCAACGAAAACACCACTGACCCAGTGATATAGGATTTAAATACAATTTCAATCGCAATGGCAATTAGAACTATTCGAAAAATGAGAACACTTATTTATCAATGTGCATCTGAATGATCTGAGAATCTCCTAGCGATGAAAAATCAGCTCCACTAATATTCTCAAATATTCGAAATATTCACCGGTATCATCATCTGTAAGCCTACGAAAAACAAAAATCACAACAGAGGTACTGCTTATCAGATTCTCAACTTTTACCCCAATGTTTCCTTCAATTTGTCGGATGTTTGAGTCAGCTGTCTTCAGCATTACTCCTTCCATAGCTGAAGTGATACACCGACAGTTTGAAATACCAAATTTTGCATTTTAGTCTCTTTGTTTCACTTTTATGTTCATGTTTTATCGCCTTTCCATCTTTGATGAAGCAGGAATGCGCAAAACAGAAAAAATTGTGACCTTCGATTCTTTTACTTCCCACACCGATGGGTGAAGGGAGTATTGTGAAATTTTCGATTTTGAGATTATACGCTTTTTGGGCGTTTTCTGATGTCTACATAACGAAAATCCACGTCACTCATTTCCGTCGGTCTGTCTGTCTGTTGGCGTTTTTCTAACGTCGTAATCTCAGTAACCGCTGAATGGATTCTGATGAAATTTGGGCAGCGATAGGTTGTGCTCCTATAATTTTGGAAATTGTTGTACGGGGGGCGGAGTAATTAGCAAAAACGAAAAATTTCTAATATTCCTCAAACTTCGTTTTTAGGCGCTTTAGGGGTACCTGATCATTTTCTACTTTTTTTGGGTGGGGGTGACATTGGGGTGGTTAGGGGGTGGGGGGTTGTAAATCTCAAAAATGTGTTGTACTCATAATACCCTTTTTTAGGTCCACTAGAACATTGCCTTGCTTATTATAGAAACCAAGTGACTTAGAATTTGTGATGTATACATATGAGTATTGTTTTAGATCGTTCTACATATATTGCGTAACCCGAAAATTATCGAATAATGAAATTTTGGCACAGCAAAATAATAAAAAAACTAAAGATATAAAAACAGCGCAAACTTCGTTTTTAGGCGTTTTAGGGGTTCCTCATCATTTTCTATTCTTTTTTGGGTGGGGGTCAAATTGGGGTGGTTCGGGGGTGGGGGGTTGTAAAACTGAAAAATTTGTTGTAGTCATAATGGGCTGTCAATTGACCTGTGAATGAAAAACCTAACGACATATTTTTTTTAGGTACATCCGAACATTGCCTTGCCTAGTACAGAAACCAACGAACTTGAAATTTGTGGTGTAAGTATATATACGAGTGTTGTTTCAGATCGTTCTGTATTGCGTAATGAGAAAATTATTGAATTGATTTTAATGAAATTTTGACTTAGTATTGCTACCGCGGCGATGATGGAAAATGCGTATGTTTTGGAAAAATCGTGTTAGTGGCGGCGCAGCATAATAAAAAACTAAAAATATAAAAAAACTGTAACTTCGGTTTTAGACGGTTTGGAGGCTACTGATCATTTAGCATCGTCCAGTTGAAGCATGCAGAAAAAAACTGATGGATGCTTTTTTGCGGGCGGGTGGGCGATGATTTGGTTGCAAGGGGATTTCAGACTATAGCTTCATGCAATGGGAAAATAATAAAATGGTATCATCGTTATGTGTAGGAAGTACTGAGTCAATCAACTTGACTCCATTTTTTTATAGTCTAAGAGCCCGCTAATTTTTACCTTGAAGCGAACCATACTTTTGAAATCATATAATCGATTTATCATGACAGATGTTTTCAAAATTACAACAGTGCTTGTTTCAATGTTGTCGGGGGGTCACCGCTCGAGGGGTGACGGGGTGAAATCTGCTTCGTGACGATTTTCGAGGAATATCGTCATTTTGGGAAGTACTATCGAAAAAACGTTCAAGTAACTTATGGAGAGAACAAAATTCTGCACAGTTCTGGTCTTTAAACTTTTCGTGTGCGACCAATAGTTTCCATTCTACAATCCCCGAAAATTAGGGGCTGATTTTGTGATTTTTACTAAAATCAGAATTTTATCGCGGATTAAGACGAAGACCCTTATCAAAAAGTTCTGTAACATTTTTTTTTTCGCTGAAAGAATATTTTCTCATTTCTATATTACCTGCAGCTGCAGTCAATCCATTTGGTCTTACAAAAAAAAGTACGACATTCACGAGCGCGCCGCTAAATACCTACTCTGATATGTGCTGTTGCGAAATATATCTTATCTGTGGATATTTCAGTGAAGGTGATACTACCTCAGCGTTGTTTAATTATTAAGGATAAGATTTGATTTGCGACCTATGGGGGTTGCTGCTGGAGGGGAAGGGGTAGGTAATAACTGTTTTGCGACGCTTATCAAAAAATAGTGCCGTTGTGGTGACATCGAAAAAAATTTCAAATGATATATGGAGAAAACACAATTCTGCACTAATTTGTTCGTTGCACTTTTTGTGTGCGACCAATAGTTTTCGTCCTACAGCGCCTCAAAGATACTACTTTAACAAAAAATCAAAATGTTATCGCGATTAAGATGTATATATCACTACCAAAAAATGATGGAACGGTTTGTCTGCAGGTATCCGATTTTTTTTATTTGAGCTAGGTGCCACATTTAACTTGTAGTCAAATATGTTACAAAAAAATTTCATTTTCAAATTGTTTCCACATCACTCAGGAGGTAAAGTTGGTATCGGTGCATTTGGTGCAGAACCGAACATTTTAATCCGACTTTACGGCAACCACAAGCAAGTCCACAACCTTTCTGGCATCTTTCTATAACGAGATACTCTCAAGTAAAACCGCTGGAGCTGGTTCTTTATCCATCCGAATTGCGACCAGGCCTGTGGGTGTTCTTTGCCATCCATGCTCTTCTTGAGGTTCCTGAATACCCCACCAGCTTTTTACTTGTTAATAAATATGCAGTGAATGATTGCGTTCAGGGAACCTGAGCGCACTCGAGCGCTCCTGAGCGCTCAGGTAGCAGTCACTAAGCGTCCCGCTACTCATTTCGCGCTTATTGAGCAGACGCCATTTTATGTAGCAGAATTATTATACGCCCTATTTGAGTAGCAACAATTCAATGGGCAAACATAACCTAAACCTATCTGCTTTCTGACCTGTCCACGGCAGTAAGCGTCACCGACTTTATCAAAAAATTGAAATCCAAGCCTTTACTTTGCAATATAACGACCGAAATATAGATTGTAAAGAAATCGGTATATGGAGGTATCACACTTTCAGAATAATTTACGTTTCTGGTCAATTCAACCGTATTTTCCAGGCCATCATGGAGTGGTTGCGCTTAATGCCGGTATCAAAATAGCTATTGCTATTATTTCTTGATTCATTTTCAATTCTTTACCGTATTTAGAGTTTTGGATATTAATTAAAACAAACTGTTAATCTTGCGATTCTGGCGGTTGCAAATGAATGTATGGCAGGACTGTTTATATACTGGTTATATCATGTAATGTATTGAGTGTGACAGTTTAGACGTAGACCGTTCAGTATTCCGCTTTAATAGAGCGCTCTATGAGAAGCACTCCAAAAGAGCTCTTAGGTTCGCTGAACGCAACCAGTCATATTAGCACGCAACAGATATCGATAGGAGCGCCGCCGCCGCGAGATTGAATATATTTTCATACAAAATTTGTATACCGTAGGGTCCAGTGACCCATAAAATATTATCTGTTGAGAATACGCTCCATAATTGTTTGGTAGTGATGTTCATCTTAATTCGTGACTAAATTAGGTTTTTTTGAAATTTCAAAATTATAAACCAATCCTCAACTTTGGCGTGCTGTAAAATGTCGCAAATTGGTCGCAAACAAAAAACATTATTATTCTAATATTATCAAAGACAAATATTAATGCATTAGAACACTGTGGTGACCTTCTTGTACCAGAGAACGTATCACCCATCATTGTTATTTTTATACTCTTTTTCACTCTTGCAGTACTACAGATAATAGTACTGTCAGGCCATTTTATGTCTATGATTATTCAAAAGGTAACTTTTACTTATCAAAACAATTGGTTTGCAGTATTGCTTGAAGATCATTAGAAATAATTCTACTAGAAATATCCAGTTTTATTTTACAATGATTTAATTATGAGAATAAAATGTAAGAACTGATTACATAGTCGAATCAAAAATAGTAAAGATAGACCTTCTTGTATAATTGAGTATTGAGAGTTAAGGGCTGATATTAAGCGTAAAACTAAAGAATTCAGATTACATAATGAAAATATTGAGACTAATGTTCATGCTGATCCTACCAGGTCATTCATTAAGTCCAGAACCCATAAATATAGGGTTCAAGAAAGGTGTTTCATTGGCTCTCAAGATGTGTCAAATGTCTTTGCAGCATATTTTTATTCTGTATTTGGTCATCCTAGTCCAATAGAAGGCTCCTTTATTTCAAAAATACCTTGAAGCGACCCACACTTTTGATATTAACATATGTTGTAAAAGTTTTGAGAAGTTTTTCAAAAAATTTAAAAAAAGTACCTCAAAATAACATATTTGAACTGTAACGAGAACTACAAAAAAATAATATTTCTTAATATAAAACAGATATTAAAGTACTGCTAATGGGCCATGATCTTCCACGGCTCGCAATTTCCTCTTAATGTTCCTCATTAGGTTTTGGACAGATTCTAGATCAATTTCTCTGATCTTTAGTATTATACTTCTTCTTAACTGCTGTTCGTTTTGAGCTTCCCAGCCATTGTTATACACTTTGGCACCCAAAAAGTTTCGATAGGTCTTGCTTGAGGAAGATTGGGTGGGTTGTCGTTTCGTGGTACAAAAAGGTATTTTGTGTTATTCTAGCCAGTTTCTCGTACGCGAAACATGTCTTGAAGCCAGATCTGGCCAAAACATTATATTGTCATTAGCATGGTGGGTATTAATAAAACTGAGTAGTTTAGGCAAACGTCTTTGAGTATAGACTTCTGCGGTAACCGCTTCGACCCTATAGAACTCGTTCAATGTACGGCTGTGAAATACCGTTGTCTGATATTATAGCGCACCACATTAACACTTTGTTTTGTGTTTTCAAACTTTTCTTTTCGTTTAAATTTTACACTATCTGGACAGGCTTCAAAGTCTGTATAAAAACCATCATTACCTTTGATTTCTGAGTTCGAAAATGTGAAATACTTTTCATCGTCAAGAATAATTTTTATGTTGCCAGCAAAACGAGTACGATGTAAATTGCGACAGCATTGAGGAATTCTTTCTAATTGATTTGGGGAATTCTTTGGACATTATCTTCTTTTTCGGAATTTTAAGTTATTTCTCTTCATTTCTCTACAGATGTGTTAGCATTGACGTGGAAAAATGCGTCCAAGTTTTCGTGTTGAAGTTCAAACTCAATGTTCAGTTCTGTTGACCATTCTTTGAACTGTAGCAGCATTCAACGCTCTTGGACGAGCACTTTTTGGTAAATTGATACAAAAAATACCTTCTTCGCATTCACGGATCGCTGGATAAATTGTGACAAAAGAAATATTTTGATCTTGATATAGGCGAATTATTTCTTTTTTTTCAAGTCGTCCAACTATACTGTAAATACTCTTCCGAATATCTAATTTGTACGACCTTTTGACAACTTATATCATAACCAAAATGGTTTTATTGTTAGCCCGTGTTCACATCGGACGCGCCTCGCTTGGAGCATCGCGCTTTGCTTAGCGCTACGCTATGCGCCCGATGTGAACGGCTGCATCTAAACGTATGGGTTGGTTCCCCTCGCTTTACGCTAGGCGGTAAGCGTAGCGCTATGCGCTCGATGTAAACGGCTGCATCTAAATGTATGGGTTGGTTTCCCCTCGCTTTACGCTAGGCGGTAAGCAAAGCGCGACGCTCCATGCGAGGCGCGTCCGATGTGAACGGGGGCTTACGTTTAGATGTTGACTGGATATCATGGTAACGATTTCTGAATTGTTTCCAACGGTGACTACCTCCCGAGTTTTGAAAAAAAAATCTCAACACTTTTGCAACATACGTTACGTAATCGATTTGTCATGAAAAGACGTTTTTAAAACGACAACAATGCCAGTTTCAATCCTGGCGGTTGAGGGTTTGCCGCTCGAGGGGTAAGGGGGTGAAAACTCTGCTTCGCGACGATTTTCGAAGAATAGCGTCGTTTGGTAAGTGCTATTAAAGAAGTTCAAATGACTTATGGAGAGAACAAAATTCTGCACAATCTTGGTCCTTACATTTTTCGTGTGCGGTCAATAGTTTCCGTCCTACAGTGCGCCAAAGTTAGGGGTTGTTTTGAGATTTTCACTAAAATCAGAATGTCATCGCGGATTCAGACGAAGAACTTTATCAAAAAGTCGTGTAACATTTTTGTTTCCCCAAAAGAATGATGTCTTCTCATTTATTATCAGCAACTGCCTAAACTCACGCATTTGGTTTTAAAAAAAAATTACGACATTTAGAAACACACCGCTACTTACAACCGATAAGTGCTGTTATATCTTATTTATACATACCTTTAGTAGAAATGATACTATCTCGGCGTTGGTTAGTCTAGATAAGATTCAATTTGCGACCTCTGGGGGTTGCCGCTCGAGGATGGGGTGAAACTGTTTCGTGACGGTTATCGACAAATAGCGCCGTTGTGGTAAGTGCTATCGAAAAAATTTTGATCTCTACATTTTTCGTCTGCGAATAGTTTCCCCAAAGTTAAGGGGTGGTTTTTGATTTTTACTAAAATCATAATTTTATCCCGTATTAAGTCAAAGAACGCTAGCAAAAAGTGCTGTTACACTTTTTCTCTTAAGAGAATAACATTATCCATATCTCTATTCTCTGCAGCTGCCTAAATAACACATTTAGGCTCAAAAAAAAGTACGACATTCGGGAACACATCGCTACCTCCTACGATATTAGCCAATCAAGTTCTAAAAAGCCTTTTGAACGCAAAAAGTTGGAAGGAAATGAAATTTGGTGGGATGGTAGACATTGATCCCCTGAATGTACACATGAGTTTGTGACCTCGGGGAGGTTGCAGCTGGGAGGAAGGGGGTTGGGCGTAGACTGCTACGCGACAATTTTCGAAAAATAGCGTCGTTTTGGTAAATGCTATCGACAAAAGTTTCACATTAGTTATAGAGAAAAAATCACCGCTCTTCCCTCCCTCCCTCCCTCGAGTCACAACCTACAGGGGTCGCAAATTGAATCCTCTCATTTGAACATTTTTTCGATAGCACCAAAACGACGCTATTTTTCGAAAATTGTCGCGAAACAGAGTTTTCATAACGCCTCCCCCCCCCCCCCACCCGCGAGCTGCAACCTCCCCGAGGTCACAAACTTAGGTGTACATTCAGGGGACCAATGTCTACCATCCCACAAAATTTCATTTCTTTCCGACCTTTTGCGCTCAAGAGACTTTTGTAGGACTTGGCGATTGTCGTGTGGCTAATAAGAGAAATATTATTCTCTATTACCAAACTTTTTGATAGCGTTCTTCGACTTAATACGCGATAAAATTACGATTTTAGTAAAAACACAAACCATCCCCTAACTTTGGGGCACTGTAGAATGGAAACTATTGGTCGCAGACGAAAAATGTAGAGACCAAAACTGTGAAGAATTTTGTTGTCTACATATCATTTCAATTTTTTTCGATAGCACTTACCGTCACGAAACAGTATTCACCCCCCTCCGCCCCACCCTTGAGCGGCAATCCCCAGAGGTCGCAAATTCAATCTTAATTAACCAACGCCGAGGAAGTATTATTTCCACTAAAAGTATGTATAAATAAGATATTTTCGCAACAGCACATATCGGTAGTAGGTAGCGGTGTATTCCTAAATGACGTAATTTTTATTTTAAACCGAATGCGTGAGTTTACACGACCCTTTGATAAAGTTCTTCGTCTTAATTAGCTTACCAAAACGACGCTATTCTTCGAAAATCGTCGCGAAGCAGAGTTTTCACCCCCACATACCTCGAGCGGCAACCCCCCGACAACATTGAAACAGGCACTGTTGTCATTCAGAAAACGTCTTTTCATGACAAATCGATTACGTGATATCAAAAGTGTGAGTCGCTTCAAGGTAGAAAGACTTGCCGGGCTCTTAGACTAAGAAGGTGTAAGGAAATTAAAATCCAAAAAGGCATGTGGAAGTGACAGCATTCCAGCTTACATTTACAAAGGCTGTGTCGAAAATCTCCCTACACCCTTAGCTTTTATTTTTAATTTAGCGGTTGAAAACAATGCTTTTCCTGATCGTTTAAAAAGTGGTGTGATAACACTTGTTTATAAAGGATCCGGAGATTCAAACTCAGTGAAATACAGACCTATATATGTGCTTAGCTCTTTTGCAATGATATTTAAAAATATTTTATATAATGATATAATGCAAACAGTCCAGAAAAAATTTGCTATACAACAGCATGGTTTTTTGCCTAACAGATCAATAGTAACAAATCTATGTATAGTATCCGATACAGCTGCAGAGGCTATTCATGATAATAGCCAGCTAGATGTCATATGAAAGATTGTGCAAAAGCATTTGATAAAATTGATCACAGTATTCTACCTACATCTAAGAAACCAAAGAGTTAAAAGTTGGGAACTGTCTCTCGGGTAGTTTTATTGCTACATCAGTTGTACCACAGGGAAGTAATCTCTTGGCCCCTTGTTATTTTTAATTTTTATCAACAGTCTACAAGCATTTGTTAGATTTTCTGAGTCTACTACGTATATGCAGATGATTTTTTAAGATATTTAAAAGTGTTGAGCTAGAAAGACTGTCAACAGCTGCAGGATGACTTGGATCAAGTAACTCTCTGGTTTAATATTTCTGTCTTTCAAATCCTTACTTGACGTGATTTACTTAGACAATAAACAGTTACATCAAACATACAGCATGAAGTTCTTAGGTCTAACTATTGATCAAAAATTGAATTTTATAAATCATATCGATAATTTAATTAATGAGTTAGCTACATACTAAGAACAGTTAGAGAAACTCTCGGAAGAAACACCACCAAAAATTGTTATTTTGCATTATTCGAAAGTAGTTTGAGTTACGGCATCCCATTTTGGGGTGTCTGTTCTCATACCTACTTAAATAAATTGTTAGTTCTACAGAAGCGAGCAATTACATGCATCGCCAAGAGTAGACTTAGAACTTCATACAAGCCACTACATATTTCTAGAATACAAAATTATGACCGTAACTGCACTATTTATTTTAGAAACGTCATCACTAATATTCAAAAACAGAACGAAATTTGAGACCATAAATATAGAATATAATATAAGACAAAAAAATGGTTTTAAATTAATCACCCCCACATCATCAATCATTAAAGATTCAATTATATATAATGGAGTAAAGATTTATAACAAACTTCCTCACTCTTTTGAAATGTAAAAGGATTTAAAAGTTTTTCCGTAAAAACGTTGAAAATGTTCTGTTGTTCTGTTAGAAAAACCTTATTATACACTAGATGAGTTCTATGACGGGTTCTAGTGAATATCCCACAAATTTTGTTTATTACATAGCTTTGTCAACAAGAATCTTTTAATTTCTTAGACAATAAAGTATATTATTTATCTATCTATCTAATAATAGTGGAATATCAGTATAAATAAATGTAGTTATTTTTTTTTCCAGGAGCCGTCCGACATTGCTGTCCCCGTCAATACTTAAGCCTTAAGGCCTATTGTATTATTGCTCCTCTCTTTTACAGTATCCACTCCAGCAATCTGGATCCCTGCATAAGTTTATGCAGTTTACCTACTGGTCCTGGTGCTGAGCCGTACTCCATTGGTTCTAGCTTGGTCTTCCCAAAGAGCTGTTGTCTCTTGTGATCTAGCGCTTCGCACTCACAGAGCACATGTAGGGCTGACTCGGTTCCTCTTCCACACAATCTGCAGTTGAGGTCTCCATTGTAGAGACCCATTTCATTCAGGTGTTCCTTCAGGCCACAATGTCCTGTGAGGAGACCCGCCGTTATTCGGAGCTGATTTCTACTCAAGGAGAGCAGTGTTTCAGCTATCTTCTTGCATGGAGCTTTAATGAATGTTTTTCCATGACCACATCCTGGCAACAAGTTCCACTGCTCCTTGTGCTGATGTTTCACCCATTCTCCCACCTGGTGTCTGATTGTGCTTTTAGGCACCCCCAGGGCGGGTTCTGCTCCAATGTATAGGGCAGACGAGCCTAGTCTTGCTAGCTCGTCCGCTCTTTCATTGCCTCTTATACCTGAGTGTCCAGGCACCCACTCCAAAGTTACTTTGTTGTGTTCTGCCAGTCTTCCCAGTTCCTGTAAGCATTCCCAGACTAGAGCAGACGTAACTTTGGGCGCTTCTAGTGCCCTAAGTGTAGCCTGACTGACTGTAAGTATTGCGATCCACTTGTTTCTGTAGGATCGTTCATTATTGATCCTTGCACATTGCAGGATGGCGTACACCTCTGACTAAAATACCGAGGCGTATTTTCCTAGCGGAATGCTCTGTCTAGTTCCTCTTCCAAAGATTCCCGCTCCTGTGCCTTGCTCGGACTTTGATCCATCTGTGTACCAGACTATTTCCCGATGCAGGTTGTTTACTTCACAGAGTTCTCGATCTCTTATTATAGTTTCGAATTTCTTGTTGAAGATGTATTTCGGAGTTAGGTGGTCCTTTCTAGCATCCATTATGGTGTGCCCCACATATTCTGCGATTTGGTTGTGTCCAAGATCCTTGTAAATTCCTCTTGGTAGGGTTTGTAGTCTACAGTAGCCCATTCTCGCCTCGCCCATTATTACAATTTGCAACGGAGGGAGGTCCAGGATGGTCTCTAGGACTGCAGTGGGTGCGCTTTGCCCCTGTTATGGAAAGACAAGCAAGTCTTTGCACCTTGCTTAGTTCTGCTATAGCAGCTCGCTGTTTCATCTTTGGCACCAGACCAAAGACGCATATGTAATCATGGGTCTCACCACCATTGTGTATGTCCAATGCACCATGGCTGGACTTAGACCCCATGTCTTACTATGCGAGCGCCTCGATAGCACTAATGCCATCTCGGCTCTTCTTTTAACTCTTTTGAGCTGAGGGTTCCAGGTTAGCTTAGAGTCTAGTACTACTCCTAAGTATTTAACCTCCCCTGACAGCTGTATTTGGCTACCCAGAAGTTGTAGAGGTCCTAGTCCCTCGAATTTTTCCTTCTGGTGAAGGCAATTATGGACGTTTTGGAGGGGCTGACGTTCAGTCCCTCCTTATGGGTCCAGCTTGTAACAGCATTTAGAGCCCTTTGCATTTTGTCTCTAACCGTGCTGTTGAATTTTCCTTGCTCTAGAATTACCAGATCGTCCGCATATCCTAGATTCCTGTGTCCATCCTTGTCTAGAAGACTGATTAGCTCGTCAACAACGAGGTTCCAGAGTAATGGCGATAGTACGCCGCCTTGAGGGCATCCCCTCGTGACTCGAGCCGTCATAGTCTCTTCCATGATAGTTGTGTATACCAGTCTCCCTTTTAGCATGCAGTCAATCCACCTGCATATAGTGTCTTCGAGGCCTATTCTCCTCGAGGCTCTGGAGATGGAGTTTAGGGCCGTATTGTCAAAGGCTCCTTGTATATCTAAGAAGGTGCAGAGTAGCAACTCTTTGTTTTCCAGTGCATATTCAGCCGCCTGTACTAGCTGATGTAGCGCTGTTTCTGTTGATTTTCCTGCTATGTATGCATACTGGTCTAAATGTAGTGGTCTGTCAACCAGAACATTATCCCTAATATGTCTGTCTAGCAGTTTTTCGAAGGTCTTCAGTACGAAGGACATCAGACTTATTGGTCGAAGTGACTTTGCATCTCCCTGCCCAATTCTTCCAGGTTTGGGTACAAATATCACCTTTATGAGTCTCCATGGCTTCGGCACATGACCTAGCGCTAAGGTGGCTCTTAAAATTGTGCTGAGTCTTCTTACAAGAAGGTCTGAGGCCTCCTGCAGAAGAACCGGATATATGCCGTCTGGTCCTGGAGATTTGTATGGGTCAAAAGAATTTATGGCCCATTTTGTTTTCTCCAGATCAACCACGGATTTCGCTAGCCTCCAATCATCCCTCCCCGCCCTCCTTAGAGGGTCGAGTGGTTCTGTCATGTAGTCCTCAGGTTTTAAATCCGTTATTGTTGACTCTGGAAAGTGTACCTTAAGCAGCTCTTTGAGTGTTTCTTCTGCGGTTGTTGTAAATACACCAGTATCTGTTCTTAGTGTATTTATTGAGCTGTGCGGTTCCCTCGAGAGTATTCTTTGAAGCCTGGCACATTCCGAGGTGTTCTCTATGTCCTCGCAGTACCTTCTCCAAGAATCTCTTTTGGCCTTACGCAAAGCTTTGTTATATTTATCCTGGGCCTTCTTGTAGTCGTCCCAGCCTCCTGTATTTCTAGCACGATTGAACTTTCGCCTTGCCTTGTCCCTCAGTTTCGCATGCTTATGTAGAATATTTCATTGCACCAACACTTAAGGAATACTCAAAGTCTCCTTAAACCTTCCTTTATAAAGTGCTCGATTTTAGCAACCTAAACACGACTTAACTGCCTTTTGCATTTAATTATCGCATCATTGTGATCTGGTGCTGTCTTTTTATCGTGATTATGAAAGATTTCGATTGTTTACTATGCTGTGATATGGAAGTTGTCGATATTGTAGAGTGTGGAGTATGGAATTCCTAGGCGTATTTACCACAGGCCAAATTACTTTGAGGAGCTAGATGAATTAAGCTTTTTCAAAAGGTTTAGGCCAACGACTTTAGGCAAAAATACTGTGGCATCTATATCTTGTTTGCATTCACTCATTTGTAAAAGGAATACACGGTTATTTGAGATAAATACTGTGATCAAATTGTATAACTCTCTTGTAAGACGACACTTGGAATATACAGTTGTGATATGGGCACCTCATGCAAAAACTCATTCCAATTCCATCGAAAAGGTTAAAAAAAGGTTTTTACGATATCTGCATGTTAAGAAGTATTGCATATATCCATATATGATCTCATACAAATCAATGCTAGTTGATACTTTATCTCTAAGAAGTAGTATATAGTCGGTCGTATTTGTGTTCTGTATCATTAACAGTATTGAATACAGTGAGATATGGCTAATCAACAGACTTAAGTTTAGGGTGCCTACGATAGCTGTAACAATAAGAGACCTAAGATTGTTTTCTACATGTACTTCGAGTTGCTC
Organism: Callosobruchus maculatus; assembly: GCA_951848785.1. Lineage (NCBI taxonomy): Eukaryota > Metazoa > Arthropoda > Insecta > Coleoptera > Chrysomelidae > Callosobruchus > Callosobruchus maculatus. The sequence continues at coordinate 1,518,401 of CATOUR010000191.1, read as the reverse complement.
ACCAATTTGAAACATGAACATGAACAGAGGAATGTAATATTTTATTTGAGAGCTGTGATATAGAATTATTTACTACTAATGTAGCAGCAATCAAAGTTTGCTTTGGGTAAATATTTTTAAATAGTATGCATACCTAGTCAATCGCTGGATATAATTTTAATTATGCATGTGGTCCTGGTGTAAGTTGTATGTATAGGTATTCGTTTTCTTCTTCTTTTTTTTTTAGTAAGGCACTCTTACCTTGTAATTACCTTGCCATGTTATGTGGGAGTATAGATAAATACATAAATTATCCCCCTCTCCCCTCGAGCGACAACCCATTGAGGTAGGCAATCGAATCTTGACTCTATTAAACAACGCCGACGTAGTATCATCTTCACTGAAATCATCCAGAAACAAGATATTTTTGGCACCAGGACACACCGGAGTATGTAGAGACGCGCTCCTAAATGTCGTCCTTGTTATAAGGCCAAATGGATTTAGTTTAGGCAGCTGCAGATAATATAGAAATGAGATGATATCGTTCTTTCAGATAAAAAAAATTACAGAACTTTTTGATAATATGCTTCGCCTTAATCCGCGATAAAATTTGATTTTAGTGAAAATCACGGATCAACCCCTAACTTTGGGAGATTGTACAACGGAAACTATTGGTCGTACACTAAAAATGTAAAGACCAGAAGTGTGCAGAATGTTATTCTCTCCATAAGTCATTTGAACATTTGAACCTGTTTACGCTATTTTTCGAAAAGCGTCGCGAAGCAGTTTTCACATCCCCCCCCCCCAATCGAGCGGCAACCCTCAGAGATCGACTCTTATCTTAATTAAACAACGTCGACGTTATATCATCACCACTGAAAGCATCCACAAATAATATTTTGGCAACAGCACATATCGGAGTATGTAGCGACGCTCCTAAATGTCGTACTATTTTATAAGACCAAATGGATTGACTTTAAGCAGCTGCAGATAATATATAAATGAGAGAATATCATTCTTTCAGTGGAAAAAAGTGTTACAAAACTTTATGATAATGTTCTTCGTCTTAATCGGCGATAACATTCTGACTTAAGTGAAAATCACCAATCAACTCTTAACTTTGGGGGATGGTAGAATTGAAACTACTGGTCTCACTCGAAAGATGTGACGACCAGCATTGCGCAGAATTTTGTTTTCTCCATAAGGCATGTGACCCGTTTTTTCTATAGCACTTACCAAAACGACGCTATTCTTAGTCTTACAATTCACCAGAGAAAGAATCAGTGAGGAAAAGATAAACTGGGCCATATCCTGCTTCTCCCCCTTCAAATCACCAGGGCCGAACGGCATATGTCCAGCCCTACTTCAATGGGGTCTGGACATATGCATCTTATGCCGCACCTGGTGGGAATATTCAAGAACCTCCTTGGCTCTAAAATATATTCCCAAAAAGTGAAGAGGGGTGAGTGGTCTACATACCTAAACCAGGTAGAATGGACTACACCCTACGAAAAGCATTACGGCCAATAAACTTAACACCTTTCTTTGTCTATCAATCCCAAGAAGACTAAGATGGTTCTGTTCACCAGAAAAAGGAATATCAGGCCCCCTGAACTTCTCAATGTCAAGCTAAACTTTTCAGAAGAATTGAAATATCTTGGTAATACCTTCGATAGAAAGCTGACTTGGAACTCTCACTTAGATAGTAGAGCCAAAAGAGCATAATATGTCGCTTATGAACAATGTCGGCGAACAGTGGGACGCACTTGGGGCCTGTCGCCAAGAGTTACCCACTGGATCTATACCACAATCATTAGGCCTATGCTAACGTATGGAGCCATTGCCTGGGTACCTAACGTTCTGCAAGAGACGGCGAAAAATTAATTATAATTATAAAGTACAACGTATGGCCTGCATTAATATAACAGGAGTTATGAGTACAACACCGACTGCTGCTAAGGAAGTAATAATTGGCATTACCCCTTTAGATATTTACATCAAAGAGGTTGCGTTATTGTCAATGCTACGCTTAGATAGGGAAAGAGAGGGGATATCGCATGCCCATTTGATGCTATATGAATTAGCTGTTACCGAAAATGAATAGCTGTCAAAATTTTGGTGAAAACGGAAGGTGGTGTCTTTTGCGATATTTAACGTTTTTAAGACCAATCATTGTGAAATATTGTGGTGTGCGTAATGGTAGGGTGTGCAGCTTACCGTTGTAAAAGCCACAGCAGCAGGAAGGAGCCAGGAATCACTTTTCACAGGTAAATTTATGTTCATATTTTTTGGTGTATCCGAAATTTATGCAAATATATCGATATCTAGTTCAGAGATGAGAAGTTCACGGTTAAGTAAATGTTAATTACTTAAATTTGAACTGGAAATGGTGAAATTGGCCATACAGAACTCGTAAATAACAATATTTTAATGAATTTTATTTGAAAATAGATTATTTCTCTAAATAGCTTAACCATAATGTTAATCCCCTTAGCTACGATACTGGGACTAGCGCTTTGGTGCCATTTGGTAACAGAAATGTCAGTCGCGCGTTCCGTCCTCTCTCTTTCCTTGTCTAAGATGCTACGACTTCGCACACTTGGTATTAATCCGGATGTAGGTATGGGACGACTGAGGCAGCTGGTATGGCGGGAAGCGCTAAAGACACTACCCATTTTACAAGTAACCAGCGACTCAATTGAACCAACATTTATTTTTAAGAAACCCTACAAAATGCAAATTAAACAGAATGCTGAGCCAAATGTGACAAATGCAATTTGCATATAAACAGATGGCTCCAAAACAAGGGAAGGCACTGGCTGTGGTGTGTACTCCAGGTCTCTAAACCTAAGAACAAAGTGGGATATGGGTAAAAACGCCAGAATCGTTCAAACGGAAATGGCTGGCATATTGATAGCCGCAAATGAACTAGCCAGGAGACATGTATCTGGAAAGACTGTAGCAATCTGCACTGACAGCAGACCTTGTATCACATCAGGGCTAGCAATGGAATGCCACCAATCTTTAGCCCATGCTTCGGATAAAAACAATATTGTCCCGAGGTGGGTTAAAGGGCTCAACAACAACAAAGGCAACCATATAGTGGACGGCCTAGCCAGGAGGGCCGCTGACCGAGGAACTTTAGTACCATGTGACCTTTCCGGAATGTCGACGACTACAATTGCGGGATTAGCCAAAAAAACACTCCCATGCCCAAATGGTAAAAACGATGGGAAGAACTACAAGGATGCCGATTTGCCAAGGAAATCCTTACAGGTTTTGACATGGCAATATCCAAGAAGTACTTGGCGATGACCAGACCAAATCTACGTCTCATAGTAGAATTCCTGACTGGCCATTGTCAACTCAGGAAACACCTCTACATTCAAGACTATGGGGTTAAGTGACACACAGATATGTAGAATGTGTGAAAACAAAGACGAAACTGTGGAACACGTCATATGTGAATGACCAAAGTTATCTAATAAGAAAGTGGGCGTTCGGCCTACACCTGCCCACATAAGGGCGATGTCCCCTAGCAACATGTTCATCTTCCTACAATTGGCAGGATGGACAATGACCTTAGAAAACAGCTCCCTAGGAGGATGCACAATGGTCCAGTTGTGGCCTAAATGCAGCGAGACCACTCACCCTCCCCACAGATACAGATATTCTTAGAAAATAGTCGGGAAGTAGAGTTTTCACCCCTCGCCCAAAATCAGCGTCTTATCAGATGTGGAGGAATCTCCGGACATCTCCGTCAAGCTAGAGAACTTGTTTCAGGACCTCTGGATAAGGTGGGACGGTTCTGTCTCTCGCTGGACAGAAGCCGACTAAAGTTACTTGTCGCCCTGCTATCCGGCCATAACACCTTCAAACGCCATTTGTATGTGATGAGGGTGGACTATACTCGGTTCAAGGGTTCTTGAACCTGAGGATATAAGATGGGCAGGAACTAAGGCCATCCTCACCTTTGCGATGAGGGCTGGACTTGGGAACTAGGGTAAGGAGAGGTGCAAAAGGGCCCGTTGGTAGGCCTAGGCACTGGTGGTTCCAGCCACCAGATAGCCTCTGTCCCTCTTTCATTCATTCAGTCACCCCCCAACACTTACACAGGCACTGTTGTCATTAAACATTCAACCATTCTCTTCATATATGTGGACTACAGTAAGAGACTATAATCCTGTCAGTACAATCATCATGTTTGATGGTTAGCCTGATGCGGCATCAGTGAGGATCACCAATTCACTGCTCACAGATTTGGCGTAAAAGCAAGTACTCTTCTACAAATGTGGTGTTCACTCGAAGGATGAATGCAACTGTACCCAAAGAACAATTTCTCTTCAACAACAAGAACAAATAACGGCTTTTTCCTTACTGCGTGAGAAATTGATACAGCATGGGTTCAAAGGCGAAGTGTTGAAGATACTGGCACCTTATTGTCAACACTGCATTGACTTGCCAGTTAACTTTTTGATGGTCATAATAATCAGAAAGGACACCAATTTATTGAACCTATTAACCGCCAAAGCATCGAATTCATTGGACATTTATGCCATGCAAAGGGGACCTCTCAGAATAGCTTCTACTTTCCCAAGTACTTCAACTTCTCGATAGATGTTCCTACATGCACTAAGTAGATGCGGTACAACCTCTGCAATCTACCGCGAAGGGCAGTTGAGGTTTGGCAAGGTTTTTGAAAAGAATACAGCATTACAAGGTAAAGGTTTTCCTTGCCTGGCTTCGCCTCTCCATGTACTACTATTACCTAAAACGGATGTGACCTCCTGGACCAAATCTGCTACAAGATATTTTCACAATCCCTTTAAGGACGTTCGTTCACATATAAGTGTTTATTAGATGAAACTCGTTTTTTTCAGTTTTTATAAGTTTAATCACATAGGTATCTACCATAGAAAAATCAACACATGTTATCGTTCATTTCAGAAAGTTATTAACGATTGAAAATCAGAAGTATAACATAGGCTCTTATGAGAGAGTACCGAATTTTTGTCTTTGAAGGTAAAATAAACATATTTTAAGATTAGACAAAAAAAATAAATAACATTTAGAAATATTCTTTGAAATACGTAGTATATATTAATGCATTAAAAAAAGGGGTTGACGACCGTTTGAATTAGTTATTAGTTATTTTAGTCATGATTCATGATAATTAACAACTGTTTCTCACCATATTGCAATCTGGCAATAGCGCTTCCTTCTCTTTGCAGTAACCATGGTGATAATTACTGTCATACAACATTGGTTAGGATACTTTACTTTGTTGATTATCGTTTGTGTGTTATAGTCTGGGAGCCGACGTCAAATTTCGCCGAAGCATTATACTGGGGCTGGTTTTTTTTGTATACGGCTTCGTGATGTTGATGATAAAAAAGGTGTAACATTGTTTGAAATTTGTAACCAAGGTAGATGTTCCAAAAGTTCTGTTTCGAACTTCTATTGTCTATATAATTTTAGATTCCATTTATTTTGTTGAAGTTAAAAATTTGCAGATAGAAAGTTGACATTTTCATCACAAAAAATATGTTAGATGCATTTATATGACAATTAAGTGTAAGAAAACTATAAAAATAAATGTAAGCTACGCGGGTGTGTCTGCTAGCTGCGCTTTAAATAAAAACGGATGCTGTTACAGGGCGAAAAATAGATAAAGCATAGATAAAACTCATAGTTGGGCCTTACTAAAAGTATTAAGGCTCATCTATAATGTTAAATCATTATTAATTTTTTGGTCTGCTCTTAAAATATGTTTTGTCTAAAGTTAAATAGAAAAATATGCTGCTCTCCCATAAGAGCCCATGTTAAAATTCTGATTTATAATCGTTCATAACTTTCTGATCAAACTTATCAAAAATGAAAAAAAAACCATTTCACCTACTAAGCTAAAAAATCGATCTTTTTCCCTTCAAACACAAATGTCACAAACTGACTTGTGAATACAATTATAGGTTAAGTGTTACTTAAGCCAGAGAAATCTTTGGCTTAGCTTTTTGGCATTTAAGCTCAAGTTAAAATAATAGGTATATATGAATAACGGCGGTGCAATTTTTTTTGATAAGGTTTCCAACCTCTTTTCAAAGAAACGATAGCATTGTCTTCTAATAGCTTCCTAATGTTTGGTCATATGTGATTCAAAATGTCATCATGTTTATTCTGTTCCAACAATGTAAACCATTAGTATTATTCAGTGAATTTACTTTGGGAAGGTACAAAAGTGTATTGGCGATACGAAAAGCAAATTGTCTGGCTCCCAATAATGTATTATTGGCAAAAACACTGGAAGCAAATCCGATGTTCCACCAAAATTGTTACCAAAGATTTTGGGCTCTACCGCCACAGTACAGACAATCTGCATCCACATCAACCAATCAATTGTTTTTATACTTTTCTGAGTACTTTTCATACTATTCATTGTCATACAAATTTATTCCAGCTTCAGTAAAACAGTCCAATTTTCCAATTTCCTATAAATAACCATGTGCACAGCTAACATGTTAAGATGTACAGATTTTGCAGCTAACATATTTTTTCGTGAAGAACTACACGAACATCAATTAACTAGGTGCAAATTTCCAACTTCAGTAAAATAGCCCGATTTTTTTTTTAAAGACAGCTCACAGAGTCGCATCAACTAACATACGTTTTTGTTTGTTTTGCTACAAAAAAATCATCTACAAGAACTGTGAATTCTCAGTATAATTACCCATTAAAGGTTGCCGCCAGCTCCACGACTTATATTTTTTGAGTTATCTAAAGACCACTGACGTCTGGGAAGTCAATGCTGAACAATGTGCTGTTGACACATTGATTACTATTATAATGTAATTATAATGGACTCAAAATAATTTAGATTAACTGATATTTTAAAATAGAGAGCTTATAAATACCTAGTAAATATGAAAATAATTTATAAATAATTACAAGATTTTACATATACTTTGCAACTTTTCTAAAGTCCAGAATAAATTTCATAAATGAATAGCACTCGTTTGACTTTAGGAGTACCGAACGAACATCCTTAACAATGAAAACTTTTGAGCTGGCCTCGATACCCCAGACAAACATCTTCTGCCAGTGTACCTTCAAATCCAGGGCTGATATGATAAACCAAAGGACTTTCTGAGCTGGAGTTGGAGGATGACAGATCTTGGCCTTCTTCTTCCTCTTCTTCCCATTATAAACGACCAAGGATCCAGCTCCAGCTGAAATTCTCAATATTGTGCCCTGCATGGAGTGTACAGGGAAGTACAGTTGCTGAGAAGTGGCGTGAAACAGCAATGGCCAGTCATGTTTGAATTCAGCACCCTTCGAGAATGAGAATAGGAGTTACATTGCCGTAAAGGCAGATATAGGCCAGGATAATCCGTTTGATCTGCAACCGCGCCTTCCGGGCTTCTCAGATGAGATTGATTTATACCTTATACCTTTGTTACATTTATGTATATTTCATGAATAAACTTTCAGTGCTTTTGTTACTTCATTGCACCTAAATTATTAAGAACAATGATTCATTCAACATACAGGTGAAGAAAAGTGAAAAAAGTATACAAAAAAGTGTTCCTTTAATTAAGTTGAGCGGTTTATACCTACTTGCCACCTTAGTGGTTAAGGGTTAACAAACAAATAATAATTTTTCGTTGTAGCATCTTCATTTGTGTTCACTAAAAAAGGCAGAAACATAAGATACCTATATAGGTTAGAAGCACTCACCCAAACTCATCTTGACTGCTTTAGTGGTTTATGATTAATATGGCCGAAGCTTTAAACTTTAAAGATATGTACCTAATCCCTAAATGTTTTTTCACCTCAAAACACCCTCAAAATAAACAAACATAATCAGACAACGTCCGACCACAGCCGAACGCCATTTACAGCACAAAATAGGTACTTTTTACATTTACATTACAGTATTTTATTTACACAAAATGACAATGACGAACGACAAAATGCCAGTTTTTACAAACTTAATTACAAATCACAAGGCAACAAGGCTTTGTTCATGGCCGACTCTACACTAGGCCGGAGCCTTAGATGTGGCAACGTGGCTTAGCTGTCAAATAGTGGGCCTATAGTTTCAGAATAATTATTACATTTTATATGTATTAGAGTTCATCTGGGTTAATAAATTAAGAAAAAAAAATGCTTTTTAGAACTACTACTACTAATATCACTTACATCTGATGTCTGGTTCATCATAGTCAGACACTACAAAATAAAAATAAAGCAACCTGTTTCCTGCTGCCACTTCCACTTCCACTTAAATGAACACTCAATTTACTTTGTAAATTGTCACTTGAGCTAGAAAAATTCACTATTAGGTCACTGTGAAGCCATTCTTGCTGGTCTTGATTCCCTTTCACTATCAAATCTTTTCGTAGGTATGTCCAGATGCATGCCCTCGTTGGCTTGCCCAGATGAGTTCTATTAACTGTATTTTACTGTGATATTTGGGAGGTCCAGAAAATATTGTAGGTACCACATTGTGGTTTAAAATAGGTCTTATCCTTTAAAATGTTTGTAATTATTGTCTTTATTCTTATAAATATAACCAGCCCTTATGAGGAATACCTTTCACCCACTTCTGTTTATGTCCTCCATTGGAAGCACTAATTGCTAGTGCAACCTGGTACTACACACTCTGCAGGCATCTTTTTATCTTTATAGTTTCGTATGTGCAGGTAAATAATTAGAAACACATTAAAAAACACCTTCCACTCTTCGTTGTTAGTCTGGAAAGTTATGTTTGTATGTCCTTGATTGGCTAGTGCAACCTGGTACTACACACTTTGCAGGCATCTTTTTACCTTTATAGTTTCGTTTGTACAGGTAAATAATTAGAAACACATTAAAAATCACCTTCCAACCATATTTTCTGCTCTGGAAGAATACACATGACTTAACCAAAACTTAACCTCAAATAAAAGCCCGGCCCGCTGATTCAGTGTTGCCATATTTCATGCTCCGGCCTAGTGAGTAAAGTCAGCCAAGCTTTGTGCAATGAAGTGTCAATACCACCGGTCAATACCTATGGAAGGGGCATGCGTTTTTTTTATTATAGAAGGTTTAGGAAATCGGCTTGATCGCAAGGACAGAAAACACTCACACACCCGGAAGTGTGAGAGAGAGTCTGCCCGCCCGACGTTGAACCAGCTTGAGTCCTCTGATCACATGTCCAATGGACGCAACCACGTCCATCCGACATGAAATCACGGCCCGACCGGCTAAAACCCGTTCCCTCTTCCTTACCTCTGATTTTATATCTCCATCTGCACCGGGCATCATCGTGAACGATATTCTTCGCAGTGCAAGATGAGGCAATGGTTAAAACACATTTATGAATACCTTCCAATCCTCATTTATCCTTGAAGCCGCTCCTCTTTCTCCTTTACAGAGAGAATTTTGTTGACCATCTCATGTATGATGTTCCACGCCTCTACGCTGGATAACATCAGCGGGACCATAGTCTCTGGGGTCAGCTCCCCATCTAGTTTTTGACTTGCCTCCTGTCTGTACGCCCCCCATCGATCGCACAGAAACAGGGCATGCTCGGCTGTATCTTCCGCCTCGCAGTGCAAACATCTCTCGTCCATCACCCGTCCTATCCGTTTCCTATACACTCGAAAAGGCCCGTGCCCAGACAGTGCCTGCGTTAGGAAATAGGACGTCTGCCGATGACTGCATTCCGCCCATTCTTTTATCGACGGTATTAGCTGTTTCGTCCACTGCCCGACATCAGTGGTCTCGTTCCAAATGCTTTGCCACTTACTTGCTGTCAGCCTTTTAGCCTCAGCGCGGCTTATCGCATTGCCTGCTTGACCATGGCGGATCAGTGTCCTCTCTTCGGCCAGCAAGTATAATGGTGGTATCGCCGTTATAACTTGCAAGGCTCTTGTAGATACCGTGCGATAAGCACTGGCCACCCTCAGCAGAGACTTTCTTTGCAAGCTATCTAAGACCTTCTGATACCTTTTCCTTTTCGTGGCTTTACACCACACAGGAGCTCCATATAGGACGACCGACTGTACAACCTGGCACAGTAGTGCCCTTTTGTTGCTACTGGGCCCTCCTACATTTGGCATCAGTCGCGAAAGTATTGCCGCCTTCTTCTCAGCCTTTGTCACTACTCGTTTAAGGTGTTCTCCATAACACCTCTCGTTATCCAGTGTGACTCCGAGGTACACTATGGACTTGCTTGGTGTGACCTGCACCCCCTTTAGTTGGAAGACCACGTTAGCTCTCTTGCTCCTTGGGCCGCGCATTATAACTGCCTCTGTTTTCTCAGGAGCCAACTCAAGCTTGTGATCGCACACCCATCTGTCAATCTTGCACAGCGATGCATTGGCTTTATGAACCAGCTCTGCCTGTTCGTTTGCCACGATAACAAGTGCCAGATCGTCGGCGTAAGCTACCGTCTTTACGCCGATGGGCAGCGAAAGCTTCAGCACCCCATACAGGATGTTCCAGAGTAACGGCCCTAAAGCAGATCCTTGAGGCACCCCTGTTGTCATAGAGATTTCGGTTCCGGCAATGCAAATTGATCTGGAGTCTAGGTAGCTGCTTATAAGATTCCTTAGGTATTTTGAAATCTTCAGCTTTCCTAGTTCCTCCATAATCATACTCCACGAGGCTGTATTAAAAGCATTGCGGACATCCAGCGTCACCAACGCACACCATTTCTTCTTGGTATCTTCGGCAATCCTCGTTACCGTTTCCAGGGCATCGATGGTGGACCTCCCTGAGCGAAAACCGAATTGGCATGGCGAGAGTCCCCCTGCCTTTTCGATCTCTTTCTCGAGCCTCTGCCTTATCAGGATTTCGTACAGCTTTCCGATGGTATCTAGCAGGCAAATTGGCCTGTATGAAGAGGAAAGCTCTGGCGGTTTTCCGATCTTGCTAAGCAATACCACGTCGGCCCTTTTCCACGCCTTTGGTACGGTTTGCGTACTCAGAAGGTGGTTGAATAGACCTGATAGCAGCTGTGGTGCTGTAGATGCTACCACCTTGATGGCCTCCGGAGGGACACCATATCTGGCCCAGGAGCTTTACCATTTTTCATCTTCCCCGCAGCCGCCTTAATCTCTTCCACTGTAAAGATCTACGGATTCTTTTCGGTGCTGTCCGTCTCCCAAGCTTCTGAAATACGTGGGAAGAGCTCTTTCACTATCTCTACCCTTCTGTTGTTACTTAGTAGACACGGTGACGATTGCTTGATCATCCTTTTGGTGACCAACTTGTACCCTTCACCCCAGATGTCCTGTTCTAAGTCTTCGCATAGTTCTTTCCAGTGTTTGGATTTTGAGGTACAGATCAGACCTTTTATCAGCTTTTTCTTGGCGGCGTATTCTTCCTGTAGTGCATTTATGGCTGCTTGAGGCTGGTGCTTTCCACGTCGTGTGCGTGACAGCTTACGCCGTACTTGAAGGCAGTCCACCCTAGCAGATTCGATTTCCGAGTTCCACCAGTAGGGTACCTTAGCGGTCTTTGCACCCCTTTTTATGGTACTTTCTTTCAGAACGGCTTGTATCAGCCTCGTGTACCGCTGTTCAGTGACGCTTTCCATGGTATGCAAGGACTCAAATCTACGGGTAAGTGCCTCTTGGAATTTGCTGACATCAACGAAAGGCGTATGGCGCTCCGTTGATCTCCTTTTAACTTTGAGTTTCATGTCCATCTCAACATAGATGTACCTATGGTCACTCAAAGTTTCGTCTTCCAAGACCTTCCACCTTTGAATGCACTTAGCTACCTCCTGCGATGTTAGAGTGACGTCGATGAACGAACACGAATCTCTTCTGCAGAAGGTAGGCAGCAAGCCATCATTCAACACTACCATATCCATCGCCGCTATCCACTCGCATAAGATTCTCCCCCTTTTATCTGTGATTGGTGACCCCCAATCTGTAGCTTTAGCATTTAAATCGCCAAGAACAAGAACGTCTCGGCCCGCCGTAGCTACATCGTCCCAGAGCGTCTGCATATACTTTTCGTATGTCTCCATGCTTATATTTGGAGAGCAGTAACAACAGAAGATCGTCAGTTTATCGAGGTTTAGGCGTATATAGCCATCTCCACTAACCACCGAAGTTACGACTATATTCCTATTTCGAATATACGCCGCTACGTCGTTGTTGTTGTCGGTGTACCACCTGGATTGACTGCAGATTTTCCGATTTGGCTCCGATACTAATATTAGGTCAATGTTCTTCTCCATGGCCAGCGCATGAGCCATGTCATGCGCTGCACGTGACCTGTTTAAGTTAGCTTGAAGTATCGTCACCATTTACTATTCCATAGTTTCTGCCTCGCAGTCCGAGAGATCGCCTTCGATCGCTACGGACTCCAAAGGTTTCGTCCGCGGTTTTCTCTTTTGTTTGGCTTTTAATGCCTTTTTGTATACAGGGCAGGCAAAAGAACCTGCTCTGTGTCCTTCGACAGCACATATTGGGCAGAATGCCGGGCTTTTGCATTCGGCCTTCTTGTGCCCCGTCTTGCCGCAATTTAGGCATAAATTCTGCCTATTTTCTCCCCTGCATGCGCTGGCTTTGTGCCCGACGCCCCAGCACTTTCTGCACTTTTCTATAGAGACTCTTTCCTGGACCGTGCACATCACGATCCCCAGCTTGAAACGACCCTTACTGGTCAATTCATCAGCCAGTTTCCTTGAAGCGAGGACAGTGGCTACCTGATTGCCATTTCTTGTAGGCCTCAAGGCTTTTACCTGTAAGTCGTCGCTTCCACCGTTAACTATCTCGCGAAGCGCGCTTTCCACTTCTGCTCCGGAGGTAGCACCATCTATGCCTCGCACATGCAGGGCAACCCTCCCGGAATGCCTGGTGTGGATTCCTTCTATTGGAAGTTTTCCAATAGCGTCTCTTAGTTTCTCAGCTCCCCCACCCATCTTCGGAACCGTGAGCAATAGTTCTCCATTTTTTGTTTGCCTGATGGTTTGAACAGTCATCTGGAGGTCGCTTTTCTTCGCCTCCTCTTTGACTTTCCTCAGCAGCTGCAAGTAATCCATGTCTTTCGCAGAGACTATTACAGCTTCTGTATTGCTCCTCTGCCTGTTCCTATCGTTCGTTTGCGATGATTCCTTGGCTTCATTGGCCCGTCTTCTTGGGGGTGAATATATTCCTATATTCACGTTCGTTCCCGCAAAAACAAACTCAGCGAGCTTTCGGAATCTGCTCGCCGTTGGGAGGTCGGGGGCTGGAATTGCAATATCTAGCCGCTGCTCTTTAGTGGCGAAATCCCTCAGGTCCATAAAGTTATGGAACGTTTTACGCTCATCGTCGTCCATAAGTACTTTATAAACGTACTTCTTGTTTATCTGCTGCGGCCCTTTACTTTTGGCGACACATGTTTCGTACTTCAGGTACGAAAACCCGTCAACCCCACCTTCCTCTTCTCCGAGGGTCACGACTTCTGGGTATCTGGACCTAAAGTGCCAGTTTATCCCTTTGTCGTAGCTGTGTCCTGGCTTGGTACCTAGTACGAGGTCACTTTGGCGCGTTTGGCCCCATACCGGGTTACCTATTACCTCTTTGGTATTTAGGTAGGTTTTTTCTGGCCATTGCTTCTTTACAACTTCTACAAAAACGTTGTAGTCGTCGTGACCTCTAGTTATGGTCGAACGTAGCTGCCTTGCCAGTTCGTCTTCCCCGCTTTTTCTGCTGTGCCACACACCCTCCGTCTGTGTGGCCACACATGCCGTTGCACGTGCCTCAGTCTGAGTTCCCTGCATCGCTTTCTCTACAGGGAGCTTTATACAGCCAGCCGTCGGGTCTATACCCTTCAACCTTTCAACTAGCCTTCCGATTTCGTCAACACCTCTCTTAATTTAGGTTTTGGTATTGACGTTAACCTTTAGGATCGATTTTAATTCTTCGATCTTCTCGGTCAGCTTCCGTATAATGGGTGAAGAGCTGTCGCGATCTTCAGCTACTGCCTAGTCCTGTCTTTTTCGCTTTGCTGGATTGTCCAAAGACTCCTCCGTGCGTCTAAGGTCCAGCTCTGAGACAGATGTTGATCTTCCTCTCGGAGGACTTCTAGGAACAAGGTCCTTCCTCCTAAAGGGATTAACACCCTCTTTACCGCCTAGCGGGTCTTTTCTTCCAGTGAAAGCGGCCTGGTCGCCTACCGCAGAACTCCGAACATTTTGTTCGTTGGTCATAGTGTCAGTAGCAGCATCCTGCACCTCGGCCTGACATCCCGCCGAGAGTGCTGAGCAGTCGCTGGATAACGGTCGGGCGGGGCCTGCTCGCTCACCCGCGATTCCGACCGGAACTGGGGATCCGACCCCCTGCTCCGTAAATAGTGTTCCTTTACGTGAACCTTCCATAGTTAATAAAATTGAGTCCGTGTTCATCGCCGTGTCGTCATCGTATGGTACCAGGTCGCTGTATGTTCCCTTCCATACTCATCGCCGTCTCCTCGCCAGGTCGTCCTCGTCCTCGTAGCACTACCAAAGAGGCAAGCCCGGACTTAGCTATCCCAGCCAGCAGAACGCGGGAGCCCTCGACCCACCGACGCCAACCAAGCGCAGTACGCGCGTTGTCGGCATCGGTATGACGAGAGCCCCTCTGCTCCGAAGGCCAGGGCCCTCTTCGGTTTCCACATGATCCGCGGGCAATATTTACTATTGCCTACCCAGAAGGGCGAGACCAGCATTTCGCTGATCAAGAGTCGCCTCACCCCTCTGGGGATACCCAATCAGCCATCGGGACGCGCCAGGTAGGTCGTGGACAAACCTCCGCCAAAGCCTCCGTCACAGGATTGGGGCTGCGCCTGCCTCCTGTGGGGGAAACTTTGCCGCTGGGGAAGGGGCATGCGTGCACTCGTTTGCGGCTAGAATAAGATAGCGCTAGTCAGGGCTGCTGGTAGAAGATTTGCCGACAGCGTTGCCAATGCTCGCTCTTTAGAGCGATATCTCGCTCTTTTTTTGCCTGATCCGCTCCCTCGCTCCTCTTCGTCAAATCACGCTCTTTTTCAACAATTCAAATATTTGACCAAGATACATTATAAAAAAGCTGACTGCCATTTCTTCTATATAGCATATCAATTGTATATTTTCAAAAATTTGTAAACCGAAGGTATAATGTGTATTTATAATGAAAGTTATAAATTTAGTAATTGATTAGAGATGGCGATGGCGCCAGCAGGGGCGTCGACCCCGTCGGTGCTCGGGTGCTCCAGCACCCACGAGAGGTAAATAGTGGGTGCCGAGCACCCACGACTATGTACCTATCTAAAATAATTTTCGTTCTCAGTTTCAGTCTTTCGAATCTCTTTTTATCATGAAATTACTGATAGAAATTCTTGGTCGTAATGAAGCTTTGAATGCTACATTACAGAAGACATCTATGCATCTGCAAAAAGCCGTTGATAATATTAATACAGTCAAGGAAGTTATATCGTTCCAAAGTCTGCTGTAGGTTTAGCTCGTATTTTGGAATTGGATGAACCTAAAACTCCAAAAATACAGAGAATACCTAAAAGGTTAGACGACTTTACAAGCGAACCGCACGAATTTTCTAATGCAGCTGACTTTTATCAAAAAACGTATTTTGAAGTGTTAGATAAAGTCGTAGGCTGTATTGAACAGCGCTTTACTAAAGATACCATGACACACTTGAGCAACATGGAAGTATTTCTTACTCGGAAAAAATGATACAAGCAGCAATTATGTGAAAAACTTTTATGGAGATGACTTTGATATATGGATCGTTTGACTTTTAATCGAAATATGCTTTTAGATATTGCGCAAACAAAAAACTACAAATTCAATAGTGTGGAGGATGTTGTTTCATTTGCAAATACTCGCGCATCTACCAAAGATATGATATACCTGAAGTCATCAAATTATTAAAAATCATTTTAACTATTCCAATATTGATATGTACCGCCGAAAGGTCATTTTTAGCATTACGAAGGATAAAGACTTATTTAAGAACTCGGCAAAGGCTAGATAATTACAATTACATGGTAGTGCATGTAAACAGAGAAATAGCAGATGATTTGGAACTAGAAAACATAATCGACATTTTTATAAATAGAGCAGTAGTTCGTCAAAATACGTTCGCATCGAATAAAAAATAATGTCTAAGATAATAAAAAATGTTTGTTAATTTAAGTGCACACATCAAACTGCTGTGTAATGTAATAAATAATTTTTTCCTGAATATCCTGTGTTTTTGTTTATCCGTTGAATAATAATGATATTATTTAATTTTTAGCAGTAACTGGACTTCCGCGCGCAGCTTCGCTTTCCTAGATTTTGTCCTCCCTTGTAAGTAGTACTTCTCGATAGATTGATCGCCAATAAAAATGTCACCACCTAGATAACAAATTCACTTTATCGCTGCTTTTGAAAATTAATTTGGTTGCTAGTAGTATTTTTTTGGTATATCTGTCCTATGACGTGATCAATATAAGTGCCAAATTCCCTTCATTTTCACATAAGGTACCCACCTCTAAAATGTAAGGCTAAGTTTACATCGTGTCAACAAACTCCTCCAGGCTATAAAAACATTTCCCCACAAGGTAATCTCTCAAATTTTTCCTAAATCTGATACCTGATTGGACATTTCTTTAAACTGTCAGCTAACAGACTATAGTAGTCCATTTGAACTACTGAACAGATTTTTGTGCAGTGTTCACCAATAGGTATAGATGGAAGGATTTTTGAGGAAGGTAAGGGCTAATACTGAAATAAATAACTAAAAATATAGGTAGCTCTGTCATTAAAAAGGCGGAGCACCAACGAGCATTTTCAAAACCTGGCGCCCCTGGGCGCCTGTCTTGATACTCTATACGTGGTTGCATGTATTCAGTACACAGTGCTATATAATATAAATTATAATGTTTTGGCTCAGCTTGATACTTTATTACAACTTACAACTTACGTCACGATATTATCTTTTGTGGAAGAACTAAGGATAATATAGGTATTTTGACAAAATTAGCTCATTATTTATTCCCTTTCCAATTTTACAATTATGTCGACAATAACCGTTATTCATTGCATGTTTTGAAATCTCGCTCTTTCAACCGCAATCTCGATCTTTTCGAATGCTTTTTCTCGCTCCCAAAAAATTCGGCTGTGGCAACACAGTTTGCCGACGCGCCACATAGCTGGTTGGAGGAAGCTGTGCTTTTTCCCTGACTAGTTCTATCTCTCTCACTTACCTCTCTTTCTCATGCATGCTTTTTCCCTGTCTAGCTCTATCTCTCTCACAGACCTCTCTTTCTTATGTCGTCCGCAAAAGTAGTACATTGTTTAAACGGGAAGGGGCCATTCATGGCCGACTCTACTCACTAGGCCAGAGCATTGAAATATGGCAACACTGAATAGCGGGCCGAGCTGGGCCGAGCTTTTATTTGTTTTTAAGTCATTAGTGTAATCTTCCAGAGTAAAAAAGAAGATTGGTAGGTGATTTTTAATGTGTTTCTAATTATTTACCTGCACAAACGAAACTATTAAAGATAAAAAGACGCCTGCAAAGTGTGTAGTACCAGGTTCCACTAGCAATTGTGCTTCCAATAAAGGACATACTAAACATAATTTTCCAGAGTAAAAAAGAAGATTGGAAGGTGATTTTTAATGTGTTTCTAATTATTTACCTGCACAAACGAAACTATAAAGATAAAAAGATGCCTGCAAAGTGTGTAGTACCAGGTTGCAATAGCAATTGGGGCTTCCAAACAAGGACTTACCAACATAACCTTCCAGAGTAACAACGAAGAGTGGAAGGTGATTTTTAATATGTTTCTAATTATTTACCTGCACAAACGAAACTATAAAGATAAAAAGATGCCTGCAAAGTGTGTAGTACCAGGTTGCACTAGCAATTAGTGCTTTCAATGAAGGACATAAACAGAAGTGGGTGAAAGGTATTCCTCATAAGGGCTGGTTATATTTATAAGAATAAAGACAATTATTTACAAACATTTCAAAGGATAAGACCTATTTTAAACCACAATGTGGTACCTACAATGTTTTCCGGACCTCCCAAATATCACAGAAAAAGACAGTTAATAGAACTCATCTGGGCATGCCAACGAGGGCATGCATCTGGGCATACCTACGAAGAGCTTTGATAGTGAAAGGGAATCAAGACCAGCAAGAATGGGTTCACAGTGACCTTATAGTGAGTTTTTCTAGCTCAAGTGATAATTTACACAGTAAATTGAGTGTTCATTTAAGTGGAATTGGAAGTGGCAGCAGGAAACAGGTTGCGTTTATTTTTATTTTGTAGTGTCTGACTGTGATGAACCAGACATCAGGTGTAAGTGGTATTAGTAGTAGTAGTTCTAAAAAGTATTTTTCTTAATTTATTAACCCAGATGAACTCTAATACATATAAAATGTAAGAATTATTCTGAAACCATAGGCCACCTATTTGACAGCTAAGCCACGTTGCCACATCTAAGGCTCCGGCCTAGTGTAGGGTCGGCCATGAATCAACAGAAAACCTATTTGAAAATAGTGTGCCAAAATATTTTCTATTTGAGACCAACAGGATATTCTTAATGACAGTGGTAAAATCTAACTCAAATCACCAACAAATTATGATTTATTGATTTAAAGGAATGTGTATATTCATTGACACTAATACCACCTACATATGATGTCTGGTTCATCGTAGTCAAACACTACAAAATAAAAATAAACGCAACCTGTTTCCTGCTGCCACTTCCACTCAAATGAATACTCAATTTACTTTGTAAATTTTCACTTAAGCTAGAGAAATTCACTATTAGGTCACTTTGAAGCCATTCTTGCTGGTCTTGATTCACCTTCACTATCAAATCTTTTCGTAGGTGTGCCCAGATGTGTTCTATTAGAACTGTATTTTTCTGTGATATTCGGTGGACAAGGAATTGTGCTTCCAATAAAGGACATATTAGGGTGTTCAATTTTCCTCAAGACGAGCATTTCAAACAGAAGTGGGTGAAAGGTATTCCTCATAAGGGCTGGTTATATTTATAAGAATAAAGACAATGATTTACAAACATTTCCAAGGATAAGACCTATTTTAAAGCACAATTTGGTACCTACAATGTTTTCTGGACCTCCGAAATATCACAGAAAAATACAGTTCTAATAGAACATATCTGGGCACACCTACGAAAAGATTTGATAGTGAAGGGGAGTCAAGACCAGCAAGAATGGCTTCAAAGTGACCTAACAGTGAATTTTTCTAGCTTAAGTGAAAATTTACAAAGTAAATTGAGTGTTCATGTAAGTGGAAGTGGAAGTGGCAGCAGGAAACAGGTTGCATTTATTTTTATTTTATAGTGTTTGGCTACGATGAACCAGACATCAGATGTAGGTGGTATTAGTATCAATGAATATAGACATTCCTTTAAATCAATAAATCATAATTTGTTGGTGATTTGAGTTAGATTTTACCACTGTCATTAAAAATATCCTGTTGGTCTCAAGTAGAAAATATTTTGGCACACTATTTTCAAATAGGTTTTCTGTTGATTTTAATGTTAAAACCTTTTCTATGTCCAGCCAAAGAAAGTTTACAATTTTGTGAGAAAGAGAATAAATACATATAGATGATAGATGAGTTTGTTTGTTCATGTAATCAACCTCAAACTGATGAAATTCTGCTTGAATTAATATGTTAATGTAGCAAATATTTTTATCAATAATTACACTGAAACAGTTCAAGACAAAATACAGACTGACAAAACTAAGAAGAGGAAATCTAATGGAA
The DNA here is from genome assembly GCA_951848785.1 of Callosobruchus maculatus. Classification (NCBI taxonomy): domain Eukaryota; kingdom Metazoa; phylum Arthropoda; class Insecta; order Coleoptera; family Chrysomelidae; genus Callosobruchus; species Callosobruchus maculatus. The sequence continues at coordinate 1,498,674 of CATOUR010000191.1, read as the reverse complement.
ATAAGAAATGTCCGACAGAAGGGAAAATCTCTAAATCTAAATACATGTACACTTTTTTACTGATATTACTGGCATTTTTCACCATTCTTATTTTTTCAAAAAGTATTTTTCTTAATTTATCAACCGAGATGAACTCTAATACATATAAAATGTAATAATTATTCTGAATCTATAAAACATTTTAAATTTTCCGCAGAATGCCCGCCGTTCGGCCCACGGTAACCGGCCCACTATTTGACAGCTAAGCGACGTTGCCATATCTAAGGCTCCGGCCTAGTGTAGAGAGTCGGCCATGTATCTATGGTGGTAGCCACGTGGGGGCAACTACGATTACAGAATGGGAAACAGGGCGGGGCCAAAGTGGAGGACATATTGCAACCCAAAATAATGGCGGCCCAGACCACAGAAACACTGGATCAGCCCGCATTTCAGTGACCCGTGGTTGACAACGGCGCGAAATTCAATGGCCTTCTCCAGCTGTTCTTCATGATGTCTTCAGTTTTTAAAAGCGACACATTAACTTTAAGCAATTAAAAAGTGAGTGTAATAATGCATAATGCCAAAAATTTTGCAGCCACACCAAACGCGTCAACCAGTTGCCCTCATAGATCAAATGCGATTATATTTTGTGGCAAATACCGTATAGCCATTAGAAGAAGAACATTCGAATTTCCCTCCAAGCGCCGCCGACATTAACCTTGTTTTTCTTTGAGTGTTGTTTTGGTTTGCTCCACACATTGCTTTATTTGTGAAACCTGTGAAACTGTTAATGGAAAATTTGTTTAAACATTATTTTTTATACTCGAAACCATTTCATATGTGAATGAATTTGTTAGGGAGTTTGAACTGTTTGAAGGCTTCAGACTTTACAACCACAAAGCAGGTATGAAGTACAGCCAAGAAGCAAGAAATAAACGGGGCTCAGACACTGATGAAGTGCAACTTTAGTTAAATGAGCGAGTACAAAGCGTAAGTATATTTATTACTGAATTTATGTGCAATACTATTTACTAGTCATTCATACACTCGCACTACTTTAATTTTCTATTCTTCTATTTTAGATCATACACAACCACATCTGAGGTATAGGTTGTAGGATGCTGCGTTGTCTGCAGTGTCTACCTTCATGTTAATAATTTTGATGAATATTATTGCAATGAGAGACGAGCTATTCAGTGGACGAGCTATTCAGTGGACGAGCTTATACATACAAGTGACCAACAAAGATAGAAACCAATGTTAAGCAGTGCCTTCTCAGTTATGGATTTGACAGATTGGCAATAAGATGCTCAACACAGATGAAAATAGAAAATAATACTTGCAGAGGCTAGGGCGCTTGAAGTATTCTACAGCAAAGCTAAGTAAGTACATCCTATTTACTTCAAGAAAAAGCCAGTGATGTTATACAGTTGATCAGCCCAAGGACCTAACTGTACAAAGGGCCAGGTACAATTAAAAGTTTAAATTTTTATAATTAATTCACCTTTATTATGTCTTGAACCTATTTGCTGTATTTCATATTTATACTCTCAAATTTGCATTTCAAAGTTTTCCTCATAAGCATTTCTGTGATTTGACTAGGATATGAAATTATGGATATTGATTACATTTCAATTAACTCTAATCTATCTGTGACAACTATTACTATTGTTTTTATGATCAATAAAGTATTTATTTTGATTTATTTTGGTTGTTATTCATAAATGCAGATGTTCCATAAATAACACAAAATTATATCATGTGTTCCTGTTTTAATCCCATATAGTTTTGACAAAGTTAAATGCTAAGGCTCCATATGGTTCAATAGGTTACGCTGTTAAATGCTAAGGCTCCATATTAATAAAGTATTTATTTTGATTTATTTTGGTTGTTATTCATAAATGCAGATGTTCCATAAATAACACAAAATTATATCATGTGTTCCTGTTTTAATCCCATAGTTTTGACAAAGTTAAATGCTAAGGCTCCTTATGGTTCAATAGGTTACGCTGCAGGTTTGCTAGGCTGTGAAATTGTGGATATTGATTACATTTCAATTAATTCTAATCTTCTATCAAATCTGTGACAACTATTAGGTATATACCTACTATAGTTTTGATGATCAACAAAAAGTATTTATTTTGACTTATCTTGGTGGGTATTCATAAATACAGATGTTAATTTTTATAAAGTGGAAGAGATAGCTGAGATTCTCGTTTATTTATTGATTGTTAGTTTCATATTAATTTTTTTTACTTGGCATACCACCACTTAAAATAAAGGGTAATGTGCCAGAACAATACCTCCGAGGTGGTGTGGAAATTTTTATATACTAGGGTAATCAGGTGCAAGATTAAAAAGCATGGACCTTGAATACTCTAGTTTAGTAGCATATTGCATTTCTTGCTAATATTTTTTACCCTGTTTCATGTGGTTACTTTATTCACTGTAGGTCAAACTGAGACGAGGTGAGGAATGAGAACAAACCATGCTTGATGGAACTTCAATAAAGATTATTATTATTGTTGTTATACTTGAATGTATTTTAAGACAATTTGTATTAGGTTATTTATAAATTACGCATACAAAAATCATATTAATCATATTTAATATTTTCTTGCAAATAAATGAATGAATAGGTATTCTCATTGTTTTGCTCTAATTTTTAAATTTTTAAGCCAATCACTGATTGATTGATTGATATCAAACATCAATCAATCAGTCAATGATTGGCTAACATCAAAAATTATGATAATTTTGACATAAAAAGGTAGAGCATCTACAGATTTGCGCAACGATGTGGCAACATCGCCTCGAATTCTTGATACATCTGGCAACCCTGCGGTGGCCATGTTGCAACACGTGGGGGCAACTAGCCTTACAGAATGGGAAACAGGGCGGGGCCAATGTGGAGGACATATTGCAACCCAAAATAATGGCGGCCCAGACCACAGAAACACCGGATCAGCCCGCATTTCAATGATCCGTGGTTGACAACGGCGCGAAATTCAATGGTCTTCTCTAGCTGTTCTTCGTGATGTCTTTAGTTTTTAAAAGCGACACATTAACTTTAAGCAATTAAAAAGTGAGTGTAATAATGCATAATGACAGAAATTTTGCAGCCACACCAAACGCGTCAACCAGTTGCCCTCATAGATCAAATACGGACATATTTTGTGGCAAATACCATATAGCCGGAAGAAGAAGAACATTCGAATTTCCCTCCAAGCGCCGCCGACATTAACCTCGTTTTTCTTTATTCTTTGAGTGTTGTTTTGGTTTGCTCCACACATTGCTTTATTTGTGAAATTGTTAATGGAAAACATTATTTTTTATACTTTAAACATTATTTTTATACTCGAATGTGTGAATGAATTTGTTAGGGAGTTTGAACTGTTTGAAGGCTTCAAACTTTACAACCACAAAGTAGGTATGAAGTGCAGCCAGCAAACAAGAAATAAATGGGGCTCAAACACTATAAGCTCCTGATTGAAGAGCAACTTTAGTTAAATGAGCGAGTACAAAGCGTAAGTATATTTATTACTGAATTTCTGTGCAATACTATTTATTAGTCATTCATACACTCTCACTACTTTAATTTTCTATTCTTCTATTTTAGATCATATACAACCACATCTGAGGTATAGTTGTAGGATGCTGCGTTGTCTGCAGTGTCTACCTTCATGTTAATAATTTTGATGAATATTATTGCAATGAGAGACGAGCTATTCAGTGGACGAGCTTATACATACAAGTGACCAACAAAGATGGAGAAACCAATGTTAAGCAGTGCCTTCTCAGTTATGGATTTGACAGACTGGCAATAAGATACTCAACACAGATGAAAATAGAAAATAATACTTGCAGAGGCTAGGGCACTTGAAGTATTCTACAGCAAGGCTAAGTAAGTACATCCTATTTACTCCTTTACCTAAGAAAAAGCCAGTGATGTTATACAGTTGATCACCCTAAAGACTTAACTGTACAAAAGGCCAGGTACAATTGAAAGTTTAAATTTTTATAACTAATTCACCTTTATTATGTCTCGAACCTATTTGCTGTATTTCATGTTTATACTCTCAAAATTTGCATTTCAAAGTTTTCCTCATAAGCAGTTCTGTGATTTGACTAGGATATGAAATTATGGATATGCATTACATTTCAATTAATTCTAATCTTCTGTGACAACTATTACTATTGTTTTTATGATCAATAAAAAGTATTTATTTTGATTCATTTTGGTTGTTATTCATAAATGCAGATGTTCCCTTTTATAAGTGGCAGATATGGGTGGGGTTTTCATTTATTGATTTATTGATTGTACAATTTGAAATCATAAATAACACAAAATTATATCATGTGTTCCTGTTTTAATCCTATAGTTTTGACAAAGTTAAATGCTAAGGCTCCATATGGTTCAATAGGTTACGCTGCAGGTTTGCTATGCTGTGAAATTGTGGATATTGATTATGTTTCAATTATTTATAATCTTCTATCTGTGACAACTATTAGGTATATACTATAGTTTTCATGATCAACAAAAAGTATTTATTTTGACTTATCTTGGTTGGTATTCATAAATACAGATATTAATTTTTATAAAGTGGAAGAGATAGCTGAGATTTTCGTTTATTTATTGATTGTTAGTTTCATATTATTTTTTTTTACTTCGCATACCACCACTTAAAATAAAGGGCAATGTGCCAGAACAATACCTCCGAGGTGGTGTGGAAATTTTTATATACTAGGGTAATCAGGTGCAAGATTAAAAAGCATGGACCTTGAATACTCTAGTTTAGTAGCATATTGCATTTCTTGCTAATATTTTTTACCCTGTTTCATGTGGTTACTTTATTCACTGTAGGTCAAACTGAGACGAGGTGAGGAATGAAAACATAAACCATATGCTTGATGGAACTTCAGTAAAGAAGATTATTATTATTATTGTTATACTTGAATGTATTTTAAGACAATTTGTATTATATTATTTATAAATTACACATACAATAATCATATTAATCATATTTAATATTTTCTTGCAAATAAATGAATGAATGTATAGGTATTTTCATTGTTTTGCTCCAATTTTTTAATTTTTAAGCCAATCACTGAATGATTGATTGAAATCAAACATCAATCAATCAGTCAATGATTGGCTAATATTGAAAATTATGATAATTTTGACATAAAAAGGTAGAGCATCTACAGATTTGCGCAACGATGTGGCAACATCGCCTCGAATTCTTGATACATCTGGCAACCCTGCGGGGGCCATGTTGCAACCCAAAATAATGGCCGCTGACATTGACATAAGTCATTCGTGTTTCCAGTGAAATAACAGGGAATTGTGCCTTCTTAACCGTACCTGTTTTGTGTGTTGCAACCCAAAATAATGGCCGCTGACATTGACATAAGTCATTCGTGTTTCCAGTGAAATAACACGGAATTGTGCCTTCTTAACCGTAACTGTTTTGTGGTGGTAGCTCTCTTTCCTTGTTTAAGATTGGTAGTTTTCCATCTATAACCTAACCTAACCCAAAAATCTGTTATCTATGGTTTCCATCACAATACAGGTACGGTTAAGAAGGCACAATTGCGTGTTATTTCACTGGAAACACGAATGACTTATGTCAATGTCAGCGGCCATTATTTTGGGTTGCAACATGGCCGCCGCAGGGTTGCCAGATGTATCAAGAATTCGAGGCGATGTTGCCACATCGTTGCGCAAATCTGTAGATGCTCTACCTTTTTATGTCAAAATTATCATAATTTTTGATGTTAGCCAATCATTGACTGATTGATTGATGTTTGATTTCAATCAATCAATCAGTGATTGGCTTAAAAATTTAAAAACTGGAGCAAAACAATGAAAATACCTATTCATTCATTCATTTATTTGCAAGAAAATATTAAATATGATTATTGTATGTGTAATTTATAAACAATATAATACAAATTGTCTTAAAATACATTCAAGTATAACAATAATAATAATAATCTTCTTTATTGAAGTTCCATCAAGCATATGGTTTATGTTTTCATTCCTCACCTCGTCTCAGTTTGACCTACAGTGAATAAAGTAACCACATGAAACAGGGTAAAAAATATTAGCAAGAAATGCAATATGCTACTAGAGTATTCAAGGTCCTTGCTTTTTAATCTTCTCCTGATTACCCTAGTATATAAAAATTTCCACACCACCTCAGAGGTATTGTTCTGGTACATTGCTCTTCATTTTAAGTGGTGGTATGCCAAGTAAAAAAAAATAATATGAAACTAACAATCAATAAATAAACGAAAATCTCAGCTATCTCTTCCACTTTATAAAAATTAATATCTGTATTTATGAATACCAACCAAGACAAGTCAAAATAAAATACTTTTTATTGATCATGAAAACTATAGTATATACCTAATAGTTGTCACAGATAGAACATTAGAAATAATTGAAATGTAATCAATATCCACAATTTCACAGCCTAGCAAACCTGCAGCGTAACCTATTGAACCATATGGAGCCTTAGCATTTAACTTTGTCAAAACTGTGGGATTAAAACAGGAACACATGATATAATTTTGTGTTATTTATGATTTCAAATTGTACAATCAATAAATAAATAAATGAAAACCCCACTCATATCTGCCACTTTATAAAAAGGAACATCTGCATTTATGAATAACAACCAAAATAAATCAAAATAAATACTTTTTATTGATCATAAAAACAATAGTAATAGTTGTCACAGATAGAAGATTTAGAATTAATTGAAATGTAATCAATATCCATAATTTCATATCCTAGTCAAATTACAGAAATGCTTATGAGGAAAACTTTGAAATGCAAATTTGAGAGTATAAATATGAAATACAGCAAATAGGTTCAAGACATAATAAAGGTGAATTAATTATAAAAATTTAAACTTTTAATTGTACCTGGCCCTTTGTACAGTTAGTTCTTTGGGCTGATCAACTGTATAACATCACTGGCTTTTTCTTGAAGTAAATAGGATGTACTTACTTAGCTTTGCTGTAGAATACTTCAAGTGCCCTAGCCTCTGCAAGTATTATTTTCTATTTTCATCTGTGTTGAGCATCTTATTGCCAATCTGTCAAATCCATAACTGAGAAGGCACTGCTTAACATTGGTTTCTCCATCTTTGTTGGTCACTGGTATGTAATAAGCTCGTCCACTGAATAGCTCGTCTCTCATTGCAATAATATTCATCAAAATGACAAACATGAAGGTAGACAACGCAGCATCCTACAACCTATACCTTAGATGTGGTTGTGTATGATCTAAAATAGAAGAATAGAAAATTAAAGTAGTCAGAGTGTATGAACGACTAATAAATAGTATTGCACAGAAATTCAGTGATAAATATACTTACGCTCTGTACTCGCTCATTTAACTAAAGTTGCACTTCATCAGGAGCTTATAGTGTTTGAGCCCCATTTATTTCTTGCTTCTTGGCTGAACTTCATACCTACTTTGTGGTTGTAAAGTTTGAAGCCTTCAAACAGTTCAAACTCCCTAACAAATTCATTCACATATGAAATGGTTTCGAGTATAAAAAATAATGTTTAAACAAATTTTCCATCAACAGTTTTCCCAGTGAGTTTTCCATTAACAGTTTCACAATGTGGGGCACAAAAATGTGGAGCAAACCAAAACATGAAAACAACACTCAAAGAAAAACGAGGTTAATGTCGGCGGCGTTTGGAGGGAAATTCGAATGTTCTTCTTCTTCTGAGTTATACGGTATTTGCCACAAAATATGTTCGTATTTGATCTATGAGGGCAACTGGTCGGCACGTTTGGTATAGCTGCTAAATTTTTGTCATTATGCATTATTACAGTCACTTTTTAATTGGTTAAAGTTAATCTGTCGCTTTTAAAAGCTGAAGACATCATGAAGAACAGCTAGAGAAGACCATTGAATTTCGCGCCGTTGTCAACCACGGATCACTGAAATGCGGGCTGATCCAGTGTTTCTGTGGTCTGGGCCGCCATTATTTTGGGTTGCAATATGTCCTCCACATTGGCCCCGCCCTGTTTCCCATTCTGTAATGCTAGTTGCCCCCACGTGAGTTTCCATTCCAACTGACAACTGAGCTGAGCCTGGAGCCATCTCATTTTTAAGTGATCCATGGGCCGGAGCCTTAGATATGGCAACGTCGCTTAGCTGTCAAATAGTGGGCCGGTTACCGTGGGCCAAACGGCGGGCATTCCGCGGAAAATTTAAATTGTTTTATAGTTTCAGAATAATTATTACATTTTATATGTATTAGAGTTCATTTCGGTTGATAAATTAAGAAAAATACTTTTTGAAAAAATAAGAATGGTGAAAAATGCCTGTAGTAACAGTTCAAAAATGTACATGTATTTAGATTTAGAGATTTTCCCTTCTGTTAGACATTTCTTATTTCCATAAGATTTCCTCTTTTTAGTTTTGTCAGTCTGTGTTTTGTCTTGAAATGTTTCAGTGTAATTATTACTAAAAATATTTGCTACATTACCAACATTAATTCAAGCAGAATTTCATCAGTTTGGGGTTGATTACATGAACAGATGTGTCTAAAACAAACTCATATATATGTATATTGATGTATTCTTTTCCACTTTTCATTAAAACTGCTTTGTGCAATTGCCCAAAAACTTACTTTTATACCTATTGGCCTGAAATCAAAATTTTAACAATACCTATTGTGAATAAGGACTGTAATTTGAGCTGTATACTCTGATGGAAGGGTTATGCCTGCCAACTATAAACTGTATGTATTTAATATACCTATCAAATAATTTTGTCCTTCATGTTTTAGCTATAATTTTTGTAATGACAAGAACATTTATACAGGCTGATATATATTTCATCAATTTGTAAAACAATGTACTTCTCCGAGAATAATAAAACCTCTGCAGCAGTTTAAATGTGAGGCATATTTTTTGTCAGGTGCAACTTTTAAAGAACTGCAAAGTTTTGAGGAACATTTAGGATGGTGGTAAAATTGGCAACTTATTCTCTCTCACAAAATTGTAAACTTTCTTTGGCGGGACATAGAAAAGGTTTTAACGTTAAATCAACCATGGCCGTCTCTACTCACTAGGCCGGAGCATTGAAATATGGCAACACTGTTCGCGGGCCGAGCTTTTATTTGTTGTTGTCATTAGTGTATTCTTTCAGAGCAAAAAATATGGTTGGAAGGTGATTATTAATGTGTTTTTAATTATTTACCTGCACACCCGAAACTATAAAGATAAAAAGATACCTGCAAAGTGCAATTGGGGCTTCCAAACAAGGACATACCAGCATAACTTTCCAGAGTAACAACAAAGAGTGGAAGGTGATTTTTAATGTATTTCTAATTATTGACCTGCACAAACGAAACTATAAAGATAAAAAGATGCCTGCAAAGTGTGTAGTACCAGGTTGCAATAGCAATTGGGGCTTCCAAACAAGGACTTACCAACATAACCTTCCAGAGTAACAACGAAGAGTGGAAGGTGATTTTTAATATGTTTCTAATTATTTACCTGCACAAACGAAACTATAAAGATAAAAAGATGCCTGCAAAGTGTGTAGTACCAGGTTGCACTAGCAATTAGTGCTTTCAATGAAGGACATAAACAGAAGTGGGTGAAAGGTATTCCTCATAAGGGCTGGTTATATTTATAAGAATAAAGACAATAATTTACAAACATTTCAAAGGATAAGACCTATTTTAAACCACAATGTGGTACCTACAATGTTTTCCGGACCTCCCAAATATCACAGAAAAAGACAGTTAATAGAACTCATCTGGGCATGCCAACGAGGGCATGCATCTGGGCATACCTACGAAGAGCTTTGATAGTGAAAGGGAATCAAGACCAGCAAGAATGGGTTCACAGTGACCTTATAGTGAATTTTTCTAGCTCAAGTGATAATTTACAAAGTAAATTGAGTGTTCATTTAAGTGGAATTGGAAGTGGCAGCAGGAAACAGGTTGCGTTTATTTTTATTTTGTAGTGTCTGACTGTGATGAACCAGACATCAGGTGTAAGTGGTATTAGTAGTAGTAGTTCTAAAAAGTATTTTTCTTAATTTATTAACCCAGATGAACTCTAATACATATAAAATGTAATAATTATTCTGAAACCATAGGCCACCTATTTGACAGCTAAGCCACGTTGCCACATCTAAGGCTCCGGCCTAGTGTAGGGTCGGCCATGAATCAACAGAAAACCTATTTGAAAATAGTGTGCCAAAATATTTTCTATTTGAGACCAACAGGATATTCTTAATGACAGTGGTAAAATCTAACTCAAATCACCAACAAATTATGATTTATTGATTTAAAGGAATGTGTATATTCATTGACACTAATACAAAATAAAAATAAACGCAACCTGTTTCCTGCTGCCACTTCCACTCAAATGAATACTCAATTTACTTTGTAAATTTTCACTTAAGCTAGAGAAATTCACTATTAGGTCACTTTGAAGCCATTCTTGCTGGTCTTGATTCACCTTCACTATCAAATCTTTTCGTAGGTGTGCCCAGATGTGTTCTATTAGAACTGTATTTTTCTGTGATATTCGGTGGTCCAAAAAACATTGTAGGTACCACATTGTGCTTTAAGATAGGTCTTATCCTTGGAAATGTTTGTAAATTATTGCCTTTATTGTTATAAATATAACCAGCCTTTACGAGGAATACCTTTCACCCACTTCTGTTTGAAATGCTCGTCTTGAGGAAAATTGAACACCCTAATATGTCCTTTATTGGAAGCACAATTGCTAGTGCAACCTGGTACTACACACTTTGCAGGCATCTTTTTATCTTTATAGTTTCGTTTGTGCAGGTAAATAATTAGAAACACATTAAAAATCACCTTCCAATCTCCTTTTTTACTCTGGAAGATTGCACTAATGACTTAAAAAACAAGTAAAAGCTCGGTCCAGCTCGGCCCGCTATTCAGTGTTGCCATATTTCAATGCTCCGGCCTAGTGAGTAGAGTCGGTCATGAGTGATCTGATCTGAGTTAGGGCAGATGTTTTGTGATGCAGATGTAAAAGAAGCACCTTGTGATTTGTGATTGTGATCAAGTGGTGATCAAATGTTTTGTGGTGATCAATGTGATCTGTTTGATGAAGATAAAAGAAGAAGATAACCAAGATAACAGATTTGTGATAACAGATAACCATTGTATTTGTCTTGTCTTTGTCCTTTGTCGTTTGTGGGTTGAGGCATTGTGGCGTGATTGTAGCTCAGGTGGTGCTCAGCACAAAACAGGTGCTCAGGGGCTCAGGCTCAGCACTTGATATCAGATCAGACTGCTCAAGAAAATCCACATACCAAATCCAAAAAGTGCGCGTTTCTTAATTCCTCGCGGTTTGTTTTGTTTTAATAGTCGGTGGTTTGTGGTCTAGCGGCATTGGAAAGGTAAGAAGTTTTCAAACTTCCTCAGAACCTATAATCAGAGTAGGAAACAATAGCAATTCTCATTTGACTGCCCTTGCTTGGGTTCTGGGTTGCCAGATGGTTGGTATTATCACTGGGTGTATTATCCCAACAAGATCCCAACCAAGGACTATCCCAACAAACAGTTTCTTTGATAAGTTCTATAAAAAATAATATGCCAATAATGACGCATTTACTGCACTGACAAGACCTATTTGTATTTGTTGGCTGTCCCATGGCTGCCCAATACATTTTTAATTACTCTATAGTTTTCATATATTCAAATCATTGAGAATAGAGGATCAACCAACTACCAATTGCAGAGAAAGTGCATCTGTTTAATAGCGTTTTCAAATGATTGCCCTATCACTGCACCAATATGCACCAAGTAGCATTATGTTTGTCTTACATTTGAGTGCAAAACTCACCGAGTTTTTTTGTTTTCGATTTATTGGTATATATATAAATATTTTTGTCACCTAGGTATCAAAATTATAGCTAGGGCTCAACAAACAATCAGCTGAAAACTCAAGGTCTGGGGATGCTTTGCGCCCATCCCTTTGTGCATCGATTTTTTGGGTTAGAGAGAGATAGATTTCAACAGTGGTGGCACTGCAGGGTCATGGCTATCTACATAGAATATAGATTTTTATGCAAAGTATGATCGGGATAACCCAATTACTTGGATCACTGATCCAGACGTTTGGAAAGTGATCTCGGATCAGTCAGATATAGGGTCAGTTCACCCTGAGTGAGAGTGGAAGATGGCGTCGACGCGATCGCGCAGCAAAAGTACGTCTGACGATAAAGTCTTTTTTGAGTGCTGTAAAACAAAGAAGTTTGCCAGCATAGTATGCATAAACTGTGGTAAAGCCTACCACACGTCTTGTGCAGTAAGAGATTGGTCCAAGGATGTCATAATACTTGATAAAACCCGCGGTATTTGCATCGAGCATGGCATAACCTCAACTGATATGGCGGGTGAAACTGGAAAAATTAAACTTCTTCAGGAGATTATCATAGGCCTGAAGGAGAAAAACGCTCTGTTAGAGGAGAACAAAAGGCTTCTGGAAGAAAAGATAAGTAATTCAATAGTGACAACATCAACAAATCATGCGGACGGATCAAAGGAATGTGGGAAGCCGCATGACCAGGTTACGTCCAATCCAACGGCGGGCGTTCTTGATAAGATGGTCAAAACTAATGAAGATGGAACATCTATAGCCCACTCTGATGAGAAGACTAGACAATTAAACATAATTTCGACTGAGCAAGTGGATTTGCCCCCCATGACCTTGACGGCGAAAGATCCAAAGTCGCCAAGTCAATCTTGCAGTAATGAAACCGGGGTAGTGACAGTCGAAGGCATAACTAAACCTTCTGAGGTATTGTGCACTCAGATTGGTATGAAAGAATCAAATGCAACCTCACAAAACAAAAATGCAACTATACCTGATAGTGAAGAATCTCTCAAGGATGGAAGACCCGAAGACACACTGGGACCATGGGAAACACAAAGAAGAAGAGGTTTTAAACAAGGAAAGCGTAACACTGCTCCAGAACATACTGCACAGCATGAAGAAAAAACTAACCTAAAAGATGAAGCTCACAGGGTAAATAATTTCAAATCTAGACCAGCACCTATCAAAGGAGCAAATAATGGTACAACACTGAAAACTGTTTCTAAAATGGCTTTTCTATTTGTGTCTGGGTTTGCTCCGGATGTCAACAATGATGAAATTCTCAAATACCTCTGTGACAATGGTTTGGGAAAGAACTGTGGTTGTGAAAAGATGAAAACCAGAAAAGACAAACACTGTGCCTCTTTTAGACTTATGGTTCCCTATGATGATCGGGATAAATATCTATGTTCAGCACTATGGCCAGTTGGAACCATGGTGAACCATTTTCTGAACATCCAGCGCCCGTAAGCAGTGACTGTGATACTGGCCAAGAAGACTCCAAGCAGGGCCTGAGAATCCTCCATATCAATGTTAGATCTCTCAGAAACAAGATTGCTGAAGTTGAAGCGTTCCTCTATGGTAAAAACATAGACGTCTTGTGCATCTCAGAACACTGGTTAAGCGAAGTGGAAATCAACTCCCTATATCTGCATGGTTATACAGTAGCAGCTTACTCTACAAGGAGGCAACATTCAGGTGGAGGAACTGTGATTTTAGTGAAAGACAATCTAGTAATATCAAGATCTTTGATTAATTCACCAAATAATATTGAAAAATGCATTGAATTTTGTTCGATTTTTATAAATTCTTTTAACATTCATGTTGTAGCAGTTTACCGTTCACCATCAGGAAATTTTGACACCTTTCTTGAGTCAGTCGTGAATATATTGATGGACTTGAACCATAGTGTAGAGCTCATCATTGTTGGTGACTTCAACATCAAATTCAATACAGCTCATCATGAGACAACAAACTTCTGTGATTCTATGATGGGTTTTGGTCTCAAGCAGGTAATCTTTCAACCAACACGTTTAGAATCTTGTTTAGATAATGTTTTTGTGAGTAATGGTATAGATGTGTGTTCTGTAAGGGTGATTGATATGAATGTATCTGATCACAAAGCGCAACTGGTGGAGGCTAAGTTTCCTGTGCCTTCTGGTGATGTAATTCATTTCCAGAAAGTCTGTAGGCCTATAACACAACAGGGTATGTTCATATTTTATCATATGGTAAACAATATTTCATGGGATTTTATTAGGGAGAGTTGTGAAATAAATGAAGTTTTCACTGACTTCATGGCATTATTAGAGAATTCATTTTTGAGTGCTTTTCCTGAAAAGACTTATACTGTTAGGTCTGATAATTCATTAAATGTAGCTTGGTTTACAGAAGAGCTTAGAACTATGAGAGAGCATCTCAACTTTCTTAGCGAACTAAAACAACACCATAACCTGCCATGGATTGAGGATGCAATAAAAAGGTATAGGAAACTATATAAACAAGCAATTAAAGATGCTAAGATAAAGGCTAATGATAAGCTCATACAAACCTCCACCAATCCACCTAAAACAATGTGGAAAATCATTAATAATTATAGAGGGAAAAAGGGAGAGAATAATAAAGTCAGCATCACACCTGACGATTTTAATAAATATTTTTCTAATGTGGCTAGTAACATTATACATACTATCCCTTCACCAGATAGGGACCCATTAGACTACTTACAGGACTTTTCACCACCAGAAAATTACTTTAATTTTGAGGAAGTTACTTATATTGAAATGAGAGATATCATTGACAGTTTGAAAAACAAGCACAGTCGCGATATATATGGTCTAAATGTAAACCTAATTAAATCTGTTAAAGATTGTATTATACTCCCATTAACTAAAATGATAAATCTCTGTTTTAAACAAAACGTATTCCCTGACGTCCTAAAAACTGCCATTGTCACTCCAATTTTCAAGAAAGGGAATGCATCACTTCCTGAAAATTATCGTCCAGTATCTCTTCTGCCTATAATCTCTAAAATTATTGAAAAATGTATGGCTATCAGGATAGTAAGGTTTTTTGAAAATGAAGGGCTTTTCTCTCACTGTCAGTTTGGTTTCAGGAAAAATAAGAGTACAAGTCTGGGTATAATCAATCTTGTGTCACATATAATCGATACTTTCCATAACATGCAATATAATTCGGTCTTGTTCTGTGATTTGAGCAAAGCCTTTGATTGTGTTGACCATGGAATCCTCCTAAGAAAACTTGTGTGCTATGGCTTCAGTCTGAACAGCATCAAACTGATAAAGTCTTACCTTCATTGTAGATATCAAGTAGTAAGGGTGGATGGGGTGACATCAGCGAAGAGTCCAGTTAACATTGGAGTGCCTCAGGGTTCGGTTCTGGGGCCCATTTTATTTTTGATTTACATTAATGACCTCCCCAGTATTGATACAACTGCTAAGTATACACTCTTTGCTGATGATACAACAGTTTCTTATGCTGCTGACAGCCTTGTAGAGTCGGTGAATGGATCCATGTTGGCGCAAGCAAAGGCCCAAGATTGGTTCAGTGCAAATGGGCTCTTGCTAAATGCAGAAAAGACAAGCCGAGTTGTATTTTCCATGAGAGATCTTTCGGATGTAGATGGTCCCTCTGAGGCTAAATTTCTGGGTGTTACCCTTGATGCAAGCTTACAGTGGGGAAGTCATATCAATAAACTGGCAGCAAAACTTAACAAAAGTCTCTATGTATTGCGGGGCTTGTACTTTTGTGTTTCGGCTGATATATTGCGAACTGCTTATTTTTCTATTTTTCATACACATTTGTCTTACGCAATTCTTTCATGGGGACACTCAGCTGGGATGCTTAGGGTATTTGGCCTGCAGAGAAAGGCTGTAAGAATCATTTCAAGCCTGAGGTATAGAGATGACTGTAGAGCTATGTATGTAAAGCTGCGCTTACTGACTGTGCCAAGTGTGTATATATTGGAATGTTTGATGTATGTGAGACAGAACATTGGTCTGTACCAAACTCATGAAAACATTCATACTTATAACACCCGTGTTAGGAAAAATTTAATTCCTGCATACTGGCGGCTAGGGAGGTGTCAGGATGGTCCAGGATACTGGAGCATAAAATTTTTTAATGCATTACCTGGTGAGATTAAGGTTCTTCCAGAAAAAGTTTTTAAAGTGAGAGTAAAAACATATTTGCTAAGAAACGCCTTTTACTCCTTTAATGAATTTTTAAACTCTGATTTTAGCATGTTGTGAAATGTCAGTTATAGGTTTTTTTAGTATTTTTAAATGTCGATGTTTGGTGTCTCTTAATAATATGTAATATTGTATTGTTTTAGTATTATAACTTCTATTTTCTTGACGTGTGTAAACAGATCTTGTATAGACACAAATAAACTATCTATCTATCTATCTATCTATCTATCTATCTATCTATCTACCCTTGTACAGTAAGTGATTATGATCAGATGATTCAGATCAGTAGCTGTTTACCTTAACCTTCATTATTTTATTCTTAAACCAACTTTTTTGTTGTTCTATGTTCCATGGAAATCATAAATCCTACTTGACAGCTGTTTGACATATAACTGATCTATCCGGATCCAGATCACTGTTTCCGTAAAGGCCTTTACAGTATAGAGATAAATAATATAGATCACAGTGCAAATCCAGTACTTTATGGGAGGTAAACATTAAGAACAACATAAACTCTATGTTATTTTTAATGCCTACCTTCCTTTTACACCGCATGGGTTGGGTATTATTTCTTAATTCTACCCTGTTGTAAATTTTTTTCTACTCCGCCCCTGTCAGGGCGAATGGAACTATCCCAAAATGGCGTCGCTGACGTCAGATATTTGCAGTATCACAAAGGAAGTGACTGTGAGTAAGACAGCTGAGAGATTTATTTTGAGCACTGCAGCTTACAAAAGGCCTTTACAGAAACAGTGATCTGTATCCAGATCGATCAGTATCAGCTGTTCAAGGATCAGTAGTGAGATCATAGGCCTTTATGGAAACTATGATCGGTTTGAATGAATGAATGAATGAATGAAAGAGGGAGATAGGCTATGTGATGGCTGGAACCACCAGTGCGTAGGCTACCAACGGGCCCTTTTGCAGCTCTCCTTACCCTAATTCCCAAGTCCAGCCCTCATGGCAAAGGTGAGGATGGCCTTGGGTCCATCTTATTGGTAATTCCAAAAATCGATGAGACCTCTAGCAGCAAAAATCTACACTGACAAAGCAGGTACTCGAATTTTGGATGGCACACAATTAACATGAGATTAACCGTTTATGTTTCTTCGTTCAGTCGTGTTTTCGAGTATGTGCTTTGTTAATTAGTATATAGTGTGTTAGAATATTTCTTCAGACCTTCTTCATATGCTATTGTCAAGAATATGGCATCTACATCAGGCTTCAAATCAAGAAAGGCTAGCAAGTTTAATACAAACTGTAGTGTTTATGGTTGCCCCTCCAAAAAAGACTATGATAAAAGCATTCATTGCCACGCACTTCCTCCAAAAGCGTGTCACAGCGTGCAGGATACCTGCTATCCTCCATATTTGTTTACAAACGCCAGCGCCCTCATCGGTAATTGGAATCGCCAATATCCTCAGGTTCAAGAATTCTTGAACCGAGTATAGTCTGCCTGTGATATCCAAGGGCTCCACAACGACAAAGAATGTGTGCCGAGGATTATTCCTCCTCGCCACAGAGTGTACACGTCGGATCGTTTGCCATCCCCATCACATGCAAATGACGTTTGAAGGTGTTATGGCTGGATAGCAGGCAGACAAGTAACCTTAGTCAGCTTCTGTCCAGTGAGAGACAGAACCGCCCTACTTTAGCCAGAGGTCCTGAAATAAGTTCTCTAGCTTGACGGAGATGTCCAGAGATTCCTCTCCATCTGATAAGATGCTGATTTTGCAACCACACCTCTATATTCCTTCTAATGGTACCTGCTGCCAGCCTCAAAGCTGGCTCAGGACCCAGGAAGGTATTCCTCGACCCTCGCCTTGCGAGCGCGTCCGCCATGTCATTACCACTAACTCCAGCATGACTCGGCACCCACATAAGTGACACCTGATGTCTCGCCGAAATGTCTCCCATGATCTTTCTACATTGCAGAACGAGCCTTGATGTAAACCTGCAAGCACTTAATGCTTTTAATGCTGCCTGGCTGTCAGAGGAGATGGTGATCCGCCTGCTTGGCCCCTGAATTTCGCAAATACGAAAGACAAGCTAAAATCGCATATATCTCTGCTTGGAATATGGTGGTGTATCCCCCAAGAGAGAGGGAGAGCTTTGTTTTTGGAGAGAGAGGGAGAGCTTTGTTTTTGGCCCATAGACCCCAGCGCCGGAGCCTTCGTTGGTAAGTGAGCCGTCGGTGTACCAGACTAGCCCTCTCCCCTCAAAAGGCCGCCTGCCGCTTGGCCCCCACTCTTCCCTTGTAGGATACCTCACGGTAAATTTGCAGTCGAAGTGATATGTAGGAGAAATTATATCACTCCTCATATGTAGGATATGCAGTTCCGAGAGGATGGCAGAGTGTCCCCTCCTAGGATTCACAAAGGACCACCTGCATTGACTACACGATCGGAGCGCAGACACCCTTGCCTCCCCTTGAACTACCAAGTCGAGTGGAGGGAGATTCAGCAGTGCTTCTAGCGCGCTCAACGGAGTCGTGCGTACTGCACTTGTTATAGCAACACAAGCCAAGCGTTGAATGTTATTTAGCTTTGCTTTGATTGTCTGATTCTCACACATGGCCACCACACCAGTGATCCATACAAAGGACGGTCTAACGATTGTAGTATAGAGCCAGAACATAACCTTAGGAGTCAAGCCCCAATTCACTCCTACAACCCTTCTGCATGCCCATAACGAATTACGTGCCTTATTGACTTTATGTTCTACATGTTGTCTTCAATTCAGCTTCGAGTCTAGAATTACGCCTAGATATTTTACTGATTGGGAAAGTTCAAGTGATGTTCCAAACAAGGGTGGTCGGATATATCCATCCAGTTGCCTTCTTCTAGTGAACATAACTAGCTCGGTCTTCTCGGCATTGACCGATAGATCTACCTCGTTGCACCACGATTCCACAATGCGCAGAGCGCCTTGCATTATCTCTGAAACAGTAGCCATGAATCGACCTCTGGCTACTATACTAAGATCATCTGCATAGGCCTGCACGTAAATACCTATATTGCTCAGCCTGACCAGAAGTTCTTTCATCACCAGACACCACAATAAGGAAGATGAGACTCCGCTTGACTCCGCCCTGCGGGCAGCCCGCGCTACTTCAACGCTATGCAAAATGTCATTCAGCATGGCAGTAGCCACTCGACCCTCTAAGGTGGAGAGGATCCATTCCACGAGGGAGGATCTCACCCCATGCCTCTCTAAGGCAAACCTTATTGAATCGGAGGTGGTGCAATTAAACGCGCCCTCAATATCTAGGAAAGCTACCAAGGCTACTTCCTTTTGTTCCAACGTCTTCTCCAGTCTACAAACTAGCTGGTGAAGGGTAAGTTCAGCTGACTTACCAGTATGATAAGCAAACTGACAAGCATGAATGGCACACCCTTCCAGAGGTTCATCTCTTAGGTGTCTTTCAAAGTCTTCAGCAAGAATGAAGAAAGGGAAATAGGTCTGAATTTTTTCGGGTGTGTATAACTACCTCTACCCGGTTTTGGTATAAAAACGATCTTGGCCAGTAACCAGTGTCCAGGTGCGAAGCCGGCGACCAAACAAGCTCCAAATGTCCTCACAAGCCGTGGAACGATTTGTTCCTGCCCTTGTAACATCGCTGGAATCGCACCGTCCAGACTAGGGCTTTTATATGGTGCAAATGTATTTATTGTCCATACTACTCTGTCGTATGTTACGATCTCACGTGACATCATCCAGTCCTCTCTAGAGGGACGACGTGTTGGCAGTTGCCTTCCCTGCGGTTGTGCTGCTACCGATCCAGCGAAATGTGTTTCCATAAGCAGCTTCAACGTCTCTTCCTCGTTGGTCGTAATATGACCAGAGGAGCTGGTCAAGGACCCTATCTTAGACTTATTGTCCTTGCATAGGATTCTATGCATTCTCGCAGTTGCGGGAATGTCGTTAATGAATCTACAAAAATTTCTCCATGACTCCCTAGAGGCCTTCTGATATCCTTCTTGTACTCCTGCAGTACATTTTTGTACCTCTCCCATTCCAGACAGTCTTTCCTATGCCTAACCTTTCTTAGTAATCTTTCCACCGCCTTCCTTTTGTTTCCAAATTATTGGTCCATGTCATCTCCGCTACTGAGGTTATGTGTACTGTACTGTGACTATCTGGGTCTGGTTCCCCCCTTCAGGCCCCCGGGTGGGAGCCTGAATGGCGACACCGGTCCACCGCTCCTCTGAGCGTTTATCCTGGCTTTCGCCCGTCACCGTCTCAGTTACCTGCTTCTTTTTGTTCAGCAGTGTGAACACCGCCGAGCTCGCTTCACAGTATAACCTGAGGCTTTTTTGTTCAGTCGCTTTCCAGCTCATGGAGTCCACACTGAGAACAAGTCGAACCTCCTTCGGTTTCTTCTTGATCTCTAGGACCTTCCACGAGCTGGGTCCTTGTTTTGTCTACCCAGCCTCCTCAGTAGTACCCCGTCTTCCAGAGGTCGTCTCGGAAAGCAGGCCATTACCCTATAAAAAGTGGGAAGTTGATCGAAGCCTATGCTTCTAAGCTTCGCGCCTTCCCACGCCCGCAAGTCTCCTGCCCAGGCCTCCAGCCATGCCCGCGAGAACTCGTTCTCGCGGACAAAGATGGCTGCCCCTCTTGACAGGTAGCAGTCCCCGAACTGAGGAAGGGCGGCCCCCTCCGGGAGCCCATCCATCAGCACGCTGACCGCCTCCTGCACAGCAAAGACCTGCGGGTTAACCTCAGCAAAATTATTTTATGCTCCTCCGATTGAGATAAAAAATCTGAAATACAGTAAGTTCAAAGAATGAATCAAAACATTTTTAGCTATTAACTGTTTTTATTTGTGTATACTTTAATTATAAATTTTAATACTTAACTATTTATTTTTACAGCTGAATCATTCATACCCTTAGTATTTATTCTTATCCAACTAGGTTTTGAATTAGTAATATAATGTGAATATATTCTAAAAACTGTGTAATTATAATTGCTTTAGATTTAGATACTTAGTACTTTGGATTAGGGATGTGTCGTTCATGACCGATTCGTTCATAAAGACCGAATCTTTCCAAAGACCCGTGATATGATCGATCATACCCCGTGATCCTAACGGGTCTTATGACCCGCAATTCGCGAACGAGATTTAGACGGACCGACCGACTCGTACTGTATATCTGCACCATCTATAGGACCGTCTTAGAACTTCAACGTAAACATAAATAGGTAAAATAGGATCATTTGATACAGCCCACTAGTAGAACTACATGGCGGCACAGAAACACATTTGAAGGGTCCACGGGGTGTTAAGAAATCTTTGGCTTAGCTTTTAGGCATTTAAGCTCAAGTTATACTCTTATTATACAGAGTGAGTTTTTAGTACCTGCTCGGTCGATAACTCCACTACTGTAGAAGATAGCGTAAAAAGTTGTACATAAAAGTTGTAGCCACGGATATGTTCCTTGCTCAGAAAATATTTTTATTTATACAGGGTGATCCATAACGACGTGGTGATGCAAATATATATTTTCTTAAATGAGACACCCTATTATATTATCCCATTTTTAGATTCTGCTAATAATTTCTCTTCTCAAAATATGAGGTATAATAACATTATACAGGGTATTTCAAAAGTTATGACCATTATTATATCCAAACGCTGTCAAACGAACGTATTGTATATCAAAAAGTAATGAATCTAAAATATTTTTTTACATGGAAAGATTAAAATATCCTCTAGTTTCAAAATCGGCTATAAAAAAAGACCGTGACGCTTATTCGCATACAGGGTGATGTAGAATGCAGAATCCAGATTTTCTCTTTTTTTTTAAATGTAACCCCGAATATTTTATTATACCAAAGAATTGCCTTTAATATGCTCTTTCATCTTTATATTTCGTCCATCAGTTTCCGAGATATTTCGATTTTTCGGTAAATTTCAAATATAGCTTCTATTTATGTACTGAATTTTATCTATTTCGAGAAAGTACTATCGAATTTGTTTTTTATTTAACGACCAACTAAATTATAAGGTCATGATAGCATTTGATGAAGTCAAAACCCTGAATCATCGAGGTAATAAAGTCAAGTATGCTGAGGAAACAATTTTGTAGGCGTGATGCATAATTATCAAGCAGATTTATCAGGTAGGCTTTGAAAATTGACAGTTTTCATAACCTGCTCAATAATTCAGTACTGTGTGAAAAACGAGCTTTAAAAATTAATTTCTCATTGATGGCATTTAGGAGAATCCTTGAGAAATTGTCTACTTGCCGCTAGAATATATCAACTATGAACAGCAATATCCAGAACGGAGGCACTCAAAACTAATGCATTTGAAAGATTGAAGAATCGTTTTATTTGGACTGTGTCGTTTAATATTTCATAGCCACCTGATAGATCTGCTTGATAATTATTCATGGAGTCTATAAAATTGTTTTCTCAGCACACTTCACCTATAATATCTCGTTAATTCAGTGTTTTGACCTGATCAAGTACTATTATGGCCTTATATTTTAGTTGTTTGTTAAGCAAAAATAAAATTTGATAGTATTTTCTCAAAATAAATAAATTTTAGTAAACCAATAGAAGGTATATTTAAAATTTGTAGAAAAATCGAAATATCTCAGAAACTAATGAATGCAGCGATAACAAGTGCTACAAAGATGAAAGAGCATATTAAAAGAAATTCTTTGGTATAATAAAATATTGGGGGTTACATTTAAAAAAGAGAGAAAATCTAGATTTTGCATTCTACATCACCCTGTATACGAATATGCGTCGCGGGATTTTTTATAGCCGATTTTAAAACTAGAGGATATTTTTTATCCATCCGTGTATAAAAATGATTTTTGATTCATCACTTTTTGATATACAGTACGTTCATTTGACAGCCATTTGGATATAAAAATGGTCATAACTTTTGAAATACCCTGTATAATGTAACAGTACCCTATATTGAAAGAACGGAAATCATTAGTAGAATTTGAATATGGAATAATATATAGGATCTCATTTAAAAAATGCATGTTTGCATCACCACGTAGTTATGGATCACCCTGTATAAATCTAAATATTTTCTGAACATGGAGCATATCTGTGGCTACAACTTTTATATACAACTTTTTTCGCTATCTTCTACAGTAGTGGAGTTATCGACCGAACCGGTACTAAAAAGTATATGAATAACAGCAGTGCATTTTTTTTATGTTTCCAACCGCTTTTAATACAAACGTTAGTAGTCGCTTCTAATACCTTCCTAATGTTAGGCCGTATGTGATTCAAAATGTCATCCTGTTTATTCTGTCCAAAAAAAAAAAATAAATAAAACGTTATTATTCAGTGAATTAACTTTGGGATAGTACAAAACTGTATTGGTGAAACGAAAAAAAAAAAAGAATCTGGCTCTCAATAATGCGTTATTGTCAAAAACACTGGAAGCGAATCCGATGTTCCATCAAAATTGTTATCAAAGATTTTGTGCTCTACCGCCAAAGTACAGACAATCTGCATCCATATCAACCGATCAATTATGTTTATAGTTTTCATACTACTAAATTTCATACAAATTAATTTCAGCTTCAGTAAAATGGTTCGCTTTTTCAATTTCCTATAATAGATGACCATGCGCGCAGCTAGCATGTTAAGTCACACAGATTTTGCAGCTAAGATATTTTTTTTGTGATGATCTTTCATCAACTATTTGTAAATTTTCAACTCCAGTGAAATACCCCGAAATTTTTTTGCGAGATACGAACACTCAAAATTTCAGGTCATGGAGTCGCGTCAATTAACATACGTCTTTTTTCCGTTTTTCTACAAAAACTTATCTACAAGAAACTGTGAATTGTCAGTATAATAACCCATGAACATTTGCTACCAGCTCCCAACTATTATCTTTTGACTTAAGACGGGTTCTCACGATTCAGTTTCGCTGAATTAGTTTGATTGATTCAGCGATACTGAACAGATAATGAACGTGTGAACACCTTTTCAGTAAAACTGATCAGTGGGTTTGTGCTTTCAGTCAAACTGAAAGTCAGTCCTACTTTTCATTCATTTTGACTGAATCAGTATTGAAAAATGAATACAAACGTCATTTTTATTAATGCTGCATTAGTTAAACTGATTCATGAAAACTGAACAGTGTGAACAAACGTCGCTTTCTGTATCACTGAATCAGTCAAACTGATTCAGCGAAACTGAATCGTGAGAACCCGCCTTTATCTGAAAACCACTGACGTCTAGGA
Organism: Callosobruchus maculatus; assembly: GCA_951848785.1. Classification (NCBI taxonomy): domain Eukaryota; kingdom Metazoa; phylum Arthropoda; class Insecta; order Coleoptera; family Chrysomelidae; genus Callosobruchus; species Callosobruchus maculatus. The sequence continues at coordinate 1,474,351 of CATOUR010000191.1, read as the reverse complement.
TGTCAATGCTGAGAAACGCGCTGTTGACACATTGATTAATAATGGAGTCAACATAACTAATTTAAATTAACCGATATTTTGAAATAGAGGGCTTATGAATACCTATTACATATAAAAATAATTTATAAATAATTACAAGATTATTCATATACTTTGAAACTTTTCTAAAATCCCGAATAAATTTCATAAATGAATAGCACTCATTTGTCTCTAGGTGTACCAAACGAACACAGAACAACGAAAAAGTTGGTTTAAGAACACAAAACAGATTTTTAAGGAAAACAGCCACTGAATAACCTGATCGCATCACTTTTTGTACAAGAGTGAGATGATCCTTATCTCTGACTAATCCTAGATTTCTTTCTGAATGTCAGGTTAACCTGATTATAGTGATTATAGTTTCTGTAAAGGCCTAAAGTAAACTTTCCAGACATTTACATCCTTCAGCAGTACTTTAAATACCCCTCTTTATTCAAGTATTCAACAGATTTACTGGCATTATCCTCGCTCTTTTTTTTCAGTACATTTTGACATGCAGTATGATATCCACAAATGATGCTGTCAGCCTTTTGGAAAATGGTTTATTGGGGGTACCTAGGTTCAAACCTTGCGAGACCAAAAAATATTTTGATGAATTTCACAATATTTTAACCGACTGCAGAATGTCTTTGACAAGTGCAAATGAAGAACAATATGAAGAACTGGAATATATTCTAAGAGCTATAAAAATACAAATCTCAGAAACATTGCAGAGTATTGAAAGACAAAAAGTTTTAAAAGTTGGTACTGATTATTATAAATGTAGTAAATGTCATGATATTATATATACAGACACAAAGAAAAATGTATGGAATTATCTTCAATGTCACAGACATTTTGAAGATATGTATTTTGAAGCTATAAGTAATTCTAATGGCTTGAGTGTTGAAGAATTTGAACCAACTCTAAATGACAGAAATCTTGAAAATACAATAGGCTATGATAGGGAAGCAAGTAGTGATTCTGAAAGTGATATACATGTTGATAATATGATTAATATGAACAATGTTGATTTATCAGGTATGGTATCACTGTATGATACTAGCTCTGATAATGATGTTAACAGCTTCAGGTTTAATTTTGGCCTACATTATGATGAAGCTATATTATCAAAACTTTATCCTGATGGACTTGTAAAAGCTGTACAAAAAATTGATAAATGCAAAGATCCTACAATTTTAAGAGTTGGTGGTTCTAAAGCTGTTTGCTTGTTATGTGGTGTCAAAATTATTGCAAAAACACGGATCTCCAAAGCACAAATTCTAGATCATGTATTTGGCCAGAGACACCTGAATCTTACTGTTTCTGATCAAAATATTGACACATTGAGAAGATATCATGAACTCTGGCTGAACTTTGAGTGCTGCTATCAAGCTCATCAGGTTTTCTTTATACCCAAAGGGTATAATTTGTCATGTATGCTGTGTAAAAGAGTTGACAAAGGATTAATAAAAAATCACTATTCACTTGTTAAAGATCATATTGATTCCAATACTCATAAGAGCAGACTAATAAACATGTGTGAATCTAATCCCAATTTATATTACTTAACCTATGAGCAAGCACAAGTCTATCCACTTACAAACTTACCAATAGAAATACTAGAAAAAAAGCTACATGTATCTGTTGATGGTAAAAATAAAAAGAATTTTGCAAATCTGAAAAATGATAAAAATGATTCAGATCCAGGTACTTCAGCAGGTAATTCCATATTTCTATAACTGGTATTAGAAAAATTATGGTGGTACAATCTCCAAATGAATAAATAGTAGTAATAATATTATTAGTAGTAATAGTAATTATTTAAGCTGATTGCTGAAACTATATTGTAATTAGAACAAATCAAACAACTAAGATAATATTTGATAAAGAACACAAACACAATGGTAAAAAATTGCTTATTTGCTATGTCACTTATTTGAATCTTTGAAGCAATATAAAAAATGGCAGTGAAGCTTAATACCTTATTCATTAAGCTTGACCTAATTTTGGAGTATGTATCACCTTAACATTGATTGCCTTTTTGTTACAATGATGGATTGGTAGGCAATGTTAAACCGAAAATTATTTAAAAAAATTGCATATGTGGTAACAAAATTACATTCTATCACATTTTTTAGAGCAGATTTTTTTCCACCAATGTTTATTTTCATTGTAATCAGTACAAAGAGTGTGTTTATTGTAAGGGGTGATCCATGGCAGGAATTAAAAGAACATCTTTCATTAAATACTTTTTTTTTGTTGATAACGTCCATGTTACAGCTTCTTGAATGTGCAACAACTCTAATACTACTACTCACTCCTTACATTATTTTGTCTCAGAATTTTTGAATGTGTCTATGAATTCTTATTCTTTTCTTTGAGGTGACAGATTCAATTGGTAACTTGTTGGTCTTGACTTTTAGTATAAAATGTCTAGTCTGATTTTTCTTCTAGTATGACCACACACATATAAAATAACACTTCGAGAATTTTCATATACATCCAGAGTAGTTATTATTTGCTAAAAAGTGGTGCTATTAAATGATGTTATAATATTCATATTGATTGTTTTGGTTGTTGTTATTATTGGAAGAGCTTTATAAGAATTTATAACAATTAAGTAAATAAAATAGCAAATTATACAATTTCTAAAACTGCTGATACGCAATTTACTTACAAAGATGCTAATGGGAATGGATCACAGGGAGGAGAAGTGCAGTCACTTACGCTTCGCCCGCGGTGTAATCACCGAGAAACTGGAAATAGATTCTCGGAAATAGACTGCGCCAAATGGCCTCACAGTTCATGTTCCGTCCGTCGCTGGTCCGATGTCCCTGATTACTCATAAGTGAGAAATTAAAGTAATTTGAAATTAAAAATGCTCAATGGCTCTTCCAGGATCTAAAGAATCCTGAGGTAAAACACCTGGCCGTTCGGATCTCCGGCTGCCAGGTGGACCGAGGAGAACATTAAGCAAAGTTGGTTTAAAAAATTGTGCTGCCACTCCTCGTCAGGCTAACAAGAGAAGCCATCCTTCGCAGCAACTTTGCACTGACGATAGTGCCGAAGGCCAGAGAAACGTGTTTAGAGCCGATTTTACAAATATACGAGGTCTTGCGTTCAACATAAACTCTGTCCATTAACATCTACAGGCAGAGAAGCCACACATTCTGGCACTTACAGAAACTCTACTTGGCTCTTCAACAATAGATAACTGCTTTAGGTATCCCGGATATGACTTATATACCCGATTCAGAGTAGGTTTGGCGTATGCGTGTACGTTAAATCTGGGCTTTCTTGTCATCGAGAGGAACAGCTCGAACTGGAAGGATTTGGCATCATATGGCTTAAAATATCCTTCGAAAATTATTCCAAATTCATATGATGTATCTATAGGCCACCAAGTAGTAACAACTGCAGGTCACCTTAATACCGAGATTGTCTGGGTGACTTCAACGTTCACAACTCGTACTGGCTCAAACATTCAAATAAAAGAGGCGACGAGGGACGTGAAGCTGAAGCCTTCGCTATTAGCTGTGGCTGGAAGCAGATAGTCAAAGAACCAACTAGGATCCCCAGCCGCCACGGAGATTTTACTAGTCTGCTAGACCTATATCTCACAACTACTCTAAAAATGTATACAGTGAAAGTAACCGCTCCACTAAGATCGTCTGGCAATAACACCGTTTCAACTCTATGCAGGATGCATTCAATCTCCAGATCTCCACCATACTAAGCCTCGCTGGGTCTGGCATTACGGATCTGCAAAGCGGGACGACCTAAGGGACTACTACCAGTCCTTTCCCTGGAACGACGTCCGCTTCAAGTCACGAGACGCACCAGCTTCCGCCCAAGAAATATAAGAGGTATTAATATCCGGCATGGAAGCCTATATTCCAGATGTCGTCAAGCGTCCCTCTAAAAACAAGCCATGGTTTAATCAGCATTGTAGAGATGCAGTTACCTCTGAAAACCAACACTACAAAGAATGGAGGAAAAATCCAATTGCCCAGAACCACCACAGTTTTATGGACGCCAGAAATCACTGTAAACGCGTGATTCACAGCAGCAAGGAGGAGCACAACCAAAAAATTAAGAACAAGCTCCTCTCATCCAGTTCGTTCAGAACATTCTGGTCTGTAGCTAAGGCTGTATTCAGACCTTTTCATATTCGTCAATACCACCCTTGACCAGAGAAGACAAGTCCATCGCTTTTACTCTTAAAGATAAAGAAAACATCTTAGGGAGGCTTTTCGCAGCCAATGCTACTGTAGATTCCAAGGAAGTACTTCGACTACCACCATAAATGTGAACTCTAGAATGGTAGGCGTCAAATTTCATAGAGATGTAAAAAGCATCCTCCAAAAACTAAACACGAAAAAAGCTACTGGTCCTGACCAAATTCCAGCCATTGTCCTTAACGCTGTGCCGCTGATCTTACACCTATTTTTTGCAAGCTCTTAAAACTATCGTATCAGCAAGCCGTGTTTCCCGCTGCATGGAAGATTGGCTGCGTACAACCCATTCCTAAGACAGGCAAAAAATTGATCCCACCAACTATACAGGGTGGGCCAATAGTGCGTGGACGGAGGATTGTGGCCTTACTGAAAAATATTCCAAAAATCTGTCACTTGATCATGGTAGGGACCCTTGAGGGCTATTACGTAAAAATATTTTCACTTAAATTCTGACGTTTATACAGGGTGATTCATATCAAACTTACATTTTTTTGAATAGAACCCCCTATATATATTATTGCATATTTGGATGCCTTGGTCAATTCTAGTGTGACTTTATGTATCACACATGGAACTTTAAACGAACCGTTTAGGCGCAAATCACTATTTTTGGTATAAGTAGGTATCAGAAAAAAGTTGAATATCGCAGCGATTATAAAACTTAGAGGGCCTTGACTGTGCAGTACGACTAAGCATGAAATGCGTCACCTTAAGTCAGACGGCTAAATTTGAATTCAGAGGATAAATTAAGGAAACTTCAATCACAGATAACTTGATTTTTTCAAATGGGAATGCCTATTTTGGTTTAAAGAATCAAATGTAAAATTGATTACCTTTCTAACGATATAGCATTCTTGATATCAATCTTTTTTGGTTTTCATTTTATTTCAAATTTTCAGTCAAATCGGCGTTTTTCAATTTTCCTGCATGCAAGCAACCTAGCAGGCCATGAAAAATAAACAAAAGTTCGTTAATATGGAAGAAAGCAACTAACTTAGTAGAAAGATGCAAACTAACCTGAGCAACGAGGCAAGATTATCAAAATTCCTTACAACATATTAGCTCTAACCAGAAACAATAGGGGTAACAAGAACGCTCATTTTTCACTGCCTACTAGCTATTATCCAATTTCCAAAGTCAGTAAAAAAATATCTAATCAAAGGAAAACTACTTGTGATTGTTGCTGGCAGTAGAATATCTATGTCTTCTGAATAAATTATCACATTTAATGCTATGAAAAAGTAGCCATTTCCATAAGTCAAAAGTAATGATACCTCTGATTGGAACCCTTCAAATTCTTCTTCTACTTATTAGAAAAATCGTGGAAAATGAAACTTGATTTGCAGTCAGTTTGAATTGTAAAACATAATTTAGTTTGTAGAAAACTACATGAAATAATCGCAATTACAACATAGCGTGATTAAAAAATTCTAGCAATTATTTCAGGGTGGTAGATGTTCAGAATGCTCCAGTTGGAGATATCTTCACTTTTCACTTAACTAAACGGAAATGACTAATTTTTTTATCCCATTAAATGTGAAATTTCATTCTAAACATGTTAGACTGTAAGCAAAAATCGCTGGTAGTTTTCCTTTTGTTTCAAAATTTTTAATCGTTTTGGAAAGTTGTCAAGCTCTAGTAGATCTCAATAGCTAGCAGGCTGTGAAAAACAAACACTTCTGTCATACCCCAGCAACTCATTGACATTAGATATCTTGCCGCTGCTGTATCCGCTTAGAGCTAATATGTTGTAAGAAATTTTCATAATCTTGCCTCGTTGTTCTAGTTAGTTTGCATCTTTCTACTAAGTTAGTTGGTTTCTTCCACATTAACGAGCTTTTGTTTATTTTTCATGGCCTGCTAAGTTGCTTGCACGCAGGAAAAATTGAAAAACACCGATTTGACTAACAATTTGAAATAAAATGAAAACCAAGAAAGATTCATATCAAGAACGCTATATCGTTGCAAAGGTAATCAAATTTTACATTTGATTCTTTAAACCAAAATAGGCATTCCCATTTGAAAAAATCAAGTTATCTGTGATTGAAGTTTCCTTAATTAATCTATCGATTTCTTGAAGTACAAAAAGAATTCAAATTTAGGCGGCTGACCTTAGGTGGTGCATTTCATGCTTAGTCGTACCGAAAAGTCATGGCCTTCTAAGTTTTATAATCGCTGCGATATTCAATTTTTTTCTGATACCTACTTATACCAAAAATGGTGATTTGCGCCTAAACGGTTCGTTTAAAGTTCCATGTGTGATACATAAAGTCACACTAAAATTGACCAAGGAATCCAAATATGCAATAATATATAGGGGCTTCCATTCAAAAAAATGTAAGTTTGATATGAATCACCCTGTATAAACGTCAGAATTTAAGTGAAAATATTTTTAGGTTATAGCCCTCAAGGGTGCCTACCACGGTCAAGTGACAGATTTTTGAAATATATTTCAGTAAGCCCACAATCCTCCGTCCACGCACTATTGGCCCACCCTGTATAGACCTGTGGCTCTTCTCAGCATCATGTCTAAGGTGTCATTAGCACACAGCCCCTGAAATACCTGGACAACAATAACATCATAAATGATCAGTATGGCTTCCGTAAGCATAGGTCTACGAGTGACCTCCTGGCCTACGTCACTCAAAACAATTGTCGAGTGGAGATTACACATTCGTGAATAAAGTACAGTTTATCGTACAAAAAACTCATGCAACAACACTTACAAAGAAGTCTCACGTTGGCTTACCAACTGTGGAAATGAAGGGTCACCCAATAGTCGAGTCACCTTCCGTCAAGCTTGTGGGAATCAACATCAACAATAACATGTCCTGACACGAGAACGTCGTCAGTATTGCTTAAACGGCATTCCAGAAGCTTGAAGTTTTGTTCCGCTGTATAAAGCTGTATACACCAGAGCAACCACTGCTGCTCTACAAGGCACAGATCCGACCATCGCTGAAGTATTGCTCCCATGACTGGGGATGCGCTCCGAAGCACTCTTTAAAACTTCTGGACACTATCCACAAGAGAACAATTTTAGACTAAACGAAACGCCTAACCTCACAAAGGACCTCCACAGCCTGAACATCGTAGAAGGGGGCCGACCTGACCCTGTTTTATAGATTCTATCATGGAACATGTTCGAGTGAGCTGTCCCATATAATAACACCAAAGGCCGTCCGAACCAGGAATACTAGAGAGGCTCTGCGAGCTCACCCTTACCAGGTGGAGGTCCCTACTCCCCGAACCAGTCTTCTCCAGGATTCCTTCTTTTGAAGAACTTCGACGCTGTGGAATGAGCTGCCGGGGAATTTGTTTACCGACGACGGCTACAACCTGCAACGTTTCAAATCTAACGTGCACCGACACTTATCCTCTCGCAGCGCTTCTACAGCCGCCATAGACTTTCAGCCTTTGCGGGAGGGTGACCATAAAAAAATAAATAAAATAGTCACGGAGACTACACTGAATTATATCGAGATGAACAGTATACTCCATCATACTATGCTCATGTGCATTTATCAATGTCTTCAAGAAAAAGGGGACTTTTCAAAAAGTGATGTCAATTGCAGACCTTCTTTAGAAGTAAGTGCTGTAGCAGTAGAAGAGGCTGTTCTCAAATCAGTTGAAGAATTTTCGCCCATAGTATTTTGAATTTCAAAAGAACAGTGGTAGTATCACTACTATATCAAACAGGTTCAAGTGCTGTTATCTCACAACTTCCACGGCTTTCATTTGGAATTTGGTTTATTAAAGGAGCTTACTTTTTAGTTAGTGGTGGTGGGTCTCCAAACCATTTCAATATCAACTGGCTGTCACTATTTCTCAAATTGTTGGATAGTTTGAGGAAGTCACCCAGATTGGCCTGCCCCATCTCCAGATACATCTAATGGATTATGACATTTGGAGTTCTCTTAAAATGTTGGTTGATTAGACATATAGAGCATTTTACTGGAATGTCCAAATCAAAGTCATGCCTACTTTCTGAAGTTGGGCAATTTTAATATTTATGATGATCTTGTTATTGAAATTTTTTCTGCATAATTTTATTTTTGTGTGGTCAAACTACATTTAATGAGAAGAATTCAAGACAGGAATTTAGAGATACATTAATCAATTCACAGATCTCCTTAGTAGTAGTAGTAGTAGTAGTAGTAGTAGTAGTGATGGGGAGGCGAAGCCAGGCAAGTAGGCCACCTTTGGCCCTTTTTGCCAACCCCACTGAACCAATCACTGAAAACACTAAAATTCTACACCCTAGAAAGCTCCTTGTCGAACCTATCAGACGCCTGACGAAAGTCAGTATGTCCGACCATTTCGCTGAATATAGCGGCTCCTCCCCAAACTCCGTCGTGCCGAATATCTGAACCCTAAGGTTGCGATAAACTGCACATCTGCCCAGGAAGTGGAACGCTGTTTCGTCCTCCTCCCAGCATCTAGAGCAAATGGGGTCCCCTACCACTCTCATAAGTGACAAATGTCTATTCAGCCAGCAATGGCCAGTAAGAACCCCCACCAGAAGATTGAGCGTCTTTCTGCCTTTATTCAAAAGCCATAGCGTTTGGCCCTTATCAGGGCCTGCTATGAATATTTGGCTTGCCTGCAGTCGTCTATCTCTAACCAGGCTTTCGCCAGTTCCTTGTAGGCCCAGTTGTCCAGGGCCACATTGACCTGGCATCTGCTAATTCCCAGCATAGGTTCTGGGCCGATGCAGGGGCTGCTGGCCCCTATCCTAGCTAATCGGTCCGCTCTCTCGTTACCCGGTATACCAATGTATCCGGGGACCCACAGCAGGGTCACCTTCTTATGACTTGCTAATTTCTGAAGGGCGGCTGAGCATTCTTGAGCCAGAGCTGATCTGGCCCTCGGAGCTGCCACCGCTTTCAGAGCTGATTGGCGGTCAGAGCATATATATATGCTCCGCTCCCCCGGATCCTGACTCCTTTAAGAGCGATCCGTCAGTGAAGCAGACTTGACTTTCCCTCTTATCCAGTCGTCTCTTTCCGGGATGACTAGTGAGAATCCCTTATCTAAATTTAAGATGTCTTTGGATTTTTTCACTCTGAATGACGATATCGGGATATTTCTCTCCGCGAATCGCTCTATTCTGGTGTGGCCAAACTAATGGTTCTCGTGCTACCCACGTTCCCCCGTCACGCATTCTCAGGCAGGCCGACATCGCCTCTCTCTTTATCCAGAGGTGTAGAGGCGGCAAGCCCAAGAGTACCTCAAGGGCAGCAGTGGGTGTTGTCCTCGTGGCACCTGTTATGCTCATTGCTGCCAGCCTCTGAATCTTTGCGAGCTTGAGCCTAACAGAGACCTTCTCTACGCTCGGCCACCAGACCGAGCAGCCATACTGGATCCTAGATCTGACTACTGCCGTAAATAGCCAGTTTAGGACCTTGGGTTTGAGGCCTCAGGTTCCGCCGACTACCCGAAGCAACTGCCACATGGTAGCTGTATACTTTTTATACTCAGTCGTTCGTGCTTTATCAAAAGCTCGCTGTACGTCGAAGAATACTCCCAGAGCCACTTCTCTGTGAGAGAGGGCTCTTTCTACTTTTCCTACTATAGCATGCAGGGCCGTTTCCGTGGAGTGGCCCTGCCTATAGGCATGCTGATTTTCATGGAGGGGATAGGTAACGAGGGTTTCCTCCACCAAATATCTGTCCACGATCTTCTCCAATGATTTCATAAGAAAGGAGGTAAGACTGAGTCTATAAGACTTTGCTGAAGAGTAGTCGATCTTCTCTGGTTTAGGGATGAACACTACTCTTGCTGCTTTCCAGGACGACGCGACGGTACGTATCTTAGCGCTATGGAGCTCCGGAAGGCTACCACGATATGTGGCAGCAAGTCTTCCAGACCTCTTTGTAGTAGCGCGGGGAATATACCATCAGGTCCAGCTGATTTAAATGGACTAAACTCGTTTATTGCCCAGGAGACCGATCCGTCGGTTAACATCCTCTCGGCCAGGCCGGCGTCCCCTATCAAGAGAGCCGACTCAGCTTCTGGAGACAGTTCGCCGGACTCTCCTGGGAAATGCGAGTCGAGGAGGTATTGGAGAGATTCCTCCACCGATGTAGTCCATGTACCATCCTCTTTCTTGAATGAACTAATGGTTTGTCTCTTCTCGCATCTGAGCAAATCATTAGTCTGGCGGATTCTGAGAGGGACTCCAATTCTCCACAGTAGTTCCGCCAGCTTGCTCTTTTGTTGCTGCGTAGCTCTATTTTGTACTTTCTCCTTGTCTCTCTAAATGCATCTCAAGAGGCTTTATTGCCTCTCTTTGTAGCCCTGTTAAGAGCCCTCCTTGTGGCCCCTCGGAGTTTATTTAACGTCCCAGACCACCAGGCTACTCTCCCAGGAGCCACAGCCCTCAGTAGGCAGGATGCCTCAAGTGCAGTGCGGATAGTCTCCTCCAAGTTGGAGACACCGCGCTCCACTTCTTCTATTGTGTTATACCGTCCAGCCGGTTCCCTAAGGTTAGCAGCCAGGGAGGCCTTGTAAGTCTCCCAATCGGTTGCTCTAGGGTTCCGGCATTGGACTACCTCGTTGTGTACTGAATCTATCTCAAATCTAATCATCCTGTAATCAGACAGAGATATATCATCTGTTACTCTCCAGTCTGTTACTACGCGAACCAGATCCGGAGAAGGTACCGTGATCTCGATAACCTCTTTCCTAATCCGATTCGCGAATGTGGCTTCTGTGCCTTTGGTAAGAATCTCCAAATTACGAGATGCTATGAACTCTAATAGGGCTTCGCCTCGACTGTTTATGTCTGAGCTACCCCATACTAAATGATGCGCATTAGCGTCCATTCCAATAAGGAGTGGCAGTTCATTGCTATTCGCGAAATCTATTATATTAACTAGGTCTGTAGTCGGGGGTAGACTCGCGATATCGTACGGAAGGTACACGCTGCCTACGACTATCTTAAACCTAGTGTCACTAACCTTGAATTCCAGTACGGTGACCGCCGCATCTCTGGTCCCTAGCTGAGGCAATGGCGTCACTTGCAGGTCCCTAGACGCGAGGATGGCCGCCCTAGGGGAGTCTAAGTTGCCTGACGCAAGGCTGAAGGTACTGACCTCCAACCCGCGAATTTGCTTCCTGTAACAATAGGGCTCTTGAATTAATATAATCTCTTTAGTCCTTCCAGCAATAATGGCCAGCAGTTCGGCTGCGCCATCGTTGCTGCGGTGGAGATTAATTTGACTTACCCGCAGCTGTGTCATAGTTCCTGCGGTATGCTGAGGAAGCGTAGGCACGGCCTATTTCGCTTTCCTGGAGGCGCCCTTGCCACCAGATGGACCCTGCCAGGCACCCCTCCCACGAGCAGCCACCCTGTGTACAGCCACAGTGCAGAGCTCATAGAAGACCAGCGCGTTCTAGCAGCGTGGCCTCCTCGTTACTAATCGAGAAGGTGATGACGTGATCACCCTTGATCACCACGTGATCTCCTTAACTCCGTATGATAACATTTTACAAATTCAAAAACTGTTCTACTTTCAAAGGGAGGTTTTCAACAAAAAGAATTACCCCTTGAAAATCGAAAACAGACCATCTGCTTTGATGTGATTCAGTCGCATGAATATAGTTTAGTTCTAGGGGGTAACATATCGTCTGGGGTTAGGACTGAATCAAAAAAATAAATGTGGGAAAACTTCCTGGGGGATATGCTCAAGGGAAAGTTTCAATTCTGAAGCCCTTATTTTTAGGCCATGTACTGCTTAAAAAGATGATTGGTAACTAGTTTACTGAGCGAATTATTAATTCCTGCTACCCCTCACTCTAAAATGGTTTATGGTATTACCCTGAAATAAAAACAAATAGTTTTATCTTTTTTTAATTAGCGATTCATCCATATAATCAGTATTTTTCACAATTTTTCTCAGATATCATTGCCCAAGCATTTAACATTCGCCTTTTCCGTTCATTCGAAATCCTATTGGGCACCTATCACAAAATATATCTAATTTATATTTTCTCTGAACACAACTGTTTTGTAATTACTAATGGCCATGCAGCATGACATGTGACATTGTATTTATTCTTATTTAGATAAAATAGAAAGATAGATCACCCCCACCCCCTAACTATATCACTAAATTGATTTCTTAATATAATATAATAATGATACCTTTTATTTTTTTTTGCAAACACCGCCGCACACCTTTAAAAAGCATCTTTACAATTTCTCCAGAGCGTTCCCTTTGAAACGAATAACGTTGAAACATAGAGTAAACAGTGCAAGTTGAAGGTCAAAATCTAGTGACCTTTTTATGATAACATTTTCTACCGTTTCAATTTTTTATGTATTTGTTGTAGATACAACAAATAAAGCAATCTCTAAAGCCGAAAAAGGGAAGAATAGTGAAATGACTTCACACAATATAATAAAATCTGTAGATAACGATGGAAGTACCAATATACTCGATCTGCTGCCCAATCGTTTCAAAAATAATCGTGTATTCTTGGTTCTGAGTGCAAATGGAATCTTATGTAAAGCATGTGACGTGACCTTGAATAAAAGTTTAGAAACAGTAAAAAAGCATATCAAGAATGATCAGCATCTTAGGTTAACTGGATTGAAAACAATTAAGTATGCTTACTACTGCGAAATTTGCAATATTAAAATGGATAATGAGGACACATGGCAGAAACATCTCACAATTGGACCCAATAAGTAAGTGCTCTTGTCAAATTTGACGTTGCTTACTACATATATATATATATATATATATATATATATATATATTTATTTACAGCGGATCACCCAGCGTCCGGACCAAAAGCGTTTTACCCAGCGTCTGGCGTATATAACTGTATATAAGTAAGTTTCAGAAACAGGTCGCTTGGCGTCATAGTTCACCGTTAGCTCAACTGGGCGTCCATATTTTTTATGCCTGTCTATTAATAGAATTTATATACAGACTTTTTGTAAATTCAGCGTTGATGTTACTAGGCGTCCACCCTTGAATGGCTTATTGCCACGAGGCAAGGGTTCTGAGAGCCGTTAGAATGAGTGGAACTTTGAGCGTGTTGATTAGGAGCGTAATGGCTAATGAGAGAAGAGTCACTGCCCAAGAACTATGATACAGCTATGCAGTTATAGTGGTACAATACTACAGGGTGTCTCAAAACGACCCGACTGTTTGAGGTAGGGAAAAACCAAAACCGGCTTATTGTAAATACCATTGATTAGTGCCAATGGAGAGATGAAGGAAGAAATTTTACTTTTTCAAAATAACATTCTTTAAATGACGCCCATTTTGTTGAAGGCGGTTTTCAAACCGTTTGTGCACATTTTATCAAAAACTGTTCCAAGGAGTTGCTGAGTTGCTATCGATCTGATGCTTTCTTCAATATTGTGGCAACTAAACATGCATCCTGGCAACTAAAAGTGCAATATCTAACCAGTGTTCTTACCGAGCGAGCGGTGCGGGCTTACTCCCTCCACCACGCTTTATTTGCGTCTCGTGCACTCTAAGTAGTTGGACCGTTTTGATAATGTGCATAAACGCTTTGAAGAATACCGTCAACAAAATGGGCGTCATTTTAAGAATGTTATTTTGAAAAAGTAAAAAAAGTAAAATTTCTTCCTTTATCTCTCCATTTGGTTTTTCCCTACCTCAAATAGTCGGGTCCTTTTGAGATACCCTGTATATGGTTACGGAGATATGAGCACAGAATATGTATAGAACTTTTCATCGCGTACTGCAACTTAAAATAAAGTCACTATAGCCCAAAAATTGCCTTTGAGTGTATTATATTGTCGGTACACTACGCTTACACGGAAATGGAATATACTGAAGAATTGCATTAGCATATTATGGAGGAAATGTGTTCACAGGCTTTTCGGTATAGCCTAAACGCTCATCTCCTAAGTTCTTAGCATGCTATTAAGTACTGTACCCATGCAAGAAACACAAATCTGCAAGTACGTCGTGAGCAGAGAATATTTGATAGCTGGGAAAGACGCTATTATCTCAAGGAATTTCGGTACTTTGCACATTTCAAGGGCAAGATTCAGCGACAGACGCTGGGTAAACCGCTGCAAAACACAAAGAATATGATGATACTAAAAATAGATTTACTTTACAATAGGGGAGCATAGTAAACCTGTACACTGGATTTTTTATGAAATAAACAATGACCTTTAACATTTTATATGGATTTCCCTTCTGGACACCCCCCATTTATCTCACAAATTATTTTATGTTCACAAAAAGGCTTATGAGAGTTGAATGATTATTTTTATGGATGTCGAGGGTGAACAAAACAAAATTACAGCATGTACAGGAAAGTGGGGCGCAACTAAAACAGATTGTTTAGGTGCGCTGCCCTGGATAATTTCATACCATTATATTATTTTATATTTACAGTATAATCTTAATATGTGGCGTTATCAAATTTTTCAGAGGTGGTCGATAGTTGGGTACACTAGAAAGGTATCGAAAAAAGTTTAACAAGGGTTTGTAGGAGCAGTCATCAGCAGTCTCATTTTTAATTATACACAGTGACTCCATAAATTCGGCAAACCAAAGTGGTATTTGTTACATGAATCAAGCTGCATATTACTGATTTTCACATAAGACATGAAGACTGGATTTTGCCTATTTCGCTCCCAGATCATATGAAAATCTCTAAGAAAAATTCGAACTTTTAAAATAGTTTCTTTTTGACAAAAACTGAGAACTTCTGAAAAAACGTAAAGTTTAGAAACTTTGTGAAATAATTATGAAATTTTCGAAAAAAATTTGACTTCCTAAAGAACTATAAAATTTTCAAAAAAAAAAATATAAAAATTTTGAGATATCCGACTTCAAGATAATCACGTGAAATTTGAGTTTTTTGGAAAGAGTTGGATATTCAAAACAGAAACCTTAAGAAAATTATGATCTTAATAAACGAGATGATTCCAAAACAAGTGAAATTATCGACCAATTTTGCAACTTTTCGAAATTTTGAAAAATAAACATTTTAAATTACTAGGGTACTTGCAGAAAAAATATTATGTCATTTACGCGTTCCTTAGAGCCTAGTAAACATGACAAAATCACTTGTTTGGTTTTTTGTGTCGGCTGTGAGAGATATTCCAAAAATTATTTCAAATGCCGGAAAATGCCGCGCAAACAACCTCTGACGTCAGTGATATCCTATAGTGATGGGATGTAAAGTATTGATATTCGATATCGATAGCCAATGCTAACCTAACATTTTGACATTGATCATTATAATCACAAAACAGGCACACACAAAAGTACAAAAGTCAAAAGAAGAAAAGTTAGGCTAGATTACTAATTCACCTTGTAGGGATGGGCTTGAATTAGATTTTATCTTTGAATTCATTCATAATGGGATGCGTCGAAATAAGATGATGGCTTCGATTAGTTGCGAATCTCGGTCACAAACATGATGAACTGTGATACCTATCAGATATAAAAATGTATTGCAACAAAAATGCTAGTGGGTTAATTGCCTGTTTCAAATATGTTTAAGTATCAATAAATTGAGTCGCATTGTTTCATCTCTAGTCGAATGCGCAGTTGGCAAACCACAAAGAAAATATGGTTGCGTTCGAACAGCTGATATGATTTCGTTTTGCATTTTGCATCTCGCAGTATTACTCAATGAGGAACTACGGCTGTAGTAGGATAAAAGAGAAGTCTTATTTCATTTGGGAATATGTATACCCATATAACAAAACTCGCTCGTAAATTAAATTATTGATATATGGCCAACGTAAATATTCAAAAAGAAATTTGGCAACATCAGAAATAGTTTGCAGTTGAATCTCACTGACCTGCGCTGTAGCAGTATCGATTGTCGATATCGATAAGATACCTGTGACGTCAGCCCTTGTTTTAAGTCACGTGGAAAAATTTGAATATATCCTTATTTTATTTTGCAAATATCTTTTTTTGGCCGTCCGTAAAATCATGTTTTTTGTTTCCTACTGCTTCTTGATATGGTTTTCTTTACGCTATGTATACTCCCGAGGCGATTTCACGACCTCTGCAAGTACCCTAACGATATTGTCAAAAATTACTCACATTTTGATTATTTTTTGTATTTTAAAAATGTTTACTTTTTCAAACCAATGACCCTTTCGATAAAATTCAAAACTTTTTGGAAAATTCCGAGATATTTATAACAAAAACAAACAAAGAAGTAGGATTTATCCGAAAAATGAGGTTTTTAGAATGAATTAATTTTTAGACCAATTTTGGAAATTTGAGAAACTTCAAGATGCAATAAATATTTTGAAATTTTACTAGTCTGCATCTTTTTACTAAGTTAGTTGCTTTCTTCCATATTAACGAGCTTTTGTTTATTTTTCATGGCCTGCTAGGTTGCTTGCACGCAGGAAAATTGAAAAACGCCGATTTGACTGAAAATTTGAAATAAAATGAAAACGAAAAAAGATTGATGTCAAGAATGCTATATCATTAGAAAGGTAATCAAATTTTAGATTTGATTATTTAAACCAAAATAGGCATTCCCATTTGAAAAAATCAAGTTATCTGTGATTGAAGTTTCCTTAATTTATCCTCTGATTTCTCAAAGTACAAAAAGAATTCAAATTTAGCCGTCTAACCTAAGGTGACGCATTTCATGCTTAATCGTACCGCGAGGTCAGGGCCTTCTAGGTATTATAATCGCTGCGATATTCAATTTTTTTCTGATACCTACTTATACCAAAAATGGTGATTTGCGCCTAAACGGTTTGAAGTTCCATGTGTGATACATAAAGTCACATTAGAATTGACCAAGGAATCCAAATATGCAATAATATATAGGGGGTTCCATTCAAAAAAATGTAGGTTTGATATGAATCACCCTGTATAAACGTCAAAATTCAAGTGAAAATATTTTTACGTTATAGCCCTTAAGGATCCCTACCATGATCAAGTGACAGATTTTTGAAATATTTTTTAGTAAGCCCGCAATTCTCCGTCCACGCACTATTGGCCCACCCTGTATGTATCATCTAAATCATTGTAAATCTTGATGGCATTGTAGGTGTATGATCTGCGATATAGTACAGTTTTATACATGGGATCTCTAAAATTGATGTCTAAATTACTACGTCTAAATACAAATTTTTCGTAAAGGGGGGAGCGAGAAGAACCAATTTTATGTGTAAATGTTGCTAAGTAATATTTACACGCATTTTATATGCCTAACCAACCATGCTGATTTCTCTTCAAAGAAATATGATCGTATTTTTTCAAAGAAAATACAACACATGCTTTCCAGTTTTTGTAATATGTTCTTAGTAACCGAATCTAAACAAAAATAGTATACACTGCTACAATAAAATATGCTAGGAAATATGAGAGGCTCACATAGTTGTTTCTTATTTTAAAATTCAAAATTGAACGATTCACATATAAAGACTTCAAATTAATATAACATTTTTTCAAAACATTTGACACATGTTCTTTGAATCGCAGAGTATCAGTATCAATGGTCAATCCCAAATTTTTGGCAGTATTTACCATATTCAAAGAGTCGTTGTTAATTTTGACCTCAAAGTGATTGGTTATAAAATGATGTTTAGGGCCTGGGCAAAATAACATTACAGAACACTTGTCTTTATTAAGTTTCAAATTATTATTTTGAGAGTAGTTTGCAATGGCATTTAGATCATTATTAATCTGAAGGAGTGCACTATCCATGGAGTTGGTGCTGAAGCTTTTGTAAATTTGTGTATCGTCAGCATAACACATTACTGACGAGTTTTCTACGGAGTTGGACATATCAATTGTGTAAATTAAATACAAGAGTGGTCCTAGGACTGACCCTTGAGGAACACCTGAGGATATTTCAATTGGGTTGGATAAACAGCTATCGATCATTACTGATTTCCACGTAAAACATGAAAACTGGAGTTTGGTCTATTTCGCTCCCATATCATATGGAAGTCTCTAAGAAAAATTCAAACTTTTAAAATAGTTTCCTTTTGACAAAAACTGAGAACTTCTGAAAAAACGTAAAGTTTTGAAACTTTGTGGAATAATTATGAAATTTTCGAAAAAGATTTGCCTTCCTAAAAAACTATAAAATTTTCAACAAAATATAAAAATTTTGAGATATCCGACTTCAAGATAATCACGTGAAATTTTAGTTTCCTGGAAAGATTTGGATCTTCAACAGAAACCTTAAGAAAATTATGATTTTGGTAAACGAGATGATTCCAAAACAAGTGAAATTTTCGACCAATTTTGCAACTTTTCGAAATTTTGAAAAATAAACATTTTAAATTACACCAAATTATGATATTGTCGAAAATTACTCACATATTGATTATTTTTTGTATTTTAAAAATTTTTACTTTTTCAAAGCAATGACCCTTGCGATAAAATTCAAAGCTTTTTGGAAAATTCCGAGATATTTATAACGAAAACAACCAAAGAAGCAGGATTTATTCGAAAAATGAGGTTTTTTGAATGAATGAACTTTTCGACCAATTTTGGAAATTTGAGAAACTTCAAGATGCAATAAACATTTTGAAATTTTACTAGTCTGTGATACTCTCGGAAATAACCGATGTTAAGAAACATTTTGTGTAAACAATGGGACGTTTTTTGAAAAATTATGAAATTTTTGAAAAATTCAGACTTCAAAACATTAGATTTTGGAATAAAATTTTTGGAAGATTGCGTCTCGCCCTTAGAGAATTATTTCGACTAGATGAAATATTTGAAAGCTACTGATAATCGTAGTAACCAATTCACAAAAATCTCATATCCGAGCACAAGAATAGCAATATTAGTTGCAGGAACTGTAGTTGCATAAATCAATGAATCGAACTACATTTCTCTTTTAAACTTCATAGAAGTAAAACATAAAACTGGTATCTATGCACATTTGTTCGTTATTATTCCGACTTTTAGAGTAAACCTAGAGTTTAGCTCCAACGGTAGCTACTGAATTAAATCCAGAACAATCCTCCAATGTCTTAGAAGAGACAATATTCAATGACAACAAACGACGGCAGTCGCCGAGTAAACCGCTGCAGTGTACGTAGTATAGTTATTTTAAAAATAGATTAATATAAAAAATTGGCGCCGGGTAAACCCGTGCACTGGATTCTGTATACGGCGCCGGGTAAACCCCTGCACTGGATTCTGTATACGGTAAGTATATAAATGAGGACCCCCAGCGCAGCAGGTGGTAGAAGCTTGAACTTCGATTTTGTACGCAAATCAGTATTAGGTGCCAGTGGGCGTCCAGCCGATTTTAACGGTTTTGGAATCTACACCTGTTATAAGTATCGAAAACAAGGTTTTAAGGGGGTGGTTACTGAGCGTCCGTATATCCGGACGCCCAGTGACCTCGGACGCCGAGTGAACCTAAGATTTTGCATTGGAGACGCACAGTCGTACCGTGTAGATATATATATATATATATAACTATGTATAATTTACAGGGTGAGTTGTTAGTACCGGATCGGTGAGTTTTTAGTACCGAATCGGTCGATAACTCCACTACTGTAGAAGATATCAAAAGAAGTTGTGTATAAAAGTAGTAGCTAAGGATATGCTCCTTGCTCAGAAAATATTTTTGTTTATACAGGGCGATCCATAACTGTGGTGATGCAAACATATATTTTTTTTAAATGAGACACCCTATATGTTATCCCATATTTAGGTTCTACTAATAATCCCCCTTCTTACAATATACAGGGTGGGCCAATAGTGCCTCCACGGAGAAACCTGTCACTTGGTCATGGAAGGGAACCTTGAGGGCTATAACATAAAAATAATTTCACTTAAATTTTGACGTTTATACAGGGTGATTCATATCAAACTTAAATTTTTTAGAATGGGACCCCTATATATTATTGCATATTTGGATTTCTTGGTCAATTCTAGTGTATCATACATGGAACTTTGAACGAACCGTTTATGCGCAAATCACCATTTTTGGTGTAAGTAGGTATCAGAAAAAAATGGATATCGCAGCGATTATAAAACTTAGAAGGCCGTGACTTTGCGGTGTGATCAAGCCTGAAACGCGTCACCTTAAATTAGACAGGTAAACTTGAATTCTTTTTGTACTTGAAGAAATTAGTAGATTAATTAAGGAAACTTCAATCACAGATAACTTGATTTTTTCGAATGGGAATGCCTATTTTGGTTTATATAATCAAATGTAAAATTTGATTACCTTTCTAACGATATAGGATTCTCAATATCAATCTTTTTTCGTTTTCATTTTATTTCAAATTTTCAGTCAAATTGGTGTTTTTCAATTTTCCTAAGTGCAAGCAACCTAGCTGGCCATGAAAAATAAAAAAAAGCTCGTTAATATAGAAGAAACTAACTAACTTATTAGAAAGATTCAAATGGACTAGAGCAGCGAGGTAAGATCATGAAAATTCCTTATAACACATCAGTCCTAACCGGATACAACAGCGGTAAGATATCTAATGTCAATGGGGAGCTGGGGTTTGACAGAAATGTTTATTTTTCACAGCCTACTAGCTATTCAGGTCTACTAGAGCTTGACAACTTTCCAAAACGATTAAAAATTTTGAAACATAAGGAAAACTACCAGCAATTTTTGCTTACAGTCTAACATCTTTAGAATGAAATTTCACTTTTAATGGGATAAAAAAATTAGTCATTTCCGTTTACTTAAGCCAAAAGTGAAGGTATCTCTAACTGAAGCACTCTGAACATCTACTGAAATGATTGCTAGAATTGTTTAATTACGCTGTTGTAATTGTGTTTATTTCATGTAGTTTTCTACAAACTAAATTATGTTTTACAATTCAAACAGATTGCAATTCAGGTTTCATTTTCTGCGATTTTGCTAATAAGTAGAAGTACCTACCGAAGAATTTGAAGGGTTCCGGTCAGCGCTATCATTACTTTTGACTTACGGCAATGGCTACATTTTTATGGCATTAATGTGGAAATTTATTCAAAATACATAGATATTCTACTGCCAGCAACAATCACTAGTAGTTTTCCTTTGATTAAATATTTTTTGACTGACTTTGGAAATTGGTTAATAGCTAGTAGGCTGTGAAAAATGAACGTTCTTGTTACCGCTATTGTTTCTGGTTAGAGCTAATATATTGTAAGGAATGTTCATAATCTTGCCTCGTTACTCTAGTTAATTTGCATCTTTTTGCCAAGTTAGCTGGTTTCTTCCATATTAACGGGCTTTTGTTTATTTTTCATGGCCTGCTAGGTTGCTTGCATGCAGGGGAATTCACCGATTTGACTGAAAATTTGAAATAAAATGAAGACCAAAAGAGATTGATATCGAGAATGCTATACCGTTAGAAAGGTACTCAAATTTTACATTTGGTTCTTTATCAAGTTATTAAATCAAGTTAACTGTGATTGAAGTTTCCTTAATTAATCTACTGATTTCTCCAACTACAAAAAGAATTCAAATTTAGCGGTCTGACCTAAGGTGACGCATTTCTTGCTTAGTCGTGCCGCAGTCACGGCCTTCTAAGTTTTATAATAGCTGCGATATTCAGTTTTTTTCTTATACCTACTTATATCAAAAATGGTGACTTGCGCCTAAACGGTTCGTTTAAGGTTCCATGTGTGATACATAAAGTCACACTAGAATTCACCAAGGAATCCAAATATGCAATAATGTATAGGGGTTCCATTAAAAAAAAATCTAAGTTTGATATGAATCACCCTGTATAAACGTCAAAATTTAAGTGAAAATATTTTTTAGTAAACCCACAATCTTCCGTCCACGAACTATTGGTCCACCCTGTATATTATCCCATATTTAAATTCCACTAATAATCCCTCTTCTTACAATATAAGGTGTTGTAACATTATACAGGGTATTTGAAAAGTTATGACCATTTTACTTCATACACCGATAGGTGAAGGAAGTGCTGTGATAGCGAAAATTCTCGAATTTAAGACAATGCACTTTTTGGACGTTTTATGATGTCTAGATAACGAAAATCCACGTCACTCATTTCATTCGGTCTGTCTGTCCGTCTGTGCGCGTGTTTCTAGCCTCGTAATTTCAGTAACCGCTGCATGGATTGTGATGAAATTTCAGTAGCGATATGGTGTGGGGTTGTAGTAGGTAATGCTGCTATGATTTTGAAAATCTGTGCATGGGCGGCGGAGAAATAAGCAAAAAAATTCAAATATTCCTCAAACTTCGTTTTTAGGCGTCTTAGAGATTCCTGATCATTTTCTACTTTTCTTTGGGTGGGGGTGAAATTGGGTTGGTTGGGGGGTGGGGGGTTGTAAAAGTGCTGTTGTTGCTGTCTAGTGACCTGTGAAGGAAGATCTAGCAGAATAGATCACTTTTTTAGGTCCATCTGAACATTGCCTTTCTTATTACAAAAACCAAAGGACTTAGAATTTTCTGATATAAACATACGAGTATTGCTATATTGTTTAACGCCGAAACTATTGAATTGATTTTAATGAAATTTTGAGACCGTGTTATTACCGTGGCGAGGATGAAAAATGCGCACGGTTTTTTTAGATCGTGTCAGTGGCGGCGCAGAAATAATGAAAAAACTAAAAATCTAAAACAGCTCAAACTTCGTTTTTAGACGTTTTAGGGGTTCCTGATCATTTTCTATTTTTTTTTTTGGGTAGGGGTGAAGTTGGGGTGGTTGTGGGGCTTGAAAACTGAAAAATTCTTTGTATTCATAATAGGCTGTCCATTGACCTGTGAAAGAAAGACCTAGCGGCATAATACAGTATTTTAGGTCCATCCGAACTTTGTCTTGCCTATTACAGAAACCCAGGTACCTTTTCTGATGTTTGCATACGAGTATCGCATAAGATCGTCCGATATTGTGTAAAGTGGAAATTGTTGAATTCTTTTAGTGAAATTTTGATACAGTATTATTACCATGGTGAGGGTGGAAAACGCGTATGGTTTTTATAAATCGTGTCAGTGGCGGCGCAGCAATAAAGAAATTGAAAATATAAATACAGCTCAAACGTGGTTTTTAGGCTATTTAGGTGTTCCTGATCGTTTGCCACATTTTTTTAGGGGGTAAGATTGGGGTGCTTTGGGGGTAAGGAGTTGTGAAACTGAAAAATTTGTTGTATTCCTGCCCTACCTTAGACAAAAAATATGTTTTTAAATTATATTGATGTAGATGATTCTGTAATGTATATTATTGAACTGATAGAAACGGAACTTCTAAACTAAATGTGGGCCTTCGTAGAGATCGATAAAGTCTGTATTTTTTTTTAAATTGTGTTAGTGGCGGTGAAACTAAATAAAAAAAAGAAACAGTATAATACGAAGGCCGCTCAAACTATGTTTTTGGGTACTTTAGAGATCTCTGATCGTTTTCTGCTTTTTTTTTGAGTATTTAAAATGAGCTGAGATAGGATATGGTCTCGGATAGGGTAGTTGGGAAGCCCCGGAACACATTTCATTGCCCCCCCCCCCCACGATTGATACTGGTAATATGATCTATTTTTAAATATCGAAAAATCGGCATGACATGCGATTAAGATAAGAGTTTAAGATACAAAATAAAAACTATGCCATCCTAGTTCCTACGGAAGTTAGAAATTATTTACGAGAGTTTTTGTGTTAGTTGTTTTTTTCCGGGCGGGTGGGCGATGCTTTGGTTGCAAGGGAATCTCAGACTATAACTTCATGCTATGGGAAAATAATAAATTGGTATCACAATAATGTGTGGGAAGTACTGAGTCAATCACCTTGGCTCCATTTTTTATATCCAAATCGCTGTCAAATGAACGTACTGTACATATCAAAAAGTAATAATGTAAAATTATTTTTTTTACATGGAAAGATAAAAAATATCCTCTAGTTTTAAAATCGGCTGTACAAAAAGTCGATGACGCATATTCATATACAGGGTGATGTAGAATGCAAAACCTAGATTTTGTCTCTTTTTTTAATTGTAACCCCCAATATTCTATTATACTAAAGAATTTCTTTAATATGTTACTTCGTCTTTGTATAGCACTTGTTATAGCTGCATTCATTAGTTTCTGAGATATTTCGATTTTTCTACAAATTTTAAATATACCTCCTTGTTTACAGAAATTTATTTATTTTGGGAAAATACCATCAAATTTAATTTTTATTTAACGAACAACTAAAATATAAGGCCATAATAGTATTTTATCAGGTCAAAACACTGAATTAACTGAATAATGTATGTCAAGTATGCTGAGGAAACGATTTTATAGACGTCATGTATAATATTATCAGGAAGATCTATCAGGTAGGCTATGAAATATTAAACGACACAGTTCGAATAGAACGATTCTTCAATCTTTCAAACGCATTAGTTTTAGAGTGCCTCCGTTCTGGATATTGCTGTTGATAGTTGGTATATTCTAGAGGCAAGTAGGCAATTTCTCAAAGATTCTCCTAAATACCCTCGATGGAAAAATTAATTTTTAATGCTCGTTTTTCACACAGTATGAAATTATTGAGCAGATTATGGAAACTGCTAATTTGTCGAATACAAAAGTTATTTGGTTACTAAGACGCATATTCTAAAAATATTTTGAAATATGCAGGGTGTTGCGGGAAAGTAGGATAGTGATCAACTTGACTTTTTTTATATGGAACTATAACTTTTCCTTAAACTAGTCTAGTTTCCATCATTGATCTCTATTCAACCCTAAAATATTTTTGGGATCGGTTGCGACGTTGCCAAGTTATAATTCATTTTCAATTAATTTCCGGATTTGCAAGGTCGCAAGTAATACGTCCAAATTGATATATTTCTTTAAATTTTCTCAATATTATACAGCGAGTTACTTGAATATTAAGTCGATATTATTTTGGATGTTATCAGAAATTTGTATCTACAGGGTGTTTTTTGCAGAATTTTAAATTACGGCAATTTGAAGGTCATTTTACTGTGTTTTTTTTAATATAACACCCTGTTTGTTTTATTTTAAATCGAAATATCTACCGTATCTCGCCGTGTAATATTTTTTTCGCGTTTGCGGCGTTGCCAAGTTATAAATTATTTTTCCAAATTTTTAAACAAATATCCCCGATTTCAATTTATTTTAAATAGAATCCTCTACTTATGTTTATTGCAATGAATTGCACATGTCGAACTTAATAAGATCTCACAGTTTCAAAATTTTGTTTCTGTTAATTATTGAGATACAGCAACACCGCTTTTCCAGTAAACAGTCTAACGTAAAAGTCTATACTACGTCATAATTTTGAATGGAATGCCCTATTTATGAAGTCTAACGTAAAAGTGGTAAATCTGACAACACTGATGTTGGCGTTTTTGAATTCTGTATGTTCAAAAACCCCCAAGTATTGAATTTCACCGTTCCAGCTGTGGCAGTTTTGGAAATATTCAAGCGTTCCGGTACTGTTTACTGAAAAAGCGATGTTGCCGTATCTCAATAATTAACAGAAACAAAATTTTGAAATTGTGAGATCTTACTAAGTTCGATATGAGCAATTTATTGCAATAAAAATAAGTAGAGGATTCTATTTAAAATAAATTAAATCGGGGATATTTGTTTAAAAATTTGGAAAAATAATTCATAACTTGGCAACGCCGTAAACGCGAAAAAAAATATTACAAGGCGAGATAGGGTATTAGTAGATATTTCGATTTAAAATAGAAGATACAGGGTGTTACATAAAAAACAAAGTAAAATGACCTTCAAATTGCCGTAATTAAAAATTCTGTCAAAAACACCCTGTAGATACAAATTGCTGGTAACATCCAAAATAATATCCACTTAATATTCAGGTAACTCGCTGTATAATATTATTGAGAAAAATTAAAGGAATATTTATATCAATTTGGACGTATTACTTGCGACCTTGCAAATCCGGAAATTAATAGAAAATAAATTATAACTTGGCAGCGTCGCAACTGATACCAAAAATATTTTAGGGTTGAATAGAGATCAATGATGGAAACTAGAATAATTTAAGAAAAAGTTATAGTTCCATATAAAAAAATCAAGATGATCACTATCCTACTTTCCCGCAACATCCTGTATATTTCGAAATATTTTTAGAATATGCGTCTTAAGTAACCAAATAACTTTTGTATTTGGCATTTTCCTCTATCAGGTATACCTTGCGAGATATCGAAGAATTAGGCACTAACTAGACACCCTGTATAGCACTTGTTATGGCCGAATTCATTATTTTCTGATATATTTGTTTACTAAAATTTATTTATTTTTAGAAAATACTATCAATTTTTATTTCTGCTTAACAAACAACTAAAATATAAGGCCCTAATGGTTGAGTGGAAGACCAGCAAGCTAAATTTTTGTAATTTGGTGATGCTGAACTCCGCCTTTTGAAATGTATATTTTGTATATTTCAATAAAGGTTACTACTACTACTACTACTTGATCAAGTCGAAACACTGGATTTATGAGATAATATATGTAGGTCAAGTGTGCTGAAGAAACGATGTTATAGACGTCATGCATAATTATCAAGCATCTATCAGGTAGGCTATGAACTATTAAACGACGCGGTCCAAATAAAACGATTCTTCATTCTTTCAAACGCATTAGTTTTAGAGTGCCTCCGTTCTGGATATTGCTGTTCATAGTTGATATATTCTAGAGGCAAATAGGCAAGTTCTCAAAGATTCTCCTAAATACCCTCAATGGAAAACTTAATTTTTAAAGCTTGTTTTTCACACAGTACGGAATTATTGAGCAGGTTATGAAAACCGTCAATTTTTCAAAGCATACCTGATACATCTGGTTGATAAGTATGCATCACGCCTACAAAATTGTTTCCTTAGCATACTTGACTCTATTATCTCGATTATTTAGGGTTTCGACTTCATCAAATACTATCATGACCTTATAATTTACTTGTTCGTTAAATAAAAAACAACAAATTCGGTACTTTCTCAAAATAAATAAAATTCAGTACACAAATAGAAGCTATATTTTAAATTTACCGAGAAATCGAAATATCTCGGAAACTGATGGACGTAGATATAACAAGTGCTATACAAAGATGAAAGAGCATAATAAAAGCAATTCTTTGGTATAATGAAATATTGGGGGTTACATTTGAAAAAAAAGAGAAAATCTGGATTTTGCATTCTACATCACCCTGTATACGAATATGCTTCGCGGGCCTTTTTTGTACCCGATTTTAAAACTAGCTATTTTTTATCCACCTGTGTAAAAAATATGATTTTTGATTCATCACTTTTTCATATACAGTGCGTTCATTTGACAGCGATTTGGAGATAAAAATGGTTATAACTTTTGAAATACCCTGTATAATGTAACAATACCCTATATTGGAAGAACGGAAATCATTATTAGAATTTGAATTTGGAATAATATGTAGGGTGTCTTATTTAAAAAATGCATGTTTGCATCACTACGTAGTTATGGATCACCCTGTATAAATCAAAATATTTTCTGAGCAAGGAGCATATCCGTGGCTACAACATTTATATACAACTTTTTTGGCTATCTTCTACAGTAGTGGAGTTATCGACCGAGCCGGTACTAAAAACTCACCCTGTATGTATGGACAAAATTCAATAGCTTTTGAGATTGATCAGTTTTAAGGGAATTCTGATAATTACCCAAAATCGGACATTTGAGTTTAAATAAAGGTAAAGAGACGTTAAAATTGGTAACGTGTTAGTAATTTTAGTTCTTTACGTTTTTTATTTGATCAACGTGTCAGATTTTGTGTAAGTATTAGAATTCCCTTAAAACTGAAAAATCTCAAAGACTATAGGTTTTTCCATGCATATATCGAGATATGTTCATTTAAGCTCTTCTATCATGCCGTGGTAGGAATGTGTCGAATTAGCAACAACCCTATATATAGGGTAACCGGATATTCGACAGAACGACAGACAACGCTTGGCAAGTGATAGAGACCTCACATTTTTATGGACATTGAGATAGGAACATGAAGCCTTAAAATTTTACATTTTGCTGCTGCTGCCAAAAAGATGTCAAAGTCTCACTTCTATTATAGTTTTTTCTCAATTATCCCGCAGTAAAATGACAACGATCTAATCTAATTAAGTGTAGGGAGTTTGCTACCATGAATAGAAGGCACCACCTACGGTACAGTGAACTCATTTAGATTATTAAAAGCTTTTTTTTGGTTTGGAGCATCAATGTTAGTATACAAAAAATCGTTTCCTCATTGAGGAAACATATTTATATTTTACGTGAAGAAGGTATACCTTAAGTCCCTAGAGGTAACTGTTTTCGAGATAACCTTCATTTAAATTTCCAATGCGACTGAATTATAAATTGTGATCGAAATCATTATCGATATTTCCGCACGAATGAATAATAGGCTGATACTTTTACATACCATTTACGAAGTAAGTAAGTAAGTAAGAATAGAGTTGAACCCCCCTCCTATTTTAAAAATAATATTCTTTCGATCACATTTTACAACTAATTGGGGTGCCTTGGAAATTTCAATAAAGGTTATCTCGAAAACGGTTACTTCTAGAGACTTGAATAAAGTAAACATTGAGAGACCCCCCCCTCCGATATGTAATTATTATGGATCGTTGTGCCATTTTGTTGAGCAATAATTAAGAAAAAAGCGAAAATAAAAGTAAAATTTTGACACCATGTAGCTTGAAAAATAGGCATTTTAAAGCTTCATATTCCTATCTCAATGTCACCTGCCAAGTGTTGTCGGTCGAATATCCGGACACCCTGTATATATAAAGCATAGCTCCTAGCTGCCACCAACACTAGAAATGGCACCAGTATGATCATTACAGAAGAAATAATTGAATTCAGGGTTATGTAATCTGTAGCTGAGAATCTTAATACTAACACAAGGGACGTGAGTCGAGCAACAGACATTAGCAGAACATCCGACTTTGAAATTAGAAGACAGTTCTGTCAGTGAGATTTGCTCAAAATTGGGGAAAATCAAGATTTCTTCAAGTACGTCTTGTTTACAGACGAAGCCACACAAAAATGGATTTGTTAACAGACATAATTTCCATTACTATAGCATAGATAAATGATTACCAGTTTCGAACAACATATCCTCAGTACAGGTGGTCGTTGAATGTACATTCAATGGTTGCATTTAGCGAAATGCGCTCTTTCGGAGCGCTTTGCATAGAGCTCTCTGTTAAAGCGGAATACTGAGCGGTCCACGTCTAGTGTCACACTCAACATAAAACATACTGACATGCCACACTGACGAACATTCTTTTGCAACCGCAAGATTAAGTTTGTTTTGATTGATGCTTCAAAACTGTAAATACCGGTGAAGAGTGACAAATGATTCAAGAACTAATAGCGATAGCTGTTGTTACCAGCATTAATATTAATGCTGTTTCACCTATCGTGGAACAGCTTGCGCAACTACTCCATGATGGCCTGGAAAATAGAATTGAGCTGAAGAGAAGCATAAATTATTGCGAAAGTGTGATGTACCTCGATGTACCGATTTCTTAACAATCTATGTTTCGGTCTCCGCTCAATAAGCGCGAAATGAGTAGCGGGACGTTTAGTGACTACTACCTGAGCACTCGAGAGCGTTCAGATTTATTGAACGCAATCAATGAATTGACTTCTGGTGTTTTGGAGAATGTAGAGCAACATTTCAAGAAGAGGATGGATCTATGCATTCGGCAGAACGCCGGACATATTAGACACATAATGTGAAGTGTTTTTTCTATGATATTGTTACTGCAAATGGACAATTGCCACACACATATTGCCATCAGCTACTAGAAAACTCATTAAATTCAGTTTTTCTCCAGAACTAACAGTGACAGACCCATATCAATAAAAAAAAACTAGTTATGCGCTATGCGAATATCTGAAAAGTTGGCAGCTAGGAGCTAGCTTTACGAAGAAGAAACCAAATTTGTTCAAAATGTTTTAAATAGCTCAGAACTCAGAACTATTAAAAATAATCTATTCAATAGTATTTCTCTTTATTATC
The DNA here is from genome assembly GCA_951848785.1 of Callosobruchus maculatus. NCBI lineage: Eukaryota > Metazoa > Arthropoda > Insecta > Coleoptera > Chrysomelidae > Callosobruchus > Callosobruchus maculatus. The sequence continues at coordinate 1,444,148 of CATOUR010000191.1, read as the reverse complement.
TAGTAGCTTCAGTAATAGTACTATTTGTAATAAATGCTCTTAGTACCTAGCTGTTTTTACAAAGGTGCTATAAAAAGAAAAAAACATTTATTGTTGGAGTACTGATCTTTGTATTATTCCAGTCATATAAATATGGCAGATAGTCGCAAATCGAGAGTAACAGAGTATGAATGCACAGTCTGCCAAACAGTCATTTATGGTGACGAGTTATCATTAGCACGACATTTGTCCATGAAAGGGAAGAGAAAGAAACAGCAAAAAGGTACAGTAATGATTGTGACATATATATGGTTGTATAAAAAAAATTTCTTGCACGGAGTTGAATAGTGGCCATCCCGATGACGAAGAGAGATTTAATAGCAATTGACCTAAAACGTGTGTGTTCTATGTTATTTTAAATCGATAAATATGAAGTCCAAAGCTTTAACAAAGTCAGAATAGGATCAATTTTCTGTCTGCATCAGATTAGCTAAGAACATTAGATTAGAACTAATCTACTAGCGTATTATGTTTTTATACCATTTTTGGTTATTAGCTAAGAACGTTAGATTAGAACTAATCTACTAGCACATTATGTTTTCATTCTATTTTTGGTTCTCTATTAATTGGTATTGACTTACTAAAAAAATTAACCTGTGAATATTTATATCAGCAGAAATGTATAACTTCCTGTCTGCTCTCTGATTTACACCGTAATTTTATGTACATGCTAATAAATTATGCTTATGGTTATTTTCAACAAAATAGGGTGTCGATCACCACTCCTACCCTACAAGCTTGAAGACGTGCATCTTATTTTTGTACCGATAATAACTTGCCAATATGTTGAATATCTATATTTGTTGTAGAAATTAAGTTGCCAGATGCTGTTAAGAAGATGTTGAAATCAAAGGAGTTTATAGATGTTCAGAGCAAAAATTTGATAGATGAGGCAAATGATACTGCAGAAAGTAACGAACTAACATTTTACTGCTGCCAAAGATTAGAAGAAGTTCTTAGAAATTGTTTTCCAGAGTGCAAAGCATATCCCTTTGGATCTAGAATTTCTGGTTTAGGACATATGGTTGGTAACTATAAACTAACTACACCAGATGACTCTCCATATCAAGTAGTTTGATCATCAGATGAGGTCAAAAACAACATGGAAAGTAGAATCATCTGGTGTCTACAGTCGATGTATAAAAAACTAACAACATTTCGTCTTTCTAGTCCAGTGATCTGGATGTGTTCATAGATACTGGAGATATGTACACAGGAACCAAAAACCAAGATCCTCAAAGTCAAGTGACGTTTGTACGAAAGGCCGCTAACCAGCTAAGCAAATATAAAGAGGAATTTCTGGACATTTTGAAAATAGCTGGAGCTAGAACACCAATCGTTCAAGTTTACCATGCTCTTACAAATATTGATTGTGACCTGTCTTTTAGGCATGGTTTGAGTGTAGAAAACACAAAATTTTTGAGGTATGTTCAACCTAAGGTGTGTTGAGTTTTTGGTCATTTATTGAGGACCCAAAAACTTTCACCTTCCTAATTCATTACACTTGGGGTTTTGAATTAAAAAAATATATATATATTTTTTTATGATAAGTCGAAAGATCATATATATGTTTTGACCTAGTTTAGTTTAGGTTTATTGGAATAAAAGTCAGGCAATAAATGTTCAAATTGTTTACCATCATCCTCAATACACGTCCTACATTTTCTTAAAAAAGATCTACTTATTAGCCAGGCACATTTAATGCGAGAAGACGGATCCCAGTATCGCTTTAAAGTAAGCCTGTGGACCGGAATTTTAAACGACAAAATTGTTGGGCCTTTTGAGCTGCCTGAAAATTTGAATGGCACGAATTACCTACATTTTTTACGATAGAACTTACCGACTGTTAGAGGACGTACCACTAAAGCGGCCTACAGTCGTTAATGTAAGCTGCGATTCCTCAATCGACTCAAGGTTTCATGTAACTTGCATCAGTTGCATAAGTTCCTATTCTAATCGAAAGCTGTTGCTATGCCTGAATCGACTTGATATTTCATGCACGTTTTATGCAACACAAGAATAGTAGGGTGGGCTTATTTCTTTGCATCGACGCAATACTATACACTTTGAATCACTGCATCAGCGTCACCGGCTCGGCGACATGGCTCACCGTCCATAATAGGATTCCAGAATCTGCATCGCTGCAAGCCGCAACTGATACCAAATTCGTGATTCAGTACCACACACGCTGCTACTTGCGTTATGCAACTTAGAAGTCGATACCTGAATCGCAGCATGCATCAACGTCTGTAGACCGCTTAACAGATCGTCGCCACATGAGGTATCAACAAGATGGCTGCCCAGCGCATTACGCAGTGCAAGTAAAAGGTTTCCTTGACAAAAAATATCCGGGAGGTGAGTGTGGACGTTCAGGCACTATCTAGTGGCCAGCCCGTTCCCCAGATTTAAATCTCCTGGAATTTTGTTATCGGGGTGTTCTCAAAGAAAAAGTTTATTGAAAGCCCATTGAGAGCGTAGCCGAGCTGAGTAAACGAATTTCTCAAGCTGCTGAGGACATCAACTCTCGAGGATATGCCTGGCTAATAAGTAGGTCTTTTTTAAGAAGATGTAGGGCGTGTATTGAGGCTAATGGTAAACAATTTGAACATTTATTGCCTGACTTTTATTCCAATAAACCTAAACTAAACTAGGTCAAAATTTTTCATTATTTTATTAATTTTATTTATTTTTGTTGACTTTGCTAAAAGTGGCGTCACTATCTGTCTCGCTCACTCATAGCAGATATGTTCATTATCCATATCTCTCATCATTTTGCTGTAAAATTAAGAATCTACCAAAAGCTTGTGCGAATAAAGGACATCTGATCAGAGTGAAATGGGTTAGCAAGAATAGGGTTACTTGAGGTTTTTACTTTTTTACTCGTTTTTTTTAGTATGAAACTAACAAGTATTGTATCATTTTACAATCCTGGTTAAATGAGCCAACTTTTAATGGTACTTGCCAAGGTACTTTAGTACACTTTCTTTAAAGGAGGGTCTTTCAAATTTGGCAAACCTTGTAAATCTTAAATTCATAGTTTAATAAATAGTCTTCGTTCTAGAAATCTTAGGGCAATTGTGTCATTATTTTTGGCTGTGCTTCAAGAAATGCTATTGAGGGTTACGGTTCCAAAGTTTAAATGAACAAAAATAATAGAAGTTAACCACAATAACCGAAAAATTGTTATAATTTGAGAAAATTTCTAGGTTTTTTTTAAATGCCCATAATTTTCAAACTCCATGGGATAGATTTTTTTTCTGATTTTTCTCATGATTACAGCCAATTTTTTCTCATGATTACAACCAATCCTGTCACCCCGTAGCGGCTTGACATTGACTTCTGGGATACGCTGTATACCTGGTTAATTTAGTGGAAAGTTACCTTTCAATTAAAATAGCAAAAAATGTTGGTTAGTTTATATACTCTCCAGCGAGTTGGTAAACTAGCCAAGAATTGCCATTAAGGTACAAACCACAAAAGAGTTACACAAATTGGTCAGGGTTTTTGGATAGTTTAGTCTATAGTATTTAGATAAAGTGTGAACTGAATATTTCTAGTAATGTATAACTACCAACTCTATAACTGCCAACTCATTGGTAAACCCTATTTTTTGCTAGGAATTATTTAAATTAATTCAACTAAATGAAATGGCTTAGTTTGCATGCTAACCAACGAGTTAGTTATTACATATTACTACGAATATTTAGTTCACATTTTATCCAAACACTGAGGTTAGTTAATTTGTGGAATTCTTTTTGTGGTTTGTACTTTAGCTACAATTCTTGGCTAGTTTACAAACTATCTGGATAAAATACAAATTAATCAATATTCATTGATATTTTAATTGAAAAATAACTTTCCACTAACCAGGCATTTGGATAGTTGTATACTATCTAGCTAGCTTATAAAGTGTCATGTAAGCACTTTAACCGTAACGTATACAGGGTTATTCACGTTATTCGACACGGAGCATTATGGCTAAAGTATTTGATAAAAAAGAAAATAATAATTTGGGATGGATAGAGACCCATAAAGGCTACATTTTAAAAATATTTTCATGTTATACAGGGTGTCCCAAAAGCACGAAATGTATCAAAGTTATGTTTTTTTAAATGGAACACCCCGTATATTATTGCATATTCAGATTCCTTGATAAATTCTATTGTGACTTTATGTATCATACATGGGACTTAAAGCGAACCGTTTAGGTGTAAATCACCATTTGCGGTATAAGTAGATATCAGGAAAAAATTGAATATCGCAGAGATTATAAAATTTGGAAGGCTGTGACTTTGTCGTGTTACTAAGCATAAAATGCATCAGATTTGATGAGACTGTCAAATTTAAATTACGATTATGCTTGGAGAAATCGGTCGATGAATTAAGGAAACTTCGATCAGCGATAACTTGATTTTTTGAAATGGGAATGCCTAATTTTTTTTATACGGTTGAAAGTAGAATTTGATAAACTTTCTAATGATATAAGGTTGTGCATATCAATCTCTGGTAGTTTTCATTTAATTTTAAATTTTCAAACAAATCGGCGTTTTTCAATTTGCCTACCTATAACCAACGTAGCAGACCATGAAATATAAACAAAAACCTGTTCAGGTAGAAGAAAATAACTAACTTAGCTGAAAAATACACACCAACTAGACTAATGGGACAAGATTATAAAAATTACTCACAACAAACAAAGTCTAACCAGAAACAACGGCGGTAACATATCTTTGGTCAAAGAGAAGCTGGAGTATGGCAGAAATGGATTTTTTCACGGCCTACCAGCTACTGCAATGTACTAGAGATTGGCAATTTCCAAAACCATTAAAAATTTTGAAATAAAGTAAAAACTACTACAGAATGTTGTAAGCAGTTTATTATTTTCATAATAAAATTTCACATTTAATGATATAAAAAAGTATGCAATTCTGTCAAAACTCAAGTCAAAAGTACCTCTGACTGGAGTTCTGAAAATTCTTCAGTACCTATTAGCAAGGTCGCAGAAAATGAAGAATGAATTAAAATTTGTTCATATTATATAACATAACTTAAATGGCAGAAAATTTAAATCTGATTTGTCAGTATTCCTTTTTTGCAATATTGCTAATAGATATTGAAAAATAGAAGGGCTCCAGTCAGAGGTATCGACTTCGACGCAAATTAGTACTTTTTTACACCATTACATATGATTGATAGTTGCGTGCTGGAGCAACAGTCGCTGGTTGTTTCTGTTTCATATGAGGGTTTTTGATTGCCTTGGAAATTTTTAACCTCTAGTAAATTGCGGTAGCCAGTAGACAGTAAAAATATCTATTACTGCCATACTCCAGCTTCTCTTTGACCTTAGAGATATATCGCAGTTGTTTCTGGGAGAGTTGATTTGTTGTAAGGAATTTTTATAATCTTGTCCCTTTAGTCTAGTTAGTGTGTATTTTTCAGCTAAGTTAGTTGTTTTCTTCTAGCTGAACAGATTTTTGTTTATATTTCATGGCCTGCTACGTTGCTTATAGGTAGGAAAATTGAAAATCGCCGATTTGTTTGAAAATTTAAAATTAAATGAAAACTACGAGAGATTGACATTCACAACCTTATATTGTTAGAAAGCTTATCAAATTCTAAGTTTAACCGTATAAAAAAAATTAGGCATTCCCATTTCAAAAAATCAAGTTATCGCTGATCGAAGTTTCCTTAATTCATCGACCGATTTCTCCAAGCATAATCGTAATTTAAATTTGACAGTCTCATCAAAGCTGATGCATTTTATGCTCAGTAATACGGCAAAGTCACAGCCTTCCATATTTTGTAATCTCTGAGATATTCAATTTTTTCCTGATATCCACTTATACCGAAAATGGTGATTTACACCTTAACGGTTCGCTTTAGGTACCATGTATGATACATAAAGTCACACTAGAATTCACCAAGGAATCTGAATATGCAATAATATATGGGGTGTTCCATTTGAAAAAACATAACTTTGATACATTTCGTGTTTTTGGGACACCCTGTATAACATGAAAATATTTTTAAAATGTTGCCTTTATGGGTCTCTATCCATCCAAAATTATTATTTTCTTTTTTATCAAATACTTTAGCCCTCGCTTTAGCCATAATGCTCCGTGTCGAATAACGTGAATAACCCTGTATAATTTATAATAGCAAAAGAAATATTTTATGGATCGAACTAAGTTGGTCTCCACCATCGTGACGTCACAATTAAGATGGCCAATCGTAGCGTGTTTAGTCATTTGAATGTGTCTTAGGATTTTTCAATTTTTAATTGCCTATATTTAATTGAAAAAAAATATTTTTCGGATTAAATATCAATATTAATAACAGTTTTTTGATATATATAACCAAGAAAAGAATTTTAAAATTCTTTCTTTGGTTTGATAACCCTTATCACGCACACCGGGCTGCTGTTCCATTACCCATCGACTACTCCTCACACCGTGAGGTGAGCAATCACTGGGTCCGCGAATCGTGCGTCCTAAGCAGACGAAGGGACCCATGGATGACTGCCTTCTGCATCATGGCGGCCAAGATGTGCGCCGCCGCACGGCACACCGGCATTTTGCGCAGTGCAGAGAGCAGCGTATCCCCCATACCACCTAGGGATCCAATGACCATTACTAGCAGACTCACAGTGTAGTCCGGCCAGAGCCTGCGAAGTTGTCCGAGGAGCTCCTGATACTTGGTCAGCTTTTCCTCCTCCTTAGAAACGATGTTCCCCTTGGCAGGTGTCGAGAACTCGATAACGAACATCGTTGGACTATGTCGGGCTTATTTGCTTGTATAAGCTCCAGCGTGGAGAATGAGTAGTTCCAGTAAATTCGGCACCTCTTGTTTTCCACAACGGACATGTCCCCTGGAGCGTATGGCAGCACCGGTGTCTCATCTATACCGTATTAACTGGTAGTATAGCACTCGTAGAGCCGCGTTGTGCCGATAGACGTAGGCTGTGCCAGCGTACACCTTACACGCCGACAACAGGTGCGTAAGGGTCTTTGGCGCCTGCAGGCAAGCTCTTCAGCGGATATCGGGCACATCCATATCCATAATCCGGCTACGGTATACTAAGGTGTCTCCATTATAGAGCTCTCAGTCTCCGACTTCAACCCATTTGACCTTAGAAAAGAAAAGGTCTGCTAAGATAAACCATGCTCTTCTAGATTCTAGTTTGTAGAAGGTTCCGTGCATTGGCTTATCTTTGTCAAGTTTAAGAAGCAATTGGACTTCAGCAGCTTTAATGCGGGTTTTTAATTGTGCGGGAGCAAGTTCCGTAGCGGACTGCTGACACGTCCGCGTGAATTCGAACGTGAGACTAAAGTTCTTCGGCGGTCCGTGTTGCTGCTCTAAAAAGGAAGGCTTTTTTTGCCCGCAATCTCGTGCTCTCGCACAAAGCAGATCAGGGGATCGGTGCTCGTCCTAACATAGCAGGCAGTAGCCAGTACTATTCTGTTGTGCAGACGCTCCAAACTCAATAGCAGTCCACGCCCTCCCAGGTGTCGCGGGAGGGGAGGTATATTCACGGGACAGAGTATCTAGGATGTAGACTTCTCTCCTTATTCATCCTTTTGCGGATCTTTATGTCGATTTGTCGCAGCTCTTCCACTTTCCAGTGGATAGCACCAAAGCTGTATAACAACAATGGGATCGCAAGCATGTTTGTGGCAGCGACTTTGTTCTTGCCGGACAGTTCTGATGACCAGATCTGCTGGAGTCGGTGCAAATACTTACGGCGGAGATACCCTTTGACCAATTCTGCCTCTTGGACGTGACGCTGCGCCACTCCAAGGTAGGTATAAGTATCTCCGGCATGCAGTTGTCGTAATATACTCCCATCAACGAGCTGCTCCTCATCTCCACTATCTCCGCAACGTCCTCTTTTGAGATGAACCATGGCACATTTGTCTGTCCGAACTCCATACCAATAGTTTGACTGCAATCCTGCACCACCCTCAGCGACTACTCTAAATCGTGTTGTCCGAAGGCATAGAGTTTCAGGTCATCCATGTAAAACAAGTGGGTGACCTTGTGCCTCCGGTAATTGGGCGTGCCACAGCTGTATCCCTTAGTATTTTTCAGCGCTATGAACATAGGCAGTAGCGAGATGCAAAGGAGTAAGGGACTCAAGGAGTCTCCTTGGAAGACCCCTCTTTTAAATGATACTAACTCTGTTCGAACCTTGGTTTCACTCGATGTTATGGTGAACCAGGTCTTCCAGGGCGGCATCAGTTGTTTGATGCATCGCATTATGTGATCATATACCGAAAGACATTCCAACAGCCGCACAATCAGTTCATGAGACGTAGTGTCGAATGCCTTCCGATAGTAGATCCAGGCCATAGAAAGGTTTCGCAGGTACTGCACGGAGTCCTGTGTGACACAGCGGTCAATCAACAGGTTATCCCTGTAGCCAGCTACTCCTTTCTTAGACCCTCTTTGTTCATATACGCTGAGAAATACGGGATTTACAGCTTGAAGGATACGCATGTACAAGATTCTGGTGAGTAGCTTGTAACATGCGTTCAGACATGTTATTGGCCTGTAGTTTTTAGGATCAGACAATTCTCCGGTCTTCGGGAGAAGCACGGTTCGACCTTCCGGCTTGGTTAAGCCGGAATTAGCTGCTCCTGATTTAGCCACGAGTTAAAAACTCTAGCTAAATGCCGGTGGCAACTGAGAAACTTTTTTCAACCTGTAGGTGTTTGTGCCATCCGGGCCAGGAGCTGCGAAATTCTTTGCGCCTCGTAAGGCACCAAGAATTTCCTCCGTGTTTATCGGGTGACGCAGTACATTCAAGTTTGGTGTCCTACTACAAACGGATTCGAACTGCGCCAAGGCCGGAGTGTCTGCTTGGAGAGGTTTGGGCTGTTCGTATATATATATATTTATAATCTTTGAATTTATCACAGAAATTTTTTTTATTCAAAACCCCAACTCTTACCATAAAACATCACTTATACAGCCCTAGCCAGTGATCATAATTATATTCTAGCATGAGTATATCATTCTCAGCTGCATAGTCAAATCAAATTGTATCTACAAAAGTTCAGTTTCTACAAAATATAATAGTAAAGCTACGGGACTGTATACTGGCTATGTTCAATGGACTTGCGCTCTGATATCAGCTTACGGGATCATATTTCTTCGAATTTACATTGTAGTCTATAAGACTCGCCGAAGAGATCTGATCCAATTGATTGAAGAATGCATGGATCATCTTTTTGGTCACATGTAATGTGTTGAAACAAATTAACCTTCAAATCCCTCAAAGAATTACTCTTTTGAAGCTAAGTACTCCAATTTACTATTATTAGCACAAATTTCATCTTTTCCTGATTTTCATTTTTAACTAAGTATCATAGTCTCGAAGAATGAGACTAATGCTAATTGACCACAAAAAGCTCTTAATAAGGATATACATAACTGCACAACTGACCTACTCGTATATATCGTTGTATTGAACTTTTTTCAGGTTCTGCATAAACCTGCAGCCAATCACACAACCTTTAATTTTGATGATTAAAGAATGGTCGGAGAACAATAATCTTAAAGATCATGATCATGTATCTAATTATTTGTTGTCAGTGATGGCAATATTTTTTCTGCAAACTGAGCAATATTTGATATCTATAAAGAGATTAAGGGAAGTCAACAAAGGAGCAGATCCAGTTATAGATGGTAATTAGTATATAAAAATGTTATACATTGTAACATAAACAGTTGTGTTCACTTAAACTTGAAATGGACTTCTCCTATAATTTAAATTTGAAGGAAATATAAGAACATCATTATGACGTTAATGCATCAAAAAGTTGTCGAGTTAGTTCATCGCTACGATCTAAGTACATACTACCCTTATTATTTGATCGATATGGAGATGGTTGATACGAAACTGAAACTCAAACTTTATGGAAAGCATTCTTATGTAGCAACACGTATAAATCTCTTTACCACAAAATTAGGCCACGTACTTTGTGGTGCTAGGATTAAGTTCCTTTAAGGTGTGGAAGTACAAAAGGAAACGACCTAAGATACAGCAATTTCATCCAAAACAATATGGAATATTATGCAATTGAGAACACTCATTAGTGAGGAGGAAAAATGACGGAAAACTAAATTGAAATTAATTATGGCTGGAAATCAAACATAAAATATGAAGATCCAACATCTCTAAAAATATGCATGTATCACACCTTTTCCAGCTGTAGTTTCTAAAGGATCAAATTACATTTCCAAAGCGTCAAATGTAAATTCAAATAGTCAAGTGAATTTTCTAAAGCTACAAATGTAGTTTCAAACAATCAATCGTAAATGCTAACTCGTCAATTGTAGTTTTAATCAATTGAATATTCAAAAGCATCAGATCAATTTTCAAAAAATTCAAATGAAAGCTCTAGGTCATCAATTGTAGTTTCTAAAGGGCCAATTGTACCTATATTCTAAGGTGCCTGAGGTCCGCGTAGATCAAAATACCGTGTGATAAAAAACAATACAAAATGAATAATAGCACGCGACAGCCGGCGTGCTTGAAATAATGGGGCAAAATTCTTTTAAGAGCAGTTATCCACGATTACTTTACGCCATTTTTTTATTGGTACACTTTGAAATCATAAATAGCATTAAAAAAGATGGAAATAAGTAGGTATTATACCAATAATGTAAAATGGCTACATTGGCAGTGCGACATAAAATGTCGTCATGGACATTAATATTACCGTTTTAAGTAAATAAAATTCTAAGACTCTTTGATTTAGTGGTAAAGGCACTGTCTTTCTAATCTATAGGTCCGGGGATCAGTTTCCAAGCCGGGCTACTTTTTTTCTTTATTACTCGGCATAAATTCACTGCCACTCATTCGATTTCCCAAGTGTGTCGTTTGATTAGCATGATAACTTTATAGGCACTTTTTTGCAGTACATACTGCAAAAAGTAGTAGCTTACATACAAAAATCCTCAAGCCCACTTGACAATTGATAAGAATGATATTACCTTCCGCCACCTATTGGGCAACGGCGGAATTAAAGAATTATAAGATTGAACAGAGTGCAAGACTTGTAAAATAGTCTAATAAAATTCGATTTAAAAACACATTTATTTCGATCGTAGAAAAAAATGTGTAGCATGTGCAAAAAGCCTATGAATCATTTTTTTTAATTAAAAATAAAGATGTTATGCCCTGGCACCAAAGGAATTGTTTTGCTACAGATTATATTAAGTTACTATATTACTGGAATTTGTGATTTACGTAATTTCAAATCTAATATTAGACATGCATGAGGTTGCCCTATTTATGTAGGTATGTAGCGTTTACAATATCTGACACAACATAAAAAATGTATGATTACAGGATTATACAGATAGAATTCTAAAAACGATACCTTGTAATTTACAATAATTGATGCTTTTGAATATTCAAATTATACTTCAGAATTTACAACTGAGTATTTGGAAATTACATTTGACGCTTTTGAATATTCAATTGGCGATTTGAAACTACAATTGACGTATTGGAATTTACTACTGACTATTTGAATTTACATTTGATACTTTGGAATATTCAAGATTATTTGAAATTACAAGTGACGAGTTGGAAAATTAAACTGACCGTTTTGAATTATCACTTGACGCTTTAGAAACTACAGCTGGAAAAGGTGTAGATGAAGATGTTCGTTTTGATTAAATTCGATGCAGATATGCAACACGGTACTTACGATAACTTAAGTATTATTTCGAACTTCGCTCAATTTCAATACAAAGAATTGTTTGTCATTACATGCCTTGCGCTCTTTCAGATATCCCCACAAAAAAGTCACAAGTGCTCAAGTTAGGTGATCTCGGGGGGGCCATGGCATGTCGCCAAAACCTGCAATTGATCTTTCCGGAAACATGCCGAGAAGCACTTCAATGGACACATCAGTAGTGTGTGCGGTGGCACCATCCTGTTGGAAAAAAGTATTTTCCAAATCCAATTGCATCTTCATAGATCAGGACGCAAGAAGGTGGTCAACATCTGACAGTAGTGATCGGCATTCACCCTAACACTTGCACTATTCTCATTTTCGTAAAAATAGAGACCAGTGATGCCGAGTGATCCAGTTACGCACCAAACCGTTACACGATCTGAGTGTAGTGCCTTGTCGTGAATAGGACAGAATTTTCAGGGCACCGGTACCGTAAATTTTGTCTAATATCCCCAATCAACAGAAAATGTGCCTTGTCACTCATGATAATGATTGCATTTTAATTGTCTTCCAAAAGCAGTTTCATCTGAAAAGCAAACTCCTGCCGCTGCGCATAATCTCTTCCCTCAAGTTTTTGAGCGACACTCACCTTATCAGGATGAAATTTGAGGTTTTTCTGTAAAACTAATCGCACAGATTCACGGCTCATTAGTTCACGTGAATGTTTACGAGCAGAACGCCCAGGGCCACGAGTCAGCCCGGCTCTCACGCACTCGATATTTTCTGGTGTTCTTGTTGTCACAGTTAGTAGGACCTGATGGCTTCTTTTCCACAATCGTGCCTGTTGTCTATGGATTATTAACCCAACTGAGAATCGTATTGTGGTTGGGAATTGTACTACGCCGCCCACGGTTAAAATATGAAAAATTCGCTGCACAGTAAGAACTAAGAACATTACCACTTTGCACAAATGCGTCATGCGCAAACATGCGACGCTCAACATCCAACGATCCATCGGTACTGAAACGGCGTCGCATGACGAGATTACTGCTTGCTAATTCAGCTCCCTACCTCTCCTACCAATAGAATACAAGTGTCCCAAAAACGCCAGCTTCTCGTAGGTCACCCTGTACTTTGAGGAAGACTACAGATGTCGGTGTTTCCATGTGTCTAAGTTGCAACAATAAAAAAGTCCATCGTTTAAAATACGAACGTAAAAACATCGTCTACCAAGATTCTTTGTATTTTCAAATTGTCTAGCATTTCTTTATCATTCACTGCATGTACGCAAATTCTTCAACTTCAGCTTAAGCTTGTATTCAGTTTATACTCGATGTTTATTAAAAAAATCTTGTGTTTTCAAGAACTTGTTCAATTCGAGAGGTTGCAAAAAACCGTTGCAGCAAACGTTCATAGGTTAGATTTGATCTAAATTTACAGACCAACCTTCCCGCACCATGCCTACCTTTGATTTCAGCACTTCGCGCTGAAGTTGTTTGTCTAACCCGTATGTTTGATTAAATACCTAATGACATTATTGCAGGGTGGGAAACAGTTAAATACACTACCTCCATAAAAGAATTGCAGCAGTACGTCAAACCATGTGAAAAGAGTATTACGGAGCTCTTGAAGGCGTTCTTTCAGTACTATGCCAAATTTTCGTACAACAGTGATGTGAGTATGTTTTTATTTTTATGTACTAGATACTGTTTCTCAGTTTTCACAGAACGGGGTTATCGTTTGTAAAAGTCATATTTAACCGCTTTGAAATGCTGATCAACCATAAGAGAATAATTATGGAATATCAACACCCTTAAGTATCTCTGCCTGAGACATTTGACCATGCTAATAACTTATGGCATTATTGCCATGGAAAAACTTTGTAATATTCCATGCGACTATAATCCACAATCTGATGAATGTGGAACGACAAAAGGGAGAGAGAATCAACCTCAGTAGGAAGCAATATGAATAAATAAAAGGATCTAAAAGTTTTAATTTAATTTTTGTATGTTAAAATCTTGGTGTGAGTATAAATGATGTGCTCGCCAGCCGTACGAAATTGCGATCGCTCTGCGATTACATCAGCAACGGAGATTTTTCACACGGAAAATTTAGACGTGGTACCACGCCGTGTTTTGTCGCGTTTTAGATAGAATTGCTAACGATTTTTGTTTAATTTACTTTATATTCCTTATTTTGAGTTATAGAAGACTGAAATTTATATACACAATGCCAAATTGTGCAGTTGTCGGTTGTAAAAGCTATAGTAGATGAAAGAGCTAAATGTAAAATTCTTAAGTTCCCGAAAAATTAAAATCTCGCAATGCAATGTAGTCATGCTTGCCGCCGAAAGGACAAAATTAATATGAAAAATGGTAATCATTTCACAAATTAGCATTAAACATTTATTAAAACTGAATTATTTATGGTACATCCTCGAAAAACATTCACTTGCCTACTTGAGTTTCGAGTAATTCTAACATCAAAGTTGACGTGTGCTTTACTCAGGAGTTTTTCAAGAACGTTCTTGTTGACAGCGATGTTTTCGGGCCAGAGAATGATTCAAATGATATCCATTTTTCCCTCTTTACCTTTCGGAGTTCAGATTATGACCTAGATAATTTTATTTCTGAACACCATGACCTTTTGTGTCAATTGGAAAAAAATAAAACGCCAGACACGATTTCCAACGAGGGACTGAAATGTATTTCCGGATATGTGGCCTACAGATTCAAAAACGAATATCCTAATCTAGTTTTGGGGACGCAAACCAAATTTGATTCTTCTAATCGGGCCCCAGACTAGATTGAGTTTCTATCTAGAGGCAGTCTTGTATATCCAAGTGAACAGATGATTAAAGTAGCCCCTTTGGTTGAGACAAAGTTCGATAAATTCCATGGACAGTAGTCGTTTTCTAAACAATCAAACATGTTTAAAAATTAGAGATAGAGCTTCCCTAGTGGAAACCATCAAATAGTTTCCTGACAAAATAATATTATGTCTAATACGAACGAGAACATACTCAGACATTTAAACAAAAGAATTATTTTCGAAAATTGTAGGCGTAAACTTAGGAAAAAAATGACCAAATTTATCAATAAATAATACATTTTTGTAGAAAAAGTCATTAAATTACCTATTCTACACTCCTCTATAACATAATTCACATATACTGCATGCGCGTGAGCACCATGTTTATTTACACTATGGTTGAAATTGAAATTATAAATTAACAAAAATATTTATCGAGAAATTGCATTGGCCCTATTTTATTCGTATTAAAACTTTTTTCTGTTTTATAGGTCGTGTGTCCGCTACTGGGTTACACTTTTAGAAAAAAAGTTTTTGAAAATAACTCGAGTCTACCACCTGAAATGAAGTCTTATGTGAATAAACTGCGAAGACAAAGTCCAGAATTATTTAAACACACTGCTTCATTTTGCGTACAAGATCCGTTCGATTTGAGCCACAACTTAGCCAAGGCATGGCAAGCATCGACAGTAAATAAGTTCAAGGCGTTGTGCAACTTGAGTTACCAACATCTAAATAGTTTATAAGACTGAGGTTTTTATCTTTTTATGAAAAATAAAAAAATATATGAAAATTATTTGTTTTGATAATGAGGAAAATTCAAATACAAAATAAATACGTATTAGGCCAATCAAATTAAGTCGAAAAAAACCGGATTCTGGAATTAATTCCCAGCAGGCTGGAATTATCTTAATACCTTTATTCCTAGATACGTGTAATCTGAGTTTGCACCATCGCGCGTCGCATGTAGTGAGCTTAACTTTTGACAGCCCAAAACCTGTCAAATTTTTGCACTTTTTTTGTTTTTTTGCTTGTAGTGGAAAATAGTGCATCGCACGGAAAATTTCGTTCTATTCAATAATAAGGAAAACTAAATTCTGCGTTAAATGGTATACCAAACATCAACTTTGGTTTAGTTGTATAGCCGAAATCTAATGCCAAATGTGATAAAAAAGTCGTATTTTAGTGCAAACTTACATTTTGCGGCTTTCCAAGACTACATATCTTGAAAAGAGATACTCCCATCAAAAAATACATGAAATATAAGTTATAGAGAATTAGATTTTACGTCAAATAGATACCTTGCTTATTAAATTTAGTCACTTATAATTCGAAATTTGGCATTAATTCAAAATCGTTTTTTTTAAGTCATGTAAGGTAAAATCATATCAAAATTTTGTACCAAAACAGCACAAGCTGACTAAGAATATTAAGTTTATCAAAGTGTTGTATTACCATTGGATCTTTAATAAGTATAATAATACTTATATACTTAATAATAAAAATTCACTCATAATTAATCATAGTTCTTAATAGTTTAGGTGCAATGAATTAACAATATCACTTACAAGTTTATTAATGAAATATAAATGTAAACATGGTATAAATAAGTATATAAATAAATAACTAAACAGGACTAGCAGCAAAGGCTGATATTATTACCAACCAAGTCCATAAAATCGTAGGTACACAGAAAAAAATGTTGTGCTTTTAATTAGCTGTTATTATTTGGATGGTTTTCTTTTACTTCAAATATATTTACAGTTGTTTCAAAACCGTGTCATTCAAATAATTTACTCGTCAGGTTTGAGGCAATTGAGGGTAAGCTAATAATTTCAAAATAGGTTAGATTCGTTCTAATGATATCTACTACCATTCCAATACTAATATTAGCGTATAATGCATTTTAAAGCATTCTTTTGTTTTTAACATACCCTTTAGGTTTTGTTTAAGCAAAGCATATAATTTGATTGATATAAAAAATTATTCTTACAATAGCATTTCTTGATAATTAGTTCAATAGAAAAGTTCATCTTGTCTATATAAAAGGCAACTATAATAGACATAACAACTCATGCCTTTACCACATTGTCTATGCTATTTGAGACATTAATAAGCAGTATTTAAACTAAAAGTATCTTATATTGAATTCAATGATCCTTGTCATTGGCTCAACTTCTCTGTACCCGACTGGAATAATACCGAGATTAAAGGAGTGACAAAGAGGAGGGGGTCGTTGTTAGCATCATGTCGTTGTTTTTTGATAATTCATAATGTTAATCTCAAATAACGAATTTACAATAAGGTTA
This sequence comes from Callosobruchus maculatus, assembly GCA_951848785.1. Lineage (NCBI taxonomy): Eukaryota > Metazoa > Arthropoda > Insecta > Coleoptera > Chrysomelidae > Callosobruchus > Callosobruchus maculatus. The sequence continues at coordinate 1,427,296 of CATOUR010000191.1, read as the reverse complement.
TTTATTTAATCTGATGTGACAGAATCGAAATTTATGTGAAAACAAATTATGTTTTTTCGAATTTCTAAAGAATTGGTTTGTTTAAAAAATATAGAACTTACTGATATGGTAATGTCCGTATTTAAATTTGTGGCGACGACTTTCAAAAATTCTTGGCTGATGTAATTATAGCATGATATATCAAACACATATTTATGAAAAAGTAGTAAGCACTATTAATGAGTCTTCAAATCAAAAAACAGTTTCCATTAAACACAATCTATACATTCAAATACTTCAATATTCAATAAAGCGATAAACCCGGTATTCATTCAACTACGTGCGGCCTTCTAACAATTCGATACTCTGTCCCAACAAAAAAATGTGTTTCGTCATGGTAGTGAAAGTATTTTAGAATCAATTATAAAACATGGGTTCGATTCAATGAACATGGTTATCAAATATACCCCTCCCATAAAATGAAAATACAAATAAAACCCTGGATAAAAGGGAAAAGAATACTGAAGTAGTTTTTTATGTGAGACATGCAACACAAAACGTGGCAGCACTCATCTCCGCATTTTCTTAGATGTTGATGGTCCTTCATCTGAGAAACTCTGAAGGCGCGGGTGCATATCTTCATCGGGATCATCTTCAAAGGGACTACTTTCAACTTTTTCTGCTTCTACTGCAATGTAACTTTCATCTTCATCTTCGAAGGGCGCTGAGTTGGAGCATCACGGGCCGTTGCAGTTGAGGCATATTGTTGAGCATTTCATGCCTACTTTTCGGCAGCTGCACTTCCCTGCATGAGCCACATTCAACCTAAACTAACTTGGTCATCTAGATTTTCATGCCCGGGAGTTGCGACTAGTGTCGTTCCTTATCTTTTCCATAGATATGTACGAGTGGTGCGGTAAAGTAAATACTTAGAAATTCAAAGAAGCATAACTTTTTCATTTTTCATTTGCAGATGTTACGTCTGGTATCATTCTACTATACTCGTAAAGTGCTTTCGAAAGATATGTAACTTGACCACATACCAGGGGTGAAATGAAGTCCAGCCAAAAGGGTAAAGTAAAAGCAAACAGATCCGAAATTTTTGCAAATTTATATATGTCAATATGATTGAATTTTAAAACTGTGGTATCTATGTAACGTAAAATTCTATTTACTACATCTCTTATTCCATTGGCTTTCTCAGTAACGTAAAATTCTATTTACTACATCTCTTATTCCACTGGCTTTCTCAATAGGAGTACAGATTTAAATATATGTAGTTTTAGATAGCCGCAAAATGTTAGTTTGCGCTGAAATGAAAAAATTCACCGCTCTAACTTTTGATTTAGGCTCTACTGCTAAACCGACTTAAACGTTTCAGATGTCATTCGACGCATTTAGTCCTTTTTAATACTGCACAGAATGACATTTTCCGTATGATGCATCATTTTCGAGCTACAACCAAAAACTAAAAAAACTGCAAAAATTTGGCAGTTTTTAGGCTGTGAAACTATTGAATTAGGCTCTACCGCTAAACCCACTTAAAGTGAATGAAATTTTCGTGCGACGCATCATTTTCCAGCTATAAACAAAAAACTAAAAAAATTGCAAAAATTTGACAGTTTTTGGGCTGTTATATGTTAAGCTCACCACCTGCGACGGTGCGTACGTATCTAGGACCCAATAAAGGTACTAAGACGATTTCCAGCCTGCTGGGAATTAAATCCGGAAAAAAATCTTAATTTGATTGGCGTATATGGTCCAAGCTTCGGTCTATGTTAGTTCAATTTCAAATATATTTACAAATGTTCAAAAACATTGGCCAGTTTTGATGACGGGACTCAGTTGTAGCAGTTTCTGTGGTCTGGCTTGTTTGGGTCACAGCATAACGAGTAAACCAGCAGCGCAAATCTTCAAATTGACGCGAGAAACATTCAAGAACGTTTTCGCCTACTTCCCGATATATTCCTAATGCTGAGCGTTTGGTTGACCTCGGCATGCGCGTTATCGTTGTCGAGCGAATATCGTAAATCCCATGGACGTATTGAGTTAATTTGTTGCATTTTTGCCGGTGTGCAATAATGAATGTGGTAGAACGAGGACTGCATAGTTGTGCAACTTCGCTCTCAACAAATATATCAAGTAACTGTCAATTCAGCTGTTCGTTTCCACCAGCCGTTCAAAGGTACGTAAAAATTGCTTTAGTCAATTTATCATTATTCTAACTAAAATATTTTAACATACTACATATTGTATTGTGTGTTAGTTGTCATGTATGACGTAAAGTCAAACCACAGGTTAGATTTGTGATCTGTAAACGTAATCGAATCATTTGGAGATTTCGAGTCTGACAGATGGGCGTCCTTGAATCGACCGGTTTGTCATCTGGATGTCTCGTATTCTCTAGATATGATTTGATGAGGTATATAATAAGACGCCATGAGTGGCGTAGCAGGAGTTGTCAGAAGTTATCGAAATTGAGATAGGGTTGAGTGAAAATACGTCGAGTTTAATTCACTTTGACAATTGGTGTCAGAAATGGGATTAAACATCAATTCAAACCAGAAAAAGGGAGTAAGAAGTGGCAGCGTTAATCGATGCCAGTAACCAGAGCTATGACGTCGAAAATTACTGTGATTAATATGCTACAAGAAAAGATACAGCAAGAAGCCAAAATGAGGGCAGAAATGAGAACCAGATTAGAACAAATTGCAGCCGAAGGGAGAATAAATATGCAAGGGACCGTGGTGAACCCTCAAAGCATCACCAAGACGAGGTAATGGCAGGTTCGAAGAGTGGACAGAAATCGGTGATGAATAGGCTGGAGGAGCAATGATAATCCGTAAACCAGGCATTAGAGAACTGAGACCAGCATATAAGTGCAATATGTACATCACAAAAGCACGCTGAGGAATAGCCTGCGACATCACATAAGCACGTTAAGGAACCGCTACAACAACTGAAAGTTCATGTCAAGAAAATGGTCAGAGAAGAGTTGCAAATACATAGTGCAGGTCAGCGTAGTTTAACAGCCGTAGCACCCGCTTTACTTGATAGACGCAGAAAGCTTGAGTACTGACATCAGTGCCAGTGCTGACATCAGAATTTGAAATCAGATTTGACCAACGCTCTCGATGATGGTGCGAAAAAGAGCATGGAAGATTTATGTAAAGCAAGAGACGTTGACAATAAGACGAAACAGTGACTGGTGCATTTGAAAGATTAGAACGCTCGACTGAAAAAGGAGCTGGAGGATGCATTAGCTGAAGCTCGAGCTGGTAGCTCCGTTGAAGGATGAGAATAATAAGATGAAGCATAATATTGGCTCAGTTGGGAAGCGAGATCAATAGGCTGAAGAATGAACTGGATAAGGTCATTGTGGATGCAATTCGGAATGTCTAGAATGTCAGCGATGCAAAATGATGTTGTAAAGATAATGTAGAAATTGGCGCAATGGACTAGTATCACGAGGTTAAGAACAATGATTTAATTATTATGGCCGCTTAGTGCATACACAAATAAACGTTCTGCTGCATTTCGTTACTTTCTACATCATTTTGTTTTTTAGTAATTCCATTCTAAAGTTTAAAGAAAGGAATTCAAATTCAGCCAATCAGTGCCAACCGCGCGAATTATCAGCAGTGCATTGTTGCCAAGAACAGCTCCGACTCGCAAAACATTTACATTTCACATAAACATGTTATTTGCTATCCAAAGTGTTATAAATAATTTGAAACTCACTTCTTAGCTTTCACATTTCTCATCTTCGTATTGAAGAACTGCATATTATCCACATAAAAGTCGTTCACCATAGCCATATCAACTTTAGGCAGGTTATCTGAATCGGCGTTTGTGAATCCACTATCGATTTTACTCATACTTGTTGGTTATGTTATGATAAAATAACTTGAAACCTACTAAAATGGAATAAAAGGATATCCTGTACAAATAAACGCAAACAAATAATAATAACTTTAAGATTGTTGAAAATTACAGCCAAAGCCCAATGGAATTTGGAAATAACAATGACCGAATGACGATTGATTGACAGGATTGACGGATCAGGAACCTTAACTTAGCTTTCGGAAGGGCTGTTCCAAATTATGGTTCTATCACCGTCCTAGAACTGTTTTCATCATGCCCCGCCCATTTTACAGTTCTCAAAACGATGATTGGTTGGTCCACCAGCGTACCAACCAATCATCGATTCTAGAATCACAAAATGGGTGGGGCATGATGAAAACAGTTCTAGGACGGTGATAGAACCGTAATTTGGAACAGCCCTGGAATTTCGGATCACGGGACATTAAAACCACAAAACATATCAGACGGGAACAGAAGACAAGATAGATGAGCCAGCCCGCGTACAGCTCCGCGCGCCATCAGAATGCGGCAACACAGCACACATATCTGTCTTTTGATTGGCTGTTCGCCTATAGGGCAGTGACGTCACTGCCCTAGGAGAATTCAAATATTTTCCTCATTTTCACGGCTTTCCTGTGCCCAAAAAAATCGGAGAAAAAAATGAGATGCTTTTTATGACGTACTCTATCATATGCAACCAGAAATAAAATTCATGATACTAGTCCATTGGAGTCAGAGTAAGTATCGAGCAAAGCTTGGCGCTGCTCCCAAGGACGTTGGTCTGGCCGCGCAACTCAGGAGCGAGAATGTTAAGCAGAAGAACATGATTGCGTAACTGGAAGATGAACTCACCAGGCTCAGGCAGGAATTGGACAGTAGCCTGGGTGATGAGAAGAAAGGAGTGTTGGGAGTTGACGGTTTCCAAGACGAAGGCTACACTACCACTTAACCAATGACTCAGCTGCGTGTGAGTCAAATGAATCTCCACCACAGGAACGATGCCACAGCAGAACTGATCGTTCAAGTTTCTGGAAGATCTAATGAAGTAGTAGTATTCCGGAACACTAGACACTCTCAGGGCGGTCATAGCAAGCGTCGCGGATCATGGTAGTGACACCAATGCCTAGGCTGGAGAGAAAAACATGGTGAGAATATTCTTTGACGTACAAGAAGCTTTTGATAAAAACACGCACTGCTAATATTTGTGCCGCCCTCCAACCAGAGATGTTCCAACCTCCCTCGTCTGCTGGGCAAGATCAGCACTCAGGAACAGCAGAGCAAGTGCGAGACTGGGAGGGATTCAGCTGGAGGTTGGGTGAATGAAAACGGCTCGCATAGCAGCTGCTTCTCTTCCGCATCCTGTGCCTGGATGGTCTCTATGTCTCATCATGACCGGTTTTTGTACGCAAGCCTACGTTAAGGGCGGCGACTGTCAATTTCTAGGTGTCGTTTGTAACATAATGCAAGTATGTAGTCTGCAACACTTTGGACGAGTTATGTAACGAATGAAAACTCCCAGTCAATCCTTCGAAGACAAGAGTTTTTTTCTATTCACTAACAGAAAGAAAGTAGATGATTTTAAATTACTCACTCTCCGCGGTGTACAAGTAGCCTGGATAGGTGATGGGCAGTAGACTCACAAGGATACAGCATGTTAATCATGCCTGACCTAAAGTTAGTGGCTACCATGTGGCAGCTGCGATGTGTAGCAGGTAGAATTTGGGCTGCAGTATGGGTGCTCGGTCTGACGGCCGATTGTATAGAACACCTCTTTATGAGCAAGGTTCATAGCTGGCAGCACTGTATATTTACAGTTCGGGTGAAATGAGAACAAGGCCTACTGTTGCCCTGGCGGTACTTGAGGATTTGTCTCCTCTGCACTTCTGAATAAAAGTGGAGTCAAGTTGATTGACTCATTACTTCCCACACATTATGATGATACCATTTTATTATTTCCCATTGCATGAGGCTATAGTCTGAGATCCCCTTGTAACCGTCATCGCCCGCCCAAATAAAAACTCTCTTAATATAGTTTCTTGCATCTCTCTCCGTAGGAACTAGCACGACTCAGCCTTTATTCTGCAATCTTCAACTGATATCCTATAATAGTCTAAGAGCCAGATTTACGTATTTTAGCAAACTTTATATTGATACTAATGCACATTAGGTGAAATGGGAATTCACTATCACCGGCGACGCGACGGTTCCTTTGGGCGCCGGAGGGAGCTCAAAAGCGCAAAAAACTGGGTTCTAAAACGTCATTGTAGCAAGTTTAGGAAAATTTACGTTATTTTAGCAAGGATGAAAATGATATATATGTTATTGACCTTCTTATTATAAATGCAAGGCACCTAAGCGGGTTCCAACATACTGGCAGACGCTATAAGTGTCTCTCTTTCTCTCATGCTAATTAAACAGCGCCAAAAGTGCCTTCTGCCGTACATTTGTTGTATTCGTAGTGGACTTTTCATTGGTCTTTAAAGGAACGACATAATATACTTTTCAGCTTTATCCGAATGCCGCCCTACCTCAGACAAAAATTAATTTTTGAATCTATATTGATGCAGTAAAACTATATTAAATAAATAAACAGTACAATATAATAGCCGCTAAAACTATGTTTTTGGGGGCTTAAGAGATCTCTGATCGTTTTCTGCTTTTTTTTTTTGGAGTATCAAAATGACCTGATATAGGGGGTCTCGGATAGAGTGGTTGGGAAGCCTTGGAACACATTTCCTTGCCCCCAGGATTGATACTGGTAATATGCTCTGTTTTTAAACTTCGAAAAATTGGTATGCCATGGGATTAAGATAAGAGTTCAAGAATGCATAATAAAAACTGTGTCGTCCTAGTTCCTACGGAGAAAGATATTGGAAATTATTTACGAGAGTTTTTGTGTTAGGTAGTTGTTTTTTGCGGGCGGGCGATGCTTTGGTTTTTTTTATGGTCGGCCTCCCGCAAAGGCCTATGGCGCTGTAGAAGTGCTGCGAGAGGATAAGTATTGGTGCACATGAGATTTGAAACGCTGCAGGTTGTAGCCATCGGGAAACAAATTCCCCGGTAGCTCAGTCCACAGCGCCGAAGTTCTTCAAAACAAAGAATGCTGGAGGAGACTGGTTCGGGGAGTAGAGACCTCGACCTGGTAAGGTTGAGCTTGCAGAGCCCCTCTAGTGTACTTCATTCGAACAGCCTTTGGTGTTATTATCTGGGAAAGCTCACTCAAACATCTTCCGTGATAGAATCTGTAGAACAGGGATAGATCAGCCCCCTTCTTAGATGTTCCAGGCTGTTGAGGTCCTTTGTGAGGTTAGGCGTACCGATTAATCTAATTGCTTTCTTCTGAATAGTGTCCAGAAGCTCTGGTGTGTACAGCTTCCTACAGCGGAACAAAACTCCAAGATTGTGGGATGCCATTTTAGCAATACTGACGACGTGGTCATGCCAGAACATGCTTTTGTTGATGTTGATCTACAAAAGCTTAACGGAAGCCAACTTCTTTGTAAGTGTTGTTGCCTGAGTTTTTTGTAAGTTGAACTGTACTTTATTTGCTAATCCCCACTCGACAATTGTTTTCATATCTGCGTCGATCTGTGAGGCACGCTTCTGTCGCCGACGTAACGTGTCCTGGGATGACAGTGGCTTGCCTGGTTCCATGCACGATATTAACGTGCTGTCGTCTGCGAAGCTATAGATTGGATTGGATGTTATTTCCAGCAGCTCGTTGATGTAAAGCAGAAACAATGTAGGGGATAGGTCAGATCGCTGAGGAACTCCGGCGTTTATTGGAAATACGTCTGGTGAACAGCCTCCGCCTACAACAAACAGAGATCGTTCGTTGAAAAAGCTATTCAGCCACTGGCGCAGGCCAGGTGGTAGTCCATACGCAGCAAGCTTGACCAGAAGCCCCTCATGCCACACTCTGTCGAAGGCTTTCGATATGTAAAGTGCAACAACACGGGATTCGCCATGATTTTCTATTGCTCTGTTCCACAAGTGAGGTCACCCGTAGACCTGTGCTTACGGAAGCCATACTGGCGATCATTGATGACGTTATTGTTGTCCAGATATTTCAGGAGCTGTGTGTTAGTGACAATCTCCATGATGCTGAGAAGAGCGACAAGTCTATAATTGGTGGGATCGGTTTTCTTGCCTTTCTTAGGGATGGGTTGCACGCAGCCAATCTTCCATGAAGCGGGAAACACTCCTCGCTGATACGATAGTTTGAAGAGCTTGCAAAGAATAGGTGTAAGCTCAGCGGCATAGCGTTTAAAGACAATGGCTGGAATTTGGCCAGGAGCGATAGACTTATCCTCTCTGGTGAAGGGTGGTATTAACGAATAGGAAAAGTTCTGAGTAACAGCCTCAGCTACAGATCAGAATGTTCTAAACGAACTAGGACATGAGAAAAGCTTGACCTTAATTTTTTGCGGTGGTTCTCGGCATTTGGATTTTCCCTCCATTCTTTGTAATGTTGGTTTTTAGAGGTAACTGCATCTTTATAACGCCGATTAAACCATGGCTTGTTTTTTGAGGGACGCTTGATTACATGAGGAATATAGGCTTCCATGCCGGATATTAATACCCCTGTTATTGGGCGCAAGCTGATGGATCTTGGGACTCGAAGTAGACGTCGTTCCAGGGAAAGGACTGGTAGTATTCTCTTAGGTCGTCCCACTTTGCTGATCCTTAATTCCAGACCCGGCGAGGCTTGGTATGGTTGGGGTCTGGAGAATGCATCCTGCATAGACGGTGTTATGATCAGATGATCCTAGTGGAGCGGTTACTTTCACTGTGTAAATTGTTGGGGTAGTTGTGAGATATAGGTCCAGCAGACTAGCAAAATCTCCGTGACGGCTGGGGATCCTTGTTGGTTCTTTGACTATCTGCTCCAAGCCACAGCTAATAGCGAAGGCTTCAGCTTCACGTCCCTCGTCGTCCGTTTTATTTGAGGATTTGAGCCAGTATGAGTTGTGAACGTTAAAGTCACCCAGGAACCCCTCTGAATTGGGGTGACCTGATTGCAGCGCGTCCACAGTGGCTGAAAGCTTCTCGAAGAGCTCTTTGTAGTTGTTACTATTTAGCGGTCTATAAATGCAGCATATGAATGTGGAATGATTTTGGAAGGATATTTTAAGCCATATGATGTCAAATCCTTCCAGTTCGAGCTCTTCTTCTCGATGACAAGAAAGCCCAGATTTAACGTAAACGCATACGTCAAACCTAAGTCTAAATCGGGTGTATAAGTCATATCCGGGATATCTGAAGCAGTTGTCCATTGTTGAAGAGCCGACTTGAGTTTCCGCAAGAGCCAGAATGTGTGACTTCTCTGCCTGAAGGTGCTGATGGACATAAACTCTGTCCAGAGTTTATTTTGGAGGCAAGATCTCGTACATTTGTAAAGTCGGAACAAGTTTCTCTGGCCTTCGGGCCTGTCAGTGCGATGTTGCTGCGAAGGACGGCTTCCGTTGTTAGCCTGACGAGGAGTGGCAGCACAATTCTTTAAATAAACTTCGCTTAATGTTCCCCCCGAACCACCTGGCACCCGGAGATCCAAACGGTCAGGTATTTTATCTCCGGAATCTTTTGATCCTGGAAGAGCCATTGAGCATTTTTTACTTCAAATTAATTTAATTTGCCACTTATGAGTAACCGGGGGCATCAGCCCAGCGACGCAACATGAACCGAGAGGTCAGTTGGCGCCGCCTATTTCCGGGACCCTATTCCTAGTTTGCCGGAAATATTTCGATGAGGGGGTGATTGCACCGCGGGCTAAGCGTCGTCGGTGGAAGGTGTAACATCACCTCTGTGCAAGGAAATCTCAGACTATAGATTCATGCTATGGGAAATAATAAACTGGTATCACCGTAATGTGTGGGAAGTACTGAGTCAATCAACTTGACTCTATTTTTTCAGAAGCGAGGTATGTTATTTAGCGGTAATTATTTCAGTTCGACATTGTCACATTTCAATATGTTACAGTTTTCTACCGGGTAACTTAAGTTTCATGTTGCAATATTTTAAGTTGTGACACTTTTCTGGAATAATAAAACGAGCAACCTATTAGCTTTTTTGTATCATTTCGAAAAGTGCCAATTTTCCTCTGAATGTTTTCTTTTAGATAGTATTGTTTGAAGTTGTGAACTGCTTTAAAAATACATAAACTTATACATAATTTTTTTATACCGGAGTCGAACAACAAGGATTATGGAACAAGTAGGGATTGCTCAAAATACCTCGCAGAAACAAAGTATCATAAGCAGTATGCAAAACAGTTATATCCAGTAGTTTTTCAAATGCCAGCCGGCAACGAAAGCCGCGAGGTCTCAATCTGTCAATTCAATGAACAAGTTGGAACAACAAAACTAAAAAGCGCAAAGGCGTGATCGACGTAGCCATCAATTACTGCACGCGTTAAGGGTGGACTGTGTTCCCCGAATAACTGCAGCAGCTTCTGTAATTCGCGCTAATAATTCATCAACCGTATTCACTTCTGTATGATGATACACTACACGTTTAATTTCGCCCCACAAAAAGAAATCACAAGGGCTTAAGTCAGGCGATCGTGGAGGCCACGCTATTGGTCCATTACGACCTATCCACCTATTCGGAAATGTCACATTCAAGTAATCACGCACTTCGTCTAAAGTGGGGTGGCGCACTGTCATGCAGGAACCACATTGACTGTCTGATATTCAAAGGAACATCTTCCAGTAATGTTGGCAAAGTGTTTTGCAGAAAGTCCAGATACTGTAAGCCATTCATCCGAGGTGGTAGAATAAAAGGTCTAATAAGCATACCACTGACCATGCCAGCCCAGACATTTACCGAGAATGTTTGTTGGAAATGAGATCGACGAATAGCATGAGGATTTTCCACTGACCACATATGATTGCGAAAATTGATCGTACCATTACGCGTGAACGTTGATTCGTCTGTAACTAAAGCCGATTTTGAAAACTCGGAATCATTCTCGTGTTTTTGCAAAAACCATTCAAAAAACCGTACACTGGCCGCATATTCTTCCGGCAGCCCAAGGCTTGTACACGCTGTACGTGGAATGGGCACAATAACTCTTCACGCAGCGTGCGCCATACCTTACTGTGTGGAACTGGTACCTGCGTCGCCACTGCCCTAGTACTTGTCGTAGGATCCTGTTCGACTAGATTTATGATGTCTTCTTCAATTTGGACCATACGAGGTTGTCTAGGTCTTCCAGCGTGTTCACCACGATGTGGATTCAGACATCCGGTATATCTGGCTCTTTGCACGAGTGAGACAAATCGACGAGGTGCAGGGTGAGTACGGTTAGGGAAACGATCGACATACACTCGCGAAGCCGCAGTGGCTTTTTGACCACACTCACCGTACATTAAAATCATGTCCACCAGTTCATTATTGTTATAATCGTGCGCTAACGTTGTTTCTTTAGCGGTCAGTATCTTGTTTTCTCTAAATATTTCGTTTATATGTTACTGCTGCTGTTACCGCTGTATGAAAAAAAGTCCCAACTTATGAAACGCCCTGATATAGCGGTTCCATTCAAAAAAGTATAAGTTTGATATGAATCACCCTGTATAAACGTCAAAATTTAAATGGAAATATTTTTACGTTATAGCCCTCAAGGGTCCCTACCATGACCAAGTGACATATTTCTGAAATATTTTTTAAGTAAGCCCACAATCTCCCGTCCACTCTCTATTGGCCCACCCTGTGTATTCGTTCATGGTGGAAAGAGCCAAATATATCTCGAGCCTAGACAACAGATTCTCACTAATCATATCTGACAGATATTTCACTCCAGCTCTACTGGTGCTGGTACTGGTGGGCCACTTTTTCTAAAGAGTCGGGATCCAGCCTTCGCTTGGAAGGTATTGTGTAGTGCAGGGAATATTTGCGCATGGGACATCACGTCTTTCGGGCTGAAATATTCGCCACAATGATTGTGGTTGGCTCAATAGAAGTTAGACTGTGCAATGATCCCAACCCTGTTAATGGACACATGTTGTACCAGGTAACGCGACGGCGGATTAGTTGCCCTGGATGAGCGTGCTTTTAACGATCTGGCGAAAACTTTGTTACTTGGTTAGAGATAATAACCGCACTGTTGTCAGTGGCGTAGCCAGAAATTATCCATAGAAGGGGTTTGGGTTGGAACGTTTTAAATGGACCCCCAACAATTTGAAGAGCAAAAAAAACAGTCTGTGGGCACATTCGTGGTGGGGGGATGGGTGGTATTTGGGTTGGACCCTTTTAACAGTTTTGAAGAGCAATCAAATCTCTTTGGGTCCATAAATTGAGGGGGGGGGGGGGGGGTGGATTGCAACCTTTGGAAAAGTGTTTCAAATAAAAGTTACCTCCATCCACCATCCGTTTGGGGGGGGGGTTACGCTACTTCAACACCGTACATTAACAAAGACCAACTTACGTTAACTACTTCCCTCGTCTAAGTGTGGCTTACGCGCATTACGAATTTAATTCAATTAGGTACCTACTCATAAATCTATTGCCAGCTATAAAATGCTAACAATACTTTGTTGTTTAACCTTTAACTATAAGCGCCGGTGTACTGGGTACACCATCAGCTTTAAGTACGTTCAATTTCCTGAAAGATGCAAGGTGTCGCGTCTGCCGTTCTACCTAACCCTTAAAAATGGTATTTACTTAAAGCTTGCTTCGTTGTCAGTCGGCAGTTGTCTCGTAAACATTGCCGAGCAAGTGAAGTTTGACCGCTAGTCCGTCTGGTGTCTAGAATACACCACGCTTGTAGTTGTGTAAAAAGTATTGTTATTTGAATGCATTTGTGTTTCTTGGGTTTTTAGGCCGGCGTCGTTTAGCGTTAAAGCTTGACATTTCTTCTTCTTCTGAAGATGCCATCCACTCGTGGTGGCGAAACGTCAAGCTTTAACGCTAAACGACGCCAGCCTAAAAACCCAAGAACCACAAATTCATTGGACGATGGCAGCGAAAGCCTTACACAGTATATAGTATCGTTATTTAACAAACTTATTCAGTTGTTTTGGGTTTCTTATAAATATACTTTTTCGATACCTACAATTCCTTTTTATAAAAAAGCTATATGGATGTAATGATAATATTTTAGCTAATGCCGCTTCGTCTGGTGCAAAGAATACACAACGCGTGTACTAGTGAAACAGAAAGGTATTTATTTCGATATATAATATTCACTACATACTACGTTCAAGTTTTTCCCAGGGATAAGGTGTGAGCGTTTTTTTTTTTGTAATAAAATCGTTAATAGTGTTAATACTAATTTTGCAATCAGTTTGTTGGCATTTATTACCTAAGATATAATTATATGTAGGTGGTGTACATAATACAAAACGCTTGTACTTAAGTTTCAAAACAAGGCGCGTGTAGCTAAAGGTTAAGAAAGAATATAGTGATAAAGTCTAGGTAATTTTGTCATCTACAATAATAAAGGGAAACATTTTGGTGGCCAATAAAAATCTACTTACTATGTATGTAGTATATTACAAGTTTCAGTCATATACAAATACATTTAGAAAATTGACATACACTCCATATACATCCAGGTTTTAAGGACAACACTATTTACAAAATAGATGAATTATTAATTATATACAGGGTTATTCACGTTATTCGGCACGGAGCATTATGGCTAAAGTATTTGATAAAAAAGAAAATAATAATTTGGGATGGATAGAGACCCATAAATGCTGCATTTTAAAAATATTTTCATGTTATACAGGGTGTCCCAAAAACACGAAATGTATCAAAGTTATGTTTTTTTAAATGGAACACCCCATCTATTATTGCATATTCAGATTCCCTGGTGAATTCTAGTGCGACTTGATGTATCATACATGGTACCTAAAGCGAACCGTTAAGGTGTAAATCACCATTTTCGGTGTAAGTAGATATCAGGAAAAAATTGAATATCGCAGAGATTCCAAAATATGGAAGGCTGTGACTTTGCCGTATTACTAAGCATAAAATGCATCAGCTTTGATGAGACTGTCAAATTTAAATTACGTTTATGGTTCGAGAAATCGGTCGATGAATTAAGGAAACTTCGATCAGCGATAACTTGATTTTTTCAAATGGGAATGCCTAATTTTTTTTATACGGTTAAACGTAGAATTTGATAAGCTTTCTAATGATGTAAGGTTGTGAGTACCAATCTCTCGTAGTTTTCATTTAATTTTAAATTTTCAAACAAATCGGCGATTTTCAATTTTTCTACCTATAAGCAACGTAGCAGGCCATGAAATATAAACAAAAATCTGTTCAGCTAGAAGAAAACAACTAACTTAGCTGAAAAATACACACTAACTAGACTAAAGGGACAAGATTACAAAAATTCCTTATAACAAATCAACTTTCCCAGAAACAACTGCGATAATATCTCTAAGGTCAAAGAGAAGCTGGAGTATGGCAGTAATAGATATTTTTACTGGCTACCGCAATTTACTACAGGTTAAAAATTTCCAAGGCAATCAAAAACCCTCATATGAAACAGAAACAACCAGCGACTGTTGCTCCAGCACGCAACTATCAATCATATGTAATGGTGTAAAAAAGTACTAATTTGCGTCGAAGTCGATACCTCTGACTGGAGCCCTTCTATTTTTCAATATCTATTAGCAATATTGGAAAAAAGGAATACTGACAAATCAGATTTAAATTTTCTGCCAATGAAGTTATGTTTTATAATTTGAACAAATTTTAATCCATTCTTCATTTTCTGCGACCTTGCTAAGAGGTACTGAAGAATTTTCAGAACTCCAGTCAGAGGTACTTTTGACTTGAGTTTTGACAGAATTGCATACTTTTTTATATCATTAAATGTGAAATTTTATTATGAAAATAATAAACTGCTTAAAATATTCTCTAGTAGTTTTTACTTTATTTCAAAATCTTGAATGGTTTTGGAAATTGTCAATCTCTAGTACATTGCAGTAGCTAGTAGGCCGTGAAAAAATCCATTTCTGCCATGCTCCAGCTTCTCTTTGACCAAAGATATGTTACCGCCGTTGTTTCTGGTTAGACTTTGTTTGTTGTGAGTAATTTTTATAATCTTGTCCCTTTAGTCTAGTTTGTGTGTATTTTTCAGCTAAGTTAGTTGTTTTCTTCTACCTGAACAGGTTTTTGTTTATATTTCATGGCCTGCTACGTTGGCTATAGGTAGGCAAATTGAAAAACGCCGATTTGTTTGAAAATTTAAAATTAAATGAAAACTACCAGAGATTGATATGCACAACCTATATCGTTAGAAAGGTTTCCAAATTCTACTTTTAACCGTATAAAAAAATTAGGCATACCCATTTGAAAAAATCAAGTTATCGCTGATCGAAATTTCCTTAATTCATCGACCGATTTCTCCAAGCATAAACGTAATTTAAATTTGACAGTCTCATCAAAGCTGACGCATTTTATGCTTAGTAATACGGCAAAGTCACAGCCTTCCAAATTCTATAATCTCTGCGATATTCAATTTTTTCCTGATATCTACTTATACCGAAAATGGTGATTTACACCTAAACGGTTCGCTTTAAGTCCCATGTATGATACATAAAGTCACAATAGAATTCATCAAGGAATCTGAATATGAAATAATATATGGGCTGTTCCATTTAAAAAAATATAACTTTGATACATTTCGTGCTTTTGGGGCACCCTGTATACCATGAAAATATTTTTAAAATGTAGCCTTTATGGGTCTCTATCCATACCAAATTATTATTTTCTTTTTTATCAAATACTTTAGCCATAATGCTCCGTGTCGAATAACGTGATTAACCCTGTATAAACTGCTCAACTTAAAGGAACGCTTCTTTGGATGCTTTTTTCTCTACCTGTATATTCTCGATGAAATTACTGTTTAAACGTGAGTGTAGCCCTGAGTTTTCTTGCGTCGCGATCGCGTAAAATGTGCCGCTGCTAAGACAAGTAGAGTTACTAGGTGTCCAAAATAAAAGTTGCAATATTTTTGCTGCGAGTTTGACCATCAAATTCACTGAGTTATGAGCCACTTTCATTATTCTTTTGTAATGCTCAGATGGTATGAAGTCCCCTACAACTGTTCGTATCATCGTAGCGCCGTATGTGCCCCCAAGGCTCCGAACCACCTCTACCACCGCAATCCTGCATTTTCGAATTTTAACCGACAAATCTCCCTTCGTGCGTCTGTGGAACGGGACGTTATCCAGTACAAAGGGATTGCAAGAGTTGACACTACATTTCGATGTGAAAATATTCACCACCATCACCAAAGTGTCGTCACCACGAATCCCCTATGGTTGCGCACCATTGGAATCCCCGTGAATTGTCTAAATAGCTGAAACTGACATATGATAAATGTTAGATGTCTAGCTCAAGTTATAGCGTAGTCAAAAAAGTTCCTTCATCTGGGTCCCCGTCCGAGTCTCAGACTGCGCAACCAATATGCAGTGTAGACGAACGAACTTATCGCCTGCATGATTAGTTTTCATGTCAAGTTGACAGTTCAACTTTGACGGTTTTCGTAAGGCTGACTCTAGAGCTCCAAAACTTTGCTCTGCCGTCCGTCCGTACCGCTTATAGCTATTGTACAACAGGGATGTAACCATAATAATGGTTACATCTCTGTTGTACAATAGTATATTTGATAGAGTGTTACAATGTTTTCATTATTTATATTCTCATAGAAACCATACGTTGTGCTGTTACAAAAGGCGAGAGCGTTACAATTGCTAGCGTGGTTAAGAAAGAAAACAAATTGCTGTGTTGTTGAATCGGTCAGTGTCAGTTGTTCATCGCACCTACCAAAGATACTTGAGACAGCTGACCACGTTTGCTACACAATGCACCACAGCAAGAGAGGACCGGGTTATAGCCTTGACAGCCTCCGAACTTGCTGCGGAATACAGGAGAATTACGCAAATTTCAGATCAAATAGCCCGTGGAAGTCTCCACTTAGTGGGTTTGAAATCTAGAAAGCACCTTATCTGCCTGCCAGGCATAGAACGGCAAGACTACAGTTTGCCCAAGATCATGTGAGGTGGAATCGGAACCATGGGCAACATGTCGTGTTTAGCGATCCCCGCATTTAGCATAGGGTACTGTTTGAAGGACAATTTGTACGCACACCAATATATCAGGGAGGTGCTCGAGCCACATGGAGTGCCTCACGCTCAGGTTGTAGGAGAGTCAATAACAGTATCTGCACGCAGAGGGGGTCAACGTTATGGAATGGCCAGCAATGTCATCAGATATAAATCCCGTCGAACACCTGTGGGACGAGCTGCGTAGTTTGCGAAGGGACCAACCTTAGACACTTCTGGAGCATCAACAATTAAATCTAATGGCAACATGACGCGGCGCTGCTAGGCTGTAATTGCAGCATGTGGTAGCAAAACACGCTACTGAATTAGTTTGATAGTTACTTGATATATTTTGTATTTATTTATTCTTGTTTTGATGTTTGTTTGTTTAATTCAAAGGCAGCATACTCAATTACTTATGTTCGTCAAATTTATGCTCAAATGTGTGCCTCCTTACATTTAAACTTTAATTATGCATAAAAATTAAAAAAAAAACATTCTCGCAAACGTCTTACGTCTACTTCCTCTATACTGACCATATCCGACTGAAAGGCGGCGTATTTAAATGAACGATGGAGAATAATATCCCGCTACCTCTAGAATAAGGCTTACCCGAAACGTCAAGCCAACTTGAACGATCAACATGACAAGACAAGTGATCACGCAGGCGGCGAGTTCGGCGCATACTCAACGTGCCGTCAGAGTTCCAGACGGGGGAAGAGACAGCGGATCCAGAGTAAGGAGCTTTTTTGGCTATGTTAAGATGTACCAAAGTTCTTGTGGTCCCGATACTTTGTAGACGAAAGCTTGAGCTATTATACATTATGAATTTCGACTCTGGCTGAGCTCCAGCAAAAAAGTTACAGTATTGTACTTCGTGCTGGAAGTTTTAGCGCATTGCTAACATGGGCCCCTGAATGTTCTAACACTCTCGAGGCTTGTCAAGTGGCTATCCTCAGTCAAAATAAAAGTGAAAGCACTAGAGCGACATATGTTGAGTGGTAGTATGGCGTTACGGAGGTGTTTTAAACCTTTCCACCGAGAAGACGTGAATTGTAACAAGGGAGTTACAATATCCCTGTAGGGGCTAGAAATCTAACATTTATCATGTCAGTTTCAGCTATTTAGACAATTTATTCACGGGATTCCAATGGTGTGCAACCATAGGCGAGTTGTGGTGCCGCGTGAAGTTCATCCACTTAGGTGATGGTGGCGAATGTTTTTCACATCGAAATGTAAAGTGTCATCTCTTGCAATTCCTTTGTACTGAATCATGTCCCGTTCCACAGACGCACGAAGCGAGATTTCTCGGTTGCAATTCGAAAATGCAGGATTGCGGAGGTAGAGGTGGGTCGGAGCCCTGTGGGTCACATACGGCGCTATGATGATACGAACAGTTGTAGGGACTTCATACCATCTGAGCATTACAAAAGAATAATGGAAATGGCTCATAACTCACTGCATTTAATGGTCAAATTCGCAGCAAAAATCTTGCAACTTTTATTTTGGACACCTAGTAACTCTACTTGTCTTAGCAGCGGCACATTTTACGCGATCGCGATGCAAGTCACACTACTGTTTAGACAAAACTCAGGGCTATACTCACGTTTAAACCGTAATTTCATCGGGAATACACAGGTGTAGAAAAAAGCATCAAAAAAAGCGTTCCTTTAATTAAGTTGAGCAGTTTATATAAAATAAGCAATACATGATAAACGTAAGAAATAGTTGTACCAATTTTATTTTACTGTAAGAGGGAGAGAACTAAATTAATGATTTTTTTGGTGAATATTAATCAAAATATCTTTTGTTGAGTTGTCCTTAAAATCTAGTTTCGACTTTTACAAAAGCTGAGCAATGTTCTGGTGTTAGGCTTACATTTTTTTGATCTTATAGAATTTTTGTTCTGATATTTGTTTACTGCTTCCTGCACCATTTACCTACATATATAGGTAATAACAGAAAAAAACTGCAGCTTTATATAGGATTGAGAAGTTCAGAAAATGTTTTTTCTGTTTCATCTTAGAAGCTGGTGAATAAGTTGATACAGAAGATAAAAAGTAGTAAATAATAGGTTGTGTGAGTATTAAGCTATCTACAACTGAAAATTATGTCTGTATCAGTGACTCCCAACCGCATGCCACTTAACATTTTCAGATAATTTGGTCTTTTTGACGCATTTTTTGTAATGTAGGTAAAATAAAACGCCCGTTGTAAAATATTAATACATTACGTGAAGTTGAGTTCAAAAAGTAATGTTCTTCAACAGCATTTTGAATGGGAAACCTGTTGCTACTTGTCAATTATTTGTAGTTTGAACTTAACTTAATCCTTAAGTTATCTTCAACCAGTACCTGGGTTTATTCGTTAATCAAATGATCAAAGAATTGAAAAAGGCAATGCTAAAGCTTGGCATTTGAATCACCAGCGATACAGATACCGCTTGGGAAAACCCTGGACAAAATAATTTTCGTCAGGATCCTACTGAACACAGATAATCACGCTGAGTAATCGTTTTTTATTAGAAACAATACGAAAATCTACGCATTATTCGCAAACATAGGAAACCGTTATTAACTGACATTTTGATAAGGCTGAAAACAAATCGACTTACATTTTTCAAATATAGTGAAATTCATGTATATCAGCCATGTACGTAGTTATTTGTTGAAATCACGACTACAATTACATAAAATATATGGAGGAAAAACAAGAAAAGACTTACTAGTTAAATATTGCATAAATAATTTACAAAAATATATTTAATCCTAATTTTGACTTGTAAATACACTTTCACTTAATCAAGGGCAATTATAAGAGCAGCCCATTTGAGGAATATTGGGTTGGCTGGTAATTTTTTTTTTGGCAAGTACATGACACTTCGACGAAAAGCTGATAACTTGAGAAAAAGTAACAGCCGACCCTAATAAGTAATGCACCAAATCTGGTATGCCTTTTCTAGACTAATATTGATATTAACCCCTCACGACAACCATAGAAGCCATCGAGTTTTGATCTAGGTATCGAATAGGATGCATTCTATATACGAGGTCGGTACGAAACCTTCTTCAAGGTCGCCTGTATTTCTCCGTACTCTTGTCCATCCATCACCTTGGTCCAATTCTATCAAATGTAATTCTTCATCTTGAGCCATCGGAATACTGCCTTCACTTGTAACTGTAAGAATATAATGTACTTTATGAACTTATGATCAGCTTGTTTCTATGTTCTTTGCGCTTTACTGGCCCATGAATAAAAATACGCATGTAGGAATATTACCTTTACAAAAGTTTCGGCTATCTTTGTGGCCTTCATTCAAAGTACAAAATTTGACAAAAAAAAAAGAAGATTAGCCATAAATGGCATTGTTTGAAAGCCAGGTAACAGCTTTTTTGCGAACCAACTGCCCAAGTCGGTGATTATGCAATTTTACAGAAGACAAACTGTTACATTTGCATTGTTGATAAATACAAAATGAGAGACACTACATTAGCATCTCAGGATCATGATGCCGCCCATCTTATCAGTGAATCATGTCCATATAAAGTTGAATGACGATTGCAATTTTAATTAATTAAGGAAACATCTGATTAATACTTTCCAAACCAAAGAGTGAGGCATCAGGTTTTGTTATGGTTTGTTGTTGGATTCCAAATGAGTTGCGGTAATGTCTCGTGTTGGGATTGCAATCTACGTGTCACATTATTAACCCATGAGGTGATTCGTATTGTGAAAAAAACCATACACTAAATAAATAGCCTGATAAGACAGACAAAATCGGGATCTTAAGACCATGATACTACTCAACAAATGATCAGCTGCCTTACTCAAGGTCTGGGGATACTTTGCGCCGATCCCTTTGCGCATCGATATTTTGGGTTAGAGAGAGGTAGATTTCAACAGCGGCGGCTATCTACATAGAATATGAATATAGAAATAAATAATATAGATCACAGCGCAAATGTAGTACTTTATGGGAGGTAGACATTAAGGACAACATAAACTTTATGTTATCTTTAATGTTTACCTTCCTTTTACACCGCATAAGTTGAGTATTATTTCTTAATTCTGCCCAGTTGTACACTTTTTTCTACTCCGCCCCTGTCAGGCTGAATGAAACTGTCAAGTCATCACAAAGGAACCGACCGTGAGTCAGACAGCTGATTGTTTGTTGAGCCGTGACCATGATGTGTTAAAATGGCTCTCATTTTGGTTTTAGCACGATTGCATATACAACACTTTATGTCCGTTGATATATCAGAATCACCATCTCAGGAAGTTGTTTAGCAAAATACAAAAATAATTTCCTGATACATCTGTTAAACAATGTCACTTATTCCAACTTATTTTTTTGTTTGTACTGGGTTACAGAGAGGCAATAATAATACCCACGAAACTACAAGAAATACATAATGATTCGTCCATAACCAACAATAATTGCAGAAAATGGCACTAACAGAAGGAAACAATAAAACATCACAAGCGCATGCAAAAATCTCGCTGGAACAGAGTTCACAGCGAGACATAGCTCTGCGGCCAAAGTCATACATCAAGCAATAACTACAACAAACTAACAGAAAATACTATACTGGGAAGTCAAAATACATACAGACAAAAAACTGTACTAGCCAGGGGTGAAATTCGGACTCGCGTCCGTGGAAAAATTTCCACACGTGCACCCTGAGTAACGCTAAGTGCGCTAGAGTAATCCGGTTGCCAGACAATATAGTTTTAGTGGTAGGTACACATGAGTATTCCAGTAGGAAATTCCTGTCTTTATCAGGACCACATGACTGCATCTAGGTAACTCAATTCGGATTTGTCAAACACGAAGGAATTAGTAGATCCAAGAGTTAAAATCTCTCGAGACTACAACTTTACAATAATATCCACCAGGCCTTAATTCAAGAAACACATACTGAAACGGAAGCACTACTCCGAGCTCGTGGCAAGATTTCTGGATATGACCTTGGTGCCATCCATAATCGCACATGCGGAATGGCTACTTATATCCGTAACACGATAGAAAATGCTTATACCCGACTGCAAATTTCGATGACAATATTTTCACAAGTGCAGTGAAAAGCGGTACTGGTTGTTGTCAAGCAGCATTGTCTTGACAGGATACGGATGCTAATCGCTGCTAAACGGTCACTGGTGACGCGGGAGAGAGGTTTGGAGGAAAACAGAATGTTTTCCGAAAAGCCTGCTCGTCTCTTCCAACAGCGACCACTAGTCATAGAGCAGCCGCCAACTGCTGATCGCGTGGAGACTTTCTGGAGGGGCATTTACGAACAGCCCAAACCTCTCCAAGCAGACACACCGGCCTTGGCGCAGTTCGAGTCCGTTTGTAGTAAGACTCCAAATTTGAATGTACTGCGTCACCCGATCAACACGGAAGAAATTCTTGGTGCCTTACGAGGCGCAAAGAATTTCGCAGCTCCTGGCCCAGATGGCATAAACACCTACTGGTTGAAAAAGTTTGCCACCGGCATTTAGCTAGAGTTAGCTAGAGTTTTTAACTCGTGGCTAAATCAGGAGCAGCTAATTCCGGCTTGGTTTGTCGAGGGTCGAACCGTGCTTCTCCCGAAGACCGGAGATTTGTCTGATCCTAAAAACTACAGGCCAATAACATGTCTGAACGCATGTTACAAGCTACTCACCAGAATCTTGTACATGCGTATCCTTCAAGCTGTAAATCCCGTATTTCTCAGCGTATATGAACAAAGAGGGCCTAAGAAAGGAGTAGCTGGCTACAGGGATAACCTGTTGATTGACCGCTGTGTCACACAGGACTCCGTGTAGTACCTGCGAAACCTTTCTATGGCCTGGATCGACTATCGGAAGGCATTCGACACTACGTCTCATGAACTGATTGTGCGGCTGTTGGAATGTCTTTCGGTAGATGATCAAATAGTGGGATGTATCAAACAACTGATGCCGCTCTGCAGGACCCGGTTCACTATAACATCGGGTGAAACTAGGGTTCGGACAGAGTTGGTATCATTTAAAAGAGGCGTCTTCCAAGGAGACCCCTCGAGTCCCTTGCTCTTTTGCATCTCGCTACTGCCTGTGTCCATAGCGCTGAAAAATACTAAGGGATACAGCTGTGGCACGCCCAATTACCGGAGACACAAGGTCACCCACTTGTTCTACATGGATGACCTGAAACTCTGTGCCTCCGGACAACGCGATCTAGAGCAGTCGCTGAGGGTAGTGCAGGATTACAGTCAAGCTATTGGTATGGAGTTCGGGACGGACAAATGTGCCATGGTTCATCTCAAAAGAGGACGTTGCGGAGATAGTGGAGATGAGGAGCAGCTCGTTGATGGGAGCATATTACGACAACTGCATGCCGGAGATACTTATACCTAGCTTGGAGTGGCGCAGCGTCACATCCAAGAGGCAGAATTGGTCAAAGAGTGTCTCCGCCGCAAGTATTTGCACCGACTCCGGCAGATCTGGTCATCAGAACTGTCTGGCAAGAACAAAGTCGCTGCCACAAACATGCTTGTGGTCCCATTGTTGTTATACAGCTTTGGTGCTATCCACTGGAAAGTGGAAGAGCTGCGACAAATCGACATAAAGAGCCGCAAAAGGATGAATACGGAGGGAAGTCTATCTCTTTTTTAGAGCAGCAACACGGGCAGCCCAAGAACTTACGCTTGACTTCACGCGGAGGTGTCAGCAGTCCGTTACGAAACTTGCTCCCGCACAATTAAAAACCCGGATTAAAACTGCTGAAGTCCAATTGCTTTTAAAACTTCACAAAGATAAACCAATGCACGGAACCTTCTACAAACATCTAGAAGAGCATGGTTTATCTGAGCAGTTGACCTTCTCCTTCCTAAGGTCTAAGGGTTGAAGTACCATTTAAGGCACTCATACGGTATAGATGAGATACCGGTGCTGCCATACGCTCCAGGGGACATTGAGTCCGTTGTGGAGGACGAGAGGTGCCGAATTTACTGGAACTACTCATTCTCCACGCTCGAGCTTATACATGCAAATAAGCCCGACATAGTCCTCCTCGACTACCAACAAAAGACGATGTTCGTTATCGAGTTCTCGGCACCTGCCGAGGGGAACATCGTCTCTAAGGAGGAGGAAAAGCGGACCAAGTATCAGGAGCTCCTCGGACAACTTCGCAGGCTCTGGCCGGACTATACTGTGAGTCTGCTAGTAATGGTCATTGGATCCCTAGGTGGTATGAGGGATACGCTGCTCTCTGCACTGCGCAAAATGCCGGTGTGCCGTGCGGCGGCGCACATCTTAGCCGCCAGAATGCAAAAGGCAGTCATCCATAGGTCCCTTCGTCGGCTTACGACGCACGATTCGCGGACCCAGTGATTGCTCACCTCACGGTGTGAGGAGTAGTCGCTGGGTAATGGAACGGCAGCCCGGTGTGTCGGAGCCCGGGTTGCACATTTTTTGTTTTTATATGATATATCAATAATAATATTATTATAATATGATTATAACATATACCTACAGTTAAATTACTTTGGTAGTGTTTCATGGTAGTGGTACAGTCCTTTAAGTACCTGTAGCTCTTGAATTAATCACTTTAGACCCCAAGTGTGCAGTTTGTTGGAATTGTTTTATCGGGAGGAACACAAAAAGTCACAAATATACAGGGTGTCCCATTAAATTTTTTGAATCGGTCGTCACGTGAGCAAAAACAAATACCTCATTGGGTGACATAATAATAAGAAAAGATACTATATTTGCTATAATTTACACCCCCAAAATTATAATTCGCTACTACTGCCCAGTTCCGATATATTGCTTGTCTTAATCCTCCTGGGACACCTTTTATTTACATCAAAGAGGTTGCGTTACTGTCAATGCTAAAGGCACTACCCATGCTACAAGCAACCAGCGACTCAATTGAACCAACGTTTGTTTTTAAGAAACCCTACAAAATAGAAATTAAACAGAATGTTGAGCCAAATGTGACAAACGCAATTTGCATATAAGCAGATGGCTCCAAAACAAGGGAAGGCACTGGATATGGTGTATACTGCAGGTCTCCAAACCTAAGAACAAAGTGGGCTATGGGCGAACACGCCAGTATCGTTCAAACGGAACTGGCTGGCATATCGATAGCCGCAAATGAACTAGCCAGGAGAGATGTATTTGGCAAAACTGTAGCAATCTGCACTGACAGCAGACAAGCACTTCTGACCCTGAAAAGATCTTGTATCACACCAGGGCTAGCAATGGAATACCACCAATCTTTAGCCCATGCTTCGGACAAAAACAATATTGTCTTGAGGTGGGTTAAAGGGCACAACAACAACAACAAAGGCAACCGTATAGCGGACGGTTTAGCCAGGAAGGCCGCTGACCATTGTCAACTCAGGAAACACCTCCACACTATGCAGTTAAGTGACACACCGATATGTAGAATGTGTGAAAGTGAAGACGAAACTGTGGAACACGTCATATGTGAGTGCCCAGAGTTATCTTCTATTAGAGAGTGTGCGTTCGGCGAGTCGTGGCCCATACCGGCCCACATAAGGGAGATGTCCCCCTAGCGACTTGTTCACTTTCCTACAATTGGCAGGATGGACGATGACTTGAGAAGACAATTCCCTGGGAGGATACACAATGGTCCAGTTGTGGCCTAAGTGCAGTGGATCCACTCACCCTCCCACTCTACAGATAGAGATGACTTGCCAAAAACGGCGTCTCCAACATCGTCGTCGGGCACACCTATGCTAAAGGCTATAGGTGTGCCCGAAACCCGTTGTAGAGCCTGTCGATAGGCGCCAGAGACGCTAATGTATCTCTTGTCGGTGACGTCGGCTTGTAAGACGTACGGTGGGACGGCCTACGTCAATCGGCACAACGCGGCTCTACGAGTACTCTACTATCATTTAAGGTACTCATACGATATAGGTGAGACACCGGTGCTGTCATCGCTCCACAGGATATAGAGTCCGTTGAGGAGAATGAGAGATGTCGGATTTACTGCAATTACTCGTTCCACACGCTCGAACTTGTACAAGGCAAAGAAGCCCGGCATAGCTCCCCTCGACCACGAGCAGAAGATGATGTTCGTTATCGAGTTTTCGGCACCTGTTGAGATGAGCATCATTTGTAGGGAGGAGGATAAGCGGACCAAATATCAGGAGTTGCACAGACAACGTCGCAGGATCTGGGATGAGAAATACGCTGCTCTCTGCACTGCGCGCAATGCCGGTTTACCGTGCGCCGGCGCACATCTTAGCCGCCAGAATGCAGAAGGCAGTCATCCTTGGGTCCCTTCGTCTACTTAGGGCGAACGATTCACAGGCCTAGTGATTACTCACCTCACGGTGTGAGGAGAAGTCACTGGGTAATGGAACAGCACCTCGGCGTATCGGAGCCAGTGCTGCACCTTTTTGGTAACCTAGTCAATATAATAATGATTTCTAGGTGGAATAAAAAAAAACGTTGATATCTGCACTATGCGCAATGCAGGTGTGCCGTGCGGCGGTGCACAACTTAGCCGGTAGAATGCAGAAGGCAGTAATCCTTGGGTCTCTTCGTCTACTTAGAGCGCACAATTCGCGAAACCAGTGAGTGCCGCTCGCTGTGTCGGAGACCGAGCTGCATCTTTTTATTAAAAAAAATACTACAGACTACACTTAGCTATGGTCATTCATTGAACCTCCAGGTGGAATGAAAAATACGCTGCCCTCTGCACTGTGTGCAATGGCTTAGGTCCCTTAATTTACTTGGGGTGCACGGTTCTTGGACCCAGTGGTTGTTCACCTTACGGTGTGAGAATGAAGAGTGGTCACTGTGTAATAGAATAGCAACCCGGTGTGTTGGAGCCTGGGTTACACCTTTTGTTTTCTCAACGATAATAGATCTTTAGTTTTACCTCAACGAAGTCCAGCTTAGCTTTTCAGCTTAACTGAGGACCTGAACAATATCATTTACATTATGAGCTTAGGAGCGGAAAGCACAATTGGGGAAAGTCAAAGTAAAAATATCACAAGGTTGATCAAAATACTGGTCGGTTACTAGCTTCCTAATAATATAATGATGATGGTGCCCGAAAAAACAGTAAAGTTTATTTTGTAGTATATATGTATTTATAAAAACCTATTTGGTTTACAGGATTGAGAGTTACGTTGCTATAGATATACATATTAAATCTATAGCATGCCTACCTTTGCATCGGGGAATTGGGACCTACCTTCAAAGGGATAAAGTGCCCTGCACGTTCCAATTACTGGCAATAGTTCGGCCTCGTAGTACTCTCCCTCCTGTGCATCTTCCCGTCCATCGTACTGGTCTGGGTCAGAGTCAGCATGGTGTAGAGACGTATGGGAGGCGCCCAGGCCGCTCTCAGGGCTATTGGAACAACTACGTCAAAATACAGTTTCAATTTTATGTGTGGGGCGAAAGCGCGAATCGTGATTAATTTTGTATATCACCAGACTTCATCCTAGTTCAAAAATGAATAAATCTATTCAAACTGAGTACAGAAACAACCTTTGCACCCATTTATAGAAATATCTGATTCGGTTCGATGTATAATCTTATTAAAAACGGTTCCCTCTAGATCTAGATGTGCTAGATCCAAAAAAGCTTTGGTTTCGTGACTGTAAATAAGAGTTTCGCTAAGGTTAAAAAATGACCCCAAGATTTTCTAATATCGTGACATATATAGATACATTAATTATGTATTATGTTACTATATTATTTATGATAAGCACCACTAAGGAGAAACAAGTTATAATGTTAGTAACACAATAACACTGTCTTCGGAGATAGCTTTCTTGGGTGACTTTAAAGTGAAAAAAGGTCGTCTAACTTGGTAATAGATCCCTGGATGATTATGAAAATATTACTGCGGAATAGTGCATAACCTTAAATTTCTCTTTTCCATGACAACAAAAAGAATTCAATGCCCCATAGCGGATATAGCCATTTTATATTGTTACTACATATCTATTTTCATCTTTTATTGTGTAATTGATGATTTCAAAGTGTATCAAGAAAAAAATTGCGTACAGTACTCGTTGATAACCGATCTTTAAAGTACATGCTCCATTTCGACTATTTCCAGCTCACGCGTGCATTAAATAGCCTATTATATCCACTTGTACTTCAATATATCTTTGTTTCAGTCTCATAAAAAAACTAAAATTGTATGGAACTTTCCCGTCGCCGCTTTGTTACTGATGCTGTTCTCGAACGGATCTACTATGTCTGAAAACAGTTTTCAGTAGAGTTATGGACTGGCCAGGAGTTTGGTAACTCTAGATGATTACCGAGATTAGGGAATATTGAGTCAAGGCACTTGCCACCATTTTTATTGAGCATCTTTGAGAGCAACTTACCCGTGATTGAGTTGTGGTGTGCCAGGCGCACTCTTTCCGCCCATCACTCCTCCGTTCGTCCCCGCTCCGTTATCTGCGTCATTCTTACCGTTCTGTACGCTGCTGTCGCTCGCCGACCGACTGAGCGATTCTCGTTCCTCGCTGCATGCGCTGCCTCGTCGTCCCCCCGTTCTCCTCCTCTGTCCTCCCAACCCGCCATTTGCCAGCGGCCGGGGCGAGTTGGTCCCGCCCCCGCCACCAGTTAGTTGGATGCTTTGCACGCATTCCTCCAGGAACGATTGATAGCGGGTCAGCTCCTGGCGCAGCTTGTCCAAACGGTGGGAACACTCGTTTAGCTGACCTGCACGTCAAACAAATACGAGCACATTTTTGTTAAGGTCATTTACTGAAATCAGGGTGGCCAATTCTATTGACCAATTAAAACCCAATGTTTCCATTTCATCTACCGCGAAAGCTTCTTTTCGTCGTCCCAAAATAGACGTTATAAATTCACGTTTAATATAGGTGATTATTAACATCCAGTTTTGAAAATGGCCGATGAAGATGAAAGGAAAGAGCAATGAGTCCTATGTCTCTAACACTGAAGCGCCAGAGAATTGCCAAGGAGGGAGAAACTATAAGCCACTGAAAATGGGGGACGGGTGAATGTCGTCCAGGTTAAAGCAATGACAGAAAGACTCTATAAAGATCCCAGTTGCACCCATCAAGTCCGGGTAGCCCAAGAGGAGATGAATGATATAGATAGAGGACTTGATGCCGGATGACGACGAAGGTGAAGAGGAAGACGAAGATGATGAACCCAAATCTAAAAAATCCAAAACGGGCAGCAAAAAACAACGCCATGCAAAATTGAAAGTGAATTTAACCTAAATGTCAAATAAGAACGGTTTAATTGTGACTCTAAGCATTAATTTTATAATTTTTTTTTATCCGATATGTTACATGAATATACAGTGCTTCTCTTTAATGCCCCCCCTTTTATCTTTCGAACGGGTCAACTCTGCTATCACGATTCTGGACCTAACCACCAACGAGTAAGTCATGCTGCCTATTCCGTTCTTTCGGCACGCAACAACGGTAGTGTGGAGCTAGGCATATTACTGAACACTAAACAAATGCAAATAAGCTTTTGATATTATTATATCTGAGAAACTGAATTCGACATAATGTAAAGACGTAAACACCATTACTCACTTTCTATTGTCCTTGGATCGCCTAATGCAGGATTTGCCTCATAGACTCCTTTCATTTTCATCAGTCCATCTCTAGCGGCCGTCTCTTGTGCGACTTTACTTTGAAGCTCTTCCACTTTTCGAATTAACTTTTTGCGTCTTTGATTGGGTGGAAGTTCGCTAAGATCCTCCTTTCCATCGGAAATTGCAGCATTCTATAAATAGCAAATTTGTTTCAATGAACTGATTCTAAACAAAATTGCATGCAAGAAATATGAAGCTAAAATGATTGTTTCCAGGGCAGACATCACGAACAAAAGCAGCGGTACAACAGCAAATGCTTTCTAAACGACTTCATCGTATCGCAGATCGTAACAGTAAGAGATGCACATATTCAGTCAGACTTTTCACAATTCACTGCTTTGCAAAGTTGTCAATATATTTCCGTACTCCACAAGAGGTTACAATACTTTAATCTAAATACTATATTGACTTTCCAAAGCAATTATTACAAAATAATAGTTTATGTTCCATATATTAGTTAGTTTCAACAATGGTAATCTTTGAGAATCCTGAATTGTGACCTGGTGTATTTCTTTAACTAGGAATACAACTGGAATCAGTATTTATTGCCTTTTTACTTTGATACTCTCCATTAACTACTACTAACGAATTATTCTGTGAAGGAGGAGGGAATCCTTAATGGTATTGTAACGATACACGTTATTTGACCCGACATGTGTTGGAATAACTATATTAGTATCTTCAACCATTGCAACCAACAATAACAACCGCTATCTGTTCGGTATGTGATCGCCTTACTACATGTCATAGGGTCACGTCAGACAATCAAGCAATCCTTAAGAAAGTGTAGTTAGTAGGACATAAATATGAGTTACACTTAATCGGTTCGCTTCAAGTTTCATTAATGATACATAAATTAACACTAGAATTGTCTAATTAATCTGAATTTGCAATAATATACAGAGCGTTCTGTTTGAAAAAATATAACTTTGATACGTTTCGTGTTTTGGAGACACAAAATATTTTAAAAATATAGCCTTAACGGGTCCATATCAAGCGCGGGTTTACAGGGCGGTAATGGGGGTAATTTACCCCCCCCCCCCATGAACGAAGATGAGGCGAAAAATTATTATTTAAATTTCCATTGATTCAAATGAAATTTATGAAATGGCGGCAGCACATGCCTAATTTCTGATAACATCGGCAACGTTGTGAAGTGGGAGTGACTTAGAGAGGTGACCACGATCGAGGCGGTCAATATGAATGATCAAATACCGACATATACTGTCCAAGATGATTTACCGACACAAGAAATATGTTGATATGATTTGATCCAACCTGTACAAATCGCACAAAACTTAATCTCTGATTGAATACTAGGTAAATATATAATATAAACCTCTCCAAGCAGTCACTCCGGCCTTGGTGCAGTTCGAGTCCGTTTGTAGGAGGTCTCCAAACTTTAATGTACTGTATCACCCGATAAACACGGATGAAATTCTTGGTGCCTTACGAGGCGCATAGAATTTCGCAGCTCCTTGCCCGGATGGCATAAACACCTACTGGTTCAAAAGTTTCCCAGTTGCCACCGGCATTTAGCTAAAGTTTTTAACTCATAGCTAAATCAGGAGCAGCCAATTCCGGTTTGGTTTGTCGAGGGTCGAACCGTGCTTCTCCCCAAGACCGGAGATTTGTCTGATCCTAAAAACAAAACTACAGGCCAATAACATGTCTGAACGCATGTTACAAGCTCTTCGCCAGAATCTTGTACATGCGTATTCTTCAAACCGTAAATCCCGTATTTCTCAGCATATATGAACAAAGATATATGAACAGAGAGGGTCTAAGATAGGAGATGATGTGTATGCGGCTCTACGAGTGCTGTACTACCATTTAAAGCACTCATACGGTATAGATGAGACTCCGGTGCTGCCATACGCTCCAGGCGACATAAAATTCGTGGTGGAGAAGAGAGGTGCCGAATTACTGGAACTACTCATTCTCCACGCTCGAGCTTATGCAAGCAAATAAGCCCGACATTGTCCTCCTCGACTACCAACAGAAGACGACGTTCGTTATCGAGTTATCGGCACCTGCCGAGTGGAACATTGTCTCTGAGGAGGAAGAAAAACGGACCAAGTATCAGAAGCTTCGCAGGCTATGGCCGGACTACACTGTGAGCTTGCTAGTAATGGTCATTGGATCCCTAGGTGGTATGAGGGATACGCTGCTCTCTGCACTGCGCAAAATGCCGGTGTGCCGTGCGGCCGCATACATCTTAGCCGCCAGAATGCAGAAGGCAGTCATTCATGGGTCCCTTCGTCATCTGATCCGGTAATTGCTCACCTCACGGTGTGAGGAGTAGTCGCTGGGTAATGGAACAGCAGTCCGGTGTGTTGGAGCACCTTTTTTGTTTTTGTTTTTATTTATATACAGGGTGAGTCAAGCTCAACGCGTCGGACTCTTGCAACCAAACGGTACCACTTTTACGCTATTGCATATTAAGATATAAGAAGAATTTTAGTGTGACTTTATGTATCACACATGGGACTTTAAGCGAACCGTTTAGGTGCAAATCACAATTTTTGGTATAAGTAGATGTCAGAAAAACATGAATATCTCAGCTATTATAAATCTTAGAGGGCTGTAACTTTGCCGTGTTACTAAGCATAAAATGTGTCAGCTTACGTCAGACGGTCGAGGTCGAATTACATTCGTACTTGGAGAAATGGGTAGATCAATTAAGGAAACTTCAATCAAAGGTAACTTGATTTTTTCAAATGGGAATGCTTGATTTTTTTATGTACGATCAAATGTGCAATTTGATAGGCTTTCTAACGATATGCGGTTGTAAATATCAATCTCTGGTAGTTTTGATTTAATTTCAAATTTTCAATAAAACCGGTGTTTTTCAATTTTCCTACCTATAAGCAACTTAGCAGGTCATGAAATATAAACAAAAAACTGTTCAGATGGAACAAAGCAACTAACTTAGCAGATAGATACAGACGAACTAAGGTGAAGCGACAAAAATATAAAAATGACTTACAACAAATCAATTCTAACCAGAAATAACAGACGTAACACATCTAAGGTGAAAAAGCAGAGTACGACAGAAATGGGTATTTTTCACAGCATTCCGGCTGCTACAAATATAAGATTGACAATTCACAAAACCATTATGAATTTTGAAATGAAAGGAAATCTACCACGTAATGTTGCTGACAGTTTAATAGCTTCAGAATAAAATTTCACATTTAATGATTTAAAAACGTAGTAACCGATAACTCTGACTGGAGTTCTGCAAATTCTTCAATACTTGCTTATGCAAGATCGCCGAAAGTGAAGGATGAATTAAAAATCTGCTCAAATTATTAAACATAATTTACCTGCCAGAAAATTAAAATATGATTTGTCTTCGTTGGTCAGTAATCCTTTTTTTGCGATCTTGCTAATAGATACTGAAAAATTTAAAGCACGACAGTGAGAGGTATCATTGCTTTTGACTTTGACGGATATTACTACTGTTTTATACCATTAAATGTGAAATTGTGTTCTAAAGATATTAAGACTGAAAGCAACAATCGCTGAAAGTTTTGCTTTCACTTCAAAGTATTCAGTGATTCTGAAAATTTTTAATCTCTAGTGTCTAGTACATTGCAGTCGCTAGTAAGCTGTAAAAATTGTCCATTTCTGTCGTACTGCAGCTTCTCTTTAACCTTAGACATGTTACCGCCGTTGTTTCTGGTTAGAGTTAGTTGTTTTCTTGCATCTGAATATGATTTTGTATATTTCATGGCCTGCTAGTTTGTTTATAGGTAGGGAAATTGAAAAACACCGATTTGATTGAAATCCCGAAATTTAATGAAAACTACCATAGATTGATATTCACAACCTGATGTCTTTATAGAGCCTATTAAATTGCACATTTCATCGTATAAAAAATATGCATTCCCATTTGGAAAAATCAAGTTACCTTTGACTGAAGTTTCCTTAATTAATCTACCGATTTCTCCAAGTACAAATGTAACTCGAGCAACGACCTTCTAACGTAAGCTGGTACGTTTCATGCTTAGTAACAAGGCAAAATCACAGCCCTCTAAGATTTATAATAGCTGCGATATTCAATTTTTTTCTGACATCTACTTATACCCAAGTCCCATGTGTGATATATGAAGTCACACTAAAATTCACCCGGGAATCTAAAGATGCAATAATATACAGGGTATTACATTTATAACAATATAATAATAATAATAGCTATCTTTACTCATTGACTACATGCGTTTTTTATATCTTGGTATATGGAAAAGGCGAAGTTCAGCTTTCGTTCAGTAGAACGGCTTTAACGGCATTAAAAAACATAACTTTGATATGTCACGCTTTTATTAGACACCCTGTATAAGAGTCATTATTTTTAAAATGTAGTCCAACTCGACCTGCATACACTTGCAAAGTCGATTTTTCGAAAAGTGGTATCGTTTGGTGACAAGAGTCCGAGGCGTTGAGCTTAACTCACCCTGTATAATTATATGGGCAAGCCTAAGTCGTTTGCCGACTTGTTAGGAAACAAAATTATGCTATAGCTGGGAAGCGGCAAAGATATATTGAATTCCAAGCTCTCAGAGAACTATGCCTTCATCATCAGGGCTGAAATATTGAATTAACTTAGTATAAATTCTATTCTTTGCTTAAGTTAATTCAATATTTCAGCCCTGATGACGGAGGCATAGTTCTCCGAAAGCTTGGAATTCAGTTTAAAGAGTACACTACGCTTTAATATATTTTTGCCGCTTCCCAGCTATAGCATAATTTTATAATTATATGTGTGTTTTTTCATGTTCATTCACTACCCCCCCCCATAACTCAGAGCTAACTCCGCCCTTGGACCATATCCATCCAAAATTATTTGATTTTTTTCCACCAGAAAGTTTAACCTGTTAACGTGTAACGTGTGTGCTTTGTTTTGTTACTGTTTCCCGGAGCGACTCTAGGAACAGCACTGTTAATTAGAAGCAAAAAGTGAAGGCTCAGGTGGGAATTCTCGCTAACCTTTTTTTATGGACATTTATTTCTGTTTGAAAAAAAAAAACAAATAAATTTCCACCTCTGTTGGGAATCGAACTCGGGACCTTCCGGTCACTAGAACTTTTTTAGCCTTTAACACATTTATTGATTAATTATTATTACAATACTTGTCGTGGTATTTATAATACATGAGATTGGCCCTAGGGCTCACATTTTAACCAAGGGAACTGAGCCCATAACTCAGTTGTGCTCCCTCGGGTGCCTGGTGGTAGGCTGTATTTACAACAAATAATATCTATTTGACATTCTAATGTAAGTTTTATCACCTCCTGGCATGTGATAAGTCTGATATACCCCATATGATTAGTTAACCAAAGCAATTCATCCTTCAGCACAATTTTTCTGGTAAAAAAAGTTATATTCTTTTGCGGGAAAATGGTAAAAACCCACTTAAAAAAATTATTTGCTGTTATATCCTAAATCTAGTTATTTATACTATTTACATTACTTACAGAACATATAATACATATTTACACTGAGGGTTCTATTAGAATAAGGTCGTAGATTAGACCGTGTCTCCGGGTTTTCCCATCCAGATGGGATATTGGGATATTGGCAGTAAGTGGGCTATTTTGCACTGAATATCTGTAAAATTTTCGGGTAATTTCGTGTATGACTTGCCTGATGTTTATGAATTTTTTATCATAGATCCGCAGTCGTTCCTTAATTTGTTCATTGGTTTCTCTCTGCTCGGTGCTCATTATTAATCTTAAAATCTTATTCTCTATCCTTTGTAGGAAACCTATCTGCGTATCAGATGCTGAGCTGTAAACTGCACAGCCGTAAGTCAAGGCAGGTCTTATTACTTGTTTATAAATAAGTAATTTTACGCTTCTATGCAGCTTACTATTCCTGCATATGAGGGGATATAAGGTTTTAATCATTGCTGATGACCTGGCTCGTAATTTTGCGATGTGCCTATGAAACGATAGACGCTCATCCAGGTCACTAGAACTCGGCCCTACCCATTGGGCCAGCCCACCCACAATTCAACAGTTTCACATACGCAATTGTACCGTTTCGTTTCATTTTCATTTCTACCATACTTTTTTATGCATGATGCACAGGTTTGGTATTTTTCTTGATACTAAACTTAACCTCAATCTGTTTTATTGAATATTATTTTTTTCTAACTTCTTGAAATATATCATTTATCTACAATGATTAAAGGTAACCTTTGCTTTTACACATTACTTGAACCATACATTCCTCCACTACCCTCACCTATCACCACAGATTGTATTACTGTTGAGATCTATATCAACAAAAACTTCATAAATATACTGACGGTTCTCATAGTCTTATACGGTATCTACTTCGATGTTACACTTTACTTTCTACTTTTGATACCTTATGTATAGGCATTACACTTAATACACTGATCATTATGAAATAATTATTTGAAGTGTGTAAAAGTCCGCTACTCACTGTTGACATGGATCGGTCTTTTTCTTGAACATGGTTTTAAGGTACACTTGTCTTTCGCATGATACTATTACTCGAGAAGATAAACCCACGCGCATGTCGTAGCGCTGTCTCTCTCGCACCTCTGACGTCACCTGGTGACAAAATGACTGAGTTGCCGAATTTGCGAATTTGCCGTGACAATTATTAGCTGTGTGTTTGTCTGTTTATGAAACAACGTTAGCTTGAATCGTGAGAAACTTTGTTAAAATCAACGACGATTGTTAAAATGGTCCATTGTGCAGTAATGGGTTGTTCAAATAACAACAATAAAAAATGTAATGCCGTTCCGGATTGCCGTTTTTTTAGATTTCCAAAGGACAAAAAAGTTTGCGACCAATGGATTCTCAGATGTTACCAGAAGCACAAATTTAATATTAAAACGGCAAGGATATGTTCCGTTCATTTTGTAGAAAACGATTACTGCTTGAAAGAAAAAATTCTGGAACTACCGCAAAATAAATGGAAGTTAGAAAGTGATGCGATACCTTCTGTCAATTTGATGAAATCCCCAAGACAGCCGACATTGTTTCAGCAAGAATGATCTATGCGCATGGAGAAAAGGCTAAATAAGGAGATAATACAGGATAAAATGTCTCATGTCAATGCAGTCACGGAGATACAAAATGAAAATGTGGAAGACAAAGAAAATTTTTCTGGGAAAACTAGAACTGCTTCTACTCAAACAGCAAGGTAGGAAATAAAATAATTTGTCACAAAATATATTAGAACACTCTTATTTCAGTGATGTTGATGTTATGGAACAAGTTCCGATGCTTCGAAGAGAAAATGAAAACTTGAAGAAATTACTCCTTATTGAAAGGGAAGAAAAGGTTAAAATTGAAAAGATTTTTACAAAAGGACAACTGCATAAATTAAAATCGGCTAAGCAAATTCAGTGGAGTATCGAAGGTATTGCTTCGGCTGTTTCATTGTATGCGGGAGGTCCACGATCCTACCGTTTATTACGGAAAAGAGGTTATCCTCTTCCTTCTGTTTCTACTCTAAGAAGATGGGCAAGCAAGCTTAATATTCAACCAGGTGCTTCTAATTCCATTTTTATTCAAGATTTAATCAAGATTTTTATTTAATTTAATTTAAGTAATTAATTTTTCAGGAATATTAAACGTAGTACTGACTCTGATAAAAAATGTGTCATTATCAAAAATGGAGAAGTCATGTGTCCAATTGTTTGACGAAATGAAGATTCAATATTCATATAATTATGATAAGAAGAATGATACAACTTTAGGACCTACCAAATATGTGCAAGGTGTCATGGCGCGTGGAATATGTGGAAATTGGAAGCAGCCAATATTTTACGGATATGACCGGAAAATAACAAAAGATCTTTTGTTCAAACTTATAACAAAATTAGAAATTATAGGGTACCCGGTTTATGCCATTAATTCCGACTTAGGAGGTAGCAATAGGGGACTGTGGAATCTCTGAATATTACAGTCGAAAATACATGGTTTACAAATCCAGTAAGTAAAAAAAAGGTACATGTGTTTGCAGATGCACCACATATGATTAAACTTCTAAGAAACCATTTTCTTGATGATGGATTTTTATTTAATGGAGTGATTATAACTTCCAAGCCAATTGTTGATTTACTCCAGAATACACAAAATTTGGATTTAAATATTGCACATAAAATTAGTGCAGATTTTTTAACAGTTAAGGGTGCCCAACAACAAAAAGTTAAATTTGCAACCAAATTGTTCTCTCATACAGTATCAAAAGCAATTCCAAGGTTAGGGTTATTGGGCATTTTCAAAAGTGAAAACAATTGGCTTGAATGTTCGGAGCTATTGAAAATCACCAATGACTGGTTTGACGTCTTCAATTCTAAAGTACCAGAAAGTGACTCGAGAGATCGTATGAAAGCATATGGCTTAGCTTTACCTGAACAAAATATGGTTTTGGACAAAATGGAAAAAACAATGTATGATCTTAGAAAAGTTGGTTCCAATACTTTGTTACCATTCCAGCGAGGTATAATCATAAGCATAAAGTCCTTGAAGCAACTTTTCATCGATATGAACGAGGATTATGGCATAAAATATTTGTTGACATATAATTTGAATCAGGATCCATTGGAAGGACTTTTTTCCACTATACGTGCAATTGGAGGCTTATATGATCATCCAACAGCTTTACAATTCAAATATAGGTTAAGAAATTATCTTCTGGGGCGAAATGACGAAATTATGTCGAGATCAGCAAATGTTGCTAAAGTGGAAGACGCTCCAAATATTGCTGTTGCAGGCGTGAGTGGTATTTGAGATCTGAGTGTATATGACAACGATGCCGTTGAGTCTACAATTGTTACTGAACAAATGTTCCAAGAATTAAATTTATCCACCAGTAATGAGGTTGTTGATCAAAACCAGTCTACTGAAGCTAAGGAAAACGATATTGAACAGCATATTGAAGAACTACAGTGGGATGGCTTAGAAAATTTGTCTGGGTTTATCGCATTCAAGTTAAAGAAAAAAGAAAATCTGGGTTATATTCCAGATAATAGTGAAACGTCCTTTTCCTGGGTAGACCATCACTCCGAAGGTGGTTTACTAAAACCAAACCTTGATTTTTTAACTTCGTGTAATGAGCTCGACCATATTTTTAACAATTTCAATGGGGAGTAATTAAAAGTGACAACAAATTATTTGAAATCCTTAATGAATTTAGCTGAATCGGTTAATGTAAGTACAGATGCCAAACTTCTTTTCTTCAAATGCAAAATGTATTTCAAAATTCGAAAGTTGAATAAAGGTATAAAGGAAATGTCGAAAATAAGGAAGAGAAAAATGACAAAAGTTGTAAAATGAGATGGCAGAATATGTGACTTCTGATTCAACTGTTGTTGTAACTAATTGCTATATTTTATGAGTTTAATAAATGTGTTCATCATTACGAGAGCTTTTTATTGACACTTACCTATGAATTTTTTTCAATACGGTTATACCTTGAACTACATATGTATAATTGTTATTGCATGTTTGATTTTTTAAGGGGCTTATTTATAATAAATCTAAATCACTGATATTTGTCTACCAAATATTGTTTCAAAAAGGACTCTTCCAGTTTAAATAAGTAACAAATACATGTCTGAGCAATAATTAAGTCTAGTATGAAATGCTGAAACATATTCAAAATGAATGAGGTTCGAATTCTGATAACTTGCCATATTTTGGTATTTTATATTAATCCTGAAATTGAAATACTCATTGCTAAAAATATTTATGTAAACGTTTTTCAGTAAATCATATTTTTAAAAGAGAATTTATTTAACATACTACTATTTGAAGCCGTTTTATCCCAGCATTGTTCTCAAATTCTATTGAAAAAAAGCAATGAATATGTGTAATGATTTTTTATAATAAATGGGAAAAATATATTAAATACTAACAGCCAAATTCTATCGAAAAAAGCAACGAATATATGTAATGATTTTTTATAATAAATGGGGGAAATATATTAAATACTAACAGCCAGTGCTCGGAAGCAGTGGCTCTTCCCACCGACAAGCGCGATTGTTGTCTCCGAGTGACGTCATGCGCAGTGCTGAACGAAATTGGAGCGCGAAGTGGGTTTATCTTCTCGAATAATAGTATCATGTGTCTTTCGCATGAACCCTTCCACAGGTTTTACATATCGCTCTGGCTTTTCGGAAAGTCATTTGAAGTTAAGTTTTCTTATATTGGTTTTATAAAATTAACATATGATTTAGTATTACCCACCAGCTTTTTGACTTACTTTCGTGGTAGGCAGCTTAGACAGTGATAGCATCTCCGGTGGCTAAATCAGCTATGGACTAGGATTGCCCCACCGCCCTTCAGAAATCAGTGAAAGTTTAATGAGTAAAGGCTGTATGTCACGGTCCTATTTCACATCCTAAATCTTTGACAAAAAATAGAACAAAAAATAGGATTGCTGCGCATTCACTACTGCGCACTTTTACATCCAGTAAAATTAAATATTTTGATATCCAAATCCTGTAGTACGTGGATATCTTCCCAAAATAATCAACACTAATGAAAAGTCAAATACAAGCACAAATTTCGCAATAAAAAGACAAAGAAAAAAATCACAAACTTGACAGTTTAGATAATTATGTACAGAACGTTAAAACGAGAACCATGGGTTGGAATGGAATAATTGACAGTCCGACAAGGACATTGACAGAAACGATAACACTGTCAACAGTCATATGGCATGTCTGAGCTACTAATGCACATGCCCTTGTCCTATATTTGTTACGAATTATTTGATCGTTGCATAGAGGAATAACTAATCCTTCCCATTTTTATGATATTTTTTGTCAAACTTTTTGTACAATATTTAGGATGAAAAATAGGACCGTGACATATAGCCTTAAAGAATTATCAGTATATTTATGGTCCTAACATTTGAATGCAAATTCACACATACGTATTCTTGAGGCGATAAGTAGGGTAGTTGCGGTCCCCATGAAACTGGTTCCTTCCAAACGTATAGAATAAAAAGAGGTAGAGTTCCGACGTGTTTATGTTTCGATTGGAACACCCTGTATATTCTGCTATTGACGAGTTAGTTCAATGACTGCACTGATTAAACACATTTTTCATATATATTTTTCATACAGGTGGTATTTTCTCATCAGATCGATAAAATGAGTGTATTTTTTACTTGATGCTGCTATTAGTACAGCCATAATGTAACATAAAATACACCGAATTTAATTCTCCAGCGTGCGCGCTGTCGTGATAATTACGACAAAATGGCATATGCGTTGGCGCCGTTGCGAGCGTGGTCAGTATCGGTGGGGATATAGTATGTCGTCAGTATCTCATAAACTACAGGCATAACGCATATACGGGCAAGTCTGCTGTTCTTGAAATTCTCGTTAAGCGTGAATTTTACGACACGCGCCTTCAAGTGTAAGTACATCAAATAAACAACATTTTTCTGATTTGTAATTGTTTATTCTTCTTCTTCTTATGACGCCGTCTCCTTTCGAAGGTTGGCAATCCAAATAGCTAACGCAGTTCTAGATACGGCCATGCGGAAAATGTCAAGTGATGAGCAACCAAACCACCTTCGGATGTCTTTCAACCAAGAATTTTGGCGTCTGCCGACAGACCTTTTACCTTGAACTTTTCCTTCTATAATCAGTCGCAGAAGTTCGTATTTTTCTCCTCGCATGATGTGACCTATATACGTTTTTCGTTCCTTGATGGAAAGCATGAGTTCTTTTTGTTTCTTCATACGATTAAGGACTTCATCGTTCGTTATTATTTGAACCCATGATATTCTGAGTATAAGGCGATAAATATACATTTCAAAGGCGTCTATTTTCTTTTCTAGTGTAACATCTAGAGTCCAACTCTCACATCCGTACAGGAGAACCGAGAAAATGTAGCATCTGGCCATGCGTATCCGAAGTTTATCGTATATCCTGCGTGTCGTAAAAGGCGACTAAAAGGAACCGAACTACTGTCGGTATAAACAGTAACCGCTTCTCAACCAACAGCTTTGGGTGGACGAGTTAAGAAGGGTCAGGACACCTTCTTGTCCTTGGGGTAAGAAATTA
Organism: Callosobruchus maculatus; assembly: GCA_951848785.1. Classification (NCBI taxonomy): domain Eukaryota; kingdom Metazoa; phylum Arthropoda; class Insecta; order Coleoptera; family Chrysomelidae; genus Callosobruchus; species Callosobruchus maculatus. Next base: position 1,385,721 of record CATOUR010000191.1, on the reverse strand, counting down.
CCCCTAAAGGCGGATGAACCAGTAGATACCATCTGGTCAACGGCATGAGGATGCAGAAAGCAAATGGGAAACTACTGCATTAAAGATCTTAAAGATATTCCAAGAGAAACTCGTAAAATGAGTAAATGCATTTTACGAGTTCACAACGTGCCTGTTAAGAAATTGTGACTATGATGATGATGATCCGAAGTTTTAGGCTGAGATCTGACCTTATGAAAAATCTTCGCATACTCATAAATGCCTTTCTGGCCTTCGTGTCACATACCTCATTTACAATACACAATACACCCCAGATATTTGTATGACGACACTTGTTCCACCGTACTACCATTGATAATCAGATGAGCCTGTACAGGTGTCTTGGCAAAGGCAACGACTTTAGATTTTGCCGTATTTGTAAGTAGGCCAAAGTTTTCATTATATCGTACAATACGATCTATCAGCCTTTGCAAGTCTTGCGCATTCTCAGCTAACACAACGGCGTCGCATACCTGATGTATGTATGTAATTGTTTATTATGCTTTCTTATCCTTATACAATGAAATTTTGCCGTGGCCAGTCGTTCACATGCAAGAACCACTTTGTAGCTGAGGTGGTTTGCAACAATTGTAGGGATGATAATGCCGATTCTGACCAATAGGTTAGCGGAATATTGTGTTTTGAAATATTTATATTCTTGAACTATTCCCGAGTTTCTTTATTTACAAATACATGTTTTTAAAGAACTCATTTGTTATCTCTTTACGGAAATCTCACTAAACTTGTGTAAAAAAATGTCAGTAATTAAAATAAATAGTAATTTCAGTTGATTACGTACGTTGTGAAATAGCTGAATTCAAGTGTACAAAATTACTTTGTGGGAAATTGGTTAGGGGATGGCTATGGGTGGTTCAAAATTGACACTAAACCAAGACTCCGACTCCATGATAAACATTTATGCAACATTAGTCATATATTTTTCGCCACGTCGATAAAAAATTATAAAATATGCAAAAATTAGTTTTTTACAGTAAGGTACGTCATAGTACAATAATTACACGTAAAACGGTAGAAAGCTGAACGCTATTTTTATCCAACGAATTTGAATTGATCTTTTAAAATTTATCACCCAAATAAACCTAGCCCGCTTCGCTTCTCTGTTCGGAATTATCTCGATTTTATTAATTTTCGTACCTACTATACACGTAAAAACTGTATCAGAAAATATTTTCTCTGTCAAGTACCACGTCTGAACCGAGCGCCACAAAACCATTTTGAACAAAGCAAGACAGTGAAAACTCAAAGTGACAAAAAGTATCCGCCAAGGCTACAGAGGAAATCAAACCGATGTGAATCCCCCATCCCCTCAACTTGAACACAAACGTGGAAATCATCGAACGGCCACATCAGCAGGAACCGGCGCCAATGAACCGGAAGACCACGCCGACCAATAGAAAGAAGCCGCGAAGGACGCAATGGAAGTTAGATACAGTAAGATATAATGATTTCAGTAAATGTTACACCGGGTAAAATATGAGATCTAATAGGACTAGCGCTAGCTTTAACTTATTCACGATGATTGAACAGATAAATATATTAGCTAGCTTACCAAGTATTCAACAGAGAATAGATTTAAATAATTAATTGGAATTGGTTTCGAGTGTGTGTTCAATTATGAAAAAGGCAAACAATGCAATCAATAAGGATAAGAGCAGCTTGTTTACCAAAATTTCTTGAAAGCTACGATGATGTTTTTCTCCGACAAGTAATAAACGCCCACCCATCTAACAAGTAGATTTGACGTTATTGTTGGTTGCATATGTTGAGCAAAATAGGCCAATAATTAGAAATCAATATTTAGCCTATTTTTCCATTAAACATAGTGAAATCTGTTTGTAGTTGGTGAGCCAAAGAATTCATTGTCACATAACTGCATCCGTAAACTTGTAGAAGATGAAACCATTGAAATTTTTGTGTAGTGTTGAATATAATCTACGCCCCTCTAAGGTGGCATTATCTGTCAGTGTATTACATAGAAATAATACGATAATTTATCATTCCAAATCTGAATTCGCTTTCTATTTCAAAATACCAGAAACTGAGAAGACCACAAATTTGTAAATACGGATTGGATATGGCAGCAAATATTTTATAACTTATATAACTAAGTTATATAATTATTATAAATTCAAGCAAATACAACAAGAATGTGAGTTGATAACTACAGATAGTTAGTGAACATATAAAATGTTTTCTCCTATACAATCTACATATTTTTCTAGCAGTTAGCTATGAAAATTCTACTGAATTTGTCATGATAATACCAGAAATAGAATGATAGAAACAAAAAATACATAAATTATCGTATATGGATATATGCTGCATAATCTGATACTGATAACCTTTTATCATATTAAAAAAGAACATACGGATATAGGCTGTTGAACAAATTAAGCTTAAAACATTAGTTGGAATTCTATATTTCTATATAAAGGGTGTCCGGATATTCGACCTACAACGCTACAACTTTTTTAAGTACGAATCTTTGGATGGATGAGTCCATACATAACTGAAAATCTATGGATACAAATTACTTTATAATGTGACCTGCATGTTTTGCTTGCTTGTCTAGCGACTTTTTAAGACGAATCCATTTTAAATTACAACTTGAAGTTTTATTCCAAAAATTATACAATTTTGAGACCCTATACCGAAGTTTTGGTTAATCGATCACTTTTTGTGCCTAATCATCATGCAAAAGCAGTAATAGCACTTGATTCAAGTACCCATAACAAAAATTAGAGATCCGACGGCAAGTTCACGCCAAACGATCTGTTGCAATCTTATTTCCTGGGTTTACGACATTTACATCAAGGTTATGGTACCAATGGATCACGAGAAAGATGGACGTTTCTACCGTAAAGTGCATGGTTAATTATTTGGTGATTTTTTAAGATAAATCATTTTTTTGTACCGCTTCTTCGAGTCACTTTTCAACAAATGCTGATTTTGATATCATCTTGTGAAGTGTTTGATACATGATCAGTTTCTTTTAGTCGATAATGACGTAAAAGCATATTTTCTAAGGACTAATACCACATTTCAAAATCTGACAATAACATTTAATTTTATTGTTGGATTTTGGAATTTTAGTATTAGTCCTTAGAAAATATGCCACTGTGTCATTATCGACCATGGCCGACTCTATTCACTAGGCCGGAGCATTGAAATATGGCAATACTGAATCGGAGACCGAGCTTTTATTTGTTGTTAAGTCATTAGTGTAATCTTCCAGAGCAAAAAAGGAGATTGGAAGGTGATTTTTAATGTGTTTCTAATTATTTACCTGCACAAACGAAACTATAAAGATAAAAAGATGCCTGCAAAGTGTGTAGTACCAGGTTGCACTAGCAATTGTGCTTCCAATAAAGGACATACCAACCATAACATTCCAGAGTAAACAAGAAGAGTGGAAGGTGATTTTTAATGTGTTTCTATTTACCTGCACAAACGAAACTATAAAGATAAACGGATGCCTGCAAAGTGTGTAGTACTAAGTTGCACTAGCAATTGTGTTGCCAATAAAGGACATAAACAGAAGTGGGTGAACGGTATTTCTCGTATGGGCTGGTTATATTTATAAGAATAAAGACAATACTTTACAAACATTTCAAAGGATAAGACCTATTTTAAAGCACAATGTGGTACCTACAATGTTTTCTGGACCTCCCAAATATCACAGAAAAATACAGTTAATAGAACTGATCTGGGCATACCTAAGAAAAGATTTGATAGTGAAAGGGAATCAAGACCAGCAAGAATGGCTTCACAGTGACCTAATAGTGAATTTTTCTAGCTCAAGTGACAATTTACAAAGTAAATTGAGTGTTCATTTAAGTGGAAGTGGCAGCAGGAAACAGGTTGCGTTTATTTTTATTTTGTAGTGTTTGACTACGATGAACCAGACATCAGATGTAAGTGGTATTAGTAGTAGTAGTTCTAAAAAGTATTTTTCTTAATTTATTAACCGAGATGAACTCTAATACATATAAAATGTAATAATATTCTGAAACTATAGGCCCACTATTTGACAGCTAAGCCACGTCGCCACATCTCCGGCCTAGTGTAGAGTCGGCCATGTATCGACTGAAAGAAAGTGATCGTGTATCAAACACTTTGCTGGATAGTTTCAAAATCACCATGTGTTGAAAAGTGACTTCAAGAAACGTTACAAAAAAATGAGCTTATCTTATGTGGTAAACACAGGTAATAAGGTTGCATTCAAGCTCTAAAAGCATAATGGATCTCCGAGAGTACAAAGTTTCAACAGACCGTGTGGCGAAAACTTGTCATCGGATTTCTAATTTGTGTTGTGGATGCTTGAATAATGTGCTATTACATCATGATTACTCATAAGGAATGATCGGTAAAAATTCCAAAATCAGACAATAAAGTTTTGTTTTATTAGGGTTTTCGTTTGAAGGTTTGCATTTTAATAAAAATCTCTAACATTCAATTTACCTCGGAAACTATCAGAAATTGGACGTGGTGTTATATGGTCAATTTTATAACTTACCACCTCTACTATCACCTCCCCAGATATGCGTATGGAATTACCAATCACCCTGTATATATATATATATATATATATATATATATCAGATCTATTCAACGTCACACAATAGAAACCAGCCAAAAGATATACAAGATGAAGTCTGTGCAAGATGTGATAACAAAGAGGTTTCATGAAGCACATACCTTTATAGCCATACAGACTTCGGAAAGCTTCTGTTGCATGAAAAGATAAAAAGCGTTAGCACTCTGAACATAATATTCAGGCCAAGCAGTTTTGTTTACAATTCGTGTTTCCGCTCAATTGGTTTGGCCACCTCTTTTTATAGATAACTGAGACCTACCAATCAAACAATTGTGTTTCTTCTTCTTCTCTTTAGTTAGTTAATAAAATCATACAAATGAAATAAAAAATCATGTTTGCTAACGTTTCAGCTGTTCTTGTAGCTTTTATCTTTTATTAATGTAATATTTCGAAAGATAGTACGCTGCAGATGGCAAACAAACGAAATATTTTTCAATTATTTTTTAATTATGCAAGCTGGGATGAAAAGTTGCAGCTGTTATATTAAACGAATCTTCATACAAGTATAGCAGAATTGGAATATTTGGTACTCTAGGTTAAGAGTGGTCAAAAAAAGTTTTCAACATCAGAATACCCGTAGGAGTTACAATTGGGCGTTATTTTTTTTTTATTTTTACGAACTTTGGGCTGAATGTAGCAAGTTATCTTACTTCTTTCATTTGGGTTGTACGGTAGTTGCTAACTATTTATGCTGTTTAATGTCCTTTAAGCTTACCATAATTTGCTCGAAAAAGGAAAATAAAAATAAGATAACTAGTGAAATATGTATTCGTCCAATGTATTGGATTTTTACAAAAATCGTGTTTTTTTTGTATGTGACGCGCAAAGTATTTTTTGAGGCATATTGCATACTCGTAATTTTATTGTTAGCATATTCTCTGAAATTCAACCTACAGATCCTTACAATCAATCGCGCATTACTACGTTTTGGACACGGTGCACGGAGTAAAATGGGACCAAATGTTTAAATGCATAAGGCCGATAATGATTATGAGACGTAGGATGAGGAATCTGCTTATATAAAAGTTGAAATTATAGAAGAGAATGTCCTGCTGCTGCTAAGAATGGATCCATAGACGGTCAAGGAGAAGAAGAAGATGCAAATCATTGAGAAGTGTACAAATATAACAGTCCAAAGAGAGACAGCAGTGAAATTAGGTTAGGCAAAATTTTAGTGTATATTCAATGCCAATACCTCAAACAAGGCATAGCCTTCGAGGTGGCAATATTTGTATAGTACAGTACAAATAAATGAATCAAAGTCCGGCAAGTCAAAAAGTTAAACGGGAGTTTTTTCCAAATACACTGGTGGTTTGTTCTAATACCGTAGATGAGATGAGTTGTAACATGAGGTTAGACAGCTTGTGCTATATTATGCCTTACCAAAAATGAACAACAGAGTGCACATTGATGGTACCAACAATAAAAATCCCGCGATTTGTCCTTACCCGTCTCGAAGCAATAATTATTGAAAACCGAGCAGGGATTTGAGGTTTTATATAGAATTTAAATGGAAGTACTTTTTTACTTTGGTCGCAGTAATAAAACATATATCAAAATGGGGGCATTAAACCAACAGCAAAAAATTTTAAACGAAGTTAACCTAAGGACAGAAACATATAAACTGCAAAAGGACGTAACCCAGGGTGCAGTAATTAATAACCAATAGGGCAACCAAACCAATTGCAAGCAATTTTAAACCAAGTTACCCTATGGACAGCAAGATATAGCGGTATTAATCAAATAATGTTATAGATCGTATGCTGCGGAACCCATTTGGCACCCAAGGGTTAATAAGTTTTTAAACAGGCATTCGTATTCATCATTGTAAGACCCATAGGATATGTTATAATGTTACAAGTTATTCACATATATTTTGGCGAACCAAAGGCGCGGAACGGACTTAATGAGTAACATTAGTACAGTTTGGTTGGAAAAATCTGCATTTTCATAAATGTTCCATTGTACCAGAAAAAATATAATGTATAAACTAATTTTACGTTATGCACCTATATATACACAAGCTTTTATATCTATCAAAGCACTGAACAGCTGAATTACGTTAGTACAATTTTTGTATTACAACAAGTATTGTTTCAATTGGCGGGTGAAGCACGATGGATTAGTGTACAACCACTGAGAAGTTATACCATAGAATACATTTCTGATGTTACCTTAGAGTAACCCAGACTTTAAATATTTCATTAAAAACGGGTCTCTACCATATTTCACTGCTACACAAAATAAAAAAGTGTGCAATAGGGTATTCCAAGTTATTTAGATGAACCATATCATAATTTCATTCTTGGTTAATTTTTCTATATTTTTTGTTTGTTTTTCGGTTATAATGAAGGTCTGTCAGAACTGTAAAGAATCCTCTAAATCATAAGATAGGAATAAGATTATATTTAGTTCAAAATTTCTCTGAAACTGTTAAAACAAAAAACGACCCAGCTTTCCGCAAATTCTCGGTAATATAAAAAATTTTTAAGTAACTAAAATCTCCTCACTCATCCCAATATCACTCTTATGACCATCTGTGATGAATAATCAAATATTATTGGACATACGATGCCTTGCTGTACGACGATAATTCAAGGAACACTACTGAAAATTGTTTTCTGAAGTTTCACATCCGTGCAAATGAAATGTTATTGTATGTATGTATACGATTGAGAGTGGCACCAGTCAGTGAAAAATCGAAACGCTACGCAGGACAGATAAATAAGTTTTTATGTGACAGTAAATTCAATTAGTAGAGTATACAGGGTGTCCCTGAATTTCCTTGACACGTGATATTCTCTTAACAAAAAAATGTTGAAACGAAAACTTGAATGGAATGTACTACAGCGTCTATCATACCATGCTTTCAAAAAAAAAAAAAAATTTTTTTGTACTTCAACCCTTAGAACTCACCTCCAACTTTGTTTTTTTTTTAAATAACACCTAATAGTTTTCCTCCACAAAATAAGTCCTTATTGTATTTGAAATCTTGTAGTACCTCTGATTTTATACATCAAGCTATTTTCCCGTAAAGTCATGACCATAAAATAAATAAAATAGGGATTTGTTTGAGGCGTAATATTTTCGTAAGAAAAACATAACAAACTAAGTAGGACTTAGGATGACCTATCATATCATGTCTTTGAAAAATGTTTTTTAATCCAACCACTAAAACTTACCCCCTACTTTTTTTCCAAATAGCACCCCACATATATGTCTTACATTAATGATGTAATTATTTTATTTAATATCTTGTAGTGCCTTTCGCTTCATACACAAACCATTTTTTTCGTAAAGTCATTAACATAAGGTAAATAAAATGAGCATTTGTTTGAGGCGTAATATTTTCGTAATAAAAAAGCATAAAAAAGACATTTGTTTTCGAAGGCATCAGTACCCAGCCATTCAGTACTCTTAAAAACCCAATTAGTTTTATTTTTACCCGTTTTTGCGTCAAGCAAATTCTTACCTTATTTATGTTATGCTAACGATTTCACGAAAAAAATAAGTTCGTGTATAAAATCAAAGGTACTGCAATATTTTAAATAATGATGATCATAGTCACAATGTCTTAACAGATATGTTGTGAACTCGTAAAATGTACTTATTTTACGAGTCTCTCTTGGGATATCTTTAAGATCTTTAATGCAGTAGTTTCCCATTTGCTTTCTGCATCGTCATGCCGTTGACCAGAGGTATCTACTGGTTCATCCGCCTTTAGGGACAATTTCTCACCCCAAGGACAAGAAGGTGTCCTGACTCTTCTCAACTCGTCCATCCAAAGCTGTTGGTTGAGAAGAGGTTACTGCTTATACCGACAGTAGTTCGGTTCCTTTTAGTCGCCTTTTACGACACGCAGGATATACGATGGGAGATATTCTAACCCGCCCCCACACGGGGACTTAATTTGTGTAGAAAAAACTATCTGGTGCTATTTAAGGATGAGTTTTAAGGGCAAAATTACAAAATTTTTTTTAAAAAGCATGGTCTGATAGGCCCTATAGCACTTTCAAAAATTCCACTCTGTTTTCGTTTAATTTTTTTTTGTTACAGAAATATAACGTGTCAAGGAAATTCAGGGACGCCCTGTATATAGAATAATTTTTACGTAAATGGTGTCAGGATAAAAATCAACCGAGCCAGCAATAGGTACATAAAAAATCCACATATATGCCTTCAAAGCCAAAGTTCGGATAGGCCTGTAAAATATACATATTATAATTGTTTAAGGCATGTCAGTCCTACGGAATCCATCGCTATTCACCGCCCTCCCCGCCGTCTGAATAACACTCCCATCCGGAAAAATGGAGAACGATCAGAACCCCTAAAATGACTTACTGCTCTCATCTTTGGAATAGAAAAAAAAATACTAAATCCACGCTTGTGTCCTTACACGAAAGCTTCGGGTAGATCTGTAAATTACACTCCAATATAACCATCTCTCCGAAAAAAAAAAAAAAAAAAAACGACAAGGAATTAGGATCCCCTGAAACACTTAAAAATGAGATTTGAGGCAGTTCTGAAAATGTTCATTCTTTGATGATTAGTTCGACGCTACTGCACCGAGTTTCAAAAATATCGAAGCCATTATCTACCATCGCCCCAAAAATCCTTAAAATCGTACAGTGGTTAATGAGATTACGCCGGCAAAAAATATCTCAAAATTGATAATTTCGCGATTACAATCCCCACCTCACTTACAGTGTGGGCAGTAGAAATTGTTAAAAAATTAGCCAAAAATAAATTACTGGTAACAGCAAAATATGTATGAATATCTTAATCTGCAGGATAGCAACTGATTATAGATTGATAACAATGACAGAGTATCAATTCCATCTCCCATTTTCGCCTCTCTTGATTTCTCATTATGCATAATTTTGTGATACTTATAATTTCCAAGTAAAGTGAAACGAACTGGTGACACACGGCATATCAGTGCAGTGCGGCATTGTGCAACCTAGAAGTATGTTACCTAAGTGCTGTTAATTTTGAAGTTACCTAGATACTTCTTGGAATTAGAAAGATCAGTTGAAAGTTGAGTTTAAGATAGACCATCTCATTTTTGCGGGGCCCCAGTACTTGTTCCCCCATAGTGGCTGAATATATAGTGTCATTTATGGGGGTTTTTGTTCAGGAATGATTTCCCGATCATGCCCTGCCGAACCCTCTTGAACAACAACACGATAGCTTGTATATATTACAATTTAATGAATATACAGGGTGGTGCTTTCTAGCGGCCATACCGTTTAAGTTAGACGAAAATGTTTTAAATAAACGTTTCTTTTCAAATGCTCTACTTTTGGAAAATAATTTTAAAGATGGTGGACTTCCGGATATACCGGAAGTAGGCATCAAGTTCCTTATTTCAAATAGAACACCCTGTATATTATTACGTTTTTGAACTCAGCATCTATTTTTAGGTCCGGTTTGTTAACCATAGTTTATGTCTACGAAGCAGCAATTTTTACAACATTTGACGTTTATAGAACTTTACAAAAAATGTTAATACCTCGGAAACTAAGTACGACCGAAAAATGCGGTTTTCGGTTTTGAAACAAGCCGGAAACGTGCTTGTGTTTCAGTAAGGTAATTGTTTCAAAACCACATTAAGTCAATAGACTAGCAATTTTCAAATTTGAAAAGTTTAAAACGTTAAAAACTTCTTTTTCAAATGGAGGTATGATAAGTTCCCCATCAGTGATACGAAATTAAATACTTTTTCACTTTTATTTAGGCACATGTGGTTCTATCTTTGATAGTTTTCAAGATATTTGCGGTTTTGTAATTATTTCGTAGGAATTGGGAAAATCCTAGGTGGCGTGGCTCGCAGACGAAACAATTGGCAGGAAACATTTCATCCAAATTGTTTCGGCCTCTAATACGCCGACGTGAATTCAAATTTTGAGAGGTTTGTCGACAACCAGCATGAAGTCTAAGCAATTGGGGTGGTATTATTGGAAACCGCATACTAAACTAATGTTTTCCAAAATGTTCTAAATGAAAATTTGGAAAAGCTGTTGTAAAATTTACCACTGGAGTTTTTAAGAATAATGTGGTTACAGTTCGATGGAGCGAAAGCACATTTTAGTATTAGAGGCCGAAACACTTTGGATGAAAGGATTCCTGCCAATTGTTTCATCTGCGAGCCACGCTAGCTACGATTTTTGCAATTCCTACGGCATAATTACAAAACCATAAATATCTCGAAAACCATCTAAGATATATATATGTGTCTACATAAAACTGAAAAAGAATTTAGTTTCGCATCCACTGATGTCAAACTTATCATACCAAGCCATTTGAAAAAAAAGTTTTTAAGGGTTTTAACTTTTCAAGTTTGAAAATTGCTAGTCTAATGATTCAATGTTCTTTTGAGACAATGATCTTAGTGAAACACAAGTAAGTTTCCTGCCTGTTTCAAAACCGAGAACCGCATATTTCTATCGCGTTTAGTTTCCGAGATATTAACTTTTTTGTAAAGTACTACAAACTTTGACGTTTGTAAAAATTGCTGAATAACTCCGATAATAGGCCTCGTAGACATAAGCTATGGTTAACAAACTGGACTTAAAAATCGAGGCTGAATTCAAAAATGTAATAATATACAGGGTGTTCTATTTAAAATAAGGAAGTTGATGCCCATTTCCGGTATATCTGGAAGTCTGCCATTTTTGAAATTGTTTTCTAAATGTAGAACATTTGAAAAGAAACGTTTTTTATTTAAAACATCTTCGTCTAATTTAAACAGTATGGCCGCTAGAGAGCACCGCGCGCTTGTTGGACCACCCTGTATATGAATACTCAGAACGCTCCAAATTAGCTCTATTTAAAATAATTATTGATGTTGGCCTTGATTTGTTACGGGGTACCATACCAATTGAGGGTCTAAAATATATTTTTGTATTGCAACGAATGTTTAAAAAGCAAACGAAAATCGTCATGCAAAAATATGTTATATGAATCAACACTGTTCCATCCAATTCAATAAAAAAATACATACAAATTTTAAACGATTACGATGAAACGTCACAACATGCATTTAGAGTCTCTGTGTTTACTTACTGTTGAAAAAATTCGTGCAATCGTCAATCCAATTCAACGTTCATCACCAATTTTACCAGAAATGGAAAGAAAATAGGTACAAATCAATACAGAGTCATCAAACATAAGAATGCAATTTTCATGCAGTATTGAATAAAAAAATAATATAGGTAAATCATATGACAACTTATGTCAAATAAATGAACATTACAATCACATACGTCGCAATGTTGAGATACTAACTGTATCTTCATACACATATGCGCTCATTTTCCAAGTATATGGCAGTTTACAAAAATGGGATTCAAACCTTCATTTTTAACTCACAGAGGTTTATTCCGTTACGTTTTCTAATACACAGATGTACGTTTCTAAATAGTAGTTTGATGTATTTCTTCAGTTTTAGATATAATGCTACTTTTTCCAAAACTAGGTGTATGTGGCGTTCCTCAGTTTTTACCTTTATATTTCAATAGTGACAAGGCTTTTTTATATTTATTGATAAATTAATTTCAATATTTTTAAGGTAAGAACAATATTTACTAGACTACGATTTTTTTTAAAACTGTCATACACGTAATCAGTGACGACCACCAGACAGATGACGAGAATCGGCAGGTTTCCTGCACAAGGTGGCCGGTTAGTCATTTTTTAAAAATATATTTTCACTGCCATCCACATTAGCGAAGCGATAGTCGGGAGGTTCACGTGCCCGTCGATTACTCATAACAGTTTCAAAAATTGGCAGTTAGACTAATAATGCCTTGAAAAGCACATATCAAATGCAAAGCATAATATATGTTTAATAATTACAATTACAATCATTGTCGACGTGCAGATCTATACAGATCGCAGAAACAATCTTCTGCACACTAGCCTACAAGAAAAGTTGTTTAAGTTTAAACCCCTTGATTTTTTTTTGTTTACAGAGGCTCATTTTGAAGGTTTTCTAATTAATAGTTTATATATTATGTGCTTTGCTAAATACAGTAATGTCCGCCTATAACGAACCCGCTTTTTGCGAACTTTCGTTTATAATGAACCAAATCTAGAGGTACGATACTTCTGTATTACTAAACTTGTGTTAATTTTTTCGCAAATAACAAACTCTTTCATAACGAACTTTCGGATAAAACGAACCTTAAACTTTGGTACTGTCGTAAGATCTGTCGTTGGGGATTTACCGAATTATTTCGATCGTAAGGCACCTGAAACGATATTTCACTGATGGTGATTCCCCAAATTTTAAAATTATAATCCATCTTAGATGGAATAAACTTCCTTCATATGGCATGGCAGAGGGTATCAAAACAAACAATTTTTAATTATTGTTTTCAACACGGTGGTTTCCTGAAAGTCGAATGGCTGAAAAAAGTTGGACAGGAAGATGATAACAATATTCTAGACAATCTCCCTTGTTCTGAAAATGAGTTCAATGAATTTGTCCGTATTGATGATAATTTTGTAAGTGTTGAATACCTGGATGATAATGCTATTGTCGCTTCTGTGTCTTCTTCAGTTTATATTGATAACAATGAGGCAGAAGATAAATAACCTGTAAGTACAGAATTGAGACCAGTTCCAACCACATCAGAGGCACTTGAACATATTGATAATGTTCGTTATTTTCTTCAGTCACGAAATACTCCGCAAAGTGTTTGTAATCAATTAGCCGAAGTAGAATTACATATTGATGATATTCATTTCACAAAAATAAAACAAACTAGAATAAAAGATTTTTTAAATTAGACGAATCTTAGAACAGTATGTTGTTAATGTATCTACTGTATTACAAAATATATTTTATGTACCCTCATATCTATGTATTAATAAAAATGCCACATCTTTTTTATTTATCGTTTATAGCGAACTTCGCTTATAACGAACCGTTTTCGCTGGTCCCATGAAGTTCGTTATAACCGAACATTACTGTACTCTGAATAGCAGTTTGGTATTTCTTCAAATCATTTTAAGATCTAGTGGGACCTAAAAGATCAAACGCTATTTTCCTGTGGCGCGCCTAGTTATCTGTATTTTAGGCTTTATTTCGTACGTTCGTTTAACTCAATCGGTCAATGGGCCATTAAAAAAATATATTGCTGGCCTAACAGTCAAGTCGATAAACTGAATTATTTGGGCTATTCAGATATCGTGAAGGATGATATTAATGTATAATCGTTTTAATGTGACAAAACTATTCATATTGCCATATTTTCAGCATATTTATGAAGATTTGGTCATAAATGGACCTAGAAATGTCAATCAGGTAACAAGTACCTACTAGCTACTTGAAGAAAAAATTAATTTAAAGTTATACGGGGGCGCGCTCTTCTGGTCAGGCCAAGCGAACGCGCCGTGGCGTTCCACCAAGAAGTCTGCTGCTGTTTCGCAGTGACTTTCTTTGGTTTGCCGTTACCTTCGGGTACCAGATGGCACACAGGCTTTTCTGTCGCCCTCTCTCACATGCTTTACATGTCTGGTAGACATAAAAATTATGATGCTCTCTATCTCCATCAATCGACCTATGGCGGACTGATGATCGCTAATAAGCGTGAAACAGCTGTCTGCGTACTGCTGGATTGACGGAGATATAGAGCAACCCTCGTATATCGACTCCCATATGCAGTTGACATAGAAGCGCGCTCTTCTGGTCAGGCCAAGCGAACGCGCCGTGGCGTTTCACCAAGAAGTCTGCTGATGTTTAGCAGTGACTTTCTTTGGTTTGCCGTTACCTTCGGGTATCAGATGGCCCACAGGCAGATCTACCTCTTAAAAAAAACTCCGGATATATAACAAATATTCAAAATTTCAAGAAATTCATTCAATAATACTGAATTTGAGAAACTTACCCCTCTGCTCCCAAATATATGGAATAATCCAGTTCGCTTTTTCATTGATTTCCCCGTAATAGTACCCTTTACAGTATATCCGCCATCCTTCAGTTTGCCACTCAAGGCGATGCTATTAATGTTGTTCGCACTTCCTGAATCACTGCCTCCACTTCCTTTTGACAGATCTTCGAATGGAAAATCATCCGGAGGTTGAAAACCGGATTTATATTTTTCTATCACAAGCATTGTATCCTACAGAAAAATATTATATTGTGATATAATGTAAATATATTAAGGTGGATGAAAAAAGTTACAAAAACATTCCAGTAGTGTTACCATGGTACTTATGTTACATAGTTTTTTTATTTTTTGATATTTTGGACGAAACCTTAAAATATGCAGAATATATGAACCGGGCATCCCAGAATTTCCTTAACACCTGATATTCTTGTAACAAAGATAAGTTCAAACGAAAACTGAGTGGTATTTTTGAAATTACTATAGGGTCTATCATATATCATGCTTACAAAACATGTTTTTTGTGCCTCAACCCATAAAACTCACCCCCAACTTTTTTTTACAGTTTTTCATAGACAAATTCAACCCTTCTTTTATTTAAAACCTTGTAGTACCTTTGATTTTATACACAAACCAATTTTTTTCGTAAAAGTCGTAAGCATAAAGATAAATAAAATAAGGATTTGTTTGAGGCGCAATATTTTTGTAACAAAAACACATAAAAAACTGAGTGGGCGTTTCAAGGATACTAAATGCGCTATCATACCATGCTGTCTAAACATTTTTTGTACTACAACCCTTAAAACTCACCGTCAACTTTTTTTTCAAATAGCACCCCACAATTTTCCTACATAAATGAAGTCATTATTTTATTTAAAATCTTGTAGCGCCTTTAATTTCATAAACAAATTCGTAAGTATAAGCTAAATAAAATAAGGATTTGTTTGAGGCCTGATATTCTAGTAATAAATCGGGATAAAATAACATTTTTTCCCGAAAGCATGGTATGAGTACATACAGTAATCCTTATTATTTTTTTATTTTAAGTTTTAGCAATAGCTGCGCCGCCACTGACATGATTTTTCCAAAACATACGCGTTTCCCATCCTCGCCGCGGTAGTAATACTGTGTCAACATTTCATTAAAATCAATACAATAATTTTTGCGTTACGCACACCACAAATTGAGGTTTTGAATATTTTTTTTTGTCATAAATGGAAAGATCATATATAAGTTTTAAAACAAAACTATTTTTGTTTTCTTTTTTTTCGCAATAATTCAAAAGTTATATCAAAATAAAAATGGGTTTTTGGATCCAGTACCGAAAACACGCCGACGACTCCCGAGCCATGTGACGTCACCATGCCGGTAAGGATGCTCCTTTGACCAACAACGTCCTACTCCGATACTAGACTCCCAGCCAATCGCGAAAATACGTACTGCTAAACTGGTAACTAGTGTATATTTGTTGCAACACAGTCGATGAATGAAGTTTGCAGCTCGAGACGAAGTCTACGATCGAAATAAATATGTTTTTGAATGTTTGAAGTTGAAGTCAGATTACAGATTCCAGTAAGTAAGTACCTAATCAAATATGTTTCGTTGAAAAGAGCTCCTCAATCAAAGGATGTCCCAGTGGTTAGAGAGTCCGCTAGTGGATCTCAGGGTTTTTGGAGCGAAACCCGGGCCTTCCAACCTTTTTTTAAACTTTTTCTATCAAAAAATTTAATGATGTGCTTTTTGCACTTGTTACGCACATTTTTTCTACGATCAACATAGATATGTGTTTGAATAAAATTTTGTTAGACATATTACTTGCACTGCACTGCAAATAGAAGATACCCAACGGAATTACTCTTCCAGGAAAGTAAATTGTTAACTGTTCAACAACTGTATATTAAAACTGTTATAAGATTTATGTTAACTAACACATATTATAGGAATTACTTGCCCCATAGTCATAACATCCGTAATGTTTCAAATCAAAACTTAACATTATCCTTTGTCAGACATTCAGCCTCTCAGAAGCATATTAGTTACACTGGCCCTAGAATATTTAACCTGTTGCCTATTTCTATTGAAACCAAACCATTTATAAAAGTTAAAAATCTAATTAATAGCTGGATCCTTGAATGCAACTTTTCTTCAAAGTATATAGTGTAAGTGGTGAATAAGCCTAACACAAACAATAATACCAAGCAACTGTCTAGACATAAATGTAAGATTAAACAAGTAAATAACCAGCACACACAGATTTTTTAAATTCATTGTGTTGGTAAAAAT
Organism: Callosobruchus maculatus; assembly: GCA_951848785.1. NCBI lineage: Eukaryota > Metazoa > Arthropoda > Insecta > Coleoptera > Chrysomelidae > Callosobruchus > Callosobruchus maculatus. The sequence goes on along the minus strand of CATOUR010000191.1, from coordinate 1,368,909 downwards.
AATATTTATCTCAAGAAGAGGTACATATGTATGTTAGCTGCCATCGCATTTAGAAACCCCCTTTATTTATTTAATCACGAATTTGATTTGATGAAGGCATATTATAGGAATATTATATGATACCGTATTGATTATAATTAAAATTATATTGTCAAATGTAGAGAACTATTAAGCACACTAATGTATGTTGCTAAGCTTGCTATTATTGTTCTGATTGATAATTTGTGTAAATATTGTAACGCTTCATTAGAACTCGATGATATGTATATAAATGGAATTATTGTCGAAATGAATAAATACTCAAATTTTCTCTATTTATGCGGCATGTAAAACAGGTTTAAGTCACGTCAAACCTTATTTTTAAAACGCTTTTAATTAAACTGTTTCAATGCTTTAAATCATTTTAACCAGCGTTTATACATATGTTTTAACTACAGTGTTTCATCAATGCAAGCTTGTAGTAAATGTCACAATTTCATCACAACAAAGTTCGTAGTACGAGGGTTGCTCTATACCTCCGTCAATCCACCAGTATGCAGACAGCTGTTTCACGCTTATTAGCGATCATCAGTGCGCCATAGGTCGATTGACGGAAATAGAGAGCAGCAATTCTTTCATGTCACCCAGACATGTGAATCATGTTGTAGCAAGTGACATAAGGTTCTGCCGGTGCGCCATCTAGTACCCGAAGGTAAAGGCAAACCAAGGAAATCGCTGCACAGCAGCATAGATTTCCTTGGCGGAACGCCACGGTGCGTCCGCTTGGCCACCAGAGAGCGCGGGTTTTTTATACGCTAGTGCGTATGAAAGCCGATATACGAGGACAGAACCTTCTGTCACTTGCTACAAAGTTCGTAGTTTCCAAGTTACACGTTATAGGGTATATAGGATTTATGTATCAAATTATTTCACAGATGGGGTTCTGATAATTTTTGTTTTTTACCAATTTCTACGCCTCCAATGCACCGATAGAAGAATTCCAACACACAGAGACCGATAAGGATTATGTATTGATTGGATACATACATAATATGGATAATAAAATAGTCTAAATAGTTTGTTTATTAGTTTTTGAAGTTATATTAATATGAGAAGCATATGATGTACTTACCTCTTTTTCGTTAATTATGTCTGCAGCTTTCAAAATGCCATCTAAGCATTTGTTAATTATAGGAAAAACACTCCGCTCTATATGAACTGAAGCTTTAATAAAATTCTTTATATTTTTTATTCTTTTTTCATCTAACTCTTGTAACTGCCTAAATACTTCTGGTAGCCCTGATCTGCGAAAAAAACCAAAATGTTAATAAGCTTAATTTGCTTTAAAAAGAGTGGTTTTAATAATATAATATGCACTGAATCTGGTATACATATATTTGTTTCGACCTGGGTAATGATAATGGAAAGCAATATATATATTCAAAACAAAAAAACCAAAAAATGCGCAACCCGGGCTCCGACACACCGGGCTGCTGTTCCATTACGCAGCGACTACTCCTCACACCGTGAGGTGAGCAATCACTGGGTCCGTGAATCGTGCGTTCTAAGCGGACGAAGAGATCCATGGATGACTGCCTTCTGAATTCTGGCAGCTAAGATGTGCGGCGCCGCACGGCACACCGGCATTTTGCGCAGTGCAGAGAGCAGCGTATCCCTCATAGCACCGAGGGATCCAATGATCGTTACCAGCAGACTCACAGTGTAGCTCGGCCAGAGCCTGCGAAGTTGTCCGAGGAGCTCATGATACTTGGTCCACTTTTCCTCCTCCTTAGAGACTATGTTCCCCTCGGCAGGTGGCGAGAACTCGATAACGAACAAATTTAAGTACTACACTTCGTCATTCAAAAAGTCATACAATTTATAACCACATAGTTGGAGGAAGAAGCGTCAAATTTTCACGGCTGATTATACTAAGAATATATAGTTTCTTGTGAATTAGTTTTCCATATAAAAATGAAGAAAATGTATGTTAGCTGACGCTACTCTGTGACCTAACATTTTGAGAGTTTGCGTCTGCAAAACAAAATTTGGGGGTATTTTACAGAAGTTGAAAATTTGCAGATAATCAGTTGTTGAAATTTTCACCACGAAAAAATATGTTAGCTGCAAAATTTCTGTGCCTTAACATGTTAGCTGCGCGCATGATCATGTAGAGGGTGTATCAACAATGTGTGGGTGGACGATTGCTGCTTCCCTATATAATAGGAAAAACGCCTTAGTAGTTTCAAAAATATTTACAATTATACGAAGTCCAATGAATGTGTGACTTATCAAAGATACATTTTTTTTTAATAGAATCCCCTCTATATTATTGCATATTTGAATTCCTTGGTCGATTATAGTGTGACTTTATGGATCACACATGATTCTTAAAACGAACCGTTTACGCAAATCACCATTTTTGATATTAGTAGATCCGATAGACTCCAGCCAGATGAATTACCGTCTCTAAGCTGAGCCGACATACTGGCCTTTGTTACAAGGTCAGGGAGGGGGAGGCAGACAGTGGCGGATGAGGAGTGACATTCGGGGATGTCAAAAAGGTCCTACTGGGGCCTACTTGACAGTGCGCGACCGCCTCAGAGCTACGACTACTACTACTACTACTACTCCATACTACTACTACTCCAGCCGAGCGGTCAGGCGGAGTCTCCCTCGCAGGAGGCAGGAACTGGCTCAGCCCAAATCCTGCGGTGGAGGTTTCGATGGCCTGCACGATGGCCTTGTAGGGGGGGGGGGGGGGGGGGGAGGTGGCAGAAACTAAACCATCCCAAACCTTGCAAGGAGCTCCGACGGAGGGTTTTTCACGACCCACCTGGTGCGTCCCGATGGCTGGTGGGGTGTCCCCAGAGCATATTTTCCCCCGCTCTGGGTAGGCAATGAATAACCAAGAGTTGCCCGCGGATCATGCGGAACGAACATTAAGCAAATTCCCGGCTTTTTGTTTGGACTTCCTTCTCTCCCCACTTACCTTTTCTAATCCCTACATGCACTTGCTTCCCTGTCTCTTACCTATCCTTATGACTTATGACGACTTGGCGATGAATAAGAAACGAACTTTGGTTTAGAACATATGCCGCCCTGGTATGGTCTGGTGACGACATGGCAATGACCTGGACTTTCGTGCGGAGTAAACCCGAGCGATGCCCGGCGGACCAGGCGATCCGTCGGGGTGGCTAGCCTCACTACCGCATGCGGGGCTCTGTGGTAGCGGACCTTAATTTTTGCCTAGCTACTCGTGGGATTGGATATGGATAATTTAAATATGGACAAAGAAGATAGGAGAGGGAGTACGGATGCAATTGCACGCCAAACGGTAGGCCCTTTTGTGAGAAGAGATGTGATTCTTAGATCACCACCAGGGTCAAGAACCATGTCTCTGCCAGATGTTGAATGGATGAGACAGCCTGCAGAGGCGAACGACCCCAAGAGGAAAAGAAGCGAGTAGGAGGAACCTATTGCTAACATGGGAAGGGAGAGGGGAGGGGAATTGGGAGACAATCCAGGATATCCAACAGGAAGCTAAACGTCTGGAGGAGTACCTGAAAGTGACTGTGAATACTAAGTCCGAAATAAAAAAGACGGGAGGTGACATCCTCACCCTGGCGATTAAGTTACAACGGCTAAACAGGGACAGGTTGCGTACTAGTGCAAATGTAAAACAATCGCACCAAGACACCCAGAGACAGTCTGCATCTACAACAAGCATTGGCATACAAGTAGATATGTCGCAACCGGAAAACCAGGCAGCTAGGGATACTGAGTTTGAAGGAATCGAATGGAAATATCGAAAGGAGTGGGCTATTCGGACTTCCAACAAATATCGGAGAAACGATGGTCCAGGGAAATTTTCCAAAAGGTATCGGACCCAACAGGAGACCTTATGCAAGCACCATGGGAGCAAGATCTTGTGAATATTACTACTACGGATCTGGATAGGTCCAAAGGTTTTGCCAAACGTCTCAGGGAAAGTATGGTGGCCTAGATGTTCTTAAAGCACAAGAACAGACATTGGGTGGTGTAGCCTATATGGTGAATACAATTACAGTCCACCTACAAGGCAAGCTGGAAACCAAGACAAGGTATGTCTTCCATATGCTTGCTGAAACAGAACCCTTACAGCTAGCCGACACTGAGACCGTGTATAACTGTATACCCTGTATTTGTACACTCAGGGAACTCGTGCTAGAACACGACAAGGAACAACTGGCAATACATTATGTTCCTACCTATATCTGATCGAAAAGCTTTTAGAGTACGTTTTTCGTGACACCGACATACAGGTCTTGGTATATAGACCAGCTGAAAAACGACCTGCTAAGCAAAATGCTAAAGGCACTGCGGTACAGAGAGACAAGCACCCTAGACGAGATGCCGTTATTATAAATGGCGAAGGAAAATCATACGCTGACTTGCTCAGAGGGATTAGAAATAAGTTGGACCTCGATAAAATAAACATAGAACTCTCCAAGGTAAGACAAACTAGGAACGGCGATGTCCTTCTAGAGGTTGAAATAGGGGAAGGTGTCAGAGCTCCAATTGGCAATCAATACTCAAGTTCAAGGAGTAAAAGCGACTACGACAACCAAAAGTCTGTACATATACGGGAACTTGACGAGGTGACTACCCAGGAGGAGATACTGGTTGCAGTTAATAAGGCCGTGAAGGGCATTCGTAGCGGTAGGGTAACATCGCTTCGCCCAGCGTATGGTGGAATGCAGAGTGCTACAGTTATCTTGGATGTTAAAGCAGCGGAGCAGCTGGTTGGACCTGGCAGGATTAGAATCGGCCTAGGCCAGTGGCGAGTACAGGCCCGTAAACCATGGGGTAGATGCCGCAGATGCTGGGAGGTAGGCCACAGTGAAAAGGAATGTTCTGGTCCTGATATGTCGGAGCTTTGCCTGAGGTGTGCGCAACCAGGTCACAACGCTAGTGAATGTACGGGACACCCTTCTTGCCCTCTCAGGTTGGCCGAAAGGGATGTAAAGCCGTCCCCAGGACGACAACAAATGCCTAGCCTTCAACGTATTGCAAATCAACGTTGACAGGTGGATGCAAGCCCATGACGTGATGGAAGCTACGGCGGCCGAAATAAAAGCAGATGTCTTGCTGATCGCTGAACCAAACAAAAATATTGTCAATTCCTCAAGTAGCTGCTTTGCGGATCAGCGTTTAAACGTGGCCATAGCTATCCGAAACCGAACAATACCCGTACTGGCGCACGGATCGTAGCCAGGACTTGTGTGGATAGATATCGGTACGGTGACTAGATATAGTTGCTACTTCTCCCCAAATGAAGAAACCACAGACCTCGAAAATGGCTTACTGAAGCTTACAGATGTACTAACAGCTACTGATAAAGAGTGCCATCATATGTGGTGATTTTAACGCTAAATCCACAGAATGGATCGTGGAATCGTATTCATGATTGGAAAGTACTCCAAAATGAAAGTCTCAGCCTGCAACGCTATATCTAGCTTCGGTATAGCAGTGCCTCACATTCAATCTCCCCCGTCTCTGGACATGGCTGGCTGCTGAAGTTACTTGACAAAGGTACGTTCTGTACCGTGTTTGACGAGAAGGCTCCAGAAATGGGGTGAACAACGCAGAGAGGCTGATGAGCACTGTGACGGACGTCTGCAATATCTCCATGCTAGTAAGACGTCGCTCTCGGAGGAGAAAGCCGGTTCACTGGTGAACTGAGCAAATCGCCGAGCTCCGCAATAACTGTGTAAGAGCACGACGTTCTCACTGCAGGGAAGTCGTTACCGCACAGGAACGAGAAGTTTTGAGGGAAGACTATAAAGCTTGTAGAAAGACTCTACGCCAAGCTATTAAAACCTCAAAGAGAAGATGCTGGATGAACCTCCTTCGGGACATCAATAACGATGTGTGGGATAACGGATATCGGATCACGGTTACCAGGTAGAAGTTGGCCTCTCCAAACCTAGCGATTTCCATGGAAAAACGGCTCGAATTTATTGGTGATCTATTTCCTGACATGCCTCCACTTACACGGGAAAATCCCACAACTGTTGAGGTAGAGCCATTTACAATCAATGAGCTTCTATCTGCTGTAGATAAGCTCAAGCCAAATAGAGCTCCAGGTCATGATAATATACCTACTGAAATTGTGAAACTGGTAATGCTTCACTTTCCAGAGGTACTTTTGAGGGTGATGAACCAGTCACTCCATACTGGAAAATTCCCTGAGATTTGAAAACGGGCAGACCTTTAACTGCTAAGGAAGAAAAACCAGCCCGCCATGAATGCAGCAGATTTCCGGCTAATATCCCTATTGGATACGGCCGGGAAGCCGCTAGAGTACATGATGTTGGAACGACTGCTTGAGGATGTCGACACTGGATGCTATCAATCATGCAATTTGGCGAAGGATGCAGTGGTGGTGAACCGGAAGTTACAACTTTGTGCATTGGTCACCATCGATATACAGAATCTCTTCAATACAGCACTCCGGCAAGGAATTCATAGATTCTCTGGTAGATAGAGGAGTGAGGAACGACACTCTCAGATTAATCGTGGATTATCTGAGCAGCAGGAAGATTCTGCTGCGGAACACAGATGACTGGACAGTTGAGGTTGATGTCTATAGTGGTGTCCCTCAGGGGTCTGTCTTAGGCCCCACCTTGTGGAATGTACTCTATGACTTGGTGCTCCGGCTGACCTTGCCCAATGGTGTCACTAGCATTGCATATGCCGATGATTTAGTCATTGTGGTTGTGGCAAGGACCGAGGAAGGGCTCATGAGCAAGACCAACTGTGCCATAGAAGAAATAGTTGACTGGCTGGCGGAAAATTAGTTGACTATTGCTCCCGAGAAAACAGAGGTGGTGATGTTGGCCTCTAGAAGGAAAATGTTACCCATTAGCTTCAATGTAACGGGCACTGTGGTAACTCCGGAAAGATCTTTGTACCTCGGGGCCTGGCTGTCTTTTGCAGACCATGTCAACATTAAGGTGCAGAAGACAAATAGCATGGTAATGGCCTTAGCTAGGTTGATGCTGAATTGCGACGGACCTAGGGCTAGCAAGAGAAAGGTGCTGTGTAGTACAGCTCTTTCAGGCCTCTTATGCGCAGCGCCTATATGGCAATCCGTTTTTAATATCGGTAAGCTGCGTCGACGCTTGGAATCAGCTGGAAAAAAGATGGCATTACGAGTATGTAGCGCGTATCGCACTGTGTCGAATGCCGCAGTCACAGTCATCGCCGATTTCCCACCCATTGAGCTCCAGATACTGGAACGCTGCGACAGATGGAGTGGGATGTCGCGGACCCAGGCAAGCGAGCAGCTACTACCGCTGATACACGCCGTTGGACCTGGCGGCTGATTAAAAACATTCGGCAGTGGGTGAATAGGCAACGGGGAGACGTGAACTTCTTCTTGACCCAGCTCCTTTCTGGGCATGGATGTTTCGAGGCATACTTCCATCGATTCCACGTGGCAGAGCAGGACGCATGTCTGTATTGCGGTGAAAAAGAAGATGCCTGCCACACCTTCTTTCAGTGTAGGGCATGGCATCATGAAAGACAGCTACATATGTGATACTCTACTCCAGGACACAATAACCCCGAACAATGTCAATGACTTAATGCTGGCGTCCAATGATAACTGAAATGCAGTAGCTGCGTTCACGCGCAAAGTTCTGCAGACAAAAAGGCAGCAGAGATGCCGATTATTGGAAGACCGCACGCATCCCGATGGCTGATATGGACCCCCACAGCATACGTTCCCCCGCTCTGGGAAGGCAATGGATAAAAAATAGTTGCCCGTGGATCATGTGGAACCAAAGAGGTTCTCGACCTTCGGAGAGCGCATCGGCGCCGGCTATACCCGCACGGCGTTGAGTTGGCGTCGGTGTGGTGGAGACCCATGTGTTCCTGTTGATTGGGAAAGCAAACTCTCGGCCTGCCTCTTCGGTACCTATTTTCTTCCCAATTATATACCTATCCTCAGAACTGCCAACGACGACGAGACAACAGCGATAACAAGGGCAGAGACGATCGCTCAAGCGTTTCGGCTCGCGGGGAGTGCTCCTAGGAGCTGATGTGAGCTTGCTCTGCCGAAGCGAGACTGAGACGCTTGGAGCAGGGGCCAGCCCCTTCAGGCCCTGATCAGGAAGTGCAGTGAGGATACAAGAATCGGAATCTTGCATTGCCCCGAGCGAGTCTGGTCCGTCCGTGTATTCCGGGACCAGCTGAGCAAGAGCTGGGCCCCAGAGAACTGGGGAAGGACTTTCATCCAAGGGTATACCCGCTCTCAGCCAACTCGACCCGCTCCTCACTGCACGAAGCGTTGGCAAACAATAATATGGATAATAGTATGTTAGACACGAGCGACAATTGCGACCCCTTCAAACGAAGGGAAAGCCTTAAAAGAACGCCTCCAGGTAGAAACAGGTCTTCATCACTGACGGTCGTACATTGGCCAAGAGCCGATCCAGAGGATGCAAACCCTTCAAAAAGGCAGATAGCAGAAACAGGAGAGGACCCAAATGCAGACAGAGACGAGTTCGACGAGACTGTTCAGCGACTGCTCAGCAGATCCAAAGTCCTAGAGACGAGCCTTAAGATCTGCGTGAACACTAAGTCGGAAATCAAGAAAGCCGGCGCGGATCTGCTATTAGTATTAAGCTTAATAGGCTCAATAAAAGCAGACCGGAATGTCCACCATCAGTTCGAAAAGCTGATTGCTCAACACAAGTGGGCGTACCGATCGTAAGCCCAAATAGCCAGACTGAACTGCGCCCTGAAACCAAAGATTTAGGAACACAAACCATTGGTGTGAACGAAGAAGAATCCGAAAGTCGAAGACTCGCGCTACGGAGTGAAATTGATCGCGGTAATACGCTGGAAGGCCTGCAGAGCATCATCTGTACGAACGGGTGAAGGAAGTTCCTGTAGATGTAATGGCAGCGCCATGGAGGTCTGATATGGTAATATTTATAACTGAGAACTTCCAGTTATCCAAAGGGGTGGCTAGACGCTTCAAAGAGCGTTTTGAAGGAGCTGCAGAACTTAGAGCTCAAGATGCGGAAATCGGCGAAGTGGAATACCTAATTAATTCCATAACGGTGCCAACGGCAAATGGAAACGAAAAAAAGGACCGATACATCTGGTACCTGCTGACAGAGAAGAGCCCGCTAGAGCTCGACAGCATAGAAAATTTCTACAAGGCAGCCGGCAGACTAAAAGAACTCATTCAAAGGTACGGCAGACGCAAAGTGGCAATGCCTTGCATCCCTACCTATAACCTGGGTCAAGTCGGAAAGACTTTTGAATACCTATTCAAAGATACTGATGTAGAGCTTTGTGTCTACAAGTATGAAAAGGCGCAAAAAAGAAGACAACAGAAGAGACAGTCGATATCAGAAGGAGCACGAGGTAATAAAACATATCCAAGGAACGGCAAGAGAAATTATAAAAAGTCTGTAATAGTGCAAGGTAACGGAATGTCGTGCGGAGATATGGTTAGAGGGATACGGAAAGACGTGAATCTAAAATCAGTAGTGTGAGGAAAACTCAGAAAGGGGATGTTCTCTTGGAAGTGAAACGTGGCAAGACAGATGACTTATTAACAGCAATAAACTCTCAGGTGAAGGGAGCACACGCAGTTTGGAGAACAAAACAAATAGTGTTGCATCTCAAAGGATTGGATAGCGAAACTAACAAGGATGAGATAGAAGAGGCCCTGAGATAGGCTGTTGGTGACAAGGCGGACAGGTATAGAATTACGTCGCTACGACCTGCTTTTGGTGAAAGCCAAAATGCTACGGTGTTATGACAGACGCTGAAGTAGGTCAACAAATACTAAAGATGGGTAGTCTACCAATAGGGCTGATACACTGCCGGGTTACAGAAAGAGAGAGAAACAGTAAGGACTAGTGCTGCAAACGCTGGCACAAGGGTCATGACAGTCGGACATTCAAGGGACCTTATACATAGAGCAAACTTATGCTATAAGTGCGCACAACCAGGGCATATTAGCAAGAACTGCACAAACGAACCTTTCTGTCCATCGTGTATTAGAGAAGGCCACCAGATGGGTAGGACAAGCTGCACTGGTTCTGATGGATAGAATGAAAATTCTACAAATCAACCTTGATCGAGGCAGGGAGGCGCAGGACTTACTTAACGCTTCGGCAACAGAGCTTCAGGCTGATGTGCTTGTGGTTGCTGAGCCTAACAAGGATATGGTTAACGGAAGCTAATGGTTCACAGATGATAGAAAAGATGTCGCAGTAAAGATCGCGAATAAAAACATTAGAATTGCGGACATAGGGGCTGAATCAGGCTTCTGCTGGGTTGAGATGGATAGACGTATACTCTATAGCTGTTACTTCTCGCCGAATTCTGAGTTGAACACCTTTGAGTCTCAGCTAACGCAACTTAGAGAAAACATACTATCCAGACACAAAGAGGCAATATTGTGTGGCGATTTTAACGCCAAGTCCCCAGAGCGGGGCATGTCGTATGAGGACTGCCGTAGCGAAATCACAACCAGCTGGATGGCCGAAATGCGCTTGGTTGTTGTGAATGAAGGCAGGGAACCTACTTTGGTAAGGAGTGGCTCCACATCTATCATCGATATAACGTTAGCCACGGAAAGCATATCAAATGAATGCAGCCACTGGAGAGTAAGTCAGGATGAAACTCTGGCCTGCATAGGTACATAACTTTCGAGGTCTTCCGGAGGGCTCCAGCGCCTACCCCAGAACGTCTGCACACTGGATCAAACTACTAAATAAGGGCCAATTTGGCGCTGTACTGCAACAAATTCAAGAGGAAAGTATATCGACAGCCGACGACCTTATCGAGGAACTGACAATTGTCTGTAACCGAGCAATGCCACCAAGGAGATGCAAAAACAGGAAAAACCCCGTATACTGGTGATCTCGGGAAATTGAGACGCGAGTGCCTTAACGCAAGGCGTGCTTACATCAAGCGCAACCTTCAGGCGCATGTCAGGGAAATCCGAAGGTTATTTTATAAAACAGCCAAACAGAAGCTGAGGGCAGCTATCAAGTGTTCCAAGTCCAAATGCTGGAAACAGTTGGTAGCGGATATTGAAAATGATATCTGCGGGAAGAGATACAGTATTGTATTTTCAGCAATATATACTGGCGCTCCCCTTCCAAGATTGACACTTGATAGAAAACTCCAGATTGTCCAAGCACTGTTTCCTACACAACAGAGGATAAGAAGCACGATACAGCCAAATACGACTCTGTCACTGTTTACAATAGATGAGCTTCAAGGCACTGTAGAAAAGCTGAAACCGAAAAAAAGCCCCTGGTCCGGACGGAATACCGGCAGAGATCATAAAGTGTGCGGTTCAAGGAGCACCTGCCATCTTTCTCTGCGTAATGAACAAGGCTCTAAGGACAGGTTGTTTCCCAGTGCGATGGAAATGCGCTAACCTGACTGATACCGAAAAAGGGAAAGACACTAGACCAACCCTCGGCCTACAGAGCAATATGTCTGATAGATACCGCTGGTAAACTCCTCGAGCATATGATTTTAGCTCGTCTGGAAGTAGATATCACCGCCAAGAACGGCATATCATGCAAGCAGTTTGACATCAGAAAAGGATAATCCACAATTGAAGCCATTATGTGTATTATATCGATAGCTAAGGAGGCAGGGAGGACATTCAATAGGAAAAAGAGTGTGTGTGCATTAATTGCTCTTGATATTAAGAACGCTATTAACACAGCACCGAGGCAGCATATCCATTAACGATCTCAGAAGAATGGGAGTAGAACAGCATATCCTCCGATTGATAAGAGAGCTACTCGCAAGATCGCAAGCTGCGGTTAGGAAAAACAGCCGATTCTCCTCTGATACCTTTGGATTCCAGAGTACCCCAGGGACGAATACTAGGGCCAACTCTGTGGAATGTAGTGTACAACGGCGTCTTTGAGCAGGACCTTACGGAAAAAGTGACAACCATCGTATATGCAGACGATCTAGCGGTGGTGGTTGTGGCACAAGATGAACAAGAGCTGATGGAAAGGGCGAACTGGGCTATTGGCGAAGTTAGTGCCTGGCTATAGGACAAATCCTTAATGGTGGAACCAACCAAAACAGAAGCAGTTCTGCTAACACCAAGAAGGAGAACACTTGAATCCGTATTTAGGAAACTAGCATTAAGATTGTCCAGTGCCTATCGCACAATATCTTTGGATGCGGCTATGGTAATTGCTCGCATGCCACCCGTCGATCTCATGGTCTGGGAGAGATGCGAAACATATGGCACCATAGACGAAGTTAATCGACAAGCTGCCAGATCCAGACTTCTAGAGAAATGGCAGAGTCGGTGGACAAATACTGACAGGGGTGTTTGGACAAGACGCCTTATACCAAATATTGCAGCGTGGATAAAGCGAGACCATGGTGAAGTAGACTTGATGCAACTATTCTCTAGTCATGGATGTTTCAAGGCATATCTCAATCGTTTTGGGATAATTCCAAAGAGCAACACCCACAACCTTAATTGCCTTGACGCTAAAAAACCAGTCAAATTGGCACAGTATATCAAATTTAGCCAGACGGATCCTTACCCAAAAGAGGAATGAAATGCCCGCTCAACAAGGCCATAATAGACAATAAAAAATATCTCAAAATTAAGACTCCACGGAGCAACGAAGTAATGCCATCTGGCGGTTGCAATACACCTTTGTACGTATTGCCATTACTGTGTACTGTGACACATAACGATGATAATGTTACTTGGTGACAGCTGTGCCCCTACGTTCCTCATGCAGATCTCTCTTTCGGCCTCCCATCTTATACATCTAAATATTGTATACCGTGTCCCTCTCCGAGCAGTACATGTATATATCGGTGTTGGATTTTCCTATACGCTTTAGGTAGCTCCCCAAACTGCCATGCCCTGACAACGCCTGCGTCAAATAATGGTCCACCTCCCGATGCTCGCATTTCACCCATACCTCTATGTACAGAATAAGAGTTTTCGTTTATTGTCCCGTTCCCCCTCTTGTATATCGCTCTTCTCTCGTGCGTCAACAAATGTATGGGTACAATCCCCGCAATAACCTGTGCTGCCTTGGTCGAAACCGTTCTATAAGCACTGATTACTCTTAGAGCCATTTTTCGTTGCACCCTTTCCATATTGTCTCGGTGAATCCTCCGATTACTACTACTACTACTACTACATTCCCGGCGTAGAGATGCGGCGACCCAATCGCCCTGACGATTGTTTTGCAGTAATTGTCTGCAATCGGCCAGCTCCCCGTGGAGAATGAATGTGATCGGGCAGTCAATCCCGGTGGCGGGAATCCCCACGGAGAGACGATAACAACGTCTGACCCTGAGAGGGCGGTTGTCAAAGGGTGGACCGGACCCCTAAAGCCGTAAAGAAGGCCTAGGGATGCGAACCCGAAGAAGGCAAGGGGCAGACCGGGCTCTGGAGTTGTAGTGGAAGCAGCCGGTCTAGGGAAGGATACCAGAACAAACCTCGACGCGGACTCGGCTATGATATGGAAAACTTACAGTGAGTAAACACTACTTAAAAAATCACCATCGTGCCTAGAGGCTGCATGGTACAAGGGGTAAAGTGTGCCTTGTGCGATGCCCAGCGGACCAGCCGATCCGTTGGGGAAAGTGGCCTTACTGCCACATGCGGGGCTCTGTGGTAGCAGACTCGTTACTTCCCTAGCTACTCGTGGGACCAGATTTGGAAAACTCTGAAAAAATTGAAAAACTGGCGTCACCAGCAGGGAACTAGGCTGGAACGCAAACAGGTAGAACTGGAACAGGGGATCTAGTGGATATCATTAATCCTTTTGCAAAGAGAGATTCGCTGAAGCGAACATCACCTAGAATGAGGGCATCACCTAGAATGGACAGGAGAACTGGAAGTGCAGCACGTTGGTGGAGGCGACTCCCCCGCTCAACAGCCATCAAAGAGAGCCCGTGAAGAAACGCCGCCTATAGAATAATGGAAGGAAGGCGATACTGAACAAAGTGGGCTGGCTGCGGAGATACAAGGACCCTAATGGAGTAAATGTAAATGTATGGCGTACATGATGTGCTTTGCAGCTTGAGGAACGTTATCTTGTCACAAAATAGTCAGAAGGTGGTAACTGCTACTTCATAAGGACTAGATACAGACTACGTTGAAAAGCTCCTGGAGTGCGTTTTCAGAAAAAGCGGAATCAGCGTGAGGTACTGCCTCCCCGAGAAAGCAACTGCAATGATGAATAAAGCTGAATCGGCAGACCAGCCGTACGCTCCAGGTGACATGACGGTTATATTTAAGGCCCAAGGAAAAACGTTTGCCGAACCGGTTAAGTGGAGGTTATAGTAAACTGCTTGAGGATAACACATTTGCGGGGTAAGGGCAGAGGTAAGAAGTCGAGCAAGAGGGGGCGTGGCCTATTTACTATTCCTACTACCAGGATATACCACAAAGTCTTAAAAAGTATTTGTAGGCGCCCCTCTCTTTTATTTAAATACCGAGGGGTCTGCGATGGTGATGCCGAACCGGCTCCCGCTGACCCTAGACCTGTCGTGCAAAAAGTATTCAGACGTTTTTTGATCGTCCGTCGCCGTCGTTGAGAAACAGAGATTGTATAATTTATTCCTGTATAAATACAATATGGGTAAACGTTATGGCAAAAAGAGTTTTTTACAAGTGCAACTGAGCTATCACACAAAAAATTAATTTATCTTATGTACAATGAAAAATCAACAAAAAGTACCAATGAGAATATTATGCGTGTGTATGTTATTTGTTAAAGGAAAATCTGAGGCAAGCAGCTAAATTTAGTGACAGTTTATAGACATGCCGATGCCGCTGGAAAACTAAAAGATTTAAAAGTATTACAGTATTGGCGTAAATACGGGGGGAATATGTCCCCCCCCCCTTGGACCTAGAAATTTTAAAAAAACTATCATATCTCATACTGTTTGTCTATAGCGCCCCCAGAATGAGCCGGCAAAATTATTGTTGGATTCACAACAAACCTCAGAAAAATAAACCAAATTATGTCTGCCCCCCACGGTAGGCCTCCAAAAATATACCCCCCCCCCCCCCCCATAGTGAAACTACATTCTGAATTACAGCCGCTAAATTCGATGTTTCGGTGAAGTATTCATAAAGCGGACGCAGTTTTAACAACTTTGTGAAATCTATAACATCTCCAATAGAGATATATACCTATGCCAAGTCGATTATGTACTGTGAAGAAAAAGAAAAATTTGCTCTCTCTGCTGTTGAGCGATTAATAAAAAAATACAAAATAGATGCCCATCTGACCTATAATGCTGCCACACCAAGATGGTATCCTTATTCTGCCTGATATATAACACCTGATGAATATATTTAGAGAAGAAAAACGACTTTTTGGACGAAAAGTGGTTCGTTAGACAGAAACCACATTTGGTTGTATGAAGTTCAGTGGCGACATTCCGGTTTCCAAATGCATCATGATTATAACATAAAAAGTAAAAGAGATAATATAGATATTCGTATATGACCACCTACAATTCAGTCTCATTGTATGCCTAAAAACAGTGATCAAATCGGTAGAGCTTGGGTCGCCATAGAAGACATGCCTAATATACTAGTAGACAATCGTCTAAGCTTTTGCGGAGATTTACTGTAATGATTTCAAATATCATATTATGTGAATATGTTTGCCTTCACATTTTATGATGTTACAAAGTAGAAATGTATCTAGCGTTAGAATGTATTTTTTATTCCCGGCGCAAAAAAATGTGAACCCAAGACCCTAACGTTCGCGGTCTGGGTCTGCTAGCAATCTTCATTTTAAGAATATACATACAAATTTGGTTAAAAATCGTAATATTTCTCAGTAATCCCGAGAAAAGTAACTGCTCAAAACCAATTATCCCGATTTATTTAAATTTTAGTAGGTAGTTCTTAACTTTTGATGAACTGTTGGTTCTTGGGCTGTTCGGCCGGCGTCGACACACTCCGGCGCCAGCCCAAGAACCAACAGTTCAACGGATCATGGCCGCGAAAGTATTACACAACACATTAGTCGCCTCTTAACTTTTGGCCTGCAGTGTATATGAATAAATCACCGAAAACCACCGACTACAAATTTAGTCGATGCCCAAAACAGTATCTATCTCGTTTCAGGAATGAATGATCCCCAGCTCATTCATAAACTGTAGTTTGCATACTCTTGTATTGGTGGCGCTTTTATCAGTGTCCCAATAGGCGCGCGATTGTTCAATGCAAGGGTCTGGCTGTAACCATTTTGACCCTGTAGATTAATAATTTCTGCCACAGAAATGTGGTTTTCATTTTCTTAACGTTTATACAGGGTGATTGATGAGGCCGTGAATTTAGTCAAAAAAGCGCCACATTTGGCAATTTTTTAATAATTGTCTATTAGGAAAATTCAAAAAATATGTCGACATTAGCCTAGAACTGCCCTTTTTCTGCATGCTCATCTGTTTTTCAGTTCAGTTATCTCAAAATTAAAAGTCAAAAAATGGTTACAGCTGAACCATTGCAAACAGCTCTCATGTACGTACTATAAACGTGGATATTAGGAAGATATGGGTGAACGTTATCAATATGAAAAAACAATCAAATGGCGACCTGATACTCATGTTCAAGGAGTTGGGGAAGCAAATGTGTTGAAGAATGAGATTACTTCTAAACTGAAACAACTGAATGCACGTACAAGAAACCCGGAAGCTACATTCTTCATAATGGACATCGGCCCAACTGTGACGGAAAAGAGGTAGCAGATGTCATCACGGAGGAAACCGGGATGGAGAGCACATGCTACCGAATTACCTCACTAAAAGCAGGGAGAAACTGGAATCAAACAGCAACGGTAACGATGGAGAAGAATCCTGCTTAAAGTCTGATTCAGAGATGGTGGATCGTAACCAGTTGGTCAATCTGGCACGTGATGGAGCGACTGGCTATTCTACGGTGTTTCAATTATCTGGAATTCATACATAAGGCTGAAAACGTATGGGAACAAATAGGAGAGATAACTGTATGGACTGCAGACAAGCAGAACATCAAAATCAAAGCTGCAATAATGCCCCTTTCTGCAGCGTTTGCAAAGAAGCTGGCCATAGGGCAAACCAAATAAGGTGCCCTAATTTCAAGAAACTGGTGCGAGCAGCTAGCACACTAAACCTGTCCGAATAACTGATGATGCACACGTCTATATGCAAATAGCACAACATCCCAAGAAAACCTTAAAGATAATCCAGGCCAACCTAATGCGATCCAGAGCAAGCTAAGATATGGTCTACGCAATAGCATTGCAGAATAAAGTAGATATAATTATAGCTAGCGAACCTAATAAAAAGTTTATCAGCAACAACTGGATAAAGGATAAGAGAGGAGATGTGGCTGTGTGGCTTATGAGCAGAAACTTGGATGTGGAAAACGTTTTATCAGAAGGGCATGTTTGTCTGGTTCTTAAGAGGTGCAGATTATATTGCTGCTATATTTCCCCCAACATCTCTATGGAAGAGATCCAGAACAAAGTGGACCCAGTTATGGGTTACTCTATTCTCAAGACAGAAGACTCAATTATTTTGGGTGATCTAAACGATAAATCGTCTCTGTGGGGATCTCCGATAACGGCGATAACCGATAGAAGAGGGGACTACCTCCTGGAGTGGATGGCTACATTAGACATGGTGGTACATGACAATAGTAATAAGCCTACTTTCGTCAGGAGTACATGTAAATCATTTATTGATGTCACCATGTTCACTGCAAGAATTTCCAAGAAAATCCAAAACTGACAGGTACTTGAAGATGAATCGCTTAGTGACCATCGCATCGGTTTATATTCTTTGAAGTCGCCGGCGTTACGATGGGGAAGAAACATATTAAAGTGGAAAACTAGATTGAACAAAACAACGTTAGACCATTTTCGCATCCTAAAATAAGCATATATGGACTTGCAGACCCGTACCTGGAAAACGCTAAAGAGACCTTACTGGTCGAATGATGACATAAACGCCCAAAGAACTATATGCAATAAAAAGCGGAGACAGCTAACTAGAGCAAATAGGAAGAACAGGGACAGCCCAGGTAACGAACAGCTCAGGAAGGAGTACTGTGACAGCAGAAAGCGACTAGCTAACCTAATAGTGCAGTCTAAAAAACAGCAGTGGGAACAACTCTGTTCAGATCTCAACGACGACGTAGAGGTCACGACTACAGGATCGTGATGAACCGCTTGACAAATCAGGACCCTCTTCCTATGTCAACGGATAGAAAGCTTCAGGTAGCCCGAAAATTATTTCCTCATCGAGAAGACTACGTCAGACGTTCAGATACTACCTTGGACTGTGAATTTGAGCTATTCACCGAAGATGCAATAATGCAGCTGGGAATATGAAAAGCGGCACGGCAGCTGGAGTAGATGGTATCTCCTGAAGCGATAAAATAAGCAGTAAAGATATTACCGAAGTGGATGCTAGATATACTGACTGAGCTGGAAGCGCTATAGATGGCGCCGCAACGTACAGGCCAATTTGCTTGCTCAACACAATAAGCAAATTGTACGATGCGATAGTGAAGCAACGTCTAGAGACAGAACTTGACTTAAACGAAGCCTTGTCATGTCACCAATATGGATTCAGGAAAGGCAGATTTACTCTCTATGCAATCGAGGAAGTCGTCCAGGTGAAGAAAGAGACCCGAGAGAAATGGTACACTCTAATCACACTAGATGTCAAAAATGGTTTTAACATGGCAGCCTGGAATTTCATCGTGAGACAGCTGAAGGAAATGCAAATATCTAGGTACCTCGTAAACGTCGTGTGTTCTTACTTCCGAGATCGAAGGATACGCATTGACAACGAAGAATTGGAGGTGATAGCAGGAGTTCCGCAAGGGTCAGTATTGGAACCGATACTCTGGAACGTGTTGTACGATGGTGTCCTGAAGACAGCAGCTTACAGAGGGCACGCATGCAATCACTTTCGCAGATGACTTAGCACGGGTTATCACAGCCAACTGCCAGGAAGAGCTGGAGTACAGAGCAAATGAATCGCTTCGACGCACCGACTGTTGGTTAGAGAAACACGGACTAGAGCTGACCCCTCAAAAATCTGAAGCCGTGATCGTGAAAGGTCCTAGACAAAAAGAAGGGATAGCTCTCACCATACGAGGTACCCCCCCAACCACTATAACAAAGGGTGCAGTGAAATACCTGGTAATCTGTATCGACAGTAGAGGGTCATTCGGGTCACCCATCGTAGAGCTAGTCAAAAAAACATGTTACGGTTTGATTTCCAGATCCAAATATGTTGTACTTACCCACATTTGACCATAATTCTAAGCCTTGTAAATAATATGTAAGTCTGTAGTACGTAACATCTATATATTTTTAAGCCAACTGTACAAGCAATTCCCACCTGTAATCTGACGGACGTGGTCCAAGGTTACCTGGAGTTTCCTCTCTAAGGGTCTGACATGCAAGCGAGTGAAAACATGCAGATGAATGTGTTGCAAGCATATGAAGAGATGTGGCTGTCGTAGGGGTAGGCATGCAGCAAAGCAGGTGATGTTATTGTGCACTAAGCTGTACTAAGGTTGCACTATGTTTATACGGGTAAAGCCTAGCTGTTAGAAGTGAGTTGGTGACTCAACCCGGAGCTGTTAGGATATGGTCCTGATCTCAACCATAAAACCGTAAAACTGTAAAAGCCTGCAAGCAAAAGGAGTCTCTAAAGTTTGGAAGCAGGTAAGCATTACTAAAAACTGTGTCTCTGAGGGAGTTGTGACTAGCTTTCATGGAAGTAAGGTTATGCACCTACCGTTGGTGTTGGGTGGCTTTAAGGTGTTCCCTTGGGTGCTGTGTGACTTGGATTTTATATGAATCCCACGGAAGTGGTTCTGCAGACACTGCAAAAACAAAATCCAATCCGACACAGGATTTCTTCTTGATCAAATCCGCAATAATGCGCAATGACCACCTGGTCCTGGTAGATCAAGAAGTCAAAAGGAAATGGCCTTTATCCATGAAAATAGCGCCAAACTCGCCTGTCAAATGGTAATGAACTGTGGTGATTTAAATTCTGCGGTTTGACCTTGGTCCAACTGTCTACAAGGTACAAAACAATAGATGTCAATAGATGTCAATCAGAAGCAAGGCTAACCTCTTCTTCTTCGACATGGACATGTAAACAAACATTCTAAATAATTAATGTGTGATTAATGTAATGAAATTTTATATCGGTGTAACTCTAGTGCTAATATTTTCTGTTATTTTTAGGTGATTGCAGCTCAGGGTGCCTGCCAATAGGGGGGGCAATACACAAATACTTTGTAAGATACAAATAGGAATTGCTTGTACAGTTGGCTTAAAAATATATAGATGTTACGTACTACAGACTTACATATTATTTACAAGGCTTAGAATTATGGTCAAATGTGGGTAAGTACAACATATTTGGATCTGGAAATCAAACCGTAACAAACACCGACGGAAATGAGTGATATGGATTTTCGTTATGTAGATATCTTAAAACTCCCAAAAAGCGTGTTATCTCAAAATCGAAAATTTTCGCGATCACAATACTCCCCTCACCTATAAATCGGTGTGGGAAGTAAAAGCGAGAGAGTGACAAGACTTGCAAGATTAATGCTAATAAAGGGAAATCTTGAGTGTAATATTTAACTCCACCATATCACATGGTATGGTAATACAAAAAATCAAAAGGTATAAGAGCTTGTTGGAGAGGACCCAGAGGCGTATCCTGTTAAGGGTTGCCAGTGCATACCGTACAACAACAACGGTCGTCCTGCAGCTAATAACGGGACTAACTCCTATAGATCTCCAAGTCGAAGAACGACGCTATCTATATCAAACTGGCAGCGGGCATGAGGTAGCAATAAAACATGTGGCTAGAGAGAGAACTCTCAATCCATGGCAGGAAAGATGGACAATGAATGACGAAAAAGGACAATGGACCACGCGCCTTATACCACATATCAAGCCTTTGGTTTAGGTGTAAGGACAGGTCCATTGATTTCTCCGTGTCCCAGTTCCTGACGGGGCATAGCGCATTCAGAGCGTACACTGCCCGGCTTGGAATAACAGATGTATTATGTCAGTACTGTAGGATAGAGGATACTTCCCAGCATACTATGTATATTCAACTGCCCTAGATGGTCCACCCAGAGATCAGAAACTTACAGAAAGCTCGGGTTTCAGCTAATTGTGGAGAATATAGTTAGCAAAATACTTGAAAGCGGTCGCCAATGAAATCCATTACCGATTTTATTAGGACGGTATTAAAGACCAAGGATCAAGAGAGACGAGACCAACAGACCCGAATTCCTAATCCCTGCTTGGGCAGGGGAAGGGAGAGTAGGGCAGCTTCAACATGCAAGTATAAAACACACGAAGAACAAGATGAATTGCCTTACATTCTGATTATATGACATGACAGACGGTACCAGAGTGAGGGGTATTTCGAATGAGCCACTTGCAGCGACGCGACGGTCCATGAAAAAAAAACTACTACCACATTAACTCTACTTCGTTCACATCTTAAGTCGTTAAGTCAGTGGTTTTCTTCTAACTGAAGCAGCTTTTTATTTATTTTCCATGGGTTGCTTACAGGTAGAAAAATATGAAAAACAGAAATTTTGAAATAAAGTGGAGACTACAAAAGATTGATATCAACAATCCTATATCGTTAGAAAGGCTAATAAATTTTACATCTAACTGTATAAAAAAATCCCAAAGTAGTCTACCAATTTTACCTAATACAAAAAGCATTCTTACTACGTAAGCTGACACATTTGATGCTTAGTCGCACCGCAAAGTCACAGCCTTTCAAGTTTTATACAAGTTGCGATATTCAATGTTTTCCACTTATATAAAAAATGGTGATTTGTGCTAAACGATTCCTTTTAAGTATTCTATTTAAAAAATGTAACTCTGATAAGTCACACATTTATGGGACATGTTTTCTTATCTTAAATAGGGAAGCACCTATCGTCCACCCAAACAATCGTTGATACAAGTACATGATAATGCGCGCAAGTAACATGTGAAGTCACAGAAATTTTGCAGCTAACATATTTTTTCGTGATGGAAATTGATTAACTACCAACCGAATTTTTTTTTGAAAGATACGAAAACTCTCAAAATAAGTCCCCGATCTGGACCAGCTAAAGTAGACATTTTTTCTCACGAAAGCCTACACAAGAAAAATCCAGCCACAGTACAATGGTCTGATGGATGTTGACGCCACCTCCTGAACTTGAAATGAGTATGTGGAAGTGTTGAAGCAGCCTGCCCAAGGTCATGAATAGTCTGATAAAAAGTTTGTGTAATTTCTCTATTTACAAGTCGCGCGGCTTATACATAAATATGATACTTCAATGATATGGAGATTTATTTGCACCTACCTAAAATGTTGCCTTTGTAGCTCATTAGTCCTTTGCAGTTGTTGTGCGTATTCATTTTTGGCAGAGTCGCACGCCTGTGTCTTATGCGACATGTTTGATCTCTGCTTTTCGACTTCGGCTCTGGATAAATTAAAATCTGCATCGGCTTTTTGGAACCCCTCTATTGCCTTCTCGGCATCTTTGTATGCCTTGTCGTATGCCTTTTTCGCTCTATGCAACGCTTCGATCTGTGCTTGAAGGCTCTGCGATAACCGTAACCCTTCCTGCAGCTGTTTCTGCAATTAATATTACATTCAAATAACCAAATATCATCAATTCATCCATCTACAGAGAGCATCTGGTCTGTAAACCCCGCCCCAATGCGCAATAGTAAACGACCGATCCTGGTGAAAGAAGTAAGACGTTGCTACAATTCTTAATAATTTTATCCTATTTCCTTCTTTTACGGCTTGTTTTATTTTATATATAAAGGAAACGGCGGCAAATACATTCACCTAATATCTCTTAACTGCAACCGGCAATATCAGATTTTATTCCCCACCTTAAAGACGGTCCAGCGCAGCGTCGGGATGGGATAATCGCAGCAGACCATATTTAATGTCTCTGTTAGACTTATGTGTTTTCTATCCCTTTTTAGACTGGACATGATCATAACGATCGCTATCTCAGGGAACCTCCCGCTCCCCTTTCTCATTCCGCGCTGGTCAATTTACGATGGTACGGTAATTAAGACAGTCGCCAAATGCGGTATAGTTTTTAGTTGGTTTCTTGAAGTCCGAATGAGTTGACAATATTTCAGGCGCCTGCCTATGTAAACATTAGGAGTGGGAAATAGTGCTCGCCTTTATTTACTTCACAACTCTTTTAGTATAGATTAAAAACAAATCCAAGATGAGTGAGCACAATTCTTTGGATATTGTACTAAAAAAATCTACAACCTGAGGTTGAAATAGAGAGTTTCGAATTTAAAAGTTATTCTGATTATCAGGCTATAACCAGATGCACAAAGGTAGGAAGACAAGATAAGGAGACAAAATTCCCCAACATTTTTTTCCCAATATCAGCATGATTATGACCAAGATAACTACAAAAGGGCCCATCAACAAACAGTGCTACAAATAACTTTACACCTTTATTTCTTCAGCCTCAAGACTTTAGCGGGGAAAGTCCTCAAGCTTAACATAATTTATTGACAAAAATTGAAACAAAATTTAAGCGATTCTGGAATTGTTCATTTTTTGTCGATTTCTCCTCCGCCACTAATAAGAGTTTCAACAACGATACATTGTTACTATTTTTTTTTTTTGCTTTTTTTAGTTAAAGCAGTGACGCGTAATTTTAGTGTCTAGAAAGAAACGCATGATGCTTGGTATTCGAAATCTAGAGACAGTCTGAAAACTTTTTTGTCCTTGCACCATAACTCCAAAATGGGAGGGATTGGGGGGCGGGGGTGTTATTAAAACGTGAAAAAAAACATTAAGTAACCGAGTGAAAATGCGGCAGCATTTTCGTACACCTGCTAGCTAATGTTCCAAAAAATTGTCATCCGAAATCTACGGGCGGTTTGCGCGTAAATATTTTTTTAAAATGATAAAAAAATCGCGACGAAACCGTTCGGACCTGGAAGGAATATTCTTTGTTTTTTTGTAGATAACACGAACGCTGTCATTCGTCTCTGCTGGACAGTTTATGAGAAATTTGAGCTTACAGTTCGATTTTGCACGTCATTTTCATTTTATTTTAAAAATCGTTAAAAATTGTTAATATTGTTTAAAATGGATGAAATTTTTTATAGAGGTTTTTGGAAGGTCCAACTATGACATGTATCAATGTTATCCGTTTTTATTATGTTTAACCGTATTTTTCAACCCCTATAGGGGGTAACATTATTGAACGCCTTCCATCTCCTTTCACCGTTATGAGCTGTAAAGTTTCTTTGGCGAACTGATACGCGTATTCTGTATCACAAGGGCATGCATAGGTTTTTTCGACTACTTCATTCAGGGTAGGACAAATGAAAGAAAACTTTTATTTTTTACTAGCTGACTCGACAGACGCTGTCCTGTCTTAACTATGAATATTGAAATTGAATCTGAGTCTGCAATAAATAATAATTATCTGAAAACCATTGTGGCGATTAAAATACTTTTTGATATCCAACATGTTTTGTTTTCGGGCTCGTAAATAAATAATGATGATTTTGTCAACACAGAACAGGCTACATGACCATGATTATCAAGATTCATCCCACAAACGTTCAACAACTGCCCTTGCTATTTAGTTTTTGGAATCATAGAAATGCGTGGACTTAAGACGTCTTCGCTTTTGTATTCCCCTGTATTTTTAATCAATTTTAAGTTTTTTCTCTGAACGTTATCATCGACCGTTAATTTATGATATTAAGTTCGAGGGCGTATTTCTGACCCAAATTCAAGTAGAAAAGTTCACTTAAACATGTCTCCTAAAGTCTGGTCTTCAAGTACATGGTGTCAAAGTTTGGGAAATATTGAATTTATGCCGCTGACCTAAAAAAACATAAATTTGTTTTCAGACGAAACAGATGAAAATCCAACTGTTTTGTCTTTTGATGTCTCTTCGTGTCCCACTTTGTTTTTGAGGAAAAAATAACCACTTCATAGCCCATCCAAAAAGTGGAGCTATGAAATAAAGTGGTTCTTAATTATTTGTTCTAAAACAAAGTGAGATACGAAGAGACATTGAAAAATGTGTTTTTATCTGCTTACTCTTAAAAACAACAGTTAGTTTTTTTTAAGGTCAGCGGCGTACATCTTTTGCTAATATGGCGCCATCTATTCATGATAGCAAAACTATGGTTCAATTTGGACTTCTCCCCCCGATTCGTAATTTTAGACCGTTTTGCCATTTTATTGCGAAATAATTGAGAAAAAACAAAAATAGAAGTAACACTTTGACACCCTGTATCTTGAAAATTAAGTATTTTAAGGCTTCATGTTCCTATCTTAATGTTCATAAAAATGTGAGGTCTATAAACCTGTCAGGCGTCGTCGGTCGATTATTCAGACACCCTGTAAGAGCTTTTCTATTTGAATTTGCCCTTGAAATTACGGTCTATCATTATTCAACACCCTGCATACGTGTTCGTCATTATTTCAACGACGCATACTTGACAGCCTCGAAATTTCCAGATGATTCCATGATTAAACATCTAACCTGTAATTTTGACAACAACGTCATACATAACAATAACAAACAAATCACTAACAGTATACAGTATGTTACACCATTTGTAATCGTTGGGTTTTCTCACATTTTCCTAGATTTTCTAATATTCTGTATAATTTTCCTTTGATTTCTTCCCGTAAGAACCTTCTACGAAGTAACAGAAAACTTATAAAAAAAGATAGATGAAATTGGTCAAGTCGTTCTCACGTGATGCCATGACCAAGGGAAAAAGGAATTCATTTTTATATATAGATATATAGAAGATTTTTTAAGTGATACAATTCTTATGGTTAATACGTAGGGATTGAACAAATTTTGAACCGTCTTCATTTTAAAGTAAAGAAATGTTTCCATGTTGTTTCTGTTTGTATCCTTCGATGTCAGTACTTATACTTAGAGGTTAAACGACTTACCTGTAAGGAAGTTCAATCCTCAATTATACGAGAGAGTCCCGTCCGAAGAGATCACCCTTTAGTATATGCTTCAGATCTCGTTACGGCGTCTTGTTTACAAAGTGGTACCACCACCCGCCATCCCCTGTGTCCCGCTGTATCTATTACCTCATTCTGTTTCTACTCAGATCCCCTTTGGGAGGGCGGGTGTGATCTCTTCGGACGGGGCTCTCTCGTATAATTGAGGATTGAACTTCCTTACAAGTAAATCGTTTAACCTCTAATTATACTTCGAGAGCCCCGTCCTCGAGATCACCCTGTAGATGTTTAAAGATGGTTTCACGATCTGAGTCTAATGAAGAGTCTCAACGAAGGAGGATGAACAAGGCTGAACTTTATTCAACCTTGCATTGTTTATTTGAAATTTAATAATTTTTCATTCTATTTTATATTATTTCATTTTTATTATTATTTTACAGAGGATGCACAGCAATTGTTAAGAACGGAGATAAGTTATCTGAAGAATTTGAGGTTACTAAAGGTTTACGACAGGGATGTACACTATCGCCTACATTATTTAAGATTTACTTGGAAGAAGCGCTGAAATCTTGGAAAGGTAAATGCAAAGGGATGGGTATCCCCATAGATAATGAGACCTTGTTTACCTTATTTTTCGCCGACGACCAAGTAATCATAGCTGGTGATGAGGCAGATGCTCATTACATGCTTCGTAAGTTAAAGGAAGAATATGGAAAATGGAGGCTTACGATAAATATGTCTAAAACAGAATATCTGAAAACAGGATATAATACTGTTGGTGACATGCAAGTGGATGGTGATACTGTGAAAGGCTGCCGCAGTTTTAAATACTTGGGAGTGACTCTTTCGTCGAAAGGCAGGAGTACGGAGGACATAATAAAATCGGACAAGGCAAAAGAGCCATAAAACAACTGAACAGCGTCTTGTGGAACGGCAACATATCTCGCAGAACAAAACATATAATATATCACTCCATTATTGAAAGTATCACGACTTATGGTGCAGAGCTGTGGGAACTCACTAAAAGACAAAAAGACCGATTATTGGCCGTGGAAATGGATTTCTGGAGGAGCAGTTGTGGTATTTCAAAGCTGGATCATGTCCGAAATGACAGAATTAGAGAGATCATGAATGTTGAAAGTACAATTCTCGACACCATAGAAAGGAAGCGTCTGCTCTGGTTTGGTCATTTACAGCGTATGCCAAGTACAAGATGGCCAAAACGAATATGGCAATGGACTCCAAATCAAAGAAGAAAGCGTGGCAGGCCTCCAAGATGCTGGAAAGATGATGTGATGGATTCAATGGCGGCGAGAGGTCTCAATGAAGGAGACTGGAACGACCGCAGCAGATGGAAATTGGGAAGCGAGAGGCGGCGACAGCCGTAAAAAAAAACTCGCGTGTTTATATATTATTGATGTATGCGTATGTGATATGTAAATGTTTAGTAGATATCACAATTCATTATCCACTCTTTTATTATCAGCGATTTTGCAAAATCTAAATCGTCAGAGTTATGAGTCTGTTATAAAATGAACAAAAAACTTTTGACCTATCACACATTCATATATTAATGCATTGTCGTCTTCAAGGTCAAACTGATTGTGTTTTACATCTGTGAATAAAACCATGGATTTTGTGACAGCAAGCGGTGCTACCAACATTGTTGGTTACATGGTTTGGTAGTTTTCGCAAGACTTGTTTAGTTCGTATTTTTTTGTGGCTTTTTGACAGTAGAGCTCTCAATTTGATTGCTAATTGCATGACATGCATTATATGATTTTAAAGTTGGCACTACCGAATTTTACATCAAACTTGATCACAGATTAGAACAGGTTCTAAATCAGTGAAGAAATCCAAGAAGAAATCCATTATTTGACGTCGAATCCCTGTTTTACACTTGTAAATATTAACCACGAACTACGAATTAAAACCATGGATTTATTGTTGATGTAAAACGGGTATAATGGTTTCAATGCTTAGGCCTCCCCTAGGCCGCTGAAGTGGAGGCGTGGCCCGTGCTTTGTGCTTTAAATACAGATGTGTCCCAACTCCCAGCATTAACCTTTTTGGATACAGTTTGTGGTGTGGCTGGGTGATATCTTTTGGACGTGATTAATTTGATCATTTCTCTTATAGTTCTGGTAAAATCAACATATTATTTTAGTGTGGATGCAGGATAAGGCTCTTCCATAGAGGATGAGCTTTTCTGTAAGGTGGAAGTAATAGCGATTTATCGTTAAAAAAAAGTATGCGGTTTGTTATTAGTAGGCATTCCAATACTGAAAACCAAGGTTGCGTCTTCCATAACGGACAGACTGCAATTCCTTATGTCTTCTCAGCTATTATTTTCTTCTTTGAACCCTCCGTAGAAGCGAGAAATGTGGGAATGCTTTGAAAATATATTTTCCTAGTTAATGCATCTATAGCGGAACATTGAAGATCTAGGTGCCAAGAGCCGAACACTGGATCATTTTTTTGTTCTGATTGGATGTAAATAATTCGATTTGGATAGCGCTAAAACTAATTTTTTATTTATTTAAAAGCGGTTTGGTGAATGCTGTATTCGGATTCTGTTGGTATTTATCTTGAAGCCATATCGGCACCGACGTTTTCATGTAAAAGAGCAGACCTAGCTTAGTGCATGTCACTATTTTTAGGATAAAAAATTATGACCATAATAGCACTACTCATTTTTAATGTCGGCCCGCACCTATATGAAATGGCTGGACATACTGTCACTAGGATGACAATGAACCTGGCAAAGTCTATAACTTTTGTATTATTTTTTCTTTTGTTTCTTATTGATTTTCCAGGATTTTTCTGATGGTACGGAAATATTATTACTACTCGTGCTAAATGTAGACCCTAGAAATTTCCTTGTGTACGTTCTGACTTTTTTTTATAAAGGAGTGATGCAAGATGTTGAATCGAATAATTCACATTATTATAGCAGTTTTGTTTTGTTTTGCCATAAAATTAAACATATTATCGGTAAAGTAAATAAAGAAACATTAGTGACCTTAAATGGTTCATAATAGGTTTAAAGATTTTCTTGGAAATGGAAGGCGCAGTGGGCAACTTGGGGTTGGCATGAAAGTGAATTCATATATATCGTATTTCAAATTTAGAGAAATTTCAATATTTCCTATGCATCTATGTGAGAGGAAGTAAGCGTCTTTTAAGTCGATATTGGCCATATACCAATCTTTGGATATTATATTTTGGTGGAACGAAATTCCTCTAATTTAAAATGTTGGCAGCCAAGAGAGATGTTAAGCGCCTTAAGATTCAACGTGAGTCTTTGCTTTCCGTTTCTTTTTTTCAATTTTTGACTGAGATTTTGCTTTTTACTGTGAGATTGCCTCGGAAGGTCTTTCGATTTGCGGTATGACGTGATGGCTCCTCTTCCTTTTTCCGCTCGGTTTCATTCTCTTCCCCTAACAAACTTTTCATGTTCAGGTGAAATTTGCCTAAACCATTAGATAAATAAGACTGCACGGTCTGGTACTATTTCAGGACCTTCCTAGTCTTTGGTTTAGGAAGCAATGTTAGCAGCGCCTCCGCACTAAGTTCCGGTACAATGAGATGACCTTCACAGGATTCAGCATCAGTCTCCGTATTTTGTGTTTGCACTAATAAAACAGCTGAGCAATCGCACACAGATGCTCAACTTGGTGTTCACGTCCCCTTTAGAGGGATATATCACTTAACCTCATAATAGAGAGGTGTTTCCTTAGCTGACATTGTCTACTGACAGCAAAACTCACAAGGCGGGAGTGTTACATGGGCATGGGCAGGTAGTATTTCCCTACAGTCTCACTATTAACCCTTTTTGCAGTTGAACATCCAGAAGTATCATCCCACGTGGCCTTAAAGGTTTTGTGGGTGTGTGTTCTTAACAGTGTTGACATAGCTTGGGTCAGCAAGACACAAACAGAAATAACACCACAAATAGGTGTGTTTCTATAATAGTAATACTTCCATAAAATTCTCTCTTTTTGTTCTTAAAATACAAATAAAAAGATTATTTTCTCCCACGTTTGCGGCACGATATCGACCTAATTTTTGACTTTGGAGCCAACGTTTATCATTATGACAACTAACCTTTATTTTGATCAAGGATTCCCTCCTTCCAATTTTCCGCATTTGTTTTGAAATTCCTGTAATGCGAACTGGGTGCTTACTCGGATGTATTTAAGTCGTTAGTGTTATATACATATATAGTACCTATGACTTTCTGAATCACTGTCAACTGAAAGGAGATAAAATTCGCGGACTGAGAAAAGCGATACCTGGTTTGTCTTGTCAATGTGCATGAACGATATTTCATCACATAGATTGAATAGAGATTTTTAACCAGAGATTACTCATGTCTAAGTACTTCAGTGGTAGGACAGATCCTGATTTTTTTTTCTTACTAATTCAAAGGAAATTGAAACCAGATTTTACTCTGGTTCCCATAATTTCCTGCTTGCCATTTTCGATAATTTCTCAATCGTATTTTACTCATGATTGTAGAAACTGGTGGCGTTTTTGGTCTCATTTAGCTGCTGTTTCAGTGTGTCAATCAGATTTTACTCATGATTGTAGAAACGGTTGGCGTTTTCGGCCCCATTTCCTGCTATTTCACTGTCTCAATCAGATTTTGCACATGATTGTAGAAACTAGTGACAATTAGCTGCTAATGGTTTTGAATGTCTCAATCAGATTTTACTCATGATTGTAGAAACTGGTAGGCCCCATTTTTCCAGTGTCTCAATCAGATTTTACTCATGATTGTCGGAACTGGAGATATTTAGCTGCTACTGTTTTTGATTGTCTCAATCGGATTTTACTCATGATTGTAGAAACTGGTAGGCCCCATTTAGCTGCTGTTTTAATGTCTCAATCAGATTTTACTCATGATTGTAGAAACTGGTGGGCCCCATTTAGCTGCTGTTTACAAAATAAAACAAAATTTGAGATCATCAGTCGTTAAATATTCCATTATATATAAACTGAGTGAAGATTTATAAAAAGTATCCACACTAGTATAAAATTGAAAAATATTTAAAGTTTTCCGTAGAAAAACTTAGAACTTTTTTATTACAAAAGTCTATTACTACCTGGATGAACTAACAAATTTAGGTGAATATTCAACTACACATTTTTTGTTGTATATGTATGGCTCTGACAATAAAATTCTTGTAATTATGTGACAGTAAAGTATATACATACATCATCGAGGTAGAATCCCAAGGAGACGCTATAAGGTTCAATTTCGCATAACAAAAACGGTAGCAGGAGGCGTGGCTAAGTGTGGTAACAATATGGACGCCTCGCGAGAGCCGGATTACTTTCTTATGTCAATAATTTTGAAAATTCATTACAATGATGATTTAAATATGAAGTATTGGGTTGATTTTTCAATCTAATGCGAAATTCATAGTTAAGTATATGAAAAAAACAGGCATTGTAGAGACGACATTCATCATCAATTGAATAATACAACTGTATTATTGCTGCGATACGTTACACTTTATTGAGATAAAGATTACAAATGCGGTCCTGTACATTGTTATTTTTTTGCATTCATACCTATGAAATGTAATTCCTGTCGATTTCTTCTTATCCATGCCATCTCTGCTAGAGCAACTACGATAAGCACATGAAACCATTATTTCCTTTATGAATTCACTAGAATATCACTTAAAAATAACTAAAAATCTCGGTAAAAACACTCAAAAAAAGTAAACACGAAATTGTCAAAGAAACGTCAGCTGTTTGACGTAAGTGTCGAATCAATATGGCCAACTTGCACCCGCTTTCAGCCACGTTATGACGCCTCCATGGGATTCTACCTCGATGACATACATAGACCAAAAATCATTGTTTTACGTGTTCCACACCAAATTCCAGACTTGATGAGTGATATAATTTAAATGAGGAAATCTAATGCCCCACATTATTATATGTGATTTTTCTTCTCTGAAGAATTCCAATCCCCAGCACGATGCCCCCATACCGAATTACTGACATCAGAAACAATTGTCAGTACATAGGTACGGGGGTTTCTAATAAACTAGAGTTTACTACTAGAGATATTCATTGGCACCAGGAAAATTCTTCATGTAAGTCATTGCCAATTGTGTGTCGTCGTAACTACCGACACATCTTTTGAAGGCTTTGTATTTAGCAATTAACACTTACTTTGTGAAAATCGTGGATAGTCCATTTCCTCGATTTCGGTATTTCGACGAAAATAGACAAATACGAAACAAAAAACTCAACCGCTATCGTAACGACCGCACCGCAACGCGTCTGAAACAGAACGAGGTAATAGGTACAGCAGGACACAGGGGATGGCGGGGGGTGGTACCACTTTGTAAACAAGACGCCGTAACGAGATCTGAAGCATATACTACAGGGTGATCTCGAGGACGGGGCTCTCGAAGTATAATAGGGAACAAGATTTACCTAAAGCTAATTATATTTTAAGTGGAAGAAATGTCCTCCTTGAAAAAAATCATATAAATACGATAAAAATGTACATTTTAGCTTTGAGATTCGTGGAATCCCAAGAAAACATTGGGTTAGCTCGGATTTTATCAAATTTGGATTACGTCAGTGAAGAAAAAAACTGCTAGAAAGAGTGTCGGATAGATTATATAATAAATTCACTGGGTCTGGAGGTAAACGGAAGTATGAGTTTCTTTGAATGTAATTAAGGAAGTTCAGTTGAAGTTGTTGTTGATCCAGAGCTCAAACTCGTCTTTCCCAAACTCATGAGATGAAAACATTTGAACGGATCCCAATTTTACAATCGAAACCTGTTTGCTCTGATGCAATAAACATTTTTTCCACTTATATAATTTCCTACTAGAGGGAGAGATGATAGCATTTTAGAAAACGCCAAAAATTTCTACAAAAAAAAAATAAAAAAAATAGAAAACACTATGATCAAAATCAACTTCCGTTTTCTACTAAACGTGTATCGTAATTTAGTCGTAACTGGTAAAATCAGTTCTATCGTATTTCACTGGGCTACATATGCTTAAGACACTTTCCTTGAGTCTCGGCCAAGTCTATAGCCTTTATCAAGGTATGACAAAAAATTAAGATTGAATAAGTACCAGTGGAACGATATTGAACAAAGAGATTTAATCTCTGGATAAGTCTTAGAAATTACATCAGTTGGTAATTGTTCTATAAATCTGAGCTAAGACAAAAGTTTCCAGACAAGTATTTGATTGAGACGGTGATCAGAGAACGTGGAAACTACCTCTTCGTTGAAAGATCGAGGTTTCAGAAGCAAATTCACGATAGATTTGTATTGTTTCTCGATGGCTGTGTGAATAAAACAGTTTTAATTGGTAGTATTTTTTGCAGTATAGCATATTTTACAATAATTAATAACACGATGAAGCAGAAAAGAATGAAATTGGTCGTTATCTAACATTATAATTATGTAACAAGTACTTTGCAGATAGCGTGTAATAGTCTGAAAGCCAGTAGGCACTTCAAGTAGCTAATTTTAACAAAGCTGAGTTGTTGCGTGTATTTAGTTACTACATTTTGCTGATAAGGAGAACGTCATCTAAAAGGTAAAAAGATGGTTAAAAATGTACTGGTTTTAGCGAAGATGTGGCTGGAATGACAATTTTTTAGGTTTTTAATGTTGCCAAATCCTTTGACGACTCTCTAAATATCTCCTGAATAGTTATCAAATAAGATAATAAAAAATATTTTCTAAATTGAGTAATATATAATTATTAAATAATTGCTAGTTATAGGGTGTGTCACTAAATTCACGGTCTTGTTAATATTTCTTCTTAAATCTGACACAATACCACCCTAGACTGTAATCTTTGAATTACTGAAAACATATTTTTGTGCAAACATTATTAGAAAAGAGGGTGAATGAAAATGGTGATGATTAATTCTATTTATGAATTAGATGGAGGGCATTCGTTTCTGGATAGTAGACATAATTCTGGGTGATTTATTCACAAACATTAGCAGATACAAGTTAAGAGAACTAGTCAAATTTAAATCAATTGCTATAAATGGTCATATGAAATTGGTTTTAAGCAACCTAAACATATAATACTGCTATTCTGTACCCTAAAATTAAATAAAATCATGTCTTTTGCAAACTTGTATAATACCTGCAACCATGCATTCACTGCATTGCTCATTTTGAAGAATAGATTTGTAGCTTTTACTTCAATAGGTTCAACAGCAATGAAAGGAAGGTAAACACATATTGTCCTGATATACTTATGATTATGTATCTCCTTTTACTGTTTACTCAAGCTGCTGACGCACAATTACATAGCCTAATATTTTACTAAACTATTTGTGTACAAAACTAAACCATTTACCATACAGAGCTCGAGGACTTTCTAAACTAAATGGAGCCTACTGTAATTTCTAAACTTAGCCTGCGATTGTATGTTTGTTCCATCGCGTTTCCCTTATTCAAAATTAATTTTTTGTCACATTTTATTCTTTGATAATGTAAAGTTATCTTCAAGTATATACATAATTTATTATGTGGTTTTCATAAGAGGACCAGTGAAACACGATTGAATAGAGCCTGACCGCATATAGCGGAAATGATATAATTATACTTACTTTTCGTTCTTCTTTTAAATCTTTAACCAAGGCAGTCAGTTCTTTTATCACATTCGCTTGTAAATCCTCTGCTACTACTTCATGTTGACCAGCAAGATCATTCACTTCATTCATTAGGGCCCTAAACGCTTTGCAGGAGGTGAATCTGGAAGGATTCAAGAATTTCTTTGTCAGACGAATACCAGATATTAGCAAATGAGGCATTTCACCTGAAGGCGGCAACAAAAAACTGATGACGTCTGTGATAGGGACAAAAGTTGATGATATTGCTCAGTTAAGGCACATCATGACTTATGCGGAGTTACAACGTATGCATTGGGCGCCCGTCGTCTTATTTATTCAATATGGAAGAGTGATTATAAATGCTTTTCCCAATAGAGATTTTACGTAAGTACTACTGAACCACTGAACTAAGACTTCAAAGTCAATCTTTTCAAATTAGCTCTTTTTTCTTAAAAGTGGTGTTATAATATGTCTTTATACTTCCCACATACGAAAATTATCTCAATATTAACCATCACTGTTGCAACAACCAAAGTTAAATTTAGAAGCAGTATAAATATAAACTGAATGTACATGTATTTTTCATTAAACTGTTCATCTTTCGCCATTTTTTAATGCTTTTTTAGATGATTTGACTTAAAACAAAATAAGCTTAAACAACTGACTTCTTACTTCGCAGAGATTCTCGTTTTTCCGCTTTCAATACGTTTAATTATCATTCTCCCATAGAACCGAGTTATATTATGATATCCCCTAGCAGCCTAATTTTTAGAACAAATAATAGAATAGCAAGGCTCTTGTCGATACCGTGCGATAAGCACTGACCACCCTTAGCAGAGACTTTCTCTGCAAATGCAGATGATATGTATGATTTGCAAGAAATGTGTTTGTGATTTTCTTATGTGAAGTAAAGGTACATCTGATTCACATTATTTCTAGTATATTTTGTTGAGGTGATTTGGATATGACCCTGAGCCTTTTGTTTATTGATGTTTGAATTGGTATTGAATGGTATGTTTCAGAGGCTTTCATTTTTGGTAGTCTTTGGCCATTAATTAAGTGCGGTTGCTGTCACAGCAAACGTAACAGTATGCTTATCCACTATTTTGCAATCATTTTTTATGAATCGTGGGATCATGTCTGCGTTTATCGTGCGCAGTATTTTTTGTGTATTATGGCTGTTTTTCATGGATTTCGGTCAAACATTAAAAGTAACATTTTCTTCACTACGTTTCTGTTCATTGTATCAGGTGTCTATAAATGAATTGAAAATTGTATGTATATAATAATAAAGAATAGTAAATTGTATATGAAACTATAAATATAACTATAAATGTATATATAATTTTTTTTAAATATAAACTTTCTTTTTGGTAGATTGGATAAAGAATATACATGAACTAAATTTATCAAGACATGAATAATAATACTAACAAACCTACTTAAATATACAGGGTGAGTTTTTAGTACCGGCTCGGTCGATAACTCCACTACTGCAGAAGATAGCGAAAAAGGTTGTGCACAAAAGTTGTAGCCACGGATATGCTCCTTGCTCACAAAATATTTTGAGTTATACAAGGTGATCCATAACTACGTGGTGATGCAAACATATATTTTTTAAATGAGATGCCCCATATATTATACCATTTTTAGATTCTACTAATAAACTCTTCTCACAATATAAGGTATTATAAGATTATACAGGGTATTTCAAAAGTTATGACCATTTCTATATCCAAATCGCTGTCAAACTAACGAACTGTATATCAAACAGTAATGAATCAAACATTTTTTTTACATGGAATGAATGGAAATATTTTCTAGTTTCTAGTGATGTAGAATGCAAAATCCAGATTTTCTATTTTTTTTTAATGTAACCTCCAATATTTTATTATACCAAAGAATTGCTTTTAATATGCTCTTTCATCTTTATATAGCACTTGTTGTATCTACGTCCATCAGTTTCAGAGATATTTCATGTTTTCGACAAATTTAAAATATAGCTTCTATTTGTGTACTGAAATTTATTTATTTTGAAAGTACTATCGAATTTGTTTTTTATTTAACGAACAACTAAATTATAAGGTCATGATAGTATTTGGTGAAGTTAAAACCCTGAATCATCGAGATAATAAGGTCAAGTATGCTGAGGAAACAATTTTTTAGACGTGATGCATAATTATCAAGAAGATTTATCAGGTATGCTTTGAAAAATTGACAGTTTTCATAACCTGCTCAATAATTTCACACTGTGTGAAAAACGAGCTTTAAAAATTAATCTTTCTATTGAGGATATTTAGGAGCATCTTTGAGAAATTGTCTACTTGCCTCTAGAATATATTATCAATTATGAACAGCAATATCCAGAACGGAGGCACTTTAAAACTAATGCGTTTTAAAGATTGAAGAATCGTTTTATTTGGACCGTGTCGTTTAATATTTCATAGCCTACCTGATAGATCTGATAATTATGCATGACGTCAAAAAAATTGTTTCCTCAGCACACTTGACCTATATTATGTCGTTAATTCAGTGTTTTGACTTGACCAAGTACTATTATGGCCTTATATTTTAGTTGTTTGTTAAGCAAAAATAAAATTTGATAGTATTTTCTCAAAATGAATAAATTTTAAATAAACAAATAGAAGGTATATTTAAAATTTGTAGAAAAATCGAAATATCTCAGAAACTAACGAATGCAGCCATAACAAGCGCCATACAAAGATGAAAAAGCAATTATTTGATATAATAAAATATTGGGGGTTACATTTAAAAAAAGAGAGAAAATCTAGATTTTGCATTCTACGTCACGAATATGCGTTGCGGGCTTTTTTTATAGCCGATTTTAAAACTAGATGATATTTTTTATCCATCCGTGTAAAAAAATGATATACAGTACGTTCATTTGACAGCGATTTGGTTATAAAAATGATCATAACGTGTGAAATGCCCTGTATAATGTAACAATACCCTATATTGGAACAATGTAAATCACTAGTAGAATTTGAATATGGAATAATATATAGGGTGTCTCATTTAAAAAAATGCATGTTTGCATCACCACGTAGTTATGGATCACCCTATATAACTCAAAATATTTTGTGAGCAAGGAGCATATCCGTGGCTACAACTTTTATATACAACTCTTTTCAATATCTTCTACAGTAGTGGAGTTATCGACCGAGCCGGTACTAAAAACTCACCCTGTAGTCGGTTACATTTCTGTAAAATTTTGTTTTTGTGAAGCAGTCGAAATGCATGAAAAACAGCCATAATCTATAGTTGCGGTCACTAGAAAATTAAACCTAATTTTTTGTGTATTGCGTAGGGGGTCCTTGAGTGCAAGATTGCTGCTATACCAATAATAGTCAAACTGTGCTATCATTACTTGTTCGGTAGAATGTGCGATAGAAGGTGGTTTAACAATGTTCTGGTTCTGCGCGGTTGTGAAGTACGTTGGTAGATCTTGCTGCTGCTGTATCGGCGTGGTCTTTATTAATTTCTAAATGTGTATTTATTTTAGATTTACGACAATAAATAATATTTTTACGACGATGTTTTTCTTGTTTGTCTTTAAAAAGGAATACATAGAATATTATTTTGACATTCTTTTACAAGATAAGACGGGGAGCCATGTTCCAAAATATGCTGCACGTGAGGCATTGATTTTACGTTCCCAGTATACATATTTTCAAAGGTATACTTACTGGTAATCATCTTCGTCCTTCTTTTTGGGTTGGTAACTTTTCACTAATCTCCTGAAACAAACATAAGACTTTTATCTAGTTGAAAACTCTTAATTCCAAATAAGGCTTTATAAATTCCATCCGCAGATATTTCGGGCTAAATAGCTAAAGACAATTTCGAAATCAAAGTCTTAGGTTACGACCAAGTCAAAATGCAGTGCAAACATATTGAAAATTATAGAACAATTACAAAAGCTTTAATCGAGAAACATACAGAATTTCACACATTTAGACCTAAGGACGAACGGAACTTTAGGGTAGTGTTAAAAAACATGCATTACTCGACAAGCGTAAGTGATCTGAAAGCAGCGATTGAAGAAGAAGGTCACATTGTAGAAAACATATGGAACGCAAAACATTACAAGACAAAACAGCCACTCTCGATGTACTTTATTGACCTGAGACCAGACGAACAGAACAAAAAAATTTACGATATTAAATACTTGCTTAACCAAAGAATCAAATTTGAGCCACCTCGGGGTAAAAGGGAAATCGTACAATGTGCAAGATGTCAGAGATATGGCCATACGAAAGCATACTGTCAGCATCGACCAAGGTGTGTAAAATGCATTGGAGACCACGCTACAGAAAACTGTCCGAGAAAAGAAAGATCTGCAGATGTAAAATGTATACTATATGAAGGTAACCATCCAGCAAACTATAAGGGATGCACCGTCTACAAAGAGCTGCAAAGTAAAACCTATCCATCACTAAGATCTAAAACTATCAAACCTAGTAGATCTGTTGCCCAAACAGTGCAGCCTGGAGTGAGTTATGCTCAAATGGCGGCTACACAACAGGCTTCTCAAGGTATTCCTGAAGTAGTGCAAATAACTGAGACACCAAATGCCAGTGATCTATCAGAGTTAAAATCCATGATGAAAAATCTGATGGAGCAAATGGGAACTACGATAAACCTCTCAACCACATTCATTACTAAATTAGTTAAATGATCGATTCCCTAAAAATAGCACTATGGAACCCCAATGGCTTGCACCAGCATTCGCAGGAGGTTAAAGCTTTCATCATTACACATGATATCGATATAATGCTGATTTCAGAAACTCATTTCACAAATAAACACTATTTTAGTATGTCAAATTATGAAATTTACAGTAGTCATGGAAAGGGAATCTCCTTTAACTCTGGGCAACAAGCACACAGATTGGGATAACTTTCAGCTCATCGTAGATGAGACTCTGGACCTGCATGTGCCACTGAAAACAAATTTTGAGATTGACGAAGCAGTTAACAAATTTACTTTGATAATCCAGCAGGCAATCTGGCAATCGACACCTGCAAAAACTCAAACATACACAAGC
The DNA here is from genome assembly GCA_951848785.1 of Callosobruchus maculatus. Lineage (NCBI taxonomy): Eukaryota > Metazoa > Arthropoda > Insecta > Coleoptera > Chrysomelidae > Callosobruchus > Callosobruchus maculatus. Next base: position 1,329,161 of record CATOUR010000191.1, on the reverse strand, counting down.
CATGATTTGCCCCATGCGATAAGGTAGGAAATTTTGGAAAAACGGAAAATAAGGAAAAACTGGCAGATAACCAGATCACCTCAAGATAGAAGACTATTAAATCAGAAAATAAACAAGCTGAAAGCTCTACTGAATAACCACAAGAACAGGTACATCCAAAATTATCTCGAAAATTTGACACCAACCGAGGCCACAGACTATTCACTCTGGAAAGCAACACGCAAGTTGGATCGACCACAAACAGTAAATTCCCCTATAAGAGCATGTAGCGGAGAATGGGCTAAAAATGACAAAGAAAAAGCCGAAGCATTTGCATCACAACTTGCAAGTGTCTTCCAACCCTACACCGCCGATGCCAATTATAATATAGAACCTGAAATTCTAAAGTACTTAGAAACTCCTTTTCAGATGGAATTGCCGTTAAAAAAATTTAAAGTGAGTGAAGCTAACAAAGTGATCCAAACTGATCTAAATCCTAGAAAAGCAGGAGGCTATGATCTGATTACAGGAAAGATAATGAAGCATTTGTCTTTGAAAGCCATTGTATATTTGACACAATTATACAATGCTGTTTTGAGAACAGGATATTTTCCTGTTCTCTGGAAGACAGCTAAGATCATTCTTATTCCTAAACCAGGAAAACCATTGACAGAAGTGGAGTCCTACAGACCTATCAGTCTACTACCAGTAATGTCAAAAATCCTGGCAAAGCTATTATCTTCCAGACTCCAACCACTACTAATAGAACAACAACTAATACCAGCTCATCAATTTGGATTTAGACCACAACATGCAACCACAGAACAGGTGCACCGTGTTTGCAAAACCATATATCGAGCTCTAGAAGACAAAATGGCCGCTTTCTTAGACATATCTCAGGCATTTGACAAAGTTTGGCATACTGGTCTACTCTACAAAATTAGAATGAATCTTCCCTACCACTACTTCCTTATCCTTAAGTCATATCTACATGACCGACACTTCCTGCAACATCGAGAAGCGCAAACATCACTTTTTCCAATCAGTTCCGGGGTTCCACAGGGTAGCGTATTAGGACCCTTACTGTATATTCTCTTCGCGGCTGACCTACCCACAAAGGATAACGTCACTATAGCTACTTATGCTGATGATACTGCAGTACTATCAGTGCATCCTAACCACATGGAGGCATCAAATCAGCTACAAAAAAGCCTTGACGACACAGAAACTTGGCTCAGGAGGTGGCGTATGATACGAACGAATCAAAATCCGTCCATGTAACGTTTATTAACAGGAGGGACAACTGTTCGACTGTATCTCTAAATGGTCAGAATCTACAACAACAAGAATATGTAAAATATCTAGCCATGCACCTTGATCGAAGACTGACATGGAAAAAACACATCTTTACTAAACAGAAACAGCTAGGGCTGAAACTTCAAAACCTATATTGGCTGATAGGTCACAGATCCTCTCTATCGTTGAGCAACAAAGTCTTGATATATAAGGCCATAATAAAACCAATTTGGTGTTATGGTATACAACTATGGGGATCGACCTCGAATTCTAATATCGAAATACTGGAGAGGTTCCAAGCCAAAACATTACGACTACTAACCAAAGCTCCATGGTATGTTCCAAATGAATTTATCAGGCGCGACTTGCAGATCCCATCAGTGAAAGAAGAAGTGTCAAACATCGCCGAGAGGTGCAGAACTCGTCTTCAAGAGCATCCCAACCCATTAGCCAGATACCTTATGCAGCATCAGGGCAGCCGCAGGTTGAAGAGACACATCCCAAGTGATCTTCCAGAAAGATTTGAGTGAATGTGTAGTGTGTAGTTTCCAGTGTTAAACTTTGTGTATGTGCAAAGATGTAAGAGGAAATAGTTACTGAACGGTTCCCTACATGTTAGTGTTAGTGCAACAAACTATTTGCTCATTGTGACTAGTTTTACAGATAGCAAATCAATTGGGAGTTAAATTAAAAAATATATATATTTCGAGCCCACAACTGATACGGGTGAATGCAAAATACCAACGTAAAATAAAAGCGGTTAGAACCTTTACGCCACTTTCAATCTCCCGTCCAACGCAGTCAAATCCACAATTATTCGAAGTCATAATAAGATAAAATAAATACATAGAAGCAAAAAACATAGATAAATTGTAGCACAGGGCCGAAAAAATAAAAATCTGATGCGCGCCTGCAGCATGGCCAACTCTTTCTAGAAAGAGATGATTTCATGCTTGAGATCCAATGTAAAAATAGTTGCGATCCGGATCTGCAAAAAGTATATAATAAAAGACAAAATAGACTATAATAGACAAAAGCTGCAAAAAGTTCGCATAACAAAAGGAAACAATATTAAAAGGGCATGCATACAAGACTTAGGAAGATGATGGCAACTAAAAGGTCGTATGAATTATCGGTTCCACTAAAAGAGTGCAAACGTTGTAAAACCACAGCTCAAAGTGATGTCAAATGTGCTAAATGTGATACTAAAACACATAGAGGCTGTCCGAGAACTTAAAATTTACGAAGAAGTATCACTGATTCTAACCGGTTGTGACAGTGACTCTATTTTTTGATGTGATAGATCATCAAGCTGATAAGGTAGATATATTAATTGTTCATTAAGTTGTTAAACAAAAAGTCATGCTCATCAAAAAGCTGTATGACAAAATTGATCACTTGGATGGTAAAATTAAACTTAAGCAAAATAATGGTGACACATCATCGGGCACAAAAACCACTACGATAAAAACAACTGGCCCCGATATTCGAATGGATCCCCCAAAAAAGAAAACAAACTTGGCAGTACACACCAAAATGGCAATCAGTTCCAGTACTATATAGGGTACATCGTCACAGCAAGTAGCATCCACCATACTTAAGAACAATCAAAATTCAAACTCAACGAAATAATCAGTCTTAACAACGATATTAACACTACGATGCCAACGTCAAATAGCGGCACAGAGAATTCCAGTACAGCAACATCAACACCACCTGTCACTAGTGTTAACAGATATGTTGGAGATTGGGAAACGGTTGAAAACCGGAGACGACGAAGAACCACTGTAGTTCCTATGATTGGTAAAAGACATGGAGGTGAAGGAGATCCCAAAATTGGCCCAACTACATGTTTATTGAATCAGTAAAGCAGCCACTGTAGAATGTCTTACCATGTTATTGCGGGAAAAAGACCCTGAGTTCATCATATTTTTAACGGTAGAAATCTATGAACACAACTTCAAGAAAACTATGGACGCTGATGTTTGGCTAACAGGAGCGTGTGTTAGCTGTTTTTTATACTTCCGGAAGAGGACCCACAACTTTCTGACATGAATTTTAACTCCAAGAATCTTGTGCTCAATGTTCGCTGTGTAAGTGTTTCTAAGTTTAATAGTTTCATGACTGATGCACACACTTTTAATTTAGACCTTCTATGTTTAAAAGAGATTTGATTTCACATTGGTAAGTTGTTATTGCGCCGGAACAATTTCAAAGGAGGAGATGTTGCTATATACAGGGTGTCCCAGAAGTCAACGTCAAGCCACAACGTGGTGACAGGATTGGTTGTAACTATCATGAGAAAAATAAAAAAAAATCTATCCCATGTAGTTTGAAAATTATGAGCATTTAAAGAAAACCTAGAAATTTGGGCAAATTATAACAATTTTTCGGTTATTGTGGTTAACTTTTATTATTTTTGTTCATTTAAGCTTTGGAACCGTAACCCTAAATAACATTTCTAGAAGCACAGTCAAAAATAATGACACAATTGCCCCAAGTTTTCTAGAATGAACACTATTTATTAAACTATGAATTTAAAATTTTCAAAGTTTGCTGACTTCGAAAGGCCCTCCTTTAAAAAAAATGTACTAAAGTGCCTTGGCAAGTGTCATTAAAAGTTGGCGCATTTAACCAGGATTGTGAATTGGTACAATACTTGTTAGTTTCATACTAAAAAAAACGAGTAAAAAAAGGAAAACCTCAAGTAACCTGATTTTTGCTAAACTAACAAGTATTGCCATTTTACAATCCTGGTTAAATGCGCCAACTTTTAATGGCACTTGCCATGGCACTTTATTACATTTTTTTTTTTTTGAAGGAGGGCCTTTCAAGGTCGGCAAACTGAAAATTTTAAACGAACGTTACGATTCCAAAGTTGAAATGAACAGAAATAATAAAAGTTAATCACAATAACCGAAAAATTGTTATAATTTGACCAAATTTCTAGGTTTTCTTCAAATGCCCATAATTTTCAAATTGCATGGAATAGATTTTTTTTCTGATTTTTCTCATGATAGTTACAACCAATCCTGTCACCCCGTTGCGGCTTGACGTTGACTTCTGGGACACCCTGTATACTAGAAGTAATATTATTTGCTCTTGCGTAATTCTATATTGAAGAGGAAGTTGAGATATGTGGTATCTTTTTAAACTTCACATTTTGGTAAAACGATTATTTTGTGCAGCTACACATCGCCGAGTAGTAAGTGCAACAAAGCATAGATATGGACATTATAGATATTTATAAATGTAGTAAATTCTTAGTAGGTTATTTTAACATTGATTTCTCCAATGACTCACCTGAATTCAGGAGGCTTAGTTGGATTTTAAATAATGTTAACCTCACCTCTAGAGGTAAGTGACCTACTAGAGTAACCTGTCATACATCTTCAACAATTGATAATGTATTCAGCAACTGTCCAGATGATGCTATATTTTTTAATCATCATCATAGTCACAATGTCTTAACAGACAAGTTGTGAACTCGTAAAACGCATTTACTCATTTTACGAGTTTCTCTTGGGATATCTTTAAGATATTTAATGCAGTAGTTTCCCATTTGCTTTCTGCATATATTTTTTAATACTTTAATGTATTATTTTGATAATACTTTCCGAAAAAAATATGCTACACTCGTAACAAAAACCAGAATTGTTGGTCAAACAGTGATATTGTAAAATCAAGCAATAAAGGACCTGTACCATGCAAAGACACACCACAAAAGATTAGTCAGTGTTACCAGGACATAAGTTCATGTCAGATACTCCTGTAAAAGTCGCTTGGAATACTATTCATGAATTATCGAATACACCTAAAAGATGAGGCAAGAGTATTTCTATCTTGCATAACTACGTACACATAGCAGAACACTTTAGCGAATATTTCTATAACTCACCAATAATTAATACCTCAAACAATATTCGTCTTATTCGCAGTTAAATAAATATAATAATAGCCTACCAAGCCTACCACCGGGCTGCTGTTCCATTACCCAGCGACTACTCCTCACACCGTGAGGTGAGCAATCACTGGGTCCGCGAATTGTGCGTCCTAAGCAGACGAAGGAACCCATGGATGACTGCCATCTGCATTCTGGCGGCTAAGATGTGCGCCGCCGCACCGTGTATCCCTCATACCACCTAGGGATCCAATGACCATTACTAGCAGATTCACAGTGTAGTCCGGCCAGAGCCTGCGAAGTTGTCCGAGGAGCTCCTGATACTTGGCCCACTTTTCCTCCTCCTTAGAGACGATGTTCCCCTTGGCAGGTGCCGAGAGCTCGATAACGGAAGTTGTCTTCTGTTCGTAGTCGAGGAGGTCAATGTCGGGCTTATTTGCTTGTATAAGCTCGAGCGTGGAGAATGAGTAGTTCCAGTAAATTCGGCACCTATGTTCTCCACCACAGACTCTATGTCCCCTGGAGCGTATGGCAGCACCGGTGTCTCATCTATACCGTATGAGTGCCTTAAATGGTAGTATAGCACTCGTAGAGCCGCGTTGTGCCGATAGACGTAGGCAGTGCCAGCGTACATCTTACAGGCCGACAAGAGGTGCGTAAGGGTCTCTGGCGCCTGCAGGCAAGCTCTACAGCGGATATCGGGCGCATCCATACCCATAATTCGGCTACGGTATACTAAGGTGTTGAAGACACCGTCTGGGCAAGCCATTATAGAGCTCTCAGTCTCCGACTTCAACCCATTAGACCTTAGAAAGGAGAAGATCAACTGCTCAGATAAACCATGCTCTTCTATATGTTTGTACAAGGTTCCGTGCATTGGCTTCACTTTGTGAAGTCTCAAAAGCGATTGGACTTCAGCATCTTTAATGCGGGTTTTTAATTGTGCGGGAGCAAGTTCCGTAAGGGACTGCTGACACCTCCGCGTGAAGTCAAGCGTGAGACTAAGTTCTTCGGCTGCCCGTGTTGCTGATCTAAAAAGGAAGGCTCCTTTACCCGCAATCTCGTGCTCTCGCACAAAGCAGATCAGGGGATCGGTGCTCGTCGTAACACAGCAGGCGGTGGCCAGTACTACTCTGTTTTGCAGACGCTCCAAACTCAATACTCCACGCCCTCCCATTCCAAGGTAGTAAGTATCTCCGGTATGAAGTCGTCGCAAGATGCTCCCATCAACCAGCTGCTCCTCATCTCCACTATCTCCGCAACGTCCTATTTTGAGATGAACCATGGCACATTTGTCTGTCCCGACCTCCATGCCAAGAGCTTGACTGTAATCCTGCATTACCCTCAGCGCTTGCTCTAAACCGCGTTGTCCGCAGGCATAGAGTTTAAGGTCATCCATGTAAAACAAGTGGGTGACCTTGTGCCTCCGGTAATTGGGCGTGCCACAGCTGGATCCCTTAGTATTTTTCAGCGCTATGGACAAAGGCAGTAGCGAGATGCAAAAGAGCAAGGGACTCAAGGAGTCTCCTTGGAAGACGCCTCTTTTAAATGATACCAACTTTCTCAGAGTCAACTGGATTTTCGCTTCCATTTGGCGCACCCGCCTCTGTGCTCTCTCAACAGGAGCGTCTCTCACTCTCCCCTGTCCAGTCAGCCTCAGAGCCGCAGCGTACATTTCACAATTGATGCTCCAAGTATCAGAGATCTCCGATAGCCGTTCACTCACCGCCTCATCCTCTCTCTTTAAATCTGTCAGCTTGAAGTACCTCTTGTTGTCATGCAAGGCCCTTCGGTCACTGAAATCGCCAGGTGTGGCGGCTTCGTCGATTTCCCTCTCAGCGGGCCTTATCGGCGACCTTTCAGCCTGGTTAACAGGAATTCAGTCGCCGGAGGGGCAGGCTGAGCTGGAGCAGGAACGTATCCCTGCCCCCGAAGGTAAAATACCTGGTTTCGCAAGCTCTGGGAGGTAAGTGTGCTATGCTCTGGACGCATTTCACACCACCTCCCATGCATGCGGGACATGTATACGGCGCGGGCTACTGCTCTCGTAGCAGCTGAGCATGTCATCCTTCAGTTCCGTCGTCCACCTAAAACAGTCCATGTCGTTGCGCGTCTCGTCGTCAGGGCGATTAGAGACACCGCCACCTTGTCCAGAGCCGGCTTCCGATACCGGCCTGGTGCGGGTGCTCTTCTTCTGGGGCGGTCGAACCAGAAGGTAGGGCCCGTCCGGTGGTTAGCCTTAGGGCCCCCAGCTGACATTTCGGAGGGAGCCGACCACATTGCCTCCTAGGGATGACCTGTACAGGTTGCCGGCCGGCTTGCATCCCTGGCTTGGTTTAACCCCGCGGTGTCGCCACTCACCAAATAGCCGTATGATGTTGAGCGGCTTCCTGGGGGTGCATTTTATACCTACGGCCAGGTCTGTGATCAGCCGCCCCTAAGATGGAGTCAGACGCTGTCGGGAAACCGTTCTTGACATAGGTTCAGCCGTTTCCTCACTGGGTTGGTTCATACGCCTGCTTTCACACCTGTGACCACCTTAGGCCCTTTCAAGGCAAGGAGTACCAATCTTTTAGTTGCCTCTTACGACAGGGTTTAATCTGCGAGAGAGGGGTGAGGGTGACTGGACAGGGGAGAGTAAGAGACTCTCCAGTTGAGAGAGCACAGAGGCAGGTGCGCCAAATGGAAGCAAAAATCCAGTTGGCTCGCCAAGAAGCATCCCGTATCCAGTGTGTGATGGAATATAGAGCGGCTGGTAGGCCTTTTAGGCGCTGCGTGCGCCAGATAGCTCGAGAACCAAGGCGCGACCATCACACGCTCAGTCAAGCGGTACTGGTTGTTGTCAAGCAGCATTGTCTTCGGGTGAAACCAGAGTTCGAACAGAGTTGGTATCATTTAAAAGCGGCGTCTTCCAAGGAGACTCCTTGAGTCCCTTGCTTTTTTGCATCTTGCTACTGCCTTTGTCTATAGCGCTGAAAAATACTAAGGGATACACCTTTGGAACGCCCAATTACCGGAGGAACAAGGTCACCCACTTGTTTTACATAGCCTCCGGACAACGCGATTTAGAGCAGTCGCTGAGGGTAGTGCAGGATTACAGTCAATCTATTGGTATGGAATTTGGGATAGACAAATGTGCCATGGTTCATCTCAAAAGAGGACGTTGCGGAGATAGTGGAGATGAGGAGCAGCCCGTTGATGGGAGCATATTGCGACAACTGCATGCCGGAGATACTTATACCTACCTTAGAGTGGCGCAGCGTCACATCCAAGAGGCAGAATTGGTCAAAAAGTGTCTCCGCCGCAAGTATTTGCACCGACTCCGGCAGATCTGGTCGTCAGAACTGTCCGACAAGAACAAAGTCGCTGCCACAAACATGCTTGCGGTCCCATTATTGTTATACAGCTTTGATGCTATCCACTGGAAAGTGGAAGAGCTGCAATAAATCGACATAAAGACCCGCAAAAGGTTGAATATGTTGAATATGGAGGGAAGTCTACATCCTAGATCCCCTGCCCCGCGAATATACCTCCCGCGACACCTGAGAGGGAGTGGACTATTGAGTTTGGGGCGTCTGCATAACAGAGTAGTACTGGCCACTGCCTGCTATGTTACGACGAGCACTGACCCCCTGATCCGCTTTGTGCGAGAGCACGACGAGGGACGTGAAGCTGAAGCCTTCGCTATCAGCTGCGGCTTGGAGCAGATAGTCAAAGAACCAACAAGGATTCCCAGCCGCCACGGAGATTTTGCTAGTCTGTTGGACCTATATCTCACAACTACTCCAACGGCCTACACAGTGAAGGTAACCGCCCCACTGGGATTGTCTGACCACAACACCGTCTCGACGCTATGCAAAATGCATTCTCCAGATCTCTACCATGAAAAGCCTCGTCGGGTCTGGCATTACTGGCAGCATAGTGGGACGACCTAAGAGAATACTACCAGTCCTTTCCCTGGAACGACGTCTGCTTCAAGTCACGAGACCCATCAGCTTGCGCCCAAGAAATAACAGAGGTATTAATATCCGGCATGGAAGCCTATATTCCTTATGTCGTCAAGCATCCCTCCAAAAACAAGCCATGGTTCAATCAGCGTTGTAGAGATGCAGTTACCTCTAAAAACCAACATTACAGAGAATGGAGGAAAAATCCAAATGCTGAGAGCCACCGCATTTTAATCGACGCCAGAAATCACTGTAAACGCGTGATTGACAGCAGCAAGGAGGAACACAACCATCGCTTCTGTTCCTAAAGAAAAAGCAGACATCTTGAGAAAGCTCTTCGCAGCCAATTCTACTGTAGACTTTCAAGGAAGTACTCCGACCACCACCATAAGCGTGATCTCGAGAATGGCAGAGGTCAAATTTCAACATCGAGATGTAAAAAGCATCCTCCAAAAACTGAACACCAATAAAGCTACTGGTCCTGACCAAATTCCAGCCATTGTCCTTGAACACTGTGCCGCTGAGCTTGCACCTATTCTTTGCAAGCTCTTCAAACTTTCGTATCAACAAGGCGTGTTTTCCGCTTCGTGGAAGATTGGCTACGTACAGCCCATCCCCAAGAAAGGCAAAAAAACTGATCCTACCAATTATAGACCTGTGGCTCTTCTCAGCATCATGTCTAAGGTTATGGAGACTGTCATTAACACACAGCTCCTGAAATACTTGGACAACAATAACATCATAAATGATCGCCAGTATGGCTTCCGTAAGCACAGGTCTACAGGTGACCTCCTTGCCTACGTCACTCACTTGTGGAACAGAGCAATAGACAATCATGGCGAATCCCGTGTTGTTGCACTTGATATATCGAAAGCCTTCGACAGAGTGTGGCATGACGGACTTCTGGTCAAACATGCTGCTTACGGACTACCAACTGGCCTGCGCCAGTGGCTGAACCGATCCGACCACCGATCTCTGTTTGTTATAGTCGAGGGCTGTTCATCAGACGTATTTTCAATAAACGCCGGTGTTCCTCAGGGATCTGTCCTATCCCCTACACTGTTTCTGCTGTACATCAACGAGCTGCTAGAAATAACATCCAATCCAATCTACAGCTTCGCAGATGACAGTACATTAGTGTCGTGCATGGAACCAGGCAAGCCACTGTCATCCCAGGAGACGGTACGTCGGCGACAGCAGCATGCCTCACAGATCAACGCAGATATCAAAACAATTGTCGAGTGGGGATTAGCAAATAAAGTACAGTTCAACGTACAAAAAACTCAGGCAACAACACTTACAAAGAAGTCTCACGATGGCTTACCAACCGTGGAAATGGAGGGTCACCCCATAGTCGAATCACCTTCCGTCAAGCTTTTGGGAATCAACATCAACAATAACATGTCCTGGCACGACCACGTCGTCAGTATTGCTAAAACGGCATCCCAGAAGCTTGGAGTTTTGTTCCGCTGTAGGAAGTTGTATACACCAGAGCAACTGCTGCTGCTCTACAAGGCACAGATCCGACCATCGCTGGAGTATTGCTCCCATGCGTAGGGATGCGCTCCGAAGCACTCTCTGAAGCTTCTGGACACTATCCAGAAAAGAGCGATTAGACTAATCGATACGCCTAACCTCACAAAGGACCTCCACAGCCTGGAACATCGAAGGAGGGTGGCTGACCTATCCCTGTTTTACAGATTTTATCACGGAAGATGTTCGAGTGAGCTCTCTCAGATAATAACACCACAGGCCGTCCGAACCAGGAATACTAGAGAAGCTCTGCGAGCTCATCCTTACCAGGTCGAGGTCCTTACTCCCCGAACCGGTCTCCTCCAGCATTCCTTCTTTTGGAGAACTTCGACGCTGTGGAATCAGCTGCCGGGGAATTTGTTTCCCGACGGCTACAACCTGCAGCGTTTCAAATCTAACGTGAACCGATACTTATTCTCTCGCAGCGCTTTCAGCCTTTGCGGGAGGCCGACCATAAAAAAAGGAGATTGCGGGTAAAGGAGCCTTCCTTTTTAGAGCAGCAACACGGGCAGCCGAAGAACTTAGTCTCACGCTCGACTTCACGCGGAGGTGTCAGCAGTCCGTTGCGGAACTTGCTCCCGCACAATTAAAAACCCGCATTAAAGCTGCTGAAGTCCAATTGCTCTTAAGACTTCACAAAGATAAACCAATGCACGGAACCTTCTACAAACATCTAGAAGAGCATGGTTTATCTGAGCAGTTGACCTTCTCCTTCCTAAGGTCTAATGGTTTGAAGTCGGAGACTGAGAGCTCTATAATGGCTTGCCAAGCCGGTGTCGTTAACATCTTAGTATACCGTAGCCGGATTATGGGTATGGATGTGCCCGATATCCGCTGTAGAGCTTGCCTGCAGGCGCCAGATGCCCGTACGCACCTTTTGTCGGCGTGTGAGGTGTACGCTGGCACAGCCTACGTCTATCGGCACAACGCGGCTCTACGAGTGGTATACTACCATTTAAGGCACTCATAGGGTATAGAATGAGACACTGGTGCTGCAATACGCTCCAGGGGACATAGAGTCCGTTGTGGAGAACGAGAGGTGCCAAATTTACTGGAACTACTCATTCTCCACGCTCGAGCTTATACAAGCAAATAATCCGGACAGTCCTCCTCGACTACCAACATAAGACGATGTTCGTTATCGAGTTCTCAGCACCTGCCGAGGGAAACATCGTATCTAAGGAGGGGGAAAAGCAGACCAAGTATCAGGAGCTCCTCGGACAACTTCACAGGCTCTGGCCGGACTACACTGTGAGTCTGCTAGTAATGGTCATTGGATCCCTAGGTGGTATGAGGAATACGCTGCTCTCTGCACTGCGCAAAATGCCGGTGTGCCGTGCGGCGGCGCACATCTTAGCCGCCAGAATGCGGAAGGCAGTCACCCATGGGTCCCTTCGTCTGCTTAGGTCGCACGATTCGCGGACCCAGTGATTGCTCACCTCACGGTGTGAGGAGTAGTCGCTGGATAATGGAACAGCATCCCGGTGTGTCGGATCCCAGGTTGCACCTTTTTTGTTTTTGTTTGGTTTTCCTGTGATCATGTTACAAACTTCTAGGGTAGACAAAACACCCGAAAATAAGAAAAAAAGTTCATATGAACATGGGTCCGGAAACGCTTCCTCAGGGAGTAGGGCCCTTTGAAGATGACCTTCAAAAACTTCTCTTCGTTGTATAGCTTCGGTTCTACTACAGCTATCGCAACCAATTTTGAAACATGAAATGTAGTTGGTAGGTTCATCAATTTGAGCCTTCCGGACTTTGTCACCTTTAACCAGGGGCGTACAAACCAGGGGGTATAAGGCGTCAATTTCTTTTTATTTTTATATCTGATTATGATTCTCCAATGCCTTTTACATAAAAAAGGTACTCTTAGTAATAGTCGCTATCTGTCACCGTTTCCTCCGAAAATAGCTAAATCCAATCAATAATAAATTATTGGTCTTAAACACATTATTACGCTGAAATAAAAACGAAGTTCAGTACAGACACTGAGCATTAAAAGTTAGTCAAATCGTCTTCTTCAATGAAAATAAATTAGATTAGAGAGATTTTTGCCTTTCCGGAATTAGGTGTATAAAAAGTAAAAGGGAACGTATATAAAATATTCCAAAAAGAAACAAACCTACACAATCAAAACTAATAATAAATTTGCAATAAATCATTCGCGAGCACCAATGGAAAACTTAAAGTTTAGAAGTTTTAAAAGAACAAATGAAACAAGGCTTAACGAGTGAGTCAAGAAGGCAGAGTAAATTTTTGTCCTGAAGGTGAATTTACTAACGCCGTCGTCGACTGACCCTGTACGTACCAAAATAAATTCAAAATAACAATCGCTGAAGATGCCTGTCACCACGTTCAATAGATTTATTGCACCTACGTAGCATATTTAAATTGGCGTCAGTGAAAACGTCAGGGATAGTTTGGATCATTTCAGCCGCAACAGAAATCCTAGCCACCAAATCTTCCTCCGACTGAACTGGAGTTTCATATACAAGGCTTTTAATATGTCCCAAAGAAAGAAATCCAGAGGAGATACATCTGGGGACCGGGCTGGCCAGTTGACATCGCTTCCACGTCCAATCCAATGTCGTCTAAAACAATCATCGAGGTGCTCACGTACGATATGTGAAGAATGAGCGGGTACTCCATTATGCTGGAACCACAGATTCCGACGTATGTCGAGGGGCAGCTCATCCAATAACTCAGGTAAGGTGTATCTTAACAAATTGAGGTACACCGTCCCAGTTAGTCGAGGAGGCAACATGATTGGTCCGATTAGACGTACTCCCAACAATTCCAGCCCACATTTGACCGAGAATCGATGTTGGTACCCTCTTTTTGAAGAGCGTGAGGGTTTTCCTCCGCCCACACATCGCTATTCCGTGAATTAAAAATACCTTCTCTCGTAAAAACAGCCTCATCACAGAAAGCACAAATTTCGGAAATTGGGGTTCTTGCGTACACTGTTGAAGAAACCACACGTAAAACTCTACGCGGGGTGCATAATCATCAGGTCCCAATTCCTGTACTTTCTGGCGATGGTAAGGATGAATAAGTTGTTCGTTAACAATCTCCCATACAGGTACATGACTTACATTCATGTATTCTGCAACGGCTCGGGTACTAACACCAGGATTTTCCTCGAATTGTCGAAGTACCTCTTCCTCAAATTCTGGAGTTCGTACAGTTCTTTGAGCGCCATGATCTGGCCTCGTTATTTTAACGGAGCCAGATTCCATTATGCGCTGATTTACCCTCTCGAACAGCGTGTGAGCAGGTATACACGGCTCCTGATACAATCTTGGCGGCTCTTCCATTGCAACGAACTTCGCCATAAATTAATAGCATATCGGCACATTCGGCGAAAGTATAATCCATGGTTCACTGGCGACACAATATTTTATTGACAGATTTTTGACAACTAGATAAATTTTAATAAACTAACGCCAACGTGATCAAACAACATAGGTGCAATAGAAATCAATTAATGTATCTAACTCAGTGGCGGTTTCCGAGGAAACGGTGACAGCTAGCAACTATTACTAAGAGTACCTTTTTTATGTAACAGGCATTGAAGAATCATAATCAGATATAAAAATGGCAAGAAATTGACGAGGAGTAGGGTCAAATTTACCCAAATACCCCCCTGGCTTGTACGCCCCTGGTTAAAGGTGACAAAGTCCGGAAGGCTCAAATTGATGAACCTAACAACTGTATTTCATGTTTCAAAAGTGGAGGCGATTGCTGCAGTAGTACCGAAGCTATAAAACGAAGAGTAGTGTTTGAAGGTCATCTTCGAAGGGCCCTAGTTCCCTGAGGAAGCGTTTCAGAACCCATGTTCATATGCACTTTTTTTTTTATTTTCTTGTGATTTATCTACCCTAGAAGTTTATAACATGATCACCGGAACACCCCTTCTTAATTCACGCCACTGGAATTTGTTGGTCTATGTTGTAAATACATTCGTGAGCACATTAGCAAAATAGTGAGACGCCATAAATAAGTGCACAAATATGTGCAATCTGCAACGAAGCTTTGGATGCGGTATTGATTTGATAATTTTGTATCGAGCAGTAATTATCTCCAATGACACAATAAAGGATATCAGGATACTGAGGCTTAACTTTGCTGGGTTTGAAAGGCACAGGATACACCTGGCTCAAATTCGCATATAATAAAGTCGTCAATAAGCATAATGCAATTTACACTCAAAAACATCGATTTCGAAGTTTGTCAGATATTTTTGTGATTGGACTTGAATGATTTTAAGACATATCTTTACAAGTAGGGTACAATAAAACTTTAGAAACGTTCCGTTAAAAGTTGAACTTACCTCAACTTAGAAGCATATTCACATTCTATGGTAGCTCTATCTTTTACAAACTGTCCATATTTTTCTAAAAAGTCAATTCCTTTCAGCGTATGCATGGACAGGTTGTCATACTGGTCCTGCAATAAAGAAGTAAGTTAGCAGCTTCATGACAGTTCAGAACAGTTAGATATATTGCGATAGTAAAATAGGGTTTTTCAAAGGTGACAAACTTTAAAAATTTTAAATTCATAGCTTAACTGATAGTCTTCATTCTAGAAAACTTGGGGCAATTGTGTCATTATTTTTGGCTGTGCTTCTAGAAATGTTATTTAGGGTTACGCTTCCAAAGTTTAAAAGAATAAGAATAATAAAAGTTAACCACAAAATCCGAAAAATTGTTCTAATTTGATCAAATTTCAAGGTTTTTTTTTAAATGCCCATAATTTTCAAACTGCATGGGATAAGATTTTTTTCTGATTTTTCTCATGATAGTTACAACCAATTCTGTCACCCCGTTGCGGCTTGACGTTGACTTCTGGGGCATCCATACATAAATAACCCCCTCTTACACCCATATGTTATAATCAATCGTAGTGGTAGGTACCTGTAGCTCTTGAATGTATCACTTTAGACTACAAGTGTGCTAGTTTTTTGGAATTGTTTTATCGGGAGGAACACAGAAAGGCACTAATATAATTTTGAACCGGACTCACGTGACCAAAAATAAATACTTCATTGGGTAACACAATAACAACAAAAGATGCAACATTTGCTCTAATTTACATCGCCAAAATTATATTTCTCTACTACTGCCCAGTTCCAAACATTCTTGATAGGGCATTTAATTAGCCTTTAATTAGATCTTCATTTTGCCATTATCATTTTTTAATTATCGTCAAAATTTCTGACAGATCATTTAATTAGCCTAAAATTAGCTCCTCATTATGGCATTAGTTATGACCATTGTATATAGGGTTGCTCTGCTAACATTTTTCTAAGTTAGAACATGCGATTTTTACTTAAAAAAGTGGAGCATTTTTAACTTTTTTAACTAAATTTCGATTTCCAAGAAAATACTCCCCATAACCATACTTTTCCTTGTCTCGTCCCTTTGATACACATCCAATATTCCGTCTAATAAGAAAACTAAGATATTCTATCTTTAGCACAAGTTTTTCGATATGACGTTAAGTCGAAGCGTGAGCGCAGCGTCCCTCATTGATCATGTGTTTTTCAGTCGCTCCAAACTCAATAGTCCATGCCCCCCAGGTATCGTGGACGGTATATTCGCGGGACAGTGGAGCTAGGATATATACTTCTCTCCCTATTCATCCTTTTGCGATTCTTTGTTTCGATTTGTCGCAGCTCTTCCACTGTCCAATGGATGGCACCTTAGGTGTATAATAACAATGGGACCGCAAGCATGTTTGTGGCAGCGACTTTGTTCTTGCCGGACAGTTCTGACGACCAGATCTGCCGGAGTCGGTGCAAATACTTGCGGCGGAGACACTCTTTGACCAATTCTGCCTCTTGGACATGACGTTGCGCCACTCCAAGGTAGGTATAGGTATCTCCGGCATGCAGTTGTCGCAAGATGCTCCCATCCATCAGCTGTTCCTCCTCTTCACTATCTCCGCATTGCCCTCTTTCGATGAACCATGGTTCCGACCTCTATTCCAATAGCATGACTGTACTCCTGCACTACCC
Source organism: Callosobruchus maculatus (assembly GCA_951848785.1). Lineage (NCBI taxonomy): Eukaryota > Metazoa > Arthropoda > Insecta > Coleoptera > Chrysomelidae > Callosobruchus > Callosobruchus maculatus. The sequence continues at coordinate 1,312,486 of CATOUR010000191.1, read as the reverse complement.
TCAGCGTTGTTCCGGGGCATAGAGTTTCAGGTCATCCATGTAAAATAAATGGGTGTCCTTGTGCCTCTGGCGATTGGGCGTGCCACAGCTGTATCCCTTAGTATTTTTCAGCGCTATGGACAAAGGCAGTAGCGAGATGCAATAGAGCAAGGGACTCAAGGAGTCTCCATGAGAGACGCCTCTTTTAACTGATACCAACTCTGTCCGAGCCCGGGTTTCACCCGATGTTATAGCGTACTGGGTCTTCCAGAGTGGCATCAGTTGTTTGATGCATTCCACTATTTGAGCATCTAGCGAAAGACATTCCAACAGTCGCACAATCAGTTCATGAGACGCAGCGTCATGTGCCTTACTGCACGGAGCCTTCTGACACTGTGTGACATAGCGGTCAATCAACACGTTATCCTTGCAACCAGCTTCTTCTTTTTTAGACTTTCTTTGTTAATATGCGTGGAGAAATACGGGATTTACAGCTTGAAGGATACGCATGTACAAGATTCTGGTGGAGAGCCTGTAACATGCGTTCAGGTATGCTTTGGCTTATAGTTTTTGGGGTCAGACAAATTTCCGGCCTTCTGGAGAGGCACGGTTCGACCCTCAACAAACCAAGCCACAATTGGCTGCTCCTGATTTAGCCACGAGTTAAACACTCTAGCTAAATGCCAGTTGCAACTGGGAAACTTCTTCAACTAATAGGTATGTCCACACTCGTACCTTTTTGCTTGTGCTTAGTGCATGCCGCTACGCATATCTCTGCGCACACCATGACGCAAAGCACGCATGCGGCAGCGCATGCCTTATTCGAGCCGGAAGTAGCCATATTTCATAGCGCACGCCACAGCGCGGGCAGTTCCACGGCTCTTGGATTTCTGTGAGCTTCAACGTGGTTTTGGCTCGAATAATAGTATGATTACCATATTTTGTAAAGTGTTAACATGAATAACGAGCAGACTTTGAGGTTTATTGAAGACTACAGGTCTTATCGGTGCTTATGAGATATTCACAGTAAATCGTACACAAATAAAAATAAACTTAATGGTGCCTTCCGTGAATTAAATGAAAAGTACAAGTTAAATGAGAATAAGATAAAGAACATCAAAAAGTAACTGAAATGAGAAGTGGTCGCGGGAGTGATAGCAAATACGATTCTACTTGGTCTGCTTATCGGAAGTTGTTATTAGCTAATTCTGTGACACCCAGGCAAATGAAGGACCTATATGGGATGATAATCACTTCTGCTGGTATCGCTTCTCTAAACCGAGTATCTGATTTTCCTATAGCTAGTCTGACAACATCCAGCAGAGTTTCAAAATATTGTTTCTGAACATCCTTGTAAAGTTTCTAAAAAAATACTGTCATTGCCTTCTAAGTCCTTTGAAGTTTGGAAATTGCGAGTTTTAAAGTAATCCTTCATCAAAATTGATGGCCTCAATTTTTGCGTTTATTAACATGCTTTAATTCTAAGTACGCTGCACTTATCCTTCCAAGCAAAATTGCGTCGGTTTCATCTGTCTTCACACACCGAAGTGAGGCGCAAGTATGAACCAAACCGCATGCTATTAGGCACGCGCGTTAACGCATGTTGAATTGGACATTGAAAGGCAAGTTAAAAGAGAAAGGTCACGAGTGCTTAAGGTATCCGGGGCAGGAGCTGCGAAATGATTTGCGCCTCGTAAGGCGCCCAGAATTTCTTCCTTGTTTATTGGATGACGGAGTACATTTAATTTAAGAGTTCTCCTACAAACGGACTCGAACAGCGCCAAGGCTGGAGTTTCGAGAGATTTAAGCTGTTGGTAAAGGTCCCTCCAAAATTAGTAAAATGCAAAACAGTGCTACGTTTCTTCAAACATTTATTAACATATGTATTTATAAAAATATGACCCAGGTAAACCGTATAGATGTTTATCAGAAATATTCGCACAGTGCTCATTGCCTTCATGGAAACATCGATTTTGACTGATCCAATTTAAACTCAAACAGTTGAATCAACTTTGAAGAAAATGATATCAAAAAATGAAATCAAAATATGGTTCTATAAAAGAAAATATCGATTTTAGTCGAAGACGCAACTGTAAAGAACAAGTGAATCAGGTAATTGATACTTTAGAGATAATAAGCGTCATCATCATTAACGACAGCCAAAATACACATAAGGAGATAAAAAATGTAAATGTTGATCACCAGCGTATCGAGGCCAGTTTGAACAAACAACAAAATAACTTTGAAGGCCTGTCTAGAAAGGCCAAAATTCTCACATTTAACTACAATATGCACCCAAAGAAAGGAGGGACAGCTCAGGAGGAAAATAAGCACTTGTAAAAGCCGACTATAAACTCGCGTGGTTCATACAGGAAGAATTACAAAACGCCGTCGAGGTACATAAAAAAGTAGAACCTCAGAGGTAAATCTCACTTACACTTACTTACAAATGCAGATTACAGATTGTTTTCGAATCAAATGAAAATTTGAACCACCCTCAGATGTGGGAAAATTCACGATCATTAAATTAGACAGATTCGCAGCACACCTGCGAACGGAGAAATCACTGAGATTTTTTTATCTAGGAGTTTGCAAGTATACTGACCACAAGTGTAAATACCAATCAACAATCAAATTTTGCTACTATTCTTACCTATCCCAATCAGTGGATTGGCCGCTGAATTACTTTTTGTGAGGTACTATGAACCAATGGATGTACCGTACTATAAATACTGAGGCTGAAATCCACGATGGGGTTGTATAGGGTCGAAACGCTTGAAAAATGACGCTAACATGAATGGTAGGGTCAACAAGAAAACCTCACTGGGTGCATCTATGTCTTGGCGACAGAATGTTAAGCATTTTGAGGACTTAATAAATTAATTTCTATCTTGTTAAATCAATAATAATTACTGCATCTCGGTTTTAATTTATTGTTTCGAAATGTCACTTTTCTTTCAAATCCTTATCCTCAAAGGTAAATTTGTTTTCTATCTAAAAACTTGGGAAAGGGTATTGACCAGAACGCTGATAAGTAAAGCTTTTACATACTCATGAAGAAAAACTTGGGTTAAAGATAGAATGGACTGGATGGAAGTATTTTTATTCGACAGGCACTTCAATAAAATAATATAGACAAAAAAGGTATGATTATGGAGTTTTTAATTAACAGTCAAAATTTGTTGAAAAAGTCTCTAACAAACATTTTTTTTAACTCAATTACTTTTTTTGCAGATCTCTTTTTTTTGCTGAACATAATATGTTTTTTGCTTTATCTTTAACCTTGCGATATCCATAGGCCAATTTCCAGGTGCTTTGAAGCTGGCGACCGTTATCTCGCTGCGTAAAAAACAAGAATAATTCAAAACTCATTTTTCAAACTTCTGGAAAAGATTGTTGCTGGTAGAATACATAGTTTTATAAACGGAAAACAATGGTTTATCTCAGATTCAACATGGCGTCGGTCGTAATTACTCAACTAGAACTGCTGCCTCATGTCGTGTTACATAATATGACTCTTTGGAGAAAGGGTAGTATACATTGCTATACTTTTCCTCGAGCGTTTGAGGTTGTCATATTGAAATTGTTCTAATTTCTACAAACAGGTACACGATTTCCTGTAGACGCATGGATTCTGTCATACGTTTTTCATAAAAAAATCCAGTTGAGGATAGCAAATTACTTGACTAAAACAGAAAAAAAAGTTTGGAGTACCTCAAGGAAGTATCCTATCTCCCTTTCTGTTTCTAATTGTTATTAACGACTTTTAAAATCATATAGACTGCAGGTCAGAATCCATTACAGAACTAGAATGAAAAACCAACAAATCCCTAACACGGGCTACAAGTAACAAACTTATATAGTGAAGAAGTGCGAAACAAACCTATGATGATTTCAAATCACCGGGAATCAGAGCTTAAGATTTACCTCAGCCCCGTACAAATGGAAAAAGCAAAGAACACAAGACTCCTTGGCCTTTTTTATCGACGACAAACTGTAGCACAGTTGTGTCCATTTGGCAATAAAAAAAATGAACTTAGCATATTATGTAATCAGGAAACAGATTCAGCGAAGCTATCTACTTCAAGTTGATAGAAAATAGTTTCTATAGCATATCAGTTTTTATAAAAGTTCGTTTAAATTACCACAAACTTGACGCACAACATGACCCGGGGTCATGAGCAGGCAACTTGTGGCAATGACACGATACTAAATCTGCTATCCAATTTCATATCAAATTTGATCGCAAATTTGTTATGAAATTTCTTAACAAAAATGGTATCAAAAAGTGCAGAGAATTTGAAACTGTATGATACCATCTCAAATTTAATACTAAATTTGAGCCGGGCGCAAGCGCAGATGAAACTAAATAGGACAGTTGCCAATACTGGGCTGATCCAACGACGTCGGGCTGATCATTTTCATATTACATCACAAGTGGGCATGTCTACAGTATATTCAATCCCAAGATAGACTCCAAATAAACAGTCGCGTGCAACATTCGCGTGGTTACTGTCCGCTAACGTCTGCGAACGCGCCAGCTATAGTCCAGTGCAATTATGAAATTTTATATGACTATTTAAAAGGATTGCCCTATGAGCCCATTGCAACTCAAAAGTAGCCAGTTGCCAGTTTGAAATGATCATTAGGCAATGGATACTTGACATTGCATATTTGGATCTACTTTCCAGTCAGCCTTGGAGATTTTGACTTGCCAGATTATAACACACAATTTGCACATAATGTACTGGACTATTAGAGACCCCACCGACATGAGCCGATCACGCACGCGGGCTTGTTTTCATTTGGTCTAGCTTGGCTGTGAATACAGTATAGTCATCGGACAGTCTTTGTTAATGTACGGTTAGTGTACGAGCTCGTACAGTGTTGCCAAATTACACGATTAATCGTTGCACGATTTTGATCCCTATTACACGAACAGAGGGAAAATTCTCACGCTTTTTAGTATTGCCGGTGCGACGTACTTAAAGTATGTTTATGACTTTACATGATTTTTGGTACCAGACACGCCCACTTGTGACGTAATATAAAAATGATATATTCGATACTAACGCGTTTTATAGGTTATGTTAGCATTGCATCATTATTAGACGTTTGTTTCACACATCTTGGATATTCTCACCTTAGATCATTTTGTCTTAGTTTCGTGCGCGTTCCATTCGCGAAATGAAAAGAGATTAATTGAGGATATTTGTTCTCTATTCACCTCTCCAGAGTTTGGTTTTGTAGTTGAGCTCCGACAAGTTTTTTTTAGACACTAACCTTACTTTCGTTTTTTGCGTATGTTTGTATTTATGTATTATTTATTTTATCAAATCAAATTCCATGTTATCACTTTTGTTTTACATAAAAAATATAATGTTGATTGCAAATATAAAGGAATGTAGCGACGACACATGAATGTGCAGCAATGAAAAATCATGACGAAGTCCATAATGTAAATGTAGCGACGACACATGAATGTGCAGCAATGAAAAATCATGACGAAGTCCATAATAATACAAAATGTAGATGAGCAGAAATGCCAATGTTCCTTGCAATGTGCTTGCAATTTGATTTGCCTAAATTTGAATTTATGTCATGACGTAATGTCATAATGTCACTTCAAAATATTACGATCAAAATCATCAGTGAAGAAAAGGCTACAAATATAAATCAGATATTATGGAATGCTAAGTGGTTCTACGTATATTCTGCAGATATCCTGACATATAAAATGAAGCAACTCAAACACCAGTGGCAGATGGAATGAGGCGAAGTAGCAGCATGTAGGTTAGAGACATAAATTTCAGTTGTATATAAATTACTTCAGCCAATACTCTACACAAGGCATAGCCTTCAGAGTGGCACTATTTGTATAGACCAATACGAATAAAGTAATAATAATAATAATAAAAAAAATAAATATAAAGTGATGTTAAACTTAATTGACACATATGTATTAATTTAGATCTGGAGTCTTAAACAGCAATAGATATTGTTCATATCACCATAAATTTTCTGCTCATTTACCTTTCCTATTATTGCGGAAATATAATATTTTGTCTTAAATGTACTGAAGACAGTAAAACATATATTTAAAAAGTAGAAAAGAATTTATTTGAGTAAATTCAAAGTGCGCTCTCACTGTGGAATTTGTGGGTATAAAAATAATTTTTTTTTAACCGGAAGGGATATTGACAAACCCGGATATTTCCCGGACTAGTTTTTTCATGCTGATTCCGAATCTGTATTTAGTTTTCCTAGTACCTGTAGATTTGGTTGTTTTGTATACGGACAGACGGACAGACAGAAGCTCTGCATAAGCTCTCTTCAGTGACAGTGAGAGCTAAAAGTTTATTAATTTACGTTACACTATTCACAGATGTGACATTTAGAAGCTAGTGTTTTGTGGAGAGAACTAAAATGCGTTCATTTGATGTCAAATATAGTGTGAGTTTTTCGTCTCAAGAAATGAAGTGATATTAATTTATCTCACAAGAGAAAGGAATGCAGTTTTTTTTCGCAAATTTGATAGAAAATTTAATATCGTGTCATACAGCTCTAAAACATTTTGCGGCGCATGTTGCAATAACATTTGTGGTGAGGTAAGGTGGTAAAGTGAAAAGACGCACATGTTGCCGCAACTTGCAGTGCGTCATGACATTGCAACATACCAGAATGGAAACGCACCATAAGAAGCGCCACTAATAACTCACAACGTTACAACTTAATAATTTGAACTTATTTTAATCTGTATATAGTTTAGTGTCTGTTTCTCGACATTTCTCGACTCGAATAAAGGATATTATATTCTATAATGAAAGTTATACACCCGTATGTAACAAAATCTCGCATCGGTTCGTTATCAGACAAGTCAGAAACGGATGCTCGGCCTCCTCAGAAAGATAAATCAAGGAAAGAACATTAACCGATAATTCCATTTAAAAAGTTCATCTCAAGCTTCGTATTTATTCATATTAACCATTACGTCTTGCAAATTTAATCAATTACTGATTGATCATTTGAAACTATAATCGATTACAAATTCCTTCTGTTAACAAAAAGTGATAAAAATACGATTGACTACATTTAAGATATAAGATGTTTTCGCGGAGCTAATCCCGAACATGTATCGAACTTCGAACATAACACGAATAAGTTAGATATTTATCAAATGCGCATGTCTTCTAATAATTAGTTCCGAATTTTTCAGCTCCGCGCATCACGCTTGTCTAAGTTGGCTACACGTCTGCGTGTCCCTGAATTTCCTTGACACGTGATACTCTCGTAACAAAAAGTAATTTTTTTGTAAAATCATAAGAATAATAATATATTTAAAATAACAGTTTGCTTGACACAAAAAACGGCTAAAAATAGAGCTAAGTGGGTTTTAGAGGATACTGAATGACCTATAATACATGCTTTCGAAAACAAATGTCTTTTTTATCCTTTTTTATGGCGAAAATATTACGCCTCAAACAAATCCTCATTTTATTTATCTTATGTTAATGACTTTACGAAGAAAAATTTGTTTGTGTATGACGTCAAAGGCACTACAAGATTTAAACTAAAATAATAACCTCATTAATGTAGGAAAAGCTGTGAGGCGTTATTTGGAAGAAAAGTTGGGGGTGATTTTAGGAGTTGAAGTAAAAAAGTTGTTTCGAAAGTATGGTATGATAGGTTATTCAGTACCCTTGGAAGGCCCACTTAGTTATCTTTTTTTATCTGTTTTTCTTGTTAATATATTACGCCTCAACAAATCCTTATTTTATTAATAACCTCACGAAAGAAATACGTGTTTGTATAAAATCAAAGATACCAAAAGATTTTAAATAAAATGAGGATTTGATTTGTGTAAGAAAATTGGGTGCTGTTTGAAAAATAAACGTTAAGGGTGAGTTTTAAGGGTTAAAGTTCAAAAAAAAAATTTTTTTGAAAGCATGGTATAATAGACCATGTAGTACCTTCACAAAAATTCCACTCAGTTTTCGTTTGAACTTTTTTTTGTTACGAGGATATCACGTATCAAGGAAATTGAGGGACACCCTATATAGCTTGACCATACATTTTATGAAAAATCATCTAAATATCGAAGTCCCTTTCAGCCTCGCTTTTAGCTTAGGTTTAAAATTTTAAAGTGGCGTAGTTTTTCATCGGAGCGTTTCCTCAGTCTGGAAGAGGTCTAATTCAACTCATAACATCAAGCAGATCAACACTTGTTTAACCATCAATTAAGCCCAATTTGACCTCAATAAGTCGACTGTTTGGCATAAGTTAGGTTAGTACTGAAACTTCAAAGTATCGTAAAATTTTAACGGGGAATTTTCTCAGTCTAGGAGTGGTATCGTTCGACTCAGGGCGTCAATCTGCGTCGAATGACACCCCTCTTGACCCCTATTTCGAGTTTTGCTAAAACGAATTCTAGCCCTTCCTCCTTTCAAATGACCATAATAGGCATTTACGGAAATTATGATCTCGGGTTAATGCGATCACATCAAGGATCACTGATCCTGAAGTTCGGAAAGTGATCTAGGATCAGTCAGAAATAGGGTCAGTTCACCCTTGTACGGTAAGTGTTCACGATTGGATGATTCAGATCAGTAGCTGTTTTTCACCATTTGTTTTTTATTCTTGAATCAACTTTTTCGTTGTTGGGTGCCCGTTAAATTAATAGAATCATAAATCCCACTTGACAGCTGTTTGACATAATCCAGATTACTGTTTTCGTAAAGGCCTAGTACAAGTCAACTTGACAGTTGGCGGGTTTATAGTGTATTGGTAGACTTCTTAACAAAAAACTGCTTTCTTGGACAAAAGTATTTACTGTTAGTGCACAAAAATTATCCCAGTCTGCACTGAGAGGGGATACATTGGTGGGAACGCATCAATGGCCGCTGCTGAAGAACTAAAATAGAAGTCGACAGCGATGAGTCATTTACTGAACCAAGGAAGCAACGCCGACGTAGGGAAAGTATAAAGCTGAAACCACAGGAATCTGTCCAAAATGACGAGGAGGAAGATAATATGTTGCTAAACCATCACTCCAGTTTGCTAGACTTATCATTCAAAGCAAATAATCGAAGAGATGCCTATCAAAACACAAAACATCATAGAGAACTCTAACTAACTGCGATTTAATAGAGACGATTGCTCCCAAAAAGGAATAGCCTCCACTTAGTAGTTACTAGTTAAAAACGAGAACCTAAGCAAGTCTCATGAAGGGCAAAAGGTACCTTATAAATCAAATCAAATCAAATTTCTTTTTATTGTCAAAATCAACAAAGGATCTAAAAAATCATTTCAAAAAGAGAACATTACTCAAAAATTTGTACACAGGATGGTCCACCGAAGAAGAAAAAATTTCTGATACAGGCAGAGACGAATTTATGGTAAAATAAAACCGGAGCGTGCTATCATATACAAAAATAGAGTCAAGTTGACTGACTCAGTACTTCCCACACATAATAATGATCCCATTTTATTACTGTCCATTGCATGAAGCTGTACCTGTAGTCTGAAATCCCCTTGCAACCAAATTAACGCCCACCCGCCCGCAAAAAAAACATCCAACACAAAAATGAACAAATTTTTCAGTTTTACCAGCACTATATTCAACTTTGTCCCAACCTCACCATTAAGATGTTCATGGGAGTAGAACAAATGCAGTTATTTCGCCAAAATCGTACGCAATGTTTGTTAAATCGCCAGCACCCAATGGGATGCATGGATAAAAGGTATACAGGGTGTATCAACGATGTGTTGGTGGACGATAGCCGCTTCCCTATTTAAGATAGAAAAAAAGTCTCAAATAAAAAAAGTAAAGGGCAATGAAATCTATGTTCCAAAAATATTTACCATTATACAGGGTGTCCAACAAATGTGTGACATATCAAATTTTTTTAAATGAAACACCCTATATATTTTCAATTCATTAAATTCACTTGAAAGGGTGTTTCTCAAAAATATAAGGTTATATGGGTTTATACCGAGTCGTTCGGAATTTATGGGGGGATTTGTGTAACAAATTGGGCTTCATTCAGACCAAATATATCAAGATCAGCAGTTTGTAAGAAGAACCTCGTCTCACGAAATATCCTCGAAAATGACGTACTTTGATTCCCCATTCATAATTTCACCGTACGACAATTTTTTCATACGGGGGTAGCCAAAACTCGAGATCATATTTTTCTGTTTTTTCAAATGGAACACCCTATATATTTTTACTTCATTAAATTCGCCTAAGAGTGCTTAAGGTTATACGGGTTTATACTGGGTGGTCCGGAACTTATGCGAACATTTATGAAATCAAATGGGCTTCATTCACTACCAAATATCTAAAAATCAGCAGTTTGTAAGAGGAACTTCATTTCACCAAATATTCTCAAAAATGACGTACTTTCATTTTCTATTCATAATTTTCCCGTAATGGCAATTTTCTCATACAGAGGTAGCCATCTATTTCTCTGTTTTTTTCGAATGGAACACCCTATATATTTTTACTTCATTAAATTCATTTTAAAGAGTGGTTCACAAAAATATAAGGTTGTTATGGGTTTATACCGCGTGGTTCGGAATTTATGAGGGATTAGTGTAACAAAATGGGCTTAATTCACAACCAAATATCTCAAAATTAGCAATTTGAGAAGAACTGCATTCCACCAAATATCCTCGAAAATGATGTATTTTGATTTCCTATTCATAATTATTACCGTATGACACTTTTTTCATACAGGGGTATCCAAAACTCAGGATCATATTTTTCTCGTGTTTCTTCAAAAGGGAATACCCTATACATTTTTACTTCATTAAATTCATCTTAAAGAGTGCTTCTCAAAAATATAGTATTGTATGGGTTTATACCGCGTGGTTCGGAATTTATGGCGGAATTTGTAGAACAAAATGGGCTTCATTCACAACCAAATATCTCAAAATCAACAGTTTGTAAGAAGAACTCACTTCATATCGTCGAAAATTATGTATTTTGATTTCCTATCCATAATTTTACTGTATGGCACCTTTCCCATACTGGGAGTCAAAACACTCAGGATAATGGTTTTCTCATTTCTTTCTGTAAATGAGACTATATCTGAATAGTTCACACTAAAAGGTTTTAAAAAATGTAGGTGTTTCTTACGTAATTACCATCAGTAATGTAGCAAATTCTTAAGGAACGTGAGAAAAAATTTAAAAAAAAAACAATATCAATTTACTTACGGTAGAAAAAAGGTAACATTATTAATACAAATAATTTGAATTCCCCTGAATTCCCAGCAGATGTTCAAACAATCATTCATTTTGATCTCCGAACTTCAATTAAATTTGATCTGGTAATACAGTGAAAAATCAAGTCACCCTTGGAAATGTGAACAAACTGGCATTATTTAATGTAGGCGATTTCAATAGTTTTGATATATCTTCGTTTCAAAATGAACTTATTCACCGAAGAAATGATAAATATGATTTCATTTTGGGTGAGTGTAACCGAAATTGTTTATTGGCTAGTAGAATATACGCGATTCGATATCCCGATTTAAGGTCTATTCGACCAGAAAGTTTTCAGCAGATTAAAGAAAGATTTAATGAAACAGGTACATAGTATCAAACCAAAGACCGGATGAGTAATAAATAAAAATGCGCTAAAAAAATGGAGGACATGAATTAGCAGTGATCCTTTCAGTAGTTGACAATCCTCATGCTAGCACTAGGGTAATTGCAAGAGAGCTGGACATACACATGCATATTTTAAAATACATTTTGTTTAGCGACGAGTCTACATTTAAAAGTAACGGATTAGTGAATAGACATAACTGCCACTACTACTCGACAGAGAACCCCCATTGGGTTAGAGATGTTGATAACCAAAACAGATGGTCAATAAATGTTTGGGGGGGGATAATTGGGTATCAAGTTTATATGTATAGATAGCGCAGAAATAATGGATTGGAAAAAATGGACCCATTCAGTGGCCAGCAAAGTCCCCAGATCTCACGCCTTTAGATTTTTATCTCTGGGGCTATATTAAAGGAGAGATCTACCGCGATAAACCAACAACTCAAGAAAATATGAAAGGTAGAAAAGATAAGTGTTTCGCTCTATCACCAGATCGACTTTAATTGAAGCTCGAAGATCAATTTTAGATAGAATAAAATTGTGCATAGCTCAAAATGGAAGATTGATTGAGCATCTGCTGTGAATTTAAGTTTCCTTAAAATTGTTTGTATTATCTTTGTTACCTTTCTTGCCCACCTTTGAATAAATAAATCGAAACACTTTTTATTGATTTTTACTCTATTAAGAATTTACTGTATTTCCGATCGAAACTAAGTAGGAAACCACTACATTTTTTTAATGCTTTTAACAAAACTATTCAGATATAACCTTATCAGTGTTTCATTTGAAAAAACGGAAAAAATATTTCGATATTTGGCTACCCCTGTTTAAGAAAAGTTCCATACGACGATAAAATTATGAATAAGAAATCAAAGTACGTCATTTTCGAGGATATTTTGTGAAACAAGATTCTTCTTACAAACTGCTGATCTTGAGATATTTGGTCGTGATTGAAGCCCATTTTGTTACACAAATCCCCCCATAAATTCCGAACCACCCGATATAAACCCATACAACCTTATATTTTTGAAAAACACTCTTTCAAGTGGATTTAATGAATTGAAAATATATAGGGTGTTCCATTTAAAAAATGTAACTTTGATAAGTCACACTGTTATTGGACATCCCATATAATAGTAATATTTTGGGAACATAGATTTCATTGCCCTCTACATTTTTTATTTGAGGCTTTTTTCTATATTAAATAGGGAAGCAGCTATCGTCCACCAACACATCGTTGATACACCCTGTACAGGGTGTCCCATTTTGGGCACTTTCACGGGGTATCTCGGTTATTTTAGTAGATAGAGAGTTGCGATTTTCGCGATAGTGTGCTACTTTTTTGTGAAACTAAAGATGCCGTCAACAAAATTATCATGGCCCTCTTGGTTTTTGAGATACAGGGTGAAATCTAAAATTATCGATTTTGGGACCACCCTCGTATCTCGGTTGTCTTTTATTTTATTGAAAAGTTTAAAAAAGGGTCTTATAGATTTTTTCTGTAGAATCCAGCAGTGTAGCTTGATTTTTTCTTACTCTAACCATTTTTTAGTTATGAAGCAAACATATATTTTGTTAAATGGAACACCCTGTATATTATTTTTGAAGTCAATCGGAAATAATTCAAGCTTTTCAAAAGTATATATTAGTGTTAAGTTATTTTGAAAATTATGCTCAAAATTTGATTTTTCCAATTTTTACTTTATTTGTAGCACTAGGCCATGGTGAATCAACTATAAATAATAAGCATCTAAGCAGTTGAGACATCCTAATCAAATTCGAAAAGAACAGAATCAAAATACATTTTCTTAAATAATAATGTCTCATTAAAATGGTGAATATTGTGTTATTATAATATTGAGTAGATCGTAGGCTATGACTCATCTATTAAAAACAAAAAAGCAAATCTGTAAAAAACTTGCGAGACTGTCAGCTTTTAATTATATTTTTATTAAATATAGCTTTGATCCTTCTGTGTTTCCATTTTAATTATTGTCAATTTTCTATAATAATGGCAGCTTAGATACGCAGAGAGACAGTAACAGTTTTTAGATATATTTGCTCGTCTAAAAATAAATATAATTAGGTACGGATCCTTTATTCAACCACGTCCTAAAACTTATTTCAAGGAGAATAGGAAGCAAAGGGAAACAAACGTATTACGTTACATAGATGCAACGCATTCATCATCTTGTAAGCACAAAGAAGAAGCTGTAGGGGTACAAAAATCAACTGCAGAATAAATTCTAAAAAAATACTATTACCATTCATACAGGTTTAAGATACTTCAACATTTGCACAGGATCCAAGTTTGGGAATTTTTAATCGCCATAACACGAAGGAGACCAATAATTCTTTTAAATGCCATTAAAAGAATAAGAAATTGTGCCAGATTTGCATTCGAGAAAATAGTCTCCAACTTGAACCAACATCTCTAAAAGCTCCTCGATGTTTTTAGTTTTTATTTTGATTCAAATTCTAATATAATAGTGTGTGTTGATATATTCGTCAGATATAATGTTTGGTTTTAAGTAATGTAATGCAATAAGTAATATTTACTGAACATTATCACAAATAGTAGTTAATAGCGTATAAAATACTATTAAATAATTGAGTTTAAAAGTATTGAGTATCTTTTATCTTAATAATTGTTTACTTGGATTTTGTTTTTAATAGATTAGTCATGGCTTACTGCTACACATAAAGTAAAAAATGGAATTTTGAGCTTAGTTTTCAGAAAAAAATCTTACTAATATATATTTTTGAAAAGCTTGAATCATTTCCGCTTGACGTAAAAAATAATATACAGGGTGTTTCATTAAAAAAAAAATATATGTTTGCTTCATAACTGAAAAATGGTTAGAGTAAGTAAATATCAAACTACACCACTGGATTCTACAGAAAAAATTCTATGAGACCCTTTTTTAAACTTTTCAATAAAATAAAAGACAACCGAGATACGAGGGTGGTCCCAAAATCTATAATTTTCGATTTCACCCTGTACCTCAAAAACCAAGAAGGCCATGATAATTTTGTTGACGGCATCTTTAGTTTCACAAACAAGTAGCACACTGTCGCGAAAACCGCAACTCTCTATCTTCAAAAATAACCGAGATACCCCAAAATGGGGCACCCTGTACATTGTAGATTGCAGGCATTTATGTTTACTCACATCAAATTGCTGTAGCTAATAATCAACTTACACAAGTTTCAAGCAACAACTGGAACGGCGGCGGAATGCATTTGGCAACACGTCTCGAACCTATATCATGCTGGTGAATTATCGCTTAACCTAACAGTGATAAAAGCAGAACAATTAAATCAATGTCGCACAAAACTTTACAGGATATAATTACAATCTGATCATCTCCCTTGGTTACTTAATCTTACATTAGGAATGCCACAATGTACGAAGCAGATGTGGCGAAAGTACAGCAATTTAACCCTGATGATTATTGCGAGGCAAGTGATTTTATTTTGGGATAAGCAGATGAAATAAGAATCCAAGAGCAATGTGAAAGAATAATAAAAACTTGAAGAGGCTAATAAAGAAGAATTATTAGAATATTGTGCCAGTCTGGCCCTGTCCGCCATCTCGCGTTAAGTCGCTCGAGCGATTTAGTTCGCGAAAACTTCCAGAAACCTGCGTCGGTACTCTATAACTTGAGAGATAGAAACATGTTTCTATCACCATGACGACCATGACGATCGGGCAGTTTCGGGTGCCTATCACGTGCCTTCTACGCTGTCACGGCACGCTGTCATATTTACGAGGCCACCCGCTCCCATAGTACATAGTGCATAGAAACACGTTTCTAAGTTACAGAGTACCGGCGCAGCTGTGCTATAGCCGCCGGCGCCGGCGTCGAGAACGCAGAGAGAATGTTCGAGAGAACGCGACATATACAATAAGGATAAGCGGCACAGCCGGGCAGCAGAGTTGACAGTGTGAAGCAGCAAGTCGCGGTCCGTCTACCAGTAGCATGCGCAAAATAAATGGACAGTGAAATAAATAGACTGATAGGTGATGCTTTAGGCGTAGGCATACCAGTGTATAAAGTTAGTGTAAATAAGTAGGTCAATCCGTACCAGGTGTTTTCCTGCCCACTCAAACTAAAGACTTATAACAGTGGTGTCAGGTGTGGATTGGGCAACGTGGTACGGACAGTTAAGTGAATACTATCAAAATGGTGAAATTGAGTGAACTGAAGGTCGCAGACTTAATGAGAGAGCTCGACGAACGTGATGCCAATAGCACCGTTCTCCAGGATCGACTCCGGCGAATAATGATGGAAGAGGGCGAGGATCCAGTTACCTTCGTATTCGAATCACATGAATTCGAGTTGAAGATGAAGATTATTTCTTTAAAGAAGAACTCCGAAGAAAGAATCGGAACCAGAATCGACATCTTAGAATCGAGAATGGAAGAGCAAAGAGAAGATTTCAAGAGGAAATTGGGAAAACAAAAACTGTTCATTTGTGGTTATGTTGTATTCGGTTGTATTTGGTCGTTTTCTGTTGTTTCCCTCTGTTATCTGCTTGTTTTCTGGTGTTTTGAGTTATTTTCTGTTTTTTTCTGCTGTATTCGGTTGTATTTGAATATTTACTGTTGTATCTAGTCGTTCTGTGATATCCGGTTATTTTCTGCTTGTTTTCTGTAGTTCTGAGCTGTTTCCTGTTCTGTTTTATTGTGTTCGGTTTTATTTGAATGTTTTCTGTTGTGTTTGGATGTTTTCTATTGTATGCAGTCCTTTTATGACATTTCCCGCTGTTATCGCTTGTTTTCTGTTGTTTTGAGCTGTTTTCTGTACGTTTATATTGTATTCGGTTGTGTTTGGTCGTTTTCTGTTGATTCCCGCTGTTATCTGCTTGTTTTCTATTGTTTTGCGCTGTTTTCTGTTCTTTTCTGTTGTATTTGGTCGTTTTCTATTGTTTCCCGCCGTTATCTGCTTGTTTTCTGTTGTTTTCTGTTGTACTGGGTTGTGTTTGATCGTTTTCTGTTATTTCCCGCTGTTATCTGCTTGTTTCAAGTTGTTTAGAGTTGTTTTCTGTTCGTTTGTTGTTGTATTCGTTGTATTTGAATGTTTTCTGTTGTGTTTGGAGGTTTTCTGTTGTATCTAGTCGTTTTCTGACGTTGACCGCTGTTATCTGCTTGGTTTTTTTTCGTTATTTTCAGCCGTTTTGTGTTCTTTTCTGTTGTATTCGGTTGTATTTGGTCGTTTTCTGTTGTTTCCCGCCGTTATCTGCTTGCTTTCTGTTGTTTCCCTGCGAGACAACATCCGAGGCCTGGACTCAGAGATGGACAAGCTGCAAATGGAGCTTCAGGCTGCAAGCGTAACCACACCAAGTGACCTGAAGGCAGGAGATTCGGGCAAGCTGAGATTAAAACCTTCTCAGTATGATGGGAAAGTATCCTGGGAGAATTATCTCCTCCTAGAGGAGGCGACAGCTTTGACGTTAGCACTAAGAGGCGAAGCCACAGATGTGCTTCAGACGCTATCACTGACAGAACGAAGGGACTACGAACAGCTAATCAGACACCTAGAAATGAAGTTTGGTCTGGCCAGATTCGGTCACCTCTTCCACGCTCAGCTGAAGAATCGCTCCCAACGACCAAACGAGACGCTGCAAGGATTTGAAGCAGATATAGCCCGCTTGGTTCGACTGACATATCCGGCGGCTCCGGAAGATTAATGGAGCGATTAGCTGTGGAGGCATTTGTGGGGGTCTTCGAGATGACGAAATGCGTCAAGCTGTAGCTCTCGCACATTCGGAATGTCTGGTGGATACTCTAGCCAGTGTTTTAGAATTTGAGGCTGTGAAAAAGACTTACCAGTGCCAGGCCCGAGTTCGGGAGTGTGAAGGTGAGACAGAAGTGCCGGCCCTAGTTGAGGAACTGCGGCAGGTAATTAGCGAGGCCCGTCCTAAGAAGAAAAGAGAGATCCGATGCTGGAATTCCGGCGAGCTAGGTCATGTCAGAAGCCGCTGCAAGGAGGAGAACAAGCCACGCCGACGCCGGAAAACTAAGTCGGGTCGAAGAGCAGAGTCGATCCTCGACCCGCATCCAGCAGGCGAACAGTATGTGGATGGCTTCGTGAACGGCAGGCAGAAGCTGATGCTTCTGATGGACACGGGTGCGACGAGAACCATCGTTCGACCTGATGGGCTCCAGAAGAGTGCTGATGTAAGACCAACAAGATGGCGGCTTCGCACTGCTACAAGAGAGTCCGCAAGTATCCATGGGGAAGCCGATATACAGTTCCAGTTTGGGAACACCAAGATAGACATCCGGCATTGGTAGCTGACATCGAGAACGAGGTGATAGTTGGAATGGACATCATGGACACCTATGAATTCCAACTGGACCTGAGACATGGTACCCTGCTAGTCCAAGAGGAAGATGTAGTCCTCCACCGACGTCAAGACAAGGCTGTCCAGGTGGTGCTCTCAGAAGAAACTATCATTTCAGAAAGATGCGAGGTGGTAATTGGAGCCTGTCTGATTGAGGGCGCTGATCGAGGGAGCGTCATGTTGTTTGAACCTCAACCGGATGATGAGTTAATTGGTTGTGGAATCGCCATTGGAAAATGTCTGGTACGAGCTGATGATGGAATTCCGGTGAGGTTGCTGAACGCGAGACAGCTATCCTCTGTCAAGAATTGACGACACCCTAGACGCTTTGGTGGGTTCTGAGGTGTTCTCTACGCTTGACCGGAAGAGCGGCTACTGGCAAGTCGAGATGGATCCAGGGGATAAGGAGAAGATTTCGTTCACAGTCGGCTCGAGGTTATGGCAATTTACGATTATGTCGTTTGGGTTGTGTAATGCGCCGGCTACATTTGAGAGGCTCATGGAGTCTGTCGTGGAAACCTACTTGGTTTACCTGGATGACATCAACGTGGTTGGAAAATCGTTCGAGGATCACCTCAAGAACTTGGAACAAGTATTTAAGCGGCTGTGCCAGGCAGGCTTTAAGCTGACTCCCAAGAAGTGCCATCTCTCCCAGAAGAAGGTGCAACATTTAGGACAAGTGGTTTTCCAAGAAGGTATAGCAGTGGATCCTCCAAGGATTGAAGCAGTAAAAGGACGCCTGTAGCCTAAGAACAAACACGACGTAAGAAGCTTCCTAGGTCTGTGTACATACTACCGTCGATACGTGGCTGGAGTTGCTAACATCCCGAAGCCGTTGACTAAGCTTACGGAGGAAGACCGCAGGTTCCAGTGGGGAAATGACTACTAGCAAGTTTTCGACCTACTGAAGAAAGCTCTCTCGAAGACTCCAGTGCTCAGCTATCCCCTACCTACTGGCAAATTCGTGTTAGACACCGATGCCAGCAACGTAGGAATCGGTTCGGGTCTGTCTGTCGCAGATGCAGAGGTGTGATCAGCTATTTCAGCAAGACGTTATCTAAGCCCGAGAGAAACTATTGCGTCACTCGGAGAGAATTGCTGGCCATCTTCAAGTCCGTGGAGCACTTTTACAAGTACTTGTACCGGAGGAAGTTCCTCCCTGACATTTCTACTTCGGTTTAAGAATCCAGAGGGGGATCGGTGGATCGGGTGGATCGAGAGGCTGCAGGAATTCGCCTTTGACATCGAACATCGTGCTGGCAAGTCTCATGGGAATGCGGATGCACTTTCAAGCAGACCGTGCCCCGACAACTCTGCTCACTGCAACCGAGCTGAGACGAAGGACGCCATGACAAGAAGAACCACCGTTGCAGATGATCGCTGGCAGTCTACTGAACTCCAACCGAACTACCAAGAGAAGGATCCCTGCCTGAAAATGATCATCGAGGAAGAGGAAGGACCAACGACCAAGTTGCCAGGAGGTTTCATCTTACTCGTCAAGTCAAGTCCTACTGGGCTCAGTGGGACACTCTGGTGACGGAGGATGGCATCCTGAGACGAATGCTGGAGGACAAAAAAGGGACCAAAGAAAGAAGACAGACCGTGGTGCCTAGAAATCGCGTGATCGAGGTACTTTGGGAGATTCACGGCGGAGTCAGTGGAGGTCATGGGGGCGTGGAGAAGGGTCGGGAACAGATCTACTGGTTTAGGTGCAAGGAAGACGTTAAGGAATGGTGCAGGAAGTGTACAGTTTGTGCCGCCAGCAATGGTCTACAGAGACGAAGGCTCCCATGCGCCAATACAACGTCAGAAGTCCCTCCGAGATGATCGCTATCGACGTAGCAGGTCATTTTCCGGAGAGCGAGGCTGGAAACAAGTGCATCGTCGTGGTGACAGACTACTTTAGAAAATGGGTCGAAGCTTATCCACTGCGAAACCAGGAGGCCGCAACCGTTGCTAACGCTCTGGTCAAGAACTGGATTTGTCGTTTTGGAGTCCCGCTCAAGCTGCATTCGGACGAGGGAAGGAACTTCGAGTCTGCGCTCTTCCAGAACGTGTGCAAAAATTTGGGGATCAGGAAGACTCTGACCACGGCGTTACATCCTCAGTCGGACGGCATGGTGGAGAGGATTAACAGAACGGTGAACGATTATTTGGCCAAGGTTGTCTCCGACCACCAACGAGACTGGGACAGCTGGCTCCATCTGTTCCTATTGGCGTACCGCTCGGCAGTCTGTGATACCACGGGAGAGATACCGGCCAGTATTGTGTTTGGGCGAGAGCTCCGGCTACCGTGCGACCTCATGTTTGGCTGTAAACTAGGGGACCATGTGGCAGGCGAAGGTTTCGTTGCCAACTTTCGCAGAAGAATCCACGAGGCCCATGAGGAAGTTCAGCATAATATTCGCACCGCAAGCGATCGCATGAATATGACGTATGACGTAGGGTCCAGCGAAACAGCATACCAATCCGAAGACCTGGTCTGGGTGTACAACCCTTAGAAGCGCCGTGGCTTGTCACCGAAATCCCAAGGCTACTGGGAGGGCCCGTATGAAGTGGTCAATGAAATCAAACGACGTAATTTATCGAATCAAGAAGGCCAACGGTTCAAAACCCAAAGTCGTGCACTTCAACAGGTTGGCTCCATTTGCTGGAGATAATGCGGATGCGCAAGTTAGGCAACTTGAGCAACTCAACCAGGAGCTGAACTTCGAGGATTTCATGGCCACTCACACTGGTACAGCGAAGGCCGGTGACTCGTGAGGAACATCAAGATTTATTTACGGTGCCGGATGAATACGCGTTTTCACACGGTGTTGCAAGAAATCTACAGATGTCCCGAGGGATTGCCAGTGAATTCCAACGTCTGCTTGGCCAAGTGGACGAGCTCAAGTGACAGGATGGACGAGTCGGACAAGTGCTGGAGTTGCAAAGTAATCAGAGGCGAGTATACTACTTGATTTTGAAGGAGAAGTCCTGAAGAAACCAACGTACCGAACCGTATGGGAGGCACTCCTGAAGCTGCTAACTGCGAATGTTTTGAAACTGTCGATTCCTAAGCTAGCGTGCGGACGGGACGGCCTGGATTGGCGGATCATCCGAAACATGCTAGAAATCACAGGAATCGAAATTCTGATCTGCACCTGGAATTCGAGAGGAGCGACAGAACACAGAACCATGGATTGCTTCTTTTACCAAACTTCTGGCTACAAGAAGGGCGGTCTGTGTCCATCCAGACATGAACGTTTCGGGGACGAAGATGGCGGACAGGGCCAGACTGGCACACTGCCGTCGCGTTAAGTCGCTCGAGGAATTTAGTTTGCGAAAACTTCCAAAAACCTGCTGTGCTGTAGCCGCCGGCGTTGAGAACGCGGAGAGAATGTTCGAGAGACCGCGACATATACAATATAAGGAGAAGCGGCACAGCCGGGCAGAAGAGTTAACAGACTTTAGCAGGTTGTCGCGGTCCGTCTACCAGTGGCGTGCGCAAAATAAATGGATACTGAAATAAATTAGTGGATTAAGGGACAAAAATACATGAGTCTAGTGACAGTAAATAAATTAGACTAATAGGTGATAGGTTAGGCGTAGGTACAGTAGTGTATAAAGTTAGTGCAAATAAATAGTTGAATCCATACCAAGTGTTTTCCTGCCCAACCAAACTAAAGACTTGTAACAATATATACTCATTGGTCACTTTTATAATTTGCCGTTGCACGGCACGGCACGATAGTGTTGTAGGTCGTGCCATGCCGTGGAATACCGCTGCGGTATGAACCGTCGGCAAACTTTTATAATTCCACGATAAAATCGTTTCAGTCTGCTTGTCAGTGATCAGTCATGGACAAACGGCGGTTACTCCTTCTTTATTTGTTGTATTTAAGACGTAAAAAGAGACAAATCACAAGCAGGTATTGGAGACACCCGTTACTAAAAGTAAAATACCTCGAACCTTCGGTCACTACAATTCGTTCTTCAAATTCTGATATAGATTTATCCCAAATACAGGGCCTAGCTTCAACAAAGTTATTATATCATACTTAAACGCCAATTTGTTTGTCACAATACCCGCACACTTGTTGCAAACACGCTTCTCCCGCTCGGCGGCACGATAGGGAGCTAATTAAGACAGCTACGACGACGGCACGGTAAATTAAAAGCATCTCTATATAATCCTGTACATTTTGCTCTCTCATTTTACCGTAACGATAAAAACGTGCCGTACCGTGCCGTGTGACGGCATTATTATAAAAGCGACCAATAGCTCCAGAAATCGGTTGCGGCAATTAAAACAGATATCATATTTCGAATTGGCGATACAATAACGGCTTTTAAGAAAATTAATGAATGACAAGATCTTGAAACATAATGAACCAAGTGGTTGAAGGCGGCACTAAAAGACGACTTGGATCATAATCGAAAACTTTGCATAATTCAAAAAGCACCGAAAAAAAAGGTACAGGAACCGAACTTTCAAGATTCAAGAGACGCTTAGGGCAAGATCGAAAGACTTAGGGCCTCAATAGACGGGCAGCTCGAAGCAGTCAGGCTCTACAGCTCATGTGCAGTTGGCATGCGGCTCTGGCCTGCTTTAAGCAGTTATGTTGCAGCAAGTTTCGATTACATTAGGACTACTCCAAGCGGTAGCTGTTCATTCAGTTGCAATATGGATCTTAAAGAGAAGAAAACGCCGTCGGATATGGGTGAAACCAATATCATAGAGCAGTATGGATTATTTCATACTTTGTTCCCCTAGTTGATATTTCTTTATCAAAAGTTGCCATTTTCACTGACGAAACTGTACAAGCCTCTCAAATCAACTGACACATGGATCGGAATAGGATTAGGTTACACGTGGCTTTTTGATAAAGACTGCAACTGCTCAAAGCAGTGAGTGTATGGCGAGCGCTGGCAGCACTGCAGCCGGGCATCACGGCAATACTCCGCTACAATCTCGCAGCATTTTTGAGCTGCGACCGCTAGCAAACTGCTCAAGCGGTCCGTGTATTGAGTACGCTAGGAAGCTGTGAACCGCCAAACTGCGACAGCTTCATGAAGTTGACCCAGACTCCTTCAAGCTGCCCGTCTATGGCGGCCCTTATTGGACCAGCTTTAGTCCAAAGCATAAACATAAATGACAGTTTACAGCTAACACTTAATGCAACCCCCTTCCAGGCTTTATCATAACGGGAGTGAAATGATCCACACACATAACCTAAAATAAACATGAATAACAAAATATCTATATGCGTCCTAATAAACAAAGATATTGGAGGCGGCGTGCTCAAGGGGGGGTGATCGCCCGTAGAGGGTGCTGCAGGGGTGCACATTTGGATACATATTAGAGAAAAAGTATATCAGACTATTTTCAATAATATTTTTCATGAGTTATTGACGATGTCACAAATTATTTCAAATCGCATCCGATTTCCACGGTAATGCTGGCGGAGTTGATTGTTCGCCCGTAGGGGTGCTGCAGAGGTGCACATTTGGATACATCAGTGGCGTATATAGAAATCGATTTCGGGGGGGGGGGCATCAGAAAAATTAAAGATTATCTGATATGTTATAATATTAACGAAAATAATTATACAGGGTGAGTTTTTAGTACCGGCTTAGTCGATAATTCCAGTACTGTAGAAGATAGCGAAAAAAGTTATACATAAAAGTTGTAGCCAGAGATATGCTCCTTGCTCAGAAAATATTTTGATATATACAGGGTGATCCGTAACTACGTGGTGATGCAAACATGTATTTTTTTAAAAGAAACTCCCTATATATTATCCCATTTTTAGATTCTACTAATAATTTCTGTTCTCACGATATAAGGTGTTATAACATTATACAGGTATTTCAAAAGTTATAGCCATTTTTATATTCAAATCGCTGTCAAACGAACGTACTGTATATCAAAACGTAATGAATCAAAAATTATTTTTTTACATGGAAAGATTAAAAATATCCTCTAGTTTTAAAATCGGCTATAAAAAGAGCCCGCGACGCTCACTCGTATACAGGGTGATGTAGAATGCAAAATCCAGATTGTCCCCTTTTTTTAAATGTAAGCAGCAAATCAAGCAGATTTATCAGGTAGACTTTGCAAAATTCCGTACTGTGTGAAAAACGAGATTGCCTACACTTGACTCTATATCAACTATGAACAGCAATATCCAGAGCGGATGCACTCTAAAACTAATGCGTTTGAAAGATTGAAGAATCGTTTTATTTCAAATGTGTCGTTTAATATTTCATAACCTACCTGATAGATCTGCTTGATAGTTATGCATGATGTCTATAAAATTGTTTCCTCAGCACACTTGACATATAATATCTCGTTAAATCGGTGTTTTGACTTGATCAAAGTACTATTATGGCCATTTTAGTTGTTTGTTAAGCAAAAATAAAATTTGATAGTATTTTCTCAAAATAAATAAGTTTTAGTAAACAAATAGAAGATATATTTAAAATTTGTAGAAAAATTGAAATATAAGAAACTAATGAATGCAGCCATAACAAGTGCTATGCAAAAA
Organism: Callosobruchus maculatus; assembly: GCA_951848785.1. Classification (NCBI taxonomy): domain Eukaryota; kingdom Metazoa; phylum Arthropoda; class Insecta; order Coleoptera; family Chrysomelidae; genus Callosobruchus; species Callosobruchus maculatus. The sequence continues at coordinate 1,288,010 of CATOUR010000191.1, read as the reverse complement.
AGAAAGAGCATATTAAAAGCAATTCTTTGGTATAATAAAATATTGGGGGTTATATTGAAAAGAAGAGAGAAGAGATCTTTTATAGCAGATTTTAAAACTAGAGAATATTTTTTATTCATCGGTGTAAAAAATATGATTTTTGGTTCTCCACTTTTTGATATACAGTACGTTAATTTGACAGCGATTTGGAATAAAAATGGTCATAACTTTTTAAATTCCATGTATAATATAACAATACCCTATATTTGAAGAACGGGAATCATTAGTAGAATTTGAATATGGAATAATATATAGAGTATCTCATTTAAAAAAATGCATGTTTGCATCACCACGCAGTTATGGATCACCCTGTATAAATCTAAATATTTTCTGAGCAAGGAGCATATCCGTGGCTACAAGTTTTATATATAACTTTTTTCGCTATCTTCTACAGCAGTGGAGTTATCGACAGAGCCGGTACTAAAAACTCACCCTGTATATAACACATATGCATATTAGAAATCTAAACTTCTATTTTTATAGATAATAATTCTAAATTGAAGCAAAGAAACCAAGGTGTACTTCCTAATCGGACATCTATGATCGCTAAAGTTGCCCTATTTGCTTTATTATTAGACTACATTTTGATGTCGCTGCTAATTTTATTCAGTACTATATTTTTTGACAACTACGTCAGCCCAGACGTCAAAACTGAATGCGTGGCTGGTTTCGGGGGGCGCCCGGGCCCCCCGCCCCCCCCCCCTTATATACGCCACTGGGATACAGATTAGCGAAAACGAATGTTATTCATGAGTTAATCATCATGTCACAAATTATTTCGCTTATGTGTACCCAAAGACGCACCCCTGCAGCGCCCTCTACGGGCGAACAGTCAACTCCACTAGTATGAGGACATTACTGGTCACCGTGGTAATCGGATGCGATTTGAAATAATTTGTGACATCATCAATAACTCATGAAAAAAAAAATTATTGAATATAGTCTGATATACTTTTTCGCTAATATGTACCCAAAGATGCACCCCTGCAGCACCCCCTACGGGCGAACAATCAACTCCGCTAGCATTATGATATTACTGGCTACCGTGGTAATCGGATACGATATGAAATAATTTGGGGCATCGTCAATAACTCATGAAAAAAATTATTGAAAATAGTCTGACATACGTTTTCGCTTATGTGTACCCAAAGATGCACCCATGCAGCACACCCTACGGTCGAACAATCAATTCCGCTAGCATTATGATATTACTGGTTACCGTGGTAATCGGATGCGATTTGAAATAATCTGTGACATCGTCAATAACTCATGAAAAAAAAAATTAAAATAGTCTGATATACTTTTTCGCTAATATGTACCCAAAGATGCACCCCTGCAGCACCCCCTACGGGCGAACAATCAACTCCGCTAGCATTATGATATTACTGGTTACCGTGGTAATCGGATACGATTTGAAATAATTTGTGACATAGTCAATAACTCATGAAAAAAATCATTGAAAATAGTCTGATATACGTTTTCGCTTATGTGTACCCAAAGATGCACCCCTGCAGCACCCCCTACGGGCGAACAATCAACTCCGTTAGCATTATGATATTACTGGTTACCGTGGTAATCGGATACGATTTGAAATAACTTGCGACATCGTAATAATTCATGAAAAAAATTATTGAAAATAGTCTGATATACGTTTCGCTTATGTGTACCTAAAGATGCACCCCTGCAGCACCCCCTACGGGCGAACAATCAGCACCGCTAGCATTTAGATATTACTGGTTACCGTGGTAATCGGATACGATTTGAAATAATTTGTGACATAGTCAATAACTCATGAAAAAAATTATTGAAAATAGTCTAATATACGTTTTCGCTTATGTGTACCCAAAGATGCACCCCTCCAGCACCCCCTACGGGCGAACAATCAACTCAACTAGTATGAGGACATTACTGGTTACCGTGGTAATCGGATGCGATTTGAAATAATTTGCGACGTCGTCAATAACTCATGAAAAAAATTATTGAAAATAGTCTGATATACGTTTTCGCTTGTGTACCCAAAGATGCACCCCTGCAGCACCCCTACGGGCGAACAATCAACTCCGTTAGCATTATGATATTACTGGTAATCGGATACGATTTGAAATAATTTGCGATATCGTCAACAACTCATGAAAAAAAAAATATTGAAAATAGTCTGATATACGTTTTCACTTATGTGTATCCAAAGATGCACCCCTGCAGAACCCCCTACGGGTGAACAATCAACTCCGCTAGCATTATGATATTACTGGTTATCGTGGAAATCGGATGCGATTTGAAATAATTTGTGACATCGTCAATAACTCATGAAAAAAAAAATATTGAAAATACTCTGCTATACTTTTTCGCTAATATGAACCCAAAGATGCACCCCTGCAGCACCCGCTACGGGCGAACAATCAACTCCGCTAGCATTGTGATATTACTGGTTACCGTGGTAATCGGATGCGATTAGAAATAATTTCTGACATCGTCAATAGCTCATAAAAAAATTATTGAAGATATTTATGCGTTTTGGCTTAATGATGTACGCAAATGATTACCCCGAGGATTACCCCCTTGACAACGCCGCCTCCAATATCTTTGTTTTTTAAGACGCATATAGATATTACTTCCCACACCGATAGGTGAGGGGAGTATTGTGATCGCGAAAATTTTCGATTTTGAGATAATTCACTTTTTGGGCGTTTTATGATGTGTACATAACGAAAATCCACGTCACTCATTTCCGTCGGTCTGTCTGTCTGTCGGTCTGTCGGTCTGTCGTTCTGTCCGTCTGTCTGTCGCATTTTACTACCCTCGTAATCTCAGTAACCGCTGGATGGATTGTGATGGAATTTGGGCAGCGTTATGCTGTGGGGTCGTAGTAGGTAATGTTCCTATAATTTTGAAAATCGTTATACGGGGAGCGGAGTAATTAGTAAAAAACGAAAAATTTCAAATATGCCTCAAACTTCGTTTTTAGGCGTTTTAGGGGTTCCTGATCATTTTCTACTTTTTCTTGGGTAAGGGTAAATTTGGGGTGGTTGGGGGGTGGAGGTTGTATTACTGAAAAATTTGTAGTATTCGTAATGGGCTGTCCATTGATATTTGAATGAAAAACCTAGCGGCATTATACACTTTTTTAGGTCCATCCGAACGTTGCATGCTTATTATAGAAACCACGGGACCTAGAATTTGTGATGTTTGTATACATACGAGGATTGTTTTAGATCGTTTGATATCGCGTAACGCGAAAATTGTTCAATTGATTTTAATGAAATTTTTACATAGTATTACTCCCAAGGCGAGGATGGAAAACGCGTATGTTTTGGAAAAATCGAGTCACTGGCGGCGCGGCAATAATAAAAAAATTAAAAATATAAAAACAGCTCAAACTTTGTTTTTAGGCGTTTTAGGGGTTCCTGATCATTTTCAATTTTTTTTTTGGGTAGGGTGAAATCGGGGCGGTTGGGAGGTGGGGGGGTAGTAAAACTGAAAAATTTGTTGTATTCATAATAGTCCGTCTATTGACCTGTAGAAGAAATACCTAGCGGCATATTACACTTTTTTAGGTCCATCTGAACATTGGCTTGCCTATTGCCTATTACAGAAACCAATTTTGTGGTCTATATATTTCGTTCTATGTATATTGCGTAAAGCGAAAATTATTGAATTGATGTTAATAAAATGTTGACACAGAATTTATTACCGCTGCGAGAATGGAAAACGACTCTGTTTTTGAAAAACCGTGTCAGTGGCGGCGCAGCAATAATCAAAAAACCAAAAACATAAAATCAGCTCAAACTTCGTTTTTGGACGGGTTGGAGGCTCTTGATCGTTTCGCATTGTCCAGTGCAAGCATGCAGAAAAAAATGTGGCGCCCTAGTTCCTAAGGAGGGAGACCGAGAGGGAGACGCAAGAAACTATTTACGAGGGTTTTTGTGTTGGATGTTGTTCTATTATTATTCTATAACCTATTCAAATTCGTTGGCACCTCGGTTGGCACAGATACGCGTCGCGTCAGTGTAACGTTGCACTTATTCTTGCCGTTTTGGATTCTACGTTCGACTAGGTTGTCGTGTTGTCAAATTTTGCCATAAAATAAGTCATGAAAAAGCAAAATATATTTAATTTAATTTTGGAAAATTATGATTCCATTGCTATAAAATTAAGTATATGTATTATAGTTATTACTATGTACAAAGCTTGCTCGAGGTAGTCGAGGTCGAGCCTGAGCGGGGGCCCCCTGTATGCCCGGGCCCCCCCCGCACCGCGGGCCCTGCGGGCCCTTTCGGCACGCCACTGTTTCCCAGTCTGCTTTTACGGGAAGTACAAATAAAAATGTATGGCACTTGCTAGCTGTGGGTACTGAAAATTTTGTCCGCCATTTTTTTACTCTTGCCAGGGCTATTTAGTGCTGTATATGCGTGTCTTACCAATACTTTTGAGATGTTTTTCAAAAAAAAATTTTCGTTTTTCCACCCAACGTTTACGAGAATAGCCATGACGACTGGAAAATTTGTCCGCCATTTTTTTACCCTTTTCAGGGCTATTTAGTGCTGTACAGACGTGTCTTACCAATAGTTTTGAGATGTTTTTCCAAAAAAAAATTTTGTTTTTCCACCCAACGGCAACGTTTACGAGAAAAAATAAAAGCGTCATTTATATCCCGTTAGCCTTGAGGACTGGAAAATTTGTCTGCCATTTTTTTACCCTTGTCAGGGCTATCTAGAACTGTACGGACGTGTCTTACCAATAGTTTTGAGATGTTTTTCCAACAAAAATTTCCGTTTTTCCACCCAACGTTTACGAGAAAAAAAATAAAAGCGTCAGATTTATATCCCGTTAGCCGTGAGAACTGGAAATTTTGACCGCCATTTGTTTACCCTTGTCAGGACTATTTAGTGCTATGCAGAGGTGTCTTTCAAATAGTTTTGAGATGCTTTTCCAACAAAAATTTTCGTTTTTCCACCCAACGTTTACGAGAAAAAAAAAATAAAAGCGTCATATTTATATCCCGTTAGCCGTGAGGACTGGATAATTTGTCCGCCATTTTTTTACCCTTGTCAGGGCTATTTAGTGCTATACAGAGGTGTCTTAACCAATAGTTTTGAGATGCTTTTCCAACCAAAATTTTCACTTTTCCACCCAACGTTTACGAGAAAAAAAAAATAAAGCGTCAGATTTATATCCCGTTAGCCGTGAGGACTGGAAAATTTGTCCGCCATTTTTTTACCCGTATCAGGGCTATTTAGTGCTATACAGAGGTGTCTCAATAGCTTTGAGATGTTTTTCCAGCAAAAATTTTCGTTTTTCCACCCAACGTTTACGAGAAAAAAAATAAAAGCGTCAGATTTATATCCTGTTGCCCGTTAGGGCTGGACATTTTGTCCGCCATTTTTTACCCTTGTCAGGGCTATTTAGTGCTGTATGTGCGTGTCTTACCAATAGTTTTGAGCTGTTTTTCCAACAAAAAATTTTGTTTTTCTCGTAAACGTTAGGTGGAAAAACCAAAATTTTTGTTGGAGAAACAGCTCAAAACTATTGGTAAGACACGTCTGTACAGCACTAAATAGCCCTGACAAGGGTAAAAAAATTGCGGACAAATTTTCCAGTCCTAACGGCCAAACAGGATATAAATCTGAGACTTTTATTTTTTTTTCTCTTAAACGTTGGGTGGAAAAACGAACATTTTTATCGGAAAAACATCTCAAAACTATTGGTAAGACACGTCTGTACACGTCTATTTTTTAGTTTGTGTTACTTTTATTAATTGGAAAATAAAGCCATTACTTGTGATTAATTTGTTTGCTATTCAAAGTCTGGACAATAAACTACATTTGAGTTGGAATAAAGAATATTGACCTATATTTAGAGCACATCAAGTCAGAGGTCATGAAATAATAATGTAATACTAACAACCTGTATGAATAACATAAACGGGAGTGAAATGATCCACAGCCACAGCCACAAAACTGCAAACGGTGCGGCACATCGATAAAGTCATGCACGCATGTTAGTACAGTCAATTTTTATGAATTGATACAATAAACGTTAATAAACAAAAAATGGAGTCAAGTTGATTGACTCAGAACTTCCCATACATAATGATGATACCATTTTATTATTTTCCATTGCATGAATCTATAGTCTAAAATCCCCTTGCAACTAAATTATTGCCCATCCGCCCGCAAAAACAACATCCAACACAAAAACCCTCGTAAATAGTTTCTTGCGTCTCCCTCTCGGTCTCCCTCCTTAGGAACTAGGGCGCCACATTTTTTTCTGCATGCTTGCACTGGACAATGCGAAACGATCAAGAGCCTCCAACCCGTCCAAAAACGAAGTTTGAGCTGATTTTATGTTTTTGGTTTTTTGATTATTGCTGCGCCGCCACTGACACGGTTTTTCAAAAACAGAGTCGTTTTCCATTCTCGCAGCGGTAATAAATTCTGTGTCAACATTTTATTAACATCAATTCAATAATTTTCGCTTTACGCAATATACATAGAACGAAATATATAGACCACAAAATTGGTTTCTGTAATAGGCAATAGGCAAGCCAATGTTCAGATGGACCTAAAAAAGTGTAATATGCCGCTAGGTATTTCTTCTACAGGTCAATAGACGGACTATTATGAATACAACAAATTTTTCAGTTTTACTACCCCCCCACCTCCCAACCGCCCCGATTTCACCCTACCCAAAAAAAAAATTGAAAATGATCAGGAACCCCTAAAACGCCTAAAAACAAAGTTTGAGCTGTTTTTATATTTTTAATTTTTTTATTATTGCCGCGCCGCCAGTGACTCGATTTTTCCAAAACATACGCGTTTTCCATCCTCGCCTTGGGAGTAATACTATGTAAAAATTTCATTAAAATCAATTGAACAATTTTCGCGTTACGCGATATCAAACGATCTAAAACAATCCTCGTATGTATACAAACATCACAAATTCTAGGTCCCGTGGTTTCTATAATAAGCATGCAACGTTCGGATGGACCTAAAAAAGTGTATAATGCCGCTAGGTTTTTCATTCAAATATCAATGGACAGCCCATTACGAATACTACAAATTTTTCAGTAATACAACCTCCACCCCCCAACCACCCCAAATTTACCCTTACCCAAGAAAAAGTAGAAAATGATCAGGAACCCCTAAAACGCCTAAAAACGAAGTTTGAGGCATATTTGAAATTTTTCGTTTTTTACTAATTACTCCGCTCCCCGTATAACGATTTTCAAAATTATAGGAACATTACCTACTACGACCCCACAGCATAACGCTGCCCAAATTCCATCACAATCCATCCAGCGGTTACTGAGATTACGAGGGTAGTAAAATGCGACAGACAGACGGACAGAACGACAGACCGACAGACCGACAGACAGACAGACCGACGGAAATGAGTGACGTGGATTTTCGTTATGTACACATCATAAAACGCCCAAAAAGTGAATTATCTCAAAATCGAAAATTTTCGCGATCACAATACTCCCCTCACCTATCGGTGTGGGAAGTAATATCTATATGCGTCTTAAAAAACAAAGATATTGGAGGCGGCGTTGTCAAGGGGGTAATCCTCGGGGTAATCATTTGCGTACATCATTAAGCCAAAACGCATAAATATCTTCAATAATTTTTTTATGAGCTATTGACGATGTCAGAAATTATTTCTAATCGCATCCGATTACCACGGTAACCAGTAATATCACAATGCTAGCGGAGTTGATTGTTCGCCCGTAGCGGGTGCTGCAGGGGTGCATCTTTGGGTTCATATTAGCGAAAAAGTATAGCAGAGTATTTTCAATATTTTTTTTTCATGAGTTATTGACGATGTCACAAATTATTTCAAATCGCATCCGATTTCCACGATAACCAGTAATATCATAATGCTAGCGGAGTTGATTGTTCACCCGTAGGGGGTTCTGCAGGGGTGCATCTTTGGATACACATAAGTGAAAACGTATATCAGACTATTTTCAATATTTTTTTTTTCATGAGTTGTTGACGATATCGCAAATTATTTCAAATCGTATCCGATTACCAGTAATATCATAATGCTAACGGAGTTGATTGTTCGCCCGTAGGGGGTGCTGCAGGGGTGCATCTTTGGGTACACAAGCGAAAACGTATATCAGACTATTTTCAATAATTTTTTTCATGAGTTATTGACGACGTCGCAAATTATTTCAAATCGCATCCGATTACCACGGTAACCAGTAATGTCCTCATACTAGTTGAGTTGATTGTTCGCCCGTAGGGGGTGCTGGAGGGGTGCATCTTTGGGTACACATAAGCGAAAACGTATATTAGACTATTTTCAATAATTTTTTTCATGAGTTATTGACTATGTCACAAATTATTTCAAATCGTATCCGATTACCACGGTAACCAGTAATATCTAAATGCTAGCGGTGCTGATTGTTCGCCCGTAGGGGGTGCTGCAGGGGTGCATCTTTAGGTACACATAAGCGAAACGTATATCAGACTATTTTCAATAATTTTTTTCATGAATTATTACGATGTCGCAAGTTATTTCAAATCGTATCCGATTACCACGGTAACCAGTAATATCATAATGCTAACGGAGTTGATTGTTCGCCCGTAGGGGGTGCTGCAGGGGTGCATCTTTGGGTACACATAAGCGAAAACGTATATCAGACTATTTTCAATGATTTTTTTCATGAGTTATTGACTATGTCACAAATTATTTCAAATCGTATCCGATTACCACGGTAACCAGTAATATCATAATGCTAGCGGAGTTGATTGTTCGCCCGTAGGGGGTGCTGCAGGGGTGCATCTTTGGGTACATATTAGCGAAAAAGTATATCAGACTATTTTAATTTTTTTTTTTCATGAGTTATTGACGATGTCACAGATTATTTCAAATCGCATCCGATTACCACGGTAACCAGTAATATCATAATGCTAGCGGAATTGATTGTTCGACCGTAGGGTGTGCTGCATGGGTGCATCTTTGGGTACACATAAGCGAAAACGTATGTCAGACTATTTTCAATAATTTTTTTCATGAGTTATTGACGATGCCCCAAATTATTTCATATCGTATCCGATTACCACGGTAGCCAGTAATATCATAATGCTAGCGGAGTTGATTGTTCGCCCGTAGGGGGTGCTGCAGGGGTGCATCTTTGGGTACATATTAGCGAAAAAGTATATCAGACTATATTCAATAATTTTTTTTTCATGAGTTATTGATGATGTCACAAATTATTTCAAATCGCATCCGATTACCACGGTGACCAGTAATGTCCTCATACTAGTGGAGTTGACTGTTCGCCCGTAGAGGGCGCTGCAGGGGTGCGTCTTTGGGTACACATAAGCGAAATAATTTGTGACATGATGATTAACTCATGAATAACATTCGTTTTCGCTAATCTGTATCCCAGTGGCGTATATAAGGGGGGGGGGGGCGGGGGGCCCGGGCGCCCCCCGAAACCAGCCACGCATTCAGTTTTGACGTCTGGGCTGACGTAGTTGTCAAAAAATATAGTACTGAATAAAATTAGCAGCGACATCAAAATGTAGTCTAATAATAAAGCAAATAGGGCAACTTTAGCGATCATAGATGTCCGATTAGGAAGTACACCTTGGTTTCTTTGCTTCAATTTAGAATTATTATCTATAAAAATAGAAGTTTAGATTTCTAATATGCATATGTGTTATATACAGGGTGAGTTTTTAGTACCGGCTCTGTCGATAACTCCACTGCTGTAGAAGATAGCGAAAAAAGTTATATATAAAACTTGTAGCCACGGATATGCTCCTTGCTCAGAAAATATTTAGATTTATACAGGGTGATCCATAACTGCGTGGTGATGCAAACATGCATTTTTTTAAATGAGATACTCTATATATTATTCCATATTCAAATTCTACTAATGATTCCCGTTCTTCAAATATAGGGTATTGTTATATTATACATGGAATTTAAAAAGTTATGACCATTTTTATTCCAAATCGCTGTCAAATTAACGTACTGTATATCAAAAAGTGGAGAACCAAAAATCATATTTTTTACACCGATGAATAAAAAATATTCTCTAGTTTTAAAATCTGCTATAAAAGATCTCTTCTCTCTTCTTTTCAATATAACCCCCAATATTTTATTATACCAAAGAATTGCTTTTAATATGCTCTTTCTTTTTTGCATAGCACTTGTTATGGCTGCATTCATTAGTTTCTTATATTTCAATTTTTCTACAAATTTTAAATATATCTTCTATTTGTTTACTAAAACTTATTTATTTTGAGAAAATACTATCAAATTTTATTTTTGCTTAACAAACAACTAAAATGGCCATAATAGTACTTTGATCAAGTCAAAACACCGATTTAACGAGATATTATATGTCAAGTGTGCTGAGGAAACAATTTTATAGACATCATGCATAACTATCAAGCAGATCTATCAGGTAGGTTATGAAATATTAAACGACACATTTGAAATAAAACGATTCTTCAATCTTTCAAACGCATTAGTTTTAGAGTGCATCCGCTCTGGATATTGCTGTTCATAGTTGATATAGAGTCAAGTGTAGGCAATCTCGTTTTTCACACAGTACGGAATTTTGCAAAGTCTACCTGATAAATCTGCTTGATTTGCTGCTTACATTTAAAAAAAGGGGACAATCTGGATTTTGCATTCTACATCACCCTGTATACGAGTGAGCGTCGCGGGCTCTTTTTATAGCCGATTTTAAAACTAGAGGATATTTTTAATCTTTCCATGTAAAAAAATAATTTTTGATTCATTACGTTTTGATATACAGTACGTTCGTTTGACAGCGATTTGAATATAAAAATGGCTATAACTTTTGAAATACCTGTATAATGTTATAACACCTTATATCGTGAGAACAGAAATTATTAGTAGAATCTAAAAATGGGATAATATATAGGGAGTTTCTTTTAAAAAAATACATGTTTGCATCACCACGTAGTTACGGATCACCCTGTATATATCAAAATATTTTCTGAGCAAGGAGCATATCTCTGGCTACAACTTTTATGTATAACTTTTTTCGCTATCTTCTACAGTACTGGAATTATCGACTAAGCCGGTACTAAAAACTCACCCTGTATAATTATTTTCGTTAATATTATAACATATCAGATAATCTTTAATTTTTCTGATGCCCCCCCCCCGAAATCGATTTCTATATACGCCACTGATGTATCCAAATGTGCACCTCTGCAGCACCCCTACGGGCGAACAATCAACTCCGCCAGCATTACCGTGGAAATCGGATGCGATTTGAAATAATTTGTGACATCGTCAATAACTCATGAAAAATATTATTGAAAATAGTCTGATATACTTTTTCTCTAATATGTATCCAAATGTGCACCCCTGCAGCACCCTCTACGGGCGATCACCCCCCCTTGAGCACGCCGCCTCCAATATCTTTGTTTATTAGGACGCATATAGATATTTTGTTATTCATGTTTATTTTAGGTTATGTGTGTGGATCATTTCACTCCCGTTATGATAAAGCCTGGAAGGGGGTTGCATTAAGTGTTAGCTGTAAACTGTCATTTATGTTTATGCTTTGGACTAAAGCTGGTCCAATAAGGGCCGCCATAGACGGGCAGCTTGAAGGAGTCTGGGTCAACTTCATGAAGCTGTCGCAGTTTGGCGGTTCACAGCTTCCTAGCGTACTCAATACACGGACCGCTTGAGCAGTTTGCTAGCGGTCGCAGCTCAAAAATGCTGCGAGATTGTAGCGGAGTATTGCCGTGATGCCCGGCTGCAGTGCTGCCAGCGCTCGCCATACACTCACTGCTTTGAGCAGTTGCAGTCTTTATCAAAAAGCCACGTGTAACCTAATCCTATTCCGATCCATGTGTCAGTTGATTTGAGAGGCTTGTACAGTTTCGTCAGTGAAAATGGCAACTTTTGATAAAGAAATATCAACTAGGGGAACAAAGTATGAAATAATCCATACTGCTCTATGATATTGGTTTCACCCATATCCGACGGCGTTTTCTTCTCTTTAAGATCCATATTGCAACTGAATGAACAGCTACCGCTTGGAGTAGTCCTAATGTAATCGAAACTTGCTGCAACATAACTGCTTAAAGCAGGCCAGAGCCGCATGCCAACTGCACATGAGCTGTAGAGCCTGACTGCTTCGAGCTGCCCGTTTAAGAGTGGTCAGGTTACTGATGTTGAAAACTATCGTAGTATATGCATTCAATCTGCAATACCTAAACTATTTGATGCTCTTATAGCCAGACAGCTGTCTTGGTTGTGTAAAGGTCGGGTCTCTGAATCTCAGCATGGTTTCAGTATTAACAAGTCTACAGCAACTAATTTGGTTTGTTTTCAGTCTGAAATTATTAAACACATGGAAGCTAGGCAGCAGGTAGATACTATATATACAGATTTAAGCTCGGATTTAAGTAAGGCATTCGATGGTGTTGACCACAAAATTCTCCTCGACAAGTTGATCGCTATGGGATTCCATGCACAATTTATTCTATGGTTAACAAATACTTTGTCCGCTCGCAAACAAAGAGTTAAAGTTGCTGGTCAGCTATCTGATACAATAGATGTGACATCTGGTGTCCCTCAGGGTGGTCACACCTCACCCCTGTTGTTCATTATCTTTTTCAATGATGTTAATTGTTTCTCAAATAGTCAGTGCCTAATGTTTGCGGATGACTTAAAATTTTGGAGAGTTGTGGACAATGTGCAAGATCAGGTGCTGTTGCAGGCAGATCTAGATCGGTTGTGTGATTGGTGCACCCAAAATAAGCTGCACTTAAATGTTAGTAAGTGCTGTTACATAAGTTTTTCCCGCAAGGTGAGTCGAATTGAAACTACTTACACTATTAATGACACAACCCTTGATTGTGTTTCATCCATCAATGATTTAGGTGTTACTTTGGACGTAAAGTTAACAATGGTTAAACACATAAACTCTATTTCCATAAAATCCGCAAAACTGCTTGGGTCTGTGTTAAGGAACTGTAAATATTTTTCAACTACATCTATTAGGGCAGTTTATTGCAGCTTAGTCAGATCCACCTTAGAATACTGCTCAGTGGTTTGGTCTCCTTACAACCAAATACACAGCGACACTTTGGAGAGAGTACAGCATAAATTTTTGAGATACTGTGCCTATAGGTTTAATTCAGGTATTATAAACCATCAGTACCATAATCTTGAGCAACAGTTGTCACTACTGCCACTCAGTACTAGATGTGACATTTCAGGTGCTGTCTTCATATTTAAGATTATAAGAGGTCTCATTGACTCACCCGAACTTTTAATGTTCCTAATCAAGGTTTGCGACAAAATGCTACATTTATCATTCCCTTTCATAGAACGCCCTATGGTTTGTACAATCCATTGGACAGATATTGTAGAATTATTAATGATTCTGATGTTGATATTTTCTATATAACACTACCTCAGTTGAAAAGATCTCTGTATGTAAATTGTTAATGTTTAAAATCTGGTGATTGTAGAGTTAAATTTTTATTCCTTATTTATACACTTTATATACTCTGTATATCTTGCCATCTCAGTGTGACAGTTGTGATTTATTATGTATGTTTTACTGTTAAGGGGGTTAGCTGGTAAATTTTGAATAAATAAATAAATTCCCTCCATAGAACGACCACACAATCCATTAGAAAGATATTGTAGAATTATTAAAGTTTCTGATGTCAATATTTTCTATACTACACTACCTCAGTTGGAAAGATCTCTGTTTTTGTAATTGTCAATGTTTATAACTCTGTGATTGTAGCATATTAAATTTTTTTATTACTTTATTTATACATGTTATACATTTATTATATCTTACCATCTCAGCATGACAGTTGTGATTATTATGTACACTTTTACTGTTAATGGGGTTATCCCCTAAATTTTTAAATAAATAAATAATATTAGATATACAGGGTTATTCACGTTATTCGACACGGAGCATTATCGCTAAAGTATTTGATAAAAAAGAAAATAAGAATTTGGGATGGATAGTGACCCATAAAGGGTACATTTTAAAAATATTTTCATGTTATACAGGGTGTCCCAAAAGCATGAAATGTATAAAAGTTATGTTTTTTTAAATGGAACACCCCATATATTATTAGATTATTACATATTCAGATTCCTTGGTGAATTCTATTGTGACTTTATGTATCATACATAGGTCTTAAACCGAACCTTTTAGGTGTAAATCACCATTTTCGGTATAAGTATATAAAAAAAAAGAATATCGCAGAGATTATAAAATTTGGAAGGCTGTGACTTTGCCGTATTACTAAGCATAAAATGCATCAGCTTTGGTGAGACTGTCAAATTTAAATTAGGTTTATGCTTGGAGAAATCGGTCGATGAATTATAGAAACTTCGATCAGCGATGACTTGATTTTCTCAAATGGGAATGCCTATTTTTTTTTATAGGGTTAAACATAGAATTTGATAACCTTTCTAATGATATAAGGTGGTGAATATCAATCTCTGGTAGTTTTCATTTAATTTTAAATTGTCAAACAAATTGGCATTTTTCAATTTGCCTAACTATAAGCAACGTAGCAGGCCATGACATATAAACAAACACCTGTTCAGGTAGAAGAAAACAACCAGGGCAAAAATTTGTGGATTCCATATTTTAGACGGCATTTATAACATTTCGGGGGGGGGTCCATGGCCCCTGGACCCCCCCCTAAATACGTGCCTGGTTCTCAATTTTTGGCTATGAATTTGACACATATTTCTCATTATGACATTAATTATTCAATTTGTTCATTTTTCTGAAGTAGCAATACAGTTTCTCATTCCATGATTTGCAGACCATGCTAAACTACATTGCATCCAACCTATCGATTGATCAAAATAATTTAGATATTTAGAATTTCAACACACACTTTAAAACGTACACAAAACTGTTTTTACCGACCCTACATCAAAATTCTACGCGTCTTTCAAACAATTGTTGATAGTGATATGAATTGATAATTTGCAAATAAAAATTGAGAGGTATGGGACTTTGATGCAAACATTGAAAATTCCTTTTTTATAGGAGTGTTGGCATCTCTGCTTTAAATGGCCTTTACAATATGTAAGCTAAGACTAATGAATAACTAAATCAAATTGCCCCAAGCTGCATAAGATGTGTAATAAAAGTAAAAAATAATAGAAGTGTAACAATTTTTCACTTCCACCATAAATTTACAATTGCTCCACTATGGTTATTGTACAAAATTTTAATATGGCAATGCTAACAGAACAACTCTTCAGCCTTCCGGCTTTTTAAGTGATGGATAATTATGATGATGCGAACTTTAAAGACACATGAGAAACTGCGATTATTGATGCGTGTGCCACATAATACTTTGCATTTGTCTGTTATCAAAACGGAATTAATTTGAATGAAACAATTTGAGTGACTCATAACACCTTGCGCATTCCACCCCGTATTCCACCCACACCCCTAAAAATGTCTAGGGAAATAAATATACGAGCAAAAAATTCAAACACAACCCAGAAATGAAAGTAAAACAGAAACGATATTTGATCACAAAGAAGGGAAAAGTTCAAGAAACACCTTGAAACAGTGTTCTTTTGTTTATTTAGGCATGTATGTATGTTAAATATGATGAAATGAATGGAGCTGAACGGTTGAGATGTCGGTTATGATTCGAGGTATAATTCGAATAAAATGCACCTGCGGGCGATTGGAAACTGGTACCTGGCTGTTTAGTCACTAAAATTATTCATGCATACCAGTTTCGCTTCTGTCACTACGATTTATTTATCTTCCATAATACCTTAAAAATTATTGCCAATGTGGACTTAAGGCATGGAATCAATAGCATAAACTTGAGTTGGTAAATTATAATACTTACCATTTTATGCCAGAATATGTTTACATCTAAATTTTACGAACTTACCCAAAGCTCAGTGCCCCAGTTCATGTTTTCGTTGGTGGTAGTCATCAACCCAGGTATTTCCGCGGTCACATAAAGATAAAAATACACAGCACTTCGGTGGAAATTCAAATTCAAGGCAATTCATGCCAATTCCTGTAACTTGTACACCACAATTCACGACCGGTTCACCCCTCGATACAAACCAATCAATATTCATAGCTATTTTAGTAGAAATATAATTTTCCATTAAAATAACGAGACATTTGGATAGTTTGTATACTATCCAGCTAGTATATAAACTATCAAAGTAAACACTTTAACCGTAACATATATAAATAATAAGTCTGATGAAAATTACAATATCTTTTCTCAACTTAGATCGGAGTGTAAACAGTTGTCTGAGCTTTGTTTTAACCAATATATTAGAGGTATAGATTTGGACTTGCAAAATAACCCGTCATTATTTTGGAAGTATGTTAATGTTAAGCGATCTAACCACAGCTTACCAGGTTCACTATTTTACAAAGATCAGTCAGCCTCCAATGGACATGACATTGCAAACCTATTCAAACAATACTTTCAAACAGTTTACTCTCTGGGCGATGTTGTTCCTCACACTCCCGATACCACTGTTAATAGCAATTCTAGCATCAATCTAAAAATTTTGGAGATTACAATTTCAGAGACTTTTGATGCTATATGCACTCTTCCCAATAAAATTAGTGCTGGTCCAGATGGTATCCCTAACTTTCTGTTAAAAAAGTGTGTTTGCACAATTGTTTCGCCTTTAATTATGCTATTTAACAGTTCACTTCAGTCTTCTACATTTCCAGATCTATGGAAGGAGAGTTTTCAGTCTTTCGATCTTGCCCTAAGCGTCTCTTGAATCTTGAAAGTTCGGTTCCTGTACCTTTTTTTTCGGTGCTTTTTGAATTATGCAAAGTTTTCGATTATGATCCAAGTCGTCTTTTAGTGCCGCCTTCAACCACTTGGTTCATTATGTTTCAAGATCTTGTCATTCATTAATTTTCTTAAAAGCCGTTATTGTATCGCCAATTCGAAATATGATATCTGTTTTAATTGCTGCAACCGATTTCTGGAGCTATTGGTCGCTTTTATAACTACTTACACTATTAATGACACAACCCTTGATTGTGTTTCATCCATCAATGATTTAGGTGTTACTTTGGACGTAAAGTTAACAAAATTGTCAAACAAATTGGCATTTTTCAATTTGCCTAACTATAAGCAACGTAGCAGGCCATGACATATAAACAAACACCTGTTCAGGTAGAAGAAAACAACCAGGGCAAAAATTTGTGGATTCCATATTTTAGACGGCATTTATAACATTTCGGGGGGGGTCCATGGCCCCTGGACCCCCCCCTAAATACGTGCCTGGTTCTCAATTTTTGGCTATGAATTTGACACATATTTCTCATTATGACATTAATTATTCAATTTGTTCATTTTTCTGAAGTAGCAATACAGTTTCTCATTCCATGATTTGCAGACCATGCTAAACTACATTGCATCCAACCTATCGATTGATCAAAATAATTTAGATATTTAGAATTTCAACACACACTTTAAAACGTACACAAAACTGTTTTTACCGACCCTACATCAAAATTCTACGCGTCTTTCAAACAATTGTTGATAGTGATATGAATTGATAATTTGCAAATAAAAATTGAGAGGTATGGGACTTTGATGCAAACATTGAAAATTCCTTTTTTATAGGAGTGTTGGCATCTCTGCTTTAAATGGCCTTTACAATATGTAAGCTAAGACTAATGAATAACTAAATCAAATTGCCCCAAGCTGCATAAGATGTGTAATAAAAGTAAAAAATAATAGAAGTGTAACAATTTTTCACTTCCACCATAAATTTACAATTGCTCCACTATGGTTATTGTACAAAATTTTAATATGGCAATGCTAACAGAACAACTCTTCAGCCTTCCGGCTTTTTAAGTGATGGATAATTATGATGATGCGAACTTTAAAGACACATGAGAAACTGCGATTATTGATGCGTGTGCCACATAATACTTTGCATTTGTCTGTTATCAAAACGGAATTAATTTGAATGAAACAATTTGAGTGACTCATAACACCTTGCGCATTCCACCCCGTATTCCACCCACACCCCTAAAAATGTCTAGGGAAATAAATATACGAGCAAAAAATTCAAACACAACCCAGAAATGAAAGTAAAACAGAAACGATATTTGATCACAAAGAAGGGAAAAGTTCAAGAAACACCTTGAAACAGTGTTCTTTTGTTTATTTAGGCATGTATGTATGTTAAATATGATGAAATGAATGGAGCTGAACGGTCGAGATGTCGGTTATGATTCGAGGTATAATTCGAATAAAATGCACCTGCGGGCGATTGGAAACTGGTACCTGGCTGTTTAGTCACTAAAATTATTCATGCATACCAGTTTCGCTTCTGTCACTACGATTTATTTATCTTCCATAATACCTTAAAAATTATTGCCAATGTGGACTTAAGGCATGGAATCAATAGCATAAACTTGAGTTGGTAAATTATAATACTTACCATTTTATGCCAGAATATGTTTACATCTAAATTTTACGAACTTACCCAAAGCTCAGTGCCCCAGTTCATGTTTTCGTTGGTGGTAGTCATCAACCCAGGTATTTCCGCGGTCACATAAAGATAAAAATACACAGCACTTCGGTGGAAAACTATATTGGAATAGGGATTTTCTGACGATTTCACACCAACCACTAACACAACACCTACATAATTCACTAACGACACTAACCCAACATGGCTCTCGTTCTCGTTCGAGTCTCGACTCTCTAGTCTACTCTGACATAAAACAGAAACAGTAGGGATGTTCGGTACGATACGATATTGTAACGTATCGATATTCAATCGATACTTTATATTTTGCATCGATGCTTGAGACAAGTGAAATTTACGAATTCGGTGTTACGAACTCATCTTTGCAGTAATCAACTAAAAGTATTTGGTGAACCACAGGCACTGAATATTAATGTTTCGCTATTGACTAGTCACTGCTAACAATAGTATTGCTAAATGAAATCATATACTACAGAGGCAAGTATAGGAAATAACCCTATAATCGCTTATACAAGATATTGATATACAACGGCATAACGGTAATATCGCAATAAAGTAACTGATACGTTTCAACTGTTAAGGTACTCGAGACAAAAATAAACTGCTCAACTGCTCAAAGGAACTTTTTTTTGATACTTTTTTTCTCCACCTCTATGTCCTCAATGAAATTATGGTTTAACTACTGATGGGATAATTCAAATTAAAAATCACTCATAATCCGATTATGCAAAAAATCGTCAACATCCGATTATGAACACTATAATTTGAATTATTTAACCGAGTGATGAATGATCACTCAAAAGGTGGCGTAATCATCGACGTTGGGCAGGAGTCGGGTATTATTGAAATATGAATTATGAGTAATGAGTGATCAGATGATGGCGTTGCGTTGCGACTGCGACGCTGGGCACGAGCCGGGTATTATCGAAAGGCCAATTATCAAAATACAAATTAAAAAATGGTACATATGGACATTATTCCGTCCAAATAATTGAACGAGGTGAGGATCGCTACGAAATTCACAATTTTTGGATTTTTTAGGAACACATTTTGAATAATTATAGCAGCGACAAATACAATCATATAAATAAATGCGGCGTTGTCAAGTGAGAAATTAATATGGTCGATATTGTGAACTTGTAACATTCTGTTTTTTTTTTTTTGTTTAAGGTGTAAGTTATGATAAGTAGTGTGCTGGGTTGCCATATTGTTATTTTAGCGAATATAAAAATAATAGATTGTAATAAGGAGCTCAATGTTTATTGTTTAATGATAACATTTCTTTCTTATTATTGATCTTTGTAAAATAAATAAAATAATTATTTCGGTTTTTCTTAAAGCTTTTATTTTTTAAAATAGAAATTAAAATATGCTCTTTGGCAAATAATCACAAATACAGTAAAAAAGTACTCATCTAAAAATTAAACAAATCATTCTTTAAACAAAAAACAGATAAAAATGAAAAATAAATAAAATTCATCCATGATATAACATATGAATAATAAAAAAAATGTAATCAAAGGCTGCTGTCAAAACGAGAATTTTTCTTTAAATGCATTTGCCGCAATTTTTCTATTGTAAATGATATATTAGACTATCCCATGTATGCTGGCACTAGAAAAGTCAGGAAATCGGAGGGCGCTAAACTTCATGGGCACCAAATCGACTCTTTTTTCGTTTATAATACCTACACGTGCATGCTGCTATTCCACAAATAAACACGTAAACCAAACAAATATATTAGTATTAATGTAATACACACGTTTACCTCTTTTGTCACACAGTCACACACTCACAGTTCGTTACTAATTTTCTAATTTTAATTATAACAATTTGTGTGAAAAAAGCTTGCAATATACTTATATTTATCAGATTTATGAGAAACGGCAACAGCGCGCCTACCGATACCTACCGGCACTGGCGAAACATGAATTATGAGTAATGAGTGATGAGTGATCAGATGATGGCCTTGCGACGTTGTACAGCGCGCTCTAGTATGATGAATATGAGTGATTTGTAATTTGAATTATAATGCGATTATTGAAATAACTCATAACCTGATAATCCGATTATTGAAATAATGCGATTATGCACATCATTGGTTTAAACGTGAATGTAGCCCTAAGTTTTCTTTAAACGGTAGTGTGAATTGCGTCGCGATCGTGCCTGGATTAACCATGGGGCTAAAGGGGCTGGAGCCCCAGGACCCCGCAGGGGCCCTGCTTTTATTTAATGTGACAGAGCAAATATTAGGTCAATATATTAACAATAAAATCAGTAGATCTACTAAAAACTTAATTTCGAGATTTCATTCAATTTCCCTACCTATAAGCAAACCAGCAGGCCATGAAATATAAACAAAAACGTGTTCAGATAGAAGCAAATAACTTAGCAGAAAGATACAGATAAACTAAAGAGGCAAGGTTATAAAAATTCCCTACAACCAATGAAATCTAACTAGAAACAACGCGGGTAAGATGTCTAAGGTCAAAGAGAAGCTGAAATACGACAGAAATGGATAACTTTTACAGCTTACTAGCTGCTACAATGTATTATAGATTAAAGATTTCCAATACCATTAAACTTTCAGCGATAGTTACTAGCAGTCTAATATCTTCAGCACGAAATTTCACATTTAATGATATAAAACAATAGTCATTTCAGTCAAAGTCAAAAGTAACGATACCTCTGACTGTCCCACTGTAGCCCTTCTAATTTTTCAGTATCTATTAGCAAGATTGCAAAAAAAAGAATACTGACAAATTATATTTTAATTTGAGTCCGACCCTGGCAAGGAATCGTGATTAGTGCAGTGCAATAGCTCCGTAATATTATCTAGAAATTAGAGTGTTACGAGCTGAAGAAAATTGTGAGTAAAGGTTAATTTATTCCATATATCCAGAACAATAATCACATAAAGTAAAAAACACGTAAAATTATTGGGAATATTAATAGATATATAAAAGTAAACAAAGCGCCGAAAGAGGTTAGAGTACCTCCGAGAAGTCGATTCGGGGAAATAGCCTAGCGCTCGGTTGCATGAAATAACACAGGACCGTAGTCAGGTACATCAAAGTTCGGAATGGAATCGGATAGTAGTCAGATTTCAGAGGATGGAAAAAGAAGAAGGAGCGACGACGGAAGTGAAATGCAAGCATTTAGCCGAAGTAAGAAAACCGCGAGATCACCAAAAAAGAAAGAAGAAGACAAAATAGATCAAATGTTGATACTCCTACAAAAGATAGCTATAGACCTGCAGGAAGTAAAAGAGGAACAAAAGGAGATTCGTAAAGAACAGAAAAATATCCAACATGAGATACTGCAACTGAAGGAAAATTATGAAGCTGTCAAAAAAGAAAGTGAATCTGCAAGAAAAGAAAATAAAGAAATCAAAGCAGATATAATGGAGCTGAAAGTAAAAGTCGAAAAGATGGAAAAAGAAAATAAAAAGGATAATATAGTATTGGTAGGATTTGGAAAAGAGATAAAAGAGGAAAAAATTTTAGTCGATGAGATAACTGACTTATTTAAAACTCACTTACAAGTAGATGCACAAATAGTGAATGCTTTCAAGATAAGATCTGATGCGTGTGTCGTAAAAATGAAAAATGCAGATGAAAAAGATAAGATCATGAAGAATAAACATAAATTAAAGAATCTTACTGATAGGGTGTACATTAATGATGATCTAACAGAAAACGAAAGGAAAAAACAAGCAGAGATAAGGAAAATGGCGAAAGAAATGAGGAACGACGGCAAGGATGTGAAAATGGGCTACAGTAAAATTATTGTAGATGGTATTGAATGGAGATGGGACAAGAACAGAAACATGTTACAGCAGACAAAAAACTAAAAGATAATAACACAGGCGGGCAGTATAGACAGACATGTGCTATGGAAAATGGACTGACTCTAGGACATAACAATACATATGGTAGAACAGACAGAATCATGGAAAAACAAGAAAATGTAAAAAATATAAGCAATAAGAATAATGTGATGAAAATAGCGACATGGAATGTGCGGAGCATCAATGGTAAGGAAACTGAGTTATACGAAGAATTTAACAAATTAGAAATAGATATATTAATAGTGACGGAAACAAAGAAAAAAGGGAAAGGAATTATAACACTAGAAAACGATCACCTGTTCATATACAGCGGGGTAGAAGTACAGGATAGAGCAGCAGCGGGAGTTGGTATCATTGTCAATAAATGCAGAAACATAAAAATAAATAAATGGGAAGGGATATCTGAGAGGATTATAACATTAGAGATGGAGGAGGATAAGGAAATTAGAACGGTAATAGGAGTATATGGCCCAGACGAAAACGAAAAAGTAGAGAGAAAAGATAAGTTTTGGCTAGACTTAGAGCTAGTAGTAGGAGCGGCGAGAGGCAACATCTGTATAACAGGAGATTTTAACAGTAGGGTTGGAAGGAGGGACAATATCTATAGGGATGTCATAGGAGATCAGGGTGAACTAACAAGAAATAATAATGGAAAACGGCTGCTAGATTTTTGTCAAATACATAATTTGGTTATAATGAATACATTTTTCCACCATAAAGACATCCATAAATTCACTAGGGAAGAGCCAAGCAGAGCAGAAAAATCAATAATAGACTATTTTATAGTAGAAAAAGAAAGCAAAGGGTCAGTTTTAGATGTAAGAGTTAGAAGAGGAGCGGAAATAAATAGTGACCACTACCTTCTAGTAGCAAAAATAAGAAACGAGAGAAGTAGATCTGAAAATGGTCAGAAAAGCGAAATCTTCCAGCACGAAACTGTAAGAGTTTATAAACTGAATGATCAAGAAATAGCTCAAAAATATAGTGAACGAACAGATAGTAAATTGAAGAACATTGACAACTGGGATGATATGGAACTAGAGATGATGTGGGAAAAATTTAGAGATGTGCTAATAGAAACAGCGAAAGAGGTATGTGGAAGCTATAGGATAAATCACAACAGGAAACAGACAGCTTGGTGGAATCAAGACATTAAAGAACAAATTAAAATCAAGAAGCAAAGATGGATCAAATATTTAAGCAATAGAACAAATATAAACTATAATAAGTACAAGGAACAACGAGATAGAGTGAAAATCATGGTAAGGGAAAGTAAAAAGAAATGCTGGAATGAATTTGGGCGGAAATTGGAGGAAGATGCCAAAGGTAATCAGAAACTTTTCTACAGAGTGCTGAAAAATCAGAGAAACAAGGAGAGATCAGAATCTGTAGCGATAATGGATAGACAAGGAACTTTGCTGACAGAACCGAAAGCAGTAATGCAGAGATGGCAAGAATATTTTAAGGAACTATTAGAGTCAACGGATGCTGATTCACAAGGAGTAGACCTTATGCAAGAAGAATGTGATAACAGAGAGGAGAACAATATTTATATGGAGGAATTGAAAGAGCAACTACGAAGGTTGAAAAATGGCAAAGCAGCAGGTTGTGACAAAATACATGCAGAGATGTTGAAAAAATGAGGACAAAACGGACTAGAAGTGTTACTCAAGCTCCTCAACAAAACCTACCAACAAGAGATTATTCCTCAACAATGGTCTACGGGGCTTATACTACCGATATATAAAAAAGGGAATAAAACCGACTGCAACAACTACAGAGGTATAACGCTACTATCAGCTGTACTGAAATTATATGAGCAAATTATAGATAAGAAATTACGAGAATTAGTAGACTCTTCCATTTCAGAAGTCCAGAGTGGCTTCAGAAAGGGAAGGAGCACTCAAGATCATGTATTTACAGCCAAAAACTTAATCGAAAAAATGATAGCTAAGGATAAGCATATTTACTTTGCATTTATAGATCTAGAGAAAGCCTTCGATAGTGTGCCCAGGTCAAAAATATGGGAGACTTTATTGAAAAGAAATGTACCTAGAAAATTAGTGAATGTAGTTAAAAGCATATATTGTAGAACTGGCAACCGTGTAATATCAAGAAACATGACATCCGAAGAATTTGTTACTAGTGGAGGTGTAAGGCAAGGTGGAGGACTTAGTCCGTTACTATTCATACTGTTTATGGACGATATTATTAAGGAAGTTGAGCGAAACACAAAGTCAATGTACATAGGATATAGAAAGTTACAAAAAATTGAAATTAACGAGTGCGTATTTGCTGATGATATACTTATAGCAGCTGAAAGTGAAAGAACTTTGCAAAATAATTTAACAACTTGGAACAAAATTCTACAAGAGAATGGCATGAAAATGAACAAAATGAAAACAAAAGTGATGGCAGTGACAAAGCAGAGAACACAAATGAGGATACAAATAGAAGGAGTAGATATTGAACAAGTAGAATCATTCCAATATCTAGGAACCATATTAGAAAATACAGGCAGAAATGACATGGAACTCGGAGAGCGCATAAGGAAAACCAATAATTTATACTACTCTCTTAACAAGGGCTTCTTAAATAGAAAGGAAATATCCAGGCCAACAAAAATAAATGTATATAGAAAAATATATCAGCCAATACTAACTTACGGTTGCGAATCGTGGGTACTAACAGAACAACAAAAAAAGTAAGCTGCAGGCAGTTGAAATGAAATACTTGAGAAAAGTGAAGGGTGTAACTAGAATGGACAAAATTAGAAATGAAGTAGTGAGACAGGAACTAGGAGTACAATCTCTACTAGACTACATAGAAAATAAACAGCTAAGATGGTGGGGACACTTGCAGAGGATGGGAGAAAACATACCAGTAAAGAGAATATGGGAAGCGAAAGTGCAGGGAAAAAGGAAGAGAGGCAGACCGCAAAAGACATGGGAAGATACAGTAGGTGCCATTTTAAAGAAGAGAGGAAAGGATCATAGAGAGGCGAAGAAGTTGGCGCTTGATAGGAAAAAATGGGCTCGATTTGTATATACGTGATAAAATATAAAGAGACTATTATATGCCCCACACCCGTAAGGGTAAAACGGGATATATATATATATATATATATATATTTTAATTTTTTGCCAGGCAAATTATGTTTTATAATTTGATGCGATTGCAGTTGTGTTACCTCTGTTATATCTGATTAGACTTGATTTGTTGTAAGTCATTTTTGTAATTTTAACTGTTCACTCTAGTTCGTATGTATCTTTCTGCTAAGTTAGTTGTTTTCTTCCAGATTGATACCAAATTTTAAATTCGACTATATAAAAATAATTAGGCATTTCCATTTGAAAAAATCAAGTTAATTCTGATTGAAGTTTCCTTAATTAGTCTACCGATTTCTCCAAGTACAAATGTAATTCAAACTTGAACGTCAAACCTAAGTTGACCAATTTCAAGTTTAGTCAAACGGCAAACTCACGGCCATTTAAGTTTTATAATCGCTGCGATATTCAATTTTTTTCTGGCATCTACTTATATCCAAAATTGTGAATTTCTCCTAAACGGATCACTTCAAATCCCAGGTGTGATACATAGTCACACTAGAATTGACCCGGTAATCTAAATATTCAATAATATATACAGGGTGTTCCACTTAAAACATTATAACTTTGATATGGCACGCTTTTATTAGAAACCCTGTGTAAGTCATTATTTTTAAAATGTAGTCCAACTCGACCTACATACATTCGCAAAGTTAATTTTCTAAAAAGTGTTATGGTTTGCTCACAAGAGTCCGAGGCGTTGCGCTTGACTCAGCCTGTATAAAAAGAAAATAGAAAATACCTATGCCTACCCATTGGATACTGTCGGCATCTGTCGCCCGTGCCAACATAATGACTAAATCGAAGTTCAACCGATACAAAGGCGATGCTCATAAAAGAAAAGTAAGTTATCCATATAGTTTCTTAGTGTTATGTCTATGTGCTACATGGCTACAATTTACCAAGATAACTCTAAATAACTATTTTAAGGCTGCTGAGGATAAATTAAAAGCTGTGAAAAAATTGCCCAAAATAAGTTTTTTAAGCAAACCTATCGCTCCGCTTGAAAAGGATTGCACTGAAAATAGTTCTAATTACTAAGCAAACACAAACATTGAGAGCAGTGCTGATACTATAAGCGAGACTCATGACGTACTTATAAAATAGTGTATAGTAGTTTATTTTGTTATATCGCGAATATAGTTTCAACAATAATAGTATTTGCATTTTATTTATAAAGGGCCCCTTAAAATTATAAGCCTCTGGCCCCATGAAAGCTTAATCCGGCTATGGTCGCGATCGCGTAAAAAGTGCCACTGCTAAGACGTGTGGAGACACTAGAGGTGTCTAAAATAAAAGTTGCATGATTTTTCATGCGAGTTTGACCATCAAATTCACTGAGTTACGAGACACTTTCATTATTCTATTGTAATGCTCAGATGGTATGAAGTCCCCCACTCACTGTTCGAATCATCACAGCGCCGTATGTGACCACCTCTACCCCTGCACCCTTGCAATTTCTAATTTTAACCGAGAAATCTCGCATCGTGAGTGTGTGGAAAGGAAAATTATCCAGTACAAAGGGATTGCAAGAGATGACATTTAACATTTCCATGGAAAAATATCCATCACCATCACCAAAGTGGGTGAACTTCAGGCGTTACCACGATTCCCCTATGGTTGTTCACCATTGCCCTGCAAACATTGTCAATCGGCATATTGTGTCGGCCGACTGTCGACATCTTCGGGAGTATGTCGGCATCGGCACTACTTCTACTTAGGGGCTACGGCAAGTTGCATCAACGCCGACTGTTCAGTTAATGTGAATCAATGTGAATAAAGCTCTGAAGTCAGCATCTTTATGGGCGCGGCAAGTCGATGCCTGAAACGCGCATGCGCGAAGTGCGTATATCCATAACCTCGTTGCTATCACCTAACATAGGTTAGATCATAGGTTAGATGACCTAACACCTAACCTATTTGTCGTCGGCTCGTCGGTGGTTTCACATGGTGCTAACGTGATCGCGTACCTATTTTGCGAATTTGTATTGTGCAACGGCGCGGCGCCGGCGTCTGACCTGAGTCAGGAAACCATTCATTCATTTTCAACACTCTACAAAATAGATAAAGTTGAAAATTTGAGACACAACGGGGAAGGAAACCAGATAGGAGGATTACGGCTAGCAGTCTTGAATAGTCTTAAAAGGTCCGGCAAAATGCATTGCTAAAAAGTAACGGCCGCGGGTGCATATACGAACAGGGCCAGAGCTGTATGCCGATGTGGGGTAGTAGCAGTCATGACGGCATACGGGCGCTTGGCCATCATCCGGCCATGTGAGAAATGTTTGCTGGGTGGAGTCCTCCGTGAATTGTCTAAGTAGGCTGAAACTCTGACTATCAATTTTGTTTTCTGAATGGACGATCAACGGGAAAAGCAGTAGTACATTTGATTAATATGTTATTTGATGAGCTTGATAGGGGTAATAAATGTTTGAGAATTTTTATTGATCTAAGCAAAGCTTTTGATTTAGTTGACCATGAAATGCTTTTAAGGAAACTTGAAATGTATGGTATAAGAGGACTTCCTCTTAAATGGTTTGAAGACCATCTGGCTAACAGAAAACAATATCCAATCAGAAAAATCGAAAAAATGAAGGGTACCGGCTGGATTCAAACCAGCGTCTCCGGCATTCTAGGCCAGCGCGTTTACCAACTGTGCCACGGTACTCCGCACCACTTTGGTTCACAGCCGGTACCCTTCATTTTTCCGATTTTTCTGTGAACCAAATGATTGGAATCATCTCCATCTTGCGGAGTAAGCAAGTACCTTTCATCCCATGAAATCCCGGCCGACTGAGCAGTCGTAGTTTTCAGTAACATAGAGAGCTGTCGTGCAAAACAGCGGTGAGAGATTCACACTCACCCAACTGCCGACTAGATGTCTCTGGGTGACTGAAATACATCGTTCACAGGAGGATACGGGGGAGTGGTGGGTGTCGGTGGAGTCGACAACAGGTCGTAGGCGCTGTGTATCGGCTGTGGTGCGGAGTACCGTGGCGCAGTTGGTAAACGCGCTGGCCTAGAATGCCGGAGACGCTGGTTCGAATCCAGCCGGTACCCTCCATTTTTCCGATTTTTCTGTGAACCAAATGATTGGAATCATCTCCATCTTGCGGAGTAAGCAAGTACCTTTCATCCCATGAAATCCCGGCCGACTGAGCAGTCGTAGTTTTCAGTAACATAGAGAGCTGTCGTGCAAAACAGCGGTGAGAGATTCACACTCACCCAACTGCCGACTAGATGTCTCTGGATGACTGAAATACATCGTTCACAGGAGGATACGGGGGAGTGGTGGGTGTCGGTGGAGTCGACAACAGGTCGTAGGCGCTGTGTATCGGCTGTGGTGCGGAGTACCGTGGCGCAGTTGGTAAACGCGCTGGCCTAGAATGCCGGAGACGCTGGTTCGAATCCAGCCGGTACCCTCCATTTTTCCGATTTTTCTGTGAACCAAATGATTGGAATCATCTCCATCTTGCGGAGTAAGCAAGTACCTTTCATCCCAGAAAACAATATGTTGAAGTTGAATCAGTAAGATCACAAAAACTTCATACTAATATATGCATACCACAAGGTTCAATTCTTGGCCCTCTCTTATACAGGGTTATTCACGTTATTCGACACGGAGCATTATGGCTAAAGTATTTGATAAAAAAGAAAATAATGATTTGGGATGGATAGAGACCCATAAAGGCGACATTTTAAAAATATTTTCATGTTATACAGGGTGTCCCAAAAACACGAAATGTATCAAAGTTGTCTTTTTAAATGGAACACCCCATATATTATTGCATATTCAGATTCCTTGGTGAATTTTAGTGTGACTTTATGTATCATACATGGTACCTAAAGCGAACCGTTAATGTGTAAATCACCATTTTCGGTATAAGTAGATATCGGAAAAAAATGAATATCGCAGAGATTACAAAATATAGAAGGCTGTGACTTTGTCGTATTACTAAGCATAAAATGCATCAGCTTTGATGAGACTGTCAAATTTAAATTACGCTTATGCTTGGAGAAATCGGTCGATGAATTAAGGAAACTTCGATCAGCGATAACTTGATTTTTTCAAAGGGGAATGCCTAATTTTTTTTTATACGGTTAAACGTAGAATTTGATAAGCTTTCTAATGATATAAGGTTGTGAATATCAATCTCTCGTAGTTTTCATTTAGTTTTAAATTTTCAAACAAATCGGCGATTTTCAATTTTCCTACCTATAAGCAATGTAGCAGGCCATGAAATATAAACAAAAATCTGATCAGGTGGAAGAAAACAACTAACTTAGCAGAAAAATACACACTAACTAGACTAAAGGGACAAGATTATAAAAATTCCTTACAACAAATCAACTCTCCCAGAAACAACTGCGATAACATCTGTAAGGTCAAAGAGAAGCTGGAGTATGGCAGTAATAGATATTTTTACTGTCTAGTGGCTACCGCAATTTACTAGAGGTTAAAAATTTCCAATGCAATCAAAAACCCTCATATGAAACAGAAACAACCAGCTACTGTTGCTCCAGCACGCAACTATCAATCATATGTAATGGTGTAAAAAAGTCCTAATTTGCATCGAAGTCGATACCTCTGACTGGAGCCCTTCTATTTCTCAATATCTATTAGCAATATTGCAAAAAAGAAATACTGACAAATCAGATTTAAATTTTCTGCCATTTTTTTCTGCCATTTATGTTTTATAATTTGAACAAATTTTAGTTCATTCTTATTTTCTGCGACCTTGCTAATAGGTACTGAAAAATTTTCAGAACTCCAGTCAGAGGTACTTTTGACTTGAGTTTTGACAGATTTGCATACTTTTTTATATCATTAAATGTGAAATTTTATTATGAAAATAATAAACTGCTTACAACATTCTCTAGTAGTTTTTACTTTATTTCAAAATTTTTAATGGCTTTGGAAATTGCCAATCTCTAGTACATTGCAGTAGCTAGTAGGCCGTGAAAAAATCCATTTCTGCCATACTCCAGCTTCTCTTTGACCAAAGATATGTTACCGCCGTTGTTTCTGGTTAGACCTTGTTTGTTGTGAGTAATTTTTATAATCTTGTCCCTTTAGTCTAGTTCGCGTGTATTTTTCAGCTAAGTTAGTTGTTTTATTCTACCTGAACAGGTTTTTGTTTATATTTCAAGGCCTGCTACGTTGGTTATAGGTAGGCAAATTGAAAAACGCCGATATGTTTGAAAATTTAAAATTAAATGAAAACTACCAGAGATTGATATGCACAACCCTATATCATTAGAAAGGCTATCAAATTCTACTTTTAACCGTATAAAAAAATTAGGCATTCCCATTTGAAAAAATCAAGTTATCGCTGATCGAAGTTTCCTTAATTCATCGACCGATTTCTCCAAGCATAAACGTAATTTAAATTTGACAGTCTCATCAAAGCTGATGCATTTTATGCTTAGTAATACGGCAAAGTCACAGCCTTCCATATTTTGTAATCTCTGCGATATTCAATTTTTTCCTGATATCTACTTATACCGAAAATGGTGATTTACACATTAACGGTTCGCTTTAGGTACCATATATGATACATAAAGTCACAGTAGAATTCACCAAGGAATCTGAATATGCAATAATATATGGGGTGTTCCATTTAAAAAAACAGAACTTTGATACATTTCATGTTTTTGGGACACCCTGTATAACATGAAAATATTTTTAAAATGTAGCCTTTATTCTCTTTAGTCTCTAACCATCTCAAATTATTCTTTTCTTTTTTATCAAATACTTTAGCCGTAATGCTCCGTGTCGAATAACGTGAATAACCCTTAATATCATATTTGTAAATGACTTTTGCAGTAACAAATATGTCATGTATGCTGATACGTCATTAATTATTGAAGGAGAAGATCTGACAACGGTAACATCAAAAGCAACCAACGAATTACTGAGAGTTGTGGTTTATTGACAACGGCCTTGTACTCAACCAAAACAAAACAACTTTTTTAAATTTTGAATGTAGACGCAACAGCTCTAACTGTACTTTGTTAGTCAGATCTCTTAATGGGTCAATAGCACAGGTAGAGACAGCTAAATTTCTAGGTGTCCACATTATGGCCAACTGTAAGTGTACGGCACATATAGACATTATCTGCAAAAAACTGGCATCAGTATCTTATTGCATCGGTCAGTTACGTTTTATCGTTGATAAAGATGTTCTGATGACATACTATTATGCATTTTTCCAGTCAACTCTATCGTACGGTATAGCAAGGAGAATCTTTATTATGCAAAAGAGGGTGGTGAGGTTGATTGTTGGCGTCAATAAGAGAACTAGCTGCAAACAAATGTTTTCGAAGCTATATGACTATCATGACTTTGCCATCATTATATATTTTTGAGCTACTGATGTATGTGAAGCTAAATATTGACAACTACTGCAGACTTAACTGTCACAACAACTACTCAACACGAAATAGTAATACATTAATTGTCCCTTCTCATAGACCTGCTAACACAGAAAATAGTCCACAACTTATGGCAATCAAGTTGTATAACAGATTACCTAACTGTTTCAGAAACATGTCTGAGACGAGGTTTAAACTAGAGTTGAAATTACTTTTAATTAGGAAAGCATACTACTCCACCGCTGAGTATCTTGGAGACATCCTAATTCATTAATAATTTTTTTATGAGTAGATACATGTTTTACGTTACCCGTAGCTTTTGAATTAATCACTTTAGACCAGAAGTGTGCAAGTTTGTTGAAATTGTTTTATCGGGAGGAACACAAAAAGTCACAAATATACAGGGTGTCCTATTAAAATTTTTGAATCGGACGTCACGTGACCAAAAACAAATACCTCATTGGGTGACACAATAATAAGAAAAGATAATATATTTGCTCTAATTTACACCCCGAAAGTTATAATTCGCTACTACTGCCCAGTTCCAATATATTGCTTGTCTTTATCGTCGTGGGGCACCCTGTATATGCCTAATACTTTGGTATCACCACTTACATTTATTGGTTTAACTAAAAGTATGGTGTTCCCTGGTATCAATTCAAGTCAACGTTTGGATCTGAAGACAATTATATCAGTTTTCCTTTCATTTAAAACCAGTTTATTCATGGTGAACCAGTGAACAATAGCTTTATAAGCAATATTTGCTTTAACTCCGAGGTCAGCAATATTTTCAGCACTAACAAATATGGTAGTATCATCATCATAATTTGCGATAGAGCATTTGAAATGCTTCATGCTGCTATAATATTGGCCCCAATATACTACCTTGTGGTATTCCTGTGTTAGTAACTGAAATTTTGGATTTGAATTTACTGTCATTTTTTTTTGTATGATAACACGCTGTTGTCTATTCATAATATACGATGTACATTGCAATGCATTATCCCTGATACTATCATATCTTACGGTTTTGTCCAAAAGAATTTCACGATCTAAACGGTCATGAGCCGTTGATAAGTCTAAAAAAATACCCATTGTCAAATGTTTATCTTTTATATTACCTATGACATGTTCTGTTAATTGGTATAGTGCTGAAGTAGCCGATCGACCTTCCAGGTATCCATGTTGTATATCATTAAAGAGTTTCAGGTTGTTAAAAAATTCTATAAACTGCAAACAAAAAGCATGTTCTAGTAATTTCGAAAAACTGTTCAAGATACTAATAGGTCTCTAATTTTCTAATAAATTAGTTTCCCCTTTTTTAAATATAGGTATTATTCCAGATAACTTAAGCTGTTCTGCAAAGATTCCATATTTGAATGAATTGTTTATAATATAACATAAAATATCTGCTACTTCTTTTACAAATTCTTTAATTATAGAAGTTGGTATTTCATCAGCTCCGGAACTGTATTTGTTTTTCAATTTTTTTGCAACTTCTATTAACTCGTTGGGTGCGACAGGCTCTAATAAGGTTGTTGAATGGTTATTGAAAGGTATAGGGTGCCCCAATAAGAACGATAGAAAAGAAAAATTAAATAAAACAACAACGGTTTGAGATATCAAATTGGTTGTGGCTTTATTTTGACGCTACATCCATGACATTTTGTATGGAATAGATCATTCAAATGTCCGCCTCGGGCTCGCTGGCAGTGCTTCAAGCGGTCGGTTCCATTTCGGATGACATTTTCGAGCAGTTGCGGCGATATGGCGTTAATGGCTACTCGAATATTGTACACTCAAAGAAAATAATCGAGAGGTGTGAAATCATACAGTCACGGTGGCTAATCAACGAATGCTCGTCTGGTGATGATGCAGTCGCCAAACTTCTGTCGAACAACTTCGAGCATTGCGTCGCTTGTGTGGCTCGTGGCTCCATCCTGTTGGAACCACTTGTCGGTAATATCGATGTTATCGAGCTCTCGCCACAAAAATTCGCTCGGTAGCGTGGCCCATTGGTTGTAATTGTGTCTTCTTCCTCATTTCAAAAGAAATAAGGACCGATGATGCCGCCATGCCACAATCCGCACCACACATTTAATTTTTTCGGGTACTGGACCACTTTTTCGGTCATTTGTGGATTGTTCACAGTCCAGTAATGACAGTTCTGCTTGTTGACGCAGCCACTGAGGTAAAAATTGGCTTCGTCCAAGAAGATGATTTTTTGGCCAAAATGAGGATTTTCGTCCATTTGTAGCGCCCAATTTGCGAACTCACGACGGCCTATGGTCCACCGGCTTCATTTGTTGCGTCAGCACGATCTTATACGGGTGCAGGCCCAAATCCAAACACAAATCTCGCCGAGTTGTCTCTTGGGAGAGGCCCAATTCCGCGGCTCGGTGTCGATACGACAAATTGGGGTCGTAGTGAACACTGGAAGCTACGGCGACGATATTTTTTTCACGCCTATTAGTTCGCATTCGGGTTGGTTTCTTTAGGTCCAATAGAGTGTACTCACGGTCAAACTTTTCCACAATGCGACGAATTGCCTGCTCACTGAAGCCATGATGAGGGCCCAGTTCACGACGAAATGCGCGTTGCGTATTTACAATTAAGAGAGAACTTCCGTAGTACTTTTTAATAATTTCCAAACGATCGGCAAGCGTGAAACGATCCATGACGAATTGTCAAACCTTACTGAATATTTTGACAGCAGGATGACGTTTGTACCTTTGACAGCTGTTCAGATATCCCTATTAGAAAACCTATCACTTCTATTGGGGCACCCTATATATTACAGTGCTGTTTGATGTATACAGGGTGTTCAAAAAGTCCCGGACCGGAAGAATAACTTGGGTAGTAGGGGTCACACAAAAAATGGTCACGGGTAAAGTCGTAGGAAATGTTCCGAGCTATCCGATGGTGACCTTAATGGTGACGTTGAACTTGACCTTCAAGGCCATTTCAAGGTCAAGTTGATTTTTTAAATGTAAACTCCTATTTTTGACACCGGAAATGAAAAGTACGGAAAATTTTACGACCACATTATGACCTTGACCACTTGAAAAATTTGACCTTGAACGGTTAGGTCAAGGTCAGGGTGAAATTGTGATGCGCAGGGTATCTTGAGAAGTAGGGGTCACACGAAAAATGGTCAAGTTTAAAGTCGTAGGAGATTTTCCGGGCTATCCGATGATGACCTTGATGGTGACCTTAACTTTGACCTTCAAGGTCATTTCAAGGTCAAGTTTATTTTCTTAACTGGAAACCCCTATTTTTGACACCGGAAATAAAAATACGGAAAATTTTACGACCATATTATAACTTTGACCTCTTGAAACATTTGACCTTGAACGGTTAGGTCAAGGTCAAGTTGTGAGGTGCAGTGTATCTGGAGAAGTTGGTGTCACACAAAAAAATGGTCAAGGGTAAAGTCGTAGGAGATTTTCCGGACTATTCGATGATGACCTTGATAGTGACATTGACCTTCAAGGTCATTTCAAGGTCAATCCGATTTTCTTTAATGAAAAGGCCTATTTTTCCCAGCCAGTTAAGGCAAGGCAAGTATTGTTCCGGCCAATTAAGGCAAGACAAGTGGCCTTCTCGGCCAGTTAAGGCAAGGAAAGCGTTTGTCCCGGCCAATTAAGGCAAGGTAAGTCTTGTCCCGGCCAGTTAAGGCAAGGTAAGTCCTGTCCCGGCCAATTAAGGCAAGGTAAGTCTTGTCCCGGCCAATTAAGGCAAGGCAATCGTTCTTCCCGGCCAGTAAATTAAAAAGATGAAAATTTGAGTTAAGGTGAAACTCATAAACGTAGAGACATCTAACTCGGAATACTTGTACTACTTGTATCTTGGCATTTTTTTAGAATGACCCCTTTTCTCAAAATATCTCGCACGTCACATGTTGACCTTGACCTAACCGTACTTTTCATTTCCGGTGTCAAAGTAGGGGTTTCAGTTTGAGAAAATCGACCTGACCTTGAAACGACCTTGAAGGGCAAAGTCAAGGTCGCGGTCAAGGTCACAATCAGATAGCCAAGAAAATCTCCTACGACTTTACACATACTATTGACCATTTTTTTGTGTTATCCCACGACCCAAGATACCCTGCACGTAACAATTTGACCTTGACCTAACCGTCCAAGGTCAAATTTTTCAAGAGGTCAAAGTCATAATTTGGTCGTAAAATTTTCCGTACTTTTCATTTCCGGTCTCAAAAATAGAAGTTTCCATTTGAGAGGGGTTTCCATTTAAGAAAATCAACTTGACCTTGAAATGACCTTGAAAGTCAAGTTCAAGGTCACCATCAAGGTCACCATCGGATGACCCGAAAAATTTCCTACGACTTACCCTTGACCATTTTTTTGTATGACCCCTACTTCCCAAGTTATTCATCCGGTCCGGGACTTATTGAACACCCTGTATAATTTGCTGCATTAGTTTTTGGGGCACTTCGGAGAAGTGCTTGTTCATAGAGTTGGCTACTGTCACTGGTTCCCCAGGAATATCACAATCCCTGGATTTTTCAAATTTTCCTCGTATTTCATTACAAAGTGACCCCATAGTTTTTGATTTATTTACAGACTTCATTATTTTGTTTTCTAAACGTTTCTCTTCTATTAATAAATTATCATATTCTTTTTTGTTTCTACAGACTCCTTTTTATATTCTTTATTATTGCGATATAATAACAACAATCTATCTAATATTTCCTTACAATTTAATACTTCTGCACTGTTTTGGTAATTATGTCTATTTGTTCTCTTCTCTCTTTTGATTGGAAAGCACATATTGAATATGTTTATAAAATTTGAAATGAAGGTATTCTACTGCGTATTTACATCCGCTCCAGTAACCTCTAACACTTGTGTCCAATCTTGTTGTTTAAGTTCAGCCTCAAAACATTTTCTATTAATTTCCGAGAAAAACTTTCGATGATAAAAACTAAGTATTTTGGTTACTGCTTTCCGCATTAAACATATTTTTTTGAGTGTTATGGTCAGATATAATTATTGCATTTCCAAAGTCGAGGCTTTACAGTCTGCATTATTTGTAAAAATGTCTAAACAGCTTTTACATTCTGAAGTAACACGTGTGGGTTCTGTTACCTTAGGTTCTAATGCAAATGGGCTCATTAAAGATAAGAATTCATATTTCCAAACACTTTCATCCATCATATCAAAATTGAAATCTCCAGCAATGGTAATAGTTTTACTATGATCAAGCAATGTTAGAATTTCCTCAAGTTTGGTGATAAACAAATTATAGTCTCCCTTGGGTGGTCTGTATATGGTACAAACAATTAATTTTGATTTTTCGATACAGCACTCTATTGTCGCACATTCGATCACACCTCTCACGGATAACTTTCCAGTTTTTGCTCACCTTGAATTTGACGTCTTGACTCACGAACACTGCTGCACCTCCATTAAGTCCTTCAGGTCTGCAAAAACTCACTGCTAACTTGAAACCGTCAATACCAGTTTGTTTCAATTGATCCTCGGATTTCCAG
Organism: Callosobruchus maculatus; assembly: GCA_951848785.1. Taxonomy (NCBI): domain Eukaryota; kingdom Metazoa; phylum Arthropoda; class Insecta; order Coleoptera; family Chrysomelidae; genus Callosobruchus; species Callosobruchus maculatus. Next base: position 1,250,611 of record CATOUR010000191.1, on the reverse strand, counting down.
TATTCAGTTAGGTATTCATAAAAATTTGCAGTTTCTATTCTCTTTTAGCATTGGGGTAACTTTGGTAACACTATTCCCTACGGATTGAACATTTTGATGGATTAAACAACAACCTTTTGCCGTCATGGCAGGGTTTTCTGTTTCCTCTGGTCGGATTTCTTTTTAATAGCTCCATTACTTTAACCTCGGAGGCACCAAAGCTGAGAGCAATTTCTACAGAAGTTACTTTTGCATATTTCGCAGCAGTATGACTGCTTATTGGTGAGCATAATTTCATTATTGCATTTCACACAGTTTGCTTCCATATTTTGTTTTTTATTTGATTATGTTCGTTTCCAATTTATTACCTATAGTACCTGGTACCTTTAGCAATTTGTTTCAGTACGCCACTGGAACATTTTTGCACTGGGTTTTTCCAGTGGAATACAAATCAAGAAACATCAACTTGTTTTGACAACAATCTTTGCATATATTACTACTACTATACTATACTACTTACTCGTTTGTCCGAAAACTGTTCAATAGTTTCCATGTAATTGCTAATTCTGCGAATTTTTTCTCTCGAATTTCTTCGTTAATAAATATTTGTTCATCCTCAGAAGATGAGTTGGATTCTGCCAATTCAAATAAGGAAATTAAAAGTTGATTTTTTCGTTCACTCTACACATTCTGACTGAAAATAGTGGAAATCAACTAGGTATTACTGTATTAAAAGATCGAAAGTTTAAATAGATGAAACGCAATTCTATGATTTGAAGTTTCCCGCTCAAACCTACTGTCATTTTCTTGGTTCACTTCCACGACACTCACGTTGAAATCGGTGCGAAATTATTGCACTCAGTTCGACCGCTCCGAGTGCAGAAATGCCAGTGAAATGCGTGCTCCTAAAAAGTGTTGCACTGAAACTGCCAGTGAAATGCAAACCAGAAATACAGTGCAGCCTGAGTGCAACCTGTGAAAAACGCTCATATCACTCTTTTGCACTGGGTTCTTCCAGTGGAATCAGTGATGTTAACTCGTAGGGAAATTCCCTATTCGTAGGGAAAAATCGTCTTAAAAACAGATGATAGGGAAAAAGGGACAGAAATATGAGAAATTCTATTTTGTAGGGAAATTTTTATCTTCAGGGTACAACGCACAACACCGTCTCAACTAACACGAACCCGTCCTTTTGGATTCAATGCACAGAACTGGAAATTAGTGAAGGGGCAAATGTCAATGTTGTTTTTAGTTCTGTGTGCTCGCGGCTCATGAGATTCTGTGCTTGAGAGAATGTGAGTGAGAATATTACCTTGTTATTTGTAATACATTTATTTTAATAAATTATCTTTGTTATTATTAGCAGACCAAAAATAATATGGTATTCAGAAACCTAGTTGTGCAAAAAAATGCAATAGGCCTCAACACCATTTTTTGTACAACAGTCGTAAAAATGTATTTGAGAATAAGTCCGCCAAAAAAATGGCCGTCTAGGCGGTCGGCGGTGGTATTCTCCTATATTTACAAATGTAAAGAAAGCCCATGGCCTAGAACGTGCTTAGACACGGGACGGCCATTTTTCTAGCGGATTTTATTAGCAAATAGTGTACAACTCTTCACTTGTCATCGCTCTGTGTGTCTGTGCCTCTGTGGTTGTTGGTAAGTCATACACAAAACGACAAAACATTTATAAAAAACACAGAAATAGTTACGTAGGGAAATGTAGGGAAATTTTCAAGTTGGCATAGGGAAAAGTACGTTTGGAGTGTTAACATCACTGAGTGGAATACACATTTTGACAGTTGACGTTGACACGGAACATAACCTAAAACTAAAAGGCCCACAATGTTTTGGAATTTTCGCGGTTTATGTTTATTGCCACCGACTATTTTATTGTATCATTGAACTAACGTCTTTTATCTACTGTGAATTAATAAAAAAATGGCTTTAACATGTACTATATGCAATAATTCAAAGCATTGCCATTTAAGAGTGCATGTGAAAAAATTTCACCCTGGTAAGTTTAAGCCTTACATTAATCTTTTTCACATTCTGCCTGTAATCCATTATTTTTTGTTATTTATAATGCATGTTTGTGTTTCAGAAAACATTGATGAAATTGCACCAAATAAAAACTATGCTGTTGTTGCTGCAATACATGTGAAAAATCATTCTCTAAGTTATCGAATTTAACAAAACATGTTAGGAGATTTCACCCTGGTAAGTTAAAATCTTGTTTTTTTAAATAAGTACCTACCTAATACATTTGATTAAACATACATAATATAGGTATTTTAATAATCTGATAAACCTTTTGATTTTTTAGAAAAAGAACAGGACTTAATAAAACCAAAAACTTACACATACAAATGTGAAGCATGTCACAAACAATTTAATGATAAAAATAATTTTAGAAGACATAAAAGAACCCATGAAAATGTTGAATCAAGGAAACAGTACCATAGGCGTAGTTAAGTCCCTGAATCTAGGGGGGCTTAAGTCCCTGGTTCTGGGATGGCTCAAGTTCCTGCCCTAGATACAATAAACTTAACAGTATGAATATTATTTGGACTTTTGGGGGGGCTAATTTCATTCTTAGGGGGGCTAAGCCCTCCCAAGCCCCCACCTAACTAGGCCTATGGACAGTACAAGTGCACATTATGCAGTAGTGATGTAAACCTACCAAAATCTGAAATTTGGAGTCATTTCCAAACAAATCATGATACGGTTTGAACTACAATAATTTAAAGTTTTTTAATAAAGATGAATTTTATACATGATGGATAGGTCAAATGGAAAGAGAAACTCAGTCTTATTTTATCAATGAACATGGCTCATACAATACTAATAGCTATACAAAATTTAAATATGTTTGTCATCGATCAGGTATTTTTAAATCTGAAAATAAGAAAATACGACACTTAAAAGTACAAGGGAGCCATAAAATTAATGGATACTGCCCGGCCGAAATAAGTGGCAAGATTTAAAAAAATGGAAGTGGAGTTCGTTAGCCAACATATTGGACATAATAACAATTTGGGACAATCAAATTTGAGTAAAACCGCAAGCGAAGATCTAGCGGGCAAAATTTCTTTAAATGTCCCTTTAGTTGAATCTTTAATCCAGGATAAAAAGGAGGAAGACTTGGGTACACTTGAAGATAAAAAACATAAACTAAGAGCTGGATTAAATAGTATTATTAATAGTATTAAGTCCAATGAACAACTGGAGCCATTTAAAAAGTTAATGGATTCTGTACGACCTACCTTGGCAGCAATTGAGAGCCTAAGTTGTCTGACCTTTAAGAGAATGCAAGGTTCTCATAAAATGCCACACAACAAAAACATTCCACAACAGAGACGTCTGTACAAAACAAAAAAAACCGCCACCAAAAGATGTAAAATAGGTACTTGCCAAACCAGATGCCGAAGAAGCAAATAATATCGCGCTAAACTTTTTGTATTTATCAGAATAAAACTGTAATTGAATTTCTATGTAAATAAATTGTTTATTATTTTTCATTTTGATCATTTATAATTTTAAAACCGATTCCTTTTCGAATACCTCAGTATATTAAACTAATTAATTTCACAACTATAAAGAAATAAAAGATTGATATATAGTGTGGTCAACATATGGGAAACTTTTTTTATTATCGATATCTCGGAAAATATTATTCATGATATTCTGATGAATCTAACCTAAAAAATTGAATTTTTGAGATAACCAAATTAAAGATCCTAAAATTGTGAGCAGAAAAGCACTATGTTTTTGCGTATCAGCTGTGGTTACCGCGGAAATTGTCATTGAAAATGCAAAAAGTCCGAAATAGGAAAAAACCGGTTTTCAATGATAATTTTCTCGGTAACTACAGCTAATACGCAAAAATTTTATAGCGCTTTTCTGCTCACATTTTTAGGATCTTTAATTTGTTTATCTTAAAATTTAAATTTTTACATACCCTGTATACACATCGGCAGATTTGATCAACTCACTGCTAGTTTTTCTTTATGCACCATCTTTTATCACGAATAAAATGTTTTGAGATATCGAGTTTCCCACATGTTGCACACTAAAATGAAGTATAACACTGTATAATACATAGGCACATAATAAAATAATACAATTTACGTTACATTTTCATTTTCAAGTTTAAAAATATAAGGCGCGACAATTTTCAAATCATAACATGACTACTCTGCGCATGTGGAAGTCAGGGAGCCAAAGTACATTTGGTACGGCTAGCCGCTTGTAACAAGTATGTAGTGTATACGAACAAAATACGAACGAACCTATCGCCTGCGGGATTAGTTGTCTTGTCCATAGATCACTGACTATGATAGTAGGGACCTTTTGCACGTCGTCCGTTGCCTGACGTTATTTCACGTTATCGGCTATTTGTGGCATGCGCAGTTCTCCCGAAATGACCGAGTCGGCGAATAACCGATAAAGTTCTACGCTCTCTACGAAAGATTACGGTACGATATTATTACGTTCGGTGTTGCCAGGTCTAAAAACCACTATGCGGCAATGAGAATAGAACCCTGATGATTTTGATAGCAAATAATACTTTGCGTTTTATCATTGTAGAAAAGGATCAGGTTTTCTTCCATCAGTTTTGATTTGACAGAATTTTCCAATAAAAGCTTCAAAATTAGACGCTCCCGCCTTTTCCGGCAACATCGCGTTAGCATTACGGAACTGAACCATGAGAACGAAATGTCATGCTTCGGTGGTCCTGCAAAACCTATATTGTTAGGCGTTTATTTGTTTATGATCACGTCCAATATGCCGACGACGCCTCAAAACGATATCTAAATCTTGTTCCATTCTGAGCGTTTGCAATACAAAGTCTATAAAAATAACTAAAAAAAAACACAGAAAGCCTAGAGTACGAACCTCACTTATGCTACGCTGCGCAAAAAGTCAAAATTGTATACTCTACACAGCGCAAGGTTACAATCGTTTGATGACGTCAATAGATAGATATATCGGTGATGCAAATACTGTAATGCGCTATTTGCGCCTATGTTAATTTGATAGTTGCGATATGCGCCAGTCGATTTTTAGCGCCATGCCCGTAAATAACGTTACCGCATTGCGTAATTTGCGAATGAGTAAGGTAAAGCGCGAGGGACGAGGTCCTAGACATAACACTGAGCACAGTCGGTATTTGTAATGAGGTCAAGGACTGGACAGTATCCTTGGAACCGTCACTGTCCGACCATAGACATATAGAGATATAGAGATTGTGTAAATAGTTAGAGATTGTGTAAATAATAAAATAAAGTTTTGGATAGACCCAGAAATAACTAGCATGGGTATAGAGTTGAAGAATCTTTTTTGGTTAAATTCAAATCTAGAGGATCCAGAAATTAACATCAAATATAATTCGTTGAAACGAGAATATGCAAAAAAAGTAAAAAATGCTAAATCTTCTTATTATAGCCACATGTTCGAAAGTAAGGACGCTGTACAGAAACAAAAAGTTATCTGGAATATCGTTAAACAAAAAAGTAGTAAACGTTGTAATGAAACTCAGCTTAGTATACGAGTGGGTGGCGAAATATACAAGGAGAGTACAGATATTGCAAATCATTTTGGTAAATACTTTTCAGAGATCGCTAAAAATATCAGAACTTCCTATTTCAATGATACATCTTTCAATGACTTCACAATAGCACATCCATCCACATCCAGCACATTCTATTTTTATCCCGTCGATAATTGTGATATAGTTAGCGTTATAAATTCTTTAAAGAACACCAATACAGTTGGGGTGGACAACATCCCAGTAAAATTAATAAAATATATTGCTAACTACATTGCTACACCACTTGCACATATAATCAACGGGGCTGTAGAGCAAGGTGTTTTTCCTCATGACCTTAAAATCGGAAAAGTGATTCCAATTTTTAAGCAAGGCGACCACAAAGATATGAATAATTATAGACCTATCACTATACCCACAGTTATTAGCAAGATCATTGAAAGAGCAGTATATTATAAGATGATGTGTTTCATAATTAAATATAAGCTAATCACTCCCTGTCAAAATGGATTTTATCCAGGTAGATCGACAGAGGATGCGACATATTCGCTTTGCAAGTATATCTATGATTCGCTTGATAGGGGCGAATATGTTGGAGTAGTTTTCTTCGATCTATCTAAAGCGTTTGATGTTATTGACACCTCCATAATAGTTAGCAAACTAGAAGGACTAGGTTTCAGAGGAAATTTTTTGAATTTTCTAAAGTCTTATCTGAATAGTAGACGAATTACTGTCAGTGTTGAAGATAAACATTCTGATCTATATGATATTGCATCCGGTGTGCCCCAGGGTTCTATCATGGGACCTCTAATTTTCCTCCTTTTTGTCAATGATATGCCAGCTCATATAAGTACTGATAATTTAGTACTGTATGCGGATGATACGACAGTTGCCGTACATGCAAATTATCCTTCAGAAGTTAAAAGCAAATTAAATCTCGTTGCATCTCGTTGTTCACTGGTGCAGACGTAATAGTCTGATAGTTAATCCTGATAAAACTGTATGTATGCTGTTCCATACAAAAAATCAATTTGCACCACAAATGAATGTCACCGTAGATGGCAATAATATTTATCCATCAACTACTACCAAATTTCTAGGTTTACTATTAGACAGCGATATGAGTTTTTCTAGCAACATCAACAACATCAGTAAAAAAATAAATAAAAGCTTTTATGTGCTCTTGCAATTAAGATCAACTTTTAACACTTCACAACTCATCAGTGTGTACTTTGCGATAGTCAATTCACACCTTTCCTATAATACTATATTATGGGGTAATCTTTCTGGCTCGAAAAGGCTATTCGTGGCGCAAAAAAAGATCATGAGGTTAATTTTTAATTTGAATCCCTGAGAATCCTGTAGAGATGTATTTAAAAAGCATAACATTCTTACTCTTCCTTGTATATACATTTTAAAATCAATCATCAGAGTGAAAGAGCATATGGATGATTATCACACAAACTCCGACTTCCATTCATACCCCACTAGAAAAAGAAATTTCTTAAGACCGCCAAAACATAATACTTCTTTTTTTGAAAATAATCCATACCTCATGGGAATCAAATTGTATAACGCGTTACCCGAGAATATAAGAAGTATACGCAGCAAAAGTAGTTTCAAAAACAATGTGAAACAGTTTCTGTTAGAGCATTGTTTCTACAGTGTAACTGACTATTTTAATTGTTCTTAAGTGTTACATTCCATTTCTCTATGTTATGAATGTGTATGTACGTATAAATTTGTTTGTCAAAAATGTTCGTGAAATTGTGATATACCTAGTGTTAACGCATGTGATATACAAAAAAATGTTGTACATAGATATACAAGACTCCAGACATGTCCTATACCATGTAAGAGTTGTGGTTTAACAGGATGAAATAAATTATTATTATTATGTTAAAAACAAAAAGGTGCAGCTCGGGCTCCGACACACCGAGCTGCTGTTCCATTACGCAATGACTACTCCTCACACCGTGAGGTGAGCAATCACTGGGTCCGCGAATCGTGCGCCCTAAGTAGACGAAGGGACCCAAGGATGACTGCCTTCTGCATTCTGGCGGCTAAGATCTGCGCCGCCGCACGGCACACCGGTATTTTGCGCAGTGCAGAGAGCAGCGTATTTCTCATTTCCCCTAGGGATCCAATGACCATAACCAGCAGACTTACAGTGTAGTCTGGCCAGAGCCTGCCAAGTTGTCCGAGCAACTCCTGATATTTGGTCCGCTTTTCCTCCTCCTTAGAGACGATGTTCACTTCGGCAGGCGCCGAAAACTCAATAACGAACATCGTCTTCTGATGGCATCTCTCGTTCTCCACAACGGACTCTATATCCCCTGGAGCGTATGGCAGCACCGGTGTCTCATCGATACCGTATGAGTGCCTTAAATGATAATAGAGTACTCGTAGAGCCGCGTTGTGCCGATGGACGTAAGCCGTCCCAGCGTACGTCTTACACGCCGACAAGAGATGCATAAGCGTCTCTGGCGCCTGTCGGCAAGCTCTACAATGGGTGTCGGGTACATCTACACCCACAACCCTTTTACGGTATACCAAGGTGTTGAAGACACCGTCTTGGCAAGCCATTATAAAGCCCTCAGTCTCCGACTTCAACCCACTAGACCTTAGGAAAGAGAAGGTCAATTGCTCAGACAAACCATGCTCTTCTAGATGTTTGTAGAAGATTCCATGCATTGGCTTATCTTTATGAAGTCTTAAGAGGAAGTCGACTTCGGCAGTTTTAATGTGGGCTTTTAATTCTGCGGGAGCAAGTTCCGTAATGGACTGCTGACACCTCCGCTTGAAGTCGAGTGTGAGGCTGAGCTCCTCGGCTGCTCGCTTCGCTGCGCTAAAAAGAAAGGCTCCTTTTCCCGCATTCTCGTGCTCTCGCACGAAGCGGATCAGGGGATCGGTGCTGTTCGTTACATAGCAGGCAGTGGCCAGTACTACTCTGTTGTGCAGACGCTCCAAACTCAATAGTCCACGCCCTCCCAGGTGTCGCGGGAGGTATATTCGCGGGACAGAGGACTTAGGATGCAGGCTTCTCTCCATATTCATCCTTTTGCGGGTCTTCGTGTCGATTTCCTTCAGCTCGTTCACTTTCCAGTGTATAGCACCAAAGGTGTATAATAACAATGGGACCGCAAGCATGTTTGTGGCAGCGACTTTGTTCTTCCCGGACAGTTCTGACGACCAGATCTGCCGGAGTCGGTGCAAATACTTGCGGCGGAGACACTCTTTAACCAATGTTGCCTCTTGGACATGACGCTGCGCCACTCCAAGGTAGGTATAAGTATCTCCGGCATGCAGTTGTCGCAAGATGCTCTCATCAACGAGCTGTTCCTCATCTCCACTATCTCCGCTTCGTCCTTTCTTGAGATGAACCAATGCACATTTGTCTGTCCCGAACTCCATTCCGATAGCATGACTGAACTCCTGCACTACCCTCAGCGATTGTTGTAGTTCGCGTTGGCCGGAGGCATAAAGTTTTAGGTCATCCATATAAAACAGATGGGTGACCTTGTGCCTCCGGTTATTGGGCGTGCCACAGCTGTATCCTTTAGTATTTCTCAGCGCTATGGACAGAGGCAAAAGTGAAATGCAAAAGAGCAAGGGACTCAAGGAGTCTCCTTGGAAGACACCTCTTTTCAATGACACCAACTCCGTCTGAACCCGAATTTCACCTGATGTTATCGTGAACCGGGTCTTCCAGAGTGGCATCAGTTGTTTGATGCACCCCACTATCTGATTATCCACCGAAAGACATTCCAACAGCCGCACAATGAGCTCATGAGACGTGCTGTCGAATGCCTTACGATAGTCAATCCGGGCCATAGAAAGGTTTCGCTTGTACTGCACAGAGTCCTGCGTGACACATCGGTCAATCAACAGGTTCTCCTTGCAGCCAGCTACTCCTTTCTTTGACCCTCTCTGTTCATACACGTCGAGAAATACAGGATTCACAGCTTGAAGGATACGCATGTACAAGATTCTGGTGAAGAGCTTGTAACACGCGTTCAGACATGTTATTGGCCTGTAGTTTTTGGGATCAGACAAATCTCCGGTCTTCGGGAGAAGCACGGTTCGACCCTCGACAAACCAAGCCGGAATTGGCTGCTCCTGATTTAGCCACGAGTTAAAAACTCTAGCTAAATGCCGGTGGCAACTGAGGAATTTTTTCCACCAGTAGGTGTTTATGCCATCCGGGCCAGGAGCTGCGAAATTCTTTGCGCCTCGTAAGGCGTCAAGAATTTCTTCCGTGTTTATCGGGTGACGCAGTACATTCAAGTTAGGAGTCCTCCTACAAACGGACTCAAACTGCGCCAAGGCCGGAGTGTCTGCTGAGAGAGGTTTGGGTTGTTCGTAAATGTCCCTCCAAAAGGCCTCCACGCGATCAGCAGTTGGCGGCTGCTCTATGGCTGGAGGCGGCTGTTGGAAAAGGCGAGAAGGTCTTTCGTAGAACATTCTGTTCTGCTCCAGACCTCTCGCCCGCGCCACCAACGATCGCTTAGCAGCGATTAGCATCCGTATCCTGTCAAGACAGTGTTGCTTGACAACAACCAGTACCGCTTGACTGAGTGTGTGATGGTCGCGCCTCAACCCGTAGGCTATCTGGCGCACTCGGCGCGTAAAAGGCTTCCCAGCCCCTCTATATTCCATCACACACTGGATACGGGATGCTTCCTGGCGAGCCAACTGGATTTTCGCTTCCATTTGGCGCACCCGTCTCTGTGCTCTCTCAACAGGAGAGTATCTCACTCTCCCCTGTCTAGCTAGCCTCAGAGCCGCAGCGTAAATTTCGCAATTGATGCTCCAAATGTCAGAGGCCTCCGATAGACGTTCACCCACAACCTCATCCTCTCTCTTCAAATCTGCCAGCTTCAAGGACCTTCCGTTGTTATGCAAGGCCCTTCGGTCTCTGAAATCCCCAGGTGAGACGACTTGGTCGATTTCCCTCTCAGCGGGCCTTACCGGCGAACTTTCAGCCTGGTTAACAGGCCTTCCGTCCGCCGAAGGGGCAGGCTGAGCTGGAGCACGAACATATCCCTGCCTCCGGAGGTACGATACATAATCTCGCAAATTCTGAGAGGTAAGCGTGCTATGCTCTGGGTGCATTTCACACCACCTCTCATACATGCGGGACATGTATCCCCTACGGCGCGGGCTACTGCTCTCGTAGCAGCTCAGTAGGTCATCCTTGAGCTCCGTCGTCCACCTAAAACGGTCCATGTCATTGCGGGGGTCGTCAACAGGGCAATTCGAAGCACCGCCACCTTGCCCAACGCCGGCTTCCGAAACCGGCTCGGTGTGGGTGCTTTTCTTCCGGGGTGGTCGAACCCGAAGATAGGGCCCGTCAGGTGGTTGGCCTTAGGGCCCCCAGACGACATTTCCGGAGGCAGCCGCCCAAATTGCCTCCTGAGGATGCACCTGCGAAGGTTACCGGCTGGATTACATCCTTGGGCTTCGGTATACCCTGCGGTGTCGCCACGCACCGGATAGCCTACTGATGTTGGGTGGCTTCCTGCGGGTGTATTATCAGCCGCCCCTAACATGGAGTCAGACGCTGTCGGAGTACCGCTCCTCACATGGAGATCCGTCGTGTCCTAATTGATGAGGAATAGCCGATCCTCTGGATGCAGACGCTATTCCACCGTGCTAGTTTTGGTCCGCCCCGGGTATTTGATTTCCCCGGTACCACCCATATCTGGGAGGCGTTCCCCTATCCGCCACCTTGGGGAGGCGCCACTGAGGGGATCTAGCAACCCCTCGCGGTTATTATATTATGTTTAAAACAAAAAAGTGCAGCCCGGGCTCCGACACACCGGGCTGCTGTTCCATTACCCAATGACTACTCCTCACACCGTGAGGTGAGCAACCACTGGGTCCGCGAATCGTGCGCCCTAAGTAGACGAAGGGACCCAAGGATGACTGCCCTCTGCATTCTGGCGGCTAAGATGTGCGCCGCCGCACGGCACACCGGTATTTTGCGCAGTGCAGAGAGCAGCGTATTCCTCATTCCACCTAGGGATCCAATGACCATAACCAGCACACTTACAGTGTAGTCTGGCCAGAGCCTGCGAAGTTGTCCGAGCAACTCCTGATATTTGGTCCGCTTTTCCTCCTCCTTAGAGACGATGTTCACTTCGGCAGGCGCCGAAAACTCAATAACGAACATCGTCTTCTGTTGGTGGTCGAGAAGGACTACGTCGGGCTTGTTTGCCTGTACAAGCTCGAGCGTGGGGAACGAGTAGTTCCAGTAAATCCGGCATCTCTCGTTCTCCACAACGGACTCTATATCCCCTGGAGCGTGTGGCAGCACCGGTGTCTCATCGATACCGTATGAGTGCCTTAAATGATAGTAGAGCACTCGTAGAGCCGCGTTGTGCCGATGGACGTAAGCCGTCCCAGCGTACGTCTTACACGCCGACAAGAGATGCATAAGCGTCTCTGGCGCCTGTCGGCAAGCTCTACAATGGGTGTCGGGTACATCTACACCCATAACCCTTTTACGGTATACCAAGGTGTTGAAGACACCGTCTTGGCAAGCCATTATAAAGCCCTCAGTCTCCGACTTCAACCCACTAGACCTTAGGAAAGAGAAGGTCAACTGCTCAGACAAGCCATGCTCTTCTAGATGTTTGTAGAAGATTCCATGCATTGGCTTATCTTTATGAAGTCTTAAGAGGAAGTCGACTTCGGCAGTTTTAATGTGGGCTTTTAATTCTGCGGGAGCAAGTTCCGTGATGGACTGCTGACACCTCCGCTTGAAGTCGAGTGTGAGGCTGAGCTCCTTGGCTGCTCGTTTCGCTGCGCTAAAAAGAAAGGCTCCTTTTCCCGCATTCTCGTGCTCTCGCACGAAGCGGATCAGGGGATCGGTGCTGTTCGATACATAGCAGGCAGTGGCCAGTACTACTCTGTTGTGCAGACGCTCCAAACTCAATAGTCCACGCCCTCCCAGGTGTCGCGGGAGGTATATTCGCGGGACAGAGGACTTAGGATGCAGGCTTCTCTCCATATTCATCCTTTTGCGGGTCTTCGTGTCGATTTCCTTCAGCTCGTTCACTTTCCAGTGTATAGCACCAAAGGTGTATAATAACAATGGGACCGCAAGCATGTTTGTGGCAGCGACTTTGTTCTTGCCGGACAGTCCTGACGACCAGATCTGCCGGAGTCGGTGCAAATACTTGCGGCGGAGACACTCTTTAACCAATGTTGCCTCCTGGACAAGACGCTGCGCCACTCCAAGGTAGGTATAAGTATCTCCGGCATGCAGTTGTCGCAAGATGCTCCCATCAACGAGCTGTTCCTCATCTCCACTATCTCCGCTTCGTCCTTTCTTGAGATGAACCAATGCACATTTGTCTGTCCCGAACTCCATTTCGATAGCATGACTGTACTCCTGCACCACCCTCAGCGATTGTTGTAGTTCGCGTTGGCCGGAGGCATAAAGTTTTAGGTCATCCATATAAAACAGATGGGTGACCTTGTGCCTCCGGTTATTGGGCGTGCCACAGCTGTATCCTTTAGTATTTCTCAGCGCTATGGACAGAGGCAAAAGTGAGATGCAAAAGAGCAAGGGACTCAAGGAGTCTCCTTGGAAGACACCTCTTTTCAATGACACCAACTCTGTCTGAACCCGAGTTTCACCTGATGTTATGGTGAACCGGGTCTTCCAGAGTGGCATCAGTTGTTTGATGCACCCCACTATCTGATTATCCACCGAAAGACATTCCAACAGCCGCACAATGAGCTCATGAGACGTGCTGTCGAATGCCTTGCGATAGTCAATCCAGGCCATAGAAAGGTTTCGCTTGTACTGCACAGAGTCCTGCGTGACACATCGGTCAATCAACAGGTTCTCCTTGCAGCCAGCTACTCCTTTCTTTGACCCTCTCTGTTCATACACGTCGAGAAATACAGGATGCACAGCTTGAAGGATACGCATGTACAAGATTCTGGTGAAGAGCTTGTAACACGCGTTCAGACATGTTATTGGCCTGTAGTTTTTGGGATCAGACAAATCTCCGGTCTTCGGGAGAAGCACGGTTCGACCCTCGACAAACCAAGCCGGAATTGGCTGCTCCTGATTTAGCCACGAGTTAAAAACTCTAGCTAAATGCCGGTGGCAACTGGGGAATTTTTTCCACCAGTAGGTGTTTATGCCATCCGGGCCAGGAGCTGCGAAACTCTTTGCGCCTCGTAAGGCGTCAAGAATTTCTTCTGTGTTTATCGGATGACGCAGTACATTCAAGTTAGGAGTCCTCCTACAAACGGACTCAAACTGCGCCAAGGCCGGAGTGTCTGCTGAGAGAGGTTTGGGTTGTTCGTAAATGTCCCTCCAAAAGGCCTCCACGCGATCAGCAGTTGGCGGCTGCTCTATGGCTGGAGGCGGCTGTTGGAAAAGGCGAGAAGGTCTTTCGTAGAACATTCTGTTCTGCTCCAGACCTCTCGCCCGCGCCACCAACGACCGCTTAGCAGCGATTAGCATCCGTATCCTGTCAAGACAGTGTTGCTTGACAACAACCAGTACCGCTTGACTGAGTGTATGATGGTCGCGCCTCAACCCGTAGGCTATCTGGCGCACTCGGCGCGTAAAAGGCTTCCCAGCCGCTCTATATTCCATCACACACTGGATACGGGATGCTTCCTGGCGAGCCAACTGGATTTTCGCTTCCATTTGGCGCACCCGTCTCTGTGCTCTCTCAACAGGAGAGTCTCTCACTCTCCCCTGTCTAGCTAGCCTCAGAGCCGCAGCGTAAATTTCGCAATTGATGCTCCAAATGTCAGAGGCCTCCGATAGACGTTCACCCACAACCTCATCCTCTCTCTTCAAATCTGCCAGCTTCAAGGACCTTCCGTTGTTATGCAAGGCCCTTCGGTCTCTGAAATCCCCAGGTGAGACGACTTGGTCGATTTCCCTCTCAGCGGGCCTTACCGGCGAACTTTCAGCCTGGTTAACAGGCCTTCCGTCCGCCGAAGGGGCAGGCTGAGCTGGAGCACGAACATATCCCTGCCTCCGGAGGTACGATACGTAATCTCGCAAATTCTGAGAGGTAAGCGTGCTATGCTCTGGGTGCATTTCACACCACCTCTCATACATGCGGGACATGTATCCCCTACGGCGCGGGCTACTGCTCTCGTAGCAGCTCAGTAGGTCATCCTTGAGCTCCGTCGTCCACCTAAAACGGTCCATGTCATTGCGGGGGTCGTCAACAGGGCAATTCGAAGCACCGCCACCTTGCCCAACGCCGGCTTCCGAAACCGGCTCGGTGTGGGTGCTTTGCTTCCGGGGTGGTCGAACCCGAAGATAGGGCCCGTCAGGTGGTTGGCCTTAGGGCCCCCAGACGACATTTCCGGAGGCAGCCGCCCAAATTGCCTCCTGAGGATGCACCTGCGAAGGTTGCCGGCTGGATTACATCCTTGGGCTTCGGTATACCCTGCGGTGTCGCCACGCACCGGATAGCCTACTGATGTTGGGTGGTTTCCTGCGGGTGTATTATCAGCCGCCCCTAACATGGAGTCAGACGCTGTCGGAGTACCGCTCCTCACATGGAGATCCGTCGTGTCCTAATTGTTGAGGAATAGCCGATCCTCTGGATGCAGACGCTATTCCACCGTGCTAGTTTTGGTCCGCCCCGGGTATTTGATTTCCCCGGTACCACCCATATCTGGGAGGCGTTCCCCTATCCGCCACCTTGGGGAGGCGCCACTGAGGGGATCTAGCAACCCCTCGCGGCTATTATTATTTAAAAACAAAAAAGTGCAGCTCGGGCTCCGACACACCGAGCTGCTGTTCCATTACCCAATGGCTACTCCTCACACCGTGAGGTGAGCAATCACTGGGTCCGCGAATCGTGCGCCCTAAGTAGACGAAGGGACCCAAGGATGACTGCCTTCTGCATTCTGGCGGCTAAGATGTGCGCCGCCGCACGGCACACCGGTATTTTGCGCAGTGCAGAGAGCAGCGTATTCCTCATTCCACTTAGGGATCCAATGACCATAACCAGCACACTTACAGTGTAGTCTGGCCAGAGCCTGCGAAGTTGTCCGAGCAACTCCTGATATTTGGTCCGCTTTTCCTCCTCCTTAGAGACGATGTTCACTTCGGCAGGCGCCGAAAACTCAATAACGAACATCGTCTTCTGTTGGTGGTCGAGAAGGACTACGTCGGGCTTGTTTGCCTGTACAAGCTCGAGCGTGGGGAACGAGTAGTTCCAGTAAATCCGGCATCTCTCGTTCTCCACAACGGACTCTATATCCCCTGGAGCGTATGGCAGCACCGGTGTCTCATCGATACCGTATGAGTGCCTTAAATGATAGTAGAGCACTCGTAGAGCCGCGTTGTGCCGATGGACGTAAGCCGTCTCAGCGTACGTCTTACACGCCGACAAGAGATGCATAAGCGTCTCTGGCGCCTGTCGGCAAGCTCTACAATGGGTGTCGGGTACATCTACACCCATAACCCTTCTATGGTACACCAAGGTGTTGAAGACACCGTCTTGGCAAGCCATTATAAAGCCCTCAGTCTCCGACTTCAACCCACTAGACCTTAGGAAAGAGAAGGTCAACTGCTCAGACAAGCCATGCTCTTCTAGATGTTTGTAGAAGATTCCATGCATTGGCTTATCGTTATGAAGTCTTAAGAGGAAGTCGACTTCGGCAGTTTTAATGTGGGCTTTTAATTCTGCGGGAGCAAGTTCCGTAATGGACTGCTGACACCTCCGCTTGAAGTCGAGTGTGAGGCTGAGCTCCTCGGCTGCTCGTTTCGCTGCGCTAAAAAGAAAGGCTCCTTTTCCCGCATTCTCGTGCTCTCGCACGAAGCGGATCAGGGGATCGGTGCTGTTCGATACATAGCAGGCAGTGGCCAGTACTACTCTGTTGTGCAGACGCTCCAAACTCAATAGTCCACGCCCTCCCAGGTGTCGCGGGAGGTATATTCGCGGGACAGAGGACTTAGGATGCAGGCTTCTCTCCATATTCATCCTTTTGCGGGTCTTCGTGTCGATTTCCTTCAGCTCGTTCACTTTCCAGTGTATAGCACCAAAGGTGTATAATAACAATGGGACCGCAAGCATGTTTGTGGCAGCGACTTTGTTCTTGCCGGACAGTTCTGACGACCAGATCTGCCGGAGTCGGTGCAAATACTTGCGGCGGAGACACTCTTTAACCAATGTTGCCTCTTGGACATGACGCTGCGCCACTCCAAGGTAGGTATAGGTATCTCCGGCATGCAGTTGTCGCAAGATGCTCCCATCAACGAGCTGTTCCTCATCTCCACTATCTCCGCTTCGTCCTTTCTTGAGATGAACCAATGCACATTTGTCTGTCCCGAACTCCATTCCGATAGCATGACTGTACTCCTGCACCACCCTCAGCGATTGTTGTAGTTCGCGTTGGCCGGAGGCATAAAGTTTTAGGTCATCCATATAAAACAGATGGGTGACCTTGTGCCTCCGGTTATTAGGCGTGCCACAGCTGTATCCTTTAGTATTTCTCAGCGCTATGGACAGAGGCAAAAGTGAGATGCAAAAGAGCAAGGGACTCAAGGAGTCTCCTTGGAAGACACCTCTTTTCAATGACACCAACTCTGTCTGAACCCGAGTTTATTATTATGTTTTTTTTTCAAGCTTCTCTCGCATGACTGCGGTAGCAACAGATGCTGACGGGTCGTGCCAAGTCAACACCTGAACTATTACTGATCGGAATTTAAGAAGGATCGTACTATATTACAGGTCTTAAGAATTACAGACTTTTGGAATATTTTGTGTAGCTTTTCGTCCAGGCCTAGCTGGTGCAGGTGTGGTGTGAATGTGTTAGGTGTAAGGCCTGAGACCGATGATGATTATTATTATTATTATTATTATAACGTTTAGTATTGACGGAAAAAAAGAGGGAATCTTTGTTAGAAATCCTAGGCAAGCAAATTGGGCTTCTTTTAAAGAGGACCTAGGCAGCAGGCTCCGTCCTATAGATCAGGATCTCAGTAAAGGGGAGGGCTTGGAGGCGGCAGTTGATTCCCTGTGTAGGGACCTCCGAGCCTCCTTTGAGGATAACTGTCCCCTACTTTGCCACGCAAAGTGGGCGTGGCGGGCAATGCCACCTTCTGGACTAAGAAATTAGAAACCAGGAAAAAGTCCCTGCACAAACTACTCACAAGAGTTAGGTACAGGAAAGGTACTCCTGAATGGGAGGAGTATAGGATAAAGCTATAAGATATATATAAGAGGGAAGTCAGGAGGGCCTCCAGGGAATCTTGGAGAAACTTCTGCAGGTCCATCAATGATATTCCTGCGACGGCAAGGATGCATAGGATCCTTAGCAAGGACACAAAGTCCAAGTTGGGGACCTTGACGGACTCCAATGGTCATAGAACCAATAACGAGGAGGAAACGCTTGAATTGCTGATGAGTGTCCGGGATCGGTTGCCGCTCAACAGACAGGTGCACATAGGCCACTCCGCCGTCCTCATAGAGAGGAATGGCAGATGGCAGGAGAAGTCGTCACTTGTGACCGCACAAGATGGGCAATAAATACTTTTGCTCCATACAAAAGTCCAGGCAGGGATGGCGTAATTCCAGCCATGCTACAACATGGACAGGATCTGGTACTACCATACCTAGTTAGGATATTTCGCGCCTGCGTGGCTACTGGCTTCACATCGAAGAGCTGGTTGCATTCAAGGGTCGTTTTTATTCCTAAGCCGGGCAGAGGTAGCTATACTCGTCCGAAGGACTTTAGACCGATTACCCTTTCGTCGTTTTTACTAAAAACGGAGAGGTCGGTTGATAGATATATCAGGGATGGGCCCTTACAAAGGGTTGAAATCCATGCCTATCAGTTCGCATACCAGGCGGGAAAATCAGCTGAGCTGGCACTTCATCATTTGGTCAGCAGGCGTTAGATCAACGGGAAGTGGCTATGGTAGCATTTCTTGATATCGAGGGTGCGTTCAACTGTACCACTACCAATTCGATAAGACGCGCCCTAGAGAGACATGGAATTGCTCCAATCCTAGTGGAGAGGATTCTTACTACTCTAGAGTGCCGAGTGGCTTCTGCAACGCTTAATTACATAAACTATAGCGTTGCAGTGGCGCGAGGCTGCCCACAAGACGGTGTTCTTTCACCTCTATTATGGTGCTTAGTGGTGAATGACCTACTCGTGAGACTAAGTAACACAGGAGTCTACGTACAGGCCTATGCCGATGATTTGAGCATAGTGGTCAGGGGTAGATTCATTAATACAGTCTCCGAGGTAATGCAAGGCGCGCTGCGTGTTGTGGAAACGTGGTGTAATGAGGTAGATCTGTCAGTGAACGCTGAAAAGACGGAGCTCGTTATGTTCACTAGGAGAAGGAAGATGGAAGGCCTCGTGAGGCCTACCTTTTTCAGAACGACACTTGAATTGTCTCAGTCAGTAAAGTATCTAGGAGTCATACTGGATCACAAGCTGACTTGGAGGCAGCACGTGGATATTAAGGTAAGCAAGGCTCGAAACTCATGATGGGCCTGCAGAAGAGTTGTCGGTAGTAGCTGGGGCCTGAGCCCAAAAGTGGTGCACTGGCTCTACACTACAATAGTCAGACCGTCATTAATATATGGCTCCATAGTGTGGTGGACCTGTATAAAGACGGAGGCAATAAGAGCCAAACTTAATAAGGTTCAACGTTTGGCATGTCTTAGTATGCAGTATGCAGTGCGCACAACACCTCTGAGTGCCATTGAAACACTATTGAATCTTCCTCCTTTGGATCTGGTAAGTCAAGGGGAAGCTAGAAAAACTGGGTTCCGTCTCTGGAGTCAGGGTAGCTGGACTTTTATGAATCCAGGCAAAGGACATTCGACGATTCTAGCAGACTTGCAGGAGGATAGTCCTATTTTGTTGGCGAGGAGCGATATAGTTTCTCCTACGCATCGCTTCAATCGCAAATTTACGGTGGTGTTCCCGTCAAGGGAAGAGTGGGAGTCTAGGGAAAGACAGCTCATCGAAGGAGGAGGACAGGTCTGGTACACAGACGGTTCACTCGCTAGAGGGCTCGGGCTCGGGAGTCTACGGACCCCATACAAGACTTTCATTCCCTCTTGGGGGGCACACCACAGCATTCCAGGCTGAGGTCTATGCGATACTTGCCTGTGTAAATCGTATTCGGGAAATTGACGGGTCTAGGAGGCGGATTACTATCTGCTCTGACAGTCAGGCAGCCATCAAAGCACTGAGTGCTTGGAAAATAACGTCGGAACTGGTCCTGGAGTGCAGGAGGGCTCTTGACGACATCTCAGCTAAATACAAGGTATCACTGATGTGGGTACCTGGGCACGCTGGGGTAAAGGGTAATGAAATGATGGATTATCTGGCTAGGATGGGATCCGGAAACAGTTTTGTGGGCCCGGAACCAGCCTTAGGACTGTCTGCAAACTTGATTAGGGAAACAACTGGAGAGTGGATCCAGAATCAACACTCTCTGAGATGGAACAACATCTCTGGTCATCTCCGTCAGGCTCGGGAGCTATTAGCAGGGCCTGCAGAGAGAATAGGACGATTTTGTCTCTCTCTGGATAGGAGTAACTTGAGACTGCTAGTAGGCTTATTAACGGGTCACAACACCTTCAGGCGTCACTTGTTTGTGATGAGGGTGGTCAACGACTCAACGTGCACGTGGTGTGGTGAAGAGGAAGAATCCTCGGCACACATCTTGTGTCGCTGTGAAACCCTGGGTTATCACAGGCAGACTATGCTGGGCTCAAGAACCTTGGAACCAATAGAGATAAAACGGATAGGACCTAAGAATGTACTTGCCTTTGCCAAAAGGGCAGGTCTTAGGAACTAGCGCGGATAAAGGCGCAAAAGGGCCCATCGTGTGGCCTATGCACCAGCCACATTCCGTGCTGAATAGCCTCTGGTCCTTATTCATTCAAGGTAAAGCGCTATTCGCCAAATAACGTGAACAGACATGCGCAGTACGAACAACTCTTTTTGAAAAGGGGATATGTTCTGTGCTTTTGAGATGAGACCTGGTAAATTGATTATAAATGTAGTATTTATATTAATATAGTCTTTCTTGAAATATCTCAAGATATCAACATCAATGGTAGAGGGGAGAAAAGATTAAGGTTTACCACCGATGATAGATTAGCAATGTGAACCACTTTAACGTAACCTTAAAATGTTTTCCGATAAAGTGGCATTTAGTGGTAAGATGCCGCATTATGTTAGGGACGATAACACCTAACGTTATTACCGCTAGTAGGCGCTATTTGGTGTGCCGATATCTAATAACCGTTAACGTTTTACTACTCACACGTTGGAAAGCATCCTGAAAAAGGTCCTTAAATACTGTGCTAATACCCGAGAATAGCCACCACAGAGAAGCGACACAGCAGGGACCTATTTTCATGACGCATGCGCGGGGTTATTGTGGACAAATGTCAAACTTCACGATACACTAGAAGAAAAAGTTAAATTTCCTGAAAGTATTTGTTATGAAGTATGTGTTATTTTTTTCCGGTTTAATATTGTGGATACGCAATAAATACACATCACAACTCATAATAAATTCTTATAAAATTTATAATTTTTTTCCGTGTAACAAATTATTAAATTGACGAAAATATTTTTCTCAGTGTAATATTGTGGATGCGAGTCAGTTCAAGCCGATTCAAGGATACTAATAATGACCCGCCGAACATCAAAGTTGCCGACAGGTTTTGCCGCTTCTCTGTGGTGGCTATGCTCGGATAATACCCCCCTTGTCATGTCAAGTTGACAGCGCAAGTTTGACGGTTTTCGTAAGGCTGACTCTAGAGCTCCAAAACTTTACTCTGCCGTCCGTGTCGCGTAAGGCTACGGTTACTATGCATGCGAGTTCTAACGAAAATGTGTTCTGACAAGTTCTGACGAATTCGCTTGAACAATCAAACGCCTGATTTCCAATGAAAGTGGTTACTATGGGAGAGGAAGCCTCGTCGGAATACGCACGTCGTCGTCAGTACGATTTGAACGTTCAAAAACGTTTCAAATTTTTGAGCGAATTCGTCCGAATGTGTAGCTATTTTACTACGTACCTATTGGGTGGTTTTTTCACGTGGTTTGGAACTGAGGACTGTGGAGGGTTCACCATGGACGTGGATAAACTGATTGTTTGTGTGCAAGAGAACAGGTGTCTGTGGGACATGATGGACAAAAGCTACCACAACATACTACTATACAGCGAGTCTGTTTTTGACCAAATACAGTCGCGAAAATTGGAGAACTTTTCGGTCCTTTCTTCTTTCCCCTTCAGTATGTATTCGAGTGTTTTTGGTGTCATTCTGAAGTACTCGAAAAACTTTTGTGGTTGGTCCCATAATTCTTCGAACAACATATGAAACTCGCCTTTGTCGTCTCTACTACTATAAATGTACACTCACGTGCTCCGTTTTCATTTTTTAAAATAAATAGCTTTATTACAGGATTTTCAAGAAAATATAGCTCATCAAGTTCGTCCATCTTCCGCTGGGTGGCAGAAACGCACTGACCACTGACGATCAGAATACCCTGGAAACGCATGCAGTAGAACCACCCTTGTTCTGACGAGGAGCTCGTGCAATCTCGTCAGAACACATATTCGTCAGAACTCGCTTGCTTAGTAACCGTAGCCTAAAGCTCTTGTACAACAGGTATGTAATCAATATTTTAAGTGTTACAATGTTTTCACTATTTATATTCTCATAGCAACCATTGAACCATGCATCGTGCTGTTACAAGAGACGGGAGCGTTAAAATTGCCACCCTGGTTGAGGAAGGGCCTCCTCCAGGATTTGGTTTGGGGGGGGGGGGGGGGTTCAGATTATGGGTGTCACTTGGTTAAGCTTTCGGGGGTGGCGTCCAGATTAGAGTTGCCACCTTAAATCCTTAAATTTGCGGGGGGGGGGGGTGCAAATTTGTGGATTCCATTTTTTAGACGGCATTTTATATAACGTTTCGGGGGGGGTCCAGCCCCCTTGACCCCCCCTTAAATACGTGCCTGGCCTCCTCTAGTTCCTTTTTTACACTTTGTCAATTTTGACCACGAACTGAATCCACGAATTAAAACATTGGATTTGTTGTTGATGTAAAAGTGGTATTATTGTTAACATCTTGTCGTTAACTCTGTTATTTGTTTTTGTGGAGCTGCGACTAGCTGGGTCACTTCTTGATGATTTTCTTATCCGCATCTCGGTGTGACAGCTCATCTCAGTGTTAACAGCTGATCTTAGTGTGACAGTTCTTTCTCGAGTTTCAGACATTTCTCCTTCAACGCTTCATTGCACAAACTATGTTTGGTCAGGCGGTAATTGTAATGGTCGAGGAACTTTTGCTTGATTAATCTCCCGAATCTTTATGCATATTTAAACACTCCGCTCTCTCGATAAATTATTGCTTTTACTTTTGACAATACTTCCTCCGATACGCATGTCAAGTAAAAGTGGTCAATTTGAAACCTTAGAAGTGCTTCCCACACATTTACGGATTTCATCAGCGTACGACCTTGCCGGTTTCGTTCTATATTGTCCCTAAGAATGAAGCTATATTATAAGATCACCCCTTAACTAAGATATGCTGACTACAAGAAACTATTCTCAGAAATCCAGCAAAAAATTGTTTGCATCTGTTTATTCATTGATGATATACATTCACAAAGGTGCATAGAATGCTATAATTTTTATTGTTTGTTTAATTATGATATTTTAATGAAGGATGTTTGAAGATTAAACATTTTATATTTATCAGATACAACAGGTTACATGGATGGATACAGAATACAGAATGAAACAGAAGATGGGAAACCAATCGCCTATTGACATATGTCATGTCAATCATAGAACATAGATATATGATGTACAGATTGTACATCCAACACCTTCCCCTTAAAGATTTAGTCTTACAATAGGTTTAATGTGGCGTCCAGATCTAGAGATCAGATGGCGGTTATCACTGACACTTGGTTTCACAGTATCACTGGGCATATCACTTGTCACTCTTAACTTATTATCACTATGACCTAAATTACATTGCATTGATTGTTCAGGGTATAACTCAGGTTCCAGGATGTGTTCACTATATTTAGCTTTGCTACATGATAGTTTCATCTGGTTAGTGTTACGTCTAACAACTTTGTTATTATTTTGTTTACGTACCCAATATGACCTTGGTTCTCCAGCTTTCCTCAAAACTGTTGCTTTTTCCCAAGTTTTATCCTGGTTTGTTCGTATGACTACTTTCTCCCCTTTTGTGAATTCATCTGTCTGTTTTCTACTGTGTTTGTCATAGTTTGCTTTGGTAAGTTTTTTATGTTTGCAAAGGGACTCATATACTTTAGTTTCGATCTTAGGTTCAAGTTTACTGCTAAGTACGGGTAACTGTGTACGAAGTATTCTACTTTGTAATACTTGTGATGGAGATGCTCCTATTGTAAGTATGGGGGTATTATTATATTCCATGACTAATTCCCTATAATCCTCATTTTCCTCCAAGCTTTTACGCAAAATCTTTTTACTAATAGACACAGCCTTTTCTGCTAATCCATTACTTTGGTGATAATGGGGTGTACAGGTTAAAATTGTTATATCCTTACTTTTATAATAATCTTTGCATTTAAATGATGTGAAAGGCAAATTGTCAGCTATAATTGTTTGGGGATATCCAAAACGAGTAAAAATATTTTGGAAACAATTTATAACAGCTTCTGCAGTTTTGGAAGATAATGGACAAAGTTCTAACCAGTGTGATAAATGATCAATTATTACTAAATACGGTTTGGATCCATACTCTAAAATATCAGTAGATACTTTATTGAATCTCAGTTTAGGTACTGAATGATATAACATTGGTTCTTTGTAGTTATTTGGCATATACTTCTCACAAGTACGGCATTGTTGTACCATATTTCTTATATCATTTGACAAATTTGGCCAAAAAAATAACTGTCTTGCCTTATTTATAGTTTTGTTAATACCGAGGTGGCCTTTATGTAACAACTGTAATATATAAGACCTAAGTTTTTCTGGAACAATGATTTTGTTGTTGACAAAAACTAATCCTGCTTCTACATATATATCATTTTTCAAATTGTAATAGTTTCTATAAACAGATTCATTTTGTTTAGGCTTTGGCCAACCTTGGTAGTAATAATCACAAAGTTTACTCAAAATTTTATCTTTTGATGTAGCTTCCCTGAACTCTACTTTTTTTTCATCACTCATAGGTAAGTGTCGTGTTATATAATGTACCATCTCGAACATTTCATAATCACATGTATTAATTTTTAAACTACATCTAGATAGCATATCTGCAAACTGTACATTTTTGCCAGAAACATAATAAACATTAAGGTTATATTTAAGTAATTTCAGCCTAAGTCGTTGAAGCCTAATTGAACCTATTTTTCCAATTGGTTTTTTCATAATAGAGACAATGGGTTTATGATCAGTCTGAACATCAGTTTCAGTTTTATAAATGAAATCATGGAATTTCTGTGTACCAAAATATATTGCAAGCAATTCTTTCTCGGTCTGACTATAATTTACCTCATGATCATTCATTGTTCTTGATGCACAAGCAACTAATTTTAGTACATTATCATGTGTTTGAAACATACAACATCCAAGTCCATCCTTTGATGGTCAAATGGTATTAGAGCTGGCGCATGAACAATAATATCTTTCAACTTCTCAAAAGCCTCATTTTGTTTGGGTAACCATTCCCATTCAACATTAGATTTTAAAAGATCACATAAAATATTCATATGTTGAGCCATGTTTGGTATGTATCTTCTAACATAATTGAAAGAACCTATAATTCTTTGCAATTCTGTTTTATCTTTAGGTGGTTTTAGCTTTACTAATGACTCTACTCTATCAGGGTCAACTTGCATTCCCTTTTCTGAAAATAACTGCCCCATAAACTTTACTTCTCTCCTATAATACTGAAATTTCTCCTTATTAAACTTTGCACCTACCTTTCTTGCAATTTCAACTATTTTAGCTACAGCTTCATCATGTTCACTTTTTGTAGATCCTGCAGCAATCATATCATCATGACAAATTGTGACATTTTTTATATTGCCAAAAATTTCATCTATTTTCTCCTCAAATAAATCTTGAGAATTTGACAGTCCATATGGGAGTACAAGATAACGGTATATACCAAAGGGGGTTGCAAAACAACATTTCCATGATGATATATCATCTAATTGAAGGTGGTGATATCCTTCAGAAAGATCAAATACTGTAAAATATTTTTTACCATTCAAACAAGAGCATAACTCTTCAATACTCAAACCAAGCCTAGGTTTACGTATGATATGTTTGTTCAAATCAGAGGGATCTAAACAAAGTCTGATTTTGCCATTAGCCTTCTCAACTAACACAATCCTATTTATTCTTGCACTGCTGTCTATCTCATCTACTTTAACAATAGCTTGCCGTTTTACTAGCCTATCAAGCTCTTTCTTGAATTCATTCCTTATAGCAATAGGTACCTTAACAGGGGGATAACTTACACTCTCAAATTCTTTAGAAGTAGTTATATGACATTTACCTGCAAAACAACCTGGACCTGAAAATATATCTGAATTTTGCTTTGTAAATTCCTCTTTCACACAATACTTTTCCGCTGTATTTATTCTTTTTACCAGATTTAACTGTAGACATGCTTGTCCACCCAATAGAATCTGAGTTGCACCCTCAACAATCACAAAATCTTCATAGATTTCAGTATTATTATACTTACAACCTAAATTAACAATTCCTACTGGAGTGTACATAGAACCTTCAAAAGCTCTTAATTTATAGTTAGCAGGTCTCACTTTAAATTGATTGTTTACCAATCTAAACTTTTCTAATGGAATGACATTGACATCAGCACCTGTGTCAAGCTTAACCTTAAATTTTTTACTTTGAATATTAATTATTTCTTCCCAGATGCCCTGACTATGCTTGCACTTTATATTCTTACAGTTACAAACATTCTTAAAGTGATTAACATTACCTACAAATACATCAGAATCATCACTCTCTAGTTCAGTGCTATGATCTATGGTTTTAACATTTTTCACTCTACATGACACAGCAAAATGATTTAATAATCCACAATTGTTACATTTTTTCCCAAAAGCTGGGCATTGTCTTGGCCTATGCATGCTTTGGCATCTTCTGCATTTAAATTTTTTACTCTCAGTACTGACCTTGTGGTTTTCTTGCCTGTTTGTCCTACTGTGGTTACCTGACTGCCGTTTCTTCACAATATTTACTTCGGATGTACCTTGCTCGAACTGAAGATTCTGCAACTTACTCTGCTCACTACTCAGACAGAACTGGATAGCCTTTTCTAATGTCAGCTGGTCAACCCTCAGTAGTGCCTCCCTTGTGGTAGCATCCTTAATCCCCATTACTATTTTGTCACGAAGTGCCTTATCCTCTGCAGTTTGATTGGGGTCTAAGACATTGTAGTTGCATGTCCTCATCAAGTGCTTCAGATCAGTCAAGAAGTGCTCAAAACTTTCACCTTCCTTCTGCATCCGTTTCAAAAAGTTGTATCTTTCGAAGCATTCATTCACCCTTGGGTTCACATATTTTCCGATGAGGGTCATTATAAAATCGTACTTATTTTCCTGCTCCTCAGGTACTACAAAGGTACTCATAATCCGTGCGGATTCTGTTCCTATCATATTTCTCAAAATAGACATCTTCACCGTATCAGCTGCCTCGTGCTGCCCTGTGGCCACTAGATAGTCTTCAAAGCTTGTCTTCCAAAATTTCCATTCAGTTGCCGCATTCTGCCCTTGCAGATCAAAATCGGGGGGTAGCTTCACCACGCCTCCAGCCATATTTCTAGGTTATATGTTATATTTGTATACTTTTGCGGAACTTACTGGAAATATCGTGTCCAATCGTTAGAACATCTTCTATATAGTTCGTTTTCGCAGCGCCATGTTTAATTATGATATTTTAATGAAGGATGTTTGAAGATTAAACATTTTATATTTATCAGATACAACAGGTTACATGGATGGATACAGAATACAGAATGAAACAGAAGATGGGAAACCAATCGCCTATTGACATATGTCATGTCAATCATAGAACATAGATATATGATGTACAGATTGTACATCCAACATTGTTACCTTTAACTAATTGATTAAATGAAATCAGTTCATCGCATGTCAAAACAAACGCCTGCTTCTTTTCTTTAGTTTGAGTTTTTCACCAAGAATTAGCACAATCAGACATCTCTCAAGCAATACATACAGCACAATTCGTCATTGTTTGTCGGAGCGGTCCGGTGGACATTTGCTCTTATAGTTAGAGTTGTGTCGGTTGATCGGTCTGTCAAATCTGGTTACCCAGAAACCAGACAAAGTACAAAGTCAGGGAGGAGTAAGGGAAGAAAAGGAAAGGAATGAAGGAAAAGAGCAAAAAGGAGGAAGTTCGTCGGTCGGAGGGTTTAGCATGACATAGTTGATTAGATCCTATTTAGACAAAATCTACCGGCTTAGTCAATAAATTACTGATAAGTGTCGCATTTATACCGATTTAGACAATATATTGTCACGACGGCCTCTTTTTCTTCACCATAGAATCAAACTGGACGTAACTTTCACCGTTTTACTTCACAACTCAATACAATATCTCTTAACCTTATCTCAACTAGAACTGAACTCAACTGAACTACTGCCACATGATTTATTGCCATTCTTAGTACATTAAATATGAGTATATTAATTTAAATCAACTGTACCTATTTTACCAGTTACATAACAGCTTAACTATAAAAACATACACATAATATTTCTAAAACATATATAATAATATTAATTTAGAAGACAATTTTTGGCTAGCCTTCTATCACTTAATTTGGTTTCTTTTATTTTTTGTTTTTATTACATTTTTTTTATTTTATAAGTATATCTTCGTTTGTTTTTTCTTGCTTTTATCAAAATATCTCGTCTGTTTTTTTTAAGATAATTTATTAGCAGCATTGAGCATTGACTGTGAAGTTAATCAGCGTAGTTAATTAATAACTGATTTATAAGATTGTGCTTAATCATAAAGGGTGCTGTGTTTGCATATAACTGACTAATATTCTTGGTAATTTCAAGATTCAAGACCTTGTTGTTGAAAAAAGTTTCAGCTTTTTATAATCAGTTGCCCCAGTGTCATAATGGGTAAAGTTCTATAAGTTCTCTATTACTAATCTGGTAAGCTTTTTTATTTAAAATTAGTCTCAAACAGGTTGTTTCTGAAACAGAAATAGTTTTATGAAGGTATTCTGCGGCAGAGCTCCAAATAGGTGCAGCGTATAGAAGTATACTCCGGACATATGCTTTGTAAAGCTGTAACTTCAATTTTTGGCTTAACGGTGAATGAATATAGATATAAGGGTAAATATACATTCTGGCTACGGCAGCTTTTTTCCGTAACTGGAACAGGTGTTCTCGAAAAGTGAGTTTCCTGTCAAGGTGTACTCCAAGATGTTTAGTGACTTGTGTTTCTACTATAGTATGTCCATCCATTTTAACTATTCCCAGGTGTTCTGGTGAATTTTTCTTATTGAAATTTATCAATGACGTTTTGGTCGGATTAATTTTGATTTTCCATTTTTTATAATAGTTGCTTAATATTTCAAGGTGGTGATTGATTCTTTGGTTTGCAATGGCTGTCCTCCTAGAACTGGCAATGATAGCTGCATCATCGGCAAACAATGCTAGCTGTGTATTGCCTAATCTTGGTATATCGTTAATATAGTTTAAGAAGAGTATTGGTGACAATGCGCTTCCCTGTGGAACACCAGCTGAAATCGTTTTACATGTAGAAAATTTATCATTTACAACCACCTTAAAAACTCGTTCCTCCAGAAAAGACTATGATTTTGGTCAAATACACTGGAAAATTTTGTGACACTAACTTATGTGATAAGCCTTCATGCCATACCGTATCAAATGACTTTTCATTGTCTAAGGTTAGCATGGAAGTTGTATGTTTGATATTATAATTGAATTTAATTTTATCTACAACGCGAGCAATTTGGAGCTCAGTATTTCTGAATTCTCTAAAACCAAATTGCTTTTCTATAAGAATATTGTGATCATCGTTGAATAACTTCAATCTTGAGAGAATGATTCATCCAAAGGTCTTACTCAACGCAGGAAGTAAACTTATTGGTCTATAGCTGTCAGGCAGCTTTCCATCTTTCCCAGGTTTTACTATTGGTAATACTATAGCACTTTTTCACATTTTAGGGAAATATGTAAGTTTCAGACAAGCGTTGAAAATATAGTATAACTGAACTACAGCCTTTTTTGGTAACTTTTTCAAAATTTTGTTTTGGATATCATCCTCTCCAGGAGTTTTTAACGGTCTACTGTTTCTTACTATTCTTGCCACTTCTGAAGGCGATGTCAAGAAATTTGAAGGAATGATAATCTGTCCTATCTAGTGCGTGCAGAGTTGTACTTACTTGATGTATAGTTTCTGCGTCCGACAGGTGGCTTGTTAGGCGGTGGTTACTTTCTAGTGTATCAGCGATTAATTCAGCGTTAACTACATAGACTGTTATGAATTGATGTATTATCTTTTATTAATGGAGGTATTGTATAGCAATTGTTGTTTTTCGTTCGTTCCTGAATTTTTATTATATGGTTCTTCCATTTTTCTTAGAAATAGCTATTTAGCGTTGCTTTCACAAGTGCGTTTAGCTGATCTAATGAAAGCCTGTTAACTATAGTAGGATTTCTTTGAAATTTTCGTCTTGCCCTGTTCCTGTTTCTTAACAAATTAACAATTGAATTTGGTAAATGCTGTCCCTTGGTATGTATATTATTTATATTTGGTATATGCACGCCTATCGCAATTTTGATCAAAGTAGTAATTTTTCCTATTTCTTCATCTATAGCGCTTTTGTGTTCTAAATTACTATTGATAATTAAATTTCGATTTATGAATTGCTTGAAACCAAGCCAATCTGCTCTACTTTAGTCTTTAAATATTCTGTGTGGTTTTACTGATACATTGATGTTATTTATATTTAATATAATTGAGGTTTTGAATCATTTTTTTTTGTCATAAATGGAAAGATCATACCTATATAAGTTTTATAACAAAACTGTTTTTGTTTTTTTTTCGCAATAATTCAAAAGTTATATCAAAATAAAAATGGGTTTTTGAATCGAGTACCGAAAACACGCCGACGGCGACGGCTCCCGAACCCGTGTGACGTCACCATGGCGGTAAGGATGCTCCTTTGACCAACGACGTCCTACTCCGATACTAGATTCCCAACCAATCGCGAAAATACAGGCGTTATTTCCAGCAGCTCGTTGATGTACAGCAGAAACAGTGTAGGGGATAGGACAGATCCCTGAGGAACACCGGCACTTATTGAAAATACGTCTGATGAACAGCCCTCGACTACAACAGACAAAGATCGGTCGTTCAAAAAGCTATTCAGCCACTGGCGCAGGCCAGGTGGTAGTCCATAAGCAGCAAGTTTGACTAGAAGTCCGTCATGCCACACTCTGTCGAAGGCTTTCGATATGTCAAGTGCAACAACACGGGATTCGCCATGATTGTCTATTGCTCTGTTCCACAAGTGAGTGACGTAGGCAAGGAGGTCACCTGTAGACCTGTGCTTGCGGAAGCCATACTGGCGATCATTTATGATGTTATTGTTGTCCAGGTATTTCAGGAGCTGTGTGTTAATGACAGTCTCCATAACCTTAGACATGATGCTGAGAAGAGCCGCAGGTCTATAATTGGTGGGATCAGTTTTTTGCCTTTCTTAGGGATGGGTTGTACGCAGCCAATCTTCCCCGAAGAGGGAAACACGCCTCGTTGATACGAAAGTTTGAAGAGCTTGCAAAGAATAGGTGCAAGCTCAGCGGCACAGCGTTTAAGGACAATGGCTGGAATTTGGTCAGGACCAGTAGCTTTATTGGTGTTCAGTTTTTGAAGGATGCTTTTTACATCTCGATGTTGAAATTTGACCTCTGCCATTCTCGAGTTAACGCTTATGGTGGTGGTCGGAGTACTTCCTTGAAAGTCTACAGTAGAATTGGTTGCGAAGAGCTTCCCCAAGATGTCTGCTTTTTCTTTAGGAGCAGAAGCGATGGACTTGTCCTCTCTGGTCAACGGTGGTATTGACGAATAGGAAAAGTTCTGACTAACTGCCTTAGCTACAGGACAGAATGTTCTGGACGAACTAGGACATGAGAGGAGCTTGTTCTTAATTTTTTGGTTGTGTTCCTCCTTGCTGCTGTCAATCACGCATTTGCAGTGATTTCTGGCGTCGATAAAACTGCGGTGGTTCTCGGCATTTGGATTTTTCCTCCATTCTTTGTAATGGTGGTTTTTAGAGGTAACTGCATCTCTACAGCGCTGATTGAAGCATGGCTTGTTTTTGGAGGGGTCTCGTTACTTGAAGCAGACGTCGTTCCAGGGAAAGGACTGGTAGTATTCCCTTAGGTCGTCCCACTTTGCTGATCCGTAATGCCAGACCCGGCGAGGCTTTGCATGGTGGAGATCTGGAGAATGCATTCTGCATAGCGTTGAGACGATGTTATGGTCGGACGATCCCAGTGGGGCAGT
Source organism: Callosobruchus maculatus (assembly GCA_951848785.1). Classification (NCBI taxonomy): domain Eukaryota; kingdom Metazoa; phylum Arthropoda; class Insecta; order Coleoptera; family Chrysomelidae; genus Callosobruchus; species Callosobruchus maculatus. The sequence continues at coordinate 1,218,478 of CATOUR010000191.1, read as the reverse complement.
TATAGATTGTTGGAAGTTGTGAGATATAGATCCAACAGACTAGCAAAATCTCCGTGGCGACTGGGGATCCTTGTTGGTTCTTTGACTATCTGCTCCAAGCCGCAGCTAATAGCTAAGGCTTCAGCTTCACGTCCCTCGTCGTCCGTTTTGTTTGAGTGTTTGAGCCAGTAGGAGTTGTGAACGCTGAAGTCACCCAGAAAGACTATCTCTGAATGAGGGTGATCTGATTGCAGCGCGTCCACAGTGGCTGAAAGCTTCTCGAAGAGCTCTTTGCAGTTGTTATTGCTTGCTGGCCTATAAATGCAGCATATAAACTTGGAATGATTTTGGAAGGATATTTTGAGCCATATGATGTCAAATCCTTCCAGTTCGAGCTCTTCTTCTCTATGACAAAAAAGTTCAGATTTAACGTACACGCACACGCCAAACCTACGTCTAAATCGGGTGTATAAGTCATATCCGGGATATCTGAAGCAGTTATCCATTGTTGAAGAGCCGACTTGAGTTTCCGTAAGAGCCAGAATGTGTGGCTTCTCTGCCTGAAGGTGTTGATGGACAGAGTTTATGTTGGAGGCAAGACCTCGTATATTTGTAAAGTCGGCCCTGAACAAGTTTCTTTGGCCTTCGGGCCTGTCGTCAGTGCGTAGTTGCTGCGAAGGACGGCTTCTGTTGTTAGCCTGACGAGGAGTGGCAGCACAATTCTTTAAACAAACTTCGCTTAATGTTCCCCCCGGACCACTTGGCACCCAGAGATCCGAACGGCCAGGTATTTTACCTCCGGAATCTTTTGATCCTGGAAGAGCCATTGAGCATTTTTTACTTCTTATTAATCCAATTTGCCACTTATGAGAAACCGGGAACATCGACCCAGCGACGGAACATAAACCATGAGGCCATTTGGCGCCGCCTATTTCCGGGAACCTATTTCTAGTTTCCCGGAAATATTCCGATGTGGGGGTGATTGCACCGCGGGCGAAGCTAAGTGACTGCACTTCTCCCCCCTGTGGCTGATTGCGTCGTCGGTGCAAGGTGTACCATCACATCTGGGCGATGGGGTCGCCACATCCCTACGCCTATATATATCAAACTTACATTTTTGTGAATGGAACCCCCTATATATTATTGCATATTTGGATTCCTTGGTCAATTCTAGTGTGACTTTGCGGTACGACTAAGCATGAAATGTGTCACCTTAAGTCATACGACTAAATTTGAATTCTTTCTGTACGTAAAATTTGATTACCTTTCTAATGATATAGCATTCTCGATATCAATCTTTTTTTTGGTTTTCATTTTATTTCAAATTTTCAGTCAAATCGGTGTTTTTCAATTTTCCTGCGTGCAAGCAACCTAGCAGGCCATGAAAAATGGAGTCAAGTTGATTCACTCAGTACTTCCCACACATAATGATGGATACCATTTTATTATTTCCAATTGCATGAAGCTATAGTCTGAAATCCCCTTGCAACTAAATCATCGCCCACCCATCCGCAAAAACAACATCCAACACAAAGACCCCCGTAAATAGATCCTTGCGTCTCCCTCCTTAGGAACTAGGACGCTACAGTTTTTTTCTGCATGCTTCAATTAACTGGACAATGCGGAACGATCAAGAGCCTCCGACCCGTCTAAATCGAAGTTTGAGTTGATTTTATATTTTTAGTCTTTTGAAGATTATTGCTGCGCCGCCACTGACACGGTTTTTCAAAAACAGAGTCGTTTCCCATTCTCGCCGCGGTAATAAATTCTGTGTCAAAATTTTGCTAAAATCAATTCAATCATTTTCGCTTTACGCAATATACATAGAACGAAATAAAGCAAAACTCGTATGTACAGATCACAAAATTAGTTTCTGTAATAGCCAAGCCAATGTTCTGATGGACCTAAAAAAGTGTAATATGCCGCTAGATATTTCTTCTACAGTAATACTGTGTCAAAATTGTGGTTCCTATAATAAGCATGCAATGTTCAGATGGACCTAAAAAAGTGTATCATGCCGCTAGGTTACAACAACACAACAAATTTTTCAGTTTTACAACCCCCCAACCCCCAACCACCCCACATTCACCCCCCCCCCCCCAAGAAAAAGTAGAAAATCATCAGGAACCCCTAAAACGCCTAAAAACGAAGTTTGAGGCATATTTGAAATTTTTTGTTTTTTGCTAATTCTTCCGCTCCCCGTATAACGATTTTGAAAATTATAGGAACATTACCTACTACGACCCCACAGCATAACGCTGCCCAAATTTCATCACAACCCATACAGCGGTTACTGAGATTACTAGACTAGAAAAACGCAAACAGACAGACCGACAGAAATGAGAGACGTAGATTTTCGTTATGTAGACATCATAAGACGCCCAAAAAGCGTATTATCTCAAAATCGAAAATTTTTGCGATCACATTAATCCTCTCACCCATCGGTGTGGGAAGTAAAAATAAACAAAAGTAACCAACTTAGTAGAAAGATGCAAACTAACTAGAGTAACGAGGCAAGATTATGAAAATTCCTTACAACATATTAGTTCTAACCAGAAACAACTCTACTACTCTACCTGGCACGTATTTAGAGGGGCGTCCAGGGGTCCGCCCCCCGAAACGTTATAAAATGCCGTCTAAAAAAAATGGAATCCACAAATTTTCACCCCCCCCCCCCCCCGCAAATTTAAGGTGGCAACTCCAGTCTGGACCCCCCGGAAGGTCAACCAAGTGACACCCATAATCTGGACCCCCCAAAACCAAATTCTGGATACGTGCCTGTACTCTAATGTGGTTAGAAGTAGCTGTAGTAACGGAGATACAGGTAAACCTCTAGCATTTTTGGAAAAATTATTCTCTACAAGGGGTAAAATGGTACCAATGACAGTCTGCTTCGAAAATCTATAACGACTTCTGAATTCGTTATCTCTAAACCATTCATACGGATTTTCCATGTCCCTAAATATACCTCTTTTCCAAAAGATTAGGGTTTACAGTATTCAAGTATTCTGCATATTCGTCTAATTCTTCGACATCCATAATAAATTACTCCACTCGGTAAACTACAGATAGGAGTATTGTAGTATATAGTAGGAGTATATAATACTTGTATCACGATACAAAGATCTTGTAGCCTAAAAGGGCAAAATCTATTCCTTAAAACAAAACGCAAAAATTAATTCAAAAACAGTTGAAATTAGCGGACTTCTTGTTGGTTGCGTATATGCGTCGTTTCCATTGGATAGACTCAAGTGTGGCGGGAGTTTTAAATACTTATGTGATGGGATGTAGTGAAAAGTATACCTATATGTCCGTGAATGAGAATAGTCTTTACTTACCTGACCAAATAAATCTAAAGAGGTTAAGTGGCAGAGTAGCCATCTGGCTAAACTTCTCGCCTCTACCGTAAATCAATTAATAAGGCATTTATTATTATTATTATTACTCTGATTTTTCAAGCTTCTCTCGCATGACTGCGGTAGCAACAAATGTTGACGGGCTGTGCCAAGTCAACACCTGAACTATTACTATTATTATATTTCAGAAAAGTACCCTATTATTAAATGGCTGAAAATGTCTCAGTTAATTAAATTCCATTATCTCGTATTTGTTCATAAGGTTATTACGACCTCAAAACCACAGTATCTGAGGGAAAAGTTATTACTACGGGCGGATGCGCACAATCTAAATATAAGACATGGTTCCAGTCTTACTATACCCTACCATGTTACCACACTTTTTCAACGTAGCTTCTCGTATAACGCTGCTATTGTTTATAACTCGGTTAGTGCCCAGTATAAAGAAATGTCGTTGAACATTTTCAAAAAAAAAGTCAAGGCCTTAATGTTTGGTCTTTAATATCGCAATAACTCTTCGTAACAGCTGGGAAACTACTGCTACGCCAAATTATTATAATCAAGCTTGTTTTTTTAGTTTATTTTTAACATCTAATAAATGTGAGACACTGGTGGTTAAGTGTAAGAATAGCACTTTGCTAAACTTCGCCACCGATGCCCTATCCTGATGTAAGCTATCTTACATGATATGTTTATTTTCAATAAAGACGATTATTATTATTATTATTATTAATTTAGAAAGGATCGAACAATATTACAGGTCTTCAGGATTACAGACTTTTGGAATATTTCGTCCAGGCCTAACTGTTGTAGGTGTAAATGTGTTTGGTGAAACCGCCTGAGACCCACATAATTTGGGGGACAATATAACTTAGAGAGCAGACAACAGAAAGGTACTTCCGGTGTGCTATCTGGTACCCGAAGGAAACGGCAACTAAAGAAAATCGCTGCTAAACAGTAGCAGACTTCTTGGTGGAACGCCACGGCGCGTCCGGTTTAGCCACCAGACAGCGCGGTGCTATATGCTGCTGCATATGAAAGTCGATATACGAGGGAAAAATCTGATGCTGTCTATTTCCGTCAATCGATCTATGGCGCACTGATGATCGCTAATAAGCCTGAAACAGCTGTCTGCGTACTGTTGGATTGACGGGGATATAGAGCAACCCTCGTAATAGTAACTTTGTTTTGCTTCCAGAGTCGTTTTATTTCTATCGCAAGATCAGTGTATTTAGATATATTTTCAGCGTAGGCGTTTTGAATATTCATATCGTTGGGAATGGCAATATCTATCAAATAGGTAACTTTGTCTGCCTTCGACTAGAAAACTAAAGCTGGCCGATTTGCCGAGATAGTCTTACTCGTATCTGTATGTATTTCAAGATATCCCAAGAGAAATTCGTAAAATGCGCCCTCTCATTGGATTTTGAACACGAACCGGATATTCTTTTGTCTGAAGTGGAACATGCCCTCAACAAGCTAAAAAATAACAAAGCTACAGGCATTGATGCTATTTCTGCTGAAACGTTGAAATGCTTGGGTGACGACGGCATCTCCCTTTTACATAATATTTGTAAGAGTGTCTGGTCGTCCGGTGTTTGGCCAGATGAATGGTGCACATCAATTTTTGTTCCACTTCTTAAAAAGGGATCTCCAACAAATCCAGACAATTATCGCCTACTTTCGTTAATCTCTCATGCAAGTAAGGTTCTACTGTATATTTTATAATCTCGTTTGGAGGGTTTTATTGACTGGCAAATTTCTCAGACGCAGGCAGGTTTCGTGAAAGGACGCGGTACGCGTGAACAGAACTTAAGACAAATTATTGAAAAAGCCAGAGAGCATTATTTTCCTGTTTTTATCTGCTTTTTGGACTATTCTAAGGCGTTTGATAACGTAAAGTGGCCTAAACTGTGGGAAATCTTCATCTCTATGGGAGTTCCCTATCACCTAGTGTTTCTCATACAGCAACTCTATGAGTCTAATTCGGCTCGCGTAAGAATTGATGGTAACCTATCTAGTCAAACTGCAACCAGAAAATGAGTTCGTCAGGGATGTGTATTATCTCCGATGTTGTTTAACATTTACTCTGAACTTGTGATGAGACAGGTATTAGACAACTGGAATGGCGGTGTAACTATTGGCGGAAGCAAAATATCCAACTTAAGATTTGCTGACGATAATTAAGTGGTCGAGAACTTAAACTTTGTTTTTAAAAAATTTATTTCCCGATCAAATAATACAATTTATTTGGGACCGAACCGTTTGAGAGCTCAAGACAGACTGACTCAAAAGCGTCAAAATAGTACGGAGGTAAACTCTGCTGATCTCTCTAACGTTTACAGATATAGGTTTTATATGAAGTCAGCATTAAATAATATAATAGTACAGTCATTTACAACCACATAACTCCTCCCCTCTTAAGATGAAGTTTTGGAGGGTGTGAACAAAACTTCTGGCTTCGAGGGTTGAACCTGGACCTCGAGGTACTGGTGGCTTCTGCTTGATCCTTGGCCTCTCTGGAATGGGTAGACTTTTCTGGCAACAAAGTATGCAATGCTCAAAAGTAGTATTGCATACAGGGGTAGACTCCATTTGTAAGGGTGTGAGGGTGCTTCTGGAACTATCGTCTGGATCTGGTCAGCTATTTCTTCTAAACTGTGAAGTTTGTCCAACGATATATGTTGAAGCACAATTTTCTTGGAGTTTTCAGAGTACTGGAAGGTTTTCACTGCAGGAAGTAATAAGGGCTTCTCCATAGTTACTCCCTTTTAGATTCTTGTAGATGTAGTCCTTTGTCTGTGTCTTCTTCTTCTTCTTCTGTGGCTTGGATCAGGTTGTTCTCTATTATTATATATGTAAAGCAATCTATAATATGTAGTAAATTACCCAATATTGATAGATTATCCGAAGAGCTTCATATAGAGATGTGTGCCATCAAGTTGAAAATAGATGGAAAAAATACATGTATTATTACACTATATAGACCTCCAAGTGGTGAAATCGAAAATTTTATACACAAACTTTCCATTGCTCTAGATTATAGTCACAAAAACTTTGAAATTATTATACTATGCGGCGATTTCAGATGTAGATTTCATCTATCAGCTGACATTGGCTTGCGTCATACTGGTACATTGTGGTACTCATTGTAAAATAGGAATTTTTGGGAATAATGGTAGTTAGGTTTGAGGTGGGGATAGAGTACAGATGATAATGCTTGAATTTATCTACATGTAGTAGTGGAACATGTAAAGCAAAAACTATTCGATTTTTAGAAAAGTATGCTTCTACTGACATTATGTCATAAAACTTATGAATATCTTCTGTTTTTGAGTATACTAACTGACCTTTTCTGTGATGTTTTATTAATTCATTGAATATTGATTTCATTTCGTCTATAGAAATTATGTTGTGGTGCAATGACCCAATTTTGGCAAATTTTCCAAAGTATCAATTATGGACAGCAGTGTATCTAAATTGAACTTTAATTGAAGCAATGTATCCAAAATTGTAAAATAATAAGTATTGTTCTTTTGCATTTCCTCCAGGGCTTGCTTTATCGTAGCTTGGTTATGTACCATCAATGTAAAAGTCTTATTGTTATTCTTAAGAACTTCATGGGTCAAAGAAACTTGTTGATTAACTGTATTAATTACTTGATCCTGATCTTTCTGTAATACTTCAATAGCCTGATCATATCTTTTAGCATCATCATCATCTAAATTTCCTGAAATCATTTTAATGATTGAACCTAATCCATTTATTAATCCTCTTTTAATACGATTTTGGTTATTCCAAGCAGGGTAAATAGACTTTAATTTATTTTTTAAACTTGTCATTGAATATACTACATGTTTTTCTATATCAGCTAAATGACTTTCTGGGATAAAACCTATATTATATCGATTTCTTTCAGCTGCGTCTTGTAATGTTGTAATTGTTGTAATTCTGTACTTAAAGAATTCAGCTCATTATTAATCGGTTCAAGATCTACATAATGTAAAAATGTATGTGTTCCGACCTTAACTTTTGCGTCTCCCAGTCGGAAGGGTAGGATACCTGGGCAAGGAGACCTGGGTTTGATTTAAGGTTGGTGACCTGCACTGTGGTCTGACTCGTCAAATGCACTGTTAAGTGAAGAATCTACAGTGATTCAAATTTTTAGTTACTTTTTTCCTGGGTTTTTTGAAAAGACCTTTGTGGTATATATTTCGGGTAGTTTTTAATTTTATACCTTTATCAGCCATTATTTGTTCTTTAACAAAGGGTGGTTTTAATTTCTGACCTCGGGACTTCGCGTCTCGTCTATAAGCTGTAGCTTCTTTTGTATAATCAGCTGGTTTTTCTCGCGATCTATTAGCCTTACTAATTACCTTTTCCTTTTGAGATTTCGAAGCGTCATGTATATTGGCGTAAATTAATTTTGTTATATTTTTAGGCTGTTGAGCTTGGGATGTAGAGGGTTGTGGTTCAAATTCATTGGGATTTAGTTGTATGCGTGAAAGTGCATCAGCATTTTTATTTTTTTTCCCTTTTTATAAATTACTTCATACTCAAATTCGGATAATTTTAAACGCCATTTTTGTAATCTTGAATCTGGTTCTTTTAAGGACATCAACCATTGTAAGGGCTTACAGTCTGTTACAATTTTGAATTTCCTCCCAAATAAATAATGTCGAAAATATTTTGTACCATAAACAATAGCTAAGCATTCTTTTTCAGTTGCACTATAATTTTGCTCAGCATCATTTAAAGTTCTTGAAGGATAAGCTATGGGCTTGTCAGAGCCAATAGGGCCTTGAGATAAAATTGCTGAAATTACTAGCATCAGTAGATAGTACAAAGGGATTTTCAAAATCTGGGTATTGTAACAAGGGTTCATTGGTCAAAAGACTCTTGCAATGATCAAAAGCTTTAAGAAATTTTTCATCGTGTTTAATTACAGCTCCCTTTTTCAAACATTGGGTTAAGGGACGAGTAATTTTTGCAAAATCTTTTATAAATTTACGATAATATCCAATCAGTCCTAAAAATTGTTCAATTTCGCGAGTTGTTTTTGGCAATGGATATCTCAGAATAGCTGTTATTTTATCAGGATTTGGCTTTACTCCTTTTGGGGTGACGACGTGTCCTAAAAATGCTGTTTCTTTTTTTAAAAATTCCGATTTATCAAGTTGTACTTTCAAGTTTGTTTCCCTTAATCTTTGAAAAACTTTTTTCAATGAAACTGCGCCAATTAAGTGGTCGAGAACTTATAGGTTTTATATGAAGTCAGCATTAAATAATATAATAGTACAGTCATTTACAACCACATAACTCGATACAACCCTTATTGCAGCTTCTCAGGAAGAACTAGTAGCTCTATTAAACATCTTAGAACAACGCAGTGCAGAGTATGGTCTTGGTATTAACTACAATAAGACCAAGGTTATGATCGTAGATAGAGAGCATGATAATTATCGAGAAATAAAGTCAATAGGCCGTTGTGAAGTAGTTCAAAGTTTTATATACCTCGGTTCTTTGATCGACAATTCGGGTAGCTGTGAAACTGAGATTCGACGGCGCATTCAACAGGTACGTGTGGCCATGACAAAGCTTACTAAAATATGGCGTGACCATAACATCACTAAAGCTACACAAATGTCGCTGGTTCAGTCTCTTGTGTTCTCCATATTTTTGTATGCCTCGGAAACTTCGACTGTTAAAAAGGCAGATCGAGCTCGCATAGACGCTTTTTAAATGTGGACATGGAGGAGAATGCTGAGAGTTCCTTATATCGCCCATCGAACTAACGTCTCCATACTGGATGAGGTCGGTAATCCAAGGAGACTATCCTCCATTGTGTCGACGAGAATGCTTACATTCTTCGGACATATAGACAGAAGCGATAATATGGAGAAACTTGTAGTTCAGGGTCATGCCCCGAGTGGGCGGCGCCGTGGCCGTCCCCCTACACGCTGGGTGGATACGACGAAACAGTTGCTGGATATGAGTGTCAAGAGCGCCACTAAACTGACAACAAATCGCGAACGATGGCGAGCTACAGTGCTCAAAACTATTGATAATATTCGTGTCGGCAATACTCTAGCTCCGACTTAATGCAATTTACGAGTTCACAACATGTCTGTTAAGACATTGTGACTATGATGATGGGAATGGCAATATCTATCAAATAGGTAACTTTGTCTGCCTTCGACTAGAAAACTAAATCTGGCCGATTTGCCGGGATAGTCTTATCTGTATGTATTTCAACGTCCCAGTATAGTTTGGATTCATTGTTTTCGAGTACTGACAGTGGCGTATATAGAAATCGATTTCGGGGGGGGGGGGGGGGGGGGGGGCAAATTAAAGTTTATCTCATACGTTATAATATTATTATTAGTATTATAATCCTAACCTCAATATAAAATAACAATGTACTAATTTTAACGAAAATAATCATACAGGGTGAGTTTTTAGTACCGGCTCGGTCGATAACTCCACTACTGTAGAAGATATGCTCCTTGCTCAGAAAATATTTTGATTTATACAGGGTGATCCATAACTACGTGGAGATTCTACTAATAATTTTTGTTCTCACGATATAAGGTATTATAACATTATACAGGGTATTTCAAGATATGACCATTTTTATGTTCAAATCGCTGTCAAACGAACGTACTGTATATCAAAAATTAATGAATCAATTTTTTTTCACATGGAAAAATATCATCTAGTTCTAAAATCATCTATAAAAAGAGCCCGCGACGCATACTCGTATACAGGGTGATGTAGAATGCAAAATCCAGATTTTCTCTTTTTTTTAAATGTAACCCCCAATATTTTGTTATGCCAAATAATTGCTTTTAATATGCTCTTTCATCTTTGCATAGCACTTGTTGTACTTACGTCCATCAGTTTCCGAGATATTTCGATTTTTCGGTAATATTAAAATATAGCTTCTAATTGTGTACTGAAATTTATTTATTTTGAGAAAGTACTATCGAATTTGTTTTTATTTAACGGACAACTAAATTATAAGGTCATGATAGTATTTGATGAATCAAAACCCTGAATCATCGAGATCATAAAGTCAAGTATGCTGAGGAAACAATTTTGTAGGCGTGATGCATAATTATCAAGCAAATTTATCAGGTAGACTTTGAAAAGTTGGCAGTTTTTATAACCTGCTCAATAATTCAGTACTGTGTAAAAAACGAGCTTTAAAAATTAATTTTTCCATTGAGGGTATTTAGGAGAATCTTTGAGAAATTGCCTACTTGCCTCTAGAATATATCAACTATGAACAGCAATATCCAGAACAGTCTAATATCTCGTTAATTAAGTGTTTTGACTACTGTTGTGGTCTTATATTTTAGTTGTTTGTTAAGCAAAAATAAAATTTGATAGTATTTTCTCAAAATAAATAAATTTCAGTAAACAAATAGGAGGTATACTTAAAATTTGTAGAAAAATCGAAATATCTAAGAAACTAATGAATGCAGCCATAACAAGTGCTATGCAAAGATGAAAGAGCATATTAAAAGCAATTCTTTGGTATAATAAAATATTGATTTAAAAAAAGAGAGGAGTCCGGTTCTGGTGAGTGTGAAGTAAAGTGTGGTGTGAATGAGCTCCGTAATTAAATCCAAAATTCAGGAAGATTACGAGCGTTTAATACCTAACTGAACACGAAATCAAGGAAGTAAAGTGCAACAAGCTAACTGAAGTAAAAAGCAACTAAGGTAGGATAAAATAATAATAGATTATAATTAATAAACGATATAAATAAAATCACACCGATAAAAACAAGGCTTCCGACGGGTCGACCGGGGCCAGGTTTTTTCCGCGGTGCTGATAAGGTAACAAAAAGTACCAAAGAATTCCAACAAATACGGCAAGAGTCAGGCTAGGCTAGAAAGGAGAAACAGGGTCGGAGTAAGGTTTATATACAAATAAAAATATTACGGAGAAAATACATGGACAGAGATAGCTCAGAAGATAGAAAAAGGAAAAGCGACAGGGAGGAGGAAGAAGAAGAAGGTGATAACGCATTTAGGAAAAGCAAAAAAATATTTAGATCGCCACTAAAACTCCCAAAAAGAAATATGGAAGATAATCTAGAAAAGATGATGAAAATGATGGAGCAAATGGGTAAAACTATGGAAAATCTATCAAAGGAAGTAAAGGATATGCGACAAGAGCAAAAAGAATATGCAAAAGAAATTAAAGAAATGAAAGAAGAAAATGGAAAGTTAAAGCAGGAAAACATCCAGTTAAAAAAAATGATAACGGACATGGATGAAAGGCTGGAAAGAATCGAAAATGAAAAAAGACGAAATAACGTTGTATTACAGGGCTTAGAAATAGACACAAACGATAAAGGAACGCTGAAAATAAACATGGAAAATTTTATAGAACGAGAGCTAGGAATAAGAGTAAATGTTACCGAGGCCATAAAATTATCGGAAAAAACATGCTTAATAAAGCTAGAAAATGAGTCAGCAAAGATAAAGATTATGCAGAATAAAAATAAGCTAAGAGAAAAGCATCAAGCAAGATATTATATAAATAACGATCTGTCAAAGATTGATAGAGATATAGCGAAGCAAATAAGGGTTAAAGCAAACGAAGAAAGACAAAAAGGAAAGCGAGCAAAAATAGGTTACAGGAAATTATACGTGGGAGACGAAGAATGGAAATGGGATACAGAATTACAACAGTTAGTTCTTATTCCAAAAAACTAATAATAGCAACAGGGGAATCGGAAACAAAAGATAAAATGAACATGGCAACGAAAAAGGTTAATGAGCATATAAAACTACAAACATTAAATGAGACAGAACAAAAAAAAATACAAATTAATCTAGGAACATGGAATGTAAGAGGGATTTATGAGGACGGAGCGATCAAAACCCTTATTAAGGAAATGAATGTATATAAAATGGACATAGTGGCGCTACAGGAGACGCATCTACCGGGCAACGGAATACAGGAAGTAGATAATTATATCCTCTTCAAAAGTGGAAGTCATACTAGGACTTTGGGAACAGGTTTTTTAATACATAAGAATTGGAAAGATAGTGTTATAGATTTTGTACCGAGGTCCGACAGACTATGTAGCATTAGGATAAAAGGAGAGAATGAACACATGTCAATTGTAAATATTCATGCACCAACAGAGGAGAAAGATGAAGAAACTAAAGACATTTACTACGAAGAGATGGAAAGAGTAATGGATAATATACCAGGCACAGATATAATAATTGTCATTGGGGATGCAAATGCAAAAGTAGGGAAAGAAGACATATACAAAAAAATAACAGGAGGGCAGAGTAAACACGATGAAACAAACGAAAATGGACTAAGATTAATCGAATTTGCTATAGAAAGAAATATGAATATAATGAGCACCCGCTTCCCAAGAAAAGACATTTATAAAGGTACATGGATAATCCCTGGCAGAAATGACACAAATCAAATAGACCACGTGTTGATACAAGAAAAATATGATAAATTAATAACAAACGTAAGAACGTATCGAGGCGCTGATATAGACTCAGATCACTTCTTGGTAGGGGTCAAAATAAGATATAAAAAAACAGAAAAAATAAAAGGAGAAACAGGTAAGCAGACATTTTATAACATAGATGACTTGAAAATGGAAAACATTGCGAGACAGTATGCGACAGATATAGAAGAGTATCTCTATGAAGGTGCAGAAAACAAGAACTTAACCATAGAAGAAAACTGGAGGAGAATTGAACAAGGAATTGTAGGCGCCACAAAAAGGAATTTGAGGAAAAGGAAACCACAAGAAAAGAAAAAATGGCTCGATGATGAATGCGATAAGGAGATACAACAAAAAAGGCGGCTTAGGCAAAGGATGCTTCAAAACAGAGACGACAATATCATTAGAGAATATAATAAGCAGAGAAAAAAAGTAAAACAACTATGTAGGAAAAAAAAGCGGACATTCTTAGAAAACCAAATAGTAAAAATAGAAGAAGAGTATCAGCAAAAAGAAATCAAAAACTTCTATAAAGACGTAAAAGACATAAGGAAAGGTTATCAAACCAGACTTACATATATAAGAGATAAACAGGGTAATCTTATAGGAGACGAGGAAGAAAAAATCAAAAGGTGGAAAGAATACTTTGAGGAAATATTAAATGCAGGGACAAATGGAAAGGACCTTGATGTAAAACAAGAGTCAACAGAGGACAGAGCAATACAAAGTTGTAATGACAATACAGCAACCCCATCAAGAGAAGAAGTGGACGAAGTGATAGAAATGATGAAAAATAATAAGAGCCCTGGAGAAAACGGAGTAACAAAAGAAAACATAAAATATGGTGGTGAGAAATTAAAAGAAGAAATCTACAAGCTAATATGTCAAATTTGGAAGTCAGAAAAAATGCCGGATGCGTGGAAAAAAGCAGTTATACTACCTATATATAAGAAGGGAGACAGAACAGCCTGTGAAAATTACAGAGGGATCTCTCTACTTGACGTTACGTATAAAATCTGTGCATCAATTATAAAGAGAAGGTTAGAGATATTCATGGAGAGACTGCTGGGTGAATATCAAGGGGGCTTCAGAAAAGGCAGAGGGACAACAGACCATGTGTTTATGCTAAAGCAAATTGTCGCAGGATGCTATGAATATGACATACCGGTCCAAATGTTGTTTGTGGATTTTAAAAGAGCATATGACAGTGTCAAAAGGTATGAACTTATTAAAATATTAAAGGAGTTAGAAATCCCAGACAAGCTGGTAAGATTAATCAAAATGACATTAGAGGACACACAGAACACAGTAAAGGTGAAAGATAGTAAAAGTGATAGCTTCAGAACACACCAAGGCCTACGTCAAGGCGATCCCCTGTCGACAACCCTATTCAATTTAGTGTTGGAGAGCGTAATAAGGAAAGCTGGTATCAACAGGAAGGGGATAATATTCAACAGAAGCCACCAATGTTTGGCCTATGCGGATGATGTGGTCTTAATAGCAAGAAATCGGAAAGAGCTGGAAGAAATAACCCTACAATTAATGAATGCAGCAGAAGAAGTAGGAATGGCATTTAATAACAGTAAAACGAAATTTATGGAAATAAAAAACAAAAGCGGAAACAGAATAAACACCAGTTTGAAAGTTCAAAAGCAAGATGGGACAAAGGTAGAATTCGAGGAGGTGGATAATTTTATGTATTTAGGTGTATTAATTGACAATAAGGGACAGGAAGAAAAAGAAATAGATTTAAGAATAGCTAAGAGTAATAACTGTGCAGGAGGTTTAAGAAGAATCCTTAAATCAAAGGAAGTGTCCAGACAGACAAAAATAAGAATCTATAAAACAATATTAAGACCAACCCTAACCTATTCATGTGAAACCTGGGTTATGACAAACAAAATAAAACAAAAATTGGAAATTTGGGAGAGGAAAATATTAAGAAGAATCTTTGGAGGGAAGCATACAGAGCTAGGATGGGAGAGAAGAATGAATATAGAATTGTATGAGCTATACAATGAAACACGCATAAGTAATTTTGTGAAATTAAGAAGACTGCAGTGGCTTGGACACTTGGAGAGGATGGAACAGGAAAGAGAAGTGAAACGAATCGCATGGAAAATACCGGAAGGAAAAAGAAAGAGAGGAAGACCAAAGAAACGATGGAGAGAGGCAGTGGTGGAAGATCTAGAAGAGAAGAAAATCCAGAACTGGAGGCAACAGGCAAAAGACAGGAAGAAATGGAGGGAAATCACAAGGCTATGGACCTAAAAGGTCTGCAGGCAGCCTATATATAAACAAAACAAAAACAAAAAAGGTGCAACCCGGGCTCCGACACACCGGGCTGCTGTTCCATTCCCCAGCGACTACTCCTCACACCGTGAGGTGAGCAATCACTGGGTCCGCGTATCGTGCGTCCTAAGCAGACGAAGGGACCCATGGATGACTGCCTTCTGCATTCTGGCGGCTAAGATGTGCGCCGCCGCACGGCACACCGGCATTTTGCGCAGTGCAGAGAGCAGCGTATCCCTCATACCACCTAGGGATCCAATGACCATTACTAGCAGACTCACAGTGTAGTCCGGCCAGAGCCTGCGAAGTTGTCCGAGGAGCTCCTGATACTTGGTCCGCTTTTCCTCCTCCTTAGAGACGATGTTCCCCTCGGCGGGTGCCGAGAACTCGATAACGAACATCGTCTTTTGTTGGTAGTCGAGGAGGACTATGTCGGGCTTATTTGCATGTATAAGCTCGAGCGTGGAGAATGAGTAGTTCCAGTAAATTCGGCACCTCTCGTTCTCCACAACGGACTCAATGTCCCCTGGAGCGTATGGCAGCACCGGTGTCTCATCTATACCGTATGAGTGCCTTAAATGGTAGTATAGCACTCGTAGAGCCGCGTTGTGCCGATAGACGTAGGCTGTGCCAGCGTACACCTTACACGCCGACAAGAGGTGCGTAAGGGTCTCTGGCGCCTGCAGGCAGGCTCTACAGCGGATATCGGGCACATCCATACCCATAATCCGGCTACGGTATACTAAGGTGTTGAAGACACCGTCTTGGCAAGCCATTATAGAGCTCTCAGTCTCCGACTTCAACCCATTAGACCTTAGGAAGGAGAAGGTCAACTGCTCAGATAAACCATGCTCTTCTAGATGTTTGTAGAAGATTCCGTGCATTGGTTTATCTTTGTGAAGTCTTAAAAGCAATTGGACTTCAGCAGTTTTAATCCGGGTTTTTAATTGTGCGGGAGCAAGTTCCGTAACGGACTGCTGACACCTCCGCGTGAAGTCGAGCGTGAGACTAAGTTCTTCGGCTGCCCGTGTTGCTGCTTTAAAAAGGAAGGCTCCTTTACCCGCAATCTCGTGCTCTCGCACAAAGCGGATCAGGGGATCGGTGCTCGTCGTAACATAGCAGGCAGTGGCCAGTACTACTCTGTTGTGCAGATGCTCCAAACTCAATAGTCCACGCCCTCCCAGGTGTCGCGGGAGGTATATTCGCGGGACAGAGGATCTAGGATGTAGACTTCCCTCCATATTCATCCTTTTGCGGGTCTTTATGTCGATTTGTCGCAGCTCTTCCACGTTCCAGTGGACAGCACCAAAGCTGTATAGCAACAGTGGGATCGCAAGCATGTTTGTGGCAGCGACTTTGTTTTTGCCGGACAGTTCTGACGACCAGATCTGCCGGAGTCGGTGCAAATACTTGCGGCGGAGACACTCTTTGACCAATTCTGCCTCTTGGATGTGACGCTGCGCCACTCCAAGGTAGGTATAGGTATCTCCGGCATGCAGTTGTCGCAAGATGCTCCCATCAACGAGCTGCTCCTCATCTTCACTATCTCCGCAACGTCCTCTTTTGAGATGAACCATGGCACATTTGTCTATCCCGAACTCCATACCAATAGCTTGACTGTAATCCTGCACTACCCTCAGCGACTGCTCTAAATCGCGTTGTCCGGAGGCATAGAGTTTCAGGTCATCCATGTAAAATAAGTGGGTGACCTTGTGCCTCCGGTAATTGGGTTTGCCACAGCTGTATCCCTTAGTATTTTTCAGCGCTATGGACAAAGGCAGTAGCGAGATGCAAAAGAGCAAGGGACTCAAGGAGTCTCCTTGGAAGACCCCTCTTTTAAATGATACCAACTCTGTTCGAACCCTGGTTTCACCCGATGTTATAGTGAACCGAGTCTTCCAGAGCGGCATCAGTTGTTTGATGCATCCCACTATTTGATCATCTACCGAAAGACATTCCAACAGCCGCACAATCAGTTCATGAGACGTAGTGTCGAATGCCTTCCGATAGTCGATCCAGGCCATAGAAAGGTTTCGCAGGTAATGCACGGAGTCCTGTGTGACACAGCGGTCAATCAACAGGTTATCCCTGCAGCCAGCTACTCCTTTCTTAGACCCTCTTTGTTCATATACGCTGAGAAATACGGGATTTACAGCTTGAAGGATACGCATGTACAAGATTCTGGTGAAGAGCTTGTAACATGCGTTCAGACATGTTATTGGCCTGTAGTTTTTAGGATCAGACAAATCTCCGGTCTTCGGGAGAAGCACGGTTCGACCCTCGACAAACCAAGCCGGAATTGGCTGCTCCTGATTTAGCCACGAGTTAAAAACTCTAGCTAAATGCCGGTGGCAACTGGGAAACTTTTTCAACCAGTAGGTGTTTATGCCATCCGGGCCAGGAGCTGCGAAATTCTTTGCGCCTCGTAAGGCACCAAGAATTTCTTCCGTGTTTATCGGGTGACGCAGTACATTCAGGTTTGGAGTCCTCCTACAAACGGACTCGAACTGCGCCAAGGCCGGAGTGTCTGCTTGGAGAGGTTTGGGGTGTTCGTAAATGCCCCTCCAGAAAGTCTCCACGCGATCAGCAGTTGGCGGCTGCTCTATGACTGGTGGTCGCTGTTGGAAGAGACGAGCAGGCTTTTCGGAAAACAATCTGTTTTCCTCCAAACCTCTCGCCCGCGTCACCAGTGATCGTTTAGCAGCGATTAGCGTCCGTATCCTGTCAAGACAATGCTGCTTGACAACAACCAGTACCGCTTGACTGAGCGTGTGATGGTCGCGCCTTAGCTCTCGGGCTATCTGGCGCACGCGGCGCGTAAAAGGCCTACCGGCCGCTCTATATTCCATCACACACTGGATACGGGATGCTTCTTGGCGAGCCAACTGGATTTTCGCTTCCATCTGGCGCACCCGCCTCTGTGCTCTCTCGACAGGAGAGTCTCTCACTCTCCCCTGTCCAGCCAGCCTCAGAGCCGCAGCGTAAATTTCGCAATTGATGCTCCAAATGTCAGAGACCTCCGATAGACGTTCACTCAACGCCTCATCCTCTCTCTTTAAATCTGCCAGCTTGAAGGACCTCTTGTTGTTGTGCAAGGCCCTTCGGTCACTGAAATCTCCAGGTGAGACGGCTTCGTCGATTTCCCTCTCAGCGGGCCTCATCGGCGACCTTTCAGCCTGGTTAACAGGCCTTTCAGTCGCCGGAGGGGCAGGCTGAGCTGGAGCACGAACGTATCCCTGCCCCCGAAGGTAAAATACCTGGTTCCGCAAGCTCTGGGAGGTAATTGTGCTATGCTCTGGATGCATTTCACACCATCTCCCATGCATGCGGGACATGTATCCCCTACGGCGCGGGCTACTGCTCTCGTAGCAGCTCAGCAGGTCATCCTTCAGTTCCGTCGTCCACCTAAAACGGTCCATGTCGTTGCGTGTGTCGTCGTCAGGGCGATCCGAGGCACCGCCACCTTGCCCAGAGCCGGCTTCCGATACCGGCCTGGTGTGGGTGCTCTTCTTCTGGGGCGGTCGAACCAGAAGGTAGGGCCCGTCCGGTGGTTAGCCTTAGGGCCCCCAGCCGACATTTCGGAGGCAGCCGACCACATTGCCTCCTAGGGATGACCTGTAGAGGTTGCCGGCCGGCTTTCATCCCTGGCTTGGGTTATCCCCACAGTGTCGCCACGCACCGAATAGCCGTTTGATGTTGGTCGGCTTCCTGGGGGCGCATTTTATACCTACTGCCAGGTTTGCTATCAGCCGCCCCTAACCTGGGGTCAGACGCTGTCGGGAAGCCGTCCTTAACATAGGTGCAGCCGCTTCCTCACTATGGTGGTTCATACGCCTGCTTTCACAGCCGGTGACCACCATAGGCCCTTTTAAGGCAAGGACTACCAATCTTTTAGTCGCCTCTTACGACAGGCAGATTAAACCCTGGGAACATTCTAAACCCGGACCCAGACGGGTACGGTATATATATATATATATATATATATATATATATATATATATATATCCCCGTCTGGGTCCGGGTTTAGAATGTTCCCAGGGTTTAATCTGCCTGTCGTAAGAGGCGACTAAAAGATTGGTAGTCCTTGCCTTAAAAGGGCCTATGGTGGTCACCGGCTGTGGAAGCAGGCGTATGAACCACCATAGTGAGGAAGCGGCTGCACCTATGTTAAGGACGGCTTCCCGACAGCGTCTGACCCCAGGTTAGGGGCGGCTGATAGCAAACCTGGCAGTAGGTATAAAATGCGCCCCCAGGAAGCCGACCAACATCAAACGGCTATTCGGTGCGTGGCGACACTGCGGGGATAACCCAAGCCAGGGATGAAAGCCGGCCGGCAACCTGTACAGGTCATCCCTAGGAGGCAATGTGGTCGGCTGCCTCTGAAATGTCGGCTGGGGGCCCTAAGGCTAACCACCGGACGGGCCCTACCTTCTGGTTCGACCGCCCCAGAAGAAGAGCACCCACACCAGGCCGGTATCGGAAGCCGGCTCTGGGCAAGGTGGCGGTGCCTCGGATCGCCCTGACGACGACACGCGCAACGACATGGACTGTTTTAGGTGGACGACGGAACTGAAGGATGACCTGCTGAGCTGCTACGAGAGCAGTAGCCCGCGCCGTAGGGGATACATGGCCCGCATGCATGGGAGGTGGTGTGAAATGCATCCAGAGCATAGCACAATTACCTCCCAGAGCTTGCGGAACCAGGTATTTTACCTTCGGGGGCAGGGATACGTTCGTGCTCCAGCTCAGCCTGCCCCTCCGGTGACTGAAAGGCCTGTTAACCAGGCTGAAAGGTCGCCGATGAGGCCCGCTGAGAGGGAAATCGACGAAGCCGTCTCACCTGGAGATTTCAGTGACCGAAGGGCCTTGCATAACAACAAGAGGTCCTTCAAGCTGGCAGATTTAAAGAGAGAGGATGAGGCGCTGAGTGAACGTCTATCGGAGGTCTCTGACATTTGGAGCATCAATTGCGAAATTTACGCTGCGGCTCTGAGGCTGGCTGGACAGGGGAGAGTGAGAGACTCTCCTGTCGAGAGAGCACAGAGGCGGGTGCGCCAGATGGAAGCGAAAATCCAGTTGGCTCGCCAAGAAGCATCCCGTATCCAGTGTGTGATGGAATATAGAGCGGCCGGTAGGCCTTTTACGCGCCGCGTGCGCCAGATAGCCCGAGAGCTAAGGCGCGACCATCACACGCTCAGTCAAGCGGTACTGGTTGTTGTCAAGCAGCATTGTCTTGACAGGATACGGACGCTAATCGCTGCTAAACGATCACTGGTGACGCGGGCGAGAGGTTTGGAGGAAAACAGAATGTTTTCCGAAAAGCCTGCTCGTCTCTTCCAACAGCGACCACCAGTTATAGAGCAGCCGCCAACTGCTGATCGCGTGGAGACTTTCTGGAGGGGCATTTACGAACAGCCCAAACCTCTCCAAGCAGACACTCCGGCCTTGGCGCAGTTCGAGTCCGTTTGTAGGAGGACTCCAAACTTGAATGTACTGCGTCACCCGATAAACACGGAAGAAATTCTTGGTGCCTTACGAGGCGCAAAGAATTTCGCAGCTCCTGGCCCGGATGGCATAAACACCTACTGGTTGAAAAAGTTTCCCAGTTGCCACCGGCATTTAGCTAGAGTTTTTAACTCGTGGCTAAATCAGGAGCAGCCAATTCCGGCTTGGTTTGTCGAGGGTCGAACCGTGCTTCTCCCGAAGACCGGAGATTTGTCTGATCCTAAAAACTACAGGCCAATAACATGTCTGAACGCATGTTACAAGCTCTTCACCAGAATCTTGTACATGCGTATCCTTCAAGCTGTAAATCCCGTATTTCTCAGCGTATATGAACAAAGAGGGTCTAAGAAAGGAGTAGCTGGCTGCAGGGATAACCTGTTGATTGACCGCTGTGTCACACAGGACTCCGTGCAGTACCTGCGAAACCTTTCTATGGCCTGGATCGACTATCGGAAGGCATTCGACACTACGTCTCATGAACTGATTGTGCGGCTGTTGGAATGTCTTTCGGTAGATGATCAAATAGTGGGATGCATCAAACAACTGATGCCGCTCTGGAAGACTCGGTTCACTATAACATCGGGTGAAACCAGGGTTCGGACAGAGTTGGTATCATTTAAAAGAGGCGTCTTCCAAGGAGACTCCTTGAGTCCCTTGCTCTTCTGCATCTCGCTACTGCCTTTGTCCATAGCGCTGAAAAATACTAAGGGATATAGCTGTGGCAAGCCCAATTACCGGAGGCACAAGGTCACCCACTTATTTTACATGGATGACCTGAAACTCTATGCCTCCGGACAACGCGATTTAGAGCAGTCGCTGAGGGTAGTGCAGGATTACAGTCAAGCTATTGGTATGGAGTTCGGGATAGACAAATGTGCCATGGTTCATCTCAAAAGAGGACGTTGCGGAGATAGTGAAGATGAGGAGCAGCTCGTTGATGGGAGCATCTTGCGACAACTGCATGCCGGAGATACTTATACCTACCTTGGAGTGGCGCAGCGTCACATCCAAGAGGCAGAATTGGTCAAAGAGTGTCTCCGCCGCAAGTATTTGCACCGACTCCGGCAGATCTGGTCGTCAGAACTGTCCGGCAAAAACAAAGTCGCTGCCACAAACATGCTTGCGGTCCCATTGTTGTTATACAGCTTTGGTGCTATCCACTGGAAAGTGGAAGAGCTGCGACAAATCGACATAAAGACCCGCAAAAGGATGAATATGGAGGGAAGTCTACATCCTAGATCCTCTGTCCCGCGAATATACCTCCCGCGACACCTGGGAGGGCGTGGACTATTGAGTTTGGAGCGTCTGCACAACAGAGTAGTACTGGCCACTGCCTGCTATGTTACGACGAGCACCGATCCCCTGATCCGCTTTGTGCGAGAGCACGAGATTGCGGGTAAAGGAGCCTTCCTTTTTAGAGCAGCAACACGGGCAGCCGAAGAACTTAGTCTCACGCTCGACTTCACGCGGAGGTGTCAGCAGTCCGTTACGGAACTTGCTCCCGCACAATTAAAAACCCGGATTAAAACTGCTGAAGTCCAATTGCTTTTAAGACTTCACAAAGATAAACCAATGCACGGAATCTTCTACAAACATCTAGAAGAGCATGGTTTATCTGAGCAGTTGACCTTCTCTTTCCTAAGGTCTAATGGGTTGAAGTCGGAGACTGAGAGCTCTATAATGGCTTGCCAAGACGGTGTCTTCAACACCTTAGTATACCGTAGCCGGATTATGGGTATGGATGTGCCCGATATCCGCTGTAGGGCCTGCCTGCAGGCGCCAGAGACCCTTACGCACCTCTTGTCGGCGTGTAAGGTGTACGCTGGCACAGCCTACGTCTATCGGCACAACGCGGCTCTACGAGTGCTATACTACCATTTAAGGCACTCATACGGTATAGATGAGACACCGATGCTGCCGTATGCTCCAGGGGACATTGAGTCCGTTGTGGAGAACGAGAGGTGCAGAATTTACTGGAACTACTCATTCTCCACGCTCGAGCTTATACATGCAAATAAGCCAGACATAGTCCTCCTCGACTACCAACAAAAGACGATGTTCGTTATCGAGTTCTCGGCGCCTGCCGAGGGGAACATCGTCTCTAAGGAGGAGGAAAAGCGGACCAAGTATCAGGAGCTCCTCGGACAACTTCGCAGGCTCTGGCCGGACTACACTGTGAGTCTGCTAGTAATGGTCATTGGATCCCTAGGTGGTATGAGGGATACGCTGCTCTCTGCACTGCGCAAAATGCCGGTGTGCCGTGCGGCGGCGCACATCTTAGCCGCCAGAATGCAGAAGGCAGTCATCCATGGGTCCCTTCGTCTGCTTAGGATGCACGATTCGCGGACCCAGTGATTGCTCACCTCACGGTGTGAGGAGTAGTCGCTGGGAAATGGAACAGCAGCCCGGTGTGTCGGAGCCCGGGTTGCACCCTTTTTGTTTTTGTTTTGTCCTATATATATATATATATATATATATATATATATATATATATAGGCCTGGATCGACTATCGGAAGGCATTCGACACTACGTCTCATGAACTGATTGTGCGGCTGTTGGAATGTCTTTCGGTAGATGATCAAATAGTGGGATGCATCAAACAACTGATGCCGCTCTGGAAGACTCGGTTCACCATAACATCGGGTGAAACCAGGGTTCGAACAGAGTTGGTATCATTTAAAAGAGGGGTCTTCCAAGGAGACTCCTTGAGTCCCTTGCTCTTTTGCATCTCGCTACTGCCTTTGTCCATAGCGCTGAAAAATACTAAGGGATACAGCTGTGGCAAGCCCAATTACCGGAGGCACAAGGTCACCCACTTATTTTACATGGATGACCTGAAACTCTATGCCTCCGGACAACGCGATTTAGAGCAGTCGCTGAGGGTAGTGCAGGATTACAGTCAAGCTATTGGTATGGAGTTCGGGATAGACAAATGTGCCATGGTTCATCTCAAAAGAGGACGTTGCGGAGATAGTGAAGATGAGGAGCAGCTCGTTGATGGGAGCATCTTGCGACAACTGCATGCCGGAGATACTTATACCTACCTTGGAGTGGCGCAGCGTCACATCCAAGAGGCAGAATTGGTCAAAGAGTGTCTCCGCCGCAAGTATTTGCACCGACTCCGGCAGATCTGGTCGTCAGAACTGTCCGGCAAAAACAAAGTCGCTGCCACAAACATGCTTGCGGTCCCATTGTTGCTATACAGCTTTGGTGCTATCCACTGGAACGTGGAAGAGCTGCGACAAATCGACATAAAGACTCGCAAAAGGATGAATATGGAGGGAAGTCTACATCCTAGATCCTCTGTCCCGCGAATATACCTCCCGCGACACCTGGGAGGGCGTGGACTATTGAGTTTGGAGCATCTGCACAACAGAGTAGTACTGGCCACTGCCTGCTATGTTACGACGAGCACCGATCCCCTGATCCGCTTTGTGCGAGAGCACGAGATTGCGGGTAAAGGAGCCTTCCTTTTTAGAGCAGCAACACGGGCAGCCGAAGAACTTAGTCTCACGCTCGACTTCACGCGGAGGTGTCAGCAGTCCGTTACGGAACTTGCTCCCGCACAATTAAAAGCCCGGATTAAAACTGCTGAAGTCCAATTGCTTTTAAGACTTCACAAAGATAAACCAATGCACGGAATCTTCTACAAACATCTAGAAGAGCATGGTTTATCTGAGCAGTTGACCTTCTCCTTCCTAAGGTCTAATGGGTTGAAGTCGGAGACTGAGAGCTCTATAATGGCTTGCCAAGACGGTGTCTTTAACACCTTAGTATACCGTAGCCGGATTATGGGTATGGATGTGCCCGATATCCGCTGTAGAGCCTGCCTGCAGGCGCCAGAGACCCTTACGCACCTCTTGTCGGCGTGTAAGGTGTACGCTGGCACAGCCTACATCTATCGGCACAATGCGGCTCTACGAGTGCTATACTACCATTTAAGGCACTCATACGGCATAGATGAGACACCGGTGCTGCCATACGCTCCAGGGGACATTGAGTCCGTTGTGGAGAACGAGAGGTGCCGAATTTACTGGAACTACTCATTCTCCACGCTCGAGCTTATACATGCAAATAAGCCCGACATAGTCCTCCTCGACTACCAACAAAAGACGATGTTCGTTATCGAGTTCTCGGCACCTGCCGAGGGGAACATCGTCTCTAAGGAGGAGGAAAAGCGGACCAAGTATCAGGAGCTCCTCGGACAACTTCGCAGGCTCTGGCCGGACTACACTGTGAGTCTGCTAGTAATGGTCATTGGATCCCTAGGTGGTATGAGGGATACGCTGCTCTCTGCACTGCGCAAAATGCCGGTGTGCCGTGCGGCGGCGCACATCTTAGCCGCCAGAATGCAGAAGGCAGTCATCCATGGGTCCCTTCGTCTGCTTAGGACGCACGATACGCGGACCCAGTGATTGCTCACCTCACGGTGTGAGGAGTAGTCGCTGGGGAATGGAACAGCAGCCCGGTGTGTCGGAGCCCGGGCTGCACCTTTTTTGTTTTTGTTTTGTCTATATATATATATATATATACACCCGTCTGGGTCCGGGTTTAGAATGTTCCCAGGGTTTAATCTGCCTGTCGTAAAAGGCGACTAAAAGATTGGTAGTCCTTGCCTTAAAAGGGCCTATGGTGGTCACCGGCTGTGAAAGCAGGCGTATGAACCACCATAGTGAGGAAGCGGCTGCACCTATGTTAAGGACGGCTTCCCGACAGCGTCTGACCCCAGGTTAGGGGCGGCTGATAGCACCTGGCAGTAGGTATAAAATGCGCCCCCAGGAAGCCGACCAACATCAAACGGCTATTCGGTGCGTGGCGACACTGTGGGGATAACCCAAGCCAGGGATGAAAGCCGGCCGGCAACCTGTACAGGTCATCCCTAGGAGGCAATGTGGTCGGCTGCCTCCGAAATGTCGGCTGGGGGCCCTAAGGCTAACCACCGGACGGGCCCTACCTTCTGGTTCGACCGCCCCAGAAGAAGAGCACCCACACCAGGCCGGTATCGGAAGCCGGCTCTGGGCAAGGTGGCGGTGCCTCGGATCGCCCTGACGACGACACACGCATCGACATGGACCGTTTTAGGTGGACGACGGAACTGAAGGATGACCTGCTGAGCTGCTACGAGAGCAGTAGCCCGCGCCGTAGGGGATACATGTCCCGCATGCATGGGAGGTGGTGTGAAATGCATCCAGAGCATAGCACAATTACCTCCCAGAGCTTGCGGAACCAGGTATTTTACCTTCGGGGGCAGGGATACGTTCGTGCTCCAGCTCAGCCTGCCCCTCCGGCGACTGAAAGGCCTGTTAACCAGGCTGGAAGGTCGCCGATGAGGCCCGCTGAGAGGGAAATCGACGAAGCCGTCTCACCTGGAGATTTCAGTGACCGAAGGGCCTTGCATAACAACAAGAGGTCCTTCAAGCTGGCAGATTTAAAGAGAGAGGATGAGGCGTTGAGTGAACGTCTATCGGAGGTCTCTGACATTTGGAGCATCAACTGCGAAATTTACGCTGCGGCTCTGAGGCTGGCTGGACAGGGGAGAGTGAGAGACTCTCCTGTCGAGAGAGCACAGAGGCGGGTGCGCCAGATGGAAGCGAAAATCCAGTTGGCTCGCCAAGAAGCATCCCGTATCCAGTGTGTGATGGAATATAGAGCGGCCGGTAGGCCTTTTACGCGCCGCGTGCGCCAGATAGCCCGAGAGCTAAGGCGCGACCATCACACGCTCAGTCAAGCGGTACTGGTTGTTGTCAAGCAGCATTGTCTTGACAGGATACGGACGCTAATCGCTGCTAAACGATCACTGGTGACGCGGGCGAGAGGTTTGGAGGAAAACAGATTATTTTCCGAAAAGCCTGCTCGTCTCTTCCAACAGCGACCACCAGTCATAGAGCAGCCGCCAACTGCTGATCGCGTGGAGACTTTCTGGAGGGGCATTTACGAACACCCCAAACCTCTCCAAGCAGACACTCCGGCCTTGGCGCAGTTCGAGTCCGTTTGTAGGAGGACTCCAAACCTGAATGTACTGCGTCACCCGATAAACACGGAAGAAATTCTTGGTGCCTTACGAGGCGCAAAGAATTTCGCAGCTCCTGGCCCGGATGGCATAAACACCTACTGGTTGAAAAAGTTTCCCAGTTGCCACCGGCATTTAGCTAGAGTTTTTAACTCGTGGCTAAATCAGGAGCAGCCAATTCCGGCTTGGTTTGTCGAGGGTCGAACCGTGCTTCTCCCGAAGACCGGAGATTTGTCTGATCCTAAAAACTACAGGCCAATAACATGTCTGAACGCATGTTACAAGCTCTTCACCAGAATCTTGTACATGCGTATCCTTCAAGCTGTAAATCCCGTATTTCTCAGCGTATATGAACAAAGAGGGTCTAAGAAAGGAGTAGCTGGCTGCAGGGATAACCTGTTGATTGACCGCTGTGTCACACAGGACTCCGTGCATTACCTGCGAAACCTTTCTATGGCCTGGATCGACTATCGGAAGGCATTCGACACTACGTCTCATGAACTGATTGTGCGGCTGTTGGAATGTCTTTCGGTAGATGATCAAATAGTGGGATGCATCAAACAACTGATGCCGCTCTGGAAGACTCAGTTCACTATAACATCGGGTGAAACCAGGGTTCGAACAGAGTTGGTATCATTTAAAAGAGGGGTCTTCCAAGGAGACTCCTTGAGTCCCTTGCTCTTTTGCATCTCGCTACTGCCTTTGTCCATAGCGCTGAAAAATACTAAGGGATACAGCTGTGGCAAGCCCAATTACCGGAGGCACAAGGTCACCCACTTATTTTACATGGATGACCTGAAACTCTATGCCTCCGGACAACGCGATTTAGAGCAGTCGCTTAGGGTAGTGCAGGATTACAGTCAAGCTATTGGTATGGAGTTCGGGATAGACAAATGTGCCATGGTTCATCTCAAAAGAGGACGTTGCGGAGATAGTGAAGATGAGGAGCAGCTCGTTGATGGGAGCATCTTGCGACAACTGCATGCCGGAGATACCTATACCTACCTTGGAGTGGCGCAGCGTCACATCCAAGAGGCAGAATTGGTCAAAGAGTGTCTCCGCCGCAAGTATTTGCACCGACTCCGGCAGATCTGGTCGTCAGAACTGTCCGGCAAAAACAAAGTCGCTGCCACAAACATGCTTGCGGTCCCATTGTTGCTATACAGCTTTGGTGCTATCCACTGGAACGTGGAAGAGCTGCGACAAATCGACATAAAGACCCGCAAAAGGATGAATATGGAGGGAAGTCTACATCCTAGATCCTCTGTCCCGCGAATATACCTCCCGCGACACCTGGGAGGGCGTGGACTATTGAGTTTGGAGCATCTGCACAACAGAGTAGTACTGGCCACTGCCTGCTATGTTACGACGAGCACCGATCCCCTGATCCGCTTTGTGCGAGAGCACGAGATTGCGGGTAAAGGAGCCTTCCTTTTTAAAGCAGCAACACGGGCAGCCGAAGAACTTAGTCTCACGCTCGACTTCACGCGGAGGTGTCAGCAGTCCGTTACGGAACTTGCTCCCGCACAATTAAAAACCCGGATTAAAACTGCTGAAGTCCAATTGCTTTTAAGACTTCACAAAGATAAACCAATGCACGGAATCTTCTACAAACATCTAGAAGAGCATGGTTTATCTGAGCAGTTGACCTTCTCCTTCCTAAGGTCTAATGGGTTGAAGTCGGAGACTGAGAGCTCTATAATGGCTTGCCAAGACGGTGTCTTCAACACCTTAGTATACCGTAGCCGGATTATGGGTATGGATGTGCCCGATATCCGCTGTAGAGCCTGCCTGCAGGCGCCAGAGACCCTTACGCACCTCTTGTCGGCGTGTAAGGTGTACGCTGGCACAGCCTACGTCTATCGGCACAACGCGGCTCTACGAGTGCTATACTACCATTTAAGGCACTCATACGGTATAGATGAGACACCGGTGCTGCCATACGCTCCAGGGGACATTGAGTCCGTTGTGGAGAACGAGAGGTGCCGAATTTACTGGAACTACTCATTCTCCACGCTCGAGCTTATACATGCAAATAAGCCCGACATAGTCCTCCTCGACTACCAACAAAAGACGATGTTCGTTATCGAGTTCTCGGCACCTGCCGAGGGGAACATCGTCTCTAAGGAGGAGGAAAAGCGGACCAAGTATCAGGAGCTCCTCGGACAACTTCGCAGGCTCTGGCCGGACTACACTGTGAGTCTGCTAGTAATGGTCATTGGATCCCTAGGTGGTATGAGGGATACGCTGCTCTCTGCACTGCGCAAAATGCCGGTGTGCCGTGCGGCGGCGCACATCTTAGCCGCCAGAATGCAGAAGGCAGTCATCCATGGGTCCCTTCGTCTGCTTAGGACGCACGATACGCGGACCCAGTGATTGCTCACCTCACGGTGTGAGGAGCAGTCGCTGGGGAATGGAACAGCGGCCCGGTGTGTCGGAGCCCGGGTTGCACCTTTTTTGTTTTTGTTTTGTCTATATATATATATATATATATATATATATATATATATATATATATATATATATATATAAGGCGCGACCATCACACGCTCAGTCAAGCGGTACTGGTTGTTGTCAAGCAGCATTGTCTTGACAGGATACGGACGCTAATCGCTGCTAAACGATCACTGGTGACGCGGGCGAGAGGTTTGGAGGAAAACAGAATGTTTTCCGAAAAGCCTGCTCGTCTCTTCCAACAGCGACCACCAGTTATAGAGCAGCCGCCAACTGCTGATCGCGTGGAGACTTTCTGGAGGGGCATTTACGAACAGCCCAAACCTCTCCAAGCAGACACTCCGGCCTTGGCGCAGTTCGAGTCCGTTTGTAGGAGGACTCCAAACTTGAATGTACTGCGTCACCCGATAAACACGGAAGAAATTCTTGGTGCCTTACGAGGCGCAAAGAATTTCGCAGCTCCTGGCCCGGATGGCATAAACACCTACTGGTTGAAAAAGTTTCCCAGTTGCCACCGGCATTTAGCTAGAGTTTTTAACTCGTGGCTAAATCAGGAGCATTCAATTCCGGCTTGGTTTGTCGAGGGTCGAACCGTGCTTCTCCCGAAGACCGGAGATTTGTCTGATCCTAAAAACTACAGGCCAATAACATGTCTGAACGCATGTTACAAGCTCTTCACCAGAATCTTGTACATGCGTATCCTTCAAGCTGTAAATCCCGTATTTCTCAGCGTATATGAACAAAGAGGGTCTAAGAAAGGAGTAGCTGGCTGCAGGGATAACCTGTTGATTGACCGCTGTGTCACACAGGACTCCGTGCAGTACCTGCGAAACCTTTCTATGGCCTGGATCGACTATCGGAAGGCATTCGACACTACGTCTCATGAACTGATTGTGCGGCTGTTGGAATGTCTTTCGGTAGATGATCAAATAGTGGGATGCATCAAACAACTGATGCCGCTCTGGAAGACTCGGTTCACTATAACATCGGGTGAAACCAGGGTTCGGACAGAGTTGGTATCATTTAAAAGAGGGGTCTTCCAAGGAGACTCCTTGAGTCCCTTGCTCTTCTGCATCTCGCTACTACCTTTGTCCATAGCGCTGAAAAATACTAAGGGATACAGCTGTGGCAAGCCCAATTACCGGAGGCACAAGGTCACCCACTTATTTTACATGGATGACCTGAAACTCTATGCCTCCGGACAACGCGATTTAGAGCAGTCGCTGAGGGTAGTGCAGGATTACAGTCAAGCTATTGGTATGGAGTTCGGGATAGACAAATGTGCCATGGTTCATCTCAAAAGAGGACGTTGCGGAGATAGTGAAGATGAGGAGCAGCTCGTTGATGGGAGCATCTTGCGACAACTGCATGCCGGAGATACTTATACCTACCTTGGAGTGGCGCAGCGTCACATCCAAGAGGCAGAATTGGTCAAAGAGTGTCTCCGCCGCAAGTATTTGCACCGACTCCGGCAGATCTGGTCGTCAGAACTGTCCGGCAAAAACAAAGTCGCTGCCACAAACATGCTTGTGGTCCCATTGTTGTTATACAGCTTTGGTGCTATCCACTGGAAAGTGGAAGAGCTGCGACAAATCGACATAAAGACCCGCAAAAGGATGAATATGGAGGGAAGTCTACATCCTAGATCCTCTGTCCCGCGAATATACCTCCCGCGACACCTGGGAGGGCGTGGACTATTGAGTTTGGAGCGTCTGCACAACAGAGTAGTACTGGCCACTGCCTGCTATGTTACGACGAGCACCGATCCCCTGATCCGCTTTGTGCGAGAGCACGAGATTGCGGGTAAAGGAGCCTTCCTTTTTAGAGCAGCAACACGGGCAGCCGAAGAACTTAGTCTCACGCTCGACTTCACGCGGAGGTGTCAGCAGTCCGTTACGGAACTTGCTCCCGCACAATTAAAAACCCGGATTAAAACTGCTGAAGTCCAATTGCTTTTAAGACTTCACAAAGATAAACCAATGCACGGAATCTTCTACAAACATCTAGAAGAGCATGGTTTATCTGAGCAGTTGACCTTCTCCTTCCTAAGGTCTAATGGGTTGAAGTCGGAGACTGAGAGCTCTATAATGGCTTGCCAAGACGGTGTCTTCAACACCTTAGTATACCGTAGCCGGATTATGGGTATGGATGTGCCCGATATCCGCTGTAGAGCCTGCCTGCAGGCGCCAGAAACCCTTACGCACCTCTTGTCGGCGTGTAAGGTGTACGCTGGCACAGCCTACGTCTATCGGCACAACGCGGCTCTACGAGTGCTATACTACCATTTAAGGCACTCATACGGTATAGATGAGACACCGGTGCTGCCGTATGCGCCAGGGGACATTGAGTCCGTTGTGGAGAACGAGAGGTGCCGAATTTACTGGAACTACTCATTCTCCACGCTCGAGCTTATACATGCAAATAAGCCCGACATAGTCCTCCTCGACTACCAACAAAAGACGATGTTCGTTATCGAGTTCTCGGCGCCTGCCGAGGGGAACATCGTCTCTAAGGAGGAGGAAAAGCGGACCAAGTATCAGGAGCTCCTCGGACAACTTCGCAGGCTCTGGCCGGACTACACTGTGAGTCTGCTAGTAATGGTCATTGGATCCCTAGGTGGTATGAGGGATACGCTGCTCTCTGCACTGCGCAAAATGCCGGTGTGCCGTGCGGCGGCGCACATCTTAGCCGCCAGAATGCAGAAGGCAGTCATCCATGGGTCCCTTCGTCTGCTTAGGACGCACGATTCGCGGACCCAGTGATTGCTCACCTCACGGTGTGAGGAGTAGTCGCTGGGAAATGGAACAGCAGCCCGGTGTGTCGGAGCCCGGGTTGCACCTTATTTGTTTTTGTTTCGTTTATATATATATATATATATATATATATATATATATATCCGTCTGGGTCCGGGTTTAGAATGTTCCCAGGGTTTAATCTGCCTGTCGTAAGAGGCGACTAAAAGATTGGTAGTCCTTGCCTTAAAAGGGCCTATGGTGGTCACCGGCTGTGAAAGCAGGCGTATGAACCACCATAGTGAGGAAGCGGCTGCACCTATGTTAAGGACGGCTTCCCGACAGCGTCTGACCCCAGGTTAGGGGCGGCTGATAGCAAACCTGGCAGTAGGTATAAAATGCGCCCCCAGGAAGCCGACCAACATCAAACGGCTATTCGGTGCGTGGCGACACTGTGGGGATAACCCAAGCCAGGGATGAAAGCCGGCCGGCAACCTGTACAGGTCATCCCTAGGAGGCAATGTGGTCGGCTGCTTCCGAAATGTCGGCTGGGGGCCCTAAGGCTAACCACCGGACGGGCCCTACCTTCTGGTTCGACCGCCCCAGAAGAAGAGCACCCACACCAGGCCGGTATCGGAAGCCGGCTCTGGGCAAGGTGGCGGTGCCTCGGATCGCCCTGACGACGACACACGCAACGACATGGACCGTTTTAGGTGGACGACGGAACTGAAGGATGACCTGCTGAGCTGCTACGAGAGCAGTAGCCCGCGCCGTAGGGGATACATGTCCCGCATGCATGGGAGGTGGTGTGAAATGCATCCAGAGCATAGCACAATTACCTCCCAGAGCTTGCGGAACCAGGTATTTTACCTTCGGGGGCAGGGATACGTTCGTGCTCCAGCTCAGCCTGCCCCTCCGGCGACTGAAAGGCCTGTTAACCAGGCTGAAAGGTCGCCGATGAGGCCCGCTGAGAGGGAAATCGACGAAGCCGTCTCACCTGGAGATTTCAGTGACCGAAGGGCCTTGCATAACAACAAGAGGTCCTTCAAGCTGGCAGATTTAAAGAGAGAGGATGAGGCGTTGAGTGAACGTCTATCGGAGGTCTCTGACATTTGGAGCATCAATTGCGAAATTTACGCTGCGGCTCTGAGGCTGGCTGGACAGGGGAGAGTGAGAGACTCTCCTGTCGAGAGAGCACAGAGGCGGGTGCGCCAGATGGAAGCGAAAATCCAGTTGGCTCGCCAAGAAGCATCCCGTATCCAGTGTGTGATGGAATATAGAGCGGCCGGTAGGCCTTTTACGCGCCGCGTGCGCCAGATAGCCCGAGAGCTAAGGCGC
Source organism: Callosobruchus maculatus (assembly GCA_951848785.1). Lineage (NCBI taxonomy): Eukaryota > Metazoa > Arthropoda > Insecta > Coleoptera > Chrysomelidae > Callosobruchus > Callosobruchus maculatus. The sequence continues at coordinate 1,185,318 of CATOUR010000191.1, read as the reverse complement.
GACCATCACACGCTCAGTCAAGCGGTACTGGTTGTTGTCAAGCAGCATTGTCTTGACAGGATACGGACGCTAATCGCTGCTAAACGATCACTGGTGACGCGGGCGAGAGGTTTGGAGGAAAACAGATTGTTTTCCGAAAAGCCTGCTCGTCTCTTCCAACAGCGACCACCAGTCATAGAGCAGCCGCCAACTGCTGATCGCGTGGAGACTTTCTGGAGGGGCATTTACGAACACCCCAAACCTCTCCAAGCAGACACTCCGGCCTTGGCGCAGTTCGAGTCCGTTTGTAGGAGGACTCCAAAACTGAATGTACTGCGTCACCCGATAAACACGGAAGAAATTCTTGGTGCCTTACGAGGCGCAAAGAATTTCGCAGCTCCTGGCCCGGATGGCATAAACACCTACTGGTTGAAAAAGTTTCCCAGTTGCCACCGGCATTTAGCTAGAGTTTTTAACTCGTGGCTAAATCAGGAGCAGCCAATTCCGGCTTGGTTTGTCGAGGGTCGAACCGTGCTTCTCCCGAAGACCGGAGATTTGTCTGATCCTAAAAACTACAGGCCAATAACATGTCTGAACGCATGTTACAAGCTCTTCACCAGAATCTTGTACATGCGTATCCTTCAAGCTGTAAATCCCGTATTTCTCAGCGTATATGAACAAAGAGGGTCTAAGAAAGGAGTAGCTGGCTGCAGGGATAACCTGTTGATTGACCGCTGTGTCACACAGGACTCCGTGCATTACCTGCGAAACCTTTCTATGGCCTGGATCGACTATCGGAAGGCATTCGACACTACGTCTCATGAACTGATTGTGCGGCTGTTGGAATGTCTTTCGGTAGATGATCAAATAGTGGGATGCATCAAACAACTGATGCCGCTCTGGAAGACTCGGTTCACTATAACATCGGGTGAAACCAGGGTTCGAACAGAGTTGGTATCATTTAAAAGAGGGGTCTTCCAAGGAGACTCCTTGAGTCCCTTGCTCTTTTGCATCTCGCTACTGCCTTTGTCCATAGCGCTGAAAAATACTAAGGGATACAGCTGTGGCAAGCCCAATTACCGGAGGCACAAGGTCACCCACTTATTTTACATGGATGACCTGAAACTCTATGCCTCCGGACAACGCGATTTAGAGCAGTCGCTGAGGGTAGTGCAGGATTACAGTCAAGCTATTGGTATGGAGTTCGGGATAGACAAATGTGCCATGGTTCATCTCAAAAGAGGACGTTGCGGAGATAGTGAAGATGAGGAGCAGCTCGTTGATGGGAGCATCTTGCGACAACTGCATGCCGGAGATACCTATACCTACCTTGGAGTGGCGCAGCGTCACATCCAAGAGGCAGAATTGGTCAAAGAGTGTCTCCGCCGCAAGTATTTGCACCGACTCCGGCAGATCTGGTCGTCAGAACTGTCCGGCAAAAACAAAGTCGCTGCCACAAACATGCTTGCGGTCCCATTGTTGCTATACAGCTTTGGTGCTGTCCACTGGAACGTGGAAGAGCTGCGACAAATCGACATAAAGACCCGCAAAAGGATGAATATGGAGGGAAGTCTACATCCTAGATCCTCTGTCCCGCGAATATACCTCCCGCGACACCTGGGAGGGCGTGGACTATTGAGTTTGGAGCATCTGCACAACAGAGTAGTACTGGCCACTGCCTGCTATGTTACGACGAGCACCGATCCCCTGATCCGCTTTGTGCGAGAGCACGAGATTGCGGGCAAAGGAGCCTTCCTTTTTAAAGCAGCAACACGGGCAGCCGAAGAACTTAGTCTCACGCTCGACTTCACGCGGAGGTGTCAGCAGTCCGTTACGGAACTTGCTCCCGCACAATTAAAAACCCGGATTAAAACTGCTGAAGTCCAATTGCTTTTAAGACTTCACAAAGATAAACCAATGCACGGAATCTTCTACAAACATCTAGAAGAGCATGGTTTATCTGAGCAGTTGACCTTCTCCTTCCTAAGGTCTAATGGGTTGAAGTCGGAGACTGAGAGCTCTATAATGGCTTGCCAAGACGGTGTCTTCAACACCTTAGTATACCGTAGCCGGATTATGGGTATGGATGTGCCCGATATCCGCTGTAGAGCCTGCCTGCAGGCGCCAGAGACCCTTACGCACCTCTTGTCGGCGTGTAAGGTGTACGCTGGCACAGCCTACGTCTATCGGCACAACGCGGCTCTACGAGTGCTATACTACCATTTAAGGCACTCATACGGTATAGATGAGACACCGGTGCTGCCATACGCTCCAGGGGACATTGAGTCCGTTGTGGAGAACGAGAGGTGCCGAATTTACTGGAACTACTCATTCTCCACGCTCGAGCTTATACATGCAAATAAGCCCGACATAGTCCTCCTCGACTACCAACAAAAGACGATGTTCGTTATCGAGTTCTCGGCACCCGCCGAGGGGAACATCGTCTCTAAGGAGGAGGAAAAGCGGACCAAGTATCAGGAGCTCCTCGGACAACTTCGCAGGCTCTGGCCGGACTACACTGTGAGTCTGCTAGTAATGGTCATTGGATCCCTAGGTGGTATGAGGGATACGCTGCTCTCTGCACTGCGCAAAATGCCGGTGTGCCGTGCGGCGGCGCACATCTTAGCCGCCAGAATGCAGAAGGCAGTCATCCATGGGTCCCTTCGTCTGCTTAGGACGCACGATACGCGGACCCAGTGATTGCTCACCTCACGGTGTGAGGAGTAGTCGCTGGGAATGGAACAGCAGCCCGGTGTGTCGGAGCCCGGGTTGCACCTTTTTTGTTTTTGTTTTGTTTATATATATATATATATATATATATATATATATATATATATATATATATATATATATAAAAAAGAGAGAAAATCTAGATTTTGCATTGTATATCACCCTGTATACGAACATGCGTCGTGGGATTTTTTATAGCCGATTTTAAAACTAGAGGATATTTTCTATTCATCCGTGTACAAAATATGATTTTTGATTCTACACTTTTTGATATACAGTACGTTCATTTGACAGCGATTTGGATACAAAAATGGTCATAACTTTTGAAATACCCCGTATAATGTAATACCCTATATTGGAAGAACGGAAATCGTTAGTAGAATTTGAATATGGAATAATATATAGGGTATCTCATTTGATCAAATGCATGTTTGCACCACCACGCAAATATGGATCACCCTGTATAAATCTAAATACTTTCTGAGCAAGGAGCATATCCGTGGCTACAACTTTTATATATAACTTTTTTCGCTATCTTCTACAGTAGTGGAGTTATCGACCGAGCCGGTTCTAAAAACACACCCTGTTTATAACACATATGGATATTAGAAATGTAAATTTCTATTTTTATAGATAATAATTCTAAATCGAAGCAAAGAAACCAAGGTGTACTTCCTAATCGGACATCTATCATCGTTAAAGTTGTCCTATTTGCTTTATTATTAGCTTACATTTTAATGTCGCTGCTAATTTTATTCAGGACTATATTTTTTGACTACTACTTCAGCCTCTTCTCAGACGTCAAAACTGAATGCGTGGCTGGTTTCGGGGGGGGGGGGGGGGGGCCCGGGCCCCACTGAGTACTGATGTCGGTGTGTAATTGTAATATGGATCTGTGTTTTCTATTAAGCTTGTTTGTTGTGGCTAGTGCTTGGTATATGACTTTGGCTGCAGAGTTATGTCTAGCTGTGTACTCGGTTCCAGCGAGAGTTTTGCATGCGCTTGTTATATGGTCTATTGTTTATTATTATTATACAAAAACAAAAAAGCGCAGCCCGAGCTCCGACACACCGAGCTGCTGTTCCATTACCCAGTGACTACTCCTCACACCGTGAGGTGAGTTACTGTGCCCGCGAATCGTGCGCCCTAAGTAGACGAAGGGACCCAAGGATGACTGCCTTCTACATTCTGGTGGCTAAGATGTGCGCCGCCGCATGGCACACTGGTATTTTGCGCAGTGCAGAGATCAGCGTATTCCTCATTCCACCTATAGGGATCCAATGACCACAACCAGCAGACTTACAGTATAGTCTGGCCAGAACCTGCGAAGTTGTCCGAGCAACTCCTGATATTTAGTCCGCTTTTCCTACTCCTTAGAGATGATGTTCACCTAAGCAGGTACCGAAAACTCTATAACGAACATCTTCTATTGGAGGTCGAGAAGGACTATATCGGGCTTGTTTGCCTGTACAAGCTTCTCTCGTTCTCAACAACCGCGTTGTGCCGATGGACGTAAGCCGTCCCAGCGTACGTCCTACACGCCGACAAGAGATGCATAAGCGTCTCTAGCGCCTGTTGGCAAGCTGTACAACGTGTGTCGGGTAAATCTGCACCCATAACCCTTTTAGGGTATACCAAGGTGTTGAAGACACCGTCTTGGCAAGCCATTATAAAGCCCTCAGTCGCCGACTTCAACCCACTAGACCTTAGGAAAGAGAAGGTCCACTGCTCAGACAAGCCACGCTCTTCCAGATGTTTGTAGAAGACTCCATGCATTGGCTTATCTTTATGAAGTCTTAAAAGGAAGTCGACTTCGGCAGTTTTAATGTGGGATTTTAATTGTGCGGGAGCAAGTTCCGTAATGGACTGCTGACACCTCCGCTTGAACTTATCCCTAGCTTATTCCAGGGGGTCATGCCTATTTAACATTTTCACTTTCTTTCCATCATAATAAAAATACTTTATAACTTTGTGCATTTATTCTAACCCCATAGTGTTTATGATTCAATGAACCAAAGGCACAGTAATGAGTCTCCATATCTAGGAGCAGTTGTGAAATAGTATTTTGTAGACATTGGTCAAATTCATCTACGCCAGTGCTCTGCTGCAAACATTTTATAACTTCATACATTTTTATTTATACTGCACTCATCTAAAACTTCAATATAATTATGAACTAATTAGTTTGCAAAAAATGTATTCAACTCAATCCTACTCAAAGATTGCAACACTAATACTAATACTAATTAAATGGATACAGAAATAGTTACATACAATATAATTGTAAACTAATTTGTTTGCAAAAAAATGTATTCAACTATAGGTACTCAAAGATCCCAACAACGACAAAACCAATAAAAAATACATCAAAATTATTTTAAATGCAAATATAGTGAGACCATGATCTTGGCCAAATAGCGTCAGAATTCAACTCGTACTTTTGTAATAATACTGGGCCTCAACTAGCAAGTCGTGTTATTTTACTCCTACAACGGCTAACGAATTAACAAATATTTCAAGCTCATTAAACTGGTAGACAGGTGCATTAAGATTAAGCTCCCATCAATTTTCAAATTGTCTGGCAAGGGTGATAGAGATGATCCTTGGTGACCTGGATGTTTATAATAGGGTTGTTACCTACAATATTTTTAGACCTTTAACAGGCCTTTGATACTGTGGCAACATCATTTACTATTGCAGAGGCTCCATGAAATAGGTATCAGATGTACTCTTTATCAACTTATTGAGTCATACTTAAAAGATTGAGCCCAGAGAGTCAAGATTGGAAATACCATAAGTGAGTGTCAGGCAGTGATGTGTGATGATTGAATCGATAATAATGTAATGGTACAGTAGCTTGGGGAAGCGCTAGTAAAACCTCCATATCCCCACTCCAAATTGCCAAAAAATATGTAATAAAAATAATGATATGCAAAACTACTCTTCCAGGAAAGTAAATTATTACTGTAGAACAACTGTGATAAGATGTACCTATGTTAACCAACACATATAAGAACAACTTGCCCCATAGTCATAACATCCGGAATGCTTCAAACCAAACCTTAACATTATCTTTGTCAGACATATTTGTTACATCGGGCTTAGAGTATTTAACTTGTTGCCCATATCTATTAAAACCAAACCATTTGAAAAAGTCAAAAATCTAGCTAATAATTGGATTCTTGAATGCAACTACTTGGCTTCAAAATATTCAGTGTAAAGTGGTGAATAAAGCCTAACAAAATAATAATACTAAGTAATTGTCTAGACATAAACATAAATATGAGATTAAACAACTAAATAAATTAAATTCAAATTGCATAATATAATTACTACTTAAACCGATAACGCTACAACGCAACAACGCCCCAGATAATTTGGTAAAATTTTATATTTTAATTAAATTATGGGGATTAGATTTTTTCTAACATTTTTTTCCAATATTCTTTCTCTAATAGAGCACTTTCTTTTTTAATTTTGCATAGCTCTACCTCGTGTGACGCCGATTGTTTTCTAAGCTCGTAAATTTTTTCGCTATGCTCTATTTCTTTTTTAATTTTTTTAAATCACAGCTGAGCCTCATTTTCGATCACTAATTGCCTTTTCATCGGCTTCTTTTTCTTCTTATCTGTAAAAATACATTATCAATACTTTTTTCTTCAGGGACGCAATTTCGCTTCTTTTATGTGATACCTAGTTGGCTAATGCTGGACAGAGGTTCCGCCTCATGTTTCCCCTCGTCACTATTTTCCACATTAACCACTTTCTCTTCCGGCGAAGCAGGCTCTAATAATCCTATAAAATAATAAACATGTCAATTCTCTCACTTAATATGATGAAATATATCATTATTTACTAGTTTTGGATCCACATGATATCGGATCACTTTTTAGGTAGTTGTGGTCAATGTGGTGAAACACCTCATGTTTGCCTACAACAAATAAGAACACAATGTGATCAAAAAAAATTAATACCGAACCCTTACCCTGTTCCACATTAGGTACCTTGTTGTGCAACATGTACTGCTACACTGTCCCGAGGATTATCCAATTCTAGGTTTATACCTGGAACAATAGATCTAACCAGATCGGCTCATTCATTCGGGGGCCGCCACCAGTTTTAAGCATATGCTTTTTTTAATCAGAGTCATTTCAGGGTCTGTGCCGTCGGCTTGACCCTGTTGAGATAACTGCGCGCCCTGCGTATGGCTAACACCATATATGCCCACCTCTATAGTCGTCTAGTCCCGCGCGCTGACCCATTTCTACTTCGCGTTCCCTTTGCAACCTGTAATTTTCAGCGCGCAGGGTGGATTTCGTCAGTACGCTGCGTTTATCGTTCCTGTGTAGAACTAGCACCGCCGTGTAGGAAACGTTGGCGTGAATTAAGTTCCGATTACATGTATTACGAGTGAATGGTCGTGTAAGGTAAAGAAAATTAGTTATATTTTTATTTTTTTTATTGCAATAGGAATTATCAGTTCTACTCGCACGCCACAGTCGATAGAACCATTTGATTATGAGTGAATCATTTTTTTCACTTTTACGCGACAACCTCCTCCAAATAACTCCAGTCACACGACTCTGTATCAAGGATAAGGGTGGTTTGTCGTTAGTTAAAGGATATTCATACTACTTGGTATAAGCACGTTATGAACACCTGATATCAGCAGCCGCAAGGCTCGATTTCAGTGCTAAAAGGCTCGATATGAGCAGCCACAAGGCTCGATCTGATCAGCCTTAAGGCTCAGTATTAGGAACCTAAAGGCTCATTATGAGCAGCCTCAAGGCTCAATATAAGCAGCCGTAAGGCTCATTCTGAACAGCCATACGGCTCGATCAGGGGCCGCAAGGCTCAATAGGAGGAGGTGTAATGTCCCTCAGGAGCAGCCATAAGGCTGAATAGAGGCATTCGCAAAACTCGGATGGTCAGGCGCAAGGCTCAATATGAACTGCTCAAGGGGCTCGCTATAGGCAGCCGGAAGGTTTCACGTACGAAGGTGAAATGTTCATTATAGTGAACTGGTATAAATAACCTAGGCCTTACTGGAATGATTATTTGCACATGGCATCGAATCAAGGTGACTCTAGAACGATGGGAGATCTGCTAGATATTCCTGCAGAAAATACACAAGATAATGCTATCCTGGAGAGGATCAAGAAAGTAGCAGCCACGTCTTTACCTCAGGGGTGGAAAGATTGGGTGGTAACGATATGCAGTAAGGAAGAATTATTGGGGAGTGAATTGGATCCCCTGATTCTCAACAAGTTGCGTTACGCCCTACCAACAGTAGCACTGGTTCAGGCTTTTGATCCAGAGATTAACCATTTGCCTGAAAGAGTTCACAGAGACTCAAGGTTAAAATGCTAGAGTGGCCATTTTGTATTGGACTGATTATTGGTCCGCCGTCCTTGGCAGCTAGGATAAGCATGAATTGATCATGGCAGCCTTGGAAGATATGAAGCCACTACTGCTCTCAAGAAAAAAGGCATGTCGTCAGTTACTAGGCGATTCGTCCGATGAAGAGTCGTCGGATGATATGGCTAAACACAGATACAAGAAAAGAGTATCCCGCCTAGATAAATTGGAGAAAAATCAAACAGAAATGAGGCAAATGTTTCAAGAATTTTTGGAAAGGTTTGAGAGCCGGGAGGTGTTATCAGAGGACGACTCGGAAGGAAAGGAGAATATTTCCGAGTTAGAGGATGACGATGTGGAGGACACTACATCTCTAGATACTCCATCGGTTTGGGAAGCACCAAGCATGACAGAAGCGCTTTTCCAGGAAAACGATATTGATCATCTTGATTTTACGCCAAAATCGCAGGAGCGGGATCCGCCAATACCTGCGCCCATGAAAGAGATCGAAATGCAGGGTGTTGATTGCCAACGGCTAGGCTCCGCATCCTTTAATAAGGTACGGTATGCAGAAGTACAGAAAAAGCTTCAGGCAACGCTTGTATTCTCTGCTCTTAAGGTTAACTCGGAGCTGTTGGGAATGGTTCCTAAGGGATCAAGCTTTGACTTACTCACAAAGATGGATACCACTTTAGCGTGTATCATACATGGTCTTCTGCTTCAAAGGGAGGCATTCTCCAACGCAATCAATGACATTACAGGGAAACACCCTGATGTAATATCAGACATTAAAAGTAAGCTGATGAGTAAAGAATCTGAATTCAGATCTTGGTCAGATGATGTCCTTCAGTTCGCTTGTGGTCGTAGAGCGGAGGCTATTGATTTGAGAACCTAACCTAACCTAAACCTAACAATAGTCAAGTGAGAACACTTTTAGAGAAGATCCCTCCATCTTCCACACATTTGTTTGAAGAAGATAAGTTGGCCGAACTTTATCGCCAACATAATAGTTCCTTCCGCTACCCACTCAAATCAAAAGAGTTTTTCAATCAGCCCGTCACCTAAAGGGCTGAACAGCAACATTGCTCCTTTAAAGCGAAAGAATTTAAAAGCAAACTGTTTTCAAAACCAGGAGGTTCAAAGAAGCAGTGGAAAGGAGACAGTCCAAAGAGACTCAAGAGGGGTTATAAAGAATCCGACAGATATATCTCCAAAGGAGCTGGGACTCGTCACACAAAACGGCATTGACAATCAACCTATACATTTCAAAGGGGGGAGGCTGAAAGATTTTGTCCAAGTTTGGAGAGAACTGGGAGCACCACGGAGCATACTGAGTATAATTCAGGGCTATTCAATCCCCTTTGTAGTCAAGCCACCTCTGGTTCCGTTCTCAATCCAAAATATGGCTCGATTTGCTACGCCAGGAATGGCACCAGCTGTACAGAAAATGTTGCATCAAAATATACTAGAACCAGTGACAGTAAAATCCGGATTCTTATCAAAAATGTTTCCAATACCAAAGCCCGACGGAACCTCACGTCCAATTTTCAACCTAAAGGAACTAAACAAGTCCCTATCATCAAGAAAATTTCACCTGGTGAGTCACTTCAAAGTGCCAAATTTTCTGCAAAAAGGAGATTTTTTGGCAAAATTGGATATAAGCCAAGCATATTGCCCTGTTCCAATAAAAGAACAGCATCGAAGATTTCTGGCACTATCGCTAGGAAGGGAAGTCTACCAGATGACGTGCCTTCCCTTTGGTCTAGCTACGGCACCGCAGGCCTTTGCCAAATTAACAAATTGGGTAGCAGGTCAGTTAAGAAAAAGGGGTATTCGGATAATAGTTTACCTGGACGATTTCTTACTGGCAGACCAAGATCAGGAGAGACTATCCCTGCAAAAACAAGAGTTAGTTGTGTTTCTGAAAAATTTGGGGTGGATAATAAACAAGAAAAAATCAATGGATGTCCCAAAGACAAACATCGAGTACCTGGGTTTAGTTTGGGACACAAAGAAGGACTCGATCTCTCTTCCAAAGCAAAAAATAGCTGGCCTGAAGAAACTCTTGAACAAGATCGTGTCGCAAGCAACTTGGTCATGGAAAATAGCGGAGCGCCTCTTAGGAAAATTGTGAAGAGTGTGACACACAACATTTTTCAGAAGTGGGGAGAACTGGAAATAGACCTGTTTGCGACGAATCACTCGAAGGTGGTTCGACATTACGTGGCAGTCGGTTGCAGGGACCAAGAGGCTGTATTTACGAATGCATTCAGCAGAGCGTGGAGCTTCTCCCTTGCTTGGGTATTTCCTCCACCAGCGTTAATACCGCGAGTTCTCAGGCATTTGAACACAGCAGTGGGGGTATATCTCCTTGTGGTCTCGGCTTGGGAAAAGGTGTAGTGGAGACCAGATCTCAAAAGGAGGGCGATAGCCCCACCCCTCAGAATAGAGAATCTTCATCTGCATTTGGTAGATACGATAACGGGAAAGCCACCACCTCAGGTTCAGCGCCTACATTTGGAGGTCTGGAAGGTCCAGGGTGGGCACTACCCCTGAGAGATTGGTCACAAGCCGACAGGGAGCTTTTAGAAAATTCATGGCGAAAATCGTCCCTCAAAACATACTCGGCACCCTGGAAAAGTTGGCTAAAATACGCCAAAGATAATAGTATGTCTCCAAACAACCCAAAAGGGGAAGAGCTAGCGCAATACTTAGGGTATCTATTCAGGGTTAAGAATCTATCTCCAGCCACTATAAAGCTACACAAATCCGTGGTTGTAACATTGGCAAATCCGATCAACACAGAATCCATCTCACCCCGCTCGTAAGGCATATGATTCGAGGAATTGAGATTTCCAAGCCACCGCAAAATAAAAGGTGTATTTGGGATGTATATACCTTGATAGATTGGATTAGAAAAGAGAAGATCGATGAGAAGACTCTATTTCAGGTATCTAGGCGAGTAGCGCTGATTTTGCTGTTGGCGTTGGGACGAAGAATACATGATTTAACGTTGTTGGACATAGGTGTTGAGAACTGTGTAATTTCGGAGGAGGCTATTTCTTTCTGGCCTTTGTTTGGTTCCAAAACTGACAAACTCTCTCACAGACAATCGGGTTGGAAATTGATCTATAATTCTGAGAAAAGCATAGACGCAGTACACTGGGTCAAATGCCAGGGTATCAGCTCAAAGAAGAAGTTCATTGGAGCTCACCTCACTGTTCATTACTACAAGGGGTGAAGTGGGAAAAGCATCACGTAGCATAATAGCCGGTTGGATTAGAACAGCATTTTTGGAGGCTGGCATTGTCGATTCACCAGGCAGTATAAGATCAGCCGTAGCTTCGTCCCGGGTTAATAATGATGTTCCCATGGATTCCATTTTGAAAAATGGAAACTGGAAAAACAGTGAAAACTTGTTCAAGTATTATTATCGTGATATTAATCAGTCCAAGTTACCAAAGACTTTAACGGAAGGTACCTTTGTAGCATTATAGGTACATCCTGGAAGAATTTTATTTTTTGAGTTTATATACAGGGTTACTGGTAACTCGACCACTTTCTTGCAAGAGGTGATAGAGGGACTCAAATGTAATAGATTTAACCCCCCATACGTAATTCCGAAAACCGATAGTTTTCGAGATAATTAACGTTTAATGTTCTTCAACCAAATGTCCAAATTTCCACACTAGATCCCAAACTAAGAAAAAACCCTGTTGTTGATTCTGATAATTTTTATTTTAATATTTAAATAACACATACACAAAGCTAACTTAGTATTAAAATGTTTCAAAATACTAAATAGTTCCAAACTAAATACAAATATTAAAATAATCAACAAAATTTTTACATTCACCGTGAAAGAAAATTATCTAGCTCAAAAAAAATTATACAAACGGTTGAACAAATCGCTAAAAAAACTTTCCTACCTAATAACCTTTTCAGAAAGATTATAAACAGCAGTGAATAAAACTCACCTATTCAAAGAGAATGAATGATAGTACAATCATTATTGATAACTCAGTTACATACTAGAATGTTTGCAAATGCGGTCGATGATTTTATCCAAGTAAAACAAATTAAATCCACTCAAAGTTTCTAGAGATCTTGCTCAATGTGTTGCTCTTGATTTCGGATATAAGTACGGATCCGCTTCCTCACTTCGGTTTTTGTAACTCGTGTTGAAAAAGTTCGTTTCATCTCCTCCCCCGCATTGATAATTTTTTGCCTTAGTTCGTCAGCAGTATTAATTAGAGTCTCGTAAACCAATGCATTCATGTGATCCCAGACGTAAAAATCAAGAGGTGTCAGATCTGGGCTCCGCGCAGGCCATGGGATGGGTTCACCCCTCCCTATCCATTTGTCGGGTATGTGTTGTGCAACAACTGCCGAATTGTGATACGGATGTGCTGGACAACCATCATGCTGGAATATCATGTTGTTGATGATTCTTTATTATGTTGATAAATTTTGTTAAATAGTTACTTGTGATTATACTGTCATTCTTGTCCTTGGAATAGGCCATCAGATAAGGAAGTTTTTAAAATAATTTGTTTGACTGGTTGTGTATCCTTCTTTGAGCTAGACAATTTCCTTTCACGGTGAATGTAAAAATTTTGTTCTTCATTTTTTAAATAATTGTATGCAGTTTGAAACTATTTAGTATTTTTACACATTTAAATACTAAATTAGATTTGCGTATGTGTCAGTAAAAAACTAAATTGGAAATTACTAAAATCGACGGCAGGGCTTTTTCCAAATTTGGGATGTAGGGTGGAGATTTGGACATATCGTTGAAAAACATTAAGTGTTAATTATCTCGAAAACTATCGTTTTTCGGAATTACGTATGGGGGGTTAAATCTATTGCATTTGAGTCCCTCTATCACTTCCTGCAGGAAAGTGGTCGAGTTACCAGTAACCCTGTATATTTCTGTTTGTATCAGTTCAGAATTCATATGTTATGTTCTTGTTGTTGCTATGATGAATATATGAGAATTATTCACATAAAAGGGTGTATTCACTGCCTATTGCATTATTCATGTATAATATTCACAGTACGCTGCTATTATGTGTATATACCTCGGTATATACTATACATCTTGGTCGTCGTCAGAGTGCAAACAAGTCTCAACAGGGTCAAGCTGACGGCACAGACCCTGAAATAGTATCGTTTTCCCCCGAAGGGATAAAAACGAATATTTCAGGTCTTGCCTAGGCTTGACCCAATAAGTACTTGACGACTTACGGTTGAGAAGGTACTGACGTGTGACGAAATGACGAAATCCACCCTGCGCGCTGAAAATTACAGGTTGCAAGGGAACGCGAAGTAGAGATGGGTCAGCGCGCGGGACTAGACGACTATAGAGATGGGCATATATGGTGTTAGCTAGACGCAGGGCGCGCAGTTATCTCAACAGGGTCAAGCCTAGGCAAGACCTGAAATATTCGTTTTTATCCCTTCGGGAGAAAAATGATACTATTTTTCCTCACCCTAAAATATAAAAATAGGTTTATATAAATGGTAACAAAGATTGCAAATACCTACTTCTGTTTCATATTATCCCATAATTTTCGCAATTATTTGCAATTTCTTTGAGTTTCCGAGTTTGCATTCAAAACCCTCGTTATACTTTCCCAAGGTTGTTTTTTTTTTCTAAAGAAAATGTCTTCTTATTCTCGATAAGCTCCTTATATTTGTCTACTAGGCTAAGTAGTAGAGCCTTTTCGCTTGTTGCAAAAACTCTTGAATACCTATTTTCAAATTTAAATTTTAAATTCCTGTGACAGCGATTCAGAAAATGACACTAATGACAGTTGATTTTGCTATTTCTCTGGTTTCTCTGCAACGTTGCCAGATTTTCCTCTTCCTGTTGTAAGGAGGTACACGTGGGGGCAACTAGCATTATAGAAGGGAAACAGTCTTCAGTTGTTAAAAACGACACATCTTTAACAAATTAAAAAGTGATTGTAAGAGTGCATAATGAGAGAAATTTAGCAGTCACACCGAATGCGTTAACCAGTTGCCCTCACAGAGCAAATATGAACCTATTTTGTGGCAAATACCGTATAACTAGGAAGGACATTCAAATTTCCCTCCAAAGGGCGCAGACATTCACCTCGTTTTTTTTTTGGGTTTGGTTCTATGCCCTGTGGTTTGGGTGTTGTACTTTTGTGGTTGTACTGTTGTTTTGGTTTGCTGCACACATTTCTTTATTTTATTTCTGAAACTTTGTTAATGGAAAACTGTTGGAAAATTTGTTTAAACATTATTTTTCATACACGAAACCATTTCATGTGAATGAATTTGTTAGGGGGTTAGAACTGTTTGAAGGCTTCAAATTTTACAACCACAAAATCGGTATGAAGTACAGCCAGCAAACAAGAAATAAATTGGACTCAAACACTATATAACTCCTGATGAAGTACAACTTTAGTTAAATGAGCGAGTACAAAGCGTAAGTATATTTATTACTGCACTTCTGTGCAATCCCTTACACCTTTTATTAGTCATTGATACACTCTCACTACTTTAATTTTCTTCTATTTTAGATCATACCTCATAGGCTCATACACAACCGCATCTAAGTTGTCGGTTGTAGGATGTTGCTTTTGTCTACACTCTACAGTGTCTACCTTCATGTTAATAATTTTGATGAATATTAAATGAGAGAAGAGCTATACAGTGGACAAGCTTATACATGCAGATGCAAGTGACCAACAAAGATGGAGAAACCAATGTAAAGCTAAATTCAGATGCACACGACATCCGACGATACGACGGTACGAAACTGCTCCTATTGGTTGAAATATGTTGATTTGACATCATTTTGAATATTTCAACCAATAGGAACAGTTTCGTACCGTCGTATCGTCGGATGTCGTGTTCATCTGAATTAAGCATTAAGCAGTGCCTTCTTAGTTCTGGATGCGACAGATTGGCAATAGGATGCTCAACACAGATGAAAATAGAAAATAATACTTGCAGAGGCTAGGGTGTTGTGTCCTTCAGCAAGGCTAAGTAAGTACATCCCGTTTACATCAAGAAAAAGCCAGTGATGTTATACCGTTGATCAGCATAAAGACTAACTGTACAAAGTGCCAGGTACAATCAAAAGTTTAAATTTTTATAACTTAGGACCGGTTTCTCAATGTCCAGTTAAATGTTTATCTGCAAGATAACAGCAACTGTCAGATAAATTGTTTAAACAATTGAAGTACGAAGTCACCTAAATCTTATCTGACAGTTGTATCCATAGCAACGCTATCTGGCAGATACCTATCTGACATTTTAACTGGACATTGAGAAACCGGCCCTTAATTCATTTTAACTATGTCTCGAACCTATTTGCTGCATTTCATGTTTATACTCTCAAAATTTGCAATTCAGTTTTCCTCATAAGCAATTCTGTAATTTGACTAGGCTGTGAAATTGTGGATATTGATTACATTTCAATTAATTAATATTGTTTTTATGATCAATAAAAAGTATTTATTTTGGTTGGTATTCATGAATACAGATGTTTATTTTTATAAAGTGGAAGATATGGCTGAGGTTTTCATTTATTATTTATTTATTGATTGTACAATTTGAAATCGTAAATAACACACAATAGGGTACTTGCCGAGGTCGTGAAATCGCCTCGGGAGTATACATAGCGTAAAGGAAACCATATCAAGAAGCAGTAGGAAACAACACACATGATTTTACTGACGGCCAAAAAAAAGATATTTGCAAAATAAAATAAGGATATATTCAAATTTTTCCACGTGACTTAAAACAAGGGCTGACGTCACAGGTATCTTATTGATATCGACAATCAATACTGCTACAGGTTTGCCAACTGCGTATTTGACTAGAGATGATCTGAATTCTTTAACAATGCGACTCAATTTATTGATACTTAAACATATTTGAAACAGGCAATTAACCCACTAGCATTTTCGTTGCAATACATTTTTATATCTGATAGGTATCACAGTTCATCCTGTTTGTGACTGAGATTCGCAACTAATCGAAGCCATCATTTTATTTCGGCGCATCCCATTAAGAATGGATCCAAAGATAGAACCTAATTCAAGCCCATCCCTACAAAGTGAATTAGTATTAGTAATCTAGCCTAATTTTTATACTTTTGAGGCACGTTTGCACCGGTTACACTTAGGTGAACCTTAACCTTAAGTAGCGCTTAAACTGTCAAATTCGTTTGCACGGTCCACAAAATCTGTGTTAAGCCTTACTTAGAGTGACATCAACTAAGCCGAAGATTTCTTTGGCTTAAGGTGATACTTAGTAATATAACCTGAAAAACTTTCAGCTTCTTTTCGATATTCGCAAGGCAAAGTTCAAAGATGGATTTATTCAGAAATAATTTATTAATACACGATGATGACGAGTGGGTGGAAGTGAATTTAATTATTTCAGTGATACCTAGGCAAATTAAAGACCGACTGAACAATTTCAATATCCTCGATGAATTAACTTTTTTTCAAAGATTCAGAGTGACGAAGCTCACTGGCCATGCATATTTTGGAGTTTATTTCTCTTTTTTTTGTGTGTAATTTGGCCCCCTTTTCGTATCTTTGTCCTCCATCGTTTTGTTCAAATAATGAAATAATTTTTGAAAAAGCAGTTAATACAGTTATTCAGCGGAGCCCTGCGATCAACGACTTTGCGTCTTGCGATTGCGAATTGCGAAAATGCGAACACAAAACATATATGTATATTGAGGCTGCAGAGTAGACGGGATCACAAAACATAGCTGGACCTGCGACATACGTCAAATCAGAAAAGTGAAATTTCAGAAGTCCAAATTAAAATTCCCTAGAATTCCGGCGATGCCAAATTGTAAGCTCGCTTAGCTAAGATTACGTTAAAAGGAACCCCAGCAAACCGCTTTAATCTAAGGTTCAGATTAACTCTAAGGTAAACCATAGCTAAACTGCAGATTTAAGAGTGAGCGGTGCAAACGGCCCTGAGTTTTGTACTTTTGTGTGTGACTGTATTTTGTGGTTATAATGATCAATGTCAAAATGTTAGGTTAGCACTGGCTATCGATATCGAATATCAATACTTTACATCCCATCACTATAGGACATCACTGACGTCAGAGGTTATTTGTGCGGCATTTTCCGGCATTTGAAATAATTTTTGGAATATCCCTCACAGCCGATTCCAAAAAACCAAACAAGTGATTTTGTCATGTTTACTAGGCTCTAAGAAACGCGTAAACGACATAATATTTTTTCTGCAAGTACCCTATTATATCATGTGTTCCAGTATTAATCCTATTATAGTTTTGACAAAGTTAAATGCAAAGGCTCCATATGGATCAATAGGCTACGCTGCAGGTTTGCTAGGCTGTTCAATTGTGGATATTGATTACAATTCAATTCATTCTAATCTTCTATCTGTGAGAACTATTACTATTATTTTTATGATCAAAATAAAAAGTATTTATTTTGACTTATTCGGGTTGGTATTCATAAATACAGATGTTCATTTTTATAAAGTGGAAGATATGGCTGAGGTTTTCATTTATTTATTTATTGATTGTCAGTTCCATATTATTTTTTTTTACTTGGCATACCACCACTTAAAATAAAGGGTAATGTGCTAGAACAATGGTGTGGAATTTTTCATATACTAGGGTAATCATGTGCAAGATTAAAAATCATGGACCTTGAATACTCTAGTTTAGTAGCATATTGCATTTCTTGCTAATATTTTTTACTCTGTTTCATGAGGTTATTTTATTCACCATAGGTCAAACTGAGAACAAGATGGGGAACAAAAACATAAACCATAGGATTGATATAACTTCAATAAAGGATATTATTATTGTTGTTATACTTGAATGTATTTTGTGACAATTTGTATTATATTATTTATAAATTACACATACAATAATCATATTTAATCATATTTAGTACTTTTATTTTTTGCTCCTATTTTTAAATTTTTGAGCCAATCACTAATTGATTGATTGAAATAAAAAATCAATCAATCAGTCAACGATTGACTATAATCAAAAATTATCAATAAATGATAATTTTGACATAAAAAGGAGAGCATCTACAGATTTGCACAACGATGTGGCAACATCGCATTGACTTCTTGAAACATCTGGCCACCATGTGGCGTCCATGTTGCAACCCAAAATAATGGCGGTAGACATTGACATAAGTCATTCGTGTTTCCAGTCAAATAGCACGGAATTGTGCCTTCTTAACCGTACCTTTTTTTTGTAAGGAGGCACTGAGGAACGACTATGAATCAGAACATTGTAAGGCGTCCTTGGCTAAGACTTCCTTAAGGGAGCCTCAAGGCCGGGATTATAAATACGGGCCTTACACACAACTTGACATATCTTTTTATTATTTTCAATAACCCATGGCCGACTCTACTCACTAGGCCGGAGCATTGAAATATGCCAACACTGAATAGCGGGCCGAGCTGGGCCGAGCTTTTATTTGTTTTTAAGCCAGTAGTGTAATCTTCCAGAGTAAAAAAAGGAGATTAGAAGGTGATTTTTAATGTGTTTCTAATTATTTACCTGCACAAACGAAACCATAAAGATAAGCAGATGCCTGCAAAGTGTGTAGTACCAGGTTGCACTAGCAATTGTGCTTCCAATAAAGGACATAAACAGAAGTGGGAGAACGGTATTCCTCGTATGGGCTTGTTATATTTATAAGAATAAAGACAATACTTTACAAAGATTTCAAATGGTAAGACCTATTTTAAAGCACAATGTGGTACCTACAATGTTTTCTGGACCTCCCAAATATCACAGAAAAATAGAGTTAATAGAACTCATCTGGGCATGCATCTAGGCATACCTACGACAAGATTTGATAGTGAAAGGGAATCAAGACCAGCAAGAATGGCTTCACAGTGACCTAATAGTGAATTTTTCTAGCTCAAGTGACAATTTACAAAGTAAATTGAGTGTTCATTAGCAATTGTGCTTCCAATAAAGAACAAACAGAAGTGGGTGAACGGTATTCCTCGTATGGGCTGGTTATATTTATAAGAATAAAGACAATACTTTACAAACATTTCAAAGGATAAGACCTATTTTAAAGCACAATGTGGCACCTACAATGTTTTCTGGACCTCCCAAATATCATAGAAAAATACAGTTAATAGAACTCATCTGGGCATGCATCTGGGCATACCTACGAAAAGATTTGATAGTGAAAGGGAATCAAGACCAGCAATAATGGCTTCACAGTGACCTAATAGTGAATTTTTCTAGCTCAAGTGACAATTTACAAAGTAAATTGAGTGTTCATTTAAGTGGAAGTGGCAGCAGGAAACAGGTTGCGTTTATTTTTATTTTGTAGTGTTTGACTACGATGAACCAGACATCAGATGTAAGTGGTATTAGTGGTAGTAGTTCTAAAAAGTATTTTTCTTAATTTATTAACCGAGATGTACTCTAATACATATAAAATGTAATAATTATCCTGAAACTATAGGCCCACTATTTGACAGCTAAGCCACGTTGCCACATCTAAGGCTCCGGCCTAGTGTAGAGTCGGTCATGATTAGGGTGTTCAATTTTCCTCAAGACGAGCATTTGAAACAGAAGTGGGTGAAAGGTATTCCTTGTAAGGGCTGGTTATATTTATAGGAATAAAGACAATAATTTACAAACATTTCCAAGGATAAGACCTATTTTAAAGCACAATGTGGTACCTACAATGTTTTCTGGACCTTCGAAATATCACAGAAAAATACAGTTCTAATAGAACACATCTGGGCACACCTATGAAAAGATTTGATAGTGAAGGGGAATCAAGACCAGCAAGAATGGCTTCAAAGTGACCTAGTAGTGAATTTTTCTAGCTTAAGTGAGAATTTACAAAGTAAATTGAGTGTTCATTTAAGTGGAAGTGGCAGCAGGAAACAGGATGCGTTTATTTTTATTTTGTAGTGTTTGACTATGATGAACCGGACATCAGATGTAGGTGGTATTAGTATCAATGAATATAGACATTCCTTTAAATCAATATTTCATAATTTGTTGGTGATTTGAGTTAGATTTTACCACTGTCATTAAGACAGTCTCAAATAGAAAATATTTTGGCACACCATTTTCAAATAGGTTTTCTGTTGATTTAATGTTAAAACCTTTTCTATGTCCAGCCAAAGAAAGTTTACAATTTTGTGAGAGAGAATAAGTTGGCAATTTTACCACCATCCTAAATATTCCTCAACGTGAGCCTGAGTTCCAGCAAAAAATTACAGTATTGTGAACTTCGTGCTGGAAGTTTTAGCGCATTGCTAAAATGGCCCCCTCTCAATGTTTAACACTCGCAAGGCTTGTCAAGTGGCTACCCTCAGTCAAAATAAAGGTGAAAGCACTAGAGCGACATAATTATGCTGTGTGATAGTATGACGTCACGGAGGAGTTGTAAACCTTTCCACCGAGAAGATGTGAAATGTAACAATGGAGTGAAGAGGGAAGTTAAACGCTGATACAGAGATATTGGGCTGGAGATCTAACATTTATCATATGTCAGTTTCAGCTATTTTGACAATTCACGGAGATTCCAATGATGCGCAACTATAGGGGAGTCGTGGTGACGCGTGAAGTTCACCCACTTCAGTGATGGTGATGAATATTTTTCACATGGAAATGTAAAGTGTCACCTCTTGCAATCCCTTTGTACTGGATAATGTCCTGTTCCACACTCGCACGAATCGAGATTTCTTGGTTAAAATTCGAAAATGCAGGGTTGCGCAGGTAGAGGTGAGTCGGAGCCCTGGGGGCTACATACGGAGCGACGATGATACGAACAGTTGTAGGGGACTACATACCATCTGAACATTATAAAAAAATAATGAAAGTCGCTCATACACTCAGTGAATTTGATGGTTAAACTTGCAGCAAAAATCTTGCAACTTTTATTTTGGACACCTAGTATAACTCTACTTGTCTTAGCACCGGCACATTTTATCACATCCAAAAAAGCGTTCCTTCAATTAAGTTGAGCAGTATCAGCTAAATCTCAAAAAACTGGTCAAAATATTTTTTTTTTCATAAAACGTGTAAATGAAAAACAAAAAATACCTAGCCAGACTCGAACCACTACCTCTAGGTCATACTGCCTGTATTAACGTTTTGCCGAACTACGCATATAAGCTGATTAGGGACGCGAACATGGAAGGCGTTTTGTATTTATATAAAATAAAAAATAATCATATGCTCCTACTGATGATCATTTACTAATTATTCCTTTGTTTCAACTTGTATTACGTGAAAATTCAGCTTTTGTCATATGCTGCTAATGTTAAAGTTGCCTCAACATGACGGATGGGCGGAGCTCCGTTCGTTGTCACCACTGTCGGCACTGTGTCCATACAGTCACTGTAACTATTAGGAGTTTCTGTGAATATGTTTGTTTGCTAAAGGTATTAAACACCTATCTAGTGTACATACTATGTACGTACTGAGAATAAACTAAGCTTACGTACTATGTACGTACTGAGAGATACGTACTATGTATTTTAGTAGTATTTTAGTCTTAAGTCGTACGTACGTAAATATAACCTAAAATGGTTGTTTTAAAAACGTACTGTGTTGTTTGGGCAAAAGGTGAAGATAGAGCAAAAAATACACATTAAAATGATTGCATTAAGTATTAATCGATAGAGGAAAATGCGCATTCATTCACGTTTAAAAACTTAACTAGATCTAATACCTCTTATGTCAGAAGGTAAGTGATTGAATAACCTAATGGCCATGACCTCCCTTGCTCCCTTGCCAACTAATGCAAGATTGTGAACCAGCATGACAGTATTGAAATCCTTACAGAGATTATACGCGGACCCAGTAACTCTTACAAATAAGTATGTATCAAAAATTATAAATTTCTTGGTTGAAGATTTCACCAAAATAAGTGGTACATTGGAGCTAGTGTGACTGCTCGAAAGGACTGCCTTAAAACATCAGTTATGAGAATGTCCCGAAAGAAGTTGTTATAGCTGATGGTTCCATTAGGCAAGTACCTTCTGGTACAGATGCCGTGGGAGTAACTACAGTGGTGGAGGATAATGTGGAACGAATTAAAGTGCCACGATTAACAACGAATTTACTATTTTGAAAAAAGGAAACTCGGTGATGATTGAAAATGGTTGTTGTACGATTTTCAATGACAAAGGATCCCTCATAGCCCAAGCAGAGCAGACAATGTTTACAAGATGAAATATATTTACATGGAGTTTTAGCAGTAACCAGTGATTTTTTTCCCGTGTAGGGGCGGGTTAGAATATCTCCCATCGTATACCCTGTGCGTCGTAAAAGGCGACTAAAAGGAACCGAATTACTGTCGGTATAAGCAGCAACCTCTTCTCAACCAACAGCTTTGGGTGGACGAGTTGACAAGAATCAGGTCACCTTCTTGCCCTTGGGGTGAGAAATTGCCCCTAAAGGCGGATGAACCAGTAGATACCATCTGGTCAACGGCATGAGGATGCAGAAAGCAAATGGGAAACTACCGCATTAAAGATCTTAAAGATATCCCAAGGGAAACTCTTAAAATGAGTAAATGCATTTTACGAGTTCACAATATGTCTGTTAAGACATTGTGACTATGATGATGATGATGATGATGATGAGTGAAATTTTACACAAAAGGTTAGCTCATTGAATTGTCCAGATCTCAAGCTTATGCAGCGAGGTTCTGTTGAGGGTGTAGGTGCTTACAGTGTTACTCCAGCAATGTTTGCGAGGTGTGCCCTGAACATAAACAAAACAGATTGCCTTTCAAAAATAAGGGTACTGATGTCACATCTGTACTAGAAATCATCCATAAGGATTTGTGTGATCCAATGGAAGTACGCTCAATTGGCGAATATAGTTATTTCACGCTAATAGACGATGATGCGAGGTAGTCAACACAAAGCAACCATCCTGCAATTTCTGCATCATATAATTAGAAAATTTGCATCATATAAACCAGCCTCCAATCACATCATTTTACTTCACTGTTTCAGAATGTTTCTGCATATGTTTAGAAAAATTAGATTTCAAGGTAGTTTTATATGTACAATATGTACATTCATGTATTTTACTAGAAATTGATGCTATGGAATCGGGATGTTTCCTAATGATATGATAATCCAAAATTTGTTTACTTTTATACGTCGCGTTGCAGTGAACGCATATGCTGACATTATAGCTACCTGCACTTTTAGAATGTTTCAACATATGGCGATCTAAATTTGCTTTCGTGACGGTTATAAATGTACAATGTGCACATTCATGTAATTTGCGAGAAACAGATGCTACAAAATCAGGATGTTTTCTAATTGTATGATTATCAAGAGAAACTTTATTTTTGAATTCCGCATTGCAGTGAACACAAACCTTGAGCTTATAGTTATCCACTGTCTCAGGATGTTTCAACATATGTCTGACAAAATGATGCTTAAGGACGGTTTGATATGCACAATATGTACATTCATGTATTTTGCAAGTTAGGGTTGATATCAAATGAGGATGTTTCTTAATTATATGTTCATCCAGACCAGGTCTACGTTTAAACGTTTCATCACAATGCAGGCATCTCAGTTTATATATATCAGCAGTCTCGGTATGTTGAATCATATGTTGAATCAAGTTACTCTTCACCGTGGTTTTATATGTACAATAGTCACATTCATGTATTTTACTAGAAATAGATGCTATGGAATCGGGATGTTTACTAATTATATGATTATCCAATTTTTGTTTGCTTTTGTATGTCGCGTTACAGTGAGCGCATATGCTGGGGTTATAGCTATCTACAGTATCGGAGTGTTTCATCATATGTCTATCAAAAATAACCTTCTCGGTAGTTTTGTAGGTACAACATGGGCATACATGTACTTTACAAGAAACAGATGCTATAAAATCTGGATGTTTCCTAACTGTATGTTCATCTAAATTTTTCTTATAAGCAAATGTTGCATTGCAGTGTATACACACGACTTTAAAGCTGTGCATCTCTGAGCTACTTTGACGTCTGTGTTCTTTCATATGCTTAGTTAGGTGGTACCTATAGGATGTAGTGAAATTACAGTTAGAACAACTGTACAGCGCATCACTTGATTCCCTATGCACAATGAGATGTTTCTTATGGACTTCCTGTTGAGGGCCACTGAAATACATAAAAATCATGATTTTGGATAATAGATTCAAATACAAATATACAGTGGCTGACTATATTAATATTAATGTGCAGTAGAAGTAAACAGTAATATAGTATTTCATGAAATATGAATTTGTAGTGAGTTAAAGTTAATAAAACAAGGGTAATTAATAATAATAAAGTTAAGTCAACATTAATGTACAGTAGATGTAAACTGTAACGTAGTATTTAATGAAATATACATTTGTAGCGAGTTAAAGTGCTACCAAACGTAATGAGATGAAAAACTAGTAAACTAACCAAATACATTTTATCAGCAGTTGGTTGAAAATATAATAAAATATTACTAGAAGTAGAAGCTTCCTTCTCAAAGCAATATATATCATTTTCTCATCAAGCATAACGTTAAATGTATCAAATTCATCAGGCAATTTTGCAGGATTTTATAAGCAAACATAAAATTAAATAGGCATTAAAATTACAGTTCTTTACTATTCAATTACAGGCCCATAATAAGGTGGTGCTATCGTTTCTCAACATTATACTAGTACAATGATAAACTCAATATACAGGGTGTTTCCTAATAGAATGTCAATATTTATGGGGGCGATTTTTGAGTCCATTTTAAGACGAAAACTTCATATGAACGTATGTCCTAAACGTCTTACCTTTTGAGATACGGGGTGGTAAAATTTTCAAAAATAAATAATTTACTTTTAATATCTACAATACCACTTCAGATATTTAATAAAATTCGTCATACATGTACTATAAATCAAGAGGCATTTTTTAAAGTATCACTTTTTCTTAAATTTCCACCAGTGGAGTTCGTACATAATTTGACCTGCCTATTTTGGCAGACATTGATAGTACGCCGCTGATTTCTCCTAAAATAAATATTTTTTTGAAATCCCCACTCATTTCTAATCAAAGTTGAACACTTGATTTATTTCAATCCGATGCACGGTTTTCGCTTAAACAAATAAAAATCGTTTCTCCGCATGATCGCAACAATATCGTTAATATGACAATATCACCATTCAGACGTAGATTTTATTTTTTAGATGAAACCTGTGCGTCGGATTAAAAAAATTCAAGAGATCAAATCTGCTCATAATTGAATACAGATTTCAATTTAATTTATTTTAAGAAAAGTCAGTGGCGTGCCAGTGTCTGTCTAAATAATATTTGGAACTATGTTAATTGGGTCGGCACTGGTTAAAATCGAGGGTTTTTTGTGAAAGATGTCAAAAAAATCTAGTCTTTAGTTATCAATCAGTGACCACAATCACAGGATCTAAATAATGTTGTTAGAAGACTGTTCTTTTTTAAATAATTTTACTTTTACACTAATGAAACAACATAACATTGTTTAACAAAAACAAGATATCTAATGAACGAATCTTATTTAAAAAACAATATCTGCTATTAATCATTTTAAGAAAATTATACATAAATCGTCCGCTATTAAATTAAGTTGTGAAAAAAATAGAACATAGACACTAGATAAGTTGTTGCAAGTACCCCCCACCTTGAAGGATACACGCTTCAGCTCTTTTCCTCATATAATAATAATAATAACACGTCTTTATTCGCCTGTCATAAAACAAAAACTTGTAATTACACAATCCAAATAATATAAATGACAAAACGAATAGGTAGAGTGTCACCTTAACGGTGTTTTTCAACTCTACCTTCAAACACAACATTGATATACAAAATAATAATATAAAAAAGGGGCCTATTGTATCATACTATATTTTTAAATAGATGCTATTATTATTCCCATAATTATCATAATAGTCCTAGGATAAGTACAGATACAGTGGGGAAAGTGTTCAGCCTTTATGTAAGAACAGGCATTTGAGCTTCTTTTTAAAATTCAAAATGGAGTAATCTTGGTATTCCAGAGGCAATGCGTTATACAATTTGCTAGCATTATATGAAAACCCATGAGTATAAATAGCAGATGTATGCGAAGGAATCACAAGTTTATTTCTGTTTCTTGTAGGCAATACATTCACATCTTTGAACATCTTCAGTTTCTTAGACAGATATGGAGGAACTTTTGTTACTATTGTCTTATGCACTGTAGTTACAAACTGTAATTTTCTAAGTTGTGATAAACTTATCATTTCCTTTAATTACATGACTGATATGTTCAAATTTTCGAATGCCGAATGAAAATCTAAAACATGAATTTTGTACCCCTTGCAACCTCACTTTAATATACAGTATCACCATACGATAATTTGGAGATAATAATAGTTTCACAAAGCATAAGTTTCGTACTACTTGTTAATAACCGTCTAAAAGGAAAAGGCTGTTTTAGAATTGCATAAGAACCTTTGCAGAGTTCATTAACATGCTTTGTAAATCTCATAGTGTAGTCAAACCAAATGCCTAAATTTTTACATTCATCTACTATAGGTATTACTTTGTTGTCAATGGATATTACACAATTATCAGCGACCTGCTTCTTCTTCTGTTTTGAATCAAATAGAAGTACTTTAGATTTATCCGCATTTAACTTCAGGTTGTGGGCAGTAGCGATATCAAATAATTTGTTCAGGTCATCGGTGATTATTTGGGATGACTCAACTGTCGTTTCAGTCTTAAAGCTCAAATATATTTATGTGTCATCCGCGTACACGTGCATCTTGCAGTTATCAATAAAATAGTGAAAATCTGCAATGTATATGGCAAACAGTAACGGTCCCATTATGGATCCCTGCGGTGCTCCAAAAGCAACAGCAATTTCTTCAGAACATTTTCCATTTAAGGAAACGTACTGTGTCCAATTTTCAAGATAACTAATTATAAGTTGGATTGAAACATTACTAAAACCGAAGTAAAATAATTTTTTGCAAAGAATATTGGGATCCACCGTGTTGGACGCTTTACTAAAATCTAATAGAACTAATTTCTGATCTAAGGCAGCATAAATATCATCAACAATTGAGAGTAAAGCTGTCGTGCAGCTATAGTTGGGCCTAAAACCAGACTGAACTTCAGGTAAAATAGCATTGTCCTTGATATAGGATGAAACCTGTTTCTTCATGGCCATTTCTAGTATTTTTGATAAGGAAGATAATATATTAATTGGTCTATGATGATCCATGCTAGTAACCTGATTACTTTTTTGTATTGGTCTCACCATAGCTACTTTCCAACAAGAAGGGTATTTTACCAGTCAACAAAACATTTTTTAGTATGAATGTCAATTGATCTATGATATGATCCATTGCCAATTCTAACATCTGCTTTGTTAACCCATCAGGTCCCGCTGCGTTACTTTTTAAAGCTTTCAAGTATTTGATAGTGTCACACGTATCAATGGCTCTAAAACAAATTTCTGCATTTGTAGCTTTATACTTATATTTATTTAACAAATCTACCTGATGGGTATTTTTACTTATCACAGGAATTTGAACAAAATGTCTGTTTATCTCATCTTTATCAAATTGATCACTACAAATGACAGAAGTACGCCACTTCAAGGTTTCTAATTCTACCCCAAATAGATTTGCTGTCTTTTTTCTGAGATGCATAATCTAAATAAGCTTTCTTTTCTACTTGTATGGCCCTATTTACATAATTTCTCATTTCCTTATAGAAATTCCAATGTGCAGCATTATTGGTTCTTTTAAATTTAGAATAGGCTTTGTCCTGCGTTTTCATCATCTCCCTGATATTGTAAGTAATCCACGGACAGTGCTTTTTTGACAACTTTATGACCTTTATAGGACAACATGTATAAAAAACACGCAACAAATTTTCGGTAATGAAGTTCACCGTATCATCTACCTCATTATATTGATATATATATATAGTTCCAGTCTATTTTGCACAATAATTGTTGAAAAGTAACGTTATCAAATTTATTCCAGTTTCATATATTAACAAACTTTTGTGAAGGTTTGACTTCAGCGCCTATAAAAGAACAAGACACAACACAATGGTCAAAACAGCTATGCAGATTCTCTACCTTACATTCAGTAATCATTTCTGGGTTGGAATATATTATTAAATCTAACAAACTCTGTGTCGTTGAAGTGATCCTTGTAGGTTCAGATGTAACTTGCGTCAGATTATGAATATCTAGAAACCTGCTTAGGTGCTCCATTGATCTATCTTCTTCTTTAGGTGCCGTCTCCTATCGGAGGTTGGAAATCATCAATGCTATTTTTACTTTATTTGCCGCTGCTCGAAACAGTTCTATGGAACTGCATTGATACCACTCCCTTAAATTTCGCAGCCATGATATTCTCCTTCTGCCGACGCTCCTTTTTCCTTTTATTTTACCCTGCATTATAATTTGTAACAAACGATATCGTTCTCCCCTCATTATATGTGCTAAATACAGCAGTTTTTTAATTTTTATATTTTTAACAATTTCGCAACTTTTACCCATTGGTCTAAGAACTTCTGTATTAGTTTTTCGCTGCGTCCAAGATATTTTCAGAATTCTTCTATAACACATCTCGAATGCTTGTAATTTATTTATATGTTTTTGTTTTAGCGTCCAGCTCTCCAATCCATACAACAATGTTGAGAATACGTAACCTCTAAGGGTTCTGATTCTTAATTCCAAAGAGATGTCTTTATTACATAGTATTTTCTTTAGCTTTACAAATCCTGCTCGTGCTATTTCGATTCTTGATCTTATTTCTAAGGTCTGGTCGTTATCGTGAGTTATCCAGGTTCCCAGATATTTATACTTTTTTATTTGTTCGAGTGTTTGACCTTCTAAGTTTATATTTGCAGTTACATTTGGTTTCTTTGTAATAATCATGTATTTTGTTTTTCTGGTGTTCATTTTAAGACCGTATTCTCCGCAAAACGTATTTGTCCTGTCCAACAGAGTTTGAAGTTCTTCCGCTGAGTTTGCCAAAATTACTGTGTCGTCTGCGAACCTAATGTTGTTGATTACCTTGCCATTTATTGTTATTCCTTCTGGTTCCGATAGTAAAGCTTCTTCGAATATTGCTTCGCTGTATACATTGAAAAGCAGGAGCGACAGAACACATCCTTGTCTTACGCCTCTCTTAATTTGTATTTCCGAACTGAACTCATTGTCGATTTTTATTTGTGTTCGTTGGTTCCAGTAAAGGTTGGTTATTATTTGTAAGCCTTTGTTGTTAATATTTTTGCTTTTAAGTATTTCGACTAATTTCTGATGGCGAACTCTGTCAAAAGCTTTTTCAAAATCAACGTAGCATACATAAATGTCATGGTTCATATCCAAACATCTCTGTATTAATACATTAATCGCGAATAACGCCTCTCTAGTGCCTAGTCCATTTCTGAAACCAAACTGGCTGTCGTCAATTCCCTCTTCCAATTTTATCCGTAGACGACCATGTATTATTTTTATAAATACTCTCAGAGTATGGCTGATCAGAGAAATAGTTCTGTAATCTGTGCAATGTTTAGCGTTTGCACTTTTAGGGATAGTACAAAAGGTAGAAAGTAACCATTGTTTAGGAATGATACCGGTTTTATAAATTAAGTTGAATAAATCCAATAGAATGTTGAATTGAATTGATCTATCTAAAGACAACATATTGATATTGAAATCCCCTGTTATAATTATTTCATTGCAATCAGAAACCAGCTGTGAAAGAATACTATCCAAATGCTCAAAGCAATCAACGACATTGCCTCTTGGAGGTCTATACCGTACACCACATGCACATACCTTGCCACCGATTTTTACTTCTATCCACAGCTGCTCTAAAATCAACTGCATATCACTTAGCATAAATTCGAATTTTACGCTATTTTTTACATAGTATAATAACCCTCCTCCCCTACCATCTCTATATGAACCTATAATTTGATAACCATTTATACATATTGCATTAGAATCTATTTCCTCATTTAGCCAAGTTTCAGATGCACCAAAAATGTCGAGATCATTAGAGATGATATAGTCTTTCATTACGTCAAATCCTGTAAGGATTGACCTTAGATTCAAATGTGCGAACTTTATCTTCATAATGCAAAAAATAAAAAAGAAATAAAAAATTCTGCAGCAACAATAACCAACAAACTGATAGTGTAATCTGTTTTTAATAGCCTAAAATAGATATACAAAATATTCAGTACCTGAAATAAATTCTTAATCAGCTGTTTCCAACTAAGATATAGGTCACTGTTATGAATGTTTACTAGTTTTTGTTAGACCTTATATTTTTCCGACTATACACATATATCTTCCTTCGTTTTCGTTTTTGCTTGGTAGTAACGGTTGGCGAATTTTGCACCAGCTGTTGACTGGTCGATGGTTTTGACTTTTCTTCTGGTCGCGGTACACCTGTTTTCTCGTAACGATTAATCTCTGCCTCGATGCCT
This sequence comes from Callosobruchus maculatus, assembly GCA_951848785.1. Classification (NCBI taxonomy): domain Eukaryota; kingdom Metazoa; phylum Arthropoda; class Insecta; order Coleoptera; family Chrysomelidae; genus Callosobruchus; species Callosobruchus maculatus. The sequence goes on along the minus strand of CATOUR010000191.1, from coordinate 1,154,752 downwards.
TCAGGTTCGGAGTCACTTTCTTCACCTGCAGCTTGTTTCTCAATCTGCTCTAAATCTTTTACTGAATACTTCTGGTCATTTACTACTAGTTTGTAACCCCTTATTGATGCATTCAGGTTTTGTGCTCTAGCTAATGCCTTATGTTTTAATAAAATCTGTTGCGCACTTCTGTCCTCTGGACATAAGTCATTTGCTACAGCCAAACCAATTTCTTTCAGCTTCTTTAACTTATACAAATTTCTGAAAAGGGACCTTTCTTGATATTAGATATAAACTCTAATACAAACGGAGAATTATCAGCCCTTCCTAGTTCAACTGATTTAAACTAGTTCGTAGGAATTCTTCATTGTTAACGACATTTGTTAAACCAAAGATTATTACATTATTCTTCATACATCTTCTTTCCAGTGATCGGTATTTTTGTTTGAGTTGATGGATATCTTGATTGATGCTCTCCGTCTTGTTTACCAAAGTTTGTAGCTCAGCTTTGATTTCCAATGTTTGGTTTTTATTTGCCTCTACGATCAACTTATATAGTAGGTTTTGGTCAGCAGAAATTGGCGATTGTTCAGAAGTACTCATTTTGCGTTACCTGCTTCGGCCACTGGCGGAATAGTTCTCCTAACCATATATCTAAAGGAATATGAGCCGTATATACGGTCATCAACAAAACTCTGCACTAAACTGCAGTTAAAACCTTGCAGATTTGCTTGCAACTTTTTCACTTAGCAGTATCTAGCACTAGTAGCTCACAAAACACATTTCACAATTTTTACTTGCAATTTTCCCACTTTTCTAGCGATTTGAAAGCCAGACTCTTTAACAGCGTGTCTACTTCGCTTCGCTGCTACCACATTCATACTGTCGCGCACTCTTTGATGTATACCTTCAGTATTTCTTATTAAATCGCAGGAAGCTCTTATACGATCCTTCAGCTCTTCTAAAGTGTTAACGGGGGTGCGGTAAACCAGACTCATAAGAAACTCCCATAAGAAAAAGTCCAAACTATTCAAATCTGGGGACCTAGGGGGTCATGGTTGTGGTCCGCCTCGACCGATCCATCGGTTATTAAATGCGTGATTTAAATTTTCTCTTGCTGTAACAATAAAGTGAGCGGGCGCGCCATCATGCATGAACCACATTGTTTCTAATGGAAATTAGTACTTCTCCTAGCAATATGGGCAAATCCTCCTCTAGAAACCGGCGATAATTATGGCCATTTATAGATAGATAGATAGATAGATCTTTATTGCCAACAGGCAATACACCCAATAACAGGGAATCAATAAATTAACAATAACAAATAACATCAGGTACAGTATGCAAAAAAATTAACCTAACCTACTTACTAGGCCTTATAACATATTTGTAATATCAGAGTAGCTAATTGATTACATATTGCGGGAGAGTGCAAGAAAACATTCTTTAATGCTACCTTTAGATGAATTGCTGATGTCGCAATATTCACCTAAAGAATTAAAATTCCAACACATAACATTGACTGGTGATTTGCGAGCGACATTTGTGCGAGCGGGGTCGCAGTAAAATGTTGCTTGATCCCTTAAGTCACGCTCAGGAATGTAGAAGTTGATTTTGCTTAAGATGTACTCACATACTACCCTATTGCTTAAAACATCATAAAGAAAGTTCAAACTGGCTAGAATCCTCCTACTATTCAGTGACATGAAGTTAAATGTACTTAAAAGTATCGAGTAGTCAAATCCCCTCTCCAGGTATTCGATGATTTAAATAATAAAAATTCTAGAAATTTCCTTTGTAACCGTTCTATGCTACTTATATGTGTCGCGTAGATGGGATACCATATCAAAGAACTGTTTTCCAGTTTGGATCGAACGTATGAGCGATATAAAATAATCAGGACATGCAAGTTGGAGAATTATTTGCCGTTTCGTATAATAAAGCCTAACATCCTATTCGCAGATGATATTTCATGGGCAGAGAACGACAAACCACCATCAAATTGGTCATCAAGGTCTTTCATTTCAGTGCATCTATTCAAATCTTTATTATTACTTTTGTAGGAACACACTATGGGTTCGCGTCTCTTACAACAAGTTAGAATAAAACATTTTTCTGTGTTGAGACAAAAATGGTTATCACTACACCACAACAAAACAGTATTTATATTACTTTGCAATACTTGACAATCATCCTCAGAATTAATGTTAATAAACATTATCAAATCGTCAGCATATAATAATTTTTCACAAGTGATTGAAAGATCTAAATCATTGATATATAGAAGGAAGAGTAATGTTCCTAAGTTTGACCCTTGGAGAATACCTGACACTGGTGAAAAGGTATTCGACTGGTAACCTTCGTAGTCGTAGTAATGAGTTGAAAAATTTCAATAATCGTTCAGAGAAGCCAAATACTTGTAATTGTTTCATAAGAATTATTAGGCCCACCTGATCAAACGCCTTCATCAGATCCATATAAACAACATCAGTTTGTCCTCTGTTATCCAAACTTTCACTAATGTATTGGTCTAGGCAAACCAAATTAGATGTACAAGACTTTTTCTCTTGAAACCCATGTCGTTCATCTACGATTAGATGTTTTGTGGGCAGACAGATTACATAATAAATAATGATTTCCAATAGCTTTGCAAAGTTGGACACAATACAAATAGGACGGTAGTTCTGGACTAAGGCACGATCACACTTCTTCAAAACCGGAGTTATTCTGGATACCTTCCAGTTATCTGGAAACACGCCCGTCTTTAGAATTAGATTAAAATAGATATAATAAGGGTTCTAGCAATGCATGTACGTAATCTTTAACTACGAAGCTTGGTATTTGATCAGTTCCCACAATTAGTTTATTTTTAAGCTTCTTTGAAGCATTAATATCACTGCTCAAAATTTGATCTATATTTATGAATAGTGAAGCACCGTAATCCAATTATTTAACTTTATCACTAATGTCCTTATCTGGGGGAGTATAAACTGTTGAATAATAACGGCTAAATGCATTGACAATATCTTGACAATTTAAAAGATTGGTTTCATTATATTTCATAACTCCAGGTAGACGAGATACGGATAAAATTCCAAAACTGCGAAGGGTCCGATAAAGCTTTAGTTTCAGCATTTAATACGAAATCACGATATTCATTATCTGTTTGGGTTTTTATCGTAGTTCGTAAAGAAATGAATTTCATGCGGTAGAACTCATTCCCATATCTTTTGTAGTTTTTGTGGGCTCATTCTTTTTCTCTTATTTTCTTGATAGTATCTATGTAATACCTGTGGTAATACCTTGGTGGGTACTTACCGGTAGAATTAATTTTTCAGGGTACGGTTTTATCAAATACATCATACAAGATTTGTTGTAATAATTCGGTAGCTCTGTTAGGATCTGTACATAGATAGATATTGCTCTAGTCGGCAGTAGATATCATTTCATATATACGAGGATAATTTGCTTTCCGAAAGTTATAGACAGATTTGTTAGAAATAAAATTTTTTGTTCTAGTTTTAAGAATTCTAACGCAGGATGATGCTTGTCTTCAAATACTAACGGTGTGTCGTTTCTCTTAATTTGACAGACAATATTACTGACGACAAGGTACTAGGTCTAAGTATCTCCATTCTGGTTAGGAATATGTTGGCGCAACTTCAATAATTCAGTAAAAGTATTTATAAGTTGATATCTTGTATCACGTTCATCATAACTATACAGGGTGAGTCAAGCTCAACGCCTCGGACTCTTGTGACCAAACGATACTACTTTTCGAAAAATCGACTTTGCAAGAGTATGTAGGTCGAGTTGGGCTACATTTCAAAAATACTGACTTTTATACAGGGTGTCTAATAAAAGCGTGACATATCAAAGTTATGTTTTTTTGAATGGAACACCCTGTATATTATTGTATATTTTGACTCCCGGGTGCATTTTAGTGTGACTTTATGTATCACACATGGGACTTTAAGCGAACCGTTTAGGTGCAAATCACAATTTTGGGTATAGGTAGTTGTCAGAAAAAAAATTGAATATCGCAGCTATTATAAATCTTAGAGGGCTGTGACTTTGCCGTGTTACTAAGCATGAAATGTGCCAACTTACGTTAGATGGTCGAGTTCGAATTACATTTGTACTTGGAGAAATCGGTAGATCAATTAAGGAAACTTCAATCAAAGGCAACTTGATTTTTTCAAACGGGAATGCATAATTTTTTTTATACGATGAAATGTGCAATTTGATAGGCTTTCTAATTATATCAGGTTGTGGATATCAATCTATGGCAGTTTTTATTAAATTTCGAGATTTCAATCAAATCAGTGTCTTTCAATTTCCCTACCTATAAACAAACTAGCAGGCGATGAAATAGAAACAAAATCGTGTTCAGATGGAAGAAAACAAGAAGATCCAGCAGAACTAGAGTAAAAGAACAAGATTATAAAAATTCTCTACAACAAATCAACTCTAACCAGAAACAACGGCGGTAACATGTCTAAGGTTAAAGAGAAGCTGGAGTACGACAGAAATGGATAATTTCTACAGCCTACTAGCGACTGCAATGTACTAGAGATTAAATATTTCAAAAATCACTAAACACTTTGAAATGGAAGCAAAACTTTCAGCGATCGTTGCCGTCAGTCTAATATCTTCAGAACGCAATTTCACATTTAATGGTATAAAAAAGTAGTCATTTCCGTCAAAGTCAAAAGTAATGATAACTCTCCTCTCACTGTCGTCCTTTAAATTTTTCAGTATCTATTACCAAGATCGCAAAAAAAGGAATACTGACAAATCATATTTTAAATGCCAGGTAAATTATGTTTAATAATTCGAGCAGATTTTTGATTTATTCTTGATTTTCGGCGATCTTGCTTATGAGTATTAAAAATTTGCAGAACTCCAGTCAGGGGTATCGGTTACTATTTTTTTAAATCATGAAATGTGAAATTTTACTCTGAAGCTATTAAACTGCCAGCAACATTACGTGGTAGATTTCCTTTCATTTCAAAATTCACGATGGTTTTGTGAATCGTTAATCTTTAGAATGTTGCAGTAGTCGGTATGCTGTAAAAAATACCCATTTCTGTCGTACTCCAGCTGCTTTTTGACCTTAGGTGTGTTATGTCTGCTATTTCTGGTTAGAATTGATTTGTTGTAAGTCATTTTTATAACTTTGTCCCTTTACTTTAGTTCGTCTGTAACTATCTGCTAAGTTAGTTGTTTTGTTCCATCTGAACAGTTATTTGTTTATATTTCATGGCCTGCTAAGTTGCTTATTAGTAGGAAAATTAAAAACACCGGTTTTACTGAAAATTTTAAATTAAATCAAAACTACCAGAGATTGATATTTACAACCGCATATCGTTAGAAAGCTTATCAAATTGCACATTTGATGCTATAAAAAAAATTATGCATTCCCATTTGAAAAAATCAAGTTACCTTTGATTGGAGTTTACTCAATTGATCTATCGATTTCTCCAAGTACAAATGTATTTCGAACTCGACCGTCTAACATAAGTTGACACATTTCATGCTTAGTAACACGCCAAAGTCACAGACCTCTAAGATTTATAATAGCTGCGATATTCAATTTTTTCTGACGTCTACCTATACCCAAAATTGTGATTTGCACCTAAACGGTTCGCTTAAAGTCCCATGTGTGATACATAAAGTCACACTAAAATACACCCGGGAATCTAAATATGCAATAATATATAGGGTATTCCATTTAAAAAAACATAACTTTGATATGTCACGCTTTTATTAGACACCCTGTATAAAAGTCATTATTTTTAAAATGTAGTCCAACTCGACCTACATACACCCGCAAAGTCGATTTTTCGAAAAGTGGTATCGTTTGGTCACAAGGGCCCGAGGCGTTGAGCCTGACTCACCCTGTATAGAGTAATATTGAAGTCACCAGCAAGAATAATTGTACTATTTAGACTAAATTGAAAAGTATAAATTTATCTAAAAAAAAAACGAAATCCTCAATTGCAATATCTGGCGGGGTGTAAACAACATAAATATACAATGTGTTCCACCATCATGTCAACAAACTTTGAGATATGAAAATACAATTAAAAGTTATCGAGATAAAATGCGAAAAAAAGGGGTCAACCTTTTAATTAATTTTTTATTACATTTTCAATTTCTGTACCACGACTCCATGGGTTCGCGCAGTTGTAACGCCATAGCTTGATTATTTATCGACCGATTCACGACATTTTGGACTCATTTTATATGAGAATGACTCGGCATATCAACTAAAGCAAAAAAAGATAATACCCGACAATTTCTAAGGCTAAAAAAATTCACCAAACTGAAAAAAAAATTTGAAATGCACTTATTTGGGTTACTTACAAATAATTTGAAAAAAAGTCGTAATAGTGCCTATTTATTAAGACATTTTAATGTATAGCAGGATGTTTCCTGTCTTACTACATGCAATACGTGTATGTAGCACGAACATTTTCGACAGAATAGGCCTTTTTGTATTACGACTTCTGTATCACAGCACCATGTGTTCACTCAGTTGTAACGCCATATCTTGACTATTTATCGAGCGATTCACAAGTTTTTGGACACATTTTATAGGGGAATGACTGGGCGTATCAACTAAGGCAAAAAATAATATCCGACGATTTCTAAGGCTAAAAAAAACCACCAGACTTAAAAAAATTCTAATGCACTTGTTTTGGTTACTTGCAAATAATTTGGACAAAAGCCATATTAGTGCCTATTTATAAACACAGTTTAATGTTTATCAGTATGTTTCCTGTCTAACGATACTCAATTTGTTAATTTAGCACTAAAATCATCGACGAAATAGCCTTTTTTATTGCGACTAATTTTGAAATAAACAAGAATTTGGTATGCGCAATGTCTTTATTGGACTTCGGTACAGATTATTACTTAAATGCAATTTACATTCAATTCAATAACTATGACTTGATTTTCTTATTTCTTACCGAAACCGTTTCTCCAACAATCCAAGAGTACTTATAACGAAGAACTAAATTTGAGTCAAAATATCTTGCAATAAACACTACAATGGCATTTAGCCTTTCTGGTAAGAAAAAAGGTCTAATTAAGTAATGGTCAACAATTTCTGCCCAGACATTTACCGAAAATTGTTCTTGATGGTTAAATTCCACAACTGTGTGGGGGTTTTCGACGGCACAAATATGGTTGTTGTGGAAATTTCTGATTGTATTTCTGGAAAAGTTAGTTTCATCTGTGAACATTATGTCACGGTCAAACAAGGGATTATGCGCAGTTTTGTCCAAAAACCATTGACAAAAATTAACGCGCAAGGGAAAAGTTTCGAGGAAGCAACGCTTGGACCCGTTGAATATGATACGGGTACAATAGAAAATCGCAAAATTTTCCAAACCAGGACGTGCGAGATATTCAGATTATTTCCAATTTTTCGGATACTAGGTTCAGGATTTTTATCAATCGAATTTAAAACTGCTTCTTCAATTTCTGGATTTCTTACAATCCCGTGGGCTCCTTTTAATTGATTGTTTGGCTTCAAAGTACCGTTTCAATCAACCTTCTTCTTCTTCTTTGCATTTGCAAATGTACATATCTGGTATGATTCTATTAGGAATCCGCGCTTGATACAATCGCCTTGCTTCCCGCGATCTGCCATCAGCCAAACCATACATGTAATGCATATCTGCCAACTCCTCACTAAACTTGATCATTATTTTTCAAAATAGAATAGAACTTTATTAACTACATCACATATAATATTATACATTTGTAGCAGGTCATTAATAGGAAAATATTCATATATAAATCACAAACAAGTACAAAATATTCATATATAAATCACTAACAAGTACACGCATATGACAAACAATACATTTTATAGAAAGGTTATAAAAACAACTTGTCTAAATTTTTATGTTTAAGCTTTTCCATATACTCCGGAACTGAATATAGAGCGCATGTTTATCCAAAAATGTCTTTATAATGTATTTAAACCTATTCGCTGTTAAAGTTTTCACTATATCAGGTAAAGCGTTATAAAGATGTAGGTCTAATGATTTTTTTTTTTTGGAATTCGCTAGTCGATATCGCGGGGTTCTGATTTGTGTGGCTGATCTCGTACTGTAAGAATGGTACGAACTGTTCAAATGCAATTCGTGTTTACGTTTATGAATCTATTGTAATTGTGACAGCATGTATAATGATGGCAGAGTTATTATTTTAAGATGGATAAAGTGGGGCCGGCAATGGTCTCGATAGCTAGCACCGGCAATTAAACGTACGACTTTCTTTTGTAATCTGAATATAGACAGGGCAGCGGAGGAATGTCCCCAAACGTAAATTCCATATGACATGTGAGAATGAAACAGTCAACATCGTGGAAGAATCAATAGTGGCTTTAATCTCATAATGACAAAACTGGATGATGACAGTTTATTTTTTACAGACTTCACATGATCACGTCAGTTAATTCTGTTATCCAAAGTTAACCCTAATCCACATTCGTAGACGATGTACAGTTCTTGTTCGAAAAAACAATGTTTTGTATTTTGTTGACATTCAGTTTTAGATAATTTTGTGTGAACCATTCCTGAATTTTTACATTACTATCACCCATCACAGATGATAAAGATTCTATAGACAGACCAGAATTTATAGTACTGGTATCATCCGCATAACAAATAGCTATTTTTGACGTCAAATGTGTGAAAATGTCGTTGATATAAAAAATGAAAAGTAAGGGTCCTAATACTGACCCTTGTAGTATTCCGAACTCTATGGTATGTGAATCAGAAACTTCATTACCAAGAGAAACACATTGCTTATGATTATTTAAGTAAGACGTCAGTAATTCCAGGGGCGGTCCTCTAATACCATAGATATATAGATATTTTTTCAAGCAGAGATTTGTAAGAGACACAGTCAAATGCCTTGCTCAGGTCGCAGAGAGTAAGGCCCACATATTCTCTTTTTCAAGTCTCCTAACTATATCTTCTACATTCCTTGATACTGCTTGTACTGAGGAATGATTTTCTCGAAAACCGTATTGTGACGAATGTAGAATTTTGTATTTTTCAAAAAATGAATCAACACTTTTCTTAATACTTTTCTTAATAATCAATTCAAATTTTTTTCCAACCACAGGAATTATGGAAATAGGACGGTAATTCTCGCAAGAGTCAATATCACCTTTCTTGAATATAGGTACTATCCTTGATATTTTAAATGCATCGCGGAATGTACCCTGTGTCATACACAAATTGAACAAATATGTCATAAGAGAAAATTCTGAGTTTCTGTGTATATCCTGAGATTTTTAATAGTTTCTATAGCTACATGTACAAAAAAATTATTATAATCATTAGCCGTTAAATTATTACTTTGCAAGTCTTGACTATTTAGATTATTTTCTGACACGCCAATATCTTTTACTTTATTATGAGAGTTTTTAATGTAATCATCATATGCCTTCCTTTTCGCACTGCTCATGGACCTTCCAAAATACTGGAAGTCGCCGAAGTGAAATAGCTTCTGAAGATGCCATCCACTCGTGGTGGCGAAACGTCAAGCTTCAACGCTAAACGACGCCGGCCTAAAAACCCAAGAACCACAAATTCATCAGATTTATACACTATTTCATACAAAGGGTCAGAGCTATTGTCTCTGATGATTTTTATGGTAGAAACTACGTCTCTTTTACGTTTAAGGTCATCATTAAACGACTTGATGTTACCTTTCTCTTTAGGTACTCTGCGTATAGGAAAATTTTCATGAATGAGCATCTGCATTTATTTATTAGAAAATTATTATACTCGACAGACTCAGATTGAGAGTAGTCGGACCAATCAGTACTGGACAGCACATTAACAAGACCTGCAGAAGTAATTTTCCTGTAAACAAAATGTTGTTTAGTACTCTTAATTATTGTGTTAACACTAATGTATTGACCAAATGATCAGATAAACAAGGATTACAGATGCCAGATGTAAACGAATCTAGTGATAAGTTGGTAAAAATATTGTCGATGCAGCTTGCAGATCCATTAAAGAGTCTAGTACGATCCTTAATCGTAGCATACAACCAAAAGAATCCATAGTGCATACAAAGTCAGACAACAAATCCAAACTTCTCATAAAGTTCATATTAAAGTCTCCTAAAACGAATATATGTCTATACTTATCGTTAAACTTACTCAGAAGTTGATCAATGGCCAACAAAAATGATTTACCGTTCCCAGAACATGATCAAAGTATTATTCGCAATCTGAATAGCGCAAAACTCAGCGTGAATTAGACATTAGCATGTCATGTCAGTTCTAGAGTATATGCAGACTGAGATTAATTTATAGTTTTGTAAGGTTATGGTATTTAACAAGGTCTTACTACGCCAGTGTTCACTGACACAGACAACGTCATAGTTATTATCATTTCTAAAATGAGAAAAATCGTCAATTTTATTATTAAGACCTTGTATGAAAAATATTTAAATTAGCTCTATCAATAGGCCTATTTTTTATGGTCTGTTAGAGTGTCTAGCTTTATTATCTCAGAATTGGTTTCCTGGTGATGTGAAAAAAACTTTTGTATTTTAGTACCCTCAGGCCATATATCTGGTTGCATTATATCTTTAACATTGTCATCAAGGCACCCCAATTTTAAATGAGGCGTACTTGTCAGGATATTTAGCCTACAATTTCACACAAATGATTCCACTAAACCTACTTTTGAGATAGTTTTCTAACTTCTTACTTGTAGTTGGGTCTAGCTGATATACATGGATATATGATAGACTTGGTATTGCTTTTAAATAAATTACAAGAACTGTTAGAGGTTAAAGTTCCTATAACTATATTAACTTTCCTCCTTCTCTGATGAGACACTTGCGTCCAACTGCTACCCATATCCTGCTCGCAACTGGCTTCTTTCTTCTTATCATGGTACCGCTCCACAATTCTATCGACTGGACTATTATTCGTTGTGGTTGAACTCCTAATAACATCTGTAAGGTGTTCTGTACTGTTGTCTTTGACAGAACGACTGGATTTTTGCATTGATTTTTAGCTGCTGCTCCTCGCAGGTACGACTGGAAAACTGCCTTGACGGTTTTCCTATAGTCACAGTGCTGTTTTCGGAATTATGATATTGGTCACCGTTACGAGATGCCACATCTTGTGATTTTTGGGTTATGCTGCTCATCAATATTTTATTTTTATAATCCACCATTATATCTATCGTTAATTGCTGATTGCTAGTTAGAGCAACCTCCTGGGCACATAATTTCTTAAGATAATATACCTCTAGGCGTAGACTGCTACTGTCGTTTTCAGTTACTGTTGACATGCTATCACCGGAGAGGGTCGTCATATTTACGTCGTCTTCAGCCTCAATGATTCCGTCCGGCTTGTATCTTTTCACAAAATCACATAGCACATCACATACTACATTATCTGGCAGAGTATTGTTAACTATTAAGGTAATTAACTCTTGTTTTTTAACTTGTTCAATTCGCTCGTATAACAGCAAATTAATAAATCGCGAAGAACTGAATTTAAAGACTGATGAACTCTCAAACAAAATAATGACAACCGTCTTAACAACAGAATTCAGAATCACGCCGCTTCTAGTGTCTTAATCACAAAAATATGACTCAAGCCTACTACGATAAGTAATAATTCTTTCTTATGTAATTTTGTTCAATGTTTTATCGAAAAACTTCCGAAACGCGAAGTACGTAAACTCTGAAGTGTACTTTTTAAATGTGTATTCAATTATAAGCAGATTTCATCTCATGAATTTTTTTAGTCCGACGCACGGGTTTCATCTAAAATAATAAAATCTACGTATGTCTCTGCATGGTGATATTGTCATATTAACGATATTGTTGCGATCATGCAGAGAAACGGTTTTTATTTTTTTAAGCGAAAACCGTGCATCGGATTGAAAAAATCAGGTGTTCAACTTTGGTTAGAACTGAATGGGGATTTCAAAAATAATCTTCATTTTAGGAGAAATCAGTGGCGTACTCTTGATGTCTGCCAAAATAGGCAGGTCAAATTACGTACGAACGCCACAGGTGGCAATTTAAGAAAAAGTGATACATTAAAAATGCCTCTTGATTCATAGTACATGTATGACCAATTTCATTAAAATATATGAAGTGGTATTGTAGATATTAATAATGAATTATTTATTTTTGAAAACTTTACTACCCTGTATCCCAAAAGGTAAGACGTTTAGGACATACGTTCATATGAAGCTTTCTTCTTAAAATGGACCCAAAAATCGCCCCCATAAATATTGACATTCAATTAGAAACCACCCTATATGTTACCAATATATTTCGCTATTTCTGTGGCACTGATACGAATACAGGGTAGGCCAACATTGTGTTGTGTGTATGCAAAATTTCATAGCCTCTAACGATATAAGTCTGTAAAGATTAATCTCTTGTAAAGATTAATCTGTTGTAGTTTTCATCTTATTTCAAATTTTCGAATAGGATATGAATATGCTTAAAGAAAAAGTGTTTTATGTATCTGTACCAGTAACTCTTTCTTGCAAAGACATTTAAATCCAGGCATATACAGGGTGGTCCAATAAGCGCGCGCTGTTCTTTTAGCGGCCTTACCGTTTAAATTAGGAAAAAAGTTTCAAATAAAAAACGTTTCTTTTCAAATGGTCTACTTGCAGAAACATAATTTCGAAGATGGCGGACATCCGGACATACCGGAAGTTGGCATCAATTTCCATATTTTAAATAGAACACCCTGTATATTATTACGTTTTTGAATACAGAATTGAATTTTAGGTCCAGTTTGTTGACCATAGTTTAGTCGAAACTTATTTTCGAAGTTATTCAGCAATCTTTAGAAAATTTGACGTTTGTAGTACTTTGCCAAAAAGGTCTCATTGTTTCAAAAGCACATTAAATCAATAGACTAGCAATTTTCAAATTTCGAAAGTTTAAAACGTTAAACACTTTTTTTATAATGAGATGGTATGATAAGTTTCACATTAGTGGATGCGGAATCAAATTCTCTTTCACTTTTATCTAAACATAAATGGGGTTCTATCGGTGATGGCTTTCAAGATATTTGTGATTTTGTGATTATTCTGTAATGGCGCGTAGGAATTGGAAAAATCGAAGGTGGCCTGGCTCCCAGAAGAAACAAATGGTTGGAAACTTTTCATCCAAAATGTTTCGGCCTCTAATACAAAAATGTGCAGGCGTTCCATCTTAACGCTCTAAATTTGAAAATTGCTAGTCTATTAATTTTATGTGCTTTTGAAACAATGAGGTTATCGAATCACAAGTATGTTTCTTGCACGTTTCAAAACCGAAAACCGCAACTTTCTGTCGTGCTTAGTTCCCGAGGTATTATTTTTTGTAAAGTACTACATACGTGAAATTTTTTAAAGATTGCTGAATAACTTCGAAAATAGGATTCGTAGACATAAACTATGGTTAACAAACTGGAGCTAAAATTCAATGCTAGATTAAAAACGTAACAATACCAAGATAAGGAGGACCAGTACGGGGAACTGTGAGGATACAAGGTCGGTTAAATGGAAGTGAAGTTGCGCTCTCACGTGCCCACCAATATGCCGTTTAGAGAGTTTTAAAATTTCGAGTAGTTCCGGAGATATTCGAAAAAAATCGAAATTTCAAAAAATCGTTTTATTATTTTCTCACTTTATTTGGCAACGAATTTTAAAATAATTTGCACATTTACATTGTCACTTATTTTGCTCAATTCAACGGCGTTCATAGATTTTTGACGTTTCGTCTTCGAGTGGTCATCAACTTTCTTTTTTTTAATTACGGTCCTGACTTTCTGATATGGGAATCTCAGAGCCCTTTTTATTCTAAATACAACATACAATGTATAACAAATACGTATCTCAAAATTTCCAGGCTTTATAAAAAAAAACTTGAAATTCCATTTAACCATAATGTCATTGTATTGTATCATGGTATTTAGAATAAAAAGAATTCTCGGATTCCGATATCAGAAAGTCAGGACAGTATTTGAAAAAAGAAAGTTGATGATGACCACTCGAAGACGAAACGTCGGTTCGAAAATCTATTAACGCCGCTGAATTGAGCAAAAAAAGTGGCAACGTAAACGTGCAAATTGTTTTAAAATTCGTTGCCAAATAAAGCGAGAAAAAAACGATTTTTTGAAATTTCAACTTTTTTCGAAACGTGAGAGCGCAATTTTACTTACGTTTAACCGACCTTGTATCTCTTACAGTTTCCGAGATCGATGTACTGGCCCTCCTTATCTTATACACCATGTATACGGAGTGTTCTATTTAAAATAAGGAAGTTGATGCCAACTTCCAGTAATTTCCGGAAATTATCTCCTGCAAGTAGACCATTTGAAAAGAAACGTTTTTTATTCGAAACATTTTCTTCTAATTTAAACAGTAAGGCCGCTTGACAGCACCGCGCGCTTATTGGACCACCCTGTATAGTAGTCAGCTGCGGAAATCGAGCCAACCAGCTCGATTTTTGCATGGACCTTTATTTTGACCTTAGAAGACTTACCACAAGCAATTTTTTGATATCATCCGCCGTTGGTGGGATAGAACGTAAAGAGTGGGGAGTTCTGCACCCTCTACATCTACATGATAATTCAAGCTGCATTAGTGGAATACTGAAAGAAAATGCCATTATTATCAAAAATATGCAATTATTCGCCAACCAATCAGTTGTATTTATAGCTAAGGTTAATAAATGAGTCAACGGTTAAGAAAATATATCAAGTTTGATTAATTTTTATTTTTACTTCAAGGAACAAGCAGACAATATATTGAAGATGGTTTATTGAGAGACGTAATATAGCAAAAACCTCAAAGGAGAGTTCACAACGAGGTGCTCTTCCACTCACCCTTGACAAGCATCAAGAAGTAAACATTTGCATTTATCACTGAACCTAACTTACAAACTAAAAGACGAGACGATGGATCAGTGGGTCACCGATTAAGTATTGTTAAATTATTGCAAATTATTCTAAGGTTGTAAGGCTAGATAGTCAAATACATATCTCTAAAACCTAGATACACTATAATCCTTCAAATTAGGAAACAATACTGTTTTATGGAGTGCAATTAAGTCTTTGCTCCTGGTATTGAGTTATTAGAGTATTAGAGTCGAAACATATTTTATTATGCAGATAAATACCCATCTATTGGATAAAAGGATTTTATGGAATATGCACAGTGAAAAGGGTTGAATCCATTTGCCGTTGAAAGCCATCTTAATTCTCTCAAATTATGGGAAATATAGTCATACTCCTGATTCCATAGATAAAACGATAAGAATCTTGGACACAATCCATGCAATCCCTATCTGAACATGGCCCATATAGAACTAGAACAAAGTTGAACTGTTATAAAACCAACGACTTATATAAAGATTACCTTGTTGGTACTGGTAAATACTTTCTATGGGGATATAGTAACTTAAGGGCTGCATATGTTATTTATATCCTTAGATATAGGGTCGCAGAATCTTAAGCTCTCATCTACGATCAAACCTAGATTTTTTTGCCTTCTCAACAGTATTTATGCTATTAACTTTTGCTTTAATTTGCAGCTGGGGTTGTAAAACAGGTTTAAGGATTTTTTTTGAAAAAAGCATAATAGTAGTCTCATTTGGATTAAATATCAGCGAATGCATTTCAGATTGTCCAGATAGAGTTTTGGCTGCATCTGCTTTAGTATCATCCGCATAAATAATAGTTGATTCTTCCGCTGACGTTTTAGAAATTTTGTCCTCTATATATCTATGTTAAAAGAGATATAGCATACCATTTAAAATTTTCGTAATAATGCGTAATAATTTTGATTATGCCAAATACGGCCCTGTAGCTACTAAGTCAAGATACACTTGGACAATTTTTATATAACAGATTACCAGGCAAGAAAAGTTCTTTCAAACGAGACCTAGATAGTTTAATTCCATTAACTTATACTAAAGTTATGGCCATTTAAATAAAAAGCTTTATGACATTCCCCCACCACTACATCTTACAAGATAGAGCAAAAAACGATTAACAAAAAAATCGAGAATTGTTCAGTCTACATAACGGTAGAATTTATAATATACCTTTATTTGTATATTTTTTGAGAAAAAGCCGTTTTTCTGATTGACCGTAACAGTTACGCCCCCTAGCGGCTACTTGCGGAACTTGAAAAGAATTTCCAGCGATTTATCTTAGCCGATTTATCCGACAATATTTTTTGCTCGAAGTTATATGATTAACGGTTACCGAGATATTGCCGGCGTCCATTCTTATTAGTTCACCCTGTACATTTATCATTATCCAACTCTTTGATTATGCCATCTGTAACGCAAAGTAAAGCAGAAGTACAGCTATGGCCAGTCCGAAAACTTGATTGTGCGGGTGGCAAAATATGTTTGTCCTCTAGATAGTTAGATAATTAATTGCTTCCGCAAATTTTTTCAGTTAGCCTAGACAGCGCACATAAAATGCTCAAAGACCTTAAATCTGAGTAATATTTAAGATACTAGTCTTGGGAACAGAAGTAATATGTGAAACTTTCCACACAGAGGAAAAGCTTTATTGACAACTATACTGTTAATGATGTGTTGCAAAAAGGGTAATACGAAGCGATAACGCAGTTTGATCATAGAGATGCTCAATTCATAAGCGCATAAGATATTTCTCATCATGCGAAAGACAGCGAATATTGTTATCGTAGATAATAGATCAAAACGGGATTCATTATAGACCAGGTAATCTAATAGTATTATAATAATCAGCAACAGCATTTACAAAGATTTGTTGTGGGATTCTATCTATGAAGTAGTTGTTCACTAAATCCGGGTCACTAACCGAGGAAACAATGCTATCATTTGTTTTTTATAGATATTTAGTGATTTCAATTGCTTCCACATTTCTTTGCTATTTGTTCCATTAGATAACGAATACAAAAAATAATTGTTGGAACTGCGAAATTTTATGATATAATGAATTCTTAATTCGATTGTACTATAACACCTATCACAAAAATATGATTGTGACAAGACAGTTTAACAATCTGTTATTCTATGTCGCTAGATGTTGAATTTGTGCATATAGCTGACGTACAATAAGACGCCATCATCTCCCATATTCATCAATCATCAGACAACTGGAACTAATTATTATTATTTATTTTGTAATGCAATACAAAATAGGGCCACCTTCAGATAATCAGATTTCAGAAATTGCAACAACATCGAGCTTCTTACACTCTACAGAATATCTTGAGTTATTAATTTTTGGTAAAAGTGATTGTATATTCAGGTCACCCACTAAATAGTTTTTGATCATAATATTGATAATACATAAAAAATAAAAATACCAAAACGTTACTTAACACTTACAAAAAGTTCTCCGCATCACAGTTTCTTATTCAGTTTGTATGGAGTTTTTCAATCCCCGCTTGAGTTTTGACAAGTGCACAGCTGTTAAATCTCCATATATTCTTGGACCTGTACTGCTCAGATGCTTCTTTCAGCATTTTCAAGCGTGGTATGATGTGGTCCTCTTTCATAACTTTTTGTTATACAGGGTTATTCACGTTATTCGACACGGAGCATTATGGCTAAAGTATTTGATAAAAAAGAAAATAATTATTTCGGATGGATAGAGACCCATAAAGGCTACATTTTAAAAATATTTTCATGTTATACAGGGTGTCCCAAAAACACGAAATGTATCAAAGTTATGTTTTTTTAAATGAAACACACCGTATATTATTGCATATTCAGATTCCTCGGTGAATTCTAGTGTGGCTTTATGTATCATACATGGGACCTAAAGCGAACCGTTTAGGTGTAAATCACCATTTTCGGTATAAGTAGATATCAGGAAAAAATAGGGATGGCTGTGACTTTGCCGTATTACTAAGCATAAAATGCGTCAGCTTTGATGATTCTGTCAAATTTAAATTACGTTTCTGCTTGGAGAAATCGGTCGATTAATTAAGGAAACTTCGATCAGCGATAACTTGATTTTTTCAATTGGGAATGCCTAATTTTTTTCATACGGTTAAAAGTAGAATTTGATAACCTTTCTAATGATATAAGGTTGTCAATATCAATCTCTGGTAGTTTTCATTTGATTTTAAATTTTCAAACAAATCGGCGATTTTCAATTTTCCTATCTATAGCAGGCCATGAAATATAAACAAAAACCTGTTCAGGTATAAGAAAACAACTAACTTAGCTGAAAAATACACACTAACTAGACTAAAGGGACAAGATTATAAATATTCCTTACAATAAATCAACTCTCCCAGAAATAACTGCGAAACATCTCTAAGGTCAAAGAGAAGCTGGAGTATCGCAGTAAAAGATATTTTTTACAGTCTACTAGCTACCGCACCTTACTAGAGGTTAAAAATTTCCAAGACAATTAAAAACCCTGATATGAAACGAAAACAGCCAGCGACTGTTGCTCCAGCACGCAACTATCAAATATGTAATGGTGTAAAAAAGTACTAATTTGTGTCGAAGTCGATATCTCTGACTGGAGCCCTTCTATTTTTCAATATCTATTAGCAATATTGCAAAAAAGGAATACTGACAAATCAGATTTAAATTTTCTGCCATTTAAGTTATGTTTTATAATTTGAACAAATTTTAATTCATTCCTCATTTTCTGCGGTCTTGCTAATAGGTACTGAAGAATTTTCAGAACTCCAGTCAGAGGTACTTTTGACTTGAGTTTTGACAGAATTGCATACTTTTTTTATATCACTAAATGTGAAATTTTATTATGAAAATAATAAACTGCTTACAACATTCTCTAGTCGTTTTTATTTTATTTCAAAATTTTCAAATGGTTTTGGAAATTGTCAATCTGTGGTACATTGCAGTAGCTAGTAGGCCGTGAAAAAATCCATTTCTGCCATACTCCAGCTTCTCTTTGACCAAAGATATGTTACCGCCGTTGTTTCTGGTTAGATTTTGTTTGTTGTGAGTAATTTTTATAATCTTGTCCCTTTAGTCTAGTTCGTGTGTATTTTTCAGCTAAGTTAGTTGTTTTCTTCTACCTGAACAGGTTTTTGTTTATATTTCATGGCCTGCTACGTTGCTTATAGGTAGGAAAATTGAAAAACGCCGATTTGTTTGAAAATTTAAGATTAAATGAAAACTACCAGAGACTGATATTCACAACCTTATATCATAAGAAAGGCTATCAAATTCTACGTTTAACCCTATAAAAAAAATTAGGCATTCCCGTTTAAAAAAATCAAGTTATCGCTGATGAAGTTTCCTTAATTAATCGACCGATTTCTCCAAGCATAAACGTAATTTATATCTGACAGTCTCATCAAAGCTGACGCATTTTATGCTTAGTAACGCGGCAAAGTCACAGTCTTCCAAATTTTATAATCTCTGCGATATTCAATTTTTTCCTGATATCTACTTATACCGAAAATGGTGATTTACACCTAAACGGTTCGCTTTAAGTCCCACGTATGATACATAAAGTCACACTAGAATTTACCAAGGAATCTGAATATGCAATAATATATGGGGTGTTCCATTAAAAAAACATAACTTTGATACATTTCGTGCTTTTGGGACACCCTGTATAACATGAAAATATTTTTAAAATGTAGCCTTTATGGGTCTCTATCCATCCGAAATTATTATTTTCTTTTGTATCATATACTTTAGCCATAATGCTCCGTGTCGAATAACGTGAATAACCCTGTATATGCTAGTGTTCAAACTATTATTATTCAACGCAATCGAGATGTGTCTGAGACGTCTGCAACAGAGTTTTGTCCGACCCTGCATGCTGCCATTGTATCGGATTCCCGTACCTGGTGGCCAGATAAGTATGCAAAGCGCTATATCTCGGAAACTACTTGTCATAGCGACTTGCGGTGACAAAATTATTACTAAAAGGTGGTTATAAGAAGACCTTGAAAAATATTTTCAGATTTTCAAGATAGTTACCAGGGGGTGTAACCACTATCTTGAACATGTAAAGTGATTCTTCACTGAAATCCACCTAGTATATGTTACCAATAAAATATGTGCTTTTCAAAGCTAGGATTTACTGGAGTAACACTTTTTGGCGTATGTATTAAGGTTGTGGGAGGTATTTCAATGTTTTTTTTTTTAAATAAGCCGCTTTTTGGTAAATCATTTATTGTTTCATCAAACCCATCTTACCTATGATATATCTAGTTACTATAGTGAGACCGCTAGAGCGCGTTTTTCTTAGCGGCTAAACGCTACTCAGTATTTTATTAGCATAATTTTTCAAGTAAATAACAATTCATGCCTTCCAACACCGCACACGGGTACAAAGTATTTAATAAAATACAACGAAAATCTTCATATGTGGACACTCATTACAGATGAACATAATATATCAGATAAATCTTAAAAACTGATCAAGATAATTTTTTATGTAGGAATATTATTTGAATTTTGTACTTTTCCCGCTCATTTGTGTCTCGCAGCGTCTCGCCTGGTCGTTGGGAGCGATTCTTCAGCTGAGCGTGGAAGACGTGACTGAATCTGGCTTGACCAAACCTCATTTCCAGATGCCTGACTAGCTGTTCGTAGTCCCCTCGCTCTATCGGTGATAGCGTCTGAAGCACATCTGTAGCTTCGCCTCTCAGTGCTAATGTCAAAGCTGTCGCCTTCTCACCAGGTAACCAACCATTGGCATTCGTGGCAGCTTCAAACTGAAGAAGATAATTCTCCCAGGATGTTTTCCCATCATACTGAGAGGTTTCAATCTCGGCTTGCACGACTCTCCTGCCTTCAAGTCACTTGGGGCGGTTACGCTTGCAGCCTGAAGCTCCATTCTCAGCTTGTCCATCTCTGAGTCCAGGCATCGGATGTTGTTTCGCAGATCTTCCTTTTGTTTCTCCAATCCCCTCTTGAAATCTTCTCTTTGCTCTTCCATTTTCGATTCTAAGATATCAATTCTGGTGCCGATTCTTTCTTTCATGTTCTTTTTTAAAGCAGTAACCTCCATCTAGAAGGTGGATTCGAGCTTCTTGGCCCACTCTAATTCGAAGGTATCTGGATCCTCGCCCTCTTCAAGCATTATTTGCCGGAACTTTCAGTTCACTGAATTTCACCATTCACTAACCGTCCGTACCGCGTTGCCCAATCAATCAGTCTACCCCACACCTGACACCACTGTTACAGGTCTTTAGTTCTATTGGGCAAGAAAACACTTGGTAGGGATTTAACTATTTATTTGCACTAACTATATACACTGCACCTAACCTAATACTTAACAGTTTAATTTATTTACAGTCACTGAGTCACTACACTAATTTATATTTGTCCTTCACACCACTAATTTATGTTACAGTACATCTCGCGCACGCCACTGGTATGCGCATCGCGAGTCGAACTCTTGTAACTAACTAACTCCCCGACCGTGCGCTGTCGCCTTATATTGTAAGTGTCGCCCTCTATCGATGAATACTCTCCGCCTTCTAGACCGCTCGCGGCCATAAAACGCGGATCGAGAAGTAGCTTTTCTAGATCTCACGAGATGGCGTACAGGGTCAACCTGGCACAGTATTATTTGTAAAACAAACTGAAATAAGTGAAATACAAGGCGAGCGACGTTTTGATTTCGTACTTTTTTGTTGCACAAACGATGGCGCTTAAGGACGCTGGGTCTCCAAGACTACGGGCCCCCACAGCCACGGGGCCCCCGCAGCTGCGGGCCCTTAGTTACCCACTGGACACATCATACATTGGTTTGATGGAACAATACATGCTTTTTCCAATAAGACCAAGTTTGTTGAAATCCGTTCAGTCGTTTAGGAGTTATAGCTGTTTATTAAAAAAAAAAAAATACATTGAACTACCCACCACCACTTTAAGTAAGAAAGTAATATTTATTAACATTTTCGTACATACGCCATACATGACATAAAACAAAAATACTCAAACACATCTCTATATATAAAAATGAATCCCTTTTTCCCTTGGTCACGGCATCACGAGAGAACGACTTGATCAATTTCATCCATCTTTTTTTTCATAAGTTTTTTGTTACTTCGTAGAAGGTTCTTACGGGAAGAAATCTAAGGAAAATTATACAGAATATCAGAAAATTTAGAAAAATGTGAGAAAACTTAACGACTACGAAGGCTGTAACATACTGTATAGTGTTAGTGATTTGTTTGTTATTTGTTGCCATGTATGACGTTGCTGTCAAAAATATAGGTTAGATGTTATGTCGGCTACACACGTTCCGGCAGGCCTGTCAGTTCGAACTGAACAAGGCCGCCTAAAGACCGGTCGCCTCTGATTGGCTGACGCCCCTCCACACGTTCAGGCGAATGTGAAATATCAGTTACTACGTTTCCACGGGCTTTTAAAACATTTTGTGTGTAATTTCTCGATATCTGGCAAGGTATACCTGATAGAAGAAAATGTCAAGTACAAAGGTTATTTGGTTACTTAAGACGCATATCCTAAAAATATTTTGAAATATATAGGGTGTTGCGGGAAAGTATTGCATAGTGATAAACTTGTTTTTTATACAGGGTTATTCACGTTATTCGACACGGAGCATTATGGCTAAAGTATTTGATAAAAAAGAAAATAATAATTTGGGATGGATATAGACCCACAAAGGCTACATTTTAAAAATATTTTCATGTTATACAGGGTGTCCCAAAAACTCGAAATGTATCAAAGATATGTTTTTTTAAATGGAACACCCCATATATTATTGCATATTCAGATTCCTTGGCGAATTCTAGTGTGACTTTATGTATCATACATAGTACCTAAAGCAAACCGTTAAGGTGTAAATCACCATTTTCGGTATAAGCAGATATCAGGAAAAAATTGAATATCGCAGAGATTACAAAATATGGAAGGCTGTGACTTTGCCGTATTATTAAGCATAAAATGCACCAGCTTTGATGAGACTGTCAAATTTAAATTACGTTTATGCTTGGAGAAATCGGTCGATGAATTAAGGAAACTTCGATCAGCGATAACTTGATTTTTTCAAATGGGAATGCCTAATTTTTTTTATACGATTAAACGTAGAATTTGATAAGCTTTCTAATGATATAAGGTTGTGAATATCAATCTCTCGTAGTTTTCATTTAATTTTAAGTTTTTAAACAAATCGGCGATTTTCAATTTTCCTACCTATAAGCAACGTAGCAGGCCATGAAATATAAACAAAAATCTGTTCTGCAAGAAGAAAACAACTAACTTACCTGAAAAATACACACTAACTAAACTAAAGGGACATGATTATAAAAATTCCTTACAACAAATCAACTCTCCCAGAAACAACTGCGATAACATCTCTAAGGTCAAAGAGAAGCTGGAGTATGGCAGTAATAGATATTTTTACTGTCTGCTGGCTACCGCAACTTACTAGAGGTAAAAAATTTCCAAGGCAATCAAAAACCCTCATATGAAACAGAAACAACCAGCGACTGTTGCTCCAGCACGCAACTATCAATCATATGTAAAGGTGTAAAAAGTACTAATTTGCGTCGAAGTCGATACCTCTGACTGGAGCCCTTCTATTTTTCAATATCTATTAGCAATATTGCAAAAAAGGAATACTGACAAATCAGATTTAAATTTTCTGCCATTTAAGTTATGTTTTATAATTTGAACAAATTTTAATTCATTCTTCATTTTCTGCGACCTTGCTAATAGGTACTGAAGAATTTTCAGAACTCCAGTCAGAGGTACTTTTGACTTGAGTTTTGACAGAATTGCATACTTTTTTATATCATTAAATGTGAAATTTTATTATGAAAATAATAAACTGCTTACAATATTCTCTAGTAGTTTTTACTTTATTTCACAATTTTTAATGGTTTTGGAAATTGCCAATCTCTAGTACATTGCAGTAGCTAGTAGGCCGTGAAAAAATCCATTTCTGCCATACTCCAGCATCTCTTTGACCAAAGATATGTTACCGCCGTTGTTTCTGGTTAGACTTTGTTTGTTGTGAGTAATTTTTATAATCTTGTCCCTTCAGTCTAGTTCGTGTGTATTTTTCAGCTAAGTTAGTTGTTTTCTTCTACCTGAACAGGTTTTTGTTTATATTTCATGGCCTGCTACGTTGGTTATAGGTAGGCAAATTGAAAAACGCCGATTTGTTTGAAAATTTAAAATTAAATGAAAACTACCAGAGATTGATATGCACAACCTTATATCATTAGAAAGGTTATCAAATTCTACTTTTAACCGTATAAAAAAAAGTAGGCATTCCCATTTGAAAAAATCAAGTTTTTGCTGATCGAAGTTTCCTTAATTCGTCGACCGATTTCTCCAAGCATAAACGTAATTTAAATTTGACAGTCTCATCAAAGCTGACGCATTTTATGCTTAGTAATACGGCAAAGTCACAGCCTTCCAAATTTTATAATCACCGCGATATTCAATTTTTTCCTGGTATCTACTTATACCGAAAATGGTGATTTACACCTAAACGGTTCGCTATAAGTCCCATGTATGATACATAAAGTCACAATAGAGTTCATCAAGGAATCTGAATATGCAATAATATACGGGGTGTTCCATTTAAAAAAAAGTAACTTTGATACATTTCGTGCTTTTGGGACACCCTGTATAACATGAAAATATTTTTAAAATGTAGCCTTTATGGGTCTCTATCCATCCCAAATTATTGTTTTCTTTTTTATCAAATACTTTAGCCATAATGCTCCGTGTCGAATAACGTGAATAACCCTGTATATAATAATAATAATAATAATAATAATAATAGTATTTATTTGCATTTATACATAGTGAAACAAAATAAAATTAAATACAGATAAAGAAAATCCCTAAACGATAAATGCAAAAAGGACTAATAACAGTCTAGGACTGATCAAAGTATTAGCCCTAGGGGGAAACTACACAAATACTAGTTAAGTTACAAAAGAACAAACAAAAAAAACCTAATTAAAACACTAAGCACATACAACTAATATATACAATGCTAAGTAACAATTGCTGCTTCAAACACTAGTTGCAGATATGAGGATATTCTTAAAGTTACGTTTAAATGCTGACACAGACATAAGTTTGAGGTTCATGGGAACGTGGTTATACAAGACACAGATATTGTATGAAAAAGATCTATTGAAAATAGCTGAACGGTGAGGTGGCTGAGAAATTAGACCTTTGAACCTAACATTGATATTGTGAATATCAGTTCTAAAAGTGATCTTATTATATAAATATGGTGGCGTTTTATATACGACAATTTTATGAAATAAAACTGCAGAGTGCAATTTTCTTCTGTTTTGCATATTCAACCAACCTGTATCCGACAACTTATATGAAATTGGTTCGAATTTTCGCACACCATAAATAAACCTAAGACATGACTTTTGTACCCGCTGAATCCGATTAATATATTGTGTTGTTAAACAAGGCCCATAGACTGAGTCACAGTAATTCAGCAGAGACAAAACTAGCATGTCACAAAGTAACGTTTTAAGTTTAGTTGAAAAAACGTGGCGATATGGGAATAACATTTTCAGACGACCATAACAACGGCCGACACATTTATCAATATGTTTCGTAAATCTCAAATCACTGTCCATGTATAACCCTAAATTCATAGCAGCGTCCGTGTGAGGGATATCACTATTGTTTATTGCAATTTTAAATTTCTCTGCAACCTCCTTTTTATGCCTACCAAACATCAAAACTTTGGATTTTAGAGGATTAATAGACAACTGATGAGCAGTACTTTCAGTAGCCAAATTGCTAAGATCTTCATTTAGCAGAGTCATAGCCGTGTGCGCATTGGTATGAGAAAACGAAAATTTCAACTGAGTATCATCGGCATACAGATAAGGTTTTGTGACCTTCAAACACCTCGTAATATTGGCTGAGTATACTGAAAAAAGCAATGGGCCCAAAATTGAGCCTTGAGGTACCCCACACAAAAGAGATTTTTGATCAGATACTCCGGAAGAAGTTTCGACAAACTGTGTTCTCATTGAAAAATAGCTTATAAATAGCTTAATTGCATCAGCAGAACAGCCCATATATCTTAAGATCGAAAACAATAGCTGATGGCTGATAGTATCAAATGCCTTTGAGTAGTCAAGAAGTACAAGAGCCGTAGTGTTACCTTTATCAATTTCTCTTAGAATATCATCTGTTACATCTAAAAGTACAGTTGTGCAACTATAGCCCTTGCGAAAACCTGACTGATATATGGGCAACAAATTATAGTGCTCTATGTGAAGCATGAACTGGAATTTCATAATTTTCTCCAAAACTTTTGAGAGAACGGGTAGTATGGAAATTGGTCGAAGATCGGCTAAATCAGTGATGGTATCTTTCTTAGGCAAAGGATAAACCTTAGCAACTTTCCAACAGTTTGGAAAAATATTCTCAGCCAGGCAACAGTTGATTAAATGTGTTACTGGCGGTAAAATGTATGGACAGCATAAAAGAAGCATTTCAATATTAATTCCATCTGCTCCAGTTGCAAGAGATTTAATTTCAGTTAGGTAACCATAAACAGTAGCTTCAGTAACGGGTTCGAAAGAAAATAATTGATCAAAATCTCTAAGAAGATTATTACTATAAAAGTGCAACTTTTCGGGATTTGGGTCAACATTGTTTGATGACGGAATCAAGAAATGTTTGTTTATTTTATTCGGATCATCAAACTCAGTTGGTATATTTGCTACTTTGGAATTACTGGTGACGTCGAGATTTCTCAATTTTTTCCAAATTTCCTTTGAATTACCTCGACAACTTTCAAATATGTGCATGAGGTACGCACGCTGTTCATTCCTAACTGCATTGGTGGTAAAATTTTTAAGTTGTTTATAATATTCCCAATGAGCTGTCTTACGAGTTCTTTTGAACTTACTCAAAGCTTTGTTCCTTAAAGACATCAATAATCTAATATTAGCTGTTAACCATGTTGGCTTGAAATGCTTAGATTTTACCTTAGTAACAGGAGCTAAAATATCAAAAATATTGATAATAATATCATTGAAATACCGTACTTTCTCATTAACGTCCTCTATAAAAAATAGATCTTGGAAAGGGGATAGATGCAATAGATCTTCCAGAAGACTCCTGTCTATACACTTTAGATTTCTAACGTATTTTATTTTTTCCTTAATTGTAAACTTAAGATCTAATTTACAATATACTAGAAAGTGGTCAGAGACATTACCAATGTCCATGGTACCATGATCAGATATCTTCATATCCTTAGGAACAAGAATCACATCAATGAGTGAAGTACTAGTACTTGTGATCCGGGTCGGAGAGTTTATTGCTTGACATAAATTGAAAATGTCTAGGCAATTCTGGAAGGATTCAGCATGGATATTACCGAAATCCAAACAATCAATATTAATGTCACCACCACAAATAATATTACCGGAATCTAGACACAGCTCTGTTAAATTGACCTCAAGATTATTTAGAAAATCACTTACGTTCTTACTTGGTGGCCTATAAAAGGTGCCAAACCTAAAAGACTGCTTGTCAATGTAAAATTCTAACCAGATTTGCTCTACAGCATCACTATGAAGTACGTCAATCTTCTTACAACTTATATACTCAGCTATATAAATTCCCACGCCACCTCCTCTGGATCCTCTATCCAGCCTGAAAAATCTATACCCATTTATATAAACGCTAGAATTAGGAATTCCAGTGTGCAACCACGTCTCACTCACCCCAACTATATCAAACCTTTTTCCTAGTATAAGCTGTTTAAATTCAGAGAAGTTATTAGTAAGCGACCTTACATTGATGAACGAGAAAGTTAACTCTTTCATTTGATTAATAAAAAAAAGTTGAACACATACAAACTTTACAAATCTATAAGCTTACTTTTCTCTTAAAGTCTTCTATGTCAGCAAGTGATCTTATACGTACAGCTATTTCACCATCAGTTTTTCTCAAATAAATCTGTCCATTTTTACACCAGACATACTTGACTCCAGCAGACCTTAATTTCCTCGCCTCCTTGAAAAGTTCTCTAGTATCTCTAGGAAGATCTTCATTCACATATCGTGGGCTCAGAACTATAACTGGATAACTCAATTTTTTCCACTTTGGAGTTAGCTGCATACTTGAGCTTTTCCCTGGTAGCACTATTACCTGCTAGAACTGGATAAATGAATATCGTATTATGGTGACATCTACTGACCAATGTATAAACTAGACAAAAACAAAAAGGCGAAAGCTTCTAGTGCTTTAAATGTATAAGTGAAGATATACACTTATAGTACTGAGGATACAGTGAAGGTAAATAACACATGGGTAACTGCAGATACCTACTTTTTGAATAGATGTCAAAATTTAGAGGTTATATGGACAGTGAGTGCGGTTTATGGTGTAGTGGTTTGATATACAAGATGTCCAGAGGACTGCGGATACTGGGAATGGCTACTGGCCGATCTGAAGACCCCGGTAAGAAACGATCTCTTTATAGACTTTGCGTTCAAATCCCATGCCAATAAGTTCTAGTATTATTTTTGTATGATTAGTTACAGTGCACATAGTTATATAGGTATCTTTTGTAGGATTATCAGTGTCGGATATTTCTGTTAGAACAGCCGTTATAGAACAGGCAACTGAAATATCACCTACTTCCTGCGAAACAAATGAGGATTTTGTTCATGGGCACAGAAATTCTAATCAAGTAGGATTCTCAACTGGATTACCAGTGACGGATGTACCTGGTATACTAGAACTAGACAACATAGGGCATGAAACCGAAATAACATCAACACCTATTGAAACAGATAACGATTCTCTCCATGGATACAGCAATTCCGTACAAGGTAAAGGTATTCACACTTTTTGAACACAATCTGAATTTATTAATGCTTGCAGATATTTCACCTGATGTTTCGGAATATGTGCCTAGCGACAGTGAAAGCAGTACTTCAGAAGAAGATTGTCTACCGCCAGGAAATGCTGCCTTGGAGGGAATGGAAGAATTCCCTGAAAGAACTTCAAAACCTAGGAAAAGGAAGAGGCAACCGGAGAAGTGGCGTAGAAATGTAAAAAAAACTCTTAGGGCTCATGGCCAAGAATATGTGGGTGCTCGAGGTATCACAAAACGCAAAGCAGAACTGAGACCTCCATGTAAATCGGGTTGCAAAAGAAAATGCCAAATATCAGAGAACAAACGGCTGGATGTTTTTAAAAACTACTGGGGATTGGGCGACTACGAAAGGCAACGAGATTTTATAAACAATAACACAGATAAGGTAGGAACAAAAACAAAAACCACATCGTCCAGAAGTAGAAGACAGTTCAGCTGTGTTTTCTATCTGCCCATCGACGGTGTACGGGTTAGAGTCTGTAAAACTATGTTCCTGAATACTTTAGGAATAAAAAAAGGAGTTGTCGACATAGCTCTGAAAAAACGATCAAGTGTGAACACGTCATTTAGTGACAGAAGAGGTCGACATGTGAAAAAAGTTGTAAGTCCCGAAGTAAAAAATGGCATTAAAACACACATTGAGTCTTTCCCTGTTGTTGCGTCTCACTATTGCCGCTCAGATTCTAACAGGAAATATTTAAGTCCAGATTTGAACATAATTATTATGTACCGGCTATATGTTGAGTGGTGCCAAAATAGTAACTTACCTGTAGCTAAAGAATCTTTGTACAGGAACACTTTCCTTAACAATTACAATTTAGGTTTTCATCGACCTAAAAAGGACCAATGTCGGATCTGTTTGGCTTTTACTAAAAAAGACGTGAATACGGATGAATATGAACAGCACATAAAGAAAAAAG
This sequence comes from Callosobruchus maculatus, assembly GCA_951848785.1. NCBI lineage: Eukaryota > Metazoa > Arthropoda > Insecta > Coleoptera > Chrysomelidae > Callosobruchus > Callosobruchus maculatus. Next base: position 1,124,968 of record CATOUR010000191.1, on the reverse strand, counting down.
ATAGAGCCAGAAATGAGAAAAGGAAGGACAAGGAACAAGCAGGAGATTCCAAAGAAAGAATAGTGTCGATAAACTTTGATCTGCAGCAAGTCCTTGTAACACCTAGCGACCCTACCAACAATCAACTTTTTTATAAAACGCGACTCTCGACATACAATTTCACTATTTACAATGTAGTTTCGAAAGAAGGTAGATGCTTCATGTGGCACGAAAGTGAAGGTGGAAGAGGAAGCTGTGAGATAGCATCATGTTTGTTCGAATATTTTCAGTCTCTACCAGAAAATGTCAAGGAAGTCCGATGTTTCAGCGATCGCTGTGGCGGTCAGAATTTAAACCAATTTGTAGTTGGTATGTGTATGTATGCCATGAGTACTCTAAAATTGGAAAGCATTGACCTGAAGTTTCTCACCTGTGGACATTCTGAAATGGAGTGCGACTCAATGCATTCAGCGATAAGTACCGAATTCAAACGTGTAGGAAAAGCATATTGGCCGGGCGACTGGAAAACTATTGCTCGGAGTGCTCGCAAAAAAGGAGATAAACCGTATACTGTAGTTGACAACCTGCAGTTCAATGACTGGAAGTCTTTTGTAAACACCAATTTGAACATCAGGAAAAAGGACACAGTTGGACAGCCCATACTGTGGCAAAAAATATCTTGGATTAGGGTCGAGGCGAGCCTTCCAAATTATTTTAAATTTAAAGAAAGCTTTGACGATGAAGAGTTTAGAGTTGTAGACTGCAATACAAATACAAGGCCGTCATCACACCAACCACTATTGACCTTATATAAAAGACCAAGATGTATCGCTAAGACAAAGTATGATAGTTTGATGTCACTGTTTCATTGCAAACCTCCTGCAGTTAGCAGAGATTACTACAACTTTTACAATAATCTACCTCATTCTTTATCTACGAGAGATGAGTAGATACAATGTGGTATTTTTCATTAGTTTAGTTTAGGCAAAGTCATAATCATAAGTTATGGTACTCTGTTATATTTTTTATGTGGTATTTTCTATTAATTTAGTTTAGGCAAAGTCATAATCATAAGTTATGGTACTCTGTTATTTTTTTATGTGGTATTTTCAATCAATTTAGTTTGAGCAAAGTCATAATTATAAGTTATGGTACTTTGTTATTTTTTTTTAGTTTAGACAGTCATAACCATATTTTACAAAGACCTTAGAATTTCATTTTTGTTTAGGTTAAGGTTCCGCGGACTAATAAGTCTTAAATAAGACTCAAAAATACTAATAAAAACTGTATTTGAACACAGTTTTGTATGATTTCAGTAACAAAATTACCCTCAAACATAATAGATAATTCAATATGTGCATGCTAAAGTCAGTTCTAAAATTAGATATCTCATAAAATAACTAATTTTGTACAGTCAAAAAACTTTATGTTCATAAAAAACAGTCCCAAATAGTCACTAATACTTTTTTAAAGAGAGTTACTCTGTTAATTAATGATTATATCGACTCAGCAGGCAGAATCAAAAGTGATCTTAAGTACTAAAATGGTTTCATGCTAATATCTCAAATCAACGAATTTCCAGTTACCCAGTTATAGTATTCAGCCCACGATATATCCTGGTGACAGAATTTCCAATGTTGCAGTTCTGATTACTAAGTAACAACAGCTTCCTTTTTGCAAGAACAGTATTCCGTTGTTCTACAGTATCGAACTTCACTGCTACAACAGATGGAGTTGTTCCGGCTTTGGTTAGAACTGATACTTTATGCCTGTATTCCTCCACATTCAACTTCGTTAACACCTTTTTTATGCTCTCCTCGATATTACCATCACCCTGGATACCTGTGATGACCACATTCTTTTTCCTTTCATCATCCTCATCTTTCGAAATCTTCTTCTTAATTGCTGTTACTTCTTTTTCCAATTCAGTAACGCGAATTCTAAGATTCTCTTGTGTTTTCCTTAGCTCCCTATTTTCATCCGTTACAGTTTTTATAGCGTTTCGTAGGTCTTCCATCACATCACCATTAAAATTTAGTGCCTTTTCTATTTCGGTAAATTTTGCCTGGAGAGCTCGCATGATGTCCTTATTGCTAGGATTGTCTATATCATCCAGATCAGATGTATCAGACTCATCTGACTCGGATGAATGCTTCGTCTTCACACATTTCTCACATAACCATTTATGACTTGCTTTACGTGTCACAAAGGCTAGAAAGTTATCATCCGTTAGCCCTGTACATTTTTTATGGTGCCACTCTCCACATGCCCCAGCACACTTGAGACTGTATTGGGTTTTGGTGATATTACTTTTACATTTTCCGCATTCACACGTCTTCGACTTTCCTTTGCCCATATTAAACCAAAATTGACCAGACTATAACTCGAGCTGTTTATTATCACTCAGACGGTTTTTTCTTCACAGCAGTTTTTGTTGTGGCTGCTGACTTTTTGTAACCATAATTAATTATAATTATAGCAATTTAATGTATTAAGCCGATAGTGACACAAACCTGCGTATTAGAAAATTACTTTCCGTACTTCAAATATAGGCTGGTGCGAAAATCACGTTTATCAGACTCATTTTTCCGCCCGAATTTTAAAAATATTTGGAAGAGCACCTAGAACGTGTATTCACAGCAACTTGTTCAACTTGTATATAGAACTATAACTTTTTTTAAATTCTTCTAGTTTCCATCATTGATTTCTATTCAACCCTAAAATATTTTTGGGATCGGTTGTGACGTTGCCAAGTTATTATTTATTTTCCATTAATTTCCGGATTTGCAAGGTCGCAAGTAATACGTCCAAATTGATATATCCCTTCACCTTTTCTCAATGTTATTATACAACGAGTTACTTGAATATTAAATGAATATTATTTTGGATGTTATCAGCAATGTGCATCTACAGGGTGGTTTTGGCAGAATTTTAAATTACGGCAATTTGATGGTGATTTTACTTTGTTTTTTAAATGTAACAATATGTTTTATTTTAAATCAAAATATCCACTAATAATCTATCTCGCCTTGTAATATTTTTTTCGTGTTTGCCAAGTTATAAATTATTTTTCCAAGTTTTCAAACAAATATCTATGATTTTTATTAAAAGAACACACTGTATATTTTATTTAACATAGAAGTACTCCCTAGTACTGGTCTATAGCGTGAACAAGTTTTAACTGGTGTTCCTAAAATAATAAAACCGTTTTCCTTGCACATACTGCTATTTCGAATACCAGGTCAGTAAAAGGTACAGGAACGCTTAAATATCTTCAAAACTAGCACAGCTGGAACGAGAAAATCAATAACTGCAGGTTTTTGAACATGCAGAATTCAAAAATTCTAACAGCAGCGTTGCCAGATTTTACCACTTTTACGTAACTCGTCATAATTTTGTTATTTTCAATAGAATCCTCTACTTATCTTTATTGCAATGAATTGCGTATGTCGAATTTAGTAAAGTCTCACAATTTCAAAATTTTGTTTCTATTCATTACTGAGATACGGCAACACTGCTTTTTCAGTAAACAGTACCGGAACGCTTGAATATTTCCAAAACTGCCACAGCTGGAGCGCTGAAATTCAATACTTAGGGGTTTTTGAACATACAGAATTCAAAAATGCTAACATCGGCGTTGTCAGATTTTCCAATTTTACCTTTCACGTCATTACTTTGAATGAAATGCCCTATTTATGAAGTCTAACGTAAAAGTGGTAAATCCGACAACACTGATGTTAGAATTTTTGAATTTTGCTGTAAAAAAACTCTCCGATATTGATAATTTTCGCTTCCGCGGTGGCAGTTTTGGATATTCAAGCATTACGGTACTTTTTACTGAAAAAGTGGTGTTGCCGTATCTCAGTAATCAATAGAAACAAAATTTTGAAGTTATGAAATCCTACTAAATTCGACATGCGCAATATGACGTGTAACGTAAAAGTGGTAAATCTGGCAACGGTGCTGTTATAATTTTTGAATTTTGCATGTTAGAAAACCTGCAGATATAGATTTTCTCGTTCAGGCTGAGCAAGTTTTGGAGATATTTAAGCGCTCATGTACCTTTTACTGACCTGGTATTCGAAATAGGCAGTATGTGTAAGGAAAACGGTTTTATTACTTTAGGAACACCAGTTAAAACTTTTTCACGCCGTAAACCATTACTAGGGAGTACTTCTATGTTAAATAAAATATACAGTGTGTTCTATTAATAAAAATCATAGATATTTGTTTGAAAATTTGGTAAAATAATTGATAACTTGGCAACGTCGCAAACGCGAAGAAAAATATTACAAAGCGAGATAGGGCATTAGTAGATACTTCGATTTAGAATAAAACATACATTTAAAAAACAGAAAAAAATGACCTTCAAAATGCCTTAATTTAAAATTCTGCCAAAAACACCCTGTAGATGCGCATTGCTGATAACATCCAAAATAATATTCACTTAATATTCAAGTAACGCGCTGTATAATATTATCGAGAAAAGTTCAAGAAATATATCAATTTGGACGTATTACTTGCGACCTTGCAAATCCGGAAATTATTAGAAAATAAATTATAACTTGGCAACATCGCAGCCAATCCCAAAAATATTTTAGAGTTAAATAGAGATCGATGATGGAAACTAGAAAAATTTAAAAAAAAGTTATGGTTCCATATAAAAAAATCAATTTGATCACTACCCTACTTTCCCGCAACACCCTGTATATTTCAAAACATTTTTATGTTTTTTTATGTTCGTCTTAACCAAATAACTTTTGTATTTGATATTTTCTTCTATTAGGTATATATTGCGAGATATCGAAGAATTACTCACTATACAGGGTGGGCCAATAGTGCGTGGATGGAGGATTGTAGGCTTACTAAAAAATATTTTGAAAATCTGTCACTCGATCATGATAGGGACCCTTCAGGGCTATAAGGTAAAAATATTTTCACATAAATATTGACGTTTATACAGGGTGATTCATATCAAACTTACATTTTTTTTAATGGAACCTCCTATATATTATTGCATATTTGGTTTCCTTGGTCAATTCTAGTGTGACTTTATGTATCACACATGGAACTTTAAACGAACTGTTTAGGCGCAAATCACCTTTTTTGGTATAAGTAGGTATCAGAAGAAAGTTGAATATCGCAGCGATTATAAAACTCAGAAGGCCGTGACTTTGTGGTACGACTAAGCATGAAATGCGTCACCTTAGGTCAGACGGCTAAATTTGAATTCTTTTTGTACTTGGAGAAATCAGTAGATTAATTAAGGAAACTTCAATCACAGATAACTTGATTTTTTCAAATGGGAATGCCTATTTTGGTTTAAATAATCAAATGCAAAATTTGATCACCTTTCTAACGATATAGCAGTCTCGATAGCAATCTTTTTTGGTTTTCATTTTATTTCAAATTTTCAGTCAAATCGGTGTTTTTCAATTTCCCTGCGTGCAATCAAACTAGCAGGCCATGAAAAATAAACAAAAGCTCGTTAATATTGAAGAAACCAACTAACTTAGTAGAAATATGCAAACAAACTAGAGCAACGAGGTAAGATTATGAAAATTCCTTACAACATATTAGCTCTAACCGGATACAACAGCGGCAAGATATCTAATGTCAATGAGTAGCTGGGGTATGACAGAAGTGTTTATTTTTTACAGCCTACTAGCTATTGAGGTCTACTAGAGCTTGACAACTTTCCAAAACGATTAAAAATTTTGGAACAAAAGGAAAACTACCACCGATTTTTGCTTACAGTCTAACATGTTTAGAATGAAATTTGACATTTAATGGGATAAAAAAATTAGTCATTTCCATTTGGTTAAGTCAAAAGTGAAGATATCTCCAACTGGAGCATTCTGAACATCTATTGAAATAATTGCTAGAATTTTTTAATTACGCTATGTTGTAATTGTGTTTATTTTATGTAGTTTTCTGCAAACTAAATTAAGTTTTACAAACTGCAATTCAAGTTTCATTTTCCACGATTTTGCTAATAAGTAGAGGTACCTACTGAAGAATTTGAAGGGTTCCAGTCAGAGGTATCATTACTTTTGACTTACGGAAATGGCTACTCTTTTATAGCATTAAATGTGAAAATTTATTCAGAAGACATAGATATTCTACTGCCAGTAACAATGACTAGTAGTTTTCCTTTGATTAAATATTTTTTTACCGACATTGGAAATTGGCTAATAGCTAGTAGGCTGTGAAAAATGAGCGTTCCTGTTACCGCTATTGTTTCTGGTTAGAGCTAATATGTTGTAAGGAATTTTCATAATCTTGCCTCGTTGCTCTAGTTAGTTTGCATCTTTCTACTAAGTTAGTTGGTTTCTTCCACATTAACGAGCTTTTGTTTGTTTTTCACGGCCTGCTAGGTTGCTTTTATGCAGGAAAATTGAAAAACACCGATTTGGCTGAAAATTTGAAATAAAATGAAAACCAAAAAAGATTGATATCGAGAATGCTATATCGTTAGAAAGGTAATCAAATTTTACATTTGATTCTTTGAACCAACATAGGCATTCCCATTTGAAAAAATCATGTTATCTGTGATTGAAGTTTTCTTAATTTATCCTCTGATTTCTCCGAGTACAAAAAGAATTCAAATTTAGCCGTCTGACCTAAGGTGACGCATTTCATGTTTAGTCGTATCGCAAAGCCACGGCCTTCTAAGTTTTATAATCGCTGCGATATTCAATTTTCTTCTGATACCTACTTATACCAAAAAAGGTGATTTGCGCCTAAACGGTTCGTTTAAAGTTCCATGTGTGATACATAAAGTCACACTACAATTGACCAAGGAATCCAAATATGCAATAATATATAGGAGGTTCCATTCAAAAAAATGGAAGTTTGATATGAATCACCCTGTATAAACCTCAAAATTTAAGTGGAAATATTTTTACGTTATAGCCCTTAAGGGTCCCTACCATGATCAAGTGATAGATTTTCAAAGTATTTTTTAGTAAGCCCACAATCCTCCGTCCACGCACTATTGGCCCACCCTGTATAGTGGAAACATCAATTGGATAAGTTTTCAAAATTTTTCCTGTTCAAGGTCGGTACGCTATTTTTGGGATCGTATCGAGATCCAAATGTCGTGGAAACACCAGCTGTCTGTCCTTTCTTTTTGAATGGACCAATCGTAGTGCGTCAGGTCGCACGGATGGACGAACATATATGTGATTCTTCTGCGGTCGCCTGAACAGTCGTAACTGACAGGTCGACCGGACCATACACACGCTCAGGCGACCGGACGTCAGGCCGGACGGAGGGACGAACATATATGTGATTCTTCTCCGGCCGCCTGAACAGTCTTAACTGACAGGTCTACCGGACGTCGGCGGACCATTCAGTTCGAACTGATAGGCCTGCCGGAACGTGTGTAGCCGACATTATGTTTAAACATCTGGAAATTTCGTGCGTCGTGGAAATAATGACGAATACGTATACAGGGTATCTGTATAATCGACCGACAACGCCTGATAGGTGAAAGACCTCACCTCACAGGCTCACATTTTTATGAACACTGTGATAGCAACACAAAGCCTTAAAATGTTCAATTTTCAAGATACAGGGTGTCGAAGTTTTACTTTTATTTTCGTTGTTTCTCAATTATTTCGCAATAAAATGGCACAACGATCTAAAATTACGTATCGGTGGATTTTTTAAGGCAAGAAATCCAAATTTAACCACAGTTTTCCTCTCATGAATAGAGGTGGCCCCCCCACGGCACATGTCAAACTATCAAAACTTTTTTGTTTTGGTGCATCAATATGATTATCAAGCCAATCGTTTCCTCAATATGTTTTACGTGAAAAAGTTATGATTGGTTTGAGTCCCTAGAGGTTACCGTTTTCGAAATAACCTTCATTGAAATTTCCAATGCGACTGAATTGTAAATTGCGATCGAAAGAATCATCGGTATTTCCGCACGAATGAATATTAGGCTCATATATTTACATACCATTTGTGAAGTATTCTCAAACTTCAACACCACCTATTTTAAAAATTAGATATATTTAAAACATATTTATTTTTTGATCTACCTATTATTAATTTGTGCCAGAAAACCGATACCATTATTTCGATTACATTTTACAAGTAATTGGGGTGCCTTGGAAATATAATAAACGTTATCTCGAAAACGGTTACCTGTAGCGACTTAAACAAAGTATACCTTTTTTACGTAACTCATATTGAGGAAACGATTTTCTTAATATTCACGTTGAAGCACCAAAACGGAAAAAGTTTTGCTAATTTAAAGGGGTTCGATGTGCCGTAGGTGGCTCCCTTTATTCATGTTAGCAAAACCGTGGTTGAATTTGGATTGTTCACCTCAAAAAACCTCCCGATGCGTAATTTTAGATCGTTGTGCCATTTTATTGTGGAATAATTTAGGAAAAATCAAAATAAATTTGAAAATTTGAAACCCTGTATCTTGAAAATTAAGCATATATTAGGGCTTCATGTTCCTACCTCAATGTCAATAATAATGTGAGGTGACTGAATAAACAATGATTAAATATGTATCTTGAAGATTCTGGATTTCAGGATACAGAGTGTCAAAGATTGGAAATAAAATGGTTTTTTATCATGTCTTAAAAATTAATGAGTCCTTTTTTCCGTTTGTCACTATATTTCACTGCAATAAGAATCTAATTCACCACTGCCTAGAAGATAATTATCCTTTCCAGTGGCATGTCGGGGGTCGGGGGGCAGTTTCACGAAAATATTAGTAAAAAGATGTACACCACTGACCTTGAAAAAATTAAATGCTATGTTTCAGATTAAACAGATCAAAACACATTTTTACCTTTTAATTTCTCTTCGTATCTCACTTTGTTTTGGAACAAATAAATAAAAACCACTTCATTTCATAGCTGCACTTTTTCGACAGGCTGTGAAGTGGTTTTTCTTTTTTCCTACAAAACAAAGTGGGATACGAAGAGACATCAAAAGACAAAAAAGTTGTGTTTTCATCTGTTTTGTCTGAAAAACAATATTTATTTTTCTCAGTGGCATACATCCAATATTTTCCAAACTTTGACACCATCTATCTTGAACACCAGACTTTAGGACACATAATTATTTAAGTGAACTTTTCTACTTGAATTTGGGTCAGACACCTTCAAAATTACGGCCTATCATTAACTAACGGTCGATGATAACGTTCAGAGAAGAAACGTAAAAACAGGGGAATACAACAGCGAAGACGTCTTGATTCCACGCATCCCTATGATTCCAAACAACATGCCATTCGACTTTAAACGGTTGTATTTTCAGTAAGGCTTGCATTTTCAATGACAACTAAATTTATTATTTATTGCAGATTTAAGTTCAATTTCAATATTTATAGTTAAGAAAGGACATCGTCTGTCGGGTCAGTTAGTTGTAAATATTACCATCATGTGGACTTGTTATACCTGTTTTACATCAACGATTTCCTCGCGGATTTATGCATGAATTGATCCATGGTCGTTTTCAAGGTCAAACTGATTGTGTTTTACATCTGTGATTAAAACCATGGAATTTGTGTCAGCATGCAGTGCTGCCAACACTGTTGCTGTCATATGATTTGGCGGTTTTCACAAGATCTTTCCAATTCGCATTTTTTTGTGGCGTTTGGCAGTAAAACTCTCAAATTGATTGCGAATTTTCATTTAGAAAATGTTTAATAATAGACAGAGTCGGGTATGCAGCATGCATGACATGCATCATATGATTTTAAGGCTGGCACTACCGAATTTGACGTCAAACTTGACCACAGATTACAACAGGTTCTAAATCAGTGAAGAAATCCCAGAAGAAATCCGATGACTTATTTGACGTTAAATTCATTTTTTACACTTGTCAATTTTGACAACAAACTGAATCCACGAATTAAAACCATGGATTTATTGTTGATGCAAAACGGGTATTAATAATAGTCTTTTGCTCTATGTTGTAAGATGTAGTGTAATAACTTTGGTGTAAGTTACAGGAATTAAACAAGATAGGTCTTGTTTGGAAGAGCTGTTCTTGCCTAATAATCTGCTACATAAAAATTATCAAAGTTGATCTTAACTTAGTAGCTTGAGGGCAGTATTTGACAGCATAACAATTATTACAGATTATTACAAAAATTTCAAATGATATGCTGTATCTCTTTTAACACAGATAGATAAAGGAAGAAATTCTTGAAAAGTCAGCACAAGATTCAACTTCCTAGCCATTTTCAGACCAGAAATATCTCTAAGACAAGTATTATGACAAGTGTCCTGTGAGTTTAAGAAGCAATCGGTGCCTGTTTAGGATGACACAACGTTTTAGTAATAATTCTACAGATAATACTAAAGTAAAACCACCAGAAATCATATTGTCACGACGGCCTCTTTTTCTTCACCCAGGGAATCAAACTCGACGTAACATTCACCGTTTTACTTCAGAACTTAATACAATATCTCTTAACCTTATCTCAACTAGATCTCAACTCAACTGACCCCTGCCACGCTACTCGTGGTGCCTTATATACTTCATCGAACCATCTAGAAGATTCCAGACACCCAGATGACATTCGAGAATGCCGATCTGTCAGTCTAGAAAATTCCAGATGATTCGATGACGTTTACACATCAAAAAAATCTAACCTAATCATTGTGAAAGAAACATTAACAAATCCAAATAAGCAATGTAATATACAGGATGTTACACTCTTCCCCCCTTAGCGTTCGGCGTCCTCGACGAACAGTTCGCTTCGATCCTTGTATGGCCACAGGCGATCGCTATGGACGACCTTCGATTTTCCACTACCCATACGTATCCTGTAGACTACGTCGTTGAGGCGCTTCATCACCACGTAGGGTCCCTCCCAATGGCGTTGTAGCTTCGGACATCTACCCCTTCTCCGTCGTGGATTGTAGAACCATACCAGATCACCTTCGACGAACTTTGGGCTATTTGCTTTCAGATCGTATCTGGCTTTCATTCTGTCGCTGGCAGACTGGATGTTTCCTCTAGCAGACTCATGGATATCCCAGAGCGTTTCCTGAAGCTCGCTCACCCATTCGTATGGAAGACGGCGTTCCGTTTCTGGGGGTGGACCAAGAGCTAAGTCCAGAGGCAGCCGCAGTTCTCGACCAAAAATTATCTTCGCTGGGCTCAACCGAGTTGACTCGTTCACCGCTGATCTGTAGGCCAACATTCCCAGAGGAATCTTCGTATCCCAATCAGACTGATGTTCGTTAACGAATTTTGATAGGTAATCTAGGATTGTTTTGTTGAAGCGTTCCACCATACCGTCGGACTGCGGATGAAGAGCAGTTGTTCTAGTCTTCCGAATTCCGAGTTTTCTCATCAGCTGTATGAAGACTTCCGATTCAAAGCTTCGTCCCTGGTCTGACGGTTATTCGCTCAGATTTCCGAAATTTTTAGTTTTAGCTGCACAATTACTTATGAAAACATTATTGGTATTATCCGCTACCAATCTTTGGTTGTCTCAAGTAAACCAGTTCGCAGAAAGTCTAATGAAGCATACGGATAGACAACTATCGCAAGATATCAGTCGTCACGATCCAGTTCTGGTATGAAACGATGAGATGCTAGTGCTGTTGGGTAACTATTGGCTTTAGAAAATGGTACCGTAAAATTTTTTGTGACGTATTATAATTATCTTACTATGTATGCCTATACCCCGCCACAAGGCTCAGCCTTCTAGGGGTGGCATTATTTGTAGTTTTCTTGCAAATAAATGAATGAATGAAATGAAAAATGAATGTAGTTCATTAGGAACTCCGAATCTGGACACCACGTGTTCTAAAAGAGCCTGTGCCACTGTGCCTGCTTCTTGATTGGGCACAGGAATTGCCTCTGGCCATTTAGAGAAATAATCCATTACAACAAGCAGATACTTGTTCCCAAGGCTGGTTTCCGGCAAAGGACCCAAAATGTCTATGGCGATTCTCTCAAACGGCGATCCAACGTTGTACTGCTGCATGAGTGATCGTTGACGAATACTTGGACCTTTTCTTGAGTTGCAGACATCGCACGTGGAACAGTAATTTTCAACATCTTCGCGACAGCCAACCCAGTAAAATCTCTCCTTGATTCTTTCCAGGGTCTTCCTGATGCCAAAGTGACCCCCACTGCTACTATCATGTAGTTGTTCCATAATTGCTTTCCGTAATTTCCTTGGTACTACAAGTTTTTCTTTAGCATGTCTGCCATCAGTATCCTCCCAGATTCGATACAGGAGGTTACCCCTTACCTTTAGTGAGTCCCATTGTGCTAGGTAGGCTTTAGTGATGGGACTCATAGCACTTATTTCCTGTTGATTAGGCTTGTTTCCATTTAATAGCGAATGAATAACTAACCCTAGCTCAGCGTCTTGTGACTGAGCTTGCTTGAAGGTTTCTAGTGAAATCTTGGTTCCTTCCAATTCAAATGATTCTATTCTTAATGTGCTTATGTCGAATTCTCGTTGTTTCTCTCCTTTCGAGCAGTGCTTACAGTCTTCATCCCAGGGCCTGCGTGACATAGAATCGGCATTTCCGTGTTGCTTTCCTGGACGATGACGAATTTCAAAGTCATAGCTTTGGAGGTATTCAATCCATCGAGCAAGCTGGCCTTCTGGATTCTTGAACTTCATTAACCACTGCAAAGCTGAATGATCGGTTCTCACGACAAATCTTCTTCCGTACAATAAGTGGTGGAAATTTCCGATCCCTTTCACCACACTGTACAACTCTTTTCGTGTCACACACCAGTTTTTCTGCGCTTTGTGCAAAGTTTTACTGTAGTATCCAATTACCTTTTCGATGCCATCTTGTTCTTGAGATAAGACAGCTCCAACAGCATATTGGCTAGCATCTGTGTCCAAGTAGAAAGTTCCTTCCCTTGTAGGATGAGCTAGTATCGGTGAGGAGGTCGAAGCCGTTTTCAATGCGTCGAAGGCTTCTTGGTAGATGGAGTCCCAATAAAACTTATTACCATTTTCAGTTAAGGCAAATAATGGTTTGGCGATGGTAGAGAAATCTTTCACAAATCTGCGATAATAACTGCACAGTCCCAAAAAGCTTCGTACCTCATGAGTGTTGGACAGTACTTTCCATTCCTTCACGGCCTGCACCTTCTCTGGATCCGTCCGGATTCCGTCTTTGGTTAACAGATGTCCGAGGTATTTTACTTCCCTTTTGAAAAGACGGCATTTCTTAGGGTTTAGCTTCAAGTTCGCTTCCTTAAGCCGCTGGAAAACTTGTCTTAGTCGGAGTAGCTCTTCTTCAAAATCCTTTCCAAACACAATAACGTCATCGAGATATATCAGTGCTGTCTTCCAAGATAAACCTTGTAGTACAAGATCCATTAATCTTTCGAAGGTACTGGGTGCATTGCATAGACCGAAAGGCATTACTGTAAACTGCCATAGCCCAGCACACGATATAAATGCCGTTTTCTCTTTATCTTTTTCATCCATTTCAACCTGCCAGTACCCACTTTGCAGGTCCAAGGTGGAGAACCATGAAGAATTTCCAACTGCATCCAAAGTGTCGTCAATTCTTGGTAAAGGATATGAATCCTTTTTGGTCAAATCGTTGAGCCGCCTGTAATCCACACAAAATCTCGTTGATCCGTCCTTCTTCCTAACAAGGACTATCGGAGAGGCCCAAGGGCTAGATGATGGCTCGATTACTCCTAGTTTCTGCATATCTTTTACCATATTCTGTACTTCATCAATCCTAGATAATGGAGTTCTTCTTGGGGGCTGCTGGACTGGCTGGGCATCTCCTACATTAATTTTATGACGTACCAGATGGGTTCGCCCTAGGTCATCATTATTTTTAGCGAAAATCGAATTAAATTCTCTTAGTAGCTTCAGGACCTTCCGCTGCTGTTCGGGTCGCAAATGCTCACAGCTTCTATCATACAAATCTTGAAGACTATCTGAGATTTGGGTGAAGTCACTATCATCTTCTTCTTCCGCGCCATCTAGCCTTCGTATCCATGCTACTGGTTCTAGTCTACCCAGTGGCGTACCTTTCTTGATTTGTATTGAATTCCTGGATACATTCACGGCCCTTATTAACACATTTGAAGAATCCGTTATTGTTCTGGCTAATAAAATAGGTTTATTCCAACCTAGCGTAGGATCTGGTTCAAAAACGCATGGGGTAAGGTTATGTTCAAGTGCCTTATGTGCATATATGGGTATAACAATCTCTTTCTGTGGTGGAATTGTAAAATTCCTTGGTGCCATAACGTTCATTTCCTCTAGATGAACAGCTCGGCAGCTAAATGAAATCTCTTCTGAATCCCCAATGCTTAAGGTATTACCAGTGAAGTTTATTACGCAGCCAGAACTCTGCAGAAACTCAGCACCAAGGATGCAATCATTTGTGACTGAAGCTACTAAAATGGGATGCTTCTTACCGAAACTGCCAATGCGAATCTCTAATTCTTCAACACCCAGTACTGGTATACGGTCTCCATTAGCGGTCTTCAGCAACATTCTATCCGTTTGCGTGGTTCTGCTTGGCAACTTCCTTCGAATTTCTTGGTATATGTTAGGGCTTATTATAGTCACATTTGCTCCGGTATCGACTAACATCTTGCATGGTATATTTTCTATGTAACCTTCAACTACTGGACTCTTCTCAATTTTATTAACTTCAATTTCGATGACCATGGGGCTTTCGTCATGATGGCCAGCCAGTTTTTGCCCCCTAAAACTGGCCGGCTCTAGTTTTCCGACTCATTATCAGTATTAGTACTAGCCTCCCTTGACTTCTCTGCCACCTGCATGCGACAGCCTACTCGAAGGTGCCCCTTCTGCCCACATCTCCAGCACGTAAACTTCTCAGGTCCTTCTAGATTTGTGCGAACTGGGTGTCTTTGGAAGGTACCACCTCTTCTTCTTGGAGTGAACGCTGTTGCCCTGACTTCTACTTCATCATCTTGTTCTAAAGAGCGCACCCTCCGTGTCATTCGCGTAGCTTTTGTGGCAGCTTCAATTTCTAGAGCCTTGACCAAAGCGTCTTGTAAGGTTCTGGGACTGGATAGTCTTACGATTCTCTGGACGTCAAGGTCTGCAATTCCTTCGACAAACTGACGAGCAGCGACGTATTCCTGTGTCTCGATGGGACTGCTGACGAATGCTCGTTTAGCTAAGCTTTGGACTTCGTATGCAAATGTGGTTAAATCTTCCTTCGCTTGTTGTGTCCGGTTATGCAACTGGCCATGCAACAGCTCTGTTAAGTGTGCATCTCCAAAGCGTAACTTTAGTGCAGATGTTATCTTATCATAGTCACGTAGGTCTGATGCAGCAGAGTCTCTTAGCATGGATGTCAGCAGACAAGCTTTTTCTTCATTTGACCAGTTATTCATACGTGCGATATTTTCAAATTGCATATAATAAATGTCCCAGGACGTTTTGCCATTGTACGGATAGGGCTTTGCTACTACGCCACTGTGTCTATCAGGAAAAGCGGGTGGTACAGCTGTTAAACAACGCTCACCTGCATTAAACTCTCGCAGCTCCTCTCTGACCATTTCTTTGACCTGATCTTTCACCTGCTGTAGCTGTTCCTCCACGTGCTTCTGTGATGTCACTAGCTCTTCCACCTGCTATTGTGATGTCGCGAACTGTGTCTCTATTGCACTAATGCGTTGGTCTTGAGTTTCTAGTGCCTCGCTTATCGCTTGCTTCTGCTCTTCCAGCCTAGTCATCACAAGTTCCTGTCCACTCTTCAAATCTGCGACTGCCTCATCTTGATGTTGCTTGAGTTTTTCTTCTAGGTTCACGACTGCCTCGTCCTGGTGTTGCTTTAGCTCCACGACGGTTGCTTGCATAACGGCTGCCTGGTTATCTAAGCTGGTTCTCATTTCGGCTGTTTGTTTGATGCTGTTTCTCATATCTGCCTTCATTTCTTGTATCATAGCCATCAATGCACTCATTTCGGACGCCATAGCTCTTGTAACTGGCATTAACTGACGCTGTACTCACTTCTTCTTTCCTTTTCCTGGCTTGATTCGATGGATAATCCCACACTTCCGACACCAATTGTCACGACGGCCTCTTTTTCTTCACCCAGGGAATCAAACTCGACGTAACTTTCACCGTTTTACTTCAGAACTTAATACAATATCTCTTATTTATAGATTCGTTTAGGGAATTGGGTATATTATCATTGCCTTATATTTATATACTAGATTTACTAGTTTACGCGAAAGAAAATCTGCAAGAATTCCCTAAACTAAATGATCACCAAACATACGCGACTAGAAATTCGCTCATTCTCCAGATTCCTAAGCACAGGTTGTCTAAAACCAAAAACAGCCCGAAACTGATGGCTATAAAACTATTCAATAAATTACCAGGCATGTTCAAGGCTCTGCCATCGAAGCGTTTCAAAGATAGGTTAAAGTTACTCCTAAAACAGAAGGTCGATTATTCTATAGATGAATATCTTTCAGATGTTCAAACTGATATTGTCGAATAATGTTTTTTAGCTGTGTCATTTATATTTTTATACTTATACCTAGCTTTCTGTATATGTTTTTATACTGATCGTATTATTGTAGTACCTGTTTTTCACTTTTTTTCTTTTGTCTTTTGTGTATGTGTGTTTTTTTTTTATAGAACTCTAACACTAGAGGTACTTGAGAACATGAATGTGTATATAATTAATTATAAGCGTTTGTGGTGACTGTTACATGTAACTGTTGGTTGCTTCTTTGTTTATTTTAGTATAAGATTATTGACATATCCTATATCACTCTGTGATCATTGTGGACAAATAAAATCTATCTATCTATCTATCTATCTATCTATCTATCTATCTATCTTAACCTTATCTCAACTAGATCTCAACTCAACTGACCCCTGGCACGCTACTCGTGGTGCCTTATATACTTTATCGAACCATCTAGAAGATTCCAGACACCCAGATGACATTCGAGAATGCTGATCTGTCAGTCTAGAAAATTCCAGATGATTCGATGACGTTTACACATAAAAAAAATCTAACCTAATCATTGTGAAAGAAACATTAACAAATCCAAATAAGCAATGTACTATACAGGATGTTACAATATTTTGACTTTCTGAAATAATTACCAAGTGGCGCAGTAGGCACCAATAAGTGCTGTATTCAATTTTCATAATAATAGGATTATTATAAGAAATAATGATAAACTACAGTATAAAATTGATATTGATTTCTTGCTGAAAAAATCAATTTGGCCAAAGTGCAATACTTCTCTAACATTGAATTCAAAGTTTTTTGTACTCATATTTGAAAATTACTCCCAAGTTTAATATATTTTTTTACCAATGACTCATGTATCAACCTTAGCTACAAATACAATAATTGATTGATTAATGAATAATTGTATATTTTTGATAACAACGTTATTTTCTATAGTTAATGTGATAACTGTAATTATTATTACTTGTGTTCAACTATGCAGGTTGAATTATCATGTAGAGTGTGCATCACTCCCCACTACCAACTCTTTATGAATTATCTTAACAACAGCACATGATCTGATATCATGCTTGCTTCAGGCAAGATTTGTAGAAAATTTTATAGTCTGCAGTAAAATTCTTATTTTCCTGGATTAATTGCGTACTTCCTATCAAAGACACACAAGATACATATAGTTGTTTATTTTTTTTTAATTTGTTTTGGAAGTATTTCTATCTACAAAATAGAACTGAAGATAACATGTAATTACCTATCCAAAGCAATTTTTTTATCCTCATCAGTGAAATCATCATTATTGTCATGTTCAATGATTCCCTCATCTGTAGTATATGTAGGTTCAAATTGTTTGCAGTCCTTCCAGTTCTCTTCTACTTTTGGTTTTATGCTTTGCATTTCAAGAACTTCTATGTTGCTCCCAGCTTCTACAAAATTGTGCTCATCTTTTATTCTGAAACAAATTATTAAAGCATTAATTATTAATTATTACTATACTATATTGTTGACAAATCTCAAAATGTAACATAACAATTTGTTCAGTGTTGTTTCCACTTATATGGTATAAATGTTTTCACAGATATTTGCACAGTTCCTTTTAAATTGATGGAAAATTTTCTACATGAATATGGAAAAGGATATAAGAACTCTATATAGATTCAGGTTTATTAGCTGATAGTAAGACAATGTAACATATGAACTACAGTATGAGTAGGTAATAACCTTATTCAAGAGCTAATCTAAAAATGTTACCTTTGCAAACCTATGATTCTATTTGTTCTTTCATCATGATCACCTTCAACTACAAGCCCCCAGCTGTTATGTTCGATTCCCAATGACTCAGTATCAATCTCTGTTTTTTCCACTTTGACTTCTCCAACTTCCATCTTCATGTTCTGCTCATTTGCTGCCATTTGATTTTTGGATCAAACCAAATTTTTCTCTTCAAAAGTCTCACAATAGCAAAATTTCTTCACCCATTGGTTAAAAAAATATTTATAAATAAATGATCAAGAGAATTTGTTTTGCAATTTAGCGATAATGAGAAATAAAGAAATGTTTAAAAAATAATAGATTACTGTATTGTTCCATAACTCTCAGGGTTCACTCAATCTATTTCCTAGGCATTTTGCCAAATTATATCCATTACAGGTTCCATTTACAAACTCTACATAGGTTACGAACCGTACTATATAAATATATGTAAATTATAGTATTGTACTATATTTTGGGACTACATACATATGTTGAGGAAATATATATAGTACGCAAAAATACTATAATTCCGTACAATGTATGATTGTTTATACTTTGCAATCAAATTTATTCAAAATAATTTCGAATTTCAGCTGTTTATTCTGCCACTTCGACATTCAAGGAAAGAATATTTTCTGTTATAACCTCCAAGTGCTGGAAAGAAAGAGACAGAGCATCTTTATCCTTAATAAAAAATGAGCTGTTAATTTTATAATTTATATTAACTTCAGTTTTGATTGTAGGTAATTTGTAATCAAGCGTATGCCACTTTTATCCAAGATAAAAAATTGTGAAAAATTTCACAAACAGCAAAAAATATGCATTGATAAAAAATAAACGAAAAAAATATAAAAGCCTATTTTTTATACTTTTCTACTAAAGTACTGTATTTTTTCAAAGCGTACTATATTTATTAAGCAATTTAAAACAATACTATATATAGACAAAAAAGGCTTTAGGTATCCAAAAATTTCCTAGCGATTTTATTTTTATCGTATAGAGGATGGTCTAATGTCACTTACGATAAAAAATTCATAGCATTTTCACAAAAAAAAATGTATAAGGCCGATTTTCACCATATACCGAAACGCGAAACCAAACACAAAACCACGACAGAACGGCAAAGTTATGATATGACATATGACACGGAACGTGTTAGCACCCATCGACCACTCAGATTCTGCGTCGTTGCCACATCTCGCTAATCTTTGGATGCCTGCCGAAGAATAGCTGCCGAATGAATGGAGTTCAATGTGTTATACCTCTAGACCACTACTCAGGAATAGCAGGGGAATAGTAACTTATAAATATGAATAGAAATGCGACAAACATCATAGCAGTCTATATATTAATGGGAAATTGAATGATAATAAAATATATTTATATTAGAGAGTTTAACTATTAGGGGTTTTGGAGAGGGCGTGCCATAATTGGAGTGCTGGGGAGGGTCGTATTTGAACATTAAAACATTTCTTGTATCCATAAAATTACGTCATGGGCCTTTTCTGCTGACCCATGGCCGACTCTACTCACTAGGCCGGAGCATTGAAATATGGCAGCACTGAATAGCAGGCCGAGCTGGGCCGAGCTTTTATTTGTTTTTAAGTCATTAGTGTAATCTTCCAGAGTAAAAAAGAAGATTGGAAGATGATTTCTAATGTGTTTCTAATTATTTACCTGCACAAACGAAACTATAAAGATAAAAAGATGCCTGCAAAGTTTGTAGTACCAGAGGTTGCACTAGCAATTATGCTTCCAATAAGGGATATATTTTAGCGTGTTCAATTTTCCTCAAGACGAGCATTTCAAACAGAAGTGGGTGAAAGGTATTCCTGGTAAGGGCTGGTTATATTTATAAGAATAAAGACAATAATTTACAAACATTTCCAAGCATAAGACCTACTTTAAAGCACAATGTGGTATCTACAATGTTTTCTGGACCTCCGAAATATCACAGAAAAATACAGTTATAATAGAACACATCTGGGCACACCTACGAAAAGATTTGATAGTGAAGGGGAATCAAGACCAGCAAGAATGGCTTCAAAGTGACCTAATAGTGAATTCTTCTGGCTTAAGTGAAAATTTACAAAGCAAATTGAGTGTTCATTTAAGTGGAAGTGGCAGCAGGAAACAGGTTGCGTTTATTTTTATTTTGTAGTGTTTGACTATATAGGATGAACCAGACATCAGATGTAAGTGGTATTAGTATCAATGAATATAGACATTCTTTTAAATCAATAAATCATAATTTGTTGGTGATTTGAGTTAGATTTTAGCACTGTCATTAAGCGAATATCCTGTTGGTCTCAAATAGAAAATATTTTGGCACACTATTTTCAAATAGGTTTTCTGTTGATTTAATGTTAAACCTTTTCTATGTCCAGCCAAAGAAAGTTTACAATTTTGTGAGAGAGAATAAGTTGCCAATTTTACCACCATCCTAAATATCCCTCAAAACTTTGCAGTTCTTTAAAAATTGTACCTGTCAGAAAATATGCCTTACATTAAAACTGTTGCAGAGGGTTTATTATTCTCGGAGAAGTACATTGTTTTACAAATTGTTGAAATATCAGCCTGTATAAATGTTCTTGTCATTACAAAAATTATAGGTAGAACATGAAGGACAAAATTATTTGATAGGCATATTAAATACATAATATATAGGTTATAGTTGGTAGGCGTAACCCTTCCATCAGAAGGTACAGCTCAAATTACAGTCCTTATTCATAATAAGTATAGTTAAAATTTTGATTTCAGGCCAATAGGTATAAAAGTAAGTTTTTGGGCAATTGCACAAAGCAGTTTCAATGAAAATTGCAAAAGAATACATCAATATACATATAGATGAGATTGTTTTAGACACATTTGTTCATGTAATCAACCCCAAACTGATTAAATTCTGCTTGAATTAATGTTGTGGATATAGCAAATATTTTTATTAATAATTAGACTGAAACAGTTCAAGACAAAATACAGACTGACAAAACTAAAAGGAGGAAATCTAATGGAAATAAGAAATGTCTAATAGAAGGGAAAATCGCTAAATCTAAATACATGTACATTTTTGTACTGTTACTACTGGAATTTTTCACCATTCTTATTTTTTCAAAAAGTATTTTCCTTAATTTATCAACCGAGATGAACTCTAATAAAATGTAATAATTATTCTGAAACTATAATATGCCCAGTTGCACCGACTTTCACTTAAGGAACGATTAACAAAGTAAACCTCAACATTTAAGATGATCCTAAAGTTCCAATCGTTTGCACGGACGTCAATCTAACCTTACTTAGTTAAGTACTTGTTATATGTGGCAACGCTGGTTCTGTCACGCCTATTTTGTGTTTTGTCACTCCTATTTTGTGTATTGTGTTCGTGTTCACCATTTCTTCTTGTTAAATTCTGTGGTTCCTTGGACTGGATTAGAGCCGCTTGCACCGCTCACTCTTAAATCTGCAGTTTAGCTAGGGTGCACCTTAGAATTAATCTGAACCTTAGATCATACGTGGGAAACTCAGCCGTTTTATGTCAAAATTCATATACTCCAAAATGGTCATTCACCCTAACCCTAAAGCTACTTGACAGTCGACTGTCGACTTCCATAAGTTTGGTTATAAATAATTTATAAATTTGTAATTTTGTAAATACGTCAGCCTGGTAGGCAGAGTAGGGCCCCCAGTGCTCCCACAAAAACAGGGCTCTCCTTGCACAACAAGGGTGCCTCATTGCTACTAATTCTGTAATATATCACATTTGTGATGACACTTAAAGTTTAAAAGTTTCAATTCACATAACTTAGGGTGGATTTATGATTGCCGAGGTGTCGCTGGATAATACTGGTTGGAAATTGGAAGCTTCGACAGAAAACCCCAACAGAAGTCAGAAATGCTTATCGAGTCTGTGACAGGCACTTTGGACTAGAGGATAAAGAGGCAGATCGACCAATACACAAGAGACGAAGATCCAACTTAAAGGTAATGCAAATCCATCACTGTAGTTGCCTAATCAAGGTTAGATGTATTTCATATAATATATATAGCCCTTTTACACTTTTGACCATAGTCATGTATCATCGTCACATGGGGTAGGTTGCCTGATACTGGTAGGCAAGTCTGGGCTCAGAAGAAAAATATAAGACTGATTTTTGGGTTAATTTTTAGGGTCATGCCAACAAAAATCCATAAAACATAAAATTGTAACAGCTAAATTGGTTTTAGATGTGAGCTTTTCAATGAACTGTGGTCTACTTTCCACCATTTCCATACATGCAGCTTGTCTGGGGACATTCTGTAATGCACCTCATATTGCCTTACCAGTCATGTCGTCATTCATCTATTGCACTGTACAAATATGGAGATATTAGCTTCAACAAATCAGTTTTTTGTGACTGTATAATTGAACATCTATTATACTCTGAAGATCCTTTTGCTCAATGCCAAATGGTCACCTAAACATTGGGTTCTAATGTAGGAGTCATTCGCCATCATAATCATAGTTTTTCTTATGATTGGTATCAACATGGACATTTGAATGCCACACCTTCTGTATTTATTCTTATTATTATATTGATTCATATGTAGCTGTACTGTACACCAAGATTACATTTGCCAATGTTTGCTTCCAGGTATGATGGAACAGGCTGGAATAGAATTGTTAATGTTCATTGACAAAACCTTTGACAGTCTCAAGGGATCAGCACTGAAACCGAAGGACAGAAAACTGCTACAAGCAGCAGTGACTGCCAAGAGTGTGCATCAGGAGTTATTATTATCATCATCCTTATTATTATTCAATTTACTGTTACTTATCGTTTTTATTTTCTTGTATCATGTTTTATTAGAAAATAATGAAGCTATGTGGACCTTACTGTTCTACTTTAATTTCATGGCTCCACCAGTATTGTGGTGGAATTGCTAACCTGTCTTTTTAATATTACAGTAAAGTTCTAACATTAGCTTAGGTCAGAATTTGCATTTTGTCAGACAAATAGAAACAATTATAAAGTGCTGTTTTTAGCGCAGACATACTCCTAAAACCTATATCTAGCGCTGAAATAGTTCCTTTATGATATTTGTGTGGCTGTCTGGCAAATTGTAAATTTTGACTTAGGCCGTGTTAGAACTTTACTATCACCACAAAATTTTCTATCTGAAATTTTCTAATCGCCCTCGTAGTCAGGTATTTCTCTTACGCCCCCGTATATCATTATTTCGTTGCTCCAAACGCGAGATGGCGCTGAAGGTCAGTTTCCCATCTATAACCTAACCCAACCCAAAAATTTTTTATCTATGCCTTAGATTGAAGCGGTTTGTTTGGGTTCTTTTTAACGTAATCTTAGCTAAGCGAGCTTACAATATGGCATCGCCGGAATTCTGGGAAATTTTAATTTTACTTCTGAAATTTCACATGATTTGACATATGTCGCAGGTCCAGCTATGTTTTGTGATCCCGTCAACCCTGCAGCCCATGGCCGTCTCTACTCACTAGGCCGGAGCATTGAAATATGGCAACGTTGTAGATCAGGCCGTATTTTCATTTGTTGTTATGTCATGTGTATTCTTCCAGGTGCAGAAAATATGGTTGGAAGGTGATTATTAATTTGTTTCTAATTATTTACCTGCACAAACGAAACTATAAAGATAACAAGATGCCTGCAAAGCGTGTAGTACCAGGTTGCAGCCCAGTAGAGGACTACCAAACCATGGCCCAACATCACCTTATTCCAGATTAAAAAGAACGTTGCAAGGTGATTTTTAATGGGATTCTACTTATTTACCTGCACAAACGAAACTATAAAGATAAAAAGATGCCTGCAAAGCGTGTAGTACCAGGTTCCAGCCCAGTAGAGACATGAGTAGAGGACTACCAAACCATGGCCCAACATAACCTCATTCCAGATTAAAAAGAACATTGCAAGGTGATTTTGAATGGGTTTCTACTTATTTACCTGCACAAATGAAACTATAAAGATAAAAAGATGCCTGCAAAGTGTGCAGTACCAGGTTGCACTAGCAATTGTGCGTCCGATAAGGGACATTAACAGAAGTGGGTGAAAGGTATTCCTCGGAAGGGCTGGTTATATTTACAAACATTTCAAAGGATAAGACCTATTTTAAAGCACAATGTGGTACCTATAATGTTTTCTGGACCTCCCAAATATCACAGAAAAATACAGTTAATAGAACTCATCTGGGCATGGCCTGGGGCATACCTACGAAAGCATTTGATAGTGAAAGGGAAATCAAGACCAGCAAGAATGGCTTCACACCCACATAGCACTGGATATTCTATGAATATTCTTTAAATCTCCTACATGTTCCATGAATATTCAGTAGAATCATAGAATATTCATTATTTCTCTTGATTATTCTGGATTATTAAAGTATTATTCTTTATAGAATATTATTATTTTATCCACTTAGGATAATCAGTAATTATTCGTTTAATGTCTGAATTATTCCAGAATATACCAGTAATATTCTTCATAGAATATTATTTTAATCATCTACTAAGAACAAGCTATGTAGCTATTTTCTGAAGAACATTTAGTAATATTCGTAACAGAACTATTTTCTGTATGTAGGCAAATAATATTCAATATGAGGTATTATTAATTTATATTTGCACCTTTCTCAGTGAATTAAAAAAAAACTTTCATTTAGTTCTATTCGTTTTGCGTTCATCCTCCTAAATATACCTAATAAAGTATTATGTCCTATTTTCAAAAGTTTATTAGTGAATTATAACCATTGGCAGCAATACGGTAAAATGAGAGCATCTTATGATGGTGATGTATGGTGACTATGGTATCGTTCATTCGTCAGTTGTCAATCTTGTCAGGTTGTCACTCTATTCTTCGCTTCAAGTGTTCTGTGCTTCACCTTCGATTTGGGATTTGGATTTGTAATAAACATGTGATATGGGCATTTTAGCGATTCACGAGTTTTATTCGTGAAAGGCGTGCATTTATACCCAATTTTGTACAATAAAGTTGCTAGTTGTTATAAAGTGTGCGACAGTGTTCCAAATTATGGTCACCTACTATGGTGTATGGTTCGTTATATGATTATATAATGTGAGTAGAATTTTGAGGTTAAATGCAACAGGTTAATTACATGTTTACACTAGGCCTTTACGGAAACTGTGATCGGGTTAACCCGATCAGTTCGATCACTGATCCTGACGTTCGGAAAGTGATCTGGGATCTGTCAGAAATAGGGTAGTTCACTCTTGTACAGGAAGTGATTGCCATCGAATGATTCAGATCAGTAGCGGCTTTACTTAACCATCTGTTTTTTATTGTTAAACCAACTTTTTCGTTGTTCGATGTCCGTTGAATTCATGGAATCATAAATCCCACTTGACAGGTATTGACAGCTGTTTGACATATAACTGATCTATCCGGATCCAGATCAGTGTTTCCGTAAAGGCCTACTATATTTTAAACATCTTTAGACTGAGAGATGTCTAACCACTTAGCTTTCGTGACCATCTGCCACTAGTAGGTGCTATTATTTTTGGAACAGTACCCATAATACTATGAAAATGTTTCCCATATGAGATAATTTAGACAAAATGTTCCTAGAATATTCAAAAACATTCTGCTACGATTGTTCCTGTAATTCCTTGTGGAATATTCGCCGGAATATTCTAGGAATATAGCGTGTTTTTCCCATTTCGAACATTTAAAGAATATTCTGTAAATATTCTAATTATCTATAGAATTTTATCAGAATATTCGTAATGTCCGTAGTGAATGTGAACAGAATATTCTCATATCATCCAGTGCTATGTGGGCAGTGACCTAATAGTGAATTTTTCTAGCTCAAGTGATAATTTACAAAGTAAATTGAGTGTTCATTTAAGTGGAAATGGAAGTGGTGGCAGGAAACAGGTTGCGTTTATTTTTATTTTGTAGTGTCTGACTGTGATGAAACAGACATCAGATGTAAGTGGTATTAGTAGTAGTAGTTCTAAAAAGTATTTTTCTTAATTTATTAACCGAGATGAACTCTAATACATATAAAATGTAATAATTATTCTGAAACTATAGGGCCACTACTTGACAGCTAAGCCACGTGGCCACATCTATAAGGCTCCGGCCTAGTGTAGAGTCGGCCATGTGCAGCCTCAATGCCCTCAATATTCATATATGTTTTGTGTTCGCATTTTCGCAATTCACAATCGCTAGATGCAAAGTCGTTGATAGCAGGGCTCCGCTGAATAACTGTATTAACTGCTTTCTCAAAAATTATTTCATTATTTGAACAAAAAAAAATGGTGGACAAAGACAAGAACAGGGGGCCAGGTTACACAGAAAAAGAGAAATCAACTCCAAAATATGCATGGCCAGTGGGCTTCGTCACTCTGAATCTTTGAAAAGAAGTTAATTCATCGAGCATATTGAAATGGTTCAGTCGGTCTTTAATTTGCCTAGGCATCCCTGAAATAATTGAATCCACTTCCACCCACTTGCCATCATCATATATTACTGAATTATTTCTGAATAAATCCATTTTTGAATTTTGCCTTGCGAATATCGAAACGAAGCTGAAAGTTTTTCAGGTTATATTACTAAGTATCACCTTAAGCCAAAGAAATCTTCGGCTTAGTTTGATGTCACTCTAAGTAAGGCTTAACACAGATTTTGTGGACTGTGCAAACGAATTTGACAGTTTAAGCGCTACTTAAAGTTAAGGTTCACCTAAGAGTAACCAGTGCAAACGGGCCTTAGAGGTTGAAGTTTAAAGTATTAAAGTTAACCTCAAACCTTCCCGTTTTTGTACATTGGAATATATATTACAAAAAAAGAAAAATGAATGAATGCAAACAAGATAAAGCCTAAACCTTTTGAAAAAGCTTAATTCATCTAGCTCCTCAAAGTAATTTGGCCTGTGGTAAATACGCCTAGGAATTCCATACTCCACACTCCACGATATCGACAACTTCCATATCATCATCAAAAAAATCGAAATCTTTCATAATCACGATAAAAAGACAGCACCAGGTCACAGTGATGCGATAATTAAATGCAAAAAGCAGTTAAGTCGTGTTTAAGTCGCTAAAATCGAGCACTTTATAAAGGAAGGTTTAAGGAAACTTTGTGTATTCCTTAAATGCTGGTGCAATGAAATATTCTACATAAGCATGATTTAAGGATGCTTAACATTTAAGGCTTCCTTAGAAGAGTTGGTGCAAATGGGCATAAAACAGTTTAAATTTTCCGCGGAATGCCCGCCGTTTGGCCCACTATTTGACAGCTAAGCGACGTTGCCACATCTACGGCTCCGGCCTAGTGTAGAGTCGGCCATGACCTGTCCGATCCCTCCCTTACATCGCCCCGTACGGATAGCAGTGCGCGAGAGATAGAGCTAGGAAACAGGCAAGAAGCGCGTTTATTATGAATTATACATATATGGAGACACTATACTTTTATGCACTTTTTGGGCCTATATAGTGATATTTTTATGCAAATGTTTGGATATTGCGATAAGACTGATAAATATGAAATTGTTTGATGAAGATGTCAAAAAAGAAAACTTCTAAAATAATGTCATTTAACTAATATTAATGAGACAATAGTGATTTTGAAAATGTGTCTCTTGATATGAATATAAATATCTGAAGCAACCCTCGTATATCGGCTTTAATACGCTGCCTGCGTACAAAATCCGTGCCTCTAGTGGCAAAAGCGAACGAGCCTTGTCGTTCCACCAAATAGTTTACTGCTGTTAGTAGCGTTTCTCTTTGGTTGCCGTAACCTCGGGTACTACATGGCGCACCGGCAGAACTTTCTGCTTGTTGCCTACACATGTTTCACATGTTTTGTTAACATGAAATCCTGATGCTCTCTATTTCCGTCAATCGACCTATGGCGCACCGATGATCGCAAATAAGCGTGAAGCAGCTGTCTGCGTACTGGTGGATTGACGGAGGTATAGAGCAACCCTCTTACACTTAAATTTGTTTTGCATAGTAACCATAGATTTCAATACAATGCAAGGTGAGATGTACCCGCCACTGGAATACAGGAATGTATCTCTATGAAAGAAACACTAACACACACACAAACGGACTACAAATTACTGTTTGCGTTTATGGGATCAATCGTATAATCAATATAGTGTGATCTGATTACCTTATATGGCATACTATAAGATGTATGACACTATGTTGCATAAAATTTTATACATGTTAGTTGAAAAGTTCACTTGATGTCCTGTTAACTATCGGTATGGCTGCTGATTAATTTGCTGTGATTCTACGAAATATTATAGGCAATCTGCCCTGGAATCTTTATCATGCATATAATTACAAACCTTCAATTACACAAATTACACTATGGTGTTAATCAAATAATTCTCGCGAAGTGTTCTTCCTATATAATAAACATTAGCAGTGTCCTGCTAATCGGTCCACTCTTGGCATTTCGGACGCCGAAGTTGATCACTATCCTACTTTCCCACAACGCGCTGTCTATTTCAAAATATTTTCAGAATATGCGTCTTAAGTAACCAAATAACTTTTGTATTTGACATTTTCTTCTATCAGGTATGCCTTGCGAGATATCGAAGAATTACACACTAACTGGACACCCTGTATATATACAGGGTGGGCCAATAGTGCGTGGCCGGAAGATTGTGGGCTTACTAAAAAATATTTCAAAAATCTGTAACTTGATCATGGTGGGCTATAACCTAAAAATATTTTCACTTACATTTTGACGTTTATACAGGGTGATTCATATCAAACTTACATTTATTTGAATGGAACCCCCAATATATTGTTCCATATTTGGATTCCTTGGTTAATTCTAGTGTGACTTTATGTATCATATAACTTTAAATGAACCGTTTAGGCGCAAAACACGTTTTTTGGTATAAGTAGGTATCAGAAAAAATTTAATATCGCAGCGATTATAAAACTTAGAAGGCCGTGGCTTTGCGACACGACTAAGCATGAAATGCGTCACCTTAGGTCAGACGGCTAAATTTGAATTCTTTTTGTGCTTGGAGAAATCAGTAGATTAATTAAGGAAACTTCAATCACATATAACTTGATTTTTTCAAATCCTTTCTAACGATATCGCATTCTCGATAACAATTTTTTTTGGTTTTCATTTTATTTCAAATTTTCAGTCAAATCGGTGTTTTTCAATTTTTCTGCGTTCAAGCTACCTAGCAGGCCATGAAAAATAAACAAAAACCCGTTAATATGGAAGAAATCAACAAACTTATTAGAAAGATGCAAACTAACTGGAGTAGCGGGGCAAGATTACGAAAATGCCTTACAACATATTAGTTCTAACCAGAAACAATAGCGGTAACAAGAACGCTCATTTTTCACAGCCTACTATAGCTATTAGATAATTTCCAAAGTCAGTAAAAAAATATTTAATCAAAGGAAAACTACTGGTGATTGTTGCAGGCAGTAGAATATCTATGTCTTCTGAATAAATTTTCATATTTAATATCATAAAATAGTAGCCATTTCCGTAAGTCAAAAGTAACGATACCTCTGACTGGAACCCTTAAAATTCTTCAGTAGGTATTTCTACTTATTAGCAAAATCGCGGAATATGAAATTTGAATTGCAGTCTGTTTATGAATTGTAGAACATAGTTTAGTTTGTAGAAAACTACTTGAAATAAACACAATTACAACAAGATATTCAGAATGCTCCAGTTAGAGATATCTTCACTTTTGACCTAACTAAACGGAAATGACTAATTTTTTTATCCCATTGAATGTGAAATTTCATTCTAAAAATGTTAGACTGTGAGCAAAACTCGCTGGTAGTTTTCCTTTTGTTAAAAAATTTTTAATCGTAAAAGTTGTCAAGCTCTAATAGACCTCAATAGCTAGTAAGCTATGAAAAACAAACACTTCTGTCGTACTCCAGCTTCTCATTGACATTAGATATATTGCCGCTGTTGTATCTTGTTAGAGCTGATGTGTTGTAAGGAATTTTCATGATGTTGCCTCGCTACTCTAGTTCGTTTGCATCTTTCTACTAAGTTAGTTGGTTTCTTCCATATTAACGGGCTTTTGTTTATTTTCCATGGCCTGCTACGCTGCTTGCACGCAGGAAAATTGAAAAATACCAATTTGACTGAAAATTTGAAGTAAAATGGAAACCAAAAAAGATTGATATTGAGAATCCTATATCGTTAGAAAGGTACCTAATCAAATTTTACATTTGATTCTATAAAACAAAATAGGCATTCCCATTTGAAAAAATCAAGTTAGCTGCGATTGAAGTTTCCTTAATTAATCTCAAACTATAAAAAGAATTCAATTTTATCCGTCTAATCTAAGGTGACGCGTTTCATGTTTGATCATAGCGCAGAGTCACGGCCTTCTAGGTTTTATAATCCCTGCGATATTCAATTTTTTCTGATACCTACTTATAACAAAAACGGTGATTTGCGCCTAAATGGTTCGTTTAAAGTTCCATGTATGATACATAAAGTCACACGAGAATTGACCAAGGAATCCAAATATGCAATAATATATATAATAATATAAACGTCAAAATTTAAGTGAAATTATTTTTATGTTATAGCCCTCAAGGTTCCCTACCATAATCAAGTGACAGGTTTCTAAAGTATATTTTACTAAGCCCACAATCTTCCGTCCACGCACTATTGGCCCACCCTGTATATATTCATTGTATTCATAATAGACTGGCCATTGTCTGTGAACGAAAGACCTAGCGTCATAATATACTTTTTTAGGCCCTTCCTAACGTTTCCTTCCGTATTACAGAAACCAAGGGACTTAGAATTTTGTGATGTAGATATACATACGAGTATATTGCTTTAGATCGTTCTATATCGTGTAGTTTGGAAATGACTGAATTGATTATAATGAAATTTCGACAGGGTATTATTACCTTAGCGAGGATGGAAAACGTAATGGATTTTAGAAATCGTGTCAGTGGAGCGCTGCAATAACAAAAAACTAAAAATACAAAAACAGATCAAACTTCGTTTCTATGCGTTAGGGGTCGCGGATCGTTTTCCTACTTTTTTTTTGATGTAGGTGAAATTGGCGCGGTTGGGGGATGGGGGGCTGTAAAACTGAAAAATTTGTTGTATTGATAATAGGCTGTCCATTGACATGTGAAGGAAAGACGTACCGGCATAACATTTACTAATTTATTTACCATTTGGGGGGGGGGGCGTCTGGAGATGATTTGGTTGCAAGGGGATTTCAGACTATAGCTTTATGCAATGGAAAAATAATGAAATGGTATCATCAGTGTGGAAAGTACTGAGTAAATCAACTGGACTCCATTTTTTACTATAATACAAAGCTATATTTCAGGTATTTATAATTATTATAGATAATAAATTATTATCTTATCAAAGTAATGCCGTAATTTGAACTCATTATGATTTGATATATCAACAATCGAGTGATCAAATGTACTGCTTTTGTGGAATCTGATTGGTGTAGATTGGCAATTGCTAAACTCTTTGTTAAACAAGAAAATGCAATTTTTCACCCATCTGGGATGAAACATTAGACTGGACAAGATATTAGATTATTTATAATGGTCGACTGTATATAAAGCATGCCATTTTTCACCTTTTTGAGGAAGAGAAATCAATAATTTTCGGAGAACTTTGACAGATGCATGCTCTTGAATGGGTTGCTTTGATTGGTCAAAGCCTTTGTCAAAATGCGCGTCTTGATAAAATTGGGCATAAGTCTATGGAAGATAACGTCACGTTGTGTTGTACAGTGCAGGAAATCTTTTTATGACGTCTCAGCAAAACACCAGCGTCTCCTTGGTATGGGGCTATATGCATAATTTCGTAGGCTCAGAACCAATTTCTGGAATAACTAAAAAGGGTTTAGTGGATTAATTAAAGAGTGGACACACAATCAACACAGTTTCAGAGAGCCCAGTATTTCATGACCTTTCCGCCAGGTTCAGGGAATGATAGTAGGTCCGGAGCTAAACAGGACTTTTGAGTCTCTTTCTCTGGACAGAGATTCAATTGCTTGCTAGTAAGTCTGTTGATAGAGGTCATAGTAACTTCAGACGTGGGCGTTATGGGATTAGGGCCGGTTGTACAATGCAAGCTTAAGCTTCGGTTTAAGGTAAGCCGACGTTAAACCACGTCAGTTGCAAAACGCGCGTCGTACAATGCTGGCTTAGCCCCCCACTCCAAGCTTAACACGAGCTTACGTAAGCCGAAGCTCAAAGCGTGCTTATACCCTGTTACCCTTAGATAAGGAAAGAGAGGGGATACCGCACGCCCATTTGATGCTATATGGATTAGCTGATACCGAAAATGAATAGCTGTCAAAATGCTGGTGGAAAACTGACGGTAGTGTCAAGGTGGTGTTTTTTGCGATATTTAACGTTTTTAAGACCAATAATTGTGAAATATTGTGGTGAGCGTAATGGTGGGGTGTGCAGCTTACCGTTGTAAAAGCCACAGCAGCAGGAAGGAGCCAGGAATCACTTTTCACAGGTAAATTTATGATCTTATTTTTTTGGTGTATCCGAAATTCATGCAAATATCTCGATATCTAGTTCAAAGATATATGTGTATCCGAAATATAATTTGGAATGTACCACTAACATGCGAATCATAATGTTTTTGAGCACGTAAAGTCTAAAAATTATGTTTTTAAGGGATTTTTTGGTTCAAATACAATCAGTTTTCCAGTGGCGTATCTATTATAGCTTACATTTTGAATAGAAATATTATGACTTTGCATTGTAATATATAATATACCAATACCCTTATACAAGGTGTGCATTTCAAGGGTGGCCTTTATTTGTAGTTGTATGAATAATAAAATTAATTTTCTTTCTTCCTCGACAGGTTTCCTAAAGATCTTCCTAGACATGATTTATGGATCAAAAATATGAGGATCGAAGGTTGGAAGCCTACAAGCAACGATAGGCTTTGTTCTAAGCATTTTGAACAGAATTTCCTTCATCAAACAAATCAAAAAGTATATCTTCTGAAAGGAGCAGTCCCCACCATATTTGACGAGCTTCCGGAATACTTACGTCCAAAAATTGTAAGTTATAATTCCTAGCTTACATTGTCTACGCTTAATCAATATTAAAATAATAAACATTCTAGGATTATGATAGATGGATAGATGGATAGATGGATAGATGGATAGATGGATAGATGGATAGATGGATAGTTGGATAGATGGATAGATGGATAGATAGATAGATCGATATACTTTATAGTCTAAGAATTTACAAGATTCTTATTGACAAAGCTATATAATAACAAACAAAACTTTTGGGATATTCACTAAAACCTGTGAGGAGGAAGTTTGTTATAAATCTTCACTCCATTGTATATAATTGGATCATTAATGAGTTATGATTTGGGTGTGATATTAATTTAAAATCATTCTTATGCCTTATGCCTATATTCTATATTTATGGTCTCAAATTTGGTTTTATATTTGAGTATTAGTGATGACGTTTCCAAAATAAACAGTGCAATAAAGTAAGGAGAAATACGATTACGAATGGCTGAATAACCATTTAAAAATTGATAGCTATGAAAATCAAAAGGCAGCTAACCTCAAAAATGTAATAATTTCTTGTGTTACAGTTACATTATTAAACAACTATATTTAGGTGTGTTTACTCGATACGAAATCAAAACAAAATGTTACTGTCACTTTTCCTATAAGATTCAGTCACTCATTCACATCTACTTAAATCATAAATTAATTTGTTCTGTCTTTCTTTCGGAAATAATGTTTCAAACATTGTCTAATATACAGCTCTGTTATTTTAGGCAAAAGAAAGAAAAAGACCCCGTGAACGTGATGTTCATCCAGAACCATCGCCATCAACCTCAGCTCTGGCTGCACAGGACGACTCTCCCCGGAAAAAGAAACTTAGAAGAGAACTGCTGCTGCAAAAAGATAAGAATAAGGAAAAAACGAAAAAAATCCGTGCCCTTGGTCAATCACTGAAAAGAGCACACAAAAAAGTAGCCTCTTTAAAAATAATTGCTGAGGAATTAGAGCGACAAAATTTACTATCTCAAGAAAATTTAGTTTTAGTTCAAAATATGAGCAAGGTTAACATAGAAATATTGAACAGAAAAATGGGGAGAAATGTTCAATATTCACCTGAACTTAGGAAATTTGCCCTGACATTAAATTTTTTTTCACCAAAGGCATACAACTATGTGAGAGATGTTTTTGACACTTGTCTCCCGCATAGCAAAACTATTGCTAAATGGTTTCAGAATGTGGATGCTGAGCCTGGTTTTACCAAGGAATCAATAAATACCTTAAGAAATAAGGTTCAATCATCTGACAGACCAATAATTTGTTCATTAATTATCGATGAAATAGCCATACGGAAACATTTAGAATGGGATGGAAAAAAATTCCATGGTTATGTGAACTGTGGTACAAATTTAAACGATGACTCTAATGCTTTAGCCAAAGAAGCTTTTGTTATAATGTTGGTTTGCATCAATGGAACTTGGAAATTACCTGTCGGTTACTTTCTTACAGATTCTTTGAATGGCAGTCAAAAACATTCAATTGTATCTCAATGCATCCGTCTGATTGAAGATACGGGAGCCAAAGTTATGTCAATCACATTCGATGGTGCTCCATCTAATACCGCTATGTGTCATAACTTTGGATTCTTATTTAACATTTCAAATATACAGACAAGTTTCAGAGTTACAGATCACAATGTATATATTTTTTATGATCCATGTCATATGATAAAACTTGTTCGCAATGCATTTGGTGAAAAGAAAATCCTAATTGATTGTGATAACAATTTTATTCAATGGAAATACATAGCGCTTCTAGAGAAGCTGCAAACTAGCGAGGGCTTACATTTAGGGAATAAGTTACGTCGCGCTCATATTATTTTTTTCAAACAAAAAATGAAGGTTCGGCTTGCAGTTCAGTTACTTAGTGCATCAGTAGCCGATGCTATTGAGTATTGCGAAAAAAAGCTGAATCTTGAGGATTTTAAAGGTAGTCAGGCAACAGTTAAATTTATTAGAATTGTAAATAGCATTTTCGATATTTTAAACAGCAGAACCCTAGTAGCACCAGGTTATAAAAAAGCATTATGTCAAAAAAATATAGATCGATCTGCGGAATTTATCAATAGTGCAATTTTTTATCTTTCAAAGTTGAAATTATCTAATAATGAGCAGGTAATCATGTCTAACAGAAAAACTGGGTTTATTGGATTAATAATTTCATTATCAAGTTCTTTAGGATTGTACAAAGAACTTGTTTCTGAGAGAAAAACATTACTGTACCTTCCGTTGTATAAGATTAGTCAAGATCATTTAGAATTATTCTTTTCGTCAATTAGATCAAGAGGTGGCTGGAATAATAACCCAACCGCTCGACAGTTTCTAGCTGCTTACAAAAGGCTTCTGGTTCGAGCAGAAATTAGAGAGGGCGGTATGGGTAACTGTATTCCATTAGATCAAATCCCTATTCTAAGTAGTTCTACAAAAAATGTAAGGTCTGAAGATGTAATTAATAGTAGTTTATCTAACCATAGTTTAATAGACATAAATGAGCCTTCTGATGATCTAGAAACTATTTGGAAGGATCATGACTACATCATGAATGCACCTGTGATAAGTGAATGTTCATCCCAAATTGTGCAATATATTGCTGGTTATGTTTCGCACCAATTACAAAAAACAATAAAATGTGAAACATGTGTCACAGCATTGATTGGTACTAGAGATCGGTTTCTCAATTCCCTAATTGAATTTAAAAGCCACGGCGGTCTGACTTACCCATCAAATGATGTTATCAAGATATGTTTGAAATCGGAACATTTTCTGAGAGTTAATGAAAATTGTATTCACACCAAACATTTTGTACCTTTGCTGATAAGCAAAATAATATCAAGTTTTCTAGGCACCCCTATTTTCAGCTGCTTAGAACGTCACGTATTAGAAAATGATGTAAATCATATATATTTTTTAATAAAAGCTGTATGCACAAAATACTTAAATATCAGAATCCATTTTATTGTAAAATCTCGATCACAACAGGACAATCCAGTTCGGAGCCAATTAACAAAAATGATTCTGTTTAAAGGGCAGTAAAATATTGGTAGTTTTTGACCTTCGTGACTGTAATATTGACTGCCATCAATTGTAGGAGCAAGCGAAATGCCACGTTCCTACAAAAAAAATATTTTTGTTGAAGCACACAATACTGAGTTTCACCCAAACTTCCCCATAAGTAAATACATAACTGCAATAAATTAGAACTTACTGGAAGCAAGGGGTTAAGTGATAAAATAGAGTTGTAATTTCTATGTAAGTTATAGGACCTCACCTATATTGAATGAATTGTTCGTTTTTATTTACTACTAGCTAATCTAGGAGTCATTTTCTAATTTTGTAAATGTTTTGATTTTGGATAAGATTAAAGGACCTTTGTATTTCTAGCCCAAAACTTACTTTATTTCATGTCTGAGATAATTTTTATGTTTAACCCCCCAGCTTTTTCATTAATTATTGCCACCGTCGCAAAAAGAAGTTATGTATAAAAAAGCCTCGTTGGAGTAATTAAAAATACTGCTCTTCATTACACACTACAAACAGCAAGTAACAGCGTAACAGCAAGTAGATTTTTTTACTGCATATGGGGACTCCGAGATTGAAGGCATCAAATTCCTCAATCTCGTAAGCTAATCTATAATAACAAAAATGTTTTATTGCTGCTTCTGTTTACAGTATGTAATAGACAGTATTTTATATATAAACATAATGTCAATAAATATAAATATACTATAGGTATTATGTGTTCTTTAATAATAAAAAATTGATTTACTACAAACTACAAGCAGTTTTTTTCTTTCTGGGTAGAAGTATAATCGTGTCTTCCATCAGTCATATACTGCAAATGAACATAACATGTTCATGACTGAATAAAATATATACATTATCAATTTTTATATATTATTGGCCACAAAACAGCAGTCGAATGAAAATCACGGTTACGGTAATGTTAGTCACTTAAGTTTTAATTGTGGATGGCGAAATTGGCCATATAGAAACCCTGAATAACAATATTTCATTAAATTTTATTTGAAAAAGATTATTTCTACAAATAGCTCAACCAGAACGTTAATCCCATTAGTTACGCCACTGGGAATAGCGCTTTGGTGCCATTTGGTATCAGAAATGTCAGTCGCGGGTTCCGTCCTCTCTCTTTCCTTGTCTAAGCTGTTACCCGACACTTTAAACTGTCATCCGTGTCAAAAGCGAACAGATGTTCGGCTAGTTATAACTAAAAATCCCCCAGAATGAATCTTGACACATGCTGTGACGGCATAGATACAGGGCTGCACTCGCTGCTCGTATCGCTGCTGACGAGTAATTGACGCTTAACAATATATAAACGAAAAATGTATTTGTTTCGGTCAAGCCTTTTTGCTGTGAATTTTTAGATATTGAATCAATTTCTTGTTCACAAAAATAGTCATTACTTTTTGGCAATGAGATATTCAGTAAAAATATTACTAAGACGGTCCTGACTTGCAGGAATGCCAACTCAGACCATTACTAAAAAATTAAATCGAGATGCACTTCGTCAGCTGATGCCTATCAAATAAACGTCAAGGCAATTTAAAGTGTCCGGTAACAGAGTATAGCCGAGGTTTAAACCTATCCTGATACAGACGGCTGTTGCCCGAATTTGGCACAAACTGTCACAAGTGACTAACCCACCGAGACTAACCAAAAAATGTAATTTTTCAGATGATTATGTCAGTACGTATTGCTTCATTGGTGCCAACCGTAGTGAATTTCATTATCAACCAGTGTAGTGAGCAACT
Organism: Callosobruchus maculatus; assembly: GCA_951848785.1. Lineage (NCBI taxonomy): Eukaryota > Metazoa > Arthropoda > Insecta > Coleoptera > Chrysomelidae > Callosobruchus > Callosobruchus maculatus. The sequence continues at coordinate 1,086,925 of CATOUR010000191.1, read as the reverse complement.
GGTCACTGTCAAAACCGATACCCAATTTAGAAATAGCCAAAGTGATCAAGACGTCTAGTGGTGGAATTTAGAACCCAATGTTGTATGTGTGCCCATGGTAACCAGATTCTTTTAGCATGCATGTGTACCAACTCAGAGAGAATGAAATCAAACACAGAAATGTTATGATATGGTTTTTTTTATTATTTGCTTCTTAACATTTGTTTGGTATTTATTAATCATGAGTGCTTCTGGTATGATTTTATTACTTGATTCTTGTATTTATCAATTCATGAGTGCTTTGTATTTCATATATTTTACTGGTGTAATATTTATATTGATATGTTAAAATATACGATTCAAAATGTCTTAATAATAGTGGTAAACTGGCTCTTGTTATTGATATTGTATAATAAAGAAATGGTTATAAACATACACAGTCTAAATGATAAATAATAATAATACATGGTGGGCTAGATCTCTGTTTAACGTCAGGGAGAGAAATATGGATAGAATGTGGAAAAGTGTAAAATATCAGCATATATAAATAAATAAATATAATCAAACATATAAAGGAGTAAATAAAGCGGGTAAATGGGATAGGGTATATAAAATATAAACATAGCATCACAAGTATAGCAGCGTAGCAAGCATAACAGCATAGCAAGCATGGTATCTAAGCGCATAAATAGATCAATAAATAAATATAAACAATAAACAACATATAAAGGAGTGAATAAAGGGGGTAAATGGGATAGGGTATATAAAATATAAACATAGCATCACAAGTATAGCAGCGTAGCAAGCATAACAGCATAGCAAGCATGGCAATAAATAAATATAAACAATAAACAACATAAAAGGGCTGGTTAGAGGAAACCGTATAGTTCGTGAAACACGTGAATCAACCCACTTCCACTTTCGGTAAGTGATTAGGCCGTCCCGGCAGTCGCCACGGTTTCCACAACCATAAAATAAATATCGTATATAAATAAAGGGGATCAGTAAAGGTTGAAATAGATACATCTAAATAAGACAGAGTTATCTCTGTTCACCACCGGCCTGCAAAACATCAGGACCTACCTAGAGTAGACGTAAATCAGAGACCCAACACCATTTAAAGTCGTCTTAAAAGCAGGATGTATAGTATATACCTTGTGAAACACTAATAGTAGCCAGACCACATTAGTTAATAATACAAACTCAAAAGACAACATACCTGCAAATATTCGTGAAAAAGACTCAAAAACCCTTCTGTTGACATTTTGGTCTCTAGCTTGTTACGTTTTTCAAAAACAATCCCCAGTCGTAATTATTAAACAAACTATCCACAAAACTATGGCAACGATATCACAGCCCGCTACTTTATTCAGTGACCAAACACAACAACCAAAAGCATCACAGAACAATATCTTTTTCTGTGCACCCGGATTGACAATTAACACAGAATGAAAGAAAAGGAAGGAAGCATTACAGAACAGTAGTACAGAATCACAGATGGAAAATTAATATAGAAAGTCACTCATGATCTGATACATAAAATATCTGAACAATATATGATGTAGTAATAATCAAATACATTACTTAACTTCATCAAATGACTACACTGGTACACTTATATTATAATAACAAATTTAAATCTTTTCCTTCTACCATCTGCCACTGCCGTCAATGTCAAACTTTGGCAGCCTGACAGCTAAAGGTGCGTTCTAACGTATGACAGCCAGGAGCGCGTTCCGGATCATCACACCAGGTTTAACTAAGCCGACGATTGCACAAGGGATGTCGACTTTTAAGCCTGAGCTTAGGTTTAACAAAGCTTTTCTAAGTGGTGCTTTTTTCTAAGTGGTACAAGTAAACCATGTTTACAACAGACAGAAATGTTTCTAGTTGACAAGAGGCATTTGTTAAGATAGTACGAGGGCTCCTCTATATCTCCGTCAATCCACCAGTACGCAGACAGCTGTTTTACGCTTATTAGCGATCATCAGTGCACCATAGAGCAGCCCTCGTACATCGGCTTTAATATGCAGCGGCATATAGAATCCGCGCTTCTCTTGTGGCTCAAAGAGGACGCGCCGTGGCGTTCCACCAAGAAGTATGCTGCTATTCTGGCAGCGACTTCCTTTGGTTGCCGTTACCTTCGGGAACCAGATGGCGCACCGGCAGAAAGTTCTTTCTGTCTGCTCTCTGTCAAGATAGTGTTTTTACAGAAATGTCTTTCATGGTGGCGGTCTCCCACATACAATTCTTGTGGATGCAAAACTAATTCAGGCATTTACAAAAGGATGGTTTTTCTACCCATAGTAGGAATAGAAACGTCTCTTTTATTCGGAATAGAGGATGACAACTTTACGTGACAAGATGCCATTAAAGCGTGTTCTGCATAGTGTAGCCGATTCGCCCATAATGCACGCAGTACAGAGCATTGTGGTTGATTTTAAATAAATTGGTGGTTAAGTACTTACTGATATTTTAGGGAGAGTAAAAATTTATTCGAGTGTGCCCATTATCAACTACAAGGTGCTGCCACCGATCAATTCCACTTTATATCGGTGTTAGTATTGTAGTTTGTTAATTAGGAAAAGGAAGCAATATGAATAACAATGTCCAGACTCGCTAAATATGAATATATTTACAAATCAGTGATCATATCTTCATGATAGCTATTTGAAAGATTTCTTTGTCCTCCAGTCCAAATATTCATCAAATTCTTCCAACCCCTCATCCTCTTCATCATCGTTGCAGCATGCGTTATTTGAATCACATGTCACTTTGATATCATATTTCTTTTTTTCAAAATCTAGTACCCTAAAAGTAAATATTGGTAATCAATAGTCGTCAAGTCGTATGGTCATGCCGCTGGATCCTCAAGATTTAATTAGTATTGTTAAGGCCAAAATATATTTTTAAATATAGGTATTGATAAAGAAGTGTTACAGCTGCGTATTGCTAAGACATAAAGGAGCGGGTAAATAATGTCTGATTTTAGGTCACTCCAGATTTCCAAAAAAAATCGACAAAGAGTCCAGTTTGAAGAATAGCACACCTTTTTAAATAGCCCTCAGCCTCATCGGCTACATTTTGAATTGATGACTATGAGTAAGAAAATAATATCTTTCGAAGATACCTACGTGAGTTGACTTGGATTATAGAGTGTTTCACAGGAAATTGCTGAAATTGCCGGAAATTTGGGATATGTAGCGTAACGTCGTAACGATAGTCATATACCATACCCAAGCATTGGTAGCTTAATTTTAGACAAGAAAAGAGTAAATCAGTCAGTCAGTTAAATAAGAATGCATGGAAAATATAGATGTTAGTACAACTACATATATTTTCCTACGGCAAGAAAGAATATCATCAAATTTAACGTAAAAACCGGATACACATAGCAAAGCACTGAAAGTAGGGTTATATTTTTGTTTTCTATCTGCTTTCCATGACTTCGATTTCTTGCATGCTATCAGCCACACCTGTATGTATGAAACAAATGTGAGAGATTTCTACAAGTTCTTCAAAAATGTACTACGAATTTCACGAAAAAAAGCAATTTTTTATAGAAAGTCTTTTGTCTTACGCTAAGTGATTTTATGTTTGAGTTATGATGGCGTGGGAAGTAAAACCGTGGCTTTAGTGACTTTCCCTGACCCTAACCATACGATACACGAATTAACAAATGAAGATATTAATTAAAAAAATTAGAAACACAAAATAGACTGGTCAGACTTTAGGCGTATCCAATGTAAAACCAAAGAACATACAATTACATAACTGAAGGGGAAACATCAAAATTAGCCACAAGCAAACATGTTTGGAAGTCAGACGGGCGTTAGAAGACTCGCGATTCATAAAGCTTCATAGATGGCGTTCATGTCGCGCTCGAAGCATGATTTTGTATTTAATTGGGATGAGTAGCGATGATCCCTTGCTTTTAGAGGTGCTTTAACACTAGATGCGCACATGCCAGAGGATGCTACGTTTGTCATGGTAACGCTTTTCATGATGATAAATTGTTGAAGCAAAATATTTACTGAGGTTTTGGCGAAAGCAACGCCTTTTTGAACGTAAAAAACAGAAGACAAAATTTTGTTTCGCTCATCTTAGAGAAGATACAAAAAATACAAGGCGTGTGCCCTGTTCATCTACAAGATGTTAAAATTATATTAATCAATGACAGAGTGTTTTAAATTATGGATGTTCTGTTTTGCTTTACATGTATCTGTATGCAAAGTTATCAAAAACGTGCAGTAAATATAATTCATGTGAATTTGATTGTATTAAAATGGAAATTAACGGTTAGGTTTTGTTTCTAATCTTTGTTTCTCTTTTCTCTAGCGGTACTTGCAAGTGCAATTTTTTGTGTCAATATATGATTTAAAATTAATCTGTATGATTTGTTAAACTGAAAACACGTTTTTTTACCTTGTCTTAAATATAAAAAATGGAGTCAAATTGATTGATTCAGTACGATGATACCATTTTATTATTTTCCCATTGCAAGAAGCTATAGTCTGACATCCTTTGCAACCAAATCATCGCCCACCCGCCTGCAAAAAATATCAACTCAAAAACTCTCGTAAATAGTTCTTCCTACATAGGAACTAGGACGCCACAGTTTTTATTCTGCAGGCTTCAACTGAACAATGCGAAATGATCAGGAGCCTCCAAACCATCTAAAAACGAAGATTGAGCTGTTTTTATATTTTTAGTTTTTTTATTATTGCTGGGCCGCCATTGGCACGTTTTTTCAAAATCAAACGCTTTTTCCATCCTCCCCACGGTAGTAATACTGTGTCAAAATTTCATTAAAATCGATTCAATAATTTTTGCGTTACGCAATATAGAACGATCTAAAGCAGTACTCGTATGTACCTATACATCACAAATCAATCAATCAAATCAAGTCGCTCACCTCCCAGCCACCCCAAATTCACCGACACCCAACAAAGGTAGAAAATGATCAGAAATCCCTGAAACGCCTAAAACGAAGTTTGAGGAATATTTGAATTTTTATGTTTTTTTGCTCATTGCTCCGCCATCCGTGAAACGATTTCCAAAATTATAGCAGCATTACCTGCTACGACCCCACAGCATATCGCTGCCCAAATTTTATCACATCCAACAGACAGAGAGACATACCGACGGAAATGAGTGACGTGTATTTTCGTTAAAAAGCTTATCATCTCAAAATCGAAAATTTTCGCGATCACAATACTCCCCTCACCTATCGTTATGGGAAGTAAAATTGGTTTTGTTACATGTACGTATTTGATAACAACATTTTTAAAATGAAGTTTTTCTTAAAAAAGATGGAAAATACCAATGACGTCTTTCAGACGGCACGTTAGTATAACGTAACAGAAATGACACCTTAATAGTTAAGGGTTAACTAGTATTAAGCCTCAACGCTCAACGACGCCAGCCTAAAAACCCAAGAACCACAAAGTCTACTCTTTATGCTGTGCCACAAATTCATTACTATATTATTATTATTTGCATTTTATATCCCCATCAAACGTGAAACGGGTGCGTCAGATTCTTTTCGCCAGGCTCTGCATGCTTGGCAGCAGCGTTGCCAACCATAATTTCAAATTCTGTCACACTTTTTGCAGGTTTCCGTCAAACAACCTATTAAAATATTTTTCCCGTCACTAAGATCCTTCATGATAGGGATAGGGAGTTATTGCAACTCTAAACAGTGTCAAAGGTAACCACAAAACGTTAATGCTAAAAGCACATATCGTGAAAAGGTATAACAGTAACCAAGAAATATTTGAATTATCTGTGGCACTTTATTGCCTAAATTTCCATCACCCGTTCAAACTGCTCTTCATCCGCACCCGAGTTGCCCGAGAGATTGACGGCTCAAGACGATGAACGCCCCTCACAGCATTAATGTTATCAATTCTAAAAGTGTATTCCACTGGTCTGCACTCACCCGCACTGCGTTGAACTGACTGCAATAGTTGTGTTCCACTGGTAAAGTTCTATTGCACTGCTTGATTTTTAGTATGTTCCACTACCCGCATTCTCTGAGTGTAGTGCGCACTCAGGGCAACTTTTTCGCACGAGCCTCGGGATCTCGTGCTGTAGTGCCAGTGCAAATATGGCGAATATGGCTTCCAAAATGTCAGATTTTTGGATTTTAAATGAATTACTAGAAAGCGATGAAAGTAGTGATGATGAAGAAGAAATTTCAATGTTATTGAAGGAAAAGCGAAAAATACAGAAAGTTTGTTTGTGGAAACTGTAGTACACAGATTCAGCGATAAATAAGTATAAACATTTTTTCTAATAAAAAAAAAGAATTTAAAATTTAATAAAATCATTTTTAGTTTAAAAGTAATTTTCGTGTGGAAAGGACTACATGCTACAAGTTAATAGAAGAATTCAGGGACTCTTAATTCTTCCCCCGGAAGACCACATTTGCCATCATAATTTTCATAATCCTCAGACATTTTATACCTTTCTAACTTAAAATTCGTCATTTTATGACAAAAAGATTAAAGTTAATAGACACCGACATTAAACAGCACTATTAACCTTAGAAAAAAACAAAAGTCAGCTGTCATTATAAATACACTGTTCTGCTTGGATACGTTCCACTCGGGAATTGCACTGATCCGCACCGATATGCACTTTGTCAGAGCAAATGATAAATTTGGACTTGTCAAGAGCGCAGTGAGTGCTGCTCAGTGGAAAACACTATTACTCTCGTAATCTCGTACCTATCGGTGTGGGAAGGTGGGCGATGATTTGGTTGCAAGGAGATCTAAAGATTCATGCATTGGGAAAATAATAAAATGGTATCATCATTATGTGTGGGAAGTACTGAATCAATCAACTTGACCCCATTTTTTAGATATGCCGTCGCTGCGCCGGCGACAAAGGGTATGTAGCGGTAGCAGCGTCGGGGGCGCCGGCGGCAGTATCAAAAACATTGAGGCGACTTTTCTGTTTTTCGGTTATACGCAACGAGCACCAACTATTCGGTGGCAACAAGTACGTTTAGCTTTAGCGCTGGACGGGACAGCACGTAGTAGGATTAGAGTTTTTTGTGATATGCAGGGAGATGGTTTGTTTGAACGAGTTTGCTTAGATAAACGATATAACTTTTCCTTCAGTAGGGCAGTAGGCTATAAAAATAAAGCCAAGTCGATTGACCCGATACTTTCCGCAAGTTAACGTTTTAATTTCCAGTTCCACACCGATTACCCATAGGTGACGAGAGGATTGTGATCGGGAAAGTTTTCGATTTTGAGAGAATGCCCTTTATGGGCGTTTTATGATATCTACATAACAAAAATCAACCTCTGCATAGATAGATGGATCGATCGATAATTTTTTTTTTACTTGTGTCTTCGGCATCGACTACTTTGGTCATTAGCCTCGTGTTCTGTGTGGGCTTTGTTACTGTTTCCCGGCGCCACTTAGGAACAGCACTGTTAATTAGAAGCCAACAGTGAATGCTCAGGTGGGGGTTCTCGCCGAGCTTTTTTTTTATGGATATTTATTTTTCCCCCTCGACCCTAACCACTGGGCCAACCCACCCCCTAATCGATAATTTACTGATGATATGTACATACTGTACTTTCACAAGTCAAAAAAAGAAAATAAAATAACAAATAAAACAGTGTTTGGTTGACAGACATAACATACAATTTACAGATAAATAGCACAATAAATAAAATAAAATAAATAATATAAAAGAGCAATATTGCGAAAGGTACATGTAAATACAAGTAGTAATAGAAATATTAAAACCACATTATTGAAACACATTTACATTTTTTAAATTCTGATATGGTGCATGATGTCGTCCATTAGAAAAGGATGCACCAGATATTAAAAAACTTCTTATTGCAGTCCTAAACTGTGGCAGAGGGGAGTTTTTAACTTCAGGATTCAGTATATTGTATAATTTGGGACCGTAGTAAGAAACTCCATCGCATGGCTTGGCAAGTCTTCTGAATGGTAGCTTTAAAGTATTTTTGCCTCTAGTACTATATCGATGAGTATGAGTTTCATACTTATCTTGATATTTATGAATATACAACAAACAATCCAGCGCATACCGTGACGGAAGAGTTGGAATTTTCAAGCTGATAAATGCTTCCTTACAATCACCTTTATACGGTATGTTAGCTACTATCCTTACTGCTCTTCTTTGGAGTCTAAATATTCTAGAAAATATAGATGAATGACCCCAAGCGAGTAAACCATAACTCAGTTTTGAGTGTACCATTGCAAAATACGCCACACGCAGCACATCAGAAGATGCTCTGAGTCATAACTGCCGTAAGGAAAATACTATTTGTGATAGTGATTTTACTAATGAATCACCATGGGTATTCCAACATAATTTTGGATCTAAACGGATGCCTAAGAACTTTGCAGAGCTCGCGCTATCATACTGTGCAATATTTTTGGTGGTTAGGAGGATCTCTACAGTTTTGGAATCATTCAGCCTTAGGTGATTCATTGCAAACCACGATTCAGCAACCAGCTTTACGTTGCAGGTATTTTGCAGTAATTGATTCATACTCTCTGCTCGAATTAAAAGTGTTGTGTCGTCAGCATAAAAAACACAGTCTATGTCTGCTAAAGCTAAGGGGAAGTTGTTAATGTAAAGGAGGAATAGTACTGGCCCAAGGATAGAGCCCTGCGGTCAATCATCTCAGATCGCGACTCCCCTAGCCTCACAGTTTGTTTTCTGTTTTGCAGGTAATTTTTTATGAGACACACACTGCTAGCATCAAAACCATAAAATGGTAATTTCCCGATCAGAATGTCATGAGATACACAGTCGAAAGTCTTGCTTAAATCACAAAAAATTGCCTTCGTTAATGCACCATCCTCAAAGCATCGCAGCGTTATTTCTGTAACTTTTAATATAGCATCAGTTGTTCCACGTTTTTTTCTAAAACCAAATTGTTGTTCGTTTAAAAGATTATGTGATTCTAAATATTCAACGATTTGTAATTTTAACAGTTTTTCTAGAATTTTAGAAATTATATGTAACAAAGATATTGGTCTATAATTATTTGTGTCATTTATATCTCCACTTTTAAAATAAGGTACTACTGATGCTATTTTCAAAGCGTCTGGGAAAATGTTATACCTTATACACATGTTAAATAGCTTTGTTATAGGAATTATTATTAAAGTTAGGATAACTTTCAAGAGTTCAACGCTGAAGTCATATATATCTTTACTGCTGCTGTTTTTTAATGAGTTTACGACATCCCTAACTTGATTATAACTGACCGGTTGGAAGCTAAATGTGTTATTATACTTTTGTTCTCTATTTTTTAGGTACTTTAATGTGTCATCGTTTGAGCTAGGTAGTGGTTTAATAATTATAAATGCTATATTCACAAAGTGTTGATTAAATTCATCAGCATGGAGAGTTATCTAATTGGAGTTTTTGATTTGTGTTACCAGCAATGGTCTTCCAAATAGCTTTGGACTTGTTAGGGCTTTCTTTTATAACGTTATCGTTTGTTTTTATTTTGGCATGTGGAATTGCTATTCTGTATTATTCTCTAAACTTATTTCGCATATTTATGTTTTCCGGTGTGTTCATCTTACATGCACTGTTTAAAAAATGCAGTGTTTCTCTCATGAATGCTAGCTCATCGCAAAACCATTTTAAAATTTCTTTGATGCTACTGATATTCACCTTTTTTTCATAAAACGCCTCAATGTACATACTATCGAGCAAATTAATTAAATATGTAAATTTTTTGTGAACACTCAAAACATTGTCATCAACAAAGTCCCACCTTATGGTTTCTACTAAACTGTAGAATATATGTTTGCCATTCTTATATTTTATTACTAGATATTTCTACTACTTTACAGGCTAGGTTTAATTCAATACTTTGAGATAGGTGGTCAGATAGTACTAGAATGTGATTCCTGTGACAACAGGAAGCCTTAACTCATGAGAAAAATGGATCTGTATGTTATCTAAACAGTTTGAGCCTTCAGTAGGAATAAGGATCGTTTGCAAAAAATTTAAAGAATCAAATAAGTCTATTAACCTATGTCTCTGACTATTCGGGTAATTGAAATGAATACTGAAGTCTCCTGCAAAAACAACATTGGAAAGTTTGCTGACTAGAATTAGTACGTTTTCCATTATTTCCAAAAATACTTCCAAATTTCCGCTAGGTGGTCTATAAACTGATACAATTGCTAAACCTATTTCAGTTACTTTTGTAGCTGCTATTTCACATTGTTACTGTTTTGAGCAGTTATTTATATTAGGTAACGGTAAGTTCTTTCCTACTATATATAGCCGTTCCCCCATGCCCCAATCCCTTGTAATAATATGTTGCAAGGTTGTAGCCCTCAATAGCACAAAATTTAATCTTTTCTTCATCACACCAATGTTCATTGAAGCACAATATCGTCGAATTTTGTCTTAGTCATAAGGAGAAATGAGATAATTTCATTTATTTTATTTCTAAGACCTTGAATATTTAGGTTAAAAACTGTGAATCTCTTTTTAGCAACATTAAAATCGTTATCCTCAGTGACTATTTGATTTTGATTTCTATCTGTTTTATGATGGGTTTCTGTGGATGTACTTGTTGGTCTTTTTACTTTATTAAACAAGAAAAAACTGATTTAGAGCCACTGCTGTTAGAGCAATAGATGATCCCTTATTTTGCTTTATAATTTAATTACTAACTGACTTACTGGTACCATAGTTAAGTCCGAAATAGATAGAACAGTTCAAATTGAATTTTTTATATATATTTAACTTAGCGTTGATCTTATTAATTCAAATTTCATCACCCATTTCATTTTTCGCACATAAAAAAATTAAATTGGTGAACTTGCTTACGGGAATTCAATTACTTAAACCTTTCTCAAGAGAATGGCCGGCGATTGCTAATATTTTTAGTGCTAATCATTACTATAAAATAATCATCTTTTTGAAGCGAAACTACCTGTTGAAAAACATTTTTTGTTAACTCTGAAAATTCTATATTGGGCTTTACAAAAGCATCTACTTGAAAAGATATACATATCTAGGCTTTTCCTAAAATTTCTCGCGTACTCATCTCCGTAAATTATAACTTTTCTTTTCCTTTGTATAATATTTGTTGGTACCTCTGGTCCTGCTTCAAAGCCAGTTGGCAGGTTTCCGCAAGTTGGGGCATTTTTTGCGACTGAGCTGCTGGAAGGGCCGAGTACTGGGTGGTTTTCTGTCGTACTGTGGCGTCTTACCCGTTCGTCGGTCTTCAAATCGTCTTCAAACTCTATAGTTGCGTCGCGTATATCAGCTCCGTATTGTAATCTTTCCATTTCCTTGGCTTATGTATCGTTCTTCACTTCTAGTACAGTTAGGCTACTTAACATTTTGACTTCTTTCTACTTGTTTCAATTCATTGATCTCTACGTTCAACTGCTTTGTTTGGCTTAGATATTTTTCAATCTTCTCTGTCAGATTTGAATTTGTCCCTTCTGTTTCAATAATTTTTTGCCGTAGTAAATAAATTTGCTCTTTGTTGTTTTTTAATTGTGCTTTGTTCATGTGCTACTCCTCAATATACAGGGTTACTCACGTTATTCGACACGGAGCATTATGGCTAAAGTATTTGATAAAAAAGAAAATAATAATTTCGGATGGATAGAGACCCATAAAGGCTACATTTTAAAAATATTTTCATGTTATACAGGGTGTCCCAAAAACACGAAATGTATCAAAGTTATGTTTTTTTAATGGAACACCCCATATATTATTGCATATTCAGATTCTTTGGTGAATCCTAGTGTGACTTTATGTATCATACACGGGACTTAAAGCAAACCGTTTAGGTGTAAATCACCATTTTCGGTATAATCAGATATCAGGAAAAAATTGAATATCGCAGAGATTATAAAATTTGGAAGGCTGTGACTTTGCCGTATTACTAAGCATAAAATGCGTCAGCTTTGATGAGACTGTCAAATTTAAATTACGTTTATGCTTGGAGAAATCGGACGATTAATTAAGGAAACTTCGATCAGCGATAACTTGATTTTTTCAAATGGGAATGCCTATTTTTTATACGGTTAAACGTAGAATTTGATAACCTTTCTAATGATATAAGATTGTGAATATCAATGTCTGGTAGTTTTCATTTAATTTTAAATTTTCAAACAAATTGGCGTTTTTCAATTTTCCTACGTAGCAGGCCATGAAATATAACAAAAACATGTTAATTCAGATGGAAGAAAGCAAGTAACTCAGAAAAAATATACAGACGAAATAGAATAAAGAGACAAGATGATAAAAATTCCTTACAACAAATCAACTCTCCAAGTAACAACTGCGATAACATCTCTAAGGTCAAAGAGAGGCTGGAGTAGGGCAGTAATAGATATTTTTTACAGTCTACTGGCACCGCAATTTACTAGAGGTTAAAAATTTCCAAGACAATTAAAAACCCTGTATGAAACAAAAACAACCAGCGACTGTTGCTGCAGCACGCAATTATCAATCATATGTAATGGTGTAATAAAGTAGTCTCCGTGTGGGGGCGGGTTAGAATATCTTCCATCGTATATCCTGCGTGTCGTAAAAGGCGTCTAAAAGGAACCGAACTACTGCCGGTATAAAGAGTAACCTCTTCTCAACCAACAGCTTTGGGTGGACGAGTTGAGAAGAGTCAGGACACTTTCTTGTCGTTGGGGTGAGAAATTGCCCCTAAAGGCGCATGAACCAGTAGATACCATCTGGTCAACGGCATGAGGATGTAGAAAGCAAATGGGAAACTACTGCATTAAAGATCTTAAGGATATCCCAAGAGAAACTCGTAAAATGAGTAAATGCATTTTACGAGTTCACAACATGTCTGTTAAGACATTGTGTCTATGATGATGATAATAAAGTAGTAATTTGCATCGATACCTCTGATTGGAGCCCTTCTATTTTGCAATATCTATTAGCAATATTGCAAAAAAGGAATACTGACAAATCAGTTTTAAATTTTTTGCCATTTAAGTTATGTTTTATAATTTGAACAAATTTTAATGCATTCTTCATTTTCTGCGATCTTGCTAATAGGTACTGAAGAATTTTCAGAACTCCGGTCAGAGGTACTTTTGGCTTGAGTTATGACAGAATTGCATACTTTTTTATATCATTAAAAGTGAAATTTTATTATGAAAATAATAAACTGCCTATAACATTGTCTAGTAGTTTTCGTTTCATTTCAAAATTTTTAATGGTTTTGGAAATTGCCAATCTCTAGTACAATGCAGTAGCTAGAAGGCCGTGAAAAAAGCCATTTCTGCCATACTCCAGCTTCTCTTTGACCAAAGATATGTTACCGCCGTTGTTTCTGGTTAGACTTTGTTTGTTGTGAGTAATTTTTATAATCTTGTCCCTGTAGTCTAGTTCGTGTGTATTTTTCTGCTAAGTTAGTTGTTTTCTTCTACCTGAACAGGTGTTTGTTTATATTTTATGGTCTGCTAGGTTGCTTATAGGTTGGAAAATCGAAAAACACCGATTTGGTTGAACATTTGAAATTAAATAAAAACTGTCAGAGATTGATATTCACAACCTTATATCATTAGAAAGGTTATCAAATTCTACGTTTAACCGTATAAAAAAATTAGGTATTCCCATTTGAAAAAATCAAGGTACTTATCGCTGATCAAAGTTTCCTTAATTAATCGACCGATTTCTCCAAGCATAAACGTAATTTAAATTTGACAGTCTCATCAAAGCTGACGCATTTTATGCTTAGTAATACGGCAAAGTCACAGCCTTCCAAATTTTATAATCTCTGCGATATTCAATTTTTTCCTGATATCTACTTATACCGAAAATGGTGATTTACACCTAAACGGTTCGCTTTAAGTCCCATGTATGATACATAAAGTCACACTAGAATTCACCAATGAATCCGAATATGCAATAATATACGGGGTGTTCCATTTAAAAAAACATAACTTCGATACATTTCGTGTTTTTGGGACACCCTGTATAACATGAAAATATTTTTAAAATGTAGCCTTTATGGGTCTCTATCCATCCGAAATTATTATTTTCTTTTTTATCAAACACTTTAGCCATAATGCTCCATGTCGAATAACGTGAATAACCCTGTATTTATGCTCAACTTCACTTACATCGTTTTCAAAGTCTCTAGCTCTTTTCTGTAGCCGATCTATATATGCTTGCTTTTCTATTACCTCTAATTCCAATCTCTTGATATCTGCTTGTCGTCTTTCTACATTTGAGTCATTTGTCTTTACTTCACATTCGTGAGAGCAGTATATTTTATTTTCTGTTAGTTTAATTATGCATTTCATCCGGTTGCAACAGCTGTAGGGGTATACACCAAAACAAGTAATACACACATAGTATAGAGCATCTTTATTCTTGCTACATGGATTGTGATGAAATTTGGGCAGCGATATGCTGTGGGGTCGTTGTAGGTAAGGGCGCTATAATTTTGGAAATCGGTGCACCGCGGCGGAGTAATAAGCAAAAACAAAAAATTTCAAATATTCCTCAAACTTCGTTTTTAGGTGTTTGAGGGGGTCCTGATCATTTTCTACTATTTTTGGATGGGGGTGAAATTGAGGTGCTTGGGCGATGGGAGTTGTAAAACTGAAGATTTTGTTGTATTCATATTTCATACTAGGCTGCCGATTCACCTATGAAAGAAAGACCTAGCGGCATCCAAACATTGCTTTGCCTATTACAGAAACCAAGGGACTTCTGATTGGATTATTGAATTGATTTCAATGAAACTTTGACACACTATTGTTACCGTGGCGAGGTTGGAAAACGCGTACGGTTGTTAGAATTCGTGTCACGAGCAGTGCAGCAATAATCAACAAACTAAAAAATTGCAGATATTTTTTCAGAGGGGGTAAAATTGGGATAGTTTGGGGAGGTGAGGTGTTGCGAAACTGAAAAATTTGTTGTATTCGTAGTGAGCTCTTCGTTGCCCTGTAAAGGAACGACATAACATACTTTTCAGCTTTAACCGAAAGCAGCCGTACCTCAGGCAAAAAAATAATTTTTGAAATTACATTGTAGATAATTTTGTATGTAATGTGTAATGTCAGTAGCTCACCACTAAACTAATATAGTAGCAATAAAATGTATAAACCGTACCGTGGGTGCATCGAAAAATTCCTGTGACATGTGCGAGTGTGATGACTGTGATGCATAGGTAATATTTCCGTTTGGCCGCTCATGGTGTCGTGACCTCATTTGACCTAATGCTATTATTTCTAAATCATTTATACTCGTGTATCGGTCGCTGCGGGACCATCATGTGACTACTTCTATTCGAAAAAATGCTGAACTTTCCGATGGAGCTACCAAGTCGCCATTTCACTTATTTCAGCATTTGGAATTAACATTTTTATAATGCCTATCGATTCGACATATTTTACGCTGATTTTTTGAAGGAGGTTGTCAGTAGTAATATCTATACAGTGACATCTTTCTTAATACGATCAGTGACAACAAGTTTTCCAATGTTATTGTTTTTCAATTGTTTATGTCGATACTATTCCGCATCTGATCGTGATAAAATCTGCGTTAAAAACCAGCTGCTATCTGCCAGGCAATGATCGCACGATGACATATAGCTATTTGGAACGACCCTCTTTTCTATACTTCGGGACAGGACAACAGTTATAAGAGAAAAGTAAAAGTAGTAAATCTGTCTATATAAAGTTGCACCACTAAAGCAACTCGTATATTTTACACTGTGAATACCGGGGCTTAGCTCCTTGATCGATCTGTTCAGTATGCGAAAAGCTTTGACATTGACATTATTCGCAGGTTCGCGTCCATAGCAACAGTGTGGTAGCTATTTTGAGTATTTAATGAATTAATATGTAACTTCATTAATCAATACATGTAGATTATAATTGATTTTTTCAAACTGTCACTGTTCTTCCAAACACACCCTCAGTAAATAAAGCTAAATTTCTTTTCTATAAAAGAACATGATATATCCTCTTGAGAAGAGCGTTCATCAGCAACGTTTCCGCAAAAAAATTAACGTCCTGCGATAGATATAGAATGTTTCATTTTTTTTACTCGAGAGGAGTTTTTTTATTTTTTTGTTTATTTATTTTTGCACTCTGCCAAGAAGCAATAAAACGACTTGAAAGCGGTATGGTTATTTGGAATTTGTTGAAAAAATAAAAGCTAACAAATATATTTTTGATGCCCAATTACTTTGTTTTATTGCAAAGCATAATATAGTATTATTGTTTTCATTACAACCAAATGGTTTCAAAAGTTATGCTTATTTGAAGTAAAAAATAAAATGTCAGTATAAAGCAAATACGTATATCGCGAATCGTCCCAAGTAGCACACTATATTGGATAAACGTTGTTTCTATGCCGGCCCAATATTTATTCATTGATAGATCATTCACCAGTATTGGTCCTATATTGGTTGCAGTTTGGAATTGAATATTGGTTTTTTCCCTCTTACCCCAGATTGGCCCAATATGTTATTTTGTGATATTGCCTCTGCAATATTGGCACTATATTGTAGTTGTGTTGGTAAGTACAATATTGCAGGTAAATACTGGTGCAATGTTGTAATTGCAGAGAAAGTACAATATTGTATTGTATAGCATGGGTCCTATATCGGCTACGTATTGGAATTGCAATATTGGTTTTTCCCTCTTGCCTCAGATTGGCCCAATATGTTATTTTGTGATATTGGTTTTGCAAAATTGGCACTATATTGTATTTGTGATGGTAAGCACAATAATGCAGACAAATACTGGTGCAATGTTATATTGACAGAGGAAATATAATACAGTATTGTATAACATCGGTCCTATATTGGCTACACATTGGAATTACAACATTGGTTTTTCCCTCTTACCTCAGATTGGCCCTATAAAGGGTGAGTTTTTAGTACCGGTTCGGTCCATAACTCCACTACTCTAGAAGATAGTGAAAAAAGTTGTATATAAAAGTTATAGCCACGGATATGCTCCTTGCTCAGAAAATATTTTGATTTATACAGGGTGATCCATAACCACGTGGTGATGCAAACATGCATTTTTTTAAATGAGACAACCTATATATTATTCCATATTCAAATTCTAATAATGATTTCCGTTCCTCCAATGTAGGGTATTGTTACATTATACAGGGTATTTCAAAAGTTATGACCATCTAAATCGCTGTCAAATGAACGTACTGTATATCAAAAAGTGATGAATCAAAAATCATATTTTTTACACGGAGGTATAAAAAATATCATCTAGCTTTAAAATCGGCTATAAAAAAAAGCGCGCGACGCATATTCGTATACAGGGTGATGTAGAATGCAAAATACAGGTTTTCTCTTTCTTTTCAAATGTAACCCCCAATATTTTATTATACCAAAGAATTGCTTTTAATATGCTCTTTCATCTTTGTATAGCACTTGTTGTACCTACGTCCATCAGTTTCCGATATATTTGGATTTTTCGGTAAATTTAAAATATAGCATCTATTTTTGTACTGAAATTTATTTATTTTGAGCAAGTTCTATCGAATTTGTTTTTTATTTAACGAACAACTAAATTATAAGGTCATGATAGTATTTGATGAATCCAAAACCCTGAATCATCGAGATAATAAAGTCAAGTATACCGAGGAAACAATTTTGTAGGCGTGACGCATAATTATCAAGCAGATTTATCAGGTATGCTTTGAAAAATTGACGGTTTTCATAACCTGCTCAATAATTCCGTACTGTGTGAAAAACGAGCTTTAAAAATAATTTTTCCATTGAGGGTATTCAGGAGAATCTTTGAGAAATTGCCTACTTGCCTCTAGAATATATCAACTATGAACAGCAATATCCAGAACAGAGGCACTCTAAAACTAATGCGTTTGAAAGATTGAAGAATCGTTTTATTTGGACCGTGTCGTTTAATATCCGTTTGATAATTATGCATGACGTCTATAAAATTGTTTCCTCAGCACACTGGACCTACACTATCTCGTTAATCCAGTGTTTTGACTTGATCAAGTACTATTATGGCCTTATATTTGAGTTGTTTGTTAAGCAAAAATAAAATTTGATAGTATTTTCTCAAAATAAATAAATTTTAGTAAACAAATAGAGGGTATATTTAAAATTTGTAGAAAAATCGAAATATCTCAGAAACTAATGGATTCAGCCATACCAAGTGCAAAGATGAAAGAGCATATTAAAGGCAATTCTTTGGTATAATAAAATATTGGGGGTTATATTTAAAAAAAGAGAGAAAATCGAGATTTTGCATTCTACATCACCCTGTATACCAATATGCGCAGCGGGCTTCTTTTATAACCGATCTTAAAACTAGATGATATTTTTTATCCATCCGTGTAAAAAAATGATTTTTGATTCATCACTTTTTGATATACAGTACGTTCAATTGACAGCGATTTGGATATAAAAAAAGCCATAACTTTTGAAATACCCTATTTAATTTAACAATACCCTATATTGGAAGAACGGATATCATTAGTAGAATTTGAATATAGAATAATATATAGGGTGTTTAATTTAAAAAAATGCATGTTTGCATCACCACGTAGTTATGGATCACCCTGTATAAATCAAAATATTTTATGAGCAAGGAGCATATCCGTGGCTACTTTTTTCGATATCTTCTATAGTAGTGGCGTTATCGACCGAGCCGGTACTAAAAACTCACCCTGTATGTTATTTTGTGATATTGATTCTGCAATATTGGCACTATCTTGTATTTGTGATGGTTAGCACAATATTGCAGGTAAATATTGGTTCAACGTTGTACTGACAGAAGGAGTATAATATTGTAAAAAAGTACATTGGCACAATATTTCAGTTGTTTATATACTATTGCGCCAAACTTGGAATTTGCTGTTTCAACAAACATTTCAAATAAAACGCTAAATTTCTATTGTCTCAGCTCGCTGCTTTATAATATGGCTTTTATGTTGTTGGTGTAATCATATAGGTATTTATTATTTATCTAAGCAAAACAATATACCTGTTAATTAAATACCGTAGCCAACAAAACATTTAATGTTTGTTTTAACTAGATCTATGGAAAAATATTGTATTCTTTAATAATTACCTTAGTTTTCTCGGACAACGTACAAGAGTTTTTATTTTTTTATTCAATAACGGCGCATGGGAGGAAATTAACTCAAGAGAGCTGTTATTTTCCGAATTAAATGGGAAATTCGAAGATAATTTTTATTTCGGAAAAAACCATTGGCGTCTCATTTTTTTCCTCAAAAATATCAAAGTTGTTGCCCGTACGCACGCCACTACTGAAACTGAAAATTATTTATGTACTGGAAAATGTGCACTTCTGTTTACTATTACTATGTACCAAATATCATTAAAATATGTTCAGCGGTTTTAAAAATATTAATTAATTTCCATTTTTTTCCTTAAACTTTAACACCCTGTATTTTCGTAACGGTACATTTTTGGACCATACTTTATAAAGCAAACTATCATTAATTTTTCATGTAGATTTACTCCCTTGAATATTCGCATATCATTAAGGAACACCCTGTATAGGTATATTTAACATAACCATTTATTTTTTGTGCCAGAGTGGAACATAGCGGAATTATATGAAAAAAAAAGTGTTTAGTGTTTTACAAGCTCTCATTATAGAGGATTCAATAGCTCAAAGTAATGGAAGCACTATACTTTCTGCTTAATACACTATTGTATGATCAACATGTTTTCAGTTATGATTTAAATCTGATTTTAGAGTATTGTATTTTCAGAAAATAATTAACTCAATCAAAGTTCAGTATTTATGAGCAGATTTTGACCTAAACATATTGTAGGTCCACCTCAAATGTTCAGATCTATCTTAAAAAGATGTTTACCCATCTTAACACACTACCGTCATTGTAGCTTGAAGTAAGGAAATGAATACAAACCTCAGTTTTTTAAAGAAAATAGGTATACTCTGTTACCTGATACTTTAAACTGGCTTGAAGTCTATTTGATAGGTATCAGCTGACGAAGAAGTGTATCTCAAATTTAATTTTTTACTAGTGGTGTTGATTGGCAATCCTGCGATCAAGACCATATTAGTAATATTCTTACCTTATTTAAAGCGTAATCATCATCATTCAGATCAGCCATACTGATACACTGAAAGAAACGTCGGATTTTCCGAGAAAATGTAAAATAAGCATAGAGACTTCACAGCATGGACGAAAACGTCACCGTGTCAATTCTCGACATTAGTAGTACTTGCACTCAGTACAGCCCTGTATTCCTTCAAAGCTTAAAATTGATACGTCAAGACTCAATCTGGGGTATTTTTAATTATCACTAGCCGAACAGCTGTTCGCTGTTGACACGGCTGACAGTTTAAAGTATCGGGTAACAGGGTATATACAGGTAATAATTGAAGATTAATTAACCTCGGTAACTTGAAATTTTTGACAGTTATAAGTAGAAAGTACCGTCCGTTATTAAAAGCCACTTTTATATTTCAGAAGCAGTTATAAAAAAATCGCCAGTGCCACAGACCTCGAAATAAGACAGGTAGCCAGCGTTTCTTCAGCGGGTGCAGGAGATCGAGAAGGTGGAAGGAACGTCAGTGTATAAGTGAAGTGCTCTACTATAGTGTTAGTCTATTCTCAGCATCTTATCCCATTCAACAAGAATGAATGATCCAGTACAATATGCATTTGTTTTATGATACACTTTTCATTTTTATATTATTATTATCATTTTAATAAATTGTTTTATGGGTACAGTTTATATATTATTTAAATTTTCTTGCTTATGTGGTACCAAAATTAGACATTCCTCAATATTGTGAAAATTGATTGGAACAATATGTAATTTAGAGCGTAAAGAAAACATAAACTTTAATATTGGGCCAATGACTAAAATAACATTAGTCATATATTGCAAATCAATATTGGACATATATTTCAATTCAATATTGGGCATATATTTCATATCAATATTAGTCATATATTGCAAATCAATATTGGATATACAGGGTGTCCCAGAAAGACGGTCCCATAGAAGAACCCCCATCTCACTGAGTCAAAACATTGCGAATAAACACAACATACCTATATACCAAGTTGCACCGTTTGACCGTGAGAGG
Organism: Callosobruchus maculatus; assembly: GCA_951848785.1. Classification (NCBI taxonomy): domain Eukaryota; kingdom Metazoa; phylum Arthropoda; class Insecta; order Coleoptera; family Chrysomelidae; genus Callosobruchus; species Callosobruchus maculatus. Next base: position 1,065,829 of record CATOUR010000191.1, on the reverse strand, counting down.
GCTTCAAAGTCAAGAATAATTTTTCAATTTTTGTTGATAACTTCACAACGACATTTGCGATTTGAATGAAATTTGGTAAACGTGTAACACCATAAAAATGCCGCATTTTAATACTTTTAACTCTAACACTATGATGTTTTAGCATGGTGAACCGATGTCTTCGCCACTTACATTGACCACTATTTTTCTTATTTTTAGTGCTTTCGGTTTGAAATTTTTCCACAACAAAGATACATCATTAACAAATATTTTTTGACTCTTAGTAAATTTTCGCATCTGTCACGGTTTAACAGTTAAAAATAATTCTGTGATACTTCAGTAGTAGCGCACTGGTCTATTTTATCCGGAATTTAATTAATTGCATTTTGTTAGTCTTTCGCTTGTAAAATTATCGTTATCAGGGTAAATCAGTTATGCTTCTAAATGTGTCGGTTCGGTACTTTTTCGCACAAATTGACAGTAAATAAATTGAAAAAATGTTATTGATATTTCGCAGATCCTGTTTCACGAAGACGTCTTTCGATTCTGCCAAACGTTTTAGCACATGGTGTTCGTCGATTGGGAAACCTTTCTTGGTAAACGTACACTTTCCTACGTACACTTTCTCTGTAGTTTCCGTCGCAGCGCCCCAGAACTAGCAGCATATCAGTTTGCTCAGAAAAACTGTACTGGTTATCCATTTTAAAACTTATTCAGTCAAAAATGACAGTGGTGTCACTAAATGTTGAAGTAATAAAATGTGCCGTTTTTTCATGTTTTGTTTTTAGGCTCTAGACATTTCAAATGACAATGGCCGCATTCAGCAGACGGAACGATTGCGTAACAGTTTCCGATCTTTCTGCTGTTCTCTACGCTACGTCTCAACATGTTGCGGATCGGTAGCGATTATTTGTAGCGAAAAATTTTTACGCTCACTTTTGGTAGCTGACAGCTGTACGTCACAACTGACAGCAAACCCGTTTAAATTTGAATAACCGGTAGGTATTAAATGGGTATTTATTAACCACAAATTATGACAACAACTGTCAGTTACTGTCATATTTCTCAACTTGTAGCGTTACATCCAGCAGATTCACGCTACCGCTACATAGCGCAAACGGTAGCAGCTTGCTCTGCTGAATGCGGCCAATGACGTCCAAAAATTATTGCTCGCAACTGTATCTGACGAAAAACAATATTGTTTTTACCATTAAAGCCAACAAAAAGATTTAAACCACCTACATCATTGTCACTTCACTCTGATAACAATAATTTTTCAAGCAAAAGACTAACAAAATGCAATCAATTGATTTCCGGGTAAAATAGACCCCCGGTATTTTTTGAAGTGCGCTTTTACTAAAGTATCACAGAATTATTTTTAACTGTTAAACCGTGACAGATACGAAAATTTACTAAGAGTCAAAAATATTTGTCAATGATGTATCTTTGTTGTGGAAAAATTTCAAACCGAAAGCACTAAAAATAAGAAAAATAGTGGTTAATGTAAGTGGCGAAGACATCGGTTCACCATTCCAAAACACCATAGTGTTAAGAGTTAAAAGTATTAAAATGTGCCATTTTTATGGTGTTACACGTTTACCAAATTTCATTCAAATCGCAAATGTCGTTGTGAAGTTATCAACAAAAATTGAAAAATTATTCTTGACTTTGAAGCCCTCTCGCTGTCAAACGGTGCAACTTGGTATATAGGTATGTTGTATTTATTCGCAATATTTTGACTCAGTGAGATGGGGTTCTTCTATGGGACCGTCTTTCTGGGACACCCTGTATATTGCAAATCAATACTGGTCAAATATTGCAAATCAATATTAGATATATATTGCAAAACAATATTGTAGCAATATAGCAGAAAGTCCACATCTCTTTATTAGGCCAATATTGAGAAACTATCAAGGGCCAATGTATAAGGAATATTGGATCAATATTAGGGCAATATTATTCTGCTACCTGGGGTATAGCAGTGATAAAGGTATGGATTTTCTACGAATTTCCTATCAGTTTCAGCAACTTTCTGTGTAAAATTCAAGCAAATTATACAATATTTCTTACGGTTAATGGTTCTTACTTTGAAAGTTTTTTCATTTGTTCATCTATCTCATCTATTTGTCGTTCCGTTGTTGCTTCATCCTGATCTTCTGCAATTATGGCATTACTTTCATTATCAGCATCTTTGATAACCTTCATAAACTTATCCCATTCTTCTTCCATAGGATCCTTGTACTCTTGGTGCCTAGCCTGAAAGATTCCCAACAGTGGTCTATCAGATTAAACAGTATACATAATTTGCACAACTTTGTGAATGAGGTTTCCTTTCCCCTCATTAAACAACCGTAGCTGCAACCGAGTACAAGATTGGAGTTGCGGTTAGTATTTGTTGTTATTTTGTAATTTGCAGTCCTTTCATGCAAAACCGCTCTTTCCTATTCATTTCACCTTTCTCCTTCTCCGAAAAGAATCCCAGGTGCAACTTCATCTCGAATTTTTGCCATTAAGTCTGAGCGCGTAAAGCTAGAGGCTAGCGAAGTCGCAAAATAACTATATAATCTCTTATCAAACTTCTGCAATGTTTTATTGAAGACGTAACGAATTTTCACAGAATTGTTTTCCAAATTTACACCGCAGTGGCGCAGTGTCAATTATTATTAACAAAGTTTCATATGCAGCTTACGTTCAAACTAGTGATAATTCCACTGATAATGCGGATGACATATGTGACGAGGTACCACCCATATTAGCTGACAGACTTGGTGCAAGGATACCACCTAACATTTCTTTCACAAAAAATACAACCGAAAGTGTAAGTATATTACTACAAATGCACAAAAGCTGACAAGAATTTTAATTGTGGGTGAAGAAGTTGTGAAATAGTGTCATCGTTCTAAATTCGTACGTGTCCTCGGATGTCAGTGCTCAAGGGGTTGTGAAGCCTGGCGTAGAATTTTGTGATTGTGATGTCAAACCACTTTTCCAGCAATCAATGCTTTTTGGTACGGATGACCATATTATAGTAATGTTCAGTTCAAATTACTACAAAAATCATTGCAATTTTACTTCCGTTAAGTAAAGTCACAAACGTGACCATTATGTGTAAACGTAGCAGTGCATTGTATACTAGCATAGAAACCTTTATACTAACTAAAATTCAATCTTTCATACAAAATAATAGAAATGTTTCTATTAACTTCAAAACAAATGAGGCATTACATTCCTTTTACACAAATTGTAGAAAAAGTAGGTAATAGCAATAATAATATAGTGCTTATAGCCTAAGAGCACGCTGTTTTCCTACCTTGATAAGCGAACCACACTTTTGAAATGACGTAATCGATTTACCAAGACGTTTTCAAAATGATAACAGTACCTGTTTCAATGTTGTCGGAAGTTGCCGCTCGAGGGGGCGAGGCGGTGAAAACTCTGCTTTGCGACGATTTTCGAAAAATAGCTTCGTTTTGGTAAGTGCTATCGAAAAAAGGTTCAAATGACTTATAGAGAGAACAAAATTATGCATAATACTGCTCATTACGTTTCGTGTGCGACCAATAGTTTTCATTCTACAACCCCCGAAGTTAGGGGTTGATTTTCACTAAGATCAGAATTTTATCGCGGATTAAGACGAAGAACATTGTCAAAAAGTTCCGTAACACGTTTTTTTCACTGAATAAATTATATTTGCTCATTTCTATATTATCTGCAGCTGCCTAAACTCAACCAATTTGGTCTTATAAAAAAGTACGAAATTTAGAAGCGGCAACCCCCCCCCAACAACATTAAAACAGGCATGCAAAGTTGCTATTATGAAAACGTCCTTCCATAACAAATCGATAACGTGATTTCAAAAGTGTGGTTCGCTTCAAGGAAGAAAAAGGTAGTTTTTTCGTGAATTATAGCAATGCGACAATTTTTGAAGATCACTCACCTAGAACAGTAAATATTATACCGCAAGACTTATAATCCATAATATGTAATAAATTAGAACAGCTAGAGATTTTTCTTGAAGACACTAATTGTGATATTTCTGCGTAACAGAACATTGGATGAAGGATGCACAATTGGATTCAATCGAAATCCCTGATTTCATGATGGCCAATTTTTATTGTAGAAAAATTTTTGGTCATGGGGAGGGGGGGGGGGTGGTAGGAATTTCATGTGAGTAGAGGTATTTGTTTCGGTAACATTTCTAGACTTTCAATTGATAGAGAGTTTGAATCTGTGGTAACATTTTTTAAAGATTCCAAAATTCTATCATACAGTGTAAATTGAGAGATTATAAGTTAGTAGTTTGTGGAGACGTTAATATTAACTTTTTAGAACAGCGTGCTAATTTAAGTTCTTTACTAGACCTACTAGGTACATGGGATATTCAGCCAACAATAAATTTATCAACTAGAATACATAGCTGCTTGGATATTATCCGAGTCTATTTAGACAAACATTCATATCAGACTTTAGTTATTCGTGGCAATATAAGTGATCATCTTGATTAAGTGTTAAGCATTAGGTATGGCCAGAACAACTTTGATAAGAAAACACCAACTATGTATATATGCAAGTGCAAAATGAAGAAAACGTAGTTTATTTGAACGAACTCCATCACATGGAAGATTAGCAGTATATTTATAATATTTAGGGTGATTTTAATTATAAATTTGAAATGTTCTCAAACAAGTTTCATTATTACTATGAATTAGCGTTCGCTTTGAAGTAAATAAAAACAAATAGTAAATCTAGGAAACTCTGGCTTACAAAGTAACTTTTGATATCTGGAAAAAACCTCAAAGACTTATACCACTCGGCTATAGATAACGACAGTAAAAAATTATTATAAAAATTACAAAACGATTTACAGAAAATTGTTAAACGAAGCAAAAAAGTTGTATCATCGAGATCTAATTATCAATTCAAATAACAAGTCTAGTACTGTTTGAAAAATCATCAAACCCGATAAAAATGTAGCACCTAGTCTCGAGCTAAATATTGATAATAATTCAATCACCAATCCCAATGTAATTGCCACTCAACTGTCATTTCGTGGAAATTCCAAATTACACTGCAAAGAAATACCTACCCTGAAATTATACCATAGTCACAAATCAGAAAAGTTCCTTTTTTTCGACTGGCAACAGAAGACGATATAGCGATTATAATAATATGAAAAATTTTGATTTTACAGATCAACTAGCAAATTTTCTGTTAAACTTAAGATAGATAAAAATGGCCCCATATTAAAATCTTATAATTCTTATGATATCAGCAACTTCAGGCCAATATCTATTTTGAGCCCTTTCGCAAAAGGAGTTGAAAAATATGTAGCGATTTTTCTGACTGATTTTTTGGTGAAGGGTATTATCATTCCCTGTCAGTTAGGATTTTTAAAAGGCCTTTCTACCACCAAAGCCATTATAACATTTTTAAATCGGCTATATTCAAATATGGACAAAGATAAAAAACCGTTGGACTCATCATTGGTTTGGTGAACCATAAGCTTCTCCTATAAAAACTGGAGTTATATGGAGTAAGAGGGCTCCCACTTGAATGGTTTGAGAGTTATATGTACTATGTGCAGATTGGTAACTGCAGGTCTGATAAATCTATATGTAAAACTGGGGTACCTCCGGGATCAATATTAGGGCTTTTACATAGCTTACGTGAATGATCTTCAGTAGTAATATCTTAAGGACATTGAAAATAGACGAGATAATTTTATAAAAATCGAAGCTCCCAAGTAATGAGCTTGAGCATTTTTCAGAAAATTTTAAGGCGTTTGTCAATGTTCGAGGCATATTCGGAGGAAAATTTTTTGTCAAAAAGTGTTCATGTTATGTACGCAGACGATAAGTCTCTATTAACAGATGGTCCACTGCTCCAGCGCTTGCCACATGAACAACAGATGAATCCTCTGGGGTCAGCACATGGTTTGACAATAATGGTCTCGTACTGAATAGAGAAAAGTCACTTTTTGTCCATTTTACGTACTCCTCGGGGCCTAATGCCTGTTACAATGTGGTCAATCATTATAATATAATATTTATAATTATTATAATAAATTATCGATCTAAATGAAACACGTAAAATCTATTCAGGCTTTTAAAATGAAGCTGTAAGTGTTTTTGCTAAGCAAACAAAAACAATCTCATGAACTAAATATCTTATTTTTTTTTATGTTACTGCCTTATTTGGTCATAATTTTTTCTTCGGTCATATGTTTATGAGGTAATATAATGAAGTTTTTTATGTTACTGCCTTATTTGGTTATAATGTTTTTCTTCGGTCATATGTTTGTGAGGTAATATAAGTATACGTACAACAGGTTATTTCTATATCTATTTATCTAAATATTGCCTCCTATAGAATTCTTAATGAAGATGTTTTTTTTTTATTATGTTCTCCTTGTAATGACAGTGCTGCCAAAATTGCAGATAATTATCAAAAATCGATCTATCAGGTTTTGTCTCTAAATTATATCTGTACCTCGGAGGTAAATTAAACTCTATGTCCATATCTTAAAAAAAATGATATGTGTATCATTTTTTTATGGTCAACATCCTGATGCTGACATGGACCACTACCAGCCAATATCACTGTTGTCAGTTTTCTCAAGGCTAATTACACTGATCAAAGTAAGACCATTTCCAACAGTCAGCATGGATTCAGGGCATCACAATCTGTGGAGACAGCAACCTTTGACTTTTTCAATAAAGTTTACCAATGATCTGAAACTGTCTGGTTTCATGATCAGTTATGCAGACGACACGTCAGTGGTGGTTAGTGCTACAACACTGAGCCAGATGAACCCTGCACTTGACAAGGTCGTGAGTGAGATGAGCGAGTGGTGCCAAAAAAATCGCCTCATATTATATAAGAATAAAATGGTACATGATTGTGCACTATTATAACAATAAACCGCGAATATGATGTGTTTCTTGGCGTGCATGCAGACGCAAAGTTAAGTTAGATGCGACACATTTATCATATCTGTAAAAAATCAAAGGCAGTTACTCCACTATCCTAAAAATAAAAAATAATGTTACACATCAGACACTTCTGAGTATGTACTATATGCTTTGATTAGTAACAACATGATTATATGAGGACAAGCAAATATAATAAACAGAGTGTTCATATTACAGAAAATAAACATCAGGTTAATTTCCAAGAGACTCTTGCAAAGAAACATATAAGAGATACAGAGATACAGTTTGACAGCCATATTCTCTAAGTGAGCATTGTTCAACCTGAGCTCATAGATTTGTGTAATGTTGTTAATTTTGTGCATATTAGGTGTTAAGTGTTTTACGATGGTTTTATTACTCGTATCATATACTATCTATTTGAAGACATTTTATTTACATCGTGAGTGCAATCCTCGCTTTTTATCATAATATTATATAATCGTTCCAATTTTTTCAAGATATGTTGCCTAACTTTGACATGTACAAGTTTTAAATTTTTCTGTTTTTTTTGTTGTTTCTAATTTCGTGTATATCAAGTGTTAAGTGTTTTAAGACGTTTTTTACTTATGAGTATGATATGTCATATATCTACTATCTATTCAAAGGCGTTTTGATTGACATTGTGAGTGCAATCCTCGCTTATAATCATAATATTATAATAACCATTGTTATTTTTTTTACATATGTAAACCTGACTCTATGACATGTTCTATATCATCTGTGATGATCAAAAGAATAAAGATTAATCTATCTATCTATTTGTGTTTGACTTTTATTTTTGTGTCTGAATATGCTCGCTGAGCTTTTCAAATATGTGTAATGATGTGTTTTGTATTTTTTTTTGTGAATTGTATGAGTTTTGTCCAAAGAGAGAATTTATATAACTGTTATAAGACCAATAGTGACATATGCTTGTGAGATGTGGACTATAATAGGAAGAAAAAATTATAAGATGGGAAAGGAAAATGTTGAGAGCTATCTATGGAGGCGTAAGAACAAATGAGGGACGGAGGAGAAGAACTAACCAGGAAATGGAACACATGCATAAAATCCCAGTATTATAGCAGTCATCAACGTGCAGCGAAGAAGGTGGCTAGGACATGTGGGGAAGCTGACTGGGATGAGAATGGCAAAACTAGTTCTCAATCGAAGATCAATAGGAGAAAAAAAAAGGAAGGGTAGACCAAGGGAGAGATGGCTGAAGAAGGCAGAAGATGATTTAAAAAAAATTAATAATCAACACTGGAAAGAGAAGATGACAGACAGAAATAGATGGTGTGGAATAGTGCAGGATATACTACGAAATAGGTGGTAGAAGTGTCCAAAGACAATTTTAAATTACATATATAAATTTTAGTGGTAGGTATAAGACCAGACTGTACTCATTTCTGCCCTAGGCCTTCATGGCCTGTTGTGCAAATCAATAATAATAATGAGATTTCCAGTATCATTGTTTATATTTATTTTCCATCTTTTGATGCATTTTCTATATTGTCTCTATATACATTTTAATTTTGTGTTAAATGTGACATGATGTTCTGAGTAGTGTCCTTTACCTCCCAGGTACAGATTATAGATATTTAAGTCTTACTCTCTGTCTTACCTTAGCATCTAGTTTAGGGTCATCAAAAAATCCCTCTGGTAATAATTCCTTACCCTCTATCGCTTCTACTACCATTGGTTCTTCTTTGTTTTGCTGAAGTATATTATTTGCTCCATTTTTGGTTTTGACAGGTTTTAAAAACAGGTTGGCATCAAGTGATTTGCTGCTAGTATCATGATCTACAGAGCTGTTGACATTTGAATTTGGCTTTTTCAAAATACCCTTGATTTTCTTATCAGATATTTCTTGTAAAGGTGGAGATAAAGGTCGCTTCACAGGTGTGGTGAAGTTGTTTGTCAATTCTTTAAGCTTTTTTGCTTGCTCTACATTCTGCTTATGTTGCTTTGAGTTAATGTGAATTGTCCAGACAGTTTCAGATCTAACTATTGACTGGCACAAAATACATGTCAATTGTCCACTATCGTTATATGTAATCTGTGTTAAGGAAATAACTGTGCATTATTATGTACCTACAAAGTAAATGAATAAATTTAATATTCCACTAAGTTAACAATATACTCCAGAGCCAATCAAGGGTGGTATATTTGGAAGGTTGATAAGAAATAGATATATAAAAAAGAGATATGTTTAAGAAGTGATCAAAAATTAAATCCAAAATAAAAATACAGGGTGTCCCATGACGACTAAGACAAGCTATGTATTGGAACTGGACAGTAATAGAGAATTATAATTTTGGGAGTGTAAATTAGAGCAAATGTTGTACCTGTTCCTATTGTTGTTTTACCCAACGAGGTATTTGTTTTTGGTCACATGATTTCCGAATCAAAATTATTAATGGGTCACCCATACCGCTACCATTATGAAACACCAGCAAAATAATTTAACTGTAGGGGTACATGTTATAATCAATCGTAGTGGTACAATCCTTTAAGTAGCTGTAGTACTTTAATTAATCACTTTAGACCCCAAGTGTGCTAGTTTGTTGGAATTGTTTTATTGGGAGGAACACAGAAAGGCACTAATATACAGGGTGTCCCATTAATAATTTTGAATGGAATGTCACCTGACCAAAAACAAATACCTCATTGGGTAACAAAATGACAAGAAATTTTAATTTACATCCTCAAAATTATAATTCTCTGCTAATGCTTAGTTCTGAGATAGTGGGACACCCTGTATATTCACATACTATCACAGAAAACCAGTGGCTGTCTTGTTAGGGCCAGGTTAGGGGGTAGAATGCCAGAACTGTAAAGATGGTATAGTTATGAATAAAATACATAAGGTAAACACAAAGGTTAGGCAGTTTTTCTGTCAGTCCATTAACCCTTAACTAACCATGTGGCGTCTGATAGACTACGCGAAAAACAAACTCTCCTATATCTTCGAAGCGGTTACACTCTCCAACCAATCACGTCACCTAATCTTCCTCTTATTGGTAAAGAACAAGGCGTCCGATTTGCATTACGTTCGCGTCATTTGAATACGAAAGAGAGCGCTTTTCTTTCCGCCATAGTCTACCAGACGCCACCTGTGAGTTTATGAAAATGAGAGGAGTGGGAGAAAAATTTGATGTTATATCCATTTTTTTTGTAATGTGTTACTAAGTTCATTTCATAATGAATCCGTTTCCATGAAATAATTAAAACATTTTGAGTTACAATTGCTTTTTTCATGCATTTGATGATGGTAGTCGAGCTGTGGCGTGTCTGAATTTTCGTAATCAAACAATGACTGTACACAATTGTTCATGTAAGAAGGTGCCAAAATTCACTCAGTTATGTGTAGCAATATGTTCATTTTTCGTTTACTGACTCATGTGATAAACATTTTCCATAAAACAAAAATGATTTTGCTCTGTTTACAGTTGAAGTCTGTCAGACGCCACATGGTCGTCGATGTCATAAATTATTACATGGTTGGTTAAGGGTTAATTGTTTTAGTTTTACGATTGTCCTAATTATTTTTGATTACAGCATTTTAAGTATTACTGGTATTCCACCCAGACTCAAAATTAAGCCCCAAATATTTCTGCTCATATCCTGGATTTCCCATAGGAATAGGAATGGTCACCATATAGTATTCAAGATATTGAAATTACTTAAATACAGTAAAAAGGATATTTTGCTAGTGGTGATTCAATCTTCTTTACATCTTTGGCTTTATTTTTGTGTTCATTCATAAATTTGCGAAGTTCTGATTGTACTATTTTCTTCTTAGCATTCTTGAAAGTAGCAGACATATCGACTCTTAAAATATGCACGGTACATAAATCTCAAGCTCGTTTTTTTAGCAAAACATCCTTGGCACTTTGGCTTTTGCTAACCCAACCAAAAACAAAAAACCTTAGACAAAACTGTGACAAAACTCGTCGACGTTCTCGTCAAAAAACAACAACAATACAATAAAGAACAAACAAATAAACATAAAACAGAAGAGAGGTTGATACTTGACGTCTATTTCTCTATTTGGTAGAAATGATAGTTATCAGCTGACTAAAAACTAGAGATGCTCGATATTATTCGACATATCGGTACCTAAATATCGATAGTTTGCCATGAATTTTCGATATCGATGTATATATTATAGAACGGTGATTCGATTCCACGGTATCGATTCCTTTGATTCGTTCACGATTCCCTGTGATGGCGCGCCCATAAAGCTTAATTCAGATGCACACGACATCCGACGACACGACGATACGAAACTGTTCCTATTGGTTGAAATATTCAAAGTGATGTCAAATCAAAATATTTCAACCAATAGGAACAGTTTCGTATTGTCGTATCGTCGGATGTCGTGTGCATCCATGGCCGACTCTACACTAGGCCAGAGCCTTAGATGTGGCAACGTGGCTTAGCTGTCAAATAGGGGATCTATAGTGTGATTTTACATGTGAGTATAAAATTATTCTGTAGCAAAGGCCATAGGCGTAGTACTGAGGAACTGAGGTTCTTCAATATTTAAATAAATAAACAGATGTAGTGAATACAATAAAATATTTTTTCAGATTGCCATCTGACGCTGGAAGAAGGAAAATATGATTTTCTCTTCTTGGTGTTGAGGCGGAACACCATTTTTCAAAGCGAGTTGAAATCTGCCCAAACATTTCAAAGATAATTTTGCTATTTCATCTAATGGGTGCAGATATCTGAAATGAGATGCGGTGCCTCTACCAGCCCATGAAGTGTTTGATACTTCAGCTAGCACAAGGTAGGTAAAGAGAGTGGATTTACAAGAGTTAATAGCATGATATGATAGACTTGGAAAAACCAATTTTTATAGTTAAAAGTTAAACACAAACTATCATGTTAGTTATACGAGATTGTTAGTTATTGGTGATTGATATAATTATGTTTCTCACAAGCATTTATTGGTGACATTCTGATGTGTAGTATGCACAATTCTAGTTAAAACTAAATTTTAAATATGGATCTTTTCATAAAAGCTATAAAACCTACTGTTGTAAATTTCAGCTATTGAAAACGATCATAATTATGTAAAAGTTTGCCTAGGTAGAAATTCTTTATTTTATTTCAATTCATCATCACAATAATTACATAATTAGTATCAGGCTCAGGAATTACCTAACTTATTTTTTATATTCTAGCACAAGTTCCACAATGAGTTCCCCTTCTCAAGAACAGAAACAACTTCATCGCCTCTCTCACTAAGCATTTAATCATAAGGGTTAATGGTGACACCATATTTCTACTGTTTTATTATCATACAAAGATGATAGTAAAGGAGCATTTACTGAAAAGAAGTAGGTCAGAAATTATTTTGATTGGAATTGTTTATTACGTATAGATCTAGTTAATTATAATAGTAGTTAGATTTTGAAAAAAGTAATGTAAGTGTAAAGGTCTTTTTAATAACAGATTTCTTAGTACCTGATTTGGAATATTCCTATGTTGCAGACCAAGGTATAGTTATCCTAATACATTAAAAGTCAATTAGGAGATATGGTTTTATATTCTTTAACTTTCATGCAATGGTTATTCATGTGTCAAGCAGTTGATTTGCTCTGTACATTGCTAGATAAGACAAAATCTCAATAAGCCCGTAATTCAAATTAAAAAAAATATTTTGAAAGTTTTACATTCTTTACAATGTGAGTATTACCAAGCGTTTTTTTCTTTTTTTCAGAGAAGCCCAACATCTGGAAAACCAAGGTATTACTGTATTCATGTTAACTTTTACATCAGCTTCAAATATAGAAGAACATATAGAGTCTGCAACTGTTACGAAATGTGCTGCTAACCAAGATGCTGACCGGTTGGTCAAACTCGATCAATTGGTGTGCTAGAAATGATTAACTGAAGGCTTTAAAGGTGCAGGATATTAAAATAATAATATTTTTCATGGATGTGTTTTTATATAGTTAATAAAGTGCTGTACTGCTACTATTTTATAATTTGTTTTCAGTTTGGAGGCTTTTAGACTATTTTGAAAATATTTGTATACAAAAATTACCCTTCGAAAATGATTAATCGACTCAATATCATGAAATGTATCTGTAGATATGTTAAAGTTGGTGTTGACTAAGATAGTGTGTATTTGTTCCAGTTTACACTATCCCTTATATAGTGTCAATATCAGTTACTTCTCGTGGGGTGGGAATTGGAATATGTACCATCCAATTTGTACCCAGTTTACTCATGCTATGTAAACTCTGAACATGTTCAGCGTAAGTTTTTGAATTTCTAAGCTTACAAAATTGATGGTGTATATCCTGTAAAGGGCATTCCTTAGAGTGCGCTGTTTTATAAGTTCTGAATTCAATCTTTGAGCACCAGAAGGAAGTATGCCTCAGTAGTTTTCTTATATAGACTGCTGTTAGATAGATGATTTAACTTATAGTACAGTTAAATTTCTATGTTTCTGCTTTTACAACCCGGGGCTTTATTGTGACAGGCCATGCACTAATTTAGATATATAAAAATTTCTCATATTTGTCATGTGTGATATAGTATATTAGTATTTGTAGTTATTGTGACAGATATATACTAATAGCTTGAGCAGTGTTTTTGAAGCAGTTGAAACCCATTTGAGCAATCTATTTATGTTTTTTGACAATTTTTTAGATGTGTACATTTAATGTTTAATCTTTTTTGATTAGCTTGTTTCTTGTCATTTATTTAACCTACCCATATTTCAGAATTATTTGTTTGCTCAGGCTAGTTCTGTAACTGGTGTCCTTATAACCTTGTGTAATAAAGGCTATTTTATTATTATTTTTATTTTACTAAAATCTAGAATTTAAAGGACAGTCTGACTAATATGCAGGCTCTATTTTGTTTATCAAATCTTCTAAGGTGTAGGATATTAAGATAATATTTTGTATGGATGTATTTTTATATATCGATAAGAGAATGAAATGTTGTACTACTGCTGTTTTGTTATTTGTGTTAACCTTAAAATGTTTACTGGACTCAATAATCATGAAATGTACCTTCAGACAAGCTCAAAATTAGCTCGCATTGCAAATTACAAAGTCCATCACCTAATTAAAAATACATTTCTACGCTTCATCTTCGAAAACATTGTTATTTAAAATTCAACCTAATAAAATTTTAATTCATAATATGATCATAAAAATTAACTTTAAATATAAAAAAGTTAAATTATATTACTTGTATAACCGCAACTACTGGCACATTTTGTTCATATTTAAATCTATACCTAAATCTAAATTACCTAAATGAAAATTCGTTAGCCTAGTATCACAACTCCATGCTCAAATCAAAGAAATTAAAAAAAATGGTCCAAACATCATTTTGAACCTTACAATAAATTTGGTTTGATACGCTTGTGGTTCCTGTAGTGATTTTTGTACCGCTAGAATGGCGAACCTGTTGTTACGGGTGGCGGCCATTTTTCCATACCCCTCGCGTCCCTCCGCTCTCCTAGCCCCCAAACTATGGGTCGTTGATGTCGGCAATAAAATCTGTGAGAATTATGAATGAATGGCGTGGTCTATGTTTTTTTATCGTCGGTGTTCAGTACGTTTTCTGTGTCAAATTCAGTACGCAACGCATCAGCCATGGCCGTCTCTACTCAAGGCCGGAGCATGAAATATGGCAACACTGAATCTACGGGCCGTCATTTTGTTTGTTGTTAAGTCATTAGTCATGGCATTAGTGTAATCTTCCAGGGTGAAAAATAAGATTAGAAGGTGAATTTTAATGTTTCTAATCATTTACCTGCACAAACGAAACTACCCACATAGCACTGGATATTCTATGAATACTCTTTAAACCTCCTATATGTTCCATGAATATTCAGTAGAATCATAGAATATTCGTTATTTCTCTTGATTATTCTGGATTATTAACATAATATTCTTTATAGAATATTATTATTTTATCCACTTAGGATAATCAGTGATTATTCGTTAAATGTCTGAATTATTCCAGAATATACCAGTAATATTCTTCATAGAATATTAATTTAATAATCTACTAAGAACAAGATGTAGCTATTTTAGTAATATTTGTAAAAGAAATATCTGTATATAGGCAAATATTCAATATGAGGTATTATTAATTTATATTTGCACGTTTAGTAGTGAATTAAAAAACCTTCATTCGTTTTGCGTTCATCCTATATACAGGGTGAGTCAAGCTCAACGCCTCGGACTCTTGTGACCAAACGATCCCACTTTTCGAAAAATCGACTTTGCCAGTGTATGTAGGTCGAGTTGGACTACATTTTAAAAATAACGACTTTTATACAGGGTGTCTAATAAAAGCGTGACATATCAAAGTTATGTTTTTTTAAATGGAATACCCTGTATATTATTGCACATTTAGATTCCCGGGTGCATTTTAGTGTGACTTTATGTATCACACATGGGACTTTAAGCGAACCGTTTAGGTGCAAATCACAATTTTGGGTATAGGTAGATGTCAGAAAAAAATTGAATATCGCAGCTATTATAAATCTTAGAGGGCTGTGACTTTGCCGTGTTACTAAGCATGAAATGTGTCAGCTTACGTTAGACGGTCGTGTTCAAATTACATTTGTACTTGGAGATATCGGTAGATCAATTAAGGAAACTTCAATCAAAGGTAACTTGGTTTTTTCAAATGGGAATGCATAATTTTTTTTATACGATCAAATGTGCAATTTGATAAGCTTTCTTATGATATGCGGTTGTAAATATCAAGCTCTGGTAGTTTTGACTCAATTTCAAATTTTCAGTACAACCCGTGTTTTTCAATTTTCCTACCTATAAGCAACTTAGCAGGCCATGGAATATAAACAAAAAACTGTTCAGATGGAATAAAACAACTAACTTAGCAGATAGTTACGGACGAACTAGAGTAAAGGGACAAAGTTATAAAAATGACTTACAACAAATCAATTCTAACCAGAAATAGCAGACATAACACATCTAAGGTCAAAAAGCAGTTGGAGTACGACAGAAATGGGTATTTTTCACAGCATACCGGCTACTACAATATTCTAAATATTGACGATTCACAAAATAATTGTGAATTTTGAAGTGAAAGGAATTCTACCACGTAGTGTTGCTGGTAGTTTCATAGGTTCAGAACAAAATTTCACATTTAATGATTTAAAAAAATAGTAACTGAAAATTGATACCTCTGACTGGAGTTCTGCAAATTCTTCAATACTCATAAGCAAGATCACCAAAAATGAAGAATAAATTAAAAATCTGCTCAAACTATTAAACATAATTTACATGGCAGAAAATTAAAACATGATTTGTCCGAATTCCTTTTTTGCGATCTTGCTAATAGATACTGAAAAATTTAAAGGACGACAGTGAGGGGTATCATTACTTTTGACTTTGACGGAAATGACAACTGTTTTATACCATTAAATGTGAAATTGCGTTCTGAAGGTATTAGACTGACGGCAACGATCGCTGAAAGTTCTGCTTTCATCTCAAAGTGTTTAGTGATTTTGGCAATTTTTAATCTCTAGTACATTGCAGTCGCTAGTAGGCTGTAAAAATTATCCATTTCTGTCGTACTTCAGCTTCTCTTTAACCTTAGACATGTTACCGCCGTTGTTTCTGGTTAGAGTTGATTTGTTGTAGGGAATTTTCATAATCTTGTTCTTTTACTCTAGTTCTGCTGGATCTTTTTGCTAAGTTACTTGTTTTCTTCCATCTGAATACGATTTTGTTTATATTTCATGGGCTGCTAGTTTGTTTATAGCTAGGGAAATTGAAAAACACGCATTTCATTGAAATCTCGAAATTTAATAAAAAGTACCATAGATTGATATTCACAATCTGATACAGTTAGAAAGCCTATCAAATTGCACATTTGATCGTATAAAAAAAATTACGCATTCCCATTTAAAAAAATCAAGTTACCTTTGATTGAAGTTTCCTTAATTTATCTACCGATTTCTCCAAGTACAAATGTAATTCGAACTCGACCGTCTAACGTAAGCTGACACATTTCATGCTTAGTAACACGGAAAAGTCACAGCCCTCTAAGATTTACAATAGCTCCGATATTCAATTTTTTTCTGACATCTACCTATACCCAAAATTGTGATTTGCACCTAAACGGTTCGCTTAAAGTCCGAAGTGTGATACATAAAGTCACACTGAAATGCACCAAGGAATTTAAATATGCAATAATATACAGGGTATTCCATTTAAAAAAACATAACTTTGATATGTCACGCTTTTATTACACACCCTGTATAAAAGTCATTATTTCTAAAATGTAGCCCAACTCCACCTACATACACCTGCCAAGTCGGTTTTTTGAAAAGTGGTATCGTTTGGTCACAATAGTCCGAGGCGTTGAGCTTGACTCACCCTGTATACCTAATAAGTATTATGTGCAATTTTCAAAAGTTTATTAGTCATTATCCATTGCCAGCAATACAGATACGGCATCCACCATCGATGGCATCCACCGACGATAAAGTGACAGCATCTTATGCTGATGTATCTGAGTGATGTATGTATTTGGTGTCGTCAGTTGTCAATCTTGTCTGGTTGTCACTCGCTTCAAGTGTTCTGTGTTCTGTCATTCTGTGCTTCAACATGTGGATGTCGGCATTTTAGCAATTCACGAATTCACGAGTTTTATTCCTGAAAGGCCTGCATTTATACCCCATTTTGTACAATAAAGTTGCTGGTTGTATAAAGTGTGTGACAGTGTTCCAAATTATGGTCACCTACTATGGTGTAAGGTTCATTACATAATGTGAGTAAAATTTTGAGGTTAAATGCAACAAGTTTACACAACAGTTCAGTGTATATGTTTTGTGGTTTACACGTTTACACTTTATTTAGGCATCTGGACTGAGATGTCTAACCACTTAACTTTTGTGACCATCTGCCACTAGTAGGTGCCATTATTTTTGGAACAGTATCTATAATTCCCTAAAAATGTTTCGTATACGAGGTAATCTAGACAAAATATTCCTAGAATATTCAAAAGCATTCTACCACGATTGTTCATGTAATATCCGTGTGGAATATTCGGCGGAATATTCTAGGAATATAGCGTGTTTTTCCCATTTCGAACGTTTACAGAATATTCTGTAAATATTCCAATTATCCACAGAATTTTCCGAGAATATTCATAATATCTGTAGTGAATGTGAACAGAATATTCTCATATCATCCGGTGCTATGTGGGTATAAAGATAACAAGATGTCTGCAAAGTGTGTAGTACCAGGTTGCAATAGCAATTGGGGCTTCCAAAGGAGGACATAAACAGAAGTGGTTGAAAGGTATTCCTCATAAGGGCTGGTTATATTTATAAGAATAAAGACAATAATTACAAACATTTCAAAGGATAAGACCTATTTTAAACCACAATGTGGTACCTACAATGTTTTCTGGACCTCCCAAATACCACAGAAAAGGACAGTTAATAGAACTCATCTGGGCATGCATCTGGGCATACCTTGATATTGAAAGGGAATCAAGACCAGCAAGAATGGCTTCACAGTGACCTAATAGTGAATTTTTCTAGCTCAAGTGACAATTTACAAAGTAAATTGAGTGTTCATTTAAGTGGAAGTGGCAGCAGGAAACAGGTTCCGTTTATTTTTATTTTGTAGTGTCTGACTACGATGAACCAGACATCAGATGTAAGTGGTATTAGTAGTAGTAGTTCTAAAAGGTATTTTGCACAATGTGGTACCTATAATGTTTTCTGGACCTCCTAAATATCACAGAAAAAGACAGTTAATAGAACTCATCTGGGCATGCATCTGGGCATACCTTGATATTGAAAGTGAATCAAGACCAGCAAGAATGGCTTCACACATGGCCGACTCTACACCACAAAACAGGTACGGTTAAGAAGGCACAACTCCGTGTTATTTGACTGGAAACACGAATGACTTATGTCAATGTCAGCGGCCATTATTTTGGGTTGCAACATGGCCGCCACAGGGTTGCCAGATGTATCAAGAATTCGAGGCGATGTTGCCATATCGTTGCGCAAATCTGTAGATGCTCTACCTTTTTATGTCAAAATTATTATAATTTTTGATGTTAGCCAATCATCGACTGATTGATTGGTGTTTGATTTCAATCAATCAGTGATTGGCTTAAAAATTTAAAAATTGGAGCAGAAAATGAAAATACCTATTCACTCATTCATTTATTTGCAAAAAAATATTAAATATGATTAATATGATTATTGTATGTGTAATTTATAAATAATGTAATACAAATTGTCTTAAAATACACTCAAGTATAACAATAATAATAATAATCTTCATTATTGAAGTTCCATCAAGCATATGGTTTATGTTTTCATCCTCACCTTGTCTCAGTTTGACCTACAGTGAATAAAGTAACCACATGAAACAGGGTAAAAAATATTAGCAAGAAATGCAATATGCTCTAAACTAGAGTATTCAAGGTCCATGCTTTTTAATCTTGCACCTGATTACCCTAGTATATAAAAATTTCCACACCACCTTGGTGGTATTGTTCTGGCACATTACCCTTTATTTTAAGTGGTGGTATGCCAAGTAAAAAAAAATTAATATGAAACTAACAATCAATAAATAAACGAAAATCTCAGCTATCTCTTCAATATCCACAATTTCACTTCCTAGCAAACCTGCAGCGTAACCTATTGAACTTTGTCAAAACTATACTATTAAAACAGGAACACATAATATAATTTTGTGTTATTTATGATTTCAAATTGTACAATCAATAAATAAATAAATGAAAACCCCACCCATATCTGCCACTTTATAAAAAGGAACATCTGCATTTATGAATAACAACCAAAATAAAATCAAAATAAATACTTTTTATTGATCATAAAAACAATAGTAATAGTTGTCACAGATAGATTAGAATTAATTGAAATGTAATCAGTATCCATAATTTCATATCCTAATCAAATCACAGAAATGCTTATGGGGAAAACTTTGAAATGCAAATTTTGAGAGTATAAATATGAAATACAGTAAATAGGTTCGAGACATAATAAAGGTGAATTAGTTATAAAAATTTAAACTTTTAATTGTACTTGGCCCTTTGTACAGTTAGGTCTTTAGGCTGATCAACTGTATAACATCACTGGCTTTTTCTTGAAGTAAATAGGATGTACTTACCTAGCTTTGCTGTAGAATACTTCAAGCGCCCTAGCCTCTGCAAGTATTATTTTCTATTTTCATCTGTGTTGAGCATCTTATTGCCAATCTGTCAAATCCATAACTGAGAAGGCACTGCTTAACATTGGTTTCTCCATCTTTGTTGGTCACTTGTACATATAGGCTCTTCTCTCATCGTAATAATGTTCATCAAAATTATTAACATGAAGGTAGACACTGCAGACAACGCAGCATCTTACAACCTATACCTCAGATGTGGTTGTGTATGATCTAAAATAGAAGAATAGAAAATTAAAGTAGTGAGAGTGTATGAATGACTAATAAATAGTATTGCACAGAAATTCAGTAATAAATATACTTGCGCTTTGTACTCGCTTATTTAACTAAAGTTGCTCTTCATCAGGAGCTTATAGTGTTTGAGCTCCATTTATTTCTTGCTTCTTGGCTGTACTTCATTACCTGCTTTGTGGTTGTAAAGTTTGAAGCCTTCAAACAGTTCAAACTCCCTAACAAATTCATTCACATATGAAATGGTTTCGAGTATAAAAAATAATGTTTAAACAAATTTTCCATCAACAGTTTTCCATTAACAGTTTCACAAATAAAGCAATGTGTGGAGCAAACCAAAACAATACTCAAAGAAAAACGAGGTTAATGTCGGCGGCGCTTGGAGGGAAATTCGAATGAATCGAATGTTCTTCTTCTTCTGGCTATACGGTATTTGCCACAAAATATGTTCGTATTTGATCTATGAGGGCAACTCGTTGACGCGTTTGGTGTGGCTGCAAAATTTTTGGCATTATGCATTATTACACTCACTTTTTAATTGCTTAAAGTTAATGTATGGTTAATGTGTCGCTTTTAAAAACTGAAGACGTCATGAAGAACAGCTAGAGAAGGCCATTGAATTTCGCGCCGTTGTCAACCACGGATCACTGAAATGCGGGCTGATCCAGTGTTTCTGTGGTTTGGGCCGCCATTATTTTGGGTTGCAATATGTCCTCCACATTGGCCCCGCCCTGTTTCCCATTCTGTAATGCTAGTTGCCCCCACGTGCTCTACACTAGGCCGGAGCCTTAGATGTGGCAACGTGGCTTAGCTGTCAAATTGTGGGCCTATAGTTTCAGAATAATTATTACATTTTATATGTATTAGAGTTCATCTGGGTTAATAAATTAAGAAAAAAATGCTTTTTAGAACTACTACTACTAATACCACTTACATCTGATGTCTGGTTCATCATAGTCAGACACTATAAAATAAAAATAAAGCAACCTGTTTCCTGCTGCCACTTCACTTCCACTTGAATGAACACTCAATTTACTTTGTAAATTGTCACTTGAGCTAGAAAAATTCACTATTAGTTCACTGTGAAGCCATTCTTGCTGTTCTTGATTCCCTTTCACTATCAAATCTTTTCATAGGTTGCTTTTGCAATATTTGTATTCATCAGTATAAGTGTAGTTGTATGGATTTCGTAATAAGATCTATTATATGTAACCACACCCATTATTTTGTATTAAATGAGGCTCCGGTAACTGATAAATGTTTAACAGATGGCGAAGCTTCTGGAGGTGAAAATAATGCATTCAGTATTTTACAAAATTTGTTAGATTCACTTCCAGTAGAAGCTTCTAATGAGGTAAAAAAACAACACATAAGGCATGATGTTACTGCCATTGTTAATAAATTAGAGGATAATGATGTTTCCTCCAAGAACATTTTAACTGTAGCCCAACACATTAAAATAGCAAAGGTGATCTTATACATAAATAGGGAGGATCAAACTAGTTTTACAACAATACCAGCAGCATTACCTAAAGAGCCCAGTAACAAAAAAATAGATAAACAGACTACTTTTTTCTCTACCAGGAAAAAAGTAAAGCCTTCTACTGGTGTGCTTAGAAAACCAAACAAAGAGGAATTAAATGTTATCAATGGTTTGTTGCATGACCATAACTATTAGTGTAAGGTGTTCAAGATTGCATGATTAATAAAATAAAGCACAAAAGGACACACTCCTTGTTTTATTTATTTATATAAGATTGGTACATAGCCCTACATTGGTACAAACATATTTTTACATTAACGTGGCTACAACTCATTTAAAAGAATTATTTGGACATGGACAGACATTGGTTCATTGGTATGATTTTTGAAAATTCTCATTTCCATAATTTGAAAATATCTGAAAAGTATTGCTCAAAATCACATTAAATATGAGTATAGTACTTATGTATCAAGCATTTTTTTTTCAATATCAAACCATAAAAAATCGTAAATTCTATATACAAAATTTGTATTGGAATCATTTCCTTAATAAATCTACTTTATCACTGCAAGGTTCCAAATTTGCGGCCAAAGTGAAAATCACAAAATATGTGAAAATGGTAAAACAGGTACGGTTAATCTAACCCAACTTCTTTTTTGACAAATAATTTGACATTGACGTTTGGAGTTTGGCAACGCTGGACTAGCATGTGATATTCAGCCGCCTCTGATTATTACAGCTCCTTCCACGTTTCAAAATTAAACCAGCGCAGCGATGCGCGCGCCAGTTGATCCTAGACGGCGATCTCACCCGAAGATCTATGAATCATCAGAGATAATACCCCCCCTTATGAATCATATAAGCTATCCCTTGTTTGTTGCTTATATATTATAATTTGTGTTATAATTATTATATGACCATGCGGGCATGCGGCGGCTTCAAAGAGTTCAAAGGTGGCGGTATATAGGAATAATCAGGGTCGCGCCGCCACCTTTGAATCCACCGCGCGATCTGTCGGTCTGTCGGTCTGTCTGTCAGTCTGTCTGTCGGTCTGTCTGTCGGTCTGTCTGTTGGCGTTTTTCTAGCCTCCTAATCTCAGTAACCGCTGCATAGATTTTGATGAAATTTGGGTAGCGATATGGTGTGGGGTCGTAGTAGGTAATACTGCTACAATTTTGAAAATCGGTGTATGGGCGGCGGAGTAGTTAGCAAAAAACGAAAGATTCCAAATATTCCTCAAACTTATTCGTTTTTTGGCGTTTTAGGGGTTCTTGATCATTTTCTACTTTTTTTTGGGTGGGGGTGAAATTGGGATGGTTGGGAGGTAGGGGGCTGTAAAGCTCAAAAATTTGTTGTATTCACAATAGACTGCTTACTGACGTGAGAGAGAAAGACCCAGCGGTATAATACACTTTTTTAGTAAAACTGAAATTTTTTTGTATTCAGGAAAATAATAAAACTGGTATCATCGGAATGTGTGGGAAGTACTGAGTCAATCAACTTGACTACATTTTTCATCAATATTTTCACCATTCTTTATAGCTTGCAATACAGGGTGGGCCAATAGTGCGTGGACGGAAGATTGCGGGCTTACTAAAATATATTTAGGAAACCTGTCACTTGATCATATGGTAGGGAACTTTGAGGGCTGTAACGTAAAAATAATTTCACTTAATTTTGACGTTTATACAGGGTGATTCATATCAAACTTACATTTTTTTAGAATGGAAACCGGCCCCTACATATTACTGCATATTTGGATTCCTTGGTCAATTCTAGTGTGACTTTATGTATCATACATGGAACTTTAAAAAATCGTTTAGGGGCAAGCTCAGGGTTTATAAAACCTAGAAGGCCGCGACTTTGCGAAACGCGTCAACTTAAATTAGACGGATAAACTTGAATTCTTTTTATAGTTGGAGAAATCAGTAGATTAATTAAGGAAACTTCAATCGCACATAGCTTGATTTTTTCAAATGGGAATGCGCCTATTTTGGTTTATAGAATCAAATGTAAAATTTGATTACCTTTCTAACGATATAGGATTATCAATATCAATCTTTTTTGGTTTTCATTTTATTTCATTCCTATTTTCAGGCAAATCGGTGTCTTTTAATTTTCCTGCGTGCAACCAACCTAACAGGCCATGAGGAATAAACAAAAGCCCGTTAATATGGAAGAAACCAACTAGCTTTCCGTTTGGTTAAGTCAAAAGTGAAGATATCTCTAACTGGAGCATTCTGAACATCTATTGAAATGATTGCTAGAATTTCTTAATTACGCTATGTTGTAATGTGTTTATTTCTTTTAGTTTTCTACAAACTAAATTATGTTTTACAATTCAAACAGACTGCAATTCAAGTTTCATTTTCCGGGATTCTGCTAATAAGCAGAATACTGCTACTGAAGAATTTGAAGGGTTCCAGTCAGAGGTATCAGCTGTGGCACGCCCAGTTACCGGAGGCACAAAGTCACCCACTTGTTTTACACGGATGACCTGAAACTCTATGCCTCCAGACAACGCGATTTAGAGCAGTCGCTGACAGTAGTGCAGTCAAGCTATTAATATGGAGTTCGGGACAGACAAATGTGCCATGGTTCATCTCAAAAGAGGACGTTGCGGAGATAGTGGGACAGCTTGTTGATGGGAGCATCTTGCGACAACTGCATGCCGGAGATACTTTATACCTACCTTGGAGTGGCGCAGCGTCACGTCCAAGAGGCAGAGTTGGTCAAAAAGTGTCTCCGCCGCAAGTATTTGCACTGACTCCGGCAGATCTGGACATCAGAACTGCCCGGCAAGAACACAGTCGCTGCCACAAACATGCTTGCGGTCCCATTGTTGTTATACAGCTATGCTACTACCCACTGGAAAGTGGAATAGCTGCGTAAAATCGAAATAAAGATCCGCAAGAGGATGAATATGGAGGGGAGTCTACATCCCAGATCCTCTGTCCCGTGAATATACCTCCGACCACCTGGGAGGCCGTGAACTATTGAGTTTGGAGTGTCTGTACAACAGAGTAGTACTGGCCATTGCCTGCTGTGTTACGACGAGCACCAGAAGCTATTAAGCACATCTTGTCGACGTGTAAGGTGTACGCTAGCACTGCCTACGTCTACCGAAACAACGCGGCTCTACGAGTGCTATACTACCATTTAAGGCACTCATACGGTATAGATGAGCCACCGGTGCTGCCATACGGTCCAGGGGACATAGAGTCCGTGGTGGAGAACGAGAGGCGCGAATTTAAACAATCAAATAAGCCCGACATAGTCCTCCGCGGCTACCAACAGAAAACAATGTTCGTTATCGAGTTCTCGGCACCTGCCGAGGGGAACATCGTCCCTAAGGAGGAGGAAAAGCGGACCAAGTATCAGGAGCTCCTCGCACAACTTCGCAGGCTCTGGCCGGACTACACTTTGAGTCTGCTAGTAATGGTCATTGGATCCCTAGGCGGTATGAGATATACGCTGCTCTCTGCACTGCGCAAAATGCCGGTGTGCCATGTGGCGGCGCACATCTTATCAGCTAGAGTGCAGAAGGCAGTCATCCATAGGTCCCTTCGTCTACTTAGGACGCACGATTCGCGGACCCAGTGATTGCTCACCTCACGGTGTGGGGAGTAGTCGCTGGATAATGGAACAGCAGCCCGGTGTGTCGGAGCCCGCGTTGCACCTTTTTTATTTTTGTTTTTGTTATGTATATATTTAGTGTGTAATTCTTCGATATCTCGCAAGGTATACCTGATAGAAGAAAATGTTAAATATAAAGGTTATTTGGTTGCTTAAGACACATATTCTAAAAACATTTTCAAATATACAGGGTGTTGCGGCATGGTAGGATCATGATCAACTTGATTTTTTTACATGGAACTATCTTTTTTCAAATTTTTCTAGCTTCCATCATTGATCTATATTTAACGCTAAAATATTTTTGGGATCGGTTGCGACGTTGCCAAGTTATAATTTATTTTCTATTAATTTTCGGATTTGCAAGGACACAAGTAATA
Source organism: Callosobruchus maculatus (assembly GCA_951848785.1). Classification (NCBI taxonomy): domain Eukaryota; kingdom Metazoa; phylum Arthropoda; class Insecta; order Coleoptera; family Chrysomelidae; genus Callosobruchus; species Callosobruchus maculatus. The sequence continues at coordinate 1,039,941 of CATOUR010000191.1, read as the reverse complement.
CGTCCAAATTGATATATTACTGTAACATTTCTCAATAATATCATACAGCGGGTTACTTGAATATTGAGTGTATATTATTTTGGATGTTACTAGCGATGTGCATCTACAGGGTGCTTTTGGCAGAATTTGAAATTTTAAAGTCATTTTACTTTGTTTTTTTAAATGTAACATTCATGTGAATCTTGTTCCATGTTGGGAATAGCCTATCCTGTTCTTCATTCATAATTTTCTCATAAAGAGCTGCACAACTTGAATGAAAATCAATCTGCATACTTGCAATTTCCATCAATACTGTGTAGCATTATCTAAAATTTTCCTATCATATTCATCTTCAATGTTTTCTGTAGGCATAGTTATTGTATTAGTGTCTAATTCAGATGAATTCTTGGTATATTCTTTCCTAAAATATATATTTTAAATGTTCAGATAATGCAATACTACTTAAATACAATTCTAGAAATACAATTTATGTTAAGTCTATGTCTCCAAAAGTTTTTAACGGGTCTCGTACAGCAAAAAATTCCCTCAACATATATCTAACTTAAAGAATTCACACTTTACTACATTATGGACAAAAATAGCTGGTAAATAGACATTTGAAAGTTGTATGAACTATTTTAATGTTTTTCTATGGATAACTACCTACCTACTTAAAATTAGATTGACTACCAGCACCTATACTCACCTATGTTTGGCAATAGCAGAGTTTGGTAAATTTTTAACAAAGTACTCAAATATAGATTTCTGCGCATTTGGTCATTTGGATTTATAAATACATCACGTCTAGGAACTGCTGCTTTGACTCAAGGTAAGATTAGCCTTATATTTATCCTAGACAATGCTTTTCCTACCAGACCAAGCACAAGCAATTTGTGGCAATTTCTTGGCCCAAGAATTACGCTGTGGTACACAACAATAATCGTTATTAGACGCCATGTTCAGGATGATCAGAATGGTTGGTAGTTTCTGTATTGAAAAATACAATATGTGACAGAATATTCTTTAAACGTTCGAAATGGGAAAAACACGCTATATTCCTAGAATATTCCGGCGAATATTCCGCAAGGATATTACATGAACAATTGTAGTAGAATGTTTTTGAATATTCTAGGAACAAATTTTGTCTAAATTATCTCATATAGGAAACATTTTCATGGTATTACGGATACTATTCTAAAAATAATAGCACCTACTAGTGGCAGATGGTCACGAAAGTTAAGTGGTTAGACATCTCTCAGTCTAAAGATATTTAAAACATAGTGTAAACATGTAAACCTGTTGTATTTAACCTCAAAATTCTACTCACATTATATAATCATATAATGAACCATACACCATAGTAGGTGACCATAATTTGGAACACTGTCGCACACTTTATAACAACTAGCAACTTTATTGTACAAAATTGGGTATAAATGCACGCCTTTCACGAATAAAACTCGTGAATCGCTAAAATGCCCACATCACATGTTTATTTTGTTTATTACAAATCCAAATCGAAGGTTAAGCACAGAACACTTGAAGCGAAGTGACAACCTGACAAGATTGACAACTGACGAATGAACGACACCATGATCTCACTTTACCGTATTGCTGTCAATGGCTAATTCACTAATAAACTTTTGAAAATTGGACATAATACTTATTAGGTATATTTAGGAGGATAAACGCAAAACGAATAGAACTAAATGAAAGTTTTTTTTAATTCACTGAGAAAGGTGCAAATATAAATTAATAATACCTCATATTGAATATTATTTGCCTACATACAGAAAATAGTTCTGTTACGAATATTACTAAATGTTCTTGAGAAAATAGCTACATATCTTGTTCTTAGTAGATGATTAAAATAATATTCTATGGAGAATGTTACTGGTATATTCTGGAATAATTCAGACATTAAACGAATAATCACTGATTATCCTAAGTGGATAAAATAATAATATTCTATAAAGAATATTACTTTAATAATCCAGAATAATCAAGAGAAATAACGAATATTCTATGATTCTACTGAATATTCATGGAACATGTAGGAGATTTAAAGAATATTCACAGAATATCCAGTGCTATGTGGATAACCTTGTTGCCATATTCAGCATTTCATATCCAGGGACGCATTAAGGTTGTATATCAGTCAAGGTAACGCTCTGTTGTATGGTTGTATTACGGGGACAGTTGCGATACAAAATGTATTTCCCTGTTGACAGCATCTTGCCGTATTCTCGTCATCCTTCGCCAACCCTATCTATCTATCCAAGGCATCTTTCTTCCTCTAGATTTCGTTCATTTATTGCTTTTCTTATGTTTTCATCCCACGATCTACGTAGTCTGCCCCTTTTCCTTTTCCCAGGTGGTCTCCACTGAAGTATTCTGTTGGGCTACGTCTCATCAGGCACTCTTAATAAATAACCGAACCACTTCAAGGATCGTCTTTCTATTCGATCCAGAACTGTTTTCTCCGCTTCCAAAATGATATCAACGAAAAGCAAATGGTATCCTTATCACATGCAGCTAAATCAAGCACTTGAAAGACAAGACTCTGAAAACAGCACGAATTCCTGTAATTGGGGTCGTGCTCGAGTCCAAATAGATGCACTCTTTTTTAACAATGTGTTGTTTACGGATGAAGCTACATTTCATAATAATGACCATGTAAACTGGCAGATTTTTACACCGACGTTGATCCAAATTTTAAGAGGTTTGTTGACAAACAGCATGGAGTCTAAAAATTTGGGGTGGTATTATTGGAAACCGCATAATAGACTAATGTTTTCCTAAATTTTCTAAATGAAAATTTGAAAATCGTGTGGAAAATTTACCACTGGAGCGTCTAATAATAATGTGGATACAGTTAGGTGGAGTGCCTGCACATTCTACTATTATATAGAGGTCTAAACACTGGATGAAAACTTTCCAGCCAATATTGTTCCATCTGCGAGCCACGCCACTTACGATTTTTCCAATTCCTACGCACCATTACGGAATAATCACAAAATCGTAAATATCTTCACAACCATCAAAGATAGCACCATATATGCCTAGATAAAAGTGGAAGTGAATCTAATTTCGCATCCAGTGATGTGAAACTTATCATACCATCCCACTGAAAAAAAAAAAATTTGAACGTTTTAAGCTTTTCAAATTTGAATATTGATAGTCTATTGATTTAATATGCTTTTGAAACAATAAAATGAAACACAAGTATGTTTCTTGCTTGTCTTAAAACCGAAAACCTCATCCTCCTGTCGCACTTAGTTTCCAAGATATTAACATTTTTTGTACAGTACTGCAAACGTCAAATTTTGTAAAGATTGCTGAATAACATCGAAAATAGGCTTTACAGACATAAACTATGATCAATAAACTGGTCCTAAAAATCAATGCCGAATTCAAAAGCGTAATAATATACAGGGTGTTCTATTCAAAATAAGGAAGCTGATACATACTTCCGTTATATCCAGATGTCCGCTAGCTTTGAAATTATTTTCTACAAGTAGACCATTGAAAATAAACTTTTTTTATTCAAGCCATTTTCTCCTAATTTGTTTAAATTGCTGTTTGGTAAGACCGCTAGAGAGCACCACCACGTGCATTGGATCACCATGTATAGTTGGAATAGACGATACTCCTAACTGCTCCAAACCCGCCTTTCAGTTTGATTCCATCTTAAAGACAATGAGAAAACGGTAAAGGGTAATTATTTATAGAGATGCCTGTCCACCAAGGATTTTGATGGAAGATTGAGAAGTGTGGTGTTAGGTTCGAAGATATGCAGCCGATGTAAAAATGTCTTGGATTGGCAGACAATAAAGTGTTAGCACACTTGTAATTACAATAAAACATACATACCTACATTAGAAATAATATCTATTTCTGATTTCCATCACATTTATCTACTCTCAAGTTATACAGCGATTACCAAACTACTTCCGAACGGGTTAACCCACCTAAAAACAAACAGCGTGAATTATTTTTCGTAACCCCGCTCTAGCAATTAGTTATGAACCCGGTTAGAACAACGCCTGGTAGATACCAATACCAATATCTTGGAAAGGCATACAATTAAATACACGCTATAACACTATAATAACTGCAAAGGTGGCTATGAAACATCAAAACTCTCAATCGAATGCGTGTTTATTTATTTTAGTGATAGAAATGTGGTTAATCGTATCTTTTAACGTTTATTGCTATGGTCATAGGTAAGGTATAGTATTCAACTCGTGGTGGTCGTGAAAACTTACTTGTGATTTACAGCACTCACCTACATCTAGTACTGCAAAGTTCAACTGCGCGACTTATTACATTCATTACCACTCGTTGACTAAGATACTATATATCATGAAAACCCGTTTTGCTCATTTCCGTCCGATTGTCTGTAACCTATCATTTATCTGTCATCCGTTGTGCTTCGTTTTAAAGAATCAGCGAAGTAATTCAATTATGGATATTCCTTAACCACTCTACAGGATGATTAACTTATACTCCTAAGTCATAACTTTTTTATTCTAAAGTAATAGAGAGATATTGCTGTAACCAGATGTGCCAAGCGGTAATACCGCACGCGCTGTTTTGACATCTAAGCAGGCGCAGATGCGTTGGAGGTGTACGTTGCGCTATTTGGGAATAGCGCCTGGCATTATTCACGGAAGATAACTACCGTGCGGTATTGTCGCGGTATCGCCATTCGGGAAGTAATCGTCAACACTCGCGACGATTCGTAGTTTGATTGTCATTGAGCCAAGCCAAAATAAAGCGTTTTATGCCTTTATGGTGGTTTTATATTTGTTGTTGTAAAACCGTACCTATTTTGTGCTGAAAAATTTCTATTTAATTTGTTGATTACACCGGTTATGGACTGTTATATCTGCTTCTTCACAAATTCGAGTGAATTAAAATATGAATACATCCCTATCGTTGGCTCTAGTCAAAACTAATGTTCCTAGATCTTAATCTTTTTTACGATAGAAATAGCTAAATCAACTACGATAGTGAACAATATGCAAACCATAGTGCAAACAACAAACCAAAGCAGTGTAAACTGAAAAAAAATAATTTTTGAGAATTGTCACTTGATTCTTGACACTCTTGACAAACTTCAAAGCAAAATACGGCAGCGCAACGTATGTATGGCAATAACTATCAATTTTGCAAGCACGATAACGCCGCGCTATCTACAATACCGCTGCGCAAATACTGCAACGTGTGCTGTATCTGTGGTTGGCAATATCTCTCTAATATCGTAATATACACGGTATTTCACAAAGTCACAGGACACCAATAATTATTAGTGGGATAGCCTATAACGGTTTAGCCGTTTTTTTTTTAATGGCTTTGGATGTTTGAATCCATTCAGCCACGATAGTTGGTATAAGCGTTCACAAATTTAGCATTCACACTCATCTACCTAACCTAGCGTCCAAGAATATGTGTTGACGACTACCAATAGGAAAAGACAGGGACACACGCTTCACGCTGATGGTGCCTATCATAGCGACTTGAAATTGGACACACAACACTTGGCACAGGAATGGAAAAGGTTTACACATGGAAAGACAGTAGGTAGTACAAAACGCTAATACTTCATTCAAACAAACATTTTGTTTCACCAATTTGAAAGAGTTCCATAAAATCGACCGGACGGTACCGCTAACCCTAGTTAAATACATAAGGGATGTATGATTTTGTGGAAGTGGAATTTTCGCAGCCAACAGGGCACTGAACATATTATTTATACTGGATTCATTGAATTTGCACTTGAACAGCCAGTGATTTAGATCGTCGATGTTTCCATCGCACTCGCAGGTGTCAGTTTCGGAGAGTCCCATTCGGTGTTTATAAGAGTTAACATTTGCGTGTCCAAAAAGGCATCTAATATATAATGTATTTATTTTCCTGCTTGGGTGGCTCCGATCTCCAAGTTTGGTACAGGGAAGAGTGCTGTGTATCTTACTGTAAACGGTGTTGCTGTTGGTACAGAATTGTCTCCATTCGCTTTTCCACTGGTTCATCATATATATCATTCTACATGCAACTATGTCTTTCCTGGTGAGATTAGATATGTTTTCACCAAGTGTTGCGCTGTCTTTAGCCAAGGAGTCGACAGTTTCATTGCCTTTTATTCCGGCATGTCCTTTAACCCATACATATGTGACATTTTTGTTTTGTTGCCGTAGGACCAGTTCTTTTTCTACAACACTTGTTACGATTTCATCAGAATAGATATGATTGGCAGAGTGTTTAATGGCTTTTAGAGAAGAGAGAGAATCTGACAAAATAATAACTTGCTCATACTGGGTATTTTTGCTGGCCCAATCTAGAGCAAGCTCAATGGCTGATAGTTCCGCTGTAAATATCGAGCAGATTGGATTTAACTTATACGTTAAGCTCACTTTGTTATTGCAAACATAAACAGCGGCACCTACACCGTCGTGTGGCTTAGAACCATCAGTATATAATATACAGGGATTGTAAAACGGTGCCAATATTTCCTGCAGGGTTTGATTAGCATCTGGATGGTTGAAATTGGGGATTATGACACTTGCCTCATGGAATGATATATCAAACTTTGATGTGTAGAATGGAATGCCCCTCTCCTTGATATTGTATTGTGAGACATTGGTGAAGGCGTCTGCTAGAGGTGGAGAGTTTTTATTCTGCCACCATCTATCAGTTAGATTGTAATATGACAGTTCTGATACTTTACCGATAATGAGATTTTGGTTGTTGTATTTGCATTTTACTATGAATTTTTCTGCAAGGAAGATGCGCCTCAAGTGTAAAGGAGGTTCACTACATTCAGCTAGTAACGCTGGTGTGGGGGTGGAACGTAATGCGCCTAATACGAGGCGCAAAGCTCAAACTGAATCCTGTCGACCTTTAGTAACCGAGTTTTGGTAGCCGAACCATATAGAAAACAGCCATAGTCTAATATAGATCTCGTGTAGGCTCTATAGAAGAGCAAATTGATTTTTGGGTCAGCTCCCCATTTATACCGGCTGACTGCTTTTAAGCCGTTAAGGCTCCTCTCGCATTTTCCCAGGCATTTATTGATGTGTTCGTTCCAAGTTAGTTTCGAGTCCAACGTGATTCCAAGATAAGTGAAGTTGTTCATGACAGGAATATTAAGATTACACAGGTTAAGGTTGTTGACGTCTGGTAGACGATGACGTGTAAAAATTAAATTACCACCGCAGATTTTGATGGTGACATTTCCAGACCTTGTTCAGAGAAGTATGTTTTGCAGTGGCCCATGACTGAGTCAAGTTTGTCGACACAGGCTTGAAAGGATTTATCTATAACATAGAAGCAAAAGTCATCAGCATACTGGAGGATCTGTGATGTACTTTCTCTATTATGCAAGTCGGCAGTATAGATGTTGAATAATAATGGGCTGAGGACGGAACCTTGTGGTAGTCCTTTGCTTGCGTTTCTGGGACCAAGGACTCTGCCATTACATCTGATAGAGATCTGTCTGTTTTTGAATAAATTAACCACGACGACAGAAAACTGCTTCGGAATGCCGAGTCTAACCAGTTTATCGTATAGCAGATTCAAAACCACATTGTCATAAGCACTAGAGATGTCAATAAATAGGGAGCCAAGGAAATTATTTTTGGAGAAAGTAATCTGGATATCTGTAGCTAAACATGAGACACAATCTAGCGTCCCCTTCCCTCTCCTGAAGCCAAATTGAGAATTCGGGAATTTCTTTTGGCTTTCCATCCACCATTCGAGTCTTGTCTTCATAATCCCTTCAAATGTTTTCAATAAACATGACATAAGAGCAATAGGTCTCATGGTATTTGGATCATTGACTTTTGGAATTGGTATTATTAAACTTTTTTTCAGACTGTCACAATTGTCGCCTTCTAGCAGAATTTTGTTATATATCCTGCACAGAAAATCTAAAGCAATGTGTGGTAAGTTTGCCAGCATTTGATAATTGATGCCATCCGGGCCAGGAGTGGACTTGGATGACTTCTTGATGTTAGCTTCCAGCTCCATAAGGTGAATAGGGGCTAGTAGAAAGTGAGGTTCTGGCGGATCGTCAGATATAGAAATATTTGGTTCAGGAACGTAGTCGGGTGCTAACTTGTGCAATAGAGATTCTGTTTGAGTTTTATCGTGTATAGGATACCTACACCTGAGCGCACAGAAAATACGTCCGGACTGCTTGGGTGTTAGATCGCAACTGGGTTTAGCCGTTTTGAAAATTGTTTTTACGTTATTTATTTCCTTGTCATACATGAATGTTCCATTTTCAGCAACTATGTTTTCATTATAGTAGTAATAATGGTTCCATAATTGTTTGATCGTACCACTTTTCATTTCTTCCTTTTCTCATCTATATTAAAGCCTTTCAGCAGGAATTGACGTATTATACAATTAGCGAACACAGAATACAAGAAAACAGTTCTTCTTGTTTTTGTGCCTGCCTAAGAGTAGGGAGCGTGCTCTCTCTACGAATCTTACCTGGAAAACAAAGACGTAGAACTCTCCCATTTTTACATTTACTATTTGATCTGTTCACTATCTACTAAGACTCTGTAAAATAATATAGTTTGTGTGTACCATTACGACCTCATTAAGGAAGCGACCCTTCTCTGGAAGAGCGCCATACCTTTCGCGTACCACAACCACTTCTTGGAAAGAATTTTCTCGATCATATTTTTTCGCTATCACCATGGGCTGTAAGCGACAGTGATCTGCTTCATACCACAGCCTCTCCTGTTCCATGTCAACCTCACCTGCTCGAGTTAGTGATCTCTGTCACTCGGTGTACCCTGCTTAATCTAGCGAGGCAAGCAACCTTGGGATCACCGGTATATGTGATTCCCTAATCTTTGCCTAAGGATGCATGGCGGCAGGGAGTGCCGTCGCCAACGGAGGTTTCGGGATACCAGGCGCACTGCCTAAGTAGCTAACCTTACTGCGGCAAGCGGGCATCTGCCGTGAGGTGGACCATCTTTCCATTTTTCGTGAGATATATATGGAGAAACCTACAAATTTAGAAGAAGAGCCAATGGAGGTGACCTTAACCCTAACACCCAACATCCCGGAGAAAAAAGAGGAGGCGCTACTTACGCTAGAGAAGAGAGAGGAACTGTAAACCCCTCTGGCTCCTCCGAACAGCCGAAAAAACGCCCTCCTGAGGGTACCAGGAGACGTCTATCCAGGATAATCAAGAGCAGCAAGGCGACCGTCCTCAAGGATATTGAGGATAAGAAGGGAAGCGGGGCAATTGCTACCCCCCCCCCCCACATCATCTGTACCCGCAGCGATGGAAAAAGCCTCGCCTGATTCCAGAACCAAACGTGACCTCGCGCCTGCGCGTTCGTTCAAGAGGTTCCGGAAAGTGTTCGGGTGGGTATTGGCCACCCTGAACACCCTAACGCCCAATTCTCGAGCGAGAATCTGCAGGCGATATGGTTTGCTATTATGCTGGCCGTGGAGGAGCACCCGGAGGACGGTTTCCAGATTCGCTTCCAGGGGTGCACAGTTCGACCAGGTCTGCTCATATTAGACCGCGTCGATAACACGACGGCTGGTAGGCTTGTGCAGAACCTTGATAAACTTCGTCCGTGAGAGAACGCCAAGCTGCGACTGCTCCAACGGGACGAGTTACCTAAACCCCATGTTTCTTCATTCATACTCAAGACTTTGGAGAGGTTAATTGATAGGTACCTAAGAAATGCACCCCTGGAAGGGTGTGCCATTCATGCCCATCAGTTTGCATATCAGGCTCGTAAGTCAGCTGAACTTGCCTTCCACCGTTTGTAGACTGGAGAAGACGTTGGAACAAAAGGAAGTGGCCTTGGTGGCTTTCCTAGATATAGAGGGTGCGTTTAATTTCACCACCTCCGATTCGATAAGGTATGACTTAGAGAGGCATGGGGTGAGATCCTCCCCCGTGGAATGGATCCTCTCTACCTTAGAGGGTCGAGTGGCTACTGCTATGCTGAATGACATTTCGCATGGCGTTGAAGTAGCGCGGGGCTGCCCGCAAGGCGGAGTCCTATCTCCCTTTTTGTGATGTCTGGTGGTGAATTAACTTCTGGTCATCATGATAGCCACAATGTCTTAACAAACATGTTGTGAACTCGTAAAATGCATTAAGTCGGAGCTAGAGTATTGCCGACACGAATATTATCAATAGTTTTAAGAAATGTAGCTCGCCATTGTACGCGACTCACTGTCAGTTCAGTGGCGCTCTTGATACTAATATCCAGCAACTGCTTTGTCGTATCCAACCAGCGTGTAGGGGAACGGCCACGGCGCCGCCCACTCGGGGCGTGACCCTGAACTGCAAGTTTCTCCATATTATCACTTCTGTGAATATATCCGAAGAATGCAGGCATTCTCATCGACACAATGGAGGATAGTCTCTTTGGATTACCGAGCTCATCCAGTATGGAAACATTAGTTCGATGGGCGGTATAAGGAACTCTAGGCATCAGGCACGTATTTAGGGGGAGCTACGTTATAAAATGCCGCCTAAAAAATGGATTCCACAAATTTTCACCCCCTCCCCTCCGCAAATTTAAGGATTTAAGGTGGCAACTCTAATCTGGACCCCCCCGAAAGGTGACACCCATAATCTGGACCCCCCAAAACCAAATCCTGGATACGTGCCTGCTAGGCATTCTCATCCACGTCCATATTTCAAAAGCATCTATGCGAGCTCGAGCTGCCTTTTTAACAGTCCAAGTTTCCAAGGCATACAAAAATATGGAGAACACAAGAGACTGAACCAGCGACATTTTGGTAGCTTTAGTGATGTTATGGTCACGCCATATTTTAGTAAGCTTTGTTATGGCCACACGTGCCTGTTGAATGCGCCGTCGAATCTCATTTTCACAGCTACCCGAATATTCGATCAAAGAACCGAGATACACAAAATTTTGAACTACTTCACAACGGCCTATTGACTTTATTTCTCGATAATTATCATGCTCTCTATCTACGATCATAACCTTGGTCTTATTGTAGTTAATACCAAGACCATACTCTGCACTGTGTTGTTCTAAAATGTTTAATAGAGCTACAAGTTCTTCCTGAGAAGCGGCAATAAGGGTTGTAAGGGTCAGGCTGTGCAATATAGGTGTTTACGTGCAGGCCTAGGCAGATGATCTTAGCATAGTAGTCAGAGGTCGATGCAGGGATACTGTTTCAGAGATAATGCAAGGCGCTCTGCGCATTGTGGAATCGTGGTGCAACGAGGTAGATCTATCGGTTAATGCCGACAAGACCGAACTAGCTATGTTCGCTAGAAGAAGGAAACTGGATGGAAATATCCGACCAACCTTCTATGGAACATCGCTTGAACTTTCCCAATGAGTAAAATATCTAGATGTAATTCTAGACTCGAAGCTGAATTAACAACACCATGTATTTGTATTTACGAAATTCAGGGGCCAAGCAGGCGGATCACCATCTACTCTGACTCATTCATTCCTTAATTCATTCATTCAATTCATCCATTCATTCATTCATTCACTCATTCATTCATTCATTCGTTCATTCGTTCATTCGTTCATTCGTTCATTCGTTCATTCGTTCATTCGTTCATTCGTTCATTCGTTCATTCGTTCATTCGTTCATTCGTTCATTCGTTCATTCGTTCATTCGTTCATTCGTTCATTCGTTCATTCGTTCATTCGTTCATTCGTTCATTCGTTCATTCGTTCATTCGTTCATTCGTTCATTCGTTCATTCGTTCATTCGTTCATTCGTTCATTCGTTCATTCGTTCATTCGTTCATTCGTTCATTCGTTCATTCGTTCATTCGTTCATTCGTTCATTCGTTCATTCGTTCATTCGTTCATTCGTTCATTCGTTCATTCGTTCATTCGTTCATTCGTTCATTCGTTCATTCGTTCATTCGTTCATTCGTTCATTCGTTCATTCGTTCAATCGTTCATTCGTTCATTCGTTCATTCGTTCATTCGTTCATTCGTTCATTCGTTCATTCGTTCATTCGTTCATTCGTTCATTCGTTCATTCGTTCATTCGTTCATTCGTTCATTCGTTCATTCGTTCATTCGTTCATTCGTTCATTCGTTCATTCGTTCATTCGTTCATTCGTTCATTCGTTCATTCGTTCATTCGTTCATTCGTTCATTCGTTCATTCGTTCATTCGTTCATTCGTTCATTCGTTCATTCGTTCATTCGTTCATTCGTTCATTCGTTCATTCGTTCATTCGTTCATTCGTTCATTCGTCATTCGTTCATTCGTTCATTCGTTCATTCGTTCATTCGTTCATTCGTTCATTCGTTCATTCGTTCATTCGTTCATTCGTTCATTCGTTCATTCGTTCATTCGTTCATTCGTTCATTCGTTCATTCGTTCATTCGTTCATTCGTTCATTCGTTCATTCGTTCATTCGTTCATTCGTTCATTCGTTCATTCGTTCATTCGTTCATTCGTTCATTCGTTCATTCGTTCATTCGTTCATTCGTTCATTCGTTCATTCGTTCATTCGTTCATTCGTTCATTCGTTCATTCGTTCATTCGTTCATTCGTTCATTCGTTCATTCGTTCATTCGTTCATTCGTTCATTCGTTCATTCGTTCATTCGTTCATTCGTTCATTCGTTCATTCGTTCATTCGTTCATTCGTTCATTCGTTCATTCGTTCATTCGTTCATTCGTTCATTCGTTCATTCGTTCATTCGTTCATTCGTTCATTCGTTCATTCGTTCATTCGTTCATTCGTTCATTCGTTCATTCGTTCATTCGTTCATTCGTTCATTCGTTCATTCGTTCATTCGTTTCATTCGTTCATTCGTTCATTCGTTCATTCGTTCATTCGTTCATTCGTTCATTCGTTCATTCGTTCATTCGTTCATTCGTTCATTCGTTCATTCGTTCATTCGTTCATTCGTTCATTCGTTCATTCGTTCATTCGTTCATTCGTTCATTCGTTCATTCGTTCATTCGTTCATTCGATCATTCGTTCATTCGTTCATTCGTTCATTCGTTCATTCGTTCATTCGTTCATTCGTTCATTCGTTCATTCGTTCATTCGTTCATTCGTTCATTCGTTCATTCGTTCATTCGTTCATTCGTTCATTCGTTCATTCGTTCATTCGTTCATTCATTCATTCTTCATTCGTTCATTCGTCATTCATTCATTCATTCATTCATTCATTCATTCATTCATTCATTTCATTCATTCATTCATTCATTCATTCATTCATTCATTCATTCATTCATTCATTCATTCATTCATTCATTCATTCATTCATTCATTCATTCATTCATTCATTCATTCATTCATTCATTCATTCATTCATTCATTCATTCATTCATTCATTCATTCATTCATTTCATTCATTCATGAACCACGGTCTGCGGACTGGGGACTGGACCTACCTCCACCGAGTCGTGTCCAGACCGTCAAGTCATACCTGGACGCTCTCGGTCGATGATGTCTCGCTGAAAGAGCTGGAGAGGCTAAACTTCCGGCCCTACTATGGCATTGGGCAGGTGCAATTCAGACTCAAGGACCGCACTAGGGCTGTGGGTGATCCTCCACCCAGCTCCCTGCCGAGCACATCAGCAGCCGGGCCCTCCCATAACGCAGGCGGCTCCACGGAGCGTCTTGCCAGGACCTACAAGGTAACGCCAGTCATTAAGAGTAGCTCCAAAGGCGGGCACAAGTCTTCTTTGGGCAAGGGTGAGAGTAACCCTACCCATTCAGATAAGAAGGCAACCGTCAAAGGGCAGAGCGAAGTTCCTCGCAGATGAAAAGGCCCGCCTGCGAAGCGGAAAAACCACCCCGAGCCCCCCACTCTTCATCTTCCCCACCTCTACCCCTTTCCCCACCTGAAACGACCACCTAGCCAACGACACGGCTAGCGCGGATTTTCACTTTCTTCAGGCAAACCTCCATCACTCTAGGTCCGCATTAGATGTCATTAGCAGAAGGTTTGCCATGGAGAGAGTGAATTTTGCTTTAATCCAAAAACCCTGGGTTTCCTATGAATAATCCAATAACAGTTCGAGTGTCCAGCGAAGAACGTTGTTGTAAAAGTCGTGCTGTTAAAATCGTGATAACATGGAGTTGAGTTAGTTGAATCTCAGTGGAAGTTATACCGATCGAAAGTTAAAAAAACGATCTATCATATGGAGTAGATCAAATGCCGTTTTATTAACTGCTGTGAAGAATAATTGTAATTATTACACCAATATCTGCCTCATAAACGCAAAAACTATCGCAAGGTGTATGGTTTTTTATCGAGCCACACGTGCCTCGGTATATAAGCAGCTCGAGTTTTGGCAAGGAATGTAGATAGTGCAGGAAAATTAGATCCATAAACAACATTATGAATTCTAATACTGAAATATGTGCTGTCTGCAAGGATAACTTTATTGTCAGCTCCAAGTACATCAAATGTAGTTTGTGTCGTCAAAAATTTCACCTAGTATGTGTTTCTATGAAGGATTCCTGGATGAGAATTTTAAGCGAGTGCGATAACTTGTGCTGGTTTTGTGATAACTGCAAATTCACTCTGACCACACGCGATAAAGATTTCTGAAGTCGCTATTTTAAAAAAAGGAAATCAACTGTCTTAACAGGGAGAAGCAGCTTACATCAAAAATATTGGAAAACCTTGAATATACAAATGAATTGCAAAAATCCTTAATCCAATCCTATGAGAAAGATGGCGCTCACAGTACACAGCTCAAACCTGCTCTACCATTTGACAAACCTGGTACAGCTACCACCTACAGTGAAATAGCAAAAAGGCCTTCCAAGTCACCTCTACTAACGATTAAGTCCAACGAGAGCTCTACCAACACAGATGTCTACAAGGAGGTCACCGAATCGGTTAACCCAGCGCAGATGAACGTATGTATAAGTAATACACGTAGAATAAAAAACGGAATGGTAGTGGAGTGTGAGGACCAAGAGTCCTTAAATAAATTGAAAGACTCATTAAACAAAAAACTTGGCTCTAAATATACAGTTTCAGAACCTAAAAAGTGGAATCCTAGACTTCTGTTAAAAATGTTAAGCTTACTGGTTTGGATTCACCTGAATCAATAATTAATGACATAATCACTTTGAACAACATTGATGAAGAGCAGTCATCGCATTTGAAATTCATCACTAAATTGAAGCATTTTGAAAGTACAAATGTTGTCATTGAAGTTTCTCCTGAACTGAGAACAAAATTTTTGAAAAAAGGTTTTGTTTTCATTCGTTGGAGGATGTCACCAGTAAGTGATCTCATTAGGATTATAAAATGTAGCAAGTGCTGTAGTTTTGGCCATACCGATAAAAATTGTAAATCTGATCTCATATGTCCAAAATGTACAAGAAATCACAAACTAAATGATTGTAAATCAGATGTCCTGCAGTGCATAAACAAAGCTTACAAGAAAAGTCTGCCAGTCGATCATGCCTCAACTGCCTTTAACTGCTTTGCTTATCACAACTATCTTCAAAACTTAAAGGATAGAATAAATTATGGCTAATGTGCTGAAGTGCGCACACTTCAATACTAGATCTATTATTCGATCATTGGCAGATTTGGCAGACATGGCTGAATCCCGATATTCCTTCTAGTATGGTTGACATTCCAGGCTACATTTTTCACAGATATGATAGAAATGGGCGTGTAGGTGGAATTGGTGTCTTCATCAGAAGTAGGTTTAATTCTCAAATTATAATAGTAGAGCAGCGTGATCATACTTCAATGGGCCTATACCGTGATCTCAAATTGATCAATTTATTTACTGCGGTATTATTTTTGATGATACATAGGACCGTTTACTGTAAAAAGTCAGCAGAAAACTTGATCCAAATGAGAATAACACTAAAAAGAAAATTGTACTGTAATTTGAAATAGCCGATGATGACGTCACCTGTAGGAAACCAATGAGAAGCGTCCTTTCTGTAGGGAACCAATGAGAAGCGTCCTTTCGTGGTCCAATGACTAGGAGCCGATGCTATTGTTTTGTACCAGTGAGCTCTTATTGGTTCCCTACAGGTGACGTCACGACCTGGGCGGGAAGTGTATGGATTCAAAAAATTCAATATTTAGAGCCATTTTTTCGGTTATAAATACGATAGAAAAATTTTGTAAAATTATTTATGGCATCTACGTGGTGTCAGGGTTCGTTTAAGCCAATACACCAAAAAGGCCCATTGAAATGATGTGGCTTAAAATATCCCTTGGTAAAGCGAGTCTTGTCTTGGGAGTCGTTTATAGACCACCGCGGGGTAACTTAGATGAAGCCGTAGAAGCTCCTGACAATGTTCTTTAATTTTTATCGCCTTTGCACAAAGACATTTTAATCCTGGGCGCTTTCAGTGTCAACCTTTTAAATGATAATAAAATAAGTCACTGTATGTTGTGCTATAACTTACAACAACTAGTAAAAGGGCCTACTAGGATCACGGTACATTCGGCTACATTGCTGGATCCCATTTTCTACACGTCGATTGATAAATGTCGAGACGTTGGTACTTTTAGTGTCGAAACGTTTAGTGATCACTTAGCTGTATATTGTGATATCTTATTCACCTTTCCCAAGTCATCGCCAAGGTTCATTACTATTAGGGACTTC
Organism: Callosobruchus maculatus; assembly: GCA_951848785.1. Classification (NCBI taxonomy): domain Eukaryota; kingdom Metazoa; phylum Arthropoda; class Insecta; order Coleoptera; family Chrysomelidae; genus Callosobruchus; species Callosobruchus maculatus. The sequence continues at coordinate 1,023,356 of CATOUR010000191.1, read as the reverse complement.
AAGCATTTTAATTAGGAACAATTTTCTGTCGATTTGTTCAGCCTCAGATGGATAGACGTAGTTTATATACAAAACATTGATGACAAGGTTAAATTCCTCACTGATAACATAGTTAGGCTTTTCAATCAGCATGCTCCTCTCAAAACAATTCGCATCACTAAACCTCGTGCCCCTTGGTTAACCCCCAATTTGAAATATCTTATGAAATTACGTGATAAGGCACTTCATAAATTTATAAAAGATCCCAGTCCAGTGAACAGAGCTCACCATACTGGATTGAGAAATTTTGTCACAACAGAAACGTGGATACCTTCTTCATTTATCTCAAAAATCCAATTCTTCTTGCTTTTTCAAAACACTGAAAACTCTTAAAGTTCAAGAATCTAAATCAACTGATATCCCTGAGTGGTTATCAGATCCCATTGAAATTAACAATTATTTCACGAGCATGTTCCAAAATAGTGATGCAACCTGTCTTGAAAAGATTGAGTTCTATAATAACAGCAAGCTGAATGAAGATGTTAAATTTCAGTTCAAACTAATTGATATGGCGAACCTTAATAAAATCATAGGTAGTATTAAATCAAACGCAACCGGTTCTGACGGCATCACGATTGAAATGATCAGACTCTGTTTACCTGCTATTGCACCATATATTCTGTATATAATAAATAGCTGTTTAGAATTAGGTTTTTTCCCACAGTCATGGAACGAAGCACTAATTCTGCCCTTGCCTAAAACCTTAGATCCCAGAGCATCAAGTGATCTCCGTCCCATTAGTATATTGTCCGTATTTTCTAAAATACTAGAACGGGCCATACCTTCGCAATTAAATGAATTTATTGAGAAATCAGCTGTACTTCCACATTATCAATCAGGTTTCAGAAAGGGACACAGTACAACTACAGCATTAGCTCGTGTCTCTGATGATCTCTTGCGTGCACTGGATAGGAAACAAGCTTCAATTCTAGTTTTGCTCGATTTTAGCAAGGCCTTTGACACCTTCAATCATAAGCTCCTTATCGCTAAATGTAAATACATTGGCTTCGACCAAATAGCGCTCAGATGGTTGAAATGTTATTTAAATGAGCGTCACCAATATGTAACAATACGTAATAAGAACTTCTAGCAAAAAACCGATATGTTCTGGCGTTCCACAGGGTTCAGTTTTGGGTCCCATCCTATTTCCAATATATACATTTGATCTGACTGATTCCATTGAAACCTGCTCTGTACAACAATATGCTGACGATACACAGATTTACCATAGCTTCTGTCCAGAAGAGCATGAAAATGCTGCTGCTCTAATAAACGCAGATTTAAATTGAATATGCTCTTATGCCGATCATCACAATCTGAAATTAAATGCCGCTACATCTAAATGTATGATCTTCTGTTCAAAAAATAAGAGAGAGCATATGAAATCTGTCATCCGCATCGAGATACATAATGAACCTGTTAATTTTCCACCTTGCGTCAAAAATCTAGGTTTGTATCTAGATGAGGACTTGAGGTTCCAAGAACATATTCGCCGTTTAAGTACAGCCTGACAGCCTGTTATTTGAAACTGAAGCTGTTATATGCTAACAAATCGATATTAACAAGAAAAATAAAAAAATCTTTGTGTGAATCGTTGGTAATATCAAGGGTAACCTACTGCAGCATCATTTTCTATCCTTGCCTTGACCACTTGACTAAATACAGATTGCAAAAAATTCAAAATTCATGCTGTCGTCTTATAAATAATATCAGAAAGTATGATCACACTAGCCCTGCTCTTTATTCCATGAAGTGGTTAAAAATTGATAAGTTATTTGAATACAATTTTATTTCATTCATCATGAAGATTCTCAACACATCCATACCAGTTTATCTGAGGGATAGACTGACATTTAGAAACATAATTCATAATGTGAACATTAGACATACTGATCTCCTTACTATGCCACGTCATACTTCAGCTGTCTTCCAAAGATCGTTCACCTATAATGCAGTTAAGCTGTTTAATGAACTCAATTCTGAGCTGAAGATTTCCTTTTCTAAAACCAAGCTTAAACAAAGTATATATAATAAGCAAATCAGATAAAAATTTCTCTCCACTCTACTGTTATTACATCTATATTTATATGACACATTTTGTATATACTTAGGTATATGTTCATTTGTATGCTTTTATACCAAATACACACGTATTGTAATTAGTTAGTAAGTTAGTTTGTAGATTGGTTAAGTTGAGTAGGCTTTGCCTAGACTTCGCCTTTTATAACTATTTCTTATACTAAAGTCATTTATATATTTACGAAAAACAAAAAGTGCAGCCCGGGGTCCGACACACCGAGCTGCTTTTCCATTACCCAATGACTACTCCTCACACCGTGAGGTGAGCGATCACTGGGTCCGCGAGTCGTGCGCCCTAAGTAGACGAAGGGACCCAATGATGACTGCCTTCTGCATCCTGGCGGCTAAGATGTGCGCCGCCGCACGGCACACCGGTATTTTGCGCAGTGCAGAGAGCAGCGTATTCCTCATTCCACCTAGGGATCTAATGACCATAACCAGCAGACTTACAGTGTAGTCTGGCCAGAGCCTGCGAAGTTGTCCGAGCAACTCCTGATATTTGGTCCGCTTTTCCTCCTCCTTAGAGACGATGTTCACCTCGTCAGGCGCTGAAAACTCAATAACGAACATCGTCTTCTGTTGGTGGCCGAGAAGGACTATGTCGGGCTTGTTTGCCTGTACAAGCTCGAGCGTGGGGAACGAGTAGTTCTAGTGAATCCCGCATCTCTCGTTCTCCACAACGGACTCTATATCCCCTGGAGCGTATGGCAGCATCGGTGTCTCATCGATACCGTATAAGTGCCTTAAATGCTAGTAGAGCACTCGTAGAGCCGCGTTGTGCCGATGGACGTAAGCCGTCCCAGCTTACGTCTTACGCGCCGACAAGAGATGCATAAGCGTCTCTGGCGCCTGTCGGCAAGCTCTACAAAGGGTGTCGGGTACATCTACACCCATAACCCTTTTACGGTACACCAGGGTGTTGAAGACACCGTCTTGGCAAGCCATTATAAAGTCCTCAGTTCTTTCCGGACAGTTCTGATGACCAGATCTGCCGGAGTCTGTGCAAATACTTGCGGCAGAGACACTCTTTTACCAATTCTGCCTCTTGGACATGACGCTGCGCCACTCCAAGGTAGGTATAGGTATCTCCGGCGTGCAGTTGTCGCAAGATGCTCCCATTAACGAGCTGTTCCTCATCTCCACTATCTCCGCTTCGTCCTTTCTTGAGATGAACCAATGCACATTTGTCTGTCCCGAACTCCATTCCGATAGCATGACTATACTCCTGCACCACCCTCAGCAATTGTTGTAGTTCGCATTGGCCGGAGGCATAAAGTTTTAGGTCATCCATATAAAACAGATCGGTGACCTTGTGCCTCCGGTTATTGGGCGTGCCACAGCTGTATCCTTTAGTATTTCTCAGCGCTATGGACAGAGGCAAAAGTGAGATGCAAAAGAGCAAGGGACTCAAGGAGTCTCCTTGGAAGACACTTCTCTCACCAACTCTGTCTGAACCCGAGTTTCACCTGATGTTATAGTGAACCGAGTCTTCTAGAGTGGCATCAGTTGTTTGATGCATCCCACTATCTCATTATCCACCGAAAGACATTCCAACAGCCGCACAATGAGCTCATGAGACATGCTGTCGAATGCCTTGCGATAGTCAATCCAGGCCATAGAAAGGTTTCGCCTGTACTGCACGGAGTCCTGCGTGACACATCGATCAATCAACAGGTTCTCCTTGCAGCCAGCTACTCCTTTCTTTGACCCTCTCTGTTCATACACGTCGAGAAATACAGGATTCACAGCTTGAAGGATACGCATGTACAATATTCTGGTGAAGAGCTGGTAACATGCGTTCAGACATGTTATTGGCCTGTAGTTTTTGGGAGCAGACAAATCTCCGATCTTTGGGAGAAGCACGGTTCGACCCTCGACAAACCAAGCCGGAATTGGCTGCTCCTGATTTAGCCACGAGTTAAAAACTCTAGCTAAATGCCGGTGGCAACTGGGAAATTTTTTCCACCAGTAGGTGTTTATGCCATCCGGGCCAGGAGCTGCGAAATTCTTTGCGCCTCGTAAGGCGTCAAGAATTTCTTCCGCGTTTATCGGATGACGCAGTACATTCAAGTTAGGAGTCCTCCTACAAACGGACTCGAACTGCGCCAAGGCCGGAGTCTCTGCTGAGAGAGGTTTGGGTTGTTCGTAAATGTCCCTCCAAAAGGCCTCCACGCGATCAGCAGTTGACGGCTGCTCTATGGCTGGTGGCGGCTCTTGGAAAAGGCGAGAAGGTCTTTCGTAGCACATTCTGTTCTGCTCCAGACCTCTCGCCCACGCCACCATCGATCGCTTGGCAGCGATTAGCATCCGTATCCTGTCAAGACAGTGTTGCTTGACAACAACCAGTATCGCTTGACTGAGTGTATGATGGTCGCGCCTCAACCCGTAGGCTATCTGGCGCACTCGGCGCGTAAAAGGCTTACCAGCCGCTCTATATTCCATCACACACTGGATACGGGATGCTTCCTGGCGAGCCAACTGGGTTTTCGCTTCCATTTGGCGCACCCGTCTCTGTGCCCTCTCAACAGGAGAGTCTCTCACTCTCCCCTGTCTAGCTAGCCTCAGAGCCGCAGCGTAAATTTCGCAATTGATGCTCCAAATGTCAGAGGCCTCCGATAGACGTTCACCCACAACCTCATCCTCTCTCTTCAAATCGGCCAGCTTTAAGGACCTTCCGTTGTTGTGCAAGGCCCTTCGGTCTCTGAAATCCCCAGGTGACACGACTTGGTCGATTTCCCTCACCGCGGGAGTTACCGGCGAACTTTCAGCCTGGTTAACAGGCGTTGCGTCCGCCGAAGGGGCAGGCTGAACTGGAGCACGAACATATCCCTGTCTCCGGAGGTACGATACATAATCTAGCAAATTCTGAGAGGTAAGCGTGCTATGCTCTGGGTGCATTTCACACCACCTCTCATACATGCGGGACATGTATCCCCTACGGCGCGGGCTACTGCTCTCGTAGCAGCTCAGCAGGTCATCCCTGAGCTCCGTCGTCCACCTAAAACAGTCCATATCATTGCGGGGGTCGTCAACAGGGCAATTCGAAGCACCGCCACCTTGCCCAACGCCGGCTTCCGAAACCGGCTCGGTGTGGGTGCTTTTCTTCCGGGGTGGTCGAACCCGAAGATAGGGCCCGTCAGGTGGTTGGCCTTAGCGCCCCCAGACGACATTTCCGGAGACAGCCGTCCAAATTGCCTCCTGAGGATGCACCTGCGAAGGTTGCCGGCTGGATTACATCCTTGGGCTTCGGTATACCCTGCGGTGTCGCCACGCACCGGATAGCCTACTGATGTTGGGTGGCTTCCTGCGGGTGTGTTATCAGCCGCCCCTAACATGGAGTCAGATGCTGTCGGAGTACCGCTCCTCACATGGAGATCCGTCGTGTCCTAGTTATTGAGGAATAGCCGATCCTCTGGATGCAGACGCTATTCCATCGTGCTGGTTTTGGTCCGCCCCGGGTATTTGATTTCCCCGGTACCACCCATATCTGGGAGGCGTTCCCCTATCCGCCACCTTGGGGAGGCGCCACTGAGGGGATATAGCAACCCCTCGCGGCCATTTATTATTATTATTAAATTGATCTGGTAAGTTGGTATTATGCAGCTCTACGGGAAAACCAAGAGCTTGTCTACTAATCAGGAGAAACATAGAGTTATTTATGTTAACAGAGCACTGCACACAGGATGTAGCAGCCGTCTAAATATCAACACCGGAGGAGACCAGCAGAAGGGACATTGTCATCTGTTCTGCCTACTTCCCGGGAGAAACAGGACAAGAAGTCACTCCAGCACCAGTGTGCGAACGAATCACCTACTGCAGGAGGAACAATAAGCAACTCGTGCTGGGGTGCGATGCGAACGTGCCGTGACCCAAACAATATCAACTGGGAGGAATATGCTAAATCCGTGCAGTTGCGGATGGGTAATGTTTTTAAGAACATTAGAAATAGCGCAGAGATTAAAGTGGCGATCGATCAAATGTAATCTGCCCTAAAGATGAAAGCTGCCCACTTAAACAAGAAGGGACCACCACTCTGGTGGAGCAGAACACTTGAGTTAAAAAGGAAAGAAGTCCGGTGATTCTTCAACCGGGCTAAAGTATCTGGCGACTGGGACACCTATCGCACGGTTCTAACGGAGTACAATGAGGCCATCAGTAAGACTAAAATCGAGTCTTGGCGGAAGTTCTGCCAGAGTATTTCAGATTTACCAGCAGGTACTAGAATTCATTAAATTCTCGCCAGAGACCCGGGGCTGGAAGTCGGGACTCTAAACAGACCAGTCGGTGCCTACGGTCTCTGCTAAGGCGACGCTAGAGATTCTATTACAGAAACGCTTCCCAGGTAGTCAGATTCTGGAAAACAGGAATGCATCTACACTTCCTCAACCGGGACGCTATAATCACCCAACCAGAGAGGACTGGAAAAATATAGCCAATATTGTTTCTCCAAATGTAATGAGTTGGCCGATACTGGCTTGGAGTTGTATTCTGCTATGGATGACGTTAGAAAGAGCTGTCTCCATACAGAAGGCTACCTGCTACCCAATTCCTTCCATCCTATCTGCCTAACATCATTAGGTTTAGGCCCGCCAGGGCATGTGCCCACGTAGGAGTGCTTTCAACCCTCTTGTGGAGCATCTTGGTGGATGACTTGCTGAACGAGCTCTCTATGCGAGGTGTGGATGCTCAATGTTATGCGGATGATCTGGTTATTCTAGTCAGAGGAAGGTATGACAAGACTATCTCTGAACTTCTTCAACAAGTTTTGAATACAATCGACAACTGGTACCGGAGGGAACAAATGTCGATAAAGCCCCCACAATAGCGCTGTTGTTCTGTTCACTAAAAGACAGAAACTAGACAAGCTTCTCTTACCTAGAATAGCGGGAAAGTCGATCCAGATCGCAGAGGAGGTGAATTATCTTGGTTGTATACTGGACAAAGGGCTCACCTTCAACTTCCATCTAGATAACATAATTTAAAAGGCCCGATTTGCCCTCTGGACACTCAGAAGGATTTGCGGCAAATCTTGGGGCGTTAGTCCTGAACTGATTCACTGGATATATCAGACGGTAGTAAAACCAATGGTAGTATGGTATATGGCGCTAATGTCTGGTGGCAGAAATGTTTACAACGGACAGCCAGAACCAAGCTAGCGGCTGTGCAACTCATCGCCTGCTTGGCTGTTACGGTTGCCTTGTCCACTACACCAACACTGGCCATGGAAACTCTTCTAAACTCAACCCCTCTACACATTGGAAGGGACGAATGGAAGAGGAGTGATGGCTTCATGAGATTCCACCGATCTTGCGCTATTCACTGATGGCTCCAAGTCTGAACTGGGGACAGGAGCGGGAGTAGCTGATACCAATCCAAGTGTTAATATTTCAGTAAACCTTGGGAGGTATACAACGGTGTTCCAAGCAGAAATGATAGCCATAGAGCTGGGAGTCAGAGAACTAATCAAAAGACCCCTGGCAAATAAATCTATAAAAATATTTTCAGATAGCCAGGCTGCCCTAAAAGCACTGAGCTCCAAACGGGTTGAATCACTACTCGTATGGAACTGTATACTTCTCCTCAACGAACTTGGAACAATGAACAAAGTAACTTTGGTTTGGCAGAGAACTAATCACTAATCATAGCGAAGTTGAAAGCAATGTATTGGCCGATGCGCTCGGAAGAGGACCAAATCTGTGATCATAAGACCAGAACCATTTGGGGGCATTCCAAAAAGCATCCCTAAGGAAACCATCTTAGATTGGGAAGAGAGGAAAGCACTCCCGCGCTGGCGAGATACACTAGGGCTACTGCACTCGAAGGCGTTGATACGATACCCCTCTAGTCAGACCCCACGAAGATCATAGAATGGAACAGGTATGATCTCCGCATTCTGGTTGGTCTGTTGACGGGACATTGTCATCTGAGAAACCACATGCGGAAGTTGGGTCGAAACACTGGAGCATATTCGTGCTCCTATCCAGTAGGTACTGGAAAGAGCTAGCTTCCAGACTTTTGGACTTGTTCAACTAGAACTTTTTGACTTCAAGGAAGTTTCACCTATCATGACCATCGCCTTCATCAAGAGGTGTGGATTGTATGGTGAACTCTATACAGGTGTGAGGCACAATAGAGTTGCACTCACTTTCAACCTAACCTAACCTAACTATCACCATTCTTGCTGGCAAGCAACTTCTTCTGGGTATGCAAACCATACTTCTTGGGTAGAAACAAGGTTCTTCATCATTCATCCTTAGTGTGAGAGTACCCTTCATGGACTCCAACGATCCTCAGCCTGGATGATGTTCTTGGTAAAAAAATGTACTGTACCACATACCTACTAAAATAAATCTTATTCAGTCCTTCTGACCATCTGGTTACTGTGGGCAGTACATTGGTTGATGGCTCAGTGACCTAATCCTTTGTGACCTAGTGATTAGCGATCTGAATTCATTAATCAGCATTTTTGCTACAACCCTTCGTGTATATTATCTCAAACCTAAATTCCAATCATTTTTGCTATTCCGGCAATATAGGCTTTCATTAGGTTTCACAGGGTACATTTTATATAAATAAGCAGAATGCGAAGACAAAGCCTAAATACCGCGGCTGCTATGAAAAGTTTATGTGGATCGAGCTATACCAAAGTTTACGGAATAAATATAAGTTGGATCACTCCGCAAAAATATCAAAACGGCCTGCCCGTTGCTCCGTCTCCCCGGTACACCGGTAGCAGTGTACCGACGTCAGCCGGAAGATACGGGGTGGCGCAAAGCAGAGGTTGAACGTGTTTAACGCGAAGTCTATACAGTGTCTCAAAAATATCGGATTTTATCTCGGATTTGTTTGCAGGAAATGGATAATATTTTCAGAAGTTTGATTTTATCAATCAAATTTATTAACGGATGGAAAATGACAATCAGATCCATCCTTATTTTGTGGTAAACCTTGAAATATAAAGGATATAAATACATGCTTCACGACGATTAAGACAAGCAATATGTCGGAACTGGGCAGTAGTAGCGAATTATATACCCAATGAGGTATTTGTTTTTGGTCAGGTGACAACCGATTCAAAATTATTAGTGGGACACCCTGTACATTTGTGCCTTTCTGTGTTCCACTCGATAAAACAAGCACACGTCTAAAGTGATTAATTCGAGGCCCAAGGTACTTAAAGGATTGTATCACGCTAAAAGCGTATAGTGAGACAAAATATTCATTCGGTGGTCTTACCATACCACCCAGAGACATTGTGAATTATATTTTAGAGTTCGGAAATATTTTTACTGATAACTTTCACAATTTATTTTCTACAGTAGCAATTGGAATGATACTGAAAAGCAAAATGTCAATAATAATTTATTCACATCCATGTAAAGCATTTCCACATGATTATCTTTTAAAATTGTTCATACGAGTTCGTATATACTAAACCATAAATTTTATAAGCTGTGGTCTCAAAATAAGCCAAATAAACAAAACATTGAGGTAAAAATACTACAGCACCTTTGAATCAATTTTTACTTATCTACGAATATGTGAAATCATTTGAGATTCATTAGTAATCGTTTTACTAGGTTTTATTTTTGATATCCATTTATGTAACCTAGTGTATTAGCAAAATAAACGTTATATTTGTATTTGTATGTCTAAATCGGCTGTCAATACATAGTCTTTCAATGACCCTCGTATATACGTAAAACACTGGCGTTAGCGAGTCCCCGCTAAAAGACCCTCGTACTTGGGCAAAAACCAACGCAAAAACTAATTGGCGCGTACGGCCGCGGCATCGCTTTGATGTGAGATCTTCAAAGTGCCGACGGAGAGTGATCCAACTTATATTTATTCCGTAAACTTTGGCTATACTCTAGGCATCTCATGACACTCAGTTCCAAGCCTTAGACACCGTGGAAATGAGGTGCGGTCGTACAGCTCGTTTCTTGATTTATGAAGAACTACCGCATTGGGATGAGGATGCTGCAGTCCTGAAAGGCATCTAATAGGCTTGATGAGCGGCGGAATTCTAGTGAATAACTTAGAAAAGCAGATTCCGTTTGATTACCGGTAGAAAAGTGGAAGGTTTATTGAATAATTACAAATTAATATTTGACTTTTCATTCGATTAGGCTTCCTGTTATTTGTGTATACAATTTGAATTAGCCAATGATGAATTTTTCAAATGCTAACTAGCAAGTAAGGGTGTATCATGATCATGAAAGATTTCCAGTTTACCGGTTATGTGAAAAAATAAATTTCAGAAAGTCAGGGATTGAAATTAACTGTATAGGGAATATTATTATGCAAATATAGATAAAACTATAGTTATGGGTATTAATAGCAGTTGCGGATAAATCAAATAGGTACTACGAGATATTTTTGGGGAACAAAAAATATGGTACCTATGGAAATGTACAAAAAGTACTATCAAATAATAAGAAGCCTCAACAGGCTTACAGAAGCTAACACGGTTGGTATGCGGCCTTCATCTTTCCACTGGCAATAATTCCATCCCCTTAGAATGAATTTGAAGCCTACAAACCATTTATCACATCAAAAGAGGGCTTTTCATGCACGCCAAGATAACCCTCTGATCGCATCTGCTGCGGCAATTGAATATTTATACAATTTGAATATTTATTTATAATTAGCTCACTGAACTAATTTGAAAAAAAATTATCAAAAAAGAACGCAAAAAAGCATAAATACAGTATTCAAATAGCATAAGATAAATAAATAGGCGCCCTTCAGTTTATACATATATCAGTAATCTCAACAGTTCTAAAAATCTCCGTCGAAATGCGATGTTAATACTATTTTAACAAAAATGAGTAATACGCAAACAAGCATAAATACAGTATTCAAATATCATAAGGTAAATAAATACAGGCACCGTACAGTTTATAGGTGTCAGTAATGTCAACCCAGTTCTAAAGATATCCGACAGATTGCGATGTTAATACTATTTTTTAAAGAAATGAATAATACATCAGAAGAACTGACAATATTCATTTCATGTATGATGAAGCTATTTGCAATGGCCCTGAAGCAGTTTGTTTGTATTCAGCACCACTTCGAAATCGCCAAACAACAAATCACTTTACATTTAAAACAATTCAAGATTACAAGAATATCATTCATTACGGGCCGGTTGTACAATACGAGCTTAAGCTTTGGCTTAAGGTAAGCCAACGTTAAACCACGTCAGTTGCAAAACGTCCGTTGTACAATGCTGGCTTAGCCCCCACTCCAGAGGTAGTTGGTTAACCTTGCACGCGATGTCATTATATGCGTTGGATTAATAGCCAAAGATGCAGTCCAAGACGATCTACAGCTACATGGACAGATGCATAAATCATATCTAAAGATTAACGTCTATCATAAAGGATCGTCGCCGTCGTAGCATATAACTGCAACTGCCGTTAGAACTCATTTAGAGGTTCTGCAATATCGATCGATTTTTCTTCTTCATTTACATTCCCTTATGTTTTAGAGCGAGGTCGCCCATATGAACCAAATTTTGAAAAACTGTCCGTATACGTGTGACACTAAAAAAAATAAAATAAATTGATAACGCAAAATGGGTTTCTCAACTTTGAGGAATATATTTTGAATAGCATAAATTATTTTTATATTTGTAGACAAGAGAAAAGCAAAATTTAGATGGTGTCGCAATTGGTTCATTTTAGGCAACCAGGTGCTCAAAACCCGGTGTCTCTTAAATTGAACCTGCCCTCAGAAGTGTATACAGTATTTATACAGGAAAAAAAATTAAACCAAAACGAACTAATTTCTATATAAGAATAGTTGGTAAATACCGAAACATAAATGTGTAAGAAAAGAAGCCATAATTCTATATTTCTGTACCACAAGAAATGAGCACGTCAATATTTTCTTTTTTTGCCCAACACCAACACATTTGCAGTGAAACCAGGTGTGGCAGTGCAGGCACTGAATCATACAAAACCATGAAAGTTCAGGTTTAAGAGCGTTAGAAATTTAGAATGACCTTAATTAAATTGAACCGGGGTTCAAGAACAAGAACAACACATATTTAAATATTTTTGACAATGCTATGATTAGGTAGCGCTGCAAAACACTGCTGTTTAATAGACAAATTATAAAATTGAATTTCGTAAAATATTACTTTGAGCATGGTCGAAATCTTCAACACTTCACTGATCTATAATACGTTGTCCTAATCCAGACATCAACTGAGCCGCAAGAAAGTTCAAGGTGTGTTGTCGAATACCCGATGACAAAATTGCCAAATTTTTATGGGGAGTAAAAAAAAGGAGTCAAGTAGAGTCAGTACTTCCCACAAATAATAATGATTTCAATTTATTGTTTTCCCATTCCATGAAGCTATAGTCTGAAATCCGCCTGCAACCAAATCATCGCCCACCCTCCCGCAAAAAAACGTCCAACATAAAAACTCTCGTGAATAGTTTCTTGCGTCTCCCTTCTCAGAAACTAGGACGCCACAGTTGCATGCCTCAACTGAACGATGTAAGACGATCAGGAGCCTCTAAACCGTCTAAAAGTGAAATTTGAGCTGTTTTTATATTTTTAGTTTTTTAATTATTGTTGCGCCGTCACTGACACGATTTTTCAGACACTAGCGCGTTTTTCACTCTCGCCGCGATAGTCAATTCAGTGTCGAAATTTCATTAAAATCAATTTAATAGTTTGTTTTTTACGCAAGATACATAGAACGAAATTAAGCAATACTCGTACCGTAAACGCGGGCTACTTTGGCCCTAACGTCCTTCTTTGGCCCAAATGAAAAAAAAACAAAATCATACTCTACAATCATATTTGTGACCGTATTTAAAATACTTCCGGCTCATTCCGGAAGGTAGCCGCACTATACAGGCTGTCTGATAAATCCAGTGGTTCCTTTGCTGTCCACTAGAAAGCAGCACGTATAGTTGTTCGACTAGTGAAACCACGTGCAATCTTTACCTCCCAAACTTCCATTTACAAAAAACGTATTTCTTGTTTAACAAATCTGGTAAGTACCCCCTATTAAACAAGTTTCCTTTCTTTAAGTCGTACTGTAGTTACAACACTGGTAAACTCAACAAGTTTTTTTATTTTCATGTTTTTTTAAATCAGACCCAATAATCTATAAAAAACGTCCTACTTTGGCCCAACTTCTTTTTGGCTAAAACCCATAATATTAAGTTATGAATTGCTACAAAAACCTTGAAACATTTTATTTTTTCATTTATATTGCGTATTCTCATAATCAGCTTGTTCAGGATGCCGTAATAGAAGACTCCCTGGAGGCCCAATATACACTGGCTATAGCAATGAACAACTTCTAACTTGTCTAGAAGCAATCAGATCTGGTGATATGACGCAAAGGCAGGCTGCTGATCATTTCAAGATACCCCTATAAAAAACAAGTTGAAAAGTTTGTTTTCAAGTTCACCAGGCCATGCAACAGTTTTTTCGCAAGAAGAACTAGCATTCTCGATGAACTAGATTTTAGATTCATCATAAAATCTTATTTGACTAGGCAATGGAAGAAGACTATGCAGTGTTTTTGCAACTATGTTCCAGGACGTGACTGGGTCAAATCGTTTCTAAAGAGACACCTTCAACTGACTGTCACGTTTTCGTCGAAGATCAAAAGAAATCGTAATCAGATTCATGAACAAATCATCACAGACTATACTGAACATCTGAAAAAGGTGGTCAAAGATGTTTCACCTGATAAAATTCATAATTATGACAAAACTTGATAACATTTGATAATATAATCTTCGTTGAAGAACCTGTCCTAGTCAATATCCAAATCCTTCTTTATCCATACCATTTGTATCTTGCTTTTAGCACTAAAAATTGACTTGGGCCAAAGTTACCCTAACCGCAGGGTAACATTGGCCCAAAACTAAAAAAAATATATTAATTTAATAAACGTTTTGTAAGTAAAAACAGGATGACTAATTAAAATTTAAGATATTATAGTTGTAAAAAAGATTACCAGAACTTCTGGGCAGTGAAAACAACAGTTTCTAGAGAAAAGTACATACAATAATTACTGAAAAGTGGGCCAAAGTAGCCCGCGTTTACGGTATATGTATATGTTACGCTCAATAGCCGAATTCGGACAAAGCCCGAAAAAAATACGCAGAACTAGTTTTGAGCAAGAAATATTTCCCAAACCCGAAATATTAATTTCATTCGGCTATTGAGCATTACCAAATAGGCAGAACTAGTTTTGCGCATATTGAAATGCACAGAACTAGTTTTGCGCAACTTGAAATGCACAGAACTAGTTCTGTGGTACTGAATGGCCAGCAACAGTTATATTAAAAAAGTAAGGTTATGTTTATGTTGTTGCTTTGAATGTTTTTTGTTTCAGCTTGTAGAAAAATGCAAGCTAAATTCAAATCCGAATAAGTTCGGCTACTTCAAGCTGCAAGTACATAAAAACATAATCTCATGACAACAAATCATATCCTCACTATATTGAATGAACCTAACCTAACCTTCATGTCTCTGCAATAAAAAATGTATCAACAATGTATCGAAAAAAAAAATCTCCTCTACAGTTCTAAATGCCACCATGCCAAAATATACAGAACTAGTACTGTGCATTTCAAGTTGCGCAAAACTAGTTCTGTGCATTTCAAGATGCGCAAAACTAGTTCTGCCTATTTGGTAATGCTCAATAGCCGTATAAAACTAATATTTCGGGTTTGGGAAACATTCCTTGCTCAAAACTAGTTCTGCGCATTTTTTTCGGGCATTGCCCGAAATCGGGTATTGAGTTTAACATATACATTACAAAACTCTTTAAGTCCTTTAGTTTCTGTAATAGACAAGGAAATGTTCACATGGACTTAAAAAAATACGCCGGTACGTATTTCTTCCATAGGTCAATGGACAAACTATTATGAATACAAAAAATCCTTCAGTTTCAGAGCCCACCCCCCAACCACCCCAATTTAACCCCCACCAAAAAAAACGTAGAAAAGGATCAGGAACCCCTAAAACACCTAAAAACAAGGTTTGAGCTGTTTTTATATTTTTAGTTTTTTTTATTATTGCTGCGCCGCCAATGACACGATTTTTCCAAAACATCCTCGCCGACGTAGTAATACTGTGTCAAAATTTCGTTAAAATTAATTGAATAATTTTCGCGTTACGCAATATGGAACGATCTAAAACAATACTCTTATGTCTGTATACATCCCTTGGTTTCTATAATGAGCAAGGCATTGCAAGGCAAATGGACCTAAAAAAGTGTATTATGCCGCTAGGTTTTTCATTCACAGGTCAATGGACAGCCCATTATGAATACAACAAAGTTTTCCAACCCCCCCACACCCCAACCACCCCAAATTCACCACTACCCAAAAAAATAGAAAATGATCAGGAACCCCTGAAACGCCTAAAAACAAAGTTTGAGGCGTTTTTATTTTTTTTTGTTTTTACTTCCCACACCGATAGGTGAGGGGAGTATTGTGATCGCGAAAATTTTCGATTTTGAGATAATACACTTTTTGGGCGTTTCATGATGTCTACATAACGAAAATCCATGTCACTCATTTCCGTCGGTCTGTCTGTCTGTCTGTCGGTCTGTCTGCCTGTCTGTCGGTCTGTCTGTCTGTCGGTCTGTCTGTACGCGTTTTTGTGTCGTCGTAATCTCAGTAACCGCTGCATGGATTGTGATGAAATTTGGGCAGCGATATGCTGGGGGGTCGTAGTAGGTAATGTTCTTATAATTTTGAAAATCGGTGCAGGGGCGGCGGAGTAATTAGCAAAAAACAAAAAAAAATTAAATATTCCTCAAACTTCGTTTTTAGGCGTTTTAGAGGTTCCTGATCATTTTTTACTTTTTTTTGGGTGGGGGTGAAATTGGGGTGGTTGGGGGGTGGGGGGTTGTAAAATTGAAAAATTTGTTGCTTTCATAATAGACTGCCCAGTGACCCATGAAGGAAGGCCTAGCAACATAAATAACTTTTTTAGGTCCATCCGAACATTGCCTTGCCTATTACAGAAACCAAAGGACTTCTGGTGTAAACATACGAGAGTATTGCTTTAGATCCTTCTATATTGTGTTACAAGGAAACTGTTGAATTGATGTTAATGAAATTTTGACACAGTATTACTACCGTGGCGAGGATGGAAAACGCGTATGGTTTTTATAAATCGTGCCAGTGGCGGCGCAGAAATAATAAAAAAAAGTAAAAATATAAAAACAGCTCAAACTTCGTTTTTAAGCGTTTTAGAGGTTCCTGATCATTTTCTGCGTTTTTTTTTGGGTGGGGTGAAATTGGGGTGGTTAGGGGGTGGGGGGTTGAAAAACTGAGAAATTTCTTGTATTTATAATAGGGTGTAGGGTAGGGGCTGTGAAGGAAGACCTAGCGACATAAATCAACTTTTTAGGTCCATCCGAACATTGCCTAAGCGTATTACGGAAACTAAGGGACTTAGAATTTTCTGTATACATACATACGAGTATTTATTGCTTTAGATCTTTTTGTATTTTGTAACGTGGACACTATTACATTGATTCTAATTAAATTTTGACACAGTATTATTACCGTGGTGAGGATGGAAAACGCGTGTGTTTGTTAAATATCGTGTCAGTGGCAGCGTATATAGCAATAATCAAAAAACTAAAAGTATGAAAACAACTCAAACTTCGTTTTTAGATGTTTTAGGCTGTCCATTGACCTCTGAAGGAAATACTTAGCGGCATAAGACAATTTTAGGGGAGGGAAGGCTGCCGATGATTTGGTTGCAAGGAGATCTCAGACTAAAGCTTCATGCTATGGGAAAATAATAAACTGATATCACAGTAATGTGTGGGAAGTACTGAGTCAATCAACTTGACTCCATTTTTTTTATTATTGCTGCGCCGCCACTGACACTATTTTTTTTCCAAAACATACGCGTTTTTCATCCTCGCCGCGGTAGTAATACTGTGACAAAGTGTCATTAAAATCCATTCCATAACTTTTACGTTAGGTACTCAATACCGAACGATCTAAAGCAATATTCCTATGTATTTATCAGAAAATTCTGGAATAGGCAAGGCAATGTTCGCATGGGCCTAAAAAAGGGTATTATGCCGCTAGGTCTTTCTTTTACAGGTCAATGGATAGCCTATTATGAGTACAACACATTTTTGAGATTTACAACCCCCCACCCACCAACCACCTCAATTTCAATAATCAGAATGGTTCACAATATGATGATATGATTAAGAAGTTATCTGTTTTTTCCTTCTGAGTCTCAGATAACATTTGGTTTCGTTGTTTTTACTTCCCACACCGATAGGTACCTATTCTGATCACGAAAATTTTCGATTTTGAGATAATACGCTTTTTGGGCGTTTTATGATGTCTACATAACGAAAATCCATGTCATTCATTTCCGTCGGTCTGTCTGTCTATATGTCTGTCGGTCTGTCTGTAGGTCTGTCTGTTCGCGTTTTTCTACCCCTGTAATCTCAGCAACCGCTGCATGGATTGTGATGAAATTTGGGTACCGATATGCTGTGAGGTCCCAGTAGGTAATGCTGCTATAATTTTGAAAATCAGTGTAGGGGCGGCGGAGTGATTAGCAAATAACAAAAAAAAATTAAATATTCCTCAAACTTCGTTTTTAGGCGGGGGTGGTTAGGGGGTGGGGGGTTGTAAAACTAAATATTTTTTCTATTCATAATAGGCTATTTATTTACCTGTAAAAAGAGACCTAGCGGCATAATCATTTTTTTTAGGAACATTTCCTTGGCTATTACATTACATCAATTTTCTGATGCATACATACGAGTATTGCTTTAGATCGTTCTGAATCTAGTAACATGAAAACTATGAAATTGATTTTAATGAAATTTAGGCACAGTATTGTTACCGTGGCATAGATCAAAAATGTGTATGGTTTTCAAAAAGCGTGTCAGTGGCGGCGCAGCAATAATAAAAATTAAAAATATAAAAACAGCTCAAACTTCGTTCCTAAGTGATTTGGGGGTTCCTGATTGTTTCGTTTCGTCCAGTTGAAGCTCGCAAAATAAAAAATATGTCAACATTGGAAAGGAAATCTGATGGAGAAGCGCAGCCATGGGAAGTACCAGCAGTTTTAAAAAAAATTGGCCTCATATCTTTAGCTTTAATAAGCCTCAAGCTAGTCCCTACTGACGATAGCTTGTCTTTTGCCCATTAGCACTCACAGAGGTTACGGATGGCTCCTCACTCCTTCTATGTAGCCACATAGTCAAAGCTATACCGTGCTTACAACCGCGTTCGCGTGCTGCACAGTCTTCGCGTTTGACTTGACTATAATTTTTTCTTCTCTTTCATCACACTTAAAAGAACAGTGATATGGGTTGCTATTCACCTCATGTTCAGGTGTAATACGAGCTTCGACAATGCATATGTCATTCTGTCTCTTCACCTGAACATATCCGATAGCATCGTCTCCATAATGCTCTCTCCCTGATCTGTAAGAAAATAAAAGCTGCAATGTGATGTGGAAGTACTAACTAACCACAAAAAAGTAACTGAGAACATACAAGAGGTAAGGGTTTCACTATTATCTTTATTGGTCTTTAAAGACTAAAAATGTGCTAAAAGTGCTTGAACTGAATAAATTTATATTTCCTATAATGAAATAACAACTATATTAAATCAAGAATGATGACTCTAGTTTACTTACATATAGCATGGATAAAAAATACTTACTTTGAAAATTTTACGCCTCTTAATTTCAGCGCTTGTATAACAGGGGTTACTAGCAAAAAAATCCATAATCATGTCGAGATCCGCCTTAATAAGATTACTAGAATCACCATGAATGTAACCTACCTCCATACTTCAAGAATATACTGGCGTCTGCCCGTTACAACAAACACACTCGCCGTTCCACTCAAGTCTGAAAGTCGCACACAGCGCAGCATATGCATAGCGGAATCCCGACCTCCCGACTGTGGCTGCCGCGAACGATTCATGACATGTGACGTCATACGGCTTTCCGCAAATATAAAATTGAATAACTCTGCCATATTTTGGGATATTTCGCATATTCAGATGATTTTTTCGACATTCTTCAGGTGAAGAAATATAGACTATCAGATAATAATGAATTTTTCAAATTTTGTTTTTTAGGAAACTTCCCCATACAGATGTGTCCTAGCTCCCAGCGTTAAACCTTTTTGGATATAGTTTGTGGTATGGCTGGGTGCTGATGTTTTTTGGACGTAATAGGCTCGTCCAGCATATTTTTTTTATTGCATATTCTAAAAGGGCGTATTGAGTTTAGCAGCTGTGCAAAATTACAGAATTTTCTGAGCTCGATTTCATATTCTAATAAATTATCAAAGTGCTGCAAATTTAAAACGCGCGGCACATGCGAGTGTGCGACGGTGACGTCACTACACCTCTCCGACCGGCGCGGCGCGGCATCTTGGCCTCTCATTGTACGGGTGCTTGGTAAATTATAACGCTGCGGCGCATCCTACTTGCTATGCAAGCTTTGTGAACTGCATACGCGTCTATTGGACAATTTATTTAATTGTTTCATCGACACTGAATACTTGCCAAGCTATTCGAATTCGTTAATACTGAGTATAATAATGGTAGGAGGACAGATGAAGAAAAATTATAAATGTTGTATGGTTCCCCAATGTGAAAATACGACAGTGACACTCCTGATGAATTTTTTATTGGTTTGCCACGAAATATAAAAATCAGAAAATTGTGGCAGAGAGCTATGCGTAGGAATTAATTTGTAAGCAATAAGTCAACAAAGTACTCTGTGAGGACCATTTTAATATATAGGTATTTTTATAACTAAGTGAATTGTATTATTATCAAGAATCCGCATTTGTGAATGCCATTCTAAAGGTATATTGACGTCAGTTGTTAGCAGATTTTGCTGGTACTGGTACACTAAAACGATAAGTAGATTTTTTTAATCCAAATACTGAATTAATCATATACCTAACAATTATAAAAGCATTGGAGAAATCAATTCTCATTGATATGTGGAACATGTGAAAGGCTGTTTTCAGTCTTTTGATGTTACCAAAATTCATATGTATTTTGATTATGTAGAAAAAATTGTTTTATATTATATTAGCTAGTTCTTTGTCTCTCACATTTCTGTATTTTGGGTAGAAAACCGTGGGTACTTAGCCTACAAAATATCCCTACTTCAAATGTGTATCTCAGTCTTGTATATTTTGTTTAAGTTTGAGGAAGATGTTGGAAATGTGTTACAAACTAATGAAAGATGTAAAACTTAAGATGAAACCGGAAGTAGTTCCGCACATTTTTGTTTGTCAAAAAGACCAACAAGCCTTACACGCTAGAGATCCTCGGAATGTTTTTCTTAAGACAACGAAAATGAGATTTAGATGAACCTAGTACCAGCACAAAAAAAACTCGATGTTCGTCGTCAATCAGCGAATCTAGCACCAACGTTTCGCAAGTAGAACTAGAATGTACTGAAGACAACGAGAGAGGGAACGTTGGAAGACAGATAAGTGAGTCCAAGTCAATATAAAGGCCAAAGTTATATCAAAATATGGTGAGTGCAATATACTAAGGCAGCCACTAAGGGAAGGCAGAAACAAATGCCATTCGAACATATCCCAAAATAATGTTACTCCTTAACCAGTGGTTCGAGTTCGGATCATTCAATAAGGAACTTGTAGAAAACCGAACTGCTGTTCTTATAGAAAATAATCCGAAAATTTATATCGGGATACCCAGTCATTCATTATTTATAATTAATATGCTTGCTTGCTACAAAGTTGACAAACATCGAAATATTTGAACTTTGAAAAAAATGAAACTTAATCTTCCACATAAAATTATAGCAGACGATTTCTGTATATATCAACAGTTTGCTCAATAATTTAAAAAACCGTTCCAAAATTAGTCGAACATTTAAAACTATTTATTCGAATTTCCATCCAAAAAACCAAGAAACCCAATCCTGCAGTCATTCTCCTGGTCAGAATATAAAAAAAGCAACACTATCAAATATTTTATAGCTTGTACTCCTGATGAGCTTATTTCCTACTTGTCTAGAGGTTTTGAGAACTACCGATAAAACGATTGTAGAAGAATTTGGATTTTTGAACGTGTTAGAAAAAACCACCCGATCAAACAAAAGATAGCGTCAAGCAAAGCACTTAAACGTATTACAAACGTATGTTGGGCGCTGTCGCTGTACAGCGTACAACCGCCAGCCGGTCTGGGCTCGCCGACAGACCCAATGACGTCACAACGACGAATTTTGAGTGCATGAAATATTTTAACCTTTGAAGGCGCGTAACTTTTTCAATTCTCATCCAATTAAGTTGAAATTTTTTTTTTGTATGTTATATGTAAGTAATACTTCATGAAAATACGCATAAATATGGTTATTGGAATTTCACTGAGCGACCCTATTAAAAGTTGATCATTTCTCGTTATCGTAAAGTCAACATGCTATTTTAGTCTGGATGCAGGATAAGGCTCATCCACAGAGGATGAGATTTCCTGTAAAGTGGAAGTAATAGTGATTTATCGTTAAAAAAGGGTGCGATTCGCTATTTGTAGGCTTTCCAATACTGAAAACCAAGGTTGCGTTTTTCATAACGGATAGAATGCAATTTTTTCTGCCTTCTCAGCTATTATTTGCTTTTTTAAACCCTTGGTAGAAGCGAGAAATGTGGGATTGCTTTGAAAAATGTATTTTCCCTGTTAACGCGCCTATAACGGAAGATTGAGGATCTAGGTGCCAAGAGATAACACTGGACCATTTTTTGTTCTGATTGGAAGCCAATAAATCGATTTGAATAGTGCTCAAACAAATTTTTGAAAAACGGTTTGATGAATCCTATAATTCCTATATTCGGATTCTGATGGTATTTATCTTGAAGCCATATCGGTACTGACCTTTTCATGTGAAACAGAAGACCTAGCTTAATGTAAGTTATTCTCTTTAGAATACAAATTTATGACCGCAATAGCACTATTAATTTTGGTGTTCAAGCTCTTTAATATCGGCCCACCTATATGAAATAGCTAGACTTGCTAACGCTAGAATGACTATGAATCTGGTAGAATCTCCAATTTTTATAGTATTTTTGTTTCTTACTGCCTCAATCAGATTTTACTCATGACTATAGAAACTGTTGACGTTTTCGGCTCCATTTAGCTGCTGTTTGAGTGTTTCAATCAGATTTTGCTCATGATTGTTTGATTTTAATAATAATAATAATAATAGTAGTAATATCGTACCTCCGGAGGCAGGGATATGTTCGTGCTTCAGCTCAGCCTGCCCCTCCGGCGGACGGAAGGCCTGTTAACCAGGCTGAAAGTTCACCGGTAAGGCCCGCTGAGAGGGAAATCGACCAAGTCGTCTCACCTGGGGATTTCAGAGACCGAAGGGCCTTGCATAACAACGGAAGGTCCTTGAAGCTGGCAGATTTGAAGAGAGAGGATGAGGTTGTGGGTGAACGTCTATCGGAGGCCTCTGACATTTGGAGCATCAATTGCGAAATTTACGCTGCGGCTCTGAGGCTAGCTAGACAGGGGAGAGTGAGAGACTCTCCTGTTGAGAGAGCACAGAGACGGGTGCGCCAAATGGAAGCGAAAATCCAGTTGGCTCGCCAGGAAGCATCCCGTATCCAGTGTGTGATGGAATATAGAGCGGCTGGGAAGCCTTTTACGCGCCGAGTGCGCCAGATAGCCTACGGGTTGAGGCGCGACCATCATACACTCAGTCAAGCGGTACTGGTTTTTGTCAAGCAACACTGTCTTGACAGGATACGGATGCTAATCGTTGCTAAGCGATCGTTGGTGGCGCGGGCGAGAGGTCTGGAGCAGAACAGAATGTTCTACGAAAGACCTTCTCGCTTTTCCCAACAGCCGCCTCCAGCCATAGAGCAGCCGCCAACTGCTGATCGCGTGGAGGCCTTTTGGAGGGACATTTACGAACAACCCAAACCTCTCTCAGCAGACACTTCGGCCTTGGCGCAGTTCGAGTCCGTTTGTAGGAGGACTCCTAACTTGAATGTACTGCGTCACCCGATAAACACGGAAGGAATTCTTGACGCCTTACGAGGCGCAAAGAATTTCGCAGCTCCTGGCCCGGATGGCATAAACACCTACTGGTGGAAAAAATTCCCCAGTTGCCACCGGCATTTAGCTAGAGTGTTTAACTCGTGGCTAAATCAGGAGCAGCCAATTCCGGCTTGGTTTGTCGAGGGTCGAACCGTGCTTCTCCCGAAGACCGGAGATTTGTCTGATCCCAAAAACTACAGGCCAATAACATGTCTGAACGCGTGTTACAAGCTCGTCACCAGAATCTTGTACATGCGTATCCTTCAAGCTGTGAATCCTGTATTTCTCGACGTGTATGAACAGAGAGGGTCAAAGAAAGGAGTAGCTGGCTGCAAGGAGAACCTGTTGATTGACCGATGTGTCACGCAGGACTCTGTGCAGTACAAGCGAAACCTTTCTATGGCCTGGATTGACTATCGCAAGGCATTCGACAGCACGTCTCATGAGCTCATTGTGCAGCTGTTGGAATGTCTTTCGGTGGATAATCAGATAGTGGGATGCATCAAACAACTGATGCCACTCTGGAAGACCCGGTTTACCATAACATCAGGTGAAACTCGGGTTCAGACAGAGTTGGTGTCATTGAAAAGAGGTGTCTTCCAAGGAGACTCCTTGAGTCCCTTGCTCTTTTGCATCTCACTTTTGCCTCTGTCCATAGCGCTGAGAAATACTAAAGGATACAGCTGTGGCACGCCCAATAACCGGAGGCACAAGGTCACCCATCTGTTTTATATGGATGACCTAAAACTTTATGCCTCCGGCCAACGCGAACTACAACAATCGCTGAGGGTGGTGCAGGAGTACAGTCATGCTGTCGGAATGGAGTTCGTGACAGACAAATGTGCATTGGTTCATCTCAAGAAAGGACGAAGCGGAGATAGTGGAGATGAGGAACAGCTCGTTGATGGGAGCATCTTGCGACAACTGCATGACGGAGATACCTATACCTACCTTGGAGTGGCGCAACGTCATGTCCAAGAGGCAGAATTGGTTAAAGAGTGTCTCCGCCGCAAGTATTTGCACCGACTCCGGCAGATCTGGTCGTCAGAACTGTCCGGCAAGAACAAAGTCGCTGCCACAAACATGCTTGCGGTCCCATTGTTATTATACACCTTTGGTGCTATACACTGGAAAGTGAACGAGCTGAAGGAAATCGACACGAAGACCCGCAAAAGGATGAATATGGAGAGAAGCCTGCATCCTAAGTCCTCTGTCCCGCGAATATACCTCCCGCGACACCTGGGAGGGCGTGGTCTATTGAGTTTGGAGCGTCTGCACAACAGAGTAGTACTGGCCACTGCCTGCTATGTAACGAACAGCACCGATCCCCTGATCCGCTTTGTGCGAGAGCACGAGAATGCGGGAAAAGGAGCCTTTCTTTTTAGCGCAGCGAAACGAGCAGCCGAGGAGCTCAGCCTCACACTCGACTTCAAGCGGAGGTGTCAGCAGTCCATTACGGAACTTGCTCCCGCAGAATTAAAATCCCACGTCAAAACTGCCGAAGTCGACTTCCTTTTAAGACTTCATAGAGATAAGCCAATGCATGGAATCTTCTACAAACATCTGGAAGAGCATGGCTTGTCTGAGCAGTTGACCTTCTCTTTCCTAAGGTCTAGTGGGTTGAAGTCGGAGACTGAGGGCTTTATAATGGCCTGCCAAGACGGTGTCTTCAACACCTTGGTGTACCGTAAAAGGGTTATGGGTGTAGATGTACCCGACACCCTTTGTAGAGCTTGCCGACAGGCGCCAGAGACGCTTATGCATCTCTTGTCGGCGTGTAAGACGTACGCTGGGACGGCTTACGTTCATCGGCACAACGCGGCTCTACGAGTGCTCTACTATCATTTGAGGCACTCATACGGTATCGATGAGACACCGGTGCTGCCATACGCTCCAGGGGATATAGAGTCCGTTGTGGAGAACGAGAGATGCCGGATTTACTGGAACTACTCGTTCCCCACGCTCGAGCTTGTACAGGCGAACAAGCCCGACATAGTCCTTCTCGACCACCAACAGAAGACGATGTTCGTTATTGAGTTTTCGGCGCCTGCCGAGGTGAACATCGTCTCTAAGGAGGAGGAAAAGCGGACCAAATATCAGGAGTTGCTCGGACAACTTCGCAGGCTCTGGCCAGACTACACTGTAAGTCTGCTGGTTATGGTCATTGGATCCCTAGGTGGAATGAGGAATACGCTGCTCTCTGCACTGCGCAAAATACCGGTGTGCCGTGCGGCGGCGCACATCTTAGCCGCCAGAATGCAGAAGGCAGTCATCCTTGGGTCCCTTCGTCTACTTAGGGCGCACGATTCGCGGACCCAGTGATTGCTCACCTCACGGTGTGAGGAGTAGTCATTGGGTAATGGACAAGCAGCCCGGTGTGTCGGAGCCCGGGCTGCACTTTTTTTGTTTTAAACAATAAGTAATAATAGTGGTTTATTTCCAACAGGTGTACACCCAATAACAGGAAATTTTAAGAATAATCTAATTGCAAATATAACACAATCTGAAATTGTAATTCAAACTAAAATTAAAACTAAAATTAAGACGCAGGCACAGCTAGAATATTTAACAGGTTTGACTATCAGGTTCGAGCACAGTAATCACTATATGTCTTTAGTAGGGTTTCTTTCTTGGTATAAAATATATCACACTTGTCGCATATAAGGTTGTATAAATTACACATAATATTTACAGGAGATTTAGTTGAGAGGTTCGTGTGACACGAGGTACAGTAGAATGTATAGTGCTGTCGACTAATTAGCCTAGGGGTGTAAAAATTGATCTTACTTAGTAATAAGGGACAATCAATCATGTTGTGTAGTAAGTTGAACAAAAAAGATAGGGCACTTTTGTCACGTCGCATCTATAGGCTCTCAATGTGAAATATTTCCAGTAAAATATTATGACAAAAACCTCTTTCCGGGTAAAATCCGTAACATTTAAAAAACATATACTTAAATGCTCTACGTTGGACGGCCTCTACTGCATCGATTGAATTTTTATATATTGGATACCAGATTAGTGTAGCATATTCCAACTTGCTTCGAATGAAAGTAAAGTAAAGCAACTTTAAGGTACCGACATTAGCAAAGTTGGACCAGTTTCTGACAAAGTAACCCAGTAACTTTAGAGCTGATGAAACTATATTCATAACATGATCCTTAAAACTCAATTTTTCGTCAAATGTGACTCCTAGATCTTTGAAGCTACTTACCCGCTCAATTCTAACACCTGCTATATTATAGTCATCGTAGTGAATCCTATTAATTTTCCTGGTATATGATATTACCTTACATTTAGATGTATTTATTGTTAGACGGTTATCTAAACACCAAGAGTGAATGAAGTCTAGACCATTTTGGAGTGCTACACAGTCCTCATTATTTGTTATGCACCCATATATTTTGAGGTCGTCCGCAAAAAGTAGATGCAAGCAAGGAATTTTTAGGGTTAAATCGTTTATAAAAATGAGAAAAAGCAGAGGACCCAAATTGGACCCTTGCGGCACACCAGATGTAGGTGTGTAAGTGAACGATTTGTAGCCGCCATACTCGACATAAGATGTTCTATCGAATAGGTAAGATTTCATCAATGCGACCAGAGGATCCCATAGACCAACCGCAGCAAGCTTCCCTAAAAGTATATACCTAGTGGTCAATTTGGTCAAAAGCCTTCTGAATATCATTATATATAACATCAACTTGACTTTGTGAATCGACAACCTCGGATATGAACTGAGTTATGCACGCCAAATTTGTGACAGTAGACCTTCCAGTGATGAAACCGTGCTGATTATCGGATAGCGAGAGTATTACAGAACTATATATTAGATTATAAATTATAATTTCAAATATCTTCCCAAAATTACACAAGATGGCTATTTGCCGATAATTGCTCATATCCTTGTGATCTCCGTTTTTGAACACTGGGCAAATTTTTGTTGTTTTCCATATTTGTGGGTAAGTAGACGTTTTGAGAATTAAATTATAAATTATAGACAGCGGCGCTGCAAAAGCACTAATGCAGTCTTTGACTAAAAAGCTTGGAATATTGTCTACCTCAGAGGTCATCTTGGTTTTCAGCTTTTTAGAGGCTAGTATGATATCGGCTTCAGTAATGTGCTGCAACGAAATAACGTCGTCAAAAAGAGCTGGTGTAATGCTATTGTCAGGACGTGATTCCAGGAACACATTCGAGAAATATTTAGCAAAGCCATTAACTATAGCTTGGGGACAATCATAGGTATCGTTTTCATAGGACATAATGCCAGGTATCCTAGAGCGCTTACTTTTAGCATTTACAAAAGACCAAAATTTTGCAGGGTCTTGATTAATTCGGTCTTCTACGTTTTGTACATAAGCAGAATAAGCTACCGTAATCTGGTTTTTAATAGTGGCTCGTAGGGTCTTGAATGTATTTTGAAAATGCTCAAGACCTGTATTCCTAAATGACCTTCTTGCCCTATCCTTTTTCTTTATATTAGAGATTATTTCCCGTGTAAACCATACCGGATAGTCATACGATCTTATTCTAAATTTAGGTACATAGATATCAAGAATTCTGTTAGTCATCGAATAGAAGAATGAACATGCATCATCCACATTACTAAAGTTTTGCAATGGGGACCAGTCAACTTTCAAAAGTGCATTTTTTTTATGGACAGCCTCCCGCAAAGGCTAAAAGCCTATGTCGCTGTAGAAGCGCTGTGAGAGGATAAGTGTCGGTGCACGTTAGATTTGAAGCGCTGCAGGTTGTAGCCGGCGGGAAACAAATTCCCTGGCAGCTCATTCCACAGCGTCGAAGTTCTCCAAAAGAAGGAATGCTGGAGGAGACTGGTTCGTGGAGTAGGGACCTCGACCTGGTAAGGGTGAGCTCGCAGAGCCTCTCTAGTGTTCCTCGTTCGGGCGGCCTTTGCTGTTATTGCCTGGGAGAGCTCACTCGAACATCTATCGCACTCGAACATCATACATGTTCGGGAAATCTGCACGACGAAAATTAAATTTGAAGTTACCATGCGATGCAAAATTTACATTAACATCTTTTAGGCTGAAATCAAAACTAAGTGCTGGATGATGATTGCCCTCTTTCAGTAAATGCAAGCCATCCTTTAAAACTGTTAGCCTTAAATTGCTGAATATTAAATCTAGCAGCCTGCCATTACTATTATAAATGCTATTGTAATTTTGCAAATCGGCAAATGCACAAAAATGACTCAAAGTTTGAAATTTTCTGTCATCCGCATCTCTATTAAAGGCTGGTACATTAAAATCCCCACAAAATATAACCTTACAGTCTGTAAACATGTTATTAAATGTTTCAAAAGCATGAAAGAAATTTTCAAATTCATAGAATGGTACAGATGGTGGAATATATATACAATATATTATTAAAATTTCATTAAGGTAATTTATCTTCACACCTACTAGATCAATCAAAGGAAAATTATTATTTAAGACACTACAAGAAACTAACGTAGCATGGTACATGTTTTTAGTAGATATTAACACTCCACCACCTGTAGTGAGGTTCGTCTCACTTAATCTACGGTCGCATCGAAATACCTCATAGTTCGCGGGAAACAACTCACTATTATCGACTTTATCCGAAAGCCATGTTTCCGCAATACATACAATATCAAACTCACCCACGCACATTGAATTATAGAAGGACGTCACTTTTGAGTTGAGGCCTCTCACGTTTTGATAGTAGCAACGGATTCCGACATTGTTGTTGTTATTGGGTGGTGAATTTAAAAATTTATAATCTTGGGGGTACCATTGAAGTGTTTTATCTTGATGTTAGTTTCGCCATTACTTATCCTTTCCTCTAGCTCCCTCTTGAGTTTTTTATAATACTCCATCTAGCGTGGCGTTTTGTCAGCAAAGATTGAAATTCGTTTATAGGCTTCAGATCCCTTCAGCATAGGAGTTTTGCGCAAAAGCTCAAGTACTTCACCGGGACAAGCTAAAGTTACTTTAACTGGCCGACAAGAACTTTTGTTGGCATCATACCTTCCAATTCGCCTAATACTACTTACTGTTACAGATGACACATTGGAGTTGGCAGTACTTGTAGTGATGGCTTTAATCTGAGACTGGAGTGAAACAATAGCAGCCTTTAGATCGTTTATGCTCTTTCCCATTTCCTCGCATTTGTTGCATGTCCAGGAAACAGATTTTTTTATAATTTATCAGCCTCGTCTCCGTAGTAGTAAGACTAACACATCCATGAAAGAAACTCTTCTTGCATACACAACAGAGTAATAATAAGTGTGGCTCAACCCTTTTGGAGCAGCAGCTGCATATATGCGACGACATGTTATGATACGCCTATGGCTAAACCCACTATTTAGGAAATAGACTGAGTTGTGGTGAAGAAAAACCAGTCACTCTTATCACTATTTCCAGCGTATCGGGCCCCTAATTTATTTTACGTCCCCTAGACCAAATATAGGGGTCCGGTACGGAATGTACGGTGACAATAGAATCCAGTGTTGACTAATTCTTCTTAATGGTAGATTCTTTGGGGAAAGAGTCACGTGGTAGCCAGGTTTACCTGAGAAATAGTACTATAACTACCTTTATACTGCTCCCACAGGCACAATCACTCCCATGGCACTTTTACAGCGACTACTTCTGATAATCCTAGTCCATCATAAATTTAGAAACTCCACGTATATTTAGTAATAATTTGCGGAGAAACGTTCACACCACATACACGTGTCAGGGTGACAAAATTTTATAATTCGAAAATACTATTATCCAAGAGTGTAGTTAAAAGTACAACGTAAAAACGATGCATTAAAATGCTAGGAAGACGGAATTTCAATCCTATGTAAGATAAACAACTAAACATCTGGCCCTTATTATTTTCTAAACAGTTTGAAGAGCGTCACAGTAATTTAGGCGGTTCGTCACGTTAGAATAAAGTCCAAAGTTGGATAATGTTTACTTGATACCTGCATGCAAATAAGTACCGTCCCTTCAGACTAGTCGACCGCAAAAAATTATTTCATTTAGTACCTAGTTATACTTCGTACAATAAAGTGTTCTTGTGAATTGTTGGTGATTGAGCAACAG
Organism: Callosobruchus maculatus; assembly: GCA_951848785.1. Taxonomy (NCBI): domain Eukaryota; kingdom Metazoa; phylum Arthropoda; class Insecta; order Coleoptera; family Chrysomelidae; genus Callosobruchus; species Callosobruchus maculatus. Next base: position 993,082 of record CATOUR010000191.1, on the reverse strand, counting down.
CTTGGGTGAGTTTATCTCACAGAGTACCCAATTCTATTAATTGTCTCTTTGTTTATTGATATATTGATTTATTTTATTAATTCATTTGAAAACCTGTTATTAGACAATTGACAACTTTGATACACACATTTATATCAAATGGTTCGATAATTCAACTACTGAATGTCTGCGATATGAAAACAGATAACAATCTCGAAGTACGTCGCGAGCTGACCCTTCGTGCTGAACTAGTACAAAGGAGTGGATACTTTGCGAGTTGACCCCTAGTATCTTAGTGAGTTGGCCTCACAGTTATCATGATAATACTCCGCCCTAGTGATTGGAGCTCTTGGAGAGGTATTTCGCGTGTTGACCCTTAATACCAAAGACCCAAGTGCTGCTCGAGTTTTGCTATATGCTTTTTGTATAATTGTACAGTATTATATTTCATCTATTCTCTTGGAGAGGTATTTCGCGAGTTGACCCTTAATACCTATGACCCGAGAGATGTTTGATTTATGATCTGTATAATTTGTATGACCACATAAGATGTGGATATGATTTTATCCGTTTGGGGTTAAAAGTTATATTTGCTGTGTTATCTATTTATATTTGTGTGTTTATTTATTCTGCTTGCTTTATCAACCACCCCAGTATAAAATAACGACACGTTCTTTAATTTAACACATTTTTTTTTATTTATCATTCTTCAATGAATTGGTTACTCAGGTATCTTTTAATTTAATTTACAGATGTGTCGTCTCGAGCGCTTTTCCTGATACAGGCCCAACCTCTTATCGATGTTGAATTAGGTAGTTCTAGTAAGTTATTGTGTAAAGATTTAATTGTGATCTTACTTAATTTATTTTGATCATTTGTTTATTGATTGAATTACTACCTTATTAAATGTCTGTTTTAAAAATACGCCCAGAATGATCATTTAATCATTAATTCGTTTTTATGTCCTACACACGTAGCTCGGTTACATTAGATTTTGAATTAATCACCGCGAAATCATCATTGAAGATTCAATTATACAGGTTGTCCAGTTAGTGTGTATTTCTTCGATATCTTGCAAGGTATACCTGATAGAAGAAAATGTCAAATACAAAAGTTATTTGGTTACTTAAGACGCATATTCTAAAAATATTTTAAAATATACAGGGTCTTGCGGGAAAGTAGAATAGTGATCAACTTGATTTTTTTATATGGAACTATAACTTTTTCTTAAATTGCTCTAGTTTCCATCATTGATCTCTATTCAACCCTAAAATATTTTTGGGATCGGTTGCGACGTTGCCAAGTTATAATTTATTCTCTATTAATTTCCGGATTTGCAAGGTCGCAAGTAATACGTCCAAATTGATATATTCCTTTAACTTTTCTCAATAATATTATATAGTGGGTTACTTTAATATTAAGTGGATATTATTTTGGATGCTACTAGCAATTTGTATTTATGGGTGTTTTTTTTCAGAATTTTAAATTACGGCAATTTCAAAGTTCATTTAACTTTGTTTTTTAAATGTAACACTCTGTATGTTTTATTTTAAATCGAAATATCTACTGATACCCTATCTCGCCTTATAATTTTTTTTCGCATTTGCGGCGTTGCCAAGTTATAAAATATTTTTCCAAAGTTTCAAACAAATATCCCCGATTTTAATTTATTTTAAATAGAATCGTCTACCTATTTTTATTGCAATAAACTGCACATATCGAATTTAGTAATTTAGTAATTTATAACTTGGCAACGTCGGAAACACGAAACAAAAATTACAAGGCGAGATAGGGTATTATAAGAAAATAAAAAATACAAGATGTTACATTTGAAAAAACAAAGTAAAATGACCTTCAAGTTGCTGTAACTTAAAATTGGGTATTAGTAGATATTTCGATTGAAAATAAAAAATACAGGGTGTTACATTTAAAAAAACAAAGTAAACGACCTTCAAGTTGCTGTAATTTAAAATTCTACCAAAAACACCCTGTAGATACAAATTGCTGGTAACATCCAAACTAATATCCACTTAATATTCAAGTAACTCGCTGTATAATATTATTAAGAAAAGTTGAATGAATATATCAATTTGGACGTATTACTTGCGACCTTGCAAATCCGGAAATTAATAGAAAATAAATTATAACTTGGCAACGTCGCAACCTATCCCAAAAATATTTTAGGGTTAAATGGAGATCAGTGATGGAAACTAAAAGAATTTAAAAAAATGTAATAGCTCCATATAAAAAAAGTAACTATCCTACTTTCTCGCAACGCCCTGTATATTTCAAAATATTTTTAGAATATGCGTCCGAAGTAACCAAATAACTTTTGTATTTCACGTTTTCTTCTATCAGGTATACTTTGCGAGATATCGAAGAATTACCCACTAACTGGACACCCTGTATATAGTGCAGTGAAGATTCGATTATACAGGGTTCGGATAAAGTATGGAACCAAGCAAATAACTTTGGAACGGAAAGAGTGATATTGCTGAAAATTTGCAGGCAAGTGTAGTGACGTCTAATGCATCCGACGTTAGCTATTAATGTACTTCCGGTTTAACCGGAAGTACCGTCAACTTTTTTAATTTAAATGGGACACCCTGTATAATTTTGCAGATTTTAATTCATCTTTTTTTTCCGAATACGTCCATAGTGGGTTTAGTATTTGTTTCTTAAAAAATTTGTCTCACAAATTCGTCCGTGGCGGTCTGCGGTCTTCCCGTTTGAGGTAATTTTTTTTTTGTATTTTTTTTTAGTCACCGTCAAACGTGTTATAGGACCCCTGTCGGGACGTAATCATTAAAAGTTGACACACTTCTTTGTGAGTTCTCACGCGACCACCAAAACCGACTTTGAATGACCGGCATTTTAAACACCTGAAATGACAAAGAACCTTTATCTTTCCCGTTTTTACAGAAACTAATGCTAAACCTACTATGGACGTATTCGGAAAAAAAGATAAAATTAAAATCTGCAAAAATATACAGGGTGTCCCATTTAAATTAAAAAAGTTGACGGTACTTCCGGTTAAACCGGAAGTACATTAATAGCTAACGTAATGTCTTCGGATGCATTGGACGTCACTACTCTGCAAATTTTCAGCAATATCACTCTTTCCGTTCCAAAGTTATTTGCATGGTTCCATACTTTATCCCAACCCTGTATACATCATATAGTGCAGTGAAGATTCATAGAAAGCCTCCACACTAGTTTTTGATTCAAAAATATTTGAAAGCACACAAAACAAAAAACCTTACTTAACCGACCCTCAAGTATTAAGGGACCTTAAGTATCGACTATGAATACGACCCATAGAAAAGTTCCTGAGAAAGGAGTTGATAGACAGTAAGCCACTACATCATAGCTGCACTAAAGAGGAAGATAAAGACAAGAGAATTTTCATGAAGGCTGCGCCAAAACATGGACTTGGACGACATTAAAGAAGATCTTCTCAGAAAGAATATACTGCTTACAAACTGTACCCATTAATAGGTGGAAATAACAATTCATATTCTTACCTACTATCATTACAAAAAAAACGTAAATATTAAAAATGTCAGAAAAGTTGATGCAGTTTCAAATATCAGAGTAGAGTGGCAAATAGTAACAATAATAATTTAGAACACAAAAGCACTATAGATGAAGAAATCGGAAAAATTACTTCTTTGATCAAAATTGCGATAGGCATGCATATACCAAATACAGGGTGGCCAATCGGGTGACGATAATAATTTTTTTTAGATAGCCCGTATCGAGACCTATCCAAAACACCCCCATGTATATGTACCGATTATTAATAGTTTTCGAGTTACGATTTTTTTTTTGAAAACTTAGAGATTTTCCAGTTTTTCCAAGAAATCGTCAAAAACAAAAACAAGAATGCTTTTTGGCTTATATTTTTTTCTGCAGTTATACTCAGTATTAAGCTTATTTTAATATCCAATAAGGAGAACCTGTACATCCGAACAATGATTAAGTACATGTTGGGCCCAAAGTTTGAAATCTCTGTTTTTAGTCAGGAGACCAAAACCTTCAAAATAAAATTAAAAATACTTATGCCTGTTTCTGGAGCTCCAATCTAATCTTAAAAACTTTGCAAAACATTAAACTTTCGAAATAATAATGAAAAAATAGCACTTACGGGGGCATTTTTCGCCGTACGTGACTGTTAAAGGTAAGAAGGTGATAATTCACGAATTTCCGAAATGATTTAAAAAACTATTATTTTACTTTATTATGACAAATTAAAGAAAAAACACTCATAACAACTAATAAACACGATAATCATTGATGTTTTAATCAATTTTAATAAAAAAAATTAATACCTGTGCTTTTTGCTGTGTACTATTGAACTTCTGCTAAATTAAGTTGTATGGAAAGTTAACAAAGGAAAGGAATAATAAAACAAGTCTGACTTTTAATTCTATGGCGGAATTACCTGGGAAGCGTTATCGTTGCATACGCCATCCCTTTTACTTCCCACACCGATGGGTGAGGGGAGGATTTCGATTTTGAGATGATAGGTTTTTTGGGCGTTTTATAATGTCTACATAACGAAAATCCGCGTCACTCATTTCCGTCGTTCTGTCTGTCGGTCTGCCTGTCGGTCTGTCTGTCTGTACGCGTTTTTCTAGCCTCGTAATCTCAGTAACCGCTGCATGAAGTGTGATGAAATTTGGGCAGCAATATGCTGTGGAGTTTTAGTAGGTAATGCTGCTATAATTTTGGAATGGGCGGCGGACTAATTAAAACAAAAAATTTAAATACTCCTCAAACTTCGTTTTTAGGCGTTTTAGAGGTTCTTGATCATTTTCTGCGTTTTTTGGGTGGGGGTGGAATTTGGGTGTTTGGGGGGTGGGGGGTTGAAAAACTGAAAAACTTGTTGTATTCATGATAGGCTGTCTACTGACCTATCAAGGAAGACCTAGCGATATAAATCACCTTTTTAGGTCCATCCGAACATTGCCTTGCCTATTACCAAAAATTAACTAACACAACTGCGCTTTGCCGACATGCGCTCGCAAAAAGCTACTCTGAAAGAAAGGGATGGCGTATGCTACGACATCGCTTCTTAGGTAATTCTGCCATGAAATTGGAAGTCAGATTATTGTTTTATTATTCATTTCCTTTGTTAACTTTCCATACAACTTAATTTAGCAGAAGTTCAAAAGTACATAGCAAAAACACTTCAAAAATCACAATTTGGGTATTAGATTTTTTATTAAAAGTCATCAAAACATCAATGATTATCGGGTTTATTAGCTGTTACGAGTTTTTTTTTCTTGAATTTGTCATAGTAAAGCAAAATAATAGTTTTTAAATCATTTTGGAAATTCGTGAATTAAAACCTTTTTACCTTTAACAGTCACGTACGGCGCAAAATGTCCCCATAAGTGCTACTTTTTCATTATTATTTCGAAAGTGCAATGGCTTGCAAAGTTTTTAAGATCAGTTTGAAGCTCCAGAACCAGGCATAAGTATTTTTAATTTTATTTTGAAGGTTTTGGTGTCCTGACTAAAAACAGAGATTTCAAACTTTGGGCCCAAAATGGTAATTATTGTTCGGATGTGCAGATTCTCTTTATTGGATATTAAAATAGGCTTAATACTGAGTATAATTGTAGAACAAAATATAAGCCAAAAAGCATTCCTGTTTTTGTTTTTGACGATTTCTTGGAAAAACTGGAAAATCGCTAAGTTTTCAAAAAAAAAAAAATCGTAACTCGAAAACTATCAATAGTCGGTACATATACATGAGGGTGTTTTGGATAGGTCTCGGTACGGGCTATCTAAAAACAAATTATTATCGTCACCCGATTGGCCACCCTGTATAGTTCCCAAGAGACAGCATTTACCAAATTCGTTGTTGATTTGCTAAGAAATATGAACAGGGCAAGACGAGAATTTCAAAGAAACCATAGTATAGTTAACGGCTTTCATTAGATCAACGCTAAATAGGTATTTCGAAGAAAAATGGAAGAGCCGTTTCAGAGGAATTGAGGAACGAAGAGAAAATGTTTGGAAATGTATACAAGCTCTGAAAAACAACAATTGCTATACCTCCATTAATAAAGGACAATACATCAGTTCAGAACAGTTTAGGTAAATCTGAATTGATAGCTGATTCACTACAAAGCATCTCTCGGACCCAGAAGCTATACATCAAGTAAGTACTACTCTACAAGAGCTAGATAGTACAGAAGTAGTCATATCTTCAAATTTCTTGACATCGCCTTCAGAAGTGGCAAGAATAATATAAGAAACAGTAGACCACTAAAAGCTCCTGGAGAGAATGATATCCAAAATAAGGTTTTGAAAATTCACCAAAAATGGATGTAGTTTAGTTGTACTATATTTTCAACGCTTGTCTGAAATAGTTTTCAGTACCGGCTCGCGATAACTCCACTACTATAGAAGATAGCGAAAAAAGTTGTATATAAAAGTTGTAGCCACGGATATGCTCCTTACTCAGAAATTTAGATTTATACAGGATGATCCATAACTACGTGGTGATGTAAACATGCATTTTTTTAAATGAGATACCCTATATATTATTGCATATTCAAATTCCACTAATGATTTCCGTTCTTCCAATATAAGGTATTGTTACATTATACAGGGTATTTCAAAAGTTATGGCCATTTTCATATCCAAATCGCTGTCAAAATAATGAACTGTATATCAAAAAGTGATGAATCAAAAATCATTTTTTCCACATAGGTGGATGAAAAATATCATCTAGTCTTAAAACCGGCTACAAAAAAAGCTCGCTCTATACAGAGTGATGTAGAATGCAAAATCTAAATTTTCTCTCTTTTTTTAAATGTAACCCCCAATATTTTATTATACCAAAGCATTGCTTTTAATATGCTCTTTCATCTTTGTATAACACTTGGTAAGGCTGCATTCATGTTTCTATACTATCAAATTTTATTTTTGCAACAAACCAGTAAAATGTAAGGCCATAATAGTACTTGATCAACTCAAAACACTGAATTAACGATATAATATAGGTCACGTGTGCTGAGGAAACAATTTTATACACGTTATGCATAATTATCAAGCAGATCTATCAGGTAGGCTATGAAATATTAAACGAAACGGTCCAAATAAAACGATTGTTCAATCTTTCAAACGCATTAGTTTTAGAATGCCTCCGTTCCGGATATTGCTATTCATAGTTGATATATTCTAGAGACAAGTAGGCAATTTCTCAAAGATTCTCCTAAATACCCTCAATGGAAAAATTAATTTTCAAACCTCGTTTTTCACACAGTACGGAAGTATTGTGCAGGTTATGAAAACTGTCAATTTTTCAAAGCATACCTGATAAATCTGCTTGATAATTATGCATCACGCCTACAGAATAGCCACCTCAGCATACTTGACTTTATTATCTCGATGATTCAGGGTTTTGACATAAGTTAGTTGTTCGTTAAATAAAAAAAAAAATTCGATAGTACTTTGTCAAAATATATAAATTTATCTAAAGAGCATATTAAAAGCAATTTTTTGGTATAATAAAATATTGGGGGCTACATTTAAAAAAAAAGAGAAAATCTGGATTTTGCATTCTACATCACCCTGTATACGAATATGAGTCGCGGACTTTTTTATAGCCGATTTTTAAACTAGAATATATTTTTAATCCTACCATGTAAAAAAAATAATTTTTGATTTATTACTTTCTGATATACAGTACGTTCGTTTGACAGCGATTCGGATATAAAAATAGTCATAACTTTTGAAATACCCTGTATAATATTATAATACCTTATATTGTGAGAAGAGAAATTATTAGTAGAATCTAAGAACGGAATAATATACAGGGCGTCTCATTTAAAACAATATATGTTTGCACCACCACGTAGTTATAGATCACACTGTATAAATCGAAATATTTTCTGAGCAAGGAGCACATCCGTAGCTACAATTTTTATGTATAACTTTTTCGCTATCTTCTAAAGTAGTGGAGTTATCGACCCTAAAATGTGGAAAAGTGATACAGTAATACCAATAGCAAAACCTGGGAAAGACGAAAAGCTGCCTGAGAACTATAGACCAATGAGTTCAACCCTGCGTTGAGTAAGACCTTTGAACGAATCATTCTCTCGAAATTGAAGTAATTAAAGAGCAATTTGGCTTTAGAAAGTTCAGAAATACCGTACTCCAAATTACTTTCATTGCGTTGTAGATAAAATCAAATTCAACTATAATATAAAACATACAACTTCCATGCTAATCTTAGACATTGAAACAGCATTTGATGCGGTATGGCATGAAGGCTTATTGCATACGTTAGTATCACAAAATGTTCTAGTGTATTTAACCAAAATCATACAGTCTTTTCTTGAGGAACGAGTTTTCAAGGTGACTGTAAATGATAAATTTTCTACATGAAAACGATTTCAGCTGGTGTTCCACAGGAAAGCGCATTGTCACCAATACTCTTCTTAAACTATATTAACGATATTCTTAAAGTAATGATGCAGCTATCATTGCCAGTTCAAGGAGGAGAGCCATTGCAAACCAAAGAATCAATCACCACCTTGAAATCTTAAGCAATTATTATAAAAAATGGAAAATCAAAATTAATCCGACCAAAACGTCATTGACAAATTTCAGTAAGAAAAATTCACCAGAACACCTGGGAATAGTCAAAATGGATGGAAATACTGTAGTAGAAACACAAGGCACTAAACATCTTTGAGTACACTTTGACAGGAAACTCACCTTTCGAGAACATTTGTTCCAGTTGCTGAAACCAAAAGGTATATTTACCCTTATATTGTAGAAGTCAGATATATGTATATGAGTTGTTTACATTTCTGTCAGGTCTCAATCAGTGTCGACACTTCTATAGTGCAGTTACGTTAATATATAGACCTGAGTAACGATAGAACCGTAATTATCTATACAAAATATATATTCTAATAATTTAGAAAGTGATAGGAGGTCAAAATGATCCAAAATACTAATTTGCAATAGATAAAAACAAAATAAATTGATCTATTTATTGTATATTAACATCTGATTATACACAGACATATAAAATTTTGACTACACTAATGAACGTGCCAGCTTTATCGCCAGGGCAACAAATATGCCGAAAGGTGTACCTAACGGTCATCCCACTCGTCGGGCTTCTTTTGAAGGATAAAGGATCCTTTGTAATGTCGGCACTCGGTAGGAGGGCAAAAAGTGTAAACATCTCTTATATTTTTGACGCGTACAATACCTATATTCATTCACCGTTAAGCCAAAAATTGAAGTTACAGCTTTACAAAGCATATGTCTGCAGTATACTCCTATGCGCTGCACCTGTTTGGAGGTCTGCGGCAGAATACCTTCATAAAACTATTTCTGCTTCAGAAACAACTTGTTTGAGACTAATTTTGAATAAAAATGCTTACCAAATACCATTAGAGAAAACAGAGAACTTTACTTCAGCTTTACCTATTATACTGTTGGGACAACTGATCTATAAAGAAGCTGAAACTTTTTTCAACAATGACTGAATCTGGAAATTACAAAGAATATTGGTCATTTATATGCAGACACAGCACATTCTAGGATTAAAAACAAACTTATAGATCAGTTACTAATTAACTACGCTGATTAATCAACTTCACAGTCTATGCTCAATGCTTCAAATAAATTATTTATAAAAAATAAAAAACAGACGAAGATATACTGATAAAATAAAAAAATAAAAAATGGAAAAAAACTAAACAGTTATAGAAGGCTAATCAAAAATTGTCTTCTAAATTAATATTATTGTATATCTGTTTTAGAAATATGTTTTTATAATTAAGCAGTTATGTAACTAGTTGGATAAGTACAGTTGTGAGTTGATTTAAATTACTACTTATATTTAATGTACTAAGAATGGCAATAAAGCATGATGACGATGATGACGTGGCAATAATGGTGGTTAAGAGAAGTTCAGTTGAGATAAGGTATTCAGTTGTGTAGTAAAAACGTGAAAAGTTCATCCTGTTTGATTCACTGGAGCAAGAAAAACTGGCCGTCGTGACAATTGGTGTCAGAAGTGTGTTCATCCAATCAAGCCAAGAAGTGAGTACAGCGTCAGTTAATGCCAGTAACCAGAGCTATGGCATCCGAAGTAAGTGCATTGATAAATGAGAGCAGAAATGAGAACCCACTTAGACCAAGCCATATCAAATGTTCAATGTGGTCAAGACAAACCTTAAGGAAAGCTAAAGCATCACCAAGATAAGGCATTCGCAGGTTTGAGGAGTGACTTGAAAAGTGGATAGGAACTGGTGATAACTCAGGAGGAACAGAGGCAAGCGGTAAGTCAGGCATTAGAAAATCAAGATCAGCGTATTAGTGCAATAGGGGCATCACAAGAGAACGTTGCGTAACAGCTGCAGCAAGTGAAAGGTCAAGTCAAGGAAATTCTTGCGAGACGAATTGCGAGAACTTAGTGGAGGTGAGCGTGAACAACTACATCAAGTGGAAGGTCGTGTTAAGGAAATCGTGAGGGGAGCTGCGAGAACTTGTTGCAGGTGAGCGTTGTTTAACAGCTGTACACTGTAAGCTGTAACACCCCAATTTTTCCTGATAGATACAGTGGCGTAGTAGCAAAGCCCTATCCATACAATGGCAAAATGTGATGGGACATTTATTATATGCAATTTGAAACCATCGTACGTATTAATTACTGGTTGAATGAAGATAAAGCTTGTGTGTATGCTCAGGGACTCTGCAGCAGCTATTTTGGAACATATGTGCTCGTTAGATCTACGCGGCTATAATAACATGTGCACTAAAGTTACCTTTTGTAGACGCGCACTTAACAGGCTAACTGCACAACCGGACACAGCAAATCAAGGGGGATCTGACCACGTTTGCATATGAAGTTCAAACCTTAGTTAAACAATAATTCATCAACAGCTCCATCGAAACGCAGGAATACGTCGCTGATGTCGAAGGCATTGCATACCTGAACGTTCAGCGAATAGTAAGGCTATCCAGCCCCAGAACCTTACAGGACGCTTTGGTCAAGGCTCTAGAAATTGAAGCTGCCATAAAAGCCACGCAAATGACACGGAGGGTGTGCTCTGTAGAAACGGATCAATGAAGTACAAGATATGGTAAAAGATATGCAGAGGCGAGGAGTGATCAAGCCATCATCTAGCCCTTGAGCCTCTCCGATAGTTCTTATTGGAAAGAAGGACGGATTAACGAGGTTTTGTGTTGGTTACAGGCGGCTCAATGATTTGACCAAAAAGGATTCATACCCTTTACCAAGAATTGACGACAATTTGGATGCAGTTGGAAATTCTTCATGGTTCTCCACCTTGATATGGACGAAAAAGATAAGAGAAAACGGCATTTACAACGTGTTATGGGCTAGGGTAGTTTACGGTGATGCCTTCCAGTCTACGTAATGCACCCAGTAAATTTTTGTTTAAACAAGGAAGGTAAATAAAGCTGAGAACGTTTTGCGCTTTTGTAAGTAAGTGACTATATTTTGTGATATCTGTGGATACGGCATCAGTTTTACTTTTTGTGAAAATTTTGGGAAACAGTTGAAGATGTGCAGTCGGGTAAAATGGGACACTAAGCGGGTGGACAAAGCCGGATACTGTTTTGCGGAAAATATAATGAGGGAAGTATGTGACAGGCCGTCGAAGATGCTCTCAGGCTTCGAAACAATAGCGAACTGCATATATGACGAACGACGGTTGGGTGATGTGCCAGGACTGTCGACTTTGAGCTCACGAAGCACGCGTCGAAGTTGAAAACGATGGGGTTAGCCGTGCTCGTGCGATTTTTGTCTGTATGAAAATGTTTTTATTACAAATATGAGTGGCATGATATTTTCTGTTTGATAAATATATTTTACTTAAGTATTTTTTAATGATATGCAAACACTATCCCACTTTATACGACCAGGTATAGGCAAAACAAGACACTTGACCTTTGCTTACAAATATGCTTTTTTCTATGCTATCTTCAAACTATTCAGAAACAATTATATTAAAACTAGGAAATAAATAAACGACGAAGTAACAGTTAGAGAAAGAGCAGGTGTCAGTAGCATGACTAGAAAGTTTTGTATCAAATAGCGTTAGCTATCCCATATTAGCCAACTCTCCCCTAATTGAGAGACAATCGCCAACATTAGCTGAAATCGCCCAGACAATAGGATTGCCACATAGCAACTGCTGGAGAAGGTATTTAATAGTCAGAAGCCGTTGAACCGAGCCTGGAACCACACATACATATTTGGTCGTGATGCTGCTTTAGATCAGCAATCAGAACATATTCCATCTATAAGCAACCAATCTGTGTTTTCGCCTGAAGCAATGCGCCCTTACCCTAAAGCTCCTCCTACGAAACCAGGAACCAGAGGTTGAAAAACCAAAATTGCGATGCCACTTAGTATAAGTAACCAGTCGACCTTTTTGGGTAAATAGGAATCAACTGTAATGCCTCTGTTGTCTCTCCTTCCTCTTTTTATAAGAATAAAATTATCTCTTGGAATAAACAAATTCACATTGTATGGATGTGTAAAATAAAATACATCATGTATTAGTTAGCAAAACGTATATTGGAGGGAAAATGTACAAGTAAGTGAAAAAGCCAAAGAGTCAAATTAAAAATAAATAGAAAAACAAAATATACTTTATACGAGTAACAGGCAGCTTAGATGATGTAAGCTCCATAGTAGTAGGGGTAGGCATAAACGAACTGGGGCGATGGTCCAGCAACGGGTGACGGGTTAGGGGCAGCAACTGGGTCGGGCAATGCAAACGCCCTAGGAGCTGCTAAAGCCACGCTAGCGAGGGCCAACACGAAGAAGAAGACAAACTGAAAAAAAGGTGGATATCAACTATTTAAAATAGGAAGTACTGGGTGGTCCACTTCATAATAGCATAACTTCAGCACCTCATAGATAAAGTTAAAATAATGACAATTTCCCAATACACTTATATACAGCAAAAATCGACTGTTTATTATTTTGAATATTGCCGAAGGGCTGCCAAGAAAAAATTCAAATTTGGCACATAGAATGATCTAAAAGTCCTTCATGATGTAGGGTATATGGTGATAAATTACAAAAACCAGTGACGGAGATATGGGTATGTACCATTTCAAAAACTTCTACGCAACTGACTTTATTGCAATTATCAATAATCCTCCTCGATGCTTCATACTTTTTAGAACGAATAATATAATTGCTTTTTTTTCGGACGACTTACCATTTTCGAGATATTTGCCGATTTCTTCAGGCACTGTTAGTAATCGTTAAGAATAACAGGTATACACCTTCTAACCAAATAATTTTTAATGCAAGCAATTAAATAATTGATAACAACAACAACAAAAATGTTACCAAGATGAATTCACAACTGACCGCGACTTTTTATGGAGTAGTTCAAACCAAGTAGAACTTCACGATGAATTTGTGCATACGCGTGCTGAATTCTGCGCGAGTTTCTCTCAAGTGGGTACCAGCATTTCATAGACAATATCTTTTAGATTACCACCTCGACCAATCCATATACCTTCAAAATTGGTATAATCATTCTAACAATCCTCGGGCATGTCTGCCAAAATGGACACAGATCAATTTGGCACCAGGATTGTCTTCACACATCGTTATGGAACGTCCTCTCACATGTTGGGATTCTCAGTTTCCAAAAATTCGACGCAATTTCTAGAATTAAATCGCGGTGGAAGTACATAAGGGTCAAAGAAGTTACCATTGTAGATTCCCAACCAAATATCAATGTTAAATTCATGCTGAAATGTTGATGATGGAAAAAAATCACAAGCCCACGTCGAGTAAAACATGATTTGTCGGTCCACAGAACATGTTTTTAAAAATCGTGATCGTTGACAAGTAGCCAGCTACAAAATATTGTTACTTCTTACAGTATTAATATTGTCATGATTAGAATTTCTGTGATAGTTCAGAGACGAAAACGGCAAAAATAAATAATAGCCTACTTCTAGATTACTTGCTATCACCAGAGAAATTCGCAAATATCTTGAAAACGGTCCAACATACGAAAAAAACAAGAAAGCTTTTTGGTATAGAAAGCACGGGTCATCGAATGACATTGCTATTTGCAGTAAAGTCAGTGGCGTAGAAGCTTGTTTAAAAAAAGGTAATTGTAGCTGTACCACTGGTTTTTGTAATTCATCGCCATAATTCCCTAAATCCCCATGGATTATTCTTAGTTTATCTTGTGTGCCAATTAATTTTTATAAACAGCGGTTTAGAAGATATTTAAAATAATATAACATATTTATTAAAATTTGGACACCCTGTATCACGAAAACGAGGTTTTCTCGAATATAATATATAGAAATTGTCATTATCTTAGCGTCATCTATTACGTCCTAAAGTTATGTCACTATAACGTGTATCACCTTGTATACTACAAATGGGATTGACTTGGCTACGGGGTAAATAGCAAAAGCAGTGACAACACAAGTTTCAGTTGTTAGCCCTAGCCTATACTCAACCACACTAATATAAAAGCTCCCCCCCCCTAGAAGCATATTATATTTATATAAATAGCAAAAGTAGCTTTTTTATTGCTCTTCAGACCGCGGCAGTACTGGTCCGCCCCCCCCCGCCCCCCAGACCTGCAATGGGAAGTGTAATGGAAACACGAAATATTTATATGAATACCAAAAGTAGGTTTGAGAGCTTTTTTGCTCTTAAGATTGTAGCTCATCAAGAAATTCGAGCGTGCCAATGATCCGCCCCCTCCCCCTAGAGGAAATCCTAAATCCACCCCTGGTGAGATATCTTTATTTTTTTATCGATTCGAACGTACACTCATTTGTCTTCAAAGAAGAATGATAGAATTTTAAATAACTTAATCGTCCCTTATAGCAACAGGCAAATTTATTACGAGCACTAAATGCTTCAGGAGTGGATTAATTTGGGGTACTAAAAAGACTTGACTTTTTTTAGCAGAATTGAACCTATTGTTATCCAATGTTTTTCTGACCTTTTATTTTTGATCGCTTTAGAATTACTATATAAACGAAGAATGCAACATTTACACATGTTACTACTGCGATGCGTCTGAAAGCTCCAAATCTCTTGATTAAAACCGTATCACTTGGAAACCACTAACTTGAAAACAACAGGCCTGATAAACTAATACTCTATACTACTTAGTATTACTCACTTTCAGTTAAATTTTACTTATTTATTCATATAGAGTAGACATAAAAGCTTCATGATACTTGACGACTGTTATAATAGAGGCAGAGTGAGCAATAAAAAAATGAAATCAAGTTGATTGACTTAGTACTTTCCACACATTTATTATTTTCCCATAGCATGGAGTATGAAATCCTTGCCCGCTCAACCAAAAAAGTCTGTCATGCCGCTAAGCCTTTTTCTATAGGCCTATCGTAATACAACAATTTTTGAACTCAACAACCCCCCATCCTCCAACCACCTCAATTTCACCCCCACCCAAAAAAAGGTAGAGAAAAATCAGGTACCCCTAAAACACCTAAAAACAAAGTTTGAGCTGTTTCTATATATCTTCAGCTTTTTTTATTATTGTTGCGCCGCCTATTACACGATTTCTAAAAATCATAAACGTTTTCTATTCTCGCCATGATAGTTATACTGTGTATAAACTTAATTAAAATCAATCAGATAGTTTCCACGTTACGCGATACAGAACGATCAGGAGCAATAAACGTCATCAAGTCCCTTGGTTTCTGTAATAGGCAAGGTAATGTTCGGATGGATCTAACAAAGTGTTACGACGCTAGGTCTTTCTTTCACAGGACGGTGGACAGCCTATTAGGAATACAACATTTTTTTCAGTTTTACGACCCCCCACCCCACCACCACCCCAATTTTAACCCTATAAAAAAAAGTAGAAAACGATCAGGAAGCCCTAAAACGCCTAAAAATGTTTGGGCAATATTTAAAATCTTTTTTTGCTAATTACTCCGCCGACCGTGCACCAATTTCCAAAATTATAGGAACATTACCTACTACGACCCAAGAGCATATCGCTTTCCAAATTTCATCATAATTCATGCAGCGTTTACTGAGATTATGAGGCTATAAGAACGCCAACAGACAGACCGTCAGACAGACAGACCGACGGAAATGAGTGGCGTGGATTTCCGTTATGTAGACACAAAACGTCCAAAAAGCGTATTAAATCGAAAATTTTCGCGATCACAATACTCCTCTCACCTATCGGTGTGGAAAGTAAAAAATGAAAGAAATGTTTGAGTATATTTCCCATCTTGTAAGCTCTTTGTCTATTTTCGATATTGAAACGACTTTTATGCATGGTAATAGTGTTGTGGATAAGAACAATCTCAAAAGGTCATTATTTAATATTGTCCTCATTCTTATGATAGTTTTTTGTAGCAGTTTTAAATTGAATCTGTGTTAGTGCTATAAAAGTACAATAAGTCATCTATTTTACTAATCTGTTTTGCTAATTACTGCCATGTATAGAATTAATCAAAAAAAGCTGAGTCGCACTTTAGTGTCCAAGCTGACGAAAATGGATAGCCTGTATTTCTTCTAATTAATGCATTAAACTACCCAAATGTTTTGTTACTAAGTTTATACATATATATTTTTGTTTGCTTAGTCCTGAATTGAGAGAAATTGGATAATAGTAGCACCTAATTGGCCTACTCACCAGTTTCAGCATTTTGATGTCAGGAAGTTGATCGACTTAGACAAATTGCAGAGAAACGAGTAGAGCAATCACAGAACAGATTCTGTTACTGCATGATTTGTATTTAGTCGCATCTTATATACCACAATATGCAATTTGCACAACTCATTACGTATTCCGTAATCCTTGAGGATGTTGGATGAATTGGCATACGAAACATTATGCAACGTTAGTTTGTGCATAAATAATATTAGTATTCTGTAGTAGACGTGATGTTCCCACATATGTAAAAAATGATGTCTTGTAACAGTAAAGATGACTGAAGATTCCTACGAACAATTTTGAACCGTTAGGTATTCCACAAAATTGCACACGTCTAACGATTTTTGCAACCACCCCGAGAATGAATTTAAAGGTTTCAACCCTAATGTGGACCCCCCAAACTAAATCCTGGATACGTGCTTGTAGAAGTGCCCTTATCAGTGAGGGGTGGAAAGGTACACTTGATTATTTTTATAACTAAGTAGACAGGAAAGCAAAGCCTAAATACCACAGTACCGCCGCTGTTATGGAAAGGTTATGTTAGGAGAGTTTACTGACGCAACACTTAAATTGTCCTACACTCGTAGGCTCAATACATCTTCTGGTAGTCTATTCCAATCCCTGGATGCTCTGGGAACAAAGGTGCTGTCGTACCGCTCGGTTTTTGAGGTATGAAGTTAGATCGCCTTGGGATGAGATGCAGCAGTCCCACGGATGCATGGCTATATGGGAGGCATGATTTCCGTTTGAATACCATACCGGTAGAAAAGTGCGAGGTCACTGACCGCACGCCGCTGAAAAAGCGGTTGGTTGGGTGGTTCGTGGATTAGTCGAATTGTCCTTCTCTGAACTACATCAAGTATAGACAGCAGCTCTCCATATGTGTGTGCAATATACTCAAAGCCGGGTCTTATATGGATTTCATATAGCGTCAGAAAGTTGGATGATGAGAAGTATTTTTTGGCTCTGAATATCTCAGCAGCTGTTGCAACTGATGCTTGAATAATTGACTTCTTGTCAGCCCCTGATTGTTCATCAGAACTGTGTGCTCGCTTGGGCACTTTTTGTGTACAATACCAAAGTTTACGGAATACATAAAGTTGGATCACTCCGCAAAAATATCAAAACGGCCTGCCCCTTGCCCCGTCACCCCGGTACACCGGTAGCAGTGGACCGACGTCAGGCGAGAGATACGGAGCGGCGCAAAGTAGAGGTTGAACGTGATCAACGCGAAGTGTATACAGTGTCTCAAAAATATCGGCTTTTGTTATCTCGGATTTGTTTGCAGGAAATGGATAATTTTTTTAGAAGTTTGAGAGTAATCAATTTCGCGAGAAAAGATATTACCAATCAATTTAAATTTATTAACGGATGGAGAATGACAATCAGATCCATCCTTATTTTGTGGTAAACCTTGAAATGTAAGAGATATAAATACAGGGTATCCCACGACGATTAAGACAAGAAATCTGTCGGAACTGGGCACATGTAAATTAGAGCAGATGTGTCTTTTTGTGTCATTGTACTACTCAATGAGGTATTTGTTTTTGGTCACGTGACATTCGATTCAAAATTATTAATGGGACACCCTGTATATTTGTGCCTGTGTTCCTCCCGATAAAACAATTCCAACAAACTAACACATTTGGGGTCTAAAGTGATCAGTTTAGGAGCTACAGGTACTTAAAGGATTGTATCACGCTAAAAGCGTATAGTGAGACAAAGTATTTATTCGGTGGTCTTACCATACCACCCAGGGACATTGTAAATTATATTTTAGAGCTCGAAAATATTTTTATTGATAACTTTAGCAATTTAGTTTCTACAGTAGTGGAATGACACTGAAAAGCAAAATGTCAAAAATACTTCATTCACATCCATGTAAAGCATTTTCACATGATTATCTTTTAAAATTTTACATACGAGTTAGTATGTACTATACCATAAAATCTATGAACTGTGATCTCAAAAATAATCCAAATAAACAAAACATTAAGGTAGAAATACTACAGCACCTTTGAACCATCAGTTTTTACTTATCTACGAAATAGCTACAATATATGAAATCATTTGAGATTCATTAGTAATAGTTTTACTACGCTTAATTTATGTTATCCATTTCTGTAACTTAGTGTATTAGCAAAATAAACGTTATATTTGAATTTGTATGTCTAAATCGGCCGTCAATACATAGTTTTTCAATGCCCTTGTTTATACGTACAATCCAGGCGTTAGCAAGTCCTCGCTAAAAGACCCTCGTACTTGGGCAAGAACCAACGCAAAAACTAACTGGCGCGTACGGCCGCGGCATCGCTTTGATGTCAGATCTTCAAGGTGCCGACGAAGAGTGATCCAACTTATATGTATTCCGTAAACTTTGACAATACTGGGTATTAGATGTATACAACTTCACCATATCTTTGAGTGACATCTCTATTTCTCATGATGTATGCGTGAAAAGTTTCCTCATCTGCAAAACATTGTGGATTTGGTTTATAGTGCTAGAGAGCAGATCAATGAAGTGGAGCAGAAACAATGGCGGAGTCAATACCGATCCTAGGGGAAACCAGCACTCATGTTATGGAAGGAATAGGAGAAGCCACCTTCCACGACAGAGATTTTACGACCAGTGAGGTCTATTAATCAACCACACTGTTTAATCAGAAGACCGTAAAATGGACAATTAATCGAATTCCATTGAAGTATCGGAAGCAACGTGGCGAGCCTCACCAAATTAATGGACAGGAGACCAGCAGCTGATCTTTGATGTCGGATCGCAATGTCTGTATTGTCTGTCGTTGATTACGTGATGCAGCCGAAGGTACTTCATGAGGTCTTGGTTGACGTATTTCTCCATCACTTTGCTGATCACAGAAAGTAGAGCTATAGGTATGTAGTTGGTTGGATCAACTTTGTATGCCTTTTTTGGAACCGGCTGGACACAACCTGACTTCCAGTCGTTTGAGAAAATACCAGAGTTGTAAAACATCCGATAGAGACGGGTAAGTATGGAAGGGAGCTTCGGTGCATACTTCTTCATAACAACAGCAGGGATCCTGCCGATCTCAGTCACCTTATTGATATCAAGTGACAAATGCACCTTCCGGATTATTTTGGTTTTGAACATTCTCTCGCTGAAAGCTTGAGATACTCTCGGTATTGATGGTACCTGGACACTGGGAGGAACATTTATAGTGGAATTTGTTACAATGTCTTGGGAAACATTTCGGCTTTCTCCTTAAAAGCTGTTGCGACTGGTCCATCTGCACATGTGAGGAAAGCTGCTCCTCGAGAAGTTCTCCTCGATTTGTTTAGCTAAAGGCCAAAAGGATCGGATATTGGGATGCGATACAACCTTCTGTTGTATTTTTGTTATTGTGCTGGCTTTTTGCATTTCGAGCAGTTTCATTGTATTTGTTCCTGAACTCAACATCAGCCTGTCTGTCGGTGGGGTTTTGTAAGCAAGTTTGGTGAGCCACAACTTTTTGCCGACGAGCTGTACCATAGAATTTGACAAACCAGCCGTTGGATCCTGGTTTGGACATTTTGAATGTATAAAGGATGTATGCTTCCAGCCGACATGAAATGAGGCTGATAAAATTAACTGTTGACTTAGTCAAAAATTTTCTTTTACCGTATATACAAAATTCTCAACTGAAGATACTCTCCAAAGTTGGTGACTTTGGTTGGTAAAATCAAGCCTGCTATTACACCTTTCACTGATAGGGGTACCGACACTTCTTGCTTATGTTAAAGTTCAACATTCTTCACAGGAATATTCATTCATATTTATTGTTACATGGCATAACTTGCTTGACATGCTAGGAACCGCGCGTCTATTACACAATGCTAATACAGTTTTATGCACATACTAACATTGAATGATAATCCGTATGCCAATTCATCTAACATCCTTAAGAATAATTGTCTATGCGGAATACGTAATAAGCTATGCAAATTGCATTTTTTTTTTTTGGTATATAAGATGTGCCGAAATACAAATCCAGCAGTGACAGAACCTGCTCTGTGATCACTTTACTTGTTTCTCTCCTAGCTGTCGAAGTCGATCAACTTGAAAACGTCAAAATGATGAAACTGGTGAGTATGGTGATTTTTGCAAAAAGATGATAATACTCTTAGCCTTTATTTTGTTGAAGAGGGCTAAATAAGTAAAAACATATAATTTCCATAGCTATTATTGGAAGCACAAAAAGCGACTTGAAAACTCATTAACAAAAAATGTTTATCGTTTGTTTATAAATAATCAAATTACAAAGTGTCTAGCTTAGGATTGAAAAGGATAGGCCTTTCGCCCTATGAGACTTATTCTGAATCAGCTACACAAATTAGTGATATTATTTTTATTTATTTTCAATAATACTTCTGAATCCAGTATTAGTCATTTTAGACAATTCATCGTATTCAGTTGGAAAAATATATAAAGGCCACTTATATCCACCAGTCTTCCTTTTGGCCAGTGACTACTTTATCGATTTAGTGTAACACTGAAAGGTGCTTTATAATCTTTTAAATTAATTTTATGCTGCGGAGTAATTATCAGTACAAATCAGTGAAATACATTAACTTGTTATATCACTCCACATCATTACAAACATAAATTTGAACACCGTCATAAGGATATGAAGGACATTGAAATTTAAAGTTTGGTAATTTATGAATTTTGAGCTCTCAAATAGTTCCTAATTAGGACGTTAGATTTTTCTTCTTCACAACATTTATATATTGCATGAAAATATTTCCAATATAGAAAAATAGTCAAAATAAAAAAATAAACATATTTCAATTTTTTAATTTTACTATTTTAATGATCACTCTGCCATCTGCCTCCACTATAACAATTTTCTAGGATCATGACCTTTTCAGGTCTACTCCATATGGGTACCCAATAAAATTTAACCGCAAGAGGTACTTGGTATTTAGTAAGTTATTCGTTTCTAAGTTATATGATTTCCAGAGACTTGTAATACCCATAAAAAATAGGAAATCAGACTTTCAACTAACAAGAGGCCTTTCATAAGCACAATGTGATTTGGAGCTTCTTCGATAATCTCTTAGACTCTCTACCACCTCTTCCGATGATACCAGTTTTGTTTATTTTCCCAAGCATGGAGCTACATACTGTCTATATCCCCTTGCAATCAAATCATCGCTCGCCCAACCGCAAAAAGGTGTGTTATTCTACTGTGTACTTCTTCCACAAGGCAATGGATAATCTATCATGATTATAACAAATTTTTGAGTTTTACAACCCCCCCCCCCTAATTTCACCCCCACCACGATTTCCAAAAACAATACGCGTCTTCCATCCATAAATCTGTGTCAAAATGTCACACAATACAGGACGATCTAAAGTAATACTCGTATGTATTTTGTATACATCAGAAAATTCTCCCTTGGTTTCTGTAATCGACAAGGCAATGTTCGGAAGGACCTAAAAGAGTTAGTGTATTATACCGCTAGGTCTTTTTTTCACAAGTCACTGGACAGCCTATTATGAATACAAAAAAATATCAGTTTTACAACCCTCCTACCACTCAACCACCCCAATTTCACTTCCACCCAAAAAAAGTAGAAGGTGGTTTTCATATTTTTAGTTTTTTTTAGTATTGCTGTGCCGCCGCTGAAACGATTTCAAAAAATGATACGCGTTTTCCATCCTCGTCAAAATAGTAATACTGTGCCGCAATTTCATTAACACCAATTCAGTAGTTTCCACATTATAAAATACAGAACGATCTGAAGTACAAATCGTATGTATACATCGGAACATGGACCTAAAAGAGTGTATTATACCGCTAGGTCTTTTTCTCTCAGGTCCATGGACAGCCTATTATGAATACAACAGATTTTTCAGGTTTACATCCCCCACCCCCCAACCAACCCAATTTCATCCTCACCCAAAAAAAAGTAGAAAATGATCAGGAGCCTAAAAACGAAGTTTAAAGAATATTTGAAATTTTTCGTTTTTTGCTAATTACTCCGCCGCCCATGCACCGATTTCCAAAATTGTAGCGTCATTACCTACTACCACCCCACACCATATCGATACCCAAATTTCATCAAAATCTATGCAGCGGTTACTGAGATGAGGAGGCTAGAAAAACGCCAACAGACAGTCAGACAGACCGACAGACCGACAGACCGACAGACCGACAGACCGACCGACCGACAGACCGACAGACCGACAGACCGACAGACCGACAGACCGACAGACCGACAGACCGACAGACCGACAGACCGACAGACCGACAGACCGACAGACCGACAGACCGACAGACCGACAGACCGACAGACCGACAGACCGACAGACCGACAGACCGACAGACCGACAGACCGACAGACCGACAGACCGACAGACCGACAGACCGACAGACCGACAGACCGACAGACCGACAGACCGACAGACCGACAGACCGACAGACCGACAGACCGACAGACCGACAGACCGACAGACCGACAGACCGACAGACCGACAGACCGACAGACCGACAGACCGACAGACCGACAGACCGACAGACCGACAGACCGACAGACCGACAGACCGACAGACCGACAGACCGACAGACCGACAGACCGACAGACCGACAGACCGACAGACCGACAGACCGACAGACCGACAGACCGACAGACCGACAGACCGACAGACCGACAGACCGACAGACCGACAGACCGACAGACCGACAGACCGACAGACCGACAGACCGACAGACCGACAGACCGACAGACCGACAGACCGACAGACCGACAGACCGACAGACCGACAGACCGACAGACCGACAGACCGACAGACCGACAGACCGACAGACCGACAGACCGACAGACCGACAGACCGACAGACCGACAGACCGACAGACCGACAGACCGACAGACCGACAGACCGACAGACCGACAGACCGACAGACCGACAGACCGACAGACCGACAGACCGACAGACCGACAGACCGACAGACCGACAGACCGACAGACCGACAGACCGACAGACCGACAGACCGACAGACCGACAGACCGACAGACCGACAGACCGACAGACCGACAGACCGACAGACCGACAGACCGACAGACCGACAGACCGACAGACCGACAGACCGACAGACCGACAGACCGACAGACCGACAGACCGACAGACCGACAGACCGACAGACCGACAGACCGACAGACCGACAGACCGACAGACCGACAGACCGACAGACCGACAGACCGACAGACCGACAGACCGACAGACCGACAGACCGACAGACCGACAGACCGACAGACCGACAGACCGACAGACCGACAGACCGACAGACCGACAGACCGACAGACCGACAGACCGACAGACCGACAGACCGACAGACCGACAGACCGACAGACCGACAGACCGACAGACCGACAGACCGACAGACCGACAGACCGACAGACCGACAGACCGACAGACCGACAGACCGACAGACCGACAGACCGACAGACCGACAGACCGACAGACCGACAGACCGACAGACCGACAGACCGACCGACCGACGGACCGAGAGACCGACAGACCGACAGACCGACGACGGAAATGAGTGACGTGGATTTTCGTTATGTAGACATCATAAAACGCCCAAAAAGTATATTATCTCAAAATCGAAAATTTTCGCGATTACAAAATCCCCCTCACCTATCGGTGTGGGAAGTAAAAGTGGAAAATATCAATTAACCACTGAATCGGGAAATTTTTTCTACATCCTTTATTACCTATTTCAGCCTCACCGAAATAGTAATAGAGTATTAGTATTAGTATAATTTGTACATATGTAGTAGCAGTAAACATTATTGAAACATACTAAAAGTATACATATATATTTTTAAGGGTGGCGTTCAGGATCCCTCTTCAAATCCCTCAAATCACACGTATTTGCTTACTCATACTCTAATAATATTGCAAGACCATTAGTGTGGAGGCGCAATGTTCCGGATTAGGTGTTTTTGCTCTATAGCCACACTATTGATAATTTTAGATCATCCTCAGGCGAGATAAATAACAACATAGAACGCATATTCACAAGAACTGGAAATAGACATAGTTTTGGTCGGTGAATTTTCGATAAGGCAAAACTATCATTAGAAAATGTACTTTGTGGCAACGGCTATCCGCTAAAAATTAAATCACAGTTATACAGAATTGACCCACCAACAGTAGCTCCAAAATAACTACCCTCCTATAACAGCATTAGGCTTTGCGTTTCACATATTATTATAAAAGATCAAAGCACTACCTGACAGTAGAACAAGTACCTATGTGTGAAAGATAAACTATCATAACCGTATTTAGAGCAACAACACAAACGCTAATACAATTATTCTTTGTCACTCAAAACCAATAATGTTCTATATAAATTCAAAACAGTCTATTTACAAAATTGCCTGTACGTGTGGCAAATGCTATATTGGTGAGTCTTCCAGGCCTGTCATATGTATAATGAGAGGAATCTGACTACTTCAAAAATAAGTTCACTTCACTTAAATTTTTACTTTTATACAGGGTGATTCATATCAAACTTTGTGTTTTTTAGATAGAAACCCCTGTATATTATTGCCTATTAGGAATCCTTGGTGAATTGTAGTGCGACTTTATGTATCACACATGGGACTTTAAACGTATCGTATAGGCGCAAATCACATTTTTGTATAAATAGACATCAGAAAAAGATTGAATATCACAGCAGCTATAAAACTTAGAAGGCTGAGACTCTAAGGTGTCTGCCAAATTGGTGTTTTTCAGTTTTCCTACCAATAAGCAACCTAGCAGGTAATGAAAAATGAACAAAAACCTGTTTAGAAGGAAGAATCTGACCAACTTAGCAAACAGATGAAAACGAACCACGGTAACGTAACAATATTATAAAAAAACCCTTACAACACATCAGTTCCAACCGGAGACATCAGTGGTAAGATATCTAATGTCAATGAAAAGCTGGAAAATGACAGAAATTAATGTTTATGTTTTATAGCCTACTAGCTATTAAAATCTATTGAAGATTGACAAAATGCCTATTTTTGTATACCATTAAATGTGCAATTTCATTCTGAAGATATTAGACTGCCAGCAACAACCACTGGTAGCTTTCCTTCCATTCCAAAATTTTTACTGATTTTGGTAATTTGCCTATCTCTAGTACATCTCAATAGCTAGTTGGCTAAGAAAAATAACCATTCTTGTTACCGCTGTTGTCTCTGGTTAGCTTTGGTGTGTTGTAAGGAGTTTTTAAAGTCTTGTCTTGTTACTCTAATTCGTTTACTTCTTTCTGCTAAGTTTGTGGTTTCCTTCATCTGAACAGATTTTTGTTTATTTTTCATGACCTGCTCGGTTTTTTGTAGGTAAAAAAATTGAAAAGCACCGATTTTGCCGAAAATTCAAATAAAACTAAAACTAAAAAATATTGATATTGGCAATCCTATATCTTCGGAAAGGATATCAAGTTTTACATTTGATCGTATCAAAAAGTTAGTCATTCCCATTTAAAAAAATTAAGTTACCTGTGGTAAAAGTTTCCATAATTGATCTACTAACTAATCTAATATAAGCAGTCGAATTTCATGCTTAGTCACACCGAAAAGTCACAGCCTTCTAGGTTTTATAAGCGCTGTGATATTCAATTTTTTCTGATATCTACATCCTACCAAAAATCGTGAATTGCGCTTGAGTAATGGATCAAACTACGAAAATATTCTTTATCATATTATGGCGTATGAAATCTATAAATATGGCCAACAAATGATGTGGAGGTTCTTATATTTTATTGTTTTGCTAATTACTCCACCGTCAACGTAATGAATGCCATACTACCTATTTAAAAGAACAATTATCAATCTGTTTTCAGTTCGTCTTCTTCTTCGTGTTGGCCCTCGCTAGCATGGCTTTAGCAGCTCCTAGGGCGTTTGCATTGCCGGATCCAGTTGCTGCCCCTAACCCCTCACCTGTTGCTGGACCATCGCCCCAGTTCGTTTACGCCTACCCCTACTACTATGGAGCTTACATCATCTAAGCTGTCTATTGTTTCTACTCGTATAAAGTATATTTTGTGTTTCTATTCATTTGCATTTGACTGTTTGGCTTTCACACTAACTTATAGATCTTCCTCTATGAGTGATTCAATATATGTTTAGCTAACTAATACATGTGTGTTTTATTTTATGCCTCCATACAGTGTCATCTTCATCCATAGCACAACGAGGGGGAAGAGGAACCTCGAAACCCGGTTAGCGGCAGCCATAGTGGAGGGCTTAAAAACCTAAAATCATGTTCGAGTTCGAGTTGAGATGGCGAGTGATGTAGACGTGTGTAGCAGGTGCTCTGACAATTTTATTATCAATACTAAATCAATTAAGTGTGATGCGTGCGAAAAAGTGTATCATCCAGCATGCGTAAATGTGAAAGAAAACATCAGCAAGTTTATAAGCGAGTGCACCAATGTCTTTTGGGTTTGTGATACGTGCAAAGAGTGTGTCACTTTAAAACGCATATCTACCGGCGATAATAGCTCTATGTTGCTGGCCTGTCTAAAAAAGGAAAATGATTGCCTGAACCGTGAAAAAGAATTGCTATCTAAATTGCTTAATGAATTCGAAAATGTATCTCAGTTGCAGAAATTCAAAATCGATGCCTACGAAAAACAACTACAGGAGCTGAAAAACACGGCGGCGAATAATGTAAAAACATGTAATGGATTATCATTCAGTGAAATAGTAAAAAAGTCTACGTTGCGCGAGTCTTCTGTTTTGCTTGTAAAAACGACGGACAAAAATAACAAAGATGATATATTCAAGAAAATTTCTGATACCGTTGATCCTGCGGAATTACATGTGTGCATAACTGGCACGAGAAAAATCAGGGACGGCGTTGCTGTTCTTTGCAAGAGCGATGATGAAATGTCACTGTTAAAAGGGGCTCTATCGACTCAACTCGGTGGGCAGTATTTAGTGCGTGAAGCAAAAAAGCGCAAACCACGTATGTTGATAAAAGGTGTTCCTATCACCAAACAAATAAGCACCGATGAATTGATCATCAATAACATAATAAGTCAGAATGATAATTTACAATGCAATGCAGCTGATCTCAAAGTAGTGACTAAATTGAAAATAGGATCTAATTATGATATTGTGTTGGAGGTACCAGCCTCGCTAAGAAAAATGCTGGCGTCCCAGGGTTTCATCTATTTAAGTTGGAGAAGGTGTATTATTACAGATCATATCCATATTCTTCAGTGTTTTAAGTGCTCTAAATTTGGCCACATTGAAAAACATTGCAAAATGAGTGATAGGTCCTGTTCTGAGTGCCCCGAAAATCATAACTTGTTCATCTTCCAATAAAGTCTGTATTAACTGTATGAACTATAACAAGTACAATAAGGCTAATATTTCAGTAAGTCATTCAGCAAGGGACAGATCTTGTACTGCTTATCAACAATACTTGTCCAAACTTCAGTCTAGAATTGATTATGGCTAAAACCAATATTCTGAAATTTGGTCATGTCAACATTCGTTCTTTGTTGCCCTCATTAAGCGATTTATCTACTTTAATCCAAGAACAAAGTTTTGACATATTTGCCCTTTCTGAAACATGGCTTACTGAACATGTTTCCTCTGATGTGATAGCCTTGGATGGTTTTTCTGTATATCGTAAAGATGGTAGAGGAGGTGGTATTTGTTTATATGTTAAGGATACTCTTGTATGTGAAACTATCGATTTATCTGATTACATCACATCCTTTAGCAGTTGAACAATTCTGGATTTCTATTAAACTAAAGTCTATAACTATAGCTCTAGGTGTCTAGGTTTTCAATCCTATGATCTGCAAAAACTAATACAGGAGCCTACGCGAATTACTCAAAATTCTGAAACGCTACTAGATCCCATTTTTGTTAGTTTTCCTGAACTCTGTAACAAAGCTGGAACTTTGAATGTTGATCTGATGACTGATCATCTTTTAGTCTACTGTGAAGCCATTTTTGAAATACAATATAATGTATGTATTCGACAGAAATGCACCTATCCGTACTGTCAGAGATAGTAAGCCATATGCACCATGGCTAACGTCAAATCTGAAGATGATTTTTCATCAGAGAGATAGTGCATTATGTGCTTATAAGGCTAACAAAACTGAAGAAAATTGGCAATCCTACAAAGCGTTGAGAAATTTTGCGCTTGCATGCCTGCGTCAAGAAAAATCTGCCCATTTGGAGCATATATGCAGAGAAAAAAATTCATCTAAACTATATAAAACTCTGAAGTGCATGAATATCCAAAAAAAGACAAGTGCTGATATACCACCTCACCTACGTAATCCATCTGCAATTAACAATTATTTTCTATCTTGTCTATAAGGACAACATTGATAAATGTAAAAATGAAATTGAATACTTCAATAACAATAAACTTGCTGGTTTGGAATCCTTCCATTTTAATATGACCGACGAGCAGGAAATACTCTCTGTGCTAAAACAAATAAAATCTAATGCTTGCGGAAGTGATGGTATAACTGTTGAAATGCTCAAGCTATCTTTCCCAGTTATCGGTAAATATATTACTCATTTGATAAATATCTGTATTGAAAAAAATTACTTTCCACAGTGCTGGAAAGAAGCAATAGTTATCCCCATCCCTAAAATTAGTAATTCAAAAGATTTCTCAGATTTGCGTCCGATTAGCCTTCTTCCCGTTATGGCAAAAATTATAGAAAAAATTATTTACAAGCAACTAAAAAACCATTTTCTTAATAACGACATTATACCATCCTTCCAGTCAGGCTTTAGAGAAGGTTGCAGCACTACTACAGCGTTGCTCCAAGTCAGTGATGAGATCATTCGAGCGCTAGACAAGAATCAGGCTTCAGCCTTGGTACTACTTGATTTTTCAAAGGCCTTTGATACGATAAACCACTATTTATTATTAGCTAAGTGTAGATATTATGGTTTACATGATTCAGCTGTACAATTTCTATCCAATTACCTTAGCAATCGAAAACAAAAAGTTTCCTTAGACCATGTTTCCTCCAGATTTGAACATGTTATATCAGGTGTACCCAAGGGTCAACTCTAGGTCCTCTCCTATTCTTAATATATGTTTCTGACTTGGGCAAGGCAGTAGAGAATTTGCAGATGACACTCAAGTATATGTCTCTTTTGAATCGCAAAATTATGCTTCCGTCATGACTGATTTAAATAAGGATATATCGTCGATAGTCAACTATGCTGAAAAAAACTCACTAAGTCTAAATGCCAGTAAGTCGGTAGCGTTACTGTTTGCAACTAAAAATCATTACAAACGTATCCAGGATAATAGCCAAATTCTGGTCAAGGACTTACCTATCAGCATATTGGACAATGCAAGGAATTTGAGAGTTATTTTGGACAAAGATCTTCGCTTTCGGCAACATATTTCATTGGTTGTAAAAAACTGTTTTGGAGTTTTAAAATTGTTATTCGCCAACAGATCTATAATGAATTATAAGTTAAAAAAAATGCTTTGTGAAAGTTTGGTCATTTCAAAGCTGAGGTACTGTCTCATTCTATATTACCCCTGTTTGGATCAGGCCACCGCTTTTAGATTGCAAATGATACAAAATACATGCTGTAGATTGATATCAAATCTAAAAAAAATTGATCACATCTCCTCGTCATTTACAAATTTAAACTGGCTGAATGTTAAAGAGATGTATATATATCACATAACATGCTTTGTCCATAGACTGATAGAAAATAAGAAACCATCCTATTTGTATCGCAAACTGATTTTTAGAGCCGATATCAGGCAACGAAATTTGAGACATCCCTATATGTTAACTATGCCCCAGCATAAAACATCGCTGTTTAAAAGATGTTTCACATATAACTCTGTTAAATATTTTAATTTCTTGCCAGAGCCGTTCAAACAGTTATATCATAGAAAATTCAAGCATTGTATTAAAGAATATTTATCATCACAACATAAATAAATTTTATACTTTTCTTTTCTCAGTCATTTCAACGAACTTGTTATGATAATTAATGTTAGAGTAACTTTTAGTGTTTTCTTTTCTCCTTCGTTGAGCATAATGTGTGCGTATATGAATACATCATACTCATACATTTATGCGCATACATATTTGTGTTTTATATAACAAATTAGGGTTAAGTGGAGGAATAGCCATGTGGCTAAACTTCGCCCGTTACAGAAACAGTTTAAATAAAGACGTTTTATTATTATTTTATTATTTTTATTCAAGCTTCTCTCGCATGACTGCGGTAGCAACAGATGCTGACGGGTCGTGCCAAGTCAACACCTGATCTATTACTGATCGGAATTTAAGAAGGATCGTACTATATTACAGGTCTTAAGAATTACAGACTTTTGGAATATTTTGTGTAGCTTTTCGTCCAGGCCTAGTTGCTGCAGGTGTGGTGTGAATGTGTTAGGTGTAAGGCCTGAGACCGACATAATTAGGGGTACAATAACAACTTTGTTTTGTTTCCAGAGTCGTTTTACTTCTATGGCAAGGTCTGTGTATTTAGATATCTTCCCAGCGTAGGCGGTTTGAACATTCGTATCATTAGGGATAGCAATATCTATTAAATAGGTGACTTTGTCTGCCTTCGACTGAAAAACTATATCTGGTCTATTGGCTGGGATAGTTTTGTCTGTGTGTATTTCGACGT
This sequence comes from Callosobruchus maculatus, assembly GCA_951848785.1. Taxonomy (NCBI): domain Eukaryota; kingdom Metazoa; phylum Arthropoda; class Insecta; order Coleoptera; family Chrysomelidae; genus Callosobruchus; species Callosobruchus maculatus. The sequence goes on along the minus strand of CATOUR010000191.1, from coordinate 961,721 downwards.
CCCAGTATAGTTTGTATTGATTGTTGTCTAGTACTGAGGTCGGTGTATAATTATAATATGGAGCTGTGTTTTCGATTAGTTTGTTAGTTGTGGCTAGGGCTTGGTGTATGATTTTGGCTGCAGAGTTATGTCTGGCCGTGTACTCGGTTCCAGCGAGGGTTTTGCATGCACTTGTTATATGATCTATTGTTTCCTTCTGTTGGTGGCACTTTCTGCAATTACCGTTGGTTACGGATGGATCTTTAATTATGTATTTTTTGTAGTTCCTCGTCGCAATTTTAATATTATTATTATTATTATTATGTTCCGAAAGCCATCGTCGTGGACCAACCCACCCAAGCTTAGGTTAGTAAGAATAGTAAGGCATCGTGCTGAGGGCTAATTGGTCGCAGCGTAGTATGCGGCCAAGAACGATCCCTTTGGGCAACTAGGCGGCACCCCATTATAGACAGCCTTGGCCTAGCATGTGGGACAGTGCCAGTAGTGGACCAACCTTTTTCTTGCGCTACTCGTGGTAACGATTCTGAAAAATCCCAAAACAATAACAACACGAAATCTCAAAGCTGGACCATCATATGAGCCACAAACTAAATCTGCAGCTGAGGTTGACAAAAGCGTTCACTTCAAGTTACTAATTCCATTTAGCAACGATATGTTAATTAAAATTGAGCTAACCAAAGACATAAGTATTTAAGCTTTATACCAACATAGGAATTCCATTACTTTTATACATACTTCATTGAACACAAATGTACCTGATTGTTTTGTGAGTAATAATTTAAACCTAAATGTATTTGGGTACATCGTGTGTTTTTTTTTATTATAGAGGGTTTAGGAAATCGGCTTGATCGCAAGGACAGAAAACACTCGCACACCCGGAAGTGTGAGAGAGAGAGAGTGCCAGCCCGACGTTAAACCAGCTTGAGTCCTCTGATCACATGTCCAACGCACGCAACCGCGCCCATCCGACATGTCACCACGGCCCGACCGGCTAAAACCCGTTCCCTCTCTCCTTACCTCCTCTATATCCTCCGCCTCTCGTTACCTCGGAACTGTCAAAGGGTTGACACATCTTCAAGGCAACGGGCTGTCTTCACCTCCTATCCATATCTTCTCTCTACTTTCGTCGCAGGGACTAGAAGTTCAGTAACCTAGAAGTTCAGTAACCTATCTTTCCAGGTTCTTCGTCTTATTAGCTGGACGGCACCTACCTCAACCTGTCTTCGTCTCTTTTTCTTCTCATGACTCGGCTCACGAACGATTTAACTCTGGCCCATTTATGCTTATTGCTGACCATTTCTCCTATCAGGTTTTGCGTGTTCAGGTTGTTTCCAAAATCATCCTGTACTTCAGCTCTCCATGCCGCCCACCTCTCGCATATCAATATGGTATGCTCTGGGGTATCTTCAGCCCCACAGTAGCCACATACGCTGGTCAACGTGATGTTCATTCTTTTGGTATAGGTCCCGAAGTAACCGTGACCAGTCAAGAACTGCGTCAGGAAGTAGTTAAGTGTCCAGTGTTCGCATTTGATCCAACTCCTGATGTCCGGTATAAGTGTTCTTGTCCACGATGGCGAGTGTGTATGGTTTTTCCAGGTGTCTTGCCAGATGTTTAGCGTCACCTCTCTCTCCATCTCCTTTACTTTTTGGGTAAGTGCCTCACTGGTTCTATAGAGGCGGCTTCTCTCCTCCGCCAGCAGTTTTATAGGAGGAGTACCAGTTATAACTTGTATAGCTGCCGTGGATACCGTACGATATCCACTTGCTACCCTCAGGAGGGCCTTACGCTGTATTCCGCTCAGCATGTCGGCAAACCGTTGAGTGCTCATCGCTCTTAACCATATGGGAGCTGCATATAGAACTACAGAATGTATTACTTCACAAAGCACAGCTCTTTTGGTGCTGCTAGGGCCGTCTATGTTTGGCAGGATTCGAGTTAGGGCTCCCATCCTCCTTTCCGCTCTCGCGACCACGTGTTCAATGTGGGGACCAAATGTTCTCCTATCGTCTAAAATAACTCCTAGGTATCTGAGCTGCCTGGCTGGGGTAATATTCACCCCTAGAACACTCAAACGCCAATGGAGATTTTTTTGCGCGGGCCTTTCAAGATGATGGCTTCCGTCTTTTCTGGGAATAGGATCAGCTTATGACTATCCGGGCTAGGGCTTCATTCGCAATGATTTCCAACAGATGCTTATTTTCGGCTTCCGTAAAAACGACCAGATCATCTGCGTAAGCTATGGTCCTTGCTCCATCAGGCAGTTCCAATTCCAGCACGCTGTCATACAAAACGTTCCAAAGAAGTGGCCCGAGAACCGATCCTTGGGGTACTCCCGCTGTTATTTCTCTGTTGTCATTTCGCGAGACAAAACTAGTTCGCTCCGAGAAGTAGCTCTCCACCATATTTAGTAGATATTGTGAGATGCCTTTCTTACACAGTTCTCGGATGGTAAGACTCCACGTGGCGGTGTTAAAAGCTTTTGCCACATCAAGGGTTATTAGTAGGCACCACTTATTTCGCGTGTTCTCGGCCCACTCCATTTCTGTCTCCACTGCGTGCACAGTAGAGCATCCCTTTCTTCTCTAGTTCTTCTTCAATTCTAGCCTTTAACATCCGTTCGAGGAGTTTTCCAACCATGCTTAGCTTGCAGATAGGTCTGAATGCTGAGGGGTTCTCTACGGGTTTTCCTTTCCAGATAAGTGTTACCGACGCCTGTTTCCATATCTTTGGGAACTCTTGACGTCTATGTTGTTGATTGAAAACTTCTAGGATTGGATCTGGAATCATTTAAACTGCCATCTTGACGGCTTCTGGAGGGATGCCGTCTGGCTGGGTACATCGTGTGTACTTATCTATATATTTCATCAGTTAACTACTTTCTTAAGTACTTAAGTACACTATCATATACTTAACGTTAAAGTACTAAGTACGATTTTGGGATTTAATTACTAGGTACTTGAATAGCAAATAGATGTACTTGCACTTGTACTTACTCGCAATTTTCCAAGGTACTTGTACTTAGAACTTAAATACATTTGATTGGTACTTACAGCAGCTCTGACCTCAAGCTGCGGCACAGACCGAGCCTGGAGGAGAAGGGTATCTTCGGAAACAAGACAACAAACAAAGGCCAAAACATCCACGCATCTGTGGTGCCGAGGCTAAAAGATACAGTTATAGGTTATTAAAGCTAAACAGGATGCAAATGATCGCTATATAAACGAGGCTAATAATAAGCAACTAGCATCCTGGAACGTCATAAAAAGTCTCAATCCACAAATCAGAAAAAATACAGATGATTCAACAGTCATAAGCGCTACTGAATTTAATGATTACTTCATAAGCATTGCATCGAGGTTAGTAAACAATATTCCTCCTTCCAGTACATCCCCTCTTAGTTATTTTGATAATCGTATTATTGAATGTGAATTTAATTTCAAAGAAGTTACATATAATGATGTTAGATCAGCAATAAGTAAGTTGAAAAATTCTAAAAGCAATAACGTATTTGGCTTTAATGTGACAATTATAAAAACTCTGCAAAATCTTATTATTTATCCGTTAACTAAAATCTATAATATCTGTATAAATAGTAATACTTTCCCAGACCTTTCCAAAGTAGCTAAAGTAGTCCCTATTTTTAAGCACGGAAATCAGAATGATATGTCAAATTACAGACCAATTTCTTTAGTACCTATATTTGCCAAAATACTTGAAATACTCCTTAAGAACCAGATTAACGAGTATTTTGAAATCAATAACCTATTTACTGCATCCCAATTTGGTTTCCGTAACAACAAATCGACCGCATTAGCTATTAATCAATTTACTGATTTTGTGAATAGTATTTACGAAGACAATTTGTATGGTATGGCCAGCTTATTTGATCTAATGAAGGCCTTCGATTGTGTGCAACATGATATTCTTTTGGAAAAGCTTGCATTCTATAAATTTCATAGTTCTAGCATAAATTTAATCAAATCATACCTAATTAATAGGCAACAGTTTGTTTCCTTCAGAAACTCGTCCTCTCCAAAAGCAGAAATCCTTAATGGTGTTCCTCAAGGTTCTGTGCTGGGCCCTATCCTTTTTTTGATTTATGTGAATGATATATCAAACTGTACTCCTGGCCTAATTTTATTTGCTGATGATACAACTTTATTAAATCGACAAAAATCTATTCATTCACTTTTAGCTGATACTGAAAATCGTAATTCTGACCTATTAGAGTGGTTCTCGGCTAATAAACTTACAGTTAACGAATCGAAAACGCAGCCAATGGTAATCACTCTTCGTAAACATAATGTTGATTCTATGAAATCAGTTAAACTCTCGGGTGTTCATATTGACGAACACATGACTTGGGAAACACATGTTAATTATGTTTCAAGGTCACTATCGAAAGCAATCTACTTACTTAGAAATCTGAAGGACAATGTTTCATTGCCTATTCTGCTGAGAAGCTATTATGCATATTTTCAGTCTAAGTTGTCATATGCTCTCTTGAACTGGGGTCACTCAGCTCATATGCCAAGGGTGTTTTCATTGCGAAGAAGGTGCATAAGGTACATGACAGGTCTTAAGTATACTGACCTTTGCAGAGAAACTTTCACTGCACTAAAAATCCTGACATTACCTTCACTTTACATACAAACATGTTTAGATTTCGTAAAAAACAACTTACATGACTATGTAAAGCATAGTGAAATCCACGAGTATAACACAAGGCATAACAATAACTTCATATTACCTAGAAGCCGACTAACAAGAACCAGGAATGGTTCTAATTACTATGGAATTCTCTTCTATAATGTTCTTCCAGAATCCATCCGAAACTTATGCCCTAAAGCATTTAGGAATATAATTAAAAGTTACCTAATTAAGAAAGCGTTTTACTCTCTAGAAGAGTACTTAAGCAATGATTTTGGTGACCTGACTTGTTCGTAGTATTCTCCGAAACAAAACAAGAAATGTTTTCTGCATACCTACTTGTTAATAATTCGTTAGTCTTGATATGTGTTTGTTTGTGTATTTTGTAATTTATTTATTTTTTCTAATTGTAACACGTGACTTGCATATTTATATTTTTAATGTTACTCATATTTTTACATTTATTTTGTTATTTACTTTACGCTCGACCTGTGCAAACATTTAATTGTAAATAGCACCAATAAACTATACGAAAAAGCAAGGCGAGAGAGGTGAAAGAAGCGGTACTTACAAGAACTACTTCCTCCTCATCCCCTTCAAAACTAAGGAAGAAGGCACTCAGTGGATCGACTGGCAACCTCGCCTTCAAAAAGAGGCAGTAAGTAGCCACACCTAGGAAATGCCTTAACCCAAGCACCTCCACAGAGGGTATGCGTAAAAGGAGGCTCGTAGTAACAAAAAGTCACTACACCTTCCCAAACCTTCGCGAAGTCTGCCTTAAGACATCTTAAAGTTGCAATAATAGACAAGAATAACCCCTACGGCAAGGTCAATGCCGAACGGGCAAACCTTATCAGAAGGCGGCTAATGGAGGAGCTGGATAAGATAATCTTGACCCCCCAGCAGCCAAAACAAATTGGACGTGGACTCACTCTGGTGAGATCATCAGGGTCGTCTACGACGATAATTGGGCACTACACTGGCTCTCTCATGCTACCAAAAACCTCAGGCCAAGGGAGCACGCATAACTGGAGGCCATCAGTTTGGACAAGCTTCCATTGCTCACCAATGCTTCTGTTTGGATCCCGGAGAATGACCCTACTGCCAACTCTGAAGGTCCGGATAGAGTGCCGCGGCGGCTGGCCCTGCAAAATTCGGAACCGTCCATATTCTAAAGGTGCTCCTTCCACCATGAGGCGAAGGAAAGCCCTCAAGGACTCCTGTTCGTCTTTGATGTTGACGAGGACATGGCCGTTCTAAAGAAGAGGTCGATGAGGTTGTGCTATGCGTTCACTTCATTTATCGTAAGAGCCTATATCGATAGGATGGGCGCTTCTGCTGAACCAAGGATGCGGGAATATACAAGACTAAGGCCCCCTTGGATAACACAGAGGCGCCCGGACATATGGAAGCCATCTCCCCTCTGACAGAGTAGGAGGAACCGAAGACGGTTAACTCGTGCATTATTTTCATTTTGAATGGAAAAATTTATGGAGTTTAGTAACTGTGTGAATAAAGCCAAATAAAATATAAGTCGGATGCACAACTTTGCGTAATTTAGTATTCATGCCAAAATCACCCAAAACTTGAACTTGAGCGGTTTCATCCAGAGCTCTCCGTTTTTGATCTGCAAATGATCCAGTTTCAGTAAATTTGGTAAAAAGGCTCAAAACATACCTGTATGCGAAGTTATCTTCCCCCGGATGTCTGGCGTTAAACGTAACGGCAGTTTGCCGAGCACATTATTTATTTTGGGCACTATATTTCCACTGTCTTTGCAACTGTTCATAAGGAATTTGAACATCATTGTTTGGCCAATAATGGGCAACATTTTGAACACTTTTGTCTTCTATCTGAACAAATTCAGATACAAAGTTTTTTCTAATTTTCTCGCAAATGATTAGACTGATTTAAAAAAAACAAACGTCAAAACCCCTTGTCATTTAAAATTTTTAAGAGGATGACCCTAGGGCAGAGGGCACAATGGGGGAAGTCGTTCTTGGTTAAAAAGTTGTCCAACTTGACCCGTATCTCGGCGTTTTTTTATTTTAATCGACTGTTTATGATAAATTTGTGGTGGGAAGTTTTCAAATGAACACCTAGTATAATATATACAGGGTGAGTTTTTAGTACCGGCTCGGTCGATAACTCCACTACTGTAGAAGAGAGCGAAAAAAGTTGTGTATAAAAGTTGTAGCCACGGATATGCTCCTTGCTCAGAAAATATTTTGATTCATACAGGGTGATCCGTAACTACGTGGTGATGCAAACATGCATTTTTTTAAATGAGATACCCTATATATTATTCCATATTTAAATTCTACTAATGATTTCCGTTCTTCCGATATAGGGTATTGTTACATTATACAGGGTATTTCAAAAGTTATGGCCATTTTTGTATCCAAATCGCTGTCAAATGAACGTACTGTATATCAAAATGTGGTGAATCAAAAAATTATTTTTTTTACACGGATGGATAAAAAATATCATCTAGTCTTAAAATCGGCTATAAAAAAATTCCGTGACGCATATTCGTATACCGGGTGATGTAGAATGCAAAATCCAAATTTTCTCTTTTTCTTTAAATGTAACCCCCAATATTTTATTATCCCAAATAATTGCTCTTAATATGCTCTTTCATCTTCGTATAGCACTTGTTGTATCTGCATCCATCATTTTCCGAGATATTTCGATTTTTCGGTAAATTTAAAATATAGCTTCTATTTGTGTACCGAAATTTATTTATTTTGACAAAGTACTATCGAATCGATTTTTTATTTAAGGAACAACTAAATTATAAGGTCATGATACTATTTGATGAAGTCAAAATCCTAAATTAACGGGATAACAAAGTCAAGTATGCTGAAGAAACAATTTTGTAGGCGTGATGCATAATTATCAAGCAGATTTATCAGGTAGGCTTTGAAAAATTGACAGTTCTCAGAACCTGCTCAATAATTCTGTACTGTGTGAAAAACCAGCTTTAAAAATTAATTTTTCCATTGGGGGTATTTAGGAGAATCTTTGAGAAATTGCCTACTTGCCTCTAGAATATATCAACTATGAACAGCAATATCCAGGACCGAGGCACTCTAAAACTAATGCTTTCGAAAGATTGGAGAATCGTTTTATTTGGACTGTGTCGTTTAATATTTCATAGCCTACCTGATAGATCTGCTTGATAATTACGCGTGACGCCTATAAAATTGTTTCCTCAGCACACTTGACCTATAATATCTCGTTAATTCCGTGTTTTGACTTGATCAAGTACTATTATGGCCTTATATTTTAGTTGTTTGTTTAGCAAAAATAAAATTTGATAGTATTTTCTCAAAGTAATGAATTTTAGTAAACAAATAGAAGATATATTTAAAATTTCTAGAAAAATCGAAATATCTCAGAAACTGATCAATGCAGCCATATCAAGTACTATACAAGGATGAAAGAGCATAATAAAAGCAATCCTTTGGCATAATAAAATATTGGGGGTTACATTTAAAAAAATAGAGAAAATCTAGATTTTGCATTCTACATCACTCTGTATAGAGCGAGCTTTTTTTGTAGCCGATTTTAAGACTAGATGATATTTTTTATCCATCCGTGTAAAAAATTGATTTTTGATTCACCACTTTTTGATATACAGTACGTTCATTTGACAGCGATTTGGATACAAAAATGGTCATAACTTTTGAAATACTCTGTATAATGTAATAATACTTATATCAGGAGAACGGAAATCATTAGTAGAATTTAAATATGGAATAATATATTCATTTAAAAAAATGCATGTTTGCATCACCACGTAGTTACGGATCATCCTGTATAAATCAAAATATTTTCTGAGCGCGGAGCATATCCATGGCTACAACTTTTATATACAACTTTTTTCGCTATCTTCTACAGTAGTGGAGTTATCGATCGAGCCGGTACTAAAAACTCACCCTGTATATGTGGACTGTTGATTGTTTCATTCCATGCCAAAGACGAGGGTGTATAGTGCATATTCTTACTACTAATGAGGCCGATAACAGGGACCACCAAGTTTATTCCGACAGACTGGCTACCAGTTCTCCACCATACCTACGCAGGTCAGTTAAAAAATGTGGTTGTTACGCCTACCCGCAATGGTCTTCCATACTTAACGTCGGCAGGCTTCGTCCTAGACACCCATGTCTTAGAATTTGTTGATGTCTACACTTCAAGTTTCATCGTCCTATAACCCATTACATGGAAGCTAGTCATTTAGTTGCTTTAGGTTGTGTTTCCAACAGAGATGTGCTACGAAGATGAGCCCAGCGAGGATGTGTGGCGGAGCTGTAAAACGGTGTGGGTATTTCCAGGAAGATGAGATGTGCGAAGATGTGTGGCAGAGCCGTGAAACGGTGTGCAGATGAGCGTTGCGCGGATGTGTCAAATTGCCTGCAAGCGGGGTGCATCTGCCCGTTGTTGGCGTCTCAGTCAATGTTGCCAGATCTGCCGTTTCAGTTCTCTGGCCACTATTCTACGTCTAAAAGACCTAAATCTACCGTAATATCTACTAGATTTCAGGTACCAATAGAATTTCTTTATGGCGAAATCTACAATCTATGCATTCGACAACCATACGATACATGCAATTTGGCAATGATAATGATTTTATCTGTCTTGTGTTTCAAGGAACTTACGAGATGCGACTGAGGGAATGCTTATTTGTCCTAACTCGATTCCTCAATATTATCATATAAGTGTGGATTTTTTTGTTTGAACATATGTATATGTTTTCTATTGTTTTCTATGGGATGGAATAGCCGAGATCGATATGGAACATGCAAATATAGGTACGTTTAGTTTTCAATATACAGGGACCACTATGTATGGCATATAGTATATATCTCAGTAAATCATGATTGTATGATTTTTTTTCAGTATTTCCCACGATACGGCAATATTCAGCTGTTTTTTAAAATAACAAGAGATGCTCATTTGACAGAGGCTTTTTCTCTTTTTAGGCATAAAGTATGTATATTTGTGTTTTACATTTTATTTTTTTATTTATTTTTTCAAATAAATGGACTTTATACTCATAAGTAAATAGACAAGGTGTCAGCTAGTCGCTATTTTCCAACTTAACCTTTTTTTAAAACTATATGTTTTACATTTTATTTTTTTTTATTTCTTTTTTCAAATAAATGGACTTTATACTCATAAGTAAATAGGCAAGGCGTCAGCTAGTCGCTGTTTTCCAACTTAACCTTTTTTTAAAACCATATGAAATATTCGTTACTATTTGCTGTACCTGTGTTACTTTTCTTCATTTCTAAAAAATACATTTTTACGTTAGTTTTATTTCACTAACCTTTCTTAAATTTATGTAGCATTGAATTTGTCTACTGAAATCTACTGAATTATTAACTAGGTACAAATTTACTGAAGAGACGAAAATCGAACTGGCAACCCTGATACCTCGCCCACATTTCCAATCACATCTCTCGAAACACATTCCTAGCACATATTACTATTACTCGCCAAGATGCCTTGTTTTGTACGTATGAAAACCTCGCTCCGCTAGTCCGTTTCCACCAGAGCTGTGCTGAGCAAGGTGAGGTCATTCAAGCGATTCTATTGGTTCGTTAAAAACGCATTCCTCGTAACACATCCTCGCATATCTCTGGTGGAAACGCAGCCTTAATGGCCAAATACCATCGCTGCAAGTATAATTTATATATTTAATTGTTAAATGAAACCTATACTCGGACGCTTACTCTTCTCTTCGGCGCAGCGTCTCGCTGTTTTTCTGACTGTTGCCGCTCGCGAACGCACCTGTAATAATTATGAAAACAATTTTCCATGGTATTCTTTGGATTAAGAAGCCACCATACATCAAGGCATCGGATGCAAACTTGTCCAATGACATTTGTTTATTCACTACAAGACGTAGTGTCTGCCGAAATTTAGTTCCAGTGACTAAATCACGAAAGTTCGTATCACCCATATCTGAAATTGAAATGTAATGCTGTATGGTTCTGTCGAGAATTTCTTGACGTACTTACAGAGTATCTGGCCCTGGCTAAACTGAAAAGGTTACAGCTTATTAAAACGGTAAATTTGCATCCATTAATCCAGTTTCTAGTCGCGAACCCCTTTTGATCAACATTTGTCGGCTGTTACCAACAAAAATATCTGCAGCTGACATATTCACAATGTCTGGCTTTGCGAAGTGAATTCAATACCCTCGTCTGATGGCACACGTCCCGGAGTGCGACAGAAGTTGGCAATACCTTGTTTGTGCATCCCACATCCCACGTACTTTTTATTATTCCATTAAAATGACAGCTTGCAGTTGCAGTATGTTTGTGAATGGGCCTATACCACATTTTTGGTTTATTGGCTTAAACGAACCCTGACACCACGTAGATGCCATAAATAATTTTACAAAATTTTTCTATCGTATTTATAACCGAAAAAAATTGCTCCAAATACTGAATTTTTTGAATCCATACACTTCCCGCCCAGGTCGTGACGTCACCTGTAGGGAACCGATAAGAGCTCACTGGTACAAAACAATAGCATCCGCTCGTAGTCATCGGACCACAAAAGGACGCTTTTCATTGGTTCCCTACAGAAAGGATGCTTCTCATTGGTTCCCTACAGGTGACGTCATCATCGGCTATTTCAAATTACAGTACAATTTTCTTTTTAGAGTTATTCTCATTTGGATCAAGTTTTCTGCTGACTTTTTACAGCAAACGGTCCTATGTATCATCAAAAATAATACCGCAGTAAATAAATTGATCAATTGGAGATCATGGTATAGGCCCATTAGCGGCGTATTACTTGTAGAGCATAGGTTAGTGTGGACCGCATTTTTAAATAACTCGGCGTATATGCAGTGGCAGGCGAAGCCAGGCAAGTAGGCCATCGTTGAAAATTTTTGGCGACTTCACAGAACCAACACTAAAAACTTTCCTAGCCTCCTGAGACCTACTTTTTGTTGAACCTGCCCGTGATGGCTAGTGTAATGGGCGTAATGTAACGGGACTTGGCGCAATTTAGGGATCGCCTGCAGGCGCTAGGTGTGACCGCTGAGCGACTTTCTTTTCAGCGTGATAAAACTGTCATATTCATCTCCATATTTCGATATTTATTGTATTCTCAGAAACCTAGGTTATAAAATCAAAAAACCTGATAGAAAATCGACTCTATACAAAGGTGATCGCATCCCTTAGAGCTACAAATATTTTTTTCTAGTTTTGTGCCGCTTAGTTAAACAAGCAGCGCTTTTTTAAAGCGTTAACCAAGCTGACTGACACACAGCTTGTCGTTCATTGGTTAGTTAACGCATAGCGCCCACAAACGCTTACGTTCGCTAAGTCCCGTTGAACACTACCAATGATTTCTCTCGTCGTGCCAAATATGCACAGCACATCTATTAAGAAAGTGAGACTCCGGCAATGACCACTGCATTTATTCAAAATCCATGGGCAAGTTTCATATCCTAACATATCTGAAAACAAGCATACCGTTGTTTTTCAAAAACTGAACACATTTTTTGCAAACAAATTAGTTTATAATAATTATATTGAATGAAGTTTTAGATACTGTGTGCAGTATACATAAAATGTGCTGTTAGCTACTTTGATTACAGAATATATCTCAACTTCTACAACTATTACTACTAGTACTAATATGGGGTTGGTTTCAAAAACACGATGATCCGGGTATGATTTCAGCAGAAAATAGTACTTGATTGGGAGATTTTCCCTCAACTTGTATAAGAGGCCTGGACGCCATACCTTATCAAAAGCTTGGCTGACGTCAAGAAATGCCGGTGTGCAATACTCTTTTTTCATGGCGTGATTAATTAAATGTGTTATGCGATGACACTGTTGTATTGTGGAGCGAGCTTGCTAACAGGTCGAAAGATGCAACATCGAAATCATTTTTACTCGGTTTAGGTATCATTATTATTTGGGCTGTTTTAAGTAACTTAGATCAGTACGTTCATGTGTTTCAATGCCAGTTCTTGTTCGACATAATTATCTTGAGATACATCGTGTGGAGAGAACACTTGCGATAGATGCTGTGCAAACAGGTCAGCCTTTTCTTGATCACTTTTGACCCACGCTCCAAGGCGTGCTGTTGTCGCGAATTGGGGGTGATGTCAGTTTAGGCTTACCCCTATTCTTAATAGGTTTCTAGAAAGAGTTGTCATTTCGGGCTAGGCTTTTAACGTATTGTTCAAGAAAAATATTCCTCATACCGTTTTAATTTATTACTAGCTTGATTAGATTTTCTTCTACTTTCCGTTGTATGAGTTCGTTGCCAAATGGCTCTAGCCCTTCTTTCCTCAGCTACCAACTTTCTAATTTCATATGGTATATTTTTAGTTGTTTGTTCGTGAGTAGCGACTTGGGTTGAAGTTTTGGTAGCATCCTCAGATTTGTCGATGAAGTTCTCTGTTTCAACTTCTGTGTCCATCTATGATTTGACGATAGCTATCTCAGTCTGTTTTAGGACTATGCAATCCTTTTTTTGGTGGCTATAGTGTTGTGCTTATTTTTGCTATTATAGGACTATGATCTGATGTGAGATCCTAGCTTGAAGATATGTCTGTATATGATTCAGAAATTCCGTTGATAACAGAAAAATTCAATATATCTGGACTCTTTTTTTTATTTAAACAAGTAACCGCATCACCCGCAAAGGGTTATTAGCGGTATACCAAATACATGAATATTATATGCTATAATACAGTCTAATATGCTTCAGAAAAGAAATAACATTTATAAAGTCTTTAGTTAGTGCTTGTCAAAGGCAGTGGCGAAATTATTTTCTACAAGTAGACCATTTTTGGCAAGAAAGATTTTCTTTTAAACACTAAGGCCGCTAGAGAGCACCGCGCGCTTATTGGACCACCCTCTATATAATTATTTTCGTTAATATTAGTACATTATTATTTTATATTTAGGTTAGGATTATAATACGCCAATATTATAACGTATGAGATAAACTTTAATTTTTCCGATGGCCCCCCCGAAATCTATTTCTATATACGCCACTGGTCAAAGGTCCAGAGGTATATGATGCATCCGTCTGTACATAGTTGGAATAGGTTGGACACTAGATGATTACGTGTTTTACGGTAAGTGCCGTGTTACACGTTGGAGATGATGGTGCCACGCTTCTTGTAAACAGGCGCACGTGGTTAGGTCCGAGTGTCCGATGCGGAGCCGAGAAATTACCACTTGATCCCTTCTTTTCTTTGGCAGTTCCAGTTTGGTACGGATGGCTGGCTGGATTTCGTACATCTTACTGTCGCTGCTCCATAATCTTTGCCATTGATCAAGCAAATGATTTTTGGCAAGGTGCTTGAGGTCACAGTGGGGTGCTTGAGTTATCGTTCATCGGTGATTGCTATAGCAGCAGCTTCGTCGGATTTTCCATTTCCTGCTATGCCAAAGTTTACTTATCGTTTTGCCGAGGTTATTTAAGTGGTTCAGTCGTTCCTTGATTTGTTTCAGGATTTCGTTGACAGGGTTCAGTCACTTCAGGCTCTCTAGTGCACTCAATGAATCCGAAACGATCATAATTTGCCGATCCTCTAATATAGTCGCGTAGCTCAGTGCTTCTCTGATGGCAGTGATCTCTCCGGTGGAATGGTCAGGAAACTTTATCAGCTGGTTGTAGTTCATACTGACTACTGCCGTACCTACTCCTGTATCAGACTTTGATGCAGCAGTGAAGATTAGTTTGTAGTTACTTTGACGTGAGATGACTTCAGAGAATTTCTTACGTATGATTGAGTTGACGGTTCTTTCTTTAGGGTACAGCTTCACCGATGTGTCTATTTCAGGTGTTGGAGTTTTGCATGGAGGTGAATAGAGCATTACCCAACTAGCAAAGACGCACTATAAGCCGCGGGTAAAAGGACTGTTCAGTTGTGAAGTTGTTGTACTGTTGTTTCCTAAACACTAATTTGCTGCTTAAATGCTGTCCAAAATGCCATTTTGCTCCCAGCAGCATATTTGTTCTTTAACGAATTGTTTAGAACGTTCTTGTAGCAACTTTATACAAGATCTTATGCGATAAATTTGGAACTGTTGTATAAAAGCTTGTTAAAGCATTTATATGCAACAAATCACCTGCCTGCATAAAATAGCTACGTAAGAGCTCTGTAAGAATGACAATCCGAGCTATTCGGCTCCTTTTGTAGTAATTATACAACAAACCTTCATCTTATTGCTTTAGCATCCGCAATGTATATTCTAATCAGCATATTGCTCTCAGCAGTAGCTTTTATACAACTGTTTTTTATAGCTGTCAAAAGCTGTTTTTGGCAGCTATATTGGAGCCATTACCGAGCAGAAAATCTTAGCCTGGTATATTTTTGTTGTTTAATGTAGGTATTTAGAAACAGCTGTATAGCGTTCTGATGAGTATTTTAGGTTGAACGCATTTGTGAACTAATAGTTACAATGGTTGATTTTACGAAGTCGAAAAAAGTGAAAATAATTGCCGCATTCGATATAAAAACGTAATTCAGAAAATAATACGCCCAAACCTGCTAGTAGAAATTCCAGTCAAAGTCACAGCCACTGGCAAGAAAACAATAACTCCAAATAATGCACAGCGCGAACAAATAATTATTGGCTTGAAGATTTGGAGCCCATTGAACAATGTTTTCTATATATAAACTATATTTCATCACTCCAACCGCGTAGTCCAACAGATTAGTACTGTAAGACATCCATAAAAATAATGCTACTCTATAACAGCATTATTTAAGTAAGTTAAAGGAGTAAATGTTGTATATCCGCTCTATATCTACTGCGAATGGGGTGAAATCGCAACTCAGTGACATATGGCTCGACTCGTCGGTGATGTATCTAGCCTAGTACATGGTTAAAGGAGTAAATGTTGTATATTCGCTCTATATCTACTGCGAATGGGGTGTAATCGCAACTCAGTGACATATGGCTCGACTCGTCGGTGATGGATCTAGCCTAGTACATGGCAGCCGACTGGCACTACTGGCAGCTGTGAATTCAGAGCTACCTCAAATTGCTGTATAATAACTGCCGATTACATCATTCTATCCTATAAGCCATGTATAAGACTACAATCAATATGGATGATACTTTAACACTCATGAATATCATAACCAGCGGCCATATTGGTCAATTAATCAATCGATCAATGGATAATGCTCTGGAGGTTATTTAATTTTGTTTCAATAATCGCAAACTATATATTTTTATATAAATGCGCTCAAATGTAGCAACTGTGATGATTCCAATGTGATAAAGACATAATACTGTAGTTTAAAATTGAAATTTAATATAGAGCAGTGTAAAAATCCATCAAATACCGAGCGTGTGAAAAATACGTCATTATTTTATGCAAAATGCACAGTAAAATTTTGTGTGCAACTAAATCAAGCCCTCTGGATGCATGCTATCCAATTTGTTAAGGATATACTATTCAAGATTATTAATGGCCGATATATCCACAAACAAGATAGATTCATGAGATATGACATGCCATTAGAAGCTAGAATAATTTGACTGTATAAAATATTTCTACTTCATTTCGCAATATTTAGAGAATCATTTAATTACATTAAAGTTGATTCAGGCAACAAAACAATCGTGTAGATGTTGCAAAAAAAGAGGTTTTGTTGTCGCATTATTGATGCACCCAAGCACTATACAGCTCCTACGGAGCTGTCATGTTGTAGTGAAGGATTCTTTAGCAGCTGCAAGAACGTTTATACAACTGTTGTTTAACAGTTGCAAGCAATCTTTATAGAACATCTTAAATGATTGAACTGCCCTATATGTTGTGCCCATTTTGCCTGTATAACTGTTGTGAGAACGTTTTGCAAACGTTCTTGCAGCAAACGGTGCTGTGAAAGAAATGCTGTGTAAACGTTCTTACAACTCTAAAAGAACAGAGAATTGTTAGTTGGGTAGCGGCATAGTGAACTTGAATTTAGCCATGTCAAAGTTTGTTCTCCTAATTCTTTCTTTGAAAGGGACATGTGTTCTTGATTGGTATATGTTACTGGGATATTGCTTGGGAAAGTAACTTTGTATATTGGATGTTCTGGAAGACCAGATACTCTTCCTGCATAGCACAGTGAAAGGTATCATCTGCGGAGGTTTACTGAGGGTTCGTTCACCAATGCCTGTAGACTGCTGACTGGACTGGTCCTGAAAGCTCCGGTTGCGATCCTTATGGCTGCATTTTGAACGGTTTCAAGCTTGTTCAACAGACTTCTATCTGCGGAGTCATAACAGATGCATCCATTATCAATTTTGCTCCTAATTGTTGCGTAGTAGATCCTCATTAAGCTTATCGTATCACTACCACATGACTTATTAGCAAGGATTTTCAGCAGGTTCATGCGGTTTTGACAAGAAAGAATAACGTATTTTATGTGTGAATCCCATTTCAGTGCAGTGTCAAAGAACATCCCTAAGAATTTTATGATGTCAACTTTTTCGAGTGTGTACCCATTCAACGATAAGGACACGTCGGGTAGGTTTGTTGAACGCTTTGAAAGTACCATGTATTTGCTTTTGTCACAAGAGAATTGGAATGCAGTCTGTAGTGTCCATTCCTGCATTTTCTCCAAAGTATTTTGTATTATTTTTTGTCCTGTTGTTAGTTACGAGGTATATCACCAAGTCGTCTGCATATAAGATGTACTTCACCGGCAAATTGAATATCTTTGTCAGGCTGTTGATTGCAATAAGGAACAGGGTAACACTTAATACAGATCCTTGAGGAGTTCCATTGTCTATCTGCTTCTTCTCTGATGTAAAGCCATTACTTTCATCCTTATGAATCGATCACCCAGAAAGTTTTTTAGGAATGCCAGTATGTCTCCTTTTATACCCATGCTAATTATAGCAAGTATAGGGTATCTCCATGCTGTTTCGTATGTCTTGAATAAACCGAAGAATACTGCAATGACCTTTTGATGATTAGTGGTTCAGTGATAGCAGATTCTAGTTCAATTATGCAGACTGTTGTTGTTGACCTGTTGTTTCGGAAGCCATTTTGATGGGGGGTTATTATTTTATTTTTCTCGAGAAAGTACATAAGACGTTTATTGAGTATCCTTTCAAGGCGCTTACACATCGCACATGTCAAGGAGATTGGTCTGTAAGAAGTAGGATCATCTGGGGCCTCACTTGGTTTTATTATTGGGATGACGGTAGCTTCTGAACAAGTTTTCAGGAACTGCCTTGTAGTGAGTATTTGGTTGTAATGAGGATTACCTTTGTGCTTTTTGGTAGATTTTTGAGGAACAGGTGAAGGATGTCATCGGGGCCTGGTGTTGTTTTTTTCGAAAGTTGGAGTGCTTCCTCTAGTTTGTCGATAGACACGGCATCATTCAGTGGGCCGATGTCGTTAGGGATGTCGATGGTTTCAGCCTCAGAAAGTTTCTTATGTTCGAGAAATGTTGGATTGAGAACTGCATCACTGGAGTTTTCCCTGTAGATATCGGTGAATATATCTGGTATTCTACTGTAGTAGTAGTTGATTTTCTTTAGCTTCTTCCATATTTGCGGTATAGGCGTTGATGTGTCGATGGTGGAGACGTAATTCTGCCATGATTCCTTCTTTGCCTTCTTTGTTAGGTATCTTGCTTTTGCTCTGAGCTTTTTGAAACTGATTTTCTGGTGTGGGATGTTTTTTGATAACGTTGAAGGCATGGTGGCTATGCTTCATGGCTTTTGTTCATTCCACCAAGGTACAGGGATTTTGTCATAACGGGGTTTGGTTCTTCTGCACTGTTGTTGAAGCGGCTTATTTTATTATGTGTGTCATCAACGTTTTGCTCCAGCTAGAATCCTATTAGGGCCTCTTCTGCAAGTTATGTATTTTGGTATTCTCCACCACATAATAATTATAAATATAAAGTGAATATACTCTTAAAGTCCTTCAGACGTCCTAGGTTTATGAACTTGGTATGCTTCTCATATATGTAACATAATACATAATAATAGGTACGTGCCGTCTAGTCCAGACTTCTACGAATAAAGCTTATGTATACATTTCATCTTTGATAAAACTGGTAATCTGCCTTGTACTTTAATCAGATAGCTACCGACAATCATTGTAGTAGTTAGATTCGCAGCGGTGAATAAACTGATATTCTTTAAAAACTCTTGCTCGCCACTGCAAACATAATTGGGGGCTCAACCGGGATCCCTCAAACGGTGAAATCGAAAAATACGGCCGAGCTAAATTTGGAGGCCGTCTTGCCGAATCGTAATATCAACGGCATATCGACAGCATCGATCATCACCGGTCACTTTCAAGTGTTTGAGAGGGATTCGCCAGCCAAGAGGTACCATCACCGGAGACAAGAGGAGACCAGGGCGAAGAAGTCCACTGGCACCCGCCTGGTCAGAAGAATATCACGCCGCTTGGACCTGAGGTCAACCGTAAAGAGAACCAAGAGAGGATCCAACTTTTGGGCGACTTCAACTACCGAAACGCTCAGAGGGTCAACATCCGGACGTTGGAAAGCTGATCCATCGAAGACGCCACCCGACTAGGAAGAGAAGACGGACCAGGCATGAAGATCATTTTTATTTTCGCTCTGTAAGTCCCTATCTTTTTCTTACCTTTCTCTTGGTGTGCACAGCAGACTGAATATTTTAATATTTAATTTTATTATTATTATCGATTGGTATTTATATACGCAATTAGAACTTAATTTTATATTTTACAATACATATACATTTTCTAATTTAATGCTTGGTGGTACGACGGGTACAGGCTACCACTCAGAATCAGACTCAGATATTGAACCACCCTTTAGAGGTTTTGATCGCAATATGACTGAAGCAACAGGTACTGAGATAATGCTTGCGAGAGATATGGTCCCCGAGTATCAAGGTGGACCAAAAGATTTATTAGATTTTATTAATAAAGGAGACCAGTTTATTGATTTGCTAAAGAAACCAGACGTAAATTGTGTTTTCAATAAGTTGCTGTTACATAACATTGTGTCCAAAATTAAAGGAGAGGCACGTGATTTAATTAATAATACTTCTTATTCTACCTGGAGAGATTTGAAAGATATTTTAATTGGTGGGTTTGGCGACAAACGTAACGAGTCTTCCTTAGCTCAAGAACTAGCACGAACGTATCAGTATCTCAAAGAAAGTTATCAAAATTATTTCGACAGAATTAACGCCCAATTGCAAAAAGTTTTGCAACATATTAAGCTTCATGACCACCCACAGGAATTTATAATAAAATCTAAAATGTACGGTAAACAAGCTTTAAACAGGTTTATTAACGGATTAAGCGATCCATATAGAACAATTTTCGAAACGTGTGAAGTAAATAGCCTGCAGGATGCTTTATTCAAGTGTCGGCATGTAGAAAATTTCAGGTACGAAAGTTCTGTTACCAACTTTTTGAGAAACAAAAATGTTTCAAGCCAGATAAAATCCGAAACCTAATTACGCCCACATTATCGTCTCCAGTTTTCTGCGAGAAATTCTAACGCATTTAACTCTCCGAGACCACAGAACATGTCTTCAATTAGACCGAATTTTAGTACGTCTAACGTTCAACAAGCATATCCCCGTTTCGATACTACTCAAGGTAGATTCACACACCAGAATAATTTTTCTAGACCAATTTTTTCTCAAAATCCGATGCGACAGCAAAACATAGCTACTAGGTCAAATTTCTGCCCTATCCAGCAAAGGCCATACAGTCTTCCAACCCCCATGTCTGTAGATCGTTCAGGTGTTAGAAGTACTCAACCCCGACCTAACTACTTTCAAGGAAACGGAAATCCTTCTTTCATAGTTGAAGAACTACATAATCAGGATGAACCGTTTGTTGGTAATGACAGCCATGAAACTGATTATGAATATTTAGAAAATGATCATGAACATTTACCTTACGATTATTCTCATGAACTGGAACAGAGCTTTGACCAAATGATAATCGAAAAAAATTTTACTACGCAAGCCTCAGAGGAAAACAACAAGTAGCAGATATAAATAATGTTCAAAATTTATCCACGCTACCATATATTATTATACCGAGTTTAGGAACTAGGATGTTGATAGACAGTGGTGCATCTACATGCGTCATCAATCCAGACATTGCATATCAATATTTTTCAGAATTTATATTTCATAAAAATTTCCATATCAAGCTGCTTAATACGATTTCAGAAGGATTCGAAAATATCCGGTTTCCAATGTTTAAAGATTTTGGAATCAGGAAACCTCTAAATTTTCATATAGTCGATTGGCATGCAAAATTTGACTGTTTGATAGGAGCTAGCGAATTAACTAAATTAGGTGCGAAAATCGATTTTACCACGCATACTTCACACATAGGGAAAACAAAAATACTGTTCGTCAATGAAATTAATCCTTGTCTATTTGTTCCATTCAGTAAGCCGCAAGTAAATTATTTAGAAATTCCAGTAGTAATTGAAAATGGCCCTGTTATTCTTCCTGACATAGAACTAGATGGATTTTTTATGCCTAGCTGTATAGCAAAATCTGAAAATTTCATAGTTAAGATCCCAGCACATTTTGAAGATATTTTAAATATTAATTTTCACGAACCGGTAGAGTGTGAACCCTACCAAATGTACGAAATTAGAAAACCGAAAAAAGTCGTTAGCGATTTAGACATTCCTTCAGTAATCCGGACTCAGCATTTGAACACTGAAGAAAAAACTCTTATTTTAAATTTATGTGAACAATTCAAAGATATTTTTTATCATGAAGATTCTGATCTAACATTTACCAATAGCGTGAAACATAATATTCGAACAACAGATAATATTCCCGTTTTTCAGAAATCATATCGATATCTACATCATCTGAAAGTTGAGATTCAAAAACAGATCCAACAGTTAATTGATAACAAAATTATTAGACCTTCCATTTCGCCGTATTCCTCACCATGTTGGATCATTGGAAAGAAACCTGATGCCTCAGGACGCAAAAAGTAGAGACTTGTAATCGATTGTCGGAAATTGAACGAAAAAACGATTGAAGATCAGTATCCGCTCCCTCGAATAGATGAAATTTTAGATAATTTGGGCAAATGTAGGTATTTTACTACTTTGGATTTGGTACGAGCGTTTCACAACGGACACTTTGAGTATGTTAGAATGCCATTTGGCCTTAAAAACGCTCCTTTCACTTTTCAGAGAGTGATGGATAACGTTCTAAAAGAACTTCTGTACAAATGTTGTTTCGTATATATGGACGATGTAGTTATTTTTTCTAAATCTTTGGAACAACATCTGCAACATATAAAGTTAGTTTTTTCAAAATTACGACAATACAATCTCAAAATTCAAGTAGACAAGTCGGAGTTCCTTTGTAAAGAGGTCGGATTTCTTGGTCATATAATTACACCGGAGGGAATCAAACCAAATCCTGCTAAAATTGATGCAATCCAAAAGTTTCCCATTCCTACCACGACCAAACAAATTAAAGCTTTCTTAGTTCTCGTAGGATATTACAGGCGTTTTATTAAAGATTTTTCTAAAATTGCGCAACCACTGACTCAGTGTTTAAAAAAGAATGCCAAGGTATGCTATAATGAAAAGTCATTTATTGATGCCGTTAATAAATTCAAAGAATTGATCATAAATGCGCCTATCTTGTCTTATCCCGATTTTACAAAGCCATTCACCCTAACTACTGACGCTAGCAATGTAGCCATAGCGTCTGTACTTAGTCAAAATGAACACCCCGTTGCATTTTTTCGCCGCACTCTTAATACCGCAGAACGTAATTAATCAACAGTCGAAAAAGAATTACTAAGTATCGTAGATTCATGCAAACATTTCCGCCCCTATTTATTTGGCAGATTATTTACAATTAGAACTGACCAAAAATCGCTAACTTGGCTCTTTAATTCGAAAGACCCTTCCAGTCGCTTGTATCGCTGGAAACTAAAACTGGATGAATATCAGTATAAAGTCGAGTACGTAAAAGGTGAAGATAACGTAGTAGCGGACGCTTTATCTCGAGCCGAAATTAATGCAATAGATAAGACAAAAGGCAAAAATCAAAGTGTAAGCTACTTCAAAGACCCACTAGTTCAGGCATGTGCACCTTTCAAAAAACAAACGGCAGAATCTGTACGTCCCACTGTAGAATCGGAATCTAACGAATTAAATACAAACAGACAAAGCCGCGAGCCGACCGATTCAGATTTATCACTTAATCCTGATTACGAAGACCCTGTAAACTTGATAAGTTATTCAGAGAGTCCTTTAAATTATTTTAAGCATCAAGTAGAACTCAAAGTTTTGCATCAGTATAAGGTAACAAGATATCTTCTATTCAAAAATAAAATACGTTTTTATGTCACTTATGTCCTGATTCTATTCACTCCCAATTAAGTACATTTTTCTTAGAATATTTAGACCCGAAAAACACATACGGTTTTCATACATACATACAACAATGAGGAATTAAATAAACATATTGCACAAGTATTCAGAACATTATTCGATACCTCGGTAAAGGCTCTTTTCTGTAATAAGCTTCTTATTGACATAGAAGACGAAGAACAGCAGAAGGATTTAATTCACAGTTATCATAACAAAAATCATAATGGAATTCTAGAGACAGTCAAGCATCTTCAAGAAAAATATTACTGGCCCCATATGAAAAATCAAATTTGCAATTTTATAAACAAGTGTGAAATATGCCTTAGTTCCAAATATGAGCGACGCCCTTATAAATATTCGCTAGAAGGTCCTTTGTTAGCCCAATATCCATTTGAAACAATACACATAGATTGTCTATTCATGAAAGGTAAAACATATTTAACTATAGTTGACTTATTTACTAAGTACGGTCAAGCTTATGAGATTACAGATAAAAACGGACCGACGGTTTGCAATGCTTTACGTAAATATATTTCGCATCACGGAATTCCTAGCCGATTAGTATGTGATCCAGGCACTGAATTTAATAATGCCGTGTTTAAGGAGTTCTGTTCTTTTCATGAAATCAAGCTTCATTTCACTAACAGTACAAATTCGAATTCAAATAGTCCAGTCGAGAGATTTCACTCGACACTTATAGAAAAGATAACGACCTTATCTGTTAAGGAACCTCAAACCCATCTTGATGAAATTATTCAGACTGCACTGATTATCTATAATCAAAGTATTCATTCTGCAACAGATTTTTCGCCACACCAGGTAATCTATAATCCATTCAAATGAAAAGATATTCATGAATTAGAACTGAGTAAAACTTTATATGAGGCATATAACCAAAAACGTCTCAACGAAGTTAAGGCACTTTATAATGCAGTTGCAGAAAAGATGAAAGAATAAGGTACAAAAATTCTTGATAAGCGCAACGAAGGTACTACCGATCAATCACCTAACATTAGGGAATGTGATGAGGTCTTCATAAAAACTACTGGCAGAAATAAAATTCGCAAAAGGTACACTAAACTCAAGGTAGATAAAGCCAAAGGAAAGAAAATAATAGGTAAATTTGTAGGTCCTAAACAAAAACATGTTATTAGAAGACCACTCAAGAACGTTAAACCGCTAAGAAAAAACTATTTACAGGCTTCAGATCCGCAACCTGGCACTAGCAGCCAAAACACATCGGATTGATCCTCACCATGGTTATTTTAAGGAACCACTAGGTCCGGCACGAGTGATAAGTCATTACCACTCGATATATTACTACCATAATATTACACATACGTTACATAATTATTTCTCAGTTCTAGATAGTTATCAGAAAATTAGGATTCAAATAAACAAAGACGATATAATTGGCCATGCATTACTTCTAGATTTGGGACACACTGTAAATTCTATTGAACAAGAACTATTGAAATTCAATTCAATTCATAAAAGGTCAAGACGTGGTTTAGTCAATGGTCTTGGCCGGGACCATCGATGGTCCCGTCTTGGCACTATAATTAAATACGTTACCGGAAATTTGGATCAGAATGATCTTACTACAATACAAAATAATTTTCATAAGTTGCATAACACGCAAAATCAAATTATAGAACAAGTTAACACTCAGATATCTTTTGCTCACGCCATATCAGCGAAACTGGAAGAGACTATGAACGTGATCGAAAAACGATTATTAAATGCACAAGCCGCCATCAGAGAATTTAAAGAAAATTCCGATAAGCATATGGTCATTAGTAGAATTTTATTTGTGTGTCACTCACTTTAGCAATGCAAGGAATCCCAAATCTAGGCAGCTTTTCAAGAAGCGAATTAGGTCTGATGCAAGACCACCTTTCCAAAATATATACACCAAAAGCTTTGGTAAATATTGAAGAAAATTTGCCATTTCAAATTTTACAGCAAAGCAAATTAAATATTGTGCACACCGACAAAGAGATCCTGTGTATCCTTAAAATTCCTATCCTTCAGAAATTGCCGTTCAATTTGTATTATATACATCCACTACCAAATTCCGAAAATATTATTTTAGAACCACCTACTACATTTTATTTGAGTAATAATGTTAAAGAAGCTTGGACTGACACACCCTGTAAGCGGACTGAAAAATTTTATATCTGTCTGACCACCCAGATAACGAATATTTGCTCTTTAGAAAATTCTTACAAGCATTGTTTATTTCATGAAGTAAAAAGCGATTATTTTCTCTATAAAAGACTGTGGAGTCAAAACGCTTTAATTTTTGATTCTAAATCAGCTCAGACCGTAGTTGAAAAGTGTGAGGAAAATGTCAACAAATTTACATTGAAGGGTTCATATATATTAAATGGCCCATGTGATATAATAATTGATGAAGAAATATTTTATTTATCAGATGTCAATTTTGCCATTCATGAGACTTCTATGAGTCTACCTAATTTAAATATATCATCCAATACCACAGTCGAATTGAAAATTACCATTTCTTAGATTTAAAAGAATTGAAAACATCTCTAAAGCAAATAAAACCGATTTCTTCTCAAAATTTAAATTTTTATCATACCAGCGTTACTACCGGATTTTCGATACTAGCCGTTATAATAATTTTTGTGATCATTTATTTTATATACAGATATTTTCCAAAACAGTTGTTTTTTACAAAAAATTCTAATCCTCCCATCGTAGAAATCAATCTTTCAGAAACAGCAAGAAATCGAAACGAGGACGTTTCAATCTAAGGGGGGAGGAGTTATGTATTTTGGTATTCTCCACCACATAATAATTATGAATCTAAAGTGAATATATTCTTAAAGTCCTTCAGACGTCCTAGGTTTATGAACTTGGTATGCTTCTCATATATGTAACATAATACAGGTACGTGCCGTCTAGTCCAGACTTCTACGAATAAAGCTTATGTATACATTTCATCCTTGATAAAACTGGTAATCTGCCTTGTACTTTAATCAGATAGCTACCGACAATCATTGTAGTAGTTAGATTCGCAGCGGTGAATAAACTGATATTTTTTAAAAACTCTTGTTCGCCATTGGCAAACATAATTTGCAATGCGCCTGTATTCTTGTCAATTAGCACTAAGAAAGGTACGCCATTGGGTAAACTAGAACCAGTAGCATAGATCCGAAGGTTAGATGGCACAGAAGAAGACGATTATGATAACTTCACCGACATCTCAGATAGTCTTCGGGATTTATATGATAGAAGCTGTGAGAATTTGCGACTCGATCAGCAGCGGAAGGTCCTGAAGCTACTAAGAGAATTTCATTCGATTTTCGCTAGAAATAATGATGACCTAGGGCGAACCCATCTGATACGTCATAAAATTAATGTAGCAGATGCCCAGCCAGTCAAGCAGCCCCCAATAAGAATTCCATTATCTAGGATTGATGAAGTACAAAATATGGGAAAAGATATGCAGAAACGAGGAGTGATCGAGCCATCATCTAGCCCTTGGGCCTCCCCGATAGTCCTTGTTAGGAAGAAGGGCGGATGGATTACAGGCGGCTCAACGATTTGACCAAAAAGGATTCATAACCTTTACTCAGAATTGACGACACTTTGGATGAAGTTGGAAGTTCTTCATGGTTCTCCACCTTGGACCTGCAAAGTGGATACTGGTAGGTTGAAATGGATGAAAAAAATAAAGAGAAAACGGCATTTACATCGTGTGCTGGACTATGGCAGTTTACAGTAATGCCTTTCGGTCTATGCAATGCACCTAGTACCTTCGAAAAACTAATGGGTATTGTACTACAAGGTTTATCTTGGAAGAGAGCACTGATATATCTCTGGTGACGTCATTGTATTTGGAAAACATTTTGAAGAAGAGCTATTCCGACTAAGACAAGTTTTCCAGCGGCTTAAGGAAGCGAAATTGAAGCTAAATCCTATGTAATGCCATCTTTTTAAGAGGGAAGTAAAATACTCGGACATCTGCTGACCAAAGACGGAATCCGGACGGATCCAGAGAAGGTGCAGGCTCTGAAGGAGTGGAAAGTACCGTCCAACACTCATGAGGTACGAAGCTTTTTGGGACTGTGCAGTTATTATTGTAGATTTGTAAAAGACTTCTCCACCATCTAGCTAAGCCTTTATTTGCCTTAACTGAAAATGGGAATAAGTTTTATTGGGACTCAATTTGCCAAGAAGCATTGAAGACAGCTTTGACTTCCTCACCGATACTAGCACATCCCACAGGAGATGGAACTTTCTACTTGGACACAGATGCCAGTCATTATGCTGTTGGAACTGTCTTATCTCAAGAACAAGATGGCATCGAAAAGGTAATTGGATACTACAGTAAAACTTAGCACAAAGCACAGAAAAACTGGTGTGAGACGAAAAGAGTTGTACAGTGTGGTAAAAGGGATCGGAAATTTCCACAACTTATTGTACGGAAGAAGATTTGTCGTGAGAACCGATCACTCAGCTTTACAGTGGTTGATGAAGTTCAAGAAGATTTGTATTGAATTCCTGGATACATTCACGGCCCTTATTAACATATTCGAAGAATCCGTTATTGTTATGGCTAATAAAAGGTTTATTCCAACCTAGCGTAGGATCTGGTTCAAAAATGCACGGGGTAAGGTTATGTTCAAGTGCCTTATGTGCATATATAGGTATAACAATCTCTTTCTGTGGTGGTAAAATTCCTTGGTGACATAACGTTCATTTCCTCTAGCTGAACAGTTCGGCAGCTAAATGAAATCTCTTCTGAATCCCCAATGATTAAGGTATTACCGGTGAAGTTTATTATGCAGCCAGAACTCTGTAGCAACTCAGCACCAAGGATGCAATCATTTGTAACTGAAGCTACTGAAATGGGATGCTTCTTACCAAAACTGCCAATGCGAATCTCTAATTCTTCAACACCCAGTACTGGTATATGGTCTTCATTAGCGGTCTTCAGCAACATTCTATCCGTTTGCGTGGTTCTGCTTGGCGACTTCCTTCGAATTTCTTGGTATATGTTAGGGCTTATTATAGTCACATTTGCTCCGGTATCGACTAACATCTTGCATGGTATATTTTCTATGTAACCTTCAACTACAGGACTCTTCTAAATTTTATTAACCTCAATTTCGAGGCTTTAGTCATGATGGCCAGACAGTTTTTGCCCCCTAAAACTGACCGGCTTTAGTTTTCCGACTCATTGTCAGTATTAGCACTAGTCTCTCTTGACTTCTCCGTCATCTGCATGAGACAGCCCACTCGAAGGTGCCTCTTCTGCCCATATTTCCAGTACGTAAACTTCTCCGCTCCTTCTAGATTTCTGCGAACTGGATTTCTTTGGAAGGTACCACCTCTTGTTGTTGGAACGAACGATGTGGCCATGACTTCTACTTCATCATCTTGTTCCACAGAGCAAACCCTCCGTGTCATTCGCGTGGCTTTCGTGGCAGCTTCAATTTCTAGAGTCTTGACCAAAGCATCTTGTAAGGTTCTGGGACTGGATAGTCTTACGATTCGCTGAACGTCCAGGTCCGCAATGCCTTCGACAAACTGACGAGCAGCAACGTATTCCTGTGTCTCGACGGGGCTGTTGACGAATGCTCGTTTAGCTAAGCTTTGGACTTCATATGGAAACGATGTCAGATCCTCCTTGGCTTGCTGTGTCCGGTTGTGCAGTTGACCATGTAACAGCTCTGTTAAGTGCGCGTCTCCAAAAACTTAACTTTAGTGCAGACGTTATTTTGTCATAGTCACGTAGATCTGACGAGCAGATGTTTTCTAAAGTAGCTGCTGCAGAGTCTCTGAGCATTTATTCATACGCGCGATGTTTTCAAACTACATATGATAAATGTCCCATGACGTTTTCCCATTGTATGGATATGGCTTTGCTACTACACCACTGTGTCTATCAGGAACAATTGGGGTGTTCTCGCAGCTTCTCGATTTCCGATTTCCTTAACACGACCTTCCACTTGCTGTAGTTGTTCACGATCACCTCCACTAAGTTCTCGCACTTCGCCTCTCACGATTTCCTTGACTTGGTCTTTCACTTGCTGCAGCTCCGTCTCTATTGCACTAATACGTTGGTCTTGATCTTCTAATGCCTGGCTTACTACTTGCTTCTGCTCCTCCAGCCTAGACATCACAAGTTCCTGTCCACTTTTCAAATCTGCGACTGCGTCGTCTTGATATCGCTTCAATTTTTGCTCAAGGTCCTCTTGGTGGTGCTTTAGTTTTTCTTCAAGGTTCACAACTGCCTCGTGCTGGTGGCGCTCTAGTTTTTTTTCAAGATCCACAACTGTTTGCTCTTGACTACTTCGAAGACTTGATACGGCTTATTCTTGACTACTCTGAAGATTGGCTGCAGTTTTTTCTAAACTTTGTTCGAAGCTGGATTTTATTTCTTGTAGCATATTCATCATTGCACTCATTTCGGACGCCATAGCTCTGGTTACTGGCATCGACTGGCTCTGTATTCACTTCTTGTTCCACTTTCCTGGTTTGGTTCGATGGATGATCCCACACTTCAGACACCAATTGTTACGACGGCCTCTTTTTCTTCACCAAAGAATCAAACTGGACGTAACTTTCACCGTTTTACTTCACAACTCAATACGATATCTCTTAACCTTATCTCAACTAGAACTGAACGCAACTGAACTACTGCAACGCTACTCGCGGCACCTTATATACTGCATCGAACCATCTAGAAAAATCGAGACATTCAGATGACATCTAGAACGCCGATCCGTCAGTCTCGAAAATTCTAGACGATTCGATGACGTTTACACATCAAAAATCTAACCTAACATTTTGAAAGAAACAACAACAATAATACAAATAAGCAATGCTATATACGGGATGTTACAATATTGTTATTCACGGGTTTTGTATGGCCAATTTCACCGTCCACAGTTCAAATTTAAGTAATTAACAATAAATTAACCGTGAACCATTTGACCGATATCATGTCTTGCAGAATGTAAGCTTAACAGATACGTCACTGGAAAACTAATTGTATTTGAACCAAAACATGCCCTAAAAGATATATTTTGTGTCTGTGCCTTCGCTTGACCCTTATGAGACTACCCCCCCTGCTTACCATACGCGTCAGGCACGCCATCTCTCCGTCTGGGCCGGGACTTCGTCTTACGTCTCTGTCCCGCGCAGAGTCCAGACGCGGCCGCTAGTTGGCCTCAGAGTAACAAGTTGTTACTCTGAGGTTGGCGCCGGCAAGCCCGCTCGCGTTTCAGTACGCTTTTGTTTACCATCGGGTTAGGCACGCTCGGTAAAGCCCATATTTCGCTCGAAGAACGCACAATATTATGTGAATCTTATTGTGTAGTGGATAGTGATAATGGGGTATGTACATGTATATTTTCATTTACATTTTTGATTTTGATAGGGAGAATCAACTCTCCCACATGTATTTAGTTATTGAATATGAATCGTGATTCGAGTACTAACGTCTCAATCACATATTTTTTGTTGTATACAAAAGACACTGATTCGAGCACCCTAGGTCTCATCAATGTATACCAGTTCTCAAGCCAATCCTCGCTGACAGCTTGTCTGGCCTGCTCGTCAGTTGGGCCTCTACGGCTCGGTTGTCGAGCCTCTACGGTTCGATAGTTGAGCCTTTGCGGCTCTATTTGTGAGCCGCTACGGCTCGATTTGTGAGCCGCTACGGCTCGATTGCGAGCCGTCACGGCTCAACGATGAGCCTCCACGGCTCGACTGTGAGCCTCTACGGCTCGTTTGTGAGCCTCTACGGCTCGATTGTGGGCCGTCTCAACGGTGAGCCGCTTCGGCTCGATTATGAGCTTGTACGAGTGAGCTTATGGCTCGAGATGAGCTTCTACGGGTCCATAGATATATAAGCTCCCAAAACTTGATGGGTCAGCCTCCAAGCTAGCCAGTAGCCTAGAAAATGTAGGGATTGCACGATGTATCCCTAATTGAACAAGTTTGGATTCTATCATACCTGGGTTATAGTAAGAGGACTTATTCCTTCCCCTTCTTCCAGATGGCTGCCTCATCTTCATTCAAGACTTTGGGGAAGATGCATGATGAACCATCAGAAGACGAAGTTCTGGCTAGACTTAAATGGTTGTGGCGAATTTCCTACCCGAAGGATGACAGGAGTGGAGAGTCCGCACAGATCATGAGATCCGTCCTGAGCCAGCAGTTTTAAATAAGCTGCGGTTTTGTTTGCCAGCCCTGGAAATAGCCAAGGCATTTGATCCGGAAGCCACAAGCGTCAAAGAGAAACCCTATAGGAATATGAAAGTGAAGATGCTGTCTTGGCAGTTTTGTGCAGGTTTTATCCTGGGCCCTCCATCGTTAGCTCTTCAAGGGCGAGGCTCGGCATTGCACTGTGAACTAGTCACGCAGTCTGTCAAGAACTTACATGGGCTGTCGATGACAAGAAAGGAGGCCTCTAAACTTCTTGGTGCCACTTCTGACACGGACTCGGGAGGCCTCTAAACTTCTTGGAGCCACTTCTGACACGGACTCGGGAGGCTGCTCCCAAAATATTCCAGTAGCATGCAAGAAGATGGGTAATTTAACCAGATTAGCAGCGCTGGAGCAAGAATCTGCGGCAACTAGATCTATTCTTCAAGAAGATTCTTAGCCGCCTTGACAACAAAAAGGGCGAGGTTGTCAGTCCAGATTTAGAAGAGGATCAGGGAGGTGAGTTTCTGGATGAAGAAGAGAGTGTTGAAGAATCTGATGATGAGTCAATCCCCTGGAAGGCTCTAGAAGTCGCGCCTACAACTACTCGCGATTTTGTAAGAGATTTCGCTCCCTAACTAGACTAAGGAGCAAGAGCCTAGTATACCTGAACCCATTCCAGCGATAAAAGCTCAAGGCATCACCTATCAAAGATTAGCAGAGAGCACATGGAATAGAATCAGGTATGCGGATGTGCAGAAAAGGATACACGCGTCCCCAGTATTCAGTAGTTTATCACTCAATCCTCAACTTAAACACCTGTCGCCAGCTAGCCCCGATGTGGATTTCCTAGAAAGAACAGAGGGCTCATATGGGACGATATGTCATGGGTTGCTTCTGCAGCGAGCTGCATTTCAGAAGGCTATAAACAACATTTTAGCGGCCTGCCCATCAGCAGCTTCTATTGTAGATGCAGAGCTCACCGAAGCAGGTTCGTGTTTTCGACAGCACTCCGACAATATACTACAGTTTGTCTGTGGAAAAAGAGCCAAAGCAATTGAACTTTGGAGAAATCGTTTAGCCCCGATAAATAGCAACTTTAGTCTGGCCCTCAAGACGCAAGCTGTCGGTCTGAGACCAGCTTATAAGAGAAAGTATCCATTTGCTAATAGAAATAGCAGGCCGACTAAACAATCTCGTAAACCTGAAAGAAGACACCAAGGCACGGGCCAGAAGAAAGAAAATCGTATGCCAAGCAGAGCCATTTCCCAGAGAGTTCCTAAACAGAATAGAACTTTCAAAAGTCAAAGTGCAACTCCACGACGTTTTTGACAGTTCTGGGGTGACAGATGGACAAAGTATTTGGAAAGCGAGACAACTAAAGGATTTTGCTCAAAATTGGAAAGCAGCTGGGCACCGGATTCATTAATAAGCATGATATCCGGATACGCAATCCCTTCTTAAAGAAACCCCCTTTAGTTCCATTTACCAAGGATATCTGTCGAAGACTGCAAACGTCGGTCAACGGAGAAATGTCCCAGGAAATTTCAAAAATGTTGGACACTGGAGTACTTGGCGAACTAGCGTCTTCAGTGAGATCAGGATTCCTGTCAAAGATATTTTTGGTGCCAAAGTCCGACGGTTCAAATCGCCCAATTTTCGACCTGAGAAGGCTAAACACATTTCTAAAGCCAAAAAAAAAAAATTCACTTGATAAGCCACTTTCAAGTTCCAGAGTTCCTGCAAAGCCAAGACTACATGGTCAAACTGGATCTGTCGCAAGCATATTTCCATATACCTGTAAGAAGATTCACGAAAGAGTCTACTGGAGTTACGCTCGGACCCTGTATGGTGACGGACGTGTGGAACAGAGCGATATAATTATTTTCTCGGTATCCGTTTGTTTACAGTGTTTTTCTTGTATAAATAAGTACCCTAAAAATAAATAAGGTGATATAGTGCACAACATGCCTCCCCCGCCCACGGGGGCTGGAGGTGGCTCTCAAACATTGGACGATGGTGGTGCAGTGATCAATGTTGGTGTCTTCGATCTGACCCATGAAGACAGTGATGCAACACCCGATGCAACCGAACCGTCGCCGTCGGTTGTGAGCCAGCCTAGCAACACGGCAACATACCCTCCCCCCCGCCTGTTTGGTGTTGACAGAGATAAGTATTCCAAGGATATATATGTTTACATAGAAAAAACGGATTCAGGCAGTATTGGCAGACTGCATCCTATGTACGTAGGCCATATTTTACATAAAAAATTAAATCTTGGCAACGTGATCACAAGAGTCAGCAGTGTAGGACGTAATCGAATCAAAGTTGGTATTCGCTCGACTGAAGATGCAAATAAACTCGTTGTAAATGACGCCCTAAAAAAAGAGAATCTAACAGCTTATATCCCCAATAACCTGTTGGTGCGCAAAGGTCTGATTAAAGGAGTCGACACCTCCTTTAGCGATGAGTACCTGAGAGACAACACTATTTCTAGGCTTAAAATTTTAGATGTGCAAAGACTCAAACGGAAAGTTGTGAAAGACGGTACAGCCCAATACATTCCTAGACAAATGGCAGTAATTACCTTTGATGGGAATGCTTTACCCAGTGAAATATGTATAAATAGTGTCTTGTTCAACGTTGAGCCTTTCATACAACGAGTAATCCAATGTTATAAATGTCTGCGGTATGGGCATGTTTCAAACCAGTGCCGCAGCACATATATCAAATGCATTCTTTGTGGGAAAGCTAAAGACGACTCTCACAATTGTAATGATTCTGACATATTTTGCATTCATTGTAACACAAATATGCATAGATCTACTTCTAAAACGTGTCCTGTTTACATTGACCAACAAAAAATTAAGAAAATCATGGCAACGTCCAACTTGTCATTCATAGAAGCTAAAAGCAATATTGATAAGTCATATGCTGGCTCTGTATCAACCACTAATCGTTTTAATGCACTAGACAATTTGAATGAGCATGATTTTCCTACATTACCCAGCACCCTTAAGCAAGGAAGAACAACACATTATACAGAGAGACCATTCTATTTCTCGCAAAGTAAACCAGCAACCCAAGCGGTGCCGGTGGCTGGAACATCAAAAAAACGCAAAACCCAATCCCCACCTGTTGTTTCCCCTGAAAATATGTTTCAATTCTCTCCCGGTCCATCTCAGTCTGTTTTAGGTACCCAGGCATATCAAAAAAATATGTTAGCTAAAGAAGAAACTGTAGATATTATCACTCACTTTTTTCAATTTCTAGTAAATAACTCTCATAATTTTGATGACCTTAAAAATTTGGCTAGAGATAACTTGAAAATCAAGATCAGCAAAATTCTAGATAACATACCTAATGACTCATAACACATTAATTAACACTATCAACGCATTAAAAATAATACAGTGGAACGCTCGTTCCGCAGTATCAAATAAAAATAGTTTAAGTCAATTTCTATCAGAAGACAAAGTAGATGTTGCACTAATAAGTGAAACTTGGTTCAAGCCAAACGAAGCAATCAAATTTAATGGATACAGTATAATTCGTCGAGACAGGTTTGATGGCAAGGCTGGTGTTGCCATTCTTGTAAGACAAGGTTTGAGATACAAACAATTAGCCATTGATGAAAATTTCAACGAAGGCATTCAAGTGTGTGGTATAAATCTTTCCTGCAATGACTCGGATATAACTTTTTTGTCTGTGTATAAGCCACCAAATGTTCAGTCTAACACTTCAGATTGGGAAGCCATTTTTTCCCAGGTGAGTGACCCCTTCGTCATTGGGGGGGATTTTAATGCTCACTCTTGTGTGTGGGGTTCTGCTAGTGAAAATGTCGCGGGGCGGCAAATACTAGACGTATGTCAATCTCATGACTTGATTATTCTGAACACAGGTTCCCCTACTAGAGTTTCAGCCCCTAATACTCAGGATTCAGCTCCTGATATTTCTATTATCTCTCCTGATGTTGCACCATTAGCAAATTGGACGGTAATGGATGACACCTTGGGATCCGACCATCGTTTGATACGCATCGTTATACAAGTAAGAGCAGTGATGAATGAAATTATATATCCAAAATACAAGTGGAATTTGAAGAACGCCAACTGGCCTTTATACTCTCAACTGCTCGAGGAGGTTTTCAGAGAAACCCCTTCACTTAACTCGACAGAGGATAAATATGCATACTTCTTACAGAAAATCAATGATGTAAGTGAAATGACCATCCCAACTTTTAAGCCGTTTAAAGCCAGAAATCGAGCTCCACCGCCATGGTGGGATGAACAATGTACAGCTGCAGTGAATCAAAGGAAAACTGCACTTATAAACTATAAACAAGATAGTTCACTGGAAAATTACATAGAATGCCGAAAGATGCTCGCATATGCAAAAAGACTGTTCAAAGAAAAAGCAAAAAGAGGATGGAGAATCTGGGTCTCTCAGCTGAATAAAAACACACCTACATATGAATTATGGAATCGAGCTCGGGTGGTGAAAAGAGTACTGGTACAACAAGAAAAGTGCACCGATTTTGGTTGGCAGGAAGAATTTCTCAAAAAATGCTCCCCCACAATCGCAAGACCGGACATTGGACCTAAACCTGACTTTGCAGACCATGCATTTTTCTCTAGGGAGCTCCAATTATGTGAATTAAATTATGCTCTTAAAAAACGTATAAATACTGCTCCAGGGTATGATGAAATAAAATATCCAATGCTTAGTAATCTTCCTACAAATGCTAAGCTGTTTCTTTTGGATATATTCAACGATGTTTGGATTAGAGGTATGTCCATAGAAGAATGGAAGAGGGTTGTTGTTGTCCCAATACTTAACCCGAATAAAGACCCCAATGATGCAAACTCCTATCGCCCTATCTCACTTTTATCATGTGTCTTTAAAACATTTGAACGGATAGTTAAGGCTAGAGTGGAGTGGTGGTTAAGATTTCATCCCCTCCCTGCAAATCAGTTTGCATTTAGGCAAGGCGTAGGTACCATAGAGGCAGTTGCAAACATTGTCACTGATATTCAAAGCTGTTTTTCCTCCAACGGCTATTTAGGAGCAATTTTTCTGGATATCTCTGGAGCTTATGATAGTATTGATCTAAAACTTCTACAATATAAAGTTGCCAAATACGGTATACCTCCTCATGTCGCTTACATCATCTCTAATCTATATTACAATAGACTTCTATATGTTCGGGGTTCTCCGACCTCTAAGCTGGGACCTCGTCAAGTTTTCTATGGTTTACCCCAAGGTGCAGTTTTGAGTCCCATCATGTTCAATTTATACACCCATGACCTGCATAGCATTAATTTACCAAATAAAGTCATACAGTATGCCGATGATATATGTATCTATACAGACAATTCAAAACTTACTGAGTGCATCAATACTCTCGACCACTCAATGTACCGGTACAAACAATGGTTCTCGGACAATGGTTTTGTTATATCCGATGAGAAGTCTACTTTCAGCATATTCACTCGTCACAACGTGCAACCACTTAACAACATTGAACTAGGTGGCTTCACTCTCAAAGTGAATAAAGAAGTTAAGTACCTCGGAATAATTCTGGACCGGAAACTTACCTGGAAACCATTCATTAATAACATCATTATCAAATGTAATAAGAGTCTCAACTTCCTCCAAATGACATCAAGAGTCTGGTGGGGTGCTGACCAGAAAATTGCAATAATGTTCTACCGCTCTTACGTAAGATCCATTTTAGATTACGGCAGCATCTTCTATGGCTCAGCCAGTGATTCGTTACTACGCAAGCTTGACGTATTACAGAATAAGTTCCTGAGAATTTGTTTAGGCGCTATGAGATCCTCCCCTATAGAACCAATGAGGGTTGAAGCACTAGAACCTCCCCTTCATCTACGCAGAGGAATGTTAGCTTCTAGATTCCTCATTAAACTAACTTTTAAAAATTCAAGCTTCTTGAAGGACCTATATAATCTCAACGTCCAAGACCTTACTAACAAATACTGGGTGAAGAAAAATTCTCCTCCTCTTTGTAAAGCAATCCAAGAATTTAGTATAGAAACATGTCAAATGTTGGAAAACCATGAACCCCAGATTGCTAACTTTTTCCAACTGATTTCTTACAGCGGCATTATCATTCCATCATACAGTGACGTGCCATCTGTCAATAACAATATCCTAGCACACATCTGCCAAAGTCACATAAACAGTATGCATATATACACAGATGCGTCAAAGCAGTCTTTGGGAACTGGTTGTGCCTTCTATATACCGTGCTTAGGAGCAAGTTTCATGTATAGGCTGCCAAACCAAATATCCATCTTCTCTGCCGAAGCCGTCGCAATTCTTCAGGCTATCAAGTATGTGTACGACATGCATTTCAAATATGTTATCATCTTTTCTGACTCTCTGTCAGTCCTTACTGCCCTCAAGAACCTAGATCTGACAAAAGACTCAAACTCTTACATAGTCAACATAAAGAATAAGATATGTGAGATGCAGGAGAAAGGATACAATATCAAATTTGTTTGGGTAAAAGCACACTGTGGAATTTCAGGCAACGAAAAAGTAGATCATCTGGCAAAGGAAAGTATTGTAGCAGGCACTGATTTGACTGTACGGCTGTCAAAGCAGGAATATTATTCACTTTCAAAGCAACTTCTACAAAAGAAATGGGCATCCGAGTGGAGAGAATATTGTTTTACTCGTCCTACTAGGTATACTTTCATTCATCCCAATATACCCTGTACATACTGGCATGACGACTTTAGTATCCCGAGGAAGTATATATCTTCCATCATAAGGCTGAAAATTGGACATGGTTCATTTCCATCCCACCTAGCAAGACTACACATCATACCATCAAGCTTATGCCCACATTGTGAGTGCGAAGGTGATTTGGATCATATATTTTTTGGCTGTTCAAGAAACATCACACACTGCAATCACCTTTACTCCAGTCTTATTAGATGCGGTGTTACTGCTCCCATGAACACATTACATGCCCTTACTCTAAACAGGAAAGACGTTATCCATCAGTTTATTGCATTCGTTAAAAACTCTGGCATTAAAATATGATTTGTTCTAGCTACTACCTCTGTTCACAACCTCTGTTCAATAGTAACCCCCTTACCGTGGCCTAACTTGTACGTGTGTGTGAAAACGAAAATGCCTTAACGGGCCCTTAGGCGAGAAGCGTGTGACCCTGTGTACTCCTTTATCCTATATGCTTCCCAAGTTAGGGCGTGGTTTACTATTTCTTCTTCACCGACATATTTTTTCTTCTGTAACCAGCTTTTGCTTCCGGAATAATACTACTAAATCCTCTACCCCATAGGTTTCTTTGTGCTGGACCATTACGATTGCTTCTAAGGCTTGTAACCTTGTAATTTCTTTAGTAAATCACAGTTTCTGGCTAATGGGACAAGTTCCTACTGCCATTTAAAAAAAAAAAAGAGTCTACTGCACGACATGCCTTCCTTTTGGCTAAGCTTAGCATTTGTAAGAGAGTCCAACTGGATAGCAGATCAACTGAGGGCACGGAACGTAAGAGTAGTCGTATACTTAGACGATTTCCTGATAGCCGGTCAAAATATAGAAGATGTGAGAAGAGACACCCACGTAGCCGTAATATTCCTGAAACAACTGGGGTGGAAGATCAATTTTCAAAAGTCTATTCTGGAGCCCACTCAGGCTTTAGAGTATCTGGGATTAGGTTGGGACACAAGAAGCGACCTCAAGTAAATTCCCCGTCGAAAAATAAACTCCATCGAAAAAGCCCTTCGGAAGCTGATCGACTCAGGAGTTTAGAATTGGCAGCAAGCGAAGTCAATTCTTGGAAAATTGAATTTCTTAGGATTTGTAGTTCCGCTGGGTCGGCTACATTGTCGTCGCTTTCAAATAGCAAGCAAAACACTGCCACAGCTCACGCCGAAATCAGTCTTTTCTATCCCAAAAAGGGTACTTCAAGATCTTCACTGGTGGTTAGACAACCTGAACCGGACCTCAGGGATCTTTGCTCCTCCACCAACAGTATTCTTATCAACGGATGCTTCCGATATTGGATGGGGGGCACATCTGCCAGACAAAAGAATCAGCGGCACTTGGACGAACGAACAAAGGTTATGGCACATAAACAAGAAGGAACTTTTTGCCGTTTTCGCTGCAATAAAGAAGTACAGCAGCATTCTGAAGCACAAGTCTGTATTGATCCAATCCGACAACCAGACCGTCGTCGCTTATGTAAGGAACGAAGGAGGCACTCGATTCAGAGCGCTCCTTGCGATGACAGAGAGGCTACTTTTGTTTGCTCGGAGACACCAGATCTATATACAGATCAGATACATTCCGGGAATCTACAACTCTGTCGCGGATCACCTGTCTCGCCAAAAGGCAGTACCGGACTGGCACCTGACAGAAGTCGCAACCCGTCCAATCCTCCTTAACCACCAGAAGATCCAGAGTTGTACCTAACTACGTCAGTCAGTTTTCGGAAGACGTGAACGTCATGTTCACGGATGCTTTCAGTCGCAGATGGGTCTACGAGATTGCTTGGGTATTCCCCCCACCAACATTAATTCCGAGAGTGCTTCAACATCTCAATTCGGCTCAACGGACCTACATTGTGATCGCATCACGCTGGCACCAAGCATTTTGGCTGCCAGACTTGCAGGGGAGAACACTGGAATCACCTTTGCCGATCCAGACCGCTCATCTTCACCTAATAGACTTGGTAACCAACCAACCAACCAACACCACTGCTGCATCAACTTCATTTGGAGGCTTGGAAAGTGCAGGGTGGCTGCGCTATACAGCGGGGTGGAGCCCCGAGGATATAACGCTTTTACAGGCAGCGTGGAGACCTAGAACACTGAAGACTTGCTCTTCCGGTTAGAAGCGATGGCTAGAATGGGCAAAGGACAACAAAGTCCCAATAAACGACCCCGATCCTCGGGACGTTGCCCTATTTCTTGGTTACTTACATAACTTACTTTCCTATAACACCATCCTTCTAAATAAGTCGGTAGTGACAACATTTGCTGACCCAGCTCGTGGAGAAATAATAAATAATCACCCTTTTGTGAAGCAAATGCTTAAAGCTATTAGTCTTTGTAAGGTAGCCATGCGCAAGCCCAGTATTATTTGGAATATTAATGACTTAGTGGCGTGGCTGAAGTCACACCCCTCAGACCAGGATAGTTTGTTCCAGGTATCAAGGCACTTGGCCATCGTGCTGATTCTAGCATCTGGCAGACGCATCCACGATCTAACTCTTTTGTCTATAGGCGAGGGCTACTTCCAGGATTTTGGCCCTTGGATTACTTTGTGGCTAAAGTTTGGCTCTAAGACTGATAAATCTTCATTCAGGCAATCGGGCTGGAAGATTTTAGAAAACAATGGCAAGATTTTAGATATTATCCATTGGTCAAGAGCCTTAATATCCATGTCAAAGGAGAGACGGAACTGTGATGAAAAGTTGGATAACTTATTCATTTCCTCAAGAGGCAAAATTGGTCCTGCCTCAAGAGCGGTGATCGCAGGAGGCATGGGTGAAGACAGGACTAATAGAAATCGGCGTAGATACGAGTCCAGGCAGCATACGGTCGGCTGTTGGATCGGCTCGATTTAGTTTGGATATGCCATTGGATCAGATTCTGAAGAAAGGCAACTGGCAAAGTGAACAGAGCTTCTTCAAATATTACTGTAAGCCTGCAGATTCAAGGACATCGTCCAGCAGCTGTGAAAATCCTCCCTCAGAACGCTTTGAAGTGGCATAACCTCTTTTGACTGAGCTAGGTTATTGTCAGATCAGAATCAGTTAGCTTATTCCCAAGTTCGTATACTTCTGTGATGGTTAATAGTTTCTCATGACATAGAGTACCTATAGTACAAATGTTAAGTTCAAATTTGGATTTGTATATTTCTTTTAGTTTAACAAAAGACACAAAATAGCGATTTTTTTCCTCCGAAGGGTCAAAAACATTTATTTTGGGTCTTGCCGAAGCTTGACCCTCGATTTTAAGACGTTGCCGGCTCAAAAAAGGATACTGAAACGCGAGCGGGCTTGCCGGCGCCAACTAGCGGCCGCGTCTGGACTCTGCGCGGGACAGAGACGGAAGACGAAGTCGCGGCCCAGACGGAGAGATGGCGTGCCTGACGCGGTAAGCAGGGGGGTAGTCTCATAAGGGTCAAGCTTCGGCAAGACCCAAAATAAATGTTTTTGACCCTTCAGGGGAAAAACATCGCCAATGTTTATACTTTACATGCTCAAAAATATTACGATTCGAATGTTAGTGGTACGTTTGAAATTATATTTTGGATACATATATATATATCTCTGAACTAGATATCGAGATATTTGCATAAACTTCCAAGGCACCAAAGAATATGAACACAAATTTACCAGTGAGAAGTGATTCCTGG
Source organism: Callosobruchus maculatus (assembly GCA_951848785.1). Classification (NCBI taxonomy): domain Eukaryota; kingdom Metazoa; phylum Arthropoda; class Insecta; order Coleoptera; family Chrysomelidae; genus Callosobruchus; species Callosobruchus maculatus. The sequence goes on along the minus strand of CATOUR010000191.1, from coordinate 920,074 downwards.
CTTCTGCCTACTATACTGTGGCTTTTACAATGGTAAGCTGCACACTCTACCATTATGCACACCACACACAATATTTTACAATGATTGGTCTTAAAAACGCTACATATCACAAAAAAATACTAAGGTACCAAATTATTGGCTTTCCCACCAAAGTTTTGACAGCTATTCGTTTTCTGTCACAGCTAATTCATATAGCACGGTGATAGCATCATACAGGCGTGCGGTATCGCCTCTCTTTCCTTATCGAAGATACCTACTACCCAATGCAATGCTGCCGTATACATATAGCGCCCTATCATCTTAAAAAATGACAGACTTTTGAGTTCAAGGAGAAATCATAACAGAATAAGTGAAATATAAGGTCTGTTTTTACAGAGAATCACAAACCAGTCAGAGCCAATCAGTATTCCCCATTGCAGTTGTCAAACTATTTCTGACTAGTACTGGCCAATCAAATTGACGCTGACTAGTTTGTGATTGCTGTAAAAACAGACCTATTATTACAAGAAAGTGATTTCAATATATTTCCAATGGTATAATTGGCTTGATACCAAAGTCTTTTAATCGATGTGTTTAAATGTAGGCGATTCCAGTGGCGGCTCGTCACGCCTGGATTAACTATTAAAGGGGCTGAAGTCCCGAGCCCCGCAGTTTAATGGGGCCCCGCGTGGTCCCTAATTTTGTGAAATGTGAGAGAGCAAAACGCCCTTTAACCAAAAATAGCCCCGGGCCCCATAAAAACTTAATCCGGCGTTGCGGCTCGTGGCTTAGGAGACCGCCGGTAGAGCCAAAGTATAAAAAATAACCTAAATTTATCAGCACCTTCAAAAATATAATAAAATAACAATAAAAAGACTTACCCAAAACCTTATCTGAATATAACCTATGTACAAAAGACAAAAAATACACTTTTAAATTGCCCGGTATGTAAAATCTAATCGTCTTTCCTTATTGTTTGCAAAAGCGTTAATAACTTATTTGTTAAATCGGTAACTCCTTTCTTCGTCCAGGTAGGATCGCCACCAAATAACACATGGGAAACAAAAAATGCGTTTTTCTTATCATATCCACAAATACAATTGTTTTTATTGTACATAATTATTTCGATAGGACTTCCATACTCGGCTTTTAATATAATATTTAGAAGTAGCATAAAAAAAGTTAGGTACCCGATTCATTGTGGTGGTGCCATGGCTCCTAGGCTCCTTAAGATGAGCCGCCACTAGGCGATTCCCGTAACGACAGCAATACGTGGCAGTACCACCTCTGTTGGATATTATAATATAATAATATTCCTTTCTTTTTTAAGTGTTCGCTCTAGTATTCTCCTCCTGTGTCCTATACCATTTTCCGAATACTTCCTGCTGCAGAGCGGTCTCACCAGCGAACATGTTCGGCGAGTGACAACTGAAATTACGTCACAATTAGAGAGACTTATTTGAGCCACTAAAAATTGGGACGACGCTATCCATAAAACATTATTCTGTGTATGCGCAGCCCAGACAGCACAATATATTCTAGGAACATTCTGAATTACCATTTTGGAACATTGTATCATTCCATGACAAGTCCATGAATATATACCTTGATTATCTGATGAACATTCCAAGAATGTGGAAATAGGAATCCAAAAAATATGTGCATTTATGTTATTCCCTCAGAATATTCTGCGATTTCTATTAAGATGTATGGAATATTGTGAAAAGATTCCTGGTATATCTTTGAAGAATAAATGTTGGAAATAAGTGAATACCTTTTATTACTTCATTTCATTTATTTGTAAGTCTTGTTGTCTGCCTAGGTACCTAACGCGAGTAGTATACATATATATCCAACCTTCATACAGTGTTTTGGGCAGCATTGATTTAGACCAGAGCTGTCACAAGTACTAGTAAATAGTATTTCAAATACCAATTACCAATTACCAGAGTCGCATGCGTCAAAGTACAAATACCAAGTAATTTTATTTTTGAAAGTACTTCAAGTATCAAATACTTTAATTTGGTACTTGATTTTTCAAATAAAGTAATTCAAATACGATACTAATATTTCAAGTACTTAAAAAATTAATTCAAATACCATACTAATACTTGAATTACTTGATATAGTATTTCAAATACGGCGATGGATATTTCAAGTATTTCATAATTATTGTTGAGTAATAAAAAGCATATCCACTTGTTTGATTCTTGCATACATTCATTCACAGAACTCGTGAAAAGTATAACAGAAATACCAAGCAATGACAACAATTCAAATTCATTCATCAAGGGAATCCAAATGTCAATCCGAATGTGTGAAAAAATACATAGGGTGTCATTGAAAATTCAGAGCACAACCTCACTTCCGGCTAAACCAAAATAAGCATACATTTGTTTTCTCATGGCTATTGTGCATCTCCGTTAACCATATAATTCTCCAAAATTTCAAACCTCCATCTAGGATTGTAAAAGAAGGGAGCTCTGTATAACGATTCCATTGCCACCCGGTATATGAATTTTTTCATAAAGAGAAGCTTGAGAAAAATTACCTTTTTACATCTGCAATTCGTAACCACCACGACAAAGTACAGAGTTTTGAAGATTGTTATTATAATGGCAGTAAATTCACAGCACACATTCACAGATTATTTTAACCTCAATCAACATCAACAACGCATTTTGTTGAACGCAACAAGACGAACTGATATTTTGTGATTGTGTCGATTGTGATGAGACTGTCCTATAGAGTCAGAGTGTCGCGTAGACTATCCTATGTGTACGACAGAGACAGAGCGCAAGGCGACGCGATGCGTAATGTTGATTTGTCCATACTTGTCTAGACTTGAGCATTTAATGCTTGAAATGTGTATTTCAAGTCTTTTTATATTTTCATCGAGCTATACTAATATGCATTTCTTACTCACTTGAGTATTTCGAGTATAAATGTATAAATTTGAATTATATTTTTTGTGTGGAAGTACCAAATACAAATACTTCTTATAGCATTTGGGAAATAAAATTAATTTGAAATACAGTACTTCAAATACCAGAAAGTAATTGAAATAAATTTTTGAAGTACTTTACTTCTTTAGTATTTCAAATAAAAATGCCAGGTATTTGAAATATATTTTTTGTGCTACAAGTACGAAATACAAATACTTCTTAGAGAGTATTTGGGGAATCAAGTACAAATATCACAAAAACAATGTATTTGAGGTACAGTACTTCAAATACCAGAAAGTAATTGAAATACATTTTTCAAGTACTTTAATTGAAGTAATGTCAGCTCTGATTTAGACACATACTAATTATAGGGATTCATGAAAAAAAAAAAGAATTTTTGGAAGGTTTGTTGCCAACCAGCATGGAGTCTTAACATTTGGGATGGTATTATTGGAAACCGCATGATAAACTAATGTTTACCAAAATTTCCTAAATGAAATAGGCCGAAACACCGATGAAAAGTTTCCAGCCAACTGTTTCGTCTGCAAGCCATGCCACCTACGATTTTTCCAATTTCTACGCGCCATTACGTAATAATTACAAAATCGTGAATAAATATCGTGAAAAAAATCAAAGATAGAACAACATGATGTTTCATCTCAGATATTTTCTTCTAATTTAAACGGTAAGGCCGCTATAGTGTCAACAGAATCGGTTAGAAGATGATAGAATTATTTTAAAAAAAACGTTATTTAAAAAAAATTAACATCCTGTATCTTAGAAACCATACATTTTTGGACATATGTTTATATGAACTTTTTTTCATGGAATGACTGGAGGAGTCACCCCCTTGAATATTGCCGCATCTTTTTTAAACACCCTGTATTTCAGTATATGTCTATCTGATTAGAATAAAAACAAATACTCAGAAAGATCAAATGGGGGGGGGGCACAATGGGGCCTTTTTGGACTATCAGAAATAACGAAATAATTCCAATGCTGATGCTATCGTTACTTTAAGCATTCACAGTAATAAGAAATAAATATTATTATTATTATTGTTGAACAGACAAGCGGCAAAGCCGATGAAGCTGTTCATTCTTATGCTGCTTACAAACAAAGAAAATGAAGTCAAGTTGATTGACTCAGTACTTCCCACACATTCCGATGATACCAGTTTTATTATTTTCCCACAGCATGAAACTATAGTCTAGATGCCCCTGCAATCAAATCATGGCTCGCCCGACCGCAAAGAAAGTGTTTTATTCTACTAGGTGCTTCTTTCACAGGTCAATGGACAATATATCATGAATACAACAAATTTTTGAGTTTTACAAACCCGCACCCCCGAACCATCCCAATTTCACTCCCAACCAGAAAAAAATTTAAAATGATCAGGAACCCCTAAAACGTCTAAAACGAAGTTTGAGGTGTTTTTTATATTTTTAGTTTTTTATTATTGCCGCGCCGCCACTGAAATGATTTCTAAAAGCGTGCTTTCCATACTCGTCGCGGTAATAAATCTGGGTCAAAATATCATTAAAGTCAATTCAGAAGTTTCCACGTATTTTGTATGCATCAGAAAGTTCAAGTCCCTTGGTTTCTGTAATCGGCAAGGCAATGTTCGGATGGACCTAAAAAAGTGTATTATGCCGTTAGATCTTTCTCTCTCAGGTCAGTAGACAGCCCACTATGAGTACAACAAATTTTTCAGATTTACAACCCCCCACCCCTCCAACAACCCTAATTTCACCCCCACCCAAAAAAAAGTAGAAAATGATCAGGAACCCCTAAAACGCCTAAAAACGAAGTTTGAGCTGATTTCATATTTTTAGTTTTTTTAATATTGCTGCGCCGCCACTGAGACGATTTCTAAAAATCAGACGCGTTTTCCATCCTCGCCAAAGTAGTAATACTGTGCCGAAATTTCATTAACATCAATTCAGTAATTTCAACATTATAAAATACAGAACGATCTAAAGCAATACTCGTATGTATACATCATCGGAAAATTCCTTGGTCCCTTGGTTCCTGTAATACACAAGGCAATGTTCGGATGGACCTAAAAAAGTGCTAGGTCTTTCTCTCTCAGGTCAGTAGACAGCCTATTATGAGTACAACAAATTTTTCAGCTTTACAACCCCCCACCCCCCAACCACCCCAATTTCACCCCCACCCAAAAAAAAGTAGAAAATGATCAGGAACCCCTAAAACACCTAAAAACGAAGTTTGAGGCATATTTGAAATTTTTTGTTTTTTGCTAATTACTCCGCCGCCCATGCACCGATTTTCAAAATTGTAGCAACATTACCTACTACGACCCTACACCATATCACTACCCAAATTTCATCAAAATCTATGCAGCGGTTACCGAGATTAGGAGGCTAGAAGAACGCCAACAGACAGACAGACCGACAGACAGACCGACAGACAGACCGACGGAAATGAGTGACGTGGATTTTCGTGATGTGGTCATCATAAAACGCCCAAAAAGTGTATTATCTCAAAATCGAAAATTTTCGCGATCACAATACTCCCCTCACCTATCGGTGTGGGAAGTAAAAAAGAAAAAGATAGAATAGATTAGATCAAACAGAAAATGTGCATGTTGTGTGTTATACCTGAATATTAATTTTTTTCAGTAACCCAAGAATATATCAATTTATATATCAAGAACGAAACGTAATTCTCAAAAAGTGTAGCCATACACTATTATTACACAACGTTCGAGCTCAAAAATGTTCATCTCAATCAGAAAAACGTATTGTGAGAACTAGAAATTGTGTTAAAAATTGACATTTACTTAAATTGTTAATTATGTCAATTATAACGTGCACAAATGAGTTATAATGATATTTGTAATTTAATTTATTGCTTACTGTAGTACAAAAAAACCAAACACAAGTCAATCGTCATCGTCATTAAACTTAATTCTCTTATTCAGTGGTTTATCACTACTTTTATCTGTTCTATCTCGTTTATGTTGTAGTCCATGTTTCACAAAACGATCTGCAGCTGGTTTATCCAATCTAGGCTTGATGGTTTGTCTCTCATGCGCTTCCTTAGCCTTTATCATGTACTCCTTTATCCTTTGCAACTGGTTTTTTATTTCATTTTTATTGGGATCTACATTTTTTGTCTTCAAATATAACCAGTAAAGTGTATTCAGCGCATATGCCATAAACAGATCATAGTCTATCTTTTCTTTAAGCGAGAGATTACTGTAGATATCTGATGTAACAGCCAAATTTATTATTTCTTCTATCTTCTGTATATTTTCATGAAAATTTTGAAGTTTTTCCTGAATGTCCTTATCGTCTCCAAAATCCATGTTTTTGTATTCTTCACACTGATACTAGATCTGCCTATAAAATTTTGCTCGTTTATTTCAACACATTTTCTCATTAAAAACAGGAAAATACCCTCTTGCCTTTTGCACAAACCTTGTTTTTGAAGTTATTTAGGGCCATTTGCACCGCTCACTCTTAAATCTGCAGTTTAGCTATGGTGTACCTTAGAGTTAATCTGAACCTTAGATTAAAGCGGTTTGCTGGGGTTCCTTTTAACATAGTCTTAGCTAAGCTAGCTTACAATTTGGCATCGCCGGAATTCTAGGGAATTTTAATTTGTACTTCTGAAATTTGACTTTTATGATTTGTCCGTTGGTCCTATGCCGCAGGTCCAGCTATGTTTTGTGATCCCGTCCACCCTACAGTGTCGCAATCTATATGTCTTGTGTTCGCAATTTGCAATACGCAAAGTCGTTGATTGCAGGGCTCCGCTGAATAACCGTATTATAAGAAAAGGGGGCCAAATTACACAGAAAAAGAGAAATCAACTCCAACATGTGCATGGCAGCGAGCTTCGTTGCTCTGAATCTGAAAAAAATCAATTCATCCAGCATATTGAAATGATTCAGTCGTTCTTTAATTTGCCTAGGTATCCCTGAAATAATTAATTTCACTTCCACCCACTCATCATCATCATATATTATTAAATGATTTCTGAATAAATCCATTTTTGAACTTTGCCTTGCGTATATCAAAAAGAAATAAGCTGGAAGCTGTCAGCTTTTCAGGTTATATCACTAAGTATCACCTTAAGCCAAAGAAATCTTCGGCTTACTTTGATGTCACTCTAAGTAAGGCTTAAAACAGATTTTGTGGACCGTGCAAACGAATTTGACAGTTTAAGCGCTACTTAAAGTTAAGGTTCACCTAAGTGTAACCGGTGCAAACGGGCCTTAGTTATTTTTTCACGAAAATAGAGGTTAGTTAACTGTCAAAAATGTCAATCCACCGACGATCAAAATTACCATGGCCGACTTTACTCACTAGGCCGGAGTATGAAATATGGCAACACTGAATCAGCGGGCCGAGTTTTTATTTGTGGTTATGTCATGTGTATTCTTCCAGAGCAGAAAATATGGTTGGAAGGTGATTATTAATGTGTTTCTAATTATTTACCTGCACAAACGAAACTATAAAGATAAAAAGATGTCTGCAAAGTGTGTAGTACCAGATTACACTAGCAATTAGTGCTTCCAATGAAGGACATAAACCATGGCCGACCATACACTAGGCCGGAGCCTTAGATGTGGCAACGTGGCTTAGCTGTCAAATAGTGGCCCTATAGTTTCAGAATAATTATTACATTTTACATGTATTAGAGTTCATCTCGGTTAATAAATTAAGAAACATACTTTTTAGAACTACTACTACTAATACCACTTACATCTGATGTCTGTTTCATCACAGTCAGACACTACAAAATAAAAGCGCCATGCGTTTATTGGACCACACTGTGTATGGTGAGTGAAGCTCTACGCCTTGGACACTTGTGACCAAACGATATCTCTTTGCACGAAAATAACTATGAAGGTGTATGTATTTTGAGTTGGTTTACATTTAAAAAATAATGACTTTTATACAGGGTGTCTAACAAAAGCGTGACATAAAGTTGTGTTTGTTTTTAGTTGAACGCCCTGTATATTATTGCATATGTAGATTCCTTGGTTAATTCTATTATGTATGTATCACATATGGGGCTTAAGACGGACTGTTTAGGTGCGAAACACCAGTTTTGATATAAGTAGATATCGGAAAAAAATATCGTAGCGATTACTAAACTTAGAAGGCTTTGGCTTTGACGTATGGCTAAGTACGAGATACGTCATCTTAGGTTAGGCAGTCAAATTTTGAATCATTTTCCCACTTGAAGAAATCGGTGTAGTAATCAAGGAAACTTCAACCAGAGATAACTTGATCTCGAATGGGAATTGCTATTTTTTATTCAGTAAAATGTAAAAATCGATAGCCTTTTTAATAATACAAGGTTGTGGATATCAATCTCTGGTAGTTTTCAATTTTAGATTTTAAATATTTGTGTATTTCAATTTCCTACCTACAGGCAACCTAGCAGGCCATGGAATATAAACAAAAACCTGTTCAGATGGAAGAAAACAACTAACTTAGCAGAAAGATGCAGATGAACTAGAGTAAATGATAAGATTATAAACAACAAATTAACTCAAAACAGAAACAAGATCAAAGACAAGCTGGAATACCACAGAAATGGATATGTTTTACAGCTCACTAGCTACTGCAAAGTACTAGAGATAGAAAATGTCTAAAACCATTGACATTTTTTAAAAGAAAGGAAAACTACCAGAATGTTGCTGGCAGTTTTTTATTTTCAGAATAAAATTTCACACTAAATGTTATAACAAGATATTAATTTCCGTCAAGTCAAAATTAACCATAACTTTGACTGGATTTCTGCAAATTCTCCAGTACCTATTAGCAAGATTGCAGAAAAGGAAGAATGGATTAAGATTTCTTCAAATTATAAAAGATAGGCTAATTTTCCTGACGAAAAACTAAAATCTGATTTATCAGTATCCCTTTTTTTCTTGCTCTCGATCTTGCTAACAGATATTGAAAAATTTAAAGGGCTCCAGTCAGTGATATCGTTTGTTCTGATTTTGATGGAAATCACTACTTTTTTATACTATTAAATGTGAAATTGCGAAGTGAAGCTATCAGACTGCCAGCAACAATCTGCTCTGGTAGTTTTCCTTCCATTGCGGGGTTTTTAAGGGTTTCGAAAGTTTTGTATCTCTATCACATTGCTACAGCTAGAAGGTTGTAAAAATTATACATTTCTGTCGTACTCCAGCGTCTCCTTGAATTTAGATGTGTTATCGCTGTTGCTGAGTTGATTCATTTGTTGCAAGGAATTTTTATATCTTGTCCATTTACTCTATAGTTTGTCTGCACCTTTCTGCTAAGTTAGCGGTTTTCTTGCATCTGAACACCTTTTTGTACATATTTCATAGCTGTCAGGTTGCTGATAGGTAGGAACATTGAAAAACACTGATTTGATTAAAAATTGCATTGATTGAAAATTTAAAACGAAATAAAAACCACCAGAGATTGATATTCAGAAATTTATATCATTAGGTATGCTATCAAATTTTACATTTGATCCAATAAAAAAAAATTACGCACTTAAGTCCATTTTTTCATGTATTTTTAATAAAAAAACGTAGTTTCAACCAATTGTCAATAGCAATGGAAGAACTGAAGTTAGAAAGTTGTGCTGACCATAATGGAGACTTTTTTGCGTTAAAGAGTGAACTATTTATATTTTTTGTTGATCATAATCGTAAACCTGATTCAGCTGATGTACCATTAACACTCACCTCTAACAATTCAACTTTACCTGTAGTTGGTTGAGCGAAGTATTAGAAAATTGGTAAGGAACGACAGGGAGGAATAAAATGCATTACAGTTAATGATATTGATTTATTCTATATATTATCTCTTGGGATTAATCTACAAGGCACTAAGTGATAGATATAGGAATAGTATAATCAGTGCTTGAGTAACAAATCTGAGAAAAAAATCGCCAGAGACAGACAAAAAATTAACATGGTGCATTCGACAAGGTGATTCGGGTTTATTCACATACAGTAAAGTATATGAAAATTACAACAATAGATATGAAAAAGGTATATACATTTAACCTTACAAAAATATCACGATATCTTTTGATCTATCATTCCTAGTTCAACAGTATGAAAATATTTGGCCATGTACATTCAACGAAGCTTGCATTCAAAACATCAACAATATGCTGAGTTGCAATCATACTACATCTTCAGAAATATCATCGACATGTTATTGTACTACACAGTAGTATAATCTTTACAATCATGACGGCTAATGATGAAATACATATAGATAAGGTTCACAACAGTACAGTACCCCAGTTGAATACATTTTGTTCATATAAGACAGTTTTGATAAGTTCTGCAGATTTTTTCAATTACAGCTAACTTGAACGTAACAAATTTTGGAACAAATACAGTGACACAACGTTGTATAGAGACCAAATTTTGGGTTGATATTGAATGACCCAGGATTGTAAATATCGCCCAAAATTAGATAAATGTATCTAGGTTCACACACAAAGCCTATCGATTGAGTCCGGACATATACTGCATACTACACCCACATGGTTTACTATAAAACTTGGAGTTCTTTGGTATCCTCTGCGTGGGCAAACCAGACAATCCTTTCAAATATGTATACGTCACCGGCTGTCTCAATATCCTCTTTGGTGGAGATTTCTTCGTTTTCCTTTTTTCTTTCTGCTCATGACAGCTTTGTGATCTTATGCTTGTACTCACATTCAAACTTTGAAATGCTTTCCTGATACTCTCAGCAGATGTCGAATGATGATGCCTGCTTCTAACTTGTATATCACTACCAGCGTCACTCGAACTACTAGACATATGGTTTGGAGATGCAGATCTGAGTCCAGAGTCTCTGGAAGTCTGTTCTTTCTTGTCTCCGGGGTATTGACTAAAAGACGTTGAAGAGCATGAGTCTGAACTGGACGACCTGCTATCAGGTTCTTCAGTAAACTGCAAATCTTCATTGCTCCTTCTGGCGAGTTTCCTACCTATTGCTCGGAAAAGTCTGATGCCCTTAGTTTCCCTCAAAGGCGAAGGCGACCGACTCTCAGGAGTTGCGATACTCGAGAGAAAAATGTTGCTTTCCGCGCGTGACATTGCGTAGTTCATCGTGTCGCGTTTTAAGCCGATTCAAGCACGAAGTTTAACTGAAGTTACCGACTGTTCGTGAGCGTATTTATTGGGCACCGCAACGTGGTATAGCGCGCAAGCTCCTACATTTATTAGAGGGGGCTGGAACACGTGAAGTTTCCGCAGGTCTATTTGGCGGATAGATTTATCCCAGGAAAATTAGGCATATCTGCAATAGACTAGTTTTGCTTCTAATTTGTGAAACGATTTTGACCTGCTACAACGAACTTAGTTATTTTTTAGGGTTACGTCAGCAATAAATCAAAAACTTCTTATTATTCCTTATCCATACGACGTTTCGACTAATTCCTGATGACGACTATATATTAGTCGAAACGTCGCATGGATAAAGAATAATAAGAGGTTTCTGTTTTATTTTTGCCTTAACCCTATAAAATAACAACTAAGTTTGTTACTAATATGCCATTTCTAGCTGGCGAAGTCCAATGATTCTGTCAAGTATTGTTATTTAACAAATCAAAAAGGTGTAGCCCGGGCTCCGACACACCGACTTGCTATTCCATTACCCAGTGACACCCCTAAGTAGACGAAGGGACTATTATTATTATTTCCCATTTTCCTATATTTTTCGCATAGCTGTGGTAGTGGCAAGTATTGACGGGCTGTGCCAAGTCAGTACCTGACCTATTTTTATTCGGAATCCAGGAAGGGTCGTACAATGATACAGGTCTTGATTATTACAGACTTTTGGAAAGTTTTGTGTAACTTTTCGTCCAGGCCCAACGGTTGCAGGTGTGTTGTGTATGTATTTGGTGTAATAATAACTTTTGTTTCCAGAGACATTTTATTTCTATAGCAAGATCTATGTACTTAGATATCTTCCCAGCGTAGGTGTTTTGGATATTCATATCATTGAGAATCGCAATATCTATCATCACCATCATTTTATCTGCCTATGACTGAAAAACTATATCTGGCCTATTGGTTGGGATTGTTTTGTCTGTATGTATTTCAATGTCCCAGTATAGTTTGAATTGATTGTTTTCGAGTATCGAGGTCGGAGTGTAATTATTATAATATCGATGTGTTTTCAGTTAGTTTGTTTATTGTGGCCAGTACTTGATGAATCGGCTGCAGAGTTATGTCTGGCTGTGTACTCAGTTCCAGCGAGAGTTTCGCATCCACTTGTTATGTGTTCTATTGTTTCCTTCTGTTGGTGGCATTTTCCGTAACTATAGGCGGTGATAGATGGATCTTTAGTTATACACGTCTTGTAATTTCGTGTCGCAATTACTTGGTCCTACATAGCAAGCTGCTATAAAATAGAAATTCGGTGCATTGGCGTCAGCAAAATTGGTGAAAAATAAAAAAAAATATCAAAACTCCTCCGAACTTCGTCTTTAGGCGTTTCAGGGATTACTGATCCTTTTCAATTTTTTTGGGAAGGGGTAAAATTGGGGCGGTGAGGCGAGTGGGGGTTTTAAAACTCAAGCATTTGATGTATTTATAAAATGCTCTACTGTGCACTGAAAAGGTTGACCTTGATATCTGGTGCTTTTTAGACATATTCGATTGTTTTTATGTTTGTGGAACAATTTGATACATACATGGATATAATCCTAACGTGTAACTTGCAATATACTAACCTAATTGTGATGAAATTTTGACACCGTATTACTATCATGGAAAAATGGTGACAGTGTATCGTTGCTAAGAGAAAAAAAAAATACAAAATCGTTTTAACTTCGTCTTCAGATGTTTCAAAGGTCCCTGACCGTTGCCCACTTTTTTGATGCAGATGGTGTAGCGATAGGGAGACTCCAAATTTTGTGAAGAAAATACTGAGTCATGAAACTAGACGCCATTTTTCATGCTAAATTTATATTGTTGATAAAAATTTTGATTGAAATATTGCACACCTTGAGCAAGCAATCAAATAAAGGTCTTTGCCTTGAAACTATAAATTTATCTTTTAACTCCTTAGGTAAATACACTTTTCTATATTTATGGATATCGCCAATAATGTTGAAGAAAATGTGGGCCAAATTAGTAGTATCCATTTGAGTTTATTGAAATGGTGGAATGTGAATGAGATTTCCGTCGGTAGTATATATCGATCTGTAAGGTGGGTTACGCTAAATGAAGTAGGAAAAATTAACATTTAACTGCCATCTGGCGGCAGAGCAGTGTAAAATTTTGAGCAAGCTGTATGGTTCACAATTGACGTACGACAATTGACAATTGACAATTTTATCCGATGTTAGTAATCCAGTGTGGTGGACATCGTGCGGGGGATTGGAATTCTTCAGAGAAGAAAAATCACATATTAATAGAATATGGGGCATTAGATTTCCTCATTTAAATTATTTATGTCAATGATTCAATGAACGTCATTTTATTTGACGTCACCCAAGACAGGACCGTAATAAATATGTTATATTTACTATACTAGAAAGTCGACGAGTTTTGTCTATAGTTATATTTAAATTGAGTTTTTGTGCGAGTCTGTCTTTAGGTCACTCTACACTCTGTATCTCTTTGGTGGGATGGTGGAACCCCAGAGTGGAGCTAATCCAATTTTTAGTTTAGTATTTTTTATTTTTTATCTGTTATTATAATTCATATTATGTTGAACGCATTACCACTAGTGTGGAATTGGTATTAAATGCGTAAAACAATGATTTTTTAGCTTTATGCGTTATTAGATCGATATATACTTCATTGTCAAATAACTGCAAAAAATTTATTGACAGACCTATAGCTACATACAAAACGAAATGTGTTGTTGACATTCGTCAATTTATCCTGGCAGTAATAGGACTTTTGTAACAGAAAAGGTTTTTTACGGAAAAGTTTCAAATACTTAAATCAAAAACTAGTGTGGACACTTTCTATGAATCTGCACTGCATTATCCAGGGTGAGTTTTTAGTACCGGCTCGGTCGATAACTCGACTACTGTAGAAGATAGCGAAAAAGTTGTATATAAAAGTTGTAGCCACAGATCTGCTCCTTGCTCAGAAAATATTTAGGTTTATACAGGGTGATCCATAACTACGTGGTGATGCAAACATGCATTTTTTTAAATGGGGCACCCTATATATTATTCTATAGTCAGATTCTGCTAATGATTTCCGTTCTTCCAATATAGGGTATTGTTACATTATACAGGGTATTTCAAAAGTAATGACCATTTTTATATCCAAATCGTGGTCAAATGAACGTACTGTATATCAAAAAGTAATGAATCAAACATTATTTTTTTTACATGAAAAGATTAAAAATATCCTCTAGTTTTAAAGTCGGCTATAAAGAAGCCCGTGACGCATATTCGTATACAGGATGATGTAGAATGCAAAATCTAGATTTTCTCTCCTTTTTTTAAAAGTGACCCCCAATATTTTATTATACCAAATAATTGCTTTTAATACGCTCTTTCATATTAGTATAGCACTTGTTATGGCTGCATTCATTAGTTTCTGAGATATTTCGATTTTTCTACAAATTTTATATGTACCTTGTTTACAAAAAATTTATTTATTTTGAGAAAATACTATCAAATTTTATTTTTGCTTAACAAACAACTAAAGTATAACGCCATAATAGTACTTGATCAAGTCAAAACACTAAATTAACGAGATAATATTGGTCAAGTGTGCTAAGAAAACAATTTTATAGACGTCATGCATAATTATCAAGCAGATGTATTAGGTAGGCTATGAAATATTAAAGGACACAGTCCAAATAAAACGATTCTTCGATCTTTCAAACGCATTAGTTTTCGAGTGCCTCCGTTCTGGATATTGCTGTTCATAGTTGATATATTCTAGAGGCAAGTAGACAATTTCTCAAAAAATTTCCTAAATACCCTCAATGGAAAAATTGATTTTTAAAGCTGGCTTCTCACACAGTACGGAATTATTAAGCAGGTTATGAAAACTGTCGATTTTTCAAAGCCTACCTGATAAATCAGCCTCATAATTATGCATCACGCCTACAAAATTGTTTCCTCAGCATACTTGACTTTATTATCTCGATGATTTAGGGTTTTGACTTCATTAAATAGTATCATGACCTTATAATTTAGTTGTTCTTTAAATAAAAAACAAATTAGATATTACTTTCTCAAAATAAATGAATTTCAGTACACAAATAGAAGCTATATTTTAAATTTATCGAAAATTCGAAATATCTCGGAAACTGATGGACTTAGGTACAATAAGTGCTATACAAAGATGAAAGAGCATATTAAAAGCAATTCTTTGGGATAAAAAAATATTGGGGTTTATATTTAAAAAAAAGAGTAAATCTGGACTTTGCATTCTACATCACCCTGTATACGAATATAGGTCACGGGCTTTTTTTATAACCGATTTTAAAACTAGAGGATATTTTTAATCTTTGCATGAAAAAAAAGCAATTTTTGATTCATTGCTTTTTGATATACAGTACGTTCATTTGACTGCGATTTTGATATAAAAATGGTCATAACTTTTGAAATACCCTGTATAATGTAACAATACCATATATCGGAAAAATGGAAATCATTAGTAGAATTTGAATATGGAATAATATATAGGGTGTCTCATTTAAAAAAAATGCATGATTGCATCACCACAGTTATGGATCACCCTGTATAAATCTAAATATTTTCTGAGCAAGCAGCATATCCGTGGCTATAACTTATATACAACTTTTTTTCGCTATCTTCTACAGTAGTGGTCGACCGAGCCGGTACTGAAAACTCACCCTGTATGTGGTCTCAAATTATTTTTTACTTCTGAATATCAGTGTTGACGTTTCCACTGAAACAGCTAAATAGAACGGTAAACACCAACCGTTTCTACAATCAAGAGTAAAATCTGATTGAGACACTCAACCAGCAGCAAAACGGGACAACAGTTTCTACAACCATGAGTAAAATCTGATTGAGACACACAAACAGCAGCTAAATGGGGTTCACCTGTTTCTACAATCATGAGTAAGATCTCATTAAGAAACTGAAATTGTAGCTGAATGGGACATTAAATGCCACCAGTTTCTACAATTATGAATAAAATCTGATTGAGACACACAAACAGCAGCTAAAGAGGGCTCACCAGTTTCTACAATCATGAGTAAGATCTGATTAAGATACTGAAACTGCAGCTGAGTGGGACAGTAAATGCCACCAGTTTATACAATTATGAGTAAAATCTGATTGATAAATTAACGAAAATGGCAAGCATCAGGAATATGAGTAATATCTGGATTCAATTTCCTTTGAAATAAAAAAAAATTAATTATAAGGAGTGGCCCGACCAGTAAAGTACTTAAACATGAGTACTATATGTGGCGAAATCTCGTTCATGCACATTGAAGGCAAACCAAATATGGCTTTCTTCAGTCCGCGAATTTTATCTCCTTTCAGTTGACATTGATTCGGAAAGCCATAGGTACTAACACTAACGATTTGAAGACATCCGAGTAAGCACCCAGTTCGCATTGCATGGGGAAACAAATGCGGAAAACTAAAAGGATGGAATCTTTGGTCAGAACAAATGTTGGATCAAAAGTCAACGATTAGGTTGATATCGTGCCACAAAAGTGAGATAAAAACATTCTTGTTTGTTGTGTTATTTCCTGTTTGTGTCTTGCTGTCCTAAGCTATGACAACACTGTTAAGAAGCAACTACTGCTGCTCTACAAGGCACAGATCCGACCATCGCTGGAGTATTGCTCCCATGTGTGGGGATGCGCTCCGAAGCACCCTCTAAAACTTTTGGACACTATCCAAAAGAGTGAAATTAGACTAATCGATACGCCTAACCTCACAAAGGACCTCCACAGCCTGGAACATCGAAGAAGGGTGGCTGACCTGTCTCTGTTCTACAGATTCCATTATGGAAGATGTTCGAGTGAGCTCTCCCAGGTAATAACAGCAAAGGCCGTCTGTACGGGGAAGACTAGAGAGGCTCTGCGAGCTCATCCTTACCAGGTCGAGGTCCCTACTCCACGAACCAGTCTCCTCCAGCATTCCTTCTTTTGGAGAACTTCGAGGCTGTGGAATGAGCTGCCGGGGAATTTGTTTCTCGCCGGCTACAACCTGCAGCGTTTCAAATCTAACGTGCACCGACACTTATCCTCTGGCAGCGCTTCTACAGCGCCATAGGCTTTTAGCCTTTGCGGGAGGCTGACCATAAAAAATAACATGCGCCCACAAAACCTTTAAGGCTGCGTGAGGCCGCGTGGGATGATACTTCTGGATGTTCAACTGCTAAATTATTATTAGTGAGACTGTAGAGAAATACTGTTCATGCCCATGGCCCAGCTGACACCCCCACATTGTGATTTTTGCTGTTAGTAGACAATGTCAGCTAAGGAAGCACCTAGCTACATTATAAGGTTAAGTGATATATCTTATTTATGCGAACACAAAATAGGGAACGACTGAAGGTCAACCCTTTGTACCGCAACTTAGCGCTGGCCTAGCGAAAGCAATGTTATCATCGCTTCCTAAACCAAAGACTAGGAAATATTTCCAGACCTTGCATCACTTATTGCAGTCTTATTTATCTAACGTTTTAGACAAATTTCTCGTGATCATATAAAATTTGTCAGGGAAAGGGAACGAAACTGAGCGAAAAAAGGAAGGGGGAGCCATTAGACATACCGCAGGGTGGAGTGATAGGACGATTTATATTTTGCAAAATCACTGATAATAAGAAACGAATAATGAAATGTGATACCTACTACTAAACTAAATTACGCATTACCTACATACGTGTACAGTAAAAAAATTAAAGATTATTGAATTTTATGTAAGAAACCTCAAGGCTGAACAATGTCCCGACTTGTTTTTCCTCTTTCATTCGAATTATACACAGATCGTGAAACCATCTTTAAATACCTACAATTAGAGGTTGAACCACTCACCTGTAAGGAAGTTCAATTCTCAATTATATGAGAAAGCGCCATCCGAAGAGATCACACCCGCCCTCCCCAAGCCCAAAGTGCACGATCTGAGTAGAAACATTACCTTAGGAACCCCTAAAACATCTAAAAACGAAGTTTAAGCTATTTTCACCACGGTAATAATACTGTGTCAAAATTTAATTAGAATCAATTTAGTAGTTTCCACGTTACAAAATACAAACCGATCTAAAGCAAAATACTCATATGTACATACACAGAAAAGTCCCTCTTAGTTTCGATAACAGGCAATTCAATGTTCGGATTAGCCTAAGAAGGTGATCTATGTCGCTAGGTCTTCCTTCACAGGTCAGTGGACAGTCTATTATGAATACAAGAAATTTTCCAGTTTTTCAACCTCCTGCCCCCCACGCCCCAATTTCACCACCACCCAAAAAAGTAGCAAATCATCATATTATTTCTGCGCTGCCACTGGCACGATTTATGAAAGCCATATGCATTTTCTACCCTCTCCACGGCAGTAATACTGTGTCGAAATTTCCTTAAAATCAATTCAGTAGTTTCCTTGTTACACAACGATCTAACGCGATATTCGTATATTTTTTTGTTTCTGTAATATGCAAGCCAATGTTCGGATGAACCTACAAAAGCTATTTATGTCGCTAGGTCTTCCAGGTCAGTGGACAGTCTATTATGAATTCAACAAATTTTTCAATTTTACAACCCCCCACCCCACAACCACCCCAAATTTCATCCCCACCCAAAAAAAGTAGAAAATGATCAGGAACACCTAAAACGCCTAATAACGAAGAAAAACGAAAAGAATTTTTTTGTTTTTAATAATTATTCCGCCGCCCATGCACCGATTTTCAAAATTATAGCAGCATTACCTCCTACGACCCCACATCATATTGCCGCCCAAATTTCATCATAATCCATTCAGCGGTTACAGAGGCTGGAAAAACGCGAACAGACAGACAGGCAAACAGGCAGACAGGCAGACAGGCAGACAGGCAGACAGGCAGACAGGCAGACAGGCAGACAGGCAGACAGGCAGACAGGCAGACAGGCAGACAGGCAGACAGGCAGACAGGCAGACAGGCAGACAGGCAGACAGGCAGACAGGCAGACAGGCAGACAGGCAGACAGGCAGACAGGCAGACAGGCAGACAGGCAGACAGGCAGGCAGGCAGGCAGACAGGCAGACAGGCAGACAGGCAGACAGGCAGACAGGCAGACAGGCAGACAGGCAGACAGGCAGACAGGCAGACAGGCAGACAGGCAGACAGGCAGACAGGCAGACAGGCAGACAGGCAGACAGGCAGACAGGCAGACAGGCAGACAGGCAGACAGGCAGACAGGCAGACAGGCAGACAGGCAGACAGGCAGACAGGCAGACAGGCAGACAGGCAGACAGGCAGACAGGCAGACAGGCAGACAGGCAGACAGGCAGACAGGCAGACAGGCAGACAGGCAGACAGGCAGACAGGCAGACAGGCAGACAGGCAGACAGGCAGACAGGCAGACAGGCAGACAGGCAGACAGGCAGACAGGCAGACAGGCAGACAGGCAGACAGGCAGACAGGCAGACAGGCAGACAGGCAGACAGGCAGACAGGCAGACAGGCAGACAGGCAGACAGGCAGACAGGCAGACAGGCAGACAGGCAGACAGGCAGACAGGCAGACAGGCAGACAGGCAGACAGGCAGACAGGCAGACAGGCAGACAGGCAGACAGGCAGACAGGCAGACAGGCAGACAGGCAGACAGGCAGACAGGCAGACAGGCAGACAGGCAGACAGGCAGACAGGCAGACAGGCAGACAGGCAGACAGGCAGACAGGCAGACAGGCAGACAGGCAGACAGGCAGACAGGCAGACAGGCAGACAGGCAGACAGGCAGACAGGCAGACAGGCAGACAGGCAGACAGGCAGACAGGCAGACAGGCAGACAGGCAGACAGGCAGACAGGCAGACAGGCAGACAGGCAGACAGGCAGACAGGCAGACAGGCAGACAGGCAGACAGGCAGACAGGCAGACAGGCAGACAGGCAGACAGGCAGACAGGCAGACAGGCAGACAGGCAGACAGGCAGACAGGCAGACAGGCAGACAGGCAGACAGGCAGACAGGCAGACAGGCAGACAGGCAGACAGGCAGACAGGCAGACAGGCAGACAGGCAGACAGGCAGACAGGCAGACAGGCAGACAGGCAGACAGGCAGACAGGCAGACAGGCAGACAGGCAGACAGGCAGACAGGCAGACAGGCAGACAGGCAGACAGGCAGACAGGCAGACAGGCAGACAGGCAGACAGGCAGACAGGCAGACAGGCAGACAGGCAGACAGGCAGACAGGCAGACAGGCAGACAGGCAGACAGGCAGACAGGCAGACAGGCAGACAGGCAGACAGGCAGACAGGCAGACAGGCAGACAGGCAGACAGGCAGACAGGCAGACAGGCAGACAGGCAGACAGGCAGACAGGCAGACAGGCAGACAGGCAGACAGGCAGACAGGCAGACAGGCAGACAGGCAGACAGGCAGACAGGCAGACAGGCAGACAGGCAGACAGGCAGACAGGCAGACAGGCAGACAGGCAGACAGGCAGACAGGCAGACAGGCAGACAGGCAGACAGGCAGACAGGCAGACAGGCAGACAGGCAGACAGGCAGACAGGCAGACAGGCAGACAGACCGACAGACCGACAGACCGACAGACCGACAGACCGACAGACCGACAGACCGACAGACCGACAGACCGACAGACCGACAGACCGACAGACCGACAGACCGACAGACCGACAGACCGACAGAGCGACAGACCGACAGACCGGCAGACAGACCGATGGAAATGAGTGACGTGGATTTTCGTTATGTAGATATCATAAAGCGCCCAAACAACGTAGTATCTCGAAATCGAAAATTTTTGCGCTCACAATACTCCCCTCACATATAGGTGTGGGAGGTAAACTGGAGTCAAGTTGATTGTTGAATCAGTACTTCCCATACATTACGGCGATACCATTTTATTATCTTTCCGTGGAATGAAGCATGAGATCCTCTTGCAACCAAATCATCGCCCGTCCGTCTGAAAACAAACATCCAACTCAAAAAATGGCGTCAGGTGTCCTCACTCAGTAATTCCCACACATTATTGTATCGGTGCTAACAAAAAATTTGGAGTTTCTCTATCTCTGCACAATCCTCAATCCTAATCAGAAAAGTAGACAATGCTCCACCACTGACAAGATCTTCAACAACAATACATTGTCACCATTTAATCCACGGCAGTAAGACGGTGTCACAATTTCATCACAAGCTAGTTCGTAGTTTCCAAGTTCCACATTATAGGATTATGTATGTATCAAATAATTCCATAGATATAAAATTCAAGGCAACATCAGGATACGTGTAAAAAACGGATGATATTATCAAAGTCAATTTGTTTCAATGTAGAGTATTTTATTAAAATACATATAGAATTATAGCAGCATTGCCTACCATGACCGCACAGCATATCGCTACCCAAATTTCGACACAATCCAAGGAGCGGTTACTGAGATTACATGGCTATGAAAACGCCAGTAGACAAACAGATGACCGACGGAAACGAGTAACGTGGATTTTCTTTATGTAGATATCATAAACCGTCCAAAAAGCGTATTATCTCAAAATCTATCAGGAAACCCTAGAATGCGTAATAACGAGATTTGAGCTGTTTTTATGTTTTAAGTTTTTTGATTATTGCTGCGCCGCGACTGATACGATTTCTAAAAGCCGTACACGTTTTTCATGCTCAGCACTCTGTAATAATATTGTGTGAAAATTTTCTTAACATCAATTCAATAATTTCTAGGTTACACAAAACAGATCGATCTAAAGCAATACCCGAATGTATACATCAGAAAATTATAGATCCCTTAGTGTTTGTAATAGACAAGGCAATGTTCGGATGGACCCAAAAAAGTCTATTATGCCTCTAGGTCTTTTTTCACAGGTCAATGGACAGCCTATTATGAATACAACAAATTTTTCAGTTTTACAATCCCCACCTCCAGCCACCCCAATTTCCCCCTCCTTAAAAATGTAAAAAACGACCAGGACCTAAAACGTTTAAAAACGCAGTTTGAGGAATATTTGATTTTTTTTGCTAATTGCTCCGCCGTCCATACTCCGATTTTGAAAACTGTAGCAGCATTACCTAACGACCCCATAGCATACTACCAAAATTTTATCGCAATCTATGCAGCGGTCACGGAGATTGCGAGGCTACAAAACGCCAATAGATAGACAGACAGACAGTCAGATGGCCAGCCAGCCAGACAGACAGACAGACAGACAGACAAACTGACAGACCGAGAGACTGATCATACCGACAACCTGACAGACCGTCAAACAGACAGAATGACGGACGGAATGAAGACCGTCGGAACATAGTGACATGGATTTTTGTTATGTTGATATTATAAAACGCTGAAAAAGAGTATTATCTCAAAATCAGAAATGTTCGCAATCACAATACACTCATTTATCGGTGTGCGAAGTAAAATGAAGCTACAAAGTTCTCTACCCTCCTAATCACCTCAACTGCATCATCTGCATGGGAACTCCGACACTATCTGTAATAAATGTTGCACGATGAGACTCCTTAATTCAAGAACCATCACTTAAAACTATTTCACTAACTTGTAAAAGAACGAATGAATGAGAATCAGGTAGCAAAAAGGGCAAGGAGTCTGAAAAATAAATGAGGAATTTTGGAATACTAAGGACAACGTACAAGAAATGTCCACATAATATGATATCTTATATAGAACAAATTATGCACTTAGCGTTTTCACTTACAAAAAACTAAACATGTGGTACTATACTTATTTCAATTTATTTTGTCTCTACTACCGAATTATTCAGGTTTAAGCATAGTGGGTATATCTAATATTCCTATACTAGTGGACTACCAGGATATTGACTTCTGATTTGTCGATACCTGTGTTTACCATTTATATATCTCACGTTCTCAGAAGTGTGATCCTGAACTCACACGAACAGAATCTACACAAGCTTTTCCTTTAGTTTATCATTTATTAATAAATGCAGTGAAACATTTTTCAGTAAGGCAGCATTATCCACTAAATACTCAAGTAGCAACACCCCATTGTTGTCCGTATCTGGAGCTCAACAAATCTGGAGCTCAACAAAGTGTGACAGTGTTTCTGATCAAAACACCGATAGTCTGACAGACCTACAGCTGACCAAAAAACCACAGTAACAAATTGTCGTCGTCAAAAGAAAGCTAGTCGAATTATAACTGGCATAGCGTATTATGGCTCAGTACCTTCATACATATATACCTCACTACTTGATATTCTCATTAACAAAAGATAACCTACCTACCAGACCAGGTCATCCAAAGACTTGAGAGCTCCTAAATTATCTTTAACGAAATTTTGCCTGCAAGTATATGTGATCCAAATGTAAGCAGACTTAAAAAACTATGAGAAAGCTTTTAAATTATTCTTCTTCTTAGGAGAAGCGGCCTTCTTTTTCGGAGACGACGCAGCAGCTTTGGCAGCTTTCGGTTTGGGTGCCTTCGGATTTTTAGTCGGTGTTTCTTTGCTGGATTTTTTCGCCTTAGAAGGTGATTTTTTCGGAGACACGTCGGCCGATGTTACCAAAGCCGTCTTAGCTGAGATTGCTGTTTTCGCGCTTTTCTTCGTCTTGGTCGCAGAAGCTTTCTTCTCGGCAGTAGCGATTGCAGACGACTCCTTAGCTTAGGACGAGGCCTTTTTTTCCCGATTTCGCTCCAATAGCCTTCTTCGCCACTGCTCCGGTCTTCTTCGTACCTGACTTCCTCTTCTTTTCACCGTAACAGCAGACGAAGATGGAGTTTTTGAAGATCCGCCGGCAGAAGATGATGCCAGCTTGAAGGAGCCAGAAGCTCCTTTGTCTTTCGCCTGAACCAAAGCCCCCGAGACGACAGACGATTTTAGGTAGCGCTTGATAAAAGATGCCACCTTCACACAGCATCCACCTTGTAGTTGGCGGCTATATATTTCTTGATAGCTTGCAGCTGGGAACCACTACGTCTTCTCCCAAAATCTAAAGGTTTATGTGCTAAACACCTCAATTTCCTTTTCTTTGCGAGGAATAAAATTAGAAAATGTTATCATGTAGAGATGGCTATAGTCGTAGAAGTGAATGCTTCGAAAACTCATATTTACTACCTTAAGAAAAAATAAGAAAACCTTTTCTATCTATGACTTGAAATACCACCTTCGAACGGATTTTTGTAAAAACTTTTTCAAAACCACATGCAGCATTGATTAACTCATCTTACGTTCGTCAATTTTGAATATTTTTTTGTCCTCAGAAAACGCTACATGTTGTAATTTGTATTCACAATTCAGAACACATGGGGATCTTAATGTTTATGAAACCGACTGCTGCCATCTTATGGGAGATTGGATATGTCAGGGTGACCCAGAGTTTTGTTAATATTTTTTTTAACGTATTACCCCATATAAGCAGTTTAAAGACAAAATCAGACATTTGTTGCTTTACTATATTTTGATTCAATCAGGAATATTTGGCTTTCGACTTATTTAACTGTACGTTTCTAAATGTAAGGTTTCTGTGTATTATTATTGATGTTATTTTATCATCGGAAACTGCTAAATGTAATTTTACTTCCCACATCGATAGGTGAGAGGAGTATTGTGATCGCGAAAATTTTCGATACACTTTTTGGGCGTTTTATGATGTCTACATAACGAAAATCCACGTCACTCATTTCCGCCGGTCTGTCGGTCTGTCGGTCTGTCGGTCTGTCGGTCTGTCGGTCTGTCGGTCTGTCGGTCTGTCGGTCTGTCGGTCTGTCGGTCTGTCGGTCTGTCGGTCTGTCGGTCTGTCGGTCTGTCGGTCTGTCGGTCTGTCGGTCTGTCGGTCTGTCGGTCTGTCGGTCTGTCGGTCTGTCGGTCTGTCGGTCTGTCGGTCTGTCGGTCTGTCGGTCTGTCGGTCTGTCGGTCTGTCGGTCTGTCGGTCTGTCGGTCTGTCGGTCTGTCGGTCTGTCGGTCTGTCGGTCTGTCGGTCTGTCGGTCTGTCGGTCTGTCGGTCTGTCGGTCTGTCGGTCTGTCGGTCTGTCGGTCTGTCGGTCTGTCGGTCTGTCGGTCTGTCGGTCTGTCGGTCTGTCGGTCTGTCGGTCTGTCGGTCTGTCGGTCTGTCGGTCTGTCGGTCTGTCGGTCTGTCGGTCTGTCGGTCTGTCGGTCTGTCGGTCTGTCGGTCTGTCGGTCTGTCGGTCTGTCGGTCTGTCGGTCTGTCGGTCTGTCGGTCTGTCGGTCTGTCGGTCTGTCGGTCTGTCGGTCTGTCGGTCTGTCGGTCTGTCGGTCTGTCGGTCTGTCGGTCTGTCGGTCTGTCGGTCTGTCGGTCTGTCGGTCTGTCGGTCTGTCGGTCTGTCGGTCTGTCGGTCTGTCGGTCTGTCGGTCTGTCGGTCTGTCGGTCTGTCGGTCTGTCGGTCTGTCGGTCTGTCGGTCTGTCGGTCTGTCGGTCTGTCGGTCTGTCGGTCTGTCGGTCTGTCGGTCTGTCGGTCTGTCGGTCTGTCGGTCTGTCGGTCTGTCGGTCTGTCGGTCTGTCGGTCTGTCGGTCTGTCGGTCTGTCGGTCTGTCGGTCTGTCGGTCTGTCGGTCTGTCGGTCTGTCGGTCTGTCGGTCTGTCGGTCTGTCGGTCTGTCGGTCTGTCGGTCTGTCGGTCTGTCGGTCTGTCGGTCTGTCGGTCTGTCGGTCTGTCGGTCTGTCGGTCTGTCGGTCTGTCGGTCTGTCGGTCTGTCGGTCTGTCGGTCTGTCGGTCTGTCGGTCTGTCGGTCTGTCGGTCTGTCGGTCTGTCGGTCTGTCGGTCTGTCGGTCTGTCGGTCTGTCGGTCTGTCGGTCTGTCGGTCTGTCGGTCTGTCGGTCTGTCGGTCTGTCGGTCTGTCGGTCTGTCGGTCTGTCGGTCTGTCGGTCTGTCGGTCTGTCGGTCTGTCGGTCTGTCGGTCTGTCGGTCTGTCGGTCTGTCGGTCTGTCGGTCTGTCGGTCTGTCGGTCTGTCGGTCTGTCGGTCTGTCGGTCTGTCGGTCTGTCGGTCTGTCGGTCTGTCGGTCTGTCGGTCTGTCGGTCTGTCGGTCTGTCGGTCTGTCGGTCTGTCGGTATGTCGGTCTGTCGGTATGTCGGTCTGTCGGTCTGTCGGTCTGTCGGTCTGTCGGTCTGTCGGTCTGTCGGTCTGTCGGTCTGTCGGTCTGTCGGTCTGTCGGTCTGTCGGTCTGTCGGTCTGTCGGTCTGTCGGTCTGTCGGTCTGTCGGTCTGTCGGTCTGTCGGTCTGTCGGTCTGTCGGTCTGTCGGTCTGTCGGTCTGTCGGTCTGTCGGTCTGTCGGTCTGTCGGTCTGTCGGTCTGTCGGTCTGTCGGTCTGTCGGTCTGTCGGTCTGTCGGTCTCAGCAACCGCTGCATGGATTGTGATGAAATTTGAGGCAGCGATATGCTGTGGGGTTTCAGTAGGTAATGTTTTGAAAATCTGTGCATGGGCGGCGGATTAATTAACAAAAAGAGGAAAACAAAAATTTTAAATATTTTTTAGGGGTTCCTGATCATCTTCCACCTTTGGGTTGGGGTGAAATTGGGGTGGGTCGGGGGTAGGGGTTATAAAACTGAAAAATTTGTTGTATTCATAATAGACGGTCCACTAGTCTGTGAAAAAAATACCTAACGTCATGATACACTACCGTGCCTATTACACAACCGTGCCTATTACAAACCAAGGGACTTGCAGTATATTCTGATGTATACATGCGAGTATTGCTTCTGATCGTTCTGTACTGTGTAACTAAGAACCTATTGGATTGATTTTAATGAAATTTTTACGCAGTATTATTACCGCTGCGAGGATGGAAAACGTTTATGATTTTTAGAAATCGTGTCAGTGGCGGCGCAGCAATAATGAAAAAACTAAAAATATAAAAACAGCGCAAACTTCGTTTTTAGGCATTTAGGAGGCTCCTGATCGATTTCTACTTTTATTTGGGTAGGGGTGAAATTGGGGTGGTTGGGGGGTGGGGGCCGAAAAACTCAAAAGTTTGTTGTATTCATAATATGCTATCCATTGACCTGTGAAGGAAAGACCTAGCGTCATAATAGACTTTGTTAGGTCCATCCGAATGTTGTCTCCTATTACAGAAACCAAGGGACTTAAAATTTTCTGACGTATATACATTCGAATATTGCTTTAGCTCGTTCTGTATTGGGTAAAGTGAAAACTATTGAATTGATTTTAATGAAATGAAATAATACTGTGTTATTATTAACGTGGCGAGGATGGAAAACGTTTATGGATTTTAGAAATCGTGTCAGTGGCGGAGCAGCAATAATAGAAAAACTAAAAATATAGAAACAGCTCAAACTTTGTTCTTAGGCGTTTTACGGGTTTCGTGATCATTCTATACTTTTTTGGGTGGGGGTGAAATTGGGGTGGTTGGGGAGTGGGGAGTCATAAAACTCAATCTTTTATATTCATAATTGGCTATCCGTTGATCTGTGAAAGGAAGACCTAGCGGGATAACACACTTTTGTTGGTCGGGTGGTCAATCATTTGGTTACAAGGGGAGCTTCACGCTATCGAAAAATAATAAACTGGTATCACCGTAATGTGTGGGAAGTACTGAGTCAATCAACTTGACTTCATTTTTTCTCTTCAGTATGTAAACATTTCTATGAATTAACATGAATAAACACGTGATTTGTTTATTTGCAAAACACAAAAGCCGCATCGGCCGTTAGATCATTAGCTGCGAAACAGATACCCTTTCTTTTGTGGATATAGTTGCGGTTTTGTAGACACTACAATAATTTCTTAATATTACAGCTTGGTCCGGGAATGGAATCTTAAAGGCACAAATTACACAAAGGGGTGAGATGTCTACGTTTGTGTTGCTCTGGTACGTCCCAGACGAAGGCGGCTGAGTACGGTAAGTTGTATCTGCTGCCTTCTGTTGGATATAGTAGTCTGCCATGATTAAGGTCCTAAGACCTTCGAAGTCCTGTTTTGCCATGTGTTGTTCCAAGAAAACAGTATCTTATCATAGTAGTATATTTTTCAGCATCCGACATATGTAGGTAGTGTATAGTGAATGCATAATAAGTACGAACAGATATTTGGCGAAAGCTTGCCAAAACTTACTAATTATATGTAGAGTTCATAATAAATGACATTTATAATTCGCAGACGTTAGGCTCATGCTATGGATACATTAAATGTACTCCTGCCACTCATAATATGTATTATATACAGGGTGTCCCAGAAGTCAACGTCAAGCCCCAACCGGGTGACAGGATTGGTTGTAACTATCATGAGAAAAATCAGAAAAAAATTTATCCCATGCAGTTTGAAAATTATGGGCATTTAAAGAAAACTTAGAAATTTGGTCAAATTATAACAATT
Source organism: Callosobruchus maculatus (assembly GCA_951848785.1). Classification (NCBI taxonomy): domain Eukaryota; kingdom Metazoa; phylum Arthropoda; class Insecta; order Coleoptera; family Chrysomelidae; genus Callosobruchus; species Callosobruchus maculatus. Next base: position 891,716 of record CATOUR010000191.1, on the reverse strand, counting down.
TTTCGGTTATTGTGGTTAACCTTTATTACTTTTGTTCATTTAAACTTTGGAACCGTAACCCTAAATAACATTTCTAGAAGCACAGTCAAAAATAATGACACAATTGTCCCAAGTTTTCTAGAATGAAGACTATTTATAAAACTATGAATTTAAAATTTTCAAAGTTTGCCGGTCTTAGTTTGAGCTGTTTCTATATTTTTAGTTTTTTTATTATTGCTGCTCCGTCACTGACACGATTTCTAAAATCCATAAACGTTTTCCATCCTCGCCACGTTAATAATAACACAGTATTATTTCATTTCATTAAAATCAATTCAATAACAAAAATAATAAAAGTTGACCACAATAACAGAAAAATTGTTATAATTTGACCAAATTTCTAGGTTTTTTTTAAATGCCCATTATTTTCAAACTACATGGGACATATTTTTTTTCTGATTTTTTTCATGATAGTTACAACCAATCCTGTCACCCCGTTGCGGCTTGATGTTGACTTCTGGGACACCCTGTATATAATGTATGCTAACGAAAAGTTTATAAGGAACGCGTACACCTTACACTATATTACATATATACATTATGTATCTATTGTAATTATGTATCTACAAATCCAATGACAATAAAAATAATAATGTATTTAATAGTTCAATGTCTGATGTTGTTGAATCTCCAACATTAAAAAGTGCTGCCATACAAACATACAAACTCTAGCTGACGTAAAATTTCAGCATTGTCTAAGTTTCAGCCTTTTTCTAAGGGTTAATGTGACATCTTTTTGTCTAGAGGCGATAGCTATAGTTTAAATTAAATATTAACATAAATACAGCAACAACTCACAGAGCAACTAAACAACGTGGCGAAGAAGGATAAACCAACTTACAGCCACTTCTATAGAACACGTCGCATCATCTTCATCTTTTCGGTAGAAGTAGGCAGTTCGGATTGAATTCAGGCTACTAAGATTATGGATATCATTATAGGCAACTAGGGCATTTGGATTATAGCGGGGTCCGAGTGTTCCGACTGTCCATACATTTCTGTACTTGCTTGCTTGCTTGCTTGCTTGCGTACCTCTGTTTGAAGCGTGTCCCCTGTGGGCGACAAAGGAACTTAAAAACTTTTTATATTGCGAAATGCCTACCTATTGACTTAAAGAAGTCACCTTAGTGGTATTCTATATTTCAAAGATATATCCGAATATTGGTTTTAAAGATGTATTTATGGACAGCAATGTTTAGACACAATCATGGTACATGCTACACTTCATAACCTTATAACCTGTAACTTAAAAACAACTAGCTTAGTTGTAATGAAACTATGACAGCGTAAATAGTATCACTACACCGGAGATGGGAAATTGTACAGTTTCGGAGATTAAATTATTATGAGGTTTATGGGGCTCTACATCATTCAGATGCACACGACATCCGACGATACGACGGTATGAAACTGTTCCTATTGGTTGAAATATGTTGATTTGACATCATTTTGAATATTTCAACCAATAGGAACAGTTTCGTACCGTCGTATCGTCGGATGTCGTGTGCATCTGAATTTAGCTTTAGACGTTCATGTTCCATTTGTGGATATATATATATCCACTGTATGTACATTGTATATACTTTGGTATGTAAATACACCTATACATGGTAGATGTTATGAATATACTTGTTCCTACTTGGTCTATGTTACATATACTACTGTAAGCACCAGTTCAGGTTAAGGGAGTTTTAAATAATAGAAAGCTGATTAATGACCACACCTTTACTTCAACATTACTTTTACAGTGCATGTTTTAACACCAACCGGTTCCAATCAATAAATCAGTGTGTACTTACTGCTATTCTGGGTTACAGCCAACAATATATGATAATTGCATACCCCCAAAATACCTTCACCCTACACGCGTAAACATAAACATCCAGAACAACTCTGCAAACGGCACGTCCTATACGACGTCTCAAAACCATCTGCCCGGCGCTAGCGCTTATCAGTTGTTTCACCGGTTCAGTGGGAAAACCGAACGTATGCGCATCGGTACAAAAATAATAGCCGTACCCAACAAAGGTGGCTTGCGCAAAGACGTTAGACATCAGGAATAGACGTCTGAATGGCCGAACATCTGGATAAACGGTAATAAAGCTAACAGGTCGGCCATCCTGCTCACAGCGTGTCCCCACGCTCCACGGCTACACTAATTATAGCTGATAATACCATCTCACAAGCTATAGCGACCTATTATATCTATATGCACCAAATCCACAACATTCTCCAACAAAAAAAAACAATGGTATATTCTGGCAACATAACTAAAAGGCAGCGTCACATCCAAAATTCTCTACATATATGGAGTATCCTGCACCCAACGATCTTCCAACCAACTATGTGGAGCCAAAATCTAATTACAATCAGGACGATATCTTTTACCTCCAAGCGACACATCAGCGCCATACCAGGACCATGTTCTAACATACCCAATTTTGAACCTTCATTGCCACTCTCAGCACTACCTTCCTCTGAAAAATCCAAACCTCCATCACACCACGCCCATGGTTGTATTTTGTCCATTGCCACGACCGCCTCACAGCGAACAAGATGACAAGATCATCTACTCCACACTTGGCTGCCGATCCAATCTGCTTACTAACTCTCGCCATATCCCTTAACTGCTGCTCCTTTACATGTTCGCAAGCCTCATCTCTCGCAGCCTCCAATTTTCAGGGTTAGCAACTTTAACAGTGTCAGAAATAATTGGGATCAAAATACCTTCAGACCTGCTCGTGACCAAATAATAATTCCGATGGACTTTTCCGCGTGGCTTCATGAACAGTGGTGCCAAGGCCCATGTGAATAGTGTAAATGTAGCCATCCCACGCCTTATCGCCTGTATAGTGGGTGGATGTAGAAAGAGCATCCAAAATGATCCCAATAAACCGCTCGACTGTCCACTAACTCGCTCGCTCGCAACGACGACGCTGATAATACGTCCAATAACGAATAGGGAGATCAGTTTCTCAAAACTTCCACTCACAAAGCTGGTTCCTATATCGGTTACAATACATTTGAAATAATCCCCGATGACCCCTACAGCAGTAGCCGACCTCGTCCATTTAACAACCCTTATATTGATATACCTGAAAACATCAATCGGGACCAGTAGATATTGATCTCCTGTTTTACTTTAACAAATGCTGCAAAATGGTCCACGTGAACTGCATAAAGAGGACGCTCTTCCTTTCCATCGGGCGTAACTCATCCTCTCGCTTATCACCAGGCACCCTATGATGCACACGCTCCAAACATATACATGGCTTTCCTTCTGTATATACCATGGTACCCCTTTAGGAACCAACTATCTAAACTCTACAGAACAGAGTTCTTGCAACGTACCACCCGCGGATCCAGATCCTGTCTCACCAAAGCACACCTCAGCGGCACTACAGTCTGTATAAATAGCGAACCTTCCACAAGTGCCGGCATGCAACTGAGTCGAGGTATCAGGGCCATACACGGCCAACAACGGCCGTTCCGTTATCAGAGTCCTAACAACGCTTGCTGCCGTCTGGCACCCCATGCCCAAGAAGCATCTTCCCTTAACAAAACGCTTAATGGAGAAGGCGCTACAGCGCAACTCTCCAGATAAGCACAAAAAATGTCCATGTTCATGCTGATTCCTAGGGATGGAAAAATTCAATGCAGCTCCGTCCCTCTACTCCCCGGTCTAATAGCATCCGCATCCCTATCAGCGATCAAAATATCGTCCGTGCATGCAACTGTGTACCCGACTTCAGTACCGTGAATAATTCATTTGGATGCGCGTTGACTAGATCAAAGGGCATATCATTGTACTCAAATCAACCGTTCGAAGCAACAGAAGCACACTCGTGTTGCGACTACTTAGCGATAGAGACTTGATGATCGACGAAAGGGCACCTTCCCTCCGTCCTCCTCTGGGCCAAAACTATCGGACTTTTGTAAGACAAAGGTGGCTCTCCCAACATCCAACGATGTATCATCTCTCAAACCATCTCGTCAACAAGTGATCTCCCCAGCTAGACACAAACGGTAGGATCCATATACCATAGGCTGAGCGTCCCTAAGTTCCACCACCATCCCGGTCACGTTAGCAAAACCTAGGTTTCTCAAAGGCCTCGAAAAGCAGTCATTATGTACCTCAACAAATTTTGCAGATGTAAACGCTTGCCATCACCCAGCTCCTCCACACCGCAGTTTACAATGTCTTCGGAATCATCCACAGAGAGCCTGCAAAACACCTGATGGAGCCAGATTTCCAGTATCAGCCGTACGATACATCAAAGAGTCCTTGGCAAGGGCTACATCAAACCAGGGTGCATTCAACACAACCAACGAACCGTGACTATCCTGAATATTGCGCTCGCCGCCATCAAATCCTGGATCAGACTCAACTGGTACAACGTACCCTTTGGAAATCATATCATCGTCACCAGATAGTAAGAGCGTTATCGATCCTTTCAAATATTACTTTTGACGGCGTGCCTGTGATTGCAAGATCAGGCCTTTCCTTGAAGGGACGATCAATCAAAGCCGCATGGCTCAAAACGGAACCTTTCACCACGAACCCTGTCAATACCGGAAGGCCAGGAAGATGATCAATGTCTAAGCCAAGCTTATCAACCTTACTGGCCCACCCAACAAGTATTGACCTACCAAGCCGATATGAGACGGCGATTTGAGATTACCAACTCCAAAATACAAAACATATTTGTCATTAGAACCGTCGGGAGAACTCAATCCAGGCACCTTCATTTCGATGCTGTTCCTCATTGATATCCCACTCCTATGTGGATCAGTAACTGTCTTCGTCCTACAGCAGCCAGAAACATGAATTCTCAACACTCTATAAAACTGACAAGAATTTGTCTAACACAGCATTTGTTTCAGAACCGACTGTTCTTCCACTACTACTCGATTACTGCTCTGACTCACCATCACTCTAACTATAACTCCGGTACCTCCTCCTGTCAGACTCCCGCCTCCTCCCTGTTTTTCGCTTCCCTTCATCTAGGCATATATACAGATGGCTTCAAAAGAAATAAGATGGAAGGCGCGGTTCTGTAGTCAATGTCCCCGCAAGCAATGAAAAACTGAAAGTCAAACCATCTGAATACTGCTGCATATAGCCGTTGTATCATTTGTGATTGAGCAAGCTTGAGACTCGCTTCATAAAGAAAACATAAACAAAGCATCCAATTTCCTCGGATTCTCAATCTGCACTTTCAGCACTGAACAGCATTCCATTAAATCTTAAATGTAGTAACACGTTGCGCTTAAAGAGACACTCACTCATAAAATGCAACGCAAAATGTATGTCAAATGGCAAGAGCAATAGAAAGAAATAGCAAAATGTTCCAAAAATTACCATTATTTGACACATCCCAATTTACCAGTAGAAATTCGTTACATTACACGACATCTAAAATCATCCGCTATACCATCACCAAACATATCATCATATCATCATATCATCATACCATCATATCATCATATCATCATATCATCATATCATCATATCATCATATCATCATATCATCATATCATCATATCATCATATCATCATATCATCATATCATCATATCATCATATCATCATATCATCATATCATCATATCATCATATCATCATATCATCATATCATCATATCATCATATCATCATATCATCATATCATCATATCATCATATCATCATATCATCATATCATCATATCATCATATCATCATATCATCATATCATCATATCATCATATCATCATATCATCATATCATCATATCATCATATCATCATATCATCATATCATCATATCATCATATCATCATATCATCATATCATCATATCATCATATCATCATATCATCATATCATCATATCATCATATCATCATATCATCATATCATCATATCATCATATCATCATATCATCATATCATCATATCATCATATCATCATATCATCATATCATCATATCATCATATCATCATATCATCATATCATCATATCATCATATCATCATATCATCATATCATCATATCATCATATCATCATATCATCATATCATCATATCATCGTACATATCATCATACCATCATACCATCTTATCACCATATCACGATATCGTCATATCGTCAGATCGTAATATCGTCATTTCATCATATCATCACATACGATCATGGGAAGTTCGCGGCACATTTGGCCAAGATACAAACTACCCCTCAAGTTCTTGTGACAGCTCCTCTCTATGTGACAAAAATCACATGCCCCTCCTTTTTTTTCTGTAAAAAGCACCCAGCAGAAATTAAAATCTTGTCTGAGAAACTATCAGAAACAAATATGGAAATACCTGTTCACATTGCTCGCCTCCTGTCCTTAAACAACAATTATGTTTACGAAATAATATGCAACCTTATATATATCTGCAATAGTTTGGGCATCCAAGGCAATCCTCTCTCTCTCGCACACAAACATCATCTCTTATCGTTACAGTTGCACTAGTGCTCCTATCCATCATCTCCTAGTCCCGTCCTCTGCCCTTCAACCTGGGCCGTTCAACAGACAACAGTCCGTCCCCTCGACTGTGTCCGTCTGTCCTTTAATTCCAGTTCTTTGCCCTCTAACCTGGGTACTCCTTTGCTCTCTAACCTGAGCATATCCTGGCCCTCTAACCTGGGCACTCCTTTGCTCTCTAACCTGAGCATATCCTGTCCGTCTAACCTGGGCATTCCTCTGCTCTTTCACCTGAGCATATCCTGGCCCTCTAACTTGGGCATTCTTTTGCTCTCTAATCTGAGCATACCTTGGCCCTCTAACCTGGGCACTCCTTTGCTCTCTGACCTGAGCATATCCTGTAGAACGGGGCTCAATCGTTTCTTTTGGTGATTCGATTCCACGGTATCGATTCCTTTTTCGGAATATCAAAATCTCTCTGGATCAAAATTATTTGATCCAGAGAGTTACACTTAAGATCTAGTCCTCTACCGACTAGTCTATAATATCCTCGGGAATTCGATCTCGCGACAGCAAATGTGACCGTATTGAAACGGTTGATCTCACACTCCTTCCATGTGCTGGAACTCACGTGACTGACTTCAGATTCCATGGATGATAATTAATTTGCAGGGGTTTGGCCGGAAAATTCTGCAAGAGAGATGAAATGTATATATACGGTGATTAGAATGGAAGGTAGGTAAGTGAAAACAGCATTACGATAGTAAGATTATGTACAATATGCACACTTCTATTAGAATGTTTCTACACAAATATAATAGCATACCAGTAGTAGAAGTAATAGCAGTAGTAACAATTAGGTATTTAAATGGTATTTTCATCTTCTCTCTCTTTATCTCTCTTTTTGAAGTCCAACGGATTCGAATAGGTTAGAAGAAGCAAATCCAATGCTCTAACAAGCACAATATGCTTGTTAGAGATTGTTGGAGCATATTATGTGCGTTTGTAACACTCTGTTGTTATTATTTGCTATGTGTTTGCCTGTTACTATGAGGTGTTTACAAATACGATGTTGTCGTTTACAAAAATTCGCAGGGTTTACATCTTGTGGAATTGTCAAAAATAGTCTATTTTTCACTTATGCACTGATAAAACCCAAAATTCACTCAAAACTCTAACTCTTTAAGTAGGGTTCTTTACCTGAGGGTCGAAGGCTTCGGTCGACCAGTCCATGCAACCTTGTCACATCATCTTGCCAAAAATACCTGATGAGGGGAGGGGGTTAGTGCAAAAAATGTAGTCAAGTTGATTGGCTCAGTACTTCCCACACATTCCGATGATACCAGTCCGACCGCAAAAAAGTGTGTTATTCTACTGTGTACTTCTTTCATAGGTCAATGGACAACCTATCATGAATACAACAAATTTTTGAGTTTTACCCCCACTCCCGTACCACTCCAACTTCACTCCCACCCAAAAAAAGTAGAAAATGATCAAGAAACCCTAAAACGCCTAAGAACGAAGTTTGAGCTGTTTTCATATTTTTTGATACTGCCGCGCCGCCACTGAGACGATTTCTAAAAGTCAGACGCATTTTCCGTCCTCGCCAAAGTAGTAATACTGTGCCGAAATTTCACGTACAATTCAGTTCCACATTATAAAATACAGAACGATCTAAAGCAATACTCGTATGTATACATTGGAAAAGTCCCTTGGCTCCTGTAATAATAGGTGTATAGGTGTTTTTATATTATCAGATGAGTGGCGTACAACGTTAGTAAATGCAGCAGCTAGAAATGGAAACTAAAAAGTGGAGTCAAGTTGATTGACTCAGTACTTCCCACACATAATAATGATACCATTTTATTGTTTTTCCATTGCATAAAGCTATAGTCTAAAATCCCCTTGCAACCAAATCATCGCCCACCCGGCCGCAAAAAAACATTCAACAAAAAAAAACTCGTTAGGTTTCTGCGAACAAGTTAATAGGGGGGCCCTGGATGTAACTGGTTTTAAATATTAAGAGAACTCTAAGCACCTGATCTCCTCAGTTTCTGTTCCTTATGGCAAAGCTGTGTAGGCCTCAGAGGATAATTTTTGCGTAATTTCATTACAAATAGGAACAGCTGCACAAAGACTATTCAAGGATGTAGAATTATTGGAAACTACATTGCCTAATGATTCATTAATTACTCTGTTATTTGTTGATTATCTTAGTTTTGGTTGATGGTGGAATGTGTTTCTAAAGCATTGCACTTGTATATGTTGTATAGGTTTTTTAAGGCTAGTAATAGAAAAGCGTGCGGCACCCAATAAAGCATTCAATTGAGATTCAAATACGGTTAAAATAGATTCATCTAGGTGTGACGGGTTGGGGCACTGTTGCCAGTAGCCTCAACTCCGCTACCGTATTGACGTAGATGGTACCAACAAATTCGCTATTTGAATTCCTTGGATGGTACAGCCAGAGATGCACCAGGCCCCGCAGGAAGCCGCCCAACTTCAAAAGACTAACCAATGCGTGGCGACATTACGGGGTTAACCGAAGCCAAGGCAAGGATGCAAACCGGCCGGTAACCTGTACAGGTGCATCGTTAGGAAGCAATTATCCGGCTGCCTCCGAAATGTCGGCGGGGGACCCTAAGACTAATAACCGTACGGGCCTATCTTCTGGCTCGACCGCCCCAGAAGAAAAGTACTCACGCCAAGCCGGTATCGGAAGCTGGCTCTGGGCAAAGCGGTGGGGCTACTGGTCGCCCTGATGACGACTCCTGCACGGGCCGTTTCAGGTGGGCGAGGGAGCTGAATGATGACCTGCTGAACTGCTACGAGAGCAGTAGCCCGAGCTGTAGTGGATACATGTCCCCCATGCGTGAGAGGTAGTAAGAAATGCACCCAGAGCATAGCATGGTTACCTCTCAGAATTTGCGAGATTATGTATCGTGTATTTCCAGAGGCAGGAATATGTTCGTGCTCGAGCTCAGCCTGTCTTTTTGATGGACGGAAGGCCTGTTAACCAAACTGAAAGGGCACCGATAAGGGCCGCTGGGAGAAAAATTAACGAATTTGTCTCACCTGGAGATTTCAGTAACCGAAGGCCCTTGCGTAACAACGAGAGGTCTCTTAAGCTGGCAGATTTGAGGAAAAAGAATACAGCAATCGGAGGTGCCGCTCTGAGACAAACTGGATATGGCATAGTGAGGAACTCCCTCTTGAGAGAGCATAGAGGCAGGTGCGCCAAATGGAAGCGAAAATTCAGTTGTCTCGCCAGGAAACATTTCGTATCCAGTGTATGAAGGAGTATAGAGAATATAGTATAGCGATATAGTATATAGAGTATAGCAGAATACGAATGTTAATTGCCGCTAAACGATCACTGGTAGCGCGGAGAAAAACAGAATGTTTTCTGGAAAGCATGCTCGTCTCTTCCAACAGCGACCACCAGCCATAGAGCAGCCGCCAACTGCTAATCGCGTGAAGGCTTTTTGAAGGGACATTTGCGAACAGTCCAAACCTCTCCAAGCACACACCCGGCCTTGGCACAGTTCGAGTCTGTTCATAAGAGGACTTATAACTTAGATGTACTACGTTATTCGATAAACATAAAATACATTCTTGGCGCCTTACGAGTTGCAAAGAATTTCGGAACTTCTGGCCCGAACGGCATAAACACCTACTGGTTAAAATAATTTCCCAGTTGCCAGCGGCCAAACTAGGAGCAGCCAATTGCAGATTCATTTATCGAGGGTCGAACCGTGCATCTCCCGAAGCCCGGAAATTTGTCTGATCCCAAAAACTACAGGCCAACAACATGTCTGAACCCATGTTCCAAGCTCTTAACCAGAATCTTGTACACGCGTGTCCTTCAAGCTATAAATCTCGTCTAAGAACAAAGAGGGTCTAAGAAGGCAGTAGCTGGCTGCAGGCACAACCTGTTGATTGGCCGCTGTGTGACACAGGGCTCCGTGCAGTATATGCGAAACCTTTCTATGGACTGGATCGATTATCGGATAGCATCTAACACTACGTCTCATGAACTGATTGGGCGGTTGTTGGAATATCTTTCGGTAGATGATCAAATAGGGGGATGCGTCAAGCAACTGATACCATTCCGGAAGACGCGATTCACCATAACATCAGGTGAAACCAGGGTTCGGATAGTTTCCTATCATTTAAAAGAGGCGCCCTTCAAGGAGACCCCTTGAGTCCCTTGTTCTTTTGCATCTCGCTACTGCCTTTGTCCAGAGCGCTGAACAATACTAGGTTATACAGCTGCACCGCGCCCGGTGTATCGGAGCCCGGGTTCCACCTCTTTTATTCCATTGTTTAATATATATGTTAAGCTCAATACCCGAATTCGGCCAATGCCCGAAAAAAATACGCAGAACCAGTTTTGAGCAAGAAATATTTCCCAAACCCGAAATATTAATTTTATACGGCTATTGAGCATTGCCAAATAGGCAGTACTAGTTTTGCGCATCTTGAAACGCACAGAACTAGTTTTGAGCAGAGACATGAAGGTTAGGTTAGGTTAGGTTCATTCAATATAGTAAGGTAATGATCTTTTGTCATGAGATTATGTTTTTGTGTACCTGAAGCTTCAAGTAGCCAAACTAATTCGGCTTCGGATAGCTTGCATTTTTTCCACAAGCAGAAACAAAAAACATTCATAGCAACAACATAAACATAACCTTACTTTCTTAATACAGCTACTGCTGGCCAGTCAGTAACCACAACTAGTTCTGCCTATTTGGTAATGCTCAATAGCCGTATAAAATTAATATTTCGGGTTTGGGAAATATTCCTTGCTCAAAACTAGTTCTGCGTATTTTTTTCGGGTATTGCCCAAATTCGGCCATCGAGTGTAACATATATATATTACATAATGCAGTGTGTGTCAATATGCAAGAGCAGACCCAGGCCACAATTGTATTTAAAATCAAGTTGTGTGGATTATTATCATGAATCTTTTTAAATTCTAGTGAAATAATAAATATAATCGAATGCTAAGTCATTGCTAAGTAGTTCTATTAATCAGTCAAATAGTCATCAGACAAAATTAAATTCGAGATACACATAGACATTTATCAACATATTTAAATTCTTCTTAAATACTAATGAGACGCACAAATAAGACTTTTTTAATTTAAAAAAGTAATCAAAAATGTTTTCTCTTTAAGTTAAACAATAAAAAAAGAACTTCTTTTTGAGTTGCACAATAAAAATAATTATTCATACTATTGATTTGCCGAAACCTGTTTTAATTTAAGAGAGTTCAGTTTCTCTCAAAATGTCGTTGTAAAAATTCTTGCATGTCAAATGTTTTAAATCAGATTCTTTAACCAGCATTTTGGAAACAGTGCGAATATGTAATCTGTTGCGTTCTTCCGTCAGTTTCGTCCATTGCTGACCTATGAAGGAAAAAGCTCTTTCAACGTGGTAATATTTGTATTCTTCAGTACAAATAAATGAATGAATGAATGAACGTTTGGGATAGCAAAAGTAAAGCTGACAAATACAAATTCTAAAACACAATCTTGACTTATCATCGATTTAAAATAGGCTACCCATTTCTCGTGTGATAACAGCTTCTTGAAATCAACGTTCTCTTTGTAAATGTTCAGAAAACTTTTAAGATTTTGCAGCTGGTCAAAACTTTTGTGAAATACAAAAAGCCTAACAAAAGCCCGACAAGCCGGACACCGTTTATTTTGACCGGACACGCAATTACCAGGCAACGCTAGCTGTGCCGGGCGAGGCGAGGTAAATTCTATTTCTATTGGTTCGTTCAAAACATATTCCTCCTAACACATCCTCGCACATCTCTGGTGGAAACACAGCCTTAATCTCATAATACAAATATATTATGGGGACCACTTAATAATTAATATCCAGTAACACAAAAACTAGTAAATTCATAGACAAAAAAATACAAAGTCCTTAGATCATTTTTTCGATTTCTAAGGACGGAATTTCGAGACTTCGTGAGAATTACCCAAATACGGGTACTGAAGATCCCATTACTGTCTTATTTACAGCTCGCACTTCAATTACAAAATTTTAGTAGTAGGGATGAGTGTATGTGCTAAATAACTCGATGTCAATGCTTTACAGACCAATTTTCCTTACCCGTAAAGGTACCATGGCTTATAGCAAATATGATAGAAACTGGAAAAACATAATATATAAAGCTCAAATAAAGCAAATTCATAGTTTAATCTTATGTAACATTTAAGAAAATTCAATTACATGAAAAAGTAGTTACAATATAAATTATATTATATGTATAGTAGGTGAGTGTAGCGCATAAATAACTACTAATAATAATTATTATTCTGAAACAAGTAAATAATATGAATTCTGAAAAATAAAATTTATAAAAATACCTGCATAATAATATTACTACCGCAGCCAGTGCTTCCACTATGACTAAGGCGAGTATAATATATTAAGTTTCAAACACTTCACTTAATTAAATCATTGTACAAATACTAAAGAATAATGATGCTACCAGGGCCGATTCTGGGTGGTTGGCCGCCCTTGTGGCAATCCGATTTTGGCCGCCCAAAGTATACATTCATTTTCTATTTTTCATTACTGTACATTATTTATGATGATTCTGGTTATTAATTTATCAATACAATATGATATTATTAGACGTTTAAGTACTACGGAGAGGTTTGAGTAGGTATGGTGTGGTACAAGAACCTCTTAATTTTTTTAAGTCTGACCACTTTCTGTTTTTATAAAATGTATAAATATATATCTAACTGCTTATTTCTATCATTTTTATTGTCTATCTTAAAAGTTACTATTATTTATGCATACAGTACGCTGAATCTACACTTTATCATCAATACTTCTGGTTGTAACACGTTGATTAAGAAAAACTGACCGTCGAAAAATACTCGATCGGAGATAAGGTGATCTTTAACAACGCTAATAATAAATTTCAGATTTATTGCTGTTTTCGTATTTTAATTTGGGATGTTACCAATATATTGTGCACAAAATGAACTCAAAACTAAAATGTACCAGAAATAGTTTTTGGCTAAAATTTAGGGGTTCTTGTACCACAGCGCGTTGATGCGACCGCCTTCCAAATTTGGCCGCCCACGTGCGGGTCACGTTTTCGCCCGTCGAAAGGATCGGACCTGGACGCTACGTTTCTGAACGCGCAGAAATCGTAAGGATCAACGATAAGGATAGAAGAATAATAAAGAGAAGAAGAAGAGCACGCAGCGTTACCACATGTCCCGTTTTAACGGGGATCTGCTATGTCTAGCTCCGGGCTTTTTACTCTGAAATTTTCTGTCGCAAACTACCTATTATGTACATAATATCTTCATTATGCGCTCTTATAACTTACACCTACAACACCACGGGAGGAAAACACACTTTAGGGTTACCGCAAAAAATGTGCTTTTGAAACAAATTTCCTATGATTCCATTTATAATTTTTAATTACGCTTGCTTCATTCAGTTGCCAGTCTTGAATATCTTCTCAAATGAAGTTTTCTTGGGAAACGCGCGGAATAGGTTATTATGTCTTGTTTTGCAGGATTACTCTGTTGCTTTGCTTCATAGCAAGGCTTGTTTGCGCTCAAAAGAAAAATTTTCGGTAGGTATGCCATTCTTTCGATATCACAGTTCCGCAGAATTGTTGAAGCTACATAATCCTAAAATGTACGGAAAAACTTCGGACCCAACAGATTCAGAATCGGAATAACCTTCGTGTAGTTTTACTACCACAGTTGACTTAACTTGCATATATTCGCAAGCGGAGTAGTTTGATGGTAATATTTTATGTTATTATTTTTTTTGTGTTATGTTTTGTCTGCTCTAGGAAAACACATTCAATAAAACAAGAACTACTGTTGAGATCGACAAATCTCGTTTTTATCTGCCTTATCCTACGAGTAAAATTCCATCTGGCAACACTGGGCAAGGCACGGCTAATTTGACATTCTTGACAGTAACAGTACCTATTTTGGGCTTGGCCGGAGGACCAGACAGAAATGCAATGATAAGTAGAATAATAGAAACAATCAAACAATTACAATGTAAATTTACTAATTACGCTAACTTTTATGTTACTCATTTCATTATTAGTTTTTCTAGATACAAGTACGGATAAAGCCAAAAACCGTTCCTCGTTTTGACACGAACAGAGGATTACAGAAAATATACAGTAAATTAAATTATTTATTAATTAGACCTTAGATGGAGGAAGGAATAATTTTATATAAAGTCGACATATAGCATGATGAACATCAGCTGCACCTTTACATCCTCTGTAACAATTTCTATATGAAACATGCATCCAGTAGATTGAAGTATCTTCATAAAAGTACGTATGTATCACTATCTATAATCAATGTCTGACTGACAGGTGGTATTATTAATCATTAATTAGGGTGGCTGTGGCTGACAGTACTTTTATGATTGGGTCACAAACTATTGTATGCAATTAGTAATTTTGGGTACAATAAATATAAGGTAAACAGGAAAATTTCTGCTTTTATTTGCAAATTATTCGCTTTGTTTTGATTTTCTGCTATGGTTTTGATACATGAATTCTAAAATGTGTTTGACAACAGTGTCATCCAGCTTTGACGTTTTGTTTTCAATATCGACAAAATACTATTGGATGATACTTATTAACTATAGCCCTCAATACCCAATAGAAGGCTTACGTTAAACAACATCCAATTCGTCAGACTGTTCGTCATAATATGCAAGTTGACAAAATCGGGCCTAAATGTCGTACTTTTTTCAAGCCCAAATGTACTCGTATTATTAAGGCAGCAGCAAGTAGTAGATATACGAGAAATGTCATTCTCTTACGATAAAAGCTGCTAAAGAACTTTTTGATAGCGTTCTTTGACTTAATACACGATAAAATTCTGATTTTAGTAACCTAAGTTTGGGGCACTATAGAGTGGAAACTATTGATCGCACACGAAAAATGTAAGGTACAAAATTGTGGAGAGTTTTGTTCTCTCCACATGTCATTTGGATTTTTTTTGATAACACCACAACGGCGCTATTTCTCGAAAATGGTCACGAAACAGAGTTTTCACACACACACCCCCGCCCTCGAGCAGTAACACCTTGAGGTCGCAAACTTAGGCGTAGGTTCAGAGGACCAGTGCCTATCATCCCACCAAATTCATTCCTTTCCGACCTTTTGCTGTCAAAAGCCTTATTTTACGACGTAACGACTGGACTAAAATGATTGATGCCTGAAACACGAAATCGAAGTTGCGATATATGGGATTGCTGCTTACAAAATCGAAAATTTATTGAAAAGTCAGATTGATGTCAAGGCAGTGGCAGTCAGTTGAATGATGTTGTATTTCACCCATTGCTCAACCATTTTAATAAACTCATAATTCTTAAAGAAATATTCATTAACTTTATTTTACAGCCAATTAAAATTTCAATAGTTAGATGGACGATCCCTTGTTGTGATATATGGTTAGGTTGATTGAAAGTGAGTGGGGTAGCACTGCCTCCTTCCACTGCGACTCAGTTGTGTCTATTGTGGCTCACACCTATTCAGAGTTCACCGTACGGTACCTCTTAGAGAAGGCGATCAACGTGAAGGGTGAAACTTCCTTCAAGCCATGAGGTTCCAGTTGGGCAAATCCAAATATCTGGAACCTAGCTCTCTCCAGTACTGGACAGAAGCAAAGAATATGCTCTGCTGTTTCGTCCTCCACGTAGCAGAAGCGACAGTCTGAAGTTTGTTCAAGACCCAACTTGCGCATGTGGTTCCTCAGACGACCATGCCCCGTCAGCAGACTAGCCAGAATGCGGAGATCGTTCCTGTTATATTCCATGATTCTTGGGGGGAGGGGGGGCTGACTCGAGGGGTGTCTTATGAACGCCTTCGAATGCAGTAGTCCTGGTGTATCTCGCCAGGACAGCAGTGCTTTCATCTCTGCCCAGTCTGAGATAGTCTTTTTAGCGGTGCTTTTTGCAATGCCCGCAAATGGTTCTGGTCCTATGAACACAGATTTAGTTCCTCCTCTTGCGAACGCGTCGGCCAATTTATTGCCTTCCACCCTCGTGACCCGGAACCCAAATCAAGGTTACCCTGTTCCCTGTTCTGAGTTTGTTGAGGAGGTGCATGCAGTTCCATACTAGTCTTGAATCAACCCAATTGGAGCACAGCGCTTTCAGTGCAGCCGGGCTGTCTTAAAAGATTTTTATAGATTTGTTTGTCAGGGGCCTTTTCATTAGTTCCCTGACTCCTAGTTATATGGCAATCATTTCTCCTTGGAAGACTGTGGTATACCTCTCAAGGTTTTCTGAAATTTCAGTTTTTGGATTGATACCAACTACTCCCCATCCTGCCCCCAGTTCAGACTTGAAGCCATCAGTAAATAGCGCAAGATCGGAGGGTGATATGAAGCCATCCCTCCTCTTCCATTCGTCCCTGCCTGGGACGTTATAGGATCTCTCTATGTGCGCTTGGGGAACCATATGGTCCGAGACCATTCCGAGTATATGATGATGGGTAATTTCACCCATGATACCCGTTGTGTCTGGTCCTAGTTCCGTTTTGTCCGGTCGGCCAGTTGATAGCAGTCCGTAGGCGACCACTTTGCAACTCTCTCCACCTCAATGTGTAGAGGGGTTAAGTTTAGAAGGGTCTCCATGGCTAGTGTTGGTGTGGTAGACATGACTCCAGTGATAGCCAAACAGGTGGTGCGTTGCACAGCCGCCAGCCTGACTCTGACAGTCCGTTTTAAGCTTTTCTGCCACCAGACAACAGCACCATATATTATCATGGGTTTAACCACCGTCTGATATACCCAGTAGATCAGTTTAGGAGTAACGCCCCAAGATTTGCCCCAAATCCTCTTGAGTGTCCAGAGGGCGAGTCGGACCTTTTCGATTCTGTTATCCAGGTGGGAGTTAAAAGTGAGTCTTTTGTCCAATATAAGACCAAGATATTTCATCTCCTCTGAAAACTGAATTGACTCTCCCGCTTTTCTAGGTAAGCAAAGCTGGTCTAGCTTCCGTCTTTTAGTTAACGGAACGACAGCTGTTTTATGGGGGTTTATCGACATTTGTTCCCTGCTACACCAGATGTCGACTGTGTTCAACGCTTGTTGAAGAAGTTCAGAGATGGCTGGTAAGTCTGAGATACTCTGGCAGAACTTCCGCCAAGATTCTCCTTTGGCTTTCCTGACGGTCCTACTGTACTCCGTTAGAGCCGTGCGATGGGTGTTCCAGTCGCCAGTTTCTTTCACCCGGTTGAAGAGTCGCCGGGCTTCTCTTCCTTTTAATTCTAGGGTTCTGCTCCACCAGGGTGGACCCCTTTTACCTCTTCTTGTTTTGAGTGGGTAGTTTTCGTGATAGGCAGTCAGTAGGGCGGATTGCAATTGATCTCTAGCAACTTCAATCTCTGCGCTGTCTTTAATGACTTTCAGAAGATTACCCATCCGCGCCTGCAGGGATTTGGTGTATCCCTCCCAGTGGGCATTCTTTGGCTCTCGGTGTTGAAGGTGGGGTGGGATATTCGATCTTAGGTCGAACCGGATATGTCTGTGGTCTGAGCATGAGGCTTCAGAGGAGACTCTCCAGTTAACGATGTCCATGCTAATAAACTGCATGCTTATCGTTAGGTCAAGAACTTCTTGGCGATTTACCGTCATAAAAGTTGGTTCGGAGCCTATGTTATTAACTATGAGCCCTTCACCTATTATATAATTATAGAGTCGCTCACCTCGTGTGTTGATATTGGAGCTGACCCAATCTCTGTGGTTGGGCGTTGCTCCCTCTGCAGTAGGTAATCAGTTCCCGCACTGCAGCTGGAGGAACTTCTTGTCCAAATTCTCCCGGGAAGTAGGCAGAAAAGAATGACTATGTCTCTCCTGCCGCTCTCCTCGGGCGTTGAGATTTGCATGGTTACTACATCCTGTGTGCAGTGCTCTGTTAACGTAAAAAATCTATGTTTCTCCTGATAAGTATACACTGGAAACCCAAGGTCCTTGGATTAAAACGAGATCCAGTCTCTCCATGGCAAACCTCCTGTCCAGGACGTATGATGCGGCCCTAGCGTGACGGAGGTTTGCTTGGAGAAAGTGGAAATCCGCACTAGCCGCGTCGTTGGCTAGGCAGTTGATCCGGTTGGGAGAGTTGGCGAAGGTGGGGGAATATGGTGGGAGAGGTGGGGGGTGGCTTTTCCGGTTTGCCGGGGGTTGGGGCACCACCCGCAGCGCTAGTGCGGTCCTTGAGCCGGAATTGCACCTGCCCAAAGCCGCAGTAGGGTCGGAAGTTCAGCTCCTCCAGCTCCCTTAGCGAGACTTCATCTATTGATAGCGTCCAGGCATGACCTGGCGGTCCTGACGCGACCCGGTGAAGGCAGGTTCACTCCCCAGTCCGCAGATCGCGGTTCATGGTCCTGAGTTTTTTTTTGCACCTGATCCAAGGTTAGTGCGGCGGTATTCACATCGTTGGGGATGTACACCGCGCACACCTGGGGTTTAGGTAACTCGTCACGTTGGAGCAGTCGCAGCATGGCGTTCTCCCACGGACGTAGTTTTGCCCAAGCCAACTGGCCGTCGTATTGTCACCGTACACCGTAGTCTAGGATGAGCAGACCTGGTCGAACTGTGCACCCCTGGAAGCGGATTTGGGGACCGTCCTCCGGGTGTTCCTCCACGGCCCGCATGATAGAGAGCCGTATCGCCTGCACATTCTCGCTCGGGAATTGGGCGACTGGATGTTCAGGGTGGACAATGCCCACCCGAACACTTTCCGCCACCATCTTGAACGAGCGTGCCGGCTCGAGGTCCGTTCGTGGTTTTTTTTGTGTTCGCCTTGGAAGTGCTTCCCTCGGAACGAACACGTTTGGGGGGGGAGCAATAGCCCCCTTCCCCTTCTTGTCCTCCAACCACTGGAGGACTGTCGCCTAGGCGGTATCATACGGTATACCGCTCTGGATCAATCTGGATAGGCGTCTTCTACCTGATCCAGGGAGTCGGATTTTCCGCTGTTCGGAGGGGCCAGGGGGGTTTATATTCTTCTCTGGCTGGAGATGCAAGTAACGCCTTCTCTTACTCCTCCGAAATGTTGGGTGACGGCTTGATGGTCACTTCTATCGGTTCCAAAGGTTCTTCGGTTTTCTCAATGAATATCCCACGAGAAGCTGGGGAAAAGATGGTCCACTACGGCAGAGCCCCGCATGCTGCAGTAAGGCTAGTTACTTCGGGAGGGCGCCTGGTATCACGAAGGCTCCGCGATGGCACATCCCTGCTGCCACGCATCCTTAGGCACGGGTCGCCTAACACCTTGGATTGGGGGATCACACATACCGGTGATCCTTCGGTCGTCATCGCCTCGTCAGTTGCACGGAGTGATAGCACTAACTCGAGCAGGTGAGGTAGGCATAGAATAGGAGAGGTTAATAGTATGACGCAGGTCACTGTCCCTTACACCCCTGTGGAGATATATATATAGGTAGTCACTTGAAAAATAGCAAATGAAGCGATGTGTTCTAGTTGAACTTTCGAAGCTTTTAGACGAGCTTTTAGAGTACAAGCAGACATACATAAGCAGATAAACCGCGTGCATGAAAATCGTGTTATTGCATTATTGGGCATAACTGGAATATAATTTTGAAGTATAAACAAAACGTTATAATATATTCGTGCACGTGCCAGAGCATGAGTACAGGCAGTCGTAGTAGTTCAACGTGTCACAAGTCGATTGAATGACGCATCAGAGCTTCAGTTTAGTTAAATTATGCATTTTCAATGTAGTGCACACTGGTGATAATTAGAATACAAATTGCAATGTGATTCTGCTCAGTATAACTATAAACTATTTGTAAACCACTTTAACTGTGGGAACTGGGATATGTCGATTAAATAGCCAAGGAAATGTTCCGATGGACCTCAAAAAGTACATTATGCCTCTAGGTCTTACTTTCACAGGTCACTAGACAGCCCATGCTGAATACAACAGATTTTTCAGTTTTTTAACCCCGACCCCCAACCACCCCAATTTCACTCCCACTCAAAAAAGCAGAAAATGATCAGGAGCCCTTAAAGCGCCTAAAAACAAAGTTTGTGCGGTTTTATATTTTTATTTTTTTATTGTGGCTGCGCCGCCACTGACACGATTTCTAAAAACTATTTGCGTTTTCCATCCTTGCCACGCTAATACTGTGGCAAAGTTTGATTAAAATCAATTCCATAATTTCCACGTTACTCAATAGAGAACTATCCAAAGCAATATTCGTATGGTAGACATCAGAAAATTCCCTTGATTTCTGGAATAGGCAAGGCAATGTTCGGATGTACCTAAAAAAGGGTATTATGCCGCTAGGTCTGTTTTTCACAGGTCAATGAACAGCCCATTGTGAACACAACAAACTTTTCAGTTTTTCAACCCCTAGCCCCCAATCACCCCAATTTCACCCTCGCCCAAAAGAAAGCAAAAAATGATCAGGAACCCCTAAAACGTTTAAAAACGAAGTTTGAGCTGTTTTTATGTTTTTAGTTTTTGTATTATTTCTGCGCCGCTACTGACACCATTCATAAAAACCATAAGTGTTTTCCATCCTCGTCACGGTAGTAATACTGTGTCAAAATTTCATCGAAATCAATTCAATGTTTCGTCGTTACACAATACAGAACTATCTAAAGCAATATTCGTATGTACAAATCAAAAAATTCTATGTCCTTTGGGTTCTACAATAGGTAAGGCAATGTTCGGGTGGACCTAAAAAAGTTATTTATGTCGCTAGGCCTTCCTTCATAGGTCATTAGACAGCCTATTGTCAATTCAACCCATTTTTCAGTTTTACAACCCTCTACCCCCCAACTACCCATAATTTCACCACCACCCCAAAAAAAAGTAGAAAATGATCAGGAACCCCTAAAACGCCTAAAATCGAAGTTTGAGGAATATCTGAATTTTTTTATTTTTTGTTAATTACTTCGCCGCCCATGCACCAATTTCCAAAATTATAGAAGCATTACCTGCTACGACCCCACAGCATATCGCTGCCCAAATTTCATCACAATCTATGCAGCGGTTAGATATAGGTATAATGTAAAATTCAAACATTATCATAAAAGAATGATATTAACTACTGGCTTAAGAAATGCTTTCAATCATTTTACTTCCCACACCGATAGGTGAGGGGAGTATTGTGATCGCGAAAATTTTCGATTTTGAGATAATACACTTTTTGGGCGTTTCATGATGTCTACATAACGAAAATCCACGTCACTCATTTCCGTCGGTCTGTCTGTCTGTCGGTCTGTCTGTCGGTCTGTCTGTCTGTCGGTCTGTCGGTCTGTCGGTCTGTCTGTCTGTCGGTCTGTCTGTACGCGTTTTTGTGTCCTCGCAATCTCAGTAACCGCTGCATGGATTGTGATGAAATTTGGGCAGCGATACGCTGGGGGGTCGTAGTAGGTAATGTTCTTATAATTTTGAAAATCGGTGCAGGGGCGGCGGAGTAATTACCAAAAAACAACAAAAATTAAATATTCCTCAAACTTCGTTTTTAGGCGTTTTAGAGGTTCCTGATCATTTTTTACTTTTTTTTGGGTGGGGTGAAATTGGGGTGGTTGGGGGGTGGGGGGTTGTAAAATTGAAAAATTTGTTGCTTTCATAATAGACTGCCCACTGACCCATGAAGGAAGACCGAGCAACATAAATAACTTTTTTAGGTCCATCCGAACATTGCCTTGCCTATTACAGAAACCAAAGGAATTTTTTCTGGTGTAAACATACGAGAGTATTGCTTTAGATCCTTCTATATTGTGTTACAAGGAAACTGTTGAATTGATGTTAATGAAATTTTGACACAGTATTACTACCGTGGCGAGTATGGAAAACGCGTATGGTTTTTATAAATCGTGCCAATGGCGGCGCAGAAATAATAAAAAAAGTAAAAATGTAAAAACAGCTCAAACTTCGTTTTTAAGCGTTGTAGAGGTTCCTGATCATTTTCTGCGTTTTTTTTGGGTGGGGTGAAATTGGGGTGGGTAGGGGGTGGGAATTTGAAAAACTGAGAAATTTCTTGTATTCATAATAGGCTGTCCACTAACCTGTGAAGGAAGACCTAGCGACGTAAATCAACTTTTTAGGTCGATCCGAACATTGCCTAGCGTATTACGGAAACTAAGGGACTTTTCTGTATACATACATACGAGTATTTATTGCTTTAGATCTTTTTGTGTTTTGTAACGTGGACACTATTAAATTGATTCTAATTAAATTTTGACACAGTATTATTACCGTGGTGAGGATGCAAAATGCGTACGTTTGTTAAATATCGTGTAAGTGGCAGCGTATATAGCAATAATCAAAAAACGAAAACAACCCAAACTTCGTTTTTAGATGTTTTAGCCTGTCCATTGACCTCTGAAGGAAAGACTTAGCGGCATAAGACAATTTTAGGGGAGGGAAGGCTGCCGATGATTTGGTTGCAAGGGATCTCAGACTAAAGCTTCATGTTATGGGAAAATAATAAACTGATATCACAGTAATGTGTGGGAAGTACTGAGTCAATCAACTTGACTCCATTTTTTTTTTGATAAATACACTTCAAAATATTCGATTACGTTTTTAGCCCACAACAACTAAATTATCATTCTGGACGGTAGCCTTAAAAGGTAATATGTTTTTACTTTTGTGTTAACGACATCGACTGCTCTGGTCATTAGCCTCGTGCTTTGAGTATGCTTTGTTACTGTTTCCCGGCGCCGTTCTAGGAACATCGCTGTTTATTAGAAGCGAATAGTGAAGGCTCAGGTGGGGATTCTCGCTGAGCTTTTTTTATGGAAATTTATTTCCTACTGAAAAAAAAACCAGAAATAAATTTCCGCCTTTGAGGGAAATCGAACCC
The DNA here is from genome assembly GCA_951848785.1 of Callosobruchus maculatus. Classification (NCBI taxonomy): domain Eukaryota; kingdom Metazoa; phylum Arthropoda; class Insecta; order Coleoptera; family Chrysomelidae; genus Callosobruchus; species Callosobruchus maculatus. The sequence goes on along the minus strand of CATOUR010000191.1, from coordinate 868,359 downwards.
GCGACCTGCCGATCACGAGCCTCCAGCTCTATCTACGAAGCCAACACACCCCCAGTAAGATAATTTAAATTTAAAAAAAATACATATCAAAATGAATTAGCTGAGAATACCATGAAATCTAAAAAAGAAATCACTTAGTACTACCTCAACATAAGAAAACAATAATTGGGCGAGCATTAGGATAACGCTCAAAATGACACAGCCAGAAATTAAATAAACAGATAACACGAGAAACCAATTCATTGAAGAAGAATAAATTTGAGAAATAGGTTACCACATGTTTAATTACAGATACATGACTTTATTTTATACACGCATGATTAGTAGGACAGGCACGCTAGTGATTCTAATAGATTGCACACCAAATAACGCTTTACACTTTAGTAGATAAAACAATATATTGTGCAATTATGCAAAACAACATAGCTCCATTTCTAGGAGGATCATCGGTATCAAGAGTGAACTCGTGAAACACCAAGGACCAAAACAAGTAGGGCAAATAATTATCATGATAACTGTGAGGCCTTCACTAAGATACTATATCTTTTCCAGCTGTAGTTTCTAAAGCGTCAAGTGATAATTCAAAACGGTCAAGTTAGTTTTCCAACTCGTCACTTGTAATTTCAAACTGTTAGGTGTAATTTATACCTGTCAGTTTGAATTTACAATTGACGAGTTGGAAAATTAACTAGACCGTTTTGAATTATCACTTGACGCTTTAGAAACTACAGCTGGAAAAGGTGTAGCAGTCAACTCGCAAGGTATCCACTCTTTTAACCAGTTAAGTACGAAAGGTCAACTCGTGACGTACTTCGAGATTACGTTATCTGTTTTTATATGCAGGCATTCAAGAATTGAGTTATCAAACTAGTAATGTGCGTATGAAAGTTTGTCAATTGTCTAGTAATTAAGTAGTTAAATAAATTAATAACATAAAACAATATATCGATAAATAACGATACGAGTAGAACTGCATTCCCTGTGAGATAAACTCTTGCACAATCACAAAACTAAACACAATACTTCTTTACTGTTCGTGACACAACAAAGTGATATTTTGACAAGAAACAACGTTGTGGTAGAAAACAAGCATTATACGCGATTTCTGACCTTATTTTCAATGTGGCGAACATCTTGAATTATAAAAAAATACGTCTAAATGATTGTGAAGCTCTTAGGACTGTTTAGAAGACAATATCGGACGGGTGGTGATTTATTCCCTTGAACACGGTTGGGTTTCCGCTTTCCCGTATCTATTGGCCTCTATGACATTACTTTTACGATGCATGCTTAATTACACTCTGTGAGATAATATTATCTGCGAATTGTAAAATTCTCTCACCCTAACAGTTCGGTTATCCTGTAAATATCTCGCCCTGAGACATCTTAGAACTGCATGGAGTCGATGCCATCAATAACAACACATCTATCATTTGGTAAAGTCCCTTTCACCACCAGTGGACCACTATAAGGGTTTTGCAATTTTCTACTCGCTCCCATAGGTCATAGCGTGATGTTACTTTACTATCAGACCTGAAACGCCCGGTCTATATTTTCGCGGGGCTTTCCGCTTCTTGTTGGAATCGCGTTTTTGCCGTTGCTGGCTCTATTTTCCCTACTGCTTACTTTCGCAGTGACTACGTTTTCGAGGAGAGTTGGAATTCGACAACCTCGTTCATCCGTGCCAAATCGGCTCCTCTTCGAGGGTCATACCCAGAAAGAAGTTTATAGGGAGTTTTCCTTGTAGACCTGTTTCGGTCACTCGATACATCGTTTAATGCATTGCGAAGTAACCTATCATCATCTGCACCTTCCACAATTTGATGGGACATTTCACGTGATACCAATAATTGTATTTCTTGAACCATGATTCCATAGACCTAACTATCATTGAAAGCATAGTTTTTATAAATTTGCTTCTCCTCGTCTGTCGATGGTGCTCTGAATAAAATCTCACGATGGCTTTTAATCTTTTCAACTGTAAGTTTTCCAGATAACACCCAATTGGCTAGCTGTATCCTAAGCATAGCGTCTCGTACCGCAGATTCGTTAGTACCATCGTCTGTATTTCTATTCAGGCAACGTAAATATGTCGAGCACCAGGTCTGTACTTAGCTTCAAAAGTAAACTCTTGAAATTGTAACCATCACCTTGCGATTTCTGGGTTACAAAATCTAACAGACTTACGAATTGAAACCATTACTCAAGACCTAAGGTCCTAAGGACCGTTCTTACAACCAACGATTCCTGGGTCTCCCATAGTCAGAGTAAGGCACCGCTTGGTAAAAGATTATTCAAAAAGTAAAGGCATAATACGAACACAATCCAGAAACATAAATGCCTTTATACTCGCTGATCATATACCATCAACGTCTAAGTTGAAATAAAAGGACACCAATGACTTGAATCAAAGTATTGATATACCCCCTTGCATCACAGGTGCAATGAGGATGACCCCAACTGCAGCACTGGAGGTCTTTCTCGGATTGCCGACGCTGACATCCTGGATTAGGATGACAGCAGTGGCGGCACAGCTGAGAATGCGGGACCCTGGGAACTGGCAGATAAAGGGAGAGACGGTTGGCCACGCAAAGATAGCCAAGTTGCGAAGCTGGCGGAGGAAGCATTGCCTATCTCTGCCTACAGGATTGTTGAGGCAAACCGTCTACCAAGGTTGGATAAATCTTACTACTGGAAAAGAAGGGAAATTCAGTTTCCCGAAGAAACATTGGTATGCTACACGGACGGCTCTCGTCTAGGTGGCGGACAGGCCTCCGGAGCAGGATTGTATGTGGAAAGTCGAGGAGTTCGAGAGAGTCACTCTTTAGGTACGTACACCACGATTTTCGAAACCGAAGTATATGCAATACTCTCTGCTGGAAGCAATGATGAGGTGAGAAAGGGTACAGAGCAGAAGGTCTACATCTGTTCTGACAGTCAGGCGGCTCTAAAAGCCATCTGCGGGCCCAGGATTGCGCGAAGAGACTGAAAGAGCTGGTGAAACTGTAGGAAGTTACCTTGATGTGGGTCCCGGGTCATACGGGCGTTCTTGGTAATAAGAAACCCGATAGGCTGGCCAGACTCGACATCGAGAGACCGTTTGTTGGCGCGGAGCCCGATATAATCACAATGTCTTAACAGACATGTTGTGAACCCGTAAAATGCATTAAGTCGGAGGTAGAGTATTGCCGATACGAATATTATCATCGTTTGCGATTTACTGTCAGCGCTCTTGATACTCATATCTAGCAACTCTTTCGTCGTATCCACCCAGCGTGTAGGGGAACGGCCACGGCGCCGCCCACTCGGGGCGTGACCCAAGTTTCTCCATATTATCGCTTCTGTGTATATGTCCGAAAAATGTAAGCATTCTCGTCGACACAATGGAGGATAGTCTCTTTGGATTACCGAGCTCATTCAATATGGAAGCATTAGTTCGATGGGCGGTATAAGGAATTCTCAGCATTTTCCTCCACGTCACATTTCAAAAGCATCTATGCGAGCTGGATCTGCCCTTTTTAACAGTCCAAGTTTCCGAGGCATACAAAAATATGAAGAACACAAGAGACTGAACCAGTGACATTTTGGTAGCTTTAGTGATGTTATGGTCACGCCATATTTTAGTAAGCCTTGTATTGGCCACCCGTGCCTGTTGAATGCGCCGTCGAATCTCATTCTCACAGCTACCTGAATTGTCGATCAAAGAACCGAGGTACACAAAACTTTGAACTACTTCACAATGACCTATTGACTTTATTTCTCGATGATTGTCATGCTCTCTATATACGATAACAACCTTGGTCTTGTTGTAGTTAATACTAAGACCGTATGCTGCACTGTGTTGTTTTAAAACGTTCAATAGAGCTACTAGTTCTTCCTGAGAAGCAGCAATAAGGGTTGTATCGTCAGCAAATCTTAAGTTAGATATTTTGTTTCCGCCAATAGTTACATCGCCGTTCCAGTTATCCAATACCTGTTTCATCACAAATTCAGAGTAAATGATAAATAACATCAGAGATAATACGCATCCCTGACGAACTCCTTTTCTGGTTGCTGTTTGACCAGACAGGTTACCATCAATTCTTACACGAGATGAGCTAGACTCATAGAGTTGCTGTATGAGAAATTCTAAGTGGTAAGGGACTTCCATGGAGATAAGGATTTCCCACAGTTTGGGCTACTTTACGTTAACAAACGCCTTAGAATAGTCCACAAAGCAGATAAAAACGGGAAAATAATGCTCTCTGGCTTTTTCAATAATCTGTCTTAAGTTTAAGATCTGTTCAGGATAGGATTAAGTAAGGAGCAGGTAACGTCACCCCTCAAAAAGTGGGTAAACGATACCATAGATGAACAGTAGAGGCAAAGTGAGGGATGCAAACAAGCCAAAGAATTTTAGTCGAGCTGAACACATCCGAGTCAGCATGGCTATGGAACCAAGGCCGTTGGGCCATCAGAAACCTCGTTGGTGTTCTGACGGGACTCACTATTAAGAATTGAAGACAACTCCCTATGTATGGGCTGTGGAGAGGCCGACGAAACGGCCTACCACTTTCTTGCGGAATGTGAGTTGCTATGTGGACTGAGATACGAGATCTTTGGGTCGGCGGCCCCACAGCTACCACTACTACTCTCTCAGAATCGCCGCATCTAAAGAGCTATTAGCAAAGTCCAATATTTTCATCTCATTTAAAGTGATAACAGTCTTGTAGGTGCTGTTAAAATCAGCAAATGTTGAGCTGCTAAGATTTATCCAGACGGACGCGTGAAGTACTTCCGGCGTCAACTCTCACCAAAATGCATGCTTTTAGCATTCCAACAGCGATCCTACGTATCGCAATTGAAATAGCGTGGATCATCGACGCCTGAATTTCATCTTGCATTTTTATTTACTTGGCTAGTACATTCCTGTTTTCGATGTTTTGAACATCGTAGACAGTTATCAGAAAATGTTCAGTGCTTCGCATGCTTTCACTCATTTCCACAACCAATATCTGTGGAATTCAACAATATCACTTTCCCATAGGAACATCGAAATATTGAGAATTTTTGACTTTTTCACATGCCTCACAAGCATATGTCGCTGTTGGTCTTATAACAGTTGTGTACATTCTCTCTTTTGGTCTTTCTGAATACATATTTGGTTTCTATAAGATTTTTTATGGCTTCATACTCCTGTTTCTCTTGCTCTAAGATCACCCCTAGGTAGATAAATTCCGTGGTATAAGCATATTCCATGATGTTGACCATAAAAGTTAGGTTCGGCTACTCATCGGAAGCTTTTTCCATTTGCCCCACGACCTTATATTTTGTATTACTTTGATTTATCTCCATCCCAAATCTCCTTGCTTTCGCAGCTATTTCTGCCGAAATTTTCTCTAGTTCTTTATTTGTTCTTGCTACTAGTGTTAAGTCGTCTGCATATCCTGTACATTGGTGGTCGTTATTAAATATGGTTCCATTTGTCTTCATTTTGCTTTTAGTTATTGCTTCAAGCGTCAGATTAAACAGTATCGTTGACAGAGGGTCGCCTTGCCTGAGTCTTTTTCTCACTTCAAATGCCTGTTACTCACTTCCCAGCCATGTAATTTTGTTCTTGGTTTTTGTAATGTCATTTTTATTAGCCTAACGAGTTTTCCTGGAATGCTTAGTTGCACCATTGCTTCGTACATTCTCTATCTGTTTAATGTGTAAATGTCATCGAATCATCTGGACTTTTCGGGTTGACGGATGGGCATTCTAGAAATGTCGTCTGAATGTCGCGAATTTTCTAGATGGTTAGATGAAGTATATAAGGCGCCACGAGTAGCGTGGCAGTAGTTCAGTTGAGTTCAGTTCTAGTTGAGATAACGTTAAGAGATATTGTATTGAGTTGTGAAGTAAAACGGTGAAAGTTAGTTTGATTCCCTGGGTGAAGAAAAGAGGCCGGTGATAATTGGTGTCGGAAGTGTGGGATTTTTCCTAGAAGGAACAAGAACTGGTGGTGGCTAGACTGGAGGAGCAGAGGCAAGCCGTAAGTCAGGCATTAGAAAATCAAGATCAGCGTATTAGTTCAATAGAGACATCACAAAAGCACGTCGAGGAGCGGCTGCAGCAAGTGAAAGATCATGTCAAGGAAATCGTGCGAGAATAAACTGCGAGAACTTAGTGGAGGTGAGCGTGAACAACTGCAGCAAGTGGAAGATCGTGTCAGAGAAATCGTCACAGAGAAGCTGCGAGAGCTTAGTGCAGGTGAGAGTAGTTTAATTGCAGTAGCACCGGCTTTATATGACAGACACAGTGGCGTAGTAGCAAAGCCATATCCATACAATGGCAAATCATCATGTGGCGTTTATTACATGCAATTTGAAAACATTGCACGTATGAATAACTGGTCGAATGAGGAAAAAGCTTATGTGCTGACATCCATGCCCAGAGACTCTGCAGCAGCTATTTTGGAAAATATCTGCTTCTCAGATCTACGTGACTATGATAAGATAACATCTGCACTAGAGTTACGATTTGGAGACGCGCACTTAACAGAGCTATTACATGGCCAGCTGCACAACCGGACACAGCAAGCCAAGGAGGATCTGACCACGTTTGCATGTGAGGTCCAAAGCTTAGCTGAACGAGCATTTGTCAACAGCCCCGTCGAGACACAGGAATACGTTGCTGCTCGTCAGTTTGTCGAAGGCATTGCGGACCTGGACGTTCAGCGAATCGTAAGACTATCCAGTCCCAGAACCTTTCAAGACGCTTTGGTCAAGGCTCTAGAAACTGAAACCAGGGCCACATCGTTCGTTCCAACAAGAAGAGGTGGTACCTTCCAAAGAAATCCAGTTCACAGAAATCTAGAAGGAGCTGAGAAGTTTACGTGGTACATTGGATGAAGATAGGAACGGTTTTCCAACTGTGGATAGAGTATTTATGATTTATAGCGAACATCAAGTTAAAAGGGACGCCGAGGAAGATTTATGTTTTGTTAATAATAGTTAATTGTCATATTTTGACGTATAAAGGGGCATAGATAAGTGAAAGCTGAAAGCCAACCGTGTTTTAGGGCTAGTAGCAAACTTTAGTTTATTAGAAACCCCCGTACCTAGTACTGACAATTTTACTTCCCACACCGATACGTGAGGGGAGTATTGTGATAGCGAAAATTTTCGATTTTGAGATAATACGTTTTTTGGGCGTTTTATGATGTGTACATAACGAAAATCCACGTCACTCATTTCCGTCGGTCTGTCTGTCGGTCTGTCTGTCTGTCGGTCTGTCTGTCGGTCTGTTTGCCTGTCTGTCTGTCTGTCGCGTTTTTCTACCCTCGTAATCTCAGTAACCGCTGCATGGATTGTGATGAAATTTGGGCAGCGGTATGCTGTGGAGTCGTAGTAGGTAATGTTCTTATAATTTTGAAAATCGGTGCATAGGCGGCGGAGTAATTAGCAAAAAACAAAAAAAATTAAATATTGCTGAAACTTCGTTTTTAGGCGTTTTAGGGGTCCCTGATCATACGAGGGTTGCTCTATACCGGCAGAATTCCTTCTGTCTTACTCGGTCCCTGATCATTTTCTACTTTTTTTGGGTGGGGGTGAAATTGGGGTGGTTGGGTGGTGGGGGGTTGTAAAATTGAAAAATTTGTTGCTTTCATAATAGACTGTCCACTGACCTGTGGAGGAAGACCTGGCGACATAAATAACTTTTTTAGGTCCATCCGAACATTGCCTTTGCCTATTACAGAAAGCAAAAGACTTAGAATTTTTTTTTGATGTAAACATACGAGAGTATTGCGTCAGATCGTTGTAACGAGGAACTGTTGAATTGATTTTAATGAAATTTTGAAACGGCATTACTACCATGGCGAAGATGGAAAACGCGTATGGTTTTGATAAATCGTGCCAGTGGCGGCGCAGAAATAATAAAAAAAACTAAAAATATAAAAACAGCTCAAACTTCGTTTTTAAGCGTTTTAGAGGTTCCTGATCATTTTCTGCGTTTTTTTGGGTGGGGGTGAAATTGGGGTGGTTGGGGGGTTAGGGGTTGAAAAATTAAAAAAATTCTTGTACTCATAATAGGCTGTCCACTAACCTGTGAAGGAAGATCTAGCGACACAAATCACCTTTTTAGGTGCATCCAAACATTGCCTAGCCTATTACAGAAACTAAGGGACTTAGAATTTTCTGTACACTATACGAGAATTTATTGGTCTAAATCGTTTTGTATTTTGTAACGTGGACACTATTGAATTGATTCTAATGAAATTTTGACACAGTATATTGTTACCGTAGTGAGAATGGAAAACGCGTATGTTTGTTAAAAATCTTGTCAGCGGCAGCGTAGCAATAATCAAAGAACGCGACAAGTATGAAAGCAACTCAAATTCGGTTTTTAGATGTTTTAGGGGTTCCCGATCATTTCCTACCAGTTTTTGGGTGGGGGTGAAAGTGAGGTGGTTGGGGGGGGTTGTAAAACTGAGAAGTTTGTAGTATGGATAATAGGCTGTCCATTGACCTGTGAAGGAAAGACCTAGCGGCATAAGACAATTTTAGGGGGGGGGTGGCAATTATTTGGTTGCAAGGGATCTTAGACTAAAGCTTCATGCTATGGGAAAATAATAAACTGGTGTCAGCGTAATGTGTGGGAAGTACTGAGTCAATCAACTTGACTGCATTTTTTTTTCTGATACGAGTAAAAATGTGGGGCATTAGATTTCCTCTTTTAAATGATATCACTCACACTTGGTGTGGAACACGTAAAACAATGATATTTGGTTGTATGTATATACTTTATTGTCAAATAATTACAAAAATTTTATTGACACAGCTATACATACAAAACACAAACAAACAAAAAATCACAACCACTATCGTAACGACCGCACCGCAACGCGTCTGAAACAGAAAACAGAATGAGGTAATAGGTACAGCCAGCGGGACATAGGGGATGGCGGGGAGGTAGTACCACTTATTTTTGTAAACAAGACGCCGTAACGTGATCTGAAGCATATACAGGGTGATCTCGAGGACGGGGCTCTCGAAGTATAATAATACTTATTTAATAATACCTCACGAAGTGATCTAAACAATTAGGGCGGAGAATTATCTCGATAACTTTGAGGCCTTCACTAAGATACTTGAGTACTTATGTTATCTATTTTTATATCGCATATCTTCCAATATTGTCACACTAGTAATGACATAAATGTGCGTATAAAAGCCTGTCAAATATCTAGTAAACAAGTCCCCAAGTAAACTAGTGAAATAAATCAATAAATAACGATACAATTAGTAGAATTGCGTACTCTGTGAGATAAACTCACCTAGACTATTGCAGAATCACAAAACAAATCACAATGCTTCTTGACTGCTCGTGATACAACTTGGTACTGCCCAAAGTGATATTTCGAAAAGAAAGAACGTTGCGGTAGAGAACAAACATTATACGCGATTTTGGACCATATTATCAATGTGTCGAATGTCTTCAAGTAATAAGGTGTGCCCAAAGCTCTTCAGGCCGTTTATAAGACAATATCAGTCGGGTGCTGATTAATTCCCTAAAACACGATTGGGTTTCGGCTTTTACTTATCTATGCCCCTTTATAGATCAAAATATGACAATCAACTATTATTAACAAAACATAAATCTTCCTCGGCGTCCATTTTAACTTGATGTTCGTATAAATCATAAATACTCTATCCACAGTTGGAAAACCGTTCCTATCTGCATCAAATGTAACGATATATCAAAGTCGTCACATATCGAGAATTCGCACCTCAATCGAGACTAAAATATCAACGTGTTCCATAATCACGTGTTGGAATCAACGCCAGAAATAAAACAATATATTGCTGACGAACATCAGAAGCCGTCAGTGGCGTGGATAACTTTATGGTTACAAGTGATCGCAATGTGACACCAGTGCTTTGCACCAGTCATAGTTGAAGTTAAACCTGAGTCAACTAACAAATTGCTTTGTACTGCTAGAGATTAACGCCTAACTCATAGTTAACTTTAAGCCTGGATTAAAGTAGGGTTTAACTTTTCACGTTTGTGGGTAACGTATTCTGACAGATAAAAGTCGCCACAGAAGAAAAGTGTATTTGTTTAGTATAGAAATATATTTTATAGAATTATTTCTATATTCTATAAGGAATCATCAAAATGAACTACACGATTTTGAATTGAATATTAAGTCGAGAGAATTATTGAACTCTTCACGACCATAACCATTTTTTGTGTTTTCAACAGCTTTAGGCCATAATTACAGATAAGCAGAGTAGTTGAGGTGCTGTAATTTATGAAATAATGCATGATGAAAACCTTAATGGATCATGAAAACAGCAAAGAACACATGTTTGTTCGCAAATTCGCAGTTGTTTGATACGGCATCTTTGCCACCCAATCTTTACCATATACAGGGTTATTCACGTTATTCGACACGGAGTATTATGGCTAAAGTATTCGATAAAAAAGAAAATAATAATTTGGAATGGATAGAGATCCATAAAGGCTACATTTTAAAAATATTTTCATGTTATACAGGGTGTCCCAAAAACACGAAATGTATCAAAGTTATGTTTTTTTAAATGGAATACCCCATATATTATTGCATATTCAGATTCCTTGGTGAATTCTAGTGTGACGTTATGTATCCCATACATGGGAACTAAAGCGAATCGTTTAGGTGTAAATCACCATTTTCGGTATAAGTAGATATCAGGAAAAAATTGAATATCGCAGAGATTATAAAATATAGAAGGCTGTGACTTTGCCGTGTTACTAAGCATAAAATGCGCCAGCTTTGATGAGACTGTCAAATTTAAATTACGTTTATGCTTGGAGAAATCGGTCGATGAATTAAGGATTTTTTCAAATGGGAATGCCTAATTTTTTTTATACGGTTAAACGTAGAATTTGATAACCTTTCTAATGATATAAGGTTGTGAATATCAGTCTCTGGTAGTTTTCATTTAATTTTAAATTTTCAAACAAATCGGCGTTTTTCAATTTGCCTACCTATAAGCAACGAAGCAGGCCATGAAATATAAACAAACCCCTGTTCAGGTAGAAGAAAACAACTAACTTAGCTGAAAAATACACACGAACTAGACTAAAGGGACAAGATTATAAAAATTACTCACAACAAACAAAGTCTAACCAGAAACAACGGCGGTAACATATCTTTGGTCAAAGACAAGCTGAAGTATGGCAGAAATGGATTTTTTCACGGCCTACTAGCTACTGCAATGTACTAGAGATTGGCAATTTCCAAAACCATTAAAAGTATTGAAATAAAATAAAAACTACTAGAGAATGTTGTAAGCAGTTTATTGTTTTCATAATAAAATTTCACATTTAATGATATAAAAAAAGTATGCAATTCTGTCAAAACTCAAGTCAAAAGTACCTCTGACTGGAGTTCTGGAAATTCTTCAGTACCTATTAGCAAGGTCGCAGAAAATGAAGAATGAATTAAAATTTGTTCAAATTATAAAACATAACTTAAATGGCAGAAAATTTAAATTTGATTTGTCAGTATTCCTTTTTGCAATATTGCTAATAGATGTTGAAAAATAGAAGGGCTTCAGTCCAGAGGTATCGACTTCGACGCAAATTAGTACTTTTTTACACCATTACATATGATTGATAGTTGCGTGCTGGAGCAACAGTCGCTGGTTGTTTCTGTTTCATATCAGGGTTTTTAATTCTCTTGGAAATTTTTAACCTCTAGTAAATTGCGGTAGCCTGTAGACTGTAAAAAATATCTATTACTGCTTCTCCAGCTTCTCTTTGACATTAGAGATGTTACCGCAGTTGTTTCTGGTTAGCCTGTTACGTTGCTTATAGGTAGGAAAATTGAAAATCGTCGATTTGTTTGAAAATTTAAAATTAAATGAAAACTACCACAGATTGGTATTCACAGCCTTATATCATTAGAAAGGCTATCAAATTCTACGTTTAACCTTATAAAAAAAATTAGGCATACCCATTTGAAAAAATCAAGTTATCGCTGATCGAAGTTTCCTTAATTCATCGACCGATTTCTCCAAGCATAAACGTAGTTTAGATTTGACGGTCTCATCAAAGCTGACGCATTTTATGCTTAGTAAGACGGCAAAGTCACAGCCTTCCATATTTGATAATCTCTGCGATATTCAATTTTTTCCTGATATCTCCTTATATCGAAAATGGTGATTTACACCTAAACGGTTCGCTTTAGGTCCAATATATGATACATAATGTCACACTAGAATTCACCAAGGAATCTGAATATGCAATAATATACGGGGTGTTCCATTTAAAAAAACATAACTTTGATACATTTCGTGTTTTTGGGACACCCTGTATAACATGAAAATATTTTTAAAATGTAGCCTTTATGGGTCTCTATCCATCCCAAATTATTATTTTCTTTTTCACCAAAAACTTTAGCCATAATGCTCCGTGTCGAATAACGTGAATAACCCTGTATAAAGAAAATAAATTGATCTGTTTGAAGTAGCTGGCATGCAAGTAATAAATGTAAAATATGTGCGCATATCCAAAAGATCTGTATTAAGGATGCGTTTCCACCAGAGATGTGCTAGGAAAATGAGGGCAGCGAGGATGGGTAGCAGAGCTGTGGACCACACCGGGTGTTTGCACCAGAGGTGTGCTAGGAAGATGAGCGGTACGAAGAATGTGTGGCGGAGCTGTGAAACGGTGTACAGACGAGGGTTGCGAGGATATGTAGCGGGCTCTTTTTAGATTTTTCTTTTTGCTCGCCTACATTCCCAGCAGACAACCTCGCAACACATCTCTTGAAGCACATTCCTAGCACATATTCCTTGCCAAACATGCCTTGTTCTGTACGTACAAAAACCTCGCTTTTTCCTTTCCACCAGAGCTGTGCTGAGCGAGGCGAGGTAATTCAAGCGATTCTATTGGTGTATTAGAAACACATTCCTTTTAACACATCCTCGCACATCTCTGGTGGAAACTCAGCCTAATAATGAAGTTAATAGTAATAATATGCAAGTTGTTTTGTCTCATATATCACTTGTTCTGGAAAGTGATCTTTAGGTTATGTCAAAAGATTATCGTTTTAATTGATCCATTCTTTGAACACACCTATATGTATACAGGGTGGTCCAATAAGCGCGCGGTGCTCTCTAGTGGTCATAGGTGCTTAAATTAGAAAAAATGTTCCGAATAAAACGCTTTTCTTTTCAAGCGGTCTACTTGCAGAAAATAATTTCAAAGATGGCAATGTCCGGATATACCGGAAGTTGGCATCGACTTCCTTATTTTAAATGGAACACCCTGTATACTATTACGTTTTTGAATTAAGCATCGATTTCTAGGTCCAATTTGTTGACCATAGTTTATATCTACGAAGCCTATTTTCGAAGTTATTCAGCAATTTTTACAAAATTTGTCATTTGTAGTACTCACAAAAAATGTGAATATCTTGGAAGCTTAGCAACACAGAAAGATGCGGTTTTCGGTTGTGAAAAGAGCATGAAACGTACTTGTCGACAGTAAGATGATTGTTTCAAAGCAACAGACTAGAAATTATCAAATTTGAAAAATTTAAAACGTAAAAAACTTTTTTTTCAAATGGGATGGTATGATAAGTTTCAGATCAGTGGATGCGAAATTTAATTCTTTTTCACTTTTCTCTAAGCATATGTGGTTCTATCTTTGATGGTTTTCAAGATATTTACGATTTTGTAATTATGCCGTAATTGCGCGTACGAATTGGAGAAATCGTAGGTAGCGAGGCTAACAGACAAAACAATTGCTATCTTACACCAAAAGTTATCTGTCAGATTTCTTGTGACTAAGTGCGTGTGGTTATAAGGGCTCTTAAAGGGGTGATACACGTACAAGCAAGTACGCGTACTTATGGCTCGATGATCTTTTTCGCCTGTGTGTCACCGTAAGTACGCGTACTTTAAAACCGTCACGTAAGTCGCCGGCGATCCAACTGGTTTGAAATCTTGCTCGTAGCTTGTATCGGCTCGTACTGCGAGCCGCGAGCCACCACTTTGTATCGGCAGGCCATCGATGCGCAACGCTTGTTGTGTTTGGCGTTTGTTAAAAGTTTTGTTTATTTAGGAAAATTATCAAATTGAGTGATTTCAGCTTCACGTGTGTCATCGACGTCGAGCCGAGTAAGTTCGCGAACTTAAAAACCGCGTATTTAAAGTTCGTACGTATATCATGTCTTAGTAATAATGCATCTTAACAGCCAAGAAATGGTTGACATGATTTATATCCTTGGGGAATGTTTGAAATATAGTTTGCTTGCATCGCGAGTGTACAAAGAGAGATTTCCTGAGAGAAGGCATCCAGATCCAAGAACTTTTCAAAGAGTGATGGACAGATGTGACAGGACCGGAATAGTGAAGTACGAAAAACATGATAGAAGGAAACCTGCAGTTGATGAAGGTAATGAGTTTGACGTTCTCGCAACTGTAGTTGAAGATCCGCATAGCAGCACAGCCGAAATTAGTCGCGATTTAGGCATTGGACGAGCATCTGTGAAAAGGAGCTTAACAAAGAACAAATATCATCCTTATCACGTGCAGTTAAATCAAGTACTTGTAGAAGATACCCCCTTTTGTAATACTGTGTTGTTTACGGATGAAGTTACATTTCATAACAACGGCCATGTAAACCGGCATAACTTGCATTTTTACGCCGACGTTAATCCTAGTTTTGTGAGATTTGTTGACAACCAGCATAAATGGAGTCTAAACGTTTGGGGTGGTATTATTGGGAATCACAAAATAGGGCCCCATTTTTTTGATGAATACCTTACTGGTAATATTGTTCAAAATTTTATGAGTGAAAATTTGGACAACCTACTGGAAAATTTACCTCTGAAGCTTTTAAGAAGAATGTGGTTTCAGTTAGATGGAGCGCCTGCACATTTTAGTATTAGAGTCCGAAGAGCTTTGGACGAAAACTTTCCAGGCCGTTGGATTGGAAGAGGCGGACCTGTTGCCTGGCCACCTAGGTCTCCAGACTTGACAAAATTGGATTATTTTCTTTGGGGATACGTTAAGGGTTTACAATGTCGCCCAACTACTTCAGCAGACATGCGGGAGAGAATACGAGCAGCATTTAATTCAGTGACACCCTTAATGTTAAGCAATGTAAATAGATCGCTTACAGATAGACTGAATCTGTGTTTACAGCAAAATGGTAGACAATTTGAATATCTGATGAATTAAGTAGGTATGTAATAGTAAAAAATTTGTCTATTTGGTTTTATTGTGGTTATGAATAATTTCAGCAATTTTAATACGCTTGTCATCTACACAACCACGGCACCTACGATTTACTATTTTTCAATTCCTACAAAATCGTAAATATCTTGAAAACCATCAAAGATGCAACCACATATGCTTATATAAAAGCGAAGAATTTAATTTCGCATCCGCTGATCTGAAACTTATCATACCATCCCATTTGAAAAAAAAAGTTTTTTACGTTTTAAACTTTTCAAATTTGAAAATTTCTAGTCTATTGATTTAATGCGCTTTCAAAACAGTCATCTTTCTGTCGACAAGCACGTTTCATTTTCTTTTCATAACCGAAAACCACATCTTTCTGTATTGCGCAGCTTCCGAGATATTCACATTTTTTGTGAGTGCTACAAACGTCAAATTTGTTGCGTCAAGATAGCTGAATAACTTCAAAAATAGGCTGTGTAGACATAAACTAAGGTTAACAAACTGGACCTAAAAATCGATGCTGAATTCAAAAACGTAATAATATATAGGGTGTTCTATTCAAAATAAGGAAGTTGATGCCAACCTCCGGTATATCCGGATGTCCGCCATCTTTAAAATTATTTTCTGCGTAGACCACTTCAAAGGAAAAGTTTCTTATCTGAAACATTTTCTTCTAATTTGAACGGTATGGCCGCTAGAGAGCACCGCGCGCTTATTGGACCATCACCCTGTATACATACAGGGTGAGTCAAGCTCAACGCCTCGGACTCTTGTGAGCAAGCGATGCCACTTTTCGAAAAATCGACTTTGCAAGTTAATGTAGGTCGAGTTGGGCTACATTTTAAAAATAATGACTTTTATACAGGGTGTCTAATAAAAGCGTGACATATCAAAGTTATGTTTTTTTAAATGAAACACCCTGTATATTATTGCATATTTAGATTCTTGGGTGCATTTTAGTGTGACTTTATGTATCACACAAGGGACTTTAAGCGGACCGTTTAGGTGCAAATCACAATTTTGGGTGTAGGTAGATGTCAGAAGAAAATTGAATATCGCAGCTATTATAAATCTAGAGGGTTGTGACTTTTCTTTGTTACTAAGCATGAAATGTGTCAGCTTACGTTAGACGGTCGAATTCGAATTACATTTGTACTTGGAGAAATCGGTAGATCAATTAAGGAAACTTCAATCAAAGGTAACTTGATTTTTTCAAATCGGAATGCATAATTTTTTTTTATATGATCAAATATGCAATTTGATAGGCTTTCTAAATATATCAGGTTGTGAATATCAATCTATGGTAGTTTTTATTAAATTTCGAGATGAAATGAAATCCGTGTTTTTCAATTTCCCTACCCATAAACAAACTAGCAGGCCGTGAAATATAAACAAAATCGTATTCAGATGGAAGAAAACAACTAACTGAGCAAAAAAATCCAGTAGAATTAGAGTAAAAGAACAAGATTATAAAAATTCCCTACAACAAATCAACTCTAACCAGAAAAAACGGCGGTAACATGTCTAAGGTTAAAGAGAAGCTGGAGTACGACAGAAATGGATAATTTTTACAGCCTACTAGCGACTGCAATGTACCAGAGATTAAAAATTTCCAAAATCACTAAAGACTTTGAAATGAAAGCAAAATTTTCAGCGATCGTTGCCGTCAGTCTAATATCCTCAGAACGCAATTTCACATTTAATGGTATAAAACAGTAGTCATTTCCGTCAAAGTCAAAAGTAATGATACCTCTCACTGTCATCCTTTAAATTTTTCAGTATCTATTAGCAAGATCGCAAAAAAGGAATACTGACAAATCACTTTTTAATTTTCTGCCAGGTAAATTGTGTTTAATAATTTGAGCACATTTTTAATTCATTCTTCATTTTCGGCGATCTTGCTTATGAGTATTGAAGAATTTGCAGAACTCCAGCCAGAGGTATCGGTTACTATTTTTTTTTAAATCATGAAATGTGAAATTTTATTCTGAAGCTATTAAACTGCCAGCAACATTACGTGGTAGATTTCCTTTCATTTCAAAATTCACAATGGTTTTGTGAATCGTCAATCTTTAGAGTATTGTAGTAGCCGGTATGCTGTGAAAAATACCCATTTCTGTCGTATTCCAGTTGCTTTTTGGCCTTAGATGTGTTATGTCTGCTATTTCTGGTTAGAATTGATTTGTTGTAAGTCACGTTTATAACTTTATCCCTTTACTGTAGTTTGTCCGTAACTATCTGCTAAGGTAGTTGTTTTGTTCCATATGAACAGTTTTTTGTTTATATTTCATGGCCTGTTAAGTTGCTTATAGGTAGGAAAATTGAAAAACACCGGTTTTACTGAAAAATTGAAATTAAATCAAAACTACCAGAGACTGTTATTTACAACTGCATATCATTAGAAAGCTTATCAAATTGCACATTTGATCATATAAAAAAATTATGCATTCCGATTTGAAAAAATCAAGTTACCTTTGATTGAAGTTTTCTCAATTGATCTACCGATTTCTTCAAGCACAAATGTAATTCGAACCCGACTGTCTAACGTAAGCTGACACATTTCATGCTTAGTAACACGGCAAAGTCACAGCCCTCTAAGATTTAAAATAGCTGCGATATTAAATTTTTTCCTGACATCTACCTATACCAAAAATTGTGATTTGCACCTAAACGGTTCGCTTAAAGTCCCATTTGTGATACATAAAGTCACACTAAAATGCACCCGGGAATCTAAATATGCGATAATATACAGGGTATTCCATTAAAAAAAACATAACTTTGATATGTTACGCTTTTGTTAGACACCCTGTATAAAAGTCATTATTTTTAAAATGTAGCCCATCTCGACCTACATACACTCGCAAAGTCGATTTTTCGAAAAGTGGTATCGTCTGGTCAGAAGAGTCCGAGGCGTTGAGCTTGACTCACCCTGTATAAAAATAGCAAAAATAGCAATTATTACCAATATACCCACGAGGGGACGTTACCGCTACTTTAACTTGTATTGAAGGTATAAGAAATGTGTCTTCATTTGACCTCTGCACTTTTGCAAATATTCTAATTTTCTATATAATTACATTTATCACGAGTAGATTCCATATAAATCCTATCACTTTGATATCTATAACCACTTATGTGCAGCAGTATCCAGAGAATGAAAGCACATCAAATTCACCAAAGGTTGGTCACTGCAAATTAATTACTTCACAAATAAAATCTTACGTAAAGAAGTGAATTTATTTGGAAGAGCAAGTTTTATCACTGTTGTTACGGTCCGTGAGTTGGACATTCATAATACTACCCTATCAATTTTCACGAAAAGGTGAGAAAACAGTAAAAATGTGATAAAAATTATCAAAACAATGCTGTTCAGATTGGTTTGTGTTTTAAGAATCACTTGATTAGGGTGCCACGTCACGTCATGATGGAATTGCTCTATACAAATAATTTATATTGATGAAAGTGAATCTAAAAATGCTAAAAGCAATCCGAATTTTTTTGTTAAAAACTAACGGCCACAGCTGAAAGAAATGCTATGTTTGACATCCGCCAACAACAGTGTCATTACTTTTCCAACAAAGAAATGATCTCCAAGATTACATAAGAAATTTGTTGAATTTCCCAGTATTTATTGTTGCCAAAATGGTGAAAAAAAATAACTCATAGTTTATTAAACTCAAGGCTAAAGCTGTCCGATGCAAAGAAACACAACTTTAAGCCTTAGTAAAAGTTGAGCTTTGGTTAGTTAAACCAAAAGTTTAACTATGACTAGTGCAAAGCACTGCACCATACATTACAATAGCCATCATTCTGCATAATACTCACCCTGTCGGTACGCGCGTTCTATGCTTTATGATCACCAAATCTGAAAGTACTATGTGCTTTATATTATTGTGGGTAGGCTCTTGACACGCTTTTCGTACTTTGAGACCATAAAGAAAGTTTTATGGGTTTTTTTAGGGTTTAGTAGTTTTAACTAGGAATGAATCTGTTACTCACTGAAGATAGACATAAAAGGTAGCTGATGAAGGTTTTTGCGAAAGATCCTCTAACTAGTCCTAAGGTACTGTTTCGATTCCCTAACGAGACCAGGGATATATTTGTGACAGTAAGGTGTTATCATGAGACTACTTGGGGGCACGGTAGAGGTTACTTATGTATTCATCGAAACAACTCATCTTTTCTGGAGTAATCAGTATGAATATGAATCAAGAGCCCCTTAACCAGATCTGGGGTACTGTTTCGACTCTCTAAGGAGACCTGGGCCAAGGTTGTAGTACCTAGTGATTCCTGAAGAGTACGGTAGAAGTACTTAATGTATTATTCTAAAGACCTCACTCTCTCTGGAGTAATCAATCGCATTGTTGTACTTGTACCACCTGGAAACAAGATATATGTTAGACAATCCATGAGGGTAGGATGAAGTCTGCTCATTGCACTCGTGTATTCATACCTTGGGCTGACCCCCAGGCGCAGGCGGTAAGAAGCTACCGTTCTCTTTGATATGGATGGTGGATAGCACTAGTTCTACCTGTGTCACTTTTAAGACATAATCCCAGGTTAATGTCTTCTCTAATGTATTGAATAGCATACCTAGATGATAGATTTGTCGCTTAGCAGATCAGAATTGTGAGTCACACTGACTCGTATGTAAGGCGCCATAAATCGATGTGGTGGGTATGTTCAGTTGTGACACCAGATAACGGACGAGATCAACGTGGCGGTACTGAGGGCTTATATCTTTAAAAATACTGAGATAATATCTATACTGTGCTTATGGCCATTGGTGCAGTTTGAAAACATCCTGGGCCTGGAAACATTCATTGGGAGATAATATCAGCAGCATAGCGAACTAACAGAACTGTATTTTTTTGGAGCTCCTCCTCTTGTGCACAAAATGTTCGTCAATAGGGGCTATATTTATTTAACGTGGAAGAGATGTAAGTGTTTTCAATTATACCCGTGTTGTTTAGTGTTATAGATGTTGCTCTTTTGACCAATTTAAAAAAAATTGTAAGAATACACGATCGTGCTTCAAACGCAGTGGCGCTCATGAAGCTAGAAATTGTACTTACATCAAGCGAGCCTAACTGTATAAACTGTATTAAACATAATAAAACATCTTGACAGTCACTTGCAACAAATTATCAAACAAACCATTATAAACGTGATACGTACCAAAATTCTGTTAGTAGTTTACATAGTAAAATAAATTATGCTTAAGCAAGTAAGCAAATTTGGCCATTTAAATGTTCGGTCTAATTTATCATCGGTTATTACTCAGGTTGCTCTTCAGTTCCTCAGTGAGTCTGCTGAGTTTGTCTTCCAGTTGCGTAATCCTGATCTTCTGCTTGACATTCTCGCTCCTGAGTTGCGCGGCTTGATCAGATCCCCATGACACGTCCTTGAGCGCAACGTTAAGCTCGGTTCCTATCTTCGCGTTTTCTCCCTCCAGCTGCGCCAATATTTGCTTCAAATCTACATCGTCATTTTGCATCGCTGATATTTTGTACACACCTTTTTTTGCATTTTCCATGACTTTGTTCGGATTCTTCCTTAGCCTATCGCTATCGACCTCGCTTTCCATCTGCGCAATCTTCTGCTTTATCTTATTATGTCCGTACTTCAATTGTTTCATCCCAGAACTATCGGCCTGTGCTGCAGCCAAAGCGTCTTCCAGCTCCTTTTTCAGTCGAATGTTCTCATCTTCCAAATTCGCACGTTGCTTTCTCATCTTATTGTCAACGTCTCTTGCTTTATACAAGTCTTCCATGACCTTTCTCACACTATCAAGCGTATCTGTCATATCTGACTTCATCTTCTTGATTTCTGCTTCATGATGTACCAACCTTTCTCTCAACCTTGACTCTCTTCCTTGACCGCGGTCTTTTTGGCCTGCACAATCGCGCGGTCCAGGTATTTCTTTAAGGATGCGTTCTCAGCCTCCAGCTGGGTAATCTTCTGTTTGAGCATTGCATTTTCGTCCTTAACTTAGTCACATCTATCCTCCGCCTTATTCGGCTGATTCAAAGCCTTTAATTTCTTGATTTCATTTTTCAAAGCAGAAACTCCTTTGTCGTGTTTTTCGTTGAGCTTTCTTAAGGCTGCCTCGTGTTGGTCATTCTTCTTCAACAAATTCTTTTTGTCCCTTTCAAACTTTCTCTTAATACCTAGACATTCCCGTTTCTGAGCGTCAAGCAACTGCTTTAGTATATCCCGATCTGCTGTAAGCTCCCTCATGGCTACTCTATGTTGTCCTTGAAGCTTAGCGATGGTTTTCTCGTTCTTCTTGAGCAAATTCTTCGTGTCTCTGTCAAACTGCTGTTTCATTGGGTTGATCGTGCCTTGCATAGATTTCATTTTGCTTGCATATTCATCTGCTTTTTCTACATCCATCTGCATCTTATCTACCTGTATGCGGCAGCCTACTCTAAGGTGCCCCTTCTGCTCGCATCTCTAATACGTAAACTTCTCAGCTCCTTCTAGATTTCTGCGGACTGAGCTTCTTTGGAAGGTACCACCTCTTCTTCTTGGAACGAACGATGTGACCCTGACTTCTGCTTCATCATCTTGTTCCACAGCGCACCCTCCGTGTTATTCGCGTGGCTTTTGTGGCAGTTTCAATTTTTAGAGCCTTGACCAAAGCGTCTTGTAAGGTTCTGGTACTGGATAGTCTTACGATTTGCTGAACGTCCAGGTCCGCAATGCCTTCGGCAAACTGACGAGCAGCGACATATTCCTGTGTTTCGATTGGGCTGTTGACGAATGCTCATTAAGCTAAGCTTTGGACTTCATATGCAAACGTGGTCAGATATTCCTTGGCATGCTGTGTCCGGTTTTGCAGTTGACCATGTAACAGCTCTGTTAAGTGCGCGTCTCCAAAGCGTAAATTTAGTGTAGACGTTATATTATCATAGTCACGTAGATCTGAGGAGCAGAGGTTTTCCAAAATAGCTGCTGCAGAGTCTCTGAGCATTGATGTCAGCACACAAGCGTTCTCTTCATACGACCAGTTATTCATACGTGCGATGTTTTCAAATTGCATGTAATAAATGTCCCATGACGATTTGCCATTGTATGGATAGGGCTTTGCTACTACGCCACTGTGTCTTATCAGGAAAGGCGGGTGGTACAGCTGTTAAACAACGCTCACCTGCACCAAGTTCTCGCAGCTCCTCTCTGACGATTTCCTTGACACGATCTTCCACTTGCTGTAGTTGTTCACGCTCACCTCCACTAAGTTCTCGCATTTCATCTCTCACGATTTCTTTAACACGATCCTCCACCTGCTGTAGCTGTTCCTCGACGCGTGTCTCCATTGCACTAATACGCTGGTCTTGATTTCCTAATGCCTGACTTACGGCCTGGTTCTGCTCCTTCAGCCTAGCCATCACCAGTTCTTGTCCACTTTTCAAGTCATTCTTCAAACCTGCAACTGCCTCATCCTGATGGTGTTGTTTTAACTTTTGCTCAAGGTCCTCTTGGTGGTGCTTTAGTTTTTCTTCAAGGTTCACAACTGCCTCGTCCTGGTGGTGCCTTAGCTTTTCTCCAAGGTACACGACGGTCGCTTGCATAACAGCTGCCTGGTTATCTTGGCTACATTGAAGATTTCTCATTTCTGCCCTCGTTTCCCTCGTTTCGGCTGCACTTTGTTCTAAACTGTCTCGCATTTCTTGTATCATATTCATCAATTCATCGGACGCCATAGCTCTGGTTACTGGCATTGACTGTAGCTCTACTCACTTCTAGTTTCCTTTTCCTGGCTTGATTCGATGGATAATCCCACACTTCTGCCACCAGTTGTCACGACGGCCTCTTTTTCTTCACCCAGGGAATCAAACTGGACGTAACTTCCACCGTTTTACTTCACAATTCAATACAATATCTCTTAACCTTATCTCAGCTACAACTCAACTCAACTGAACTGAGCTACTACGCTACCCGTGGCGCCTTATATACACTTCATCGAACCATCTAGAGGATTCGATATGGATTCGATGACATTCTAGAATCCATCCGTCATTCCCGAAAACTCTAGACGATTCGATGACGTTTACACTTCAAGGATCTAACCTAACACTTTGACTTTGCATCATGCATGACAACTAATACATAATACACGAATACCATAATATACAGTACGTTACAATCTGTTTGCTATCACTGAAAACTGGCTCTCCGAAAACATTTCATCAGATGCTGTAAAAATAAGTAATTATTCCTTTTTTCGACAGGACAGGGTTTCTGGAGGTGTAGGTGTGGGTATTTACATATATTAAAATAAATAAAAATAAGTTTATTTGGCGCGTCCTTAATGACTTTTCGCATAATGATTCATATTTAGAATATCTATGGATTAAAACTTCCTTAAACCATCACGAAATTGTAATTTGTGTCCTATATAGACCGCCTTCTAGTAATTTTACTTCCCACCCCGATAGGTGAGGGGAGTATTGTGATCGCGAAAATTTTCGATTTTGAGATAGTATACTTTTTGGGCGTTCTATGACGTCTACAATAACGAAAATCTACGTCACTTATTTCCGTCGGTCTGTCTGTCTGTCTGTCTGTTGGCGTTCTTCTGGCCTCCTAATCTCAGTAACCGCGCTGCATGGATTTTGTTGAAATTTGGGTAGCGATATGGTGTAGGGTCGTAGAAGGTAATGTTGCTACAATTTTGCAAATCGGTGCATGGCGGAGGAGTAATTAGCAAAAAACGAAAAATTTCAAATACTCCTAAAACTTCATTTTTAGGCGTTTTAGGGGTTCCTGATCATTTTCTACTTTTTTTTTGGGTGGGGGTGAAATTGGGGTGGTTGGGGGGTAGGGGGGTTGCAAAGCTGAAAAATTTGTTGTAATCATAATAGGCTGTCCACTGACTTGAGAGAGAAAGACCTAGCGGTATAATACACTTTTAAGATCTATCCGAACATTGCCTTGTCTATTACAGGAGCCAAGGGACTTTTCCGATTTATACATACGAGTATTGCTTTAGATCGTTCTGTATTTTATAATGTGGAAACTACTGAATTGATGTTAATGAAATTTCGGTACAGTACTACTACTTTGGCGAGGATGAAAAATGCGTCTGACTTTTAGAAATCGTCTCAATGGCGCTGCGGCGGTATTAAAAAATCCAAAAATATGAAAACAGCTCAAACTTCGTTTTTAGGCGTTATAGGGTTTCCTAACCATTTTCTACTTTTTTTTGGGTGGGGGTGAAGTTGGTTCGGGGGGTTGGGGTAAAACTCAAAAATTTGTTGTATTCATGATAGATTGTTTATTGACCTGCGAAAGAAGTACCTAGTAGAATAACACACTTTTTTGCGGTCGGGCGAGCGATGATTTGGTTGCAAGGCCATCTAGCCTATAGCTTCATGCTATGGGAAAATAATAAAACATACCAGTTTTCGATGATGATGATGATACCACATCGGAATGTATGGGAAGTACAGAGTCAATCAACTTGACTACATTGTTATTTGGGTCAGGTCAATAATACCATTATTTCAGGTGATATCAATGTGAACTTGCTCCTACCTCATAATACAGTTATTCCATTTTTTAACAACTTCTGTTTCACCCAGCTGGTTTCATCGCCCACAAGAATAACGAACTGGACGTCCACTGTTCTAGATGCTATTTTTGTAAATCAACTTTATCTGATTAGTAGCTGTTATTCTCTTGATGCTGCTAGAATCTTGGACCACAAAATTGTTGTTTTTGATTATGAGGTTCCAGCAAGTACCAACAAACAAAAATTTGTCACAGTGCTTGAGATTTTTCTTCTTTTAATGAAACTGCTTTTCTTGAAGATCTTAGGTCGATGTATTTGGATGATATATATACCACATCGGAATGTATGGGAAGTACAGAGTCAATCAACTTGACTACATTTTTATTTGAGTCAGGTCAATAATACCATTATTTCAGGTGATATCAATGTGAACTTGCTCCTACGTCATAATACAGTTATTCCATTTTTTAATAACTTCTGTTTCACCCAGCTGGTTTCATCGCCCACAAGAATAACGAACTGGACGTCCACTGTTCTAGATGCTATTTTTGTAAATCAACTTTGTCTGATTAGTAGCTGTTATTCTCTTGATGCTGCTAGAATCTTGGACCACAAAATTGTTGTTTTTGATTATGAGATTCCAGCAAGTATCAAGAAACAAAAATTTGTCACAGTGCTTGATTTTTCTTTTTTTAATGAAACTGCTTTTCTTGAAGATCTTAGGTCGATGTATTTGGATGATATATTTTTTATGAGCTCCATTGATCAAAGAATTGAGTTTCTGACTGAGGCGCTTATAACGCTGGATGACCTACATCCTCTTATAAAAACTCTTAGATTCAACAAACCTGCCGCGCCCTGGCTAAGATGGCTTAAACCTCATTTTTAAAGCGACAGAACTCTGTCTGTTTATAAGTCCAAAAAATCTCTAGAAAACTTCAAGCGTTATAAAGAACTGCGAAATTTTGCCCTTGCCTCTATGAGGCGAGAAAAAGCAGCTTATTTAGCATATATCTGGAGAGACAGAAAACTACCAAGAATATGTGGCTTCAGTTAAAGAATATGAATGTCAATTTCTCTTCCAAATCATCACTTCCTGATAATTTTGCTGATCCTAATGAGATAAACAACTAGTTTGCTGCTGTTTTTGAACCTAGTCTCCCAAACAACTCAAATGCTTCCAGCCTATATGATGGAAATAAATTTAAGCAGAATCTGTCCTTTTTGTCTAAAAGTCGTAGATTCGAACAAAATATACAGTATCATTCGTTCCTTAAAATCAGGTGATCGAGGATTGGATGGACTTTCCCTCAACATGGTTCTAGCTTGTCTTCCAGAGGTTATTCTGCATGTCACTAACATTGTCATTAGGTTTGGAAATGAGGTATTTCCCTAAATTATGGAGAAAAGCTTCGATAGTGCCTATTTCTGAAATTAATGATCCCAAAAATTGTCTGATCTTCCAATCGACCGACCGATTAGCCTTCTTCCCATTCTGTCCAAGGTCTTTGAAACAATTGTCAAAGAAGTTGAGAGAGGTGGATTGACGGAGATATAGAGCAACCGTCGTATATCGGCTTTAATATGCAGCGGCATATAGAACCCGCGCTTCCCTGGTGGGTGGCTCAAAGAGGACGCGCCGTGGCGTTCCACCAAGAAGTATGCTGCTGTTTTAGCAGCGACTTCCTTTGGTTGCCGTTACCTTCGGGTACCAGATGGCGCACCGTCAGAATTCTTTCTGTCTGCTCCCTCTACAACTATTTAACAAAATAAAAGTTTTAGGTGTCAAATTTGACCACCAGCTTAGGTTTAAAGGACATATAGCTAATTTGCTACAGTGGACTTATCTCAGGCTTAGAGTTCTGTATGCCAACAAACACTTGCTCAACTTTAAGGTTAGGAAAAATGTATGCGAAAGTATTGTTCTTCCAATTCTCAGCTACTGTGATATTGTATAATTTCCATGCCTTGATCAGGCTACAAAGAGACGGCTTCAGGTCATTCAAAATAATTGCGTTCGCTTTATCTACTGTTTAAGGAAGTTTGACCTTGTGTCGTCAAAATACTGCCCATCTAAAATGGATGAAATTTGGTGATCTAGTAAG
Organism: Callosobruchus maculatus; assembly: GCA_951848785.1. NCBI lineage: Eukaryota > Metazoa > Arthropoda > Insecta > Coleoptera > Chrysomelidae > Callosobruchus > Callosobruchus maculatus. Next base: position 841,534 of record CATOUR010000191.1, on the reverse strand, counting down.
ATACCACTTTCTTGTTTTTATTAAAAATCTTGTTGCAACTGGTAGACCTAAATATTTATTAGAAAAGCTAACATTCTCTTTCGAAATTGCAGAGAATTGCGTAATGTGAGAAATATTAGAATACCTCCGCACTCGCCTACGCTATTTAAACGTAGTTTTAGCTATAATGCAGCCAAGCTATATAACTCTCTTAGCTCTAATGATAAAACTTTGTCAACATCTTGTTATCGTAAAACATTTAAGCAGCTTATGTTTCAATAATGTTAGTACTCTCCCCTTCTCTGTTTTCGATTTTTTGTTCACTTTTTTCATTGTTTAGTTTATTTTCAAATTTCTTCATGTATTTTTGGTAAGGTTGCCACCCCACGTTTGTAAGCTAATTGTGTTTTGTGTAAATATTTCTATTATGTAAACATCGATTAAACTTGTAGCTTTTGTGGTTAAGTGTAAGAGTAGCTGATTAGCTAAACTTCGCAGCAATAAGCTCCTTACCCTGATATACCATGTACTTGGTTAATAAAGCCGTATATTGTTATTATGATTCTGATTTTCCAAGTTTCTCTAGCGTGACTGCGGTATCAACAAATGTTGACAGGCTGTGCCAAGTCAACACCTAAACTATTACTGATCTGAATTTAGGAACGATCATACGATATTACAGATTACAGGTCTTCAGAATTACAGACTTTTGGAATATTTTGTGTAACCTTTCGTCCAGCTCTAACTGTTGTAGGTGTGGTGTAAATGTGTTTGGTGTCAGGACTGAGACCGACACAATGAGGGGAACAACAGTAACTTTACGAGGGTTGCTCTATACCTCCGTCAATCCACCAGTACGCAGACAGCTGTTTCACGCTTATTAACGATCATCAGTGCGCCATAGGTCGATTGACGGAAATAGAGAGCATTAATCCTTTCATGTCTACCAGACATGTGAAGCATGTTGTAGCAGGTGACAGAAGGGTTCTGCCGGTGCTCCATCTGGTACCCGAAGGTAACGGCAAACCAAGGAAATCGTTGCTGAACAGCAGTAGATTTCTTGGTGGGACGCCACGGCGCGTCCGCTTGGCCACCAGAGAGCGCAGGTTCTATACGTTGCAAGTCCCTTACTAAGTTGTGGCCTAAGTGAAGTGGGTCTACTCACCTTCCCCGCTCTACAGATACAGATATAACACGAAGAAACAGATATAGTAATACCAACAAATCTCGTTTCCTTATTCACTAATCTCCGGTTCATTATCGCAGATATATAATAAATGCCTAACATTCAGTATGGCATCAATCATCTGCTAAAAACAACTAGAGAAAACAGCGAGGGGTAATCGCATTCCACCTCATATAATGTTACTTAACTGTAGGACAAATTTTCGAATAGTTAGAATACAACAATCACTTAAAAAATAACTAATCACGCATTGTTAGGAGCAGTAAAAATCAAGCTCAAATAACCACTAAGTTCCAAAACTTAAAATTACTTGCATATGTTTCAAAAAATATGTTTGATGGACATGTTGATATTTAATCTTAGGAATTACAAATGTATGAAAATAAAGTCATTATAACCCTAAATATACCCAAGAAAACAAGTGCAGCTGCGTGATTATGGTATGAGTAATCAGACAATTTTCCGTTATTGAGTAGCTTGGTCGTCTTTGAGAGATTCTCGGTTATATAAAATTAGTTCTTGTTTACCAATCAGTCACAAATTGGCTCTTAATAAACGGCCACCATACTGTGTTACCCCTCATTATGTCAATTATCATATATAGATAACTATCCTATTTGCTTACTTCGCAAATATGTTGAATACATAAAACGAATTGTAGGCCATTTTTCATGAAGTTAACCGTGGTCAAGGAGACAGCTCTGCCTTGGATTGAACTGTTAGTTATAGATCAATGACATGGGTCCAGCTATACTGGATTTCCTTCGTTGAGTATTTATCCCCAATCTACATACTGGACCATTTCTTGAAGTAATATTAAGTGGATGTGGAAGTATCGAATTATGGGTTTATCCCACCAAAAATTATCTTTGACTATTTTATTATACAAACTGCTTCTAAAAATGAAATTTATACAGAATATATATATATATATATATCAAAGTTATGTGACGTCAGCGATCAGCGTACAGCCGCCATATTGATTTTTTTAAGTAATAAGGTGGGACGAGATGGAGATAGAATAGATAGGCTATATTATTTATTATATATATATTTATATTAGGAAGCGGGTAATCGTTGCCGATTTGTTAGGAAACAAAACTCAAGCTAGATGGCTGGGTAGCGGCAAATAAACAGCGAAGTGTACTCTTAAAACTCTATTTCCAAGCTTTCGGGATCATTTGATCCCTTCTTCAGGGCTACAAAGACAATTTAGCAATCAGAAACATTAGAAAAAATTAAGATTGAAAAGTTTTTACTTACAAAAGTTTGTGAGGATGTTGCTGGAAGATGTTATAAAACAAGCCAAAAGAGCAAGTAACAACACATATCTTGGATGAAGCACGTTATACAGACACAGAAATTTACGACAAACATTACGCAATTTACTGTTAAAAGTTAAAATCTTAATAAAATCGTAAAATGGCCGTTCGATGATTATTTTGCGTGTTTGCGTATTTATATTGTATACCACGGATATTACAGATAGCTTGTCTTCTGTATATAAATTGCTTTTATACGCTGAATACACCGCTATTACAAATTCTAATAAATATCTTACATTTTAAATGATGAAAGCGCATTATGTAAATCATAACTTGCTGAGTGGTTTGCAGCTAACAAGCTATCACTTAATGTTGGAAAAATACAGTCTATCTTTCTCGGCCTACGCCATCATGATTTGGAATCAACCATGTCCGTAAAATTCTTGGAAATACATAATGTTAGTACCCTGACCTAGGAAATGCATGCTGATTGTGTTGTAAATGCTTTGTCTACCTCATTCGTAAACTTAAAGACAAGGTATCAGATAATAATCTATTAGTTACAAGTTATCATGCCTACTTCCATTCCAAAATGACCTATGCAGTTCTTGTGTGGGGACACTCCTCAATTGCAAAAGGTATTTGCCATGCAAAGGCGTTGCATTCGGTACATGTCTGGGTTGAAATATAGAGACTCTTGCAAAACAGGGTTCACCAAATTGAAAATTTGGACTTTACTTTGCGCATACATTTGGACCTGTTTGTTGCACGTTAAGAAAAACTTTAACAGTTATCTAGCACATAGTGATATTCATTTTTGTGAAACATATAATGAAAATAACATCTGCCCTATTCACCATCATCTTGTAAGAACCAGGAACGGTACACATTTTTAAGGAGTGAGATTCTTCAACTTATGATTACCTAGCACTGTTAAGTCACTGGATTTTTAAACTTTCTTTAGACCCCTCAAACTTTATTTGACAGAAAAAACGTTCTTCAGTATTGATGAGTATTTGACTAACAATTTCTGTGAAATGGCTTGAGTTCCTTTTCTCTTATATTAGATTTCTGTTTGTTTTTGTGACTCATATGATTCTCAATATGATGTCTGTTTGTTAATTATTGTTATATGTTATATAAAATATTTTAAACATTTTTGTGTATATTATTATACTACTACTATTAGAGTAGTACTATTCCTCCATAATTATTCATTTTATTGATGTCAGTTTGTATTTTTTTTATATTTTGTGATACTATTTTTTACAATGACCTGTGTAAGCACTTTTGTGTATTAACACTAATAAATAACTACTACTACTACTACTTTTTTTTTCTGGGGAACGTACCCAGGCCGCGACCTGGGAAGAGGCTTCCCCTGAACCGCCCCTAACACTGGAGCTATCGCGTAGACATATCTTCAGGAGGGGGCTGTCTTTTCTTCCTTCTTCTTTCGAGTTCTTCTTACGCCCTACGTCTCCCCTCCTCCACCGCAGTGGAGGTTAGGAGTTTGGATTTTTGCACTACTTCGTTGTCCTTGGTCCGCACGTCATTATATATACAGATATCATCATCATCATAGTCACAATGTCTTAACAGACATGTGAGCTCGTAAAATGCATTTAGTCATTTTACGGGTTTCTCTTTGGATACCTTTAAGATCTTCTATGCAGTAGTTTCCCATCTGCTTTCTGCATCCTCATGCCGTTGACCAGATGGTATCTACTGGTTCATCCGCCTTTAGGGGCAATTTCTCACACCAAGCACAAGAAGTTGTCCTGACTCTTCTCAACTCGTCCACCCAAAGCTGTTGGTTGAGAAGAGGTTACTGCTTATACCAACAGTAGTTCGGTTCCTTTTAGTCGCCTTTTACGACACGCAGGATATACGATGGAAGATATTTTAACCCGTCCCCACACGGGTTATATACATACAGATATATGTACACACATTTATACGCACATGTACATCAACGCGCGCACACACACACTCACACACAATCAGCCACCCATACGTGTAACTACAACTCTCAGAGTTACTGTCACTGTTGACCCTGGTGCCTACGTTCGTCTTTTTCTTTATTTACAAAAATGAGTGCAACTAGTTTCTGGACTGTTATCCATGCTGCCTTGTCTTCTACCATTAGTGTGATTAGCTCATCGGGTTCAAGAGATTCAATGTCTATGCCGAGCTTCAAAGATGTTTCCTTCCTGGTGTGTGACCACCGCGCGCATTTGAATAAGGTGTGCTGTGTATCGCCAATGATTCCACAGTAGAAGCATTTGTAGTCACTGCTCTTACGATCTTTTTGATGTGCCGTGCGCCGACAAGAACTGTTTCAGATGACAGTCGACTTCTCTATGTTTGCAATCGACTCACGGCTGTATGTATGTTCGGGATGAGCTGCTTAGTCCACTGTGCAACCGACACGGTTGAGTTCCAATCCGCTTGCCACTTCTCCAAGGTTATTTGCCTCTCTGCTTGCTTCGCAGCATCAGTATTTCCGTCTGATCTGTCATACAACCTTGACCTTTCAGCAATCAATAGGTCTCTAGGCACGATACCACCTCCGCCGATAACTTTCAGAGCCTTCGCTGATATGGTCCTATATCCACAAACAACCCTGAGGAGCATCTTTCGTTGGAGGCGTATAAGCATGCTCTTGTATTTGTCTTTCCTTAGTGCTATGTGCCAAATAGGTGCGCCATAGGTTACGATTGACTGTACCACGTTATACAGCAACCGCTTTGAGCTCTTTGGACCGCCGATATTAGGCAGAATTCTTGCCAGTTTCGTAACTGTCTGCTCCGCTTTATTAACTACTCTCTTTATGTGTTGCCCAAAAGTCTTTTCCTCATCCATTATTATGTCCATTATGTCCAGGTACTTGACGTATTTGGCGGGCTTGATGTGTGCATCCCGAAACCTAAAGGCCATGCTGTCCCGCTTTTTCCTTGAGCCTCTGATGACTACTGCCTCTGTTTTTTCCGGTGCAAGCTCTAGAGCGTGGTCCTTCATCTACTGTTCGATTAGATCTAGTGTAACCTCTTTGCGTCCAATTAATTCTGATTCGTTTTTGGCAGTTACTACCAATGCGAAGTCATCTGCAAAACCTACAGTTGAGACTCCTTCAGGTAGCTCTAGCTGCAATACACCATCATATAGTATATTCCATAGAGTTGGGCCCAGGATTGAGCCTTGAGGTACACCCATAAAGACATCCATAGACTCAGCTGCCTCAATGAGTATCTTTCTTTCTCTGAAACAGTCTATTACTATATTGACAATGTATTGTGCGCTACATCTGCGCTCAAGTACCTGAATGGTTAACTACTACTACTACTACTATTACTACTACTACTACTACTACTACTACTACTACTACTACTACTACTACTACTACTTTTTTTTTTCTGGGGAACGTACCCAGGCCGCGACCTGGGAAGAGGCTCCCCCTGAACCGCCCCTAACACTGGAACCATCGCGTAGACATATCTTCAGGAGGGGGCTGTCTTTTCTTCCTTCTTCTTTCGAGTTCTTCTTACGCCCTACGTCTCCCCTCCTCCACCGCAGTGGAGATTAGGAGTTCGGGTTTTTGTACTGCTTCGTCGTCCTTGGTCCCCACGTCATTATATATACAGATACCTATATGTACACACATTTATACGCACCATTACACACACACACACACACACACACACAACACACTCAGCCACCCATACGTGTAACTAAAACTCTCAGAGTTACTGTCACTGTTGACCCTGGTGCCTACGTTCGTCTTTTTCTTTATTTGCCATAATAACCGCAACTAGTTTCTGGACTGTTATCCATGCTGCCTTGTCATCTATCATTAGTCTGATTAGCTCTCGGGTTCAAGAGATTCAATGTCTATGCCGAGCTTCAAAGATGTTTCCTTCCTGGTGTGTGACCACCTCGCGCATTTGAATATGGTGTGCTGTGCATCGTCCATGATTCCACAGTAGGAGCATTTGTCGTCACTGCTCTTACCGATCTTTTTGGTGAAGTGTTTGAATGACCCGTGCCCCGACAAGAACTGTGTCAGATGGTAGTCGACTTCTCTATGTTTGCAATCGAGCCACGGCTGTATGTTCGGGATGAGCTGCTTAGTCCACTGGGCAACCGACGCGGTCGAGTTCCAATCCGCTTGCCACTTCTCTAAGGTTATTTGCCTCTCTGCTTGCTTCGCAGCATCAGTATTTCCGTCTGGTCTGTCATACAACCTTGACCTTTCAGCAATCAGTAGGTCTATAGGCGCGATACCGCCGATCACTTGCAGAGCCTTCGCTGATATGGTCCTATATCCACAAACAACCCTGAGGAGCATCTTTCGTTGTAGGCGTATAAGCATGCTCTTGTATTTGTCTTTCCTTAGTGCTGTGTGCCAAATAGGTGCGCCATAAGTTACGATTGACTGTACCACGTTATACAGTAGCAACCGTTTTGAGCTCGTTGGACCGCCGATATTAGGCAGAATTCTTGCCAGTTTCGTAACTGTCTGCTCCGCTTTATTGACTACTCTCTTTATGTGTTGCCCAAAAGTCTTTTCCTCATCCACTATTATGCCCAGGTACTTGACGTATTTGGCGGGCTTGATGTGTGCATCCCGAAACCTAAAGGCCATGCTGTCCTGCTTTTTCCTTGAGCCTCTGATGACTACTGCCTCTGTCTTTTCCGGTGCAAGCTCTAGAGCGTGGTCCTTCATCCACTGTTCGATTAGATCTAGTGAAACCTCTGTGCGTTCAATTAATTCTGATTCGCTTCTAGCAGTTACTACCAATGCTAAGTCATCTGCAAAACCTACGGTTGTGGCTCCTTCAGGTAGCTCTAGCTTCAATACACCATCATATAGTATGTTCCATAGAGTTGGGCCCAGGACGGAGCCTTGAGGTACACCCATAAACACTTCCATGGACTCAGCTGCCTCAATGAGTATCTTTCTTTCTCTGAAATAGTCTATTACTATATTGACGATGTATTGCGCGCTACCTCTGCGCTCAAGTTCCTGTATGATTAACTCCCATCTAGCAGTATTAAAGGCATTTTTCACATCGATTGTTATCAGCATAGACCAGGTTTCTCTTCTGCTGCCAGCAGTTAGCTCTAATGCTTTTTGAATAGCCTGAAGCGTCGAACGTCCACGCCTAAAGCCAAACTGGTTGGTTGCTAGAGTTCCATTTAGCTCAAGTTCGTTTTCCAGTCTTTGCCGAACTAAGGTTTCGTAGAGCTTGCACATGCTGTTTAACAGACATATTGGTCTGAATTTAGGTGCTACGCCTTGTCCAGATGTTTTGGGGACCAAAATGAGCTTGGACTGCTTCCAGCTTATAGGGAGCGCCTGCTGGCTTAGTATTTTGGTCATAGCACCTAGTATCCACATTGGACAAGCCTTAGCGGCTTCAATGATGGCCTCAGGTGGTAGGCCATCCAGCCGGGAGGGGAGTCTCAGGTTCCCCGGGGATGGCCTCTGAACCCCTTGTGTTACTAGGAGGCCTACCACACCCTGGGCAAGACAGACAAACCTAGGAGAGCCTAACTCCAACCCGGTGCGTCCCTATGGCTGATGGGGGACTATGTGCGCAAGCGCGCGCATAGTTGTGCTTCGGCACTCGTGGACCAAGTAGGCAGGACATAGAAGGGAGGCGGCTATGTCTTTACTGGGTCATTGTTGTATGGGCTGATACCATTGTGCAATGATCCAGACAGTCACCATGGTGACTACTGCGTCTAGGGGGGGGGGGAGCGGACGGACGGACGACGACTTTGGCAACGAAAATGGAAGATGATGATCGGTCCACGTCGCAACACACGGGGAGTGCTCCATATCTGGAGCTGTTGTGAGCGTGCTCTACTGAAGTGCTGGAACGGCGTTGGATCAGGGACCAGCCCCTTCGGGCCGTGATCGGGGAGTGCGCACTGGATGTAGGACGTCGGAACTTCTACATTGCTCCGGGCGAGCTCCAGTCCGTCCGTGCATTCCGGGACTGGTGAAGCGAGGGTTGAGCCCCGGAGTACCGGGGTAGGACACTTTCGTGTCTAAGGGTGTACCCGTTCCCAACCAACTCGGCCCGCCCCCTTGCGCACGAAGCGCTGGCAGACTACTTATGGCAGAAAGCAAGGAAAACACGATAAATACGACAACATCCGCACAGATCCAGACGAAAATGGATAAGGCTGTTGCTGGATTTAACCTGGAAGACATCGTAAACCCGTTTGAGAGAAGGTCCTCACTAACTAGGTCACCACCTGGCTCACGAAGAGGCTCGACCAGCTCCGTTGGCAGTAGTGCAAGTACAACCTCTAAACGGAGAAGGGACAACGAGCTACCGGAACCCCGGGAGGAAATGCATGAAATGCTGAGAAGATTGGAAGAAGCGGCGAAGGAGGCCCCAGCCATAGTACAGAAAATTCCCAACACGAAGACGGAGATCAAAAAAGCTATAAATGATATGGCCTTCCAGATAGGGAAAATAAACAGAAGATGCAAAGAATGGGAAACGTACCCCCACGAAGCAGCGACGACTGAAACAAAACGTGGAGTAGATGCAAGTACTGAAACCGCACAGGACTACGTCACCATCGGAACACAAACAGTCCCTTGGGATGAAAGAAAACGTGAAGAAGAGGAAGCGCGATTGCAAAATATCACCGAAATTCATACAATGCTAGAAAGCAAGACGGACTTCGAAGGAATATCAACGTACCTTGACAGGGAATGGCCGGAAGAAGCCTTCAGGGCCATTAAGGAGGCGCAGACAAACCCTTTCAAAAACAGCTGTAAAGAAAACGTTGCCATATTCATTGATCCGAAAGAGACAGGAGAACAGGGTATTATGAGAGATGCGATGGTGAGGCACCCAGAGATAAAAGAAGTCATAGACGGCTGTACAGAAGGGATGATAGAATTCATAGCGAGTCATATAACAACCAGCAGGCAAAAAGAAGGCGAGAAAAAGAGGACAGTCTACCTTCTTCCGATCAACATAGACAGCAACGGTACGAACGACATGCGAACCGTGTACGACCTTCTGGTGAGGCTGAAAACCACGCTGCCCGACTCCAGCGGAGAAAAGCTGGTTTTAGTGGCTCCGGAAGGCCTGGATAAAAAATACATACGGAAAATTGCAGAGTATGTGATGTACGGAAGTGGAATAACCGGTGAACTCGTAACACACCCAAAGTCAAGAAGTGATACAAGGCGGCTGAGCACAATGACTCGGACACAGCGCGGAACGGTCATAGTGAAGGCAGGAGAGCGTACCTACGCAGAACTTCTAACGGAAGTTAAGGAAAAGGTGGACACGGACAAGCTGGGCGTAAAGGTTAGGAGTCTCAGAAAGACCGCGGCTGGAGATCTTCTCCTAAATGTGGAGGGAACAGACATGGCAGACCCGTTAGGAGAAGAAATTAGGAAACAGCTGGATGGACCAGAAGTCCTTATACGGAAAGGGGAAAGAACGTCGTTCGTTACTGATATTGACGCAGTAACCACTAAAGAGGATGTTCTCAAGGCACTGCTGGAGGCGTCAGGTCTCAACGGGATGCATGAATTTTCAGTAGGAGATCTCCGTCCCACCAAAAACGGAAACCGTGTTACTACCATAACAGCATCACGGATGGCAGCAGATACCATAATTAAGCGAGGGTACGTCAAGATAGGTCTAGTTAATTGCCGAGTCAGAGAGCGGGTAACAATTAACAGATGCCTCAAATGTCTCGACATTGGACACAGTACTCAAAACTGTGCAGGTCCAGACCGCTCAGAGCAGTGCTTCAACTGCGATAATGATGGCCACAAGGCAAGGGCCTGCAAAAACGCAGCCTTCTGCACCAAATGTAATATAAAGGGACACCGAGCTTTTTCAACGAAATGCCCTTTCTATAAAGACGCAGTTGTAGGCAAAAGGAGGCCGTCGGCACAACCTCGCCAATAGTTGCATTCTCCTACACACAGCATGTCTAACACAACTCTAAAGATCCTCCAAGTAAATCTGAATCGCTCAAAAAGGGCTCATGACATAGGGAACCTTACATCCATAAGAGAAGACATCGACATAGTCATTGCCAGTGAACCTAATAGGAATTTTGTTAAGAAACCAGGATGGGTAAAGGATGAGAGAGAGGATGTTGCAGTATTTTTTCCTAATAGGAACATCGAGGTCAGCGAGATAGTGCCAAGGGAAGGATATATTCGGATAGGACTAAGAGCACTATGTATTTTTGGTTGTTACATATCGCCTAATATCACTACCGAACAGTTTGAAGAATATATCAATACTTTAATGGAGGACGTGCGAACGACCCAGGGAAAAAAAATCGTGCTGGGAGATTTTAATGCGAAAGCGGCTGAATGGGGGTCCCCAGTAACGGACGAAAGAGGACGCATACTCTGCGATTACCTGTCTGCACTAGATATGGTGATTCACAATGACGGGAAGCTTCCAACCTTTAGAAGAGGCACGTGTGAATCCTACAACGACATCACCTGTTCCACCCCAGGGATTGCAACAAAAATAGAGAACTGGCGCGTGTTAGATACGGAGACGTTGAGCGACCACAACCACATATGCTTTGACATACTTGGAAGAGGGAAGCCAAAGGGAAGAACAACAATCTCTATAGATGTACCGAGATTCTGTGAGGACTTTAAGCGCGCAGCCACCAACCTTGAAGGGAAGGATTGTATACCGTTAGGCGTAGGGTTATCGGCAATTCGAAAAGCTTTTTCGGCAAGCGTCAGGAAACAAGGGTCTATAAAAAAGACAGTGCCGTACTGGTGGACCGATGATATCCACAATAAAAGGAGCGACTGTATCAAGGCTCGTAGAAAACTCACAAGGGCTACAAGACGCACAAATACAGACGAACTACAACGCTACAGAGAAGACTGTCATAAAATGAAGAATGAACTGAGATCAGCTATCTGGGCAGAACAAAGGAGGCACTGGAGAATTTTATGTGATGAGCTCAATCAAAACATATGGGGAAACGGCTACAAGATAGCCGTCAAATACTTAACGAACCTATCACCGCCCTGTTCGTTGACACCAGAGAAAAGGCTAGACATAGCAAACTATCTGTTTCCAGAGTGCGTTGACGAAATAACAGTCCATCCCTCTGTAGAGAATGTAGAGCCTTTTACAAAACAAGAGCTCGATGATGCGTGTGGATTGATTAAATGTGGTAAAGCACCAGGTCCAGACAGAATACCACCGGAAATAGTTAAGAAGGCTATAGAGACTGCACCCCATGTAATTTTGGGTATGCTGAATCAGCAGTTGAAACAGCAGGAATTTCCGACCCCGTGGAAGACATCCCGACTGGTACTGCTGCTTAAACAAGGGAAAGTACTTAGCGATCCATCCTCCTATAGACCAGTTTGTCTTATCGATGGAATAGGTAAACTGTTTGAGTTAATGGTACTAAAGCGACTGGTAACAGAGCTAGAAAATGGCGACAGTCTGTCTAGTCGGCAATTTTGCTTCAGAAAAGGAAGGTCCACCATACAGGCTGTCGCAGCTGTGTCTGAGATTGCCCAGAAAACCCCCCGCAGGCTTTGCGTTATGATAGCACTGGACGTAAAAAATGCATTTAACACCGCCAGGTTGAGCTTAATTCTACAACAGCTTGAAAAAAAGGGAATTTCGCAGTACTTGATAAATATAATAGCCCATTATTTCAAAGGCAGGAAGATCCGTATAGAAGCGAAAGTAACTAAGGACATTTCGATGGGGGTACCACAGGGGTCGGTTCTCGGACCCACGCTGTGGAACATCTTATACGACGGGATCCTGGACGAAGACCTAGGAGAAAATGCTATTGCTATTGCCTATGCTGATGACCTCGCCATACTTGTAACAGCGAACGAGCCGGATATTCTACAGCGGGACACCAACGAGGCACTACGTCGTATCCACGTGTGGATGAGGGGTCATTATCTCAAACTTGCCCCAGAAAAATCTGAGGCAGTGATGCTGAAGGGAGCGAGAATATGCCGATCTCTCAGTTTTACCTTGCAGGAGACGGAGATACCATTGTCAAGATCCGTGAAGTACCTGGGAATTGTACTAGGCGAACACCTGACATACCGAGAACATGTCCAATATGTAGTACAAAAGGCAGATAGCAGAACCGGGGCACTAACCAGACTAATGCCTAATATTGGAGGACCACACAGCATGAAGCGAGAAGTGCTGAACAGTGTTTTTCAGTCCACGGTATTGTACGGTGCGCCAGTCTGGCATAATGTTCTAAAAATCAAGAAATACGCTGCCATGCTGGAAAGGTCCCAGAGAAAGATGCTGCTGCGGGTCGCAAGCGCTTACCGAACGGTTTCGACACCGGCGCTCCAGGTGATAACCGGAATCGCTCCAATACATCTGCTAATACAGGAGCGCAGGCAGGTTCACGAAAGCCCTGAGGGCACCCGAGAAGAAAAATGGGAAGTGGCACGACAGAACACAAGGATAGACTGGCAACAAGCCTGGAACGGAATAGAGGACAAGGCCCAGTGGACTAAGAGACTCATCCCTGATATAGCTCTGTGGCTGGATTGCAGACATAGGCGTCTAGACTATCACCTCACCCAGGTACTTACGGGCTATGGCAGGGTCCGTACATATACAAAGCGTATGGGAATTACAGAGGAGGACGACTGCGTATACTGTGGAAGCCGTGACTCGACGGAACATACAATGTTTGACTGTCAAAGATGGGCTGACCCCAGAAACGAAACCTCTGGGGCAGTAGGTGGAACGCTAACCGCTGAAAACATGGTTCCCAAAATGCTGGAGAATCAAGAAAACTGGAGGTGCATTCAGAAACTAGCAAGAACGATTTTGACAATGAAAGAAAGAGAAGAACAAGAAAGAAGAATCCGAACTCCTAATCGACATGAAGGTGGGGGAGGGGAGACGTAGGACACCTGATACAAGCAACGAAGAAGACAGCCCCTGTCAGCTTGATGTTATGTCATCCATGATGGTTCCGAGCTGATCAAGGGAGGTTCGTAGGAGCCACTTCTCAGGTTGCGGCCTGAGAACGCTTCTATATAGTATGTTCCATAGAGTTGGGCCCAGGACGGAGCCTTGAGGTACACCCATAAACACGTCCATGGACTCAGCTGCCTCAATGAGTATCTTTCTTTCTCTGAAATAGTCTATTACTATATTGACGATGTATTGCGCGCTACCTCTGCGCTCAAGTTCCTGTATGATTAACTCCCATCTAGCAGTATTAAAGGTATTTTTCACATCGATTGTTATCAGCATAGACCAGGTTTCTCTTCTGCTGCCAGCAGTTAGCTCTAATGCTTTTTGAATAGCCTGAAGCGTCGAACGTCCACGCCTAAAGCCAAACTGGTTGGTTGCTAGAGTTCCATTTAGCTCAAGTTCGTTTTCCAGTCTTTGCCGAACTAAGGTTTCGTAGAGCTTGCACATGCTGTTTAACAGACATATTGGTCTGAATTTAGGTGCTACGCCTTGTCCAGATGTTTTGGGGACCAAAATGAGCTTGGACTGCTTCCAGCTTATAGGGAGCGCCTGCTGGCTTAGTATTTTGTTCATAGCACCTAGTATCCACATTGGACAAGCCTTAGCGGCTTCAATGATGGCCTCAGGTGGTAGGCCATCCAGCCCTGGCGCTTTTTCGCGTTTCATCTTCCCTATCGCATTTTCTAGCTCCTGTTGTGTGAATAACGGTACATTATCTGCCTTGGTGAAATCGCTCAGTGTGTAGGGTGCTACGGGAAATAACTCTCTAGCTATTACCTTCTTCCTATCCACGTCTAGTTCGTAAGGACGAAACATATTTAGTTTTTTCATGGCTATTCTGTATCCTTGGCCCCAGATATCTTGATCTAGCTCACTGCATAGGATTTTCCAGTGTTCTTTCTTTTTTTTGGCTATCGCAGTCTGTAAGGTCTTTTTAGCTCTCTTGTAGGATTCTCTTGCTTCGGAAATCAAAACTTCTGAGGTTGTCTTCCTTCTGCTGGTTCTTGTCAGAATTCTTCTTGCTCGCAGACAATCCTTGCGTTTATTTCGTATGTCCTCACACCACCAGTATGGCATTTTCTGTGGAATTCGAGTTTTTGTTTTCGGATGGCTATCTTTATATGACTCCTTTATTATGGCTGTTAAAGTTACGCTATCGCACTCCTGATGTATTTTAGCCTTCCATTCGAAAAGTAGCCTGAATTCCTCCCAGTTGATTTCAGGGCGAATTTCCCAGGGATTTCGAGGCAGTTTATCCTTTTTGCCAACTTCGAAGTATATAAAGTGGTGATCGCTAAACGATTCTTCGTCCAGCACTTCCCATTTAGCGATGTCCTTAGCGAGGTTCGATGTAGATATGGTGACATCAATATATGATTGGGTTAGCCCTCTGCTGAATGTAGGTTTGTTACCTGTATTGTGGACAACAAGGTCTGATGCCGCAATCCACTCAGTAAGGTACAGACCTCTTTTATCTGCAGTAGGTGCACCCCATTGGGGGGACTTTACGTTAAGGTCTCCTAGGATAATGTATTCTCCACCAGCAGATTTAGCGTCATACATTAGCTCATCTAAATAGCTCTTGAACTCTTGAAGAGGGACATTTGGGGAGGAGTAGCAGCAGTATATACGGAAGGATGGTGTATGTACCACCAGATACCCGTCTTTTGTTATCAGGTTCGTAACACGGCATTGTTTCGTTCTGAAGAGGATAGCTACATCTGTTCTTCTATCTATACACCATTTGCTGTTTGTCACAAGATTTCTATTTGGTTCTAAGGCTATTAGTAAATCTGTCCTTTTCAGCAGCAATTGCGAACGCGGCATCGTGGCTTACCCGTCTTCTTTGGGTGTTGATTTGTAGGACCCGGATTTTGATTACATTTTCCGGTTAGGTCCACCGCCTTTGAATTGATGGACGACCTTCCTGAAGTGTGGGCACCTAATGGAGTCCACCCTGTGGCCTTGAACCTTACATTTGGTGCAAAACGTGGGATTCTGGCATTCCTTTGCCTTATGGCCTTTCTGTCCGCAGTTAAAACAGTGGTCTGAGATATCTGGTCCCGCGCATTTGCTTGTATGGTGCCCGATGTCCAAGCACCTTAGGCATCTTACTACAGGGACTCTTTCTCTTATTCGGCAGTGTACCAATCCAATTCTCACCTTTCCCATTTTAATCAAAGTCTCAGATTCGGATCTTGGAGCAGTCACAGTGACTGCGTAGTTTCCGTTTCTTGTGGGCCTAAGGTCGCCAACGTTTATCTGGCACTTGTTTGATCCAATGGCTTTGTGCAGTGCAGACATTATATCATGTTGGGTGGTTGTGGCGTCGATGTCTGTGATATGCAGAGTTTTCTCTCCTCCTTTCACAATGACCTCACTACCATCTATATGGTCTTTGAGCGCATTTGTCAAAGCCTGCGCCATTGTTTTCTCTTCAAGACCGAGAAGCAAGTCACCATTAGCAGTCTTTCTGAGGTTACTGATTTTCACACCAATTTTGTCGATGTCCACATTATCCTTGACTGTCTTGAGGAGTTCAGCATAGTTTTTGCCTCCTGCCTTGACTATTACACTGGTTCGTTGCGCAGCTTTTTCTTTCTGGGCAGATGGTATTCCTCTATCCGCTTGTTTGTGGTTCCGTGGGATAAAGTACTCCACCTCTATTCCATGTCTGTACATGACAAACTCCAGGATTCTGCGAACATACGTTCGGTCCAATCCTTCTGGTGTTACAAGTCCGATGCTTCTGGATCCATTTTCTTTAAGTTTATCCCTTAATGCTGTGAGTATATTGTACGTGTCACGCATATCATTCACACCTACCTCGTCAATGGTGAGAGGTAAAATGTACGTAAATTTACTTTCCATTTCCCCCTCCTTCTTGCGGCTTGTCCTGGTTTCACTTATTATATATTCCATCGCTCCTTCCGTGCATCCTTCCTCGATCATTTCTCTGATCTCAGGAAGCATATCCATGGCATCCTTAATAATACCTTTATCTCCCTTGGTCTTTGGGTCGAGCATAATAGCTATATTTTTCTTTTTTCCACCGCCAAATGGGTTATCTTCCCTAAGTTTTGACGCGCTGAAGGCACCTTCTGGCCATGGTTTATCTAAAAGGCTTGTCAGATCCTCAAAACATTCCCCCTCATTTAGAACCTTTTTAATGTCTTCGATTAGTTCTCTTTCTTTCTCCTCCTCCTCTCTTTTCCTTTCTGAGATCGGCACTGTTTGTGTTTCCGCGCAGTTGCTTTCCACACTATCTGTTTGCGTGGCTACTGACTGGCCTTGAGGAGCAGTTGTGGCTTTCGGTGGATGGGTGTCCCACTCGCTGCACTTTCTGCTCATTTCAAGGATATGCTGAGCCATTTGGTTAATAGACTTTTTTATTTCTGTCTTCGTGTTTGGGATACACTTGACCGTGGCTTGTGCCTCCTTTGCCAGTTGTTCCAATCTCTTCAACATAGATTTGAAATCGAGCAGCTCCTGCTGCTGGTTCTCATCCTCCCTCTCGGTTCTTCTTCTCTTGGTGCCCGTACTGCTGGCACTGCCGACAGAACTTACTGACCCTCTTCTAGAGCCCGGTGGTGATCTGGACAGTGAGCTTCGTCTTGCAAATGGATCTGTGACGTCGATCCATCCGTAGCTTGACGTTTCACCTCCAGCGTTTCCTTGTTTCCCGCTCAGTGTTGCAACATCTTCTTGCTCCTCATCTTTCCTTACTGTTTTTTCGAGTTTTAGGTTTAAATTCTCCATTTAGTACCCACGAGTATGGGACGAATATCAGCGTCGCTCCTCCGGGGTGGCGCCCGTTCCGGGGAGAAGGGACTTACTACGGTGAGGTGGCCCAGGTGCCTCAAAGGTTTTAACGACTTCGCTGTCGGTTATTTATAGAGGTTGTCTCCTCGCGGGCTGGCCAGTTAAGGCAAGCCCCGCGGCCACGAGTCCGCACGACGTTCCGCAGCTTCGCCCTACTGTAGTCGCTGAGGTGCGGGTCGTGGTTACGCTATGTGCCAGAGGACTGGCGCAGGGTCCACTGGTTTCAGGTTGACAGCCAATTCGTCGTCCATTTCGTAGCCATAGTCGTCGTCACTGCATCGTAGAGGGTTTGGGATAGGGGGAGGTATTTGGTGGGAGGGTTGAGGAAACACTGCAAACCTGTCCGCCATGGTTGAACCTGCCAGAGATCTCTTCATGTGTGATCTCCGACGGCATAGCTTTGCAGGGGATAGGGTGGGATCTTGGGTCAGCAGGGAAACCGGGATCGTTACACTGCTGGGTGTTGGGCGCCGGTAGTGGGAATGGCAGGCCCTTTTTTCTTTTCCTGTACAGGGTCCATCATTCCCAACATCAGCTCGCCATCGCTGGAGTGCCATTTGGACGCAAGATAAAGGAAACATTTTTCTTTTATTGTGCTGGTTCCTATATCTCGCGCACAGCGGTGCCGCATATACCCCCCCTGTATATGACGCGAGTAGGCAGACACTCGACGATTCTTATTCGCCACTCAAAGGAAGTAAACTTCCAAAGGGTGGCCAATGCAAGTCGACCCCGCCACTACTACTACTACTACTACTACTACTACTACTACTACTACTACTACTACTACTACTACTACTACTACAAGGAGAAGGTAGGAAAGACCGTTTTTTGTGGCACATGCTGATTGAAGAAAAGCCTCTTGAGCTTTCGAGCCTAGACACTCTGTACAAGAGCACGTGCAAGCTGAAGGATTTGTTATTACTCCACAAGAGGGACAAAGTGGCTGTGTCCGACATGGGAACATACGGCAAGGATACCTTACACAAAGTATTTGAGTACGTATTTCGGGATACCTCTATCAATGTGACTATATATGTGAACGAAAAGAGCCAACGTGGGGAAGGTAATATAAAAACGCTTCAAACTAGACCTGCTAAGTTTACCACGGACGCATTAATAATTAAGGCCCCAGGCAAGTCGTATGCTGACCTGGTCCGCGACATTAGGAAGGACGTAAAACTGGAAAGTGACGATGTATCTAGGATGAGGAAAACACAGCAGGGCGACCTTCTCCTTGAAGTAAAACGAGGTACAGCTGACAAGCTTAGAGAGACCATTGTCAGCCAAGTTCAAGGAACCCAGGTTATCAGGAAGACTCAAGAGGTGGTTCTACATATTTACGGAATGGATGTTTTAACTACCGTAGAGGAGATCCAGGAAGAAATTGCTAAAAAGTTAGGAGGAGAAACTCACAGCTGCAGGGTGTCATCTTTGAGACCTACTCAAAGAGGTGAGCAAAACGCGACAGTTATTGTCGACCGACTGTCGGCGCAAAAACTAGTAAATTACGAGCGCATCAAGATAGGATTGGTAAATTGCCCGGTAAGAGAGCGTAACTTGACAGATAAGTGTTCAAGATGCTGGGAATTTGGCCATAGACGTAGCGACTGCAAAGGGCCAGATAGATCTGCTCTCTGTCGGAAATGTGCCCAACCAGGACACCAAGCGAGAGAATGCAACAGACCACCTTATTGCCCTTCCTGCAAAATGGAGGGACACAGATTTAATGGGGCTGTTTGTCCTAAGTCCTTGCGAGCTAGTGACCGGGGTGACCATATGGGCTGCTAGCAATAATCTCCATGGCTTGCTTTCTTCAAATAAATCTAAACAGGTCGAAACTAGCCCAGAACATACTAAAGCAGACGGCTTCTGAATACAACGCGGACGTGATAATAGTCAGTGAGCAATACAAGGACGAGAACTATCCAAATTGGTATGCTGATCAAAGTAGCTCCTCGGCACTCTGGCTGAGGAACAGCTCTCATTTCCCTGTCACAGAACATGGCTCAGACACTAGTTTCGTGTGGGTCAAAAGCAGAAACGTGACATACGTAAGCTGCTACTTGTCCCCAAATGACAAAATAGCTACCTTCTTCTCAAAACTAGAAAGGTTGGAGGACACACTTCGCAACTTTAATGGTGAGCTGATTTTAGCCGGAGACTTCAATGCCAAGGCCTCTGCATGGGGCATGGAATGGTCCTGTACTAGAGGGGCAGCAATTGTCGACCTAGCTGCCAGGCTGGACTTGACAGTTCTAAACACAGGAAACACCACAACCTTTAGGCGGAGTGGACAGATAGGATCTATTATAGATATCTCCCTAGCATCGCCAGCACTAGCAGGCACATTGTCGGATTGGGCCGTTCTCGAAGACTTTTCAGGCAGTGACCATCAATATATCAAATTCTGCACCCCACCGAACGACGGCGTCAGAGACAAAAAAAATGAGCCCATTACTCCTCCCAGATGGAACATATCGAGGCTCAATAGGGAGCTGTTTATTAGAAATTTGGCAAACATAAACAGTCCTGTTGATCAAGCTAGAGCGATCAACGCAGAGCAAGCAAACTATATTGTCGAGCACACGATGCAACAGATTGTGGGATGCTGTGATTCTGCCATGCCTAGAAAAGTCGGTCAGGGACGGAGAAAGTCCGTATATTGGTGGAACAGTGAGATTGCCACCTTACGTGAGGAATCGTTGAGATTACGTCGCATTGCACAAAGAGCAAAAAGGAGAGACCAACGGGACATAGCCAAAGAAAATCTGTACAGAGAAGCGAAGAGAAAGCTTAGATTAGCCATACGGTCTAGCAAGAAAGCGTGCTGGAAAAATCTCTGCAACGACATCGACCTAGACGTCTGGGGACTTGGCTACAAAATAGCAATGCGGCGCCTTGGCCAGCAGGGCCCTGCTGGCCCTTTTGAGCTAGAGGAAATGCAGAATATCGTCAGTGCCTTGTTTCCTGACCACCCAGAACGACCCAGAAAGGAGTTTAGCGTCTCTGACAACTACGCCCTTTTTAGTGAAGAAGAGCTGAAGTTAGCCGCCTCTTCTGCAAAAGATGGCAAATCCCCAGGACCCGACAACATCCCGATTGAGATTGTAAAAATCATAGCCAAAGAAAAACCGCTTGTATTGCTTAACATGTACAACGCTTGTCTTCGAGCGGGTATCTTTCCGCAAAGATGGAAGGTGCAGAGATTAGTTCTGCTAGATAAAGGTAAGGGCCCACCAATAACACCTTCATCCTTTAGGCCTTTGGGTATGCTAGATGACACTGGTAAGATGTTTGAGAGGTTGATCCGTCTGAGACTACGTAGCGCCATCGAGGATGCGGGAGGATTGTCGGAGCACCAACATGGATTCAGGATACGCCATTCCACCATAGGAGCTCTCCAAGAGGTTTTGCATGAGACTCGCGAGGCCTGGCAAGGAAACCATCGTTCACGAAGCATCTGTGTATTAATCACTTTTGATGTGAGGAATGCCTTCAACTCGGCAAGATGGATAGACATGATGAATGCACTAGAGAGTCAATTCAGGGTTCCCGCATATCTGTTACGGGTAATTAACGATTACCTTTCAAATAGGAACCTCGTATTTCAAACGCTTGGTGGGCGACACGAGCGGGAAATTACATCGGGTGTGGCACAGGGCTCAGTGCTTGGGCCAGAACTTTGGAACGTAATGTACGACGGAATCCTACGGATCGATGTTCCAGATGGCGTGAAACTAATAGGGTTTGCCGACGATATTGCGGCGGTGGTAACAGCCAGAGATGTCGAACTGGCACGACAAAAAACAGAATTCGTCGCAGATTTGGTGCATGATTGGCTGAAACAACACGGGTTAAGAATGGCAGTAGCGAAGACCGAAGCGGTTATTCTTACCAGACAGCGATTGTCCTCGCTTCCCTTGGTTTTTGATCTTCCAGGTGCCAAAATCAAATCAAAGGATGAGGTGAAGTACTTGGGAGTGATCCTGGATAGAAAACTTACATACCACCAACATGTAATCGCAACCGCGAACAAGGCTACCAAAGCTGTGGCGGCGCTATCCAGGATCATGCCTAATATAGATGGACCCAAGGCCGATAAACGGCGCATCCTTATGAGTGTCACCAACTCGATAATGCTGTATGGGGCCGAAATCTGGAGCGACGCAATGAAGATCAATAAATATAGGAAGAAGTTTGCAGCTGTTCAGAGAACTGCAGCCCTACGGATTGTTTCGGCTTATCGAACTGTTGCCGAGAGTGCTGTCCTGGTAGTTGCCGGGGTCCCACCTATAGACCTTCTAGCGGTAGAGCGATACCGTCTCCGTAACTTTACTGATCAATCCAAATCGCTAGTCCGACAACAGACACTTAGGGAATGGCAAGAAAGGTGGCAAAGGGAGGAAAACGCTGCTTGGACTCATATACTCATTCCGGAAATAGAGCCTTGGTACTCTAGAAAGCACGGGCAGGTCAATTATTATCTCACGCAATTCCTTACGGGCCACGGAAATTTTAACAGGTATCTGCACTTAAGGGACATCAAAGAGAACTCAAACTGTCCGTACTGTACAAAAATTGACACGGCCCGCCACACCTTTTACGAGTGCGACAGGTGGCTGGAGGACAGACACACTCTTGAGGGCCGAATAGGGATGAAACTCGAACCGGAAAACACCATTGGACTTATGATACTAAGCGAAAAGAATTGGAACATGATTGCTTCATATATCGAGCGTGTCCTGAGAGAAAAGAAAAACGAGCAGCTCGACTAAGTGACAATGATCAACCTGCCCTCTGAAGTAATGCTAACGTAGTGCCGGAGGGTAAGGGTTGCAGTGCCAATACAACGGAAAAAACTACTACTACTACTACTACTACTACTACTACTACTACTACTACTACTGGGGTGTGGCTTGGCTCGCGTCCGTGGCTGAAAGGTAGGCGTCAAACCGCTGATAGTAAGCTACACGTGCACCCTGGATAACGCTAAACGAGTCAGCCCTCCATGGTGAATGACCACGATCGGGTAGCCAACCCCGGTGGCGGGAATCACCATGTGAGGGACCGAAAAGGCAGCGTCTGACCCGGAGCGGGCGGCTGTCAAGGGGTGGACCGGACTCCTAAAGCCGTGGAGAAGGCAACCAGTCTAGGGACGCGGACCCGAAGAACGAAGCAAGGGGCGGACTGGGCTCTGTAGCTGTAGTGAAAGCAGCCAGTCTAGGGAAGGATACCCGAACAAACCAACAAAAACCAAAAATGACAGACGACAGTAGAGGAAAGAGTTTTACGGTGCAGGGGGGTACGGAGACCCCAGTACACGCCCAGGGAGGGGAGAAAGCGGCCCAACCTGGTGCGATAGAAAGCGACCGCAATATACAAAAGGCAGCAGAGATTGTGTCTCAGGCGGTAGGCAACCAGGCCGCACAAGTTACTGGAAGAAATGACCCGCAAGGCGGCACATTGCACCCTTTTAAAAGGGTAGACAAGATATTGAGGAGCCCGCCTAGGGGACGCTCAATGTCTGTCTCAGAGGTGGACCTAGAGAGTATGGCGAAAGCGGAGGAGAATCCCGCAAAGCGCAAAAGGGAGGAAGGCCAGCAGGGAAGCCAAGCCAGTAGTACGTCTCCGATAATCAGAAGACTACTAGTGGTTGTGAACGAGCTGAAATCGGCTATCAAGGTCAATGTCAACACCAAGACACAAATTAAAAGGGATGTCGAAGAAGTTGGCAGGTTGGTGGACAAGCTGAAAGATATAGATCCTTCAGTAGGCGTCAAGGTACAAACGGTGACAATAAGCCAAGGTACGCAAACCGAACCACCACACATAAGTAGCAGCTGCCAAACAGAGGGTGTGTGGAGCAACCGAAAAAAGGGCGACACGGAACTGGCGGCTAAAATATCGGAAGCCATTTCTAAGCAGAAGGACGACTACAGCGCTTTTAGAAACCTGTCCGAAAAGCACTGGCCCCAAATGGCGTTCCAAAAGGTGCAGGAAATAGAAGGAAACCCGGTGTGGGGCAACCTAGATAAAAACGACCTAGTGCTGTGCAGTGAGGTGGACCAAACCTACGATAAGGGGATCGGCAGGCTATTCAGACTGAGATTCCCAGAGATAGAGTAGCTAGGAGTGGAACCAGAAGGTACAGAAGGTTTCTGCTACCTGAAGTATGAAACATCCTCTGT
Source organism: Callosobruchus maculatus (assembly GCA_951848785.1). Taxonomy (NCBI): domain Eukaryota; kingdom Metazoa; phylum Arthropoda; class Insecta; order Coleoptera; family Chrysomelidae; genus Callosobruchus; species Callosobruchus maculatus. Next base: position 818,079 of record CATOUR010000191.1, on the reverse strand, counting down.
AAGAAACAACAGGCCAGGAGCGCAGACAAAGCACTATGTGTATAAGGTGGTATTGGATAAGGACCAAGAGAAAACCTTCTCCAATTTCATACAGCTCAGGGAATGCGCCCTACGGGAGAGCAGGCATGGTATTGCGGTTCCGACACCCGACGTTGCTAGTAAGGACCGAATTAAGAAACTCCTGGAATTCGTCTTCGCAGGCACAAACCTCGAGGTTAAGCTGTACCTCCCACCGGGAAAGCAAACCAGCGAGGATAAAAGGACTGCGCGGAAGAAAAGCACCAAGGAAGAGCACGAAAGCACGAGGCAAATAACGAAGAACAAGTCGGACGGCCGGGGGACTGAGGCCGTTATTGTCTCAGCAAAAGATCTGACTTACGTGCAGATCCTCAAAAAACTTAAAGAGGATGCCAAGATCAGCGAACTTGGGGTCACTGTCAATAATGTCCGACAAACCAGGAGAGGAGATCTGGTTTTAACGGTGCCCAAGGAGGGGGGAGGTGCAGAACATCTGAAAGACGCACTAAGTAAGCTCCAGGCAGACGGCATAAGCACCAGAAGTGGCGGCAGGGTCACACTGCACGTCCGTGGCATAGATGGCGTAACCACAGCAGCGGAGGTAGAATCTGCTTTGCGGAAGGCAGTAAATGATACCCATGGTGACATAGAGGTCAAATCAATCAGGCCAACGAGGAATGGGAACCAGGTTGCAACAGTGCTAGTGTCAGGACGGCTTTCTGAAGACATCAGGCGGGCAGGTCGCATAAAAATAGGGTTCGTAATGTGCACTGTCGAGGAACGTGTGCCGGTCGAAAAGTGCAGGAAATGCTGGCGTACTGGACACAAGGCCAACAAGTGCAGGGGCGTCAATAGGCAAAACCTGTGCCTTAACTGCGTGAAAGAGGGACATCAAAAGGCAGACTGCAAAAATACATCCTTTTGCCCTATATGCGACAAGGAAGGTCACAGAGCAGGCTCCTTTGCCTGCCCGGTTTATGCTAAGGCACTGAAAACAGCTCAAGGCATAAGCAAAAGAACGCGCACAACAACCTCAGACAGTGCGGCCACAAGAGACGAGCGCCTAGACAGAGGGAGCGTACACTTGGATCAATAATGAAAAAAATCCTCCAAACCAACCTAAACAGGTCGCGAGCGGCACATGACATGGCCCATGCGCTGATGATGCAGAGGAATATAGACCTTCTCCTTGTGTCGGAACCGAATCGTATCATCTGCACCCAGTCCAAATGGTACACGGACCTGGAGATCGATGTTGCAGCGAACATCTACAATAAAAACCTAGTAGTCAATTCTGTCGAGAGGAAACATGGAGACCTGTGCATAAGTCTAAGCAAAGTCAAGATTTATTGCTGCTACTGCTCCCCAAATATTTCCTTCGAGCTCTATAACAAATACCTGGAAACACTCTGGGAAGACGTTTCGACAGCTGGCCGAGATGTAATAGTACTGGGAGACCTGAACGCTAAGTCATCAGAATGGGGGTCACCAACGACAGATAGGAGGGGCCACATCCTTTGTGAATGGCTAGCTGCCATGAATATGGTGGTTATAAATGATGGTCGCCGGCCAACGTTCTGCAGGGGAGCCTCGAGCTCCTACATTGACGTCACCCTGACTTCTCAAGAGGTTGCGGGAAATATACATGGTTGGGAGGTTCTTGAGACTGAAACGCTGAGCGACCACAACTTCATTTATTTCGAGCTCAACACGAAGGACAGACTCAAGAAAAGGCCAATCGAACGTCATACCCCATACGTAAACTTAAGCAAGTTTCGGGAAGCGCTGAACCTGAGAATCAGGGACATCAATTCTCTGAACGACGTTGATGAGCACCAGTACACCACCCTGATGCAGCAGCTGCTCAGAGACAGCGTCGTAAGGAGGGGGAAGAAAATCGCTAGCGTACCCTACTGGTGGAGCGATCAGATCGAGGAGGCGAGAGAGGGTTGCATCTCGGCGCGCCGGGAACATTCGAGAGCGCTGCGCAACAAAAGGAGGTCGGATGAGGAGAAGCGTGCGTTACATGAGGCGTACGCGGCCAAAAAAAGACTGCTACGAAAACTTATATATGCCGCGAAGAAGAAACTGTGGCAAGATCTTTGCGACAACGTGGATAACGACGTCTGGGGAGAGGGATACAAAATCGTCACGAAGACACTGACGGCACAGCCATCAACCGCCAATCTAAGTGACGACAGAAAAGTGGAGATCCTGAGGGAACTCTTCCCGGTACGCGCGGACTCATGGGAGAAAGAAAGCACTGCCGACCATGTGGAGCCTCTCACGTTGGAGGAGCTGAAGGAAGCAGCTGGAAAGCTGAAAGTAGGGAAGGCCCCTGGGCCAGACAGGATACCCCCGGAGGTAGTGAAAGAGGTGGTTTCCTCAGCACCAGATATGATCCTATCTCTCTTCAATCACCTCCTGAAGACGCAAAACTTTCCGAAGGCCTGGAAAGAAGCAAACGTGGTACTGCTGAGGAAGGGTGGGAAACCTCCAGAACTCGCCTCATCGTTCAGACCGATTTGCCTACTAGACACTGTGGGGAAGCTTTTCGAGATTGTCATACGTCAAAGGTTGCAGAATGAAATAGACAAAGCTGGAGGTCTTTCACCGTACCAGTTTGGTTTCCGTAGCGGCAAATCTACTGTCGACGCCCTGGAGGTGGTAACAAAAGCCTGCAGGGAATCCAAACAAAAATGGTGTGCAGCAGTGACGTTGGACGTGAAAAATGCGTTCAACACAGCCTCGTGGGGGAAAATCATGGAGGAACTCCGAGCTCGAAATGTGCCAAGGTATCTATACAACCTTATAAGTAGCTACCTTGACTCGAGAACCGTTAGGATCGCTGGCATAGAAATCCCAATGACAACGGGAGTTCCACAGGGTTCAGCTCTAGGACCGACACTGTGGAACATTCTTTATGACGGAGTTTTGAAGCTTACTCTGCCTGGTGGCACAAAAGCGGTGGGGTATGCAGACGATTTGGCCCTGGTAACTCTTGGGATATCTTAGAGATCTTTAATGCAGTAGTTTCCCATTTGCTTTCTGCATCCTCATGCCGTTGACCAGATGTATATACTGGTTCATCCGCCTTTAGGGACAATTTCTCACCCCAAGGACAAGAAGGTGTCCTGACTCTTGTCAACTCGTCCACCCAAGCTGTTGGTTGAGAAGAGGTTACTGCTTATACCGGCAGTAGTTTCGGTTCCTTTTGGTCGCCTTTTACGACTCGCAGTCGGGAAACCGTCCTTGACATAGGTTCAGCCGTTTCCTCACTATGTAGGTTCATACGCCTGCTTTCACAGCCGGTGACCACCATAGGCCCTTTTAAGGCAAGGACTACCAATCTTTTAGTCGCCTCTTACGATAGGCAGATTAAACCCTGGGACCATTCTAACCCGAGACCCAGACGGTATAGTATTAGGCAGTACTGCCAGTTAGACATAAATCTCCGAAGGTGATTTACACAGTGATGTTGTGTGTCCATGAGTAGCCTGTTGGCGAGACTTGTACTCCCACCCGGTAATTTTCCGGTGCTGAAGTATTCCTTTTGACACTGAGGCTTGAGCAAAGAAAGAGGTATTTTGCGCTACCCGTCGTTCTCCCCACAGACCTCTCGTGTCGGCCCCTATCAGCAGAGCGAAAATCTACGTCACTAATTTCCGTCGGTCTGTCTGTCTGTCAATCTGTCTGTCGCGATTTTCGACCCTAGTAATCTCAGTAACCGCTGCATGGATTTTGATGAAATTTGGGTAGCGATATGCTGTGGAGTCCTAGTAGGTAATGCTGCTAAAATTTTGAAAATCGGTGCATTGGCGGCATAGACGAACTGTATACTGGTGGAAAAAACAGATAGCAGATGCCAGGAGGGAGTGTATAAGAGCAAAAAGAGAGAACATAGCATATGCAGTGAGGGAACAGAAAAAGCAGGAGTACAGGGTAAAGGGAAAAGTACTTAGGCAACTTATTAAAACATGCAAACGTGACTGTTGGGAAAAACTCATTTCGGCTGACATATGGGGCAAGGGATATGAAATAGTTGTAAAAAGATTTGGCTCGGCTACACCTTACCATGCTATGAATTATGAGAAAAAGTTACAAATAATAAAGGCTCTGTTTCCTATCCGACGGCCAGTACAGTATGAGATTGTGAAGCTAGCGGTCAGAGAGATCTCCCATCTCTTCCTGAAGATAGCAAACAATGCCCTTGACTCAGGCCGCTTCCCAGAAACCTGGAAACGTGGTGTTGATCAGGAAGAAAGATAAACCTATGGAGCTGCCTACATCGTACAGAAATATATCACTGGTGAATGAATAAGGACCAGAGGCTATCCAGCACGGAACGTGGCTGGTGCATAGGCCACACGATGGGCCCTTTTGCACCTCTATCCGCGCTAGTTCCTAAGACCTGCCCTTTTGGCAAAGGCAAGTACATCCTTAGGTCCTATTCGTTTTATATCTATTGGTTTCAAGGTTCTTGAGCCCAGCATAGTCTGCCTGTGATAACCCAGGGTTTCACAGCGACACAAGATGTGTGCCGAGGATTCTTCCTCTTCACCACACCACGTGCACGTTGGGTCGTTGACCACCCTCATCACGAACAAGTGACGCCTGAAGGTGTTGTGACCCGTTAGTAGGCCTACTAGCGATCTCAAGTTACTCCTATCCAGAGAGAGACAAAATCGTCCTATTCTCTCTGCAGGCCCTGCTAATAGTTCCCGAGCTTGACGGAGATGACCAGAGATGTTGTTCCATCTCAGAGAGTGTTGATTCAGTATCCACTCTCCAGTTGTTTTCCTAATCAAGTTTGCAGATAGTCCTAAGGCTGGTTCCGGGCCCACAAAACTGTTGCCGGATCCTATCCTGGCCAGATGATCCGCCATTTCGTTACCCTTTACCCTCCTGCACTCCAGGACCAGTCCCGACGTTATTTTCCAAGCACTCAGTACTTTTATGGCTGCCTGACTGTCAGAGCAGATAGTAATCCGCCTCCTAGACTGCTAGAATCGTCGAATGTCCTTAGCCTGGATTCATAAAAGTCCAGCTACCCTGACTCCAGAGACGGAACCCAGTTTTTCTAGCTTCTCCTTGAATTACCAGATCCAAAGGAGGAAGATTCAATAGTGTTTCAATGGCACTCAAAGGTGTTGTGCGCACTGCACTGGCTATACTAAGATATGCCAAACGTTGAACCTTATTAAGTTTGGCTCTTATTGCCTCCGTCTTTATACAGGTCCACCACACTATGGAGCCATATATTAGTGACGGTCTGACTATTGTAGTGTAGAGCCAGTGCACCACTTTTGGGCTCAGGCCCAGCTACTACCGACAACTCTTCTGCAGGCCCATAATGAGTTTCGAGCCTTGCTTACCTTATAATCCACGTGCTGCCTCCAAGTCAGCCTGTGATCCAGTATGACTCCTAGATACTTTACTGACTGAGACAATTCAAGTGTCGTAATGAAAAAGGTAGGCCTCACGAGGCCTTCCATCTTCCTTCTCCTAGTGAACATAACGAGCTCCGTCTTTTCAGCGTTCACTGACTGATCTACCTCATTACACCACGTTTCCACAACGCGCAGCGCGCCTTGCATTACGTCGGAGACTGTATTAATGAATCTACCCCTGACCACTATGCTCAAATCGTCGGCATAGGCCTGCACGTAGACCCTTGTGTTACTTAGTCTCACGAGTAGGTCATTCACCACTAAGCACCATAGTAGAGGTGAAAAAACACCGCCTTGTGGGCAGCCTCGCGCTACTGCAACGCTATAGTTTATGTCATTAACACCCGTGTGCACCGTAAGTCAATTGCACGATTAGTTACGTAAACCTCCGTAAACCTCATCTAATCCATTAGATTACTTGTTTACTATGCACCGCAACCTGAAAATTTTGACACTGTCACTGTCAAAACAATCGTGTGAACACAACCTTGCCGTATCTCCAATCTATATCAGCTAATCTCTTGACGGTGCATGGCTACATGCCAAAGATTAGCAAAACGCGATTAGGGAACTAGGATTAGAATTGCCAAACGGTGCATACGGGTGTAAGCGTCGCAGAAGCCACCCGGCACTCTAGAGTGGTGAGAATCCACTCTACTCGGATTGGAGCAATTCCATGTCTCTCTAGGGTGCGTCTTATCGAATTGGTAGTGGTACAGTTGAACGCACCCTCGATGTCAAGAAATGCTACCATAGCCACTTCCCGTTGATCTAACGTTTTCTCAAGCCTGCTGACCAAATGATGAAGTGCCAGCTCAGCTAATTTTCCCGCCTGGTATGCGAACTGATAGGCATGGATTTCAACCCTTTGTAAGGGCCCATCCCTGATATATCTATCAACCAACCTCTCCAGTGTTTTTAGTAAAAACGACGAAAGGGTAATCGGTCTAAAGTCCTTCGGACCCTTGAATGCAACCAGCTCTTCGGTGTGAAGCCAGTAGCCACACAGGCGCGAAATATCCTAACTAGGTATGGTAGTACCAGATCTTGTCCATGTTGTAGCATGGCTGGAATGACGCCATCCTTACCTGGACTTTTGTATGGCGCAAAAGTATTTGTTGCCCATCCTGTGCGGTCATAAGTGACGACTTCTCCTGCCATCTGTCATTCCTCTCTATGAGGACTGCGGAGTGGCCTATGTGCACCTGTCTGTTGAGCAGCAGCCGATCCCGGAAGGTGCACACTCATCAGCAATTTAAGCGTTTTGTCCTCATTATTGGTTCTATGACCATTGGAGTCCGTCAAGGTCCCCAACTTGGACTTGGTGTCCTTGCTAAGGATCGTATGTATCCTTGCCGTCGCAGGAATATCGTTGATGGACCTGCAGAAGTTCCTCCGAGATTCCCTGGAGGCCCTCCTGACTTCCCTCTTATATTCCTGTAGCTTTATCCTATACTCCTCCCATTCAGGAGTACCTTTCCTGTACCTAACTCTTGTGAGTAGTTTGTGCAGGGACTTTTTCCTGGTTTCTAATTTCTGAGTCCAGAAGGTGGAATTGTCCGCCACGCCCACTTTCGTAGGGGACAGTTATCCTCAAAGGAGGCTCCAAGCCCTCCCCTTTACTGAGATCCTGATCTATAGGACGGAGCCTGCTACCTAGGTCCTCTTTATAAGAAGCCCAATTTGCTTGCCTAGGATTTCTAACGAAGATTTCCTCTTTTTTTCCGTCAATCCTAAACGTTATATGTCTATGGTCGGACAGTGACGATTCCAAGGATACGGTCCAGTCCTTGACCTCATTATAAATACCGACAGTGCCCAGTGTTATGTCTAGGACCTCGTCCCTCACATTGTTTGAGAAGGTAGGAGTGTCGCCAACATTCAGAACCTCTAGGTTCGAAGTCCCTAGAAATTCCATCAGCTCTTCACCACGTCTATTAGTGTTAGAGCTACCCCATAGAGTGTGATGGGCATTGCTATCATACCCCACGATAAGCTCGAGATTATTATCTCGACAGTGAGACACAAGGTCCTCCATCTCTTTTGAAGGAGGAGGATCTCCTGAATCATACGGTAAGTACGCTGAGCATACCACTAAACTCCTTTCAATGTCTTGTTCTCTAAGGTGAATCACCACCGCAACCATGTCCCTAGTTGTAAAGTCCATTAGTTGCCATGCATTCATATTATTACATAATACACACACTCTAGGCTTTGTCTCCGGAGAGCTACTAAAAATGATATACCCTGGAATGTTAAGCCCGCTAATAATGCCATTCCTTATCCAGGGTTCCTGAATAAGAGCTATGTCATAGCGACCACTAGTGATCGTCTGAGTGAGAACCCTAGAAGCCGCTATGCGATGCTGTAAATTAATTTGAATAAATGAAGTGTAACTCACCATTCTTTTTTTTTTCCGGCAGTCCATTCTTGTCTGTCTGTAGCGAACCAACGTCTAGTGCCCCACGGTGGAGCCCCGTTCGTTGCCGCTACCCTCGCTCTGACTGTGGCGTTCATCTGACTGCCACAGCATCCTAGCTCCCTCCAGTGCTGAGTCGGAGTCACTATCCAGTAGTTGCCCCCCCGCTCACTGGTGTGCTGCTCTGTGGCCCACTAGTTCCTGGTGTGGGCACATCCCTGTCCAACTCCAGAGACTCCTGAGGAGTCTGTTCCTGCCGCTCGGTCCCCCTTGAAGGAGCCCGAGCGGCAACAACAGCCTCCCCAGGTGCCAGCTGCCCTTGGTTCCTAGGCACCTGGCTCTCACCTGGGCCCTGATCACCGCCGGCAGCAGCAGTCCCGCGTTGATCTTTATTCTTGCTCAGCAGAGTAAACACTGCTGAGCTCGCTCCGCAGTAGAGCCGCAGCCCACTGCCCTCGATTACACCCCAGCTAATGGAGTCAACGCTGAGGACCAGATGCACGCCTTTCAGCTCCATCTTGACCTCCATCACTCTCCACGAGTTGGGGTGTATCCCAGGATTTTGCCTGCCTAACCTCCTCAGGAGGATGTCCTCTTTCACGTGAGGGCCCGAGAACCAAGCCATCACCCTCCTGAAGACGGGTAGGTCCTCATATCGCATCGCCCTGAGTCGTGCTCCTTCCCAGGGCCTCAGGTTGCCAACCTGAGCCTCCAGCCACGTCTGCGAAAACTCGTTCTCGCCCGCCCCCCTCAAAAAGTAGCAGTCAGCAAACCTTGGAAAGGCCCCTTGAAGTGGGAGCCCGTCCATCAGTCCGCTCACTGACTCCTGGATGCTGAAGACTTGCGTCTCTACCAACTGAGCACTCGGGTAGTCCTCGAGAACGAATACCACCCTGTGCCCGGTTTGCGCCACTCTTGCGTAGCTAACGTGAGCGGAAGTGCGAGCTCTCTTCCGCGATGAGGCACGCTCCGGTGTCACACTCGCCGACCTTGGACGCCTCCCAGCAATGCTAAGCCTCGCCGATGCCGCAGCTGCAACACCCGAAGGCGTCCTAGCCCGCACAGAAGCTGCAGCGCCCCCGAAGCAGATGCCCCCGAAGAGGCATCTCGACTTCCGGAGCCCTGCCCCTCCTGCGCCAGCCTTAGCCTCCGGGCCCGCTTCTTCTGCGCTCCCGTCCTATCACTCACTTGCTCTTCGCCAGTGAGGGTTCTATCGGGGTCTCCTAGTGAGAGGCCACCCGGCTGCTGTTCGGGGTCCCCTGATGGAGGGCCCCCGGATTTGGGTTTATTATTATTTTTATTGTTCATAATAAGTCCCACGAGTAAGGGGAGACTACATGGTCCGCACCCGCGGCGCCCCCTGCACGGGTGTAATGCTCGCCACTCTGGGAGGTCGCCTGGTATACCAGAGGCCCCGATAGCGACGGTGCACCCCCACCGCCACGCACCCTTTAGCACGGATCGCATGACACATTGGGTTGGGTTCTTCAGTTATCCTAGAGGACGTTCGGTGCGATCTCCTAGGCATGGGTGCATTCATTTTTATCGTGAGTACACCCTCCCCCAGGAGCTGGCACCGATACTGGCAATGCTGTTGCCCATTGCCAGGGAGCCTTTCGGGGCTCCAGCCTAGATCCGCCAGGACTAGCTTTGTCATATCTAATGAAAACAGGGGCCACTACGAGAAAGGTGCATTTCTGCACGGGGCAGGTGTCAGATGGGTCTCCTACCCACTCCTGGACGGTCTTGGGGGCCTCCCTGAGAGTGAAGAGGCTCGAGGACCTATAAACATCTGGTGATCTCGAGTCTCCGCACCCCCTTAACCCCTATATATCACTGCTGGATGCTGCAGGAAGATTATTAGAGCATATGATCTTGGAAAGATTGCTTGCAGATACTGAGGCGAAAGGTACCCTATCAGACAGACAGTCCGGTTTCCGCAAAAATAGATCAGCGATAGATGCCATCAATACGATTGTTCGGATTGCACGCAATGCCAATATCGCCATCGTAGTAAATAGGAAGATGCAACTATGTGCACCTAAAACGCTCGACATTAAGAACGCTTTCAATGCAGCGCTAAGAGATGGCATAATCCAGAAGCTTGAAAGCATTGTTTCGGATGAGCACGTGTTTCGGTTGCTCGTAAGCTACCTAAGAGGCCGTAAAGTCTATGTAGAGCCTGGAGATGGTGTACTAGAAGTGAACAGTGGTGTCCCGCAGGGGTCAATATTGGGTCCCACATTGTGGAATATAGTATTCGATGACGTCTTGAGAATTGAAATGCCACAAGGGGTCACGACAATTGCCTATGCCGATGATTTGGCCATAGTTGTTATCGCTAGGGAGGAGGAGGAGTTCACAGCCAAGGCCAACTGGGCAATTGAAGAGGTGATCTGCTGGCTTGGAGGTAAAGAGCTTACGATGGCCCCCGAAAAGACTGAAGCAGTGATACTCACTAAGAGGAGAAAAATTGGAGAGATATGCTTTAATGTTAAAGGCCGGAACATATTACCTGAAAGGGCCATAAAATATCTTGGTGTATGGCTGGATAAGAAACTCAGATTTAAAGAACGTATAGAACGCACAGCTGAAAAGACGCTAAGGATGGTGGCAGCTCTCTTGAGGTTAATGCCAAATGTGGGTGGCCCTAGAGCCAGTAAAAGAGCTATCCTGGACTCAGTGGCGTTTTCCAAAATGTCGTATGTTGCTCTGGTATGGCAATCAGCTCTAGGAATCGAGATAAATCGGAAGAAACTCCAAGCAATAAATAGGAGAATTGCAATTAGAATCACTAGTGCCTATAAAACGATCTCGACAGAAGCAGCTGTCGGTCTGTCGGTCTGTCGGTCTGTCGGTCTGTCGGTCTGTCGGTCTGTCGGTCTGTCGGTCTGTCGGTCTGTCGGTCTGTCGGTCTGTCGGTCTGTCGGTCTGTCGGTCTGTCGGTCTGTCGGTCTGTCGGTCTGTCGGTCTGTCGGTCTGTCGGTCTGTCGGTCTGTCGGTCTGTCGGTCTGTCGGTCTGTCGGTCTGTCGGTCTGTCGGTCTGTCGGTCTGTCGGTCTGTCGGTCTGTCGGTCTGTCGGTCTGTCGGTCTGTCGGTCTGTCGGTCTGTCGGTCTGTCGGTCTGTCGGTCTGTCGGTCTGTCGGTCTGTCGGTCTGTCGGTCTGTCGGTCTGTCGGTCTGTCGGTCTGTCGGTCTGTCGGTCTGTCGGTCTGTCGGTCTGTCGGTCTGTCGGTCTGTCGGTCTGTCGGTCTGTCGGTCTGTCGGTCTGTCGGTCTGTCGGTCTGTCGGTCTGTCGGTCTGTCGGTCTGTCGGTCTGTCGGTCTGTCGGTCTGTCGGTCTGTCGGTCTGTCGGTCTGTCGGTCTGTCGGTCTGTCGGTCTGTCGGTCTGTCGGTCTGTCGGTCTGTCGGTCTGTCGGTCTGTCGGTCTGTCGGTCTGTCGGTCTGTCGGTCTGTCGGTCTGTCGGTCTGTCGGTCTGTCGGTCTGTCGGTCTGTCGGTCTGTCGGTCTGTCGGTCTGTCGGTCTGTCGGTCTGTCGGTCTGTCGGTCTGTCGGTCTGTCGGTCTGTCGGTCTGTCGGTCTGTCGGTCTGTCGGTCTGTCGGTCTGTCGGTCTGTCGGTCTGTCGGTCTGTCGGTCTGTCGGTCTGTCGGTCTGTCGGTCTGTCGGTCTGTCGGTCTGTCGGTCTGTCGGTCTGTCGGTCTGTCGGTCTGTCGGTCTGTCGGTCTGTCGGTCTGTCGGTCTGTCGGTCTGTCGGTCTGTCGGTCTGTCGGTCTGTCGGTCTGTCGGTCTGTCGGTCTGTCGGTCTGTCGGTCTGTCGGTCTGTCGGTCTGTCGGTCTGTCGGTCTGTCGGTCTGTCGGTCTGTCGGTCTGTCGGTCTGTCGGTCTGTCGGTCTGTCGGTCTGTCGGTCTGTCGGTCTGTCGGTCTGTCGGTCTGTCGGTCTGTCGGTCTGTCGGTCTGTCGGTCTGTCGGTCTGTCGGTCTGTCGGTCTGTCGGTCTGTCGGTCTGTCGGTCTGTCGGTCTGTCGGTCTGTCGGTCTGTCGGTCTGTCGGTCTGTCGGTCTGTCGGTCTGTCGGTCTGTCGGTCTGTCGGTCTGTCGGTCTGTCGGTCTGTCGGTCTGTCGGTCTGTCGGTCTGTCGGTCTGTCGGTCTGTCGGTCTGTCGGTCTGTCGGTCTGTCGGTCTGTCGGTCTGTCGGTCTGTCGGTCTGTCGGTCTGTCGGTCTGTCGGTCTGTCGGTCTGTCGGTCTGTCGGTCTGTCGGTCTGTCGGTCTGTCGGTCTGTCGGTCTGTCGGTCTGTCGGTCTGTCGGTCTGTCGGTCTGTCGGTCTGTCGGTCTGTCGGTCTGTCGGTCTGTCGGTCTGTCGGTCTGTCGGTCTGTCGGTCTGTCGGTCTGTCGGTCTGTCGGTCTGTCGGTCTGTCGGTCTGTCGGTCTGTCGGTCTGTCGGTCTGTCGGTCTGTCGGTCTGTCGGTCTGTCGGTCTGTCGGTCTGTCGGTCTGTCGGTCTGTCGGTCTGTCGGTCTGTCGGTCTGTCGGTCTGTCGGTCTGTCGGTCTGTCGGTCTGTCGGTCTGTCGGTCTGTCGGTCTGTCGGTCTGTCGGTCTGTCGGTCTGTCGGTCTGTCGGTCTGTGGGTCTGTCACATTATTAGTGAAGACGTAAAACCATTTGTTGAGCCTCAATATCTCAATATGGCGAAACTGAAGTGTTTTAACAATGACTAATACATTGTTTTAACCATAGGATGTCACTGCCTTTCAAGTAGTCGAGTTGAGAATACGAGTAATATCGATTCTCTTGAGTCTTACTATGAGAATAATTCGTCAACATGGGCTATCAACAACAATCAACATCACCTAAAATAAATCGGATATTGATTGCATGGTTTCATTGACCATCAATTAAGGTAGTGGCCTCAAGAAGATCGGTAATATCATTTTTCTTGGGCCGCTCATGTGTTTACGATTGTGTCGTGATTTGTTTGTGCTGTCGTTAAAATGCCGAAATTGAGGAAATTGACAATGCACGAATTTTCACAAAGTAAGTGTTAATACCTAAATACAACGCTTCCAAAAGGTTCGTCGGTAACTACGACGACATGCTTACATGACAATTTTTCCTGGTGGTTCGGGAACCTCTCCATTAGCGAACTTAGTTTATTAGAAACCCTCGTATCTATGTACTGACAATTTTATCTCATGTTCGTAATTCAGTCTGGGGGACATTGTGCGAGGTATTGGAATTCTTCAGAGAAGAAAACTCACTTAGATTCGCCAATTAATCCTAACAGTAATAAGACCTTTGCAACAAAAGTTTTTTCCGGACAACTTTTAAATACTTGAAAAACTAGTGCGGACACTTTATATGAATCTGCACTGCATTATATATGATTGAATCTTTAACGATGATTTCGAGGTAATTAATTCAAAATAATACAATACAATCCATATTCATGGACTCAAATTTTGTTTTATTTCTGTATATCGGTGCTGTCGTTTCCATTGAAACCGCAGCTAAAATGGGGCATAAACATCAACCGTTTCTACAATCGTGAGTAAAATCTGATTGAGACACACACACAGCAGCTAAATGGGGCCCACCAGTTTCTATAATCTTGAGTAAAATCTAATTGCGACACACAAACAGCAGCTCAGTGGGTTTCACCAGTTTCTATAATCATGAGTAAAATCTGATTGCGACACACAAACAGCAGCTAAATGGGGCCCACCAGTTTCTACAACCATGCGTAAAATCTGATTGAGACAGACAAACATCAGCAAAATGGGGTTCACTAGTTTCGACAATTATGAGTAAAAAATCTGATTGAGACACTCAAGCAGCAGCTAAAGAGGCCAACAGTTTCTACAATCATGAGTAAAATCTGATTGAGACACACAAACAGCAGCTAAAGGGGGCTCACCAGTTTCTACAATCATGAGTAAAGTCTGATTGAGACACTGAAATAACATCTAAATGGGGCCCACGGCCCACCAATGTCTACAATGAGACACTGAAACTGCAGCTGAAGAGGACCGTAAATGCCACCAGTTTCTATAATCATGAGTAAAATCTGCTTGATACATTAACGAACATGGCAAGCATCAGGAATATGTCAATATCAATGTATTTATATATTTTTTTTCTGTACCATTGCTCTTGCTACATTCCAGTAATAGGTAAGCAACCTGTATATGTTGAATATGTTGAAGACATATATTAGGTTGGAACACCGTATTGTAAAATAAATTTAGGGTTAAGTGGAAGAATAACTTTGAGCTAAACTTCGCCCGCTACTGTAAATTAATTAAATAAAGACGTTTTATTATTATTCTTATGAGTAATATCTGGTTTCAGTTTCCTTTGAAGTAACAAAAAAAAACATGATAAGTGGTTTCCTTACCAGTGAAGTACTTAAATATGAGCAAAATATGATTGAGAATCTCTATTCATCACGCTGTGATGTCTTCAATGTGGTGAAAGCTCATTCACGCACATTGAAGACAAACCAAATATGGCTTTCTTCAGTCCGCGAAATTTATCTCCTTTCAGTTGACAGTGATTCGAAAAGTCATAAGTACTAACACTAACGATTTCAACACATTCTAGTAAACAACCAGTTTGCATTGAATGGGGTTTCAAAACAAATGCAGCAAACTGAAAGGATGGAATCTCAAAAGTCAACCATTCGGTTGATATCGTACCACAAACGTGGGGGAAAAAATAATGTTTTAATTGTTGTATCTTAAGAACAAAAGGAGATAAAATTTATGAAAGTATTACTATTACACAAACATACTTATTTGTTGTGTTATTACCTGTTTGTGACTTGCTGTCCGAAGCTTGACATACTGTTACGAACACGCGCCCACAAAACCCTCAAGGCCGCGTGGGATGATAACTCTGGATATTTCGCTGCTAAATAGTTATTAGTGAGACTGTAGAGAAATACTGTGGGATGATAACTCTGGATATTTCGCTGCTAAATAGTTATTAGTGAGACTGTAGAGAAATACTATCTGTCCATGCCCATTGCCCAGGTAACACATCCTCGTTGTGATTTTTGCTGTTAGTAGACAATGTCCGCTAAGGGAACACCTATCTACATTACGAAGTAAGTTAAGTGATATATCCCCCTGTCTTATCAATGCGAACACAAAATAGGGAGACTGCTGCTGCATCCCGTGAAGGTCTCAACCCATCGTACCGCAACTTAGTGCGGGTTTAGCGGAAGCGCTGTTAGCATCGCTCCCTAAACCCAAGAGTAGGAAGGTCCTGAAATATTTCCAGACCTTACAGCACTTATTGCAGTCTTATTTATCTAACGGTTTAGACAACTTCCTCCTGAACATATAAAATTTGTCAGGGGAAGGGAACAAAGCTGAGCGACAACAAGGAAGGGGAGCCAGCCTGCGGCATCCATTTCCAAGAAAATTTTTAAACCTATTAAGAACCATTCAAGGTCACTGGGGTTTCTTTATGTATTTCACCCCGAATATGTTTTATTCTTTGGCAAAGACAAATCAAACTGCTATAATAATGTTAATCATTCGATGCAACTTCCTACATCCCTAAGGTTCTTTATAAAAAAAAAGTTCTAGGTAAGTTCTGTCGGTCTGTCGGTCTGTCGGTCTGTCGGTCTGTCGGTCTGTCGGTCTGTCGGTCTGTCGGTCTGTCGGTCTGTCGGTCTGTCGGTCTGTCGGTCTGTCGGTCTGTCGGTCTGTCGGTCTGTCGGTCTGTCGGTCTGTCGGTCTGTCGGTCTGTCGGTCTGTCGGTCTGTCGGTCTGTCGGTCTGTCGGTCTGTCGGCCTGTCGGCCTGTCGGTCTGTCGGTCTGTCGGTCTGTCGGTCTGTCGGTCTGTCGGTCTGTCGGTCTGTCGGTCTGTCGGTCTGTCGGTCTGTCGGTCTGTCGGTCTGTCGGTCTGTCGGTCTGTCGGTCTGTCGGTCTGTCGGTCTGTCGGTCTGTCGGTCTGTCGGTCTGTCGGTCTGTCGGTCTGTCGGTCTGTCGGTCTGTCGGTCTGTCGGTCTGTCGGTCTGTCGGTCTGTCGGTCTGTCGGTCTGTCGGTCTGTCGGTCTGTCGGCCTGTCGGCCTGTCGGCCTGTCGGTCTGTCGGTCTGTCGGTCTGTCGGTCTGTCGGTCTGTCGGTCTGTCGGTCTGTCGGTCTGTCGGTCTGTCGGTCTGTCGGTCTGTCGGTCTGTCGGTCTGTCGGTCTGTCGGTCTGTCGGTCTGTCGGTCTGTCGGTCTGTCGGTCTGTCGGTCTGTCGGTCTGTCGGTCTGTCGGTCTGTCGGTCTGTCGGTCTGTCGGTCTGTCGGTCTGTCGGTCTGTCGGTCTGTCGGTCTGTCGGTCTGTCGGTCTGTCGGTCTGTCGGTCTGTCGGTCTGTCGGTCTGTCGGTCTGTCGGTCTGTCGGTCTGTCGGTCTGTCGGTCTGTCGGTCTGTCGGTCTGTCGGTCTGTCGGTCTGTCGGTCTGTCGGTCTGTCGGTCTGTCGGTCTGTCGGTCTGTCGGTCTGTCGGTCTGTCGGTCTGTCGGTCTGTCGGTCTGTCGGTCTGTCGGTCTGTCGGTCTGTCGGTCTGTCGGTCTGTCGGTCTGTCGGTCTGTCGGTCTGTCGGTCTGTCGGTCTGTCGGTCTGTCGGTCTGTCGGTCTGTCGGTCTGTCGGTCTGTCGGTCTGTCGGTCTGTCGGTCTGTCGGTCTGTCGGTCTGTCGGTCTGTCGGTCTGTCGGTCTGTCGGTCTGTCGGTCTGTCGGTCTGTCGGTCTGTCGGTCTGTCGGTCTGTCGGTCTGTCGGTCTGTCGGTCTGTCGGTCTGTCGGTCTGTCGGTCTGTCGGTCTGTCGGTCTGTCGGTCTGTCGGTCTGTCGGTCTGTCGGTCTGTCGGTCTGTCGGTCTGTCGGTCTGTCGGTCTGTCGGTCTGTCGGTCTGTCGGTCTGTCGGTCTGTCGGTCTGTCGGTCTGTCGGTCTGTCGGTCTGTCGGTCTGTCGGTCTGTCGGTCTGTCGGTCTGTCGGTCTGTCGGTCTGTCGGTCTGTCGGTCTGTCGGTCTGTCGGTCTGTCGGTCTGTCGGTCTGTCGGTCTGTCGGTCTGTCGGTCTGTCGGTCTGTCGGTCTGTCGGTCTGTCGGTCTGTCGGTCTGTCGGTCTGTCGGTCTGTCGGTCTGTCGGTCTGTCGGTCTGTCGGTCTGTCGGTCTGTCGGTCTGTCGGTCTGTCGGTCTGTCGGTCTGTCGGTCTGTCGGTCTGTCGGTCTGTCGGTCTGTCGGTCTGTCGGTCTGTCGGTCTGTCGGTCTGTCGGTCTGTCGGTCTGTCGGTCTGTCGGTCTGTCGGTCTGTCGGTCTGTCGGTCTGTCGGTCTGTCGGTCTGTCGGTCTGTCGGTCTGTCGGTCTGTCGGTCTGTCGGTCTGTCGGTCTGTCGGTCTGTCGGTCTGTCGGTCTGTCGGTCTGTCGGTCTGTCGGTCTGTCGGTCTGTCGGTCTGTCGGTCTGTCGGTCTGTCGGTCTGTCGGTCTGTCGGTCTGTCGGTCTGTCGGTCTGTCGGTCTGTCGGTCTGTCGGTCTGTCGGTCTGTCGGTCTGTCGGTCTGTCGGTCTGTCGGTCTGTCGGTCTGTCGGTCTGTCGGTCTGTCGGTCTGTCGGTCTGTCGGTCTGTCGGTCTGTCGGTCTGTCGGTCTGTCGGTCTGTCGGTCTGTCGGTCTGTCGGTCTGTCGGTCTGTCGGTCTGTCGGTCTGTCGGTCTGTCGGTCTGTCGGTCTGTCGGTCTGTCGGTCTGTCGGTCTGTCGGTCTGTCGGTCTGTCGGTCTGTCGGTCTGTCGGTCTGTCGGTCTGTCGGTCTGTCGGTCTGTCGGTCTGTCGGTCTGTCGGTCTGTCGGTCTGTCGGTCTGTCGGTCTGTCGGTCTGTCGGTCTGTCGGTCTGTCGGTCTGTCGGTCTGTCGGTCTGTCGGTCTGTCGGTCTGTCGGTCTGTCGGTCTGTCGGTCTGTCGGTCTGTCGGTCTGTCGGTCTGTCGGTCTGTCGGTCTGTCGGTCTGTCGGTCTGTCGGTCTGTCGGTCTGTCGGTCTGTCGGTCTGTCGGTCTGTCGGTCTGTCGGTCTGTCGGTCTGTCGGTCTGTCGGTCTGTCGGTCTGTCGGTCTGTCGGTCTGTCGGTCTGTCGGTCTGTCGGTCTGTCGGTCTGTCGGTCTGTCGGTCTGTCGGTCTGTCGGTCTGTCGGTCTGTCGGTCTGTCGGTCTGTCGGTCTGTCGGTCTGTCGGTCTGTCGGTCTGTCGGTCTGTCGGTCTGTCGGTCTGTCGGTCTGTCGGTCTGTCGGTCTGTCGGTCTGTCGGTCTGTCGGTCTGTCGGTCTGTCGGTCTGTCGGTCTGTCGGTCTGTCGGTCTGTCGGTCTGTCGGTCTGTCGGTCTGTCGGTCTGTCGGTCTGTCGGTCTGTCGGTCTGTCGGTCTGTCGGTCTGTCGGTCTGTCGGTCTGTCGGTCTGTCGGTCTGTCGGTCTGTCGGTCTGTCGGTCTGTCGGTCTGTCGGTCTGTCGGTCTGTCGGTCTGTCGGTCTGTCGGTCTGTCGGTCTGTCGGTCTGTCGGTCTGTCGGTCTGTCGGTCTGTCGGTCTGTCGGTCTGTCGGTCTGTCGGTCTGTCGGTCTGTCGGTCTGTCGGTCTGTCGGTCTGTCGGTCTGTCGGTCTGTCGGTCTGTCGGTCTGTCGGTCTGTCGGTCTGTCGGTCTGTCGGTCTGTCGGTCTGTCGGTCTGTCGGTCTGTCGGTCTGTCGGTCTGTCGGTCTGTCGGTCTGTCGGTCTGTCGGTCTGTCGGTCTGTCGGTCTGTCGGTCTGTCGGTCTGTCGGTCTGTCGGTCTGTCGGTCTGTCGGTCTGTCGGTCTGTCGGTCTGTCGGTCTGTCGGTCTGTCGGTCTGTCGGTCTGTCGGTCTGTCGGTCTGTCGGTCTGTCGGTCTGTCGGTCTGTCGGTCTGTCGGTCTGTCGGTCGGTCTGTCGGTCGGTCGGTCGATCGGTCGGTCGGTCGGTCGGTGGGTCGGTCGGTCGGTCGGTCGGTCGGTCGGTCGGTCTGTCGGTCTGTCGGTCTGTCGGTCTGTCGGTCTGTCGGTCTGTCGGTCTGTCGGTCTGTCGGTCTGTCGGTCTGTCGGTCTGTCGGTCTGTCGGTCTGTCGGTCTGTCGGTCTGTCGGTCTGTCGGTCTGTCGGTCTGTCGGTCTGTCGGTCTGTCGGTCTGTCGGTCTGTCGGTCTGTCGGTCTGTCGGTCTGTCGGTCTGTCGGTCTGTCGGTCTGTCGGTCTGTCGGTCTGTCGGTCTGTCGGTCTGTCGGTCTGTCGGTCTGTCGGTCTGTCGGTCTGTCGGTCTGTCGGTCTGTCGGTCTGTCGGTCTGTCGGTCTGTCGGTCTGTCGGTCTGTCGGTCTGTCGGTCTGTCGGTCTGTCGGTCTGTCGGTCTGTCGGTCTGTCGGTCTGTCGGTCTGTCGGTCTGTCGGTCTGTCGGTCTGTCGGTCTGTCGGTCTGTCGGTCTGTCGGTCTGTCGGTCTGTCGGTCTGTCGGTCTGTCGGTCTGTCGGTCTGTCGGTCTGTCGGTCTGTCGGTCTGTCGGTCTGTCGGTCTGTCGGTCTGTCGGTCTGTCGGTCTGTCGGTCTGTCGGTCTGTCGGTCTGTCGGTCTGTCGGTCTGTCGGTCTGTCGGTCTGTCGGTCTGTCGGTCTGTCGGTCTGTCGGTCTGTCGGTCTGTCGGTCTGTCGGTCTGTCGGTCTGTCGGTCTGTCGGTCTGTCGGTCTGTCGGTCTGTCGGTCTGTCGGTCTGTCGGTCTGTCGGTCTGTCGGTCTGTCGGTCTGTCGGTCTGTCGGTCTGTCGGTCTGTCGGTCTGTCGGTCTGTCGGTCTGTCGGTCTGTCGGTCTGTCGGTCTGTCGGTCTGTCGGTCTGTCGGTCTGTCGGTCTGTCGGTCTGTCGGTCTGTCGGTCTGTCGGTCTGTCGGTCTGTCGGTCTGTCGGTCTGTCGGTCTGTCGGTCTGTCGGTCTGTCGGTCTGTCGGTCTGTCGGTCTGTCGGTCTGTCGGTCTGTCGGTCTGTCGGTCTGTCGGTCTGTCGGTCTGTCGGTCTGTCGGTCTGTCGGTCTGTCGGTCTGTCGGTCTGTCGGTCTGTCGGTCTGTCGGTCTGTCGGTCTGTCGGTCTGCCGGGCTGGCGGGCTGTCGGTCTGTCGGTCTGTCGGTCTGTCGGTCTGTCGGTCTGTCGGTCTGTCGGTCTGTCGGTCTGTCGGTCTGTCGGTCTGTCGGTCTGTCGGTCTGTCGGTCTGTCGGTCTGTCGGTCTGTCGGTCTGTCGGTCTGTCGGTCTGTCGGTCTGTCGGTCTGTCGGTCTGTCGGTCTGTCGGTCTGTCGGTCTGTCGGTCTGTCGGTCTGTCGGTCTGTCGGTCTGTCGGTCTGTCGGTCTGTGGGTCTGTCACATTATTAGTGAAGACGTAAAACCATTTGTTGAGCCTCAATATCTCAATATGGCGAAACTGAAGTGTTTTAACAATGACTAATACATTGTTTTAACCATAGGATGTCACTGCCTTTCAAGTAGTCGAGTTGAGAATACGAGTAATATCGATTCTCTTGAGTCTTATTATGAGAATAATTCGTCAACATGGGCTATCAACAACAATCAACATCACCTAAAATAAATCGGATATTGATTGCATGGTTTCATTGACCATAAATTAAGGTAGTGGCCTCAAGAAGATCGGTAATATCGTTTTTCTTGGGCCGCTCATGTGTTTACGATTGTGTCGTGATTTGTTTGTGCTGTCGTTAAAATGCCGAAATTGAGGAAATTGACAATGCACGAATTTTCACAAAGTAAGTGTTAATACCTAAATACAACGCTTCCAAAAGGTTCGTCGGTAACTACGACGACATGCTTACATGACAATTTTTCCTGGTGGTTCGGGAACCTCTCCATTAGCGAACTTAGTTTATTAGAAACCCTCGTATCTATGTACTGACAATTTTATCTCATGTTCGTAATTCAGTCTGGGGGACATTGTGCGAGGTATTGGAATTCTTCAGAGAAGAAAACTCACTTAGATTCGCCAATTAATCCTAACAGTAATAAGACCTTTGCAACAAAAGTTTTTTCCGGACAACTTTTAAATACTTGAAAAACTAGTGCGGACACTTTATATGAATCTGCACTGCATTATATATGATTGAATCTTTAACGATGATTTCGAGGTAATTAATTCAAAATAATACAATACAATCCATATTCATGGACTCAAATTTTGTTTTATTTCTGTATATCGGTGCTGTCGTTTCCATTGAAACCGCAGCTAAAATGGGGCATAAACATCAACCGTTTCTACAATCGTGAGTAAAATCTGATTGAGACACACACACAGCAGCTAAATGGGGCCCACCAGTTTCTATAATCTTGAGTAAAATCTAATTGCGACACACAAACAGCAGCTCAGTAGGTTTCACCAGTTTCTATAATCATGAGTAAAATCTGATTGCGACACACAAACAGCAGCTAAATGGGGCCCACCAGTTTCTACAACCATGCGTAAAATCTGATTGAGACAGACAAACATCAGCAAAATGTGGTTCACTAGTTTCGACAATTATGAGTAAAAAATCTGATTGAGACACTCAAGCAGCAGCTAAAGAGGCCAACAGTTTCTACAATCATGAGTAAGATCTGATTGAGACACACAAACAGCAGCTAAAGGGGGCTCACCAGTTTCTACAATCATGAGTAAAGTCTGATTGAGACACTGAAATAACATCTAGATGGGGCCCACGGCCCACCAATGTCTACAATGAGACACTGAAACTGCAGTTGAAGAGGACCGTAAATGCCACCAGTTTCTATAATCATGAGTAAAATCTGCTTGATACATTAACGAACATGGCAAGCATCAGGAATATGTCAATATCAATGTATTTATATATTTTTTTTCTGTACCATTGCTCTTGCTACATTCCAGTAATAGGTAAGCAACCTGTATATGTTGAATATGTTGAAGACATATATTAGGTTGGAACACCGTATTGTAAAATAAATTTAGGGTTAAGTGGAAGAATAACTTTGAGCTAAACTTCGCCCGCTACTGTAAATTAATTAAATAAAGACGTTTTATTATTATTCTTATGAGTAATATCTGGTTTCAGTTTCCTTTGAAGTAACAAAAAAAACATGATAAGTGGTTTCCTTACCAGTGAAGTACTTAAATATGAGCAAAATATGATTGAGAATCTCTATTCATCACGCTGTGATGTCTTCAAGGCCGCGTGGGATGATAACTCTGGATATTTCGCTGCTAAATAATTATTAGTGAGACTGTAGAGAAATACTATCTGTCCATGCCCATTGCCCAGGTAACACATCCTCGTTGTGATTTTTGCTGTTAGTGGACAATGTCCGCTAAGGGAACACCTATCTACATTACGAAGTAAGTTAAGTGATATATCCCCCTGTCTTATCAATGCGAACACAAAATAGGGAGACTGCTGCTGCATCCCGTGAAGGTCTCAACCCATCGTACCGCAACTTAGTGCGGGTTTAGCGGAAGCGCTGTTAGCATCGCTCCCTAAACCCAAGAGTAGGAAGGTCCTGAAATATTTCCAGACCTTACAGCACTTATTGCAGTCTTATTTATCTAACGGTTTAGACAACTTCCTCCTGAACATATAAAATTTGTCAGGGGAAGGGAACAAAGCTGAGCGACAACAAGGAAGGGGAGCCAGCCTGCGGCATCCATTTCCAAGAAAATTTTTAAACCTATTAAGAACCATTCAAGGTCACTGGGGTTTCTTTATGTATTTCACCCCGAATATGTTTTATTCTTTGGCAAAGACAAATCAAACTGCTATAATAATGTTAATCATTCGATGCAACTTCCTACATCCCTAAGGTTCTTTATAAAAAAAAAAGTTCTAGGGTTTACATTTAGTACGAGTACTAATAACATGTCCGTACCACCAAAAAAATCCTAAAAAATCAATAAGAAACAAAAGTAATATAAAAATTGGAGATTTTGCCATCAGGTTCCTCGTCATCCTATTCTCAGCACTCCCAGCCATTTCATACAGGTAGGCTCACATTAAAAAGCTTGAACACCAAAGTTAATAGTGCTATTGCGGTCATAAAATTGCATTCTAAAAATGATGACTTGCATTAAGCTAGGTGCAGTGTTTCACTTGAAAACGTCATTACCACGTTAAATACCAATAGAATTATTTGAATACAGCATTCACCAAACCACTTTTCAAAAAAACATGGTTTTGGCACTATCTAATCGATTCATTGGCTTTCATCAGAGCCAAAAATGGTCCAGTGTTTATCTCTTGGCACCTTGATGCTCAATCTTCCGCTACAGATCTGTTAACTGGGAAGACATTTTTTTCAAAGCATTCCCACATTTCTCGCTTCTACCGAGAATTTGAAACCGAAAATAACAGCTGAGAAGGCACAAGAAATCGCAGTCTACCTGTTATGGAAAACGCAACCTGGGTTTTAGTATTGGAAAACCTACAAATAGCAAATAGCACCTGTTCAAATCACTCTAACTTCCACCTTGCAGGAAACCTCATCCTCTGTGGAAGAGCCTTATCCTGCATCTACACAAAATAACATGTAGACCAGAACTTTAAGAAAATTGATCAACTTCTACTTACGTCCAAAAAACATCACGACCCAGCCACACCACAAACTGTAACCAAAAAGGCTTAATGTTGGGAGTTGGGACACATCTGTATTTAAAGCACAGAGCACTGGTCACACTTCCACTTCCGCGGCCTTTAGGGAAGGCTTATACGTTGAAACCTTAGACATACCGCAGGGTGAAGTGATAGGTCAAAAGTGTTTGTTATGTTTTATAGCAGACCCATATGCCTGACGATTTATATTTTGCAAAATCACTGACAATGAAAAAAGGATAACGAATTGTGATACTACTAAACTAAACTTACACATTACATAGGTGTACATTGAATAAAAGGATGTAAGATTATGGAATAAAAAAAAACTTTAAGGCTGAACAATGTCCAGACTTGTTCCTTCTCTTTCATTCGAATTATACTCAGATCGTGAAACCATCTTCAAACATCTACAGGGTGATCTCGAGAACGATATCAATCTTTATCACTAATGTTAATATGAATTCGGATTGTTGAATATTCAAAGAAAATAATTATTGTAATTTTTTGCCAAATTATTATTAATCTTTCTCCTAGAAATGGAACAAACCTGTAAAACAATACGTACATATATTTTTGTTTGTTTGTTCTCTACCCAGACATAAATAACAGGTTATGGAAATCAGATCGAGGTACAAATCTCTGAACATCCACAGGGTGATCTTGAGGACGGGGCTATCGAAGTATAATTGGAGGTTAAACGAATTACCTGTAAGGAAGTTCCAATCCTCAATTATACGAGATAGCCCCGTCCGAAAAGATCACCTCCCGCCCGCCGCTGTTCCCAAAATTCCTCGATCTGATAACAAACGAAACGTAATGAGGACCTAGGCGGGTGGACGGCAGAAGCGGGATAAGTATGCAGTTTTTTATCTAAACATTACGCCACCGACCTAAGAGAAACGTATACTACAGGGTGATCTTTTCGGACAGGGCTATCTCGTATAATTGAGGATTGAACTTCCTTACAGGTAAGTCGTTTAACCTCCAATTATGTTTATGTTTGTAACTGCATTGGGAAATTGTAATTATTTTAACATTATCTATGATGTCCTGAGGTTATATGATTATAAAGTGGACCACGCTGTATAGTATATTTACGATACCCTTATATATTATATGTTCAGATCGTTGACTCGCATGGTTAGAAGGCATGTCGTGTAGGCATGTCGTTTACACATGAGGGGCAGTTTTTTAAGAGGTAATGATTTGCAAAATAATTATTTGCAATCTGAATACGATAAAAAATTGATAACTTTAATATAAATGTTATATCAAATTCTATAAATATGCGCATAAATGATTCCACTGTTGTCATTTCTCCTCCCCATTTTGCATAACTTACGATTGTAGACGATATTTTCCTGTAGGCTTCCGCCTTTTATGGCTTCATTAATGTAATCTCTCTAGCTTCTCCTTGATTCGTTTAGGGTTTAGGCCATTTTTCGTCTGTCATCCTATTAATATGATGAAACCATACAATTTGTCTTATTCGAATGTTGTCTATTATATCTTTATCTAGCGCCATTCTATATCTCGCTTCTTCTCATAGCCTGCAGCTTTTTTCTTATACCTAATACCAACATCCCAGACCTCTGCTGCATATGTGATCACTGGTTCCACCATAGATTTACATGTTCTTTTTTTGATGTTTTTTGAATTTTTTTACTCCATAGGACTGAATTTAGGCACTGTGTCATGTTTCTGCTTTCATTTATCCAATTATTTGGGATCGAAAATGATGCATGTTGATGGAATTCTGAGATAATACTATTATATGTCTTTATCGTGCTATACTGGATACTATCGACCTGCTTTCCGTCTCGTGCCTTTGTCGGATATATCCCGAAAATCAAGCAAGTCGCACTGCTAGTCTGCAAACTTTGCTATTATCTAGTTATCTACGTATTTATACAAATTAGGTTTTCATTTCTCAAAAGGGTGAACGTAGTTTCACAAAATCGGGAGCTGACGAAGACAATAAATCGCTGCCTTAGATTTGCAGTTGTGCAATCCTCCTATTTATAAACGTTTAAGTCTGTTTTTGCTTCCCTCTTTATAAATAGCACAGGAATTGGGGATCACAATTTCCATTCGCCTCGTTAGGCAGGACGAACGTTTTGAAAACGTGGCACTGCGGTTGCTTTAATTACAAATGAGCTATTTTAATACTTTCGCAAAAACAACATAAAGCGTTTTTTGTCTCACTTTTTTATATTTAGCAAAGCATCTCTTGTATACAAGGTGTTACTAAATGATAAGCCGTAATTCCAACGGCTCATTTCAGATCCACATTCAAATAGAATAGTTCATATAAATATATGTGTTCCGAAGGGTCTGGTTTTCAAGTCAAAGCTTTATTAATTTCTTGAAGATTTCTTAAAGATCATTGAGCCGATTCTTTTTTATTTGGCAGCACTGACTAGAAGATAATGATCACTTCCAGTGGCGCCTCGGGTGGCAGTCCCACAATTAATATTAGCGAAAAAACGTACCCCACTCCCGTTGGAAACAATAATTATATAGTGTTTTCAGATTAAACAGTTAAAAACACAACTTTTTTATCTCTTCTCCTTTCGTATCTCACGTTGTTTTGGACGAAAATAAAAACGATTTCATAGTCTATCGAAGAAAATGTTCAAATAAAACAAGTTAACTTCTTATTTGCAGGCAGTTTTTCCAATTGGGTATTTCTGACCCAAAGTCAAATAAAAAAGTTTATATATAAACATTTGTCCTAAAGAGTTCTATTTTTAAGATGCAGGGTATTCAAGTTTGCAGAATCTTGATTTTTACAACCATTTATCTACAAAAAAATGTTTTAAAAAGCCTCAAAAAATAGTAACTTTTGTGATAATCCCTGCATTTCCTTGAAATAAAAACATCAATAATGTCTAATGACGGGTGTTGCTTAGAGCCTTAGAAGATAAAAAAGTCTGCCAAAAAGTAGATGAACTTAAAAAAATGTTGCTTGATATATTAGACTTTTTTGAAGCAAATTTTAATTTTCAAGGAAATTATCCCATAACCATATTTTTTATCTCGTCCCATTGATCCCCATCTAACATTCTGTCCAATGAAAAAGACTAAAATGTTTTATCTCTAGCACAAGTTTCTATGATAAATCTCGAAAAAAGAAATCAGGCTTTGAAATGTGAAGTCGATATCAAAAGAATTATTTTTAAATTCGCATTGGTTACAGAGAAATTACCTTTTGAAGTTTTGTTGTGAATATAATAAATTGAAAATAGAACAATTTCATTACGTATTTCTAACAATTACGCGAATCTCAAAAAAAGGAATCACATTCAGGTTTCGGAATGTGCAGCTGAATTCTGCAACCGTCCCTAAAATAGAACTTTCGGTATGATTTTATTAAATCGAAAGTGAAACATTACACAAATCGTACCGAAAGTAATGAGTTGTACCGAAAGTTCTATTTTCGGAACGACTGTCATGTTCATTTTTCTGCATAATTCCCCAAAATAGAACTTTAGGTATGATTTATTAGCCTATTAGCCTACGGCTGGCCCTGAAAGCTGCCTACTCATCCCGTAAGATATCACTTTCGGGACTTGTTACGTCCCATTATGAATGGAAAATACTTCAGGAGAAGACTGTGCAGCTCATTTCCAACAAAAAAGGTCATATAAGGTAGGGTCCAAATTTCAGCTGTTTCGGAGATAAATTGATCTTTAGAGATTTTCATTAAAATACAGACCTCCAATCGAAAACCCTAATAAAACAAAATCACATTGTCGAATCTTAGACTTTTTGGTATAAGTGTTTGGAAAATATGCTGTTACGTCATTGTCGACTAAAAGAAAAATGATAGTGTACCAGTGTACAGTGTAACACTGTCAAAAATCATCATGTGTTGGAAAGTGAATTCAAGAAACGTTACAAACAATGAGTCTGTCTTAAAAAGTCACCAAATAATTAACCGTGCACTTTGCGATAGAAACATGCTCATCTTACTAGTTATCCATTGGTACCATAAATTTGTTGTAAATGTTGTAAGCACAGGCAATAAGGTTGTATTTAAGCGTAATGGATCACCGAGGGTGCAAAGTATCAATAGAGCGCTTGGCAAAAACTTGTCATCGGATTTCTAATTTTTGTATTGGATACTTTATAATGTGCTATCACATTATGATTTGGTATAGGCTCTTAAAGTTGTATTATTAAAACAAAATATATTCAAGTTGTAATTTAAGATGGATTCGTCTTGAAAAGTCGCTAAGTAATCTCAGTAGTAGTGATATGCCGGTTCTGATCCTCCCGAGGTCATTTAAATGGGGTGCGGATAACTTTGCTGTGACGTGGGTTTTTCTTATAGGTGCCGGTTCTGATTCTTCCTGGAGGTCATTTTGTAACGTTGTGTTTTCAAATGCGATCGTATCTGTAGGGCTTTTTTGAATGGGGTGTTGGGTAACCTTGAGTTTTTTCGGTTTACATTGTGCTTATAGACACTGATTTCGCAATATTTGTTGTTAGTGTTTGTATTGGTTGTTTATGTAACCTTGATGTTTTTTGTGTTAGTGTATAGCTGCTAATTTTGAGCGTCCATGAATGTAATTATTGACATTTTCCGTGAAGGTTATTCAAATAGGGTATGAATAGCCTTGTGCTTCGTTGGGTGTTGTCAAATGTGATCGTCTCTGAAGGGCTTTTTAAATGGGGCGTTGGGTGACCTTGAGTTTTTTCGGTTACTTTGTGCTTATAGCAACTGGTTTCGCAATATTTGCCAAGGCTAGCATTGGTTATTTCTGTAGCATTGAACATTTTTCGTACCCAATTATAGCCGCCGATTGCGGGGCTCCACTGTGTCCTTTTCTTATGCATGCCGGATGTGATCCTCTCTGAAGGTAATTTATGTGTGTGTGTTTCGTTGTGTGTTTTCAGAGTGTGATGTGATCTCTGAAGGGGTTTTTAAATGATGTATTGGGTGACCTTGAGTTCCTTTGGTTACGTTGTGCTTATAGCAGCTGGTTTCGAAATATTTGTCAAGGTCAGCATTGGATATTTGTGTAGCATTAACATTTTTTGTACCCGACTACAGGCGCCGACTGCGGGGCTTCATTGTGTCCTTTTCTTATGCATGCCGGTTGGTGTTCCTCTCTGAACGTCATTTATGTAATGTTGTGTGTTTTCAATTGTGATTGCATACTCTAGGTCCGGTCTCACTAGCGTATGGTAGGGCCTTATGACTGTTTCTAGTCCATAAGATTCACTATTTCTGATAATACTTACTATTTGGATATAATGGAAACTGGACCTCATGTCCCTCTAAAAGGTAACTCCTAGGTCTTTTATTTCACGTTTGCGCTCTAGGTCTACCTCATTAGTGTTGTAGTTGTGCTCTGAGTGAAGATCATAACGAATCATTTTTTGACGTTTACTGACATTTTCTTATCTTTGAGCTAGAAAATAATGGTATTTATATCTTTTTATAGCAAAAGGCAGTCATGGGGAGAAGCTATTGTTTAAAAAAGTTTAAAATCACGTATAAAAAACAGTCCGATGGAACGAAAGGCCGTTAGGGGGGGGGGGGGTTGATGAATGACGTAAATAAGAGTGGACCCAATTGACGCTATTGTTGGATAAAATATCTTCAGTTGCAGTTGCAAACCAGTTAAGTTCAAAAGATGTAACTTTCATTCAAAAGTGTTATGTTCATTAACCGATGATAAAAGGAATGGACACTATTGTTAGATAAGACATGTTTCCCGTCAAGTTTAAGTGGGTGGAAGAGCACCGAGGTGTGAACCCCTCCTTGAGATTCTCTCAGTGACCTCATCTATTACTCCATTGCAATGTCTATAATTATATTCTTGGGAGACTAAAGACATCATTATCATTATTTATATGGGTAGAAATTGTTTTTCCGATATAACATAAATGCAGTTTAGGGTGCTGTATATCAGTCTACGCTGCTTGCTTACTTTCATTATTTGCTCGTGCTTTGCTTATGGATGCCGGTTCTGATCCTCCATGAAGGTCATTTGAAATACATGATAGATAACTGTTAGGGACCTGAGCAGAAATCTTTGATTCCTACCACCAGCGATTGACGCGACGCGACGGTACGACCAGAACCGGTTGTGATCCTCCCGAGGTCATGTAGCAAATGGATGGTACGCGACGTTCTGTAATATAAGTTTTAAATTTAAAAGGGTCATCTTTGAGTCGGCCAGCGGAAAAGTGTGCTGCCTGCGGTGTATAATGTTTGCTTATGCATGCCAGTTGTGTATGTTGTGTTGTATGTTTAGCTTATGGATGCCGGTTGTGTTCCTCATGTTTTTCATCCAAAATACTTTTATTTGCATACAGTACACGGAGAGTAGCAACTATTGACATGTTACGTGAACTTCTCATCGTCTAATATTTAAAATATATTTATAAATCTGAAGATAAAATAACAAATATCCCAATACAGACTCTTGTGCTGCCCCTCAAGTAATATGATAAAATATTGAATGTTGTTTATTATACACACACTTTGTGATTTCGATTTTTTAAATATGTCGTTATGATGATGTTATGGTTCTTGGGCAAAACCATAACCAAAACCATAACACTTGCACTTTGACACTAAGGGTGGATGGATTAGAGTATCCAAGGCTTTTTGTAAAATCTAACGACATCGCCGTTACCGTGGTTTTTTGTCAACAGCTGTTGTGCAGTTGTGCTGTAACCAGTGCTGTAACCCTGTCCGAAATTCTGATTATCTAAAGAGGAACTATTATATTGATGGAGTTAAAATATAATCATACAGATTTGTATATAGACATTTTTTTTCAAGGACATATGACATATTTGGCAGAAGACATACAGGTCAGTTGGTTATAACAGTCAGACTTGGGTTTCTTCAATTAACCCAATTCCAGATAATAATTGACAATATGAACTACACTACTGGACAAAAGTGAAGCATCCTTTTTTGATCAAAGAAATACTTAAATATTCAAAATGGCATGAAAAACGTTAAAAATTACAATTCTTTTACTTTGATGGTTCATAGTAGTCTGATGTCACAGGTCAAATAGGATAATTACCAAATGTTCAACAAGTTAGTATGCAACAATTTATTCCGATAGTACGCTTTGTTAGCACGACAAAAGTAAAGCAACTTTCAATAAATCGATTGCTTATTTCATTCAAAAACTTCAAAATCACAAAACTTGTATTTAAATTAGTTGAAGAAATATGACAATATAGAT
Organism: Callosobruchus maculatus; assembly: GCA_951848785.1. NCBI lineage: Eukaryota > Metazoa > Arthropoda > Insecta > Coleoptera > Chrysomelidae > Callosobruchus > Callosobruchus maculatus. Next base: position 787,360 of record CATOUR010000191.1, on the reverse strand, counting down.
ATGGGCCCTTAATAATTAATAGGGTATCCATTGTAGGCTATAACTATTTGACAACGACGCGGCTTCCAAGAAACTAAATTGTGAGTAGTAACACTCGGCTTATTCATCCGTGCTTCTTTCATCTCATCAATTACGGGTTATTTGTTAGGAAATTTTGTAGCTTGAGTAATACCGTTCAACCTCTTTTCAAAGGTTTTTAATAGGATTGAGGTCTGGTGAGAATGCTGACCACTGGAGAATCTCGATATTGCTCTACTGAAACCACTCTCGAACAAGGCGAGACGAATGTTTCATGGGTAGTCCTGTTGGAATAAAAATCTTAGAGGTATCTCTCGCTCAGCATACAGAAGCATGTCATTTTGCACTCTGTCCCTGTAATGTAGATATCTATATAGTACCGTCTATAAAATGTAGTCGACCTATTCTATTCTACTAAAAACAACCCCTTAAAGTACACCAGCATTTCCATGCCTTATGATTGGATTAACGTACTTGGGTGAAATCTTGTATCGACCGGATGTGTAACACGTCTCATTCCATAAGAGTTACAAAATTTGTAACGCGTTTCGTCGCTAAACAATACTTTTCTCCACTCTTGCACTATCCAGTTCAAATAGCGTTGAACAAATTCGATTCTCGCACAACAACATCTTTCAAACACCAACGGTTTCTTGGTTGGACGTCTTCTATAAAATTCGTCTCAACTATTTGTCACCAGTTCTTGCGCTTACTTCCAGCTCTGAAATGTCAGCAATAAGAGTTAGCGCTGATAACCACTGATGTCTTTGAGAAGCTCTTGTGATTCTCCTATTCATTCAATATGTAGTTCTTATTGAGTTTACTTCCCACACTGATAGAAGAGGGGAGTATTGTGTTGGCGAAAATTTTCGATTTCGAGATAATAAGCTTTTTGGGCATTTTTCGATGTCTACATAACTAAAATCATTACTCATTTCCTGTCTGTCTGTCTGTCTGTCTGTTGGCGTTTTTCTACCTTCGTATTCTCAGTAACCGCTACAAGGATTGTAATGAAATTTTGGCAGCGATATGATGTGGGGTCGTAGAAGATAATGTTCCTACAATTTTGAAAAGCGATGCATGGGCGGCGGAGTAATTAGCAAAGAACGAAAAATTTCAAATCCTCCTCAAACTTCGTTTCTAGGCGCTTCAGAGGTTGCTGGTCATTTTCTGGGTTTTTTTTGGTGGAGGTGGAATTGGGGTTGTTGGGGGTGGGGGGCTGTAAAACTGAAAAGATTTTTGTATTCATAATCGGCGATTGACCTGCGACGAAAGGACCTAGCGGCATAAGACACTTTTTAGGTCCATCAGAACACTGCCTCGCCTATTATAAAAACCAACCAGAACTGTTTCTGATGTATGTTACATACGGGTATTAATTTACATCGTTCTGTATTGTGTCACCTGGAATTGATTTTATTGAAATGTCAGTGGCGGTGCAGCATTAATAAAAAAATGTAGTCAAGTTGATTGACTCAGTACTTCCCACACATTCCGATGATACCAGTTTCATTATTTTCCCACAGCATGAAACTATAGTCTAGATGCCCCTGCAACTAAATCATTGCTCGCCTGACCGCAAAAAAAGTGTTTTATTCTACTAGGTGCTTCTTTCACAGGCCAATGGACAACTTATCATGAGTACAACAATTTTTTGAGTTTTACAAACACCCACCCCCGAACCACCCCAATTTCACTCCCTACCCAAAAAAAAAAAAATCAAAATGTCTAAAACGTCTAAAACGAAGTTTTAGGTGTTTTTTTTTATATTATTAGTTTTTTTTATTGCCGCGCCGCCACTGAAACGATTTCTAAAAACCATAAGCGCTTTCCATACTCGTCGCAATAATGAATCTGTGTCAAAATGTCATTAAAGTCAATTCAAAAGTTTCCATGTACACAATACAAAACGATCTAGAGTAATACTCTTATGTATTTTGTATGCATCAGAAAGTTTTAGTCCCTTGGTTTCTGTAATCGGGAAAGCAATGTTCGGATGGACCTAAAAAAGTGTATTATGTCGCTAGGTCTTTCTTTCACAGGTCAATGGGCAACCTATTATGAATCCAAAAAACAAATCAGTTTTACAGCTCCCCACCCCTTAATCATCTCAATTTCACTCCCACCCCAAAAAAAGTAGAAAATGATCAGGAACCCCTAAAACGCCTAAAAACGAGGTTTGAGCTGTTTTCATATTTTTAGTTTTTTTAATAATGCTGCTGGTTACAATTCGATCAATAAAGTAATTGTAGCCAATTGTGAAGGACCAACTAAATTGGCAAATAACCGCAAATGACTCACGAGAATTGAAAGTTAATCATGCATCGGTTGACTCACCCCTTGTTGGTTGGCGTCGGATGTCTTCCCCAGCTGGGTACTGCGTTGCTCTATCCAGATTCCTAGTTAGCTGAGCGATGTAAGGCTGTGGTCGCCCTTATTGGAGGTACCCGCTACACACGGGGTGACGGATATCACGCACACGTCCGTTCACCTCGGTAGTTGAAGTACGACTCTCTCTTTCTTCCGCGTCAACCGTCAGACTTCAAACTCGCAAGTCAAAACGCGGGAGATTCGAATATACAAAATTATTTAAATGGTAAATACCAATCGTAACCATTTTCCGCCCACCAAAAAATATAAAAAAAAAAAATATTTTTTCCAATCATAGTAATTCCTATATTACCCACAAAAGAAAATTAGTGGAATTATCCCACCCATAACACAACACGAAAAAAAAAAAAAAAAAAATTATCATATACAAGCAAATCATGGCCTATTGTGCCGGCAAAGGGCACAGTTTCAATAAAGGACGGTCTAACAGCCCTTTACTCGTCTTAACTTGGGCGACTCTCGAAATGTTTCCCGTACCGGGATATAACTTAATAATCCTGCCTAATGGCCACTGTAAAGGACGGGTATTTTCATCCTTGAGAAGAACCAACTGGCCGACCGAGGGAGGATTATGTGGTGTATTCCACTTATGTCGTTGCTGAAGGGTGTGGAGGTACTCCATATGCCAGCGCCGCCAAAAATGTTGCTGCATCTGTTGCACTAACTGCCACCTGTTCAACCGACTATGTTTCACACACAACAAATCTTCGTCAGGCGGAGCATTCAGGGGCTCTAATGTCAAGAAATGACCCGGAGTCAAGCTGCCTACATCGTTAGGATCAGAACTCAAACTACACAAGGGTCTCGAATTTAACATTGCCTCAATTTGGATTAAAGTGGTGCTCAATTCCTCATAAGTCAACACTTGCGCACCTATCACCCGCCGCAAGTGAGTTTTCACAGATTTCACTCCGGACTCCCATATACCTCCAAAGGAAGGACTAGCTGGAGGATTAAAATGCCACTTAATTTGCAAAGCTTCAGAAGCTTTAGCACCCAATAACTGTAAAGTTTTATAAGCACCAACAAAATTCGTACCTTGATCACTATAAATATCACTGCAACGTCCTCGCCGCCCTATAAAACGCCTAAGTGCTGCAAGAACAGCTTCACTAGTTAGATCTGACACAACTTCTAAATGTATTGCTTTAGTAGCCATACACACGAAAAGACACACATACACCTTTTGAGAACTAATGCCTCGTCTTTTACCTAAAGACATCCTCAAAGGACCAAAAAGGTCTACGCCACTATGGGAAAAAGGTTTGACTTCCGAAATTCTAACGGAAGGTAAATCACTCATTATGGGGACCACTGGAGGAGGCTTAACTCTAAAGCATTTTATGCAACGAGATAACACTGAAGCTATAGCCCGTTTGGCAGATAGTATCCAATATCTCTGCCTTAACAGATAATGCAAAGTTTGTGGTCCAGGATGACAACTCCTATTGTGCACACTTTGGATAATGAGATAAGTCAATCGATGCTTCCTAGGGAGCAGAATTGGATGCTTCCGATCATAGCTTAGACTAGACTGTCTCAAGCGACCGCCCACCCTCAGGACACCCTGGGAATCAATGAAAGGAGCTAACTTCTGTATAGCTTTGGGACAGACCTCCGCTCGACGAACTTTCCGCAGTTCATTATCCAATTCAACTCTTTGCACGTCTTTGACCAGAACCACCATAGCCTCATACAATTCAGCCTCGGATAAATTACCTATCTCACGCGGGTAACCCCTTTTTCGACACAAACAATTTTTACGAAATCTCAAACAATAAGCAACAACACGCTCAATTTTGCGTAAGGAAGAATATCTATTCAACAATTCTGAAACAATACTAGAGCTGTGAATAGTAATACAAACAACCTTTGCTTCTTCTTGTACATCTGTACAGGAAGGCTCACCTACACAAGTTACAGGCCAATCATCCCGAGGAAGCTTAAGCCAAGTTGGCCCCTCCCACCACAAGGGTTGTTCTAGAAATTGCCGAGGAAAAGTCCCCCTAGAAGCACAGTCACTAGGATTCTCTTTCCCAACCACATGATACCATGAATCAGGAGCTACCTTCTCCTGGATTATAGCTACACGATTGGCTACAAAGCTCCGCCACCTATGCGGAGAAGATTTGACCCACGTCACAACTACCTTCGAATCCGTCCAAGCACAAACATTATCTATTTTCTGTGTTACCATTATATGGGATACACAATCAATCAGCTCTGCGGCTAATAAGGCTGCACACAATTCCAGTCGTGGAATCGACAGTCTTTTCAAAGGCGCCACTCGAGTTTTGGCACACACCAAATGTACAGAAATACTGTTCTCCGTGGAAACCTGTCTCAGATAAACTACAGCTGCATACGACTTCTCCGAAGCATCGCAAAAAGCATGAATTTCTGTAAACTTTGCCTCTATATGAAGTATATGTCTAGGAATTTTCAACGAAGATAGCTCAGGTAACTCAGCCACAAAAGTTTTCCACTGGTTTGCAACTTCCAGCGGTGGCTCATCATCCCAACCTATCCCTAAAGCCCACAATTGCTGAAGTATTTGCTTGGGAACAATGATTACTGGAGCTAAGAATCCTAGAGGATCATACAGTCTTGCTATTTCTGACAAAATATTCCTCTTTGTACAGGACCGTATCTGAGGATGTACAGAATAAGAAAAACAATCCGTAGTGGGACACCACTGCAAACCCAACACTTTTATTCCAAGAGAATCCTTATCAAATACAAGTGGCTGCTGATGAACCTCAGGTACCTGAGCAAGTACTTCAGAACAATTACTTCCAAGGCAATTTCCTTGGAGTTTGCTACTCCAATGGCGTCATCAACATAACAGAAATTCTCCAAAATATTTACAGCTAACGGAAACCTTTCACCCTCATCCCTACACAGTTGCAGCAACGTCCTAATCGCTAGAAAAGGACTAGACGTTACTCCATAGGTAACGGTCTTCAACTGATATTTCCTTATAGGCTCGTCACCGTTAGGTCTCCACAAAATAGTTTGATAACTAGTGTGAGACTCCTCAACTAAAATCTGTCGATACATTTGCCGTATATCCGCGGTAAACACATACAAATACAACCTGAAAGATAACAATATTGAGACGATATCATTTTGTAACTTGGGACCTGCTAGAAGAACATCATTCAAGGACTTTCCATTGGTAGTTTTAGCTGAAGCATCAAAGACAGTCCGAAGCTTTATTTCACCATTCGCATTCCTTTTCACCACCGCATGATGAGGAATGTAATACTCACTATTAGACCCCACTTGGTTCCCAACTTCAGACATGTGGCCTTGCTCCAAATAGTCAGCCATAAAATCACAATATGCTTCATGTAAGACGGAATCACGACGAAAACGTCCTTCCAACAGCTTAAATCTATGTAAAGCCTGTGAATAGGAATCACCCAGAACTGGGGGGAATTCAGAAAAGGGAAGCTTCACCACATATCTTCCTGAGTCCATACGCCAACAAGATGACGTAAAGAATTCCTCAGCCTGCTGTTCCTCTTCAGACAATGCGACACACTTAGGGATACTTTCAATTTCCCAAAACTTTTTCAATGTACAATCCAATTCCCCCACAGAAGTTAGAAAATTCAGCACACTATTAGTGGAAACACCACCCAACTTGCCCATTAACACCCACCCAAATACGGTGTTAATAGCATGTGGCCCACCATTCTGTCCTCTCACATAACCGGAACGTAAGATCTCACCAAATACTTCTACCCCTAGAAGCAGATCAATTTCCATTTCATCATGTGCAGCCAAAGGCTCTGCGAGGCAAAGATTTTCTAAATACTTCCACTTCTGAACAACAGCAGGAATTTGAGGTACCTTCTCACAAATCTGAGGTATCACCATAGCTTCCAAATTGAAGCTAGGATACGGTTTGCTGTAGGGAAAGATAACACAAGAGACTTTTCCCGAACTCACATTCGATGACATTCCATTAATGCCAACAACAGGGGTTGAATACTCCTTACGAGTAAGATTCAACCTTCTCACACAAGATTCACTAATAAAATTGGCTTGACTAGCAGAATCTAACAAAACACGACATTTGGTGGATCTACCCTCAGAATCCAATATTGAGACTAGTGCAGTAGCAAGCAACATTCTAGGCTGCACAGACAACTTACTTGCCATGACTTGAACATGACTCTCAGATTCATTAGAGGTACTACCACTGACATCACAATCTGTCACTTTAGTGTCCGGAAAATGCAATAGTACATGGTGTTTTCCACCACAAACCCCACAAAGTTCTTTTGATTTACATTTATTTACTAGATGAGTAGCTCCCAAACAATTAAAACACATTCTAGTCCGCTTGACAAAGGCATGCCTCTTACGACATTCTGCCTGCAAGAATCTATCACATTTGATCAACGAATGTGGTGAACCCTTGCAAAAATTACACTTTTCCTGTGTTAATGTGCCAGTCGAAAAACTAAGTGTCTGCCTTCCCTTGGGATTAGCAGGACTATTATTCTTTCTAAACCCACCACTAGCATTAGACACATTACTCACTTGATATGCGGAAGTAAGGGATGTATTTTCCAGAGCTCGACAGGTTTTCTCAACAAATCCAAAAAGCATGTCAAACCCCGGAACATTATTCCCATTATGTTCTAGTTCAAATCGCGTTTTAAGGGAAGAAGGTAATTTCTGCAACAATAAATTGAATTTGGTAAAATCCCATAGGTTCAAGTTACTCATCTCTAAAGCCACCAAATTTTCAGAAAATATTGACAACAATTTTCGAAGTTCAACTGCAGAATCATGCCTAGAGGGAGAAGCATTATAAATTGAAAACCAATAATTGCTCAATAAAACACGTTCATTCTGATATCGACTCATTAATGCATTATAGGCTATTTCATAATTATCCTCAGTAATGGGCACATTCCTTACTATTAGACCTGCCTCTTTTTCTAAATAAGAAATCAAGAACTGAAACTTTTCTATTTTTGACAGCGAATTATTTCTATGAATAAGAGTATTGAATAAGTCGATGAACGTAGGCCACCTTGTAAGGTCACCATCAAACTTCGGTATTTCAATTTTGGGAAGCCTCAAACAATTTTCTCTTACGACCACTGCAGATGTTTCATGCTCACTACGAGCCATCATCTCATCAGAAAGATCTTTATGAATGCCCCTTATTGAATATCTCATATCATCAAACATTGTATGAACTGCTTCCTCCTCCTCTAAGGCAGACTCATCTACCAAGGCTATTATTTCATATTGCAAATTCTCAAACCTCGTTACATACCCATCCAGCTCTCCATACCTGAGAAAAAACTCCGTCCGATACTCGCCATTATCACGAGCCTTCTTGGCCGCCTCAAGAACATTTTTAATAGATTTTAAAACTAGCGCGCGTTGCCGTTGCAACTTCACAACATTTGCATTAGGCATGTTCAGGTATCAGGTAACGATTCAATGTAAACACAAGACCAAAATAATCAAATTTAGAATCAATCTGCTAGTAAACACAACTTCTTTACACAAACAATACGGCAACCACACACAAATCACAAAATTTTCAGTTGTTATTCTTTTTCGAAATCTCCGTCGACTACACCAATTGTCGAAACGCCGGTTTTCGAACCCCCAACCGAATGTAACTAACTGAATCAAAACAACTTTTGCGCTCACGCAATTCGCAAAATGTCAATTTCAAATGCCCAGAAAACTCCCCAGATATGTATTACCAACACAATACACCAAAAGTTGCTTGTTTTCGAATATAACCAATTTTTACAAACAGCGCGCAACACTAACAAATTCCGATGTCACAAAAAAACTCCGTTTTTTGTCAAGGATACGTACCAATTTAGATTTTACGTAGACTATTTTACTACAGCGCGATTTATTTATCCGTGCTCGGAGGGCCAAAAAATGGTTACAATTCGATCAATAAAGTAATTGTAGCCAATTGTGAAGGACCAACTAAATTGGCAAATAACCGCAAATGACTCACGAGAATTGAAAGTTAATCATGCATCGGTTGACTCACCCCTTGTTGGTTGGCGTCGGATGTCTTCCCCAGCTGGGTACTGCGTTGCTCTATCCAGATTCCTAGTTAGCTGAGCGATGTAAGGCTGTGGTCGCCCTTATTGGAGGTACCCGCTACACACGGGGTGACGGATATCACGCACACGTCCGTTCACCTCGGTAGTTGAAGTACGACTCTCTCTTTCTTCCGCGTCAACCGTCAGACTTCAAACTCGCAAGTCAAAACGCGGGAGATTCGAATATACAAAATTATTTAAATGGTAAATACCAATCGTAACCAGCTGCGCTGCTACTGAGACGATTTCTAAAGATCAGACGCGTTTTCCATCCTCGCCAAAGTAGTAATAGTGTGCCGAAATTTCATAAACATTAATTCAGTAATTTCCACATTATAAAATACAGAACCATCTAAAGCAATACTCGTATGTATAAATCGGAAAATTCTCTAAGTCCCTTGGTTCCTGTAGGCAATGTTCGGATGGACCTAAAAAATGGAGTCAAGTTGACTGACTCAGTACTTTCCTCACATAATAATGATTTCATTTTATTGTTTTCCCATTGCATGAAGCTATAGTCTGAAATCCCCTTGCAACCAAATCATCGTCCACCCTTCCGCAAAAAAAACGTACAATGCAAAACTCTCGTAAATAGTTTCTTGCGTCTCCCTCCTTAAAAACTAGAACGCCTCAGTTTTCATTCTGCATGCTTCAACTGAAAGATGCAAAACGATCAGGAGCCTCTAAACCATCTAAAAGCGAAGTGTGAGCTGTTTTCATATTTTTAGTTTTTTAATTATTGTTGCGCCGCCACTGACATGATTTTTCAGACACTGGCGCGTTTTCCACTCTCGCCACGATAGTCAATTCTGTGTCGAAACTTCATTAAAATCAATTTAATAATTTTTGCTTTACGCAATATACATAGAACGAAATTAAGCAATACTCGTATATGTATACATCACAAAACTCTAAGTCCCTTGGTTTCTATAATGAGCAAGGCAATGTTCGGATGGACTTAAAGAAGTGTATTATGCCGCTAGGTTTTTCATTCACAGGTCAATAGACAGCCAATTATGAATACAACAAATTTTTCAGTTTTCCAACCCCCCACCCCCCAACCACCCCAAAATAGGCAAGGGAATGGACATGGACTTAAAAAAAATACGCCGCTACGTACTTCTTCCATAGGTGAATCGACAAACTATTATGAATACAACAAATCTTTCAGTTCTACAACCCCCTACCCCTCCCCAGCCGCCACAATTTCACCCCCATCCAAAAAAAACCTAGAATATGGTCAGGCACCCCTAAAACGCCTAAAAACAAGGTTTGAGCTGTTTTTATATTTTTAGTTTTTTTATTTTTGCTGCGCCGCCACTGACACGATTTTTCCAAGACATACCAGTTTTCCATCCTCGCCACGGTAGTAATACTGTGTCAAAATTTCGTTAAAATCAATTGAATAATTTTCGCTTTACGCAATCACCATGAGCAAGGCAATGTTCGGATGGGCTTAAAGAAGTGTATTATTATGCCGCTAGGTTTTTCATTCGCAGGTCAATGGACAGCCCATTATGAATACAACAAATTTTTCAGTTTTCCCACCCCCCACCCCCCAACCACCCCAAATTCACCCCTACCCAAAAAAAGAGTAGAAAATGATCAGGAACCCCTAAAATGCCTAAAAAAAAGTTTGAGGCGTTTTTTTTTTGTTTTTTATTGTTGCTGCGCCGCCACTGACACGATTTTTCCAAAACATACGCGTTCTCCATCCTCGCCGAGGTAGTAATACTGTGACAGAGTCCCTTGGTTTCTGGAATAGGCAAGGCAATGTTCGGATGGGCGTAAAAAAGGGTATTATGCCGCTAGATCTTTCTTTTACAGGTGAATGGATAGCCTTAATAGGCACCGGTCACTTGCGTGCGGAAGAAAAGTAAGCTTGGATGTTCCTAATGATAACGTACTTTTTATTCTTATCAATGAATAATTTATTACGACCATAACCAAGTTGTATTTTCTTGCGAAACAAGTTCAAATTTTCTGTGCCCGTGTAATAAGGTATGCGTAGATGACCGTACAACATTTTTTTTTGTCAATCATTTATAATCCAGGCTTTCAAAAAAGGTCATTCCATACCAGTGATGTTTATGTTACTACCTAACCAATTAAGTTCTATACATTTTTTAGGTTTTAAATTGTTGATTATTGTGGAGAAAAGAATTTATCTTTTAACCCCTCACAAATAATTAGTGATTTTGAAACCGTGATCCATTTAGAGATAAAGCAAGTTTGACCTAACTGTACAATAATATGTGTAGATTACATCTAACACAAGCCTGGTTCAAAAAAAATACAGAACTTAAGTTTAGTTGTTGCATATAAAGGGGCTAATTCTTAAATTGGGCGTTAGTTAAGATGGACTTTCTGTTTATTATTTCTAGATAATGACAGGTTGCTGAATGCTTTGTAAAATAGTTTTATGACATTATTCACTGGATTCAAGACATCTATTATTTATTCAAATACATTGAATTTGAGTAAACTTTCAGCATTTCAAGAAATAAATTAAATTAACTTTTTATCTTGTTTCTAAGTGAATATTACCAGCATTCGACAAGTTAGAAAAAACACGTGATGCAATTCAATGCGAATTTAATGCTGACAGAACATGCTGCTAATCTATGATATTACGTATTACCATTTATTTCAATCAACGGTATTACGGCAAAAGTAAACGAGCGCGGCCCCGCTCACTTGTGTCCTGATACATGCCTCGTATCCGAAATATTTTGCGCGCTTTTGACCGGTGGGATTAGGACGAATCTGACCGCGGCGCGCTAGACTCCTACGGCCCCTGTGTAGGCCTAACATCAGTGGAAGCCGATATACTGAATAATCAGAACAAGGGTTGCTCATTGTCATGCGTCCACTGCCGTAATATTGATGAGTTGGAAGATTTGATCTTGTCACCGCAAGAGGACATTAGAACTCTTAAGTCTGAGAACAACGGCATCCGGTCATCAATTTCAGACGTTTTGTTTGAAGATATAATTGCCGTGTTAAATGAACGAAGCTCTCGTAAGAAAAATGTTGATTGAATTGTAATTTTCGGCTTACCCTAAACTTACCAAGAGGATACAGCTGCCGCAAAACAATTGAAAGACAAATCCGAAGTCGATAAGGTTCTCAGAGAGGTTGATCCAGGCATTGAGGTTGAAAGTAAGGCTCTATTTAGACTGGACTGTTTTAGCCAGAGCAATATACTGTGGGGTCATAGTAGGTAATGCTGCTATAATTTTGAAAATAGGTGCATGAGCGGCGGAGATAGTAGCAAAACACGAAAAATTTCAAACATTCCCCAAACTTCGTTTTTAGGCGATTTATGTGTTCCTTATAGTTTTCCACTTTTTTTGGTAGGGGTGAAATTTGGGGTGGTTGGGGGTTGTAAAATTGAAAAATTTGTTGTATTCATAACGACTGTCTACTGACCTATGAAGGAAGACTTATCGACTTAAATAACGTTTTAGGTCCATCCTAGCATTGTCTTGCCTATTACAGAAATCAAAGAACTTATTATAACTTTCTGATGTAAACATATTGCTTTAGATCGTTCCGCATTGTATAACGAGGAAATTATTAAATTGATTTTAGTAAAATTTTGACACAGTATTACAGCCGTAGCGAGGATGGAAGACGTGTGTTTTTTATAAATCGTGTCAGTAGCGGCGCAGAAATAATAAAAAAGACAAAAATGTAAAAGCAGCTCAAACTTCTTTTTTAAACGTTTTAGAGGTTCCTGATCACTTTCTACTTTTTTTGAGTGGGGATAAAATTAGGGTAGTTGGGGGGTGGGGGGTTGAAAAACTGAAAATTTTGTTGTATTCATAATAGGCTGTCCACCCACTTGTGTGAAGGAAGACCTAGCGACATAAATTACCTTTTACTTCCCACACCGATAGGTGAAAGAAGTATTGTGATCGCGAACATTTTGAGATAATACGTTTTTTGGGCATTTTATGATGTCTACATAACGAAAATCCACATCACTCATTTTCGTCAGTCTGTCTGTCGGTCTGTCTGTCTGTTGGCGTTCTTCTTGCCTCGTAATCTCAGTAACCGCTGCATGGATTGTGATGAAATTTGGGCAACGGTATGCTGTGGGGTCGTAGTAGACAATGTTCCTATAATTTTGAAAATCGATGCATGGGTGGCGGAGTCATTAGCAAAAAGCAAAAAGATAAATATTCCTTAAAATTCGTTTTTAGGAGTTTTAGGGGTGCCTGATAATGTTCTATTTTTTTGGGTGGGGGTGGAATTGGGGTGGTTGGGGGAGTTGTAGAACTGAAAAATTTGTTGTATTCATAGCGTTATAATATACTTTTTTAGGTCCATCCGAACATTGCCTTCCCTATTATAGGAACCGAGCGACTTAGAATTTCTGATATATACATACGAATAGTTCTTTAGGTTGTTCTGTATTAGGATGTAACGTGAAAACTACTGGATTTATTTTAATGAAATTGGAAAACGTTTATGGTTTTTAGAAATCGGGTCAATGGCGACACAGCTATGATAAAACACCTAAAAATATTTGGCATTTTAGGGGTTCTCGATCATATTCTACTTTTTTTGGCTGGCGGTGAAATTGGGGTGGTTGGGGGGGTGGGGGGGTTATAAAACTCAAAAGTTTGTTGTATTACAATAGGCTATTCATTGACTTGTGTAAGAAAGGGTTGGCATCATAATACACTTTTTTAGGTTAGGCATTGCCTTGCCTACTACAGAAATCAGGCGACTTAGAATTTTCCGATATACATACATACGAATATTTATTCAGATCGTTGTGTATTATGTAACGTGAAACTATTGCATTTCTTTTAATGAAATTTTTACACAGTATTGTTACCGTGGCGAGGATGGAAAACGTTTCTAGGCGCTTTAGGGGTTCCTGATCATTTTCCACTTTTTTTTGGGGTGGGGGTGTTGTAAAACTTAAACTTTTGTATTCATGATAGGCTAACAATTGGCCTGTAAAAGGAAAGAGACTTAGAATTTTCTGATTATTTTGATTATTTCTTTAGATCGTTCTGTATTATGTAACAATGAAACTATTGGAATTATTTTTATGAAATTTTTACACAGTATTATTACCGTGGCGAGAATGGAAAACGTTTATGACTTTCAGAAATCGTGTCAGTGGCGGGGCAGCAATAATAAAAAAAAAATAAAAAAATATAGAAAACAGCTCAAACCAGTTTTTTTAGCGTTTTAGGAGATCCTGATCATTTTTACTTTCTTGAGTAAGGGTGAAATTGGGGTAGTTGAGGCGTGGGAGTCATGAAACTCAAACAATTTTTCTATTCATAATAGCCTATCCATTGATCCATGAAAGAAAGATTTAGCGGCTTAACACACTTCTTTTCGGCGGGCGGGCGATGAATTGGTTGCAAGGAGATCTCAGCGACTATATAGCTTTATGCTATGGGAGAATAATAAACTGGAACCACCGTAATGTGTAGCAAGTAGTAAGTCAATCAACTTGACTTTATTTTTATTCACCTATCAGAGACTGTGAGTTTGACATTGTAGCGCTGAGTGAGATATGGCTGAGTGATAGTGTAAGGAGCTACGATCTGCTTCCGTATGATTATATAGTTTTTAGGAAGCATCGAAAGTTCCAGACCATTCAAAAAGACTCTGGTGTCATGCTCGCTGTTAAGCATTTCATTAAGTCTGAGGTCGGTCATATAGATTCATTTGATATATGCTTCCCTTCTATTGATTTACTAATCGCAAAGTGTTGCTTAGAATTTAGTTCCTTCTATGCAGTAGTTTTGTATATAGCTGATAAGTTGGGATTTAGTGAATTTGAAAATTTTTTCGAGAACCTTGAGCAGCCGGATTTTTGAAATATTGAGAAATGTGTATTTCTTGATGATTTCAATGTACCACACTTTGTTGATGGTAACATTTATGATGCTAAAATTCTAACGCTTGTAAATAATTTTGATTTCTGTAACCTTGAACAATTTAATTATGGGTTGCTCTATATCTCCGTCAATCCACCAGTATGCAGACAGCTGTTTCACGCTTATTAGCGATCATCAGTGCGCCGTAGGTCGACTGACGGAGATAGAGAGCACCAGAATTTTCATGTCTATCAAACATGTATTGTATTTAATTATGTAAAGAACCATTCTGGCCATTTATTAGATCTTATTGTTTTGAATGTTTCCTGCAACGTATCTCACGATGATTTGCCTTTGATGCATGAAGATAATCACCACCCAGCATATATTAGTTTAGATGTCTATTCTAAGGAACTCAATCTCAAATTCAAGACAATACGGAAAAGTATACAATTTTAGCAAAGCCAAATTCCAAGCACTATATGGCGAGCTCAGCGAAGTAAACCGGCTGACCTATTCATATCTGCTGATGTCAACATAGCTTTGGAATTTATTTATGATAAAATATACATCCTTTTTGAGCTCTTTGATAAGCTTATACCGATCTACAGAGGTTTTAGTAATACATATCCACCTTGGTATGACAGAAACATTATTCGGAATGTCAACTTCAAAGCGAAAATTAAGCCAAGTTTAAGAATTCTGGCAATGCTGCAGATTTATCCTAATTCAAGCGCTTGAGAACATTAATTAAATATTGTGTAAAATTGGCCTACGATAAATATCTTGACGATGGGCAGTTGTCGGTTTCACAAAATGCAAAACTGTTTTGGTCTTATGTCCATTCTAAGAATAATACGTCAAGGATTCCAGATAATATTTCTTACAGTGCTGCTGACCTTACTGGTCCTCAGAAAATTTTCGATGCATTTGATGACTATTAAAAAAGTGTGTAGCTGCGGTCCAAGTTAAATAATTCGATAAGCTACATCAGCAACTCTCATGATGAAATTGTGGATTTCTATCCTATTCATGAAAAGGAGGTATTTTCTGCTATAAGGAAGCTTAAGAACAAGATGACAGCTGGCCCGTATATGACTCCATCTTTTCTAGTCACGGACTGCTCAGGGTGCTTTGTTTCGCCTCTTACTAGTTTATTTAATATGTGTTTATCAAATGGCAATTTACAGATCATTGGAGGACTGCAAAAGCACGCCATATATATAAAAATGGGTCTAAAGTTCAGATTGAGAACTATAGGCCACTTTCAATTCTGTGATCATTTTCAGAAGTCTTTGAGATGGTTATTTACCAACAAATACATATATTCTTCAACGACTAGGCAATTTCACTTCAACAACATACCTTTGTAAGCAATAGATCAACTGTTACTAATCTTGTAGCTATGACTCAGCATATATCTGAGGTACTAGATAACGTCAGTCAAGTTGTCAAGCACACTAACTTCTCAAAGGCCTTTGATAAGATTGACCACGGTATAGTATTTTAATTGACAAAATGCATAGTCATGATCCCGTCAATAGAGCCATTACCTTTATCAATCTTACCTGACCAACTGGAATTAGTTTGAGTCAGACAATGGCTTCAAATCAGAATTGTATTTAGCCTCTTCCGGAGTTCCGCAAGGCTCCAACTGAGGACATCTACACTGTTTCTTGGCGTCAGCTGCTAAAGCTATTTAGTGGAATTGATAAGCAAAATTCATTATCGAGATATTGATGATCGTTAGATTTTATAGTAGTTTTCCGTTTCTGATAGGTACCTCCGAACTTTTTTATATTTAGAGGCGTTCGATAGTAGAGTTTGTATACCTGCATGTTCATCAAAATATTTCGCTCAAAATTATCAGAAAAAAGGGCTACAAATAGAACATATTAGACATTATGGAATGCTGAGCCGTGATATTCTAACCCGAGCCCGTGTGGGGGCGGGTTAGAATATCTCCCATCGTATATCCTGCGTGTCGTAAAAGGCGACTAAAAGGACCACCGAACTACTGTCGGTATAAGCTCTCAACCAACAGCTTTGGGTTGAGTTGAGAAGAGTCACGACACCTTCTTGTCCTTGGGGTGAGAAATTGCCCCTAAAGGCGGATGAACCAGTAGATACCATCTGGTCAACGGCATGAGGATGCAGAAAGCAAATGGGAAACTACTGCATTAAAGATCTTAGAGATATCCCAAGAGAAACTCGTAAAATGAGTAAATGCATTTTACGAGTTCACAACATGTCTGTTAAGATATTGTGACTATGATGATGAGCCGTGCTACGTACCTTTCTGTAGATATCATGACTGATATAAAATAAAGTAGCTCAAACACCAGCGGCAGATGACATATGAGGCGTAGTGGCAGTATGTAGGTTAGGGTCACAAATTACAGTTATACAATACATAAATTATTTCAGCCAATACTCTACACAAGGCATAGCCTTCAGAGTGGCATTATTTGTATCACTAGGTACGTATAGAGTAATAAGGAAATAATAATAATATACAAGCGATAGTGCAATGCATCATCATTTGGGCAGGAAAGCAACATTTATGTTCAACCGTTAATGCTACTGAACATGTTGGGCAGGAAGGTCTTTCGTCACCACCAAGTAGGTAAAGGTGAGTTAGGGGGGCTCTCGTGACTGCGCGATGAACATCGTCTGCCTTTAGCAGTGGGGCAGCAGCAGCCTTGTGCGCTGTTAGCGCTTCTGTTGGTGACTCAATTTCACCGGGCATTTAGTTTCGACCGGCTGTCGATGTCACCCACACGAGCGCTTAGCGGAGCATCTTGCGCGGCCGGCACTCTGGATGATTGACCGGAAGTACCGGACGGTGGACCCCCGTCGGACCGTTCGGGATGATGATGGTGTATCATTCCAATGGTGCTGGCCATGCACCGTCCCCCCTCTGGGAGTTATAGAACAATAGGCCTTAAAGGCTTACGTCCTGATGGCACCCAAATGTAAAAAAATGTGTGTGTCCGATGCGTGAATGACATATCATTACTTGTCTGCGATTTCGCCGCTTGGAATGAGTACCTACATATGGGCAGTTCTACAAATAGAGGAATTTTGGTGCGCTCAGCTCGTAGATTCTCCAATTTTCAAAATTTTCTACTCACAAAATATATAAAATAACTATCTGATCTATTTCAAAGTGGGCACTGAAAATCACTTCAATTGAATAAATACTTGTTATTCAGAATCATCACTTTATAGCAAAAATTATCACTTCCCTGTGGGGCGACATGCCTGAGTTGAGAACCTAAGGACTAATTGTAACCGTAATGGGTTCCTCATGCAGAACTATAATATCTTGGAGATTACCACTATTATTTAACTGATTCCAGAAACCTATTGGCGTCATACTGGTTCAAACATTTCTTCATAATTTCCTTGATTGAATAAAGGCGACACGAATTCCATATCACTTCCCTGCCAGCTGAAAGTTCGTTAAAATCACACAGAAATCAAATAATAAGCGATGTTGCCATTCGGGCAACTGGAAGCACCGAGTGAAGTTAACATAATGTTGCAGTTTTGTTTTAATGGGTTAGCGGTTTGCTGTCATAACGCTGTGTATGAGAGCTGTTGCGCTCGAGAGGACAGTCAATTTCTCACTCACCTGGTATGTGTTTATACTAATATTTTCAACTAATTCAAAGTTTTTATCAGTTAAGTACATTAACATTGATTACCGGAAGTATTTGCGTATATGCTATCAGCACCAAAATATATAGTTTTTGAGACATTGAGGTAACAGCCTGAAAATCTCACGTTCCTGTGTATCACTTCCCTGAAGTTGCGTCGACAGGGAAGTGAGATCCTATCAGGGAAGTGAGAATTCTTCCATGGACACAGTACTTCAAATAATATAGTCATCCTTCAAGCTTCATATCAAAAACCTCAGCTCTTCAAGATCCTTTATACTCACTTTTCAGTATAATATAACATGCATTGGTGGCGTGAAAAGGCGTTTGTTGTGAAAGCAGATATGACTAAATCAAAGAGGAAGGCTCAAACCAGAGAGAACATGTTAAAGAAAAAGAGAGAAAATGAAAGAGAACAGCAGATAGTGTTGGAGTATCAGGAGGCGATGTTGCGAACTTACATCAGTTTTGTAGCGCCATTCAGAATCGTTGTCCAAACATAATGTTCTTCACAGTAACTGCCAACGGTATTGAACAAAATGGACTCCTTGATCTCCAAGGAAAAACCCAGGCTGCTACCTTTCAAGGGAACTTTGCAAGTCCATCAGATACAAGGAAATGCGTATATGCCACAGACAGTCGTAATGAAGTCTTTAAGTTGCTTCTGTAGTAGCGATCACTACCGTTTGGGTACTGTTAAATACTCCACAATATCAAAAGTGAGAGCCGACGATATCTTTGGCGAATCAGATTCTGAGAGAAATGATAGCGAGAACAAATGCAAAATTGATCTACCAAAAAATATGACTGATGATGATCTACTTGGTGATCTCCCACCGAGTCTCACACTAACTGTAGATGACCCTGATTGCTGGCAGATTATTCCTGATGTGGGCATCGATCCTCAAGAACCTTTTCCAGAAGACGATAAGGAATTAGGCAAACATAATACATTGAATGGTGATGTCAAGGAAGATCAGAAGGTCCTAATAGAAGAAACGCGGCTGAAAAGAAGAGAAAGGCAGCGATGAGCAAAAAAGACTAAATCGGGTAACAAAGTGAAGGCAAATGAAAAAAAAAAGAAACGAAGGGAATAGGATGCTTGTCGTTGTATTCTTTGGGGAGATTTCTATAGCGAAGATAATAGTGGACAAGATTGGTTTCAGTGCGTCTGTCGTACGTCGTGAATCGGCGCAAATCAGTTGTATTACAACCGATTCTATCTTCTTTACATGCCAAGAGTGTTCACCAGATAGTGACTATGAACCATGAGCCTTTGGAGAGAGAGAAAGCTTTGGATATGTTTAAGCTGTCATGAGTTCAATCCTGTTTTTCACAAAACATTCTGTTAAAATTTTGATTTTACTACACAGTGAGTCCTCTAGTTATATTTGGTTGTATAGTAATTAAGGAATTCCTATTTTTTTTTGTTTTCAATCAAAGAGAACTTGTGCGGTCATTGCATTTTCTTCTTACTGTAGCAATTTTATTTTGTACAGTAAATAAAAGCTTATATACTGAGTGTTTCTTATACTTACAACACTATATTGACTAGATTTAGATTATGTACAGTCATACACATACTAACATACTATTTTTTTAGCTATCAAGTTGAATTTATGACAAACATACCATGGACTAGTCTAACAGTTAATAACAGATTCATCTTTAATTCAAAATTCAGCTCCATTATCACATTCCTGTGACTATCCTCACTTCCCTGTCCTCCAAAAATTGAAAAAGGACTACAAAATGTATAATTCTGTATATATTGTCTGGCCAGCTTATAAACAAATTATCCGTAGGGAAACCATACAGAAAAACCCACTTTTGAGTCAAAATACCTTAAAAAAAGTTAAGGTTAAAAATCACTCCATTTTATTCCACCGTTTGTAGAATCAGCCATATATCTTTTTATTTTACGAGCGGGTAATCGTTGCCGATTTGTTAGGAAACAAAACGAGCTAGATGGCTGGGTAGCGGCAAATAAACAGCAAAGTGTACTCTTAAAACTCTATTTCCAAGCTTTCGGGATCATTTGATCCCTTCTTCAGGGCTACAAAGACAATTTAGCAATCAGCAACATTTGAATAATAAGGTTGAAAAATTTTTTACTTACAACAGTTTGTGAGGATGTTGCTGGATGATGTTATAATAAAAGAAGCCAGGAAAGCAAGTATCGACACATATCTTGTATGAATCACGTTAACTAACACACAGAAATTTTATAAAACCGTACAAAAATTACAGTTAAAGATTAAAAACCCTGTAAAATGTTTAAAATGTCCGTTCGAAACTTTTCATAGCCGGCACATTACGTCTTTATCGAAACGGCCAAGCACACGTGTCTCAGCGGAAATGAGAGGGAGAATGTATTCATTTGTCATTAATGTCATTCGTCATTAATTGACGCATGTGCCAGTGATTCAAAAGGAATAATTTTTGTATAGGGTAATTCAAATTATTATTATACCATGTGAGCCAGAATGATCTGGTACCCAAAAAAAGTTCATAATGTTACAAAGGTAAGACAATGTGCGTGGTTAGCAATGGAAACGTTAAATAGCTTATACAAAGGGGGAATTTAATATGTGTAGTTAGTAATAGTTGTAGTAAGCAAGAGAGAATAATATTATATATAAAATATTCAATAAGTGTATTATATTAAGGGAAAATTTAAGAAACTTCGCTATGAATTTGATTTTAAATTAGTGAGTTGTCCAAAGAATTGTCAATGTGATATTTTTCACAGTTCAATAAATATGAATAAATTATACCTAAATTGTTGATATCAGTTCTCTTATTCATACAATTCTCACATCGAAAAATATGTGCCATTTCGAGGAAACATCTCTTTTTTAAATTAGACTCACTTGCCAAAACTTTAACTAAGTTATAATCAATATTGTGATTGGGAACATTGGCATGTGCTGCCAAAGCACACCTGTTAGGGTGAAGTCTGGCATCACTTTTGTGAGATGTAAGCCTACCTTTTAAAGACCTGGATGTTTGACCAATATATTGTGAACTACAAGTACTGCAAGAGGTGCTATAAACTACATTGGTTAAGCTAAGCAGTGGTACTTTGTCTTTTAGCTTAGAAAAAAGATTATTGATTGTTAAAACTGGCTTAGAGGCAATTTTACAGTTTACATTCCTGAAAATCCTGACCAGTCCAGGAGTTAGTTCCTTGATAAAAGGCAATTTTGCATATATTGTTATTTCAGGATTACTAGGTTGGGCACTTACCACTTGTGAGTTATTAGTGAGAGCAATGTTCGCGTTAGTATTGACAATTTGCGGTGGTATATTGTTATCAGAATTAAAGAGGATATTGTTCACCAAGTGTTTAGGGTAACCATTGTTAATAAATAATTTTGATAAAGTGTGAAGATTTGGATTGTGGAAAGATTTGTCAGCTATTTTTAGGACCCTGTTTTTCATCTGCTTAATAAGGTTTATCTTAATTTGCATCCTATGGTAAGACATATAATTAAGGAACCTGCCAGAACTGCTAGGTTTTCTGTACCAGTCTACCAAGAGGATATTATTATCTGATCGAATACACCTTGTGTCAAGGAAAGGGACTGATTGTTTAGAGTCCTCCTTCTCAATAGTGAATTTGATGTAAGGGTCATAGCTATTGAAGGTGTCCACTATTACATCCAAGCCTTCAGATGGTAGGCAGACTATTATATCGTCTACATATTTTTTTATGAAGAAAAGATTAAAAGGTAACACTTGGGTCACTAAATCCAATAAATCATCCATTACATATTCAGCTAATATAGGCGAAATTTTGGCTCCCATGGGAGTGCCGAATGTTTGTTGATAAATTTTGTTGTTAAAGGAAAAATGATTATTATGAAAAAGAAAGGTGATAATATTGAGAAAAGATTCACGAGTCAAATTGCAAAATTGGCTGATATCTGACCAATGCTTACTGATGGACCTTAGACAGCCATCCAAGTAAACGTTGCTAAAAAGGGATACTACGTCCAGACTGGCTACATTGTCTTACCTTTGTAACATTGTGAACTTTTTTTGGGTACCAGATCATTCTGGCTCACATGGTATAATAATAATTTGAATCACCCTATACAAAAATTATTCCTTTTGAATCACTGGCGCATGCGTCAATTAATGACGAATGACATTAATGACAAATGAATACATTCTCCCTCTCATTTCCGCTGAGACACGTGTGCTTGGCCGTTTCGATAAAGACGTAATATGCCGGCTATGAAAAATTTCGAACGGACATTTTAAACATTTTACAAAGTTTTTAATCTTTAAATGTAATTTTTGTACCGTTTTGTAAAATTTTTGTGTGTTAGTTAACGTGATTCATACAAGATATGTGTCGATACTTGCTTTCCTGGCTTCTTTTATTATAACATCATCCAGCAACATCCTCACAAACTGTTGTAAGTAAAAAATTTTTCAACCTTATTATTCAAATGTTGCTGATTGCTAAATTGTCTTTGTAGCCCTGAAGAAGGGATCAAATGATCCCGAAAGCTTGGAAATAGAGTTTTAAGAGTACACTTTGCTGTTTATTTGCCGCTACCCAGCCATCTAGCTCGTTTTATATCTTTTTATATATTTTTTAATAGATTGCATGTTGCCAGTATATTACTCCCATTTATTTTGCCAGGCGCTACATGTGGTCATCTTTATATGGTTAATCTAGTCATTGACTGGAAGGGCTATGTCATCTTTAGGTTTATGTGCTGCTTCTTTGGCAGCTCCATCGGCTAAATCATTTCCTGGTATGCTTACATAAGTAGGGAGCTATAAGAAATACACATGTCTGTTTTGGCTATGAAGATGCGTGATCAGGCCCAATGTACATACGTGATATGTTAGCTTCGGTGGAGAATATATTTTCCAAAGATTTCAAAACGCTCAGCGAATCCGTAGCTATATCACAGTTTGTTTTATTCGAAAGGAAATGACATAGGAGGGCTTGCCAAATTGCGTACGATTTAGCTGTAAACATATTACTAACTTTATCAAGAGATCATAAGTAGCACTGGCTCCCTACAACTACAGGAGCGCCTACACCTACTTCAGTTTTAGAGCCATCGGTGAATATAGTATGAGGATCACCTAAGACTGACACCTCTTCATTAAAATAGGCGACGTATGCAGAGCATGGTGTTGTACTCTTGGTAAACTCAGCATACCTATCATTATCCTTGGAGCATGTGTTGTCCAGGAAGGTATACCTGATATAGATCTATTATTTATAGGGCCAATATCAACATTATATTTCTGTTGAAATTCGATGCTAGGAATCGCATGTTTGCCATGCATTTCATTGTATTCGTCAGTAAAGTTTTCTAGCGAAAGTAACACCCAGTAACTTCAACGAGGGTTCGACTTGACTTGTTTGACTGATTTGTTCTTGTATTCGTAGACTGGGTTCATGATGACAACGTTGTAATCGACAGAAGTGAGTACAAGATGTTTTGGATGAAGAAAATATGTATCCTCTAGTCATTGCCAGAGCATCAAGGTTGTCAAGCCTGGTTTGAAACTGAGTTAGTGGGCGGAATGAAGAATGGTTAGGTCATCAACCTAAAGCACACATTTGAAGTTTCCAGATGCAATTTAGATTATAAAATGAATAGCCACAGCAAATAAGGTTACGCTTAAAATAGAGCCTTGCGGAACACCCCTTTCCAGAGTTCTGGAAGAAGATCTGATATTATCTGCTAGGACTTCAAAGAATCTACTTGACAGACAAAAAGCTTTGTATTAATACAGGCAAGCAACCTCGAAAGTTCCACACATAGAGTTGCTTCAGAATACTGAAACGTCAAGTCAAGTCATAGCTTTTCAATATCAAACATGACCGCTATAGTGTGCTGCCTGCTAAAAAAGGCTTCTTGAATGATGGATAATACATCGGCAACAGGTTTTCCTTGCAGTCAGCTACTTCTTTCTTTGACCCTCTCTGTTTATACACGTCGAGAAATACTGGATCAACAGCTGAGGTAAAAAATATAGGTACCGGTACTGTGGTGATCCGGAATGCGCTCCTGGCTGTCTTACGTTAGAACGCACCTTTAGCTGTCAGGCTGCCAAAGCTTGACATTGACGGCAGTGTCAGATGATACAAGGAAAATCAATTAAGATTTGTTAAAGTGTATGAGTGTAGTTATTTGATGAAGTTGAGATAAGTAATGTATTTGATTATTACTACATCCTATATTGTTCAGATATTTTGATATTCGTCAGATCATGAATGACTTTCCATAGAGCAACCGATTCCGTAACAGTTCCATATTAATTCTCAATCTGTGTCCCGCTACTGTTCTGTGATGCTTTTGGGTTTTGTGTTGTCATTTTACTAAAGTAGTGGGTTGTGGTAACCATTGCCATATTTTTGTTGATAGTTTGTTCATTAATTACGAGCGGGGATTGTTTTTGAAAAAATGCAACAAGCGGATACCAAATTTTACACAATGCATTTTGAAGTCTTTTTTACGAATATTTGCAGGTATGTTGACTTTTGAGTTTGTATTATTAATGTGGTCTGGCTACGATATTTTTAAAGTGTTTCACAATGTATATATGTGTATATACTATATATCCGAGCTTCTAAGATGACTTTATATGGTGTTGAGTCTCTGATTTACGTCTACTCTAGGTATTGCAGCCTAATGGTGAACAGAACTCTGTCTTATTTATCTGCATCTATTTCAACCTTTACTGATTCTCTTCATGTATATATGATACTTATTTTATGGTTGTGGAAACCACGGTGACTGTCCCCGAACTGACTACCTAATCAATTACCCAGAGTGGAAGTGGGAATGATTCAACGCGTTCACACGTATCATACGTTTCCTCTAACCAGCCCTTTTATATGTTGTTTATTGTTTATATTTATTTATTGATCCATTTATGCGCTTAGATACCATGCTTGCTATGCTGTTATGCTTGCTATGCTGCTATACTTACGATGCTATGTTTATATTTTATATACCCTATCCCATTTACCCCCTATATTTACTCCTTTATATGTTTGATTATATTTATTTATTCATATATGCTGATATTTTACATTTTTCCACATCCTACCCATATTTCCCTATTTGACGTTGAACAGAGACCTAGCCCACCATGTATTTATCATTATTATTATTATTTATCATTTAGACTGTGAATGTTTATAACCCTTTCTTTATTAAACAATATCAATAACAAGAGCCAGTTTACCACTATTATTAAGACATTTTTAAATCGTATATTTCAACATATCAATATGAATACTTCACCAGTAAAATATATGAAATACAAAGCACTCATGATTTGATAAATACAAGAATCAAGTAATCAAATCATAACATAAACACTTAGCACTCATGATTAATAAATACAAAACAAATTTTAAGAAACAAATAATAAAAAGACTTTGAAGGTAAATTAATATTTTTTTGCTTTTTGAATCCTGACCGTCGGTACTAAATATTTAGTGAATCAATCTTGGGATACGGTCACTTGTTATATTTCCAAATTATAAAATCTTACTACGTTTCGACGCTTCTATTAGGCGTCATATTCAGGTACTAAAACTAAAATAAAATATCAGAATTGTCAAACAGATACAGAATGACTAACATTTACAATTAAATTTTTTTTTCAACAATTTAATTGTTTAAAAAAAATTTAACTGTTTAAAAAAAATTTAATTGTAAATGTTAGTCATTCTGTATCTGTTTGACAATTCTGATATTTTATTTTAGTTTTAGTACCTGAAGATGACGCCTAATAGAAGCGTCGAAACGTAGTAAGATTTTATAATTTGGAAATATAACAAGGGACCGTATCCCAAGATTGTTTTGCTAAATAGGTAAATTAATATGTTACGCAGATGATACGGCAGTTGTTATTATAGGATCTGATTGGGAGGAAGTGCGCAAGAGCTTAGAAGCATGTCTAGTAAAACTTAAACAATGGTTGGATGCAAATTTACTCAAGCTAAACGTAAGCAAGACCAAATACATGCTTTTTTCACCAACTGTAGCGAACCAACCTAATATGAGCATTAGATTACATACTAGTTCTTGTAAGCGAAATTATTGTAATTGCGAAATATTGCAAAAAGAGGCTATCATTAAATATTTGGGTATCAATATTGATCAACACATTAGGTGGATAGATCATATCAATTATGTAAATAAGCGTGTGAGGGTTCTAATAAGTAAATTTTACAGTCTTAGAGATATATATGTTCAAGAAAAGTTTTAATCATGATGTATAATGCACTTGTAGCTTCCGTTTTAAAATACTGCATTACGATCTGGGGAGGAGCTTTTACAACAACATTGCAAAATCTACAAAGAGCCCAAAACATTTTAATAAAAATTATTTTTAATAAACACAAACTATTTCCCACAGATTTACTTTACAAAGAAACTAATTTTTTCAGTATAAAGTTTATTTATGTATATCAGTGTCTCACAAAAATGTACCTCAAGCAAAGAAGCTTCAAGAAATTAAGCACAGTATCTAGAGCAGCAGCTGATTTAAATCTGAGTATAGATATTTTTAGAAAAACACTTACACAAAACACTTTTTTTTATCATGGACCTAAGTTCTTCAACGTACTCCCAGCAGACCTAAAACGTGTAAATAAATTCAAGGAATTTAAATACAAAGTTAAGGAATTCATAACTGAGAATCAGGACAAGTTTAGTTCTTAAAAGATTGTCTTAGCAGCACCCGCCTCCAGCCTTGTCTTCCCCACTTGCAGAATTTCTGTAGGTATAATGTTTCAAATGTATTCGTTAATTATTATAATGCTCAGACATTTAAGAGGATTTTTACGCACGTAGGTATAACATTGGAAATTGTGTATTTTAGAACAAATAAATAAAATAAAAAAATAAATAAATAAAACATCATAACATTTCTGTGTTTTGATTTCAGTCTCTCTGAGTTGGTACACATGCATGCTAAAATAATCTGGTTACCAAGGGCACACATACAACATTGGTTCTAAATTCCACCACTAGACGTCTTGATCACTTTGGCTACTTCTAAATTGGGCATCAGTTTTGACAGTGACCAGTTGCTCACTACAGTACCTAAAATAGGAGACACATATAGCTACGAATAAGGGACCAGGACAAACCAAAAAGAGCTACGTATACAAAGTGGTGCTGGACGAAGACGAGGACAAAACATTCGCAAATGTTATCAGTCTGAGAGAGACCACGGTCAAAGAGGGTCGTTCGAGCATTGCCATCCCTACGCCAGATCTCGCACGAAAGACATAATGAGAAAAATGTTGGAGTACGTCTTTGCTGGCACCGACATTCTGATGATATATTATATCACACCTAAAAAGAGTCCCGGACAGGTGAGAAACTACACAAGGTAAAGGAAAGCGAGATCCAGCTCGGAGGCCAAGAATTACATACAACAAATAATTGTTGCGGCGAAGGGGCTTAGCTATTCACAGCTGCTAACGAAAGTTAAGCAAGAAGCTAGGATTAACGACTTCAGAATCATTGTAAGCAAGGTGCGGCAGACTAAGGCCCGATTTTATTAACACGCGCATTTTAACAAAGGCTTGTACCTATCAGAGCCATTCATTCAAGGACGTGCATCTGTCAAAGTTCTCTGAAAATTATTGATTTCTCTTGAAATTTACTTCAAAAAGATGAAAAAAGACATCCTTTATATATAATCGGCCATTATGAACCCTCTAGTATATTTTCTAGTCTGATTTTCCTTCCTAAATGGGTGAACATTGCATTTTATTATCCAACGAACGGTTTAATCGCTCGTTGATCTAGACCAATCAGATTGCACAAAAGCAATGCATTTGATCACCGGATTGTTGCTCTATAAAAAAATAATGATAAAGAGAAGGAATTCAATTACTCCGTTATTTTGATATAAAAATGTTACTAACTACCATAATTATAAGTACCTGCAAATATAACTTTGTAATGTAGTACAGAGAGGTAAAATTAACATTTTGTTGCATTTCACAAAGCTAAACACATTATTTAACTGTGCCAAATCACGGCCCACAAAAGTGTACAATTTGATCAGCACTTTGATATGAATAAGGTGATAAAAAGAAAATCTAATTCCTGCATCATTCTGATAAAACAGGACTGTTACTATCTATAATAATTATAAATACCTGTGAGATATGTTACCTTTGTATTATAGTGAAAAAATTATATATGGAAGTAGTTCACCAAATTCGTTTTTTCCGTTTTTCCTATACTATCCTACTTTTGTAAATAGGTATTCAGATTTCTTGTTTTACCTAAAATAATATTTATGTTGAGAGGGTGTTGACGTCTCAGTAGGCAATCCGTGAGTATCCAAAGCGGTGCTGAAAACTTACATAGCCTTTTAATTTGAAAAAATAACTATTTAAATAAAAAAATATGGAAAATCAGAAATATCGGTCAATGTAAACAAATGAAGACGTCAAAGCCACCACAAAATAACCCGCCACAAAATAGTTATTTGTCTCAGATCCCAAAAGCTTTTTTCCCTAGAGATGGGATGCTGTCGGTATGGGGTATAGGGTTAGAACTGTGGGTCTAAGTTGGTAATGAGTATTACAAAGAGAAGTAAAGAATATATACGGGTACTGAAGATCCCGTTTCTTATTTACAGCTCTCACTAAGATACAAAATTCAACTAGTAGTCTATGTGCTAAATAGCCCGATGTCGATGCTTTACAAACCAATTTTCCTTATCCGAAAAAATAAGACTTGCGCAAGATACTACAGCTTATAACAAATATGATAGATACTGGAAAAACAAAATATACGTAGACCAAGTAAAGTGATTTCATATTTTAATCTTATATAACATTCCATAAAATTATATTATAGAGTAGGTGGGTAGGGCATAGATACTCGTGGGATTTGTATGGATAATAAAACCGACAAAGTCTAAAAATCCGGGAGCTCCATACCAGGGGCATCTGATGATCTGGGTGTCGTCTCCTCAGATGGCCCCGATAGAACGCTGACCGAGAGGACAGCTGGGGGGCTCGCCGAAGGGGTGGGTTCCCCACAAATTAAAAAGAAGTTGCGCAGTGGCGCACAAAAGAAGCAGGCCAGAAGTCGAAGGATGGAGCGGATGGCGGAGGCTCAGGAGGCCTGAACACTCTGGCAACCCAGGCTCCTCTGCGGTCAGCTTCCTCTAAGGCGCCGTCTGGCGGGGCAACGGCCGATCTGCAGGGGCCCGGTAATACTGGGAAACGACGGAGATCGGCTGATGCCACGCCGGATGGGGCGTCGTCGAAAAAGAGGGCCCGCACCACGACTCACGCGCATACCAGCTATGAGCGAGCTACCCAAACTGGGCCCCGAATAGTCTTCGTTCCAGAAAACTACCGAAGAACTCAACTTACGGAGGCGCAGATCTTCGCTGTGCAGGAGGTGGTCAGCTTGCTGATGGATAGGCTCCCGGAGGAGGCCGTCCTTCCACAGATCGGGACTGCTAGCGGTCAAGAGGGGCGGCCATCTTTGTCTGCGAGAATGAGTTCGCGCGGGCATGGCTGGAGGCCCGGGCAGGAGACTTGCAGGCGTGGGAAGGCGCGAAGGTTAGAATCATAGGCTTCGATGAACTTCCCACTTTTTATAGGGTAATGGCCTGGTTTCCGGGATCCCCTCTGGAAGACGGGGTTCTACTGAGGAGGATAGGTGGACAAAACCAAGGGGTTCATCCCGGCTCGTGGAAGGTCCTAGAGAGCAAGAGGGAACCGAAGGGGGTTCGACTTGTTCTCAGCGTGGACTCCATGAGCTGGAAAGTGATTGAAGAAAAAAGCCTCAGGTTATACTGTGGAGCGAGCTCGGCGGTGTTCACACTGCTGAGCAAAAAGAAGCAGGTAACTGAGACGGTGACGGGCGAAAACGAAGTCAAACGCTCAGAGGAGCAGCCGACACCTATTGCGACTGGTGTTGCCATTCAGATTCCCACCCGGGGGCCTGAAGGGGAGAACCAGACCCAGTTAGCCACATTACAGGTCACAACACAGCTGCGGGACTCAGTGGTCTCATGGCTATTGGAGGTAGAGTCGAAGGCCACAGTGAGGAGGACTCGGACAGCAGGAGACTGGAGAGTGTCCGAGTCCTTTGGAGCTCCACCAGGGGCAGCGGCAGAATCCAAAGCAGTAGCGAAAGTGAAGGCTGCGGCTCCGAGGGGGATATGTAGATCGGCTCTGCATGCGGCAGGGAAACTAAGGCGCGATCTTCTATGGTAAGTGAAATTCCTTTCATTCAGATTAACTTACAACAATGCATAGCGGCCTCATGGATTCTAACCCAACCGATCAGTAGATGCGACTATGACACTGCCCTCATCCAGGAACCCTGGTTGAGAGACAGATTTATTAACAGGCTTAGTATTTCGGGCTATGCACTATATAATAGCGAAGTTCCGGCAAGCAAGCCCAGGGCATGCGTAATGGCTAGAGACATCAACACATGGCATCTGAAGGACTTTAGTCTTTACCTCTAGGGACTTAGCTGCAGTGAGGATTAAATATCTATAGGGTGGGGTGGAGAAGGCCTTGGTGGTGTGCTCGGTATACCTTCCTTATGATTCAAGGGATCCTCCTCCGTCGAGGGAACTGGAAGACCTTGTGACATTTTGTAATCAGGGCTTGATCTTTTAGTCGGGTGTAATAGCACCTGGGGCAGCTCTAACACCAACCTACGGGGTGCAGAGCTCGTGGAATTCATAAGTTGCACTAATTTGGAAATTCTGAATATTGGTGACACTCCGACTTTTTGTGATAATTTGAGAGAGGAGATCATCGATCTAACCTTGGGTACACTCGATACTTGCAATGAGGTGAGAGACTGGAGGGTTTCCTTGGAACCACCCTTGTCTGATCACAGACACATCCTATTCAACATAAACGGAGAGAGAACAGAAATCTTTGTTAGAAAACCAAGGCACACTAATGGGGTCTTATTCAAACAGAACTTGGCCAACAAGCCGGGATCTATTGACTATAATCTCAGTAGCGGAGATGATATCGAGGCAGCGGTGGATTCCCTTTGTAGGGACCTCACGGAGTCTTTTGAAACTAGCTGTCCCCTCCGCAAGGTCAGTGCACGAGTGAATGCTAACTTTTGGACCAATAACTTGGAGAAGGAATAGGAAAGACTCTCCGGAATGGGAGAGGTACAAAAAGGTATTGCAGGACTACAAGAAAGAAATCAGAAAGGCCTCTAGGGAGTTATGGAGGCATTTATGTAGAGCTATTAACGACAAGGGCAGAAACAAATCGTTCCACGACTTTTGATGATATTTAGAGCTTATCTGGCCGTCGACTTCACACCTGGAAGCTGGCTACTTGCCAAGATCGTTTTTATACCAAAACCGGGTAGAGGTAGTTATACACATCCAAAAGACTTCAGACTTCAGACTTCATTCTTGCTGAAGACTATGGAAAGGCTAATTGATAGACACCCAAGAGATGGACCTCTGGAAGGGTGCGCCATCCAAGCCTATCAGTTTGCTTATCAGGCTGTCATGTCAGCTGAACTTGCCCTTCACCAGATAGTTTGTTGACTGCAGAAAACGTTGGAACAAAAGGAAGTGGCCTTGGTAGCTTTCCTAGATATTGAGAGTGCGTTTAATTGCACCACCTCCGATTCGATAAGGTATGCCTTAGAGAGGCATGGGGTGAGATCCTCCCTCGTGGAATGGATTCTCACCACCTTATGGCCGGTTTCTCAATGTCCAGTTAAAAGTGTCAGATAAGAGGGGGTTATCTATGGTGTCAGATAGGTAGCTGCCAGATAGCGTTTCTATGGATACAACTGTCAGATAAGATTTAGGACATTGAGAAACCGGCCCTTAGAGGGTCAAGTGGCTACTCCTATGCTGAATGACATTTCGCATAGCGTTGAAGTAACGCTGGGCTGCCCGAAAGGCGGAGTCTTATCTCCCTTATTGTGATATCTGGTGGTGTGGAATGAACTTCTGGTCAGGCTGAGCAATGTAGGTGTTTACGTGTAGGCCTATGCAGATGATCTTAGCATAGTAGTCAGAGGTCGATTCCTGCGTACTGTTTCAGAGATAATGCAAGGCGCTCTGCGCATTGTGGAATCGTGGTGCTACGAGGTAGATCTATCGGTCAATGCCGAAAAGATCGAGCTAGTTATGTTCACTAGAAGAAGGAAACTGGATGGATACATCCGTCCAACCTTCTTTGGAACATCACTTGAGCTTTCCAAATCAGTAAAATATCTAAGCGTAATGCTAGACTCGAAGCTGAATTGGAGACAACATGTAGAACATAAAGTCAATAAGTCAATAAGGCACGTAATTCGTTATGGGCATGCAGCAGGGTTGTAGGACTGAATTGGGGCTTGACTCCTAAGGTGATGTTCTGGCTCTATACTACAATCGTTAGGCCGTCCTTATTATATGGATCACTGGTGTGGTGGCCATGTGTGAGAATAGAGACAATCAAAGCAAAGCTAAATAAAATTCAACGCTTGGCTTGTGTTAGTATAACAAGTGCAGTACGCATGACTCCGTTGAGCGCGCTAAAAGCACTGCCGAATCTCCCTCCACTCGACTTGGTAGTTCAAGGGGAGGCAAGGTTGTCTGCGTTCCGATTATGGAGTCAAGGCAGTTGGTCCTTTGTGGATCCTGCCAGGAGACACTCTTCCATCTTCTCGGAACTGCAAAGGGATGACCCTATCCTACATATGAGGAGTGATATAATTCCTCCTACATATCGCTTCGAGTGCAAATTTACCGTGGGATATTCTACAAGGGAAGAGTGGGGGCCAAGCGGCAGGCGGCCTTTTGAGGGGAGAGGGCAAGTCTTGTACACGGACGGTTCACTTACCGACGAAGGCTCCGGCGCTGGGGTCTATGGGCCAAAAACAAAGCTCTCCCTCTCTCTTGGGGGATACACCACGGTATTCCACGCAGAGATATATGCGATTTTAACTTGTGTCTTTTGTATTTACGAAATTCAGGGGCAAAGGAGGCGGATCACCATCTGTTCTGACAGCCAGGCAGCATTAAAAGCATCAAGTGCTTGCAGGTTTTCATCAAGGCTCGTTCTGCAAAGTAGGATGGTCTTGGATGACATTTCGACAAGACAGGTGTCACTTATGTGGGTGCGGAGTCATGCTGAAGTTAGTGATAATAAAAGGGCGGACGCGCTCGCAACGCGAGGGTCGAGGAATGTCTTCCTGGGTCCTGAGTCGGCTTTGGAGCCGGCAGTAGGAACCATTAGAAGGAAAACAGAGGAGCGGTTGCAAAATCAGCATCTTATCAGATGAAGAGGATTCTCTGGACATCTCTGTCAAGCTAGAGAACTTATTTTAGGACCTCTGGCTAAGGTGGGGCGGTTCTGCCTCTCACTGGACAGAAGCGGACTAAGGTTACTTGTCGGCCTGCTATCCGGCTATAACACCTTCAAACGTCCTTTGTATGTGATGGGGGTGCAGGTGATCCGACATGTACACGCTGTGGCGAGGAGGAAAAATCCTCGACACACACTCTATGTCGTTGTGAAGGGTACCACAGGCAGACTATACTCGGTTCAAGGGTTCCCGAGCCTGAGGATATAAGATGGGCAGCACCCAAGGCCATCCTCACCTTTGCGATGAGGGTTGGTCTTGGGAATTAGGGTAAGGAGATGTGCAAAAGAGCCCGTTGGTAGGCCTATGTGGTTATAGCTACCAGAAGGCCTCTCTCCCTCTTTCATTCATTCATTCATTCATTCAGAGCATAAATAACTACCAATAAAAATAATAGGTATAATTATTCTTAAGCAAGTAAATAATGAAACCTGAAGAATAAAATTTAGAAAAACATCTGCATAATAATATTACTATCGCAGCTAGTGCTTGCACCATGGATATGACATTGCATGTTGGTTTCAAACACTTCACCTAACTAGATCGTTGCACAATGATACAAAAGAGTTACGATGCCACCAATACCAACTACAAACATATTTTTAAAGCCCATAACTACGTAAGACAACCCTCGTCTTCCTTTTGGTCAGATTCTGAGGCATCGCATCTTCATACATATTCTACAGAGCAGGACCTATTCCGTGTTTTGACATTATAAACTCGCGTTTGTGGACAACCTCACCGAGATCACAGACCATAAAACAAATATCGAGATAGAAGAAAAAGAAGAACAAGAAGAAGAGTTTTGTCTATGACGCAGCGGTCGCAGCGCTGCCGGATCTCCTATTCTGGGAATCTGCTATTTTTAGCTTGGAGCTTTTTACACCGAAATTTTCAGTCGCAAACCACCTATTACGTGTCTTGATTATACGCTGTTACATCTTACACCCATAGACCCCTGGAGGATAACACTTTGTAGGATTACCGCATTAAAATGTGCTTTTGAGTCAAATTTCCCATGAGTCCAATTTTGATTTTTTCTTATGCTTGCTTCATTCGTTTGCTAGCATTGAATATTCTCTCAAATGAAGTTGCAGAAAACGCACCAGCGGAATAGGTTAACACGTCTTGTTTTGCAGTATTGCACTGTTTTAGTACATTTGTACTATTTCTAGTTGATTTTCGACGTCAAAGTACAAAAGTACACAAAGGTGGAATTCTAGTACATTTTCAGTTTAGAAAAAAATCAATAAAAATCTTCATATCATACGTTGCAGCTTCTCAAATGGATGTATAATGCAAGAATGCAGAGGTTTGAGAGGTTTTTTTTGTTTTTTTGCTCTTTACAAAATTATAGAGCGTCAACGTGGTGTCAATTACCAGCTCATAATGAAATTCAGAATTTAGTACAATTCAGTGTAATCTAGTGCATTTCATTACTTTCATACAGTACATTTCAGAAATGCAGCGCGGGAGCACTGCTGCTCTTTCCTACGAGTAAGATATTCATTTGGCAACACTGCAGTCACGGCACTGCGCCACCGCCAACTTGAGAGTTCTTTTTGACCTGACAGAAATAGTGATGGGGAAAACCGATCAATTTCTATGATCAAGTACCCGATGCTCGAGTGATTTCAATAATCGAGTGATCACTCGAGTTAAATTCCACTCAATATGAACTAAATATGAACTAAATGAACTTGTCAGTAAATATTTATGCGTGCCAAGTACGTCGGTAGCATCAGAAAGAGTTTTTTCTGAAGCAGCTCAACTCTCTAATTTAAGAAGTAAACAGATTATCACCTGTAAAAATCTGGATATCATTTTTTCAAATTCTAGTCTGTGAGTTTCTATCATTTGATGTTTTGTTCAAAGTTAACTAGTTTTTGGAATGAGTTTTAATTTTTGTTAAAAATGTTATTTTTGTAATCCCTCTCTCTGTGAGTTCCTCTATAATTTTTATTTTATTCCAAAAGTTACCTAGTTTGTAAAACGAGCTTTCAATTTTTATTTATTATAGTATTTTATTTTGTTCAAAGTAATGCGAAAATATAATATCGTATTAATATTATTTTGAAATTTTCAGTTTGTGGTAAGTTTGTAATTATTCTATTTATGTTTACAGTTTGTCGAAGTTTTTTTGTTAATTAAAAAAATATGACGTTATTTTTTTTCTCAACAGCTCACAACCAAATTAAATAAAATTACATATATAGAATATTTATATTTAATTTGTTTCTTTGTCAAACATATTTGTTAACTACGATTTCTAAATCACTGTCTAGCAGATTCTGTTCCATTCGCTTGTCGCTCGAATGAATAAAAATGTTTCACGTTTTGGTTGTTGCTTGCACTCGTAAACTCACATCGTTCTCATTATCGAGTGACGTCGGTTATATCAATAATCGAGTACTCGAGTACATTTTCACTCCAGTTGTCCCATCACTAGACAGAAATGAAAAGAGAAGAAAACAATAACAATGTGAATTTACTATTAGTAGTAATTTCATCATTAATTTTCTAGGAAAAAGTGTGGATAAAGCCAAAAACCATTCCTGGTTTTGACGGAAACATGATTACAGAAAATACAAAGCAAATGGAATTATTTATCAATTATTAGACCTTACATAGAGGAAGAAATAATTTTATTTAGAATGAATGATATCAACAGCACCTTTACATACTTTGTGGACATTTCTATAAGAAGGTGTATAACAAACCTGCATCCAGTAGTCGGAAGTTTCTTCACAAAAGTATTTAAGTGTCTATAATGAATTTCTGACTGACTGAGGTAGTGAGGTGGGATTATTAATTATTAATTATTAATTAAGGTGGCTGTGATTGATACTACTTCTAAGATTGTTTCACAAACTATCACAGTTCGCAATTCATAATTATAAGGTAAAAATGGAAAATCTGGCATTAATTTGCAAATCAATAGCTTTGTTCTGATTTTGTGCTATGATTTTGATACATGAATTTTGAAATATTTTTGACAAAAGTATCATCCAGCTTTGATGTTTAGTTTGTAGTATTGATAAAATCCTATTGGATGATACTTATTAACTATAAACCTCAATGCCAATAGAAAGTGTTCGTTGAACAACAACCAATAGAATCTGTTCGTTTGAGAATTCGTCAGAATATGCATATTGATAAAATCGGGCCTAAGAAAGGCGGGCTGCTTTTAATAGTACCCAAGATAGGGGGAAGTGCCGAGTAGCTAAGGGAAGCAATAGGCAAGCTGGATGTTGCGATAAATTCCACCAGCAATACCAGCCGTGTCACGTTGCACGGCCTACAAGGAAGTGGAGTAAGCACTTCGAGAAGCTGTAGGGGCCGACAAAAACAACACATTAGCAAGATCCCTGATACTCACAAGAAACAGCAACCAAGTGGCAACGGTTTTAACCTCCAGGGAAATTTCCAGCAGACTATTAGCCAGGGGCCGAGTGAAAATCGAAATCGTGATGTGCACGATACAAGAGCGTGTGACGGTACAAAAGTGCAGGAGGTGTTGGGAGATTGGCCATCAGGCCAAAAACTGCCAGAGATCAGATAGGGCTAATCTCTGTCTAAACTGCAGAAAAGAAGGCCATAAAAAGGCTGACTGTAAAGAAAAAGAGTACTGCCCTATATGTGAACAGGCAGGTCATAGAGCAGGATCGTACTCCTATAGGTACTGCTTATGGCCATATGCTGCGACATCTGCAGAGGAACAGAGGACACCAACAGCTAGCAATGGCCCAGGAGATCATAGACATGTAGAACCTCCTCGATTATCGATTATGATTAAGGTCTTACAAATCAACTGGAATAGATCCCTTGTGGCGCATGATATGCGGTAGCCTTTGAAAGGGATATCGTTATCATCATAACATCTGAGCCGAATAGAAAGGAGTCCATGCATCCTCCAGGAAACGAGAGCGAACCTGCCTGAGGACCCGACCCCAGAGAACATGGTGCCTATACTGATATCGAGCGAGCAACGCTGGACTGAGGACCTGACACCAGAGAACATGGCGCTAATAATGATATCGAGCCAGCAACGCTGGAAGATAGTACATAAGATGGCTCAAGGCATTTTAAAATCGAAAGAGACATTTCCAAAATCCTCTACAATAAAAAAAACATCGATCGCTTAGCAGCGATCAGCATCCATATGCTATCAAGGCAATGGTGCTTCACAACCACCAGTACCGCTTGACTGAGTGTAAGATGGTCGTGCCTCAACCCGTAGGTTATCTGGTGCACTCGACACGTCAAAGGCTTCTCAGCCGCTCTACATTCCATGACATACTGGATACGGGATGCTTCCTGGCGAGCCAACTGGATTATCGCTTCCATTTGGCGTACCCGCCGCTGTGCTCTCTCAACGGGAGGGTCTCTCACTCTCCTCTGTCTAACTACTCACTCACTCACTGCATTGTCCTTTCTCTTTAAATCTGCTAGCTTGAAGGACCTCTTTTTGTTATTCAAGGCCCTTTGGTCACTGAAACATCCAGATGAGACGACTTCGTTGATTTCCTTCTCGGCAGCCGTTGTCGGCGCATTTTAGCCTCTTTACCAGGCCTTCCATCCGTATAAGGGGTAGGTTGAGCCGGAGCACGAACATATCCCTACCTCCGAAGGGACGATACATAATCTCAAGGAAAAGAGAGAGCAGAAAGATGGGCGCATCAAATGGAAGCGGAAGTCCAGTTGGCTCGCCTTGGAAGCGTACACAATCAGTCGAGCAGTACTGGCTATTGTCAAGTAAACATTGCCTCAGCAGGATACGGATGCCAATCGCTGCTAAGCGATAGCGGTGCGTGGGCGAGAAGAGTATTTTCAGAAAAGAGGAGGACTCCTAATTTAAATATCCCGCGTCATCCGATAAATACGGCATTTACCTAGAGTAGTTAACTCGTAGCTAAATAAGCAGCAGCAAATTCCGACTTGGCTTGTTGAGGATCCAACCAGCCTTTCACCGAAGACCGAAGCTGTGAATCATGAATTTCAACATGTATGAGTAGAGAGGGTAAAAGAAAGGAGTAGCTGGCTATAAGGAGAACCCGATGATTTACTAATGTATCATGTAGGACTCCGTGCAGTACAAGCGAAACCTTTTTATGGCCTGGTTGACCATCGAAAGGCATTTAACACCACGTCTCAGAAGCGGATTATGCGGTTGTTGGAACGTCTTTCAGTAGATGATTAAATAGTGGTATTCACCAAATAACCGATGCCACTTTGAAAGACCCGGTTCACTATAACATCAGGTAAAACCCGGGTTCGGACAGAGTTGGTATCATATAAAAGAGGCGTCTTTCTAGGAGATTCCTTGAGTCTTTTGCTTGTTTGCATCTCGCTGGTGCCTTTGTCCGTAGCGCAGAAAAATAGTAAGGGCTACAGCAGTGGTACATCCCATTCCCGGTTGCATAAAGTCACCCATTTGTTTTGCATGGAAAATTGAAAACTATATGCCTCCGGTCAACCCGATATATAACAGTAGCTGAGGGAAGTGCAGTAATACAGTCATGCTATCGTAATGGAGTTCGGAATAGACAAATGTGCCTTGGTTCAGCTCAAGAAAGGACGATGCGCGAGGAGCTCGTGGATGGGACGATCTCGTGACAACTGCATGCTGGAGACACTTATATCTACCTTGGAGTGGTGCAGCATCATGTTCAGGAGGCAAAGGTGATCAAAGAGTATCATGTAAGAACAAGGTCGCTACCACAAACATGCCTGCGGTCTCACTGTTATTACACACCCTTGGTGCCACCCACCGGACAGTGGAGAAGCTGCGAGAAATCGACACAGACACCCGCAAAAGGATGCATTTTGGGAGAAGTCTACATCACAAATCCTCTGTCCTTCAAATATATCTCTAACGATACCTGGGAGGGCAGTTTGTTTGTTTTGTTTGTTTGTTTGTTTATTTGCTATTTGAATACATCAAATGTACATTAGCACGTCAAAGTAATGTAAAAGTAATACTTATAAATATAGAGAATGTATAAAAATGATTAGGTATATAAAATCACATCACATCACACATTACAAATACTATTTAAAATGATTTAACAATATAGTCGCAATAGAAAAAATTAAACAGGTATTGCTCACTAAAGATTGTCTTCTAAGAGTTCTTTGATGCTGTAGTAAGCTTTAGTCACAAACAGGTCGGTGATCTGTTTCTTATATGATTCAATTGAGGAGGATGATTTTATTGCAGACAGTAGTTTATTATAGAAAGTGATGCAGTTGTAAAGTGGCGATTTTTTAAAATGTTCTGTTCTATGCTTAGGGATTTGTATAAGATTGCGGTGTCTAGTATTGCGATTGTGGTTTGTAAGATATTTCTGAAAATCTTCCCAATGCAACCTTATAAACACAAGACAGTGAAGGATGTAAATGGAGGGTAAAGCTAATAAATGTTCCTTAATGTATGATGACCTACATGTCTCTCTGGGACCTAAATTAAAAAGTAGTCTAATAATTCTTTTTTGAGAAATGAAAACTCTTACTTGCACTGCTGTGACTCCAGCTTAGTATATTGAAAGAAAATATATGGAAATGCAAAGGCATAGTAAACAAACTTTAGGCCATTTATATCGAGGCAGCTTTTAAGCTGGTGGAGTGCATAGAAGGCACGATTTAGTTTTTTGCAAACAACGTCAACATGCTTAATCCAGTTCAAAGAACATTCCCAGATACATCCTAAGTATTTAACATCATCAGATAGATTTATTTATATTGGCCACTGCCCACGATGTGAAGAGGAGCAGGGAGCTCCAGATCCACTTTGTGCTAGAACGCGAGATAGCGGGTAGAGGAGCCTTCCTTTTTGGAACAGCAAGGCGAGCAGCCGAGAAACTCGACTTCACGCGGAGTTGTCATCAGTGCATTACAAAGATTGCTCGCCCACAATTAAAAGCCCAAGATGAAGCTGCCAAAGCCGACTCTTTTAAGACTAAAAATAAGCCAATGCATGGGATCTTCTACAAGCATCTAAAAAAGCATGGCTTGTCCGAGCAGTTGACCTTTCTAAGTTCTAATGCGCTAACATTTGAGACTAGGGGCTTTAAAATGACTAGACAATACGATGTCTTTAACACCTTGGCATACCGTAGTAGAGTTATGGGTGCAGATGCACCCGACACCCGTTGTAGAGGTTGCCGACAGGCGCCAGAGACGCTTATGCATCTCTTGTCGGCAGGTAAGACGGCTTACGTCCACCGACACAACGCGGCTCTATGAGTGCTCTACTATCGTTTAAGGCACTCATGCGGTATCAATGAGACACCGGTGCTGCCATACGCTCCAGGGGATATAGAGTTCGTTGTGGAAAACGAGAGATGCCGGATTTACTGGAACTACTCGTTCCCCACGCTCAAGGTTGTACAGGCAAACAAGCCCGACATAGTCCTTTTCTACCACCAACAGAAGATGATGCTCGTTATAGAGTTCTCGGCACCTGCCGAGGTGAACGTCGTCTCTAAGAAGGAGGAAAAGTGGACGAAATATCAGGAGTTGCTCGGTTAACTAAGCTCTGGCCAGCCTACACTGCAAGTCTGCTAGTTACGGTCTAAGGGTGTTCTAATATCACTTAAGGCAGTCATACGGATAGATAAGACATCAGGGGATATAGGTGCATTGTGTAGAACGATGCTAGATTTACTGAAACGACTCGTTCCCCATGCTCGAACAATCTCGACATAAACCTCCTCGACCATCAACTGTTAGTCTGCTGTCTATGGTCATTGGATTCCTAGATGGACTGAGGAATACGTTGCTCTCTGCATTAGATAGATAGATAGATAGATAGATAGATAGATAGATAGATAGATAGATAAATAGATAGATATTAATCCTTTTGATCATAAATAAATGATATAGGACAAGTCACAGGAAAGTTACATAAATCAAATTACAAGGCACATAATATATATACATGTACTCATGTACAAGAGGACACTAACTTAGAAACAAATACAAGTATTTATATACTATAATAATTATTTAAAACAATCACACATCAAAAATTCTGATATAGAATAGGACGCTTTTTCTAATAAAATTCTCTTAATGCTTTTTCTAAATTTTCTAGTGGGAGCATTTTCAAGTCATTGGGCAGCTTGTTGAAAAGTTTGATAGCCGTATATTTAGGGCTCTCTTCCGTTCTCGCTAACCTATGCGATAGCACCTCGAGCAGTTCTTTACTTCTAGTATGGTATATGCCACTACTTAAGGAATTAAATTGACCACGATGAGCCTCAACGTGCATCAATGTATTCAATATATACAGTGCATTTCTTTAATGTCCCCCCCCTTTTATTTTTTGAACATGTCAACTCAAGAAATTGAAACTTGGAACACTGAAATTGATTCATGAATACTATATTCTGAAGTGAAATTGACAGATGAAACTTGCAAGATGGCGGCTCGGCGCCACCTTGAAAAAAAAATTAAATAGAAAGTGGGGTCTTGTGACACATCTTTTTGAAGCCCCTAACGAACCCTTCACAACCCTAGAATATGAATTCAATATCTCAATCTCCTACAAAATGGCGGAACATTCAATAATCACCTAAGACAAACCCGGTAATATCGATACTTACCTTTTATCTTTTGAACGGGTCAACTCAAAAAATTGAAACTTCTAATAATAAAATTGACTCATGAATACTAGATTTTGGAGTTAAATTGACAGCTGAAGCTTGCAAGATGGCGGCTCGGCGCCATCTTGAAAAAAAAATTAAATAGAAAGTGGGGTCTTATGACACATCTTTTTGAAGCCCCTAACGAACCCTTCACAACCCTAGAATATGAATTTAATATCTCAATCTCCTACAAAATGGCGGAACATTCAATAATCACCTAAGACAAACCCGTTAATATCGATACTTACCTTTTATTTTTTGAACGGGTCAACTCAAAAAATTGATACTTCTAATAATAAAATTGACTCATGAATACTAGATTTTGGAGTTAAATTGACAGCTGAAGCTTGCAAGATGGCGGCCCGGCGCCATCTTGAAAAAAATTAAATAGAAAGGGGATCTTGTGACACATGTTTTTGAAGCTCCTAAGGATCCCTTCACAACTCTAGAATAAGAAGTTAATATTTTAATCTCCTTCAAAATGGCGGAGCATTAAATAATTACTTGAGACAAGCACGTTAATATCGATACTTACCTTTTATCTTTTCAACGGGTCAACAAAAAAATTTTAAACTTAGGATAATGAAATTGATGCATGAATACGATATTTTGGAGTAAGATTGACAGATAAAACTTGCAAAATGGCTGCTCGACGCCATCTTGAAAAAAAATTAAATATAAAGGTGAGTCTTGTGACACATCTTTTTGAAGCTCCTAACGAATCCTTCACAACACTTGAATATAAAATCAATATCTTAAGCTCCTACAAAATGGCGGAACATTCAATAATTACCTGAGGTGGCGGTTCGGTGCCATCTTAAAAAAAATTCAATTGAAAAAAGGGTCTTGTCCTATTACGAAATATTTAATGATTGCCTGAATACATTGTTACAAAAACATCATTGTATTATAAACATGTTAATTATCTAAATTAAAATAAAATTGAATCCTTAACATAATAATTGCCTGAATTGCGTATGAGTTTCTCTAAAAACGTGAGGATTGATGTCACTCCAATAACGGCAATTGTTTCTGTGAACATTGCCGTTGAG
The DNA here is from genome assembly GCA_951848785.1 of Callosobruchus maculatus. Classification (NCBI taxonomy): domain Eukaryota; kingdom Metazoa; phylum Arthropoda; class Insecta; order Coleoptera; family Chrysomelidae; genus Callosobruchus; species Callosobruchus maculatus. The sequence goes on along the minus strand of CATOUR010000191.1, from coordinate 744,244 downwards.
GAAAAATGTACATTCGTCACTGAAACAAATATTGTGGAGATAAGAAGGATGTCTTGCAATGGTTTCCGTCATGATTTCGCAGAATTCTGTTCTTCGATCTGGGTCATCTTCACTTAGCTGGTGTACCATTTTTATTTTGTAGGGATGATACTTGTTTCTCTTCAAAAGTCTCCACACAGTAGAAGGAGATACCTCACACACATTCGCGACGGAGGAAGTAGACTGTTCAGGATTTGCTATCACCTCACCAATTATCTGAACTTGCTTTTCTTCCGGAATGGATGGATGACCTGAGGGCTTCTTATTCTGGACACTACCAGTAGCTGTAAATTTGGATACAAGTTCCCTTAGATATTTTCTACTTATAGGACGATTCGGGAAACGATCATTGAACATTCTCTCGGTTTCATGAAAGTTACGTGTCGCACCGTAAATAAAAATCGCTTCAATTTTTTCTTCCAATGGACGATGGTTGACCATGTTAGAAATAGTTGTCGTGGCCAAGTCAATTCAAAACTTTAATCGACACAGTTTGGCGTTCACTTATCTTAATCGTGATCTTTCAGTACACACTTAACTGCTTACTGTTTCGGAAAATCTGTGCAATCCTCGCGGACGGAAAATAAAATCATTGCTATTGGTAATCCCTGAAAACTCGCATTGGCAGAGCAGCTATAAAATTCGCTAGTGTGCCTCAAGAAGGAACCAATTAGGATACGGGTACAGCGGTCAAAGGCCAATAGAAAACAGGACGGAAATCCCTGTAAATTTCCTGGAACGCTTACACTCGGAGTGGATTGAATTTATAATCTCTAATCTAATCTCTAGTAAGGACCGAAATCCCTGTGGATTTCCTGGAATGCTTACACTTGAAGTGGATTGAATTTATAATCTCTAATCCCATCAAAGGCCGAGCCACTGTGTTGCTTAGACTTTTGAATAAACTTTTCATGTTTTTAGGAATAAAATCTAAAACTTGATGACAATATTTAAGCTGAATAATGACGTCAGTTGTGATACTGACATTTTTGTCGCCTTATCGGCGGATTCCTAATTGACAAGCAAGGAGAACAAAATATTTCTAGATGTATCGATATTAACGTGTTTTTCTCTGGTAATTATTAAATGTTCCGCCATTTTGTAGGACATGAAGATATTGACTTCACATTAAAGGGTTGTGAAGGATTCGTCAGGAGCTTTACAAAGATGTATCACAAGACCTCCCTCTCAATTTGATTCTATTTTTCAAGATGGCGCAGGGCAGCCATCTTTCAAGTTTCATCTGTCAATTTTACTCCAGGGTATAGTATTCATGAATCAATTTCATTATCCCAAGTTTCAATGTTTTGAGTTGACCCGTTCAAAAAATAAAAGGTAAGTATCGATATTAACGTGCTTGTCTCAAGTAATTACTTAATGTTCCGCCATTTTGAAGGAGATGAAGATATTGACTTCATATTCTAGGGTTGTGAAGGGTTCATTAGGAGCTTCAAAAGGATGTGTTACAAGACCCGCTTTTTTATTTAATTTTTTTTTCAAGATGGCGCCGGGTCGCCATCTTGCAAGCTTCAACTGTCAATTTCACTCAAAAATGTAGTACTCATGAATCAATTTCATTATCCCAAGTTTCAATGTTTTGAGTTGACCCGTTCAAAAAATAAAAGGTAAGTATCGATATTACCGTGCTTGTCTCAAGTAATTATTTAATGTTCCGCCATTTTGAAGGAGATGAAGATATTGAATTCATATTCTAGGGTTGTGAAGGGTTCGCTGGTGGCTTCAAAAACATGTGTCACAAGACCCCACTTTCTATTTAATTTTTTTTTTCAAGATGGCGCCGAGCCGCAATCTTGCAAGTTTCATCTGTCAATTTCACTTCAAAATATAGTATTCATGAATCAATTTCATTGGTGCAAGTTTCAATTTCTTGAGTTGTCCCGTTCAAAAAATAAAAGGGGGGGGGGCATTAAAGAAAGGCACTGTATATAGATGGTAATGTTAATATTTCAAAAGACCTGAATAAATTTTTGCAGCTAGTGCGTCTTCTTACTCCCGCGATAGTCCCAATAACTCTTTTCTGCATTAAAAATAGTCTTTGTAGTTTAGAAGACTGTCCCCATATTTCAATACCATATGATAACACTGATTGTATTTGTGCATAGTAAAACATTAACAATACCCATCTTTCTACTATAAAACTCATCTGGTACATGCAGTAGCACAGTGGAGCAATTTTTTGACACACTTTCTCAATGTGCGTATTCCACTTACAGTTCTCCGATATGTATATACCTAGAAAATTGGTTGTTTCTACCTGTTTGGTAGATTTACCACCAGATTTGATCAACATACTGTGGTGAATTTGAACGCTAGAGTAATTAAATTTTAGAAAAACAGTTTTTTTGGAATTAGGTACTAGCCCGTTATTCATAAACCACTGCCGTGCTTCAGAAAAATTTGAATTCACAAGTTCAATTACAGATTCTTTGTTATTTCCTTTAATCAATAAGGGAGGTATCATCAGCATACATTATCGAGGTACTGGAAGGAAAGTCGTTAACATATATAATGTAGAGCAGGGGACCAAGGATGGACCCCTATGGCAGATGTGCTGTCCAGATTGCGCATTCTCTACCTCAACATAATGCTTTCTGTCACACAGAGATGGAACCAGTTAAATGGTTTACCCCTGATTCCATACCTATCCAATTTATCTATAAGTACCTATTTCATGATCTACTAAGTCGAATGCTTTGCTCAGGTCAAGAAATATTCCTACACATTTTTCACCTTTATCCATGCTAAAATATAAATCATCTATAAAATGAAGTACAGCTTTTTTTGTAGACATACCTTTTCGAAAACCAAATTGCTTGCTGTAAAATAGTCTACAGGTATCAAAAAAATTAATAAGTTGCAGAGAGACATATTTCTCGAAAACCTTTGAAAATGGACTAAGAAGTGATATCGGCTTGTAATTGCAAATATCAAATGAATCACCTGGTTTAAGTAAGGGCTTAATTTTAGCCACTTTTAACACAGATGGAAATATACCCTCTTTAATTGAACAATTGATTAAAAAAGATAAAGGTTGGCTGATGCAATTAGCAGATATTTTCAGCATATTGGTACTTATTCTATCTCCACCGGTAGAGAGAGTTTCGAAAGTTATTTATTATGCCAATTTTGTCATCAGCTACAGCAGGTTGAAAAAAGAATGAATTAATGTTTCTATCAAAATTAGTTCTTCTACTAGTCTTTGTATAAACTTGAGATGTTGTTAAAATGATTCATGAATTTGTGAGCTATGTCTTTTGGATCTGTAATTAATGTATCTGACGTTTTTAATTTGATAGTTTCCTGCTTAGGTAAATTTTTATTTTGTTTTATAATATTCCAAGCTGTTTTTGTTTTATTCTTTGCATTTAAAATAACTTTATTGTAGTGTAATCGTTTTGCGGCTCTCAATACCCTTGCATAGAGTTTTTTGTAATGTTTATAATACTGTTCCAGAGCTATATCTCCTGTTATGGATAGTTTATATAGATAATGTAGTTTATCATTAGATATAAGTATGCCCTTAGTTATCCAAGGCTTTCTAGCGTTATCTCTTCTAATTATTTTAGTTTTGATTGGAAATGCTATGTCTATGTAATATTGAAATGTTTGTAAGAATGAATTAAACTTATCATTTACATTGCCAGTAGAATAGTAAATATGCTCCCATGTCTTCTGACTTAACATGGTTAAAAAGTGTTCAATGTTGGTTTTGTTAAATAGATCTCTGTACTGGTAGGATATTTGTTGTGGCTGTTTACATCTATGACAACCTAAGTTAGTACTTGGGCAAAGGATCACTAATGCTATTGTTTACTACAGCAGCATTATGCTTTAAAGCATCCACGTTTATACAGATATTATCGATTCAGCTAGAGCTCCGAGTAGGCTCTTTGATGATGGGCTTTAGTATGAATGAATTTAATATATCCAACAAGCTGCTCAATGCTAATGTATTTTTATCAAAATTGATATTAAAATCTCCACAAAGAACAGTTTTATAGTGTATGCATTTGAAACTTAATATATTTAAAAGTTCATTGAGTTTTTCTAAAAAAACATTAAAATCACCATCAGGACTTCTATATACAGTCATTATCACAAATGTTTGATCCTTCGTCATAAGCTTAATGCCACTACACTCAAACAGCTTATCAATAGAAATATCTTGATCAGATCTCAGATTTAACATAAATACACGTGAATTAAAAGCGTCAAAATAGTACGGAGGTAAACTCTGCTGATCTCACTAACGTTTACAGATATAGGTTTTATATGAAGTCAGCATTAAATAATATAATAGTACAGTCATTTACAACCACATTTCTCCTCCCCTCTTAAGATGAAGTTTTGGAGGGTGTGAACAAAACTTCTGGCTTCGAGGGTTGAACCTGGACCTCGAAGTACTGGTGGCTTCTGCTTGATCCTTGGCCTCTCTGGAATGGGTAGACTTTTCTGGCAACAAGGTATGCAATGCCCAGAAGTAGTATTGCATACAGGGGTAGACTCCATTTGTAAGGGTGCGAAGGTGCTTCTGGAACTATCGTCTGAATCTGGTCAGCTGTTTCTTCTAAACTGTGAAGTTTTTCCAACGATATATGTTGAAGCACAATTTTCTTGGAGTTTTCAGAGTACTGGAAGGTTTTCACTGCAGGAAGTAATAAGGCCTTCTCCATAGTTACTCCCTTTTCGTTCTTGTAGATGTAGTCCTTTGTCTGTATGCTGCATTGATAAGGCACTTCGAGTAGATAAATGCCTTGTAGCTCAATGACGTCATCTTGATCACATTTTAATAACAGTTTTCCTGATTCTGGGAAAATGACTATGTACTTCGAATCAGAAACTTCTTCAATTAGGGATCTTCGAATGGATACAGGAACATTTTTGCATTTTGGCTTTTCGGTTTTAACTTGCAGGATGGCAAACAAACAATCTTCTTCTTCTTCTGTGGCTTGGATCAGGTTGTTCTCGTGACAGATGTAGATTTCATCTATCAGCTGGCATTGGTTTGCATCATACTGGTACATTGTGGTGCTCATTGTAAAATAGGAATTTTTGGGAATGATGGTAGTTAGGTTTGAGGTGGAGATAGAGTAAAGATGATAATGCTTGAATTTATCTACATGTAGTAGTGGAACGTGTAATGCAAAAACTATTCGATTTTTAGAAAAGTATGCTTCTACTGCCATTATGTCATAAAACTTGTGTATATCTTCTATTTTTGAATATACTAACTGATCTTTTCTGTGATGTTTTATCAGTTCATTGAAGATTGATTTCATTTCTTCTATAGAAGTTATGCTGTGGTGCAATGACCCAATTTTGGCAAATGCTATGACATTTTCCAAAGTATCAATTATGGACAGTAGTGTATCTAAATTGAACTTTAATTGAAGCAATGTATCCAAAACTGTAAAATAATAGGTATTGTTCTTTTGAATTTCCTCCACGGCTTGCTTTATCGTAGCTTGGTTATGTACCATCAATGTAAAAGTCTTATTGTTATTCTTAAGAACTTCATGGGTCAAAGAAATTTGTTGATTAACTGTATTAATTACATGATCCTGATCGTTTTGTAATACTTCAATAGCCTGATCTTTTAGCATCATCATCATCTAAATTTCCTGAAATCATTTTAATGATTGAACCTAATCCATTTATTAATCCTCTTTTAATACGATTTTGGGTATTCCAAGCAGGGTAAATGGACTTGAATTTATTTTTTAAACTTGTTATTGAATATACTACGTGCTTTTCTATATCAGCTAAATGACTTTCTGGGATAAAACCTATATTATAACGATTTCTTTCAGCTGCATCTTGTAATTGTTGTAATTCTGTACTTAAAGAATTAAGCTCATTATTAATCGGTTCAAGATCTACATAATGTAAAAATGTATGTGTTCCGACCTTAACTTTTGCGTCTCCCAGTCGGAAGGGTAGGATACCTGGATTTGGTTGGTGACCTGCACTGTGGTCTGACTCGTCAGATGCACTGTCAAGTGAAGAATATACAGGGTGATTCAGATTTTTAGTTACTTTTTTCCTGGGTTTTTTGAAAAGACCTTTGTGGTATATATTTCGGGTAGTTTTTAGTTTTATACCTTTATCAGCCATTATTTGTTCTTTAACAAAGGGTGGTTTTAATTTCTGACCTCGGGACTTCGCGTCGCGTCTATAAGCTGTAGCTTCTTTTGTATAATCAGCTGGTTTTTCTCGCGATTTATTAGCTTTACTAATTACCTTTTCCTTGTGAGATTTCGAAGTGTCATGTGTAAGGGCGTAAATTAACTTTGTTTTATTTTTATGCTGTTGAATATAATTATTCATTAGCTCCTTAACTACATCTAAATCGAAAGGATCTCTAACGTCTAAATGACCATTTATAATTTCTATTGGTTTTCGTTTCGTAACTGAGTGTATTGAATTGTTATAACCAAGAATTGCATAGGGCATAAGGGCAGTAACGTCCTTTTTCGGAAAATGTAGCGCAAGGGCTCTTAAATGTTCTGTTATGGTTGAGTGGAATCTCTCAATGGGCGAATTGCTGTTGGAATTTTTTGAAGTGGTGTAATGCAACTTTATTCTATGAAGTTTTGCAAACTCCTTCACTAATGAGTTATTGAACTCAGTGCCTGAGTCAGCTACTATTTGAATTGGTAAACCATGAAAGGATAGAAATTTTACCAAACTATCAACCACTGAAATAGCATCAGCTGAGTCAATTGGAAAAGCTTGGCCATATTTCGAAAAGTTATCAATTATTGTCAAAAACTTCTTATTATTCGCTTGATAAACATCTAAGTGGATAATTTGGAATGGCATTTTTGGCGTTGGGGTAACTTCAAATTCAATTCTAGGAGGGTGTCTATCATATTTTCCTAGTTGGCAAATATGACATGTATTGACATATGATTTTACATCATTATCGATATGAGGCCAATAATACTTTCTTTTAATTTGATTAGTGGTTTCTGTGATACCACGATGATTGGTTTTAGTTTCATGATTATACGTGATTATTTCTGCCAGTCTTAAAACCTCAGTGACGTTTTCTAACTTTTTGTTACACTTAATTAATTTAAATGTCGAATGTCTGAAAATGGTGGATACGAGGCTACATAATTTTTTATATAAAATATCACCATCATTATCTTCAAAGTTAAAGGCGTACGTACTTTTTGGTTGACCGTAATCTTTTAAAAATGTTAATACGGGTGTAAGATCATCTTTAACAATATACAGGGTGTATAGGTATTTTGTCGGATTCCATAGTTTTTGAAGGGTGAACTTTCTTGATAGACTAGCTCGTTTTATAAAAATTTTATATTTAAATACGTTAATTGGTTTTTCTACAGGGTTGATCTCTTGTACGGGACTTTCATCAGATGAATGAACAGTTATATCATCCATTCTATCGCCTAATTCACGCAAATCTCGTACTGACGGATCCTGATCAATATTATTCTCTAGTGAACAACTATCATCATCAATAGGTTTGTCCGAAAAATCTTTATTAAATGTTTTCATATATTGGAAAAATGGAGAATCATTTTCAGATTCTAACTGTTGAGCTTGGGATGTAAAGGGTTGTGGTTTAATTTCATTCGCATTTAGTTGTATACGCGAAAGTGCATCCGCATTTTTATTTTCTTTTGCCTTTTTATAAATTACTTCATACTCAAATTCAGATAATTTTAAACGCCATCTTTGTAATCTTGAATTTGGTTCTTTTAAGGACACTAAACATTGTAAGGGCTTACAGTCTGTTACAATTTTGAATTTCCTCCCAAATAAATAATGTCGAAAATATTTAGTACCATAAACAATAGCTAAGCATTCTTTTTCAGTCGCACTATAATTTTGCTCAGAATCATTTAAAGTTCTTGAAGCATAAGCTATGGGCTTGAGATAAAATTGCTGAAATAGCGAAATTGCTAGCATCAGTAGTTAGTACAAAGGGTTTTTCAAAATCTGGGTATTGTAACAAGGGTTCATTGGTCAAAAGACTCTTGCAATGATCAGAAGCTTTAAGAAATTTTTCATCGTATTTTACTACAGCTCCCTTTTTCAAACATTGGGTTAAGGGACGAGTAATTTTGGCAAAATCTTTTATAAACTTACGATAATATCTAATCAGTCCTAAAAATTGTTTAATTTCACGAGTTGTTTTTGGCAATGGATATCTCAAAATAGCTGTTATTTTATCAGGATTTGGCTTTACTCCTTTTGGGGTGACGACGTGTCCTAACAATGCTGTTTCTTTTTTTAAAAATTCTGATTTATCAAGTTGTACCTTCAAATTTGTTTCCCTTAATCTTTGAGAAACTTTTTTCAATGAAACTATATGTTCTTGGAGGCTTGTAGAATAAATCAAAATGTCATCCATGTAAACCATGGTATTATTTAATCCTCTTAAGATACTATCCATGACACGCTGAAACGTGCTAGGAGCACCTCTAAGTCCAAAACTCATACGTAAAAATTCGTAATGACCGTTTTCTACGCTGAAAGCTGTTTTTGGAATGTCTTCCGGGGCAATTTCGATTTGATGAAACCCGCTCGCTAAATCTAGGGTGGTGAAATAATTACAATGACCTAATTTATCCAAGATATCAGAAATACAGGGGATGGGATATCGATCATCAATTGTCTTTTCGTTTAATTTTCGATAACCAACTACCATGCGCCTTCTTTGGAATGAGCCAGACTGGAGAGTTGTACGCGGAATTCGAATGCCTGATGATGTTTTGATCCAGAAGGGATTTAACCTGACTTTGAATTTCAGTCTTAAGCATATGAGGATAACGGTATGATTTAGTATGCACAGGAATTTCATCTGTAGTTCTAATATGATGCTTAATTTCATTAGTAAAAGTTAACGGATCTCCCTCGTAATAGAAAATATCATTATATGCTTCGCATAATTTAATTAAATGAGCTTTGTCTTCATCATTGAGATGAGAAGTGCGAATTAGATTTCGAATTTCCCGTCGCGATAACGCATCCGTCTCAGGTGCATTTACAATGTATAATTGTTAGAGTTAAAAGCAAAGACATCTAGAGGTTGATATAAGGTTATCTCCTGAGAATTTTCGCTCGTATTTTCAAGGCTTACTAAGGCGTAACCATCTACTGCTTTAGATAAGGTTTCTCGAATAACGCATTCACTGATTTTGGATGGGGGTACCAAAATATCACCGTCAAATGTATTTACGAGAATTTTGACGTGAGCCGCTGTATAGGGTTCAATTTCCATGAAAAATAAAAGTCGATTTCTTAGATCGTGAAATTTTATTGGAATTTTGGCATGCTTGGTATGCAAAATAGAATTATCAAGATCTATATGCGCTTCTAATATTTTCAAAATATCTAAACCAATAAGACCATCAAAATGCTTATGAAATTTAAACAAATGGAATTTAATTGGTTCACTCATATTAAACTCTGGGAAGGCGGAAATTTCTGCACAATAGTCTCTTTTTGAATGCTGGAGTACAGAAGTTACTTCAAAGGGTTCCTTGTATATATTTTTTGGAAAATATTTATAGGCAAGTTCAGGATTCAAAAATGATTTTGTGGTACCTGTGTCTATTAATAGTTTTAATGGAGGGTTGGCTATTTCGATATAGGGTAGTTCGGTTTTGTCATATATGGTGTTGAGGTCAATCAAGTTTGCTCGATTATGGGCGTGGCTACTTGAAAATTTTCTTCTTCAGAGCTTTGATTATTTTCAGAGCTTGAAGGGGGTTGATTTGGATACGAATAGTAATAATTATTATCACTTTCAAACTGATTTTCGTCGTTTGGGTGATATTCTGAGTAATGGTTGTCATAAGGGTAGTATTCAAAATTTTGGTCATACGTTTCTCCTTCTACATTGTGAAGTTCTTCGAAAGTAAAATTTCTTGGACCAGATGGCCTAAAACGATTACTTTGGGCGTCAGGTCTGTGCCTGTTGAGCTGTGTTTGAACACTCATTGGGGTAGGTTTAAATGGAATACGGTGAGGTGGAGGTTGTTTCCATATATTTACATTGGGCTTAGGGCCAAAAACTTGAGCATTTGTCGGAAATCTTTGAGGGGGCATATTTGGTCTCTGAACAATATTAATGGGACCTCTAGGAAATTGCTGGTTAAAATTCGGTTGAGACCTAAATTGAGGAGTAGACTGCATAGGCTGTCTGAAAAATTGATTTTGTTGCATTTGAAATTGCGGTTTGGGTGGAAGTGGCGGTGGTAAAGGTTTATTTATAGGTAGGCTTGAATAGTTACTACTGGATTTTTGTAAATATCGAATATTATTATCTTCTAAAATGTACTTTTGAGCTTCAGCCAAATTATTAGGTTTCATAGATCGGATCATAGAACTTTGTGGTTCCTTTAACCCTACTAAAAGAGTATGCAACGCATGACTATCAAAAAGAGCTTTCTTACTCGCCTTGATAGCATCAATCGTTTCATGTATACTAACATAATTATGTAAGTGATTTAACATGGCTACAACCCTAGAATAGAATTGCAAAGAACTTTCATTAGAATTTTGTCTAAGAGCTGTCATACCTGAAATTAGGCTGCTCTCATTTCTTTGATCACCAAAATGTGAGATAAGTAAATTTTTTATTGTGTCCCAATTAGAACTTCCACTAAGAGAAAATACCTGCTCTGCCGCACCAGATAATTTGGAAAAAATGCCGTGAAGTAAAATTTTATTTTGTACACAATCGGGTTCAGTTGGATTCCAATATGTATTTGATAAATCGGTACTTACTTCTAAATATCTATATAATCTACATGGATTTCCATCGAAATCAGGAATTATTTGTAATAGCTTGATATCGAAGGAAGGCACATTATGTCTACTTATGTTAGGGGTGGTCATGACATTTGCTGAATGGTTACTTGTGTTTTCTGTTTCTCTTGTTTCTAAAACTAAGTTTGCTAAGTAATTAGCCAGTTGATCTGCACTATCACCTTAAGGATGTACAGGTCGGGGTGAGTCTGTCAGGAAAGAAATAGTATACGATGAGCACTTACTGATAGATCCAGTACTTCATTCCTTCGTGGCCTTGGATCCTTCAAGTGGACGTGGGCTGTTCCAGAACAAAGGGCACCTGCGGTCCTGCTTCTTTCTGGGCTCTCGGCTCGTCGTAGGTTGGTTTCCCAGCAAAGAGTTGACACTCAGGGTTTTTCTTCGAACGAATGCCTCTAGGAATCCTACTGCGTTGCTGCGCCAATTAAGTGGTCGAGAACTTAAACTTTGTTTTTAAAAAAATTATTTCCCGATCAAATAATACAATTTATTTGGGACCGAACCGTTTGAGAGCTCAAGACAGACTGACTCAAAAGCGTCAAAATAGTACGGAGGTAAACTCTGCTGATCTATCTAACGTTTACAGATATAGGTTTTATATGAAGTCAGCATTAAATAATATAATAGTACAGTCATTTACAACCACATAACTCGTGCCTCCATGACCAAAAAGTGTTCTACAGTATGAACTTGCTAAAATATAATTTTCTATATACAACGACGTAATTTGATGTGAATTAGCCCAATGCTCAGAAACACAAAATATATCACAGTTTGTATTGTTCAAAAATAGTTCAAGTTCAAGTAGCTTATCATTTAGACTTTGTACATTTTGATGAATTATTTTTAAATAATTTCCATTGTCAGTATGAGAAATTATTTTCTGTTGACTATTATCTATCGTAGATTCAGCTTGAGTCACCTTGTCTACGAAAAAGCTGGTTGCCTGTTAATGACTGGCAGGTCTCAACGACTTTCAAAACTATGTTTCTTTCGCGATGTGTGCATTCTACAATTTCTTTAGCCAGCTTCTTAAGCACAGCTTTTGTATTAAAGATATTTGGTTGAAATCTGAGCGATATATTAGTGTTTTTACAAATAAATTTGTTAGTCTGCTCAAAGGCAGCAAATGTCTCAAAGCCAAATTTAGCTGCTTAAAGTTCGATATATTTATAGTACTCACCATAATAATTATGTAGTCGTTCTTGCCATATTGCTGTGAGTAGTAAAACAAAGACAAAGCTAAATAAGAAAATTCTATGCTAGGTTTTACTATACTTTCTATGGTAATATCTGAATCAGGTATAATTGAGTGCAATACAGTGAATCCATTTTTTGCAAACTCATCTCCTATTACCAAGATTTTTCGCTTTCTATTAATATTATGACCTAAATTAGAGTGAATATTTAAAACATCATCAAAATCAGCGCCCTTGTCTTCTTCAGTTCTTGAATCTTCATTTATTCCAAGGATTGCATTTTCAGCGTGGAGTTTCCGTTCGTTTTCAGTCTTTCAATTTCTTCCTCATATGTGTCGTTAGCCTTCTCCAAAATACTGATTGATGATATCATATCCACGTTCACCTTCTGCAATTCGTTGATCTGCTTAAACATTTTTTCTATCTGCTTTTGATATTCGTCAATTTTTCCTGTCAATTTTTCATTTTTTTTCTGGGTTCTAATAAAGTCACTGAGTGAATACAATTTTTCCTTTGAAAACTTTAGCTGCTGCTTATATTCTGTCTGCTCGTCAATGAATCTCTGTTCTATTTCTAATACATTAGTTCCAAAATCCTTCGCTTTTTTTAACAGCCTTTCAATGTACCTTTCTTTGTCGCTCAATTCTTGTTTAAGTTTTTCTGTTATTTCACTGGACACTTCTGGGTTTATAACATTATTACCATCAAGCTCACATTCAGGACCACAGTAAATCTTATTCCCAGAGATTTTGACGATGTTCTTCATTCTATTGCAGCAACTGTGATGAAATACTCCAAAGCAAGATATACAGATGTAATATAATGCATCTTTATTTCTGCAACATTTGAATTTCGATACCATTATTGACGATTAGCGAGTCCTTATTATAAAGAGTTCTGGTACGCCTATGTTGTTTTCTCATCGTTCAGTAAACTGGCTGTACGGTATCGTTCACAAAACTGTGTTAAGTTTTTGTTCCGATAGCACTTTTTTCGTCTATTATGATAGGAAATTTATAGTTGCTATGCTATTTTTAATAACTAAACACAGGTTTTCAACTACCAGAATCACAAGACACTATCAGCATCAGATAACAGAATTTGGATATATCAACAGCAGCAACAATAACAATACCGTATAAGAAAAATGCGGAGATGATTTAATAAACATGACCTGCCTGGACAGAAGCTAAGCTGCACGCAATGCAAGTGTGCCGTGTGGCGGCGCACATCTTAGCTGGCAGAATGTAAAAGGCGGTCATCTTTGGGTTCCTTCGCATGATTCGCTGACCAAATATTTGCTCTTCTCACAGTTTGGGGGTAGTTACTGGGTAATGGAACAACAGCTCGGTGTGTCGGAGCACGAGCTGCACCTTTTTGTTAAAATAATAATAGTAATAATAGTAATGGCCACAAGCAGATACGGTAAAGTTTATTTCTAAGCTTGCTGTTTCCATTTGGTTTTCTTAGTTTCTTCAGAAATCAAGAATATTACAGTAGTTGAGACAGAGATTAGTCAAACAGCACATCTAATTGTTATAAGTATATTCGGTTTACAACCAAGTATATCATTATTTAAACGTAACTTTTCTTTTTCCTTTTCCATTAGTCTGGTAAAGAAGAACTAAGTCATAATGTTTATGTTGTTCTGCCACGTCCACTGGTGTTCTGCCCATAGCATCCCTCGTGGATAGTTTTGCCCCTTTAACAATAAAACTTAGATGATGAACAGCTCAACTACATAGTTTGATAACTTATGGAGTAATCGCAAACAGTTATTTGAATTAGATTCATGTTAATCATTGATTTCATTACAACAGCTTACAACAAAATCAGTATTTTCTTCTTATCTAACATAAATAATGTTGTTACGGCTGTCCAGACCAGCGGAGTGAGAATATTAAGGTCATAAAGTGTACAGTTGAGACACTTATGACTTGGTTAATGTCACTGTGGAGTAATTGTAAAAAAATTGGGAGAGAGATTTTGGAAGTTTATGTGGTAACTGTGAATTGTGTAAGCAAATAAAGCGTTAGGAAAACTAAAAGAGTAACATTGGTGACAGCGGTGGGATATTTATATGGTAAACACGAAAACGATTGTAGGTATACGAAAAGGAAACGAAGTCAATAAATATCGGCGACTCCACCACAGTGGTTCCTCAAAATGGAACAGGAAAAAGTAATTGAAAGGAGACGAGAGGAAGAGGAAAAAGAAATTAAAAGGAGGTAAGAGGAAGAGGAAAAAATTAAAAGTAGGCAAGATAACCAGGAAATTCAGAACCTGTTTGTGCAGTCTGTGCAGTCCTTGTCAACGTTAATCAAAGACAATGCTGGGCAACTAGGCACTAAAATACAGCTAGTGGAACAGCAAATGAGCCAAGTTGAAGACAAGGTATGCCAAATTGAAAATGCTGTAGGTGATCTTAGGGTAGACGTAAGCCAGGTAGAGATGGACCTGAAGAAAAAATAGAAGAACTAGAGAAAAGAATAGGACTGCGCTCACAAGTTCCACTCTTCCATTCTGTTCATAACATTGAGGTAGAGGGTACCAGTTCTTTGTTACTACCCTACAGAAATACCAGCAGAGATGTTTCTGATGCAGCCCAGGCAAGAAACGCTCTTAAACCATCCACTTTTGATGGTAGATGCCTTGGAAGATATATAAAGACCAACTGGGAGCAGCCGCTAAGACTAATGGCGAGATCATTAATTGTGTCTCTTCGTGGACAAGCAGCATCAGTCTTAGAGCTTCTACTACAAGATAGGCCAAGTTATGCTTCCATAGCGGGGACCTCCGAAACCAGATATGGACAACAACGTCGAATGCAGGTTTTCAAGAGCCAGTTAAAAGTTCGCTTCCTGAAACAGATTTCAGATTCATCAGAATGAAAGCTTGCAGGGATTCAAAGACTTCTTCACTTAGCTTACCCCCAAGCACCTCAAGAGTTCCTGGAGCAAAGGAGCAAATTGGTACACAAGCATTTAATGATGGCCTACAAGATACAGAAATGCAGCAAGCCCTTCATCTATGTCATCACTTGAAATTAAATGAAGTGCTCATTTCTGCTCAGGTCTTTGAGGCAGCCAAAAGCATTTCGAATAATCATCTCGCGCCAGACTTTGACAAGGTCGATTTGGGGAGAAACAAGATATAGAACCATCATCAGACATAAAAGAATTAGAACGAAAGGTTCAAAACATCTTCAAGAAAATGGAGTCTATGTCCTGGGAGACCAGAAAATTCTTTACCCTCGGACGAGTTGGCCGACTGGAACGAAACTGTAGAAGTAGGTCAGAATCAAAATACCCAAATGCTAGAGGCGAACTACAGACTTCATCCAGATCATCTCCTCAGAGCCCTATTAGATCATCTCGAAGTCCTACGAGTAAGTGTTATGGAAGATCTCCACAAAGAATTGGTACCATACCCCTAGCAACCGTAATCCGGGAAACGAGTAACAGCCGACGTTAGGGGGCAAACATCGACTGAAATTCTGGGCTCCAGAATTTACATGTATAAAATCGATACAAACGGCCAGAATTTATTAGTCAGGGGGCTTATTGACAATATGCCATGTATATTCGTCATCGATACTGGAGCAACTAGATCATTTATTTGTCCAGATATTCTACAGGAATGACCTCATCATAGTAAAAGAAGTCTCGTTTTAGAAACGGCAACTGGACATACACCTCTTTTTGGTGAGTTATCTACTATGTTGCAAATTGGTAGTGCTGTACTGGAACACACTCTTCTTGTAGCTGATATTAGAGATAAGTGTGTTTTAGGAATGTACATTATGAACAATCGTTTCATTATAGACTAGCAAAGAAATATTTTACAGTTGGAAATGAAGAAATAATCCTGAATGAAAAAGAGTGTCTACTAAGGACGAGAGTTTTGGTAGAAGATGTAAAAATTCTTGGAAATTCGGAAAATATAATCATGGCCAGGTTGGAAGTACCATCAACATCTTTTAATTATGGAATTGTCGAAAGTAAGGAACTTTGCGAAGAAGGAATACTAGTGGCAAGATGTCTTGTAGCCTTAAAGAACCGAATTCCAGTAAGAATTGCAAATTGTTCAAAGAGCACTACCAAATTGAAGAAAAATCAAGAACTTGGATTCTGTGAACCGGACAAGATGAAATTGAGATTAGGCACATATGTCAGTTTGGCTCTCTACCCTAAAAGAAGAAAAGGTCGCAGTCCCAAGTTGGAGAGGAATTGGTAGGATCCCCACACCGTCGTAAAGAAGATCAGCGACCTAATCTACCGCATACAACTTTCCCCAAGACACAAACCCAAAGTTGTACACATTCAAAGGTTGGCAGCGTATCAAGGTCACGATCCTCCCAAATGTTTTCAAGCTAACAAGGATCCAGTTATTCGAGGCGAATAACTAGAAGGACGGGAGTAGTGTTACGGCTGTCCAGACCAGCAATGTGAGAATATTAAGGTCATAAAGTGTACAGTTATGACTTTGTTAATGTCACTGTGAACTATTGTAGAAAAAAATTGAGAGAGAGATTTTGGAAGTTCATGTGGTAATTGTGAATTGTGTTTAGTAAACAAACTTGCTTTTAGACTATAAAGAAGCACAGTTTCCGCGTTTACGTATGCTAAATTTTTCACGGAAGCATTGTTTCGATTTGTCTATGCAAGAAACTGCTGTTTCTGAGTGTTCCTTTCTTTCGAAACATAGAATTATAGATACACCCTGCCCCAGGACGAATCTTGAAAACTTGCTGGCACTGACTTATGTGTTTAAATTACATATTTATCCGCTCGGTTATCCGTAATTCGTAATAGTTAAACAGGTAGGTATATACTCGTGCTGCAGCTCAGCATACCCTTAGGTGGGTGAAAGGCATGTTGATCAGGCTGAAATTTAGTCGATAAGGCCAGCTGCCGCTGGGAGGAAAATCGACAAAGTCGTCTCACTTGGGAATTTTAGCGACTGAAGGGCTTTACATAACAAATAAAGGATGTCCTTCAGGCTGGCAGATTTGAAGAGAGAGATGAAGCAGTGAGTGAACGTCCAAAGGAGGTGGTTGTGAGGCTAACGAGGCCGGGGAGATTGAAATAATCTCTTTGAGAGAGCACAGAGGCAGGTGCGCCAAATGGAACTGAAAGTTGAGTTGGCTCACCAAGAAGCATCCTGTATCCAGTGTGTGATGGAACACAGAGCGGCTGGAAGGCCTTCTATGGGCCGCGTGTACCAAGAGGCTCGAGAGCTAAGGCACGACCATCACGTACTCCGTCAAGCGGTATTTGTTGTTGTCAAGCCACATTGTCTTGACAAAATACAGATGCTAATCACTGCTAATCAATCATTAGTTTTGCGGACGAGAGGTCTAGAGGAAAACTGAATGTTTTCTGAAAGGGCTTCTAGTCTCATTCAACAGCGACCACCAGTCATAGAGGCTTTTTGGACAAACCTCTACGAATAGCCAAAAAGACACTCCAGCCTTGGCGCAGTTCGAGTCTGTAGGGAGACTCCTTACTAAATGTCCTGCGTCATCAAATAGACAGTGAGGAAACTCTTAGCGCCCTACGAGGCGAAAAGAGATTCGCATCTCTTGGTCCGGATGACATTATTCCTTTGACTGAAACTAGTCGAGTTCAGCTCAGGACGTCAAGCATAGTCGATGGATTAACACCTAACAACTCAGCCGATTTGATTAAGTTAGGTTAGGCAATGAAAATTCAAAATGGCATAGTAGCTCATCAGAATGTGTCGTCGGTCTGGGAGTGGTCCCGTTCTCAGGGTGAGTTAAGATATGGTTAGCGTTATTACATCCATAGCATGTTATTTTTTCTGTACTATTATTGCTAACAATGTATTTTTCTAGATGCTAAATATCAAGCTGATGTTGGCAACACCGCATTTTTGTCACAATTATAACGTCTGTCAAGTGGGCTCTCGAATCTAAACTTGCCTTGTTCTGTGTGGGTGCATTACGAAAATGTAGTGTAAATACCGAGCTTTAACAATTTTTTCTCAAAAAAAAAACGTACGATTACAATTTCGTGAGCTGTACTTGATATACCTAACTCTATTGGCCACAGAGATATGTGTATCGCGGAAGCCGCTCCGCCAGAAAGGCTGAAGATCGCGGGGTAGGAAGCAATGGACGAGTGGTAGGGTATCTGGTCCAGCACAATGGAGGCGGCTCAGTCGACTAAACGCGTAATTCCAAACATCCAAACAGTTCATGTTCATTAAGCAGTTCCCTTGATTTACCTAACCTGGGCAGGATTACTACCACCAAAGGCATAGAAGTGCCGCGGCGCTTAAGTGCAATAATGTGTAGAGGAGCATATCCCGTCTGTTGCAACTCTTCCTTGATATCTGCTTCCTATATGATTGCAGATACTCCTCTGAATACCGCATGAATATTTATCTCTGAAGGGTGAGGAAACGTGTGGTGGGGCACATCCTTCTCTATGAAGAGGCGCACAATCTTGTGGTAATCCTTCTCGAATTATAAATTATCCAAAAATATGTCATTTCAAAATTGAGCAGTTTCTTAATTAAAATACAATGTAGATACGAAATGTATACAATGTGTTAAAAAAAATCAGTAGCGGCTTTAATATGTCGTGAACTGAGGTACACAATGACTATTAATAATTAGGCCGCTAGGCCTTGCGCCACAGGTCAGTGGACAGCCTATTATGAATACAGCAAATTTTTCACTTTTACAACCGCCACCCCCCAACCACCCCAAATTTCACCCCACCCAAAAAAGTAGAAAATGTTCAGGAACCCCTAAAATGTGTAAAAACGAAGTTTGAGGAATATTTAAAATGTTTTGTTTTTTGCTAATTACTCCACCGCTCATGCACCGATTTTCAAAATCACAGTAGCATTACCTACTACGACCCCACACCACACACGATATCGCTACCCAAACTTCATCACAACCCACAGCGGTTACTGAGATTGTGAGGCTAGAAAACGCGCACAGACCGACAGACCGACAGACCGACAGAGCGACAGACCGACAGACCGACAGACCGACAGACCGACAGACCGACAGACCGACAGACCGACAGACCGACAGACCGACAGACCGACAGACCGACAGACCGGCAGACCGACAGACCGACAGACCGACAGACCGACAGACCGACAGACCGACAGACCGACAGACCGACAGACCGACAGACCGACAGACCGACAGACCGACAGACCGACAGACCGACAGACCGACAGACCGACAGACCGACAGACCGACAGACCGACAGACCGACAGACCGACAGACCGACAGACCGACAGACCGACAGACCGACAGACCGACAGACCGACAGACCGACAGGCCGACAGACCGACAGACCGACAGACCGACAGACCGACAGACCGACAGACCGACAGACCGACAGACCGACAGACCGACAGACCGACAGACCGACAGACCGACAGACCGACAGACCGACAGACCGACAGACCGACAGACCGACAGACCGACAGACCGACAGGCCGACAGGCCGACAGGCCGACAGGCCGACAGACCGACAGGCCGACAGGCCGACAGGCCGACAGACCGACAGACCGACAGACCGACAGACCGACAGACCGACAGACCGACAGACCGACAGACCGACAGACCGACAGACCGACAGACCGACAGACCGACAGACCGACAGACCGACAGACCGACAGACCGACAGACCGACAGACCGACAGACCGACAGACCGACAGACCGACAGACCGACAGACCGACAGACCGACAGACCGACAGACCGACAGACCGACAGACCGACAGACCGACAGACCGACAGACCGACAGACCGACAGACCGACAGACCGACAGACCGACAGACCGACAGACCGACAGACCGACAGACCGACAGACCGACAGACCGACAGACCGACAGACCGACAGACCGACAGACCGACAGACCGACAGACCGACAGACCGACAGACCACGGAAATGAGTGACGTAGATTTTCGTTATGTAGGCATAAAACGCCCAAAAAGTGCATTATCTCAAAATCGAAAATTTTCGTGATCACAATACTCCTCTCACCTATCGGTGTGAAAGTTAGAGGCTTGATAATTACTTTATGGCATCTGCATCGTCAATTTCAATAGTCAATAAGTGGGTTACGGAGTTCCATTGTAGCGGCACTAGTACAAGTGACGTTGAATGTTGAGTGCGCCTAAAAGAAGCCGTTACGCCACAAGTTACCAATACAATGATTCATAGGATGATATAGCTGAAACCAAAGCAATCTTAGTTGTATTTCTTTTTTCATAAATGTTTAGATATGAGAAAGCTAGGTGAAAAGTTTGAGATGGGTGATTCGGCTCCAGTTTTCTGGGAATCACGCGGTTCATTCATATCAATTGGCTTCAAGAGTATAAAACGATTACTGGCCAAGATCCCTCACAGCTGTTGGACACATTTAGTATTATTTTGAAGCAAAAGGCAATACAGAAAAGGGTGTTGATCCTTCAGAACAATGGAAGGGTGCATACTAGTGTAACCACTATAGCAAAAATTCATCAACTCTGTTACGAACAGCTACCTCATCCACCATATTCTCGAGATTTAGCCCCATCCGACTATTTGCTGTTCTCAAACCTAAGGAAATGGCTAGATGGTAGGCGATTCTGGTCGAATGTAAGGAATATCGTTGATTATTTCGAGAGCCTTGAAAAATATTGTTATTTTGAAGTACTACATAAAATAGATACACGTTAGACTAAGGCCCGATTTTATCAACACGCGCATTTTAACAAAGGCTTTGACCAATCAGAGCAGCCCATTCAAAAACATCCATCTGTCAAAGTTCTCTGAAAATTATTGATTTCTCTTGTAATTTACCGCGAAAAGGTTAAAAAAAACATGCTTTATATGCAATCGACCATTATGAACCATCTTGTATCTTTTCTAGTCTGATTTTCCATCCTAAATGGGTGAAAAATTGCATATTGCTGTTTGGCGATAACTTAAACGTTTCGCTTAGCATATCCAATCAGAATCCAGGAAACCAAAACTTTTGATCACTGCTTTGACATCGTATCAAACAACTAATAATGAAGAGAAGGCATTCAATGACTTATTTTGATAAAAAAATGTTACTAACTATAATAATTATAAATGCTTGCAACATACCCTTGTATTATAGTAATAAGGGTTAAAAATAACATTTTGTTGCACTTCACAAAGCTAAACACATAATTTAAATGTTTGCCGGCTCAGAAAAGTAGTATAATTTGATATAACTTTCATATGAACAATAATTACTGCACCATCCTTACAAAAACAAGACTGTTGTTACTATCTATAAGAATTATAAAAATAATTATAAATACCTGTGAGATACAATACCTTTGTATTATAATAAAAAAGGATATATTATGGAGGTAGTTCACCAATTCCCGTTTTTCGTATTATATCCAACAGCCTACTTTTGTACCATATAAATTGGTTTACGCAAATGTCTAGAGGGTGTTGACATCTCAATAGGTAATCACTAATCCATGGATATGCAAAGCCTTGCTGAAAACTTATATAGCTGTTTTTAATTTGATAAATAACTATTTCAATGAAAAAATATAAAATCAAACTCAAGGAAGACATTAGATACACGATACACGAATATGCATCACAATATCCAATCCAAACAAAAACAAAACACAAACACAAAATACTAATGTCTCAGATTGCAAGTTTTTTTACTAGAGATGGGATGTTGTCGGTACAAGGGTACACAGAACTGTGGTTCAAAATATGTTTGTGTTCGTCGTGTCCTATTTATGGGTCATTTATATATAAAGTGTAATTATGTTAGTTACATAATCATGATACGGTATTATTTGTAATAAACAACAAATTATATATCATATATATCACAAAGTTGGTAATGAATATTCCAAAGAGAAGTAAAGAATATATACGGGTACCGAAGATCTGTTACTTATTTGCAGCTCTCGCTTCGATACAAAATTTAACTAGTAGTGATGAGTGTATGTACTAAATAACCCGATGTCGATGCTTCACAGATCAATTTTCCTTATCCGTAAAAAATAAGACTTGCTTAAGGTAGTACAGCTTATAACAAATATGATATAAACTGGAGAAACAAAATATATGTAGGACAAATAAAGTGATTTCATATTTTAATCTTATATAACATTCTGTAAAATTCAATTACATGAAAAAGTAGTTACAATATAGTTTATATCATAGAGTCGGTGGGTATGGCATAAATAACTACTAATAAAAATAATATAATTTTTCTGAAGCAAGTAAATAATGAAACCTGAAGAAAAACATCTGCATAATAATATTGCTAACATACTAACGCAGCCAGTGCTTCCACTATGGATATGGCATGGCAAGTATATAGTATATTGGTTTCAAATACCTCACCTACCTAGATCGTTGCACAATAATAATAAAATAATAAAATGACGCCAACAATACCAATTACAAACATATTTTTAAAGCTCATCACTACGCAAGACAACCCTCGTTTTCCTTTTGATCAGTTTCTGTGGCATTGCATCTTCATACATATTCCACAGAACAACCTATTCTGTGTTTTGACCTTGTTAAACTCGCGTTTGTGGGCAATCGTAGAGCATAGAACAAAGATTGAGATAGATTAAAAAGAAGAACAACTAGAAGAGTTTTGTCTAGACGGCCATGGTCTAGGACGAAGCGGTCGCTTCGTTGCCAGTTTCCTATTCTGGGAATCTGCTATTTTTAGCTCTGAGCTTTTTACCCCGAAATTTCCTGTCCTGTTACATACTGTCTTGATTAAAGTCTGTTACACCATACACCCACAGTACCTCTGGAGGATAACAAGCTTTAAGATTACAGCATTAAAATGTGCTTTTGAAACAAATCTCCCATGAATCCAATTTTGATTTTTTCTTATGCTCACTAGCATTGAATGTTCTCTCAAATGAAGTTACTGAAAACGCGCCAGCGGAATAGGTTAACACGTCTTATTTTTAGTACATTTGTACTATTTCTAGTTAATTTTCGACGTCAAAGTACAAAAGTAGGTACACGAAGGCTGAATTCTAGTACATTTTCAGTTTTCAAAAATTCAATAAAAATCTTCATTTCATACGTTGTAGCTTCTCAAATGGATGTATAATGCAAGAATGCAGAGGTGAGACTTTTTTTGTTTTTTTGCTCTTCACAAAATTATGCAGCGTCCATGTGGTCTCAATTGCCAGCTCATAATGAAATTTACGGGTCACAGGTTTTAGTACAATAATTCAGTACAATCTTGTACATTTCATTACTTTCATCCAGACATGGCCGCCTTTACTCACTAGGCCGGAGCATTGAAATGTGGCAACACTGTTCGCGGGCCGAGCTTTTATTTGTTGTTGTCATTAGTGTATTCTTTCAGAGCAAAAAATATGGTTGGAAGGTGATTATTAATGTATTTCTAATAATTTACCTGCACAAACGAAACTATAAAGATAAAAAGATGCCTGCAAAGTGCAATTGGGGCTTCCAAACAAGGACTTACCAACATAACCTTCCAGAGTAACAACGAAGAGTGGAAGGTGATTTTTAATGGGTTTCTACTGATTTACCTGCACAAATGAAACTATAAAGATAAAAAGATGCCTGCAAAGTGTGTAGTACCAGGTTGCACTAGCAATTGTGCGTCCAATAAGGGACATAAACAGAAGTGGGTGAAAGGTGTTCCTCGGAAGGGCTGGTTATATTTATAAGGATAAAGACAATAATTTACAAACATTTCAAAGGATAAGACCTATTTTAGAGCACAATGTGGTACCTACAATGTTTTCTGGACCTCCCAAATATCACAGAAAAAGACAGTTAATAGAACTCATCTGGACATGCCAACGAGGGCATGCATCTGGGCATACCTACGAAGAGCTTTGATAGTGAAAGGGAATCAAGACCGGCAAGATGGCTTCACAGTGACCTAATAGTGAATTTTTCTAGCTCAAGTGACAATTTACAAAGTAAATTGAGTGTTCATTTAAGTGGAAGTGGAAGTGGTAGTAGGAAACAGATTGCGTTAATTTTTATTTTGTAGTGTCTGACTGTGATGAAACAGACATCAGATGTAAGTGGTATTAGTAGTAGTTCTAAAAAGTATTTTTCTTAATTTATTAACCCAGATGAACTCTAATACATATAAAATGTAATAATTATTCTGAAACCATAGGCCACCTATTTGGCAGCTAAGCCACGTTGCCACATCTAAGGCTCCGGCCTAGTGTAGAGTCGGCCATGATCCAGTACATTTCAGAAACTCACCAGGGCAGAACGACTCCTCTGTCCTACGAGTAAAATATTCATTTGGCAACACAGCAGTCAGGGTACCGCCCTAGTGCCCCACCGCCAACTTGACAGTTGCTTTTAACTACCTATTCTGTGCTTTTAAATAGGCAGAAATAGTGATGGGGAAAACCAACCAATTTCTATAATCACTCGAGTTAAATTTCACTCAAAATGACTTGAATGAACTTGTCAGTAAATATTTATGCGTGCCAAGTACGTCGCCGTCGGTAGCATCGAAAAGAGTTTTTTCTGGAGCAGCTCAACTCTCTAATTTATGAAGTAAGCTGATTATCACAAAAAAATCTGGATATTATTATTTTTTCAAATTCTTTTCTGTGAGTTTCTATTATTGTCATTGTTTGAGTTTCTATTATTGTCATTGTTCAATGTTACCTGGTGCCTTAGAATGAAAGTTTTAATTTTTGTTAAAAATGTAATTTTTTTAATCCCTCTTTCTGTGAGTTCCTATATAATTTATATTTTATTCCAAGTTACCTAGTTTGTAGAATGAGTTTTAATTTTTTATCATTATAGTACTTTTTGTTCAAACAAATATAATATATTATTGATATTATATTGAAATGTTCAGTTTGTGGTAAGTTTTTAATTATTCTATTTATGTTTACTATTTTACCCTCTCAACTATTGTTAATTTGATGTTACTTGTGTCCAGTTTGTCGAAGTTTTTTTGTTAAAAAAAATATGGTTACTTTTTTCTCGACAACTTACAACTAAATTAAATAAAATTACATTATATAGAATATTTATATTTAGTTTGCTTCTTTGTTAATTCATATTTGCTAAGTACGATTCCTACATCACTGTCTAGCAGATTCTGTTTCATTCGAGTGTTGCTCGACCCGGCGCAACGGTGACGGAGCGACACTTGCCGTTGGTTCAGTTTAGCTCAGAATGAATAAAAATGTGTTACGTTTTAGTTGCTGCTTTCACTTGTAACTCGCAATACTCGCATCGTTCACTCGTAATCGAGTGACGTTGGTTATATCAATAATCTAGTACTCGAGTACATTTTCATTCGAGTTATCCCATCACTAGACAAAAACACCTGTTTTGTGTGAAAAAAGAAACAAGAAACGTATCTCCGTACCTGTTTTGTGAAAAGAAATGTCTAAATAAAAGAATAACAATGTGAATTTATTATTGGAATTGGTATTAACTATTAATTTCATTAAGCTTTCTAGGCAAAAGTGTGGAATGTGGATAAAGCCAAAAACCATTCCTGGTTTTGAAGGGAACAGATAATTACAGAAAATACAGAGGCAATTGAATTATTTATTAATTATTAGACCTTACATGGAGGAAGGAATAATTTCATATAAACCTGAAGTATAGGATGAATGATATCAGCGGCACCTGTGCCTACTTTGTGACTATATTTATAAGAAGTTCTATAACAAGCATGCATCGTAGTTGGAAGTTTCAAGTATGTATGTGTCTATAATCAATTTCTGACTGACTGAAGTAGTAACTAATGAGGTGGTATAGTAAAGCCCAGAGATATACCATTTGTTTACAAAGTGAGGATCTCCGCAAAAAGTGCCGACAGAGAAAGGGAACGGGGTCGGACTGCGACTGGGCATTCGAATTCGATGGAGTGGGCGACAACGAAAATGTTCATTCCATCCAATAAAGTGCTCATACATCAGTTGGTTGAACAAGATGC
Source organism: Callosobruchus maculatus (assembly GCA_951848785.1). NCBI lineage: Eukaryota > Metazoa > Arthropoda > Insecta > Coleoptera > Chrysomelidae > Callosobruchus > Callosobruchus maculatus. The sequence continues at coordinate 718,191 of CATOUR010000191.1, read as the reverse complement.
TTGAAACTTTATTATCTGTTGATAACTATATGGTAGTGACATTTCAATATAACCGTATAAACCATATGGTAAATTATTCCTTTCTACACTCAATTTTAACGTTCGATTCGTTGTTTTAGTTGTCCCCAAATTAATTCTATAGGACTGAAAATGCAAAAATAGGGAGGCAACCTTAAGACATCATGACCATACTTTTTAGCTATGCTTTCTATGACATATTGTTTCTCAAACTATTCAGTGTGGAGGACTTCCAATAATTCAGTTTTTTTTTTGTAAGTTTCTTCAAAGTACAAATCCTGTTTTATGAGAAAATCTTGTATTTCCGCCTTCGATAACGTTGAATTCGGAATTTTGTACCTTTGTCTGGAGTGACAGCTTGCGTTGTCCATTACGATGACGCCAAATGGCTTTAAATTGGGAATAAGTGTATACTCAAACCATTACTCAAATATTCCCGAGTCCATGTTTTGTGGTAGTCTATATTGCAGTCTTCAATTTTCTTTCCGCATAATTTGAGTGCGTTTTCGACCTAGCCGTCAGATGATCCGCAGTGTAAGATAAGTATACGGGATCCTTTATTTGGTGGAACGCCTTTTAGCTAACACTTCTTTGTACCGTCGGTCCATCCCTTTTTAGCGGTATCATGGGTATCATACCAGGTCTCGTCAAGGTAGTACACTGACCTCCCCTCGTTCCGGTATTGCCCTATCTTATGCAAGTAATCGTGCCGCCATCCCACAATCCTTGCACTTTCCATTATAGCCATTCGTTTGTTCACAGTTCTGTACCTAAACCCAATCTTCCTAATCCATCGTTGCAATGTGCTCCTTGGATACTGTTACCCCATTCTAGCCAATTGTCTTTAAACGGATTCGATTGTGGGTAGTTCATTAATTTTGTACTTTTCGTACACAATATTCCTCAATAATTTTGTGATCGTAGGATCTAGTTCTTTTGGAACACCAGCATCAAACCTACGCTTCCTCTTTTGTGGCCCCTTTCTCAAAATTTCACATACTGTTGAATATGGAACGTGTGTTAGAATTGAGGTCTTTTTGATCATACTCCCCTTATTTTCATTCTCCGGATCCTTCCTTAGTTCATTATCATTTAGTACTATTTGTTTTGCATCTGCGCTAAGATGTGACCTTTTGTGAGGTTTTAATTGGTCTACCTCCACTTCCTTTTGTTCAAATTCATTATCAGTGTCCGTACTATAGTCACTCCTTTCACCACCGCAATGGCAAACCGCTGACGTACCTTCACTGCTGCAGGGTAATTCACATCGCTGTGAAATCCCATTATCTTCCCAAGGCTGAAACATACTCTAGCTGTCACACTTCCCAAAAAAACGTCCGATTCAGACAGAAAAGTAACGCACAAAAGTAAAAGCAGATTGGCGTTGCTATCAATAACGGTAGCAATACCTGCCTAAACAATTTGACTAAGTCCGGTCCTCTTCATCGCCGAGCCGCTAATAATCCTGGAATGTGTCGGTCTTATCATAGTTCGGTCAAAATATACATCGTGAACGTCATCCGACAGATTTACGTTCAAATACAACTTAAGTGTTTCATTTTCACCATTCTAAGAGGTTACGTTTTGTTAGAAAATTGGTTAAAAGCACATTCCATGAATTGGTTACGAGTACGACAGTAAAATAGTGGTAACCATTGAATATTATCAAAACTGTATCTATTCCAAATGATGAACTGTACTAATAGATGGTATGCAGTTTTTATATAGCGCAAAACGTACACAAATGGTATATCTCTGGGCTCTACTTTATTATTGATTATTAATTAAGGTGGCTGTGATGATACCACTTTTATGATTGTGTTACAAACCAGCGCAGTTCGCAATTAGTAATTATACAATAATTATAAAAGTAAACATGGAAAATCTGGCGTTAATTTGCAAATCAATCGCTTTGTTCTGATTTTGTGGTATGATTTTGATACATGAATTTTAAAATATTTTTGACAAAAGTGTCATCCAGCTTTGACGTTTTGTTTCCAATATTGATAAAATACTATTGGATGATACTTATTAACTATAGACCTCAATGTCCAATAGAAAGTCTTCGTTAAACCTCAACCAATAGAATTCTTTCGTTAGACTATTCGTCAGAATATGCATATTGATAAAATCGGGCCTAAATGTGTGTAGAAAATATAGAACATGTACAATTGTTTGACCAAAAAAATTTTTTCTTAAATAGTCAAAATACCGTCGTATAACCGCCAAAGAAAAACGGAAAATGGTGGAGCGGAATTTCATGATGTAATTTTCAAACAACCTAATTATTATCTCGAACCCATTTTTTTTTTTTCATGAAATACCTGCAGGTTATCTAGATAACATCAAATTTTGCATTAAAAAAATAGATTGATCTAGTTAATCACCCTGTTGCAAATTTAGAAAACTTTGCGCAGATTCTCATCTCCGTATCATTGGTCTACATGACTGAACCATTAGAATCCAATTGTTTTTAGCCGCTTACCACACTGTGTTCAGGAACGTCCAAATTACACAACTTGTAAACCTACGAATATACTATTAGTAAACTTACCGTGATAATTCAGCAGTTCAGCAAGTGGCATATACCCTGTTATACCTACAATATGTAAGCAATTCATCTTGGTTATCGGATGAACAGTATGCACATCTGTACCATATTCCAGTAACTTGTCTATTATTTTTAGCCGTGGCCAGGTATTGCAGTTCAAGCAAGCATCTACAAAAAATAGCAAAGGTGTGCAGAATACTAACAAACTTTTGGAGCTAAAACATCCTCTCTCCCCGTCACACTAATTTCGCCTTCTTATACCGACGGTCAAATTTTTGGAGTAAGAGGACAATGCTTGTGTTGTCGCTTGAGCGGAAAAAGTTGATAGTTTTTCACATGTTTAGCTAGGTTTGAAGTGTACAGCATATCACCAGGATCGAATCATAGTACCGCTGCACCTGAAGTTATGCTTCACGTAGGTAATTCCAGGCAGTTTCACCTAGCGAAGGCAAGGGGTTTTAGTCGCAGTAATGCCCGACACCGTTGGAAGGACTGGAAGCCACTATGCCAGCTTCCTTCGTCAAGCGGTTTTCCCTTAGTAAAAAAATGCCTTCCAACCCAATTAAGTTCATAGTTCATAGAAAATTATAATTATTTTTGCATGTGGGAGGGTTCATGTTTCCAAAAATATAGCAACTAGGCGATTACAGAGACATTAATATATAGCCAGTTACAGATTATAAGGTAATTATCAAAAGAACTAATTATTATTCAAAATATATTAGCGTTATTTCAAGCGCCAATCTTCTTGCTAAAGCACCTTGAAATAAAGCTTAATAAGTTTTCTTCTTTTCTTTATTATTATTAGTATACTGCCACTGATCCCATTTTCAAAAACCTTAAACTCCGTTGTGGTAGTACCTAATAAGTAGACATTTGATGGCAACCAACCTATTAGTGTCAATTTCACATATTATTCGTATCAAATAATTACAAGTTCACCTGTGTATACCTTAAAGGCAATGTAAGGATAGGTCGGTTAGAAGTCGAATACCGTCAACTTAATTTTTGAGATAATAATGATTGAAAAATATATAGAGTACCTCACTCTAAAAAACGATCACCTATCATCTTAATTTCTCTAGCTGTGTATCAGCAGTCGTACTGTCTACACATGTGTTGATACCTCTCAGGATAAGTGTGTGATAGGCACAAATAATTAGGGCCGGTTTCACCGGTTCCTGATAAGTGTCAGGTAGCCTATCTGCCAGATAACGCCACATAAATTATATGAGACTGTCTGACAGATAGGCTATCTGACACTTATCAGGGACCGGTGAAACCGGAATTTTCAGAAAAGTCCAGTGGCGTGACATAACTAATGACGTACCCGTGCAGAAACCATGGTAGATGACATTGTTTCTAGTCAATGACGTAACACTTGTTCAATCAATTCATATCTGATTAATAATATAATGCAAAAGATAGGTACGTTAGTTCACACTGAGTCTCTTCGGACAAATTGTATTCCAGTAAAACGTAAAACCGTACAAAAGTTAAAAACAAAACGCAAAAGATAACACGCACAAACGACCACAAACCTGTAAATCAACCTAACCCACGCTACTGAAGTCAATATGGACGGCGACCGATCAGCTGATTGAACGAACTCTGCGCACCTAATTAACTGTGACGTCACTGGCTTAATTTGGGAGTGAATTACCCGTAGATTACTCTAATCAGATATTTGATATTTATATTCCTGAATGGTATAAACAGGTAGAACGACACGCAAATTATAGCTCTCCTAAAAGTGCACTGTTAAATCGTTAAAACTTGAAGATTGGCTGAAGTGTAAAGTAAGGAGTGATCAGTGTTGTCACCTAACTACAATAACTGATATGCAGATTTGAGTGAGTTATTAGTAATATTAGATAAATTCTGTAAACAAGATTGATAACGCTAAAGCGGCCTACACATGTTGATGTATGCTGCGATCAGGCGCGTATTTAGGGAGGTCCAGGGGGTCTGGACCTCCCCCAAAAACATTATAAATAGCCGTCTAAAAAATGGAATCCATCTGCACCACCCTTCCGCAGATTTAAGGTGGCAACTCCGAAAGGTCAACCAAGTGACACCCATAATCTGGACGGGGGGTCCCCCAAAAAAACCAAATCCTGGATACGTGGCTGGCTGCGATGCTGGCATAGACTCTTACGTTTCATGGTGCAAGTGCAGCGTGTGTAGTACTGAATCACGCATTTGGCATCAGTTGCAGCTTGCAGCGATGGACTCCCATCTTGGTCGGTGAGCCATGACGCCGAATCGGTGACGCTGCGTCGATGCAAAGACGATAATATATTTGCTCACGTCATTTTAGTTATTTATTTCTATGTGCGTAAATTACATGATGGAAAGTGATCGACAATTTTGGGAAGATTCCATAAACATTTATCATCTGCATACGTGTCTCTGGAATACAAAGACTAAAGAGTATTCAGATAAAAACATAAGAAACCAAGCATATGAAGAGCTTGTAAATAATGCAAGAAAAAATTTCCAAATGCAAATAGTCTTAAAAATAACGCCACCCTACTATTCTTGTGTTGCGCGAATCGTGCATAAAATGTCAAATTGACTCAGGCATCGCACAGGTTTTAATTTCAGCAGGAACTTATGCAACTTATGCAGGTTTCATGAAACTTTGAGTCGATTCAGGAATCGAAGCATGCATCAACGTCTGTAGACGCTTAATAGACCACGAACGTTTTTTGCATAGTCCACAAAAACAATACCTTGGTAATAGCAACCTCAACAGTTCATTTGTCCAACAGAAAAACTAAATAGAAGCCAAGAATATCGAAATACCTAACGACGACAGCCAATTAAACTGCTGCATCAGTATGGAAGAGCTTGACGATGTACTAAAAACAATAAAAATACATCTCCTGGACCAGATGACATCCCTTGCTTATTTCTAAAATATCTATCATATAATGCAAAACTAACACTGTTAGACATATATGACTGAATCTTGAAATTAAGACTTTCCGGACGTTTGTAAAGAAGCATTTGTAGTCTCGTTACTGGAACCGAATAAACCCCAAGATATATCAGATTCTTACCGGCCAATCTCATAAACATGCGGTATGTGTAAGTTAATGGAAAAGATTCTGAACAAACGCATAGTTTGACATTTAGAGAAGTACAAATTGCTGAGTGACATCCAGAACGGCTTTCGATACGACAGCTCCACAATAGATAACGTAATTGCACTAGAATCATCAAGGAAGCATTCACAAATAACCAAAAAGTTATAGTATTCTTCGATCTATACAAAGCATATGACACCACCTAGAAACATATAATACTGAAAAACATGATGGATATAAATATTACAGCAGACGTTCTAGCTTTCACGAAAAACCACAGGTCCATTAGAGTGAGAGCTAACGGGTTTATGTCAAACAGAAGACAGATGGAGAACCGACCGCCACAGGGCTCTGTACTAAGCGTGACGCTATTCATAATAGCTATCAATAACTTAACTAATGTTTTCAAAAAAAAAAACCCTAAAATGATTACTGTATGCCGATCTAACAACTAGTAACACCCGCTCTGGTCAACGAATCATTCAAAATTCTTTAGATCACATGCAGCAATGGCCTTCAAACTCGGGATTTCAGCTTACAAACAAAAAAACTGAAGTGATCGTTTTCAGAAAATCAAAACAACACTCGGATGACATCCAATTAACCTTCAACGGTAAACAAATACGCCAATCAAATTAGGATTTTTTCTGGAATTAATTCCCAGCAGGCCGGAAATCATCTTAATACATTTATTGGGTCCTAGATACGTGTAATCTGAGTTTGCACCGTCGCAGGTGGTGAGCTTAATTTTTGACAACACAAAAACTGTCAAATTTTTGCACTTTTTTTAGTTTTTTGGTTATAGCTGGAAAATGATGCGTCGGACGGAAAATGCCATTCTGTGCAATATCAAAAAAGACTAAATTTTGCGTCGAACTCGGCGTCGAATGACATCTAAAAGGTTTATGTCGGTTTAGCAGTGCAAACTAACATTTTGCGGCTATCTAAGACTACATATTTTTAAAGCTGATACTACTATTGAAAAAGCCAATGGAATAAAGATGTAGTAAATAGAATTTCACGTTATATAGATACCCCAGTTTTAAAATCCAATCATACTGACATACATAATTTTGCAACAATTTCAGATCTGTTTGCTTTTACTTTACCCTTTTGGCTGGACTTAATTTCACCCCGGGTATAATGGTATCTTTCGAAAGCATTTTACGAGTATAGTACAATGATACCAGACGTAACACCTGAAAATGAAAAATGAAAAAGATATGCTGCTTTGAATTTCTGAGTATTTACTTTACAGCACCCATCATACATATCTATCGAAAAAATAAGCAACGACACCAATTGCAACTCCAGGAAGTGAAAAATAAAAAAAATATGTTTTATGTTAAACCTACTGGAGAAATGTAGATAAACAGATCAGGTTAGTTTAGATTGAATTTGGCGTATGCAGGTGCAATTTCTAAATACCTGGAGGTCCAGAAAAAAACTCACTATGAAATCTCATCAATACTCTAAAGATTGTCGCCTGTACGGTCTTTCTCATAGCGTGTCCCGGCAGGCCGCAGATTTTTGTTTACAAGTGAAACCTTTCTATGGCCTGGATTGACTATCGCAAGGCATTCGACAGCACGTCTCATGAGCTCATTGTGCGGCTGTTGGAATGTCATTCGGTGGATAATCAGATAGGGGGATGCATCAAACAACTGATGCCACTCTGGAAGACCCGGTTCACTATAGCATCAGGTGAAACTCGGGTTCAGACAGAGTTGGTGTCATTGAAAAGAGGTGTCTTCCAAGGAGACTCCTTGAGTCCCTTGCTCTTTTACATCTCACTTTTGCCTCTGTCCATAGCGCTGAGAAATACTAAAGGATACAGCTGTGGCACGCCCAATAACCGGAGGCACAAGGTCACCCATCTGTTTTGTATGGATGACCTAAAACTTTATGCCTCCGGCCAACGCGAACTACAACAATCGCTGAGGGTGGTGCAGGAGTACAGTCATGCTATCGGAATGGAGTTCGGGATAGACAACTGTGCATTGGTTCATCTCAAGAAAAGAGGAAGCGGACCCGTGTGGTTGGGTGCCTATCGGGTGCGTCCCCAGGTGGCGGATAGGGGAGTGGCCGGGGGAAGGGGAATCTCGGAACCCGGTTAGTGGCAGCCATAGTAGAGTACGAGGGCTTAAAAACCCTCAATTCTTTTGCGAAAGCTGTCGCCGTGGACCAACCCACCCAAAGCTAAGGTGTAAGGTATCGTGCTGAGGGCTGAATGGTCGAGGGGTAAAGTGCGGCCACAAACGATCCCCTTGGGGAACCAGGCGACACCCCATTGTAATAAGCCTTACCCTGGTACGCGGGGCTCTGCCAGTGGTGGACTCATCCTTTCCCTTGCTACTCGTGGGAACGACTACGGATAACGACTATGGATATCACAAAAAGAAAAACACGAAATCCCGAGGCTGGACCATCAAGTTCACCTCAACCTGAATCTGCAGCTAGGGCTGGACAATGTTCACCTCAAGGTGCGGCACAGACCGAGGCTGGACGAGAAGGATCACCTCAGATACAACATAAAAACCAATGGCCAAAGCGTCGACGAATTTGTGGCGCTGAGGCTAAAATGAGAAGGAAGACGAGAGAGGCGAAAGAGGCGGCATCCACAGGAACTACCTCCTCCTCCTCAGCCCTTTTAAAACTAAAGGAGAAGGCGCCCAGCGAGTCAAGTGGCAAAAATCTCGCCTCCAAAAGAGTCCAGAAGGTAGCGTTACCTGGGAAACGCCTTCACCCAAGCACCTCCACAGAGGGCACGCCGAGAAGGATTAAGAAGGTTCGCAGTGACACAAAAGCCGCTGCACCTTCCCAAACCTTCGCGGAGGCAGCCTTAAAGCATCTTAAGGTTGCCATAATAGATAAGGATAACCCCTACGGCAATGTCTCTGTAGAGCGGGCAAGCCTCATCAAAAGACGGCTAATAGAGGAGCTGGACAAGTTAATCTTGACGCCCTCCAGCAGCCAAAACAAAGTGCCGACATTCAAGTCGTGGACTCACTCTGGTGAGATCCTCAGGATCGTCTGTGACGACGATGGGGCACTACATTGGCTTTCTGGGGCTGTTAAAAACCTTAGGCCATGGGAGGAAGCGTCACTGGCAGTCGTCAGTTTGGACAAGCTCCCAAAGCTCACCAAAGCCTATCTTTGGGTCCCAGAGGATGACGCTACCGCCACCTCTGAAGACCCGGAGAGGGTGCTGCGGCAGCTGACGGTGCAAAATCCAGAGCTGTCGGTAGCCAAGTGGTGCACCTCCCACCATGAGGCCAAGAAAAGCCCTCCAGGACACCTGTTCATCTTCGGTGTTGGAGACGAGGATATGGCTGTCCTAAAGAAGAGGTCTATGAGGTTGAGCTATGCGTTCACCTCATTGACCATCAGAGCCTCCAGTAATAGGAGGGGAGCTTCTGCAGAACCAAGGACCTCGGATGAGGGTACATCCAACACCGAGGCCCCCTTGGAGAACGCAGAGGGCCCCGAACATATGGACGCCATCCCTCCTCTGACGGAGGAGGAGATGGAGTCCTAAAGAGGCAAATCTATGACATCTCAGCCATGGGCAAGGACGTCATAAAAAAGGTAAATATCCTTCAATGCAACCTCCAACACGGTAGGTCGGCGACAGCAACATTATGCCGCCGACTTGGTGTGCTGGAGGATGCAATAGCATTAATCCAAGAACCTTGGATCATAAATACCAGAATAGAGCTCACTAACTGGTCAAATTTTCAGCATACCAAGCAACTTACAACCCAGGACTGCAATATATGTACCTAGGAAGGTTAAAGCCACCCCAATGGCACAATTTTGTACCTCCGATTTAACTGCGGTTAGATTGGAATGTCCATGGGAAAGAGGTAACAGCAGGGCATTGGTCCTAGCATCGGTCTACCTTCCTTCAGATGCAGCCACCCTACCACCAACAAAAGAATTGGAAGAGTTAGTAGACCACTGCCTCAACCAGAAATTGGAGCTTGTCATTGGCTGTGACTCGAACTCCCACCATCTGGGATGGGGCAGCAAGGACATTAACTCCCGAGGTAAGTCTCTTTATGACTATATTGTTAAGAAGGATTTACGAATCTTAAATACAGGCACGGAACCGACTTTTATTAACGCCCGCAGCCAAACTGTTATAGACATTACGCTGGCAACAGCCAAAATCTCTAATAAAATTCTAGACTGGCAGGTGTCAGAGGACATTTCGATGTCTTACCACCGCTGGCTGAATTATACTTTAAGTCTGGAACTCAAAACTCTCGTAAAGTCTCGCGACCCGAAGAGGACGGATGTAAATCTGTACAACCGACTCTTAGAAGGTGCTCTGCGTAACGAACAGGTCTTGACTCCGTGTACTAACGAAGAACTGGAAAGATACACAATATCTATCCAAGATAAAATAAGTTATGCTCACAAAAAATCCTGCCCCATAAGGATGGTCCAGGAAGGCGGCAAAACCAATATTTGGTGGTGCAGCGAACTGGAACACCTTAGAAGAGCAGCAAGAAGAACTTACAACAGAGCAAAACTTACCAAACTCAAAAAGAACTGGAACTTGTACCAATCCAACCTCAAAGAGTTTAAGAAAGTCTGTAGACAAAAACAGAGGGCTGCCTGGAGAGCCTACTGTGAAGAAATAGAGGATTTCCCACAAGCATCCAGACTGCAAAAAATGCTCTCTAAAGATCCACATCGGTGCATCGGCATTCTAAAAAGGGAGGATGGAAGTAAAACCTTCAACCTCCGGGAAAGTGCCGAGCTCCTGATGGACACGCACTTCCCTGGTTCAATTGTCACTGCGACGTCGAACTGGATGGAAGACATTTACACACCTTCACCGATTGACTGGAAATTCACCAGAGAATTAATCAGTGAGGCAAAGATAAACTGGGCCATATCCTGCTTCTCCCCCTTCAAATCACCAGGGCCAGACGGCATATGTTCAGCCCTACTTCAATGGGGTCTGGAACATCTTATGCCGCACCTGGTGGGAATATTCAGAGCCTCCTTGGCTCTAAATTATATTCCCAAAAGGTGGAGAGGGGTGAGAGTGGTCTTCATACCTAAACCAGGTAGGATGGACTACACCCTACCGAAGGCATTCCGACCAATAAGCTTAACATCGTTCTTCCTCAAGACGATGGAACGGCTATGCGAGAGGTATATAAGGGATGAGGTACTAATTCATTTTCCACTTCATCCAAATCAACATGCAGGCAGATCCACCGACTCGGCACTACATCAAGTAGTTGGCAGGATCGAGAGATCGCTGGACAACAAAGAATCCACCCTGGGTGTATTCATAGACATTGAGGGAGCGTTTGACAAAACAACATTCCCAAAAATTAGCCAGCAACTCCAGGCTAGGAACGTGCCTAGCACTGTGAGCGAATCGATACTTAGCATGCTCTCCAACAGAGCAATAACAATCAACGTAGAGGACATTTCTGTTAAAGGTGTTCTTACCAGGGGTTGTCCGCAGGGAGGTGTTCTGTCACCACTGCTTTGGAACGTGGTTCTGGATACCCTCATCAATCACCTCAACAGCAATGGACACTACACAATAGCATATGCGGATGACATAGTCAGACAGGTAGATTTGAGAACACATTGGGTGAACGCACCCAAGTAGCACTCAAATCAATAGAAAAGTGGTGTCTAGAACACTCATTGTCCATCAATCACAAGAAGACTGAGATGGTTCTGTTCACCAGAAAAAGGAATATCAAGTTCCTAAACCCCCCTGAGTTTCTCAATATCAAGCTACATTTTTCTGAAGAGGTGAAGTATCTTGGTATTACCCTTGACAGAAAGCTGACGTGGAACTCTCACTTAGATCGTAGAGCCAAAAGAGCATATGTCGCTTATGAACAATGTCGGCGAACAGTGGGACGCACTTGGGGCCTGTCGCCAAGAGTTACCCACTGGATCTATACCACAATCATTAGGCCTATGATAACGTATGGAGCCATTGCCTGGGCACCTAAAGTTCTGCAGGCGACGGCGATTAATAAATTATATAAAATACAACGTATGGCCTGCATTAATATAACAGGAGCCATGAGCACAACACCGACTGCTGCTATGGAAATAATAATTGGCATTACCCCTCTAGATATCTACATCAAAGAGGTTGCGTTACTGTCAATGTTACGACTTCGCACGGTTGGTATTAATCCAGATGTAGGTATGGGACGACTGAGGCAGCTGGTATGGCGGGAAGCGCTAAAGGCACTACCCATGCTACAAGCAACCAGCGACTCAATTAAACCAACATTCGTTTTTAAGAAACCCTACAAAATAGAAATTAAACAGAATGTTGAGCCAAATGCGACAAATACAATTTGTATATACACAGATGGCTCCAAAACAAGGGAAGGCACTGGATGTGGTGTATACTCCAGGTCTCTAAACCTCAGAACAAAGTGGGCTATGGGCAAACACGCTAGTATCGTTCAAACGGAACTGGCTGGCATATCGATAGCCGCAAATGAACTAGCCAGGAGAGATGTATCTGGCAAAACTGTAGCAATCTGCACTGACAGCAGACAAGCACTTCTAACCCTGAAAAGACCTTGTATCACCTCAGGGCTAGCAATGGAATGCAACCAATCTTTAGCCCATGCTTCGGACAAAAACAATATTGTCCTGAGGTGGGTTAAAGGGCACAACAACAACAACAAAGGCAACCGTATAGCGGATGGTCTAGCCAGGAAAGCCGCTGACCAAAGAATCTTAGGACCATGTGACCTTTCTGGAACGTCGACAACCACAATTTCAGAAATAGCCAAAAAACACTCCCATGCCCAAATGGTAAAACGATGGGAGGAACTACAAGGATGTCGATTTGCCAAGGAAACCCTTGCAGGTTTTGACATGGCAATATCCAAGAAGTATTTGGCGATGTCCAGACCAAACCTACGTCTCTTAGTAGGATTCCTGACTGGCCATTGTCAACTCAGGAAACACCTCCACACTATGGGGTTAAGTGACACACCGATATGTAGAATGTGTGAAAGCGAAGACGAAACTGTGGAACACGTCATATGTGATTGCCCAGAGTTATCTTCTATTAGAGAGTGTGCGTTCGGCGAGTCTTGGCCTACACCTGCCCACATAAGGGAGATGTCCCCTAGCGACTTGTTCACCTTCCTACAATTGGCAGGATGGACGATGACCTGAGGGAACAACTCCCTGGGAGGATGCCCAATGGGCCAGTTGTGGCCTAAGTGCAGTGGGACCACTCACCCTCCCTACTCTACAGATACAGATACAGATACAGATACAGATACAGGACGAAGCGGAGATAGTGGAGATGAGGAACAGCTCGTTGATGGGAGCATCTTGCGACAACTGCATGTCGGAGATACCTATACCTACCTACATGGCGCAGTGCCATGTCCAAGAGGCAGAATTGGTCAAAGAGTGTCTTCGCCGCAAGTATTTGTGCCGACTCCGGCAGATCTGGTAATCAGAACTGTCTGGCAAGTACAAAGTCGCTGCCACAAACATGCTTACGGTCCCATTGTTATTATAAACCTTTGGTACTTTACACTGGACAGTGAACGAGCTGAAGGAAATCGACCGAAGACCCGCAAAAGGATGAATATGGAGATAAGTCTGCATCCTAAGTCCTCTGTCCGCGAATATACCTCCCGCGACACCTGGGAGGGCGTGGACTATTGAGTTTGGAGCATCTGCACAACAGGGTAGTATTGGCCATTGCCTGCTATGTGACGAACAGCATCGATCCCCTGATCCGCTTTGTAGGAGAGCACGAGAATGCGGGTAAAGGAACCTGTCTTTTTAGCGCAGCGAAACGAGCAGCCGAGGAGCTCAGCCTCACAATCGACTTCAAGCGGAGGTGTCAGCAGTCCATTACGGAACTTGCTCCCGCAGAATTAAAATCTCACATTAAAACTGCTGAAGTCGGCTTCCTCTTAAGACTTCATAAAGATAAGCCAATGCATGGAATCTTCTACAAACATCTAGAAGAGCATGGCTTGTCTGAGCAGTTGACCTTCTCTTTCCCAAGGTCTAGTGGGTTGAAGTCGGAGACTGAGGGCTTCATAATGGCTTGCCAAGACGGTGTCTTTAACACCTTGGTGTACCGTAAAAGGGTTATGGGTGTAGATGTACCCGACACCCGTTGTAGAGCTTGCCGACAGGCGCCATAGACGCTTATGCATCTCCTGTCGGCGTGTAAGTCGTACGCTGGGACAGCTTACGTCCATCGGCACAACGCGGCTCTACGAGTGCTCTACTATCATTTAAGGCACTCATACGGTATCGATGAGACACCGGTGCTGCCATACGCTCCAGGGGATATAGAGTCCGTTGTGGAGAACGAGAGATGCCGGATTTACTGGAACTACTCGTTCCCCACGCTCGAGCTTGTACAGGCAAACAAGCCCGACATAGTCCTTCTTGACCAACTACAGAAGACGATGTTCGTTATTGAGTTTTCGGCACCTGCCGTGGTGAACATCGTCTCTAAGGAGGAGGAAAAGCTAACCAAATATCAGGAGTTGCTCGGACAACTTCGCAGGCTCTGGCCAGACTACACTGTAAGTCTGCTGGTTATGGTCATTGGATCCCTAGGTGGAATGAGGAATACGCTGCTCTCTGCACTACGCAAAATACCGGTGTGCCGTGCGGCGGCGCACATCTTAGCCGCCAGAATGCAGAAGGCATCCTTGGGTCCCTTCGTCTACTTAGGACGCACGATTCGCGGACCCAGTGATTGCTCACATCACGGTATGAGGCGTAGTCATTGGGTAATGGAACAGCAGCTCGGTGTGTCGGAGCCCGGGCTGCACTTTTTTGTTTTTAAATAATAATAATATTTTTTTGTTCGATCCTTCCTAAATTCAGATATTTAATTACTCAAAGTACAAAAAAAAACAAAATCATTGAAAAAAAGAGTGAATAAATATGTTATCATCCATAGAAGGACTAGGCCTGTGTACATGGACAAATTAGTGTTACAATGTATACACATAAATATTACAATCATATACTTATAAAATAAATATGGTAGAAATAAGATAAACATGCTATGAGTAATTTGAATGAAATTTGTTTATAAAATTATAAGATTAATTATGGATTTAGATATAATGTGATTTATTTATTAATTCATGTATTTCTTTCCTATCTACTGTAACCATTCTTTAAGATATTTTTTGAATCGTTTAGTGGACTGTAGTTCCTTTATATCATTAGGTACTCTTTGATATAATTTTGGCGCCAAATAAATGTATAATTTCTACATAATCCATTTTCTCGTTTTAGGTATGCCTTTTGCATGTAATTTATATCTTGTGTTATGATCGTTTTTGATGTTGTCTTGCTCATTTGAATTTCTGTGATAACGAGTGATAGTATGTGAGAAATAAAGTTGCCTGACATCGTGTATCAGAGCTTCCCTGAACAAGTCGTCACTAGGATACAGTTTTGGTTTTCTAAACATAGATTTTAGAATTGCATGCAGCACCCCATGCTTATATAGGTACCATAAATGAGATGGGTTTCAATTAATGCATAATTTTTACTTATACGAACACACCTATCGGTGTGGGAAGTAAACACATAACTTTGACACGTTTTATATTTTTGGGGGCATCCGGTATAACATGAAAGTATTTTTAAAATGTAACCTTAATGGATACGTATCCATCCGAGCAAATAAGCCCGATATAGTCCTCATCCACCACCAATAGAAGGCGATGTTTGTTATCAAGTTGTCGGCGCCCGGCGAGGCGAAAATCGTCTCTAAGGAGTCATCCATGGGTTCCTTCGTTTACTTGGGATGCACGATTCCTCACGGTGTGAAGAGTAATTAATGTGTAATGGAATAGCAGCCCAGGTTGCACCTTTTTACTTCCCACACCGATAGGTGAGGGTAGTATTGTGATTGCGAAAATTTTCGATTTTCAGATAATACGCTTTTTGGGCGTTTTATGACGTCTACATAACGAAAATCCACGTCACTCATTTCCGTCGGTCTGTCGGTCTGTCGGTCTGTCGGTCTGTCGGTCTGTCGGTCTGTCGGTCTGTCGGTCTGTCGGTCTGTCGGTCTGTCGGTCTGTCGGTCTGTCGGTCTGTCGGTCTGTCGGTCTGTCGGTCTGTCGGTCTGTCGGTCTGTCGGTCTGTCGGTCTGTCGGTCTGTCGGTCTGTCGGTCTGTCGGTCGGTCGGTCGGTCGGTCTGTCGGTCTGTCGGTCTGTCGGTCTGTCGGTTAGGGGTGCTGCTCGTTTTTTTGGGTGGAGGTGAAATTGAGATGGTTAGGGGGTGGGGGGTTGTAAAATTCAAAAATTTGTTCTATTCATAATAGGCTCTCCATTGACCTGTGAAAGAAAGACCTAACGTCATAATACCCTTTTTTAGGTCCATCCGAAAATTGCCTTGCCTATTACAGAAATCAGGGGACTTGGAATTTTCGGATGTTTACTCAAGTATTATTTAAGATCATTCTGAATTTAGTAACATGGAAATTATGGAATTGGTTTTAATGAAACTTAGACACAGTATTATTACCGTGGCGAGGATGAACAATGCGTATGGTTTTTAAAAATCGTATCAGTGGCGACGCGCGACGCAGCAATAATAAAAAACTGAAAATATAAAAACAGCAATTAAGCAAATAATTGCAATTTGGGGTTTCTTATCATTTCGTTTCGTCCAGCTGAAGCTCGAAGAATAAAAATTGTATCGTTTTAGTTCCTGCGGAGAAATTTAGGAAACTACTTACTAGAGTTTTTGTGTTGGATATTTTTTGAGGACAGGTGGGCGATGATTTGGTTGCAAGGGATCTCAGACTATAGCTTCATGCAAAGGGAAAATAATAAAATAGTATCACTGTTATGTGTTGGAAGTACTGAATCAATCAACTTGACTCCATTTTTTGTTTTTTCGCTTAGATTCCCAAACTGTTGACAGGCAGGCCGCGTCTAACAAGAGTGTCAGCGCATTAGTACTATTATTTGACCCAGTTAGCCTATTGCTGCTGACCATAGTCAGCTACATTAACCTGCAACTTTTCCACACAATGAGTCGTAGCTACTGCGGAAATAGTTACTGGTGGTCACTTATACTCTTATAGCTAAATGAATATTCAAGAAATTACCAAGTAACACAGGTACTTGCTTGCGTGAGAAAAGTCCCCCTTTTCTAAGCAGAAAGCTAACGATCGATGCTGAAGGATGATCTATGGCAGCCAATGACAGTGGAGTCGCTTGGTAAACGTTGACGGCTCTTATCTGTTTCAAAAAGAAATTGTTTATATTATTACATCAGCTCACGAATATTTGCATTTTATAGTGATACCTATCTATGAATTGGGTGTTTCAAGAAAGGAAGCGCGTAAACTTGTTGTAAATAGCATGAAATGTATTTGAGTATTTATTGATTTATTTGTTAATTATGTATGAAAGAAAATGAAAAAGTGACGTTTGATGGCAGATACGTACTCTTTTGAAAAAATGTGCCTCAATATTACAGGTGACGACATTTCATTGACATAGCGTCCATATAATTTCGGCGTTTAATGCTTCCATGCTCGCATAAATGTTGGTTAAAAAAATGAAGTCTAGCAAATTTACCATCCAATTCAATGGCAGTGTTGACAATAAGGGTGTTAGCATCCTCAACACTTTGCCTTACTTTAAACCAACTTTTCACACAGCATAGAAATAAGCCGCCCTTTGTTTTTTTCGTTGGAGAGAAATTGTTCGTTTGGCATGGTTGCATTCATCACTTCAGTGAATACATACATATGCAGAAGGGTACTTGCTTCTACGGCGAAGCCGCACAGCTGATTCGGTACTCTCTGCTGATGCCGCATTGGGCTAACCATCAAAAACGATGGTTAAGGCGGCCTTGGGGCCAACTTAGTTTCTCAAAAGTCCGGGAGGAGTAATTAGGTATCATCATTTTCAAAGAGCAAAATAAAAATCTTCTGTGGCCTGCCGGGACCCGCTATGAGAAAGACCGTACAGGCGACAATCTTATCTGAGGATATCTGTTGTTTTAGAGTATTGAAATATCATAGCGGAGGGTAAACCGCTGGGGCAAAGTGGTGTACAAAACCCGGGCAATGCGGAGATTGTTATGGGCATTGCGGGATATTACGGTGGATTGTGTAAGATTTTTGGCAATTACTAAAAATTACAGACATTAGAACGGTAATTGCGGGCATTTATGTGGGCATTACAAGAATTTAGATCTTGAAAGTATATTATGTCGCTTAAACCGAACGCCTGTTCAGCTCCTTCCGCGCCTCTAGATTTTACTCGTAATGCTTGCTGGTTGGCCCTAACCTGATCGTACACAAACAAAAAAATGAAGTCAATTTGATTGACTCAGTACTTCCCACACATTACCGTGATACCCGTTTATTATTTTCCCATAGCATAAAGCTATAGTCTGAGATCCCCTTGCAACCAAATCATCGACAGCTTCCCCCCTCCCCAAAATTGTGTTATGGCACCAGGTTTTTCCTTCGCAGGTCAAAGGAGAGCCTATGATCAATACTACAAACCTTTCAGTTTTATAACCCCCCCACCCCCCAATCACCCAAATTTCACCCCCATAAAAAAACGGTAGAAAATGATCAGGAAGTTTGAGCTGTTGTCATCTTTCTAATTTTTTTATTATCGCTACGCTGCCACTGACACGATTTCTAACAACCATCCGCGTTTTCCATCCTCGCCACGGTAAAAATACTGGGTCAAAATTTCATTAGAATCAATTTAACAGTTTTCACGTCACAAAAACACAAAACGATCTAAAGCAATAAATACTCGTATGAATACGGAAAATTGTCCCTCAGTTTTGATAACAAGCAAGGCAATGTTCGGATGGACCTAAAAAGGTTATTTACGTCGCTAGGTCTTCCTTCACAGGTCAGTGGACAGTCTATTATGAAAGCAACAAATTTTTAAATTTCACAACCCCTCACCCCCCAACCACCCCAAATTTCACTCCACCCAAAAGAAGTAGAAAATGATCAGGAACACCTAAAATGCCTAAAAACGAAGTTTGAGGAATATTTGAAATATTTTGTTTTTTGCTAATTACTCCGCCGCCCATGCACCGATTTTCAAAATTATAGCAACATTACGTACTACGACCCCACAGCATATTGCTGTCTAAATTTCATCACAATCCATGCAGCAGTTACTGAGATTACGAGGCTAGAAAAACGCGTACAGACAGACAAACCGACAGACCGACGGAAATGAGTGACGTGGATTCTCGTTATGTAGACATCACAAAACGCCCAAAAATCGTATTTTCTCGAAATCGAAAATTTTTGCGATCACAATACTCCCCTCACCTATGGGTGTGGGAAGTAAAATAGGTTATGTATGTTTTTTGGTTGTCTGTACCCTACTACCCTGTGGCCTGGACTATGGTCAGCAGGTAGTCAGATGTGGATGACAGTGTATTTATACATATTTGCGGGTAACATAACAAGGACATTAGAGGAAACAATAAGTTCATTTGATAACTTCCCACCACGGATTTATCGAAAATCATTGACTAACAGAAAAAACATCGAGGCATTTGTCAAGGGGGACAACTTTTTAACCAAAAACTACCTTTCCCTCTGTCCCCGAGGATCATCCCCTTAAAAATTTTAAATGACCAGGTGTATCGAGTAGTATCCCGTTTTAAAGCTAGGCATGTCGAAGTCTTTTATTTTGACGTTTGATTTTTTATAATCGGTCGATTCGTTCTCGAGAAAATTAGAAAAATCTTTATTTATTTTAATTTGTTCGAAAAGAAAACAAAAATACACGAAAATATCACTGTTTATTGCAATGGGTGTTAAAAATGTTGCGAGTTATTGCCCAAACAATGATAATATAAGCGATGTTTAAATTCCTGACGGACAGTTGCAAAAACGTGTTGTGGGATATCATGGTTGCTTTCGATGATGTGTTGACGAAGGTCACCCAAACCTTCAGGCTGGGGACTAAACACAATAGATCTTTTAAACGGCCCCATAAAGGAAAAGTCTATTGGCGTCAAGTCAGGAGATCTCGCAGGCCATTTTATAGGCCCTCTACGCCCTATCCATTTATCTGGCAATGCGTCATCTAGCCATTGCCAAATCGGAAGAACATAGTAAGAAGGATCGCGTCGTCTTGCTGGAAATAGATTACAGCCTCATCAAGTATAGGGTTTCCATTCTCTTCGATTTGATTTTCAATGGTTTCAGTAACAAGCGGATTGATTGTATTTTCCAACGTACCCAAATAAATCGCTCCATTTAAATATACATTAATAAACAATGACCCAATCACTGTGTTTGCCTGCCCATACGTTATTTTTTGGAGTACTGGATTTGCTCTTCTAAATACAAATGCAGGAGGATTTTCATTGCTCCAATACCTGGCGTTATGCTGATTATCAAATCTAGTTAAATAAAATGTGCATTCAACAGTGAGACAGATATTCTTATTCTTTACATGAATGATATTACCATTAATCGCTGTAGTGATTTGTTCACGAAACAGAACTCACCAATCGTAATCGTCTTCGGTTAACTCTTGAACTATTTTCATTTTGAATGGATACCATTTATGGAGTTTAGTAGCCGTGTGTCAAATGAAATATCAGTCGGATCCACAATTTTGCGTAACGAAGTGTTGGGATTTCTGCCAAAATGATCTAAATCTTCATCATGAGCGACTTCATCTAGAACTCTCCGTTTTTCGTTTGCAACAGATCCAGTTTGAGTGAATTTCGTAACAGGTCCAAAACATACCTATGCGAATTTATCTACCCTGGAGTCTGGCGTTAAATGGAACAGCATTATTTGCCACAGTTTGGGCACCATAAATTGGAATAATTTCCACTGTTTTGAAACTGTCCGTTAGGAATTTGAACATCGCCTATATCATTGTTGAGCCAATAACGGGCAACATTTAGGGGGCCTGGATACACACATTTATACATACACATATTCTCGCATAACTCACTCTATTTTCAAACTACATATATAATATTTCAGAAGGCGATAGTTAAGACCTTAATGAATGACAACTATTTTCGATTTTCTGAAAACATTTTTTTAATGTGCAAAAAACCTCGCAATGCAAAATCGTACATTCTATAAGTGCCTGTAATTTAACAACCAAACGCGATATCAAAAAAAGGCTAAATAGTTGCACAAGCGCAAGCTTTCTTCTTCAATTTGCTCTTTGAGTCATTACTGTAAGTTTAAAGGTAACGTCAGGAGCTTGGAAATGCAAAATTAATTTTTATGGAGACCTTTGGACCTTACCTTTGGACCTTTTGACCTTACCTTTGGATTTTTGGACTTATCTCCCCTCATCTTAGACACACACACTGGAGAAAGGGAACAGGCGGCAACGCACTCTTCGCTAACACGGGAATACGTCTTTTCTTGGATTCTCAATTTCGCGCGCTATACCCTAGACCCTTAATAATGGACTTCGGCATACCTTTGAAACGAGGTACTACTTGATACCCCATTGCCAGTTATCCTTTCTATATAAGGGGATGATTCTGGGAGGCAGAAGGTGCAAGAGGGGAGAGTAGTTCATGGTTAAAAAGTAGTCCCCCCCTCACAAATATACAGGGTGTCCCATTAAAAATTTTGAATCGGACTTCACGTGACCAAAAACAAATACCTCATTGAGTGACACAATAATAAGAAAATATATATTTGCTCTAATTTACACACCCAAAATTATAATTCGCTACTACTGCCCATCTCCGATATATTGCTTGTCTTAATCGTCGTGGGACACCCTGTATTAAGTCATCCTCAGGCAACAGCAAAACGAAGCTTTCATCGTTGGTATGACAATAGTCATAAGAAACTAGATAAAAATAACTGGAATAATTATCAAAAAATGTAACTTCAGAAAAATTGAACATACGGGATGGAGTACCACAGGGATCTGTGTTAGGTTCCATCTTATTTTTGGTATACATTAATAACCTAATGACATTAGAAATAAGTGGTCAATTCACTGTATTTGCAGATGACACTACAATACTCTGGCATGATAATGATACTTGACGTGATTTACTTAGACAACGAACAATTACATCAAACATACAGCATGAAGTTCTTAGGTCTAACTATTGATCAAAAATTGAATTTTATATCTCATATTGATAATCTAATTAATGAGTTATCTAAAGTAACTTACATACTAAGAACAGTTAGAGAAACTCTTGGAAGAAACACCACCAAAAATTGTTATTTTGCATTATTCCAAAGTAGGTTGAGTTACGGCATCCCATTTTGGGGTGCCCGTTCTCATACCTACTTAAATAATTTTTTAGTCTTACAGAAGCGAGCAGTTAGATGCATCGCCAAGAGTAGACCTAGAACTTCATGCAAGCCACTATTTTTAGAATACAAAATTATGACCGTAATTGCACCATTTATTTTGGAAACGGCTACATTAATATTCAAAGATAAAACAAAATTTGAGACCATAAATATAGAATATAATATAAGATAAAAGAATGATTTTAAATTAATCACCCCCAAATCAGCACTGGTTAAAGATTCAATTATTTACAATGGACTAAAGATTTATAATAAACTTCCTAATTCTTTTAAAATTCAAAAAGATTTAAAAGTGTTTCGTAAAAAACTTAAAAATGTCCTATTTCAAAAACCTTATTACACACTAGATGAGTTCTATGACGAGTTTTAGTGAATATTCCACACTTTGTTGCTACAGCTTTGTCAATAAGAAATTTGTAATTTCTTAGACAATAAAGCATATTTGGTAAGGGTTCGTTTTAGCGAAACCCGAAACGGGCGTTGAGATTGGTGTCAATCGACGCCAATTGACGCCCCGAGTCGAACGAGACTACTCCCAGACTGAGGAAACGCTCCGGTGAAAAACTACAGCACTTTAAAGATTCCAAACCTAACCTAACTTAACCAAACTAGTTCAATTATTGAAGCTGAAATGGGTTCTAATCGACTCGGATTGAAGTCCTGAGACGAACTGGAGCATTAATAGCGCAAGAAAACGTTTTGGTGAAAGTCTACGCTACTTTGAAATTCACAAATTCCAATAGCTTACCTAATATAACGTAAGCAAATCGGTTGAGGTAAAAAGGTGTGTCTAGCGACTCAACCTGATATCTTGACTTAAATTGTACCAAATCTAGACTGTACAACCGTTTATTTTGATTCTCAATTAGAAATTAATCAAAATAAGTTCCTCTGGGTCCTACCCCCGCATGCTATGGAAAAAACCGAACAGGTGAGAATCCTACTTGGGAAACTTGTGTTGCTTAGACTATTCAAAATATGCAAAGACAGTAACGTCTGGGGGGGCCAGCTTTCACATTAAACATTTAAAGTATCATAACTTTTTTATTTTCCATTTTAGGATGTTGCGACTGGTGGCGTTGTGTTGTACTCATCTAGTGCTTTCACACGATACCACATATTTCATGAAAAATCATCAAAATATCGAAGTAATTTTGAGGTTAGGTTTGAAATTTTAAAGGTGCGCAGATTTTCATCGGAGCGTTTCCTCAGCCTTGGAGAAGCCTAATTCGACCCAGGACATCAAGCAGAATCGATTAACACTTACATGACGACCGATTAAACCGAATTTGACCTCGATAAATTGACTGTTTGGCAGAAGTGAGGTTAGGTACTGAAACTTTAAAGTGTTATAGAATTTTACCGGGGCGTTTCCTCAGTCTAGGAGTGATGTCGTTCGACTCAGGGCGTCAATCCGCGTCGATTGACAGCAATCTCAACGCCCGTTTCGGGTTTCGCTAAAACGAACTCTAGCCGCATATTTATCTATCTATCTAAGACACTGCCAACGGTTTTAAAATATAACGTCACAAAACACGCACAATAAAAACGAATTAAAATAAAACAAACAGGAACAGAATAAAATCAGTAATATCACATTTGGTGATTTGCACCTAAACGGTTAATTTAAAGTTCCACATGTAATACATAAAGTCACCCTAGAAGTCACCAAAAAATCCAAATATGTAATAATATACAGTGTGGTCCAAAGAGTGTGCAACAAATGGGATTTTTTTTTATTAGCTGCACAATCAAAAATCCAATATCGCCAAAAGTTGGTGCATGTACGATAACTAATTTAGGTGCACTTAGAATGTTTCCAAGTTCATCAGTATACGGGGTGAATCAAAAAATATAAAAATTGTACAAGAGTAAAGTACCCTTATTATCAAAAATTCAGCAAAATGTTATTAACAAAAGTTGTTTAGAATTAAGAGTTATGCCTAAATACCAAAACTTGGCCTCCTCTGAGAAAAAAAAAATTTTTGAAAAAAGTGCAATAACTCTCCCAAAAATTTTTTTTTAAGCATTTTTGTGAAATTTACCTGAGGTTAAAATTTTTTTGGGTATCACAAGCTAAATGTTTGTTGCAAGGATATTAAATATGGCTTTATAATTTCGGAAAAAATCTTTTTACTAAGGCAAGAGGTTGCTTATAATTACATGCATATCAGAATAACTCTCAATAAAACCGCAAACCTTTTATTAATTTTTTATTTCTAAACATGTATTTAAATTAATCCACAAACATGAAATCTTACTAAAAAAATCATGGATACCCATGAAGGAAACAAAGTGAACTGTGTGTATTAATACATAATTATAATAAATGGACATGTCATAACCGTATTTTACCATAAGTGAAAAATTGAAAACTAAAATGAAAAAATGTGAAAAGTAGAAACAAAAGAAAAACATAGTTAAGAAACATAAAATAATTATCGGCGCGTCTCGGTATGTCCACCTTCTCGTTCAATGCACTTAATTGTACGGTTATAAAATTCGCTAAGAGTAGATCGTAAAACATTTCCCGGTATATTCCGGCAATGTACTCGTATTGAGTTTTCAAGCTCCTCGAGATTGTTAAAGGGTCTATCCTTATACACTTTTTGTTTTAGATAGCCCCATAAGAAAAAATCTAATGGGGTAAGGTCCGGTGAACGAGGAGGCCACCGAGGATTAGTACTTCGTCCTAACCATTTATTCCCAAATTCCCCATTTAACCATTCAGTAATGATTATGGCTGAATGGGCCGGACATCCATCATGTATAAACCACAACTGATTCCGTTCTTGCAAATTTAAATTGTCCAAAAAGTCAGTTAGTTCGTTTTCTAAAAACTGTAAATAAGTGTTACCAGTTAGGTTTTCGTGAAAAAAAGGTCCAATTAATTGATTGTTCATTATGCCGCACCACACATTTGTTTTCTGATAATACTGGTTTTTATTAGCAATAACGAAATTTGGATTTTCATCCGGCCACCATCGACAATTTTGGGACGAAACAACCCCATGTTGTAAAGGTGGATTCATGCCCAAAAAGAATGTGCCTGTGGAAGTCTTGCCTATCTTCTATTTCGCCTTGAATCCACATGCAAAAATCGAACCGCAAATCATAATCTCGTTCTTGGAGAGTACAGATGAACATAGGCTTGTAAGCATGATATTTATTTTTCTTGAGTATTCTCTTCACGCTGGTTTTCTTCACACCCGTATAGGCGGAAATCTCTTGGGTAGATCGTCGTGGATTTTCGACAACTGCTTGAAGTACCTCCAATTGATTTTCTTCAGTATATACGGTTTTAACATGTTCATGTTTATAATTGTAGTTTAGAGACCCAGTTCTTTTAAAATTAACCAAAATTCGGCTTACTGTTGAATAATGAACCTGTTCATCTGGATGCCGTTCATTGAAAATATCTGCTGCTTCTCGAACTGTTTTGTAGTGGTCACCACATATTAAAACCAATTCCGCCCTCTCGGGTAACGTTAACTGTTTGGGAGGAGGCATTTTAGGTACGTAAAAAGACAATAACCGAGCAATAGTTTTACAATATTGTAAGAAAGTGAGACCAATGTCATCAAACTGTCATAATGTTTACTTAAAACCCACATTTGTTTTTTTTCCATGGGTATCCATGATTTTTTTTGCAAGATTTCATGTTTGTGGATTAATTTAAATACATGTTTAGAAATAAAGGGTTTGCGGTTTTATTGAGAGTTATTCTGATATGCATGTAATTATAAGCAACCTCTTGCCTTAGTAAACAGATTTTTTCCGAAATTATAAAGCCATATTTAATATCCTTGCAACAAACATTTAGCTTGTGATTCCCAAAAAAATTTTAACCTCAGGTAAATTTCACAAAAATGCTTGAATTCAAATAAAGTTATACAAAATTAATTCAATTTCAATTAGTGTATCAAACAGTTTTACTAAAAAAAAAAAATTTTTGGGAGAGTTATTGCACTTTTTTCAAAAAAAAAATTTTTTTTCAGAGGAGGCCAAGTTTTGGTATTTAGGCGTAACTCTTATTTCTAATCAACTTTTGTTAACAACATTTTGCTGAATTTTTGACAATAAGGGTACTTTACTCTTGTACAATTTTTATATTTTTTGATTCACCCCGTATACTGATGAACTTGGAACCATTCTAAGTGCACCTAAATTAGTTATCGGACATGCACCAACTTTTGGCAATATTGGATTTTTGATTGTGCAGCTAATAAAAAAAAATCCCATTTGTTGCACACTCTTTGGACCACACTGTATAGGGAGTTCTTTTCAAATAAATGTAAGTTTCAGATGAATCACCCTGTATAAACATCAAAATTTAAGTGAAGACATTTTAGCGTTATAGCCCTCAAGGCTCCCTACCATGACCAAGTAACAGATTTTTGAAATATTTTTTAGTAAGCCCACAATCTTCCGTCCACTCACTATTGGCCCATCCTGTACATCCAACATTAAACGAACCGTTTTGGCACAAAGAACTTTTGCTATAAGTAGGTATCAGAACAAAAATTTAATATTGCAGCGATTATAAAATCTACGCGTGCATGCGAAATGCGTCACCTTAGGTCAGACGGTCATATTTGGATTCTTCTATATTTCTGCTCAATTTGTTTGATAATTTGTCATTACATAACTCGTAACTTGAAAATCAAATTGGTGCCAAGTTTTCTGGCTCTTCATTCTCGGTATTAATAAGGCATAAAAATTTCATTATAACCAAGCTGAAAGTTTCGACGTTACAGTAATAGGATTATCGAAGACAATACGTTCTACCAACCAACCCAGTTTGACCCTTCAAAAAAGCAAAGGACTAACACGCTCAAAAACATTTTTAGGCGATTTTGATATGCGTCGATTTTTATACTTTTACTATCTTAGTCATAGGAACAGCAGTCGCGCTCACATCGACCTTATTATTATTTTAAAAATAGCATATTAAGAATTACAGTGGTCTCAGCTCAAAAGATGCCATACATCTGCATTTGCATTCACCAAGTCATACACTATTCCAAAGTGCTTTATTTTCACAGCGATATGAAGCGCAGTATCACCATTGTGTGTTGATAGGTTTGGATTAGCTCTGTGCTTTATCAGGAACTGTACAAACTCCCTTCTTCCATTCTGAGTAGCTAACATTAGAGGCGTTCGTCTGAAAGAGGTACCAATAAGTATTAGTTCTTTAGGGGAATTCGAAGCTACGAGCAAGTGGCAAAGTTGATTAATGTTTCATTTTTAGATCGACCGCCGCATCAGTCCTTTTGAATAGTTTGGTTTAATAGTCAGTCCGCGAATATGACGTTCAAAAAATGCGATAAACGTATATAAAGCATAAACATAATGGTATGTTTAATCGACAGTAGCATATTTCAATACCAACACCAGAAGCAGAAAATCATGCTCATCATCATCATTTTCAGTACATCATAATATCCTCAATCAACCCGAATTTCACCTGTCCTAATAATTGAGCGATCCAACTATGACAGGCAGGTGGGATTCCACGTCAGTGGATTCCACGTCACTTCCAACACTCAACGTCCAACGCCTAACGTCCATTGTGTCTCATCCAACATTTGACATCCAACGCCAATTCTCCAATGCTCAACTTCCCATGCCCAGCTTCTAACGTCCAACTTCCATAGTCCAGCGACTCCAACGCCCAAGGTCTAAAGACCAACGATCAATGTCCAACAAGCAAGATCCAACGTCTAACCGACCTCAAATATCAAATTCTAAACAGCGAATAGTTGATTGGAATTTTATGATCTAATGATAACATTTTATATAAATAGCCATAATTTTTGCTATTGGAGGGGTCCACTCTTGAGGATTGCTACTCATAGCATGCCTTGAGTGACTAATAGCATTTGATCTGATGCTAGTATGGATACCTTTTCTGATATGACTTGGAAGCATTGAATTTTATCATTATAGAACCTTAAAATACCGAACATCGAATACTGAATACAGAAAATGTTGGATGTCGAAGTTCAAATGCCGGAAGTTGACTAATAACAAACCAAGCAGAGGAATTATAGAAATACAGTCACTTCACACAAGACAAATCAGAGCACTTCATTCTTGCCTAAGCAAGCAAACTTACATAGGGCAATATGGTCCAAGAGCTTACTGCAAAGAACTAAGCCTGTCGAGGAAAATCATTTAGTGCCAGGGCAAACATGGTGCATAAAATTGCTACATTTTTCTACGATAAATTTTTTGCACACAAAATTCATCACTCGAATAAGTGCTTGATCCTGATTTTAAATAAGCAAGTGAAAAAATGGCGTCGAGTCTCTAGACTCAGCACCTCCGACACATTATCGACGGAAACGAGTTACCAGAATTTTCGTTATGTAGATATCATATAACACCCAAAAAGCGTATTATCTCAAATCCTATACCCTATCGGTGAGGGAAGTAAAACGTGGAAAACGATCAGGAACCTACAAATTGCCTACAAATGAAGTTTGAGCTGTTTCTATATTTTAATTTTCTTTTATTGCTACGCCGCCACTGACATTATTTCTAAAAACCATACGCATTTTCTATCCTCGCCACGTAATAACACTGTCAAAAATTTCATTAAAATCATCTCAGTGACTACCCCGGTACACAGTACAGTAAGTAAGTGTTTTGTGCTGTGAGAGAAATGATTCTCAAATCGGTGGTTACTCCTCAGTCGACTAGGGCATTGACAAGGTTTTAAAAAATGTAATTGTAAGTGTAAATGTCAATCGAAGCGCGCTTCTCGAAAAAAAAAATATATTATGTAACTCCAAATGCTATAATAGCTCAACTTATGAAACAAACGAAAACGTCCATTTTCTATTTCTACGTATACTTGCTCATTTTCATGTGTTGACTTGAATATGTTAATAAATAAATGTCCAAGGCGCTGCTTCAGATTGATGGTATGTAAATAGACGCGCGAGACCTTTTACATATGGACTAAACAGGTTGTTGGAAGACAAGCTTTGTACTCATATTGACTAATACCTTCAGGTCTTGTATATATGGACTAGGGGGGCTAAGGGAGTACGGAGACTCGAGATCGCCAGGTTTTATAGGCCCTCGAGCTTCTTCACCCTCAGGGGGGCCGCTAGGCCCCCAAGACCGTCCAGGAGTGGGTAGGAGACTAATCTGTCGCTGTGCAGAAATGCATCTTTCTCGCAGTGGCCCGCCTTCGTCAAATATGACGAAGCTAGTCCTGGTGGATCTAGGCTGGAGCCCTCAAAGGCTCTCTGGCAATGGACAACAGCATTGCCAGTATCAGTACCAGGCCCTGGGAAAGACCGTGCCCTCGTGTTGAAGTGGAGGCGCGGTGGTTCCTAGAGAATCGTATTGAACGTCCTCTAGGACACTTGGAGACCCTAGCCCCAACCCAACGTGTTATGCGACCCGTGCTGAAGGGTACGTGGCGGTGGGGAGGTACCGTCGATAGCGGAGCCTCTGGGAAACAGGACGACCTCCCAGAGCAATTAGTCTTGCGTCTGTGGAGGGGGCGCCGCAGACGTGGACCTTTCCTCCAGACTCGTGAATGATATAAACACGAAAGAAGAACAAAAAACAGAGGAAGGGAGGAAACCGAAGAGCGACACAGACTCTTCGGCAGGCACGCCAGAAGGCTCCTAAAAGAGAGGTCGAGGGCACTTGATCGGTGAAAAATCCGTACAAGGAGGCACTGGGAAAGAAAAACCAAAAAAAAGGGGAGGAAAGTCCTCCACCCGAGCCTCCTGGGGCCATCAAGGACCCGAACAAGGCGAGACCGAAGGGTAAAGGTTGTGTAGGGGATAAAAGGCCTCGAGGCGACTCAAAAACTCCCACACAAACCTCCAATAAACCAAGGCAGGACAAAGGGCCTTCCTTGACTTACAGCGAGGTTGCATCTAAACGGATGGCAGTTATCCACAAACTACACCCGGGCACCACACTAGACAAATAGCAAGCGGACCTTGTCTCAGAAAAGCTATTCAAGGCATTGGACGAGGATTCAAGCACTAGTCCAATACAATTCAATAACTCAGCTTTTAGTGGAGGGGCCCTTGGATGACCTGCGCTAACGAAGCTACAAAAGTCTGGCTTCGGGGGACGGTTGCGTCCATGGGCAGCCTTTGGGAAGGGGCGGATTTAACAGTAGTTGAATCCAAGGACCTCCGGACCTCTCAAAAAGACCCAGGGTGCTGGTGTTCGATCCGGAGACAGACCCTGAAAGGCAAAAGGAAGAGCCAATCTTGACTCGCTAGGGGAAGCAGAACCTAGACCTAAGAGTAGCCTGTTGGCACCTCCTTAGCAGAAAACAACAGGTTAGGATAGGAGTGGCCCTGTCGTTCTCCATCGATGAGGTCTCCATTAGAAGCCTGTCTAAGAGCCACCTCCGAGCTTTTTATGGGCTAAGGAGGTAAATCTTCAGGGTTTTGAGGGGTCTCGATGGGGAGGATCACTTCAGCCCAACCTCCAACATAGTAAAGCTGCTTCTGCAGCACTTACTGTGACGATGAGTGAATTTGATGTGGTCCTCATCCAAGAACCCTGGGTTAATAGAACAAGGGTAATGGGGCTCGGGGAGGGGGGGGGGTGAGAGGGGAACTGATTTATAGTAGAACGTCTCAGACCCCACGAGCTTGTCAAACAAGGTATACAGACACTGCCGTTAAACAATTTCTGTTACAGAGATCTAGCGGCAGTTGGAATTAGGGCTGGAAATGGAAGTTAATCGAGGACAATAACGTTAGGTTCGGCATACTTCTAATTCGACAGCCCAAGTCCTACACCAACCAGGGAAGTGGAAGAGCTGGAGAGAAGCTGCTGAGGTAGTGGATCGCAACTGATCATCGGCTGTGATGCCAACGTACACCACCGGACCTGGGGATGCACCGACACCAACCACAGAGGTGATTCACTACTTCACTTTATTAGGGAATGTAATTTAGACAAACCGAACTTAAGGAATAATCCCACTTTCGTTAATTCTCAACGCAAAAAGGTTATAGGCATTACCTTGGCAACACCTTTTATAGCAGACAAAGTAATGAATTGGCATGTGTCTGATGAGATCAGTTGCTCAGATCATAGACACATTAGCTTTGAAATAGGGGAACTAGAACCCATAAAAAGTATATATCGCAACCCTAGAAAAACAAAATGGGGAGGGTGCAGGTTCTTCCTAGACGATAATCTGGAAAGGACGAATAGAGCGATTAAAAACCCAGTCGAACGGGAAATTGCGGCGGCACAGTTGCAGGACGCTGCAATTTCAGCGTTCCACGAAAACTGCCCTATAATGAGCAAGGGATCCAACAGGAATGTTGAAAGGAGGGCGGGAAGGGATGACTGGAGGCTGGCGAAATCCGTGGTTGATCTGGAGAAAACAAAATGGGCCATAAACTACTTTGACCCCGAGTTTGACCCATACAAGTCTCTAGGACCAGACGGCATATATCCTGTCCTTCTGCAGGAGGCTTCAGACCTCTTTATAAAGAAGACTTAGCGCAATTCTAAGATATATGGACTATTACTTTTATATAGTATAAGGTGTGACAGACCGACAGACAGACAAAAATGCCCAAAAAACGTATTATCTTAAAATCAAAAATTTCCGCGACCACAATTAATATTCTTGGAATGAAGGGTGCTGGCTTACTCCACACCTATATTACAACGAAGACAATTTAAATAATTTGGTTCACAGCATTTTTCCGATTTTTCTGTGAACCAAACGATTTCACAATATTCATGTAACACTTGTATCAGTGTGGCAAGTAAAATTTTGTTGTTTGTGTTGTGTTACTGCTATCGCGGTTAATGTAAAAGAAGTTTTTCAATAATTTTATACTCTTTCAAATCATTTATGAACAAATATCTATAATATATATAACTCATACTTATAAAAATTATGCGGTATCTCAGACCGCACGTTAGTGGTATGTACAATTGTAGCACCTTAGCGGTTAAAGGTTAAGAGCACCATTTGTTGAACTATCCTGTAAGGTTTCTTTGATGGTTAATATTATTATTCGGGTGATAAATTATAACTTATGTATATTCAGCACTAAATATGGACCATTTGGAAATAAAATCATTTATTATTATTACTATCAAATCAAGGAATTACCCTTACCCATTCACTGGATTACTGACATCCACATTAATTCGCTTGCAGCCCAACAATATGTAACCTAATGCGATATCACCTTTTTCAGCAGCTATATGCAAGGCAGCAGAATCATCCCAAATAGAGTTAGGGTTTTGGCCTCTTTGGAGACACTCTTCAACAAGTCGCAAATTGCTTTGGTTTACAGCCGAGAAGAATATGGTGTTAAGCTCATTTCGACCTAAACAGTAAGAGGGGGTTATATACTAAGAACGTGAGAGCAATTTGCGATGGTTCAGCTGTACCCGTCTTTTTACCAATAATTTCAAGATTTATGAACTGAACTCCTAACGGCGTATTTTTTTTAATTTGCGGTTCTGTTAATTGTCCTGTATACACTTATTTTAAAATCTGAATCGAAATTGATCTATTGATTGAAGTTTTAGGAAAACGCAAAGCATGTTTTTGTCCAAAAATTATTAATAGGCAGGGTCAAAAATGGGTACAACATGAGCCTTGCACTAAAGAAGTGCACGCCTATTGGAATACTAATAAAAACACCACGAATACAAACATATAATATACAGGGTGGTCCAATAAGCGCGCGGTGCTCTCTAGCGGCCATACCGTTTAAATTAGACGAAAATGTTTTAAATAAAAAACGTTTCTTTTCAAATGCTCTACATTTAGAAAATATTTTCAAAGATGGCGGACTTCCGGATACACCGGAAGTAGGCATCAACTTCCTTATTTTAAATGGAACACCCTGTACATTATTACGTTTTTGAATTCAGCATCGATTTTTAGGTCCAGTTTGTTAACTATTGTTTATGTTTACGAAGCCCATTTTTGGAGTTATTCAGCAATTTTTACAAAATTTGACGTTTGTAGTACTTTACAAGAAACGTTAATATCTCGGAAACTAAGCGCGATAGAAAGATGCGGTTTTCGGTTTTGAAACAAGCAAGGAACGTGTTTGTGTTTTAGTAAGATCGTTGTTTCAAAAGAACATTAAATCAATAGGCTAGCAATTTTCAAATTTGAAAAGTTAAAAACGTTAAAAACTTTTTTTTTCAAATGGGATGGTACGATAAGTGTCACATCGGTGGATGCAAAATTAAATTTTCTTTCACTTTTATCTAGGCACATGTGGTTCTATCTTTGATGGTTTTCAAGATATTTACGGTTTTGTAATTATTGCGTAGAAATTGGAAAAATCGTAGGTGGCGTGTCTCGCAGACGAAACAATTGGCAGGAAACCTTTCATCCAAAGTGTTTACACCTCTAATACTAAAATGTGCTTTCGCTCCATCTCACTGTAACCACATTATTCTTAAAAACCCCAGTGGTAAATTTTTCAACAGGTTTTCCAAATTTTCATTTAGAAAATTTTGGAGAACATTAGTTTATTATGCGGTTTCCAATTATACCACCCCAAATGCTTAGACTCCATGCTGGCTGTCAACAAACTTCTCAAAATTTGGATTTACGTGGGCGTAAAATATGACAGAAGGAAACATGTAATAGCAATACATGAAGACAGTGAGTTTGACATTCTCGCAATTGTAGTTGAAGATCCGCATAGTAGTGCTACAGCAGAAATTAGTCGCTATTTGGGCATTGGTCAAACATCTGTGAACATGGTCTTAACGGAGAACATATAGCATCCTTATCACGTGCAGCTAAATCAAGCGATTGAAAGACAAGACTTTGAAAACTGAATGAATTTCTGTAACTGGAGTCGTGCTCGAGTCCAAGAAGATGCGCTCCTTTTCAACAGTGGGTTGTTTACGAATGAAGCTACATTTCTTATGAAATTCTTTCATTTTCTTTTTTCTGAAATGTAGCTATACAGCGTTATCATTAACGGCCATGTAAACTGGCATAATTTACATTTTTATGCCGATGTAAATCCAAATTTTGAGAAGTTTGTTGACAACCCGCATGGAGTCTAAGCATTTTTGGTGGCATTATTGGAAACCGCATATTAAACTAAGGTTTTCTAAAATTTTCTAAATGAAAATTTGGAAAACCTGTTGGAAAATTTACCACTGGAGTTTTTAAGAATAATGTGGTTACAAGTAGATGGAGCGAAAGCACATTTTAGTCTTAGAGACCAAAACACTTTGGATGAAAGGTTTCCTGCCAATTGTGTCGTCTGCGAGCCACGCCACCTACGATTTTTCCAATTACTACGCCATAATTACAAAATCGTAAATATCTTGAAAACCATCAAAGATAGATACACATGTGCCTAGATAAAAGTGAAAGAGAATTTAATTTTGCATCCACCGATGTGACACTTATCATACCATCCCATTTGAAAAAAAAAAGTTTTTAACGTTTTTAACTTTTCAAATTTGAAAATTGCTAGTCTATTGATTTAATGTTCTTTTGAAACAAAGATCTTACTAAAACACAAATACGTTCCTTGCTTGTTTCAAAACAGAAAACCGTATCTTCCTATCGCGCTTAGTTTCCGAGATATTAACGTTTCTTGTGAAGTACTACAAACATCAAATTTTGTAAAAATTGCTGAATAACTTCGAAAATAGGCTTCGTAGACATAAACAATGGTTAACAAACTGGACCTAAAAATCGATGCTCAAGTTCAAAAATGTAATAATATACAGGGTGTTCCATTTAAAATAAGGAAGTTGATGCCTACTTCCGGTATATCCGGAAGTCCGCCATCTTTGAAAATATTTTCTAAATATAGACCATTTGAAAATAAACGTTTTTTATTCCAAACATTTTCGTCTAATTTAAACGGTATGGCCGCTAGGGAGCACCGCGCGCTTAGTGGACCACCCTGTATAAACTACTATTTATGAATGATCTGAGAGCCTCATTCATTTCTGGAATGAGATAGATATTGTTTTGGACACCAACTATAAATTGAGGCTTTGGGTCATTTATTGATAACTACTAAAATTTAAATAAATCGTGGTAATTGGTTTTGAGCAGCTTGTACGTTGGGGGGCCATGGCAGCGAGCTAAGGGGGAACGGTGATGTTCGGACCTTAGAGAAAACAATACCGGCGTGGTCCGAAACGAGACCTGCAACCTGCAACAGAGAATCGCAACCGAAATTCAGCTGACGATTCTAACGAGAATCTCGCGGTTGTTACGACGACGATACGCACTGGAGCGGAATCCAGTGGCGTGGAGGCCGGAGGGTGCACAAATAAATGGCGCTAAGGTGGGCGCGGTCATTTCAGCGCATACTGCTAGACATTTTAATAAAGTAGTTTTAGCTACGACTCACGTACTGGTGCGCAATGCTCGCGGGAATTTGGTTACATTTAGAGCACTGTTGGATCCGGGATCCATGTCAAATTTTGTAACCAGGGAATTCGCGCAGGAGCTGGGTTTATAAACAACGAACGTAACGGGAGAAGTCGAAGGCGTAAACAGAACGGCGAGCTCAACATTTGAGAAAATAGAAGTTACAATATATTCAACAGATCAGAGATATAAAACTCGATAAAGCTTTTATATCCTCGACAAAATTACCAAGGATTTACCAATCATTTCATTCGACAAATCATTGGTAAAAATCCCTGACGGTATTAAGTTTGCAGATGAACATTTCAACGTGTCTTCACCGGTGCAAACGTTGTTAGGTGCAGATGTCTATTATAGAGCAGTAAGAATAGGACAGATAAAGGAAAGTAGAAATGATCCGGTTATATCTAAAACTGCGTTCGGTTGGATAATCGGTGGGTATATTAGCGCGATTGGGAAGTATCAAAAAACAGTCTCTATGTTATCAATAGCGAACGAGGAATTACATGAGGATTTAGAAAGGTTTTGGAAAATAGAAAACTTAGACGAGGAACGCCAATTTACGGCTGAAGAACTAGAATGTCAAAAACATTTTGAGGAAAATTATACTCGCGATAGAACTGGGAGGAGGTTCGTAGTAGCTTTGCCATTTAAGGAAAATGTAAATGAGCTAGGAGATACAAAAAATATTGCGGTCCAGAGATTTTTTAATTTAAAATAGTGATTTC
The DNA here is from genome assembly GCA_951848785.1 of Callosobruchus maculatus. Lineage (NCBI taxonomy): Eukaryota > Metazoa > Arthropoda > Insecta > Coleoptera > Chrysomelidae > Callosobruchus > Callosobruchus maculatus. The sequence continues at coordinate 682,060 of CATOUR010000191.1, read as the reverse complement.
ATGCGCGAATGAAAGTTTGGGACATATGAGTGAAATCGAGTTAGATTCCGATGTGGAGGAAAACAGGATTTATCTTCCTCACCACGGCGTATTGCGTGAACATTCGACAACAACAAAGTTGCGGGTCGTATTTGACGCGTCTGCGCAGTCAGATACAGTCTTATCGCTTAACAACGTCCTGAAGGTCGGTCCAGTCTTACAAAGAGATTTATTCTCGATGTTGTTATCGTTTCGAAAACAACGTTGTAATGACCGCGGATGTGGAGAAAATGTATCGGCAGATACTAGTGAGAGACGCAGATAGAGATTTTCAGCGGATAGTTTGGCGACAAAATAGAGATTCGAAGTTGAAACATTATCGGTTGAATACCGTGACATACGGGACTGCGCGAGCGTCATTCCTAGCGGTACGATCATTACATCAAGCGGCAAACGATTTCGAAAAAATATACCCGTCTCCGGCTAACATTATAAAACCAGATTTTTACATTGACGACTTAATTTCAGGCGCTGATACAATTGAGGAAGTAAAGCGTTTAAGGTAGAAAATCACAGAAATTTTAAATAATGCGTGTATGCCATTAAGAAAATGGGCGTCGAATAAATCGGATGCGCGCGAGGGGGTAACCGTGAGCAATAAAAACTTTGAAATCACCGGAGATAAAACATCAAAAATATTAGGTCTTTCGTGGGACGCTGATGACGATGCATTTAGCTATCCGACCGAAATAAAACCAGCATCAAGGGTTACAAAACGCACTGTCTTATCCGCGGTTGCAAAACTAATCGACCCGTTAGGTCTGTTAGGTCCGATAGTGGTCAAGGCGAAATTGATTATACAAGCGTTTTGTCGCGAAGGGTTCAACTGGGATGAATCTAGGATGAATCCATATCAGTTGAATTGCACACTTCGTGGACAAATTTACTAGATGATTTATCAAACTTTAGGCAAAATCACTATACCGAGGCAGGTAATGCAAACTAAATTTGTACGCATCACATTACACGGGTTTTGTGATTCATCCGAACGTGCGTACGGCGCGTGCGTGTACGTGGTAATGGTTAATGAACACGGCGAGCGGCGATCGAATTTGCTTTACGCGAAGTCGCGCGTGGCATTAAAGACGATTGCCTTACCCAAGTTAGAGCTGTGCGGAGCGGTAGTTTTGGCGGACTTGGTACAAAATGTCGTCGAGCAAATTGACATCAAATTTGATGAAAAATACTATTGGACGGACAGTATGGTCGCGTTATCATGGATAAAGGGAAATCCTATTATAGTTGGAAAACTTTCGTGGCGAATCGTGTGTCCCATATCCAAGACAAAACACATAAACACAAATGGCATCACATCAGATCGGAACTAAACCCAGCGGATATGTTGTCTCGGGGAACTAGCTTAACCGTACCCAGAGATTCAAGGCTGTGGTGGAATGGTCCAGAATTTTTGTAAATATACCGAGCCAGTTGACGTCCCGGAGAAGCGAAAATCAGTACAGCTTTGTTTTCTGTCAAACGGCGGTTTAGACAATTTTATTTTAGAGAGATATTCGAGTTTATCAAAATTACAATGCCTAGTCGCTTACATGTTAAGATTCACAAACAATTGTAAAACCAAGTCAAACACTGTGCGCACAGGAGATTTATCAAAGGAAGAGATGACGAGGGACTTTTGAGAGTAGGTGGTCGACTAAGCAAAGTTATGACTGATTACGGAAAAAAGCATCCTTATATATTGCCCCCTAAACACGTTTTCACAACACTAGTAATAAATAAGGAACATCAGAAATGTTTGCATGCGGGAGTGCAAGCAGTTTTGCCAAACATGCGAACCAAATTTTGGCCAATACACGGTAAGAGCGCTGGTAGACCATTTTTGACTGTAGGCGTGAACTTTGCGGGTCCCATCTTGGTTAAGGATGGTACACTAAAAACGCGAAAACTCGTCAAGGCTTATATCTGTGTTTTCGTGTGTTTTACCACGAAGGCTACACAATTAGAGCTAGTGGGCGATTTAACAGCTCATTCATTTTTAAACTGTTTGAAACGCTTTGTTGCCAGGCGAGGTTTGTGCAAAACCATATATGTATAGCGACAACGACTCAAATTCTGTAGGCGCCAGAAATGAAATGATTAAGACTTTGAATTGGATTCAACAAAATATCTCGAACGAACAAATACGTAGTTTCTTACTTGATAATCAGAAAGCGTGGAAATTTATACCGCCTCGATTACCGCATCAAGGTGGCCTATGGGAGGCTGCGGTTAAATCTGCGAAAACTCTTTTAGTGAAAGTAAAGTTCCCGACCTTTAATCCCAATTTCAAATGACCCCAAAGACTATTCTGTCCTCACACCTAGTCATTTCCTAATAAGTGACAGTATGTTGGCAATACCCGAACAATATCCTGAAGATACTACTCCAGTAAACAGTTTAAAAATGTACGAGCGTCTTCAGGCCATCACACCTCTTTTTTGGCGGAGGGGGTCGAAAGAGTACCTGACGACTCTTACTCAGCAGAGGATAAAATGGCGGCGGAACCAGTCTTCAAAGTTAAAGGTAGGCGATTTGGTTGTCCTGAGGGAGGGGATCCAGTGCAGCAGTGGCGCCTCGGTAGAATTTCTGAGGTCCACCCTGGCAAGGACGATGTAGTGAGCGTGATGAGTGTCAAAACCTCTAGTGGCATCACAAAACGTGGAGTAGTGAAGGTCTGCGCGCTGTCCATTGGTAGTTAATAATAATGGATGATGTACAACGTTATTGGCACCTATGTTATGATTTATGTGCCTCAGATTCATGTTTATTTTTTTGTTATTCTGGTAGTTATGTAACCTCACCTTACTGATAAATGATTTGATTTAAAGTATTGTTCGAATATGAATTACTTATCTGATTGTATTTCGATGTGTTTGATCTATTGTACTTCTATCTTGTTAAAAGCTAGGGCTTTTAAGGCGGGCGCGACGTATGTTCCGTATTAGCTTTACATTTTTTGAGAGCAAGCCGTCAAGTAGACAAGACATGACATTCTGACATTGATCATGATTCTCGCAAATAGTACAATGCGTCCGCGCTGGAAGCAATATTGGTCAGAAAATAAATACATCAAAAAGGTAACAGCGTTTTGTTACAAACGCCAAGCGTTTGGCCACCAACTAGGAGTGCAAGAGTGCCCCATTTACACAGCTACCATCCATCATTTAAGTTGTTATCTTGTCCAGACCGAGAACTTTAGTCTTGAGCTCACACTTTGTAACATGATTAAAGGTGGAGGCCTTATTTACGTAATATGATATGTATTTGAAGTCATTACACCATACAGTGAATCTATATGACAAACGTTTTTAATAATTTGATTTGTCTTATGGTAAAATATTATATGCTTCGTGTCATCTTCATCTCTATAGCTTCAGGCCTAATACAGTGGTGATAAAAATATTGTATTTCGATTAACATTTTTTTTCATTCCAGGAGTCATGTTCCCTTGCTATCTTCTCCACTTTCACGCCTTTATGCGTTCAGACGGTAAAGTAACAATAGTTGCTTTTTGTGCTGCTGCCTCTAAACTTGATAAAACCAATTACGGTTTTTGTTTAACGCAACATTTTTCGTCCAAAAGGTAATTTTTCTGGCTTGAATATCTTCAACGGCTGTCATATATCTGGCAAAATGAGGAGACTTCACCGCGACAACTTCAACGTCTTCCGTTAATCCATCTGGTGACGCAACAATATCATTTAGGTTGGAATCCATTATAGTCCGAAATTAATACAAATTTTTTTGATCAAAGTTGTGAACGGGGGATTGCTTCATCTTTTTGAATATTTCTCCCAATTTGGAGGTCGTTATTCTTTTACACCTTTCAGTTTTTCAACTGCATGTCTAAAAACTCTTCAGTGTGAACCTCATGGAATTCTCGCCCTCTGGTTTTTATTGTGACTATTGACTCTATTGTGAGTGGCTAAATTTGTTAGTTATTATTTCGGATGGCGCTCTACATAGTCTATCACCACCCACCAAAGATCTTGACTGACTCTTATCGATAAAAATAGGTAGATTAAGTATCAACCAAGGAAAGCACCAAAAGAACGTACGTCAAAGTTTGTTTACGGTACGCGTTAAATGTAAGGTTAAGTATACAACAGGCTGACAGATACTCTCGGGCGATAAAGTGAAGAGGGCATCTCTCTCTACTAGGATTATTCACTTTAACCCACGTAGGTAAATGGAATTCGATAGCAACCAATTCTCGTTTCGAAGCGTTTCTAAAGAGGGCTTACGGGGAAAGAGGGAATCATAGAAAACTACATCAGAGTACCAACTTTTCCATCATGACGTCAGTTTCAGAAATGAAACGATTCTAATATTACTTTTCTATTTATCGGAGTCCGCCTGAAAGTGAGATTTTCTATGAACATTGCAATGTAGAACTGTGGCTGGCTAGACGTCATCATGGGACAGACGAACGTTTACGCTTAGCTTCAGACGCCACCGGACTAGATTCGTTCAAAATTACTACCTGGTTTGTTCGGAAATAATGTGTCAAGTCTCGTCCTGCTTCGCGGATGCATATTTCCAACCTCATGTGATTTAGCATTTCAGATATCTCTTTGGCTCCCCTACGTTCCCCAGACTTGGCTGCATATGTCACTCCTTTTTTTGGTGTAACCTTAAGTTTAAAGGGTATTCTGATAAACCCCGTACATTAAAAGAAGTGGAAACTGCTATTCCTCAAAAAATGACGAAATTATCTTACGTGTGATGCATAACTTTCAAGATCGGTTGGAGGTGAGCAACCGCGATGAAGGGTTACGCGTGATCGACATTATTTTCCATCATTAGTTTAAAAGTGCACTATTGTTACTTGATTTAACCGCAATTTAAACATTGATATCTTTGATAGACAAATGTCATGCTTACGTGAAAAACATGTATTTCATCTGCACCTCCAGTTTCTTGGATATACCGGGTGTCCCAGAATTTCCTTGACACGTGATATTTCCGTAACGAAAAACGGTTCAAGCAAGAACTGAGTGGTGCTTTTGAAGGTACTATAGGGTCTATCATAACATGCATTCAAAAACATTTTTCTTGTACGTCAACCCCTAAAACTCACCCCCAACCTTTTTTATCAAATAGCACCCATAGATTTTCCTACATAAATGATATCCCCATTTTATTTAAAATCTTGTGTTACCTTTAATTTTATATGCAAACTTATTTTTTCCGAAAAATCATAAGCATAAGATAAATGGAATGATAATTTGTTTGACGCCTGATATTTTTGTAACAAAAACGGATAAAAAAGAAACGATAAAATTGTAATAGGTACACAAAGGTGAGGTACTATAACGTTTTAATTAACGTAAGAAATTCATTTTTCCGATAAAAATTGTGGATTAATAGACTGAAAATAAATAGGGGTGGGTGTTCTGATTCGAGTGATTTTTTTTGTAAGCGCAATATGATAGGTAATTCGTACATTAATTTAAAAACCCACTTATTGTCTTTTTTATTATTTTTTTGTTACGAAAATATTTGGCGTCAAACAAATCCTAATTTTATTTACTTTATGCTGATGACTTTACGGAAAAAATTGGTTTTTGTACGAAATCAAAGGCATTACAGGATTTTAAATAAAATAAGGACTTGATTTATGTAGGAAAAGCTATAGGGTGCTATTTGGAAATAAAAGTTGGGGGTGAGTTTAAGGGGTTGACGTACAAAAAAAAATGTTTTGAATACATGGTATGATAGACCCTATAATACCTTCAAAACTACCACTCAGTTCTTGCTTGAACCGTTTTGCGTTACGAAAATATCACGTGTCAAGGAAATTCTGGGACACCCGGTATATCGTTACTCTTACTATCTTTCATGAAGAAATAAGATAAATAAATTAATTTGACATGTCTGCTACTCATATTTATTAATAAAACAATTAATTAGTACAGTGCAGCATTTATATGTAATAATTTGGACATCACACATTTTGTCTGAACTTGAAGTTTGTTATAACTGAATATGTGAGAAGCTTATGTATTTTTTCGAAGTATCTATCTTTCACAGTAAATAATGATTCGGACTGAAATTTTCAGTCACAAGTCAGACATCGGCGCTACCACTGACAACCAGCATGGAGTCTAAACTTTTAGGGTGATATTATATTGGAAACCGCATAATAATCTAGTGTTTCCCAAAACTTACTAAGATCAAATGTGTAAACTGTATACGCTCAAATATGTACCGTCAGCTGTTGATCACTGCGCTAATGATGTAAACTTGTAAAGCGTCCAATCTATCAGAAATACTCCTACTACGTAAAAAGTAAAACTAGTTATGAGTACCTAATCATTGCACCCGTAACTCCGTTTTTAGGTTTATTTACAGAGGCCGACGAAAAAGACAGGTCACGGTGCGGTTGCCGTGTCGAGAGGTCACGTGACGTTAGGAGTTCTTTATGTTTCTTACTTACTGGAGCTTAACTTCCAAATATTCAATAGTTTCATCCAAATAGGCACACGGATGAGTGATAATTTATATATTTAAAGATAACTAAATGAAATTTGAACACTATATCTATACAGGGTGTCTCAAAAATGATGTGCACACGCCCGGGAGCGGATAATTTAATTCATGCCTTATCAGAAAAATGGCAATTATGTCTATTAAAAGTCTCACGGTTTTCGAGTAAATCGCGCTTTTATGAAATTATCTAAAATATCCACCTTAAACAAATATTATTGCGATTATTGCCAGAAATTTCATTTTTATCATATTTGTTTTTTGAAATATAATTTACATTAATTCGAACGCAGTATTAAGCAATTACCTCATCAATTTTTTAATGTTCCTATCAGTGTCGTGATCTTGATATTGTTGCAATCCTCATTTACTTGACAAAGTACTATGTTTCTTAACAAAATTATTAGGATGGGTTTTACACATCCATAAATGCATGCCTTTGAGTTTAGCATATACAGTTTAATTATAGGAATACACTGGCGGACGTTCAAAGGAAAAATAATAGCCGAACTCCAAATTTTCACAATATTTTTCTAAAACGTTGATACATATTGTATGCAACACAGACATCTGGATTTTAGAAGCTAAAAACTGATTGTAGTTAATGTCAATAATAATTTTAAAAACGGCTCAAAATAGTGTCACAGCAAAAATTACTACTTCACTAGGTAGAGTAAGTTTTTCTCTATCAACTCAATGATAAGATCAAATGGGAGGGATTCCATATCTACATCAATATTAGATCCTGTTAATTATAACCACTCGGTACAAATTTGGAAATTTTTTAGTCTCACATTTTTTCTTACCACATAACCTGGAATATATAAGTTAATATAGGCAATTTATGCTGTGGAAGACAATCCAGTGAAAAATCCTCAAAATACTACTACCCGAAAACTGCTCGATGTCAACACTGGGACCGTAATCTTCTCTCACTTTCTAAAACCTGTACATAACTTATATAATAATTACTTAATTGCTTGTATATACCAAATCTTCCTTTTGTCATTTTGAAATTTACTTGATAAAATATAATCAAGATCATAAGTATCAAACAAATATGGTATCAATAAGGCAAACGCTGTCATAATAAAACACTGAAAAGTTGGACTTGATAACCCTTGAGTATTTGGTACATTATTGCGCCAACACTGCAACCAAAGAGAATTTTGTTGAAAAAGTTGATTTTAGTATTGCGACCCTTTCTCACTGGCTCTCTGAAAGGGTCATTGAAGCGTGAACTTTCCAACGCACTTTAAACATTTTTTACCTTGCACCACGAACATACTATTTCTAAAAACCGACAAGTATCAGCAACTGCTTGACTGTCTTCTAAGCCAATTTTAAGGGCTACTATGTTATTTTCATTAAAAATTTTAAGAGCCAAATTTACATTTTGTTTTTGAATGTTTGTGGGGTACAATGCTTTGTAACATACCTAAAGTGTAACCGTATTTAATAAGGGATTTTTTTTCTTTTCCATACAACTGTTTCAATAGTCTAAAGTCAGTAATACAGAATTTCAAATTTTGCTAATCAGCTGCAGTAATATCGGTTTCTAAATCAGGGAATGTCAGAATTTAATTTTTTACTCGGCTACTTATCCAGTTGTTTCTAACACATTTCAAAATATGAACTACATCGAATATTAAAAATAATTTGCTTGTAGGGTCCAAAGGAAGCACAATACAGGGTTGCAAAGTATTGTTTGCAGAAAACAGTTGGAAAGCTTTCCTATTTACAGCATTATTGTCTGATGTATAATAGATCTAAATAATCTGGAAACCTATAACCTCAACTTCTCGCAACACATCAATCATAATTTTTTTCAACTGTTCAGCTACTAATGAACTGATAGGTATAATACAAACAACATCTTTGTATTCGCAAGTCAGACTTGATATCATAAATACTAGAGCTGTTTTAGCAACTTTTAAATAATTATTATTATTCGAGCTACCTGGAATATGAACCCCCTTTAAGTTGCAACTCAGATTTTACATAGATTTCATCGACATGCAGATTTACAATAAATTTATGCTGTTTCGAAAGATGGATTTTACTTTTTAATTAGTCAATACTACCACTAAGATCACTGCCATCCGTATAAATGTGTTAATCAATGCTGCCATTTAAGAATAATTTACCAACTAATTTTTTTATGTTATGTGAATGGGGTAGGAATAACACTTTGCTTGTATAAATGGAGAAATATGAAGCTGAGGTTTGGACAAATAAAAATGACGCAAATATGAAAGTATATTCACTATACCTCCTATTTTCTGGAGTAGATTGAAATAGATGTAACTGCTCAATTAAAAATAGTAATGGCATGCACAGTTCACTTTCATTCAGATTGTCATATATTTCTGTTAAATCGTCCCTAATTTGATCAATCTTGTCCCTTTGTTTTTTCAAGAACGCTTGTTCTAATTTCAACAAATTTTAAGAGTTCTTCCAAGATGTCTATGCTGTTTAAGTTCTGCATTTTTTTCGGTAATTTTTTCAAACGAAGAGGATGATTATCAATATTAACTGTGAACATAAGTCTTTTTATATTACTAAATATCTTAACAATGATGGATTTTTATTTGAAAGGGACATAACACATAAAAAGGCTTTTCTTGCATTAAAATCCAATTGCGGTTTATAATGTCACTGGAATTATCAAAATTAAGAATATTGTCTATTATTGCAATAGTTTTTGCAGTTTTATAAGCTTTGGAGGAATTAATACCTTCACTCAAATACTTTGGAACGTTTGCAAAGAAAATTGGTACTGCATTGGGGGCCAGTTTAGGCCTATTACGTTTGAATTCCTTGAGCTCATCCTTCACAAAGCATTTATCATACCAAACCACATCCTTTTTTGGAAAGTGTTTGCTACAGACCTGAGGTCGCTTCAAATTGCTAATGTCATTAGGGATTTTTCTGATCCAAATTTCTCTGAGCTGCTTATAGGTTGATACCTTCTCTTCTTCGAACTTATGATTAGACCGACAACCAACAACACTACAGAAACGAGGCATTTGTGCAACAAGTATTACACATACGCAACAGAGCAGAGCAGTTACTTAGGGACAATGAAATAACGCCAAAAACAATTTAATTTGAGCACACAGTCAATACAAAACCAGGAAAAATCGCATAAATGGCATAAAATACGGCTGGTACAACACTCGGAAAACAAAAAACAAGTAAACTGAGGCTCTGTTTATACAGGGTTATTCACGTTATTCGACACGGAGCATTAAGGCTAAAGTATTCGACAAAAAAGAAAATAATAATTTCGGATGGATAGAGACCCATAAAGGCTACATTTTAAAAATATTTTCATGTTATACAGGGTGTCCCAAAAATACGAAATGTATCAATGTTATGTTTTTTTTTAATTATATATTATTGCATATTCAGATTGCTCGGTGAATTCTAGTGTGACATAATGTATCATACATGGGACCTAAAGCGAACCGTTTAGGTGTAAATCGCCATTTTCGGTATAAGTAGATATCAGGAAAAAATTGAATATCGCAGAGATTATAAAACGTGGAAGGCTGTGGCTTTGCCGTATTACTAAGCATAAAATGCGTCAGCTTTGATGAGACTGTCAAATTTAAATTACGTTTATGCTTGGAGAAATCGGTCGATGAATTAAGGAAAGTTCGATCAGCGATAACTTGATTTTTTCAAATGGGAATACCTAATTTTTTTTATACGGTTAAACGTAGAATTTGATAAGCTTTCTAATGATATAAGTGTTGTGAATATCAATCTCTGGTAGTTTTCATTTAATTTTAAATTTTCAAACAAATCGGCGATTTTTAATTTTCGTACCTATAAGCAACGTAGCAGGCCATGAAATATAAACAAAAACCTGTTCAGGTAGAAGAAAACAACCAACTTAGCTGAAAAATACACACTAACTAGAATAAAGTGACAAGATGATAAAAATTCCTTACAACAAATCAACTCTCCCAGAAACAACTGCGATAACATCTCTAAGGTCAAAGAGAAGCTGGAGTATGGCAGTAATAGATATTTTTTACAGTCTACTGGCTACCGCAATTTACTAGAGGTTAAAAATTCCCAAGACAAAAACCCTTATATGAAACAGAAACAACCCGCGACTGTTGCTCCAGCACGCAACTATCAATCATATGTAATGGTGTAAAAAAGTACTAATTTGCGTCGAAGTCGATACCTCTGACTGGAGCCCTTCTATTTTACAATATCTATTAGCAATATTGCAAAAAAGGAATACTGAGAACTCAGATTTAAATTTTCTGCCATTTAAGTTATGTTTTATAATTTGAACAAATTTTAATTCATTCTTCATTTTCTGCGACCTTGCTAATAGGTACTGAAGAATTTTCAGAACTCCAGTCAGAGGTACTTTTGACTTGAGTTTTGACGGAATTGCATACTTTTTTATATCATCAAATGTAAAATTTTATTATGAAAATAATAAACTGCTTACAACATTCTCTAGTAGTTTTTATTCTATTTCCAAAATTTTTAATGGTTTTGGAAATTTCCAATCTCTAATACATTGCAGTAGCTAGTAGGCCGTGAAAAAATCCATTTCTGCCATACTCCAGCTTCTCTTTGGCCAAAGATATGTTACCGCCGTTGTTTCTGGTTAGACTTTGTTTGTTGTGAGTAATTTTTATATTCTTGTCCCTTTAGTCTAATTCGTGTGTATTTTTCAGCTAACTTAGTTGTTTTCTTCTACCTTAACAGGTTTTTGTTTATATTTCATGGCCAGCTACGTTGCTTATAGGTAGGCAAATTGAAAAACGCCGATTTGTTTAAGAATTTAAAATTAAATGAAAACTACCAGAGATTGATATTCACAACCTTACATCATTAGAAAGTTTATCAAATTCTACGTTTAACCGTATAAAAAAAATTAGGCGTTACCATTTGAAAAAATCAAGTTATCGCTGATCGAAGTTTCCTTAATTCATCGACCGATTTCTCCAAACATAAACGCAATTTAAATTTGACAGTCTCATCAAAGCTGGCGCATTTTATGCTTAGTAATACGGCAGAGTCACAGCCTTCCAAATTTTATAATCTCTGCGATATTTAATTTTTTTCGTTATATCTACTTATACCGAAAATGGTGATTTACACCTAAACGGTTCACTTTAAGTCCCATATGTGATATATAAAGTCAAAATAGAATCCACCAAGGAATCTGAATATGTAATATTCGACAGTACGTCGACAGCGAGCCTCGGTGTGTGCAGCGTCTGTAAATCGCTCCGTACAAAAGCGACAAATAATTGGTGGAAGACGCATCAATAATTCGAAAGAAATAGTTATTGTGCATCTTGTAACAGTACAGTGGCACTCATTTTTTTATCGTGAGCCGATCATAACTCTATTAAGTGAAAATTTCGAAGAAATTGTTGAAGTGTTTGTTCGAACGGAGGTTCTAACAATAGGAAGTACCAGGGTAAGCCAAATTATATAGCTAATATGTAATGGATATGCACTCCGTAACTACCAAAGATGTTTATGCATTGCTCTCTACAATAGCACCCCAAATTGCAACAATACAAAGCGATATAGTTGCTATTAGAAATGACCTACAGAACTTTAAGAGCGATATAGATTCAATAAACGTGAAGGTCACAAAATTGGAGATAGAAAACAAAAAATTGCGCTCCAAATTACAGACACTAGAGAGTAAGACTAAGAAGTACAGTTTGATAATATACGGGCTCCCAGGTACGGAAGAAAGTACAGAAAAGGAAGTAATCGATCTTGTTTCTAATAAACTTAAGATATCGTTTGAGCAGAAAGATCTGAGAGACTGCTTCAGATTTGGCAAGACAATAGAAGGTAAACATAGACCAACATCCATTGAACTATCCACATACAGTATAAAGCAAAGTATACTAACTCAAGCGAGAAAACTCCCAAAGGGCTCGGGAATATTTATTTCTCCAGAATACACAACGGAAGAATATATCAAAAGAAAGGTCTTGCATAGTAATCTGATTGCAGCTCGTAAGAAGAATAATTCGGCATACATTAAAGGCGGAATCCTATATGTGAACGGCGATAAACTGACTTATGAAGATTTACTGGAACAAGAAGAGGTTGATGAGGAAGTAGAAGATGAAGCTGATAAAGACCTTGAGGAAGCAAACGAAAATAAGCCACCCTGTAACCCACAAGAAAAAGTCCATATCTTCAACCAAGAAAAGAAATGTAATATCCATCAAGCTGAAATAGGAACCATATCAGCATCCCCTGGTGCATCAACCGGCTCTGGCGCTATTTCCAAACAACAACCGAAAAGTGGACCGACAACAAGAAATAGACTAAATTCTCTCAAAAAGGTAGCCTGGTAACTGTTTACTTCGTATTTTCATGTAGTTATATTTCTTTCAAAACGTCTAAAATTTTATCTTTATGTTTTAGAATCTGTAGCTCTTTACATGTTGTTTGTCCATTTGAGTCTTTCGAAAGGGTTTTCTTTTTCTTTTCTGGTAATTAGAAAATAATGCTAGAACTTTCAGGTTATACATAACTATGCGTAGAAACGAAATAAATTTTCTTACTTTAAATATAAGATCAATTTTTACAGGCTTTAATGACTTTAAAAGATATGTAGACAGTTCTGATGCAGACATCATTACCCTAACAGAAACATGGCTAAACAGTCAAACAAAGTCCGATATTATTGCTATGAGCATGTACAATTTGTGGCGTAAAGACAGGGATAGTCGGGGAGGAGGGGTAGCAGTTTATATTAAAAAAGTGATAAACTGTAGAATGGTGCTTTCTAGTGTCAGTGAATGCTTAGAACAATTATGGGTTAAAGTAAAAATACACAATAAATCGTATATTATAGGTACAGTATACCGGCCTCCCTTGGCTAATGTATCTAATAGCTTAATGGAATTAGAAGACTCAGTAATTAAGTTGTTGCCCATGAGTGACATGTTGATTATTACCGGAGACTTGAACATAAATGTTCTTGTGCCTGACACGAAAACGCAATTACTTTTTAATTTCATGGAATCCTTTAATCTTGTTCAACTTGTGGACACTCCAACTAGAATTACCGACACAAGTCAGACTTTAATAGATTTAGTTATGGCAACAACCTGTGAAGGTATATCAGTAGCTGGCACAGTTGATATAAACGGTATCTCTGACCACTTGGCAATACTTGGCCGAATTCATGCTCCAAAATATAAAACCACTATACGTTATAGGACATATAGGGACTACCGGAATTTTGACAATGTATTATTCCTGCAGGATTTACACAGCGTGAGCTGGGATTGTTTAATCTCCCTTGATAACGCTAATGATATGTTAACTTTTTTTAATCAGAATCTAGTTTCAATATTTGATAAGCATGCTCCTTTGCGTACAATCCGAGCGACTAAACCGCCTGCACCTTGGCTTACACCAACTATACGACTCATGATTGTTATTAGGAATAAAGCATATAAAAAATACAAACATTTAAAAACACCAGCCTCGTGGAACTACTACAAAGAGCTGCGTGACTATGTAAATGGGGCCATTAAGCGCGAGAAAACAGCGTATATGTCTTTCACCCTCAGACAAAGAGACTCTAAACAAACTTGGAGTACTCTTAGATCTATGGAAATATTGAGAGAAAAGCAGCTTACTGAATTACCTTCGAATCTTAAAGATGTAAATTTAATTAATCAGTCTTTTTGTAATGTACCTCAAATAAAAAAATCTTCATCACAGCTTGCAATTCTGGAAAAATATGAAAGACGAAACATCTCAAAATTCGCTTTCTCAACTGTCACACCGGATGTTGTCCAAAAATATCTTAACCGCATAAAAAGCCATGCCCTGGGATTAGATTGCATTTCCCTTCAGATGATTCGTATCGTTGAATCTCATCTGCTCAAGTACATCACTTTCATTTTTAATGTTTGCATTTCTACTTCTTGTTTCCCAGATGCCTGGAAACAAACTAAGGTCATTCCAATACCAAAAAATAATAATCCCTCTGAATACTCTGACTTAAGACCAATAAGTATATTACCCTCATTGTCTAAAGCCTTTGAAATGCTACTTCAAGATCAGATCAAGGTATACGTGAACGAAAACAACATTATAACATCTGTTCAATCTGGGTTTCGTACGCACCACAGTACTGTGACCGCACTAGCGCACATTACGGATGATATTTATAAATCTGTGGATAAGCAGTTATGTGTCTGCTTGGTCCTACTGGACTATAGTAAAGCATTCGATACGTTAGATCACATAATATTGTGCAATAAATTGAAATATTTTGGATTCTCCGATAGCTCACTAACGCTTATCAGGAACTACCTTGCAGATCGTGTACAAAGAGTATTTTTTGGAGGTAAACTATCAGAAGCACTCACAAAAACGAATGGTGTACCTCAAGGCTCAGTGTTAGGCCCATTACTTTTTCAATTATATATAGCTGACTTTCATGAATTTATAAGTCACTCTTTTATACATCATTACGCAGACGACACCCAAGTGTACTTAAGCTTCAGTACTGATAAAAGTGCAGAAGCTTTTGATAGAATTAATGATGATTTGGAAGCTTTGTATAATGTATCTAGTGCTCACAATTTAAACTTAAACTCACAAAAATCACAGGTCATTTTATTTGGTCCTAAATCAAAAAGAGTACAGATTACTACAGGTCTGTCTATTAAAATTAATAACCAGATACTCCCAATATCAGATTGTGTAAAAAACTTAGGGGTGTGGATTGAATCTGACCTAAGATTCACCAAACACGTCAATCAGCTGTGCCAAGCCTCATATAATACTCTGAGACAATTGTATCCAAGCAGGCACATAATGAGTACAAGGTTAAAACTGCATATCTGCGAATCCCTTATACTATCAAAGATTGCCTATTGTGACAGTGTATATTTTCCAGCACTCTTACAAGCCGATATGCTAAGACTTCAAAAAATACAAAATTCTTGCATCAGATTTGCGTATGGCATACGGAAGTTTGATCATGTAAGCGATTCATACCGCGATGCTGGTTGGCTTCGGCTAGACAAGATTAGGAAGTACCATCAGCTAGTTTTGATCCATAAAATCATACTTAACAAAGCGCCAACGTATTTATTTGACAAATTTGTAACATTCAGCACTAATAGCAATAGAGATACAAGAAATAGGCTGCTATTCGTCATACCAAAACACTCGACTGCCTTGTTTAAACGCAGCTTTACTTACAATGCAGTGAAATTGTACAACAGCCTACCTAACGATTTTAGACATTTTTCATTATTCAATTTTAAGAAAAGGTTAAAAATTTTAATAAAATCAGATGAATGTTTATAGGACGGACTTCGCTATGTGTTAGGGAAATGATTTAAGTTTACATACATTGGCTAACTCGTTATCCTACTTAATCATCTAGGTGACTAGCACCTGTACGTAATATTATAAATAACACATCAGCTGTTTGTAAAAACGTGAAAGTAGTTCAGCGGAATTGCACTATCAGCAATACACGTGTGTATACAAATCGCCATATAATTATAATGCAATTATAATATACCAATGTATACTCTATACAGGGTGTATGTGTGTGAGTGTGTATAGTTTTAGTTTGTTCTTTGTTTTATTTTATTTTATTTAGTATTTTATTTAGCTTTTGGGTTGAGTTGAAAAATAACCTTGTTGGTTGACACTCCGCCTTTCGTCATTTTTTGATTTTTTTGATTATGAATTTAGTATGTGTTTTTGTTGTACATACTTTACTCTTTTTTCATGACGAATAAAGACCTATCAATAATAATATACGGGGTGTTCCATTGAAAAAAATATACCTTTGATACATTTCGTGCTTTTGGGACACCCTGTATAATATGAAAATATTTTTAAAATGTACCCTTTATGGGTCTCTATCCATCCGAAATTATTATTTTCTTTTTTTATCAAATACTTTAGCCATAATGCTCCGTGTCGAATAACGTGAATAACCCTGTATACAGGGTGGGCCAATAATGCGTGGACGGAAGATTGTGGGCTTACTAAAAAATATTTCAAAAATATTTCACTTGATTATGGTAGGGACCCTTAAGGGCTATAACATAAAATTATTTTCACTAAAATTTTGGCATTTATACAGGGTGATTCATATCAAACTTACATTTTTTTGAATGGAACTCCCTATATATTATTCCATATTCGGATTCCTTGGTCAATTCAAGTGTGACTTTATGTATCACATATGGAACTTTAAACGGACTGTTTAGGTGCAAATCACCATTTTTGGTATAAGTAGGTATCAGAAAAAAATTTAATATCGCAGAGATTATAAAACTTACAAGGCCGTGACTTTGCGGTACGACTAAGCATGAAATGCGTCACCTTAGGTCAGACGGCTAAATTTGAATTCTTTTTGTACTTGAAGAAATCAGAGGAGAAATTAAGGAAACTTCAATCACAGACAACTTGATTTTTTTAAATGGGAATGCCTATTTTGGTTTAAAGTGTCAAATGTAAAATTTGATTACCTTTCTAACGATATAGTATCCTTGATATCAATCTTTTTTGGTTTCCATTTTATTTCAAATTTTCAGCCAAATCGGTGTTTTTCAATTTTCCTGCATGCAAGCAACCTAGCAGGCCATGAAAAATAAACAAGAGCTTGTTAATATGGAAGAAACCAACTAACTTAGTAGAAAAATGCAAACTAACTAGAGCAACAAGGCAAGATTATGAAAATTCCTTACAACTTATTGGCTCTAAACAGAAACAATAGCGGTAACAAGAACGCTCATTTTTCACGGCCTACTAGCTATTAGTCAATTTCCAAAGTCAGTAAAAAAATATTTAGTCAAAGGCAAACTACTAGCGATTGTTGCTGGCAGTAGAATATCTATGTATTCTGAATAAATCTTCACATTTAATGCTATAAAAGAATAGGCATTTCCGTAGGTCAAAAGTAATGGTACCTCTGAGTGGAACCCTTCAAATTCTTCAGTAGGTACTTCTACTTATTAGCAAAATCGCGGAAAATGAAACTTGAATTGCAGTCTGTTTGAATTGTAAAACATAATTTAGTTTGCAGAAAACTGCATGAAATGAACACAATTACAACATAGCGTAATTGAAAAATTCTAGCAATTATTTCGATGGATGTTCAGAATGCTCCAGTTGGAGATATCTTCACTTTTGACTTAACTAAATGGAAATGACCAATTTTTTTATCCCATTAAATGTGAAATTTCAGTCTAAACATATTAGACTGTAAGCAAAAATGGCTGGTAGTTTTCCTTTTGTTTCAAAATTTTTAATCATTCTGGAAAGTTATCAAGCTTTAGTAGACCTCAATAGCTAGTAGGCTGTGAAAAACAAACACTTCTGTCATACCCCAGCTATTCATTGACATTGGATATCTTGCCGCCGTTGTATCCGGTTAGAGCTAATATGTTGTAAGGAATTTTCATAACCTTACCTCGTTGCTCTAGTTAGTTTGCATCTTTCTACTAGGTTAGTTGATTTCTTCAATATTAACGAGCTTTTGTTTATTTTTCATGGCCTGCTAGGTTGCTTGCACTCATGAAAATTGAAAAACACCGATTTGACTGAAAATTTGAAATAAAATGAAAACCAAAAAAGATTGATATCGAGAATGCTATATCGTTAGAAACGTAATCAAATTTTACATTTGATTCTTTAAACCCAAACAGGCATTCCCATTTGAAAAAATCAGGTTATCTGTGATTGAAGTTTCCTTAATTAATCTACTGATTTCTCCAAGTACAAAAAGAATTCAAACTTCGCCGTCTGACCTAAGGTGACGCATTTCATGCTTAGTCGTACCGCAAAGTCACGGCCTTCTACACTTTATAATCTCTGCGATATTCAATTTTTTCTAATACCTACTTATACAAAAATGGTGATTTGCGCCTAAACGGTTCATTTAAAGTTTCATATGTGATCCATAATGTCACACTAGAATTAAGCAAGGAATCCGAATATGCAATAATATATAGGGAGTTCCATTCAAAAAAATTTAAGTTTGATATGAACCACCCTGTATAAACGTCAAAATTCAAGTGAAAATATTTTTACGTTATAGCTCTTGAGCGTCCCTACCATGATCAAGTGACAGATTTTTGAAATATTTTTTAGTAAGCCCACAATCCTCCGTCCACGCACTATTGGCCCACCCTGTATGCACCCGCCAAAGCAAAGAACTGCTAGGGTCACGTGATATCAGCGCGCGATGGCCGGTATTTTTCGTTGGCCGCGATTAATACCTGATTCACCAAAAATTTACAAATACGTTGTCTATTTCACTACCTACTGAAGTATGGAGAAGCTTACCTCTTTCCGTGTGTGGTGTAAATGTCGTCATATTTTCATTCCGCTCAAAATCATACGAATTCGCACATCAATCTGGTTGTTACGGTATTAAGTAATGTTCATTGAAACCAATTAAGTAAAATATTGTAAGTGATTGTAAATGCTATTTGTAGAGGTGCTTTCAAGCAAGAGTCATATTTATATCTGCAGTTCATTTGTACTACATTAATTTGGAATTCCACTGTCATTCATTCACAGCTGCATGTCAATTGTGATTAATTATATTTGACAAATTAAGCTCAAATATTGTTCTTAGTGTAGGTAATTCTTGAATACTACTGTTTAACTTCTTAGGAGAAAATGCCATGCCTGGAAATGTATCTAAGGAGCTATGACCGAAATTTGCATAAGTGAGAGCCGAATTCTGCAATATCTGTCCAAACTCCTGCTAATCTTTAAATATTTGCCCTGAGCATATACATATATGCATATGCATGCATATATTGTGCAAATGCTGTGAGAACGAAACCTGGACTTGACTAATAATACTCTAAAGGTATACATGAGTTTTATAACTCAAAAGCATTATATGTATGTAAATTTATGAAGCATTGTAACTGTATCTTCGACTCAAAACTATTACCAATTTGCTAAATTTTGGACACTCTACCAAAAGTATGTTTTTCGTTCAAGTCCAGCTGGATACTCATAGTAAAGTCAAACAGGATAGTAGAGAGTTTTGTAAGCTAGCAGATTTGCGCTTTTGAAACTGCTTTGTTGAGCAAAAATGAAAGTATTAGTGGTAAATAGCAATCACCAGAGCAGTAGTGCAGGACATAAGAAGAAATGCTTTCGGTGCTCTTATTGTCGCCAAATCGAATTATTTTGGTAATACCGTCTGCCGTACTAACTACTATAAATGAATCGCAAAATTCGTACGAAGACAATGAAGCGACCAATCACATTGGTGAAGCTCCAGACAGTGTCATATGGAAGATGTTTGGTATGTACCAAAAATCAAGAAGAACCTGTTGTCAGTACTGCCAGTACAAGACAAACGTCCAAACAGTAAGTTTGTTTTCACAGCTGAAGTTTGTGGGTTGAAGCTTGGTCAAAAGATATTTTTAGTTGTAAACAGAAGTAAGCAAAGAGGGCTTAAAAAGTTATACCTCTATACAGCGAGTGAAAGTTGCATATGCGGCAGAAGTGGATCCTCCTTAAGGCGCAATTCCCTCTCCCCCTCAATCTTTAGTAGGTCTGTATGCAGTGCAGGTACCTATTTCTAGCTGCAACCGGTTGCCTGGTCTGTGGGCGGCACACTTTGCACCAACTATAAAAACAGGACACTAGCAGCACATTTTGCTCCGATTATAAAAAGGCAATAAAACTCGCCGCGCGGGAGTAATCCTATTGGTCAATTGCAGGTCGGTCGCCTTCGGGGAACCAAAGAAAACCAAAGTGTTATGGGTGATATATGTCCAGAAATCAGCGCCGTGGAACGCGCCTCAGTCGCGATTTTGTCTCGTTGGAGGGTGTAGCCGGACATTGCGTCATTAGCGCCTACCCGCACACGCGTTGTTTTTATACGTAATTCGGTACTAACCTATTATTTAAACTAGATAATCGGTTAACGCATTACTTCGTTGCAACTATGTCCAACTTTACTAGGTAGGTACTAATAATGCAAACTGATTTGATGCAATGAAGCCGAACAGCTCCTTGGTTCAATAGGCTGCACTGCGGCTTTTTAATACAGAGGTCCAGTGATCGATTCTAAAGCTATAAGACTTTTTCATAATTACACGCAGTGATTGGTAAACAAATCTTAAGATATGACTTTTTGTGATGAGTGATAATTAAAAAATGGAGTCATGTTGATTGACTCAGTACTTCCCACACACAACGGTGATATCATTTTATATATTCATGAGAGTCTGATGTCCCCTAGCAAGCAAATCATTACCCTCCCCCCACCCCAAAAAAAAAAAACATCCAACACAAAGTGGTTTCTTGCATCTTTGTAGGAACTAGGACGACACAGCTTATATTCTGCAAGCTTCAACTAGATGAAACGTAACGATCATGTACCCCTAATCGCTTGAAAACGCAGTCATATTTTTAATTTTTTTATTATTGCTGCGCCGTCACTGACACGATTTCTAAGAACCATCATATGCATTTTTCATTCTCGCCATGGTAATAATACTGTGTCGAAATTTCATTAAAATCATCAATTCCTGGTTACAGAATGATCTAAAGCAATATTCGTATCTACGAGTATACATCAGAAATTTCTGTAATAGGCAAGGCAATGTTCCAATGGACCTAAAAAAGCGTATTATGCCGTAGGTCCTTCTTTCGCAGGTCAAAGGAGAACCTATTATCAACACAAAACGTTTTTCAGTTTTACAACTCCCTACCCCCTAACCATCCCAATATATCCCCTACCCAAAGAAAGTAGAAACTGATCGAGAACCCCTAAAGCGCCTATAAAAGAAGGCAATGTTCGTAAGGGCTTAAAAATGTGTATTATGCCGCTAGGTCTTTCCTTCGCAGGTCAATCAATAGGCTATTATGAATACAACAAATTTTTAGTTTTACAACCTCCCACCCCCCAATTTCACCCCCACCCAAAAAAAGTAGAAAATGATCAGGAACCCCTTAAACACCTGAAAACGAAGTTTGAGGAATATTTAATTTTATTTGTTTTTTTTTTTTAATTACCTACTCCGCCGCTCCTGCACCAATTTTCAAAATTATAGCAGCGTCACGTACTACGACCTCACAGCATATCGGTACACAAATTTCATCGCAATCCATGTAGCGATTACTGAGATAACGAGGGTAGAAGAACGCGAACAAACAGACAGACGGACAGAACGAAGAAAAGGAGTACGTGCTTTTGCCACCAACGCCTATATAGCATCGTCAAATTCGTCTCGATCTGCTGCAGGAGTATCAAACATTACTTCTGCCCTCTTCTTCTTTGGCGGGTTTTCAGGATGGTCAGTCCTCTGAAAGACGATATCCAACATAGACGATGCCCTTTCTCTATCAGGCGGAGATCGTTTGAGACTCTCCCTTCTCTTGAATGGATCTGTCTCCATGGTTATTGTCTCTTTAGTTTAGCCAAAGCATCTATGCTTGCAAGGGAATGATTACCCAAATTCTTATGGCGCGAAATGATCAGGACCATAGGGTACATTTTGAACAGATCATGTGCCATCAGGTAACCTTTCGAAGTGTGGTATGGAAAGAAACCAAGTTTAAAACACTTCAGAGTAGTTGGAAGCGTAATTATGTTCTTCTTGTATACCTAAGCCTAACAGAAGAAAGATGGATAAAGAATCTGTCAAAGGCATCTTAGTGATATATGATGATAAGGACGGTTACAGAGTTTGGTGTCCAGATACTAAGATATTATCTAGGTCAAGAAACATTATCTTTGTTAAAAAAAATGTCCAGTCCACCAGTATCCGAACTGAGTTAGAAAAAAATGCGACTAAAGATGATAATGAAGATACTGAGAGCACAACTTCAGAGTTTTATGGTTTCGACAATAAACCACCAAAAACAGAGCAAGCCTAAGAAAAACCAATTAGATTTGAAGATTATGAAGTGACAGTTGCAGCTAACATACTTGAAAGTCCACACTCGAATACCTAGAAAGAAGCTGTTCAAAGTGATGGAAAAGTCAATGGTCACAAGCTATGTATACAGAAATGGAAGCTCATTAAACATGTGGTACATGGGTCTTGGGTAAGTTACCACCAGGAAGAAAAGCTATACCTTGTAAGTAGGTTTACAAGATAAAGAGAAATCTGTAGATAATTCTGTAGACAAGGCGTAAGACGAGATAGGTTATCAAAGCATTTTTACAAAAACCAGGTGACGATTATGCTTATCACTTTAAGTCTTGTTGCTAATCTTAATACAATAAAAGCTGTGATAAGCATAGCAGTGAAGCAATTTGACTTGATTTGACGTATGATTCGTTAGAAGAAGAAGTCTTCATGAAACAACCAGAAGGCTATGCTGGTGGAACAGGAAGAGTATGTTGTTTGAATAAAAGGGCTCAAACAAGCGCCCTGATTTAGCTTTTGCAGTTGGTTCAGAAAGTCTAGAGAACTCAAGCGTTCTAGACTGCATGCAGGTGAAAAACATATTTAGATATGCCAAAGAAATATTAGATATCGCAGTAACCTAAACAAGTACAGACGTAGACACCACTGGTAGATACCTAAAAGGATACAGTGATGCAGGTCATGCAGCTCAGTGTCACGAAGCAGTCACAGACAATGTTCAGTGGCAATTTCCACCACTGAAGCTGAGACTGTAGCAGCCAATGAGCATGCGAAAGATTTGATTTTGGTTAACTCAAAAATTTACCAGTTATAACGATTGATAGCGAGACAGCTATGAAACTATTACAGAACTTCATAAAATACGAAGGAAACTTATGGCCAAAAAACTTAATTTAGATGCGAAAATCTTGGGGTTGTGGCCAAAATTTTGAAAAAAGAGACTGGGTCACAACATGGAGGAGACTCTGGTGTTAACAGCCAAGCTTTCGGCAATGCTTATTGCCATCTTCAGGGCTTTCTACATAGGAGAAAAAAAAGAATTCAGTTTCAAAATATATAATACATTTTTTAAAAGATATACTCACAACGTTGAGGTTTGCCAATTTAAAAACAGTAATTTCATTGAGTGCAAGGGACTTCTCAATGCAGCTATAATAATCGTAACAGTTTTTCCAAAAATTTTTTAAAAACTATGCTATCATGGCGTCTTCCACTAACAGGTTAGGAAACAAACAACATATTTAATTGTAAATTACAAACACACAGAAACGACCTTTACATGTTGAAATTTTCAACATGTAAAAATGTATTAGATATATATTCTGAAACTAAATTTCTTTTTTTCTTCTAACTATGTAGAAAGCCCTGAAGATGGCAATACGCATTGCCGAAAGCTCGGCTGTTAACACCAGAGTCTCCTTTATGCTGTGACCCAGTCTCTTTTTTCAAAATTTTGGCCACAACTCCAAGATCTTCTCATCTGAATTTCATAAACATACGAAAGACATCAGAATCAAACATTTCTTTGCTCGAGAATTGATCTTAGAAGGTGAAATGGTCGTTCAGACATTTGGACAAAAACCCTTTTTAGACCAAAAGTAACACAGTTGAGAAGTTTCATGGGTCTTATCAGTTAACCAATACTCAATGAGGCAAGATGTTAAAGTTGGGGTTAATTTATAGATATTGTAGTATTGTTTATGGCCTGTTAATATTTTGAAACGGTTAAAAAATAAAATCAATTTTGTGTCATTAAAATGTCATGTCAAAGAGTCATTCTAATTTTTCGAAAGCACTTCTTCTTATAATCACTAAATTACAAAAACAAATTCGCTAACCAGTGCGAAAAGCCCTGGCCTCGAAAACAGTTAAAATTTCATATCTGTGTTGGACACTTGGAAAAATTCATATAATATAATATACATAAAATAACTTTCTAACTGAAGCAATAGCGTACTAAGAAATACTGTACTGTATCTGACCGCCAGATAGTCGTTTTCGTACCTAAATTATGGTAAAGACAAATTAGACAGCAGCTTCTATAAATTGACGTTGGAGTAAGTATGAACGAATAAACCTGAAGCCACTTACTTGGACTACGATAATAGTGGATTTCGCTTAAGATGTTTTTTGAGACCAAAAATGACGTCGATATATATACGAGTATAATAGATGCGACCAATCTGTGCTACTTGGGTGAAACAGTCGCAACAGCTACTAACGACAAAGCCGGAGTATTTACGGAAATGTTTGCAACAAGTTCCACTACAAATGTCACTCCCAATGTCCAGGACTCATCGATACCAAGGGTTCCCTAAGCTATGAGCCAAATAACGTTCAGAATCAGAAACAGTCCGGAAGATGCTATATTCACTTGACGCCAATAAGGCGACTGAGCCCGACATGATCCCCGCTGCCGTTGTGAAGAAATGTGCTTCGAAGCTCGCTCCCATACTTACCCACCTCTTTTGCATGTCTTACAACTCTGGCATCTTTCTAAAATACTGGAAGTCATTTTTGGATCCAGCCGGTGCCAAAAATTGGGGAGATGGGGAAATGCGTCAACCAAGAGTTCATGAAATACCTGGAGCTCCATCACTTAATCTAAGCTAGACAATATGGATTCCGACATCAACTATCAAATGGAGATCTCCTGGCTCACGTCACACACATGTGGAGCAAACTCATCCATTTGTTTGGCGAGACTTACGTCATTTCACTTGATATTTCAAAGGCATTTTGATCAGCTGTGGCATGCGGTCGCCTAAACAAGATTCCGTGCGACGGACGGTGCGATTGCCGATTGGTTTACAGACTTACTCTCTGATCGCAAAATCTCTGCCATGGTAGACAGATTTTCCTCTTCCTTCCGTAACTGAAAAATACTTTACATAGACAAAAACATTTGTCTCGAGAACACTTGCATTATTATTATCATATACGTATACGTGAAAAGTCAAAAATGAAGAAAAGCACTTTTAGCTAATATTGAGAATGATATTAGTGGTAATATAAATATTTTGTATGTCAGTAAAAAAGAAATACTAATAATGCAACTGAACTTTTGAATGCTAATGGTGAGCTAATAGAAAACAGTGGAGTAGCTGAATGTTTCGCGCAATACCTTTCGTCAGTTTTTACTCCTTATAAAGCTAAACATGTCACACAAACTCTAGAAGCAAAAATTCGAACAATATGTGATCATTGTATTTGCACATAAATAATTACCATTGCAAAAATATGTAAGTACGTAGCTTTTGATGGGTATCGGAAAGTTGTGTAAAGATGTAGAATTTAATGAGGATACATCCCTTACACAGGCTCCGACTAGGGATGGAGATTCGGTGGTTAGAGCACCATATGACATATTTTCTGGACATAGCAATATATAGTTTCATTAGCACTTTTGTAATAAAACCATAAGCAACTACTGTTTTTGGTTCAATATTTATCAAAAGTATTTTTAAGTTACTTAAGATGTACATAATGCATTATTAAACCAACCCACTTATTTTTACAAGCATGCGAATACTTTTTTTTTTAAATTATACGTTGCTTTGTTTAGCGGCTTTCAATAATAAAATATTGTTGTTTGATCGCATATTTCTACCTACACGTACATCACTAATATGAGTGGTGTATTCAGGTGGTTTAATGAGGCGGATCTAGAAGAGCAAAAAAAGATTCTTTTTTCACAAAGTTGGTCTACTGTGAGAGAGGAAGGGAGGGGGAGTGTTAATGAGGAGCCCCCTTATTTGAAAAACAAGGAAACTATAACTACCTTTCTCTGAGTTTTTCGTCAAAATCGGCAGAGTGGGACAATTGCCATCACATACCACTACTGCCCCCGCCCCCGTAGATACGCTATTTATATATGTATATATTTTCAAATAATGTAATGAATTTTAAGGTATCCAGATGATTGAAAGAGAATAAATAATTGTTATACACTTTTTTATTATTTCTATTATTAAAGTTTAGTATCTATTACTTCAAAAATATATTTATAAAATATCTTTGTCCAAAACTGGTCTCAAAAGCGCCTCATGCATTAGATTATATGTAATAATCTAATTTTTTTATTTATATTCATTTTTTATATAAAATAAAAACCGGCAAATTTTAAGTGGTGAGCTTTTTAACATAGCATACTAAGAATGCAATTCAACAGGTTTTACAATTTTCGGTTGACAGTTTACGTATTCCGAGGTTTTTACATTTCAGGCGCTTAAGATACTGTACTACGCTATCTTTATGATGTATTACATCTCCAGAAAAGTATTCATCACCATAAGGATAATAAGTGGTCCATGACCCAACCACTAGATTCAGTCTTCCGAATTGAAGTCCTGGCTATGCTCCTGAATGTACATTTTCAATTCGACATTTATACTTTTTTGAGAAGCTGAGATCATGGGCAAGTTTTTCCAGTGGTTTGTATGCGCAATAGTTTTGCAATACTTTGAGCTAGATATCATTATGTTGAAACTGAAACGGAAAATCAGAATGATTATTTCATCTTTCTCAACACCAATTTTTTTCCAAAGTTTAATGCCTTCTCACTTATTTATGATGGTATTGGATTAGTGTAACCGTATTGAACTCTATACGTAAACATATGGCTGATTTTTAACGTAGCTTTTTCATTATTTAAACAAAAATGTCAGATTTGGGTAATTATTGGAATTCCCTTAAAATTGAAAAATCTCAAAAACTATTGATTATTGTCCATATAAATATTAAGCTAAATTTGTTGCCGTTTAGCATTACGCCCTGTATATCGTTATTCTCAGTATATAAGATAAAGCATAGTATTGTATTAATATTCATCGTCAACGTACATAACCGGCTTTAAATTGTTCCAGACCCAAAAAAACAGCACCTGAAAATGGTGTATCAGCAGCCAGGGCACGTGGTCACCCGAAAGAACATGTGCTGGCGGATATGATTCGTTGAAACTTCCATCGCAAACAACTTGCATTACACAATGTGCGTCGCAGCTTTCGATGCTCAAGACACTACTGTGGTATTTTGGATATTCGTCAAATCTATACGCCTACGTCTTCACGAATGGCGGTAGGTATCTCACTTACGCAGAAATAATGTCTCTAAGCCCCACAATAGCTTTCTGCCCGGAATAGTCATATTTGCTCACAAAACACTACCATTAAATTCTGTTTCGCCACTAGAAGTATTTTAACTGCTGAAAAATGTTATAATCTATAGTCATAGTAGTTGATCAGCCGAACAAAGCTCAACATTCCATTTGGTTTTCATGAATAAAAACGTATTAATAATTATGTTAATTGGCTCAAAGAAATGCCAACAAGAATTCATTCTGATCAACCTGAATATGACCTCACGTTGTTACAAAATATTGAATGATCTGATGGTAAGCAAATAATATCCAATTTTCATAGAGATGGACAAGACCTAACTAAAAAGAATACAAAATAATGGATTAGAGTTCAAAACATGCTATTATCTCAAACAACTGCACCACGAATACACTTGAACTGGAAAGAATGCGGTTATATTAGACTAGACAAGCGTTTTTCTATTAAGCCAAGTGTAAGTTTAGCTATTTACAACAATGAATATTGTTGAGACCCTTGTATACTTGCCAGTGTTTTTATATCCAAGTATGTTTATTTTTCCTACACGTGGATAGTCCCAAAATGATCTCACACACACCTTTCGAGCGATTGAGAAAATGTTACCACCTTGTATATTAGTAAAACGGTTATGCTAAAAACATAACTAAGAGATAATATGATTTCATTATTCGTGTTATGATCACACGTGTACTATCAAGGCTGTATCAAATAAAGCGCCTTTAAAATTTACAGGCGTTTGATTTTTGGCGCACTTAGAAATAGGGTGTTAATTTTCTGGTAGCCTTGAGCTACAGGAAAGGTTGAGGTTTTATTATAAGCTATGGTTGCAATTGCGAATTTGATATAGAGTTAGTTATTGAAAAAAAAAAGATTTAGCCCTTGCTCCAACACACCCGACTGCTGTTCCGTTACCCAGCGACTACTTGTCAAACCGCCACCGTGAAGTGAATCGTACGCCCTAAATAGACAAAGAGACCCAAGAATGACTGCCTTTTGCATTCTGGCGGCTAAGATGTGCGCCGCCGTATGACATACCGGCGTTGCATGCATTGCGTATTCCTCATTCCACCTAGTGATCCAATCTCTATTACCAGTACACTAACACTGTAGTCTGGTCAGAGCCTACAAAGCTGACCATGGTCGACTCTACTCACTAGGCCGGAGCATTGAAATATGGCAACACTGAATAGCGGGCCCAGCTGGGCCGAGCTTTTATTTGTTTTTAAGTCATTAGTGTATTCTTCCAGAGTAAACAAGAAGATTGGAAGGTGATTTTTAATGTGTTTCTAATTATTTACCTGCACACACGAAACTATAAAGATAAAAAGATGCCTGCAAAGTGTGTAGTACCAGATTACACTAGCAATTGTGCTTCCAATAAAGGACATAATAGGGCGTTCAATTTTCGTCAAGACGAGCATTTCAAACAGAAGTGGGTGAAAGGTGGTTATATTTATAAGAATAAAGACAATAGTTTACAAACATTTCAAAGGATAAGACCTATTTTAAAGCACAATGTGGTACCTACAATATTTTTTGGACCTCCGAAACATCACAGAAAAATACAGTTCTAATAGAACACATCTGAGCACGCCTACGAAAAGATTTGATAGTGAAGGGGAATCAAGACCAGCAAGAATGGCTTCAAAGTGACCTAATAGTGAATTTTTCTAGCTCAAGAGAAAATTTACAAAGTAAATTGAGTGTTCATTTAAATGGAAGTGGAAGTGGCAGCAGGAAACAGGTTGTGTCTATTTTTATTTTGTAGTGTTCGACTATGATGAACCAGACAGCAGATGTAGGTGGTATTAGTATCAATGAAAATAGACATTCCTTTAAATCAATAAATCACAATTTGTTGGTGTTTTGAGTTAGATTTTACCACTGTCATTAAGAATATCCTGTTGGTCTCAAATAGAAAATATTTTCGCATACTATATTTTCAAATAGGTTTTCTGTTGATTTAATGTTAAAACCTTTTCTATGTCCAGACAAAGAAAGTTTACAATTTTGTGAGAGATAATAATTTGCCAATTTTACCACCATCCTATAAATATTCCTCAAAACTTTGCAGTTCTTTAAAAATTGCACCTGACAGAAAATATGCCTTACATTAAAACTGTTGCAGAGGGTTTATTATTCTCGGAGAAGTACATTGTTTTACAAATTGATGAAATATCAGCCTATATAAATGTTCTTGTCATTACAAAAATTATAGGTAGAACATGAAGGACAAAAGTATTTGATAGGTACATTAAATACATACAGCTTATAGTTGGTAGGCGTAACCCTTCCAACAGAGTATGCAGCTCAAATTACAGTCCTTATTCACAATAGGTATTGTTAAAATTTTGATTTCAGGCTAATAGGTATAAAAGTAGGCTTTTGGGCAATTGCACAAAGCAGTTTTAATGGAAATTGCAAAAGAATACATCAACATACATATAGTAGATGAGTTTGTTTTAGACACATTTGTTCATGTAATCAACCCCAAACTGATGAAATTCTGTTTGAATTAATGTTGTTAATTAAGCAAATATTTTTATTAATAATTACACTGAAACAGTTCATGACAAAATGCAGACTGACAAAACTAAAAAGAGGAAATCTAATGAAAATAAGAAATGTCTAACAGAAGGGAAAATCTCTAAATCTAAATACATGTACATTTTTGTACTAGTACTGCTGGCATTTTTCACCATTCTTATTCTTTCGAAAAGTATTTTCCTTAATTTATCAACCGAGATGACCTCTAATACATATAAAATGTAATAATTATTCTGAAACTATTAAACAATTTGAATTTTCCGCGGAATGCCCGCCATTCGGCCCACGGTAACCGGCCCACTATTTGACAGCTAAGCAACGTTGCCACATCTAAGGCTCCGGCCTAGTGTAGAGTCGGCCATGAGCTGACCGAAGAACTCCTGATACTTCGTCCGCTTTTCCTCTTCCTTAGAGACTATGTTCACCTTGACATGTGCAGAGAATTCAATAACAAACATCGTCTTCGGTTGGAGGTCGAAAAGAATTCTGTCAGGTTGATTTGCCTGTATCATACAAGCTGGAACGCTGGAAACAAGTTGTTCCAGTGAATCCGGCATATCTCGTGCTCCACAACAGGCCCTACATCCCTTGGAGCGTATCGCAGCACTGAAGTGTCATCTGTACCGTATGAGTGCCTTAGATGATAGCGGAGAACAACGTGCCGCGTTTTGCCAATGGACGTCAGCCATCCCGACACAAAATTATTGTTGTTATTGATATAATTTTTGTAGGTGTAGGTGTAGCCATCGTAAATTGAACATTGCGGAATAAGGAAGGGCTGGAAGGGGACCCTCAGATAGCGATCGTCATTATCATACCGAGCTTAGTAAGGGACAGAAAACACATAAGTATGAGAGAGACATTAAATATCGTCTGCTGCGGTTATCTAATCCCGATGCTAGACCGTCTTTAAGGTGGGGAATAAAATCTGCGAATTCGTTGGCTGTTGCCGTATCCTTTGTATATAAAATAAAACAAGTCATAAAAGAAGGAAATAGGCTGAAATTATCAAGAGTTATGACACCGTCCTTACTTCTCTCACCGCATTCTGCGCATTCTTTTGGCTGTTCAATTTACGTTGGTCACACAATAAGTATTTATTATTGGGCTGGCTGCCTGTTGTTGGCAATTGTTTGACAGTAAGAGTCAGGTTCATTATAGTTTGTATTTACATCCATTCGCGGATGATGCATTTTTTTTAAATTGATAAACATGAAATTAAAGAAACAAATTTTCACCTGGACCTGACGACATACCGTCAATATTGTAATAAAAGCGGTGTTGTCCTATATCATGAAACCGCTTGTTTTCCTAATGAACTTTGTGTTACGGGGAGTTCCCTGATAACTTAAATAAATTAAAACATAAAAACTTAAAAAAGCTTTTATTTAGATTGATAGATAGAAAATGAAATGTTCCTTTAAAATGTTAACTATCAACTTATAGCCTCATTATACACAATTTATATGATCATAAAAGCTCGTCGCCAGGTTTGCGTAAGTACCTATAAGTATTTAATTAAACTACAATTTTAACACAAATAATCTCAACAGAGTAAGTTAGTCAATTAAATAGGTATCAGTTCATTTACACAAGTAAATCGCGCGACAATCTTTTATGATTATATAAATTGTGTATAATGAGGCTACAAGTGAACATTTTAAAGGAAAGCTTTATTGTCTTCTTTTTAGAGCATTTAAATTGCAACTGTATTTCAAAAAGTTTTTTTGTTTTAATTTATTTTTCACTTTTTAGTTATTAACTCGCATTTATATTCTCCATACTATAGGAAATGAGGCTATAAGTTAACATTTTAAAGGAAGACTTTATTTTCTTTTTAGAGCACGTATATAGAAACTGTATTTCAAAAAGTTTTGTGTTTTAATTTATTTTTTACTTTTAAGTTTTAAGTTTAAAGCATAAGAACTTCAAAACTCCGCCATATTGGATTATACTTCAACTGGCATACCCCTTACACGATAGTGTACTTTGAACGATTAAGATATGTCTGGACGCTGAAAAGGTGTCTAAGTTAAGGGAAAGAAAAAGTCCCGTTCCAGCAGGGCCGGTTTACAGTTTTCTGTGGGACGTATCTATAGATTGTTGCATAAAGTATAACACGCAGAACGCGTTGGTGCCGGAGCTCTCGTTTACTTATGCGGGGCATACACGAGGAGACATACCTCGCTGCATGCGGCGAGGCGGCGTATCACGTAAATTGGTCTCAGTATCACACATCTCCACACACACTTGAGGCACCTCATGGCACCGCCAGTGAAACATCAGTTGTATTTAAAATAACGTGCTATACTCAGCCTACTAATGAGCAAATCTGTGCAGTTGGTGTAGCAGTTGCTATAGTAATCAATGAAGATAAAGATAAAAAGAAGAGGCCCACAAAAAATGGTCAAGCAAATGGCTAACACAAAGAAAAAGTTATTCACAGATGAATTTGATAGCCGAACTGCAACAAAATGAGAAAGATGACTCCCTAAATTATCTGAGGATGGACGAATCTAGTTTTAATTGTTTACTTGATCTAATTAGACCTGCAATTGAAAAACAAAATACTCTAATGAGGGAGGCCGTGTCTGCTGAAGAACGCCGGTTAGCCACATTTCGATATTCCGAACTTCTTTGCATTTATTGGTCAATTCTTCCAATGCTGCATTGCGTAAACTCCGGTCCGCATGGTTTTTCGATTTTACATCCCATAGACATGGAAAACTTCGATATATGTATCTGTATAATTTTGTCCCAAAATGCTTTGTTTCCATTCATCTTTAAATATTTTGTACCAATTCATAACCAACAGAATTGATAGATAATAAATAACTAAACTTCGTTTTTTAATTCTCCCAAGTCACTATTTTTTGACGATCAGTGGCACTACACAGCCATTCACGGTGAAACCAGTTGAGACTTGTCGCATTCAAGTCCCATGAAACCGTCGCAGTCGGTCTCAATGACACCGTCTCAATGATACATGATACTAGCTAGACCGCAACATTAACAATGAGATTTGTCTGTGAGACCTAGGTCTCGCCGCAAGCGGCGAGGTAGGTCTCACCGTGTATGCCCCGTTTTAGCCGCTCCCGAAGCATTGGAGCTGACCGGTAACGCAGCGCGCGATAACAAGAAGACTCGTATTATTCCTCGTCATTTGCAGTTAGCCATCAGAACTGAAGAAGAACTGAACAAGTTGTTATCCTTGTGACGATCGCTCAGGGTGGAGTACTTACTAACATCCAGGCTGTACTGTTGCCCAAGAAGACCAAAAAGAATGCATAAGATTTTGGCTATTTGGAACACGTCGCAGTGACAGTTACAAGTATATTCTCGGAAAGCCCTTATATTTGATACCCCGTTTGATACCCATATTGCAGAAGTGCATAAAAAAATAACTATGCGACCATCTTGGATGATCCGCCATGATGGATTTAGACTGACGTCACATTATTTTTCCAGTAACTCTCAACAAGCCCTTACATTGGATAGTGCATTAAAAATAACAATTCGGCCGTCTTGGTAGACCGCTATATTGGATTTAGAATTGCGTCACATTATATTTCGAGTTACACTTACCAGGCCCTTTCATACCTATATTATAGAAATGCATTAGAAATAAGTATTTCGCCATCTTGGATGGTCCGCCACATTGGATTTAGAATCACGTCACATTATTTTTCAGGTTACTCCCAACAAGACCTTTCATTTGATACCCATTTTGTAGAACTTCATAAAAAATGGCTATTCCGCCATCTTGGCTGGTCCCTCATATTGCATTTAGAATGACGTCACATTTGTTTTAGAGTTAGTCTCAAAAATCCGTTTCATTTGATACCCATGTTGTAGAAGTGCATGAAAAATAACTATTCCGCCATCTTGGACGGTCCGCCATATTGGATTTAGAATGACGTCACTTAGTTTATCGTGCATTGTCATCCAAACAACGTGCATACAAAATTTCAGCTCAATCGGATCTGATTCAAAATTGAGTAGCAAGATTCCACCCGAACAAACATACATAAATACTTACATACCTATAATTACATGCATTGCAAGTTGAATAAAACCTTTTAATATGAAAATGGCGATTCTACCAATCTCAGTAATTCACAGACAGAAAAATACGTTGACATGTTACCAGAAATAATATTTTAACGAATAAACGACACGCCTTCTGTAGTGACAAATTCATTGTTTCCTTTCGCGAAAAACTGTTTGATATGTTTCTCAACAACAGCGAGTGCCCCATGGAAATCTTTTGTGATCTCAGCAGGACATTCGATTTGATGATTAAAATAATTTTCGCGATCACAATACTCCCCTCACGTATCAGTGTGGGAAGTAAAAACTACTTAAATATGCAATTACTGATAAACCTCTTAAAAGGGTCAATACATATTTGGAAAAGGGATCACAGTATGATTCTTTAATTCACAATAATGGTACAGAAATTAAACAGGTTAAATCGTCATCCATTATGACTGATATGGAAGGATCTATTTTGGACGATCTGGATGGATTATTCGACGATCAAGTACATTTTACATTGTATGCATATGATATTTTTCGGATACTAGCGAGGATGTACTAACCTCTAAATTTAATGACAATAGTTTGCACAAAATCTATTATTTTTAAATGCTGAAAAGACTGGCGTTGTGAGATTTTATCATGCGCTGAAGAAGCTGGTTGACAATAATATAAAAATAAATGGAAAACTGCTGGAATTCTGCGAAAAGACAAAATTTTTAGGTTTTAGGTTTACAGGGTTTTCACTTGAAAGATTCCTACCACGAAAGTGTACGTAGCTTTAAATATGTTACCGCCGTTCTTTCTATTTAAGGTGATTTGTTGTAAGGAATTTTTATAATCTTGTCTCTTTACTCTAATATGTCTGTAATGTCACGACGGCCTCTTTTTCTTCACCAAAGAATCAAACTGGACGTAACTTTCACCGTTTTACTTCACAACTCAATACAATATCTCTTAACCTTATCTCAACTAGAACTCAACTGAACTGAACTGAACTACTGCCACGCTACTCGTGGCGCCTTATATACACTTCATCGAACCATCTAGAGACAATTCGATGACATTTCTAGAATCCATCCGTCATTCCAGAAAACTCTAGACGATTCGATGACGTTTACACTTCAAAGATCTAACCTAACACTTTGACTTTCCATCATGCGTAACAACTAATACAAATACACGAATACCATAATATACAGTATGTTACAGTATATTTCTTTTAAGTTACTTGTTTTCCCCCATCGGAACACGTTTTTGTTTATAGCTTATGATCTGCTAGGTTGTTTATAGGTAGGAATATTGAAAAACACCGATTTGAAAATAAATTAAAACTACCAGAGCTCTATATTCACAGCCTTATCATTAGAAATGCTGTCAAATCTTACATTCGAATGTATAAAAAAAAATAGGCATTCCTATTTGAAAAAATCAAGTTATCCCTGATTGAAGTTAGCTTAATTAATCGACCGATTTCTCCAAGCACAAACGTAATTCAAATCTGATCGTCTAATCTAAGCTAACAAATTTTATGCTTAGTAATCCAGCAAAGTCACAGCCTTCTACACTTTATAATCTCTGCGATATTCAATTTTTTTTCTGATATCGGCTTATACCAAAAATGGTCATTTACACCTAAATGGTTCGCTTTAAGTCTCATGCGTGATACGTAAAGCCGCATCACATATAATATACCAAGGAATCTGAATAGGCAATAATATATAGGGTACCATTTAAAAAACATATAACTGTTATACGTTTTGTGTTTTGAGGACACCCTGTATAACGTGAGAGTATTTAATGGGTCCCTATCCATATGAAATTATTATTAACCGGGGAGACGCAATATTAGAAAAACCTACCTTAAATATGTTTCAACTAAAAGACAACTAAGAATGAGAAGATATCATAAATATACTATACAGGGTGGGCTAATAGTGCGTGGACGGAAAAAAATTGAATATCGCAGCGATTATAAAAGTTACGAGGCCGTGACTTTGCGGTACGACTAAGCATGAAATGCGTCACCTCACGTCAGAATTTGAGTTCTTTTTGTACTTGGAGAAATCAGCAGATTAATTAAGGAAACTTCAATCATAGATAACTTGATTTTTTCGAATGGGAATGCCTATTTTGGTTTCAAGTATCAAATGTAAAATTTGATTTCTTTTCTAACGATATAGCATTCTCGATATCAATCTTTTTTGGTTTTCATTTTATTTCAAATTTTCAGTCAAATCGGTGTTTTCCGATCTTTCTGCGTGCAAGCGACCTAGCAGGCTACGAAAAATAAACAAAAGCCCGTTAATATGAAAGGAACCAAGTAACTTAGTAGATAGATGCAAATGAACTAGAGTAGCGAGGCAAGATCATGAATATTCTTTACAACACATCAGCTCTAACCGGATACAACAGCGGCAAGATATCTAATGTCAATGAGTAGCTGGGGTATGACAGAAGAGTTTGTTTTTCACAGCCTACTAGTTATTCAGGTCTACTAGAGCTTGACAACTTTCCAAAACGATTAAATATTTTTAAACAAAAGGAAAACTACCAGCGATTTTTGCTTACAGTCTAGCATGTTTAGAAAGACATTTCATATTTAATGGGATAAAAAAGTTAGTCATTTCCGTTTAGTTAAGTCAAAAGTGAAGATATCTCTGGAGCATTCTGGACATCACCTGAACTAATTGCTAGAATTTTTAAATTACGCTATGTTGTAATTGTGTTTATTTCATGTAGCTTTCTACAAACTAAATTATGTTTTAAAATTCACACAGGCCGCAATTTAAGTTCCATTTTCGCGATTTTGCTAATAAGTAGAAGTACCTACTGAAGAATTTGAAGGGTTCCAGTCAGAGGTATTATTACTTTTGACTTACGGAAATGGCTACTTTTTTATAGCATTAAATGTGAAAATTTATTCAGAATACATAGATATTCTACTGCCAGCAACAATCACAAGTAGTTTGAATGAATGAATGAATGAAAGAGGGAGTGAGGCTATCTGGTGGCTGGAACTACCAGTGCATAGGCGTACCAACGGGCCGTTTTGCACCTCTCCTTACCCTAGTTCCCACGTCCAGCCCTCATCGCAAAGGTGAGGATGGCCTTGGTTCCTGCCCATCTTATATCCTCAGGTTCAAGAACCCTTGAACTGAGTATAGTCTGCCTGTGATTCCCAAGGGCTTCACAGCGACAAAGAATATGTCCCGGAGATTCTTCCTCCTCCTACAGCGTGTACACGTCGGATCACTTACCACCCCCATCACATACAAATGGCGTTTGAAGGTGTTGTGGCCGGATAGCAGGCCAACAAGTAGCCTTAGTTGGCTTCTGTCCAGCGAGAGACACAACCGTCCCTTCTTAGCCAGAGGTCCTAAAATAAGTTATCTAGCTTGACGGAGGTGTCCGGAGATTCCTCTCCATCTGATAAAATGCTAATTTTGCAACCAAACCTCTGTTTTCCTTCTGATGGTACCTGCTGCCAGCTCCAAAGCCGGCTCAGGACCCAGGAAGTTATTCCTCAACCCTCGCCTTGCAGGCGCGTCCGCCATTTCATTACCTCTAACTCCAGTATGACTCGGCTACTCGGCACCCACATAAGTGACAGCTGATGTCTCGCTGAAATGTGATCCAAGACCTTTCTATATTGCAGAACGAGCCTTGATGTAAACCTGCAAGCACTTAATGCTTTTAATGCTGCCTGGCTGTCAGAGTAGATGGTGATCCGCCTGCTTGGCCCCTGAGTTTCGTAAATGCGAAAGACACAAGCTACAATCGCATATATCTCTGCTTGGAATACCGTGGTGTTTCCCCCAAAAGAGAGGGAGAGCTTTGTTTTTGGCCTCCATTGCCGGAGCCTTCGTCGGTAAGTGAGCCAGCGGTGTACCAGACTGGCCCTGTCCCCTCAAAAGGCCGCCTGCCGCTTGGCCCCACCCTTCCCTTGTACGATACCTCACGGTAAATTTGCAGTCGAAGCGATATGTAGGAGGAATTATATCACTCCTCATATGTAGGATAGGGTCATCCCCCAGTTCCGAGAGGATGGCAGAGTGTCCCCTCCCAGGATTCACAAAGGACAAACTGCCTTGACTCCACAATCGGAACGCAGATACCCTTGCCTCCCCTTAAGCTACCAAGTCGAGTGGAGGGAGACTCAACAGCGCTTCTAACACGCTCAACGGAGTCGTGCGTACTGCACTTGTTATACTAACACAAGCCAAGCGTTGAATTTTATTTAGCTTTGCTTTCATTGTCTCTATCCTCACACATGGACACCACACCAGCGATCCATACAATAAGGACGGCCTAACGATTGTAGTATAGAGCCAGAACATCACCTTAGGAGTCAAGCCCCAATTCACTCCTACAATCCTTCTGCATGTGCATAACGAATTACGTGCCTTATTGACTTTATGTTCTACATGTTGTCTCCAATTCAGCTTCGAGTCTGGAATTACGCCTAGATATTTTACTAATTGGGAAAGTTCAAGTGATGTTCCAAAGAAGGTTGGTCGGATGTATCCATCCAGTTTCCTTCTTCTAGCGAACATAACTAGCTCAGTCTTCTCGGCATTGACCGATAGATCCACCTCGTTGCACCACGATTCCACAATGCGCAGAGTGCCTTGCATTATCTGCGAAACAGTAGCCACGAATCGACCCCTGACTGCCACACTGAGATCATCTGCATAGGACCTGTACGTAAACACCTATATTCTTCAGCCTGACCAGAAGTTCATTCACCACCAGACACCACAATAAAGGAGATAAGACTCCGCCCTGCGGGCAGCCCCGCGCTACTTCAACGCTATACGAAATGTCATTCAGCATGGCAGTAGTCACTCGACCCTCTAAGGTGGAGAGGATCCATTCCACGAGGGAGGATCTCACCCCATGCCTCTCCAAGGCAGACCTTATTGAATCAGAAGTGTGTGTTGTTATTCCAACGTCTTCTCCAGTCTACAAACTATCTGTGAGGGTGAGGGTGAGGTGAGGGGCAAGTTTAGCTGACTTACCAGCTTGATAAGCAAACTGACAAGCATGAATGGTGCACCCTTCCAGAGGTCCATCTCTTAGGTGTCTATCAATTAGCCTTCCCAAAGTCTTCAGCAAGAATGAAGAAAGGGAAATAGGTCTGAAGTCCTTCGGGTGTGTATAACTACCTCTACCCGGTTTTGGTATAAAAACGATCTTGGCCAGTAGCCAGCTTCCAGGTGTGAAGCCGATGGCCAGACAAGCTCGAAATATCCTCACAAGTCGTGGAACGATTTGTTCCTGTCCTTGTTGTAACATCAGTGGAATCACACCGTCCAGACCAGGTCTTTTATATGGTGCAAATGTATTTATTGCCCATACTACTCTGTCATATGTTACGATCTCCCGTGCCATTATCCAGTCCTCTCTAGAGGGACTACGTGTTGCCTTCCCTGCGGTTGTGCTGATACCGATCCAGGGAAATGTATTTCCATAAGCAGCTTCAACGTGTCTTCCTCGTTGGTCGTAATATGACCCGAGCAGTTGGTCAAGGACCCTGTCTCAGACTTATTGTCCTTGCATAGGATTCTATGCATTCTCGCACTTGCAGGAATGTCGTTAATGGATCCACAGAAATTCCTCCATGACTTCTGATCTCCTTTTTGCACTCCTGCAGTACCTTTTTGTACCTCTACCATTCCGGAGAGCCTTTCCTATGCCTAATCTTTCTTAGTAGTCTTTGCACCGCCTTCCTTTTGCTTTCCAAATTATTGGTCCAAAAGTTTGCATTGACTCCTTCACTGACCTTGCGCAGGGGACAGCTAGTTTCAAAAGACTCCGTGAGGTCCCTACAGAGGGACTCCACCGCTGCCTCTATGTCATTTCCGCCACTGAGGTTATGGTCAGTAGATCCCGACCTGTTGGCCAAGTTCTGTTTGAATAAGGCCCAGTTAGTGTGCCTTGCATTTCTGATAAGGATATCTGTTCTTTCTCCGTTTATCTTGAACAGGATGTGCCTGTGATCAGTCAAGGATGGTTCCAAGGAAACCCTCCAGTCTCTCACCTCATTGCAAATATCGAGTGTATGATCGATGACCTCCTCTCTCACATTATTACAAAAAGCCGGAGTGTCACCAATATTCAGAATTTCCAAATTAGTGGAACTCACGAATTCCATGAGCTCTTCACCTCGTCGGTTGGTGTCCCACAGATTGTGATGGGCATTACTGTCACACCCGACTGAAAGATCAAGCCCTGATGCTCTACAAAATGTCACAAGGTCCTCCAGTTCCCTCGACGGGGGAGGATCCCTTGAATCATAAGGAAGGTATACAGAGCAAACCACCAAGGCTTTCTCGAACCCGACCTTTAGTCCCTGCAGTCCCGAGGTAAAGTCCTTCAGCTGCCATGTGTTGATGTCTCTAGCCATTACGCATGTCCTGGGCTTGCTTGCCGGAACATCGCTATATACCGTGTAACTCGGAATATTAAGCACGTTAATAAATCTATCTCTCAGACAGGGTTCCTGGATGAGGGCAATGTAAGAGCCGCATCTTCTGATCGTTTGAGGTAGAATCCTAGAGGCCGCTATGCAATGTTGTAAGTATATTTGAACGAAATAAATTTCACTTACCATAGATCTACAGATCTACATATCCTCGGAGCCGCGGCTTTCATCCTCGCTACTGCTCCAAAGGACTCGGACACTCTCCAGTCTCCCGCTGTCCGAGTCCTCCTCTCCGTGTTCACTCACTCTGTCTCCAGTAGCCGTGAGACCACTGGGTCCCGCAGCTGCCTGTGTTGTGGCCTGTACCGTGTCTATCTGGGTCTGGTGTCCCCCTTCAGGCCCCCGGGTGGGAGCCGGTGGGAGCCTGAATGGCGACACTCGCCCCAGTAGGTGTCGGTCGCTCCTCTGAGCGTTTAACTTGGCTTTCGCCCGTCACCGCCTCAGTTACATGCTTCTTTTTGCTCAGCAGTATGAACACCGCCGAGCTTGCTCCACAGTATAACCTGAGGCTTTTTTGATCTATAGCTTTCCAACTCATGAAGTTCACACTGAGAACAAGTCGGACCCCCTTCTGTTCCTTCTTGCCCTCTAGGACCTTCCACGAGCTGGGATGGATCCCTTGGTTCTGTTTGCCTAGCCTCCTCAGTAGAACCCCGTCTTCCAGAGGGGATCCCGGAAACCAGGCCATTACCCTATAAAATGTGGGAAGTTCATCGGAGCCTATATGGTTCTAAGCTTTGCGCCTTCCCACGCCCGCAAGTCTCCTGCCTGGGCCTCAAGCCATGCCCGCGAGATCTCGTTCTCGCAGACAAAGATGACTGCCCCTCTTTACAGGTAGCAGTCCCCGAACTGTGGAAGGGTGGCCCCCTCCGGGTGTCCATCCATCAGCACGCTGACCGCCTCCTGCACAGCGAAGGCCTGCGCTTCCGTAAGTTGAGTCCCTGGGTAGTCTTCTGGAATGAAGACTACTCGGGGCTCAGTTTGGGTGGCTCGCGCATAACTGGTATGCGCGTGAGTGAATTTGTTGGCTTTCTCCATACAAATCCCACGAGTAAGGGGGGAATATTCAGTCCACACCTGCGGTGCCCCCTGCACAGGTTTGAAGCAAAGTACTCTGGGAGGTTGCCCGGTATCCCAGAGGCTCCATTCGCGACGGTGCATACCGATCGCCACGCACCCTTCGGCACGGGTCGCATCACACCTTGGGTTGGTCCATCCACCAGGACTGCTTCGTATTCCACGAAGACGGGGACCACTGCGTGAAAGGTGCAGAAATAAGAAGTTTCTACATGGGGCAGGCGACAAATTGGTCTCCTACCCACTCCTGGACGGTCTTGGGCGCCTTACAGCCCCCTGAGAATGAAGAGGCTCGGAGAACCCCCGCACTCCCTTAGTCCCCATTACAAGTAGTTTACTTTTGATTAAATATTTTCTTGCTGACTTCGGAAATTGGCTAATAGCTAGTAGGCTTTGAAAAATGAGCGTTCTTGTTACCGCTATTGTTTCTGGTTAGAGCTAATATGCTGTAAGGAATTTTCATAATCTTGCCTCGTTACTCTAGTTAGTTTACATCTTTCTATTTCTACTAAGTTACTTGGTTTCTTCCATATTAACGGGCTTTCGTTTATTTTTTCATGGCCTGCTAGGTTGCTTGCACGCAGGAAAATCTAAAAACGCCGATTTGACTGAAAATTTGAAATAAAATGAAAACCAAAAAGTATTCATATCGAGAATGCTATATCGTTGGAAAGGTAATCAAATTTTACATTTGATTCTTTAAACCAAAATAGGCATTCCCATTTGAAAAAATCAAGTTGTGTGTGATTGAAGTTTCCTTAATTAATCTACTGATTTCTCCAAGTACAAAAAGAAATTCAAATTTAGCCATCTGACCTAAGGTGATGCATTTCATGCTTAGTCGTACCGCAAGGTCATGGCCTGCTAAGTTTTATAATCGCTGCGATATTCAATTTTTTTCTGATACCTACTTATACCAGAAATGGTAATTTGCGCCTAAACGGTTCGTTTAAAGTTCCATGTATGATACATAAAGTCACACTAGAATTGCCTAAGGAATCCAAATATGTAATAATATATAGGGGGTTCCTTTCAAAAAAAAATTAGGTTTGATATGAACCACCCTGTATGAACGTCAAAATTTAAGTCAAAATTATTTACGTTATAGCCCTCAAGGGTCCCTGCCATGATCCAGTGACAGATCTTTGAAATATTTTTCAGTAAGCCCACAGTCTTCCGTCCACGCACTATTGGCCCACCCTGTATACTGTACTATAAAATAAAAGTATTTTCACCGTGAGGTGAGCAATCATTGAGTCCGCGAATCGTTTGCCCTGAGTAGACACAGGGACCCAA
Source organism: Callosobruchus maculatus (assembly GCA_951848785.1). Lineage (NCBI taxonomy): Eukaryota > Metazoa > Arthropoda > Insecta > Coleoptera > Chrysomelidae > Callosobruchus > Callosobruchus maculatus. The sequence continues at coordinate 639,062 of CATOUR010000191.1, read as the reverse complement.
GGATGACTGCCTTCTGCATTCTGGCGGCTAAGAAGTGCACCGCCGCAAGGCACACCAGTATTTTGCGCAGTGCAGATAGCAGGGTATTCCTCATTCAACCTAGGGATGCAATAACCATAACCAGCACACTTACAGTGTAGTCTGGCTCGAAGTTATCCGAGCAACGCCTGATATTTGGTCCGCTTTTCCTCCTCCTTAGAAACGTTGTTCACCTCGGCAGGTGCCGAGAACTCTATTGTTATGTTCGTTAACATCATCTTTTGTTGGTCGTCGAGAAGAACTATGTCGGGCTTGTTTCCTGTATAAGCTCGAACGTGGGGAACGAGTAGTTCCAGTAAATCCGGCAATTTTTGGTTCTCCATAACGGACTCTATAAGGGGCGGCTCCTACGGAGAGAATAAACGGTCCTTTTCAAGTGATTTAATCCCAATTCCTGACGCTCTAGTTTTCAATATTTCTGCATGAAATTTTTACATGAAGTTTAAGAGGAAATTAAACAGGGGGCTATCGAAGCATTTTTTGAAAAAAATTGATTGAACATGAAATATGATCGCTTTAAGTTGCCTATCTTCTTCGTCAAATTAGTAATTTTTTTAAGAAAAGCCCAAAAGCAAAAATGAAAAAGTGCTTCGATATAACTCTGGGCAATTTCCTTCTAAACATCATGTGAAAATTTCATGTAAAAATATTGGAAAATGAAGCGTCAGGAATTGCCTGCGCTGCCGTCCGATCGCGGTGCGGCTGTTTCGAGCCGTCGATATCTTTGGAACCGTAGCGGCACCGCTATAGTAACTTAACTGATTGTGATGGCTAACATTTCTAGTGGAGTTATAGATACTCTCATTTTGGTATCCTGAGATTGTATCTTATCCGACACGTTCACTGAAAGTTCATCAAATGGGGCAATGCTAATTCGAAAGTAACTAAAAAATGTATCCGGATGTGCTCTTAAATTCGAAAAGGATGTAACAAATCTACCTCTGGTAAGCCTTAACTCGGTAAACGGATGTAACCAATATCTTCGGTTACTTTTCAAAACAAAATGTTTGTACATTAGGTAAGCAAAAATCGCACGCTTTCTTCCATGTATTTCCATTTTAACGTGTCAAGCAACATTGATTCATGCAGTGCCGCTACAAGACCGTCTCTGGTGCCTGTCCGCAAGCTCTACAACGGTTGTCGGGTGCATCTAGATACCCATAACCCTATTACGGTATACCAAGGTGTTAAAGATACCATCTTGACAATCCATTATAAAGGCCTCAGTCTCCGAATTCAACCCACTAGACCTTAGAAAAGAGCAAGTCGACTGCTCAGAAAATCCATGCTCTTCTAGATTTTTATAGAAGATTCAATGCATTGATGAGGTCTAAAAGGAAGTCGACTTCGGCAGTTTTAATGTGGGATTTTAATTTATGCGGGAGCAACTTCCGTAATGAACTGCTGACACCTCCGCGTGAAGTCGAGTGTGAGGCTGAGCTCCCCGGCTGCTTGTTTTGCTGCGCTAAAGAAAGGCTTTACCCGCATTCTCGTGCTCTCGCACAAAGCGGCTCAGGGGGTCGGTGCTGTTGGTCACATAGCAGGCAGTGGCTAATACTACCCTATTGTGCAGACACTCCAAACTCTTAATTTTTTTATTATTATTACTCTTTCTTTATTATAAGGAACCTTGGGGATGCAAGACGTTGCATCTAATAATTACCATTATTATAGCAGTCTGATTTCCATTTGCCAAATAAAGGTTTTGTGAGCTCGTGTTCTTAACAGTATTGCCGTAGCCTCGGACAACAAGACACAAAGAGTAAACAATAATAGTAATACTTCCATATCATTTTATCTCTTTTTGTTGTAAGATACAAAAATTAAAACATTATTTTTCCGCCACGCCTTTTTTTCTTGACCAATGATTCCCTCTCTTCAGTTTTCCGCATTTGTTTTGAAACACCCTGCAATGTGAAGTGAGTGGGTGCTTACTCAGATGTGTTAGTCTTAATACCTGTGACTTGCCATCACTGTCATCTGAAAGTAGATAAAATTCCCGCACTGAAAAAAGCGATATTTGGTTTGTCTTCAATGTGCGTGAACGAGATTTCAGCACATAACGTGATAAATACAGATTCCTAAACAGATATTACTCGCGTTTAAGCACTTCACTGGTAGGGCGGCTCATAATTTTTCTACTATTTGAAACTAGATTTTACTCATGTTCCCATAACAACCTGCTGGCCATTTTCGATAATTCTTCAGTCGGATTTTACTCATGTTTGTAGAAACTGGTGTCATTTTACGGCCACATTTAGCTGTTGTTTCAATGTCTCAATCAGATCTTACTCATGATTGTAAGAACCGGTAGGCCCCGTTTAGCTGCTGTTTGCGTATCTCAATCAGAATATACTCATGATTGTAGAAAAGGTTGGTGTTTTCGGCCCCATTCAGCTGCTATTTCTATGTCTCAATCAGATTTTACTTATGATTGTAGAGACTGGTGGGCTACATTTAGTTACTGTTTGAGTATCTCAGTCAGAATATACTCATGATTGTAGAAACGGTTGGCGTATTCGGCCCCATTCGGCTGCTATTTTAATGTCACAATCAGTTTTTACTTATGACTGTAGAAACTGGTAGGCCCCATGTAGCTGCTATTTTATTGGCTTAATTAGATTTTACTTATGATTGTAGAAACTGTTGGGCCACATTTAGCTAATGTTTGAGTGTCTAAATCAGATTTTACTCATGATTGTAGAAACGGTTGGCGTTTTAGGCCCCATTTAGCTGCTATTTTGAGTGTCTCAATCAGATTTTACTCATGACTATATGAACGGTTGGCGTTTACTTCTGTTTCAGTGGAATCAGTGATGTTCAGAAGTAAAACAAAATTTGAGACCACTATAATGGATTTTGAATTAATCACCCCGGAACATCGGTCGTCAAAGATTCAATTATATATAAGGTGGTTGGGTTTATAAAAAAATATCCACACTAGTTTAAAATTCAAAAATTACAGGTTTTCCATAAAAAACTCAGAACTTTTTGTTACAGAAGTCCTATTACTGGATAAAGTGGCGAATTTAACTGAATATTTAACCGCACATTTAATTTTGCTCTGTCAATAAAATTCTTGTAATTATTTGACAATAAAGTATATATCTCTCTATTGGCGTATAAACAGGAAACCATTGTTTTAACGTCATTCACACCAATTCCAGGCTTGTTGAGTGATATCATTTAAATGAGGAAGTCTAATGCCCTAATGAAAAATCGTCATGTAAGTCATTGCCAATTGTGTGTCGTCGTTGTTTCGGACACATCTTTTGAAGGCTTTGTATTTAGCAATTAACACTTACTTGGTGAAAATCCTGCATAGTCCTTTTCCTTCAATTCGGAATTTTGACAAAAATACAAAAAAGTAGATACTATCGTAACAACTACACGAAACAACGTAGCAAATACAATGACTAATACAACGGAGCACAGGGGATGGCGGCGAGATGGTACTACTTTTCTGTAAACAATACGCCATAAACAAGAATGAAGTAAAAAAGTTAACCAATGAGATACGTCATATTAGATATTCTAATACATAGCAGCATCAGAATTTCATTATCAAGTTTGATAGGTAGGCTGTCTTATGTTTTTAAAACCGTATACTATCCAGCACTAAAATAGAACAAACACCATGAACTACAGGCCTTACAAGTAGAGACGCCTTTTATTGGCACTTGTAGCTTGTAGCTGTAAGTGTAAATGCTAGCTGGCATTCTTACAGAACCTAGTAGTGTTGTTGCCTCATATCAGAAATTTTTAAACAAATCTCTCAGAAACATAACAACTGCAATTAGAAGACGTGAAAACAAGAAAACGAAGTATAAATATTTGAATCTACTCCCATTAAGTTATACAACGATTACTAAAATACTTTTGAACAGGTTATACTACCTATAAATAAACAACGTGTACACGCTAATTCGACGGTGGACATTGTACAGTATTTATTTTACAGAAGTGAGGTTAAGTTATCAATAATTCGTAATTATTATGTATTCAAGTCGTACTATTAATTGTTTCAGTCGTAGATAAAGAGATAAAGTATAGTATTCAACTCGAGGTAATGGTACAGGAGCAAACTTCAACGAGTCAGTTAATACTGTTATTACCACATCGTTGAACAATGTACTATTAGAAACATATCCCAACACAGCACCAAATACAAAAGACAACTATTCGTAATCAAAAGCAATGCATTAGGGTTAACAGTAGGTACCAAAGTTTTCAAGTTTAACCCTAGAACGCTTAAGAATTGTAAATCTTACGAAGGCGAATTTCAAATTTAGCGATAGGTCGGCAAGGCCAAGTTAGAGGAGTCGGATACAGCCGAGTTGGTCATCTAGTATTTTGACATAATGTAGAATCAAGCATATGCGAACTGCAATAGCACCTTCGTAAAATTTACGAACGCTTAGTCTTGGTGACGAAGTGCTTAACAGAATGAACTGCCAACGAAAAAGAACGAAAACCGGAGTACCTTGGCCACATTATGAGAAATGAACGTAAATACCGTATCTTGCAGAACATCGTCCAGGGTAAAGTGGAAGGTAGGAGAGGCCCATGTAGAAGAAGAATTTCCTGGCTGGCGAATCTTCGTAGATGGTATGGTGTCACGTCTGTCGAGCTGTCTAGATGTGCTGCCAACAAGATCAGAATCGCCATGATGATCGCTAACGTCCGGAACGGATAAAGCAAAAGAAGAAGAAGTCTTGATGCGTAGCTTGTAAATGGGTTTTGTGACGTCATTTTTTACATAATACCTGCTATATTACGTCAAAAAGAGGGGAGAATGAAGAGATCGCTTCGAACAGATAGGGCGGAAAGGTTGGCTGTCGACTTTAGCTTCTTAAATAATGGTTATGATGCCGATTACACTAATGAGAGTTTTCGTGAGTGTAGTGAAGATGAAGATCATCTAAAAGGAGATCCATTTATAGACTCTAAAAGCGAGTACTGTCTATTAAGGGATATAAGTGATGAAAACGAGGAAGAGAAGTCGTCAACTACAAGAAGGCCTTGTCGAACCATGGCTGAAGACAAGAAAAGGGATACCTGCTTTGCAACGTTCGATCCGCAAACACATTAGAAGTATTTCAGTACGATCTATCAAGACAGAATCACTGGTATTTGCGAAATCATCTAGAACCATTTTTGTCCCCTGTCCTGGCCAAAAAATGAAGAATGACGATCAATTATGCAACGCTTGCACCATGGCATTCTGTATGGAACACCAAGCGAACATTTGTACCGCCTGTAATTCTAGAATTGAATAAAAATGTTTTTGTCTCAGAAATGTATTACTAAAGAACCTTTTGGCACATTAGAACGTTTTATAATTCAAAATTGACAACTTACATTTTTTTATAATTATTTTTTCCTTAAGTCGTGAATTTTAGGAAAGCTTAGCTTTAACATGAAATAAAACATACTTAGCGTTCTAGGGTTAAGTGTTGAATCGAATTCTACTAATCTTAGATTGAAGCTTCATTCACAAAAATATAAATCTGACATTCTACTTTTCAATCAATCAATTAGTAGGAAGACGTATCACAGTAGATTGAGTTTCTTGGAACCATCGGTTGAAAGTAAAGTATAGCATGAAATCTTCTATGTGAAAGGTATTAGAAGAAATCTCGCATAAAACACATTTTTGCAACGCCAAATCTGTCAAATTAAACTTCCTCAAATGTTCTGTTTACTCTTTTATTTGTTTTTCAAATATGCCTCATTTAAGAAACTCAATGAACCATCACTGAGGTTCATCTGCCAAGATTACAGCACTTAGGCTTCATTGGGCCTCTTGTACATCCTCCCAAGGATCCCTCAAAACTAAGCGCTCAGCCATCCCAACCTAAGAGAAAAAGCGGTGATGCAGCTCAGCGGGATTCACCTCAAGTAGGCCATGGAAGGCCAGCGTTGCCCCAGAACGCATTCTTGCATTGATAAGACAGCTGACCAATCGCACATCCGGTGCTCAACAGTCTCATCTACCCGTTCACATTCCATGCACAGGAGTGTATCACTTAAGAGGTCTGGGTACACACAGTTATACATATGTATTTGCCATGTAAAACACGGATTGCTATTTCGAACAGAACTCACTTGTTTTCCAAACTACATTCACAATATTCCAGAAGGTGATAGTTAAGACCCTAATGAATGACGTCTAGGAGCATTCTTTGCAAAAAAGTTTTATAGTGTGCAAAAAAACTCGCCATGCAAAATGATACATTCTTCAAATGTCTGCAATTCAACAACCGAACACGATATCAAAAAAGGCCACAACAGTGACGAACCGCAAGCTTTCTTCTTCAATTTGCTTTTTGAGTTCAAAGGTAACGTCATGAGCTTCGAAATACGAAATTAACTTTTATGGTGACCTATGGACCGTAGCTTTGGACCGTTTGACCTTACCTTTGAGTTTTTGGACTTATCTCCCCTCATCTTAGAGACACACACTGGAGAAAGGGAACAGGCGGCCACGCTTCCTCGCTAACACGGGAATACATGTTTCCGTGGATTCTCAATTTCGCGCGCTATACCCTAGACCCTTAGACTCATATATGCAGAGGTATATTTTTAGCTGACAGTGACCAGTAGCAGCACCAGTCGCAGTTTGCAGGTGTTGCCTGGGCATGGACAGCTAATAATTAGTTAAATCCTCACTTGGATCGCTGAGAAGTTTCTTAAGGCAACCACTCACACACCTTTACACTGTGGAGTGCACAGGCGTATACAAGGGGTGGGGTAATAGGGGTAATTACCCCTCCCAAGATTTTCGAAAAAAAAACTCGATTCAACTTTGACTTATTTTATTTGACTTATTTATTTAAACAATTGTCGCACTGAAAAAAAATCTTTTTTCAATTACAAAAGGGCTTGTTTTGCATTATTACAGTGATGCATATCTAATATATTCCCATTGTTACATAATCAGTTGAATGTTCTATACAACGTGATAGCTTGTCTCAAAAATTCACCTAAACCATTAATTACCTGTTTTGAAAATTGCACCGATTAGAAAAGTTAAAACACTAATTAAAAAAAATGGAGTACGTGTTGTGGCTCCTAGGGTACCTGACTGTTGAGTGTTCATGATCGTTTAATTTTGTATGCTGTGCCAATAAAATGTTCACGGATGATACGTATTACATACTATTTCCGTAAAATTAATTGATTAATGCATCAATAGATTTTTTATTTCATTTCCCCAAAATACCTGATACTCCACTGTTTCACTGTTTATATCTTCTTTTTTATTTTAATGCTATTAACATTTGCCTTTTTTCTTTCATCAACGTCCTTCACGAAGGTATTACAAAACATGGTGAAAGCACACACAGCTTCATGTCACGCTACCCCCCCCCCAAGACTGTGGTCTGGATACCTGGTGGAGTGTCTTTCTCTACAAACACAACGGGTAATATCTTCAGTTTTGCGTAAAATGGCGTCACAAAAAGGCCTTATGTTGATAACAGTGGCGTGTTTAATAATAAAAAATGAACATGATGATGACTGAAGGATTACTGAAAAGATATAAATATTCTAGCGCGAATTTATTATCAGAATTACGGCTACACCCTGTTGACTGGCATAATTCCTTAAGAATGGACAAAGACCCCTATTTAGAGTTGTTGGCTGTTGTGAGTCCCCTGATAAAAACGTTTGATACTGTAATGAGGCCACATATAACAACTCATGAGAAATTAACGGCTACTCTACGGTTCTTGGCAACGGGCAGGACTTATGTCAACTATAATATTGCCTCAAGCACTGTTGGTAAACGCCACTGCTCCAACCCGAAGCTTGCAAGGATTTGTTCATTGCATACGGACACTCTTCCCCGCGCGACTGTAACTGCGCACGCCAAAAATCAAGCAGTGTTTGATTCCCAACGACTTACTGTGCACGCCACACGCTTCCCTATACACAGCGAGTTTTAGCTGTGCACATTCAAGTCTTGAGTTATCCCTCTGTGTGAGTGGGGGCCCTTAAAAGTTGAGCAGCTAGAAGTGTCACGCCACGCGGCCTCAAATGCTTTATGGGTACGGTCTCTAAGCAGTTTTGTCATAGGTCAGAAGTAAAAGGCATAAAGAGGCCCCAAGATTTTGGTTCCTCCAGTCTTTTTTGCTATTTTAGGTTCAGTGTCACCGCCTCGGTCACCGCCTGCAGGCCGCAGTTATACTTCTAGGCGACAAGCGACAGGTGTCGGGTGGTAGGCGACAGGCAACGTCTCTTATTTCTGGTTTGCATTGTTCCTTTTGTTCCTTTTCATCATTTATACTTGACATAGGTGACAGGTGATAACCCAGCGATGTCACTGCGACGTCACCCGTATCTGCAAAATGCGACAGATTCTCGGGCGTCAACCGGTGGCGTCACCTGGTTCTGCTAATATTGATCTGAATTGCTCAGTACGCGCACGTCAATAGAAGTGGCAAATTATAGTGATTTCAAAACAAGGCTTTGAGATCTTATTAAGCGAAGTGCAGGCAAGATTTCCAATACGGAATAATTCTGATCCTGACCACAAAAATAATGATTACGTGGTCAAATATAATCTCTCAGCAGGATTGTTCGGAATCATGCAGGCCTTTTCTCAGTATTTAGCTTGGATTCAAGTTAGAATGAGATCAAATGACCCTACAGTCATTCGAATAAATACAAAATATCTTTCGGGATGGTTTGTGGTGTCGCCAAAAAGATGATGAAATTCGCCGTAATGACGAAGTACTGCCTTAGCACTGTGAACACTGTACTTCCTTGCTCGTCTTGTTCTTCTATAAATTTCTTCTTTTTCACACATTAAAAGAGTACGACGTGCTTTTAACGATATCCGATATATACTAACTTTATTTGCTTATTTCTGGCCATCAACCATTAGAAAATACAGAAAAGAATAAACGCGATGACACTCAATACCTGCAACCCGTCACCTGCCACGCGACACTTGTCGCCTGTCACCTGGAAGTATAACTGCTGCCTTAGGATCGAAAATGTTCTGCCAATTAAAAAATGACATCTGTGCTGAATGGCACTGTTGACCAAATTCTTGAAACAGGTACTGATACTAAAAGTTTTAAGACATTTTTATATTATATGCTGGTTCATAAAAAGTAGGAAAGAATTTACTTCAGTAGATACAAACGGCGTTTCACTGTGAATCGGAACCGATATTGACAAAACCGGATTTTTCTCGGACTAGTTTTTTCATGCTGATTCCGAATCTGTATTTAGTTTTTCTCTAGCACCTGTAGTTTTGGCTATCTTTGTATACGAACAGACAGACAGACAGAGGCTTTGCATAAGCTATACAATGAGAGCTAAAATGGGCCAATAGCTGTAAAAAAAGGTAATAAATGAAATCCATGCGATCTTAATGCATAATTGGGAGTCTAACTTTGTTTTAACCTATTAGGCATATATAATAATAATGACCAATAATAATACTTTATTCGTTGGTTTTAAAATGTAAATTACACAATGTTGGGATAATAAAAAGGCAAAGTCCAGTTATCATTCACAAGAATGGCTGCTCTTTTACTTAACACTTCATTACATACATAATTATAAATTTATATGTTGAACATCTGTTTCATTCAATTTATTCTATAAATATCTCATTGTTAATATGTTTCAGATATGTAGGTCATCCTAGTCTTGTTTAAGCCTGATGTAGGTTATTACTGATTATGATTATTTATATCTTTCACACTACATTTCTTTAAAGTGAGGCCGATAAATGTTTTTTTAAAAAGCAAATGATCTATACAATTTATGTCCTACAAACCAATATTGCTGTATTACTTTAACAGAGAATATTGCAGAGTTCAGTCTTCTAGCGGTTACGAAACATATCGCTTAGTTCATTCTACCAAATGCGGATCTCCCATTAGGCTGAGTAGCCTGTAGCCTAGTGCACCTGCTAAAAGCGGCCTCGCAGGGGCCTCAATGAAAAATGGCACCATGCCGATGCCGGTCTTGTGATCTAATGCCCGCTTGCATTAGAAAATAAGATCACTAAAAATATTTTCACTATTCATGAGTTAAAAATCATTTATGATAATAAAATAAAACTAGTTTATTTTTGTAAAACGAAATAATTATTAGGTTATGAAAAAATACTGAATCAAGGTTCTCTTCACACCCACTGCTCAATCTTTACATTAAAACTCTGAACAAAAATATAAGAATTTGAAAAACAAAGCAACTTACTGAAGTACAGAAGATGAATAATATTTTAGCAATGCACATGAAAGAGCGAGAACAAAAATATTTTCAGATGGAGAAAAAGATTTGAAGGGAAGAATTTCGAATAGAGGTGTCCAATACCTATTCTTTTAGATAAATTGGGGGTAGAACTTGAAAAAAGAAGTAGTGCGTACAAAGAAAAATTTCAATTTTTAATAAACTTCATTCTTGAACCTAAGTCAATGTAGACCGTAATATGAACTTATGAAAATAATATTAAGAAGTAGTTGAGTAGTAAAAACAAAACAGGTATAGTCAGTTTCCTGATACTTTAGACTGACTTGACGTCTTCTTGATAGTTAGCAGCTGACACAGAAGTGCAACACAGGACTGCCTTAGTAATATTTTTACTAAATATCTCATCGCCAAAAAATAGTGACTATATTTATGAACAAAAAATTTATTCACCATCTAAAAGTTCACAGGAAAAATGCTTGACCGAAACAAATACACTTTTTTATATGGGTATTGTTATAATCAATTACTCGTCAGTAGTGGTTCAAGTACCGAGTGCAGCAGTGGTGCAGCATGTACGTATGCCGTCAAAGCATGTGTCAAGATTCATTCTGTCTGTTGGCACGGATGACAGTCTAAAGTATCGAGTAAAAGGGTATATATTGCGGCTTCTGAAATGTTAACACTAATTTTTGAAAGAAACCTCATTGATATATTTACAAATCTGCATATTGTATTATATGTATTAAAATTAACTCAACCAAAATGGCCTTTATAAAAAATAAAAATAGGTCAACAGTGAAGGACGAGGCTGAATAACCTTTCAATTTTGTCAATTGAGTATGAGATCACGAAGCATGGCCTACGAGGTGGAAATATTTGTAATTCATTGATATAAATCACAGACCATAAAACAGAGGTATATATAAATTGAATTGACGTTGACGTTGTCATATTTCAAATATAAGTCAATTTGTTATGCCTATGCCTGTGCATTTTGAGGCCTTTACGGAAACTATGATCGGGTTAACCGGATCAGTTGGATCACTGATCCTGACGTTCGGAAAGTGACCTGGGATCGGTCAGAAATAGGGTATTCACTCTTGTACTCTTCATTGCGATCGGATGATTCAGATCAGTAGCTGCTTTACTTTACCATCTGTTTTATTTATTGTTAAACCAACTTTTTCTTTTTCGTTGTTCGATGTCCGTTAAATTCATGGAATCATAAATGCCACTTGACAGCTGTTTGACATATAACTGATCTATCCGGATCCAGATCAGTGTTTCCGTAGAGGCCTTTGATACTTTCAGTTACCTCTTTTTGATTTGTGCCGGTATTTCGTGTTTTGTACCGGAAATTTTTCCAGCTGTGACAGAAACTGACAACACCTTACTCCAAAATTAACCTACAAAATCGCTTTGACTGCAACGAAATGCCATGTTGACATTTCGTTACTTGAGTATTACTCAAGGAAGCCTTACGTAAGGGACCCTCAAGTAGTTGTCGAAACACAAAACCGAGCACAACGCCTTACTTATGGGACTTAAGGGGCCCTAAGTATCGACTATAAATACGGCGAGTAGACAGAAGGAATTCCCCCTCGTATAAATACATTACATATTCAATCATCCAAAAGACCACGATCCGCCACTGCGTTCTACAGGCTTAAAAATCTTTCTCGCACATGTTTGCCTGAATACAAGAGCGTGTCCTGCTAAACGCAGCGAGTGCCCTCTGTCGGGATCCGGGGGTACATCTGAGAAATATTGCCAATCGTTAGCATTGGTTTTTATTTGTCCAAATTCGTCCGTACAAACCGTTCACACGGGCATCACCTTTTCGGTAGGTAGTTTTTCACAAGGTGAGCCTACGAAACGCCTACGGCAATTTCATCGTTTCGGTCGCGCGTTGTCACCAAAGACCGAATAGCTGATTCGGGAATAAAACCTAGTTGGTGGTAAGCATACCCAAATGAGAGACTTAAAATAGAGTGAATCCAAAGTTTTCTGTTACGTAATCTACGCCTCCTTCGACGATACCAGTACAAAATTAGAAACATATTCACGTCCATTTGCAAGAAAAATATTCAAAGATGAACCGAAAACCCGGGATCGGTTGAAAGTCTGTTTACAACTGTTTTCTGTGTGAACATATTATTCGGTTTGCGTCGATTCGTAAAAATTACCAAAATGGTGATCTGACCGCATTGTGTGAACGGGCTGTAAGTAAATGGTTATTTATGGTCATTTGCAATGAATAAACTTTGGCCAGCGCCGTAAAAGAAGGTTTTTGATCGTCTGTCGGTAAAACAGAAAGGATCAAACAGAAATCCGAGCGGCGAATGTCTGCAAACATTGTAAGGCTACGGTCAGAGTGCATCCGTCTTCGGGCCGAATTTTTACCCTGGCGTATATGGCCGACAACGATGAAAAAACAAATCCGGCAAATCTAATGCGGACAGTCACAGTCATGCGCGTCAGTCCTCCACGACGCAACTGTGACAACTCTCCACCGTTGCTGGCCGTATGGCCAGTGTAAAAAATTGGTCGAATACGGATGCACTCTGACCGCAGCTAAATTCGATGCCATGACATCCGACGATGCGACGGTACGAAACTGTTCCTATTGGTTGAAACATTTTGATTTGACAACATTTTGAATATTTCAACCAATAAGAACAGTTTCGTACCGTCGTATCGTCGGGTGTCGTGTGCATCTGAATTAAGCTTTAGGCGTTCACACATCGCAGTGTTGAAAACAGTTTGTAGTACCTCGCTACAATTATTATTATATTCGACGAGAAAGAGTGCTTTTATTTTCGTTTGTGAAGGAAAAAATGATTGAGCTAGTCATTCCCGCGAATAAATGGAATGTCAGTATTTTTTTGACAAATGGAACTATACAGTGAATTCATAAATATGTCAGTCTACCAAATAACGTTGCCGCTATAATGACCACGAATGAGCAGCAATAATGGCAATAACAGCGAATGCGACCGAATGGCAACGTTTGTCAGAGGTATCCCCGACTACGACTCTGAGAAATGCTACAATCGCGGCAAATACTGCGCTCGCGGCGATAAATGATTTAGATGTATTCAATTCCGTCCGCAACGGTTTTACTCGTCGCGAGTAATTTTTAGTGGCAGCGAGTATGTCACACTAAGCGAATTTGCTTAGTGTGACATACTCGATTCATAAACTCGCAGTTGTCGTTGCCGTCGCCGTTCGACGTTACAACATAAATACATTGAAACGCCTAATGTCGGCTACACACGTTCCGGCAGGCCTGTCAGTTCGAACTGAATGGTCCGCCGACGTCCGGTCGCCTGAGCGTGTGTATGGTCCGGTCGACCTGTCAGTTAAGACTGTTCAGGCGGCCGGAGAAGAATCACATATATGTTCGTTCCTCCGTCCGGCCTGACGTCCGGTCGCCTGAGCGTGTGTATGGTCCGGTCGACCTGTCAGTTACGACTGTTTAGGCGACCGGAGAAGAATCACATAATTATATGTTCGTCCATCCGTCCGACCTGACGCACTACGATTGGTCTATTCAAAAAGAAAGTGACAGACAGCTGGTGTTTCCACGACATTTCGATCTCGATGAGATCCTAAAAAATAGCGAATCGACCTTGAACAGGAAACGTTTTGAAAACGTATCCAATTGATGTTTCCACTATATAGTGAGTAATTCTTCGATATCTCGCAATATATACCTAATAGAAGAAAATATCAAATACAAAAGTTATCTGATTAAGACGAACATAAAAAAAACATAAAAATATTTTGAGTTATACAGGGTGTTGCGGGAAAGTAGGGTAGTGATCAAATTGATTTTTTTATATGGAACCATAACTTTTTTAATTTTTCTAGTTTCCATCATCGATCTCTATTTAACCCTAAAATATTTTTGGGATTGGCTGCGATGTTGCCAAGTTATAATTTATTTTCTAATAATTTCCGGATTTGCAAGGTCGCAAGCAATACGTCCAAATTGATATATTTCTTGAACTTTTCTCAATAATATTATACAGCGCGTTACTTGAATATTAAGTGAATATTATTATTATCAGCAATGCGCATCTACAGGGTTTTTTTGGCAGAATTTTAAATTAAGGCAATTTGAAGGTCATTTTACTCTGCTTTTTAAATGTATGTTTTATTCTAAATCGAAATATCTACTAATACCCTATCTCGCTTTGTAATATTTTTCTTCGCGTTTGTGACGTTGCCAAGATATAAATTATTTTACCAAATTTTCAAACAAATATCTATGATTTTTATTAATATATATATTGTATATTTTATTTAACATAGAAGTACTCACTAGTAATCGTTTACGGCGTGAACAAGTTTTAACTGGTGTTCCTAAAGTAATAAAACCGTTTTCCTTACACATACTGCTTATTTCGAATACCAGGTCAGTAAAAGGTACACGAACGCTTAAATATCTCCAAAGCTTGCTCAGCTAGAACGAGAAAATCTATATCTGCAGGTTTTCTAACATGCAGAATTCAAAAATTATAACAGCAGCGTTGCCAGATTCACCACTTTTACGTTACATGTCATAATTTTGTTATTTTCAATAAAATGCTCTACTTATCTTTATTGCAATGAATTGCGCATGTCGAATTTAGTAGGATTTCATAACTTCAAAATTTTTGTTTCCATTGATTACTGAGATACGGCAACACCACTTTTTCAGTAAAAAGTACCGGAACGCTTGAATATCCAAAACTGCCACCGCTGAAGCGAAAATTATCAATATCGGATAGTTCTTTTTACAGCGAAATTCAAAAATGCTAACATCAGTGTTGTCAGATTTACCACTTTTACGTTAGACTTCATAAATAGGGCATTTCATTCAAAGTAATGACGTGAAAGATAAAATTGGAAGATCTGACAACACCGATGATAGAATTTTTGAATTCTGTATGTTGAAAAACCCCTAAGTATTGAACTTCAGCGCACCAGCTGTGGCGGTTTTGGAGATATTCAAGCGTTCCGGTACTGTTTACTGAAAAAGCAGTGTTGCCGTATCTCAGTAATTAATAGAAACAAAATTTTGAAATTGTGAGACTTTACTAAATTCAACATACGCAATTCATTGCAATAAAGATAAGTAGAGAATTCTATTGAAAATAACAAAATTATGACGAGTTACGTAAAAGTGGTAAAATCTGGCAACGCTGCTGTTAGAATTTTTGAATTCTGCATGTTCAGAAACCTGCAGTTATTGATTTTCTCATTCCAGCTGTGCCAGTTTTGAAGATATTTAAGCGTTCCTGTACCTTTTACTGACCTGGTGTTCGAAATAGCAGTACGTGCAAGGAAAACGGTTTTCTTATTTTAGGAACACCAGTTAAAACTTGTTCACGCTATAGACCATTACTAGGGAGTACTTCTATGTTAAATAAAATATACAGTGTGTTCTATTAATAAAAATCGGAGATATTTGTTTGAAAACTTGGAAAAATAATTTATAACTTGGCAGCGTCGCAAACACGAAAAAAATATTACAAGACGAGATAGGTTATTAGTGGATATTTTCATTTAAAATAAAACATACATTGTTACATTTTAAAAAACAAAGTAAAATGACCATCAAATTGCCGTAATTTAAAATTCTGCCAAAAACACCCTGTAGATGCACATTGCTGATAACATCCAAAATAATATTCATTTAATATTCAAGTAACTCGCTGTATAATATTATTGGGAAAAGGTAAAGGAATATATCAATTTGGACGTATTACTTGCGACCTTGCAAATCCGGAAATTAATAGAAAATAGATAAAAACTTGGCAACGTCGCAACCGATCCCAAAAATATTTTAGGGTTGAATAGAGATCAATGATGGAAACTAGAAGAATTTAGAAAAAGTTACAGTTCCATATATAAAAAACAAGTTGATCACTATCCTACTTTCCCACAACACCCTGTATATTTCAAAATATTTTTAGGATATGCGTCTTAAATAACCAAATAACCTTTGTACTTGACATTTTCTACTATCAGGTATACCTTGTGAGATATCAAGAAATTACACACAAAACGTTTTACAAGCCCGTGGAAACGTAGTTATTTCACATTCGCCTGAACGTGTGGATGGTCGTCAGCCAATCAGAGGCGACCGGTCCTTAGGCGGAGTGTTCAGTTCGAACTGACAGGCCTGCCGGAACGTGTGTAGCCAACGTAAGACCATTCATATTCGCCGTCCGCCGTTTGTAGCCACCGGCGTATAAGACAGTCATAGTCGTCGGTACCGGTCATATGATATTGTTAATGTTGTTTCTGGGTTTTCTCAAGTTTTCTGTATTGGTTATTGGTTCTGTCTGTCTTCACCAGAAAAATTAAAAGATCTTTCACAAAGCCAAAAACACTGATGATAAATCGCAATAGAACATGTTAAAACACGATGGGAAAACTATGTTAACGGCACGAACGGCGAGTTTATGAATAGCAGCCTTGTGCTACGAACGGGGACAGTCAACGCCAACGGCAACGGCGATGGCGAGTTTATGACTCGGACGTTACATTCGTAGCGAGTATTCGCTTTCCATTTCCACGTTTGTGATGTGACATAAATATGTCATTCGTGTGGTTCTTGACCTTAGTCTGACTATACGAATGTTGAAGACGTAGATTATTGGCAGTGTAAAGACTTATTTTCAACAAAATGTTTCGTTGATTTCCCGTAAAAATACTTAATAAATAATAGACAGATAATAACACATAAATGACTAAAATATATAAATATAGAGTATATACAATATCATAGTTCTGAATGTTCTAAATCAGTTTCATCAAATACATACGTTTGCTCATAGACAGACCCTTTGATACCCGTATAAACCGTATTATAATTATAAATGAGCGTCCTACTTTCCATATCATGATCGGGAAATCTATTTCCATTTTTCCTGCATTCTTCCACAAAAAAGTTTGCAAAATACTGACTCGTCTTTACAGCTTCTACACTGTGTGGTATTCCTACGCCCATCTTAAATTCAAAGATATTTTTCTCAGGATGAAATTGTACCCCGTAAAACGGATACTTGTTGTTTTCCATGGACGAAATGAATTCGATGCCATTAATGTCCTTATCTGTTGATAGTATTTTCCATTCTGGTAAAAGATGATTGTTCCTCAAGGTTTCTTCGGTCAAACAGTACCTGTGAAAGTTATATGTCACATTTTTTGCTTTCAGAATCTTTATAACTGTGTCTGGAGCCTTGGAGAACAACCTACTCTTCTCGTAATCTGAAAAGGACAAGATTTTATATTAGTAGAATTACATCGAGTAAACTATGTACAAAAGTATTCTAAACAGCGCCGTCGCCAACCATAGGGTCCACTTGGATTGTCCCACTCGCCCCTGCGAAATTTTTAGAGACCCGCGAGGTTTTTACAATTCACACAAATCACATACCGTTTTTGGTACACATATTACTACACATTCTTTTAAAGCATTTGGTCGGTTAGACTACTGTCATAGGACCGTTTTCACATTACTGCTAACAGGAATCCAATTAATATAATTACGATTTAAATGGAATTTACAAACTTAACGAATACTAAGTTTTCAAAACCACGGCAACCAGTGACCTGCGTTAAGTCAGCTTCAGGAAACTCCTGTTTTATTCTATATGCTTCATGAAACTACAGGCCTATTATAAAGATATAGATATATTATAAAGCAAATATGAGATTCGAATACAAGCAATTACTTAAATATCCCACAGGGTCTATAAGTATTAATGAGCATTACCGTTTGTCCGTCTGTTACTCCCATTACTGATACTGTTTAGTAGTATTCTACAATACATACTTCTTGCTATGCGGGCATAAAATTTCCGTTTTTTTGGGCTTTATCGCCCAATCACAGTATTGAGATGTTATAACGGTCGTCGATGGTAGTTCAGCTCATATCCAAAAAATTCGAACAGAAAAACTATTTTAAAAAAATCTTTTATTTAAATAGGTACTCTAAAAAGAAAAAAATTATCATAAGAGCTTGTCGCGAAGTTTACGTAAGTACTTGTAAGTATTTATTTAAACTGAAATTTTAAGACAAACTTATCAAATTAAGTTAGTCAATTAAATAATGAGATTATGAGTTAATAGAGTTTAGAGCATTTGAATAAAAACTTTTCTTTAATTTTTTTTTGTTTAATTTACTTTCTACTTCTTAGTTATTTTCTATTTATATTCTCCATATTGGATTAAGAGTGATGTCAAAATATTGTTTTAACTATTCTCGGCAAGCTCTTTTATGTGATACCCATATTGCAGAAGTGTATAAAAAATAACTATTCCGCCATCTTCGATGGTCCGCCATCTTTGACTTAGAATGACGTCATGTTATTTTTCAAGTCACCCTCAGCAAGCCCTTGCATTCCACCCATATTGTAGAAGTGCATTAAAAATAGCTATTTCGCCATCTTGGATGGTCCGCCAAATTGGATTTAGATTAACGTCACATTATTTTTCGAGTTACTCGCAACAAGCCCTTTCATTTGGTACCCATATTGTAGAAGCGCATAAAAAATAACTATTCTGCTTTCTTGGATAGTCCGCCATATTGGATTTATGACGTCACATTTGTTTTCGAGTTACTCTCAAAAAGCCCTTTTATTTGGTACCCATATTGTAGAAATGCATAAAAAATAACTATTCTGTCATATTATATTTAGAACGAAGCCACATAGATTATCGTGCATTGTCATCCAAACTAAATGTGTGTACAGAATTTCAGCTCAGTCGATTGAAGATATCTGCTTCAAAATTGAGTAGCAGGATTCCACACGAACAAACATACATACAGGGTGAATTTTTAGTACGGGATCGGTGAATAACTCCACTACTTCAGAAGATAGCGAAAAATGTTGTATATTAAAGTTGTACCCAAGGATATGCTCCTTGCTCAGAAAATATTTTGATTTATACATGTGGCACCCTATATATTATCCCATATTTAGATTCTACTAACGATTAATGATAATATAAGGTATTGCAGCATTATACACGGTACTTCAAAAGTTATGAGCCTTTTACGTCCCACACCGATAGGTGAGGGGAGTACTGTGATCGCGAAAATTTTCGATTTTGAGATAATATACTTTTTGGGCGTTTTATGATGCCTATATAACGAAAATCCACGTCACTCGTTTCCGTAGGTCTGTCTGTCGGTCTGTCTGTCGGTCTGTCTGTCGGTCTGTCTGTCGGTCTGTCTGTCGGTCTGTCTGTCGGTCTGTCTGTCGGTCTGTCTGTCGGTCTGTCTGTCGGTCTGTCTGTCGGTCTGTCTGTCGGTCTGTCTGTCGGTCTGTCTGTCGGTCTGTCTGTCGGTCTGTCTGTCGGTCTGTCTGTCGGTCTGTCTGTCGGTCTGTCTGTCGGTCTGTCTGTCGGTCTGTCTGTCGGTCTGTCTGTCGGTCTGTCTGTCGGTCTGTCTGTCGGTCTGTCTGTCGGTCTGTCTGTCTGTCGGTCTGTCTGTCGGTCTGTCTGTCGGTCTGTCTGTCGGTCTGTCTGTCGGTCTGTCTGTCGGTCTGTCTGTCGGTCTGTCTGTCGGTCTGTCTGTCGGTCTGTCTGTCGGTCTGTCTGTCGGTCTGTCTGTCGGTCTGTCTGTCGGTCTGTCTGTCGGTCTGTCTGTCGGTCTGTCTGTCGGTCTGTCTGTCGGTCTGTCTGTCGGTCTGTCTGTCGGTCTGTCGGTCTGTCTGTCGGTCTGTCTGTCGGTCTGTCTGTCGGTCTGTCTGTCGGTCTGTCTGTCGGTCTGTCTGTCGGTCTGTCTGTCGGTCTGTCTGTCGGTCTGTCTGTCGGTCTGTCTGTCGGTCTGTCTGTCGGTCTGTCTGTCGGTCTGTCTGTCTGTCGGTCTGTCTGTCGGTCTGTTTGTCGGCCTGTCTGTTGGTCTGTCTGTCTGTCGGTCTGTCTGTCTGTCTGTCTGTCTGTTGGCGTTTTCTAGCCTCCTAATCTCAGTAACCGCTACATAGATTTTGATGAAATTTGGGTAGTGATATGGTGTAGGATCGTAGTAGGTAATGTTGCAATTTTGAAAATCGGTGCATGGGCGGCAGAGTAATTAGCAAAAAACGAAAAATTTCAAATATCCCTCAAACTTCGTTTTTAGGTGTTTCAGGGGTTCCTGATCATTTTCTACTTTTTTTTTGGGGGGGGGGTGAAATTGGGGCGGTTGGAAGGTGGGGGGTTGTAAAGCTGAACAACTTGTTGTACTCATAATAGGCTGTCTACTGACCTGAGAGAAAAAGTCCTGGCGGTATCATACACTTTTTTAGGTCCATCCGAACATTGCCTTGTGTATTACAGGAACTTAACGTCCTTGACAGGAACCAAGGAACTTTTTCGGAATTTTCCGATGTATACATACGAGTATTGCTTTAGATCGTTCTGTATTTTATAATGTTGAAATTACTGAATTGATTTTAATGAAGTTTTGGCACAGTATTACTACTTTGTAGTTGCGAGGATGGAAAACGCGTCTGATTTTTAGAAATCGTCTCGGTGGCGGCGCAGCAATATTAAAAAAACTAAAAATATGAAAACAGCTCAAACTTCGTTTTTAGGCGTTTTAGGGGTTCCTGTTCATTTTTAACTTTTTTTGGGGTGAGAGTGAAATTAGGGTGGGAGGGGGGTTATAAATCTGAAAAATTTGTTGTACTCATAATGGGCTGTCTACTGACCTGAGAGAAAAAGACCTAGCGGCATAATACACTTTTTTAGGTCCATCCGAACATTGCCTGGTCTATTACAGAAATCAAGCAAATTTTCTGATGTAGTTATACATACGAGTATTGCTTTGGATCGTTCTGTATTGGATAACCTAGAAATAGTTGAATTAATTTTAACGAAATTTGCACACAGTTTACCGCAGCGAAGATGGAAAACGCATATGGTTTTTAGGAATCATGTCAGTGGCGGCGCAGCAATAATTAAAAAATATAAATATTTTTTACAGGGGTTAAAATTGGGGTAGTTTAGGAGTGGGGGTGTGAAACTGATTTTTTTTGTAATGGTAGTGGAGTCTTCATTTCCCTGTAAAGAAACGACATAATATACTTTTCATCTTTATCCGAATGCTTCCCTACCTTAGGCAAAAAATAATTTTTGAAATTATCTTGATGTAGATAATTCTGTAATGTATGTAGCTCATTATTAAACTGATAGCAATGAAATTTCTAAACCGGTATCGGATAATCGGCATGCCATTAGGATATCAGATTAAGATTGCAGAATAAAAACTGTGTCGTCCTAGTTACTGCGGAGACACAAAAGACTATTTACGAGAGTTCTTATGTTTGAACTTTTTTGCGGGGGGGGAGCTTGCGATGATTCGGTTGCAAGAGAAGCTCAGACTGTAGCTTTATGCTATGGAAAAATAATAAAACGGTATCACATTACGATGTGTGAGAAGTACTGAGTCAATCAACTTGACTCCATTTTTATACCCAAATCGCTGTCAAATGTATATTGGAAATTAACGAATCAAAAATTAGTTTTTGTACATAACCACATAAAAGATATCCTCTAGTTTTTGAACAGGCTGTAAAAAAGTCGACGACACATATTCGTATACAGGGTTAGGTAGAATGCAAAATCTAGGTTTTCTCTTTTTTTTTAAATGTAACCCCTATATTTCATTATACCAAAAAATTGCTTTCAATATGGTCTTTCATATTGGTATAGCATTTCATTAACCCACATTCATCAGTTTCAGAGAGATTTCGATTTTTCTGCAAATTTTAAATATACTTTCTATTTGTGTACTGAAATTTATTTATTAGTGCTATATATATATATAGAAATAACACGCCAGAGTGACACGGAAGGTAGATTGGCTTTCGATCAATCAGATAACATCGACATGACCTTAGTAAAAGTTTTCTAGTTTTCGAGATATTGCCACTTTTAAGGTTTTTCAAATACCTTTGGTCATTTTGTTGCCTGTTATGGCTATAAGGATTTGCGGACTTATGATATTTTTTTTCTCGGGCTACTACTAATAGTCGGTTGAGACGACAGGGTATTGATTTCATTGAAAACTATCGCGGTATGTTAAAAAAACAACCGAATTCTTAGATTTTGTGTGAATGCGAAAACCTTAACCAAGGTTTAACTGATTACTGTGACAACGAATGAACGAGACTGGATCAGCAAATGCTAAAAACTAACCTATTTAATGCTCTTTCAAAAATAGTATAACATTTATAGGTTCTTTTTACTAAAAATTGAACAGCTCCAAGTTTTGACATAAAAGTCGTAACTCGTAATACTTCTACGTCTAAAACGCCTAGATACATTGTCCTTTTTAATTCGTTGTAGGCATCAAAATAATAAATAGAACATAAAGCTGTTTTTTATTTCCATTTATTTTTAGTCACTATAACAGATTTTCAAAATGTTTACCACCCACTCTTATACACAACCTGCATCTTCTTAAAAATTGTCCCTTTAAACTTCTCAAATCTAGATCAGCTGCTTGATGGATCTGTTGACGCAATCCATCGGCTGATCGAATTGGTCTTCCATACACTTTATCTTTTAAACATCCCCAGTAAGAAAAGTTCAGAGGGTTCAGGTCTGGAGAGCGTGGGGGCCCAGAAACTGGTCCTTGCCGGCCAATCCATCTGTTAGCGAAGCTTTCATCAAGATAAGCCCTTACTGCACGACCATAGTGCGCAGGGCACCCATCATGTTGTAACCACATCCTTCTTCTTGACTCAAGAGGCACATCTTCCAAAAGAATGGGTAGATGATGTTGCAAAAAGTCCAGATACATTTCTGCATTGAGGGTCGCAGGGTGTTCGAATGGCCCAATGATGCATCCGTTGTGGATCCCGGTCCAAAGATTTACCTTAAACTGATGCTATGAACGGTCCTCTCTTATTTCATGGGGATTTTGCAACTGCCAGCTGTGGATATTGTGCAGGTTAAGATACCCATCTCTTTTACAGGCCGACTCGTCGCTCCAAAAAATCCTGTCGAAAGAATTAGGGTCTTCCTGATGCTTCTCCAGCATTGTCCGACAAAACGAAACACGTGTAGCAGCATCAACAATCTTCGCATTTCACCTCTAGTGAGTACACAGACATGGTGCTAATTTATGGAGAAACAAGAAGCGTCTCTTCACGCGGCAACGTCTTGTATAACGCAAGACTGGCAGCGAGATTGTACTCTGACAGATACCCAAACCGCAGGCGAACGACCCATGAGATTATTTTTCGCACTGTCAATTCCTACCGAGAAGGCAGAAACCCAGGCCGGAAGGGTTCTGAGGGAAGACCCCGTAGTACTCAAGAGGATGAAGTTGTATTAGAGCAAGTGGAGAGTGCTGGAGAAGCATTTTCCTACAAAACGAAACACGTGTGGCATAATCACTGCTTAATAGCGTTTGAACTCTTTGGATGTGGTATGGGTGGTATTCGTATCTCTTCAGAATACGTTGCGCCTGCGATTTAGATACGCCAGTACGTCGTTCGATGAAACGTACTGAAGTTGATGGGTCCTCCGCCACTTTCTCTAATACAACTTCATCCTCTTGAGTACTACGGGGTCTTCCCTCAGAACCCTTCCGGCCAGGGTTTCTGTCTTCTCGGTAGGAATCGACAGTGCGAAGAATAATCTCATGGGTCGTTCACCTGCGGTTTGGGTATCTTTCAGAGTACAATCTCGCTGCCAGTCTTGCATTAAAAGAGACGTTGCCGCGTGAAGAAACGCTTCTTGTTTCTCCATAAATTAGCACCATGTCTGTGTACTCACTAAAGGTGAAATGCGTAGACTGTTGATGCTGCTACACGTGTTTCGTTTTGTCGGACAATGCTGGAGAAGCATCAGGAAAACCCTAATTTTTTTGACAGGACTTTGTGGAGCGACGAGTCGGCCTGTAAAAGAGATGGGTATCTTAACTTGCATAATATCCACAGCTGGCAGTTGAAAAATCCCCATGAAATAAGAGAAGATCGTTCACAGCATCAGTTTAAGGTAAATCTTTGGACCGGGATCCACAACGGATGCATGATGGGTCCATTCGAACTCCCTGCCATCCTCAATGCAGGAATGTATCTGGATTTTTTGCAACACCATCTACCCATTCTTTTGGAAGATGTGCCTCTTCAGTCAAGAAGAAGGATGTGGTAACAGCATGATGGGTGCCCTGCGCACTATGGTCGTGCAGTAAGGGCTTATCTTGTTGAAAGCTTTGCTAACAGATGGATTGGCCGGCAAGGACCAGTTTCCAGCTCTCCAGACCTGATTCCTCTGGATCTTTTTGCTGGGGATGTTTAAAAGATAAGGTGTACGGAAAACCAGTTCGATCAGCCAATGAATTGCATCAACGAATCCATCAAGAAGCACGTGAAATTTCTGATCTAGATTTGAGAAGTTTAAAGCGACAATTTTTAAGAAGATGCGGGTTGTGTATAAGAGTGGGTGGTGAACATTTTGGAAATACGTTATAGTGACTAAAAATCAATAGAAGATGAAAAAACAGCTTTATGCTTTATTCATTATTTTGATGCCTACAACGAATTAAAAAGGACAATGTATCTAGGCGTTTTAGACGTAGAAGTATTACGAGTTCTATGAAAAAACTGGAGGCTATTCAATTTTTAGTAAGAAGAATCTATAAATGTTACACTGTTTTTGAAAGAGCATTAAGTAGGTTGGTTTTTAAGAGCATTTGCGGATTCAGTCTAGTTCATTCATTGTCACAGTAATCAGTTAAACCTTGGTTAAGGTTTTCGCATTGACACAAAATCTAAGAATTTGGTTGTTTTTTTAACATACCGTGATTGTTTTCAATGAAACCAATACTTTGTCGTCTCAACCACCTATTAGTAGTAGCCCGAGAAAGAAAAGATCATAAGTCCGCAAATCCTTATAGCCATAACGGACAACAAAAGGAGCAAAAGTAGGAATTTTTTGAAAAACCTTAAAAGTGGCAATATCTCGAAAACTAGGAAACTTTTACTAAGGTCATGTCGATGTTATCTGATTGATCTAAAGCCAATCTGCCTTCCGTGTCACTCTGGCGTGTCATTTCTGGGACACCCTGTATAATTTTGTTTGTATTTAACGAACAAGTAAAATATAAGGTCATAATAGTTTTGATGAAGTCAAAACCCTGGATTATCGAGATAATATAAATCAAGTATGCTGAGGAAACAATTTTTTAGACGTGATGCATAATTATCAAGCAGATTTATCAGGTAGGCTTTGAAATATCGATATTTTCCATAACCTGCTCAATAATTCCGTACTGTGTGAAAACCGAGCTTTAAAAATGAATTTTTCCATGCAAGAGAGTATTTAGGAGAATATTTCAGAAATTACCTACTTGCCTGTAGAATGTATCAACTATCAACAGCGATATACAAAACGGAGGCATTCTAAAACTGATACATCTAAAAGACTGAAGAATCGTTTTATTCGGACTGTGTCGTTCAATATTTCATAGCCTACCTGATAGATCTGCTTGATAATTATGCATGACGTCCTATACAACTCTTTCCTCAGCATACTTGACTTATATTATTTCATTAATTCGGTGTTTTGACTTGATCAATATTATTATGGCCTTATATTTCAGTTATTCGTTAAGTCCAAATAAAATTCGATAGTATTTTCTCAAAATAAATAAATTTTATTACACAAATAGGAAGCACATTTAAAATTTGCAGAAAATCGAAATATCTCAGAAACTGATGAATGTAGGTATAACAAGTGCTTTACAAAGATGAAAGATCATATCAAAAGCAATCCTTTGGTATAATCAAATATTGGGGGTTACGTTTAAAAAAAAAAACAGAAAATCTAGATTTTGCATTCTACACCACCATCACCTTCAGTCGAATTAGAGGACATTTTGGATACAACAATGGTCATAACTTTTGAAATACTCTGCACAATGTTACAATTCCTTATATTGTAAGAAGGGGGATTATTAGTAGAATCTAAATGTAGGATAATACATAGGTTGTCTCATTTGAAAAAAAAATATGTTTGCATCACCACGTAGTTATGGATCACCCTGTATAAACAAACATATTTTCTGAGCAAGGAGCATATCCTTGGCTACAACTTTTATATACAACTGTTTTTGCTATCTTCTGAAGTAGTGGAGTTTTCGACCGATACGGTACTAAAAACTCACCCTGTAGATACTTATAAGGTGCGCCACCTCTTATGTCGGTATGATTGCACTGAATAACTTTGAAAAAAAAACAACTAGTTTCGATTTATGAGGTATTTTTATTCGATTTGATCCATTGCAATTTATTTATACTATTTTTTGAACACGACATCAATCAAGTGGCCGCCTCGATTGGCCAAAGCCAAATGTACCCTTTTTGCTGCGTTTTTCAAATAACCCCACAAGAAGAAGTCCAGGGCAGTCGCCTCTTTTGGATATCAGACGTCTGGAAATTTTTGTTGGAGAAACTAAATCGTTTGATGTGCAGTGTGGCATGGCACTCCGTCTTGTTGGAACCAGTAACCGTCAAGACCTTTATCACGCATTTGCGGGCAAACATAATGAGCCAACATCCATCGATATCGATTTCCATTGACTGTTTCATTTTCTCTGAAAAAGAATGGCCCAATGATGGTCACTTTTTGATCAGGCAATGACGTTTCGTGGACGTTTCCGTTCCCCAAATGCGGCAATTTTGCTTATTAATGCTGCCGGATAGTGTGAAATAGGCCTCGTCGGTCACCAAAATTTACTTCCAAAAATCAGGTTCAGTGTCAGTCATCCGAGCGACTGTTTGGGCATATTCCAAGCGACGTGCATGGTCTGTAGGCAACAGTTTTTGTGTTAACTGCAGGTGCAAATCATTCTTCAGAATGCGTCGCAAAGTGGTCCCATTAACGTCAAACTGCTGAGCGCGGCGACGATACGACACCTTTGGGTTCTGGGCAACGCTTTCTCTGACCGCTTCAACCAGTTCATTGGAACGTCTTGGTCGTTGATGAATAGCACGTTGATGATCTCTCAGTCCTCCCAGTCAACAAAATTTGACATCAAACGTCGAATAGTGTTGTCGCACGGTGCTCTTTGGCCACGATATTTTCGACGATATGCACGTTGAGTTAATTACAACTGAACGACTATTTTCAATGTACAGCGTCACTATTTTAGCGCGTTGTTTTGGTGTGGAGTGATTCATGACTACAATAATTGTACAAATTAATTTGAAATTAAAGATGCTCAATAGCTCTTCCAGGATCAAAAGATTAGGGAAGCAAAATACCTGGCCGTTCGGATCTTCGGGTGTCAGGTGATCCCAGGGAAACATTATGCGTACTTAGTTCAATGAATTGTGCTCCCACCCCTCGTCAGGCTAACAACAGCAGCTGTCCTTCGCAGCAACTTCGTACTGACGACAGGTCCGAAGCCCAGAGAAGCGTGTTTAGAGCCGATTTTATATATACATAATATACGAGGTCTTGCATCCAACATAAACTCTGTCCATCAACGTCTTCAGACAGAGAAGCCACACATTCTGGCACTTACAGAAACTCGGTTCTTCAACAATTGATAACTGCTTTAGATATCCAGGATATGACTTATACACCCGATTTAGACGAAGTTTCCGCGTATGCGTGTACGTCAAATCTGGGCTTGTTTGTCATCGAGAGGAAGGAGGAAGAGCTCGAAATAAAAGGATTGACATCATATGGCTTAAAATATCGTTCCAAATCACTCCAAATTCATATGCTGCATCTACAGGCCACCAAGTAGTAAAAACTGCAAAGAGCTTTTCGACAAGCTTTCGGCCACTGTGCTGCAACCAGACCATCTTAATTGAGAGATAGCCTTTCTTGGTGACTTCAGCGTTTACAACTCATATTGGCTCAAACACTCAAATAAAACGGCTGACGCGGGATGTAAAGCTGAAGCCTTCGGTATTAGCTGCGGCGTGGAGCAGATAGTCAAAGAATTAACAAGGATCCCCAGCCGCCACGGGGAGTTTGCTAGTCTGCTGGAACTATATCTTACAAGGACTCCAACAATTTACACAGGGAAAGTAACCGCTCCACTAGGATCGTCTGACCATAACACCGTTTCAACACTATGCAGGATGCATTCTCCAGATATCAAAACAATAGATACTACTACCAGTCCTTTCCCTGGAACGACGTCTACTCAAAGACACGAGACCCATCAGCTTGCACCCAAGAAATAACAGAGGTATTAATATTCGGCATGGAATCCTATATTCCACATGTCGCCAGTCGTCTCTCCAAAAACAAGCCATGGTTTAGTCAGCGTTGTAGAGATGCAGTTACCTCAAAAAACCAACATTACAAAGAATGGAGGAAAAATACAAATGCCATCGCACTCTTATCGACGCCAGAAATCACTGTAAGCGCGTAATTGACAGCAGCTATGCGAAACACAACCAAAAAATTAAGAACAAGCTCTTTTATGTCCTAGTTCGTCCAGAACATTCTGGTCTGTAGCTAGGTCTGTTAGTCAAAACTTTTCCTATTCGTCAATATCACCCTTGACCAGAGAGGACAAGTCCATCGATTCTACTCGTAGAGAAAAAGCAGAGATCTTAGGGAGGTTTTTCGCAGCCAATTCTACCGTAGACTTCCAAGGAAGTACTCCGACCACCACCATAAACGTGAACTCGAGAATGGCAGAGGTCAAATTTCAACATGGAGATGTAAAAAGTATCCTCCAAAAACTAAACAGGAAGAAAGCTACTGCTCTTGACCAAATTCTAGCCATTGTCCTTAAACGCTGTACCGCTGAGCTTGCACCTACTCTTTGCAAGCTCTTCAAACTATCGTATCAGCGAGGCGTGCTGTCCGCTGCATGGAAGATTAGCTGCGTACATCCCATTCCTATGATCCCACCAACTATAGACCTGTGACTCTTCTGAGCATCATATCTAAGGTTACGGAGACTGTCATTGACACACAGCTTCTCAAATACCTGAACAATTACATCATAAATTATCACCAGTATGGCCTCCGTAAGTATAAGGTTCACGAGGGACCCCCTGGCCTTCGTCACTCACTTGTGGAACACTTGACATATCGAAAACCTTCGATAGATTGTGGCATAAGGGATAACGGACACCGGTGTTCCTCGGGGATCTGTCCTATTCCCTATACTGTTTCTGCTGTACATCAACGAGTTGCTGGAAATAACATCCAATCCAATCTACAGCTTCGCACGCGAGTACATTAATATCGTGCATGGAATCAGGCAAGCCACTATCATCCCAGGAGAAGGTGCGTCGGCGACAGCAATATGCCTCACAGATTAAAACAATAGTCGAGTGGGGATTAGTAAATAAAGTTCAGTTTAACCCACAGAAAACTCAGGCAGCAACACTGATAAAAAAGTCTCATGTTCTGCTTCTGGACACTAACCAGAAGAGAGCAATTAGATTAATCGATACGCCTAACCTCACAAAGCTCCTCCACAGCCAGGAACATCGAAAAAGGATGGCTGACCTATCCCTGTTTTACAGATTTTATCACGGAAGATGTTCGAGTGAGCTCTCCCAGATAATAACACCAAAGGCAATCCGAACCAGGAATACTAGAGCGGCTCTGCGAGCTCATCCTTACCAGGTCGAGGTCCCTACTCCCCAAACCAATCTCCTCCAGCATTCCTTCTTTTGGAGAACTTCGGCGCTGTGGAATGAGCTGAAAAATACAAAAAAGAGTGTGTTGCGTGCTGTCGCTCCGCAGCTGCATATCACCATATATAGCCATTATACGCCATGTGCCCCAGTTCTGCCTTCGACAGATCAACGTTTTGCTTTCAAAAATGCTGTACACCTAGGTAGTCTCGCGAAAGTCTGCAGTGGAAATTTCGAAGTCGTGAGGTTTGTGGCACTTTTTGCCATTAGAGATAAATTTATAGGGAGAATTTATTACTCTCAGAGTTACTTAACGTAAAAAGATATTCAAAAGACATTAATTGCTGAACTAAGGTGTGTTCTACTGCTCTTATGCGCCAACCACCACCGCATCATGGAGCACTTTTAAGAAAAAACTGTCAAGGATCTAAAGGTCAACTGAAGAAATTAGGTGAAAAATATCAAAAAAAAGATGAAGGTTTCTTGAAATTAATTACACAGAATTTTCATTATAAAAATGGTAAGAAGTTTCATACGAATTGGAAATGTACCTACTTCTAATAATTAAAATTACTTGGGGCTGGGTAATTTTTCCAACTT
Source organism: Callosobruchus maculatus (assembly GCA_951848785.1). NCBI lineage: Eukaryota > Metazoa > Arthropoda > Insecta > Coleoptera > Chrysomelidae > Callosobruchus > Callosobruchus maculatus. The sequence goes on along the minus strand of CATOUR010000191.1, from coordinate 608,595 downwards.
AAGTTCAATTAGGTTCTGTAGATTATGGTAGCAAACAAATCTTGAAAAATGCGAGTCTTATTGATTCAGTTAATCCTTACTTCCTTTTCTTTGTATCTTAATAGCAAAAATGCTCGAATTCCAGATTATGTTTATTTTTTTGGGTAGCCATTCATACCTACATCACTAAGAATCATGTCGCTCAGGTCTGTCTGCTGATTTTTTTCAGTATCGTAATACCAATACCTATGATTACTAATAACCGTTACTTAGATGCAGTCGATGCTTAAGCCAACGTAAATAAAGGTATAAGATATCCAGGAATGCACCAACCAATCAACCAACCAAAGCAATTTTTTTCAATGTCGTAGGCCATCTATGAGGCTATCAGTATCCAAAACACTGACAAGATCATGTATGTAAGTGTTGCTTACCTGCAGCAAACCTTAAAGGAACAGCAACATTTTTCAGTTCGCAGTTGGTTCTGATGTCATCGCCTTTTTCCGCAAAACCCAAAACTTGCATGCCCAGACAAACGCCTAAGATAGGGTAATATGTACCTTTGTCATTGGTAGCTTTAGCTAGACGATACAATTTTCTAGCCGCTTCACCATATCCTCCTGTTTCGTTGAAATATGTGCCTCCGCCAGGAAAGAGAACACTGAAAAAATATTTAGCTTACCACAGCGCTGGATGAAAATGCAGTATATTAACATTAGGTCACTCTAACATCACGAAAATTTAAGTCACTCATTTCTGTTAATGTGTCTGACTAGCGTAGGTCTTTTGGAGTCTGTCTATTGCTATTTTTCTAACCACGTTAACTTAGCAACCGATTCACCGATTTTTGAAAATCGGGGCATTGGTGGCAGAGTAGTCAACCAAAAACTAAAATCTACAGAATCAATCCAAACTTAATTTCTGATCATTATCCATTTGGAGATGGTAACACAAATATTTTGCATTCATAGATGAGTCTATATTGTCTTTAAAAAATGCTGATGTTCTAGAATTTAAGTTACTATTCGAATATTGGTTATCAAGTAATAATATGAGAAGTATTTTGCAACCAAATCGTCGCCCGCCCGCCCTCACTAGAAACATCCATTACAAAATATCTCGCAAATAGTTTCTTGTACCTCTGTAGGAAATAGGACGTCACAGTTTTTATTTTGCAAGCATCAAATTTTCATTAAAATCAATTCCACAATACAGAACGATTTAAAGCAATACTCGTACGTATACATCAGAAAACTCTAAGTGTCTTGGTTTCTGTAATAGGCAAGGCAATGTTGCGGTGGACCTAAAAAGTGTATTATACCGGTAGAATATTCTTTCGCAGGTCAATGAAGAGCCTATTATGAATATAAAAACTTTTTCAGTTTTACAATCCCCCCCCCAACCACCCCAATTTCATTCTCACCTAAAAAACGTGGAAAATGATTAATATCCCCTAAAACTTCTAAAAATGAAGTTTGAGTTGTTTTTATATTTTTAGTTTTTTCTTTGTTGCTGCGCCGCCGCTGACACATCTTTTGAAAACCATACGCACTTTCCATCCCTGTCACTGTAATAATACTGGGTCAAAATTTCATTAAAATCAGTTCACTCATTTCCACGTTACTCAATACAGAACGAATCTAAAGCAATATTCGGATGTATATATATTATGTTACGGCTAAAGTGTTTACTTTGATAGTTTATACACTAGCTGGATATTATACAAACTATCTAAAGTCTGGTCATTTTGATGGAAATTCATATTTCTACTAAAATAGCTATGAATATTGGTTGGTTTGTATACTATCCAGCTAGTTTATAAACTATAACAAGATATGCCGCTAAAGTATAATACCACAAAGATATCACACATGATGTTAACCAGTGTTTCTGGTTAGTTTACAAACTATCCAAATCATTTGGATAAATTATGCACCTAATATCTCTAGTACTACATAATAACCAACTCCTTGGTTGGAATGTAAACTAACCAATCCTCTTTGGTTACTTTAGGTTAGGACAACAATTTTTAGTCAAAAGTAAAGTTTGTTCATAGATAAAACATACAATTGCTATTCGATTCGATTATCTGAACATCATAAGTATTCATTACATGATAATCATTCTTGTTATTAGTGTTAGGTTCTTGTTCGCGTATTCTCTTTACATGTTGCAGAAGTACATTATAATCACTGTCATTCTATAATTTTGAATTTTGGGACTCTTTCTCGTAACATTCTAATAGTAACTTTTCAAATTGCCGTTGCTGATCCATTTTTGGCAACTCGATACTTGTTCTTAAACAAATTTTACAAGGCACGACAGTAAACAATATCGACACGTCACACTTGCACTTGCCATAACCATAACCTCACTTTTCTGTTAAATTGAACAAACAAAAATTAGTTAGTTTACATATCAACCAACGAGTTGGTTATTATGTATTACTAGAGATATTAGGCGATTACCTTATCCAAATGATGTGGATAGTTTGTAAACTGACCAGAAGCACTGGTTAGTATGTATGGTATCTTTATCGTCTACACTTTAGCGGCATATCTTGAATAGTTCGTAAGCTAGCTAGATAGTATACAAACCAACCAATATTCATAGCTATTTTAGTTGAAATATAATTTTCCATTAAAATAACGAGACATTCGTTTGTATAATATCCAGTTAGTGTATAAACACTATAAACTATCCAAGTAAACACTTTAACCGTACAGTGTGGTCCAAAGAGTGTGCAACAAATGGGATTTTTTTTATTAGCTGCACAATCAAAAATCCAATATTGCCAAAAGTTGGTGAATGTCCGATAACTAATTTAGGTGCGCTTAGAATGGTTCCAAGTTCATCAGTATACGGGGTGAATCAAAAAATATAAAAATTGTACCCTTATTATCAAAAATTCAGCAAAATGTTATTAACAAAAGTTGATTAGAAATAAGAGCTATGCCTAAATACCAAAACTTGGCCTCCTCTGAGAAAAAAATTTTTCTGGAAAAAGTGCAATAACTCTCCCAAAAATTTTTTTTTTAGTAAAACTGTTTGATACACTAATTGAAATTGAATTAATTTAGTATAACTTTATTTAAATTCAAGTATTTTTGTGAAATTTACCTGAGGTTAAAATTTTTTTGGGAATCACAAGCTAAATGTTTGTTGCAAGGATATTAAATATGGCTTTATAATTTCGGCAAAAATCTTTTTACTAAGGCAAGAGGTTGCTTATAATTACATGCATATCAGAATAACTCTCAATAAAACCGCAAACCTTTTATTAATTTTTTATTTCTAAACATGTATTTAAATTAATCCACAAACATGAAATCTTACTAAAAAAATCATGGATACCCATGAAGGAAACAAAGCGTGGAAACAAAGTGAACTGTGTGTATTAATACATAATTATAATAAATGGACATGTCATAACCGTATTTTACCATAAGTGAAAAATTGAAAGCTAAAATGAAAAAATATGTGAAAAGTAGGAACAAAAGGAAAACATAGTTAAGAAACATAAAATAATTATCGGCGCGTCTCGGTATGTCCACCTTCTCGTTCAATGCACTTAATTGTCCGGTTATAAAATTCGCTAAGAGTAGATCGTAAAACATTTCCCGGTATATTCCGGCAATGTACTCGTATTGAGTTTTCAAGCTCCTCGAGATTGTTAAAGGGTCTATCCTTATACACCTTTTGTTTTAGATAGCCCCATAAGAAAAAATCTAATGGGGTAAGGTCCGGTGAACGAGGAGGCCACCGAGGATTAGTACTTCGTCCTAACCATTTATTTCCAAATTCCCCATTTAACCATTCAGTAATGATTATGGCTGAATGGGCCGGACATCCGTCGTGTATAAACCACAACTGATTCCGTTCTTGCAAATTTAAATTGTCCAAAAAGTCAGTTAGTTCGTTTTCTAAAAACTGTAAATAAGTGTTACCAGTTAGGTTTTCGCGAAAAAAAAAAGGTCCAATTAATTGATTGTTCATTATGCCGCACCACACATTTGTTTTCTGATAATACTGGTTTTTATTAGCAATAACGAAATTTGGATTTTCATCCGACCACCATCGACAATTTTGGGACGAAACAACCCCATTTGTTGTAAAGGTGGATTCATCCCCAAAAAGAATGTGCCTGTGGAAGTCTTGCTGACCTTCTATTTCGCCTTGAATCCACATGCAAAAATCGAACCGCAAATCATAATCTCGTTCTTGGAGAGTACAGATGAACATAGGCTTGTAAGCATGATATTTATTTTTCTTGAGTATTCTCTTCACGCTGGTTTTCTTCACACCCGTATAGGCGAAAATCTCTTGGGTAGATCGTCGTGGATTTTCGACAACTGCTTGAAGTACCGCCAATTGATTTTCTTCAGTACATACGGTTTTAACATGTTCATGTTTATAATTGTAGTTTAGAGACCCAGTTTCTTTAAAATTAACCAAAATTCGGCTTACTGTTGAATAATGAACCTGTTTATCTGGATGCCGTTCATTGAAAATATCTGCTGCTTCTCGAACTGTTTTGTAGTTGTCACCACATATTAAAACCAATTCCGCCCTCTCGGGTAACGTTAACTGTTTAGGAGGAGGCATTTTAGGTACGTAAAAAGACAATAACCGAGCAATAATTTTACAATATTGTAAGAAAGTGAGACTAATGTCATCAAACTGTCATATTGTTTACTTAAAACCCACATTTGTTTTTTTTCCATGGGTATCCATGATTTTTTTTTGCAAGATTTCATGTTTGTGGATTAATTTAAATACATGTTTAGAAATAAAAAATTAATAAAAGGTTTGCGGTTTTATTGAGAGTTATTCTGATATGCATGTAATTATAAGCAACCTCTTGCCTTAGTAAAAGGATTTTTTCCGAAATTATAAAGCCATATTTAATATCCTTGCAACAAACATTTAGCTTGTGATTCCCAAAAAAATTTTAACCTCAGGTAAATTTCACAAAAATGCTTGAATTTAAATAAAGTTCTACAAAATTAATTCAATTTCAATTAGTGTATCAAACAGTTTTACTAAAAAAAAGAAAATTTTTGGGAGAGTTATTGCACTATTTTCAAAAAAAAATTTTTTTCTCAGAGGAGGCCAAGTGGTGGTATTTAGGCATAACTTTTGATTCTAAACAACTTTTGTTAATAACATTTTGCTGAATTTTTTAAAATAAGGGCACTTTACTCTTGTATAATATACATTAGTTATCGGACATGCACCAACTTTTGGCAATATTGGATTTTTGATTGTGCAGCTAATAAAAAAAAAATCCCATTTGTTGCACACTCTTTGGACCACACTGTATACATACATCAGAAAATTCTAAGTCCCTTGGTTTCTGGAACAGGCAAGGCAAGGTTCGGATGGCCCTAAAAATAGTATTATGCGTCATTGGACAGCCCATTATGAATAGATTTTTTTACCACCCTCCAATTCCTCACCCACCCAAAAAAAGTAGAAAATAATCAAGAACCCCTGAAACGCCTAAAAACGAAGTTTGAGGAATTTTCTAAATTTTTGGTTTTTTGCTAATTACTACGCCGCCCAAGCGCTGATTTTTAAAATTATTGCAACATTACCTACTACGATGCCCCAGCATATCGCTCCCCAAACTCCATCACAATCCATGCAGCGGTTACTGAGATCAAGAGGACAGAAGAACGCCAACAGGCGACCGACGGAAATGAGTGACGTGGATTTTCGATATGTAGACATCATAAAACGCCCAAAAAGTGTATTACTCAAAATCGATAATTTTCGCCATCACAATACTCCCCTCACCTATCGGTGTGGGAAGTAAAAATGCATTTTCAAACTACTCAAACTTTGTTTATAGGTTTAAAAATTTAGATTATCCCTGAAAATTATTTTATTAAGGGGATAAAATTAGGGTGCGGTGGGTAGAAGGATGGAAGGACGCAATTTTTTACTAATATGGCGCGAGGGATGCTATAGCCAAATAGTATGAGACGTGGTATAGTTTTACTTCAATGAAAGGGAAGGGGATATACCTATATTATGGCCTGATGTTAGCGGGTAAGTCCAACATTAATTTTGATTGTCTTCCAGCGGGAGGGGGGGACTATGGGCAAATAGTATCAGAGATGATATAGTTTATTTATATTTTTAGTTCAAAGGAGGAGGCACGTCCCTCTGATCCTCTACCCAGTATCTACGCAACTTCATTTGAGAGTGTATTTTTTCTGCTTATAAAAAATACAATGCTGCAAGTTATAAAGTATTAAAATTCATATAATTTATCTTTTAAAGTCTGGACTGTATTAACTACAATCGCTCTCTGTTATAATAGTTGAGACCGTTAGCAATCTTCACTAGATCTGCGTATTTTGTAATTTGAAACTGTAATTATTTTTCAAAGCCATAGATCACAGAACCCTTTTTGGTTATGAAGCGTGATCTTAGTATCCGTTATTAAACATTATAAATAAATACTCAGCGATATCAGAGGGTATCCTGAAGGAGTTTATTACTTTAACCTAATTTTTTAATAACATTGAGACTATATGGGATAAGAGGGCTTCCACTAAAGTGGATTTGTGAATACTTGATGAACGGATCACATTACGTTGAGATACGTAATCCTAGATCAAATAAGCGTTTAAGTGAAGTGGGAGTTCCTCAGGGCTCTGTATTAGGACCACTGCTTTATATCATTTTCAAGAATGATTTTAGTAGCGCTAACTATGTAATGTACGCCGATGATACGTGTCTAATAGTGAATGCCGACAATCTTACATCCCTGTCGCATAGCGCTACTACAGAACTACGACGTACACAGCAGTGATTCTTGGACAATGGACTCGCATTAAATGCTAAGAAAACTCAACTGATAGAATTCCCATATGGGCAGTCCAACAAGGATGATAGCTTGCTACTGAGAACCCTTGATAGCTCTATTCAAAAAGTTGAGTTTGTCAAATTTTTGGGTGTCTATATTAACTGGACATTGAGAAACCGGTCCTAAGTGATCATTTTATAGATTATACTCAGGTAAAAACACTACAAATCGTATTTTGACTTTCTGAAACAACCAAACAACCACCAGGTGGCGTAGTAGGCGCAAATAGCTGCTGTATTCAATTTTCATAATAACTGAACTTTTAAAAAGAAGCAATCAAAAACAAATTACAGTATAAAATCAGTTTTTATCACTACTAAACGTCAATTTGAGCTGGTCACAGAGTATTATATGAATTCTATAGCAAAGATAGTAAGAAAAAACAATGTGAGTAGATCTTGAAAACTAAGGCCAATTAACAGCAAAATAAAGCAAAATAAGGTGGCATAATAACAAGGATAACAAAAAAATGATACACAAACGTATTTCACATGCGCATACCATACCTATTGTCAGTGTTTTCAGTGTTCGATGGAGTCTATCGTTTTAGATGCACTTAAGCATTCATTCTAGCGTAGATAAACCTGCCAGTTTGAGCATCTAGAGCAACAAAGAAAATAGGTATGGCATACGCAAGTGATTTAGGTTTATGTATTTTATCTATTTAAATTGCTATTATACCACCTTATTTTGCTTTATTTTGCTGTTAGTTCGCCTTAATTTTTAAGATCTATCTGTGATCAGCTCAAATTGACGTTTAATAGTCATAAAAACTGATAATCAATTTTATACTGTAATTTATTTTTGATTGCTTCTTTTTAAAAGTTCAGTTATTATGAAAATTGAGTACAGCAGCTATTGGCACCTACTACGCCACCTGGTGGTTGTTTCAGAAAGTCAAAATACTACTTGTAGTGTTTTTACTTGAGCATTACCTATAAAATGATTATTAAAACGATTAGACGGAGGTTATATACCTATCGGGCGGCAATTGTTTCTGAAACTCCCAGCACACTTGTCAGAATACATACTTGTTTTACTGATATCTCCGGTTTGAAAATAGCTAGGAAGTTGAATCTTTCGACGACCTTTTAAGAATTTTGTTCTCTGTACAGGGTGGTCCAATAAGCGCGCGGTGCTCTCTAGCGGCCATACCGTTTAAATTAGACGAAAATGTTTTAAATAAAATACGTTTCCTTTTAAATGCTCTACATTTAAAAAATAATTTCAAAGATGGCGGACTTCCGGATATACCGGAAGTAGGTATAAACTTCCTTATTTTAAATGGAACACCCTGTATATTATTACGTTTTTGAATTCAACATCGATTTTTAGGTCTGGTTTGTTAACCATTGTTTATGTCTACTAAGCCTATTTTCGGAGTTATTCAACCATTTTTACAAAATTTGACGTTTGTAGTACTTTACAAGAAACGTTAATATCTCGGAAACTAAACGCGATAGAAATATGCGGTTTTCGGCTTTGAAATAAGCAAGAAACGTAGTTACGTTTTGGTGAGATGGTTGACTCAAAAGAACATTTAATCAATAGACTAGCAATTTTCAAATTTGAAAAGCTAAAAATGTTAAAAACTTTTTTTTTTTTTGAAATGGAATGGTATGATAAGTTTCACATCGGTGGATACGACATTGAATTCTCTTTCACTCTTATCTAAGCACATGTGGCTCTATCTTTGATGGTTTTTGAGATATTTACGGTTTTGTAATTATTGCGTAGGAATTGGAAAAATCGTAGACTCGCAGACGAAACAGTTGGCAGGAAACCTTTCATCCAAAGTGTTTTGACCTCTAATACTAAAATGTGCTTTCGCTCCATCTAACTCTAACCACATTATTCACGAGACCTAGCTTGTTTAATTCCGTTAACTTTACTTATGCCAAAGTTATGGTCATTTAAATAAAAAGCTTTATGACATTCCCCCACCACTACATCTTACAAGATAGAGCAAAAAACGAATAATAAAAAAAATCGAGAATTATTCAGTCTACGTGATGGTGGAATTTATAGTATACCTTTATTTGCATATTTTTTGAGAAAAAGTCGTTTTTCTGATTGACCGTAACAGTTACCCCCCTCCTAGCGGCTACTTGCGGAACTTGAAAATAATTTTCAGCGATTTCTCTTAGTCGATTTATCTAACAATACTTTTTCTCGAAGTTATACGATTAACGGTTACCGAGATATTGCCATTCTTATTAGGTCACCCTGTACATACAATACTGAAAAGATACAAGATAGTTCCCAAAAAATATATTTGACGGATATATTTTGCCTCTGAATATTACATATAGAGCGTTTTCATCCGATTATGACACGAAGGGGTTTTGGGTTCAACTTTAAAGTTTGCAAGTTACATTACAACAACCTATCCAGATACGGAGTGAAAATAAATTTTTATTGGCTTCTGTAGTGTATTTTGCAAGTGGATGAGTATAGTTGGAAAAAGCCCTGTTATGAAATTAAGTATGTATTTGAGTAAGCTAATATGTATATACTTACCCATTTGTATAATTTAAAACGTGTGTGTAATAGTCGTCATCTTTGCCAATCCTGAAATAAAGAGTACACATGAATCTATGAAAATAAGTAAAAAAGAATTGGTTAGCTATACCGACTTGGTTCTTCCTTAGGCTAGTGAGCTCATCTAAAAAATGGCGTCAAGGGTCTTGACTCAGTACGTCGACATTATCGTTGCTAACAAAAAAAAAAGATGTAGTTCTTCTTTCCCTACACCATTCTCACAAAAAAATAGACAATGACCTTTGGAACATCTAAGAACGAAGTTTGAGCGAATTTGATTTTTTTAATTTTTGGTTGATTTTCCCTCCGCCACTGGTAAGACCCCCAACAACGATACAGAGTTATCATTTCCTTCACGGTAGTAACACGGTGTCACAATTTCATCACAATCAAGTTCGTGGTTTCAATGTTACACGTTATAGGATTATAATACGTAGATGCATATATATATCAAATTATTTCACAGATATATATCAAATTCACAGACAACATTCTAGTATGTCTTACAAGCATACCATTAAGGGTCACCAAAGTCAATTTTGTCAACATAATGAATGAATAAGAACCAGAGGCTATCCAGCACGGAATGTGGCTGGTGCATAGGCCACACGATGGGCCCTTTTGCGCCTCTATCCGCGCTAGTTCCTAAGACCTGCCCTTTTGGCAAAGGCAAGTACATTCTTAGGTCCTATCCGTTTTATCTCTATTGGTTCCAAGGTTCTTGAGCCCAGCATAGTCTGCCTGTGATAACCCAGGGTTTCACAGCGACACAGGATGTGTGCCGAGGATTCTTCCTCTTCCCCACACCACGTGCACGTTGGGTCGTTGACCACCCTCATCACAAACAAGTGACGCCTGAAGGTATTGTGACCCGTTAATAAGCCTGCTAACAATCTCAAGTTACTCCTATCCAGAGAGAGACAGAATCGTCCTATTCTCTCTTCAGGCCCTGCTAATAGCTCCCGAGCCTGACGGAGATGACCAGAGATGTTGTTCCATCTCAGAGAGTGTTGATTCTGGATCCACTCTCCAGTTGTTTTCCTAACCAAATTTGCAGACAGTCCTAAGGCTGGTTCCGGGCCCACAAAACTGTTTCCGGATCCCATCCTGGCTAGATGATCTGCCATTTCATTACCCTTTACCCCAGCATGCCCAGGTACCCACATCAGTGATACCTTGTGTTTAGCTGAGATGTCGTCAAGAGCCCTCCTGCACTCCAGGACCAGTCCCGACGTTATTTTCCAAGCACTCAGTGCTTTGATGGCTGCCTGACTGTCAGAGCAGATAGTAATCCGCCTCCTAGACCCGTCAATTTCCCGAATACGATTTACGCAGGCAAGTATCGCATAGACCTCAGCCTGGAATACTGTGGTGTGCCCCCCAAGAGGGAATGAAAGTCTTGTACGGGGCCCGTAGACTCCCGAGCCCGAGCCCTCTCTAGCGAGTGAACCGTCTGTGTACCAGACCTGTCCTCCTCCTTCGATGAGCTGTCTTTCCCTAGACTTCCATTCTTCCCTTGACGGAAACACCACCGTAAATTTGCGATTGAAGCGATGCGTAGGAGAAACTGTATCGCTCCTCGCCAACAAAATAGGACAATCCTCATGCAACTCTGCTAGAATCGTCGAATGTCCTTTGCCTGGATTCATAAAAGTCCAGCTACCCTGACTCCAGAGACGGAACCCAGTTTTTCTAGCTTCCCCTTGGATTACCAGATCCAAAGGAGGAAGATTCAATAGTGTTTCAATGGCACTCAAGGGTGTTGTGCGCACTGCACTGGTTATACTAAGACATGCCAAACGTTGGACCTTATTAAGTTTGGCTCTTGTTGCCTCCGTCTTTATACAGGTCCACCACACTATGGAGCCATATATTAGTGACGGTCTGACTATTGTAGTGTAGAGCCAGTGCACCACTTTTGGGCTCAGGCCCCAGCTACTACCGACAACTCTTCTGCAGGCCCATAATGAGTTTCGAGCCTTGCTTACCTTATGATCCACGTGCAGCCTCCAAGTCAGCTTGTGATCCAGTATTACTCCTAGATACTTTACTGACTGAGACAATTCAAGTGTCGTTCTGAAAAAGGTAGGCCTCACGAGGCCTTCCATCTTCCTTTTCCTAGTGAACATAACGAGCTCCGTCTTTTCAGCGTTCACTGACAGATCCACCTCATTACACCACGTTTCCACAACACGCAGCGCGCCTTGCATTACCTCGGAGACTGTATTAATGAATCTACCCCTGACCACTATGCTCAAATCATCGGCATAGGCCTGTACGTAGACCCCTGTGTTGCTTAGTCTCACGAGTAGGTCATTCACCACTAAGCACCATAATAGAGGTGAAAGAACACCGCCTTGTGGGCAGCCTCGCGCCACTGCAACGCTATAGTTTATGTCATTAAGCGTTGCAGAAGCCACTCGGCCCTCTAGAGTAGTAAGAATCCACTCCACTAGGATTGGAGCAATTCCATGTCTCTCTAGGGCGCGTCTTATCGAATTGGTAGTGGTACAGTTGAACGCACCCTCGATATCAAGAAATGCTACCATAGCCACTTCCCGTTGATTCAACGTTTTCTCCAGCCTGCTGACCAAATGATGAAGTGCCAGCTCAGCTGATTTTCCCGCCTGATATGCGAACTGATAGGCATGGATTTCAACCCTTTGTAAGGGCCCATCCCTGATATATCTATCAACCAACCTCTCCAGTGTTTTTAGTAAAAACGACGAAAGGGTAATCGGTCTAAGTCCTTCGGACGAGTATAGCTACCTCTGCCCGGCTTAGGAATAAAAACGACCCTTGAATGCAACCAGCTCTTCGGTGTGAAGCCAGTAGCCACGCAGGCGCGAAATATCCTAACTAGGTATGGTAGTACCAGATCCTGTCCATGTTGTAGCATGGCTGGAATGACTCCATCCTTGCCTGGACTTTTGTATGGAGCAAAAGTATTTATCGCCCATCTTGTGCGGTCATAAGTGACGACTTCTCCTGCCATCTGCCATTCCTCTTTATGAGGACGGCGGAGTGGCCTATGTGCACCTGTCTGCTGAGCGGCAACCGATCCCGGAAAGTGCACACTCATCAGCAGTTCAAGCGTTTCCTCCTCGTTATTGGTTCTATGACCGTTCGAGTCCGTCAAGGTCCCCAACTTGGACTTGGTGTCCTTGCTAAGGATCCTATGCATCCTTGCCGTCGCAGGAATATCATTGATGGACCTGCAGAAGTTCCTCCAAGATTCCCTGGAGGCCCTCCTGACTTCCCTCTTATATTCCTGTAGCTTTATCCTATACTCCTCCCAATCAGGAGTACCTTTCCTGTACCTAACTCTCGTGAGTAGTTTGTGCAGGGACTTTTTCCTGGTTTCTAATTTCTTAGTCCAGAAGGTGGCATTGCCCGCCACGCCCACTTTGCGTAGGGGACAGTTATCCTCAAAGGAGTCTCGGAGGTCCCTACACAGGGAATCAACTGCCGCCTCCAAGCCCTCCCCTTTACTGAGATCCTGCTCTATAGGACGGAGCCTGCTGCCTAGGTCCTCTTTAAAAGAAGCCCAATTTGCTTGCCTAGGATTTCTAGCAAGGATTCCCTCTTTTTCCCCGTCAATCCTAAACGTTATATGTCTATGGTCGGACAGTGACGGTTCCAAGGATACTGTCCAGTCCTTGACCTCATTACAAATACCGACCGTGCTCAGTGTTATGTCTAGGACCTCATCCCTCACATTGTTTGAGAAGGTAGGAGTGTCGCCAACATTCAGAACCTCTAGGTTCGACGTCCCTAGAAATTCCATCAGCTCTTCACCACGTCTATTAGTGTTAGAGCTACCCCATAGGGTGTGATGGGCATTGCTATCACACCCCACGATAAGCTCGAGATTATTATCCCGACAATGAGACACAAGGTCCTCCATCTCTTTTGAGGGAGGAGGATCTCCTGAATCATACGGTAAGTACGCTGAGCATACCACTAAACTTCTTTCGATGCCTTGTTCTCTAAGGCGAATCACCACCGCAACCATGTCCCTAGTTGTAAAGTCCATTAGTTGCCATGCATTCATATTATTACATAATATGCACACTCTAGGCTTTGTCTCCGGAGCGCTACTAAAAATGGTATACCCTGGAATGTTAAGCCCGCTAATAATGCCATTCCTTATCCAGGGTTCCTGAATAAGAGCTATGTCATGGCGACCCCTAGTGATCGTCTGAGTAAGAACCCTAGAAGCCGCTATGCAATGCTGCAAATTAATTTGAATGAAAGAAATGTAACTCACCATTTTTTTTTTTGGCAGTCCACCCTCGTGTGTTTGTAGCGAACCAACGTCTAGTTCCCCACGGTGGGGCCCCGTTCGTTGCCGCTACCCTCGCTGTGACTGTGGCGTTGATCCGTCTGCCACAGCATCCTGGCTCCCTCCAGTGCTGAGTCGGAGTCACTATCGAGTAGCTGCCCCTCACTCACTGGTGTGCTGCTCTGTGGCCCACTAGTTCCTGGTGTGGGCACATCCCTATCCAACTCCGGAGACTCCTGAGGAGTCTGTTCCTGCCGCTCGGTCCCCCTTGGAGGAGCCCGAGCAGCAACAACAGCCTCCCCAGGTGCCAGCTGCCCTTGGTCCCTAGGCTCCTGGCTCTCGCCTGGGCCCTGATCACCGCCGGCAGCAGCAGTCCCGCGTTGCTCTTTGTTCTTGCCCAGCAGAGTAAACACTGCTGAGCTCGCTCCGCAGTAGAGCCGCAGCCCCCTGCCTTCGATTACGCCCCAGCTAATGGAGTCAACGCTGAGGACCAGACGTACGCCTTTCGGCTCCATCTTAACCTCCATCACCCTCCACGAGCTGGGGTGTATCCCAGGATTTTGCCTGTCTAACCTCCTCAGGAGGATGTCCTCTTTCACGTGAGGGCCCGGGAACCAAGCCATCACCCTCCTGAAGACGGGCAGGTCCTCAAACCGCATCACCCTGAGTCGTGCTCCTTCCCAGGGCCTCAGGTTGCCAACCTGAGCCTGCAGCCACGTCTGCGAGAACTCGTTCTCGCAAACAAAGATGGCCGCCCCCCTCGAGAAGTAGCAGTCAGCGAACCTTGGAAGGGCCCCTTCAAGTGGGAGCCCGCCCATCAGTCCGCTCACTGACTCCTGGATGCTGAAGACTTGCGTCTCCACCAACTGAGCACTAGGGTAGTCCTCGGGAACGAATACCACCCTGTGCCCGGTTTGCGCCACTCTAGCGTAGCTAACGTGAGCGGAAGTGCGAGCTCTCTTCCGCGATGAGGCACCCTCCGGTGTCACACCCGCCGACCTCGGACGTTTCCCAGCAATGCTAGGCCCCGCCGAAGCCGCAGCTGCAACACCCGAAGGCGCCCTAGCCCGCACAGAAGCCGCAGCGCCCCCCGAAGCAGATGCCCCCGAAGAGGCATCTCGACTTCCGGAGCCCTGCCCCTCCTGCGCCAGCCTTAGCCTCCGGGCCCGCTTCTTCTGCGCTCCCGTCCTACCCTTTTTCTTCAGATTCAAGGTACCCACCCTCTTGGCGAGTTCCCTTGAAATATCTCTCACTTGCTCTTCGCCAGTGAGGGTTCTATCGGGGTCCCCTGGTGAGAGGCCACCCGGTTCCTGTTCGGGGTCCCCTGATGGGGGGCCCCCGGATTTGGGTTTATTATTGTTGGGTTTTTTTACTCATAATAAATCCCACGAGTAAGGGGGAACTATATGGTCCACACTCGCGGCGCCCCCTGCACGAGTGTAAGGCTTGTTACTCTGGGAGGTCGCCTGGTATCCCAGAGGCTCCGTTAGCGACGGTGCACCCCCACCGCCACGCACCCTTTAGCACGGATCGCATGACACATTGGGTTGGGTTCTTCAGTTATCCTAGAGGACGTTCGGTGCGATCTCCTAGGCAAGGGTGCACTCACTTTTATCGTGAGTACACCCTCCCCCAGGAGCTGGCACCGATACTGGCAATGCTGTTGCCCATTGCCAGGGAGCCTTTCGGGGCTCCAGCCTAGATCCGCCAGGATTAGCTTCGTCAAATTTGACGAAGACAGGGGCCACTACGAGAAAGGTGCATTTCTGCACGGGGTAGGTGACACATTTGTCTCCTATCCACTCCTGGACGGTCTTGGGGGGCCTTGCGACCCCCCCTGAGAGTGAAGAGGCTCGAGTACCTGTAAAACTCTGGTGATCTCGAGCCTCCGCACTTCCTTGACCCCCTTGTCAACATAATGTACATGAATACATGAATACGTACAGCACATTTTTGAGTTTTCAAACCAACCACCATCACAATTTCACCCCCTTCTAAAACAAATGGAAAATGATCAGGAACTTTGAAACGCCTAGAAGCGAAATTTGGAGGGGATTTGGTAATTTTTTACCAATTTCTCCGCCGCCATTGCACCGATTTTAAAAATTATGGCCGGATTACCTACTACGATAACACAGCATATCGCTACTCAAATCATCGCAATGACAATCAATGCAGCGGTTACTGAGCTTACGCAGCTAGAAAAACGCCAACAAACAGACTGGCAAGATGAGTAACGCGGATTTCATTATGTAGATTCCAAACGTATTTTAAAACTGAAAATGTTCGCGATCATAATACTTCCCTATCCCCTATCGGTGTGGGACGTCAAATGTAGTAAAAGATTAGGAACCTCCAAGTCATCTGAAAACGAAGTTTGAGTTGCTTTTATATTTTTTGCTTTTTTATTATTACTGCGCCGCTAATAACATGATTTCTAAAAACCATACGCATTTTCCATCCTCGCCACGGTCAAAATTTAATTAAAATCAATTCAATAGTTTCCACGTTACACAACACGTTCAATTGATACCCTATTATGAATATAACAAATTTTACAGTTTTACAGTCCCCCACCTCTAATCTCATCAATTTCTCTCCCACCCACATGTATTAGAAAATGATCTCCTGAACTCCTAAAATGCCTGAAAACAAAGTTTGAGCAATTTGAAATATTTTGTTTTTGCTAACTACTCCGCCGCCCATGTAACGATTCCAAAATTATGGCCTCAGCATTACCTACTACAATCCACAGCATACCGCTAACCAAATTTCATCACAATCCATGTAGCGCTTACTGGGATTACGAGGCTAGAAGAACGCTAACAGACTAACAAACATACCGACAGACAGACCGACAGACAGACCCACATACAGACCGACATACTGACCGACAAACAGACCGACAGACAGATAGATCGTTCTGTATTTTGTAATGTGTAACGTTTTTTTACTTTTTTTTGTGAGTGGCCGTATAAGCGAAATATTGTAAATGTAATGTAATGAACAATAAACAATAATAAAAAATTCATTGGCCTGTGCAAGAAAGACATGGTGGGCATAACACACCTTTATTGCGGGCGGGTGGGCGATGATTTAGTTGCAATAGGATCTCAGACTATAGCTTCATGTTATTAGAAACTAATAAACTGGTATCGTCGTAACTTGTGGGAACTACTGAGTCAATCAACTTGGCTTAATTGTTTTTGCTTGTTGTTCCACTATACTCAAACAATAACCTCAGGCAATGAAAACAGATAGTCTGGACTCCACCAAAGCTTATTTGTTTTAATGAAGTATTTGTTAGGTGATCATTTTATAGCCAATTTTCTCAGGGGAGGCGATATTTGGGCCACTTTGGATACAGTTAGTAAAGGAAACCTATTTTTTTAATTACTAGGCTTACATCATCCTCACAGCACTCCAGGTTGTTATAGAGTATTATATTAGAAGTCTAACTTAAGATAAATCTACTTAAAGGGGATGGAAATATCTTACCAGATAGGTATTACTCGTGCTCCGGCACTCTCCAGAAACTTCACATATGACGCTACGATGAAGCTGTGGTGGTTTTCTCCTATGTAGTTTTTGAGAATGTAAGTTTCCTGGCTCAGTATCCCAATGATTGGTACATCTGAAGCATGAGAGCTAAAGATGAAGCTCGCTAAGGCCAAGAATCGTAACATAGTTTCCGTGTTGCTCAGTGGGTACTAATTTAAGTCAATTTATTCAATACGTAAGATAAAAATTGTGATAACTCATACGAGCTCTGAATACATAATCACCAGGGGCGCCCAGTGTACTTATGATACTTGATAAAATTAATTAGCAGATAGCAGGCTGTTGCTGCTAATGTTGTTTTATAGTAACTTTCGATCACTTGTAGTGGAGTGTCCAAGGAGTTTAACCTTGGAGTACAATTACTTTGAATGTGTTTATGCTAAACCTTCTGAATTAAATTTAATATACAGGGTTATTCACGTTATTCGACACGTAGCATTATGGCTAAAGTATTTGATAAAAAAGAAAATAATAATTTCGGATGGATAGAGACCCATAAAGGCTACATTTTAAAAATATGTTCTTGTTATACAGGGTGTCCCAAAAACACGAAATGTATCAGAGTTATGTTTTTTTAATGGAACACCCTGTATACTATTGCATATTCAGACTCCTTGGTGAATTCTAGTGTAACTTTATGTATCATATATGGGACTTAAAGCGAACCGTTTAGGTGTAAATCACCATTTTCGGTATAAGTAGATATCAGGAAAAAATTGAATATCGCAGAGATTATAAAATTTGGAAGGCTGTAACTTTGCCGTATTGCTAAGCATAAAATGCGTCAGCTTTGGTGAGACTGTCAAAATTAAAACACGTTAATCCTTGGAGAAATCGGTCGATTAATTAAGGAAACTATGATCAGCGATAACTTTCTAATTATATAAGGTTTTGAATATCAATCTCTGGTAGCTTTCATTTAAGTTTAAATTTTGAAACAAATCGGCGTTTTTCAATTTTCCTACCTATAAGCAACGTAGCAGGCCATGAAATATAAACAAAAACCTGTTCAGGTTAAGGAAAACAACTAACTTAGCAGAAAAATACACCGGAACTAGACTAAAGGGACAAGATTATAAAAATTTCTCGCAACAAACAAAGCCTAATCAGAAACAACGGCGGTAACATATCTTTGGTCAAAGAGAAACTGGAGTATGGCAGAAATGGATTTTCTCACGGCCTACTAGCTACTGCAATGTATTAGAGATTGGCAATTTCCGAAACCATCAAAAATTTTGAAATGAAACGAAAACTACTAGACAATGTTGTAGGCAGTTTATTATTTTCATAATAAAATCTCACATATTTAATGATATAAAAAAGTATGCAATTCTGTCAAAACTCAACTCAAAAGTACCTCTGACTGGAGTTCTGAAAATTCTTCTCTACCTATTAGCAAGATCGCAGAAAATGAAGGATGAATTAAAATTTGTTCAAATTATAAAACATAACTTAAATGGCAGAAAATTTAAATCTGATTTGTCAGTATTCCTTTTTTGCAATATTTCTAATAAATATTGAAAAATAGAAGGGCTCCAGTCAGAGGTATCGACTTTGATGCAAATTACTACTTTTTTACACCATTACATATGATGGATAATTTAGTGCTGGTGCAACAGTCGCTGGTTGTTTTTGTTTCATATCAGGGTTTTTAATTGTCTTGTAAATTTTTAACCTCTAGTAAATTGCGGTAGCCAGTAAACTTTAAAAATTATCTATTACTGCCGTACTCCAGCTTCTCT
The DNA here is from genome assembly GCA_951848785.1 of Callosobruchus maculatus. Taxonomy (NCBI): domain Eukaryota; kingdom Metazoa; phylum Arthropoda; class Insecta; order Coleoptera; family Chrysomelidae; genus Callosobruchus; species Callosobruchus maculatus. The sequence continues at coordinate 589,610 of CATOUR010000191.1, read as the reverse complement.
ATGACCTTAGAGATGTTACCGCCGTTGCTTCTGGTTAGACTTTGTTTATTGTGAGTAACTTTTAAAGTCTTGTCCCTTTAATCTAGTTGGTGTATTTTTCTGCTAAGTGAGTTGTTTTCTTCTACCTGAACAGCTTTTTGTTCATATTTCATGGCCTGCTACGTTGCTTATCGGTGGGAAAATTGAAAAACGCCGATTTGTTTGGAAATTCAAAATTAAATGAAAACTATCAGAGATTGATATTCACAACCTTACATCATTCGGAAGATTATCAAATTCTACGTTTAACCGTATAAAAAATTAGACATTCTTATTTGAAAAAATCAAGTTATCGCTGGTCGAAGTTTCCTTAATTAATCGTCCGATTTCTCCAAGTATAAACGTAATATAAATTTGACAGTCTTATTAAAGCTGACCCATTTTATGCTTAGTAATACGGCAAAGTGACAGCCTTCCAAATTTTATAATCTCTGTGATATTCAATTTTTTCCTGATAACTACTTATACCGAAAATGGTGATTTTACACCTAAACGGTCCCATATATGATGCATAAAGTCACACTAGAATTCACCAAGGAATCTGAATATGCAATAATATATGGGGTGTTCCATTTAAAAAACATCTTACGTTTCGTATTTGAGACACCCTGTATAAGATGAAAATATTTTTAAAATGTAGCCTTTATGGGTCTCTATCCATCCGAAATTATTATTGTCTTCTTTATCGAATACTTTAGCCATAATGCTCCTTGTCGAATAACGTGAATAACCCTGTATAAATTAATGAAATGTGTTTTTTTTCTGTTGCTTCGGATGTATTATATATTGTTTCTTATAACTTTAATACATGTTTATTCCGCCTCAAATGTAAATATATCTCAATATTTCCACCGTACATCTATATACATCTAAACGTACTGCTGCATTTCGTTATTTTCTACATCATTTTGTTTTTTAGTAATTCCATTCTAAAGTTTAAAGAAAGGAATTTAAATTCAGCCAATTAGTGCCAACCGCGCGAACCATCAGCAGTGCATTGTTGCCAAGAACAGCTCCGACTCGCAGACGGGAACAGAAGACAAGATAGATGAGCCAGCCCGCGTACAGCTCCGGCATTTCGCGCGCCATCAGAATGCGGCAAGACAGCACACATATCTGTCCTTTGATTGGCTGTTCGCCTTTAGGGCAGTAACGTCACTGCCCTAGGATAATTCAAATATTTTCCTTATTTTCGCGGCTTTCCTGTGCCCACAAAAATCGGAGAAAAAAATGAGATGCTTTTTATGACGTACTCTATCATATGCAACCAAAAAAGAAAATCATGATACTAGTTCATTCTAACGCATTTGTGTTATGGAAAAATATAACAAAAAGTAACGAAGAGATTAGACGGAGCTCGAAAATGGAAGTCACTGTCAATAACAGGATAGATGCCCGTCACTTGACTTGGTATGGCCATGTTATGAAAACGACGGATGAACGATGGCCAAAAAGAGTTCTGGATTATGTACCATTTGGTAAAAGGAGAAGAGGTAAACTGGTCACAACGTCGAGGCATTTTCAATGTAACATGTGGTGACATCGGTCTCAATAGATGCTACCTACCACATTTCTATGCTTGGTGTAAAAAAAAAGTTTTTCTCACAGAGCTAGTCAATAAAAAATATAGTATATGGGATGAGGGTGTGTTAATTTGGAGCCACCTTACTTTGAAAATGTAACCAAGTATGACCTTTCCTTGTCTGTTTTCCGTCAATTGTGGGGGGGGATAAATACCAAAATACCAACACTCATCACTACAGCCCCCGGTAGAAACGTCCCTGATTTATATATGTGTAAGTTTGCCCCTCCTGGGATTACCTGAATTTAAAGCCTAGACTTCTTACAATTGGCAGCGAAATTGTTGGAAATAGCGATAATAAAGGCCGACTCATCGAATCGTTGAGAAAAAAGTTATCAAATGATAATATTTTTACATATCAAGTAGATAGTGATGCCAACAGATTAATAATATTATTGAAGCAGCAATTAATTCAGAATCGTTCTTCTGGACTCTGGCCAGACAAACAGAGGGGAATTTTTCGAGGAGTAGCTTTCCTCCTATCACATGTGTGGATGGAACAGTTGCAACAGCTTCACTATTTGGCAAAATATTTGCAACAAATTGCGCTATAAATGGCCCTCCCAATGTCCATGTACCATCGATACCTTAGATTCCCCAAACTGTGAGCGACATAACGTTCAAAACCTAAACATTCCGGAAGGCGCTACAGTCACTTGACATAAATACGTCGACTAGGCCCGACATCATCCTCGCTGTGGTTGTGAAGAAGTGTGCACCGGAGCTCGTTCCCATACTTAGCCGCCTCTTTCGGATTCTTACACCTCTAGTATCTTCCCAAAAGGCTGGAAGTCAGCCATTGTCAAAAAAGGATCCAAAGCTAATCTAACCAACAACAGACCTCTAGCTCTCCTTTTTGTGATCAGCAGAGTGATAGAGAAATGCGTCCACCAAGAGCTCATCAAACATCTCGAGCTCCAACACTTAATCAACCACAGACAATATGGATTCCAACATCAAAGATCAACTGGAAATCTCGTGGCTTACGAAACACATGTGTGGAACAAACTCATCCATACGTTTGGCGAGGTTCGTGCCATTATTGTTCTCGATATTTCAAAGTCATTTGACCAAATGTGCCATGCGGATCTTCTAAACAAGCTTCCGTCCCACGGTCTTTTGTTTTAACTGTGCGGTTGGTTAACAGAGCTCCTTTCTGGTCTCTGGGCTATCTTGTCATGGTGGACGGCTTCTCCTCTTCCTTCCATAACATCAAGGCTGGGGTCCTTCAGGGATCGTTATTAATTGGTTCTGTTCCACATCAGTGACCTACCCTCTATCGCTATAAACCCAATCCAAACTTTGCACGCAGGCATCATGAGCGATAGAAAAATCTCTGTGGTCAAGCTTTAACGCAGAATACTGGCAGCCGTTACTTCGCTGTCAAACGACCTAGAGACCATTACCACATGGTGGAATTCAATGCGTTCAAAACCCAGTATTGTGCACTTTCAAACAGAAGGTACCCACGTAAGCATCTGGTTGCAATGAACAACTAGGCGATAACAATAAGTTACAGTTTCAAGATTTTAGGGGTCAACATTACAGAAAACATGACGTTTAGTCAATTGCAACAGCTGCTGGATGAAATTCGGATACCTATTCAGAGCCAGAAAGCACTTTTCACCATCCTACATTTTCACACTATATAAATCCCAGTTAAGACCTGGCCTGGAGCATTGCCCTCATATCTGGGGAGCTGTTGCCCCCACTGCTCTGTCCATACTGATGCAGTCCAGAGGATACAATTCGACTAACCGGTGATTCAACCTTAACGCGCCATTTACAGCCTCGATCCCACCGACGGCGATGCCCGGTTGGTGACGTCTCACTTTCTACTAATTACTCCGCCATCTATGCACCAATTTCCAAAATTATGCAGCATTACCTACTACGACACCACAGCATATTGCTGCCCAAATTTCATCAGAATCCATGCAGCGGTTAATGAGATTACGACGTTAGAAAAACGGCAACAGACAGACCGACGGAAGTAAAATGTAAATGACTAAAAATATCAAAATGATGTTCAAGCCTGGTAATGGCGATGGATTAGATGATATATACACTATAAAAACAAACAATAGAGGTACGGCGAAACAGTTTTACAAAATTAATGCGCAGCAGTTTGAAAAATAAATACAAAATTTGAAAATTTACATTTACAAAAACTGAAAAGCCGGCGATATTGCTGAACATATTTCTGGTGAAAATTCAAAAAAAAATAAAATATTTCTAGCCATGTTGGTAACAAAATATCCCAGTCTCACCAAACTCGCTGCTATTGGAATATACATCGTGAGGGTGTTGAGACACTGGGAGAGTTCAGCACCCTGTCCAGAGCGACCTCAACTCCAACATCGATGAAAGGGCAAGGATACAGCTATAAAAAGCCAAGCAAACAAGGCTCTAACCATCAGGAGGCGAGGCTCAAGAGATTGATTTGAAGACACGATATGTGCCTCAGATACTGATAGCCCAAAAGGAGAGACATGGGTTTTGAAGATACTTCAAGACTGCTGCTAGCAAATGCTCATGAGATGCTCTTTAAGAAGACACTGCAGATACTCCTTAAGACACTGCTACGGAAGACACTCCTACGGAAGACAGTGCCATGTGGAAGATATATCATTATAATACACTACTCCATATCACGTGATAAATTATTACACAAAAATGTAGGGGGAACCGCCTTAGCGGCGGCCCTGATCGGCGGACGACAACGGCGGCCACCCAGACACCATCTTTACGTCTCCACTCTCGTCCAGGAAGAGGACGATGTCAGATGTCTTTTTCCCGACACTCGTCGTCCACTCATTCATTGAACTTCCGGTCACGTGCAATTGGAGAAGGATGAAGGCTGGATCCAATTAATCGGAAACCGCCTTAGGCAACTTTATATCAAACAACTTGCAAACATCAAGAACCGAGCAGTACGACCTGTTCCTAGTATATCCAGGGCTTGGACTGACAGAACATGTATTTCCTGAGCCTACGAGGATTGGCCTATACAAGACCCGTGTCAACAAATTTCTCCTAACATAACCTTTTCATAGCGGAGGCGGTACCCTGGTATTTAGGCTTTGCCTTCGTTATGTGCTCAGTCATTAAAAAATGTCTAATTATCACTAAACCTGGTTCGCGCAACATAGACATAGCATATAAACAAAGTCACACATTTTGTACGTGATAAGACGCGGCGAGGCATTGTCTCTCTAAAACAGGTACTGATTACAGATCCGGATTAAGATATCACTTGATAATAATTATATCTGATTATCTGTGGAAAATCTGGAAATTGACAAGAAATGAAAAATACTTATACAGGGTGTCCAGTTAGTGCGTAATTCTTCGATATCTCGCAAGGTATACCTAATAGAAGGAAATGTCAAATACAAAAGTTATTTGGTTACTTAAGTCGCATATTCTAAAAATATTTTGAAATATACAGGGTGTTGCGGGAAAATAGGATAATGATCAACTTGATTTTTTATATGGAAGTATACCTTTTTTTACATTCTTCTAGTTTCTATCATTAATCTCTATTTCGCCCTGAAATATTTTTGGGATCGGTTGCGACGTTACCAAGTTATAATTAATTTTCTATTAGTTTCCGGATTTGAAGGGCGCAAGTAATACGTCCAAATTGATGTATTCCTTTAACTTTTCTCAATAATATTGTACAGCGAGTTATTTGAATATTTAGTGGATATTATTTTGGATGTTGACAACACTGATGTTAGCGTTTTTGAATTCTGTATGTTCAAAAATCCTCAAGTATTGAATTTCACCGTTCCAGCTGTGGCAGTTTTGGGAATATTTAACCGTTCCGGTACTGGTTTACTGAAAAAGCGATGTTGCCGTATCTCAATAATTAACAAAAACAAAATTTTGAAATTCTGAGATCTTACTAAGTTTGACATGTGCAATCCATTGCAATAAAAATAAGTAGAGGAGTGTATTTAAAATAAATTGAAATCGGGGATACTTGTTTAAAAATTTGGAAGAATAATGTATAACTTGGCAATGCCGCAATCCCGAAAAAAAATATTGCACGGCGAGATAGGGTATTAGTAGATATTTCGATCTAAAATAAAACATATAGGACGTTACGTTTAAAAAACAAAGCAAAATGACCTTCAAATTGCCGTAATTTAAAATTCTGCCAAAAACACCCTGTAGACACAAATTACTGGTAACATCCAAAATAATATCCACTTGATATTCAGGTAACTAGCTGTATAATATTATTGAGAAAAGTTAAAGGAATATATGAATTTGGATGTATTACTTGCGACCTTGCAATTCCGGGAATTATTAGAAAATAAATTATAACTTGGCAACGTCACAATCGATCCCAAAATTATTTAAGAGTTGAATAGAGATCAATGATGGAACTAGAAAGATTTAAGAAAAAGTTATAGTTCCGTATAAAAAAATCTAGTTGATCACCATCCTACATTCCCGCAACACCCTGTATACTTCAAAATATTTTTAGAATATGCGTCTTAAGAACCAAATAACTTTTGTATTTGACATTGTCTTCTATCGGGTATACCTTGCGAAATATCGAAGAATTACACACTAACTGGACACCCTGTATAGTGGCACAAAATATATATGTATATAACTTTAATATGAAATAGAAACACAATTTGGTTCATCTAAGAGTGCTATAATAAAATTATAATATTGCCTCCCCGCCACAGAAGTTATGGCTACGACAGCGCGATTGGGTGCCAGCTATTTTAAAAATGATTTATACAGGGTGAGTCAAGCTCAACGCCTCAGACTCTTGTGACCAAACGATACGACTTTTCAAAAAACTGACTTTGAAATAATGGCTTTTATACAGGGTATCTAATAAAAGTGTGACATATTAAAGCTATATTTTTTTAAATGGAACACCCTGTATATTATTGCACATTTAGATTCCTGGGTTCATTTTAGTGTGACTCTATTTACCATACATGAGACTTTAAGCGAACCGTTTAGGTGCAAATCACAATTTTGGGTAAAGGTAGATGTCAGAAAAGAATTGAATATCGCAGCTATTATAAATCTTAGAGGGCCGTGACCTTGCCGTATTATTAAGCATGAAATGTGTCAGCTTACTTTAGACGGTCGAGTTCGAATTGTATTTGTACTTTGAGAAATCGGTAGATCAATTAAGGAAACTTCAATCAAAGGTAACTAGATTTTTTCAAATGGGAATGGATAATTTTTTTTATACGATCAAATGTGCAATTTGATAGGCTTTCTAATTATATCAGGTTGTGAATATCAATCCATGGTAGTTTTTATTAATTTTCGAGATTTCAATCAAATCAGTGTTTTTCAATTTCCCTACCTATAAACAAACTAGCAGGCCATGAAATATAAACAAAATAGTATTCAGATGGAAGGAAACAACTAACTTAGCAAAAAGATCCAGCAGAACTAAAGTAAAAGAACAAGATTATAAAAATTCCCTAGAACAAATCAACCAGAAACAACGGCGGTAACATGTCTAAGGTTAAAGAGAAGCTGGAGTACGACAGAAATGGATAATTTTTACAGCCTACTAGCGACTGCAATGTACTAGAAATTAAAAATTTCCAAAATCACTAAACACTTTGAAATGAAAGCAAAACTTTCAACGATCGTTGCCGTCAGTCTAATATCGCAATTTCACATTTAATGGTATAAAACAGTAGTCATTTCCGTCAAAGTCAAAAGTAATGATACCTCTCACTATCGTCCTTTAAATTTTTCAGTATCTATTAGGCAAGGTCGCGAAAAAAGGAATACTGACAAATCATATTTTAATTTTCTGCCAGGTAAATTATGTTTAATAATTTGAGCAGATTTTTAATTTATTCTTCATTTTCGGCGATCTTCCTTATGGGTATTGAGGAATTTGCAGAACTGCAGTCAGAGGTATCGGTTACTATTTTTTTAAATCATTAAATGTTAAATTTTATTCTGAAGCTATTAAACTGCCAGCAACACGACGTGGTAGATTTCCTTTCATTTCAAAATTGTGTGTATAAGTCATTTTTATAACTTTGTCCCTTTACTCTAGTTCGTCCGTAACTGTCTGCTAAGTTAGTTGTTTTGTTCCATCTGAACAGTTTTTTGTTTATATTTCATGGCCTGCTAAGTTGCTTATAGGTATAAAGATTGAAATATTCCGGTTTTACTGAAAATTTGAAATTAATTCAAAACTACCAGAGATTGATATTTACAACTCCATATCATTAGAAAGCTTATCAAATTGCACATTTGATCGTATAAGAAAAATTATGCATTCCCAAAAAAAAAAATCAAGTTACCTTTGATTGAAGTTTCCTTAATTGATCTACCGATTTCTCCAAGTACAAATGTAATTCGAACTCGACCGTCTAACGTAAGCTGACACATTTTATGCTTAGTAATACGGCAAAGTCACAACCCTCTAAGATTTATAGTAGCTGTGATATTCAATTTTTTTCTGACATCTACCTATACCCAAAATTGTGATTTGCACCTAAACGGTTCGCTTAAGGTCCCATGTGTGATACATAAAGTCACACTAAAATGCACCCGGGAATCTAAATACGCAATAATATACAGGGTATTTCGTTTAAAAAAACATAACTTTGATATGTCACGCTTTTATTAAACACCCTGTATAAAAGTCATTATTTTTAAAATGTAGTCCAACTCGACCTACATACACTCGCGAAATCGATTTTTCGAAGAGTGGTATCGTTTGGACACAAGAGTCCGAGGCGTTGAGCTTGACTCACCCTGTATGTTGTTATTTTAGGATTTCTTCACATAAATATACAGTCATCAAATTGTCCATATATTATCTATCAGACAAAACAAAAATATAAGAAAATCGGAAAGTGAGTCTACTTAACCGCAAAAAATTAGTGAAAAATCTGGGATGCAATATTTCATGCGGAGCTCAACAATAATCTATTTAGCACGTCTCTATTACAACCAATTCTTGAAAACTTCCTGGAAAAGTTCTGACGAAAGAAACGAAAGTGTTTGTTTCGAGCTTCTGCGGCCTCTTCCAACAACTGGCCAATTGAAAGTATAGCATACTTTATTGCAGTTGAACTATGCATTAATATTTTATGCAAAGTTGGTGTCATAGGACAAGAATAAAGTTGAACGAATAGCTCTGCTGTTTCCTGTGTAAATATCGCAAACTTTTCAAGATGAATTTTGTAACCGCTTGATAATGTTTCTAAAACGACTTTGAGTCGGTATATCAGGCGTACATCAATACCAGTTATTTTAGTTGCCAAATCGGGGTCACTGAAAAATCTTCGACTGGTATTGCCGTCATTGGTGTTGCCAAATCCAGGCTTAGAAATGTCCACTAATAAACTCATTTCAACCCGAAACTCCTATTGTATCTCAGACTTCCTCTGCATAACAACTGACTGATCATCTGTTTTTCTCTCAAGCCTTTTTTTTCTTGAGCGGAAGTTTGTATGCCACATGTAACAAACTTTCAAAGAGTGGTATCCTCGCGTGCAAGATGGATAAGCCAAACTGCAATGTTTCCGGTTTTACATCTTTGAATTGGTTAAACCATTAAAATTTTTCGATGCCATAACACAAATATAACACTTCAAAGTGGATTTTGTCTGTGTAGCAGCAATACATACTTTTCCGTCGACCATGGTGGGCATATCATTTTGTGTGTAACAGAAAAATATTTGTTTTGTATATCTATCAGAGACGGATGTAATGAATCGATTGCCAATTATATATGACTCATTTCTTCAATAGTGATGTCTGTCCACTCTTCCACAAATCTTATTCTTATAGGTCGGCAATAGCGCATCGAGGAAGGTGTTGGGTTCTGCCAAACTACTTTGTTATTTGTGCAAGATATAAGCTGCAATGGTATAAAAAAGCTTTGAAATATATTTGCATCCGAATCGGCATCATTTTGGAATGTCTGCTGCGATCCGTCACAACCCCATTTGCACCTTATTTCTAACGATTTTCGTTCCTCCTCACTTAGTCTTTCACAAGCTTCATCCAAATGGATCAGCAATTGTTCAACTCTGTGATCAAGTAACCCTTGAATATTAGTTTCGGTGTAAGTTTCAGTTACTCTAATTGCCTCCTCATCTGGGTAGCATTTTTCTTGGCTCGCTGTACAAGACTATAACAGTGTAGGTAGTGTCTTATTGCTACGTCTTATGGTTTCATATTTACTTATTGTAAGGTCACCTTCAACAAATAAGTATAGAGCTTGTATTGATGACATTCGATTTTTTATTCTATTCTCCTGCTTACTTACAGTAAATGCTCGCTTGTATTTTGTAGCCCGTTTGGGCGAAGTAGTTATCTGTTTAACTATATGGGCGGCGTCCCTCTTTCCAGAAGTTTCTAGCTTCACCTGAGCCGCATGAGTTAGGACTTCCAAATCCACAGAGCTCCTTAATTCTTCAGTCTTTCTCCTTTTCGACCTCTCACTTGATTCCGAAGACATTTTTGTGGCCGCCCCGGACGACTACTCACTTTAGGAATCGTAAATGTTCCTTCCAGCCAATTTTTATACCTACATAATTATAAGTACTGCATTCAATCATTCTATATTGCGTAACAGTAATTCTTGGATTGTCTTTATGAAATTTTGACAGAATTAGTATTACCACCGTGGCGATGATGAAACACGCGTATGGTTTTTATAAATCGTGTCAGTGGTGACACAGCAATAATCAAAAAACTAAAAACATAGAAACACCTCAAACTTCGTTTTTAGTTGAATTGTGCGTTCCTGATCGTTTTCCACATTTTTTAAGGATTTCATTGGGGTAATTTGGGGGTGGGTGGGATGTGAAACTGAAAAGTTTACTGTATTCGTGAGCTCCTTATTGCTTGTAAAGGAGCGACATAATATACTATTTAGCTGTATTCGACTGCGATAAAACATAATATTTGAAACCATATTGTTGTAGATAATTCTGTAATATGTGTAGCCGGGGCCGACGCTATCTACGGACAACAGTAAAGCGAGCGGATGTCGCTGTGACGTCATCCTCGACGTCCATCGCCAGTTTCGGAAACTGATACCAGTGACATCCAAGGCAAAATTGACCCGATGGTAAACTTACCGACAGATACCGTATTATCAGTCACCCACACGACTAATCTTTAATAGAACTTGCTGACTACCTCTTAAATTCTTTACATTCCGATTGTTTTATTTAAAATACATCCAGTTAACATATATGACAGATCTACAGGTTTGGGAGAATCAGATATCGTCGCATGTCTGGTGGCAATTATCATGTCACTGTCACAGAAATTTTAGAATCGGAGCACAAATTGAAATTTTTATGTATTTTAAAGCTAAAATCATCAAAATTCGGTGAATTTCATATTAAGGGCACTTCTACTTTATGCATAGGAAAATATACTCTTTATTTACAGCCCGTTGGTGTGTTCTTTTTTAGAGATTTAGATACCGATGAAGTTCATATACTTAACTGAGAAACCGATCCAAGTTCTAATATACAGGGTGTCCCACGACGACTAAGACAAGCAATATATTGGAACTGGGCACTAGTAGCGAATTATAATTTTGGGGGTTAAAATTAGAGCAAATATAGTAACTTTTCCTGTTACTGTGACACACAATGAGGTATTTGTTTTTGATCACGTGATGTCCGATTCAAAATTTTTAATGGGATACCCTGTATATTTGTGACTTTTTGTGTTCCTCCCGATAAAACAGTTCCAACAGACTAGCACACCTGGGGTATAAAGTGATTAATTCGAGAGCTACAGGTACTTAAAGGATTGATTATACCATTGATGATAACATGTACCCCTACAGTCTAATCACTTTGGTAGTGTTTCATAATGGTAGTGGTACAGTCCTTTAAGTACCTGTAGCTCTTGAATTAATTACTTTAGACCCCAAGTGTGCAGTTTGATGGAATTGTTTTATCGGGAGGACACAAAAAGTTACAAATATACAGGGTGTCTCATTAAAAGTTCTGAATCGGACGTCACGTGACGAAAAACAAATACCTTATTGGGTGACGCAATAGCAAGAAAAGATACTATATTTGCTCTAATTTACACCTCCACAATTATAATTCGCTACTACTGCCCAGTTCCGATATATTGCTTGTCTTAATCGTCGAGAGACACCCTGTATATATTGGAAGATATATAATACAAAAATCATTTAAAAATAAAAATGAATGAGGGAATTGTTAAAATTTACTTCGTACCGGTTTTAGGTGACAGGAATACTCTTTATAGTCAGTATGAATATTTAAAAGGTATTGCAGGAGATTTTTTAATGACTTCATAATAAAATGCTCCGAATTCTGATTCAAGCAAGGTATGAAACAGATTTATCCTAAGTATATTGGCAAAAGTCAGTTGAAACCACACTTAGTGCTAACAGATTTTGAACTTTTAGACAATTGCGAGGACTGTGGAGTAGAACAAAAACTTGTTAGAAAGCTGTATTACATATATGGCTAATATACTGTTAATCAGTTAGATTGAAAATCTGGAAAAAGGCTAAACAAAGGTTATTGGATGCATTGGAAGGAAGACATTGAAAGAGTTTTCAAGGTTTTTTCAAGGTCAGTTATTTTTTCAGATGTTTTTCAAACAGGAACATATCTTTTTCATTGCAGAATCATGCTCCGTAAGAAAAAACAAATAACTTTCATAGAGAAATGCTCCTTGGGTGTCATGTAAACTTTATAAAACGGATTAGTAAGTGTATTGGAGTTGGCGATCATCATTTCGGACATATGTTATAATAAAGTGTAAAAGTTTTTTCTTCCGTATGATACTAATGTCATTTACTTTGTTTACGAGGTAAAATATTGCTCATAAAGCACGTAGTTATTGGAAGATTTTTTACTGAATTTATTTTTTATCTACTTTAGTTGCAGTCGAATTTCAAAATTTGGTATACAAAAGTTACATATTTGTTTTTTCTTGTGGAATAAGATTCTGCAACAAAAAAGATGCCTTCCTATTATTAAAACTTGACCTTGAAAACACCTTGAAAAAGCAGTCAACGTCGTAAATAAAAATCATGGTTACCGCTCTCCCATTCCACCGAATAACTTTTATTTGAACTTTTTCATTCAAAAACTCGCCGTTCTCGCGATATTCGGCTTTCTCAAGTTAAATGGACCACCCGCTATACAGAGAATCAAACTGTTTGAATTTGAATACTTACTAATTTCTTTGGTGTCTAGCAGTCTTGAACAATTATCATTAATAAGCATCATTGAACATACATGTATATATAACTTTCAGTAGATAAATATAGTGTAATCTTCTACAATAACAGCTTTCTCAGATATAACAGCAAATGCTCCGTGAGCAGCAAAATAGGTGAAAAGCCAGTTTTACCTAAAAATACGTGATAACTCAGCGGTTTTAACGAATTTTGAAAAATACGATTCTTTGCCAATTTCTTGTTCGACTTTGACGTATCAAGAAATCTTCAGATGATTCTGTGACGTTTATACATTAACAGCTCATGATTTGACAGGAAACTGAAACATGACAATAACCCTAGCTATCACTACCAAACGCAAGCTATTCAATAAGTCGCAATGCACACACATGTTATACAGGGATTACCAAACTACTTTTAAACAGGTTCAACAAACAGCGTATATTATTTTTCTCCTTGAGGCGCAATGTCGTGCGCCCCTCTTGGCAAAGACAAAATAGTTTACTTAGGTATACCAACGCCTCGGACTCTTGTGACCAAACGATACCACTTTTCGAAAAATAGACTTTGCGAGTGTATGCAGGTCGAGTTGGACTACATTTTGAAAATAAATACTTTTATACAGGGTGTCTAATAAAAGCGTGACATATCAAAGTTATATTTTTTTTAAATGGAATACCCTGTATATTATTGCATATTTAGATTCCTGGGCGCATTTTAGTGTGACTTTATGTATCACACATGGGACTTTAAGCGAACCGTTTAGGTGCAAATCACAATTTTGGGTATAGGTAGATGTCAGAAAAAAATTGAATATCGCGGCTACTACAAATCTTAGAGGTCTGCGACTTTGCCGTGTTAGTAAGCATGAATTGTGTCACCTTACGTTAGACGGTTGGTTTCGAATTACATTTGTACTTGGAGAAATCGGTAGATCAATTATAGAAACTTCAATCAAAGGTAACTTGATTTTCTCAAATGGGAATGCGTAATTTTTTTAATACGATCAAATGTGCAATTTGATAAGCTTTCTAATGATATGCGGTTATAAATATCAATCTCTGGTAGTTTTGATTTAATTTCAAATTTTCAGTTAGACCGGTGATTTTCAATTTTCCTACCTATAAGCAACTTAGCAGGCCATGAAATATAAACAAAAAGCTGTTCCGATGGAACAAAACAACTAACTTAGCAGATAGTTACGGACGAACTAGAGTAAAGGGGCAAAGTCATAAAAATGACTTACAACAAATCAATTCTAACCAGAAATAGCAGACATAACACATCTAAGGTCAAAAAGCAGCTGGAGTACGACAGAAATGGGTATTTTTCACAGCATACCGACTTCTACAATATACTAAAGATTGAAGATTCACAAAACCATTGTGAATTTTGAAATGAAAGGAAATCTACCACTTAATGTTGCTGGCGGTTTAATAGCATCGGAATAAAATTTCACATTTCAAGATTTAAAAAAATGGTAACCGATACCTTTGACTGGAGTTCTGCAAATTCTTCAACACTCATAAGCAACATCACCGGAATTGAAGAATAAATTAAAAATCTGCTCAAATTATTAAACATAATTTACCTGGCAGAAAATTAAAATATGATTTGTCAGTATTCCTTTTTTGCGATTTTGCTAATAGATACTGAAAAATTTAAAGGACGACAGTGAGAGGTATCATTACTTTTGACTTCGACGGAAATGACTACTGTTTTATAACATTAAATGTGAAATTGCGTTCTGAGGATATTAGACTGACGGCAACGATCGCTGAAAGTTTTGCTTTCATTTCAAAGTGTTTAGTGATTTTGGAAATTTTTAATCTCTAGTACATTGCAGTCGCTAGTAGGCTGTAAAAATTATCCATTTCTGTCGTACTCCAGCTTCTCTTTAACCTTAGACATGTTACCGCCGTTGTTTCTGGTTAGAGTTGATTTGTTGTAGGGAATTTTTATAATCTTGTTCTTTCACTCTAGCTCTACCGGATCTTTTTGCTAAGTTAGTTGTTTTCTTCCATCTGAATACGATTTTGTTCATATTTCATGGCCTGCTGGTTTGTTTATAGGTAGGGAAATTGAAAAACACTGATTTCATTGAAATATCGAAATTTAATAGAAACTACCATCGATTGATATTCACAACGCGATATAATTTAAAAAGCCTATCAAATTGCACATTTGATCGTATAAAAAAATTATGCATTCCCATTTGAAAAAACCAAGTTACCCTTGATTGAAGTTTCCTTAATTGATGTACCGATTTCTCCAAGTACAAATGTAATTCGAACTCGACCGTCTAAAGTAAGCTGACACATTTCATGCTTAGTGACACGGAAAAGTCACAGACCTCTAGATTTATAGTAGCTGCGATATTCAATTTTTTTCTGACATCTACCTATACCCAAAATTGTGATTTGCACCCAAACGGTTCGCTTAAAGTCCCATGTGTGATACAAAAAGTCACACTAAAAGGCATCCAGGAATCTAAATATGCAATAATATACAGGGTGTTCCATTTAAAAAACCTAAATTTGATATGTCACGCTTTCATTAGACACCCTGTATAAAAGTCATTACTTTTGAAATGTAGCCCAACTCGACCTACATACACTTGTAAACTCGATTTCTCGAAAAGTGGTATCGTTTGGTCACAAGAGTCCGTGGCGTTGAGCTTGACTCACCCTGTATATCAAGGGCGTGAAACCAGCGTTTATGGACCGCAACATGTAAATAAAGGCCCGTGCCGCCAGGCGAGGACTATTAACATGTAAGATCCATAAACGCTGTTTATGCCCAAAATACACACAAAATTGTATGCACGATCGGTTTTGTAATCCTTTATTAACAAATAAATATGTTTATCTCTTTCACCTTCTGTGACTAGCTTAGAATAAATCGATGCAACTTGCTTGAGTTTTATACTTCGGTGGTATATATTATTGTGAGATAACACGCCTTGTGTAGTACTCTGCCAAATCATTTATATTCGTTTTACAGAAAATAATCAATTAAAAATATGTCCTACTGCAACTAATAAAACAATAATCTGGACAACAATGTCCGCGTTACCATAGCAACTAAGTAAATAAGACGGGAATATAATATGGTCGCCATTTTTAACTACAGTGAGATTGCGAATTGCAAGTTTTATATGTTTGTACGTCAGAATATTTTCGAATTCTTTCGATATCATGGAAAGTAAGGACAATGAAATGGTTTCCGGAACACCACCGGGGCCATCGAACAAAATGTACGACCAGGCCTACTGGCGGAAAAAGCCTGCGGGCGCTAAAGTGGCAGCTTACGCCCGCTAAATTTATCAATACTGTGTAGTTTACGGCCCGATCGTGTTTAAAAGAAATTTTAGTAGATTGTGTATGCAGTGCAAGTACCTATTTCTAGCTGCAACCGGTTGTCTGATCTGTCGGTAGGACACATTGCTCCGATTAGAAAAACTAGCAACTCGCAGCACATTATGCTCTGACTATAACCAGCCCACGAAAATTACGATGGAACCTGAGAAACAAAGGGTTACATGTGCATGTGGTCAGAAAGAAATAGCCGCCTCACAAACGCGCCTCAGCCATCTTGTCTCATTCGAAGCGTTGTTTACGTAGATGATTCTACGTGTCTAATGTTGTCAGAACAAAGTCTGCAGAACAAACTGTTGACAACACCACAATTAAAGGCTACTTAAAGGCTAATTAAATGCTCTAATAAGAATTTTTAACCTCCACTTTTTTTAGTAGATATCGCATGTTCAACTTGAGAAAGAGTTAGCAGAGCAACCCTGTATATAATGATTATAATTAAAAAATAATAACATCGTACTAAAGATCTCATTAAAGGCTAATTAAATGCCCTAATAAGAATTTTAATGCTCCACTTTTTCAGTAAAAATCGCATGTTCTGCCAACTTTAGATAAGGGTAGCAGGGCAACCCTGTATATACTGGTCATAATTGAAAAACGATAATGCTATGATGAAGAGCTAATTAAAGGCTAATTAAATGCCCTAATAGGAATTTTAATTCTCCTTTTTTTTTAGTAATGTTCTGCTAACTTTAGATAAAGTTAGATACCTTTAGATAAAGTTAGCAGAGCAACCCTGTATATAATAGTCATAATTGAAAAATGATGGTGCCATACCAAAGAGCTCATTAAAGGCCCTAATAAGAATTTTCAAGCTCCACATTTTTAGTAAATATCGCATGTTCAACTTGAGAAAAAGTTAGCAGAGTAACCCTGTACGTAATGATTATAATTAAAAAGTGATAACGCCATACTGAAAAACTTATTGAAGGCTAATTAAATGCGCTAATAAGAATTTTAATGCTCCACTCTTTTTTAGTAAAAATAGCATGTTTCGCCAACTTTAGATAAAGTTAGCAGGGTAACCCTGTATACAATGTGTTCCACCATCATGTCGACAAACTTTGAGGTATGAAAATACAATTAAAGTTATCGAGCAAAAGTGCGAAAAAAATGGGGTCAACCTTTTACTTGATTTTTTATTACATTTTCAATTTCTGTATCACGACTCCATGGGTTCGCGCAGTTGTAGCGCCATAGCTTAATTATTTATCGACCGATTCACGATATTTTGGACTCATTTTATAGGAGAATGACTGGGCATATCAACTAAAGCAAAAAAAGGTAATACCTGACAATTTCTAAGGCTAAAAAAATTCACCAAACTGAAACAAAAAATTTTTGAAATGCACTTATTTGGGTTACTTACAAATAATTTGACAAAAAGCCGTATTAGTGCCTATTTATTAAGACATTTTAATGTTTAGTAGGATGTTTCCTGTCTTACTACATGCAAATCGTGTTTCTAGCACTTAAATTTTCGACAGAATAGGCCTTTTTGTATTATGACTTATGTATCACAGCGCCATGTGTTCACGCAGTTGTAACGCCATATCTTGATTATCTATCGAGGAATTCACGACTTTTTGGACTCATTTTATAGGGGAATGACTGGGTATATCAACTGAGGCAAAAAATACCATATCCGATAATATCTAAGGCTACAAAATTTCACCAAACTGAAAAAAAATTTTTTGTGATGCCCTTGTTTTGGCTACTTGCAAATAATTTGAAAAAAAGCCGTATTAGTGCCTATTTATTGAGACAGTTTAATGTGATTCACAACTTTTTGGACCTATTTTATAGGGAAATGGCTGGGCATATCAACTAAGGCAAAAAAATAATACCGTACAATTTCTAAGGTTAAAAAAATCCACCAAACTTAAAAAAAATGTAATGCACTTGCAAATAATTTGGAAAAAAAACATAGTAGTGCCTATTTATAAACACAGTTTAATGTTTATCAGGACGTTTCCTGTCTAACGACATGCAATTGGTTTATGTAGCACTAAAATCGTCGACGAAATCGGCTTTTTTATTACGACTAATTTTGAAATCAACGAGAATTTGGTATAAACATTGTCTTTATTGGACTTCGGTACAGATTAATTAGTGTTTAGTTGGCTATTTAATATGACATTATCATTTTTCAGTTATGACGATTATATACAGGGTTGCTCTGCTAACTTTATCTAAAGTTAGCAGAACATGCGATATTTACTAAAAAAAGAGGCGCATTAAAATTCATATTAGGGCATTTAATTGCCTTTAATTAGCTCTTCATCATGGCATTATCATTTTTTAATCATGGCCATTATATACAGGGTTGCTCTGCTACCTTTATCTAAAGTTGGCGGAACATGCGATTTTTACTAAAAAAAGTGGAGTATTGAAATTCTTATTAGGGCATTTAGTTAGCCTTTAATTAGCTGACTTTGTTCTGCTAACTTTAAACACGTGATGATCCTGTACAAACCAATTATTTAAAATAGATAATCAGTTTAACGCGTCGCTTCACGTGAACTTTGGCCAACTTTCGCTAGAGGACAAAAAGAAAATTAAGAAAATCATAACATTACAAAAGATGGAAAGAAGTAGATACAAATAATATAAAATGTTTCGCAAAATAATGCCGAAAGCTGCTTGGTTCGATAGGATCAGTTTCCAAGCTAGACGACTTTTTGTTCTGATTTACATGGGATGTTACGAAAAAAACTCTTTAAGAAATAACTTTTTGTGATGATCAATAAGTAAAAAACAAAATGACTTTTGTGACACTAGCTAGAAAAAAACTTTTGAGAAATAACTATTTGTGGAAACTAAAAACTCTTATTAAGTGCAGGATGCAGCAGCAGCCTCAACAAATTCAGATAAGATTTTTCGTATAGCAATTTTTTTATTTTAAATTTTGTGCGCTCCATATTTCAGAAATTCAGGAACCACCGCTGTTCCGTGCATAAAGAATAGAGATCTTCGCTCATGCAGCGTTAAATCTTCTAATATCTTGAATAAGTGGTTGTTTAAAAAATCCAGATACTTATGACCGTTTAAATTTCCAGGTAGAATGTGATGACCTATTAATTTGTTACCTAAAGTTGCTGCCCAAACGTTAACTTTAAATCAATGTTTTGAAATGTGGATTCTCATCACGCCAGTAGTGTGCATTATGAGAACTAAAACAAGTTTTAAAAAATTTAGATTGAGGGCTGTCCATTCTTGTAATGTTTGACAAAAATCCAATCTAGCTGGTAGATCGTCTGGATAGATCTTGGACTTGTCTGTAATGATACGGATGTAGCTGCTGTTCCTTAAATATCCTCCAAGTACATGAAGACCGTATTTGTTTGTCTTGCCATATTCCTTATGCTAACCATTGGATATTGATCAACTGTAAACATTGATTAACTTAGTATAAATGTGTTAATCAATGCTGTAAAATAATATTTTCTTTATTGATGGTTCTTGTTGTTCTTGGCCTACCAGAATCCATTTTTTTTTGGTCTCATATTCCCAGTTTCTCGACAACGTCGTTCAACAGCTCTTAAATGTATTTTTACTTGGTAAGTTGCTTCTAGGAAGCTTTTCTGCATAACGCGTAACAGCTGCGCTAGAGTTTCCTAAACACTTGCCTAAGGTTAACAACATGTCGGTGTATTCAACATTTCAGTATATTTTGGTTTACAATATCTAATTTTACAAATAATGGTTTCAAAAGTCTAATTACTGCTGTTGTCTTATTGTCATAACTATCAAGAAATGTCAGTTTTCCATGGCAATCTTAGACAAAAAAAGATATACCGCTTAGAATGGATTCTTGAGAAACGTTACAGGAAAGAAGAGCCCTCAATCCATTTTTTTTAATGTATCCGTTTGATCGATGATGTCTCATTTACATGACAAATTTTTTCCATTCACATAATGCATACTAATTAATAATAATAATAATTAATAACTTTAACATTACTTCGTACCAGCATCGGTTACTACTCGACAATTTTCAAATCAAAATATTCCGAAAACGGTGCACAATATCGAGTTTTACCAAGAGTACCTTTTTGGTGTAGAATTGAATGGTATTTAAGTTCACCTAACATTGTAACTTATAAATCTAGCCTCAAAAAGGTTATGTAATTTTAATACTACCTGGTATGAACCGTGTAACTAGCGCCATCTATGATGAGAGTCAGATATAAAAACAAATTCATAGGATGTACTAGCTTCCCAAACATATTCGTGTGAAATTTTTTTACAATGTTGCCAGCAGCTTCGGCGGAATCGTAAAAAATGTGTATAATTTATTTTCTTCAACACCCTCCCAAACAGCACACAGACGTCCGACAGACCTTCTAAGGAAGTCCGGCTTGGACTTTCACACGTCTGTAGGACGTCCTGAGTAAGTCGTTCGACGTTCCTCGGCCGTCTGTGGGAAGTCCGATGTTACCAAATTATTGGTCCGAGGGACGTCCGATATTTTTTGTACCTGAATCGTACCTCCCTTGTACCTAAATAGGGCCTGCCTTGTACCTACATAGAGCCTCCCTCGTACCCAAATAGGTCCTCCCTCGTTCCTAAATAGGTCCTCCCTTTTACCTAAACAGAGCCTCCCTTTTACTTAAATATGGCTTCCCTTGTACCTAAATATAGAGCCTCTTGTTTCTAAATAGTACTTCTGTAGTTCTGTATGATACCAGGCAATGAAGGCTACCATACTCATCAGCAGGAGGTTTAAATCAATACTTCTGTATATTATTATTATATTAGGGTGTGTATTCAACAAAAATTATATAAAAAACGGTATTTGCACATATATTTTTGTTCTTTACGAATTTCTCTTGAAGTTTTCTCAGCACCTCATATCAAGAAACATTGTATTTTTAAATATAGATATTCTAAAAAAGCATTTGAGATGATGGCGCTATTGAATAAAAACGTTTCTCTAACACCTTGATATAATCACTGTATTCACCGTAATATTGCACGAGTTCACAACCACAGAATTGACTACCCTCCTGATCGACTTTAAACAACTAAACGAAAAATAGATCAAATAGATGCAAAAAATACTGTAATCCTCGAAAAATTTCAATGGCGAACCACAGACACAGAATGGCGAACAGAAACAAACGGCAAAGTCGGCCTCGGCATGGCATGATTGGCATGGACATGAAACCAACCTGTGACGAAAGCAGTGTTGCCATATTAACTCACGATTTGAGTTGGAATTGTACCATAAAGGAATCGCACCAATACCATCAATGCTGATTACTATTCAATAAATGTAGTGAAACAAAATTTTTTACTTTTAGCTTGCTATGCTTGTCTGTCATTTTATCGCTTATATGAGAAGTGAGAAGTCAAAAAATTGTGGGCTAGATTAGCATGAATGGTACTAGCCCTGACAATCTGACAATGCTAAACGGTGCATACGCATGCGCCCGACAACTATGCAAGTTGGTCGCGAGCCCGCGAATTTCAAACGTCATAAGAAGTAGAAGTCAATGATCGAAGGTTGAGAGATTGGCAAATTTTACCGGGTAAATTTCTGTATACAGGGTGGGCCAATAGTGCGTGGACGGAGGATTGTGAGCTTACTAAAAAATATTTCAAAAATCTGTCACTTGGTCATGGTAGGGGCCCTTGAGGGCTGTAACGTAAAAATATTTTCACTTAAATTTTGACGTTTATACAGGGTGATTCATATCAAACCTACATTTTTTTGAATGGAACCCCCTATATATTATTGCATATTTGGATTCCTTGGTCAGTTCTAGTGTGACTTTATGTATCACACATGGAACTTCAAAAGAACCGTTTAGGCGCAAATCACCATTTTTGGTATAAGTAGGTATCAGAAAAAAATTGAATATCGCAGCGATTATAAAACTTAGAAGGCCTTGACTTTGCGGTACGACTAAGCATGAAATGCGTCATCTTGGGTCAGATGGCTAAGTTTGAATTCATTTTGTACTTGGAGAAATCAGAGGATAAATTAACGAAACTTCAATCACAGATAACTTGATTTTTTCAAATGGGAATGCCTATTTTGGTTTAAAGAATCAAATGTAAAATTTGATTACCTTTCTAACGATATAGCATTCTTGATATCAGTCTTTTTTGGTTTTCATTTTATTTCAAATTTTCAGTCAAATCGGTGTTTTTCAACTTTCCTGCATGCAAGCAACCTAGCAGGCCATGAAAAATAAACAAAAGCTCGTTAATATGGAAGAAAGCAACTAACTTAGTAGAAAAATGCAAACTAACTAGAGCAGCGAGGCAAGATTACGAAAATTCCTTACAACATATTAGCTCTAACCAGAAACAGTAGCAGTAACAAGGACGCTCATTTTTCACAGCCTACTAGCTATTAGCCAATTTCCAAAGTTAGTAAAAAAATATCTAATCAAAGAAAAACTACTAGTGATTGTTGCTGACGGTAGAATATCTATGTCTTCTGAATAAATTTTCACATTTATTGCTATAAAAAAGTAGCCACTTCCGTAAGTCAAAAGTAATCTCTCCTCCTCCTGGAACCCTTCAAATTCTTCGGTAGGTACTTCTGCTTATTAGCAAAATCGCGGAAAATGAAACTTGAATTTCAGTCTGTTTGAATTGTAAAACATGAATTAGTTTGCAGTAAACTACATGAAATAATCACAATTACAACACAGCGTATTAAAAAAATTCTAAAAAATTATTTCAATAGATGTTCAGAACGCTCCAGTTGGAGATACCTTTACTTTCGACTTAACTAAACGGAAATGACTATTTTTTTATCCCATTGAATGTGAAATTTCATTCTAAACATGTTAGACTGTAAGCAAAAATCGCGGATAGTTTTCTTTATGTTTCAAAATTTTTAATCGTTTTGGAAAGTTGCCAAGCTCTAGTAGACGTCAATAGCTAGTAGGCTGTGTAAAACAAACACTTCTGTCATACCCCAGCTACTCATTGACATTAGATATCTTGCCGCTGTTGTTTCCGGTTAGAGCTGATGTGTTGTAAGGAATTTTCATGTTCTTGCCTCGCTACTCCAGTTCGTTTGCATCTTTCTACTAAGTTAGTTGTTTTCTTCCATATTAACGAGCTTTTGTTTATTTTTCATGGCCTACTAGGTTGCTTGCACGCAGGAAAATTGGAAAACACCGATTTTGACTTAAAATTTGAAATAAAATGAAAACCAAAGAAGATTGGTATCAAGAATGCTATATCGTTAGAAAGGTAATCAAATTTTACATTTGATTCTTTAAACCAAAATAGGCATTCCCATTTGAAAAAATCAAGTTATCTGTGATTGAAGTTTCGTTAATTAATCTACTGATTTCTCCAAGTACGAAAAGAATCCAAATTTAGCCGTCTGATCTTAGGTGGCGCATTTCATGCTTAGTCGTACCGCAAAGTCACGGCCTTCTAAGTTTTATAATCGCTGCGATATTCAATTGTTTTCTGATACCTACTTATACCAAAAAAGGTGATTTGCGCCTAAACGGTTCGTTTAAAGGTCCATGTATGATACATAAAGTCACATTAGAATTGACCAAGGAATCCAAATATGCAATAATATATAGAGGGTTCCATTCAAAAAAATGTAAGTTTGATATGAATCACCCTGTATAAACGTCAAAATTTAAGTGAAAATATTTTTACGTTATAGCCCTCAAGGGTCCTAACTATGATCAAGTGACAGATTTTTGAAATATTTTTTAGTAAGCCCACAATCCTCCGTCCACGCACTATTGGCCCACCCTGTATAACTGTATTTTTATTGATTCAGCATGATAGTCATATATCTTCTAAATAGTACAATTATATTTTTCGTAAACTGCCCGTAAGATGGTTACCACCCACATAACACTATATGGACATGTACATCCATAGAATGTACATTAGATCTTCCAGTTTGAACATGTATATTTTGAATATTCATAGGACGTTAAATGTACATATGAAAAATGATATACACTAGTGTAATATACTATGTATGTTCACGTAGGTATATCCTTATGTGAATATACATAAGATGTTGGTCTATGTATCATATATACATCTAGTAGTTTACGCCTGCGCGAAGTGCAACTAGTGCCGCCATTTCTGATTTCTAGTCATTCCGTCGTACGACTCGTTCGCGTCCTTTGCGTATGAGCTGGTGCTGGTTGTGCCTGATTACCTGATCGAGTGAAATATTGTGCAATGTTATTTATCTTCTTACTACTGATAACACTCACATCCAGCGTTTGACGGTAAGTCATAAGCGGAACAAACCACCTACAAAATTTTATAACCTTGATTTCTTTGTGATTTTAGACATGCCATTCAATAGAAAAGAGATGACAATCACAGTAATCGATTTTGCCAAGTATTATTATTGTAATTAGAAATTGAATTAATAACAATACATAATGAAAGCATAAAGTTTGTTTACCTTACTGCCTCTACATTGAACTTTCATACACTAAGCATGTTTATTAAAAGTACATGAATATACATTTAATGGATATACCATGGATGTGTATATATCCATTGTATGTACCATGCATATAATATGCATGTACATTAGATGTCCATATGTACATTCTATGGATATGCCATGGATGTGAAAGTTCGCGACAAACGACATGCAATGTATATTTTTTTGATGTCTATTTGACATCCATTGGACATTCTTGCTCCATTTGTGGATATACATATCCATTGATTTGATATCCATTGTATGTACATTGTATATACTTTTGTTATGTGGGCATATAATAACAAAAAACTTGAGACAACGTTAGATAATTATTATTATTTAGAGATGAAGAGAAAAAAATTTTCGTACTTCTCAATCCAGTCTGAGTTTGGAAGTACATAAGAAGTCCAGCAACGGATGTCTAAACGACGTCACTTTTGGGACTTGCTAGTACGATCCTAATTGGGACTTATTTCGGATCTCCGATGGAAGTCTAAACTTTAAGTACAAAAGTGGTCCAGTGAAGGAAGTCTGACGGACGTCCAGTTTAGGTCCCAGCCGTACATACCTGTTTGGGATCTGTTTCGGACGTCCGACAGAAGTCTGTGCTGTTTGGGCTATGACTTGATTACGGATGGCGTTACGAATTTTTTTTACTAAGCAAACCCCAATTATTTTTCAGTTTTCTACCTATCCTAGAGACAGGGTCACCTTTTTTGGAACACCCTGTGTAGTAAATTTTTATTTGTACAGAGTGGGTCAAGCTCAACGCCTCGGACTATTGTAACCAATAACCGCTATCTCTTTTCACAAAAATAACTATATAAGTGGATGTATGCCAGTATGCTGAGAAGGACTACATTTTATAAATATTGACTTTTACAGGTTGTCATATATAGGCTGACATCTGAAAGCTATATTTTTTACATGGAACACCCTATACTATATTATTGCATATTTAGATTCCTGGGTCATTCTAGTGTAACTATGTATCAGAAATAAAATGAACCTTTTAGGAGCAAATCGCGATTTCTGGTATTACTAGATATCAGAAAAAAATTGAATGTCGCAATCGAAACTTAGAAGGCTGCGACTTTGACAGCTTAGTTTCGACGGTAAACTTTGTATTATTTTTGTGCTCTGGCGTAATAAGATTAGTTCGTAGCCGTGGCCAGATTGTACAGGGAGTCCATTGAGATTTATATAAACATAAGAACAACTTCAACAACAAAGAAGAAGCATATAAGCTCAACAGAATATGGATACCCGCCTTAAGAGACGCAAAGATTCTGGGACGCGCACGAGTTCCACAGGCATCGGCGGCGGCGGTGCACAGCGCACCCCACTCCTAATCCAGGGAATATAAGTGCCAACCCTGAGACGTGGTGTCAGTCACTCGGAACACGCGAACACGAGATATCAGCTTCTGATGATGCCGACCACTCGTGTTGGCGAAACGTCAAGCAGCGATGCGTGTCAACGCCAAGACGGCGGCGTGTGTCGATGCTGGCCGAACAGCCCAAGAGCCAACAGTTTATCCACACATGTATCTTTAAAGGCAATTCGTATATGTCTGCAAGAGGTAGGGTATCACCAAGGTCATCTTTTGAAGGCAACAGAAAGTTCATTATGATACAAAAAATACAGTTTCCGTATATCACATCATCCTTGCCAAGCAATTTCACCCCCTTCCGGAAAAGAAGTTTGGCGCAGTTTCCAGAATTTTTTGATAATTACTTCAATAACAACAGATGATCTGGATTGGCAGATTATCGACCAGATCGTGAGTGAAGATAAAATAAGATGAGCAATATTCAACATCTCTCCTTTTAAATCGCCGGGCAGTGATTACATCCATTCTGTTGTAGTGCAGTGGGGCATGGAGGAATGTTTGCCCCAATTGGTGATATTGTTTAGACTGTGCTTAATACATAGCTACATTTAAAAGGTGTTGAGGTTGGTGAAAGTAGTGATGATCATCCCAAACAATGACACCCTGAACTACACCATTCTAAAGACATTCACACCCATCATTCTTACATCACTATGAGTTAATGTACAACACTCTTAAGTCCCAGGTAAATTCAGTGACACTACCTTGCATGCAGTAGCAGGTAAGACTGAGAAATCATTGGACGACAAAACAAGAGTCCGCCATAAGGGTTTTCAAAGGCATTGAAGGTGCTTTTGATAAACCGACCTTCCAGAAAATTCCTACACCGCGCTCTCTGTAACTACTGTCAGCAGTGGGATACCAAATATATTGTCGTAAAAGATGAGATGTTATCATTAGAAGCCTGGTAACAAGAGGGTGTTCTGAGGGCGAAGTTCTTTAATTTGTCCGAGGAACATGGTTCTTCATGACATCTTGACCAAGATTTACTCTGAGGGACTCCATACAATAGCTTATGCAGACGATCGAAGGCGTCATTTGTAACTCACGCAACAAGTTCTATCGGCCAATTTCAACAAAACAATCTGTTTCTCTTCAATAGGAAAAGGAGAATAGCGAATACTAGCCCATCAAAACTTCTTAATCTTAGTCTGGCGTTTGCTTCTGATGATAGATATCTAGGAGTAACCATAGAAGCCTGACTAAATTGGAACCTTGCTCTAGAAAGAAGATTAAAGAAAGCACAGATATCGTATGGACAGTGCCGTAGAATCATGGCATGAGACCCCAAGGTGGTATGTGAACATTCATTGCTTAAAATCAAATCAATGGTGACCTACAGAGCCGTGGCTTTGATGATTAAGGTCGAAAAGTTACTACAAAACTTCTGTTAAGTCGGATGCAACGAGCAGCATGCCTCAGTATAACTGGTACTATGCGAATGACACCAACTATGGCAATGGAAGTGATGCTGCATTTTCCATCGCACCACCAGAAATATACCTGGTATAAGTTGCCTTGGCAGCTGTTACGATCATGTCTCTCCTGCAGGCTGGCACCGACTGTCAGTCAGTCAGTCAGACCACGGAAACATCTTCACAGAAAGAAAATTAATGTAGCAGGCTGTGCAGTGTACTCAAGAAGTCTCCACATAAACATCAAGTGCACCTGTGGAAGCATCTATCGGCAACAATATAATAATTAGCTGGGTAAAGCGGCGCTCACAGCCCAGTCAGCTATGGAAACAAGCGTGGTAGTTGATAACGTGAGGACCACTGGCTATATATCCACTGAAAGACTGGACACTCTGTGTATGAAAATTTGGCATGGCATTTTTGACTGACATCCGCGCCATCTATTCGGATTGCGTGTGTCACTACAATGCATTCACGAATCGATTACAGGAAACTGTAGATATTCACGACCTAGGTCAATCTAAAAAGTTTGGTGTAGGTGACCGACGATAGGTGGGGTAGGTTACGAAAAGAGCGGGCTTTTTGAAATACCATATAAAGGCTGTATTAGACTACCATATTTTTGAAATCAGATTTGATTTCATTTCTTGAACTGCTCAAATAGGCTAGTGTAATACACGAAATTGTTTCAAATTGATAGATTGAACCAAAATTGAGATGGAATTGAGAACATGTTCTATTTCCAAATCATTTTTAGGCTGGCGGCATGCGCATTTGAAACATAAATGTCATTGCGTCGGGAAAAAGGTATATAAACAAAAATAAGGACAGTAACCTTACTTTTTAATTTCGGTCGAATTCTCCAGAATGCTCTCTGGTACTAATATAAATTGAGAAATCCACATTCGGATGAAAGTACACCAATAAAAACAAGTAACATGTTAATCCTACGGCCCCAGCTAGTAAATCTCCACCCGACCGGAATGCCCTGCGAACTTTGAGATTTGAAGGATTTTGAACTGGTTATGGAGTATGAAAACCCCCGGCCCCAAGATAGGTGCTTTTGTTACCTTTGTGGCGAGTTTACCAACATTCTTGCGAGTTGTGTGGAAGCAATTGGCAATTTGAAGACAATATAAGAGGTAAGATGTTAGTATCTTTGCAATTCTGTTTCATATCGATTTCATATACAATAATAGCCCTGATTATATTAAAAGTAAGGTATAGTCCAAATTGCACTATAAAAAACTTGTTTTTACTCAGCAGATTCGGTAGATTTAATTTGTAATATTGTATTAAGTCCTACATCACATTTTGGATGTATTAACTATTAGTTATTTACTATGTATTAAGTGTATCTAATATTTTGCCTCAGTGTATAGCAACATTGTCACTTTTTATTATGGTGTTTTCCTATGTTTTGTTGTTTTTTCATATTGCAAAGGTCCTCGGTTAAGTAGCCACACTTGACTGCACTGAGGATAACAGAAAGGCATTCAATATTAAGAGTAACATATTTCTTTTGATTTAAGGATGACTGGTCTACTGAACATATATCTCTGCTGATAGAGATATACGAACAACATCCCTGCTTATATGTGGTCAAGTATGTGTGCTACCACAGTAAAATCAAATGGAGTGCTGCTATCACTGCCATAGTAGACGCTCTGAAACCACTAAGATCTACTGTAACTGAACAAGAGGTACAGAAGAAGTTTATGGGCTTAAGGTCAACATATGCACAAGAACAGAGGACAGTTTTAGTCACTTCGTACTAGAATGGGAGAATATGAGGTAAGAGTCTCAGCTTATCATAAATGAAGTGGTGCAGTATTGATATAACAGTGCCAAATTTCTACTAATAACTATTGAATTGCACTTTGAGGCAAAGGAATAACCTAACATGTACTTGAATATATTGTTAAATTTTTTTGCCTTTACTTCCCTATAACTCGAACCTACCTGTAAAAATTGTATGTGCATATATTAGGAAGGCTAAACTTTCAATGCAGTATTTTGCTTTCAGGCAAGTCAACAAGGAATATGAGGTTAGTCATGCTGGGGTTCTATCACCCACAAGCGAACTATCAGATAGGGCTCAAATTGACTTGCTCCGCTCACAGATACCAAGTACAGGTGGTGCTCAAAAAAGAGGGGGAACAGACTACATTAGTAACTCACCCAAGTGTATAAAAAACAACAAGTACCAGCAGATGTGGAAATAAAGGTGCTGAAGAATGCTGCTGATCAAACATTGAAAACTTCTCCTCGCTCTACAGTCTACAGTCCACAAAGGGACAACCATTTTGCAACTGCTGATGACCATATGGCGCAGTTTATTGCATCTCAATTGAAATAAATAAAAAATTAAAATACCAAACAGAATGTATATTTTGAATTTCATATAATATTACAAGTTAAAAGAAAGAAAGAAAAAGTATAATGTTTCCATTTTTAATTCAATTCCTTTAGCCTTATTTTGCCAAGATTTACTAAAGCTCCAAATGTATTCTCAACTGCTGTTCTAGTTCTAAACAACAAATATTTGATTACAATTGGTTCACACAGTTCTGGAACTATCTGACTTATTGTACTCTCATTGCTTCGAGCCGCTGGATGGCTGAACATCGAATAATTATTGCTAGCCTGAAAATGGAAATGTTTATTACTTTTTATTGATAAGGTTTACTGCTAATATTACCTATTTTCTCCTGTTATGCACTCTCATAGATGGTTATCTAGCTTGTCAAATTATGCTAAGTAGCTTACTGAAGATTTTATTATTCATTCGTAGAAAGTCCTTCTAATGATCTAGATCTTCTAGTAATAACTCTTCTCTCAACATATGTAGCATACCTATGCCTTCATCTCTTCTTCTCAGCCGCTTCTTTTGTCAATTTTTTCCTTTAGTAGTTAGCCTCTTAATTCGCCTGTCTACGAGTTTTTTGCAACGTAGATGGATAAATACATGTTCTAGCATTATCTTTTTCCATTGCCGAGGGAGTCAAGTCAAGTGTAATGAATGAGAATTTCAATAAACAGTAGTCGATAAACTACAAACAAAAGCTAGGTTATGATTTTATTTTGACCATTGACATTTTGACCATTGACATTTTGACACTGACGTTCACACAATCACAAAACATGTAATTGCAAGATACGTCATGTCAGATCTGACAACTTTGACTGTAGAGGACATCTGTGTTCGGACAGTTGACAGATAAGATGTATTCAACGAATTTAATGCGCAGAATCGCAAATCAATTCTTGAACCAAATTTGGTGTAGTGTCAAACAGACAAAATGCTGGGCCACAATTTTTGAGATCATTTTTCATTTCAAATTTGGTTCAAGAAATGAAATCAAATCTGATTTCAAAAATATGGTAGTCTAATACAGCCTTAAGCTTATTCAGCCTCCAGACAACGTGGTAACTTGTCATAACAATTTACCTTACGCATTCATTACCTGTTTTGAAAATTGACCTGATTAATAAAGTTAAGGCGTTAATTAAACAAAATGGAATTGTCAAGTGGCATAATAATAAATAAAACTATGGCATTGTCCACAGCACATACTCCATTTTCTTTAAATTAGTGTTTTAACCTTTTTAATCAGTTCAGTTTTGAAAATAGGTATTCAATGAGTTAGGTAAATTTTTGTGACAAGCTACCACGTTATACAGGACATTCAACTGATTATGTAAGAATAGGAATATATTAGATATGGATTACTGAAATAAAACAAAACAAACCCTTTTGTAATTTATTTCAATACGACAATTGCTTAAATAAAGTCAGCTACACAAGGTACAAAAGCAATTCATGTAAAAGTAAAGCATGGTTTATTCACTAGAATCACTATTTCATGATAATTACAATCCTTTGATGGCATATAATTTGAAGAGTAAAGAGGTATTATTCCTTAACTATTCATATTGATGCAGGCAAGATGTTTGTATATTTGTAAGTTTGGGTTGCCAGTCCGTTCTAACTAGCGTCTCTGTATACGCTGATCAGATGGGATTTAATATCTGAAATAAAAAAATGTATTTTTAGACCATGGGACCTCACCTTCAATGCAACGGTTTGCCAAAGAGAGGGAATGCTGCACACCTTTATGGCAGCATATGTGATTGTGAATAGTAATACAAGTTATATGAGTATGAGTAGTAGTGTTTAGTAATGCATTCAAATGATATATGTATATTTCATGTAGAAATGATCAATCTTGTATTAATTTTGCATCAAAATTCACAATACAAAAATGAGGTGAGCGGTATAAATCAGGCAAATCACTTACCTTCGCGCATCCGCATTCTTGCAATTTGGCGCAGGACAACGGCGTAAATACTTAGAACCCATTCCTAAATACATATAGACAACAATAGGCAGACAAAGATCTCAAAAGTAGTGCAAAATTGCAAAAAGACGCCAATCGACAAAAGCGAGCAACGACAATGTCAGTTACGACAATGGCTGTCAAAATGACGTTAGGCGTCACAATTGGCGATTCCAATTACCGATGAGGGCGCTCGCGTTTATAAACAAACATGGAGGATAGCAGGTATCCTGCACGCTGTGACACGCTTTTGGAGGAAATGCGTAGCAATGAATGCTTTCATCATAGTCTTTTTTGAAGTGGCAACCATAAACACTATAGTTTGTATTAAACTTGCTAGCCTTTCTTGATTTGAAGCCTGATGTAGATGCCATATTCTTGACAATAGCTTATGAAGAAGGTCTGAAGAAATATTCTAACACACTGTATACCAATTAACAAGGCACAAACTCGAAAAGACGACTGAACGAAGAAACATAAACGGCATATAAACGGTTAATGGCATGTTAATTGTGTGTCGTCCGAAATTCGAGTACCTGCTTTGTCAGTGTAGATTTTTGCCGCTAGAGGTCTCATCGATTTTTGGAATTGCCAATTGGGCCACTTCTATTGATGCATCTAGGAATCTGTTTGAAACAGAGTTGGCTGATCAATAATTCACGCAAACCCGCTAGGTGGCTAGCGCTAACCCCGCTACACAGGGTCCTCATTTGAGTTTCACACCCCTGGTGAGGACTTTGTTCACAAGTTTTGTTGTTGCCAAGCATATATGTGGGAATGACTGAGTCAAACAACTTAAACTTTTTTGTTCTAGAAGCAGGAGCAATCCGATATAACTGTCCCGTTCAATACAACGAGGGGAGTCTTAAAGTTTATTGAATTGTATCTCATACCTTCTATAGTACCCATTTCTGCAGTCTAAAGCCTTTCATTAAATTTTAAATTTTACCTATTCGTCCTGATACTAAATTAAACTTTATCGATATTAGCCTAAGCTTCCCAAAAACTTACTTTCTCTTACAATCTAGCGCTTCGCACTCACAGAGCACTTGAATGGCTGACTCTGCCCCTCTCGTGCACTGTCTGCAGTCAAGGTCTACGTCGTATAGCCCCATTGTCTTCATCGTCTCTTCAGGACACAATGTCATGTAAGAAGAGCTGTTATCACTTGAAGCTAATTCTTGTTGAAAGTACAGGGTGGCCTTAAGAATGGCCGCCGGCAATATCTCGGTAACCGTTAATCATATAACTTCGAGCAAAAAATATATAAGGTAAATTGGCTAAGAGAAATTGCTGAAAATTATTTTCAAGTTCCGCAAGAGGCCGTTAGGGGGCGCAACTGCTACGATCTACCAGAAAAATGGCTTTTTCTCAAAAAATATGCAATTAAAGGTATATTATAAATTCTACCATCATGTAGACAGGCCAATTTTCGATTTGTTTTTTGTGAACAGGTTTTTGCTCTATTTTGTAAGATGTAGCGGTGGGGAATGTCAAAAAAATTTTTCATTTAAATTGCCATAACTTTGGTATAAGTTAACGAAATTAAACAGGCTAGGTCTTATTTGGAAGAGCTATTCTTACCTAATAATCCGTTGTATAAAAATTATTCAAGTTTATCTTGACTTAGTAGCTACAGGGCAATGTTTGACATCATAACAATTATTACGCATTATTACAAACATTTTAAATGGTATGCTATATCTCTTTTAACATAGATATATAGAGGACCAACTTCTTAAAAATCCAGTGTAAGATTTAACTTCTTAGCTATTTGCGACAAGTGTGCTGTGAGATTCCGAAACAAATTCTGCCCTATAGGAATATAGCACTCCGTCACATCGTTTTAGTAACCATTCTGTAGATAATACTCAAGTAAAACCACTAGAAATCATATTTTAACTTTTTGAAACAACCTACGGGTGGCGTAGTAGTCGCCAATAGGTGCTATATACAATTTTCAAAATAATGAAGCTTTTAAAAGAAACAAACAAAAAGAAATTACAGTATATAATTAATTATTATATTTATTATTATTAAACGTCAATTTGAGCTGATCACAAAGCTTTGTATTATAAACTCCACAAGCAAAGCTAGTAAGAAAAAATAAATGTGAATGAGTCCAAATAATTAAGACCAATCAACAGCAAAATAAAGCAAAATAAGATCGTATAACAACAAGGATAACAAACAAAAAATATTTAAACCTAATTAACATGCGCATACCATATTGTCAGTGTTGCTTTAGATGTTCGATGGCGTCCATCCTTTTTGATGCACTTATGCATCCATTCACGCGTGTATAAACCTGCCAGTTTGAGCATCTAGAGCAACACTGAAAATAGGTATAGTATACGCGTGTGAGTTAGGTTTATGTATTTTATGTGTTAACTTTGTTGTTGTACCACGTTACTTTGCTTTATTTTGCTGGTAATTAGCCTTATTTTTTAAGATCTATTCACATCGATTTTTCTTACTATCTTAATTTGTTGAGTTCATATAAGACTTTGTGATCAGCTCAAATTGACGTTTAATGATAATAAAGTAATAGTCAATTTTATACTGTAACGTATTTTTATTCTTTTAAAAGTTCCATTATTATAAAATTTGAATGCAGCACTTATTGGCGACTACTACGCTACTTGTTGGTTATTTCAAATAGTTATTTTGGAAAGTCAAAATGTGATTTCTAATAGTGTTACTTGAGTATTTGCTATAGAATAATTACTAAAATGATATGACTGAGACTATATTCCTACAGAGCACCAATTGTTTCCAAATATCACAGCACATTTGTCATAATGCTTGTTTTATTGATATCTCCGGTATGAAAACATATAGGAAGTTGAATCTTGCACCGGCCTTTTTAGAGTTTTGTCCTCTATATATTTGTGTTAAAATTCTCGTAATAATGCGTAACAATTGTTATGATAACAAATACCGCCCTATAGCTACTGAGTCAGGATAAACTTGGATAATATTGATATAACAGGTTATTAGGTAACAATGGCACTTTCAAAAGAGACTTAGCTTGTTTAATTCTGTTAACCTATACCAAAGTTATGGCCATTTAGAGAAAAACTTTTTTGAGCAATTTCTCTTAGCCGATTTAATAATATTTTTTCCTCGAAGTTATATGATTAACAGCTACCGAGATATTGCCGGCGTCCATTCTTATTAGGTCACCCTGTACATCCCGGCGTCAAGTTCCAATTCCTTGTACTGGAGATTGACTCATTCCCTAACTTGGTATCTAATTGTGATTTTGGCCAGCCCAAGGCCGGTTCCACGTCAATATACAAGCCAGATGATCCTTTCTTGCAAGCTCATCTGCCTTTTTATTACCAACACTACACCTTGTACTCTTTCCAGTGTGACTGTGTTGTGTGTCTTTCTAGTACCTTGAGTCCCAGTTGCACAATGGGAGTTTAAACCTCAACCTTCAGTTGCACTTGGTTCAGCGTAGGACTAGTTTCCAAGGTTCTTTGCCAATTGAAACATAAACCTGGATCAGGTAAACTAGTCTTAAATCAAATATAATTTATCACAATTGGCAACGACGCAAATTGTCAGTGAATCTGACAAAAATATGAAAGACAAAGGACAAAATCACGTTTCTGTGATATGTGATAGTTCTGTT
Source organism: Callosobruchus maculatus (assembly GCA_951848785.1). Classification (NCBI taxonomy): domain Eukaryota; kingdom Metazoa; phylum Arthropoda; class Insecta; order Coleoptera; family Chrysomelidae; genus Callosobruchus; species Callosobruchus maculatus. The sequence goes on along the minus strand of CATOUR010000191.1, from coordinate 554,163 downwards.
TTCTGTTCATCTGTCATATATGTGCTCGTCGACTTGATCGACATGGACAAGGACATCCGTATAGTTTTACATTTAGGGATTTGCATTGTGAAAAATTTAGATTTCATTTCGTTTGCCTCTTAGAATTCTTAGGCCTAAATAGCAGTAATTACCCATAAAAATGTGTGTCTGCATTAATGACTCCTTTAAAAATCTAAACTGCTTTAAAAATTCGTCATCCTCTAATTCAAAGTAATTTGCCCCGTTTCTGTAATGAGGACGGCTTCTTCTCCCTTGTTGAATGATATTTAAAATGTCCATAAAATCTTCAACTGCCGTAAAACCTTCTCCGATATTCATTAGCAGAGTGTACTATTGATAAGGTGCGTAAAAAACTTATAAACTCATATAAAATAGGTTTAAGGCAGTGATTGTATCTGGAAGCAAAAATAATATTTTCACGAGATTTTGTGATTTTTTTAAAACCACTGCAGGTACAAACACAATGACAGTTCCAGACTTATATTTCAAAAGCTTCTTCTTTGTGCCACGGTCATCGATAAAACCTTTATTTTTTGAGAAATATCATTTTCTTAGAACTTCTGACGAGTTTAAACTGTGTGTAAAATTATCAGGGTCTCCTAAAAAATAGGGTGAATAGAGTGTTAAAAATGTTAATAAAAATATTATTATTAATATTCCTAAGATATCTTTGTATATAAAATAGGGGTGGAGTGGGATTTTATCAATATTTTTTATAGTTCCTAGAGGGTAATATCGTTTTCTTAGAGCTTCTGACGAGTTTAAACTGACAAAATCAGGCGTTCAGCTAAACAGAGCTCAACACAACATTTATAGTGGATTTATCCCGGAATTTATCCATGAACTCAGTTGGTGCAACAAGCACTTTTCGATGAACTAAGTTCAACATTTAAGCTGAGTTTAAACTCGTATTGTGCAACTGTGTTTGTATGGTCGTTCATTGTTCATGCTTCCACAATGCCCCACGTATTCAGGGATTTCATTTATTTCCAACATCCTCATAAATTCCTTATATTACTTATAATTTGATATGGAGGAAGGTCCAGGATGATTTTCAGGGCTGCAGTCGATGTGCTCTGGATTCTACCCGTTATGAACAAGCAAGCAGGTCTGGGCCTTGCTCAGTTTTGCAATATCAGCTCCTTGTTTCATCTTTGGTCGGCCATTAGACATTCAACACCACACGCTAAATAAAACCAAAAGGCTTCTTAAATATGGCGAATGTGTTTGCCTTTTTTAGAAATGGTGAATGAGCCACCTAAACTGATCGATATCTAATCCTGATAATACTGTAAAAAGACTCACCAAATTATGGTGGCGCCATCAGTTTTTAATATATGTTGCTATTTTTTATTTAAATCTACTATTTAACGTTTTCTTAGAACTTCTGACGAGTTTAAACTGTGTGTAAAATTATCAGGGTCTCCTAAAAAATAGGGTGAATAGAGTGTTAAAAATGTTAATAAAAATATTATGATTGATATTCCTAAGAAATCTGTAAATGTAAAATAAGTCTGACGAGTTTAAACTGACAAAATCAGGCGTTCAGCTAAACAGAGCTCAACACAACATTTATAGTGGGTTTATCCATGAACTCAGTTGGTGCAACAACCACTTTTTGATGAACTAAGTTCAAGAGATTCCCGTGTGGGGGCGAGTTAAAATATCTCCCATCGTATATCCTGTGTGTCGTAAAAGGCGACTAAAAGGAACCGAACTACTGTCGGTATAAACAGTAACCTCTCCTCAACCAACAGCTTTGGGTAGACGAGTTGAGAAGAGTCAGGACACCTTCTTGTCCTTGGGGTGAGAAATTGCCCCTAAAGGCGCATGAACCAGTAGGTACCGTCTGGTCAACGGCATGAGGATGCAGAAATCAAATGGAAAACTACTGCATTAAAGATCTTAAAGATATCCCAAGAGAAACTCGTAAAATGAGTAAATAATGCATTTTACGAGTTCACAACATGTCTGTTAAGACATTGTGACTATGATGATGATTTAACGAGAAATTAATTTACTAGAAGTGTGACAAAAGCAGCTGCTTTATTTGTTAGTGATTGTACTGACTACTAAACCTATGAAGTTGGTTTTTCCTTTCAAGGGGAAAGAGTCCTCCGTTCTCCTTAAACACTACCTTAATCTTACATATCTTCTAAAGTCATGAAAATTGCCTCAAAGATGCAAAAATTAGCTTTAAATAGTATTCTAAAATTTTGAAATATAAAGAACTCTGTTTTTTGGATAAATTGCTCTGCCAACCAGTATATAATCAAAGTTCAGTATTCGGTGACTGACATTTTTCATGGCACGAATTTTATAAGGACATTTCCCATGGAGAAGACACACCATCGTCTATGTTCAGTATACCAGGTTTGTGCTTAAACCCCATGTTTTACCAAGAGAGTGCCTTGATAACATTAATGTCATCTCAGCTCTTTTTTTTATTATTATGTTATTGGCTCTGATCTGAGATCAACTGGCCTGTTGTGTCGTGGATGAGACATCTATTTTTTCTTAACAACCACGAACAAAATCATATTGTTTCGCATTAGTTATAGTTGAGAGTTATAATGTTATTTTCAGTTTTTGTGTATAAAAGTTATATAATAGTTTGTATGCACAGTCGTTTCCACTATTTTTCTCGTTTAATCTGGGGGTTCCAGGTGAACATAGAATCTGGTATTCCCCCTAATAGTTTGACTCCATGCGACAGCTGTATTTGACCATCCAGTAGATGTTGAGGTCTTACTTCCTTTACTTTAACTTCCCACACCGATAGGTGAGGGGAGTATTGTGATCGCGAAAATTTTCGATCTTGAGATAATACGCTTTTTGGGCGTTTTATGATGTCTACATAACGAAAGTCCACGTCACTCATTTCCATCGGTCTGTCTGTCTGTGTGCGTTTTTCTAGCCTCGTAATCTCAGTATCCGCTGCATAGATTTTGATGAAATTTGGGCAGCAATATGCTGTCAGATCGTAGTAGGTAATGCTGCTATAATTTAGAAAATCGGTGCATTGGCGGCGGAGTAATTAGCAAAAAACAAAAAATTTCAAATATTCCCCAATCTTCGTTTTTAGGCGTTTTAGGTGTTCCTGATCATTTTCTACTTTTTTGTGTGCGGGTGAAAATTGGGGTGGTTGGGGGTTGGGGGGTTGTAAAATTAAAAAAATTGTTCTATTCGTAATAGACTGCCCACTGACCTGTGAAGAAAGACCTAGCGACATAAATAAAAATTATTACAGATTTATTACCGTGACGAGGATGAAAAACTCGTATGGTTTTTAGATATCGTTTCAGTAGCGACGCAGCGATAATAAAAAAACTAAAAATATAAAAACACCTCAAACTTTGTTTTCAGACGTTCTAGGGGTTCTTGATCATTTTCAATTTTTTGGGGAGGGGGTGACATTGGGGTGGTTCAGGGGTAGGGGATTATAGAGCTCAAAAATTAATTGTATTCACGATAAATTGTCCATTGACCTGTAAAAGAAGTACCTAGTAGAGTAACACACTTTTTTTTGGTCGGGCGAGCGATGATTTGGTTGCAAGGGAATCTATGCTATAGCTTCATGCTATGGGAAAGTAATAAAACTGGTATCATCGTAATGTGTAGGAAGTACTGAGTCAATCAAATTGACTACATTTTTTAGCATAAAGCCAGTCCAATTGTATACCTTTTTTCTTAGACAGTCTTTTTCTCGGCCTTCCGAAATCTTTTCTTCCAGAGCATTGATAAAATCTGGCTCTGGCTCGAATCCTGTTTTCATGCATTCGTTCTACATGTTCTTTCCATTTAGTTTTGTTTTCTTTTATTTTTTCATTTATATAGAAGATGTTTAGTTCCGCTCGTATATCTCTATTTCTTAATCTGTCTAATTTTGTGCAACCTCTCACTCTTCTTAGAAATTTCATTTCTTATATTTGTATCCTATTTTCTTCTTTTTTTGTTGTTGTTCCTGTTTCACTACCGTAGTACCGTATAAGAAAAATTTCATTCGAGGTTTTTTCCTTGTTTTGTTTTTTAATGCTATGCTGACCGCAAATATTCGAGAATTTATTAACTTTGAAATTGAGTTCAGGGCCATGTATTGTCAAAGGTAGCAGTATGTCTAGGAAGATGCAAAGTAGCATTTGTTCCTTTTCCAACCAACATTGTTTCAATCGATTTTTCTGCTATATTTCCATACTAGTCTGTAGTGATCTGTCTACCAATTCATTATCTCTAGTGTGCCTATCTAGCAGGTTATCGTAGGTCTTTAATAAAAAGAACATCAGACTTATTGCTCGATTTTGCATCCCTCGGTCCAATTCCTCTAGTTTTCAAGAACCACCTTTATAAGCATCTATGGTCTCAGCACATGTCCTAGCGCGAAACTGGCTTTAAAAATGTTCTCAGCGTCTGCGGTGTCCAGCAGCCGTACTGGATATATGCGATCCAGTCCTGGAGACTTGTATGGCTCAAATAAATTGATCATCTATTTGATTTTTTCCAGATCAACCACGGACATAGTCAATCCCCTTGCATCAATCGACAAATACCTTAGTATTTTAAGAACTCATTGACCACAGTTGTTATACATAACTGCCACAAGTGCCACATTCTTCCATCTCTGATCATCTCACTCCTATCCCTTTCCAATCCAATACTCCCACGCTGTCTTCGGAGAAAAGTCAGGAGCTTCGATCAGGGAGTACCCAGGTTTTAAGTCCGGAATTGTTGATACTGGAAAATTTACCTTGAGAAACTGTTTGTACTCTCTAACCAGTTGAACTTGATGTGATTTTTTTTATTATAGTAAACTTACTTCTACGGAAGCTAAATTGTATTTCTAACAGGTCGCCATTCTGTTCGATTTCATATGTTGGTCGTGTCTTCAGCAAATGCTTAAAGAATTTACTAGAACAATTTAGCAAGCAAAGGTATCACAGTGACGATATCCTTGTTGACTCCTTGCCATTCGGGATCAGCAACAGTCTTGCTGTCTTTTTTTGGATATATACTGTCATTCTGACATAGCAGCTACTTTATTCCAATGTATCGGGACACCTACAGGTCTCAGATATATAATTTAGGCCACCTTCATGTTACTCTGAATACAACCCCTGACCATGGCTGCAGCAGAGACAAGTCACAAAAGGCATGGTTTTTTAGTAATATTTTCTTCATTCTAGCTACTTTGATCATTATCTTAGTGCAATGTGTTCGGATACCTACGGATCTGAGATACATAGTTTAGGGCACCTTCGTGTTACTCTACCTACAACCCGTTACCTTATCTACATTACGGACAAATTCCAAAGGGCGCAGTTTATTTGCTATACCTTCGTCATTGTAGCCACTTCATCTATTGTCTTAGTGCAATGTGTGGTTATGTTTTCTTCATTCTAGCTACTTTGACTATTATCTTAGTGCAATGTGTTGTAATACCTAGGGATCTCAGATACATAGTTTAGGGCACCTTCATGTTTCTCTAGCTACAACCCGTCACCTCATGTACATTAAGAACAAATCCCAAAGGGCGCAATTTATTTGCTATGCTTTCGTCATTGTAGCCACTGCATTTACTATCTTAGTGCAATGTGTGGTTATGTTTTCTTCATTCTAGCTACTTTGACTATTATCTTAGTGCAATGTGTTGCGACACCTACGGATCTCAGATACATAGTTTAGGGCACCTTCATGTTGCTCTACCTACAACCCGTCACATCTACATTAAGAACAAATCCCAAAGGGCGCAGTTTGTTTGCTATGTTTTTGTCATTGTAGCCACTTCATCTACTATCTTCGTGCAATGTGTGGTTATGTTTTCTTCATTCTAGCTACTTTGACTATTATCTTAGTGCAATGTGTTGTGATACCTACTGATCTCAGATACATAGTTTAGGGCACCACCTACAACCAGTCACCTTATCTACATTACAGACAAATCCCAAAGGGCGCAGTTTATTTGCTATCCATTCGTCATTGTAGCCACTTCATCTATCATCTTAGTGCAATGTGTGGTTATGTTTTCTTCATACTAGCTACTTTGACGATTATATTAGTGCAATGTGTTGCGATACCTACGGATCTCAGATACATAGTTTAGGGCACGTTCATGTTGCTCTACCTACAACCCGTCACCTTATCTACATTACTGACAAATCCCAAAGGGCTCAGTTCTTTGCTATGTTTTCGTCGTTGTAACCACTTCATCTATTACCTTAGTGCAACATGTCCGAATATATAGGGATCACAGGTATATAGGTTAGAGCGCATTTACTCTGAATTAAATTCACATTGACTGATACCTTAGCTGAGACCGTTTCCAAACTCTGAACGACACACGGATCACAAAGCAATAGCACCAACCCACAGCATTACGTTACAGCATATTATGTACTGTAACTGAAGCCATTACTACATAGTGCCCAACTAACCCATGAGCCATCAACCAACAGATTAGAACCTCAACCTTGAGACCATGCATACAACATCATTACTCATTGTGCAGAAAAATTGGGCATATCAAATAGGTACAGCCACTTTCTACATACAGCCTACGGAATAGTCATCTCACGTCTGATGTCAGGAATCAAACGCTGTGTATATCTCCACACCATAATAATTTACTATATGAATTATCACGCTACCGAGTACCAATGACACTGCCAAACCATCTAACATAATGTTAGGCTCCCCATGTCAACATCAAACATCTCCCGGCAGAGATCTAACTTTCTTCCGGTCCCCCGATCGCATTTTCGAAACTAGCACCCAGTAAACCACATCCGGGTAACGTCGTGTCTGTTTCAAAACGAGTGCCCGATAACCCGATCGATTGTCGAGCTGCTGTACGCTTGATACTAGTCCTGCAAAATTTTCTATCCCCTATAATTTTTCTTCGGGTTTTTACTTTGTTTTTTATCTCATTAATGAATTATGGAGAGACCAGACAATTATACATATCACGTTGTTGGTTCCTGCGAGATTAGAACAAATTTTAAGATAAAGCAAGAAGTTGAGGTGAGTGAGTAAGAGCAAATTTTTATATTTGCATATGACGTAACCCAACAAATTTTACTACTGGCGAAAATCATGGACTGACGTGGCTATAGCGGTGAACAACAAAAGTTCAAAGGGGCTAGCTGTGTATCAAGCGGTGCTTTCTGCATGTCTTTGTCTTTTGCTTATTATTATTATTTGTCAACGAAAAGGTGCAGCCCGGGCTCCGATACACCGGACTGCTGTTCCTTTTCTCAGTGACTACTCCTCACACCGTGAGGTGAGCAATCACTGAGTCCGCGAATCGTGCACCCTAAGTAGACGAAGGGACCCAAGGATGACTGCCTTCTGTATTCTGACGCTAATATAAGCGCCACCACACGGCACACCGGCATTACCTAGGGATCCAACCACCACAACCAGCAGACTTACAGTGTAGTCCGGCCAGAACCTGCGAAGTTGTCCGAGCAACTCCTAATATTTGGTCCTCCCCCTCCGCCTTTCCCTCATCCCTCCCTCATCCCCCTCGTTCTTCTCCTCCTCCTCCTCCTCCTTCTGAGAGACAGTGTTCACCTCTGAAGGTGTCGAAAACTCTATATAACGATTATCGTCTTGGTAGAGAAGAACTATGTCAGGCTTGTTTGCCTGTACAAGCTCGGGCGTGGGGAACGGGTAGTTCCAGTAAATCCGGCATCTCTCGTTCTCCACCATGGACTCTATGTCCCTTGGAACTAATGGCAGCACCGGTGTCTCAGCGCTACCGTATGAGTGCCTTAAATGATAGTAGAGCACTCGTAGAGCCGCGTTGTGCCGATGCCGATAAGCCATTCCACCCTCCTGGCAAGCTATTATAAAGCCCTCAGTCTCCGACTTCAACCGACTAGAACTTAAGAAAGAGGAGGTCAACTGCTTAGACAAGCCATGCTCTTCTAGATGTTTGTAGAAGATTCCATGCATTGGCTTATCATTATGGATTCTTAAAAGGAAGTCGACTTTAGCAGCTTGAATGTGGGATTTTAATTGTGCGGGAGCAAGTTCCGTAATGGAGTGCTGTGAAGTGCCCCGTGAAGTCGAGTGTGAGGCTGAGCTCCTCGGCTGCTAGATTTCACCCGCATTCTCGTGCTCTCGCACAAAGCAAATCAGAGGGTCGGTGCTCTCTGTCACATAGCAGCCAGTAGTCAATACTACCCTGTTGTGCTGATGCTCCAAACTCAATAGTCCACATCCTCCCAGGTGTCGCGGTAGGTAAATTCGAGGGACACAGGACAAAGGATGTAGATTTCTCACCATATTTATCCTTTTGCGGGTCTTCATGTCAATTTCCCGGAGCTCGTTCACTGTCAAGTGGATAGCACCAAATGTGTATAGTAATAATAGGACAGCAAGCATGTTTGTGGCAGCGATTTTGTTCTTAACGGACAGTTCTGATGACCAGATTAGCCGGAGTCGGTGCACAAAATGAAAAATGATATTACATCCGCTTGCTATATGATCTATTATTTCTTTTTTTGGCGACATTTTCTACAATTAGCGTCTGTTATGTATGGATCCATAGTTATTATTATTACTGTTTTTAATTAAATTAAAAAATTAATCAATGTATGTCTTTGAAAAATGAGAATTTTATGGAGTTTACTGATTTTGCTATAATTTGTTTCCACTCAACAACGCAATGGGTTTGGTTAGGCTATGAAACTTTAAAGTGCTTTAGTTTTTCACCAGAACGTTTTCTCGGTCTGGGAATGCTCTCGTACGATTGAGGACGTCACACCGAGTCGTTTGACACCACTCTTGACCCCCATTTCAGTTTCCACTAAAACGAAGTCTTACCATGATTTCAAAAATTTTGAACTTCTTTATTTTTCACTTCTGAGAGTTGGGACGAGTGTCGTTGTACTTAGCATGGACTGATATATAGTTTCGCCATTTGCTGAGTGTCCCCTAAACTAAATCCTTAGGCCCATTTCGCACCAAATCAATCAGCAACAGTCAAGTCTAGTCAAGTCACATTCAATCAAGTCACCGAAATAAATTGCTTTCACATGAAGTAAGTCATGCAAACGAAATCGACAACCAGTCAGTTCAACGTTTTGTGACCAGACTACCGTATCTAGTTGAAATGTACGAGTTTCTTCAAGCAATGATTTTACGCCGATTACAACAAAGGAGAAAAATGAGGCAAAAAAAGAAACGATTTTGGATTCATCCCATTCACAGAAGAAGGCTACATTTTGGATCATTTAATCACTTGTTTCCTGATTTATTGGCCGACCCAAGAAAATTTTACAATTACTTTAGAATGAGTGCAGATTTCTTTTTTCAGTTATTGAGTCTTATAGCTGCTGATATAACAAAACAAAATACAAATTACCGAGAAGCTATTACACCGGAAGACAGATTTCTCAAAAGACTTGTCAGGACTGGCATAAATATTCGATCGGCTGAGTCAGAGACAGTCACGTCGGGACGGGACTGGCACGGACGTGACTCGGTCAGTCTGAAAACAATTATACTTCTATTGTACACGTCCTCCTAGATCACCCTGTAGTAGTACTTCTTATCACTGCTGTGCGCGCAAGTCCAAAGAAAATGAGTCAACACCTACCCGACCCGAACCCATACCTGTCATTATACTTCTTGCGCTGTATCGTGCACGACAAGCGGTGTTTGTAAATACGGGAAGTGTACGTGCGAAATTTCTACAATGGAAAAGCATAGAAAGGCTCTAAAAAGGAAAGCAGAAGAACTGACCAGAATTCGCAGGAAAATGAGACAGCTGGAATCCAAACCAAAAAATATGTAACAAGTAAGTAAATAACACTTTATCGTTTTAGTTTAAGAAAAATTTTGTGGAAACTAGTAAGACAAGGCCAAAGAAAATACCTTTGGCCTTGGTCGTTAGATATCAGATGGTTACGGGCAGATCGACAAAATATCGATATGCTGATGTTTTTTCCGCAGCGCGGACTAGCCAAGCAACTCGCCAGAGAAATCCTTTGTTTTTGTTTTTTGTGCCGATAGATAACTGTGAAATATACAGTGTCTGAAGAAATAGACAGTCCCATGTCATGTAAAGTTTTTATACACTCAAGCATATAGACCTTGGTTGAGCGTATGCCATCAGATCTCGCCCCTGTTTTTCTCCTTTCTTTTCGTTCTCGCTGAGGGGTGCTACTTGGAACTTTTCTGCCTCTTTGCAGGCTGAGACTCCGACACCCCTACGTCTTCAACTGACAGTAGTGTGGACAGTGAACAAGAAAATGGCTCGAGCAGCAACGATGACGAAAACAGGGACATCATGATCCTCGACGATGATCCTTCCTGTGAGAAGACATACGGGCCAGAAATATATGGCAGCCTAGCAAGCAGATGGAATAACTACTTACAGAATGGCATCGAGAAGGAGCTTAAATCAAAGTTGTTTGACAACCAACAAATTCCAAACAATTGCCTCTTCTTTGGAAGGCCCCACTTTGAACCCCGAGGTCCAAGCAATGATCTCGACGAAGGATGCGAAAAAGGACGCATTTGTCATGGAATTACAAAACCAACTACGCAAAGGTATCAGTGCATTAGGCACTGTGATATCGAAGACTTTAGAGAGTAACGAAACAAATTCAGAGAATCCAGATCCAAAACTAGCGAGGCAGGGAAAATGCTATGCACGGTTCACCATGCTATGACCAGCCATAGGAAGTTTCAGATGTACCCGAATTTCAATAACAAAATCCTAAAAATAGCAGCTTCTCAAAGCAGAGATAATATGCTTTTTGGAGAAGACTTTGCAGAAAAATGTAAATCTCCAAGAATCTGGAACTATCAGCTAAAGAAATGAGGGCTTCAACCTCTTCGAACTCAAAAAACTCCAAAGGCTACGCCTCCAAAAGCCGGTGGAAACAAGAGAAGAGAGGGAGGAACACCAATTACAATGGCAGCAAGGCATCGGGCTTCAAGACAACATACAACAGAAGCAACCCTCCGAGAGCGAAGTACAGAGGCAGCCAGTACAACTACAGGAAGCAGGAGAGAACCAGACAGCATTAGTGGTAATCTTAAGTACAAAGTATGCTGGGAGAATAAAGCGCTTTTACAAAGAATGGGAAAAAATAACAACCAGCCAACAAATACTTGACTGGGTACAGGGATATAGAATACCTTTCACTAAAAGACTCTTTCAATGGACGCCGCCTAAACAACAAGTATTCAGTAAAAAGACAAAAACTTTATTCAACCAGCATATACCGCCTCATTAAAACCGGAGCTATAAAATGTGTCAGAAAGTGCAAAGGTCAATTTCTTTAAAAATGTTTCTTGAGGAAAAAATCCAATGGGGAATACAGATTCATACTGAATCTTAAACGACTAAATGCCTTCTTGTCTCCTTCTCATTTCAAATTGGAGGATATTCGAACAGCAAAAAATTTAATATTTAAAAACTGTTACCTAGCATCCATCGACCTGAAAGATGCTTATCTTTTGGTACCCATCGAACAGAAGCATAAAAAGTTTTTGAAGTTTAAATTTAAAGGTTCTATATTTGAATTCCAGTGCCTTCCTTTTGGGCTGTCCACAGCACCCTATATTTTTACAAAATTATTGAAACCTGAGGGAACAAAATCTAATGTCTATCTTTTATTTAGATGACGCACTACTTATAGGTAAAAACAAATTAGAATGTTCTGAAAACATAACTCGTCCTATCGAGATTTTTAGAAGATTGGGATTCTTAATAAACCTAGATAAAAGTTGCTTACATCCAACACAAATCTTACAATTTTTGGTTTTTATTTTTAATACAAAAACAATGACAATAAGCCCAACTAAAGACAAAAGACAAAAAATTCGAGATATGATTAATAAATTACTAAATCAAAAGAAAATCACGATAAGGCTCTTTTCAAGGTTTATAGGACACTTAATCTCTATATGCCCAGCCACTCGTTATGGATGGCTATACACCAAACAGTTTGAGCGACAAAAATATCTTGCTTTAAAATCATCTCATGGGAATTATGATAAAACCATGGAAATACCTTGCAGGCTTAAAGACGACTTAATGTGGTGGTTACGAAACTTTGATAAGCTTGAAGATGACATGAAATGCCAGGATTATGTTTGTACTACATTTACCAATGCTTCAAAAACAGGGTGGGGCGCGATTTATAATGATGAAGAGGCGAGGGGCTGTTGGGAACTAAATGATGCTGAAAAACACATCAACTTTTTAGAATTAAAAGCCATATTGTACAGTTTGAAAACCTTCGCCAAAAATGTATGCAACTGTCACATTTTGTTACGGGTAGATCACAAAACAGCAGTGACATATATAAATAGAATGGGCGGTATCAAATACAAAACTCTCACTGAAATAACAAGAGAAGTATGGCAATGGTGCGAGAGGCGGAATATTTTCATCTTTGCATCCTATATCACCTCAAAAGACAACTTTAGAGTCGACAGAGCATCAAGAGCCAAGGTATCAGAAACAGAATATTCGTTAGATCCAAAAGCTTATCAAGACATAACCCAAAAGCTAGGGACCCCAAAAATTGATTTGTTTGCCAGTTATATGAATGCGAAGTGTAAAAAATTCATATCTTGGCATCCAGATCCAGAAAGTTCAGGACTTCAGGAGTAGATGCTTTTACCATATCATGGAGAAACTTAAAATCATACATTTTCCCACCTTTTTCACTTATATCAAAAGTTCTCTGTAAAATACAATCGGAAGAAGCAGACAGTATAGTAGTTTTTCCAATATGGAAATCACAAGCATGGTATCCTAAATTGGAAAAAATGCGCATCTCCAAATGATAATTTTCAACCCTCGGGCTGATCTTCTTTTATCTGCCTCCTGGGAACCTCACCCATTGCGGCACAGCCTTATCCTGGGGGCCGCAGTGTTGTCAGGGAAGCCTACAGGAGGAAACATGTTCCAGAAAATGCCATCGAACTAATGATGGCTGCCTTAGGCCCCAGTACCATCAAACAGTACAACTCCACTTTTTCAAAGTGGTGGACATTTTGTCTAGGACAGCAAGACAAAATATATCAGCCTACTATACAAGACATTCTTGAGTTTTTGACTCAAGAGTTCCGCAGTGGATCAGGTTACTCAACAATCAATACGCATAGGTCGGCATTGAATGCATTATCAGAAGCAGGAAAACATTCTGAGGTAGAACGATTTATGAGGGGAGTATTTAAATCCAGACCATCTTTTCCGAGATACGAAGAAATCTGGGATCCCCACCCAGTACTGCTTATGCTGGAAAAGCTTCATCCTTTGAATAGCTTGGACCTTAAAAAGCTAACAATTAAACTAACTTTGTTGTTAGCATTATGCACAACACAGAGGGTGCAAACTCTCTCCAAAATAAGACTGCCAAACATAAAATCCACTGAGCAAAGTGTGAAAGTCACAATAACCGATCTGATCAAGACATCTGCGCCTAAGGAAATGCAACCTGAACTGACATTTCCCTTCTTTAAAGAAAAGCCAGAGCTCTGCGCTGCGACTGCCTTGCTTTATTATGTGGATAGAACGAAAACAATTCGAGGTGATAAAGAACTTCTCACACTGACCACTAAAAAACCACACCACCCAGCCTTGACACAGTCTTTAAGCCGATGTATTAAAGAAGGACTGAAATGGAGTGGCATCAATACAGAGAAGTTTAAAGGGCATAGTACGCGGCACGCCGCCACCTCCGCAGCCCTCAGAGCAGGGTCAAGTATAGAAAGCATACGAAATGCGTCGGGCTGGACCCAAAAATCAAACACCTTCTGCAAGTTTTATAATAGACCTGTACCGGGGAATGAAAGGACCTTCGCGGACTACATAAGCGTACTATGCTCCGAAAAATAACTCTCATTTAGCTTTAAGTGTTTATTAGTATTAGAACGTAAGCTTATTTTTGTACTGTACTGTAATCGAGTTTTCTAAGTGTTGAGACATGTTATAATACAGACAGATATACCTGCGTCTATAAATATCTTATACAATTTGTTCATACACGTATTGCATCATTATTATTATATTTATCAAGCATATCTCTGGGTTTTATTCTTTGAGGATCGCCTACATGTACCTTTAAACATCTACAGGGTGATCTAGGAGGACGTGTACAATAGAAGTATAATTGAGGATTAAACGACTTACCTGTAAGGAAGTTCAATCCTAATTATTCGAGATTGAACACGTCCTCCTAGATCAAACCCACCCCCACATTCCATAACAAAATAGCACAATAAATGTGAAAACTAGGCTATGCCAAACCCGGCCCACGGCGATCCCAATAACTCCAGAAGTATAATGACAGGTATGGGTTCGGGTTGGGTAGGTGTTGACTCATTTTCTTTGGACTTGCGCGCACAGCAGGGATAAGAAGTACTACTACAGGGTGATCTAGGAGGACGTGTCCAATCTCGTATAATTAGGATTGAACTTCCTTACAGGTAAGTCGTTTAATCCTCAATTTTTCATATAATGCGTAATTTCAATACAAGTTCTAGTCAGTTGAATTTGGGAGCGTCTGACGTGACTAGACTTGACTGTAGCCGACTGATTTGGTGCGAAATGGGCCTTACCCAAAGTCGGTTGTTAGGCGACAGACTGGTGACCTAATCGCCGGACCAGTGAATGCATATAAGATATACAGGGTAGGCCAATAGTGAGTGGACGGAATATTGTGGGCTTACTTAGAAATCTGTCACTTGATCGTGGTAAGCGCCTTTCACTTAAATTTTGACGTTCATACAGGATAACTCATATCAAACTTATATTCTCTTGAATTGAATTCCCTATATATTATTGCATTACACACTAGAATTCAAGAAGAAATCCAAATATGCAATAACGTATTGGAGGTTCCTTACAAAAAAAATTAAGTTTGGTATGAATCAATCTGTATAAACGTCAAACTTCAAGTGAAAATATTGTCACGATAGCCTCTTTTTTTCACCAAAAGAATCAAACTGGACGTAACTTTCGCCGTTTTACTTCACAACTCAATACAATATCTTTTAACCTTATCTCATCTACCACTCAACTCAACTGAACTACTCAACTACTCCTGCCACGCTACCCGTGGCTCCTTAAATACACTCTATCGAACCATCTGGAGAATTCTTGACATTCTAAAATGCCCATCCGTCATTCCCGAAAACTCTAAAGGATTCGACGACGTTTACACGTCAAAGATCTAACCTAACACTTTGACTTTACATCATGCATGACAACTAATACACAATACAAAAATACCATAATATACAGTATGTTACAATATTCTTGCATTATAGCCCTCAAGGGTCCCTACCATGATCAGGTGACAGATTTCTGAAATGCTTTTTAGTAAGCTCACAATCTTCCCTCCACTCACTATTGGCCCACCTTGTAAGTACTCCCTAACATGGTCTTCCTCAAAAAACAGATATAGGGTGAGTCAAGTTCAACGCCTTGATCTTTTATAACCAAACGATACCTCTTTTCAGAAAAATAACTATGCGAGTGTATGTAGGTAGAGTTGAACTTCGTTTTAAAAATAATGACTTTTATACGCGACATAATATCAAAGTTATGTTTTTCATGAAACGTCCTGTATATTATTCCATCTTCAGATTCCGCGGTCAATTTTAGTGTCACTTTATATATCATATATGGGACTTAAGATGAACCGTTTGGTGTAAAACACCATTTTTTGTATAAGTAGATATCAGAAAAGAATAATTGAATATCGCATCGATTATAAAACTTAGAAGGCTGTGAGTGACTTTGCAGTATGAATAAGCATGAAATGCGTCAGCTCAGGTTAGCTGATCAAATTTAAATTGTTTTTGTAATTAATTGGAGAGATCAATAGATTAATGTCAAATAAAATTCTTTCATATGATCAAACGCAAAATTTGATAGCCTTTGTAATGATATGAGGTTATGAATATCAATTTCTGGTACAGTAGCTAGTAGGCTGTGAAAAATATCTATTTCTCTCGAACCTCTTATTCGCTTTGACCTTAGATATGCTACCTCTGTTGTTTCTGGTTAGTGGGGATTTGTTATAGTTAATTTTTATAATCTTGTATTTTTACTGAACAGGTTTTTGTTTATATTTCATGACCTGCTAGGTTGCTTATAGGTAAGAAAATTTAATAACACCGATTTGATTGAAAATCATGTTGTCCCTGGTTTAAGTTTCCTTAATCAATAAACCGACTTCTCCAAGTACAAAAATAAAAATTCAAATTTGATCGTCTAACCTGAGCTGACGCGTTTCATGTTTAGTGACACGGCATAGTCACAGCCCTCAAGTTTTATAATAGCTGCGATATTCAATTTTTTTTCTGATATCTACTTATACAGAAAATTGTGATTTGCACCTATACGGTTTGATTTAAGTTCGTTGTGTGATACTTAAAGTCACACTAAAATTGACCCGGGAATCTAAATGTGCAATAATATATAGGGTGTTCCATTTAAAAAAACCATAACTTTGATATTATGTCACGTTTTTATTAGATACCCTGTATAAAAGTCATTACTTTTAAAATATAATCAAACTAAGTTTTATAATCGCTGCGATATCAATTTTTTTCTGATATATTCTTATACCAAAAATGGTATCTAGCACCTAAACGGTTCATTTTAAATCTTATATACGAGATATAATAATTATACATCACACACAGCTTAGAGGTGTCCTGCGGGGCGATGCAACCATGCTAAGTAACAAACAATGAGTAGCGCGAGTTTGTAAAAAAATTGAGATGGAATTTGTAAACCTTGGCTACCTGTAACCCCCCAAAAGCGACTTTTAGCTTTTACTACAATCCAAAGTCTGGCCCTTACAGCTCTTGCTCTATACTGCTCCAAGGAATTAACACACCACATAAGAAAAATAGGCCCATTTGAAACAAACATTAAAACTTGTCGCAGAATATGCGAAAGATTCCGTGTTTCCCATATACATCGGTATCTATCTTGAACAATATAAAGGTAGAGTCGGTGTTGTATAATGTGACTGGCGAGCATACAAGACAGAAATCCTCTTACGACCGTCACGACCCCAGGGCAGGACCGTTTTTTGAGGTTTTTCGCTCTAAGACAGCGATTAAAGATACCCATAGTATTCGCATAAATATTGAAACAGTCCGACAAAGACTTTTAGCGAAGGTCCAGTCTTAACTGTGAATCATCGTAAATTTCGCTTAATTTTTGCTAGAGAACTCGTGAACTGGGGGAAAGCTGATTGCGAACGAGTTATTCTTTATGAATGAGTCGCGCTTCTGTCTGTACACATATGGTAGACGAGTGCGTGTTTTTAGAAAACCCAGTGAACTCCCCATACCCCCACAGCAGTGTCGTAACAAGGACGTTACAAAGAAGGCGCTCGTCACAGGCACAACTGAGTTTAGGGCGCAAAACAAATATTTTCACGCAAGGCGATGCTACCAAATAGTCTAACAAACATGTTGCACTCTTAAAAAATTGCCGACACATGTTAACCACGAGTCATCATGGTTGTAATTCTCCTATGATCTCTGATCTCTTTTCTATTTTGTACGTATGCTTCTAGTTCATAAAAGTTTTGCTGTTGCCTAATCGTACATTGCTTTATAGACTTTTTTCCTTTGCGGAGTAGAGGGGCGGTTCCTTCCAAGACGCAATGCCGCACGCTCCTCATCAGTAAGAGAGAAAAAAGCTTTTAGTAGGTCTGTATGCAATACAAGTACCTATTTCTAGCTGCAATCGGTTGACTGATCTATATGTAGCACAGAATGCTCAGACTATAAAAACTGGTACTCACAGCACATTAAGCTCGGACTATAACCCAGTGTCTCGTCACGTGACTGAAGACCATGACACGGGTAGCTGACAGCGCGGGAGAGCTCGTATTGGTAAATCGCGCGTTATTAAGCACCCCTATAAGTCAATTACACATCAATTGACTTTGAAAATGACCAATGAAAACTAAAGGGTTACAGATGATATATGAACAGAAGCCGCTTCCGCTGACCGCTGCCGCACCTCAGTCATCTTCTCCTGTTTGAGTCGCTTCATACTCTCATTACGGCACTGCCCCAGATAACATACAGACTACCACTTTATTCGGTAGGACCTCAGTCATGGTGTGGAGAGGAATTTCACTAACGGCACGTACAGACGCATTTGCCACTTATTACATTGGCAAAGTTTACGGAATACATATAAGTTGGATCACTCCGCAAAAATATCAAAACGGCCTGCCCCTTGCTCCGTCTCCCCGCTACACCGGTAGCAGTGTACCGACGTCAGCCGGGAGATACGGAGCGGCGCAAAGTAGAGGTTGAACGTGTTTAACGCGAAGTCTATACAGTGTCTCAAAAATATCGGATTTTGTTATCTCGGATTTGTTTGCAGGAAATGGTTGATCTTTTTAGAAGTTTGAGAGTAATCAATTTCGCGAGAAAAGATATTACCAATCAATTTAATATATTAACGGATGGAGAATGACAATCAGATCCATCCTTATTTTGTGGTAAACCTTGAAATGTGAGGGACATAAATACAGGGTATCCCACGACGATTAAGACAAGAAATATGTCTGAACTGGACAGTAGTAGAGAAATATAATTTTGGGCATGTAAATTAGAGCAGATGTTGTGACTTTTTTGTCGTTGTACTACCCAATGAGGTATATGTTTTTGGTCACGTGACATTCGATTCAAAATTTTTAATGGGACACCCTGTATATTTGTGCCTGTGTCTACAGGTACTAAAAGGATTGTATCACGCTAAAAGCGTATAGTGAGACAAAATATTCAATCGGTGGTCTTACCATACCACCCAGGGACACTGTAAATTATATTTTAGAGCTCGAAAATATTTTTATTGATAACTTTAACAATTTAGTTTCTACAGTAGCAATTGGAATGACTGTGAAAAGCAAAATGTCAAAAATAATTTTTTCACGTCCAAGTAAAATTGTATATGTTCTTATAATCTATACCATAAAATTTATAAACTGTGATCTCAAAAATAAGCCAAATAAACAAAACATGAAGGTAAAAATACTACAGCACCTTTGAACCATCAGTTTTTACTTATCTACGAAATAGCTACAATATATGAAATCATTTGAGATTCATTAGTAATAGCTTTACTAGGCTTTATTTTTGATATCCACTTATGTAACTTAGTGCATTAGCAAAATAAAAGTTACATTTGTATTTGTATGTCTAAATCGGCCTTCAATACATAGTTTTTCAATGACCCTCGTATATACGTACAACCCAGGCGTTAGCAAGTCCCCGCTAAAAGACCCTCGTACTTAAGCAAAAACCAACGCAAAAACTAACTGGCGCGTGCGGCCGCGGCATCGCTTTCATGTGAGTTCTTCAAAGTGCCGACGGAGAGTGTTCCAACTTATATGTATTCCGTAAACTTTGACATTGGAGAAATTTTTTTTGGTGATTCCTGTTAATGCCGCTCGACCTCACACAGTTCGGGTAGTTCGAGACTACCTAACAGAAGTTGGAATTGGAACCATGAACCATGGACTGGCCATCACGAAGCCTAGTCTTAATCCAATGGAACATGTCTGGTAGAGATGTGTAATGATCTGGATTAAAACGTCATTCGATACTCATCATTCATAATAAGTTTGAATTGTCGATGTCAGAACACAATTAAAAGTTCCACAGAGATTTTTGACAGTTCTTATTTCTTTCAAAAATTGAAATTTACAATAAATTTTGATTTTTACGCTATTAATTACTTTATACCCATTATTCTTACATATGCATTTTTTAACTTTTCGTTTATAGATTTCATCTTGCAAATAAAACAATTAGAAATTTATTAGCGGTCCGTTAATTTCTTGAAGCAGTGTATTTACAAACTATGAAATTATCGTTGACATGCTCAACGGTTTTTAACGAAAAATGGCAGTTTAGGTAGCCTATTTTATAGCTTGCTTCAAATGCTGCAACTTGTTACAAAAAAATGTCCCATTAAGAAGGCACTCCATTAATAGCATTCAAATTTCAACCAAACTGAATGTCTTTGTAGTTTCATTCGAATTTGCAATTCAAACTTCATTATACTTCTTTCGCTTTGTCTAGTTCGCAAACTAAACTACTAACAGTCCTGCTCGTCGCGACATACCCTGTAGAATAAATTATTCAACACACTTGACTGACAAATTAAGCATTTTACTACTTAACATACCAGTTAGTCATGCAGCGTTATTTTTATACTAACATTCTATTTTTATTTGGCAGACTTACAATACATAAAAATAACGGTAGAAATAACTCTAAATAATAGAAGTGCGTCCCTTACCTGTTAAGCATGCGGTATGTTCCGCCTCATAGCTGGGCAAAACGTCACTGAGTTTGTTTAGTGACATAATTTTTAAAGGTCACACCAATGAAATTGATAATAGCTCCTAAGGCACACCTACAGCTTACAATTTGCCTTGGCTGGACTGGCAAGGCTGCGATCAATGTTTCGCCTCCCATGTGTTTGGATTCTCAGTAGCGCCGTTAAAGGGCACCAGGTTTGCAGCAGTTCATAGCATTACACTTTTTGAGTGCAGTTAGTCGTTTGGTTCAAAATTTGACTGAACAGTATACTTCCGAGTAAATAATGGTTATTAGGAGCATGAATTACCCAGGGCGTAGCCAGGTACGGGCAGAGGGGGGGCACCTGTCCCCCCCCCCCCCTAGCAGGCTATGGGTAGCCACATGCTACGAGTCCAATCGAACCGAAAAATGTAGCTAGGAGTTATATAATCAATAGTTGAGAGAAGTTGGTTGATTAACTTTGCTCGTGAGGTCATTATATGCTTTGGATTGATAGCCAAAGATTCAGGCGTATTGGAACCTGTTGCTGATGCGCTACACTCCGACGATCCACATGGACAGATGCATAAATCATATCAAAAGAATAACGTCTATCATAAAGAATCATAGGAGCAACGAGGAATTCCAAATTACTTTAAGCAGTTTAGCTATAACTGCAACTGCAATTAAAAACTGATTTACAAGCTCTGCAACATCGCTCCAACCACTGGTCAGAGTCTCCAGATTTCTGGAAGCCATCGGTTATTTATTTAGATTTCCTTATATCTGATACGGCCACTGTTGGCACTGTTGTAAATTGGGCATTGACGACATTGGCCAGCCATTAACGTTAAAAGCCAAATATACAGGCAATACCTATCGTTATTGTTCAGGCTGTAACGAGAATGACCGTCAGTCGTGGACAAGGTTGAAAATATTTTAGTTTTTGCATCTTTGTCCGGCCATTCATGACATCGACCATTAATGCATAGGCAAAGTTGATATTACAGATTAGGGCAGCCATTTGAAAAAATTAAGAAAATTAAAAAATATATTTTCATCGCTTCACAAGGGATCGGAAGAAAACTTAAAATATCAAATACCTACCTAATCATTAAAAATACGACAACTTAAAAATATTAAAGCATGTCTACAAAAACTAGATCAAAGCATCTGCTAAGCATTTTTATTACAACATGGTAATGAACCGTGATACTTTCAATTGCAGATTTTGCCATTGGCACGGTACGCACATTTTTGTTTGTTTTTGCAGCCGCCCTTACTTATGGCCAATGCTGTAATAGGGCATTCACGAGAATGTAACAGCAATGACCGTAACATATCCACACTGGAACAGCGATTTGCTGATAAAAATTTGCCTTCTTTTGGTTTGACGTCACTACATCCTAGAGTATTGTTTGAATATATCACTGGTTGATTTCGAGAAGTCACAAATTTTCTGCCAATACCACCATTTGAAAGCAATAATTTAGCCGAGCTATGGTATAACATATGGCAAAATAAGGGTTTGACAAGAGAAAACCTTAGGGAACTAAACCTTAAGGGACCTTTGGACGGAACTGTCAACACTTTTGAACAGCAAATAAAGAATGTCTTTCAAATAAGTATAACGTCTCTTTTGGGCCCCATTCAATACCAAATATTACTGACATTAACTTATTTAAAAAAAAGTGTCAAAACATTTTTTCATAGGAGGGGCCTGGATGTTATTAATACTCCTGTCTCCCCCCCTAAAAGAAATTCTACCTATGCCCTTATTAATTACATCTGCCACTACAAATCGGCTATATCTCTGTAGAAGAGGCCAACTAATTAATAATAATGATAATAATAGTAGTACGGTGTAAAGATATCTAAATACACGTTGCCATGGAAATAAAACGACTTTGGAAATAAAACAAAGTCACTATTGTCCCCCTCAATATGTCAGTGTCGGACCTTACACCAAATACGCGTTTACGCAACACCTTCAATAGTTAGGCCTGGACGAAAAGTTACACAAAGTATTCCAAAAGTCATCCTGAAGACATGGTAAAATTGTGCGATCCTTCCTAAATTCCGATCAATAATAGTCCGGGTGTTGACTTGGCACAGCCCAGCAACACTTATTGCTACCGCAATTAGGTAGCGCGAGGAACTTAGAAAGTCGGATAATAATAATAACCCCCATCGGGTGCTAGAACATTGACGTTCGTTTGGGGCCTTAGCAAGTGACTTTTTGACAGGCGAGCTATGTTGGTGGATGGCTCATGGTGGGCTTTGATGCCACCACAGAGCTACGACACTAGGAGGGTCCGTGGTCAGAAGGTCACTTCAATCAAGGCTAGCACATCCAGGAAGCTGGGCGCTCCGTAGATCTTACTTATCCTACCTAGCACCAAGTTGGCAAATCCGAGAAAATATGCCACAGAGGGCTGAGCGCCGGTTCTTCTGTTGCACACCGTTATTGAGCTCCACACTTCAACGACATCAGCAGGGCGTGGCTGGGAAACGTCGTGAGGGGTAAGCAACGGGGGATCTTGCCTTAACCGGCCGGCCCGTGAGGAGAAAGCCTCAATACAATCCGACAGTAAAGTCGCAAATCCTCCGGAGCACCTTCCACCAAGTTCGGAGTAAATATAATTCCCTTCTCTCCTTTTAAATCGTCCCTATTCGTGGGAACACGGTCCATAAAGTTACTTCTACAAATAACCAACTACGGCCTAGGGTACGTCGATTAAACTCACCTGAACCCCAAACCCAAACAGAACAACCCATAGAACGCAACCCAGCTGCGGATGTTTTGCCGGCACAGCCGGCAACCACCAAAGCTGGTAAACCCAGACAGCGCTTACAATGGACCACTGAAAGTGGACCATTTAGAGCACAATGCCCATCGTACCTCGCAGAACGTGTAACTGAACAGAGACTCATTAACCAAAAACGAGTGATAACAAAAAATAACCGGCTTAAGCCCGATGAACTACAAGCTATAAAGATTCTTGTATCCAATGAAATAAATACTGTCCATCCAAATTACTCCTAAACCTCAAACACAACAACAACCGTCAACACTAGCGTACTCTGAGAGATAGATCCAAAATATGAGCATACACAAGATATACTAGACACCGCTGGCCAACCTAATGACTCGTTAGCTAATGTATCAATCACAGAAGGACATGTCATTCATACCCGAAATAACCAACCTCCAAACAAAGACACAACCAATAACACCAGCATACACTTCAAAATAGTTGCAAAACATGATCATACAACAGATACACCAGAAACAACATGAACTAACTTACATTCCCCAGCCACACAAAGCCAAAACATTACTATACCACCTGCCATCACACTATCTGCCGAAAAAGTGATGAACACACAATACAACAAATGGTGTGGCACCAATCCTGTACTGCGAGGTCCCCTGCTCAGACTATTTTCTAAAAACAACACTCGCACACAATAAATGCCAACATACAACCACAATTCTTAACTAACGACAGTGACCTAAAGGACATCCATACTGTTATGTATGCTGCTGCAGCAACCACACTCATAGTTAACGGCCAAAAACTTCCAGAGCGATCCAAAAACCACACAAGCAAAAGATCTAAACCAAAATGGCAAATTAGAACCGAAAATAAAATTAGCACTCTCAGAAAGGCTCTCTCACTCCTCACGCAATGCACCAATAATAACAACCTCTCAAAACGCATACAGACAACAATATATAGACTCAAATCTAAATCACCACAACAAACAATACCCGAAGTAAAACATATTTTAGGGGATTGTCTGATATTTGAAAATGAAAAACTGCAAAATAATATTGAAGGGACTCTAACAAACGTATTAGGATATGAATGCAATGTAAATAATCTACTGATGTATCTTAGTGAAATCCATGTATTACATAAAATATAATCACATCCGCCGCTAATAACCCCTAGAGGTTAATGCGGCTTTGTTTTCTCAATTAAAAAAAATGTGGAATAGCTAACTCTCTAGGATCATTAGTAAAATACTTGACTGGCAATACCTTAAATAAAGACACACGGTTCCGTATACGGTCTTCAGACGGTCTTTCTCTTACTCACAGTCTCGTTCACCGGGAGTAAAAGTCTGCCGAACCTGTAGAGCAGTATATAATGTTAACATTACGTCAAAACAAAATTATTCAAAAGATAAATTAGCATTTTTCCCTCAGTTTTAAATTCATGAATACTTTTAATAGGACACTTCCTGCGGTACTGGATAATGCAAAATTTAAGGCTCATAAAATCAAACCAGGGTCAGGTATTTGCTGATACATCATTTACGCCTTTATAATACGTAGTCACAAGAAATTTTGAATCAGATAAAGATTAGATTGTGTATTAGCATTACTATCAGACATTGGAAACGCTATCAGTTCATGAACAATCGTGGTAGAATATTTTTGAATATTCTAGAAACCGTATATACGAAACATTTTTAGGGAATTATCGATACTGTTCCAAAAATAATGGCACCTACTAGTGGCAGATGGTCACAAAAGTTAAGCGGTTAGACATCTCAGTTCAGATGCCTAAATAAAGTATAAAAATGTGAACTTGTTGCATTTAACCTCAAAATTCTGCTCACATTATATAATGAACCTTACACCATAGTAGGTGACCATAATTTGGAACACTGTCACACACTTTATAACAACCAGCAACTTTATTGTACAAAATTGGGTATAAAATGCAGGCCTTTCAGGAATAAAACTCTTGAATTCGTGAATTGCTAAAATGCCATCCACATCACAAAACATATACACTGAATCCACATGTTGAAGCACAGAAAGACAGAATACTTGAAGCGAGTGACAACCAGACAAGATTGACGACTGACGACACCATAGTCACCATACATCAGCATAAGATGCTGTCGCTTTATCGTCGGTGTCGGTGGATGCCGTATCTGTATTGCTGGCAATGGCTAATGACTAATAAACTTTTGAAAATTGCACATAATACTTATTAGGTATATTTAGGATGCACGCAAAACGAATGAAGGTTTTTTAATTCACCGAGAAATGCGCAAATATAAATTAATGATACCTCATATTGAATATTTGCCTACATACAGATATTTCTATTACAAACATTACTAAATGTTCGTCAGAAAATAGCTACATCTTGTTCTTAGTAGATTATGAAAATAATATTCTATGAACAATATTAATGGTATATTCTGGAATAATTCAGACATTAACGAATAATCACTGATTATCCTAAGTGGATAAAATAATAATATTCTATAAAGAATATTATGTTAATAATCCAGAATAATCAAGAGAAATAACGAATATTCTATGATTCTACTGAATATTCATGGAACATATCGGAGATTTAAAGAATATTCATAGAATATCCAGTGCTATGTGGGTTTAGGGGTTCCTGATCATTTTAAAAAAAATTTTGGTGGGGGGTGAAATTGGGGTGGTTCGCGGGTGGGGGCTTGTAAAACTCAAAAATTTGTTGTATTCATGATATATTGTCCATTGACTTGTGAAAGAAGCACCTAGCAAAATAAAACGCCTTTTTTGCGGTCGGGCAAGCGATGATTTGATTGCAGGGGCATCTAGACTATATGTACCTTCATGCTGTGGGAAAATAATAAAACTGGTATCATCGGAATGTGTGGGAAGTACTGAGTCAATCAACTTGACTACATTTTTTGTCTACACTGAGTGATTTTGAATTATGGTAAAAATAGAATATATTGAGCCTTTTATTTAGGCTCGTCTTACTTGTAGGTGGTAGTTTTTGTTTCGAGCAGTGTCTAATTACTTTTCCAAGTATGCATATCGGCATGCCGGAATGTCACATGCCTTCTAGAAAATTATTCCACTGATCATCTTTATCTTTGTATTCAAATATTGCGTCTTTCACACGGTGTACAAGATTGTTCACAACGGTGATATCAGCAAGGTAATATCATGTGGATGTCGAGTTATCTTAGCACTCTTAATAGCTTGACGTTTTTCATTAATTAGGTCAGAAAGGTGAGACAGTAAGGATAATCTAGCAGTATTTTGAGTGCTCAAAACAGTGGATTCTTGTAGAACTGTTTGAACAACCTTCATCATCTGTGCAAGAGACAAATTCAAGTCAGCAATAGACGTTATGATTGGGGCTGTTGGAAAATCTGATAGACACAATTTGTACTTTTCCTAGTCTATTCCCCTAAATTCGACGATTACACTCCTGTCACCCTGCAAGGGCGTACCCAGGTAGGGGCAGGGGGGGGCAGCTGCCCCCCCTAGAAGATTAAATAAATGTAATTTTTTTTGGCAAATAAAAATTAAAAACGTGTTACCTACTCTGCGCAAAATGAAGTGTTGGAAACAAAATATCTTTTCAGCCAGATTTGTTCTTTATTTTCTATAGTTAAATATTCTACAACATTCGATATAGAGTCTGTATAGTGAGTCGTGTCGGTCGTGTCACAACGTATTTATTAGAATATTTTATATGGCGACCTTCAGCCGCCGTCAAACGAAACGCAAAATGTTTTGATCAAGTTTTGATACACTTTATTTATTTCTTTATTTCGTTTTTATTATTTGTTAGTTATCACTAACAAATGAAAGTGTCAGTAATGATTTATAGTCGATAATTTAATTTCTAGAATCTGATTTTGATTACGAGACAGAATAAATAAAAATTAAGTACGGTTTTGATGCAAGTTTGGTTTTATTATATAATTTTTGTTTTCAATGCTATGCTAAAATAAAATAATATTCAATATGTTGCATATTATTTTAAGTAGTATATATCTGTACAGATTTAGTTTAAGATTCTTAGTGTTCATAAAATAAAATAGTGAAAGTATCAAACTCAAATTTCATAGCATATTCTATTCAGTGCTTACAACTAAATTATTTTTAAATTTGCCGCGGTTATTTCTGTGCCGCGACTCACTAGACAGACTCTAGTATACTGTTAGCGATGCAATATAATTTAAATCTCCCACAAAACCGTGGTATCTCGTAGTTTCCGCTTCCGACGAGACAATCAGAGCCATATAGGATTAAAGCTGAATATAATTGGAAGAAAATAACATCTAACGCCATCTAGTTTCGGACAGCAGTACTTTTTCCAGTTAAAAGAAATAGGCTCAATGTATACTGTATACGGTCAATAGAGACATCTAGTATTGAATAGCAATACCACGAAGAATATTCTAGCATGGACTATTCCGGAAAGAAAAGACAGTGATAGCATGTATTATAAGACAAGGATGGAAATAGAGTCGAGCTCGAGTATTTTCTACATATTTCGGGAGCGAGAATATTTTCAATATATAAGCGGAACGTAAGGCAGAGCACGTGAATTTAGTTCGAATACAATTCAGTTCGGAGTGGAATACGAGTGAATATTTCATACGCCATAGATAGTGTCTTATAGTTTCGTTGCGGAGACACGAGATTTACGTTTACTGCGCAACAACTGGAAATATTACTCCGTCAAATGGATATCAGGAAATTCTTTGAAAGAGGTGAGTCAAAACAAAACACTTAAGTACATACTTAATATGATTATTTGATTTGTTTAAGGGGGGCTATGACTCTCTTGTAAGTGTATATCTTAGGCATTACTTACAATATTTAAATTTATTAATTACAACACGTGGTTTTGTTATAATAGCTAAAATAACATTTGTGAATATTTTGTGATAAAAAAGTTAAAAAAAAAAACATAAAAGAAAGATCCTTGCAATATTTTGGATTTATTAATAAGATCATACCGACAACAAAATCCCTTTTCTCTAACGTCACAACAAGTGTATTATTTCAAATTACTTACCTAGTTTTGATTATTTGGCGTTCAAACCATATGCAAGAGAATGTGAAACTTGATCTTTGACTTTCGTCCTATGCAACCCGCCTAAACACTGTAAGGGTAATTCTGTGTATCCATTTTTTAGGGAGGCCACGCGAAAAAAGAAAAAAAGGTCGGGAAAGTAGCAGTGGAAGCGATGAAAATGACAACCATGATAAAACCACTCATGTAATGCCAATATCATTGCATGCTAACATTGGACAAGCGTCAAATTCTTCAGTAGAACCTCTTAATATATCTGTTGCCGACTATTCTTCTCCATCGACATCCCAACAAACTTATGACGTCAACGTCGATCCTGAAATTATAGTGGACGATGGCTGTCATGAAAATGATCTGGGTCGTTATGTTGGATTGGCTACCCAGCTATCGACGGAAAAGAAGAGGGAGTTGTTACAAAATCCTTGGATCCCGCCCAGAAATTACGATTTTGAAAGTGATGCAAGCCATTTAAAAAGAAAATTTAATCATGCTTGGTTGGATCAATATTCACCATGGCTAGTATATTCCAAGCGACTAAAAGGTGCTCTTTGTAAGTATTGTGTTTGGTTTCCTCCGCCCATTAGCACTGTGAGAGGAATTTTGGGATCGTTTATGGTCAGGCCATATTTAAAGTTCAAAAATATGCATGAAGACTGCCGAAAGCATGCAACGACCAACCTTCACCAAACGGCGACAAATGCTGCAAAAAATTTTCTTGAAAATGTTCCTGTAGACATCCAACTGCAAAGTGGACACCAAAAAGCAATCGATGAAAACAGACAAATATTGTCATCAATTATTTCTTGTATAGTATTTTGCGGTACACATGATATGCCTCTTAGGGGCAAACAAGCAGATGAGGGTGTTTTATTAGATTTATTGAAGTTGAGAATCGATTCAGGGGACAACAAATTAAAGAGTCACTTTGAAAAGTGCCGTCGAAATGCAATTTATACTTCGCCAAGAATACAAAACGAACTAATAAATTTATGTGGCGAAGTTATTCAGGAGAATGTAATTAGTGAGGTTCGGAAGACCATGGCTTACTCAATCTTAGCTGATGAAACAGCAGACGTATCTGGGAAAGAACAGCTGTCAATAGGCGTGCGGTTCTACGACGAAAGCAAAAGTAAAATCAGAGAAGAATTTGTAGGGTTCGTTGAACTAAAAGCACAAAATGCTTCCGCAATCGCCGAAGCAATTGACAATTTCTTAATTAGTTCTAACCTCTCCAAAGAAGATTGCGTAGGGTTTGGATTCGATGGCTGTTCTACAATGGCAGGAAAAGAGGGTGGCGTACAAGCCATTTTGAGAAAAAAATATCCTCGTGCTTTATATTTTCATTGCTCAAGTCACAAACTCAACCTTGTTGTGAATGATGCGAACGCAGTGCCAGAAATTAGAAATACTGTCGCCACTGTAAAGGATGTTATAACGTTTTTCAGAGAATCGACTACACGTCGAAACTACGCTCCAAACCTATCACGATTATGTGAGACGAGATGGTCCGAAAAATATAAATCAATCAGAAAGTTTTCTCAACATTTTTCAGAGCTCGTGAAATCTCTAGAAACGTTATCTGTAGAGGGAAATTATGCCACCAGAAAATCTGCATATCAGTTGCATTCAGCCGTTACAAAACCAGTGTTTATTGTTTCTCTACAAACAATAGCCAAATATTCAGCAGTTATAGAACCAGTAGTTAACGCACTGCAAGCTAAATCGATCGACATGATCTCGGTAGGAAAACACATTAAAAATATCAAGGACATTCTCAGAAATGACCGCGAGTTTCCTGATAGAATAAGTAATGAAATACTTCAAAAAGCACGAGCTGTTGCAATGGATTTGAACATAGAAATTTCGGTTCCACGTCTTGCTCATAAGCAAACACATAGAAGTAATCCGCCATCAGACAATGATAACGAATATTGGCGGCGTTCCCTGATAATACCATACATTGATTCACTCATTTCATCATTGAATATTCGATTCTCCCAAGAAAATACTCCGGCGTTTGCTTTAAGCAGGCTACATCCCTTGTATATGACAAAAACCAGCATTGCAGACCTACACAAAAACGCAGAATCATTCCAAGAATTTTATAACCTGGATATCACCGGGGAACTGAACCTTTGGCATAATTTATGGGTGACGAAGGCTTTATCAGATGATCAATTAAAGGACATAGAAGTAGTTGATCTGTTCAAAGAAGCGAACATTTTTTACCCTGCTGTCAGAAAGGCATTAATTATTTTAAGCACTATCCCATGCACCACGGCGACCGTAGAACGGTCCTTCAGTACGCTGCGAAGAGTTAAAACGTGGCTAAGAAGCACCATGGGTGAAGAAAGGCTTACGGGTTTATGTCTGATGAGCGTACATCGCAATTATTTAAAAGACAACAGTGAGTTTATTGAAAAGATTGTCATAGACAAATTTTCGGCAAATCCGAGAAGATTACTGTTAAATTAAAATAAACATATATAATATTATATATTATACATAATGTATAGTATAATTATTATGTACTTATAGAATAAAAGTCAATTTTCGAAACAGGTATAAGCACTAAGCAGCCCCCTGCCCCCCCCTAACTGAAATCCTGGGTACGCCCTTGTCACCCTGTAATCTTATCTCAAGAATTAGAGGAAGGTGGTCAGACTGTATGTCATGTGATATTTGAATTTCAACATTGTACATACAATTTCTAGATATTGCAAAGTGAATTACATATTTTTGTATAACTAGGAGACCGCGTAGGCAGAGCCTAAAATACCGCGTCTGCTGTGAAAAGGTTATCAGGAATCGCGGAACCTGAATAGGCCAATATCCGCGGGCCCAACAAATACATCTGCTAGTAGTCCATTCCAAGCCTTTTGGGTACCCTGGGAATAAATGTGCTGTCATACCGCTCGGTTCTTGATGTATGAAGAACGACCGCTTTAGTATGAGTTACAACAGTCGCGCGGGTGTATCTCATAGGATCGGTGAGCGTCGGAACTATAGAGGATATCTCAGAGGAGCAGAATTAAGTGGTCGAGAACTTAAAATTTGTTTTTAAAAAATTTATTTCCCGATCAAATAATACAATTTATTTGGGACCGAACCGTTTGAGAGCTCAAGACAGACTGACTCAAAAGCGTCAAAATAGTACGGAGGTAAACTCTGCTGATCTCTCTAACGTTTACAGATGTAGGTTCTATATGAAGTCAGCATTAAATAATATAATAGTACAGTCATTTACAACCACATTTCTCCTCCCCTCTTAAGATGAAGTTTTGGAGGGTGTGAACAAAGCTTCTGGCTTCGAGGGTTGAACCTGGAAGTACTGGTGGCTTCTGCTTGATCCTTGGCCTCTCTGGAATGGGTAGACTTTTCTGGCAACAAGGTATGCAATGCCCAGAACTAGTATTGCATACAGGGGTACCTAGACTCCATTTGTAAGGGTGCGAAGGTGCTTCTGGAACTATCGTCTGGATCTGGTCAGCTGTTTCTTCTAGACTATGAAGTTTGTCCAGCGATATGTGTTGAAGCACAATTTTCTTGGAGTTTTCCGAGTACTGGAAGGTTTTCACTGCAGGAATTAATAAGGGCTTCTCCATAGTTACTCCCTTTTCGTTCTTGTAGATGTAGTCCTTTGTCTGGATGCTGCATTGATAAGGCACTTCGAGTAGATAAATGCCTTGTAGCTTAATGACGTCATCTTGATCACATTTTAATAGTACTTTTTCTGATTCTGGGAAAATGGCTATGTACTTAGAATCAGAAACTTCTTCAATCAGGGATTTTCGAATGGATACAGGAACATTTTTGCATTTTGGCTTTTCGGTTTTAACTTGCAGGATGGCAAACAAACAGTCTTCTTCTTCTTCTGTGGCTTGGATCAGGTTGTTCTCGTGACAGATGTAGATTTCGTCTATCAGTTGGCATTGGCTTGCGTCATACTGGTACATGGTGGTGCTCGTTGTAAAATAGGGATTTTTGGGAATAATGGTAGTTAGGTTTGAGGTGGGGATAGAGTAAACATGATAATGCTTGAATTTATCTACATGTAATAGTGGAACATGTAACGTAAAAACTATTCGATTTTTAGAAAAGTATGCTTCTACTGACATTATGTCATAAAACTTGTGTATATCTTCTATTTTTGAATACACTAACTGATCTTTTCTGTGATGTTTTATCAATTCATTGAAGATTGATTTCATTTCTTCTATAGCAATTATACTGTGGTGCAATGACCCAATTTTGGCAAATGCTATGGCATTTTCCAAAGTATCAATTACGGACAGCAGTGTATCTAAATTGAACTTTAATTGAAGTAATGTATCCAAAATTGTAAAATAATAAATATTGTTCTTTTGCATTTCCTCCAAGGCTTGCTTTATCGTAGCTTGGTTATGTACCATCAATGTAAAAGTTTTATTGTTATTCTTAAGAACTTCATGGGTCAAAGAAATTTGTTGATTAACTGTATTAATTACATGATAATACTTCAATAGCCTGATCATATCTTTTAGCATCATCATCATCTAAATTTCCTGAAATCATTTTAATGATTGAACCTAATCCATTTATTAATCCTCTTTTAATACGATTTTGGTTATTCCAAGCAGGGTAAATGGACTTGAATTTATTTTTTAAACTTGTCATTGAATATACTACATGTTTTTCTATATCAACTAAATGACTTTCTAGGATAAAACCTATATTATATCGATTTCTTTCAGCTGCGTCTTGTAATTGTTGTAATTCTGTACTTAAAAAATTAAGCTCATTATTAATCGGTTCAAGATCTACATAATGTAAAAATGTATGTGTTCCGACCTTAACTTTTGCGTTTCCTAGTCGGAAGGGTAGGATACCGCGGTTTGACTTAAGGTTGGTGACCTGCACTGTGGTCTGACTCGTCAGATGCACTGTCAAGTGAAGAATCTACAGGGTGATTCAAATGTTTAGTTACTTTTTTCCTTGGTTTTTTGAAAAGTCTTTTGTGGTATATATTTCGGGTAGTTTTTAATTTTATACCTTTATCAGCCACTATTTGTTCTTTAACAAAGGGTGGTTTTAATTTCTGACCTCAGGACTTCGCGTCTCGTCTATAAGCTGTAGCTTCTTTTGTATAATCGGCTGGTTTTTCTCGCGATTCGTTAGCTTTACTAATTACCTTTTCCTTTTGAGATTTCAAAGCGTCATGTATATTGGCCTAAATTGATTTTGTTATATTTTTATGCTGTTGAGCTCGGGATGTAGAGGGTTGTGGTTCAATTTCATTGGGATTTAGTTGTATGCGGGTTCTGGCTCACTTTGCATAATTAGGTTTGTTGGATGGACTGTGGATGGCCAGTGGGGGGATTACCACGGTGCGTTTCCAAGAAGTGATATGAAGAGGAGTCTTTGGAGAGCTGGTCGATGATCGGAGTGCGTTTGGGGCCCCCGTAAGATTTCCTAACCTAACATTTTCTAGCTCATCGGTTTTGAAATAGTCGTTGTGGTGTGGTGTAGGTGGTGGTGCGATGGCGGGTTAGGCCTTCTTGGGGCTTCTTAGATATTGGGGCATGTGTGTGGGGCCCCGTGAGGCAGTTATGGGATTGTATAATAATTTCATAATTTCCTATAGTATAGTAAACGTATGGTCGGGCGTGTCGGGACAAGTCAGAGTAGATTGAACGGTACTTATAGTGCGGATTTGTCTGGCTTGCATCGAGCGTCGGTGGCCGCGGTGGTCGAGGCGGCGGTGTATGGGACGGCGTTCGCGTTGGGGCGTGAGTTCGAGTCCGAGGCCGGACAGTTTTTTTTTATGATGTGTTTGTCTTGCGTGTATGTTATAATAAGTTGGCTGTATGGAACGGCGTTCGCGTTGGGGCGTGAGTTGGAGTCCGAGGCCGGACAGTTTTTTTTCTTCTGCTGATCACATTTTGCAAGTAACCGGTCTCGGTAGCATCGCTGGATTGCTGGGTTTTTTCCAACAATGAAAACTCCGAGATAAATAAATGTATTTGTGTGTTGATTGAAATAGATTTCTGTGAATAAAAGAAAAAATGAATTCGGTTTCTGAAAATATGTTTATTGAACAAGATTGTGATACAATTTTTTTTTTATATACAACTTTTACGTTTTCTTTTTGGTCAATGGTGATGTAATTGCGGTAGACGGTGACGTTGAGGATGATGTGTTCTGTCTTGAGCTTGCTGGTGTTGATGGAGGCGTCGGTGGTATTGAAGGAGTAACGATGACTTCATGTCTTTGCGATTGTGCAGGAATTTCTATGTACAATTGATTTGAATTGTGAGCATTAATTGAGTATTCGCAGAAACAAAAATATTTTTGGCAATTCAAACAGAATCCTGTTGTCTGCGGTTCTCTGAAAAACATGCTGCACTGTGTTCTTAATCTGTCTCACCCAAGGTGCATCAGAATAATGAAATAAATACTATCAAATTTATAATTTTATTCAATAGCTACATATAAACTGGTTAGATGTATATAATACACTGAGTATTCTGTTCAGCAATTCTCACGAAGGTCTCTTTGAAATTCGGTAACGTGAATTCTAGCTCGTGAAAAACAATCTTTCCTTTACTCATGGCGGTCACTTGTTCCAAAGTATAATGGCTGCAGTACATGGTTCCTTTGATCGGTGCTATCGGATAATAGTTCAGATGTTGTCCGATGATGTAAGCGATGGTTTGATTGTTTTCATTTCTGATGTCTGTTCCTAACGGTATGACTTCCTTTGTGAAATAGAATGCGGGGTATTGATGCAGCGCCACTGTAGCTTGATGAAGTTCATACAGGTTAAAGTACCCATCTTCTATTACAGGAATGGTGTAATTGGCCACTTTGACTAGCCGTTGATTCGCGTATGTGCAATTAATTAGAGCAGTTCGCCCCAATAGTAGAACAAATAGAAATAGAATAGAATGCGTATTATTTGTTCTCCGTGGGAGATGTTTAGTCTTCGAGATCTGGTAGTATACTGTATGTTTTTGATCGGAATGAACATAATTAAATGGAACGTATGACAAAATCTTCTCATACCTTCAACCGTTTGACAATTTTGCTGGCAATTTTTTCACATCGCTCTAATCTTTTAACTTTTTGCGACTGCAATCGTTCTTGATGTGTGATTTTCTCGAGCTTTTTTCGTTCAGCGATTAATTTTTTTGCAATCTCTTCATATTTTTTCGTGCAAAATTTGTTAACTTTCTGTAAGTAAGAGATGGTTATACATGATTCGGGACTATTCATGCTCTTTGAACGTTCCTGCTGTTGATCATCAGTAAACGGATAATCTGCTTTAGGATCAAAGCACTGCAGCATTTCTCGAATATCCTTTTGAGCGATAGGATTTGCGGTTGGATTTAAAATATTGTTGAATATGTTATTATCAGACAGCACGTCGAGAATGGATCCATTTGGCTGTAAAGAAATTAACATTCGTATATGTTCTTCGAGCAAAAGTATGTGTGAAAACTTACGCTAATGCAAATATCCTGAAGTACTTGAATATTTTCCTGCGATGTTGACGCCATAGTAACTGTTTCCAACCAGAGACTGGAATAGAAACGTCCCTGAACAAGTTTAATCTTCTACATAATCGGATGGGAATAATGACGTCGTAGCAGATGAAGAGGGGGAAACGTGATGACCTCTAAATAAGTTTCAGTAATGAAATCATTCACATTCTGACTAACAACCAAATATGTGTGGAATATCGCTTGATTATACAGACTTTGACTCTTTCGATAAGCGTCTTAAGACGTTTAACAACTGGATGGGTGCTATAGAACCTGTTCAGTTGGCATTGGCAGGATTTTTTTATCTAGGTCCTCAAGATATCTGCAAAACTTTTTGCTGTGGAATTGAAGTATATGGATGGAAAGCTGAGGACTGTCCTATAACAGATCACATAAAATTTTCGCAAAGCTGTGTGTATGCTAAGCATGTGAAAAAACTTTTGGAAAGAATAATCGGGGCAAAGGACAGTACCATGAAGAAGAATAATGGTTTTATAGACAAATGTATTAATTTACTGATATTATGTTTTTGTTCTGTAAAGCAAAATTGGATCCTCATATTACTTTTACTTATAGTTGTGATTGATTGTATCGGGTGATTGGAAAATAAAGGAATGCAGAATATCTAGAATAGCATTTATTGTGCATAATAATACATATTCATAAAAGTGTTTCTGATATCATTAAACGTAACAAAATTATACAAAGTACAACAACATAATGCTCGTTATTTCGATTCATGCTGCTCAGTCAAAGTTAATGTAGCCATCCTCTAGAATAGTTGCTGCTTCTCTTCATAAACTTTAATCAACTGCTTAAGACGTTTAAGTTTGCTAATGTGTAAACGAATAGCAGCAGTAATCGTCGTACGAGGATGATTGAGGTTAAACGTCTCGATGTCAGCCATGTTCTTAGCTTACTAACTGGATTTTTTATCGAGGTAGTCGCGATGTTACCCAGTTCTGGAGTTCCTTGGCGTTGGTTAGAGCACACATCTTTTTCCCCGGCGAATGGCACATGCAGTCCGGTATATGGGCTACGTATTTTGGTGTTTGCATGGTGGTATCATCGAATTTTTCCGTATTGACGATACATACATTATGCAAGCTTGGATACTCTTCAAGTATGGAATGCAGGAAATCATATTTTTGGTAGCCGCGAGTGTACAGGATATCGACGTCTTCGAGGAGCGGTTTCAGCAGGCTACCGATTGCATCGTATTCGATACGTCCGCTTTCATACATCAGACCATGATAATAAGTATCTGTCCATCTTACTTGACGTTTCTCTTTCTCTGACAGCGTGTGGTATGACACAGGTGGCTTAAGTACGTAGTGGACGGTCTGCCGTTGGTTCGCGATCGCGATTTCTTTTGCGATGAAACCATCACTCAGCATGTATCCCTGGATGTCTGCAGATAACACTTTCATATCTTTAACTCTTTCTGTTACCGCAGCTACCACACCACACTCTTTCAGTGACAACGATAGACTAACCGCTACATGCACGAACAAGTTTTATAGGATGCGTCGTACTATCTCGCTTAGTGGGAGATATTCCATGACGCAATCATGAATTAGTATACAGTATACGCGTGTATTCGCAGGAAATCCCTTGTTGGACACCATTTCTAATTTTACATCCACAGTTGATGATTTTAATTGCTGGTTTCTTCGAGAACAATCGATTACGAAAACTGCATGATTGTTAAATGATGAATAGTCTATCAAGGCGTGCCTGTCATTAGTATTCAGAAACGAATTAGCAAATTGCGAATAAGCAAAATGTGCTTCTACATATTTTTTGCTTTCAAAGTCAAGTTTCATATCTTCATGCGGATAATAATCTGAATTTATCATTAGTTTCAAATTGGTAATATTTGCGTTGTGTAGAATGTGTTTACTGGCAGAAGAATTGTCCATTTGATTCGATCGGAATGCTACTATAACATATCTAGGAGATTCAACGGCAGAGCTTGTTTTAATGGACCAAATCGATTTTGTAGAATTTTCCGGTAATGTTGGTAGTTCATGCAACTCCCAACGACGAAACCCCATAAGAATAGGTGTATCCTTCTTAAGCCTCGAAAGCATTTCTAGCTTAACGGTATCATTAAGGAATATGTGTTTAACCTTCAGTTCTAGGCAAGTGATGGTAATTTTGGCTGTAGTAGTTTCTGCGGTCTCATTTGAGGTTATTTTGATGCAATTTTTGTCATGTTTCGCCCTCACCAAACGTATAGTTTGCCGACCAAACATGGGTTTTTGGTAATCTATGACAAAGCCAAAAATATGCCATAGAGGAATTCTCAAGGTAAATGTGGAGTCACCATTTAAAATTGCATCTGATGGATAGTTCCATCCGGCTATTGCGAGATGCTGAGACTTATCTGGTTCGTAACACAAATATCCCCTTATCATACTAACAATGCCTGGATCTCTCACTCTATCAATTTCTTTACCATTCAGCTCATAAGATATGGAATCGAATAGAAACATGCCAGCATTGTTAACCAAATCAACAGTTCCCTTGCCCGTTGTCGTTACTTTCCCTTCAATGTAGATCGCTGCATCGTACATCGACAGCCAAGCATCTTGCTGATTTATCGTGATTTCAATTTCATCGCTGTTTTCAAAGGACTTTACGAATGGATAATATGTTCGAATGTCCTCATGGACAATAGAATCATCAAATTTAGGACTTTGAAAGATGCTGTGTATTAACGACATTGTATCCTAACGATTTTAAGAACAAAATATTGGTGGCAGTAAGTGATTGTATTCTTTGATGTTGCTGTGCGCGCCGCGATTTATAATAGACTGAACGTATCTGACTCGGCGTCGTAGTTTTATAGGTATCAAAAACGAGAACCATGTTACAATTTTTTTAATTCTAATCTTACGATTATCTCTTCTCCCCGGAAATTTACCAAATTGCCGTCTTGATCCAACACGGTAAGCGTTATATTATCAATAAAGGTTCTGGATGTTACCGGTAGATACGTTAAATTTCTTGGCTGAATGTCAATAGCGTAGCCAGCATCTACACCTATCGAGAATTCGAAAATTGTGTGAGATGGTTTTTGGTTGTAGTAAGCACCTGATGTAAGGTTGCAGTCAATATGTGCCGTGATGACTTTGACTATTCTCACTGGTAAATCGGATGAATGAACAACTTTTGGCTCTAATACTTTATTTGAAAACCCAAGAATTATCCCTATGCTGTCCTCCGGTCGGAAATCTACACTGAATTGGTCGCTGTAGAGTTCACACTTTATCGTATTATTATTCGGTTTGAGCGACACAAATTGTTTTACGTGTTCTTTAGATATAAGATTTTTTCCTATTGAATAAGATTTAGCAATCTCTTGATTAATATAGCTTTCAATATCG
This sequence comes from Callosobruchus maculatus, assembly GCA_951848785.1. Classification (NCBI taxonomy): domain Eukaryota; kingdom Metazoa; phylum Arthropoda; class Insecta; order Coleoptera; family Chrysomelidae; genus Callosobruchus; species Callosobruchus maculatus. The sequence continues at coordinate 515,052 of CATOUR010000191.1, read as the reverse complement.
CTTATTTCATACAAACCGGTTGGTATTGTGATAATTTCCGCGTCTTTGCCTTGCTGTTGATAATAAAATTTGTTAGCGTACCCTTCTTCGATGTTGGGAATGCTGTTGTAGGAATGGAAACCAATCAAGGCGATACCGTATGTCGCGTTAGGATCTAGTTCGATAGGATTATAGAAGTCTATGCTAAGCGTTGATGAACGCCCTTTTAGACTGAAAAGCTGAGACATACTGGTGATAATTCCACACGTCACTGATTTTTATATAAAAAATGCAAACATAAATGTCCACAAATGACTTGATCAAAATTCTGGTATCTTTCATTATTATACAGTATTTTAACATTCTTGCCTAAATACCGAACAAGTTCCTGTGGGGGCTTTAGCTGTCCGAAACTATCGAAATACATGACAGTCTCTCCTCGTTTAATAAACGCTACCCAATGAGTGCCGTTACCGGATGCTATGTCAAGATTCATTATAGCACACTCGTTTTTACGAGACGTTTTTGGTAACTCATCTCTCATATAAACACCTCGAAAGTGCTTGATATGAAGACGTTTAGCAAATTTTAACAAATCCCGATCGGTTAATGCTCTGTTGGGTAGCGTTATCGGTAGTTTTTTGACTGTTGTTTCTTAGCGTACAGTCCACTACCACGTTGTTGCGGTTGAATAAACAATCCCATACCACCACTCTCATTTTTTCGTAAATATAAGCCAGAACCCTTTATTCCTAACGCAATAGCTTCTATCGTTTTATTATGTCGTTCGGCTTCCTCCAACTGTTTCTTAGCATTTTTCGCGTCGATGGCTGTTCGTGCAACAGCAGCAGCGCCCCCTGTCAGACTACCAAGGGCACTGAGCGCTTCCAAAATTGGTAATAGTGGTAAGACACCTCCCGTCTTTGGTAACGGTATGAGTCGAGGAACCTTAACTTTTTTCCGTCCACCTACATGTCTTATCGCCATACGTGCTGCACGTAACGCTGTCGTAGCAGATTTTTTCAAATGACTGACGTCTCCACCGATACCTGCACCTTGTTTTGTCGGCAATTTGATTTTTTGCACAATGTCACGATGAAACGATATCGGAAGTCGTTTTCGTTTGCCACCAACGCCCATTCCTAGCTTTCCTTTCGCTTTCATCGTGTTTGCTACCAAATAAGCCGCAGCTCTTTCACCTAGTGAAGCGTCCTTAGAAAGTACTCGTCGCCAGGCTTGATGTTCCAATACCTCGTCCGCTTTATGTCGTTCGCTTAGAATGTCGGTTGTATCGTATGCGATGTCGTGCTCTCTGCAAGCGACGTCAAGTTGATTTATACCCTTATCGCCTCGACGTAGACGTTTATGTAATTTTGTTCCAGGTCCGCACAAGGAGTATCCTGGCAGATGTAATTCCAGAGGCAGTTTATCAATGACTGTGTTTACAATACCACCACCTTTACGTTTTCGTTGTTGTCTGTTTAACATCACAATGAAGAATGAAACGACGATAAGGTTGTATATGAGCTATATAATCGAGACTCATGCGTTAATCTACTATTGCATGTTGAGATGCGTTTCATACAACAACTTACTACCCTTCCCATAGAAAATTTGGACGATTTAGATGATGAGAAGATGACGTTACTGAAGTGTAAGCATGGAAAGTTGTTGCCTGATTCGATTAGAGCCGCGATTTGCGGATCAAGTGGATCGGGGAAGACTAACATCATGTTAACGTTGATTTTCAATCCAAACGGTCTGAAATTCAAAAATATATATGTGTACAGTAAATCCCTATATCAGTCAAAATATAAGTTGCTGCAGGACGTGCTTGGCAAAGTAAAGGGAATTAAGTACTACCCATTCGATGACAACGAAGATGCGATAGTAGATCCATCACAAGCACTTGAAGATTCTATCTTTATATTCGATGATATAGCATGTCAAAGACAAGACAAAATCCGAGATTATTTTTCTAGAGGCAGGCATCGTCAAATAGATAGCTTCTATTTATGTCAAACTTATTCCAAGATCCCAAAACAGCTGGTGAGAGATAATTGCAACATTATCGTTTTATTTAAGCAAGATGATGTTAATTTACGTCATGTGTATGATGAACACGTAACTGCTGATATGGATTATGAAAAGTTTAAGGAGATATGTGCAGAGTGTTGGAAAGATAGATATGGATGTATGGTGATTGTGAAAGATTTTGAAATCGCAGATGGCAGATATCGTAAGGGTTTCGATCACTATATAAGCATATAGGACGCCTGCATAGACGTCATTACAACAGTTACGGTTTAATGTTAAACATGCTGTCCAGCTTAGACAATGTTAGTCGTAAACGAAAGATTCAACAGCTCGCCAGGGATATTCGGAATAAATATTTATCTTTAAAGCTAGGCAGAACCGAAGAGGATCTAGAATTACAACGAATATATAAACCAATCGTGGAACCTCTAAAACAAATCGTATCCCGGTCAGCAACTACAAAAACTCAACCCGTATTGCCAAAAGTGAAAACTAAAATGAAGTCTAAGTTGTCGCCGAAACGTGATAATGAACAATCTTTCGTCACACCAAACGTGTCGTTTCAGCCATCAAACGAAGTAGCGTCAACAACTGCCCCCGATGAGAATGATGACGTATTTAATGAAGACGTTATCCCAACCTCAGCATCATTCTTTGACAAAAACGTTTCTGATGCTGCGGTAAATGATTACATTGATCAGTATCCCGAAATATCGCAGAAATGTGTGACCGAACACTGGCAGTTAGATCCCAAAATCGATAAGGTGTACGGACCCATATACGACATTTCTAATTCCTCGTGGCGGTTAGGTAGAGAACGTATTGATTTCGATCGACGTACCGGCAACATTTTGCTTAAAGGTAATCAGTATAAGGGAACGCCAGGACTATATCAGTTAATTTTTTACTCTGATCCATCTTATAATGATGAGGATTTGGGTGCATACAAACGAATTTTAGATGAGACATTTGTACACAGAGATACTGTGGGTCGTTTAAAACATTCCGGTACGTACAAATATAAAGATATAATCAAACCTTTATTCTCATCAAGGCCACGATCCCTGTCACAACCGCAACAATTAGGGCGCGGGCTATCAGCACTACCCAAAGACAGGGTATATAGTACAAAGCCTATCGAATACGTATATTGGGACGATCCGAATGAGCTAGTTGATAGATTGAGATTACTACTAGCATCTAAAGATGCGGGCAATACTTCAGTCGATAATGAAATCTTAAGTATTTTGGAAGAACTACGAGAGTGTGGCATAATTTCTGATTAGAGGATATATAACTGTGTGGCACCGCATGATGCAGTAGTGTTAATATGAGTGTTGATAAATTCGGTCGTGTTGCTGTAACGCAGCGACAAATACAAGAGCCATCAGCACCATTCCATTCTTTACGGCGAGGTTTACTGTTAACTAATGATGGTGACATCGATATTGAAAACCTAAGATTACGTAATGTTAAAGAACCTGCAAGTTTGGCGGATGCTGCTACCAAAAAGTATGTGGACGTTAAAGCGAGCGCCTTGAATGAGAAATTTATGCAATTCGATGCAAAGTCAACAATTGCTGAATCTAATATACAGAAATTGATCGATCAATGCATTGAAACTGCAACCAACCTAGATAAAAATTTCATAAAGATTGAAAATAAACTCAAGAAATTGGTCGCTGAAGATGCGAATATTGCTAAAAGTATTGGTGATATCAAACAAAAATGATCACATTTGACTCGCAAATAAAAATATTTTCAGACCATCTTATCGATATAGCAAAACATATAGATGGGAAATTTAGTAATATAGATCAGGATTACCAAGATTTAAAATCAAAATACGAAACATATGAAAAGAAATTCCTTCGAATGAATGAAGCGATTAATGTTTGAAGAATGTCATACATATATTGATCGATAGTTTTTTCAATCTGTTCATTTAAATTTGGACTGTCATGAAAGCGGTTTATTCCAAAGAAAAGCTCCAGCTGGTCAGAGAGTTACACAGGCCAGCGAGGAAAAATTTTAGTAGACGAAGAACTATTATAAAAGGTCTAGATGAAACGTGGCAATCTGATTTGATTGAAATGCAAAATTATTCTAAAGTTAATAAAAATTATCGCTACATACTGTTGGTGATAGATACATTTTCTAAATTTATTTGGGTGAGACCATTGAAAAGTAAAAAGGCTGATGAGGTGACTGAAGCATTTAAAAATATCATTCTTGGTGGTAGAGTGCCTCTGAACTTACAAACTGATCAGGGAAAAGAATATTATAATAGTCAATTCAAGAGACTTATGAAAGAATACAACATCAATCATTATAGTACGTATAGCGTTAAAAAGGCATCGATTGCAGAAAGAGCCATACGAACAATTAAAGAGAAACTTTACAAGTCTTTCAGTTTGAATGGCTCATATAGGTGGATCGATGTACTACAAAATGTAGTCGAAAAATATAACCATCAAAAACATCGTACGATAAACATGCGTCCATGTGACGTAAACAAAGACAATGAAGAATCCGTACTCCTTAGATTTTACAATCACATAGAAATGATTGGGGCTCGTAAGTTAAATGTTGGCGATATGGTGCGACTGAGTAAAGCAAAACATGTATTTTCTAAGGGGTATACTCCTAATTGGAGTACAGAAATATTTAAAATTGTTAAAAGTTCAATTAACAAACCCTACCACATATACAGGGTGAGTTTTTAGTACCGGCTCGGTCGATAACTCCACTACTATAGAAGATAGCAAAACAAGTTGTATATAAGAGTTGTAGCCACAGATATGCTCCTTACTCAGAAAATATTTGGATTTATACAGGGTGATCCATAACTACGTGGTGATGCAAACATGCATTTTTTTAAATGAGACACCCTATATATTATTCCACATTCAAATTCTACTAAAGATTTCCGTTCTTCCAATATAGGGTTTTGTTACATTATACAGGGTATTTCAAAAGTTATGACCATTTTTATATCCAAATTGCGGTCAAATGAACGTACTGTATATCAGAAAGTAATAAATCAAAAATTATTTTTTTTACATGAAAAAATTAAATATATCCTCTAGTTTTAAAATCGGCTATAAAAAAAGCCCGTGACGCATATTCGTATACAGGGTGATGTAGAATGCAAAATCCAAATTTTCTCTTTTTTTTAAATGTAACCCCCAATATTTTATTATCCCAAAGAATTTCTTTTAATATGCTCTTTCATCTTTGTATAACACTTGTTGTACCTACGTCCATCAGTTTCCGAGATATTTCGATTTTTCGGTAAATTTAAAATGTAGCTTCTATTTGTGTACTTCAATTTATTTATTTTGAGAAAATACTATCTAGTTTGTTTTTTATTTAACGAGCAACTAAATTATAAGGTCATGATACTATCTGATGAAGTCAAAACCCTAAATCATCGAAATAATAGAGTCAAGTATGCTGAGGAAACAATTTTGTAGGCGTCATGCATAATTATCAAGCAGATTTATCAGGTGTGCTTTGAAAAATTGACAGTTTTCATAACCTGCTCGATAATTCCGTACTGTGTAAAAAACCAGCTTTAAAAATTAATTTTTCCTTTGAGAGTATTTAGGAGAATCTTTGAGAAATTGTCTACTTGCCTCTAGAATGTATCAACTATGAACAGCAATATCCAGAACAGAGGCAGTCTAAAACTGATGCGTTTGAAAGATTGAAGAATCGTTTTATTTGGACTGTGTCGATTGATATTTCATAGCCTCCCTGGTACATCTGCTTGATAATTATGCATGACGTCTATAAAATTGTTTCCTCAGCACACTTGTCTTATATTATATCGTTAATTCAGTGTTTTGACTTGACTAAGTATTAGTATGGCCTTATATTTTAGTTGTTTGTTAAGCAAAAACAAAATTTGATAGTATTTTCTCAAAATAAATAAATTTTAGTAAACAAATAGAAAGTATATTTAAAATTTGTAGAAAAATCGAAATATCTCAGAAACTGATGCATGCAACCATAATAAGTGCTATACAAAGATGAAAGAGCATATTAAAAGCAATTCTTTGGTATAATAAAATATAGGGGGTCACATTTAAAAAAAGAGAGAAAATCTAGACTTTGCATTCTACATCACCCTGTATACAAATGTGCGTCACGGGTTTCTTTTATAGCGGGTTTTAAAACTGGAGGATATTTCTAAACTTCTTATGTAAAAAAAATAATGTTTGATTTATTACTTTTTGATATACAGTACGTTCATTTGACCGTGATTTGGATATAAAAATGGCCATAACTTTTGAAATACCCTGTATAATGTGACAATACCCTATATTGGAATAACGGAAATTATTAGTAGAATTTGAATTTGGAATAATATATAGGGTGTCTCATTTAAAAAAATGCATGTTTGCATCACCACGTACTTATGGATCACCCTGTATAAATCTGGATATTTTCTGAGCAAGTAGCATATCCGTGGCTACAACTTTTATATACAACTTTTTTCGCTATCTTCTATAGTAATGGAGTTATCGACCGAGCCGGTACTAAAAACTCACCCTGTATATTGGAAGATATGCGAGGAATACCTGTACTTGGAGGATTCTATGAACATGAACTACAAAAATCCAAAGTACCGGATGTGTACTTGGTAGAAAAGGTGTTGCGTCGGAAGGGCGGTAAAGTGTATGTAGCATGGTATGGGCTCGATAAGTCGCACAATAGTTGGATAGATGCAGACAATCGACTATGGTGATAGAAGATTGGAGAGTATAAATTGATGTCAGTTAACCATTGTGGCAGTTTTATACAAGATGTCGTTTGGAGAAGACTCACCACCTCCCCGCTTCTCTGATGGTGACGTGGAAGAAGACAGCTACGATGCAGACTTGATTGATATCAACTACTGGCACGAGATAGATAAGACCCTCGAACGCTATAGAGTGCAAATTTTCTGCGAGAAGCAACCTTACTTGCTAGCAGCAGACTATGACATCTCAACCTCCAGTTCGTTGTATATCCATTGCGGTCTCAGCGCAGCTAGGAACTTTACGCCAGCGGTGAAATTGATCAACCGGTGTGACACCTTCAGTGTATACGAATGGGATCAGTTTCTCTACGCAATCAAGTGCTTCCAGGATGAATATTTAGATAATCCTGATGCGACAACCGTATCTACATCAGGATCTAGTGAAGAGGAAGTTACATCGATACCAAGTGATGAGGGAATAAAAATTTGCAAATCTTCATTCTTAGATGTTAAAGTATTAAGAGTGTACTCTAGTATATTAAATACTGTAACAAGTTTTTACATAACCTCATCTGTAGTAAATGATCTGATTCATACAAATGAATGTGTAATTTGTTTTAAAATTGACATGCTAAACAAACTTAATATTTCACAATTTTACAATAACTTTTTGTATATAGCAGCAAAGGTTGTTTTGCAAACTCAGCATTGCATTGAAAATGCTGCAGAGTCTGCAATTACTTTCTTTTGCGATGTTTTGAATAACAGTATCGAAAATTATTGTATCAGAGAATACTTTTTCTATTACAGAGCACGTATGTTAAAAGACTTACGAAATAGAATAAATCTAGATATTAGATGAGCCAATAAAGTATAAAACCAATAATTTGCTGTTTCATTTATTATTTTAGGGGATAAATAAAACCAATATATATATATATATATATATATATAAACAAAACAAAAACAAAAAAGGTGCAACCCGGGCTCCGACACACCGGGCTGCTGTTCCATTCCCCAGCGACTACTCCTCACACCGTGAGGTGAGCAATCACTGGGTCCGCGTATCGTGCGTCCTAAGCAGACGAAGGGACCCATGGATGACTGCCTTCTGCATTCTGGCGGCTAAGATGTGCGCCGCTGCACGGCACACCGGCATTTTGCGCAGTGCAGAGAGCAGCGTATCCCTCATACCACCTAGGGATCCAATGACCATTACTAGCAGACTCACAGTGTAGTCCGGCCAGAGCCTGCGAAGTTGTCCGAGGAGCTCCTGATACTTGGTCCGCTTTTCCTCCTCCTTAGAGACGATGTTCCCCTCGGCGGGTGCCGAGAACTCGATAACGAACATCGTCTTTTGTTGGTAGTCGAGGAGGACTATGTCGGGCTTATTTGCATGTATAAGCTCGAGCGTGGAGAATGAGTAGTTCCAGTAAATTCGGCACCTCTCGTTCTCCACAACGGACTCAATGTCCCCTGGAGCGTATGGCAGCACCGGTGTCTCATCTATACCGTATGAGTGCCTTAAATGGTAGTATAGCACTCGTAGAGCCGCGTTGTGTCGATAGACGTAGGCTGTGCCAGCGTACACCTTACACGCCGACAAGAGGTGCGTAAGGGTCTCTGGCGCCTGCAGGCAGGCTCTACAGCGGATATCGGGCACATCCATACCCATAATCCGGCTACGGTATACTAAGGTGTTGAAGACACCGTCTTGGCAAGCCATTATAGAGCTCTCAGTCTCCGACTTCAACCCATTAGACCTTAGGAAGGAGAAGGTCAACTGCTCAGATAAACCATGCTCTTCTAGATGTTTGTAGAAGATTCCGTGCATTGGTTTATCTTTGTGAAGTCTTAAAAGCAATTGGACTTCAGCAGTTTTAATCCGGGTTTTTAATTGTGCGGGAGCAAGTTCCGTAACGGACTGCTGACACCTCCGCGTGAAGTCGAGCGTGAGACTAAGTTCTTCGGCTGCCCGTGTTGCTGCTTTAAAAAGGAAGGCTCCTTTACCCGCAATCTCGTGCTCTCGCACAAAGCGGATCAGGGGATCGGTGCTCGTCGTAACATAGCAGGCAGTGGCCAGTACTACTCTGTTGTGCAGATGCTCCAAACTCAATAGTCCACGCCCTCCCAGGTGTCGCGGGAGGTATATTCGCGGGACAGAGGATCTAGGATGTAGACTTCCCTCCATATTCATCCTTTTGCGGGTCTTTATGTCGATTTGTCGCAGCTCTTCCACGTTCCAGTGGATAGCACCAAAGCTGTATAGCAACAATGGGACCGCAAGCATGTTTGTGGCAGCGACTTTGTTTTTGCCGGACAGTTCTGATGACCAGATCTGCCGGAGTCGGTGCAAATACTTGCGGCGGAGACACTCTTTGACCAATTCTGCCTCTTGGATGTGACGCTGCGCCACTCCAAGGTAGGTATAGGTATCTCCGGCATGCAGCTGTCGCAAGATGCTCCCATCAACGAGCTGCTCCTCATCTTCACTATCTCCGCAACGTCCTCTTTTGAGATGAACCATGGCACATTTGTCTATCCCGAACTCCATACCAATAGCTTGACTGTAATCCTGCACTACCCTAAGCGACTGCTCTAAATCGCGTTGTCCGGAGGCATAGAGTTTCAGGTCATCCATGTAAAATAAGTGGGTGACCTTGTGCCTCCGGTAATTGGGCTTGCCACAGCTGTATCCCTTAGTATTTTTCAGTGCTATGGACAAAGGCAGTAGCGAGATGCAAAAGAGCAAGGGACTCAAGGAGTCTCCTTGGAAGACCCCTCTTTTAAATGATACCAACTCTGTTCGAACCCTGGTTTCACCCGATGTTATAGTGAACCGAGTCTTCCAGAGCGGCATCAGTTGTTTGATGCATCCCACTATTTGATCATCTACCGAAAGACATTCCAACAGCCGCACAATCAGTTCATGAGACGTAGTGTCGAATGCCTTCCGATAGTCGATCCAGGCCATAGAAAGGTTTCGCAGGTAATGCACGGAGTCCTGTGTGACACAGCGGTCAATCAACAGGTTATCCCTGCAGCCAGCTACTCCTTTCTTAGACCCTCTTTGTTCATATACGCTGAGAAATACGGGATTTACAGCTTGAAGGATACGCATGTACAAGATTCTGGTGAAGAGCTTGTAACATGCGTTCAGACATGTTATTGGCCTGTAGTTTTTAGGATCAGACAAATCTCCGGTCTTCGGGAGAAGCACGGTTCGACCCTCGACAAACCAAGCCGGAATTGGCTGCTCCTGATTTACCCACGAGTTAAAAACTCTAGCTAAATGCCGGTGGCAACTGGGAAACTTTTTCAACCAGTAGGTGTTTATGCCATCCGGGCCAGGAGCTGCGAAATTCTTTGCGCCTCGTAAGGCACCAAGAATTTCTTCCGTGTTTATCGGGTGACGCAGTACATTCAGGTTTGGAGTCCTCCTACAAACGGACTCGAACTGCGCCAAGGCCGGAGTGTCTGCTTGGAGAGGTTTGGGGTGTTCGTAAATGCCCCTCCAGAAAGTCTCCACGCGATCAGCAGTTGGCGGCTGCTCTATGACTGGTGGTCGCTGTTGGAAGAGACGAGCAGGCTTTTCGGAAAACAATCTGTTTTCCTCCAAACCTCTCGCCCGCGTCACCAGTGATCGTTTAGCAGCGATTAGCGTCCGTATCCTGTCAAGACAATGCTGCTTGACAACAACCAGTACCGCTTGACTGAGCGTGTGATGGTCGCGCCTTAGCTCTCGGGCTATCTGGCGCACGCGGCGCGTAAAAGGCCTACCGGCCGCTCTATATTCCATCACACACTGGATACGGGATGCTTCTTGGCGAGCCAACTGGATTTTCGCTTCCATCTGGCGCACCCGCCTCTGTGCTCTCTCGACAGGAGAGTCTCTCACTCTCCCCTGTCCAGCCAGCCTCAGAGCCGCAGCGTAAATTTCGCAATTGATGCTCCAAATGTCAGAGACCTCCGATAGACGTTCACTCAACGCCTCATCCTCTCTCTTTAAATCTGCCAGCTTGAAGGACCTCTTGTTGTTATGCAAGGCCCTTCGGTCACTGAAATCTCCAGGTGAGACGGCTTCGTCGATTTCCCTCTCAGCGGGCCTCATCGGCGACCTTCCAGCCTGGTTAACAGGCCTTTCAGTCGCCGGAGGGGCAGGCTGAGCTGGAGCACGAACGTATCCCTGCCCCCGAAGGTAAAATACCTGGTTCCGCAAGCTCTGGGAGGTAATTGTGCTATGCTCTGGATGCATTTCACACCACCTCCCATGCATGCGGGACATGTATCCCCTACGGCGCGGGCTACTGCTCTCGTAGCAGCTCAGCAGGTCATCCTTCAGTTCCGTCGTCCACCTAAAACGGTCCATGTCGATGCGTGTGTCGTCGTCAGGGCGATCCGAGGCACCGCCACCTTGCCCAGAGCCGGCTTCCGATACCGGCCTGGTGTGGGTGCTCTTCTTCTGGGGCGGTCGAACCAGAAGGTAGGGCCCGTCCGGTGGTTAGCCTTAGGGCCCCCAGCCGACATTTCGGAGGCAGCCGACCACATTGCCTCCTAGGGATGACCTGTACAGGTTGCCGGCCGGCTTTCATCCCTGGCTTGGGTTATCCCCACAGTGTCGCCACGCACCGAATAGCCGTTTGATGTTGGTCGGCTTCCTGGGGGCGCATTTTATACCTACTGCCAGGTTTGCTATCAGCCGCCCCTAACCTGGGGTCAGACGCTGTCGGGAAGCCGTCCTTAACATAGGTGCAGCCGCTTCCTCACTATGGTGGTTCATACGCCTGCTTTCACAGCCGGTGACCACCATAGGCCCTTTTAAGGCAAGGACTACCAATCTTTTAGTCGCCTCTTACGACAGGCAGATTAAACCCTGGGAACATTCTAAACCCGGACCCAGACGGATAATATATATATATATATAAACAAAACAAAAACAAAAAAGGTGCAACCCGGGCTCCGACACACCGGGCTGCTGTTCCATTCCCCAGCGACTACTCCTCACACCGTGAGGTGAGCAATCACTGGGTCCGCGTATCGTGCGTCCTAAGCAGACGAAGGGACCCATGGATGACTGCCTTCTGCATTCTGGCGGCTAAGATGTGCGCCGCCGCACGGCACACCGGCATTTTGCGCAGTGCAGAGAGCAGCGTATCCCTCATACCACCTAGGGATCCAATGACCATTACTAGCAGACTCACAGTGTAGTCCGGCCAGAGCCTGCGAAGTTGTCCGAGGAGCTCCTGATACTTGGTCCGCTTTTCCTCCTCCTTAGAGACGATGTTCCCCTCGGCGGGTGCCGAGAACTCGATAACGAACATCGTCTTTTGTTGGTAGTCGAGGAGGACTATGTCGGGCTTATTTGCATGTATAAGCTCGAGCGTGGAGAATGAGTAGTTCCAGTAAATTCGGCACCTCTCGTTCTCCACAACGGACTCAATGTCCCCTGGAGCGTATGGCAGCACCGGTGTCTCATCTATACCGTATGAGTGCCTTAAATGGTAGTATAGCACTCGTAGAGCCGCGTTGTGCCGATAGACGTAGGCTGTGCCAGCGTACACCTTACACGCCGACAAGAGGTGCGTAAGGGTCTCTGGCGCCTGCAGGCAGGCTCTACAGCGGATATCGGGCACATCCATACCCATAATCCGGCTACGGTATACTAAGGTGTTGAAGACACCGTCTTGGCAAGCCATTATAGAGCTCTCAGTCTCCGACTTCAACCCATTAGACCTTAGGAAGGAGAAGGTCAACTGCTCAGATAAACCATGCTCTTCTAGATGTTTGTAGAAGATTCCGTGCATTGGTTTATCTTTGTGAAGTCTTAAAAGCAATTGGACTTCAGCAGTTTTAATCCGGGTTTTTAATTGTGCGGGAGCAAGTTCCGTAACGGACTGCTGACACCTCCGCGTGAAGTCGAGCGTGAGACTAAGTTCTTCGGCTGCCCGTGTTGCTGCTTTAAAAAGGAAGGCTCCTTTACCCGCAATCTCGTGCTCTCGCACAAAGCGGATCAGGGGATCGGTGCTCGTCGTAACATAGCAGGCAGTGGCCAGTACTACTCTGTTGTGCAGATGCTCCAAACTCAATAGTCCACGCCCTCCCAGGTGTCGCGGGAGGTATATTCGCGGGACAGAGGATCTAGGATGTAGACTTCCCTCCATATTCATCCTTTTGCGGGTCTTTATGTCGATTTGTCGCAGCTCTTCCACGTTCCAGTGGACAGCACCAAAGCTGTATAGCAACAATGGGACCGCAAGCATGTTTGTGGCAGCGACTTTGTTTTTGCCGGACAGTTCTGACGACCAGATCTGCCGGAGTCGGTGCAAATACTTGCGGCGGAGACACTCTTTGACCAATTCTGCCTCTTGGATGTGACGCTGCGCCACTCCAAGGTAGGTATAGGTATCTCCGGCATGCAGTTGTCGCAAGATGCTCCCATCAACGAGCTGCTCCTCATCTTCACTATCTCCGCAACGTCCTCTTTTGAGATGAACCATGGCACATTTGTCTATCCCGAACTCCATACCAATAGCTTGACTGTAATCCTGCACTACCCTCAGCGACTGCTCTAAATCGCGTTGTCCGGAGGCATAGAGTTTCAGGTCATCCATGTAAAATAAGTGGGTGACCTTGTGCCTCCGGTAATTGGGCTTGCCACAGCTGTATCCCTTAGTATTTTTCAGCGCTATGGACAAAGGCAGTAGCGAGATGCAAAAGAGCAAGGGACTCAAGGAGTCTCCTTGGAAGACCCCTCTTTTAAATGATACCAACTCTGTTCGAACCCTGGTTTCACCCGATGTTATAGTGAACCGAGTCTTCCAGAGCGGCATCAGTTGTTTGATGCATCCCACTATTTGATCATCTACCGAAAGACATTCCAACAGCCGCACAATCAGTTCATGAGACGTAGTGTCGAATGCCTTCCGATAGTCGATCCAGGCCATAGAAAGGTTTCGCAGGTAATGCACGGAGTCCTGTGTGACACAGCGGTCAATCAACAGGTTATCCCTGCAGCCAGCTACTCCTTTCTTAGACCCTCTTTGTTCATATACGCTGAGAAATACGGGATTTACAGCTTGAAGGATACGCATGTACAAGATTCTGGTGAAGAGCTTGTAACATGCGTTCAGACATGTTATTGGCCTGTAGTTTCTAGGATCAGACAAATCTCCGGTCTTCGGGAGAAGCACGGTTCGACCCTCGACAAACCAAGCCGGAATTGGCTGCTCCTGATTTAGCCACGAGTTAAAAACTCTAGCTAAATGCCGGTGGCAACTGGGAAACTTTTTCAACCAGTAGGTGTTTATGCCATCCGGGCCAGGAGCTGCGAAATTCTTTGCGCCTCGTAAGGCACCAAGAATTTCTTCCGTGTTTATCGGGTGACGCAGTACATTCAGGTTTGGAGTCCTCCTACAAACGGACTCGAACTGCGCCAAGGCCGGAGTGTCTGCTTGGAGAGGTTTGGGGTGTTCGTAAATGCCCCTCCAGAAAGTCTCCACGCGATCAGCAGTTGGCGGCTGCTCTATGACTGGTGGTCGCTGTTGGAAGAGACGAGCAGGCTTTTCGGAAAACAATCTGTTTTCCTCCAAACCTCTCGCCCGCGTCACCAGTGATCGTTTAGCAGCGATTAGCATCCGTATCCTGTCAAGACAATGCTGCTTGACAACAACCAGTACCGTTTGACTGAGCGTGTGATGGTCGCGCCTTAGCTCTCGGGCTATCTGGCGCACGCGGCGCGTAAAAGGCCTACCGGCCGCTCTATATTCCATCACACACTGGATACGGGATGCTTCTTGGCGAGCCAACTGGATTTTCGCTTCCATCTGGCGCACCCGCCTCTGTGCTCTCTCGACAGGAGAGTCTCTCACTCTCCCCTGTCCAGCCAGCCTCAGAGCCGCAGCGTAAATTTCGCAATTGATGCTCCAAATGTTAGAGACCTCCGATAGACGTTCACTCAACGCCTCATCCTCTCTCTTTAAATCTGCCAGCTTGAAGGACCTCTTGTTGTTATGCAAGGCCCTTCGGTCACTGAAATCTCCAGGTGAGACGGCTTCGTCGATTTCCCTCTCAGCGGGCCTCATCGGCGACCTTTCAGCCTGGTTAACAGGCCTTTCAGTCGCCGGAGGGGCAGGCTGAGCTGGAGCACGAACGTATCCCTGCCCCCGAAGGTAAAATACCTGGTTCCGCAAGCTCTGGGAGGTAATTGTGCTATGCTCTGGATGCATTTCACACCACCTCCCATGCATGCGGGACATGTATCCCCTACGGCGCGGGCTACTGCTCTCGTAGCAGCTCAGCAGGTCATCCTTCAGTTCCGTCGTCCACCTAAAACGGTCCATGTCGTTGCGTGTGTCGTCGTCAGGGCGATCCGAGGCACCGCCACCTTGCCCAGAGCCGGCTTCCGATACCGGCCTGGTGTGGGTGCTCTTCTTCTGGGGCGGTCGAACCAGAAGGTAGGGCCCGTCCGGTGGTTAGCCTTAGGGCCCCCAGCCGACATTTCGGAGGCAGCCGACCACATTGCCTCCTAGGGATGACCTGTACAGGTTGCCGGCCGGCTTTCATCCCTGGCTTGGGTTATCCCCACAGTGTCGCCACGCACCGAATAGCCGTTTGATGTTGGTCGGCTTCCTGGGGGCGCATTTTATACCTACTGCCAGGTTTGCTATCAGCCGCCCCTAACCTGGGGTCAGACGCTGTCGGGAAGCCGTCCTTAACATAGGTGCAGCCGCTTCCTCACTATGGTGGTTCATACGCCTGCTTTCACAGCCGGTGACCACCATAGGCCCTTTTAAGGCAAGGACTACCAATCTTTTAGTCGCCTCTTACGACAGGCAGATTAAACCCTGGGAACATTCTAAACCCGGACCCAGACGGGATATATATATATATATATATATATATTTATATGCGGTACCACTGGGCGCAACCCCATGTTAAATCTTAGGTTCAGTCGGCGTCCAGCGTCACTTGGCGTCCAGATATACGGACGCCGAGTGACATCTGGCTGAAACTTCGCCTATAGGTTGCTTCTATCACAGGTATCCCAAAAAACACAAAAGTAGCTGGACGTTATCTGACACCGTACATCGATCGGTGGATATTTTGTAGTTCGGACGTTTCGCACCCGCAGCGCTGGTGGCGAGCCGAAAGTATACAGCTCGTGTATAGAATAGGTCATACCATAGGTTTACTCGGCGTCCACTTTTTTTTGGGCGTGTCTATTTTCGAATATCCGTTATAACCATCGAGCGGTTCACCTAGCGTCCTTTGTATAGCCATATGGGAAAAGTACGTTGACCTCTTTCAGTGGCAAATATTAAACCAACATAATTCTTGTTTGCCCAGAGTCCGACAATTTGGGTGATAATATAGTATCGCCATCAGCAGCGTCCCGCCAAAAGTAATCGATCTGGATTGTCGACTACTCGTCTTTAAATTCAGATGAAAGGCTTTCTACAGTGACCGTTCACTGGTGAAAATGTCATATTTATTTAGGGTGTGTTCTTCGGATAGTCACATTCTGAGAAAGTATTTGTTGTTGTATGTTGCTAGTTAAACAGGAATTCAGACTCTTTTATTTTCCACACAACCTTTTATACATTGTCGAAAGCAATTATTGTAAGCGTGGTGGCTCCATTGATTGTTGATCTTATTTGTAGCTTGTTTTTAAATTTTATGTTCAAATCTATCACTTCAGCGTATAAATTTGTACACCTAGCAAACATTTAGTCTCATACACCAACCATGCTTCGCGTCTTTATCACAATGATTTTCATCGATAACTGTGCTAGGGTTATGTTCTGTTTTCGGTGATCAAGCAGATTATAGTGAGGTATTTTTTGTTTGACCTAATAATATTTAATTGTTAGTGTTAGTTATCTCTTTTATATACCGGGTTATTTATGTTATCCGACATGGAACATTATGGGTAAAGTATTTGATTAAAAAGAATATAATAATTTCTAATGGATAGGGACCCATTAAGGCTACATTTTAAAAACATGCTCATGATATACAGGGTGTCCCCAGTACACAAAATGTATCAAAGTTATATTTTTTAATGGAACACCCTATATATTACCTCATATTCAGATTCCTTGGTTAATTCTAGTGTGACTTTATGGGACACATGGGACTTAAAGCAAACTGTTTTGGTGTAAATCACCATGTTCGGTATAAGTAGATGCCAGAGAAAAAAATAAATATCACAGAGATTATAAAATTTTGAAATCGGTGACTTTGCCGTATTACTATGCATAAAATGCGTCAGCTTGGTTCGACGGTCAAATTTGAATTACGTTTGTGCTTGGAAAAGTCGGTCGTTTAATTAGGGAAACTTCAATCAGAGATAACTTGTTTTTTTCAAATGGGAATTCCTAACTTTTTTTATACGATTAGTAAAATTTTATAGCCTTCCAAACGATATAAGGTTGTGAGTATTAGTCTCTGGCAGTTTTCGATTAATTTCAAATTTTCCATCAAATCACTGTTCTTCAACTTTCCTCCTATAAGCCCCCCTAAAATGGTTTTATGCCTCTAGATATTTCCTCAACAGGTCAATGGACAGCCTATTATCAATATTACAAACTTTTCAGTTTCACAACGCCCCACCCCCCAACCACCCCAATTTCACCGCACCCAAAAAAGAGTTAGGCAATGATCAGGAACCCCTAAAACATCTAGAAACGAAGATTGAGTTGTTTTCATACTTTTACTTTTTTTTATTATTGCTACGCTGCCAGTGACACGCCTTTTAACAAACATACGCGTTTTCCACCCTCACCACGGTAATAATACTGACTCAAAATTTCATTAGAATCAATTTAATAGTGTCCACGTAACCGCCTCAATTTCACGCCACCCAAAAAAACTCAGAAAATGATCAGGAACCTCTAGAACACTTAAAAACGAAGTTTGAGCTGTTTTTATATTTTTAGTTTTTTTATTATTTCTCCGCCTCCACTGGCACGATTTATAAAAACGATACGCGTCTTCCATCCTCGCCACGGTAGTAATACTGTGTCAAAGTTTCATTAAAATCAATTCAACAGTTTCCTCGTTACACAATATAGAATGATCTAAAGCAATACTCTCGTATGTTTACACCAGAGAAAAACTCTCTTTTGGTTTCTGTAACAGGCAAGGCAACGTTCGAATGGACCTAAAAAAGTTATTTATTTCGCTAGGTCTTCCTTCACAGGTCAGTGGACAGTCCATTATGAAAGCAACAAATTTTTCAATTTCACAACTCTCCACCCTCCCAACCACCCCAATGTCACCCCCACCTAAGAAAAGTAGAACATGATCAGGAACCCCTAAAACACCTAAAAACTAAGTTTGAGCAATATTTATTTTTTTTGTTTTTTGTTAATTACTTCGCCGCCCATGTACCGATCTTCAAAATTATAGGAACATTACCTACTATGACCTCACAGCATATTGCTGCCCAAATTTCATCACAATCCATGGAGCGGATGCTGAGATTACGCGGCTAGAGAAAAGCGAGAGACAGACAGACCGACAGACAGACAGGCAGACCGACGGAAATGAGTGACGTGGATTTTCGTTATGGAGAAACGCGTATTATCTCAAAATCGAAAATTTTCGCGATCACAATACTCCCCTCACCTATCGGTGTGAGAAGTAAAAAATGGAGTCAAGTTGATTGACTCAGTACTTCCCACGCATAATAATGATTTCGTTTTATTGTTTTCTCATTGCATGAAGCTGTAGTCCAAAATCTCCTTGCAACCAAATCATCGCCCACCCTCCCGCAAAAAAACGTCCAACACAAAAACTCTCGTGAATAGTTTCTTGCGTCTCCCTCCTTAGAAACTAGAACGCCACAATTTTCATTCTGCATGCTTCAGCTGAACGATGCAAAACGATCGGGAGCCTCTAAACCATCTAAAAGCGAAGTGTGAGCTGTTTTTTTAGTTTTTTAATTACTGCTGCGCAACCACTGACACGATTTTTCAGACACTGGCGCGTTTTCCACTCACGCCGCAATAGTCACCTCTGTGTCGAAATTTCATTAACATCAATTTAATAATTTTTGCTACATACATAGAACGAAATTAAGCAATACTCGTAAATCCATAGGTCAATGGACAAAGTATTATGAATACGACAAATCTTTCAGTTTTACAACCTCCCACCCCCCACCCACCCCAATTTCACCCCCACCCAAAAAAAACGTAGAAAATGATGATGATGAACCCCTAAAACGCCTAAAAACAAGGTTTGAGCTGTTTTTATATTTTTAATTTTTTATTATTGCTGCACCGCCACTGACACGATTTTTCCAAAATATACCCGTTTTGTATCCTCGGCACGGTAGTAATACTGTGTCAAAATATGATATTTTGCAGAATTGCAGAAAATCACTAGATCTAGTGACATTTCACTAGACCTGGCAACAGTGGTCGGGCCAAGCTGGCCGAGTCGCCAGATTAAAAACTATCTGTTCCCTCTTGCAAATCTAAAAATAGGATATTTATGGCCAACGCACCAATGAGGGTCCTCGAATCCTCAGACACTTGTCTAGCAGAGCATTGCCACGTTGCCCCATCAAATCGCAGAATACCGGAGCATTTAGGTACAGAAGGAAAACTTATGGGGTGCTATTTGAAAAAAAAAGTTGGCGGTGAGTTTTAAGAGTTGATGTACAAAATAATGTTTTGAAAACATGGCATGATCCTATGGTACCTGTCAAGGAAATTCAGGGACACCCGACATATCAGTTTGTTGTTAGCGTAACTGATATATTTTTGTATTTGTTATTATGTCGAATTTTATCATAAATATACGAAACACATTAGGTAGTACGATTTTGTGCTTTCTTATAGAAAATTTCTTAACAAGTTATGATCGCTTACAATAACGAATACCTATAGGTATATTTGAGCTACTGTTAACAGTTTCAGCTTCTAAGCTTAGCAATTGCACAAAATAACAATTCTTGAATGATTTCACATTGTGGGTGGGGAGTTGTAAGAAATGCATTGTATTGATAATAGGCCGTCCATTGACCTGTGAAGGAGACAGCTAGCGGCATAAGACAATTTGGGGTGGGGGAGGTCTGGCGCGAGGATTTGATTGCAAAGTGATTTCAGGTTATAGCTCCATGCTATGGGAAGTACTGAGTCAATCAACTTGACTTAATTTTTTGACTTCAGGAAACAAAGTATGTAGGTAAACCACCACCGCTAAATAATTATTCAATTGTTCGTTGACAAATCGATTATGTGAGCCGGAGCAGTAGCAACCGAGTCTTATAAAGCGGCCGTTTTTGCTTCGATTCTACCTTTAAGGCTGCTCGAAGCTACAAGGTACAATGTGATCGTGAATAACTCCACATTTACCAGAAAGGGTTTACCCGGCGTCCACCTTTTTTAAGCGTATCTATTTTCGGAATATCCTTTATCGTACGAAGTTCAAACGAGCGGTTTACCCAGCGTCCCTGAGTACCTCGTGGTCGCATGAAACGAGACCTTGACTGAAACTGAACTGAAAACTAAACGTGCAAAATTTGATTTCAATCAGTACACGTATGTATTTGTTAATGAGCGGTCTGCTGAGCGTCCAGTTGCTTTGGTATTTGGTAACCCCTAAAACGCCTGCATGGGCAGCGGAGTAGTTCGCAAAAAAACATAACTATTCAAATATTCTTCAAACTTTGTTTAATATCAAATTAGTATTAGCGCTAGCGATTTTCTTACTAGATGAGAAACTTAGTCGTAACATTTACTACACCAAAATCCAAAATCGTACATTTGGGAAATATAGAGCATGCCCATCCCTTATTTTGTATTATTGGGAGAACAAAGAGATAGCTTATATCTGAAAATCAATATAGTTGTCTAACAACTACATATATAAAAACTCAGCTGTTTCCGAGATATTTTATTTTCTTAATGTTCTTTCCTGAAAGCAACGATACACTTTATTAACTATGCATTAATTATTTCCAAGACAACTTTCACTTTTCTAACATATTTTAATTCGTATTTATTTAGAACAAATGGCACATGGGATATTCAGTTAGTTAAGTATAATGTGCTTGTGAAGAGCGATACGAAACGACATTTTGTTGGATGGAGCGCCCTGTATGTTTTTATATTTTAATTCTCCGTTCCATTCTAAACGCAAGCAGTACCTATAACATATCTTACATAAAAACTATTTTAGAGACATTTCACGTCTATAAATGTTTTCCCATAAGCAAGAATTTACTATTATAACTAACAATTTCTATCCTGCCTCCATAATTCAAAAGGATATGGGCAACCTTTTTTAGCGCACAAAAATTTCTTAATTTTGTTTAATCCAAATTGATTGTTTTGCTTAAATACAAAATTGACATAACAAATATTTGATCAATATGTTTAGTCTAGCTATGTATCTTTTATCTCTCATTCGTATCATTTTGAATATTGGTTCTCAAAAAAAAGAGGCAGATAACAGCAGCCGTTTCGCATCAGTACATTAGTGGGAACATTTTTGTTCGTATAAAACTAAATAAATAGTGACAATATATAAATATCTATATTCTAGTCTTTCTAACTTCTTACAATAGCTAAACAAAATTTCTGTAAATACCGTCACTTCGATTTTGGCAACACCTCCGATGAATTAAAAAAATCTATTATAACCTACAAAATTGCTTAAGATCACTAAATAATCGATATATTATCTCCAAAATCCTTATTAATTAACAGTGGTCTACTTTGAATAGTCACGCTCATAAACATATAGCATATAACAAATTACTTTTTTAAATAATTTGGACGTGAATGTTGTACCCACACCTTTGAATATCTGTTGACTAGATCCTTTCTGTTAGAAAAGAAATTAAAACGATCAATAAATACTGTTATTCGTTAATAAAACATAGTTACTAGGATTCAGTAACAATACCTAAAGTGGTAACGAGTTTTTTGCCATCTAGTGTAAGTCATCGTAGCTGTAGAATTAATAAATAAAAATGGAGTCAAGTTGATTGACTCAGTACTTCCCACACATTAGGGTGATACCAGTTTATTATTTTCCCATAGCATAAAGATTTAGTCTGAGATCCCCTTGCAACAAAATCATCGCCAGTACCCCCCCCCCCCCAGATTGTCCTATGCCGCTAGGTCTTTCCTGCACAGAGGCCTGATTCTAATTCAAGCGACCCTCGCTTCGTGACTCAACCCTCGCTTGGCCGCCTACTTCGATGTTGGGATTGTTGCACGGGATTGTTGGGAGACGTTTAGGACCTTGATAGCCTTAGGTTGGTAGCATATACGTTCGAGGTTGGCATTACTGAAAACCCTAAATCACTGATTTTGACAATACGTGACGTCACCGTCACCTGTTTTTTGGGGGCACTGGGGCCCAGGCCAGGCCACTGGTTAAGGATCACTTTATATTTATGCTTTAAGTACTTTTAAAAGTTGAAATACGTGGAAATACGCGAATGAATAGTGTATGTATGCTGCAGCTCCCGATCGCAAACATTAAACCGACGAATTGTTGATTACGACGAAAAACAAGAATGCATTTTTTGTTTACTGCGGTAAGTGATCCAATATTAAAGAGACTTGGTTGTATTGCCTTGTATATCCCTCACATCACTTCTAATTGAAAGAGATAAAAATAGGTTATTTACTTATCTGTCTGTGTGGATTCATGAATCTACATTTGACATGTAACAATACTAACAATTTAATAAAATCATCTTTTTTCCAGAAGAAAAAGTAGAGAGCTGTCGATGCATCGTCTGGTGTGTTCTTTTTACTTCAAGCATGGGCATACAAAAATGGACCACCATTCTTGAAAATAATAAATCATAATACTATGATGAAGCCTCAAGCAGGGGCTCTACAAAACCTAACAAATTGAAGTGATTATTTTATTTGCCAGTTGGTAGAAAGAAAGTTTATCATCTAAGCAGACAGTGTGGAAATATTGGGTATGTTAAGGTCTATGTATGATAATTTACAAATGGAGAAACCAAAGTCAACTGGTTGCAAATTATGTGTATCTTGTAAAAATAAAAACCATTTATAAACTGTTTTCTTTTAAATCTCATTATTTACAGGAAACAAGCTTCATGAAACAGTCATAGGTCATAGTTGAAAGACAAATTGACGAGGCTTGCTTAGCATCAACAAGCTTCTGTAAATACTGTGGAAGTACAGAAGCTGAACATTATTTTTTTGAGTAAGAAGCTAGAAGAAATGAAGGAGAAATTAAACAAATTATGTGTTTGTCTTTCTTTCAAACATAGATAAATCAGTGATGCAAGAATCAGTGCATTGTTATATAGGTTCGCCATCAAAATAAATCCTCATGAGTTTAGACGAGTTGATGGAATGGGTATATATTACTTGTGATAGGTACAATTTTAAACTTTACTTTATCTTAAATAAAATAAATTAAATTAAACTTTGTTTTAATTACATAAATGCATCTAAACAGATTACATACTTCATAGTGAAAATGAATCTACATTTACCATTATCAGCTTTTCGTTGTACATATATGAAATGGCATTGCAATGCTATACCACAGAAAATAATGAAGATGCAATAATTCTACAGACAAGAAATAAATCTGTACTATATGATTTAACAATAATGCCCTAATCCTTAGCCTATGGATGAATCAAATAACTTTTTTGCCTTTGAGTTTGCACAACATTTCTGCATACCTAATTATATATGTTACAGTTAAAGTGTCTTACATGGATAGTTTGTAAATTAGCTGGATAGTATCTAAATTATCCAAATACCTGATTAATTTAGTGAAAAGTTATGTTTTGATTAAAATAGCAATAAATTTTAGTTAGTTTCTATACTATCCAGTGAGTATGTAAACTAGCCAAGAATCCCATTAAAGTACAAGCCACAAATTGGCTGGGGTTTTTGGCTAGTCTACAAACTGTGTATAGTATTTGGATATTGTGTGAACTGAAATTTCTAGTAATGTATAACTACCCACTCATTAGGGGACCCTATTTTTTGCTGGGGATTATTTAAATTAAATTAACCAAAGGTAATGGCTTATTTTGCATGGTAATCAACAAGTTAGTTATTACATAATTACTAGGAATATAGCTCACACTTTATCAAAATACTGTGGTTAATCTGTAAACTACCCAAAACCCCCGGTTAATTTGTGGAATTCTTTTGAGGTTTGTACTTTACAATTCGTGGCTAGTTTACAAACTGTCTGGATATAATACAAATTAACCAACATTCATTGATATTTTAATTGAAAGATTACTTTCCACTAAAATAACCAGACATTTGGATAGTTTGTATAATATCCAGCTAGTTTATAAAGTAACCATGTAAGCATTTCAACCGTAAGATATATAATAAAGCTTCTAAGGTGAAGCTCAAATGGACATTGCTTAGGGTAGGTGGCAGGAGATTGGTACATTGCAGCTCTGAAAATTTTTAATGTATTAGATGATGTATCTTTTTTTTAATTTGTATGTACTCTTCACATGGGCAAGTATCACCATAAAAACTTCCTGCAGTTAGTTATTCTTGCATTTTATTTGAAAAGTAACTATAATGTATTAATCTGTAAGAAAACCGCATCAGTACCTCAGCAATGAAATACGTTTTGCCAATGCATTGCTCCTTCTTATTTTGGATTAGTAGATTAGATTCATTTACCAACAAGTATATATTCCAGAATTTATAATCATCAATAAAGTTTCCAGAATGCGGGAATGCCAATCTATTACTGTCATATCAAATTCATCTTTTTTAGCAGTTAATTTTATTTTTTTTTTTCACTGTAAAGACAGCAAGACCATTGGATAGAAATATCGATTTATTTCAGAATAATAATATAAATACAAATTTTAAGTAAATCAAGGAAGAAGATATGAAGAAGGAGTAGCTAAACTTAACAGTCATACACTGCATATGATTCAATAACAAATAAATATCTATTTATCTCATTAAGTTGTAAGATTTCATACTAGAATATAAAGGTTCTTTCTCTGTGCATAGTGTACAAGTCAATTTATTAACAAGATAATTGGTATAGTTTTTGAAATTGGAGACATATTATATTGATTTGATAGTTTTGTAAGATGAGATAAATGTCATTACCGCCCTTTTCTATTCAAAAGATATTTTTGATGACTGATCCCTGCATAATTGTTCAAAAATCAGTCAGTTTTATATATAAGCCATCCACAGCAAACTAGAATTAATATAAACAAAACGTCTAGAAATTCCTAATGCCTACACATAAAAAAATTAGGTTTTTTGACTTACATCCAAAACATATAATTTGTTACCTAAATATTTAATTTTAATTTAATTTCCTTATTGCTTTTAATGGCCGTTCTTTAGGTTCCACCTTCTTTTAGAATTTAACTTGCAATACTCGGTTCCTTTATATTCTAGTTTTACACAGTACACACATAGGTATTCAGTTACCTATGTAGATACAATACTTTATTACAAATTCATATGGTTATAGATCCCTACTGTTTCTAGTTATAATAATTCAAATAAAAATCGCCAGAAAAACTCAAAATGTGAATATAAAGGAAGCAGTTTTTGTTGATAAAATGTGGTCTACTTTCACTCAGTTGGGTCTGAAATGTGTTCATTGTTATTGTATCCATATTATCACCGGAATATTATTATTACTTCTTATAAAAAATCTAATGTACAAAATGGACAATAAAGTCTAGGTACCCAGAGCATATTTAAGATAAATTGAAAATGGCTGTGATATATGTAACTGTAACATTAGATCAAATTGAATTTTGTATGTTCCGGTTTTTTATTCTTTCGCTCCGAATGGTTTGGTTTCATAACTGTATATAATATTTTTCAGAGATCATTGAGATTTATTAATCGGTATAGTGTTGAAGCTATATTTCTTTCATTATCTTCAAATATGCATTATGGTCATATACATAGACATCAATAATTTTATCTCCTGAGACATATATAGTCTATATTGAACAAATGAGAGTCACATAATATGGCACATATTAATGAAATACACAAATTCTGTTTAGTTTACTGTTGTATGTTCGTCTTTTTCTTAGGCATAGGTTGCATAGTTTGCATTTGACGCAATACTATATTTCCTGTGTTTGTTCAAAAGTGAAATTTAGAATTTAGCTCAATATACCATATTATGTTTTAGTATATATATTAATTTCCGTTTAATGTCATCTTAACTTCACTGAGGTGAATGTCATCATTATTATTATAAATGCCACATATTAGAAGAAGTAAATGTATTACATTGAATCATTTATTAGTATGTGGTATATTCTAGGTATATTCACATTGTTTAATATAATGCGGATGACTTAAAACTTTTCAATATTATAAACAGTCTTAGTGATTTCCATGATATTGAATAACAGAAAAGTATAAATAATGTATCATTTAATAATAACACTAAAACAGCTTTATTTTAGTTATCATCGGTGAAGTCCATCCATCACTCCTCTACTTAACAGAGTCTTCTTCTTCTAGTGCCCTCTCCTATCGAAGGTTGGCGACCACTATTTTGAAAGCTTCTCTGTCCCTGGCCGTATGAAACAGCTCTGGCACATCCATATTGGTCCATTCCCGAATATTCCTTAGCCATGATTTCTTCTTTCTGCCGGCCCCCCTTCTACCATCGACTCTACCTTGCATGATAGTCTGTAGAACTGTGTATTTTTCATTTCTTAAAATGTGACCCAGGTATGCTGTTTTTCTTCTTTTGATAGTTCCTATAAGTGTTCTACCACGTCCTATCCTTTGTAGTACCTCTGCATTAGTTATTCTATCTGTCCATGGTATCTTCAAAATTCTCCTGTAGAGCCACATTTTGAAGGATTCTAGTTTTTTTATTATTTGTGCCTTTAATGTCCACGTTTCAACTCCGTATAATAGAATTGACCACACGTAGCTTTCCAGGAACCGCAGTCTGAGTCCCAGAGAGAGATTCCTATTAGAAAACATGGCTTTATATCTAATGAACGATTTTCTTGCTATCTCTATTCTCGTTCTTATTTCTACGTCAGAGTCAAGATCAGTTGTAATGTAGACTCCTAAATATTTATATTTTTCGACTCGTTCTATGTATTTTCCTATATTATGTATAGTACTTAACAGAGTACCATACATAATATTTGCAATTTCATAGTTACAAAATGATCAAATCCTTATAACTAGTTTACTCGTGCCCATAAATAATACTCTACATAATACAAAATACAGATCAGTTGAATGTCTTAAATTGACTATGAATAAGCGAGTAAAACCTGAGTTACATACTCGACAGGATCTCATACTTTGAGGCTCTTTTAAAACCTGATATTGAACTTTTGGTTTTTACATTGTCAGAAATTTCATTATAAATTATTCACGCAAATAAAAGAAGTTGTTGCGCAAAAAGAAAACCTATTATAATAATGTTTATAATATAATAATGATAATAATATATTCAGATCAGTAATAGTTCAGGTGTTGACCTGGCACAGCCTGTCAACATTTGTTGCTACCACAGTCATGCGAGAGAAACTTGGAAAATCATAATAATATAAGGTTTCATAATTATATCTTAAAAGAATATTTTATATTCTTACCCAATGCCTACTAAAACAACAATAACCAATAATATTTTCAATATGCAGACCTTATCTCATAGGTGAAGTATGCATTGCGTTTGTATATTGTTCCTATGCAATTTTATCTATAGTACACTGAACAGCTGTAACCAAATTTTTCTAGGCCTTCTAATATGTCTCCTATAAACTTTATAGTAGCAATCTGGACTGCTTTAACTCCAGAGCAAAGGAATATATTATGATCAACCACACCTTGAGATGATATCCCATAAGGTAGTCACTTTTTGTCTGTGATTGAAGAACTAGTTTACTGTTTTAGTGACTAAGATGTTTTTAATGTAGTATATAGTGATAAGCAACTAGTAACTACCGTGAAATTTGTGGTTGTAAGATCTACCAATAAATGAATAAATTCCTACAGATATATCCATGTAGAACTGTGAAATTTGTGGTTGTAAGATCTACCAATAAATGAATAAATTCCTACAGATATATCCATGTAGAACTATGTCCAAGGACCTTGCTAAACCAATTTTTTCGATGTAGCATCACTGTGTTTCTATCAGTATATAACTACACAGGCTATTGCTATAATGTAGGAAATGTAATAAATAGTTTTGAAATATCATCAGTAACTCACCATTAAATCAAACCACATTCATTGAAATTAAAAAGGTTAGTAATTTTGTGGAAGTCTTTGCCACAGAAAAATTATACTGTATTACAAATAATTAAATTTGATCTAAAAAAAAATATATCAGATAAGTACTCAAGTAATCAATGGCTGACAATTTATGAATATGTTAACGTGGTAGAGCTCTAGAGTTATATTTTTGATTTTTTGTATAATTTTTGTTGAAAATTCAGCTAAGGTTACTAATTTATTTTTTTTAAAAACTCTTCAAACTGGCTTTAGCCAAATTATGTATTACCTGACATGCTTTTGTTGGTACTTTAAAAAATTAATACCTATCAAATGATGATACATTAACTACTTCTTATAATATCAGTGAATGTGGTTTTTTATTAGCCAGAGCGATGGTGTTGATTAGTAAGAGACAACAACAAAATAAATTACAATAATTGGCAATAGCTTTAATATGTTCAAAAGTATCTTTGAACATACTGGAGTTTTGCCTGTTGTCCTTGCTACCTCAACATCATATCAGCACTAGGAAGTAGAGGTGGTGGCACTGGTTCCAAATCTATATCATCCAGAATCTCTGGTGGATTTTCAACATTATACTGCAGTGCAATGTTGTGTATTACAGCACATGCCATTATGATTATTGCTGCAGTTAGTGGCATGTAATGCACGGTTCTATGCTTCAAGAGGCACCAGAATCGCCCTTTCAACAAACCAATACATCGCTCTACTGTACTCCTACATCTTAAAAATCTTGTGTTGTAAGCCTGCTCCTCATGAGATGCTGGATTTTTGATAGACGTCATCAGCCAAGGTAGGCAGGGATACCCAGAATCACCTAAAGAAAAAAAAAAGAATTATGAAAAATTCTGATGGAAACAAGACTTGCCAAATCTGCAGGCATATCAATCTCACGTCCCTTATGGAGAGAGGACAAAGAGGGGATCTTATTGTTATATACTAAAACATGAGTCACCACTACTCCACTCTTTGGAAATATTACCACTTAATTAATTAATTACACCAATTAAAACTCGCCCAAGAGAGTAGTTTAACACTACCAAGGAAAACTTTTTAAGCAAACTCTCTGTATATTTATGGAATAGCTTGCAAAGTTATAGTCACTACACCTTCAATAAACAAATAAAAACAAGGTTGATAATGAATTGGCTTCTATCAGCAATAGAATGATCCACCATTTCAAGTTAGCATTCATCATCCATCGCACCACTGTGATAATTTGGCACAAACTGTATATTTCAACAGTGTGACATTTTAACTGTAGCAATAGTGTGTAACATGCAAAAGAATGACAAACCTGGCGCAGTTTTAGCCACCAACTGCTCTTATCACTAGGGTTGTCAGATCGCCAAACCTAATCGCCAGACAGACCAGTGAGTTTGGTTAGAAAAGCTGGACATTCTAGATTTTGTCTCAGTATTAATAGGTACAACAAAAAAAAATGTATGTAACATCTAGCTTTTTTTATTATTATCATAAATCTTGTTAAATTCTAGTGAAAAAATAAATTAAATCGAATGGCAGATTAGTCTTAGGTATAGGTATTTTATTATTAATCAAATAGTCATCGAAATGTAAAATGTAAAAAGCCTAACAAAAGCCAGGCATTGTTTATTTTGGTTAAACACACAATCAAAAAGCCTACCTATGTCTGGCTTTATCCAGATGCCTGACAACAATACTAATCACAATTGTAATAATAATAATTATAACTTTTTTGTTTATTTCACTTACCCATAATCTTACTATTCTGTTCTGCATTGTAGTCATTATTCTTCCAATATTGCTTTGGTGCCACATATATATGCATCATACCTGCTGCCTGGCCATTTAGCAACAACATTCAATATTTTCATATTTGCATCACATATCTGAAAACAGGAAATTTAATGATTCTATTTGTGGATTCTATCAAATATTCATGAGTTTGACTCACAGTTTGGCAATTCAGACTATGGTAACCTTTTCTGTCATTGTTATAGCTACTTGTGTCCCATCTACAATTCCTATAACTTTGAGCATCTGATGGTGACGATTGATAAATCTGAAATTAAGCCTTTTGTAATATCATTTATTTTACATTATTTAATGGTATTACTGTTGCTTATTGGCTTCCTTTTCTTGGACATGCCTAGGATAAGGTACCCAAGTTTTCATAACATGCCTGAGTATTGTATCACAGACCTCCTTTATTGATCTACTCATTGTCTGGCTCATGCAGGACACGCTATTACCAGCTATACTTCATTGACAGCTACCAAAACTAAAAAAATGTAACGGTCCAAGCACCTACAAAATTATAATCAGCAAACTGTACAAGGTTGTTAAATCTACCATTTACCTTGAATGCTACAGAAATTCGGTTTTCATAAGTTCTCCTTCTCATGAATGTATTCACCAAATACTGACAAGCATCTTTAGATGGGGGAAAATTGTCTTTAAATGCTCAATCCGGGATGGAAAGTGGATCTTGAGCATCTCTGATCATCCTCCGAAGTCATCGAGATCGATCCCGTTCTTCCGCCCTTTGCAACTCATCAACAATTTGCAAATGTATAAAAGGCAATGCCATACTTGCAAAATCACTAATAGGTATCTCACAAATGAATAATGAACACAAGATCAAGAAATCAACACGTACGCAAATCAAAAGATCTTACTTTTACTCTGATCAAAACACGAACACCGATTTCATTCATAACCTTACATTTGCTCGGTGTTGCGCGCCATTTGCAGTTTTCGTCGTATGTCAAAGTAAAAAGACGGCATATCTCACATCCTTGTCGCACATCAAGCGAGGGTCGCTTGAATCTTGTCGACCCTTGACAAAAATGAGGCGACCCTCGCCAAAGCATTAATGTTGCACGAAAATACTTAGCTCCCATTGGTGGAACCGACGGCAATTGTTAATTTAGTCAAGGGTCGTCTCAAGCGACCCTCGCTTGGCGAATTGGAATCACCCTCCAGGTCAATGAACAGACTATTATCAATAATACAGACTTTTCAGTTTTACAACCCCCCACCCCCCCTCCAGCCCAATTTCACCCCCACCCAGAAAAGGTACAAAACGGTCAGCATCCCCTAAAACATTTAAAAACGAAATTTGAGCTGTTTTCATATTTTTAGTTTTTTGATTATTGCTACGCTGCCACTGACATGATTTCTACCAAGCATACGCGTTTTGCATCTTCACCACAGTAATAATAATGTGTCAAAATTTAATTACAATCACTTTAATATTTTCCACGTTACAAAATACAAAACGATCTAAAGCAATAAATACTCGTATGTATACAGAAAATTCCCTTAGTTTCGGTAATAGGCAAGGCAATGTTCAGATTGACCTAAAAAGGTGATTTATGTCGCTAGGTCTTCCTTCACAGGTCAGCGGACAGCCTATTATGAATACAGCAAATTTTTCAGTTTTTCAACCCCCCACCCTCCTACCACCCGAATTTCATCCCCAGCCAAAAAAACTCAGTAAATAATCAGGAACCTCTAAAACACTTAAAAACGAAGTATGAGCTGCTTTTATATTTTTAGTTTTTTTTATTGTTTCTGCGCCGCCACTGGCACGATTTATAAAATCCATACGCATTTTCCATTCTTGCCACGGTAGTAATACTGTGTCAAAATTTCATTAAAATCAATTCAATAGTTTCTTCGTTACATAATATAGAACGATCTAGAGCAATACTCATATGTACATCTGGAAAGTCCTTTAGTTTCTGTAATAGGCATAAGGCAATGTTCGGATAGACCTAAAGAAGTTATTTATGTCGCTAGGTCTTCCTTCACAGGTCAGTGGGTAGTCTATTACGAATACAACGAATTTTTCAATTTTACAACCCCCCAACCCCCAACCACCCCAATTTCCACCCCCACCCAAAAAAAAGTAGAAAACGATCAGGAACACCTGAAACGCCTAAAAACGAAGTTTGGGGAATATTTGAAATTTTTCGTTTTTTGCTAATTAGTCCGCCGCCAATGCACCGATTTTCAAAATTATAGCAGCATTACCTACTACGACCCCACTGCATGTCACTGCCCAAATTTCATCACAATCCATGCAGCGGTTACTGAGATCACGAGGACAGAAAAACGCGTACAGACGGACCGACAGACAGACAGACCGACCGACGGAAATGAGTGACGTGGATTTTCGTTATGTAGACATCATGAAACGCCCAAAAAGTGTATTATCTCAAAATCGAAAATTTTCGCGATTACAATACTCCCCTCACCTATCGGTGTGGGAAGTAAAAGTAATGCAATACAAAAAGTAAGTCAGCTTGTCAGTTCAGCCCCCGAGAATAACAAAACTCCCAAAGAAGCGACAACCAGGGCGGTGTATTTGATTTTCTTTTCATTTCAATTGGACCACATTCAACTATCATGCAACTCTGTCTAGTTTGATACATTTTTTCGGCAACTGAAAACTGGCAGCAATAAAATAAATTTGTTTTTATATCACGTCAACTAAAAAACTCCAGGTTGATCTACTTTAGAGGCGATTTTACTGAAAAATATAACGTACAGGTCTATACCTATACGCAAGCACGAGGGATAAATTAGTTTCCGCAGCTATGGGTTTTTAGTGGCGTAGATAAGGGCGGATGAGGGGTTATGTCCCCCTTGGAACTAAGCATAAAAATAAACTATATCATGTGTCTTATTATAGAACCCCCCTCCCCAAAACGAAATACTGGATTCACCGCGTTACGATATCAAACCGAAAGATGAGTGTAAAGCGGCCTGTTTGGTGACTGACCATGCAATATTGAAATTACTCTGTATCTTCTCGTCCGCTTTGCTACGCGTCGGTTCGGTGGCGACCAATTTGAATTTCTGTTATTCATACCTGCCCCCTCTCAGGGTCATTGACCAGACGCTGAGTAAACCTATACAAGTAAAGACGCCAAGTAAGCCTGTCCACAAACATTGGTTCTATACAGCAAAGTATACACCATGCGCTGGGTAGCCTGTTTCTGGTTCAGACGCCCAGTGAACCTACATATAATATATATATATATATATATATATATATATATATATATATACTTGGCTGGCGCACCAAGTGAGGACAATACATATCGGTGACCAAGTGAGGACAACGAGATAATGGCATCATTTTATGATAGATACTACGAAGATGTGCCATTTGATAAGAAACATTCAAATATACACATGAAAGCTATTTTACCGATGAGCAAATTGATACGTGTATATCGAGACAAGTGAGGACCTTTCAATGAAAGAATTAAGTGAGCCACGATATACCCGCTTTTTATCCCAGAGAACAACGGAGGTCCGAAATCGGTATACAACGCACCAAGCGAGGTCATAGCTGTGTTGCCAAAATGACACCGCGATATAAGCCGTTCTACGACTTTTACTGAATAGGTGTTTTTTTAAATTTCAACTACCCTGTTGTTGTAACGTGTGACCTGATGGACTTCAATGATGTGCGAATTTACCAATGTTTTGACATCATGTTCTGCTCCCATAGACATATGGTCATGAATCCTCCAAATAATTGATTTAGAATCAGTGTTATATAGATCTTTGTAACTACATTGTTTTTCCATTTATAGGCGAATAGACTTTGCTTTTGTTATTTTTGTGTGAATTTTAAGAAGATCTGATTCATATTTTTTCTTTTAGTAAGGTGCTAAGATTTGGGTAATGGACTTTCCGTGATACTGAATAAACTTGGTCGTTGTAATGTTCTCTACTTGTCTTGCCTTTACATAGTTTGAGGACTCAAGGTTTTTATCTAACGTGTGTATCTAACATTAGCAATAAAGCTTTGACAGATTATTATTACCAGGGCGGGGTCGAACAAGGTGCATGCTTTTGAAATATCATCTTTGTGATGGCGGATTTATGAACAAAAAGTTAAGTCAAGTTGAGTGAGTTAGTACTTCCCACAGATTGCGGTAATACCAGTTTATTGTTTTCCCATACCGTGAAGCTATAATGTGAGATCCTTTTGCAACCAAATACACACTGCACCGCTATTGACACAATTTATAAAAACCTTACGCGCTTTCCAACCTTGCAACGGAAATAACACTGTGTTATATAGTACAGAACTGTCTAAAGCAATACCCTTATGTATACAACAGAAAACTGGGGTTTTCAATTAAAAGACAAACGCGTTTACCCTCCTCGCTAAGCTAATAGTACTTGCTACTAATACTGTGTCGAGGTTTCGTCAATATCAGTTCAATATTTTCCACGCTATAGAATACAGAACGATCTAGAGCAATGCCATTATTACATATACATCAGAAAATCCTTGGTTTCTGCAATAGGCTAGACAATGTTCGGATGGATCTCAAAAAGTGTCACAGGTCAATGGACAGCCTATTATGAATACAATAAGCTTTTCAGTTTTACAACCCCTCACCCCCCAACGATCCCAATTTCTCTCTTACCAAAAAAAGTAGAAAATGATCAGTCACGTCTCAAACGCCTAAAAACGATGTTTGAGATGTTTTTATATTTTTAGTTTTTTTTCATTATTGCTGCGCCGCCACTGATACGATTTCTAAAAACCATACGCATTTCCTTCTCGACACAGTAATAATACTATGTTAAAATTTCATTAAAATCAAACAGAAGTTTCCACCCAATACAGAACGATCTAAAGCAAAACTCGTATTCGAAGTCCCTTGTTTTCTGCAATACGCAAGGCACTGTTAGGATGGACGTAAAAAAGTGTATTAGGTCTTTCTCTCACAGGTCAGTGTGTTTGCGTGTAGGTCTGTATGTGTCTGTAATGGTTTTACTTTTAGCATTAGATTTTACATTAAATTATTAAATGTTACATCAGTATGCGGAATTAACCCAAGATTGACAATTTCATATATTTGACCATTTTTTGATAAGCTTTAGACAGCATACAACAATTTTTTCATTTTCATAGCTAGAGATGTGTAGAACGGTTCTAATCCGATTCATTGATCCGGATCATTAAGGTGACCTAACTGAACCGAATCCTAAATTTAATCTCAACGGGTCAGTCGGATCACAAATCCGGCAGCTTGTTCGCTTATTCATTCAGAATCACAAAGCAGGATGGTGCGTGCCACGGCGATATATGTCGGTCAGTCGATCTGACGATTAGCGATGTTCAGTTTTCGGTTCAGTGTTCTGCTGAAGCTACATGATAGCCATAATGCTCAATGTTCTGGGATCTGAATTTAAAGGAATATTTAGATAGATATTTTAGGGCGAATAATAAATGAATATTTTTCTTGTATGATGAGCTGTGGCTGTTTATAGTAGAGACAAAAAATTCCTTTTACGTGCCAGGATACGAGAAACTCAAAACTGAATAATTATTTACTCAAATCGAAATTTATAAAGAATAGTATTAATACATATACATCTTCTAGGTACATATTTATAAAAAAATAAATATCATCTGATATAAAGATAAAACAAATTAATAAATTATACATGAAGTGTACTGTGCTATACTAGCTCATTTCTGTCTGCACCGAGTACCCACATTGGGCGGTTCCCTCGTGCTTCGGTCAAGATCGAAGGTGAACGATTGCATTCGCTAGTCGGGATCCGACTGACCCGTGAACCGGATCACTGTTTCGGATCTTTGAGGTGTTCTAGATCCGCTGATCCGCATCTTAAAAATGACCCGATATGCCCGCCTCTATTCATAGCCCTCCATCATCCATCCTGTAGTACAAAATGATTAGGAACCCCCAAAAATCCTAAAAACGCAGTTTGAGGAATATTTGATTTTTTTTTTGTTTTTTGCTAATTCCTTCACCGCCCATGCACGGATTTCCAAAATTATAGCAGCATACTACCTATTACGATCCCGCAGTATATCGCTCCGTGCAAAGTTTACTGAGACTACGAGGGTAGAAGCCAACAGGCAGATAAACCGACAGACTGATAGCCTATCTGTCCGATAATGCCATATAAATATTATGGGCCTACCTGACAGATACGCTATCTGAAACTTATCAGAGACCGATGAAACCGGTTTTAAGTGTAACAGACAGATAAACCGACAGACCAAAAGCCTATCTGTCATATAAATGATATGGACCTATGTGATAGATACGCTATCCGAAACCATCAGAGAGCGGTGAAACCAGCCCTAAGTGTAATGAATGGGTATCAAAAAAGAATGTAGGTAAGTGTTCAAGGACAGTTTTCGTGTAGGTCTGAAAAGCATAGAATTTAATATTTTCCCAATTTCATCCCCTCCTAAAAAATAATAGATAATTGAAAACTCATAAAAAGCTTGAAACAAAGGCCGAGGGGTTTTATCTTTCACTACGCCTACGTCCAGCTTTTCATAAAGTGCAGCTTTACCTACTACTACCCAGCAACATACTGCTATCCAAATCTCATCCATTTAAAAAATGCAAAATGCAACGTAGGTGCACCTATACTGTATTCACAGCCAAGCTAGACCAAATGAAAACAAGCCGGCGTGCGAGATCGGCTCGTGTCGGTAGGGTCCCTAATAGTCCAATACACTATGTGTGAATTGTATGTTATAATCCGGCAAGTAAAAACCCCCAAGACTGACTGGAAATCACATCGAAATATGCGATGTCAAGTGTTCATTGCCTAAATGATCATTTCAAACTGGCAACTGGCTGCTTTTAAGTTGCAATGGATTAATAGGGCAACTCTTTTAAATAGTAATATAAAATTCCATAATTGTACTGGACTATAGCTGGCGTGTTCGCAGATGGCAGCGGACAGTAACCACGCTAATGCTGCCTGCGACTGTTTATGTGGAGTCTACCTTGGGATTGAATATACTGTAAGCTATATGACCAGCTCTGTTTAATTAAAGTTTTCACTATTCTTTTAGATCGAGAACTCATTTCGTTTTTATATTATTTCCAACTTTCAGCATGCGCACAGGTCATTTTAAGGTTACACAGGGTGGGTCAAGCTCAACGCCTCGGACTCTTGTGACCAAACGATACTACTTTTCGAAAAATCGACTTTGCAAATGTATGTAGGTCGCGTTGGGCTACATTTTAAAAACAATGACTTTTATACAGGCTGTCTACTATAAGCATGACATATCAAAGTTATGTTTTTTAAATAGAACACCCTGTATATTATTACATATTTGGATTCCTGGGTGAATGTTAGTGTGATTTTATGTATCACACTTTTTAAGCGAACCGTTTAGGTGCAAATCACAATTTTGGGTATAGGTAGATGTCAGAAAAAAATTGAATATCGCAGCTATTATAAATCTTAGAGGGCTGTGACTTTGCCGTGTTACTAAGCATGAAATGTATCAGCTTACGTTAGACGGTCGAGTTCGAATTACATTGTACTTGGACAAATCGATAGATCAATTAAGGAAACTTCAATCAAAGGTAACTTGATTTGTTCAAAGGGAATGCATAATTTTTTTATATGATCAGATGTGCAATTTGATAGGCTTTCTAATTATATCAGATTGTGGATATCAGTCTATGGTAGTTTTTATTAAATTTCGAGATTTCAATCAAATCAGTGTCTTTCAATTTCTCTACCTATAAACAAACTAGCAGGCCATGAAATATAAACAAAATCGTATTCAAATGGAAAAAAACAACTAACTTAGCAAAAAGATCCAGCAGAACTAGAGTAAAAGAACAAGATTATAAAAATTCCCTACAACAAATCAACTCTAACCGGAAACAACGGCGGTAACATGTCGAAGGTTAAAGAGAAGCTGGAGTACGACAGAAATGGATAATTTTTACAGCCTACTAGTGACTGCAATGTACTAGAGATTAAAAATTTCCAAAATCACTAAACACTTAGAAATGAAAGCAAACCTTTCAGCGATCGTTGCCGTCAGTCTAATATCTTCAGAACGCAATTTCACATTTAATGGTATAAAACAGTAGTCATTTCCGAAGTCAAAAGTAATGATACCTCTCACTGTCGTCCTTTGAATTTTTCAGTATATATTAGCAAGATCACAAAAAAAGGAATACTGACAAATCATATTTTAATTTTCTGCCAGGTAAATTATGTTTAATAATTTGAGCAGATTTTTAATTTATTCTTCGTTTTCGGCGATCTTGCCTATGAGTATTGAAAAATTTGCAGAACTCCGGTCAGAGGTATCGGTTACTATTTTTTTAAATCATGAAATGTGAAATTTTATTCTAAAGCTATTAAGCTGCCAGCAACATTACGTGGTAGATTTCCTTTAATTTCAAAATTCACAATGGTTTTGTGAATCGTCAATCTTTAGAATATTGTAGTAGCCGGTATGCTGTGAAAAATACCCATTTCTGTCGTACTCCAGCAGCTTTTTGACCTTAGATGTGTTATGTCTGCTATTTCTGGTTAGAATGGATTTGCTGTAAGTCACTGTTATAACTTTGTCCCTTTACTTTAGTTCGTCCGTAACTATCTTCTAAGTTAGTTATTTTGTTCCATCTAAACAGTATTTTGTTTATATTTCATGGCCTGCTAAGTTGCTTATAGGTAGGAAAATTGAAAAACACCGGTTTTGCTGAAAATTTGAAATTAAATCAAAACTACCAGAGATTGATATTTACAATCGCACATCATTAGAAGGCTGCTTATCAAATTGCACATTTGATGGTATAAAAAAAATTATGCATTCCCATTTGAAAAAATCAAGTTACCTTTGATTGGAGTTAATTGAATTAATTGAATTAATTGATCTACCAATTTCTCAGAGTACAAATGTAATTCGAACTCGACCGTCTAACGTAAGCTGACACATGTCATGCTTAGTAACGCGGCAAAGTCACAGCCCTCTAAGATTTATAATAGCTGCGATATTCAATTTTTCTGACATCTACCTATACCCAAAATTGTGATTTGTACCTAAACGGTTCGCTTAAAGTCCCATGTGTGATACATAAAGTCACACTAAAATGCACTGGAACCTAAATATGCAATAATGTACAGGGTATTCCATTTAAAAACATAACTTTGATATGTCACGCTTTTATTAGACACCCTGTATAAAAGTCATTATTTTTAAAATGTAGTCCAACTCGACCTACATACACCCGCAAAGTCGATTTTTCGAAAAGTGGTACCGTTTGGTCACAAGAGTCCGAGGCGTTGAGCTTGACTCACCCTGTATGTGCGTTTTGCGGCCGATTCGGGTTCAGTACGGTTGACGGTTACATGAATTTCAGATCGATCCGAAAATATACCTGCTTGAAGAACAATAATAGTAAAAGGGCAAGAAAGACGCTTACAAAAAATACTCAGGCGGTCCTCGTTTATCACTTCTAATAGTATAAACACGTAAACACTGTATATTATGCATGACATGTAGAAAAGGCGAAATTTGCTTAACAATACTAATATCTTCGAGTGATTCATCACCGCCTACCGGTCCTCACTTATTCCACCTATTCGTATAGAGGTATACTAATTCAACGTTCATGCAGTAAAATAACATTCATTAATATGTGCTACTACGGATTTCATTTGAGTGAAAATAAATACAACGGAATGTAAAATTAACCTTTGCAGGGATGTAGGTAATTTGGTTTCTTAGATAAGAACTCTGTTAAAATTTGACCATTATACGGAAAAAATCAAATTATCTATGACTGAAGTTTCTTTAATTAATCTACTGATTTTTCCAAGTTCAAAAAGATTTCAAATTTAACCGTCTGACGCACCTTATGCTTAGCCGTACCGAAAAGTCATGGCCTTCTAAGATTAGTAATCACTGTGATACTCAATTTTTTTCTGATGCCTACTTATACCAAGTCATTTCATTTCATTTCATTTAAGGTTCCGTATAAAATACATAGGGTCAAACTAGATTTTACCAAGCAATCCAAATATGCAATAATATATTCCATTCATTTAAAAAATGTAATTTTATTATGAATCACCCTGTATAAACTTAAAAATTTAAGTGAAAATATTTTAACGTTATAGCAGTCAAGGGTTCCCACCCCCCACCGAATGACAGACTTTTTAAGTATGTTTTAGTAAGTCAACAATCCTCCGTCCGTCCAGTGTTGGCCCACCCTGTATAGGTAAATAAACGTATCAAATGTCTTCTAGGTCAGTATTCGGATAAGTCTGAAAAGTCTAGAATTTCATACTTTTTAGGGCAATCGAGGGTATTTTATGTTTACAACAAATTTTCGAGATTTCGACTCCCCCATCCCCACCTTCCCAATTTCATCCCCTCCCAAAAACAGTAGATGATTGGTAACTTATAAAAATAAGTCTGGGGGCTTTTGTCTCTCACTACTCCAACGCGAAGCTTTTTATAAAATGAATTTTTACTTGCCACACGGATAGGTGAGGGGAGTATTGTGATCGCGAAAATTTTCGATTTTGAGATAATACGCTTTTTGGGCGTTTTATGATGTGTACATAACGAAAATCCACGTCACTCATTTCCGTCAGTCTGTCTGACTGTCGGTCTGTCGGTCGGTCGGTCTGTCTGTCGGTCTGTCTGTCTGTCGCGTTTTTCTACCCTCGTAATCTCAATA
Organism: Callosobruchus maculatus; assembly: GCA_951848785.1. NCBI lineage: Eukaryota > Metazoa > Arthropoda > Insecta > Coleoptera > Chrysomelidae > Callosobruchus > Callosobruchus maculatus. Next base: position 474,520 of record CATOUR010000191.1, on the reverse strand, counting down.
ACCGCTGCATGGATTGTGATGAAATTTGGGCAGCGTTATGCTGTGGGGTCGTAGTAGGTAATGTTCCTATAATTCTGAAAATCGTTATACGGGGGGCGGAATAATTAGAAAAAAACGAAATATGTCAAATATTCCTCAAACTTGTATACATAATAGATCGTTCTGAATTTTATAATGTTGAAATTACTGACTTGATGTTCATCAGAATTTATGATGTACACATACGAGTATTGTTTTAGATCGTTCGGTATCGCGTAACGTGAAAATTATTCAATTGATTTTAGTGAAATTTTGACACAGTATTACTTCCAAGGCGAGGATGAAAAACGCGTATGTTTTGGAAAAATAGTGTCAGTGGCGGCGCAGCAATAATAAGAAAACTAAAAATATGAAAACAGCTCAAACTTTGTTTTTAGGCATTTTACGGGTTCCTGATCATTTTCAATTTTTTTTTTTTGGGTGGGGTGAAATCGAGGCGGTTGGGAGGTGGGGGGTAGTAAAACTGAAAAATTTGTTGTATTCATAATAGTCCGTCTATTGACTTGTAGAAGAAATACCTAGCGGCATATTGCACTTTTTTAGGTCCATCCGAACATTGGCTTGCCTATTACAGAAACCAATTTTGTGACCTGCACATACGATTTTTGCTTCATTTCGTTCTATGTATATCGCGTAAAGCGAAAATTATTGGATTGATTTTAATAAAATTTTGACACAGAATTGATTACCGCTGCGAGAATGGAAAACGACTCTGTTTTTGAAAAACCATGTCAGAGGCGGCGCAGCAATAATCAAAAAACCAAAGACATAAAATCAGCCCAAACTTCGTTTTTAGACGGGTTGGAGGCTCTTGATCGTTTCGCATTGACCAGTTCAAGCAAGTAGAAAAAAACTGTGGCGCCCTAGTTCCTAAGAAGGGAGATGCAAGAAACTATTTACCAAGGTTTTTATGTTGGATGTTGTTTTTGGAGGCGGATGGGCGATAATTTTGTTGCAAGGGGATTTTAGACTACAGCTTCATGCAATGGGAAACAATAAAATGGTATCATCATTATGTGTGGGAAGTACTGAGTCATTCAACTTGACTCTATTTTTACCTATTACTACCCAGCACCATGATGCTATGTATAAAAATATCGTCCTCTTAAAAACGCAACTTTCGGCATGCGCACAGGTGACTTTCATGTGATGTCTTCGTTATGCGGCCGATTTGGTTTTAATGCAGTTGTCGTTTACATGAGAAGAGCAGGAAATACGTTTACAAAAAATACTCAGGTGGTTCTCAGTTTGTCGTGTACACCAGCCGGTCCTCGTTTATCAGTTCTAATAGCATAAACACGTAAACACTGTAAACATGACATGCAGAAAAGTCGAAATTAGCTTAACAATACTAATATGTACGAGTGATTCACCACCGCCAGCGGTCCTCACTTATTCCTCCTATTCGCATAGAGATATACTAATTCAGCTTTCATCCCGGCTTTCATGCAGTAAAATAATATTCATTAACATGTGCTACTACGGATTTCAGCTAAGTGAAAATAAATGCAACTAAATGTAAAATTAACCTTTTCAGCGATGTAGGTAATTTGGTTTCTTAGATAAGACCTCTATTAAAATTCGACTGTTATAGGGATGTAGATACCGCGTGGCACATATAGCGAAAAATACGACCCCTCTAATTACCTAAATTTTGCTAATTATCTGAACATGTCAATAACGGCGAATTCAGGTAACTTAGTTCAACGGATCTATTTTGAACGTCTATTGACTAGTCTAGGGGTTCTCAAACTTATAGGTACTGCGACTACAGGAGCAAGACTTTTTAATCGGACCAACTGAAATAGGACATGACTCACTCTGCTTCACAGTCGTAATTGCTAAATCGCTGATGTTGAAAATGGTATCGCCCTTTGTTATGAAAAACAAGTATTCCTGAAAAGAACTGAATCAATAAACTTGACTTCTATTTTTTTAATATCTGGCCATGTTTTGGGAATTATTCAATATTTGTAGACGCGTAATTCGAAAATTGATTTAATTTAACGCGCGAATCAGTTGACTGCACTTTCGATTGGCATTTGGCGTCATAAAACGTGTCTATGTCTGTGATACAATAAAGTTAGCTAGAAAGGCAACAAATCTGTAACGAGAATATACTGTTAGATAAGGGTAGATGCTTGACAGGGGTACAACATTACAACATTTATGAATTCAGGAATTTGTACTGTACAGTTATATATGAGGTTCAATCAATATGAACGATAATTGACCGACTTAGTACTTCCCACACATTAAAGTGATAGCAGTTTATTATTTTCCCTTTGCATTAAGCTATAGTCTGAGATCCCCTTGCAACCAAATCATCACCCTCCTGCCCTCAAAAAACATCCAACACAAAAACTCTAGTAAATAGCTTCTTGATACTCCTCTCCGTAGGAACTAGATCGACACTGGTTTTATTATGCGAGCTTCAACTGGATAAAACGAAACGACCAGGAACACCCAAATCGCCTAAAAACGAAGTTTGAGTTATTTTTATATTTTTGCCCCCCCTCCCCCCCCCCCCCCCCCCAGCGACCCCAATCACACTCTCACCCGAAAAAAGTAGAAGATTGTCAGGAAATCCTAAAACGCTCAAAAACGAGGTTTGAGGAATACTCAATTCTTTTTGTTTTTTTGCAAATTACTCCGCTGCCAATGCACCGATTTTTAAAATTATAGGAGCAATACCTACTAGGACCCCATAGGATACCGGTACCCAAATTTTATCACAATCTATGGCTACTGATATGACTAGCCTAGAAAAACACGCAAAGACAGACAAACCGACGTTATATAGACATCATAAAACGCCCAAAAAAGCGTATTACCTCAACATCGAAAATTTTCGCGATCACAATACCTATCACAATTTCCTATCGGTGTGGGAAATAAAATTAACTAAAAAGAAGCAGAGGTCATAAAAAGGCGCGAAAGGCATTTCAGATGGTAGGGTAGTATCGATTGATTAATATGCATGTGGACCTCGGTTATACATTACCGGTCCTCGCATATTTGTTCTAATCGTAGAGATATACAGAGAATGTGGAAAACGTGCAACTATTTTTTAAATACTAAGATGGTCAGATCGTTTTGTACGGATGATCACTTGTTCTCTCCTATTAGTACAGAGATATACTTGCTGATTGCTTATTCTGTCTAAGCTACCATTCATTGGTCCTCCTGTTCGATTAGTCTAGATGAAATACTACCGCTGCGGTGAATGTTATTTATCTGCACAGCGTCCTAAAACGTGTCTCCAGGTAAATCGATCCATAAGGTCGATTATAGACTTCTACTTACTATAAGATTTTCAAGTATCATGATGTGTCGATTAATTCGCTGTCAATGACATCTGAAACAGATATTACGAAACATCTGCCGACAAGTTCCAAATAAATCTGTTACTTTGAGACCTTGTCTGTGCCTACCTTATACCTACCTATTCCTTGACAAATAAAATCAAATGAAAATTTGTCCTCAGTAACGTAATCTGAAGGCTTGATACCTCGGTGACTACACATCTGCTGTTCACGTAGAACTGCCGTTTCTACTAGCAAAATCGATGTAACAACTAAATACTACTGAAGTTCAGCTTTAAAGGTGGGCAGAGAATGTTTTTTAAACTGTGGAACAGCAGCGGTTCCTGAATTTTTGAAAGGGGGCGCACAAAAGCTTAAATAAAAAATACACAAAAATCCTACCAGAGATTATTGAAGCCGCAGCTGCACTCTGCACATAAGTATACATATGTATCTTTATACGAGTAGGAGGAATGAGCGAGGGCTAGTGGCGGCCGTAAAGGACTCAAACTTTTTTCACAAATTTTCATATAGGTAGGTAAATATAATACAATTGATATCTCCCGGTTAAATAATTATTTAAAAAGTAAGGTGAAATACCACCAGATTATTATTATCAGTACTGTGAAAAAACTGACTGATGGAAGCGATAGACGCAATCTGCATATCTGAATACTTACCCTTAGAGAAAAGACCTGTTTTTCTCCAGTGAGCAGATCGCATAAGCAGAGCCTAAATACCAAACTACCAGAGTACCGCGGCTACCGTGAAAAGGTCATGTTAGGGGAAGTTTATTAACGCAGTGTACTGCGTCATGTATGAATAGGCCAACACCCGCAGGCCCAATAAATTACGTGGTGATGCAAACAATGCATTTTTTTAAATGAGACACCCTATATTTTTCCACGTCATGTGTGCAGTGTATACCTGTTCATACTATTAGAACTGATAAACGAGGACCGGGAGATATACACGACAAAGTGAGGACCACCCGAGTATTTTTTTATCGATCTAAATGAACAGCTCATTTTAATTAAACAGAGTTGGTCATATGGTTTAGGTGTGCCTAAGTTGCGTTTTTTAAGTGAATGAAATTTGAAAAGCGGCATGCTGCTGGGTAGTACCAGGTAAAGCTTCATTTCATGAAAAGCTGTGCGTTGGCGTAGTGAAAGGTAAATCCCCTCAGACTTCGTTTTGAGCGTTTTATGAGTTAGTCATCTACCATTTTTGGGAGGGGCTGAAATTGGGAAGGTGGGAAGGGGGGAAACCTTGAAAATTTGTTGTAAACACAAAATACCCTCCATTGGCCTAAAAATAAAATTATATACTTTTTCAACTCATTCGGTTACTGACCCAGGAGACATTTGATACGTTCATTCACATATACAGGGTGGGCCAATAGTGAGCAGACGGAGGATTGTTGACTTACTAAAACATATTTCAAAAATCTGTCACTTGGTCATGGTAGGGAGCTTTGAGTGATATAACGTTAAATATTTGCACTTAAATTTTGATGTTTATACAGGGTGGTTCATATCAAACTTACATTTTTTTGAAGGCGACTCCCTATACATTATTGCATATTTGAATTCCTTGGTGAATTCTAGTGTGACTCAATGTATCTTATATATAACTTTAACGAACCGTTTAGGCACAAATCAGCATTCTTGGTATAAGTAGGTATCAGAAAAAATTTAAATATCGCAGTGATTATAAATCTTAGAAGGCCGTGACATTGCGGTACGACTAAGCATGAGATGCGTCACCTTAGGTCAGACGGTTAAATTTGATTTTTTTTGTACTTGAAATCAGTAGATTAATTAAGGAAACTTCAATACAGAGAACTTGATTTGTTCAAATAAGAATACCCATTTTTGTTTACAGAATCAAATGCAGAATTTGATTACCTCGATCTCAATCTTTTTAGTTTCCATTTTATTTAAAATTTTCAGTCAAATCAGTTTTTTTCAGTTTTCCTACTTATAAGAAATCTAGCAAGTCATGAAAAACAAACAAAAGCCCGTTAAGTTAGAAGAAGCCAACTAACTTAGTAGAAAGACACAAACTAGAGCAACGGGGGATAATTACGAAAATTCCTTACAACACATAATATCTAACAACAGCGGTAAGAAATCTAATGACAATGAGCAGCTGGCGTATGACAGAAGTGTTATTTTTCCACAGCCTACCAGCTATTGAGATCTACTAGAGCTCGATAACAAAAAACGATTAAATATGTTGAAATAAAAAAAAACTACCAATGATTGTTGCTGACAGCTAAGCATCGTCAGAATGAAATTTCACATTTAATGGGATAGAAAAGTAGTCATTTCTGTTAAGTCAAAAGTAATGATATCTCTAAAAGGAGCACTCTGAGCATCTATGATTGTTAGATTTTTTTATTACTCCATGTTGTAACTGTGTTTATTTCATGTATGCTCCTACCAAGTAAATAATGTTTTATCATATAACATACTGCAATTCAGTTTTCATTTTTTGCGATTTTGGTAATAAGTAGAAGTACCAGTGAAGAATTTGAAGGGCTCGAGTCAAAGGCATCATCACTTTTGACTTACGGCTATTTTATGGTACTAAATGTGAAAATTTATTCTGAAAATATAGATACTCTCCTGCCAGTAACAATCGCTAGTATTTTGTCTTTTATTTAATTTTTTTTACTGATTTTGGGTATTTGGGTATAGCTAATTGGCTGTGAAAAGTAAGCCTTCTTCTTGCCGCTGTCGTTTCTGGTTAGAGCTGATATCTTGTAAGAAATTTTTATAATCTTGCCTCATTAATCTAGTTTGCGTTTTTATGCCAAGTTAGTTGGTTTCTTCCATCTGGACAGGTTTTTGTTTATTTTTTATGGACTGCTAGATGGCTTATAAGTTGGGAAAGTGTAAAACACCGATTTTACTTAAAATTTGAAATAAAATGAAAACTAAAAAAGATTGATTCCAACAACCCTACATTGTTGGAAAGATTATCAGGTTTTAGATTCGATGGTATAAGAAAAATTAGGCATCCCCATTTGAAATAATCAAGGTGCCTGTGATTGAAATCTCCTTAATTATTCTACTGATTTCTCCAAGTACAAAAAGAATTCAAATTTGATCGTATGAGCTAAGATGACAAATTTCATGCTTAGTCACACCGCAAAGTCACGGCCTTCTAAGTTTTATGACCGCTGCGATATTCAATTTTTTTCTTATACCTACTTATATAAAAAAAAAGTGATTTGCGCCTAAACGGTCTGTTTAAAGTTTCATATGAGATACATGAAGTCACACTAGAATTCACTAAGCAATTCAAATATGCAATAATATATAGGCAGTTCTATTAAAAAATGTTAGTTTGATAATCAGCCTATATAAACGTTAAAGTTTGAGTGAAAGTATTTTAACGTTATAGCCTTCATGGGCCCTACCATGATCAACTATCAGATTTTGGGAATATCCTTCGTCAACAATCCTCCGTCTACTCACTATTGGCCCACCCTGTATTGCATCTATCACATAATAATACGTACTCTGAGAGGAATTCACATATTTTGTTGGAATGTTTGAAAAGAAAAGTATTTTATAAGTTATCGCATTTTTAAAGCTGAAGCTGGATTGACATCAAACGAGTAAAATCGAGTCAAGCCAGACCAAAAACTCTTAGGATGCTTATCGGAGCAGTTAAAATCTGACGAACTCGGAACGATTTGACTCGGATAGCACTCTACTCTCCCAGACACTCTCTCCCATTTTTTACCTAAGTCTAAAATATGCCTCTCACTTGTACAAAGATGAGCTTTAATAATTTCAAAAGGCATATCACACGGTATCTAAAACGTCAGTTGAATTGACCATCTTAGATTCCAAACGAAAATTGTATCACTCGATATTAAACTAATTGAAACACCTGCTAGTTCTTTCGCATAAGGGCATGGCTCATGATTTCAGAACTGTCTAGTAATCGCTATACCGAAGATCCTACTCCTTTCAAGAATTAAACCCTTCATGCATAGAGCGATGACCTGCAATCTAAAACTTTTCTGCCATAAAAGCCGCCTAGATATCATTCCAAAAGTTCCTCATGATGGGGCACTTCTGAACAAAATCACGACTCGCAACACCTAATTTTTTTCTCAAAGACCTCAACGTGTAATATGGGAAGCTAAACAATCAAGTACACAAAGAGAACGCGAAATATCGTGAGAGGCATTAGTCTGCCGGTATTTCATCGTTGCCGAATTTCAGGTCCTCACTTGTCGCATGCACTGGTATGTAACGTATATGGGGTGGCGGTATACAAACTCGAGAAACCATCTGGTGCCAAAGTGGTGAACTAAAATGTATACATTTACCATAAAACGAAAAAAATGAGGACCAGCTGAAATTTTCAAATTTGACTCAAGACCATATCCGCAACTCACCACAAAAATTTCAAGCGAAGTCCTTGTGAGGTCCGTATATTGGTCCTCACTTGGTCGCGGTCCTCACTTGTTATGCAGATTTTGCACGGGTTAGCCTCACTTGTACCACGGGCCAAAAATATATATATATATATATATATATATATATATATATATATATATATATATATATATATATATATATATATATATATATATATATATTTATTTACAGCGGATCACCCAGCGTCCGGACCAAAAGCGTTTTACCCAGCGTCTGGCGTATATAACTGTATATAAGTAAGTTTCAGAAACAGGTCGCTCGGCATCATAGTTCACCGTTAGCTCCACTGGGCGTCCATATTTTTTATGCCTGTCTATTAATAGAATTTATATACAGACTTTTTGTAAATTCAGCGTTGATGTTACTAGGCGTCCACCCTTGAATGGCTTATTGCCACGAGGCAAGGGTTCTGAGAGCCGTTAGAATGAGTGGAACTTTGAGCGTGTTGATTAGAAGCGTAATGGTTACGAGAGAAGAGTCACTGCCCAAGAACTATGATACAGCTATGCAGTTATAGTGGTACAATACTACAGGGTGTCTCAAAACGACCCGACTGTTTGAGGTAGGGAAAAACCAAAACCGGCTTATTGTAAATACCATTGATTAGTGCCAATGGAGAGATGAAGGAAGAAATTTTACTTTTTCAAAACAACATTCTTTAAATGACGCCCATTTTGTTGAAGGCGTTTTTCAAACCGTTTGTGCACATTTTATCAAAAACTGTTCCAAGGAGTTGCTGAGTTGCTATCGATCTGATGCTTTCTTCAATATTGTGGCAACTAAACATGCATCCTGGCAACTAAAAGTGCAATATCTAACCAGTGTTCTTACCGAGCGAGCGGTGCGGGCTTACTCCCTCCACCACGCTTTATTTGCGTCTCGTGCACTCTAAGTAGTTGGACCGTTTTGATAATGTGCATAAACGCTTTGAAGAATACCGTCAACAAAATGGGCGTCATTTTAAGGATGTTATTTTGAAAAAGTAAAAAAAGTAAAATTTCTTCCTTTATCTCTCCATTTGGTTTTTCCCTTCCTCAAATAGTCGGATCCTTTTGAGACACCCTGTATATGGTTACGGAGATTTGAGCACAGAATATGTATAGAGCTTTTCATCGCGTACTGCAACTTAAAATAAAGTCACTATAGCCCAAAAATTGCCTTTGAGTGTATTATATTGTTGGTACACTACGCTTACACGGAAATGGAATATACTGAAGAAGTGCATTAGCATATTATGGAGGAAATGTGTCCATAGGCTTTTCGGTATAGCCTAAACGCTCAACTCCTAAGTTCTTAGCATGCTATTAAGTACTGTACCCATGCAAGAAACACAAATCTGCAAGTACGTCGTGAGCAGATAATATTTGATAGCTGGGAAAGACGCTATTATCTCAAGGAATTTCGGTACTTTGCACATTTCAAGGGCAAGATTCAGCGACAGACGCTGGGTAAACCGCTGCAAAACACAAAGAATATGATGATACTAAAAATAGATTTACTTTACAATAGGGGAGCATAGTAAACCTGTACACTAGATTTTTTATGAAATAAACAATGACCTTTAACATTTTATATGGATTTCCCTTCTGGACACCCCCCATTTATCTCACAAATTATTTTATGTTCACAAAAAGGCTTATGAGAGTTGAATGATTATTTATATGGATGTCGAGGGTGAACAAAACAAAATTACAGCATGTACAGGAAAGTGGGGCGCAACTAAAACAGATTCTTTAGGTGCGCTGCCCTGGATAATTTCATACCATTATATTATTTTATATTTACAGTATAATCTTAATATGTGGCGTTATCAAATTTTTCAGAGGTGGTCGATAGTTGGGTAAACTAGAAAGGTATCGAAAAAAGTTTAACAAGGGTTTGTAGGAGCAGTCATCAGCAGTCTCATTTTTAATTATACACAGTGACTCCATAAATTCGGCAAACCAAAGTTGTATTTGTTACATGAATCAAGCTGCATATTACTGATTTTCACGTAAAACATGAAGACTGGATTTTGCCTATTTCGCTCCCAGATCATATGAAAATCTCTAAGAAAAATTCAAACTTTTAAAATAGTTTCTTTTTGACAAAAACTGAGAACTTCTGAAAAAACGTAAAGTTTAGAAACTTTGTGAAATAATTATGAAATTTTCGAAAAAAATTTGACTTCCTAAAGAACTATAAAATTTTCAAAAAAAAAATATAAAAATTTTGAGATATCCGACTTCAAGATAATCACGTGAAATTTGAGTTTTTTGGAAAGAGTTGGATATTCAAAACAGAAACCTTAAGAAAATTATGATCTTAATAAACGAGATGATGCCAAAACAAGTGAAATTTTCGACCAATTTTGCAACTTTTCGAAATTTTGAAAAATAAACATTTTAAATTACTAGGGTACTTGCAGAAAAAATATTATGTCATTTACGCGTTCCTTAGAGCCTAGTAACCATGACAAAATCACTTGTTTGGTTTTTTGGTGTCGGCTGTGAGAGATATTCCAAAAATTATTTCAAATGCCGGAAAATGCCGCGCAAACAACCTCTGACGTCAGTGATATCCTATAGTGATGGGATGTAAAGTATTGATATTCGATATCCATAGCCAATGCTAACCTAACATTTTGACATTGATCATTATAATCACAAAACAGGCACACACAAAAGTAAAAAAGTCAAAAGAATAAAAGTTAGGCTAGATTACTAATTCACCTTGTAGGGATGGGCTTGAATTAGATTCTATCTTTGAATTCATTCATAATGGGATGCGTCGAAATAAGATGATGGCTTCGATTAGTTGCGAATCTCGGTCACAAACAGGATGAACTGTGATACCTATCAGATATAAAAATGTATTGCAACAAAAATGCTAGTGGGTTAATTGCCTGTTTCAAATATGTTTGAGTATCAATAAATTGAGTCGCATTGTTTCATCTCTAGTCGAATGCGCAGTTGGCAAACCACAAAGAAAATATGGTTACGTTCGAACAGCTGATATGATTTCGTTTTGCATTTTGCATCTCGCAGTATTATTCAATGAGGAACTACGGCTGTAGTAGGATAAAAGAGAAGTCTTATTTCATTTGGTAATATGTATACCCATATAACAAAACTCGCTCGTAAATTAAATTATTGATATATGGCCAACGTAAATATTTAAAAAGAAATTTGGCAACATCAGAAATAGTTTGCAGTTGAATCTCACTGACCTGCGCTGTAGCAGTATCGATTGTCGATATCGATAAGATACCTGTGACGTCAGCCCTTGTTTTAAGTCACGTGGAAAAATTTGAATATATCCTTATTTTGTTTTGCAAATATCTTTTTTTGGCCGTCCGTAAAATCATGTTTTTTGTTTCCTACTGCTTCTTGATATGGTTTTCTTTACGCTATGTATACTCCCGAGGCGATTTCACGACCTCTGCAAGTACCCTAACGATATTGTCAAAAATTACTCACATTTTGATTATTTTTTGTATTTTAAAAATGTTTACTTTTTCAAACCAATGACCCTTTCGATAAAATTCAAAACTTTTTGGAAAATTCCAAGATATTCATAACAAAAACAAACAAAGAAGCAGGATTTATCCGAAAAATGAGGTCTTTAGAATGAATTAATTTTTAGACCAATTTTGGAAATTTGAGAAACTTCAAGATGCAATAAATATTTTGAAATTTTACTAGTCTGCATGTTTTTACTAAGTTAGTTGCTTTCTTCCATATTAACGAGCTTTTGTTTATTTTTCATGGCCTGCTAGGTTGCTTGCACGCAGGAAAATTGAAAAACGCCGATTTGACTGAAAATTTGAAATAAAATGAAAACGAAAAAAGATTGATGTCAAGAATGCTATATCATTAGAAAGGTAATCAAATTTTAGATTTGATTATTTAAACCAAAATAGGCATTCCCATTTGAAAAAATCAAGTTATCTGTAATTGAAGTTTCCTTAATTTATCCTCTGATTTCTCAAAGTACAAAAAGAATTCAAATTTAGCCGTCTAACGTAAGGTGACGCATTTCATGCTTAATCGTACCGCGAGGTCAGGGCCTTCTAGGTATTATAGTCGCTGCGATATTCAATTTTTTTCTGATACCTACTTAACCAAAAATGGTGATTTGCGCCTAAACGGTTTAAAGTTCCATGTGTGATACATAAAGTCACATTAGAATTGACCAAGGAATCCAAATATGCAATAATATATAGGGGGTTCCATTCAAAAAATGTAGGTTTGATATGAATCACCCTGTATAAACGTCAAAATTCAAGTGAAAATATTTTTACGTTATAGCCCTTAAGGATCCCTACCATGATCAAGTGACAGATTTTTGAAATGTTTTTTAGTAAGCCCGCAATTCTCCGTCCACGCACTATTGGCCCACCCTGTATGTATCATCTAAATCATTGTAAATCTTGATGGCATTGTAGTGGTATGATCTGCGATATAGTACAGTTTTATACATGGGATCTCTAAAATTGATGTCTAAATTACTACGTCTAAATACAAATTTTTCGTAAAGGGGGGGAGCGAGAAGAAACAATTTTATGTGTAAATGTCGCTAAGTAATATTTACACGCATTTTATATGCCTAACCAACCATGCTGATTTCTCTTCAAAGAGATATGATCGTATTTTTTCAAAGAAAATACAACACATGTTTTGCAGTTTTTGTAATATGTTCTTAGTAACCGAATCTAAACAAAAATAGTATACACTGCTACAATAAAATATGCTAGGAAATATAAGAGACTTACATAGTTTTTTCTTATTTTAAAATCCAAAATTGAACGATTCACATATAAAGACTTCAAATTAATATAACATTTTTTCAAAACATTTGACACATGTTCTTTGAAACGCAGAGTATCAGTATCAATGGTCAATCCCAAATTTTTGGCAGTATTTACCATATTCAAAGAGTCGTTGTTAATTTTGACATCAAAGTGATTGGTTATAAAATGATGTTTAGGGCCTGGGCAAAATAACATTACAGAACACTTGTCTTTATTAAGTTTCAAATTATTATTTTGAGAGTAGTTTGCAATGGCATTTAGATCATTATTAATCTGAAGGAGTGCACTATCCATGGAGTTGGTGCTGAAGCTTTTGTAAATTTGTGTATCGTCAGCATAACACATTACTGACGAGTTTTCTATGGAGTTGGACATATCAATTGTGTAAATTAAATACAAGAGTGGTCCCAGGACTGACCCTTGAGGAACACCTGAGGATATTTCAATTGGGTTGGATAAACAGCTATCGATTATTACTGATTTCCACGTAAAACATGAAAACTGGAGTTTGGTCTATTTCGCTCCCATATCATATGGAAGTCTCTAAGAAAAATTCAAACTTTTAAAATAGTTTCCTTTTGACAAAAACTGAGAACTTCTGAAAAAACGTAAAGTTTTGAAAATTTTGTGGAATAACTATGAAATTTTCGAAAAAGATTTGCCTTCCTAAAAAACTATAAAATTTTCAAACAAATATAAAAATTTTGAGATATCCGACTTCAAGATAATCACGTGAAATTTTAGTTTCCTGGAAAGATTTGGATCTTCAACAGAAACCTTAAGAAAACTGTGGTTTTGGTAAACGAGATGATTCCAAAACAAGTGAAATTTTCGACCAATTTTGCAACTTTTCGAAATTTTGAAAAATAAACATTTTAAATTACACCAAATTATTATTGTGATTATGTGTGTGATTATGTGTGTGTGTTATGAATTGTCGAAAATTAGTCACATATTGATTATTTTTTGTATTTTAAAAATTTTTACTTTTTCAAAGCAATGACCCTTGCGATAAAATTCAAAGCTTTTTGGAAAATTCCGAGATATTTATAACGAAAACAACCAAAGAAGCAGGATTTATTCGAAAAATGAGGTATTTTGAATGAATGAACTTTTCGACCAATTTTGGAAATTTAAGAAACTTCAAGATGCAATAAACATTTTGAAATTTTACTAGTCTGTGATACTGTCGGAAATAACCGATGTTAAGAAACATTTTGTGTAAACAATGGGACGTTTTTTGAAAAATTATGAAATTTTTGAAAAATTCAGACTTCAAAACATTACATTTTGGAATAAAATTTTTGGAAGATTGCGTCTCGTCCTTAGAGAATTATTTCGACTAGATGAAATATTTGAAAGCTACTGATAATCGTAGTAACGAATTTTCAAAAATCTCATATCCGAGCACAAGAATAGCAATATTAGTTGCAGGCACTGTAGTTGCATAAATCAATGAATCGAACTACATTTCTCTTTTAAACTTCATAGAAGTAAAACAAAACTGTTATCTATGCACATTTGTTCGTTATTATTCCGACTTTAGGGTAAACCTAGAGTTTAGCTCCAACGGTAGCTAATGAATTAAATCCAAAACAATCCTCCAATGTATTAGAAGAGACAATATTCAATGACAACAAACAACGGCAGTCGCCGAGTAAACCGCTGCAGTGTACGTAGTATAGTTATTCTAAAAATAGATTAATATAAAAAATTGGCGCCGGGTAAACCCGTGCACTGGATTCTGTATACGGCGCCGGGTAAACCCCTGCACTGGATTCTGTATACGGTAAGTATATAAATGAGGACCCCCAGCGCAGCAGGTGGTAGAAGCTTGAACTTCGATTTTGTACGCAAATCAGTATTAGGTGCCAGTGGGCGTCCAGCCGATTTTAACGGTTTTGGAATCTACACATGTTATAAGTATCGAAAACAAGGTTTTAAGGGGGTGGTTACTGGGCGTCCGTATATCCGGACGCCCAGTGACCTCGGACGCCGAGTGAACCTAAGATTTTGCATTGGAGACGCACAGTTGTACCGTGTAGATATATATATATATATATATATATATGGAAGTACTAGTGGGATATGCAGTCAATCTCAGAAGATGGCCAACTGAGAAGTTTCAAGAAAACTCTTTGAAATTTTTCAACGTTTCGTCAATGTTTATTGACTTCTTCAGGAAAACTACAATATGAATAAACAATGTAAGCAAATGAATCGAAAAGTTCTGAATGTTACTTACTTTTCGTGAGGTTAACAAAAAGTCACTAGTCGTCGGAAAGACAGAAATATCATCTTAAATCTACTGTCCTCGTCTTGTTAAAAATTTTAAACACACAACATATTAAAATTTACATTTAAAATATAGGATTCACCCCGATTAAACAAGGGGGAATACACCCTATACAGATTTCACATTTTACATCTTTAATGATATGACAAGCTCTCCATGACATGGAACAGATAAAAAGAATTGACAGCTAACCTCAGTCAGCACAGAACCAACATCGGTCCAGTCCGAAACAGAGAGAACAAAACCGTTAAAAATGAGAGTCCCATAAACTGTCACGTCAGCGGTAGAACAATTGGAACTGTGGTCTACATAGATCACAGACACCAGGTGGACAACAGGCTTCTAGATACTGTAAAAGAGTAAGAGAAGGATACCGCCAATATTTTACTATCCTGGGTACTTGGCCAACAGGTGTCTCGCTATGCAGTCCACCATCATTGATATAAAATCAACGATGGTTGTGTGGACACACAATCAGCACCATGTCGCTCACGACAGATGACCCGTGCCAAGTACATCTTATGTAATATAAGGGAAACATGACAGTGGGACATCAATCTAGAGACAATGCTGATTGAACATCCACAGGAAACCCATTTCACATCCTAGAGAGACAGCAATGGGAACCAACCGAGGCAACAGGTATGGCGATCTGCCACCTGCCACGCAGCAGCCACCACCCTACCACCTAGGGACTCCCACACCACTCAATCCAGAACGTAACCTGAGCTCCCTATTATTTATGTTGGCATCCCAGGGAGTAATATGAATCCACCCAGACACAGGCGAGGACCACCCACTGCCAATAGGAAGTCACCACCCACCATCTAGGCATCATCATGGGTGGTGACTTCCTATTGGCAGTGGGTGGTCCTCGCCTGTGTCTGGGTGGATTCATATTACTCCCTGGGATGCCAACATAAATAATAGGGAGCTCAGGTTACGTTCTGGATTGAGTGGTGTGGGAGTCCCTAGGTGGTAGGGTGGTGGCTGCTGCGTGGCAGGTGGCAGATCGCCATACCTGTTGCCTCGGTTGGTTCCCATTGCTGTCTCTCTAGGATGTGAAATGGGTTTCCTGTGGATGTTCAATCAGCATTGTCTCTAGATTGATGTCCCACTGTCATGTTTCCCTTATATTACATAAGATGTACTTGGCACGGGTCATCTGTCGTGAGCGACATGGTGCTGATTGTGTGTCCACACAACCATCGTTGATTTTATATCAATGATGGTGGACTGCATAGCGAGACACCTGTTGGCCAAGTACCCAGGATAGTAAAATATTGGCGGTATCCTTCTCTTACTCTTTTACAGTATCTAGAAGCCTGTTGTCCACCTGGTGTCTGTGATCTATGTAGACCACAGTTCCAATTGTTCTACCGCTGACGTGACAGTTTATGGGACTCTCATTTTTAACCGTTTTGTTCTCTCTGTTTCGGACTGGACCGATGTTGGTTCTGTGCTGACTGAGGTTAGCTGTCAATTCTTTTTATCTGTTCCATGTCATGGAGAGCTTGTCATATCATTAAAGATGTAAAATGTGAAATCTGTATAGGGTGTATTCCCCCTTGTTTAATCGGGGTGAATCCTATATTTTAAATGTAAATTTTAATATGTTGTGTGTTTAAAATTTTTAACAAGACGAGGACAGTAGATTTAAGATGATATTTCTGTCTTTCCGACGACTAGTGACTTTTTGTTAACCTCACGAAAAGTAAGTAACATTCAGAACTTTTCGATTCATTTGCTTACATTGTTTATTCATATTGTAGTTTTCCTGAAGAAGTCAATAAACATTGACGAAACGTTGAAAAATTTCAAAGAGTTTTCTTGAAACTTCTCAGTTGGCCATCTTCTGAGATTGACTGCATATCCCACTAGTACTTCCATAAATGTCAACTTGGGTCAGTCACTAAATTTTCCAACTATATATATATATATATATATATATATATATATATATATATATATAGACAAAACAAAAACAAAAAAGGTGCAACCCGGGCTCCGACACACCGGGCCGCTGTTCCATTCCCCAGCGACTGCTCCTCACACCGTGAGGTGAGCAATCACTGGGTCCGCGTATCGTGCGTCCTAAGCAGACGAAGGGACCCATGGATGACTGCCTTCTGCATTCTGGCGGCTAAGATGTGCGCCGCCGCACGGCACACCGGCATTTTGCGCAGTGCAGAGAGCAGCGTATCCCTCATACCACCTAGGGATCCAATGACCATTACTAGCAGACTCACAGTGTAGTCCGGCCAGAGCCTGCGAAGTTGTCCGAGGAGCTCCTGATACTTGGTCCGCTTTTCCTCCTCCTTAGAGACGATGTTCCCCTCGGCAGGTGCCGAGAACTCGATAACGAACATCGTCTTTTGTTGGTAGTCGAGGAGGACTATGTCGGGCTTATTTGCATGTATAAGCTCGAGCGTGGAGAATGAGTAGTTCCAGTAAATTCGGCACCTCTCGTTCTCCACAACGGACTCAATGTCCCCTGGAGCGTATGGCAGCACCGGTGTCTCATCTATACCGTATGAGTGCCTTAAATGGTAGTATAGCACTCGTAGAGCCGCGTTGTGCCGATAGACGTAGGCTGTGCCAGCGTACACCTTACACGCCGACAACAGGTGCGTAAGGGTCTCTGGCGCCTGCAGGCAGGCTCTACAGCGGATATCGGGCACATCCATACCCATAATCCGGCTACGGTATACTAAGGTGTTGAAGACACCGTCTTGGCAAGCCATTATAGAGCTCTCAGTCTCCGACTTCAACCCATTAGACCTTAGGAAGGAGAAGGTCAACTGCTCAGATAAACCATGCTCTTCTAGATGTTTGTAGAAGATTCCGTGCATTGGTTTATCTTTGTGAAGTCTTAAAAGCAATTGGACTTCAGCAGTTTTAATCCGGGTTTTTAATTGTGCGGGAGCAAGTTCCGTAACGGACTGCTGACACCTCCGCGTGAAGTCGAGCGTGAGACTAAGTTCTTCGGCTGCCCGTGTTGCTGCTTTAAAAAGGAAGGCTCCTTTACCCGCAATCTCGTGCTCTCGCACAAAGCGGATCAGGGGATCGGTGCTCGTCGTAACATAGCAGGCAGTGGCCAGTACTACTCTGTTGTGCAGATGCTCCAAACTCAATAGTCCACGCCCTCCCAGGTGTCGCGGGAGGTATATTCGCGGGACAGAGGATCTAGGATGTAGACTTCCCTCCATATTCATCCTTTTGCGGGTCTTTATGTCGATTTGTCGCAGCTCTTCCACGTTCCAGTGGATAGCACCAAAGCTGTATAGCAACAATGGGACCGCAAGCATGTTTGTGGCAGCGACTTTGTTTTTGCCGGACAGTTCTGACGACCAGATCTGCCGGAGTCGGTGCAAATACTTGCGGCGGAGACACTCTTTGACCAATTCTGCCTCTTGGATGTGACGCTGCGCCACTCCAAGGTAGGTATAGGTATCTCCGGCATGCAGTTGTCGCAGGATGCTCCCATCAACGAGCTGCTCCTCATCTTCACTATCTCCGCAACGTCCTCTTTTGAGATGAACCATGGCACATTTGTCTATCCCGAACTCCATACCAATAGCTTGACTGTAATCCTGCACTACCCTAAGCGACTGCTCTAAATCGCGTTGTCCGGAGGCATAGAGTTTCAGGTCATCCATGTAAAATAAGTGGGTGACCTTGTGCCTCCGGTAATTGGGCTTGCCACAGCTGTATCCCTTAGTATTTTTCAGCGCTATGGACAAAGGCAGTAGCGAGATGCAAAAGAGCAAGGGACTCAAGGAGTCTCCTTGGAAGACCCCTCTTTTAAATGATACCAACTCTGTTCGAACCCTGGTTTCACCCGATGTTATAGTGAACTGAGTCTTCCAGAGCGGCATCAGTTGTTTGATGCATCCCACTATTTGATCATCTACCGAAAGACATTCCAACAGCCGCACAATCAGTTCATGAGACGTAGTGTCGAATGCCTTCCGATAGTCGATCCAGGCCATAGAAAGGTTTCGCAGGTAATGCACGGAGTCCTGTGTGACACAGCGGTCAATCAACAGGTTATCCCTGCAGCCAGCTACTCCTTTCTTAGACCCTCTTTGTTCATATACGCTGAGAAATACGGGATTTACAGCTTGAAGGATACGCATGTACAAGATTCTGGTGAAGAGCTTGTAACATGCGTTCAGACATGTTATTGGCCTGTAGTTTTTAGGATCAGACAAATCTCCGGTCTTCGGGAGAAGCACGGTTCGACCCTCGACAAACCAAGCCGGAATTGGCTGCTCCTGATTTAGCCACGAGTTAAAAACTCTAGCTAAATGCCGGTGGCAACTGGGAAACTTTTTCAACCAGTAGGTGTTTATGCCATCCGGGCCAGGAGCTGCGAAATTCTTTGCGCCTCGTAAGGCACCAAGAATTTCTTCCGTGTTTATCGGGTGACGCAGTACATTCAGGTTTGGAGTCCTCCTACAAACGGACTCGAACTGCGCCAAGGCCGGAGTGTCTGCTTGGAGAGGTTTGGGGTGTTCGTAAATGCCCCTCCAGAAAGTCTCCACGCGATCAGCAGTTGGCGGCTGCTCTATGACTGGTGGTCGCTGTTGGAAGAGACGAGCAGGCTTTTCGGAAAATAATCTGTTTTCCTCCAAACCTCTCGCCCGCGTCACCAGTGATCGTTTAGCAGCGATTAGCGTCCGTATCCTGTCAAGACAATGCTGCTTGACAACAACCAGTACCGCTTGACTGAGCGTGTGATGGTCGCGCCTTAGCTCTCGGGCTATCTGGCGCACGCGGCGCGTAAAAGGCCTACCGGCCGCTCTATATTCCATCACACACTGGATACGGGATGCTTCTTGGCGAGCCAACTGGATTTTCGCTTCCATCTGGCGCACCCGCCTCTGTGCTCTCTCGACAGGAGAGTCTCTCACTCTCCCCTGTCCAGCCAGCCTCAGAGCCGCAGCGTAAATTTCGCAGTTGATGCTCCAAATGTCAGAGACCTCCGATAGACGTTCACTCAACGCCTCATCCTCTCTCTTTAAATCTGCCAGCTTGAAGGACCTCTTGTTGTTATGCAAGGCCCTTCGGTCACTGAAATCTCCAGGTGAGACGGCTTCGTCGATTTCCCTCTCAGCGGGCCTCATCGGCGACCTTCCAGCCTGGTTAACAGGCCTTTCAGTCGCCGGAGGGGCAGGCTGAGCTGGAGCACGAACGTATCCCTGCCCCCGAAGGTAAAATACCTGGTTCCGCAAGCTCTGGGAGGTAATTGTGCTATGCTCTGGATGCATTTCACACCACCTCCCATGCATGCGGGACATGTATCCCCTACGGCGCGGGCTACTGCTCTCGTAGCAGCGCAGCAGGTCATCCTTCAGTTCCGTCGTCCACCTAAAACGGTCCATGTCGATGCGTGTGTCGTCGTCAGGGCGATCCGAGGCACCGCCACCTTGCCCAGAGCCGGCTTCCGATACCGGCCTGGTGTGGGTGCTCTTCTTCTGGGGCGGTCGAACCAGAAGGTAGGGCCCGTCCGGTGGTTAGCCTTAGGGCCCCCAGCCGACATTTCGGAGGCAGCCGACCACATTGCCTCCTAGGGATGACCTGTACAGGTTGCCGGCCGGCTTTCATCCCTGGCTTGGGTTATCCCCACAGTGTCGCCACGCACCGAATAGCCGTTTGATGTTGGTCGGCTTCCTGGGGGCGCATTTTATACCTACTGCCAGGTGCTATCAGCCGCCCCTAACCTGGGGTCAGACGCTGTCGGGAAGCCGTCCTTAACATAGGTGCAGCCGCTTCCTCACTATGGTGGTTCATACGCCTGCTTTCACAGCCGGTGACCACCATAGGCCCTTTTAAGGCAAGGACTACCAATCTTTTAGTCGCCTTTTACGACAGGCAGATTAAACCCTGGGAACATTCTAAACCCGGACCCAGACGGGACTCTAAACCCGGACCCAGACGGGACTATATATATTTATTTACAGCGGATCACCCAGCTTCCGGACCAAAAGCGTTTTACCCAGCGTCTGGCGTATATAACTGTATATAAGTAAGTTTCAGAAACAGGTCGCTTGGCGTCATAGTTCACCGTTAGCTCAACTGGGCGTCCATATTTTTTATCCCTGTCTATTAATAGAATTTATATACAGACTTTTTGTAAATTCAGCGTTGATGTTACTAGGCGTCCACCCTTGAATGGCTTATTGCCACGAGGCAAGGGTTCTGTGAGCCGTTAGAATGAGTGGAACTTTTAGCGTGTTGATTAGGAGCGTAATGGCTAATGAGAGAAGAGTCACTGCCCAAGAACTATGATACAGCTATGCAGTTATAGTGGTACAATACTACAGGGTGTCTCAAAACGACCCGACTGTTTGAGGTAGGGAAAAACCAAAACCGGCTTATTGTAAATACCATTGATTAGTGCCAATGGAGAGATGAAGGAAGAAATTTTACTTTTTCAAAATAACATTCCTTAAATGACGCCCATTTTGTTGAAGGCGTTTTTCAAACCGTTTGTGCACATTTTATCAAAAACTGTTCCAAGGAGTTGCTGAGTTGCTATCGATCTGATGCTTTCTTCAATATTGTGGCAACTAAACATGCATCCTGGCAACTAAAAGTGCAATATCTAACCAGTGTTCTTACCAAGCGAGCGATGCGGGCTTACTCCCTCCACCACGCTTTATTTGCGTCTCGTGCACTCTAAGTAGTTGGACCGTTTTGATAATGTGCATAAACGCTTTGAAGAATACCGTCAACAAAATGCGCGTCATTTTAAGAATGTTATTTTGAAAAAGTAAAAAAAGTAAAATTTCTTCCTTTATCTCTCCATTTGGTTTTTCCCTACCTCAAATAGTCGGGTCCTTTTGAGATACCCTGTATATGGTTACGGAGATTTGAGCACAGAATATGTATAGAACTTTTCATCGCGTACTGCAACTTAAAATAAAGTCACTATAGCCCAAAAATTGCCTTTGAGTGTATTATATTGTTGGTACACTACGCTTACACGGAAATGGAATATACTGAAGAATTGCATTAGCATATTATGGAGGAAATGTGTTCATAAGCTTTTCGGTATAGCCTAAACGCTCAACTCCTAAGTTCTTAGCATGCTATTAAGTACTGTACCCATGCAAGAAACACAAATCTGCAAGTACGTCGTGAGCAGAGAATATTTGATAGCTGGGAAAGACGCTATTATCTCAAGG
Organism: Callosobruchus maculatus; assembly: GCA_951848785.1. Taxonomy (NCBI): domain Eukaryota; kingdom Metazoa; phylum Arthropoda; class Insecta; order Coleoptera; family Chrysomelidae; genus Callosobruchus; species Callosobruchus maculatus. The sequence continues at coordinate 452,432 of CATOUR010000191.1, read as the reverse complement.
AATTTCGGTACTTTGCACATTTCAAGGGCAAGATTCAGCGACAGACGCTGGGTAAACCGCTGCAAAACACAAAGAATATGATGATACTAAAAATAGATTTACTTTACAATAGGGGAGCATAGTAAACCTGTACACTGGATTTTTTATGAAATAAACAATGACCTTTGACATTTTATATGGATTTCCCTTCTGGACACCCCCCATTTATCTCACAAATTATTTTATGTTCACAAAAAGGCTTATGAGAGTTGAATGATTATTTATATGGGTGTCGAGGGTGAACAAAACAAAATTACAGCATGTACAGGAAAGTGGGGCGCAACTAAAACAGATTGCTTAGGTGCGCTGCCCTGGATAATTTCATACCATTATATTATTTTATATTTACAGTATAATCTTAATATGTGGCGTTATCAAATTTTTCAGAGGTGGTCGATAGTTGGGTAAACTAGAAAGGTATCGAAAAAAGTTTAACAAGGGTTTGTAGGAGCAGTCATCAGCAGTCTCATTTTTAATTATACACAGTGACTCCATAAATTCGGCAAACCAAAGTTGTATTTGTTACATGAATCAAGCTGCATATTACTGATTTTCACGTAGAACATGAAGACTGGATTTTGCCTATTTCGCTCCCAGATCATATGAAAATCTCTAAGAAAAATTCGAACTTTTAAAATAGTTTCTTTTTGACAAAAACTGAGAACTTCTGAAAAAACGTAAAGTTTAGAAACTTTGTGAAATAATTATGAAATTTTCGAAAAAAATTTGACTTCCTAAAGAACTATAAAATTTTCAAAAAAAAAATATAAAAATTTTGAGATATCCGACTTCAAGATAATCACGTGAAATTTGAGTTTTTTGGAAAGAGTTGGATATTCAAAACAGAAACCTTAAGAAAATTATGATCTTAATAAACGAGGTGATTCCAAAACAAGTGAAATTTTCGACCAATTTCGCAACTTTTCGAAATTTTGAAAAATAAACATTTTAAATTACTAGGGTACTTGCAGAAAAAATATTATGTCATTTACGCGTTCCTTAGAGCCTAGTAAACATGACAAAATCACTTGTTTGGTTTTTTTTTGTCGGCTGTGAGAGATATTCCAAAAATTATTTCAAATGCCGGAAAATGCCGCGCAAACAACCTCTGACGTCAGTGATATCCTATAGTGATGGGATGTAAAGTATTGATATTCGATATCGATAGCCAATGCTAACCTAACATTTTGACATTGATCATTATAATCACAAAACAGGCACACACAAAAGTACAAAAGTCAAAAGAATAAAAGTTAGGCTAGATTACTAATTCACCTTGTAGGGATGGGTTTGAATTAGATTCTATCTTTGAATTCATTCATAATGGGATGCGTCGAAATAAGATGATGGCTTCGATTAGTTGCGAATCTCGGTCACAAACAGGATGAACTGTGATACCTATCAGATATAAAAATGTATTGCAACAAAAATGCTAGTGGGTTAATTGCCTGTTTCAAATATGTTTAAGTATCAATAAATTGAGTCGCATTGTTTCATCTCTAGTCGAATGCGCAGTTGGCAAACCACAAAGAAAATATGGTTGCGTTCGAACAGCTGATATGATTTCGTTTTGCATTTTGCATCTCGCAGTATTATTCAATGAGGAACTACGGCTGTAGTAGGATAAAAGAGAAGTCTTATTTCATTTGGGAATATGTATACCCATATAACAAAACTCGCTCGTAAATTAAATTATTGATATATGGCCAACGTAAATATTTAAAAAGAAATTTGGCAACATCAGAAATAGTTTGCAGTTGAATCTCACTGACCTGCGCTGTAGCAGTATCGATTGTCGATATCGATAAGATACCTGTGACGTCAGCCCTTGTTTTAAGTCACGTGGAAAAATTTGAATATATCCTTATTTTATTTTGCAAATATCTTTTTTTGGCCGTCCGTAAAATCATGTTTTTTGTTTCCTACTGCTTCTTGATATGGTTTTCTTTACGCTATGTATACTCCCGAGGCGATTTCACGACCTCTGCAAGTACCCTAACGATATTGTCAAAAATTACTCACATTTTGATTATTTTTTGTATTTTAAAAATGTTTACTTTTTCAAACCAATGACCCTTTCGGTAAAATTCAAAACTTTTTGGAAAATTCCGAGATATTTATAACAAAAACAAACAAAGAAGTAGGATTTATCCGAAAAATGAGGTTTTTAGAATGAATTAATTTTTAGACCAATTTTGGAAATTTGAGAAACTTCAAGATGCAATAAATATTTTGAAATTTTACTAGTCTGCATCTTTTTACTAAGTAAGTTGCTTTCTTCCATATTAACGAGCTTTTGTTTATTTTTCATGGCCTGCTAGGTTGCTTGCACGCAGGAAACCTGAAAAACGCCGATTTGACTGAAAATTTGAAATAAAATGAAAACGAAAAAAGATTGATGACAAGAATGCTATATCATTAGAAAGGTAATCAAATCTTAGATTTGATTATTTAAACCAAAATAGGCATTCCCATTTGAAAAAATCAAGTTATCTGTGATTGAAGTTTCCTTAATTTATCCTCTGATTTCTCAAAGTACAAAAAGAATTCAAATTTAGCCGTCTAACCTAAGGTGACGCATTTCATGCTTAATCGTACCGCGAGGTCAGGGCCTTCTAGGTATTATAATCGCTGCGATATTCAATTTTTTTCTGATACCTACTTATACCAAAAATGGTGATTTGCGCCTAAACGGTTTAGAGTTCCATGTGTGATACATAAAGTCACATAAAAATTGACCAAGGAATCCAAATATGCAATAATATATAGGGGGTTCCATTCAAAAAAACGTAGGTTTGATATGAATCACCCTGTATAAACGTCAAAATTCAAATGAAAGTATTTTTACGTTATAGCCCTTAAGGATCCCTACCATGATCAAGTGACAGATTTTTTTTAGTAAGCCCGCAATTCTCCGTCCACGCACTATTGGTCCACCCTGTATGTATCATCTAAATCATTGTAAATCTTGATGGCATTGTAGGTGTATGATCTGCGATATAGTACAGTTTTATACATGGGATCTCTAAAATTGATGTCTAAATTACTACGTCTAAATACAAATTTTTCGTAAAGGGGGGGAGCGAGAAGAAACAATTTTATGTGTAAATGTTGCTAAGTAATATTTACACGCATTTTATATGCCTAACCAACCATGCTGATTTCTCTTCAAAGAAATATGATCGTATTTTTTCAAAGAAAATACAACACATGCTTTGCAGTTTTTGTAATATGTTCTTAGTAACCGAATCTAAACAAAAATATTATACACTGCTACAATAAAATATGCTAGGAAATATGAGAGACTCACATAGTTTTTTCTTATTTTAAAATTCAAAATTGAACGATTCACATATAAAGACTTCAAATTAATATAACATTTTTTCAAAACATTTGACACATGTTCTTTGAAACGCGAGTATCAGTAGCAATGGTCAATCCCAAATTTTTGGCAGTATTTACCATATTCAAAGAGTCGTTGTTAATTTTGACCTCAAAGTGATTGGTTATAAAATGATGTTTAGGGCCTGGGCAAAATAACATTACAGAACACTTGTCTTTATTAAGTTTCAAATTATTATTTTGAGAGTAGTTTGCAATGGCATTCAGATCATTATTAATCTGAAGGAGTACACTATCCATGGAGTTGGTGCTGAAGCTTTTGTAAATTTGTGTATCGTCAGCATAACACATTACTGACGAGTTTTCTACGGAGTTGGACATATCAATTGTGTAAATTAAATAGAAGAGTGGTCCCAGGACTGACCCTTGAGGAACACCTGAGGATATTTCAATTAGGTTGGATAAACAGCTATCGATCATTACTGATTTCCACGTAAAACATGAAAACTGGAGTTTGGTCTATTTCGCTCCCATATCATATGGAAGTCTCTAAGAAAAATTCAAACTTTTAAAATAGTTTCCTTTTGACAAAAACTGAGAACTTCTGAAAAAACGTAAAGTTTTGAAACTTTGTGGAATAATTATGAAATTTTCGAAAAAGATTTGCCTTCCTAAAAAACTATAAAATTTTCAACAAAATATAAAAATTTTGAGATATCCGACTTCAAGATAATCACGTGAAATTTCAGTTTCCTGGAAAGATTTGGATCTTCAACAGAAACCTTAAGAAAATTATGATTTTGGTAAACGAGATGATTCCAAAACAAGTGAAATTTTCGACCAATTTTGCAACTTTTCGAAATTTTGAAGAATAAACATTTTAAATTACACCAAATTATGATATTGTCGAAAATTACTCACATACTGATTATTTTTTGTATTTTAAAAATTTTTACTTTTTCAAAGCAATGACCCTTGCGATAAAATTCAAAGCTTTTTGGAAAATTCCGAGATATTTATAACGAAAACAACCAAAGAAGCAGGATTTATTCGAAAAATGAGGTTTTTTGAATGAATGAACTTTTCGACCAATTTTGGAAATTTGAGAAACTTCAAGATGCAATAAACATTTTGAAATTTTACTAGTCTGTGATACTCTCGGAAATAACCGATGTTAAGAAACATTTTGTGTAAACAATGGGACGTTTTTTGAAAAATTATGAAATTTTTGAAAAATTCAGACTTCAAAACATTAGATTTTGGAATAAAATTTTTGGAAGATTGCGTCTCGCCCTTAGAGAATTATTTCGACTAGATAAAATATTTGAAAGCTACTGATAATCGTAGTAACCAATTTTCAAAAATCTCATATCCGAGCACAAGAATAGCAATATTAGTTGCAGGAACTGTAGTTGCATAAATCAATGAATCGAACTACATTTCTCTTTTAAACTTCATAGAAGTAAAACATAAAACTGGTATCTATGCACATTTGTTCGTTATTATTCCGACTTTAGAGTAAACCTAGAGTTTAGCTCCAACGGTAGCTACTGAATTAAATCCAGAACAATCCTCCAATGTATTAGAAGAGACAATATTCAATGACAACAAACGACGGCAGTCGACGAGTAAACCGCTGCAGTGTACGTAGTATAGTTATTCTACAAATAGATTAATATAAAAAATTGGCGCCGGGTAAACCCGTGCACTGGATTCTGTATACGGCGCCGGGTAAACCCCTGCACTGGATTCTGTATACGGTAAGTATATATATACAAAACAAAAACAAAAAAGGTGCAACCCGGGCTCCGACACACCGGGCTGCTGTTCCATTCCCCAGCGACTACTCCTCACACCGTGAGGTGAGCAATCACTGGGTCCGCGTATCGTGCGTCCTAAGCAGACGAAGGGACCCATGGATGACTGCCTTCTGCATTCTGGCGGCTAAGATGTGCGCCGCCGCACGGCACACCGGCATTTTGCGCAGTGCAGAGAGCAGCGTATCCCTCATACCACCTAGGGATCCAATGACCATTACTAGCAGACTCACAGTGTAGTCCGGCCAGAGCCTGCGAAGTTGTCCGAGGAGCTCCTGATACTTGGTCCTCTTTTCCTCCTCCTTAGAGACGATGTTCCCCTCGGCAGGTACCGAGAACTCGATAACGAACATCGTCTTTTGTTGGTAGTCGAGGAGGACTATGTCGGGCTTATTTGCATGTATAAGCTCGAGCGTGGAGAATGAGTAGTTCCAGTAAATTCGGCACCTCTCGTTCTCCACAACGGACTCAATGTCCCCTGGAGCGTATGGCAGCACCGGTGTCTCATCTATACCGTATGAGTGCCTTAAATGGTAGTATAGCACTCGTAGAGCCGCGTTGTGCCGATAGACGTAGGCTGTGCCAGCGTACACCTTACACGCCGACAACAGGTGCGTAAGGGTCTCTGGCGCCTGCAGGCAGGCTCTACAGCGGATATCGGGCACATCCATACCCATAATCCGGCTACGGTATACTAAGGTGTTGAAGACACCGTCTTGGCAAGCCATTATAGAGCTCTCAGTCTCCGACTTCAACCCATTAGACCTTAGGAAGGAGAAGGTCAACTGCTCAGATAAACCATGCTCTTCTAGATGTTTGTAGAAGATTCCGTGCATTGGTTTATCTTTGTGAAGTCTTAAAAGCAATTGGACTTCAGCAGTTTTAATCCGGGTTTTTAATTGTGCGGGAGCAAGTTCCGTAATGGACTGCTGACACCTCCGCGTGAAGTCGAGCGTGAGACTAAGTTCTTCGGCTGCCCGTGTTGCTGCTTTAAAAAGGAAGGCTCCTTTACCCGCAATCTCGTGCTCTCGCACAAAGCGGATCAGGGGATCGGTGCTGTTCGTTACATAGCAGGCAGTGGCCAGTACTACTCTGTTGTGCAGACGCTCCAAACTCAATAGTCCACGCCCTCCCAGGTGTCGCGGGAGGTATATTCGCGGGACAGAGGATCTAGGATGTAGACTTCCCTCCATATTCATCCTTTTGCGGGTCTTTATGTCGATTTGTCGCAGCTCTTCCACGTTCCAGTGGATAGCACCAAAGCTGTATAGCAACAATGGGACCGCAAGCATGTTTGTGGCAGCGACTTTGTTTTTGCCGGACAGTTCTGACGACCAGATCTGCCGGAGTCGGTGCAAATACTTGCGGCGGAGACACTCTTTGACCAATTCTGCCTCTTGGATGTGACGCTGCGCCACTCCAAGGTAGGTATAGGTATCTCCGGCATGCAGTTGTCGCAAGATGCTCCCATCAACGAGCTGCTCCTCATCTTCACTATCTCCGCAACGTCCTCTTTTGAGATGAACCATGGCACATTTGTCTATCCCGAACTCCATACCAATAGCTTGACTGTAATCCTGCACTACCCTAAGCGACTGCTCTAAATCGCGTTGTCCGGAGGCATAGAGTTTCAGGTCATCCATGTAAAATAAGTGGGTGACCTTGTGCCTCCGGTAATTGGGCTTGCCACAGCTGTATCCCTTAGTATTTTTCAGCGCTATGGACAAAGGCAGTAGCGAGATGCAAAAGAGCAAGGGACTCAAGGAGTCTCCTTGGAAGACCCCTCTTTTAAATGATACCAACTCTGTTCGAACCCTGGTTTCAACCGATGTTATAGTGAACCGAGTCTTCCAGAGCGGCATCAGTTGTTTGATGCATCCCACTATTTGATCATCTACCGAAAGACATTCCAACAGCCGCACAATCAGTTCATGAGACGTAGTGTCGAATGCCTTCCGATAGTCGATCCAGGCCATAGAAAGGTTTCGCAGGTAATGCACGGAGTCCTGTGTGACACAGCGGTCAATCAACAGGTTATCCCTGCAGCCAGCTACTCCTTTCTTAGACCCTCTTTGTTCATATACGCTGAGAAATACGGGATTTACAGCTTGAAGGATACGCATGTACAAGATTCTGGTGAAGAGCTTGTAACATGCGTTCAGACATGTTATTGGCCTGTAGTTTTTAGGATCAGACAAATCTCCGGTCTTCGGGAGAAGCACGGTTCGACCCTCGACAAACCAAGCCGGAATTGGCTGCTCCTGATTTAGCCACGAGTTAAAAACTCTAGCTAAATGCCGGTGGCAAATGGGAAACTTTTTCAACCAGTAGGTGTTTATGCCATCCGGGCCAGGAGCTGCGAAATTCTTTGCGCCTCGTAAGGCACCAAGAATTTCTTCCGTGTTTATCGGGTGACGCAGTACATTCAGGTTTGGAGTCCTCCTACAAACGGACTCGAACTGCGCCAAGGCCGGAGTGTCTGCTTGGAGAGGTTTGGGGTGTTCGTAAATGCCCCTCCAGAAAGTCTCCACGCGATCAGCAGTTGGCGGCTGCTCTATGACTGGTGGTCGCTGTTGGAAGAGACGAGCAGGCTTTTCGGAAAACAATCTGTTTTCCTCCAAACCTCTCGCCCGCGTCACCAGTGATCGTTTAGCAGCGATTAGCGTCCGTATCCTGTCAAGACAATGCTGCTTGACAACAACCAGTACCGCTTGACTGAGCGTGTGATGGTCGCGCCTTAGCTCTCGGGCTATCTGGCGCACGCGGCGCGTAAAAGGCCTACCGGCCGCTCTATATTCCATCACACACTGGATACGGGATGCTTCTTGGCGATATATATATATAATGGAGGATGTTATTGCGGAAACAATGGAAGAAGGAAGGGAAGTTCATGGGCATGTCTGCATGAAGGATCAAATAGAGGAGCAGTAACCGGCGATGCGCGCGCATTTCTGCTTATTGGCTTCATCAGGCCGGTGCAACCTGAAGAAGGATGGAAAAGGAAGAAACTCCAGAAGCCACCAACAGGAGACAAACCAGCACATTTGCGGCGTACAGTCAAGAGCCCCATGTTTATGGGGTTTCGCTTAACTTTGTAGCCACGGAGGCCAGCCAAAGCTACCTGCCGTGATACTTCAAGCCCAGAGAGATAACATGATGGAGGATGTTATTGCGGAAACAATGGAAGAAGGAAGGGAAGTTCATGGGCATGTCCGCATGAAGGATCAAATAGAGGAGCAGTAACCGGCGATGCGCGCGCATTTCTGCTTATTGGCTTCATCAGGCCGGTGCAACCTGAAGAAGGATGGAAAAGGAAGAAACTCCAGAAGCCACCAACAGGAGCCAAACCAGCACATTTGCGGCGTACAGTCAAGAGCCCCATGTTTATGGGGTTTCGCTTAACTTTGTAGCCACGGAGGCCAGCCAAAGCTACCTGCCGTGATACTTCAAGCCCAGAGAGATAACATGATGGAGGATGTTATTGCGGAAACAATGGAAGAAGGAAGGGAAGTTCATGGGCATGTCCGCATGAAGGATCAAATAGAGGAGCAGTAACCGGCGATGCGCGCGCATTTCTGCTTATTGGCTTCATCAGGCCGGTGCAACCTGAAGAAGGATGGAAAAGGAAGAAACTCCAGAAGCCACCAACAGGAGCCAAACCAGCACATTTGCGGCGTACAGTCAAGAGCCCCATGTTTATGGGGTTTCGCTTAACTTTGTAGCCACGGAGGCCAGCCAAAGCTACCTGCCGTGATACTTCAAGCCCAGAGAGATAACATGATGGAGGATGTGATGGAGGATGTTATTGCGGAAACAATGGAAGAAGGAAGGGAAGTTCATGGGCATGTCCGCATGAAGGATCAAATAGAGGAGCAGTAACCGGCGATGCGCGCGCATTTCTGCTTATTGGCTTCATCAGGCCGGTGCAACCTGAAGAAGGATGGAAAAGGAAGAAACTCCAGAAGCCACCAACAGGAGCCAAACCAGCACATTTGCGGCGTACAGTCAAGAGCCCCATGTTTATGGGGTTTCGCTTAACTTTGTAGCCACGGAGGCCAGCCAAAGCTACCTGCCGTGATACTTAACAGATCATAAAAAATATATTCAAAAACCTGGTAACATGAAATACATAATCTTAGGTTAAAATGTTTGATATAATAATATTCAAGCCATACGCAATACACATCACATCCATCATTATCAAAATCTGTTTTACACAACAGTGCATTTCTTTCTTGCACCGATGCCATTCGACCATTATATATAAAATTATCGACTGAGACAAGTGTTCCATTGAAATGTGATGCATCTTGAAGTATACTGTTCCATTTATAGATCTTATATTTTTGTAATATCTCTTCAGTCAGACACCACGGTAACGGTGACTGACTGGCAAATCGTAAAAAGGAATTTATATTCTTCACAATGGTAATAATTGAAAGTTCCCTTATCGTTAACATGTTTTTGTTCATCCTAAAACAATAACAACTTAGTCATCTACAATGCTATAATGTCCCCAAGGTAAACTATCGTAGGAATTTGGTAATAAGTATCTCTTATCATCGAAAGGACTCAGGGCGATTTTGTCTTGCTTTATGGAGAAAATGTTATGGGCATACGATCGGATGCAGCGCTGAGACTCACACTTTTCTGTTTTGGTTTGCAAACAGTGCAGGTAATCTTCGAATGATATTTTGTTTTTTACAACATTTGATTTCATCCCCTTAGATTTTTTCACACACTTCTTGCCTCCCTCTACAAGATAAGTGTACTGTTTGGATCGCAAGCCTACAAAATGCGTCATGATTTGACCATTATTCTCATCTTTCATTAAACCAGGAACCTTTTTGTTGAGTAGCTGAATACCGTAAATGTTATCCGGAGGGTAATCGCTTGTATCGAACATATGACCATCTTTTTTAATAACATCTATATACACGTCCAACCCTTGGATCTCGTACACGATTCCATCAGTATCCATGTAAATTGTCTTACATGTGCCTAAAGGAAACTTTTTCATCATATACTTGTAATGAAAGTCATAAAGACACACTTTTGAAATGTCTAGAATAGCCATACCTATATACAGAGGTTTGTTGAATACGATATCTGTCTTATTCATTTCAATGGCTACTAGATTTTCATCGAAAATTGTTCGGCTATGGAAATTAGGACTTGCTATTAAATTTTGAGCTCCATAACGACCACCCCACTTGTTCGCCAATTTAACAATACGATGTTTACGGATATTCTCCATCGTCTTTCCGAACACAGAGTTGACTGCGAATTTATACAAGTTTTTTCCAAATTCAGATTTTGCCTTTTTACGTAATTCCGTATTCAATTCAATATACGGTTTAAGCCATGCTGACTGCTTAAATTTTAGGACTCGATGAATTTTCGTTACTATCAAACCATTTTCCAAAGCCTGCTTCAAATTTCTATAATGTAGTATATATTTATGTTTATCGTGAAGTGTAGTCATCAATTTTGGTAATTTTGATCCTGGTGGTACAAGATGTTCGGGGCAGAAAGGAAACCCACTATGAGCATCATGTAATGATTCTGGATATTTTATACTAACTGAAAGTATATAACCTATCTCACTATCATCAGGTATAGTAGTAACATCGATGTTCGTATCCACCCACTCAAACCCTCCATAAGGGAGATATTGGGACATTGAATGACCGTACATGTTATTTACGTCTAGATAAAGGATATATTTCAACAATTGGTTAGGATCATAGTTCTCCATATAGTGATTCTTTGCTACAGAATACCTTCCACAACATTGGCTTATACCTCCTCTTATTCCTGACTCGATAAGTAGTAACTGATCTACATCTGTTAGTATATCTAACTTGCATTTTGTAAACTTGAGCATACAGGACCATGAGTATCCGGGAAGCGTATAATACCAAGCGGGGTCAAGCCCGTAAGTTTCATGTGCAGTAGCACGAAACTGTTCGAAAACATCAGCTAACAACAGTATGTCAGTTTTCATATATAGATCAGAATAATCACCTAAATTTCTACATCCAAACACTTGCCAAATTTTGCTAGCTCGGTTATACTCTTCAGTTGAAACATCGCTATCATTTAGTTTATTATAGAAAGATTTTTTATTCGGTAAACAAGTCTCTTCCAATTTATCCAACGATGTGATATAATCGTACGGAAATATTCCCTTTTTAGACAGTAAACTAAAAGCCTCATCGTTTAGATGCTGAAAATGTTTTCTTAAGATATGCAGATTCTCTGCACCTAACCACTCTACTAATTTATCTAGAGACGTTGCAAGGAAACGGAACGAATCTATAAATCTAAATTTCAACTCTGAGCTAGTATCTGTGTGTATAGTGAAGGAGATATATTTCTCTTTATTGATCGGTAATAAGGATACCCTGTTGTTTTTGGCAATATCCTTGAAAATTATATGACTATCGAACCCTATCAGATTGTGACAGATAACAGGCACTACATATACATTTTTATAATTCAGATTGCAGTTTGAATGTGCAAAGCCACGAAATTCTCCAGTGAAGTGATTGTGGTCGCGAACTATCTTATCAACACCTTTCTGAAATTTCTTTTCGCATATGTGACAGTAATGGTGATTGACAATGTCTTTGAAATCTACTTGAACATTTAACTCCTCAACGTTTTTTAATTTTGAGTCTACAAATTCAGCCAACTGTTCTATTTCATCAACAAACCACTCTATACAGCTTTCACTTCTGTTACTTTTGAAAAAAGAAAGCGAATCATCGTATTCACATTTAAAATATAATCCGCAACTATAAGCTTCATGCTTTTGATATTTAGAAGTTTTGGAATGACTCTGCCTATCGCTAAACGGAACCAAGAGAGTTTCAAAATCAGCATAAATAACAAATGGGGTCTTTTCCTTGTACCGAAAATCCTTAAATTGAACTAATGGATCTTTTGGGAACGAAATTTTACATTTATTTCGCTGCTCACAACACTCGGTATGCTCTTCTAATCTCTCTTTACTCTGAAAGTAATTCAAACACCTATCGCAAATAAATAACGTTCCCTTATGCTTACTCGTTTGCGAGGCTACCAGCCTTGACAGATTTTTTATCCAAACATAATGAAAATTCAAATTATCGCTATCGCTGCTACTTCCATCATCTTCATCGCTATCGGTTACAGGAGGCATTTCATAATCTTTGAGCTTAGGATAATACTTATCTTGAACTAGTAACAGATTGACGTGTTTACTCCTCTTAGAATTTGTTAGCCTAACGGGTACAGTTCTATAAAAGTGCTTTGTCTTTTTCTTATTTTCGATTAATTCCAAACCAAATACGTTGATGGATATATCATTCAACTTTTCAAATTTATGAATGTTACCGAGTTGCATCGGCATGTCGGAGTCGGAAAATTGTAACACATTCCAGGGATTGGGATATGACGTTGTGCGACAACTATTTTTATCAACACAATATAAAGCAGACATAACGGCCCACGCAAAACATGCATTGTCATTATTTTTAACGTTAACACAGGCATGTTTACGTCTTATTGGATCAGGTAGCTCAATGTACGATGTACCTCCTGTACTGATTTCAACTTTATTGAAGTTTACTTCCAATGATATTATTCTATACAGTGCCCAGCCCGAATCGCGTTCTTGAAATTCTGAGAGCTTATTAAAAATTTTATCGACAACAAATTCTTGAAACCACTCCACTAAGCTCGTACCTACATCTATTGTATGATTTCTAGTATTGAAATATTTATAATCTGATATCTCCACCTCATTCGATTTTTTTATAAATTCACCGCAAAAGTTTGTATTAACCTTCAGAATGGACATATTCTTTAAAAGATTTTTGATGCGTCTTTTAATTAATGAAAATGCATCGGCCAGAAACTGAAAAATATCCTTATGTTTTAAATTCATAACAACTCCAGATCTTATTCTACTAGCAAATGATGATTCAATCTCTTCCCATTTAACTCTTCGACTTGGAGTTTTGTTCTGCACACGGTTGCTACTACTGTTACCCATCCCAACATGATAATTTTTCAATAAAGCTATAAATCTTTTTAGATGCGCTATATTTGAATGTAACGTTTTCAATGTGTTATGGCTTACATCACCATGTTTAACAGCCCTATTGAAAATTTTCAAATGATTCTTTGCTAATTTTACCCAATGTTCTCTGGCTACGATAGATGAAGGATCTTTAAGTAAAGCTTCGCAGGCTTGCTTAAATAACTTAACAATATGTTTACTCGTAGCAGCAATTACTTCCGAAATATCCATTTTTTATACGTTTACCTTAAGGACATGTAGAACTAAAAAAAAAATAACTAGTCAAATATGTAGTGAACAATTAATTATACCTTAATTATATTTAACAATGTTGAATTGTTGCATATGATGTCCGTTCGCAGTTGCTTTGCTGCCCAAATACATCAGAGCGTACTCGCCCGGAGTAAATTGTTCCAAGTTACCCAGAATCACCTCCGCCGCCCGTCCTGGCAAGAAAACCACGTGCTCATCTAGCTCGGCCAACGAGCATTCTCCGTAACGACCCTCGATTATCTGAAGGGATACGATTCGATGTTTCTTGTTTATAGGCAGTTGCGACAAAGGCAACCTAGGCTTTCCTACCGCTGTGGCATTGATCGCTTCTAAGTCCATCTGTAGATTTGAAAACAGAAATTATTATCAAGAGAATCGTATTTTCATCCATCACAAAAAATTTTCAAATCAAAGTACGATCTCGAATTATTATACACATTACATGTAAATCTTATCGAACTGAAATTAGATCGGTAGGAAAAAAATTTATCAAAAGAATCGTATTTTCATCCATCACAAAAAATTTTCAAACCAAAGTACGATCTCGAATTATTATACACATTACACGTAAAATCTTATGGAACTGAAATTAGATCGGTAGGAAAAAAATTTTGGCCTCCATGAAGTATACTTTTACAAAATGTTAAAAAATTATCCTGCGACCACTTTATAAAATACACCTTCGAGCTTTCAGAAAAATTAAAACATTCATGTTGAAGAAATGAAATGAAATTTGCACCAACTGCAACGGTAAAGGAAAGAAAAAAAATCGGTATGAGCTCCATGAACTATACTTTTACAAAAAAAATGTTGCAAAAATTATCCTAAGATCACTAACAACCTAGGCTTTCCTACCGCTGTAAGCTCATCTGTAGATTTTAAAACTGAAATTTTTATCAAAATAATCGTATTTTCATCCACCACAAAAAAATTCTAATCAAAGTACGATCTCGAATTATTATACACATCAGGTGTAAAATCCTAATGAACTGAAATTAGATTGGTGAGATAAAAATTTAGTATGAGCTCCATGCAGTATACTTTTACAAAAACAAAATGTTAAAAAAATTATCTGCGATCACTTTATAAAATATACCTTCGGGTTTCATAAAAATAAAATTGAATAAAATATTTATGTTGAAGAATTGAAATGAAATTTGCATTAACTGCAACAGTAAAGATGTACTTACACACTTACTTTTTTATTTCAGCACACTTGCACACACTTGAACAAAATATACCACCAGTTTTCTATTGCACTGTAATAATGATTGCGCTAACAGCATGTAAGACATGAGCTTTTATAGTGAGCTGAACAGGATGAGGGTTTTTCATTGTTAGAAAAAACCAGGAATCTAACAGCGTTACCGAACCGATTTCTTGTTCTTAGAAAACCACAACGTTCGCAATGCGAAACGTTGCATATTAATTACAATGCATCATCAACTTATTCATGCTAAAATACAGTGATTGCATTTATGGAACTGAAATGCAATCTGTAGAGAAACAAAAATTTCGTTATCATGAGATCCATAACTTTTCCACAGATATATTTTTTTACAATAAACAAGAAAAAAACTCAACGTGCACGACATAGGAATCGAACTCGAACACCTAGCAGTACCTACCTAAAATGTTCGGTAGAAAATTTTGTTTTCAGCATGAGTCCTATAACTTTCCCACATAAATATATTTCAATCATTACACAAACGTTCCGAAAAATATTTTTTTCATACAGCCAACTTATAACATACACGCAAGACAAACACATCATAAAAAAAAAACTGTCCGGCCTTGGACTCTCGAACTCACGCCCCAACGTGAACGCCGTCCCATACACCGCCGCCTCGACCACCGCGGCCACCGACGCTCGATGCAAGCCAGGCAAATCCGCACTACAGGGTGTAACTTTTAAGGATGTCCACACCTATATTACCTTGTAGATCTCGCTGAGTTGATCATTTTTCAATAAGCAACATGGGTCCGGAAACGAACCGTTTCGGAGATAGCGCTACCGAAGGTAGTTCTTCCTGACGCCTGAAGTAATTGGCCCGTACATGCTCCCAGCGCGACTCAACGCCGACAACTACATCGTGTTCCTCCAGGATGTCCTTCCAAGTCTGCTTGAAAATGTTCCTCTTCAGGTCCGAAGAGGAATGTGGTTTCAGCACGATGGAGCTCCAGCCCACTACGGAGCGCAAGTCCGGGCTCATCTTGTTGCAGCTTTTCCAGGGCGTTGGATTGGCCGAGGTGATCCAGTAGCGTGGCCGGCGCGGTCTCCGGATCTCAATCCCCTGTGGGGTCACCTGGAAGCACTTGTCTAGCAAGGGGGTGCACCACACACAGCAGAAGAGCTGATTGCACGCATCATTGCAGCAGCTGGAGACGTCAGGGAGCAGCCACAGGTAATCAACGCTGCCACTGCGTCGGTCATCCATCAAGCAAGATTGTGCGTGCAAGAAGGCGGTGGCCTCGTGGAGCCTCTCCTTCACTGATTTTTGACTGATCTCGGTGTGTTTTGTTGTTGTTTTTTTGCAATGTTTTTTTTTGTTTTGTTTGTTTGGTTTACTTTTGATATTTTGGCCATGACGATTAAATGTTGACAGCCCGAATCTGTCTTAGCAGCTGATCCGTAACCCCCTGTCTCCTCTGCCAATTACGAGGCGTTAAATGAACTGCCTAACTTCAAGCGTCAGAAAGGATAACTTTCGGTTGCGTTATCTCCGTAACGGTTCGTTTTTGGACCCATGTTGCTTATCAAAAAATGATCAGCTCAGCGAGATCTACATGGTGGTATAGGTATGGACATCCTTAAAAGTTACACCCTGTATAAGTACCGTTCAATCTACTCTGACTTGTCCCGACACGCCCGACCATACGTTTACTATATAGGAAATTATGAAATTGTTATACAATCTCATAACTGCCTCACGGGGCCCCACACACATGCCCCAATATCTAAGAAGCCCCAAGAAGCCCTAACCCGCCATCGCACTTCGCACCACCACCTACACCACGCCACAACGCCTATTTCAAAACCGATGAGCTAGAAAATGTTAGGTTAGGAAATCTTACGGGGGCCCCAAACGCACTCCGATCATCGACCAGCTCTCCAAAGACTCCTCTTCATATCACTTCTTGGAAACGCACCGTGGTAACCCCCCCACTGGCCATCCACAGTCCATCCAACAAACCTAATTATGCAAAGTGAGCCAGAACCCGCTTTGTTATACTACTTCTTTTCCCTTTTTATAAAATACTTCATACTCAAATTCAGATAATTTTAAACGCCATCTTTGTAATCTTGAATTTGGTTCTTTTAAGGACATCAACCATTGTAAAGGCTTACAGTCTGTTAGAATTTTGAATTTCCTCCCAAATAAATAATGCCGAAAATATTTAGTACCATAAACAATAGCTAAGCATTCTTTTTCAGTCGCGCTATAATTTTGCTCAGAATCATTTACAGTTCTTGAAGCATAAGCTATGGGCTTGTCAGAGCCAGTAGGGCCTTGAGATAAAATTGCTGAAATAGCGAAATTGCTAGCATCAGTAGTTAGTACAAAGGGTTTTCCAAATCTGGGTATTGCAACAAGGGTTCATTGGTCAAAAGACTCTTGCAATGATCAAAAGCTTTAAGAAATTTTTCATCGTGTTTAATTACAGCTCCCTTTTTCAAACATTGGGTTAAGGGACGAGTAATTTTTGCAAAATCTTTTATAAATTTACGATAATATCCAATTAGTCCTAAAAATTGTTTAATTTCACGAGTTGTTTTTGGCAATGGATCTCTCAGAATAGCTGTTATTTCATCAGGATTTGGCTTTACTCATTTTGGGGTGACGACGTGTCCTAAAAATGCTGTTTCCTTTTTTAAAAATTCCGATTTATCAAGTTGTACTTTCAAGTTTGTTTCCCTTAATCTTTGAAAAACTTTTTTCAATGAAACTATATGCTCTTGGAGACTTGTAGAATAAATCAAAATGTCATCCATGTAAACCATGGTATTATCTAATCCTCTTAAAATATTATCCATGGCACGCTGAAACGTGCTAGGAGCACCTTTAAGTGAAATTTGATTGGAATTTTGGCATGCTTGGTATGCAAAATAGAATTACCAAGTTCTATATGCGCTTCTAAAAGTTTCAAAATATCTAAACCAATAAGACCATCAAAATACTTATGAAATTTAAACAAATGGAATTCGATTGGTTCACTCATATTAAACTCTGGAAAGGCGGAAATTTCTGCACAATAATCTCTTTTTGAATGCTGGAATACAGAAGTTACTTCAAAGGGTTCCTTGTATATATTTTTTGGAAAATATTGATACGCAAGTTCAGGGTTCAAAAATGATTTTGTGGCACCTGTGTCTATTAATAGTTTTAATGGAGGGTTGGCTATTTCGATATAGGGTAGCTCAGTTTTGTCATATATGGTGTTGAGGTCAATTAAGTTTCCTCGATCATGGGCGTGGATACTTGAAAATTTTCTTCTTCAGAGCTTTGATTATTTTCAGAGCTTGAAGGGGGTTCATTTGAATAAGAATAGTAATAATTGTTATCACTTTCAAACTGATTTTCGTCGTTTGGGTGATATTCTGAGTAATGGTTGTCATAAGGGTAGTATTCAAAATTTTGGTCATACGTTTCTCCTTCTACATTGTGAAGTTCTTCGAAAGTAAAGTTTCTTGGACCAGATGGCCTAAAACGATTGCTTTGGGTGTCAGGTCTGTGCCTGTTAAGATGTGTTTGGACACTCATTGGGGTAGGTTTAAATGGAATACGGTGAGGTGGAGGTTGTTTCCATACATTTACATTGGGCTTAGGGCCAAAAACTTGAGCATTTGTCGGAAATCTTTGAGGGGGCATATTTGGTCTCTGAACAATATTAACGGGACCTCTAGGAAATTGCTGGTTAAAATTCGGTTGAGGCCTAAATTGAGGAGTAGACTGCATAGGCTGTCTGAAAAATTGACTTTGTTGCATTTGAAATTGCGGTTTGGGCGGAAGTGGCGGTGGTAAAGGTTTGTTCATATGTGGGCTTGAATAGTTACTACTGCTAGATTTTTGTAAATAACGAATATTATTATCTTCTAAAATGTACTTTTGAGCTTCAGCCAAATTATTAGGTTTCATAGATCGGATCATGGAACTTTGTGGTTCCTTTAACCTTACTAAAAGAGTATGCAACGCATAACTATCGAAAAGAGCTTTCTTACTCGCCTTGATAGCATCAATCGTTTCATGTATGCTGACATAATTATGTAAGTGATTTAACATGGCTACAACCCTTGAATAGAATTGCAAAGAACTTTCATTGGAATTTTGTCTAAGAGCCGTCATATCTGAAATTAAGCTGCTCTCATTTCTTTGATCGCCAAAATGTGAGATAAGTAAATTTTTTATTGTGTCCCAATTAGAACTTCCACTAAGAGAAAATACCTGCTCTGCCGCACCAGATAATTTGGAAAAAATGCCGTGTAGTAAAGTTTTATTTTGTACACAATCAGGTTCAGTTGGGTTCCAATATGTATTTAATAAATCTGCACTTACTTCTAAATATCTATATAATCTACATGGATTTCCATCAAAATCAGGGATTATTTGTAATAGCTTGATATCCAAGGAAGGCACATTATGTCTACTTATGTTAGGGGTGGTCATGATTATTGCTAAATAGTTGCTTCTGCTTTCTGTTTCTGTTTATCTTGTCCCTAAATCTAAGTTTGCTAAGTAATTAGCCGTTGATCTGCACTATCACCTTAAGGATGTACAGGTCGGGGTGAGTCTGTCAGGAAAGAAATAGGATACAATGAGCACTTACTGATAGATCCATTACTTCATTCCTTCCGGGCCTAGGATCCTTCAAGTGGACGTGGGCTGTTCCAGAACAAAGGGCACCTGCGGTCCTGCTTTTTTCTGGGCTCTCGGCTCGTCGCAGGTTGGTTTCCCAGCAAAGAGTTGACACTCACGGTTTTTCTTCTAACGAATGCCTCTAGGAATCCTACTGCGTTGCTGCGCCAATTAAGTGGTCGAGAACTTAAACTTTGTTTTTAAAAAATTTATTTCCCGATCAAATAATACAATTTATTTGGGACCGAACCGTTTGAGAGCTCAAGACAGACTGACTCAAAAGCGTCAAAATAGTACGGAGGTAAACTCTGCTGATCTCTCTAACGTTTACAGAAATAGGTTTTATATGAAGTCAGCATTAAATAATATAATAGTACAGTCATTTACAACCACATAACTGCAGACTCTGTTTGAATATCGGTAGTAGAGTAAGAGGTCATCAACCGCACGCCGGTGTGAAAGCTGGAAATGGCGCGTTAAGGACGGGTCACCAATTAGTCAAAATACCCTTCTCTGGACGGCATGGAGTCTAGACAGGGTAGTAGGGGCCAGTGGCGTATATAAGGGGGGCGGGGGGCCGATGCCCTCCCCCGAAATAGACTTCTATATACGCCACTGGTAGGGGCACCAGCTTTCCAGATATGACAGCAATACCCCAGGCCATTTCTTATCTGGGCTTTACACAGCGGAGGAGGTTAGATTATCAGAAGCACTTTTTGGCTCTAAATAGGTACCCAAAGCAGTTTTTTCGCAATTGACGCAACGTGTTCGTGTCAGATCAGATTTTCTGTAATGTTGACACTTAGGAGCTTGAATGAGTGACTTCTTGGCAGAGCTTGATTGTTCATTAGATCCGGGTGCTGGCGTGGGCTCTTCTTATTTGCGCTCAAGCGATTATAATCTCAAGATCCTCAACCGCTGCCAGCCTTCTGTGTTCCAGTTTATCCACAGAGATCAGTCTGCATGCAAAGCACACGTATCCGCAAAACTGTGGGTTGAGTTTGTAGTGCTAGAAGGGTTTAGATCATTGATGTAGATCAGAAACAATGTCGTAGACAATATCGACCCCTGCGGAATCTCAGCGTTGATGTTAGGGAAGTAAGAGGAGAACCCCTCTACCACGACAGAGATTTTTCGACCTGAGAGGGAATCTGCGAGTCAAAAGCAAGGATCAACAGGGAGGCCGTAGGACGGAAGTTTGTTTAGGAGAGCTGCATGCCACAGTTGACCGAATGCCTTTGAAATATTCATATTTGCTCGACACATGCGTGACGTAAGCCAGAAGCCCTCCAGTTGATCTTTGATGTCGGAATCTATATTGTCTGTCATATATCTAGTGACAAAGTTCAAGGTATTTCACGCGATCTTGGTTTACTAATCACAGGGAGCACAGCTCTAGGTTGTAGTTGGTTGACATTCCGAATGAGAAGGGGCTTCACATCCGGCCAAAATGCTCGCACTCGAACGGAAAAGGAAAAAGGGGGAATCAGATCCGAAACTAAGGTGAGGAAACATGCGAATATTTCATGGGTAGTACCCAGCATGACGAGGATCAACGGAGGATACCGTCCGCCTTTACTAGTTTGTTCGGGTATCCTTCCCTAGACTGGTTACTTCCACAACAGCTCCAGATTCCCCTCCACCTTCCTTCTTCGGGTCCGCATCCCTGGACCGGTTGCCTTCTCTACGGCTTTAGGAGTCCGATCCACCCCATCTCTGTTATACGAATGGTGTGTCGGTTCTATCATTCTATGTATGAAAAAATATCTATCAAGAGCCCAATTGAAAACGTTTACTCCACTTGTGTTAATTATTCGAGAGTTCCAGGTTTGGTGATTATAGTCTGCAACAGCTATAATTGGGACCTGTATAATCTAAAATTTGTAGACCACTTCTAACGTAAACGGATTAAATGTTCAATTTGGATACATACTTCATACTGACTGCTATAGAACACGCTTCGATGGATTCCATTTCTGGATTTGTATATCTAAAGTCGATGATCTAAAGTAATCAATATTCTTTCTCCGGTTTAACCGGAAGTACCGTCAACTTTTTGAATTTAAATGGGACACCCTGTATATTTTTGCTAATTTTAATACATATTTTTTTCGAGTACGTCCATAGGGGGTTTAGTATTAGTTTCTGTAAAAACGGGAAAGATAAAGCTTCTGTATCATTTCAGGTGTTTAAAATGCCGGCCATTTAAACTCACAAAGAAGTGTGTCAACTTTTAATGATTAACATCCCGACAGGGGTCCTATAACACATTTGACGGTGACTAAAACACTAAAACGTTTTAATCCAACTGGGAATACAAAAAATTTACCTAAAACGGCAAGACCGCAGACCGCCACGGACGAATTTGTGAGACAAATAAAAAACTTTATCTTTCCCATTTTTACAGAAACAATCCACTATGGACGTATTCGGGAAAAAACAGATGTATTAAAATCTGAAAAAATATACAGGGTGTCCCATTTAAATTAAAAAAGTTGACGGTACTTCCGGTTAGACCGGAAGTACATTAATAGCTAACATAATGTCTTCGGATGCATTATGCGTCACTACATTTACCAGAAATTTTTCAGCAACATCACCCTTTCCGTTTCAAAGATATTTGCTTGGTTCCATACTTTATCCCAACCCTGTATAACTGATCCTATGAACTCATGATACTACGACTTTAGAAGGTATGCTCACGCGCATGATATCTTCCGTCTCGCTTCCACCTGTGACGTCAGCGTGTGACAAACGGGGTTTGTTTACTCGTTTAGTTACAGGTTATAGCCGAACATTTTCAGTTTATTTTCTTGAGTTTACTCGTTTACCGTAGTAAAGTTTGATAAAACACTAATTATTTGTGATTCTGGAGTTTAACACATATTTGAACAATGGTTTATTGTGTGGTTGTAGGATGTAATAATAAAAAAGTAAAAACTATTCGTCACACTACCGCTACTTGGGATGGTTTGGAAAATTTGGCAGGCTTCACTGCATTTAAGTTGAAAAATAAGGAGAAACTGGGTTATATCCCAGATTGCACAGATACTTCTCTCAGTTGGGTCAACCATTTAACAGAAGGTGGACTACAAAAACATACAGATGAGTTCTTGGCAAAATGTAATGAACTCGGCCATATATTTTCCAACTATAATGGAAACGCTTTGAAAATTGAAAAAAAAAACTATCTTGCGAATTTAAACAAATTATCAGAGAATGTATATGTGACTGATGAAGCAAAGATGAGCTTGTTTTCTAGATGCAAAATGTATTTCAGAATACGAATTCTTGACAGGGGAATTAGAGAGACCTCGAATATTAGAAAACTGAAATTCACTAACATTGTAAAATAGTATAAAGTAATAAGTATACAGGGTCCTGCGACGGTGTATCCAGCTTTCCTAGCGCCTTTCCTATTTGGAATAAAAAAAAGCTACATAAAATAAAAATGCGCTAAAAGATGGTTGGAGATTTACAGGTTGCAGAACGTATTTTGATATTTCATTTTCAATTCATATAGAGAAAGGCTAGTTCTATATGCTCTTATTCACCCCTTTTTCAGTTCTTATTGTCTGTATAAAATATATTTCCCCATAGACTCATATATACAGAATCAATACCTAACTACAACACAAGAGAGCAACAAATAATGTGCCCTATACCCAGGCCATCAGAATCCATCACTACAAGTGGATCAAACTTTTTAATTCAAACATATTATTAAACAGATACATCGTGTGAAAACATTTTGAAAAAAATTGAGGAAAAACTAGGAATCTTTAGTATACGAGAATTCACCTGTACTAGCTAAACACAATGCCCAGAAAGATATTGTATTGTTGTATTGTGATATGTTTTTATTTTATGTTTAACATATACGCGGCTGTGAAATATATTTGAATAAATAAAAAATAAGAAAATTTGGTAATGTATTTTTCCGCCAATCATTAGCAGAAAAAAGTCAACATTCATTCGCCATAAACATAATGCCATTATGCTTGTTCATGATTTTTAAAAACCTCTAATAACAAAATCATGTTATTTATTTCTTGTTTACCTTTTGTTAAGAGAATTATACAGTAAATACATATGCAATTTGGCTTGAAGAGCTGGTGACGCAACACCATAATCTATATATAAAAAATAAGAACGGTAATCAAAGGCTCCTGAATGGAGTATATAAAAATAGCCACCCCCTACCCGAGAAATTTTCCCACAAAAAGATGGTTTCACTAGGCACTCCAAAATCAACCTCTTATATGAGATTTCAGAAGAATACGTCCAGACCGCTCTGGCCCTGTTCTTTTTCCACAATGTAAATTTTTTTTTGAGTACATAAATTCAAATTTTTGTATCTGAAATTCAGAACGGGTCAGGCGTCGATTAATATCAATTCTCTGTATAACTATTTCACCAATTTTTTATTCAGATACAGAGCAATATGTATCGTTTATATTATACTGTGCATGAGTTATTTTCATTTTGTATGAATATTAAATATCTAAGACAGATATAACAGGAAACGAAATAAAACTTTCAAAAATCAATGCTTTGGCGCCATGTGCTTGTACAGTTTTGTCACACAGTGACGTCATGCGCAGACCGGTTCGAAATCTGTCCGCCAAGTGATCATATCTGTCAGTGTCGTAATATCATGCTATGAACTGATCTATCCGAATCCAGATCATAAACGCCATGGATCAGTTATACGTCAATCAGCTGTCAAGTGGGATTTATGATTCAATGGATTTAACGGACATCGAATAACGAAAAAGTTAGTTTAAGAATAAAATACAGATGGTTAAGTAAAACTGCTAGTGATCTGAATCATGCGATTGTAACCACACTGCACAAGAGTAAACCGACCCTATTTCTGACTAATCCCGGATCACTTTCCGAAGGTCAGGATCAGTGATCCAAGTGATCGGGTTAATCCATGGCTGACTCTACTCACTAGGCCGGAGCATTGAAATATGGCAATACTGAATATCGGGCCGAGCTTTTATTTGTTGTTAAGTCATTAGTGTGATCTTCCAGAGTGAAACAGAAGATTGGAAGGTAATTTTTAATGTGTTTTTAATTATTTACCTGCACAAACGAAACTATAAAGATAAAAAGATGCCTGCAAAGTGTGTAGTACCAGGTTGCACTAGCAATTGTGCTTCCAATAAAGGACATACCAACATAACCTTCCTGAGTAACAAAGAAGAGTGGAAGGTGATTTTTAATGTGTTTCTAATTATTTACCTGCACAAACAAAACTATAAAGATAAAAAGATGCCTGCAAAGTGTGTAGTACCAGGTTGCACTAGCAATTGTGCTTCCAATAAAGGACATACCAACATAACCTTCCAGAGCAACAAAGAAGAGTGGAAGGTGATTTTTAATGTGTTTATTATAGTATAATTATTTACCTGCACAAACGAAACTATAAAGATAAAAAGATGCCTGCAAAGTTGCACTAGCAATTGTGCTTCCAATAAAGGACATAAACAGAAGTGGGTGAAAAGGTGTTCCTCGTAAGGGCTGGTTATATTTATAAGAATAAAGACAATAATTTACAAACATTTCCAAGGATAAGACCTATTTTGAAGTACAATGTGGTACCTACAATGCTTTCTGGACCTCCCAAATATCACAGAAAAATACAGTTAATAGAACTCATCTGGGCATGCATCTGGGCATACCTTCGAAAAGATGTGATAGTGAAAGGGAATCAAGACCAGCAAGAATGGCTTCAAAGTGACCTAATAGTGAATTTTTCTACCTCAAGTGAAAATTTACAAAGTAAATTGAGTGTTCATTTGAGTGGAAGTGGTAGCAGGAAACAGGTTTCGTTTATTTTTATTTTGTAGTGTTTGACTACGATGAACCAGCCATCAGATTTAAGTGGTATTAGTAGTACTAGTACTAAAAAGTATTTTTACACATTACATTACATTATTTAGTTTACCTACATTTGTTCATTTAATCAACCTCAAACTGAAATGCTGCTTGAATTAATGTTGCCTGTTTTAGCAAACATTTTTATTAATAATTACACAAAAACAGTTCAAGGTAGAATACAGACTGACAAAAATAAAAAGAGCAAGTCTAAGGGAAATGAGAAATGTCCAACAGAAAGGAAAACCTCGAAATTAAGCTCCTAGTCTCAAACATGTTACATTTTTGTACTGATACCACTGGCCTTTTTCACCATTCTTATTTTTTCAAAAAGTATTTTTCTTAATTTATCAACTGAAATGAACACATAATACATAGATAAAATGCAATAATTATTCTGAAACTATGAAACAATTTAAATTTTCCGAGGAATGCCCGCCGTTCGGCCCACGGTAACCGGCCCCCTATTTGACAGCTAAGCGACGTTGCCACATCGAAGGCTCCGGCCTAGTGAGTAGAGTCGGCCATGTTCTAACCAAGTGTATATGTTTTGTGATTCTAACCTAGATTCCTATCTTCAATCCTTAGATAAGGAAAGAGAGGGGATACCGCACGCCCATTTGATGCTATATGGGTTAGCTGATACCTTAGACAAGGAAAGAGAGAGGACGGAACCCGCGACTGACATTTCTGATACCAAATGGCACCAAAGCGCTATTCCCAGTGGCGTAACTAATGGGATTAACGTTCTGGTTGAGCTATTTGTAGAAATAATCTTTTTCAAATAAAATTTAATGAAATATTGTTATTCAGGGTTTCTATATGGCCAATTTCGCCATCCACAATTAAAACTTAAGTGACTAACATTACCGTAACCGTGATTTTCATTCGACTGCTGTTTTGGGGCCAATAATATATAAAAATTGATAATGTATATATTTTATTCAGTCATGAACATGTTATGTTCATTTGCAGTATATGACTGATGGAAGACACGATTATACTTCTACCCAGAAAGAAAAAAACTGCTTGTAGTTTGTAGTAAATCAATTTTTTATTATTAAAGAACACATAATACCTATAGTATATTTATATTTATTGACATTATGTTTATATATAAAATACTGTCTATTACATACTGTAAACAGAAGCAGCAATAAAACATTTTTGTTATTATAGATTAGCTTACGAGATTGAGGAATTTGATGCCTTCAATCTCGGAGTCCCCATATGCAGTAAAAAAATCTACTTGCTGTTACGCTGTTACTTGCTGTTTGTAGTGTGTAATGAAGAGCAGTATTTTTAATTACTCCAACGAGGCTTTTTTATACATAACTTCTTTTTGCGACGGTGGCAATAATTAATGAAAAAGCTGGGGGGTTAAACATAAAAATTATCTCAGACATGAAATAAAGTAAGTTTTGGGCTAGAAATACAAAGGTCCTTTAATCTTATCCAAAATCAAAACATTTACAAAATTAGAAAATGACTCCTAGATGAGCTAGTAGTAAATAAAAACGAACAATTCATTCAATATAGGTGAGGTCCTATAACTTACATAGAAATTACAACTCTATTTTATCACTTAACCCCTTGCTTCCAGTAAGTTCTAATTTATTGCAGTTATGTATTTACTTATGGGGAAGTTTGGGTGAAACTCAGTATTGTGTGCTTCAACAAAAATAATTTTTTGTAGGAACGTGGCATTTCGCTTGCTCCTACAATTGATGGCAGTCAATATTACAGTCACGAAGGTAAAAAACTACCAATATTTTACTGCCCTTTAAACAGAATCATTTTTGTTAATTGGCTCCGAACTGGATTGTCCTGTTGTGATCGAGATTTTACAATAAAATGGATTCTGATATTTAAGTATTTTGTGCATACAGCTTTTATTAAAAAATATATATGATTTACATCATTTTCTAATACGTGACGTTCTAAGCAGCTGAAAATAGGGGTGCCTAGAAAACTTGATATTATTTTGCTTATCAGCAAAGGTACCAAATGTTTGGTGTGAATACAATTTTCATTAACTCTCAGAAAATGTTCCGATTTCAAACATATCTTGATAACATCATTTGATGGGTAAGTCAGACCGCCGTGGCTTTTAAATTCAATTAGGGAATTGAGAAACCGATCTCTAGTACCAATCAATGCTGTGACACATGTTTCACATTTTATTGTTTTTTGTAATTGGTGCGAAACATAACCAGCAATATATTGCACAATTTGGGATGAACATTCACTTATCACAGGTGCATTCATGATGTAGTCATGATCCTTCCAAATAGTTTCTAGATCATCAGAAGGCTCATTTATGTCTATTAAACTATGGTTAGATAAACTACTATTAATTACATCTTCAGACCTTACATTTTTTGTAGAACTACTTAGAATAGGGATTTGATCTAATGGAATACAGTTACCCATACCGCCCTCTCTAATTTCTGCTCGAACCAGAAGCCTTTTGTAAGCAGCTAGAAACTGTCGAGCGGTTGGGTTATTATTCCAGCCACCTCTTGATCTAATTGACGAAAAGAATAATTCTAAATGATCTTGACTAATCTTATACAACGGAAGGTACAGTAATGTTTTTCTCTCAGAAACAAGTTCTTTGTACAATCCTAAAGAACTTGATAATGAAATTATTAATCCAATAAACCCAGTTTTTCTGTTAGACATGATTACTTGCTCATTATTAGATAATTTCAACTTTGAAAGATAAAAAATTGCACTATTGATAAATTCCGCAGATCGATCTATATTTTTTTGACATAATGCTTTTTTATAACCTGGTGCTACTAGGGTTCTGCTGTTTAAAATATCGAAAATGCTATTTACAATTCTAATAAATTTAACTGTTGCCTGACTATCTTTAAAATCCTCAAGATTCAGCTTTTTTTCGCAATACTCAATAGCATCGGCTACTGATGCACTAAGTAACTGAACTGCAAGCCGAACCTTCATTTTTTGTTTGAAAAAAATAATATGAGCGCGACGTAACTTATTCCCTAAATGTAAGCCCTCGCTAGTTTGCAGCTTCTCTAGAAGCGCTATGTATTTCCATTGAATAAAATTGTTATCACAATCAATTAGGATTTTCTTTTCACCAAATGCATTGCGAACAAGTTTTATCATATGACATGGATCATAAAAAATATATACATTGTGATCTGTAACTCTGAAACTTGTCTGTATATTTGAAATGTTAAATAAGAATCCAAAGTTATGACACATAGCGGTATTAGATGGAGCACCATCGAATGTGATTGACATAACTTTGGCTCCCGTATCTTCAATCAGATGGATGCATTGAGATACAATTGAATGTTTTTGACTGCCATTCAAAGAATCTGTAAGAAAGTAACCGACAGGTAATTTCCAAGTTCCATTGATGCAAACCAACATTATAACAAAAGCTTCTTTGGCTAAAGCATTAGAGTCATCGTTTAAATTTGTACCACAGTTCACATAACCATGGAATTTTTTTCCATCCCATTCTAAATGTTTCCGTATGGCTATTTCATCGATAATTAATGAACAAATTATTGGTCTGTCAGATGATTGAACCTTATTTCTTAAGGTATTTATTGATTCCTTGGTAAAACCAGGCTCAGCATCCACATTCTGAAACCATTTAGCAATAGTTTTGCTATGCGGGAGACAAGTGTCAAAAACATCTCTCACATAGTTGTATGCCTTTGGTGAAAAAAAATTTAATGTCAGGGCAAATTTCCTAAGTTCAGGTGAATATTGAACATTTCTCCCCATTTTTCTGTTCAATATTTCTATGTTAACCTTGCTCATATTTTGAACTAAAACTAAATTTTCTTGAGATAGTAAATTTTGTCGCTCTAATTCCTCAGCAATTATTTTTAAAGAGGCTACTTTTTTGTGTGCTCTTTTCAGTGATTGACCAAGGGCACGGATTTTTTTCGTTTTTTCCTTATTCTTATCTTTTTGCAGCAGCAGTTCTCTTCTAAGTTTCTTTTTCCGGGGAGAGTCGTCCTGTGCAGCCAGAGCTGAGGTTGATGGCGATGGTTCTGGATGAACATCACGTTCACGGGGTCTTTTTCTTTCTTTTGCCTAAAATAACAGAGCTGTATATTAGACAATGTTTGAAACATTATTTCCGAAAGAAAGACAGAACAAATTAATTTATGATTTAAGTAGATGTGAATGAGTGACTGAATCTTATAGGAAAAGTGACAGTAACATTTTGTTTTGATTTCGTATCGAGTAAACACACCTAAATATAGTTGTTTAATAATGTAACTGTAACACAAGAAATTATTACATTTTTGAGGTTAGCTGCCTTTTGATTTTCATAGCTATCAATTTTTAAATGGTTATTCAGCCATTCGTAATCGTATTTCTCCTTACTTTATTGCACTGTTTATTTTGGAAACGTCATCACTAATACTCAAATATAAAACCAAATTTGAGACCATAAATATAGAATATAGGCATAAGGCATAAGAATGATTTTAAATTAATATCACACCCAAATCATAACTCATTAATGATCCAATTATATACAATGGAGTGAAGATTTATAACAAACTTCCTCCTCACAGGTTTTAGTGAATATCCCAAAAGTTTTGTTTGTTATTATATAGCTTTGTCAATAAGAATCTTGTAAATTCTTAGACTATAAAGTATATCGATCTATCTATCTATCCATCTATCCATCTATCCAACTATCCATCTATCCATCTATCCATCTATCCATCTATCCATCTATCCATCTATCCATCTATCCATCTATCCATCTATCCATCTATCCATCTATCCATCTATCCATCTATCCATCTATCCATCTATCCATCTATCCATCTATCCATCTATCCATCTATCCATCTATCCATCTATCCATCTATCCATCTATCCATCTATCCATCTATCCATCTATCCATCTATCCATCTATCCATCTATCCATCTATCCATCTATCCATCTATCCATCTATCCATCCTATCCATCTATCCATCTATCCATCTATCATAATCCTAGAATGTTTATTATTTTAATATTGATTAAGCGTAGACAATGTAAGCTAGGAATTATAACTTACAATTTTTGGACGTAAGTATTCCGGAAGCTCGTCAAATATGGTGGGGACTGCTCCTTTCAGAAGATATACTTTTTGATTTGTTTGATGAAGGAAATTCTGTTCAAAATGCTTAGAACAAAGCCTATCGTTGCTTGTAGGCTTCCAACCTTCGATCCTCAAATTTTTGATCCATAAATCATGTCTAGGAAGATCTTTAGGAAACCTGTCGAGGAAGAAAGAAAATTAATTTTATTATTCATACAACTACAAATAAAGGCCACCCTTGAAATGCACACCTTGTATAAGGGTATTGGTATATTATATATTACAATGCAAAGTCATAATATTTCTATTCAAAATGTAAGCTATAATAGATACGCCACTGGAAAACTGATTGTATTTGAACAAAAAAATTCCTTAAAAACATAATTTTTAGACTTTACGTGCTCAAAAACATTATGATTCGCATGTTAGTGGTACATTCCAAATTATATTTCGGCTACACATATATCTTTGAACTAGATATCGAGATATTTGCATGAATTTCGGATACACCAAAAAAATAAGATCATAAATTTACCTGTGAAAAGTGATTCCTGGCTCCTTCCTGCTGCTGTGGCTTTTACAACGGTAAGCTGCACACCCCACCATTACGCTCACCACAATATTTCACAATTATTGGTCTTAAAAACGTTAAATATCGCAAAAAACACCACCTTGACACTACCGTCAGTTTTCCACCAGCATTTTGACAGCTATTCATTTTCGGTATCAGCTAATCCATATAGCATCAAATGGGCGTGCGGTATCCCCTCTCTTTCCTTATCTAAGGCTGATACCGAAAATGAATAGCTGTCAAAATGCTGGTGGAAAACTGACGGTAGTGTCAAGGTGGTGTTTTTTGCGATATTTAACGTTTTTAAGACCAATAATTGTGAAATATTGTGGTGAGCGTAATGGTGGGGTGTACAGCTTACCGTTGTAAAAGCCACAGCAGCAGGAAGGAGCCAGGAATTACTTTTCACAGGTAAATTTATGATCTTATTTTTTGGTGTATCCGAAATTCATGCAAATATCTCGATACCTAGTTCAAAGATATATGTGTATCCGAAATATAATTTGGAATGTACCACTAACATGCGAATCATAATGTTTTTGAGCACGTAAAGTCTAAAAATTGTGTTTTTAAGGGATTTTTTGGTTCAAATACAATCAGTTTTCCAGTGGCGTATCTATTATAGCTTACATTTTGAATAGAAATATTATGACTTTGCATTGTAATATATAATATACCAATACCCTTATACAAGGTGTGCATTTCAAGGGTGGCCTTTATTTGTAGTTGTATGAATAATAAAATTAATTTTCTTTCTTCCTCGACAGGTTTCCTAAAGATCTTCCTAGACATGATTTATGGATCAAAAATATGAGGATCGAAGGTTGGAAGCCTACAAGCAACGATAGGCTTTGTTCTAAGCATTTTGAACAGAATTTCCTTCATCAAACAAATCAAAAAGTATATCTTCTGAAAGGAGCAGTCCCCACCATATTTGACGAGCTTCCGGAATACTTACGTCCAAAAATTGTAAGTTATAATTCCTAGCTTACATTGTCTACGCTTAATCAATATTAAAATAATAAACATTCTAGGATTATGATAGATGGATAGATGGATAGATGGATAGATGGATAGATGGATAGATGGATAGATGGATAGATGGATAGATGGATAGATGGATAGATGGATAGATGGATAGATGGATAGATGGATAGATGGATAGATGGATAGATGGATAGATGGATAGATGGATAGATGGATAGATGGATAGATGGATAGATGGATAGATGGATAGATGGATAGATGGATAGATGGATAGATGGATAGATGGATAGATGGATAGATGGATAGATGGATAGATGGATAGATGGATAGATGGATAGATGGATAGATGGATAGATGGATAGATGGATAGATGGATAGATGGATAGATGGATAGATGGATAGATGGATAGATGGATAGATGGATAGATGGATAGATGGATAGATGGATAGATGGATAGATGGATAGATGGATAGATGGATAGATGGATAGATGGATAGATGGATAGATGGATAGATGGATAGATGGATAGATGGATAGATGGATAGATGGATAGATGGATAGATGGATAGATGGATAGATGGATAGATGGATAGATGGATAGATGGATAGATGGATAGATGGATAGTTGGATAGATGGATAGATAGATAGATAGATATACTTTATAGTCTAAGAATTTACAAGATTCTTATTGACAAAGCTATATAATAACAAACAAAACTTTTGGGATATTCACTAAAACCTGTGAGGAGGAAGTTTGTTATAAATCTTCACTCCATTGTATATAATTGGATCATTAATGAGTTATGATTTGGGTGTGATATTAATTTAAAATCATTCTTATGCCTTATGCCTATATTCTATATTTATGGTCTCAAATTTCGTTTTATATTTGAGTATTAGTGATGACGTTTCCAAAATAAACAGTGCAATAAAGTAAGGAGAAATACGATTACGAATGGCTGAATAACCATTTAAAAATTGATAGCTATGAAAATCAAAAGGCAGCTAACCTCAAAGATGTAATAATTTCTTGTGTTACAGTTACATTATTAAACAACTATATTTAGGTGTGTTTACTCGATACGAAATCAGAACAAAATGTTACTGTCACTTTTCCTATAAGATTCAGTCACTCATTCACATCTACTTAAATCATAAATTAATTTGTTCTGTCTTTCTTTCGGAAATAATGTTTCAAACATTGTCTAATATACAGCTCTGTTATTTTAGGCAAAAGAAAGAAAAAGACCCCGTGAACGTGATGTTCATCCAGAACCATCGCCATCAACCTCAGCTCTGGCTGCACAGGACGACTCTCCCCGGAAACAGAAACTTAGAAGAGAACTGCTGCTGCAAAAGGATAAGAATAAGGAAAAAACGAAAAAAATCCGTGCCCTTGGTCAGTCACTGAAAAGAGCACACAAAAAAGTAGCCTCTTTAAAAATAATTGCTGAGGAATTAGAGCGACAAAATTTACTATCTCAAGAAAATTTAGTTTTAGTTCAAAATATGAGCAAGGTTAATAGAGAAATATTGAACAGAAAAATGGGGAGAAATGTTCAATATTCACCTGAACTTAGGAAATTTGCCCTGACATTAAATTTTTTTCACCAAAGGCATACAACTATGTGAGAGATGTTTTTGACACTTGTCTCCCGCATAGCAAAACTATTGCTAAATGGTTTCAGAATGTGGATGCTGAGCCTGGTTTTACCAAGGAATCAATAAATACCTTAATAAATAAGGTTCAATCATCTGACAGACCAATAATTTGTTCATTAATTATCGATGAAATAGCCATACGGAAACATTTAGAATGGGATGGAAAAAAATTCCATGGTTATGTGAACTATGGTACAAATTTAAACGATGACTCTAATGCTTTAGCCAACGAAGCTTTTGTTATAATGTTGGTTTGCATCAATGGAACTTGGAAATTACCTGTCGGTTACTTTCTTACAGATTCTTTGAATGGCAGTCAAAAACATTCAATTGTATCTCAATGCATCCATCTGATTGAAGATACGGGAGCCAAAGTTATGTCAATCACATTCGATGGTGCTCCATCTAATACCGCTATGTGTCATAACTTTGGATTCCTATTTAACATTTCAAATATACAGACAAGTTTCAGAGTTACAGATCACAATGTATATATTTTTTATGATCCATGTCATATGATAAAACTTGTTCGCAATGCATTTGGTGAAAAGAAAATCCTAATTGATTGTGATAACAATTTTATTCAATGGAAATACATAGCGCTTCTAGAGAAGCTGCAAACTAGCGAGGGCTTACATTTAAGGAATAAGTTACGTCGCGCTCATATTATTTTTTTCAAACAAAAAATGAAGGTTCGGCTTGCAGTTCAGTTACTTAGTGCATCAGTAGCCGATGCTATTGAGTATTGCGAAAAAAAGCTGAATCTTGAGGATTTTAAAGGTAGTCAGGCAACAGTTAAATTTATTAGAATTGTAAATAGCATTTTCGATATTTTTAACAGCAGAAACCTAGTAGCACCAGGTTATAAAAAAGCATTATGTCAAAAAAATATAGATCGATCTGCGGAATTTATCAATAGTGCAATTTTTTATCTTTCAAAGTTGAAATTATCTAATAATGAGCAAGTAATCATGTCTAACAGAAAAACTGGGTTTATTGGATTAATAATTTCATTATCAAGTTCTTTAGGATTGTACAAAGAACTTATTTCTGAGAGAAAAACATTACTGTACCTTCCGTTGTATAAGATTAGTCAAGATCATTTAGAATTATTCTTTTCGTCAATTAGATCAAGAGGTGGCTGGAATAATAACCCAACCGCTCGACAGTTTCTAGCTGCTTACAAAAGGCTTCTGGTTCGAGCAGAAATTAGAGAGGGCGGTATGGGTAACTGTATTCCATTAGATCAAATCCCTATTCTAAGTAGTTCTACAAAAAATGTAAGGTCTGAAGATGTAATTAATAGTAGTTTATCGAACCATAGTTTAATAGACATAAATGAGCCTTCTGATGATCTAGAAACTATTTGGAAGGATCATGACTACATCATGAATGGACCTGTGATAAGTGAATGTTCATCCCAAATTGTGCAATATATTGCTGGTTATGTTTCGCACCAATTACAAAAAACAATAAAATGTGAAACATGTGTCACAGCATTGATTGGTACTAGAGATCGGTTTCTCAATTCCCTAATTGAATTTAAAAGCCACGGCGGTTTGACTTACCCATCAAATGATGTTATCAAGATATGTTTGAAATCGGAACATTTTCTGAGAGATAATGAAAATTGTATTCACACCAAACATTTTGTACCTTTGCTGATAAGCAAAATAATATCAAGTTTTCTAGGCACCCCTATTTTCAGCTGCTTAGAACGTCACGTATTAGAAAATGATGTAAATCATATATATTTTTTAATAAAAGCTGTATGCACAAAATACTTAAATATCAGAATCCATTTTATTGTAAAATCTCGATCACAACAGGACAATCCAGTTCGGAGCCAATTAACAAAAATGATTCTGTTTAAAGGGCAGTAAAATATTGGTAGTTTTTGACCTTCATGACTGTAATATTGACTGCCATCAATTGTAGGAGCAAGCGAAATGCCACGTGCCTACAAAAAATTTATTTTTGTTGAAGCACACAATACTGAGTTTCACCCAAACTTCCCCATAAGTAAATACATAACTGCAATAAATTAGAACTTACTGGAAGCAAGGGGTTAAGTGATAAAATAGAGTTGTAATTTCTATGTAAGTTATAGGACCTCACCTATATTGAATGAATTGTTCGTTTTTATTTACTAGCTAATCTAGGGGTCATTTTCTAATTTTGTAAATGTTTTGATTTTGGATAAGATTAAAGGACCTTTGTATTTCTAGCCCAAAACTTACTTTATTTCATGTCTGAGATAATTTTTATGTTTAACCCTCCAGCTTTTTCATTAATTATTGCCACCGTCGCAAAAAGAAGTTAAGTATAAAAAAGCCTCGTTGGAGTAATTAAAAATACTGCTCTTCAGTACACACTACAAACAGCAAGTAACAGCGTAACAGCAAGTAGATTTTTTCACTGCATATGGGGACTTCGAGATTGAAGGCATCAAATTCCTCAATCTCGTAAGCTAATCTATAATAATAAAAATGTTTTATTGCTGCTTCTGTTTACAGTATGTAATAGACAGTATTTTATATATAAACATAATGTCAATAAATATAAATATACTATAGGTATTATGTGTTCTTTAATAATAAAAAATTGATTTACTACAAACTACAAGCAGTTTTTTTCTTTCTGGGTAGAAGTATAATCGTGTCTTTCATCAGTCATATACTGCAAATGAACATAACATGTTCATGACTGAATAAAATATATACATTATCAATTTTTATATATTATTGGCCACAAAACAGCAGTCGAATGAAAATCACGGTTACGGTAATGTTAGTCACTTAAATTTTAATTGTGGATGGCGAAATTGGCCATATAGAAACCCTGAATAACAATATTTCATTAACTTTTATTTGAAAAAGATTATTTCTACAAATAGCTCAACCATAACGTTAATCCCATTAGTTACGCCACTGGGAATAGCGCTTTGGTGCCATTTGGTATCAGAAATGTCAGTCGCGGGTTCCGTCCTCTCTCTTTCCTTGTCTAAGCTTCAATCAAACAGTCAACCAACACCAATGAAGTGTCAATACCACGTCAATACCTATGGAAGGGGCATGCGTGCACTCGTTTGCGGCTAGAATGAGATAGCGCTAGTCAGGGATGCTTGTAGAAGATTTGCCGACAGCGTTGCCAATGCTCGCTCTTTAGAGCGATATCTCGCTCTTTTTTTGCCTGATTCGCTCCCTCGCGCTCCCAAAAAAAATCGGCTGTGGCAACACTGTTTGCCGACGCGCCACATAGCTGGTTAGGAGGAGGCCACCGACGACGATTTTATCGTCGGTGGGAGGAGGCTGTGCTTTTTCCCTGACTAGTTCTATCTCTTTCACTGACCTCTCTTTCTTATGCATGCTTTTCCCCTGTCTAGCTCTATTTCTCTCACCGACCTCTCTTTCTTATGTCGTTCGCAAAATTGGTATATCATGTGTGGTAAACTGTGTCCTGTGAACCCGCAACACGATGTCAGCGCCGTCTGGATATTTTGTTGAAAATAAAAGTGACATTGCTGGTATATGTCACTGTCAATAGTGTCAATATGACAAGATTCTAACCTCATCTCATTTGTTAATTTTGTTATTTCATTTTGGTTTGGGGTCGCGGTGTGGGCGTGGGGCTGATTTATTCTTTTTCCTGATATTTCTCATTTGAAGGTAAGTTATCGTATTTTCGTGACTTTCTGAGGCCTGAAACACTCATAGCATAGAATGTTTTTAAGTGTACATGTAACTATTTCTGATACAATAATCAAAACAAATTATCCCGCCATATTCAGCCATGTGGTATTTTAATTTTCAGATATTCCGAAGACGTGGAAGCATGGTAAAATGGTGAGTTTATTGATCACGAATATCAAGATACATAAATAGACCCTTTTTATCATACTCTTTCTGAGGTGTTGTTGATATCTTTCAATACATAGTATTTACCATGGCTAGCTCTTCTGTTACTTCGATTTCTCAGTACAGATACAGCACACGGAAATGCCAATTTCCCTTGTGCGAAAACAAGTACTACTGGGGCGGGAGCCATTCTGAACCTCAACATAAAAAATTCCATTACTTCCCCAAAAACCCCGAAGTGAGGCAGCTATGGCTTCGTGCTTGTGGAATTAGTACATATTTATTTGTTTGTGAAGACCATTTCCTTTGGTCAGATTATATGTGTCCTCAAGACCCCAATTTACGATTGAACTGCGGAGCAGTTCCAAAAGTCATTGTTTCTACTCCACAAGATATAACAAATAATTTGAATCTTGCACCCTCCTTGAAGGAATGCTCTGCTGGTTCCTCAGCAAGTATCTGAGATTCACCTTCAACATCTTCAGCAAGTAGTCGGGTTTTGAGTCCGCAGAAGTATTAGACCAGTTACCAGGTATTACTGCTGCTATTTTACATGATCACTCATACTTCTCCTAATTGGGTTCTGCTGTGCAAACACATTCTAATGATAGATTTTCATTTTTATCAGAACAATCCAGCTCTTGCCTAAATAGATTAGGGATTTCAAAAAGTGAGTTGTCAGAAAGAGAGTCCAAAATGTTGATGATATCCATGTGAAACTTTATAGTTTCTTGGATAAGTTAGGTCACTTGCCTTATGTTGAAACCAACTTTAAGACCAGCTTGAACAGACATATAAAATTGTCTCAGCCTTGCAAGGACCATGATATTCTTCAGGATATCATTGGTAAGTGTATAAGACTGACAATTTTTAAATATGTCTGTGACAAGAATTCACTGAAAAGACCTTCTGATGGTCACCAGAGGAAAATAAAAAAGTGCAAGGCATTATAATTTGTTTTTAATGGAATAATGACTGCCCTTTATTTTCTTTTTTTTTCTATATGGACCTCCATGGATGGATCATCAGTAACCCGGCTGTGACTTAAGTAGGTACCTGATATGACAAATTTTTTTCCTGATTGTGATAGAATTGTGTTTTAGTTTCTATTTAAAGACATTTAAGTTATTTTTATTTGTTATAATTGTTATTCAATATTTTGTAATATGATGTCATTTTTTGTTTATCTAGTTTTAACAATAAAAGGTATTAAACATCTCCACTTGTTTGATTTCCCACTGTTAACATTTTCAGCTCGATAGTCACGTTTATTGTACAGTTGAAATTGGTTCTCCCAATCGCAAAAACAATTTGGATTTTTGCTATTGGGAGAAATATTTCGACTACAATAAACTTGATTCTATTTTAAATATAAATTATAACCAAACAAATGTCAAAACATCAGCTGATTTCTGGCAGTATTTTGACGCTTGACAGAAAGAAATGACATTCGCATTCTGACAGGGTATGTCTTTGATCATCGCGTATTCTTTGAGATAAAATCCCTTAGATAAGGAAAGAGAGGGGATACCGCACGCCCGTTTGATGCTATATGAATTAGCTGTGACCGAAAATGAATAGCTATTTGACAGCTGTCAAAACATTTTTTATGATATTTAGCGTTTTTAAGACCAATCATTGCAAAATATTGTGGTGTGCATAATGGTAGGGTGTGCAGCTTACGGTTGTAGAAGCCACAGCAGCCCGAAATAGCTACGAAGTACGTTTCCAACAAAATAAAATGGCCGCTGACATGTGGCAC
The DNA here is from genome assembly GCA_951848785.1 of Callosobruchus maculatus. Classification (NCBI taxonomy): domain Eukaryota; kingdom Metazoa; phylum Arthropoda; class Insecta; order Coleoptera; family Chrysomelidae; genus Callosobruchus; species Callosobruchus maculatus. The sequence goes on along the minus strand of CATOUR010000191.1, from coordinate 413,211 downwards.
TGTCATTCGTGTTGCTGTCGGAATTGCAAGGAATTTGCCTTCTTTCAGCGTATATGTTTTGTGTGGTACATTGCTTAAATCATGTGGGGTAAACTGTGTCCTGTGAACCCGCAACACGATGTCAGCGCCGTCTGGATATTTTGTTGAAAATAAAAGTGACATTGCTGATATATGTCACTGTCAATAGTGTCAATATGACAAGATTCTAACCTCATTTGTTATTTCATTTTGGTTTGGGGTCGCGGCGTGGGCCTGGGGCTGATTTATTCTTTTTCCTGATATTGATCATTTGAAGGTAAGTTATCGTATTTTCGTGTCTTTCTGAGGCCGGAAACACTCATAGCATAGAATGTTTTTAAGTGTACATGTAACTATTTCTGATACAGTAATCAAAACAAATTGTCCGGCCATATTCAACCATGTGGTATTTTAATTTTCAGATATTCCGAAGACGTGGAACGGAAGCATGGTAAAAGGGTGAGTTTATTGATCACGAATATCAGGATACATAATAGGTTGAGTGAGTAGTTTTCTAGACTCCGCCTATAGGAGGAGATTGTATTGTGAATACTTTTTTCCTCATTAAAGACATTTTATTATTATTATTATAAATAGACCCTTTTTTATTATCATACTCTTTCTGAGGTGTTGTTGATATCTTTCAATATATAGTATTTACCATGGCTAGCTCTTCTGTTACTTCGATTTCTCAGTACAGATACAGCACACGGAAATGCCAATTTCCATTGTGCGAAAACAAGTATTACTGGGGCGGGAGCCATTCTGAACCTCAACATAAAAAATTCCATTACTTCCCCAAAAACCCCGAAGTGAGGCAGCTATGGCTTCGTGCTTGTGGAATTAGTTCAGATTCAAATAGTACATATTTATTTGTTTGTGAAGGCCATTTCCTTCGGTCAGATTATACAGGGTGAGTTTTTAGTACCGGCTCGGTCGATAACTCCACTACTGTAGAAGATAGCGAAAAAAGTTGTATATAAAAGTTGTAGCCACGGATATGCTCCTTGCTCAGAAAATATTTTGATTTATACAGGGTGATCCATAACTACGTGGTGATGCAAACATGTATTTTTTTAAATGATACACCCTATATATTATTCCATATTCAAATTCTACTAATGATTTCCGTTCTTCCAATATAGGGTATTGTTACATTATACAGGGTATTTCAAAAGTTATGACCATTTTTGTATCCAAATCACGGTCAAATGAACGTACTGTATATCAAAAAATAATGAATCAAAAATTATTTTTTTTACATGAGAAGATTAGAAATATCCTCTAGTTTTAAAATACGCTATCAAAAAATCCCGCGACGCATATTCGTATACAGGGTGATGTAGAATGCAAAATCTAGATTATCTCTCTTTTTTCAAATGTAACCCCCAATATTTTATTATACCAAAGAATTGCTTTTAATATGCTCTTTCATCTTTGTATAGCACTTATTATGGCTGCATTCATTAGTTTCTGAGATATTTCGATTTTTCTACAAATTTTAAATATACCTTCTATTTGTTTAATAAAATTTATCTATTTTGAGAAAATACTACCAAATTTTGTTTTTGCTTAACAAACAACTAAAATATAAGGCGATAATAATACTTGATCAAGTCAAAACACTGAACTAACGAGATAATATAGGTCAAAGTGTGCTGAGGAAACAATTTTATAGACGTCATGCATAATTATCAAACAGATGTATCAGGTAGGCTATGAAATATGAAACGACACATTCCAAATAAACCGATTCTTCAATCTTTCAAACGCATTAGTTTTAGAGTGCCTCCGTTCTGGATATTGCTATTCATAGTTGATATATTCTAGAGGCAAGTAGACAATTTCTCAAAGATTCTACTAAATACCCTCAATGAAAAAATTAATTTTCAAAGCTGGTTTTTCACACAGTACGGAATTATTGAGTAGGTTATGAAAACTGTCAATTTTTCATAGCCTACCTGATGAAACTACTTGATAGTTATGCATGACGCCTACAAAATTGTTTCCTCAGCATACTTGACTTTATTATCTCGATGATTTAGGGTTTTGACTTCATCAAATGCTATCAAGACGTTATAATTTAGTTGTTCGTTAAATAAAAAACGTATCAGATAGTACTTTCTCAAAATAAATAAATTTCAGTATACAAATAGAGGCTATATTTTAAATTTACCGAAAATTCGAAATATCTCGGAAACTAATGGACGTAGATACAACAAGTGCTATACAAAGATGAAAGAGCATATTAAAAGCAATTCTCTGGGATAATAAAATATTGGGGGTTACATTTGAAAAAAAAGAGAAAATTTCGATTTTGCATTCTACATCACCCTGTATACGAATATGCGTCTCGGGCTTCTTTTATAGCCGATTTTAAAACTAGAGGATACTTTTAATCTTCTCATGTAAAAAAAATAATTTTTGATTCATTACTTTTTGATATACAGTACGTTCTTTTGTCCGCGATTTGGATACAAAAATGGTCATAACTTTTGAAACACCCTGTATAATGTAACAGTGCCCTATATTGGAAGAACGGAAATCACTAGTAGAATCTGAATATGGAATAATATATAGGGTGTCTCATTTAAAAAAATGCATGTTTGCATCACCACGTAGTTATGGATCACCCTGTATAAATCTAAATATTTTCTGAACAAGGAGCATATCCGTGGCTACAACTTTTATATACAACTTTTTTCGCTATCTTCTATAGTAGTGGAGTTATCGACCGAGCCGGTACTAAAAACTCACCCTGTATGTGTCCACAAGACTCCAATTCATAATTGAACTGCAGAGCAGTTCAAAAAGTCATTGTTTCTACTCCACAAGATATAACAAATGATTTGAATCTTGCACCCTCCTTGAAGGAATGCTCTGCTGGTTCCTCAGCAAGTATCTGAGATTCACCTTCAACATCTTCAGCAAGTAGTCAGGTTTTTGAGTCCACAGAAGTATTAGACCAGTTACCAGGTATTACTGCTGCTGTTTTACATGATCACTCATACTTCTCCCAATTGGGTTCTGCTGTGCAAACACATTCTAATGGTAGGTTTTCATTTTTATCAGAACAATCCAGCTCTTGCCTAAATAGATTAGGGATTTCGAAAAGTGAGTTGTCAGAAAGAGAGAAATGTTGATGATATCCATGTGAAACTTTATAGTTTCTTGGATAAGTATGGTCACTTGCCTTATGTTGAAACTAACTTTAAGACCAGCGTGAACAGACATATAGAATTGTCTCAGTCTTGCAAGGACCATGATATTCTTCAGGATATCATTGGTAAGTGTATAAGACTGACATTTTTGAGTATGTCTGTGACAAGAATTCACTGAAAAGACCTTCTGATGGTCATCAGAGGAAAATAAAAAAGTTCAAGGCATTATAATTTGTTTTTAATAGAATAATGACTGCCCTTTTTTTTCTTTTTTTTTCCATATGGACCTCCATGGATGGATCACCAGTAACTCGGCTGTGACTTAAGTACCTGATATGACAAATTTTTTTCCTGATTGTGATAGAATTGTGTTTTAGTTTGTATTTAAAGACATTTAAGTTATTTTTATTTGTTATAATTGTTATTCAATATTTTGTAATATGATATCATTTTTTGTTTTTTTTCAGTTTCAATCTGTACCCTATACATACAGATTTCTCATATATATGCACATATCATGTTTTGGTTATTGTTTTTTGAATAATTTTATGTTTCGACATAGTATCACAAGTTTTTCCTAGTTTCCTTGTGAAGATATATTGGAATAATATTTCGAAAACTTCCTTGGTCTGTTCACTGTTTGTTTTCGATTTTTATTCCAATATATAGCAAATGCACCATCTTTATTATCTAGTTTTAACAATAAAAGGTATTAAACATCTCCACTTGTTTGATTTCCCACTGTTCATTTTCAGCTCGATAGTCACGTTTATTGTACAGTTGAAATTGGTTCTCCCAATCGCAAAAACAATTTGGATTTTTGCTATTGGGAGAAACATTTCGACTACAATAAACTTGATTCTATTTTAAATATAAATTTAACTAAACAAATGTCAAAACATCAGCTGATTCCTGGCAGTATTTTGACGCTTGACAGAAAGAAATGACATTCGCATTCTGACAGGGTATGTCTTTGATCATCGCGTATTCTTTGGGACAAAATCCGAAATAGCTACGAAGTACGTTTCCAACAAAATAAAATGGCCGCTGACATGTGACACTGTCATTCGTGTTGCTCTCGGAATTGCAAGGAATTTGCCTTCTTTCAGTGTATATGTTTTGTGGCTTAAATGGGACGAGGCCATTCCATAGGTTAGGTATTGTATTGACACATAGATATCATAACCTAATATGGATCGGCCCTGTCCGATCCTTCCCGTACATCGCCGCGTACGGATAGCAGCGCGAAAGAGATAGAGCTACGAAACAGGCAAAAAGCCCGTTTATTCAATGGATTATATATGGAGACATTATACTTTTATGCATTTTTTGAGCGCGTATATGGATATTTTCATGCAAATGTTTGAAGATTAGGAAAACACTGATAAATATTAAATTGTTTGATGAAAATGTAAAAAAAAACTTCCGAAATAATGTCTTTTAAATTCATATTAATGCGACGATGGAGATTTTAAAAATATGTCTCTTGATGCGAATACATATCTGCAAATAATTTGTTTATACCTTTATTGGCTAAATATCGAAATGAAGGCATTGTTGGGACCCCTTGTAATGATTTATTTTTATTAAATTCCTGGAAATCAATCAACATATATATAAAAATATCCATATACGCGCTCAAAAAATGCATAAAAATATAATGTCTCAATATACGATATATATACATAATACTAATAATTCAATATAAATTCATTGATAGTTGATAGTTTTTAATCTTTTATTTAGAAGTATATGTATTATAAATTTCAACGATGTGGTGCTACAATATTATGAATTGTCCTTGGTAATGTTTTTCTTTTTATAAAATTACTTGACTTGTGTAAATATAAATAAACATAATGACACCAATAAATTATCTATATCTATCAAATAAATACATAAGATAAAATATAAATTGGTACGCTCATAGCATCAATGCGAATGACTACAGTAACACAAACTCACAGCTTAAAAGAATATGATCATTTTACATTTACAATATATTGCAGTACATACATCTGTAGGTGATTGGGTTATTATCATAAATCATATATGTCAAACAGCTGCAACATTTTAATCAGAAACTGCAGAAATTAGTCTTCCTTCTGGAAGTTCGTCACAGAGAAACTCTTTCAAATTTTAATTCGCTGTACCAGCCAAATGCAGCAAGAAGTATCTCAATACATTGTCTTGGAGAGACCATCATCTAATCTAATCTAATTTTGAAGTTGCACAAAAAATTAACAGGACCAACTCTAGGGCGATTTTAAAACAATTATATATTGATGTTTAAATGAATTAATTTTGTGAACTGTTCTCGTATTCTGGAAACAACTTCATTTTTTATTTCATTTAAAGTGGAAAATATATTACCTTCCGCACACAATATACTACTATAAGCCATAGCATTAAATGAATAAAATATCAAAAGCATACCTTGCATACCTTCAATATCAGAGAGTTTTCAGAATTAAGTTTATTTTTGCTCTTAAGATCATCTATAACAGCATTGAGGTTTTTCAACTTATGAGTAAGTTTTCGCTTTTGCTGACGTATAATTTCATAAAAATTATTTTTCTGTCTTATCATTTTCTGCAAAACCTGCCAGCGAGCCTGCCAGTATATCTTCTGCTTTACAGGGAATTCCAAGTCATCCTCTAGAAAATCTCCAAAATGGACAGGATCACGTCTCCTAAAAATTCTACTTACATATACATCTAACGAAAAATATTTCTCCATACCTTTTTCTATTTATCCTGACAGAAACAGCTCCATCAGCTGTGGCTTGCCTTGTTAAGGTAGCATTATCACATGATGTTGATGGTTCTGAATTTTCAATATGAACTGACAATAGAAAGAAATAATTCAAGCATAAAGTATGTTATTATAATACAGCTATATATACTTACAATGACTGTTTTGTTAAAATCCTTCGAGTTCTTTCTACTTTTAATAAATGTCCAGGAAAATCAAAAATATTGAGGGTACAGCATCCTTTTCAAACGTAATGTATCCATATGAGCCTCAACATAGTCACTATGTTTGAAATACTTGCTGCATATAACTGCCCTAGTACCAGGTACAAAGTCCTTTCCCAGCAATGCTCCTATCTACTTTTTCAGCAAGGCATATCATCTCTTGGAGAGCTAAAATTGAAATATCACATTCTTTTATTTGTTACCTATCACTGGATACTTAATTGGCAGTTGTCTCAAAAGGCTTAGAATTTCAGAAGCTACAAAGAGACAGCTGTTTTTATCTTTCATCAGCTACGCTTTTATTGAACTGAATAACGAACATGTGTCATACACACAAACGACAAGTGGTAAATAAGTTCTTTCATAGGCAGAAACGACTGAAAAAACGTTTTATTTATCTACAGGCATATTTTAGAACGTTTGTAAATCCATATATATGTACAATAATGTAGAGTAAAAACGTGCTACACAAAAATGATACTAAAATATAAATATATTAGCTATACTTACCAATGGAATTTCAGGTTTCCTCCTTTAACATCCCGGGATGTACAATTGAAGGCTGAACAAGAGCTCACCATTGTTTTACAATAAATAAAACACGATAAACTGAAGAGATACACTGAAAATCAACGTAAACTATACAGGCGCCGATCATTGTTTTGCCCGGTTCTTTATCCGTCTCTGTCGCGCCGCTACTAGGCGCACGCTCTCTCTCTTACGGCACGTCCATATTAGGTTAGAATGTCAATGTATTGACACTTCATTGACCAACACCAACTTGAACTTGGAAAAAGTGTAGAAAAACATTCCCATTCCTTCGAATTGTGGTCTTAATTACCCCATATTATGTTTTCTTCAAAATGTTAAGATCAATATTGGTTAAAAGCCTTTCGAAAAAACAATTTCTAGATTCAGTTTTATCAAAACCTAATACATGTTTACCAATAAGTTTACAAAATGTACACCAAGCAACAATACACACAAGCAACCAGCTCACTTCAAAGAGTAGCAAATCTGGAGAAAAGGAGTTTTTGGTGAGGTTGAAAAATGATCCAGATGCTTTTGGCCCTCCAAAAGAACTAGAAGTTTATGATGAAGGCGATCTACAGGAAGAACAATTTTATGAAGACCAACCTTTACCATCTCAAAAATTAAGCACTAAACAGTATGCAGACATGATAAAAGACTTGATAAAAAATCGCCATATTAAAGAAGCTATAGACTTAGTCGAAGTTAGGATGATAAAAGAAGATAGAGTTAAACCAGAAAATTACATCTACAATCTACTTTTAGGTGCTTGTGGCCGAGTTGGATATACAAAAAAGGCTTTCCAACTGTACAATGATATGAAAAAAAGAGGGCTTCAAGTTACAGGTGGTACTTACACAGCTCTGTTCAATGCTTGTGCAAATAGTCCATGGGCTACAGATGGTTTAGCTAGAGCAAAAAAACTTCACCAGATTATGATTGAGAAAGGGTATGAGCCAAATGACACAAATTACAATGCAATGATAAAAGCTTTTGGAAGATGTGGTGATTTGAACATGGCTTTTACAATAGTAGATGAGATGATAACAAAAGATATTTATCCAAAAGATGACACAATTAATTTCTTACTACAAGCTTGTATAACAGAGAAACATGCTGGCTTCAGACATGCATTGCTTGTATGGCATAAATTGATAGAGAGGAATATCAAACCGAACATATTCACTTACAATTTGATGTTACGTTCAATTAGAGACTGTGGTCTAGGTGATCTAGAAAGTACACAAGATATCATAAATAGATTGGTTTCTCCAGACAGTGCAATGCTACAGATTGAAGATCAAAAATTGCTAACATCTGGCCTAAGTCAAATTGAATTGGATAATAATCTGCATCAACAAAAAAATGATCTATCAATATATAATAAAATTAGTTGTCCAAATCAAACTGAATTGGATAATAATCAGTATCAAAAAAACAATCCATTAACAGATGATGGAATTGATTCTACAATAAATAATATTCAGCCAGTAGCACAGTGTTGCAATACTGAAATAAAAGAAATCCAAATGAAAGTAGACACTGTAATTCGGCCAAATTTAATGGCTACTCCACCACATCTGGGAAATATCATTTCACTATCAGAGATAAAGAAACCAGAAGAAAGACTGTTGCTTGTAGGAGGAGCAAAGGGATTTCTATCAAACATGAAGGAGCATAACTGTGTTCCTGACATTAAGACGTTTACTTTATTGTTAGATACAGTTCCTACCACATTAGCTGCTGAGAAGGAATTGCTTAATGCTATGAAGAAATTCAATGTAAGACCAGATATAGATTTCTTCAATATGCTGATTAAAAAGCGAAGCTTAAGGTTTGATTATGAGTCGGCAAAGGTATGGATATTATTTCCATTATATATACTGCTTCTCAGTTTTTAATAAATAATTAAATTTAAAGGCAAAAAAATTGGTTAGTTATTTGACACGCTACTTCCCACACATTTTCATTCTAAAATCTATTAAAACTTTTGCTTAGGCTGAAATACGAGCTGAAATATAATAATCATAGAAAAAATGAAACAATTTTCAAAAAGTTTGATGATGTAATGAAATCAGCATTTATTTGAAAATCAAGTAAAAGTACTTTTCTTGGAATGGCATACTCATAAATATAGAAGTCTCAGAATAGGTAGCTATCACTACCCACCTGCTGAATATGTCTGCTCTCTCCAAATTCCTCCACTTCCATCTTGAGGAATGATCAAGAACCATGAAAACATTCAGAGGAAAAATCAGCATTTCTTAAATGCCTCATTTTTCTCTTTTTTTAATTACCTACTTTACCACTAATGTACTGACTTACATACTTGCTACAACTATCTATCAAAAATGTATTGTCCTTAAATTAGGAGTTGACATGATGTAATTATCAAAGTACATGATTTGAATAAAGCACTATTTGAGGCTAGTCTAACTGACCGCTTACCCCCTTCCTTTCTCAATATTAACACCCCTGAAAAAAATTTGAAAAATGATCAATGATCTCTAAAATGGCAGAATACTTGAGAAGTGGGCAATGCTACCAACGTATTCCCATTCTTATTTTACAAACAAACCAAGGTGGTAATTCACAAGGTAATTCATTCGAATGTTGTCAAAAAATGTATGACAGGTCAAAAATAAAATTGTTTATCACTTTCTGCATTTTGGTGTGAAAAATCAAAAATTCTATATGTGATTATGGCACTTCATTGCATATGTAGTATACAAAACTTCTTTATTTTGTAGGAGGTTCTAGAATTAATAGATGCACAAAAGTACAGACCTGACCTGATAACTTATGGGGTGTTATCTTTGGGTTGCAAAACAAAAGAAGAAGCTATGGAACTCATTGAAGCAATGAGGGCATGTAACTACAGGTAAACATTCTCATTTTTGCATGGTATAGTATCATCCACCAAGCCAAGGCTTCATCTTATTATGCTAAATAGACAGGAAAATACCTGGGAAACATTAACCATTACATATCACTTTTTATTTTATTTTAATTATTATAATTGCAAAAAAATATGAATTTGAGTTATTCTATTTCTTTTTATTTGGCACAAAAACCTTGCTGATATTATGTAACTTGAAAAGTGCTCATATGAATATCATGAAATGTTTACCATTACTCAAGAACTAAGTTCTCAAACATGGTTGGTTCTAACCTGGTGGTTACATTTTTTTTTTGGCAACTTAGTGCAATAATTAATACTGCTTCGTTCCATTTCTAATACAAATATTCATTTCAAGTGTAGATGTATTCCATTGTGCTTGACTGGTCCAAACATTGACATTTTGGCCATATCTGTGACCATTTTCAGAGTACAGACTTGACAAAAATCAGTTTTAAATTAGTGGTCAATTGATGAAATTAGTTAGAAAAAGCACTGCAGGGCTCACAAGATAGCTCATATATCTATTGCCTGTGTGGGGAACATGTTGTAAAACTAGTTTTAATGCAGTACAATGTACAAATACCTTAGAACAAGGTTTTAAAGATTCAATTTAATTATGATAAATTAACTAACACAGACAAATTATATAGGTTGTGAACTCTGTATTTCTAAACATAGTATTGGAGTTTGAGCAAATCAAATTATTTTACAAAATATTAAGCAAAACGCAGAAATCTAATATTAATATTGTAGTGACAAATGACGTACACAGTTACAGTACCAGATTCCAAAATAATATTTATCAAATAAATTCAAGAACAAATACCAAGATAAGGAGGGCTAATACGGGGATCCCAGAAACTAAAAGATACGAGGTCGGTTAAACGGAAGTAAAGTTGCGCTCTTACGTGCCCACCAATATGCCGTTTAGAAAGTTCTAAAATTCCGAATAGTTCCGGAGATATTCGAAAAAAACCGAAATTTCAAAAAATCGTTTTATTTTTTCTCGCTTTATTTGGCAACGAATTTTAGAAAAATTATCAAATTTACTTGCCACTCTTCTTGCTCAATCCAACGGCGTTAATAGATTTTGGATCCGACGTTTCTTCTTCGAGTGGTCATCATCAATTTAAATACGGTCCTGACTTTCTGATATCGGAATCCGAGGGTCCTTTTTATTCTAAATACAATGGGAGTGTTCAACGGGACTTAGCGGACGTCGGCGCTTGTGGGCGCTTTGCGCTAACTAACCGATGAACGACAAGCTGTCAAAAAAGCGCCAGTCAGCTTGGTAAGCGCTTTAAAAAAGCGCTGTTTGGTTAGCAAAGCAGCACATAACTGGAAAAAAGTTATTTGTAGTTCTGAGAGAAGCAGTTACCTTTGTTTAGTGTCAATTTAATATCAGGTTTTGTGATTTTATAGCCTAGGTTTTTGACAATGCAAATAATAAATATTAGAATATGGAAATGGATATGACAGTTTTATCACGTCAAAAGGAAAGTCGTTCAACGGTCACTTCTAGCGCCTGCAAGCGCTTCCACGCTAGCGCTTTTGCGCTAGGTCGCGTTGAATACACCCATTGATGCATAACACATTATGGTTAAATAGCATTTCAAGTTTTTTTTATAAAACCTGAACATTTTGAGATCCGGAGATGTATTTCCCATATTGGATAAAAAAATATCTCATAAATGAGCAACATAGTAGTCAAGTTTTGAAACCCCTTTTCGTTGCGACTTCAACGATGTATCACGCGTCATGGTTCATTTTCCTTTTAGTATTATTATAATTAGGAATTTTTAAATAGGGACCTTATACAGCGCTGTTGAATAAGTTTACAGTTTGACTGTTTAAGTATTTGATAATATTCCAGTGCCTGAATTTTGTTGGAGTGGTACTCACGTACTTATTCCTAGCAAATTTAATTCTAAAATAATGTGCCCTTCCTGCCTAAACTCAGTATGCTTTGGAAAACAAATGAATGCACTAATGGCATATTACACATACCTACATTTAAATTGACAGTCACATAGTTTCCTTGATGGAGTGTTTACAGTTGTAAAGTGATTATTACTGTTTTTATAAAAATCTCAAACATGTTCTCTGATAATGAAAAGTTTGATATGGTGACATGTTTCATTTTATCCAACAAAATGTTATGCTGCAGAACGCGTGTATCTTGAGCGATATCCCGAACGAAGGCAGCCAAATAGAAGAACGTTTGCCAAATTAGTAGCCAACTTGAAGGCATATGGTTCATTCAAGGAGCCTGTAGCTTCGCGGCAAAGGTAAATGATTTTTTGTTAAATGTCATTGAATATCCTGGCACATCAACCCCGCGGATTGGACAAAACTTTCATATACCAAAATCAACAGCACATTTTATTCTACATAAACACTAATTTCATCCATACAAATACAGAATTTTCCAAGGACTCAGACCGGGTGATGCTGAAAGACGTCGATCTTTTAGCGAATGGTACACAAGGAAATGTCCGGAAAACAAGAATTTTCCATATCAAATAATATTTTCTGATGAGTCCATGGTTACCAAAAATGGTGTTTTTAATAGAAGAAATACCCATTACTAGTTTGATAACAATCCGCGTCTAACCAAAGAATTGAGACATCAACATCCCTATGGGTTCAATATGTGGGCATGGAATTTTTGGAACAACGACAATAGGGCCATTTTTCTACCATAATAATTTGACAACAGAGCGTTACTTTCATCTACTGCAAAATGACTTAGAAAATGCTCTTGACAATTTGCCTCTTGCACAAATTCGCGATTGGATGCAGCAGGATGGTACCCCTGTACATAACTCGCGACCCGTCAGAGAATACCTTTCAGTAAAATTTCCAGAGAAAGTTATATCAACGTATTCTGAAACACCCTGGCCTGCACGTTCACCTGACATAACCCTGCTGGACTTTTACCAATGGGGGTTTATAAAAAATTACGTTTATCAACAGAACTTCCATACAGAAAAAGAATTGATGTTAGTTTTAGAAGAATTTAGCAATATTACCCCCGAAATTCTGACCAGGGTATTAGAATCGACAGTAGTTAGAAGATGCTATTTGTGTTTAGAAAATCAAGGAAATCTATTTGAACATATGCTGTAGATTTCGTGGCCCTATTCATATTCGTTTTTCGTTGTTTTATGTTTAAGCTCATATCGTTAATTTAGTTTTCTTTGTTAATTTTTGCTTTCATTGAATTAATGTTAATTATTAAATAAAACCTTTCTGTGTGTCGTTCACTCAGCAATTTAATGTTATTTCTTCTGTTATTTGATATAATAGCTACTATGTTGCTCATTCATGAGATATTTCTTATCCAATATGAGAAATACAGACCCGGATCTCAAAATTTCGAGGTTTTATAAAAAAAAATTGAAATCCCATTTAACCATAATGTGTTATACTTCATTGTATTTAGGATAAAAAGGACTCTCAGATTCCGATATCAGAAAATCAGGACCGTGTTTGAAAAAAGAAAGTTGATGATTTTTTTATGGTCAACCCGCCGCAAAGGCTAAAAGCCTATGGCGCTGTAGGAGCGCTGCGAGAGGATAAGTGTCGGTGCACGTTAGATTTGAAACGCTGCAGGTTGTAGCCGGCGGGAAACAAATTCCCCGGCAGCTCATTCCACAGCGTGGAGGAGACTGGTTCGTGCAGGTAAGGATGATCTCGCAGAGCCTCTCTAGTGTTCCTTGTTCGGGCGGCCTTTGCTGTTATTACCTGGGAGGGCTCACTGTGGAGGTCCTTTGTGAGGTTAGGTGTATCGATTAGTCTAATTGCTCTCCTCTGGATAGTGTCTAGAAGCTTTAGAGAGTACTTCTGAGCGCATTCCCACACATGGGAGCATTACTCCAGCGATGGTCGAATCTGTGCCTTGTAGAGCAGCAGTAGTTGCTCTGATGTGTACAGCTTCCTACAGCGGAACAAAACTCCATGCTTCTGGGATTCCGTTTTAGCAATTCTGACGACGTGGTCGTGCCAGGACATGTTGTTGTAGATGGTGATCCCCAAAAGCTTGACGCAAGGTGACTCGTCTATGGGGTGACCCTCCATTTCCACTGTTGGTAAGCCAACGTGAGACTTCTTTGTAAGTGTTGTTGCCTGAGTTTTTTGTACGTTGAACTTTATTTGCTAATCCCCACTCGACAATTGTTTTGATATCGGCGTTGATCTGTGAGGCATGCTGCTGTCGCCGACGTACCATCTCCTGGGATGATAGTGGCTTGCCTGGTTCCATGCACGACACTAATGTACTGTCATCTGCGAAGCTGTAAATTGGATTGGATGTTATTTCCAGCAGCTCGTTGATGTACAGCAGAAACAGTGTAGGGGATAGGTCAGATCTCTGAGGAACACCGGCGTTTATTGAAAATACGTCTGATGAGCAGCCCTCGACTACAACAAACAGAGATCGGTCGTTCAAAAAGCTATTCAGCCACTGGCGCAGACCAGGTGGTAGTCCATAAGCAGCAAGCTTCACCAGAAGTCCGTCATGCCATACTCTGTCGAAAGCTTTCGATATATCAAGTGCAACAACACGGGATTCGCCATGATTGTCTATTGCTCTGTTCCACAAGTGAGTGACGTAGGCAAGGAGGTCACCTGTAGACCTGTGCTTACGGAAGCCATACTGGCGATCATTTATGATGTTATTGTTGTCCAGGTATTTCAGGAGTTGTGTGTTAATGACGTGTTAATAAATAATAAAGTAATGAAATATAGAAAGGTTTTCCTTACAAAGCTTTATTAACTAATCTATGTTTATATACAATATCTGAAGGATTTTAATTTGCACTTAAAGTAATATACGTACATCCTGTAAATAAACATCTGTGGATACGTGCGTAATTGACAATTTTACCGCATAGTTTGGGCGTAGTCGAACTTCTTGATCAAAATTTGTAGGTATGTGTGGGTAACAAAAATGGATGTATATTGATGAGTGTGATATGAGAGGTTTTTTATATGGCGACAAAATATTTATGCAAATAATATTTGTATTTCAAATGTCTTACTCACTTACTAATATTTAGATATATGACTTGCAGGTTGAATGCTGAAATCCTAGGTACAATGCTAAAACAAGGTTGTTATCATGTAAACTTTAAATATGTTATGTACATAATGGACTTGTGCGAATCGGAAGGAGTTCGACCAAATAAAAAGTTTGTAGAAACGCTGGAAGAGTTTAAAAAACGTTGTAGGGACCTTGAAAAATCTAAGGTGAGTGAAGTTGCTACACTATCTTTTGAAAAATGATGATATTATTAGTCATTACAGAATTTAAGTGTATATGAATAATGGAAGGTGAGATATTTTTCAGTGATTGCTGTATGCCTTATTGGCAGATTGCACCTGCAACTTAATAGAGTAGAATAATTATTTGCTTACACTCTGTTTATAGAATAATTAATGAGAAGTGCATTACTAAATATACAGGGTGATCTATGACGAATGGAAAATACTTCAGGAAAAGACTACAGCCCATTTCCAACAAAAAAAATGCAGTCCGGTTGTGACTCAGTTCTTCCCACACATAATGATGAAACCATTTTATTATTTTCCCATGGCATGAAACTATAGTGTGAAATCCCCTTGCAACCAAATCATCGCCCACCCGTCCGCAAAAAAGAATCCAACACAAAAATTCTCGTAAATAGTTTCTTGTGTCTCCCTCCTTAGGAACTAGGGCGTCATAGTTTTTTCTTCATGCTTCAACTGGACAATGCGAAAGCGTCCAAACCATCTAAAAAATAAGTTTGAGCTGTTTTTATATTTTTAGTTTTTTTTATTATTGCTGCGCCGATTTTTCAAAAACAGACGCGTTTTCCATTCTCGCCGCGGCAGTTAATTCTGTGTCAAAATTTCATTAAAATCAATTCAATAATTTTCGCTTTACGCAATATACATAGAACGAAATAAAGCAAAACTCGTATGTATACATGGCAAAATTGGTTTCTGTAATAGGCATGCCAACGTTCAGACGAACTTAAAAGAGTGTAATATTCCGCTACGTATTTCTTCCACAGGTCAATGGACAAACTAATATCAATACAACAAATTTTTTTAGTTTTACAACCCTTACCCGACAACCGCCCCAATTTCACCCCCACCCAAAAAAAGTAGAAATTGATCAGGAACCCCTAAAACGCCTAAAAACAGAGTTTGATGTGTTTTTATATTTTTAGTTTTTTTATTATTTCTGCTCCGGCACTGACACGATTTTTCCAAACTTACGCGTTTTCCAACCTCGCCGCGGTAGTAATACTGTGTCAAAATTTCATTAAAATCAATTCAATAATTTTCGCATTACGCAGTATAGAACGATCTAAAACAATACTCGTATGTATACATCACAGGTCCCTTCGTTTCTATAGTAACCAAGGCAATGTTTGGATGGGTCTAAAAAAGTGTATTGTGCCACTAGGTTTTTCATTCATAGGTCAATGGACAGCCCATTACGAATACAAATTTTCAGTTTTGGAACCCCCTAATCCCCCCTACCCCAAATTCATTTCCACCCAAAAAGAGTACAAAATGATCAGAAACCCCTAAAACGACTAAAAACGAAGTTTGAGGAATATTTGAAATTTTTTGTTTTTTGCTAATTACTCCGCAGTAGTATAACAAAGCGGGTTCTGGCTCACTTTGCATAATTAGGTTTGTCGGATGGACTGTGGATGGCCAGTGTGGGGGTTACCACGGTGCGTTTCCAAGAAGTGATATGAAGAAGAGTCTTTGGAGAGGTGGTCGATGATCGGAGTGCGTTTGGGGCCCCCGCAAGTTTTCCTAACCTAACATTTTCTAGCTCATCGGTTTTGAACTTGGCGTTGTGGCGTGGTGTAGGTGGTGGTGCGATGGCGGGTTAGGGCTTCTTGGGGCTTCTTAGATATTGGGGCATGTGTGTGTGGGGCCCCCGTGAGGCAGTTATGAGATTGTATAATAATTTCATAATTTCCTATATAGTAAACGTATGGTCGGGCGTGTCGGGACAAGTCAGAGTAGATTGAACGGTACTTATAGTGCGGATTTGCCTGGCTTGCATCGAGCGTCGGTGGCCGCGGTGGTCGAGGCGGCGGTGTATGGGACGGCGTTCGCGTTGGGGCGTGAGTTCGAGTCCGAGGCCGGACAGTTTTTTTTTTATGATTGTCTTGCGTGTATGTTATAATAAGTTGGCTGTATGGAACGGCGTTCGCGTTGGGGCGTGAGTTCGAGTCCGAGGCCGGACAGTTTTTTTTTTATGATGTGTTTGTCTTGCGTGTATGTTATGAGTTGGCTGTATGAAAAAAAATATTTTTCGGAACGTTTGTGTAATGATTGAAATATATTTATGTGGGAAAGTTATAGGACTCATGCTGAAAACGAAATCTGACTTGTCCCGACACGCCCGACCATACGTTTACTATATAGGAAATTATGAAATTATTATACAATCTCATAACTGCCTCACGGGGGCCCCACACACACATGCCCCAATATCTAAGAAGCCCCAAGAAGCCCTAACCCGCCATCGCACCACCACCTACACCACGCCACAACGCCAAGTTCAAAACCGATGAGCTAGAAAATGTTAGGTTAGGAAAACTTGCGGGGGCCCCAAACGCACTCCGATCATCGACCAGCTCTCCAAAGACTCCTCTTCATATCACTTCTTGGAAACGCACCGTGGTAACCCCCACACTGGCCATCCACAGTCCATCCGACAAACCTAATTATGCAAAGTGAGCCAGAACCCGCTTTGTTACACTACTCTCCGCCCCCCATACAACGATTTCCAAAATTATAGGAACATTACCTACTACGACCCACAAGATATCGCTACCAAATTTCATCACAATCCATGCAGCGGTTACTGAGATTATGACGTTAGAAAAACGGCAACAGACTGGTCGAAGACAGACAGACAGACCGACGGAAATGAGTGACGTGGATTTTCGTTATTGTAGAAACCATAAAACGCCCAAAAAGCGTATTATCACAAGATCGAAAATTTTTGCGATCACAATACCCCCCTCACCTATGAGTGTGGGAAGTAAAAAGTCATCTAAGGTAGGGTCCGATTTTCAGCTGTTTCAGAGGAAAATTGATTTTTATTTTCATTAAAATACAGACCTCCAAACGGAAACCCTAATAAAAAAAATGTTATTGTTGCGTCTAGGAAATTGGGTATTAGTCCTTAGAAAAAATGCTACACGGCATTATCGAATAAAAAAAGTGATCATGTATCAAACAATTCGCCAGATAGGGTCAAAATCAGCATGTGTTGAAGAGTAACTTCAGGAAACGCTACAAAAGTATGAATTTATCAAAAAAAAATCACCAAATAATTAACCGTGCACTTTAAGGTAAAACATTCCCATCTTTCTAGTTATCCATTGGTACCACGAGCGTGTAAATTTGGGAAACAGGCAGTAAGATTGCATTTAAGCTCTAAAAGCCTAATGGATCTCCGAGAGCATAAAATTTCAACAGACCGTTTGGCAAAAACTTGTCATCAGATTTTTTATTTTTGTTATGGGTACTTGAATCATATGTTATTACATTCATAGTCAGTCATATAAAGTGGTTGGTTACTGAAAACTTCGGCATAGGATCTCAAAATTGTATAATTTTAGAATAAAACTTCAAGTTGTAATTTAAAATAGATTCGTCTTAAAAATTCGCTAGGCAAGCAAGCAGAACATGCAGGCCATGTTATAAAGCATCTCGTATTCGTACATTTTCAGTAATATATGGATTCATCCATCCAAAGAATCCTACTTAAAAAAGTTGCATCTACGGCGTCCACATTAAAGCAGGTAAGACCCGGCCAATGTCTTTAAATTATTCATTTGTAAACATCATTATCACTGTAGATCGATCATGAACGTATTTACGCTAAAGATGAAACTGTGTATGATTTCCGTGCATGCGTGAACACCAACACCGTTGCTTGCTATAAAAGTAGAGACGCAGCTGTCACAATCAACTGGATCTTAATTTGCGCAGGCATGCGTTCATTATTGTCGATTTATGTACGTTCATGGTTGATCCATAGCGTGTTCACTCTAAAGATACCTACTTCGTTCTGGATGATTTACGACCTTTCATTTATACGTTAGTGAAAATCTACGGATACACGATACTTTATAATGTGGCTTGCATGCTCTGCTTGATTACCTAGCAACTTTTAAGAGATTACCTAGCGACTTTTCAAAACAAATCCATCTTAAATTACAACTTGGATATATCTTTCAAAATTATACAATTTTAAGACCCTATACCGAAGGTTTGGTTAACAGAACACTTTTTATGAGTAACGGTGAGGTAATAGTACATTATTTAAGTACCTATAACAAAAATTAGAAATCCGAAGACAAGTTTTTGAAAAACCCTCTGACTTTGTACTCTCGGAGATCCGTTATACTTTTAGAGCTTATATGGAATCTGATTGCCTGTGTTTACCACATTTACAACAAGTTTGTGGTACCGATAGATAACTAGAAAGATGGGCATGCTTTTACCGTGAAGTGTACCGTTAATTATTTAGTGATTTTCAATATAGGTAATTTAATTTTTTGTAACGTTTCTTGAAGTCACATTTCAAGACATGGTGATTTTGACACTATCTCGCGAAGTGTTTGATACATGATCACTTTCTTTTAGTCTATAATGACGTGATAGCATATTTTCTAAGGAGTAATACCAAAAATTCCGAAATCTGACAATAACATTTTGTTTCATTAGGGTTTTCGTTTGGAGGTCTGCGTATCTTAATAATCAATTTATCTCTGAAATAGTTGAAAATCGGACCCTGCTTTATATGACCTTGTTGGAAATGAGCTATACAGTCTCCTCCTAAAGTATTTTCTACTCGACATAGAACACCCTGTATAAGTCAGATAGACATAATATACATACAGGGTGAGCTTTTAGTACCGGATCGGTCGATAACTCCACTACTGCAGAAGTTGTATGATAAAAGTTTTTGCCAAGGATATGCTCCCTACTTAGAAAATATTTAAATGTATACAAGGTGATTCATAATTACGTGGTGATGCAAACATACACTTTTTGACATATTTAGATTCTACTAGTGATTCCCGTTCTTAAAATATAACGTATTGTAACATTATTGTATAGTATTTCAAAAGTTAGGACAATTTCTATATCCAAATCACCGCCAAATGAATGTACTGTATATTGAAAATCTAGTTTTCACATAGGCTGTAAAAAAAGTCGCCAACGCATATTTGTATAAAGGGTGAGGTAGAATGCAAAAACTAGATTTTCTCTTTTTTTAATATGTAACCCCCCATATTTTATTATACCAAAAAATTGCCTTCAGTATGCTCTTTCATATTTGCATTTCATATACCTACATTCATCAGTTTCCGAGATATTTCGATTTTTATGCAAATTTTAAATATACTTCCTATTTGTGTACTGAAGTTTATTTATTTTAAGAAAGTATTATCAACTTTATTTGTATTTAACGAACAACAAATCTAAGGTCAAAATAGTATTTGATGAAGTCAAAACCCTGAATTATCGAGATAATATAGGCAAGTACGTACTGAGGAAACGAGTTTATAGACGTGATCCATAATTATCAAGCAGATTCATTATGAAATGAAAATACCACAGAAACTGATGAATGTAAATATATGAGATGCTATAAAAATATGAAAGAGCCTATTGAAGGCAATTTTTGGTATAATAAAATATGGGGGTTACATCAAAAAAAAAAAAGAGAGAAAATCTAGTTTTTGCACTCTACCTCACCCTATACAGGGTCGGCCAATAGTGCGTGGACGGAGGATTGTGGGCTTACTAAAAAATATTTCAAAAATCTGTCACTTGATCATGGTAGGGACCCTTGAGGGCTACAAAGTTAAAATATTTTCACTTGAATTTTTATACAGGGTGATTCATATCAAACTTACATTTTTTTGAATGGAACCCCCTATACAGGGTGGGCCAATAGTGCGTGGACGGAGGATTGTGGGCTTACTGAAAAATATTTCAAAAATCTGTTACTTGACCATGGTAGGGACCCTTGAGGGCTATAACGTAAAAATATTTTCACTTAAATTTTGACGTTTATACAGGGTGATTCATATCAAACATACATTTTTTGAATGGAACGCCCTATATATTTATATTTATGACTTTATGTAGCACACGTGGAACTTTAGACGAACCGTTTAGGCGCAAATCACCATTTTTGGTATAAGTAGGTATCAGAAAAAAATTGAATATCGCAGCGATTATAAAACTTAGAAGGCCGTGACTTTGCGGTATATGAAATGCGTCACCTAAGGTCAGATGGCTAAATTTTAATTCTTTTTGTACTTGGAGAAATCAGTAGATTAATTAAGGAAACTTTAATCACAGATAACTTGATTTTTTCAAATGGGAATGCCTATTTTGGTTTAAAGAATCAAATGTAAAATTTGATTACCTTTCTAACGATATAGCATTCTTGATGTCAATCTTTTTTAGTTTTCGTTTTATTTCAAATTTTTAGTCAAATCGGTGTTTTTCAATTTTCCTGCGTGCAAGCAACCTAGCGGGCCAGGAAAAATAAACAAAAGCTCGTTAATATGGAAGAAACCAACTAACTTAGTAGAAAGATGCAAACTAACTAGAGCAACGAGGCAAGGTTATGAAAATTTCTTACAACACATTAACTCTAACCGGATACAACAGCGGCAAGAAATCTAATGTCAATGAGTAGCTGGGGTATGACAGAAGTGTTTGTTTTTCACAGCCTGCTAGCTATTGAGGTCTACTAGAGGTGGACAACTTTCCAAAACGATTAAAAATTTTGAAACAAAAAAAGGAAAACTGCCAGCAATTTTTGCTTATAGTCTAACAGGTTTAGAATAAAATTTCACATTTAATGGGATAAAAAATTAGTCGTTTCCATTTAGTTAAGTCAAAAGTGAAGATATCTCCAACTGGAGCATTCTGAACATATTAAAATAATTGCTAGAATTCTTTAATTAGGCTATGTTGTAATTGTGATTATTTCATGTAGTTTTCTGCAAACTAAATTATGTTTTACAATGCAAGCAGACTGCAATTCAAGTTTACATTTTCCGCGATTTTGCTAATAAGTAGAAGTACCTACTGAAGAATTTGAAGGGTCCCAGTCAGAGGTATCATTACTTTTGACTTACGGAAATGGCTACTTTTTTATAGCATTAAATGTGAAAATTTATTCAGAAGACATAGATATTCTACTGCCAGCAACAATCACTAGTAGTTTTCCAGCTACAATCACCTTGATTAAATATTTTTTTACTGACTTTGGAAATTGGATAATGGCTAGTAGGCTGTGAAAAATGAGCGTTCTTGTTACCGCTATTGTTTCTGGTTAGAGCTAATATGTTGTAAGGAATTTTCATAATCTTGCCTCGATGCTTTAGCTAGTTTGCATCTTTCTACTGAGTTAGTTGCTTTCTTCCATTATAACGAGCTTTTGTTTATTTTTCATGGCCTGCTAGGTTGCTTGCATGCAGGAAAATTGAAAAACACCGATTTGCCTAAAAATTTGAAATAAAATGAAAACCAAAAAAGACTGATATCAAGAATGCTATATCGTTAGAAGGGTAATCCAATTTTACATCAGATTCTTTAAACCAAAATAGGCATTCCCATTTGAAAAAATCAAGTTGTCTGTGATTGAAGTTTCCTTAATTTATCCTCTGATTTCTCCAACTACAAAAAGAGTTCAAATTTAGCCGTCTGACCTAAGGTGACGCATTTCATGCTTAGTCGTAGCGTAAAGTCAAGGCCTTCTAAGTTGTATAATCGCTGCGATATTCCATTTTTTTCTGATACCTGCTTATACCAAAAATGGTGATTTGCGCCTAAACCGTTCGTTTAAAGTGCCAGGTGTGATACATAAAGTCACACTATAATTGACCAAGGAGTCCAAATATGCAATAATATATAGGGGGTTCCATTCAAAAAAATGTAAGTTTGATATGAATCACCCTGTATAAACGGCAAAATTTTTTAAGTTATAGCCCTTAAGGGTCCCTACCATGGTCAAGTGACAGATTTTTGAAATATTTTTTAGTAAGCCCACAATCCTCCCTCCACGCACTATTGGCCCACCCTGTATATTATTGCATATTTGGATTCCTTGGTCAATTCTAGTGTGACTTCATGTATCACACATGGAACTTTAAACGAACCGTTTAGGTGCAAATCACCATTTTTGGTATATATAAGTAGGTATCAGAAAAAAATTGAATATCGCAGCGATTATGAAACTTAGAAGGCCTTGACTTGGCGGTCCGACTAAGCATGAAATGCGTCACCTTAGGTCAGACGGCTAAATTTGAATTCTTTTTGTACTTGGAGAAATCAGAGGATAAATTAAGGAAACTTCAATCACAGATAACTTGATTTTTTCAAATGGGAATGCCTATTTTGGTTTAAAGAATCAAATGTAAAATTTTATTACCTTTCTAACGATATAGCAAGAATGCTAGAAAGATATCAATCTTTTTTGGTTTTCATGTTATTTCAAATTTTCACTCAAATCGGTGTTTCTCAACTTTCCTGCATGCAAGCAACCTAGCAGGCTATGAAAAATAAACAAAAGCTCGTTAATGTGGAAGAAAGTAACTAACTTAGTAGAAAAATGCAAAGTAGCTAGAGCAGCGGGGCAAGATTACGAAAATTCCTTACAACATATTAGCTCTAATCAGAAACAATAGCGGTAACAAGAACGCTCATTTTTCACAGCCTACTAGCTATTAGCCAATTTCCAAAGTCAGTAAAAAAATATCTGATCAGAAGAAAACTACTAGTGGTTGTTGTTGGCAGTAGAATATCTATGTCTTTTGAATAAATTTGAATAAATTGTCACATTTAATGCTATAAAAAAGTAGCCATTTCCGTAAGTCAAAAGTAATGATACCTCTGACTGGAACCCTCCAAATTCTTCAGTAGGTACTTCTACTTATTAGCAAAATCGCGGAAAATGAAACTTGAATTGCAGTCTGTTGAATTGTAAAACATAAATTAGTTTGCAGGAAACTACATGAAATAATCACAATTACAACATAGCGTAATTAAAAAATTATAGCAATTATTTCAATAGATGTTCAGAATGCTCCAGTTGGAGATATTTTTATTTTTGACTTACCTAAACGGAAATGACAATTTTTTTTATCCCATTAAATGTGAAATTTCATTCTAAACATGTTAGACTGTAAGCAAAAATCGCTGATAGTTTTCCTTTTTTTTCAAAATTTTTAATATTTTTGGAAAGTTGTCAAGCTCTAGTAGACCTTAATAGCTAGTAGGCTGTGAAAAACAAACACTTCTATCATACCCCAGCTACTCATTGACATTAGATATATATTGCCGCTGTTGTTTCCGGTTAGAGCTGATGTGTTGTAAGGACTTTTAGTAATCTTGCCCCGCTGCTCTAGTTGGTTTGCATGTTTCTACTAAGTTAGTTGCTCTCTTCCATATTAACGAGCTTTTGTTTATTTTTCATGGCTGCTAGGTTGCTTGCATGCAGGAAAGTTGAAAAACACCGATTTGACTGAAAATTTGAAATAAAATTAAAACCGAAAAAGATTGATATCAAGAATGCTATATCGTTAGAAAGGTAATAAAATTTAACATTTGATTCTTTAAACCAAAATAGACATTGCCATTTGAAAAAATCAAGTTATCTGTGATTGAAGTTTCCTTAATGTATCCTCTGATTTCTCCAAGTACAAAAAGAATTCAAATTTAGCCGTCTGACCTAAGGTGACGCATTTCATGCTTAGTCGTACCGCAAAGTCACGGCCTTCTAAGTTTTATAATCGCTGCGATATTCAATTTTTTTCTGATACCTACTTATGCCAAAAATGGTGATTTGCGCCTAAACGGTTCGTTTAAAGTTCCATGTATGATATATAAAGTCACATTAGAATTGACCAAGGAATCCAAATATGCAATAATATATATAGGGTTCCATTCAAAAAAATATAAGTTTGATATGATTCACCCGGTATAAACGTAAAAATTTAAGTGAAAATATTTTTACGTTATAGCCCTCAAGGGTCCCAATCATGATCAAGAGACAGATTTTTGAAATATTTTTTAGTAAGCCCATAATCCTCCCCCCACGCACTATTGGCCCACCCTGTATACGAATATGCGTCGGTAACTCCTTTTACAGTCAGTATTAAAACTAGAGGATATTTTGTATCTTTCTGTCTAAAAAAAATAATTCTTGATACATTAATTTTCAATATACAGTACGTTATTTGGGAGCGATTTGGATATAGAAATAGTCATAATTTTTGAAATACACTGTATAATGTTACAATACCTTAAATTTTACATACGAGAGTTATTAGTAGAATCTAAAGATTGAATAATATATAGGGTGTATCCTGTATAAATCAAAATATTTTCTGAAGCAGGAGCATATCCTTGGCTACAACTCTCAACAACATTTTTCACTATCTTCTGCAGTAGTGGAGTTATCGACCCATCCGGTACTATAAACTCAGTATAAATCACGACTCTCGACGAGTGTGCGGATTCATAAAATCAACCCAGAAATGTAATGTATCCTAAGATCATATCACATTGACAAAATTTTAGATATAAAAATAGAATTGAGGTTATCTGAAAGGAAGTTTGAAAGGAGAACAACCTTTTACGTGGTTATTTACAATTTTAATGTACAAATGCAGCCGCGTTCGTTCGCTTATAACCACAGCATAATAAACAAGCAGCACAATAACTCAAGTTGGCGGAAATTGTAGGTGCATCCCCACTTTTGGATGGGTTTTTTGTAGGGATGGCAACGGTACTTCGATACTTCTGCACTAATATCGAGTTTTTTGTCATCGATACTTTTTGAGGCATTCCAAGCTGGTATCGATAATTTTGTATCGGTATCGAAAATAATTATATAATTATTGAAGCGTGTAATCAGTTGCACAAAATGCTCTCTACGAACCAAGCGCGCCTATTTGTATAAAAAATATCGAGTTGGTACCGGTATCGATATTTTCATTTTCGCATCTCTACCCAAACTTGATAGCTGTAAAATCATCCCAAATCCGTCCCAAGGTCAAATTTTGTGGGAACCATTTGTATATAGGAAATCCTCAGAGATATTATGCTGGTTGTTTATTATGCTGTGCTTATAACGAGGTCGCTGGAGCCAAAATAATTTGCTATAAGTGAACCATCTCTGTTTATGATTTTTCCTTAGATCATTGACAGCTATATTGTATTTACAACGAGCTCATGCATTTCTAAAAATGTCCGCGTTAGCGTTTCGTCAACAGTTTTTATTTCAAGATAAAAAACTTTCTCTGTTGTGCGTTATTATATTTTTAGGCTTAGTTCAGGACGGGCGTTAGGCGCGCGTTTTAGAAAACACCAAATTAGTATTTGTTGTCTATATGGTAACGCACCCAAATTGAGAGACATATAGCGCGTGTGAGGGGACGCATCACAGCTCCTTATTTTTTAACTACTGGATGGAAATGGATCTGCACAAATTGACTAAAGAATGCGGCGTGGCACGACTCACGGATAGTCGCGCGGAACTGTAGTTGATACACAATGCCACGTGTAGTGTTTTGCAACAAGTGCTTTTCTTTTATTCCTAAAAAATGGGAGTTTCAAACTATTCCTTTTCAGCATCATTGGATTTTGATTCTGAACTCAAGTCTAGTCACTAGAAAACTGCGACTCAATATGCGGATCACCGCGCTCTACGTATGGCACGTACGTGCCGTGTCGCAGCAGATCACACGCGTTATACGTGTATCAATGAACTAGTATCATGCATTTGAAAACAATGATTAAGTCATTATAACCTCTCATTGTATACAAAAACAGGTGTACTAATGCATTTCGTTATTGTCTGCATCATTTTTTTACTAGTAATTCCATCTTAAAGTTTAAAAATAAAAAAAAATCAGCGGAAAAGTGCGAAGCGCGCCATACATCAGCAATGCAGTGTTGCCTCGTCAACTTCAAAATCGCGGTATTGACGCAATTTTTACGCACCAAACTGCTGTTTTGTGATTTGTCTCATATCGAGGCCATCATGGGGATGCCCTACGGGTTTTATCTTTTGGCTGTGTCACATGAAAAAAAGTTCTGTTAGGCTTCAAGGAAGTTTCACCCAACACGACCATCGCCTTCGTCAAAATGTTTGGATTGTACAGTGACCAGTGACAGAATCGTTGCGACCCGGTCGCTGTGCTGTGAATTCTTTACACATGGCCATGCTTATAAATCCACGACAGCGTTTTTCAACTTCAGTTCAAAACCAAACGACGGATATTGATGATCTACTCTTAGCAATTTTAGTATGGTATGGAGGTATTTGAGGAAAAAGCGAAGGAAAAGAAACTATGGTATCATCCAGTTAATTCAGTTGTGAACAGTTTCACACATTGTTTAGTGTCCTCAGAAACCACAAAGCAAACTTTTTTATGTACTTTAGAATGAGTGGAATTTGTCGCGGCGTGTCAAAAACGCCATTGAGGCATTTTCAAATTCAGTCGCTGTCGCTAGTCACATGCCTGGCCGCCTACATAACAATTCACTGCGACCAGGTCGCAACGTTTCTATCTCCGCGACCAGGTCGCAAGCTTGGTCTTAGCCTAACAATCAATGGAAGACATCAATGCGACCAGGTCTCAACGTTTCTGTCGCCGCGACCTGGTCGCAAGCTTAGCCGTAGGCTAAATAGGTGTGAGCCACAATAGACACAATAGGGTCGGAGTCATCGGAAGTGTTCTGGGAGTGGAAGGGGGAGGAGGAAGGAGGTAAAATCACTCCACTCACTATCAACCTAACCTATGTGTTACTCGTTATAAATGAACCTGACTGTATTTCTGTTGTTTATCTAATAATTTACGAAGCTTTGCATGAGAATTGCCGAGTATATCAGTTGAAAAGTGCATCACACAGTTCTTAATGCCAAAATATTACAACAAATAAACGTAAAATGTGAAAATCGCATTTGCTTTGATTAATGTGACCAAAAAGCCACATTCATACCTGGTTAGAAGGGTCAATTAACGTTAAGCTGTATGTTTTTTTTAATAACACGTTTATCACCTAGTGTTAGAAGATGAAAAAAAGGACTAATTTGGCCTAGTTGTGTAACTTTTCCTTTCATTGGCTACTATTATATTAAGAAACCTCATGAATGATGCTTTACAAAAATAACCATCTGCAAGCAAGTTTGATTCGAGCTCTCGCTCGTGATACGCAGTCCGTGGAAAGACATACATTTTGTCAAATGGTCCCTCATTACTAAAATCTCGACTAAAAGATTAAGAACCACAGATTTAAATAACAAATAATCATCTTAGTTGATGTAAATGTATAATAAAAGAATAGGTATCCACTTTTTCTTCACTGTCACACACAAATTTCAATTATTACTGCAAATCAAGTCATCTACAAGACCTCAAGGGACGATCAAGAGGGTATTAGGTTGCTATCTACCTGTCCAAAACACAAGTCGAACACGTACCTAATAAGACGAGCAAATGATACTGGTTTTGCAGCATGATTGTTCTCATGTCAGACGAGAGAGAACGGATCTTTTGTGTAAAACACAATTCTTAGACTATTTAGTGCTAGATAAAGAAATTTCGTGTCAATAGTCGTCAGAACTAATATTCATAAGTATTATACTGCTCTTGTAAATTAGTAGGCTTTTTTAATTATGTCAAGTGATTCTTAAATATGTATATTACACATACACGCATTAATTATGTATAAATTGTGATCAA
The DNA here is from genome assembly GCA_951848785.1 of Callosobruchus maculatus. Taxonomy (NCBI): domain Eukaryota; kingdom Metazoa; phylum Arthropoda; class Insecta; order Coleoptera; family Chrysomelidae; genus Callosobruchus; species Callosobruchus maculatus. Next base: position 384,815 of record CATOUR010000191.1, on the reverse strand, counting down.
AATCTCGCATATCGCTTGACTAATAATCATTATATATGGTGTAACATGTGTGTAAACTCATACAGAAATTGAAATTTTAATAAAAAAATTAATCTAAAGCCTAGCCCATTCTTTTTCTTTTCAATATTTTTTCATTGATTAATCGATTGTTTTTCATTATCATGGCTCGATACGAGCGCGAGACATATAAAATAGAATGAGAATGAATGGACAGAAAATAAGTGATTTATTAGATAATAGCAATAATGACAATTATATTGTCTGTCATACAATAAAGACTTGAAGATTATTGATTTGATATGAAATAAAAATTGTTACTGTTTTCAGAAATTATCCCCATCGAAAATGAACCTCTTCTGTAACTTCAGACAGAAACTAAAAATATGGCAGGATCAAGTACAAGTTGAAGACCCAGAAGACGTACATCCATGGCAACAATTTAGGGAAAGCTCTGAGAAAAATACGTATTATAAGAGCAAAGATGGTAAAAGCAAGTTTAGACCCAGGCGTGCATCAGCTTTTAAAGTAAAAACTTCGCCAAAATATTCACAAGTACGTAATTAGTAATGTTAGGCATAACATTTTTACTGTGATAACTTTATGTAATCACTCAACAGTTTGTACATTCGGCAAATAAAATGTTTGATTGTATGGATGTCTATTGCTCTTGAAGTAGCGTAACTTTATACATCACTGCGGTGATTAATTGCAGATACAGCACGCTCTTATAATAATAAAATATATAAGAGCAGACAGAAAGAATTCTGCCGGTGCGCCATCTAGTACCCGAAGGTAACGGCAAACCAAGGAAATCGCTGCTTAACAGCAGTAGACTTCTTGGTGGGACGCCAAGGTGCGTCCGCTTGGCCACCAGAGAGCGCGGGTTCTATACGCCGCTGCGTATGAAGCTTACAAACGCTTGGTTTTATTCTCTACTGATAAATGGCGCTTCCAAAAGTAGCCCTTTAGCAACTCTATAGAAGTTGCTCCTGGGCTCATATTTTTATTGAAGCCGAAGCTCGAAAAGTAGATTACCCGGCGAAAAATTTCCAATTTATGACCGAGAGTGTCTGTGTAAAAAATGTCACTGCTCTATCAAGAAGACTGATGCAAACAGCCCCGTGCTTGATATGACCTCAGACATCATATGCAGGGAGGTGGTTTTCCACCGGAATTTTATAGTTTACCTCCTCTCCAGGAAAGTGTGGAGGGAACGAGTAAAGCCCTTCTCAGCGATTTGTTCCTCCTCTTGTTTTAATATGGCCGGAATCACATGGTCCACACCTGGGCTTTCATATGGTGCAAATTATGCCATATGTTACGATCTTTCGTGCCATCATCCAATCGTCTCTGGAGGGACAACGTATTGGCAGTTGTGTTCCCGAGGAGTAAGCTTAGGACCCTATCTTTGACATATTGGTACGGTATGATATTTCCTTATTGTCTTTTGATTATACACGTATGATATAAGGCCAGTCATAACAATGAAAGTGAAAATTTAAATATCACAAACTAGCGGATAAAAAACAAGTAACGAAATAACCAATGCAAACAGATAAATACTCAGTTCAAAAATTGTGTAGCTGTATAATAAGAGAAAAAAGAAAACAGAAAAACAAACATAAAAATGCGCTGCTGTGAAACAGAAAAGAGTAGCAAAAGAACATTGTATAAAAACATAAGAAAGCAACATTCGCTATGTTCTAAAGGTACAGATACACATGCTCATAAATGGCATGCTCAAAATTAGCATGCTACTGTCACAGACACTTTTTAAGCATGTGTATCTTTACCTTAAAGGAGGAAAGCAAAAGTTAGTGCAAAAAAAGACATCGATGAAAAATCATAATTGTGAATACTCGCGATCAGTGGATGAAGTAGAAACATTGCTCCACAAGAAATTTTCGGAGATGCGTTTTGAAGGACACATTAGAAGTCAAACATTTTACTTCTGCAGGTATGGTATTGAACACGTTTATGCAGGCAAATACAGACGATTTTTCGAATAATGCCAATATATGCGATGGTACACTTAAATCCTTACTATATTGTATTCACAGCAAAGCTAGACCAAATGAAAACAAGCCCGCGTGCGTGATCGGCTCGTGTCAGTGGCGTCCCTAATAGTCCAGTACATTATGTGTAGATCGTGTGTTATAATCTGGCAAGTCATAATCTCCAAGGCTGACTGGAAAGTAGATCCAAATAGGGTAAACGTACCGGTTGTCCGGCCGCCATCAGTTGTCGGCCACTTCCACCAAAATTCAAATCTAATAGATATACGCACAATTAAACCTCGTAAATAGAGGTATATTTCTGTTCCTTGCATATCTGAGATTTTCGGTGTGTAATGCGCGGACGTGTGAAAGGAAGCATCAGTATTCAGAAAATGTTCAAAGTGATAGTTACTTTGAGGTAAGATGAGGACAACTGAATATGTGCATTTTATTCAGTGAAAAGGTCCCTAGGAAATAGTAATTATTTTATTGAATTCATGCTTAAATGCATGTTTAGGTATGTTAGCTTGAAGGATGGTGATTAAAGATTAAGTTTAAATCGATAAAATTTAGAAAAACATTGTTTTATAATAAAATTCGGGATGGCCGGTTAACTGGTTCGTCAAAATGAACATAAACCTTCTCTCGGCCCGGGAGGCCGAGAAATGGTTAAAATCAACGACAATATTCTATCCTTTTTCAATATATCAGATGCTTCCCATCTAAGCTGTATTGTTTCATTTGATTATTTACTATTGCAAGATAACTGAGACCAGTTTTCGGCCGTCATTTTATATGAAAGGTGATAGCCTACACACAAAATAATTTTTAAGAAAATGCTACGGCCGAGAACCAGCCTCCTCTCGGCCACTACTTTTTAAATACACGATAAATAAAATGATTATTGTTTTTGATGTCACATACAAGAAACCAATCGAGAGAAACCGCTCTCTTCGAGAGATGCTTCGTTCGGAAGCATTATAAAAGTAGTTCTATTAAGTAAACAATCAGCATTATGAACAAACGCAATGTTTCACTTTTGATACCATGCATTATCAAGTTATAGATTTGAACATTACTTAGGATTATTTATTATAACAAAAATAATACCTGTGAATAGGCGATTTTTTTTTTACTTCTGTGTCATCGGCATCGACTACTTTGGTCATTAGCCTCGTGTTCTGTGTAGGCTTTGTTACTGTTTCCCGGCGCCACCTAGGAACAGCGATTTATTGGCAGAAATGGAGTACCAAAAGTAGTAGCTCTTGATAGAGGCTACATATGGTAGATTTGCCGATTTGCTTAAAAAGACAAGGTCCACAACCAATTATTACTTTTGAAGGCGAAAATCGATTTGCTGACATGGATAACAGAAATAGCGAAGTGTGGTTTTCCAATAACCAAAGGTATTTTAATTGATACAGTTACTATAAAATTGCACATACTAGTGATACGCTCGCTTAAAGGCCAAATGATATAAAAATTTCTTAAAGCTTCATCCAAAATCTCAGGACGAAGCTGAGGGTACTTTACATCATTTTTGGAAAAAATCTACTGCATTGATATATGGGAAGATTCCAGTAGAATAATCAATGCAGATGAATCAGATCAGATCAGAATCAGATTTGTCCTAAACAGATAGCCAATCTAAAAAAAATCACTTAAACTGCCTCTTCTGTGAAGATGACTTATACAGTAGAGCAGAAGATTCTGATAAAACTATAGGCTGTGACCATCTACGTTGCACTGAATTTGGGTTTTCTTAAGAACATGTTGCAAATATGGATAACAGGTGTGAAATGTCTAAATATCTATGATGTGATAGCGAGTACCTGCTATTGTTTATTTTTTCTTAGTCTTACCTATTTATTTTTACCTGAGAGTCGATTTTGTTCCAGTTTTAATAAAAACTATTTATATCATATATAAAAATGATCGATTTCTTTAGATTTTCCGATATATCTACTTATTTGTGTATGGTCAATCTCGTATCATCAAAAAACGAACATCTGAATATCATAGGGCCGAAAAAAACCATTTGTCAGCCCCGGGGCCGAGAACCAGCAAATACATGGCCGACAATTTGCACTGGACGGCCGAGAACAGGTATTTATTGCATGTTTTCAAAAAATGTTCCTTACAAATTTTATACATGAAAATCCCACATTTTTAATATATTATTATCACAGAATATACTATAGGGTAATATTTTATAAGTTCCAAACTCTGCTAAACTGAATCATTTCATGTATGTAGCTACTTTTAATCTCGATATCTGGTTAAACGGCCGACAACTGGTGCATTCACCCTATGCAATGTCAAGTGTTCATTGCCTAACGATCGTTTCAAACTTTTTGAGTTGCAATGGGCTCATAGGGCAACTCCTTTAAATAGTCATATAACATTTCATAATTGCACTGGACTATAGCTGGCGCGTTCGGAGACGTTAGCGGACAGTAACCACGCGAATGTTGCATGCGACTGTTTATTTGAAGTCTATCTTGGGATTGAATATACTGTAGCTTGGGTGGTATAACGAGCATTGAAATCATTATTTTTGGCAAACTTGTTTTTATTTTGAAATACAAATATCGCGCACTTGTAGATATAAATGCAAGGAAGCGTCAGTAATTTGTATCTCTTGAACATTTCTCTGCATGATTCCCGGTTCGGAGTGCGGAACATTAATCTAATAATTCTCTTTTGGAGAATAAAGATCCTGTTCAGCATTCTTGCCTGGCCTCATGCAAGAATGTTCCTCGAAAGATGTGAGTATTGACTTTGTTTATGATTCTATGCATTCTCGCAGTTGTCGGAATGTCGCTAACAGATCGATAGAAGTCCTCCATGACTTTCTGGAGGCCCTTCTGATCTCCTTCTTGTATCCCAGCAGTACATTTTCGAAACTCTCCACTTCCGGAGAGCCTGTCCTATAACATTTCTGAAAAGTTTATGCAGGCTTTCATTTTGTCTTCTCAATTTTTACTTCCCACACCGATAGGTGGGGGGAGTATTGTGATCGCGAAAATTTTCGATTTCGAGATAATACGCTTTTTGGGCGTTTCCGTCGGTCTGTCTGTCTGTCTGTCTGTCTGTCTGTCGATCTGTCTGTCTGTTGTCGTTTTTCTAACGTCGTAATCTCAGTAACCGCTACATGGATTGTGATGAAATTTGGGGTCGTAGTAGGTAATGTTCCTATAATTTTGCAAATCGTTGTACAGGGGGTGGAGTAATTAGCAAAAAACAAAAATTTTTAAATATTCCTCAAACTTCGTTTTTAGGCGTTTTAGGGGTTCCTGATCATTTTCTACTTTTTTTGGGTGGGTAAATTTGGGGTGGTTGGGGGGTGAGGGGTTGTAGAACTGAAAAATGTGTTGTATTCATAACGGGCTGTCCGTTGACCTGTGAATTAAAAACCTAGCGGCATAATACGCTTTTTTAGGTCCATCCGAACATTGCCTTGCTTATTATAGAAACCAAGGGACTTGGAATTTGTGATGTATACATACGAGTATTGTTTTAGATCGTTCTATATTGGGTAACGCAAAATTATTGTTAGTTTTAATGAAATTTTGACACAGTATTACCACAGCATAATAAACAACCAGCACGATAATTCAAGTTGGCGGAAATTACACGCGCATCCCCACTTTTGGATGATTTTTTGTAGAGATGCTAACGATACTTCGATACTTCTGCACTAATATCGAGTATTTTTATCATCGATACTTTTTGAGGCATTCCAAGCTGGTATCGATACTTTTGTATCGGTATCGAAAATAATTATATAATTATTGAGGGGTGTAATCCGTTGCACAAAATTCTCTGTACGAACCAAACGCGCCTATGAGGCTAAAAAATATCGAGTTGGTACCGGTATCGATATTTTCATTTTCGCATCTCTGCCCAAACTTCACAGCCCTAAAATCATCCATAAACCCTCCCAAGGTCTAATTTTGTGAGAACCATTTTTATATAGGAAATCCTCAGAGATATTATGCTGGTTGTTCATTATGCTGTGGTATTACTACCGCGGCGCGGATGGAAAACGCGTATGTTTTGGAAAAATCGTGTCAGTGGCGGCGCAGCAATAATAAAAAAACTGAAAATATAAAAACAGCTCAAACTTTGTTTGTAGGCGTATTAGGAGTTCCTGATCATTTTCTATTTTTTTTGGGTGGGGGTGAATTTGGGGTGGTTTAGGGGTGGGGGTTGTAAAACTGAAAAGTTTGTTGTATTCATAATAGGCTGTCCATTGACCTATGAATGAACAACCTAGCGGCATAATACGCTTTTTTAGGTCCATCCGAACATTGCCTTGCTTATTATAGAAACCACTGGACTTAGAATTTGTGATGCATACATACCAGTATTGTTTTAGATCGTTTTACAGGGTTATTCACGTTATTCGACACGGAGCGTTATGGCTATAGTGTTTGATAAAAAAGACAATAATGTCGGATGGATAGAGACCCATAAAGGCTACATTTTAAATATATTTTCATGTTATACAGGGTGTCCCAAAAACACGAAATGTATCAAAGTTATGTTTTTTAAATGGAACACCCCGTATATTATTGCATATTCAGATTCCTTGGTGAATTCTAGTGTGACTTTATGTATCATACATGGGACTTAAAGCGAACCGTTAAGATGTAAATCACCATTTTCGGTATAAGTAGATAACACGAAAAAATTGAATATCGCAGAGATTATAAAATTTGGAAGGCTGTGATTTTGCCGTATTACTAAGCATAAAATGGGTCAGCTTTGTTAAGACTGTCAAATTTAAATTACGTTTATGTTTGGAGAAATCGGTCGACTAATTAAGGAAACTTCGATCAGCGATAACTTGATTTTTTCAAATGGGAATGCCTAATTTTTTATACGGTTAAACGTAGAATTTGATGACCTTTCTAATGATATCAGGTTGTGAGTATCAATCTATGGTAGTTTTCATTTAATTTTCATTATAAAATATCACATTTAATGATATAAAAAAGTATGCAATTCTGTCAAAACTCAAGTCAAAAGTACCTCTGACTGGAGTTCTGAAAATTCTTCAGTACCTATTAGCAAGATCGCAGAAAATGAAGAATGAATTAAAATTTGTTCAAATTATAAAACATAACTTAAATGGCAGAAAATTTAAATCTGATTTGTCAATGTCCCTTTTTTTCACATTGCTAATAGATAATAGAGTTATCGCTGATCGTAATTTCCTTAATTAATCGACCGATTTCTCCAAGCATAAACGTAATTTAAGTTTGACAGTCTCATCAAAGCTGACGCATTTTATGCTTAGTAATACGGCAAGGTCACAGCCTTCCAAATTTTACAATCTCTGCGATATTCAATTTTTTCCTGATATCTACTTATACCGAAAATGGTGATTTACTCCTAAACGGTTCGCTTTAAGTCTCATGTATGATACATAAAGTCACACTAGAATTCACCAGGGAATCTGAATATGCAATAATATACAGGGTGTTCCATTTAAAAAAACATAACTTTGATACATTTCGTGTTTTTGGGACACTCTGTATAACATGAAGATATTTTTATAATGTAGCTTTTATGGGTCTCTATCCATCCGAAATTATTATTTCCTTTTTTAGTAAATACTTTAGCCATAATGCTCCGTGTCGAATAACGTGAATAACCCTGTAGTGATTTGATTTTAATGAAATTTTGGCACAGTATTACTACCGCGGCGCGGATGGAAAACGTTTATGTTTTGGAAAAATCGTGTCAGTGGCGGCGCAGCAATAATAAGAAAACTAAAAATATAAAAACAGCTCAAACTTTGTTTTTAGGCGTTTTAGGGGTTCCTGATCATTTTCTATTTTTTTGGGGTGGGGGTGAATTTGGGGCGGTTGATGGGTGGGAGGGTTGTAAAACTGGAAAATTTGTTGTATTCATAATGGGCTGTCCATTGACCTGTGAATGAAAAACCTAGCGGCATAATATACTTTTTTAGGTCCATACGAACATTGTCTTGCTTATTATAGAAACCAAGGGTCTTAGAATTTGTGATGTATATGTTAGGAGCAAACACCGATTTCGTCCAATGGACGGAAAATATGATCAAAACGCGTTTTGGCTGCTACCGTTTTGCCAATGTCCGAATTATCGCTTTCCGGCTGTTCAATGTAGCCCAGAACGCGTTTTGGGTCAACTACGATTGCCAGAACACGTTCTATATTCTACTACGAATAAATAAATTTATTATTGCCGTGTTGTGTTACAATATTTCCTCTTGAGCTTAGAATCCATAACTAAAATGAATAAAAGCCATTGTAGATCTTAGGTCCGTGAAAAAAAAAACTGAAAGAAACATACCTCACAATCTCTTATGTCCAGCTCCCACATGAGCGGAATGAATATCAAATAATTCGTGGGTCATGCAAAAATAACGCAGTTCGGCTGTTTCGTCCGTCCTTCTTTCAATTAGCTTTTCGATATAGCTGCTTTTTAAAATATCATATCACCGTTACTTTTACAAGCTTTTGCCGCCTTTATCTCTGTGAGTGTTTGGTCGTATCTTTCGCTTGTACAAATATTACTACGATCATTGCTACCACTTTTTGCAGTTCGTCATTAAAACATAACCTTAGGTCTTCCATGGCACTCTCTAGCTACTGTCTAACCCGCACAAAGATCGAATACTAGATGAATAGTCATGAGTGGTAGCAATGATCGTAGTAATATTTGTACAAGAGAAAGATACTGTACCAAACACTTACAGAGGTAAAGGCGGCAAAAGCTTGTAAAAGTAACGGTGACACAATATCTTTGAAACAAAGACGACGATTGAAAAGATATGGTATTTTCAAAATTGGCTATATCGAGAAGCTAATTGAAAGAAGGACAGACGAAACAGCCGAACTGCGTTATTTTTGCATGACCCACAAGTTATCTGACATTATTCATTCCGCTCATGTGGGAGCTGGACATAAGAGGTATGATACTTTCAGTTTTTTTCACGGACCTAAGATCTACAAGTGCTTTTATTCATTTTGTTATGGATTCTAAGCTCAGAGGAAATACTGAAACACAACACGGCAAATAATTGAGATTTATTTATTCGTAGTAGAATATAGAACGTGTTCTGGCAATCGTAGTTGGTCCAAAACGCGTTCTGGGCTACACTGAACAGCCGGAAAGCGATAATTCGGAGATTGGCAAAACGGTAGCAGCCAAAACGCGTCTTGACCATATTTTCCGTCCACTGGCCGAAATCGGTGTTTGCTCCTAACATATACATACGAGTATTGCTTTAGATCGGTCTATATTGCGTAACCCGAAACTTATTGAGTGCATTTTAATGAAATTTTGACACAGTATTACTACCGCGGCGAGCATGGAAAACGCGTATGTTTTGGAAAAATCGTGCCAGTGGCGACGCAGCAATAATAAAAACAGCTCAAATTTTGTTTTTAGGCGTTTTAGGGGTTCCTGATCATTTTCTCCTTTTTTTGGGTGGGGGTGGAATTGGGGCGGTTGGGGGGTGGGGGTTGTAAAACTGAAAAATTTGTTGTTTTTACTTTATAATAGTTTGACCCGTGGAAGAAATACCGCGGCGAAGATGGAAAAGGTCTGTTTCTGAAAAATTCGTGTCAGTGGCGGCGCAGCAATAATAAAAAAACAAAAAATGTAAAAACAGCTCAAACTTCGTTTTTAGACGTTTTGGAGGCTCCTGATTGTTTCGCACTGAAGTTGAAACATGCTGCATGCAGAAGAAACTGTGGCGTCCTAGTTCCTAAAGGGGAAGACGCAAGAAACTATTTACGAGAGTTTTTGCGTTGGATGTTTTTTGCGCAGGAGTGGGCGATGAGGGAATTTCAAAGTATAGCTTCATGCAATGGAGAAATAATAAAATAGTATCATCATTATGTGTGGCAAGTACTGAGCCAATCAACTTGACCTCATTTTTTGTACAAACGTTAGCATTGCCACTTGCACTAGCCTTGTACACGGGGCAGGTGATTTTAAAGGACTCCATCAGGTCCGTGTGACTTGGATCTCTAAAAAATCTCTGCTTTCTCTCTATATTTCTTGAACAGGATGAGTCTATATTTAGACACGGAGGGTTCCAAGAAATCCGCCCAGTTCGTCACCTCATTGCAAATACCAAGTATACCCAGTGTTATTACAAAAATTCGGGGTGGGAGTATTCAGAATTTTTAGTGTTGGAGTTGCCCCATAGATTATGGACAACGCTGATACACCCGACAATAAGATCAAGCCTGTAATTCTTTTCAAACGGTCACGCTCTTGAATCGTATAGAAATTATGCCGAGAACATCACCAAGGTTTTCTCGACCTCTCACTTTATATTTTTAATTCGGACTGGAGCTGAGTTCTTGGAGGTAAAGTCCTTCAGCTTCCATGTGCTAATGTTTCTAGCCATTACGCATGCCCTGGGCTTAGTTGCCGGAACGTTGCTATATACAGCATATCCCGGAACATTATTCTTCTTCTTCTTAGGGTGCCATGCAGATTCCTGCGTAGGCGTTCATCCTTTCTCTCATCCGATCGTCCTATTCATTGCAGCCCTCTGTAATTCCTGGAAGTCGCTTATTCCTGTCCAGTGACGGATGTTTCTCAGCCACATTATACCCGTTAATAAAAACATCGCTCAACCAGGTTTCTTGGACGGCAATGTCATAGCTGCATTTTGTAATCACTTGAGTGAATCCTAGAAGTAGCTATGCAGTGTTGTAAGTTAATTTGAATGATATAAATTTCACTTACTTGCTCCGTTCTCCCTGCCGCACGCAGAGCCGATCTACATCGCTCCTCCACTGCTCCGGTTTTCTCCGTTGCCCTTACAGTAGCTCCATGGCACTTAAATATCCCGCTATCCGAGTCCTCCTCGCAGCTGTGGCCTGCCCTTGCTTTCAGCTGCTGTGAGCTCCCTGAGTCCCGCAGCCGCCTGTGTTGAGTTCTGCTAGATGTAACTCCCTCTTTCAGGCCACTGGATGGGAGCCTGAATGCAGCGTCACCTCAGCAGGTGTCAACCTCCCTTGTGACCGGTAGCCCTGGCTTACGTCAGTCGTGGTCTCAGCTGCCTGCTTCTTTTTGCTCAGCAGTGTGAACACCGCCGAGCTCGGTCCACAGTACAGCCTGAGTCCGATTGTCTTCTATCTGTGGAGTCTACATCAAGAAGAAGTCGGACCTTCTTCGCGTCCTTATGCTCTCCAGGATCTTCCACGAGCCGAGAAGAAGCCTTGATTCTATCTGCCTAGCCTCCTCATAAAAACCCCGTAGTAAGGGAAGTATTGTGATCGCAAAAATTATCGATTTTGAGATAACAAGCTTTTTGGGCATTTTATGATAATTATCTACATAATTCACGTCATATTTCCGTCGGTCGGTCTGTCTGTTGGCGTTTTCTAGCCTCGCAATCTCAGTAACCGCTTTATGGATTGTGATGAAATTTGGGTAGCTATATGATATGGGGTCGTAGTAAGTAATGCTGCTATAATTTTGAAAATCGGTGCATGGGCGGGGGAGTAATTAGCAAAAAAACAAAAATTCAGATACTCTTCCAATTTCGCATCGCATCATTTTCCACTTTTTAGGGTGTGTGTGAAATAGGGGTGGTTGGAGGGTGGATGGTTGTAAAACTGAAAAATTTGTTGTTTCATAATAGGGTATCCATTAACCTGTAAAAGAAAGACCTAGCGATATAATACACTTTTTTAGGTCCATCCGAACTTTGCCTTGCTTATTACAGAAAACAAGGGACTTACAATTCCAGTATCGTATTAGGAAATGTATGAAACTTAAAATGAACAAAACATGATGTTATACTGAGAAATGGAATTTTTATTAAGTAAAATATAAAAGTTAAAATCTTTCTAATTTTTTATTAAACTTTATGTAACAGGAAATGTATACAACTAATGCTTTCTATTAAAATTGATCAATTTATTTACTGCGGTATTATTTTTGATGATACATAGGACCGTTTACTGTAAAAAGTCAGCAAAAAACTTGATCCAAATGAAAAATAACACCAAAAAGAAAATTGTACTGTAATTTGAAATAGCCGATGATGACGTCACCTGTAGGGAACCAATGAGAAGCGTCCTTTCTGTAGGGAACCAATGAGAAGCGTCCTTTCGTGGTCCGATGACTACGAGGGGATGCTATTGTTTTGTACCAGTGAGCTCTTATTGGTTCCCTACAGGTGACGTCACGACCTGGGCGGGAAGTGTATGGATTCAAAAAATTCAATATTCAGAGCAATTTTTTTCGGTTGTAAATACCGTAGAAAAAATTTGTAAAATTATTCATGGCATCTGCGTGGTGTCAGGGTTCGTTTAAGCCAATAAACCAAAAATGTGGTATAGGCCCATTATTATTTAATAAAATATAAAAGTTAAAGTCTTTCTGTTTTATTTGATTAAAGTAAAGAAGGCCGAAGGCAGCTGGAGTGACTTATATTATCTCGATAATTCAGGGTTTTAACTTCATCAAATACTATTATGGCCTTATATTTTAGTTGTTCGTTGAATACAAATGAAATTTGATAGTACTATCTCAAAATAAATAAATTTCAGTACACAAATAGAAAATATATTTAAAATTTGCAGAAAAATCGAAGCATCTCAGAAACTAATGAATGTAAGTATATGAAATGCTATACAAATATGAAAGAGCATATTGAAAGCAATTTTTTGGTATAATAAAATATGGCGGGTTACATTTGAAAGAAAAAAGAAAATCTAGATTTTGCGTTCTACCTCACCCTGATATGAATATGCGTCGTCGACTTTTTTACAGCCTGTGTTAAAACTAGATGTTTTTTTTATCTTGCCACGTAGAAAAACTATTTTTGATTCATTAATTTTCATTTAACAACGATTTGAGTATAAAAATGCTCATAACTTTTGAAATACCCTGTATAATGTTACAATACCTTATATTTTGAGAACGAGAATCATTAGTAGAATTTAAATGTGGAATAATATCTATACAGGGTTGGGATAAAGTATGGAACCAAGCAAGTAACTTTGGAACGGAAAGAGTGATATTGCTGAAAATTTGCAGGCAAGTGTAGTGACGTCAAATGCATCCGAAGACATTATGTTAGCTATTAATGTACTTCCGGTTTAACCGAAAGTACCGTCAACTTTTTTAATTTAAATGGGACACCCTGTATATTTTTGCAGATTTTAATTCATCTTTTTTTTCTGCATACGTCCATAGTGGGTTTAGTATTTGTTTCTTAAAAAATTTGTCTCACAAATTCGTCCGTGGCGGTCTCGTTTGAGGTAATTTTTTTTGTATTTTTTTTTAGTCACCGTCAAACGTGTTATAGGACCCCTGTCGGGACGTAAATCATTAAAAGTTGACACACCTCTTTGTGAGTTCTTACGCGATCGTCAAAACCGACTTTGAATGACCGGCATTTTAAACACCTGAAATGATAAAGAAGCTTTATCTTTCCCGTTTTTACAGAAATTAATACTAAACCCACTATGGACGTATTCGGGAAAAAAAGATGAATTAAAATCTGCAAAAATATACAGGGTGTCCCATTTAAATTATAAAAGTTGACGGTACTTCCGCTTAAACCGGAGACTTCACAAAGATAAACCAATGCACGGAACCTTCTACAAACATTTAGAAAAGCATGGTTTATCTGAGCAGTTGGCCTTCTCCTTCCTAAGGTTTAATGGGTTGAAGTCGGAGACTGAGAGCTCTATAATGGCTTGCCAAGACGGTGTCTTTAACACCTTAGTATACCGTAGCCGGATTATGGGTATGGATGTGCCCAATATCCGTTGTAGAGCTTGCCTGCATGCGCCAGATACCCTTACGCACCTCTTGTAGGCGTGTAATGTGTACGCTGGCCATGCCTACGTCTATCGACACAACGCGGCTCTACGAGTCTGTACTACCATTCAAGGCACTCATACGGTATAGGTGAGACACCAGGGGACTTAGAGTCCGTGGTGGAGAACGAGAAGTGCCGAATTTACTGGAACTACTCATTCTCCACGCTCGAGCTTATACAAGCAAATAAGCCCGACATAGTCGTGCTCGACTACCAACAGAAGACGATGTTCGTTATCGATTTCTCAGCACCTGCCGAGGGGAACATCGTCTCTAAGGAGGAGGAAAAGCGTACCAAGTATCAGGAGCTCCTTGGACAACTTCGCAGGCTCTGGCCGGACTACACTGTGAGCCTGCTAGTAATGGTCATTGGATCCTAGGTGGTATGAGGGATACGCTGCTCTCTGCACTGCGCAAAATGCCGGTGTGTCGTGCGGCGGCGCACATCTTAGCCGCCAGTATGCAGGATCCCTTCGTCTGCTTAGGACGCACGATTCGCGGACCCAGTGATTGCTCACCTCAAGGTGTGAGGAGTAGTCGCTGGGTAATGGAACAGCAGCCTGTTGTGTCGGAGCCCAGGTTGCACCATTTTTGTTTTGCATATAATGTAGCGACATCGCCCGGTTGACAAAATAGCTTAAATTTTATAATATTCAACTTTCGCTCCTAAAAGTGGTGGTAGTTTTAAGGTTAGAAAAAACATGTTGGATATGCCTAATAAATAATTCATAGAAGATGATCTACCTTGAAGCAAAATATGTCTGGGACACATCGCCCCGTTGACAAAGTTTGAGCAAACTCTATCAAAATGACATGCACTATTATGGAGCAATTAATAAAATTAAAGCCACTTACCGCTGTTCTTCAGGGAGAAAATACACATGCACTGACAATATGAATCATAGATGCCCACAGAAGGCTCCATTTATCAAGGAGGGCATTAACCTTGCACGAGTGTTATTTGCGTCCTATAATGCATCACGTCCATATGTGATGGAATTAAAAATTATTAGAGGCGTCATAGGCGTTAAAATTATCAAAATTTAAGAAGAAAGTTATCGATTTAACTATAATATTTTGCTTTTTAAAACGTGGGAAAATTCAATGGAATGTATTGCTTGTAAGTGACGACCTGGTAAGAGCACGCGTCACCCCATTGATATTTTGCAGGAAAAAACTGGATAAAAAAATATCTGGGTGATCTAGAGTTTGGAGATTGGGGAATATTAAATAAATAAAAGATATTTTTCAACAAATTATCAGCTAATGGACTTCCTTTAATAATTTTGCATGTAGGACACTCGGTTAAGCAAATGTCCCGCTTTGTGAAATTCACTCAGATAGATCTTGAGGAATGTTTGGTATAACTGCACTCGAGTGCCTTCGTTTTTTTTTTGTTGTTAATAGCGTTTGGTGTTATACCAGTACTGTGTCTGATACTGTTATATGCATGTTCTGTAGATGTAACAAATTCTGCGAAACTTATCGGTTGAAACGTTTCGAAATACGGCTTCAAGTTCGACTGATCCTTTCAACTACTCTTGGGTTATTTGTCTGTTTGCAGATTGTTTGCTATACATATAGTAGTAATTTTAGAAGAAAAATAATTTTTATTGTTTTCGTGGCAGCAACTCGTTTTCTTTTGCGGAAATACAAATTTACTGAACACATTGGCAACAATTGATGTGTAACGTAATTTAACTTCCTGTATTTCCAAAAATGAACTCATCTAGTATACTGAATAAAGTCGTACGGTATTCATATCTAACAATAGGTTATTACTTTCCAGGACATAGGGTTGTCGAAAGCAATTAATGCGTATCAAAGATCATAGCTCTTCTTTTTCGCTAAAGGCAAATTTGCACATATTTGGCTACAAGGTACAGGAATTTACGAGGGCCCAATTTAGACGGGGTAAAGAATAATTTCGTGAACACAAATAATTGCGAAGCCTGCAACAGAGTACCAAAAATGGAGTCAAGTTGATTAACTCGGTACTTCTACACATAATTTTGATACCATTTTATTATTTCCGTATTGCACGAAGCTATAATCTGAGATCCTCTTGCAAACAAATCATCGCCCGCCAGCCTGCAAAAAAACATCCAACACAAAGCTCTCGTAAACAGTTTCTTGCGTCTTTCCACAGGAACTAGGACGGCACAGTTTTTATTCTGCAAGCTTTAACAGAACGAAACGAAACTCAGGAACCACAAAATCGGCTAAAATGAATGTTGAGCTGTGTTTACCGTTTTTTATTGTTGCTGCGCCGCCATTGACAACATTTTTAAAAGCCATACGCATTTCCATCCTCGCATGGTAATACTACTGTGTCGAAATTTCATCAAAATCAATTCCAGGTTACACAACGGACGATGTAAAGCAATACTCGTATGTAACATACATCAGAAAAAAGTTCCTTAGTTTCTGTAATAAGCAAGGCAATTCAAATCATTTGGTTCACAGAAGCACATTTCATTCTAAGCAAGGCAATGTTCCGATGGACCCAAAAGAGCGTATTATGTCGCTAGGTCCTTTTTTCGCAGATCAATGGAGAGCATATTATGCATACAAAACATTTTTCAGTTTGGCAACCCTCCACCCCAATTTCACCCCCACCCAAAAAAGTAGAATATGATCAGGAAATCCTAAAATGCCTAAAAGGAAGTCTGAGGAATATTTAAATTTTGTTGTTTTTTGCTAATTGCATTACCTACTAGGACCCCATAGCATACCCAAATTTCATCACAATCCGTGCAGCGGTTACTGACAGATAGACCGACGGAAATGAGTGACGTGGATTTTCGATATGTAACATCATAAAACGCCCAAAAAGCGTATTATCTCAAAATCGAAAATTTTCGAGATCACAATACTACACTAACCTACCGGTGTGGGAAGTAAAAAAGGGTAATAATCTCTAAAATACTAATTTGGAAGGACTGTGGTAATTCCTCATCGTGTGCCAATTTGCACCGATTAACTAAAAAAAGTTTCCCCCCACATCAATTTCAGCATCATTCGTAAAAAATGGAAAACTATTGGGGACCCCAAAAGAAGTTTTGAATACCAATACACTTCGACTGAGAGCGAGTGATCGGCGGACTTATGATATTTTAGCAAACTTCATATTGATGCTAGGTATACTGTTACCATACCATAGTAAACAACCAGCACAATAACTCAGGTTGGCGGCAATTACACGCGCGTTCCCACTTTTGGATGATTTTTTTGTAGGGACGCTAACGATACTTCGATACTTGTACTTCTGCACTAATATCGAGTATTTTTATCTTAGATACTTTTTGAGCGAGTCCAAGCTAGTATCCATAATTTTGTAGGGGTATCGGTATCGAAAATAATTATATAATTATTGAGGGGTGTAATCAATTGCACAAAATTCTCTCTACGAACGAAACGCGCCTATTTGGCTAAAAAATATCGATTTGGTACCGGTATCGATATTTTCATTTTCGCATCTCTACCCAAACTTCACCGCCGTAAAATCATCCATAAATCATCCCAAGCTGGAAATGTGATAAAATAGGGATACTAAATGATTTATACACAAAAATCACTGCAAATCCATCCCAGTAACTATATTATATACACCCAATTTTAATATATATATAACATAATTATTTACTTAACTTATTTGCTATTTATTCTTTTATTCATCTACCTCTACTAAATTAATATGAATTTGATATATGTGTCTTTCTCCCCGACGCCAATAATGTCCGCAGTCTAGTAATTAAGCCAATCAAGATGCAACCCATAATCCAGTGGCATATTAATGGCTGTATCAACCATTATCCAGAGAAAACACCTTTTTGTGTATGCCTTCAGGAAACCCATTTCTTACCAAGCACACAATTCAACTTAAGAGGCTTTACGTGCATACGAAAAGATGCTATGAGTCAAACCTGTGCCAAAGGTGGTGTAGCTATATTCATTAAGGATAATATCCCCTTTTCCGAGGTCAATATTGTCTCGGAAATGCAAGCTGTTGCGGTGCAATTACAGCTCCCCACCAAATTTGCTATATGCAATATATACCTACCAAATCAAAACTGGGAATACAATCAACTGAAGAGCATATGTGAACAGCTCCCTAAGCCTTATATCCTAATCGGGGATTTTAACAGTCACAATCCTCTCTGGGGGTCTGAAAGATTAGACGCAAAGGGTACAGTAATAGAGGCAATCATCAATGAATTCAAACTGGTGATACTAAACAAAGGGCATGGCACATTCATCAACTCGAGATCATGCAATTTCAGTGCAATAGACTTGGCAATGTGTTCAGCAAACATATCGCATCTCTTCGATTGGGGAGTGCTGGAGGATAACTCGTCCGATCACCTACCAATCGCAATCAATTGCGCTGCAGAAAATATAAGCCTACCCTCAATTGAAAAATGCAGTATTAGAAGAGCAAACTGGAATAAATACCGAGAGCAATTGTTACCGCTAGAGATGCGCGAGTCAGTATCTGAATCGGTTCGTAACATCACAGGTAACATCCTGAATGCTGCCTGTGAGAGCATACCTAAAACAAGCAATCAACTTGGCAAACGTAGGGTACCTTGGTGGAACCAAGAAATTGCAAGTGCCGTTAAAACCAAAAAGCATGATTTCAACGTTTTTAAGAAACACCCAACTCTTGCCAATATGATCAAATTCAAGTTGTCCCGTGCAAAAGCACGCAGGCTCATTTTGAAGGGACAGCGGGAATCTTGGCACGCATATGTTTCCAAGATCACTCCGGACACCCCACCAACAGAAGTTTGGAGGAAAATTAGGACAATCGCAGGCAAACGTTTTGTTGCTCCTTCTCCGCTACTAAAGGTGGATGGCACCGAGATTATAGACTGCCGAGAGATAGCCAATTCCCTTGGCGAGCACTTTGAGAAAATATCCTCAAATAGCAGCCTGGATCTTGCAATATTCCAACGAAAACAGCAAGTAGAAAATAATGCTATAGATTTCAGTGAACCCCATGTCTCA
This sequence comes from Callosobruchus maculatus, assembly GCA_951848785.1. Lineage (NCBI taxonomy): Eukaryota > Metazoa > Arthropoda > Insecta > Coleoptera > Chrysomelidae > Callosobruchus > Callosobruchus maculatus. The sequence continues at coordinate 365,958 of CATOUR010000191.1, read as the reverse complement.
CACTATAATACACCTTTCACTTCCATCGAACTTGAAGAAGCACTAGAAGAAACAGGTAACTCATCTCCCGGCCCTGACTCTATTCACTATGCAATGATCCGTAACTTGCCTGCGAAAGAAAAAGAGATCATTTTGAATTTATTCAACGAAATTTGGCAGCAGCACACCTACCCAGATGAATGGAGGGAATCGATTATTATCCCCATACCAAAAACTGGTAAAGATCCAAAAATCCCTGCAAGCTATAGACCAATATCTCTGACCTGCTGTCTCAGTAAAATTTTAGAAAAAATGGTAAGCAGAAGGCTAATGTGGATATTGGAAACCCATAACCTGCTGTCCAATCATCAAACAGGTTTTCGGAGAAATAAATCCTCCTCCAGTTAGTTCATCTAGAAACGGCCATTCAAAATAACTTTGCCACCAGAAATCATCTAGTGGAAATCTCATTTGACCTTGAAAAGGCATACGACACGACATGGGGATATGGAGTTTTAGATACCCTCCACAAATGGGGAATTCGCGGAAGGCTACCAAAGTTTATTGCAAGCTTCCTCAAAAGCAGAAAGTTTAAGGTCAGAATTGGAGATAAACTATCACGTACGTACACACAAGAAAATGGTATACCGCAAGGATCCACCCTAAGCGTTATATTGTTTATAATCGTTGTTAATAACCTACTCCAATGCATTGACGAATCGATCGGTAAGTGCATGTATGTGGATGACCTAACAATATTTTTTTTCGGCAAAACGAATCGAAACTATCGAAGATACACTCCAACCTGTCATAAACAGGTTAGCCGATACCGCTGAGCAATATGGCCTCAAATTCTCAAAATCAAAGACCACCGTAATCCACTTCTGCAGATTAAGAACACCTCATAGAGAACCGACACTGATATTATACGGAAGCCCTATACAGATCAAAGACTCCCACCGCATTCTAGGCGTAATATTCGACCGAAAGCTGCTATGGAAAGAGCAAACCGAAGCACTAGCGCTTAAATGCAAGAAAGCTCTCAACATCATCAAATGCACATCCAGTATAAAATGGGGCGCTGATAGGGAAATACTATTGAGAATATATAAATCACTGGTCATGTCCAAAATGGAGTATGGCATCGTAGCACTTTCATCTGCTAGACAAAGCCATCTGAAGGCCTTGGAAGTGATTCATCGTGAAGCCCTAAGGTTGTGCGTGGGTGCATTTCGTACCAGCCCATCAAACTCAATATACTGCGACGCGGGAATTCCTCCACTCTCTTTAAGAATACAGCAGTTACTAATAAATTACGCCATCAACATACATGCTCAACCCCTCCACCCTAACTATCAAACTATATTTAACACGGATAGCCATGGAACACAAACTGCACCGCCAACCACAAGATCGGTTGGAGCTAGAATAACACACAGTTTAGAGAACATAAACATGGAACTCCCAGAGATACACAACAAGACCCCTAGCAAAATCCCACCATGGGCCTCAAATAAAGCAACCGTAATTCTAGACTGCTCTGCCTACAATAAAAGCGTAACGCCCGAAAATACGTATAGATATATGATAACGGAAATATTGAACAGATACAACCCATCAGAAGTCATATATACGGATGGGGCTAAAAATAATGATGGGGTCGGGTCAGCATATATCACCCCCACTGAAACCATCAAATATCGTCTGAATCCTATTGCATCAATATTCACCGCAGAATTATACGCCGTTTCAGAAGCTCTTAAATATTGTCTCAACAAAACCATTCACAATACTAGTACCTACATCATCTGCACAGATTCGATGACTACCCTGCAAGCCATTAAAAATAGCTGCTCCAAACACCCGTTGGTTCAGAAAATCATCGACCAACGTAATGAACTCGCCCAAAAAGCGAAAACGACTGTGTTTATTTGGACTCCAGGGCATGTCAACATTACTGGGAACGAGCAAGCAGATGCAGCAGCTCGAAGCGCTATTTACGATGGAATTCCCGTAAACACAGTTACTCCTGATGATCTTAAAATTTACTGTAAGACACGTCTAGACCAGGTCTGGCAGAACCAATGGGTCCGAAGTTCAAGTCACTTGGGAAATTTGCAGCCAACCATTGAAAAATGGAAGTACCCGCGAGAACTAAATAGACGAGAACAAGTCTGTTTAACAAGGATAAGGATTGGACACACTCGTCTAACCTCATCCCACCTTCTCCTCGGGCAAAGGCCAACCTCATGTTCAGAGTGTCAATGTACGCTGACAATTTGAACATATTATTCTAAGCTGTCCCAAATATGAGCCAATGCGATCACAATGCACAATACCAACCACCTTACAAGAATGTTTTACAAACGCACAAACCATTAAAAACCTACTAGGCTTCCTGAAAGCTATAAACCTATACTTTAAAATTTAGTATAAAACAAGAACTATCCTTCCTACTTACCTATGCTGCCCTCAGAGCCTACGAATGTCGGTACTAGCAATCCTGGAAATAATGAACCTTACAGAAATCGAGAACCTTAAACCAAGATGACAGACGGCTAATAACCTTAGATGTTGATGCCGTAAAGCATAAAATAAAAAAAAAATCATCCCAAGGTCAAATTTTGTGGGAACCATTTTTATATAGAAAATCCTCAGAGATATTGTGCTGGTTGTTTACTATGCTGTGCTATTACCCATGTCATAGGCGGACTGAGGATTCACTATACATGACGACGGCGATGGTTTCTTTGGGCGCGGCGTGAGCGGGAGACCAAAAGTGCCAAAATGTAAGTTCAGTTACGTCATTTTAGCAAGCACAGTGAGAGCGCCGTTTTAATTCATTCAAGTAAATTATTTCCTACTTTTTTGAATGGCAGACATCTGGGTGGGTTCCAACATACTAGCAGACGCCTATACAGGGTGGGCCAATGGTGCGTGGACGAAGGATTGTGGGATTGCTAAAAAATATTTCAAAAATCTGTCACTTGATCGTGGTAGGGAACCTTGAGGGCTATAACTTAAAAATAATTTTACTTAAATTTTGACGTTTATACAGGGTGTCCCAAAAAATAGTGTCAAGCGGAAGTCTAGAGATAGAGCACACCTAGATGTATCTGAATCACCCCCATGTATATTATGCAATTTTTTGTAGTTTCCGAGTTATGAATTTTTTTCTAAATTTTAGAGAATTCTCTACAACTTAAAACTGTTCCAAAACAAAAATTAAAAGACTTTTCCAAATTATCTTTTTTGCTAATTAATCTTTAAGAGTTTACTGTTCATACATAAAGGAATCGGCTTAGTAAATCTGATGATAGTCATGAAAATTATAGTGTAAAGTGAAAAATTCACGTTCTGTGAATTATGACTTAGATTTTCGACTCGCAATTAAAAATCTAAAGAGGTGATTTCATGATTTCTATGCAGGTCTAAAAACTTCTTCAGACTCTCAGCTATCATAATAATTAAAAAAAGGAGTACTTAATGGGGCTGCTTTGTCTCCAATCGACCTTCAACGACAAGAGGTGGAGATTTCTTGAAATTAGCGATGGGATTTTAAAAGAAACAATAACTAAGTTTAGGGCGCTAATATTCGAATGATTGTCAGTGCCGCAATAAAAAACGTTCAGTGCGACCAGAATATCGATAGATGACCATCTGTGTCACTTTGCTAAGATTTTTTGTTACATGTACGACTCCTTTTTTGTAAGTGGGAAATTGTAAAATGAAACGAAATTATCAAATTTCTTCACTAAGTTTATTAAATTTCACAAGAAATTTTCAAAACGTATACCTTCTTGTTCGATGCATAATCTACATCTTCCGAAAAAATTGTTTTTTAAATTAACAAAAGCTCTTCGATTGTTTTTTATTGTTTCTTCAGCCTGTGTTAATTTGTTGTGTAATTCGCTGATATTTTGCTATAGGTATACAAATAAATATTAGTACTAGTTCGCAAAAAGCTAGGCTTTGTGCGCGAACACTGACTAGTAGATTACACACTAAAATATTCGATAACCTTCCATAGCTCCGAAGCTCGATTTTTTCCTTCTGCACTGTATTTTTGTTACTTTTTATATCTTCAATACCTCAACTGGATGGGGTGTTCAGCAGCATTTTGGAGCTCCCAGCACAACATACCATTACCAAATAATTAAATTTCTTTCTACACAATCATCTTTAAATTTTGACAAATCGGACACACGGTTTCGACACTTTTAAGCATAAACTAGTGTTTTGTAGTAGTCCCAAACAAAAAACTCTATCGGATTTAAGTCAGGTGACCGTGGCGGCCATTCAGTGGGTCCACCACCTATCCATTTGTTGCATCGTCTCTTGCAGAAAACAGCATCCTTGAATTCAGTTGTCGTGCACTCAAGGTCTGTAGGAATAGCCAAGTAGTCAGACAACAGAAACAACACCAATCCAAACAAAAGCGTATCGTTTTAAAGCCGCAAAGACAGACAGACGACTGTTAAAGACAACGGAAAAAACCTATTCAATGACACATTTTGAAAAGACATCACAAACAATATCATAGCTATCTCTTTCTAACATCGCCATCGTTTACTGCGTTAGCGTTAGCCCTTTTAGTTGGCGCTCAGGTAAGAATGCGCTCCTTGTGGTTTTTTAGCAAGAAATAGGATCTTTTTTAATAAATGTTTAATTTATGCACCGTTTTTAACGTTTATTATTGTGGTACTGACAATCAATCTGCTATTAACGCGTTAACATAAGTTATTGATGAATTGAAAAACACATCGCTAATTTCAAGAAATCTTCGCATCTTGTCTTTGAAGGTCAATTGGAGCGAAAGTAGCCCCATTAAGTACTCCTTTTTTTAATGATTATGATAGCTGAGTGTCTGAAGAAGTTTTTAGACCTGCTTAGAAATCATGAAATCACCTCTTTGGATTTTTAATTGCGAGTCGAAGATTTAAGTCATAATTATCAGATCGTACATTTTTCACTTTACACTAAAATTTTTGTGACTTTGATCAAAGTTACGAAGCCGATTATTTTATGTATGAACAGTAAACTATTGGAGATTAATTACCAAAAAAGATAATTTGGAAAAGTCGTTTAATTTTTCTTTTGGAACAGTTTCAATTTGCCGAGGTAGAGAATTTTCTGAAATTCAGAAAAAAATTCATAACTCGGAAACTACAAAAAATTGCATGACATATATGGGGGTGATTCAGATACTTCTAGATGTGCTCTATCTCTGGACTTCCGCTTGACACTATTTTTTGGGACACCCTGTATAGGGTGATTCATATCAAACTTACATTTTTTTAATGGAACCCTCTATATATTATTGTATATTTGGATTCCTTGATGAATTCTAGTGTGACTTTATGTATCATACAATGAACTTCAAACGAACCGTTTAGGCTCAAATCACCATTTTTGGTATAAGTAGGTATCAGAAAAAAATTGAATATCGCAGCGATTATAAAACATAGAAGGCCGTGACTTTGTGGTACGGCTAAGCATGAAATGCGTTACCTTTGGTCAGACGGCTAAATTTGAATTCTTTTTGCACTTGGCGAAATCAGTAGATTAATTAAGGAAACTTCAATCACAGATAACTTGATTTTTTCAAATGGGAATGCCTATTTTGGTTTAAAGAATGACATGTAAAATTTGATTACCATTCTAAGGATATAGCATTCTCGATATCAATCTTTTTTGGTTTTCATTTTATTTCGAATTTTCAGTTAAATCAGTGTTTTTCAATTTTTCTGCGTGCAAGCAACCTAGCAGGCCATGAAAAATAAACAAAATGCCGTTAATATGGGAGAAACCAACTAACTTAGTAGAAAGATGCAAACTAACTAGAGTAGCGAGGCAAGATTATGAAAATGCCTTAAAACATATTAGCTCTATCCAGAAACAATAGCGGCAATAAGAGTGTTTATTTTTCACAGTCTACTAGCTATTAACCAATTTTCAAAGGCAGTAAAAAATATTTAATCAAAAGAAAACTACTAGTGATTGTTGCTGCCAGTAGAATATCTATGTCTTTTGAATAAAATTTCACATTTAATGCCATAAAAAAGTAGCCATTTTCGTAAGTCAAAGGTAATGATACCTCTGACTGGAACCCTTCAAACTCTTCAGTAGGTATTTCTACTTATTAGCAAAATCGCGGAAAATGAAACTTGAATTGCAGTCTGGTTGGATTGTAAGACATAATTTAGTTTGTAGAAAACTATATGAAATAAACAGAATTACGACTTGTTCACCTTCCTACAATTGGCAGGATGTACGATAATCTGAGGAAACAGCTCCCTGGGAGGATGCACAATTGGCCAGTTGTGGCCTAAGTGCAGTGGGACCACTCACCCTCCCTACTCTACAGATACAGAAACAGAATTACGGCATAGCGTAATTAAAAAATACTAGCAATCATTTCAGTAGATGTTCAGAATGCTCCAGTTAGAGATATCTTCACTTTTGACTCAACTAAACGGAAATAACTAATTTTTTTATCCTATTAAATGTGAAATTTTATTCTAAAGATGTTAGACTGTAAGCAAAAATCGCTGGTAGTTTTCCTTTTGTTTCAAAATTTTTAATCGTTTTGGAAAGTTGTCAAGCTCTAGTAGACCTCAATAGCTAGTAGGCTGTGAAAAACAAACACTTTTGTGATACCACAGCTTCTCATTGACATTAGATATCTTGCCGCTGTTGTATCCGGTTAGAGCTGATGTGTTGTAAAGAATTTTCATGAGCTTGCCTCGCTACTCTAGTTCGTTTGCATCTTTCTACTAAGTTAGTCAATTTTTTCTATATCAACGGGCTTTTGTTTATTTTTCATGGCCTGCTAGGTTGCTTGCACGCAGGAAAATTGAAAAACACCAATTTGACTGAAAATTTGAAATAAAATGAAAACCATAAAAGATTGATATTGAGAATCCTATATAACGATATCTTTTTTCTAACGAGAAAGGTAATCAAATTTTACATTTGATTCTATAATAAACCAAAAAAGGCATTCCCATTTGAAAAAATCAAGTTATCTGCGGTTGAAGTTTCCTTAATTAATCTACTGATTTCTCCAACTACAAAAGGAATTCAAGTTTAACCGTCTGACCTAAGGTGACGCGTTTCATGCTTAGTCATAACGCAAAGTCGCGGTCTTCTAGGTTTTATAATCACTGCGATATTCAATTTTTTTCTGATACCTACTTATACCAAAAATGGTGATTTGCGCCTAAACGGTTCATTTAAAGTTCATTGTATGACACATAAAGTCACACTAGCATTGACCAAGGAATCCAAATATGCAATAATATATAGGGGGTTCCATTCTAAAAAATTTAAGTTTGATATGAATCATGAGTCAAAATTTAACTGAATTATTTTTTATGTTATAGCCCTCAAGGTTCCCTACCATGATCAAGTAAAAGGTTTCTAAAATATATTTTAGTAAGCCCACAATCTTCCGTCCACGCACTATTGGCCCACCCTATATAATGTCTCTCTGTCAACTAATTAAACAGCGTCAAAATAGCTTCTAAAACGTGATCTTAGCGAATCTGCCGTTTTAATATATGGCAGTATATATACCTTATACAAAAACCCAATGGCAGACACCTTTTCCTAATATGTTTTGATAAATTTCAAAAGTTGAAAATTTTATGAAAATTTACGGTATTTTAGCGAGAATGAAAATTATACAGGGTGGCCAATCGGGTGACGATAATAATTTTTTTTCCGATAGCCCGTACCGAGACCTATCCAAAACACCCCCATGTATGTGTACCGATTATTGCTGTTTTCGAGTTATGATTTTTTTTTTGAAAACTTAGAGATTTTCCAGTTTTTCCAAGAAATCGTCAAAAACACAAACAAGAATGCTTTTTGGCTTATATTTTTTTCTGCAGTTATACTCAGTATTAAGCCTATTTTAATATCACATAAAGAGAAACTGTACATACGAACAATAATTAAGTACATTTTAGGCCCAAAGTTTGAAATCTCTGTTTTTAGTCAGGAGACCAAAACCTTCAAAATAACATTAAAAATACTTATGCCTTGTTCTGGAGTTTCAAACTAATCTTAAAAACTTTGCAAGACATTGCACTTTCGAAACGATAATGAAAAAGTAGCGCTTGTGGGGACATTTTGTGCCGTACGTGAATGTTAAAGGTAAAAAGGTGATAATTCACGAATTTCAAAAATGATTTAAATAACTATTATTTTACTTTATTATGGCAAATTAAAAAAAAAAAATCTCATAACAACTAATAAACCCGATAATCATTGATGTTTTGATGACTTTTAATAAAAAAACTAATACCCAAATTGTGATTTTTGAAGTGTTTTTGCTATGTACTATTGAACTTCTGCTAAATGAAGTTGTATGGAAAGTTAACAAAGGAAAGGAATAATAAAACATTAATCTGACTGCCAATTTCATGGCAGAATTACCTGGGAAGCGATCTCGTAGCATACGCCATCCCTTTCTTCCAGAGTAGGTAATAGGCAAGGCAATGTTCGGATGGACCTAAAAAGGTGACTTATATCGCTAGGTCTTCCTTGACAGGTCTGTAGACAGCCTATCATGAATACAACAAGTTTTTCAGTTTTTCAATCCCCCACCCCCCAAACACCCAAATTCCACCCCACCCAAAAAACGCAGAAAATGATCAAGAACCTCTAAAACGCCTAAAAACGAAGTTTGAGGAATATTTGAAATTTTTACATTACCTACTAAGACCCCACAGCATATTGCTGCCCAAATTTCATCACAGTCCGTGCAGCGGTTACTGAGATTACGAGGCTAGAAAAACGCGTACAGACAGACAGAACGACAGACAGAACGACGGAAATGAGTGACGCGGATTTTCGTTATGTAGACATTATAAAACGCCCAAAAAACCTATTATCTCAAAATCGAAAATTTTCACGATCACAATCCACCCCTCACCTACCGGTGTGGGAAGTAAAAGGGATGGCGTAACCTACGATAACGCTTCCCAGGTAATTCCGTCATGGAGTTAAAGGTCAGATTTTTGTTTTATTATTCCTGTCCTTTGTTAACTTTCCGTACAACTTAATTTAGCAGAAGTTCAATAGTACACAGCAAAAAGCACAGGTATTATTATTTTTTATTAAAAGTGATTAAAACATCAATGATTATCGTGTTTGTTAGTTGTTATGAGTTTGTTTTCTTTAATTTGTCATAATAAAGTAAAATAATAGTTATTTAAATCATTTTGGAAATTCGTGAATTATCACCTTTTTACCCTTAACAGTCACGTACGGCGCAAAATGCCCCCATAAGTGCTATTTTTTCATTATTATTTCGAAAGTGCAATGTCTTGCAGAGTTTTTAAGATTAGATTGGAGCTCCAGAACCAGGCATAAGTATTTTTAATTTTATTTTGAAAGTTTTGGCCTCCTGACTAAAAACAGAGATTTCAAACTTTGGGCCCAAAATGTACTTAATTATTGTTCGGATGTACAGGTTCTCCTTATTGGATATTAAAACAGGCTTAATACTGAGTATAATTGCAGAAAAAAATATAAGCCAAAAATCATTGTTGCTTTTGTTTTTGACGATTTCTTGGAAAAACTGGAAAATCTCAGAGTTTTCAAAAAAAAATCATAACTCGAAAACTATCAATAATGGGTACATATACATGGGGGTGTTTTGGATAGGTCTCGGTACGGGATATCTAAAAAAAATTATTATCGTCACCCGATTGGCCACCCTGTATAATGTTATTCACATTTTGCAGTTTTTGAATGGCAGACACCTAGGTGGGTTCGAATATACTGGCAGACGCCATAATGTCTCTCTGCCGACTGATTAAACAGCGTCAAAATAGCTTCTAAAACGGGATCTTAGCCAGTCTTCCGTTTTAATATATACATATACATATACATTTTCTTATACAAAAACCGGTGCAAAAGCCCAATGGCAGACACCTATTCCGGTTCCTAATGTGTTATAAAAAATTTATGAAAAGTTACGGTATTTGAGCAAGGATGAAAAGGATATAATTAAGTTATTCACAATATCACATTATTATTTCGATCTATGCTAAAATAACGTAAATTTTCATAAAATTTTCAACTTTTGAAATTTTTTAAAACACAGGAACCGGAATAGGTGTCTGCCGTAGGGTTTTTTATCAGAAAAGGTATATACTACAATATATTAAAACGGCGGACCTGCTAAGATCACGTTTTAGACGCTATTTTTGACGCTGTTTTAATTAACCAGCAGAGAGACATTATCTGCTAGTATGTTGCAACCAACCTAGGTATCTGCCATTCAAAAACTGCATTTATATAATAATAATGATGTGAATAACATATATCATTTTCATCCTTGCTAAAATACCGTAACTTTTTATAAAATTTTCAACTTTTGAAATTTTTTATAACAGATTAGGAACTAGAATAGATGTCGGCCATTGGGTTTTTGTATAAGAAGAGGTATATACTACAATATATTAAAACGGCAGACTTGCTAATATCACTTTTTAGATACTTTTTAGCTGACAGAGAGACATTATAGCGTCTACCAGTATGTTGGAACCCACCTAGGTGACTGCCATTCAAAAACTACATTTATGCATAATAATAATCTGAATAACATATATCATTTTAATCCTTACTAAAATACCGCAACTTTCCATGAATTTTTCAACTTTTTAAATTGTTTAAAACACATTAGGAACCGGAGTAGGTGTCTGCCATTGGGTTTTTGTATAAGAAAAGGTATAAACTACAACATATTAAAAAGGCAGACCGGCTAAAATGTCGTATCTGAACTTACATTTTGGCGCTGGACTCGCCCAAAGGAACCGTCACCGTCGCCGGGGAAAATGAATCCCCGTTTCGCCTATGGCATGCGTACTCGTAATAGTATACCTAGCATCAATATGAAGTTTGCTAAAATACCGTAAAGGGCCCCACTCACCTCGTTCTTTTCCGCCGTTTTTAACCGACGGTTAAAAACATCAGGGTAAAAATGTCACAAAAACGAGGTGTATGGGTAAAGTTTAATTCACATGCACACGACATCCGACAATACGTCGGTACGAAACTATTCCTATTGGTTGAAATATTTTGATTTGACATCGTTTTGGAGTATTTTGGATATTTCAACCAATAGGAAACAGTTTCGTACCGTCGTATCGTCGGATGTCGTGTGCATCTGAATTAGGCTTAAGAACGTCGTTTATGCCCGTCGTTCCAAAATGTCAGGCGTGGTTTGATTTCTGTCGGTTATCGTGCCAATCTTTCGAGTAAAAACGAGGTGTGTGCTCTCAACAGTGTGACTAGTCGGGCATTTATCAGCGGCAGTGGCGTTCAGCATTTTTTTTTTGTTGTTTATTATTGCAACTGGTGATAATAAAAATGTCGGATATTAGGCAGTGGAACAGAGACTTTTTATTAGAGTTTATCGAACTTTATAGATCATTTCCTTGCTTAGTTAAATCGGAATACCATGACTGAAACAAAAAAACAAACAAACAGTAAAATCAGTAAAACGAAAATTTGATTCCGAAAGGAATTGAAAAAAGTGACAGACTCTTTGAAATCAGGTACTGGATCGGAGGATACGTACAAACCGCACCTCTGGTACTATGACAGTATAATATGAAGCATGGCAGGTTTCGGGTATTATGCGTCCTAGTGCCTGCGGTGAGATAATAACCGAAAACTTCAGATCCGCGTAGCTGCGGCCAGTGGCCAGAAATCGCAGAGCAGCTGTTAGGGCTTCGTGGGGACTGATGCATTCACATAAATGGGTATAATATCTCTCAATTAACGGTGTCACTAGCTTTAGCATTTTCCGATACGTATCCTCGTCCATCCTCAAGTAATTGTGCCAATCATCAGGCTCCAATCTTAGCTCCTCCAGCAAATTTGTAAGTGACGGTGCGTTTAAGTAGCCATTTTCTCCGGCTTTTCCTATTTCGCGATTTTTTTTTGGTCTGCCAAAACCGCTGCCATTGCTAACAGGCATGTACTGTAACGGTTCGATATCTATTTATATATTTTCTTCGATTTTGGGACGCCCGGTATTAATAAGAATGATGGGTTGCCTATACGGGAGGCTATAATTTGCCCACATATTTAACAAGGAAAACGTTGGGAAAAAAATTGAGGAATTTAGGAGATGGCGGAAATGTAAGAATTGTCGTCAGGCGTAATTTTGTGTGTGTGTGTGAAGCCTCAAAACATCTAAGGCTCCTTTTTACACCGGCACAAGGCACGTGTTCGTGCAGTACTCGAGCCCAAAAGTTATGTTCGAAGCCCGATTGAGGTCTTCAGCCATCCATGCTCCAGACAGTATATAGACCCCGAGCTCAGGACAGCTTCGTCTGAGTCCCGTTAATTTGGAGGTGTCAGTTAATCACCTAGGGGGTGAGAACCTAAGTCAGCCAGCAGAGCCGGCGGTGCTTTTGAAGGTCGTATTCACCCTTTATACTTTTTTTGTTCAACGAAAATCTTCTATGAAGTCATCTTTTTATCGCCGACGTCGAGTTGGACGTTATGGACACCTTTGAAGACTAAACTGATCCCCTTCCTGGTCATTGAAGTTTTTTTGGCTAGTCTAGTGTTTTATAGTTTTCAAAATTTAATTCCTCATTTTACTCAGTGCAATTTAAAATACGTTAATATTATCTATGTCCATGTAAACCGACTTAACAGTACTGTTGATGCGGGTCATTTAGTCGTTAGTGATTGATAGCCGACATAGGACTAGTTAATTTGCCTTTTGGAAATCTGATACCTAATTATATTTTTTAGTACTTAGTAATCAACTTGTCTGTTTCACCTTTCCTGTCGATTATTTCGGCTGGCGCCCTCCCTGGCTTCAAAATTATTATCGGGTTTTAAATATTACTCAAATCAACAACAAGATACCCACAGTCTTGTGTCTGACTGAGCTATATAAATATATAAACAAGACGTCATCCCCGGGATACGTCACACAAGTGGCGCTCACAACGTGGGGCCCGAGATTCTTTTTTCTTTAATTTCAATCACATAAGAAGCCAGTTTTACCTATTTTCCCTATCCTTAGAAACAGACAAATTCTACCTATTATCAGACAGGGATCAACGACTTTGTTTGGAGCATGTGGAAAAGTGTTTTTGCTCCATATTTTTACGTTTATACGTAATGTGTTCTCAGTTTTTTTTTGCGTTTCATTCGTAAATGATATTGTTTCTCATCTGCCGGAAACATACAGTTTACGTGAAATTTAAGGTTGAGGAAGATATATCGGGTGGCTCAAATTTTTTAATATATCATCGTTCCTGATATACAATATTTTTTTGAATCGATGGTTTGTATATTATGTTATGTTATGAGGCTGTGTGATTGTTCTTTTTGATAGCTGATGACCTGTTGTCCGTTGAGGCGTTTTTTTTTTTAGGTTACGGCAACTTTTGCTGGAGCAGCGTGGTATTTTTAATTAAAAGCGGGTAGGCGTTATTTTTTTGCGGTTGGTTGCCTAGCTGATATTTTGATTATTTGAGTTGCTTGGTCAGTTTTTTACTCAGAAAAGTCAAAATGGCGGTTAGCTTTGATATGGAGCCTAACCATTTGCGTACGCATGAATAAATTGTATTATGAGTTGAAAATAAGAAATGTCGCCGTAGAGCGAGTGGACGTCGAATTGAGAAGGAAATATCTTCGTAGGGAGTTAAAAAAAGATAGAGCGAAACCACCAGGGTTTGATTATACTCTTCCAAATTTTGATTTCACTTTAGAAAAATCTGAGTTAGATGACAGTATTAAATCTATCACTGAGTTAGTAAATAATTTTGACGGCGTCAATTCAGAACTTGGCTATAGAATTCGTAGCCGAATAAATCATGTCCTAGGTAGATTGAATCGCATACCTGAAAACATTAATGACGAAATTTCCGCGTATAGGGGGGACAATATTATAATTGTTTCAGCTTTAGAGGAGGACTTAAATGAGATCATCGAGCAGTTTCGCCGAGATTCTACACCATTGCAGCCTACCCCTGGAGTCGTTAGTCCTGATCAAAGTACAAAAACTGTAGAGGTGTATAAATGGCCGATTAAATTTAACGGTAAATGTGATAGGTCGTCGGTTAACTCCTTTTTACAGCGGACTGAAGAACTTAGAATTTCTAGGAGGTGCGCTAAGGAATCGTTGTTTCAGGCGGCTTCAGAATTATTTGAAGGTATAGCGTTGGAGTGGTTTAGGGCACAATTGAGACAGCATAGGTTTAATAGCTGGGACTCCTTGGTGTCTGCCTTGAGAGCTGATTTCTTACCGAGAGACTATGACGATGACCTTTGGAGGCAGATAGAACGTCGTACTCAACATGAGGACGAACCAGTTGTCATCTACATCTCGATAATGGATAATTTGTTTAGCTGTTTGTCTCTCATGCCGTCTGATGAAAAGAAATTAAAAATTTTGAAATCTCATGTATTGCCTATATATCAATCACATTTAGCTTTGCAAGAAGTTACATCTGTCTCACGTTTAGTAGAAATTTGTCGTTCTTTGGAAGATGGAGAGAGAACCCGGAAAAATTTTCGTCCACCACCTAGGAGAACTTTGGAGTTGTTGGAACCTGGTTTAGCATACGCATCGGCTGGAGCGCTAGGTGATTCCGGGACTGTTTATTCACGTCCTTCCTCGAGTGATGAGCAGGCGAATGGTTCGAATAGGAGATGTTGGAGCTGTAACCAGCCAGGACATATGAGGAGAGATTGTAATAAAAAGGTGTTCAGGTCTAAAATATCTTGTCATGGATGTGGTAGACCAAACGTTATCCGTCCAAACTGTCCTAGTTGTTCAAAAAACGGGAGTCGCGGAGGCGTTCAGTAGGTCGGCGTTTCCTCATAGATAGGCGTTTTGTAAAGACCTACAGATTTTCTGAAGATTGGAAGAAGTGGTTGGATAAAGTCAAATGTTTTTATACTAGGCGCTGCTGTAACGAGGAAAGTACTTCGGTTGCTGCTGTATTTGTGTCTAAGGAAAACGATAGTCGTCCGTATGTTTCAGTGCAGATTTTTGGCAGGGCGGTTATTGCTTTATTGGATAGTGGAGCCAGTCACTCATTCGTTGGTGAGCCTGGATTGTATTTGCTGAAGAATTTAGAGTTGCAGTCATGCGAAGAAAAAGAGGTGCGTACGGCGGACGGCCTCCCACATGCAATCAGGGGTTGTATTTTTGTCCCTATTGCTTTAGATAATGTTATTAAGGTTGTCAAGCTGTTGGTTGTTCCAACGTTGTCACATGTTTTGATTTTAGGTGCTGATGCATGTAAGGTTTTTAACCTGAACGTCGACTTTTCAAAAAATAGCTATTACGCTTTGAATGCTGGCCTAGACGTTAGGGGAGTAAAGGCAAGACCAAATGGAAATACGATTTGTTCGCGTACGGAATTGACAGATTATCAAGAGCATCGATTGAGGGAAGTTGTAGAGAAGTTTCGTAGTTTGTCGTCATTAAGATTAGGCAGAACTAATAGGATGGTTCACAAGATAGAGACAGGGGATGCTGAGCCAATCAAACAGCGATATAATCTTATGTCACCTTACAAGTTAGACATTTTAAATAAAGAGATAGATAGGATGTTGGAGTTGGGCGTTATAAGACATTCAAGTAGCCCTTGGGCAAGTCCAGTTTTGATTGTAGACAAAGCGGATGGAAAACCACGATTATGTTTTGACGGTAGGAAACTGAATTCCGTAACAAAAAAATGTGCGTATCCACTACCACTTGTAGACCATATTTTGAGCAAACTATCTGGTGCTAGGTTTTTGAGTAGTATTGATTTGAAGCCAGCTTTTTGGCAAGTACCACTTGATCCCGATTCCTGTGAGAAAACTGCTTTTGTCGTACCTGGTCGCGGTTTGTTCGAGTTTGAGGTTATGCCGTTTGGACTATGCAACGCGGCTCAGCTTCTGCAAAAATTGATGGATTCTGTACTGGGACCGGACTTAGACCCCTTCGTCTTTGTCTATCTTGACGATGTGATCGTGGCCACGCCTACATTCGAAAAACATCTTGAAGTATTAGAATCTGTATACCAAAGATTGCTTGATGCGAATCTCACAATCAATATAGAAAAATGTTCCTTTTGTCGTGACAGTTTGAAATATTTAGGATTTGTGGTAGATCGAGCAGGTTTAAGGACAGATCCTGATAAGGTGAAAGCTATGTTAGATTACCCCATTCCCCAGACAGCTACGGACGTGAAAAGATTTATTGGGATGTGTAGTTGGTACAGACGTTTTATTAAGAATCATTCTACCATCACCGCTCCTATCAATGCTTTGATTAAAGGCAGGAGAAAGTCACAACGAATCACTTGGACTCCTGAAGCAGATAATGCGTTCCGAGAAATCAAGCAACAGTTAGTTTCGGCGCCTGTCCTCGTGTCTCCAGATTTTTCTAAGCCATTCACGATTCAATGTGATGCTTCTGATGTAGGTCTCGGTGCTGTATTAAGCCAGGAAAGCGACGGTGAAGAGGTAGTTATCGCTTTTGCTTCCCGGACCCTGACTGAAAATGAAAGAAAGTACACCGTTACCGAGAAGGAATGTGCTAGCGTCCTTTTTGCAGTAGACAAGTTTCGGCCTTACGTCGATGGTGTTCACTTCAAGGTGATAACAGACCACGCCTCACTTCAATGGTTACATAATTTGAAAAATCCTACGGGCCGGTTAGCGAGGTGGGCAATGCACCTAAGCCAGTTTGATATGGAAATAATCCATAGAAAAGGTAAATTGAATGTGGTACCGGATGCACTTTCGAGGGCTCCTGTGGAGAGTTGCTTGTTGACTGTCAGTAGCTCTGATATTGCTGAGGATGTGTGGTACTCGAATTTGAAACTAAAAATACAGGAATCTCCTGAAAACTATTCTGACTGGAAAATTGATGGTGGTGCTATATATAAGCACGTGTCTTATGACTTTGGCTTGAGGACAAACTTTCCTGAGTGGAAGCTGGTCCTACCTAAACGTAAAAGAATCGATGCCTTCAAAGAGTGTCATGAGTCGGCGATGGCAGCACATTTGGGTGTTTATAAAACAGTCAATAGAATCCGAGAGCTGTACTATTGGCCTTGCTTATTACAGGATATTCGTAAGTGGGTCAAACATTGTCAAGTTTGTTCAGCCCAGAAATCGAGTTAGTTCTCTCGCCCAGGTCTAATGGGTCAACCTAAGAAAGTGAACTTTCCATGGCAGTATGTGTCTGCGGATATTGTTGGTCCATTACCTCGTTCTAAGAATGGCTGTCGTTATTTATTGGTTGTGTCAGACTATTTCACTAAGTACGGACTTTTCCACCCCTTGCGTGAAATTTTTAGAAGAACAAGTATTCTTAGTATATGGTGCACCACAAGTTCTTGCTTGTGATAATGGCGTCCAGTTTACGTCGAATAAATTTAGGAAGTTAGCTGAAAATTACGGTGTGAGGATTCATTATAATGCGAACTACCATCCTCAAGTTAATGCCGTAGAACGTACCAATAGGGTGTTAGAAACAGCTATCAGGTCTTTTATAGAAGAAAATGACCACCGCACCTGGGACAAAGAAATCCACAAAATTGGTTTTGCGCTGCGAACAGCGGTACATGAGGTCACTGGGTACTCCCCTACATTTTTGAATTTTGGGCGTTATGTTCCAAGCAATGGTTCGTTTTATGGTATGCCAGGATCTGTTGCAGACACTGATTTTAACTGTACAGGTCGATTGAAGTATGCAGAGGAAATAGATAATATTCCTCAACTGTATTTGGATGTCCGTAAAAAGCTAATCCAGGCGTACAAAAGAAATTCCAGGTATTATAATTTACGGAAGAGGCCTGCCGATGTATATCATGTAGGTGATAAAGTTTGGAAGCGTAATTTCCCGTTATCTTGCAAATCTGATAACTTTGCATCCAAATTGGCCCCTAGATATGTCTTATGTACGGTGCACAAAGTTATCTCAAATTTAGTGTATGAATTGAAAGATTCTGAAGGAAAAAGTGCTGGTCGTTATCATGTCAAAGATTTAAAACCTTACCTATGTGGTGATGATCCAGATGAGCAGTCCCAAACTGAATGAATGTGTGATTGTGGCAGCGGGTAGGTGAATGTGGAATGATTGAGGGAGCTGTTCAGTACACTACTTTTCTGATATCTATTCTGATAGATATACCTTGATGCGTTAAACTATATCGTGCTATGCTAAGTGAGAAGTTTTGCTAGTTTTGACAGATTACCAATTGTGTACGAATGAAATTATATAGGAGAAGAGTTCCGGAAGTTTAGGTTATAAAGGAGAAAGTTAGAGGTTAGGTCTAGATGTTAGAGATTAGACGTTAAGTTTTAAAGGGCGAAATGAAATTCCAGAAGTTAGAGATGGAAACATAGAATTGAGTTTAGCTTAGTTCTATTATAGGGTAGTATCTCCTTAATAGGAGATATTCAAAATTAAGGTAGCCTTTCTGGTTTGGTTGAATATATTTACTATAGGTCGGTTTGTACATTTAAGTAATGTTGCGGACAAAGTTTGTTTTTTTTGACTATTAAGTGATTTAGCTCAAAAGCTTCAGTAAGTACTGACTTAAGTTATATCGTTTATTCTTTCCTTAAGGATTTTCATCAGTCAATCTATTTTTACAAGTATTTTCTCACTAGGTTTGTTAGTGACCCATTTGCTGAGTTTCTGGTAGCAATTTTTGAGGTAACGCTAGAAAAATATTTTCGTGAACTCAAATATTTTTTAACGAGGGAGAGGGGTGTGTAACGGTTCGATACCTATTTATATATTTTCTTCGATTTTGGGACGCCCGGTATTAATAAGAATGATGGGTTGCCTATACGGGAGGCTATAATTTGCCCACATATTTAACAAGGAAAACGTTGGGAAAAAAATTGAGGAATTTAGGAGATGGCGGAAATGTAAGAATTGTCGTCAGGCGTAATTTTGTGTGTGTGTGTGAAGCCTCAAAACATCTAAGGCTTCTTTTTACACCGGCACAAGGCACGTGTTCGTGCAGTACTCGAGCCCAAAAGTTATGTTCGAAGCCCGATTGAGGTCTTCAGCCATCCATGCTCCAGACAGTATATAGACCCCGAGCTCAGGACAGCTTCGTCTGAGTCCCGTTAATTTGGAGGTGTCAGTTAATCACCTAGGGGGTGAGAACCTAAGTCAGCCAGCAGAGCCGGCGGTGCTTTTGAAGGTCGTATTCACCCTTTATACTTTTTTTGTTCAACGAAAATCTTCTATGAAGTCATCTTTTTATCGCCGACGTCGAGTTGGACGTTATGGACACCTTTGAAGACTAAACTGATCCCCTTCCTGGTCATTGAAGTTTTTTTGGCTAGTCTAGTGTTTTATAGTTTTCAAAATTTAATTCCTCATTTTACTCAGTGCAATTTAAAATACGTTAATATTATCTATGTCCATGTAAACCGACTTAACAGTACTGTTGATGCGGGTCATTTAGTCGTTAGTGATTGATAGCCGACATAGGACTAGTTAATTTGCCTTTTGGAAATCTGATACCTAATTATATTTTTTAGTACTTAGTAATCAACTTGTCTGTTTCACCTTTCCTGTCGATTATTTCGGCTGGCGCCCTCCCTGGCTTCAAAATTATTATCGGGTTTTAAATATTACTCAAATCAACAACAAGATACCCACAGTCTTGTGTCTGACTGAGCTATATAAATATATAAACAAGACGTCATCCCCGGGATACGTCACAGTACACGTACGCCCCATCGTGATAAACAGGCGTGGAAAAAACTGTTGTGTATGGAAGAATCCATGGACAACAGTTTTTTCCACGCCAACGTTCTTCCCTCCAACCTTTTTAACCGTCGGTTAAAAACAGCAGAGAAGAACTAGGTGAGTGGGGCCAGGCCCGGATTACCCATAAGGCCAACCTAGGCCATGGCCTAGGGCGCAACCTTACGGGGGCGCAGGTCATGAAAAAACGACAATCTTTTTTACTTCTAATCCACACGTTACATAATTAGCTATAAAAAGCAATTAATCCAAAACAAAAAGATCAAGTCAACCCACTCAATATATTATGAGTCTATAATTACTTCATAATCATTAATAGTCTTCTTTTTTTATTCCTACTTACCGTATTATTTGTCTGCTAGTGTCGAACTCAATCGTATCGTTTAAGGCCATTTTCCTATTTAAAAAAGATCACGCATAATCATAGATCGCATATGATTCAAGCAAAGCTCATCGCCCTCGCTCTTCCAAGCATTGAAAATGAAAAAAAGTCAACCAGCATGATTCAGTAATTTAGGTGGGTCAAAACAAGAAAGAAGGAATTGTAAAACTATGTAACGTTCAATATCTTTTTTACTCAATATCTGCTTACTGCAAGTACATATTGGGATTTTACATACATGTTTTAAAATGTCATTGACTAGTATTGTGCTAGAACGACATTAACTATCCTTTTAGAAAAATCTCTGAAAAAACGTTTTAGTAGCATAAATACTTCAAAAGAAACTATAAAACGAAACGAGTTGTACAGATAATATAGCACAAAAATATGGTGATCGGTCACAAGCGCGCACGGTTTTATTTCTACATACGATTTCGAAAAGGGTGCCTTAATCGGCACCGATCACTTGCGCGCCGGAAAAAAATTAAGCTTGGATGTTCTTAATGACAACCTACCGTGTATCCTTTATAATTAATGATTACCACCTTAATCTAGTTGTATTTTCTTGCGAAACAAATTCAATATTTCTGTGCTCCTGTAATAAGGTATACGTAGATGATACTTTTGACTACTGTACAAAAATTTTTATCAATTATTTATAATCCACGCTTTCAAAAATGGTCATTATATGCCAGTAGTGTTTATATTGCTACCTAACAAATTAAGTTCTACACATGTTTTAGGTTTTAAATTCTTAGTCGATTATTGTGGAGAAAATTATTTGTCTTTCAACCCTTCACAAATAATTTGTGATTTTGAAATCGCCATCCATTTAGGAATAAAGCAAGTGTCGCCTAACTGTACAATAATGGGTGTAGATTTCATCTAATACAAGCCTGGTTCAAAAAAAAAAATACTTAAGTTTAATTGTAGCATATAAAGACGCTAATTCTGAAGTTGGGCGTTATTTGAGATGGACTTTTGGTTTATTATTTCTAGATCATGACAGGACGCTGAATGCATCAAAAATACTTTTATGCCATTATTCACTGGATCCAAAACATTATCTATTATTATTATCTATTTAAATACATTGAATATTACCACCATTCGACAAGTTAGCAAAAAAACCACGTGATGCAGTTCAAGGCAAATATAACGCTGAAAAGTAAACGAGCGCCGTCTCGCGTGCTTGTGTCCACATACCTGCCTCTTTTCCGAAATATTTTGCGCACTTTTGACCGATGAGATTAAGACTAATCTGACCGCGGTGCGCTAGTGTCCTACAGCCAAAAATTTCACAACCCCGAGGCCACCCGGAAGGGGCGTAATTTAGGGCTGTGGCCTAGGGCGTATGTTGATGCTAATCCGGGCCTGAGTGGGGCCCTTAAGTCTGGCGATCACTGGCTCGTAGACGAACTGGTTTCTTTTATACAGTATTTTTAAAACATGACTAAAAATAAATTATGCAGCTCTAATACTTAAATTTATATTTCTGGTATAAAGATGAAACATCTATAAAGCACCATAATCACCATTAAAAAACGTAATTAGCCCTCTACTACAGATGCGTCCCGTTGGGTTTGGAAATTTCGACAGGCGTTGTTTGCTGGTAGTAGAAATTCGATATTGTCATTTAACGAGTTGACGAAGAAAATTCTACAGTTATTATGAATACGGTCGATCACAGGGTCAAAAGCAAATAGTATTTTGAAATATAAATCATTACTCCGACCGGTTTTTGTACCGCCTTGATAGGAAAATCTGTTAATGATCTTGTTAAGCCTTTTTCCGTCAATTATTTTATTAAAAAATCTCTTGCTCACGATTCCCGTATTCCAAAATAATTTCAGGTTCCGCCCTCTAGTACTGATGGATCTCCATCATCCATGGCAGGTATTTTGCTTCCTTCCTAAGCCCCCCCTTGATCAATCAGATTCTTTCGGGAATTTGGCACGTTTTCTGGAAAAAGTAAGGTCAATCGCTGTTAAGCCGAATGACATTTTGATTAGTTTTGATGTCGAGTCAGTCTTCACAAGTTTATTCGTTCCTAAATTGCCTATGCATACTTGAAAATATTTTCGTAATTCTTCAGTTAATCCAGTTTTGTCTTCAAACCACCTGCTTTATCTACAACGGACAAGTTGTTGGGCAAACTTCCGGAGTTGCAACGAGCTCGCCTGTAGTAGCAATATTTTCATGCAAGCTTTTGAACAAGAAGCATCAAATAACAGCATTTCAAAACCTGAATGATTGTTTTCACATGTCGATGACACTTTTGTAATTTAGCCTCATGGAAGAGATTCCTAAAATACCTGTCTTGGTTACTTAAACACAACTCACGTCAAAGTAAAATTTACAATAGAACTGGAAAAAGGAGAATGTATTTTTTGGACGTTTTGGTATCTCGTCGATCAGATGAGCGTTTTGGACATTAGTCTCTAAAAATAAAACATGTAAAAACAGTCCTAAGAAATAACTACACTCACCGTGACATTCAAAGAGCAATAAATAAGTTTACCTCTCAAAGGTCTATTCTCCATGCTGAGAGTGATCCAATTTTCAATGTTTTCCAGTTTTGTCTTAGTAACTCTCTCAATTTTTGGGGTATTTCGCTCAAATTTGGAATATAACAAATGCAATACGAGTTACATGATTGCACATGTCAAACGACTGGGAGAATCTTCAGGGTGATATTTTTTCAGGCGTCGTGCCCCCTTTCTTACCCTGAACTTCTTTTCGGTGCATTTTGCAACTCTAAGAGAGGAGAAGGGCTAAAACTGACACAACTTACGATTTGCAATTATATGTCAAATTCACTGAAACAAAACAGGTATCCAAATAAAGCCATTGACTCTCAGACCATATTTCAAATGCATTATTTTCACCTGCCTAATAACGGAGAATCTGGTATTTGTTTTCTTTTCTCGATAAGGATCGGAGATATAAAGAAAATGCAAATACTTTCTAAACAAGATGGAAACATTATTTTGTCAGAGCAACCCTCGTATTATTTTGTTATTTTTAATCTACCTGCGGCGAATCGCAAAAAAGTTCAGAATAGGGGGCATGACCCCTGACAAAATAGCACACAGTCGATTCTGGCAAGCGTTCGACATGTGCAATTATGTAACTCCTATTGCGTATTTTATATTCCAAATTTGAGATAAATATCTCAAAAATTAAGAGCTATTGAAACTTCAACTCCCTGTAGATCGGAAACGAAGCGTTGGCGGACCTACGTTTATTTGAAATTTTTGTCCTCAGAAACACCAAAGAATCTTCTCCCTTCGTTTGTACGATATTTAGGAACATCCTGTATAACAAGACCATCCCATAAAAATTTGGTTCCAAAGACACATCAGTTTTAGCCCTTCTTCTCTCTTATACTTTTCCTATGAACGTGCCCAAGTTGACCCAACCTGTATTAGACCGATATTAAACAAGTGGCATTTGCGCCATTCACGAGAGATGGAGAGACATCATAATAAGTCTTCTGTAACATTTTAGCGATGACTTTCGACATGCTGCGATAGAAAAATAAATTAGCAATTGTACTTAATGTTTTTATTCTGGATAGTATTCAATAGAATACTTTGATTCGGAATAGTTTCAAAACATAAAAAGGCTTACAATTTTATCTGATGTAGCTTTCTATTCAAGTCTTCAAACTTCAATATTTTCCTAATGAAAAAGTCTCCATAACGATGTGCCACCTTAGTGTCTGCTATATGGATCATGTCATTGTCAATGTAGAAATCAAGCTGAAACAAACAGAATTAGTAATTAGTATAGTTTAACCCATGTATACTCATATATCTGACAATCAAGAAGCTCTGAAAGTGCTGGAATCTCTAAGGGCCCTGAAATGCCCAGCTCCCTTCAGAAATTAGCACGCCCTAAAAATGTGACCCTGCTGTGGGCCCCTAGACAGATTGGTGTGCCGGGTAACGAGAGGGTGGATCCCAGCGTTGTCCTGGATGAGTGGGCACCGTACGCAATAACCTTCAAACAAAGGCAGAGATATACTCCACCTTTTGGTGAGGGATTTCATAGCCTTATGCCAGCGGAGTAGATATTTATCACTCATGAATGTGGTAGAAGACCAATTTGTTTCAGATGAGAGGAAAACATGAAACTTGGTTTCACTTAGCAGATACGCTGTTTATCGCAACCTTAGGGTTCAAAGGAGTTTGAACAAAACCATTATATTCAAACTGATCGGGCGTATGCATTTCATTAAAAGTTCTAGTAGGTTTGACAAAAGGTTTTTCCATCACTACTACTACTACTACTTATTTGAATCGTTTATTTCAGAAACCTTACATTTCCCAAAACCACGATTTTAAAGAAACCTGAAAAAACTGTTATTTTAAATCTCTAAGTTAAAGCATGTATATCTAGTGTCAAGTTTCTAACAAAAGCGAAGTCCGATGCTGTAACAGAAAAAACAAATGGCGTTGGATATGTGGAGTTTCTCAAATAAACACAACTTTTTTTGCAAAACATTTATTTGGTTAGTGATCTGAATTACAATAACATAAGGTGCTTTCCTTTTACATCTGCACTAACTCAGATCATTCAAAAATGAGACGGCTCAGCTCAGTTGGAAACCTCATAGCTGAGATGAGTTAAAGGAGCGTGTTTGTGCAGTTAAATGTCATTCCTAAATATGAAAAATAATTAAAGTTAAGAGTTTTTTACTTGTGCTTTCGTTTTCTATTGGGTTCGGGTATTCCCTATTAGTGAATTTGTTCACTATTCTATTTGCATCAACAACTACTAGTTGTCCTAGTTACAACGGCAACGGCATACTCGGGAAATCGCAAACAGACGACTGAAGAGATGAAGTTTTTTGGAAGAGATCGTCGCCAATCGTCGCTTACCATACACTATCGACTATCGATACACCAAAAACCCGCTGAAATTCAAACTTACAAAAAATCGCTAGTGCAGATGGGCTTAAGTGGGGGTAAAATATCTCACTTTAGACTCAGATTCAGAAAATAAAAGGAACGTACATTGAAATGAGTCATGACGTCATAAGTGAGAATTATCAGATAAAGCATGCAAAACGAAAGCACCTATAATAATACAAGGATAGGTCAGTTTTCGTGAACATATTTAGCTGTGTCATCAGTAGTTGGCCGTTCAAAGAGTTTTTGATATTATTTGAGAAACACCACATGTCCTTGATTTTTGCAAATCATTTTATCGGGTTAGTGATCCGATTTACAATAACATATCAACACAAAGACAGGTCAGACAGACGTCAGACGTATTCTTTCAGAAGGCGTTCAATAATGTCACCCCCTATAGGGGTTGAAAAATGGTGTTAAACATAATAAAAACAGATGACATTAATACATGAACATGTATAAGAAATCTCATCCGTTTTAAACAATAATATAAACAATTTTTTAACGATTTTTAATGAAAATGGCGTGAAAAATCGAACTTTAAGCTCATATTTCTCATAAATCACCCAGCAGAAACGGATGACAGTATTTTTGTGTTATCTACACAACAAACAACGAATTTTCCATCAAGTCCCGACCGGTTTCGTCGCGATTCTTTTTTTTCATTAAAAAAAAAAACGCCCGTAAATTTCGGATGACGATTTTTTGGAACATTAGTTAGTAGGTGTACTAAAATGCTGCCGCATTTTCATTCGGTTACTTAAAGATTTTTTTCACGTTTTAACACCCCCCCCCCCTCTATTCCTCCCATTTTGGAGTTATGGTGCAATGACAAAAAAAAGTTTCTAAACTGCCTCTAGAACTCAAATACCAAGCATCATCCGGCGGTTTCTTGCTGGACACGAAAATGACGCGTCATTGCCTTAAGTAAACTGTCTAGATTTAAGGGATGAGCAACAAAACTAATACCCTTTTTTGTACTGGTGTGTGATACTTGTTATTTAGTAGTAGGTGTACTTTGGATTTGTACTGTCTACACCCCAAATTGTGTAAACACATAAACTAATAGGTGCATAGCACGTGATGAACCGGTAGCATGGCCTCTACGATTCCCATACAAACCCTTACGATTTCGCCCTGAAGTAAATACAGTTTGTTAATTACATGGGCGGATTGAGAAAATTGCACAATTCCTGGCTACGCTAGGCACGACCTTGCGCTTTTCAGCCTCGTGGTGACAACTCCGAATAGTATTTATAAGAATATTGTGACAGAACCGTACTTAACATTTTCATCTAATAGACGTGTTTTTTCTTTTTTTTAACTTTTTCTCTCCTTTATGCGAAAGCAAGCTACTTCTGGAAAGCTCAAGATTGTTTTCTGTAACGTCACTATGAAAAGTGTAATTGATATTAGAACCCTTTTCAGTAGGTAGAAAGTTATCAAACTAGTCTAAAAATGATGGCTAAAAATATTATATGGATTAGGTGGTTGTGTTACTGTTTGCGCACCTCGAGCCTGAATTTATCTGCAATTCGGTATTCCGTATTACAAGACCTACGACTCAACCGTTGAGAAGGACTTACCTCAGAGCCACTCTGAAACTTTCCTTCCAAACCTGAAGCTCCTCTCGACCATACCATATTTTTCATTTTATGCTTGAAACATAGTAGATGAATCGTTAACGCCTGAACCTCTTTACTTAGATCTCTCTGATTCTCCCCTTCCTTCCTATTGTTCAGTGACATGAAGTTTGCCAGTTTGCTCAATGGCAATGTCGTGTACAACTTCAGGTAGCTCCTTATGGTAGGAAGCATCTTTTGCTGCCGTACTTCACTCATAAACATAGCTGTTTGGTGTCTGATCGCATCCTTAAATTCAATTCAATTTCTTTGTTTTTACTTTGTTTTTGTTTCGAAGCTAATTAGGTATATTTATTCCAGTGGCGTATATAAGCCACGCATTCAGTTTTGACGTCTGGAAGACGCTGAAGTTAGGATTATAATACGTCAAAATTATAACGCATAAAAATTTTTCCGATGCCCCCCCCCCGAAATCGATTTCTATATACGCCACTGATTTATTCCATTGCCGTTTACTGCCTCATCCTAAAAACATAGGTTAAAACTTATTGCAAATTAATATTTTTGTCAAATCGTGTACTTAAATGCCACAGAAGTAGCCAAAACATCAGTAAAAGTGGTTTTATCGAACAGCCAGTAAATCGCAATGGTACAGAGAGACAACTACAGGATGAATTTCAGAAATTACATTGGGTATTTTGATATTTGGGAATAGTTAAAGTTTGCGAATTTGTTAGATGTGTGTGTCTTCTTATTGCAAATATACAAAGTGCAACTGAGCAACAGAAACATTATTATAAAATTTTAAATAGAATATTTAAACAAGAATATTGCTGAATTATCCTACAGAAGAACCATAAACGTTCACAACACAGCATAGCAATCAATATTAGTACAAATATTATTGGTTTAAATAATACATTGTTTTTGTTTCTAATCACTGAAAACACACATGTTGTTTTTTATGGATATCAACCAGTAACTGTAACAACTTTCTCCGTCACGACGTTTCAGTTTATTATATATTTACAGGGTGAGTTTTTAGTACCGGCTCGGTCGATAACTCCACTACTTTAGAAGATAGCGAAAAAAGTTGTATATAAAAGTTGTAGCCACGGATATGCTCCTTGCTCAGAAAATATTTAGATTTATACAGGGTGATCCATAACTACGTGGTGATGCAAACATGCATTTTTTTGAATGAGACACCCTATATATTATTCCATATTCAGATTCTACTAATGATTTCCGTTCTTCCAATATAGGGCATTGTTACATTATACAGGGCGATTCAAAAGTTATGACAAATTTTATATCCAAATCGCGGACAAATGAACGTACTGTATATAAAAAATTAATGAATCAAAAATTATTTTTTTTACACGGGAAGATTAAAAATATCCTCTAGTTTTAAAATCGGCTATAAAAGAAGCCCGAGACGCATATTCGTATACAGGGTGATGTAGAATGCAAAATCCAGATTTTCTCTTTTTTTTCAAATGTAACCCCCAATATTTTATTATCCCAAAGAATTGCTTTTAATATGCTCTTTCATCTTTGTATAGCACTTGTTGTACCTACGTCCATCAGTTTCCGAGATATTTCGATTTTTCGGTAAATTTAAAATATAGCCTCTATTTGTGTACTGAAATTTATTTATTTTGAGAAAGTACTATCTGATTTGTTTTTTATTTAACGAACAACTAAATTATAACGTCTTGATAGCATTTGATGAAGTCAAAACCCTAAATCATCGAGATAATAAAGTCAAGTATGCTGAGGAAACAATTTTGTAGGCGTCATGCATAATTATCAAGTAGTTTTATCAGGTAGGCTTTGAAAAATTGACAGTTTTCATAAGCTACTGAATAACTCCGTACTGTGTGAAAAACCAGCTTTGAAAATTAATTTTTTCATTGAGGGTAGTTAGGAGAATCTTTGAGAAATTGTCTACTTGCCTCTAGAATATATCAACTATCAATAGCAATGTCCAGAACGGAGGCACTCTAAAACTAATTCGTTTGATTGAAGGATCGTTTTATTTGGACTGTGTCGTTTCATATTTCATAGCCTACCTGATACAACTGCTTGATAATTATGCATGACGTCTATAAAATTGTTTCCTCAGCACACCTTGACCTATATTATCTCGTTAGTTCAGTGTTTTGACTTGATCAAGTATTATTATCGCCTTATATTCTAGTTGTTTGTTAAGCAAAAACCAAATTTGGTAGTATTTTCTCAAAATAGATAAATTTTATTTAACAAATAGAACGTATATTTAAAATTTGTAGAAAAATCGAAATATCTCAGAAACTAATGAATGCAGCCATAATAAGTGCTATACAAAGATGAAAGAGCATATTAAAAGCAATTCTTTGGTATAATAAAATATTGGGGGTTACATTTGAAAAAATAGAGAAAATCTAGATTTTGCATACTACATCACCCTGTATACGAATATGCGTCGCGGGATTTTTTTATAGCGTATTTTAAAACTAGAGGATATTTCTAATCTTCTCATGTAAAAAAAATAATTTTTGATTCATTACTTTTTGACATACAGTACGTTCATTTGACCGTGATTTGGATACAAAAATGGCCATAACTTTTGAAATACCCTGTATAATGTAACAATACCCTATATTGGAAGAACGGAAATCATTAGTAGAATTTGAATATGGAATAATATATAGGGTGTCTCATTTAAAAAAATGCATGTTTGCATCACCACGTAGTTATGGATCACCCTGTATAAATCAAAATATTTTCTGAGTAAGGAGCATATCCGCTGCTACAATTTTTATATACAATTTTTTTAGCTATCTTCTACAGTAGTGGAGTTATCGACCGAGCCGGTACTAAAAACTCACCCTGTATATAGGGTGAGTTTTTAGTGCCGCATCGGAATAACTCCACTACTGTAAAAGATAACAAGAAAAGTTGTTTATGAAAGTTGTAGCTAAGGATATGCTCCTTGCTAAAAAAATATTTTTGTTTATACAGGGTGATCCATAACTACATGGTGATGCAAACATATATTTTTTAAACGAGACACCCTATATATTATCCCATATTCAGATTCTACTAATAATCCCCCTTCTTACAATATAAGGTATTGTACCATTTTATACAGGGTATTTCAAAAGTTATCAAAAAGTAATGAATCACAAATTAATTTTTTTACATGGAAAGATGAAAAATATCCTCTAGTTTTAAAATCGGTTATAAAAAAAGTCGACGACACATATTTATTCATATACAAGGTGATGTAGAATTTTCTTTTTTTTCAAATGTAACCCCCAATATTTTATTATACCAAAGAATTGCTTTTAATATGCTTTTTCATCTTTGTTAGCACTTGTTATAGCTACATTCATTAGTTTCTGAGATATTTCGATTTTTCTGCAAATTTTAAATATACCTTCTATTTGTTAACTGAAATGTATTTATTTTGAGGAAATACTATTAAAGTTTATTTTTACTTAACGAAGAACTAAAGTGTAAGCCCACAATAGTATTTAATCAAGTCAAAACACTGAATTAAGGAGATAATATAGGTCAGGTATGCAGAGGAATCAATTTTATATGTGATCGGTCACGAGCGCGCGCGGTTTGATTTTTACCTGTTTACAAAAAGGGTGCCTTCATCGGCACCGGTCACTTGGGCGCCGGAAGAAAATTAAGCTTGGATATTCCTAATGACAACATCCCTTTTAATCTTGCGAACTTGCATCTGTCTTTTCACGACTTGCGGTAGCTTACAGTTACTTTGTAGATTATTTAAATGACTATCCGGCTTCTGTAGGTATATAAAACTACCCTTAATGAAAATATTTCAATAGTTTGCAATCCTTAATTGCTGTTTGGGAGTACAGTTTGTGTTCTGCTTTTTCATCATGGAGACTACGTTAAGTCCAGATATATACAAATGTATTTCTGTGTTAAAAGATATGCAATTGCGAACATATATCAAGATGCGCATGAAGTACGTTGCCAATTTGATTGAGATGTATAAAAATGGAGCTATTGCCCGATTTGATTTTGTTAAAAGTGTAAGCTATAATTATTATAAGAAATAAATTCTTTAATCTGTATAATACTTGGTTTTTTATTATCAATTGGATCAATCAATTCACTGTTTTATTTAAATACACTGAGTTTAATTAAATTCTCAACGATTCAAGGAATATAGGTTTGTATTAACCTTTCCACTTAATTCTAGATGAATATTACCAGTATTCGACAAGTTAGAAAAGAACCACGTGATGCAATTTTTTTATGGTCCGCCTCCCGCAAAGGCTAAAAACCTATGGCACTGTAAAAGCGCTGCAAGAGGATACGTGTTGGTTCACGTTAGATTTGAAATGATACAGGTTATAGCCGGCGGGAAACAAATTCCCTGGCAGCTCGTTCCACACTGTCGAAATTCCCCAAAAGAAAGAATGCTGGAGGAGACTGGTGCGTGGAGTAGGGAGCTCGACCTGGTAAGGATGTGCTCGCAGAGCCTCTCTAGTGTTCCTCGTTCGGACGGCCTTTGCTGTTATTACCTGGGAGAGCTCATTTGAACATCTTCCGTGATAGAATCTGTAGAACAGGGACAGGTCAGCCACCCTTCTTCGATGCTCCAAGCTGTGGAGGTCCTTTGTGAGGTTAGGCGTATCGATTACTCTAGTTGCTCTCTTCTGGATAGTGTCCAGAAGCTTTAGAGAATGCTTCGGAGGGCATCCCTACACATGGGAGCAATACTCCAGCGATGGTCGAATCTGTGCCTTGTAGAGCAGCAGTAGTCGCTCTGGTGTGTACAGCTTCCTACAGCGGAACAAAACTCCAAGCTTCTGGGATGCCGTTTTAGCAATACTGACGACGTGGTGGCGCCAGGACATGTTGTTGTTGATCCCCAAAAGCTTGACGGAAGGTGACTCCTCTATGGGGTGACCCTCCATTTCCGCTGTTGGTAAGCCAACGTGAGACTTCTTTGTAAGTGTTGTTGCCTGAGTTTTCTGTACGTTGAACTGTACTTTGTTCACTAATCCCCACTCGACAATTGTTTTGATATCTGCGTTGATCTGTGAGGCATGCTGCTGTCGCCGACGTACCGTTTCCTGGGATGATAGTGGCTTGCCTGGTTCCATGCACGATATTAATGGTCTGTCGTCTGCGAAGCTGTAGATTGGATTGGATGTTATTTCCAGCAGCTCGTTGATGTACAGCAGGACAGATCCCTGAGGAACACCGGCGTTTATTGAAAATACGTTTGATGAACAGCCTTCGACTACAACAAACAGATCGGTCGTTCAAAAAACTATTCGGCCACTGGCGCAGGCCAGGTGGTACTCCATAAGCAGCGAGCTTGACTAGAAGTCCCTCATGCCACACTCTGTCGAAGGCTTTCGATATGTCAAGTGCAACAACACGGGATTCGCCATGGTTTTCAATTGCTCTGATCGAAATCACAACATTTTCGGACAACATCAATGAAACTGTATTCCAAATTTCACTTGCGAACGCTATTAAATTCGTGTACGAATTTTTTCGGGCGAGTGACATCGATTGGTCTTCACCAACCGGAAATGGAATTCGTATGCGAAAAAAATGATTTTGACAGATGGGAGCTGTGGATTCTAGGTTATTTATGTTGAAGTTGTAGTAGTTGTTCCCATTTAAATTTTAAACAATTTGTTGGTTTGGTATATTATTGTTATTATTAGTATGGCTGTTAATGATCTAATCAATTTAGGTGCGATAGAGGCTCTTGAACAAACCGAGCTTCTAGCTAGTAGGTCTGTAAGGCAAATACCTTCTTGGAGCGATCCGTATGAATTGAGCGATAACGCATTTGTTAAGATATACCGGCTAACCAAGCCTATGACGGAGAATCTAATAGACACTCATATTCCAGCACCTACAACTATATCGGGCTTGAGTGTAGCACGAAAGGTGCTTTTTATGTGTATTACGTTATAGTGCCTACCTAAGTGCAGTGAGTCCCACTTGTATCAGCAGATAGTATACAAAAATTGGATGCTAAACAAGTTTTCCAGATATCACATGATTACTATGCTACAGTTCTATGATGAGACAATTGTTTATTTTTAAGGTATTTTTGGTATTGGACTGACAGTTCTAGTAATTTTCATTTTATATTAAAGCACTCATGCGATACGTGCGACGTTGTCACATCTACTCATTCGAAAATCAACTCGCACGAATCGGTCATTTCGTATGACGTTTGAAAATACCGATTTCATGAATTACCCGACTATAATTTGTATGCGATTTGCGTATTCAAAATGAAATCGATTGATTTGAAAATAGACGCCCAGGAGGTCGCCCGTAGACCTGTGCTTACGGAAGCCATACTGGCGACCATTTATGATGTTATTGTTTCCAGGTATTTCAGTATCTGTGTGTTAATGATAGTCTCCATAACCTTAGACATGATGCTGAAAGAAATAAAGCTGACAGAAAGTGCTCCTACTATATTACGCATTACAATTTATTTCAGTCAACAACATTACGACATATGTAAACGAGAACCGCCCCGCGCGCTTGTGTCCACATACCTGCCTATTATCCGAAATATGTTGCGCGCTTCTGACCAATCTGACCGCGGCGCGCTAGTGTCCTGCGGCCATTTTATAGACGTCATGCATCATTATCAAGCAAATCTATCAGGTAGGCTATGAAATATTGAACGACACAATCCGAATAAAACGATTCTTCAATCTTGCAAACGCATTAGTTTTAGAGTGCCTGCGTTCTGAATGTTGCTTTTGATAGTTGATATATTCTAGAGACACATAGGTAATTTCTCAAAGATTCTCCTAAATTCCGTCATTGGAAAAATTAATTTTTAAGCTCGTTTTTCACACAGTACGCAATTATTGAGCAGGTTATGGAAATTGTCAGTTTTGCAAAGCCTACTTGATAAATCTGCTTGATAATTATGCTTCACGTCTACAAAATTGTTTCCTTATCATACTTGACTTTATTATCTCGATGATTCAGGGTTTTGACTTCATCAAATACTATTATGACCTTATAATTTAGTTGTTCTAACTTGAAAAACAACCATAATCTATAGTCGCGGTCACTAGAAAAATAAGCATAATGTTGTAACTAAATAAAACAAAATTGAATCCTCGACATAAACTTTACATTATCTTTTAAATTTCTACGTTTAACTTTATAACTTGCGGAAAGAAGCAGAGTTCAGGCCAGAAGATGCTCAAAATGGTTGCCTTGAACTACTTGAGATAAGAACAGCCTATCCGGTATTTCACGCCTAATATTTTCGAACACAGTAATGTCGATATTTCTACAAATATTCATTATTCTCTGCCATATATCCAATATTGAAGCAGGTTCAGTTTCGTACACCTTTTGCTTCAAACAGCCCCATAAAAACAGTCCAAAGAAGTCAAATCCGGCGAGCGGGCTGGCCATTACGTAGAACCTCGACGGCTAATGCAACGACCAAGGAAGCATTATCCAAATAGTTTCTTACTTGTCTGGAGTAATGTGGTGGTGCTCCATTTTGTTGGAATACAATACCCATATCGAATTCATTAGGACTTGCTCCGACGATTTCGGTGATTGGAGGGTCAACAGTGTTTTCCACCATATTCAAATATAGTTCCCCTGTTAAAATTTGGTTTGGTACAATAAGGTTTCCCAATTCCTACCCAGGCGTTATTTTTTTCTGGATACTGAGTAAGAGTTGCCGGAAAACATGAGGTTTGGTGCCACTCCAATAACGGCAATTGTTTCTATGAACAGTGCCGTTGAGAAAAAATGTAGATTAATCACACAAATATTGTGAAGAAGATAGGTAACATCTTTTGCAATGGTTTTCGTCATAATTTCGCAGAATTGTTGTTTGATCTAGGTCAACCCCAGTTAACTAGTGTACCGTTTTTATTTTGTAGGGATGATACCTATTCCTCTATAAAAGTCACATCACAGAAGATTTACTATCATCTCACTAATTATTTGAACTTGCTTCGATTCGATTTTTGCTTCCTGGACGAGGGTTGACTTGTTTCAGATATAGTTCACGTGGTACCTACGGTTCACGAATTAAACAGAAAACTAAATGAGAATATTATAACTGAATAATGACGTTCGTTGTCGTACTGACATACACCTAATGACGTACACCTTATGGGGGGATTTCTATATAGCAAAGAAAAACAAAAATTCCTAGATGTATCGATATTAATGTGTTTGTCTCAGGTAATTATTAAATGTTCCGCCATTTTGTAGGAGGTGAATATATTGACTCTGTATTCTAGGGTTGCAAAGCATTCGTCACGTGCTTCAAAAAGATATGTCACAAGACCTCCCTTTCAATTTATTTTTTCCCAAAATATAGTATTCGTTTCAGTTGACCCGTTCAAATAAAAAAGGAGGGCACACTAAAGAAGAGCACTGTATACCTATTAATTAATTTTGTTTTTAAAGGCGATGTTTCAAATTTAGTAAACCGGAGCGTCATAACGGACGGAAATAGGTGGCTGAAAAACAATTGTATATTGAGGTACATGATTGTACTTAAAAAAACTGCATTAAGACCAAATTAGTAAATAAACCTTCAAAGACTGCGTAATACTGACCAAAAAGAAAACATGTAAAGATGTACCTTAGAGTAATCGTTGGGCTGGGAGTCTACCGCTGGAGGATATGGTGCCAGAAATTTTGGACAAGCAAATACAAAACAGGTTTCAAACTCCTTTAAGTCGCCGCATTGCATCTTGTACATCTTCTCATGGAACATCTGCTCCCTCAGAGCCTGCTGGATGGACTCGTCGATGCATTGTGGATGTAACACAAGACATATTGCCAGCAGATGATACATCTGCTCCGTTTGCTTGTTTATTTGGTCATGTTGGTAAGTTTTGGATGCAAACAGTTGCTTGGTGCGTTGGACATAGAGCAGTATCGAAGAAAATGTTCTGATTGCATCGGAATATCGTCGCATCATCATGTAAGCAAAACCAACGTAGTATGACGTTGAGATCTGACAGGCGGGTATGTGGGCGTACTGGGATTTCTTGTGCACTTCAATGTTCTCAAGCACCTAGACAAAAATTTCAATTATACTGTTCTTTTTATACCGTGTGTCATATTGATTTGCCAGATAATAACCACCAAAATATTATAAATATATTTTAGACCACCAAAATTATGTACAGTAATAACATTCGTAGCCATAGGGGGAAGAGGGGTTGGTAGTTAAATCCTACATAGATCTTTTTTGGTATTTAAAACACTTTTGAACTGCAGTACGTGCCCGAAACGCAGTTGGTAACCATAATAACACCCCATGTCCGGTTTTTGATTTTCTAAAAGATGGTAACCCTAAATCCCACAATAGCTACCCCTATGATTATAATAAAGGCTAAGTGCCCGTTTCACCGGTCTCTGATAAGTTTCAGATAGGCTATCAGATATCCTCTATTATTTATGTGACATTATCTGACAGATAGGCTAACCGAAACCGGCCCTAAAGCTACTGAAATATCATAGAACTGAAACTGGTTCTTAACGAGTGTATCTCTGCGAGCAAAGTATGCTGTCATAACCCTGCCCAGTGCTTTAAGAACACCTTAGGCACTTAGTGTTTACTCCATATCTATTGACCAACTTCTTGCCACCGTGCCAGTTTTGTAACGTGCGTATCGTCAACATGTACCATAAAATGATACTTTTAGGCCCGATTTTATCAACACGCACAATTTAATCAGAGCAGCCCATTCAAGAAACATGCATCTGTCAAAGTTCTCTGAAAATTATTGATTTCTCCCACTATGAACCATCTAGTATCTTTGCCAGTCGGATTTTCCATCCTAAATGGGTGGAAAATTACATTTTCTTGTTTAACAAAGACTTTAGCAGTTGCTAACCTGAACCACTCAGATTCCACAAAACCAGTACACTTGATCACTGGATTTGTCTTTCAAATGATAATGATGAGAAGAAATTCAAATTACTGCATTATTTTGATAAAACAACAATTTACTATCGATAGTAATTATGAACACCTACATAAGTACCTTACACTCTCACTACTAATGGTTAACTAAGCTAATCTGCAAGTATTAACTATGAAACAGATGGACAAGGACACACTTGAGTGATACTTGCGTAATAACCACTTTACATGGTCAAGAAATCGATCGATTTTGTAATCTTGAAGAAATCCGTGTGAAGAAATCGACAAATTAGAACTTGCTCGATTTACTGAAATTTTTTGGAGAATTCTAGGGATATTTGGGCCTACCGACAATATCAAATTCCTAATGACAGGTCATGATTTGCGTCATTTATCTGTCGTGTCTTTGACGTGCCTTCTTTTGAGGTTAGCGTCATAGTGACAATTTTTTTTCTGTATTCTGCTGCGTAGCTGTGTATATTTTGTGATCGTTATTTAGTTGAAAAGTTGTGTTGAAAAGCTATGACTAATTCATTATTATGACGACACCATAAAAAAGAAAAAAATAAGAAATGAATGGATCCAATGTCAATTACAAAACAGAAACATTGCACATTCAACCACAAAATACATAGATTGTGAGACTACTACTGGACAATACCAGTTGGCATTATTACAACATCCCTACATAGCATGTTGGCAGAACTTTATAAATAAAAATAAATCGTCGGACTCTTTCTGTCAATTTATTGAGGTCACAAAATCCATCGATTTCTTGACCGTCTAAAGTGATGTTAAGGTACCCTAAAGTGCACACTTGACAGACAACTATGAATACGGCCCTATACCACGCAGGACACACTCTCACAGCTAATGAATAACTGAGCTCATCGCCTTGGCGCGGCGGCTACGATGAACGTATAAACATGTCTTAACTAGCTTCCTGAGATTAATTGTTGCGTCATATTGCCAAACTTGCCTAGTGTTTAAAAGGGATAACGCCGAAAGAAATTAAAGCTCGGACAGAAGCCCATAGATCATCGGAACTGTGCTTACAACGGTTTACAATGGGCTCGTTCACCTTTCTTTTTTTATTTGTGCATCTGAAAGAATACATATTTTTTAGTCGCCGTGCCAAAAATTAGACCTCTGTGAAGTTTCTAAGTCGCTCAAAAAAAATTATAAACATGAATGCCGGGCGCATTTTCGATACGCTGTCGTGACGTCATCAGATACGTTGACCGCGGCTCTGCGCACATTTTAGAACACAAAAACTACCACCAGTCACAATCACTGACAATAGATGTCACAATAACACAAATACATACATCGAACGTAACTACGCGACGAGTCGTGATGATCACAAAACATATATACTGAGTGATGATCTGAAATCACGTGCGAACATATCTGCTTACGTCACAGTTAGGTGTTCGCGCGCTTGATTTCGCGAATTCAAATGATTATATTAGGCGAACGGAGCATCCTACAAGTATGAAATTTTCAGAATCATGTTTTTTCTATTTAAGCTTTATTTTAGGCAGGTCAAAATTGATTTTAAAAATTTTGTGAACAAGCCCATTGGCTTATATCCACAGAAGATGAACATCGTGTCGGGTGCTCTCCGGAAGTATCCACGGCTGAAATTATTTACAATCGCACGATATGGCTTTAAATATGAAAAAATTAATACATTACTACACGTTAGAGATAAAAGAGCAGTCAGAGCAATATATTTTTGACCGCGAACGGTTTCAGAAGATGGCTAAGACGGTGAAATCCACCGAAGTTGTGACTACGATCTTTCATCGTCAATCACATAAATTAATTACTTGAAATAGAACTGGCCAGTTGATCTCAGATCAGAGCCAAGAACATAAATAAAAAAAATTACTTGGAAAAGGGAAAACGATTACAGGACAACTGGGGTTTTTAATTAAAATAATTTATTTTTCTTATGATAATTTTCGCAATAATTCAAAAGTTACGACGTCCTACTTCGCTTGCATATTCTAGATTTCCAGCCAATCGTGAAAATAGTTACTTCTAAGTAGTATATATTTGTTGCAACATAGACGATGAATGAAGTTTGCAGCTCGAGACAAAGTCCACGATCGAAATAAATATCTTTTTGAATGTATGGAATTAGGTTACAATTTCCAGTAATACAGTACCTAATCAAATATATCTTGTTGTGAAGTAACCTTTCGGCAACGCCGTGATGGCGCAACGTCTTAGAGAGTCAGCCTTCCGACTTGACAATGTTCGTGTTCTAGCGGGGTGTTAGTTCGAAGCCCAGGCCTTGCAACTCTTTTTTTTATTTTTTTGTCCCAAAAAATTTATTAATATTCTTTTTACACATGTTACACACATGTTTTTCTACGATCGACATAAATATGTTTTTGATTCAAATTTTATTAGAGATTTTACAAGTACAAAAAAAAATTACAAATAATTTTACTTTTTTGGATGAAGTTTTTGATATCGCAATCAGAGCAATTGACGATTGATATTGACGGACTTCATTTCCACTGATTTTTTGCAAACATTCAAAAAGATGTTTATTCCGATCGTAGACTTCGTATCGAGCTGCAAACTTCATTCATCGTCTAAGTTGCAACAAATATACACTAGACCATTTCCAGCATTAGTATCAAAAGGATCAAATTAAATTTCTAAAGCGTCAATTGTAAATTCAAACTGACAGGTATAAATTACACCTGACAGTTAAAATTTACAATTGGCGCTTTATATAAATTACACCTGACAGAATTCACAACTGACGCTTTAGAAATGTAATTTGATGCATTTGAAACTACAGCTGGAAAAGGTATAGTTACAGGTAAATATCTTCACGATTGGCTGGGAAACTAGAATCCATTATCGCAGTAGGACGTCGTTGGTCAAAGGAGCATCGTGACCACCCTTGTGCCGTCGGGCGCCGTCGGCGTGTTTTCGGTACTGGATTCATAAACCCATTTTTATTTTGTTATAACTTATGAATTATTGTGAATAAAAAGAAAACAAAAACAGTTTTGTTATAAAACTTATATATCATGAGTAAAATTAATTGTAATTTTTGTTGTACTTGTAAAATATCTTGTAGTCAAAAAAATTTGTGTAACATGTGTGGAAAAAGCATATCAATAAAATTTTTGGTAGAAAAAAATTAAAAAAAGAGTTGTAAGGCCTGGCCTGCCAACACCCCGCTCGAACAAGGACATTGACAAATCGGAAGGCTGATTCAAGACGTTGCACCATCACGGCGTTGCCGGAAAGGTTGCTTTAACACGACATATTTAATTAGGTACTTTATTACACTAGTTACAAGTAACTATTTTCACGATTAGCTGGGAATCTCAAAATCTACTACCGGAGTAGGAAGTCGTTGGTGAAAGGAATACAATGTGACGTCACACGGGTTCGGAAACTGTCGGCGTGTCTTCGGTAACTGGAATCAAAAATCCATCTATATTTTGATATAACTTTTGAATTATTGCAAAAAAAAAGAAAAAAATAGTTTTGTTATAAAACTCATATATTTCCATTTATCACAAAAAAAAATCAAAGCCCCAATAGTATGCCTCATTATTGGACTTTCCGGAAGGAAAAGGGACATTAAGACAAGGCATGGGGGCACGCCTGCTTAACTACAATAGCCAAAATATTCCAATTATTAACGAGAGTTGGCCCAATAATTATTTGTTATTTCCCGGCTTGTCCAAACAAAATGCCTATTTCGAGAACCTTCTTAAGAGCTCTTTCAGACGAGGATACCGTATCTCAGATACGCGTATTTGAGATACAGAATTTGTGAGTGATACTTCTGGATACCGTATCGCATACAGGTAACTCTGCATCAGTACGAAAACAGTGGCAGTGCAGTGCACTTATTATTTCAAGTTATGGATATTAAGGAGTGCATAAACCCATAAACATGGATTTGGCTCCACCAAACTAATAAATTTTTCATTATCAAATATATGGCATGCTCCATTATTTGGTTACTTGCACTAATGCGTGTAGCTAATTCAACTTCTAACAAAAGAATAAAACGCCTATGGAATCCGCTGCAAAAGTATGCGTGTCTGAACACGTAGGTATAACGTAATGGTAACACTGTATCTGAGATACGCATTCTGTCGCCGGCGGCTGGATGGCACGACATACTCGAATCAGTGTCGCGATACTTTGGCGATACTGTATGCGTCGCCGGAGCCGTCTGAACAGCTCCATTTGAATGTGTGGATTATCTGTATCTCAAATACGCGTATCTGAGATACGGTATCCTCGTCTGAAAGAGCTCTAATTCTTCTTTTTGGCGACAAAAAAAAGTTATAGAAAATGCTTAGAAAAATGTACAGATCTGAAAGGAGTTTACTTTTCTTCACATGTCAGGAAAAGGACCGTCTCCTGAACATATTTATGGACAGTGTATTGGCCTTTACAAAATATCTATTTTAATCACCTTTATTGCTTGATAGTAGTCGCCCATCAAAGAGTGCAGCCTCAGAAGTCCGATAAGTGAGAAGTATCCAAACATCTTGTACAGAGAATGCCTGCCATACTCTCCTGCAACGGAATCTGGATCGCCTCCGCTGGCATACACCTCGAGTTGTTGCTTGATGTTACTCTTGTCAACTAAAGAATGCAGCACATTCAACACACACAATATATTCCACACTTTATTGTTGGCATTCAGATTCTGCAGTTCTTGTGGTGTCTTCTTCTGCAGTCTAGCTCTGTACTGAGCAAAAGATTGGAACTGATACACAAACTCGTCAATCAATTCCCACAGCCAAACGTCCGGCAATTCCATTGGCACAGGTTCTTCGGCGTTTAGAATGTAATTGAACAGGTTGCAGTAATTAAAAAATGATTGAAAGCGTTGGTCTGGAGTCGGCCCGCCAGGTAACCTGGCATATATATGCCGGAAGTACAGTTCTTTATACAGTATCATGAACACCTGAAAAACAAATTATTAATTAGGTACCCTTTTAGTCTCCCAACCACGTCTGGACAATAAAGCATCATAGCCAATGGCGTACGCGCACAACCAGGAAAAGTTATAGTTAATATCCAGAAGATATTAAGTAAGAGTTGTCGTGTTAACATAGGAAATGGCTGGAATGCCCTGAAAGGGAGTGAAATTCCTAATTTGTTGTGTCAAAGGAATGGGCAAAGATCTGTTCTATTCCCTAAATTATAAAAAATCCCCGTGACTTGCTAAAAATACCTAGCTGATTGGAGACGTTCTGTGGGTGAGAAGAAATGTATATTAACAGCGTTTTTAGATTTCAAGAGGGCATTTGAGGCTATAGATAGGGAAAAGTTGTTAAAGAAATTACATCACTATGGATTCAGGGGACCAGTATATGAAAGTTTCCAAAATTACTTAATAAATAGGAGTCAGATAACTAAAATAGGAAATATTTTTTCAAGCGTCAAGAATATTTCAGTTGGAGTACCACAGGGAAGTAAATTAGGTCCACTACTATTTATTTTATATATAAATGACTTACCAGATATGTTGGAGCATTGTAAAATTCAAATATTTGCTGACGATACTTTAATATACATATCGAATACAAAATTGGACATTGCATTGGAACTTCTAAATGATGATATGAAGAAAATTATCAATTGGTTGAATGTAAATTTAATAAAATTAAACTAAATACTATTAAAACAAAATGTATGATAATAGACAAATGTTTAAACGAAACACCAATCACTCTTCTGGTTAATATTGACAAAATTGAAGTAGTTACATCTATCAAAAATCTCGGTATATATGTAGAAAGTAAATTAAAATTTGAAGATTACTTTGATTATAATTATTTCACAAAATATCCAAAAGCCTCCGTGTTTATTCTAAAAGAATTGTGTACAACACTATAATTCTTCCTCATTTACTGTACTGTTCAACTATTTTATATACCGCAAATGAAGCCATATATTCAAAATTACAATGTTGCAAAATAAAGCAATGAGAATAATTTTGAATAAAAATAAGTTCACAAAGGTAAGTTATATGTGAAAAGAACTTCAAGGGTTAATATAAAGAATTGTATATTATATCTAGTTCTCATTTTCATATTTAGATAAAAAAATCATTTATTGCCAGAAATTTTAGATAATTTTATAGAATCAGACAATCACTATCATAACTATTCAACTAGAGGAAATATAGATTTGCACCAACAATTTTGCAACAGCAATATGATAAATAAATCGGTGTTCCAAAAAGGGTTATACGAATTTGATAAATTGGACAATCATATTATATCAAGTACCAATTTGAAAGAATTCAAGACAAGATTGAAAAAGTATTTCTTGGATATACAAAATTTATAGTGACGTAGTATTATGAATGTACTCAGTTAAATAAAGCAAAATACAATTACATGAAAAATGTCTAGGTAAAACTAGAATGGCATTAAAGATAGATATAACATTAAAGAAAACTGTAGAACTTTACCATAAGATTTGCTAAAATTTGCAGAACCAAATCTTTCAAAACAATTTGATTCACCTGAAAATATTTGACCTAAAATATTTTGAAATATCAATCTAAGGTGCATTGTTGTACATATCTCTATCAGACCTTCCAATAAAATTAATTGACGGTATATACAGCGTGAGTCAAGCACGCCTCGGACTCTTGTGACCAAACGATACCAGTTTTTGAAAAATCAGCTTTGCGGACGTACATATGTAGGTCGAGTTGGACTACATCTTAAAAATAATGACTTTTATACAGGGTGTCTAATAAAAGTGTGACATATCAAAGTTATGTTTTTTTTTAATGGAACACCCTTTATATTATTGCATATTTAGATTATCGGGTGACTTTATGTATCATATATGGGACTTTAAGCGAACCGTTTAGGTGCATATCACAATTTTTGGTGAAAGTAGATATCAGAAACAATCGAATATCGCAGCGATCATAAAACTTAGAGGGCTGTGACTTTGCCTTGTCATTAAGCATGGAATGCGTCGGCTTAGGTTGGGCGATCAAGTTTGAATTACATTTGTACTTGGAGAAATCGGTAGATCAATTAAGTGGAGGTTATAGTAAACTGCTAGGGGTCGCCATATTTGCGGGGTAAGGGGAGAGGTAAAAAGTCGAGGTCCAGTGGGCGTGGCATATTTACTATAAATTCTACTACAAGTCATAAAAAATATTTGCAAGCGCCGGTCCTCTTTGCTTAAATGCCGCCTAACCTAGACCGGTTGCCGTCGCACAAAAAGTATTCAACCTTTTTTGATCGTCCGTCGTTGAGAAATGGACATTGTATAATTTCATATCTGCCATCACAGTTGATCCCTTTTCTGTGTATTTCAGGCATATACATAATAATAGATACAATATGAGTGAGATTATCGGGTGACTTTATGTATCATATATGGGACTTTAAGCG
Source organism: Callosobruchus maculatus (assembly GCA_951848785.1). Classification (NCBI taxonomy): domain Eukaryota; kingdom Metazoa; phylum Arthropoda; class Insecta; order Coleoptera; family Chrysomelidae; genus Callosobruchus; species Callosobruchus maculatus. The sequence continues at coordinate 321,951 of CATOUR010000191.1, read as the reverse complement.
AACCGTTTAGGTGCATATCACAATTTTTGGTGAAAGTAGATATCAGAAACAATCGAATATCGCAGCGATCATAAAACTTAGAGGGCTGTGACTTTGCCTTGTCATTAAGCATGGAATGCGTCGGCTTAGGTTGGACGATCAAGTTTGAATTACATTTGTACTTGGAGAAATCGGTAGATCAATTAAGTGGAGGTTATAGTAAACTGCTAGGGGTCGCCATATTTGCGGGGTAAGGGGAGAGGTAAAAAGTCGAGGTCCAGTGGGCGTGGCATATTTACTATAAATTCTACTACAAGTCATAAAAAATATTTGCAAGCGCCGGTCCCCTTTGCTTAAATGCCGCCTAACCTAGACCGGTTGCCGTCGCACAAAAAGTATTCAACCTTTTTTGATCATCCGTCGTTGAGAAATGGACATTGTATAATTTCATATCTGCCATCACAGTTGATCCCTTTTCTGTGTATTTCAGGCATATACATAATAATAGATACAATATGAGTAAAAAGAGTTGTTTATAAGTGCAACTGAGTTGTCACACAAAAAATGAATTTATCGTATGTACAAGAGCGAAAATAGGACGGAAAATAAGTTGAAAATGTGAAAAATCAACAAGAAGTACCAATGACAATATTATGCTTGTATATGTTATTTGTAAAGCAGCTAAATTTAGTGAAGTTCACTTTACATTGAGCAGTTCTTTAGACATGCCAATGCCGTTGCAAAACTGAAAGATATAGACGTATTACAGAATTGGCGTAAATACGGGGGTTAGGGCGGACGTGTCCAACTGTCCACCCCCAGAAGGCGCCAGCAAAATTATTGTTGGATTCACAACAAACTTCAGAAAAATAAACGTATTTTTTACATCACATTTCACAGGATACAAAAATTAAAATATTGAATTATTTAAAATTTGAAAGGCTTGAATCTTGGGTTAATGCATGGCCGACTCTACACTAGGCCGGAGCCTTAGATGTGGCAACGTGGCTTAGCTGTCAAATAGTGGCCCTATAGTTTCAGAATAATTATTACATTTTATATATATTAGAGTTCATCTCGGTTAATAAATTAAGAAAAATACTTTTTAGAACTACTACTACTAATACCATTTACATCTGATGTCTGTTTCATCACAGTCAGACACTACAAAATAAAAATAAACGCAACCTGTTTCCTGTCGCCACTTCCATTTCCACTTAAACGAACACTCAATTTACTTTGTAAATTATCACTTGAGCTAGAAAAATTCACTATTAGGTCACTGTGAAGCCATTCTTGCTGGTCTTGATTTCCCTTTCACTATCAAATGCTTTCGTAGGTATGCCCCAGGCCATGCCCAGATGAGTTCTATTAACTGTATTTTTCTGTGATATTTGGGAGGTCCAGAAAACATTATAGGTACCAAATTAGGCCTGCCCCCTCCCCCCACCGGTAGGCCTCCAAAAATATATCCCCCCATAGTAAAACTATATCTACCTGCATTCTGAATTACAGCCGCCAAATTCGGTTTTTCGATGAAGTACATATTCAAAAAGAGGACGCATTTTAACAACATTGTGAAATCTTTAACACCTCCAACACAGGTACACCTATGCACCTATACCAAGACGATTATGTACTCCGAAGAAAAAGAAAAATTTGCTTTCTCTGATGTTGAGCGATTGATAAAAAAGTATGAATTGCGGACTATAATAGATGCCTATCTGACCTCTAATGCTGCCACACTATCCACCAAGATGGTGTCCTTATTTTACCTGATATATAACACCTGATGAAGAAGGTATTCAGAGAAGAAAAATGACTTTTTGGATGAAAAATAAAAGTGTATTATGCCGCGTTCTTTCATAGGACAATGGGCAACCTATTGTGAAAACAACAAAAATTTCAAATTTTTCACAGTTTAGGAGCTGAATCAGATTCATAAAAGGAAAGCATGAATACTGCAAAAACATTATGTATATACATATATGTATATTTATTGATTTAACTTACTCTACAAGTTTAGCGAATAACTTGTTTTTATTTATATTGTAATCAGAATTATATTTATATCTTGTTTAGTATAACAGAACTTTTAGTGACCAGTAGTAGTAATAGTGGAAAGTAAAATGTTACCTAAGTCACAACGTTTTCTCTCTGTAGCTCAACTTCTTTTATTCGCTTAAATGATGTATTTTTTGTATGTTCTTTATTGTGTATTATCTACATAATATGTTGTTTTGATTTATTAGTAAATAAAGCAATATTATTATTATTTAGACTGTAAATATTTCAAATATTATATGTAAATATTTTTGCCACCATCTTTTATGCAGTTACAAAGTACAAACCTATCGGTTAGAATGTATTTTTTATTCCCGATGCAAAAAAGTGTGAACCTAAGACTTCGACGTTCGCCGTGTGGGCCTGCTAGCAATCTAAATTTTTTGTATATACAAATTTGGTAAGAGATCTCAGTAATCCTGACAATGGTAACTGCTCAAAATCAATTACCGCGATTTATTTAAATTTTAATAGTCCTTAACTTTTGGCCTGCAGTGTATATGTCTAAATCACCCAAAACCACTGACTACAAATTTAGTCGATGCCCAAAACAAAATCTATCCCATTTCAGAAATGAATGAATCTCAACTCATTCATAAACAGTAGTTTGCATGCTTTTGTATTGGTGGCGCTTTTATCAGTGTCCCAATAGACGCGCGATTGTTCAATGCAAGGCTCTGGCTGGTACCATTTTTGACCCCTTTATACGATAAAATGTGCAATTTTGATAGGCTTTCTAATGATATTAGGTTGTGAATATCAATCTCTGGTAGTTTTCATTTAATTTCGAGATTTCGATCAAATAGGCGTTTTTCAATTTCCCTACCTATAAACAAACTAGCAGGCTATGGAATATAAACAAAAACGTTTTCAGATGGAAGAAAACAACTAACTTAGCAAAAAGATACGGAAGAACTAGAGTAAAAGGACAAGATTATAAAAATTCCCTACAACAATCCGACTCTAACCTGAAACAACAGCGGTAACATGTCTAAGGTCAAAGAGAAGCTGGAGTACGACAGAAATAAATAATGTTTACGGCCTACTAGCTACTGCGATCTACTAGAGATTAGAAATTTCTAAAATTACTAAAAACATTGAAATGAATTCAAAACTTTCAGCGATTGTTGCTTTCAGTCCAATATCTTCAGAACGCAATTTCAAATTTAATGATATAAAACAGTAATCATTTCCGTCAGAGTCAAAAGTAACAATACCTCTGACTGTCTGACTGTAGTCCTCTAAATTTTTCAGTATCTACTAGCAAGATCACAAAAAAAGGAATACTGGCAAATCTTGCTTATGGGCACTGAAGAATTTGTAGAATTCTAGTCAGAGGTACCGTTTACCTATTCATTTTTTAAATCATTAAAGGTAAAATTTTATTCTGAAGTTATTAAACTACCAACAACATTCGGTGGTAGATTTCCTTTCATTTCAGAATTCATAATGGTTTTGTGCATTAACAATCTTTAGAATATTGTAGCAGCTGGTATGCTGTGAAAAATATCCATTTCTGTCGTACTCCAGCTGCTTTTTGACCTCTGTTATTTCTGGTTAGAGTTGATTTGTTGTAAGTCATTTTTATAAGTTTGTCCCTTTACTCTAGTTCGTTCGTATCTATCTGCCAAGTTAGTTGTTTTCTTGCAACTGAACAGTTTATTGTTTGTTTATATTTCATGGCCCGCTAAGTTGCTTATAGGTAGGAAAATTGAAAAACACTGGTTTGATTGAAAATTTGAAATTAAATCAAAACTTCCAGGGATTGATATTTACAACCGTATATCATTAGATACGCTATCAAATTTTACATTTGATTGTATAAAAAAAATTAGGCATTCCCATTTGAAAAACCAAGTTATCTCTGATCGAAGTTCCTTTAATTGATCTACCCATTTCTCCAAGTACAAATATAATTCAAACTCGACCGTCTAAAGTAAGCTGACGCATTTCATGCTTAGTGACACAGCAGAGTCACAGCCCTCTAAGTTTTATAATAGCTGCGATATTAAGTTGTTTTCTGACATCTACTTATACTAAAAATTGTGATGTGCACCTAAACGGTTTGATTTAAGTTCCATGTGTGATATATAAAGTCACACTCAAATTGACCGGGAATCTAAATATACAATAATATACAGGGTGTTCCATTTAAAAAAAACATAACTTTGATATGTCACGCTTTTGTTAGACACCCTGTATAAAAGTCATTATTTTTAAAATGTAGTCCAACCTGATCTTTATATACTAGCAGACTTAGTTTTTTGAAAAGTTGTATGGTTTGGTCACAAAAGCCCGAGGCGTTGAGCTTGACTCACCCTGTATAGAGAAGAAAATTTTCTATTTTACAGGTACCTACTGTAATTCATTGTAATGCAATTGATTCAAAAAGATTATCACCTTGTGTGGAAAATTTAAATGGATACTTAATGTGGTTAAAAACAACAGGAAATTATTTAATGGCTGATCATTTAAGAATACTTTAAAACTTGAAAGAAAATAAATAATATAACCTAATATCAGAATCATATGACATGTTAGAGATAAAGCAAAGTAAATAATTATTTAACAGTATTTGATCAATTATAATATATTTTGTCCAGTTTATTTTCAAGCACTCTAAATTTTCTTAAATGTGCATATAATTTTCTTTAAACGCTGTAACTTCTGATAAGGGTAAGCAATAATGTCTTTATCAACAATACCTTATTTACTTATAAATACCTTAGGGCAGATTTCTGTCACACCTATTTTCTTTTTTTAATGAATATAGCAATTCTCTACAGGTACAAAAATTATCATTGAAGGTCAGATGATAAGAGAGCAATAAGTAATTTTTGAATGAGATTTTATACCTTTAAGGGTATGAATGACCAAAGAAAATACAAATTTGATGAGCCCTGATGAAATTAACCAGTAATAATAATTTTTTCAATAGTTGGCTAGTTTTCGCGATTTTTACACCCTTCTGAAAAATATTGACCATCATAAGGATAATAGGCGGTCGCTGACTCAACCACTAGACGCAGTCCCCCAAATTTGAATCCTAGCTATGTTCATGTTTTCAATTCGACATTTATACCTTTTTGAGAAAAAGAAATTGTGGGTAAGTTTTTCCAGTGGTTTGTATACGCAGCGTCTTGGCAATATTTTGAGCTAGATATGATTCTGTTGAAGCGAAAACGAAAATAAGAATTACTTTATTTTTCTCATTATTCTCTCTCTTCTCTCTCATTCTCTCATTATCTGTTTTTTTTTCTAAAGTATCCTACCTTTTCACCTATTTATGATGTTATTGAATTGCTATAAACTATCAGCAATTAAGACAAATTGGGTGAAATAATAAATCATTAGGAGCACGATTTTATCAGTGAATGGAAAAACTAATGGTAAACCACATACGCTAGCGGACTGAGGCGTCTATTCTGTAAATTTCTGATTATTTTAAACAGCGTCGTCTAAGCGACAGTACATGACGTTTTCTAAAAAAAAATAGCTGTACATCTTCGCCTTAAGTAAAGTAGTTTAGAAGCTATGATGGTTTGAATATGACCCTTTATGGTCTAATACGGCATGTGAGAGGGCAATAAAACAAAATACTTCGTGGTCACGACATTTATTTTGGGGAAAAAAAGTAAATGTTACAACCATTGTTCAAAATGTCCTCCTTGGTGTTGCAGACATGCTGTTGCTCCTACTGTCGCAAGTTACGTGTATTTGACACGTCGACATAGACTTTCTGTTTCATAGTACCCACAAAAAGAAATCAAGTGGGGTCAAGTCCGGTCTGCAACACCAAGGAGGACATTTCGAACAATGGTTGTAACATTTGCTTCTTTTTTCTCAAAATAACTGCCGTGGCCACTAAATATTTTGTTTTATTGCCCTCTCAACTGCCGGATTAGACAACAAATGGTCATATCCAAACCACCATAGCTTCTAAACTACTTTACTTAGGGTGAAGCTGTACAGCTATTTTTTTTAGAAAACATCATGTACTATAGCCTAGAAATAAAAAAATATAGGTTAACAGATTAGCTTTTTCGAAAAAACTGAAATTGTAAAAAAACATAAAAAATTACATAACTATTTTCTTTTAACAGTTTTTTCCCTGCCATGGAATGACATTTGGAAAACATAAACAAATAGCAATTAATTTAAGTCTAGATGTTTCGCTATCGAATGACTTGTGTTTGTAGAACCTCTACATAGGTAGCTATGGCTAAATTAATTTAATTAATACAACACCCGTGCATCAATTAAACAAAAAACAAAATGGCTGCCATTTCTTTTGAGGGATGATTTGTCGATAAAAATTAACGCATTTTATCCGCCTAAACGCTCCGACACCGATGACCGGACACATTGTATATGTATAGTGGAGATGATATTCCGCCACTATTCCGCAGTGATGTTTTCTAAATGCCTAGCAACAGTGGAGGTTTTGGCAAGGCAACCCAGTTGCCTGTTGACAAGGCAAGTGGGTGTGTTGTTGTAGTTTTGTTTTTTGCTGGAATTTTAAAATGGAAAAAAGCGGGATCGCTCAACAAAAAACAAATAGCAGCAATGATTTCATTTATTCGTGCTCATCCGCAAAGTGAGATGTTGCTCCAGTGTCTAGTAGGTAGCAAAAATGTCCGAAAAAATTAAGCGCACAGAGTACTTGTGAATACATGGGCATTGCAGTTACCCAGTTAAGTAGAAATGTTCGTTACATGGTTTTTGGAGACGTAACACCAATATTCCGTCATAAAATTTTGTTCGGAATATACCCCATTTACAATAATTCAGTCGCATTGGAAATTTCATTACGTTTATCTCTCGAAAACGGTTACCTCTAGGGAATTAAACGAAGAATACCTTTTTCACGTAAAATATACTTAGGAAACGATATTTTTTATATTCACATTGATGCACCAAACCGAAAAATAATTTTGATAATCCAAATGAGTTCAATGTGGCGGGGGCGCCCTCTATGCGTGACAGCAAAACCGTGGGGTTAATTTTGGATTTTTCGCCTGACCCCCCCCCCCTCCCAGACCGTAATTTTAGACCGTTGTGCCGTTTTATTGCATCATAATTAAGAAAAAAAAAAACAAAATAAAAGTAAAACTTTGAAAAAATGTTATTTTGAATATTGCCAAAACCGCCGCTTAGAAAAAGGTGAAATTTGGCGCATAGGATGAGCTGAGAATCTTTCATGATGTAGAGAGAACGTTATGATAAATTACACAAACCAGTAACGGAGATAGGGGTATGCCATTTACCTTTTTCAAAAACAAGCATCTACACAACTGACTTTATTGCAAATAACAATAACATCATTCAATGCTCCATGCTTTATTATTGCATTTCTTTGTACGCCGCGACGCACCATTTTTGAAATATTTCCTGATTTCCGCCAAATGTTAGCCATCGTTAAGAATAACAAGGCATACAACCTCCAATTGAATAACTTTTAATATAAGCAATAACAAAAATTATTGAAAACAACAAAAACGTTAGAAATATGAATTAATGTACCAGCTGTTTGAAATGAAAACAATTCTGTTCAATGCACAACTGACAGCTTCTTATGGAGTCGTTTAAACTAAGTAGTACTGTACGATTAATTTAAGCACATGCATGCTGAATTCTATGCAAAAGATTTTCTTTAGAGGGCACAGACACGGTTAGACAATATATTTCGCAGGACCTCACGGATAGAAATACATGAGGATTGAATCTGGGGAACAGGCCAGCCATGCAACTGGACTAATCCATCTGCCTACAAAATTGGTATTCAACCATTCTTAAACATGTTTGTCAAAATGAGCTAGAAAGTTGGAACTAGGCTTGTCTCACATATCAAGTGCAATGTCATAGAACATATTGGGATTATCATTTTTTTAAAATTCCAAGAACTACCTAGTATTCAATATCTGTGGAGGTACATAAGTTCCAAAGATATTGCCATCATATAGTCCCAACCAAATATGCATGCTGAGACTTTTGTGGTATGATTTGTTATTTTCATGTGCCCATACATGTTGATTATGGAAATTTACAATTCCACATTGAATAAAACATGATTCATTCGTCCACAGAACATTTTTTAACACATTTTTGGACACTCTGCTGGCGGGGAGGCTTCGTAATATGGCACCTCAAAACATTCCCATTTTTTCTGCGTTTGTAACATGATTTGCGTTATCAAAATATTTTGGGGGTGTTTATTTTTGACTCTTTTTTCCATTTTTGAGGTTTTGGGTGACAGTAAGAAAGACGGCTATATCCGTCGTGTCATATCACAGCTGACTTTATGTTCTACAATGGCAACCACGGCTATAGCCGTCTGATCAGTGTAATCGTAAAATACATCTTGTGGGAAGAAGAGGATAATTTTCGAGACAAAAACGAAAACGAAAACAAAATTTTGTTGTATCAAATTTATAACTAAAATATAGACGGTACCAAAACAAAAAAACAAAATTATTAGCAAACAGAGGTATCCCCGAACAAAACAGCATTCAGACACAAATTTATGTTTGATGCGACTCTTCAAAGCAGTCTGGATCCAAAGTACTAAACACATGAAAACCAAACAATAGCCGTCGTGCTGTTTTAAGTTGGGATAGCGTATAGTGGGTTAGAATTTGGCAATTTCAGAAATGAAGAGCTTCACGTTATGGCACAAACATTGCTCAATAAGGCAAGCATACCGATATTCTGATGGTTATTGCCGTTCTGCCGTAACAAGCAGATAACTTTTTGACTTATATAGCCGTCGTGGCGTATCACGATCACTCCCCGCAGATGGCTATAGCCGTTGAGTCCAACAACGTGTTAAGAAATGGTGATCGTGCCCAGTAACCACCTACAAAATGCTATTGTCTGTTGATTAGACAACTGTAAAGGCATTTTAACATTCAAAAATAACACACAAGACTTGCTTTACTCCAGTAACTCTACAGAAGTATTGAGTTGGCGAAAACGTCAAAAATAAATCATAACCAACTTCCAGATTATTTGCCTGAATATAACCTGAGAAAATGCAAATATCTCTGAAACTGTCCATCGTGTGAAAACTTGTTTGTTTTGAAAACTAGTCGCATGCCGACCACCGCGAGTAACTGGACGCAAGCGGACAGCCACGAGCGATAACATACGATAAATGGCGAACACGCGTTCGTGTGTGAAAACCGACCGTCACGCTGGTACACGTGTGGCGCGATACAGCGGTAGAGTAGAGCAAAAGCACAGGTGATAGGACACTAAAGTGTAAACCGTGGTATAAAAATATGGCTGACGAGCCAGATGTGAATGAAGAGTATATTTCCTCCAGCGAAGATGTAGAAAAGGGAGAAGACAGGGCGAGGGAACAGGAGAGGTAAGGAGAGATGCTGTTAACCTCCTTACCCAAGAAAACAGGGAACTGAAGAAGCAGCTAGCAAAAATAACAAAGATGCTAGCTGCAAGCCAAGAGAAAAATGAATCTCTCAGGAAGACCCCCCTCTCAATCATCATGTGATGAAGAGAAAACGACAAGGAAAGAAGTGCCAGTAGCCAAGAAGAAGACTACAGAATGTACCGATCCAGGAGAAAACGAAGAAAGTTGGAGGAAATACTGAAAGTAGTCAACAAGAGATTACCAACGTAGACGAAGACAAAGAGAAAGAATAAATGGACCAAGGTCCAACTGCTGAAGGCGAAAGCGCCGAGAAAAAAGGGCAAAGACCCCCACCTCTATACATCCACAGAGAAGAGCAGTGGATAGAGGTGGTAAACAAAAAGAAAATTGAAATGACCAACCCTGACAGAGTAACAAGGGTTGGCATAAGGATACAAGCTAAGAGTACAGAGAAGCAAGGAAGGTACTGACAGAAAGTGGGGTGGAGCACCACACCTACAGCCTTCCTGAAGACGCACCACTAAGCGTGGTTCACAGAGGGATACCAGTAGTGAATACAAGAGATTGCCGAGGACCTGAGAGAAAAGGAGTTCCACCCAACAAGGGTAAACAGGATGGTCAGCAGTAGGACAAAGAAGGGCTTTCCCCTGGTGAAAGTAGATGTCCCAAGAGACGAGCAGGGCATCTAGGAGATGACAGACTGTTATCACATGAAGAAAATAGTGGAAGCATTGAAGAGACGCGATGGGCTACCGGTGCCAGATATTTGGCCACAGCCAAACGAACTGCACTGGAGCGCCAAAGTGCGTACGCTGTGCCAGAGGACACAGGGCGAACGAATGCAAGATGCCCGCAAACCAGAAGGCAAAATATGCCAACTGCGAGAGACAACATCCCGCAAGCTATGGGGGATGCCCACACAGGCCCAAAGCAAGGCAGACGGGCAAGGCTAAAGACGACCCTAAGAAAATAAACCCCAGACCGGTGGTAGATGGGCGAAGCTTTGCAACAAGCACAAGGCAAGAACAGGCGAGAAGACCAACTGGGCCCTCAAAAGCTCAGGTGGCTTATGCCACCTTAAGCGAGATTACGCAGATGCACGCTGCAAACATGATGAATCTCATCTCATGCAAAATGAAAACTCTAAGAAGGCCTACTTCCAATACCTGGAACAGGTATATGGAAAGTAGTGAGCGACAACAAGACCAACGAAATCTCAAATGGCTATGCCACAATCCTACACACCAAAATACCTGAAGATACTGAGCTGGAACGTTAACAGCGCAAAAGGCAAGAAGTATGAGATGGGTGAAATCCTAACAAGAGGGAACTTTGATGTGGTGGCACTGCAAGAAACGATGGTCTGTGAAAAAATTCCCCATTGGACTATCCAGTGATATACAATGTACAGAAAGGACAGAAACGCGAGGGGGGTGGAGTACTGATAGCAGTAAAAACCAACGTAATCCATCACCAACCAGGGATACCAGAGCTACAAACTGCGGAAGCGGGGGGTATTTCAGTACAGACAGAAGCCTATGGATGGCTGAACATATCATCAAGATACGTCCGACCCAACGCGACACTACACCTAGATGACGTCACTAGAATATCGCAAATGGGAGATAAAACGATATTTATCGGAGATCTCAACGCAGCTGGGGAAGAACCAATCATTTACCCAGCAAATGGTGGAAGGACTGACGTCATAGACATAGCCATCTTGAAAAATATGGATATGTCCTGCACTATTGGCACCACACAAGAAGGAAGCTCTGACCACAACCCCATATAGCTAGAAATAGGGGAGGGGCTAAGCTCAGATGCAGACAGAATAACAAAAAGAGTGGACTGGCAAAAATTTGCATGGACACATTCTGGGTCCTGTTCCACAATTAATGTCACCGGGAGACATTGAGCAGGAAATCGAAACCTTGGAGGAAAATATCAAAACCGCCATACAAATAGCAACGACAGAAGTAGACATATATCAGCCCAACAGATACAAGGATTTGCCCGATGATATAAATCAGAAGATCTCTGACTCCGCTCCAACAACGTCATCAGGGCCACTGGAACAGGAAGCTGGAAAAATTGTCCCCATCTGACCCAGGAATGTGGAACCTCCAAAGGATCCTCAGAAAGAGAACTAAACCTCTCCCGGCCTTGCACGGTGAAAATGGCATAGTGTACACTACGCAAGACAAGGCGGAGGCCTTCGCCGATTGCTTAGAAAGGCAGCGTAGACTGTACACTTGTACAGCCACCCCGACGAAGACGACGACTTTATCGACGAAGTGGAAAGAAGAGTCAGAAGAGCTTCCAGAGTTGCGGAAGGCGAAAACGTGGTCCCTACCCCTCTAGGAGAAATCAGGGATACCGTAAGGTCGGTAAAGACAAAGAAGGCTCCCGGAATAGACGGGATAGACAACAGAGTGCTGAAAAAATTGCCAAAAGAGGCGATTGTAGTGCTCACGGCGATAGTGAATGCAATACTAAGATTGCATTACTATCCCGAAAGGTGGAAAACGGCTGAAGTAATATCAACACCAAAGCCAGGGAAAGGTCACCAATGTCCCCAAAACTACCGGCCGATAAGCCTACTGACCTCGCTGAGCAAGGTCACGGATAGGATAGTAAAGACTAAGGCAGGAAACTGAAGAGCTCCAGGTGCTGCCTGACGAGCAGTTTAGATTCCGCAGCGGACACTCAGCTGAACACCAAATACTCACACTAACAGAGTACGGAACAAAGGCTTTCAGAGAAAGAAAAGCGACTGGAGCAATATTCATGGATGTTGTCAAAGCTTTTGACACTGTCTGGCATGGTGGATTGATTTACAAAATGCAGAACTACGGATACACAGCTGGAACCATCGCACTGGTCAAATCCACCTGCAGCACCGCACATCTCGAATCAAGATCAACAACACGAAGTCTGAAACCAGAGCTGTAGAGGCAGGTGTACCGCAAGGTGCAGTCCTGTCGCCATTGCTTTATGCAATATACAGCTCAGACACACCAAAGAGCAGATACACAGAGCTGCTAATGTTCGCGGACGACACAGTCTACATAGCAAAGTCCAAGCGTACTGGACTAGTAACAAGCTACCTGCAGGAAGCGACCACCAAGCTTCAGAGATAGTGCTGCAAATCGAAGATACAGCTAAATCCAGACAAGGCAGGGGCAATACTCTTAAGAACAAGAGCGCGTCAGAAGGAAACATCAAAATGGAGGTACCACAAACAGAAAGGGGGACGTCAAGCAGGCAAAGAAAAGAAGTACCATGTAAGGCGACAACCACCTACCTTGGCGTGAAGGTGGATAAAAAATTCACGTGGAACCACCACGTGGAAAACCCGCTGATAAAGGTCAGAACAGCGAGAGTGAAGCTGAAGCCGCTGATAGAAAGACGCAGTAAGTTATCGCTGGAGAACAAATTGCTGATAATAAATATGGTTATCCTTCTAATTCTCATGTATGCCTCGATTGCGTGCAACATGGCGCTGAAAGAAGTGGTGAATGCTCCATGGTACATCCCAAACAGACTGATATTTGAGGAACTGCGAAGGCAACCTAGGGAAGCAATAGGCTATGACCCGAGGACCATCGAAAGACATAAAGTGCCGAAGATCCAAATGCTTGAAAACCTAGACTGGATAAACGGATGACGACAGATTGTATCCTTTAATACTCATCCAATAACTATTTCAGACCACCGAGTGGTAACACTAATACATAATACCTATTTGTCTGTTTCAAAACGACATGTATAGGCATAACAAATTGATTTATATTTGCAAAATGACAACGTCGCCAAATGAATCCCACCGTCTGCTAGATGCTGTCTAGATGTACACAAGGAACACAATACATACACAAGGAAAGCCTTCTCCATTGAGTAACCCTCAAATAACCCTCACGTATCTCTTGAGTAACAATAATAATAATAATAATAATAATAATCTTTATATAGCCGGCGTTGGGCAAGGTGGCGGTGCTTCGAATTGCCCTGTTGACGACCCCCGCAATGACATGGACCGTTTTAGGTGGACGACGGAGCTCAAGGATGACCTACTAAGCTGCTACGAGAGCAGTAGCCCGCGCCGTAGGGGATACATGTCCCGCATGTATGAGAGGTGGTGTGAAATGCACCCAGAGCATAGCACGCTTACCTCTCAGAATTTGCGAGATTATGTATCGTACCTCCGGAGGCAGGGATATGTTCGTGCTCCAGCTCAGCCTGCCCCTTCGGCGGACGGAAGGCCTGTTAACCAGGCTGAAAGTTCGCCGGTAAGGCCCGCTGAGAGGGAAATCGACCAAGTCGTCTCACCTGGGGATTTCAGAGACCGAAGGGCCTTGCATAACAAAGGAAGGTCCTTGAAGCTGGCAGATTTGAAGAAAGAGGATGAGGTTGTGGGTGAACGTCTATCGGAGGCCTCTGACATTTGGAGCATCAATTGCGAAATTTACGCTGCGGCTCTGAGGCTAGCTAGACAGGGGAGAGTGAGAGACTCTCCTGTTGAGAGAGCACAGAGACGGGTGCGCCAAATGGAAGCGAAAATCCAGTTGGCTCGCCAGGAAGCATCCCGTATCCAGTGTGTGATGGAATATAGAGCGGCTGGGAAGCCTTTTACGCGCCGAGTGCGCCAAATAGCCTATGGGTTGAGGCGCGACCATCATACACTCAGTCAAGCGGTACTGGTTGTTGTCAAGCAACACTGTCTTGACAGGATACGGATGCTAATCGCTGCGAAGCGATCGTTGGTGGCGCGGGCGAGAGGTCTGGAGCAGAACAGAATGTTCTACGAAAGACCTTCTCGCCTTTTCCAACAGCCGCCTCCAGCCATAGAGCAGCCGCCAACTGCTGATCGCATGGAGGCCTTTTGGAGGGACATTTACGAACAACCCAAACCTCTCTCAGCAGACACTCCGGCCTTGGCGCAGTTAGAGTCCGTTTGTAGGAGGACTCCTAACTTGAATGTACTGCGTCACCCGATAAACACGGAAGAAATTCTTGACGCCTTACGAGGCGCAAAGAATTTCGCAGCTCCTGGCCCGGATGGCATTAACACCTACTGGTGGAAAAAATTCCCCAGTTGCCACCGGCATTTAGCTAGAGTTTTTAACTCGTGGCTAAATCAGGAGCAGCCAATTCCGGCTTGGTTTGTCGAGGGTCGAACCGTGCTTCTCCCGAAGACCGGAGATTTGTCTGATCCCAAAAACTACAGGCCAATAACATGTCTGAACGCGTGTTACAAGCTCTTCACCAGAATCTTGTACATGCGTATCCTTCAAGCTGTGAATCCTGTATTTCTCGACGTGTATGAACAGAGAGGGTCAAAGAAAGGTGTAGCTGGCTGCAAGGAGAACCTGTTGATTGACCGATGTGTCACGCAGGACTCTGTGCAGTACAAGCGAAACCTTTCTATGGCCTGGATTGACTATCGCAAGGCATTCGACAGCACGTCTCATGACCTCATTGTGCGGCTGTTGGAATGTCTTTCGGTGGATAATCAGATAGTGGGATGCATCAAACAACTGATGCCACTCTGGAAGACCCGGTTCACTATAACATCAGGTGAAACCCGGGTTCAGACAGAGTTGGTGTCATTGAAAAGAGGTGTCTTCCAAGGAGACTCCTTGAGTCCCTTGCTCTTTTGCATCTCACTTTTGCCTCTGTCCATAGCGCTGAGAAATACTAAAGGATACAGCTGTGGCACGCCCAATAACCGGAGGCACAAGGTCACCCATCTGTTTTATATGGATGACCTAAAACTTCATGCCTCCGGCCAACGCGAATTACAACAATCGCTGAGGGTGGTGCAGGAGTACAGTCATGCTATCGGAATGGAGTTCGGGACTGACAAATGTGCATTGGTTCATCTCAAGAAAGGACGAAGCGGAGATAGTGGAGATGAGGAACAGCTCGTTGATGGGAGCATCTTGCGACAACTGCATGCCGGAGATACTTATACCTACCTTGGAGTGGCGCAGCGTCATGTCCAAGAGGCAGCATTGGTTAAAGAGTGTCTTCGCCGCAAGTATTTGCACCGACTCCGGCAGATCTGGTCGTCAGAACTGTCCGGCAAGAACAAAGTCGCTGCCACAAACATGCTTGCGGTCCCATTGTTATTATACACCTTTGGTGCTATACACTGGAAAGTGAACGAGCTGAAGGAAATCGACACGAAGACCCGCAAAAGGATGAATATGGAGAGAGGCCTGCATCCTAAGTCCTCTGTCCCGCGAATATACCTCCCGCGACACCTGGGAGGGCGTGGACTATTGAGTTTGGAGCGTCTGCACAACAGAGTAGTACTGGCCACTGCCTGCTATGTAACGAACAGCACCGATCCCCTGATCCGCTTTGTGCGAGAGCACGAGAATGCGGGAAAAGGAGCCTTTCTTTTCAGCGCAGCGAAACGAGCAGCCGAGGAGCTCAGCCTCACACTCGACTTCAAGCGGAGGTGTCAGCAGTCCATTACGGAACTTGCTCCCGCAGAATTAAAATCCCACATTAAAACTGCCGAAGTCGACTTCCTCTTAAGACTTCATAAAGATAAGCCAATGCATGGAATCTTCTACAGACATCTAGAAGAGCATGGCTTGTCTGAGCAGTTGACCTTCTCTTTCCTAAGGTCTAGTGGGTTGAAGTCGGAGACTGAGGGCTTTATAATGGCTTGCCAAGACGGTGTCTTCAACACCTTGGTGTACCGTAAAAGGGTTATGGGTGTAGATGTACCCGACACCCATTGTAGAGCTTGCCGACAGGCGCCAGAGACGCTTATGCATCTCTTGTCGGCTTGTAAAACGTACGCTGGGACGGCTTACGTCCATCGGCACAACGCGGCTCTACGAGTGCTCTACTATCATTTAAGGCACTCATACGGTATCGATGAGACACCGGTGCTGCCATACGCTCCAGGGGATATAGAGTCCGTTGTGGAGAACGAGAGATGCCGGATTTACTGGAATTACTCGTTCCCCACGCTCGAGCTTGTACAGGCAAACAAGCCCGACATAGTCCTTCTCGACCACCAACAGAAGACGATGTTCGTTATTGAGTTTTCGGCGCCTGCCGACGTGAACATCGTCTCTAAGGAGGAGGAAAAGCGGACCAAATATCAGGAGTTGCTCGGACAACTTCGCAGGCTCTGGCCAGACTACACTGTAAGTCTGCTGGTTATGGTCATTGGATCCCTAGGTGGAATGAGGAATACGCTGCTCTCTGCACTGCGCAAAATATCGGTGTGCCGTGCGGCGGCGCCGATCTTAGCCGCCAGAATGCAGAAGGCAGTCATCCTTGGGTCCCTTCGTCTACTTAGGGCGCACGATTCGCGGACCCAGTGATTGCTCACCTCACGGTGTGAGGAGTAGTCATTGGGTAATGGAACAGCAGCTCGGTGTGTCGGAGCCCGGGCTGCACTTTTTGTTTTTTGAAATATATAATAAATCTTTATTATTATCAGACTACACTGTAAGTCTGCTGGTTATGGTCATTGGATCCCTAGGTGGAATGAGGAATACGCTGCTCTCTGCACTGCGTAAAATACCGGTGTGCCGTGCGGCGGCGCACATCTTAGCCGCCAGAATGCAGAAGGCAGTCATCCTTGGGTCCCTTCGTCTACTTAGGGCGCACGATTCGCGGACCCAGTGATTGCTCACCTCACGGTATGAGGAGTAGTCATTGGGTAATGGAACAGCAGCCCGGTGTGTCGGAGCCCGGGCTGCACTTTTTTGTTTTAAACATAATAATCTTTATTATTCCAACGGGCTTGCGCCCAATCACAGGAACAATTTGAAAAAATAGTACAGTACAGACAATAACAATAGGTTAAAATATATGGATAAAAACAATTAATGGTGTAACATCACATAGTTAGATTCAAAACAACTTAAAATGGTCTGCAGGTTATCAAAATTAAGATCACAATTTTTGCAATATTTTACAAACGTGCTACACATCCTGTTTATAGGGGACATTTCAGATATCTTTGTTCTCCCATATGTTGTGTAAAACATTGAATTGGAGCGTGTTGATCTTTGCGGTACTGCATAATTAATTCTAGATAATAGCTCTGGACAGTCCAATTTATTGTTGAGAAGTTTATGTAGCATAGTAATCTCATTAATTTGACGACGGTAGGCTAATGAGTCAAAATTCAGTATCTGTAGTAATGTATTGTGTGGAAAACCTCTCTCAGGATATGTGCCGTGTATTTTGTAGTACATGTATTTGAGGCTCTTGCGCTGTATTGATTCAATAGAAGAAATCGCATTCTGATATAATGGAGTCCAAATATACGCTGCATACTCTAACTTGCTCCTAATGAATGAAGTATATATAATGTTTAGACTCCTTATATCTGTGAAACTTGACCAGTTTCTAACACAATATCCTAATACTTTATTTGAAGAAGACACCATTTGTCTTATATGTTCTGAAAAGGTGAATTTATTATCAAATATCACTCCCAAATCTCTGAACATCTGACATCTCTCGATTGTGATGTTATTAATTTGATAGTCAAACAATAATGGGTTGGTTTTCCGAGTAAAACTTAAGACCTTACATTTTCTTATATTTAAATTAAGCTTGTTCATGACACACCAATCACTCAAAATATTAAGGTCGTATTGTATTTTGAGACAGTCATCAATATTCTTAACCTCACAGTATATCTTGAGGTCATCTGCAAAGAATAGATGTAAGTTTGAAAACTGTGATGCCAGATCATTAATATACAATAAGAACAATAATGGACCCAGATTGGATCCCTGCGGTACCCCTGACGTGGGAGTGTAGGAAGATGAAGTGTAACCTCCATATTCAACTATCTGTGATCTGCCTCTGAGATATGAATGCATCAGGGACACTAGACTGTTAGACAATCCCAGTGCTTCCAACTTCGATAGAAGTAAAAAATGATCAATGGAATCAAAAGCTTTCTGGAAATCAGTATAAATCACATCTACCTGACCGTGGTTATCCAGTACCTCAGAGATAAACTGCGAAATACAAGCTAAATTAGTGACTATTGATCTTTCTGTCATGAAACCATGCTGAGATGTCGAGACAATTCTTTTGAGAGATGGGTGTACTGTCTGGAATAATATAATTTCAAAGACTTTACTAAAATTACATATTATTGATATAGGTCTGTAGTTCTCAACCATGCTGTTATCACCAGATTTGAGGACTGGACATATCTTTGTTTTTTTCCAGAAATCGGGGTATACATTTGCTTTTAGGATCACATTGAAAATAAAGCAAAGTGGCTTAGCCAAAACACAATAAAACTAGGGATAAGATCAACTCCTGAAGTTAGCTTATTTGGTAATCTTCTAGATGCTTTAATGATGTCATCTTCATTCACCTCATCTAAAGATATAAGACAATTAGATAAATTTGGCATATATAAGTTGAGATTATTTGTATCAGACTGCTGGATTAGCAATGGAGCATTTGCTGACCAATGTTTATATGTTTTACTAAAGGGGCTTCTAAATGGGCAACATTTTCACTGCAATAATAATAATAATAGCGTTTATTTGCCCAACAGAAATGAATCCCTTTACAGGGCAAAATACATTGGATAAACTACATGAAAACAAATAAAGTTGTACAGAGAGTAATCTACAAAAATGGAGTAATTTACAAAAAAAAAATATATATACATATAATGGTTAACATAGTATAGTTCTAGCAATTTGCTTAACCTCATTATGCGAGCTGATAAAAGGGTCAACATGATTTGACATTCTATTAAAATTAGTGCACATTACAGCAATAGGTGATTTCAACAACATATTAGTCCTAGCAGTTTTGCAATAGAATATAGGGTTGCATCGCGAGTTGTATTGGGGAACATTAAAGTAAATGTAACCTAAGAGATCAGAGCAATCAATCTTACTATGGATTAACTTATATAAAAACGAGATAGAGGACAGTACTCTTCTGAACCGTAGGGACTCCATGTCATGTTGATCCAAAAGCAATTTATAGTCAATACCTCGTTCAGGATAAATGCGATGAATCTTAAATGATAAGATATTTAAGAAATCTTCTTTGAATGCTTTCGATTCTCTCAATTTGGTATTTGTAATATGGACTCCATACTACCGAACAATATTCAAGCTTGGAACGGATAAATTGAAAATATAAACATTTCAAAGCTGCAATGTTGTCAAATTTACGACAGTTCCTCACAATAAAACCATACATTTTTCCAGCTTCGGATATTTTCAAGTCGATATGTTCGTTAAAGTTCAATTGAGAATCAAATGTCACTCCTAAGTATTTGATGGACGACAGATGGTCTAGTAAGGTTCCCTTTATATTGTAATCATAGGATAATACAGCTTTTTTCTTAGAGAATGTTACAGTCTTACATTTAAGTGGATTTAAAAATAATTTATTGTCTGCACACCATCTGTTAATTCAGTCAAGAGTTGATTGCATCCTGATACAGTCATCAATTGTATAAATCTCTAAGTATATTTTTAGATCATCCGCATAAAGTAGTCCGTTCACTTCCAATTTCTCACTTAAATCATTGATAAATATAATAAATAACAATGGTCCCAAATTGGACCCTTGTGGCACTCCTGATGTTGCAAAATATACAGAGGATGAGAATCCATTATGAAATACAGATTGAGCTCTGTCATTTAAGTATGACATAAAAAATTCTATCAAGTTTGGAGAAAAGCCAGGATGTAACAATTTTTTAAGTAGTATACCAAAGTCAACCCTGTCAAAGGCTTTTGCAAAGTCAGTATATATCACATCAACTTGACCACCAGAATCAGGGATACCGGATATATACTGGGTGAATAATACCAGGTTTGTTTCAGTTGAACAGCTACGGACAAAACCATGTTGGAACTGCACAATTTGACTTTGAATAACTGGATATGCACAATTGTAAATGACAATTTCAAATAATTTCGAGAAATTTGAAAGGATTGTAATAGCACGATAATTGCAAACATCAGATTTGTCACCAGTTTTGAATATTGGTACAATTTTGGATAGTTTCTACCTAGAGGGGAATTTGTGCGTGTTTATGGCCAGATTGAATAATAAACATACATGTGACTATAATGTTGACAACTATACCCGGCCATCATGACAACGTTTAATTGCAGCATTGGCTCGGCAAGATATATCTCAATCAATATATTTTCTACAAAAGTATGGCCAACAAACTTGTACATAGACGAGCTACACAATTGAGATACAATGGCGGATGAAATTATACACGTATCAGCGACTTATATTGTTTTAAAAGAAAAATTAAGCAAAAAAAGAGAAGACTGTGGATTCGACCTTACCTCAATAGGAGTGAAACTTTAGATAACTTGAGCTTGGGAATGTCTTGAGATAAATTATTCAAAAACTTTTCAAGAATGTCTAAGAGTGACTTTGATTTCTTTTAAGGACAATTGGACCAAAAATAAAAAGAAATGATACAATCATGAGAAAAGCAATCCCTGTCATGACTGGCGGTAACTTTACGATTTTAGAAACTGATTCTTATGGCATCGAAGGCGAACCATTTCACTGGTTTGCCGCCAGCACTACCACCTTTAATATTTTTTCTCTCCTCATTCTTTGCGTATCTTTGCAGGCTTCCAAATTTTTTGTATGCCTCCTCAATTGATATGCCAAATTTGTCAGCAATTACAGTCCATCCGTCTTTTTTGGCATTTTTGTCTCTATATATGCCCCTTTCCAAATTCCACAACTCAGGATGTAAATGTTTTCATTAATAAAGTCTATAATTATCTCGTTGGTCTCAGTATAAGCCATTTTACCCTCTGAAATTTTCGTCAAAAACAACAACAAACAAAAACCCAAACAGCAATATTGCAGTCAAGCGATCGTCCCGCCATGTGCTTGCAACACATTAAAATGTATCGGCAACACCGGATTTATGTAGCTATATATTGCGGAGCCATACAAGAAATATTTGACAGTGTGGCCGCTATTGGCGACAATGTTGCCGGCCATAGTATTGCAGCCACCCATTGCTGTAAAAGTGTTGTCCATTTAAGAAGCCCCTTTATGGCATCATAAGCCATAGAATCAGTTTAATAATACTGCAATACAACTAAAATAAAAATATCCTCACATAATCATTTCCAACAGCAGCTGCTACTTCATCTGGATCTGGCCATGGTCTCTTGTCAAAGTATTCTTCTGTAAGTTTAGGCCATGTATGCTCATATAGAGCCTGCAACTCAAAAATGAGACCATCGTTGACACTGTTCCGGAAGTAAATTAAAAAATTTTTTACTTGCTCACGCAACTTTGTGCCGCTTTCCTCATATTCGTAATCTTCCCCCTAAAAAGGTTATACTTAAATCAAGTTGACATATTTCACACCACTTAATACAGATAAAAAGTATTGTCAACTAAGAAATATGAGTTTTGTGTGATGGGATTGATTCCAGCAAAGCATGCGGGTTCGTAAGTTCATTTTATCATATTAAAAATAAATTACATGCTCGCCGAAGACACTATCCATATTTTGTATGTATATATGAAACACAGATTTTACCTGATCGTAATCGTCATACCCTTTCGACATATTGTTCAATAACAAAGAATATTTGAGGGTGAGATTCGAAATGAATAATATTTATTATTGCTAGTAAAACGTTGTCCAGCTTCCAATCCAAACCTCAAATTACAACATAAGGGGAAGAAAGAGGTTAAGTTATGATCATTGACAATGAAGTGTCAATGTCAATACCTATGGAAGGGGCATGCGTGCACTCTTAGCGTGCACTCGTTTGCGGCTAGAAAGAGATAGCGCTACAGGAATGCTTGTAGACATGGCCGTCTCTACTCACTAGGCCGGAGCCTCAGAGTAATAATTCTTCTCTCTAGAGGGAGTATTATTCAAATATCATGGTACATGGATATATTACCGCGTTGACAATTTTCTGTTTATACTCATTTGGTTATATAGGTAAACTATAATTCCTTGAGGTTGAACTGTTGGAGTACTTCTATTAGCATTTTAATGTATACCCCTTGACGTGCTTATAGTTACCGTGTCATTAGATATACTATTTTATTACCATGCTAGAATTCTGGAATCCGTAAGGTTCATTCGCAGTTACAACTCCACAGATATTTAGACTTTCGACGGAAACGTGGCAACGCGGCAGCCCACTGTTTCTATAGCACGTGGTGCCAGCCCTCGAATTTGTTTTTGTTGTAGTAGCAGAGTGTTGCGTTTTACTGCAATTAAAAAGCGTGTTGGTGCTTATATAAACTATAAATTGATAAAACTGACTTTGTAGTGACAATGAGGTCTAGAAATAAGTGTGTAGTGTGTGGTAATTCTGATCCAGGAAACATAACCTATCACAGGTTAGTACGCATCTGTTTTGTTGAGCAGTGGTGTTGAAAACGGGGTAATGCCAAAATATCTATAAAAGAAATAACCATAACCGGCTAGATAACACGAAATATAAAGTGATAAATCTGGTACTTCAATGAATATTTTTGTCAAAAGAATGAAGTAAACGAATCTTTTTTTTTTATATTGATAAGAGCTGATGAGGATATTGATGCTTATCAGAATTGAAGATTGTGATTATATGTTGTGTAGAAATTTACTTATATGGCAATTTTCTGGCTTTATAGTTAAAAATGGACAAAATATCTGTTTTTGCTTTCCACACTGATAGGTGAGGGGAGTATTGTGATCGCGAAAATTTTCGATTCTGAGATAATACTCTTTTTCGGCGTTTTATGATGTCTACATGACGAAAATCCACGTCACTCATTTCCGTCGGTCTGTCTGTCTGGCTGTTGCTTTTTTCTAGCCTCGTAATCTCAGCAACCGCTGCATGGATTGTGATGAAATTTGGGCAGCGATATGCTGTGGGGTCGTAATAAGTAATGTTCCTATAATTTTAAAAATCGGCGGAGTAATTAGCAAAAAACAAAAAAATAAATATTGCTCAAACTTCGTTTTTAGGCGTTTTAGGGGTTCCTGATCATTTTCTACTTTTTGGGGTGGGGGTGAAATTGGGGTGACTGGGGGGTGGAGGTTGTAAAATTGAAAAATTTGTTGCTTTCATAATAGACTGTCCACTGACCTACTTCTTCGTAATTAAAGATTATGGGTATCTGAATGATCCATTAGGTATCTTAAGCTTGTATATGTAGATGATTTTATTAATATAGATTAATTTTAATAAAGTTTTTATCAAACTACTAGCGTTTTATTCCTCAAACATGTTCTACAGGTATCCATTATTTCCCTTTTTGCGTTATAGAAATGAACAGCCGCGGTCCGCCCTGGGTATTATTAGACAATATTTTCCTTAATTTATATTGTGTACCGGGTGAGTCGACGATTGGGAAAGTAAGATTTCACTCATTTCATGCGGTACAAAAAATCTTGAATATGTCAGTAATAGGTTTAAGGTGTACAATTTTGAAATATTTTCTAGTATACAGGGTGGCTCAAAAACGTGTGACGAGTATAACGTATTTTTCTTAGATGGGACACCCTATTTTTTATTAATTTTTCTATTAAAAAATGGGGTGTTCCATCTAAAAACATATGTTATACTCGTCACACTTTTTTGAGCCACCCTGTACACTCAAAAATATCTTACAATTGTATACCTTAACGATACCAACGCTTTCATATACAAGATTTTTTTATAGCTCTTAAAATAAGAGAGAAATCTTACTTCGCCCAATCGTTGATTCACCCTGTACATGAGCCTGAAACATTTATAAACAATTAAACAGCAAACAAAATAGTGCTACATTAACTATGACAACCCAAAGCCTACCTACTATTTTACACAGTTATTTTAAACTTTAACTCACTATCGATGATTTATGATATTATATACGTAAGAGACTTTTCCAATAATAATAACAACATGCCAATGACAAGGATCACTCAGTCCACACTGCCGTCGCTAGATCCATCATGCAGAAAATACGGGACGCCACTGGTATTTATTTAGCGTCGCCCACTATCGCCTAGCA
Organism: Callosobruchus maculatus; assembly: GCA_951848785.1. NCBI lineage: Eukaryota > Metazoa > Arthropoda > Insecta > Coleoptera > Chrysomelidae > Callosobruchus > Callosobruchus maculatus. The sequence goes on along the minus strand of CATOUR010000191.1, from coordinate 297,485 downwards.
ACCTCTAGATTGTTTATATTTACATATACCTATTTTCAGTTACTCTTAGTCCAAAACAAACCTGTATAATTGTATGTTTATGCTCCCTCTAGAGAGAAGAATTATTACTCTGAGGCCGGAGCATTGAAATATGGCAACGTTGGAGATCAGGCCGTGTTTTCATTTGTTGTTATGTCATGAGTATTCTTCCAGGTGCAGGAAATATGGTTGGAAGGTGATTATTAATTTGTTTCTAATTATTTACCTGCACAAACGAAACTATAAAGATAACAAGATGCCTGCAAAGCGTGTAGTACCAGGTTGCAGCCCAGTAGAGGCATGAGTAGAGGACTACCAAACCATGGCCTTATTCCAGATTAAAAAGAACGTTGCAAGGTGATTTTGAATGGGTTTCTACTTATTTACCTGCACAAATGAAACTATAAAGATAAAAAGATGCAAAGTGTGTAGTACCAGGTTGCACTAGCAATTGTGCGTCCAATAAGGGACATAAACAGAAGAAGAAGAAGAAGAAGAACATTTATTTTGAAATAGGATAATCCTAATATACATACAAAAACTAATGAATAATAATCATCCGTGTAAAAAAAAGTAAAAAGTAAAGATGTACATTAACAATAGATACAATCAAACTATAAAATAAAACAAACTGTAGTATTACAATAGAAAAAATTACAAGCTACATACATCATACCTTCAGAAGACATAGCATTAAACATTCAGATAATCAGGCGTTGAGGTACTTAGCGAGTTCTCTCTTAAAATTGTTGACAGTTGAATTTTCCTTGATATAGCTGGGTAACTTGTTAAAAGCATCATATCCCTTAAAAAATAGAGAATTCATTGTGCTTTTTTTGCTCGTTTTTGGTATGTAAATATTTGTATTTTTCCTTGTACCATAGAAATGAATATCATGAGCATAGTTAATATCACCAGTTAAGTAAATAGGTGCCATTCCTCGTACTATTTTAAATATAAAAATCATTGTTAGATAATACACTCTTTGTGAAACAGAGAAAAACCTCAAAGAAGATAACATAAAATTTATAGGTGTCCATCGATCACAGTGCAAAATTATTCTCATGGCTCGGTTCTGCAGCTTCTGCAGTTGGGCTAGCTGATTTAAATTGAATAGGTATGTAACAGATGGACAATAGTCAAAATGTGGCTGAATTATTGATTTGTATACTGTTAACCTTGTTTGTAGTGAAAGGCAGTTACATACTCTTGATAAAAAGTATAACTTTTTTGAAATTTTCCGATAGATATATTCAAAATGTGTATCAAATTTTAAAAGATTGTCTAACTGAACTCCAAGGTATTTGATTGAATTAACAATTTCAATTGTTTCATTTTTCATTTTAAGATTAACATTGTTTATATCTAAAAGGTTATATTTGTACTTTGATGTGATGATCATTGCTTTGGTTTTAGCTACATTCAGCTTAAGCACATTCATTTTCATGTATGTATCAACTTGGTTTAATATATTATTCATTTTATTAATAGCTGTTTCCAAACTACTATCGGAACATGCCAATACAGAGTGTCATCAGCAAACAGATTGATGAACTCGCAGTCAATAAAAAGATGTATATCATTTAGGTATAATATAAACAGAAGTGGCCCCAATACTGTACCCTGAGGTATCCCGAATTCATTATCAATGATATTAGATGTATGGTGACAGACTCTCACTCTTTGTTTTCTATCCTTCAAATAGTTAGAAAACCAATTATAAACATTTCCAGTTATCCCGTAAACTTTCAGTTTAGCTAACAATATGTTTCTATCAATAGTCTCAAAAGCCCTTTTTAAATCTAGGAACACAGCAACAACAAACTTATCATTGTCTAGTTCATTTTCAAATTTACTTAAAGTTAGTTGAATAGCACTTTCACATGAATGCATCTTACGAAATGCTGACTGGTTGATGTGTAGTATGCGATTTGTTTCTATATGATCCAACATCTGGTTATATACAGCTACTTCTAATATTTTTTCAATTGGTGGTAAGGTATTGATTGGGCGGTATTCATGCGCTTTACTTGCGTTTGTTGTTTTAGGTATTGGTACTACTGTGCTTATTTTCAAGTCATTTGGAATAATTGCACTGTCTACTGATGTATTAACAAGATTTAAAATTACATGGCCAATGGTTTCAAAGATGTTTTTCAGCATTTTGCAATTAAGTAGTTCATATGTACTAAATTTATTATCTAATGACTTGACAATTTGTTTAAGATCATTTAGAGAAAGCTGCTTGAATTTAGAAAACGGCAAATACAAATTATAGTCATTATTATACCAAGGCTTTGGGCTATTGATACTGTTAGTTATATCTTTGATACTATCAACAAAAAAAGAATTAAAGTGTCCTGCTAATTGTACGATATCAGTAGCTGTTACTATATTATCATTAATTACAAATTCTACATTCATTGGATGTGCAGGTGAATTCATATTAACAACATTTTTAAGTGTTTTCCACATTTGATATGGATTATTTCTATATCTGTCAATTTTTTCGTAATAATATTTTTCTTTCTTGACTTTTAACAGATTAACAACTTTGTTCCTTTGTGCTTTATAAATTTCCCACTTATTTTGTCTATCCATACCAACCGCCACCTTAAAGTTTTTATAGCTAGTATCTCTAATCTGCATCATTCTGCTCACCTCATTAGCAAACCACGGTAGATTATTTCTGAATGTACAAACTTGAATTGGAGATATTTTGTTAATTATATTCTCACAATTACTATAAACTTCCTTATATAATAAGTTCACATCCATAGAATCCAGTGACCACTTACATGATATCAGTTCATTTTGAATAGAATTTAAGTTATCTAGGCATACATTTCTATACTTTTTTACACTATTACAATCAGACTTAACCTCGTTGGTGAAATTGATCGATATTACTGCATGATCAGTAATTTTTGGAGAGTCGTGTACATTTGCTATTACATTATTTTTATTAACTAAGACATAATCAATCAATGATTCACTATCAGCAGTAATCCTAGTTGGTTTGGTTATTATTTGGCTAATTCCATACATTGTAAATAGGTTTTTAATTTTGTTACTATAAAAACTATCACTAAGAAGGTTAAGATTAAAATCTCCTACTAAAATACAATTATGGTTGGTTTTGAACATACTGTCGCAAATTGTTTCAAAATTGTCTACAAAAGTTGCATCTGAACTAGATGGAGAATGATAAATACAACCTATCATCCAAAAAGAAGATCCTGACTTCACTTTGATAAACTTGCACCAATAGTTACCATCACAAACAAACGTCTTGCTGATAAAGAAATTCAACCCACTTCTAACATATATGATGACGCCTCCGGTATGTCGGGTACAAGAGTCACATCTAACAGCATTGTATCCCTCCATTTGTATTTCAATGTCTTCGACATCTTGAGTTGTCCTAGATTCACTGGTTAGTATTATTTTTGGATTAAACTGAACAAGACTGCTATATATCAGATCACGATTTTTTACTATACTTTGAGCATTTACATATATAATGTCAGTGTTGAATAGTACATTAGGATCAGGTTTCAGTTTTTTCGTCTAGTTTGTGTAGTCCTAGCAACAATTGTTGGTTTATTATTTATGTATCTAATAGTTTTGGTATCATCACCTCCAGCTGTAATAGCTTCCAGTTCAGCTATGATTTTCTGAAAGTACTCTCTTTGAGCCTTGGTTTCATCACTTGAAATCCTAACTCCATGCCTGCTTATAGAGTTCTTATTCTTTAAAATTAGCCTTGCGTCAGCAACCGAGTTAAGAATAACTTTGTTCGGACGAACTTTATTTGGTTGAAATTTTCCCAAACGAAAAACTTTCAAATTGTTCTTCTCAACTGGCAACTCTGACAGTACTCTTTGCACAAGTTCTTTGTCTTCATGAATACGTTCAGTCTGAGTATTTCTAACTGATTCATTCATATTGTACATAATAACGTTAGTCGCACGGTTTTGTCTATCCAGCATTTCAGAGATTATATCTTCCATATTGCAGTTGGAGTTGTCGGCACTGTTATTATTAATTCTTTCTCTATTTAACATTTCATTTATTTTATTTACACTGTCTTTCAAATCAGCAACCTCTTTAATCAAAGAAGGAACTTTACACAGTCCTTCCTCGCATGCATCACAGTAAAACTTCAATTTTCGTTTATTTTTTTAACTGGAGACATTTAATCTCAGATGCAGTCAAATCACCACAGGCGGCACAAAATAACTTATTGCAGCTATCACAAGGAAATATAATTGTGGAATCACACGCCTTCTTGCACTTAGTACAAAATTCCATCTCTGTTCTATTTTTGTTTGTACGCCACTGGAACTAGTTTCAGAAGAAATTTCGTTAGGAGAAAGCAAAAAACCTGTTAACACTTTTTGCTCGCCAGCTCCACTCGCCACATAAACAGAAGTGGGTGAAAGGTATTCCTCGGAAGGGCTGGTTATATTTATAAGGGTAAAGACAATAATTGACAAACATTTCAAAGGATAAGACCTATTTTAAAGCACAATGTGGTACCTATAATGTTTTCTGGACCTCCCAAATATCACAGAAAAATACAGTTAATAGAACTCATCTGGGCATGGCCTGGGGCATACCTACGAAAGCATTTGATAGTGAAAGGGAAATCAAGACCAGCAAGAATGGCTTCACAGTGACCTAATAGTGAACTTTTCTAGCTCAAGTGATAATTTACAAAGTAAACTGAGTGTTCATTTAAGTGGAAATGGAAGTGGCGGCAGGAAACAGGTTGCGTTTACTTTTATTTTGTAGTGTCTGACTGTGATAAAACAGACATCAGATGTAAGTGGTATTAGTAGTAGTAGTTCTAAAAAGTATTTTTCTTAATTTATTAACCGAGATGAACTCTAATACATATAAAATGTAATAATTATTCTGAAACTATAGGGCCACTATTTGACAGCTAAGCCACGTTGCCACATCTAAGGCTCCGGCCTAGTGTAGAGTCGGCCATGTTGTAGAAGATTTGCCGACAGCGTTGCCAATGGTCGCTCTTTAGAGCGATATCTCGCTCTTTTTTTTTGCCTGATTCATGGCCGACTCTACACTAGGCCGGAGCCTTAGATGTGGCAACGGGCTTAGCTGTCAAATAGTTGCCTATAGTTTCAGAATAATTATTACATTTTATATGTATTAGAGTTCATCTGAGTTAATAAATTAAGAAAAATACTTTTTAGGACTACTACTACTACTAATACCACTTACATCTGATGTCTGGTTTTCATCACAGTCAGACACTACAAAATAAAAATAAACGCAACCTGTTTCCTGCTGCCACTTCCACTTCCACTTAAACGAACACTCAATTTTACTTTGTAAATTGTCACTTGAGCTAGAAAAATTCACTATTAGGTCACTGTGAAGCCATTCTTGCTGATCTTGATTCCCTTTCACTATCAAATCATTTCGTAGGTATGCCCCAGATGCATGCCCAGATGAGTTCTATTAACTGTATTTTTCTGTTATATTTGGGAGGTCCAGAAAACATTATAGGTACCACATTGTGCTTTAAAATGGGTCTTATCCTTTGAAATGTTTGTAAATTATTGTCTTTATCCTTATAAATATAACCAGCCCTTCCGAGGAATACCTTTCACCCACTTCTGTTTATGTCCCTTATTGGACGCACAATTGCTAGTGCAACCTGGTACTACACACTTTGCAGGCATCTTGTTATCTTTATAGTTTCGTTTGTGCAGGTAAATAATTAGAAACACATTAAAAATCACCTTCCAATCTTATTTTTCACTCTGGAAGATTACACTAATGACCCCACAACAAACAAAAGCTCGACCAACGATGCAGTGTTGCCATATTTCAATGCTCCGGCCTAGTGAGTAGATTCAGCCATGCCTGATCCGCTCCCTCGCAGCCCCAAAAAAAGTCGGCTGTGGCAACACTGTTTGCCGGCTGTGCTTTTTCCCTGACTAGTTCTATCTCTCTCACTGACCTCTCTTTCTTATGCATGCTTTTTCCCTGTCTAGCTCTATCTCTCTCACCGACCTCTCTTTCTTAGGTCGTCCGCAAAAGTGGTACATTGTTTAAATGGGAATGGGGCCATTCATGACCGACTCTACACTAGGCCGGAGCCTTGGATGTGGCAACGTGGCTTAGCTGTCAAATAGGGGGCCTTTAGTTTCAGAATAATTATTACATTTTATATGTATTAAGAGTACATCTCGGTTGATAAATTAAGAAAAATACTTTTTAGAATTACTACTACTAATACCACTTACATCTGATGTCTGGTTCATCGTAGTCAAACACTACAAAATAAAAATAAACGCAACCTGTTTCCTGCTGCCACTTCCACTTCCAATTAAATGAACACTCAATTTACTTTGTAAATTTTCACTTGAGCTAGAAAAATTCACTATTAGGTCACTTTGAAGCCATTCTTGCTGATCTTGATTCCCTTTCACTTTCAAATTTTTTCGTAGCTATGCCCAGATGAGTTCTATTAACTGTATTTTTCTGTGATATTTGGGTGGTCCAGAAAACATTGTAGGTACCACATTGTGCTTTAAAATAGGTCTTATCTTTTGAAATGTTTGTAAATTATTGTCTTTATTCTTATAAATATAACCAGCCCTTACGAGGAATACCTTTCACCCACTTCTGTTTATGTCCTTTATTGGAAGCACAATTGCTAGTGAAGCCTGGTACTACACACTTTGCAGGCATCCTTTTATCTTTATAGTTTCGTTTGTGCAGGTAAATGATTAGAAGCACATTAAAAATCACCTTCCGATATTATTTTCAACTCTCGAAGAATTACACTAATGACAAAAGCTCGGCCGACTATTCTGTGTTGCCATATTTCAATGCTCCGGCCTAGTGAGTAGAGTCTGCCATGGGCCACGCAATGTGCGTGTCAAATGTCAAATGCCTTTTGACAGATATCAGATGTTCGGTTATGGTTAGTTATGTTACGATTAGTTGATTTGTGATTGTGATTAGTTCTGTGATTTAATAATTGATTACTTGATCAGTGATTGTTGGTGATTGTGTTGATGTTGGACGTTTAATACTCCTTATGTTTATAAATCCACTAATTACGACTGATTACATGACAACAGGAAAAAACAATTAAGGATATTACTGCCTTGCCCCAACAAACACTAGAGTATTGTGATATTATTGTTATTCTTAACAGCAGGACCTTTGGTAACAGAACATTTATAATTTAATAATCATTTTATATTTATAAATATTGTATTAATAATACAATGCTAGCACAAGGATTCAATGGTAACACAACTTGTAGAGGAAAGTTTAAAATTCTAATTACATCATTTTCCAGTGTTAAAAAGTTTCTTGAGCTCTGATCCTCCATCAAATAAGGTTCTAGAAACAAGACCAGATGCTTATTCTCAAAGAGGCATCCATTCAAGGGAAGATGATGGTTTAGTTCTATACTTGCCACCACAAAATGTCCCAAAAGGAAGCAAAGCTCAATATGAAATTGTGTTGCATAGACCTACAACTGAAACTTTACACCAAATATACAGGTACATGAACTAAAATATGAGTATTTGTTATTTAGGTACATTACACATTTGTCAGAGAAATAGATCATACATATTCCATTTCTTAAAATACAAACATTTTGTTTCAAAAGGGATATCTATTAACCCTTAACTGGTAACGTGCCGTCTGTCAGACTGCAAGCAATCTTAAATTCGAGCCTACAACAAAACCTTACCGCATTTCTGGTAAATGACCTCATCTAATCTGTATGCCATTGGTATCCCTTTTATATCCCGTTTATCAATAAGTTTGCGTAAACAACATTCCAGATGTGCTTAGTTGTTAGTTCGGTTCAGTCTGTGAGACGGAACGTTACGGTTTACGTTATAATTTTTCTCCACTGGTAGTCATGGCATTTCCGCCATTTTTTACCAAAATATTTTTATAGGTGTATTGCTTTACTTATTATCAATCACAAAATATATAGATTTGAGTGTGGTCAAAGTTTTTTTTTATTATCTTGGTCCTACAAATTTGTGCTGCTAATTTGTGTTCTAGTTAATAATTATCATAATTTTGTTTCTTTACATCACATGTTCTGCTACTTTATACAAAATTATTATTAAAGGATATATACCCAACAAATCTTCATGCATTTTTTCCAAAAAATAATTAGGATAGTTTGATTTTTTAAGCTTCAAAGACGTTACAGTCTCACAGACTGCACGTTACCAGCTATGCCCCGAATTTGCACGTTACCGGTTAAGGGTTAAGACATCTTTGAAATCAATTTATTTATGATATAAGAAAGCACATAACAGTATCACATAAATCACAACATTTAAATTTGTTGTTTACATAGGGAAGATTTCAACTAAATACCTCAATACCTACTGTACCACAACAACTTGACTACTAAATGCCTAGGGTGACCATTATACTACATACATCAATTCGGACAATTGGCTTTCCGAGTGGCATCCTGGGGGGTGGGGTTGTGGACTGTAACAGAACAAAGAGAGATGGGCCATCATGGGACAGTAGTGCCTTTTTTTGCCTGTCTGTTAACCTGTTAACTGTATTTGTTTATTTTGCTGCATGTTGTGCCAACTTTTTTGATTGCAGTTCAAAGTCAAGACATTCTACCAATTTTTGTAATTCTGCTTAGACATGAAATTTAGCACCAAATTTCTGGAGATGTTGGGGATTTTCTAGATGGATGGTCACCCTATAAATGTCCACCCTACTTATACAAAAAAAATATAGAGAACTGATGTCCACCATGTGAATCTTATGTATAAAGAGTTGTTGTGTCCACTTCTACTTAAAACAGCAGAGTTTGAATTTCAGATCATTGTTATTCAATATATATTACCCCACAGGTTTTCCTAGATAAATGATATCCCCATTTTAGTTAAAATCTTATGGTACCTTTGATGTTATACACAAACATATTTTTTTTTCATGAAGTCATAAGTATAATATAAGTAAAATAAGAATTTGTTTAACCCAAAATACAGATAAAGAAAACTAAGTGAGTTTTTAATGATACTGAATACATGCTTTCAAAAACAAATGTTTTAGGGGTTGAAGTACAAAAAAAATGTTTTGAAAGCATGGTATAATAGGCCATTTAGTTCTCTTCAAAAGCCCTATTGTTTTTTTATCTGTTTTTGTTATGAAAATATTATGCCCGAGATTATGCCTCAAACAAATCCTTATTTTATTTATCTTATGGATATGTTTTTACAAAAAAAAAAATAGGTTTGTATATAAAATCAAAGGTACCACAAGATTTTAAATAAAATAAGGACTTAATGTGGGTAGGAAAAACTATTTGGTGCTATTTGAAAAAAAAGTTGGGGGTGAGTTTTAAGGGTTGAAGTATATAGGACAGCATAGACCCTATAGTACTTTAAAAAATACCATTCAGTTTTCATTTGAACTTTATTTTGTTATAAGAACATCATGTGTCAAGTTAATTCGGGGACACCCTGTATAATCCAAAAGCAGCATCAATGGTAAAACAGGTTGACTGCCACGGCGGTCGCGGACGACCGCTGACTATTTTTCCTGACTTGCCGCGGCGATTGTATACGACCGCTATCTCACATTGTTAAATTTTATTCTCTGTGTGTCAGCGGTCCAACCAGAGAGTGGTATAAGGATGATGTTGGACTGCTGTGGCTTACAGGGCTGGGGTGCTGAATTTCTGAATACCTCTTTGATTCAGCCAAAATAATGTGTCCAGATTTGTGTTGCTTTCTTTGTAGGAACCCAAGTCACATGTGTACTTCAAAATACAAAGAATTTAGGGCGAACTTAAAATGAATTTTGCCTGTAAAATGAAACTAATGTCCTTTTTTACTTGGTATTAGCAATATTGGAACAATTCAGGCAAAAATGTGGCTGATTCTCGCAGGATCCACAGTATGTTACAACTTTGTTCATACAGTTTTTTGTTATTTCTTCCTGTAATTTCTTAGTGTAACACCCTTTGCAGTACTACCTCACTTTGTCAAATTGGCCCTCCTTCCGGAGCAATGTGTGCATCTTGGTTGATCTCTTGGTTGCTTTTTCTATACATACATCATTTCTATATGCATCACTATGATTATTGAGAAGGGACCTTATAATGTCTTCCCGAATTTTTGGAATTTTCATTTTCTGCAAATATGCTGTTGTATTTTGAAAAATGGACAAAACAAGTTAGTGGCGCATATACAGGGCACTATCAAGTGTACTATTTTCAACTTGGCACTAGGTGATATTTTTCAACCCAATAAAATATAAAGCTTCTGATGAACCTTTACTAGAAAATAATGTTTGTTTCACTTTTTGCACTACAATACTGTGAGTGAAGTAACTTTTTGAACATCTATATTTATATTTATACTTTTACGATGTTCAAATCTTGATTAGTGTCTGCTGATTATATGTATCAGTTATACAGGGTGTACCTAAATAAGTGTAAAACATTTAAGGGCGTGATTCCTCATCAAAAAGGAGATCGGATCTTTCATATAAAGAAACTTCATTGAAGCATCACTTTTTAAGATACAGCCCCTTAAAGGGGGTACATAAAATTTGTTTAACAATTTTTTTCACAAGTACTAAAAAAGTTAAAATATTGAAATTAACCTAACATTTTGTACTACGAAAAACACACTTAGCGAGTAATTTATTTGGTTCATCCCATGGTTGTAAGAGGTGGAAAACGCAACCCCTAAAATTTATTTCCAATGCAACATTTTGTCTTATTATTTGTCTACAATTTAAAAATTCATTTCCGATAGCTGTTTCATTCTAAACAAAAAAAGTCTCTTGAATTTTTTGCCCAAAATAAAACAGTTTGCAGCAAAAGATTATATTAGGATAATTTTTACGATATTTTTACGCCAATGTTGCTGATCAATCATGGTCGATGTCCAGCTGAAATACAGAGTAGCCTTAGTAACTCCTTAGCTCCTAGAAAACAGCTTTCCTTCTGGAATATTTATTATTATTGTCTGATGTTGAATTTCTTTTTCATTTGATGCAGTTTCCATGGTTTGGGTGTGGTTTGTACCTTCACTCCTTGCATGCTTGATTCTCTTGAGTTTGCAAAAGATCAAAAAATGAAAAAAACAGCTGCTGCAACATAGAAAAGATTGCTAAAAACTTAAGAGTCATAAAATCGCAATTTGCCTTTTCCATTAGTACAAAAGATTCTATTGGCGAAGCTTTTAGTGTGAAAAACTTTCATTCTACCTAAAATTTGGGATGTTTACTTGTAGTAGGATTCATAAATACTACCAGATCCTCAGCTCCTCAGTGATGGGCCCAACACTGTGGAACATTCTGTATGATGGTATCTTACGCCTAGAACTCGCAAAGAATGTGATATCTGTGGCATTTGCAGATGATCTGGTCATCATAGCAACGGCAGAAAGCGAACAAACCCTGATGGCAACAACAAATGAATCCCTAAGAAGAATAGACACCTAGCTCAGCTCCCACGACCTTGAACTAGCCCCGCAGAAAACCGAGGCTATCATTCTGAAAGGCCCGAGGAAAGGAAGAGAAGCCATAACTTTCAACTTACGGTCAATACCAATAGTCCCATCAAAAACAATGAAGTATCTCGGCATTACACTTGATGCAAGGCTTACTTATGGGGAACATATCAAGGCAACGATATCCAAGGCAGAGAGATGTGTCACGGCTCTATCGCGCATTATGCCTAACGTCGGAGGGCCTGGAAGCCACAAGAGGCAGCTTCTTTACACAGTGGTCCAGTCAACCCTGCTGTATGGAGCTCCAGTGTGGAAGAAGGCGATGGACACTAAACTGCACTCATCAAAAATGCTTAGAGTCCAGCGAAAGATGCTACTACGGGTAACAAGTGCATACAGTACTACATCAGCAGAAGCATTGCAAGTGATATCCGGTACTGTACCGATAGACCTGCTAGCCGAAGAGAGATGGCGTTTGTTCAACCTGACCGACGGCAAGACACCATCAGTGCGTAAGGCAGCAAGAGAAGAGACCATCAGAAACTGGCAACGAAAATGGGAAAACACCGCTACAAAAGCCCAGTGGACCAAACGCCTGATTCCCAGCATAACCAAGTGGCTAAAATGCCAACACCGTGTGCTAGATTATCACTTAACCCAGCTACTTTCGGGACATGGATGTCAATGAAAGAAACAGACAAGAGGAGACAAAAGTAGAACAGACAGCCACAATCCTGACGAGAAGTCAAATTGGCTATGCCGAGATTGTGCGCGCATTGAAGTGGTTTTAGTGGGCATGTCGGACTTGCACATATAGAGCCAAAGAGTCCCACACTACCAGGGAAGGGAGGAACCGGTACCAGGTCTGCATAAAGCATTTTCACCTGTCAAAAAAAAAAAAGAAAAAAAAGATCCTCAGCTCCATGAGTAAGGGTTGGCCAAAGCATTTGCTTTGGAATGTGAGTTGCTCAATTCTAAGCAGTATTTGGCATGTTATCTTATGTTAGTAAAAAAATCTTTCAAAAAACTTCATGTTTATTTCTGGTATGATATCTACAGGGTGTCCAGTTAGTGGGTAATTCTTCGATATCTCGCAAAGTATACCTGATAGAAGAAAATGTCAAATACAAAAGTAATTTGGTTACTTAAGACGCATATTCTAAAAATATTTTGAAATATACAGGGTGTTGCGGGAAAGTAGGATAGTGATCAACTTAATTTTCTTTATATGGAACTATAACTTTTTCTTGAATTGTTCTAGTTTCCATCATTGATCTCTATTCATTCCTAAAATATTTTTGGGATCGGTTGCGACGTTGCGAAGTTATAATTTATTTTCCATTAATTTCCGGATTTGCAAGGTCGCAAGTAATACGTCCAAATTGATATATTCCTTTAACTTTTCTTAATAATATTATACAGCGAGTTACTTGAATATCAAGTGGATATTAGTTTGGATGTTACCAGCAATTTGTATATACAGGGTGTTATTTATCTCTAATTTTTAGAATGGACAGCTCTGCAAGTCTTTGTTTCTTAGGATGGATATTTTGTTTTTTGTACATATGCCTCTTGGAATTATGGAATGAATTACAAAACTGACGAGAAGCGACAACATAATTTCAATCCTGTATGCGCAGGTGCCAAATATGCTGTTTTATAGTCAGTTGCTTATAGTCTGGTGTTAGCTGGAAATATTTGTTAGTCTCACTTGTTAGTAGTCTTGTCATGCCAAGCTCTCATACTACAATTGTCAGCAGCATAATATGCTGTTGCAATGAGAGCATACAAGGGCATCAAAAATGGCGCCTTCGACATCAAAGGAAGATCAAATACGGCGCCGCCGGCTGTCGCATCGTGCTAGTTTTGGTATTGCCGGTTGAAACTAAATTCTTAGAATACCAGATATATTTGATGCAGAAACTTATATAAGTGAGAGAGACGCTCAACTTTCTGGTGGGGGTTCTCAGTGGTCATTGCTGGCTGAATAGACATCTGTCACTCATGAGAGTGGTAAGGGACCCCACCTGCCCCAGATGCTGGGAGGAGGATGAGACAGTGTTCCACTTCCTGGGCAGATGTGCTGTGTATCGCAACCTTAGGGTTCAGTTATTTGGCACGATGGAGTTTATGGAGGAGTCACTATATTCACTGAGAATGGTCGGACATACTGACCTTCGTCAGGAGGTTTTTTTTTCATAGTTGAGCAGACCGCGTAGGCAGAGCCTAAATACCAGAGTACCGCGGTCTGGTAGGTTCGACAAGGAGCTTTTTAGGACGGAACGTTTTGGTGTTTGCAGGGTTGGTTTAGTGGGGTTGGCAAATATAGGGCCAAAGGTAGCCTCGCCGGTACTCTTAAAGTTAGGAGTTAGAAACGTGTTTCTATCACCATGACGACCATAACGATCGGGCAGTTTCTGGTGCCTACCACAACGTACCTACTACGCTGACATATTTACGACGCCACTCAGTCCTATAGTACATAGTACATAGAAACACGTTTCTAAACTACAGAGTATCGGCACCACTTGCCTGGCTTCGCCTCCCCGTCAATACTACTACTATACACTGGATAACGAGAGGTGTTATGGAGAACACCTTAAACGAGTAGTGACAAAAGGCTGAGAAGAAGGCGGCAATACTGTCGCGACTGATGCCAAATGTAGGAGGGCCCAGTAGCAACAAAAGGGCACTACTGTGCCAGGCTGTACAGTCGGTCGTCCTATACGGAGCTCCTGTGTGGTGTAAAGCCACAAAAAGGAATCAGAAGGTCTTAGACAGCTTGCAAAGAAAGTCTCTGCCGAGGGTGGTCAGTGCTTATCGCACGGTATCTACAAGAGCCTTGCAAGTTATAACGGCGATACCACCGTTATACTTGCTGGCCGAAGAGAGGACACTGATCCGCCATGGTCAAACAGGCAATGTGATAAGCCGCGCTGAGGCTAAAAGGCTGACAGCAAGTTAGTTGCAAAGCATATGGAACGAGACCACTGCATTTCCTAACGCAGGCACTGTCTGGGCACGGGCCTTTTCGAGTGTATAGTTAACGGATAGGACGGGTGATGGACGAAAGATGCTTGCACTGCGAGGCGGAAGATACGGCCGAGCATGCCCTGTTTCTGTGCGATCGGTGGGGGGCATGGAACATCATACATGAGATGGTCAACAAAATACTCTCTGTAAAGGAGAAAGAGGAGCGGCTTCAAGGATAAATGAGGGTTGGAAGTTATTCATAAATGTGTTTTAATCATTACCTCATCTTGCACTGCGAAGAATGTCGTTCACGATGATGCGCGGTGCAGATGGAGATATAACATCAGAGGTAAGGAAAAGGGAACGGATTTTAGCCGGTCGGGTCGTGATGGCATGTCGGATGGACGTGGTTGCGTCCATTGGACATGTGATCAGAGGACTCAAGCTGGTTCAACGTCGGGCGGACAGACTCTCTCTCACACTTCCGGGTGTGTGAGTGTTTTCTGTCCTTGCGATCAAGCCGATTTTCTAAACCCTCTATAATAAAAAAAACTACTACTACTATATAAGTCTCAGCTGTTTCCAAAATCAATTGGTAGTACAATGAACTGTGATTGTAGATTGAATTCAAAGTCACATTATTATCAATTTTTAGTTTGAATGGAGATTGGTTTCATTATATTACGAACTTCTCATGAGCGCATTATAGGGACATTAGATGCGATTATACTAGGATGGATGATACCCAACGTTACTTATTTTTTAATGTCTTGTAAAGTATTAATTATGAAACCACAGAAAATCATAGTTTGTTGAGATATTTATTTTGCAAAAGAATATCTTGTTCAATAGCTGACAGTGGCAGTGTTGTGAGTTGCAAGATTTTGGTCCCAATAATATTTAATTATTCTATTATTGTGAAATTCTTAATGATATCGTGAATATTAAATACTTGACGATTTTCTATATTGTTTTAAATCATTCTGTAAACGATTGACACTTTTTATGATCTTATCTCCATCATTGAAAGTAATACTTAAACAATTGGAATATCCATCTAGATCTATTGTTACAGAAACTATCAATGCATACATTTTCTATCTTATCTAATATAGTAATAGCTTTTTGGTGTGACTCTGACCATTTCTACGTATTATCTAATTATCTAGTTGCTTAATGTAGGATATATTCTGATTATAACGTTGTCTCAAATGTTTATACTATACTGAATGTTTAGATTGTTGAATTAATCATACAATGCTGAAAATAGAGGGTTAACTAATGTCATGCAGATATTTTAGGGGGTGATAGTTCTCATCAAAACAAGGAAAAAATGCAAACATAAAATGCATTATTTTCGTTATATAGGGTGGCAAATTTCCTATCGTTTCTTTCCGTATTTTGCGTGTTATCTCTTATATTCTGTGGTATGTTTCAACTTTGAAACACAATATATACAATATCTGCAATAAAATAAAGCTACTTTACGCGGTCAAGAAATCGTTCAAATTTGTTACCCCGCAGAAATTCTTGAAGAGATTGACAGAAAGAATTCTACAATTTAATGTCTTTTATAATGTTCCACCATCATACTATGTATGTTGTGTTCAGTGTTAATCTGAAGACTATGTGACAGAGCTGTCATTACTTCAAGTGAAGTACTTGAAAAATGTATTTCAATTACTTTCTGGTATTTGAAGTACTGTACAAATACATTGTTTTTGTGATATTTGTACTTGATTCCCCAAATACTCTCTAAGAAGTATTTGTATTTGGTACTTGTAGCACAAAAAATATATTTCAAATACCTGACATTTTTATTTGAAATACTAAAGAAGTAAAGTACTTGAAAAATTTATTTCAATTACTTTCTGGTATTTGAAGTACTGTATTTCAAATTAATTTTATTTCCCAAATGCTATAAGAAGTATTTGTATTTGGTACTTCCACACAAAAAATATAATTCAAATTTATACATTTATACTCGAAATACTAAAGTGAGTAAGAAATACATATTAGTATAGCTCGATGAAAATATAAAAATACTTGAAATACACATTTCAAGCATTAAATGCTCAAGTCTAGACAAGTATGGACAAATCAACATTACGCATCGCGTCGCCTTGCGCTCTGTCTCTGTCGTACACATACTACGCGACACTCTGACTCTACGACAGTCTCATCACAATCGACACAATCACTCATACGGTATAGATGAGACACCGGTGCTGCCATACGCTCCAGGGCCTGTATTCTTGAAACGGAGAACAGCGTTCACGGGAGAACGACAATGCTAACTGATATGTACGTTCTCTCGTGAACGTCGTTCACCGTTTCAAGAATATGGGCCCAGGGGACATTGAGCCCGTTGTGGAGAACGAGAGGTGCCGAATTTACAGGAACTACTCATTCTCCACGCTCGAGCTTATACAGGCAAATAAGCCCGACATAGTCCTCGGTGTGTAGGAGCCCGGGTTGCACCTTTTTTGTTTTTGTTTTGTTTTTTAAGTACTTGAAATATTAGTATCGTATTTGAATTACTTTATTTGAAAAATCAAGCACCAAATTAAAGTATTTGATACTTGAAGTACTTTCAAAAATAAAATTACTTGGTATTTGTACTTTGACGCATGCGACTCTGGTAATTGGTAATTGGTATTCGAAATACTATTTACTAGTACTTGTGACAGCTCTGCTATATGACCTGTTGTAATTTGTCAATTTATTCAAATTCACAGATTTTATCGATTTATTGACCACGTAAAGTGGTTATTATCAAAATTTTCGGTCTCAATATAGAGAGTGTTACATTTTCTTGAATGGGCTACACTTGTATTTTTTAGACCGTTTTTTGAAGCACTCTGTATAAGTTCCGGTATAAAATGAATGACCTCTCTGTTTCTTTAATTTTTGAGACTCCAGCACTAAAATAGCTATGGATGCAAATTAGTAGGCGAAATAGCGAAATAATAGATATACGAAAAAAATAGTAGGCTGGGGCAGTCAATTTTTAATTCTGTTTTTATCTTTCTGACATTTTGTAAAAAATATTTTACGCGTTTTAGACCATACATTTATTTGCATTTTTTCTTTTTGCTAGTGGACGGGGAAGGACCTGAAATAAACGTTGAGGTTTAGATGTTATTCTGTGTCTTTTTGAATTAGCTACAAATAGGTCAATATTTTGTGCAGTGTTACTGGGTAAAGTTTTAGTCCAGTCATTAAATCCGAATTAACTCTATTTATTGACTCTTTTTCCTTATACAGCCCTTTCTTAGAATGCCAGGAGGTAAATGTTTCCTATTTTCACTACGTTTGTAGTTTGATTGTGGTTTTGGTACCTACATTATCTTCAATATTCTCTCCTCAACGGAGAATCTGTTATGGGATATCAGCTCATTTTTGGTAAGACTGGAAGTCAGCTTGTATTCAGATGGTGTCGAAAAGGGGATAAATGATCCAACTAACCAGACCTGTAGTAGTTCTGCTTTCTCAGATGAGCAAAATGATGACAAATGCTTTAATTCACAGCTGATGAAATACCTTGAGCTTAATAACTGAATCAACGACAGCCAATATTGATTCCGACTTCAAAGATCAATGTGCAGTTCTCCTGGCTTACGTTACACATGTGTGAGAGCTTCTGTAATGCGTTCCCCCCGTTAAACTTTACAGCTAGTTGGCCGTCTCCTTTCTTCATCCCATAAAATCTACATGGGAGTCCGCAGGGTTCGATCTGGCATCAGTTTCAGCCTCCGATATTTCAAAGACATTCGATCGGTTGTCAAAATTTAATGAAATGTGGTGTCCCAATCCACACCGCGACGATTTTGCAACCTACAGGGTGAGTTTTTAGTACCGGCTCTGTCGATAACTCCACTACTGTAGAAGATAGCGAAAAAAGTTGTATATAAGAGTTGTAGCCACGGACATGATCCTTGCTCAGAAAATATTTAGATTTATACAGGGTGATCCATAACTGCGTGGTGATGCAAACATGCATTTTTTTTAAATGATACACCCTATATGTTATTACATATTCAGATTCTACTAATGATGTTCGTTCTTCCAATACAAGGTATTGTTACATTATACAGTGTATTCCAAAAGTTATGATCATTTCTACATCCAAATCGCGGTCAAACGAACGTACTGTATGTCAAAAAGTAATGAATCAAAAATTATTTTTTTTTACATGAGAAGATTAAAAATATCCTCTAGTTTTAAAATCGGCTATAAGAAAAGCCCTTGACGCATATTCGTAGACAGGGTGATGTAGAATGCAAAATCTAGATTTTCTCCCTTTTTTTTTAAATGTAGCCCCCAATATTTTATTGTACCAAAGAATTGCTTTTAATATGCTCTTTCATCTTTGTATAGCACCTATATACCTTCTATTTGTTTACTAAAATTTATTTATTTTGAGAAAATACTATCAAATTTTATTTTTGCTTAACAAACAACTAAAATATAAGGCCATAATAGTACTTGATAAAGTCAAAATACCGAATTTACGAGATAATATAGGTCAAGTGTGCTGAGGAAACAATTTTATAGACGTCATGCATAGTTATCTGCTTGATACGGATGTATCAGGTAGGCTATGAAATATTAAACGACACACTCCAAATGAAACGATTCTTCAATCTTTCAAACGCATTAGTTTTAGAGTACCTCCGTTCTGAATATTGCTGTTCATAGTTGATATATTCTAGAGGCAAGTAGACAATTTCTCAAAGATTTCCCTAAATACCCTCAATGGAAAAATTAATTTTTAAAGCTGGTTTTTCACACAGTACGCAATTATTGAGCAGGTTATGGAAACTGTCAATTTTTCAAAGCCTACCTTATAAATCTGCTTGATATTTATGCATCAACCCTACAAAATTGTTTCCTCAACATACTTGACTTTATTATCTCGATGATTTAGGGTTTTGACTTCATCAGATAGTATCATGACCTTATAACTTGATTGTTCGTTAAATACAAAACAAATTGGGTAGTACTTTCTCAAAATAAATAAATTTCAGTACACAAATAGAAGCTATATTTTAAATTTACTGAAAAATCGAAATATCTCGGAAACTGATGGATGTAGGTACAACAAGTGCTATACAAAGATAAAAGAGCATATTAAAAGCAATTGTTTGGGTTAATTAAATATTGGGTTATATTTAAAAAAAAGAGAAAATCCGGATTTTGCATTCTTCATCACCCTGTATGCGAATATGCCTCACGGGCTTTTTTTATAGCCGATTTTAAAACTAGAGGATATTTTTAATCTTTTCAGGTAAAAAAATAATTTTTGATCTATTACTTTTTGATATACAGTACGCTTATTTGACCGCGATTTGGATATAGAAATGGTCATAACTTTTGAAATACCCTGTATAATGTAACAATACCCTATATTGTAAGGACGGAAATCATTAGTAGAATTTGAATATATAGGGTGTCTCATTTAAAAAATGCATGTTTGCATCACCACGTAGTTATGGATCACCCTGTATAGATATAAATATTTTCTGAGCAAGGAGCATATCCGTGGCTACAACTTTTATATACAACTTTTTTCGCTATCTTCTACAGTAGTGGAGTTATCGACCGAGCCGGTACTAAAAACTCACCCTGTATAAAGAAAAATTGGAAGGAAAAACTTCCAACCGAACTTCCTAAGCAGGTAATAAATATCATTCAAAAAATTGATCCAAATCTAGCTACCCCTGAATTGGGAAAAATACAAACATAATAAATAATAAAGGAATAAAGTACTGAATATTTATTGTCATTTTTCTCTGAGGTTAGGTGGGCACGTGCCTTGTGCCTTGTGCCCTTCAGTATCAGCCGCCATTGACGATTGGTAGGACTGTTTATGACTATTACAAACGAAAATAACAATGTAGAGCATACAGTCAATGCTTTGTTACTAGGTAAATTTCAACTTATTAATGCTGAAGATTACATTAATAAGTAGAGGATTCATAAGAATTCTGCCGATTACTCTGTCTTAGAAGCAGTAAAAAGTAATACTTTTACTTGTTGATTGTTATGATAGAAACATAAATATCAGTTTCGTAATTAAGGGTAACATCAGGAAAAGATGGGGAGATATCTGGGCTAAATTTACCACAGCATGATCTAATTATTACACTTTGATTCATCAAGGCAAGATTCACCTCCTAGCTTTTTTCAAACCGGAGATATCGATAAAACGAGTATTACGTCAAGTGTGCTGTGAGTTTCAGAAACAACTGGTGTCCTAAAGGGATCATTATAGCCCGTCACAACGCTTTAGTAATCATTCTACATATAATACTTAAGAAAAACTACTAGAAATCATATTTTGACTTTCTGAGATAGCCACCAGGTGGCGTAGTAGGCATCAATAAGTGCTGTGTTAAATTTTCATAATAATTGAAGTTTTAAAAGAAACCAAAGTAAATCACAGTATAAAATTGATTATTGTTTTTGTTATTATTAAACGTCAATTTGAGCTGAGCACAAAGTATTATATAAACTAAACAAGCAAGGATGGTAAGTATAAGATGTGAATAAATCTTAAAAATCAATTAACAGCAAAATAAATCAAAATAACGTGATATAACAAGGTTAACAAATAAAATACCTACATAAACCTAACTCACACGCGTATGCTATACCTATTTTCAGTATTTTTCTAGATATCATACTGGCAGGTTTATCTGCGCCTCAAAGGATGCATAAGTGCATTGAGAACGATGGACGCCATCTAACAACTGGAGCAACACTGATAATAGGTGCAATATGCGTATGTGAATTATGTTTATGTATTTTTTTTGTTATCCATTTTGTTATACCAACTTATTTTGCTTTATTTTGCTGTTAATTGTCCTTAATTTATAAGATTGATTGACATTGATTTTTTCTTACTATCTTTACCTGTTGAGTTTATAATATAAAAATAATAATCAATTTTATACTACGCCATCTGGTGGCTATCTCAGAAAGTTAGAATGTAATTTCTAGTGGTTATACCTGAGTATTAGCTGTAGAATGATTAGTGATTACTAAAACGTTGTGACGGAGGCGACATCCCTATGGGGCAAAAATTGTCTCTGAAATTCACCGCACACTTGTAATATTTGTTTTATTGGTATCTCTACTACATCTTACAAGATACAGCAAAGAATGCTGAACAAAAAAAATCGAAAATTGTCCGATCTTTGTGATGGTAATATTTATATTTGCATATTTTTTTAGATAAAGCGTTTTCTGTGATTGATCGTAACTGTTGCGCCCCCTAGTGGCCACTTGAGGAACTTAAAAATAATTTCCAGTGATTTCTCTTAACGGATGTACCTAATCATATTTTTGGCTTGAAGTTTCATGTTTTAAGTACAGATTAGAGTGCGGTAAAGTAAGAGGTAACGTAAGACGTAAGAAAATAAACCTGTGGAATCAGATGAGAGTGTTTATAGTCGTAACGTAAGAGCTAACGCAACACTCTCATCTGATTCCACAGGTTTATTACCTTACGTCTTACGTTACCTCTTACCTTACCGCACTCTATTTAGTCCCTTACGGTTACTGAGATATTGCCGGCGTCCATTCTCAATATGTACATTTTCTTCAATGTTTCCGGCGGCAGTAAATTTAGTGTTGTTAAATTTACTGCTCCTGTTATACTTGTTAACAGAAGTGTAGCGTGCCTTGGCGGGCCCCGTATAAAATTTTGTTTGGAGGCCCTTAGGAAGGGTAAAGATTTCTCACAAAAGAAATAAAAATGCGTTGGGGGCCCTCGTAGCCTAGAGGCCCCGGATAATAATTGATACCGCAGATACGGCGGCAGTTTCGCCCCTGCTTGTCAACTCCAAGTCACTGTAACTAACACTTTCCATATTAATTATCTGATTTTTTTGGAAACACTACGAAATTATTTCTAATGTACAAACTTTTAACTAACTGATGATTTTCGTTCGGCGTTATATTCTTGAGGCCACCTTAGTGTTTGTCATCAAAAACAGATGCAAAATTAAATTCGGTTCAAAATGTAGCTATTTAAGATTCAATCTTACACTCTTAATATAACATTATTCGATGTTCGTAGAAAAAATTAATTAATGTAATATAAATAAGAATGTTTATGAAAGGAATGAAAGGAAGCTTATTATTATTTTAAAGTTAAGATCGGTCAAAATTAAATTATTTAAATGAATCATAGACGTTTTGAATCCAGTGAATTAATTGTTCGTTTGGTAATAAAAAAACAAGTATTATACAAATTAAAGAATTTATTTCTCATAATAGTTATAGCTTACACTTTTAACAAAATGAAATCGGGAGATATCTCGATCTTAATACATTTCAATCAAATTAGCGACATTTATGCGCGTAGATGACTCGCAATTGGTAAATTTTCGTTGAATACTTACGCTGTTCCCAATTGCACATCCTTTAACATAAACATAAATTTGTATATATCTGGATGAGATTGGTAAAAAGATTAATTGAAGTGGCTATGAAAATCCCCATAACAATTGGTGGTTTGTTTCAGATGTTGATGTTCAAGATGCCCACAAATGTGGTCGCAATTACGCGTTCTCTTCTGGGCGTATGTATTAAGACGTACCTAGTCTATTTATGTTTAGTTTTTTCTCGGATTTTTGTCTTATCGATTAGGTATTGTACCCGTCAATAGTACAATTGTCACTTTTTGTTTATCGTTCTTAATTTAAAAAATTGGTAAATCCTAAAGTTGGTACATTATTATTAAACAACTTTTAGGATTTACCAAGTTTAAATTAACTGTGACAAACTAAAAGTGACTAGTGCACTAATTGACAGGTACAATACCAGACTGATATTGATAAGACAAACATCCAAAAAGATAAACAAAAACAAACTAGGTACGTCTTGATACACAAGCCTAGATTTAGTCTTTTTGACGTTTTATCTTTATGTCGCTTAATTTTAGATTTCGGAAAAAAGCTATCTGGAAAATTATTTTAATGACGTCTTTACACAGTTAAATAAATAGTATCAACTTAGAACTCACCCTGTACAATTTGGTTGTCATCGAGAATAATGACGTAAAAGTTTTCTACAAAGCATTCCGCAACCCGGTCATGATCTAGAAGTAATAAACCGAAAGTCTCTCAACCATCGCCCAACTTTTAAACCAGGCTTGCATTAGATGAAATCTACACCCTATTATAGGACATTTAAGCCAAAATTGCATATTCCTAAATGGATGGCGATTTCAAAATCACAAACTATTTGTGAGAGGTTAAAATAATAATTTTCTCCACAATAATAACTAACTACTAACTAGGTACTAACGAGAGTAATAATTTAAAATCTAAAAGTTATATAGAACTTAATTTGTTAGAGCTAGTAACATAAACACCACAGGTACATATGTAATGACCATTTTTAAAAGCGTGGTTAGTAAATAATTGACAAAAAATTATTGTAAGTAATCAAAAGTGCCATCTTTTCTAAGGAGCACAGAAAATTCAAATTTCTTTCGCAAGAAAATACAACTAGGATATGGTCTTAATTATTAATTAGCCCCAGGTTATTGTTAACAAAAGTCCTTATTATTTTTTAAAATCTCTTTATATCAAAAGACTTTTTTTTTGGAGGATTGTAGGGAACTACATATCATTCGTATGGAGCGGTTTTAGAGCAATTTTATGAATTGGAAAGCATTGTGTGTAGATCAAATTCCAAGGTTCATAAAAAATTACATGCTGGATACCCGCCCCACCTTCTTTTTGTATTCATAATTTGTGTTTCCAATACTTCATCATCAAGAGCACTTGCAATAGCTGCCGACTCAAGTTGTGGTCGAATTCGAAATCAAAACAATCAAATAGAGAATATTGAGGCCCAATTTTATCAACACGTGCATTTTAACAAAGGCTTTGACCAATCCACTCAGAGCAGCCCGTTCAAGGACATGCATCTGTCAAAGTTCTCTGAAAATTATCGATTTCTCCTGAAATTTACTTCAAAAAGGTGAAAAAGACATGCTTTGTATGCAATCTACGATTATGAACCATCTAGTATGTTTTCCAGTCTGATTGTCCATCCTAAATGAGTGAAAAATTGCATTTTCTTGTTTAACAAAGATGTTAGCAATTGCTAATCTGAACCAATCAGATTACACAATAGCAGTACATTTGATCACTGGTCTATCACTTGTACTTGTAAAATATCTAATAAACTTTTATTCAAAAACCTATTTATGTCGATGGTAGAAAAAATTGTGTAACATGAGTAAAAAGCATATCAATAAAGTATTTGGTTAAAAAAATGAAAGAAAATAGTTTCAGGCTGTGGGTTTCCGACCAACACCCGCTCGAACACACCAATTTGCCTAACACACAGCGCTACCGGGCCTCCTGCGGAGGGGATCGCTTCAACGAAACATATTTAATTTGGTACTTTATTACTGCAATAATATTTGTAATCTATTTTCAACCATCCAAAAATATATTTATTTTGATCGCAGACTTCGTCTTGAGCTGCAAAATTCATTCGTCGCCTATGTTGCAACAAATATACACTTGTCACAACAATAGTTTTGTTATAAAATCGTATATACGATATGATGAAAAGTGTTATCCAGCTTTGACGTTTTGTTTCCAAAATTGATAAAATATTATTGGATGATACTTATTAACATAGTCCGTAATACCCAATAGAAAGCTTTTGCTAAATAACATCCAATAGAAAAGCTTTGTCAAAACCTTTGTTAGAATATGCATCTTGATAAAATCGGGCCTTAATATTGTGGCTGACGCTTGACACCACATGATACATACGCCGACGGCTCGTCCATGGCACAGTGTAACGTTAACCAAGCTTTAGATGTATGTTTTTAGGCGTCATACTTGATCCTCCATATTGAATCGAATAATATGCTACATTTTTTCCCTTGATTAGATGAATATTTTGTTGCCTCAGACATAACATTCCATTCGCCTATTCTGAGCAGCAGGTGATCCTGTTGACATGACGCGACTCTAAAAATCATTTGCGACGAAAGAAAAAATTAAATTTTCGATAATTTTACTTTTTTCCGATATATCTTCGAAATGAACGGAATTTTTGAAATCATAACAAACTATATTATTTATTAATACAACATTGTATTTTTACTATTTTCTGATTTTCACGTACTATTCATCCTTGTTGAATGTTTTCTCATAAATACGTAATCATCAACATCTTCAAATATATTAATGGTATTTTGCATACATACTGAAGGTCTTTTCACTGAAACAATATATGTTTTAGCTTATACCGCACTACGGATCCAGAAGAAGCTGAACTCAAATTCATTGTCTTCAAGGATAAAATTCCCGTGTTCATTGAAGTAGCAAAAGAGGTAATATAAATAAAGATTTCAGTAGTTGTATGCACAATACGAATGGTACGAATGTGGGTTTAACGGAACACGAAACGAAGCGAGATATTTTAAATTTTCCTTACGGGAGCCGAAATTGGAGTTGAAGGCAGAGTAACAGATAATGTATGTTGCAAAAGATTTGAATTTTTTTTTCAAAACTCGGGAGGTAGATTCACCGTTGGAAACAATTCAGAAATCGGTACCATGGTAACCAGTCAACACCTAAACGTAACAATAAAACCATTTTGGTTATGATATAAATTGTTAAAATGTCGTACAAATTAGATATTCGGAAGAGTATTTACAGTCTAGTTGGACGACTTGAAAAAAAAGAAATAGCTCGGCTTGAGTTCGCCTATATCAAGATCAAAATATTTCTGTTGCCACAATTTATCGAGCGATTCGTGAATGCGACGAAGGTATTCCTTTTATAAATTTACCAAAAAGTGGACGTCCAAGAGCGTTGAATGTTGCTACAGTTCTAAGAATGGTCAACAGAAGTGAACATCGAGTTGGAACTTCAACACGAAAACTTGGACGTATTTGTCACGTCAATGCTAGCACAACCTGTAGAGAAATGAAGAGAATTAACTTAAAATTCCGAAAAATAAGAAAATGCCCAAAGTATTCCCCAAATCAGTTAGAAAGAATTTCTCAATGTCGCAATTTACTTCGTACTCATTTTGCTGGCAACATAAAAATTATTCTTGACGATGAAGTATTTCACATTTTCGAACTCAGAAATCAAAGGTAACGATGGTTTTTAAACAAGAGATTTTGAAGCTTGTCCAGATAATGTACAATTTAAAGAGAAAGAAAAGAAAAGTTTGAAAACAAAGTGTTAGTGTGGTGCGCTATATCAGACAACGGTATCTCACAGCCGTACGTTGAACGAGCGAGGGCCGAAGCGGTTACCGCGGAAGTCTTTACTCAAAGATGTTTGCCTAAACTACTCAATTTTATTAATACCCACCGTGCTAATGACAATATAATATTTTGGCCAGATCTGGCCTCAAGTCATTATGCTTTGCGTATGAGAAACTGTCTAGAACAATACGGAATACCTTTTGTACCACGAATCGACAACCCTCCCAATCTTCCTCAAGTAAGACCTATCGAAACTTTTTGGGCTCAACTGAGTGCCAAAGTTTATAACAGTGGTTGGGAAGCTCAAAACGGACAGAGTTAAGAAAAGAAATAATGCTAGAGATCAGAGAAATTGATTTAGAATCTGTCCAAAACCTAATGAGGAACATTAAGAGGAAATTGCGAGCCGTGGAAGATCATGGCCCATTAGCAGTACTTTAATATTTTTATATTAAGAAAAATTGTTATTTTTTGTAGTTCTTGTTACAGTTCAAATATATTATTGTGAGATATTTTTTTAATGAAAAACTTCTCAAAACTTTTGCAATATACGTTACATCTTGAAGATGAGACAAGTCATACCGCAAACTGTATTGTTTAGTTTTTAAACGAAATTGTTACGTTATCACGTCTTTCACTTCTACCGTAATTGAAAATTCAAGATAAAGAACAAATGATACTTAGTAGTGAAGAGCTAGTTGAATTAATAATAAAAGAACATACTAAATATTTTCATTGGGATTAAATTGTGTATTTGTAGGTCCTGAAAGTGAAACAAATGGGATCAAGGTGTTTCGCTAATGCCTAGAAAAATAAATTTTATGAATTAACTTGATAGTATGTTTACTGTATGAACACATTGATTTACTAGGGTACTGGCTATACTTCTACAGGATTGGCCAATAGTGAGTGAGGATTGTGGGCTTATAGAACGAATTTCAAAAATCTGTCACTTGATCATGGTAGGGGACCTTGAGGGATATAACCTTAACCTTTATCTACACGCGGTGGTGTACTGTGTACACCATCGGATTCAACTACGTGGAATTTCCTGAAAGATGTGAGGTGTCGCCTCTGCCATTCTACCTAAACCTCAACGATGATATTTACTTAAAGCTTGCTTCGCCGTCAGTCGTCAGTTGTTTCGCAAACTTTGCCGAGCTAGTAAAATTTGACCGCTAGTTCAACTGGTGCCTAGAATACGCCACTCGTGTAGTTGTGAAAAAAGTATATATTATTGTTATTTAACAAACTTATTCAGTTGTTCTAGGTTTTTATAAATATAATTTTTAATCCCTGCAATCCCTCTTAATAAAATAGCTATATAAATGTAGATGTCAATATCCTAGCTAATGCTGCTTTGTCTGGTGCATAGAGTACACCACGCGTGTATTTGTCAAACACAAAGGTATTAAGTCCGATATATCATCCACTACGTTGAACCATTGATTGAGCCTTTTTTACAGGGATAAGGTATGAGTGTTTTTTTTGTAATAAAATCGTTAATAATGTTAATACTAATTTTGCAATTAGTTTGTTGGCATTTATTAGCTAAGATATAATATATCTGTAGGTGGTGTATAAAATACACCACGCGTGTATCTCATGTTTTAAAACAAGGAATATTTTTACTTTATATTACAGGTTCTTTAGGATTTCAGGATCACTGTTAGTTAGCTAAAAGGTTATACTGATTTAAAATTAATGTACTTATCAACCAAATGTTCGTTGGAACCCTTTCTGAACCTGCTGGTGTTCAAGATGGTCAATACATTCTCAATAGATCTCCACAAGTTGTACAAATATTGTTACTTTCATTTGTAGCCCTAGTTTTTAATTTGTCGATAATATATCATTTTTTTTTTGTGAACGATATACTCCACACAAATCTAGTGAATTAATACATATCTTGAGGGTCATTCAATAGAGCCATTCCCACTTGTTAGGAAAGAGTTGAGGTCAAAATACGTTCTTATCAGTAGCGTGCTAGACGAGGCGTTAAAAATCATTATAATATTTATTTTATTTTTTAAATGGTACTGTATAAAATAAATATTGGCATTTGAAAAAATATTCAGTGGCGTAATATCCGGAATACTGCAATGTTGTCTTCCGTGCAATTAGGGCATTGAAACATGAGCATCTTAGAACAAATCGAATGAATTTATCCCTTACTTTATCTACAAACTGTTAATTTATGTGATATATGTATGTGTATCGACTATTTTGTCAGGAATTACTTCAGCACGACTTTTACCATTTATTTATAGATACATTTAGAATCATATATGTAGATGCACATAATTAAAGATGTATATACTATGAATACTCGTCTTTGCGACTCTAACTTCGCTCATTTTCGGGTTACAAAAATTTCATTATACCCAGAGCCCCCTCATCCCTTGTTACCCTTGTTGAAAGTAACAAGTTGAAAGAAGTGAATTAAAATGTAGCTAGTATATATGGCATTACTACAATAATGTTGTTAAACGTATTTGTTATTTGTAAATTGAGTTGATCGAATTACCGGTATCATCGTACCCTCGGGGTTGGAAAAGTGCTGACAATGGGGAAAGAGTCAATAACACCAGTTTCAAAAGTCTGTAATGCCATGAACTCGAACAAATTTCACGAGCATTTGGAACAGAATCAAGTTACTGCCTGACACCCAGTCTGAATTAGTGATATTGTAAACTTATAGATAATATGATAGTATACATCCACCATGGGTCATGTTAATCTAAGATTTAGACATTTGACAAGACGAGGAACAATATTTTTGGCGAAAAAATAAATTGTTGTGATCTATTTGCCAATGCATCTACTTTAATAGTAGAATGTTGATAGCTTAAAACAGATTGGCTGCTTGTGGATCTAGATTCTCTTACTTACATATAAACAAAAACTTTGATATCCTAACAATCGTATGGTGTGTAGGGTAATGTACTGTTTATTTTGTGTTCTACTCAGTTACTTCTGATCTCAATATTTTTCCAGATGTGCAATGTCCACGGTCTCCAGAAAATCTGCGACATCCTTACCGAGCATCCGTCTTGGACACTGGCCCATCTAGCGGCACATTTCGGCCTACACGATAGTTTCAGCAACTCGAGGGTGAATTGCTACCTCAACAGCTCCGATCCAGAGACGGGCATGTCTCCGCTGCAGGTGGCCATCTCCACACATAATCTAAAAACTGTGCAGATCCTTGTTTCGGCAAATTGCTCTTTGGAGCATCTGGATCATGAGGCCAACTCTGTGTTCCATTATGCAGCCAGCACTACTAAAGAAATCATTGCGGTAAGATTCAAACGTTATAGATGGAGAGCTCGCTACGTAAAAAAGGTCACTCGGTAAAGTTAACATTTTGTCATTTTCAGATTCGGTAGGTATCAACATAGGGATAGGTGGGTCGTCAGAACGCGATGTGGACGGATAAAGTAAGGGTGGGGGGTTAAATCTTTAAATATGCTATTTTTTTCGCATAATATATGATGAAGTACAGCTCGGAAAATTTGAAATACAAATGGAAATATTATAAGAAAGTGGGGAAAAAACTGTCAGAAGTGTAGGCGAAAGGTAAAGAGCGCTGAAGTTGCAAAAAATTTTGCAGCAATTATGTCTCTCGGTGACTCGGTACACTCCTGACAATTTACATACTCCTTCTATGAGTTAAAATGAACCCAATTACAAATCGTGAGAAGGCTAGATGGAAGAATATCGGAGATATTGTCTTTAGTAAGAACGTTAGTTCTCCAATCAATTTATCATTATATCTTATTCGACACGGAGCATTATGGCTAAAATATCGGATGAAATAGAAAATAATCATTTTGGATGGATAGGTACCCATTAAGGCTACATTTTAAAAACATTTTCATGTTATAGAGGGTGCCCCTAAATATGAAACGTGTCAAAGTTATGTTTTTTTTAAATAGAACATACTATATATTATTGCATATTCAGAATCCTTGGTAAATTCTGGTGTGACTTTATGTATCACATATGGGACTTTTAGGCGTAAATCACAATTTTCGGTACAAGTAGATGTCAGAAAAAAATTGAATATCTCATAGACTATAAAATGTAGAGGGCGGTGACTTTGCCGGATTACTAAACAACAAATGCGTCAGCTTAGGTTAGACGGTCAAATTTGAATTACATTTGTGTTTGGAGAAATCATTCGATTATTTAAGGAAACATCAATCAGAGATAACCTGATTTTTTCAAATGGGAATACCTATTTTTTTCATACGATTAAATGTAAAATTTGATAGCCTTTCTAATGATATAAAGTTGTGAATATCAATCTCTGGATGTTTTCATTTATTAATTTTCCTACCTATAAGCAAGCTAGCAGACTGTGAAATATAAACAAAAACGTGTTCAGAACCAGAAAAATACAGAAGAACTAGACTAAAAAGACAAAACTATAAAATTACTTACAACAAATCACCTCTTTTTGAAAACAACGGCGGTAACATATCTAAGGTCAAAGACATATTTCACGGCCTACTAGTTACGGTAATGTACTAGAGATAGCCATTTTCCAAAATTAAAAAGTTTGTAATGAAAGGAAAACTACTTGCGATTGTTATAGGCAGTTTATTATTATCTTCAGAACAAAATTTAACATTCAATGGTATAAAAAAGTATTCAATCCTGTCAAGTCAAAAGTAAGGATACCTCGACTGGAGTTCAGGAAATTCTTCAGTACTTATTAGCAAGATCGCAGAAAATGAAGAATGAATTAAAATTTGTTCAAATTAACAAGCGTAATTTACCTGGCAGAAAATTTAAACCTGATTTGTAAGTATTCCTTTTTTGCGGTCTTACTAATAGCAATGCTAATAGTGAAATAAATAGAAGGGCTTCAGTTAGAGGTATTGTTACTTTGACGCAAACTACTAATATTTTATACCGTTACATGTGATTGATAATTGATTTAATTTTTTTGGAAATTTATTTTTGATCTCTAGTATATTGAAGTAGCCAGTAGGCTGTGAAAAATATCTATTTCTGTCATACTTCGGCTTCTTTGTGATCTTAGATATGTTACCGCCGTTGTTTCTGGTTAGAGTTGATTTGTTTTAAGAAATCTTTATAATCTTGTCTATTATATCATTAGAAAAGCTATCAAATTTTACATTTAATCGTATAAAAAAATTAGGCAATCTCATTTAAAAACATCAAGTTATCGCTGATTAGAGTTTCTTTAATTTATAGCCGGATTGCTCCAAGCACAAACGTAATTCAGATTTGACCGTCTAAGCATTTCATGCTTAGTAATATGGCAAAGTCACAGCGTTCTAAATTTTATAATCCCTGTGAAATTCATTTTTTGCTGACATTTACTTATACTGAAAATGGTGATTTACACCTAAACGGTTCGCCTTAAGTCCCATGTGTGATACATGAAGGCACACTACAATTCACAAAGGAATCTGAATACACAATCGTATACAGGGTATTCTGTTTAAAAACATAACTTTGACACGTTCCGTATTTTGTGGACACCCTGCGTAACATGAAAATATTTTTAAAATGTAGCCTTAATGGGTACCTATCCATCCGAAATGATTATTTTCTTTTTCATCCGATACTTTAGCCATAATGCTCGGTGTCGAATAAGATGTAATGATAAATTGAGTGGAGAACCGCCGTTCTTATTATAGACAATATCTCCGATATTCTTCCATCTAGCCTTCTGACGATTTGTGATTAGGTTCATTTTGACTCATCGAATGAGTATGTAAATTGTCAGAAGTGTACCGAGTCACCGAGTGACATAATTGCTGCAAAATTTTTCGCAACTTCAACGGCTCTTTATCTTTCGCCTACACTTCTGACAATTTTTTCCCTGCTTTCTTATAATATTTCCATTTGTACTGCAAATTTTCAGAGCTGTACTTCATAATTTATTATACGAAAAAAATTGCATATTTAAATATTCAACCCCCCCCTTACTTTATCCGTCCACATCGCGTTCTGACAACCCACCTATCCCTATGTTGATACCTACCGAATCTGTAAATGACAAAATTTTGGCTTTACCGAGTGACCTATTTTTACGTAGCGAGCTCTTAGATCATTATGGAGTAGTCTACAGAAACATGACTTTTTTGTATAACTGAGCAGACCGCGCAGGCAGGGCCTAAATACCAAAGTACCGCGGCTGCTGTCAAAGGGTTATGTTAGGGTAAGTCCATTCCAAGCCTTGGACACCCTGGGAATAAATGTGCGGTTATCCCGCTCAGTTCTTGATGAATGAAGAATGACGGTCTTAGGATGAGATGCAGCGGTCGCACGGGTACATCTGATAGGAGCAGTGAGCGGCGGAACGATAAAGGATAGCTCAGAGGAGCAGATTCCGTTGGAATATCGGTAGAAGAGTGAGAGGTCACCAACAACACGCCGGTGAGAAAGTGACTGAAGGTGGCGCGTCAAGGCCGGATCGCCAATTAGTCGAATTGCCCTTCTCTGGACGGCATCTAATATAGACAGGGTTGTGGGGGCAGCAGCTCCCCAGACATGAGAGCAATACTCCAGGCAAGGTCTTATCTGGGCTTTATATAGCGTGAGGAGGTTACATGGTGAAAAATACTTTCTGGCTCTAAATAGCTACCCAAGCTTTTTACCAGCAGCTGTTGCAATTGACGCGACGTGTTCGTGCCAGATCAGATTTTCTGTAATGTTGACTCCTAATAGCTTGAATTAGTGACTCCTTGGCAGAGCCTGGTTGTTCATTAGAACCTGGTGTTGGCTTGGGCACTTCTTGTTTGATAGCGTACAATACTGGGTCTTGGAGGCATTAAATTTAACCATATTCTTAAGCCCCCAAGCGGCAATGGTATCGAGATCCTTTGAAAGTGAAGTTGCCACTGCCAGTCTTCTGCGTTCCAGCTCGACCACAGAGATCGGTCTATTTCTCATGATGCCTGCATGCAGCGTACTGTCATCCTCAAAACTGTGGATTGGGTTTGTAGTGCTAGAGAGTAGATCATTGATATGAAGCAGAAACAATGTCGGAGCCAATACCGATCCCTGCGGAACCCCAGCATTGATGCTCTGGAAAGAACAGGAAAAGCCGTCTACCACGACAGAGATTTTCCGACCTGAGAGGAAGTCTGCGAGGCAACCGCAGAGCTTAACAGGGAGCCCATAAGGCGGGAGCTTGTTTAGGAGAGCTGCATGGCACAGTTGATCGAATGCCTTTGAAATATCGAGAGCAACGACGTGAGCCTCGCCAAATGACTGGATGAGTTTGCTCCACACATGTGTGATGTAAGCCAGGAGATCTCCAGTTGATCTTTGGTGTCGGAATCCATATTGTCTGTCATTGATTAAGTGATGGAGCTCTAGGTATTTAATGAGCTCTTGGTTGACGCATCTCTTCATCACTTTACTGATTACAGAAAGCAGAGCTATAGGTCTGTAGTTGGTCGGATCAGTTTTGGATCCCTTTTTTGGCACCGGCTGGATGCAAGCTGTTTTCCAGTCTTTTGGGAAAATGCCGGAATCGTAAGACAACCGAAAGAGGCGGGTAAATATGGGAGCGAGCTCCGGTGCGCACTTCTTGACAACAATGGACTGCAGCACCTTCCGAACTGTTTTTGTTCTGAACGTTATTTCGCTCATGGCTTGGGGTACTCTCGGTATGGATGGTAACTGGGCACTGGATGGGACTTTTACAGTGGAGTTTGCTGCGAATGTCTGGCAAATGTTTCGGCCTTGTCCTTGGAAGCAGTTGCTACTGTTCCATCCGCACATGTGATCGGTGACTATTCAGGGGTCTACAGCTGTAGTTTCTAAAGGGTCAAGTAATAGCCCAAAACAGTCAGGTTAATATTACAATTCGTCATTTGTAGTTTCAGAATATTCCAAAGCGTCAGTTCTAATTTCAACTAATCAATTTTAAATTCCAATGCGTCCATTATTGTATCATTCGAATATTGGGACAATTTTAAATTACAATTTCAGAATTCCAGCTATGCAATATCCAACAACTTTTTTATACGTATTTTTTATATGTATGTTGCGTCCGATATATAAATAGTGCAAGCCTCAGCATGCATAATCGAAGTTTGCTACCTGGAGCGCTGACCGCACCATTGTCAAAAATAAAAAATATGTGAAAGTGAAATTACATGGTCGTTAAAACGGATTTTCTTCAAACATTGTGATGAAACCAGTGGGGGTGTATTTCGAGATAGGAAATTATAAGTCTCAACCTTCTCCTAATGGCTGTAGAAAAGATCAAGGCTATTAGACTAGTTATAGATCAGCGTAATAGCAAATAATTTAGTAAGTTATGAAAATCCCAAAATCTTATTTTGAAACTTTGCCTATTTCTAAAATTTTTAGTATATTACTCGCAAGTGAAATCCAAACACCTTGAACTGAGCTGTTGCTGACTTTTAGTATGCAGCTATACGGAGGACCATTCGAATCCGCACGGTGTACCACAGATTGAGTGAAATGGGCTTAGGATCATATCGTCCGCATCTAGTGCTTCCACTCGCTGCAACTCATCGTCGCCAACGGTCAGACAGGTGCCAAGACCACCGACAATGGCATGCTGAGTAGCATCAGACGGCCTTCTCCGACGAGTTCAGGTTTTGTCTGGGGGTATATGACGAACGCCAATGCCTAAGACGACGACGGCGACGGGGTGAACGACGTGATGTCCAGTTTGCTGTGAGCGCCATGTACACCGTCCTATTGGTTTGATGGTTTGAGGTACCATTGCATTCAACAGCAAGTCACCTTTACTTGTGATTCGTGGCACAATTACTGAGTAACGTTATGTGAATGAGGTGTTAGAACCAATTCGTTCATATGTCCGAGGTCTCGAAGAGGGTTTCTTCCAGCATGATAATGCACGTCCTCATATTGCAAGGGTATTGATGAGGTTCCTACAGGAAGCTGAGGTCGGCGTACTTCCCTGGCCTCCACGATCCCCCAGTTTATCGCCAATTGAAAAAATATGGAATTGGATGGGTCGATACATAGTCGATTTACCCAATCCGACCACGGTGGACGAACTGGAACATGCTGTGAGGGCAGATTGGGAAGCTGTACCTCTAGAGTTTATCAACAACCAGATTACGAGAATGCCACGTAGGCTGGTGAATGCATTCGTCAACATGGAGGGCCCACCCATTATTGATTTATTTATTTTACTATACTTTTATGGCAGATGAGTTTATTTATTAATGTAATATAGTCCTACCGCATTTCATCAATCGCAGCCCTTTTTTTCTCAGTGTTCGGATTTCACGTGCGAGTATATATTGGCGGAGAGTAGTTGTTTCTGCAGAAAAGCTAATAATCATTCACCCAAGATTTTCGATATTTTAATCAAAAACAAGCAGGATGGCGTAACAACGAGATTACCTCTTAGGTCTATAGCGGATGCTATAATCGAAACTGCCGCCAGCTTCGTGACTACAACAAAACAACGCAAAGCTAACTGCGCATCGTTTGCTGAGATAGTCAACCCATCAAATCCTCAGAGTCTGAAGTATGGGTCGGTTTGGAAACGCAAACGAGAGAAACGAACGACGCAGTAATTTTGGTGAACCCTGGCTACTCCTTTTCACCGAATTTACGCGCCTCATCTCTGCTCCACGGGCGGATGCTTTGTTACAGTTTATTTTCTAAATATAAAATAGTCCTGTGGAAACATAATGCAATGGAAAATAGTAGGTATAGCCGCGATAAAGGATAAGTGTTGATCCGTGCGTTAACCTATTTCGCTCATTTTTGTCATTAGACCCAAACAAGTGATCAAGGCTCTCATCCAGATGAGAACACATACCACAATACGTGGTGGTGGGTGTAACTTGAAAACACAAAGATGGAAGGAAGAAATAACCATAAACCACTGACAAGAGCCAATTAGCTCATTTATGGTTTTAGTAATAGATCCCGCCCTGAGACATCAGTTAACGTTCCCCAGACCGATAGCTATCTGCCGCGGGGCTTCAACAATCCAGCGTTGACCTTCCTTTGATGTCGAAAGCGCCATTTTCGATGACCTTGAATGTTATCGTTTGACGTTGAACCAACATATTAAACTGCAGAAAATAGTAGCATGACAGCTTGACATGGTAGGAATACTATCACCTGAGACTAACAAATATTCTTGGCTAACACTGGATTATAAGCAACTGACTGTATATCAGCATATTTGGCACCTGCGCAAGATTGAAATTATGCTATCGCTTCTTGTCACTTTTGTTGTTCTCGGATATGGTGTTGTGGAATTAAGTGCAATTTAGATCTGTATAGAAATTAGTTTCATAAATGCTGAATGTGCTCTTGAAGGGCCTGGGTACACACATTTATACATATGCATTTGCCATGTAAAACACGGATTCCCATTTTGAACAGAACTCTCTAGTTTTTCAAACTACATACACAGTATTTCAGAAGGTGATAGTTGAGACCTTAATGAATGACATCTAAGAGCAATTTTTTCAAAAAAGTTTTTTGGTGTGCAAAAAAACTCGCAATACAAAATCATACATTTTTCAAATGTCTGTAATTTAAAAACCAAACACGATATCAAAACAAGGCCACAGAAGTGACATAGCGCAAGCTTTCTTCTTCAATTTTCTTTTTGAATCATTACTGTAAGTTTAAAGGTAACGTCAGGAGCTTCGAAATGCGAAATTCATTTTATGGCGACCTGTGAACCTTACCTTTGAACCTTTTGACATCACCTTTGGACTTTTGGACTTACCTACTCTCATCTTAGACACACATACTGGAGAAAGGTAACAGGCGGCCACGCCTCCTCGCTAACACGGGAATACGTATTTTCTTGTATTCTCAATTTTGCGCGCTGTAAATCCATCAAAAGCTAGACTCAACAATTTACACATACACACACACACGCACCTACACTATTTGATCATCAGAAAATCTTGCAACGAATAATACAAAAAAGTTTTTCATTTCGGTATAATAATTGGAAGACATCTTGATGGCGCAAGTTGCATTAGTTGTTCCTGTTTATAGTTTAAATCACATTGCTTGACTTTACAGTTGCTAAGCATAATATGTGCATGAATCGTTTCCAGACTTTAGCTCAGGGATCGCCCCCTCGGTGCTTGAACGGCCGCAACAAAAACGGGCATACCCCTCTGCACATAGCCTGCTTGTCCGACAAGCCGGACTGCGTGAAGGCCCTGCTGCTTGCTGGTGCCGATTCAAACATAGCTGCGACCAAGGGAGACGAAGGATCTACCATGGAGCCTAGTTATGTCGGCAACTACCTCCAGAACAATCCAAATACTCTATATCTAAAAGACGTCAAAAGCGGCGGAACTCCGTTGCACTGGGCGAACTCAAGGCTGGTCATAGAAGCGTTGATAGATGTCAACTGTCACATAAATGCGGTGAATTTCGAGTCAAAAACGGCGTTGCATGTGATGGTTGAAAGAAACAGGTATGAGCAATAATTTATTCCAGTACGCCTCTTTACTACATTTTTAGTGACAATCTGACAATAATTTGGGTTGATGGATATTATTTGTGAAATTTATTACATAGTTTCAAAAAGATTATTGCCTCAGAATATTAAAAAAAAGTCTGGCCACTATTTACAGAAGCTCATATGCAAATTATACAAATTTGTTTACACTTTGATTATGCATTCATTACCTGCAATGATACATGGAAGTGGTATCGGGATAATGCTGCTTAAGAGGACAGAAGATCGGGATTTTGCACATTTTTAGCTATATTTGTGGGATACAGGATTTCAGTAGGATCAAATTTGTTTAAGTTACAGGTTTTATAGGGATATCAAGGGTGTTAGTTGATCCTAAAATATTGTAGTTCTTCCAAATCCCAATCCTCCTCAACTTCAAATATACCCTAAATAAGAAGATATGGTGGGGTACATCTACATAAAATACCTGGAAACAAAGTTGACTTTTTTAAAATTTATCTATTTGAAACTGCAATTGACGCCTTGGAAATTACAACTGACAACAATTGACACTTTAGAAATGTAATTTTATCCTTTGGAAAAGGTGAAGAGTCTAGGAACTAGTATCTTGTGCAGCGTCACACATTTCTGCATACAAGTTAAAAATTTTATTTCAGCCATTAAGCCACCATTATACAGGGTGGTCCAATACGCGCGGTGCTCTCTAGCGGCTTTACCGTTTAAATTGGAAGAAAATGTTTCGGATAAAAAACGTCAGTAGTCTAGCAATTTTCAAATATGAAAAGTTTAAACTTTTTTCCAAATGGGATGGTATGATCCAAATCAGCGGATGCGAAATTAAATTCTCTTTCACTTTTATCTAGGCATATGTGGTTCTATCTTTGATGGTTTTCAAGATAGTTACGATTTTGTAATTATTATTCCGTAATGGCGCGTAGGAATTGGAAAAATCGTAGGTGGCGTGGCTTGCAGACGAAACAATTGGCTGTAAACTTTTTATCCAAAGTGTTTCGGCCTCTAATACTAAAACGTGCAGCCGCTCTTTCTAACTGTAACCACATTATTCTTGAAAACTCCAGCAGTAAATTTTCCAGCAGCTTTTCCAAATTGTCATTTAGAAAAGTTTTTTACAAAATCGTAAATTTCTTGAAAACCATCAAAGATAAAACCACATATGTAATCAGTGAAAGTAAAAAAGAATTTAATTTCGCATCCACTGATGCAAAACTTATCATTAAAAAAAAGTATTTCACGATTTAAACTTTACAAATTTGAAAATTGCTAGTCTATTGATTTAATGCGCTTTTGAAACAATGATCTTACTGAAGCACAAGTTCGATTCAGCGCGTTTTAAAACCGAAAACAGCATCTTTCTGTTGTGCTTAGTTTCCGAGATATTAACATTTTTTGTAAAGTACTACAAACGTCAAATTTTCTGAAGGTTGCTGAATAACTTCGGAAATAGGCTTCGTAGACATAAGCTATGGTTAACAAATTGGACCTAAAATTCAATGCTGGATTCAAAAACGTAATAATATACAAGGTGTATATTTAAAGTAAGGAAGTTGATGCCAACCTCCGGTATATCCGGATGTCCGCCATATTTGAAGTTATTTTCTGCACGTAGACCATTTGAAAAGAAACGTTCTTTATTCGAAACATTTTATTCTAATTTAAACGACCCTGTATAGTGAATTGGATATAAGTCAATAGAGCACAGCAAAGAGTGATCTCAAGGTTCAGTTAACTTTAACGTACGTCAATATACATAAATACATAAGCACAATTAGTATTTATAATAAAATTAAAAATGAAATCAGATTTAACAAATTCACATCACAAAAGTGTCACATTACTCCCAAGGACTATCAAAATAGCTCCTAATCATCCATAGAGTTGAGTCATTTGTCGATTATCATTTTTTTTACTTCAATTTTAAATTTATTTGCACCTTTCAATTTTCTTATTTCGTCTGGAAGCATATTGAACATGGATGATCCTGCGTGGACCGGTGATTTTCTATGGAATATATGATCAAATTTATTGACTACAATGTTTTCCCTATCATCATGTTAAAGAGATCTGTCTCTATTCTGAAAAACATGGAACTGTGAGAACGTATTCAGACCTTAAAACACACCTTCATATGTTTCTGAAGGCTGTAGAGAAAATCAATCTGATGACGAGCTTCTGCAGTACAAACACTTTGTTAATCTCGCTAGCTTGTCCACGGTCCACATACAGTATTATACAGCTGAATATACAAAAGCGTTCCGTTAATGCTGCTTTATTCAACTAATGTGACAGACAATTTATTATAAAATAGCTTTTTGGAGTTTTTTTACAGACCGATTCAACATGATGGTCACCCGTTCCAAACGGGTGACGGTTCATAACCACATCCACACTAAGAAAAGTTGTGTTATTTGATGTCTCTCTGAAATTGCTTTCAAATTGCTGAGAAAGTTTCAGATGTATCCAGGGGCGGAAGTAATATTCTGTGATTACTGTTTTATCAGTATTTATCATGAGCCTATAGACCTTAAATTTTTCAACTAGTTGCTGTTGAAATTTCAAATTTAGGACTGTCATTAATAAAAATAAAAATTCATTTTTTGGTGGAAAACAATTCAATCCGAATCTAATACTCGATGATAATCTCATTAATACAAATAAATAAATGATGATGATGACGAATGATCAAAATTAGTTATCAAAGGTACTTTCGCACCGAGCTTGAGAACTGCAATCTATGACATCACGTTTCATTATCATCATTTTATCATTATTTCATGTTTAATAACAAATTATTACACCGTGGATCATAGCCGGATCTTGTCCATAATAAATAAACTCATGTTTTATATTCTTAATATTTCTCATATCAAATAACTAGTGCTTGAAATCTGTAGTGAAAAGCTATCCGCAAAACTTCCGATGTTTAAACAATTTATTGTCTTCTCTGAGCACGTCATAATACGTATTTTTTGTAGAAGATAGAAGTCCAAAACAACCATTTGAAACATAAAACAGATTTGAGGTACATGATTGAGAACTACTAACAAGAACGTTTACGTTTTTTAATTTTAGGTTAGACTGTGTAGTTGCATTGCTAAGTAGACAAGCGGATGCCGATCTTGGTGACAAAGATGGAAATAGGCCAATACATTTGGCTGTGAAAACTGGAAGTACATCTATAATTCAAGCATTGATTGTTTTTGGTGTGGATATAGATGCATTGAACAATGCCGGAGAAACTGCCAGGCATATCATGACAAAAGGTAAAGTCATGTTATACTCTGAATTTTAATCTGGATGAGATTGAAGATCTTATTCATGAATCGATCTTTTTTGTAGTGCGGTGATATTCGACCGACAACGTTTGACAGGTGATACACCTCACATTTTTATGAACATTGAGATAGTAACATGAAGCCCTAAAATGCTTGATTTTCAAGACACAGGGTGTCAAAGTTTTACTTTCGTTTTCGTTTTTTCTCAATTATGCAGCAATAAAATGGTACAACAATCTAAAATTACGTATCAAGGGGTTCTTAAGGCGAGAAATACAAATTCAGCCACATCAAACTCCTTTGAATTAACAACACTTTTCCGGTTTGGTGCATCAATGTGAATATTAAAAAAAATCGTTTCCGTAATATGTTTTACATAAAACAGGTATACTTTGTTTAAGTCGCTAGAGGTAACCGTTATCGAGATAGCCTTTATTGAAATTTCCCGGGCACCCCAATTACTTGTAAAATGTGATCGAAAGAATAATTATCGGTATTCTCGAACGAATAGTATTAGATCAAAAAACATGTTTCAACATATCTAATTTTAAAATAGGTGGTGTTGAAGTTTAAGAATACTTCGAGAATGGGATTTAAAAGTATGACCCCTATATTCATTGGTTATCATTGGATAATTCAGTCGCATTGGAAATTTCAATGAAGGTGATCTCGAAAACGTTACCTCTAGGGACGTAAACAGAGTATACCTATTTCATGTGAGACATATCGAGGAAATCATTTTTTTATACTCACATTGATGCACCAAAACGGAAATAAGTTTTGATAATATGAATGAGTTCAATGTGCCGTAGGTGGCGCCTCCTATTCATGATAAAAAAACCGTTGTCGAATTTGGATTACTCGCCTTAAAAAACCCTCCGATACGTAATTTTATATCGTTGTGCCATTTTATTGCGGAATATAGTATCTGAGAAAAAACGAAATTAAAAGAAAAACTTCATGTCCCTATCTCAATGTCCATAGAAATGTGAGGAGGTTTATCACCTGTCAAGTGTTGTCGATCGAATATCCGGACACCCTGTATAGCGTATTCTTACGGAAATTCGTTCTAGAGAGCGTTTGGTAGATGAAATTATTTTTGTTTTTCAATATTTTGATAAATTTAGTCACATAGGTATCTACCCTTAAAAAATTCAAAATATCGATCATTTCAGAAAGTTATTAACGATTAAAATTCAGAATTTTAACATGGGTCTTTATGACAGATTAGCGTTTTTTGCATTTAAAGGTAGAATAAACATATTTTAAGGGTAGATACAAAAACAAATACCGTTTGAACTAGTTATTAGTGTTATTTCGGTCATGGTAGTTAAAACTGTTTCGGAAATTAAGAGACCGTATTGAAAACTGGTAACAGCACGGTGCTTTACAAACCTTCTCTCTCTTCACAAAAGCCATAGTGACAGTGACGTAAGTGCGCAATGTTCGCCGGTTAGGTTAGGTTGCTTTGTTGATTATCGTTTATGTTATGTTTTGATTTGTCTGAGAACCATAGACGTCTAAGACGTCAGTGCTGAGAAAAGCGCTGTTGGCAAATTTATTGAGTAATTACAAGTGGAGTCAAAGTAATGAGCAATTTAGATTAACTGAGCGTTTAAAATAGATACCTTATAAAAATCTAGTCTATATAAAAATAATTTATAAATAATTGTAAGATTAATATTATATTTTGCAACTTTTCCAAAGTCCCGAATACATTTAATAGAAATAGACTCATCTGAGTCTAGCGTAGCGTGTGAACGTCCTTAAGCGGTTTAAAGCAAAGCAAAGCATGGCTTTTTGATGTAGTTTGAGAATGGTCCATGTTGTAGGAAATATCTACATCATGTGAAAATTAATTGCAATTATTGATTTGTGTAGTAGTAATTAATTGTGTGTGGCAAATACGAAAATGCTTGCAATATTTTGCCAAATTACTTTGGCCATTTAAGACGATGAGGTCATTCTTATCGTGCTTCATTCAAACTTTTATATCCAAACAGTTTCTTCTAACAGCTTACTATGCAAATGTAATGTTACAGATCAAGAAGCAAAACTTTTATACTACCTTGCCGCTATCGGTGCTAGAAGATGCCACCCAGATGTCACAGGTTGTACAGATGGCTGCAGATATGATGGCACGTACGAAGGAATTCCACCACAAAAAGTAGGTGGAGTTAAAGAACCAATTTGTTATTTAGATATTTAATTCGCGAATAATAATAAATCGATAATCAAAAAGATTGACTCCGTACAATATAAAACTTTTTTCAAATCACACACTTCTTGAGGCGTTACTTTGAAACTGATACAGGCAACTAATAGCGTTTTCGACTCATTGCCCTATCACTGCACCGATAGGAACTGAGTGTCAAAATTATGTTTCTGCCATTGCCTAAGTTACAAGACAAAGAGGAGGCTAAAAATTTCAGGGAATTCTGTGATGACATTCTAAAAATATGCGTATTGTTCGCAACTTGTTGTACATTCATGTATTGTTTAGGTTTTAGTCTTTCTTACTGTTACGGAGAGGGAATAAAGCGCCTGTAATGTTACAATGACATCTCCCGAGCCTTAAAAGCATTTCTGATACGTTCGATACCATTAGTGTCTGTTCTCATCCTATTTGCGTTTAATATTATGGATTTGTATTTTTCTAGAATCTTTTTTCTCTTGATTAATCTATTTCTCGGTTCGTGAATTGGGCCCCTCTGGGGTACAAGACGGAATCATATCACTGTACTTTCTACACTTTCGTAGTTTACAACAGTCACTCATATTGAAAATCAATTTTAGAAAAACCTCGAGCCCTATGTTACCTTGATCTAGACATTGCTTGTCAATACTTGAAAGTTCCATTCGACGCCGACGTTTACATGTTAGAAAGCTATTAAAAAATCCATAGTCACCAGGGTGACCATCGAAAATAAACTTGCAGATGCAGATCAGCCAAGAAGTCACAGAAGTAATAATTTTAATGGTGTCACAAGTACTCAAGGTTTTTAGGAACAATTCACCGGAAATGAGTCTCCAATCCTCGTAGCGGGTCAAATGCAAGTCAATCAGTAACTAACACTCTTGGAAATACTATTTGAGATAATGATCGTCGAAACTCGTCAAAGAAGATATAGATTCAGATACTAATATATAATAAAATAATATAATAACAAAAATCATGTACTGTAATAAAATATCTTCCACATCG
Organism: Callosobruchus maculatus; assembly: GCA_951848785.1. NCBI lineage: Eukaryota > Metazoa > Arthropoda > Insecta > Coleoptera > Chrysomelidae > Callosobruchus > Callosobruchus maculatus. The sequence goes on along the minus strand of CATOUR010000191.1, from coordinate 252,763 downwards.
TCCTCCATGGGAATTATAACTTTTTTATAGATAGAGCTGTAAAAAAAGATCTACATTTTTGCCGACAACTATAGTGAAAATCAAATGCCGATGAAACGCCTATTGCGGTTTTGATTATTAGCGTAACAGGATCTTTTATTGCTTCTGTTTGACCATGAAGCTGTTGTTTTCAAATTTTGTCTTCAGAATTCTAGTGGGGCGCTTTTTGCCAAAAAGTAAGTTTGCTGGAGCAGAGCATGTTTTTTTAAATGGAACCCCCTATATCTTAGTGCATATTTAGATTCCCTGGTGAATTTTAGTGTGACTTTATGTATCACATGTGGGACTTTAAGCGAACTGTTTAGGTGCAAATCACAATTTTTGTAAAAGTGGATATCAGAAAAAAATCGAATATCGCAGCGATTATAAAATTTAGACGACTGTGACTTTGCATGGAATGCGTCACCTTAGGTTAGGCAGTCAAGTTTGAATTACATTTGTACTTGGAGAAATCTAAGGAAACTTCAATCAGTGGTAACTTGATTTTTTCAAGTGGGTATGCTTAATTTTTTTATACGATCAAATGTGCAATTTGATAGGCTTTCTAATGATATCAGGTTGTGAATATCAATATCTGGTAGTTTTCATTTAATTTCGGGATTTCAATCAAATCGGTGTTTTTCAATTTCCCTACCTATAAACAAACTAGCAGGCCATGAAGTATATACAAAAACGTGCCAGATGGTAGAAAACAACTAACTTAGCAAAAAAAAATCCAGAAGAACTAGAGTAAATGGACAAGATTATAAAACTTCCCTACAACAAATCAGCTTTAACCAGAAACAACGGAGGTAACATGTCTAAGGTCCAATAGAAGCTGAAATATGACAGAAATCGATAATTTTTACAGCCTATTAGCTACTGCAATGTACTAGAGATTAAAAATTTGCAAAACCACTAAAAACTCTAGAACGACAGCAAAACTTTCGGCGATTGTTACCTTCAGTTTAATATCTTCAGAACGCAATTTCACATTTAATGGTATAAAACAGAAGTCAATTCCGTCAAATTCAAAAGTAACGAAACTTCTGACTGTCTGACTGTATGTCATTATTTTTAAAATGTAGTTCAATTCGACTTAGATACACTCGCAAAGTTAGTTTTTTGAAAAGTGGTATGGTTTGGTCACAAAAGTCCGAGGCGTTGAGCTTGACTCACCCTGTATATACAGGTTGGGTATGAGTAGGACAACAGGATAGTGAGGAACGTACATGAATACAGAATACAGAATACAGAATCCTTTATTTCACAAGAATCTATAAAATTTACAATGTAAAAACTACAGATATGGTGAAATTGCGTCAATTAAAATGTGTTCTTATAGATCTTTTGTTTGTTTAGAAACAAGATCAATAAATTTATAAAATTCACACACAATAATTAAAACATTTAAAATTAATCACATACCTAAATAGGTACCTACAAAAACATTACACAAACACATTAAAACAAAGAGCATTTACCTAGACATGCCTAGACAAGTATTTTGACAACATTTCAATTCCTACTGTTCAAGAACTCCTCGGATGAGTATGGCTCAATTTCATTAATTAAATCAAAAATTTGTATTTTAAATCTAGATAAGCTTTTCTCAGTTTTTATATGTTGCGGTAGCGTATTAAAGAATCTCAAACAGGCATATGTTGGTATCTTTTCAGTAAGTGAAAGTCTATGTTTAGGCAATTCATAGTTGAGATTTCTTAGATTATATTTGGATTCATTCAGGTATTTTGTAAACTTGTCTTTATTTCTGAACAAAAACAGTAGACACTCATAAATATATAGGCCAGGTGCAGTTAAAATTTTCAGCTGTTTAAATTTTCCCCTACAGGATTCAGTTGCTTTTAGATTCAATAACAGGCGAATAACTCTTTTTTGAGATTTCAAAATTAGGTCCTTTGTTTCCACTGCCCCTCCCCAAAAAATAATTCCATATTGAAGGTGTGATTGATAATTAGCAAAGTAGACAGTTTTCAGATGTGTTAGATCCAAATACTTTTTCACGATTCTTATAGAAAAACAGGCTTTGTTCAATTTCTTACTGAGTTCAGAAATATGGTGACTCCAGTCCAGATTCTGATTTATGTGAATGCCCAAGAATTTTGATGTGTTTGATACTTCCACTTCTAAAGAGTCTAAGACTACGGTTTTTGGAAAGTTTTTATTGGAAGCAGCAGTTCGAAAGATCATGAATTGATTTTTGTCTTCATTGACAATCAGTTTGTTTTTGATGCACCAATTTTGTGCGTTATTTAGAGTTTTTCCAGCAACTTCCACTAAACCAGCAAAATCATCCGCTGACACATGTACATTAGAGTCATCAGCAAAATTTACTAGTTCAGTGTTATCACTGTCAATTTCCATAGAGAAATCATTAATATAAAATACAAAAAGGAGAGGGCCTAGCACACTTCCCTGGGCAATACCCCTGGGGTTGTGTGCTGGCTCTGAAAAATATTTTTTACTGTCCTTCTCAACAACGACAACCTGCTCTCTTCCAGACATAAACTCCCTTATCCAGTCTAGAGTTTTTCCACGTACGCCATATAATTCAAGCTTCTCTAGCAAGATAGCGTGGTCCAGACTATCAAAAGCTCGGGTAAAATCTAAAAACATTCCCATAGAAAACCTTTTTTTTTTCTAAACATTCTCCTATTCTGTCAACGAACTCATAGACCGCAGTCACCACATTTTTTCCCTTTAGAAAACCATGCTGTGATCTGCTAAATAATTTGTACCTATCAAAAAATTCTAAAAGTCTACTGCTCATTGCCAGCTCGAAGATTTTTGAAAAAGAGGAGGTTAGACTTATTGGTCTATAGTTTATTAAATCCAAGGGATCTCCCTTTTTGTACAAAGGTTTAACCAAAGACAGCTTCAGGCTTTCTGGAAACTTACCAGTGTTGAAAGAGTTATTGACAATATATGTCAATGGCTCGACCAACTCGTGAATACAATGTTTTATTAGATTATTAGATATTTTATCAAACCCAGAACTGCATTTATTTTTTAGTTTTTTTATAATGTTGAATGTTTCAGTTTCTGTTAGTGGTTTTAAAAACATGGTCTGGACATTTCTAGAGATATTGGTAGTAAAGGGCACTTTTGGAAGATTTTCAACTAGTTCAGAGACTTTATTAATTGTTAGGTTATTGAATTTAGAGGCCAGTTCCGGTCCATTTCCTGGAACCCTTATTTCGGACCTGCTATTTGAAGTACCCTTCATTTCACCAACTATTTGCCACACTGTTTTGGATTTGTTGTCGCTTGTTTGAATTTTATTGGCGTAAAATTGTTTCCTCGAGCTGGCCAGCAAAGCATTGTACATATTTTTTGTTTTTCGATATACTTCAGTGTACTCCGGTTGTACCTGTTTCATTGTATATAGAATATCTAATTCTTTTTTAACATGTATCAATTCAGGGGTGCAGTATATCCGTTTTTTTGAGGATTTCTTCGATTGCAAACTTATATTTTTTATTGGAAAGCAGTAGTCAAACAAAGGAGATATGATGTTCATAAAAGACTGCCATTGCATATTTACATCATTTTCATCATTCTCAAAAATAGTTTCCCATTTTTCTTTGCTTAGCAAGTATTTGAACATGTCTTTATTAAATGTGGAAAAAGTATGCTTCTCAACTGTACTTTTTTTACTGCAAACTACCTGATTGAAAGTTAAAACCTGCCCAGCATGATCTGAGATATGAGCCTCTATTGTATCTGTCTCTGAGTCCATACAATTGGTATATATATTGTCTATGCAACTTTTTTTGCCATTTGAGATTCTTGTAGCCCCTAAAACAGAAGGAGAGATATTAAAAGAGTCAAGCATGTCAATAAAATTATTTGCAAAAACATCCTTTTCTAATAAATTTATGTTAAAGTCTCCTGCCAAAAATATGTTACAATCTTCATTAAAAAATCTACTTAAAACTGTCTCTACCTTCTTTAAAAACACATATTTCTCTTCTATTAATAGGTTAGGAGTTCTATAAATGGCTAAAATTATATTTTTCTTTGAACCTAATTGTAGTTCCACTGCTGAACATTCAAAAATGTTTTCCACTGACAAGTCACAGATTTCAGGGATGTCTTTCCATTTTAGTCCCTTTTTGACATATATTACTGAACCCCCTCTTTCTTTTTCACTTCTGCAATACCAGGAAGCTAGGTCAAATCCATCCAGGCCAAAGGATTGTATTTCGTCATTAGATTGCCAATGCTCAGTACCACAGAATACCCTGCAGTCTGGATAATCAGTGAGTAAGTTATGCACGGCATCTCTACTATTACCTAAGGATTGCAGATTGTAGTGAATTATTTGGTGTTTTACGGTTAATTGTTCCTGTTGTTTTGCATTCTTGGATAAAAATTTCTTGAATTATAATACCTTGCCATCCTGTTAGGCCTATGTGGCTGGTTAAACCTAAAAGGCTTGATATTTGTATCGGTAGGCCAGTTTTCAGCATTAAGAAGCACTTCAGTAGTGTTCGGATTTATTGCAATCTTAAAACATGCGGAAAATTCACTGTTTTTTGTCTGCAATTTTTCACAGCACAATGTGGAAATATTACACCCCTCCATGTGTGATTTCAATGATTCGACCGTTGTCTCAGGATTTAGGTTTCCTATGTAGAACCAGGATCGCCTCTCAGCTTCTTTAAGTCCAGTGATTGTGCTGTTTGTCCCCACAACTTGTGTTTGGGGTAGATCAGGCTTTTTTGTTTGAAGTTTGACCTTATTTACTTGTGTTGCCTCGTGAATCGCCCTCGAAACTTGGCTGTTTGTAATTTTCTGCTGTTGTTCATTTTCGACGACCGCTGTTCCTGTGTCAGAATCAGATGTTTTCTCAGCTGAGTTTTGTCTACTTTCTACGTTGCCGGTTGTCCGCGATGCTTTTGATGACTTGCTTTTCGCATTTTTGACAGCTGCTTTCTGTTCCTTGGGTGGTTGATTGACATTTTTCTGCAAAGTTGCCGGCTGGTGCTGATTTTTGGCACTTTTTTCTTGAAGTGTTTTGATTTGGCGTTCTTGCTGCTTTATAATGTAGTTTTTGTGTTTTAATATCATTTTCAAATACTTATTTTCTTGCCTGAGCAGTGTTTCTTGTGTGACTTCGTTAGAGTTTTCCATATCCATTACGGTGCTGTTCAGATCATCTTCACGGCTAATGTTCAAATCTTCCAGATCCAGGTCAAAAGAGCTGTTATTCAAACTGCTATTAAGACTCTGCAGTTTTGTTGGTAAAACAACATTTGCTTTTGAAGAAGACTGTGTCACTCTTCTTGGCGTCACTGGCATCGCTGTCGACTTAAGCTTACTTTCAGTTTCTGCACAAGCTTCACAGAACCACGGCTTTTCTTCATTTTGCAGTTCAATTATCTCGCTTTCGTTTAGTCCCGTACAATCTTCATGGAACCAGTTCCCACAGGAACCAAAGCATCCAATTTTTATTTTCGATTTTCCTATTGTTTTGCTGCACTTTCCACACAGTAATTTTGGAGCCATTTTATTCAAGCAACGTCGCCACTGTCAGTAGGTGGATTTCAGATTCCGTGTTAGAAGTGGCAACAAGGCTTACTTTTCACTTCTGTTTATCAGTTGTTATTGTGAATAATTTATCAAATTAAGAGTTGCCTTCAACTACACCTCAGTAGTTATGTTCACTATGTCCACTAACACACTTTTCATCTTTTATATTACTTTCAAAACCACAAAAATTTGCAAAGATTTGAGACTCAATGAAAACAAACCGTCACCATGTTGCCAGTAGAGGACATGTTAGAAAGAGCGCGCGGATATCTCACCGCTTCAGCAATTCGCCGCCTGGTCGCCTACTAGCAGGTTTAGGAGATGTTGCTGCGCATAATTGAACATTTTGTTTGAAATATGATTCTCCGTTTTGGATCACTATTCAAAAACACTAGCAACAGAATGAAATGCGTGAACATGAACTCGTCATTGTAAAAATAAGTATTATTGTTGTACAGGAGAAAAATTCAAATCATCCGTCCACAAATTTAATTCTACCTCGGACTACCGAATCAAAGCATGAATTGCGATTACTTTGCCAAAATAAACCAAATTCGTTCATACAAAATTTTTCGAATCCGAAAAATCAAAAAATACCAATATAAACTAAGGGCGTTCATACTAGGATCAGTTTCCATTTGAAGCCATAATCTGCGCAAAATATACAGATTTGGTATTGGTATGACAGCAGACAAAAGATAGGGATAAAATTGGGGAATTATATTTAGGGTGACAGATTTCCAAAAAGTTCAAAATGTTTGTCGAATATAATTCAAGTTTCTTTCACTATGTTTGATTGAACATCTTTGTGACACAAACTAGAGACAAACAGTCGGAAAGTAGAGACACTAATGAAATTCGTTCTTGTAAAATTGACAACTTAGATTTGTGAATATTTTGAACAATTTTAGAACAATCGTTATTACAATACATCCCCCACTTACTCGTGAAAACATAATTACATCCCATTGTTTGCCATCATACACGGTATTCCGATAAAACTTAGATCGATTAACAAAACTCCATAAGTCGGAAAAATCAACAATAAATCGGAAAGTCGTTGCAACTTTTAATAGCCGAATGATATTTTATGTTAGTTTTGTCTGTCATTTAACTACGATCGCGTAGCGACCGCGCAGAGAGCTGATTAAATGTTGCGCATATAGCAGAAATTTTTGTTATAGACTACGATCAAGGTGAAGATGAGTTGAAAACATGATTGTCCTATTCAATCTAAAATTTTTTGGGACATATTTGAGACTTCTATGCTAGTGAGAAGTTTGTCCTGATTATCGTAGTTTTTCCTTTATTGTATGTATGTATTTTTTTTACTTGTCATCGGCATTCGACTGCTCTGGTTATTACCCTTGTGTTCTGTGTAAGCTTTGTTACTGTTTCCCGGCGCCACTTAGGAACAGCACTGTTAATTAAAAGCCAACAGTGAAGGCTCAGGTGGGGATTCTTCGCTGAGCTTTTTTATGGATATTTATTTCAAAGGTTTTTATTTTCTATGTACACTGAGTACATAAATGGGCGAAGTTTAGCTTTCATAGCTAGGTATTCTACCGCTTAAGGTGGTTCGTCACGTTTTCGTCACGTTTTATAAATGGTTTGTATTTCCAGTAATAGCTATTTTTTATTGTTATATTGTCATGCCTTCTAAGAGGGTGTATTTCGTTGAATGTATATGGGTTTTTCGAGGAATGTGGGTATTTTTTGTACTAGATTTCTTGGAATTTTATTTCAATAATATTTCAAAATATAACGATCCTAGAACTTTCCAATTTTGTTCTTATAATTAGTGACACAATATGTCTCGACTGACGCAAAGTTTTTTTGAAAAACTTGATTTTTCAAAAAGATACTTTGCTTAGTTTTTTAATTTATTTCTTTTTACGCCATTTCTGAGCGTAGCACAACGCAATCGTAGATATTGAATCAAATAAAAAAAACGTTTTTTCGATATCTCTAATAATAACGGAAAGATTGATGAAAAACTATCAAAAAATCGGTTCCGACACGCCTCCCACTGATCCGTCCTCCTTAGAGTGAGACAGAGAACTTTAGGCTGGCCGATAACAAGAAATAACCGGGCTTGTTGCCAAACTGTCAAAGAGAAGGATATTCCAGGAAATAGTTACTGGAAACGTGTTTATGAGTTATGCGGATATTATTTGATAAGCGATATTACCATATATACGTTTTTCTACATAATATATTCACATAGCAATGTACGATTGTTTGATTTTTTTTTCATTCTATCTGAAAACTGGAAAATACTTACACCTGTGCAACTAGCCGCGTGCCACCACGGTATCTTAGATGAATAGCTAAAGCAATTGATATATCGATTCAAAAAATGATACATGAATTAGTTTTAGAATATTATTGTGGCCTTGTGGCCTAGCAAGTTGAGCGGTGCCCCATGGGTCAAATAATAAGAAATCATAGTTACTTCCAGGCAAAGATTACAGAATAAATATACAGAATAAATATTCTGTAATCTTTGTTCCAGGCGAGTTCTTGTTTGAGGGATGTCTCGCGTCGCATCGCCGCCGCGCGGCGTCGGCAGACGTATGGCGAGCGGCCCGCGCGGCGGCTTTCTCAAAGCGTTTGAGGTGACGCCGCGCCGCCAAGAGCGACCCGGCCGTACGTAACCCTGGTGGTTACAAAGCTGCCGCCGCGGACCCCTTTTTTATATGTAGAGGTAGTGTTGTATACCACAGAGATAATTCGATTTTTTGCTTGCAATTTGTAAATGCTGAGACATTATATACATTGTCTTCTATTCTTCTCCAGAATATTTATTTAGTTTTCTGGAGACTGTTCTTCAGAGTGTTGTTATTAGTGGTTTGTCTGCATTTACCCGTAGTTCGCCTTCATTGTTTGTTGCTTCATTTGTTGATCACTTTAGATGTTTTCCTGAATATTCTCAGGTCACTGTTCAGATTTTTCATTTGTTTTTCTATTTGTTCATATTCGAGTGCTGAAAGCTTGAATTTTTTGGCACCTCAGTTGTTGATAATCTTTATGTGTCCTTACTTTACGAAACGTTGTTTTAACTTTTATTAAATTTTGATATAGGTATCATCATGAATTGAAGGGTTGTAATCTTTAAATTCTAGCTAACTATTTCAGGTTTTACTTTTTTTCAGGAACATAAATATACTGTGCTGAAATTAATAAATCTGATGTCATTCTTGCTCGGGCCACCAGAAGTTGTAGTGCCCGATGCATTTTTCTAAACGCCACATGCATCATAAATGGGATCGAGCATAACGACGGGCTAAACGAATTTTGCGCACCGTATCGCAAATATCTTTATACTTGATTAAACTCTGAAGAAAAAAAATAATAAATAATAAATGAATAAAACGTAGGTATACCTAAAGTAAAATGACTGATTCGCTTTTCCAATATATATTTATATTATCACTCAATTTCCAGATTGTATGTAGAATATTCCATCTTTTTTTTCCAAATAATGTAAATTTCTATAGACTCGTATTATTTGCAAGTATACACGCCGGTAAGGGTGGGGGTACTAAACGCTATCAAAATCGGTCCAGTAGCTATGTACTGAAATTACGATAATCATAATACATTATAATAGTCCGCTGATGTTTGTCCACATCCACGTCCACAGGTATATCTTCAAATACAATGGTCGAGTGGGCCTGTTTTTTATCATAAGTTCTATGTGAATACAAAAATGGTTGCAACTCGCCCCTCAAGCAACTCTCCCGGCGATCCTAATTATTAATATACTCCTTACCGAAAAAAACTAAATATTATTAGAAATCCCTAAAATGCTAAAAAAAGAAATTAGGAGCTGTTCTGGTAATTTTCATTTTCCGACAGAAAATTGTAGCAGCACAGCGGTTACTGAGATGATGCGAGTAGAAAAATGACGGCAGATAGATAGAGGAGCAGACCGACTGAAATCAGTGACATTATTAAATCTTCATTATGGCGTGTAGACTCCACAAAACGTCAAAAAACATAATTATTATGTCGATACGAAAAATGTTTCGCAATTACAATACTTACTCATCTCACCTGTGTGATTGTGTAGAGGTAATAAGTAGTAGGTAGCTATACAATAAATATGTTATGCTAACACCGCAAATGTATTTTGCTCCTACGGCCCATCACCAAGCATCTCAATTCATTTTAGCTCTTTTTTACCTGGCTACGTAGGTATATATTTTCAAATTAGGTATTCATCATCTTCTTTGACCCATCAGCCAAGCAGCCAGAATTTGCGTTTTATAAATTCTTAAAAATACTAGGTACTAATATTCAATTTAATTTTTAACCACACCCTGTAAAATATTTTCAAATCGCTATCGTACATAACCAAAATAACCATCAACCTTATATCTGATGAAATTTTCAAACTTCCAGCAAAGACATACATACATACATTGAAAAAATTTATCAATAGTAACAAAATACCAATTATCCGAAAATAAGATGCACAAACCCTCCTGTATAATGCCCACTTGCGAAATAATACAACAGTTCCTAAGCCTAGCCCTTCCCCAATTCAAAGTTTACAGATTACTCATATCGTCATATCCCAAATGATGGAATACGGACGGCCACCTGTGCTATTGCTTGGCCTTTGAGGGACAAGCCGACGATTTTTTGTTGCCGGCACGGGTATCGGATCGGTGTCCACAAAGGTTATCGGACAAGGGGATCCCGTCGGGTGGTTCTTTGAGCATCCTTGGCAACGTTGCTGTCGCGGCCATGGCTCTTTTCTGTATTTCTAGCAGAAACGAGGAGGAGCTTCTAAATAAATAATAGTTTTGTACAGATGCTGCCCTCTCGCGGATTTAGCTTACTAGACAACGTGATGAACCACGTTAAACTCAGATCTCGAGTACGTGACTCATCCGCGTCCCACACCGCGCCGACGCGACGACCAGCTTGCAGTTTATATCATGTTATGGATGAAGATGGCACTATCAAGTGGACGGGCCATTTTATGATTGCATGTGTAACAATTTATCGTCCACAAAAATTTATCTCCAAAAATTCCAGACCATGTCTTCCATTATGCGCGGGACAACCATCTTGCTGAAACCAAATTTCGTCAAAATGATGTTCAGGTCTCCTACAGCCGGGATAATTTCTTCCTGGAGCCGTTGTAAATAATGCAAGGAATTTCAGGTATCATTGATGAAAAATGGTCTAAGAATGTTGTCTCCTAAAATACCTACATAAACGTAAGTTGTTTGCGGTATTGGGTTCTCAATGGTAAACTTAAATGTTTGTTCTCCCTAGACCAGTAGCGATCGACTTGAGAATTGCCGGCCATTGGGAAAAAAACGTGATTCATCAGTAAAAAAGATGTTTTCTAGAAACTGCTCGTTACTGTTTATCTTTTCTATCATAGCTTGACAAAACTCCATTCGCCTGGTAGGTTCGTCGGCTACAATCTCTTGCGTTGTTCGCAACTCAAATGACTTGTAGTCACTTACCCTCAAAACAACCCTGAACGATCCGGAACATCAACTACTTCAGAAATATTGATTCTAGGGATGGGTTCCTTTGCTACAAGTACAGATTCAGCATAACCACACACATTTATACCCCTGGCAACCTTTGCCTCAGGCTACTGTTTTTCTGCATCATCATTTTGGCATGATCTGTGGTTAGGAGGATTATTGTTGCAGCCGGTTGATGAAGTTTTGAAAAATAGACGCGATGGTCTTAGCAGTTGGGAAATGTTAATCAGGGCACAGTGTATGTATTAGACACCATTGATCTGTGAACGCGCGTTTACTTCGACACCGACGGCACGTCGGAGGTTTGGAACATACTAAATATCGCCACATTTCGCCTATTGGCCTACTGGATGGCAACTCAGTAGGCGCGACGCGTACGTATGTACGTAATACATTGTGATCAGGGTATGTAAATAAAAACTGCGAAACGACGGCATCTGTACCTGACTTGACCTGACGCCTTGCTGCTGTACCATAGTACAGTGGTTGCTTTTTGTTCATGCGTGTACGTAAAACCACCCATTACCCATTGTCGCTCACCAACTGTAGCTCGGTAGCGGATGGATTTGCATTGTTGCCAAACCTGTTCGACCAGGAAATTATTGTTAATTCTCCTGGACTTAAGGAGTTCGATTAATCGATCGAGGTTTCATCGTAATACCGTGTGGAACGATGGCAAACAATGGGAAGAACCTCATTCACATGTAATTTTTCAGAATGTTAATTTAATTTTGTTTTCATAAGTAAGTGAGGGATGTATTGTGATAACGATAGTTCTAGAATCATTCAAAAAATTCACAAATCTAAACTGTTAGTTTTACAAGAACGAATTTCATTAGTATCTATACTTTGCGACTAGAATTATATACGACATACGTTTTCAACTTTTAAGAAATCTATCACCATAAATATATTTTCCAAATTTATCAGTATCTTACGTCTGCTGTCATACCAAATCTGAAATTCGATGTTACGAAATAAATGCGGGCGGCCAGGAGTTACTTGTAACCCATCGAACAATTCAATTTTTAAATCACACATACATACTCCTACTCTATGAATATTTTGCACAGGTTATGCTTTCAAACGGAAACTGATCCTGGATGTTGATCCTAGTATGTACGCCCTTGATTTATAGTATTTTTTTTGGTTTTTCGGATTCGAAAAATTTTGTGTGAATGCCTTTGGTTTATTTTTTGGTTTTTCGGATTCGGAAAATTTTGTAACTGCAATTCGTGCTTTGACTTGCAGGTAGAATAAAATTTGTGGATGGATGATTTGAATTTTTCTTCTAACCCTCAAGAGGTATATCAGTTGCATCAAACGTATGGTATCAAACACAGACTAGTAGTCTGTGGTTTAGAAATCCGTATTTGAAGTATGATCGACGGAACAGTGCCACCTCCTATACAACAGTAATTATTTTTACAATGATGAGTTCATGCTCACGCATTTCATTCTGTTGCTAGTCTTTTTAAATACTGATCCAAAACCGAGAATCCTATTTCAAAGAAAAGGTTCAATGCGCGGCAACATCTACAAAACCGTGGCGGCCGCCGAGCCGGCCCTGCTAGTAGGCGACTAGGCGGTCGATTGCCGAAGCGGTGAGATATTCGCGCGCTCTTTCTAACATGTATGTTCTTCACTATCTTGTTGTCTTTCTCTTATTCATCTCCAAAATATCTTCAGTCTTCTTTCCTCTACTTCACTCTATTCAATTTCTGGGATATACATACATTCCTGTGGACGACAGGCCTAGGCAAGTCAGTTTTTAAATAGTAAAACATTTATTGTTAGTATAGATTTCTGATCTAAGTTAATTGGCGTAGATATTTAATGGTTTACAGCGCTCATCGCCATAATTATTGGATTACGAAAGTCACACATAAATCGTAAGAAAGAAGATATAGTCAAACAACTGCCTTTAGGCGCAATTTTTCCAAAAGGCGGCGCGAGTGACAAAGATGCGAGGTGGCAAATTTGAAATTCGCCAAGTGCAAATCTATATCTATAAAATTACCCGTTTTACACACTGCCGGTAAAATTTTCAGGTAAATTATTTCTTAAGTCCAAACGACTACTTTGTACTCATATATGGAGGATCATTGTGATCTAATTGATCGCCTATCTTGGCCGTTGATGCTATTGCGATGCGTATTTTATGATTGTATGATATAATCTATATAGCGTGTATCAACGATGTGTGGTTGGACGATGTCTGCTTCCCCATTCGAGGTAGAAAAAAATGTCTTAAATAAAAATGTAGAAGGTAAAAAATCTATGTTCCAAAAATATTTACCATTATACAGGATGTCCAATGTGTGACATCAAAGTTAATTTTTTTAAATAGAAACCCCTGTATATTATTGCATATTTGGACTCATTGGTCGATTCTAGTATGACTTTATGTATCACACATGCTCCATAAAACATTAAAATGTTTAAGTCGAATAGGGAAGCAGCTAAGGCTGATACAGCCTGTATGTGGTACGCAGTACGACGCGGCTTACAATATTGAATATTTGTAGCCCATAGGACCAACGAACCGCGAAGTACTGAATCTAATGTTGAGTGTGGCCGCAATGGAAGTAGCTAGTTCGAAATACCCGGACGGGAAGCTCCCAAAACACGGCAGGCTATTATGCCTCGATGGAGGAGGTATCAGGGGTTTGGTATTGGTGCAAATGCTACTGGAATTAGAAAACATGATCGGCAAGCCCATGTCGCATTGTTTCGATTGGTTGGCAGGGACTAGCACGGGCGGTATTCTTGCTTTGGGTTAGTATCATGTTCCATGTAGTATAAGTCATTTTACATATATTTTCATGAGTATGTTAGCTTGGTAATATAATCGGTAATACACGAAGCGTATCATTGTAAACAGTAATAAGTAGAGAAATTTTTAAAAGCAATCGGACAACTTTATCGTATTTATTTCATTCAAGTTGAAATCAACCTCCCTAATTTTTTCACGTATTTGATAGCAATGTCAGCGCACAACTAATTATTTTGGTAGTATTTGTGACCAAATACAACTTCGCTTGAAACATATCAAAAACGCCTAAAAATTTTAAAAATAAATACGGAAGAGAATGTGAATTTTTGAAAATTCTTATACCCGATATACATCAACAATAAATCCATGGTTTCATTCATCCATTCAGTTCGTGGTAAAATTTGACAAGGGTAAGACAGAAATTTGACGTCAAATAAGCCCATGCATGAATATCTTCATGGGTTTCTTCACGGATTTAGAACCTGCTCTAATTTGTAATCAAGTTTGACGTCAAATTCAGTAGTGTCAACCATAAAATCATATGATGCATGTCATGCATGTTGGATACCCGTCTCTGTATATTATTAAACATTTTATAAGTAAACATTCGCAATCAAATCGAGCGGTTTACTGCCACAAAATCCATGGTTTTATTCACAGATGCAAAACACTATCATTTTGAGCTTGAAAATGACAATGGATTAATCCATGAATAAATTCGCGAAGAAACCTTCGATGTAAAATGGGTATAAAAATATTAAAAAGCAATGATATAGAAAAATCAAGAATATTTAGTGCACATATCTATTAGTAAAATATCCTTCATTTGTTTTTATTTATTTTATTTCTCTATTACAAAATATATATTATACATTTACGTGGCTCAGAACTTAAAGAGATACAAATAGTTTTGTAAAATATACAGAAGTATAAAAACATGAAACGATCTAAATTATTAATAACAAGTGCATTATTAATCTTACAATCTTACAATTCAAAAATATATTTTTCACTGTTTATTTTGAGAGATTCTACAATATATACATTTAATGACAGAGATCCATGATGTTCATTTGAAAACTTCCTACCCCGGATTTTTCGAAAACCGTCCAGACACGTCAAAAGATTTTTCAAGGGAACAATTTTTTAACCAAAAACGATATCATCTCCTTGTACCCAGCACCTTCCCCTTGAAAATTTTAAATGACAAGGGGTATTGAGTTGTTTTAAAGGTACGTCGAAGTTTTTTTATGGGCGGCTTCCCGCAAAGGCTGAAAGCCTATGGCGCTGTAGAAGCGCTGCGAGGGGATAGGTGTCGGTTCACGTTAGATTTGAAACGCTGCAAGTTATATCCGTCGGGAAACAAATTCCCCGGGAGCTGATTCCACAGCGTCGAAGTTCTCCAAAAGAAGGAATGCTGGAAGTACTTTATTTTTACGTTTGGTTTTTTAAAATCGGTCGATGCGTTTTCGAGAAAATTAGAATCTTTATGTTAACTTGTTCAAATATAATGGCGTTCAAAAACACACGAAACTATCACTTTTTAATGCAATACATTCGATTTTCAAATTCCTAAAATAGCTACCTTTATAAGGGTCTTAAAGTTATCCTACCGCAAAACCAAAAAGACATCATAATTTTCCACTATTTTCACTAATAACAAATAATATGAATTCAGATGATTGTGCTCACATATTGACGGTCATAAAAAGTTATCGTAAGAATGAAATATTTGGTATCCTATCATTTCCTATCATCCCTGAAACTGCTAAGTGAATCCAAAAATATAAATTAAATTAGCAATTTCTTGAAGATTGCCCGAACCGCACTGCAGTGTTTATCGATTAAGAAGCTCATGGGGTAACAAAAACCTGAGAATGTTCTGCTTACTTCCTGCCTCTATGTTGATCGCCTACAAAATACATAAAAAAATCACAGAAAGTCTTAAACTAAAAGGGCGTGTATGTGTTTCAAATGAGAGATATTTTATAAAATGTAGTTGATTTTTAGCATAACATGGTCAAACTGTTGCGATGACATTGGTGACAAAAAACGTTCGTCTAGATAAATGAAAATGAATGCCTTTTAGCTCTCACTGACTCACTGAAGTCACTAAAGAGAGCTCATGCGTCATGTCTCTCCGTCCGTCTGTCCGTATACAAAATATAGGCAAAAATACAGGTGCTAGGGAAAAACTAAATAGAGATTCGGAATCAGCATGAAAAAACTAGTTCGGAAAAAATCCGGTTTTGTCAGTATCGCTGCCGGTTAAAAAAAATGAATCAAATTACGCCAGGTAACGGGCGACGTATTATGTACGGTGTATTGAGACGCTAGGCACCAGTCCGAAAGGGCGTGGGTTCGAATCTCACCTCGGTTAACAACTTTGTTTTTCTTTTTTTTAAGATTAAATGTTAAATTTGTTGATTACTAGTCCGGAAAAAATCCGGTTTTGTCAATGTAATAAAAACAGTAAATTTTTATACCAACAAATTCCACAGTCAGAGCACCGTTTGAATTTACTTAAGTAAATTCTTTCCTACTTTTTTCCCTTGGTCACGGCATTACGTGAGAACGACTTTACCAATTTCATCCATCTTTTTTTATAAGTTTTACGTTACTTCGTAGAAGGTTCTTACGAAAAGAAATCTAAGGAAAATTATACAAAATATTAGAAAATTTAGAAAAATGTGAGAAAACTTAACGACTACGGAGGGTGTAATATACCGTATCTTGATTTGTTCGTTATTGTTGTCATGTATGACGTTGCTGTCAAAAATACAGGTTAGATGTTAGATGTTTAAACGTCAAGGAATCATCTGGAAACTTGAAGCCTGTCAAGGCGTTCGTGGAAATAATGACGAATATGTATACAGGGTATTAATTAATGATACACCGTAATCAAGGCCATATTTATGACTCAAATTCAAAAAGAAAACATTGAGATAGGAATGCAGTCTTAAGACGCTTAATTTTCAAGATACAGGGTGTCAGGTTTTACTTTTATTTTCGTTTTTTCTCAATTATTTCACAGTAAAATGGCACAACGATCTAAAGTTACGTATCGGTTCTTTAAGGCGAGAAATTGAAATTCAAACACAGTTTTGCTATTACGAATAGAGAGCGCCATATACGGCACATTGAACGCATTTAAATTATCAAGACTTTGTTTTGGTTTGACGCAACAATGTGAGTATCAAAAAAATGTTTCCAAATGTTTTACGTGAAAATGGTATAATTTGTTTGAGTCCCTAAGGCCCGATTTTATCAATATGCATATTCTGACGAACAGTCTAACGAATGCATTCTATTGGTGGAGGTTTAACGAAGACTTTCTATTTGACATTGAGGTCTATAGTTAATAAGTATCATCCAATAGTATTTTATCAATATTGGAAACAAAACGTCAAAACTGGATGACACTTTTGTCAAAAATATTTTAGAATTCATGTATCAAAATCATACCACAAAATCAAAGCAAAGCGATTGATTTGCAAATTAATGCCACATTTTCCATGTTTACTTTTATAATTATTGTATAATTACTAGTTGCGAACTGCGCTGGTTTGTAACACAATCATAAAAGTGGTATCATCACAGCCACCTTAATTAATAATCAATAATACAACCTCACTAGTTACTACTTCAGTCAGTCAGAAATTGATTATAGACACATACATACTTGAAACTTCCAACTACGATGCATATGTTTGTTATAGACCATCTTATAGAAATATTCACAAAGTAGGTATGGGTGCTGCTGATATCATTCATCCTATATTTCAGGTTTATATGAAATTATTCCTTCCTCCATGTAAGGTCTAGATTTATTCATAAATAAGTCAATTTCCTGTGTATTTTCTGTAATCATCTGTTCCCGTCAAAACCAGGAACGGTATTTGGCTTTATCCACACTTTTGCCTAGAAAAATTAATAATGAAATTAGTATTAATACCACTATTTATAGTAAATTCACATTGCATATTGTTTTGTTTACCACAACCACAAACGCCCAAACACAAAACAGTTGTTTTCTTTTTTCCACCTTTTTTCTCCTTTGGTTTCTGTCTAGTGATGGGATAACTCGAGTGAAAATGTACTGGAGTAGTCGATTATTGATATAACCGATTAACCGACGTCACTCGATAATCAGCGAACGATGTGATTTACGAGTGCAAGCAGCAACCAAAACATGAAACTGAAACATTTTTATTCATTCTGAACTAAATTCTGTACCAACGGCAAGTATCGTTCCGTCGCTGTCGCGCCGAGTCGAGCGACAAGCGAATGAAACAGAATCTGCTAGACAGTAGACAGTGATGTAAGAATCGTAGTTAAAAAATATGAATTAACAAAGAAACAAATTAAATATAAATATATATGTAATTATATTTCAATTTAGTTGTGAGTCGTTGAGGAAAAAATAACGTAACCATATTTTTTAATTAACAAAAATTCTTCGACAAACTGCACACACAAACAAGTAACTTCAAATTAAAAATAATTGGTAGGGTAAAACAGTAAACATAAATAGAATAATAATTGAAAACTTACCACAAACTGAACATTTCAAAATGATATTAATGAGATATAATATTTTCGCATTATTTGAGCAAAATAAAATACTATAATAAATAAAAATTAAAACTCGTTGTACAAACAAGGTAACTTGGAATAAAATAAAAAATACACAGAAAGAGGATTACAAAAATTATACATTATTAACAAAAATTAAACCTCTCATTCTAGATACTAGGTAACTTTGACCAAAATATCAAATGATAGAAACTCGCAGAAAATAATTTGTAAAAACAATAATTACCAGATTTTTAGGTGATAGTCTCTGTTTACTTCTTAAATTAGAGAGTTGAGCTGCTCCAGAAAAAAGTGTTTTCGATGCTACTTACGTACGCATAAATATTCACTACTAGTACTGAGTACTGACAAGTTCCTTCTGTTCATATTGATTGGAACTTAACTCGAGTGATCACTTGATTATAGAAATTGGTAGGTTTTCCCCATCACTATTTCTGTCTGCATAAAATAAAACCAACTGTCAAGTTGGCGGTGCCGTGTTGCCGGTGCCGTGTTGCCGGATGAATATTTTACTCGTAGAACAGAGCAACAGTGCTGCGTTTCTGAAATGTACTGGTTGAAAGTAATAAAATATACGAGATTGTACTAAATTGTACTAAAACCCGTGACCCGTAAATTTCTTTATGAACTGGCAATTTACAACACATGATGTACGCTCTATCATTTTGTGAAGAGCAAAAAAACAAAAAAAAACTCTCAAACCTGTGCGTGCTTGCATTATACATCCATTTGAGAAGCTACAACGTATGAAATGAAGAAAATGAACTAGAATTCGGCCTTCATGTACTGTACTTTTGACGTCGAATATGCACTAGAAATTGGAAATAGTACAAATGAACTAAAACGGCAGCAGTGCAGAGCAGACAAAAACAAGAGATTTTTTGATCTCAACCATCCCAACAGCAGTTTTTATTGAATGTGTTTATTCAAGATGCAGACAAAGTGTAACACAACAATAATCACATAAAATATTACTATTAAAACAAGTGCGCTTGCGGCTATATACAAATCAAATCAACTGTTGTAATGAAGCTATATACGAACTTTATTATTTCGATTCTGAATCCGTTAGGTCTGAATTTTTCTAGTACATTTTTGAATTATGTAGCTTCAACAACTTTGTGGAATCGAAGCAATGGCATACCTACGTAATTTTTCTTTCGGGCGCAAACAAAAGCCTTACTATGAATGAAGCAAAGCAACAGTGCAGTACTGCAAAACGTGTTAAGCAATACCGCTGGTGCGTTTACAGCAACTTCATTTGAGAAAATATTCAATGTTAGCAAACGAATGAAGCAAGGGTGTAATAAAAAATCAGACAAATTTGGGATCATATGAGACTTGCTGGTTTCAAAAAGGTGGAAGGTGTGAAAACAATATTTAATAGGTAGGTAGTTGCGACAAAAAATTTCAGTGCAAAAAGCTGGGTGCTAAAAATAGCAAATACCCCTTGAAATGGCACATCAGGCAACGCCGGGAGCCACAACTGCGAGCACTGAGCCGCCACAAAACGTTATGAGCCGCCACAAAACGTTATGAGCCGGTGTTAGTAGTTCTGTGGTGGTGGTGGTGGTACACGATCACACGAGTGTCTCGCGACAGTGAAAGCTTGGCTGCGTGGATCATGCGCAGAACGCGTCATCCCAGCTGCTCCTTATATTGCGATGTTGCCGTACCTCGTATATGTGTGAACACTGTGGACTGTGTTGGCCGACAGCCACGGTTGATCTCACCACCATTGTGAACTAACCCAAGCCAAGCCTTTCCTTTTTGGTTTTGTTGTGATCAGTTATCAGTTGTGATTTTTGCTTTGAATTTACGCTATTTAAGCAAACATGGAATGGATTCGTTGTACAGAGTGCCGCTCTTTCTTTCAGGAGAGGAAAAATTTGTATGCTCATATTCGCAAAGTGCATAACAGATAGCCTCTCGAAAATGCTACCGCTAAAAAAAATTAAATCGAAGAAAAAGAACACCCTGAGGAGCAAAATTCGTATTCAGATCTCCATAATTATTCTGCATATTCTTATCATGGCTGCTTTGAATTTGTTCCGAATTATAGAAATCTATATTTGCATCTCAAGTATCATTCTGTTGAAATTGAGCTGGAGGAATAATTGTTTCAATCAATTTTACCCATTTTGTTTTTTATGAAGTTTAATTGTAATAGTTGAATAATAATCCACTATCCTCTAAATAACTTGCAGACAAAGCATGTTACCTAGGACTGTGACTCTTATTGTGAATCAATAAATACAACTAGAAAGACTTTATTGGAAATTGAGATACATATTTCTGCACATTTTTGTCAATCCCATATAATTTGTAGTCTTGGACCCACACTTTTTTTTCAGATTCAAATAAGCAACATTTTTAAACCTTACAGAGGTGTAATGCAACTAGAAATGTGACCAGGGTGGTAGAAATAAATCGTACCTAATTATTTTGTAAGGTACTAGAAACCCACTATGCATTTAGCTGTGGATTAATGGCACTATACATAGTATTATCAAGTAATATTACTTTGCAAAGTAAAAAGCTACCGATGTTAAAATCTGGAAATGTTCGGCACAATGAGGCATTGCAATCCTCTGAGATTTTGTGATCAGTTGATCAGTATTTATCTATGCATATACGCGTAGCACCAAAGATGGCAACGTTGCCTCTCTCTGACGTAAAAGTTTTTGTGCGCATGATCCATACAGCCAAACTTTTACTGTCGCGAGACGCTCGTCACGATCACCGAGAAACAGCTGATGGCAGTAGTGATGGGTTAGGGAAATAAGTTCCTAATTGGTAGCATGATTATTCTTTCGTATTTTTTATTGTGCAACGATCTAGTTAGGTGAAGTGTTTGAAACCAATATATACTTGTCATGCCATATCTATAGCGGAAGCATGGCTGCTTCAGTAATATTATTATGGAGATGTTTTTCTAAATTTTATTCTTCAGGTTTCATTATTTACTTGCTTCAGAATAATTATATTATTTTTATTAGTAGCTATTTATGCCCTACTCACCTACTCTATAATACTACTTTGTAACTACTTTTTCATGTAATTGAATTTTATGGATTGTTATATAAGATTAAAATACGAAATCGCTTTATTTGGCCCACATATATTTTGTTTTTCCAGTTTCTATCATATTTGTTATAAGCTGTAGTATCTTGAGCAAGTCTTATTTTTTTAGGATAGGGAAAATTGATCTGTAAAGCATCGACATCGGGCTATTTAGTTCATACACTCATAACTACTAGTTACATTTTTTTATCGAAGTGGGAGCTGTAAATAAGTAACGGGATCTTCAGTACCAGTATGTATATTCTTTGGTTCTCTTTGGAATATTCATTACCAACTTTGTGATATATGAATTTGTTGTTTATAACAAATAATACCGTCATGATTTATTTTATTTTATTAATTTATATTTAGTTCAATTCTTGTCGCTCTGATTCTCTACCGTATATATCGATAACATCCCATCTCTAGTTTTGCGGTCCGAGTCTGAGACAGGTGCCTACCCCTACCATCCTACCTATTTTGTGGTTTCAAGATGTGTTTTGTGGTGGCAAGGTCAAGGTGGCATTCACGTCTTCATCTTCATTTGTTTACACTTACAATTTACATTGATCTATATTCTTTTTATTTAGGTAGTTATTTTTTCAAATTAAAAACAGATACAGCTACTCGTATATGTATAAGTTTTCAGCAGTGCTTTGCATATCCACGGATTACCTATTGAGATGTCAACACCCTCTCAACATAAATATTATTTTGGGTAAACCAAACCAAATTGATGGTACAAAAGTAGGCTGTTAGATATAATACGAAAAACGGAAATTGGTGAACTACCTCCATATATCCTTTTTTATTATAATACAAAGGTATTATATATCACAGGTATTTATAATTATTTTTATAATTATTATAGATAGTAACAATCTTGTTTTTGTCAGGATGGTGCAGTAATTATTGTTCATATGAAAGTTATATCAAATTGTACTACTTTTCTGGACCGGCAAATAGTTAAATCATGTGTTTAGCTTTGTGAAGTGCAACAAAATGTTATTTTTAACCCTTATTACTATAATACAAGGGTGTACTGCAAGCATTTATAAATTATTATAGTTAGTAACATTTTTTTTTCAAAATAATGCAGTAATTGAATGCCTTCTCTTCATTATTAATTGTTCATCAAACCAGTGATCAAAAGTTCTGGTTTCCTGGCTTCTGATTCGCTGTGCTAAACGAGTCGTCAGAGAGACTGTCAAACACCAATATGCAATTTTTCACCCATTTAGGATGGAAAATCAGACTGGAAAAGATACTAGATGGTTAATAATGGTCGATTGCATATAAAGCACGTTTTTTTTTCACCTTTTTGCGGTAAATTTCAAGAGAAATCAATAATTTTCAGAGAACTTTGACAGATGCATGTTTTTGAATGGGCTGCTCTGATTGGTCTAACCCTTCGTCAGAATATGCATGTTGATAAAATTGGCCCTAAAGGTACCGTTTTCGAGGTAACCTTTATTGAAATTTCCAATGCGACTGAATTGTAAATTGCGATCGAAATAATTATCGGTATTTCCGCACGAATGAATATTAGGCTTAAGCTCATACTTTTACACACCATTTACGAGGTGTTCTTAAACTTCAACACCACCTATTTTAAAAATTAGATATATTTGAAACATGTTTGTTGATATACTTAATATTAATTCATGCGAGAATACCCATAATTCGTTCGATCAGAATTTTCAAATATTTCAATAAAGGTTATCTCAAAAAACGGTTACCTCTAGGGACTTAAACAAAGTATACCTTTTTTTACGTAACAAACTATTTTTTTAATATTCACGTTGATGCACCAAATCGGAAAAAAGTTTTGTTAATTTCTCTTCATGTTAGCAAAACCGTGGTTGAATTGGGATTTCTCGCCTTAAGAAACCCCCCGATACATAATTTTAGATCGTTGTGCCATTCTATTGAGGAAAAATTGAGAAAAAACCAAAATAAATATGAAACTTTGACACCCTGTATCTTGACAATTAAGCATATTAAGGTCTATCTCAACGTCCATAATAATGTGAGGTCTATCCCCTGTCAAGCACTGTCGGTCGAATATCCGGACATTCTGGATAAACATGTATCTTGAAGATTCTGGATTTCAAAGATTGGAAATAACATTGGTTTTTTACCAATGTCTTAAACATTACGGAGCCGTTTTTTTAAATCTGTCACCGTTTTTCACTGCATTAAGAATTTAAGTCACCACTGCCAGTGGCGTGACGGGAGTCGGCGGGCAGTCCCAAGAAAATACTACCAAAACGGTGTACGCCACTGAACTTGAGAAAATTAAATGCTGTTTTTCAGATTAAACAGATAAAAACACATTTTTTAATGTCTCTTCGCATCTCACTTTGTTTTGGAACAACTAAAAACCACTTCATTTCATAGCTGCACTTTTTTGACGGGCTATGAAGTGGTTTTTATTTTTTCCTCGTAAACAAAGTGGGACACGAAGAGACATCAAAAAACAAAAAAGTTGGATTTTCGTCTGTTTCGTCTGAAAAACAATATTCAATTTTATTTTAAGATCAGTGGCATACATTCAATATTTTCCAAACTTTGACACCATGTATTTTGAATACCAGACTTTAGGACACATGTTTAAGTAAACTTTTCTACTTGAATTTGGGCCAGAAATACGCCCTCGAAATTACGGCCTATCATTAATTAACGGTCGATAATAATCAGAGAAGAAACGTAAAATTGATTAAAAGACAGGGGAATACAAAAGCGAAGACGCCTTAATAATAAATTAAACGGTTGCAATTTTCAGTGCGGCTTGCATTTGCAATGACGATAACTAAATCGTAAGGGCAGTCGTTCAACGTTTGTTAGATTAATCTTGATAATCCATGTTTTTTACGTGTCGGATAACAAATCAAAACATGTTGGATATCAAAAACTATTTCAATGAACACTATGCTTCTCAGATAATTATTTATTCCAATTTGACTTTGCCCTTGAATCATACACATGGTTCACCAGATCATTGCCTGCAGAATGATCACAGCCAGCATTAAATATATTTAATAGTTTATTTATTGTATATCTATGAACCTACAGCTTGTCCTGAAATAAATGGGCTTATCTACGCCCTCGAAATTCGGATAATCCTGCCAAACACCGTGTATGTAATTTCAGAAACTTATCCTGCGATTGTGTATATTTGGAATAACAGTGATACTAACTGATTAAATCTCTAGTAAAGGTTATAGGACCTAATCTACCCCCGACAATGTTTCAAGGAAATAAAATGTGAGATTTAAATCTGTTGTACTTTTTGGTATGTAACGATATTTATTGTATCTCTGATTAACGTTTCAGCTTGATGTAGGTAGGCTTAATGAACAATTAATTCTGTTCTGTAATGTAAGCCACCTGCATTTTGAAGTTCTAAATAGGGGTAGTAATTTCAGCTTATTAAGACTTCTGATTTGTCGAATGATTATTAATTTTCATTTTGATTTGGTGAAATATGTGGTGCCTGCTTGGAACCCAATAAGTGATTGACATCTACAAAACAACATGGTAATAGCTACATACTCTGGCTATATGTATGTATCGCAGCCTCGTCGGTTATTAAAATTTTCTCAGATCTCAGATATTGTATATATCTACTAACGTAGTATTTCTTTTCTAAGGTATAGCAACCGGAAAAACTATGAAGGAATGCCAGTGTTTGTATTTCAGTTTGAAAGATCACACATTCAACGGAACGAGACCATACTCAAGCGAGCCATTGGAAAACGTACTAAGAGAGACCTTTGGTACAGAAACTGTAATGTCGGACATCAAACATCCAAAGGTATATAGTACGTGTAAAAAAGAGTTATTTAAGGTGTTTTATTCACTAAAGCACTTTAAATAACTCCTTATTACTTTATATTAGGTTATATATTGGTAGTATTCTATCATTTCGTGGAAATATAGCCGTAACTTTTCAGTTATACAATACGAGTCGTTCCCAAAGTAACAATCTGTAATATGTGTACCATAAACAATCTAGGGCATAGTGGGCGACTATTAACAAATACCAGTGGCGTCGCGCATTCATTGTATAATACGATTAGTGGGTCAGTGTGAACTAGCTAATACTAAATACTATTGAACACCCCGAAATATTCTGTTTCGATTGATCCACCGCTCTCGTTGTTTTTATATTGTTTTAATATTAGATCCAGTTATCCTATACCTGTTTATTGATTTGTTCATATTTATTAGTTGCTCTTTTGCTTATTACGCGTGAAAAAGAAATAATGTAATATTCCTCATTGTGAGTCAGCCGGCGGATAAGCGATGTCATGTTTCTGTTTTTTTTGCTGAGCATCTCCGTATTTGTGTGCGCCGACAGGAGGGTATTCATGTATGTTCTGGGGGAGCAACCTTGACCTTTGACCTTGGGCGCTTGACCTCTTACTTTGACACTTGACCTTTGATCTCGTTACATTATTTCCCCTTGACATACTTAAACAGATATTAATGACGGGTGGGGAAAACATGAAAAACCAGTTTGTAATCTAATGGTGGGGAAGACGCAAAACTAGTTTTTTGTAATGAATAGAGGCATATAAAGCGAGGAGTAACACAATGTGTTGATTTAATAGTCGATGGTTGTATCAGTTCACAGTTGTTTACAGTGAATCGTTAATTAACGATCGACTAAACATAGGACTAACCAACTGAGAGAGAACTATGTTTTGGAGTCGGAGAAACAACAAATCAGAATGGAGTTTGCTGAGTGGCATCTGAAAATGGATATACAGGAAAGATATGCGATAGCAGAAAAACGGTTGCATAGATCTGTAGGAGACTATGAATATGGAATTATTGAACAACTTCAAATATACCCAACGATATGACACTTATTTGATTCAGTAATGAACCAGTTACCACCAGCTCTGAAGAACGCGAAGGCAGCTCAGCAGGGACGATTAAGGGGAGAAAGCGCAAAAAAAGTAGAGAGAGTCGTGTAAAAGGATTGGAAGCGATTAGAATTCTTCTATAACTTATAAACGTCAATGCAAGTCCAAGGGTTCGGTAGCAGGTCTCACTTGTTAACAGCGAATTGCAAAGAAATAAAAAGTATATTAATTAAGTTAGAGAAAAGTACGCTGGAGTCTGTGAAATAATAAATTGTAATGAGTGGGAAGCGGGTTGATTTCAATGCAAGTATAACGAAACGACAGCTAGTGGTGGGGCAGTATGCAGCAAGAGGGGCTCGGCAGGGTGATTGGCAGAATGAAGGTGCAGGCAGGTGCAGATTTCAATGGCGAATACAAAATTGCGCACAAGAGTTGGACAGTTTTAAGTGATTAATATAGATGAGGAGGAAGCGATTTGACAAAACTTGAAACAAATCGAAACTGTGTAGTAAGCGAAGGGTAGAAGTTTTTAACAGGCATAAAATGTAGTAACAAAGTGTATCACACATTGTATGTCTAGTCGGAACTCTTTTTTTCGGTAAATAAATGTTAACTGACCACTGAATAAAAAATATATCCATAAATTGTACTCCTTATATGTGTAAAAGAAAACCACAAATTGAAAGTGATAGTCAAGTACTCCATTTGGAAATCTGTCGGGTCAGCATTGACCTCCGACCGCATTCGACACCGGATGTCACCAGGTCGAGCCAGCACAGACAAGGAGTGAATGTTATACCATGTTTCATGCTAGTGCTCGCATGTCGGGCTGTCAAATCAAGGTGCTACCAGGAAATGCCGGAAGATTTCCTTGATGTACAGATACGAGCTACTCCGTGCTACCAGAAGGTGGCGGGGTTGGAACCGTCAGTCTGCGTGAAAGAATTCAATGCTTCTTAGGTTCGCTTCGCCAGCTGGATCGCCATGACCGTCATGGCTCAGCTGGTAAGAGTGCCGGACTAGAATTCCGGAGGCGCTGGTTCGAATCCTGCGGGCAGTCGGTTTTTTCCGGCATTTGCTGGTAGCACCTTAATTTGAGAGCCCGACATGCGGGCAATAGCACGAAACATGGTATAAAATTCATTTCTTATACAGAGTTGTCCGTGCTGGCTCGACCAGGCGCCATCTGGTGTCGAATGCGGTCGGAGACCAATGCTGACAACAGATTTCCTTAATGCACAGATACGAGCTGCTCCGTGCTACCAGTAGGTGGCGGGGGTGGAACCGTCAGTCTGCGTGAAAGAATTCGATGCTTCTTAGGTTCGCTTCGCCGGCTGGATCGCCATGACCGTCATGGCTCAGCTGGTAAGAGTGTCGCACTAGAATTCCGGAGGCGCGGGTTCGAATCCCGCTGGCAGTCTGTTTTTTCCGGCATTTTCTGGTAGCACCTTCATTTGAGAGCGCGACATGCGGGCAATAGCATTTTATGAATTCTAATTTTAGGTTGTTCGTCAGTAGCGCTGACCTGGTCTGAATTGCTGCGTATTAGAACTAGAACTTGTTTCATATTCAATATAATTTTGTTGTTATCTTCAAAAAAATTAGAAAAGATATCTTTAATTGCCTTGGATAGTCCATATGCATAAGGTCCGTATTCACAGTAGTTTCTCAAGTATCCCTTAAGTATTACTCAAGGGATACTTGATGGTTACTCAAGGGACCCTCAAGTGTGGTTTTCCTTGGGTATCTGTTTCCTAGACAACATGTACGATATGGCGGGATTCATTTGGCGACGTTGTCATATTTCAAATATGTCAGTTTTTTATGTCTATGCCTACGCATTTTGACGTTTTCTGTTATCTCTTGTTTTGTGCCGGACATTTTTCCGGATGTGACAGAAACTGACAACACTGTACTCTAAAATTAACCTACAAAATCGCCTTGACTGCAACGAAATTTCATATTGACATGTCATGTTGATTTTTCGTTACTTGAGTATTACTCAAGGGAGCCTTACGTAAAGGACCCTCAAGTAAGGTTTCGAAACACAAAACCAGGGCCGTAGCTAGGCGTTGACCATGGTGACCTTAGGGGGGGGTTCATTTATAAAAGAATATGTAATGTCTTAATTTGTTTAAAATCTGTATAGATTGTATCGCTGCTAATGTGTCGTAAGCGCCGAGGGATTGGTTAGTAGTAGAATAAATCACTAAGCTTGGAGAAAGCATCCTTGATTATTTTTATTTTGTATTATTTTAGTAGTTATTTCATTCATGGAAATACTCATGGGGGGGTTTGAACCCACCAAACCGCCCCATATATACGGCCCTGCACAAAACCTTACTTAAGGGACCCCCAAGTATTAAGGGGCCCTTAAGTATCGACTATGAATACGACCCTAAATAACTTAATACTTATGAAGGAATTATGTATAATCTTATAAGCAATAATAAATTCTTGATGGACTTTAGATTTTGATCAATTTTGGAAATTACAATTCATCGTTTGACAAATTGCAGGTAATGGTGACAGGTGTTTTGGTTGACAGAAAACCCGTGGAGCTGCATCTGTTTAGAACATATAGTAGTCCAAATGATATTTTAGAGGTAAAACACGATTCACCGTACGAACTTCCACCGCTGCCAGATAAACAGTTTGTTTGGGAAGTTGGAAGGGCTACAGGAGCAGCTCCCACCTATTTTAGGTTAGAAAATTAGATACACTTATAGTTGCTTAGTGCTTCCAAGTTACATCTCAATATACCTTGTCGCTCATAAACATAATTTATTTGTTAAAACGTATCATTAGAAAGAAGAAAATAACCATTTCAACGAATAAAGTGGAACGATTAAACGTGCAAATAGCTAGGCCTCTGCATCTTGCACCCATTAAATATATGTGTACCTAAAGAAACGGCACGGTACCCATATTTATCACGAGACTGTTCATTTTCAATTGGTGGCACGGACAAAGGTTGTCATGAGCCTTACCCTAAATTTGAACCCATCTGTTGAAGAAAAGGGTGAAAAGCCATGTAAAGCGAATGCACTCATCAGAAAGACCTCGTGCAGATCTCTATCCTGAGACTAGACTTCGACACGTCGGCGTCGATGTTTTGTGAGACGTTTTTCCATTGAAATCTGTCGTCAAATGTTGCAAGACAAAAAATGGTGGCGTGCCGAATGAATCCGATGAGCTCTAGCCCAAGCGTTTCAGGCTTTAAGTTTATCAATCCCATGTCTTTCCGAAAGCGATTTGCAATTGTAGCTTCTGTTGAAACTCCCTAAATTGCGGGACCCAAAGAATTCATCGAGCGTTTATATCTGAGCTTCCTTATATTGTATGAAAAACATTAGTATCTAACCCTAAAGGGAGAGGTATTCCAATCTTACGTGCAAAGTTTATTATGTTTACTAGATTTGTAGTCGCGGCACTATAAATAAGCAGTGGCTATTTACTACTTTAAATGTAATATTCGTATCATTGATCTCCAGTATGGCGATCGTTGCATCTCTGATCCTCGAATCAAGCAGTGGCGTTATCAGCAGGTCCTTTGACGCAAGACTGGTAAGATACTGAAAAGTATTAACCTCTAACCCTCGTATCTGCTTTCTGTTACAATAAGGCTCTTGAATTGAATTACTCGTATTTTACTACTTCTTACAACCGTTGCTATGTGCGACAAATGATTGCCTCTTAGCAGCTTGTTGCTGAATAGTTTGAAGTTTTATTCTGTCGGACCTATGTGAGCACCAGAGGGGAGGTTACTCTGAGCACCTCACTTGGCTGCTATCTTTTTCTTCCTTGCATTTTCCAATTCATGTTTGCTTGCCTGTCTGTACCCTCTAACGAGCGCACAGATGTGCGTAGCTCGCAGTATATTCTCCCGAACCATTTCTCAACCCCTCCGCCTAATGCATTCCCAACGGAAAACTTTTCTACATTAACGAATTTTAACATGGATAAAGATACACTCTGTACAGCACTGTGTTTCGTGGACTAAATGTACATATGTTCCACGAGATTTATAAATTTCCTTCACGATTCTTGGGCATTCACCGGAAATTAGATGTTTATTGTGAAAATTTCATACATCTTTTTAGCCAGGGTAGTGGAGATCATAGGCGTAGTTAAGTCCCTGAATCTGGGGGGGCTTAAGTCCCTGGATGTGGGGGACTTAAGTCCCAGCCCTAGATATAATTAACTTAATAGAATTAATTATTTTAGATTTTTTGGGGGGGCTAATTTCATTCTTGGGGGGGGCTAAGCCCCCCGATCCCCCACCTAACTGCGCCTATGGTTGAGATACTAGATATTTTTATCAGCGTATAATTTCAGCATCACAGACATCTACATCAATGCTTTTTTTAACGATTCATAGCATTTGCCACTAATGTCAATATGTTTGTTGTCAGGGCTTTCAAGAAATTCTTAGACGGTGGACTTATAGCAAATAATCCTACCTTGGACGCCTTAACGGAAATCCACGAACACACACTTGCCCTGAGAGCTAAAGGAAGAGGCCAAGAAGCAACGCCAGTAACGGTGGTAGTTAGTTTAGGCACAGGGTTAGTACCGGTGACGGAAGTGGTCAAAGAGATCGATGTCTTCAGGCCGGAAAGCTTATGGGACGGTGCCAAGTTGTTTGCTGGTATTTCGTTTCTGGGAAATCTATTGGTTGATCAGGTATGTCACCGCTCTAAAATACTTATGGTCATATCGATTGCGTCGGACAAATAGGATTGCTCAATAATTTCAGTGAGATGCGGCATCACCACCTGATTATTCATTAGCGGTGTGATTTCTTGAGAAATTATAAGAAAAATTGATCTCAGTATGTATACCTTTTAACTACTGAGCTACTCTATGTAAATATGTAATAAACAGTATATTTTTTTAATTCAGCAGAAATTCTTCAACCATTGGCGTACATAACGTATACATATAGGGTGACCCAGCATAAAGTACACAAACGAAACTGGGTGAAACTGGACCACAATTTAGACACAAAAAAATATTAAATTTCAAAAAATCTCTTTGTCAGTTTATTTTTTTTGTCCTTTTCATTTTAAATTATCATCACTTTTGAATCATTAAGGCCCGATTTTATCAACATGCGCATTTCAACAAAGACTGACCAATCAGAGCAGCCCATTCAAGAACATGCACCTGTCAAGTACTCTGAGAAATATTGATTTCTCTTGAAGTTTACCTCAAAAAAATCAAAAATTACATGCTTTATATACAATCAACCATTGTGAACCATCTAGTATCTTTTCCAGTCTGATTTTTCAGTCCTAAGTCTGGCATTAATTTGCCAATCGATCGCTTTGTTCTGATTTTCTGCTATGATTTTGATCCCTGAGTTTCTAAAATATTTTTAACAAAAGTGTCATCCAGCTTTGACGTTTTGTTTCCAATATTGATAAAATACTTTTGCATGATACTTATTAACATAGCCCTCAATACCCAATAGAAAGCTTTTACTAAACAACACCCAATAGAAAAGCTTCGTCAAAGCCTTTGTTAAAATATTGCATGTTGATAAAATCGGGCCTAAGTGTATTTCTTAAAAAAACTTTAATAATGCCTAATAATAGATGCTGCTTAGCGAATAAAAAAGTCCTTCAAGAAAAGTAAGTTAGCTTTAAACAAAAATTGTTTTTTAGAAATTGCATACCTTTTTTGAACCAAATTTGAAGTTGCAATGAAATATTTCCATAATGATACTTTTTTGGCTCGTCCCATTGATCCCCATCCAATATCCTATCTAATAAAAAAAATACAACGTTCTATCTTTAGCACAGCGTTAAGTCGCTATACCTGCATGAGCGTACCTCGCTCATTGATCATTTATTAATCAAACATCATCACTGTTTGCAGACAACTTTCTATTTACATTCCATTTTTGAGTTGGGTGCATGCACATTTGAAATATAAATGACATTGCGTCGCGGAATAGGTAAACAGAGATAGGCATAAAATAGCTAACTTCCCTTCTTATTGTGTGGCCACAGTCATTAGCCGGTCATGCACAGGCGTTGTTTCGCGCGGTTTATCGTCTAATATATCGAAACACTTGGAAAACCATGTGCGTGAGTGCGCATCGTGGCGCGCCACGATAGGATGGGGGGGGGGGATTGGAGACGTGATATCTGCTGGACCGTGGCGTACTCGGGCAATTGGGCACACCCATACACGCCTATTCATGCGCCACGATACAGTTTTATATATTATCTACTTTTGCAGAAGCTAATTTTCAATATAAATAATGACTGATATTCGTCACGTCACAAAAGACGTGTTGACAGAGTTTATGGAGATTACAGGTCTCATCCAACTTTCTGAAAGGTCAAGGCCAAAGAATATGTGAATTGACATTTAAAAATTTTGGGATAGGATGCATTTTATCACAAGGTGCATCCAAATGTAAATCGAGATCTCATCTCAAAAAAGTTCCAATCGATGAGGGGACTAAATTTGAGATAATCGTACTACGCTCAATATCAAGAAAATGAAGGATGGCAATTAGTCGTTCATCCGCAGGTATACTTCGCCTCATTGCAGTATCTCTTTTACAGAGATGAGGTCTCAATGATTTCTGGAGGTCATAAAATATATTTCCATCATTCATGATAATTCCATTATTCTGATATGCCATGACGCAAACTACGATGATCTGGGGGTTTACGCATTATTCATCGGACCCTACGTAAAGATATAATAAATACTGAGCACTAATCCTCCACACTAAGACATGAGCAACAATTAAGATATCTTCAATTTGTCGCACACTTTGTTTGTTTTGTTTCACTAAAATTAAAACAGCTTCCTCGGTTTCTTACTTACTAATACTGATCATTAGACAAGACAATGGTGTGTTTTGTGTTCATTCTTTAAGATATTTTGTTGATTCCAAAATTGAAGTTTTATACGTCGCTTTATGCATTGTGTTGAATTTTTCATTCTACTTTTATTCAATCGAAAACATCACTTTTTTGTTATTAAAAAGTGTATTTTTGATGTTGAATTTGAGCCATTGGTCTGTATTAGGCTACGGTTTATATCATATCTACAGCTTGGCTATTTCCCGAGGTCCAAGAGCCATAAATCAGGAAGTGGAGGATAGAACAGTGGGACGGGTCCTACCGTCACGGGGTCGCAAGCATTGGCTTGAAACACACCATTGCTTATATTAGGATTAGGATATTACTTATTTGGGCATTTAGTATGTGTTCATCATTGAATCGCCTTATTTTATTCAGGCGACATCTAGCGACGGTCGCGTCGTGGACCGCGCACGCGCTTGGTGTTCAATGATCGGCGTGCCGTACTTCCGGTTCTGCCCGCAGCTGTCCGAGGACATTGCCATGGATGAGAAATCGGACGAGAAGCTATGCAACATGCTGTGGGAGACCAAGGCTTATATGCATGCCAACGTCAACACCATGAAAGAGCTCGCCGACATATTGAAT
This sequence comes from Callosobruchus maculatus, assembly GCA_951848785.1. Lineage (NCBI taxonomy): Eukaryota > Metazoa > Arthropoda > Insecta > Coleoptera > Chrysomelidae > Callosobruchus > Callosobruchus maculatus. Next base: position 218,889 of record CATOUR010000191.1, on the reverse strand, counting down.
AGGGGGTAGATAAGCGGCGTGAGGCAAGGTTAATCATAGTTGCAACAATTGAAATCTGTTAAATCAGAACCAAAACCATAAGCAGCTCAATGTTTAAAACTTACTTTATGAATCAATTTTGCTGTATTGTTTTGATCGGTTTAACTGAAATAGATTCATACCTCCAGTGTATTTAGTTGTCGCAGAGCTGCTCTTTCAGGTAGTTTTATTTGAAAATTAATTTTGGATTATACAAGGTGTTCCTAAGTATCATGTACAAACAAGAGGAGATTCTTTGTTTCGCAAACGCTTCGTTACTAATCTACAAGGTATTGAAATTTCAATAACGTTCAGTTTTTTCTTAATAACCTCAATTTTTTAGATATTTAGCTCAAATTTGGAATATAAGAAAGGCAGTACGAGTTACATTATTGCACATGTCTAACGGTTGGCAGAATCTATAGGGTGGTATTTTGCAGGGCTCATGCACCCTTTCATACCCTGAACTTCTTTTCGGTGCATTTTGCAACTCTAAAGTTGACGACACAGCTTACGATCTAAAATACTATACGTCAAATTTAATAAGACAGAACTGTTATCCAAATAAAGCCATAGCCCCCTAGACCATATTTCAAATACTTTATTATCATCTGCCTAATAGCATAGAATGGTGTTTTGTTTTTTACTTGATAAGGATCGGAGATATAAAAAATTACAAGAGGGCAAAATGTTTCTAAGCAATAAGTAAAAAGTATTTTGCCCTTTTGAATCTACCTGCGGTGCACCGCAAAAAAATGAAGGGTAAGAAAAGGGGACATACCCCTGACAACCATTTGACACATGCAATTATGTAACTCCTATTGCGTATTTCATATTCCAAATTTGAAATAAATAACTATAATTAAGGAAGTTATCGAGAGAAAACTGATAAAATGTTGAAACACTGTGTGGATTGGTAACGAGGCATTTGCGGACTTTTATTCTAATTTTTAGTCCCTAAAGACACAAAAGAATCTTCTCCCTTCATGTGTATATGATATCTAGGAACACCCTGTATATATACCTATAATTTTGGTTAACTTCTAAATCCCATCACTGTCATTGTTTTCTTACAGTGAAATGAGCAGCATGTTGGTCTTACCTTCCATAACTTTTTAAATGTTAGTCTGATTCTGATTTTCCAGTAGGTTACAAAAAAACGTACTAATTTTCGGCGATATACTCAGTCTTTGTAAAAAGATATTCAGCTTTTTAATACACTGATAAGAAACTACGAGATATGGATTTAATTTTAAAGCACCCTGTAGAATAATCGAAATATAAATCTTTTCAAATTCAATTCTTACTAAAGGTAACAGTAAAGTAACACGTTTTTCTGCCGGAAAAATCATGAAAATCAGAGTAAGATTTAAAAAGTTGTGAAAGGTAATAAGCATGAACTTTAGAAACCCTTACTGCTCGGTTGGGTTGCTGTAGTAAAACGCGGGAAATCGAACTAATAATTTTTTAATGACAATAAAGCGGAAAATACACAAAAACCGAGCGAGAACGACCCTTCGACGAAGCTAGGGCTCTCGCCATTCGCGTACGTGTCACCTCTTCTCGGCATTCAAAGTCGACTGTCGTTTTCACCACTCTCATCACACCATTTCCAGCTCTCGCGCACTTCCCCGCACTTGCCGCAAAAATCGCATACTACATCACCCCCTTTAGCCGGTCGCGTGAACTATTATACCTTAACTAACTTACATCTACTTACAATTGCTCCTGAGCAGGATTAGTAACATATTTCTTAAGGTTTACTACATTATGTGGACCTAATATTGTCCCATCTACATCCTGTAATAATATGAATTGGGTCCTACAGTCTGAGAGATTACATATGGACCCTTGTACTGTTTAAACAGTTCCTTTATCTCCGCATTAAGAGTGGAGGAGATTGGATGGGTTTCGACCAAGACCGACTCCCCAACTTCGAAACACATGGCCCTACCCCTTGACTCAAATTTCCTTTTACGACGAGCGGCCTTAGATAATAAACTTTCATGGGCTAACTTCAACGAGGTATCTACATCCGCCGCGGGTTCTTGATTTGGAGGAAACTTGATAAGCGCTAAGACATTATTTGGTTCGGTTTTACCCCGCATTAACATGGATGGCACTTGTCCAGTACTTTCATGGACGATATTATTAGGGCAAGCTTCGATTTTGGACACCACGTACGCCCATTGGGTATGTTTCACATGACAATCGCCCAATTTCACGATTAATGCGCTCAGTAGGATTACCAGGTGGAAAGTAACCGGATGTAAATACGGCCTTGATATTTTTAGTAGACAAATAATTTATATAAGTTTCTGAATGGAACTGTGTACCATTGTCGGGAAGAATCACCTAAGGATGTAACATCTCTGATAGATAACGCTCCAAGACGTTAACAATAGCTCTAGCCGTGGCACGGCGCAAAGTATAGTTTTGTAAGTTTCGTGAAGGAATCAACTATTACCAATAGTTGAGTTATACCACCTCGAGATGGCAGCAAAGGTCCCATCGAGTCCAGAGTCACCAACTGACCAGGCCCTTCGGGCGTGATAGCATTGTAAGTTCCACGGAGATCCTTCGAGATTTTGGTCTTCTGGTACAGTTCACAACTCGTAACAATTAGGCGTCTGTGCTTCAACATTTTAGACCATGCAACGATCGACTCTTTATTTATTTTATTCTTCAGGGTTCGTGGGTTGAAAAACAAACACGGTATGCTCAGAGTGAACATCTATTACATTTACTTAGAACAAAAATAGTAGTCTTAACATCAATATACAGATCACAATGTGAGACGTTATCAAGAAATCACCGGCGAGTTCAGACGCGAGGTGGAGGTCCGCTCATACCACCACATGCGTACTGGCGAACCGCTGTTCTCCGACTGCCATTCCTTCCGTTCATCCCCCGCACAGCCTGAGATGGTCGCCCGGTATACATTGTTGCCAGATGGCACCACTCACAAGCAGTCATATAGCACTTGGGCACACCACATTTACCCCTCAGTTAATTCGACCCGCACGCAGGAGAGGATTAACTGTCACATAAAACCCCTACATTACATCAGGCATCTTACGGTACAATTTTAAATTAACAATATTTTGGGTACTATGTACAGTACCATCTGCGCGACATATCTCATACGAGTTGGAACCAATTATCTTAGATATATAACAAGGACCTTCAAACAAATCGAATAATTTTTTTATCTTGCCACCTTCAGCATTGGACAAGGGATGACTCCTTGCTAATACCGCGTCTCCTATTTTTAACTGACTTATCTGGACCCTGGCATCGTGACTAGCCTTTCTACGAAGCGCTTTAGTTTGTAGCCTTGAGGAGGCCAGAACCCACAAATGTTCTACTGAATTTGGTCGCCCCTCTTTTGAAATTTCTGGAAAGGAAATAAATTCACAGACATTATTGTCCGCTTCTCGCCTAAACTGCAACATATTTGGACAAAACCCCGTGGACTCGTGAATGACATTGTTAATGCACGACTCAACATCCATTTCTTGTGGTTTTCTAGACAAAAGACCCGCAAAAGCCTCTCGATCTCGCGGTTCAACCTTTCAGTTTGATTTCTTTGTGAAAAGTAAATACTGGTGAACTTCACGACGATACCCTCAGCCGTCAGCTTTTTCAACCATTCTCGCGACCGAAATTGTGTGCCGTTATCAGACAGGATAGCCCATACTCTTTCAGTAATTTATCCAGTATCGCCCTGGTAGTCGCCCTTTTCAACGCATATAGCCTACCGTGTTTACTGAACCCATCGATGAACGCCAACAAATAAACTGCCCTCCACGCGACGGAGGCAACGGACCCATAAGATCAGTACATACTAAGACCCCAGGTGTATCAACTAGTACCGGATTCATCGATCCATGTAAGGATGGACTAACCTTTGTTTTTTGGCACATATCACAACCCGCAACAACTTGTCTCACATGTTTTTTCATTTTAGGCCAATAAAAGGTTCGCGTCATGTGATTTTAAGTTTTATGCGCCCCAAAATGACCCAAGTCAGCGTGCTGCTGATACACCAGGTCCTTGACTTGCTTCATGGGCACACATAAACGGAACCCCAAATTCATCTCATCTCCCCCCCGAAACACAATTCCGTCATAACAAGTGTACCAATCCATGACTCGCTCACGTTCCACGTCTGAAACCTCTAGATGCCCTTGTAATACAGACAAAATCCTCGCGATCCAACTCTCCTGAGATTGGTCAACTTGAATGTTAGCAAGGTTTTCCTTAACTAATCGAAATTCTTTAGTTAACTGTAGCATAGTCACTGATACTTCAGTAACAAGGTCGGGTCTTAGTCCCTGCACCGCTTCAACGGGATTTCTCGACAACAGATCAGCAATCAAATTATGACCTCCCGGTATGTGTTCTATCTGCAAATCATACTCTTGTATGAAAAGTACCCACCGCGTCAGTCTAGCATTTCGCATCCTGGTCGATAGCAAAAATGTGATAGATTTATGGTCAGTTAAAACCCGAACATGATATCCTAAAATAAAGACCCTCCAAGTTCTCAGACAGTGGACTAATGCCAACAATTCTTTTTCTGTAACCGTATACGACAGTTCACTGCCGTGTAAGGTTCGGCTTGTGAATGCGATTATACATTTATCCCTGTTTTGATCATATTGGAATAGACAACCCCCCAAAGCGAAGCCCAAACTATCGCACTGCATAACAAATTCTTTTGTAAAGTCGGGATGGGACACCATGGCACCCTTACAAAAAACCTCCCTTAGTCTTAAAATTGCCTCCTCTTGGGCCTCACGCCAGTCCCATTTGGCCGATTTCTTTAACAATGATAGTAGAAGCAGACTTAGATCTGAGAAATTTTCACAGAATCTCCTGCAGTAACTCGTTAATCCTAGGAAGTCCCGCAACTCTTTAATGTTTCTCGGGCACGGAAAACAATAGTATCCACGCGCTGTGCATCCACCATAATACCCACCGGACTTATTATATGCCCCAAAAAGACTATTTTTTGTTCCCTGGCAAGGGAAGACTTGCGCAATTTTATGGTCCCGGAATTTCTCTAACACAATTTTAAGGTGTTGTAAATGTACTTCAGAATTTTCGGAAATAATCAACAAGTCGTCGACGTACATTCTTCCGGTCTCAATATAGACGACTTATAAAACTGGACACAGCTGTGCTTAATCCAAACGGTAAAACTTTAAAGTAGTAAGTTTGCCCCTTATGAGCAAACCCAGGATACGGCTTGTGCCCTTTTTTATCGGAATTTGCCAATAACTAGCAGTCATGTCCAGCGTGGACCCTTTCCTTTTCCTAACCTTCCCAACAATTCCTCTGGCTTAGGTGGAACCACATGTTCCTTCCCATAACCGAATTGAGATGTCTAGCATCTAAACAGACTCTTAGTGACGCATCTTTTTTCTTCACGACCATTAATGGTGAAACGTCCTCGGTACGTCCCTGTCCAATCACATCATTTTCTAGCATGTTCTCTACTTCTCTCTCGACTCTTTATTTATTTTATTCTTCAAGGTTCGTGGGTTGGTCGTTGAAAAACAAACACGGTACGCTCAGAGTGAACATCTATTAAATTTACTTAGAACAAAAATAGTAGTCTTAACATCAATATACAGATGACAATGTGAGACGTTATCAAGAAATCACCGGCGAGTTTAGACGCGAGTTGGAGATCCGCTCACACCACCACATGCGTATTGGCCGACCGCTGTTCCCCGACTGCCCTTCCTTCCGTTCATCCCCCGCACAGCCCGAGATGGTCGCGCGGTATACATTGTTGCCAGATGGCACCACTCACAAACAGTCACTTGAGCACACCGCAACCATAAAATACCTCAGACAAATCTGCATGTTGTTGTTTAATGAGACCTATGACATGTTTTTCGGCACACATTGCTTGTAACCTGGCTTCTCGCTTGTTCCTTTTTTGAATAAAATGCCCTTGTGCACAACAAACCACCTGCTAACATTTCTGACCTCAATATCATTTGTTTCTAATACCTTCAAAATTTTGACAATCCAATTAGATTCCCCTTGAACTGCCGATGAAATTTTAAAATTTTCCTTAAACAACTTATATTCCTTGCTTACCTTAATCATCGGTATCTCAACCCCAACATGACAATCCGGTATCTTAGGACAGCGTTTACACATGGGATAGCGGGAGAGTGCGCCAGCAAGCACATTATCCCTTCCCTTAATATATTCAATCTCAAAACTACATTCTTGCATAAACAGGACCCATCGACTCAATCTGGGAGTTTTTAATGGACACGGCATGAGATAGCTTAATGCTTTATGATCAGTCCTAATAACAAGCCTCTGGCCCAAAACTAGCGTGCGCCATTGATTAAGAGCAAAGACAATAGCCAGACACTCCTTTTCGGTTACTGTATAATTAAGTTCAGAACGCTGTAGTGTCCTACTAGCAAGCGCTAAACTTTTTACTTCCTTCTCCTCACTGATCTAATATCTTGAAAAGCTGATTCTTCTACAGCTCCCCATTCCCATCTTACGCTTTTGCGTAACAAACGCAAAAATGCCGATCTGCAAAATGATCGCAAAATCTACGGTCGTAGTTGACCATTCCTAAAAACCCTCAAACTTCACGAATATTTCATGGACGCGGAAAATCTTGAATGGCCTTAATTCTTTCCGGAGCCATCGCGATCCCAGACGATGATATTACGTGACCAAGGAACTCGACCTCAAAACGTGCGAATTTCGTTTTTAGCTACTTAATAGTCATGCGAGAAGGATGAATTTCTTTAAAGATGATCTCTGAATGCCGAAGATCTTCGCGAAAATACAAAAATATCACCAACATAGATCAGCGTGAAGGCGTCTACCTCCGGCCCTAACACCAACTTTAAGCGTTTTATAAAGCTAGCTACACTGGTCGACAAACCGAACGATAGTACATTAAAAACGTACGTCTGGTTGTCAAACAGAAATCCCAAGTACTTCCTATCTTCCTGCTTTACTGGCACCTGCCAATACGATACTGTCAAATCCAATGTTGACAAGTAAACATATCCTGAGAGACATCCTTCTTGATAACATATTCAGTAAGAGGAGATACATATTCAGTTTGTTGTTCTGAAATGATACCCAAATCAAACATTTGGGAAATTTGACGTTATGCTTCAGCTTTGTGAGCCATAGCAATTGGATACGCCGACCTTAAAAATGACGGCTCATCTTTCATATGAATCTCATGAGTATACTGGGGCATCCTGGGGATCTTAACGCGTTCCTTCAAGAATCAGTCGCTGCTTAGAACCACATTACGGTTTAACTTTGGAATTACAATACACGGAATCTCAAATTGGTTCTTTACCCCTATTGCCGTAGTTACGCACACTTTAGAAACAGGGAGTGTTAGAATATCATCCTTTAACCCCTTCATTTTTTATCATAAATGCATCTGAAATAGCCGAGCACTGACTATCCAAATCCAACAAAATATTTACCTGTTCACCTTCCCCAACACGATAGGCGAGACCATGTCAGGAGCTATCCCCTCTGCCTCATCAGCCTCTCCATTACTCAATAAATCGTTCCCTGAACATATAAAACGCATAGCTCTTTCCGCATTACGATTTGTCGTTGTATTTCCATCTACATTTCTGTCTCTATTTCTATCCTCTACATTCCTCTCTATATTCCGATTCCCCTCTATATATCTGTTTCGGTTTCCTCCCCATACCTGTCCTGATTTCTATCTATATTTCTATTGTTTGAAACCCCAGCAACCCCCTAGTTCGTACCGCCTCTGTTAGCGTAACGCGGAACCGGCTGTCTCTTTGAAACAGTTTTATCTAAAGTCCTATCTATTTTTCTAAGATACTCCTCTGCTTCCTCAATAGATTTGCGTCCCGCTATGAAAATTCTCCTTTTTGGATGTGGATGGAAAGTGTTGGACTAGCCATTCAACTAATTTTTGTTCCTCAATATATTCTGATAATTAAGCAGATTCGGCTGCCATTTTAAGAAAATAGTCAGCTCTACCGTCGAACGATATTGTCCATATTTGATTTCGTAAAATAGCTCTCTCTCTCTCTCTCTCTCTCGTTTTATAAGTTCCAATAGCGTCTTCGAAATACTTCACAAACTTTTTCAAAATTTGTAAATAAATGCTCACGACTAGCATCCCAATCTACCGCAGACCCGCGTAAACAACCAATTACCAAGTTCAGTTAACTTTTTAGGGGCACCCCTGCTTCCTCCAATATTCGTTTTAATTTAATTATAAAAGACATCGGATGTATGCTGCCTCCTGGATGAAAAGTCAGATTCGACCCACCCAATTCTCTCCAAGACGTAACGTATGCTTTATTTTGCTCATCATATTTTTAGCTTTCGAAACTACCTCTTGGACAGACAGATTGTCCCTCAGCGCATTAGCTAACAAAGCGATGGAAGACTGTATCTCTTCTATCCCTTCAGCTAACTTACTACGTTTTCCAACTCACAACTATTTTGATCCGACTCTAATACCGGATCTACCTGCCTTTTACCTTTACCTGTTTTGCACTCATTTTAAATTATAAATCATCAACGATAATTAAATTATTTTCTTACATACGAGCCTCACAACCATCAATAACCTAAAACTATACAAACATCTTGAGAAAAGTCTAAAAATCATCAACCTGCGCAATTCAGTCTAATCAAATAAATCGTTTACCCCCGTATCAAACGCCACCAATGTTTCTCGTCACGTCACGCTCTCCGCTGCCGCTGCCGCCAATTCAAATCTGCTTCCCCCGCGCCGCGTGCCGTCGCCACATTCCTGAAAATTTCAACAGCCCATCAGCCGTCAGCCTCTGCTTCTCGCCCGTATTCACCTATCACCCCTTCCGGTCAGGTACTGCAAAAATAATGGACTGGTCCGGCCCAGGTCCAAAGTCCACTCGCCGCTATCGACCAATAATTCTCTCCGCCAGACAGACAGCCACGTTCAATCAAACAGGAAAAAATTGTACAAATACCTTTCCACTCTTTATATAAGGCTTACTCTGCTTTCAGGTGCACAGATGCTCCTTTCGTCTGATATCTGATCGCGTACACACGCGGCGTAATTTGATTTATAATTATTAGATGTCAATTCACACTACAGCCACACGTTGGGCGCCAAATGATAAGCATGAACTTTAGAAACTCTTACTTCCCGGGTGGGTCGCTGTAGTAAAACAGAAAAACGAACTAATAATTCTTTAATGACAATTAAAGTGGAAAATACATAAAAACCGAGCGAGAACGACTCTTCGACGAAGCTAGGGGTCTCGCCATTCGCCTACGTGCCATCTCTTCTTGGCGTTCGAGGTCGACTGTCTTTTTCACACCACTCTCACCACACCGTTGCTAGCTCTTGTGCACTTCTCCGCACTTACCACAAAAATCGCGCACTACAAAGGTAAGACCTAAAATTCTGTTGAAGACTCATATCGCTGCAAAAAATCAACCTCACCATGCATTGATACAAAATAAAAAACAAAACATAATGGAGCTACGCTTCTTATCAAAATATGCTTCTTGGACATGATTTTCTGACTGAATTACTTTACAGGCTATCAAAATTCGAGATATGCGCGCGAGAACTATTGAGTGAAGTTGACGTTCTTTGAAAACTTTATGGAAATGGAACAATAAACGCAAAGTAGTGTGAGTGGGGGCAAAGTTAACCAAAATGTTAGGTGATGCGATAATTTTGACAATACATATATACACTGCTCAACTTAATTAAAGGGTAACTTCTTTTCGATACTTTATCTCGCCTTGTATTTTCTCGATTACGGTTTAAACAGGAACGTATCTTCGAGTATTTTAACGGTAGTGTAAACAGCGACATGATCAGGTAAAATGTACCGCTGCCACGGCTCAACAAACAATCAGCTGTCTTACTCACGGTCGGTTCCTTTGTGATGACGTGTTGCTAATATCTGACGTCAGAGACGCCATTTTGGAATAGTTTCATTCGCCCTGATAGGGGCGGACTAGAAAAAAGTGTACAACAGGGCAGAATTCAGAAATAATACTCAACCTATGCGGTGTAAAAGGAAGGTAAACGTTAAAGATAACATATAAAGTTTATATTTTCCTTAATGTTTACCTCCCATAAAGTATTAGATTTGCGCTGAGATCTATATTATTTATCTCTATACTCATATTCTATGTAGATAGCCATGACCCTGCCGTGCCGCCGCTGTTGAAATCTATCTCTCTCTAACCGAAAATATCGATGCGCAAAGGGATCGGCGCAAAGCATCCCCAGATCTTGAGCAAGACAGCTAATTGTTTGTTGAGCCGTGCCGCTGCTATGAAACAGAGTCACTAAGTGCCCAAAATAAATATTTTATAATTCTCTCTAGTGTTATGAAGTCTCCCACAACCGTTCGTATCACCCCAGTTCCATATATGACTCCCAGGTCCCTTACTCGCGCCCTAGCATTTTCAAGATTGCAACTTATTGCACTTTAGGTTTAGGTGTAAAAAAACATTCGCCATCACCATCACCTCCACCCGTCATCACGATCCCTTACGGTTTCCCCACCATTGAAATAGGCGCCAATTGTCTAAAAGTGGCATATGATTAATGTTAGATGTCTAGCCCAATATCTTTATCAGTGTCCCATTTTCCTCTTTAACCCATTGTTATGTTTTACATCTTCCCTCTGGAAAGGTTCGCAACATTTTGGCGATGTACGACTGACTGCCTGATAAGTTTTGCGAAAGTCAACACCATGGGTCTAGATTTAGCTCGGCGCTGAAACTTTTCCAAGTTCACACCACCGTAACTTATGGGGCGTGGAATTTTCACACTTCGGTGATCGTGGTGAACCTTTTTTAATTGTTGTCGACGATAAATAATCACTATGTAGAAACAAATTAAACTGTATTCTTGACGATTGTTCACATGAACATTATCTCCATGCCCGAGGATAGACTGACTGACTTAACCTCACTTAACTTAGCACGCAACATGGGGAGTTTTCCCATGTTGCCAAACCTAATATCAGTAAGTCCTGACACAACACTTTTACACAGCGAAACGATACGTGTCATCTATTGCAATGCCTTTGTATTTGATGCGGCTCCTTTCCGCAAGGTCACTAAGCGATAAATATCTGTAAAAATACGGAGATGTGAGGAAAAAGGTACGTTGGGTACATTGGCGCTTCGATAATATGAACGGTTCCGGAAGGCATATACGTAATCTGCAGACGCACAAGGGTTAGCCGCACGATTGGTACTTTCAGATTTAGACCGACCAATAGAAGGGCCTTATAAACTGCAGATGCATTATATCCTAGTACGTCTGTACAATTTTTTCGACAAGTGATATACAAATATGTAATTTACCCTCGTCACAAAAAGAATAAAGATGAAACAAACAAAAACAATATTCTTATATAAATACATATAGTGTATACTGCATGCATTATTATATCCTGGTGCGCCTGTAATTTACAAGGACTGTTTGATATACTAGTCATATAACAGGTCAATGTAACTATTCATTTGATTGCAGTTTTCAACTTTATGAGTAACTTTTTCTTGCAGCCGTTTCTATTTCACATTGTTTTTTGTTGAACGACATTTTTATTCCACCTCGTGTTTTAAGTCATTTAAAACGTTATAAGAACTTTCTATAAAAAACTTATATATTTTTTAAGAACTTGTTGTATATGCTATTGCGGACTCTTCAAATTAAATAACATATGGTTCAGGTATAACAGACGTGAACGAATTGTGTGATAATATAGCAAAACAATTTAATTAAAAAACTTAAGTGATCAGTTTTCAATGTCCTTCATTTCATCTTTTTACATTATTTGCTTTACATATACAAGTGCAGCTGATAGCATGGTAAAAATCGAAATTCACAAAAAGCAGATAGGGACAAACATATAACCCAACATTTTGCGGTTTGCTATTTGTATCCGGTTTTTGCGTTAAATCTGATGTTATTCTAGTACTATCGTAAGAAGATATATATAATTGTACTAACATCTAGGTCTTCCTTGCATTTTAATATAACTCTTAAAGCTTAATATTACGTATAAATTGATGAACATAACTCGTTGAAACTTTTTTTCGAGCGTTCTCTACGGCTAACAGTAAATAGTTTCTTAATTTGTACAAAATGTAACTTACAGATGCACAAATATCCTTCCGCGTCTCCAGATTACAAGCATGACCCCCACTGGTTGATCCTTTATCGATCGCACGCGAAGATTTGCGAATCATCCAGCTATCCCTTGGTGTCTCTGCAGAACACATAGAAACCATAGGTGCCGGTGCAACTACACATTTTACCTGGTCAGGATGCACTATCGCTCAGAGAAAACATGGGGATGTATTACCTATTCAAACCGTAATTTGATCAACGAGATATAAGTGGAGAAAAAAGTATTCAAAGGATGTAACCCTTTAATTAAGTTGATCAGTTTATCGAATTACCGTTGATTGCGAAATAATCGAATTGGAATATTCTTCAGATAAACAGATGGTTAATGCACGAAATTCTACTTAAAGCAGTAATTATTCTACATATGTATAATAGAAGACTACATACTTTTAGTAGAGAGGTTTTATTTGGCCGTTATACTAGGATGTAAATGCGTAAAAGAGTAGCGTGCGTGAGATTGTACCTGAGTACTCGTCAAGGCCCAATAGACTTGCTAAGCCTCAAATGTAGGTGTTGAGAGATAACATCCTAATTTTAAATTGTACCTAACAGTGTCCAATAAACCTCGTATAAATATAATGTATTTCTATTTCTTGAGATATAAGTAAACGTACAATATCACCAAACTCTTCACTTCTAACGCGAACACCGGAAAATAATGGCTTGAAACAAGTCAAGTCATTGTTGAGTCAGAGCGGTCTTGTGTTACAGTATCAGTTCGTAAGTTTGTAAGGTCTAGGTCTAGGAACCAGACAACGTGAAAGAAAGAAGGGACAACGAAAATAAGAAAGGTGACGAGCAAAGATAGGAAAGAAATTTTTTAGAACAGGAAGGCAGTTCGGCATTTTTTATTTTACAATTATTATCGAGTGTTAGTTTTTTAACTTAGTTTTGGTAATTTTGACTGTACTAAATTCGCGATGTAATTTTTTGTTCACAGTACGAGCCGCAGTCTCGTGTGCTTTCGAAGTTGCTGGACTACCTGTCGCGATTTTGCTTGACTATTGCGGTATAAAAAAATGTTCCCGATAAATTCTTCAACAAAGGGTAGCATATACGGCTTGTTGGAGAGAACATTTATTTTTAATTATGGAAATTTATTAAACCTCGATCGGTACGTTATTAACGGTGCCAAACTGTTTCGAACGGTCAATACAGATTTATACTTGCTTGAATTTCTCCAACGCAAAAGTATAATCTTCAGAGCTACTCCAATTTTTTGAACGTAACTCGTGATATAATTTTTTGATTGCCACAGTTTTTTTCTTGTAAAATCTGAGTAATATCATTGAAAGTTCATGTTTAGCGATATATTCTTAGGTTTGCTTAGTTGAAATCCATATATCAAGTGTTGAGTTATAGGTTCCCAAAATGAATCTTTATTTGAGCAAACACTGAATCGTAGAGGACCACGGACATATAGCGCGGTATTCTCAAACTAACTGGCAAGGGTATTAAAATATACCTATCGAGATATGAAACTCTGTTTGAACACAGTTAAATACGCGAAAAAACGACGTACTCCCATTTCGCGCTGCAAGCCGAAGGTTGGAAAGAAGAATGCTCGATTAAAATAGATAGAACCTTGAAAAATGTCGGCTTCAATTCCACGCCTAGAAATCTTTTTATGATTTTGGGGTAGCTCGGCTATACAAAATCGAATAAGACATCGGTGGTGGAATTATTAATCAATAATAAAACCAACGCAATTTAAAAAAAACATTCGAAGCAATCAGGTATCTCAGAAACACTGAGGTGTAACATTTGTTCTGTAGTAAGATTCATGCAGAGTAAAGTTGCTTTCGAAATCGGTCGATGCGACGCAGCGAGGCGTTGCAAAGTATAGAAGGTGCATCTAAAGTATGGAACGCCTCCTTTACCTCGGAAACAGTTGCACGATTTTCATGAATTTTGAGGTAATTCGGCCGATGTTACGATGTTATTTACTTTATCTACCATTTTTCCGGAAATATAATACGTTGTTATTTCAAATGGACCACCTATATGTTTCTAGCTTTTTGAAATCCATGAAAAATACTGATTATTTTCTGTATAGATTTCCTATACCTAAATCTCATAATTTCGGAGTTATAACTAAATTTACATTGCATCAGCCCAAGTCAAAATAACTAAATAAGATGACTATGTATATTGTTGAAAATTCAGACATGTTGCAAAATGTACTGTGAAGTTTCAAGAATCACATGGCTTGTTGTATTGAAGTAAACAGACAGCATCTGCTGTAATCGCCTTCATGTTATTTGAAGTTAATGTCTTATTTTAACTTAAGCGGATGTAATGTAAATCTAGTTGTAACTCCGAAATTATGAGGTAGAGGTACAGGAAATATACAAAAAAATCAATATTTTTCAAGGACTTAAAAAAGGTAGAAATATACAGGGTGATCCATTTGAAATAACAAAGTTTATTATATTTCTGGAAAAACGGTAGATCTGACAACATTGTAAATATCGTCGCAAGATTGGCCGTATTGTAAAACCCCCCTATCCTAAAATCCATGAAAACCGTGCGAACCGTTTCCGAGATAATTAAGACGTTTCATACTTTAGTCTCGCTCTGTATATAAAAAAATTAGCCCCCAATGTTGATAAACATAAGTTTGCAAAAAAAAAGGCAACACAGTAACTGGATTTTCTATACTTTTTCAACATTATAAGGACCATATTTGATGTCGACAAGCACCAGTGTATTGGCTAAAACGACATTTTTGGTTTTCATAAAACTTTAAAAATTATCTTGTTTAGAATAGGACTTCTTCGGTTCAGTTTATACCCTAGTGCCTACATCGATTCCAGAATTATTTCAATTCATCTTGCTTTATATGAATTTTTACTCTTCGTGAGTGTTAAACCGATCGGAACGAAACGTTACACCGATGATAATGTTATTGGGGCATACAAATATCAACTGGTATCTTACGAGATAAATAATTTTTCATGGTATGTTTTTTTTTAAATGTATATGATTTTTAGATCAATTTTGTATGTGAAATTAACACAAACAGATTTGAATAATGGTGCCTGCGGTCTGTAGTTTATTGGAGTTAACTTATGGGCTATAAAAGTCATATCATCAGCAGTTATATCAGGTAAATACTGGTCCCAATGTAATTAATTGTGGCACACTCGAATGTTTTTCCAGGAGGTTAGATAAAGTGCCATAATTTTAGGTCGTTGGAAATTCATGCGGTTCAGTTTCAAACTGGAATGTTACCTCTCAACAGCTCTTTAATAAATGTCCATGACTTATACAACATGACAAATTAAAATATATTATGATAATGACCTCGAATATATCTATGAAGTAAAAACAACTTATAGTATCGCTAAGACGAAAACTTGGAAATATGTCTGCAGGAACTTACTAAGCGTTTGCATCTGCATTATAACTGAGTTATGTACATGACTGGTAACGTATATATGTATGTATATATACAGGGAGTTTTCAAAGTTGGGACATGAGTTTTATAGATACAGTTTGAAATTCGCGCCGCAAAACTACAAAGCGCAAGTATTTCTTCTTCAATTTGGACCACTCAAAGCTGTCTAGGTCTTCCAGACTGTCCACGATGGTGTGATATAAACATCCGGTGTCTCTAGCTTTTTGCACGAGACAGACAAATCGACAAGGTACAGGGTAGATATGGTCAGAGAAACGATCAGCATACGCTTGCGAAGTCTGAGAGGTATTTTCGCCACATTCACCCTAAACTAAAATCATATCCACCAGTTCACTATTAGTTATATCGGTTGCACAATTTTTGTTGTCCGATATAGCACGTCAACATTCTCGAGAAGTCGTTCACATGCTGCTATGTAGATTTATGCTCCACTCCGTTGTAAACCGTGTTTTTTTTTTTCGTTTTTGTTTTGATGTAATCGCATAGGGACTGAATTAGAAATGAGGATTTCATTATCGGTCAATATCAGGATATCCCTAAATATTTCGGTTATATGTTACTCGGAAAAATCACTCCTTTGGACGAGTACTATGTTGAAGAAAACATCCAACTTAGGAAACACCCTGTATAGCCCGTGTCCCAGGACGAATCCCGAAAACTTTAAGGAATGACTTTGCACCGAATTATGTTATAATATGTTTAAATTATATGTTTATCCTTAGTAGTTAAAATGTTGAAATGCCCTTAATTTGATCGCGAAATATTAGTGCGGGGGCGCCGGTATCGTATTAGTACGTAACGAATATCTGACAGTTGAGATAAACAATCAACAAATATATTAAAAAGACCTGTTAGCACAACCGTACTAAACGACATTCTCCATTTTTTGCTGTAAAATCAGAAGTGATTTCCCTTTGTTTGTAACAAATGCAAACTTAAGAATAATTCCTTTTATGATCGGCTTCACAACATTCCAAAACCTAATTGAGATTTCCTTTTTCGGATTTCGCCCTGGGACATGATGTATATGATCAAGTGAGGGCAACAACATAATGACATTTTTGTTATAAATTTTAGCTGTTTTGGAATAAAACTGTTAAAACTCCTCAGAACCTTGTATTAATGATTATTTATATCCTTCACCCATTTTTCCAGCTTTCATCTTGTTAAGTACGTGTGTGGTATCAAAAATATTTAACGAGGGTGCGACTGTTTCCTGCATCAAGCATCAAATATCCCAAAGCTTCTCTTATCATGTTTTCAAGTATTGTCTATACATGAAAGTTGTTAATATTACCGGTGTAAGGAGTAAGTCATTAACCATATTTTTGCTCTATTTAATTTCTGTTACATTAGTGTTGGCACTTAGAACAAAGTGTAATGTTTGTATCATCATCATACATCAGGAAAATGCCTATATAATTTTGAACAGCACGTTTAGTCGAGTGATGGTAATAAATTTACAGGGTGAGTCGGTTGCCAAGAACACCGACAATGGCATGCTGAGTGGCATCAGACGGCCTTCTCCGACGAGTCCAGGTTTTGTCAGGGGGTACATGATGGACGCCAACGTGTAAAGGGCCCCACAGACAAACCGTCGTGTTGACCGTCGTTCCAAAAAATCTGTCCGAGCTTGATTTTACCCGTCGGTTTCGAACGCCATCGTGCAACTCGGTACATGTGTGGCCGTTCATCGTGCAATCACGACGTGATTTTGCAGTGTCGTTCTGGTTGCCTTCGAGTAAGCGTATCTAGTGTTAGGGACACCTATCAAAAATGTGCGATACACGGCAAAATAGCAAACAATTTATGATGAATATGTCAGACGTTCATGAGGAGAAATACTTTGTCTCATCCAAGTATCCTGTTTTTTTATTAGAGGTGCTACTGAATTAAGTAATTCTAAGTATGTTTCTTCATCCATCTTCAAATAATTGTACCAATCCCCTGGTCCCAGACGCAATTCTTCTAATAGTTATATGGGAGAATTGGCCTCTTTTTAAAAGCCACTGTTTCACCCATTTAGAACGTTTTTTCTTGCTGTATTTCACTTTAATAGCTAAAGCCACCGCCAATGCTAAAGTATTATCCATGTTAACGGACCAAAAATTTGCGAGAAACTGAAAGAAAACCGAACAGTGTGTGGAGGTATCGTTCCACCGGTTTAACCGACATCGGTTGGCACGTCGTGCAAACCTGGTGAAAAAGAACGATGTCTGTGGGGCCCTTTAGACGACGACGGGGTGAACGACGTGATCTCCAGTTTGCAGTTGAGCTCCGTCCTATTGGTTTGATGGTTTGGGGTGCCATTGCATTCAATAGCAAGTCACCTTTACTTGTGATTCGTGCCACAATTACAGCGCAATGATATGTCAATGACGTGTTAGAAGCAATTCAATTTACTTGTAGTAAAGAATTACAAATATTTACACCTAGAAGGCAAAGCCTTGTGCGAGGTATAGATATACAGGGTGTTCCTTAATGATATGCGAATATTCAAGGGAGTAAATCTACATGAAAAATTAATGATAGTTTGCTTTATAGAGTGTGGTCCAAAAATGTACCGTTACGAAAATACATGGTGTTAAAGTTTAAGGAAAAAAAATGGAAATTAATTAATATTTTTAAAACCGCTGAACATATTTTAATGATATTTGGTACATAGTAATAGTAAACAGAAGTGCACATTTTCCAGTACATCAACAATTTTCAGTTTCAGTAGTGGCGTGCGTACGGGCAACAACTTTGATATTTTTGAGGAAAAAAATGATACGCCAATGGTTTTTTCCGAAATAGAAATTATCTTCGAATTTCCCATTTAATTCGGAAAATAACAGCTCTCTTGAGTTAATTTCCTCCCATGCGCGGTTATTGAGTAAAAAAAATAAAAACTCTTGTACGTTGTCCGAGAAAACTAAGGTAATTATTAAAGAATTCAACATTTTTCCATAGATCTAGTTGCCATGAAATATGACAATTGTTTATTACACTTGCCATTTTTCTGTCAGTTTGTAATCGAGATCTGTTCGTTGCGATTTATCTTTTTCATTTCTTGTTTTTACAGTCTTATTTCATTTCTTATTTTCGTAATCTTGTTAATAATGGTGAATTAGACACATGACTGAACTTCCTCAAACTAAATACAAAGCGTAGACAGTTATTTTGAACTACAGTGAGTCTTTTACGAGTGTCGTAGTCTAGACAAGGATAATACACTATGTTGCAATAACTAAACACGGATAAGACTAATGATTCACATAGTTTTTCCTTAATTTAAAATTCAACAAAGATTTATTTGAATAGAGTAACCTCAGCCTGATATAACTCTTTTGCAATAGACTAGAAATGTGACTTTGGAATCTCAATTTCTCATTGACCAAAAGTCCAAAGTATTTGATATGATCGGAATAATTTATAACCTTTATAACAGTTTATCCTTATCGAAAGACTTAATTTAACAGCTTCTCTTTTGCTGTCATGGCAAAATATCATTGCTTGAGATTTATCTTTATTTAAAACCAAATTGTAGTCACGACATGAATATGAATATAAAGCAGAGACATCCTCATTGATTTCAGAATTGGCAATTTGTATATGTTTATAATCAAAAAAGTATAACAATTGTGTATCGTCTGCATATGAATATAAAAATGAATATTTTACCGAATTTTTGATATCTGCAACATAGATTAAAAATAACAACGGCCCTAGTATAGAGCCCTGAGGGACACCAGAAGTTATTTCTGTTTTTTCAGAGAACTTATTCTCAATTCTCACACGCTGTGTTCTCTCAAACAGGTAAGATTTGAAAAAATCAAGGGAGGTGACATCAAAACCATAGTACCTCAACTTCGATAGCAATAGCTTGTGGTTGATTTTATCAAAGGCGTTGGGATAGTCTAGCGAAACCAATGCGACAAACATCTTTTTATCTATTGTTCTACATATATATCGTCTGTAAGGTTTAGTAACGTTGTGGTGGTGCTATGGGACTTCCTAAAGCTGGCTGACTGGCTCCCAGATAAAATCTTGTTTGCCTCAACAAAATCGGTAATTTGCAAGTAAGCCATTTTCTCTAATATTTTTGACAGAACGCATAAAAGACTGATTGGCCTCAAGTCAGAAAATTCTTTGGGATTCTTTATCTTTGGTACAGGTTTGATAACAGCAAGCTTCCATAATTTAGGGAAGTAACCTAGCTCCAGGCAAACATTAATAATATGAGTTAGGTAAGGGATGACAACAGGTAAACACAATTTCAGCATGAATAAAGTTATTGCATCAACTCCTGCTGCATTAGATTTAAGCGATGCTACTACCGATTGTATTTTATTGGGGTCTACAGATATAAAACTGAATCGATTATTACAAAATGTATTATTATCATAGTAACTTAAAGTCTGAAAATTTACATCAGATTTATCAAAAACAGAGCAGAAATAATTATTTACAAGGGTAGGATCACATAGATCATCTGGCAACTTTGATGCATTATTTTTTGACGTAGGTTCCTTAATTCTTGCCACAGTTCTCTAGACATGTGTCGTTTCTCCAAATATGCCAAATAAGCCGCTTTCTCTCGTCTAATCGAAGCGAGTGCAAAATTACGTTTATTCTTGTAGTCAATCCAATTTTCAGGCGTTCTGTTCATCTTAAACTTCTTGAGAGAGTCGTCTCTTACCTTGAGTATTATCTTCAGAGGATAATCCAACCATGGAGCACGGGGCTTACTCACTCTAACTGGTACATGGCGTTAAACATATTAACAACATTCTCCGTGAAGAATTTAACTTTATTGTCTAAATCCTGAATTTCTATTTATTTTATACCAGTCTACACTCGCAAGATCACTGTAAAAACTAACTTCAGCAAAATTTTCATAGTCCCGAAAAGTTATGAATTTTTGATAGTTTACTCTAACAGGAATATTCAAATAACAACAGACAACGCAATGGTCTGATATATTAGCTGCGTCGAGAACCAATATGTCTGTAAAAAAGTGATTAACATTGGTAAACACACCTCTAAGAGTGTGGCAGAATTACTGGTTACCCGTGTCGGTTCGCTAACTAGCTGAGAAAAACCATAGCAGTTAAAACAAGAGCTAAGTTTGTTGTCTGATAGCAATAAGTTGATATTGAAGTCACCAAGTACCACAACGTTTTCAAAATTAGTTATACATGTTGGTAAGAGATTATCCAGAACAGATACAAAGTCATTAAAATTCTGACCTGGAGGACGAAAAACAACTTCTATACAAAACACTGTCTTATGTAACATCAGTTTAATCCATAAGCTCTCCATGATAGATTCATCTGAACCTAGGTCTCAAATTTCAACAGGAAAACAACAACGTAAACTCCTACTCCTCCCCCTCGCCCACTACGGTGTTTACGAAAAAAATTATAATTATTGATACTAATACTACTTGACGGTATACAGGGTGGCCAATCGGGTGACGATAATAATTTTTTTTAGATAGCCCGTACCGAGACCTATCCAAAACACCCCCATGTATGTGTACCGATTATTGATAGTTTTCAAGTTATGATTTTTTTTTGAAAACTTAGAGATTTTCCAGTTTTTCCAAGAAATCGTCAAAAACAAAAACAAGAATGCTTTTTGGATTTTATTTTTTCCTGCAATTGTACTCAGTATTAAGCCTTTTTTAATATCCAATAAAGAGAACCTGTACATCCGAACAATAATTAAGTACATTTTGGGCCCAAAGTTTTGAATCTCTGTTTTTAGTCAGGAGACCAAAACCTTCAAAATAAAATTAAAAATACTTATGCCTGATTCTGGAGCTCCAATCTAATCTTAAAAACTCCGCAAGACATTGCACTTTCGAAATAATAATGAAAAAGTAGCACTTATGGGGACATTTTGCGCCGTACATGAGTGTTAAAGGTAAAAAGGTGATAATTCACGAATTTCCAAAATGATTTAAAAAACTATTATTTTGCTTTGTTATGACAAATTAAAGAAAAAAACTCGTAACAACGAAGTGCAATGTCTTGTAAAGTTTTTAAGATCAGTTTGAAGCTCCAGAACCAGACATAAGTATTTTTAATCGCATTTTGAAGGTTTTGGTCTCCTGACTAAAAACAGAGATTTCAAACTTTGGCCCCAAAATGTACTTAATTATTGTTCGGATGTACAGGTTCTCTTTATTGAATATTAGAATAGGCTTAATACTGAGTATAATTGCAGAAAAAAATAAAATCCAAAAAGCATTCTTGTTTTTGTTTTTGACGATTTCTTGGAAAAACTGGAAAGTTTTCAAAAAAAAAATCATAACTCGAAAACTATCAATAATCGGTACACATACATGGGGGTGTTTTGGATAGGTCTCGGTGCGGGCTATCTAAAAAAAATTATTATCGTCACCCGATTGGCCACCCTGTATTACTTGACAACCACGTCTCAGTGATAGCAAAGAAGTCAAAATCCTCTTCAATTAAATCGATGAAATCATAAAAACTCGATAACAAGAATCGCACATTTAGATGTCCAGACTTTACTTTACTAATTCCTTTACTCCACTTTACTAATTGATACGTGATTTCAGCAAATCTACTTTATGTTGTAAATATGGGCAAGCAATAAACATGAGAATTTAGGACAAGCAACTATTTCGGACTTGAACATCTGAAGCACTGTATCATTGGCACGTGATCCTCAATATCACATTCTTTCCATCCTAGATTGACATACCCCTTTTGCAGGAGAAGACGCTTGACGGTCGGTGCAACTTCCAGGACAATATGCTTATCACCATTTCGACGTAACATTGTAACGACCTTCATGTTGGTTCGGTCATCATCTTTTAGTGCATTTGATTTAATTAGACTATTAA
Organism: Callosobruchus maculatus; assembly: GCA_951848785.1. Classification (NCBI taxonomy): domain Eukaryota; kingdom Metazoa; phylum Arthropoda; class Insecta; order Coleoptera; family Chrysomelidae; genus Callosobruchus; species Callosobruchus maculatus. Next base: position 196,371 of record CATOUR010000191.1, on the reverse strand, counting down.
CAATCTGGTCATTGTTGCTCAGATTATTATTTAAAACAACATTTTTCATGAGTAGCCGAGGATTCATCTTTCTAGCCTGATCGACAGCATATTTCTTGTCAAATTTTGCTGCAATCACCTTTTTCAGCTCAAGACTATTGTTATGATTGCAAGAAACTGCAACGCCGCCTCGAATCTTTTTTGTTCGTTGATTCCCAATATTTAATTCAGCGGGATTAACCCATTGCGATAGATTCGTAAGAACATCCTCATCAGATTTTTTATCCAGTTTTTTGATCAACAAAACAGAAGATTCCGAGTCCACTTTCTTCTTTTTTAGAACATTGCTATACGACGGTACAGCAACACAGGTGTTAGAGTTTTTATGCGCACTTAGTTCTTTCTCGAGCGTGTTTATTTTGAATTTTTTCAACTGGCTGGTATTCTCTAATTCACCAACTCATTTGTTTAACAGGTCTTTTTCTCTGTTTAAACAGTTTATTTCCGATCTCAGCACGGCACTATCATTTTTGTCATCGATTTGATGTCGTTTAACAGTTTTTTTGCAGTTATCACAGAACCACAGCAGATTATCATTTTCAATGATCACTTTATACACATTGTCTTTTAAATTTACGCAGTGCGGATGGAACAAACCGGCACAATTATAACAACTCAGACACTTGGTGTGAACAATAAAATTGTCAGAGCACCTTAAACGCACGTCTACATCGGGCGGCATGCTCGACTCTCGACTTCCCCTGGCCTCCACGAGCACCCGATTTATAGCCAATTGAAAAAGTATAGGATTGGATGAGTCGATACTGTTAGCTTTATTACCGTTTATCCATTTGTTCGGTCATTCAGTCGTCTATTCCTGACGTCTAACGTCTTTGGGCGAGCTATTCTTTTGTGTATATCGGGTGATAGTTGCGCCGGTGGGCAGGTTGTTTGGAGACGTCGTATAGGACGGACCGTTTCAAGAGTTGTGGGATGTTTATGTTTACGCGTGGAGGGTGAAGGTATTTTGGGGTGTGCAATTATTGTATATTGTTGACTGTAACCCAGAATAGCAGTAAGAGCGCACTGATTTGTTGATTGGAACCGTATACTGTTAAAAAATAGGTACACTGTAAAAGTAATGTTGAAGTAAAGGTGTGGTCATTAATCAGCTTTCTATTATTTAAAACTCCCTTAACCTGAACTGGTGCTTACAGTTCAGAAGTGGAATACAAGAGAATTCTTATAATTCTCTTTTCACGTCCACAAACTTATCGGTAATGTTGATAATTATTTGAAGTAACTAACAAATGACCACAATTTGTTCTTAAGAATGGTATTCATAATTATGCATCATATACGATTTGAATTAAAATATAGACGAGTACAGCTTGGCTTTAAGGATATTATTTTTAAAATTTGGTTGCTGTAGAACCCCATGAATCACTTTCGTTTGTTTTTTTTGAATTACTTAAGTTTTTTTTTGTTTTTTTTTCTCGTTCCTTTTTTTGATCATTGCGGAGAGGAGTTGGGAGTTGGAGTTTTTTTCTTTTACAATCTGAAATGAACGGAGACGGACACAGTCGAGGGGAAGGACTGTTGTCTATCGAACGGCCCAGGTTAGAGGGCCAGGATATGCTCAGGTTAGAGAGCAAAGGAGTGCCCAGGTTAGAGGGCTAGGACATGCTCAGAGTAGAGAGCAAAGGAATGCCCAGGTTAGAGGGCCAGGATATGCTCAGGGTAGAGAGCAAAGGAGTGCCCAGGTTAGAGGGCAAAAGACTGGATTTAAAGGACAGACGGACACAGTCGAGGGGAAGGACTGCTGTCTGTCGAACGGTCCAGGTTGAAGGGCAGAGGACGGGACTCGGAGATGATGGATAGGAACACTAGTGCAACTGTAACGATAAGAGATGATGTATGTGTGCGAGAGAGAGGGGATTGCTTTGGATACACAAACTATTGCAGATATATATATATATATATATATATACTTGGCTGGCGCACCAAGTGAGGACAATACATATCGGTGACCAAGTGAGGACAACGAGATAATGGCATCATTTTATGATAGATACTACGAAGATGTGCCATTTGATAAGAAACATTCAAATATACACATGAAAGCTATTTTACCGATGAGAAAATTGATACGTGTATATCGAGACAAGTGAGGACCTTTCAATGAAAGAATTAAGTGAGCCACGATATACCCGCTTTTTATCCCAGAGAACAACGGAGGTCCGAAATCGGTATACTACGCACCAAGCGAGGTCATAGCTGTGTTGCCAAAATGACACCGCGATATAAGCCGTTCTACGACTTTTACTGAATAGGTGTTTTTTTAAATTTCAACTACCCTGTTGTTATAACGTGTGACCTGATGGACTTCAATGATGTGCGAATTTACAAATGTTTTGACATCATGTTCTGCTCCCATAGACATATGGTCATGAATCCTCCAAATAATTGATTTAGAATCAGTGTTATATAGATCTTTGTAACTACATTGTTTTTCCATTTATAGGCGAATAGACTTTGCTTTTGTTATTTTTGTGTGAATTTTAAGAAGATCTGATTCATATTTTTTCTTTTAGTAAGGTGCTAAGATTTGGGTAATGGACTTTCCGTGATACTGAATAAACTTGGTCGTTGTAATGTTCTGTACTTGTCTTGCCTTTACATAGTTTGAGGACTCAAGGTTTTTATCTAACGTGTGTATCTAACATTAGCAATAAAGCTTTGACAGATTATTATTACCAGGGCGGGGTCGAACAAGGTGCATGCTTTTGAAATATCATCTTTGTGATGGCGGATTTATGAACAAAAAATTAAGTCAGGTTGAGTGAGTTAGTACTTCCCACAGATTGCGGTAATACCAGTCTATTGTTTTCCCATACCGTGAAGCTATAATGTGAGATCCTTTTGCAACCAAATACACACTGCACCGCTACTGACACAATTTCTAAAAACCTTACGCGCTTTCCAACCTTGCAACGGAAATAACACTGTGTTATATAGTACAGAGCTGTTTAAAGCAATACCCTTATGTATATAACAGAAAACTGGGGTTTTCAATTAAAAGACAAACGCGTTTGCCCTCCTCGCTAAGCTTATAGTACGTGCTACTAATACTGTGTCGAGGTTTCGTCAATATCAGTTCAATATTTTCCACGCTATAGAATACAGAACGATCTAGAGCAATGCCATTATTACATATACATCAGAAAATTTTTGGTTTCTGCAATAGGCTAGACAATGTTCGGATGGATCTCAAAAAGTGTCACAGGTCAATGGAGAGCCTATTATGAATACAATAAGCTTTTCAGTTTTACAACCCCTCACCCCCCAACGATCCCAATTTCTCCCTTACCAAAAAAAGTAGAAAATGATCAGTCACGTCTCAAACGCCTAAAAACGATGTTTGAGATGTTTTTATATTTTTAGTTTTTTCATTATTGCTGCGCCGCCACTGATACGATTTCTAAAAACCATACGCACTTCCTTCTCGACACAGTAATAATACTATGTTAAAATTTCATTAAAATCAAACAGAAGTTTCCACCCAATACAGAACGATCTAAAGCAAAACTGGTATTCGAAGTCCCTTGTTTTCTGCAATACGCAAGGCACTGTTAGGATGGACGTAAAAAAGTGTATCAGGTCTTTCTCTCACAGGTCAGTGTGTTTGCGTGTAGGTCTGCATGTGTGTGTAATGGATTTACTTTTAGCATTAGATTTTACATTAAATTATCAAATGTTACATCACTATGCGGAATTAACCCAAGATTGACAATTTCCATATATTTGACCATTTTTTGATAAGCTTTAGACAGCATACAACAATTTTTTCATTTTCATAGCTAGAGATGTGTAGAACGGTTCTAATCCGATTCATTCATCCGGATCATTAAGGTGACCTAACTGAACCAAATCCTAAATTTAATCTCAACGGGTCAGTCGGATCACAAATCCGGCAGCTTGTTCGCTTATTCATTCAGAATCACAAAGCAGGATGGTGCGTGCCACGGCGATATATGTCGGTCAGTCGATCTGACGATTAGCGATGTTCAGTTTTCGGTTCAGTGTTCTGCTGAAGCTACATGATAGCCATAATGGTCAATGTTCTGGGATCTGAATTTAAAGGAATATTTAGATAGATATTTTAGGGCGAATAATAAATGAATATTTTTCTTGTATGATGAGCTGTGGCTGTTTATAGTAGAGACAAAAAATTCCTTTTACATGCCAGGATACGAGAAACTCAAAACTGAATAATTATTTACTCAAATCGAAATTTATACAGAATAGTATTAATACATATACATATTCTAGGTACATATTTATAAAAAAATAAATATCATCTGATATAAAGATAAAACAAATTAATAAATTATACATGAAGTGTACTGTGCTGTACTAGCTCATTTCTGTCTGCACCGAGTACCCAGATTGGGCGGTTCCCTCGTGCTTCGGTCAAGATAGAAGGTGAACGATTGCATTCGCTAGTCGGGATCCGACTGACCCGTGAACCGGATCACTGTTCCGGATCTTTGAGGTGTTCTAGATCCGCTGATCCGCATCTTAAAAATGACCCGATATGCCCGTCTCTATTCATAGCCCTCCATAATCCATCCTGTAGTACAAAATGATTAGGAACCCCCAAAAATCCTAAAAACGCAGTTTGAGGAATATTTGATTTTTTTTTGTTTTTTGCTAATTCCTTCACCGCCCATGCACGGATTTTCAAAATTATGGCAGCATACTACCTATTACGATCCCGCAGTATATCGCTCCGTGCAAAGTTTACTGAGACTACGAGGGTAGAAGCCAACAGGCAGATAAACCGACAGACTGATAGCCTATCTGTCCGATAATGCCATATAAATATTATGGGCCTATCTGACAGATACGCTATCTGAAACTTATCAGAGACCGGTGAAACCGGTTTTAAGTGTAACAGACAGATAAACCGACAGACCAAAAGCCTATCTGTCATATAAATGATATGGACCTATGTGACAGATACGCTATCCGAAACCATCAGAGAGCGGTGAAACCAGCCCTAAGTGTAACGAATGGGTATCAAAAAAGAATGTAGGTAAGTGTTCAAGGACAGTTTTCGTGTAGGTCTGAAAAGCATAGAATTTAATATTTTTTAGGGCAATGGAGGGCACTTTATGTTAACAACAATTTTTCGAGATTTCATCTCCCTCTCTCCCCACCTTCCCAATTTCATCCCCTCCTAAAAAATAATAGATAATTGAAAACTCATAAAAAGCTTGAAACAAAGGCCGAGGGGTTTTATCTTTCACTACGCCTACGTCCAGCTTTTCATGAAGTGCAGCTTTACCTACTACTACCCAGCAATATACTGCTATCCAAATCTCATCCATTTAAAAAATGCAAAATGCAACGTAGGTGCACCTATACTGTATTCACAGCCAAGCTAGACCAAATGAAAACAAGCCGGCGTGCGAGATCGGCTCGTGTCGGTAGGGTCCCTAATAGTCCAATACACTATGTGTGAATTGTATGTTATAATCCGGCAAGTAAAAACCCCCAAGACTGACTGGAAATCAGATCGAAATATGCGATGTCAAGTGTTCATTGCCTAAATGATCATTTCAAACTGGCAACTGGCTGCTTTTAAGTTGCAATGGATTAATAGGGCAACTCTTTTAAATAGTAATATAAAATTCCATAATTGTACTGGACTATAGCTGGCGTGTTCGCAGATGGCAGCGGACAGTAACCACGCTAATGCTGCCTGCGACTGTTTATGTGGAGTCTACCTTGGGATTGAATATACTGTAAGCTATATGACCAGCTCTGTTTGATTAAAGTTTTCACTATTCTTTTAGATCGAGAATTCATTTCGTTTTTATATTATTTCCAACTTTCAGCATGCGCACAGGTCATTTTAAAGTTACACATGGTGAGTCAAGCTCAACGCCTCGGACTCTTGTGACCAAACGATACTACTTTTCGAAAAATCGACTTTGCAAATGTATGTAGGTCGAGTTGGGCTACATTTTAAAAACAATGACTTTTATACAGGCTGTCTACTATAAGCATGACATATCAAAGTTATGTTTTTTAAATAGAACACCCTGTATATTATTGCATATTTAGATTCCTGGGTGAATGTTAGTGTGACTTTATGTATCACACTTTTTAAGCGAACCGTTTAGGTGCAAATCACAATTTTGGGTATAGGTAGATGTCAGAAAAAAATTGAATATCGCAGCTATTATAAACCTTAGAGGGCTGTGACTTTGCCGTGTTACTAAGCATGAAATGTATCAGCTTACGTTAGACGGTCGAGTTCGAATTACATTGTACTTGGACAAATCGATAGATCAATTAAGGAAACTTCAATCAAAGGTAACTTGATTTTTTCAAAGGGAATGCATAATTTTTGTATATGATCAGATGTGCAATTTGATAGGCTTTCTAATTATATCAGATTGTGAATATCAGTCTATGGTAGTTTTTATTAAATTTCGAGATTTCAATCAAATCAGTGTCTTTCAATTTCTCTACCTATAAACAAACTAGCAGGCCATGAAATATAAACAAAATCGTATTCAGATGGAAGAAAACAACTAACTTAGCAAAAAGATCCAGCAGAACTAGAGTAAAAGAACAAGATTATAAAAATTCCCTACAACAAATCAACTCTAACCAGAAAAAAACGGCGGTAACATGTCGAAGGTTGAAGAGAAGCTGGAGTACGACAGAAATGGATAATTTTTACAGCCTACTAGCGACTGCAATGTACTAGAGATTAAAAATTTCCAAAATCACTAAACACTTTGAAATGAAAGCAAAACTTTCAGCGATCGTTGCCGTCAGTCTAATATCTTCAGAACGCAATTTCACAATTAATGGCATAAAACAGTAGTCATTTCCGTCAAAGTCAAAAGTAATGATACCTCTCACTGTCGTCCTTTGAATTTTTCAGTATCTATTAGCAAGATCACAAAAAAAGGAATACTGACAAATCATATTTTAATTTTCTGCCAGGTAAATTATGTTTAATAATTTGAGCAGATTTTTAATTTATTCTTCGTTTTCGGCAATCTTGCCTATGAGTATTGAAAAATTTGCAGAACTCCGGTCAGAGGTATCGGTTACTATTTTTTTAAATCATGAAATGTGAAATTTTATTCTAAAGCTATTAAGCTGCCAGCAACATTACGTGGTAGATTTCCTTTAATTTCAAAATTCACAATGGTTTTATGAATCGTCAATCTTTAGAATATTGTAGTAGCCGGTATGCTGTAAAAAATACCCATTTCTGTCGTACTCCAGCAGCTTTTTGACCTTAGATGTGTTATGTCTGCTATTTCTGGTTAGAATTGATTTGCTGTAAGTCACTTTTATAACTTTGTCCCTTTACTTTAGTTTGTCCGTAACTATCTTCTAAGTTAGTTATTTTGTTCCATCTAAACAGTTTTTTGTTTATATTTCATGGCCTGCTAAGTTGCTTATAGGTAGGAAAATTGAAAAACACCGGTTTTGCTGAATATTTGAAATTAAATCAAAACTACCGGAGATTGATATTTACAATCGCACATCATTAGAAGGCTTATCAAATTGCATATTTGATGGTATAAAAAAATTATGCATTCCCATTCGAAAAAATCAAGTTACGTTTGATTTGAGTTAACTTAATTGATCTACCAATTTCTCCGAGTACAAATGTAATTCGAACTCGACCGTCTAACGTAAGCTGACACATTTCATGCTTAGTAACACGGCAAAGTCACAGCCCTCTAAGATTTATAATAGCTGCGATATTCAATTTTTTCTGACGTCTACCTATACCCAAAATTGTGATTTGTACCTAAACGGTTCGCTTAAAGTCCTATGTGTGATACATAAAGTCACACTAAAATGCACTGGAACCTGAATATGCAATAATGTATAGGGTATTCCATTTAAAAACATAACTTTGATATGTCACGCTTTTATTAGACACCCTGTATAAAAGTCATTATTTTTAAAATGTAGTCCAACTCGACCTACATACACCCGCAAAGTCGATTTTTCGAAAAGTGGTACCGTTTGGTCACAAGAGTCCGAGGCGTTGAGCTTGACTCACCCTGTATGTGCGTTTTGCGGCCGATTCGGGTTCAGTACGGTTGACGGTTACATGAATTTCAGATCGATCCGAAAATATACCTGCTTGAAGAACAATAATAGTAAAAGGGCAAGAAAGACGCTTACAAAAAATACTCAGGTGGTCCTCGTTTATCACTTCTAATAGTATAAACACGTAAACACTGTATATTATACATGACATGTAGAAAAGGCGAAATTTGCTTAACAATACTAATATCTTCGAGTGATTCATCACCGCCTACCGGTCCTCACTTATTCCACCTATTCGTATAGAGGTATACTAATTCAACGTTCATGCAGCAAAATAACATTCATTAATATGTGCTACTACGGATTTCATTTGAGTGAAAATAAATACAACGGAATGTAAAATTAACCTTTGCAGGGATGTAGGTAATTTGGTTTCTTAGATAAGAACTGTGTTAAAATTTGATATAGGGAAAAAAATCAAATTATCTATGACTGAAGTTTCTTTAATTAATCTACTGATTTTTCCAAGTTCAAAAAGATTTCAAATTTAACCGTCTGACGCACCTTATGCTTAGCCGTACCGAAAAGTCATGGCCTTCTAAGATTAGTAATCACTGTGATACTCAATTTTTTTCTGATACCTACTTATATCAAGTCATTTCATTTCATTTCATTTAAGGTTCCGTATAAAATACATAGGGTCAAACTAGATTTTACCAAGCAATCCAAATATGCAATAATATATTCCATTGATTTAAAAAATGTAATTTTATTATGAATCACCCTGTATAAACTTAAAAATTTCAGTGCAAATATTTTAACGTTATAGCAGTCAAGGGTTCCCACCCCCCACCAAATGACAGACTTTTTAAGTATGTTTTAGTAGGTCAACAATCCTCCGTCCGTCCAGTGTTGGCCCACCCTGTATAGGTAAATAAACGTATCAAATGTCTTCTAGGTCAGTATTCGGATAAGTCGGAAAAGATTTTCATATTTTTTAGGGCAATCGAGGGTATTTTATGTTTACAACAAATTTTCGAGATTTCGACTCCCCCATCCCCACCTTCCCAATTTCATCCCCTCCCAAAGACGGTAGATGATTGGTAACTTATAAAAATAAGTCTGGGGGGTTTTGTCTCTCACTACTCCAACGCGAAGCTTTTTATAAAATGAATTTTTACTTGCCACACGGATAGGTGAGGGGAGTATTGTGATCGCGAAAATTTTCGATTTTGAGATAATACGCTTTTTGGGCGTTTTATGATGTGTACATAACGAAAATCCACGTCACTCATTTCCGTCGGTCTGTCTGACTGTCGGTCTGTCGGTCGGTCGGTCTGTCTGTCGGTCTGTCTGTCTGTCGCGTTTTTCTACCCTCGTAATCTCAATAACCGCTGCATGGATTGTGATGAAATTTGGGCAGCGTTATGCTGTGGGGTCGTAGTAAGTAATGTTCCTATAATTTTGAAAATCGTTATACGGGGGGCGGAATAATTAGAAAAAAACGAAATATGTCAAATATGCCCCAAACTTGTATACATAATAGATCGTTCTGTATTTTATAATGTTGAAATTACTGACTTGATGTTCATCAGAATTTATGATGTACACATACGAGTATTGTTTTAGATCGTTCGGTATCGCGTAACGTGAAAATTATTCAATTGATTTTAATGAAATTTTGACATAGTATTAATCCCAAGGCGAGGATGAAAAACGCGTATGTTTTGGAAAAATAGTGTCAGTGGCGGCATAGCAATAATAAAAAAACTAAAAATATGAAAACAGCTCAAACTTTGTTTTTAGGCATTTTACGGGTTCCTGATCATTTTCAATTTTTTTTTTTTGGGTGGGGTGAAATCGAGGCGGTTGGGAGGTGGGGGGTAGTAAAACTGAAAAATTTGTTGTATTCATAATAGTCCGTCTATTGACTTGTAGAAGAAATACCTAGCGGCATATTGCACTTTTTTAGGTCCATCCGAACATTGGCTTGCCTATTACAGAAACCAATTTTGTGACCTGCACATACGATTTTTGCTTTATTTCGTTCTATGTATATCGCGTAAAGCTAAAATTATTGAATTGATTTTAATAACATTTTGACACAGAATTTATTACCGCTGCGAGAATGGAAAACGACTCTGTTTTTGAAAAACCATGTCAGAGGCGGCGCAGCAATAATCAAAAAACCAAAAACATAAAATCAGCCCAAACTTCGTTTTTAGACGGGTTGGAGGCTCTTGATCGTTTCGCATTGACCAGTTCAAGCAAGTAGAAAAAAACTGTGGCGCCCTAGTTCCTAAGAAGGGAGATGCAAGAAACTATTTACGAGGGTTTTTGTGTTGGATGTTGTTTTTGGAGGCGGATGGGCGATAATTTTGTTGCAAGGGGATTTTAGACTACAGCTTCATGCAATGGGAAATAATAAAATGGTATCATCATTATGTGTGGAAAGTACTGAGTCATTCAACTTGACTCTATTTTTACCTATTACTACCCAGCACCATGATGCTATGTATAAAAATATCGTCCTCTTAAAAACGCAACTTTCGGCATGCGCACAGGTGACTTTCATGTGATGTATTCGTTATGCGGCCGATTTGGTTTTAATGCAGTTGTCGTTTACATGAGAAGAGCAGGAAAGACGTTTACAAAAAATACTCAGGTGGTTCTCAGTTTGTCGTGTACACCAGCCGGTCCTCGTTTATCAGTTCTAATAGCATAAACACGTAAATACTGTAAACATGACATGCAGAAAAGTCGAAATTAGCTTAACAATACTAATATGTACGAGTGATTCACCACCGCCAGCGGTCCTCACTTATTCCTCCTATTCGTATAGATATATACTAATTCAGCTTTCATGCAGTAAAATAATATTCATTAACATGTGCTACTACGGATTTCAGCTAAGTGAAAATAAATGCAACTAAATGTAAAATTAACCTTTTCAGCGATGTAGGTAATTTGGTTTCTTAGATAAGACCTCTATTAAAATTCGACTGTTATAGGGATGTAAATACCGCGTGGCACATATAGCGAAAAATACGACCCCTCTAATTACCTAAATTTTGCTAATTATCTGAACATGTCAATAACGGCGAATTCAGGTAACTTAGTTCAACGGATCTATTTTGAACGTCTATTGACTAGTCTAGGGGTTCTCAAACTTATAGGCACTGCGACTACAGGAGCAAGACTTTTTAATCGGACCAACTGAAATAGGACATGACTCACTCTGCTTCACAGTCGTAATTGCTAAATCGCTGATGTTGAAAATGGTATCGCCCTTCGTTATGAAAAACAAGTATTCCTGAGAAGAACTGAATCAATAAACTTGACTTCTATTTTTTTAATATCTGGCCATGTTTTGGGAATTATTCAATATTTGTAGACGCGTAATTCGAAAATTGATTTAATTTAACGCGCGAATCAGTTGACTGCACTTTCGATTGGCATTTGGCGTCATAAAACGTGTCTATGTCTGTGATACAATAAAGTTAGCTAGAAAGGCAACAAATCTGTAACGAGAATATACTGTTAGATAAGGGTAGATGCTTGACAGGGGTACAACATTACAACATTTATGAATTCGGGAATTTGTACTGTACAGTTATATATGAGGTTCAATCAATATGAACGATAATTGACTGACTTAGTACTTCCCACACATTAAAGTGATATCAGTTTATTATTTTCCCTTTGCATTAAGCTGTAGTCTGAGATCCCCTTGCAACCAAATCATCACCCTCCTGCCCTCAAAAAACATCCAACACAAAAACTCTAGTAAATAGCTTCTTGATGCTCCTCTCCGTAGGAACTAGATCGACACTGGTTTTATTCTGCGAGCTTCAACTGGACAAAACGAAACGACCAGGAACACCCAAATCGCCTAAAAACGAAGTTTGAGTTATTTTTATATTTTTGCCCCGCCTCACCCCCCCAGCGACCCCAATCACACTCTCACCCGAAAAAAGTAGAAAATTATCAGGAAATCCTAAAACGCTCAAAAACGAGGTTTGAGGAATATTCAATTCTTTTTGTTTTTTTGCAAATTACTCCGCTGCCAATGCACCGATTTTTAAAATTATAGGAGCAATACCTACTAGGACCCCATAGGATACCGGTACCCAAATTTTATCACAATCCATGGCTACTGATATGACTAGTCTAGAAAAACACGCAAAGACAGACAAACCGACGTTATATAGACATCATAAAACGCCCAAAAAAGCGTATTACCTCAAAATCGAAAATTTTCGCGATCACAATACCTATCACAATTTCCTATCGGTGTGGGAAATAAAATTAACTAAAAAGAAGCAGAGGTCATAAAAAGGCGCGAAAGGCATTTCAGATGGTAGGGTAGTATCGATCGATTAATATGCATGTGGACCTCGGTTGTACATTACCGGTCCTCGCATATTTGTTCTAATCGTAGAGATATACAGAGAATGTGGAAAAAGTGCAACTATTTTTTAAATACTAAGATGGTCAGATCGTTTTGTACGGATGATCACTTGTTCTCTCCTATTAGTACAGAGATATACTTGCTGATTTCTTATTCTGTCTAAGCTACCATTCATTGGTCCTCCTGTTCGATTAGTCTAGATGAAATACTACCGCTGCGGTGAATGTTATTTATCTGCACAGCGTCCTAAAACGAGACTCCAGGTAAATCGATCCATAAGGTCGATTATAGACTTCTATTTACTATAAGATTTTCAAGTATCATGATGTGTCGATTAATTCGCTGCCAGTGACATCTGAAACAGATATTACGAAACATCTGCCGACAAGTTCCAAATAAATCTGTTACTTTGAGACCTTGTCTGTGCCTACCTTATACCTACCTATTCCTTGACAAATAAAATCAAATGAAAATTTGTCCTTAGTAACGTAATCTGAAGGCTTGATACCTCGGTGACTACACATCTGCTGTTCACGTAGAACTGCCGTTTCTACTAGCAAAATCGATGTAACAACTAAATACTACTGAAGTTCAGCTTTAAAGGTGGGCAGATAATGTTTTTTAAACTGTGGAACAGCAGCGGTTCCTGAATTTTTGAAAGGGGGCGCACAAAAGCTTAAACAAAAATACACAAAAATCCTACCAGAGATTATTGAAGCCGCAGCTGCACTCTGCACATAAGTATACATATGTATCTTTATACGAGTAGGAGGAATGCGCGAGGGCTAGTGGCGGCCGCAAAGGACTCAAACTTTTTTCACAAATTTTCATATAGGTAGGTAAATATAATACAATTGATATCTCCCGGTTAAATAATTATTTAAAAAGTAAGGTGAAATACCACCAGATTATTATTATCAGTAGGTACTGTGAAAAAACTGACTGATGGAAGCGATAGACGCAATCTGCATATCTGAATACTTACCCTTAGAGAAAAGACCTGTTTTTCTCCACTGAGCAGATCGCATAAGCAGAGCCTAAATACCAAACTACCAGAGTACCGCGGCTACCGTGAAAAGGTCATGTTAGGGGAAGTTTATTAACGCAGTGTACTGCGTCATGTATGAATAGGCCAACACCCGCAGGCCCAATAAATTACGTGGTGATGCAAACAATGCATTTTTTTAAATGAGACACCCTATATTTTTTCACGTCATGTGTGCAGTGTATACCTGTTCATACTATTAGAACTGATAAACGAGGACCGGGTGATATACACGACAAAGTGAGGACCACCCGAGTATTTTTTTATCGATCTAAATGAACAGCTCATTTTAATTAAACAGAGTTGGTCATATGGTTTAGGTGTGCCTAAGTTGCGTTTTTTAAGTAAACGAGATTTGAAAAGCGGCATGCTGCTGGGTAGTACCAGGTAAAGCTTCATTTCATGAAAAGCTGTGCGTTGGCGTAGTGAAAGGCAAATCCCCTCAGACTTCGTTTTGAGCGTTTTATGAGTTAATCATCTACCATTTTTGGGAGGGGCTGAAATTGGGAAGGTGGGAAGGGGGGAAACCTTGAAAATTTGTTGTAAACATAAAATACGCTCCATTGGCCTAAAAATAAAATTATATACTTTTTCAACTCATGCGGTTACTGACCCAGGAGACATTTGATACGTTCATTCACATATACAGGGTGGGCCAATAGTGAGCAGACGGCGGATTGTTGACTTACTAAAACATATTTAAAAAATCTGTAACTTGGTCATGGTAGGGACCTTTGAGTGATATAACGTTAAATATTTTCACTTAAATTTTGATGTTTATACAGGGTGGTTCATATCAAACTTACATTTTTTTGAAGGCGACTCCCTATACATTATTGCATATTTGAATTCCTTGGTGAATCCTAGTGTGACTCAATGTATCTTATATATAACTTTAACGAACCGTTTAGGCACAAATCAGCATTCTTGGTATAAGTAGGTATCAGAAAAAATTTAAATATCGCAGTGATTATAAATCTTAGAAGGCCGTGACATTGCGGCACGACTGAGCATGAGATGCGTCACCTTAGGTCAGACGGTTAAATTTGATTTTTTTTGTACTTGAAATCAGTAGATTAATTAAGGAAACTTCAATACAGAGAACTTGATTTGTTCAAATAAGAATACCCATTTTTGTTTACAGAATCAAATGCAGAATTTGATTACCTCGATCTCAATCCTTTTAGTTTCCATTTTATTTAAAATTTTCAGTCAAATCAGTGTTTTTCAGTTTTCCTACTTATAAGAAATCTAGCAAGTCATGAAAAACAAACAAAAGCCCGTTAAGATAGAAGAAGCCAACTAACTTAGTAGAAAGACACAAACTAGAGCAACGGGGGATAATTACGAAAATTCCTTACAACACATAATAACTAACAACAGCGGTAAGAAATCTAATGACAATGAGCAGCTGGCGTATGACAGAAGTGTTATTTTTCCACAGCCTACCAGCTATTGAGATCTACTAGAGCTTGATAACAAAAAACGATTAAATATATTGAAACAAAAAAAAAAAACTACCAATGATTGTTGCTGACAGTTTAGTATCGTCAGAATGAAATTTCACATTTAATGGGATAGAAAAGTAGTCATTTCTGTTAAGTCAAAAGTAAAGATATCTCTAACTGGAGCACTCTGAGCATCTGTTGATGTGATTGTTAGATTTTTTTATTACTCCATGTTGTAACTGTGTTTATTTCATGTATGCTCCTACCAAGTAAAGAATGTTTTATCATATAACATACTGCAATTCAGTTTTCATTTTTTGCGATTTTGCTAATAAGTAGAAGTACCAGTGAAGAATTTGAAGGGCTCGAGTCAAAGGCATCATCACTTTTGACTTACGGCTATTTCATGGTACTAAATGTGAAAATTTATTCTGAAAATATAGATACTCTCCTGCCAGTAACAATCGCTGGTATTTTGTCTTTTATTTAATTCTTTTACTGATTTTGGGTATTTGGGTATAGCTAATAGGCTGTGAAAAGTAAGCCTTCTTGTTGCCGCTGTCGTTTCTGGTTAGAGCTGATATCTTGTAAGAAATTTTTATAATCTTGCCTCATTAATCTAGTTTGCGTTTTAATGCCAAGTTAGTTGGTTTCTTCCATCTGGACAGGTTTTTGTTTATTTTTTATGGACTGCTAGATGGCTTATAAGTTGGGAAAGTGTAAAACACCGATTTGACTTAAAATTTGAAATAAAATGAAAACTAAAAAAGATCGATTCCAACAATCCTACATTGTTGGAAAGGTTATCAGGTTTTAGATTCGATGGTATAAGAAAAATTAGGCATCCCCATTTGAAATAATCAAGGTGCCTGTGACTGAAATCTCCTTAATTATTCTACTGATTTCTCCAAGTACAAAAAGAATTCAAATTTGATCGTATGAGCTAAGATGACACATTTCATGCTTAGTCACACCGCAAAGTCACGGCCTTCTAAGTTTTATGATCGCTGCGATATTCAATTCTTTTCTTATACCTACTTATACCAAAAAAAAAGTGATTTGCGCCTAAACGGTCTGTTTAAAGTTTCATATTATATACATGAAGTCACACTAGAATTCACTAAGCAATTCAAATATGCAATAATATATAGGCAGTTCTATTAAAAAATGTTAGTTTGATAATCAGCCTATATAAACGTTAAAGTTTGAGTGAAAGTATTTTAACGTTATAGCCTTCATGGGCCCTACCATGATCAACTATCAGATTTTGGGAATATCCTTCGTCAACAATCCTCCGTCTACTCACTATTGGCCCACCCTGTATTGCATCTATCACATAATAATATGTACTCTGAGAGGAATTCACATATTTTGTTGAAATGTTTGAAAAGAAAAGTATTTTATAAGTTATCGCATTTTTAAAGCTGAAGCTGGATTGACATCAAACGAGTAAAATCGGGTCAAGCCAGACCAAAAACTCTTAGGATGCTTATCGGAGCAGTTAAAATCTGACGAACTCGGAACGATTTGACTCGGATAGCACTCTACTCTCCCAGACACTCTCTCCCATTTTTTACCTAAGTCTAAAATATGCCTCTCAGTTGTACAAAGATGAGCTTTAATAATTTCAAAAGGCATATCACACGGTATCTAAAACGTCAGTTGAATTGACCATCTTAGATCCCAAACGAAAATTGTATCACTCGATATTAAACTAATTGAAACACCTGCTAGTTCTTTCGCATAAGGGCATGGTTCATGATTTCAGAACTGTCTAGTAATCGCTATACCGAAGATCCTACTCCTTTCAAGAATTAAACCCTTCATGCATAGAGCGATGACCTGCAATCTAAAACTTTTCTGCCATAAAAGCCGCCTAGATATCATTCCAAAAGTTCCTCATGATGGGGCACTTCTGAACAAAATCACGACTCGCAACACCTAATTTTTTTCTCAAAGACCTCAACGTGTAATATGGGAAGCTAAACAATCAAGTACACAAAGAGAACGCGAAATATCGTGAGAGGCATTAGTCTGCCGGTATTTCATCGTTGCCGAATTTCAGGTCCTCACTTGTTGCATGCACTGGTATGTAACGTATATGGGGTGGCGGTATACAAACTCGAGAAACCATCTGGTGCCAAAGTGGTGAACTAAAATGTATACATTTACCATAAAACGAAAAAAATGAGGACCAGCTGAAATTTTCAAATTTGACTCAAGACCATATCCGCAACTCACCACAAAAATTTCAAGCGAAGTCCTTGTGAGGTCCGTATATTGGTCCTCACTTGGTCGCGGTCCTCACTTGTTATGCAGATTTTGCACGGGTTAGCCTCACTTGTACCACGGGCCAAAAATATATATATATATATATATATATATAGGACAAAACAAAAACAAAAAGGGTGCAACCCGGGCTCCGACACACCGGGCTGCTGTTCCATTTCCCAGCGACTACTCCTCACACCGTGAGGTGAGCAATCACTGGGTCCGCGAATCGTGCGTCCTAAGCAGACGAAGGGACCCATGGATGACTGCCTTCTGCATTCTGGCGGCTAAGATGTGCGCCGCCGCACGGCACACCGGCATTTTGCGCAGTGCAGAGAGCAGCGCATCCCTCATACCACCTAGGGATCCAATGACCATTACTAGCAGACTCACAGTGTAGTCCGGCCAGAGCCTGCGAAGTTGTCCGAGGAGCTCCTGATACTTGGTCCGCTTTTCCTCCTCCTTAGAGACGATGTTCCCCTCGGCAGGCGCCGAGAACTCGATAACGAACATCGTCTTTTGTTGGTAGTCGAGGAGGACTATGTCTGGCTTATTTGCATGTATAAGCTCGAGCGTGGAGAATGAGTAGTTCCAGTAAATTCTGCACCTCTCGTTCTCCACAACGGACTCAATGTCCCCTGGAGCATACGGCAGCACCGGTGTCTCATCTATACCGTATGAGTGCCTTAAATGGTAGTATAGCACTCGTAGAGCCGCGTTGTGCCGATAGACGTAGGCTGTGCCAGCGTACACCTTACACGCCGACAAGAGGTGCGTAAGGGTCTCTGGCGCCTGCAGGCAGGCTCTACAGCGGATATCGGGCACATCCATACCCATAATCCGGCTACGGTATACTAAGGTGTTGAAGACACCGTCTTGGCAAGCCATTATAGAGCTCTCAGTCTCCGACTTCAACCCATTAGACCTTAGGAAGGAGAAGGTCAACTGCTCAGATAAACCATGCTCTTCTAGATGTTTGTAGAAGATTCCGTGCATTGGTTTATCTTTGTGAAGTCTTAAAAGCAATTGGACTTCAGCAGTTTTAATCCGGGTTTTTAATTGTGCGGGAGCAAGTTCCGTAACGGACTGCTGACACCTCCGCGTGAAGTCGAGCGTGAGACTAAGTTCTTCGGCTGCCCGTGTTGCTGCTCTAAAAAGGAAGGCTCCTTTACCCGCAATCTCGTGCTCTCGCACAAAGCGGATCAGGGGATCGGTGCTCGTCGTAACATAGCAGGCAGTGGCCAGTACTACTCTGTTGTGCAGACGCTCCAAACTCAATAGTCCACGCCCTCCCAGGTGTCGCGGGAGGTATATTCGCGGGACAGAGGATCTAGGATGTAGACTTCCCTCCATATTCATCCTTTTGCGGGTCTTTATGTCGATTTGTCGCAGCTCTTCCACTTTCCAGTGGATAGCACCAAAGCTGTATAACAACAATGGGACCGCAAGCATGTTTGTGGCAGCGACTTTGTTTTTGCCGGACAGTTCTGACGACCAGATCTGCCGGAGTCGGTGCAAATACTTGCGGCGGAGACACTCTTTGACCAATTCTGCCTCTTGGATGTGACGCTGCGCCACTCCAAGGTAGGTATAAGTATCTCCGGCATGCAGTTGTCGCAAGATGCTCCCATCAACGAGCTGCTCCTCATCTTCACTATCTCCGCAACGTCCTCTTTTGAGATGAACCATGGCACATTTGTCTATCCCGAACTCCATACCAATAGCTTGACTGTAATCCTGCACTACCCTCAGCGACTGCTCTAAATCGCGTTGTCCGGAGGCATAGAGTTTCAGGTCATCCATGTAAAATAAGTGGGTGACCTTGTGCCTCCGGTAATTGGGCTTGCCACAGCTATATCCCTTAGTATTTTTCAGCGCTATGGACAAAGGCAGTAGCGAGATGCAGAAGAGCAAGGGACTCAAGGAGTCTCCTTGGAAGACGCCTCTTTTAAATGATACCAACTCTGTCCGAACCCTGGTTTCACCCGATGTTATAGTGAACCGAGTCTTCCAGAGCGGCATCAGTTGTTTGATGCATCCCACTATTTGATCATCTACCGAAAGACATTCCAACAGCCGCACAATCAGTTCATGAGACGTAGTGTCGAATGCCTTCCGATAGTCGATCCAGGCCATAGAAAGGTTTCGCAGGTACTGCACGGAGTCCTGTGTGACACAGCGGTCAATCAACAGGTTATCCCTGCAGCCAGCTACTCCTTTCTTAGACCCTCTTTGTTCATATACGCTGAGAAATACGGGATTTACAGCTTGAAGGATACGCATGTACAAGATTCTGGTGAAGAGCTTGTAACATGCGTTCAGACATGTTATTGGCCTGTAGCTTTTAGGATCAGACAAATCTCCGGTCTTCGGGAGAAGCACGGTTCGACCCTCGACAAACCAAGCCGGAATTGGCTGCTCCTGATTTAGCCATGAGTTAAAAACTCTAGCTAAATGCCGGTGGCAACTGGGAAACTTTTTCAACCAGTAGGTGTTTATGCCATCCGGGCCAGGAGCTGCGAAATTCTTTGCGCCTCGTAAGGCACCAAGAATTTCTTCCGTGTTTATCGGGTGACGCAGTACATTCAAGTTTGGAGTCCTCCTACAAACGGACTCGAACTGCGCCAAGGCCGGAGTGTCTGCTTGGAGAGGTTTGGGCTGTTCGTAAATGCCCCTCCAGAAAGTCTCCACGCGATCAGCAGCAGCGTATATATATATATATATATATATATATATATATATATATATATATAAGACAAAACAAAAACAAAAAAGGTGCAACCCGGGCTCCGACACACCGGGCTGCTGTTCCATTATATATATATATATATATATATATATATATATATACATAGACAAAACAAAAACAAAAAAGGTGCAACCCGGGCTCCGACACACCGGGCTGCTGTTCCATTCCCCAGCGACTACTCCTCACACCGTGAGGTGAGCAATCACTGGGTCCGCGTATCGTGCGTCCTAAGCAGACGAAGGGACCCATGGATGACTGCCTTCTGCATTCTGGCGGCTAAGATGTGCGCCGCCGCACGGCACACCGGCATTTTGCGCAGTGCAGAGAGCAGCGTATCCCTCATACCACCTAGGGATCCAATGACCATTACTAGCAGACTCACAGTGTAGTCCGGCCAGAGCCTGCGAAGTTGTCCGAGGAGCTCCTGATACTTGGTCCGCTTTTCCTCCTCCTTAGAGACGATGTTCCCCTCGGCAGGTGCCGAGAACTCGATAACGAACATCGTCTTTTGTTGGTAGTCGAGGAGGACTATGTCGGGCTTATTTGCATGTATAAGCTCGAGCGTGGAGAATGAGTAGTTCCAGTAAATTCGGCACCTCTCGTTCTCCACAACGGACTCAATGTCCCCTGGAGCGTATGGCAGCACCGGTGTCTCATCTATACCGTATGAGTGCCTTAAATGGTAGTATAGCACTCGTAGAGCCGCGTTGTGCCGATAGACGTAGGCTGTGCCAGCGTACACCTTACACGCCGACAACAGGTGCGTAAGGGTCTCTGGCGCCTGCAGGCAGGCTCTACAGCGGATATCGGGCACATCCATACCCATAATCCGGCTACGGTATACTAAGGTGTTGAAGACACCGTCTTGGCAAGCCATTATAGAGCTCTCAGTCTCCGACTTCAACCCATTAGACCTTAGGAAGGAGAAGGTCAACTGCTCAGATAAACCATGCTCTTCTAGATGTTTGTAGAAGATTCCGTGCATTGGTTTATCTTTGTGAAGTCTTAAAAGCAATTGGACTTCAGCAGTTTTAATCCGGGTTTTTAATTGTGCGGGAGCAAGTTCCGTAACGGACTGCTGACACCTCCGCGTGAAGTCGAGCGTGAGACTAAGTTCTTCGGCTGCCCGTGTTGCTGCTTTAAAAAGGAAGGCTCCTTTACCCGCAATCTCGTGCTCTCGCACAAAGCGGATCAGGGGATCGGTGCTCGTCGTAACATAGCAGGCAGTGGCCAGTACTACTCTGTTGTGCAGATGTATATATATATATATATAAGACAAAACAAAAACAAAAAGGGTGCAACCCGGGCTCCGACACACCGGGCCGCTGTTCCATTTCCCAGCGACTACTCCTCACACCGTGAGGTGAGCAATCACTGGGTCCGCGAATCGTGTGTCCTAAGCAGACGAAGGGACCCATGGATGACTGCCTTCTGCATTCTGGCGGCTAAGATGTGCGCCGCCGCACGGCACACCGGCATTTTGCGCAGTGCAGAGAGCAGCGTATCCCTCATACCACCTAGGGATCCAATGACCATTATTAGCAGACTCACAGTGTAGTCCGGCCAGAGCCTGCGAAGTTGTCCGAGGAGCTCCTGATACTTGGTCCGCTTTTCCTCCTCCTTAGAGACGATGTTCCCCTCGGCAGGCGCCGAGAACTCGATAACGAACATCGTCTTTTGTTGGTAGTCGAGGAGGACTATGTCGGGCTTATTTGCATGTATAAGCTCGAGCGTGGAGAATGAGTAGTTCCAGTAAATTCGGCACCTCTCGTTCTCCACAACGGACTCAATGTCCCCTGGAGCATACGGCAGCACCGGTGTCTCATCTATACCGTATGAGTGCCTTAAATGGTAGTATAGCACTCGTAGAGCCGCGTTGTGCCGATAGACGTAGGCTGTGCCAGCGTACACCTTACACGCCGACAAGAGGTGCGTAAGGGTCTCTGGCGCCTGCAGGCAGGCTCTACAGCGGATATCGGGCACATCCATACCCATAATCCGGCTACGGTATACTAAGGTGTTGAAGACACCGTCTTGGCAAGCCATTATAGAGCTCTCAGTCTCCGACTTCAACCCATTAGACCTTAGGAAGGAGAAGGTCAACTGCTCAGATAAACCATGCTCTTCTAGATGTTTGTAGAAGATTCCGTGCATTGGTTTATCTTTGTGAAGTCTTAAAAGCAATTGGACTTCAGCAGTTTTAATCCGGGTTTTTAATTGTGCGGGAGCAAGTTCCGTAACGGACTGCTGACACCTCCGCGTGAAGTCGAGCGTGAGACTAAGTTCTTCGGCTGCCCGTGTTGCTGCTCTCTCTATATATATATATATATATATATATATATACATACATATCTACCACCCAATACGAAGCCCGGTATATTGAACAGGCGACCCGAAGCCCACCCTTTCTAATTGTGTTAGAGGAGTGTATTTTAGCGGGAAACACTCTTAATGATGTTCTTATCATGAGCAACCTGAGAGGGGTAAGCTTGCTAAATATTACAGATTTGAAGATTTTCTCCAGGTTTTACGAAGCCTCGGTACATTACACGTATGATACGAAGCCCGATGTATAAAAAAATATATTATACGGCTGATACGAAGCCATGCAACGTTGCCGATGTTTCTCTGGCAGCGTGGGATTTGAAGTCCTAAAAAAAGCCTCCAAATAAGTATCTTACTATCAAGTACACTACCTGACTGAAAAATTAAATGAGCAAGTGAAACTCCTGAGCTTCGGTCAATATACAAGGAGTTAAAAGGCTGTCAATCCCCCCTGCTATATCAGATGGCCGAAGAAAAAAATGTGAAAATTTGTAGGATTTCATTTGACAAGTTACTCTGACAATGACATCAACTATGACCTTGAAGGTTACTTGAGTTTCTTAAATGAGATCCGACATTTTTTATCCAAAAAATGAGAAAGGGGGAAAATTTGAAACTCGTGAATGACCTTGACCACTGGGTCGCCACAATGTCGGGATGTAGCAAGGCACCCAACCTTGATAAAAGAAGTTATACAGAAATACTGTCGACAGAAGTTTATATAACTTTTCTAGCAAACCGATGGAGAACTGGTTCTCTATCACCTTGACCTTGAATGTCGATCGATTTAAATAACATATTGTTAGAACTGTTCAGTTAGCATGATCCAGTTTGCATTGTACGAATCATAAAAAAAGGGCTTACGGACACCATAAGGTATGGAAAAAACAACAATTTGCTTTATATCTTGAAAAGTTGGGAATCATAAACAGTATTGCAAGAGTCAAGATTTCGCCTGCCCATTCGGTTCTAGTTGGTCTTGGGTAATAGCACTAATAGCGTCTACATCATGTTGTGTGTTATTGAGTCGTGACTATACTGTTCTGCCAAGTGATTATATTGCCGTACCTGTTTTTTTATTTTAAGGAAAGATCGTTTAAGTCGTGGGGGATCTTAGGATTTATCTGAAAAAATGCTTGCCCTTTGACTCGATCCTTCTTTACTTTGAAGGTGCACATGTTAGAGTGCCTTTGCGAGTAAACGTATCTATTACTGTAATAATTGGTGGAATCTGTAGGCCTCCTTTATTCAGTGATCAAAACCTCTTGGATTATACTGATGACATATGGTCGTCTATTACCCCTCATTGGGATAATGTGATACTCAGCGATTTGAATTTTGACCAATCATACGATAATGAACTAAATCGTAGTTTTATTTCACAACAGATGCTTACACGTATTACTCAAATGTCACATACAATTATTGACTTAATTTTCTTTATAGTCTATGGTCAGGTACATTGTTCTGGTACTGTGGATAGTAATTGCATTTTAGATCATGATATTGTCTTTTAGTGACTGCTATGTTGATCTAGTTAGCATTTGGATAATATTTTGTATTTGAATAACATCGATGACAAACTAACTTTGTTATATATAAGCTTAATGTTCAGCTTTTTGACATAACAAATAATGTAAAGTGAATAATGCGCGAAAGGGACATTTCGTTACAAAAAAACAAGCAAACGAAACCTATTGCCGATTATTCTATCGTCGTTAAGCTCAGGAACTTAGTATTGTCGGCTGATCGAAAAGAAAAGGCAGCATGTTTCTCCTCTAAGCTGAATAATGGTAATAAAATCGTATGTTGTGACAGACTATAAATTGTTTGAATATTAAAAAGAGTATTTTTGAGGTTACGTTATATTTAAAAAATGCTGGCTAAATTGGCATTTTATGTCTGTATTTAGTATTGTATTTAGTTCTGTATTTAGTTCCAAAAACAATTGAGACATTGCAACTGATTATTATACTAATCATCGGATTGCTCATGGTATCAAAATTTTCTCTACGGTTTTCTACCGTCGATGACATAAAACTAATTTGGAATCGAATGTCTTTGAGGTAGATGATATAAATCCTAGTATGATTCTTCACGGTTTAGCTGTCATAGCTAAATACAGAAGGCAGATAATAAAACGTTACATTGAGGTTGGCTATTACCCTCAACTGTGGTAGCAATTTCTCATTATCCCGTTGTCAAATCCAATTACGTTGACTTAAGACGTATTAGATTATTACCTAGATAATCCAAATAATTTAAAGTAAGTAAAGGATTTATTTATGTCAGTTATATGGGTATGCCAGCACCGCAGAAATACTACCTGAAATACAGTCAGTTCAGGAAAGAACATAGTACCACTTCAGTACTACAAAATTTTTCAGATTATATCATAAGATCTTTTGATGCTAATCTTGCTGGTTTTGCTAAATTTTTCAAATGCGTTCGATACCCTTGATCTCTCCGTTCTACTTGCTGAATTACATTATTTTGATATATATAGATGGGATGTGTCTAAAACTATTTGACTCTCATGTTGCTGAATTTTTATTTATACATTTTGCTTCATACAAAATTTAGATGGTGTTTAAGTGAAGTAGTAGCTAGACTTCGCCCGATACTCATTCGGTATTTTATATGACAATACCTCAATTATTATTATTTAAGAAATAAATAGGTGCAGCCCAGGCACCGACATATCGCACTACCCTTTCATTACCCAATGACTACTTCGCACACTGTGAGGTGACCAATCACTAGGTCCATGAATCGTGAGTCTTAAGTAGACGAAGAGACCCAAGGATGACTGCCTTCTGATCCTGGCGGCTAGGATGTGCGCCGCGGCACGACATACCAGCTTTGCACGCAGTGCAGAGAGCAGCGTATTTCTCCTTCCACTTAGGAATCCAATGACCATAACCAGCAGATTACCAGCAGTGTGGTCAGAGCTTGCGAAGCAGCCCGAGGAGCTCCAGATATGTGATTCACTTTTCCTATTCCTCAGAGACGATATTTACCTCGGCAGGTGCCGAAAACTCGATACTGAACAGCGTCTTCTGTTGCAAGTTATCATCATTATTATTCTGCTTTTTTGAACTTGTCGGTCGTAACGAATGTTGACGAGCTGTGCCAGGGCAATACCTGAACTATTGTTGCTCTAAATTTAGGAACAAGAGTAAAGTGCTACAGGTTTTCAGAACTACAGACATTTTTTGTCCAGGCCCAACTATTGCAAGTGTGGAGTAAATGTGTTCGTACCAGTCCTGAAATAAATAAAAAAGTGCAGCCCGGGCTCCGACAAATCGAGTTGCTCTCCACTATCCAGTGACTATGCCTCGCACCGTGAGGTGAGCAATTACTGGGACCGTAAATCGTGCGCCCTAAGTAGACAAAGGAACCCAAGGATAACGGCCGCAGGGCACTAGCGCGCCGCGGTCAAATTGGTTCCAATCCCATCGGTCAAAAGCACAAAAAATATTTCGGGTAAAATGCAGTTATGTGGAGACAAGCGCGCAGAGCGGCGCTCGTTTACTTTTGTCGTAATACCGTTGATTGGAATAAATGGTGTCCCTTAATATTATAGAATAGCAGCACTTTCTGTCAGCATTAAATTCGCATTGAACTGCAACACGTGGTTTCACTCTTACTTATCGAATGCTGGTAATATTAATTTAGAAATAAGATAAAAAGTTAATCTAAACCCATATTCCTTGAAATATCGAAAATTTACTCAAATTCAATGTATTTGAATAAGTAATAGATGTTTTCAATAAAGTTCCAATAAATGGAAAGTCCATCTCCAATTCAGAATTAAACTTAAGCTCCGTATTTTTTTGAACCGGGCCCTATAGTTGTACACTTTGGACTAACTTTATTATTTTATTCCTCAATGGATGACGATTTCAGAATCACAAATTATTTGTTGGGGGTTGAAAGATAAATTCTTTTGTCCACAATAGTCGACGAACAATTTAAAACATAAAAAATATGCTTAATTTGTTAGGTAGTAACGAATGACATATGCAATGACCTTTTTAAAACCGTGGATTATAAATAATTGACAAAAAATGTTTGTACAGTAATCAAAACTGTTATCTACGTATACCTTATTACAGGAGCACAGAAAATTTGAATTAGTTTTGCAAGAAAATACAACTAGGTTATGGTCGTAATTATTAATTATTAAGCACAAAAGGTACGTTGTCACTAGGAACACTTAAGCTTAATTTTCTTCCGGCGCGCAAGTGACCGGTACCGATTAAGGAAAACAGGTAAAAATCAAACCATGGGTGCTTGTGACCAATCACCAGAATCTCCTGCATTCTGCTAAGGTGTGCGCCGCCGCACGGCATACCGGCATTGCGCGCAGTGCAGATAGCAACGTATTTCTCATTCCACCAGATAACGCCTAATATTAATATTATTATTCGGCTTTTCCAAATTTGTCTCGCATGACTGCGGTAGGAGCATATTGCATATATGGATTTGCGAAGCCCGCCCGTGGTGGGTAAACGATCCTACCTGCCGACGCAACAGAATTGTTAAAACACATATTGCTACAAACTAATAATGGTATAGGACTGGTTTTTCTGAGTTACAGTGTTGCCCCATTTTCGGGCTTCGTACAAACAGCTCTATATCGTAATGGCTCGTAAAATGCGTGTAATATCTGCAATGTGTATGTTGTATATACAGAACGAGTGGCGCGCCCCCTACAGAGAGATCGAGTGAATTAGGTAGCGTATATGTTACGATATAGAGCCCCATTATGAAACCCATTCAAAATTTTTTTTTTCGAGTTCCATGACCTTTGAGCGCATGGTTAGTCACTTATACACGCTTATTTTTACGAAGCCCGAGGGTGGGCTTCGTAAGATCACTTCGGGCTTCGTATAAACTGCGAACTATAGCATTTTTGGCTTCGTATTGGCGGTTAATATGTCTCTAAGGAGGAGGAAAAGCGGACCAAGTATCAGGAGCTCCTCGGACAACTTCGCAGGCTGTGGCCGGACTACACTGTGAGTCTGCTAGTAATGGTCATTGGATCCCTAGGTGGTATGAGGGATACGCTGCTCTCTGCACTGCGCAAAATGCCGGTGTGCCATGCGGCGGCGCACATCTTAGCCGCCAGAATGCAGAAGGCAGTCATCCATGGGTCCCTTCGTCTGCTTAGGACGCACGATACGCGGACCCAGTGATTGCTCACCTCACGGTGTGAGGAGTAGTCGCTGGGGAATGGAACAGCAGCCCGGTGTGTCGGAGCCCGGGTTGCACCTTTTTTGTTTTTGTTTTGTCTATATATATATATATATATATATATATATATATATATATATATATATATATATATATATATATATATATATATATATATATATATATATATATATATATATATATATATATATATATATATATATATATATATATATATATATATATATATATATATATATATATATATATATATATATATATATTTATTTACAGCGGATCACCCAGCGTCCGGACCAAAAGCGTTTTACCCAGCGTCTGGCGTATATAACTGTATATAAGTAAGTTTCAGAAACAGGTCGCTTGGCGTCATAGTTCACCGTTAGCTCCACTGGGCGTCCATATTTTTTATGCCTGTCTATTAATAGAATTTATATACAGACTTTTTGTAAATTCAGCGTTGATGTTACTAGGCGTCCACCCTTGAATGGCTTATTGCCACGAGGCAAGGGTTCTGAGAGCCGTTAGAATGAGTGGAACTTTGAGCGTGTTGATTAGAAGCGTAGTGGCTAATGAGAGAAGAGTCACTGCCCAAGAACTATGATACAGCTATGCAGTTATAGTGGTACAATACTACAGGGTGTCTCAAAACGACCCAACTGTTTGAGGTAGGGAAAAACCAGAACCGGCTTATTGTAAATACCATTGATTAGTGCCAATGGAGAGATGAAGGAAGAAATTTTACTTTTTCAAAATAGCATTCTTTAAATGACGCCCATTTTGTTGTCGTCGTTTTTCAAACCGTTTGTGCACATTTTAGCAAAAACTGTTCCAAGGAGTTGCTGAGTTGCTATCGATCTGATGCTTTCTTCAATATTGTGGCAACTAAACATGCATCCTGGCAACTAAAAGTGCAATATCTAACCAGTGTTCTTACCGAGCGAGCGGTGCGGGCTTACTCCCTCCACCACGCTTTATTTGCGTCTCGTGCACTCTAAGTAGTTGGACCGTTTTGATAATGTGCTTAAACGCTTTGAAGAATACCGTCAACAAAAAGGGCGTCATTTTAAGAATGTTATTTTGAAAAAGTAAAAAAAGTAAAATTTCTTCCTTTATCTCTCCATTTGGTTTTTCCCTACCTCAAATAGTCGGGTCCTTTTGAGACACCCTGTATATGGTTACGAAGATTTGAGCACAGAATATGTATAGAACTTTTCATCGCGTACTGCAACTTAAAATAAAGCCACTATAGCCCAAAAATTGCCTTTGAGTGTATTATATTGTTGGTACACTACGCTTACACGGAAATGGAATATACTGAAGAATTGCATTAGCATATTATGGAGGAAATGTGTTCATAGGCCTTTTGGTATAGCCTAAACGCTCAACTCCTAAGTTCTTAGCATGCTATTAAGTACTGTACCCATGCAAGAAACACAAATCTGCAAGTACGTCGTGAGCAGAGAATATTTGATAGCTGGGAAAGACGCTATTATCTCAAGGAATTTCGGTACTTTGCACATTTCAAGGGCAAGATTCAGCGACAGACGCTGGGTAAACCGCTGCAAAACACAAAGAATATGATGATACTAAAGATAGATTTACTTTACAATAGGGGATCATAGTAAACCTGTACACTGGATTTTTTATGAAATAAACAATGACCTTTAACACTTTATATGGATTTCCCTTCTGGACACGCCCCATTTATCTCACAAATTATTTTATGTTCACAAAAGGGCTTATGAGAGTTGAATGATTATTTATATGGATGTCGAGGGTGAACAAAACAAAATTACAGCATGTACAGGAAAGTGGGGCGCAACTAAAACAAATTCTTTAGGTGCGCTGCCCTGGATAATTTCATACCATTATATTATTTTATATTTACAGTATAATCTTAATATGTGGCGTTATCAAATTTTTCAGAGGTGGTCGATAGTTGGGTAAACTAGAAAGGTATCGAAAAAAGTTTAACAAGGGTTTGTAGGAGCAGTCATCAGCAGTCTCATTTTTTATTATACACAGTGACTCCATAAATTCGGCAAACCAAAGTTGTATTTGTTACATGAATCAAGCTGCATATTACTGATTTTCACGTAAAACATGAAGACTGGATTTTGCCTATTTCGCTCCCAGATCATATAAAAATCTCTAAGAAAAATTCAGACTTTTAAAATAGTTTCTTTTTGACAAAAACTGAGAACTTCTGAAAAAAACGTAAAGTTTAGAAACTCTGTGAAATAATTATGAAATTTTCGAAAAAAAATTTGACTTCCTAAAGAACTATAAAATTTTCAAAAAAAAAAATATAAAAATTTTGAGATATCCGACTTCAAGATAATCACGTGAAATTTGAGTTTTTTGGAAGGAGTTGGATATTCAGAAACCTTAAGAAAATTATGATCTTAATAAACGAGATGATTCCAAAACAAGTGAAATTTTCGACCAATTTTGCAACTTTTCGAAATTTTGAAAAATAAACATTTTAAATTACTAGGGTACTTGCAGAAAAAAACATTATGTCATTTACGCGTTCCTTAGAGCCTAGTAAACATGACAAAATCACTTGTTTGGTTTTTTGGTGTCGGCTGTGAGAGATGTTCCAAAAATTATTTCAAATGCCGGAAAATGCCGCGCAAACAACCTCTGACGTCAGTGATATCCTATAGTGATGGGATGTAAAGTATTGATATTCGATATCGATAGCCAATGCTAACCTAACATTTTGACATTGATCATTATAATCACAAAACAGGCACACACAAAAGTACAAAAGTCAAAAGAATAAAAGTTAGGCTAGATTACTAATTCACCTTGTAGGGATGGGCTTGAATTAGATTCTATCTTTGAATTCATTCATAATGGGATGCGTCGAAATAAGATGATGGCTTCGATTAGTTGCGAATCTCGGTCACAAACAGGATGAACTGTGATACCTATCAGATATAAAAATGTATTGCAACAAAAATGCTAGTGGGTTAATTGCCTGTCTCAAATATGTTTAAGTATCAATAAATTGAGTCGCATTGTTTCATCTCTAGTCGAATGCGCAGTTGGCAAACCACAAAGAAAATATGGTCGCGTTCGAACAGCTGATATGATTTCGTTTTGCATTTTGCATCTCGCAGTATTACTCAATGAGGAACTACGGCTGTAGTAGGATAAAAGAGAAGTCTTATTTCATTTGGGAATATGTATACCCATATAACAAAACTCGCTCGTAAATTAAATTATTGATATATGGCCAACGTAAATATTTAAAAAGAAATTTGGCAACATCAGAAATAGTTTGCAGTTGAATCTCACTGACCTGCGCTGTAGCAGTATCGATTGTCGATATCGATAAGATACCTGTGACGTCAGCCCTTGTTTTAAGTCACGTGGAAAAATTTGAATATATCCTTATTTTATTTTGCAAATATCTTTTTTTGGCCGTCCGTAAAATCATGTTTTTTGTTTCCTACTGCTTCTTGATATGGTTTTCTTTACGCTATGTATACTCCCGAGGCGATTTCACGACCTCTGCAAGTACCCTAACGATATTGTCAAAAATTACTCACATTTTGATTATTTTTTGTATTTTAAAAATGTTTACTTTTATAAACCAATGACCCTTTCGATAAAATTCAAAACTTTTTGGAAAATTCCGAGATATTTATAACAAAAACAAACAAAGAAGCAGGATTTATTCGAAAAATGAGGTTTTTAGAATGAATTAATTTTTAGACCAATTTTGGAAATTTGAGGAACTTCAAGATGCAATAAATATTTTGAAATTTTACTAGTCTGCATCTTTTTACTAAGTTAGTTGCCTTCTTCCATATTAACGAGCTTTTGTTTATTTTTCATGGCCTGCTAGGTTGCTCGCACACAGAAAAATTGAAAAACGCCGATTTGACTGAAAATTTGAAATAAAATGAAATCGAAAAAAGATTGATATCAAGAATGCTATATCATTAGAAAGGTAATCAAATTTTAGATTTGATTATTTAAACCAAAATAGGCATTCCCATTTGAAAAAATCAAGTTATCTGTGATTGAAGTTTCCTTAATTTATCCTCTGATTTCTCAAAGCACAAAAAGAATTCAAATTTAGCCGTCTAACCTAAGGTGACGCATTTCATGCTTAATCGTACCGCGAGGTCAGGGCCTTCTAGGTATTATAATCGCTGCGATATTCAATTTTTTTCTGATACCTACTTATACCAAAAATGGTGATTTGCGCCTAAACGGTTTAAAGTTCCATGTGTGATACATAAAGTCACATTAGAATTGACCAAGGAATCCAAATATGCAATAATATATAGGGGGTTCCATTCAAAAAAATGTAGGTTTGATATGAATCACCCTGTATAAACGTCAAAATTCAAGTGAACATATTTTTACGTTATAGCCCTTAAGGATCCCTACCATAATCAAGTGACAGATTTTTGAAATATTTTTTAGTAAGCCCGCAATTCTCCGTCCACGCACTATTGGCCCACCCTGTATGTATCATCTAAATCATTGTAAATCTTGATGGCATTGTAGGTGTATGATCTGCGATATAGTACAGTTTTATACATGGGATCTCTAAAATTGATGTCTAAATTACTACGTCTAAATACAAATTTTTCGTAAAGGGGGGGAGCGAGAAGAAACAATTTTATGTGTAAATGTTGCTAAGTAATATTTACATGCATTTTATATGCCTAACCAACCATGCTGATTTCTCTTCAAAGAGATATGATCGTATTTTTTCAAAGAAAATACAACACATGTTTTGCAGTTTTTGTAATATGTTCTTAGTAACCGAATCTAAACAAAAATAGTATACACTGCTACAATAAAATATGCTAGGAAATATGAGAGACTCACATAGTTTTTTCTTATTTTAAAATTCAAAATTGAACGATTCACATATAAAGACTTCAAATTAATATAACATTTTTTCAAAACATTTGACACATGTTCTTTGAAACGCAGAGTATCAGTATCAATGGTCAATCCCAAATTTTTGGCAGTATTTACCATATTCAAAGAGTCGTTGTTAATTTTGACATCAAAGTGATTGGTTATAAAATGATGTTTAGGGCCTGGGCAAAATAACATTACAGAACACTTGTCTTTATTAAGTTTCAAATTATTATTTTGAGAGTAGTTTGCAATGGCATTTAGATCATTATTAATCTGAAGGAGTGCACTATCCATGGAGTTGGTGCGGAAGCTTTTGTAAATTTGTGTATCGTCAGCATAACACATTACTGACGAGTTTTCTACGGAGTTGGACATATCAATTGTGTAAATTAAATACAAGAGTGGTCCCAGGACTGACCCTTGAGGAACACCTGAGGATATTTCAATTGGGTTGGATATACAGCTATCAATCATTACTGATTTCCACGTAAAACATGAAAACTGGAGTTTGGTCTATTTCGCTCCCATATCATATGGAAGTCTCTAAGAAAAATCCAAACTTTTAAAATAGTTTCCTTTTGACATAAACTGAGAACTTCTGAAAAAACATAAAGTTTTGAAACTTTGTGGAATAATTATGAAATTTTCGAAAAAGATTTGCCTTCCTAAAAAACTATAAAATTTTCAAAATAATATAAAAATTTTGAGATATCTGACTTCAAGATAATCACGTGAAATTTTAGTTTCCTGGAAAGATTTGGATCTTCAACAGAAACCTTAAGAAAATTATGATTTTGGTAAACGAGATGATTCCAAAACAAGTGAAATTTTCGACCAATTTTGCAACTTTTCGAAATTTTGAAGAATAAACATTTTAAATTACACCAAATTATGACATTGTCGAAAATTACTCACATATTGATTATTTTTTGTATTTTAAAAATTTTTACTTTTTCAAAGCAATGACCCTTGCGATAAAATTCAAAGCTTTTTGGAAAATTCCGAGATATAAAACAACCAAAGAAGCAGGATTTATTCGAAAAATGAGGTTTTTTGAATGAATGAACTTTTCGACCAATTTTGGAAATTTGAGAAACTTCAAGATGTAATAAACATTTTGAAATTTTACTAGTCTGTGATACTCTCGGAAATAACCGATGTTAAGAAACATTTTGTGTAAAGAATGGGACGTTTTTTGAAAAATTATGAAATTTTTGAAAAATTCAGACTTCAAAACATTAGATTTTGGAATAAAATTTTTGGAAGATTGCGTCTCGCCCTTAGAGAATTATTTCGACTAGATGAAATATTTGAAAGCTACTGATAATCGTAGTAACCAATTTTCAAAAATCTCATATCCGAGCACAAGAATAGCAATATTAGTTGCAGGCACTGTAGTTGCATAAATCAATGAATCGAACTACATTTCTTTTTTAAACTTCATAGAAGTAAAACATAAAACTGTTATCTATGCACATTTGTTCGTTATTATTCCGACTTTAGAGTAAACCTAGAGTTTAGCTCCAACGGTAGCTACTGAATTAAATCCAAAACAATCCTCCAATGTATTAGAAGAGACAACATTCAATGACAACAAACGACGGCAGTCGCCGAGTAAACCGCTGCAGTGTACGTAATATAGTTATTCTAAAAATAGATTAATATAAAAAATTGGCGCCGGGTAAACCCGTGCACTGGATTCTGTATACGGCGCCGGGTAAACCCCTGCACTGGATTCTGTATACGGTAAGTATATAAATGAGGACCCCCAGCGCAGCAGGTGGTAGAAGCTTGAACTTCGATTTTGTACGCAAATCAGTATTAGGTGCCAGTGGGCGTCCAGCCGATTTTAACGGTTTTGGAATCTACACATGTTATAAGTATCGAAAACAAGGTTTGAAGGGGGTGGTTACTGGGCGTCCGTATATCCGGACGCCCAGTGACCTCGGACGCCGAGTAAACCTAAGATTTTGCATTGGAGACGCACAGTTGTACCGTGTAGATATATATATATATATATATATATATATATCGTTGCAAAAAAATTTCATAAAGATTTTTGTTATTTAAGGAAAGGAGGCGAGCAATGTGAACAGGTATTCCATATTTGTTTCTGATAGTTTCTCAGACAGGATTTTAATTTCTGCTGGGTGCTTTTTACAGTAAAAAAAAGGAGGGGCATGTGATTTTTGTCACATAGAGAGGAGCTATCACAAGTACAAATTCCTGAGAGGTAGTTTGTATCTTGGCCAAATGTGCCGCGAACTTCCCATGATTGTATTTGATGATATGATGATATGATGATTTGGTGATATGATGATTTGATGATATGGTGATATGATGATATGATGATATGATCATATGATCGTATGACGGTATGGTGATATGATGATATGTTTGGGATGGTAGCGGATGATTTTAGATGTCGTGTAATGTAAGGAATTTCTACTGGTAAATTGGGATGTGTCAAATAATAGTAATTTTTGGAACATTTTGCTATTTCTTTCTATTGGTCTTTCCATTTAACATACATTTTGCGTTGCATTTTATGCCTGAGTGACATCTTTTGCCCGGATGGATGTAACATATTTGGTGAGTGTCTTTTTAAGGGAGCGCAATATATGTTACTACGTTTAAGATTTAATGGAATGCTGTTCAGTGCTGAAAGTGCAGATTAAGAATCCGATGCAATTGGCTGCTATGTTTATGGTTTCTTTATCTAGCGAGTCTGAAGCTTGCTCAATCACAAATGATACAACGGCTATATGGAGCAGTATTCAGATGGTTTGACTTTCAGTTTTTCATTGCTTGCGGGGACATTGACTACAGAACCGCGCCTTCCAACTTATTTCTTTTGAAGTCATCTGTATATATGCCTAGATGAAGGGAAGCGGAAAACAGGGAGAAGGCGGGAGTCTCACAGGAGGAGATACCGGAGTTATAGTTAGAGTGATGGTGAGTCAGAGCAGTAATCGAATAGTAGTGGAAGAACAGACGGTTCTGAAACAAATGCTATGTTAGACAAATTCTTGTCAGTTTTATAGAGTGTTGAGAATTCAGGTTTCTGCCTGCTGTAGGACGAGGACAGGTACTGATCCACATGGGAGTGGGACATCAATGAGGAACAGCATCGAAATGAAGGTGTCTGTATAGAGTTCACCAGACGGTTGTAATGACAAATATGTTTTGTATTTTGGA
Organism: Callosobruchus maculatus; assembly: GCA_951848785.1. Taxonomy (NCBI): domain Eukaryota; kingdom Metazoa; phylum Arthropoda; class Insecta; order Coleoptera; family Chrysomelidae; genus Callosobruchus; species Callosobruchus maculatus. Next base: position 160,732 of record CATOUR010000191.1, on the reverse strand, counting down.
GTTGGTAATTACACATCGCCGTGTCATATCGGCTTGGTAGGTCAATACTCGTTGGGTGGACCAGTAAGGTTGATAAGCTTGGCTTTGACGTTGATCATCTTCCTTGCCTTCCGGTATTGTCAGATTTGTGGTGAAAGGTTCCGTTCTGAACCACGCGGCTTTGATTGATCGTCCCTTCAACGAAAAGCTTGATGTTGCAATCACTGGAACGCCGTCAAAAGTAATAGATACTTGAAAGGATCGATAGCTCTCTTACTATCTGGTGACGATGATATGATTCCCAAATCCCAAAGGGTACTTTGTACCAGTTGAGTCTGATCCAGGATTTGATGGCGGCAATCGCAATATTCAGGACAGTCACGGTTCGTTGGTTGTGTTGAATGCACCCTGGTTTGATGTAGCCGTTGCCAAGGACACTTTGATGTATCGTACGGCTGATACTGGAAATCTGGCTAAATCAAGTGTTTTGCAGGCTCTCTGTGGATGATTCCAAAAACACTGTAAACTGCGATATGAAGGAGCTGGGTGATGGCAAACGTTTACATCTGCAAGATTTGTTGAGGTACATAATGACTGCTTTTTGAGGTCTTTGAGAAACCTAGGTTTTGCTAACGTGACCAGGATGGTGGTGGAACTTGGGGACGCTCAGCCTATGGTATACGGACCCTACCGTTTGTCTCGCTGGGGAGATCACTTGTTGACGAGATGGTTTGAGAGATGATATACCGTTGGATGTTGGGAGAGCCACCTTCGTCTTATAGAAGTCCGATAGTTTTGGCCCAGAGGAGGACGGAGGGGAGGTGCCCGTTCGTCGATCATCAAGTCTCTATCGCTGAGGAGTCGCAACACGAGCGTGCTTCTGTTGCTTCGAACGGTTGGCTTGAGTACAATGACATGCCGTTTGATCTAGTCAACGCGCATCCAAGTGAATTATTCACGGTACTGAAGTCGGGTACACAGTTGCATGCACGGATGATATTTTGATCGCTAATCGGGATACGGATGCTATTGGACCGGGCAGTAGAGGGACGGAGCTGCATTGAATTTTTCGATCCCTAGGAATCAACATGAACATGGACATTTTTTGTGCTTATCTGGAGAGTCGCGCTATAGCGCCTTCTCCATTAAGTGTTTTATTAAGGGAAGATGCTTCTTGGGCATGGGGTGCCAGACGGCAGCAAGCGTTGTGTGGACTGTGATTATGAAACGGCCGTTGTTGGCCTTGTATGGCCCTGATACCTCGACTCAGTTGCATGCTGACACTTGTGGAAGGTTCGCTATTTATACAGACTGTAGTGCCGCTGAGGTGTGCTTTGGTGAGACAGGATCTGGTCCCGCGGGTTGTACGTTGCAAGAATTCTGTTCTGTAGAGTTTAGATAGTTGGTTCCTAAAGGGGTACCATGGTAGATATAGAAGGAAAACCATGTATATGTTGAGCATTGCAGGTTTGAGACGCTACAGGAGATGAAACAACGCTATTGGTTCCCTAAAATGCCGTGGTATGTTAAGAAATACGTACGGTCTTGTTTGGAGCGTACGCATCATAGGATGCCTGGTGACAAGCGAGAGGATGAGTTACGCCCGATGGAAGGCAAGAGCGTGCCCCTTTATGCAGTTCACGTGGACCATTTTGGAGCATTTGTTGAAAGTAAAACAGGAGATCAATATCTGCTGGTCCCGATTGGTGTTTTCAGGTATATCAATTTAAGGGTTGTTAAATAGGCGAGGTCGACTACTGCTGTAGGGGTCATCGGGGATCGTCTCAAATGTATTGTAATCGATATAGGAACCAGCTTTGTGAATAGGAGTTTTGAGAAACTGATCTCCCTATTCGGTATAGGACGTATTATCAGCGCCGTCGTTGCGAGCGAGCGAGTTAGTGGACAGGTCGACCGGTTTAGTGGGATCATTTTGGATGCTCTTTCTACATCCACGCACTATACAGGCGATAAGGCGTGGGATGGCTACATTTACGCTATTCACATGGGACTTTGCACCACTGTTCATGGAGCCACGCGGAAAAGTCCATCGGAATTATTATTGGGTCACGAGCAGGTCTGAAGGTATTTTGATCCCAATTATTTCTGACACTGTTGAAGTTGCTAACCCTGAAAATTGGAGGCTGCGAGAGGTGAGGCTTGCGAATATGTAAAGGAGCAGCAGATAAGGGATCGGCAGCCAAGTGTGGAGTAGATGATCTTGTCATCTTGTTCGCTGTGAGGCGGTCGTGGCAATGGACAAAATACAACCATGGGCGTGGTGTGATGGAGGTTTGGATTTTTCAGAGGAAGGTAGTGCTGAGAGTGGCAATGAAGGTTGATAATTGGGTATGTTAGAACATGGCCTTGGTATGGCGCTGATGTGTCGCTTGGAGGTAAAAGATGTCGTCCTGATTGTAATTAGGTTTTGGCTCCACATAGTTGGTTGGAAGATCGTTGGGTGCAGGATACTGTATATATGTAGATAATTTAGGATGTGAAGCTGCTTTGTAGTTATGTGGCCAGAATATACCATTGTTTTTTTTGTGGGAGAATGTTGTGGATTTGTTACATATAGATATAATAGGTGGCTATTCCTTGTAAGATGGTACTATCAGCTATATTAGTGTAGCCGTGGAGCATGGGGACACGCTGTGAGCAGGATGGCCGAGCTGTTAGCTGTATAACCGTTTATTCAGATGTTCGGTCATTCAGTCGTCTATTCCTGACGCCTAACGTCTTTGGGCGAGCTATTCTTTTGACTGACGTCTAGCGACACCGTTTCCACGTTGGCTTCAGCATTGCCACGCTGTCAACTGTCGTTTTTTTCGCGCGTAATTTTAAAATATCCTATCCTAATATCATTACTATGGAATATGGTTATACTTTAATTTGATATTGAGTTCTAATTTTAGGTAAACATTAACTGGCTTGATATTTTGTTTAGCAATTTAGTTAATTAAATACGTAATATTTGTAGAATTGAATTTATTTAGGCATTGAGAAATGAATTAAAAGGTTAAACTCTATGTTCATTTGCCCCGGAGTTTTTTTCCTTGTTTTTTATTATTCGGCTTTTATAGGAATTGCATATTGAATTACCTAATGGTGAGTTAATAGTTCAAATCAAGATTTGTCAATTCCTGAATCTTCTCATTGAATTTGTCATTATTAACCATACAACTCTTAATTTGAACTATGAACCAACCATGAAAGTAGGAGTATATTTTTATTATAAGTTAACACTTTGCTGCATTACAGCACGGTTTTAATGAATCAAAAAATATACACATATCTCGTATATAAAAACCAAGATTATTTATTTCTAAAAACATACATGTACACGCTCATAAATCATAATTTTAACATTCAATTTTACGTTATCATACTCAAAGCTATCTCATTTTCTTCTTCACTGTCAGGCTTTGATAAGTGATGTTTATTTTTATAGACTGATTTTATTGTTTCATGTAGTCGTCTTTGTTGGTTGATTTTTTATTATGGGGAGTAGTATTATTTATTTTCTGATTATCCAGATTATCCAGAAATGAATGAAAGGTATGTCCAGCTGCCCCTGAATTTTTTCCTTGTTTTTTATTATTTGGTTTAAATAGGGGTTCAATCTTGAATTACCTAATGGTGGGTTCATAGTTCAAATCAAGATTTGTCAATTCCTGAATCTTTTCATTGAATTTCGTCATTATTTGACCATAAAAACTAAATTAAACTATTATAATCGCACTAGAATTGGTATATTTTCATTAACTAACAAAAATCAACATTTATGTAATTTGCTGTTGCAGAAACACACACCAAACAAACACAAGTAACACAGAATATACGAGTAAAATAACCTAAAAAAATGACAGTTGACAGCGTGGCAATGCTGAAGCCAAAGTGGAAACGGTGTCGCTAGACACCAGTATTCTTTTGTGTATATCGGGTGATAGTTGCGCCGGTGGGCAGGTTGTTTGGAGACGTCGTATAGGACGGACCGTTTCAAGAGTTGTGGGATGTTTATGTTTACGCGTGGAGGGTGAAGGTATTTTGGGGTGTGCAATTATTGTATATTGTTGACTGTAACCCAGAATAGCAGTTAAGTACACACTGATTTAATGATTGGAACCGTATACTGTTAAAATTATACACTGTAAAAGTAATGTTGAAGTAAAGGTGTGTTCATTAATCAGCTTTCTATTATTTAAAACTCCCGTAACCTGAACTGGTGCTTACAATACATAGACGATTTTCCCAATCCTCCGACCACGCTGGACGAACTGGAAAATGCGTTCGAATGCGACATCCTGTGTTTCGTGAGTTCTGTCCGTATGAGGATTTGGATGTTTTCTATGTCAGTGTGCGACCACTTGATGATGCCGAAGGAGTATGTGAGGACCGGTATCGGCGGTATCGCGAAATGTGGCTTTTGTAAGATTTCTGGAATTTAGTTTTATAGCTTAATGAGGCGAGACATGGCCGACTCTACACTAGGCCGGAGCCTTAGATGTGGCAACGTGGCTTAGCTGTCAAATAGTGGCCCTATATAGTTTCAGAATAATTATTACATTTTATATGTATTAGAGTACATCTCGGTTAATAAATTAAGAAAAATACTTTTTAGAACTACTACTACTAATACCACTTACATCTGATGTCTGTTTCATCACAGTCAGACACTACAAAATAAAAATAAACGCAACCTGTTTCCTGCTGCCACTTCCACTTCCAGTTAAATTAACACTCAATTTACCTTGTAAATTGTCACTTGAGCTAGAAAAATTCACTATTAGGTCACTGTGAAGCCATTCTTGCTGGTCTTGATTTCCCTTTCACTATCAAATCCTTTCGTAGGTATGCCCCAGGCCATGCCCAGATGAGTTCTATTACCCAGCTGTATTTTTCTGTGATATTTGGGAGGTCCAGAAAACATTATAGGTACCACATTGTGCTTTAAAATAGGTCTTATCCTTTGAAATGTTTGTATTGTCTTTATCCTTATAAATATAACCAGCCCTTCCGAGGAATACCTTTCACACACTTCTGTTTATGTCCCTTATTGGACGCACAATTGCTAGCGCAACCTGGTACTACACACTTTGCAGGCATCTTTTAATCTTTATAGTTTCATTTGTGCAGGTAAATAAGTAGAAACACATTAAGAATCACCTTGCAACGTTCTTTTTAATCTGGAATAAGGTTATGTTGGGCCATGGTTTGGTAGTCCTCTACTGGGCTGCAACCTGGTACTACACGCTTTGCAGGCATCTTGTTATCTTTATAGTCTCGTTTGTGCAGGTAAATAATTAGGAACACATTAACAATCACCTTTCAATCTTATTTTGTTGCCACATCTAAGGCTCCGGCCTAGTGTAGAGTCGGCCATGGTTAACCCGATCATAGTTTCCGTAAAGGCCTCAAGTACTTGCACATACTACTTAACTAAAAAATATCGAATTGGTACCGGTATCGATATTTAATCTCTATCCAGACTTCACGCCCGTAAAATCATCCCAAGGTCAAATTCTGTGGAAACATTGCCGACTCTACACTAGGCCGGAGCCTTAGATGTGGCAACGTCGCTTAGCTGTCAAATAGTGGGCCGGTTAGCCGGTTACTGTGGGTCGAACGCCGAACCGACTTGGCGGGCGCATTTCGCGGAAAATTTAATTTGTTTTATGGTTTCAGAATATACTTATTACACTTTATATGTATAAGGATTCATCTTGGTTGATAAATTAAGAAATACACTTTTTGAAAAAATATGAATAGTGAAAAATGCCAGTAGTATCAGTACAAAAATGTAACATGTCCTTCACTATCAAACCTTTTTGTAGGTCTGTGTTTTTCTGTGATATGTGGGAGGGCCAAGAAACATTGTAGGTACCACATTGTGCTTTAAAATAGGTCTTATTGTTGGAAATGTTTGTAAATTATTGTCTTTATCCTTATAAATATAACCAGCCCTTACGAGGAATACCTTTCACCCACTTCTATTTCAAATGTTCGTCTTGAGGAAAATTTTTGAACACCGTAATATGTCCTTCTTTATTAGAAGCACAATTGCCAGTGCAACCTAGTACTACACACTTTACAGGCATCTTTTTATAGTTTCGTTTGTGCAACTAAATAAATAAAAACACATTATAAATCGCCATATTACAGTGCTCCGGCCTAGAGAGTAGAGTTGGCCATGGTGGAAACCACGTGGGGGCAACTAGCATTACAGAAGGGGAAACAGGGCGGGGCCAATGTGGCGGACATATTGCAACCCAAAATAATGGCGGCCCAGACCACAGAAACACTAATCAGCCCGCATTTCTGTGATCCGTGGTTGACAACGGCGCGAAATTCAATGATCTTCTCTAAAGGTTCTTCATGATGTCTTCAGTTTTTAAAAGCGACACATTAGCTTTAACCATGATACTACGACTTACCACAGTGACCTAATAGTGAATTAGTGGAAATTTACAAAGTAAAAATTGAGTGTTCATTCAAGTGGAAGTGGCAGCAGGAAACAGGTTGCGTTTATTTTTAGTTTGTAGTGTTTGAATACGATGAACCAGATCAGATCAGATGTAGGTGGTATTAGTATCAATGAATATAGACATTCCTTTAAATTAATAAATCATAATTTGTTGGTGATTTGAGTTAGATTTTACCACTGTCATTAAGGATATCCTGTTGGTCTCAAATAGATAATACTTTGGCACACTATTTAAACTATTTTCAAATAGGTTTTCTGTTGATTTAATGTTAAAACCTTTTCTATGTCCAGCCAAAGGAAGTTTACAATTTTGTGAGAGAGAATAAGTTGCCAGTTTTACCACCATCCTAAATATTCCTCAAAACTTTGCAGTTCTTTAAAAATTGTACCTGACAGAAAATATGCCTTACATTAAAACTGTTGCAGAGGGTTTATTATTCTCGGAGAAGTACATTGTTTTACAAATTGATGAAATATCAGTCTGTATAAATGTTCTTGTCATTACAAAAATTATAGGTAGGACATGAAGGACAAAATTATTTGATAGGTATATTGAATACATACAGCTTATAGTTGGTAGGCGTAATCCTTCCATCAGAGTATACACCTCAAATTACAGTCCTTATTCACAATAGGTATTGTTAAAATTTTGATTTCAGGCCAATAGGTATAAAAGTAAGTTTTTGGGCAATTGCACAAAGCAGTTCTAATGAAAATTGCAAAAGAATACATCAATATACATACAGATGAGTTTGTTTTAGACACATTTGTTCATCCATGGCCGACTCTACTCACTAGGCCGGACCATTGAAATATGGCAACACTGAATAGCGGGCCGAGCTTTTATTTATTTTAAGTCATTAGTGTAATTTTCCAGAGTAAAAAATAAGATTGGAAGGTGATTTTTAATGTGTTTTTAAAAAGATGCCTGCAAAGTGTGCAGTACCAGGTTGCACTAGCAATTGTGCTTCCAATAAAGGACATATTAGCGTGTTCAATTTTATTTTATTTTAAAGCACACTGTTGATACCTACAATGTTTTTTGGACCTCCGAAATATGACAGAAAAATACAGTTCTAATAGAAGACATCTGGGCACACCTACGAAAAGATTTGATAGTGAAGGGGAATCAAGACCAGCAAGAATGGCTTCAAAGTGACCTAATAGTGAATTTTTCTAGCTCAAGTGAAAATTTACAAGTAAATTGAGTGTTCATTGAAGTGGAAGTGGCAACAGGAAACAGGTTACGTTCATTTTTATTTTGTAGTTTTTGACTAGGATGAACCAGACATCAGATGTAGGTGGTATTAGTATCAATGAATATAGACGTTCCTTTAAATCAATAAATCATAAAATAGAAAATATTTTGGCACACTATTTTCAAATAGGTTTTGTATTGATGCTAAAGCCTTTTCTACGTCCAGCCAAAAAAAGTTTGTGAAAGAGAATAAGTTGCCAATTTTATCACCATCCTAAATGTTCCTCAAGACTCTGCAGTTCTTTAAAAATTGCACTCGACAGAAAATATGCCTTACATTAAAACTGTTGCAGAGGGTTTATTATTCTCGGAGAAGTACATTGTTTTACAAATTGATGAAATATCAGCCTGTATTAAACGTTCTTGTCATTACAAAAATTATAGGTAGAACATGATGAAAGGACAAAATTATTTGGTAGGTATATTAAATACATACAGCCCCTTCCCTCAGAGTATACAGCTCAAATTATAGTCCTTATTCACAATAGGTATTGTTAAAATTTTGATTTCAGGCCAATAAATTGCAAAAGAATACATCAATATACATATAGATGAGTCTGTTTTAGACACATTTGTTCATGTAATCAACCCCAAACTGATGAAATTCTGCTTGAATTAATGTTGTTAATGTAGCAAATATTTTTATTAATAATTACACTGAAACACTTCAAGACAAAATACAGACTGAAAAAACTAAAAAGAGGAAATCTAATGGAGTATTTTTCTTAATTTATCAACCGAGATGAACTCTTAATACATATAAAATGTAATAATTATTATTCTGAAACTATAAAACAATTTACGGTAACCGGACCACTATTTGACAGCTAAGCCACGTTGCCACATCTAAGGCTCCGGCCTAGTGTAGTCGGCCATGGGAGGGGTCATTCCATAGGTATTGACACTATTGACACTTATTGGGGCCATTCATGGCCGACTCTACACTAGGCCGGAACCTTAGATGTGGCAACGTGACTTAGCTGTTAAATAGTGGGCCTATAGTTTCAGAATAATTATTACATTTTATATGTATTAGAGTTCATCTCGGTTAATAAATTAAGAAAAATACTTTTTAGAACTACTACTACTAATACCACTTACATCTGTTGTCTGGTTCATCATAGTCAGACACTACAAAATAAAAATAAACGCAACCTGTTTCCTGCTTCCACTTCCACTTAAATGAACACTCAATTTACTTTGTAAATTGTCACTTGAGCTGGAAAAATTCACTATTAGGTCACTGTGAAGCTATTCTTGCTGGTCTTCATTCCCTTTCGCTATCAAATCTTTTCGTAGGTATGCCCAGATGCATGCCCTCGTTGGCATGCCCAGATGAGTTCTATTAACTGTCTTTTTCTGTGATATTTGGGAGGTCCAGAAAACATTGTAGGTACCACATTGTGGTTTAAAATAGGTCTTATCCTTTGAAATGTTTGTAAATTATTGTCTTTATTCTTATAAATTTAACCAGCCCTTATGAGGAATACCTTTCACCCACTTCTGTTTATGTCCTTCATTGGAAGCACTAATTGCTAGTGCAACCTGGTACTACACACTTTGCAGGCATCTTTTTATCTTTATAGTTTCGTTTGTGCAGGTAAATAATTAGAAACACATTAAAAATCACCTTCTACTCTTCGTTGTTACTATGGAAGGTTATGTTGCTATGTCCTTGATTGGAGGCACAATTGCTATTGCAACCTGGTACTACACACTTTGCAGGCATCTTTTTATCTTTATAGTTTCGTTTGTGCAGGTAAATAATTAGAAACACATTAAAAATCACCTTCCAATCTTATTGTTTACTCTGGAAGAATTACACTAGAGACACAAGCTCGGCTCCCGATTCAGTGTTGCCATATTTCAATGCTCCGGCCTAGTGGGTAAAGTAGGCCATGATTGTACCCATTGACATTCTAACCTAATAGCTGTACTCCGTACCTGTAACCGTACCTGTTTTGTGTTGTACCCTTTACCACAGAGCAGAATATCTTTGAGGATTTCCAAAAATGGTTCCCAGTTTCCACCATGGCCAACTCTACTCTCTAGGCCGGAGCATTGTAATATGGCGATTTATAATGTGTTTTTATTTATTTACTTGCACAAACGAAACTATAAAAAGATGCCTGTAAAGTGTGTAGTACTAGGTTGCACTGGCAATTGTGCTTCTAATAAAGAAGGACATATTACGGTGTTCAAAAATTTTCCTCAAGACGAACATTTGAAATAGAAGTGGGTGAAAGGTATTCCTCGTAAGGGCTGGTTATATTTATAAGGATAAAGACAATAATTTACAAACATTTCCAACAATAAGACCTATTTTAAAGCACAATGTGGTACCTACAATGGAGGCACAATTGCTATTGCAACCTGGTACTACACACTTTGCAGGCATCTTTTTATCTTTATAGTTTCGTTTATGCAGGTAAATAATTAGAAATACATTAAGAATCACCTTCCACTCTTCGTTGTTACTATGGAAGGTTATGTTGGTATGTCCTTGATTGGAGGCACAATTGCTATTGCAACCTGGTACTACAGACTTTGCAGGCATCTTTTTATCTTTATAGTTTCGTTTGTGCAGGTAAATAATTAGAAACACATTAAAAATCACCTTCCAATCTTATTTTTCACTCTGGAAGATTACACTAATGACTTAACAACAAACAAAAGCTCGGCCCGATATCCAGTGTTGCCATATTTCAATGCTCCGGCCTAGTGAGTATAGTCGGCCATGGGCCATTCCATATGTATTGACACTTCATTGGTTTAACGTTTAACCTTATACGAGAAAGTCGACGATTGTCTATACTCTGTTAGCTGATACTTTAAACTGGCTTGACGTCTATTTGATAGGTATCAGCTGACGAAGAAGTGTATCTCAAATTTAAATTTTTACTAGTGGTGTTGATTGGCAGTTCTGCGATCAGGACCGTATTAGCAATATTCTTATTGAATATCTCATTCCCAAAAAGTAATGAATATTTTTGTAAACAAGAAATTGCTTCAATATCCAGAAATTCGCAGCAAAAATGGTTGGTAAAAAAGAAACAGATTATTTTATTGATTTGTATATTGTTAGAGACTATGAAAATACTCCTATATCTAGCAATAAGGACAATTAAGTGATTAGCTTACATCATTGGGATATTCATTGGTTAAAACGTACAATTGGAGAAGACTATAAAGTAAGTACATGGAGTAAAATTAATATAATAAAGTAGCTTAACTGATCAGCTTGCGTCATCCTGCCCAGAATCTATCATTTTACCTGCAATATTATAAAATACGTGTTTCTGGTTTATTGACCATCATCAGTGGAACGTAATCCAGTATGCAGGTTGGTTGAATGGATATCCTCTGAAATATAATAATTGATAGTTAGATCTGTACAAAATAATTTTGTAAAAATACGAAAAAGGTGAGTTTTTAAGGTATTTTTGCTTGATATGATAGTCTTGGAGATCAAGTTTCTACAAATCTGAGACAAATATACTAAGCTAGAAATTCCAAAGTTATCATCTAGGATAGAGGTAGTGCACTTTTAGGTGCATGTCATATCAACCTGCAAAGAGAATAGTTACAAACACGTGTCCTTTCAGTTCCATCCACTCTCCAAAAACAAAACAAATACACAACACCGGATATGGTTCTCCATCAAACTCCTCGCATTATTCACTGTCCTCATTATCACCATCCAGATGGATGATGAATGGTTGACGATTTGCTAAAGTTCGCTTTTCTTGCTCCCAATCTGCCATAATAATTTTGTGGGTGTGCTCCACATAATTTGTTCATTGCTCTTGCGTGACAGATTCAAGAGCAATTTCCCAGGTCTTCAGTACATCCTTTGTTTGCAGAATATGTTTGTCATAAAACCTCTTTGCTTGTCTCCAAACCATCGCAATAGCATTATACTCACAATGGTAGGGAGGCAAGCGAAGAACTTCATGACCTTGTTCTGCAATCAAAGCATCTACTGCATACCTTTTCGGTGACTTTGGTTGCTGGTCAATAAGAGCCCACAAATAATTTTTTGTGCGGGTCTCACCGTATGAGATATGCTTCTCGTGCAGCCTCTTCTGCATTTCAATTTTATTTGAAGATTTCGTAGGCATTCTTGTCTAATATGCGACTATGATAAGGCGCATTATCAAGGACTATCATGCTCTTGAACTTCAAATTAGGAAGCAACTGGTTTTGAAGCCAATGTTCGAAGTTTTCAGAGTTCATTTCACTACGATAGTCCCCAGTCTTCAATTTTGATCTAAACAGAAGGCTTGCACCCTCCACAAATCCCATACTGCTACCGGCATGTAAAATTATGTACCTGAAACACATTTTTATCAAGATACATAGAAAACATCTCAGCCTCAGGGTATGAAGAAGCAGCATCAATTATACAATAATATACCTTGCACCTTTTCCTTTCTTGGGCTTAGTTGCATGCACACTACCATCTTGCCATGATCTCCTCACTCTACCATTAGAGAATATCCAGCTCTCATCCAAAAATACCAGTGGCAACTTCCTGTCACCACAATTTTCATTTTCTATATAACGTTCCAGGAAAGATAGCTTCAAGTCATTAATGTGTTGTTGTTCCATCAAATATCGCCTATTATCGTCCTGGCAGTATTGGAAGCCTAATTCTTTGAGTATCCTATGGAGAGTCTTAGGGCCGGTTGTACAAATGCGGGTTTAGCACGAGCTTTGTTAAGCCTAAGCTTAGCTAAGCTCAGGCTTAAAGTCGACACCCGTTGTACAATGGTCGGCTTAGTTAAACCTGGTTGATAATGAAATTCGCTACAGTTGGCATCAATGAAGCAATACGTTCTGACATAACCATCCGAAAAATTACCTTTTTTGGTTAGGCACTTATGACAGTTTGTGTCAAATTTCGGAAACGACCGTTTCTTTCTCTGTTCTTTCATTTGCTCTCTTTGTTAAATTAGACACAAATCTTTCAAAAAATATGACCTAATAAAGTGACAAGCAATTTGAAGGTTTTTTCTTGACATATCATGTCACTTGTATCAGGTTAGGTTTAAAGCTCAGCTAAGCTCGCGTTAAGCTTCGGCTTACGTGCTAAGCTTGGAGTGGGGGGCTAAGCTAGCATTGTACAACGGACGATTTGCAACTGACGTGGTTTAACGTCGGCTTACCTCAAGCCGAAGCTTAAGCTTGCATTGTACAACCGGCCCTTAGTGGAAGCAAAACATATTTGTTTCTCTCTGAGTGCTTCTTGGAGAGACCGCACTGTAACAGCTACATCTATGACAAAAGAAGTATAATAATAATAATAATAATAAACCCATCGGGTGCTAGAACGTTGTCGTTCGTTTGGGGGCTTAGCAAGTGACTTTTTGTCAGGCGAGTTGTGCCGGTGAATGGCTCGTGGTGGGCTTTTATGCCACCGCAGAGCCACGACATCAGCAGGGTCCGTGGTCAAAAGGTCACTTCAACCAAGGCTAGCACACCAAGGGAGCTGGGCGCTCGGTAGATCTTACCCTACCTAGTACCAAGCTCCTTTCCCCAAGCTATCCTGACTTCCGTCAGATAGGGGTTTGGCAAATCTGGGAAAATATGCCACAGAGGGCTGAGCGCCGGTCCTTCTGTTACACACCGTTATTTCTCCCCACACTTCAACGACCTCAGCAGGGCGTGGCTGGGGAACGTCGTGAGGGGTAAGCAACCGGGGGGCTTGCCTTAACCAGCCGGCCCGTGAGGAGAAAGCCTCAACAAAACCCGACAGTAAAGTCGCAAATCCTCCGGAGCACTTTGGGCCAACTTCGGAGTAAATATAAGTCCCTTCTCTCCTGGAATGGGCGTCACCCGGGAGAGCGACTTTTAGATCGTCCCTACTCGTGGGAACACGATGCATAAAGTTACTTCCAAAAATAACCAACGACGGCCTAGGGTACATCGATTAAACTCACCCGAACCCCAAGTTCAAACAGAACAACCCATAGAACGCAACCCAGCTGCGGATGTTTTGCCAGCACAGCTGGCAACCACCAAAGCTGGTAAACCCAGACAGCGCTTACAGTGGACCACTGAAATCAACAAATCTGTAATGCACTGTTACTACACCGCCACAAAACTAGAAACCATCTCTACAGGCTACAGACATGAGCTGCACAGGCTATTTATAGCACAATACCCACACCTCGCAGAACGTGTAACTGAACAGAGACTCAATGACCAAAAACGAGTCATAACAAAAAACAATCGCCTCACACCTGAAGAACTACAAGCTATAAAACTTCTTGTATCCAATGAAATGAATACTGCCCATCCGAATGACCCGCAAACCTCAAACACAAACACAACCGACAACACTAGCATACACTTAGAGGTAGATCCAGAACATGAGCATACACAAGATATACCAGACACCGCTGTCCAGCCTAATGTTTCGTTAGCTATTGAAACAATCACAGAAGGACATGCCATTCATTCCCGAAATAACCAACCTCCAAACAAAGACACAACCAATAACACCAGCATACACTTAGAAATAGATCCAGGACATGATCATACACCAGAAACAAAATGCACCAACTTACCTTCCACAACCACACGAAACCAACATATTACTATACCAGCAGCCATCACACAATCTGCCGAACAAGTGATGAGCACACAATACAACAAATGGTATGGCACCAATCCTGTACTGCGAGATCCCCTGCCCAGACTAATTTTTAAAAACAACACCCGACAAATATTACATACACTAAATGCCAACATAATACCACAATTCTTAACCAACGACAGTGACCTCGAGGATATCCACACTGTTATATATGCTGCTGCAGCAACCACACTCACAGTTAACGGCCAAAAACTTCCAAAGCGATCTAAAAACCACACAAGCAAGAGATCTAAACCTAGATGGCAAATTAGAATCGAAAATAAAATGAGCACACTCAGAAAGGATCTCGCACACCTCACGCAATACACCAATAATAACAACCTCTCAAAACGCATACAGACAACAATAAATAGACTCAAATCTAAATCACCACAACAAACAATACCCGAAATAGCCGATACACTTAAACAAAAACTTGCAGTTTATGCAGCTAGACTTCGCAGATACAATGAATCCAACGACAGAAAGGATGCCAACAATCTTTTTCAGAAAAGTGAAAAGCAGTTTTACCAAAAAATAACGTCAACAACTCAGATAACAACAATAGAACCTCCAACTAGACAGGAGTTAACCGAGTTTTGGGGTAGCCTATGGTCTGAACCCAAAACACATAATGACAACGCTCCATGGATCAGACAAGAAGAGGAAAAACAACAACACATACCGGAACAGGGAGACGTTATTCTTACACCACAGGAAATAGCTGAGACAATAAAGCATACCCACAACTGGAAGTGCCCGGGTGTAGATAACGTGCAAAATTTCTGGTACAAGCAATTCACTGCAACCTATGAAGTGCTCACAAACCAAATCAATAAAGCATTACTCCAACCCAATAGGCTTCCCAAATTCCTCACACAGGGGATAACGTATATAAAACCTAAAAACGCAGACACCAAGAACCCTGCCAATTACCGCCCGATCACTTGTCTCCCCACCTTATACAAGATCATCACAGCAACAATAGGCAAAAGGATTGAACAACACCTCACGCAAAACAACATCCTGACTGAAGAACAAAAAGTTTGTAGAAAACAAAGCCAAGGTTGCAAGGAACAACTTATAATTGATAGTGTGATCATGGAGCAAACCAGAAAAGAACACCGGAATCTTCATGCCTGTTTTATCGATTATAAAAAGGCTTTCGACTCTGTGCCCCATAGCTGGCTAAAGAAAACTCTTGAAATATATAAAATCAACTCAGGGCTTCGTCAGTTTCTTACAAGAACCATGGAGACATGGCGAACAAACATATACCTTCAAACTGAGGACGGCCATACCCAAACGGATGAGCTACACATACGTCGTGGTATCTTCCAGGGTGACTCTCTCAGTTCACTATGGTTCTGCCTCTGTCTAAATCCGCTCTCTAACACGCTTAACGACACAAACTGTGGGTTTACCATCAGACACCAGAGAGTAAATCTACACAAAATTAATCATCTCCTCTACATGGATGATATAAAACTATATGCGGCCACAGAAGTGCAACTGAGAGAATTGCTCAGAATAACGGAAGTTTGTACGTCAGACATGAGGATGGAGTTCGGAATGAGTAAATGCAAGGTGCTCCACATCAATAAAGGCCAATGGAAAAACCATCCCCAACAAGAAGTAGTGACTGGCCAAACGCTCAACAACATGGACAAAGATGAAACATACAAGTACCTGGGCTTCAATCAGAACGTTAAAATAGACCACACACAAGTCAAGGCACAACTAACACGAGAATTTAAAGACCGCCTCACTAGACTATTAAAAACAAAACTCAATTCTAGAAATATTACAAAAGCCATTAACACGTTTGCGATACCTGTACTCACATACTCCTTTGGTATCATCAAGTGGTCACACACTGATATAGAAAACATTCATATACTTATAAGAACTGAATTCACGAAACACAGAATGTCGCATCCGAATGCGTGCAAGGAAAGGCTCACCATAGACAGAGAACAAGGGGGCAGAGGAATTATCGACATACATTCACTTCACACAAAACAAATAAAAACACTCAGATATTTTTTCCACAGCAAACAAACAAACTTACATAAGGCAATAGTAAAAGCAGACAAAAACTACACACCACTCGCCCTTTCTTGCCCAGACCATGCTGCAGACGCTCACAATCACATACAATCACAACAAGAAAAAAATAAATACTTGGTCCCAGAAGGCACTCCATGGCAAACATAGATACCGTGTAACACAAGACCACATTAATAGAAAGCAGTCATACACCTGGCTGCAAGATGGCCAGCTCTTTCCAGAAACGGAGGGCTTCATGCTAGCTATCCAGGACCAAGTCATTGCGACACGAAATTACAAG
The DNA here is from genome assembly GCA_951848785.1 of Callosobruchus maculatus. Lineage (NCBI taxonomy): Eukaryota > Metazoa > Arthropoda > Insecta > Coleoptera > Chrysomelidae > Callosobruchus > Callosobruchus maculatus. The sequence continues at coordinate 144,021 of CATOUR010000191.1, read as the reverse complement.
AAGTATATAATTAAAGATCCATCTATCACCGACGATAGTTGCAGAAAATGCCACCAACAGAAGGAAACAATAGAACACACAACAAGTGGATGTAAAACTCTCGCTGGAACTGAGTACACAGCCAGACACAACTCTGCAGCTAAAGTCATACATCAGGCACTTGCCACAACAAACAAACTAACTGAAAACACAGATCCATATTATAATTACACACCGACCTCAGTACTCGAAAACAATAAATTCAAACTATACTGGGACATTGAAATACACACAGACAAAACCATCCCAGCCAATAGACCAGATATTGTTTTTCAGTCAAAGGCAGATAAAGTGACCTATTTGATAGATATTGCGATTCCCAATGATATGAATATCCAAAACGCCTACACTGGGAAGATATCTAAATACACAGATCTTGCCATAGAAATAAAACGGCTCTGGAAACAAAACAAAGTTATTATTGTCCCTCTCATAATGTCGGTCTTAGGCCTTACACCAAATACATTTACTCCACACCTGCAACAGCTGGGCCTGGACGAAAAGTTACACAAAACCTTCCAAAAGTCTGTAATCCTCAAGACCTGTAGCATTGTACGCTCGTTCCTGAATTCCGAATAAAAATAGGTCAGGTGTTGACTTGGCACAGCCCGTCAATACTTGTTACTACCGCAACTATGCGAGAAAAAATAGAAAAATATATAATAATAAAACGTCTTTATTTTAACCTCAGCGAAGTTCAGCAGCGCTGTTCTACTCAACTGAGGACCTTTAAATGTTACAAAAAACAAAATTAGATCATATGTTACAATAAACGTCTAGAAATGTAAATAATACTCAACAGAAAATAAAAAATAATAAGTTACATAGTTCACAATCACCTCCACAATCTACTGTCTTAAAGATCTGGCTTGTTCATCCAACAAATATCTTTTGTACCTTTTCCTAAAAGCAGAGGGAGCCGATGTACGTTTTATCGAAGTCGAAATTTTATTGTAAAGTTTAGCAGCATTATAAGTAAACGATCGCTCATAAATGGATGTTTTATGCATGGGGATACTTAGAAGTTGAACATTGCGTGTATTGGCACTATGTTCCATATACCTGTATCTTAATTTTGCATGAAGATACTTTGGTATCTTAAGCTCGATTGTTTTGTGTATTAAGCATGCCAGATGCAATAAACGTCTATTTTTGAGATTCAGCCATTTAATTTTATTTATATGAGGAGAACAGTGCGTTCTTCTTATTAAAAATATTTTTTGCAACAACATGCATACCCCAAATATTTAAAACCTACACATTCGAAGAACACACACAGTCAACATGAAATAAAATTCTACTACACATTCACTTTGAATTTAACAGTTTGAGAAACTGATGTTAGTAAACATGCAAAGTAAGAAGCACTATAAATTAATTGCACTAATGGTTAGTATTGTCTAAATTGTAAAATACCTCATGCAAACCAATAACTTCACATAGATGTATTATATGTATAGAGTATTATAAAGAATAAGCCCCACATCATGCTACATTGGGATCTTGTGTAGCCATATTAGCAAAAAAATGTATATATGTATACTTCCTGGAAATTCATAATTCCATTTGCTTGATCGGTAATAATAATAATAATAATAATAAGTTAGGCCTGGACGAAAGGTTACACAAAATATTTCAGAAGTCTGTAATCCTGAAGACCTGCAATATTGTGCGATCCTTCCTAAATTCCGATCCGTAATAGTTCAGATGCTGACTTGGCACAGCCCGTCAACACCTGTTGCTACCGCAGTCATGCGAGAGAAACTTGGAAAATCAGGATAATAATAATAAATGGTCTTTATTTTAACCTCAGCGGAGTCAAGCTCAGCTTTTCAACTCAACTGAGGACCTCAATTACCACATACAATATGAGCATAGGTAGCAACTAATATAATACATGTAGAAAAAAAAATAACAAAAGTTAAACTAACAGTTACAGATATAAATGCAATTTAAAGTGATATAAATGTGTGTATATAAATAAATATGAAATGACTGTAACTTACTAATACTTCATTGAAAATACCTAATCAAATAATACTTAATATTTGTAACTCCCAAAAGTAACTGAAAAGAGAAACCGATAAAACAGTTCAAATAAAATACTTAGGTATATGATTATATCAATACTTGTTGGGACAACAATAACCTTTTGTAGCAGTTTTTGAAAGAGGAGGTTTTATCACGTATGATGTGAGGAATGTTGTTATAAATTTTGGCGGAATTATATGAGAATGATCTCTCATAGAGTGATGTTCTATGATATGGTATTGAAAGCTGACTCAGGCCCCTAACATTGACACTATGACACATGTGTCTAAGCTTCAACTTATCAAACAAATACTTTGGCTCCTTATTGATAACAATGTTGTGGACTAGAGAGGCCAGGTGTACTGCTCTTCTGTTATGCATTTTCAACCATTTCAGGTTATTTATATGCGGTGTGCAGTGCTCCCTGCGATTAAATTTTGTGATAAACCTTGCACAAGAGTTTTGTAGTTTCTGAATTTTATTAGCGCTCAACTGGTCTAAGCACGGTCCATACACCACGTCTCCATAATTAGTTAAATTGAGCACCAAACTGTCACACAAACGCTTTTTTAATTCACTGTCTAAAAAGTGCTTGCTTCGGTATAAGTTTCTTAGAGCGTTATAACCTCTTTGAATAATTTGATTCACATGACTTCTAAACCTTAAATCGTTATCCATAAGAAATCCCAAATTTCTTACTAAATTCGTAGCACAGACAATTTCTGTATCGATATTAATTTTGAAATCACTACTTACTTCGTGCCGAAAGGGACCAAAAATGATAAGCTTGGTCTTTAGGCCGTTCAACTTCAATCCATGATTCTGAGAGTACTTGGTCAAGTTACTGACTGCTAATTGTAATACATGCTGACTATTTCGAACACTGTCTTTTTGAAAGTTAATATATATTTGAGTATCATCAGCAAACTGATGCATTTTACAGCCTTCAACAAACCCATTCATATCAAAAACATATAGGATGAAAAGTAATGGACCCAGGACAGACCCTTGCGGAACTCCCTTTTTAATTATACCTACTTCTGAATTATTATTATTTAGAGAAACATACTGATTTCTATCCTCAAGATAGCTGCTGATAAGCTCTCTAGATTTACTCGAGAAATTAAGATATTTTAATTTTGCACACAATAGTTTATGATCCACCAAGTCAAACGCTTTTGTGAAATCTAATAAAACTAAGGCGGTAGCTTCCCCTTTATCATAAGCTTCGATTATATCGTCCACTATTTTTAACATAGCTGTTGTGCTGCTGTGTGCCTTCCGATAACCCGACTGAGTTACTGGATAAATGTCTCTTTCCAGTAAGTACTCTTTAATTTGACTTGCCAGAATTTTCTCAAATATCTTAGATATTGTGGGTAGTAAGCTTATAGGTCTTATTTCATTCAGGGATTTTGGATTTTTTACTTTGGGTAGCGGTACAACAACAGCTGTTTTCCAATGCTCAGGAAAGTGACCTTTGTCTAAGCAACAGTTGAATAAATGAATTAAGTGTGGAGTAATAAAGGGCAAACACAGTTTCAACATCTGAAAATTGATACCATCGGAGCCACAAGAGTTGGACTTTATGGATTTTATAGCATCACTCATCATTTTTTCAGTAACCCTATGGAAGTTAAAACTATTAGGATTACCGGGTATTCTGCGTGTAAGGTAGTAATTAAGTGTATCATTAGGCACATCCACAGATAAGGCTTTTACGGATTCAACAAAGTGGTTGTTTATTAAGTCTGGATCATTGAAAATATCTGGGAGCTCGTAAGATTTTTTATTATATACATTTAACTGTTGTAAAGTACCCCATAAAGTTTTGCTGTCACCGAATTTGCTCAAATGACTTAAATATGACTTTTTTTCCTGCCTAACAGCATCAACTACAAGATTTCTCATTTCTTTATATTCCTTCCAGTCATTTTCCTCTCGCGTGTGTTTATATTTCCTGAGTCGAACATCTCTCTCTTTCATCATCATTTTGACAACATCTGTTAGCCAGGCTGCTTTAGGTTTGCTGATTTTCCTTGTTACTAATGGTGCATGTATATCAAAAATGTGTAATAGTGTGTTATTTATAATTTCAACTTTCGCATTGATAGAATCGTTAGTGTAAAATTCATACCAATTGGCACTCTCTAAATCCATTTGAAAGTTATTCAAATCAAAATATTTGAAATTTCTATATGTTTTAAATTTATATCCCGGTTTCTTATATTCTAATGTCAATTCAAATTTGATAACCTGATGATCACTTACTCCATGTAAATCTATATGGACTATCTCAGACTGTACAAGATCAGCATTGCTTACAGCAATAATGTCTAACAGACTTTTTTCCTAGTAGGATTTTGTACGATTTGTTTCATGTGGTATGTATCTAAGATATCGTCAAAAGTCTCACTGGCCCTACTGCATTGTAGTAGGTTGATATTAAGGTCACCAACTATTATAACTTCATCACATCTAGGTAAAACTTCCTCTAAAAAAGTGTTAATCATATTCATACATGTGTTAAAATTGGAGGGATTCGGAGGCCTATATAAAACACCTAACGCAATATTTACAGTAGACACCTTAAGCATTAACCATATACTTTCAAGAGGATTACTTACATAATCATCAAACGTTAAAATAGAAGCATTTAGTGAAGATAGCACATATACACCCACACCACCACCCCTGCTCCCCCTGTCTGCTCTGAAAAAAGTATATCCTTCAATCTCTATTAATTGTTCTGGAATCTTATCAGTCAACCAAGTCTCAGTCACACCTAATATGCTGATATTTTCAGCTTGTAACAAATACTTTACTTCATTCAGTTTAGGGCAGAGGGAACAAATATTGATGTGAGCAACTTTCAAGTTATACTTATGCATTGAAAACGCTTTTCCTTACCGTTATTGACCAGATGAAGAACATACATTTAGATTTACTTCCCTCTCAATGCTTCTATTTCGGATAATGAATTTATTTTCACCGCCACATCACCATCTAACTTTCTTATATATATTTGACCATTTTTGCACCACACATATTTAAATCCATCACTCTTGAGTTCCCTGGCTTTCTTGAAGATCTCCCTCGTTGCTCTAGGCAAGTCCTCGTTGATATAGATCGGCGTCGATAGTTCGCTTATTCCGCAATTTTGGCAAGTTAACGCAACTTTTTTCCTTTTTTCCAATACCTGATTTCGTTTTTCACCAGTTGGAAATTGCACAACTATGACTGAATTACTGGTTTTAGTGGGAAGCACAGAAACGCTGAAGCCTTCCTTTCCTTCATCCAATTTACTTAATACTTTTTTAATGTTAACTTCAGCATCTTTGTCACCTTTAATCCCAGTAATTATCACATTCTTTTTTCTTTCCTCTACTTCATCTCTAAAAACTTTTTTCTTCAAGCTAATCATTTCCTTCTCTAGCTCATTGACCCTGCACTTTAGTCTCTCCTGTTCTTTTTTCAGATTCTTATTCTCTTCCTTCATGGATTCCAAGGTTTTTTGCAATGTTTCCATGATTTCTCCATTGAAAGTAACCGCCTTTTCCAATTCATTGAACTTGGAGTTTATCACTTGTAAAATGTCCTTATTACTAGGGTTATCCTCATCTTCATTATCAGTAATATCCGAGTCATCAGAGTCATCCATGCAGCTACTGCATAACCACTTTTCATCAGTCAATTTTTTCTCAAATGCAAGAAACTGTTCACTTGTAAGGCCTGAACATTTTTTATGAAACCAGTTACTACATTTTCCTGAACACCTGAGGCTGTACTGTGATTTGGTAATCTGTGCGTTGCATTTTCCGCACAAGCAGCTCTTCGATTTCTTTTTCGTCATAACAGCAACCCAAGCCGACCAGACTATAACACTTGTTTGATTGGAATTCCTTGTTTTGGCGGAGTAGTTTTTTGACTCGAGAGTTATTTTTATCTGTTTATTTCCACTGTATTCACTTAATTAACGAGAAAAAGGAAACTCGTTTGCAATTACTGAATTTTGCACCATAAGAATTATATCCCAGCTGTATTAATTTGTGTGTCTCACTAATACTTTTGCGAATGTAGTAAACTGGAAAATACGTCCGTACGCTACCGTTGCTACTACTGTACTACTACTGTAATAGAACCATACATATAGCAGCACCTTACTGCTGATGCAGTTTATCCAAATACATGCTTTTCAGAACAAAACCTGTATTTGTCGAACTGAAACCTTTTGATATGCGAGTTAAAAACGTCATTGGATAATTCCTTACTATATGCATAAGGGCCGGTTGTACAATGCAAGCTTAAGCTTCGGCTTAAGGTAAGCCGACGTTAAGCCACGTCAGTGGCAAAATGTCCATTGTACACTTAGACAAGGAAAGAGAGAGGACGGAACCCGCGACTGACATTTCTGATACCAAATGGCACCAAAGCGCTATTCCCAGTGGCGTAACTAATGGGATTAACGTTCTGGTTGAGCTATTTGTAGAAATAATCTTTTTCAAATAAAATTTAATGAAATATTGTTATTCAGGGTTTCTATATGGCCAATTTCGCCATCCACAATTAAAACTTAAGTGACTAACATTACCGTAACCGTGATTTTCATTCGACTGCTGTTTTGTGGCCAATAATATATAAAAATTGATAATGTATATATTTTATTCAGTCATGAACATGTTATGTTCATTTGCAGTATATGACTGATGGAAGACACGATTATACTTCTACCCAGAAAGAAAAAAACTGCTTGTAGTTTGTAGTAAATCAATTTTTTATTATTAAAGAACACATAATACCTATAGTATATTTATATTTATTGACATTATGTTTATATATAAAATACTGTCTATTACATACTGTAAACAGAAGCAGCAATAAAACATTTTTGTTATTATAGATTAGCTTACGAGATTGAGGAATTTGATGCCTTCAATCTCGGAGTCCCCATATGCAGTAAAAAAATCTACTTGCTGTTACGCTGTTACTTGCTGTTTGTAGTGTGTAATGAAGAGCAGTATTTTTAATTACTCCAACGAGGCTTTTTTATACATAACTTCTTTTTGCGACGGTGGCAATAATTAATGAAAAAGCTGGGGGGTTAAACATAAAAATTATCTCAGACATGAAATAAAGTAAGTTTTGGGCTAGAAATACAAAGGTCCTTTAATCTTATCCAAAATCAAAACATTTACAAAATTAGAAAATGACTCCTAGATTAGCTAGTAGTAAATAAAAACGAACAATTCATTCAATATAGGTGAGGTCCTATAACTTACATAGAAATTACAACTCTATTTTATCACTTAACCCCTTGCTTCCAGTAAGTTCTAATTTATTGCAGTTATGTATTTACTTATGGGGAAGTTTGGGTGAAACTCAGTATTGTGTGCTTCAACAAAAATAATTTTTTTGTAGGAACGTGGCATTTCGCTTGCTCCTACAATTGATGGCAGTCAATATTACAGTCACGAAGGTCAAAAACTACCAATATTTTACTGCCCTTTAAACAGAATCATTTTTGTTAATTGGCTCCGAACTGGATTGTCCTGTTGTGATCGAGATTTTACAATAAAATGGATTCTGATATTTAAGTATTTTGTGCATACAGCTTTTATTAAAAAATATATATGATTTACATCATTTTCTAATACGTGACGTTCTAAGCAGCTGAAAATAGGGGTGCCTAGAAAACTTGATATTATTTTGCTTATCAGCAAAGGTACAAAATGTTTGGTGTGAATACAATTTTCATTAACTCTCAGAAAATGTTCCGATTTCAAACATATCTTGATAACATCATTTGATGGGTAAGTCAGACCGCCGTGGCTTTTAAATTCAATTAGGGAATTGAGAAACCGATCTCTAGTACCAATCAATGCTGTGACACATGTTTCACATTTTATTGTTTTTTGTAATTGGTGCGAAACATAACCAGCAATATATTGCACAATTTGGGATGAACATTCACTTATCACAGGTGCATTCATGATGTAGTCATGATCCTTCCAAATAGTTTCTAGATCATCAGAAGGCTCATTTATGTCTATTAAACTATGGTTCGATAAACTACTATTAATTACATCTTCAGACCTTACATTTTTTGTAGAACTACTTAGAATAGGGATTTGATCTAATGGAATACAGTTACCCATACCGCCCTCTCTAATTTCTGCTCGAACCAGAAGCCTTTTGTAAGCAGCTAGAAACTGTCGAGCGGTTGGGTTATTATTCCAGCCACCTCTTGATCTAATTGACGAAAAGAATAATTCTAAATGATCTTGACTAATCTTATACAACGGAAGGTACAGTAATGTTTTTCTCTCAGAAACAAGTTCTTTGTACAATCCTAAAGAACTTGATAATGAAATTATTAATCCAATAAACCCAGTTTTTCTGTTAGACATGATTACTTGCTCATTATTAGATAATTTCAACTTTGAAAGATAAAAAATTGCACTATTGATAAATTCCGCAGATCGATCTATATTTTTTTGACATAATGCTTTTTTATAACCTGGTGCTACTAGGGTTCTGCTGTTTAAAATATCGAAAATGCTATTTACAATTCTAATAAATTTAACTGTTGCCTGACTACCTTTAAAATCCTCAAGATTCAGCTTTTTTTCGCAATACTCAATAGCATCGGCTACTGATGCACTAAGTAACTGAACTGCAAGCCGAACCTTCATTTTTTGTTTGAAAAAAATAATATGAGCGCGACGTAACTTATTCCCTAAATGTAAGCCCTCGCTAGTTTGCAGCTTCTCTAGAAGCGCTATGTATTTCCATTGAATAAAATTGTTATCACAATCAATTAGGATTTTCTTTTCACCAAATGCATTGCGAACAAGTTTTATCATATGACATGGATCATAAAAAATATATACATTGTGATCTGTAACTCTGAAACTTGTCTGTATATTTGAAATGTTAAATAAGAATCCAAAGTTATGACACATAGCGGTATTAGATGGAGCACCATCGAATGTGATTGACATAACTTTGGCTCCCGTATCTTCAATCAGATGGATGCATTGAGATACAATTGAATGTTTTTGACTGCCATTCAAAGAATCTGTAAGAAAGTAACCGACAGGTAATTTCCAAGTTCCATTGATGCAAACCAACATTATAACAAAAGCTTCTTTGGCTAAAGCATTAGAGTCATCGTTTAAATTTGCACCACAGTTCACATAACCATGGAATTTTTTTCCATCCCATTCTAAATGTTTCCGTATGGCTATTTCATCGATAATTAATGAACAAATTATTGGTCTGTCAGATGATTGAACCTTATTTCTTAAGGTATTTATTGATTCCTTGGTAAAACCAGGCTCAGCATCCACATTCTGAAACCATTTAGCAATAGTTTTGCTATGCGGGAGACAAGTGTCAAAAACATCTCTCACATAGTTGTATGCCTTTGGTGAAAAAAAATTTAATGTCAGGGCAAATTTCCTAAGTTCAGGTGAATATTGAACATTTCTCCCCATTTTTCTGTTCAATATTTCTATGTTAACCTTGCTCATATTTTGAACTAAAACTAAATTTTCTTGAGATAGTAAATTTTGTCGCTCTAATTCCTCAGCAATTATTTTTAAAGAGGCTATTTTTTTGTGTGCTCTTTTCAGTGATTGACCAAGGGCACGGATTTTTTTCGTTTTTTCCTTATTCTTATCTTTTTGCAGCAGCAGTTCTCTTCTAAGTTTCTTTTTCCGGGGAGAGTCGTCCTGTGCAGCCAGAGCTGAGGTTGATGGCGATGGTTCTGGATGAACATCACGTTCACGGGGTCTTTTTCTTTCTTTTGCCTAAAATAACAGAGCTGTATATTAGACAATGTTTGAAACATTATTTCCGAAAGAAAGACAGAACAAATTAATTTATGATTTAAGTAGATGTGAATGAGTGACTGAATCTTATAGGAAAAGTGACAGTAACATTTTGTTTTGATTTCGTATCGAGTAAACACACCTAAATATAGTTGTTTAATAATGTAACTGTAACACAAGAAATTATTACATTTTTGAGGTTAGCTGCCTTTTGATTTTCATAGCTATCAATTTTTAAATGGTTATTCAGCCATTCGTAATCGTATTTCTCCTTACTTTATTGCACTGTTTATTTTGGAAACGTCATCACTAATACTCAAATATAAAACCAAATTTGAGACCATAAATATAGAATATAGGCATAAGGCATAAGAATGATTTTAAATTAATATCACACCCAAATCATAACTCATTAATGATCCAATTATATACAATGGAGTGAAGATTTATAACAAACTTCCCCCTCACAGGTTTTAGTGAATATCCCAAAAGTTTTGTTTGTTATTATATAGCTTTGTCAATAAGAATCTTGTAAATTCTTAGACTATAAAGTATATCGATCTATCTATCTATCCATCTATCCATCTATCCAACTATCCATCTATCCATCTATCCATCTATCCATCTATCCATCTATCCATCTATCCATCTATCCACCTATCCATCTATCCATCTATCCATCTATCCATCTATCCATCTATGCATCTATCCATCTATCCATCTATCCATCTATCCATCTATCCATCTATCCATCTATCCATCTATCCATCTATCCATCTATCCATCTATCCATCTATCCATCTATCCATCTATCCATCTATCCATCTATCCATCTATCCATCTATCCATCTATCCATCTATCCATCTATCCATCTATCCATCTATCCATCTATCCATCTATCCATCTATCCATCTATCCATCTATCCATCTATCCATCTATCCATCTATCCATCTATCATAATCCTAGAATGCTTATTATTTTAATATTGATTAAGCGTAGACAATGTAAGCTAGGAATTATAACTTACAATTTTTGGACGTAAGTATTCCGGAAGCTCGTCAAATATGGTGGGGACTGCTCCTTTCAGAAGATATACTTTTTGATTTGTTTGATGAAGGAAATTCTGTTCAAAATGCTTAGAACAAAGCCTATCGTTGCTTGTAGGCTTCCAACCTTCGATCCTCATATTTTTGATCCATAAATCATGTCTAGGAAGATCTTTAGGAAACCTGTCGAGGAAGAAAGAAAATTAATTTTATTATTCATACAACTACAAATAAAGGCCACCCTTGAAATGCACACCTTGTATAAGGGTATTGGTATATTATATATTACAATGCAAAGTCATAATATTTCTATTCAAAATGTAAGCTATAATAGATACGCCACTGGAAAACTGATTGTATTTGAACCAAAAAATCCCTTAAAAACATAATTTTTAGACTTTACGTGCTCAAAAACATTATGATTCGCATGTTAGTGGTACATTCCAAATTATATTTCGGATACACATATATCTTTGAACTAGATATCGAGATATTTGCATGAATTTCGGATACACCAAAAAAATAAGATCATAAATTTACCTGTGAAAGTGATTCCTGGCTCCTTCCTGCTGCTGTGGCTTTTACAACGGTAAGCTGCACACCCCACCATTACGCTCACCACAATATTTCACAATTATTGGTCTTAAAAACGTTAAATATCGCAAAAAACACCACCTTGACACTACCGTCAGTTTTCCACCAGCATTTTGACAGCTATTCATTTTCGGTATCAGCTAATCCATATAGCATCAAATGGGCGTGCGGTATCCCCTCTCTTTCCTTATCTAAGATTGTACAATACTGGCTTAACCCCCCACTCCAACCTTAACACGAGCTTACGTAAGCCGATGCTCAGCACGAGCTTAGCTGAGGTTTAAACCTAACCTGATATAAAAATGACATGATTTGTCAAGGATGAACCTTCAAATTGCTTGTCACTTTATTAGGTCAATTGTTTTGGAAGATTTGTGTCTAATTTAACAAAGAGAGTGAATGAAAGAACAGAGACAAAAACGGTCGTTGCCAAAATTTGACACAAAATGTCATAAGTGCCTAACCAAAAAAGGTAATTTTTCAGATCAATGTCAGTACGTATTGCTTCATTGATGCCAACTGTAGTGAATTTCATTATCAACCAGGTTTAACTAAGCTGACGATTGTACAACGGGTGTCGACTTTAAGCCTGAGCTTAGCTAAGCTTAGGCTTAACAAAGCTCGTGCTAAACCCGCATTTGTACAACCGGCCCTAAAATCCATAAACCACATTTCTAATTTCCCGACCAACAACGCTATCAGCTTCCACATGACGTTTCCGCTTCCTGTGGATCTTAGAAGTATTTACAACTATTGGGCTTTGTTTGTATGCCAATACACTATTTCTACCAATTTGGGTACACTTTATGACCTCCTAAAATGTTTATACATTTTTATAAAAATGTTTCTAATTAAACTACTAATTATTTGGTACCTCAGTAATGTTCAGTTCTAATTCAGGAAATCGCACCTGTGTAAATTCTCTAAAATAGCTCCATACATATTTTACTATTTCTATAGCCGTTGCGTTGCCCTTCAACGTTATATTTTTCTTCAATTGATGTAAAAAGAAATGTTAGGAACTCAGTGCTTGTGTATGGTTAAGCTAAATATGTTTTTATCATACTTACCTCATTTAAAGCGTGATCATCATCATTCAACCAGCCATACTAATGTACTTATAAAAAACGCGGGATTTTCCGAAAAAATTAAAAAAATAAGCACTGACCTCAGAGCATAGACGAAAACGTCACAGTGTCAATTACTCATCATTGACAATATTTGCACTCAGTACAGCCCTGTATTCCTTCAACGCTTAAAATTGATACGTTGATACGTCGAGACTCAATCTGGGGCATTTTTAGTTATCACTAGCCGAACAGCTGTTCGCTGTCGACACGGCTGACGGTTTAAATCTTAGATAAGGAAAGAGAGGGGATACCGCACGCCCATTTGATGCTATATGGATTAGCTGATACCGAAAATGAATAGCTGTCAAAATGCTGGTGGAAAACTGACGGTAGTGTCAAGGTGGTGTTTTTTGCGATATTTAACGTTTTTAAGACCAATAATTGTGAAATATTGTGGTGAGCGTAATGGTGGGGTGTGCAGCTTACCGTTGTAAAAGCCACAGCAGCAGGAAGGAGCCAGGAATCACTTTTCACAGGTAAATTTATGATCTTATTTTTTTGGTGTATCCGAAATTCATGCAAATATCTCGATATCTAGTTCAAAGATATATGTGTATCCGAAATATAATTTGGAATGTACCACTAACATGCGAATCATAATGTTTTTGAGCACGTAAAGTCTAAAAATTATGTTTTTAAGGGATTTTTTGGTTCAAATACAATCAGTTTTCCAGTGGCGTATCTATTATAGCTTACATTTTGAATAGAAATATTATGACTTTGCATTGTAATATATAATATACCAATACCCTTATACAAGGTGTGCATTTCAAGGGTGGCCTTTATTTGTAGTTGTATGAATAATAAAATTAATTTTCTTTCTTCCTCGACAGGTTTCCTAAAGATCTTCCTAGACATGATTTATGGATCAAAAATATGAGGATCGAAGGTTGGAAGCCTACAAGCAACGATAGGCTTTGTTCTAAGCATTTTGAACAGAATTTCCTTCATCAAACAAATCAAAAAGTATATCTTCTGAAAGGAGCAGTCCCCACCATATTTGACGAGCTTCCGGAATACTTACGTCCAAAAATTGTAAGTTATAATTCCTAGCTTACATTGTCTACGCTTAATCAATATTAAAATAATAAACATTCTAGGATTATGATAGATGGATAGATGGATAGATGGATAGATGGATAGATGGATAGATGGATAGATGGATAGATGGATAGATGGATAGATGGATAGATGGATAGATGGATAGATGGATAGATGGATAGATGGATAGATGGATAGATGGATAGATGGATAGATGGATAGATGGATAGATGGATAGATGGATAGATGGATAGATGGATAGATGGATAGATGGATAGATAGATAGATCGATATACTTTATAGTCTAAGAATTTACAAGATTCTTATTGACAAAGCTATATAATAACAAACAAAACTTTTGGGATATTCACTAAAACCTGTGAGGAGGAAGTTTGTTATAAATCTTCACTCCATTGTATATAATTGGATCATTAATGAGTTATGATTTGGGTGTGATATTAATTTAAAATCATTCTTATGCCTTATGCCTATATTCTATATTTATGGTCTCAAATTTGGTTTTATATTTGAGTATTAGTGATGACGTTTACAAAATAAACAGTGCAATAAAGTAAGGAGAAATACGATTACGAATGGCTGGATAACCATTTAAAAATTGATAGTTATGAAAATCAAAAGGCAGCTAACCTCAAAAATTTAATAATTTCTTGTGTTACAGTTACATTATTAAACAACTATATTTAGGTGTGTTTACTCGATACGAAATCAAAACAAAATGTTACTGTCACTTTTCCTATAAGATTCAGTCACTCATTCACATCTACTTAAATCATAAATTAATTTGTTCTGTCTTTCTTTCGGAAATAATGTTTCAAACATTGTCTAATATACAGCTCTGTTATTTTAGGCAAAAGAAAGAAAAAGACCCCGTGAACGTGATGTTCATCCAGAACCATCGCCATCAACCTCAGCTCTGGCTGCACAGGACGACTCTCCCCGGAAAAAGAAACTTAGAAGAGAACTGCTGCTGCAAAAAGATAAGAATAAGGAAAAAACGAAAAAAATCCGTGCCCTTGGTCAATCACTGAAAAGAGCACACAAAAAAGTAGCCTCTTTAAAAATAATTGCTGAGGAATTAGAGCGACAAAATTTACTATCTCAAGAAAATTTAGTTTTAGTTCAAAATATGAGCAAGGTTAACATAGAAATATTGAACAGAAAAATGGTGAGAAATGTTCAATATTCACCTGAACTTAGGAAATTTGCCCTGACATTAAATTTTTTTTCACCAAAGGCATACAACTATGTGAGAGATGTTTTTGACACTTGTCTCCCGCATAGCAAAACTATTGCTAAATGGTTTCAGAATGTGGATGCTGAGCCTGGTTTTACCAAGGAATCAATAAATACCTTAAGAAATAAGGTTCAATCATCTGACAGACCAATAATTTGTTCATTAATTATCGATGAAATAGCCATACGGAAACATTTAGAATGGGATGGAAAAAAATTCCATGGTTATGTGAACTGTGGTACAAATTTAAACGATGACTCTAATGCTTTAGCCAAAGAAGCTTTTGTTATAATGTTGGTTTGCATCAATGGAACTTGGAAATTACCTGTCGGTTACTTTCTTACAGATTCTTTGAATGGCAGTCAAAAACATTCAATTGTATCTCAATGCATCCATCTGATTGAAGATACGGGAGCCAAAGTTATGTCAATCACATTCGATGGTGCTCCATCTAATACCGCTATGTGTCATAACTTTGGATTCTTATTTAACATTTCAAATATACAGACAAGTTTCAGAGTTACAGATCACAATGTATATATTTTTTATGATCCATGTCATATGATAAAACTTGTTCGCAATGCATTTGGTGAAAAGAAAATCCTAATTGATTGTGATAACAATTTTATTCAATGGAAATACATAGCGCTTCTGGAGAAGCTGCAAACTAGCGAGGGCTTACATTTAGGGAATAAGTTACGTCGCGCTCATATTATTTTTTTCAAACAAAAAATGAAGGTTCGGCTTGCAGTTCAGTTACTTAGTGCATCAGTAGCCGATGCTATTGAGTATTGCGAAAAAAAGCTGAATCTTGAGGATTTTAAAGGTAGTCAGGCAACAGTTAAATTTATTAGAATTGTAAATAGCATTATCGATATTTTAAACAGCAGAACCCTAGTAGCACCAGGTTATAAAAAAGCATTATGTCAAAAAAATATAGATCGATCTGCGGAATTTATCAATAGTGCAATTTTTTATCTTTCAAAGTTGAAATTATCTAATAATGAGCAAGTAATCATGTCTAACAGAAAAACTGGGTTTATTGGATTAATAATTTCATTATCAAGTTCTTTAGGATTGTACAAAGAACTTGTTTCTGAGAGAAAAACATTACTGTACCTTCCGTTGTATAAGATTAGTCAAGATCATTTAGAATTATTCTTTTCGTCAATTAGATCAAGAGGTGGCTGGAATAATAACCCAACCGCTCGACAGTTTCTAGCTGCTTACAAAAGGCTTCTGGTTCGAGCAGAAATTAGAGAGGGCGGTATGGGTAACTGTATTCCATTAGATCAAATCCCTATTCTAAGTAGTTCTACAAAAAATGTAAGGTCTGAAGATGTAATTAATAGTAGTTTATCTAACCATAGTTTAATAGACATAAATGAGCCTTCTGATGATCTAGAAACTATTTGGAAGGATCATGACTACATCATGAATGCACCTGTGATAAGTGAATGTTCATCCCAAATTGTGCAATATATTGCTGGTTATGTTTCGCACCAATTACAAAAAACAATAAAATGTGAAACATGTGTCACAGCATTGATTGGTACTAGAGATCGGTTTCTCAATTCCCTAATTGAATTTAAAAGCCACGGCGGTCTGACTTACCCATCAAATGATGTTATCAAGATATGTTTGAAATCGGAACATTTTCTGAGAGTTAATGAAAATTGTATTCACACCAAACATTTTGTACCTTTGCTGATAAGCAAAATAATATCAAGTTTTCTAGGCACCCCTATTTTCAGCTGCTTAGAACGTCACGTATTAGAAAATGATGTAAATCATATATATTTTTTAATAAAAGCTGTATGCACAAAATACTTAAGAATCCATTTTATTGAAAATCTCGATCACAACAGGACAATCCAGTTCGGAGCCAATTAACAAAAATGATTCTGTTTAAAGGGCAGTAAAATATTGGTAGTTTTTGACCTTCGTGACTGTAATATTGACTGCCATCAATTGTAGGAGCAAGCGAAATGCCACGTTCCTACAAAAAAATTATTTTTGTTGAAGCACACAATACTGAGTTTCACCCAAACTTCCCCATAAGTAAATACATAACTGCAATAAATTAGAACTTACTGGAAGCAAGGGGTTAAGTGATAAAATAGAGTTGTAATTTCTATGTAAGTTATAGGACCTCACCTATATTGAATGAATTGTTCGTTTTTATTTACTACTAGCTAATCTAGGAGTCATTTTCTAATTTTGTAAATGTTTTGATTTTGGATAAGATTAAAGGACCTTTGTATTTCTAGCCCAAAACTTACTTTATTTCATGTCTGAGATAATTTTTATGTTTAACCACCCAGCTTTTTCATTAATTATTGCCACCGTCGCAAAAAGAAGTTATGTATAAAAAAGCCTCGTTGGAGTAATTAAAAATACTGCTCTTCATTACACACTACAAACAGCAAGTAACAGCGTAACAGCAAGTAGATTTTTTTACTGCATATGGGGACTCCGAGATTGAAGGCATCAAATTCCTCAATCTCGTAAGCTAATCTATAATAACAAAAATGTTTTATTGCTGCTTCTGTTTACAGTATGTAATAGACAGTATTTTATATATAAACATAATGTCAATAAATATAAATATACTATAGGTATTATGTGTTCTTTAATAATAAAAAATTGATTTACTACAAACTACAAGCAGTTTTTTTCTTTCTGGGTAGAAGTATAATCGTGTCTTCCATCAGTCATATACTGCAAATGAACATAACATGTTCATGACTGAATAAAATATATACATTATCAATTTTTATATATTATTGGCCACAAAACAGCAGTCGAATGAAAATCACGGTTACGGTAATGTTAGTCACTTAAGTTTTAATTGTGGATGGCGAAATTGGCCATATAGAAACCCTGAATAACAATATTTCATTAAATTTTATTTGAAAAAGATTATTTCTACAAATAGCTCAACCAGAACGTTAATCCCATTAGTTACGCCACTGGGAATAGCGCTTTGGTGCCATTTGGTATCAGAAATGTCAGTCGCGGGTTCCGTCCTCTCTCTTTCCTTGTCTAAGGTTTAAATGGTTTAACCTCACTTTAACCTCTAACAGACGATAGATCATATTTTAGATCCCATAGATCCTTCTCTTCTTCCTTCAGCAGGTGTTCAGCAGATTCTTGTTGTTCTTGAAGGGAACCTGTCGAACTAAGGGATGGTGGGAAGGAAACATGACATTTATTGACTATAGTAACGAAGAAAAATCCAGTGCAACTAAAGAAGAAAAAGACACAACCAGTTCTAAACTGCCCGAAGATGCAAGTAAATGGGGATATGATATGTATCCTGATCGAAAAGGTGCAAGTTCCAAGTCAGAGAAGCCTTCGCGATCAGTAACAGATTACTTAACAGGAAGAGGACGAGACCATCTAGACAAAATTAGATGTGAGAGGAACGTATATAAGTGTGTCAAGGAAAGCCCACTTGTTAAACTGATGATGGGAGCCTTGAAGTCATCTGGCTGTGGTATTGATATAAGACGGCACATTGCTTGTGAAGAATGTGCATCTAATGTTAGTGGTGGATATGATCCTATCATGAACCAGGTACTTTAATTTATCTATTACTTATAATTAGGTATGTATAGGATAATGAGACTGACAAATATCAATTTGGTTCCAAAATTATTATTATTAGGAAATTGAAGTAATATTGTAGTATTGGAGTGATTCAATGTTACATTTCCAATATAGTATTGCATTTGTTTTGAGTCCATATCAATGTTCCACGAAAAACAGACATTGCAATTGCAACCCTACTGCAGCTCATGGGTGATACACTAATTTATAATTTCAGAATCCTGATGCTGTAAAATGCATGAAAACAAGAATCAAGTTGGAATCATATTGAAGTAAAAAAAGACAAAATTTCTGTTTTTTAAATTGGTCACTGGTTGCAGATTGATACTCTGCATGTCTGTTCTAGTCATTTATTTATTGTAGATGCAATTTACATAAAATTCACAAAACTCACTTTAAGAAAAACACTAACAAACTGAATAAGTGTTGCCAAATACTTTTTACTCTCTAATATTTTTTACTACAGCTTTGGTCCAGGTGGATGAGCTATCAATTTTTCAGCTCAAGTTTTGGAAAAAGGCAGAACATATTTACATCAGTCATTCCTACATATTATGTGTTTGGTTGATAATTGGTGTATGTATGGAATATTCACATTGCATATTCACTCACTAAACTTAACCCTTAACCGGTAACGTGCAAGTTCGGGGCATAGTTGGGAACGTGCAGTCTGTGAGACTGTAACCTCTTTGAAGCTTAAAAAATCAAATTCTCCTATTTATTTTTTGGAAAAAATGCATGAAGATTTGTTGGATATATATCCTTTAATAATAATTTTGTATAAAGTAGCAGAACATGTGATGTAAAGAAAAAAAATTATGATAATTATTAACTAGAACACACGCACAAATTTGTAGGACCAAGATAATAAAAAAAAATTTGACCACACTCAAATCTAAATATTTTGTGATTGATAACAAGTAAAGAAGTAAAGCAATACACCTATAAAAATATTTTGGTAAAAAATGACGGACCTGCCATGACTACCAGTTGAGAAAAATTATAACGCGAACCGTAACGTGCCGTCTCGCAGACTGAACCAAACTAACAACTAAGCACATCTGGAATGTTGTTTATGCAAACTTATTGATAAACAGGATATAAAAGGGATACCAATGGCTGGTAGATTAGATGAGGTCATTTATCAGAAATGCGGTAAGGTTTTGTTGTAGGGTCGAATTTAAGATTGCTTGCAGTCTCACAGACGGCACGTTACCAGTTAAGGGTTAAAAGTGTAAAACAAATGTTTCATGGTTTCTGAGTGTCTACTAAGCAGCCTAAATATCTACATGGTTGAGTATAAAGTTGTGGTACACTGCACCAAAGAAGCATTTTTTTAAATGAACATTATGTATATAATTGAATAATTTGATTTATTCAGAGTGACAAACTATATTAACAATACATAGCTATATTTAATAGTATTATGTAGTGACACATTGATGAAAATAAGATATAGGGCTAGAAAATTTGGCATAAACTGCTAATTGATACATCCACGTTTTCAACCATGTGTCTCAAGTGAATAATACCATTAGAAATAACTGTTCATTGTTAACTTAAAACAGTTAAATCTAAGTATATCATGTTGAATAATGCAATTTGTGCTTGAGAATACAAAAAATGATATATAAGTTGTTAGATTTAATAAATGCAGCCATGGTGCTAAAAACCTTGAAATTTTTATGACTTTTTTCATTAGATAGCTAGATATTTTAACCATTTCCAAAATTTTTTGATATATTTGCTCATCTTCAAAGCTCATAAGGCAAGCTTTTGTGGCATAAAATAAAAGAAATATGTGTTGCGTCAATTCTGCTAAATGGAAATCACAAATGTTATAATTATGTAGATCCGCAGATAGCTCAATTACACAAATTACTCTTAAACTACCTAGAACTAGGTTTTTGAATCTGACCCACTACTTGGAATACTTTTTTTGAATAGTACTTTTAATACCTCTAATCAAGTATTAATTGTTTCAGGTGATTGTCTGTCACAATACTGTTAAAAGCGAGGGCATGGTTCAAGGTGTACTAACTCATGAACTAATTCACATGTTTGACTACTGTCAGAATGATTTAGATTTCAAGAACCTCGAGCATTTAGCCTGCACTGAGATCAGGGCAGCTAACCTTGGACATTGCAGTTTTATGTCTGCATGGATAAATGGAGATGCATCAATATTCAATATCAAAGAGATGCATCAAAACTGTGTTAAGAGTAAAGCTCTTAGCTCTGTCATGGCAGCTAGGAGTGGTATTAGTAAAATGGAAGCTATCAATGCAATCGAGAAGGTGTTTCCAAAGTGCTACCCAGATTTAGAGCCTATTGGAAGGAGGTTGAGGAGGAATTCTTATGATATGTATAAAGCATATGAGGAGGGATATTATTATGGATATGATATTCCATAGACAGAAATTGTTTCTTTAGGCATCTGTAATATATGTTATTGTTTCCTTTATTGTTATTATATATTTTAACAGGATGATCAGCTTATAAACCAAAGTTTAAAAGTTAAAAAATGTTTAAATAAAAGTTATAGACGAGTTATTTCGTAATATACAAGGTGTTTCATAAAGTTTCAGCATACCAAAGTGATGTTCTTCTTTCCTGTTCTGACAGTATAGTGTTTTATTAGGTTCTACAGGGTACCTTTGAAGACATATTATCTGCTTTCATGTAAATATCATCCTGTATTATGGCAATAACTGAGGGATAATTAATACCTCAAGGCCTGAATAGTATCACAGTAGTTTAGTTCTGTTGCAACAAATCAGTTTTTAATATCATTAATCTAGTATAGACCGGGCGATCAAACACAACAGTTATTTTCTCGGTTATATTAAACTTCATATTACCGTCAAACTACTGACAACAGCTTTCACTTTTTTGAAGTACTTCCTATATCTAAAGGTAATATGATATTTTTTAAAAAATACTGCAAGTAACTAAAAGTTTATCAGTTTGCATTATTGACAGCCCAAAAATACACTTCCCTTATAAAGTTCTCTAACAATAGATAAAACCTACATATTGTTTAAAAAGACTATAGTGCAGGGTGTATCAACAATCTGTGGGTGGACGATAACTGCTTCCCTATTTTAGATAGCAAAAATATTTCAATGTAGAGGGCAATAAAACCTATTTTCAAACATATTTACCATTATACAGGGTGTTCAATAGATGTGTTACGTATCAAAGTTACATTTTTAAATAGAACCCCCTGTATATTATTGCATATTTGGGTTCCTTTGTTGATTTTAGTGTGACTATGTGTGATACTTAAAACGAACCGTTTAGGTGCAAATTACCATTTTTGATTCAAGTACATGTTAGAAAAGAATTGTTTATCGCAGCGTCTATAAAACTTAGAACGCTGTGACTAAGCATGAAATATTTCAGCTTAGTAGTACTGTCAAATTTGAATTCTTCTTGTACTTAGTGAAATCACTAGATTCAATGAATAATAAATTTAATGAAGGAAAGTTCAATCACAGGTAACTTGATCTTTTTAATGGGAATGCCTAATTTTTTTGTATGGTTAAATGTAAATTTTTACAGCCTATATAACGATATAGGATCGTCGATATTAGTATCTTGTAGTTACCATTTTATTTCAAAATTTCAGTCAAACAACTCAACAGGCCATGAAAAATAAACAAAAGGTTGTTCAAATAGAAGAAAACAATTGACTTGCGATGCGAGATGCGAACGAAATAAGAGTTAATGAGACAAGATTATAAAAATGCCTTACAACAAATCAGCTCTAATCAGAAAGAACAGCGGCAGCATATCTAATATCAATGAAAAGACAGACAGAAATTGCTATTTTTCGCTGTCTAGCTTCCGAGGTGTGCTGAAGATTTAGAAGTTTCGAGTATTACATATTTTGATATGAGAGGAAAAATACCAGCGATTGTTGCTTGCAACAATCAGTATCTATCTAGACAGTATCTTCAGAATGAAATTTTACATTTAATGGTAATGGAAAGTGGTAATTTTCACCAAGTCAAAAGTAAGCATACCTCTTACTAGAGTACTACAAATTCTTCAGTACTTATTAGCAGGATTGCAGAAAACGAAAACTGATATAAAGTACGTTTGAATTATAAAATAATTTGCTTGTCAAAAAATACATGAAACAAGCACAATTAAAACATGAACTAATAATTAAATTTCAACAACTATTCCAATAGATGTTCAGAATGCTCCATAGAGAGGTAGCGTTTTGATTTGACGGAAATAACTACTAACTTATATCATATGTGAAATTTTATTCTGTAGGTATTAAACTACCAGCAACATTTCATTTCAAAATATTCAATAGTTTTTAAAATTTGTTAATCTCTATTATACCTTAATACTCTTAATAGTTAGTAGGCTGTGAAAGATAATTATTTCTGTCCTAGTCCAGCTTTTTATTGACCTTAGATAGTTAGATATGTTACTGCTGTTGTTTCTGGTTAGAGCGGATATGTTGTAAGGAATATTTATTGTCTTGTCTTGTTACTCTAGTTTGTTTGCATATTTTTGCTTTCGCCTAGTTGTTTTCTTCCATCATGGCCTGTTACGTTACTTACACGTAAAATAAATTGAAAAATCCGATTTGACTGAAAATTTCAAATGAAATGGAAGCTTCAGGAGATTAATATCAACAATCTTATATCGAGTAAGACAGAAGGAATTCTGCCGGTGCGCCATCTAGTACCCGAAGGTGACGGCAACCAAAGAGAGAACGCTACTAGGAGCAGTAAACTCTCCTTGGTGGAACGACAAGGCTCGTTCGCTTTTTGCCACTAGAGGCGCGGATTTTGACGCAAGCAGCGTAAAGCCGATATACGAGGGTTGCTCTACAGAGTGTTACCTGCTCCACTATACACCCTTAATGCGGTCCTGGACATGAAATGCTGAATATGGCAACAAGGCTTAGAGACAAAGACAACATATAATCCATTCCCCGCTAGATGGCGCCACCACATTTCACAAGGATGCCACATCTACGCAATAATCTGCAGCTTTGATAGCTCTGATTCGACAGTTCTATAATTGATAGAGATTAACTGGCAAGGATTGTTCCTTCTTTACATCATCGGTTAGCAGAGCTGACCGTTAGAGCACTGTCACTCATTACGTGAAGAATGTTGATGAATCGATTATTCATTTATATCAACAAGCATGGAAAATAACGCTAAACACAATACAAATTTCGAGAATAACTCTTCGTGCGTTCCGCTTGTACCTAAAAACTCCATACGTCGTGAACTAAATCTGGTTTTTAGCACTAACCACGAAAGTTACTTTGTCAAATCGCGGCATGCAATGACAATAATCATTGCCGAAGATTGCAGCATAAAATGTGAAGATGTGGAGAATGGCTTGCTAGGGCCCTATCGCTTGATTATAAAATGTAGAAGCTTGACTGTTATCCTGGAGTTAAATCTTTTCAACCAGATGATGTTTGTACTAATACTCCGAACTTGCAGGTAGGTAGGTAGGAGGAGAACCTGCACGGATTAACATAAATGTTATAGTCCCGTAGGTGTAAAATAATTTATATGCTCAAGAAGAACCACAAATAAACTCAACTGGTAGTTGCCGTTGCCTTCAACAGGTTAGCAAACTTATCCATCAAGCTGAGTATGTATTGAGAAACCGGCCCTATTAGCTTTACTTTAACTTTTTTACGAGAGCCGTCAGCACTGCAGCTCTTACGGGCTTATTGTGCTATATAAAACTGTCAGGGTGGGACCATAATGCGCGGTCAGCATTGCCGGTGGGTCGTTTCGCTGCCGATCTGCGCTGCTATAAACACTGTCGAGTCCAAAGTGTGACCAAGTGCGACCGAGCGCGGCCGGTGCGACGAGTAAGCAAGAGAAAGATTCACCCCCAATGAGACGCCTGCCGTCCATGAACCAATCGCGTGTGAGGGAAGTTCAAGTTCTGAGCTTCTACGTCTTTCCCCCCACTCAGACGCCAACCCGTCCATGTCTAACCCCGCCTGACGCTGCTTAGTCTCCGACTCGACAGCTGGCCGCCTTACACGCACTGCTAGCCGGGTCCCCTTATCTTTCACTTACATTCGCATATTGAGTTTGGATCTCAAACGTGGTTTGACCCACAGATCATAAGACTTTATTTTGGTATCCAACTAAACGCTAAATACTGAAATGGAAATACTACCTTGATATTTTCGGTTTTTTTACAACCTTTACCCCAAACCAAACATTATTAGTAACAGCAAGGCGCGTGTGGACATGCTACGAACTTTTGTGATATACATCAGTAAGATTGATTTAGATTTTGTTTTACGAAAAACATACCAATATGAATATTTTCATTACCTGTGATTACGCGGAAAAAACTTGAACATAACCGGCAACACCGTTTAGCGTCGGATGTCCAAAACTTTCACTGTTATCGCAATAGCTAAGCGGTGTTGCCGGTTATGTTCAAGTTTTTTCCGCGTAATCATAGGCAATGAAAATATTCATATTTGTATGTTTTTCATAAAACAAAATTTAAATTAATCTTACTGATGTATATCACAAAATATTACTAATAATGTTTGGTGTGGGGGTTGAGGTTTTAAAAAAGCGAAAATATCAAGGTAGTACTTCCCATTTATGTTAATCCGTTCAGGCTCTATTCCTACCTGCAAGTTCGGAGTATTAGTACAAATAGGTATCAACTGGTTGAAGGGATTTAACTCCAGGATAACAGTTAAGCTTCTACATTCTATAATCAAGCGATAGGGCCCTAGCAAGCCATTCTTCACATCTTCACTTTTTATGCTGCAATCTTCGGCAATGATTATTATCATTGCATGCCGCGATTTGACAAAGTAATTTTTGTGGTTAGTGCTAAAAACCAGCTTTAGTTCACGACGTATGGAGTTTTAGGTAGAAGCGGAACGCACGAAGAGTTATTCTCGAAATTTGTATTGTGTTTAGCGTTATCCATGCTTGTTGATATAAAGGAATAAACGATTCATAAATATCACGCAATGAATGACAGTGCTCTAACGGTCAGCTCTGCTAACCGATCATGTAAAGAAGGAACAATCCTTGCCAGTTAATCTCTATCAATTATAGAACTGTCGAATCAGAGCTATCAAAGCTGCAGATTATTGCGTAGATGTGGCATCCTTGTGAAATGTGGTGGCGCCATCTAGCGGGGAATGGATTATATGTTGTCTTTATCTCTAAGCCTTGTTGCCATATTCAGCATTTCATGTCATTTCATGTTCAAGGGTGTATAGTAGAGTAGGTAACAGTCTGTATACCTCCGTCAATCCACCAGTACGCAGACAGCTGTTTCACGCTTATTAGCGATCATCAGTGCGCCATAGGTCGATTGACGGAAGTAGAGAGCATCAATTTTTCCATGTTTAATAAACATGTGAAAGATGTGCGAGTAAGACAGAAGGAATTCTGCCGGTGCGCCATCTAGTATCCGAAGGTGACGGCAACCAAAGAGAGATTGTCTTGCTCGCACATCTTTCATATGTTTATTAAACATGGAAAAATTGATGCTCTCTACTTCCGTCAATCGACCTATGGCGCACTGATGATCGCTAATAAGCGTGAAACAGCTGTCTGCGTACTGGTGGATTGACGGAGGTATAGAGCAACCCTCGTAATCTTATATCGTTAGAAAGGCCATCAAATTTTACATTTATCCGTATACAAAAAAATTAGGCACCTATTCCCATTTGAAAAAATCAAGTTATCTGTGTTTGAAGTTTTCTTAATTAATTTATCAACACATTTCACGAAGTACAAAAAGAATTAAAATTTGATAGTGGTCCCTAAGTTGACACATTTCATGCCTAGTCACACTGCAAAGTCACAGCCTTCTAAGTTTTATAGACGCTGCGATATTCAAGTTTTTTTACATCTACTTATATCAAAAAAGTAGGAAAGAATTTACTCGAATAAATTCACATGGCGCTCTCACTGTGAACCGGAAGTGATATTGACAAAACCGGATTTTTCCCTGACTAGTTTTTTCATGCTGATTCCGAATCCGTATTTTTCTGTAGCACCTGTTGTTTTGGCTATCTTTTCTATACGGACAGACAGATGCTCTGCATCAGCTCTCTCCAGTGAGAGCGAAAATCGTGATTTGCGCCTGAACGGTTCCTTTTAAGTATCATGGATGATACATAAAGTCACACTAAAATTGACCAAGGGACCCAAATATGCAATAATATATAAAGGACTCTCATTTAAAAAAATGTAACTTTGACACGTAACACATTTATTGGACACCCTGCATAATGGTAAATATTTTTGAAACAGATTTTATTGACCTCTACATTTATTATTTGCGCAGTTATCGTCCACCCACACATCGTTGATACATCCTGTATTAATACTAACAGAAATAAACAAAACAAAAAAATTCGAAATACTTAAAAATAATCAAAATGGCGTCCCATCACATATATAAACAGTATTGCTGCCGATTTTCAAACGACGTACACCCATTTCTAGCCACTGGAATAAAAGTGTTTTGAAACCAACCCTAATTCTATTCTGCATATTATCGTCTTGTGGTTACAAGTATTTTTTACATCACATTTTTCACATGCCTTCGCAGAAAAAAAACTTTTGTTAGATCTGGCGATCCACCTGGCTACTGAATTGGTCCTCCTCTACCTTTCATCATTCTGGAAACTGGTCATCAAATTGGCCATGAACACAGAGTTGAGATGTTTACTCTGAGGCCATGAATAAGTGCATCATGATATCAACAATAAAATTATTTTTTAATTACCCCTCACAGTAAAAAAATACATTATGTAAACAGTTTTATTTTTTATCGATATAATTTTTAGATCCGGTATAAGAAACATAAACACTCATCTCTGATCATGATAGATAATATTCACATTGACAAATCGCAAATAGGTGGCCTAGTTTAGTTGAGGCAACTGTTTTTTTTTTTGTTTACGGCATCGACTTCTGTGGTCATTAGCCGTTATCTTTTGTGAAATAATGAGCTATCACAATTACAACTATTAAAACAAACGCACCGTATCTTTGAGGAATCTGATTAATTTGCGGATAGATTCTGCAGATTCTAGGCATAGTTTGAGCGAGTCAGGTACGTTGTAATTAGTTCGTTGGCTGTAGAGTGGACATTCAAACAATATAAGCTCAATAATAATTGTGAGATATACATTACATACTTCACATTCGGGGCGGTTTCGTTATATTAGCATGTAAGATGATGTCAGGTGCGTGTGACCTATTCTAATTCGTGTGATGCATACCTATCTGTTCTCTACGAGTTAGTTTTATATTGGTGGGTTCCATTTAGCTATAGTTGGTTGCAGTTCATGCAAATGGCCATTGTTATTATCCCACTCGGCTTGCCATTGGTTGTTGGATGCCTTTCTTAGGTAAGACTCGCAATTAAAGAAACTGCTCATCCAGCAGTGCATTTACAATGTGAATGATTTTTTATGAAATAGTTTTTATGATATATTTTTAGTTATGTATGTAATTCTATATTCTATCTTTTGTTTTTATACTCTTTTTTGTTTGTATACCTTCTTTCTTTTTGACCATTCCAATACGATTTGATTTCGTCCTCTGGAAAATAAATATTATTATTATTATTATTATTATTATTATAAGTAAGACTTGAGATCACATAGGGACAGTCGTGGCTCGTTTCCTAGATCAGCAAGTACCTACTGCGCTCTTTGCGGCTCTATCTGCCAGTTCATTGCCTGCTAAACCAACATGTCCCGGTGACCATACAAAGATGACATCAGAGCCACACTTTGCACTAGATTATGTTGTGCTTCGAGTATATTGATTAGCAGTTCATCTGTGTGGAATATTTTATGGTGAGATTTAAGTGCACTACAGATGGTTTACTTCCCACTGGGTTTGTTTTGCAGAAACGATAGGCCTTGTAAATAGCACACCTCTGCAGTATACAGGGTGGCCAATCGGGTGACGATAATAATTTTTTTTTAGATAGCCCGTACCGAGACCTATTCAAAACACCCCCATGTATATGTACCGATTATTGATAGTTTTCGAGTTATGATTTTTTTTTTGAAAACTTAGAGATTTTCCAGTTTTTCCATGAAATCATCAAAAACAAAAACAAGAATGCTTTTTGGCTTATATTTTTTTCTGCAATTATACTCAGTATTAAGACTATTTTAATATCCAATAAAGAGAACCTGTACATCCGAACAATAATTAAGTACATTTTGGGCCCAAAGTTTGAAATCTCTGTTTTTAGTCAGGAGACCAAAACCTTCAAAATAAAATTAAAAATACTTATGCCTGGTTCTGGAGCTCCAGTCTGATCTTAAAAACTGTGCAAGACATTGCACTTTCGAAATAATAATGAAAAAATAGCACTTATGGGGGCATTTCGCGTCGTACGTGACTGTTAAAGGTAAAAAGGTTATAATTCACGAATTTCCAAAATGATTTAAAAAACTATTATTTTACTTTATTATGACAAATTAAAGAAAAAATAACTCATAACAACTAATAAACACCATAATCATTGATGTTTTAATCACTTTTAATAAAAAAATTTATACCTGTGCTTTTTGCTGTGTACCATTGAACTTCTGCCATAGCCGGATTAAGCTTTCATGGGGCCCGGGGCTTATAATTTTAAGGGGCCCTTTATAAATAAAATGCAAATACTATTATTTATGAAACTATATTCCCGATATAACAAAAGAAACTACTATACACTTTTTTGTAAGTGCGTCATGAGTCTTATGGTATCAGCACTGCTCTCAATGTTTGCGTTTGCTTAGTAATCAGAACTACTTTCAGTGCAATTCTTTTCAAGCGGAGCATTAGGTTTGCTTAAAGAACTTATTTTGGGCATTTTTTCACTACTTTTAATTTATCCTCAGCAGCCTTAAAATAGTTATCTTGGTAAAGTGTAGCCATGTAGCAGATAGACATAACACTAACAAACTATATGGATAACTTACTTTTCTTTTTTGAGCGTCGCCTTTGTATCGGTTCAACTTCGATTTATTCATTATGTTCTATTTTCTTTTTATACAGGCTGAGTCAAGCTCAACGCCTCGGACTCTTGTGACCAAACCAAAACACTTTTTACAAAATTAACTTTGCGAATGTATGTAGGTCGAGTTAGACTACATTTTAAAAATAATGACTTTTATACAGGGTTTCTAATAAAAGCGTGCCATATCAAAGTTATGAACTGAAATGGAACACCCTGTATATATTATTGAATATTTAGATTACGACCAGTGTGACTTTATGTATCACACCTGTGACTTGAAGTGAGCCGTTTAGATGCAATTCATAATTTTTGATATAAGTAGGTATCAGAAAAAAATAGAATATCGCAGCGATTTTAAAACTTAGACGGCTGTGAGTTTGCCGTGTGACTAAACTTGAAATTGGCCAACTTAGGTTTGACGTTCAAGTTTGAATTACATTAGTACTTGGAGAAATCGGTAGACTAATTAAGGAAACTTCAAACAGAATTCACTTGATTTTTTCAAACGGGAATGCCTAATTATTTTTATACAGTCGAATTTAAATTTTGGTATCAATGACTTACAACAAATCAAGTCTAATCAGAAATAAAAGAGGTAACACATCTAACATCTAATCAAATCAAATTACTCGTATAAAACATAATTGCCTGGCAAAAAATTAAAATCTGATTTGTCAGTATTATTTTATTTTCGATCTTGCTAATAGGTACTGAAAAATTAGAAGGGCTACAGTGAGATAGTCAGAGGTATCGTTACTTTTGATTTTGACTGAAATGACTATTGTTTTATATCATTTAATGTGAAATTTCGTGCCGAAGATATTAGACTGCTAGTAGCTATCGCTGAAAGTTTAATGGTTTTGGAAATTTTTAATCAATAATACATTGCAGTAGCTATACCTTATCCACCGAACAAACGGAGTAACCATGCACAATATATGTAAATTTTTACTGTATGGTCAAGGGTTATATGCACACCGTCTACAAAACTGCTTACTGAGAGCAGTGATGTTATTATAAACAGAAAAATTAAGTTCGATTTATCCGAGTAAAGCCCCAAAATATGGGTTTGAAATAATTTTTTACTCCTTTTCTTCAGTGAATGCAGTATAGTAAGCTGTAAAAATTATTCATTTCTGACGTATTTCAACTTCTCTTTGACCTTAGACATCTTACCGGTGTTGTTTCTAGTTAGAGTTCATTGGCTGTAGGGAATTATTATAACTTTGCCCCTTTACTTTAGTTTATCTATATCGGTCTGCTAAGTTATTTGCTCCTATCTGTTTATATTTCATGCCCTGCTGGCTTGCCTATAGGTAGGGAAATTGAAAAACACTGTTTTGATTGAAATCTCGAAATTAAGTTTTTATTAGATCTACTGATTTTATTGTTCATCTATTGACCTAATATTTGCTCTGTCACATCAAATAAAAGTAGGGCCCCTGCGGGGCCCTTCTGAACCGCGAGGCCCAGTTCCTTTAGCCCCATGGTTAATCCAGGCATGACTTCTGCCAAATTAAGTTGTATGGAAAGTTAACAAAGGAAAGGAATAATAAAACAACAATCTGACTTTTAATTCCATTGCGGAATTACCTGGGAAGCGTTATCGTAGCATACGCCATTCCTTTTACTTCCCACACCGGTAGGTGAGGGGAGAATTGCGATCGTGAAAAATTTCGATTTTGAGATAATAGGTTTTTTGGGAGTTTTATAATGTCTACATAACGAAAATCCGCGTCACTCATTTCCGTCGTTCTGTCTGTTGGTCTGCCTGTCGGTCTGTCTGTCTGTATGCGTTCTTCTAGCCTCTTAATCTCAGTATCCACTGCATGGACTGTGATGAAATTTGGACAGCAATATTCTGTGGGGTCTTAGTCGGTAATGCTGGATTTTGGAAATCGGTACATGGGCGGCGGAGTAATTAAAACAAAAATTTCAAATATTCCCCAAACTTCGTTTTTAGGCGTTTTAGAGGTTCTTGATCTGCGTTTTTTTGGGTGGGGGTGGAATTTGGATGTTTGGGGGGTTGAAAAACTGAAAAACTTGTTGTATTCATGATAGGCTGTCTATTGACCTGGCAAGGAAGACCTAGCGATATAAATCACCTTTTTAGGTCCATCCGAACATTGCCTTGTCTATTACCGAAAATTAATTAACACAACTGCGCTTCGCCGACATGAGCTCGCAAAAAGCTACTCTGAAAGAAAGGAATGGCGTATGCTACGACATCGCTTCCCAGGTAATTCTGCCATCAAATTGAAAGTCAGATTATTGTTTTATTATCCCTTTTCTTTGTTAACTTTCCATACAACTTAATTTAGCAGAAGTTCAATAGTACATAGCAAAAACACTTTTGGGGTATTGGGGTAAAAATCACAATTTGGGTATTAGTTTTTTTATTAAAAGTCATCAAAACATCAATGATTATCAGGTTTGTTAGTCGTTACGAGTTCTTTTTTCTTTAATTTGTCATAATAAAGCAAAATAATAGTTTTTTAAATCATTTTGGAAATTCGTGAATTATCACCTTTTTACCTTTAACACTCACGTACGGCGCAAAATGTCCCCATAAGTGCTACTTTTTCATTATTATTTCGAAAATGCAATGTCTTGCAAAGTTTTAAAGATTAGTTTGAAGCTCCAGAACCAGGCATAAGTATTTTAAATTTTATTTTAAAGGTTTTGGTCTCCTGACTAAAAACAGAGATTTCAAACTTTGGGCCCCAAATGTACTTAATTATTGTTCGGATGTACAGGTTCTCTTTATTGGATATTAAAATAGGCTTAATACTGAGTATAATTGCAGAAAAAAAAATAAAAGCCAAAAAGCATTCTTGTTTTTGACGATTACTTGAAAAAACTGGAAAATCTCTTATTTTTCAAAAAAAAAAAAATCATAACTCGAAAACTATCAATAATCGCCACACATACATATTTTGGTATTTTGGATAGGTCTTGGTACGGGCTATCTAAAAAAAATTATTATCGTCACCCGATTGGCCACCCTGTATATGGAGGAAAGATCATTTATTTTATATTTGTGTTCCTCATTGTTAACGACAAACGCTGCACCTACACCACAGAGGCAGATTTAGGATTAAGGGGCGGGGCGGACCAGTGTCGCTCGAATTTCATGCGAGTTATAATTTTCTGAAGAACAAAAAAAGCTCAAGCTCAAACCTACTTTTGCTGTTCATATAAATATATTCCGTGTTTCCATTACACTTCCCATGACAGGTCTAGGGGGGATCGGTGATGCCGCGGTCTGAAAGCAATAAAAAAGCATAACTTTTGGTATTTATATAAATATAATATGCTTGCGTACAGCTCTAGGGGGGGGGGCGTACGCCCCCCTCTAAATCCGCCACTGCTACACCACCACTCCTTTTTGATCAGTCGATATATAAAATCATGTCGGCATGATAGCTGTGAATAATATTGTTGAACTGCAGTCTGAGTATTTGATCTGTATTTTGAAGTGTACCACAGGGACCGTCATAAGCCAAGGCGGGTAACTACTATCTTGGATTGAACAGTGCTGCAGGTAAGTGAGGCCCCCAGATCGTCCAAGATATTTTGGATTCTGACACTGATGGGTTTGGTTATGATAGGTCGAGAGATATATGATTACTTGATTACTAAGTATCTCTATCAAATAGGGTGGTGTGGTTGGGATGGAGAGGTTGCGCCGACGTTTTTGAAGCATAACTTAACGTGCAGATGTTGACTCTTGACTGCAATGGATTGAGCCGAATGGATCCTTTCTAACTTTTGTAGACGCGATTTTCTCGCCGCAGAGTACATTATAATAAAATTACGTATTCTAGTTTTGAGAGAACGAGGGATTTGTAGACGGCCAGTAAAACATTTTATGTGCACCTTATTCTAGGCGTGAGAGACATCTCAAAATGTTCATATTCATTTTGATCTTTGAACTATAATTTCGTTAATGTAGTCAGCCCTGTATAGTTTTTGTATCATAAGGTATACCTAGCAGGTTGAGGTTGTTCTGATAGATGATTTCACTTCCGTGAATTTTCAGACCAGGATCGGAGCGAGGGGTACGCTTTCAACAGAAGTGGATGCACTTGGTCTTGGAAGCTGAAAATCGAAACCCATTGCTTTCAGCTGTCTGCACTAGTTCATTTATTATGGGTTGCAGTGTCTCTTCTAGGTCTCTTATACAGCTTGATGGGTAATATATTACCAAATCGTCGACATAGGTACATGATTTTTCCTACGTTTGGAGTAGGTACTGCATTTTCTTGTTGGTAAGTGTCGGGATATTTTGCCCCTATCCTTACTTTGAATCGTCGATTTTCTAAGAATCCGTTAATAAATATTAGCATTCTACCTTTTATTTCCGACCCTCTTAGTTTTTTAGGATACCTACCGTACCTCCAAGTGGTGTCGAAAGCCTTTTCAAGGTCGAACGATACCGCAACCAAATGGTTTCGCTCAGCGAAGCTGTTTTGAATAGCTGTCTCTAAAGGCACTAACTGATCGGTTGTAGACCTATTATGTCTGAATCCCATCTGATAATGGAACAAAAGTTTCTTTGTCACCTCTAAAAGACAAATAAGTCTCTTATTGACCATCTTTTCCATTAGCTTCCCAAGACAGCTAATAAGTGAGATGATATATACAGATGATAGATACAATACTATAGGTTGATATGCTGAGAGCAAAGTAAAATATTATATTACATATTCTGGAAAACTGCAAGCCGCCATCGAAAGATGCTGACTCGCTGTCTTCTATGATCGTAGGCGTCCCATAACTTGAATTTATTCATGATAGGTGTAAACGACCCTTCCCCATCACCTTTCTTAAATTGAACATTGAACACACCTCGTATACCTTGATAACTTTGTATCCCATTTCAATTGCTTTTACTACCTTTTTAACGACTCACGTTCCCTATTAAACGTTTATCCTCAGAGTACACGCATTCCCCATTCTCTCTCGTTGAGATTCTCTCCGCTCTGTCTACACAGAAACGCAGGACATGCTTTCCCACACTTTGGGTCGTCCTACAGGGAATTTTCCATATTTACAGACCCATCGGTAGAGGGAGCACACATCCACGTATTCTATCTTTTCATTTCTTTTAATTTTTGAACACTCACGTGAGTTTCCCGTATTACCACGGTAAAACAAATCTCTATGATCTAGAGGTTTACGCAAAACAAGAGGATGATTTTCTGCATAATGCCTTAATTTCATGTTTTTAGCCAATCGACTCTTAAATTCGCATTTCCACATTACAGTAACCTCAAAACCTATAAATACTTTAATTCCGCATTCCATGCCATAGTCTCTTGGTAACGTGAAATGAATGTTTCCGTTGGTTCTTCTTTCGGAGGTAGGTATATCTCTCTGATGCGTGAAATATTAAAGAACATCCATGCTAGTAGCATTCTTCAAATTCAAATATCTGTTTGGCATCCAGACTCTAACCATCTAGCTTCACCCACGCGGGCCACTTTTGTCTTTGCAGCATGTTGTATGTTTATGTGTCTACTTTTTTCCTCCACTACCAACCACTTTATAGCCAACATTGATTGGCTATGTACTATATTACATGTTAATACTATTTATTTATTTACTCTACCCAACAGTTTAACAGTAACAATTACAGGGTGAGATATACATGTACTTAATACCTAACTACACCACTTAACTATATTTACTAACTAATAACTTGAAAATAAAAAAAAAGTTGTAACGGAAATTCAGTGACAGTCAAGAATCTTACAAAAAATACTGCTTAATCTTTGATACACTGCTATTAAATATATCAAACTGATTACCTATTGCATTGCATTCACTTATCATACTGAGTAGAGGTGAATAGTGTTTAATGTCTGTTCGGACAGTAGGAAGATAGAAAGTGTCACTTGCTCTGGAGCACACTCTTGGAATATTTACAGAAAATTTGCTCAGCAGATTAATGTCGTCTATATCACCATTTAATAATTTGAATACAAAAACAACAGACTGTAGTTTTCTCCTTGCTTCCAAACTGCACATACCATGTCTCTCAAGAAGGGAGTCGTGGGGTATTCCTGTAGGTGGATAAACGCCATCCCACTTTGAAAGAGAGGAGTTTAAAAAACCGCGTCTGTACCGACCCAAGTTTCTGAACATGCGTTGAATGTACGGATTCCAAACTAGCGATGCATATTCCAAGAGAGGTCTAACAGAATTTTAAGTGGTGCTGTCTGGGTGAAGTTACGGTATTTTCTAACAATGAATCCATATGTCCGACTTGCTGTAGCTATAACATTGTCAATGTGCTTTACAAATGACAGCTTAGCGTCAAATATAACACCCAAGTCACGAAAATGTTGTGGCCTATGAAGAACGATGTCGCCCAGTGAGTAGTCGAATATAATGGGATATTTTTAATTGTAAATGACATAACATTGCATTTATTCAAGTTGAGTGCTAATTGATTTTCCGAACATCGTTGTTCCAAGCTGCGGAGGTTATTCAAAAGAATATGACAGTCAGCCCCTTGTTTAACTTCTTGGTATATTTTCAGGTCATCAGCATAAGGTAGACAGCTTATTCCAACCTTGTTAACTACGTCATTAATAAATATAACAAAAAGTAACGGTCCTAAATTGCTTCCTTGAGGAACACCTGACATAGCTATATACAATATATGTATCCAATGATTTGTGACCATAAAGCGCCACATACTGCTTCCTATTGTAAAGATAAGATTGAAAGAACTCCAGTAGTGAATCTGTTATGCCATCCTCTACCAATTTTCTTAAAAGTATATTATGATTTATCTTGTCACTATTACACTTGCTATTACACCGCCTCCAGTCTTTCCTAGGTGTCTGGCCAGCCCAGCCTGGTGCACTCTCGTGCTTCTTCCCGTTTGTCTTCCCGGGTTCTCTCTTGACGTATATAATACATTCTCCTGTGTTTTTACTTCCCACAGCGATAAGTGAGGGGAGTATTGTGATCGCGACATTTTAGATTTTGAGATAATACGCTTTTTGACATTTTATGATGTCTACATAACGAAAATCCACGTTACTCATTTCCGTCTGCCTGTCTGTTGGTCTAATTATTTTTTCTTTTGGTGGAGGTGAAATTGGGGTGGTTGGGAGGTGGGGGGTTGTAAAACTGAAAAATTTTGTACTCATCATAGGCTGTCTATCGACCTGTGAAAGAAATACCTGGGGGCATAATTTACTTTTTTAGGACCACCCGAACATTACCTGCCTATTACACAAACCAAGGGACTTAGAATTTTCTGACGTATACAGATGTATGCGAGTATTGGTCTAGATCGTTCGTATTATATAACGAGAGAATCGCCGAATTGATTTTATTGACATTTTAACACAATATTATTATCGTGGAAAACGCGTATATTTTTTAAAAATTTGATCCATGGCAGCGCAGCAACATGCAAAGAGCTGAAAATTAAAAACATTTCAAGTTTCGCTTTTATGCAATTTGGAAGTTCCTGATCGCTTTGATTCGTCCAGTTGAAGCTTGCAAAATAATTATGTCGAGAGAGATGAAACTAGTTACGAGAGTTTTTGGGTTCGATGTTTTTTGCGGAGAGCGGGCAATGGTTTGGTTGCAAGGGTATCTCAGACTGCTTTATGCAATGGGGAATAATAACACGGTGTCACCGTTATGTGTGGAAAGTACTGAGTCAATCACCTTGACCCCATTTTTGTACCCTTGGTCTACAGGTGCCATACCGGTTATTAACTGGAGTGTAGGCGTAGAATTTGTCCTATATGCACTTGCAATCCGCAGTAGCATCTTCCTCTGGGATTTCTCTAGCATTGCAGCTTATTTTTTCTTTCCAGTACTTCGTTCCATACCGGCGCACCGTAGAGCACAATGGACTGCATGATAACATGATAATATGTAGCATTTCCGGTTTTAAACTATCCGGCCCTCCGATATTTGGCATTAGTCGCGTCAGTACCGCCATTTTTTTGTCTGCCTTTTGCACGACGTGGTCTCTGTACGATAGTTTTTCATCTATCACTATTCCTAGATACGTGACGGACCCTGATAATAATATCCCGATCTCCTGCAGGGTGAAATTAAAAGATCGAGAGCGCATATCCGACCTACCTTCAGCATGACTGCTTCTGATTTTTTTAGGCAAGTTTGAGGCGATGACCCCTCATCGACATGTGAATGCGCTATAGCGCCTCGTTGGTGTCCTTCTGAAGGATATCTGGTTCGTCCGCTGTTACTATGATGGCGAGGTCATCAGCATAGGAAACAGCTGTAGGATTTGCAGCTAGGTCTTCATCATCAAGATACCGTCGTATAAGATGTTCCAAAGCGTGGCTCCGAGGACCGACCCGCACAGTGGCCGGGATATGGTCCGGGAGGTGGCGTCAAATTTCATTGGACTATTAAACTGAGGCTGGATTTTTTTTATGTAGGCTTTCTTAATGTTGATGAGAAAAAATATCTATGTTAGCTGGTCCAGATCCGTGACCTAAGATTTTCAGCGCCTGCGTGAGTGGCAAGAAAGGGGACCAACGTGGTAGTGTGGCAGCAACGGCAGCCTTGTGCGCAGTTAGCGCTTGGGTGGGTGACTGAATTGCATCGAGTGAACTGGCATTCAGTTTCGACCCCGTGATAATTGCGTTAATACCGCGATTTGCTGCTGTTCAATGGCGCGCATCGCACCGATTGGATACATTTAAATTCCTTTTTTTAAACCTTAATATGGAATTACTAGTAAACAAAACGATGCAGGCAGTAATGAAATGCAACAGTACACCTATTTTTGTATACATTAAGAGGTTATAATGATTTAATAATAATTACTGTTTTCAAACCCATGATACTAGTCTATTACCCTAGATGTCAAGAACGCATTCAATACGGCGGCATGGAGCTTTATATACAGGGTGGGCCAATAGTGCGTGGACGGAGGATTGTGGGCTTACTAAAAAATATTTCAAAAATCTGTCACTTGATCATGGTAGGGACGCTTAAGGGCTATAACGTAAAAATATTTTCACTTAAATTTTGACGTTTATACAGGGTGATTCATATCAAACTTACATTTTTTTGAATGGAACCCCCTATATATTATTGGATATTTGGATTCCTTGGTCAATTCTAGTGTGACTTTATGTATCACACATGGCACTTTAAACGAACCGTTTAGGCGCAAATCACCATTTTTGGTATAAGTAGGTATCAGAAAAAAATTGAATATCGCAGCGATTATAAAACCTAGAAGGCCGTGACTTTGCGGTACGACTAAGCATGAAACGCGTCTCCCTAGGTTAGACGGCTAAATTGGAATTCTTTTTGTACTTGGAGAAATCAGTAGATTAATTAAGGAAACTTCAATCACAGATAACTTGATTTTTTCAAATGGGAATGTCTATTTTGGTTTAAAGCATCAAATGTAAAATTTGATTACCTTTCTAACGATATAGCATTCTCGATATCAATCTTTTCTGGTTTTCATTTTATTTCAAATTTTCCGCCAAATCGGTGTTTTTCAATTTTCCTGCAGGCAAGCAACCTAGCAGGTCATGAAAAATAAACAAAAGCTGGTTAATATGTAAGAAACCAACTAACTTAGCTGAAAGATGCAAACTAACTAGAGCAACGAGGCAAGATTATGAAAATTCCTTACAACATATTAGGTCTAACCAGAAATAATAGCGGTAACAATAACGCTCATTTTTCACAGCCTACTAGCTATTAGCATTGACTAACGTATTGTGTACTATCAGCCAATTTCCAAAGTCAGTAAAAGAATATTTAATCATAGGAAAACCACTAGTGATTGTTGCTGGCAGTAGAATGTCTTCTGAACAAATTTTTAAAAAGGTAGCCATTTCCGATAGTCAAAAGTAATGATATCTCTGACTGGAACCCTTCAAATTCTTTAGTAGGTACTTCTACTTATTAGCAAAATCGCGGAAATGAAACTTGAATTGCAAATTGTAAAACGTATCGTAATTCAGTTTGCAGAAAACTACATGAAATAAACACAATTACAATATAGCTTAATTAAAAAATTCTAGCAATTATTTCAATAGATGTTCAGAATGCTCCAGTTTGAGCACGAAAATGACTATTTTGTTTATCCCATTAAATGTGAAATTCCATTCTAAACATGTTAGACTGTAAGCAAAAATCGCTGATAGTTTTGCTTTTGTTTCAATACGTTTAATCGTTTTGGAAAGTTGTCAAGCTCTAGTAGACCTCAATAGCTAGTAGGCTGTGAAAAAAAAACACTTCTGTCATACACCAGCTACTCATTGACATTAGAGATCTTGCCGCTATTGTATCCGGTTACAGCTAATATGCTGTAAGGAATTTTCATAATCTTGCCTCGT
This sequence comes from Callosobruchus maculatus, assembly GCA_951848785.1. NCBI lineage: Eukaryota > Metazoa > Arthropoda > Insecta > Coleoptera > Chrysomelidae > Callosobruchus > Callosobruchus maculatus. Next base: position 104,047 of record CATOUR010000191.1, on the reverse strand, counting down.
TGCTCTAGTTAGTTTGCATCTTTCTACTAAGTTAGTTGGCTTCTTCAATATTAACGAGCTTTTGTTTATTTTTCATGGCCTGCTAGGTTGCTTGCACGCAGGAAAATTGAAAAACACCGATTTGGCTGAAAATTTGAAATAAAATGAAAACCGGAAAAGATTGATATCGAGAATGCTATATCGTTAGAAAGGTAATCAAATTTTACATTTGATTCTTTAACTAAAAGTAGGCATTCCCATTTGAAAAAATCAAGTTATCTGTGATTGAAGTTTCCTTAATTAATCTACTGATTTCTCCAAGTACAAAAAGAATTCAATTTTAGCTGTCTGATGTAAGGTGACGCAAATCATGCTTAGTCGTATCGCAGAGTCACGGCCTTCTAAGTTTTATAATCGCTGCGATATTCAATTTTTTTCTGACACCTACTTATACCAAAAATGGTGATTTGCGCCTAAACGGTTCATTCAAGGTTCCATGTATGATACATAAAGTCACACTAGAATTGACCAAGGAATCCAAATATGCAATAATATATAGGGGGTTCCATTCAAAAAAATGTAAGTTTGATATGAACCACCCTGTATAAACGTCAAAATTTAAGTGAAAATATATAAGCCCATAATCCTCCGTCCACGCACTATTGGCCCACCCTGTATTGTGAATATTATTACCAATTATTTTAGGAACAGAACTGCTGGCATGATAGCTACGCGGTGATATCAAAGCTCCAGATGAACCATCGGCCCACATAGCTCACCTCTAAAGTAACTATTTAAGCCCCCAAACGAGCGTCTACATTCTAACACCTGATGGGGTTTTTTAACAAAAAGGAGCCTGTGAAGTTGTTCAAGCAACTCCTGATATTTGGTCCACGTTTCCTCCTCCTTAGAGATGATGTTCACCTCGGCACGTGCCGAAGACTCCATAACGAATATCGTCTTCTGCTGGTAGTCGATGAGGACTATGTCGGATTTGATTGCGTGTAAAAGCTCGAGTGTCGAAAACGAGTAGTTGCAGTAAATCCGCATCTCTTGTTCTCTACAATGGACTCTATAACCCCTAGAGCGTATTATTATCAGGACGTTGCTCTCAATGAACGACTGTATTCTAGTCTGGCCAACTACCGTCAAGTGGGGTTATTTTGGAACACATCTTATCAATCAGTGATTTTTTTCGTCTTATAAAAGATCATTTAACTAATTAGTGACCGAGGCATGAGTCTGACCTTGAACTTTGTTCTCCATGTGATATTCGTTATGTAATAAAAATCTTCAGCTCATTTTTCCACAATTCCATAGTGTCTCAAGTTATCCTATGAAGTGGGGTAAGGTGGAATCATCAGTTTTCGAAGTATCAGTACCAATTTAGAAACGTCACATATTCAACATAGGACAAAGAAAGCCTTCAGAAATAAAAATGTATTCATAGTTCACTAAACATAATTTTTTTCATAGATTCAAATAAGACAGAATCTATATTATTTTATCACTCATGACGCAAATTAGAGAAAGAAACATTTTGTTCATAATTGAGGCTTATAAGTAAAGCATACTTGAAGAGAGGAAAACTCTGAATCCCAAAGACAGAAATTCATTTTCGAAGAAGTATCTTGGTCCTTCACGTTTTCACGATTACATTGCTCCCCTTGCCTACGGTCGGGAACATAAAACTACTAGGAGTGTATGAGAGAAATGAAAATAGCTAATAGCTCGTAAATATTTTCCGAACCACAACCTCCAGATCAGTTGAAACCTTTCTTTTCACTTCCAAATGGATTACCAGAACGAATTCTGGTGGAATATCGAAGATATAGTTTTTCATCGTTTGAAAGGCGTGTTTAGCTACTTTTTGGCTCAATTCATGATTTTAGAGGATTAAAAATGTCTTAATTTACAATTATTGTTAGATTTGCCGTGTGTTGCACGCCACTGGACACAGGGCCGCCACATCGCAAGGTCGGACCCAGGACCAGATTCTGGCCACGGGCCCCCAATATCATAGCCGTCTCAAGTGATGAGGCCTTCGAACTGGCAACGAGATGGTTATGCCAATATCATGTTGAAAAACTACTGATTTCCTCTCTCCACACAAAACGTCATTTGTACTTGCTTTCAAGTTTCAGTGATTGAAATGTCTAAATTTTTACTGAACTATATTTTTTAACCTTCATTTTCTCAAATAAATTTAAGAAACTGTAACTGAAAATTGGACACACTAGTATTTACGTACATTAAGTAGTTATTAGTTATGGGATTTTGTTACTTTTTCGTCTTGGAATAGTACGAATTGCAAATAGCAGCCTTATTCAGAGAAATTCATAATCACTCATTTATTAAGAGTAGCTGACAGAAAATAATGATTGACTAAATTTTATAACCAACACATTCAATCAGTTATGTTCAAATTGAAACTTTGTTGACTTATTGGAAAACAGAGTCTATGTGTACAACATGGCTGACGGGCTTGATTGAAACAGCACTTGAGAGAATATAGAATATGTATTAAGTGATAAACCGGAACAAAAAATAATTGCCACAAAAATGAAGTTGCTTCATTATAGTTTATTCACAATTCATTATAGTTGTTTGTAATAAAGTTACCCAGAAAAGAATTAGATTATTAAAAAACAAATCAATCAGTAAAATATGCTCTTCGTTTTGTTGAATAACATAACATACACTGTTAAAAAACAGTCGCCTGCGCGACAGCGTTTACTATGATTCAGGCCCGGACCGGGCCCCTACGGGGCCCGGGCCTGGGGCAACAGTACCCAATTGCCCCCCCCCTTGTGGCGGCCCTGACTGGACAATAATTTCGTGTCACGTTAGTAATAAGTAAATCGAGCCAGGGAGCCACTCTTATTTATCAGTAGTTCAGTACTCGTGTAGCGTAGTGCATGATTTAACGTATAATCTCTGTTTAGTTTTCTGATATTGCGTCACCTTTGATGCACTTTAAAATTTTATGGAATATATTGCTCGTTCAAATAAATAATCCGTTATTGTTTAAACTTAGTAACAAGATAGATAAAGTGATATACGTAATATATACATAAAACACACCTGTTAATAACAAAACAACATGACTAGTGTTTTCAGTGTTACTGGTTGATAAACGGTGAACACTACTAGTGTAAGAATATTTTATTATAAACATGTTTAACTTACAAAAGGTGAGTAACAAAACGTTTTATAGTTTTTAATTAAATAAAATATCTGATGGCCAAATTTCCCTTAGGCATATATCGCTCATCTGGAGGAATACCGTCATAGCTCAAAAAGTGCAGATTTTACAGTAGAGCAGTTTGAAGTTTTTCAGTTACATTTCAGTACGATATTATTGATCCTAATCATTTTGTCTTTGCAATAGATCTTTTTTCGGGTAAAATGGACTTTCTTTGAATGCTCAAATTTATAGAAATAGCTTTATATCACCTTGAATAATAAAAAATGGAGTCAAGTTGATTGACTCAGTACTTTCCACACATAATGATGATACCATTTTATTACTTCTCCATTGCCTGAAGCTATAGTTTGAAATTCACTTGCAACCAACTCATCGCCTACCCGCCCGCAACAAAACATCCAATGCAAGAACTCTCGTTAAATAGTTTCTTGCGTCTCCCTCTTTAGGAACTAGGACGCCACAGTTTCTTCTGCATGCTTCAACTGGTGCTTCCCACACATAATGATGATACCATTTTATTATTTTCCAATTGCATGAAGTTATAGTTTGAAATCTCTTTGCAATCAAATCATCGCCCACCTGTCCGCAAAAAAAAAACAACACAAAAACTCTCGTAAATAGTTTCTTGCGTCTCCCTCCTTAAGAACTAGGACGCCATAGTTCTTTTCTTTATGCTTCAACTGGACGATGTGAAACGATCAGGAGTCTCCAAACCGTCTAAAAACGAAGTTTGAGCTGTTTTCATACCTTAGTTTTTTATTATTGCTGCGCCGCCACTGACACGATTTTTCAAAAACAGACGCGTTTTCCATTCTCGCCGCGGCAGTAAATTCTGTGTCAAAATTTCATCAGTCGATTCAATAATTTTTCGCTTTACGCAATATACATAGAACAAAATAAAGCAAAACTCGTATGTATACATCACAAAATTGGTTTCAGTAATAGGCAAGCCAATGTTCAGATGGACTTACAAAAGTGTAATATGCCGCTAGGTATTTCTTCCACAGGTCAATGGACAAACTATTATGAATACAACAAATTTTTCAGTTTTACAATCCCCCACCCCCCAACCGTCCTAATTCCACCCCACCCAAAAAAAAGGAAAATTATCAGGAACCCCTAAAACGCCTAAAAACAAAGTTTGGGCTGTATTTATGTTTTAATTTTTTTATTATTGTTGCACCGCCACTGACATGATTTTCCTAAAACATACGCGCTTTCCATCCTCGCCGCGGTAGTAATACTGTGTCAAAATTTCATTAAAATCAATTCAACCATTTTCGGGTTACGCAATATATAATAACGATCTAAAACAATACTCGTATGTATACCTACGTCACAAATTCACCAAGTCCCTTGGTTTCTATAATAAGCAAGCCAATGTTCGGATGAACCTAAAAAAGTGTATTATGCCGCTAGGTTTTTCATGCACAGGTCAATGGACAGCCCATTATGAATACAGCAAATTTTTCAGTTTTACAACCCCCCACCCTCCAACCACCCCAAATTCACCCCCACCCAAAAAAAAGTAGAAAATGATCAAGAACCCTTAAAACGCCTAAAAACGAAGTTTGAGGAATAATTGAAAATGTTTGTTTTTTGCTAATTACTCCGCTCCCTGTACGATTTCCCAAATTAAAGGAGCATTACCTACTACGACCCCACAACATATCGCTACCCAAATTTCATCACAATCCATGTAGCGGTTACTGGGATTACGACGTTAGAAAAACGCCAACAGACAGACAGACCGACAGACAGACCGACAGACAGACCGACAGACAGACAGACCGACAGACAGACCGACAGACAGACCGACAGACAGACCGACAGACAGACCGACAGACAGACCGACAGACAGACCGACAGACAGACCGACAGACAGACCGACAGACAGACCGACAGACAGACCGACAGACAGACCGACAGACAGACCGACAGACAGACCGACAGACAGACCGACAGACAGACCGACAGACAGACCGACAGACAGACCGACAGACAGACCGACAGACAGACCGACAGACAGACCGACAGACAGACCGACAGACAGACCGACAGACAGACCGACAGACAGACCGACAGACAGACCGACAGACAGACCGACAGACAGACCGACAGACAGACCGACAGACAGACCGACAGACAGACCGACAGACAGACCGACAGACAGACCGACAGACAGACCGACAGACAGACCGACAGACAGACCGACAGACAGACCGACAGACAGACCGACAGACAGACCGACAGACAGACCGACAGACAGACCGACAGACAGACCGACAGACAGACCGACAGACAGACCGACAGACAGACCGACAGACAGACCGACAGACAGACCGACAGACAGACCGACAGACAGACCGACAGACAGACCGACAGACAGACCGACAGACAGACCGACAGACAGACCGACAGACAGACCGACAGACAGACCGACAGACAGACCGACAGACAGACCGACAGACAGACCGACAGACAGACCGACAGACAGACCGACAGACAGACCGACAGACAGACCGACAGACAGACCGACAGACAGACCGACAGACAGACCGACAGACAGACCGACAGACAGACCGACAGACAGACCGACAGACAGACCGACAGACAGACCGACAGACAGACCGACAGACAGACCGACAGACAGACCGACAGACAGACCGACAGACAGACCGACAGACAGACCGACAGACAGACCGACAGACAGACCGACAGACAGACCGACAGACAGACCGACAGACAGACCGACAGACAGACCGACAGACAGACCGACAGACAGACCGACAGACAGACCGACAGACAGACCGACAGACAGACCGACAGACAGACCGACAGACAGACCGACAGACAGACCGACAGACAGACCGACAGACAGACCGACAGACAGACCGACAGACAGACCGACAGACAGACCGACAGACAGACCGACAGACAGACCGACAGACAGACCGACAGACAGACCGACAGACAGACCGACAGACAGACCGACAGACAGACCGACAGACAGACCGACAGACAGACCGACAGACAGACCGACAGACAGACCGACAGACAGACCGACAGACAGACCGACAGACAGACCGACAGACAGACCGACAGACAGACCGACAGACAGACCGACAGACAGACCGACAGACAGACCGACAGACAGACCGACAGACAGACCGACAGACAGACCGACAGACAGACCGACAGACAGACCGACAGACAGACCGACAGACAGACCGACAGACAGACCGACAGACAGACCGACAGACAGACCGACAGACAGACCGACAGACAGACCGACAGACAGACCGACAGACAGACCGACAGACAGACCGACAGACAGACCGACAGACAGACCGACAGACAGACCGACAGACAGACCGACAGACAGACCGACAGACAGACCGACAGACAGACCGACAGACAGACCGACAGACAGACCGACAGACAGACCGACAGACAGACCGACAGACAGACCGACAGACAGACCGACAGACAGACCGACAGACAGACCGACAGACAGACCGACAGACAGACCGACAGACAGACCGACAGACAGACCGACAGACAGACCGACAGACCGACAGACCGACAGACAGACCGACAGACAGACCGACAGACAGACCGACAGACAGACCGACAGACAGACCGACAGACAGACCGACAGACAGACCGACAGACAGACCGACAGACAGACCGACAGACAGACCGACAGACAGACCGACAGACAGACCGACAGACAGACCGACAGACAGACCGACAGACAGACCGACAGACAGACCGACAGACAGACCGACAGACAGACCGACGGACAGACCGACAGACAGACCGACGGACAGACCGACGGACAGACCGACCGACAGACCGACGGACAGACCGACAGACAGACCGACAGACAGACCGACAGACAGACCGACAGACAGACCGACAGAGAGACCGACAGAGAGACCGACAGAGAGACCGACAGACAGACCGACAGACAGACCGACAGACAGACCGACAGACAGACCGACAGACAGACCGACAGACAGACCGACAGACAGACCGACAGACAGACCGACAGACAGACCGACAGACAGACCGACAGACAGACCGACAGACAGACCGACAGACAGACCGACAGACAGACCGACAGACAGACCGACAGACAGACCGACAGACAGACCGACAGACAGACCGACAGACAGACCGACAGACAGACCGACAGACAGACAGACCGACAGACAGACCGACAGACAGACCGACAGACAGACCGACAGACAGACCGACGGAAATGAGTGACGTGGATTTTCGTTATGTAGATAATTTTCGCGACCACAATACAAAGGTGTCGCTTTCCTTCCAAAGTATTGCACAAAAGTACTGATAAACGTATTACGTTTCAATTTCAATTAATCACAACAGTATCTACTACAGCAAGTGTGCATTATGGTTCTATTTTATTATTAAAGTAGATGAAAAGCTATTCATCAAAAATATATCAAGAAATCAGGCTTTGAAACTCTGCATTAACATCCCTAAGTATTTTTTTTTGGAGTAATCAAATACATGAGAATACAATTATTTACACACATCATTGGTTGTCATACTTTTTAAGTTTTTCTTTTAATAAACTGTTTAGTAATTTTTCTATAGTTTTATCAATTAAACAGTTGAATTGAAGCAAACATCTTGGTGATATGAAAGAAGCTAGATATCTCTGAAAAAATTATATAAAAAAAATATTAGCCATAATCAAATCAACTATCAGATGCAATGCCATATAAGCACCTAGGTAGGTAGCTAGATATCAATTAATATACTGGCCCACGGGTGCCAATAACTAGGCAATAGTGGGTGCCAACAACTGGCCAAGAGTGCCAATAACTGGCACTTTTCATTTTAAACCAGTTTCCATGGAAATAGCTCGCTGCTTCTTACTTCTTATTACGTTTTCTGGAAGTAGAATGTTAGGGGCACATAACTTCATAGTTTCAATAATAGGCTTGGTACATAAGCCTTTTAAAAGGACATCCAAAAGTAAGGAATCTCTTAAAGTGCCAATAACTGGATAGTTTACCCTAGTGCGATTTAAATACGTAAGTATTTATTACGAATTATTGATAACTTAACCTAACTCCTGTAATTAAATACTGTTCACCGTCGAATTAGTACTTGACGTCTCATGGCATGACCACCTCTCTTCACGCTGTTTGTTTATAGGTAGTAAAACACTAGTAAAACCTGTTCAAAGGTAGTTTGGTAATCGCTCATAAGCACGCTAAGGCTTCGTCGTTATTACAACCGGACGGATTTACGCAAAATGTACCGATATGTTTTATAATAATAGAATTGTGTAATTTGTCTGCTCTCATTGGTCGAGATTAAACGCTAGTGCATTTTGCCGAACTTGACTAAAAGACGGTACATTTTACCATTATGAACATTATGTCTCTCATCAGGTGACGGTTATAATATAGCAATACTAGCATTGGGCTATTATAGACCCCCAAAATGGGAGATTTATGCTCTGCTACCGATACGTAATGCTGATAACAGTAACAGTAATCACAGCGACAGTGCTCCATACAGTCATCAGTTTCAAAGAGATACTACATCGGTGTATGTATGTCGGGTTGGACTACATTTTAAAAATAATGACCGACATATCAAAGGTATGTTTTTTAGATGGAGCATCCTGTATATTATTGCATATTTAGATTCCTCAGTCAATTCTAGGATGATTTTGTGTATTTACACATGGGACTTAAAACGAACCGCTCATGTGCAAATCACAATTTTTGGATAAGTAGATATGAAGAAAAAATTGAATATCGAAGCAATTATAGAAGGCTGTGAGTTTGCCACCCGACTAAGTTTAAATTAGACAGTCTAAGGCCCGGTTTCTCAATATCCAGTTAAATATTTATCTGGAAGTTAACTGTAATCTGTCAGATAAATTGTTTAAACAATTGAAGGTTAAACTTATGAATTCCGTAAATCTTATTTGACAGTTGTATCCATAGAAACGCTAGGTGGGAGCTACCTATCTGACACTTTTAACTGGACATTGAGAAACCGGCCTTAACTTGAATATTTTTGTACTTGGACAATCGGTAGATTAATGGACTAGTATCAATGGTCTGAAAACAATGATTATATCATTACAACCTCTTAGTGTATACAAAACTAGATGAACTGATGCATTCTGCATCATTTTGTTTACTAGTTCAAAAAAAGTAATTCGAATTTAGCCAATCAGTACGAAGCGCGGCATACATCTTTGCTGTATCACATGAAGAAGAATTCTGCGAGAGACAGCTTTGCTTTGTGATTGTGCAGTTGGTTGTCAACTAACCTAATAACCTTATAATATTATAAATTTCTTCTCTTGAATCGAAGCTTCTTTGTCTTCAGTTATAGTGCGGCGAATGATTTTAGTCTGTTTTAACAAAAAGCACTAGTGTTTAGTATGTGATACATTTCGCTTAAATGAGACCTGACCCAGCGGGAGGATCCCGATTCCCGATCGCATTTAAGCTAACTGTACCATTATATAGTCAATTGTCTAATTTTCACTGCTCTCATTGATCGAACCGTATCGCTGGTGCGTTTTTCCAAACTTGACAAAAACGCAGTACATTTTTCCATGTTTTCTTCTCTTAGCGCAATCGGTCTAAATGCAGGTACATGTAGTTGCCGTCTGCGTGCGTCTGTGATGTTGCCAACCTTTACTATATCTTTTTACTACAATTGATGGCACCAACGGCAGGTGGATATCTAAGTTGTTTGGACACTAGATGAAGGATTGGAGACACTCATCTATATCTTATGGTTACAATTGTCTTAAAATTTGCGAGACTTGTTAGAAGGACGCGTGATTACATCGCTTTTGCTCAGCTTGTAACCCTTTGGTGTCATCTGTTGGGATTGTTGCAACACACGTTATATTTTGAGATGGCATGTTTTATCTGGGTAGTCTTTGTTTTAGCGGAAACCGAAATGGGGGTCGAGAGTGGTGTCAAACGACTCGGTTTCACGTCCTGAACCGAACGAGACCACTCCTAGACCGAGGAAACGTTCTGGTGAAAAACTACGGCATTTTAAAATTTGGAAATTTTAATACCTTACCTGACATAACCAAATCAAGCTATATAGGGTGTCAATTGATTCGGTCTGATGTCCTGACTCGAATTGTATCAACTAATAGACTGAAAAGACGTTTATTTTGATTCTCATTTAGGAAAAAAAAGATCTTCGAGGGTCTGCGCCTGGGGTCTATTCAGACACACTGAAAAAACTGAACAGGTGCAAACCCTTCCTGGGGGTATGTTGCCTAGAGTATTCAAAAACTACAAAATTAGTGACGTCTGGGGGGCAGCCCCCCAGGCTCCCCTATTTATGCAAATGACCAAACTTAATTTGAATGAACTTACCTAATTTCTAGGAAGATTAAGAATTGTATCATAAATTGTATCATAACTTTATTTTTTTTATTTTCCATTTCTTGGTGTAGCTTCTGATGTCGCTGTACTCAAGTACTTTGAAATTGACCATATATTTCGTGAAAAAGATATTGAAATTTCAAAGGGTTTTTAGGTTAGATTTCAAATTTCAAAGAGGCCCAGATTTTCATCGGGCATTTTATCAGTCTGGGAATAGTCTGATTCCACTCAAGGCATCAAACTGAGTCAGTTAAGACTCCTTCCCACTTTAACTCGTTTTGTCCTCAACATCTTGACCGGTCGGGTTAAGACACTAGTCGGTGGGTTAAGTTAGGTTAGGTACTGAAACTTTAAAGTGCCGTAGTATTTCACCGGAGCATTTCCTCGGTCTGCGAATAGTCTCGTTTGACTCAGGACGTCAAACCGAGTGGATTGACACTACTATCAACCACCTCAATTTCGGTTTCCGCTAAAACGAAGTCTAGCCCCTCTCTCAACAAGGTTCATACATACAAATTGTACACACGAAAGAATAGAGTGATCCTCAAGAAAAGGTGTTTTACTGTGAAGCTGGGGGCAAGGAAGATACGTATACAATCCATTTGCTACACTACGCTTCTCGATCACACACATGGGGTTTATACAAGAAAAAATAACTCAAAGGCCCCCACACCATCAATTTTGATAACAAGGTATAAACGTGGTACATTATGCCTTAAAATAGCAAGCGAACAAAATGCCGAAGCTTATGATGTAGACATAGAAATGGGTAACATTCGAAGGCTAAAGGTTCATCCAATCATCAAACTGGTGTTTGTGTCTTCTTTTTGGATATGAAGGAAACTACCACCACCGATCGTTATAGTATGACAAGACTGTCGTTGGACGATAAAGCCCAAACATGAGAATTTTATGCTCCCATAGGAATATGCAATACTGATACCAGTAACAGTAATGAGAGCGACAACCAATGTAACTAAAATTGTGATTTTTAGGTATTCAGAGTAGCCTCGAGGGTAGAACCATTGCTAAAACAATTTTCCTCCTCCAACACGTCAGAATATGCTGGATATAGCTTTGGTAAGTTTAATTAAAGTTTGGTCACCATGCAGTATTGAAGCATTTTATTCGCTGTTTGCTGGCTATTTCTGTGGAGAACCCACAATGCTTATATGTGATAATAATAATAATACTAGCTCAAAACAGATAAACAAAAAAGAAACAAATGGAGCACAACTATTATTGACACCTTATTTATCTCAGAAATCATAACAAAAAATGAAAATCAGCGTGATACGTCGATTTTTATTTCGAGGGAGAACTCTTCCACTAAGAACGTCATTATTGTGTCATCAATCCCCTCACCCCCAGCAACCCCTACCTCAAAAAATACTATACTTGCTCTAATTTACACCCCCAAAATTATAATTCGCTACCACTGCCAAATTCCAATATATTGCTTGTCTTAATCGTACGCATGCCTTACAGACGATCTCCACAGTAACCCCGGAAATGTTGAGAAATGTGCGAAGATATTTTGAATATCGCCTGTATGTCTGTATGGAACCAAAACACTGACATTTGGAACCTTTCTTACGATAATATTTCAGGTAATGAAAATAATACTTAATATTGATAATCACCATATTTTTTATTACCTTCCATAATAGTGAATCAATCTTCAATCCACTACACTGCTGTAATTCTTTAAGGGGGAGAAGAAAATCTGCCGTTGCCTGTTGTAGTTTTATTAACTAGATAAATAGGATATTTAGTGATATAAATTGGTTGCCCTTTCTTTTATAAATAAAATAAAACAAGTCGTGAAAGAAATAAGATTAATTAGTAATAAAATTGAGTACCTATTTCATTGGAACATTTTAATTCAAGCCAGCATATCGTCGGTGACCTGGCAATACCTCCTATCTACCATTTTTGGCAAAAATGAGATAAGAGTGTATTTTAATACGGCATTTAGTTCTACGTCGTCACGTAAAATCTCTCAATTGAATAAAAATTCTAAATAGCCTAAAACGTCAAGTGTAAATTCTCACACCAGAAACGCCGCAGAAAACAGAATGCAACAAGTCCTATCTCGTTAGTTTGCATTGCGCCGCCGTAAGGGTAATACCGCCTGTCACCTGTTTGTCGTTTATTGCCGAAAAAATACAGTTCTTGGTAAGTTATTGAGATAATTTGTTGTCTAGTTATTCATTTATATTATTTAGAACATAATTCTGAAAGTTTTTTGCATACAATAGTGAATATTCTGTTAAAAAAACTGATTATTCCCATTCACTTCAGATAGGAGATTTTGCATTTACACAGAGCCCAGTAAATAGATAGATAGGAGACATTACTGTCTTATTTCTTCTAGTTGAGATACATTTTGTAATAGCGTTTGTGGCATTTTAATATAGTAATTAGCTATATAAAATCGTATAAAATCATATTGTTAAAAAGTGCTCCATTAAAGGTTTGTTGTTTATTAGTTATACTTACACAAGTTTGTTTGAATTTATTCTGGAAACATTTTTTTGTCATTCACTTTTTCTTTTAGATTTCTCTGTTTGGGTTTATGAGTTTGCGTTTGAGAACTACTCACGCATAATGTCTAAAAGAACGTTACACATATTATCTTTGGCACGCACAAAAAATATGGAAAACTATGAGGAGAAAATTGAAAACAACAGCTGTGCAAGCTCCCCTTTGGACACGTTGGACATAGGAGAAGCACCTATAATCTTTTTGCCAGAAGATGTGAACTTATTCTCCTTTCAAGAAAATACTGTTAACTTTGACTTTCAAGGGTTTCTTAGTGAAGATGAAAATAAAGTTTGTGATTTAGAAGATAAAAGCAATATACCAAATAGTAAAAACTGCTGTGATAATAATGGTGTAACAAACACTAGCTGTGATGAATATTTCGAATTGAGTGAAACCATACCGGATCCAGCAAAAGATCCGCAAATGAAACATAGACTTGTGCCTCATGAGTGTTTCAGTGACGAAGATGAAGGCTCTGGTGAAAGTGATCAACTCGTCTGTGAACCGTTAACTACAGGATCTTCTTTTGATAAAGATAAAACATTCGAGCCCTCAGCAGTTAGCAGTTCTAGTCAGGATAGCTATGAAGGTGATATATTTAGCTACTCAGAAGATACTGAATTAGAAGAAGCCCAAAACAATATAAACAGTGCAAGAAAACGAAAAAAAGTAGCAGATGAGAGTGAATGGGTAAGAATAAAAAACAAAAGACTTCGAATGCAAGGCAAGGCTTATTTGGGATTTAGTAAAAAGAGAGGGGAAAAGATCAAGCAGAACCAACCTAGAGAAGCAAGAACATTAAAGAAGACTTGTGACTCAACGAAATGCATAAAATCCAAACTAAGGTATTGTAAAGAATTTACCGAAACTTGCCGACAGCAAATATTTAACAAATTCTGGTCTTTAAGCTGGGATCAGCGTAAAGTATTTGTGGCTTCACATGTACTTAAAACCCCAACTTTTAAGAGGACTAAAGAGCATTCGCGAAGGTCAGGCACCTACACCTACTACCTAAATGATGGAAATGACAAACTACAAGTATGTCGAACGATGTTCATAAACACATTAGGTATTGGCTACAAGACAGTTCAATATTGGGTAGACAACAGTTCATATGGAATGTCTGAAGGCACATCCGAGAAAAGGTCAACAAAAGATGTGGTAAAAAAAAGATACAGAGAAAATTACAAATATTTGGAGCAGTTTTTTGAAATTTTACCTAAGCTTCCATCGCATTACTGCCGTCATGATTCACTAAAATTATACTTAGAATACACATTTCAAAGCAAGTCAGAGTTATACGGAGTATACATGAAATTTTGTCAGGAGAGAGGTATCACTTCTTTGGGGCGCAATGTTTTTTCAAAGGTATTCAAAAACAAAAACTTAGCGTTGTATCAACCCAAGAAAGATCAATGCAATGTATGCTTTGGTTTTAAATACGGAAACGTTCCTGTAGAAACATATCAGTCCCATGTCGAAAAAAAGCAAAAAGCTCGGGAATCAAAATCAAAGGATAAATTAAGAGCTGAAAGAGGTGAAATTATAGCGCTTACAATTGATTTACAAGCCGTTAAATTATGTCCCTTTTTGCCAGCTAATAAAATATATTTCAAGACTAAATTATGTTGCCATAACTTTACCGTTTATGACCTAAATACTCGAGATGTAATGTGCTATTGGTTTTCCGAAAATGAGAACAATCAGTTAAAAGCTTCTACATTTGTATCATGTATTATTAACTACCTTCAAGAAAAATGTGTAACAGCTTCCAAGATGCCGATTGTCATTTATTCTGATGGTTGCGGTTATCAAAACCGTAACAATGTCCTTTCTAACGCACTTTTAAATTTCGCCATGAGGTACCAAATTACAGTCACACAAAAATATCTTGAACCAGGTCACACTCAAATGGAGTGTGACTCGGTTCATAGTGTGATTGAAAGAAGTCTTAGACATCGAGAAATTCATCTACCCAGTGATTATGCCACTATGACTGCTGAAGCTAGAAAAAACCCCAAGCCGTATGGTGTTAAGCTTCTGGATTACACATTTTTCCAAGATTTTGCGTCTTCTAGTCATTTAAGGTATTCTTCCATACGACCCGGTAGAAAAGCTAGTGACCCTGTGATAACTGACATAAAATGCATTAGATATAATCCAGCTGGGACGATGGAAATTCAACTAGATTTTAATGAAGATTTCATCCAACTTCCTATACGGCCAAAAACGATTCCAGTAATTTTGAATTATCCCCCACTACTTTCTGCTCCTCCCAAGATTAAAACTGAGAAGTGGCAACATCTTCAAGAATTAAAGACTGTTCTTCCCAAGGATACTCATGCATTTTATGATAGCATTTTGCATGCTTAGTGAATATTAATAAAAGAACGTATTTTTTCTGTTGCTCTCTTTCTTCACTTGCAAAATACAGAGACCGTATCGACGGTTCTATTTTGAAATCGTATTTATTAATAATAATCAGTCTTGGTTCAAACTTTGTATCTAGAGCTTAATTTAATACGTACACGTTTTAAAAAAGGTTTGTTTACGTTTTGTATTATTCTTGAAATACTTTTTGCATAAATGTGAATAAACCAGTTTGGTTTTAAATTTTGAATGTTCCTAAAGTTATGTTCAATAGGTATAAGTTTTGAATGTTCAGCTTATGTTTTATACGTTTTAATATATTTTTCACATGTGCTTTTAAATTTATTTTTTCCTGCATTTTATAATTTTTAATTAACCAAAATTAGTCTCTTGCAACCCAATTAAACTGTTAAAAATTAGTTTTCACCAATCAGTTTAGAACAGTTGCAATGTCTCCTAAGTCTAAAAATAACTAGTCCAAATTCTCCTACGAGACATTATATTCAAAACAATACCTCCTAACTAATCTAAAAAGTAGAAAACAACAAACAAATAGAAATTTACCTTAAAAACTGAATGCCGTACACTTAATAAGATATTTGCAGGTGAAAAAGTGATTGAAAATCATCGAATAGAAACATTAGGTGATTTTTTGCGACTCCTGTAAAAAGTGGGTAATTAGACTTAGGAGCTATTGCCAGGTCATCGACGATATAATTTTCAATTTTTGATATCTAAAATAAATTAAGCGTTATGACAACGCCTTCTCACCGAATTCTTTTCGCTGGTCAATTTGCGACGACCATATAGTAGTAGTAGTAGTAATAGTGATGGAAGACGAAGCTAGGCGAATAGACTACCTATGACCATTTTTGCGGACGCCATTGAACACTGAACACTGTATTGTATGTATTCAAATGCAAATGCCTGTTAGGACTTTCCGACATATGACCAAGGTCATTTCCCATCTTCCATCATCCACAACACCACATTCCGAAAAAGTGGGAAATGAACAGGAACTCATGTCTAAAAGCAAAGTTTGGAGCGATTCTGATAATTTTGGTGGTTTGCTAATTACCCCACCGTTAATGCACAGAT
Source organism: Callosobruchus maculatus (assembly GCA_951848785.1). NCBI lineage: Eukaryota > Metazoa > Arthropoda > Insecta > Coleoptera > Chrysomelidae > Callosobruchus > Callosobruchus maculatus. Next base: position 87,427 of record CATOUR010000191.1, on the reverse strand, counting down.
TTTCAATGACCTCCGAGCAAATAGCAGGTATAATTATTGAGGGCCCGTAGCTAGGATTTCACTTCGGAGGGGGACTACATTAATTCAGCGGCTACGTGCCTGTGAATTCCCTTCAAAATGATGTATCATAAGTATGGTGGTCTCATTAAATTTAAGATTTTGAAGTAGGGATTGCTGGACGAGAAAATGTTACAGTAAATTCCAGTTCTATTCAAGTTATTACACATAACATCAGTAGCGTAACTTCAAATTCGGGGCCCTCCCCGCAAGATACTTCTCGGGGCCCCCCGCAAGAAATTTTCGGTGGCTTCTTTTTTCATAATATGTATAACAAGGTGAGTCCCAAGTTGACTCTTTCTTTTAAACTGTGTATAGAAGTCGTTAAAATAAACAACTTTTTCAAATAACTCTTATCCAAAAACTTAAAAATTAGCCGAGATACAGAATCATATAAAGTAAGTCTGGACCCTGGTCTGGTCTTGTGGATTAAAACGTACCTAGTCTCTTTATGTTTAGTTTTTTGCTCGAATTTTTGTCTTATCATCAGGCATTGTACCCGATTGTATGTGCCAATTATTGCCAGTTTATCGCAGTCAATTCTAAATTGGTAAATCCTAAAAGTTGCGTTCAGAATGATGTGACACTTTTGAGATTCACTAATTTAAAATTAACAACGATAAACAGAACGTGACTACTGCACTATCTGAGAGGTGCAATGCCTAATCGATAAGACAAAAATCCGAGCAAAAAACTAAACATAAACAGGTAGGTATGTCTTGATGCACAAGCCTAGATTTACATTTTTTATTTTGGATCTCGCTTATTTTTCAGTTTTATGAAAAAGGTTATTTAAAAACTTCTATACACAGCTAAAGTTGGTAGAATTAGGACTCACCGTATGTACATTGAAGAGAAAGTCTTGGGGTTGTGGCCAAAATTTTTAAAAGAAAAATGGGCCCCCCGCAGCTACGGGCCCTGCGGGCCCTTAGGTACGCTACTGCATAACATATTTAACGATAACCTAAGTAAGATATTTGTCTTTGCTTCACACGAGTGCTATACAAGGAATAAGGTACGTGAAACTTAATTTGTTCCAAGATATAGTTAATTAAATTGTGTATGAGTTTGTATGCAAAATTCAACGAAGCCAAACTCCGTTGCTTCAGTGATGAAAAGCTCCAAACGAGTACAGAGCTCATCATTGCTAATGCAGGGTGATTGGTAATTCGATACAAATATTTAGGGAGATGGTACTAGAGGTGGTAAGCTATTAACTTCCTAATAGTTTCCGATATAAACTGAATTTTATAGATTTTCATTAAAATGCAGACCTCCAAACGAAAACCCTAATAAAACAAAATTTTATAGTTGGATTTTTGAATTTTTGATATGAGTCCTTAGAAAATATGCTATTACGTTATTATCTACTAAAAGAAAGTTATCACATATCTAACTCTTACCACTCTAGAGTGCCGAGTGGCTTCTGCAACGCTTAATGACATAAACTATAGCGTTGCAGTGGCGCGAGGCTGCCCACTAGGCGGTGTTCTTTCACCTCTACTATGGTGCTTAGTGGTCAATGACCTACTCGTGAGACTAAGTAACACGGGTCTACGTGCAGGCCTATGCCGACGATTTGAGCATAGTGGTCAGGGGTAGATTCATTAATACAGTCTCCGAGGTAATGCAAGGCGCGCTGCGCGTTGTGGAAACGTGGTGTAATGAGGTAGTTTAGTTTGTGATCGCTGATAAGACGGAGCTCGTTATGGTCACTAAGAGAAGGAAGATGGAAGGCCTCGTGAGGCCTACCTTTTTCAGAACGACACTTTTGAATTGTCTCAGTCAGTAAAGTATCTAGGAGTCATACTGGATCACAAGCTGACTTGGAGGCAGCACGTGGATTATAAGGTAAGCAAGGCTCGAAACTCATTATGGGCCTGCAGGAGAGTTGTCGGTAGTAGTTGGGGCCTGAGCCCAAAAGTGGTGCACTGGCTCTATACTACAATAGTCAGACCGTCATTAATATATGGCTCCATAGTGTGATGGACCTGTATAAAGACGGAGGCAATAAGAGCCAAACTTAATAAGGTTCAACGTTTGACATGTCTTAGTATAACCAGTGCAGTGCGCACAACACCTTTGAGTGCCATTGAAACACTATTGAATCGTCCTCCTTTGGATCTGGTAATTCAAGGGGAAGCTAGAAAAACTGGGTTCCGTCTCTGGAGTCCGGGTAGCTGGACTTTTACGAATCCAGGCAAAGGACATTCGACGATTCTAGCAGTTGCATGAGATAGTCCTATTTTGTTGCGAGGAGCGATATAGTTTCTCCTACGCATCGCTTCAATCGCAAATTTACGGTGGTGTTTCTGTCAAGGGAAGAGTGGGAGTCTAGGGAAAGACAGCTCATCGAAGGAGGAGGACAGGTCTGGTACACAGACGGTTCACTCGCTAGAGAGGGCTCGGGCTCGGGAGTCCACGGACCCCATACAAGACTTTCACTCCCTCTTGGGGGACACACCACAGTATTCCAGGCTGAGGTAGACCTCAGCCTGGAATACTGTGCCTCTATGCGATACTTGCTTGTGTAAATCGTATTCGGGAAATTGACGGGTCTAGGAGGAGGATTACTATCTGCTGACAGTCAGACAGCCATCAAAGCACTGAGTGCTTGGAAAATAACGTCGGGACTGGTCCTGGAGTGCAGGAGGGCTCTTGACGACATCTCAGCTAAACACAAGGTATCACTTGTGTGGGTAACTGGCAACGCTGGGGTAAAGGGTAACGAAATGGCGGATCATCTGGCTAGGATGGGATCCGGCAACAGTTTTGTGGGCCCGGAACCAGCCTTAGGACTATCTGCAAACTTGATTAGGAAAACAACTGGAGAGTGGATCCATAATCAACACTCTCTGAGATGGAACATCTCTGGTCATCTCCGTCAGGCTCGGGAACTATTAGCAGGGCCTGCAGAGAGAATAGGTCGATTTTGTCTCTCTCTGGATAGGAGTAACTTGAGATTGCTAGTAGGCCCATTAACGGGCCACAACACCTTCAGGCGTCACTTGTTCGTGATGAGGGTGGTCAATGACCCAACGTGCACGTGGCGTGGTGAAGAGGAAGAATCCTCGGCACACATCTTGTGTCGCTGTGAAACCCTGGGTTATCAAAGGCAGACTATGCTGGGCTCAAGAACCTTGGAAACAATAGAGACAAAACGGATAGGACCTAAGAATGTACTTGCTTTTGCCAAAAGGGCAGGTCTTAGGAACTAGCGCGGATAGAGGCGCAAAAGGGCCCATCGTGTGGCCTATGCACCAGCCACATTCCGTGTTGGATAGCCTCTGATCCTTATTCATTCATTCAACTCTTTTCAAGTTGTGTCAAAATCCGCATGTGTTGAAAAGTGACTTCAAAAAACTTTACAAAAGAATGACTTTATCTTGAAAAGTCACCAAATAATTAACCGTGCACTGTACGGTGAAAACATGCCCATCTAGTTACCCATTGGTACCATAAACTTGTTGTAAATATGGTAAACACAGGCAATAATATTTATTATTATAATTTAGACCTGATATATGTAGATTATAGCATTTTATTGCTTTATTGTTACAAACATTTAGACAGTTTCTAACTAAAGAACCAGTCTTCATTGCTTTATTGCAAATATCATACCAATCACTAAGAGTGGTGCCTGGTGCAACTTTGTACCACCGAAACTTCAATGAGGAAGTTTCCATTTTTTCAAATTTTATTTAGTCAGATAGTCCTAAAGAGTTAGAGAACAACGGCGAAAAAAATTTGTAATTATCTCCATTAATAGAAAAGTTATAGTCCTCCAAAGTTTGAATTTCCGTATCCTCCGCGCGAAGCCGCTTTGACGTCACACGTCACACGACACAACGCAAGCCTGTGTATGCCCTGTCGAGGATGCTGCTCCCGCAAGCCACCGCGCCGCCGCCGGCCTCCTCGTTCATGTTGTTATTCCTTGTTTTCAGTAGGGTAGGCGACCCGTGGGCGACGCCGACGGCGACAAAACGATACACTGCAGTTTATTGGTACTCGTCTTATTAGAATATGTCTAGCAGACCGAGAAAAACCACCATAAAAATACCAAACAAATATTTCAATGGATAGTCTATTATGAATACAAAAAATTGAGTTTTATGACCCCCCACCCCCCAACTACCCCAATTTCACCCCCACCCAAAAAAGTAGAAAATGATCACGAAATCCCTAAAACGCCTAAAAACGAAGTTTGAGCTGTTTCTATATTTTTAATTTTTCTATTATTGCTGCGCTGCCGCTGACACGATTTTCAAAAATCATAAAGATTTTCCATCCTCGCAGCGGTAATAATACTGTGTGAAAATTTAACTGAAATCAATCTAATAGTTTCCTAGTTACACCATACAGAATGATCAGAAGCAAACTCTCGCATGTATACATCAGAAAATTCTAAGTCCCTTGGTTTCCGTAATAGCCAAGGTAATGTTCGGATGCACCTCAAAAAGTGTATTATGACGCTAGGCCTTTCACAGGTTAGTGGACGGCCTGTTATGAATACAATAATTTTGCAGTTTTACAACCCCCCCACCCCCAACCACCCCAACATGACCTCTATACCCAAAAAAAGTAGAAAATGATCAGGAACCTCCAAAACGCCTAAAAACAAAGTTTGAGGAATATTTAAAATTTTTGGTTTTTTGCTAATTACTCCACCGCCCATGCACCGATTTTCAAACTTATAGGCACATTACCTACTACTACCCCCACAGCATATTGCTGCCCAAATTTCATAACAATCCATGCAGCGGTTACTGAGGTTACGTGGCTAGAAAAACGCGTACAGACAGACCGACACACGGATAGACCGACGAAAATGAGTTGTGTGGATTTCCGTTATGTAGTTTATAATTATGTTGAGATCCACTTTAGGAAGATTAATAGAATCACCACGAACGTAACCTTCCTCCATACTTCAAAAATATACTGGAATCTGCCCGTTACAACAAACACGCCGCCGTTCCACTAAAGTCTAAATGTCGCACACTGTACAGCACATCGTATGCATAGCGGAGTCCCGGCTACCGACTGTGGCTGCAGCGAACGATTCATGTGATGTGACGTCATACGACAATTCACCGCCGCGGTCGCTTTACGCAAATATAAAATTGAATAACTCTGCCGCTTTTTGGAATATTCACATGATTTCTTCGACATTCTTCAAGTGAAGAAATAGACTATCAGATAATAATGAATTTTCCAAATTTTATTTTTTAGGAAACTTCTCCTTTGCATAAGGTTAGGTCCAAGTGCTCTTTGGCCTGGTATAACTAATTATTTTTTGCATTTATTTTTTATAAGCTGAAGCTTAACTTGCTAACTAACACCAGTGAGTTGAGATTAAAGAAACATGTAGTCATCAATACTATTTATAACTGAGAATAAATGTGCAGGTCATCAGCAAAGCAAAGCCGTCCACATTCAACTGAGTCACACAGGATAAACACTAAAGAATGCAGTATTCCCAAGTTGCAACCTTGTGGACTCCAAAGTGTGCCACATAGGTTCTGGATTAGAAGTCGCTGTAAGTGACAAACTGTTTACGGTTTGTACTCAGTTAAAAAATGGAGTCAAGTTGATTGGCTCAGTTCTTCCCACACATAACTGTGATATAATTTTATTATTTTCCCATTGCATGAAGCTATGCTAGCTGTGTCTAAATTTCATTAAAATCAATTTCAGGTTACACAATACAGAACGATGTAAACAATACTCGTATTTAACATACATCATCGTTTCTGTAATAGCCAAGGCAATGTCCCAATGGACTTGAAAAAGTGTATTATGCCGCTAGGTCCTTTTTTCGCAGGTCAAAGGAGAGCCTATTATGCATACAAAACGATGTTTGAGCTGTTTTTATGCTTTTAGTTTTTTTATTGTTGCTGCGCTGCCACTGACACGATTTCTAAAATCCATACGCATTTTCCATCCCCGTCACGGTAGTAATACTGTGGCAAAGTTTCATTAAAATTAATTCCATAATTTCCACGTTAATCATTACAGAAAGATCTAATGTAATATTCGTATGTATATATGTATCAGAAAATTCTCCCAAAGTAGGAAATCATCAGGAGATTGGCGATTTTTGTTAGCACAAAACACACAGTGAGTTGGCGAGTTTTGCTGTTTCCATTACATATTACATTGGTTTTCCCCTCAAAAATAAGGGCTAACCGCATGAAGCGGCGATACTGCTAGTTGTTTTACAATTATTGACTTTGACACTTTGACTGACACAAGCGTCATGCAGACTTATCGGATTCGAAAGCTTATGTTTTAAAAAGAAAAAAAGTGTATCACAAGTTTTATGTTTCAGTGGGGAGGAGACCGTGTGATGATTGTTAAAACTGTCAAAAAATACTTGCATAAAAGTAAAATACTCGAGCGTGTCTGCCATTAGCATCGGTGTGGGAAGTAAAAACAAAACAAAAACAAATCACGCCTCCTTCTGGCCCCTGTCAATATCATCTGTTACTGACGTTAACTGACATTAACTTACACGCTTATTTAAAAAAGTGTCAAAAGAATTCTTATTGGTGAGGTTGACTCCCTAAACCCCTCTTCGTTACGCCTTTGATGTTATCCCTAAATGAAATCTTAGTTACGCTCTTGACATTAACCGTGCTATATTGTGTAGATTTTTATCAATCCTCGTACAAGAAGTAAACGCTATAGTCTCTGAAATCTCACAACAGAATGCCTGTGCAAATAAACAAGAATAGACCGGCACTCGATCGGCTAGTTAAAGAGAAACTGCGTCTATATTCGATGTTAGTATTAGTAATCAGGTAGATCAAGCGGACTTGATTTTCGATTGTTGCTCAAATTTTAATTCGCCTTTCCGAAAATATTGACCAGCTAATTGTATTTTTAGAATTAAACGACACACAAAGAAAAATATACGAGTTAGCGAAAGAGTTTGCCAAAGAAGAAATAATTCCCGTTGCTGCTAAGCACGATGAAACTGGAGAATATCCATCAAATATAATAAGAAAAGCATGGGAGCTAGGAATAACAAACTCAGCTGTTCCAGAGCATTGTGGTAAGAGTTATAATTAGACAGTCACAACAAGCATCTCTTCTGTCCTAAATATTTTTCTGTATTTGGGCAGTTCTACAAAGAGAGGAATTTTGGTGCGCTCAGCTCGTAAATTCTTCAATTTTCAAAATTTTCTACTTACAAAATATATAAAATAAGCATCTGATCTATTTCAAAGTGGGCACTGAAAATCACTTCAATTGAATAAATACTTGTTATTTAGAATCACCACTTTATAGCAAAAATTATCACTTCCCTGTGGGGCGACATGCCTGAGTTGAAAATCTAAGGACTAATTATAACCCTAATGGGTTCCTCATGCAGAACCATACTATCTTGGAGATTACTATTATTATTTAGCCGATTCCAGAAACCTATCGGCGTCGTACTGGTTAAAACATTTCTTCATAATCTCAGTGTTTGAATAAAGGCGACACAAATTCCATATCACTTCCCTGCCAGCTAAAGGTTCGTTAAAATCATACAGAAATCAAATAATAAGCGATGTTTCCATTCGGGCAACTGGAAGCACCGGGTGAAGCTAACATAATGTTGCCGTCTTGTTTTAATCGGTTGGCGGTTTGTTGTAATAGTGCTGTGTATGAGAGCTGTTGCGCTCGAGAGGACAGTCAATTTCTCACCCACCTGGTATGTGTTTATATCAATATTTTCAGCTAATTCAAAGTTTTTATTAGTTGAGTACATTAACATTGATTACCTGAAGTATTTGCGTATATGCTATCAGCAGTAAAATATATAGTTTTTGAGATATTGAGGTAATAGCGTGAAAACCTCACTTTCCTGTGTATCACTTCCCTGACGTTGCGTCGACAGGGAAGTGAGATCCTGCCAGGGAAGTGAGAATTCTTCCGTGAACACAGTACTTCAAATATTATAGTCATCCTTCAAGCTTCTTATCAAACACCTCAGCTCTTCTAGGTCCTTTATACCCACTTTGCAGTATAATACAACATGCATTGGTGGCGTGAAAAGGCGTTTTCTATGGATCATTTTTGTGGAAGCAGATATGGCTAAATCAAAGAGAAAGGCTCATACCAAAGAAGAAATATTACAGAAAAAGCGAGAAAATGAAAGAGAACAGCAGATAGTGTTGGGGCATCAGGAGGCGATGTTGCGAACTTAACTCAGTTTTGTAGCGCCATTCAGAACCGTTGTCCAAACATAACGTTGTTCACGGTGACTGCCAATGGTATTGAACAAATGTACGCCTTGATCTCCAGGGAACAACCCAGGCTGCTACCTTTCAAGGGAACTTAGCAAATCCATTAGATACAAGGAAATGCGTATATGCCACAGACAGTCGTAATGAAGTCTTTAAGTTGCTTCTGCAGTAGCGATCACTACCGTTTGGGCACTGTAAAATACTACACAATATCAAAAGTGAGAGTCGACGATATCTTTAGCGAATCAGATTCTGATAGAAATGATGGCGAGAACAAATGCAAAATTGATCTACCAAAAATATGACTGATGGCGACCTACTTGATGATCTCACACTAACTGTAGATGACCCTGATGGTTTGCTGATTATCCCCGATGTCATCGATCCTCAAGAACTTTTTCCAGAAGACGATAGGGAAATAGGCAAAGATGATAAATTGAATGGTGATATCAAGGAAGATAAGGAGGTCCTAATAGAAGAAATGAGACTGAAAAGGAAAGAAAGGCAGCGATGAGCAAAAAGACTAAATTGGGTAACAAAGTGAAGGCAAATGAAAAAAATAAACTAAATGAATCGGATGCTTATCGTTGTATTATTTGTGGAGCTTTCTATAGCGAAGATAATAGTGGTCAAGTCAAGTGTGTCGTACGTTGTGAATCGGCGCAGATCAGTTGTATTACAACCGATCCTATCTTCCTTACATGCGAAAAGTGTTCACCAGATAGTGACTATGAACCATGAGCAGTTACCTTTGGATATGTTTAAGCTGTCATTCTGTTTTCAACAAAACATTCTGTTAAAATTTTGATTTTACTACACAGTGAGTTCTCCAGTTATGATTAGTTGTATAGTAATTAAGGAGTTCCTAAGTTGTTTTGTTTTCAATTAAAGAGAATTTGTACAGTCATTGCATTTTCTTCTTACTGTAGCAATTTTATTTTGTACATTAAATAAAACTTTATATACTGAATGTTTCTTATAGGTACTTATATCACTATATTGATTACATCTGGATTACGTACAGTCGTACACATACTAACATACCATTTTTTAAGCTATTAAGATGAATTTATGACAAACATACCATGGGCTAGTCTATAGTTAATAACAGATTCATCTTTAATTCAAAATTCAGCCTCATTATCACATTCCTGTGGCTATCCTCACTTCCCTGTCCTCTAAAAATTGAAAAAGGACCACAAATTGTATAATTCTGTATATATTGTCTGGCTATCTTATACTCAAATTATCCATAGTAAAACCATACAGAGAAACCCACTTTTGAGTCAAAATACCTTAAAAAAAGTTGGGGTTAAAAATCGTTCCATTTTATTCCACCGTTTGTAGAATCACCCATTTGTTATAAACCAAAAAAAATGTACATTGAAAAAATAGAAGAACACCTAAAATCGGCGTACGACAAAAGGATCTTGTTGACAGCATCAGAGATTTGTAGCCTACTTCTAGTGTAAGACGGTTTTTAGCTGAGGTTTCCATCAACAGGCATGTCTTTTTCTTGAATTTTAACAGTAGATAGAGAATACCTCGAAAATTAGAGTAAATACTCAATCGAGATTATAAATGTCAAATTTTGTTGAAAAAATCAAATTGTCAAATAGTTTTCAATAATAAAAATGATAATAAATAAAATAACTCAAAAAATATTTATTTTATAAAAAACACTGTAAGAAGTAAACATGTAGCTTTTGAGGAATAAAGAGAATGGTTTTCCTTTTTTAGCAGCAGTACCTACATAAACCGATTATGAATTATTGAACACAGGTATTTAGGCTCTGCCTACGCAGTCTGCTCAGTTATAAAAAAAGGACTGATCTTGAACGAAAAATTTAAATGCGCAGTTATGAGATCCAGACGTTATAATAGAATACTTCAGTTTTAAAAAAATATTTACAGTAGATGAAGCGATTTTTCAATTTGCAAAAGCATCTTGTCGTCTTGTGACTGGTACTGCTTTGGAGCTCTTTGAAGCTGTCTTTTCAAAAGTAAAGGGTTTATAAGAAAATGTATTATTTGATAGACTATGTATTTTCCTAAAACATTGCCTTTTAATCGGCCAAAATACCATCTACTACCCTAACAATTGGAGGCAAACGTGATCCATTTACAACTCACCCTACTTAAATACTGGCTATGAAGTTTGAATTGTTCAAAATACTTGATTTTGATAAAAAAAACTGTTACAGCGGAAAAAGAATCTTTGCAATTAGAAACATCATCTTTGTCAAAGTATTGAAAAACAATTCCATAGCATGACGCTATAGTCATTAGTCTCAGACCCCTTGCAACCAAATCATCGCCCACAAATAGTTTCTTGCATGTTTCTCTATAGGAACTAGAACGATACAGTTTTTATTGTTCAATCTTCAACTGATATCGTAATTACATGGCATGGCAATTTTCTGATATTAAAAAACAGACATACTTACCAGTATCAATTATTAAAGGACAATGATATATTCTGGAGCTTTATAACCACGCCATCCGTAGACCCCATTCTACGTCGACTCATTTTAACCAATCCAAAAAAAGACTATGAAACGATTAGAGATCCTTAGAGTCCTCAAAAACAGAGTTTGAACGGCTTTTATATTGTAGTGTTTGTTTTTTAATTTATTTTCAATACCATTAACATAATTTTCAAAAACCATAGACTTTATCGATCTCTAGATCTCTACCACGGCCCACGCTACGCTTTAGAACTTTCATTGCTGTCAGTTTAATGATGAGCTACATACGTTACGGAATTGTCTAGATCAATATAATTTCAAAAATTATTATCTTTTGTCTAAGGTAGGCAGCATTCGGATAAAGCTGAAAAGTATATTTTGTCGTTCTTTTACGGGGCAATTAAGATTCCACTACGAATATAACAAATTATTCAGTTATAGCCCCCAAAACGATGTTTGTGTATATTTTTAGTTTTTGATTAATGCTGCGCCGCCACTGACACTATTTCCAAGAACCGTACGTATTTTTCATCCTCGGCACGGTAATAACACCGTGTCAAAATTTAATACTAAGTCAATAATTACCAGGTTACACAAGACTGAACGATCTAAAGCAATACTCGTATGTATACAATCAGAAATTCCTAAGTCCTTGATTTCTGTGATAGGCAAGGCAATGTTCAGATGACCTTAAAAAATGTATTATGCCGCTAGGTATATCTTTCACAGGTTAGTGGACAAAGGACTATTATGAATATAGCATTATTTAGTCCTACAAGCTACCACCCCCTCGCCCCACCATCCCAATTTCACCGCCACCCAGAAAAACTAGAAAATCATCAGGATCTCTTAAAACGCGTAAAAACGAAGTTGAGGAATATATTAAATTTTTTGTTTTTTGTTTTTTGCTAATTATACCGGTTTTCAAAATATATCAGCATTGCCTACTATGACCCCAAAGCATATCGCTACTCATATTTCATCACATTCAGTGTAGCGGTTACTGAGATTACGAGGCTAGAACACCGCCAACACACAGACAGACCGACATAAATAAGTGACGCAGATTTTCGTTATACAGATATCATAAAATACTCTGAAATACTCTCTGAAGTGAAATAGCTTCTGATGCCATCCATTCATGGAGGCGAAACGTCAAACCTCAACGCTCAACGACGTCGGCATCAGTCGAAAAACCTAAGAACCACACATTCATTGGACGAAGGCCGCGAAAGTCTTACACATTTCCTTATTTGTTATCGAATGTTTTATATTCAATTTCTCTTGGCTTTTGGAAAGATTTTCATCGAATTAAATAGAAACTGCTAATTAACAAATCTGCGAGTGGCATTAAAGGCAGCGGCATTCGATGTGATTCGATGAAAGGAAGTCAACAATGGATATATCGCACCAAATGCATTGTTTATGTCACTCGGTTGACGGCCGTACACAAGGGATAATTTTCATTTGATTAGATTTTGTAGTTTCTAGGACAGTCACAAAGTAATTTATTACATTTATTTATATTTGAGGTGGAATGGGTCATGGTACATTGGAATGCTGCTTGATTGAAGATGCTCTGAATTGGGGATGCTCCGGTATCGCATCGGCCTGTCTTTCCTCAGAACTAGGGGTAAGAATTGATATACATATGTTTATATATTTTCAGTAGTGTGCGTCGACTTAAGCTAGGGGATTATTAATTGAACAGTAAAGTAAACTACTGGTTGAATTTTTCTATATTTTTAATATATATTTTTTCCTTCGATATCAGGGCTTCTTTAGAATAATCGATAATCCAGTATATTGGAAAGGCTGATGAGACGGGCAGTATGGGTCAAAGTTATTGACCTTTTGTCTGTATAAAGAGGCTTCAGGTTTTTACTTAGTCTTTTAAAGTAGCTATTCACTTTCATCAGACATCATGGAACTAGTAGTCATAGTAGCTGTGGCACTACTGCGACTGGCAAATATGCCCCAGTAGGTCCTTTTTACCATCCCCGAATATAACCCCTCAACAATCACTACGTGGCTCTCTCTCTCCCTGTCAAACCTTCCCGACCTTTTAACAAAGGCCAGTATATCGGCCCAGCTTGGGAAGGGTGATTTCTCTGGCTGGAGTCTATCAGATCCGGATATTTCGTATCTCATTCAGCAAGAAAGTTGTAGGCCGTCTTCAATTTTTAATAGTGATAGGTGCCGCCTAAGCCTACAGTGCCCCGTCAAAACACCCACGAGGGTTCTGATGCCCATCGGCCTTGGTTCCATAGCCATGCTGATCTAGATGTGTTCAGCCCGGCTATAAAATCCTTGGCTTGTTTGCATCCTTCAATTTGCCTCCACACCGACTCTACTATTCATCTATAGTATCGTTTACCCACTTTTTGAGGGCTGACGTTACCTGCTGCCTACTTAATCCTGTAGCGGTCTCCGGGTCAATAAACGGTCTCCCGTTGACAAGTCTGGCCAGACTGTCGGCTTCCTCATTACCAAGAATGCCCTTATGACCCGGGACCTATATCAAGGTAACTTCTTTCAGTCTCGCCAGCTCTTCTAGTCTCTCGACGCACCCCTGAACCAGGGGTGCCCTAGTTCTAGCCCCGCGGATGGCTTTCAGATCCGCCTGACTCTCAGAGCAGATGTAAAATTATCAAGGCAAAATTAAAATTATCAAAGCAATTCATAATCTAATTTTATTTCCATTGTTTAAATTGTTCAACATGTGTATATCAGCAAGTAACTATTTGTCAAATTATAGACCAATCTCGTTTGTACCTGTTTTAGCTAAAATATTCGAAATTATCTTAAAAAATCAGATAAATTAATACTTTAAAGTTAATAATTTGTTGTTTAATGACTGCCAATTCGGTTTCAGATCTCGGAAATCTACTTCACTAGAAATAGAGTTTCGTCGACACTATAAAAATGGCTTTTGAAAATAATTCTTATTGTCTTGCAAATTTTTTTGATCGAAAGCTTTTGTTTGTGTTCATGATATTCTATCAAAAAACTAGCATACTATAACTTTCGCGAAAAAAGTATCAAACTGCTATTCTCTTATTTAAATATCAGGAGGCACTACGTCAATTTCGACAACACCACTTCTGCGAAAAAAATAGTTACTACTGGTGTTCCACAGGGCTCGGTCCTTGGACCACTCTTATTTTTAATTTATGTTAATGACCTTCCTAACTGCAATACCTCAATGAATCTAATACTGTTTGCCGATAACACGACAATGTTACATAGAGGAAAATCTATAGAAGCACTATGCAGTGAAAATCCCGTTTAGAGTGAATTTAGAAAAATGGTTCTTAACAAATAAGCTGACATTAAATAATTCCAAAACACAATCAATGATAATTAGTCTGGGTAAACATAACATTGATTCCTTAGTCAGTAAAATTTTTGGCGGTGTTGGTAGATACACATATGACCTGGGAGGCCCAAGTTAACAATACCACGGTTACTTCTAGTCAAAAATGACATACGCACTACTGAACTGTTTGACCTTCCGCGAAATAGTGCCAAATGTCTTCCATACATTGTAGGCGCTCTAAAATTTCCTAACTTTCTCCGTCTACAGAACAGTACTAGCTCCGTTTTGGTTGGATTTACCGAGAGTCCTGCCCCGTACATCAACCTTGAATTGTTCTACCGGCCATCTGCATTCTTTCACAGACCGTTTTTAGGTATTGTCCAGAGACGATTACTACACCGTCGTCTGTGTATGTCTGTGCTTGGAAATCTTGTTGCGTCAGGCTTTTCAAAAGACTATCCAATATCCATGGCAAGACACCATAGAAGAGGGGACTGGCAGCTGCCCTGCTAGCAGCCCCCCATACTTCGATGAGGGTTGCCCGAATTGTCCTCACCAAGGTTGCTGATGTTCCTCTAGCTTGCAAGGCGTTGCAGATAGTCACCGGTTTAGCCTTATCGAAGGCCCCTTTGATATCAAAAGATGCCGCTAGGGCGCCTTCCCACCTAGTAATACTTTTCTTCACTTTCTCAACCAAAGCATGGAGAGCCGTCTACGTTGACTTGCCCTTCCTGTAAGGTTGTTGATTCCCGTTTAGGGGATGTCTGCCTAAAACCTTTTCTTCAATATACCTACTGACCATCCTTTCAAACGTCTTCATTAGGAAGGATGTCAGACTAATTGGCCTAAATGATTTGGCAGCTGTGTAGTGTTTTTTGCCTGGTTTGGGGACTAAGACCAACCTTGCCTCTCTCCATGTGGATGGCACTATTTCGCAGCGCCAGACTGACTCTGAGTATCACCCGTACTCATGCTAGGACGACAGCTAAGCCCTCCTGAAGAAGCGCCGGAAAAATGCCATCTAGGTCGGTTGCCTTATAGGGGCTGAACTCACTCATGGCTGAATTTGATAGCGTCATCTGGACCTTCTGGTTGGCATCTAGACCAGTGGCGGCGTGTCCGGCACCCTCTCCCGATTTTCTCTCTACCTTTGCCGCTCAGAACTTTCATTAGCCTGGCTGATTCTGATAGTGAACTGTTGATTTCCTCACAGAAAACTCGCCAGCTAGTTCTTTTGCTTTTTGTTCCACTTCTGACAACCTTTTTAAAAACATTCCTAGTTTTCCTTCGAAAGTCCTCAAGGGACCTTCCTCACCATGCAACTCTCTTAACTTTGGTCTCCTTGAGCGGACCAGACGCCTCGAATGACTGGGTTACTATTGCTCCTATACTGGTTACTGCTTTTTCCAGCCCCTCCTTTGTCGATATCCCGAAGTTAACATAAATAGAAGAAAGTTAACTGCTGAGTGATGAAAATGCATTAAAGTGCAAGTATGTAGGGAGAAGAGACTTGCATTCCAATTTTTCCAGTAATAATATTTACTACTGTGAGAGCTATTCACACGTGCATCTCGTTAAATACAAAATAATTCAAATAGCTCGATTTATTTTTATATCTGGTAAAGGTTGGGTGATAAAGATCCAATATGATTACAACAAGCGTCGCCATTGTCAATGCGATAACGGTAATTTGCGAATAAATGATTTTTCTCTGGTGCAGTCAATATGCATTCAAGTTCTCATCATGCATTATTTGATAAATTACAGCATTTTAACCTGATCTACTTATCTGTTAAAAAGGCTCTTTGAACAACACAACACTAATGACAATTATGAGAAAATTGTCCAAAAAAACTTTGAAAAACACACAAAAATACTCCTAAATTTTACACGGTAATTAACGGAAAACCGAGGTTGTATGTGGAGATGCTCTATTCTTCCTTTATTTCGTGCTAGTACTATACTGTATTCACTGAAGATAAGGAGTAAAAAATTATTTCAAACCCATATTTTGGGGCTTTACTCGGATAAGTCGAACTTAATTTTTCTGTTTATAATAACATCACTGCTCTCAGTATGCAGTTTTGTAGACGGTGTGCATACGAGTATAACCATTGACCATACAGTAAAAATTTACATATATTGTGCATGGTTACTCCATTTGTTCGGTGGATAAGGTATAGTAGTACTAGTAGTTTTTCTGGGGGTTCACGAAATCAACATTATTGCTGGTCAGAGCCACTATCATTCTTGGACCCAGGGACGAGGCAGAGGAACCGTCCGCACGACGCTGTATCGCCCTGAGCACCCTGATACTCTTGAAACCAATGGAAAGTATTACTCCCAGGGACTGCTTCCTCATGTGCACTCCCTCACTACTCAATTGATAGTACAAAACAGTAATCTTGAATATCGAGGAGCACAAACGAATTTGCGAGAGGGAGCCTTGTTGCCAAATGTCCCCACCAATCAGAGTGCTGGAATTCTTGATTCACGTATAAATGATGTATGCGCGAAATTATTTGACTTTCTCAAAAATTTTAAAGGCTAGCTGGTTGGTTCATTTTTGTGAGAACAATGAAAGATACACGTCTCCAAGTGACATTTCTTGTAAAAGTGCACTTTCTAGGTCAGTTTCCATGACAAGATTTTCTCCTGCCCGACACTGAGAGAACCAATAACTCCCTTGGGGAGCATTTAGCTCCCTTGTTTTTGATAGAAATCTTTTCAAGGATATAGTCACTCATAAGGAGAAACACGCCTATTTCCCGTGTTAGTTCTACTGCTCCAAATTCAAGAATAGGGTCACTGGCGGTGCAACCACAAGACATTTCACGAGAGGCCCAACCGATTTAAATCCGTTCCCTCACTGGGAGTTCTTTATAGGCAAGACTTTCGGGACCGCAATCGCATTTTTTCGAAACGAAGTTGTCGGGGTTCTCAATAAATTCCAAACATAATATATATCCCGAAGGGTGCTAGGTCCTTTAGGTAACCTGCCCTGCTTATAGCGGTATGCTGAGACACTTGCAGAGGAACAGCAGGCGCCAGCAGATAGCAGTGGCCCAGAAAGTTTCAGACATATAGCAACCCCTCGATTATGATTAAGGCCATACAAATCAACTTGAATAGATCTCTCGCGGCGCATGATATGGCTCATGCGGTAGCCTTAAAAGAGCATATCGACATGGTCATAACATCTGAGTCGAATAGAAAGGCGTCCATGCCTGCGAATTAGAGTCAAGGTTCTGACCCCAGAGAACATGGTGCCTATCATGATATCGAGCGAGCAACGCTGGAAGATAGTATATAAAAAGGTTCAAGGCATCTTAAAATTGAAAGAGACAGAGGAACGTAGGGACATGTAGCAAGAGGAAGAAGGAGAGGAAAAACATACTTAACTCATCTTGCACTACGAAGAATATCGTTCACGATGATGCCCGGTGCAGATGAAGGTTGAGCAGAGGTAAGAAAAGAGCGAACCGTTTTAGCCGATTGAGTCGTGGTGACATGTCGGATGGACGCGCTTGCATCCGTTGGACATAAAATCAGAGATCTCCAGCTGGTTCAACGTCGGGCGGGTAAACTTTCTCTCACACCCAGAAGGGTGTTTGCGTGCTTCTGTATTTGCGATGAAGCCAATTTTCTAAACCCTCTATAATAAAAAAGACTACAACACGTGTCCCTTAGAATACTATAACAGATACGTTGTATTTATATATCGTGGTGAGAGCATCTTGCGACAACTGCATGCCGCAGATACTTATACCTTCCTTGTAGTGGCGCAGCGTCAAGTCCGAGAGGCAAAATTACTCAAAGAGTGTCTCCACCACAAGTATTTGCATCGTCTCCTGAAGATCGGGTCATGAGAACTTATCCGGTAAGAACAAATTCGTAACCAAAAATATGCGTACAGTCCCATTGTTATTATACACATTTAGTGCCATCCAAATCGAAACAAATACTCACAAAAGGATAAATATGGAGAGATGTCTACATTCTAGGTAATCTTTCCCGCGAATACACCTTCCACGATATCAGAGAGGGCGTGGACTATCATTTTAGAGCGTCTGAACAATAGACTAGTACTGACTACTGACTGCTATGTTACGAGGAGCACCAATGCCCCTTGTGCGAGAGCACGAGGATGCGGGTAAAGGTACCGTCCTTTTCAGAGCAGCAATACTGACAGTCGTCGAACTCAGCCTCACGCTCGACTTCATTGGGAAGTGTCAGTAGTGATTATGGAACTTGCTCCCACACAATTAAAAAGTCACTTGAAGCTGCAGCAGTCCAATTTTTTTGAGACTTCACAAAGCTATGTCCATGCGACGAATCTTCTTTAATCATCTAGAAGAGCTTGGTTTGTTTGAGTAGTTGGTCATCACCTTCCTAAGGGCGCCAGTGACCCTCACACATCTCTAGTCGGCGCGGCGTTCAAGGTATACACTGGCACTGCCTATGCCCATCTACGGCTCTACGAGTACTATACTACAATTTAAGACACTCGTAGATACCGGTGCTACCATACACTCCAAAGGATATAGAGCAACGCCGACAGAGTCCGTATCCTTTCAGAAGGCGCTCAATAATGTCACCCCCTCTAGGGGTTGAAAAATGGGGTGAAACAATGAAAATGGACGATATTGATAGGATCCTGTATCCATTTTATACAGGTCATAGTTGGACCTCCCAAGAACATGTATAAAAAACGTCATCCGTTTTAAACAATACGAATAATTTTTTATCTCTTTTGTGTTAGCTACAAACAAAACAAAGAATTTTCCATCAAGTCCCGACCGGTTTCATCGCGATATTTTTTTAAATTTTTTAAAAGTCGGTTACTTAACGATTTTTTTCACGCTTTAACACCTCTCCTTATTTCCGATCCCTCCCATTTTGGAGTTATGGTGCAATGACAAACAAGTTCCCAAACTGTCTCTAGAATTCAAATACCAAGCGCGTCATCCGGTTTCTTACTGGGGACTAAAATTACGCGTCACTGCTCTGCTCTTGGTTTACGAAACACATGTCCAATACTAATTATATCACTGTGTGTCTGATATTTTTTTGTAGCAATGTCCTGTTATTTTAACGGGAACGAAGGCACAACAGAAAAAGTATCTTGGAAGATTGATAGAAGAGCCGCTCCAAGCAGTAAGTGCATAATACCTTAATAACATAGTAATAAAATAAATACAAAATTCTTACTGTGTTCAGAAACAGGTTTTTCTATAAGTGCACAAATTATACACCTCACCATTTTTTAGAAGTCTCATAAAATTTTCAAAATAATTCATTAAATGATGAAGGTGAATTTAGACTTCACCATTTTTTAGAAATCTCAAAAAATCTTTAAAATAATTCATTGAGTAGTAAAGGTGAATACAGTGCAAGTTCTGATAGCGTTTATGACGTTCTGCACGTAACGCAGCTGGCTTCGATCGATATGTCATTGATCCATCGATGGCATTTGTATCCATTCAGTGTTGCAATACGAATTAATGCACATTTAATTTATATCAATTAAAATGGTGTAAAGTATACAAGAACGAGTCGAAATTGTAGGTTTATACTACGAAAACGTAATCAGAGAAGCAAACAAGCTTTTTTCTATAAGTTCACAAATTACACACTTCACCATTTTTTAGAAATCTCATAAAATCTTCAAAATAATTCATTAAATGGTGAAGGTGAATTTATAAAGTGCAACTTCTTATAGCATTTATGACATTCTGCACGTAATGCTGCATGATTCGATCGATATGCCATTGATCCATTGATCGCATTTGCATCCATTCAATGTTGCAATACAAATTAATGCAGATTTAATATTTTTCAGTTAAAATGGTGTAAAGTATACAAGAACGAGTTGAAATTGTAGGCTTATAGTACGAAAACGTGATCAGAGAAATAAAAGTTAGCTTTTTTCTATAAGTTCACAAATTATACACTTCACCATGTTTTGAAATATCATAAAATCTTTAAAAACTAACTAAAAACTAAAAAGACTCTTATAAAATACTACCATCAGGGAGTGTTTTGTTATATTTCCCAACTTTTCCAGGCATACGCCGTGACTGAGCCTGGAGCAGGATCAGATGTTAGTGGCGTCAAAACAAAAGCAGAAAAGAAAGGAGACGAATATATTCTTAACGGGCAGAAGATGTGGATCACCAATGGAGGGGTTGCAAACTGGTAAGACTACTTCTTAGATGTGTAGGTATGATTAGTTGAGACTTTTGAATTAATTAAGCAGGTTGCATTGCAACAACAACATTGCAAGAAGTAACGGAAACAAACCTGGGGCCTGAATTCACCATTCACTCCAAAATTTTCACAACACTTTAAAAAAGTATAATCAATTCAGATGAAAGTATGACCTCTCTAGTGATATGGGGAAAACGTTTTGCAATCAGTTCTGAATTCTGAGCCCAAATACTACTTTAGCACACCAGAAAACGTACCGTATAATCACGTATGATACTTGAATGCAGCGCTATAGAGCAATTCAATGATGACGCGGCGTGCTGTCGCGATCAGCTGATATTGGGCAAACATGGCTGATTTTCCTTATACCGCCATGTAAAATTAAGGACTTTCATTTTTGTTTTTTACAATTTTTTGGACATTTTACCATAATTGTTATTGTGTTGTGTTTCTCAAGGAACCCTTTTTGTCAGGTAAGCACAGCTGTGAATTAAAATGATGTAATTTATGAGATAATGCGTGATGAAAACTTGAATGCATATTGAAAACAGCAAAGAAATAAAACATTTATTCGCAGATTATAGTTATCACATTCACTAGGGCAACAGTTGTTATAGTCATACTGCATCTTTGTCACTTGATACTCGAAGTAATGCATTTCTTTACTTGAAATTTTATTTCTGAAGTAGTTCTTTGCAGTGGCCAACCTTTGGTGGATTATGTTAAAGTAGCAAAAACGTCCATTCGTAGGTAATAATTGCTATATAGCTTCATATGTACATATAGCAAGTTCAAGGAACGGATCAATTGAAGCTTGGATAAGGAAAGAAAGAATTAAAGCATTAATTTTTTGATATAACCTAAAAGTTAGGTTTCTGGAACAAGTGATATATTTATTAAATGTAAATATGCACCAAACAAATATTATGACTATTCACTTCTTCATTAAAATAATTTGTGCACTACTTCAAAATGCTTCGTTTTTATCATTGTAGGTGTGGACAAAATTCTTCAGCTTCCCAAGTATTCGAGACAGAAGAGGCAGATCGATATCAGGAGGCGAAGAATGTGATGATTTTCTAGAAAGTAGATCCTGGTATATTCCACACACTGTGTATACTAACAGCACCAATAAATGCTCATGTTATCTATCTATATATTTTTTAATAAATGGTGGAGAAAAATGAATTATTTATTATTATCGGGTATGCTTCTCACATAATGAAATTGAAAATATTTCATATGACTTATACCCACATTCATACTTTTTTCAAATATGTAACATGAAATGGTGTCTAGCTACAGCAAGGTGAAAATATGTATTTTAAATGACACTTTGCTTAACATAGCGTGATTAATTTGCATCATATCAAACAGGAAGATTATCTAAAAGACACTTATTGGGTGATTGTAAAGTAGCACACACCAGAAGCTTATTACTTGAATAAAAAACTATTAGTTGAATTTTCCTATGTATTTATTATATACATTGATATTCACAACTTCATTATCATTAGAAAGGCTGTCGAATTTTACATTTAATCGTATAAAAAATTAGGTATTTCCAGTTGAAAAAAATCAAGTTATCTCTGATTGATGTTTTCTTAAATAATCGAATAATTTCTGCAAGCACAAAAAGAAATTCAAATTTGACCGTCTAACCTAAGCTGACGCATTTCATGTTCAGTAATCCGTCAAAGTCACAGCCTTCTAAATTTTATAGTCTCTTGAGATATTCAATTTTTTTCTGACATCTACTTATACCGAAAATGGTGATTTACACCTAAACGGTTCGCTTTAAGTCCCACGTGTGATACATAGAGTCACACCAGAATTTACCAAGGATTTTAAATATGTAATAATATTGTCACGACGGCCTCTTTTTCTTCACCCAGGGAATCAAACTCGACGTAACTTTCACCGTTTTACTTCACAACTGGATACAATGTCTCTTAACCTTATCTCAACTAGACCTCAACTCAACTGACTACTGCCACGCTACTCGTGGTGCCTTATATACTTCATCGAACCATCTAGAAGATTCCAGACACCCAGATGACATTCGAGAATGCCGATCTGTCAGTCTAGAAAATTCCAGATGATTCGATGACGCTTACACATCAAAAAACTCTAACCTAATCACTTTGACTTTACATCATGTATGACAATCAATGACAACTAATACAAATACACGAATACCATAATATACAGTATGTTACATTCTTCCCCCTTAGCGTTCGGCGTCCTCGACGAACAACTTCGATTCTTGTATCACCACAGACATCAGCATAGTCGATCTTCGGTTTTCCACTTTCCGTATATAACCTGTAGACTACGTCGTTGAGGCGCTTCATCACCACATAGGGTCCCTCCCCATGACGTTGTAGCTTCGGACATCTATCCTTCCTTGCGTCGTGTGTTGCAAGACCATACCAGATCACCTCGTGATTGTGATATTCTTTGCCCAACTTGCGATTCTCATTTTCAGCTCCAGCAGAATTCAATTTTCCTAGCTCTGTTATCATTCTCTTCAGTTGCACCTTTTTGCCTTGACGACTGTCACCTCTCGACACTTCCTTCTTCCCATTACTCAGGCTATTCTCCACTTCCTCTCTGAACCTGCTGAGTTCGTCTTCCTCCTGCGCAATCCTGTTCTTTTGCTTAACATTCTCGCTTCTGAGTTGCGTGGTCTGTTCAAAATCCCATGATGAGTCCTTGAGTGCAGCGCCAAGCTCTGCTCCTATCTTCGGGTTTTCTTTCTTCAGTTGCGCCAATCTCTGTTCTAACTCTGCATCGTAAAATGGCTTCGCTAATACTGCGGACACACCCTTCTTTATATCTTCAGTGACCTTATTCAGTTCTCTCTTGTTCTTATCGATCTCAACTTCCAGCTGAGTAATCTTCTTCTTCCCGTTACTGTTTCTATTCTCCATATGCTCCATCCTGGAGCTACCGTACTCTGCTTCAGCCAATGCGTTTTCCAGCTCCTCTTTCCGTCGAGAATTCTCGTTTTTCAAAATCACCAGTCGCTGTTTAGTCTTACTATCAACTTTTCTTGCTTTAGACAAATCTTCCTTTTGCTTTTTCGCATCATCGACCTCGGCGCTCAAATCTGTTCTCAGCTTCTTGTTTTCTGCTTCAAGCTGCGCCAACCTTTCTCTCAACTCATTCTTCTTGATACCGACCCTTTTGGCTTTATCAGTCGCGTTGTTCAAGTTCTTTTTACAGAATGCATACTCAGCCTCCATCTGATTTATCTTCTGTTTGAGCATTGCATTTTCATCTTTAACTTGGTCGCATTCCCTCTCTGCTTTCTTCAACTGATTCAAAGCTCTCAATCTCTTGATTTCGCCCTTCAAAACAGAAACTTCTTTATTGAGCTTCCTCAAGGCTATTTCGTGTTGTTCGTCCTTCTTCAGCAGATTATTTCTATTCGTTTCAAACTTGCTTTTAATATGCATACTTCTCCTTTCCTGAGAGGCAAGCAACTGCTTCATCCTATCCCTGTCTGCTCTAAGTTCCCTCATGGCTACTCCGTGTTGTTGTTGAAGCTTGGCAATACTTTCTTCATTCTTCTTTACTAAATTCTTTATGTCTCTATCAAACTGCTCCTTCATTGAGTTTATCGTGTCTTGCACAGATTTCATTTTGTTCGCATATTCATCTGCTTTTTCTACATCCGCTTGTATCTTATCAGCCTGGGTGCGGCAGCCTATCCTAAGATGCCCCTTCTGTCCACATCTCCAGCATGTAAACTTTTCAGCTCCTTCTAGGCTTGTGCGAACCGGGTTTCTTTGGAAGCTAGCACCTCTTCTTCCTGAAATAAACGGTGTGGCCCTGACTTCTGCTTCTGTATCTTGCTCGACAGCGCGCACCCTCCTTGTCATTCGCATGGCTTTTATGTCAGCTTCAATTTGCAAAGCCTTGATCACAGCATCTTGTAAATTTATGGGACTGGATAGTTTTACCATTCGTTGAACTTCCGCGTCTGCAATGCCTTCGACAAACTGACGAGCAGCAACGTATTCCTGTGTTTCGACGGGGCTGTTGATGAATGCCCGTTTCGCTAAGCTTTGGACTTCATATGCAAACGTGGTCAGATCCTCCTTGGCTTGCTGTGCCCGGTTGTGCAGTTGACCATGTAGCAGCTCTGTTAAGTGCGCATCTCCAAAGCGTAACCTTAGTGCAGATGTTATCTTATCATAGTCACGTAGGTCTGATGAGCAGAGATTTTCCAAAATAGCTGCGGCAGAGTCTCTTAGCATGGATGTCACCACACAAGCTTTTTCTTCATTTGACCAGTTATTCATACGTGCGATATTTTCAAATTGCATATAATAAATGTCCCAGGACGTTTTGCCATCGTACGGATAGGGCTTTGCTACTACGCCACTGTGTCTATCAGGAAAAGCGGGTGCTGCAGCTGTTAAACTACGCTCACCTGCACTAAGTTCTCGCAGCTCCTCTCTGATCATTTCCTTGACCTGATCTTTCACCTGCTGTAGTTGTTCACGCTCACCTCCACTAAGTTCTCGCACTTCGTCTCTCACGATTTCCTTCACTTGATCCTTCACTTGCTGCAGCTGTTCCTCAACGATCTTTTGCGATGTCTCTATAGCACTAATACGCTGATCTTGATTTTCTAACGCCTGACTTACGGCTTGCCTCTGCTCCTCCAATCTAGTCATTACCAGCTCCTGTCCACTTTTCAAGTCACTCTTCAAACCTGCGACTACCTCATCTTGATGTTGCTTGAGTTTTTCTTCTAGGTTCACGACGGTTGCTTGCATAACGGCTGCCTGGTTCGACGTAACTTTCACCGTTTTACTTCACAACTGGATACAATGTCTCTTAACCTTATCTCAACTAGACCTCAACTCAACTGACTACTGCCACGCTACTCGTGGTGCCTTATATACTTCATCGAACCATCTAGAAGATTCCAGACACCCAGATGACATTCGAGAATGCCGATCTGTCAGTCTAGAAAATTCCAGATGATTCGATGACGCTTACACATCAAAAAACTCTAACCTAATCACTTTGACTTTACATCATGTATGACAATCAATGACAACTAATACAAATACACGAATACCATAATATACAGTATGTTACAATATATAGGATGCTCTATTTAAAAACATAACTTTGACACGTTTCGCATTTTGGAGACACGCTGTATAACAAGAAAATATTTTTTAAATGTAGCCTTAATGGGTACCTATCCATCCGAAATGATTATTTTTTTTCATCGGATACTTTAGCCGTAATGCTCCGTGCCGTATAAGATATAATGATAAATTCAGTGGAGATGCGACGTTCTTACTAAAGATAATATCTCCGATATCGTTCCATCTAGCCTTCTGACGATTTGTGATTTTGATTCATAGAATGGGTATTTAAATTGTCAGAAGTGCACCAAGTCACCCAGTGACATAATTGCTACCAAATTTTTCGCAACTGCAGCGCCCTTTGACGGCTTTACCTTTCTCCTACACTGCTGAACATTTTTTCCCTACTTTCATATAGCATTTCCGTTTGTACTGCAATTTTTCAGATCTGTACTTCATCATTTATTATGCGAAAAAATAGCATATTTAAATATTTAACCCCCCACCCTTACTTTATCCGTCCACATCGCGTTTTGACGACTCACCAATCTATGTTGTTACCTACCGAATCTGTAAATCACAAAATTTTGACTTTACCGAGTGACCCTTTTTACGTAGCGAGCTCTTAGACCATAATATGGGATGGGGTGGCTTCGTAAATATGTCAGCGAGTAGGCACGTAGGCACGTTGTGGTAGGTACCCGAAACTGCCCGATCGTCATGGTGATAGAAACACGTTACAGAGTACCAGCGCTGGCTTCCAGTGCACATTCCTGAGAGTAAACAACAAGAGAACAGACAAAAATTAGCGGCAGGTTGGTAAACCATAAAGTGCAGATTATACTGGAGAGTGCGAGTACGAGACTGATTGGACCAGAAACCTTGGGGAATTGTTTTAACTAAATTCAAGTATGTGCTCTATGGATGAGTGGAAGAGCACTATTGTAGTGAACTCCGACATTTGGGGTATATAGCTCTATGCTCCAATAAAGACTATTATTATTATATAATCTCTCAAGCTAAGGGGATCGCCTACCCGTACTACATATTTCGACTCCACGCTTTCGCACCTAGCTTTATGTGCTGTAATCTAAAGCCAGCGGTTTATTAATTTGTATTTCGATATGTTGTTTAGGTATTTCGTATTGGCACGTACTAATCCAGATACAAAAGCTCCTGCGAGCAAGGCGTTCACTGGTTTCATCGTGGAACGGGACTTCCCTGGTGTACAACCTGGGAGAAAGGAAAATATGATGGGTCAGAGAGCTGCCACTATTCATGGCATCACATTCGAAGATGTACGTATACCAAAGGAAAATGTTTTAAGTAGTGAGGGAGCCGGTTTCAAAATTGCGATGCAAGTGTTTGACAAGACAAGGCCAGCGGTGAGTAAACAAAGTAATAATCATATTATTAATAATAACGAATACTTTTATTGAAAAATAAAATAAAGGTTGCTATTTCACAAGATAAGGTTCAGATGAAATTCGACTGACATATTTCTTTTTCAGTAGCCTTACTCAATACTGTGGTGATTCGGAACGCGCTCCCGGCTGTCACGCGTTGGTTAGATTGACATGACGTATGATAGAAAAAATCAAAAAAACGATGAACAAAATGTTAGAACATAACAGTGTAAGAGTTTAATCATTCGATGAAGTTCAGATAAGTAATGTATTTGCCAGGGTATTTGCTTACTACTACATCATAATATTATTCCACTATTTTGTTATTTGCAAGACCATGAGTGTCTTGATCTTGATCACGTTAAACGTTTCAAAATATGGAATTCAGTTATGAACAGTGACCTCTTGCTCACTATAATACAACGTATTGCAAAGTAATACCTACTCTAAGTATATCATGACATTGAGATACTAGTGTATCTATATAGAATGTAAATTAGAAATATTTACCATAAAAGGAGGCTTATGGGCAAGAAAATAGTTAATATGAGAGAATCTTGGGGTTGTGGTCAAAATTTGAAAAGGAACTACGGGTCACTGCATAAATGAGACTCTGGTGTTAACTGCTAAGATTTCGACAATATTTATTGCCATCTTCATATAACGTTGAGGTTTGCTAGTAAAAATTGGCACTCAATCAGTCAAACACTCAGACAATGGTCTTAAGCTTGCGCAGCAATTCCATCAATACTTCAGGGCCAATAAAGTGCCTAAAGAGTGCACATCGATCCTCATTCGACATGGGAATCGCATGTTAACCATGTAACATCCATGCTATCAAAGTGCATTTATCTAGTAAGAAATATAAAAAATGTTGTTTCAGACACCGTGATTCTAAAATGCTACTTTTCATACTTCTACTCACGAATGACATACGCACTCTTCAACTGGGATCAATCGGCACATATGGAGAAAGTTTTTGCGGTACAAAGACACTGTGTTAGATATATTGCCAATATCGGTTACACTGATCCTTGTAGACACAGCTTCATTGCATTGAAAATAATGACCCTTTCCAGCAAATATATTTTTAGTTGCCTGATATACATTAAATCCAATCAGCATCTGTATACTTCTCACAGCAGCGTTTACAATTACTAAACATGGCATAATGATAATTTAGTCCTACCTCAACTTCGGCTTCATAAGACTAGAAATGACACCAATTTTTATCACATACTATTTTATCATGTTCTTACCATTTGAAATGTTGCGTGAAATGTTCTATTTATTGTCAGTGAATGGAAGGAGGAGGCATTCTGTTCCTTTTTTCCTGTGTAATGTGTGTTTTTTAACAATTTCTGCTATATACGCAGTGTAAAATTTTATATATTGTAATTTTGACTTGTAAAAACACTTTTGTGTAAAGCACCAATAAATTATTATACTTGAAAAGCAAAAAAGTGCAGCCCGGGCTCTGACACACCGAGCTGCTATTCCATTATCCAGTGACTACTCCACACACCGTGAGGTGAGTAATCACTGGGTCCACGAATCGTGCGCCTTAAGAAGACGAAGTGACCAAATGGTGACCGCCTCCTGCACTCTGGCGGCTAAGATGTGCGCCGCCGCACGGCACATCGGTATTTTGCGCAGTCAGAGAGCAGCGTATCCCCACCGTCTTCTGTTGGTGGTCGAGAAGGACGATGTCGGGCTGGTTTTTCTGTACGAGGTCGAGCATGGGGAACGAGTAGTTCCAGTAAATCCAGCACGTCGCGTTCTCCACAATGGACTCTATATCCCCTGGAGCGTATGGCAGCACCGGAGTCTCATCAATATCGTATGACTGCCTCAAATGATAATAGAGCACTCGTAGAGCCGGGTTGTGCCGATGGACGTAAGCCGTCCCAGCGTACGTCTTACACGCCGACAAAGGATGCATAAGCGTCTCTGGCGCCTGTCGGCAAGCTCTACAACGGGTGTCGGATACATCTGCACCCATAACCCTTTTACGGTATACCAAGGTGTTGAAGACACCGTCTTGGCAAGCCATTATAAAGCCCCCAGTCTCTGACTTCAACCCACTAGACCTTAGGAAAGAGAAGGTCAACTGCTCAGACAAGCCATGCTCTTCCAGATGTTTTTAGAAGATTTTCATGCATTGGCTTACAAAGTCTTGAGAGGAAATCGACTTCGGCAGCTGAAATGTGGGATTTTCATTGTGCGGGAGTTCCGCAATGGACTGCTGACACTTTGCTTCGTGTCGAGTGCGAGGCTGAGCTCCTCGGCTGCTGGTTTCGCTGCGCTAAAGAGAAAGGCTCCTTGACCCGCACTCTCGTGCTCTCGCACAAAGCGGATCAGGGGATCGGTGCTGTTCGCTCCGTAGCAGGCAGTGGTCAATACTACCCTGTTGTGCAGATGCTCCAAACTCAATATTCCACGCCCTCCCAGGTGTCGCGGGAGGTATATTCGCGGGACAGAGGACTTAGGATGCAGACTTCTCTCCATATTTATCGTTTTGCGGGTCTTCATGTCGATTTCCTTCAGCTCGTTCGCTTTCCAGTGTATAGCACCAAAGGTGTATAATCTCAATGAAACCGCAAGCATGTTTGTGGCAGCGACTTTTTTTTTGCCGGACAGTGTGGACGACCAGATCTGCCGGAGTCGGTGCAAATACTTGCGGCGGAGACACTCTTTGACTAATTATGCCTCTTGCACATGACGCTGCGCCACTCCAAGGTAGGTATAGGTATCTCCGGCATGCAGTTCTCGCAAGATGCTCCCATCAACGAGCTGTCCCTCATCTCCACTATCTCCGTCGTCCTTTCTTGAGATGAACCAATGCATATTTGTCTGTTCCGAACGCCATTTCGATAGCATGACTGTAATCCTGCACCACCCTCAGCGATTGTTGTAGTTCGCGTTGGCCGGAGGCATAAAGTTTTATGTCATCCATATAAAACAGATGGGTGGCCTTGTGCCTCCGGTTATTGGGCGTGCCACATCTGTATCCTTTAGTATTTCTCAGCGTTATGGATAGAGGCAAGAGTGAGATGTAAAAGAGCTAGGGACTCAAGGAGTCTCCTTGTAAGACACCTCTTTTGAATGACACCAATTCTGTTTGAACCAGAGTTTTTCACCTGATGTTATAGTGAACCGGGTCCTCCAGAGTGGCATAAGTTGTTCGATACATCCCACTATCTGACTATCCACCAAAAGACATTCCAACAGCCGCACAATGAGCTCATGAGACGTGATGTCGTGCTATAGTCAATCCAGGCCAGAGAAAGGTTTCGCTTGTACTGCACGGAGTCCTGCGTGACATATCGGTCAATCAACAGGTTCTCCTTACAGCTAGCTACTCCTTTCTTCCACCATATCTGTTCATACACGTCGAGAAATACAGGATTCACAGCTTGAAGGATGCGCATGTACAAGATTCTGGTGAAGAGCTTGTAACATGCGTTCAGACATGTTATTGGCCTGTAAGTTTTTGAGACCAAGGTAGAATTGGCCACTCCTGATTTAGGCACCAGTTAAAAACTCTAGCTAAATGCCGGTGGCAACTGGGAAATTTATTCTACCAGTAGGTGTTTATGCCATTCGGGCCAGGAGCTGCGAAATTCTTTGCGTCTCGTGAGAACGCTCGCCCGCGCCACCAGCGACCGCTTAGCAGCGATTAGCATCCGTATCCTATCAAGACAGTGTTGCTTGACAGCAACCAGTACCGCTTGACTGAGTGTATGATGGTCGCGCCTCAACCCGTAGGCTGTCTGGCGCATTCGGCACGTAAAATACTTCCCAGCCCTTCAATATTCCATCACACACTGGATACCGGATGCTTCCTGGCGAGCCAATTGGATTTTCGCTACCATTTGGCGCACCCGTCTCTGTGCTCTAAATATCAGAGGCCTCCGATAGACGTTCACCCACAACCTCATCCTCTCTCTTCAAATCTGCCAGCTTGCAGGACCTCTTGTTGTTATGCAAGGCCCTCCGGTCGCTGAAATCCCCAGGTGAGACGACTTCGTCGATTTCCCTCTCAGCGGGCCTTATCGGCGACCTTTCAGCCTGGTTAACAGGCCTTCCGTCCGCCGAAGATGGAGGCTGAGCTGGAGCACGAACATATCCCTGCCTCCGGAGGTACGATACATAATCCCGCAAATTCTGAGAGTTAAGAGTGCTATGTTCAGGGTGCATTTCACACCACCTCTCACACATGCGGGACATGTATACCCTACGGTGCGGGCTGCTGCTTAGCAGATCATCTCTAAGCTCCGTCGTCCACCTAAAATGGTCCATGTCATGGCGAGGGTCGTCAACAGGGCAATTCGAAGCACCGCCACCTTGTCCAATGTCGGCTTCCGAAACCAGCTTGGTGTGGGTGCCTTTTTTCCGGGGTGATCGAACCCATCAGGTGGTTAGCCTTAGGCTCCCCAGCCGACATTTCCGGAGACAGCCGTCCAAATTGCCTCCTGAGGACGCACCTGCGAAGGCCGCCGGCTGGCTTACATCTTCAGGTTTTGGTATACCCCGCGGTGTCGCCACTCACCGAATTGCCTTTTGATGTTGGACGGCTTCCTGGGGGTGCATTTTATACCTATGTGCCAGGTTTAAGGAAACAGCCGCTTCTGACGTGAAGAACAGAGGCTGTCGGAGTACTGTTCCTCACATGGAGATCCGTCGTGTCCTATAATTGTTGGAGAATATCCGACCCTCTGGATGCAGACGCTATTCCACTGTGCTAGTTCTGGTCCGCCCCAGGTATCTCATTTCCCCGGTACCACCTATATCTGGGAGGCATTCCCCTATCCGCCACCTTGGGGAGGCCCCAATGAGGGGATCTAGCAACCCCTCGCGGAAATTATTGCACAATTACGCTAAAATTAACCACAGGTAATTACGGCTAATTTTTGAAAGGCAACCTATCGTTAATCCATTCTATACTTCCTCAAGGTTAATTTAAAATTAATGTTATAAAAAAAAACAGATACCTACAGGATAGAGCAGTGCGATCCTGTACTATTATGATCATGTTATCAGGCAGAGAGTCTTGATCGGGAGCTGTCGAGTGGTATGTGAACTCTTTGGGAGGTCTAATGACGCTTGTAGAGGTTAATTCAAGATTTTTTTTCACTAGGGCGACCTAAAATTCTAATACATCTAACTAGTAAAAATTTTACTGTGTTGGTAACACTATGAAGATACTGAGGAGCGCGCGTTGCTTGAACAATAAACATCGAACTGGAAGTTATGACAGGATTTATCTAGGGCTCCGGGGTCTCCAAAACGTCTGTTAAGAGATAGTGACACCGTAACTGCCATTAAAACTGGTGCAGTAGTGACTGATACTATGTGGACATAATTTTAATTGAATTGAAGGAAAGATTCTCTGTAGACATGAACCCATCTTGACGGACGCCTTGAGATAAAGCACGATAGCTCCCATAACTGGTTATTTTTATTGCGAATCCTGTTTCTTTAAATCCCCTTGAATAACTGAAATGTTCCTTATTTTACGTAGGTCGGAGCTATTTCAACCGGTATTGCGCAGCGTTGTTTGGATGAAGCTAGAAAGTATGCAACCGAGAGAAAAACATTTGGAGTTCCAATCATCCAACATCAGGCTGTGGCTTTTATTCTGGCAGATATGGCTATTGGCATTGAAACTGCAAGGTTTGTATGATGGTAAATACAGCAAAAATAATAACCACTTTACACTGTCAAGAAATCGATCAAATTTGTGACCGTGAAGAAATTCGTGAAGAAATTGACAAATTAGGACATGCTCTAATTTATTGATATTTTTTGGGGTCTTGGGATATTTGGGTCTGGCGACAATTTCAACTTCGTAATGACAGGTCTTGATTTGCCTCATTCATAGCAGATATCCGTAGTATAGTAGATATCAGATTAACACTGAACAATAACAGTTGGCGTTATTATAAATTCCCTACACATTAATGTTGGTGGAACTTTATAAATGACAATTAATTGTAGGATTCTATCTGTCAATTAATTCACGAATTTCTTCAAGGCCACAAATTTCTTAACCGTGTAAAGTAGTTTTAATGGCTTGTACTAATGGCAGATCGTCACGAAAGTGAAGGGGTTAGACACATCAGTCTAGCATAAAGTGTAAAATTGTTGCATTGAACCTGAAAATTTTAATCACATTATATAATGAGCCATACACCATAGTAGGTGACCATGACTTGGAACACCCTCACACACTTTATATAGCAACTAGAAACTTTATTTCACAAAATTGAGTATAAGTGCATTTGCCTTTAACGAATAAAACCCTTAAATCTCTGAAATGCCCATATGCTTATTCCAAAATGAATCGAAAAATGATTAGTTTTAGAGTCTGACAACATTGCCAACTAACAAGATCAGCATAAAATTATGTGCTAATGTTAACATGTCTGCAATCTGCATAGTTGGCAATGGCGAATGTTTAATAAATTTTTGAAAAATGCATATAATATGATATTTGTGAGGATGAACGCAAATATGCATAGAAATAAATGCATTTTTTAATTCACTCAGAAATGTGCAAATATAGATTAATCATACCTCACATTAAATATTTGCTTACATACAGAAAATATTCTGTTAGATACGAATATCCCTAGAACGTTTTTCATAAAATAGCTACATATTATTTTAACTAAATATTATGGAATAATTCAAACATTGAACGAATAATCACTGATTGTCCTAAGTGAGTATTCTAATACTACACAATAATCAAGAAAAATGAAGAATAATCTACGGTTCTGCTAGATATTCATGAATCATATAGGACATTTAAAGAATATTCAAATAATATCTAGTGATATGTGTGGCTATCTACATATAAAAGACCAAAAAAAGAAAAGGCCTGAATTTTCTGAAAAATCCTATACAGAAATTACCTCTGCAAATAAAAGGGATATGCTATTCCGCGTACACACTATACAGTACAAGTAGAGAAAATAACACACTTTGTAATTCCCAGATTGGCTTGGATGAAGGCTGCTTGGGACGTGGAACACGGGAAAAGAAACTCTTACATGGCAGCGATTGCAAAATGTCATGCTGCAGAAGTAGCAAATAAATGTGCGGCAGATGCCGTGCAAATCTTTGGCGAAAATGGTTTTAACAAGGAGTATCCAGTTGAGAAATTGATGCGAGATGCGAAAATTTTGCAGATTTACGAAGGGACGTCTCAGATACAGAGGATGATTATTTCCAAACTGCTGCTGGATGAAACTAAAGACAACGTGCTCCCGGATATTCCACTGTGATGTTCAAGTAAAGGAAATCAATGTGCGTCCAAATACATGTGCTCCATTACCGCGAAGAAATATATAGTGTGTCCCAGCTGAAATTTGCCATCTATCTTATCTCTGAAATGATTAAAAGAAAATAAAAATCGCCATGACACGTCGATTTATATTTCGAGGAGGAACACTTCTACCGAATACGTCATCATTGTGGCATCAAACCCCTTACCTCCAGCAACCCCTACTTCAAAGTCTTAAATGAGACCACCATACTTGTGATACATCATTTTGAAGGGAGCTCATTGATAAATATAACAGTGATGTAATCGGATTGAAGATTGATTCACTATTATGGAAGTTAATAACCCAGATAGCTCACATCACGCCTTTGGATGTCGAACAAACGTCCAAAAACTGTACAAATGCTATCCAATGGATACCCATTGGACATCCAAAACGACACATCTTTGGACGTCCAGCTGGCATCCAAAATTCGTCCAGTAACGTTCACGCATTTGGATACATTTTGGACATTCTAAAAACATTTGTTAAATGGGTTTATATCAACAAAAGAACAATTAGGTATGCATATGTTATTTATTATACAAATAACTGCCATTGCATGAGCAGTCAGATATCTCACAAAATACATACTCGTACACTGTCGGACAAAAAAAATTATTTCGCATTCATAACACCTAAACGATTTAAAATGACTCCATAAAAACCTTAAACCTTTCTTGTTACAAAAACTTATTACAACATTATTTTACCTCTGAATAATAAATTATTCTAAGAGGTTTGCATCCAATCACAGGAGCAATTAACAAACATCATGTAGTACAGTTCATCAAAGTGAAAAAATTGTAAATAAAAAAAATAGTATATATCTAGTCAAAATGTGATAAAAGAAATGGTAATAAGAAAAGAGTAGTGATTAAAACTTAATATCACATAAAATCAATGCCCAATATTCCACATAAGCCAAACCTCAATGATATCTCCTAATATTCGTAATGAGCCTGTACAAAACTGGTAAAATGGGTTCACAATTATATTATTTTCATTCGGAAACATGCATTTGCCATTGCCTCAATGTGAGGTATGTAGTTGAAAAGTATTTAACACAAATTAGAGGCAGGCTCCATCAGGAAGTGAACTATTTTCTATGCTAAAAATATTTATACAAGAAATGTTAAATACTCCACAAAATATAATAAATAATAGACATCTGTTATATCATTTCAGAGATAAGATGGGTGGAAAATTTTAGCTGGGACACACTGTATAATAAATTGAGTGTTAAGTTCAACGAATTTGTTGGTTAAGTCACATGAAAATAAGTTTTCTTTATAAAGTTACGGTGGTATCTTTTTTTATAATTATGTACTTAGGGTGATTGAAATAAGAGCGTAATGGAATTGCATTACACATCAGAATTTGGCTTTTCAAGTAAACGGCAGACTGTTAGAATAAAGCAAAAATATAAGATTTGAATATCTATGAAATTTATTCATAAAGTTAAAACACTTACTTCTATATCCAAAAAGAACAAACTTCATCACTTGGCAAAAAATCTCCATCTTCAAGAAATAACAAAAAAAAAAAACAGTAATAATAATGCGACTTTATTCGCTTGTCTTAAAAAATGAACTGGTGAATGCAAAACGCAGATATAAACCTTAACGGTGTTTTTCGACTATACTGTTCACCTAATTAACCTGATTATTTGGTGTGGCATCTCTAGATAGTGTTTACTGCTTAGCTCATTTGGTTTGGAAAATGTTACTATTCAAACTTTATTTATAAGTAAGGCTTATTTATTTTACGGATTAAACAATTAGTAAGGATTTAGGCTAACACATTTGTGATTATTGGAGTGATTCATTCGATCAATTCAGAGATAGTTTTAAGGTTTAGCGTGGTATTATAAGATAAGAAACACATTGTCACGTCACGTGATATCAAGTCTAACGTACCGCCACAAGATATCACGATGTCGTAACGTAACAACCGCTGATAGTTTTCCTTTCATTTTTAAGTATTGTTACAAGTCTTTAGTTCGATTGGGCAAGGAAATACTTGGTACGGTAATTAATTTAACTACAGTCACTACACTAATTTATATTGGTCCTACACTTACCGCGCCGCTACCGTTGGTACTGGAAAGCTTCTGGACAGCTCAATTCTAGATCTCACGTAAATCGGCTGGGCCGTTCAGGGCCGGACTGGCACACTGCCCCCCCCTTAAGGCCGTTTCGTCCCCGAAACGCTCGTGTCTGAATGGACACAGTACGCCCTTCTTGCAGCCAGAAGTTTGGTAAAAGAAGCAATCTATGGTTCTGTGTTCTGTCGGTCCTCTCGGATTCCAGCTGCAGCCCAGAATTTCGATTCCCGTGAACCTGAAGAGAACTTCTAGCATGTTTCGGATGATCCGCCAATCCAGGCCGTCCCGTCCGCAAGCTAGCCTAGGAATCGCCAGCTTCAAAACATTTGCGGTCAGCAGCTTCTCTCTGAGGTCCAGGAGTGCCACCCATACAGTCCGGTACGTCGGTTTCTGATAGAACTTCTCCTTCGAAATCAAGTAGTAGTTGCCTCTGGTCACTTCGTAACTCCAGCACTTGTCCGACTCGTCCACCCTGTCTCTTCAGCTCGTTCACTTGGCCAAACAGACGTTGGAATTCACTGGCAATCCCTCGGGACATCCGAAGATCTCTGCGACACAATGTGCCAACGCGTACTCATCAGGCACCGTGAACAAATCTCGATGTTCCTCACGAGTCACGCCAAACCTAGCCTTCGCTGTACCAGTGTGAGTGGCAATGAAATCCTCGAAGTTCAGCTCTGGGTGGAGTTGTTCAAGTTCTCTAACTTGCGCCTCCGCATTATCTCCAGCAAACGGAGCCAACCTGTTGAAGTGTACGACTCTGGGTTTTCCACCGTTAGCCTTCTTGTTGCGATAGACTACGTCGTTGATCTTCTTGACGACCTCATACGGGCCCTCCCAGGAACACTGGAGCTTCGGTGACAAACCACGGCGTTTCTGAGGGTTGTACAGCCAGACCAGGTCTCCAGGTTGGTACGCTGTTTCGCTGGACCCTACGTCGTACGTCATCTTCATGTGGTCGCTTGCGGTGCGAATATTATGGCGAACTTTCTCATGGGCCTCGTCCATTCTCCTGCGAAGGTTGGCAACGCAATCTTCGCCTGCCACATCATCCCCTGGTTTGCAGCCAAACATGAGGTCACAGGGTAGCCGGAGCTCTCGCCCAAACGCAATACTGACCCTCTCGCCCAAACACAATACTGGCCGGTGTCTCTCCCGTGGTTTCATGGACTGCCGAGCGGTACGCTAATAGGAACAGATGGAGCCAGCTGTCCTAGTCTCGCTGGTGGTCGGAAACAACCTTGGCCAAATAGCGGTTCACTGTCCTGTTCATCATCTCTACCATGCCGTTCGACTGAGGATGTAACGCCGTGGTCCGAGAGTCTTCCTAATTCCCAAAGTTTTGCACACGTTCTGGAAGAGCGCAGACTCGAAGTTCCTTCCCTGGTCCTAATGCAGCTCGAGGGGGACTCCAAAACGACAAATCCAGTCCTTGACCAGAGCTTCAGCTACGGTTGCGGCCTCCTGGTTTGGCAGAGCGAAGCTTCGACCCATTTGCTAAAGTAGTCAATCACCACGACGATGTACTTGTTCCCAGCTTCGCTCTCCGGAAAAGGTCCTGCTACGTCGATAGCGATCCTCTCGAAGGGGCTTCCTAAGTTGTATTGGCGTATAGGAGCTTTCTTACGTCTCTGTGGACCATTGCTGGCGGCACAAACTGTACTCTTCCTGCACCATTCCTTGACGTCTTCCTTGCACCTAAACCAGTATAACCGACCTCGAACTTTCTCCAGGGTCTTGGCCACGCCCATATGACCGTAGAGAACACCTTAGAACCCGCCAAAGTGTCTAGGGTGTCGTCAATTCTTGGCAGAGGGTAGCTGTCTTTCTTCGTTACATTACTGAGCTGCCGATAGTCCACGCAGAATCGTGTCGACCCGTCCTTCTTCCTCACGAGTACGACTGGCGATGACCAAGGACTCGCTGATTGCTCGATCACCCCCTCTTCTTCCTTTTCCTTGTGATCCTATCCGCTTCTTCTCGCTTGGCCAATGGTAGCTTCCTTGGTGGTTGCCGAATAGGTGGTACATCGCCCGTGTGGATCTTGTGTCGGACCATATTTGTCCTCCCCTTCTTTCCAATGTCAACATCGAAGATATCCTGGTATCCTGTGATGGATACTCCCACCCTCTTCTGTTGTTCCCTGTTCAAGCCTTTCGACGAATCAGCCACCAACTCAGTCAGCTTCTCATGCAACCGGTCATTCCGTTGGTCTGATGCATTTACACTCCTCACCACTGATGAGACTGGAGAACAACGACTCAGTGGTGTTCCCTTCTTGACGTGTAGCGGAAAGCCATTCGCGTAAGCAACCTCACCGGAACTGCATCATTGGCTCGTACCAGGCATTTTCCAATGGCGATGCCACGGCCAATCATCCGGTTGAGGTTCGAACAACATGACGCTCCCTCGGTCAGCGTCATCAATCAGACAGGCTTCAATCACCACCTCGCATCTTTCTGGGATGACAGTTTCTTGTGAGAACACCACCTGGACAGCCTCTTCTTGACGTCGGTGGAGGACTACCTCTTCCTCTTGGACTAGCAGGGTACCATGTCTCAGGTCCAGTTGGAATCCATAGGTGTCCATGACGTCCATCCCAACTATCACCTTGTTCTCGATGTCGGCTACCAAAACTCGATGTTTGATCTTTGTGTTACCAAACTGGAGCTGTATGTCGGCTTCCCCATGGATGCTTTCGGGCTCTCCGGTAGCAGTGCGCAGCCGCCATCTTGTTGGTCTTACGTCAGCACTATTTTGGAGCACATCAGGTCGAACGATGGTCTTCGTCGCATCCGTATCCAGAAGCATCAGCTTCTACCTGCCGTTCACGAAGCCATCCACATACAGACTGTTCGCCTGCTGTCCCACGTAGGCCACACGAGCAGTTCTTCCTTAGGCTTTCTGGATGCGGGTCGAGGATCGCCTCTTCTCTTCGACCCGACTTAGTTTTCCGGCGTCGGCAGTGGCTTCTTCTCCTCCTTGCAGCGGCTTCTTACATGACCCAGCTCGCCTCAGTTCCAGCATCGGATCTCTCTTTTTTTCTTGGAACGGGCCTCGCTAATTACCCGCCGCAGTTCGACAACTAGGGCCGGCACTTCTGTCTCACCTTCACACTCCCGAACTCGGGCCTGGTACTGGTAAGTCTTTTTCACAGTTTCGAATTCTAAAGCTCTGGCTAGTGCATCCACCAGCCGTTCCGAATGTGCGAGGGCCACAGCTTGACGCATTTCGGTATCACGAAGACCTCCAACAAATGCCTCCACTGCTAATCTCTCCATTAGATCTTCCGGAGCCGTCGGATATGTCAGTCGAACCAAGCGGGCTATATCTGCTTCAAATTCTTGCAGCGTCTCATTTGGGCGTTGGGAGCGATTCTTCAGCTGAGCGTGGAAAACGTGACCGAACCTGGCTTGACCAAACCTCATTTCCAGATGTCTGACTAGCTGTTCGCAGTCCGCTCGTTTTGCCGGTGATAATGTTTGAAGCACATCCGTAGCTTCGCCTCTCAATGCTAACGTCAAAGCTGTCGCCTTCTCTCCATTAGATCTTCCGGAGCCGTCGGATATGTCAGTCGAACCAAGCGGGCTATATCTGCTTCAAATTCTTGCAGCGTCTCATTTGGGCGTTGGGAGCGATTCTTCAGCTGAGCGTGGAAAACGT
The DNA here is from genome assembly GCA_951848785.1 of Callosobruchus maculatus. Taxonomy (NCBI): domain Eukaryota; kingdom Metazoa; phylum Arthropoda; class Insecta; order Coleoptera; family Chrysomelidae; genus Callosobruchus; species Callosobruchus maculatus. The sequence goes on along the minus strand of CATOUR010000191.1, from coordinate 47,518 downwards.
GACCGAACCTGGCTTGACCAAACCTCATTTCCAGATGTCTGCCTAGCTGTTCGTAGTCCGCTCGTTTTGCCGGTGATAATGTTTGAAGCACATCCGTAGCTTCGCCTCTCAATGCTAACGTCAAAGCTGTCGCCTTCTCACCAGGTAACCAACCATTTGCGTTTGCGGCCGCTTCAAACTGGAGGAGGTAATTCTCCCAGGACGTTTTCCCATCATACTGAGGAGATTTCAATCTCGGCTTGCACGAATCTCCTGCCTCAGGTCACTTGGTGTGGTTGCACTTGCAGCCTGAAGCTCCATTCGCAGCTTGTCCATCTCTGAGTCCAGGCGGCGGATATTGTCTCGTAGATCTTCTTTTTGTTCTGTCAATCTCCTCTTTTTGTTTTTCCATTCCCCTCTTGAGATCTTCGTTTTATTTTGCCAATCCCCTCTTGAGATCTTCTCTTTGTTCTTCCATTTTCGATTCTAAGATGTCAATTCTGGTACCGATTCTTTCTTCAACGTCCCTTTTTAAAGCACTAATCTCGCTGAGAGGATGTTCGATTTTTGATTGGAGCGATTGCGACTGTTTGGAGCTTTCTTCGATTTTTTTGGAGCTTGCTTCGATTTTTGCTTCGAGCTTCTTGGCCCACTCGAATTCAGGTGATTCGAATTCGAAGGTCTCTGGATCCTCGCCCTTTTCAATCATTAGTTGCCGGAGTCGATCCTGGAGAACGGCCTTCAACCCGCTGCTATCGGCACCGCCTTCATCGAGCTCTCTCCTTAAAACCGCAACCTTCAGTTCACTGAATTTCACCATCTTCACAGTTTATTCACTTAACTGTCCGTACCACGTTGCCCAATCAATCAGTCTACCCCACACCTGACACCACTGTTACAAGCCTTTAGTTTGATTGGGCAAGGAAACACTTGGTACGGATTTCACTATTTATTTTCTCTACGTACACTACGCCTAGCCTAACACTTGACAGTCTAATTTATCTACTGTCACTACACTAATTTATATTGGTCCTACACTTCACTAATTTATGTCACAGTTCATTTATTTCGCGCGCGCCACTGGAACGTCGCGTATTATAATACTACCGAACGTCGCGTATTATAATACTACCGAACACTGACTGCTGCACTCTATTGACACTAACTGTAACTGTGCCGGCCTAACTGCTGCTTATATAGATACCTGCTGAACGCCGAGAACCATAGCGCGCCGCTACCGTTGGTTCTGGAAAGCCTCTGGACGGCTCAATTCGAGATCTCAGGTAAATCGGCTCCGCCGTCTAGGGCCGGACTGGCACGGTATTTAACAGCTTTGGAAATGTTTAGTCTCTAGTACATTGCAGTAGCTAGTAGGCTGTGAAAAGTATCCATTTCTATCGTACTCCAGCTCCTCTTTGATCTTGAAGAGGTTACTGCCGTCGTTTTTGGTTAGGGTCGATTATTTGTAAGGAATTTTCATAATTTGGTCCCTTTACTCTAGTTCCTCTGTATATTTCTAAGTTAGTTGTTTCCTTCCACCTGAACACGTATTTGTTTATATTCCATGGCCTGCTAGTTTGCTTATAGGTATTAAAATTGAAAAACACAGATTTTATGGGATTTGAAATTAAATAAAGAACTACCAGAGATTGATATTCACTGGTATATCAAAATAAGCATTCCCATTTGAAAAAATCAAGTTATCACTAATTGAAGTTTCCTTAATTAATCTACCGATTGCTCAAAGTACAAAAGTAATTCAAATTTGATGGTCTGATCTAAGCTGAGGCATTTCATGCTCAGGTGCAGGGTAAAGTCATAGACTTCTAAGTTTCATAATCGCTGCGATATTCATTTTTTATGATATCTACTTATACCAAAATTGGTCATCTGCACCTAAACGGTTCGCTTCAAGTCTCATGTGTTAACATAAAGTTACACTGAAATTTACTGAGGAACCTAAATATACAATAATATGCATTATTAGACACCCTGTATAAAAGTCAATATTTCTAAAATCTAGCCCAGCTCGACCTACATACACTTGCATAGTTATTTACCTGAAAAGAGATATCGTTTGGTCACAAGAGACCGAGGCGTTGAGCTTGAATCACCCTGTGTATATACAAGGTAAGTTTGTGTATGTCGACTTGGAGTACATTTTAAATATAATGAACTTCACACAGGGTGTTTAATAAACATGGCATAACAAAGTTATGCTTATTTTTTATACCCTGTATATTATGACGGATTTGTACTACTTTTTTAATTGTAGTGCTGTGTTTTATGTATCACACGTGGGCTTTAAAACAAACCATTTAAGCGCAAATCGTCATTTTTGCTAGAAGTAGATATCAGAAAAAAGTTAGAATCAGTGACTGCGGTATGGCTAAGCTATGTTAGCTTAGGGTGAACGTCAAATTTGAATTATTTTTGATACTACTTGTTGAAATTGTTAGATTAGTTGAGAAAACTTTCAACTAAAAATAACTTGATTTTTTCAAACAGGAATGTAATCTTTTTGTAAAAGAATTTTGATCTCTTTTTCAATTTTACACCACATATAAAATCACGCTTGCGAAATCTGGAGTTTTACCTTCAGGAGCAGGGATATGGTGGTGCTCCAGCTCAACCTGCCCCTTCTTGACTGAAAGACCCGTTGACTAGGCTGAAAGGTCGCTGATAAGGTCGCTGAGAAAAAAAAATGGACGAATTCGTATCACCTGCTCATTTTAGTGACCGAAGGGCATTGCATAACAACAAGAGGTCCTTCAAACTGGCAGATTTGGAGAGGGAGGATGAGGCAGTGAACCTCTATCGGAGGTCCCTGACGGTTGGAGCATCAGTTGCCAAATGTATGCTGCGGCTCTGGGCTAACTGAACAAGGGAGATCGAGATACTCTCCTGTTGAGAGAGCACAGATGAGGCGGGTGTGCCAAATGGAAGTAAACATCTAGCTGGCTCGCCAGGAAGTATCTCGTATCCAGAGTGCGATGGAATGTACAGGGTGTTCAAAAAAAATGTGACCTCGTCTCTAAGATAGGTAGAAAGCTGAAAATAATTGGGGTTTGCGTGGTGAAAAAATGTCGTAACGCCACCCGTATTCAAGATACAGGGCGTCGAAGAGAAAAACATTTTTTACGATTTTGCCTAAACTACTGGCAACATTGCAATGAAATTTCAAACGAATATGTTGTGGAAGCTAATGCATCCTAAAAATTTGTTTTGATACCCGACTCTCATAGAGCGCGCTAGTTACACGGTTCATAACAGGTAGTAGTATTGAACATAACATTTTTGAGGTTAGATTTGTAAATTAAAATTTTAGGTAAATTTGAACACCATTCAATTCTCCACCAAAAAGGTACTCTAGGTAAAACTCGATACTGTGTACCGTTTTCGGAATATTTTGATTTGAAAATTATGGAGTAATATCCGGGTATAATTAAAGTAATGATAAAGTCATTAATAAAACAACAAACCACGAGAACATTATAATAAAGAATAAGAACATAGAATAAAGTACAATTAGAGTAAGTGTTCAAGTGTCCTCCGTTTTCACGAATACACAAGTCTATACTTTTTTCTAAAGCTTCTATTAATCTTCTAAACGATCGGGCATCACCTATGAGGTTACTAGAGTGACATTGAATCACCGACTATAAACCTAGGTAGACACATCTATTTACAAAAATCCTTGGTCGGAACATTCGAGCGCTGTTGCCCGAATACAACCTAGGAAAGCTAAATTTACGAAATGCATGTCCATTGTTTTCAGTATCATTAGACCTGTAGAAGATAGAACCTGGAGTAAAAGTTAGAAATAATATATTACATAAATATAATGCTTGAGCAATGAGCTATGTCTATAGATTCTAATTCCTGAGGAGTTAAAAACTGAAATATAAGAATGTGGTACATACGACGAAGCTATATTGTTGACTTGGCAACGCCGCTACACCATTTACTACAGGCATTTACGACACTTGACGTATGCTTGACGTTGTCATTCAAATTTGCGATTGTTGTAATTAGGTCAACCTGAGCTGCATTTTTGGCGTGTTTTTATTGTTTATGCATTTTATAGCAAAGTTCCTGCTGATAATGGTGCGTTATTGTTACGCGTGCAAAGTGTATTCTCGCCAGCCTGAATCGCAAGGCTTAACCTTCCATCGGTAAGTAAAATAAAGTTTAACTAGAATTTGAGGTTATAAACATACATCATTGGCGTCGCATTATCGTGTCTTCACTAATTTATTTTATTCGAAATGTGTAGTTCCATTCTAATAGCCAACATTTCTACTATAAATTTATCAAAGACGTGAAATAATGTTTGCTGCTTGCACACTTTGCATGCCCACGTGTTCAGGGGTGTATTTGTCGAAATAGGGCCTGTTTGAAAATGCTTTTTCTCGTCAATTTTAGGTTTCCTAATAATCCTTCAAGAAGAGCTATTTGGATGTCTCTTTTGGGATTTGAAAAAGATCATTCATTTCCAAAGTATGTTGATGTCTGTTCGAAACACTTCCAGGAGAGTGATTTCGTGTACTTGGCTGATGGATGTAGGCATCTTAAAATGGGTGCTGTTCCAACTCCTGTCCATTCTGCCTTCGATTCTGCAGTAAATATCAGGTATCAGCTTTTTTAACAATTCTTTATTAACAAAACAAACAGCTTGTTACAGATTTATCTAAGCAGTGTTTGCAATATTAGCCTCGAGAAAATAAAACTAAATAAAAAATATGTATTTGCTCTCACAGCGCTCCTGCAACGCCATAGGCTTTCAAACTTTGTGGGCGGTTAACAAAACAACAAAAAACTAAAGAAAATGTTTTTTCAGTTTGTAACAAAGTAACTGAATTTTTTTATATTCTTTATATCCCTAAGTAGATTATAAAGTTTTTGATGAATTTATTGCAGGATTGTAAACATGTAAGTTAGTTCTTGTATTTATCTGACAAATATTGTTTATGATCTCGTCTCATACTTTTGAACCTGATTAGATAATATTAAGTCTGTATTTGACTTTTGTTACTTATTAAAGATTTTGAATATCAATTACATTGTTCAATCTGCAACAGAGCACTTGAAAAGAAATGATGAAGTTCTTAATATAATTTATTTGCATAGAAATGAAAATTGTAAAATAGTATTTCATATGTTCCTAACTTTTTCTATCTTTTGATGAAAAACGTTGTAACCAATTATTTTATATTTTAGTTCAGAGTCAGAGTCAATGAGCATTGACTCTATCAGCAGCCCAGACAAGGATCACAGTTTTGTCAAGCTCACAGCAACATTCTGAAGTTGACATTCTGTCTCTACAAGTTAGCCCTGTTAAAAGAAAGTAAGTACATCTTCTATTCAGGAATTTGTATGAAATACCCTCTGTTAACTCTTGAAATGTCAAGTTCATAAATTAGTTATAGTAATATATCTGACATATTGTGCTACATGTATTGGTCACTAGCAATTTCAGCTGATAAGCCAACAAAGTGAGAATACAAAAAAAAACATTTAGCTAGCACACATTAGAAATTACAGTGAAATACAGGGATTGAATGTATAAAATGATAACTTAGTTGGTAGCTTGTTTGGTTGTCTGATCAAGTTAGTTCAATCATTGAACAACAAACTAATTTAAGAGCCAGTTTCAACTAAACATATAAAACGATAATCATTATAATTTTATGGTTGCGTTAATAAGCTCAAAATAATTAAAAACATACAAAAATGTGTTTTTTATAAAGGTCACCATATGATGAAGCTCTCAATTTTCCTGGACCCTCAAGTAGCTTACGATCGTTGCCCATGGTTGCTGATGAAAATTCATCTACAGCTGCTGTATCAGAGGTAGATGAAAAGCTCACCTTTGTTGAGAGAATTATCCATCCTCAAGTAGACCAGAGAGAAAAGAAGAGGCAAGGGAAGAAAAGGTAACACACACTCACACACATAGATATATATATATATATATATACAAAACAAAAACAAAAAAGGTGCAACCCGGGCTCCGACACACCGGGCTGCTGTTCCATTCCCCAGCGACTACTCCTCACACCGTGAGGTGAGCAATCACTGGGTCCGCGTATCGTGCGTCCTAAGCAGACGAAGGGACCCATGGATGACTGCCTTCTGCATTCTGGCGGCTAAGATGTGCGCCGCCGCACGGCACACCGGCATTTTGCGCAGTGTAGAGAGCAGCGTATCCCTCATACCACCTAGGGATCCAATGACCATTACTAGCAGACTCACAGTGTAGTCCGGCCAGAGCCTGCGAAGTTGTCCGAGGAGCTCCTGATACTTGGTCCGCTTTTCCTCCTCCTTAGAGACGATGTTCCCCTCGGCGGGTGCCGAGAACTCGATAACGAACATCGTCTTTTGTTGGTAGTCGAGGAGGACTATGTCGGGCTTATTTGCATGTATAAGCTCGAGCGTGGAGAATGAGTAGTTCCAGTAAATTCGGCACCTCTCGTTCTCCACAACGGACTCAATGTCCCCTGGAGCGTATGGCAGCACCGGTGTCTCATCTATACCGTATGAGTGCCTTAAATGGTAGTATAGCACTCGTAGAGCCGCGTTGTGCCGATAGACGTAGGCTGTGCCAGCGTACACCTTACACGCCGACAAGAGGTGCGTAAGGGTCTCTGGCGCCTGCAGGCAGGCTCTACAGCGGATATCGGGCACATCCATACCCATAATCCGGCTACGGTATACTAAGGTATTGAAGACACCGTCTTGGCAAGCCATTATAGAGCTCTCAGTCTCCGACTTCAACCCATTAGACCTTAGGAAGGAGAAGGTCAACTGCTCAGATAAACCATGCTCTTCTAGATGTTTGTAGAAGATTCCGTGCATTGGTTTATCTTTGTGAAGTCTTAAAAGCAATTGGACTTCAGCAGTTTTAATCCGGGTTTTTAATTGTGCGGGAGCAAGTTCCGTAACGGACTGCTGACACCTCCGCGTGAAGTCGAGCGTGAGACTAAGTTCTTCGGCTGCCCGGGTTGCTGCTTTAAAAAGGAAGGCTCCTTTACCCGCAATCTCGTGCTCTCGCACAAAGCGGATCAGGGGATCGTCGTAACATAGCAGGCAGTGGCCAGTACTACTCTGTTGTGCAGATGCTCCAAACTCAATAGTCCACGCCCTCCCAGGTGTCGCGGGAGGTATATTCGCGGGACAGAGGATCTAGGATGTAGACTTCCCTCCATATTCATCCTTTTGCGGGTCTTTATGTCGATTTGTCGCAGCTCTTCCACGTTCCAGTGGACAGCACCAAAGCTGTATAGCAACAATGGGACCGCAAGCATGTTTGTGGCAGCGACTTTGTTTTTGCCGGACAGTTCTGACGACCAGATCTGCCGGAGTCGGTGCAAATACTTGCGGCGGAGACACTCTTTGACCAATTCTGCCTCTTGGATGTGACGCTGCGCCACTCCAAGGTAGGTATAGGTATCTCCGGCATGCAGTTGTCGCAAGATGCTCCCATCAACGAGCTGCTCCTCATCTTCACTATCTCCGCAACGTCCTCTTTTGAGATGAACCATGGCACATTTGTCTATCCCGAACTCCATACCAATAGCTTGACTGTAATCCTGCACTACCCTCAGCGACTGCTCTAAATCGCATTGTCCGGAGGCATAGAGTTTCAGGTCATCCATGTAAAATAAGTGGGTGACCTTGTGCCTCCGGTAATTGGGCTTGCCACAGCTGTATCCCTTAGTATTTTTCAGCGCTATGGACAAAGGCAGTAGCGAGATGCAAAAGAGCAAAGGACCCAAGGAGTCTCCTTGGAAGACCCCTCTTTTAAATGATACCAACTCTGTTCGAACCCTGGTTTCACCCGATGTTATAGTGAACCGAGTCTTCCAGAGCGGCATCAGTTGTTTGATGCATCCCACTATTTGATCATCTACCGAAAGACATTCCAACAGCCGCACAATCAGTTCATGAGACGTAGTGTCGAATGCCTTCCGATAGTCGATCCAGGCCATAGAAAGGTTTCGCAGGTAATGCACGGAGTCCTGTGTGACACAGCGGTCAATCAACAGGTTATCCCTGCAGCCAGCTACTCCTTTCTTAGACCCTCTTTGTTCATATACGCTGAGAAATACGGGATTTACAGCTTGAAGGATACGCATGTACAAGATTCTGGTGAAGAGCTTGTAACATGCGTTCAGACATGTTATTGGCCTGTAGTTTTTAGGATCAGACAAATCTCCGGTCTTCGGGAGAAGCACGGTTCGACCCTCGACAAACCAAGCCGGAATTGGCTGCTCCTGATTTAGCCACGAGTTAAAAACTCTAGCTAAATGCCGGTGGCAACTGGGAAACTTTTTCAACCAGTAGGTGTTTATGCCATCCGGGCCAGGAGCTGCGAAATTCTTTGCGCCTCGTAAGGCACCAAGAATTTCTTCCGTGTTTATCGGGTGACGCAGTACATTCAGGTTTGGAGTCCTCCTACAAACGGACTCGAACTGCGCCAAGGCCGGAGTGTCTGCTTGGAGAGGTTTGGGGTGTTCGTAAATGCCCCTCCAGAAAGTCTCCACGCGATCAGCAGTTGGCGGCTGCTCTATGACTGGTGGTCGCTGTTGGAAGAGACGAGCAGGCTTTTCGGAAAACAATCTGTTTTCCTCCAAACCTCTCGCCCGCGTCACCAGTGATCGTTTAGCAGCGACTAGCGTCCGTATCCTGTCAAGACAATGCTGCTTGACAACAACCAGTACCGCTTGACTGAGCGTGTGATGGTCGCGCCTTAGCTCTCGGGCTATCTGGCGCACGCGGCGCGTAAAAGGCCTACCGGCCGCTCTATATTCCATCACACACTGGATACGGGATGCTTCTTGGCGAGCCAACTGGATTTTCGCTTCCATCTGGCGCACCCGCCTCTGTGCTCTCTCGACAGGAGAGTCTCTCACTCTCCCCTGTCCAGCCAGCCTCAGAGCCGCAGCGTAAATTTCGCAATTGATGCTCCAAATGTCAGAGACCTCCGATAGACGTTCACTCAACGCCTCATCCTCTCTCTTTAAATCTGCCAGCTTGAAGGACCTCTTGTTGTTATGCAAGGCCCTTCGGTCACTGAAATCTCCAGGTGAGACGGCTTCGTCGATTTCCCTCTCAGCGGGCCTCATCGGCGACCTTTCAGCCTGGTTAACAGGCCTTTCAGTCGCCGGAGGGGCAGGCTGAGCTGGAGCACGAACGTATCCCTGCCCCCGAAGGTAAAATACCTGGTTCCGCAAGCTCTGGGAGGTAATTGTGCTATGCTCTGGATGCATTTCACACCACCTCCCATGCATGCGGGACATGTATCCCCTACGGCGCGGGCTACTGCTCTCGTAGCAGCTCAGCAGGTCATCCTTCAGTTCCGTCGTCCACCTAAAACGGTCCATGTCGTTGCGTGTGTCGTCGTCAGGGCGATCCGAGGCACCGCCACCTTGCCCAGAGCCGGCTTCCGATACCGGCCTGGTGTGGGTGCTCTTCTTCTGGGGCGGTCGAACCAGAAGGTAGGGCCCGTCCGGTGGTTAGCCTTAGGGCCCCCAGCCGACATTTCGGAGGCAGCCGACCACATTGCCTCCTAGGGATGACCTGTACAGGTTGCCGGCCGGCTTTCATCCCTGGCTTGGGTTATCCCCACAGTGTCGCCACGCACCGAATAGCCGTTTGATGTTGGTCGGCTTCCTGGGGGCGCATTTTATACCTACTGCCAGGTTTGCTATCAGCCGCCCCTAACCTGGGGTCAGACGCTGTCGGGAAGCCGTCCTTAACATAGGTGCAGCCGCTTCCTCACTATGGTGGTTCATACGCCTGCTTTCACAGCCGGTGACCACCATAGGCCCTTTCAAGGCAAGGACTACCAATCTTTTAGTCGCCTCTTACGACAGGCAGATTAAACCCTGGGAACATTCTAAACCCGGACCCAGACGGTATATATATATATATATATATATATATATATATATATATATATATGCTTCTCCCGAAGACCGGAGATTTGTCTGATCCTAAAAACTACAGGCCAATAACATGTCTGAACGCATGTTACAAGCTCTTCACCAGAATCTTGTACATGCGTATCCTTCAAGCTGTAAATCCCGTATTTCTCAGCGTATATGAACAAAGAGGGTCTAAGAAAGGAGTAGCTGGCTGCAGGGATAACCTGTTGATTGACCGCTGTGTCACACAGGACTCCGTGCATTACCTGCGAAACCTTTCTATGGCCTGGATCGACTATCGGAAGGCATTCGACACTACGTCTCATGAACTGATTGTGCGGCTGTTGGAATGTCTTTCGGTAGATGATCAAATAGTGGGATGCATCAAACAACTGATGCCGCTCTGGAAGACTCGGTTCACTATAACATCGGGTGAAACCAGGGTTCGAACAGAGTTGGTATCATTTAAAAGAGGGGTCTTCCAAGGAGACTCCTTGAGTCCCTTGCTCTTTTGCATCTCGCTACTGCCTTTGTCCATAGCGCTGAAAAATACTAAGGGATACAGCTGTGGCAAACCCAATTACCGGAGGCACAAGGTCACCCACTTATTTTACATGGATGACCTGAAACTCTATGCCTCCGGACAACGCGATTTAGAGCAGTCGCTGAGGGTAGTGCAGGATTACAGTCAAGCTATTGGTATGGAGTTCGGGATAGACAAATGTGCCAAGGTTCATCTCAAAAGAGGACGTTGCGGAGATAGTGAAGATGAGGAGCAGCTCGTTGATGGGAGCATCTTGCGACAACTGCATGCCGGAGATACCTATACCTACCTTGGAGTGGCGCAGCGTCACATCCAAGAGGCAGAATTGGTCAAAGAGTGTCTCCGCCGCAAGTATTTGCACCGACTCCGGCAGATCTGGTCGTCAGAACTGTCCGGCAAAAACAAAGTCGCTGCCACAAACATGCTTGCGATCCCACTGTTGCTATACAGCTTTGGTGCTGTCCACTGGAACGTGGAAGAGCTGCGACAAATCGACATAAAGACCCGCAAAAGGATGAATATGGAGGGAAGTCTACATCCTAGATCCTCTGTCCCGCGAATATACCTCCCGCGACACCTGGGAGGGCGTGGACTATTGAGTTTGGAGCATCTGCACAACAGAGTAGTACTGGCCACTGCCTGCTATGTTACGACGAGCACCGATCCCCTGATCCGCTTTGTGCGAGAGCACGAGATTGCGGGTAAAGGAGCCTTCCTTTTTAAAGCAGCAACACGGGCAGCCGAAGAACTTAGTCTCACGCTCGACTTCACGCGGAGGTGTCAGCAGTCCGTTACGGAACTTGCTCCCGCACAATTAAAAACCCGGATTAAAACTGCTGAAGTCCAATTGCTTTTAAGACTTCACAAAGATAAACCAATGCACGGAATCTTCTACAAACATCTAGAAGAGCATGGTTTATCTGAGCAGTTGACCTTCTCCTTCCTAAGGTCTAATGGGTTGAAGTCGGAGACTGAGAGCTCTATAATGGCTTGCCAAGACGGTGTCTTCAACACCTTAGTATACCGTAGCCGGATTATGGGTATGGATGTGCCCGATATCCGCTGTAGAGCCTGCCTGCAGGCGCCAGAGACCCTTACGCACCTCTTGTCGGCGTGTAAGGTGTACGCTGGCACAGCCTACGTCTATCGGCACAACGCGGCTCTACGAGTGCTATACTACCATTTAAGGCACTCATACGGTATAGATGAGACACCGGTGCTGCCATACGCTCCAGGGGACATTGAGTCCGTTGTGGAGAACGAGAGGTGCCGAATTTACTGGAACTACTCATTCTCCACGCTCGAGCTTATACATGCAAATAAGCCCGACATAGTCCTCCTCGACTACCAACAAAAGACGATGTTCGTTATCGAGTTCTCGGCACCCGCCGAGGGGAACATCGTCTCTAAGGAGGAGGAAAAGCGGACCAAGTATCAGGAGCTCCTCGGACAACTTCGCAGGCTCTGGCCGGACTACACTGTGAGTCTGCTAGTAATGGTCATTGGATCCCTAGGTGGTATGAGGGATACGCTGCTCTCTGCACTGCGCAAAATGCCGGTGTGCCGTGCGGCGGCGCACATCTTAGCCGCCAGAATGCAGAAGGCAGTCATCCATGGGTCCCTTCGTCTGCTTAGGACGCACGATACGCGGACCCAGTGATTGCTCACCTCACGGTGTGAGGAGTAGTCGCTGGGGAATGGAACAGCAGCCCGGTGTGTCGGAGCCCGGGTTGCACCTTTTTTGTTTTTGTTTTGTTTATATATATATATATATATTTTCCTCTTTGATACTAACCTGATCCACTAATAGGAACTTGAGCGTATTAACCTGAGCCACTTCGACGGATGTGAGCCATATAGACGGCTCAGGTCCGTTTGCCTTTGTTTCTCGGTACATTTGGCCTACTACAGTCAATTTCAGACAAAGCTTTGGTAGATCAAATGTCACAGATTGTAAATAACGAAAACATGTTCCGTGCTCTAATGTCAGAAAGGTAAAAAACGTCATAATGTGGTGGCTCAGGTTAATACCATTGCTAGGAAATATAGTTCACAGAATTTCCACAAATGGCGCTGCGATTTCATAATTTATATACAAGTATATACCGGAAATTGTTATAAACATGAGCCAGATGATTTGGCAACACCGATCATCAGGTGCATGCTATTTTATCAGGGCTAGATGCTCCGCTGTCCGGTTTTTCGCCTGCTGTGCGCATGACGTCACCTCCGAGTGATTCTCATTAGGGATATATGGGTATTATAGTTATTTTCTTTTTACCGCGCTTATTTTCACATTTAGCTTTCTATTGGGTATCGAGAGATAAGTTAATAAATATCATCCAATAGCATTTTATTAATATTGGGAACAAACGTCAAAGCTGGATGTCACTTTTGATCATATCATATATAAGTTTTGTATCAAAACTATTTTCGTTTTCTTTTTTTCGCAATAATTAAAAAGTTGTAACAAAACAAAAATGGGCTTTTCAGTCCAGTACCGAAAACACTCCGATGGCTCCCGAACCCATGTGAAGTCAATATGTTTCGTTGAAGCGATCCGCTCAGCAGTGGTGGGTCGGGTGGCGTAGTGGTATAGTGTTACGCAGCAAATTGCTGTGTTCAAGCGGGTGTTGGCTCGAAACACACGCTTGCAACTTTTTTTTATTTTTTTTTTTAACCAAAAAATATATTGATATGCTTTTCACTCATGTTACACACATTTTGTTTTGTACCATCGACATGAATATGTTTTTGAATCGAATTTTACCACTACGTCATGTGACCCTCTGCAGAACGGATCGCTTCAACGAACCATACTTGACGACACGTGGGTTCGGGAGCTTTGGGCGTGTTTTCGGTACTGGATACAAAAGCCCATTTTTATTTTGAAATAACTTCTGAATTATTGTGAAAAAAACAAAAATAGTTTTGTTATAAAACTTAAATGTTATTTCCATGTATCACTAAAAAATGTATTCAATTCAAAACCCTAATTTCTTGTCATCATTATATCATTATCAAATAATCCAGTGATTAAATGTTCCACTTCTGTGGAATCTGATTGGTTGAGATTAGCAATTGTTAAACTCTTTGTTAAACAAAAAAAATGGAGTCAAGTTGATTGACTCAGTACTTCCCACACATAACAGTTGCAACCAAATCATCGCCCACCTGTCGTCAAAAAACATCCAACACAAAAACTAGTAAATAGTTTCCTAAATCTCTCCGTAGGCGACACAATTCAGCCCCAACTGGACGAAACGAAACAATCAGGAACCCCCAAATTGCTTAAAAACGAAGTTTGAGCTATTTTTATATTTTTAGTTTTTTTATTATTGCTGCGCCGCCACTGACACGATTTTTGAAAACCATACGCATTTTTCATCCTTGCCGCGGTAATAATACTGTGTCTAAATTTCATTAAAATTGATTCCATAATTTCCATGTTACTAAATTCAGAACGACCTAAATCAATACCTACCCCTACCAATACCAAATCCCTTGATTTCTGTAATAGCCAAGGCAATGTTCGGATGGACCTAACAAACGTCTATTATGCCGCTAGGTATTTCTTTCACAGGTCAATGGACACTGTTATAAATGGAATAAATTTTTGAGTTTTACAACCCCCCACCCACTAACCACCCCAATTTCACCCCCACCCAAAAAAAGTAAAAAATGATCAGAAACCCCTAAAACGCCGAAAAACAAAGTTTGAGCTATTTTTACATTTTTAGTTTTTTTATTGTTGCTGCGCCCCCACTGACACGATTTTTCCAAAACATGCGCGTTTTCCATCCTCGCCGTGGCAGTAATACTGTGTCAAAATTTAATTAAAATCCATTCGATAATTTTGGCGTTATGCAATAAAGAACGATCTAAAACTAAAACAACACTCGGATATACAGGGTGGCCAATCGGGTGACGATAATAATTTTGTTTTAGATAGCCCGTACCGAGACCTATCCAAAACACCCCCAGGTATGTGTACCGATTATTGATAGTTTTCGAGTTATGATTTTTTTTTTGAAAACTTAGAGATTTTCCAGTTTTTCCAAGAAGTCGTCAAAAACAAAAACAAGAATGCTTTTTGGCTTTTATTTTTTTCTGCAGTTATACTCAGTATTAAGCCTATTTTAATATTCAATAAAGAGAACCTGTACATCCGAACAATAATTAAGTACATTTTGGGGCCAAAGTTTGAAATTTCTGTTTTTAGTCAGGAGACCAAAACCAGAATAAGATTAAAAATACTTATGTCTGGTTCTGGAGCTTCAAACTAATCTTAAAAACTTTACAGGACATTGCACTTTCGAAATAATGATGAAAAAGTAGCACTTATGGGGACATTTTGCGGCGTACGTGAGTGTTAAAGGTAAAAAGGTGATAATTCACGAATTTCCAAAATGATTTAGAAAACTATTATTTTGCTTTGTTATGACAAATTAACGAAAATAAACTCGTAACAACTAATAAATCCGATAATCATTGATGTTTTGATGAGTTTTAATAAAAAAACTAATACCCAAATTGTGATTTTTGAAGTGTCTTTACTATGTACTATTAAACTTCTGCTAAATTATAAGTTGTATGGAAGGTTAACAAAGGAAAGGAATAATAAACAATAATCTGACTTCTAATTTCATGGCAGAATTACCTAGGAAGCGATGTCGTAGCATACGCCATCATTTTCTTTCAGAGTAGCTTTTTGCGAGCTCATGTCGGCGCAGTTGTGTTAATTTTCGGTAATAGGTAAGGCAATGATCGGATGAACCTAAAAAGGTGATTTGTATCGCTAGGTCTTCCTTGATAGGTCAGTAGACAGCCTATCATGAATACAACAAGTTTTTCAGTTTTTCAACCCCCCACCCCCAAACACCAAAATTCCACCCCCACCCAAAAAACACAGAAAATGATCAAGAACCTGCAAAACGCCTAAAAACGAAGTTTGAGGAATATTTGAAATTACCTACCAAGACCCCACAGCATATTGCTGCCCAAATTTCATCACAGTCCATGCAGCGGTTACTGAGATTACGAGGCTAGAAAAACGCGTACAGACAGACAGACCGACAGACAGAACGACAGAAATGAGTGACGCGGATTTTCGTTATGTAGACATTATAAAACGCCCAAAAAACCTATTATCTCAAAATCGAAAATTTTCACGATCACAATCCTCCCCTCACCTATCGGTGAGGGAAGTAAAAGGGATGGCGTATGCTACGATAACGCTTCCCAGGTAATTTCGCCATGGAATTAAAAGTCAGATTGTTGTTTTATTATTCTTTTCCTTTGTTAACTTTCCATACAACTTAATTTAGCAGAAATTCAATAGCACACAGCAAAAAGCACAGGTATTAATTTTTTTTATTAAAAGTGATTAAAACATCAATGATTATCATGTTTATTAGTTGTTATGAGTTTTTTTTCTTTAATTTGTCATAATAAAGTATAATAATAGTTTTTTAAATCATTTTGGAAATTCGTGAGTTATCACCTTTTTACCTTTAATAGTCACGTACGGCGCAAAATGCCCCCATAAGTGCTATTTTTTCGTTATTATTTCGAAAGTGCAATGTCTTGCAGAGTTTTTAAGATTAGATTGGAGCTCCAGAACCAGGCATAAGTATTTTTAATTTTATTTAGAAGGTTTTGGTCTCCTGACAAAAAACAGAGATTTCAAACTTTGGGCCCAAAATGTACTTAATTATTGTTCGGATGTACAGGTTCTCTTTATTGGATATTAAAATAGGCTTAATACTGAGTATAATTGCGGAAAAAAATAAAAGCCAAAAAGCATTTTTGTTTTTGTCTTTGATAATTTCTTGGAAAAACTGGAAAATCTCTAAATCTCTCTGAATTTTCAAAAAAAAATCATAACTCGAAAACTATCAATAATCGGTACACATACCTACAGGTGTTTTGGATAGGTCTCGGTACGGGCTATCTAAAAAAAAATTATTATCGTCACCCGATTGGCCACCCTGTATACATCACAAATTATTCCAAGTCCCTTGGTTTCTATTATAAGGAAGGCAATGTTTGGATGGACCTAAAAAATTGTATTATGGCGCTAGGTCTTTCATTTACAGGTCATTAGAGAGCCCATTGTGAATACAACAAATTTTTCAGTATTACAACCCCCAACCCCCCAATCACCCCAAATTCACCCCCACCCAAAAAAAAGTAGAAAATGATCAGGAACCCCTAAAACGCCTAAAGGCGTATTTGAAATTTTTCGTTTTTTGCTAATTACTCCGCCCCCCGTATAACGATTTTCAAAATTATAGAAACATTACCTACTACGACCCCACAGCATAACGCTGCCCAAATTTCATCACAATCCATGTAGCGGTTACTGAGATTGGGAGGCTAGAAATACGCCAACAGACAGACATTTCAGAGATTTCTACGTACAAATGGTTTTTTGGTACATCTCGAAAGGGCTAACCATTTTCGAGAAAAATGCAAAGCATTGAATCGATGCAGGTTATTGTAAATAAATAAATGTTCATTTATTTAATAAGTGTGCTGTGAAAAACAATTGAAATAATTGATAAACAACTTAAGAACTGTCAGTTTATTCAGTTTAGAGTTATTACAAAACATTTAGGTATTATTTTTAGTAACATTATTTAATAAGAGTTTGAACAAATAAGAAATAAAATACTAAGACAAATAGAGAATGTTTTCTTAAAGTGGAAGTGACCGCCACCAGCTGAATATCAGTACACTTCTACTTGACAACAAACTCTGAAACACCATATTCTAAAATCAAAATGTCAAAAAATTACCATTTAGAAAATGGGGTTATTTTTACCCCTAACTCCTCCCGTATGATACGCCTCTGATTAAAATTATGAAATTCTGAATTCAGAATCAGATTCAGCGTCAAAAGTTTACCCATCGTACCTAATTTCGTAATTTTTGTTATGAATGGTTTCGAGATTTCGAGAATATCGAGGGAAAACCGTCTTCAGGGTGCCCCATGCAAAGGAGCGTAGCTCCCTTAGGAAGCATTTCCGGACCCATGTTCATATGACATTTTCTTTCTATTTTTCAGAGTACTATTCGTGGTTAAAGTTTGTTAACATACTTAATTAACACCCTGAATAAAAATGAATCCCTTTTCCCTTGGTCACGGCATCACGTGAGAATGACTTGACCATATTGACCAATACAAATTACAGTATCCAAAATCCAAATTACAGTATTTTGGAAGTCGCCAAAGTGAAATAGATTCTGAATATGCCATCCACTCGTGGTGGCGAAACGTCAAGACTTAACGCTAAACGACGCCGGCTTAACAACCCAAGAACCACAAATTCACTCGACGGTGGCCGAGAAAGCCTCACACAGTACATCAGGAGTAATAATTCCACCCAGTCAAGGTCAAGTGGGCGTGTTATTTGTATATATTTGACTGCTAACTATTCTGAGCCGAAACCCAGCTGTAATCTTGGCAACATTGCTTGGCTCAGGAAGATTCGATAATTTACATAAACTTGTATATCAAAGGCTCACAATGGTATTAAATGTATGCATGGCTCATGTATGTACTATAAATATGAATATATAAGCATTTTCAAAAATATTTATTTTAAATAATTTCTTATGTATATTACGGTTTTTAGATACAACACAATATATCTGGAGATGAAAATAAAACTATTATTTATCTAGCACATCTCTAAGTAGGTGGCTCAGTATATGGTCAATTTCCAATTGGCTCAGGTTTGTTATAATGATGTATATATATATATATATATATATATATATATATATAGACAAAACAAAACAAAAAAGGTGCAACCCGGGCTCCGACACACCGGGCTGCTGTTCCATTCCCCAGCGACTACTCCTCACACCGTGAGGTGAGCAATCACTGGGTCCGCGTATCGTGCGTCCTAAGCAGACGAAGGGACCCATGGATGACTGCCTTCTGCATTCTGGCGGCTAAGATGTGCGCCGCCGCACGGCACACCGGCATTTTGCGCAGTGCAGAGAGCAGCGTATCCCTCATACCACCTAGGGATCCAATGACCATTACTAGCAGACTCACAGTGTAGTCCGGCCAGAGCCTGCGAAGTTGTCCGAGGAGCTCCTGATACTTGGTCCGCTTTTCCTCCTCCTTAGAGACGATGTTCCCCTCGGCAGGTGCCGAGAACTCGATAACGAACATCGTCTTTTGTTGGTAGTCGAGGAGGACTATGTCGGGCTTATTTGCATGTATAAGCTCGAGCGTGGAGAATGAGTAGTTCCAGTAAATTCGGCACCTCTCGTTCTCCACAACGGACTCAATGTCCCCTGGAGCGTATGGCAGCACCGGTGTCTCATCTATACCGTATGAGTGCCTTAAATGGTAGTATAGCACTCGTAGAGCCGCGTTGTGCCGATAGACGTAGGCTGTGCCAGCGTACACCTTACACGCCGACAACAGGTGCGTAAGGGTCTCTGGCGCCTGCAGGCAGGCTCTACAGCGGATGTCGGGCACATCCATACCCATAATCCGGCTACGGTATACTAAGGTGTTGAAGACACCGTCTTGGCAAGCCATTATAGAGCTCTCAGTCTCCGACTTCAACCCATTAGACCTTAGGAAGGAGAAGGTCAACTGCTCAGATAAACCATGCTCTTCTAGATGTTTGTAGAAGATTCCGTGCATTGGTTTATCTTTGTGAAGTCTTAAAAGCAATTGGACTTCAGCAGTTTTAATCCGGGTTTTTAATTGTGCGGGAGCAAGTTCCGTAACGGACTGCTGACACCTCCGCGTGAAGTCGAGCGTGAGACTAAGTTCTTCGGCTGCCCGTGTTGCTGCTTTAAAAAGGAAGGCTCCTTTACCCGCAATCTCGTGCTCTCGCACAAAGCGGATCAGGGGATCGGTGCTCGTCGTAACATAGCAGGCAGTGGCCAGTACTACTCTGTTGTGCAGATGCTCCAAACTCAATAGTCCACGCCCTCCCAGGTGTCGCGGGAGGTATATTCGCGGGACAGAGGATCTAGGATGTAGACTTCCCTCCATATTCATCCTTTTGCGGGTCTTTATGTCGATTTGTCGCAGCTCTTCCACGTTCCAGTGGATAGCACCAAAGCTGTATAGCAACAATGGGACCGCAAGCATGTTTGTGGCAGCGACTTTGTTTTTGCCGGACAGTTCTGACGACCAGATCTGCCGGAGTCGGTGCAAATACTTGCGGCGGAGACACTCTTTGACCAATTCTGCCTCTTGGATGTGACGCTGCGCCACTCCAAGGTAGGTATAGGTATCTCCGGCATGCAGTTGTCGCAAGATGCTCCCATCAACGAGCTGCTCCTCATCTTCACTATCTCCGCAACGTCCTCTTTTGAGATGAACCATGGCACATTTGTCTATCCCGAACTCCATACCAATAGCTTGACTGTAATCCTGCACTACCCTAAGCGACTGCTCTAAATCGCGTTGTCCGGAGGCATAGAGTTTCAGGTCATCCATGTAAAATAAGTGGGTGACCTTGTGCCTCCGGTAATTGGGCTTGCCACAGCTGTATCCCTTAGTATTTTTCAGCGCTATGGACAAAGGCAGTAGCGAGATGCAAAAGAGCAAGGGACTCAAGGAGTCTCCTTGGAAGACCCCTCTTTTAAATGATACCAACTCTGTTCGAACCCTGGTTTCACCCGATGTTATAGTGAACCGAGTCTTCCAGAGCGGCATCAGTTGTTTGATGCATCCCACTATTTGATCATCTACCGAAAGACATTCCAACAGCCGCACAATCAGTTCATGAGACGTAGTGTCGAATGCCTTCCGATAGTCGATCCAGGCCATAGAAAGGTTTCGCAGGTAATGCACGGAGTCCTGTGTGACACAGCGGTCAATCAACAGGTTATCCCTGCAGCCAGCTACTCCTTTCTTAGACCCTCTTTGTTCATATACGCTGAGAAATACGGGATTTACAGCTTGAAGGATACGCATGTACAAGATTCTGGTGAAGAGCTTGTAACATGCGTTCAGACATGTTATTGGCCTGTAGTTTTTAGGATCAGACAAATCTCCGGTCTTCGGGAGAAGCACGGTTCGACCCTCGACAAACCAAGCCGGAATTGGCTGCTCCTGATTTAGCCACGAGTTAAAAGCTCTAGCTAAATGCCGGTGGCAACTGGGAAACTTTTTCAACCAGTAGGTGTTTATGCCATCCGGGCCAGGAGCTGCGAAATTCTTTGCGCCTCGTAAGGCACCAAGAATTTCTTCCGTGTTTATCGGGTGACGCAGTACATTCAGGTTTGGAGTCCTCCTACAAACGGACTCGAACTGCGCCAAGGCCGGAGTGTCTGCTTGGAGAGGTTTGGGGTGTTCGTAAATGCCCCTCCAGAAAGTCTCCACGCGATCAGCAGTTGGCGGCTGCTCTATGACTGGTGGTCGCTGTTGGAAGAGACGAGCAGGCTTTTCGGAAAACAATCTGTTTTCCTCCAAACCTCTCGCCCGCGTCACCAGTGATCGTTTAGCAGCGATTAGCGTCCGTATCCTGTCAAGACAATGCTGCTTGACAACAACCAGTACCGCTTGACTGAGCGTGTGATGGTCGCGCCTTAGCTCTCGGGCTATCTGGCGCACGCGGCGCGTAAAAGGCCTACCGGCCGCTCTATATTCCATCACACACTGGATACGGGATGCTTCTTGGCGAGCCAACTGGATTTTCGCTTCCATCTGGCGCACCCGCCTCTGTGCTCTCTCGACAGGAGAGTCTCTCACTCTCCCCTGTCCAGCCAGCCTCAGAGCCGCAGCGTAAATTTCGCAATTGATGCTCCAAATGTCAGAGACCTCCGATAGACGTTCACTCAACGCCTCATCCTCTCTCTTTAAATCTGCCAGCTTGAAGGACCTCTTGTTGTTATGCAAGGCCCTTCGGTCACTGAAATCTCCAGGTGAGACGGCTTCGTCGATTTCCCTCTCAGCGGGCCTCATCGGCGACCTTCCAGCCTGGTTAACAGGCCTTTCAGTCGCCGGAGGGGCAGGCTGAGCTGGAGCACGAACGTATCCCTGCCCCCGAAGGTAAAATACCTGGTTCCGCAAGCTCTGGGAGGTAATTGTGCTATGCTCTGGATGCATTTCACACCACCTCCCATGCATGCGGGACATGTATCCCCTACGGCGCGGGCTACTGCTCTCGTAGCAGCTCAGCAGGTCATCCTTCAGTTCCGTCGTCCACCTAAAACGGTCCATGTCGATGCGTGTGTCGTCGTCAGGGCGATCCGAGGCACCGCCACCTTGCCCAGAGCCGGCTTCCGATACCGGCCTGGTGTGGGTGCTCTTCTTCTGGGGCGGTCGAACCAGAAGGTAGGGCCCGTCCGGTGGTTAGCCTTAGGGCCCCCAGCCGACATTTCGGAGGCAGCCGACCACATTGCCTCCTAGGGATGACCTGTACAGGTTGCCGGCCGGCTTTCATCCCTGGCTTGGGTTATCCCCACAGTGTCGCCACGCACCGAATAGCCGTTTGATGTTGGTCGGCTTCCTGGGGGCGCATTTTATACCTACTGCCAGGTTTGCTATCAGCCGCCCCTAACCTGGGGTCAGACGCTGTCGGGAAGCCGTCCTTAACCTAGGTGCAGCCGCTTCCTCACTATGGTGGTTCATACGCCTGCTTTCACAGCCGGTGACCACCATAGGCCCTTTTAAGGCAAGGACTACCAATCTTTTAGTCGCCTCTTACGACAGGCAGATTAAACCCTGGGAACATTCTAAACCCGGACCCAGACGGATATATATATATATATATATATATATATATATATATATATATATATATATATATATATATATTTTCCTCTTTGATACTAACCTGATCCACTAATAGGAACTTGAGCGTATTAACCTGAGCCACCTTGACGGATGTGAGCCATATAGACGGCTCAGGTCCGTTTGCCTTTGTTTCTCGGTACATTTGGCCTACTACAGTCAATTTCAGACAAAGCTTTGGTAGATCAAATGTCACAGATTGTAAATAACGAAAACATGTTCCGTGCTCTAATGTCAGAAAGGTAATAAACGTCATAATGTGGTGGCTCAGGTTAATACCATTGCTAGGAAATATAGTTCACAGAATTTCCACAAATGGCGCTGCGATTTCATAATTTATATACAAGTATATACCGGAAATTGTTATAAACATGAGCCAGAGGATTTGGCAACACCGATCATCAGGTCCATGCTATTTTATCAGGGCTAGATGCTCCGCTGTCCGGTTTTTCGCCTGCTGTGCGCATGACGTCACCTCCGAGTGTTTCTCATTAGGGATATATGGGTATTATAGTTATTTTCTTTTTACCGCGCTTATTTTCACATTTAGCTTTCTATTGGGTATCGAGAGATAAGTTAATAAATATCATCCAATAGCATTTTATTAATATTGGGAACAAACGTCAAAGCTGGATGTCACTTTTGATCATATCATATATAAGTTTTGTATCAAAACTATTTTCGTTTTCTTTTTTTCGCAATAATTAAAAAGTTGTAACAAAACAAAAATGGGCTTTTCAGTCCAGTACCGAAAACACTCCGATGGCTCCCGAACCCATGTGAAGTCAATATGTTTCGTTGAAGCGATCCGCTCAGCAGTGGTGGGTCGGGTGGCGTAGTGGTATAGTGTTATGCAGCAAATTGCTGTGTTCAAGCGGGTGTTGGCTCGAAACACACGCTTGCAACTTTTTTTTATTTTTTTTTTAACCAAAAAATATATTGATATGCTTTTCACTCATGTTACACACATTTTGTTTTGTACCATCGACATGAATATGTTTTTGAATCAAATTTTACCACTACGTCATGTGACCCTCTGCAGAACGGATCGCTTCAACGAACCGTACTTGACGACACGTGGGTTCGGGAGCTTTGGGCGTGTTTTCGGTACTGGATACAAAAGCCCATTTTTATTTTGAAATAACTTTTGAATTTTTGTGAAAAAAACAAAAATAGTTTTGTTATAAAACTTAAATGTTATTTCCATGTATCACTAAAAAATGTATTCAATTCAAAACCCTAATTTCTTGTCATCATTATATCATTATCAAATAATCCAGTGATCAAATGTTCCGCTTCTGTGGAATCTGATTGGTTGAGATTAGCAATTGTTAAACTCTTTGTTAAACAAAAAAAATGGAGTCAAGTTGATTGACTCAGTACTTCCCACACATAACAGTTGCAACCAAATCATCGCCCGCCTGTCGTCCAAAAACATCCAACACAAAAACTAGTAAATAGTTTCCTAAATCTCTCCGTAGGCGACACAATTCAGCCCCAACTGGACGAAACGAAACAATCAGGAACCCCCAAATTGCTTAAAAACGAAGTTTGAGCTATTTTTATATTTTTAGTTTTTTTATTATCGCTGCGCCGCCACTGACACGATTTTTGAAAACCATACGCATTTTTCATCCTTGCCGCGGTAATAATACTGTGTCTAAATTTCATTAAAATTAATTCCATAATTTCCATGTTACTAAATTCAGAACGACCTAAATCAATACCTACCCCTACCAATACCAAATCCCTTGATTTCTGTAATAGCCAAGGCAATGTTCGGATGGACCTAACAAACGTCTATTATGCCGCTAGGTATTTCTTTCACAGGTCAATGGACACTGTTATAAATGGAATAAATTTTTGAGTTTTACAACCCCCCACCCACTAACCACCCCAATTTCACCCCCACCCAAAAAAAGTAAAAAATGATCAGAAACCCCTAAAACGCAGAAAAGCAAAGTTTGAGCTATTTTTACATTTTTAGTTTTTTTATTGTTGCTGCGCCGCCACTGACACGATTTTTCCAAAACATGCGCGTTTTCCATCCTCGCCATGGCAGTAATACTGTGTCAAAATTTAATTAAAATCCATTCGATAATTTTGGCGTTATGCAATAAAGAACGATCTGAAACTAAAACAACACTCGGATATATACATCACAAATTATTCCAAGTCCCTTGGTTTCTATTATAAGGAAGGCAATGTTTGGATGGACCTAAAAAATTGTATTATGGCGCTAGGTCTTTCATTTACAGGTCATTAGAGAGCCCATTGTGAATACAACAAATTTTTCAGTATTACAACCCCCCACCCCCCAATCACCCCAAATTCACCACCACCCAAAAAAAGTAGAAAATGATCAGGAACCCCTAAAACGCCTAAAAACGAAGTTTGAGGCGTATTTGAAATTTTTCGTTTTTTGCTAATTACTCCGCCCCCCGTATAACGATTTTCAAAATTATAGAAACATTACCTACTACGACCCCACAGCATAACGCTGCCCAAATTTCATCACAATCCATGTAGCGGTTACTGAGATTGGGAGGCTAGAAGAACGCCAACAGACAGACATTTCAGAGATTTCTACGTACAAATGGTTTTTTGGTACATCTCGATAGGGCTAACCATTTTCGAGAAAAATGCAAAGCATTGAATCGATGCAGGCTATTGTAAATAAATAAATGTTCATTTATTTAATAAGTGTGCTGTGAAAAACAATTGAAATTATTGATAAACAACTTAAGAACTGTCAGTTTATTCAGTTTAGAGTTATTACAAAACATTTAGGTATTATTTTTAAAGTAACATTATTTAATAAGAGTTTGAACAAATAAGAAATAAAATACTAAGACAAATAGAGAATGTTTTCTTAAAGTGGAAGTGACCGCCACCAGCTGAATATCAGTACACTTCTACTTGACAACAAACTCTGAAACACCATATCCTAAAATCAAAATGTCAAAAAATTACCATTTAGAAAATGGGGTTATTTTTACCCCTAGCTCCTCCCGTATGATACGCCTCTGATTAAAATTATGAAATTCTGAATTCAGAATCAGATTCAGCGTCAAAAGTTTACCCATCGTACCTAATTTCGTAATTTTGTTATGAATGGTTTCGAGAATATCGAGGGAAAACCGTCTTCAGGGTGCCCCATGCAAAGGAGCGTAGTTCCCTTAGGAAGCATTTCCGGACCCATGTTCATATGACATTTTCTTTCTATTTTTCAGAGTACTATTCGTGGTTAAAGTTTGTTAACATACTTAATTAACACCCTGAATAAAAATGAATCCCTTTTCCCTTGGTCACGGCATCACGTGAGAGTGACTTGACCATATTGACCTACAAATTACAGTACCCAAAATCCAAATTACAGTATTTTGGAAGTCGCCAAAGTGAAATAGATTCTGAATATGCCATCCACTCGTGGTGGCGAAACGTCAAGCCTACGCTAAACGACGCCGGCTTAACAACCCAAGAACCACAAATTCACTCGACGGTGGCCGGGAAAGCCTCACACAGTACATCAGGAGTAATAATTCCACCCAGTCAAGGTCAAGTGGGCGTGTCATTTGTATATATTTGATTGCTAACTATTCTGAGCCTAAACCCAGCTGTAATCTTGGCAACATTGCTTGGCTCAGGAAGATTCGATAATTTACATAAACTTGTATATCAAAGGCTCACAATGGTATTAAATGTATGCATGGCTCATGTATGTACTATAAATATGAGTATATAAGCATTTTCAAAAATATTTATTTTAAATAATTTCTTATGTATATTACGGTTTTTAGATACAACACAATATATCTGGAGATGAAAATAAAACTATTATTTATCTAGCACATCTCTAAGTAGGTGGCTCAGTATATGGTCAATTTCCAATTGGCTCAGGTTTGTTATAATGATGTATATATATATATATATATATATATATATATATATATGTAATGTTGGTTTCCAGGACAATTTTTGGCACCGTGTGGTCGTTTCCAGGACAGTTGGCACTTTTGGGGACCGTCCTGGATAAATTTTCATGGTATTGGTGGTTCCCGGGACGTCCTGGAAATTCCACCTTATGAGCAATCTGGTGCTTTCCAGGACTGTCTCGGAACATGCCGTTCGGTTAATTATCGACAGTTCCAGGACTCAAATAACTTGAGCAAGTTAAGAGATACAATTTCCGTTCTTTTGTTTTATAATTCGTTGATCTAGAACGGATTTTTCGTTCTATATATTATGTATTATACTAACAAACAGATATGATTTGATTTAAAATGAAAATCAAGTTTCGCTACGACAAAAATATTTTTCTGTAAAGTTTAATTAAAAAAAGCAAGCGTATAGTTTTGTAGCTGCTATGAGCATTATCGGCATTTTTAAGTTACATATTTTATCGTTGTCCAGAATTTAGTAACTTTATTGCCTCATAAAGTGCAGGTTTACGCAAGATCTCAAGAATGATATAAATAAAAACATAGGACATAGGTAGGTACATAAACTTCATGACAACCTCTACCAATGGCCGGCATTCCAATGGTAACCCGAATTTTGCATTTTGCCATCTATGAAGTCGTTATGAAAGAAAAATATCTTTTTCAAAGCTAGATAGATATATTAATTTTAGTAAATGTAAGTTTGGAAAAAATGCGTATAGATGGCGCAGCAGGCCATCTGTGTGACGAGTCACTGAGTTAGTGTACTCGTGTACTCTGTGATCCACGATAAATCATGATTAACAACTATTAATTATAGAAAATCTGATTTTACAGACATATTTACATGCAGAAATAGTTATTTGTCAATTAAAGCACAAAAAAGTTCTTATGCCGAGCATGGTGGTTGTTAAGATATCTCATTCATCCAGCTACGCAGGAAATGCCTAAGCATATGGAGCAGAGTTGTCAGATTGTGCAGTGCGCTACCAGGCAATTATTGGTTGCTTACTTACGGGGGCTTGGGTGCACACATATATACATAATTATGTATTTACCATGTAAAACACGGATTCGTATGTAGAACAGAAATAACTCACTTGTTTTTCAAACTACATACATAAAAGTTTAAAACGTGATATAGTTAAAACCTTAATGAAAGGCAACACACAGAGCGATTTTAAAAGAAGTTTTTTAGTGCGTATTCAAACGTCTGTAACTTAACAACCAAATACGATATCGAAATGAGGTCACTGTGTTGTTCTAGCGCAAACTTTGTTCCCCAATTTGCTTTTTGAACTATTACTGTAAGTTTAAAGGTAACGTCAAGAGCTTCTACATGCGAAAGTATTTTTATTGCGAGTATTGCGACCTCTGGACCTTACCTTACCCCCCCCCCCCCCATTTTAGACACATACTGGAGAAAGGGTACAGGCAGCCAGTCAAGCATCCTCGCTAAAGCGGGAATACGTATTTTCTTGGATTCTCAAATTCGAGCGCTATCCCTAGACCCTTAATAAGGGGACAATAACATAGAATGTATAGGTTATTTCCCCTCAATGTCAAAATGTGGTCAGGAATTTGTACAATAACCAAAAAGAAACTTCCATAACCAATTCAAAAATGTACCACATTATAGGTAATTGAAAAGTGCACTGACCCATTCGTACCTCCTATCCGACGACTCAAGACCCAGGTGCAGAGTATTTAACATGAGGGTAACTGTAGAACCCCATCTCCTAATTGAATGCGAAATCCATAGTATTCGTCGAGAATATACCTACCACGACTGCGGCTAATGACCACACAGTGGACGATGTCACTTAAAAAACATTTTATAATATACCTACTACCTTCTTGAAAAATAACTAAAAAATATTTTAGTACCTCAAATATCTCAAATGAAGCCCTAAAACAAAACGATTTAGCTACACAGATAATATGCAAAAAAAATCATAACCCTGAGACCACCTGGAGTGGCGTAATTTAGAAATTAGGCCTGTAGGGCATAAATTGCTGCTAATCCGATCCTGACAGTAAACAAGCAAAACCAATTAACGTCGTTTGTGTATCTTGTTTCTTGGATAAGTGGTATTTCGTTATTATTGATGAATTGTTTCAATGCATAAATTATTCATAGGTAGTAGTAGTAGTATAGCGTTTATTGTAAATATAAAATAAATAAAATACAATAAACAACAAGTGACCCAAAAAAAGTTAAAAACTTGTGCTTGGGTATAAGTAATTATTATAAAATTGAAACAACAAATAAGGGTTAATTCAGGAATATTTATATTTAAATATTATGTATTCCATATATATCAGTAATAATAGGTATTGCATATGTCTAAAAGTTGGTGAATTTTAATGCGCTTATTATTTACTATCCATTGTTTTAAACCATACTTGAATGAACTTAAAGGCACTAGACATTTTATGCTTTCTGGTATCTCATTGTATAGTCTTGGAGCAAGAAATGTATGACATCGTAATAAAGTATTTTTTCTTGCTTTTGGTACAACATTACATGCATATCTTATGTCATATTTATGTTCGTGTTTTGTCAAGTTTGATGGATAACGAATTATTTATTTCTACTTGGGTATATCGGTAACCGCTCAGTATATACCTAGGTAGGTACCTATGTCTTTGCTGGAGGTTTGAAATGTTGATCAGATATAAAGTTGACGGTTGTTTTGGTTATGTACAATCGGGATTTGAAAACAATTTACAGGGTGCGAGATGTGGTTGAAAACGAAATTTAAGATTAGTAGTCTTTTAAGAATTTATGAAACTCAAATTCTGCCTGTTTGACTAATGGGTCAAAGATAATGAATACCTAGTTTGAAAATATGTATGTAAGTATGTAGCCAGAATACACCACGCTTCTAGTTAAGTTACAAAACAAGACGCGAGTAGCTAAAGATTAAAACGTAAGAGTCAAAAACTGTGAGATCAATTGTTTCACGTAACACGTAACAGTAAAGAGTCTGAGTGCAACTCTGGAAATATCAGAAACAGAATTCGACGCCATCCGCTGCTGTCTGCGAAGTGCGAACTCGTTAGCTATAGTCCAATGCAATTATGAACGTATTTTTAGATATTATGGTAAGATTCTTAGATTATGGAATCCATGTAGGTACGGATTGTACATTGCTAGTTAAAATGATCTTCCGGCAATGAGCACTTGACATCGTATATTTGGGTCTGCTTTCCAGTCAGTCTTCGGGTTTTGATTTGTAAGATTATAACACACAATTTACACATAATGCACTGGACTATAAGGAACCTGCCGATCACGAGCTGATCACGCACCCGGGCTTGGTCTGCCAGCGTTGCCAACTTTTTCGGTGATTATGATAAACGCATCCTGAGAGAAATTATCCTAGTCAAAAATAACACTGACAATATTATTATCCCTCCATATGGTGCAGACTTCAGGTTGAAAAGCAAGAAAAGAACGAAATGGAATTAACAAATTTTTCAAAGAATTCGTCCCTTATTTTCGTACCTAGGTACCTACCTACCTACTCGAATGATGAATAGGTAGGTAGGTACCAAGGTACCTAGATGTACCTACCTACGTGTTAATGATGTAGGTAGGTAGGTAGGTACAACTGTACTACAGTACCGCATATTATGCTGGACAACAGTCGGATTTCTTCGAAGCCTCGAAGTCTGTAGTTGACTGGATAAATGGTCTTAATTTTAAAATCTAAAAACTATTTATTTTTGTTTGTTTTAAATTTAATATTTGTATTTTATTATATTGTTTAAGACTTATTAACAATTAATCCATGTAGCCATACGCTAAATAAATAAATAAACTACAGTACCTCAGTACCTACCAACACTACCTTTGTAGTTACCTACCTAGGTAGGGTAGGTACATAGCTACCTATCTCTATTGGGTAGGTAGGTAGGTAGGTACCTAGGTACCCCGGCTAGGTATCCTATATAGGTATAGCCTATTTCAATCTCCATTAATCACTATCCATGTTAGATTCGAAATGTAGGTGGCTAATTCATGATATTATGGTGCATTTCAATTCAATAGGCAGATATTCATTTATGGTATTTTTATTTTTGCGTTTGCGTGCCGTAAGGGCGATTGATTATTATTTATTATTAAGTCTCGTCTGGTACAGATTCAAAGTATAGTAAAGTACGATAAATATTGGCAACACTGGCTTTCACTGTCTGGATGGAAACAAAATGATGCAAACCGCTAAGATTTGGCAGGGAACAGAGGCGTGCATAAATAAAGAATATCTTCTAGTTGATTGAAATTTGTCTTATTTCGTCTATATATAAATATAGAGGGTGGTCCAATAGTGCGTGGATGGAAGATTGGGCTTACTAAAATATATTTTAGAAACCTGTCACTTGATCATGGTAGGGAACCTTGAGGGCTATAATGTAAAAATGATCTCACTTAAATTTTGACGTTTATACAGGGTGATTCATATCAAACTTATAAGGGAAGCCCCTATATATTATTACATATTTGGATTCCTTGGTCAATTCTAGTGTGAGTTTATGTACATCGAACTTTAAATGAACCGTTTAGGCGCAAATCACCATTTTTGGTATAAGTAGGTATCAGAAAAAAAATGGATATTGCCTGGATTATAAAACCTAGAAGGGCGTGATCAAGCATGAAAGGCGTCACCTTAGATTAGACGGGTAAACTTGAATTCTTTTTATAGTTGGAGAAATCAGTAGATTAATTAAGGAAACTTCAATCACAGATAACTTGATTTTTTCAAATGGGAATGCCTATTTTGGTATAAAGAATCAAATGTAAAATTTTTTACCTTTCTCAGGGCCCGGCCGGCGCGTGCCCTGAAAAAGTGGGGGGGGAGGGCCAAAAACAACCAATATACGACAATCTTCCAGAAATGATAAGAATAAGAGATGCAGAGTGCTGGAAATTGGAAAATAATGCAGTAGCGGGTGTAATTATAATCTACTTTGTAATAATAAAAAAATATGTATGTACGTATACAATAAAATTTAATAATATACATAATGAAGTTAAAATGAACACGTAAAAGATAATTTCCTATTAACTTTTTTAACTCCTCCAAAAAAGTGGGGGGGGCCTTGGCCTCCCATGCACCCCCGACGCGCCGCCACTGCCCTTTCTAACGATATAGCATTCTCGATATCAATCTTTTTTTGTTTTCATTTTATTTCAAATTTTCAGTCAAATCAGTGTTTTTCAATTTTTCTGCGTGCAAGCAACCTAGCAGGCCATGAAAAATAAACAAGAGGCCGCTAATATGGAAGAAAACAACTAACTTAGTAGAAAGATGCAAACGAACTAGAGTAGCGAGGCAGGATCATGAAAATTCCTTACAACACATCAGCTCTAACTGGAAACAACAGCGGCAAGATATCTAATGTCAATGAGAATGACTTACGGAAATGGCTACTTTTTTTATGGCATTAAATGTGAAAATTTATTCAGAAGACGTAGATATTCTACTGCCAGCAACAATCACTAATAGTTTTCCTTTTATTAAATATCTTTTTACTGACTTTGGAAATTGGCTAATTCTGATCAGAGCTAATATGTTGTAAGGAATTTTCATAGTCTTGCCTCGTTACTCTAGTTAGTTTGCATTTTTCTACTAAGTTAGTTTGTTTCTTCCATATTAACGGGCTTCTGTTTCTGCTTCATGGCCTCCTAGGTTGCCTTCACGCAGGAAAACTGAAAAACACCGATTTGACTAAAAATTTGAAATAAAATGAAAACCAAAAAAAGATTGATATTGAGAATGCTATATCGTTAGAAATGTAATCAAGTTTTACATTTGGTTCTATAAACCAAAATAGGCATTGCCATTTGAAACACTCAGGTTATCTATGATTGAAGTTTCCTTAATTAATCTACCGATTTCTCCAAGGACAAAAAGAATTCAAATTTACCCGTCTGACCTAGATGACGCTTTTTGTGCTTAGTCGTACCGCAAAGTCCCGGCCTTCTAAGTCTTATAATCGCTGTGATATCCAATTTTTTTTAGATACCTACTTATACCAAAAATGGTGATTTGCGCCTAAACGGTTCGTTTAAAGTTCCAAGTACTATACATAAGGTCAGATTCACCAAGGAATCCAAATATGCAGTAATAATATAGGGAGTTCCATTCAAAAAAATGTAAGTTTGATATAAATCACCCTGTAAACGTCAAAATTTAAGTGAAAATATTTTTACGTTATAGCCCTCAAGGGTCCCTACCATGATCAAGTGACAGATTTTTGAAATATTTTTTTAAAGCCCACAATATTCCGTCCACCCACTATTGGCCCACCCTGTATATAAATGAACGATCTGAATACGGGAATATTAGAGTATTTGTCTTTCCTTGTCTTCATAAATACTTATTATTCGATTAGGATATTGTACTGCCTATATACATATGTACGTTATTATGATCATCAAAAGTTTCTATAAAATATGCAGGACCTCAACTAGACCAGAGGACTAAAGTGATGACTATATCTTTAGCTACCCTGTACTTATATAAAGTTTATTAGAAAATAAATAGACTGCTTTTGATGTGTGCTCTTTTCCATTTACACGCCACGTTAAATGTGAAAATAAAGTGGTGATCTGATTTAACGTAAAATTTGTATTACAGACCTTCATCAAGTAATCCGTTCAGTATTATCATAAAACTGTATTTTGTGAAGTGATTCCAGTTTGCCTTTGAACATTACAAGAGAACTGTTTCTAAACAGAAAAGTGATCATTTATATATAATTAAAATGTTTGTACAACACATGTAACTATATGCATTTCAAAAAAATCATTTTACATCTGAATCTGAATTCGTCAAAATTGACACACCAGAACAGGAATACAGACTGTGAGGAGAAAATATTCTGACCATCGCTGTCGTCGGTCGTTATATGTTGTTAGCGTTCTCCAAAGAAATAAGGATCAGGAGAAGCAAATCCTATAATGTGTTTGATCATTGAGCCTGATATAGCAATCATTTTAGTCCATTCAAAAACGTTAGTTCTAGCGTTTACCAAGTACATTTTTCTTGCTAGAGCAGACTGTGACATGCTGCATAGCTCTATTCTTTTAACGTTCTGAACCATATTATTTCGCAGTGTGCGTAGGTAGAGCGAATAAACATCCTTTCGTAGCATCCAACTGTACTGTAGATTGAATGATTATCAACTTGTCCTAGTATGTTACCTTGCCGCACGTGGTCGCAACTATCCTTTCCTAGTATTCTGCAGTGTGCGCAGGTATAATAATTCAAAAATAATTAAGACATGGTTTATTTTCTCATGAATAACTGTGATAGTTTTGATTCAATAGCATCACTTACATTTTTGTTAAGAACCTTTACGACAACAGTAGTAGTTGTTAGTTGTGTTAGTAGTTGTTTACTGTCTACGAATGTGACTTTTCTGGCGATACTACAGAATCAAGGTCAGTAATCTGTTGCCAAGACCCAGGCAAACAAAGATGGTTTTACCGGTATTCAACTGTTTGGCAAGGGAACATAAGCATCAAAAGTAAAATAATCTGGTGAACATGTACATCAAGTAATATACTGGAACCTATAAACTAACAGTGTAGAGGGTACTCAAAGGAGAAAAATCAATAATTGGAGAGATTCAAAAACCGAAAAAACCAGTCTGCGGTAAAAACAAAATAATAGGTTGAATAGAAAGGCACGATACTATCGCCTGGAAACGAAATTACCTGAGAATGATCCGTAAGTACAGAGTAGAAGTCAGAATAAAGAACTTTTACTCAGACGAAACATGGGTGAACGGTCATATAGTGTAAAAAATACAATAGTATAGAAAATGCACGATAAGCTGCGTTTTGGGGGTGGTCAACAGGTATAAAAATGCCATCAGGAAGTGGACGACATATAATCGTAACGCATATTGGAAGTGATTCTATATTCCAAAAGACTACTGTAGATGTCTCTTGATGACTGAAATACATTGTTCATAGACACGGTTTGATATCGGATCTTGGCGGAGTCGTTACTTGTTATTGGCTCTGTTAGCAATTACATCACACTGGTACGGTGGCGTAATTGGTAAACGCGTCGGTGTTCGATACCGAAGAGGTTCAAATCCTGCCGGTACCTAATATTTTTCGGATTTTTCCTTAAACCAAAATTAAAAGATTCTAGATTTGTTAATGGCAGTTTGAATATATCATTCTATACTACAAGGACATGAATGTCGAGGCTTTGGAACGATGGTTTGACAACGTACTTTCAAAAATTTCACCCTATTTGGTGATAGTTACGCTTGGTACCACAGCCGTATAGCAGAAAACATTCCCACGACTGCATGAGCAAAGGGCAAATTCAGGATTGGTTGTGATAAAGAAACACCCCTTAATAAATGACCTAATAAAATAAGAGCTGTTACAAATTGCGAAGACGCATGCCGATGAATACAAACAATATGTAAACGACGAAATAGCTCTGAAAATAAAACGGTTAATTCTCTATCATTGTGAACTAAATCCATTTCAACTGATATGGGCTCAGTTGAAAAGAAAAATAGCACGGCAAAACGGAACCTTCAAGATGGAAGACATGAAGAGGGGAAGAAAATTGTATAAACTATATACCGCATATCATAAAAGTGGAGGAAGAAATGTGGAGTGTTGATTATATCGAATGGAAAATAATACTATAGGACCGGTGATTGTTGATTTGCAGAATGAAAGCAGTGACGGCAGTGACGATATAGAATAGCAAATAGTGACCTCATGAAAAACAGGTACATTCGTTTAGCAAGTGAAGTGAGATATTTCAAACTAAAGTGAGATTGTCAAATCAGTAAATATCAGTTCTATTAGGCTTCCAAAAAGAACAGTTGAGCACAGTAGAGATGTAACGAATATTCGCATTTAGGGACTTTCGCATATTTTTACATATTCCCATTCGCTAAATTACTGCGAGTGTTTTACGAATTATATTTTTTTAAATGTAATAGTTGGTTAATAAAACAAAATCCGTAATTCTGTTTATCAGTTGGTATCATTTATTTATTTAACGTTGGGCAATGAAGCTTAACAATTAAATTTTCATAAAAAATTAACAAAAAAAATGCGATATAAACAAATAAAAATAATTCTTCTATGTACTTATTTTTATCGAGGTTTTGATGTTATAAATATCTTATTGAGCAAAACTAAAAGTAATAATCAATAAATATTTTCACAATAAATAATCTATAAATAGAATTATTTTACATAAAACTTAACACTTTAATCAAACAAAAATAAAGTTAAATCTTATATTTTAATAAGTATACTACTGTATATCCGCATTCGCCGATGTTCGCCATCCACATCTGTGAATGTCCAAAATGTGACATTCGTTACATCACTAGAGCACGGTTGATCGGATTTTAACGTAAAATTAACAGTTTTCGTTAACGTCATTTGAAATGAGTGGATAAGACGAAGACGTATTGAACTGAGTGAAATTAGGTGAGCTGAGATTATCTGAGGTGTGAAACGAATGCGGCTATCCTTTGACATAATGCTGAATATATTATTCGATTTGGACAAGTATCATAACATGCTTTACCCTGTAAGTACCACTGAAATCCTTGATTATTTGAGTATTCAAGTATAACAAGGGGCCATTAATCACGCAAGGCTTGAAAGGGGAGAGGAGGGCTTATTTGACAAATATCACGAAATACCATAAGGGGGGAGGGGGTCTAGTAAGATATCACGTGGATTTATTTTTTCATCAAACGCATTATTATTACTTGTGTGCCATTAAAAACAACCTGCAACCTTTCGCTCTAGACATTTTTACCATTTTCCTTGATTTCAGACTAAAATAACATTATCCTTTATACATGTATTTAAAGACGATATTCGAGAAATTTAAGATTCTGTGTAGGTATTAAAAATACGCGTGATGGTGGGGGGGGGGGTGGTAGTCTTAATTCTTACCATATATCGCCAAAGAGAAAGTAGGGGTTGAAAAATACTGAATAAAAGATCACGTGTTTAATGGACGGTCCCTAACATGCTTTAACGTGACTATATATCGCGAAATAAATATGCCTTATTTAAAATTTACAACGTCACACTTTGCTTTGCAAATAAATAACTAGGTACATTTACATTAGCGTGCTCGTCTCCAGGATGGGCGATGAAACTGTTGTTATTATTATTTATAATGCAATTTCCGATATTTACCACCTATAACCAGTTTTTATGTACATGTAATGTATTTATTCTGTTTATATTTATAATAAACTCAAGGCCCGACCGCACGGCACTGACCGCTTAATTTCTCTTAAAACAACCCCTGATATAAATAGATAGAGATAGATAATTTTCGTACTAAAGACCACACACAAGAAAGAGCAGGATAGGAGTGCCATGGACCTGGCAACCCTGCGTCTAGACAACAGGCACGACGAACGACAAGAGAATACCCCCCCTCCCTTCGTTAGACCTAAAAATGTAAAAATAGAACTGAATAGAACTTTACCTGCCTGTGTCTCTTTCATAATACGAACGACCTGAACAAGTGTACGACGTGTACGTGCAGGTCCAAGGTGCAAGTGAGGCGATTAGGATTAGCCAATACAGTGTTATTCCTTGTAAGATATTTCAAAACTTGAATCCGAAATCTTCCAGTCTTTTGAACGCTCCTTTAATCATGTATTTGGTTAAATTCGTTGGAGATAATTATTACAAAATTGTGAAAAGTGTGAAGAAGGGTGCTGTGAAAAACAGTGCGAAATGGGGCTCCTCATATTATGAGGTAGAAATAATATTGGAGTCTGACAATCGACCTTATTTAGAAGAGGAGAAACGAAAGTTGGAGGTCGATCCTGAAATATTGGAGGTCCAACCAGGTAAGAAACTTTTTTTTTTACATACCTATGTTGCGACATGTTGCGCAATATTAGCAAACGGTTTGCGGGTGACATGGGTGACATGGCATTGTGAAACGTGTGAACATGGTGGTGATTTTTCAACATTTTAAGTCAATATCTCTATTACTATTAGTACTACTACCACTTAAAGTATGACTTCATTTTTGTTCTCGAGTATTTGCATAAGTATAGGTATCTGTGATTGCCATTATAATTTCCAATAATACCTATCAGGTTTAGGAATTAGTGTCTATGCAAGACCATTGAACTTTATATTCTCGTGTATCATTTGAATTACTTTAGAAATTTTTTTTACTACTACTATTTTACTGTTTCAAAATCCCTGACTGTGACAAAATGTGTAGTTCACATAATTTTATATGTAACAAGATTTATTAGGTAGTTAATAACATACATAATATTTTCCAAGTAATACTGTCCATTATTTTGTTTATAATTTAATTATACCTAGCTTAAGACATTGTAAACAAAATAAATATATTGATACTTTACAGATGTAAAAACTTCAAAGAACAATGAAGAGACAGGGAACATATCAGAATTAACTAATAGTAAAGAAATGGATAGCTCTACAGCAGTATCTGCTGTTGATGGCAATAATGGTAAGTTTTATTGCATATAAAGTTATTTGATTGTATAAAAATAAAGAGGTCATTTTGATATTGAATATTGCACTTCAATAGCTTCAACTTAATTTTATTATTGTATACCTCAAAAAATGACATATATGGGGTGTGTGCGCTGGTTCTCCAATAGATTGTTCGTTTGATTTTCAACAACGAGCAAGCATAACTTAGGTATAATGCCTTCATCACTCTAAGTAAAATTGTTCAACCAGTGTGTGAAATAAGATATGTGCAACATTCATAATAACAGCAAAAAAACATTGTTTATAAAGTGTACATAGTTCAACTATAGGGATGGGACATCGAAAGAAAACATCGACGTTGGACATCGATATCAGCATCGACGGTCTGCCATTGATAACTACGATATATCACATTCAAAACATCGATATTCGAACATCGCAAAAACATCGATATATTCGGGTATTGGTGTTCTTCAATTTAAATGTTGGAAATAAATAATGATATGTATTTTACTACTAAGTATTTCAAATTTCACAGCATAGTAAACAGGAAATAATAGAGACCAGAAACTAGTTAAACTAACAAATTTTATTAAATTTTAATAAAAAAATAAAAATAAGTTTTGGTTGTCTATTTCCTTTTTCAAATTGCTTTGCAATTAGCGAATTTGAGAAGATGAAATCAAACCAATGTCAAATGTCATCTCAAATCAATTTGAAATAGGACAAACAAAAAACAATTCACATAGAAAGCCCCATTGTGAGGATGTGACCCGAGGTTTTTATCAACTTGCCAAATCTAGTAGCTTGTGATTATACCCGTATTGACGTCAATCAGTCACCATTGCATCGATGTTGTTTTGGTACAAAATAGTACTAACTAGTTCAGTGAAAGGAAGTAGAATACACACCTCTACAAAGGAACTCAAAAGTGCCTTCAATTGGGATTTTAAATCATTGGGCAAAACCAAAGACCAGAAAACTGTAGACTCGCTAAGTTTACTTTTTTGTATATTTTCAATTTGTAATTGAAACTTTTAAGAAAACATCAATGTTTTCATCGCTGGTTCAAGATAACGACATTGATGGTAAAGACATAGATCATCGGATGTGAAACATCAATGGTTTCCAAACATTGATAATTATCGTCCACCCCTAGTTCAACATTAGTACAATGTTATATTTAGTTGGTGGAAATCTAACCTTTATTCATATGTTGAAAATTGTTTTCATGACACACAATGACAGGCTTCTTCTAACCTGTATTTTTACAGTGTCATACATGACCACAATAACAAACAAATCACTAAAATTATACAGTGTTACACCCTTCATAGATTAGATTTCTTCCCATAAGAACCCTCTATGAAGTAATAGAAAAAAAAAAGATGCCATGAGTGATGGCATGACGAAGGGAAAAATTAAATTTTTTTTATTTTTTATTTTTATATTAGATAATATGCTTCCATATTTCCTTCAGCCTAGGGGGGGGGGTGGCGGCGAACATTTCCCTTGCCCCCCTCCTAAATTCACCACCATTAAAATGTTTGTGCATAATTTGTTTTCATTCTGCAGATGTCGTCATCCAAGTCAATGTTGAGGATACGGAAACTATATGGGAACCAATAGACAGTGAAGGGATATTTGAATCTACATCAGCTGGTGGCAATCATGGTAATATATAAGAGAGTACATACTTTCTGAACTATCAACAATATTTTGTGGTTATTCAGATAAATTGATAATAATTCGACATCATCATTGAGGTATTTGAAAGAGCCATTGGGTATCTTAAGAAAATCCTTTGTGAAGTTTAAAGTTTTGGGTCTTTCATTGGATACATCTCTCTCAAATACCAAAAGGGGAAACAAAGACCAGACAATTGTGTATTTACTGTGTGGCCATCGTAAATTGAACATTGCGGAATGAGTAAGGGGCGGAAAGGGACTGGGAGGCTCCCTCAGGTAGCGATTGACATTATCATATCGAGCTTAGTAAGTGACAGAAAACACAAAAGTATGACATTGGATTGGATAACGGCACCAGACATTAAATATTGTCTGCTGCGGTTATCCAATCCCGACGCTGAACCATCTTTAAGGTGGGGAATAAAATGTGCTGTTGCCAATTGCAATTAAGGGGTATTAAGTGAATATAAATCATTTGCCGTTTCCTTTACGTATAAAATAAAAGGAAGGAAGGAAATAGGCTGAAATTATTAAGAGTTATGGCAATGTCCTTACTCCTCTCACAGCATTCTTGGCATTCTGACTGTGACAAAATGTGTAGTTAACATAATTTTATATGTAACAAGATTTATTAGGTAGTTAATAACAGACATATTTTCCAACTAATACTGTCCATTATTTTCTTTATAATTTAATTATACCTAGCTTAAAACATTGTAAACAAAATAAATATATTGATACTTTACAGATGTAAAAACTTCAAAGAACAATGAAGAGACAGGGAACATATCAGAATTAACTAATAGTAAAGAAATGGATAGCTCTACAGCACTATCTGCTGTTGATGGCAATAATGGTAAGTTTTATTGCATATAAAGTTATTTGATTGTATAAAAATAAGAGGTGATTTTGATATTGAATATTGCACTTAAATAGTTTCAACTTAATTTTATTATTGTTGTATACATCAAAAAATGACATATGGGGTGTGTGTGCTGGTTTTCCAATAGATTGTTAGTTTGATTTTCAACAACGAGCAAGCATAACTTAGGTATAATGCTTTACTTCATCACCCTAAGTAAAATTGTTCAGTAGAGAATATCGAGGGAAAACCATCTTCAGGGTGCTCCATGCAAAGGAGCATAGCTCCC
The DNA here is from genome assembly GCA_951848785.1 of Callosobruchus maculatus. Lineage (NCBI taxonomy): Eukaryota > Metazoa > Arthropoda > Insecta > Coleoptera > Chrysomelidae > Callosobruchus > Callosobruchus maculatus. The sequence continues at coordinate 6,992 of CATOUR010000191.1, read as the reverse complement.
TTAGGAAGCATTTCCGGACCCATGTTCATATGACATTTTCTTTCTATTTTTCGTAGTACTATTCGTGGTTAAAGTTTGTTAACATACTTAATTAACACCCTGTATATCAATGATATTTATCTGATATATATCGAGTGATATATATTGGCGAACCCTGATTTAAATATTCTGCCTACAGCATGTGAATATGCCTTGTGTATTGTAAAATTTAAAATTATCTCATACATAATTGAACGTTGATCAATCAATCAATCAATCAATTTATTGGTGGCAATATACAAAATGCATTTACACAAGTCATGTGGAAAGAAAGTACCTAGAAATTACAAACTAGAATTTTAAAAATGATTAAAAGCTTACACATATAAGACATACTACAAAAAATATTTTAAAAAACAATTTTTAAAAAACAATTTTTAAAAACAGGCGAGGCTATTGCATGTTCTGGGCATATATATGTCCCGTCTTACTAAATAAAAACATAATTTAAAAATTCATCAACTGAATAAAATGCTTCCATTATTAAAATTTGTTTTATTTTTATTTTAAACTCACAATAGGGCAGAGTGCTGTAACTTGATGGTAATTTATTATATAATTTAACAGCCAGATATCCTGGACCACATTGACATCTTGTTAAACGCTGAAAAATTGGCATGAGTTTGTTTCTATTTCTGGTCTCATATTTATGGACATCACTGTGCAATGTATATTGATCTTTATTTTGATGCACCCATAGTAAATTTTGAAGTATGTACACTGCTGGTAAAGTTAGTATGCCCATATATGAGAACACATGTCTACAGTCATCCCGGTAATTCAACCTGCCTACTATTCTAATGGCTTTTCTCTGTAAAGTAAATAATCTTTTCATTTGCGGGGCATGGCCCCATACTAGGATAGCATAAGTAGATGAAATCACAACTAATAAAATGATGTTTTGCTTTGAAAAGATGTTTAAAAAAGTAATAAAATAATGATAATACGTTTTACTTTTTTTCATGAGCAAATTTGAACAAATGTAGGAAGTAAAAATAATGTGGTAAAGATCTCTGTAGCAATAGAGTACTGTATTCTAATATTAATTGTCCTTATGTTATTTCATTTAGTTCATATCCCATATAATGTGACATTATTTTTCAGACACATATGCTGCTTGGGCAAGTGAGCCAGTTAGAAGAGGTACTTCATATGATGATGATAGTGTATCCGAGCTACAGGACAGTGATGCAGACTATATTCCATCGGACGGTGATCTTTCATCTGATATAAGTGAACATACCAAAGAGGATAATGACAAAAATGACGGTTCAAAAAATATAACGAACCAGTCAACAGATTTCAGTTTGTCTGATTCAATAAACAAAGAAAATACATGTGCTCCAGATGATCAGAATATGTATGTTTCCAAATCCCAAGGTCCCAGTGGAAGGGGCAAGAAAAATTTTTGTTTTTATTGTCATAAAATGCAGTCAAAAATCAGTCGTCACTTAGAAACTGTTCACTCGAAAGAAAATGATGTTATGAAGTTCTCTGTCCTTCCAAAAAATACTTTAGAACGAAAGAAAATCATTGATTTGATTAGAAAAAAAGGGAACTTCTATTTTAACACAACAAATGGAGTAAATCATGGTGAGTTACTAGTATCAAGAAGACCAAGTGAACAACTAAAAAAGACAGCATCAGACTACACTACCTGCTACAACTGTAGAGGTTTTTTTACAAAAAACAGTATACGGCATCACCGTGCAAAGTGTGTTGAGCATAAACCAAATGATAGGCAAATCATGGTAATGGGTAGGAAACTTATTGGTAGAATACATCCTTCAGCCAGTAGTATATTACGAAAAATGGTATTTCCAGTACTGAGGGAAGATGAAGCTGTTAGAGTTATACGATATGATGCACTGCTCATTACTTTCGCCAATAAAATGTGTCTTAAATATCGGCATCAGCATCAATATGATATGATAAGAAGCCGATTGAGGCTTCTTGGTCGTTTCTTGATAGCATTGAAACAAGTCAACAAAGCTGTCACTGATTTTGCTTCAATATATAATCCATCTGTTTATGATTCTTGCATCCAAGCTGTAAATACTGTGGCTGTCTTGGATGAAGACACACAAATGTATAAGACGCCTACGGTGGCCTCTACTTGGGCACATTGCTGAAACAAGTTGGGACATACTTCATAACATGCTGCATTAAAACTAATGAAGTTGAGAAACAAAGAAATGCAGAAAATTTTCTCAAGTTGCTTGTAGATGACTATACAGTCAGCGTTAACAAAGCTGCTGTAGAAACTCTTGCACAAAATAAACGTCAAAAAAAAGTTATTCTTCCTTCAACTGACGATATTCGCAAGTTGAACGATTACTTGAAAGAAAAACGACGGAGTGCATTTGTAGATCTACAGAAACAGTTTTCTTTAGAAAACTGGAGGATACTTGCAGAAACAACTTTAATTTCTCTACAGTTATTTAACCGACGCCGTCCAGGAGAAACTGAAAGAGTTTTGATTCAGGATTTTCAGAATTTTGAGTCTGTTACTGACAATGACCAAGACATATTTAAGTCATTATCATCAGATGCACAGGGTGCTGCAAAAAAATATGTACGAGTTACATGTCGAGGGAAGCTAATGAGAACAGTACCCATGCTTTTACATGTTGAGGTAAAAGATTGCATCCAGCTAATCCTCCAGTTCAGACAGCAAGCTGGTGTTTCAAAAAAGAATCCATATGTGTTTGGATTACCTTCTACTGACAAAAGATGTTTTAAATATTTAAGGGCATGTGAGTTGATTCGAAAATTCTCAAGAGACTGTGGAGCAGCTGTACCTATATCATTACGAGGGACAACTCTTAGAAAACACATTGCTACCAGATGTATTACATTAGAATTGAATGATACTGAAGTGTCGGACCTTGCTAATTTCATGGGACATGCAGAAAGGATACATAAGGAGCATTACCGACAACCTCTTGTTGCTAGGGAGATTACTCGTATATCGAGATTGTTAGAATTAGCACAGGGAGGTCAAGAAAATGTGTCAAGCAGTGAGGATGAAGAAGAAGAAGAAGAACCAGGCTCTGATAAAGCTGAACGCAACAGCTTGCAAGATCTTAGTAGCAGTAGTAGTACAGGCGTTGCAAAAAAAAAGAGGTCCAGTAAGTGTTCATTATTTGTTTAAGAAATTATAAGAGAGGATAAAACTGTAAGATATGAATTAATATGTAAAAGTATGTAAATAATAAGAAACAAGTAACTATTTGCTTATAAGTATATATGAAACCATTATTATTATTCCATTCGTCAACAAAAATGGTTTTTTCTTTTTTTTCAATCAGTTTTATAAAACCTCTCTGTTACGAAAATAGCTGCATTTTCTTTTGTGATTTTGATCAATGCTAATGCAAAAATAGGTTTCTTGGGGATAAACAGATAACTTTTGTAACTTTTTGCTGTGCAACCTCTAACTTTCAATTCAGTTTAATTTAATTGTATTTCAAGTCATAGATGTATGTATGTATCATGTTTTTGTATTTTGACACTTAATAGCAATAACACTGAATCCTACATAGCAAATCGATATGTTTTGTTTCTATAGATTTATTTTGACAAATGTTAAAAAAAATTGCTTATGAAACTCTTGAAATAGATTTTATTCTAATAAGTGGTCAGTTGGATACCTGGATTTTACACATTGTCCTTTTTATCACTCATATGTCTCTCAGGTGAAAATAAGATGGTATGCAAAGCTACAAAGTTGTTACGCAATTATATCAGTTTTGGGAAGAAAGTTCTACTTGCCTATTTGATTATTTTGTATTATATAGAGCAAGCAAAAAACAATTAACAGAAAATGGAAAATTGAACACGTGCCAAAATTAAATGTTCTCAATGTTCAATTTTGCACAATTAGGGTGGGTTTAGGGCAAATACTATGTAATTTGTATGTAATAGTATAACTTATCATTCTTAATTATATAAATCGGCTTTTATATGGGATATTTGTTTTATATTCTGTAAATTCAAATTAATGAGCAATGAAAACCTTACGCTGAATATGGTTCCAATTGTGTAAACACCTACCAGATAATATCATTGATTAAAGTATTTAGGTTAACTTTAATTAATGATAATATGTAGGCGGATCCAGTGTTATTGTTGAAAGTGTTGTGTGTTTACTACAGTAACCAAACTAAAATATTTTGAATACCATAAATCCATTGTTATTCTTTACAGCTTCTCCATATGGAAAGACTAAAAGAATTCGCTGGGATCGCGAAGAAATAGAAGCTGCGGTGCAGCATTTCCAAGGCTATTTGAATTCCAATGAAAAAAGAATGCCAAGTTTAAGAGAAATTCAGAATTTACAAGAAAAGACTCCACGTCTTCGAAGGAGAACTCCAGCTCAAATTAAGACATGGCTGCATAATTGTAAAAACCAAAAAATGAAGAATGCTTCTGCATATTAAATTTATATGGTATAGTAAAAGTATACATGCAGGGTGGTCTACTAAGAATGGACACCGGCAATATCTCTTTATCTGTTCACAATATAACTTCGAGCAAAAAATATGAGGTGAATCAGCTAGGAGAATTCGCTGGAATTATTTTAAAGTTCTGCAAGTTGCCACTAGAGGGCGTACCTGTTACGATCAATCAGAAAAATGGATTTTTCTCAAAAAATATGCAAATAAACGTATATTATAAATATTACCATTATGTAGAATGACTTCGATTTTTTTGGGTTAAGCGTTTTTTTTCTCTTGTAAGATTTAGTGGTGGGGGAACGTCCAAAAAGTTTTCATTTAAATGGCAATAACGTTGGTATAAGTTAACAGAATTAAAAAGGCTAGGACTCGTTTGAAAGAGCTATTCTTGCCTAATAATCTGCTATATAAAAATTCTCAAAGTTGATCTTGACTAAGTAGCTGGAGGGCGGTATTTAACATCGTAACAATTATTACTCATTATTACGAAATATTCAAATGGTATGCAATATTTTTAACATAGATGGATAGAGGACGAAATTCTTAAGCAGTCATCTCAAGATTCAACTTAGCTTTTTTCAAATCAGATATATCAATACAACAAGGGTGCTGCGAGTTTCAGAAACAATTTGTGCCCTATAGAGATTATATGGCCTCCGTCACAACGTTTTAGTAATAATTCTGCAGTAATGCTTACGTAAAACCACTAGAAAATATATGTTGCCTTCTGAAATAACCACCAGATGGCGCATAGTCCTATATCCATCAATCTATGTTAAAAAAGGTCTAGCATACCATTTCGAATTTTCGTAAAAATGTGTAATAATTGTTATGATGCCAAATTCCGTCCTGTAGCTACTAAGTAGTAAAGATAAAGTTGAATACAACATATTATTAGGTAAGAACAGTTCTTCCAAACGAGACTTAATTTGTTTAATTCAGTCAACTTATAACCAAAGTTATTGCCATTTACATAAAAAAATTTTTGTTCCCCCACCACTACATCTTGTAAGATAGAGCAAACAACGGTTAACAAAAAAAAAAAAAAAAAAATCGAAAATTGTCCGGTTCACATGATGGCATTATTACTTTATAATATACCTTTATTACCATATTTCTAGAGAAAAAAAGCCGTTTTTCTGATTGATCGTAACAGTTTACTCCCCCTAGCGGCTACTTGCGAGAATAATTTCCAGCCATTTATCTTGGCCGATTTACCTATTAATACTTTTTGGTCCAAGTAATATGATTAACCATGGCCATTCTTAGTAGACTACCCTGTACATTTGAATACCCACCTGTATCTCACTTTTTGTTTGATGATACACACACAAACACGCACACACCAAAAAATAGAGTTAGATGCGCGTGTAGTTTTGTTAATATGTAGGATTAAAAAATATTACCAGAAAAGTGGAACACAAAAATATTTTTTTTATGAAACGGTCGATATGTGTGTTTGTAAAGGTCTAATAATTGGTGACAAATGTTTTAATTATACAGAGTTTGTGTTTTCAGTATTTCCAAAAGGGATTTTGATTTTTTCAAATTTTTTATTGTAATAATTAGGTATGTAAAATTTGTCAGGCAATACTGTTCAATCAAATACAATTAAAGGTATTTGGATTTTTTTTGAAAGAGAATGATTTTTGAGAGCTCTTTCGTGGAAAAGTGAGGAAACATGTTTTGTTTTTATTTAAACCTCAGTTTGATTTAACATCAACCAGTGAATTATTTAAAAAAAAAATGTATGAATATGCAGATTATTCCTCTTTTGTTACATACCTGATTTTTTTTTATTTTTAATTATATTTCAGGGGGTAGGTCACCAATCTAAAGGGTTAGCGCTGAAAATTGTGCACATGAATGCTTCACACTTGTTTTCGTCAATTTATTTCAAGCTTTATATACTCACCATATCTACGTCATAATGTATGTATAAAATTTCATACATCGTATTTTATTGTTATAAAAGTATTAAATATGAATGAAAGTAACTGAAGTTTCAATTTATGTATATTTTCATAAAATGTATTATACAAATAAAATTTTCTTTTAAAATATCACGTTGGTTATATACATCCTTAAACCTAGATCTGTCTTGGCTGATCCCTCATTTCTCAGGTCTGTGTCTCTGGTTGCTGCAAATGCCTTCAAGGTTTTCAGGCCTTCCTGGAAAATAAAGTATTTCCATCTTCGTACAACATCCAAAAAACTATAATTTTGGGCGAAAATGAAAGCTAGCAGTAGTACTATTGAATGTAGTTTATGATTAATGTAGACATTTTACAAAGAAAGATATTTAAACATTTACAACAAATATAAACAGTAAAATTATTTTGTTCATATCTATCTATATTTATTAATTCCAGTGAGATCACATAAGTGATATGGAACTTGTCAATATAAAAGTTTAAGGAAATATGTTTCAAAATACACAGTACAATAATAAAGCAATTAAAATAAGTTATTTTACAATACATATCTGACACA